>JAUPFR010000006.1:35369230-40369230 GCA_036925125.1 Oreortyx pictus
AAATAACTGACTAAGCTAGCCTAAGAAGCAGTGATATTGCACCATAATAAGAAGTTTTTCTTCAAGCAGAAGATTTGTTTTTATGAAATTAGAATGAAGATAATAGGGGCAATTAAAGATATTTATCAGACAGCAGAGCAGAAAACATTAGATTTAAGGATACAGTTTCGAAAGACATATTTGACAAAAATCTTCAATTGCATAAATAGCTGTTTTCCAGACTGGACTGGTAGGAAATACTTTACTTGACTGAAATCTCTTAAACCTTCAATTAAGCTTAATATTTACAGTGAAGAGTTTTAACATAACTTGAAAGCCCTGATATAGAACCAACCTGCACACTCGCGGTGTCAGAAGAGAATCTTCAGACCACACTGCTTGGATGCTTAATTTACATTTTCTATCTGTCTACTTGTGTCTTTTCATTAGTTGTAGTATAGTTCTGCTGGCTTGGGCTTATATGGCAATACTGTCCTTTGAATAAATTCGAAGTAGCTATTGTTAAGTGCTCAGTAAATGGAAAACCAGATCTTTTCAAGGAGTAACAGAGTAGGAAAAAAATCTCTTTCTTTGTGCAGAACAGTTATCCAAGGATTACTAGAATTACTGTGTATTTCTCTGTGGTGAACATTTCCCTTTCTGTTCCTAAAAGCATTTTACATCTTTAATATCAGTTAGTAACTGTAAGACTGGAGACAGGAATAACATGTCCCAGCTCCATTTTAGAATGAATTGTGCTGGGACAAGGGTCCATGGAGCTTACTGAATGGGTAATAGTTTTTAGAGGGAGAAATCAATATTGCAGAAGGATTTAGACAACTTAGCAAAGTATGTATATCAGACAGAACTTTGGTCAGAGAATAACTACAACAACAATTTAACACATGGATTTCCCCTTAGAGTCTGGATTTTACCCATAGAATCCAGAGCATTTCTTTTAAACTCTTATCTGAAAATGAGGATGTCTTCTTTGCCAGGTGTCTATAAGGCTGCAAATCTATTTCCACTAAAAGCCTTATTCTACCTTTGTTTTCTAAAATCTCTTCAAATGTATATTTTTATGTCTGACTTTAGACTACATGTGAGCAATTAAGCAATTACTCAGTTAAGGAAAATTGCTAAAAGTTATGTATGCTTTTTCCTGAGTTAATACTTAGAAGAAGGAAGTACATTTCCTAGAGTCAAAGTAGTAAGCTAGCTCATTCCAACTGGAAAATGAGAAGCAGCATATTTTTCTTGAGGAAAATCTTGCCAGTGAATAACTACCTGTACTTGGTTTGGGTGGAAGAGATTAGCATCTGAAAGGTCTGTCATTGCAAATGTATTTGCTTAGATCTCAGCAGAACGTATTTTTAGTAAATGCATTTTCTATGCATGGTTTGACAACAGACAGTGAGACAGCTGCCTATAGGCTACAGCTAGATTTGTGTTAGGAAGACTATAGTTTCTTGATAATGCAGCCTCCGAAGATATGTCATAAAATATAATAATAATAATTTAAAAAAAATAAAAAGAAATATATCTAAAATAGAAATGAAGATTGATTTTGAAGCTGTAATATTCTGTCAAATCTATATTTCACGTAAAAAAATCTTTTTCCTATTTACATGACACAGGTGCAGTAAGAGCCTGTTAAAAGGCTAAGTAAAACATCCAGTAAAATAGGGCTGGTACAAGTCTAGCAGTCTACAAGAACAAATGTGGAGGAGAATCACCTCTTTCCCACCCTGTCCATTTCAGTAAAGTGTGAATTCAAAAAGCTCAGCTGGAAATATTCAAATGATAGCATGCAAAGCAATTAAATTGTTTCTTTGGGTGGTTTCAAAACCAAGTAAATTAAAAACATAAAATTGCATTAACACCTCACTGAACTTCCTTGCAGTGCTGCCCTCAGAGCTAGACTGTGGGAAATGGTATTTCTTACAATATTTTAAAGTCAGTCCACCTTTAAGGTATTAGAGTTCCAAATTTACTCACATATCATTCTTAGCATCCCCCAGTAAAATTAAACTGGAATGGAAATTTTTCTTGTAAGTATTTTCCCATTGTTTATATGATACTATTCAAGCCATAAAATATGAGGAGCTCATTATGTGTCTGGAATTAATATATTTTCTGTAAGCTTGTGTTTTTGTTACTTTTCCTGAGTCTGTATTGAATCTACCTGCCCACGTGTCAGGTACAGGCATTGCCAGCAGTAGCAGCATAGATCTTACCTATATTGCAAAAATATCTACAGTCGGGCTAAATATTCAGAAGAATCGGCTGGAAACAGCTATAAGTGTACTGAGTTTACAGCAGCTGAAAAATACACCCTTATATGTGTTGCAGTGATATTCTCCTTTTAACAGCGAAAGGGATTATCATGTGCAAGTTTAATAAAACTCAAAAGTGTAGAACAGGGCCAAAAGCCCCTTAAACATCCACCTCAATTGTAGTTTTACATTTTTCTTTAATCATGAGCTAAGATAAGAGTAGTTTATTAGGACTATTACTCTGGAGTTTGTTGAAGTCACTTTGAGAGGTTATTGCCTCAGCTGCAAACCGTGGCTTCTGCCCAGATTAATGCCACCAAAGGTGAGGAAAGAGCATGGATAGCTTGTTCGCCTGTCAGTTGTCACTGTTCATGGCCATGATATTAATATAAGCCAAAATCAGTGGTGGATTCAATAGTGATCAGACTGAAGTGTGAACTGCAGCTGCTGAGAAGCAGACACAGCGTGATTGGCAACCTGAGACAGAAAAGAGGGAGAGACCTAGCAAACAGACACTTTTAAAATCATCTTGGCATGAAATATCAGAGATTTTGTGTCAGAATCCCCCTTCTATAAAAGCAACAGGGAAGGCAAACCCAGTTCTATGACAGAGGGAAATAAAGCTGCAACCTTGCTATGCGTTAGTGTTAGTCCCATCACAAGGATGGCTGCCTCCTATGACAGTAAGGTTTCTTCACTAGAACTTCACTTCTTGAGAAGACACAGAGGGTGAGAAGAGTACATAACCTGTTGTTTCTGTTGCCTTATTTTCTCCTATTAGGCAAAGTCCTTACCCAAACTTGGTGTCAGAAGCTGCTATGAGGTCAAAGAGCTTTCTGCTAAACTGCTGATGTACTTTGAGTGACCTCAAGCTAGAGCCACCAGCTCCTGCTTCCTTCATTTGCATTTGCAGAACTTACAGTTTCCTTTTGTCTGCAGCTTTCATTTGTATGGATACCAGAAATGCAGTTAGGAGAATCATTTATAGCAAATGCAAACAAGCTCCTGGAATTATACTCATATATAATGTCAGAGAGTCTGAACACTGAACCTGAGGTAAAGGCACAGCAGCTCCCAGCTGCTACGTATATTTTCTATCCATTCTTGTCCACCAGCAATGAGACTAAAATTAAAAATCTTAATTTCTTTCGGGCTGATTTTCTGGCTTCTAGGGCAGTCATTCCTGAACATCTCTAATTCACGGCTTCTGGTGTTACAGACCCAGTCAGGAGGGAAGTCATGTTTAAAAAAAAGCACTGTTCTGTGATCTGTTATAAGCTGCTGTTAAATACTCCCAAATAGGGAATCTAAAGACATCCCAAATGTAGCTTCCCTTGGCATGTTCTGTCCTGGCTGCAGCTCAACCAGAAAGTCAGAGCCAGAGCCCAAGGAATTCACCAGTAAGCTGGTATGAAATATATGGTAAGAAATTAGGCACAGATATAATTTATGCCAACTTAAACCCAATCATTGCTTGTTAATTTCACCCACGTTTATTGTTCAGACTGATTGAACTATATCATTGCATAATGCCTGCAATATATAAGAAATGCTTTAGAAAACTTACTGTGAAAGTCATAACTTCAAATTAAACAGCTGTGTACTGTCTTGTTTCCAACATCTTTCACTGATAAAGCATTCATTTGGAAACTCTGTGATGTGTGTTGGGATACCTATTAAATTCTGTAAGCGTGATGACAATAAGGAATGTCAAATATTTTTGAAGATCCTTTGGTAATGTATTTCAAAACCGGCATGAACGTGGGTGCTTCTTTTTCCACTTTTGACAGGTGAATTATTTACTGCCTAGTGTAGTTTTCTGACTAGCTGAAGTTTTCTATCAATGAGATGAATTTGGAGTCAGGCAAGGGAAGCCATCTCACTAACCCTGCATCCAACCCCATTCCCAAGGCAGTTTGACTGTATCTACAGCACTTTCTGCTGTACTGCAAATGTCAAACAGAAGGTATAATGGATTTAATATTAGTGCTAGCCACAGTGTTGAGGGAGCTGTTAATAATGTCACTCCAGTTATTGATCTGAAGGCTTTAGAAATCAAAGAAAAGTGAGAGATCCCCAACTGGGGAAAGGCACAACAGTGACTGGTTTTTATTGCCAATATATTTCTACATGTATAGTGCTCACTTTCTGGAATTATGTGATCATCATTTGTCTCAGGGAGATTTTTGGAATCATTATGTAGAAGGATAATATCTGGGTGACCTGTGTGCATTTAATGTTAAAAGTGCTTTTGTTTTAGCCAATGGCCAGTTTTAAAAGGTAGAGTAATGATGGCAACATTTGTACAAATACTTGGATGAAAGAAAATTGTATTTATTATGAGACAATTTGCAGGTGATGTCAAAATATCTGAATTTTAGTTAGAACACTGCCATTTAATCTGTCTGTTAACCTGGGATGTGTGTAACTGAGGTTAGATTTTTCCTAGTTGTTGTAACTATGGCTCAGCCACCTCTCTTTACCACTAAGTTAAATTTGACTCTAAGATTATGTTCTTCTAAATTTCTCTCCCACAGTTAACTCTGAGGCATTAACTTTCAGTGTTTTTCTTTTAAATGGAAAATGATTCTTAGAATTAATGTATGTTTTCCTCATCCAGCTGAATTCTTCAGTCTTAGGGCAGTCTATACAGGGAGAACCTCTGTCATGTTTAGTCAGTAATTAATAAATGAAATGAAAATGTAGAATTTATGTTGAATTTAAGTCAAACAACAAACATATTGTTCCTTTCCATGGTTATACAAAGTAAACAAAGATAAAGCTAGCAGGTAACTTGCAATAGCTATCTGCTGGATTGAATGTGAAATTTGTCTCTACCGTAAAACAGGTAGAGACAGCTATAAAGTAAAGTTCCATAAAATAGATCCAGTACAGCGATTGTATTTATGTTAACTATATATGAACGCTGAGGACGTACATGGCAAGTTGTGAAAATAGCTATTACAAGTCTGTTTACTGTATTAGAATATTAAGTATTCAAAATCACTATAAATAGGAGAAAAAATATATATTTTTGTTTTCATTTGATCCCCATTTACTCAGATAAACACATTCTTAAAAATGATTGATTGTTATGTAATAATTCCATTGACTCTTCCGTGACCATGGGATCATAGTTACACTCTGGCCAAACCTGTATTTAGTGTTATTAAGTTTTTTGGGAACAGGAAAGAGGACACTAAAAATATAGCTGGAGAATTAGAGATTGTGGATCTCCTGCTGTACTCCTTCCCTCCCTTAACAAAGAGAAATACGCCAAGTAGGCTGGAGAATCTATACTTGCCTCTATTGATTTCTCCAACTGCTTTTTTTCAAATCTATTTGATCTGGGCTCTTAAGGTCAAGATTTTTGTTTCAGTGATCAGATCACATCTATAGCAGTACTAGTGGAGAGTGATCCTATGTTATCTGAAGGGTTGTGAGAAATAAGACCACTTTGTCTTCCAGTTCTCAGCCATACAGCCTAGTTTGGGAGAATCACAGTAATTGTTTGCAACTTCTCACAAAAGATAATTGGTATAAAGTTGATTGTGATGTTCAGTCTAAATATTTTTCTTCATTTTATTTGCTAATTTAATTAATTTTACTTGTTAGTGCATTTAGAGTGCATTCCATTCATTTCTCTACACAGTCATAATATTAATTTAAATCTTCCCTCATAAGTCATTCGTTCTGAAATCTTCCTTTTTTTTTTTTTTTTTTGATGCCCTACACTCTTTCAATTTTATTTAGTCTCAGGTGAAAGTTGCATTTGGTGAGGAAAAAAAACAATGTATTTTTAGCCTCTCACTTTATTCGCTAATATGTAGCCTTAATCACTTTGTCAATTTTTCCTCCAGTCTATTGCTGCAAGCTGATATCCTATTTACCATTTCCCTCATCTCTCATCATGTATTTTCAGCCTCCTTGGAATTTTTTCCCCTGAATTTTCCTGTGCATCATTGTGTATCTTTCTGAATTAATTTTCATTCCCATTCAACTGTTCATTATATCAATTTTCTAACTACAGGTATTTTTGTTTAACAAACTTATTGATGGCCTCTGTAAGTAAAATATAGATAAAAAATTAGCGTCTGTTAGTGTTTAATTCTCATTTTTAATCCTGAGTCATAGAATCAGGAATAATTTTATTTAATCAAGCAAACGGGGTTTTTTGTGTGTGTTCCTCTATGATGTAAAATTATATTGCAGCCTTTATTTCCTCAATCTATACTGATATTATTAACTTGTCTTTCAAATTTTAGACTTCTAATTGCAGCTCATAGCCTGTTTCTTTTGCATATTAGAGTAGAATGGTATAGACACTTAATAATCAGAGATTTCCAGCAGAACAGATGTGGCTACTTAAACCTCTTGGTTTGTTTTAAATCAGTTATGTTTAATTCATCATACTCAGACTAAAACCTTGTTCTTGTCAAAATTACACAATTCTATCTTTAGATACACAAAACAGCAGAGATACAGAGGGTGATAGTACTTGGTATCGATTCAGCTCTGCAGGGGGCAGAGATCAGAAAAGGCAAAACTGGCCAAAAGGAATGTCCGCCCCCAGTGAACACTTTTACTCATGGTCACACTGGGAAAAACCTGGAAATATTGTTTCTGTGTGAAAGGTTTGCTACTTCCGGCTCTCCAGGTTTTTCCCAGGCAGTTTGTCTCAGGTAGTGCTTGCTTTTCAGCTGTGAATCGTATGTGGCCGCTGTGAATCGCTTGCCTAATTTATCATCACCTTTATCATCTCTAGTTGTTTACCACCAGGTAAAGCAGATAAAGTGTCACTCTGATTTCGTAAGATTTTACACTGCTGGGGTAACTGGCTCAGCTAGCTGCAGAGTAATAGAATACACTCCTGTGGTTCTCCCCGAGCCTTCCACGCAACTGAGTCCTGCAGTACCCAGTCTGCTGCTGTCTCCAACCCTCCCGCAGAGCAGATCAGCTGTCAGAGAGCTGCCTGCTCTGTGCTCACACAGCTCCCAGGAAGGCAAGGTGGTAGTCTGAGGCTCGGCAGCGCATTTCCCCACCGTGGTGATGATGCTCATCTAAATCCAAACAGGTGCAGGTCAGCCTGGCTGTGGCACAGGACCATAAGCTGCCTGTGGGGGTGCTTCAGTGCAACCCGAGTCCACGCTGCCTCCTCCCTGCTAGGGCTGGTGATAACATGGCAGGAGTAACACACAGCACTAATCCAGTCCAGCATGGGTGATTAGAACTAATTATTTCATTAACTGCAGTTTATCAAAGTTAAGTTACTCTTAACTGTTTTGTAGGGCAGTGAATGAAAGATGAAGTTGTGCTATCATCAGTAACAGTTTCCTTCGTTTTTTTTTGTTTTTTTTTTAAGTGAATTTCATTCTGATGATAGGTGCCAGATGGAGACAGCCCTGGGGAATGAAATTGTTTGTTTATCCACAGAACACGTACAGCATGGGCAGCAGCAGTGAAGTCTTTGCCATGATGTTTCGCTGCTTTCTGTAGCCTTGCCCTACAGTGACAATCTACAGAGATGCAGAGGCAACTCACAGCCCATGCCCTTTCCAAACTCCAGGTGTTTTCCTGGGAATAACTACAATAATGTCAAATATCATCCACTTTCATGAACTTTTTGGCATGGGAAGTGTGCTAATCCACCAATCAAATGCAGATGGGTCACCAAATGACAATATACATTAATGAACAACTTACCTAAATCAAATTTTGATCAGTGACTTATGCACAAATGATCAAAGCCTTTAGTTTTGTGTTATGTTCCTCCTGAGACATCTATTTTCTTATAGCAGTCGTTCTCCTCTGACCAAGTAGAATAATGATAATACTATGAAAAGTACCAACAGAAAAATCAAACAAACAAACAAACAAAAAAAGCAAAGTATCTCTTTAATAACATTATTTCCAAAGGAATTAGAAACTTCTTTCTCCCACCGTTCTCCAGACAAGAAAGAGCATCATAAAAAGCATTCCAAATAGAGAAAGACAAACAAAAAGACAGAAAATAGTAGCTTGAACATTTTCATCAGATTTACTTAAACCATACTTTTTGTTTAAAGCTTATGTTGAAAGGAGGTTTGCTAAAACCTGTGCTTTTAGTTATTATTTTTGCCACTTGTTTTGAAAGTGTCATAAACAAATTACTTAAGTGTCCCACAAGACAAATGTTCTTTAATCATCTAATGCACTCATTTATCCTCAGCCTTAACCTTAGTCCTAAATTAAGTCTCTTGCAAAAACATAACTTCATCTAAAAAGACCCATCAATCCTATGTGATTTTGATAAGCACATTTAAAAAACGTAAACAATCAGACAGTTGTCAATCTGGTTGAAGTCCTGTCCCATTTAAAAGTTATTCATTAGGATAAGGTCCTAATGCACTTGCCACTAATAAAATCTTAAAGTGGAATGAGCAATGTTTTCAGATTCCTGCCAGAGTTATGGTCTTCTGCCATTCACTAGGACTTCATAAGAATAACATAAAAGTGCATATCGGAAAAATGTCAACTTCAGCTTAAAATGAGTATGATGCATTTTTCTGAAAATATTAACATAAGTTATATTTTAATTTGCATTCCAGTTTCATGTTGCACCTAGAAAAATATGTGTCACAGTTACGTTTATTTGGTCATTACCTCCATTATCTGTCATGAATCGGATGTGCTTGGAGGCATCCACAGGAAACACAGAGGTATAGCACAGTAGTGAATTACACATACAAAGCAAGATATTTTGCAGAATCTGTCACTTAAACTGAATAAATAAATAAATGGTCTACAAGTGCATATGAAACACTTATAATAGCTGATATTCACTAAAATTCAGAATTAATTCTTATTCTCTTAGATTTGAGGAATACTCCGTCATAGCTGTGGCTACTACAGCACTCTTTTTTTTTGTTGTTTGTTTGTTTTGGTTTTTTTTTTTTTATTTTTTGTGGGTTTGTTTTGGTTTTTTTTGTTTTGTTTTTCCTACTGGCCTCTTTAGGACCTGGAAAAATAACACTGTTGAGCTCTTTGGGATTCTTTCTCACTGGAGCTTTAAAATTCTAAAGAACAGATAAGAGCAAACAGCAAATAACTGGATTTAGAATAAACTCAAAAATTATCGCTAAGGCCCTTCCTCTGCCACAATTTGTCAAATCTGCTGATAGGAAACAAATTCTATTCATAAAGATTTTATTTTTGGGGGCCCTCTTGTGATTTGGTAGCAATTCAATTATAGTTTTGTGAGATAGTGAGCCCGGAGAGGGAATCCAGACTGACAAGAAATATGACAGGACAGTTACAGAGTGTTTATGCAATTAAACTTTCACTGACAATACCTGCGGAATGATGAATGCGTGGGCGGAGGTATGTGTGCACAAGCAATGCCCCACAAGTATTGCACATTTTTCATTATTATACAACTGTTCAGATCTTTCAAGAATAGCCTGAAGTGAGGTGGAAAAGGGAGTGCTGTTCCGCAGCATGTTAACCAAACGCTTTTCTTTTCTTTTTTCTTTTTTTTTATTTTTCCAATGGGTCTTGATATGCCAGGTGATAAAAGAACATCTATTTTAGAGAAACGTTGCAAAACGATTAAGATTTACTCTGAATTTGACATATATTAATTTGGGGTTCTTAAGGAGGTTTTATTCTTTTTCTATCTGCAACTTGGTATCATTTCAAAACTGATAGATACTGCATAATTAAACTGCAAGGTTCTTCATTTTATGCATACAGGTGCAAAGGGCACTATAAAAGTAGGATTTTACTGATTGTAGATTAGAAAAGAAAGGAGAAACTTAAAAGACTTTTGTAGAAAGCCACAAAAGCTTACTGAGTAGATTAATTTGGTTGATCACAGTCTGTACTTCAGTATGTCTCCCTTCAATGTAACTATAAAATCAGACAGCTTATTTTAGAGGGTCTGAAAGATTGTATTGAGTTTTCCAGTCTAATACAGCAGTTCATTTTTACTTTTCATGTGAATTTGTTCATATGTAGTGGGGTTTTGATTTTTAAAGCATGCTTTTAAACACGTTGACCTGGACTACCTTTTATTCTAAGAATCTTAAGTAGAATACTGACTTAATTCCCATAAACATCATGTTCAAAAAAAACCCAAGTGAAATAATTGGAATAGGGACCTAGCAGTTGATTTATTACAGTGCCTGTTTAAATACTATCCAGAACGGTACGGAGGACTCAGAACTTTCCCTGACTTCACTGAGCTTCACATGAGCAGGTGTTTCGTGTTCAGAATTTATTTTCTACTGACTTTTGATTCCTAATGATTTTTGATTCTCACAAATTTAAATTGAAATCGCTAGCAGTTAGAAAAACGCTGTTTCCTATTCATTCATCAAATCTTTTTTAAAAAAATGAAATCTGTTTTGAATAATAACAATCTGAGTTAAAATGTTGCTTCTTGCAGGGAAATGTTTTGTGATTCCAAATGAAATATGCTTGATTGCAAAGATGTAACAAATGCTTCTTGTTAGTTTGTTTGGGTGTTTTGACTTGTTGTTTTGTTGGTTTTTTTTTTTCATTTCACAAGAAAAAGTCCCTGACTCCTTTCCAGAGAACGTTGTTCCTATGTTGCACAATCCCCACTGATGTCCTGACCTCTATAAATACATCTATTCTTTTTTTTTTTGAAGAAAGAACACTATTTACCCAACTTGCACACAGTAGACATAATATCATTGCTTTAATTACTCAGTATGAATAGCTATAGTGTACTGAAAAAAGAAATCTGATTTTCCAAGAGCTGTTTCTAATACCTACTAAAATTGATAGCAAGAAAAAAATTGTTTTCACATTACTTAGGTGTTAAAATTACATGGTGGTGTTCCTTTATTTTCAAAAACCAAATGTAATCCTGTTAATTCAAAGTGAATAACAAACAGGACTAAGACTTTTTCCCAAGTTGTTACATTTATTCAACCTGCTTGTGTTTTGTTCTTCATCATAATTATTTCCAAGTCAAATCTGCGCTGATTTCCTTGCGGACCCACATACCTCTGACTAACTTAAAGAATTGAGCTGGGATAATTCACACTATTCCTTGGGGGTCATGTTCTCTGTTTTTTTTCAAGGACATTTTTATTACAAAGCTGATGAAATTTGCATATTAATTCATTTCTTTCAATTTTTTAAGATTAAATGTTGTCAACATGTATCAGTGCAAGGCTCTGACAGTGCTGATGAAATGGGTCAGTCAAGCTTGAACATTTAGAGTAATGCAGCCATCTGCAACCCCCAAGCCCCTTGTGTAGTTTCGTGCTACCATTGCAACTTGATTAAAAAAAAGTTTTATTCAATGCAGGATATTAAAACATTATCTGTGAAATGATATGTGTTACTCCTGCTATTTGCAGGGAAAGTATATTTGACAACAAAATGGATCTAAGGATCTCCTTGCTGATTTAGACTTAGTGCTTTGTCAATCTTAATTAAACTCGAGTAGGAAAACTGTAGGGAAAAAGAAGAGTTTCTGCTGTGCTAGAGCTTAGAAGTTATTAAACTGGGCTTAATGTCCCTCCTAGCCTGTATTTTTACTGTTTCAAAAGCAGTGTTATTTACAGGAAGGAATTGCCTAAATCCTCATGTCTCAGGGGCCCTGGAAAGCAGTTGCATTCTTCTGAAAATACCTAGTCTTAATAGAATCAGAGAAATTAGAAATGGAAAAGAGCCATTAGGTCAACTTATCTATCCCCTTGCCAGTGCAGGAGAGTTCCCTGCAGTATTGCTGTCTTACAGTTAATAGTCATGGATTTTGAGTCACTACTTATGACGGTATTTGCTGTGCAAGCTGTTTGGGATTGTTTTATCTTTACTGATGGGACTGATATCTTTGTATTTTAATATTCTTATGTTTTCATATTCCATGACTGGTTGCAATGCATATGGACATGCAGTATTATCTTGGCTTCTCTTAAAACATGTGATGTACACTTCTGCCATGTAAGATTTTATTAACCTGCATTTCTCAGTGTCTCATCTGACAAGAAGTCCCTTTGATGTCAATGAAAACAGGACACAATAGCCTCAATAATTAACTGGTATAAATCCGGATAGCTGCCTTGATTTTAAAAGGAGGGAGTCAGTTGTGGGCTTGGCCCAGGACCTTTTGAAATCACTAGGTCTAATTATGAAGTTAGGGCAGTTAAATCCACCCATAATACCAAGAACAATGTGTTAACTCAAATGACAAGTTTCAGATACAAACTTATTTCTCAGCAATTACTGCTGCAGCTTAATCAGTTGATTTATTTTAATAGAAACTGCTTCTGGTCATAGATGTCCTCATAATTGGTACTTCTGATAGCCCCAGCGATGTACATCAGCATTAATTGGACAAAAAAAAATGCTATCTTGGCCTGCAGAATGAAAGAATGATTCCCACCTTGTGTATGAATATAAAGTATGAATTCTAATGTCAATCTGAAAACAACTTTCTGCAAGCCCATAACTATGCAAGAAAAGATGATTCAAATAGCAGTTGATTTGTATGGCAGAGTTGCTGTCTGGTTACTACACTCTTTTTATTTTTAGGCAGTCATATCTGCAGTTTTTATCCTGTCATATCACAGTGTATTTTCAAATTCAAGCTTACGTTAATATGTCTTTTTTTTTTTTCTTCCTCTTTTCTTTTTTAATTAACTGGAACAAAGATTGAGAAGAATCCAAACCGCATTTTTTTTCCTGGGGTGGGCAAAAGGATATCATTAGGTAGACCATTGTGACTTTATAAATACAAAATTTTATCTGAGCTAAAAAGAGTCCAGATTTTAAAACCAAACTCAAAAAGTTGTATTGGATTGAAAAATCAAAATCAGACTGCACACTGTAGTAGAGTCTGAAAATGTCAGATATGAAATATTTAAACTGTAGAGCACAGTCTTCAACTTTGGGTTATAAAACTTTAATTTTTTGCTTTGCTACTTCTGCAGTTGTTCGATATTTTTAATTCTACAAATCCATGTTTATTAACTTTCAAGGTTTAAACAGTGTTACTGAGTCTATTGAAAGTAAATGATACTGACTCATGAGAAATATAGTTCTATGAATTGTTTTTTATTTCTACATTCAGGAAAAAGGCAAAAGAAAGAACAAATAAAATAAATTGATTAGCACAGCTCTCCCTTTTAATACTTGTAAAATCACCTAAAATATATGAAGTAGATCAAACATTTTTCTTCTTTTTGAACAATGATATTTTAGGACACTTAGAGAGGAGCTTTAGTATCTTTGATTCTATATATTCATATTTTTATAATTATCAACACAATGCCCAAAAGAAATATTATTCCACTGTGTGATCTTCCTAAATATTTTGTAATAGCAGTTCTTGGTATAAAATTCAGATCCTATTGAAGTTTGTATGCCAAATCATGTTCCCACTGTAGACAGCATATATTTTCAACATACATAATGAAGTTGTTGCAGTATTAGTGCAACAAATTAGTATTAGAATAGTGTTATTCAATTACAGTGGGGGTGATCACCTTCTTTAACATCATGACCTCTTCTTGCTTGCATAGCTGTAATGTTTTCTTCTTGTTAGGATTTCCTTATACACTAAAAGCATAATTTGAAATACATCTCTTCTGGTATTTTCTACATGAAATACAGCAATATAAAAATCATTAGGTTAATGCATTGTAACAAATGAATCTTCAACAATAAATACCATAGATAATTTAGCAAAGCTTTGTTGTTATTGTGTTGGGGCTTTTTTAAAGTCTTGGAACTTTTAAACGATGAATGTTACTCCTTCTTACTAAATAACAACTGCTTTGCTTTCGGAGTAGATGCTGCAGTCTCTTAAATACAAGTTATTTTATCTAACAGTGTTTTTATTAAATTTATTCTCCTCTGTCTAACTTAATTTTTTTATTTAACACAGTTTTCAAGGGATGAAGGAAAGTAAATTTACTGTAAACCTAGACTCTTTGCTAGCAAAGAAATTTGATATATTTTGCTTTATATCTTCTATTTTATATACATGTAACACATCCTATTTTTGTACTGGGAAATTTCTTTTTTCAGAAACAAACTCAAAAATTATGCTTGCATCTAAAACTGGCAGGTGGATTGGTAATACCATGTAAGGAAACTGTATTTTTAAAAAATTCTGTAATTTTGAAGAGACAGTTTCCCCTGCCAATATCTGCAAGTAAACATTATTATCTCATCTTAAATAGTAGTACTTACAATGCACAGCATTATGTCTTTGTGTTTGGATAACAGTGATCACGCTTTCCTAACATGATTTTGCACACTTTATGGTGTATAGTATAGTCCAAGATGCTTAACTTCGAATGTAAAATATGTTTATATTAAATTTTATGGAACCAAACATTGTTTAAAGAAGACTTCACTGTTATAAACAGTAAATAATATTAGATCTTTCTGATCATTGCTGTCAGAAGTAAGCATTTCAGATTATTATTCCTCTACACAAATGTATGTATGCAAATCGCAGGCCTTAATCATCCACAGATGCAGGAAGTCCACATTTGAACATGGTGGCCAGGAAGAGGCTAAGGAGTGAACAGTGCTGAGGGAGATAAAAGAGTCAACCAATCTAATAATTTAAAAATTATGGTGAATGATTTTGACTGCCAAGAAATTTCACACCTTGACAGTATTTAAAAGGAACAGTTCTGAATGCCTGGCATCATTGCTTTTTGGCACTCAGAAGTAATGGTTCTGTTTTCTGATATACTCTTTAATACTATAAAGAGGTTGATTCACAAGCAGTTATAGTGAGGCCACTAATGTAATATAAGTTTCATATATTGGTACAAGTAGAAATATTCACACGATAAACTACCACTGCTAATACCAGCTGAGCTGGGATATTCTGAATAAAGGATAGAGGTGAATATAGCCTATGCTAAGAAACTGTAATCCAAAGATTCACTAGCCAGTATTAGGAAATTGTAATTCCTAAGTTCATTATGAATTTAGGTAGTGACAACTGAATGGTATCACGTATGAATTTACTAAAAGTAGTAATAATTCTCTATATGGTGAGCTTCCGAATTACAAATGCATGTTTTTCAGAAAAACTGTGACTCTGTCACAGTGAAGGCAATAGGAACACATAATGTATAGGCAGTTAAATGCAGGTATCAATTTGGAAAACTAAGGACAAGGTTAAAAGGTAATTTGGATTACAAGCAAAAAAATTAAAGTCTTTTTACTGGTGGCTATAACCGAACTACTCAGTTTATTGACTCAATATACAGAATAAAGACAGTTCAGTTTATGTTCTAACCATCAGTCTAAACCAGAAATGACACTGTTAAGAATTTAGAATTGCTAACTGTGATCAAAACACTGTAATCAAAACCTGAGATTTCAAAAAAGTAGATACCCAAAGAAAACTAATCCGTTCAGGAGATCAGCAAGATTAGACAGTATTTAACAAATGAAAAAAAAAAGTGAATGGAATGCTAAAAAATATGCAGTTAAATATATACCAATAAAATGGCAACCAGAAGTCTGAAGGGTAGCCTAAGATTACCTAGGAGTTACTACTGCTGTACTAAAATGCCCTTTTAAAATGACATGGGTTTGTATGTACTGTTTCCATTAACGCTGACACAAATGATGTAATGCAGCAGGTATGTACCAGCTTTAGACTTGAATCACAGAAATGTCCAGAAGTATAGCAATATTTATTTCTGAGGAACAATGTAAAAGACAGGAATTATTTTCCTCACAGGTACCTTTTCACAAGGAGACAGAAGTATTCAGTGAACATTCAGTGAATATGGTGCACATCTTCTGGTCCTTTTCCAGAGGAGTTTGCTTGTTATTTATAGAGACTGTTGAACAAGACAGTCTCCTCATACCCTTTCGTAACAAGGAATCTCCTTTATTTTCCATATCTTGAGAACAGTGCAAAATAAATCTTATCCTGTTTATGGTTAAATTTCTGTAATACTGCAAAATACTGTATGTCATAGCTCATGAGCTTCTGCAGTCTGGACATTTCACGTATTATGCTGATGGTTTATCTGAAGAATCTGATCCTTGCTTTCTTCAGGCAAAAGGTAGTGGATCTTTTGGAAAATGCTGATTAGTAAGTGAACATCAAATTCAAAATATATTATTCACTGAAAATAGCTGTAGGATGGAACTCAGGGAGGATAAGAGACATTAATCACTGTTCTGTTTCTCAGAAGTGATGGCCATTTTTGTCAGTCCTCCTAGTATGGGATACTAATCCCCATACTTTCACTCTGTTCTGTCTCTCTGGTAACATGGAGCAGAAGAAATAGTGTGTACATATCTGTACCTTGTCTTGCAATACATCTGTAAAATCACTGCTATACATTAGTGTACTAAAGATGCGGAATTCCCATGCATTTCTCACTCTTCATCTTGAGTTACACATTATCAGTGCTAAATAAGCAAACACTGTGAAGTTTCTACCTCCAGTTTCGTCATTTGGTATTTTCCCTATGGCCTGTGTAAACTGCTGTTTACAAAATCCGCAGTAAAAGACTATTAAATTGCGGCTGAATCAACAGTCAGACATGAGTCTAAACATAAAGATTAGGAAAATCAAGTGTTGTTTGAGGAATACAGATTGGAAAGTGGGCAGCTGGCAGAGGGATTGAACCTGGAAACAGCACAGCCAATGGCTTTTCCAGAGGATGCCATTCGTATGCTGCAGATGATTGGAATAAGGATGGAGGGAGGAATTTAGAGTATCTTAAACTCATTAAGCCAGAAAGACAATGTGATTCCTCCTCCATGGTAACATAAGATAACCCAATTCAGGAAAAGAAGGGCTTTACTTGCTGTAAATCTCACAAAGTTTATGCTGCCCCAGATAAAAACTTTATACTAACTTGTTCACTCTGGGGAAGGTTTCACAGTTTGTTTTTTTGGTGGGTTTTTTTTTCTGTTTTTTTTTTTTTTTTTCCTGGTGTTTTTGTCGTTGTTGGTTGGTTTTGTAGTTTGTTTCTTTTTCTTGTTTTTCTTTTTTTTCTTTTTTTTTTTTTTTTTTGTGTGTGTGTGTGTGTGTGCAATAACAGTCTTTGTAAAATGGCTGCAGTGTCAGCATTTATCTTGAAACTCTTGGATATTAGTTTTGACTGCAGTCACCTTTCTGACAAGTGTTATTGCGACTGTGTTTTATATCCCTGTTCAGGATGATTTCTAATGATAATGCTCTGTCTACCTCACTGCTTCACACTAAATTATAGATACCAGTATGACAGGACAAACTATATCCAAGTGCTAAACTCTACTCCCTTTGTGTGATGTCAGTGCCTTCACTATCTTGTGCCTGGAATTAAAAGCAGGCTTGGAAGATATGCAAAACATTTCTGCTTAAAAATAATGTTCTGTCAGTTATTAAACAAGTGATATTTCATTTAATCAGCTCAAGGGGATTATTTTAAATGAAAAGGCAGTGAGTATGATTTTATTAACACATTCCTGCCCTAGAGTCCTACTGTAATAATTCTTTACTTGACTAAATTAAAAAGTTATAATTCAGTCCATCCACAGTATAGACTTATAGATGGTTAAATTCCATTAGTTTTTCTATTTTGGAACGAAAGGAAACAAGGCATCATCTCTCCAGAAAATATGTCCTGCAGTAAATATTACATTATGAATACAAACAAACCAGACTTTTATTGGAGAATGTTATATTATCCAGTTTCCTCTTAATCTGATACCTTCAGCATTAAAAATGTGTGATTTGTACTACTTCTGTGGATATTTGTTTGTTAAAACAAAAACTTTTATCAACCAGTGATTTTTTTCAACCTAGAAAATGTGGACTAGGTCTTATTAGCCTGAGATGAGTACACTTGTTGTCTTGACTATAACATAAATAATGCTCTATAAACCATTTTGACCAATGATTTTTATTTAAGTAGGCATTGGAAACACTATCAAAACTCAGCAGGAGAATAAGCAAAAGCCATTTGAACACATAAATGTACTCCCATGTGCAGATGCACAATCATAGATAGATATATTTTTAAAAGGGTGTCATTACTGACTCCATAGTTAAGACTGCACTGAGATTGGGAATCTTGTTTTAGGTAGGATAAATAAACATTTTAAGTATATGATAATTCACACGTGACATTCCCCCCTCCCCCTACCCCCACCCCTTCTTATGCATTTCTAAAAAAATAGGGGCAGTAAAAGTCCTTAAAATTTTGGATGATCACACTGAATATTAAATTGAAAACAAGCAGTTCTTTAATAATCCATTACAGTAAAAGTATAGGCAATACTGAAGTGAATCTGCATTAACATAGTAGTCTATATGTCCATGTTTTGAAATGAGGGCATAAATATGTACATGTTCATCTTTTGTGTCTCAAATATAAGACAGCTGACTAAATTCTGCTCTTGTTTTAGGAATATAAATCTTTAACTGTACTGAAACCTTTCGTGATATTCTGCATTTGCTCTCATGAAAACTGAGAGTAGAATTTAATCCCATTGCTATAAAAGAAACTGCATATAACTCCTGGGAAGGTTAAAAGCATTCTGATATCACATCACATTGAAATCTGTATAATAAATAAGAAAACAAGTGATAGATCAGACAACTGAAAGCCAAGAGTAGGTAGCTAAATATTGTAAATAGATGGATACACCAAGCTATTTTTTATAGATTCCATCTCAGAGGATTACTTCATTTATCTTTTGAGAGAGACTTTCTCATTACAAGAGGTATTTCACTAAAAAATTAATTGTTTATTAAGAATTAATTAAAAAGGTTACCATGAGACTATCTGATCAGGGAATATCAGTCTCAGTACTTTGAACTTGCAGGTGCTGTGGTGGTTGTAGTTAAGATGTTATATCGCAGCTTTACTTCATTGCAAAGCGTTGTGTCAAGAAAATCTTTAATATAAAAATAAAAAGCAGTTCATGCATAAAGCATGACGCCCTGAAGCATATTAGATCTATTTATCTCTCTGTTTAAAATGAACAGTACCTGGTATAGTTTACATAACAAGGCAAGGATCGGTTTGATAAAGCATTTATATCACCTGGGGAACAAGCTGGCTCATTTCCTCAATGCCTTTCCACATCACTTCTTCACCAACAAGTAAAATAGCAAACAAAGTTTTAATAGGTCAAGAGCAGAGTGCCTGCTTGTTTTAGAGTAAAAGATGTTTCAGTCTGACTTTGGTCAAATAGTTCATAATTCAAGCCTGGCTCTCTGTGGCTGATCACTGAATGATAATTATTGATTACATCTTTTATAGACTAATAATTGTGTCCAATTATTAGTCCATTATATGTGCCTTAATAATTGTCTTAAATAATTTTTTCAGAAGACAAGTTAAGGCAGAGTGCTTATTCAGTGTTCAAAAAATTGCAGATTATCCAGGGGGACCAAATAAAGGACTAAGATGGACTCTGCTCCACAGATGCAGTGGCAAAGCTCTAGTGACCTCATTAGAAACAGGATTTCACCTCGGAACATTAACATTTTTGGCAAATACTACAGTATAAATCTGAGAGTTAACATTTGAAAACACTTTTTTAAACAAATGAATTTCAATGTAGTTTGCAATTAAAATCTGTTGTTAGACTAACAGATTTTTTTTGTCACTTTTCCATTTTGTTTAATGTAATCCAGGATATGAGTCACATTTGCTTGTTCTTTCTATATGTGAAGCAAATACTGTAGCTGCTGTTTCTGTCATAGCACATCTGCTCTGCTGAAAACTTCAAAATGATAGATAAACACATGACAGAAAAAGAAATAGATGAATAACATTTTATAATTCTTTCTTTTAGTGAACAGTAATCATCACCAAATGTCTTAGCAGTTCAAAGGCTATTTTTGTTAAGAGGACATACATGGCATTCCATGCATGCTACTGTAACTTTTTGTTATTTTTATTTTAAATGCTGAAAAATATGTTTCCTCCCAACTGGCACTTTCAAGACTGCATAATAAAAGCAATATTGTTCATCAGCTGTCCCATAACAAAGGAAAAAATTGTTCAGTGAGGAGAATTATCATTATACTTTGCCTTTTCTGGGAAGTTCAACAGTGGAATACATCTTCCTTACAGCCTAATTAATAATAATTTGTTATGCTTTTATGCACAGATACAATTTGAGCTATCTGTTCACTCTATATAATGTAACAAAATAAGCTGATACCACTTACAGGATACATATCTAGCATCCCAGTGGACACAGATCAGTAATTGAGCCATAGATAAATAGATTAGATGTGGCATTAGGAAAGTTAAAGAAGCTGAGAAGAAAATCCACAGAAATAATTTTGCAATCTTATGCTTTTATCAGAAACTAAGGAAAATAATCTGACAAAGGCAGAAATCTGTCATCTGACAAATTCTTGCACTTAATTTTTATCAGACAATATAATACAGCAAATGACACTAAAAATAATAATGTACTGTCTAGGGGAGGGTATCTGTGCCTTTTATTCAGAAGTATCCAACAACCCCAATAGCCTTCGTGGTGGCTTTCTCCATAAACTGGGTGCTCTGTTCACCTCTCACGGATTATACTTCCCTTCAGACACGGGGAACCTAAGCAGTACGCTTAAATGGCAACTCTGTGGCAGCACAGATCAGTGTGAGGTCTTACAGCTGTTAGATGTAAACACTTGGAAAGAATGCATTAGGCAAGCATAGAAATGTGTGTCTGGGCAGTTGCCAGCAGTTGGAGGTGCTCTAGAAGACTGTATACAGATAGATGTTGGTAAGATGCTTTTTCTATACTTTTTTTTTTTTTTTTTCTGCGTGAAGTTTTTGTAAGTGTGCACGTTACTGCTGAGTGCTAGAGGCTCACCTGCAGATGGCATCAGTCCTGGTAGTACTGCCTCTGGTGAGATTCTTCAGTGGTTCAAGTGTGGGGCAAAATGTGGCATTAAGTCAGAGGGATACAAGCATCTCCTCTACTCAATTCTCTGCTAATCTTTGGAGATGTATGGGGACTAGTCACCTGGACAAGAAAACTAGGGAAACAGCCTAAGTCTGGCTGAAAATGGCAGAGTAGAATTGTGCACAGTGCAATAATCAGGTGACAAAAAGCACACAGAGGGAAAAAAAAGCCCAATGATTTTCTCTTTTTTTCCATGTGTCAGTTGTCCTCTCTGCCTCTGTGTCTTGGGAGAAAACAATATATTCCTCAAACATCTGCCCCCATTGCCATGTTCATCTCGTTAAGGTCTCTGCCCTGCTGTTAGCTTCTGCTACTTCATGGTGCTACCCTTGTGTAACCTAAACTTTGGTGTACTCAAACCAAAAGACTTTGGCATTATGGACACTTTGTAAAATGTCTATTATCATTTGTACAGTTCAATATAAACATAAAAAGTTGTATAATGAAATATGTCTTTAAAGTAGCTCTTTAAGACAGATTGGCTTGTTAGAATGATGCTATTATGATTCTACTTTTATGCGTTAGGTAAGGGGACTACAGTGGCAGAAAATAATGTAATGGGTACAACAAGTAAGAACCCCTAAGTCCTTTTTAATGTTCTAAATAAGTGACCTAATTATTGGAAGTGGTGAGAAGCAATTTTTTGTCTCTCGGGTGATTTCCATGACAGCTTACAAGCACAACTGGAAAGCTGAGTTACAGGATCAGATCCTGCTATTGTCAAGTGAGGTAAATTAAGGAACCTGTGTATCCCTCTAAACTGCTCATCTATGAACTTTCAGAATCAAATAAAGGTGGGCAAGGCAGAATAGTATTCCTAATAGGAAAACAGAATAAAATACAAAATAAAAAGAGTGAGGAAAAAAAAGAATAAGAAAGAGAAAACCATGCCAGTGAAATTTAGATCAGCAGAATACAGTTTGCAACATTAGAATTTAGCACAAATAAGCTCCAGAAATAGTGCTCTAGCAAACGAAAAAATGCCTCATGCTGTTCCTAACAATAAGTGGTTAGGGCTTCACTTATGTACTTCCCCTGGAAGATGGAAAGAAATGGTCTTCCAATTAAACAATTGTTCACAGAAATCACATCTCAAGAATTGAAGGAAAAAAAAAAAAAAGGAAAACTCATGATTGTTCCTTTTTATATTTTAATACTGTGAACTGAAATACAATTTATCACAAAACTAGATTTTTCTTCAGTTCAGCCTGCTGTTTTTACTAGAAGAAAATTACATACTAACATAAAGCAATGAATCCAGTTCTTAACTCTTCTTGTGATGCTGAAAGGCCCTTCATGCTCTTCAGAAGAGCCTTGCTAAACATCTGGCTCCCTCTTCAGCACTTTCCTTTACCCACAGATCTGACTGCAGCTCCTACAGATGTGCCACTGGATCTGTAACTGCAGTTCACACAAGGCTTTTGTGCAAGTCCTACCTTTTAAACTCTTTTAACCACAAAACCAATTTGTTGGCTTTCGAAGTGTGAAGCAGATCAAAACTTGGAGCACGTCTGTACAGTTCTCAACTTTAGTTACTGGATTCCCAGTTTGCTCAGCAGCTCTGTTCCACAGGAA
Organism: Oreortyx pictus; assembly: GCA_036925125.1. Classification (NCBI taxonomy): domain Eukaryota; kingdom Metazoa; phylum Chordata; class Aves; order Galliformes; family Odontophoridae; genus Oreortyx; species Oreortyx pictus. The sequence goes on from JAUPFR010000006.1 coordinate 35,391,979, forward strand.
CCTATCCTGCTTGCTTTTACCCTTCCCTTTTTCCTTCAATAGCTGCACTGTATGAGCTGAAGTTACAGGTGGTAACTGAAAGGGAGACAGAATAATCACCAAGTACATGGACTTTGCATGAAACTGGGCGGAGTTTGTTCATTGAAAGCCTGTCTACTGTCCTTCTGATCCTTGGTTTTCCAGCCCAGACTACAGACAAGCAGCTGTTCTTTCTCCTTAGGATATTTCAGTGCTTGCTGCTGTAAATAGTTGTTGATTTTCATTCTCATTTTTGTCAATCCAGAATTGCATTCAGGCACCCATATATTCTTGTATGTTAAACCCCAATTCTACTGGAGTACTGTTACTTTGTAGGCAGCTCTCAGGCAGAATGTAAGATTAATACTCTTCAGACTACAGGATTTGGCAGGTGGCTTAGCCTAAAATGATCAGTCAGAGGTGAGAGCAAGCTGTGCTTCTGAGGTTTTCTTGTATTATACAGAGCATTGCTGCTCTTTAACTTAGCATGACACGGCTGCTCATTAACATCTTATCATTTAAACAAGTTGTGGCTTCCTCTGAGGAGGGGGTTCTATGCTTCCATCCTCATGCAGTGCTGCAGCTTTTCTGACTCCTCATTCAAAGTCTGGGACAGGGAACAAGAAGAAGCTTTGCCCCCAGCATGTGAATGGTGCCACCACTGTGGCATAAGACAGGGAGCATTGCTGTGGCTGAAGCCTTTTAATCTTCTCTGGTACATGCATGCTGAAGTATATCGTACTTATTCTTTCAGGTGTGGATGGAGCTGTCCAGCCTTTTTGACATTGTAGCATGCAAGCACAAAGGCAGACACTGTATTAAGGCTGAGTTCTGCTGTTTGTTGTTAATGTTGTGACATTTCTGCCATAAGCCCTCTCTAACTTGTGAAATCTCTTTCAAGAGATCATGAGAAGTGTAGTCCAAGGATGTTCACTGTAACTGATATTTTTGTGGTGTCAGTATGCTCATCAGAAAAGGTCCTATATGAATTAGTCAGCAATATTTGTAAGTCAATCTTTATTAACAAACTTCTCCATATTGTATAAGTATCAGCTGATCCATTTGCATGAGTCACTTATTTTCTAGCAAGGGAACTTGTTGGCTCATGATTTTGTACCCAAAGTTAATCGCTGTCTCATGGCTTCATTAGTCTTTAATAAAATGGACCTTTTTTTGAGAATATTCAGTGACTGTGTGTGTGCATGAAGTATAGGTAACAAAGGAAAAACAAAAAGAGCGTTGCTTACATATTCAGCATTACCTTTAGGAGGTCTTTAGAGATTTTGGTCTCTGTGTTAATCTTACGTTAGTGACTGTCATATTACATTAGCAAATTTAATCTTTGTTAACATGATAGAAAGTTGCTAATACAGTGAGACTCATCATATTAACAACTTTTGCATCATGTTAGCAAAAATAAAATTTGCTAACAGAATGCAAAAATTACCACTATGATAAGGTAATCATTATCATTATTCAAACACCTGATTATATTAAGCAGCTACTAATATTTTTCTAAGAGATCAGTATTTGGACTGTACTGAGATTTTTTAGAAGGGGAATTTAGAGTGCCTGAATAGGAAAGTGCAAATATTATTAAATACAATTTTTGAGATATACCAGTATAAATATCTCCAATTCAAAGTCATCTAAAATTAAATTTTTTAACGCATAATTTATTTATTTCTTTTCCCCTTGGATAGTGAACCATATAAAGAATATGTCCTGACTAAGGCATTAAGAACATACAAAGAGACTTTGGATCACTAGTGGTCTCACATCAACCTTTGACTTTGAAAAGACAAAATGATTTCACAGGAAAAGTAATACTATGCACCATGTAAGAACTTAGACATACAGTAGTTCAATACAACTCACTCATTTCACTATTACAGTTTGTATTCTTTATGGAAAAAAATCACGTGTATCATAGAATGCTTGTGTGTAAAGTTTACAGACTTTCATAGAATCACAGACTCATAGAATCATAGGGGTAGGAAGTGACCTCAAGAGATCATCGAGTCCAACCCCCCTGCCAAAGCAGATTCCCTACACCAGGTATTGATCTCAAGAGATAGCTAGTTTATTTGTAATGTCCACTTTCTCCAGTTATCCATCATTACTTTCCTGATTAATGAGTAATTATAAGCTATATAATTACTCATTGAAAATATATCAGAATAAAATTAAAATAATTATAGTATTTCCAATATACAGAATATCATCTGACAGCAAGTCTTTGATTACAGTATATAACATGCTCGTTTATATTGTAACTCCTTTGTAAACATTCTATTATTCTCTATGAAGCCTTCATTCCTATACAAGCTGCTTAACAACAATCTTTAAGTTTAAAGATTACTTGTAAAGATTGAGAAGATGGACTTCAGCATATATTCTTAATGAGTAATTGCATGATGGTAATGGGCAAGCTTTGCAAGCTGTTTTGTGCCATGTATGTGGTAGAGTGGGGAAACATCGACAACATTTTGAGTAATGCACACACAGCAAAGGCAGACACCTTAGGCCAACTGGTCCATTCAAGAAACTGTAATGGCTTCAGTTGAATTTTTCAGTGCTCGAAGTAGAGTCCTGCTTGCAAGAGATTCACCACAGATCTCCTTGCCTTCAGAACATACTCCAATCTTTTAAGTTTTCAGCTCTAAAGTGTTTCCCCTTCAATTTACAGGAAATGCCCTATGTTTCTTTGTATCATTCATTACTTTATGTATTTTTGTCACATTGCATTTTATTATCTGTTTTCAAAGCTAAATATATATAACCTCAATAATGTCCACTTGTATGTGCATCTACTACACTTCTTCTGTTTCCATTAGTCACTTCTTTGTAAGGGGATGACCAGAACACTGTACTCAGTGTAAAGCATATACTATTAATTTACATAATTGCATTGTAATATTTTCTTTATTAATTTTATACAATTTTAATCTATTCTAATGTCTCATTTCAACTTTTTAGTCATAAAGTTCTTCATATAGAGCAGACGTTTTGTTGAGATATTTTCATTTCCTTTTATTGCCTAGTTATATGTAGATGTTTAAAATTCCTCGGTATATGGGGTAGTTTCTTCCAAAGAGTGCTAAATCTTGCACTCATTAGACTGAAAGTTCACACATTGCTTTGTTGTTCAGTAGTCTTCTCTGATTGCTCTTTGTGTCCTTCTCATGTTCCTTCTATCTTGTGATGGAACTAGCTGTATCTTAACTCTTTCTCCACTGACACCAAGTATTCAAGTACAACATAAGGCAGATGAGAAATCTGTGGACCTTTGCCATTTATTTTATTTGCTTAGTTTGGGTATATGTTTAGCAGAAACGGGTAAAATGTTGAGATTGTCCCATAAAAAGAGAGGCTTAATAACCCAGATATACCAAAACCAAAACTAGATTCCTGTGCTTACATCTTTCTCGCTTTTTACCAGTACTTATTTTGAGGTATATGACAAACAACTTCTGTGAAGAGGGAAATTGTTTTCTGCTTACAAGCATACAGTGTCATGTACAGTGTAGCATGGCTGGAAATGCCTAAGTATAAGACAGCAGAATAAAATAAAATGCTAGAAAAGAGATAAAAACTAGAAGAGAAAAAAAAATGCAACACACTGGAAGTTCATGTCCATGAAGGGAACCTTCTTTAGCAGGGGTTAGGTAATCTCTAGAGAGCCCTTCCAACCTCTATGATTCTGTGCAAGCATTTGTGGACACAGGTACTATTCCAGTTTCAGGCACAAAGTGAAAAATTTCAAAGTATTTTATAATCTTTGTAAATACAAAAGAATACGTAAATATGGAAGTATTTTTATGTGAAAACAAACTCAAAGGTCAGTTCCAGTTCTGCTTAAAATTTACCAGTAGGATGGTACACTTCTTTCTAATTCACTTTCTTTAGTACAAGCCTGTAATTCTTGTTTAAAGATGTAGTATTTATTATCTATTGGAAGGGATGCAAATAGATATGCTCTTCAAATTTCAAATTGAAATCATCTGCAGTGGTACTCTTCAAGGACAGAAGGGTTAGCTGGCACACAGGTGGGAAAAGAGTTGCTCATTAGGGAAGGTTTGTTATATAGTAACGTATAATTAAGGTAATGGTCACAGCTTGTGTGACAGCAAACACTCTGGCAGTCATTTGATTGCTGCCAGGGTCGGGAGATCAGCTCTTTCTACAAGATGTATCCACATTACTGAGTTAGTGAACAGGTTAGAAAGCAAATTACAGCTGCCTTTCTTAGGCATATTACTGTTGAGGCTCATTGTTGGTTTTCTTTTTTTTTTTGTTTTGTTTTGGTTTTTTGTTTTTTACTGCACATTGGCAGTAATATGGCTTCTGAAGACTTCATGTGACAGGTTAGGCATTTTATCCTTTGAGTAAACAGTAATCATGGTGTGAAGAAAGTGAGGCATTGGAGATTTTTCCCATTCTTTGAGAATTCCATTCTTCCTTTTTAGTTTGCTCCAAGGGCTCTTTGGGGATACATATATTAAGCCCTTTAAATAGTTCATAATAAATCTTTGTCTCAGGCTGATTCTGACAGTTTTTTAAAGAGTCTTTTAAGAGAGAATCCTCAATCATTTGTTAATCCATGGGGTGATCTTCAGACTTGGAGGAAAAAGAAACAGTGCAGGCTCCAGGGTTGCAAAAATACAATGTAGAAAAAATTTAACTCAGAAAATACTCTGCAATGGAAGTTTCACCAACATACTGTGTTCTGCCTGCGTTAAAACGATATTTCTACAAGTTACTCAGATGGCAAATACTGAAGATAGAAAAACAAAGTAACAGAAAAAGGAAGAGCAATTAGTATTTATCATCTTCTGGTCATTGTCTTGATTTTGGCTTTGTTTCACTTAAAGCTTGAATTGAAGAAATGTTTGATGAAAAATAAGTTATTCAAGTTGTTAAAATAAAGCAAATAAACAGAAGTAGCATTCCTCCTGTTAAGTGTTTATCGTTCAAGCCTTGTGATAAATCTGCCAAAATACTTGCACAGTGGGCTTTTAAAATGCTGTTTCCTGTGCAATATGACAGATCCTGATTGTGTCTGTCAAAAGCCTTCTAAATTCCACTGTGCAAAATAAATAAATAAAGGGGAAAAATAACGAAAGAAAGACATTTGGTTCATTTAACATTTGTTTTCACCAAATAATTTGAGTGAGTTGCTTCCTAAGAGTAATGCATGGCTGCGGTCCTCTGAAACTACTGTTAGCATTTGTTTGCAGCAGCCTTAGGTCTGTTAATTTTGGATATACCTGTTCTGCACTCTCTGAGATTCACCGGCATAATATTTGACATTATTTTAAACTTTTTAAATTATTATTTTTGTGAGCTCTGTCTAAGCAAAGAAATCTACAAACGATAATTTATCTGCATTAGGAGAACCCTTACACTGCATCGTAGGAGTATCGTTTCCCTATTTTAATTAAATATGCTGCCCTGAGGAGAAAGCAGTGTAAACTGGAAAGGGAAGGGTCAGTAATAAAGAACAAAGCTGTAGAGAAACTGAAATAGTTTGACTTCTTACCTGTACTGCAGCCAGAAAAGTGTGTTGGAGATGAGGACTGCTGATGGAGGCACTACCAACTTGGCAGTGCACCCAATAGAATCAGCGACCTGCTATGCCAGCTGTACTGCCATGTTCCTCAGTGGCAGCAGAATCAGCAGCCTGCCTGGTTCTGCTTAGCCTGGAACACATCAGGTTTCTGTATGACAGATGAGAGCGAACAGTTGCACAGCAAATCTTTCAGTGATAGAAATAGTCCTAGCATTCAGAAATAGATTTGGATGCTCTATGCTGGAGACATGAGTATTTTCATGTTTAAGTAATGATTCTCTTCACAGAATATTTTCAAAGTTACTTGGTTTGGGGCAAGGAATGGGAAAAACTGTATTGTTTAATTTTTTTTCCATTATTCTTCTTCTTTAAAAATAACAGCATTTGCCATGCTGTTTTGTTGTTGTTGTGGGTTTTGGTTTTTTTGTTTTGTTTTGTTTTCATTTTGGATAAGATTCTGAGAATGTGAAGTTATGTATTTCCTATAAAAGTGTTGCTTGTCCGTCTTCTTAACTATGGAGCCGTGCAGCTGTGGAAAGTGATTCACAAGGAACACCACGACAGGACTTTCTAAGCATCCTGCAAATCTGCAGTGTTTTTGTTTATTCCCCAAAGAATCTGCATTTTGTCATGACACTTCTCACGGTGTCAAGGAGTTCACACCATACCTATTGCTGCTGTCCAGTAATGAAGTTATCTGTGAGCCAAACATTAAACCCTATGGGGAAAAGTGTTCTTGCCAATTATATTTGCTATTTCCCTTGACTGTATATGGCTTCTAACCCTGACTTGTTGGTTTTTTTGTTTTTTTTTTATTATTGAACTGCTCTAAACTACCTTAAAAGTTGTTTCACAACGAAAAGAGTTTCATGTCATCCATACTTCAAAATCTTTGTAAAAAAAACAGTTTGCCACGTCTGGATAAGATCAAATTTGGAAAGTGGAATGATTTCATAACCCATATGACTGAGTTTCAGGGAACAGGATGGGAGCTTGCTGGGCTGCTTTAAGCAGGAAATCACCAATAGCAAAAGTGAACCAAATGCTTGCTTGCTTTTTTGCCACAATCTTGTCACTCCTTTTCACCAGTTTCGTTGTATGAATAGAAAGTGGTAGGTCAGGTGGTCCTCTGTTTGTTGTTGCTAAACCAATAAGTGTTTGCTGTTAGTAATGATGACTCTGTGTTTGCACACGTGTGCTTGCTTGGTTTAAACATATGCCCAGTAGCTATGTACTTTCCCAAAAAGGTTATACAGCAATGTTACACAATTTGTGCAAAGTGATTTTTTGGCAGGATTCTATACACATTGATACAGCAATCCAGGAGATACTAGTAACTGGCTACTGCCCCTTGGTTAGCCTGCATGGAAGGCTCATGTATATAAAATAGTGTATTAAAGTAAACTTACAAAAGCAAAGAGCAATCATTGCAAATGTAATTTTTTCTTCCTCCTTGGGATTCTAATTTTAAAAGCATTAAAGAAGACAGCTGCTCATGCTGTGATATGCGCTAAACAGCCTGAAGGATAGAAAAAAATATATTTGTAGCTCATAATAACTATTGACCTTTCTGATATACAATGTTCTCTGTGTTAGCTATTCTGTTCTATCAACAGTGAAGATTGAACATGACTTTTTAATAGAAAGCACGGGGTTTCAAGCTGCTTTCACAAAGGTGTTTATGCATTGTTATTTTGTATTGTAGTACAAAGACTAAGTCCTGATGCCCTTTGTCTGACATCATGTTTGTCATAAAAAAGCCCCACTGTTACTGACTGCTTTATATATGAGGAATTGGCTCATAACCATTTTATAGTCGTGATAAAAGCATTGCTCCACTAGATCCGGAACAGAGGTACTGAAAATAGAATCCCCAAAATATCCCAACAGCACAGAAGGTATTTTCCAAAGAAATAGTTTCCTCAAGTGACTGTATTTACAGGGGTATTCCACTAAGATTTAAAACACCCACTTCTCATGTTCATGCTGTTTGTTCCTTGGCACACACTGCTGCATAATAGCTTTTGCTGGATGTCATGTGCTTTCAAAGACAATCTTTATGATACCCCATTTTTTCTCTTGAACTTTTCTGCTGCTTAGTTACTGAGTAAAGAAACATCCATGAGCAGCAGCTTGACTTTGACACTTGCGTATGTTTCCCTTGAGTGGGATCATCCTCACATTGCCTATGAGCAGCATGAGGTAACTTGCCTACTCTTCCTTCCCTCAGGGAAAAGCTGCACCAATAAGCACCTCCCATTTGGCATATGAAAATCTGGAAAGCAACCTCTTTATTGTGCTTTTTAAGCCCAAGCAGGCTGGCAATGTTAGGCAACATCAGAAGGGACATTTTAATGTTTGTTGAGGTGCTTTTTATGCCATGTGCTAGGAAGGAACTTTAGTGAGCCTTTATTGGCAGCACTGAACCACAGTTATTTTCACAGCTATGCTCTGGAGTGTCAGCTAATGATTCACAAGTTACTAGGCAAGAGCAGAAAACAAGCGAAAGGGAAAAAATATACCCTCAGCTGATCCTGCTAGGGCATGAAAGAGAGGGACCAGCATCAGCATTTAATGGCAGTTTTGTGCTGAAAGAGAATGTTCAAAAATTTTTACAAGACCTCAGTATGGGTAACGATCATTTAGGTTGTGCAAACCAGCCACATCTCAAAGGAGGTTTAGAATCTATTCCTGTGTTCCCTATAGGCCCTTGAAGCTCTCAGGGAATTCAGTGAGGCTTTTACCCTCCAAATTAGTCGAGGTATGTTTATCTTACGCTTTTTACTTATTTCCCAGTATATTTTCTCCCTAGCACAGGATAGATGTGTTGTTACTTATGATCCTGGACTCCTGTACATTAGTACCTTTCCAAACCTTTGGATGTATTCTGTGTAAAACTTTATTAGAATTGCTTCAGCATGAGTAAATGGTAGTAAACAGTTCTACTGTGCTAGCTTTTTTTTTTTTTTTTGGAACTGTCACTGAACCTTGAAAATTTACAAGTGTTGCTGACCTCATGTGAAACCAAGCTAGCAGGTCAGCTCAGATTATTTATTTCTTTGCTAAAAATAAATTAGCTTTAAATCTAAAAGCTGAGAAGGAAGTTTGAGATTCATGCACAGTATGTACCACTCACTCACTAGACCGTAACGGCTCTTCTAGAGTTGTTCCAGTCTATCGGATGCATGTGGATACATTTGCAAGTGCTTAGATAATGGATTGAATTCCAGTAGACTGTAACATCTCCAAAGGATTTTTTCAGAGTTAGTTTCCTACCATGATTACTTGTTTTAATAGCAAATCTTTATTATGTTGTTTTCAAACAGGCAAAAAAGCTGTATGCATTTCATAGATCACTGACCTACCAAAATTTGTTGTAAAGTCTTTCTTCTGATGCCATAGGAGAAACAAAAATCTTATTTATTGCTTCTTCCTGGCAGCATTTTATTTACAGCACTATCCTGGCATCTAATTCATTCTATATATTACCAGATATATAAAGAATTCCCTGGGATAAAGCTTACATGTGAAGTAAATTGTATATGTAGGGAATTAATAGCCTGATAAGGCATATTTCTAGACTGGAAGAAATGGAAGCAGAAGCAGAAAAGTTTTGAGGGGCATTAGAGTAGTACCTCTTCATTCAAAAAAGAGAAGTTCAGATCACTTTGGTTCTGCATGAATATGCAGTAGAGCATTCCAAAACTTCTGTTTTAAGAGGGAATGTCTATCAATGAGTTTATATTTGTCCTGTACTTGTATTTGAGTTTTAATTTGTCCTACTAACTACAGTCAGTACATAAAAAAACAAGCATAGTAAGCTCATTATTTTTAAACTATAAAATAGCATTTCAAAACATGGCTTATTTATCTGCAGGTGCAGCCTTATATGTGCCCAAACTACAATGCTTATATGGTAGTGTTTTCACCTGCAGAATTTTTCACTTGCAAAAAGCACAAGAATCGCAGACAAATGTACTTCACCCTTTAAAGTTGTATTGTGAAGATAAGTTAGTATATGAAACTATAATTTATTTTGCTAGTAACTGCATGCACAGTTTTCCATATTTATTGGTAAAAGAGATTTAGGATCCCATAGAGAAATCTGGTTTGCTTTTGCCTGCGGTTAGTGTTAAGCCTGTTGTACCTGGAGGAACAACACAAACATGTTCAGGTTGGTGTAACCACATGTACTAGACTGAATGTTAGCATGTGCAATCAAAGTCCTAAGCATGAGATCACACAAGATGCTAGAAGTTATAAAATAGTAATTGAGGAACTTGACTGAAGTCTTTTCATAGCATTCCTAATTACTTATATGGGAGCCAGGCCAGGCTTTTATGGCTTAGGTTGCACAAAGATAGAGAATTTGTCCTACTTAAGCCATACCTGGCATCCACTGGCCACTCTAAAACATCCTGGGTCTTCTGGAGGACCTCTGTGAAACTGCCATTTCTGTGCACATCTCAGACACTGTGGAGAAGCACACAAAAATGCTATAGACCTATGTGTGGGCAGCTGAACTAAGCCTTTGATCACTGTTAGTGGTTTATGGGTTGCTTTGGCCCAGTTCCGTGATGAATGGGGTGAGTGGGACCCACACCCCGGGAAAAGGGAAGGGAAAAACAGGAAAGGGTAGGGAGATGGGTCTAAAAACAAAACAGTGGCAACAATCTGAGGAGGAAAAGTAATTTACTAAATAAGATATCAGAATACCAATTAAAAAAAAAAACATAAAACCATGAAAATCACTCAGAATTTATCCATGAAATGAAGGAACTGTTCTCCTTCAGGTATTTATATTAGTTTGTCCCACTCAATTTCATAGTCAAGCACTGGGGTTTTTACTACTTCCTTTGGATTAAGATGTCAGTATATCAAAAAGACAGGATTAACTGTGTAAATTGACAATATTAACAGCACTGTGTTGTGGCCAAATAGGTGAAGTCAACAGATTCCTGTGTAACTTGTCCTAGTTTCAGGTGAGACAGTGTTAACAGCACCAATGTTTTGGTTGTTGCTGAGTGATGGACACAGTCCCAGAGAATTGGGTGGGGAAGAGCTGTTTTCATTATGGCATGGTCAGCAAGGGACAGGCTGCAGCCAGGCCAGGATCCTGAATTAAAGTAGGTGTCTTCCATGCTACATGACATCATGAGGAAAGGTGTAGAGCTGTGGAGAGTTGGCCAGGGGCTAGACACCTCTCTGGGGTTGGCTGGGCGTTGGTCAGCAAACGGTGAGACATTGCTATCAGAACATCAGTCAGAGGGCAGTTGCATTCTTAACTATGTGATTCAGATGGTGGCAAGTAATTGCATTGTGGATGCATATATATATGCATATACGTCTTAGTAAAATGTTTTTATTTCAGACGGCAAGTTTCCACTTCTCTCACTCATCCCACTTAGAGCAAAAGATTGTGTGATGCTGAGCTGCTGCTGGGTTAAACCACAACAGTTGTTTAAGCTCTGGTAAATCCACGGTAAAGGAAGCAGATAGATATTAAACTGGTTCTACTTTTCTAGCTATCACATCTGAATTCATTGTCACTTCACCAATTTTACTTTTGCTTTTTATCACATTAAAGAGAGATGCTGTATGTACCTGTAATTGTCACTTGTTCTGCCACTTTAAAACATCAGATATACTGAGCTGTGTGTTCCATCACAAGTAGACTGGTAATCAGAGATTTGGGTCATAAAAGTAATCATTTGTATGTAGATATGCAAATTGTTGGAAATAAAGAAATTATCAAAGAAAAATATATGTCAAGACTTGAATGTCAAAATATTTGCAAAAATTGAATGTTTTACATAATGGCAGACTAACTGAAGTAATCTGAGACACCATCTCATCGTCTGTTTGTTTGGAAAATTTGGAGAGATGAGGAAAAAATAATTAAAAATAAATAAAAACACTAAAAGAACAGCTTCAAGAGAAGTCTGATAGGGTTTGAAGTTTTTATGCCTTTGAGTTTCTAATAGTCTGTCTTATAGGTCATGAAAAGTGAATTGTCTTTATTTTGGAGGTAGAATGACATGAGAGAACAGATATTATCTTGTCTGAAAATGTTACCTGGCAATTAATTCTTTAGAGGAAATCATCATTCTTTCCATTTACTTTGGAGAAGCTTACCTGAACCTTTCCGTTCTCAGGAAGCCATGACTAGAATCCAGCATTATTCCCTCTGTATAAAGGAGGGCTGGGAACTAGACAATGAAAAGCCTGTGATCAAATTCTTATGGTTTTCAACTTTTCAGTAAGTAGCAAAACTGAAATGTTAAGAGTCTTACCAAGTTAGATACAAGTACCTTGAATTCTACCAAGATCAAAATCTGGTTATTCTGAATTTCAAGTTCCTGTTTATAACTCTGACAGCTTAGAGCAAAAATATTATTTCTACATTTTATTCCTTTTAGTACAGGATTATAATATTGCCTGGGAATAATGAACTAGCCTCTTTTTTGCTGCCTGCAACATTAATGAAACAGTTCATGTAGTCCTCCCTCTTGCAAGATACTGAACACACCAGTAAGATCAGGAGATGTGTACAGAAATTATTAGCTCCATTCCCATCAGATGTTCTTCATGGAAGCTACTGATGTGTGTAAGTGTGTTTAAGTCCTTCAGACAAATATTCTAAGAGTCTTAAATATCATGCTAGACCAAAATTTATCTTGCAGGATTTGCCTGTGTTCAGCCTGCAATCAGACCAAACTGATTTTGCTTCACTTAAAACTATGCATTAGCATATATACTAAGTATAATTTCACAGTAACTTGCACTTATTGGAGAAAAAAATGTCTTAACTAAAAGCTTTTGAATCTTATTTGCTGGGCTGATATTTAGAAAAATTGATCTTTTCGCTTCTAAAATGACTGGACTTGATCAGTATGTTATGGAGGAAAAATGATCTTGGAGACAGTGCTTTTCTGAGAATCAAATTTCTGAATAAAAACACTCTTTAAGAGACAATAATACAACAAAAACAAACAAAAGAAAACCTAACCCCCCCCCCAAAAAAAAACCACCCACAACAGCAGTTAACTGATCAAAGTTACACTTTCCTGGAAAGACTGTTATTGCCTAGTTACAGGCAATAAACTGCACAAAGAAATAGAAGCATTTGCAAAGATGCATCTAATCCAACTGAAAAGCATAGATTTATCTTACCTAATTATTCATCTGAATATGAGGATTCTCAGTTGCCTATGTAAAGAATTATCAGGCCTTAAAAAAAAATGTGAAGAGGCTTGTAAGTGTAGAAGATGAAATGAGAGCTCCATTTTATAACTGTTTTGAATGTTCTCTTATTTCATTTCTGTTTTAAAAGCTGTATAGATGGTGTTTGAAGATGTCTCTTAAAAACTACATAAGCACTTGTTTTTAGCAAAGAGGAATTAATACAAAGGAAAAACTTTCTGAAATGATAACAAATCCAGAACTTCCTGTGTGTTAAACCATAACCTTTTTTTCCCTCCAGCCCTCTCAAATTCCTTGTTGGTATGTGGTTTTCCCACTGTAACTAATAATCCTTCTCAGGATGAGAAGGCTATCTTATGTCTGTTTGGTATGTAGAAAATGCTGTTTTTCTCCTCTTGATTATTTTTGATGTATTGGAGGGGGGGAAAAAAACCACAAAAACAGAAGGTGGTGAATATTTATTCAGTCTGCTTTGGCAGCATTTTGTTATTTAAGACATAAATCAAATTTGGAATAACTTCTTTCTTTAGGCACAAATGGTTTATCTGAGCTTGAATGTGCTTGTGAATCAGTCATGGACATGATACAGCTATTTCTGTGTAATAGCAATTATTTGCATTGTTTTACATTGTTTTGCTTCATAACATGAGGTTAGGCTGCACACAGATACTGGAATACATCTGCAGATCAGTGCAAGATCAGAGCCACGGACCTCAGTCCACCAAATAATGACGTGCATGTTTATCTATCACTGCACATTACACCAGTGTCAGAATTCTTCCAGCATGTTAAGTTAAATGATACATGACTGCTTTGTGGGGTCCGGTCCCATGTTTATTCCCAAGACAAAGCCTATTGAGGGCTCAGGGCTGCAAGTCTAGTTAGCAAAGAAATGCTTAGGAAGAGATAAGTAAATAATGTTTTGAATTGGCTGCTAGTCCATACTATCTCCTCATTTGGCTCTGTGGCTCTTAATTAATATTTGAACATTCATGACATTTCTTTATGCACACAGGGGTTGCAGCTTCATGCCCTTCAAAACAGACAATACATTCTTTGTGGCCAGAAATCTTATACTGCTTTAGCAGCTTTGGGAGTGGAAAGAAAAGAGGTTTATTCCTTTAGTAGTACCTGCTGAAGATATTTGAGGACACACAAAGGCAAGTGCTTTCCCAACAGAGTACACAATTACTGTTTGCAAAGACAATCCAGACTTAACTTTTTATACTTCTAAGCCTGACAGTGTATAGTGCTTTCGTTCACACACAGTGAGTGCTGACTTTTATCATATTATTAGCATTCTAAACTCACAGTTTCAGAGATTTATAACTCAACAGTAGGTTTAGACTCAGTAAATTCAGCCCAGGAGCACTGTTTTTCAATACAAGAGACATCTTTAGTTGCTACAGAATCAAGCAGAGTTTACTATGTTTACTTCAGGCTTTTTTTAATGTATAAGGTTACAAATTTTAAACAACCAACCAAAAAGAAAAAAGAAAACAGAAAAACCTCTTGAAGCAAAGAATTGTTACAGAGTTTCAGACCTCCAATTGCTAGCCTTCATTCTCATAAACGGGGAAAAAAAAAATGGAAAGGCTGAATAAAACACATTTTAAATAAACTCCCAAGCACTTTTAATGGACCTCATTCAATATATTCCTGTGCAAATCTCACTGACATCAATAAATACGTTCTGTACACATCCTGTTTTTAAAATCCTGCATGCATAATCACAGTTAGCATTGTTTCTACCATGGGTGGGTGCAACTCTGAATGTAGATTTGTACTGCAACCAGGATGGTTCTTTCCTGAGAGAAATTCAGAAAGCTGCTCATAAGCTGTTCAGGACTTTTTGTTAATTAATCCCATCTCATGGATGCACTCTCAGGTATATTTTGTTAAAGAAAATCAAACACTTCAGAGTACGTATTTACATGACATTCACTGTTCCAGTATGTGGATAAATTATATGCATTTTATAACATTCACTTACAGAGGTATATAAGTTTTATACATATTATAGTAACGGTACAATAATGTTAAGCTCAATGATATAAGGCAGCATTAACCCAGAAAATGTCAATTCCAACTACGCAATACCATATCTCACCTATTTTCGTTCCTTTCATGAATCAGTGTAAGTAAGGGAATTTTAAATTTAGATTTCTTGGGAATTGTACATATGTATTACAGCCAGATCATTTCTCGAGCATGAGAAATATTGCCTGTTTAATTAATGTTACTTCTGTGACTATAGGCAATTAACATTAGAACATAGAAGGACATATTGTACCTATTGCCTGTGCTAGAACATAATGTGCTGGACTGTAGCAACTAAACTTGTTAAACTGGTTTTAGCATTTCTTCACACAGCGGGAAGCACCTGTGCTGTTATTCTTTATACACTCTTTCAGTACTGTGCTGGAGAGTAATGTATAATAATAATTACTATTAATAGCAATCCTCATGTTACCAGTACTGCTACTAATCTGATGACCCAGGTTGTGGTGTTAGAGTTCCACTATCCTGTACACTGAAACATATATCTTTCCTTTCAAGATTTCATTTCTCAGGTGATATTGCTGAACAGAGCTGAATTTTTTGGAGGACAGGTTTGTTGCATGGATTCTGATGGCTTCACATTTGTTCAGGTCTCCAAGGACCAGCACCAGTAAATGTGAAGGAGACAAGAGCAGAATGGCATACTTTTTTATTTCCACCAGGGTGGAAAAAAAAAATCTAAATTAAGTCTAACCTTAAATGTATAATCTGTCCTTGGAAGTAGGGGGGGGGGAGGGGGGGGGGGGAAGAAAAGAAAAAAATGAGGATATAGCATCTTCAAGCTCTTGGCATCCCTTACGAGAAAAAATTGGTTCTAAGGGTCTCTGATCTTGTGTTTTAGTAAAATAGAACTGCACGGCTGACTGACAGTTCTGATCTAAAGCATTTACGTTTAAGTTTTGATCTCTCTGCTTTTGATTAAAACTAATGAGCTCATTTAATTCAAAATGGGAATCTCTGATAAGAGAAATAAGGTTGATGTGATTGGATTAGAGGGGCAAATTAAACTCTTAGAGCAGAAGTTTGTGCTTATATAGTGTATTAAAAAGCTGTTGGCGTATTATGGCGTGTTAGATGATGAGAAAAATTTCATAGTAATTCATATTTAATCAGAAGAAATGAAAGTACTAAATATAACATGGCTCTGCTTTTCCCTCGAGTGATAAAGAGCTGTACATTTAAAATGACATCGAATCCATGCTCTGTAAAACAAAACAAAAAATCTTGAGACACTAAAGAAAGGAGCACTGTTGTCAGTTATTTCATCACAATTGAGCTGAAATGTCACAAACAGAAGACAATGTGATCACAATAAAATAGGGACATTTTGGTAAACTCTGTAGCTTACAAAAAGGTTTTGGTGTTTCTGTTCAGTGCAGAACAAATGCTTCTTAAATACTTAAAAAGTTTTTGCTAGTAATTTGGTTGGTCCTTTAGAATAGCAGAATAATTTCGTAATAATTTCAAAATAACTTTTTATTTAGTGTTAACTACTGATTGAAACTGAATGTGAATTAAGCTCCATTAATGCTTGCTTATTGCAAGTCTTCTCCAGAATTTTCCCATAAACAGTATTTTGGGATGAGACAGGGAACTGTTGGTTATCAGAGTGAAAAAATAACAAGAATAAAGATTCTATAGAGAATATTTTGGTGTTAATTATTCTTGTAATCAGTAGTTTTTTATAGTTTATACTGAAAGTATTTATTTACTATTTTTAAATGGTTGCAGTTGAGGAAGTCACAGGCAAAGGTGAGATCCACCATTTCAAGGAGAAAGTTGAAAAAAATTGTTCGTTACTAGTCAGTCACCAACAAATAATGATTGTTATCAATAATGGTAATACCAATATTGCCTTGGTCCCTTAAGCATGTTTTACTTCAAGGTGCTTCATTTCTTTATTGATAGTAATTAACCCTTAGTAATGGGGAAAACTAACTCATTCACAAACAGCAGTTATTATCCTAGGCAAGAAAGGAATGGAATCTTGGGAATAAAAGTCTGCAGAATTTGCAGCCTCTTTCAGCAGGCAGAATTGCTTCCTCAGTGACTCCTTCTTTTTCATAAAACACTGAAAACATCCACTACTTTTAAAATGCCACGAAGCACTTCAGAGGGCTGGAACTCCTCTCTTATGAAAAAAAGTATTGAGGGAGTTGGGCTTGCTTAGCTTGGAGAAGAAAAGGCTCCAGAGATAATCACTGTGGCCTTCCCTACCTGAAGGGATCTTATAAACAGGAGGGGGACATACTTTTACATGATCCAATAGTGATAAGTTAAGTTTTAAATTCAAAGAGGGGAGATTTAGGTCCAAGCATCTAGCTTGGAGGAAGTTCCTTCCTCAAAGGATGGTGAGGCACTGAACAGGTTGCCCAAAGAAGCAGGGGATGCACTATTCCTGGAGGGTTTGATGGGGGCCCTGGTCAGCTTGATCCTGTGTGTGGCAACCCTGACCACAGCAGGGAGTTGGAACTAGTGACTTTAAGGTCCCTTACAAATTAAGACATCCTTTGATTCTGCGAAACCCAATCAAAGCAAAACTGTGCAAGAAAGAGTTAATGAGGTAAATCTCTAGGAAAAAAAAATAATCTATGGGGAAAAAAAAATTGAAAATGAGACTTTCTGAGTATACACATACTTTTCAATTTTTTTTTTACTAAGTAAACATTTTCTAAATGAGGTAAATTGATTACAACACTCTTAGCAGCCATCAGTCATTTATTTTTAGTGAGTTCAAGGATTGCACCTGAAAAGTAGCTTAGAGGGGATGTATAAAATCTAAATTATGTATATATGTATTTTTTCTATTCCCTAGTGGAATCTACAAGCCCCAGTTTACTAACCACTGACAACACTCTAGAGCGCTCTTTTTTCATCCGAATGAAATCTACACTGACCAAGAGAGGAGTGCACATCAAATCATCAGGATACAAGGTAAGGGCTGCATTGTAGCATGAAATATTGACATTTTTAAATTATGTTCTTTCTTGTAGCAAAGACACGTTAATAGTCAGAGGAAGGAACCATTTCATGTTTGCTTACGTTTCAACTCTTTTTGTTAAAGAATCATTAGTACATTATTTCCAGCCTAAGGTTTGGTAGTGGTTCTGTACATCCATTAAATTGATCATTATTACAGTAAACATTGATTATAGCATGAAGACCTTCAAAAGAGCAACACTTCCACAGTAAAGGTACATTTTCCCAAAGAACATGAGTCACAGTAACATCACTTTTTCCCTCGAGAAAAATTACTACTCATTTAGGTAGACCGTTAGTTGACTTTAGGTTATGTGTTTTCTCAGAGATGTAGGACATTTCCGTGCGGACGGTTTGCTAGAGCTATTTAATTTCACTGCTGTTCTAGCTGAAGGAAACAACAAGCCATAATGATACTTTTCCTCCATTTCTCTTTCATTGTCTGTCTGAGGGGTATCTGCTGATGGGGATCATATTTGCTGTATTTCCTGGTCTTTTAAGATATGAAATGCTCTTGTTTCTTATCAACAGTAATCTCATTTTTCTTCAGTTGTATATTGCTCATAGCGCCTATAGCTATCACTGGCTTTGCAGTATACTAAAACTAGAAGCAATAGCACATTTTTAGCATTGTCAACTTGTGGAATGAAATATGCCATCCATTAAGTATTATACAAGTTAAAAGAGTGGTGCAAGGAAAAAAGTCTGAGAATGTATGTGTATTTAGAGAAGGTGCTCATCAATGTTCATTTAAAAACATTTCAGAAGTATTTTTTTGTTTTTCCTTTTTTTTTTAGTTTTGAGAGGTAGATTTAGAGGAGCTTTGAAGTAAAATTCCCCAGATCACTCATCCCAAAATCTTCTTTGTGAATATGACATCAAGGTAGTCTACCTGAGCAGTAAAATTCTCCTGGTAGAAATATCTTCTTTGCAGGCAAATGAATGAAAGTTCTCCTGTTGGATAGTTTCTGGATCAAGATGATTAAAGAAGTTGCTATTGGAATTTGAGATCCAAAAGAACAGCTTCTTAATACAACAAAAGTTATGATCTGCTTAGTTGTCAGCACCTGAAAGATTGCATGTGGAATTTGTTCATACTGACAGGTTTACAAGCCTTAGAAAGTACAACACTGAAAATTGTACTGTCAGTGTCAGGAGGAAGGAGGCAAATGAATGGGTAGGTTATTGAAGTTATACTCATTTTCATTATTAGGCAGAGTCTATCATGGGGCACTGCCTATGATTAAGCACTGCTTATCCAGGGGCAAGTTAGACTGTTAGAGAACTTGCTTTGCTGGATATTTTTGCTGCAGTAGTAATGGGAAAAAGATAGATAATTCATCTTTGCATTTAGCTGTCTGACATTTTTTCTAGATGTGGGTGAGTACACAAGGAAGACATACAAGTGGCTTTGTAATTGTTTTTTCTTCAACTCTTGACAAGCTTACATGAGTCTAGCACCCAAATAGGATACAGGCTAAATACACAAGTGGATTTTATGTTGTTATTATACAGTTTTTGAAATACTCAGGAAGACATAGTAATATCTGTCCTAAAAGTGTAAATTAATTTCTCTTTTAAAACCTTCTGATATCTTATTGAAACATTGAAAACCATAAACAGGGTGTCACAGGAAGATCACAATGACAATTTAAAAACTAGATATCATTTTTGAGCAACTACTCCTAGATATGAAGAATGGAAAAAAAGCAAAAAAACTGCCTGTAATTAAACCTTTTTTTCCCCAATTTTTTCCATGAGGAAGCAACACGTGAATAAACTTGCACATACAGTGTACAAATCCTAGGCAGTTGTAAATACAGAGGCATAGTTACATGGATTTTTGACATTTTGAAGGATTTTGTGACTGACTGTGTTTGACTGAATTCAGCTGTAATACTTACGTAATACTGGCAAAGCCCATGAGGAGAGCTGGATATGTTCTGTGTCAGAGGGCCCTGAAAGCCCTTAGTCAGGAAGCACTGTGCCAGCTGGGGCCATGCACAGCAGAGTTCCTGAGGGAAATCCTGGTGGAGCAGAACAGCTCAGAAGCCACTGCTTCAGAATACCATAGAGCACTGAATTTTCACTCCTGATTAATAGCTTCCTTTGTTGTTGTTGTGGGTGGGTCACCCTCCTCATCAGGCATACAGACATTCACTGGGAGCAGTGTACCAGGAACCTGGTATCTTACAATAGTCAGGTTTCAACTTTGCCAGAGGTACGAATCTCCCCATGGATTCAGTCTTCCAGCAGTGACCAAAAATTGTGCATCTTTGTGAAATGTTTCTTGTTCTAAACTCCTGGTGAACTCAGAACTGTGTCTTCATTTGTTCTCCCCTTTGAGGACTGCTGATGAATGTTTTCTTTAGACAGCAAATGATTGAGGTGGTCCACAAGATGCTTAGGCAATTTTCAGAATGAGTGATCCCAGCCTCAGGAAAATCACATAAAATTGAAAACAGTCAGAGAAGGAGATTGATTAATCATTTGGGTTGATCTAGTCAGGACTAATTTTCTGTGAAAAGAAATGTGGGAACAAAACCCACACTAATAGACTCACAGAGATCCATATATGTGTGCCTCAAAGAGGCTTTGTTCCTTACTGCTCTGACATGAGATGAACCCTGTTTATAGACCCTTCCTGGACTGATTTAATTAGTTTTGAATTATACCTAAAGATGGAGATAATGGCCTTTTTTCATGAATGATACAACCTTAGAAGTCTGAAATAAAAAGTCTGCTACATGATTAATCCACCTTCTTTCCTTCCCTATCATTTTTTCCCCAGCACCATCCTAGAATGGGATTTTCCTTATTTAGAATATACTTAGTCCCAGAGTTTGTTTGAAGAACATTTGTACACAGTGCTAGAGAGCTATTCAGTACTCACTGTGTAAATCTATTATCTTAAAAATAAAAGATAAAATGTAGTCAGCTGACAAAACATATTGAAAACAAATAAAAAGAGAAAAAATGTCAAATCCATTCACTATAGAACTCAGAATGTACTACCACTACAACTGTTCTCTAAGATACATGATGCAGAGCCTTACTGTTTTTCTCTGCTAAAAATATATTGTAGAATCATAAAATCATATAATGGCTTGGGTTGGATGTGACCTTAAAGATTATCTTGTTCCAACTCCCCTGCTGTGGGCAGGATTGTGCCCCATTAGATCAGGCTGCCCAGGACCCCATCCAATCTGGCCTTGAAAACCTCCAAGGATGGGGAATCCACAGCTTCCTTGGGCAGTCAGTGCCTCACCACCCTCTGAGTAAAAATTTCCACCTAACATCTAATCTGAATTTACCCTTGTTTAGTTTAGAATCATTTCCTCTTGTCTTTTCACTATCAGACTGTGTAAAAACTCTCTCCCTCACCTTTAAAAGTTCTTTTTGACATCTTCCTTTTTCTTTTTTTTTTTTTTACTTTTTTCATCAATAGAAAGGGTTTGGGGTTTGTTTTTTTTTTAATTTGGATTTTTATTGCCTCCATTTTATGTCTTTTTCTGTGTTTTCCTCCTATTAAGGGGTTGCAATTCTACACACTTATGTTATTCCAGCTTCAATGTTTCTATTGTCCTATATTCCTATATATATGTGCCAGTGCTATGTGTAACTGAATGCTACTTTGTTCAAGATTGCTCAGTACATTTCCTACTACACTGTAGTATCCTATTATTGATTTGTAATTTTTACCTTTATGTCAGGTTGTGCTAGGATTTTATTTGTCCAAGCCTTTAGAGTCTGTTACCTGTCTCTTGAATAAAGTATTATTAAAGGAATAAAGAAGTAGTAAGCAAATCCAACATCAACAGAGCCAGTAGTTTCCAGAACTTTCAAGTTCATCAGCTCATCATGTGTTAATGTATATCCATACCTATTCCTCTGTTTTCTGCAGATGATATCCCATAATAAATCATTACAGAGTTGCATAGGCAAACAAGGGGAGATCCTGTAGTACTTCCACTGTCACTGCAGCAATCTCTGATTTTGGTATAATCAACATCTGTTGCCTCTCCATTTCCCAAGAAGCTGTCAATCAAAGTTTTTGCCTATCCATCAGCAGAGAAAAGGTCATCTTAAAAATCCTGCAGGCTGTACCTTCGTACTTGGAGTGGTACTTCCTACCTACTGTGCTACCTAGGTGCCTCTTTTAGCACATTCAGTGTCAACAAGAAGTGTCCGATGTCAACATTCCCCATGTTTGTGTCATAAAAGCATCAAAACCACCGAGGTCACAAGGCAATGAGCATGCTACAGACAGTTCAGTAACTGGAAGTAAATAGAGCAGCTGTTGTGCACTGAGCAAAATCTTACCTATAACCTTAGATTTTTGAGCCAATGTAATTGAGAAAAAATATATAGATACAGGTATATATATATATATATATATATATATATATATACATACATATATCTCAGTCATAGAAGGAGATCACATGGGTCAAGTATTGGATACAGCTGTACTGGTTGTCAGTATTGTGTACACCTGTATGCCCTTATCACTGCTTTACAGAATCACAGATCTAATCAGTGCCAAGAGCAGGTATTTACACCTGCTTTTCCTGATATTCTTTGTATATACAATAATTTATTAGGGAATATAAGCAAGCTTAATCAAAAATTGTCTTTGTTCCTTATTTATTAAATCACAAAGGATTCTTATAACCATAATCTCAATAGCATAATTTTACATATCAGTGGACATAGTACATGAAATTAAGTAAATTGTTATACAAAAGATTTGACTAGCAAGTTTAGTTTATAAGTTTATATATTTTGATGTTTTTTCACACATCAAGTGTCTGCATTTCAGTAATGGAAGATTCAAATTTGGCTAACTTTGCCTCATTCATCAGTTACTGTGCAACGTGTTTTAAAGAGTATAGACTTCACAATCTAAGAAGTATTTAAAACTTCATAAAAGTGTTTTCGCAGATTAGTCTCTCTAGTCTATATGAATTCATCCTTTCATTTGTTCAGTGTTATCTTTCTACCACAGTGATTAAAATTAAACATTTTCTGAGACTGTGCTTTCAGATTTTGCATTTAAAATTCTAATGAAATTAAAACTGTTTAAAAGCAAATTTTGAAAATGAAAATCAAAATTTCTTCTTGCAATTTTATGTCCATCACAGTTTTATTATCGGCTTTTTTCACACTAATCTGACTTCATTAAAAATGTAAATTTAATATTTTTTATTATTTCTTTTATAGAAGAACTTGAATAGTTGGGTGAAACTTGGAAATCTGAAATGTGCATTTCAAATCTAGTTCTTGGCAGCATATAGATTCATTAATTCAAGAAGTCAAGGCAGCCAAATTCCTGTTACAGGGACAAAGCCATGCTATTTTGCATTTACTTTATACAAATGCATTTGCCTAGTGATACCTAGTAATTCTCTTGATTCAATCTAAAACTGAAATGATCATTTACTATCAATTGGAAAGATTCACCTGAAATTCAGAATTAAGATGTCCTTATGCCAAAATCACTTTAAGGATCTGATATAACATGAGCTTGTTAAGAACATAGCTGAAAACACCTTTCATTGGAGGAGAATAGGAAAGGTGGAAGAAAGAGGACACAGTTCTTTTTTTGCATAATAGTCTAATGATTTCTGGGATGTGGACTATGCTAGAGTCACAGTTAATTCCCTCCACAGCCTGAGGGAATTCACACATCCCACTTTCCAGTTTGGCCTAAATTCTTTTCTTCTTTTCTAATATTTTTCTCCCTTGAAATCTTTTGTCAAGCATTTTACTCTATCACAGAAAGGTATCCTGACCTTTTTCTGTAGGAAGAAAGAAAACTGCAGAATTTAGCATTTCATCACATGGCTACTGCCACACCTCCTTAATTGAGTGAAGAAGGAATAAGAAACCAACATCAGGAAGCATTATGTGAAGAGTTTTCTAAATGTCAGCACATGCATTCCCCAGACTTTTCAGCACTGAGAAGACTTAAAGGTAATTTGTCAGAGAGAAAGAACTGATCGAGAATTCACCCATGTAAATCGATGACCTTTTAGTCAAAAGGAAGTCTCTTAGCTAGTAAAGATGCAGCATTAGTTATAAAAGAACAAAATACTAATGGGCCAATCAGAGGCTTATGAAGTATCTACCTGTAGATATAAAGATACGGTTCAAGAAAAGATGGTCTGCCACAGGATTAAGAAGACCAGAGTTCATTTTATGCCTTGCTGTAGAGCTGCGAGATTCCATTAGGAAAGCTGTCTGGAAAAGCTTCGTTCACATTTGACATCTAAATACATTAACCACTTTCTTAAAAGTGTTCAGCAGCTACTAGCTCCATCTTCTCAAAAAAATTTTTAGAGCTGAACGTCTTTCAGCCAGGATTTGTAGCACTGTTCTATCACCTGGAGACATATTAGGCATTTATTATTATAATAGTGTTAATGAAGTCAACTAGTTAGTGTTATACAAAAGCACTTTTTAATAACAACCTTCCTTAAAAGATAGGTTCAGACTTCGTTCATTCCTCAAGCTGAGTTCAGCTGTAGTATTCATGGCACCTTTATCAGTATCTGTTTCTCCTCAAGGAATGTCTTAAAAGGTCATATGACTTCAGAGTTCTGATTCTGTTGCAGTGTGTTCTAAGTTGCATATATGAAAAATACCTTAGACTTTAGACTGGATTCTGAAAAGAAAGAAAATATAAAATTGAGCAAACATTGACTTATTTTTGAGAGATTAACTGTTTTTATAGTTTATCATCAAATTAGCAGCAAATGCCTTTGATTCTGATTTTTAGGCAGTGTAATTCTGAAGTAACTTTTATTAAAAGCCAGTGGATATGACAGTGAAAGAAAACCATGAGATCAAGATTTACTCTGATACATACAAAGAAAAAAAAAAATTAAAAATGGGCAGAGAACTTCTTCAAGCCAAATATAACATTATTTCAAGAACCAATATTTACTGACTCTCAGAGATAAATAGTCTTTGTTGCACTTTGATACCTAAGCACTAATTATCTAGCTGCGAACTCATAGCACAATAGGCCTGGAAGTTCTTTTCCCCTCAACAGAGGGCAGTGGGAGGACTGAGAACAGTAAAATCCCACCAGAATGAGAAACAGAAAATGCCTCGTATGACATGATGGGAGAAATTTATTGGGGTCCAAGGTGGGCATGTCTGGTGAAAATGAGAAGTCTTAAGTCCCCAGAGTTTTCTGAAGGTATCATTTCTTCTTGTATACCACTACTTTTTGTAGTGAATGGGAATATCCCCCTTTTAGGAGCCAAGTGTTCTGTGTTCTGTGAGGAATTCGGGCAGATGCTTTTGCCAACACCTCCGCTCCATTTGGCTGTTTTTGTAACTGCTACTAGATGATATTATGGCCCATCTCCTTTTCATAATGTAAACAGCATATTAGATGTGTAAATAGAGACTGTAGCAGCTTCTTAATTATCTCTACTCCTCTCAACAGTTCAAAATTCTACTCTAAATTATGCTTAGGAAAGACAAGAAGCTTATATGGTAAAAAAATGTAGCTAACATAAAGCTAATTTAGAAGAGAACATCTTGCTCTTTGGTGGATACTTGCAGAAGCACTATCATCTTCCCACTGGTAAAATTTTATTGAGTATAAAGCAATCAGTGAAGTTCAGAAATAAAATGAAACTAAATGGAAGGTTCCCAAACTTGCATTTCAGTGAATTTTACATGTAATATATTTTTTCTCATACTCTTCATAATATGTTGATATAGTAACATGAGATCAACAGCTGTTGAGTAGAAAATATATATCTTGAACTGATAGTCATAAGGGTATAATCCTGATATTTTATGCAAAAACTTATGTGTATTTACTTTCTGTATAAACACTGTGATTGGTGAATTAGAAGGAGAACATTATAGTTTAGCAAGAGACTATTTTTCACAGCTACCCCTGTAAGGAAATACTCATTGAGGAATTACATGAAAATTCTAAACAAAATCTTCTAGGAGTTCCACAGATTTGGCACCTGTGTTCACTCATCACTGTTCATTAAACTGTGATCTGTCACAGGCTATATTAGTTGGGAAACATAGTTCCTTTTGAATGTATCATCCACGTGTAATACAGACACCTGGAAAAAGTGTGGTTTTTGCACTCAAGGAGATGAAGCTTTGTGTATCCTTACCTACTCCACTGTTAAGTCAGTACATGTTCCATTAAATAACTATGGTTGTATAGCACTTTTTACATACCAGCTACACAAGCTTGGTCATATTAATAATTTTTTTCAATCATTAGTTCTTCCATTCAGTACATGTTGAAATCTGTTAGCTGCCCACAGTTCATAAGTAACAGGCTGTTTCTTTGTCCTGTTAAAGTTTTGCCTGCTGAATTGTTATAAAAGTTACTTCTTTTTTCCCTGAAAATATCTTCTTCATAATATAATAATTGCATTTGTTTATTTGCACAGTGCAAAAATGATATGAACACAGAATTATGTTTTCACAAAGTCCTGAACTTGGCATTTTTGCTTCTCATTTATTTTTAACCCCTATCTCCTACATGTTTGTTTGGTTTTTTTTTACTTTTTTTTTTTTTTACTTTTTGTGCAAGTTCATACCTCTGGAAAGTATTTTCTCTTATTGGCTTTTTCCTTTTGCTTATAACACTGTTTATGTTAATGAATGTACTTTTGCAACTCTCCTATGAGGTTGAAAAGTGTTGACATACCAAGAGATCAAGTAACGTGCCAAAGATCACAATGGCTGTTTGTGTCAGAGCCAGTCATAACTGCATTCAGGATTTCATCTTCAGCCTTTCTTTGTAATGCATAAATATTGTCAAATCATCTCTGTGTTCTGACAGATCACACTTCATTTTCTCAGACTGGTACCTCCTTTGTTTTGATGGTTGCCCTGAATAGGCAAACTGAGATGTCAAATTAAAAATACTCCGATGAAATGGAGCAAAGTTTAGCAGAATGTTTACAGAAAGGGCTACTTCACAATCCTTTTCCTCAAAAAGAGTCAGAAGCAGTGTTCCAGCAAGGAAGCACATTTTCCTACCACTTGGATTTAGCCCAGGGGAGGTCCATGAGTGTGTTGTTCAGGCCACTGTGGTGTGGGACAGGAACAGGACTGGCAGCAGCCACCTCCTGGACTGGTAGCTGGCTTGGCTTCTTACAAGCTTTGCCTTTCTCGTATGAAAACAAAATATAGAGAGGCTTTTTTCTTTTCTTTTTTTTTTTTTTTTCTCCGCTTCAAAGACCTGAAGACCTGAAAGCTAAATGGTCTAGCATGAAGGAAAAAACTAATACACACATGTAGAAATTATAACAATCCTTTCTATTTGGACCAAAATGAAAGTACTTGCAAGACAAAATGTCTCACACAAATAGTACCACTCTCCACGTTCTGGGACTTTCTACATGAACAAGTGTCTACATAAAGTTCAAATCCCATCATATCCTCAGAAGCCAGTTTTTGGGTTTTTTTTAAATATAATTTGCTGTCAACATGAAGCAAGGTTCCTGTGTACCTACTTGTTCAGCAGAAGTGAAGGACAAAGGCAGAGTGGAAATGCTGTCATGACATGAAACAGTGACTGAGCTCCTGGTGGGAAGGCAGGGCCAACCCAGGGGACTCAGGTGTATAATTTGCTATATTTGCCTCCTAGAACAGAAAGTTGATCACAGGTTCCATGCCATGTTTCCCAGAAAATCTTCCTGTAGTACAACTATCCTTTTTCTCTGTTGTTCAGAATGCATACACAGTACAATCTCACCCAACAAGGTACCATGTTTCTGTTTCTAAATATTGAGGTTGGATTCTTGCTTTGTTTGTTTTATGCACTGATACTAGCTGAAGAATGTCTTAATTCAGCACAGTGTTTGGTTAAGCCCATCTGCTTTACCCTATGGAGAAAGTAGAATAAGAGTGTTTGGTGAGAAGAATTTCAGTTTCTCCTTTTTACAGCATCATTAGGAGGCTGTCACTCTAATAATAATAATTCCCATTTGACATCATGGAGGTAAAAAGAAATCATTGCTGACATCAAAAATGAGGTGATATTTCAGCAGTATTATTTCACTGAAGATAAAATGGAAGTCTTTATTACTCCCAATGCTTTTAAAGAAAGCTGAGCAAGGCTTATACTGACCCTAGAGCTTATGCACCTTAATACATCTACAACCACTATGAAAGAAGAGATTTTAATTGTTACTGCTCTACTTTTTGGCTGAACCTCCTTAGAATCAAGAATTTCATACCTGTTTAAAGGAAAATAATCTGTATATGAGAACAAGCTTTGAAGACTACGTCTTTTTTTTTTTTTTTTTCCCCAATTTAAAATTCATACAAAAGTTCCCAGACAAATAAAACCTTTAAGTGCATTACAGGAGGTGAAAATTTTTATGCAAACTTCACACTGGAGCCCATATTAGCGATCCGTATATATTACATACAAGTCTGAACTCCGAAGAGGTTCCCCTAAAGAGGGTTACAAGTTTTATTTCACTGTTTATGGGGAGATATTTTATTTTCTTTGAACTTCTTGTGCACAGTGCTGTGTGAATTGTTTGTCATTAAAAGGCCACAGCCAATATCTGTTTCATCAGTTGTAAACAGTGTGCTTTTCACTTTGTGATAACACATTAAAAGCTCCCATTCCCTCTCCTCTTTTCTGCTTACTTTATACACAACTAATTAGTTGTAATTCTAGGCTCTGTGTAATTTTCCATCCCAGGCTAAACAATATATAACATCAGTAACTCCATTAAAAGAGTGTATCTGCCCAAGTTTGACATTATTTCATGATTTTGAGATATATTCTGGTCTACTCCTGTTCTGTTATTTTTCATTTAAGGACATATGAAGAGAAATATAGACTGCAAATGATCAGAACAAAAGGAAGTAAGTTCTGCAAATGATTAGAACAAAAGGATGTAAGTTCAATGACTTTAACTAGAACAATACCATCAATAATAAAAGAAAATTCAAGAATTATGGATTCTTCCCATGGCTTAACTTTATAGAATTAGTGACCTTGTTGCAATCAGCATCTTTTTTGTATCAAAATGTTTCAATCTTTACACTATCAAATTTAAGAAACTTTTCTGATCAAATATGTAGTGGGAGTATCACTTGATTTTGTTCAAGGCAAATAGCAGCTTATCTGCTGTTGAGTTACTGTTTCTCAGATCTGAATTCCTACAGGCATACTGATATTGAATAGTTACAAGCCTTTCAAAACATTGTAACTGTTAGTTACCAGCCATAGTGAAATGTTTTGTCTGAAATGAACATTTTACATAGTCAATGTAGGTAAGTCTTATACAGTGTACAAATAGTTAAGCAATTTTTAGGGAGACTGCTTTGGTTGGGGGGGGGTTGGACTAGATGATCTCTAAAGGTCCTTTGCAGTCCTTACAATTCTTTGATTCTGTGAATTTTCCCCAAGAATGTGTGCATGCAGGAATGTTTATTTCATGTGAACACAATGAGCCCTTCCAATTTGAGCATGTTTTGCAATGTCCAGGAATGTTTTTTCTGAGTGTTTGAGATACATTTCTCCTCTCTTGATTTGTTTGTACCTATTCAAATGATCAGACATGCATGTTTTTCCACCAGATAATGAACTGCTTTCGTTTTTTGTGATCAGTCATGTGGCTGTGTTATTACAAAGACTATGCTGGTTAGGTCAGTCTATCAGTAAACCTAGCACTATGCTTAAGAGACACCTAAGTGCAATGCCCCATTATCATTAGCTCACCAGGCATGACCAAACCTCTCCTGGCTCTCCCATAGTCACATGCTGTGGATTAGAAAACTGGCACAGGACACAGTTTTTTCCCAAAGAAGCAAGGAGTTGATTCACAGTAGACAAACATGTTATGGGTTGCTTTCAGTCACTTTATAGTCGTATGCTTTCATAAATTTTGATATGTTTTTATGATGCAGACTTTGGTCATATAAAGCTCACAGAAGAGCTTTAGATCACTGGAGCAACCACAGACCAAGTTTCTGTTGACAATTTATCATCTCTTCTCCATCAAGGAAAATTGTTTTTTAGTACCTGACTATTAGCAATCACATGCATATTATAAAATTGAATTTTGGGGAGGACAGCCTGCCATCTGTCTTTTCTGTATCTTTTTCACACTGCATCACGATATAGTTAAAACTTTCTGTGCTTCAAAAAGGTATAAAATACGAGATGTCTATAACAGAGATTCTTGGAAAGAAAAGTAGACCAAATGGAAATGTAAATCTTTATAAACTATATACAGACAACTCTGATGCTATATTTTACATTTTAGCTTCAAGTATGCTTCACATTTTCCACAGAAAATGTGGAAATGTCATCAGTTCCTAAACTGATGACTAATTAATATATACCTTAGGAATGTGAGAATGTTTTCTTGAACTGTTTCTGGTTCAGGGTTGGGTTTTCTGTTCAAATGAAACTGCAAATACCCGATGTGGAGGATGAAAAAGATGTGTTCAGTTTCCCTTATGTGTTCTGATATGCTAAGATTTTATCAATAATATTGTTTTCCTGTAAAAATATCTGCCTCAGAGAAAATCTGCTGTGTAGCTGTCAGGATTACACCTCTCAGAATATGCCTGTGATGATTCCGTTAAATTGATAAAAACAGAACACTCTGCTATGTAGAAGGATTGCTGAAAATAATATTCCCAGACCCTTTCATGTGTAACAGCACTTGTATGGCAGCACGTTTATTGTGCTATAAATTCCATCACTGATTTTGGCCATTTCAAATTGATTCTGCAGTAACTGTAAGTAATGAACCTTACAGACAGAGCCAAGGAAAAAAATCAAGCCAATAAACTTGTGACTGTAGGAATACAAATTGTTGAGTTCATTTAGCCTCTGTTTTTATCAGATAATGCAGCCAATACCCCACAAAGCCAGAAAATACATCCAGCAAAATATACAGTGTTATAACCATGGCTTGCTTTAAATTTAGCAGCTAAACCAGACACTCAATTATACAAAGCACATTTCTGTACAAAGTGTCCTGTAGATTTCACCTGAGATTTATAGGAAGTTCTTGACATAAGTGGATGACAAAAGAGGAGAACTGTTAATAGAAGTACAGTGTAAGTAATAGACTTATACAGGATAATGAGCTGAATCCTGTGCTGTTTTACACAGTCAGGCAATACTAGGCATCACTGGATTTCACTGAGCTATCTGTAGCTCACCGAGTCAAAATATTTAAATGCTTCCAGCATTTAAACAAATGTTCCTAGCCTATTCTCCTCTCTTTATTGAAAAGTTCTATCAGGTTTAATAAGAATCATGTGTTTGGTTTTTTTGTTTGTTTGGTTGGTTGGTTGGTTGGTTTGGTTTGGTTTGTTTTCCTAAGGATATCTTTAAGGATCCCATAGCTTTTAATGAGGGAATTAATGCACTTACAAAAGATTTCCATCGGATGGTTTTAAAATCTATCAAAAACAAAACAAAAAAAACTCTTCTATGGCATTTGGCATTATTTTTGCAGGTTCTTATTACATTTTATAGAACCCAATGATACTGCTTTGCTAAATGCTGTACAGATTGCTCATAATCTTAGTCAGTGGATATCAAGGCATATGGGAACTGTTGAATCACAGCCTGAACCACTGATTGATCACCTGAGGCATGCACTGAGTCAGCTGCAGGAGCACAGGTGAAGGCAATTCTGTGTGACTGGAAGGGATGGAGTCTGGCTCCTACCTCTCCTAGACCCATTTAAGGGCTGACCACCACCAGGGAAAGATTCTTTGTTAGAGATCCTTCCCTTGTGGAGTTCCGTTAGTGAACCTTGATCTTCAGAGACAGGTGAGCACTTCCCGTACTACTGGGTGTCCCTTTGCCATCTAGGTGCTATGTCTGAAAATATGCTATCTATTCTGACTAATTATGCTATTTGGTACTATTCACTTGGGTCATCATCCTACCCAAGGTCATGTACATGCATATGTATTTGCAAATAGATCGTGGATACAGTCCCAGTAAATCACTGGACTGGTTGTGTGATTGAAGCGTATATGAAAGTGCATAGGTCTCTCGGAAAGTAATGCCTCCTGTTTATTTCCATGGAAACTCAACAGATACAAAGAAAACAATAATGCCATTTGATAGAGCAAATTCTCAGCTACAAAGCAGTATTTTTTTTAATGTAGTTCTCACTATTAGCTATGCGTTTTTTGCCAAGTGAACAATAGCCTGCCTGCTACGCTCATAAAGATCTGCACTAGAGGAGGTAAACCACTGTTTCACAGCTGCTATGACAGCATCATTGCCAGGAAACGTGACCCACATAGTTCATCCTTCATTGGCCTGAGTAGATGGAAATTAGAATTTGCCAAATCCAGACTATATGGTAGGTAGAACAGTCCCACCATGTGCTCCACAGTCTTAAAACTGGTATGGGCCCTGACATTAACATGTTACCTGTCTAATTCTTTGTCCCAGCTCTGGTGGTTCGAGCTGTCAGCATTGCAATGTAGCAGTCAGAGCTGATGGTTTGTCCAGGTTCCAGGAAATCCAGAAGGATAAGCTCTTTCCAATCTCTAAGGACAGTGCACGTTGCTTTCCCCACTGAGACCTGCATCTTTAGCTTTTCTTTAGTGGGGAATTCAAACGTGACTGCTCCATGGACTGCTATTTTGACTCCAACTTGTAGTGAGGGCACTGCATCTTGTCATTGGTAATTAAGTGATTCAGCAAACTGCCACCTTCAGCCTTATATTGGTTCAGTAGGTCCTGACAAACTTGCATAGGGTGTTCTTTCTGTTCCTGTGTGGACACTTGTGGGATCCAGTTGGTGCAAACTTTGCAGTATTCCATCATTGCTATCGTCATTTCTAATGCAGTGAAGCTGATATTCAGCTCTGTATGCAGTTCCCTTGTTGGAATCCCCTGATTCACAGGGATGAGCACATTGAGCATCTCATTTTGAGGTGTGACAGCTGTGCATGGCTGTCTGGAACATGGTTTGTCTTTCACGTCACTCTTTCTGCTGTAGAAATGCACCACCCACTGCCTCGTTGTGATTGCATCCACTGTTTGGTCTCCATGAACATTCATCAAGCATCAGTAAATGTCACTGGATGCCGTTTTTCGTTCGTGGAGGAGTTCAGTTCCACACCTTTGCTTCAGATACACTTCCATGTCAGGCACCATTCTGTCAGATTGCCTTTCTGCTACCATCTTTTGCATGACAACAAAATGTAACAGAATATTGGCAGGAAGGTTGAGTCTGTAGGCCAGCATAATAAAATAGGAGGTATTACTTTCAGAGTTGCCCTTGTGCACATATGTTCTATCCTTAGTTGTTACCCAAAGCGCCAACTTCAGATTTTTAACTTAGAATCTGAAAAGACTGGAGGTTTTTTTTTGTTTTTACGTAGTTTTCCAGAATTACAGGAGAGAGAATCAGGGCCATGTTTTATTCTCTGTGCGAAGATAAATAAATGTCTGAGTTGATTCCTACAAGCCCTGCAGCGTTTCTATGCATCACAGCTTGCACACTTGTGTATCTTAAGGTCTGCACTGAGTATTGAATTCATTCTGTGTCTTCTTTTACCAAACTGTGCAGGCTTATCTGAACCTCTGTATTGACAGTGAGAGATATAAAATCCTCATTTTGTGAACAAAATGCTTGGGACCATTGTAGACTCATAAGGCCACAAAGAAACTGATTGTCTAAGGCACATTCCTTGCCTGTCTGTATAAAAAAAATTCTACTTTGTCATTTTATCCAGTTTACAGCAGCAGTCTGAGAGAAGAAAAAAATAGTAAAAGAAATTTCAGCCTTTCAGTTAAACACCAAATATGGTGAAATTTATAATAAAGTAATGAGAGTTGGCAACACTATTTTTCTTCTCACTCTGTGCTTGTTTTTGTTGCAGTGAGAAATATAGTGAGTCTGAAGTCTGGTGAATAGCTTCTGGTAATCAAGATCAAAGAAACCTTGCTCATTATCTTTATTTCCCCTCTGAATAAACATTTTGGGTTTGTGTGAAGGTACAAATTCTTTGACCACTGGGTGATGGGGCAGGCACAGTTTACTTCAGTAGGACCTGACATGCATCATACTTCTAAATGAAAGACTTCCGGCCTCACAGGGGATAAGTCCTGAGTAATCAAATTGTCTTTTGTTCAGGACTGAAATAAGTGAAAGAGCTGCCCTAATTTTTTTCTTGGAAAAAACATCCTCTAGGTGGTGGGTGAGTGAAAGAAAATTAATCTCTGCATCTGAAATTTGCCAACTTTTGAATTAATTATGTAACAATAAATATTAGGCAAGCAACAAAAAACAGTGAATTAAAATTACTGAATTGATTCCAGGTGCAGATAAGCCAGGAGGCTTCCATAATTCTTCAGTGTAGCTTCAAGAACATGAATCTCATCTCATCAGTTCTTGTTCTCCATTCATCTATATCTGGCATTTAAAACAATTCTGTTTTATTATGATTTTTACAAGTAAATTGCTATCTATAATCTAGCTTGCTACATTGAGTGGCTTATAGAAACAAATCATAAATAGTAGTCCATTTGTAGCTGTCAAAGAGAAGGTCAGATCTTTGCAAAGATCATCCATCTCTAAGTAGAATAAAAGTTTTTTTTTCTTAAAAAGAAAATAACATACCTCATTTGGATGGCCTTAAGCTAATAGTGGCAGTATAGTTTCTTGAAGTACCAGTAAAAAGAAATCCTTCTATCCCCAAAATTAACTTGATTTTGGATTGCAAATCTGTTGCAAAATTGGAATGATTTGGCAGTGCATAACTAAAATATGAAACACTCATCACTGAGTATTTCCGCAGATGTGATTTGATTGAAAGTAGGTATTTATATTTTTACATTCTTTAGATGTTTCAGGAGAGGCTTACAGTGGCACTGCAGGCCATCAGTATCAGTATTTTATTGCATTTTATAGAGACAAACTAGGACTCTAAGGGGTATCGTGTTTTGCAGAAAGTAGAAGAGATTTGTTTCAGGAAGAATGTCTCCTATTATAGACTTTCTTTTCACATACGTTAATTTACAGCACTTAGTGTAAACGTCTTCCTTGCATCTTCCTTGTGTGATGCTTTTCTTGCGACTTTGCACAATGAGTCTTATAACCTGCAACACTTATACTGAAAATAAAATAAAAATGGAATTGGTAGACATCAAAATAAATATAGTATGTCAAAGAAAAGTCAAAGCCTTTTACACAGCTTTCTCAGGGAACTAGCAAGCATGTCTATGGGAGATTTCCATTTGATATAGT
Organism: Oreortyx pictus; assembly: GCA_036925125.1. Lineage (NCBI taxonomy): Eukaryota > Metazoa > Chordata > Aves > Galliformes > Odontophoridae > Oreortyx > Oreortyx pictus. The sequence continues at coordinate 35,427,070 of JAUPFR010000006.1, forward strand.
ATAGCTGGATTTCCAGAAGGGGATCAGCACAGTCTCTGACTGAAATTCTCAGAGAAATTAAACTATCAGCAGAAGGGGAGGATCCTCTTAGGGATTAGTAAGTGCTACTTAAGAGGTCACTGCTGCTTTTTTTTCAAAGACTGCTGTTCCTGGGGCCTTTGGTTTTCTACATAGTCATAAATTAAATGAAAACCAAGTAGAACAAGAACAGGAAAGTTACAGTGCCTATTGTACTGTAAAAATGTAAGCCTAATGAGAACAGTATCACAAGAACTTCATGATTCTGTGAGAAGGGGCCATAAAAAAGCAGATAAAATTCAGTTGAGGTAAATGTGAAGTAATACACTTGGGAAAAAAACAATCCTGACTGTACATGTAGAATGATGTGCTCTGAACTAGCTGTTACTGCTCAAAAGAGAGACCTTGGAGTTGTAATGCGTGGTCTTTGAAAGGAATAGCCAGTGCTCAGTAGCAATCAGAGAGTAAACAATGTTAGAAATAGAAACCAGAACAGAAAACGTCACTATTCCACTGTACAAATCAATGTTGTGCCTTTATCTTTAATACTTGTACACTTACTATCCGACCTCATCTCAAACTGAAGATAATAGAACAGCAAAGCAGTGACAACATTGATCAGTGTTGTAGAACAGCTAAAATACACCTAAGAGATTCTGCTTGGAAGAAAGATGACTAAGGAGGCAGATGGCAGAAACATCAGTGTATAGGGAAGGTGAATAGGATATAATTTTCAGCAGTCTTTCAATGTGTGAGGTGGGGAGCAAAATTAAAGTAGTAAATACCAAATTCCAAGCAAGCAAAAGGAGATTCTTACTAAGTCCATAGTTCAACAGTGATATTCATTGCTACAGGGCACTCTGAATGCTAAAACAAACACATGCCTTTAGCTCAGGAACTCCGGGGAGAATATGCAAGTGAAATGTCATTTATATGCTTGCCTAGCTTGATAGTCTCCCTTTGTCAGCGATCATTGGCCATTCCAGAAGAGGATGCTGACCTGTGGTTTAACCTGATACAAGTGCTCATACAGATTCACAGTTGCTTCTCTAGAATGGCTTTGGTGATGTGACCTTGCCTTCCCTTACTACCAGATTCTGTAAGGACAGAGCAGGTTTTGGGGCTCGAAGGTTGAATGCCAGTTATGTTCTATATCAGGACTATATGAGATCATTTAAAAACTGTTCAAATATAATGCTGAACACGTTCAGAGAACTACTGAGGTTAGATGTTGGCAGACACGCCGGAAAACTTCTGTATCCCATTCTATATTCTCTCCTGTTCAACATCTGGATGTCAAGGCTTACTGGCCCCCTGTAGTAGCTTTTCTGAGACATGAAGTTGCATATTTGGAAGAAAATCACCTTGTATACTTTCCTATATGTTTTCTCCTTCTGAGTCATAAGTACAGAGTTGAGTTATATATATGTCATTGATGGTGAGAAGGAGCATATTCGTAATTAAGCAATCTTTTTTGCCAGCCTTTATCTTTGGTTTTGTCACAGTTATGGCATTTTACAGGAAAGATCTTCCAGTAACACTTGTTTGTACACAGCAAAAGGGAAGAGTGCCATGCCAGGAGAAACAGTGCAAGCAGTAAAATCAAAAATGGTTGCTTGTCTGTGTAAGAGCCTGTACTACCACCATTACAACAAGCAGAGGAACTGTGGTATTGATGAAATTGTACTTCTCAACCTCTGTCATAGTTCATCCCTGCTTTTTTATGACAAAAGCTCAGATCATTGTGCCCATTTAGCTACAGAACAAAGAGCAAATATGATTTTTCTTTACTATCTTCATAACAGATTCTGGGGTGCTACCCTGGGTGGCAAGCTGAAGAAGAACATACACTCTTAATCAAGACTAAGCTGGGGGATTCCTTTCTGTCTTTGTAGACAGCAGTATTTTCTTCATTATTTTTTTTTTCCTGTGTGTTGGAAAAACTGTATTAATATCAGATATCTTGTTTTATCTAATTCTTTTTCATGGTGCAGAGAATCACCTAAGGTAGTTTTCGGGTTGCCAAGAACAGCATCAAATAAAAATGTGGGGAAAAAAGAAAAAAAAGGAAAAAAAAAACTTCTTATTTCTCAGTCCAAAGATAGAAATAAACATTCTTCAGATGTAGCATCTTTATTATTGGTTATCTTTAATGCAACAAGACTTGGTTGCTCTAACATACAAGATTGAGGCAACTTTAAAAAAAAATTTCCAGCCTCTCTGTTGCAAAATGTTATAGCCAGTTTTCCACCCTCAGATATTATGATAAGCTGTGTTGAAACTGACACCACAGAAGTCCTTTTTCGGGTTTATTTTTTACTTCTAACAGTATAGCCAGAGTTCTGGAATAGCAAGCTCTGGGAGAGTTTGCTCATGGGCAGGGTTGACAATTCCTTTATTAGAACCAGCACACTTCAATAACTAAATGCTTTCAACTTTCTTTAAATGGTATTAAGGAAAAAATATCCCGAAGGCATTATTTTTAAGGGGGACTTCAAACATTCTGTGAGAAGAAAAAGAAATGCAACACGTTTGAACACCAAGGGACTTGCAGTGGAAAATCTGTTAAAGTGGAGCTATCTTTTGAGTTTCAGGGTTAAATAACTATTAACCATAAATCAGGGATACAAACTACCAAAATTTCTGAGACATTCTGGAGTCCTAGCTTAGACCAGCAATTGCCAGATTCTGTAACAGATCTTTTAGAAATAAGTTAGTTACATTACCTAGATTTAAAATTAACTGTTTAATTTATTCCTCTGAATTCAACGTACAAAATCAATTATCACACTTGCTAGGTATATAAGAAAATCCTAGGTTCTTAATCATTTTTACTGTATAGACTTAATACTCCAATAACTCAATATTAGATATTTTAGAGTTTATATTTAAAAGCAGCTGTGAAGCAAGCAGATATGCAAGAGTAAATCTGCTCATCTTGAATCCTTCTGCAAATGGTCTGTTCTGGAGGTCACATAAAAGAGATTCTTTTTCCAGCTTAAACCTGTCTTTTCTAAGCAGATCTCAACCTGATCTCATTTAATGCATTGATGCCTGATTTCTTAGTCATTATATTTGCTGTATTACATATCAAAAGGACTCTTGAGAAATTCCCTAGAATTGATAATTCTAATTTCTTATGTATAGCTACTCTATATTCACTCTGAGGACAGCAGGCTTGTATGCTAAACCACGAATTGTAAAAATGGATCTCTTTGTATAATAGGATTGTATTAAATTGAGATACTTTATTTTTTTCCTGTTTGTTGCTACACACGTGTTCCTAGTGTCAGTTTGTATTTGGCTGTTTGAGCATATTAAAGTTCTGCTAGTGCTTATGATGTTCTTGCCAAGAGCGCTCTTGCAGCAATCTGCACTAGAACAGTCTTTGTGCCAATTACTTCAAAAAGTGCACTGTTATAAAAACCAATTTTTATGGCTACTTTTTCAGGTTGCAATGTGGTGATTTCATTCATTTTCTTCTTTTTCCATTTCTTAAAGTAAGTTGATCTTCTTCAAATGCTTGTAAATTTTGGGATGTGAAAAGAATGCATTGTTGATATATCTAGTTGTTAGCAAGATCTTAAAAGGGAAAAGAGTTCAAAGGCATTAAAATAAAACCTGGCATGTTGAATTACTGCATATATTTAAAATATACTATTTTGCATTAGAATATTTGGAATTCCTATTGAGGAGGCTGACTATGAAAATGGATTTGCAATTGTATAAGGAAAAATAAATGAAAAAATAGAATATATAATAACTCAGCAATGTTTGTTTTGCTAATTCTATGAAGCCAATTTATGGAGTGTTGGCTCCACATTGTCTTTTATTTAGAGAAAAATAGGAGATCTATTCGAGTTAGTAAAAAATTACAAAAAGAAAATGAAGGAATAGTAACATATTTTACGAAACAAATATGCTTTTGAATGGGTGGTTTTAATCTTGCTGTTTTTATTACCATGGTGAATGTCAGTACAAGACTGGACCTCAGAGTGCTGACATGAGAGTCATCGTGGTGATAAAGATATGTATGTGTCAATATACAATACAGAACGTTGCATTATGCTGTACTAAATAGTTATTCCTAATGTTTTATCGCATATGATAAAACAGACGTATTGTTCTGTAATAGAATAAAAGGTCATCCATACATTAAGGGTCTGGTAATGTTGATCTAATGCTATCCAAAATGCAGATCTATTTTTTTATTAATTATTCTTGAGCAACCTCTGGTCTTCTGTCTGTTTCTCAGATTGTTACAATTTGATGATTCTTGAAAAACCACCTTTTGTACACTCTTGAAGTTAACTTTTATTTTCTTTTTTATAATGGCAGTTTTATGCACTATTTCGCATCTAACAATCTACCATTACTTGCACAGTATGGATGCAGTGTATTGTTTAGATAACTCTAACCTAGCCACTTCCAGATCAGTGAACTTCATATGATAGGTGTAAGGTTGGCAATGTCGGGTTCTTCTCTTGACTTTGTACTTGTGGAGAGTTAAATAGTGGTCCCCATCCCCTTCCCTGTAGTTCGTTATGCAGTGAGAAAGAAGTGGGAGATAAGAGCTTTGCTCCTGAGATTGAGAAAGGGTTGGAATTAGGCATCCTAAGAGATTTTTGTAAAAGTGATCAAAACACTAGTTTCTATGCAGCAGACTAACTGTTCCCTGTACCGTACCTGAATACAAGTGACTCTGGCTACTGTGCTTGCTACTGGAGTCAGTAGTTCTTATATGCAATAAATAATATTCTACTCAGGTCCTTCTTAGTATTGAGCAACAGTTGTGAACTGAGCTTGCCAAGCCAGGGTGCTTCTCATATGATGCCTGTCTTATGCATGCACTGATTTTGAGGTCTCATAAGGATACAATTTTAAACCCCTTAGGATTAGGCTAAATTCTCCCTCTGACTGTTCTAAACAGTGAAATAGCTTTTGAATCTTATCATTTGGAGAGAGTGATGTCTGGGGAGAGTAGAAAAGCCAGTACTTTGTGGTATCTCCAGAAAGTAGTACTGACTTTTCTTAACAGTGAGAAAACATCCTGAGACTGAATATGCTGTTTAAATGTAAATACCATTTCCATTTCCAAACTTTCTTTTGCATGTGTATTTGAAGGGATTTAATATGTACTTCTGGGTGGTAAAGAGGTTACTGACCTTGAAGCTACATGTGTATTGGGAATAATGTTTGCCCTCCTTGAAATCAGACTTGCGTTCTTTGAAAGGATGCTCAAGACAACTCCTAACAGTGATTCACGTAGCATTCAGTGCAAAACTGAATTAAGTCTTAGTGCATTTTATTTTTCAAGGTGTTTCTTAGCAGGTTTCAGAGATTATTTTCAGGTATTTCATAGATTATTTTCTAGACTCTTTTTCTTAGCCACCATGGTTCATAATGGCTGACTGACGACTGGTTTCCTCTGTTCTGGTGCAAACTTGATACATCAGGACAAGACTTATGCATAGAAGCAGTATCTTTCATTAGATCAACCACTACTGTCACAAAAAATATATATACAAGCACTTTTTAAAGAATAAAACTGAAAATACAAGCTTTTGAGCCAAGCAAGAGTTGAGAACATTTATCGTAAGTAGACATGTTATTCTGTTATGCTACCCAACAGAAAAGGTAGGTGATATTATGAAGTTGGAGGAAAGAAGATGCTTATCTTAGAATGGAAAAGCAACAGTGACACAACAACCCTGTGCATCTGCAAACTTCTTCATCTGTGAGGTAATTCATTAGATTTCCAGACATGCAGGAATCCTCAAGATTAGCTACTGGGCATGTGCAATCTACACAACACATACAGCAAGTCCAGTGTGTCCTCTGTGAACTAAAATAACTGTCCACATGATAAAGAATTGATGCATGTGTACAGCATGTTGGATGCATATGGGACACATCAAACTTGCTGCACGTGTGGATTAACCTACTGCAGCTGTAGTAATATGCCATTTTCAGCACCAAAATGACATGCTCTGTGGGACCTCATATTACAAATACTGCAGTGTTTATTGAAATGCAGTAGGTCTGAGAATGGAATATGCAAGCATTACTGGAACTGCAAACACAAGACTTTGCTGGACCTCCTTGAACCCAACCGCTGCTGTATGACAAAGATAGGCAAGTTTCACATTTTTCTAAACCTTTCCTGAAGACTGGAAGAACAGCCCCAAGGTTAGGAGACAACAAGGCAGCAGAACCCCAGAACTAAATGGCTTGTGACCACAAGAAGACAAAAGCGAATCATTGGATCATAGAATCCTTGGAGTTGGAAGAGCCCTTTAAAGGTCATCTAGTCCAACTCCTCTGCAGTGAACAGAGACATCCACATCTAGATCACATTGCTGAGGTTGGTCCAGCCTTGGCCTTGAAAGTCTCCAGGGGCAGGGCATCCACCACATCTCTGGACAGCCTGTTTCAGTGCCTCACTACCCTTGCTGTAAAAAACTTTATATCCAACCTGTGTATATGTTCATTAAGTTTGAAACCATTTCCCCTTGTCTTATCACCACAGACCCTACTAAAGGGTCTGTCCCCTTCTTTCTTGTAGCTTTCATTTAGATACTGACAGGCCTTTATCAGGTCACCTCAGAGTCTTCTCCAGGCTGAACAGCCCTAGAACTCTCAACCTGTCCTCATAGGAGACATATTCCATCCCTTGGGTCAGCATTGTAATGCTCTGCTGGAGACACTCCAACAAGTCTCTGTCTCTCCTGTACTCAGGACTCCATAGTATAGTACATAGTACTCTATATCTGAACACCGTATTTCAGGTGGGGCCTCACCAGTGCAGAGTAGAGGGGCAATATTGCCCCACCCGAGTGCGCATCTTTTGATGCAACAGAGAACACAGTTGCCCTTCTGGACTGCAAGGGTATGTTGCTGGCTCTTGTCCAGCTTGCCATCCACCAGAACATCTGAACCCCTTTTGGCAGGGCTGTGCTCCATCCTTTTATCCTTCAGCTTGTATTGACAGTGGAGACTGACTCAACACAGGTGCAAGACTTGCTCTTAAAAGTGCTCTGGTGACTGCAGAGGGGTACAGGAAGAGGAGAAGACAACTCTGATAGGCAGGGTTATACTTTGAGGTCAGAAAAGGGGACTTTCTGGGATATCACTGAACTGCAGAAACAACAGTATGCTCTGTTTTCTTTGACAAGCTTAAAGGAAAGCCTGTTTTCAAATGTCTGGTCTTAGTTTAGAAATCACCTGAAATCATTTAGGCGTGCTTTATCTGATGGAGTGTTAAAGCACATCTCTCTAGTGTTACAGACAAGTTTAGAGATAGGTGTCCGCATGTCTGTGAGTAAATAAGCAAATAGCTCTTCCAAGTATATGGCTACAGCTTCTTAGATTCAGCCAATTTTAGCTGTTGAAATTAAACATATTTGAAAGGGTTAGGTGTTAATTTTGGAAAGATACAATAACACCTTTGAAAGACCAAAGCAAATACATAAGTTTTTCATAATCAGAGTTCTTTTTGTTACGGGGGAGAAATGTGTCTGTGAGATGTTCATAAGACAGTTGGATAAAGTTCCAGGCACACAATCTGTATTAGAATGTTTTCATACATGACTGTCTTGTCACAATTTGGATTTGAGCTCTAATTTTAAGGTTTCAAACTTAATGTCTCATTAAGAGAAATGAGGTGGAGGGTGGAGGTTTTTCCAGTGCTGTAGTTTCAGTTCCATAATAAATTAGCATCGTGATTCACACATAGAACAGAAGAAATAGTTTAGAAATTTATTTCTAATGGAAGTTGAACTTTTGAAGAACACAGAGATATCTGAAAGGTAAAACTCACAGATTTTTCATGCTTCCAGGTTTTCATTGCCTCTGGTAATACATGTCCTTACTCTTACATCGCATGTATGTGAAAAAATAGATGTCATATTTAAAGATGCCTTTTGACAAAAAAAATATTTCTATCTCTAGAGGTGAGATTTAGCTTTAAAGCATGATGAACAGTTTCCAGATGTGTTTTTCAAGTACTGGGCTTTCCTTTCCTTAAGTCTTGACAGAGGAAAGGTTTTTCAAGGCCTCTGTGATGTTCTTGTTTATAATGAGAAGACATTAGTAGAGTACATCTACGTGCTTATCATTAACAGGTGACTAAAGAGCGCATATGGCAGGGAAAAGAAATATAAACTTGTCCAAGCAATACAGCTTATTAACACTCCCACACATCATAAATTGAGTATACCTGTACTTACTTATCATATTTTGCAAATCCTTTCTCTAAACAGCTAAAAATATAAGCCAAATAATCTTTTTTTTTTTCTGAAATTAAGGTGCCAGGCGAAGTTGATTTAGATTTTTTTTTAACAAAGCAATTAAACAGTACAGAAGGTTTTTAAAGTATTTGTTTTGCTTCAGTCTGACATCTTTACAGCAGGGTGTGTGTTATATTTATTTCACAGGGTTAACAATTTAATTGTTGCAGAATGTTATTTGGTTCACCTACCTGTCTGTCCAAGTACAAATATTATACAACATTACAAGCAATAATACAGATTAGAATGGTCTATGTCAAATCTAATCTAGATCAGGACATAGAGTTTGTTGTGATTTCCCTTCACTTCTACATGACAGAAGCATCAAAGAAGTTAGAATATCTGCCAGTAAATAGATTGCAAGCCAAAAAATAAAAAATCTTGGAACCCAGTCCATCTTTCATTAAGTTAAAAAAGTACTAACTTCAGAGTGCCCTATTTATTTAGGGGGTATATGGAGAAATTTTGGAGAAATACGTATTGTTCTTGACATAAAAAGTTTCTGATGATCCCTTTGGTCAAGTATATAGCATTCACCCAACTTTTACATAATGGATAGAACACAGTATCAGTATCTTACTGTGACATCTAAATGTGACAATCTTCTTATGTATTATTATTATTAAACAAAAAAAAAAAAAGGTAACTATAATTTAAAGATGGATTTTGATTGTTCTGAAGAAGGTATTTATAAATGAAACTGGAGAAGAGCTGCATTTTCTTTTGCTATTCCTATCAAATTTTTGTTGAATATTTATATCAGCATCCAAGTATTGGCCTTCATATAACAGTTTGTTCTTGCAATTTAACTTCATTAAAGTCATTATACTGATTTAGAGTATGATAGACTAGTGGTTTGGGATTGAATTATAAAGAGATTAATTTTAGCTACTGGCAATAATTGACCCCATAATTCCTATCACCCCTAATCTCAATTCAAATGAACCAATGTTAAAAGTGGCAATACTCACAATGTAGACGAGGTCATGACAGATAGAATTGTTTTTTACTACCAATTAGATTTCCCACTTGGTGAGTTTGACTAATGTCATAGAAAGGAGTTTCAGGCATGGAAGTAGTTTCTTTTGAGACACACAAGCACTAGAGTCGACGAGCATTTTGTTGTACGTTTCCGAGTGTACAGAGTCAGAATGCAGTTGAGTGCTGACCCTTAAAATTTGAATCCACATGGAGATTTAGAACCTGCCTTGATCCATGAAGGAGTAGAAACAAAGAATAGTTTGAATCTGGAAGCAAACCTCCTTGACACTCAATGATGTTGAAATAACGTGGTGTGTCCAGCATGTTTGGAACCATCTATTGCGATAATACTACATTTGAGGTGTACTTCAGATGAGGAACCAAAACAAAAGCGTGAGTTTTAATTGAATAGACACTTGTTCAAAATCAAATCATGTTGCTATTTAGCTGCAAATGACTTCAAAAAAATATGAGGAAGAGCTAAATAGATTTTAAGTATGATATATCTTAATTTTTCCCCAACTTCAAACATATTAGCATAAGAGTTTTATGAGAAAACAACAGAACAATACTTTCGCATAGCATGTTCAGCAGAAGATTATTTTTCACATTATTACTAGTTATCTATCAGCATTTTTCCAAGAATTTACAGATTTGTGTTTCTGGAGTAAGCTGAAACTGTGTGATAAAATAAGATAATGATATAAAGCATATGTATGTGCAAGACTAGCTAGAAGGAGCAAAATACACTATTACTGCCCCTCCTGTGAAGTTAATCCTATTTCTTTTAGCCATTTCTTCATTAGTTAATGAGGTCTACGGGGGAAAAAAAAATTAAAAATGTGTTTGAAATGGTGTTTTTTCGCATCCTTGCCTTTAGGTGCTTCTACAAATATTCATAGAATAGTTTGCTCTTAGAAGGTATATTAACTGTGAGTTTAGGCAATAATTACTTCTAATGTGAGTGGTCAGATCTGCAACTGAAATGGACAAACAAAACAAATCAGCACTTTCCTCATTCTGATTCACCATTTTGGCTGAAAACTTAAATAGCAAAGAAAGGAGGAATCTTAATGACCAGGTTTGCGACTGGGGGAAGGTGGGACAGGAAAAACTTCAAGGCTAAGATCACAGATGTGCTAGCACAAATTAGATTTTAATTTAGATGCACTGTGAGGTTTGCAGTCTTATTCGTGAGTTTCTTCTCCTTCACTTACAATCAGTCTCTTACTGGAAATAAGCAAAGGGCTTGACTATTGTTTTTGAGAGATGAGCATCAGAGGACATGTAACTATGTCCTAACTCTATCACCTCCCTGTACTAACCAACACCTCTGCAGACCTTTGTGTAGCAAGTCTGGGATCACAATGAAAGTGACTCCTATGCCCTGTAGTCCTGTTCTTCCTGTTGGTGCTGGAACGTGCTCTGAGGATGAAAATCTGGAAAAGCTTCCAATGGCCGGTTCTTAAGACACTTTACGCATTTGTACAGGAACTGCAGCTTTCGTTTTCAGTTTGGTGCTTCTATTCTATTGAAGAAACAACCGATTTACTTTTGCCATGTAGAATTACTGAAGGAGTGAAGCTGCAACTGTTGGATTATCTGTTCCCAGAGTTTCAGCTTATTCCATTTTATTCAGCGTTCTTAGACTTTCACTCTCCAGGAGTACAATTGGATCTTCTGAGCGCCTCCTGGTGAATAGAGAGAAAAAAACACCAGCCCCTAGTGTTCTCAATATGTACACAGTGCATTAAGCAAAGGCATTATATTTCTACCAACTCGTTAAAAGCTTAAAATGGATGCAAGAAGACTGAGTAAACTGGTGACTTGTACACTTTTGCTTCTCAAACTGCCAACCACAAATCAGTAAATCAAGGCTATGAGCAGTGCCTCCATGATGTAGGTGGCTAGCAGTTCAATTAAAACCATTATGTTAAAGTTTCAAAACTAATGGTCTTTTAGACTCATATTTAGTTTCAAAATGTTAGGAAATTAATGCTCCTTTTCTAATTTCATTATTTCAATTTTATCCAATTCTCTCCTTTCTTTTATTGGATTCCTAGGGGATTCTTTTGTTATTCTCCATTTCTGTAACAACCACTACAATAAAAATCAATAGCATAGGAGTTCTGAGCTTTTATTTGATGAATGTGAAGCATTTGCCTGTTTTTTTTTTTTTTGTTTTTGCCATGAGGATATATTGACAGTCAATATTAATAAGCTTAACACTAATACCAGCAGTTACCTATTACAATTTCTGGCTGTGCACAGTGCTCTGTAGGGTACAGTAATTATATTCTTTAAAAGAAACTGATGTCACGGTCACATCCAGAATTCACTGGGGTTTCTTTTACTGTTTTTATTTTTCAGGTGATTCATATAACAGGCCGCTTACGTCTGAGAGTGTCATTGTCTCATGGACGGACAGTACCCAGCCAAATCATGGGACTTGTTGTCGTTGCTCATGCTTTGCCACCTCCTACAATTAATGAAGTCAGGATTGACTGCCACATGTTTGTCACTCGTGTGAATATGGACCTCAATATCATTTACTGTGAAAATAGGTACAGATTTTAGCTCCTTTATAATCTGTTTGACTTGCATATATTCTCTGTTCTCTCGCCTTGGTAAAAAGTTTTGAAATTTGTGATTCCTGCAGTGTCACTCTGGTGTTGTTTGAGAGCACTGGATTCATACTCATCGTCATCATCTTCATTACTGTTGCATTCATAGAGGATAAACTAAATACTATGTTTTGAACAAATCATTCCTGAAATAGGGGAAGATAGACCAGAAAAGCTTCCCTTGCTTTTTACAATCTCCCACTGTACCTTTCAAACACAAGATTCAGGACTACTCATCTGACCTTTATAGCCTTTATGCTCCCCTGTCACCACAAGGCCCACTTTCTTTACATTTTCCTGGTTTTGAACAAATTTGTAGATTACAACATGTGCTTAGTGTTTAATGGAACAGAAGCATAGATGGCCTAGATAGTTGGGCTGGGAGAGGTAGGGTCTGTTGCAGGTAAGAGGTGGTAAAACTGTTGAATAAAATTGTTCAAGGGTGTGTTGGGAAAGGCAGTAGTGAAATGGGAAGAAGTGATGATGGGAGAGGGGGCCAAGTGATTTAGGAAAGCAGATTATAGGATTTAAATTCAGCTGCCTACTCCCTATGGCCAGGGCACTAGCACTGTCAGAATCCCCCCATGGGGAGCAGGGCAGCTGCGTCAGGGCATTCAGAGCCCAGCTTGCCTGCTGCATCCTCTCTGGGGTGTAGGGTGATGGCTCTGGGCTGACATGGAGTTCTGGGCCTGGGAAGTATGGGGGGAATCTCAGGAGCGGGAGGCAAGACTGTTAATACTTATTGTTGTCATTGGGACCCTTAGAAATAGAAATAAAATGTAGAGGTATTTAGAGCAGAATGAAGAGACCTGAGAAGGCAGATATAAATAATAAGGAAGTTTGAGCTCTGTTGATGGAAATCTGAGAGAAAACCAAAAAACTGTCAAGAGAACCTGTCATCAAAAAGTAGAACAAGTGAGATGATTCAGGCAAGCTTTTCATGTGACAGCAGAAATCACGTTATAAATTAAGAGTTTAAGCTCTCTGTTATGAACAATAATAGAACACCTCTGTTCAGAATTGTACATCAACATAAATGCTTTGTTGAATCAGGGCCTTACACAATTTACAGTAATTCTGAGTTTCAATTATGAGGGTATCTTTGCTCTCATGTTGCTAAAATGACACAATAGTAATAGTAAAAATAATACCTGTCTATGACAGAAAACATTTCATCTAAACTTCCAAAGTATTTTCTGAAGGAAAATGTATTATTCTCATTTCTAAGTATGGAGAAATTGAGCCATAGTAAGTGGTTGGCACAAGGTTACACAGGCAGTTGTTAACAGTATAAATTTTTACACTGGCTTTTTCCCTGTGATTCTATCCAACGAGCTTCCAGTTTCTGTATAGTCTGGCAGCTAGTGAAAGAGTTCTGGTGTTTAGCAGTAGGATCCAGACGAAAACTTTAGCCTTAGTATTTGATTTGACTGTGACCTACCCTGGTGGTAATGGAAAGCAGCTACCACTGCAGAACTCATCAGTGGCCCCTGTGAAATGAATTTCTGGTATCTGTCCAGTTCCTAATTAACAGATTTCCCTTTAACAAAATCACATGCACTTACTGTTACCTTTGCTGGCAACCTCAATGGAAAAAAAAAAAAAAAAAAAAAAAGCCTGGAATGAAATGAATGTGGAAAATGAACTATTCCCTCAGGTCAAGTATGATATAAATTTTTGGACAGTGTTAGAAAGATTTACACTTTCTCTGCTTTCAATTTAGCATTTTTATGAACCCTACACTGTGTGTGTTTGTGTCCAATTAAACATTTTTTTCAAACTTTCCATGTAGCAATAAAACCTTAAATTTCCTTGAGAAAGGCATCATTTAAAAACCTAAAGTGCATCACATGAAATGCTGTTTGGTAATCACAAAGAAGGAGCTGATAAAGTGGTAAACTGTGGTAAGCAAACAGACTTACTTATGCAAGAAAACATTGAGCATAATAACATTTTTCATTAGAAAAGGTAAAGGCAATGTCATAAAGTTGCTTTTCCCTGTCTGTGGTGGATTTCTTGTATGACAGGTTAGAATGCATATGCTGATATTTGAATCTATCCTGCAATAGTTACATTTTAAGCCTCAGTGATAATGTTAAAAAATTATAAAAGGAATTTTAAATAGTAGAAACTCTTCTGCTAGAACTGAGAGGTGAATGTTAACTTAGTGAGACAGAGGGGTTTCCACTGCTGAAAAATAGAGTTAGATTGGCAGGACTTAAATTTCATAGCAGGTACAAAGTAGAATAAGACTATTAAAGCTGGAGGAATGGAAAGGGCAAAAGAAGGCAAGGAAGTAACTGAACAGCTGATATGAAGCTGTCAGATGAATTATCTGGGCATGTGCCAAGGCCATTCTCTGATTCAGGGAAGTTGGGATCTCCCTTCTGGGGCTATAGAAAAGGAGTTTAAGTATCCTTTCCTGAATATATGGGCTTGACTCCTGGCACTTGGGGGCAGCAGGGAAATTCTTTGTGGTGTAACAGTAAAGCAAGTGCAATGCTGATGAAAACAGAGAGAAAATAGATCCATGCTGGGGAAGCCATAAGCATTATTTATGGAGCAATGGGGAGTAGCTAGCAGCAGCAGGGAGTATGGAGCAGAAGCCATGCTACTTAACTGAAATAAATGCTCACAGTGGACCAATGGATCAGCAAGGGCGAGATCAATAGTACTCCTAGTTTTCCAAGTGGTTGCTTGCTTGCAATAGTGGAGAGCAAGAGTGACATAAGTCTTTGGTTGCATCTTGTTATTTCTGTCTGACTGAAGATATCTGTATCAGAATCATGGACTCAGTGCAGAAACTAGTCAACAATGGTTGACTTCCCTTTGAAACAAGATCAGTTAGTGCACTGGCTCTCTTTCTAAAATTTAGTATATTATTCTGTGACACTTGAACTGAGATGTAAAATTTTCGTGCCTAAAATTCAATATGTCAATTTATGCCTGCTTTACAAATGTGAGATGTGTGTCAACTAAGCCTCACCATTTAGTTTAAAATAGTCTAGAATTTATTTTTTAGTCAGTGGAGTGAGAAAAGCATCTGCAGAGCTCTAGCCATCTTGGACTATAATAAAAGAACTAAAACCAAAATAAAGAGACTGCTGTTAGAAGACAGTGTCCATCTGTGGTTTCAGGATTCAACTCATCATATATCCCAAATACAAGGGGTTTGGCCTGATGGTCATGATGACTCTGGTTGTCAATAGTCCCTTAAGGTGTGTAGAAAGAGTGTTGTTTAGAGAGATCCAAGTGCAACTGCACATTTTCATCCTAATTCAGCAGAGCACATATCCCTATCTTTAAATTTCAGTTATGTTAATAGTTCTGTAATGCAGTGGAACCACTGATCTGCTCAAAAGTAAACCTGTGCTTATGTTTTAGAGGATGGGGCCTGCCCATTCAGCAGAACTGATTTCCAACAGATTTGCCTGTTTATTTTTTTGGGCTGGGAGCTGTAAGATCTAGTGCTCTAAAATATATTACAACACTGCTTTCTTTTCTCTTTTTTAATGATCTATTTTGCATTAGATACTTTAGATATGGGTGTCTTATTTGATGTAATTTATTTTCCTTCTGGTTTTAATATCATTGTTTTTCAGTGATCATCATGTACATCTCCAGATTCATTCCGCTTCTTCTTCCATTTTTTCATCTAAAAAAAATTCTATATCCTTCACACATCTGTTTTGAAGAGCTGTTTCTTAACATTTTTCTTACATTTAAGAGATTGTGAATTTGCCTCTATAGATGCCTTGCTGTGTCCATTTTCAAGTGGAAAGACTTTACACAAACACAATGCTGCAGAGAAGCAAAATACACCAGAGTCAAATTTACCAGACAGGAGGGCAGAATGACAGTCCTCTGTGAACTATAGCACCAATAGTCTGGGTGCATCATAGGGCTGTGGCTGTGACACCACACATTCAATTTATCCCCCTCCACAACACAACCACTCCAGTATTTCTAGCAGGCCATATCTGTGCTGTTAAGTAACACAAATGTGACAGTTCAAGCTGGCATATCTTTCCTGCAGCCTCTGGAACAATCATATGAGGACTGCGAGTGACAGAACTTCCACCTGTCAAGAGACTGTGTCCTTTTTTATGTACTGGACTTCTCCCTGAGGCAGAGCCACCTCCTAAGAGAAACACAATATTCTTAGGCCAAAGAGAGAACAAAATATGACAATAAGGAGAGTATAGATCTGAGAAGAGTAGAGACTTAAGTTCTTATTCCTGTTCTATGTACTATTTACACACTTTGTTTTGTATAAAAAATAATATACAGTCTGGAGAACAGGAAACTTTCAATATTAAACTCCACTCACCCTGATGAGGTATCTTATCACTGGTCAGACATCCTAGATCTTCTGTTTCCCAGCCCCTAATTCACTGTGCAAAGTAGAGTAACTCAGTAGGTGCAGTATGGAGTCCCACTACCACCATCCCAGACTTCTTTATCTGATGAATGTTGTCCTCTCCAAGTAGGCAGAAGAGCTACATTTCAACTGTAGTTTGTGATGAACAGTATATGGGTATCCCTACTCAGGTATCCTATATCTGGCTAAATATGGCCAGGCAGTCTTTTGACTTGAATGTGCTCTGTCATGCAAGTGGGACAAGACTGTTGTGTTTTATGCTAACTTGATCTGACAGTTCTCACTGGCAAATCTGAGTCCATCTGCTCTACCTGTGATAGTTTTGCAGGGTTTTAATAGGGACAAAGCAGCCAATTAGTGTTGCTGTAGCACTATCTAATACTTCCTTCCTCCTCCTCCTCCAGCGTTCCCTCTCAATGCACTCTCAGATAGTTCTGGGGTCAGTGCCTCGGGGTTCATGCTCATCACCTCTGCCTGCTGAGAGCCCTTTGGACCTATGTGGTCCAGTTTCTGTTTGATCTCCTCATATGCCTGTACTCTGAATTGCACTTCTGTTGTTTCAGCTGTCTGGTTCTATCAAGATGTTTGGTGTTTCTCATAACTCTCTTAAATGGATCCCTATTATAGCTTACAACTGCAAAGTGGGCTTAACCCCGACCATTACAGCATGCTTTAAACCCTAAGGATTATTCAGTTTCTATTAAAAAAAAAAAAAAAGAGCTTACTTTCTTACTTTTAAATGCTGATATGCACAAGGCATTTTCCAGATGTTTTATTTTCTCTACTGTATTTAAGGGTATTGTCATCTTGATACTCAGTGACAAAAGTTTGCACACACACACTCGAAGGTCTGAAGAAATAGATTTTAAATCTCTACGTGCAATAAACAACAAAGTCCCAGTTGAAAGGGCCCAGAGTGAAAGCTGAGCTCCCAAATGAATTAGAATAAAAAAGATAACACCCTGAGGCATCTGTATGTCTCAGCATTTAAATTATATCCCTTGAAATATCAGTTTGGACTTGGTGCCAAGAAATGGTTGAAGATCTTTTTCATGAATATACCCAATAGAAGACCAATCTGTTGAAATGAACTGTGTCTCTAATCATTTGTTATAAACATAACATAGTTTTGCTTTATTATGTAATTTTGAATCATCTTGGTCCTTTAATGAGGATTTTGGATTGTTGCAAATGCTTTACAATTTCATGGAATTATATTGTCTTGGTGTTACGTATATTATAGGAAGAATAGGGAACAAAATAACTTTTCACTTATTTAATGGATTATATGATTTCAAGGTTTCTTAAAAATTTATTTCTCTTTTTGTCTTTAAGGCTTCATCTTGTTAGTGCAGATATATTCTGCTTGAATTTATAGAGGAGACTTCATTACATTATTATAGTGGTGAAAAAATTTTTTTGCTGTCCCTTTCTTAGCCACTTTACAGTTATTGTGTTTTTTCCTTCTTTATTTATAAATTTTATTTTTTCCTTTTTAGGATTAGTGATTACATGGATTTGACCCCTGTAGATATCGTAGGAAAGAGATGTTATCACTTTATTCATGCTGAAGATGTGGAAGGCATCAGGCATAGTCACTTGGACTGTAAGTACCTTCATTTTTTTGTCAGAATAATCTGGTATAACATAGATTATTCCTGAACCATTATTTATATTTCCTGGATGCTTTTTTTTTTTTTTTTTTAATCACAGAATTTCATAGAGGGTAGCTCAAATTTAAGTTTTTGTATCAGTTATTTACAAGTCTTTCTATAGATACATAGTATAGTTCACATATGTGGGAATAAAAAAATTATATTTATGTTTAGACTAGAGTTTCCAGCAGCAGTTCATGTACACGTTATTTGCATTATTTTACTTCTTCAAAGAGGTATTGCTTAGGTGAGAAACTCCTTTCCTACACAAAGAATGAACTCTTCTCGTTGTTTTTTGTTTGAGACATAACATGGAGGTCAAAAGCCAGCATATTTGGGATTTCATCAGGTTGTTCAGACCAGAACTGAGCTACATCTCCACCAGTGTTTAAACCACCCAGTGCATTTACATTTAAATAGCCCCAATCTCTGTAGCATCTAAGTCCCTGTTATTTCCACACAGGTAGTATCTGATGATCAGGATGAGGGAAATAGAAGTACAAAAATGTTTCAAGAGACAAACATTACCAGAGAGCATGTGCATGTGTCTGTGTGGGGGGGAAGGGAGGTTCAGCTTGATTCCTTGTAATTAAACTCTTATTAAAAGTCATAGGGTCTAATTCTTTTCTTGTTGAGATCTGTTGACTTCAATGATGGTGCTCCTGATTTACCCTGGTACAAAAAGAGACTTAGGCCAGTAATCTCTGGTTTATCTGTGCCTGCAGAGAAGCCAGATAATTCTTTGGAAATTTCAATGACTGACTGCATTTAGGATTGACTCATGTTTTTCGCAATTTAAAAGGCCATCTGAAAGCTGCCTATAACAGATTTGAATAGCTCTGCTTCTCCAACATATTTGTAATGTAGAGAATCCATGCACAGTGTCCTGTTAGCATTTATTAGTGAAAGGGTAGCAATACACATCCAGCTACCTGTATTAATTTCTCAGAAAATAGATAGAAGATGGTATAAGTCTTTGGTCCCTTTGCTTGATCTGCAAAGAGAGAGAGGAAAATATCTTTAATTGGAAAACAAGACAGAAAGAACCACTTCTAAGATAATATCTGGCAGCCAGCACTAATATCAAATTCTGTAAAGCTTTCAAATAGTCCCTGAAATTACTTGCAGGTAAGGTGTATTTAGCATAAGAAGGTCAAGTTAGATAAATTCTGTGGGGAAAAAAGAAATCAACTATCCATAATGATAAACAAATGGCCATTTTGCATCATTTACATTTGGATGTTTTAATATCCACAAGGATATGGCAGCTGATAAAAATGAAGGAACAAACTGAGAAACTTACTGGGTTCTCTTGAAACTGGAAGTCAAAAAATGATAAGTTGCTTTTCCACTGAATTATGTGACCAAGGAAATAAAAGATATTTATGACTCAGTCTTAACATACCACCTGGCAGAGATGAACGTCCCATTTGAAAAAGACCTTAATCTTCTGAATGACCACTTCTCTCTGAAATAGAATATGCTTTATGAAACATTCATCTTCAGAAAACTTTGAGACTTCTTAATCAGACAGTATAAGTACAGTGTGGTGTAGTGTATGAGCGCTGGGCTAGGACTCAGGAGATCCCAGAAATTGCTTTACATCACTGTACATGTTTCTGCTCTCACTGTGTATCTGACTTCAGCATGGTTCTAAACCTGCTATGTAATTACAGCATAATCATTTCTTGCTAGGCTCATTTTTTTTCAGTAGGTGAGGCCAGTTAGTTAGATCTTTTATATACAGGTGTTCTCTTGGCATATAAGAACAGAATGTACATGAGATCATTCAGGCTGGAAGGGACTCTGGAACATCATCTATATCAAAATTGATTCAAAGCAAATTTTTTAGGTCTTTTGCTAGCTGGTCTTGAAAAACTTCAAGGACAGGTATGCCACAACATATCTGAGCAGGCTGTCCCAACTATCCTTAATAAAGGCTTAAACATTATCACAATTATTTTTTTCCATCTGTCTAGTTAGAATTTCCCTGTTTTGACTGTGCAGTTCATAGCTGCATCTTAGCAGTAGCCTCCCTGCAGGTATACACTTGTGTTCCTTAAAGCCATCTCTTCTTCGGATCAAGCAAGCCTTTCCCTACAGGACAAGTGCTCCAGCTCCTGGCATCTTTATTGCCCTCTATTGAGCTCTCTGAAGTTTGTCACTATCTTGCCTGTACTGGAGAGCCCAAATTTGGATGTATTATTTTCCAGCTGCAGTCTAAAAAGGGTCGAGTAAAGGGAAATAATGACTTTCTGTGATCTACTGGTTATTCCCTTTTGTACAGCCCATAAAGCTCACTGCTAGTTTGTGTTTAGCCTGCTGTCCACCAGCACCACAAGGTCCTTTTCAAAAAAGCAGCTATCCAGCCAGTCAGTTCACAGCCTGTGTCATTACAGGGAGTCAGTCCATCCTAGGTACAGGACTTTGCATTTGTTTTTTCATGTTGTTCAGAATCATGCTCTGGATGAACAATCTTGAAGTTTAAATTAGGCTTGGGAATAGCTCAGTAAGTATACTTCCCCATTATAACTGCTGCAAAGGCTGAAGTGATGCCCAAAGAAATGCTTGATTTTTCTAGCATTTGGAAAAGCACTTCGCACAAATACCAAGGGAAAGAAATCACAAAACTCCAAAATACTTCATAGCAAGTTTTCCATCAGAGAAAATCAAGTTTAAACCAAACTAGAAAGGTAAAATTCTCCCAATTCAGTAAAAATAAATAAATAAAATAAAAAAGCTACAATTCAAGAACCTGCAGACACTGGCTATAGAAAGTAAGAGACAGCAGAACTGTAGTTCCCCTAAATAGACAAGGCAGGAGGTTTGTCAGTCCTGTGCAGGGTGTAATTGCTTGATATGGATAAAAAGCAGTATTGTGCAATGTTTTAAAGAGGAGCTGGAAGCTAAAGTATCAGTTAGAAGGCCCTGTGAAAAGGGAAATGGAGGACTTGAGAAGGCATCAGTCTGAAAAAGATGTGTTTGGTGATGACTACAGAAAACATATAATAATCTGATAGCTTTTTAAAGGAGAGAACATAGTTTTTAAATATTAAAACAAGAATCCCATATTGCAGTGGTAGATTTAAGGGTAAAAAGAAACACAAATAAAACTGTTACTCTTGCCTATTTATTCAAAATATTAGAAAAAAAATGGAAAAATAAAGACGACTACGTGCTGCCTTCTCATCCAGGTTATTTAAAAGCATCAAAGAGGAAAACAAGCAAAGAAGAAAGTGCTTCACAGAAACACAAAAAAAAAAAAGAGCTGTTGATGGCCTCAGATCATAGCAGCCCATTAGAAACTGTGAAAAACAGGCCTTGTTAACTCTATCTCAGATAAAAGAAGACAAAAGCCATTTCAGGAATGTGACAATAACAAGTATAATGGTGAAGAAGGTCTACAGGACTATAACAATAACAACGATCTTTTGTAAGGGAACTGCTGCCCTAATTAAAGGTCAGTTACAGTCAATGGAAAATCTTTCATTGCTTCAAAGGACATGGAGATCTTAAAAAAGCAAATTTATACAGATCAAAGTCCTAACCCCAATGAAGTAAATAACAAAAATTCCAAAAGGTTCAGTGGAGTCTAGATTTCTACTTTGATAGTTATGTTAGTTACAACTTAATGAGACTTCACCTGGAGTACTGTGTCCAGATGTGGAGAGACATGGATCTGTTGGATCAAATCCAGAGGAGGGGCACAAAAATGATCCAAGGGATGAAACATCTCCCCTGTGAGGACAGGCTGAGAGAGTTGAGGATGATCAGAAGAAAAGGCTCCAGCGAGACCTTATAGTGCCCTTTATAGGGGGGCTATAAGAAGGAAGGGACAGACTATTTCATAGGTTTTTGTTGTGACAGGACGTGGGGAAATTATTTCAAACTAAAAGAAGGTGGATTTATGTTGGTTATAAGAAGAAAAATTTTTTACTGTAGTGGTGGTGAGGTACAGGTTGCCTGGGGTGGTGGTGGATGTTCCATCCCTGGAAACATTAAAGGTCAGGCTGGATAGGGGTTCTGAGGAGCCTGATCTAACTGTAGTATCCCTGTTCATTGCAGGGGAGTTGGACTAGATGACCTTTACAGATCTCTCCCAACCTAAATGACTCTAGGATTAAGATTATTATGCCCTTGTGGATTAGTAAAGTAACATTTATTCTCTACCTCTGCATATTCCTGCATCTACTGCAAAACAGTCATGATGACAATCTACAAACTACTGAAGGAAAAGATTTTTAAAATATAAATAAAAAAGGATATCACTTCTGTCTTGTTTCATACAAGCCAATTGGTTGGTGTTACAATTCTACCTTATTAATGTATTTCCCATTTTGTAAGACTTTGTGGTTTCAGAAGTTAGGGAATCTTTTCATTTGTTAATTTTTGATGTGTTTACTGAATAAATTGCTTGTCAAATCCTGACAGATACCGCTCATCATAAAACAAGTCTCTCACTGAGACTACAGTTACAATGTTCAGTAGTTATAACAGCTTGTATACTGTCCAGCATCACAACACATCTGATGGCTCAGCTGACGCCCCACAACTGACTTAGCTGCAATAACTTGTGTTTGAATCTAAGCTCTCAAAAACTGCAAGTTCAGTTGTACCCTGGCTCAGATACCATCCCTAGTCCTACCTCTGTGTAACATAGTTTTTTGTTAGAATGCATGGGATGAAAGTGTAGAAGCTGAATGGTTTACAGTGCATAGTCAAACACCTGGAACTAACGCAGAACTAACGTATCAAGAAGACCTCTTACAACCCTAGTTTAAATTTGTCACTTTTAAGAATGAAAAAGGCAGTAGGGCCCTCTCTTCCTACTTATCTCTGGCTAGAAACATTGCAGGGCTGAACTTCATATCAAGCAAAGGTGTATGGGAGCTGTTGAATCACAGCCAGATTGACCACCTGAGGTGAACACTGAGTCTGCCACAGGAGCTCCCGTGAAGGCAGTTCACCTGTGTGACAGAAGCAGTGGAGTCTGGATCCACCTCTCCCAGACCCCATTTAAGGGCTGACCACCATTGGGGAAGGATCTCTTGTTGGAGATCCCTCCCCTGTGGAGTTCCAGGCGAGCTTCAACTGTCAGTGACAGGTGAGCCTTTCCTAATTTACTCGTTGTCTTTATGTCATCTGGATAAGGCATACAAAAATATATCGTCCACCTTCATTATTCTGTGTGAGTACTATTATTTTGGGGTGTTCACCCTACAAAAGGGAAGCCCTGAGTGTCTGTATGGGTAGAATGTCCTTGTTCTAATGATAAGAAAGTATCCCTTATATAAAAGATGGAAGGATACATTTTATGTCAAATCAATATCAGAAATCAAGCAAATGAATAAAATTACTGATGTATCAGACAGAACAGTGTAAGGTTCAGCAAGGGTAATCAATGCTGTTCTACAGATTGAAATACTATGCACTACTATGTACTACTCTTTCATTACCACTGTTATACAGAGGTCTACAACTACCTTTCTGATTTAAGAAGCAAATATGCTGATGTCATATTCTATAGGAGTGCATCTTCCATTTAACTGAAAAAATTGATGATCTTCACTGAAAAGTAACTTCAGGTATTAGCTGTTGCAGTTCAGTGAAGTTCATTAAGAATGGTGCAAAGATGTATGAAAGTCTAGTCCTCCAAAAGCAGCCACGACTATACTTCTGGATGAATATAGGACAATATGCCACCATTTGAAAATGAGTGTGTTGCCTGTAAAAGCACTGTCAAAAGTATATACTGGTATATAATACATGTTTTTTTCATTTTGGAATCTTAACTGAGGCCTAAATTCAGAAATCTGATACTGACAAAAAAGATACTTGTTGTTCTCTGCTACTGCATAGAAAATATCATCCTGTTGTTTCAGGACTTGATTTACAGCTATAAGAAATACAATTCCTCAGGAACAGTGAGCCAGGGCAGTTCATTTCCCATAAAGCAAAGGTCTCTGATGAGTATGTTTTGTAGCGTTCCCTTTGATCTACTTTATCTGGTTTTCAGTGGTTAGAATAACCCAGTCTTTCTGAAAATAAAATAGTGCACATTCACCTTTTTCATGGCTCCTATGTTTTTCAAGGGGTATTACCCCCTCAGTCTGCTTTTGAATAAGTAATATATTCATTATTTCTTTTATTTATGTTCACAAATACTATTGCTGTACAAAATATTGCTTAGTGCTTTAGCCTACCCGCTGTAGTTGAACTGACCCTTTTAACTTATGCACATCAGTTATACTTTTTTATTCTCTTAATAACCTTAAACACATGAAAAACAAATAGAATGAGTTGATAATTTCTAACAGTAAAATACACTTCAGATATTTTGCTATCATGCTGTGGAATAACTCTGCAATGTCAAGTAGCACACAATTAGTAAAACTGTAGGGGGAAAAAAGAAGTGTTTTGATCCTGAGGAATTTTTATCCTAATCAGATCGAAATTTCAATGCTCTTGTAGTGCTTAATATCTTCAATCACCAAAAAAATCAAACTGATTCCAATGTCAGGTTTTGCATTCTGGGGCTGAAATAAAATGCTAAAATATACAAATGAATCTCATGTTTGTACAAGTTTATTATCATCACTAAAAAGCAAGATTGATTCTAAATTAGGTTGATAGAATGTCTGGCATTTAGCTAATTCTTAAACCAAACCCGCCTGGCATCCTGATGACAGTCTAGTGTATCCCTTTGTCAAAGCATTGCTCAGTCTTCCTCTCTGTCTATACCATGCTGGCATAGGCCAGCAATGATTTCTGCACTGCAGACCACCATCCTTATGACCTTTTGATTGGAGATGGTGGAGACAGAGCAAGATGAGGGAACGAGATAGAAGAAAATGGAAGAAACTGAAACGTGTTAAGAAAACATTTTTTAATTCACACTAGGAAAAGAATCAAAGTGGATACATAGTGTTCAGTTTTCAGAATTAGTGAATCACACAAGCTTAGTAACTAACCAAGAGCATGTATGTTTGATATCTTTTCAGCCATGTCCTGAAATCCTGTAACTCCAGCATTTGCTCCTGCAAATGTTTCTTTCAGTTATGCTGATCTGCTTAGCTCACTTTCTTTTTCTGCCCTCTGATCAATGCCAGTTACTTTAGGAGAAGGTAGAAAACACTGTGATTTTCAATTATGTATGTTGCACTCTCTTTGTACTACACTATTCATAGTTTATTCACTGCCTAAATTTTTGTTTGTGGAGCAGGCCTGGTACTATTGTAATATTGAGTATTCTATTTATCCATTTAAATATTCAGATATCTCAAGTCTCCATAAATTTTTAATCCTTACAGTATCTTATTGCTAAGTTTTTCACGTGCTAGATGTATACTACTAGGAAAATGTTTTTTGTATGTAAAATATATTAGAGTATTCATCTGAAGCGTCATGTCTCTTAGATAGTTAACAAACTGAAATACGCCACAATGCTAAAACTTTAAGCTATTTAAACCGCTGGCTGCTGAATTTGCTATTTCCTAATTGCAGAATATTGCCTTCTCTAGTTTAGCAATATACAGTTTTTTTGCAAGATGCCTCAAATATAGTTTCTATCAATAACTCTTTTACTTAATTCCTGGTGTTATTTCCTCTTCAAATTAAATCCAACTGTTTGATGCAGAACAGAGTACTAGTATGTCCCCACTTCAGTTTGCAGGCTCTCCATTGTAAGCTTTTCATAGCTCACTTTTTATTCCCACAGTCGACCTTTAGTCAGTGTAAATGTCCTGCCTGCCTAACACATAATGGCCTCCACACATTTGTCAGTTGCCCCTAAAACAAAGGGAGAAAAGTGAAATGTGTATGAAAGTGTACTCGAGATTTTTTTTCATGGAGAGGAAAACTGCAAGAGAAAGCCAGGAAAAAAAAGTTTGGTAGATATGCCAAGCATTGTCCAAGGCAAGTGAAAGATTTTTCAGAAATCTCTATTTACTTCCACATTTGAAATCTTTTTTTGTTGTTGCTTTTTTTTTTTTTTTTTTTAAGTTCAAATGTAAATTGAATTTTAATTTGGCGCCGCTGTAATGTGCTTCTATCCTAGTGCATTGGTCAGTTGAAAATTATACCTGCTCTCTTCTCCTACTTGCACATTACAAATGCATTACATGGATGGCTTTGTAAGTACAGTTATTGTGTTAAGGGCCCACAGAATGAAGGCAGGCTTCTGTCAGAAACCTTTGGTTTGCCAGTTACTCCCTTAACGATTTTCTTCAATTTTTTTCTAAAGCTTTTTGTACTCAAGATTTCCAACCCATTGATGAATTTATACTTCTTTGATACATCATGATAGATTGCAGAACCACATGGTGAATTGCAAGGCTGTGGGAATATCTGAAAATTTAGGAATATATATGATTTTAGCATGCATCTCCAGCAACATTACCTTCACTCTGTCCACTAAATTATTTTTGACATCGCTTTGCTACCCACCAGCTGGCTGCTCTATAAATATATGGCATTTAAAAAAAAGGAAGGAGAAAAGTAGTTCCAGTCACATACCTGTTACCTCACTGTTGAGATTTGCTCAAAGATTATTGAGACTAAAAACGTACGTTACTTGATAAAATAAGTTAGAAGTAGAGTGAGTGTTGCTCCACTGAAAATCCAGGGTCAATGTAAGGTGTTTGGGTTTTTTTTTTAGTTTCCTAGACTGTGAAATACTGCATCCTGAAATGTAACTATGCTAATGTATGAAGAGGCTGTTACAGATCTTTCTAGAGCGTTAGAAATACATTAGTGCTATGTTTCTCTTTTTTCCATCTTCTTTTTTCTTTTTCAGAGGTCTGGGCAGTTGACCTATTGTCTCTGAGGGAGACAATTTCCAAAGCCAGAAGGGTATGAAAACAGTATCAGTAAAATCTGTAGCACATATCAAGTATGTGATAGTGTGGCAATAGAACTTATTAGCACTCCTTTAAAAGAACCTGCATAAATCACTTGTGGTCTTGCTATCCATGAGTGATGTGGCTAGTGGTGGATCAATATATATATATTTTTTTCATACCTTGTAACTTACAAAGCAAGTGGGCTGATGTCTGGGACCTTGGCCTAGTGGGGTTTTGATTTGCCAAACAGCTGAAGCCTTTGTACCTAACCTGTACATTCTGTTAGGCATTGGTTCTGAAATCATAAGAAACTTACATATTCAGACATGATTTTATTTTTATTTTATATGGATTTGGTGGCAAGAGGAGGGTAGTGCCAAGCTATCTCTGTAAGGCTTGAAGTTTTCCTTGGATTTTTAATGATGATTACTCTTTTTACAAAAGATTTGGTTTAAAAGGGGCACTGTGTTTTACGTATGCTTTATGTCATTTACTGCCAATAGTGAGATGATGATGAATCTTAGTGGCTCTAAAGGCATTCAGACGTTTCGTTGTGCCATGCCACCACAGCACTGTGCTGTGGATCTCTTTCCTCGAGGCTTTAAGCTGAGAAAACCATGCTCAATACAAGCATCCATACAGAGACTCAACCCATAAACAAAAGCATATTTAGAAGGATTTTTTCACTCAAAGCAGGCCATCTTTTATGTATGAAATTCAAAAGAAAATTGACATAGTTGCCAATCTTCTTCTGTATTTTAATCAGCCCCTGTTAAACTTCTGTTTCCTTTCCTATTTGTAGAAAATATAGCTGTGTATAGTATGCTGATAAATTTGGCATGGAAAGGGTTATGTTCTAAAGTTATTAATCTTACATAGATTTTCATATGATGGACATTAATATTAGTGGAGAGATGGAGAACAGATTTAAGCTTCTTGAGCAAGCAGGGCCAAATTTCTCCTCTGATGTTGCATTTTAGTAGCTGAAGGCAAAATTTGGATCTGGGATTTCATTTTCCCCTCCAGTTTGAACAGACAGAGTTCATTAATGATAATGGAAGTTCTGTCTGAAGTTGGTGTTCAAAGCAGGCCTGAGTTTCTAAAGGACCATTTCAATATTAGCAGAAGGAAATCACTTTATGGCAGGATTGAAGTTTTAAAAGTCACAGGGAGATAGACAAATCACATGGGAGAGGAAAAGTTAAGAAAGGGAAAAGAAAACCTAGAGAATCCTAGGTAGAAAAAATCTGGAGTTCATATTTCAATCCATTTTATTATTTAAGAAATCTAGTTTATTTACATTATTTCTTTTTGCATAAACAAGAGAAGAGATTTCTGATATGCACACCATAAGCTTCGACAAAAAAAAGTGCATCTAGTGATACACTGAATTATACATTATGACTGTCATTGCATTTGTTCAATACCCACACAGTGTTTTAAAATAAACATTCTCCCTGGCACAATACATTCTCGATAATAGTTATTGTTAAACATAAGCTTTAATGATAAGAAAACAATTTTTAAGTGGTGGATCATGTTAAATAGTATGTAAGAGCTAACATGTAAGGAGGAGGGGAAAAAAAGTTCAGTTTTTCTGAACGGTTGATTACAGACTTGAGTAGAGGTTTGGTTTTGCTTAAATATTTTCTCAACAAGGTTGTTAATCCTTATTTTTGCCTAATTTGTCAGGTATTTAAGTATGTAGCATCCTCATGCTGGATGATTTAGCAATATTCCATACTGCAGAAGTAAGCAATTAATCAATTGCCATGCACAGCATTTTTAGAGTGATTGTATACGCTTAAAACTATTTCATGTGAATGGAGAAGTGAGGTGGGAGTTTTGGTACCAGTATATGTAATTTTCCTTCAGGAATAGAAACTGCAGTTTCCAGCTTGACTTTGTAAAAGATGAATGTATGTCCAGAGATAAGCAAGTATTTCTGCATAATACCAATAGCTGGTTAGCAGCCAAGCTCTCAGTTAAGTGTTATTGATGCGATACACCAAATTCTACCCAAAACTAAAAAGATGTTCTGATGAGAGACTGGATGTCTCCCAGGGCTGGTAAGCAGCTATCTGTGGTGAGGGGAGGTATAGCAACATGATCCATGGAGACATCAGTGACAGAATGGTGTCATTTTTGCCCAAGCAACCTGCTGTGGAAGCAATGCTTTTGGCTTGCTGTGTAGAGAGTACATTTATGCACAGGCTGTGCTTACATCCCCTCCTGTTCATCCCACCCAGTGTAGGAGATGATAAATCAAAGTGTTTGCAGAGAATTATATAGATGACACATTTGCTCACAGTGTATCTACAGGTCTTTCATCATTTATCTCATAATTTTGTTTAAGTACCAAACATCATTTAGCATTACTAAATATTGTCGAGGCCTTTTTTCTCATTGCTAAAATCCACTCTGTGTATGCCTACTATTTAAAACATCTAACTCACTAATTGCAAAATCTATAGAAAAGTCCTTAGAACATCAAAGGCTCACTTGATCCTCGGAGCTGTTATAAATGAAAAACTGTCTCTGTTACAAGCAAATAAGGCACTTAATGCACTCTTTCTGGCTGTGATGCTATTTTTCCTGTGGGTTTTGAAAATGACCTTCCTGTAAGTATCAAGGACTGTAACTTTTCAGATAAAGAAACTTGTTCTTGTTTTAAGTCTATGCCAGGCTCATTCCCCTATAGCCCACAGTTTTCAAAAGGAGAAGAAAAAGTAATCCAGAATTAAAAAAATAAAAAAAAACCCTCTGTTTCCAGAACGAAGTTACCCTGTCAGCTTGCCTTGGGCCTTAGGTGGAGAAGTAGAGATTAAAGAGTCAGTATTCCTTTTCATGTTTCGTCTGCCAGTTTTGTGAATGTAGAAAGAATACTTGTGGCTGTAGCTAAGTATCCAACTGTGGTATTAAATATGGCATTTTCATCCTATTGCAGTAAATTAAAAACATTCTTCTAAGTTTATTACAAGGGGAATTCGGTATCAATACTATACAGTCATTGATAAAGGTATTTCAAGGAGAAGGCTGAATAGCACAGCAGATGTAACCTCAATATTTTCACTAATTATAAAGAACCTCTTTGTGAGGCTGTGTGAATATGTAAGATGATCTCATCATTTCCTATTTACTCAATACTTACCTGAATACGCAATATAGTGTAGCTTTTAAATGCATATGCACATGAGTAGAATGTCCTTTTGTAAGAGACTTTGCTAAAAGACTGCTTTTGATATACAATTTCTTCATCTCTTCAAACTGAATTAAGCTACTTCCTTCTTTTAAAACACAACTCACTATTTAGAAGCTTTGGCTTTGATTTCTCAGAACAGCCTTACAGGAAGAAACCATGTTCTTTTTCTTTTTGTAACCATATTTCTGAAGACAAACTTGTACTGATTTATTTTGATTTCCTAACAGAAATAGGTTCCTGCAAAGAACACTGACTGTTTCTTCTCCTCCCCCCTCCTTCACTACACTGCTACAAGTATATTGCTGTGCACAAAGCTACCAGGGAAAACTGAAATCCCTCTGTTGGGAACTGCGTATATAGCAATATATTCATACTTTGAGAAACAAGTGAGATTTTTAATTTAGTTTTTAGCATTGTGTACTGTGCATTTCTTGCATGCTAACTGCTGAATTGAAGCTGAGTTAGTAATGCCTCAGCAAATTTTATACAAGTTTAGCATCCACCATTTTAGGGAATATGTCACTTATTTTAAAACATGAACCCTCAGTAATTATCTTTGACTAAAGGTTTTATATGGATGTGTATGTATGTATATATATATACACACACATAACATTATATAATTATGTAATCTTTTTCCTAGTGTGTAGGATTTCTTTCATTCTCTTCTTCGTCGTTATACTCATTGTAAAGATTGCTTCTGACAGCTATTTAGCTGAGAAGACAGTGTTCAAAAGATTTCTCTGTATTTCCACTCAACTTGTCTTGGTAACAAGGACTTTTTTTCCTCTTTGTTATACGTATGTAACTTCCATTAACATTTTGGAGACATGCATGTATTGGCAAGAAACAAAGTCTACAAGAGAAGTCACCTTTTGTGCTATTCTTACAAATAGGCTGATACACCCAGTCCTGCACAATCACATCCAACTTCAGTCATCTGAGAAATCCCACTAATGTGGGGATTTCTCTCACTTTCCCACATACTGCTTTGCCTGCTGGGCTGGGTATTCCATGTATGTTTTTGCAGAATAGAGAACAGTTCTGCTAACAATTTTGCTAACAGAAACTTAAAACTCTGAATTTCTCAGTGTACAAAAATACAGACCTGAATTCAGTAAGGGAATTGCCTTAAAGACAGTCTGAGTAAGTTCAGAATGTGTTCCAAATACCATTATATCTTCCTAAATTTATGTTAAACTGAAATGTGTTGTCTGTTGCTAGTAACAAAACATAACTTCACAAGCACAGCTTAAGTTGGACTAATTCTGCATTTCATTTACTCTCAAAAGCAGTAACATTATTAATGGATTCCCCATATCTGCAAAATGAATATCCTCAAAATCTAACCAAGTTTCTTCAATAACAGCAGGGTTACTAAGAAAACAGATAAATTTCCCTTCTTTATGTGTCCTTCTAGTTGTATGTTTTCTCAAAATTCTCATTTAATTTCTAAGTTGCAGTTTGACAATGCCAACAGTTAAAGAATACTGCCAATTAGAAAATACCAAATGTTTTCATTCATTCTCTTGCATCACATTGAGAATTTTTTTCCAGGCTACAGTATGATCTTTCAGACCTGGGCTGAGACTATCCAGTGTACTCTCAAAGGATGTAAGAACCAGATTTAGCAGAACAGCACAGCTGGTCTGCCAGACAATCTCTTTACAGAGAGAATTTTTATATTGAATCGTGGGACTTCCTTTAGAGCATGGTCCACAAATCTCTCATATGAAACGTGCTTTAGACAGTTGGAGGGAGGAAAATTCTATGTACATGGCAATAGATCTGAGCTGACCAAATAGAGAGCGGGAATTTGCAGGTACATGAACTTCATGGAAAGCCAATTTTCAAGATAGTATTTCAGATATTCTTTGAGAGCACAGCAGTTTGGTAGCCTGAACTCTGGCTATAGATTTTTTTGCATGCAACTCTGATACTGTGTATTCTTTCTTGAAAAAACACATCTCCCTTCTGAAATAGCTTGTAAGATTTTAATTTTCCCTTTTTCCAAAGTTCTGAAACAAATGCTCAGTGCAGCTTGTGGCAAAGACTTTTCCAGCAGTGAAACAATCAGTGTAAGAGGTACTGAGGGAGGAAATGACTCATCTAGAATCAAACAGACTGAAAGGACTGGAGGATCTGGGTCCCCATAGCTATCACAGTGCAGGATTGCTGTGTCCTCTTTGGTTACTGGCTAGTGACTCATCTTGACTTTCAAATATGCATTGTGGGCAATTATGAAGATTCATCCTTTAATATTAGTGTAACATGGTAAACTTGGGTAGAAATTGTTATAAAGAGGGCAGCACAAATGACAGAACTGTAGGGGTTGGAAGGGTCTTCCAGAGATCTTTGAGCCCAACCCCTCTGTCAAAGCAGGGTACACATGCAGGTAGAATTTACTAGTCACTGCATGTAATTGTAGGTGTTCAGCTTTCAGGAAAGGAAACAATATCACCCTAGGCTTCCAGGCATATCAGTATTACTGTCAGCTGTAAACAACAGCATTTTGAATGTTCTATTTTAACGAAATGGAAAAGTCTCCCGTAATCAAAACTTAGAGCAGTTTCGTCCCTTATTCTTCATAACTGATAAATTTGGACTAATTTATGTGAGACTGTTTTCTAAAGTAGCGTGCAACACTGGTTTGACAGAAATGCTGGGTAGTCAGTTGTTAATATTTTATCTTTATTCTGCTGTATAATGAGGTTCTGAAGGCAATGAATTATCATAGCAGGATATTTAGAGTTTGGAATAAAAAAAAACAAAAATTTGGGAAAATTTATGGATCTTTTCTGGAAAGAAACCTAGTTGAGCAAAGGCTGCGGCAAAACAAAAAGACACAGACCACTGATATTTGTTCTTACTGCAGCTGAATTTGATACTGAACTTTTTACATGCACTTATTCATTCAATTGTTAAAAAATCAGAGTTAAGGGGGGAACCCCAAAGAAGGAAAAAAAAATCCGCATTTGTCAGACTGCCTTTGTAAATATCCTTTTTCTGTAGATATTGGTTGTACATGAATCTAGATATAGATACATTGAAATGTATAATTAGGGGTATAGACATTTGGTTAACTTGAAAGCTCCAAAGTGTCATTTGTCACATTTATGGCATGAACTTTAACTGCCTTAAATACTTACTCTTTTCCAAAGTGACTTTTTTCTTTTCTCTTTGCAAAAAATAAAAAATAAAAAAATGTACTTCATGAAACCATTGTATATGAAGCACTTATTAGCCGTAATTAAATGGACAATATGAATTTACTACGTCTTTAGGACTCTGGCTTGTTCTGGTTTAGAGCAAGATGATTAATGCAAATACATATTACTTGAGATAACCATTTAGCAGCTAATTTAGCCAAATTTATTACAGCAGTTAGAGGTTTTTCATTTTAGCAGACGGAGACAAGGACATGACAAAAGCATAAGGTGTATACGAATGCACACTGCCCTCTAGTGCACAAAACTTCACAGGATTAGTGAGAAATGCAGACAAGCAAGCTCTCCTAACAATAGCACCCAGATATTTTTATACTTTAGATTTTCTTTAAAACTATGCAGCGTCCTTCCTCTGAAACATTTGCATTTCATCCCATTTTTCCTGACACTGGGGCGACAGACACAAACCACATCTCTTTCAATTTGGCAATATTTTGGTTTAAGCGTTGCTTTTAACATCTGTATTTTTATGCCTTCTTTCTGCAAGGGAATAATAACACCGTTTCACGTTACTGATTGCTTTTACTTGTTTCTCTGTTTCCTAGCATATTTCAAACACTGGAGAAAGCTGTCACTCTTTGGCTCTAGCCAAGTCATTCTGTGCTTCCCTTAGGCCTCTTTCTCAGTCTGCTAGTGGATTTACTTTGCTTGGGTAGAAGTAAATTCTCCCAAGACCTTCCCCCTACTGACCAGTGGAGATTTGGTTCATCTGAGAACTGTAAATTCTGTTTGACAAGATCAAAGAAACAGATGTATAAGTTCAGTAGTTGATATCGCCTGCAATAAGGAGAAATGATCAAAGCAGCAGGGGTAGAGTATCTTCCCAAACCTTTCAAATATCCAGAATCTCAAAGAGGTCTACCTAGGAGCTATGAATAAATCACATATAAATTTGCCTCTTTTTTTTTTTTTCTTTCTCACAGTGTATCGAAAATGTCCACACAGCAATAAGTATTCTGTGAACCAAAGAGATTTGTAGTTCTTTTTACTTTTCGTCTTCCACTAGAGTTTACAAAACCAGATTAAAAGTAGACTTTAAAAGTCTGTAAAGCATACAACTAGTTATACTGAGCATCAGATGCTGTAATCTCATTAAACCTAGAGGAAGTCAAGAATATTTTCCTCATAGATGTTGGATGTTTTACAATGGAGATCATTTTGCTACTGTTCTAATACGCAGTATATCTTGTTTTTATTCCACCTGTATTTTTCCCCCAGTGTTGAATAAGGGTCAGTGTGTAACAAAGTATTACCGCTGGATGCAGAAGAATGGAGGTTATATCTGGATACAGTCTAGTGCAACCATAGCTGTCAATGCCAAGAATGCAAGTGAGAAGAATATCATCTGGGTCAATTACCTTCTCAGGTACGTCTTCCAATCCCTTCTCTCATGTGAACTGCTTTCTTTATTGCTTAACTGTGCTGGTGAGAGTTTTAGTGAAGAAACAATTGCTTGCTGTAGAGTGTTAATGAGAGCAACGTTTTCATATGGTTTGCTATTTGGTTGAATATATTAAGAAATCTGTCACATCTCAGTACACTGCAATATTTTTTTGAATTATTACACTGATCTAGTATTCAAGTAAACCTTCTATCATTTTACTGCATGCCTTCTCCACCCTGAAATCTCCTCAACTTGAACTGAAATGTAAAAAATTGTCACCAACCTGCGGTGGCTGTATTATAAAATCTGGTATAAAGTGCTGGGCGCCGGTATATTTGGTTATTGAAAATGCATGAAAGCAAACTTCGTAGAATATTACAAAAAGAAAGGTATCTCTGAAAGGTATTCAGCTCTCACTCTGAAGAGTGGAATTTTCTCAGTAGAAAAGCCTTGAAATAATGTGTTGCTCCTGTAACCATCTGACAGCATTCACATTTAAAACTGCAAAATAAGATTCACAAACAAAAGTAGCTCTTAAGACTTTTTGAAACCAAAATAGTGAAAGATTATTCCTTGAGAAATTCTGTTTTACCAAGCCACAAGTATTTTCAAAGGACAGTTTTCTGAGCTCAGGGGAAGACCAACAGCCAGTGAGAGACGGTGAATTATAAACCTGACCTTTCTCATCTGAAAATACTTTCCAACACATTCTGTTTTGTGAGTGTTCAATAAGATTGGGAGATTTTCTATTTCATTCCAGAGCAAACAAAACAAATAAAATTTGAAACCTTGAGACTGTCATGAAATGCAATAGTCATTTTCCAACCTGTTCTCCTATTAAATTGCTTGTTGTGGTTTGCTACATTCCCTCTGATGCCATGAGAGCTCAAAGTGATCTCCAGGGGTTAGAGTGTGACTTATTATGCCAAGACCAGCAAGCCCATGCCTGCCTAAACTTGCATGTTGAATTATTTCTGATTCCCCTATTGAGAACGAGAAGGAAGCAACCCCCAGCAGGAGTGCCCTGGAGATCCCATGAGAAGCCTTCTATGATGATGGAGTGTAAACTGACTGGGGTTAGTTGTTTCTGCCCTGTTATGACTGAGTATGGTTGTTTCCACGTATATCCTTATTATTCAACATTTGTCTCTACTTTAAAAGAAGGTGGATGCTCAACATCCACAGAGTAAAGTGAGTTCAGCCTGCAAGAGAGAGGCAGAATGCAGCATTTCAAATATACCTTCAATGTCCCAGAGTTACCCGGCCTCCAAACTGACCAGAACTGTGCTAATTGAGCAGGCCAAAAACATATAAACAGTTGCCTCTGTCCCCTTTTCAGACAGTTGGTGAGCCAAATCCTTAAATGTTCTACAAAATTATTTTCTCTAGCAACAGACTGGATATAACAAAAAAAGGAGAGAATGACTGAATACGTGCATTTGTATTTTTAATTTAGATTTCTCTTAGTACTGGAATCCATGAAGGGTCTAAACCATATTTTAGTGACAGATCAAGGCATAATTAGGTCTACTCTAAGCTAGAGTACTGGTCTGTATACATTTCCATGCATTAGAAAGTACGATTCAGCTGTCTGTAAAAAGATAGACTAATTATAGTGACAGGGAGGATTAATGCTGTTCTTGTTCTAGTAACTTGTTATTCACGGTGTGAAAGCCCTCAAGCATCTTTTGCTTAGAGGGGGCAAATTTGGGGAGTGCCCTGGGATGCAACAGAATAAAGTCACTTTGTCAGGACAAAACCATAAAGATGGTAATTGTGCAAATGGCATTTCAATGTGAGCTGTGTGAACTCTGAATTTTCACAGTACACTGTAATAGGCTGAATATGGGAGCAGTGTCATTGTGATAATGTGTCAGTCACCCCTATTGCTGCCTCACATTGTTCTACACAGGACTGCAGATTTTCTGCTCTGTCACAGGGCTGGAATTTGAACTGCTTAGAAATGTTCATCTATTCAAAAATGACTGAAGACTTTGTTTATTTTCAACATTCCTATGCCTCTTCTGTGTAGCTATCTGTGTTCCTCTCTCTTTGCACTGGGTTGGAAAAGGAACATTTGTGGAAGGTGCAAACCAAGAAAAAGCTTAGCATTTTCTTCAGTTTCTCTGTTAGTGTGGCTTTTTTACATTGCAGTCATGTTCGTTGCTAACAAGTCACAGGTGAGCACCACATGAGCAGCTGAAGATATGATTATAATGGGTGTGTTGACAGTTCTTTATCCCTAACATATGCATCTTAACATGCATATGTGCATCTGTCATAGAGTGGTTGCTTTCAGTTTCTTGGTGATAATGGATCCACGTGTGCAGTGTTTTAAATGTATACAAATATCCTTTTTAGTTATTCTCTGGCCAAGCTCTTTTGAGTAGTGGTTGTTTCCTCTAGCCCTAACTGATTACCTTATTACTAACTTTATGTATGATCTGTTTGTTGAGAAAAATGACTTGCTGAAATGGCTCTGGAAAGCTTGATACATTTTTACAGAGGTAACTCTAATAGAAAGAAAAACAGACTGGAAAAGTTAAAGCACTTTCCTCGTCTTTCCAAGCACAGTAATGGATGGAGTTGAAACGGAAATATTCTGTCGTTCAATGATGACATAGTGTAGTTCTACTGTTAGATATACAAACCGTGGTGTCCCACTTTAGTAAGAATACTTTATTAGCTCTAAAAATTCACTAGAATGAAATCTGGTCAATACAAATATTTGACAGACTATTAATATATACCTTCATAAAATCCCTGCTGTAAGGCTTTAAGGAAACAAAAATGTACAGTTTTGTGTTTGTCCTGCTATTCTTTCTATTTATGTTCTCTGATACGAAGAGAGGAAAAAACATGCAAAACTACAAGTCATCTAATTGTGGGTTTTTTTTGCTGTTTCTTCTTCAGTAACCCAGAGTACAAGGACACTCCTATGGATATTGCACAACTTCCTCATCTGCCAGAGAAAACCTCAGAATCCTCAGAGACCTCTGACTCAGAGTCAGACTCAAAAGACAATTCAGGTAACACACATGATGTCATCTTTCTTTACACTCACAAAAGACCCATGACATGAGAGCCACAACAATAATCCTGTAGAATTAAATTTAAGAAATTCAGGACAATCTTTCAATAACCTCAGTATTTCCACAGTATCTCCATTTCCTCGGTGTTTCTTTGTTTCTATTAATTTTATGGATATATCCTTGGCTACATTGCACTTTACAAAGTATTTGGGTCCCCAGCTAAGCTTCAAAAACAGGTATTGTGCCTCATGCAAGGCCAAGGAATTGTAACTGTTGAATATAATTATGTTCTTACATTTCTAAAGCAGTCAAACTTTCTGAATATAAACAGCTACCATCAGTCTTCATGACCTTTTTTCTTATGTAAATGCTTTTTATTTTATTACTAGTCTCATTAGGGGGTAGCAAAGATTGCAAAGTTTTAGGATCTTCTTGGGTTAAAATATTTACAATTTATTGGAAGGTACGGGTTTAAGAACTTTTTTCTAAGCTCTTAAAGTCTAGGACTTGCAATGTTAAAAGCTAAATATAACTGTCAAACTCAAAATACAAATTAGTCATGCATATGGTCTAGTACACAGACGGTTGACTGTGATTACTCAGGCACAGGTATAGACAACTGGCTTTTAAAGGAGAATAGTTGTCCATGGCCCAAGAACTGAGGTTACTCTGCTGCAGCATGTCAGTGGTAAATTAAAAATAATAATAATAATTAAAAAAAAAACAAAACCAAAATTGGAGAAAATTGCATTTCTCATGAGTACTCTAAGTTCCTTCAGGTGAGAAATGCACATATGTTCATGACTTATAAGGCTGACTCAGAGCAAAAGAGCATTCTTCAAAGGCACACAGTTGTGTACATCTCAGATGTTCACAGGCCATGCTAGACAGCAAAGGAGAGGATTGTTTCTTGTAAAAGAGTTAAACAGAAATTGCAAGGGATCTGAAATCAGAGCACTGTATTGGATGCAACCAACAATTTCAGTCCAAGCTCTGATAAAGTCCCAGGCAAATTTTGTGCAGTTTTAGACTCCTTCACCATAAACCCACACCTGACCAACTAGAAACCACAGCTGTAGAAGACAACACCTTTAAAAATTAAAAGAGAAACTCAGACCTAGATGGCTGTAATTTGGGGTATTGTGGCTGTTCATTTGCTTCTGTGGGTTTTGTTTTTCAAAATGAGAGGTCCCTCTGTTGTTAATGACTCAAGCAGAACTCTCTAAGCAACTTATTTGAAATAAATACAAAGTGCATTGCCCTGAATCCTCAGACAGCTTCCCTACCTGCTCCAGCATTTCACAGAATCACAGAACTGCAGGGGTTGGAAGGGACCTCTAGAGATCATCTAGTCCAACCTCCCTGCCAAAGCAGGTTCCCTAGAACAGGTTGCACAGGTAGGCGTCCAGGTGGGTTTTGAATGACAATTTCCCGCACAGTTTGGTATGGCTCCAGGAGTAACCAGTCTGTAAAAGAAAACTGCCCCTTCTCCTCTCCAACCCAAATGTACTAAAAAGAATAGTACTTGGCCCTGATGAGGGGGAAAAAAAATCTTTTATTTCCCAGCAAAAGATTTCTGGCTGTTCTGTAAAAGACAGGGTCTCCTGAAGCCTTTCATGACCCTTTCAAACACAGCATGATAATGGGGAGTATTCATTCTCAAAGCTGCCTTGGCTGTCTGAGTCCAGTGGACTGGAGTGTTTATCTCATCTGTATTAGAATTAGGTAAA
The DNA here is from genome assembly GCA_036925125.1 of Oreortyx pictus. NCBI lineage: Eukaryota > Metazoa > Chordata > Aves > Galliformes > Odontophoridae > Oreortyx > Oreortyx pictus. The sequence continues at coordinate 35,466,432 of JAUPFR010000006.1, forward strand.
AAAATCTAAAACACAACTGAAAGGATTCAGGCAAGAGGAATGACAGCTTCTCAGTGCTGTAGCTGGGCTGCTTTCAACGGCCCTTAGATGATTTGGATCAATCAAGAATTTAATTTGCTGCCTGAATCTTTTTTTCTGTGTTTTTTTCCTTGCCCTTCAAGAGAATGTGAAAAGACAGTCTAGCAACGTAACAAAATTGTTTAAACTGGTTTATTCATTCAGATTTATACACATATGACCTGCTTCTCCTCTCAACACCGGAGGAGATCAGCAGTAATTCCACAGCAGTCAGAGACGCTGTGCCACTTTCAAAGTGGCAAAGGTGAAGGAAAATGAGATGAGAGGACTAAGAATCCTCATTAGTTAATAGTGCTACATCTTGATGCCTTCCCACTTGAGGAGAACACAGAAGTGAAAGAACAATAATCAGAGCATAATGGTCATAATGGGATTGTTCACTGACTCTTCTTCCTTCGGATGAAACAGGGCTGTTGTGCTCACAGTTGTCAAGACAGTTCTTACCAACAGAGCAGATATAAAGGTCTCCTCAGCCAAGGTGCCTCAGTATATGTTCAAAGAAAATTCAGGCCAGATAGATAGTATGTGCCCTTAATGCCTTGATAATCTGAAGTCAGAGAGATTAATGGTGATCAAAACTCTGCCAATGCCGTATTGCAAAGAAACACTGCTCTACAGAAAAGAACGCCTCATTGTTGGGTAGAAATCTAGATTTGGGCTGCAATATTATATTCCTGTTGGTAATGATTTGTTTCGCTTTTCTTTTGCTTCAGAGGACAATGAGAATTCAAAGTCGGATGAGAAAGGAAATCAGTCAGAAAACAGTGAAGACCCTGAATCTGACAGGAAAAAGTCAGGAAATCAGTCGGATAATGAAATGAACTGTAATGATGATGGGAACAGCTCCAGCAACCAGGACAGCAGGGACAGTGATGACAGCTTTGAGAATTCGGACTTCGAGAATCAAAAGGCACCTGAGGACAGTTTTGGCACTCTTGGCTCTATGCAGATCAAGGTGGAGCGTTTCGTTGAGAGTGAGTCAGACTTACGGTTGCAGAACTGTGAATCACTGACCTCGGACAGTGCCAAGGACTCAGACAGTGCAGGGGAAGTAAATGCCCAGTCTTCTAGCAAACATCAAAAGAGGAAGAAGAGAAGAAAAAAGCAAAAGGGCGGCAGCATGACCCGGAGAAGGTTGTCAAGCACCTCAAGCCCAAATGGACTTGACTCAGCTTTGGTGGACCAGCCCCAGCTGCTCTCGTCGCCAAACAGTGCCTCAGTGCTCAAAATTAAAACAGAAATCTCAGAACCTATCAATTTTGATAATGATAGCAGTATTTGGAATTACCCCCCCAACAGGGAAATCTCAAGGAATGAATCGCCCTACAGTATGACCAAGCCCCCCAGCTCCGAGCACTTCCCTTCCCCCCAAGCCAGCAGTAGTTTACATGTCTCCATTCCAGACTCTGTTCTCACCCCACCAGGGACTGAAAATACTGCCAGCCGCAAAACTCAGTTCAGCACCTCATCCAACTCGGCCTTGGCTCCTGTGTCCTCTGACCCTTTGTCACCCCCGCTTTCAGCATCTCCACGGGACAAACACCCCGGTGGTCCCACAGCGTCCAACTCTTTGTTGTACACTGGGGATCTGGAAGCCCTTCAGAGGTTGCAAGCAGGCAATGTGGTGCTTCCTTTGGTTCACAGGGTAACGGGAACCCTTGCCGCAACAAGCACTGCTGCTCAGAGGGTCTACACCACTGGCACTATTCGGTATGCTCCAGCTGAAGTTACTTTAGCCATGCAGGGCAACCTCCTCCCCAACACCCATGCTGTTAACTTTGTTGATGTTAACAGCCCCAGCTTTGGGCTGGATCCTAAAACACCGATGGAAATGCTCTACCACCACGTTCACCGACTCAATATGTCGGGACCCTTTGGAAGTGCTGTGAGCGGGGCCAGTCTGACCCAAATGCCTGCAGGGAACGTGTTCACGACTGCCGAAGGACTTTTTTCCACTCTTCCATTTCCTGTGTACAGCAATGGCATTCATACTACACAGACTCTGGAACGGAAAGAGGATTGAAATATGACCACATACTGTGTTCAGTGTTAAACTCTGAGGCATAGACTATGTTTTAATTTAGACTTTTAATTCTAGCACTTTGAATTTGAGCAGGTCAGTTTATTCTCTCAATATGATGGTCCCCATTTCATTCCCCTTCTCTTTAACTTGACTTATTCTTTAATGTAAAGATATTTTTTTATTTTTGCCTTCAGAGAGTCGAAGTACCAGTTGCCTGCCATTTTGTCTTCTTCTAAGATGTGTGTTTTTTCCTTTGCATCTTTATTAAGATGCCTTTAATATGTGTATGCCTCTGCCATAGAATACTCAGTGTTGTGGTAAAGAGATTTTAAAGTGACAACCATTGGTTTTACTTCAAAATGATCTTGATGTGATCAAGATTAAAAGAGACAAGCATAAACAATGTGCCCTGTTTGACTAAGTCAAATGAAAAGGGGTTTTTGTTCCTAATTCCTTTAAAATAGGGGATAGTATTTTAGAATTTTATGCAGAGTTTAATTCTCTTTTTATGGTTACGATTTTCTTACTTGCACATAAAATAATTTGGGTTCTTAAAAAGTTAATTTCTGGCCTGTGACTAGAATGTTGAAAAGTTGGACTAAATGTTAATTACTGAAACTTTAACTTAATTTCTAAAACCATGGTGCTATCATTTATTAATCCGTAATGTCTTCATACAATTTGCAGCTTGTGGGCTGGGTTTTTTGAAAAGAACGTGTTCCGTACTGGTCTATAGTTGGGTGCTGCAGTCTCCTTGGTTAGTTAAGACAAAAGCCCTCATTAACATTTGCTGCAGGACTTAAATTTTTTTACCTCCAAACTAACAAGCATAGCCTCACATCAAATTTAAATGGGTCAGGAAGCCTTTTTCAAAAAGTGCTTAAAAAAAAGAAAAAAAAGAAAAAAAAAAAGAACAAAACAGAAAACTCAATTTAATTGACGCAAGAAGTTCCTTAGGTGCATATTGTTTTGCTTTGTTTTTTTCTCAGTGTAACTGAGGCTAATTTTACGTCAAATAACACTTTGGAGTAAAAGGAAAAAAAAACAACAGAAGAACTATTTAACATGTTTTGTTTTTCATTTAATATTATAGAGGGAAGGTTGTAAATTTCTTTTTTTCTTCAATTTGGGTATTTTTTTGTTGCTTTTTTCTTATTTTTAGTGTTGAAACCAATATGTTATAAAACTAAAGAATGGGTTAATAAGCTTGAAATAGATAACTACAACTGAAAACTGCACATTAAGTAAAAGAAAAGAAATCTCCTATTTTGTCTTCATTGCCAGAAATCACAGTGTAGTGTCAAACACTCCAAATGACTGTCAAATATAAATTCTTCTTCCACTCCATCTTTGGCAGCTGTTTGTTAAGGCATCTAATAACAGATGTGAGAACTGTAATGTGTACAATGTGTAAGTGTCCTTGGCTGTCAGTCCCATTGCAGTTTCAATGTGTGTTACTATATGCAGTATATACTAAGCTAATGTAGTTGTTTTGTCCTTTGTCTTCTCTGTGCTTTATCTCTAGTCTGGAGTGGTAAAGTCCCATTCCTGCAGTCCTAGTGAACCAGTGATTCTTGGGGGTTAGTGGTTTTTGTGTGGTGGCCTTCCTCTGTAATGTCACCTTATGCTGCTTCCACTGTCTGTATACCTTTTAATTTCTGCAGTTGCTTTGCTGTTGTGTATTCTCCAACCTCTCTCTCCCCACCTCTCCCTCCTTCTCCACCCTTCCCGTCTCTTTCTCTTCCTCTCTTGTTCTCTCTTCTTCACTCTCAGAGATAAAAGACTCTTAACTAGCTCAAGGTTAATGGAGCCATTTTTCCCACAGAGGAATTCTGGGTGTGACTTACTCTTCCAGTGTACCACACAATGCACTATAGAGTAATGCTCAGATTTATTAAGCAAATTGATGCCATATAGCCTCAGTTGTTAACATTCCCAGAGTCCCTTGTGCTCTAACCGTAAGCAGAGGGTGCATTTCTTTGGTTTTCTCCCAGGTAGGCTGAGGGAGCAATACACAGAACAATCACCAGTGAGGTAGAAAATCCTTTCAAAGGTCAACCAATGTCATTTAAAAAGGAAACAGCTTAGAATTGTCATATATATTTGCTTATGTGTGCAATGCTAATATATTAACTCAGCTGTCCTTTGAATTTTTGATCACTCACTGTGTTGAGTCAATTCCTCCAATAGCTTTGAATTTGAGATGTCGGTCAAAGCCACGGTGGAACAATAGCAAAAGGGAATTGGATGTCACAAATTTAATTAATGAGCTCTTAAAGGTTAAATTTGAAGGATTTAAGTAGGACTAAAACAGGCAAGAAAGCTGATTGGGAAATTCAGAGTTTAATTTTGGACGCTCTACTCTAGCTATTGAACAATCAAAGGAGTGCACCTATCAGCTACAAAGAACAGCTAGACAGCTGTTGTTTTTTTGTTTTGTTTTGTTTTTTGTTTTTTATAAATGTTTCTGTGTTGTGTCAAAATGATTTCTGGTGATTTAAACTAACAGATAATCACAGCTGCTGTCTAAATCCATAGTGTTTAAAATTACAAAATGAAAAAAACTTCATTACCTGTGAAGACTGTGTCTGTGTTTTTAACTATTTCTTGTACAAATATATGAGATCTTTTATGAGGAGACTGGTGCCAAGTAGCTGAATAATGGGGAAAGGGATTCTGTTCGTATAAATCTTAGCAGTGTTACCAACTCTACAATATAAAAAAAATTAAACTGTTAAAAAGTGACAGCTATGGTACATTTATTTTGTGTTAAGCTAACCGAATCTAACTTCTCGAGTGCCTGGCTTATTTGAAACATTTTTTTCATTGATCATTGATAATGCTGCAAATCAGAAATGTACATACTTCATTTACAACAGGGTTCTTTTTATACTTTTGTAGATTCTCATACATGTCATACATGGTTGTCTTTATGTAACTTAATTTTTTTTCATCCCGCAGGTGCCATTTTCATAATAAACTTCTCTTGGATTTGTTACTATCTGGCATCATTTCTTTCACATATAACCATCCTGACTAATGAATGCTGGTAGTATTTGTTTGAGCAGGTATTTTTAAATTATTTTGTTAAAAAAAAAAAAAACCTAAAAATGAAAGAGGATACAGCTAGATTTTATTAACTCTTGCAAACTGAAGAAAAGAAGTTGTCAAGACGTAGGTTAAGAATGCTAATCCAAATACTACAACAAACTTGCCACCATCCTAAATTCTCAGTTACCCCAACTCATTGTCATATTGAGCATTTTTATGCACATTATCAAAGCTAAATAATGGACCTGCAACATTAACCACTATAGACAGTGTGCATTCTTTCTTGATTAATGCACACTGGAAGAGGTCAGCTTTTGTACATTAATCATTTAAAATGCACTTTATATTTTCATTTTTGTACTCTACAGTGTTACAGTGAAAATCTTCGATCACATTATATCCTCTCTCTCTAGACTGCTGATTCTTTTAAATATGTACTTTCTTTCCCCAAACAGGCAATATGCAAGTTGTTGGTGTGCTGTGGCTAGGCTTTCTACCTTACAAACTGAGGACAGAAACATTTACCGATGCAGAAAAAAGATACAACAAACTCACAATCAAAGTGTGTGTGGGGGAGGAAGGGGGGGGAAGGTTAAAAGTGAGCAGCAGTGTTGCTGGTTGTGGTGGTTGCTGTGCACAGTGCAAGGCACTGTATTTTATTTTGTTATGAGTTCTCAGTTTTTACTTTGATAAGAACATAAATTTTGGGCACATAAAATGAAGTCATGGCTGCCCATAGCGAAAACCTGCAGCAACCTTGGTTTCTCCAAATCTTTTCTCCTCCTTTTGCCACTTTGAATATACTACCTTGAATAGTGAAACACTGGGCTCGTCATTTTCTATCATATTTTGATTGCTTTAACAAAACTGATTAAAACTGCCTATGATCTGTTGCACTGATTTCTGCCCACCATTCCACAGCATAACATATACTCAGTGCAAGGAAGAGGATAAGCTTGCTCCAAAAAAATGTGAAAAAACAAAGACATATTAACAGCTGTAGCTCAGTGAGCCAGCCCAATAGCGCAATAGCTTCAAGCCCAGGGCTTTCAGTTCCCAAGCAGCTCAGAATTCCCCTTCCCAGGATCCCAGCATCAAGCTTGATATGTCTCCAACTCGCAGGGAGTGGAGAGGAGCAAGGGTTAGTATTGTTGCTTTCAGTTCTGCTCTTGCACGCCAGCTGGCAATGCATCTTGTTTGTGAGGTAGCTAAGGGTACAGATGCCAGCAGAGAGGAAAACAGAATTCAAATGGAGATTGGAAGAATGATGAGAATAAAGGTTAAGGAAAGAATAACATGCCTGTTCCAAATAAGTGTTAACCAACATTAACTAAAGCCACTAATCCCAAAGAGGAGCTTGAGGGGCTTTTTTGAGCTACTATAAAGCCTTTTTGAAACTAAACTGTGCAGCCCACACATTGTATAAGAGTGCAGAGTTGATTGTCAACATGAATGCACCGCTTGAGGATTCCTAGTTGAACAAGAAAGTTTTTGCGTTAAAGAAAGTAACAGAATGACTGTTCTGTGGTTTCATTTTTATAGTAGTGCTCCTGCATTGATATAACTCCAGGGAATTGGTTCGCAGCAACTTCAAGAAACAGAATGAACCATTTGAAAAGGTTGAACCCTTTCAAAAGGGATCTTTGCAATGGGTCTTGTAGTTTTTATTATAATATTTGGTGGAATAACATGCTGGAAGTTGGATGAACTACATCATTTCACCGAAAGAACGTTTCCAAAAGCAACTGATCTCACTAACTGCTATCTCTGAACCACTTGCTTTGCAAGGTGAGATGTCCAAGTACCTAAAAAAGCAACCTTAACTGCTGCAAGGAAAAGTGCATGCTACATAAGCATTGTGACACTAAAAAGTTGCAGTGATGAACATTTTTTCAGCACTACTTACTTAGATAACCAGTTCTGACAGCCTGCACTGGTGCTGCTGCAAGGTGATCATGTCACTGGAGTAACTGTGATGCCTCTGACAGCACATTTTTTGTTACAATGCTCAGAACTGCATTAGCTTACATGTGTCTGTGCTTTCAGAGCTATTTGCATAGTATTTTCCCTTCTTGCCAATTTAATTTCTTTATTTTTATTTTAGGGCTGGGGGGAGGTGGGTGGAATGGCTTAATGTGCACTGTCAACTAACTTAATGAACTGTCATCTATCCAGCACGCTCACTGTGGAGCCCATAGAAGTGTGAACAAATGGGATGTCACCGGAGCCACAGATTCTCAGGTAAGATCAAACCATTTATAAAACATGTGCATGCATTCACACAGAGACACAATCCGCTGACTCTGAAAGCCAGCTGGGCTTTCAAACTGGACACTGTAATATATCTAAATATATACGGATAAAAAAAAAAAAAAGATCCTTTCTTCTTTCCCTTCATCTGTTTATCAAAAAAGGTTACCAGTGGAAGCTGTTAACCTCCCTCTCAGCTTGAGTAGCGCTTTCCATGTAGTGTACAGCTAGCTGTATTTACTGGCTTACATAAGACCCCAGTGATTTCTTTATCAGTATTGAAATAACCAAATTGCCCTCAAGACCCAGCTTTCATGAGCCATCTCCATTCCCATCCAACTCTTTGCTTCACTAGATCCACTGGGATCTTCCTGAAAGCTGTAGAACTCAAGATAAGATAAGAACTTTCAATGACCAAAATTAGGATGGCTATTCTCCACCACAGTTTTGTTTGGACTACTTAGTTCAGCAGGGAGAAAGTGGAAGTAAAACCAGAAGTTAATGACCCAGGTACAAAGTCATGCAAATGAAGTCAATAATCAAGTTTGATTACATTGAAAGCAAGTTAAAATCTTTTCCACCTTGACAAGATTGTGCAGCCTAGATGAAACACTGAAAATAATGGATCTTTTTATAGACATCAGTACCCAGCAAAGGCATATGGGAAGTCAGTGGGAGAAGGTTTGCACTGCTTTGCAGTTAGGAGACTTATGGCCCATTTCTTTGTCTCTAATTACTTTTCACTGACTAGAGACAAGGAATGTATTAATATTATCTTTCCCATTACAAGTTTTCCTCAGGAAAAGGACCCCTGTCTTGGTTGCAATAAAAGGGAACATAATATTTTCTCACAAAAGGAAGGGAATGAAGTTATCCTCTTGTTTTAAAAGCATTCACAGATTTATAGCGGAAATGACAGGAACAGGATGTATTAACCGTATGGCCCCAGCTGAATGAGTGATTTAAAAGTTTATCGGTGTCCTCTGAATAGACACAACGGGTCAAGCATTGGTCCTGTTCAAGTCAGTAAGACCTCAACTAATGACATTAATGACTTTTTGGGAGAAGGACCAAGGTTTTGAGCTAATACTCATAAGCAAATAACTAAGTGCAGCCTATAGCACAAACCATAGATAAATGAGTCTGGCTAATTGGTACAATGCATCAGGTTTCCTTTCTGATTCTGTACCACACCAGGCACATGCTAAAAGGACAGCTCTTTTTTATTTAATTAAAGTGTTCAGGAAGACTTGGAAACTGCATGACCTGATCCTTTCTGAGGCTCCTGTCGAAAAAGAAGAGGGAAGTGAAAGAGAAGCACAGGTAGAGCTGAAAGTCATCATTTTCTTGTGCTTTGCTTTGTGGAAGTAGGTGTTTAATGGGAAAGAAAAGGATTCTGGAGTGGACACTCTGGTGGACATTAAAGTTTCTATCTTCCTGAACTACCAGCAGCACAAACCCCAGTGGCAATCCCCTTAGAGTATCATTCAAGATGTGGGATGTTCAGTAGCTTTATAAGAAGGTGACTATTCACTGAAACAAATTTCTGTTCAATGCTCTGAATCTGAGGCCTCTTAGCACTCCTTGCTGTCTCATCTGTACTTCAGTTTAAATTTAATTTCTTTCCTCTAAGCCATTATCTGCTTTATTACAGCACGTAAGATAACATCTTACAGGATAGTGACAAAGGTTAATGTCAATAATGCAGGAAGTTGAGTCTCCTTAGGTTATAGAAAATGGAAAGAAACAGGATTCTCCAAAGAAGTACTTGGAGCTGAAAAACGTACCCTAGATGCTGTGGTTTGTTCCCATAGCAAGGGCCCAGTAGCTTGGACTTCACACAATAAGATCAGTTTCCGAAAACATGCTTACTGCTGCTTACTGCTCACTGGCACTTTGAGCAAACTGACTTGTGTTCTCTTTCCTATTTATAGGGAAAGGTCCCTGGTCTCTCTCTCTGCTTTTGCCTCTGCTGCAGGGCCTGCAGCCAGTGGGCCTGGCCTTCCCACCTTTCAGTTCTTAGAAAACTTTCTGCACTGAGCACTACTCGATGTTTCCAGTTACATACTGATGTGACTGTCTGCTTCCCATGAAGCTACGACCTCCTGCTTTCAGGTTACCTGGATGGCATCAATTTTCTCTTTTTTCCACCACTATTGCTTTTGGTTTGCCCATCTGTTGTTAGCTTCACTATGTCTTCAAGCACACACCCCTCAACGCTTAGGACTTCCCTAGTGTGATCTATAACCACTACTGTCACTCCCTGGCCCTTGTTATCTAGCCAATTTTATATCCAATCAAGTATTGTACCATCAGTCCCATACTTGCTAACCTTATAAATGAATCTGTTATGTGGCACTGTACTGAGAGCCTTTTCAAGTCCAAGTAAATTATGTCTCATTCTTCACCCCTGTCCACTCTCATTGACGCTACCTCAGAGAAATGAATCAAGATTGTTAAGCATGACCTCCCTTTTGTAAACCCATGATGACTATCTCTAACCAAACTATATAAGATTGGTATTAAATCAGGACACATACTCAAAGGGGGCCTGCTATAAAGCGCAACCTACAGATGCTTCATGTGGAGATGAGACATGGGAATCACTGATAGACTAAAGGGAACAGTACAGGTCTGATAGTTTGCCAATAACTTCTTAGTGATTGAATTCCTGCCTGGGGGAAGCAATGAGAATTCCTCTGGAGAAGGAAAAAAGAAAACGCCAGACTAATGTAGGCGAAAGCATGTTTCTATCACAGAAGATCATGCAATCATTGTGGATAAGGAAAGAATGAAGTAAGTTCTGCTTTTATTCATCAATGATGAAATCAAAATTCAAAGACATGAAAAGAAAACCTCGTATTCCATGAATACTCTTCTACATGCGTAAAAGCCACGATCAGAAGTAGATTAACTGTTTCATGAAACAATCAGCGCCTTTTCAACAAGTGCTTAGTATTGAACATATTCCTTTCCAATGATCAACAAGGTTAATACAGTAAGAAAGGGAGAGAGTTATTGGTCCTTTCAGGAAACTTCTAATTTAAGAGCTTCCCAAACACAGCTTCTGAGAAGTGCTATATCTGCATAACATAACTTATACATCAAAAGGCTACACATGAGCATTTGCTCTTTGCACAGGCACAGCAGGACACTGAGATTTTCACACTTCAGCCAAGGTGACAGAGAACACAAGTACTGTCAAGTGCATCAGCTTCCATTCTTCTGCAAAGAGAGTGAGAAAGAATTAGGAAAAGGAAGATATAGAGGAAGAAAGAAAGAAAGAATAGCTATTTAGTCCTGGTTCCTTGAGAGTGATCAGACTGTCACCGAGACATTTGGGATCTTGCTTCCGAAGAATGTGCCTGCTTCTTTTACATGACATTCCTGAAAGATGCCAAGGGAGCAACAATACGAGAGGTATGCTCAGAAAGCACAAGGTGCAGCTGGGCACATAGTTCCCCGTTCCCTAGTTTGCTGACTGGGGTAGGGAAACAGTCTTCACAAGCAGCATGAGGAAAGGCTCTTGCTAGTTAATTCCAGCAGCGTTTGAAGTACAACTTAGGAATAATTTACCGGTCTTTCTGCCTCTGTGACTGGAAATATCTCCCTCAATACTGTAAGCATAATTGCTGTCTCTTTGGTTTAGTGGGGAAAAATGATCCCAACAGTCTGTCTTGAGCTTGTTTGACAATATACATACATCAAGCATTCTGAATTCCGCATGGGCCAAAACCATCTCCTGGGAACCTAACCTTTGGCCTCCTGCCTCACAGAACACCCCAGGTGCACACAGGGAGCCCTCTAATCTACACCCCATGGAGGATCATTGCTATTATATGTATGTGCTCTGCTCCCTTGTGCCTTCAAATCAGAAATGAAGCAGTCAATGTTTGGTGGAGAGTTGCTGCTCTGGGAGAGTTCAGCCCAGTCAGTGCTGCTGCAGGACATAGAGTTTCTGGCAAACATCCACTGAAACAAAGGAAAGAGGCCCCCAAATCAGTCTGGCTTGCTTTCAAGGCCTTGACCCTGTAACAGCCAGTACAGACATGCTCAGAAAAATAATGTGCAGAAACAGAAGGTCAATGCAGAGAAGCATAACTAAAAGATAAGGGTTACAAGGGTATAGAGAAATAGTTGGAGCATGTCTTACTGTTCAGAAGAAAAGACTACTCACACTTCTTAAGATGAATGAGAAGTTTTGAAGAGGAATTATTGTGTAATTCTTAGACAAGTTAAAAAAAAGAAAAAAAAATTACAATCAAAGCAGAGCTCAAGATGATAGAATTATCACATCACTAGTGCTTGCAGCTAGAATATTGTCACTGGCATAACTATCCATTACGTCCATATACAGTCCCACAGTCAAAGAAATACGGCTTAATATCAAGCACATAATACAAAGTCATACGTATAATCCTAAATTCCAAACATCTTTAGAAGACCAGCTATTGGCTAGACACATACCACAGAATGTTCCATCAGTGAGTGAGATGCCATACCCTTTAAGCAGAAACTATTTAGTTTTTTCTGAATTAATCTGACCATAGATGAGATGATGGTAACAGTCCTTCTGGCCTAAAGACCCCAAGAAACAGTGACACTGCAGATACTAGCAAGGAATCTTCTCCATAAGCATGCAATTTATTTGTTAAGGACTAGGAAATTCAGGAATAATAAAAAGTGAACAAAAACTGCGTAGTAAGACAATAAAGTTATCAGTCATGTCTGTACATTTCTGCCTATGCTTGCCACACTGTTTTTTTGAGTAAACAGTGATTTTTGTAAGGAATATAAGTACCTTTTCATTGTTACACTAACTCTGCTTCCTGCAGCAGGTAAACCGCACCTGCAGGAATCAGTACTGCACTGCAGTCAAGACATCAGCAGAAGAAGAGAGGGATCTGACACCTGAGAAACAGACATCTGAGATAGGAGAAAGCCTTAAAATACACACAATATATTTTTTCAAACTAAATGAAGTAACTATAACTTCCTAGGCTCTCAGTTAGAACATGCACACAAGCTTGCTTTCTTCATTGAGAACCTGAGCCCACCCTGCAAATGGAAAGATAATTCCCTGGAGCCCACACATTCCACAGAAAAGTGGAAAATGCCAAGTTCCTCCTTCAGGAGATTTATGCTTCACCTTAAAAATCTTCTCTTCTGCTATTTTAGCCAAATCCAAAATAAGCAGTAATTGTGGAGAGAGTGATACATAAAATGGATCTAAGAAAACAGGCTCCTCTAATTAGATAAGTGTCTTTAGTGATGCTACTTAGTAGTGATACCACTGCTATCCGCAGAAGAAGCTGAACTGGTAGCAGTAGTGGTAGTGGTGTACTGTATTAGAAGGAGCAGCTGCATCAAACCTACCATCCCATAGCAGCGATAGTTGTGGAGACTAACTAGTTGAAATGTTATCAAGATTAGCTCAAAGTAACCTTGGATTACACTGTATTTATGGGATCACACTTAAGAACATTTACTTTCCTTCACTGCCCCTGTGCTTGCTCCTATCCTTTTTTGTTATAGATAGACTTCCCCCCCCCAAACCTTCATTTCTATACATTGTACACTTTCAGAGGTCAGAAAAGTAGGCAATCTGAAAGCTTCATTTAGAAATATAATTTGTCTGTTAACCTTGTAACACTATTAATTGATGACTGCATATGACAGCAGTGTTTAATACTCTGACAGAGCTAACAGATAAAACACAAGACACAAATCAGTAAATACCCAAGGACTCAGCCACCACAAAGACAGTCCATCTCTTCAATAAGTGCCCAAACTAATACTTCCTAAAGAAATCTGCATGAGCAATTAAGGAGGGTTTCATCATAGTAGGGCACTGGCTCTCAGTCAGATTCCCTTTATAATTTGCCACAGTGGGAACTTAGCAACCTTGAAAGGAGCAGGCAAGAAGCTTTTCTTTACTTGTGTGAAATGCCTGGTAAATGGCGTAATGTTATACACCAGAAATAACACTTTCTTTGATGACATGGCTTGCTTTGGGGAGCCTGCAAGGCAATTTCTGCTCCATAGTATACAAATTCATTACAGGCAAGAACACCAAGAAATACCTAAATGCTGATTACTGTCTCAAAGCAACTCAATATTAAAACATAAATAAACAGACTTATTCATAAATATTAGTTAGAACTGAAACCTGATTACACCTTCATGCACATTTTATTCATATACTGTACAGCCTCACACAGAAAAATAAAGGTAAGTGGCATGTGTTTAGTGAAGCTGACCCATACAATGAAATGGCTTATGGGAAATGACAATATATGATGAGAATACAAAACTTGATAATAGGTTTATTTATTGATTGAAAATAAAATTCATGAACTGCGAAGCAGAAAACCGCACCAGTGGGAGTTGTTCCAAGAGGACATTAGGAAGTGAGAGAGCAATAGAGAACGTGCATGTGTATTACACAGAAACTAAGTTAAAGGTTGCCTAAACGCTTCTGATTCCACAAGCAGAGCCTCTGAGGATAGGATCTGAAAGCCTTTAATGCTACTAAGGTTTTGTCAGAACGATATTTGCATATTTTGCCTAAAAACCCACAATGCTGTATTAATTCATTTTTATTTACCTTTCTGCCGCTTCCAAAAGAAACCTCGCAGGAAGCCATTAATGACACAGCTTCATAAGAGATAATTTTCAGAGAGGCTTTACGGGTAGTGACTGAAGGGGAAAAAAGTGTGTGTCAAATTTAGGTTATTAACAACATAATCCTTAAACAGACGGTATCTCAAAGGCTAATTCATCTTCAAATTTGACTGTAAAAACCGCATGATCCTTCACTCTGCGTGCATGCAAATTTATATCATGTCTTTTTTTTTCCCTTCATGTTTATGAGGGGAATATGACTAGAAAGGGAAGCAGAAGAGTACTGAAGCACTAAGCTGGAAGCTGGAAAATAATTTCACCTTCACACTACCACTCCCATTCAGGTTTGGGTCCCAGCCTCGACCTTGGAGTCCACCAGCAAAACCACTGGGCACAGAGCTTCATCTCACAGAACGTGGGTAAAGCTGTGAGCCTCTCCACAGGCAGCTGCTTGCAGAGCACTGCCTGAGCAGGCTGGTCTGGTGGGCATCACTCTGCAGGGAACCCCCAGCAAGTCATAGCCCAAAACCTTTGCTCACGTGGGGTGCACAGAGGGAAGCGTTCACCTTCCCTGACGCTACATGGAGGGAAGTTGGATTTCCATGACAACTCTAAACAAAATCACACTGGAATCTATTTCATCTGGGTTTCTTCGCACTGAACAGGACCTGGCGTCCCTCCTTTGTTCATATTTCACAGCAGTAGGTATTTGGAACAAGGATGTTTTATTAACTTAAATAATACTTTGCGCTTCGTTAAGTGCCAGGTTCTCAGTGGACAAGCAAGCTGAATGAGAAGCAATTGCTCTGAAAACTGTGACAGCAAGAAGGCATGAGTCCCATTTAATACAATTTTAACAGCATGACTTGTTAATCACAATACAGCAAAAGCAGTTGTGGACTATTGGAGTCTCAACCTTTTCCCTGCACGAGGATGATATACCAAAACCTTTGTGTCTTTCCACACTAAGAGAAGAAAGGCCCTTGTCACGTGAATTTATAATATTCAGTATAAGCTTCTTTTAAACTTTCCTGTTGTTGGCTTTTTTCCTCCCTCTACTTGGATCCTTTAAAGATCCGTAATTTATTAGAGGCTTCCTCTTCCTTCCTGTACTTCTCTGGATATGCTATTTATAGGTTTTGGTAGCATCCAAATTTTACCCGTTCAATTTCTGCTGAAAGGCTACAGTAATTGCTGTTATAATTTTCAGTTGCTGCTCTGTTACTCTGTTTTTGTTTTTTTTTTTTCCCCCTCTTCATAAACAGAGGAAGCGTTGCACATGGAAAATCTCAAGGCCAGCCAGGCTGGCAGCTATTGTTCCAGAGCAACCCTACAGCACACTGGGTCAGGCTTCTTCCAGAGCTGCTTAGCAGCAAGCCTCAAAGGCCATCAATAAACCGTGACACAGGAAGATAATGGGGAAAGAACAGAAGATGTCTAAGTAGGTGTTTTCAAGCTATGACATTTCCTGAAGCAGTTAATAGAATGGAAAACAAAGCCAGGTAGCTCAGATCTTGTCTGTGGGATCACAGCCTAAGGAAGGCCTGGGCACTGTATGCCACCATGCATAACTGACCTTGTAAAGTGTTCAGGGCCAGAAATTGTTTCTTTCTGCAGCTCCTCACAGGCCATCAACAAGTTTTAATCCTTAACTGCTTGCTTCACAGGCAAGCAAATAATGCCCAGTGAAAGAGCTGTGCTCCCCAGCTGGGCTGGGGGAAGAATTTCGATATTCCTGCACAGTCTCTCCAGTTGGTAGCTACTGGCATCTCCAGAAGGTGACTGAAGTCAGACATGGGTTGTGCTTTGCAAACATCAAGACACACAGAAGGCAGTCCAGAACACTCTTATCTAATCCAACTGTCATGCAAGACAGCAGTGGTGAAATCAACACACCCAAATGGACTCTATGTCCTGCTTCCAGGGTCTAGCAGAAGTTTATCTGGATACAAAGATACTGGTACTTGACATTCCTGGGAACGTACGACTTCAGAAATAACTAGGTCTTTGATACCAGTGAGTTGCCTGCAGCTCACAGACATTTTAGTCATGGGATGAATTACAGAATTGTTCGCATATATTGAAGACAATTGTAGGGGTTGGAAAAGACCTCTGGAGATCACTGAGTCCAAAAGATCATCTAGTCCAATCCCTGCCATGTCAGAAACATCTTCCACCAGACCAGGTGGTTCAAGGCCCCCTCCAGTCTGACTCTGAACACTTCTTCAGATGGAGTATCTACAGTTTCTTAATTTGAGTCAATTTCTCATGTCATTAAGCCCTATAAATCTCAGTCCACCATTCTGGTGTCCAAAATTTACATATCCTGCTTAGTCAAGAATACTTAGGGGACTTGTTATATTGCATTTGTTTGTGTCAGATATTTAACACAGTATTCACTGGCAATTTAACACCACCAATAAAGATATTACAGTTATATTTGCTGTTGGACAAATAACTAGAAAGCCTCCTGGCCCTTGTAAAGTCAGAGTAAAAAGAAGTCTGGTTCTAAATACTTGACAAGACTTTTTCAGTTTGCTTTAAACCCTTGTAAACAGACACAGTTTTAGCAGAAGCCACAGAAAGCTCTCCAGTGAGAGCTCCTCATAGTCCTCTACACTTGTGTTTCATTTTAACATTTTTTTAATGGCAATTTCTATTTATCTTTATAACTCTTCAGCAGGCAGAAAAACGCATAGATTCTGCTTACAAATGCAGGCAACAGGTTTACAGAGACACAGCAGCTACAATTGTATACAAACAGCCGGCTGTCATAAAAATTGGGCTTCTTCCATGTGCAAAACCCCACTGGTAAAATAAAGAAAACCTCAGTTTGCTATAATAATTTCCAAAATAATTACTTAATGTGCTTGTGAATTCATTATATTAAATTGTCCACTTGATTTATCTGTGTTAATTATTTTTAAAGGACTAGTTGTAATAATAATAATAAAAAAGAGTGGATGAGTCATATGCAAATATCATGTCTGAAAAGCAGTTATATTAGAAACATATTAGCTATTCATAAATGGTCAAGTTAAATATACTCTTTATAATAGAGTAAAACAAGCCATTTCAGCCAAGTTCTCCTGATCAGGATAAGACATTTTAGAAATCTGATACCCTAATTATAATATTTTTCCTCTGCATAACAATGCTAGCTGTTGTTTAGGTTAACATCCCCCTTTATTTCCTTCCATTTTTAACATGGAAAGATAAAATTGAAATATATTCACAACCACGCTTAGAAAAGCTTTGGAAGCCAGCTTTTCAGCAACCTTTTCCACCATTACTTTTCACTAACAAATACATTTGCCAATTCCCTTCATCCTTCCCTTTCAGAAGAACAGCTACATTAAACTGAACTCTTCTACTGCGATGTGTATTTAGTAGAGACTAAAACAGATAAAAGGGCCTTGGTGACTGCTTCTGCTTTTTGCCATCACTTGCTTGGTCTGAAGGTAATGGTGGCAACATTAAAATGAAAATAAATAAATAGAGTACTTCAGGTTTTCACTGTAGGAAATAAAAGGCAATTATCCAAAGACAGAAAAGGAGAAGTTGTTGGAAGTAAAAAGTGATGTCTGCTGAGAAAGTGTCAGTTGTAGAGAAAAAAAAAGCATCTTTTTGACCTAATCCCCTCCTGCTGGGCTCTTATTCCCATCATACAACTTATTGATAAAACCAACCCTGTACTGTGCTTTGACCACTGCAACCTTCAGTTCTGTAATCTCATGGCATGCTGGACCAGCTCCTTTCCAGTGAAAGTATGACCTTTCCTGCACTGCTGCTCAGCTTTGGCTTTTGCTGGTGCTGGTAGAGGCAAAGCCTTTGCATCCAGACCAGGTGCTGGGAATTTCAACGTGCATGCCTGTACATGCATGTGCAAGTGTAAGCACAACCAAGTGTTTGCTTGTTTGCTTTTAACTTTCTTTTTGTTTTTTAAATAACAAAGAGGAAAGATATCATTAACTTCCTTACAGCCAGGTCCCCCATCCAGGTTGGTAGCCTCTAGCAATCCCCCTGCATTAACCCCTTGTTCTCTTGCCTTGAAGAATTCTTCCTCATTTATTTATTTATTTTTAAATCTAAGTTTTCTAAATGGCAAGCAAAAGGCATTATTCAGTTCCAGCATAGTAAAGAAACCTGTGGCTGAAGTACAGCTCACTTCATAATCTAGCTGAAAAACAAAACACTTTAGCACTCACAGTTTTGCCATTAAGAACTACATGAACGCTTTGAAATAATTTCTATGTTTAAAATCACTCAGGAGTGGCTGCATTGTACATGAAGGGGACAGGCTAGAACAGTGCTTGGGCAGACTCCAGGCCTGGGGGTACGGTCCCTCCAGGTCTGCTCTCTTCACGCACACTCTAGGTTAAGGAAGAAGGGATATGCTGCATCCCAATGAGACATTACTGCAGAGTCTGAGCAGTCCTGTATTCTGCGGACCTTTTGTGTTCACCCCTCCACTGCCTGCAGCTCCACCCAATGCAGGAAGAGGTGGTCAATTCACCCCATGACTGCATGGAGATGGGTACTGGTACAATCACATACCACTGTGACAAGTAAAACACATCACAAAAGGGGAAAAAAAAAAAAACCTAAGACAAGAAAAATAAAGAAAAGTCTTCTTTTCTTTTCTTTATAAATACATCAGAGCATCTCAGATTCATCACTGTGATCTAGAAGTTAAGAGACATTGCCTAACACAGCTTGTACCACTTGGTGGCAACACTTCCATGTTTGATTTATTGAACCTTCTCATCACTGCTCTACTGATACTTGAAAGAACAAATTAGACACCGATTTGTGCAATTAATTACTGCTGAGGAAAAAAAATAATAAAAGTTCTGAATGACTTGCCTACTATTTGCTGTCCAGGAGTCATACTTGACTAGATTACAAGCGTTTCTTTAGGTCCTGACATATTTCTAATAATAAACGTTCACACATCACAGAGACACTGCTGCACAGACAGGTTAAAAGAAGCTCTTCTTAAATACCAACAGAAAATAATTTATGTCAATGTGCAATCAGAGTCATGAAAGAAAGAGTTGACCAATGGCTTGCAAAGCATCAGGTGCTCTGGGAAGATGGGGTGGATAGCTATGACTGCACAAAGTTCTCAATTTCAAGGGTGTTTTAGGATTACAAGTACATATCCAAACGTCATCCAAGCAGTCAGCCCCAAAGGCTGCAATCTTGCACATTGCCCACACAACAGACATGTCACAGTCCCCTTCCAACTTAATTTTGCTTTGCAGGACTCATTTTTCAAGCAAAGATCATCCAGTGCCTGCTCGTCTCTGGGCCTCCCTCACTAGACCTGATATAATGTTAATAACTGCCAGAATTTTGGGATGTGAAGAGAACTCCTATTTTGCTACAAGTGAAAAAGTCAACAAATTGAAGAGCACTGGGCCCACCCATGCAGTTTGAGGGTGACTGTTCTGGTCAGGACTGCAACATGCCACCCCAAGGCTATTGAGGGGCAGGCAAGGTAGCTCTGGGAACATCAGTACAAGGGCACACAGGAACCCAGTGTGACAACAGAGGGGACAGCAGTAGATTTCCATCCCACCCAAAGAGCTGAGCCTGCCTGAAGAGGACACGCCATCTGTTAAGGCATCAGAAGCCCCCACTTCCCCCAAAATGGCCCTATCTACATCTTCTGGCCACAATTTGCTGACATGGGGAATGAAAGGAAGCTGGGACTCCAACAATTTTCTTGTGTTCCCTGGGCACATTCATAGAGACTAAGCAAAGGAAATACACTAACAATAAGGGGGGAAACGTTTGGCTTATGATATTAATGTATTTATAGCAGCCAGAAAACTATAGGTCCCAACCTTATATAAAATTTTGACAGACTGCCAGTTCTAAAAGTCATAGAAAGTCTGCAAGAATGATCCATAGCATTTAAAATGAGTTATGAGCCCATCTAGGCTCAACTGCTGGTATTCCAACTGCTTGCATTTACAGTCACGTTAGTTAACACATTTTCATTCACACGTGTTGAAAGGATTAATGGTTCAAGTGAGAATTTACTTGCAATGTACTTGGAAATCAACACAGCTTTGCAAAAGGGAGTAAAATGTTCAACAGAGGTAGCAAATGCAGACTTCCATTTGGATACACACTCTCTTTATTCAGGACGTGAACTGGGGAGAGAGAACACAGCTTCCCCTCTTCAAGATTCCCTACGCTCTCAAAGGACAACTGTAGATAACTCACTGTATATTTCATCCTTGTTCCCTTTCACCCCCTAATTTTATATCCATTTGAAAAGAATAATTGAAGGTGACATAAAAATCAACCTCTCCAAGAAAACAGAGAGCCCCAACCAGCTGCACAGCTGTTCTGAGTAGGAGTGAAAACAGGATGTGAACCTGGTCTAAATCTGCTCTCGGCTCTACCTTGAGGTCCAAAAGAGGCACCAGGATCTGCGTTCCAGCTCCTTAATTTTAGGTAGGAAGAAGAGGAAGACAATCCACAGACTTAGGCACTATATCAGAAGATTTAGGCATCAAATGATAGGATAAGTGTAACCTGTCTGAACTGAGCGGGAGCCCTGCCCCACCACGCAATCACTGTTCTTAGGTTGTCCCAAGGTTCGTGTTTTGTAGGTCTTTGATCTTTTTGTTTTTTTTTCCCTCCAAACAGGCTAATAAGAGAGCAATTTTTCCCCACACCTTTCTTGTGGAATGCTGAGCTGCAGTTTTTCAAAACAGACAGATCTGTTCTTGAATCAACAAAAATGCATTTGTTTCCTAGGGAATGGAGATACCACAGTGGGTTAACCACAGAGGTTATTATTCCTCACCAAAAGGACACAGGCTGTAGGGCTGAGTACTCGGGATCTTCTGGTGAGTGAACGAAGCCTGAAGCCAAGCCTCCTTGGGCAAGCCTGGTGTCATGCATGAGCAACTAAGGACAGAGGGGCAGCTCCACCTTCTCCCTCTACTTCACACAGAGCCCAGGAAGGGTCTCTGTCACATGGTGTGACCGACACTTGTGCACTCCAGGCCGCGTAATTCATTAATTGTTAGGTTAACAGGGACTGCCTCAGCTGAGCTGCACAAAATGGCAGCTTAGAACTTGCCATAGCAGATTCACCTTCACCATATCCACGCATTGGGACAGCAGTGCAGGAAGCTAAAAATAAAGCGGTCTAAGTTTCTCTCAAAACAAAGAAAGATACTGCAGGTGAGGGCCAACACTAGGAGTGCAAGCAAACAAAATATTTTAAGAAAGAAATCAAAATAATTTTCTGTACTGACATATTTTAAAACTAAAGACATAATTATCTCATTGTGAGCCTCGGCTACAGAGAAAAACATCTTGTTGGGAACTAATTAAAGAATTAGCCAGTGTTTAGCTTCTCATAGATAAAAGAGCATAAGCTTTGAAACAGAAGTGTTTGCAATGAGCTTTTGAAAATTCTCTGAAGACAGCTGAGCTTAAGTCTGCTAAGCTTCTTCCTTTACCCATTACTGTCTGTTCAGACATCTTATTTCTTTTCCATCCTTTCTTACATGAGAAAAGCCACCGGTACATCTTAACAACAGATACTACCTCGCCTGCTTGGAGTACTGCTATACATGAAGCAATGCTGTACATCGCAGTAATGAACAAAGTATCCAGCAAACAAAGGTAAAGGTGAGAAATGCATCAAAGCTACATGAACTAGTGTTTAGTAAATAAACAATCCATTGTAGCTGCACACCATGACACCTCTGAGAGGTCACAGCCTGACCAGACCTGGTGGCCTTCCACAGCCACTCTCACTGCACCAGCCACAGACCAGGACCTCTACCTGCAACACACAGCACAGTCCCAGCTCCACACCCACCAATCCTATGAAACGCCAGCACAGCCAGCACACCAGGCTTTAAACACAGTGAGGTAAACAGCAAGGATGTCATTGTTTTATCCCCTCCCCGTATATAGCATATAAGTATTTTGTACAACAACCTTCTGCTCTGGAAACAGACCAGCCACCTAGGCAGTGATTACCCACAACGTGGGAGCTCCAATTCTCCTCTTACTTTAAGAGCCTTTAAGAAGTCTCCCCACTTAAAAAACACCACTAAACCGTCTTTTCTTACTTTTCTGGAAATGCTTTCACTCCATGTTCAAAAAGAAAGCCAAATCTTGATTGCTTTCTGTTTCAGGTTACATGAATACAACCAACATTAAAACACAAAGACGTTTTCTTTCCAACTCAACATAAGCCACATCCTCTGCTTCAGGTTCAAACAAAAGCCAGCAATCATCATCAATAACTTGCGTGGAATTAGAAGTAGCACAACTGGGAGCCCAATATGAAAAAAGTATTCAATTACCTTGTAAGTCGATGATTGAAGTTACATTGTCCTCCTGGATTTCAGAAGCCGTTCAGCTTGATTGCCACTTCGCACGCCGTTGGCCCTCCCCCTGTAGTGCCTGAGATCAGGCCCAGAACCTGGCACAGACGCACACCATACAGCTATGCCCCACTCCTTCTGAGTGCTCCAGAGCCACTAACTTCTTTGGGAAGAACGCTTCTGAGGTGTATTTTCCAGAACCTTCTGCAAACTAGCTCAGGGCCGGGCTTTGTCCCACAGAGGCAGATGATGAGAAGTGAGCTGCAGCTGAGCTGACCCCAAACCACACCCACTTTGCCTCCGTTTTGTGGGCTCTCAGGTGTAGGCAGTAATGCCGTGATGTAGTACAGCTGGCAGAGTGCTCAGCAGGAGCATGGAGCCCATGGAACCACAGCTGTGTCTGACTACAGCTCATCAGCCTGGTTCTCCCTGAGAATGGCTCTTAGGAAGTCTTAATGAGTCTGTATCCCCCGAAAGGTGCTGTACTTCTTGCATTTTTCTAGCTGTGCCTCTTCTCCACTTGACCTAAGAAAAAAAAAACAAACGCCTACACCAAAAAAAGCCCAACTTCAACTAACTTCAAAGATGTGCCTTTCTGTAGAAGTAAATGCTTTTGGCGATAGATCAGTCTATAGATAATAGCTCCTATGTCAGCCCTGGCAGAGGGAGTTAGTACCTTCTGTGCACTGAAAACCTTGTATGTTTTTCCTCCAGTGGCTGGGAAAACAACCTGGAAGGTTATCTGAGCCATAACAAAGGCTTGGTGGCAGAATTGCTGCTGACTAAATTATTCTGCTCTCAAAACATGTGCTACATTGTTTTATTTCACAGCCCTTTTAGGAAAAAAAAAAACCAAAAAACTATTTTATAATATCAACATTAGTTGCTAGCAGTAGTGTGACTTTGAATTTTCTCAAATTAACTCCCCCTGGAAATCACACTTCCCTCTGGCTGTGCAGAGAAACAAACACTAGCTCACAGCTCTCTGGGACTGGAGGAGCCCAGGATGCTTTCATCTCCCTGCTTCCCACAAGCAGCAGCTGCTGAGTTTGTTACAGCACCGTGGAGATGTGGCTGGTTCCTTTTACTGGTGTTGGAACAAGCAAGAGGGAATGATGACGGTAACGTCATCTTTCATTAGCTGTAAGAACTCAGCATCCTCTGCTGAGGAACAATGTGTGAGTTGTCTGGCAGGACAGCCTGGGTACCTGTGGTACACGTAAAGGAAGGGTACTGCTAAGTGTCACAGCATCCTACCTGTTACAGGCTACCTGTGACTCTGAAGCTGAGGGAAAACCATCTCTTCACAGAACTCCAGCCCAACCTGCAGTCCTGAGACAGATGTTTCCCCAGAATGGAGATTAATCACTTCTCAGGACAGGATCTTATTACTGTAATGCTGCTGGCGCATGCCTTGCAAAGCTCCGATACCCACTTGCAAAATGCTTTGAAAGAGATGTCTGGTCAGGGGGTGCCTGCAGCCCAGCATCCTGACAGGACCTGAGAATTAACCAAATCCCTGTGCCAGCAGCAAGGCAGGTCATTGCTGCACGCTGTAACCCCAAACAGACACTTAGACTGTAACTCTCAGGTTTGTGCGTGGGCTACCCCAGCTGCCCAAACTCTCCCACAGCTCCAGGATGACATGCTGATGCCTGCTGTTCCCAGGCTGCCAGATAACTTTCTCCCTCACCCTGGGACACCTCAGCACTGCCCAACAGTTAATTCTTGTGCCAAGCCTGTGTCTGTTCTCACCTCTTGCTGCTGTGCACCCTGCTAACAGAGGAAGAACCAAAGCAGCCAGCCTCAGTGACACCAATAGCACCACAGAGCAAAGATGGCTTAGATACGTTTTCCCAGTGCTTCTGAACAGTGCTGTCCCTTCATCCACTTATTTCCTAGCTGGAGAATTTGGCTGACAGTTTCTCAGTTGAGATTCCACAGGGCTGAACACAGCATGATGGTGTTTGACAGATCATGCTATAGCAATTTCTTCATAGATCATGGGACATAAGGGACTGGGAAACTGCCTCAACTCCATGTTTCTGGAATTTATTAAATAGTAATAGTGACATCAGAGGGGCAAGGCTTGTAAGGGGAAACAGTGATTATTATTAATCAGACTGACCACAGTTGGGGAAAAAAAGGGACACATCCAGGCACAGAAGCCTGCCTGTAATTGCACTGGCTCCATTGTTTGGAGATCCTCTTTCCTCATCCCCAGTGCTCTAGTTAAAGCTCTGTTCTGATTTTGCTACTTTGATGTATTATAGCACAAGGCTCTCAACAGGTATAAGCTGAGAAACTGACAAAATTAAAGGAACTAAGAATAGCTGCCTGCAGGCACGAGTGACATGCAGAGCTCTGGTAGCCAGGACTAAGCCTCTCTGCAGGGTCTTTCTCTCCATGCTTCTCAGCAGCCACTCACACAGTAGAAGACTTTTAAGAGCCAGCCAGATATTAACAAATTCTGAAACCCTGGGACTGGATGGCTAGGCTCTCACCTGCCTCCTCTCCTGGTCTATTAGTCTCTGGAACACTGGCCAAGATCAGACACCGCTAACTGCCTCCTCTCCCACCGCAGCAAGATGATCTTCCCTCCCCCCCCTCCACCTTCTCGGCCAGCAAAGGAGCACAGCAGCATGCCACCACTGCCTACATCTGTCCCCACATAAGAATTGATGTTGGGACTGCAGTTCACCTATGTGACCAATGCCATTTACTGAGCAGCCCCAGGACTGTTTAAGGGCATACAGATAAAATGATCCTTTTCTGATAGGCAGGAATAAAGTGCTTTTATGCTTTGTGAAAGTGGATGGGAGTTTTTCTAACTCTCTGAAGTGGAAATATTCCACAGAAACAAAAATATGTGGGAAAGGGGAATCCATTTTTACTACTCTCTTCCACTGTCACGCTGCTTTGTAATTTTCACTGCAGTCTCTGATACAAGATGCATCCTCTAGAGTCATGGGAATGCTGAGCTCAAATATATTTAGCCATATTCCTTTGGGTAGGTGGGGGAGGAAAGAGAACCCCTAAATAGCTGTAAGATAACAATTTACTATAAACTAAACATATTTGCTTTAGAGAAAGTTCAGTCCAAACAGAGAGAAAAGACAGCGAGGTTCTTGGCATCCAGATGGCCAAAAGCCAGTTTCATCCAGAGATGTCCCCACCTCTCTTAATAACGAGTGAGCTCAGAAGAGGAAACACCACTGCTTTCCAGGGGGTCTTCACCATATGTTACGAGCACTCCTTCTCAGAAGTGACATGTTTGAAGGAAATCAAAAAGGTCAGTTACCCAGAATTCTTCCCCACTACCCAAAAAATGAGCCCTCCACAATAGATAGCCTGTTTTACGTGGGTGGAGGTGGAAATCCTACCATTCACAATATTGTAAAAGCATCAGAATAGTTCACAGCTCATCAACAGCAAAGTGAAAACGTGCTGGCTTTAATTCAACTTCCATACAGAAACCTCCCCCACGTTTGCAGGAAAAAACTGTGGGATTCAGTCTGGAGGAGTTGCAGAGGTATATATGGATGTTGTTAAAAATAAAGCTATCAGAGGACAATTGACTCGTGAGAACGTTATCTGGTTCAACAGGAACGTGAGAACAAATGTGCATTTCAAGAAGAGTGTCAGTAGCAAGGTACATAACTTCAGAATAGCAGGAAGTGAGCAAGAGAACATATCAGTCTGACGGCAGCAAAAAGAGCTCTGCCCCAGCCACCAGGACAGCAGCAGTTGCTGTTGACAGTGTCACCTCTGTGCAGTGCCACCATACTTCATCCGCCACATGTGCACAATGCAGCCCGAGCCCCAGGAAGACACAAGACCAAAATTATTTGCACAGAACCACATTTAACACGACCCAGTGTTTATTGACTCCTGCCACATTTTTTTCCTTAAAAGGAGTAACAGGAACACAAAATGTGATGCATGATAAAATACTACTACAGGTTTCCATATCAATCCAATGCAAAGTGCCAGCATTGTTGACCAGCATACAACCTGACAAGAGAAGATGTAGTCGTAACTCACTCTCAGATATCTGCTGGGAGTACATAACAGTCAAAGTAGAACTAGTTATTTGCCTGCAAATAGATACTTTCTTCTAGATGCAAGTGGTGTTAGAGCCAGCTATTTTGCAACAACAATATATATATATAATATATATATTTCAACAACTTTAAAAAACTCCATAGGAAAGGACTGAAACTGCTTAGAGAGAAAAAGAAAAAAAAAAAAAGTGGATCTTTTTAAGCATTACTTTGTTGAGGCCATTTGTCATAGAATCAGATGTAATCAATAGAAAATGAGACTTATAAGAGGCTACTTAGAAGAGAGATGAGACTTATAAGAGGCCCAAAAGGCCTGCAAGTTTTGTTACAGGTTCATTACAAATAACCTCTGGACTAGTCAGCTGTCTCCTTGCCTTTTTCCTTCCAGCACAACAAACCCCACCTATCAGAAACTGTGGCCTGGTGGCTCTGCATATTTCCCAGTGCACCTGGATTTGAATGAAATTGCATTTGGAAAGGCAAATATATTTCCTAAAGAGCCATGAGAAACTGCAGGACATGCACATGTGGCATCCAGCATCTCCACAGATATGAATGAAGAAGGCACATTACTTAAAAGTGAAAAGCTTTTTAGCACTACAAGTTTAATGCCTTTTCACAACTGGATGAGAAATGCTCTTTGGCCATTAATGTTTCGGCCACTTTGCCATGAAGACAAAACCCAAAGAAAAGAATCTCCTTGAAATGCCCTCTGCTGCCCCCCAGAATTCTCACACAATTACATTTCCACAGAATAGTTTGCAGCTATGAGAAATCTATGTAGAAAACATCAGACCAGATTCCAACATGACCATCAATCGCCCCACCACCACCCAATTAAACTGCAGCATCTTCGAGGAGACCATTCCACTGACGTGGAAAGGGGGGCAAAGGACAGAAATTGGTTTCAATATCCTGTGTCATCAGTATTTTTTGTTTCATTAAGCATGTTAACAAAGAAGGCAATGTTCTCTACCACAGCATAATTGCTTTCTCTGCTCTATCTAGACCATGAAGATACAGGCTAAAAGTGAAAATATGTACTTTATTTACAATAAATGCATCTATACTGTTCCAACCTCCATCCACCTGCTGACCACTGCTGAAGGCATATGGTAGCTCATAGTAACCAAAGTACCTTTCTTCCCCAAACTTTGTACAAGTCCTTTCCCCTTTCACCTTACCATTTTCCATTGTTCTAGGCTCCAGTGAGATTTGTACTAATATCTTTCTAGTGCAGTGCTTTAAGTTTACAGTCTCCAAATACAAAGCCAGACTTAATCTGTTCTGTTTTAGCCATCTTTGCCTCACTTAAAATTACACAGAAGTTTAAAACTTATGTTTCATTATCAATTTTGCATAGCAATACAACAGGATGAGATTTTTTTTCTCCCACCTTTTAAATAATAATCCCCTGGTCGACCCTTTCAGAGAATTTGACACCTACCATCTTCCAGAGGGTTACCTTTCACTCTCAGGGAAGAGACCTAACTTTCTCCACTCACATAAACATTGCTGAAAGAGAATTTCAAGTTATCATTGAGTTTCTTTCAAGTTTACGTTGTGTTATTTAGATGCAAGTGTAGCAGAATAATGTTTTTCCTAACATTAAAGGACAACAAATTATTTGTCTTTTCCTCATTTTGAGTTATGAGTGTTTGCACATATTCCCTCATATTCCTCCCTTAAGGTGCACAGTCAGGCTAAACAGAGTCCAATACACATGACCAAACCCGGATCTCTGGGAGAAGACAGAGAGGATGAGGGGTTTCATAGCACTAATGTATTTACATTCAAAATTCAAGAGCAGGCTGAAGGGTGCCCAGTTTTTTATAACACAGAACTACTTAAATAATCCATTTTGTTTATCATTATTTAGCATAAGGGAATTTATTTCTTTTTTGTCCTATGTAGCTGTTACCTTTTTGTCATTGCTGCTTAATGACAGTCACTGCATCCTTCCCATTCACTCCCTAGCTGAGGTGCAACAGATGCCAGCAAAACAGCCTGGCGTGGTGGACTTGCCTGGGGACTGGAAGCTCAGGAAGACCACATCAGCTACTGTGGGCGGGTGGCACAGAAAAAGCTCTCAGATTTCATTAAGAGTTCTGAACTACACAGTAAGTGCTAGCTGTGGGCTGTAGCTTAGACAGATAGAACATAACTCAGCAGTTACTCATTGAGTCTAAGTTTGTAAAAAATAATGGGGAAGAATCAATGTGCTCTGCCAATTAAGTAATCTGTTGTATATCTCATTTTTTGAGCTAACTTGAAGTAGTTACCTGGCACAATAGAACTGAAACAGAATCACTGTTTCATTCAAATTACATACACATGCAAACAAAGCTAAACAAGTGTCTTGACCAGGGATACGCAGCACAGAAATCAGCTTCATGCCAACAGTCATTACCATATATTTGTCAATCTGCCAGACTGATATTTCATTTCAGATTCACATCCGTGTTATACAAAATATGCTAGATGGAGAAAAATCATTAAAAAGACATTCAACTCTACATAGTGTTGGCCTTTAGAGGCAGCGCATTCTGCACCAGCCTTCAAAGTTCACTGAAGTTCTGGAAGGAAACAGCTGCTTTACCAAACAGTGAAAATAGAAAACAAAACCAATCACGCTCAGAACATAAAGGGAATGCTTTTACAAAGGTGTTGACTGCTGCATAACCACTTCCCCGTCTAGTTTGGGACAGAAAGGGAAGTGCATTGTCACAGCTCTAACATGACTTTGCAAAAGCAATCAAACTCCAGCAAACGTGATGAAGACAGAAGTCTGTTTGGAAAGTCCTGCTACAGAAGAGCTGAGCCAGTGTTCCATACAGCAAAGTTGATAAGCAGTCCATGAGCAAGCCCATGTGGGACACACCATAAAAGACCCTAAAAAAAATCCAGTTTAATATCACATTTCGAATATCTCTCCTTGCCCATCAGCAGTCTGCCACAGATTTTAAACTTGCAAAGCTCCTTTTCAGTGAGCTAGATTTATACTTTTTCCCCCAATAAAGTGCAAATAAGACTCAGGGCTTTCCCACTAGTTCCAATGATTGTTACCTTGGTTACAAAAGTGATCAAAAGCCAGGTGGTCAAGCCACTACTGCTAGGCTTTTTTTTTTTTTTTTCCCCTTTTATTTATTTTTAAATTAAAACCCTGGTTACTTTTTCCAGCAAAAGGCAAATAGAAAACAAAGGTTCCTTCTGCCAGATGCAGGCATGACAGGAGGCTGCCTTAAGTACCATCAATACAGGATGCACGTGCTAGACAGAGACACAGCCAGTGTGTTCTTGTGCATAACAAAAAACGTGCCATGGTTCACTGGAAATAGAAGTCATCTTTGGAATCCTATTTCTTCACAAAGTTCGGAAATATTTGATTAGTCTTCATTAAGGGCTGCTTCTCTCTTCCTTGCATCTGCATCAAAAAGACCAGAAAAGTCAGAGAGTTCCAGTAGCATTCATTCAAAACCACAAACTCGGTTTGTTTTCAATGGATAGCACTTGCACTTGAAACCTTTGATATGAATTCATCATGTAGACTTAATGCTATATGAACCCACAACATGTTAACAAGACAGTCCTACTAAAGTTTTGCATTGTTACCCTACAGACGCTGAATATAAGTTATGCAGCATTTAAGTAGCCCAGTAATCTTTCAGAGACTCCAGATTTGTGATAATTTTTCCCAGCTCTCGGCCCCCTGCTTGTGATCCCACTTAAGAAAGAAGTCTCTATTTGTTCTTCCTGCCAACTACAAAAATGAGAGCTATCTATTCTGAAAACCATTTGACTAATTATGACTTTGATGGTCTTCAGCTTAATAGCACACATTTGAAAAAGAAAATACTCTCAATCCTGCATTCTGAGGAACTGCCTGAAGCAATCCCTAAAGACCAGAAATGAAACTAATCCAAACAGCGGTGCTTTCGCACATGAGCACAGGACATGAGAGCGCATCTGGATACTCAGTCCCCTAATTCCATGTAGTACTACAGTACCAGGTGCTGCAGACAGGAAAGCTGGAGGCAGATCATCCTGGAGTTCCACAGAAGTGACTCTGGGATGATTTCAGGCCACCTGTGAAACCAGTTGAAAGCAGGCAGCCCATGGAAATCACCATTATCACAGCTACCCTAGCAAACTCTCTGCCAAAAGGTGTGCTTGTATGTATTTATAAACTTGGTTTCTTTCTGACTTACAAAGCCTATACATTCCAAGGTCATTATGAATGTGTCCACATAGGAGTTACTCCTAAGGTAAAATTAACATCTCAGCTGTAGTTTTAGAAGAAAAATCAAAAATCACCTCTCCCACACTCCCCATAAGGGTTATTGAGACCAAGCCTTAATTTCCTTCTGTCACAATTGTCCTACTTCAGCTCTAATCACTAATCCTAAAAATAAAGACCCTACACTTCTGGCTACAATATTTTGTAAAAGTCATACCAGTTAAGTTCCTGAACTTTTTTTTTGCTTCCGCTCTTTCTTCAGCATCAAAATACCACACAGTCATGGCATATCTATAAAAGAAAGAAATTCTGTTTGCTTCAAATTTTGCTAATAAAATAGCACTCTGTTCTAAATTTAATTCTTATGGAGAAATAGAAAAAAAAAACAACAACATTTGAATTTATAAATTAAAAAAGGATACAAATGGCACATTTTTGAAGACAAATACAGATAATACTTTATATGTGTATTCAAACAAGTAGGAGAGAAATATAGGTGAGAATTTCTGCTTGAAAGCATAAAAGAGTGCACAGCCCCTGGTAGCAGAGGGCAAAATAGCTTACAGACCTTTGCATGCTTTTCTGTTCTGGGATGCCTTTAGGCAGCTTGGGGCTGCCCTGTGTCACATCAGCTTTTCTTATCCTGCTGACAGACGGTAGCATCAAGAATCCCTGTAGTGTTATAAAGGCAAAAGTGCGACCCAGCATTTCCCAGCTAAACAGCTATGCCCAGCTTGGAAGACTTCTGTTACTGGCAAAGGACTTTGCTTCATCGCACAAGGAATCTTATCTTTAAAGCTTGCTATTCCTCATTTGATGAGAGATATTCCAGTAACTGAAAAATATGAAATCTACTCAATATCTGTCTATCTATGTTTTACGCACATGTTTTTAAAACAAATATGCAATAGCTCTAATTTTAGATACAAATGATGTGATATTGGTAGGAGACATGCTTCGCTTTTCCTGGCAAAACTTCAGCATCAAATGTACTACCTACCTGGTTGCATAAGAAGGCTGGACTTCATGAGGGTTCCTTCGGTCTGACCAGAAAAAAAGCAACCTGTCAAAAATTGGCTCAACGTCTGCTACATAGGACTTCCCTTCTGGGAATATTCGAAGAATCCCACCATGCAGCTGAAAGAAAAGGAGAGGTTTCTTGTTACACCTATAAACAACCACATGTTCATGTGAGTAATGATTTGTTTTCACCTCTTCAGCATCCAAACAGAGTAAACATTTAATGATAACCAAGGCAGCTATATGACAACACTGGAAATGTACACTGCGTCTCCTGGCCACCTCAACTTTCCCAAACAGTTTGTAGTGTTTCAGAATAAACATCTGGGTAAAGTAAATGATCCAAGAAAGAAAACAGTGGCCCTGTCATAAATGCCCAGAAACTTTTGAGTTCCCAGCCACATCTCTGGAAGCAGTGGATACTGCAGGGCAGGTAAGGATGATCCACTCTATCAGTGTGAGATCACAACCTCCTCCCAGCAAGTGCAAGAAGCTGCTTATGGTGTTTCAGAGCCTGTATTTCATAGAATCATAGAATCCTTAGAGTTGCAAGGGACATTTAAAGGTCATGTAGTCCAGCTTACCTGCAATGAACAGGGACATCCTCAGCTAGATCGGATTGCCCAGGGCCTGCTCCAGGGAAAGTCTAGAGGGATGGGGCATCAACCACATCTCTGGGCAACCTATTCCAGCACTTCATTACTCTCACAGTGGAAGACTTTTTCCTTATTTAACCTAAATGTACCCTCTTTAAACTTGAAGCCATTTCCCTTTGTCCTGTTGCCACAAATTACAATGAAGAATCTGTCCCCTTCTTTCCTGTAGCTCCCCTTTAGATTTTGAAAGGCTGCTATTTCACAGAATCACAGTTACATTATATAGAAGTGTAAAAAGACATCTTGTGGTTTTACAAACTCTGAATTTGCTTCTAAACTTAAAGTATGGCAAATTCCAGGCTGACATAATTGTTCTTAGTAATACAGGCAGAAACAAAGAGTACCATCCTGTCAGGAGACCCACTGGTGATTAAAGCTGCAGAGAACAAGCTAAGCCACATGCCTGTCCCATCCTCTTGAATCATAGGTTATCCTGAGCTGGGAGGGATCCACTGGGATCATCAGGCCCAACTCCTAGCTCTACACTGGAACACCCAAAATCCAAACCCTGTATCTGAGAGCACTGCCCAGATACCTCTTCAACTCAACTCCAGCAGGCTTGGTGCCAGGCTCCCTGGGGAGCCTGTTCCAGGGTGTAACCACTCTCCATGGTAAGGAAGAAAACCACAAATGCAACTGCATTAAGAACATCTAAGTCTAAATGCTAGATTTGGACTGTCACTTCATTCTGCTCACAGAATCCACTTACTCCTTAGGGGATTGTGATTCTTTCTAGAGCTTCATTGCTCTTTTTCTCTAAACAAAAAGAAGTGCCACAGCCCAGTGCTTACAAGCATTATTCTATAACAACAAAACAGTGTGTGTGTGGGATGGGGGACAGAATGATAAGGAAACGGTTCAGATTCTTACTTCCAAGAGGTTGCTATAAACACCAGCAAAATAAATGTAAAGTAATGAAGAATGGACCAGCTGTTCAAAAGTTCACCACAGTTCACAGGAACAGCTGACAGCTCTACAAAGCTCTGTTTCTGAAGTAGTTTTTTCTGCCTCAGCCTTGTGGCTTACTCACCTTGGAGTCCCAGTTCTTATTCAGGTAATAAATACAGGTGATGCAGCGCCCATCGCCATTTGGGTTGTCCACATGACGCACATACCCAGTTCCATTTCCAGGATAGCAAGCAACCATAGCCTGAAAAAAAGAAAAAGATTGTAGAAAATTATTTCTCCAAGATTCATTGGTTCTTCTCTGAGCATCCTCCCACCACCTGTTTTGCTCAACATTTTTCAGATGATCAGTGCAAAAGCTGTACCAGAAGGAATTCTCACACAAGCTTTTTTCACTGGCTAGATCAGCAGCGTGAAATTCCAAACAAGAAACAAATAACCTTCATATTTCACAATATATGCACTAAGACTAAATAAATAAATAAATAAAAAGTGCACACACACAAACTAAAACACTGGTATTTATGATACAATATTTCTGTTCTCTACAAAGCTACATGATTTTGAAGCCATTTGAGATGAAGTTTGCTTGAGTTTCTAAAGCTGAGCAGTCATTGCAAAATTGAATTGCCTGCCATACTGAAAGTAGAAAGTGGTCCTTGGACATTATGCCTTACTACCTCCATCTTCTATTCATATCTTCCAACCTCTATCACATACATCCCATTGATCCGACACAAAGTGAAGTTCCCCAGGAAGGGTGGGTAGAAGTCCACAGAGCAAAGTCTCTAAAAAATATGCAACTCTTTTGTACTGTGTTTGCACATGGTAGCACACGTTTCTTTTCATGTACTGAGCCACAGAACTAACCAAACAGTTTTCAGAAGCTTTGATCATCTGTAGAGCTGCTGAAACAATCACTTAATTCACCATGAAAAACTCCACCTTGAACAAAGGAGACAAACTCAGTATGAAGTATTCCAAACCCTGTGACTGAATTCAAGACAAAGGGTCTTAAATAGTTTTTACAGCAAAAACACTAAACTTGAATTAACACCCATTAGCACCTAAAGAAGAGAAAAGCAGAAAAGACTTCTAGCTGGATACAAGATCTTTGTCCCAAGAGTCACTACTTTACTACTAGTCACCTTCTATGGAGTTTGATCTAAAACCATGGTAGTCGAAGTCCTGTCCCCATGCCTCCAACATCTTCTTTCATTCCTTGCCAGTATTAGCAGCAAAAGTGATGGAAGATGAGAGGATTTGTTCATTTATGGATCTCAACTCAATATTTAGAAGTAGTCTCTCAGGTCTGACTAGAGAGGGTGATCATACTCCATCTGCTGTTAGGCTGTGCCCCTGTGAACTCTGCCCCGGATGCTGCTGCGCATGGGCAACACCAAAGGCTGAAAAGCTTGCTGCCCATCCAGATCCCCAGAGTCCTCTGGTTTCCCTGGGGAGCAGAGCAGCCCCCAGGAGGCTGTTCCTTCACAAGGGCAGGATTTCACATTTGTCCATGTTAAACTTCATGAGAGTGTTGCTGGCCTGTTTCTCTGGCCCATATGCTCCCCATTGAGTAGCAACCCTGCCTTAAGCACATCAGCTGGTTCTCCCTGCTTGGTGTCATCTCAACTTGATAAGAATGAGCTCTGCCATCTGCTTCTGGTCATTGATAAGACAGTTAACAGGACTGGTCCTAAGACACCCCTTTTGTGCTGCACTTGTTACCAGCCTCTAGATATTACAACTGATTAACCACTACCCTCCACACCCAAACATTCAACTAGATTTTTTTACCCATCCAGTTTTCCATCCATCCATCCAACCAGAAGACATCCTAACTTTTTTATCCAAAGTACTGTACACGTTTAATCCACAGATTTTGCACCACTGGCATGACCTAATTTGCCAAGCATGGTTAACAACAGCACTGAAGTTACAATATAGGCCTTACTAAGAACAACTGAAATTTGCACCTAGGAACCTCATGGTTCCTTGTATTTTGCTTTCTGGCACACAAAGTCATGCTGTTCATGGTATTGGGATGGGGGTAGAAGTCACTGTGAGCCAGCATGATGGATCCCTTGGGCCCTCTGCTACCAGTAACAGAAGCTGGCCAGTTAGGATGTACATGCATATGCATACAGCTGTAAAAATACAGATCTGCATTTCAAGTGACGTATAAATTGGCTCTGCTTCTTCCCAACAAGGACTAGAAGAGCAGTACCTGCAGGTACAAGTAGTCACAGCTCACTCTGCACTCAGACACCTCAGGCCACAGCTCCTTTGAGGCTGGTGCCTCACAGGGGCAGATCATGTTGAACAACAGTAAAGACCTTTAATTCTCAGTAATAATCCTACTTTTGTCACACCTGGCATAGGGTGGGTTGCCTTGCTGTAGGTGCTGTCTGCTCTGTCATCATTCTGGTCTATGAATGGCTCCAGAGCTCCACTTCACTATCAGCCTAAAGCAAAGCACTGGAAATGAGTTTGTTATAGTCTGATGGACATCACAAACCAGCTGCACCTGCAGTGTAGGGATGCTCTGAGGGAGCTGTACCCACACTGAGGAGGACAACCCTCCTGTCTCAACACAGAAGCTCACACAGGTGTGCTCCTAACCCATCACATGACAAGTGAGCTGGATGAAGACCAGCAACTTAAAGAACTGTTTTCTAGACCTGGTCCCTGCATACCAGGATCATGCATGGTTTGCTGAGAGGGCAGGAGAGGGGGCAGAGATTTCCAGTGGCCAGGAGCAGGATGCAGACATTTATCACAGCCAGCACAGTTGCCACCAGGGAGATGCAGCGTACGCTGCAAGATAACTGAACTGCCCCCAGAACTACCCAGTGCTACTACTATTAAACATCATAATCAAAAAGGTGCTGGAGAATAACATACTTCAGGCTAGATCCTTAAAGGGATTTAGGTACTTTGCTTACCACTGAAATCTGGGCATAACGCCAGAGTTTTCCCTCACATAGTATGTTCTGTTAGCAAAACTTGTGCTTCAACTCAGACACAATGATGCATTATTTACCACAGGCACCTTTTGCAACCACAACACACAGAGTCCCTGGGGATCAACCACCAGAACAATTCCCACAGAATTCAAGAACTCTGGCCATGCTATAGCTTAACTTTAAGAAATTTCGCTAGTAGCAGCAAAGGAAGAAAAGCAAAAGTTCCTGGCATGGAGAATATTTGAAGAAAACCTTAAACAATGAAGGGAAATCATTCTGGTCCTCCTAAAACGATATCAGGCTTTATCAGAGTACTGGCTGGAGTAGCTCCAGAGCAGATCAAACTCACCTCAGCAGGGACTCCAGCAGTTAGCACTACTTCTGGATTCATTCAAAACAAGAAAGAAACAGGAGATTAGCTGCATGACCCAGACTTAATTTAAGTAATTGCTGAACACTAATATTTGCCAGTTAAGTGGAGGGGCTAGTGACCAAACCTGGAGGGTAGACTGCGGTAGTCAAGCCACCCACCCCTCAGGCTAGGGTGCAACAGTGACAAATTTTACTGTTATTCCCAGAAGGGCTCACTGCTTTTTGGGGAACACTTCTTTTCATCAGCCAATTCCGTCCTAAACTAAATCCAGCAGACAGCACCAAGCAGAAACATACCTAACTTCTTCTATTTGGCAATACAATCCATGGGCTTAACTTCCCACTGTAAGCGCCAGAGGAAGTTTCTTCAGCTACTCGCCTTATTTTGAGTTAAAATAGATGGATTTGTCTCATACAACATGTAGATGCACACATTCGCAATCACAAAAACACACTGTATTTGAAGACCAGTGTTCCAGTGGTTTAGTTGACAGTCATAAATTAAAGCCTACAAAACTTGGAAAACGAAAACCAAATTATCAACACTGCAGTTCTTGCACTGTAATTATCAGAGATATTAGGTATCCCAAGAGGGTGCAAAGCAACCACCAGTTAAACAAGCAGTAATCAGCAGCTTTAGTTAGGAGCCAAGAACCATCAGGAAGCTCCACGCTGCACAGGAGCTTGCAAAAGTAAGTTATTCATCCTTCAGCTTTAAGTATTACACACAGGTCAACCAGAGAAATCTGCAAGTCAAACAGTACGCCACCAGCAAAGCTTGGAGACGGATAAAGAGAACACCAGTTCCATAGAGAGTTTTTTCTCTGCTTTCCAGCGCTTCTAGCAAAGCAAAAAACATTCTCTTAGCTGATAGCCAGGACCATGCTGCGAGGCTTCATTCTGCTACATTTCAGAAAACAAGCAGCACTGGAGTGGACTGATAACTTGGAACAAAACACTTCAAAGAGCACCTCAGCTAGAAGATGCACACAAGCTGAACAGGAGACCACAATGACAGCAGGTCAGGAGGTAAAACTCGCCTCTCCTACTGCTCAGCCACAGTCCCAACATGCTCCTAGGGTCGACGGCACAGGTGCTGGTGCAACTCCACACTGATGTAGCCTTTCTTTTCAGAGCTAATGATTTGCAACCACAGAAAAGTGACCTATGTAGCTCCACCCCACCAACAAAAACAACCCATTAACTGGAAACTCGAAAATATATTTTTCCATTTGCTGCACCCAAGTCTTCTTGAATACTGTTGAACAGCTGCCACTTTTAATCCCTAGTGTAGATGACCTCTGCATACAGCTCATGCATTAAGCAGTTAAATTCAGAAGTCACTTGTAAATTCTCTCAGATGAAATGAACTGTATAGACAAAAACCAGTGCTGATCCAAAATATTGATATGGTGGCTCTCTGGAAAACTAAGCTATTGATAAGAATTAAACGGTGCAACAACCACTGCAGCTTCCAGATACATTTTTATTTGGTTGCATGCTTCCAAGTTTCCCAAATTTCAGTTCAATATGAGGTTTTTAACCTCCAATTCAAGTGAAAAAAATCAATTTAGGAAATGAGAATTACTGGGGAACCACTTGATTGACTTAGGTCTGAGCACATATTGTACTCAAACCACTTTTATTTTGCAGACAGTCTGTAGTCAGAAAGCAAAAGGCACACAGCATGCTCTACATTAAAAGAACATGAGTAGTCTGACATTTCATGATCAAAGATGAGAGATTCTCAGTTGAGGTTTGTCTGACACAGGCACAACAGGATGTTTATTAAGTACTTGCTTGTTGTACCCAATTGTACTCAAGTGTTTGTTGTTTGTTTTATTTTTAAAAGTGTGTAGCACATAACAGTTAAGTATAAAATATTCATGAACATTATTAAAGACTAGTTTATTTGAATTTGTGAAAGTCAAAACACTCAGCTACAACTAGTACACTGAAGAATGAACATGAAAAAATGGTCTAATTTATTACCATGTAGAGATGGTTAGGAATGAAGAGAAGGAAATTATGTTAAAATAATATCAGAGATATTAGCTTCATGCCTATTGGAAAAAGAATCACCAGTTCCAAGGGGACAAAAACCTGCTCACTTCATACACAAAAAACAAAAAAACAGGTTTCAACAGCATCATTGCATGAGAAACCATTACCTCAACTCCTCACCGATAACTTGATTTTCAGTCTGCAGTCACCTTGCCATTGGATTTACAGAGCTAAGACTCGCCTTCTGCTTGGTCAGCTTCTTGCTCAGGGGTAGAGGCAAGAGGGGAGAAGGCTGGGATGAAGGATTATATTATATAATATATAATTAAGAAACACTGGAAAAAGGGGTAGAATTTTGCAGTGGAAGTCACCTGTATCTTTTCACTTCAACTATCATCTTCATACTGAGGCCTAAAGCCAAGCAGTATGGAAAACACCTAAAAAGTAAAGACTACAAAGATAACAATAAAAACCCTGGGGCTGCCACCTACTTCCATGAAGCACAAAGCAGATCAAACTCCTTGAATTCACCTTCAAGCATTGTTCGCTGAAAACTTCCTTCATTAGCTTGTTCAAGTAGCCCTAAGCACAAAGGTGCCTGGGAAGCAGGTGAGAAAAATCTTCTGAAGGGCCAAAACAAGATGCAAGTGACTGATAAGGACCCTATACTAGGAGACACCTGTCTATGGACGTCTGGAGCACTGCATATTGGGCATACATCTTCCTTCCTGCTGCAAGAACTTGTAACTATACAAAGAAATCTGGTTCTCTGCATGAGATTTTAGCCAGCTGATCTGGTATTTGCTTCTCCTTGAGTGGGCATGAGCTTGATTGCCCAGTGAGATCTTCCAAGATCAAAAAGTTAATCTTTCTCCTCATTCCATTTTGGTTTTCCACATGCACCACTGTTGCTCAATGATCATTTCCAAGGTTCAAAGAGACATATTTTGAAGAATTTTGAGTGGCTTCCTGAGAGCGGAAGCTAGGGAGAATATTGCTGAAAAAGATAAGAAACATTCAGGAAAAATATTCAAAAGTACTCAGGTTATCTTTGCTCATTATTCTTATTTACATCAGGGTAGAAGCAATCTTCTGCCTTAGTTCCAGAAGTTCAGTA
The DNA here is from genome assembly GCA_036925125.1 of Oreortyx pictus. Lineage (NCBI taxonomy): Eukaryota > Metazoa > Chordata > Aves > Galliformes > Odontophoridae > Oreortyx > Oreortyx pictus. The sequence goes on from JAUPFR010000006.1 coordinate 35,506,169, forward strand.
AGCAGAAACAAAGAATTACATGCGAAAGTTCTGTTAATGGATTATGACCGTACAGCACAGCTGCTGATGATTGGCATGTGATCCGGTGGTAGCTCAAGGGGCTCAAAATTTGTCAGTAAGGAAGCTACATCATGGATTCACACTGATTTAAAAATGAACTATTATATGAATCTGTAATGTGGCTCAGGAAGCTGTTCTAATGATTGACAGCAAAAGTTCTTCATGACTTAAAGAGCTCTATTAATGAGAAGGACAGCTTCAGCTTGAGACTATTTTTCCTCTTCTCTTAGCACAACATCCACTTCAAGACAAGTCTGGATGCCCTTCAATTTCCAGCTCACTGCCAGGGCGATGCCACTATACAGTAGGAAGGCACGGGGCAGCCATGGAACAGACATGGCCTGAGCTGGCAGTAACCACTTGCAGCTGTCAGGAGAATAGGGAGCATTTGTAAACTGAACTTTGGAGACAGCAGTGAGTTTCATCAAAAACTCGCTGTTGCTGGGGTCCCAGAGTTGGAGAGGCTATTCAGAAAACTGCAAAGGAACTGATGGAAGGAGAAGCTAGCCCTGTTTCTGAGGAGAAAAATCCGATTTTGGGTTGGTTTTTTTTGTTTGTTTTGTTTTTATTCCATGGACCAGAGTCAGAAATACTTATTTTCTTCCATATACTAACCGGATTGTTTTGTTAAGTCAAATAAAATAACTCCTGCTTTCAGGCTACCACTCAGACTCTGTCTTCAGTCACTTGGCGAGACCAGGAGAAAAGCGAAGAGTGAGGTTTAAGGAAATAAATCTAAAATTGCCATAGGATCCCAACAAGCAGCTTTGTCTCATCTAATTGAGAAAAAGATTAACCTCCTATCTTGTACGTTTAATTATCCATATATTCCTGCACGTATGTCAGTTAACGTTTTTCTCCAGCTCCTCAGTTCTCCTGTCTCGCATCCTGCAACAGGCAAATCAGGTTAAGACTTATTTTACATCATCCTCTGACCTAAAACTAGTTTTTAGGCTGAAACGTTACCCAGCCATTGCGCCTTGCAAGCAGGCAGAAACAGTACGGCTACAACAGAGATTAACGTGCTATGAAGAGCAGGCATGCCATCGCGGCCGGACCTGGAATTTAAAAGGCTATTGCCAGTGAATTAGTTCAGTCAAGGATATTCAGACTAAGCCCCCAATTAGCAGCTGTAAACATGCGCAGTGCCCCAACGTATCAATAAAGGCTGCTTCAGTTCGGAAGGACCGCCCGCCCTCGGCTGCCGAGCCCTGGCTGCCGGCCAGCGAGATGATGGCTTAATGACAGTGCTACGTGCAGAGCGTGAGGCTATCGGCAATCAAACGCAAACTTTCCTCCAGAGTACACTTCATAGAGAAGCTGTGAAGGGAAGAGGGAAAAAAAACAAAACACCACGTTTGCAGCACGCACCAGCAGGGCGCTTCTCTTTGCTGGGTCTCACTGCTCTCCCACACCTGCATGCCTCTTACAGACGTGATAAAGGTTCTGTGCTTCAAAAAAAACGCCCCGTGATGCCGCGCTTTAGGATTACTTCTGCCTGTACCTGAAGGTCTCTTTCATCACCCAGAAAACTACTTTGCTCCCTCTCTCCCGCAAGAAGCAAACTGGGATGACCAGCACTAATGAGAAAGCTCCATGCACATCTAACATGGGTATGCATCCAACATGGGTACAAATCCAGTGCAGGTGCGCATCCAGCACAGGTGGAGTAAGCTCTGTAATGAGCCCCAGGGGTCAGAGAGAAGGCCAACCCCGCAGAAAGGGGGTTCGTCAGTGCGGGCTCATTAAGGAAGTATGTAAGGATGTCCCTGGGTGTTCAGGCTCCCAGTGGGGAATAAAGGCATGGCAACCAGCAAATACATCCTCCACGGGATATTCCCACCAATTTTGTAAGAAGATAAGATCATAGCTCCTTTAATATTCCATTCTTGCATCCGTTGTCAGGAATTAAGACCCTTTCAGTTCTGCTTCTTAGTAACCCCCCAGAGGATTACACCATGCTTTTTTCCTGCAACATTTCAAGACTCTAACCGGTGCATTAAAAAAAAAAAAAAAAAAAAAAAAAAAAAAAAAAAAAAGCCAAGACAGACACCACAGCAAGTCTGTGCAGCTTTCTTGCTGCCATCAGAGCTGCTTGAGCTGGCCAAAGCACCTTCTTTCATTACTTTTCATTCACTTTTAAAACAGGGTGAGTGAACAGCACTGCCCACAAGGCTTTATCCCCTAACACCTGCTAGGTGACACCCACAGAGCATTCCTTATGCATCTCACCCCAGAGGCGGGTCCTCAGGGGGTCCTCACTGGGGACAGACATTCACCTTCACCCCTGTCTCAGCAGCATGACCCTTGCTGCCAGAGGTGGCAGGGTCCAGACTCAACATTGTCACATCAGGTACCCCAAAAGTGCCTCAAGGATCTTCACGAAGCTGTTAGGCTCCTGAGGCTTCCTAGACATTACTGCACTAAAACTGAGTTGAATGGTTCTCAAGTGTTTGTTATCATAGCAGTATTGCCAAATTAAGGCTAATTGATTAAAACAGTTATCTCCTACATTAACTTTGCAATGAAGCTGTCTCACTCACCTCCTGCTCCCCCCAACTTTGTGAAGGACATTGCCTAGCTAGCAGCACATTGTTTTGTGCAAATTAATATTTATCGATAAACTCATTAAAGTTACCTATAATAAATTACCATCAGGAGTAACATTGCTGTGCCTAAACAACATGTGCAGGCAAAACCTTAGAGATAAAGACTGCATATGGAGTTCTGCTGCTCTGACTACCCTTGTACCTCACACCAACACAATCTGTTGAGTCTGGGTGCAATAAAAAGGGGGTGAACGTGTACATAGTGACACGGCATTTTTTCCCCCACAGAAAAGGAGAGAAGCTGTTCAAATTCAAGGCCATTTATGATGGTATAACTATACACCTGTTCTAAGGTTAGGTAATAAAAACATATTGGTAAATAAATAAATCCATCTATTCATTTAAGTGTGGTTGTGCCTGCCCTCCCCACCATCCGCAGTTGATGCTTACATCAGCAAGATGTGTGTCAACAGGAACTAGGCAACTCTGAGCAAACAAAGCATGCATGGAGGCACATGCAAACATACATGGCAAATGGAGCTCCATCCATTTGCACACCCTTGTATTTGCACATTGCCATTCACAAAAGCCCTCAACCCACAGCTGGGGAAGCCTAGTATTAAACCCTGCTGCCAGGCAGCACCAGGGCCCAGTGGTAAACTCAGTCTGGCAAAATCCCACTTTTTTTTTCCACTGGTCAGGACTCTCACAGAAATTTATGCTGCCACCAACAGACAAAAAAGCCCAGTCCCACAGGCTGACAGTGTGGAAGTATGGCCACACTCAGTGACACATTACCCAGGCAGTGGGCCTGTGAAGGACATGGCCATGAACTACAAGTTTCTTCCCCAGCCCCCTCCACTTTGCTTCCCTGCTGCTTGCTGCAGCCTTGCCTAGTAGACCCCACTGCAACAGACCTCAGAAGGTCTCAAGACAGAATTTGGGACCAGGTCTTGAAGTAATAGTGTTTCTCAGTATGCAAGGTAGTTTTTGCAGGAAGTACTGCAAGCACTGAGTAGGAGGTGTGGTCTCTGGTGTGGGCTCAGGACGTTTCCTGAGGATGCAGAAAGCCTGGAGAGGTCTTTCTGGCTCTGTTCCCTTCATTTTCCTCTTCCTCTCCAAAAGCTTTCCTCTCTGGCATCCAGGATGATGTGAGCAACTTGTCCTCAGAGCAACTGCAGGTGTGGTTGGCAGATCTGGGTGGGAGCTGCTCCCTGGGGGTACTTGCTGGGTAGCCATGGCCAGCAGCCCTGCCCCTACCTCTACAATTTGCTGGGATGGAGGCAAGAGGGCAGGGGTTAGGAAACTTCCTTGCAAGGGGAAATGCAGATATAAGGTGGACAGTCAGCGATAGAGGGCTAAGGAGGCATCAGTAGGCATGAGAGTAAAATGGGCACCATGTCTACCTCTGGTCACCATAAGCATAATTGCTGTTTTTCCTAACTGCAGCCAGATCATTGTGCTTAGCTGAAGTTTGATCTGTGGACTATAAGCAGCGAGGCAGGTATTTAACAAAGTCCTAGCAGAAGACAACTATAACACGAAGAACATGAAATAAGAAGTATTTCTATCGTTTGCAGGCATATTAATTAAAAACCAAGAATATACAGGTCAAGGTTTTCATCCTTGCCAAGAAATTATCTCTAAGTGTCAGGCAGGCCCCTAAGTCATGTATCTGGAAATATAAGTGAAAAGCAAAACTCTGACTTGTCAGCCTTCGACAACTATCATATGTTGAATTGCAGTAAATTTGCCAGTGAGGACTTACATTTGCAAATTCTCTCACTGCTCCTCTGCAAAGAGGAAGTATGTAAAGTACTTAACCAGGCAGTGACCCTTCCTGTTGGCCCGCTCCAGAGACACCATGCACATGTTGCACAGCCAAAGGAAGGCAGAGCACACGTTATCTTAGGAAAAATGAAAGCAGTGGTGAATACTGTAAAGAACAACATTATCAATACATCCTGGGGGACCCTGTTCTCTTCATGCATGGCTAGAGAGATACCATGATTTGTATGCTTCAATGAAAGGACATGCTACAGCACTTACAGTGGAGCTCCTCCCTTTTCCACCTTCAAACTACTCCTACCAGACTACTGATAAGAAACTAGAAGGGAAAGGTGCAGTTCATTTTACATAGTCTGCAGCAGCATACAGAACAAGCACAACTTAACCTAGGACCAGGAAAGTAAAGAACTGAGACTTATTTAAACTAATATTTGAAGAAAAAAAAAAAAAGCACTCTTCTACCAAACTTTGCACGTTTTGGATACTTTCCCACCAGCACTCACTGCCTAGAGCTCACTGCCAAACATTGCTGTGCATCCCAAGCTCTCCCTGCTCAGGGCAGTGTTCCCCAGCCTACACTGGGCAATATACACTTCCCCATATGCATTGCTGGGATAACTCTCCTAGTACAGAGCAGGTTTGCTGTGAGACAGACAGCTGTAAAAATCAGAAACAAATCCTAACTGCCATCTACAGTGTGAACAGCACTCGTACATAGCCTTTCATCGAGAAAGGCTCTACTTCCTTCCAAGCAGCAAAGACATTCTGCGTTTCAAATCCAAGACAAAACAGATGGAGATTTAAGGCAAAACAAGAAATAACTTTTCCTGAAGTAGTCTAAATACTGTAGCAGTCCAAACTAAGCACCAAAGGATGTAAGGATATGATTCAGTCCCATTGATTTGAATGTTAAAAAAATGCTTCGGTTCAGTTCCTGATGTGGAATCAAAACTTTAGAAATATGTATCTTGTCTTATCAAATTGTATTAAAAGAGTGACGGTGCAAGAAATAAGGTCTATGCAAAGATTATAGATGTGACTTAAGACGTGAAAAAAATGAAAACCTTTTCTGTTTCTGAAAAAAGAAAAGAAAAGCAGAGTAACCTGACCAAAAGGATGTGAACTATATATATACATACATACATATATATATATATATATATATATATATATATAAAATGAAATGTGTTTTTATATATAAGTTATTCTTTGCTACAGAGTAGGTTGCAATTCCCTGGTGTTTGCCAAAAGATGAGGTTACTCTGCCATTTCCAGCTGACAAAGCTTTGGGCAAACTGTTTCCAGACTGTGTAGACAGTGTACTATATTCACTTCTCTAATCTACAATGTTCATTTGTGCCACGGGTGGCTGGTGGCACAAATGTTTGCTGATTTTTCATGGAACCATTATGTTCAGTAAAATCCCTTGCACTATTTTACTTGTGCAAAATGAGGGCAACAAGCTGCTTCTGTAACCAACTGCTTTCTATAAAGCATTTTGTGTGATGGCACTGATTTTCTTTGTGTATGCATCTTATCAAAACACAATGATGAAAGAAAAATGATCATGGGGAAGAGCTCCTCTGTCACTGAGAGATAGAAGATGAAGATATGAGCGAGTAACAGAGGGGAAATGGGGCTTACAGCCCTCCAGACCACTGCAGGAGCAGAATGAATGGCACGCTTGTGAATAGTTAAGCAGCAGGAGACAGTCTACTTGGCAGGAGCTTCTTTCATTATTTTTCTTCCTCCTCCTCACTGTCTAAACATCCAGAGAGACCTTCTTGCTTTCCTGACCAACTCGCTGTCATCTCTTTTCAAAGCAATAAAAGATCTGAAACAAATTGCTACCTAATGTAAAGTGTAAATCAAAACCTTTTGTCAAGCCAAGTTATTCATAACCCTGAGCCCTCCCCCCAAGGGGATATCAGCTGCCCCTGCACAGGTACCAGAAGCAGCTCCTGAAGCACCGCTAACCTACAGCTCCTCTACAAATACAGCAAAGCCTTTCCAGATGCTTACGGAGCTTTATGCTGCTGGCAGCCTTCTAACAACATTCTTTCAGTTCTCAGCACTGAGACAGAACGATAAATCCAATGAAGGGCTCCCAGTTCCCTCAAGCTGCCATGCACATATCCTCCTTCTCCATAAGTCTGAAACCAGCAACACTTATTTACCAGTTTCCCTTCCTGACCTCCTAACACTCACAAGCCATCCAACTGTAAGGTGGATAAGCACCGTGTGACCTGCTGGTGCCAAAGGACAACTTAACCTTTAACCTATCATACAATGAGGGAATGACAATCCTTCTTGAAACAGAAGCTGGAGAAAACTTCTTTTAAAAGAAGTGAGTATTTAATAACAATAATAAAAAGTACTTTATAAGAGCCATCTTAAAATACTTGGTAAGTGTTGATCTCTAAATGTGCCCAATCCACTCCGTAAGCAGCAGTTTTTCATCTACTAAAAATGCATTCATGTTTGGGTCACTGTGATTTTACCTCCTCTCTGACTTTATCCTGCCCCATTCCTTCCACATGTGGGAAGGAATCAAAAAATCACTAATATTGGAAAAGATTAATGAGATCATCCCGTCCAGCCTCCAGCCCATCCTCACCATCCCCAGCAAACCATGTTCCTCAGTTGCACATCTACATGGTTCTTGAACACCCAGGGAGGGTGACTCCACCACCACCCTGAGCAGCCTGCTGAGTCCCATCACCACCACCACTGACGAGAGGAAAAAAGAGATCTCTGTAGAAAGATGAAAAGGTGTAGCAGAAGAGAAAAGGGAGAGAGAAGAGGCTTCCAGGGAGTAATACTCAGTAGGCAACATCCAGGATAAGGCTGTTTCAAACAAGTAAGTCTGGAAGTTGATGAAACAAGAGTTTACTCTGTCATCAGGTAAGGATATCAGGGTTAACACAGGCAGCTGGAACTCTTATTAGAAAGGAACAAGTTCACTTTTATTGTATACATGTTGTCCCACACCAGTGTTACCAGCATCAATGCATCTTCATTTAAATGTATACTGTTATTAGCACTGAGATGTAACTAACACGATTGTTCTTTAACAACCACCTTGGAAAAAGGCTGCCAGCTCAACCCTCCTTGCCAAGCAAAAGGGTAGTGGGGGGGGGGGGGGGGGGAAACTGCACTCTGAATTCCACAGCTTTCCCCAACGACTCTCCAAAACTCACTGTGCCTGACAGTGCCACACACACCCATTGAGTCCAAAGGACAAGAACATCATGACCCAAGCAGTACTCGTGCCATCTGCTTACCACGTTCCTCACCACACAGCTGGGTAAGGCTTACACCAACAGCTAACAAGCAATGAGACCTTATACAAGAACAAATTGAGAGGCACCTATTTACTTAAAAATTCTGAGGATATTGGCAGGCCCACTAGTATAGCTTCACCTGCAAGTCTCTGGCTTACAGGCTGACATAGCAGCACTGGGATGGACTGGTATCGGTGCAGCTATTGAAGAGGGTTGGCAGGAATTGAGGAAGATGTGCTACCAGTACCGGAAAGATTGGGGAAAACCTTACTGCTCTCCCATCATTATATAGCTCAGGAGTCCAGTAAGTCTCATCAAGCACTCCCTGACTGCAAAACCAGACACAAAAAATATTGAGTGAACTGCCCTGATACCACAAATGAGCGCACAAACACTGTGCCTTCAGTGCCATCTAACCTCCACTCATTTCCCCTATCTTTCAGAAATAGCCATCTTCTGTCCAAGACAGGTACTAAACCTAGGTGTTGAATTGAAGTGGCTTATAAGCAGCTTAAGTACAAGTTCCGTTACCATCCTACCAAGGCCACCCACGCTCCTGAGCTCACTTGTGGGCATGCAGATAACTGTCTGTAAAATATTGACCCACCTTGCCAATACCCTGTCCCTGCTGAGCAAAGAGACAATCTTTGCCTATCTCAGAAAATAAGCGTATTTTGAAACTTTCAAAAAGTCATTGAGAATGATTTGATGAAGAACAAAAGCAAGTTAATACACCCAGGTTTGTATTCACTTATTGCTCTGACTGTCAAGTAAAAATTATACATTCCTGTGTATAATTAACCAAGCTAACTAATCTTGCTTGACAAACACAGATATAAACATCAGTTTTGACATGGAGCCAAAGCAACCACTCCAGGATCCCTGCCAATGCCGAATTCCTCAGTCTGATATCATAAAACGACTTGTCTGCTGTATTTACAGTTCCAGTGGCTCTGGACTCTGCCGGCAGCCAGCCAGAAGAACAGATTTGAACCTACCCATTATGCCAGAACATGTGCATTTGATTAGAAAAAAAGAAAGAAAAATTATGCATATTTCTTCTGGATGGCAGTATGCATCAGACCTCCCATTGTCAACTAATTGCAAGGCATGCTGCTACGCAAGTATCAAAAAATCCTTTGTGAAGTACAATGGACCAGTATATCTCTATAGGCAGATTTTCAGCTCTGCTATCCTGCTCCTTACACCTGGCACCTCAAATCAGAAAAAGCAGTGTCTCTCCCCATTTTAATTGCAGTGGGCAGAATTAATTCTTATGAGCACAGAAAAGTATTTTTCTTTTTTCATAAATACAAAACTCTTTTATTTCATTATCTGATCTGATTAAATTAAAAAAAAAAAACAGTCTGTGATATCTTATGTGTTTCTTAAATTCTCAGGAAGAGATATCTTGGTAACAACCTGCCAGACAGGCTGGGCTTCAAAACCCACCTACAAACACATGCAAGAAGGACTTGCTTCATTTTTCAGCAATCATTCATGAGCCACTCAGTACCACCACCATCACCACACGGTGACTGCTTCTCCTGTGCCCTTCAGAGAGGGCCCACAAGGGTCTGGGTGACCAGGAGTTATGCATAAAGGTGCATAAAGTGTCTGAGAAGAAGAGCAAAAAGCAAAGCTTTTGAAGCACGGTTTTTAAAAAGAGTTCACATCCGACAGGGATTTCTAAGCAAACAAAGCTCATACTGAAAATATACATATATATTTTTTTTTTTAAACTTCAGACCATATATTTCATACTGATCAGTATCACTTCGATTCTGAGCTTAAAACATCAGTCAAAGGCTTTCTCCAGTAGATGTCAGCTCTTAGGATTAGGGTTTCTTGCCTCATCGGGGCTCACCAGCACCGAGCATATGCAAGGAGAGCTCAAAGTCCCCACAAGTCACCCTCACACAGATTTCAATGCACAACAGCACCCAGAAGGGTATCAGCGACACATAGCAGTCTGTGCTACTGCCAGGACCAGGGTACAGAGTCCACACTAAGTTCTACCAAGCCAGCTTGTCAGGGCCTCACATCTGTGGGACCAGTGCACTCTGGGCCTCAGCGCCAACCAGGCACAAGTGGCCCAGAGCAGCAGATGCTGGCAGAGGACATCACTTAGGCACCTTGCCTGACTGTGGGGAAAGTTGCACTTCTCCAGAAAACTGTGAACAGGGGAACATCCACATCCCCCCAGGGATCGGCAGGATGCCCAGGCACCCCCCCCAGAAGGGGGGGATTTGTCATTTCTGCAGGCCAGTCTCCAACCCCCCCCCCCCCCCCAAGATGGACTGAACACACCCATGGCTCCTTGAGCTCTGCAGCACCTGTAAGGCTGCTGAAGCAGCCAGTACCCCAAACTCCAGAGCGACTGGCACACCTACAGCTTCCAACTTAAAAACCTCATTTCTTGTACCTGTGAGGAAAAAATTCCCAATTCTTAAAATTACTGTTGCCTTTGATCATTTACTTATAATACACAAGGATTTTTCACAAGACATCTATTCATCTATAGAACTTTGCACCTGCCCCCTGGATCATTGCATAATACGTGGCAGGCCCCTGTGTCACCTGCACACCTGAGTAACGTGCAGTTGGGTTCAAGCCTTTCACAGATAGAACTGTTTCCAGCACCAAGAGCTCCTGAAGAACTCAACTACTTCCAAGAGGGACTTCGGGACAGAAGGAGATAAATGCTGCAGTACATCAGCACTTCATGGGCAGCCCCTGAGGTGCCACTGGCCTCAGGGCATTCCGGGTGATTGGCCTCCCAGGTCATGCTGCCACCTCACTCCCCAGCCAGCCTCTCCCTACCAAGTGCCAGAGCTACTGCAGCATGAAGAAAGGTCCTCAGAATGCAACATCTGTCCTCAGGCCATAGAGTCTCCCTGTGCAAGGATGTCCATCTCCTCATACCAAGAAGACCAAACCCAGCTCAAACACATCTTGGTGAGATCCTTAGACATTTGGCCACTTTAAAAGAAGAACCACTGTATTATTTTACCAGAAAATGGAAACTTTTCTTTAAGAGAATGCAGAAGCCAACTAACTACGTGGGGTCTGCAATAGGAGAGCACTCTAGAAGGATGTTATCTGGTTATTTTTATCTTCTAACCGTGTCAGCTAATGTTTTTAAATATGACTTGTTCCAAAGATAAATTTGGATCGCTGCTTTGCAAGGATGAAAGGTTACATTTCATTATCAGCCCTCAAATACCAACCAACAGCTCTTAAACTTTTACAAGGGTACCGGATACACTTAACTTCCATCCATTCTCTTTGATGCAATCTCAACTTTCTTGCAATGGTGTTGAAAGTCATATGGAAACAACAGAACCCTACTCTGACTCATTTCTCATATGTAGCTGCAAGGAAAGCTTCCTTTGATGTAGAAGAGTCTTTCTTGTCTTCTTATGTTTGTTTAGCTACAAAAAAACCAACAACCCCATGAAGCACATTACACTAAGCAGACAGTAAGCTCATAAAAGTTCGTTTACCAAGAAAACTTTTACTTTTCCAATACTTAGGCTCCAGATTAAAGACATACTACTATTTTAAACTTAGATATCTAAATATTGATAAGACTGATTCAATTCCACAACAAGGAGTTACCATGTAGACAAAGGCTTACACTTTCAACAGATTGCTCTGGAACTCTTAGCCCCATCTCTCAAATATTCATTTCCCAAACCAATAAATAATAACATGTCTAAGAAGAGTTGGCCCAGTTGCTCAGAAATATCGCCCTCTGAGAGGTTCTCTGAGCATCCATTTCTGTGCAGAGTTGGTAAAACAAAAATACACACAGACAAAAAAAAAACTTTTAAATTCAGTATATGTGTTCACAAGTCTTCAGAAAATAAGTAAAAATGGCTGGTTTAGTGGTAGAAGGAGAATGTCCATAGGTGACGTGGGAGCCTGCATGCACTGCAGGAGTCACTTGATTAGTCACGGGAATAATCTTCCTGCCAAAGGTGTCCCACATGCCAACTACAGATGACAGCTGCTACTCTCATATCCATGGCATTTATTATTATTATTATTATCATCATTAAGGGATTGGTTACTCTTAATTTCAGATGGAAATTTGTCTGTATTTAGTTTTGCAAGCTATACTGAGTCCCTTTCAATCTCATGCTGTTATGCAGTGTTTTCACGTACTAGTTGGAGTCTGATACTTCCCTGGTGAATCACAAGGGCCAAAAGAATCACTTGATAGCAAGCAGCTTGGTACTTATTTATAAAACAAGTTCTGTCTTGTGTTACTGCTGTTGGCACAAAGTTGCAGCAAGACCACAACTCAGTTTCAAAGACCCTGCATCCCAAGGAACCATTCTCCCCAGCCAGCGCCAACAGCCCTCCCACACCTAGCTGAGTTTTTCCCCAAGTACCTCACTAACATGCAACATTGTGCCTTCAGCAGAAACCAGGCAAACAGAAACCATCCAAAGAAGGACCTAAGATGCCCTTTAGAGGCACGTCCAAGCAGACTGGGTATTTATACCTCCCTACACCACCAATAAGTGAACTCAGGTCCACTCTCATTTTAAACTAAATCTACCCAATCTTTAACCAGATTGATAGGCAGCTCAGTGTGGCTGCACAGTAGAGCCATGCTCCTGCCTTCTGCTAGTCCCATTACTGCACAGAGGTGTGTGGGGGCCTTCCCACACACAGGTTTTAAAGGTGATCCCAAGCAGCTGGTAAACATGGAATTATATATGTATATATTCTTTTGTTTTCATTTTCTGGTTGACGAAAAAAAATCTCATCACAAGTCCCATTAGTTCATCACAAGTTAGGACCCAACAAACGCTTAACGCTTGCATTTGTATTTTAAGTAAAAAACGATCCATCATAATCTCTATTGCTCGCACCTCCAAAAAAGAGGTGGATGTTTTAAAAGTGTGCTACATATTACAGAACTCAAGTCAGGAAAAAAAAAAGGGGGGGGGGGACGACATTTTCAACATTCAGGGCAATGGAATAAAGTTAGTGCCAAACCAGCCTGCTTCGCCACAGCAAGACAAGGACAGAAAAACGAAGTTAAGCCAAGCTTAATTATCACAGTAAAACGAACAAACAAAGGTCACTGGGAAAGAAACCTACAATGGCAATAAGGGGTCCTCTCCAATCCAAAACAGAAAGTTTGCCGCACCTGAACAGAGCATCCCTTAGTTCGTGTCACAACCCCGCGGGAGCGGCGATAGCCTCTTCAGCTGTAGGACACCGTCACGAGCACCGAAACTACTTCGGAAAGCACGGCCGCGAGAAGCCCAGCAGCCCGACGCCAGCCGCGTACGTGCGCTAGGAGGGGTACGGAGCTCTCCGTCCACCTGGACCAAGTCCCTGATCACGGCCGGGCTTTTCCGGCAGGGTGCTCCCAGCACGGCGGTGCCGGTTCCCGCAGCTGGGAAGCGAGGTGCCGCCGGGACACAGCGCAACGACGTCGACGAACGAGGGAGCGGCACCAGGCACCAGGGCAGCCGCCCCGCGAGTTGCCCGCTCTCCCCGCCCGCCGCGGGCGTCCCCAGGACGGCGCTGCCGGTGCCGCCCGGAGCAGCACCGCGGGATCGGCCCGACGGGACGTCCCCGGGCCGGGAACGGGAACCTCCCGCAGCCGCGAGCAGCTCCGCTTACCTTGGAGCGCTCCTTTACGTAGTACTTGCCGAGCCGGCTGCCGCAGTACATCACCAGGCGGTCGATCAGCGTGAGAAGGAAATTGATGGCCTCGCAGCCCTCCTCCGTGCCCCCGATCCACTTGATCTGGTCGCCGCGGAGATGCCGCTTGGCGACACCGCGGCTGGGGCCGGCCAGCTGCCCGTCTGCCAGCTCGCCGTCACGGTGCATGCGTTTCACCCGCTCCAGCACGCAGTCGCCCACCACCTCCCCCAGGAAGTTGTCCAAGTAGCAGAAGCCGATGTCGTGCAGACACGGCACGACGTACTCCAGGGCAAGCCTCTCCAGGTCCAGCCGCATGATGTGCTCCAGCGGCATGGCGCGGCAGGGACGGGCGCGCCGCTGCCCCGCAGGCACCCGCCTTGGGAGATGATGCCCTCCGGCTCCAGGCCGGGACGGGACGACGGGACGGGACCAAACTTTGCTGACGTCCGGACGGGCTGTGGCTCAGCCCCGCACCCCAGGGACGACGGTTTAGCCGGAGCCCCGTGCTGCTACCTCGCAACACCGAACCACTCCCTCGCGGCGCCCGCAGCCCCCAGCGCTTTAAGGAGCGGGCGGCAGATGGCCCCGCGCTGATTAATACGCGGGCTACGTGCGGGATGTGTGCTCGCAGCCCGCCCGCTCCCGCCGCGCCGCCGCACGTGGGTGGAGCCCGCCCGGCACAGAGCGCCACACCCTCACCGCGCCCCCTGCGGCCGCTTCAGCCAATAGGAGCTCGGGGGGCGGGGCCTGCCCGAGGGGAACAGGCAGCGAGCGTTTCCACACGTGCGACCGTGTGGGCGTGGCCTGCGGGCAGCCAGCCCCGCCCCTCCGGGAGTGGGCGGGGCCAGCGCCATTGAGGAATTCTCCGCCGGCATGTCGGCGGCGCGGAGCTCAGCGGGTCCGGCTCCATGTTCCGTTCAGCGGCACAGCTAGAAGCAGGCAGCGGCCGGGCCGCGCTCCCGGTATGCTGGGGTCAGCTAAGCACGGCCACTCTGGGGCGCACTGCAGTCCGCTCAGCTGCGCGCGGCCGTCAGCAACCAGCTCCATGGCCCACAGAGCCGCCTCCCCACCGAGACACCCGTGGCCGTGACTGTGATCACAGCTGTGACTGTGACTGTGCCCACGTTTGGTACTCTCACGGGGACCACCTTCACTTCTCCTGCCCTCCAGAAGCCGGAACCTGGCCGGTTTTACCCCAAAAAGGCAACATCTAGGCAGGACATTCCTTCGCCACCATAGAGCCAGAGGACCTTTAAACGTCCATTTGGTCCTGCAATGAACAGATACCTAGAGCTAGATCAAGTTGCTTAGAGCCCAGTCCGACTTGACCTTGAATGCCTCCAGGGCCCAGACATCCACTTCACCTCTGGGGAGCCTGTTTCCAGTACCTCACCACCATTATAAAAAAATTTCTTCCTCATATCCAATTTAAATCTCCCCTGTTTTATTTTGAAGTCATTTCCCCTTTTTCTGTCAGAACACCCTGATAAAGAGTCTGTCCCCTTCCTTTTTATAACCCCCCTTTAGATACTGAAAGGCTGTCAATCATGTCTCCCCAGAGGCTTCTCTTCTCCAGGATGAGCAGCCCCAGGTCTCTCGGCCTGTGCTTGCAGGAGAGGTGTTGCATCCCTTGGATCATTTTTGTGGCCC
Source organism: Oreortyx pictus (assembly GCA_036925125.1). NCBI lineage: Eukaryota > Metazoa > Chordata > Aves > Galliformes > Odontophoridae > Oreortyx > Oreortyx pictus. Next base: position 35,521,173 of record JAUPFR010000006.1, read on the forward strand.
ACTTCTGGACATGCTCTAACAGATCTGTGTCTCTCTTATACTGAGAACTCTACATCTGGAGGCGGTACTCCAGGTGAGGTCTCACCAGCCCAGAGTACCTGCTGGCCACACTTCTTTTGGTGTAGCCCAGGACACAGTTGGCATTCTGAGCTGTGAGGGCACATAGCTGGCTCATGTCCAGCTTGCCATCTACCCCTAAGTCCTTTTTGTCAGGGTTGTGCTCTATCCTTTCATCTCTCAGCTTGTAGTGATAGTGGTGGTTACCGCAACACAGGTGCAAGACTGCCTGTTGGGACCACAGGCAGCCTGTGCCTGAGGCCTGGACAAGTGGGTGTATCCCACCCCTGGCATCCTTGCATCCCCATGCCTGATGCCAAGCATACCTCTGGTCCACTGGAGCTATTCCCTGACACTTCTGTCCAGGACCAATGCAAGGTTTTACCAACAGATATATTCTCATTCAGTGAGTTGTGGGTTATCCAAGGACTTGGCTCAATTTAGGTAAAATCATTATAGCGTGGTTATAATTAGTACAATAAAAGTCTGAATCCCTAAATGCTTATCTGTAAAATCATCCAGGCATGGTAAGCACCACATAGCTATGGCAATCAGCAAGGGCTGCAAGGCGAATTCAACTGCAAAATGCCAATGTGTTGAATTTGGACATGTTAGGAAACATTTTTGTTGCACTGTTGCATTCACACATTTTTGCCACATCAGACTCGTGATGTGACAAAATCTGTGTCTTTTCACCAGCAATCAGGTTTCTGGTGGGCAGCATGCTTATGTTCTTGAAGCATGGCTTCATTCTTTCTTCATTCTAAAGCACACAGTAGCACACAAAGCACAGTGATGGCCAATGCTTAATTTTTCACATGAAGATAAACCACAGGGAGAAACAAGTGACAAGAACACTGGAGAGATGCTGGATCATGACTGCAGTAGCTCCCAAGCTAAGCCATGGGCTTGCCAATGCAAGAAGCAGAGAAGTTCCTGCTACTCTCTCCTTGATAAGGGAAATGGCAAAGCCAAAGTGGGACCTGGCAATGACCTTCCTTAGCACTTTTAGATCTGCTCCACAGTCCCCAGACAAAGGGGATGGCAGGGCACAGCATACTCTGTAACAGTGCTGCGCAGGTCACCAATAAGGGCATGAATCAGGTGTGCACTAAGGAAGCTCACGATGTCACCTGCCTGCACCTGTGGATGCATACAAGGTCGTTTGCACTGCATGTATCACAGGCATGGTGACATCATCACATCTTTCAATTATATATGAGCTATCCCTCTGCCGTGTAAAGTTCTGTTCACTCATGCTGTAGAGCATGAGTTTTAAATATTATGTTGTTTTCAGATTCTTCCTCTCTGGAGGCCAAACTGTTTCAGTACCAGGAGCCTTGTAGGGGGAAAGGGGAATAGTATTCTTAATGTTAGTTAGAAACAGAAAAATGAATTTTTCATACCTCATGATATGGGGCTTTGTCCTGCCCTGCAGCAGCCAAAGCATCGGGCCCACACCCGTCGTCTGCCACCAGCAACTTCTAGCAGAGGGCATGACAGCTTGGTGTGTTGCGATGTCTCCCTCAATTACAACTCCAAGATCTGCTCAAGCTCCTTTGTCAGCACCCTTAATATTATGTCATCCTCAAAGCAGATGCAAAGGCATCATGTCATAGCTTGAGCTGATCCAGCAACTTGTTCCACCTTTTCCCCCACACCCTTGCACTTGCTTTGGCACACCTCAGATCCATCTACAGCCAGTGCTGCTTGCCAAGGTGGCAGAAAAGCATTCCTAAACAAAACAATTCAAAAACAGTAATTTTCTGCCAGGCCCATGAATTGAGTTGACTCAGGTCAAACCTTGTGAGAACCACACAAAGAATGGGATAGAAACATGGGGAGACCAGACCCTTTGAGCAGGCATGGGCAGTTCAACAGCTTCTCTGCAAGGTCACCCTTTTCCAGTCCGTATTTGACCTCCAGATGGATCCTGTATTTCAGCTTTGGATGGATCCTGAGTACAGGATTCAACTGGAACCTGTGTTCCAGATTTAGAATTAGTTATATGGGATGAAGTTGATGCTGGGCTTTGACCTGAGCAGCTTTACATCTGCTGAAGAGTGCCTTGTTTGTGGGAGGCTGTTTACACATGTTAATGGATGAGCCAGTGAGCATCTTCCAAATCCTCATCTTGAGAAAAACAACACTAAATACCACAAGGCTTTAACGATGTTAGCACTAACAAAGCTCAGCTAGTATTGGGGAAAATGTGTCAAAGCATTAAACTGTTTGTACAACAAAACATGTTGACTCTTACACACCAACTCCTTTTTAGGAATCTGATTGTGCCAAAATCCATCCATACATTTTCATGCTTTAAAGAGATTTATCTTACCTTTGTGATTCAGAGTGATAAGAACTACATTCAGCACTTAAATTTAAAAGAAAATACAAACTGCCATAAATAATGTTCCCTTTTTCTTAAAAATGACTCATTTTTAAGGCAGATATTTCTCTGCAGAAACCGTATCCTTTGTTACCACAGACAGTGGAGTTTTTTCTTGGATTAAACAGTAAATTCAAACAACAGAGAAGTCTGCCTCAAACAACGCACCATAATAAACAGAGAATCAGTCCAGAACAATATGAACTCAGTATCAACAATATTCTATCAACCAGATAGAAGACTAAAGTTGTATCTGAGCTGGGTGTATTGCCTGAGATGACAAGACAGAAAGCCTTCAGAATTTGCCATACCAAAAAACAAAATTCCTAGCATTAAAAGGATTTTTACTAAAATGATTGAAATCTTTACCTTGTTTTTAATTTCTCAAAGACATTGAGATGTCATTTAACATCAACATAGGTGATGACAAAGAAGAAAGCCAGAGATAAAGTGTTCAGAACAGTCCTCATCCTTTCCATCTTCCCTGCTGCTTTGCGCACTTTCTTTTCACACTTCTTGTTCTTCCAAGGAAAATAAGAATTGAGTGTGATAATAAATAATAATTAAAAACAAAACAAACAAACAAAAAAAGCCACACTCATTTCCAAAAAAAAAGAAAAAGCAAAAAAAGGACATGGGGCTGATGCTAAGAAAAAATGTGTCTATGGCAAATCTTTCAGGCATACTCTCCAGCCCATCATATTTAGGGGACAGACTGCCCCTTTCCTAGCACTCACAGTCCATGAACTAGCAGTAGCTTATTATCTGAATGTGAGCCTCTAATGTGCAATTGTCAGTACAAACAAACAATTTCTGAGAAATCTCTGGCTGAAAATGAAAAGTACAGTTGGCTTTCCACACTTACTGCCTTACTGAAGCTAGCAGAGCTGTCTGGGTTTGGTTTTGTTTCTTGGCTGTTTGTGTAAACTGCTGAAACAGAAAACAGCAAAAGACTTTACAACGGGAAAAAAAGATTCAGAAGTCTGGTTCTTTTCCCATCTTTCCAATCCAAAGGCTATAGAAACACCATGTTAAGTATGCTGAGCAGTGATATTTATTTCATAGAATCATAGAATGGTTTGGGTTGGAATGGATGTTTAAGATCATCTAGTTCCAACCTCTTTGCTATAGACAGAGACATCTCCCTCTAGACCAGGTTGCTCAAAGCCCCATCCAGCCTGGCCTTGAATGCCTCTAGGGAGAGGGCATCCACAGCCTCTCTGGGCAACCTGTTCCTGTGTCTCACCACCCTTACAGTAAAGAATTTCTTTCTAATATGTAGTCTAAATCTACCCTCCTCGAGTTTAAAGCCATTTCCCCTCATCTTATTGCTACATGCCCTTATAAAAAGTCCCTCCCAAGCTTTTCTGTAGGCTTCTTTTAGGTACTGGAAGGCTGCTATATGGTCCCCATGGAGCCTTCTCTTCTCCAGGCTGAAGAGCCCCAGCTCTGTCAGCCCATCCTCACAGAGGAGGTGCTCCAGCCCTCATTTCCATGGCCCTCCTCTGCACCTGCTCCAACAGCTCAATGCCCTCCTGTGTTGGGCACCCCAGAACTAGACGCAGTATGACAGTGGAGCCTCACAAGAGCAGAGTAGGGGGCAGAATCACTTCCCTTGACCTGCTGGTAACACTGCTCTAGACTTAGCTCAAAATACAGTTAATTTTCTGGGCTGCGAGTGCACATTGCTGGCTCATGTTGAATCTTTCATCAACCAACACTCCCAAATCCTTCCACTTTATCTTTTTTTTTCATTCCATGCCTACCAGTCAAAAATGTGGAAGGGCCCAATAAATGTGCATTTTAACTGTCTTGCCTTACTTAAAGAATTATGGTGCTCTACTTTCTTTGGCCTTACAATACTGTATGATTCAAGCTAAATCAGTGCTAACAAAAAACCCCAAGATTTTTAAAACTGCTTGAGCAAGAAGTCACAATGTCTTCCACTGAATTATTTCAGATAATTAAAGCAGTGTATTTCTGCCATTTTTTTGCTGGCCCACAACTATTGGTGCATTTATATGCCTAGTACAATCTCAATTTCTTTTAACTGGAAGGAGAATAAATCCTATAAAATATAAGGCACATTGAAATTGCTATAATTATATTCACTCAAGTAGTTATATCAATATAATTATTTTGTCAAAAAAATATACATGAATTGATTATAAAAGTTGCACATAGCCAGGTCATGAATAATGTGTTACTCTGCATACCTAAATGCTTATGTCTATCACAAAAAATTCTCAGTTACATTGAAGAGAATATAGCATTTACGTTGCTATTTATTTATTTATTACTTTATGAAAAATAAAGTTCAGTGTAAAAAGTTCTAGATTTGGTTTGTGGCAAGATAAAAAGTAAATATAAGCATAATTTTTTTCCTTTTTCTGAGTCTGATGATTATGAACAGATGTTCACAATCTTGGACATGTTACTGTACATGTAATTACCAAAGCTGTCCTAATCACAGCACACAGAACTGATCACTTACCATATCTAATTAAAGCAATTTCTCCTCCTGATGCTGAACCATGAAAGTACTGTTCCCATTTTTTTTTTCTGAATGGCTTGATAATAAAATTCACATCAAAGATTTATTTTCCTTTCCTAAAATAGTAAGTTTTCAATAAAATCTTCACAAAATTAAAGTAGTATTTGGCATACAGTTTTGTAAGATGTTTGCCAGATGTTATTCTGGGAAAGTACTGCCTCAGTATTACTTTGGCTGCTTAAATTATAAAATACATGTTCATAACAAGTTATAAAATTACCAATTTACACAGTTTACGCAAACAGTTGCAGACTCAGTCTTAAGACATAACTGCAGTCAGTCTGTCCTGGGCACAATTCCAACCACCCTCATGGCAGGACATATGCTTTATTCTATTTAGAATTTGAATTTCTTTTTTGTAAGTAAATTTTAATTAAGATGCACTTCTCAAGATCTTGCTCATACATTTGATCCTCTGATAGGCAGTTGGTTTTATTCTAATCTTTTTCTGCCTCAAGTGCTTATGGCAAGCTTCCTAGATGCACAGTAGCAACAAAAATTGATGGTATTTGGTGACAATCATGTTAAAAGTTTTACAGTCAAAATTTAGACCAGTTTCCACATTTACACATCTCTCAGCTCACATTGAGATACACCATTCCTATTAAATTCCAAGCTCCTGTCCTGGTCTCTGAACTGGGTGGAGGCAGATTCACAATCTCCAACACATGGCTTCCACAATCTTGGCTGACAAAATGATGGCACTTTTCAGCACAGCACAAACCACGTGCAGCTCAGCAAAAAAAAACATCACCACCAAGTATTATTAAAAACTGCATTTGCAAATATGCTTTGTTGTTTCCTCCCAGCCAGTGGTAGTTTCCCACAGTGAACCTTTCAAAAAGGAGCGTAGAAAAGAAAACCCAAGACTGCATGTAGTGAGTGGAAAAGACAGACTTTTAAGAAGATTTTCAAATGTTGTGGAAAAAATGATGCTGTCATTACTTTCTTAAGTGCTGGAATTATTTTTATTGTGGCTCACAGTGTCACAGAATCACAGAGTCATAGAATGGACTGGGTTGAAAAGACATAAAAGATCACGTAGTTTCAACCCCGCTGCCATACACAGCGTCACCAACTTCTAGAGCAGGCTGCCCAGAGCCACATCCAGCCTTGCCTTGAACACCTCCAGGGGTGGGTCATCCACAGTCTCTCTGAGCAACCTGTTCCAGTGCATCACCACCCTCTGAGTGAAAAACTTCCTCCTAACTTCTAACCTAAATCTCCTTTGGAAAAAGTGAAAAGCAGTCGGAGTGCTGCAGGCACAATGTGGTGACTTTACCACCAATTAAGATGCTGATTTTACTTGTGATTTACTCATATTTTTAAAGCATTAACTGGCTAGACAATCCAGTGCTCCCACAACTAATAATGTGTCCAAACCAAGTTCCTACGTCGTTTTCACAATGGATTAATTGTCCTTAATTCATGTTTTCCATTATCTCTCCATAGAGATTGCTGTTAAATAATTGCAGTGGTTTTTGTTGTTGTTGTTGTTTTTTACATCTGCTTGACAATGAAATGTTAGCATGTCAGGATGCTGTAGTGTGACCAAATAAAACCACTATACATGCTGACCATGATCTGCACCTTTCCTGCTTGGGTTGGAAGAGACCTTAAAGATCATCTAGTTATTTTTACTTAATGTCAATAAACATATCAACCCTACTTTATAGTTCCTTCACTACCTTTCTTTCCAAGTCAAAGGGTTTGTGGCTGTTTACTGACTGAAGCCCATTGGAGGATCAGTAGCAACCTCAAGGGATCTCAAGCCTGGCCAGCACACAGCAACACCAATTTTGGGAATCTGGGTGCCCAAAGCAGATGAGGGCAGTTAATGTCTTCACTGAAGGCTCCCCTTGATTTAAGATAGTGTGAGCATATACCAGATAATTGCCATATGCAGAGATGGAAGAAGCCAGCCACACGTTCAGATCTGTAGGGCTATGTGAAGTGAGCCACTATGTGAGTCATTCTTTAGCAGTTCTGAGAGAAAATAGATATTTTATCTGGCTGCATGGAAAGAAGAGAAAAACACTGGGAAGAGCACTCATGACTAAGCTTGTCTTCTCACTATGTGGTGTGTTTGGAAACTTCATCTAACCTCTTATCTGTCCTGCTGTGCTCTGAATTATATGGCCAAACGTTATGGCCTGGATAAGAAAAAAACAACTCTTAAAATTATTCTTTTTCTCTCTTCCCTAAGGAAGAAAAACTTGTTTATGTTTTGAGAACAAAGATTTTAGCAGATGACCACACCCTAATTTAACCAGGAATTATTATGTGATTATGCCTTCTGGCTCAATGAGGAATCAGAGAGATCTGTGCCACATTGCATTGTAATTTGAGAGGCTGATTGTACTTTTTTTTTTGCAGCTTGCTCTAGGTACGAGTCTATCCTGGGGGCCCAGGAGTCTGTCCTTAATGCCATGATATATTCCAGGAGTTACTCTGCTTTTTAAATGTAAGAGCAAACTGCCTGATAAAAAGTCCATCAAATAAAGTCCCTGTGAGGAAAAGCATGAGTATTCCCTCTGGAAGTTATTGATTTTCCTAGAGGCCAGAATCTCAGTAGATTATAATATGAGGGCTGCTCTGAAAGTATTTCCTCCTAATTTATTCTGCTGGCCCACAATGTCAGAGGCAGATGGTGGTGGTACGGCTGCAGAGGCTTAACTTTCCCATCAGTACTTCATTGCATTTTGATGCCACACAACAGATAGCAGCAGAGGGGCAGCCGGACAAAATGGAGTCTGGCATAGAAGTGTGTACGAAGCAAAGGTGTATCGTTTAATTCTTCCACACAGAAAAAACTGCACCCATTGACATTCACAGATGCTTGCTGAGATCAAACAGTTTTGGTCTTTTCTAGAGTGGAGGTGAGCACAGTGAGACAGTGGTGACAATGCTGTGTTACTGTGCTCTTAGCATCTGTTGTAGTTTCCATAGAAATAAATAGGAAGCATTATTTTTGAGTGACCTACATAAATTGGTTAGAGAGTAGATCAATTCATGCTCTTTTTATTTCCCCTCAGAGTTTCTGCTAAAAACTCCCTTTCTTTCTGCATGAAAGACAGAATAGATAAATAAACATTTTAAAGATCATCTTACACAGTAAGCTGCTATTTCAGCAACAAGATATCTGAATGTATGTGTATTAAGGATGTGACCAGGAGTAGTTACTGCATCAGTAACAAGGATGGGCTGATTTTACAGACTCCAGCTTGGGATATTCTATGATTCAATGAAACGTGGATCATCCTGCTAACCTGCCTCATTTGAATAACACATTTTTGTGCCAACAGAAGTAAATTCATGCACTAAGAAGCAAAGAACATAGGAGTTTGTATGTGCGTGTATTTTAATGCATAAATATTATGCTACGTATTCTTATGTGCTTCAGAATATGTATACCCCAGTGATTTTCAGAAGACCTTAATAGTAAGGCCACAGGACACAGCCAAGAAAGCTGTTGATCTAAGCACAGGAATTTAGCTACGAGAATTCACTTTCCTCTAGTAGAGACATACACCGTGCTCTCTACCTGACAGTGACACATCCTGCTGATAATTCAGCATACTGCTTTCCAGTGCAGTAGTGCAAACCCTTACCAGTTGGACAGTTCAGAGCAGTGGAAATGAAGAGTCACACAGATACAAGGTCTTCTCACACTCAACAGCCACGCGCCTGGTAACCTTCTGGAACACTACTATCCATAACGCAAAGTACAGGTGATAATAAAAGACATGCTATACTCCCATGTCTATTCCCTGTCAAACAGGAGTTGCATGGTTGGTGAGGTACACAGAGGAAGCCATGGCTTGTCTTGGCCAGCAAGGCAAAGAATGTGTACAATGAATTGTCTGAAAGCCAGCAGTGGTCCACATCCAGTCCTAATACAGACAGAGCTCAAAATCTCTGTCAAATACCTCAATTTTTATTATTTTGCAAGATAATAAACTCAGCTAAACATTTGACACACACACTAATCTCTATCAAATTCAAAACCCTTGAAAAGCCTTGAATGCAAAGTAAAGTTTACTTATTGAATTTTATATGAACATTTATGGTCCCTACCTTCCCAGCTGATTAAAATAATTATGAGTGAAAGTACAGGGGTTCTATCTTTCTCCCAGCTCATTAGCACGCTTCTAAAAAATCTTCAATTTCTCTCTGGAAAGATTTTTTTCTGTTTTGCTACATAAAAAAAAAAAAAATACAGTCTCCTGAATGTGGGACATGAAGTTGATCAAACTCACTGAAATCCTCTTTTAAACATCAGTAAGATCCAGCAAGTGGCCTCATTTATCCTCACATAACCCAAGAAGGCACCTCTAATATTGCCAAAAGCATATGCTGAAAGCAAGAACAAAGGACTGCACTTGACAATGGCAGCATTTTCATTTTAGTGATGTAGCACGTGATAGTACATTGATCTTTGTAAAGCACACAATTCAATTCAATTAATGAAACATATTAAACCCATGCAAAATGTATTATGCACTGTTTGTAATGCAGTCAGTAAGACAAAACTAATTTCCTGTAATGTCATCATATAGAAAAGTAGAGGAGTAAATTATATGACAAGAACATACAAAATATACTCATTTGCTCTTGAATGAATGTATGCTATGAAATGTGATGCACACATGTAGTAACTAAATGAAAAGGAGGCATCCAAGATAGCTTACAGAAACGATTAAGTTATCTTATTTTCCAGCTAATACCTGTGGTTTTAAACTAGAACAGGATTATTTACTTACGTATTTGACTGTCACAGAGTCAGACACAGATACATAGACTTACTGTATGTGTGTAAGTCCCGCCTTTAGTTCAGACATAACTTTAAGCACTAGATTGTGCCCTGTATGTATCAGGTTAATGCTCTGTTTGACTTGCTACATATTATGGCAGTATTTATTTAGAGAATGGGAAACAGTAGCAATGAGGTAGTTTGGCAGAAGCCTGTAAAAATTCACAGGAAGTAGCTATGCTCCATCCCACGGCTTACAACTGTTTAAGACATTTATCACTCATATATTTAAAGGCAATACTTTGCAGGCTGCTCAACACTTTGCTCCTATAGCACAGAGGGAAAAAAGTCAATGTGCCAAGAAAATAAAACACTCCCGTATTATTTCACCAGCACTTTCCAGAAGGATATAAAATATACTGGCTGCATACTTTCCCAGATTGTGTCCCACCACTTAGAAATTCTTCTTGAAAGATAATCCCTCAAGGATTCAGTCTGGAATAGCATAACTTCCTTCACTAAATGCTTTCTCTGCTTTCCCTTTTCTATCCCTTTACTTCAGTATTCCCAAGAGAAGTTTAACAAGATGCTGATCTTGCATTGCAAGAAGAAAAAATACTCAGCACCCAAGGCCCTAAATGTAACATTGGTTTCAAGACATTAATTAAGGTTTAAATATGTGTTTTTAAGTGGGAAATAAAAGGACTATAAACAATTATCTATTCTGTTTTTTTCTCAGCTCATCTGTGACCTTAAGGAGCTAATTTCTGTAGTACCCTTCCACATTCTTGAAAAATTCCTGCTGGATGTTCAGTCAGTGAATATTTTGTAGGTTTTATCTCCAGAGGTGAACAGAACACCAACAGAAGTGGAAAAAATCCTATGGTATCAACTGTGTAAAGTTAGGATGGTGTACCTGGGAAAGGATCTCTCCAGATCCTGTTATCGTGCACTTTCCCAAAACGTCTACTGCTGCCAAAAGGATGCTGAGGAACTGGGCTGGATGGTCATCCTCATAGGAATAGCAATGAAGTGCTGAAAGAGAAGAAAAAGGTTAGAGACATGCAACTGGAAGCAATCCAGACAATGAAACACAAGACAGCACCACTGGAAACAATAGTACGGAAAACTCTGGCAACTCCAGGAAATACAGCCTCTGAGCTACAAAGCTGAAGGAATGCAAGCCATCACCACCAGCCAGCACCTGCATCTCACTCCACTGAGTGGCTTTTTTCTCCTGTGGAGCTCTCAATTGGCTTCTTCATCTCACAACAGTACCTCTTTAATAAATTTCAATTGTTTAGTAAATCAATGTCCTTTTATTGTAAGTGATAACCATAATAATAGACAGGAGATGAACAATAGAGAGAGTTCAGATAGATACCAGAGAACTGCTTTGCAATCACCGAGTCAAGGATATACTGTATTGCTATCATCTCTCAGAATCAGTTAGTGCTGTACTCCCCATCTCCATGTGAAATGACAAACCTACCTACTCACAGTGAACAGACAGCCCCTTCAGGACAATTCATGGGTTAGTGAAGCACTTTTGGTTTAACAAAGTTTTAGTACCAAAAACCAGGTAGGAGATGTAATTTTCTTGTTGAGCTCAAACCACACTGTGAGATGATCCTACAGACAAACTCCACACCCTCTGTGGCTATTTGTCACTTGTTGATGCTGAGCAGGAAGAGAACACTGGGTTTCACCAGTCCGGAAAGGACAGGACAGGCAAGGACAACCAGTACCATGATTAGCATCATGAATGTCAAAAAGGTGATAGGAGATGGGAGGAGTCCCTACTTACAGCTTTGCCAAATGTTTCCGGAGTGCCTGAATGCTATGCTGCCAGGCACTTCCCCAGCTCGGGCTGAGAGCACAGAGGCATCTCTAGTGTCCTGTTGCTACGTGTGAGATAACTTTCAGTTATCTTCCAAGCAAGTGGGTGAGGATGACACAAAAATTAGCACTCATAATTGGTTAGGAACTTGGAATGAGTCCAGATGGGGACTATGGCATCTGTGTTCATTCTTGCTATAATTCCTTATCTCCAAGGAGCTAACGTTCCCTGAGAGTTTATTCTTCTCACCCAATTCTACCACCAGAAGGATTAAGACATCTGTTACGTTAAGAAAAGTACTGTTACTGTTTCCCCTTGCCAGTGTGGTTACCTCTGCAGTAACATCTGTGAAAATACAGAATCTTTCAAGACCTAATTAGTGATGTTGAAGGACAATGTTAACTCACCAAGCAGTTTGGGGAGTAACATAATTTTTATGTGTGTGTGTGTGTGTGTTCAGCATATTGGATCTTCTTCACATCTCCATGAAACTTTCGTGGTAGCAGCCCTGGAATGCAAAAATCATCTAGGGAATTGTTCATTGCTAAGTTTAGTGCGAAAGAGCTAATGGCTTCAGTATGTTGTATTGTTTAGATGTGAGGTTAAATTTGGAGATCAGACTCAGTTTCTTTTCTGGCAAATGTCTAAGAATAGGATATACAAGTCTCAATATTGACTGCCCTGATGGCAGCAGGGTCCTGTGGAGAAATTTGTTTAGCAAAGCAGTAGCATGGGTAAGAAAGAAAAATGCAGTACTTCATTTCTTCAATCACTAAAATGTAATTTGTCACCCGAAGAAAGTGCAGTGTTAAAAAGGACCACTGCCCTTAAGGAAAACACATTCATTTAATTATGACTTAATAAGACCCTAAATGTGTATTTTTTTCCTCATCTTCAAAGGAGCCATCTTGTCTAAACTGGCTGATATAAAACAAAAGATGCAAAGGATCCAGATTGCTGAAGTTCCCTAAAACCAAAATGTAGCACCTTAATTGTATAAATTATCATATCTAAGAGTCTATTCTCTAACCCATATTAATGGTCCATATTAGTCTTCGACTAATACTTGTTAATCTCCTGACTTATTTTCAAGAAATTGCTTTTTGGTCACATTCTCACATCACAGAAGTAACTGATGAGTTTGGTCAGAATTCTGTGTCTGTAGAATATAAGAGTTTACATGTGTCATGGCTATAGCTATGACCAGAGTGAGAAGACTGTAGATTAATATCAGATTTGTGCAATTCAGTAAACTCTAAAAAAAAAATAAATAAATATAAAGGAAAATATAATTATTGTCACTGGAAATGGTTGGCCACAACTGAGATAGAATAAAAATAAATATTTTAACTGTATTTGTGCAGCAAGGCCAATTAAAAAACAAAAAAAAAAAAGAGTTCATTCAAAACTAACCATTAAAAAGTTAATCAACTACAGTCTTTCATTAGTTGCCCATATTCCAGCAAAGAAAGCACCTGCAGTTCAGTTTATCAACAAGTATTGTAAAATCAGCAAACAATATAAACTCATATTCAATTTGATTTCTTTAATTTCTTTAATTCAAACTTGGTAAACGCAGCAGAAGAATCCAATATGAGGATGTGAAGATAATCTGTAAGAGGTATAGAAAATGGTACCCCTAAGAGGCCAGCACCTCACGGCCAAGTACCTACAAGGTAATTGCCAGATAGTTTGGTGTTTTGTCCAAAGAAGGGCAACGAAGCTGGTGAAGGGTCTGGAACACATGTCTTATGAGGAGAGACTGATGGAACTGGGATTGTTTAGCTGGAAGTAGAGGCGGCTCAGGGAAAACTTTATCATTCTCCACAATTCCCTGAACGAGGTTGTGGTGAGGTGGAGGTCTAATATGGCAGTGAAACTGATAGTAAGTATTTCTAAAGAGACTGCCTACTATTTGGTCCAGGATACTTATAACAATCAGAAAACTTTATGTGTGTCATTTTTCAAAAGGTTCTTTCATTTTCTACTACCAAAATAAAAAAATAAAATAAACCAGCATTTTGCCATTCCATGGCCATCTACTGGGTTGTCCATTTCTTTTTGTGAAAGGAAAAATAATGTTAAACACTAAATTAAGTGAGATTAAGATTGCATTCAAAAAAAAAAAATAACATTCACTTCTGATGCCATTTGAAAACAGCAGCAGGCTACACCAACCATTACTTTTTTTTTTTTCTTTACATTTAAAATTTGTATAGCAAAGGTAGTTGACAATAGCAGTTGAGATCAGTTATGCCATATACTGAAATGGGAAGTCCAAAGTTTATAGAAGAACAGGAAACTAAGCAAAAACACTATGAGCTGCATTCTAATGTGACAAGAAAAGCTTTACAATGAAAAAGACCAAGAAGAACATGAATCCTACAGTAATTTTTAGTAAATGCTCCCTATGAAAACAGAGGCAGTTTTGATGCTGATACACATTTCTATGAATAAATACTGTGGTTCTTGTAAAAACTAACTGTAATGACTAATTATTGGCTGACACTTATAACAAAACATGCCTGCACCCAGTGTTGCTAATAGCAGCAAGTTGATGGAGGTTCTTCGTTCCTTCCATGCAGCTCAAGTCACACAAGGATAACACTGACCTTATTTCAATGAAGAGTTATTCATGTAACTTCTTTTACTTATAGAGGTTGTTCGCCCAGTCATGCCTGACTGAAACAGAAAAGATGGATTTACAAATTCAGTGTCAGATACACTGAGTCAACAAATACTTTATTTGATCTGTAAATCAGTTCCAGAGCTGCATAACACAGAGAGGGAGATAGATTCAGAATGCCTGCTGGAATAACTCTAATAACAGTTAGAACCTCAAGCAGCCACCTATCAACTTCTTCAGTCTCTTTTCCTCTGCAGATTTTTTCTCTCCATCCCTAAGTAATCCATATGCTTGTTCAGACACACTGCTCCATTACTCATTTTTTTTCTTTCCAATTCCACTATTATCTCTGTGCAACATCTTTCACGCAGCTCAGTCTCTCAACTCTTTTAGTCCCTATTTTTCCCCACCAGTAGAACTCCTGAACACCTGACAATCTTGAACATGCCTTCATATGATTGCCCTCTGAAAAGTACCATTATTCCCCATCCTCCAGCCACCAAGCCTTCTCTTTTACTAAATTCAAAGAAAGGAAATAGAAACTCTGATGTGCCAAGGTGACAAAGAAAAAATATTTTTAAGCAGATCAATGAATTGTATATATAAATAATTCTCCACAAGAGGACATCCCTCATGTCTTCCAACTCCCTTCCTTAAATCCACTCTTACTGCTGCTTGGAATTTAGCCAGGGCAAGCACTAACACTTGTAAAATAAATTGAAAAGAATCCAAATATTTTCAGTCCTACTTGTCACGCGAAAGATATCCCTGTCTGGCAGGTAATGCTCCTTACACTTGAAACACTAGTCTTGAAATAACTCCAGCTATACACTCTTAAATCCTTGTTTGAATCGAGTCCTAAGGGAAGAAATGATATTTAAGCTACTTTCGTTCTGAGTAAGAGCATCCATACAGGGGGATAAATACCATTCACTTCATTTTGGAGTTTAATTCAGATTTGTCAAATATTCCTATACACAAGAGCATTTATAGGTTTTCTATGCAGGTACTAGTCCAGTCAGACTCTTTTCAGGGTTAGAAGTGTGCTGTGTATCATAAAGCACCTTGTTTTGCAGATATATTTGCTGTATTTGTTTTTTATAAGATACAACATGGAGCACGCTGCTGGGTGCCTGTCGTCTTAATGTTTATTGACTCATGAAGGTTCACAAATGGCTAAAATTACTTGCTATGTCATACACCATTACTTTGTATGGACATTATTGTAGCCAATTCTTCTACTCACATTTTAGTTCAATGTGACTGCTGTTTTCCACAGCGATACGTAAGAAATAATAGGTAATAAATGTCCCGTGATATACTGATTTTATAGAGCTTGAGCACCCGAGCAATGAAGGAATTAGCAGTGTTGATTTAAAGATCATGTTCATATTGGTATGGTAATTAGCTAAACTGACAAAACAGCAGTAATTCACAGAAGTATCTTTTTCTTTTTTTTTCTTTTATGTAAGTGCATCCAGGAAAAAAAATGTGAGACTGAGGTTTTCTTTCAAAGAATGTAGCTCTACACTATTTATTTTATTTTGCTGTGGTATTTGAAAAGCATTTGAGCTATGAATGGTTTTATCACAGCCACTGTCTTTCACCTGAGGGCTTTTGAAGTTTAACAGGTGCTGTTTGCATGTGGCTTTCAGAGTTACAGAAATAAGGGCAGAAAAGGACCTCAGAAGTTCACTCATTGCCTCTACCTGCTGGACAGAGGCAAACAGGCAAACCACAACTGTGCAGATCTGTGTTCTCCTAGCTGTTAGTATCTGACCCATGTACACACAATAGCCACATACAGATGTTGTAACTTCTAAGAGATTATATGTTCTTACTGTTTTCTTTCACAGAAAGATCTGAAAAGCTACGTATTCCAGTAGAAAGAAGGACATTTCCACTATCCCTCTATTCAACCCTGTCATCTGCAAACAGTTTACATCACCTTCTGTTCTCTGTAATAAATCGTCTGCTTTCACAACCCAGACCAGTTATAAATAGGAACACATGATTTCACATTTTGAAAAATCACAGAACTTACCAAGAAAGCAGTTGCTCAACTGAAAATGCAGGGAAAATGGCAAAACTAACCATGATGTACCAGGGGGCAAAATGTTTGAGACTTTGTTTTCTGTTTTCTTTGATTTGTAAAGCACTCAGACAAGTGTCAATTCTAAAGTGACGTTTGCTGAGGCTGCACAGAGCTTTCCTTGAAAATTCTTTGTACAGCATAATTCCACTGGGAGAATGTGACTTGGATAACAAAGTAGTCGCAAAGCTGGTGGTCTGTGTTCTAAGAATACATTACTTATCCATACACTAGATTTCTTTTTTTTTCTGCAACTTTCATCTTCTGTCCTGTATCTTTAAAATTTCCATGGAAAGGCGTATTTCTTTTGCAGGAAGTTGTGTGTAACTATATAGAATTATCTATAGCAAAATATGTAGCATGGGAGAAAAAGATCTTTCACTGAGTAGGAATTCTGTTATCAAGTCTGGGGTTTCATCCTGAAGACTGCATCTCCCTTCAAATTATGGATAAGCTAGAAAAATATTCCTAGCTTCTCTTCAGAAGAATGGCAGTAAATGTGTATATTGTCCTATCACTATTGCAGTGTCTCTATCTCATTTCTCCAGAAACCTTGTCTTTGTGCTTTTATTCTGACAGAATAGCATTACAAATTCTACAGTCTAAAACACTGTGGGAGTTATGTGGTGCAATGTGTTTACACAGTGTAATAAACAGTAAACCCTAACTAGGGTAATCCCAAGAAGAGAAGCCTGATGGCTCGGAACAGATTTAAAATAACTAAAAAGGGCACAGTTCTGACATGTAATGACATATTTCAGGTGCTCCAAATGGGTCTATTAATCCACTGAAAATGACAAGCTTCAATCCACTGCATAGTCAGAAAATACTAAACCACACTAACCCCAAAGCCTGCTAAGAAAGCAAAGCCATGTAGCTACCTTGCCACAACTTGCAACCAAATACCCATGGACTTGAATAACCTTCCTCTCTACAAAACATGCCTCCCAACAATGTCGAAGTTAATGATAAGAGATAGAATATAATTTACATCTCTCTCTCACACACACACAAAAGAAAAAAAATAAAAAAACCTCAGAAAGGATCAGTCACCAAGATATTAATTTTCAGATATAAATCTCAGGCAGAAATTTCAAACTATAATCCATTACTGCCTCTGGCTAGTGCCCTCTGATATTCTGTATTATAGTATGTCCTGTGACAACATAGTAGTCTTGTTGCAGAAGAACAGTTTCATCCCTGTATGGGTCTGAAAAATCCAAAGCCTGATCTTGGGAACAATTACTCCAGTAACTGACTTGCACATCCATGAACAAAGTATCTCCTACATGATTAAAACCTGACATGACAAAGAAAATGTACTTGATGATGTACTGGAAACAGTTGATCTCAGCATCCCAACTCTAGACAGTTGTGTCATAACAGAAATATTTCTAGGCATACACACAAATGACAGACATACATCTAATTGCTTAGTAGTCTAATGACATGCAGAGGAGCATGTTTTCATCTCTTTATGATTAGAAAGTGCTTGAGACAATGTGATCAATTCTAATGATACAACTTGTATGCATGCAAGCATGCCTGCATAGGATCCAATGCACACGAATCATCCCACAGCCAAAACCTGATTCTTCACTCAGTTTGTTCAGTTCTTCAAAGTTTCCTTTGGCATTAAGAAGGATACTTTCACAAGGGAAGGTTGTAAATGTAAGAGTCACTGTACTGTTGCGAAGAGCAGATCACGACCCTTAAGTACACATTTATTGTAGAGCTGATAGATAACTGATGATGTAACATTGCTGACTGAAGAAGACGTTTTTTGGCAAAAGAAATTAAATGGAGTGAATTAACTATATGGATCGAAATTCAGCAAAGCACAGGAGGCCTTCTGAAGAATGGAGGCTTCCATTATTGAGTTTTTCTACTAATGAGAATCTAACACACAGCCTGCACAACAGCAAACTAAATCCTCCATTACTCAGAGAAGAAGACCAATTAATGTCATTGGGATTGTACCTGAGTATGGTAGTTTTAGGCAATTTAGAAAGCTTAGCTGAAACCTAAACTCTCCTAAGATTTTAAGGAGTCATATATAACAAAGGAGTTACATATAACAATCCTAGAGGGAGTACCTGAAACAGTTAGCTAAGCCATCTATAACAAATGTGTAGAATCTTAGTAAAAGCAACCAAGAAATCTGTCCACCTTGTGGATTTCTAAGTCTCAGCCCAAAAAGATGGAGGTACCAATCTCCTATTTTCCCAGCTAAACCCACACGGTGTGGCTCCCAGAAGAGACTAACAGCAAAAGAGACTGAAACTTGCTAGATGTATTTTTAACAGTTCAGCTGGACACAGAACTGTGAATTCATCTGCTGTCAATTTCAGTCTCAATTGATGCTGTTCCTCCTTATTCTGCAGCTATTTACCTATGTATAGATATGTATATACACATGTTGCAGGAGAACTATTCTTGCAAGGTAAGATTTGAGTAGTGATGTGGAGTCTGGTAAAAAAAGATCTATAGAGGGACTTAAGATTTTCAGAAAAGAGGTGACAGCACAATATACTTTCAGAGGATACTCAACTTTGGAATGATAGGGGCAGAAGGGACAATGAGTATGCAGTTTGGCTGAAAATATACAATGCAATGGACCAAAATGTATCTTTCCTTGGTTGCATCTGTTTCCTATGCAGACATCTCCAACATTACACCTTCCAGCCTTGTTCAGAGAAGGTCTCATCAACTAGGATTTGAAAGTGCCCATAGAATCCAGTGACTCGTTTTATACAATGACCCAGAGTTGCAACCTGATGGAGTTTAGCCAACAGTGGAATGTTTTCAAATTTTATTTATAAATGTATATATATACACGTAGACATGAATTTTGAGACTACTATCTACCCCTCTGCTTACAGATCACTGCTTAAAGCCCACTCGCCAATGATTTCACAGATCTCACTGCAGGGTGCTTCAGTTCCCACAGTGATTCTATTCCTAGCATGTGAACAACATATCCACAGCTTTCTTCCTGGGGGATGTCCCTCAGAGCATATGATGTTTTTTAAGCAAAGATGAGAGTCAGAAAACCACAATCAAATGATCAGATGTGAACTTGTGAGACTGTCTTTAGGAAGAAGTATGATGCAGGGAAGCAAGTTGCTGATTTTATAACCAGAATGTTTATGGTATGTGTGTCGCAAGGCAAAACTCTGCATAATCAGGTACAAGGTAATGTAGGTCCAGTGAAAGGTGTGCTACCCTCATCTAACCATTTTCCTCTGTGTTAAATCACAATAGTTTTGTTTCCCAGGGACAGAATTACTGAAATTACAGGCAAACTATGTGGGACAGATTGCTGATATTAACACAGAAAAGCAAGACCACCAAACCTTTGCACCAGTCAATATTTGTTCTCCAGCAGTTGGTGACCAATGGTTTAACACACTGATTCTTGTTGCCACCCTCCCCCTGCCTTCCAGGAAATAAGGTTCAGTTTCCCAACTCCGGAGAGTAGAAAAAACATAAAAATGTAGCCCATCTCCATCCTCCAAAACTCTTCATTCACTCACATTCCTTTACATTCAGATACAGCCCAAGCTTGTATTGAAATACAATAACGACGAAACAAAACAAAAACAGCAATCATCCCAGCAAGGATGTTGTCTATTTGAGTGACACAGACTCAGTACCTTTGAGTTCACATTGGAAATCTCTCCTTGACCTGGACTAACAGACCCACATTTCAGCACCTGACAGGTAGGGCAAAACAACCTACTCTGCACTTCCCCACCCAGCTTCTGTCTGCACTTGTTTGTATCCAACTTGAAGCACTTCTTGGCAGCAGTGGGGAGAGGAAGTTCAAGCAGCATGCATTGTAGCAAAGCATCTCCTGCATCTCTGAGTATCACTGTATCAGCTTAGAGAAGCTGCTTTGCACCTCTTCCACTTAAGGAAAAGCTGAAGTAAACACTAAGCAAGTCCATTCTGTGTGTGTCCAGCACAGACATACTGCTGCAAAATAGCCTGTCAGGGGTCAAAGACCTGGAGTTCAGCTCCTTTGGCTCCCAAGGTCAGGCCAACTTGTCTCACCCAGTGAGCTTAGCATTTGCAATTACCGATTGTGTCATTGCCTCTTTTTGTGAAGATGACAGGGATCTTTTTTAGGTAGTGACATTTTTCCTGGTAAGCAAACAGACCTGTAATGCATGAAGTAGGCAAAGCTGCATTTCATGCTAAGCCAGGGCAGAACTCAACAGAAGTTAAAGTTTGATTGCCTTAAAGAATCTCTGAAACCATATAGTTTTAGTTTCACACTTTATAGCTCACTGTGAAAAAAAAGAAAGAAAAAAAAATAGAGATGGGAAGGAGAAAGACAAAAAATGACTCCAGGAATTGCTTTCTTTTCATTATTTTCTCTTAAGGTGTGAATTTTCTGCCAAGACTATCCACAGAAACAGAAGTGGAGGAAGGACATCTACGGTGAGATAAAAATGGCCCTACTAAGAAGTCTTAGTACAGTTCATGATTTATGGCAAGATCAGGGCAAGATTACAGCAAGAATACTGCATGTCTCCTTCAGCTCAGGGGTTCCAGTTCTTTGTCCCAGCACTGCCAAGAGACACTGTGCAAAACCTCTCCCCCAGCCCACACCCAGCCCTAGGGATGGTTGATGCATTACATGTAGCTAAGGGTTGATAAAATCCACATAGTGTGTTAGAAGCTTGATCAATTATTTTTCATCATTGCCTTTACAAATATACTTAATTAATCTTTAAGTCAAGCGTAAACCAAGAAGGCTACTTTTTTTTTTTTTTAATGAAAATTTTCCTCCAATTAAAAAAAATGACCTTGCAGTTGAAATGTCCTTCCCTTTCACTTTCTCTTTTTTTCTTTCTCTTCTCTCTTTCCCTTTCTCTTTTTTTCTCTCTTTTGTTTTCTCTTTCCCTTTCTCTTTCTCTTCCCCTTTCTCTCTTTTTTTTTTTTTTTTAATATTCTTCAAAAGGTTTGGTAAAATCTGATTTCATATCACTATTTGGCTCAAAACTTACCCAGATCTGAGATTCTGAGGATCATTTTACACAAAACTACTAGGAAAAAAAAGTCCAGAAAGTGTAGGAACATGGGTCTTTTCTTTTTTCTGTTATTTTAAAAAAGTTATTCCATATAAATCTCTTGTGTATTTGCCACAAATACAATGTCTGCAAGTATATCAGCCATAGCCTGCAGTGAACCACAAAGATATTACTACTAATAATGCTGGACTTATAACTCTTAAGAAAGACATAATAAACTAGAAGCAGCAAAAGTTAGTTTTCAGCCCTTGCATGAACTGCAAAAATCTGATCAGGTAGCAGAGCAAAAACAGCCAAGTTTTCAAGTGGCAGAAGGTGGTTGGTAGGAATCCAACATGATAGGAGTCCTTCAGTCAAAAAAAAAATATTTGTTCACTTGAGCTTCTACAAAACATTGTCAAAATAAACCACATTTATTTATTCAGATGATGTTCCTTGGCTTTACTTTCAGGAAAACCGCCAGAAAATAAATGAAGTATTCACTGAATCAACAATCCAGAAAAGACACTTAAAGAAAGATCTGAAGTTGGAATATGCAACACACTTCATTTAAATGATACGGTTGGAGATACTTGCTTTTCTTTAGCTCACTGAGATTGCTTTTGAACATTTGAAATTATACAGTCTTATTCAGAACAGTTATACATTGTAGTGAATTACAGCGCTAACAAGAAAAGGCACCCCAAAAATATTTTTACTTCCATTTAAAGGGAGAAGGAGGGAGTTATTTCTAGAGGAGGGCCACAAGGATGGTCAAAGGGCTGGAAGATCTCTCTTCTGAAGAAAAGTTGAGAGATCTGGGCTTGTTAAGTCTGGAAATGAGAAGGCTCCAGGGAGTCCTCACTACAGACTTCCAGTACCTGAGGGGAGCTTATAAGTAGGACAAAGACCAACTTTTTTATATGGTCAGAGAGTGATAGGACAAGAGGGAGTGGCTTTAAACCAAATGTGTAGAGATTAGATGTTAGAGGAAATTCTTTACTAGGGGGCAGTGATGCACTGGCAGAGGTTGCCCAGAGAAGCTGTGGGTACCCCATCCCTGGAGGCATTTAAGGCCAGGTTGGACAGGGCCCTGGACAGCCTGAGCTGCTGTGAGGCAGCCCTGCCCATGACAGGAGACTGGAACTGGATGTACTTCCCTTTCATCGTAAGCCATTCTGTGATTCTATGATTTATGACAAATATTTTTCTATCCAATTTCTCCCTTTTCTATCAGTGCTACTTGGCCCACTTAGCCTTTAATGATTTTGTCATAACATCTATAATACCAAAGGGAAAACAGAGGTAGTCGTTACCTTTTACCTCTCTTGTGGTGTTTTTTTCATTAAACACATACCTAAGAGGTTGGGTGCAATAAATATGAAGAGAGGTCACTAGTTTAAGGTTTGTCACCCATCATCAATGTGGTAAAACACATGTAATCAAAAGCCCAGACAGCTTAAAAAGCACAGGGTACTAACTGCTGCCTTGCAAGGGAAATGCACAAACTACAGTAAAACTGATCTGTCTCAGGCCACACCCTGGGAGATGGGCACCAGGGCAAACCCCGTCCCCCAGCCTTTGCTGTCAAGACCTGTTGACTTTGTTAGAACTCAGACAAGAAGGACAGGGGAGGCTGTGAGAAGGAAAAGTGACAGTAACAGTGACATCCACTGGAAGTCCAGCATGCAGAAAATCATGCAGTGTCTCAGGAGGTAAGACTGAGAATCCATGGCGTGTCTGTTTTTAACTGACTTGTGTATGTTATCATTTGCTTGAAGTAAAGCACTAACTGTGCTCCAGTACATGATTTTCAGTAACTGCATGGCATCAAAAGTAATTCATAGAATTGTCTAATTAAAACTGACTAAAATTTGGGTTTAAAGCACTCCAAATGAAGTATGAGACAATTTCTCTGTAAGAGCCCTATTAACAATGAGAAAAAACATGAATAGGGAAGTTTTGAAGAACACTAACTTGCTTTCTGTTGCTACGGGATACACTTCCTTGGTCTACCCCCATGTTCACAGCAAGTCTGACTCACAAGAAGTCTGGCTTTCAGTAAATAATGAAAGCCCTATGCTACTGAAAACAATCTAAAGAAAGGATAAAAACCAAATTAAATAATATGTAAATGACATTATATATATCTACATAGTCCCAGGCTCTAGGTACAGTGACACTGAAAGTCTATGGGCTACATAATGCACGTGGAAAATGGGTGTTAAACAGGCTGAGTGTTGTTCCATTTAAAAACTGCTGTTTGTATTGTTTTGATCCCTCTTCTACTGAGCCCAGGCAGCCTCTTGCTATTTGCATCCCTTTATTTCTTATTTTCTTCTTCTGTGTAGCAAATGCCACTACCAAACGCCTGTCCCACAGTATCTCCCCATCCCTCTCACTTTTCGTAACCTTTACTTGTTGCATGGAATGGTTTCACAGACACAAAGTTCAAAGCCAGAACTTACCCATGTGACTTCCACTTTTGGGTGTCCATGCATGCAGTGCCTGAAACTAGTGACATATTGGGATAAAGCATTTAGTTCCCATGAAGTTCAGAGAAAGCAGAACTTCTAAAATTAGGAATTATTTCTGAAAATTTTTACAAGTCTGATTTGCCCTAAAGGTCTCTGCAGAAGTCCTAATGCTGGCTTTGGCATTTGCTGGCTGGGTTACAGATGGAAGTCATAACCTCCTTGCTCTTCCACTGCTTAAATACATGTTTACCTATTTTGTGCCTATAATTGTAGGATCCCTTCCCTCATTGTGTTTGTAATGTTCCCATCAGTATGACCAATAGAATGACCAGCTTGGGATTTTTCAGTATATTTCAGTGAAATTTTTCACATAAGTGAACAATATTCAAATCACTTCTGAAGATATTCACAAGTCCAGAGGCTGACCTTAATAAAACTGTTCTAAATAACTTCACGTACTGAGCTATGTCGTGAAAATGCACAAAATGCCTGTATTTTAAAAACAAAATACAACACATAACTATATTATTACTATACTGTCAAAATATCTGTTTAAGTATAGACTACTAAACAAAATATCCATCTTGAGAAAAACACGACACTTATGCAGTACACTAAAGGAGGAAAAAATACTGAGTAGGATTTTCAACATTTGTTCATCTGAAGAGTAGATAAGGGAAATTTTTCCACTATATTCAGAAGGTTGATTTCAGAGCCATTAATCCTCTGACTCACAAGTCAATATAAGGTCAGTGATATTTTCATGTATGCACGCTAACAATCATATTATAACAAAGATAAAAGAAAATCCCCATTGGGACAGGATAATAAAAACCGGAAAAGAAATGTGAGTAATAAAGGAAGAAAAAAAATTAAGAGAGCTAACTTTAAAATGCGACATTGTTTTAGATTATCACAACACAGGTGTTACAAGAGGGGAAAAATGTTAAAAAAACAACCAGGATAATTCTTCATGCAAACACAGGAACTTTCATACTAGTCCTCTACTGCAACTTAATTTCTTATTTACTTTTTTTCCCAATTGCACTTAGAATTAAACTTCTCACTAAAATAAATAAGAACTGTGAAACCTTGTGTACAAAACCCTGTTGTTCTTCAAGCAAAAAAATTCCCAGTGACTTAAGTGGAAATTGCATTTGATCAGCTTACTTTATATTCCAAATTGCTGTAAATGGAGCAGCAGGAAACTATTTGAGGCAGAGTTCAAAAGCAGTCCTTCTATAGCTCACTCTTCCAAATGCATTGCACATATGGAGAAATGCTCATACTAAACAGTATTTTGTTCCTTGAAGTTAAAATATCTCTGAAGTTAGGAGTCTTCAAAAGTCTTCTTGACTCATCTGAACCAGATGAGGTTAAACAATCAAATGTAGAGTGTTGTACCACATGCACTGGTACAGGTTGGGAGATGACCTGCTGGAGAGAAGCTCTGAGGAGAAGGACCTGGGCGTCCTGGTGGACGACAGGCAGGCAGTGTGCCAGCAGTGTGCACTTGTGGCCAAAAAGGCCAATGGGATCCTGGGGTGCATTAAAAAGAGTGTGGCCAGCAGGTCAAGGGAGGTGATCTTCCCCCTCTATCCTGTTGGAGTATTGTGTCCAGTTCTGGGCTCCCTGGTACAAAAAAGACAGGGATCTCCTCAAAAGAGTTCAGTGGAGGCTATAAAGATGATAAAGTGTGTGGAACACCTCCCTTATGAGGAAAGGCTGAGAGACCTCGGTCTGTTCAGCCTTGAAAAAAGAAGACTCAGAGGGGATCTGATCCATGTCTATAAATATCTAAGGAGTGGGAAGTAAAGGGATGAGGCTGGACTCTTCTCAGCAGTGTGTGGTGATAGCATGAGGGGAAATGGCCACAAACTGATGCATAGGATGTTCCAAACAAATGTGCATGGGAACCTCTTCACAGTGCAGTGATGGAGCACTGGCACAGGCTGCACAGAGAGGTGATGGAGTCTCCTTCTTTGGAGACATTCCAGACCCACCTGAACGCCTACCTGTGCAACCTGGTCTGGGGAGCTGCTTTGGCAGGGAAGTTGGACTTGATGATCTCTGGAGGTCCCTTCCAACCCCTACAGTTCTGTGATTCTGTGATTCTGTTGTAATGCAGTCAGTGAGGAATGGATGCAAGTTAGAGAACATTTTGCCTTACCTGTAGTTAATTCAGCCACATTAGTTACCAAGCTCACAAATGTTAAACAATTGAGTTTTTAATGCAAAAATAAATAAATAAATAAGTGCCAACAGCATATGGAAAATTATATGTGATCTCTTTATCTTTACTTTTTCTGAATTTTGACCAAAATGACAGCAATCTATCAGTGCTGTTTAACTGGATCCTGCTTTGGCTTTCAGAGCTGAAGAACTGAATCTAATGGTTCCTTATCTGTCCACAGAGCTCATACAGTGCTGTTGGACACCTGAAACACTCATCAATAATGTCAATAATCTCTTGCCTATTTTGGGGTAATTGACTCCTTCATTCAAAGGGTATGATCACAATATCAAATGAAAGCAGAGAAAATTTAAGAAGTTACCATTTTCCCTGAAAGCTGTGCTACTTAATTTTAAAACTATGCTTTGTGCCAAAGAGGTTTGCTGTACCATATACACATTAGCAGGACAAAATCTGGGACATATGAACTATGTAGCACTTTACCCTTCCTGAATGACTTCCCTGTCTCTGAGGTTCTATCTTTAGATCTTATATTTTTCATAAATCAGTAAGAGAATGAATCACTGACATTATCTCTTTCAAGAAGGATCACGAGAAGTCTGACTAGTTAACTATTGTACCTTGTAACTCTAAACTTATTGGTGATCTCTGTTGCAGAAAGAGAGTTTATGGCCATAGTCTTGTGAAATACTGGTATATCCCTTCCCCAGTCTTTGAGCTTTTGTTAGCCCACATCATCTGTGCAGTCTCCAGTTCACTTAATTTTGCTACAGATACACACACTCCAGTGTGCACTGTTCCTCACTACTTACTGCTTCTTTCACCTTCTGTGAATTTACCACAGTGCTGTCCTTCACAAATTTTGAAGTATACTGTCCTACATGTACACATCAGTAGTTGACATTATAGCTTAAAGATTTCATTTGCAACTCAGTGGAATGAAAAGCCTCATAAAGCTGCACAATAACATCTTATTACTGTGGCATTCAATTGGGAAAAAGATACACGCAGAGAAAACATTCACCTGGACACTTGATAAAACTAGCAAAGAACCCAACCTCTTTCTAAATATTTTAAATTAGGAGATTTACTGCTATTCAGAGAGCACTACAGTTCTGTTGTCACAGCAACAAGTAACAGCAATACCACTGCTGAACCAAATCACATTTGCAGTCTCACAGCACTGAATTCAACAGAATATATCTGAACGTTTTCCATTTGCTAGCACACGAAAGAAGCACATTAACTTAAACGAGAAACAGGGACACAAGATTACATTCACATCTGATATTTGATATGAAAGTAACACAGTGAGAAAGTCCTGAATGTAATTTTTGAAACATAATACACAAATTATTATAAGTGTATTGTATTACCATGTAAAAGCATATTCTTAAATGTTCTGCTGCAATTTAAGGCAATTCAGTATTAACCAAACATCAGAACTCTGGTCATTCATTTGAATTTTTTGTTTGTTTGTTTTTCTGTCTGTTTTGTAATTAAGAATTCCTTATCAGGTTATTATGGGAATCTTTTTTTTTTTTTTTCCCAGTTATTCCAATACTTTTGCAAAGATTTCAGTTAATGGCTCTTCAGAAATAGAAGAAAAGTCTTATGTTAGAGAGCCTGCATGTGTGGTCTTTTAAAGACAGACAAAGTTCTTATTCTCTTACACAAACTTTGAAGTGTCATTTACCCTGTCTTTAAGGACCTAAATAAATAAATGAGTTAATGAGGAGTTAACCTCTTCTTACATTTATCATTATTTGCATGGAAAAGTAGTAAGAATGATAAGAAGAATCCCATTCTAAAGGCAGTAAGGTGCTGATTCATTTCTTCTCTCTGTCACTTTAGTTGACGGCTTGCTATGAACACATATCTGAGAGGAGGAATGTTTACTGCCTGTGACTGCTTTTTGTGCCAAGTCACAGCGTCATCTAGTTTGGAGACCTAGAAACAAGCATGTTCACTTCATAGCCAAGTCTACTGAAAAACTGAACTGTCTTTGAATACCCATTTTCTCAAATAGGTACTGAAAGTGACTGAAGGGTGCAAAAGGCCCTCCAGAACATTTTCCCATGTTGTTTCAGAAAGCATTAGAGGAACTTCCTATACTTAAGAAAAATGTATCCTTTTAACTACCCTTGTATCTAGCATGTTCATAAAACACTTTACAGCAGCCTGTGAAAGTCCTCTGAAATGTGTACTTACTTATTAAATATTGTTTAGATAAGACTTACTCCAGCCAACAACAGTTTTAATATCATCAACATGGATGAACGTCGCTGACAGAGAACCACCCCACCTCCATGCCACTGAAATCTCCCCAGATCTTGTCCATCCATGGTGAAAACTATGTCCCAAGGCATCAGTAATCACTACAATGATCTCAGGTAGACATAGACTCAACAGTCCAGAAAAGAAAGCAACAGATGTAGTGAGACCATAGCTACCGAATGGGAACAGTACAGCCCAAACCCCACTTCAGCTGCCACATCTAAAGTTTCCTGCTGTATGGAGCTAGGTTTGCAGGCACATTTTAGGCAATTTATACCCACATAAATTCTTTTTGGTGGCCAAATAAGAAAGGAGAAATACCACTTTGACTATTAGGTGAATTGCCTGCTTGTTTTTAGCAACTGTATTTCAGTTTCTTTCAATGTTAATTATCCACAATAACTTAGAACATGCTACAGAGTATATTAAAGATGAATTGCCGTGTTTGGGCCCATGCAGATCTGAAGGGTTTTATTATGACCTTGCCTCAGCAGCATTCTTCTAGGATATACACTACACTTCAGCGAGATGTAATTTTCTTTTTTATCACCTTCCCCTCCCAAGTCACCAGCTTGGTGTTAGAAACACCCCATATCAGTTGGCAGGGAATAATATACACTGTGCAGCCACCTCAGCAATACTGAAGTTGCATCCAGTGTTGGTGTAACAACAGGCACGATTAGGGCAAAGAGCAGTCAACCAATCTAACATTTGCACTGATACATAGAAGAGCAAAGTTTTGTGTAGTATGGTTTCCTCTCACATTGAATTAGCATGAGATTTCAATCTTCCCTGTAATTTCAAGGTTAATTTCAGCTGATGTGTTCAAATTGGACTCTTGCAAAGAACTGTTGTTCAACTATCACGTTCAGTGCTTGCTAAGTAGTTCAGCCCAACTGCTCAAGAGTTAAAACTAAAGTCCTAATCATACAGAAAAAAAAAAGTCCGAAGTCCATTGTTAGCAGGGAGAGGCAAGCACAAACAGCAGTTAGCAAATGCTAAATAGGACATGCAAAAAGACTTCCATCACGTAAACAGGGATAATTATAGGGTTACAGAACATTCCCACAGAGTAGCAGACAAATTTGAAAAGCCATATTGCTAACAAGGACAACTGCTGAGAGAAGACCTCACTTTGGTGCTAGAACAGGAAGGTGGACAAGGACAGAACTGACATGTCAACTGACTTCTAAAAAGAGCACAACAAACATGAAGTAATATTGTAAGAACAATGAGATGGAGCTAAGCAAATTCTACTCTGTTTTTAAAATCAGACTGTCACCAGAACTGCTAAATGCTGTATTTCTGGCCCTGTTTTCCAAGACCCTACGACAGTAACCATGTGGACTGACTTTTAGGAATTCTATTAATCACTTTAAAACTACCACACTTCTCAAATAGTCCTGCCTCTCTCAATAGATCTCTTTTTCTGCTTCTTTTTATTAGAGAAGCCTTTGTAACTCTCCACCCTTAGTTGTTAAACTAGCAACAAGAGAGAGAAGAGTTCAAAGTGCCAGAATATAGACAAAGGACAAAGGCATAACTGTGAAGACAGAAGAAGATGCCATAAAAGCAATTAATTAAAAGAGTGAAGAAAAGGAGTAGGAAGAAATGCTGCAGCTTGCTTCAAAACAATGATAAGTGGGAAAGGAAATGAAAATGAAATATTGGTAAGTATTTTGATAGGCTTATTCTCTGTGAAGCTATGCAATGTTGTAACTCTTAATACAGTAACACAGAAAAGGGAAGTATGGGATGTAATTGCTTGGGCAGAGTTGTGAGGCATGCAGGCATACGTGAGCTCTTGCACACAGACCAGAACAAACATGAACACTTATTGTTGATTTGATAAAGAAATACAGCATATTTTGCAGTGTGCGCCAGCCAGCTGCCAACTCACTGCTAAACTGAATGTGCCCACAGACTCTGCTGAGTGGTCTTGCTGCCCCACACAGCGTCAGAACTGCTCATTACCGGCATTTCCAGAGAATAAAGGAGATCTCTGTGACTAGAGAACACAAACTGATCTTGTTAACAAGTGTAAGCATTCCTAGTTCACCCCTAATGAGAACACCTAGGCACTCAGGACGTGATTAAGGGTTTTATACAAATAAGCCAAAAAAGTCTCTGCCTTCTCCCTCCCTTCATGTTAGGAACCCTAGGTTGACTATTAGTGGCGCTCCCTAATTCTTATGAAGAACTCACAAATTTGGAAGAAGGCCAGCAATACTGATCACGCCATTTGGGTGGGAAATTTCACAGATCTCTCTTTGCAACTTCCACTTCTCCAGAGGGAAGTCTTCTTCGAAGAAGACGTTAGGAAAACAGAATCACTGGTGCAGCTGGTGTAACATGGCAGTTTATTTCTAGCAAAGATGCGTAGACATACCGACTGTTTAATGCCAATATTAAGCATGGAATACTACTATTTCCTCTTGGAAAATGTGGGCATATCCACATATAAGCAAGTAATGGCAAGGCACCAGAATTTGCCAACCTCATGCCTACAGGCCTGTGTTGTTCAGGAGGCTCCTAGGCCAAGTCAGGGGTGGTCTGATTAGCTTCAACTGTCTGTACGCTGACAACCATGGTTTGTTCTCACAGGCAGTGCTGGACTAAGATTCTGAGCTGAGTGTTTGCCTTTGCTGAGGGAAAGTGAGAATAAGAACCCTGAAGGGAAATTTTGTAACCAAACCCCCAGCATTATCCCATGCAGCACAAGGGTATGCCTACTTCTCCTTCTGACATCACACAATTTTTCTGCTGCACCCAGACAAGAATATTACCTTCAATCACTTTTCAATGAGTGCTTTTTCATTAGTGCTTGTGGTCTTAAAACAGTAGTGAAGGCAAGTGGTCAGAATGGAAAGCATTATGAAAGGACAGGAAGTTTAAAGTATTTCCATTTAAAATTGACCTGCTACAAGGAGGAGAATGGAACAGGCGATCAACCCAAGTGATTCTATGATTTGTGTTTTCCTTATCAGTTTCTCTCAAGTTTACACAGCCATTCAAGTGTGTTGGAGTAAGAAAGAAAGAAAATGGCATTAAACATGTTTGTCTTAGTCCCTCTTACTAAGAGAACATTTTAATACATGAGCAAAGTCACACTCTTTTTGCTTCATTAGAATAAAACATTTCTCTATGGATCAGGATAAAATTTATAAATTATACTCTCAAAGTAACCTGAAAATAACTTTTTATGCTATCACAAAAATTCTGCCAACTCTCTTCACAGCCAGAATACAAAATACTACATGAGGTCTTTGGTGTCTAAGAGTAAAATATTTGTACATTAGAAATCTTTTATCTGCATGAGAAAATATAAGAGAGGAAGAACTGAAAAGCACTATAGTGGGACAAGTTAAATTAATGAAGAACAGTTCAAAGTCCCCATAAGACTGTCACTTGGCCACCAGACCAAAAGGTATCTCTTGCATCCAGGGTCATTTGCTGTTCTTTGTAGGTAATCTTTTTTTTTTTTTTTTTTTTTTTGTAACTGATGTAACCACATCAGTTATGTTAATTTTTTAAAAAAATATTTTAGCTAGATTATGGATGGAGTCCAAAACTTGTCTCACTGCCTCTAAAGTTCGAGTCTCATCACATAGCAGAGTAAAAATAAATCATGATTTGCATTTCTCAACAGTCTTCAAATAACCACATGGAGTAAAGCCAAACCCAGCCTCTTCAATGAAACAAACAGCTTGCATTTTCACATACCAAGATTGCTTCCCCTTCATGTGAAGAATAATTTCTGCCTCCTGATTTTCACCTGGCCCACCATGCAACTTACTGCCAGACATATGTTCTCTCCAGAATTTCATGTAGCAACTGAAAGAACTGGGGCCGTTTAGCCTGGGGAAGAGGAGGCTAAGAGGAGACCTTATTGCTCTCTTCAAATACCTGAAAGGTGGTTGCAGTGACAGCGGGGTTGGTCTCTTCTCACTGGTGACAGGTGACAGAACAAGGGGAAATGGCCTCAAGTTGCAGCAGGGGAGGTTCAGGTTGTATGTAAGGAAAATCTTCTTTACAGAAAGGGTTGCTAAGCACTGGAATAGGCTCCCTAGGGAGATGGTTGAGTCACCATCCCTGAATGTGTTTAAAATCTGTTTGTATGTCATGCTCAGGGACATGATTTAGCAGTGGGTTGTTAGAGTTAGGGTAGTATGGTTTGGTTGTGGTTGGACTTGATGATCTTGAAAGTCTTTTCCAACCTGAGCAATTCTATGATTCTATGTAGTAGGTGCTTTGAGTCAGCACGCTCAACCACAACAGAAAACTTTGATAGGGTTTCCTTCAACCTCCAGATCGTTTAGGCACATATTCAGCTTATGACTCAGGGTGCTTATCTGTCAAACGAAACTCCCTCTGGGATGTGAAGCACCATCATCTCAATCACTTCTCCTTTTCCTCTGAAAAAACAAACAAACATTCAGCACACTTCTGAGCCTAGGTCCTTCCCATCCCTTACCCATCCCTGGACAGAGGCAAGCTCCAGAAAACATGAAGAACACAGGGAGGATTGTTCTCAGCTTCTACCCTGTGCTCATGATATTGGCAAAGTTTGAAACCATTTGCTTCTGAAATTGTTATTTTAAACACTGTTGTTCCAGAATATCAGCAAAATTGCAACATCATTCTTCATGACAAGTTACTATCTCCCGTTTTGGCATGCTTTTGCTCAGAAAACTCATCACCATGTTCTCCTCTTTCTCTGATAGAGTATTAAACAATCAGAAAATGTGTTTTCAAAATGGAAAAGGGGAGATCCTCCAGACCAGTGTGAAGTAGATAAAAAGAAATAGGTCCTAGAGACATTTTATGGAGCTGCCTATGGTTAAGCTACAGAATTCAACAGAGAAAACAAACAAAGAAGGCATGAATTTGTCTCTGAAGAATTTATGTTTCTTTTCTGTATAACAAATCAGATGAGGGACACCCACACTTACTCATAAGGTAAGTAAATAGAAGGCAGAAAGGCCACCTGCATGCAAATGTTAAATTGTACTGCCTATTCTGGGACAGTAAAAGCAACATTCCAACGTGGTTATTCCCATTCAGGTAGCAGAACAGAACAAGAGTAGAAAGGTGTGTGTGAATCCACAGTGGATTGTACTGGCTTAGACATTTTCACAAAAACCTCAATGCTTCACCTGAAATTGCAACTCTGATACCAAGATGTGCTGACTTCTTGGTACCAGAATTCTGAAGGTATAGGAGTCCTGAACCACTGTTGTCCTGTGTTTGTTCAATCTTTGACAACCTCTTCCCATCTGCATTCTTCCCTTTTTAAAAAGCTATCCACCAAATGCAATTCCAGAGGAATACAGCCATGGCTGTATTTGTTAAAACACAAAGTAAATGTTCCCTTGTGAAGAGTTAGCTTTATTAGTCAACAGAGCAGCTTGGTTATCTTTCCTAAGATTGCTGGTCAAAGGAAAGAAAGAAGTTAAAGAAGCTGTCAGGAAGAAGGTGAAGGCAAATAATAGGGACAAAGAAGGACAGGGATAGAGATTAAGAGAGATGTACCATAGATACGGAAGCAGAGAAGTCTGAACTTCATAGGAAGCTGAGGATAAACCTTTTGAGAGCAGTAAGAAAGGAAGTTTCTATACGTGCATAAAATTGCACCTGTTAATCTACACAATGCAAACCCACAGGAAGTGACTCAGCAGTCAGAGCCTGACACACAAAAGAAAGCATCCTATATTCCAGGAAAAGGTATTTGGCTTGTGTGGACAAAATGTTTTTCTTCAGGTCTCAAACCACAACTGTGTTTAGCTGTGTTTTTCATGAGTAGCAGTTGCTCAATATTAATTCACTGTTTTTAACTCAGTCTATCAAAGGAGGAGGAACAATTTTTGAGGAGTACTGCAGTACTTTGTCTGCATTTATATGAAGGACTGGAGTCAGAGTGGAGTCAGAGCACAAAACCCAGTCTAGTTTCTCTGTATGTCTTCATTCATGACATGGCAGTAAACAAAAATAAAGAAAAAAAAGTGTTCTAGGCCAGACATATGAACGAAGACTATACTGCTCACAATGGGAGTAGTCAGTATCACATACACTTTTTACCTTTACTGACAAAACAGCATCATAATATAGTGCTGTCATATTTGTAAAAATGAAATTCTCAAATATAAAAATCCCAAGGACAAAGAAGCATTTGGGCACCATGCCTACTGGAACCCATTAAACTCACACCATTTCAGGATTTCAGTGCTCATTGCTCTTTGTTTCCTTGAAAAGTTGAAATAGCTCCTGCTTATCAAGGCTACTTCAAAGTCATACAGGCTACCATATTCACTTGCAGACAGGATGCTTGATAACAAGAAGTCTCCAGCCAGCTGCTTACCTCAGAGCCCCTGAATGCACCTGGAAGTCCTTGACTGGGGGCTGGCTGGACCCAAGGCATGTAAGCACAGCAGCAGCTAGCAGAGGGCCACTTTTATACTACCCTGCAGATGTGTTCCTAGTACCACTTGGCAGAGCTGTAGCTTGTAGTCACTGTGGTCTGTAGTAAAAGGCATTCTGGCTGATATGATAGAAACTTAAGGCTAAAACACACCGATCATACCATATTCAGTTGAATTCCCTCTGGAAAGAGTACATACAGGCTCTGTGAAGCTTTGTACACTGTAGACGATTAGAGATTCCTGTAAGAGCTCACTGAGCTGTGTTTTGAGTTGGTGTTAGTCCTAAGGACAACAGCTAATCACTGTTCTTGTAAGACGTGCAGAATGTCAGGAGAGTATAAAGAAGTGTTGTGCTCAGGAAGTGTATGATGTGACTAATGAAGGATGACAAGGGGTGTGGTTATCATGAGATATTCACCTCCTTCTGTGCCTTTGCAAGATGTGGAAAAATAAGTGTCCTCCTCATCTCCTGGTCTCCCAGGAACATGATAAACCACAAAGACCTAAACTTCCAAAAGTTATCATACTGCTCTCATTAAAAGGTCTCTTGAGGCAGCTTCTCAGGAATGAATTTCTGAATAACTCTTTTCAGCTGAGTAATTCTGGACACAGACCTCAGCTGACTTCACACTAAATACTTTATGAGAAAGATAAGTAAATTCTTGAAATTAGCTATCTCAAGCAATCCTAAATGTATTTGGTGTTTGAATGCAAGTTCCACAAGTAGGATGGATCACTCCTACCTCTGACACTCTCAGGATAATTCAAGTCTCAGTCTCTCAGCCTTGGTGTGTGTCAAGGTAGGTAGAAATAAGTGTGCAGCTGACAAGCCAGGTGACATCTGCATCTAAAACTTTTTTCTGGATGCAAGGGCAAGAGGAAAGGGTCATACTGCTCTGAAGAAATGAGAGGAAGTGTAAAGTGGGGAGAACACTGCAGAATTTGATTGAGGGCATGAAAAGAAAGTGTTGGTCAAAAAAAGGAAGGTTAATCAAAAGATGGAGGTCTAGTAAAGGAGAAAGCAAGAAAGAAATGAAATAAATGGAAATGAAAAAACTGGGTCTGATAATAAAGGGGTTGGGGGTAGAAAGAAACAGGAAACAGGGAAATAGAAAAAAAGAAGAGAGAGAGAGACAGAGAGAATAAATAGTTGGAAGAAAAACAAAAGAGGCAGATGAAGAGTTTTCCCCATGACTTTTTTTCTCTCTTGTACATCTACCAGAATATCTCACAGTGAAATTAATGGACTTAATTAAATGAATTATTTCCCAGTGGAAACAGCTATAGACTACCATAGGGCATTTTTATCAGACCCAGGATCTGTGTTTAGTGCACCCAGAAATAAATCATGAAAACATCAGTTATTAAGGAAAACTAACTCAATGCCAGGAGTAGTCTGATATAGAAATGTTCTAGTGATAGCAAACCTACCTATAGAACTGCCCCTTGGAATACTGGTTGATCACATATTCAGATATCTAAACACCATATGACATTATCATATTAGCTGGAAACTCTCACTGGCACAATGGACTCATGACACGTGTCCTAACTACCTGATCAGATTGTAGTCCTTCAATAAAATATGATATGGCAGAGCTATTCACATGTGTAGAGACACACAAACTTCAGAGTGACTCCATGCAACAAATTTTTTTTACAGGATTGGACCTAACTGACCATTTGAAAATTGCAATGTGTGCTTGAGAGCTTGAAAGTCAGGTGGTTTTTTTAACTCTTCTTTAACCAGGCAGTTGACTCATCTTGAAAACGAAATGCCATGGTAGAGGGGGGATATAACTTTCAGATAATACACAAGCTTCCTATTGTATTTCTATATGTGCAATTACATGGAGCACTATAAGCACCACAACAGAATGAGTTTGGCTCTCTGTGGTGCTGATTCTTCTGGATGGAATTTCTTTTGTCCAATATTGTGCAGCCTTGGACTCTAGTTTTTGCTGTAGATAAGAATTCATAAAACCTTCCACGTAAATTGATTATTTGGTATCTAGTAGTGTTGAGGTCACATTGCAATCTTTTCTTCTACAGGGTTACTAGCAGACTAACTTGGCATTTTATAATCTTAAAGTTCTGCACTCCCCACTGAAACTGGCTGGTTGATCTAAGTACACTCATGATAGAAAATCAGGATAATTCTGGCAAAGTAAGCTGTAAATTCCTAAAGAATCTCTTTGTAGGCTCTAAGAGACTATTAGTGATGGCTGTTTTCTTCCGTGTATTATAGAGTTAGGGTCCTGGTAATCTGTTTCATACATACTCATATAAATTATCCAGTCTTCTCAAGAAGTGCTTTGTAAAGAGGATCTAATTTTTGACAGTAACATGATGGCTTCTACTATCTTGAGAAATGAGATTATGCATTTTTAAAAAGCATTGCCAAAATCTGCTCTTGGGCACATTAGGCATGGACAGAAATGAAAGTTATGTGCCTTATCCACATCTTGTAATTGATAGAGAAGTGCAACAGAACTGTGAGAGAAAGAAAGAATGAATAAAAATGTTATAAAGAGAGACAAAAAAAAAAAAAAAGCTGTAGTTTCAAATAGTAGACACAGAGGGTGGCAACTCAGCTCCACTGAAGCTGACAGGGTTTTCTGACCCTATGTATCTCTAGTTCCTGGAAAATCCCAACAACAAACAGCAAGAACACATTCTCTCTGATAAGATTCTGTAATGTAGCAAATATTTATCTTTGTGACCAACAGTTTCTGCTGTTTGTTTTATGATGTTATAGAATAGTTGGCTCTGCACCTGAATTGGGGCAAGGTGAGTAGCCTCATTCCCTGAACACTAACATGTTTCTACTGCATCACATACCCCCAGTTCTCCTCTATTTGAGTTGAGATCCCACTGAAGCTGCCACCAAAGCACGTGGAGGTTTTGGCAGCAGTGCTGAGGGTAAAGGTTGAAGCTAGGTTTCACAATGTCACCACAGGTTTTTCTCATCAAAAGTTAAGGCAGGAAAAAGGCTGTTTCTTAAGGTATCTTTTGTAAAAGCTTCAATTGTTATAACATTAATTGGGACTGTAATCTGAACTTCAAGACCAAGGTGGGAAACTCTTGAAGGAAGCCACTAAAGGGAGGGTTGGAAAAAGTAGTCTAAACTGGATTTTTTTCCCCATCAGAAACAGCTTGTGACAAAGAGAATGATGAAAACATTTTAAGGTGTCAAAATATTTTGAGAAATGGGCTGAGTTTGTAACTGCTCTACTTTGCTTGTATGGTGGACAAGCTCACCCAACTGAAAGCCACAGCAGTTGTCTAGTACTGGGGAGAGGATGTGCTCACGGTTTAGGATTATGTTTCTTCTACAGAGTCAGCGAAACTGTTCAGTAACACACAGAAAACGCTACATAACTATTAATCCATCTTTCTTAGAAATGTTCTTCCATGCAATCCATTTCCTTGCCTAGGTAAATGTGCAAGAAACTAAAGCCTGGGGTAACGTCATGTTTAACAGGCTAAATTCCTGCCATGAAGTCACAGCCATGATTCTCATTCAAGGTATGTAGTTTCAAGCATGCCTTAAAGTTTTGGCATAGTATATTTCGTCAGGCTGAATTTCGTAGTGAAAAACAACTTCAATCAATAGTTACATCCTTCAGAGATGTTCTACAAAGGTTTGATTCATGAACCTACCTTTTCTTTATTCATTCAGCATTGGTTGAAATGAAGACCATCCCATAAAATAAATGAGATTTGCCCTTCTCTACTCTCCTCATTCTTAGTAGTTCCCATTTCTGGGCCAGAAAGAACAAGCTGTTTGGTTTACTTCTCAATTTAAGCTCTGAAAGCTTGAAAAAAATCTTTCCCCCCCCCATAGAAAATATGCCAAGAATTTATCAGAATCTCAAAGATTCCATCACTTAAGTGGGTTCCAGATTCAGACCTATGAAGAATAAATCATTCCAACTTGGGATGAAGCCTGCTAGAAGGTATTTTCCAATAACAGAATTTCTGTTGCTTCCCTCAAGGACTCCTCTCTGAGTCATTGTTTGGCCTTTCTGTGCGGGTTTATTTGGCAAAATATTTGATGTAATAATGGACAGGTTAGAGAATATCATATCATCAACATGAAGAGCATATAATTGTTATGAAATAACACAACTCTATCCTTTTCACTTTTCAAAATGATCACTTCTTACTTTCATCCTAACAATTCTTGATATTTTTCCTAAATTAGACAAATTTACAGAAAATGCAAGAGGAATAGTTTGCTTGCCCACTATATTTTCCTAATACATTTATAATTCCAAATTAATTCAAAATTCTTTCACTGCAAGAGAGACATAGGGGGTGGGGGGGGAGGGAGGGGGGACTGGTACGTAAAATGACATAAAATGATAACAAAGAAATACAGACGTTGCAGAATTAATCTAACTCTGGCGCAAATGTAGGAACAAAGACCAAATTTTCCTCAAATCCTGAGGTTCAGCTTTGAATCCTAAAACTTTGTATTATGGTAGAAGTAACACAGCGAAGAAGGGAATGATGAACATTTGGGACTCAGAAACCACCTAATTGTTTGGGTACTACGATTTTTTCACTATGATTCCAGTTACTAGAGAGCGTTGGAGGTCAGTCATGCCTTGTGGTTCAGTAAGCATCATTCCTGTCATCTATTTTGCCTAGGTTGATTTTTGGCTCAGAATGCAGAATGTTAAGTTGTTTGTCACAATGGCTGTGATAACATTACTTTGGCAGTACCTGTGGGTACTGAAGGGAAAGCACATGTGTTCAGTTTTGAAATTCAACACTGGAGCTTTGTTTTAGAAAAAGTAATTAAAGGTTCAGTGTGGGTAATGAGCACAAGTAGGTTTGAGTCTATTTGCTTATCTGATTATTCACGAATTTCTCTTTCAAATATTCTCCTGCATGCACTGTAATCAAACCAATCCACAAATAAATCAGTGTTGTCCTTGATTGTTTTTGTCCTTCTTCTGCCAGATATGTATCCTTCACAGGGACCTGATAGTGGTATGGCTTCTGAATTCAGTGAGGCACAGATTTCAATCTTGATATTCCCTAGTCCTTAGGAAAGATCTGAGAGCATCTTCAGGGACCCAGGTACTCACAGAGAAATTCAAAACACTTAAAGACACTGTGGCAGCACACAGCACTGCCGAAGCAGCAGAGAGCCTTCCATATTGATTAGTTCCATCTTTAATGTATATGATAGTCTTGCAGTGTTTGCAAATAACCTTTTTTGTATGAAAACAGCAATGGCTTAGTCAAAGCCAGATCAAAGAGGCACTCATGATTCACATCCACTAAATAAACACTGATGCCTGATGGCAGTAATACAGCTATTTATATTCATTGCTTGATTTAACCAGTGGCATTCCTTTAATATGATAATAAGCACAGACTGTTTGCTATGAAAAAAAAAAAGAGACTTGAGTGCTAAACTTGCTCTTAACACCAAATGAAAGTGATACTAGTGGGCAAGTTGAGATGTGCTAATTAACTTCCACTATAGACAAAATCAGAAGTTTAATTTTAGATTATGCTTTGGAATTTCACATGAACAAATAAGCAGGCAACTTCAGTGGGAGATAAGCATCTGAATTCATTGGAAAATCTGGTAGCCAGATCCCATCAGCAACCTCTGTATTTCATTGGAATCACTATCTTGCAAATCTGTTGTTCCATTTTCTCTGTAATACATAGTGTTGCAAATGAAGGCAGAGCAGTCTCTTAAATAGCATTATCATCAGTGACTGCAGCTCTAACACCTCAAAAACCACACTGAACTGGTCTGCAACCAGCAAGTAGGGCTCAGGAGCAACATGGATGAGGAAGGCAGCTGACAGCTGCCTGTCTTTGCTGAAAGGGAACCTAAGGCTGGTGCTGCACCACATATGCTCTTAGATGACTTGCATTCAGCAAAGGGCCTTCCAGATCCTGCTGGTCCGCAACAACTTCTGTCATTTTTCAGGCAAAACACCTGCCTATGTTAGTCTCAGCACTCCTTGACCAAAAGAAGTAATGCATCACCATGAAAACACAACACACAAAATAGCCTGAAAGAGCATGCCAGAAAAGTGCCATTTCATTCTGTCCCTATTCATACATCTGTTATTTGGCATAATTGATCAGTCACTGCTGGGAAGGACCTTTTCTATGGCTTTTCCTCTACTTCATCTCTTACAGCACGGATGCCCAATCTTTTGGCTTCCCTGGTCCATACTGAATGATGTGGAACCGTCTTAGGTTGGAGGGTGACCTTAAAGATTGTATAGTTCCAAGCCCCCTGCCATGGACAGGGCTGTCAACCACTAGTCCAGGCTGCCTAGGACCTCATTCAACCTGGCCTTGAATGCCTCCAGCGATGGGGCATCCACCGCTTCTCTGGGTAACTCATTTCAGTGAATTAAAATCAATAGAAGTATCACAGGAATCATAGGACCTTTTGAATTTGACCCTGAGAATGACAAACACAGCACGTAGACAACCAACAATGAGAAAGCCCCCAGAAAACAAAGTCTAATGGATGTTGCACCTATGATGGAATGCAGTTATTATGAGAAAGTTCAGAAATGTGTGGATCGCTTTCTTACTCATTGGGAACTTACCCAATGTAAACAGAGTGGGCAGACTCTCTACACTCACTCATGTCATGACATAACTAAACAGAGTAAAAGTGGAAAAAAAAAAAAAAACACAACTCCATGCAGACAAGGCATCAAAATTGTCCCTAAGAGCAACACTTATCCTCATTTCCTTTGACTATTCTGTTTTACTAACAACTTTCCCTCCTTTAACGCCTTAAGGTTTGTAAACAATGTTTTCGTTAGGTTATAGAAGAATGTTATAGATTTCTCTTTATTTCTCAATTTTGGCAAAATTATTTTTGAAACTGTGACATGTCACAGCAGTGGCATGTTAGATTTGGAAATCAGGAACTTTTTCTTCCACCTTTTACATACATTTACCTTTCTCCATAATTTATTATTAGTTGATCTATTGGTAAAACTTATCTGATTTGGATAAAGAGTGTCCTTTGATGGTCCTGTGTGCCATAAAATAGTAGCAGAATTCTATTTCCTGCACTGCTGATAAGGCTGCTTCAGTTTTAGAGCTGTGCTTTGACTTATTTGCTGATTTTCTTGATAAACAGAAGAGCTTAAAGCCTCGAAGGAAGATGAATACAAGTTGTGTCAGAATAACACTGAGGAATAACTGGTCTGCTACCACTTCAAAGATAGCTTGTACTTCCTTATTAAACAGCATCAAGAGAAGTGGAATTTGTTATTTCTCTGATAATTAATGAAGAAAGTAGATATTACTGTAACCAGCAACTTTGAATGAGATTTCAAATCCTTGTGTGTGTCCAATATACTGATAAAAAACAACACTAATTGCAGCTTGAAGGAAACACTATCTTTTTTTGCTTGGATAATTGGGAGTGCTTGAACTAACACGCCCCTTATAACTTCCATATTCCCAACAGCATCTAATGACTCAGACCTGTTTCCTCAGAGATGGATTTGACGCTGTCCCACAACCCCAAATAAACCAATGTGACAGAGCATTTGCAGCCCACTAACTCTTGCCCTGACCCATAACCTTATCATCTCTTTCAAAGATAGCTAGAAGGCACACCTGTTTCTATGGCATACCACCCAGATGGGAACAAGGAGATCCCCCTTTGTCTCAGTGAGTTGCAGTCTTCATTCACTAGGAAACAGTTATTACTGTCAGGTAGCTACTTTTAATTCCTTCCATCCCTTTTGTGAGGTTGAAGATCAAACACAGATACTTTACAGATTTAACACTGAGCTGGATTGCAAATTAAATTTAGGGAACTTAACATTTAGGGAGTTTGGAAGGCAGTTAGCCTTATAAATGAAATTTATCTAGGTATTCCCCCAATCTTTTAAGATTGGACGCTGTGTTTCTCTACATATGCCTGCAGACTGTTCTTAAAGCCTTTATGAAGCCTTCCAGATTGAAAAATGTTTGTAGGTAGTAAATGCCCTTCAGTGTAACTTTGAGAATACATTATATTCTCCTAGAATCTAGCTTTCTAACGTTGTTTGTACAATGTGCATGCTGTTATTCAGCTTTTATCGAATGCTACTTTAAAAAGGATAATTATTTTCCTGAAAATAGTTTACTTAATTTTTACCAGTGAATCCCCGTAAAAGTGATCCTAATTTGGTTAATGTAGGCTTGAGCTGGCCCCCTCATACAAGAAGGCTCAGGCTGAGCATGTGCTGAACTGATGGGGATGCAGCACTTCTTAGATGTAGATAAAAATGCAAAATTCTGCATGAACACAGGTGTCTGCACTGGGCTCTCTACGTCTATGGAAAAGTGCTGCATAACAGATGTTGCCATTTTAGGTTATTTTCCATGCTCACAAAAGAAACCTTGAGATAGATTGCCTGAAACTCTTGTGACAGAGATAAAAACAGAAAGCCTGATTTTTCTACCACCATTCAGCCTTACCACCCCCAAGAAAGAGAGAAGACCAAGTAAAACTCACACTGACCAGAACATTTAGAGCTAAGCAAAAGCAAACATTAAAAACCTACTTCCAGAAGATGAGATGTAACATTTGTTGTTGTTGTTGTTGTTATTCACTTCCGCATATCATTTATAGGCTGCAGCTGTCTAGAGTGCTGGGAAAAAAAACACTATCCACCCTCAGGAAGGCAGTCCAAGACTAGTCATAAGGATAATACTCAATTTCTATTGCTTAACTTCTTGAAAAGATTTTGCAAAGGCACAAATAATGTTATTCATAGTCTACAGCTTAGGACACTTCAGAATAAGGGAAGTGTGGCAACTAGCCCTATGCAAATCAGTGACAGACCTGTGAAGAGAATCTTCTTTACCTCACTCTAACAACTAATCAGCAGTCTCCAGGCTTAAAGGAAGGGGTATTTTGGCAGCTCTCCCCTATCACTTTCTCACAAAGCCAGAGAATACAGATCATGGGTGAAGGCCTTATCTACATTCTGGCACTCTTCCATCTGCTAAAAATGTCCTACAAGCCCTAGTTCCTGCCAAGGGAGGCCTCCTTGCTTCAGTCAGCACTTGGGAAAGTCCCAAGGCTCCTGAAGACCCCTCCCAGCCTCTCCAGTTTTGAGTTCCCAGCAGAAACCAAGTCCTCCTCAGTTCAACAGGACTGTCTGGAGACAAGTCCAGCTGGAACAAGAGCCAAAGCAGGCTCAGGAAAACACAGGCTGTATTTCTGAATGCATTACCTAAGAGTGGCCTCCTCTGTCTGAACCAAGTGCTCTTCTCTTTATGGAGAACTGCTATCAGAGTATGAAGCCCAAAACAAAATAAAAATAAAATAAAAATATACGGACAAGTCTAAGGAAACGAACACTTCTCTTACTGAATTCCCCACATAAGCAAGTCTCGGTGCCTTAAAATTTTATCTGCACAGAGCAACAAATTCAACAGTAAACAGACAAGTAAATTTCACAATGGTTCATGATCATCAGAAAATTTCTGTCAAGGAAAACACAGTTTCGTAGCACTGTGTGAAGATACACACACAAAAAAAAAGCACATACAACTTTGCAGGGACACCTGCCTTGGACTGAGAACTCAATTTTTTAACTTGGCTTCAGATGTATTTTACCTCCCTGTAGCTCCCTTTGAAATAAAATACAGAAAAGGAATTGTAAGAATTCTTCCAGATGTTGTAGGCAAATTTAAAAAGCCTTGTGTGTGCTCCCCTCAAGTCGATAATCATCAACAAAATGCTACACACTAAATCAAAGCACTTTTCTATCTGCAGGCCAAACGTGGGGACCATTTGGATTTGCTGAAGTCCAAAATCAGCAGTCAGGTGAATAACCACCTGTAAAGGTCTTCCCAGGCATGGTGGTATTCCATTATACTCCGAACTCCTCTCCTGACAAGGCACTACTACCATAACACCAAGTTCCTACAACAGAAGATTTCTTTTCAGGATCTTGCAAATATTCTGGACTCAGAAATCAAGGAAAAACTTCAGAAAGCTTTGGAAACTCGTGCACTATCTATCAAACTGAACACAGGACTGGATCACACTCACAACAGCTACAAACAGCTGCTTCCCAGACAGAATTCTCTGCTTAGACAACTTTTCATAGTACGAGATTGAGCCAAAAACTCAG
Source organism: Oreortyx pictus (assembly GCA_036925125.1). NCBI lineage: Eukaryota > Metazoa > Chordata > Aves > Galliformes > Odontophoridae > Oreortyx > Oreortyx pictus. Next base: position 35,566,014 of record JAUPFR010000006.1, read on the forward strand.
AGTTCAGCTCTTCAGTAAATTCACAGAAGACTGTGATTGTGGTGTTGACATTCCTACCAGCTTCAGAGGTTGTGCATATGATAAAACTGACCATAAAGGCAATTCTGTTGAAATCAATGGGTATCTGCAGCTATCGGTTCTTTAGCTACATGGTGAGCTGGAGTCATAGTTTTGTCAGATTTTCAGCTCACCAAATCAGATGTCCAACTCTTCACAACTTTCACTGCACCTAAAACACAGCAAAGCAGAAACTTCTCTACCAAATGCTTCCTGATCACGCCTTTTTGTTTCCAGGGAAAATTCTCTCCGTCATCTCCTTAAAGGACTTCACTGCTCACACCTTTGTACTTGGCAGTTCCATTTCCCACCTACATAGCAAGCACAGGGTTAGAGCATCAAAACAACAGAGTGCTGATGGCAGCCTGCATCCTTAGCCACATCACAGTTCATGCTATTGCTTTTCTTCAGCTTACAAAGGAGAGAGAGGAGAGAGGGGAACAAAGGAAACAATCCTTTGTTACTGCTCTGGGCCACAACCAATTTTTGCAGACAGAATTGAAGCTGACTGGGTTCCTCCAGTGCCGTCACAGCTGGGTGGTGCCCCAGGGACTTCAGGCAGAAGCTGCACTGGGATGGCAACAGTAGTGGCTTAGCCTTCCAACACAGGGTTGGTTAATGAAGCAGGGGAACCTGCAGAGCTTGTAAGAGTGGGACACAGAGGAATCATGCAAGATAACTTCCTATTTTCTGATTTTCCTTTTTCAATTAAATTTGACATTTTTGAGAGCGAGCTTTGTTACAGACTATTAATCTGTGGCTGAGAGCCAAAGAAGGAAAACTCTTCAGCGAGAAGAAATGAGAGCTAAAAAGCTTTGTCTGTGGTACAGCAAGTTAAGATTATTTTACTGAGAAACGCAGACAGCGGCACTCCTCTCCCATGTAGCAAAGACATGTTCATGCAATTCTATCAGAAAAGAAATGGTGACATTTTCAGGCCCATTTTCTTCCCTTCTTTTCTACTGGAAAGATCTTTCAGTAGTGAAATTTGAGAATTAATTTCTACTTGCTACCAGATGGGAAAAAATGCCGTGATCAACCTGAAGTGAAACTCTTGCAACAGACTGGAAACATCCAGCTGAACCTCCAGAAGGAATCTGGAAGGAGCTGAATTTACGAGTTCAAGCAAATCAGGATGAGATGACAGATTCAGAGGAAATGATTATGAATGAAATGCTATGATTTTTATCTGAAAACTTATTATCTACAGAACCTAAAATAGATTTGCTTGATAACTACTTGTGTTATAAAACGGAAAAATGAAAGCAAACAACAGATTTTACTATGAAGTGAAACTACCACTGAGTTGTATTACTACTTTTGAAGCTGACATCTAATCTTTAGGCTCCTTGTTCAATTGTTGCTCAGAAAAATGAAGTTCAATTTCAGCAATGGAATTAAGAAAAAATTGACTTGCAAGCTTAGGAAAGATCCAAGATCTCAATTTGAACATTATGTCTTGGATGCGCCTCTTAAAACAAATAAACAGGAGGAAACTAAAACCACACGCAGTGGAATCTAAACAGACACCTGCAATCTCAGAACAAGTGTCAAATGAAGTTTTGGAAGCATATTTTTTATCATATGTTTCTAGTATGCAGGAAGAACCCCTGGAAAAGATTTCCAGTTAAAAAGGAAATGGAAAATGTTCAGCACCAGATGGAGGGTATCTGCAGAAATTTTTCACTGCATGTTAAAACTTTGATCATGACCAGGCAGTAATGGAATTCAAATGACTATTAAAACAACTTATCAGTGTGAGAACAGTAAAGCAAAATGAAGGCAAAAGTGACCTCACTGCTAAAAATTATAATCCCACTTCAATGCCAGTCCATTAACGATAGTAGTTGTTACAGTCTTAACCCTTTATCTTAAGCTATAATTGCTCATTCTTTGAGCTCTGGAGGTTTTGCTGGAAGTCATTTATGGACAAGTGAGGAAGGGCCAATATCACTGAGTCAGTCTGTGGAACTCTTCTCTTTAATTGCTATTCAGTGAACCATAGTTATGCATGTTAAAATAATTACGAGTGATTTGTGAAACAAATGAAAAAAAAAATACTTTTTAAGCATTTAACCACTGCTGAAAGCTCTAAAATAAGAAGTCCATCAAGCTAGTTTCCCCTATGCTTATTTTCAATCCTTGTCTGTACTGCTTTTTTTGGCAAGAAAGAAGACAGCCACCAATGAAATCACTCTTGTTTCTGTGCAAGACTTATAAGCACAAGCTGAAAATGCATTTCACATATGATCAAAGAGTGCAGATGTGTGAGATAAAAAAAACAATGGGTAAATTATACCCAGCTGATGGATTCAGGCACTGCCATTGAAGAAAACCTCCTGAACCTTAATGCATTACAGAAGTGAAAGCACTGTTGGTACAGTGAGACTGTTTGCTTTGGGAAGTACTACTCACTTGAAGAGCTGCTCCATAAGCTGGTGCTCTAAGAGTAATTACTGGACATTTTAAAAGAGAAGTCTCATCTATGAGAAGTACAGCTTCACGAGGAGAGAATTCAATCCACTAGTCAGATATTTTTATAAATTTTACAGATTCCATTTTACACCATGAGCAAAGGAAGCAGAGTGGGTCTCATTTCACCTATGGCAAATGCAGGCATACGGCTAAAAATAATCTAATAATTTCTGCATTCAAGTATTCCAATCTTGGAAGCAATGCTTTCCAAAGAGCAAACCACTACAGAGGACTACACTTGTTCAGAAATCCTAGGTCCCATTGTCTTGAGTTATAGCTGCCACGTGTACATTGGAATAAAAGCAAAACACAAGGCACAAAGAAAATTAGGAAAAGAGAGGGAGTACTCACTTACAAAAAATTCTACTTATGTAACTTTCCATAACACCATATGGATCTCTGGAATCAGAGACTTGTTTTGTCAGAACATCCTCCAGTTACCTTAACTATGAAACCGCACTCTATTTTCCCAAATGAACTCTTTACCCCCGCTGCCCATTTCAGTACAAAATCCCAGCTCACACACAGGGCAAGCCCATTCTGTATATTGCATAAGCAGTCCAAGAATTTGCTAACTTTTCGGTCCATATCCTTGCAAGTATTTTTCTACACTGAAGGAATAAGGGCTATGATGAATACATCATGAACAAGTGCAGCAACTTGAAGGTTCAGAACACTACAACAGTCAGAAAAGACACACACACAAACTGAATTGCTCTCAAGTCTGTAATTTCAAGTAAAGATTTGCTCAAATACTATATTTAGCTACATTCAGGAAGAGCAGTTAAAACCACAGATAGGAATTAACAGCCGTAATGACTAATCATCAGCTACAGATTAGATCATTTTCAGGATGTGGAGAGAAAGCACTCTTCAGAGCAGAATGACCTGATTTAGATGACTGCAACCTCCCATGAATTGCTTCCTCCATGCCTATCACTAGCGTTACCCCCTCCTCACCTCTCTCCCTTGAGGAGCGCTCATTGCCAGGCTCCCCATCTCATATGTATCCCCATAGAAAATAGGCAGCAGGAGTCATAAGCACAGAATCACAGGGGCTAGAAGGGACCTCCAGAGGTCACCGAGTCCAACCCCCTGCCAAAGCAGCTCCCTAGTCCAGGTTGCACAGGTAGGCGTTCAGGTGGGTCTGTAATGTCTCCAGAGAAGGAGACTCCACCACCTCTCTGTGCAGCCTGTGCCAGTGCTCCATCATCCTCACCAAGAAGAAATTCCCATGCACATCTGTGCAGGATTTCCTATGCTTCAGTTTATGGCCATTTCCCCTCATCCAATCACCACACACTTCTGAGAAGAGCCCGGCATCATCCCTTTGCCTTCCACTCCTTTAGATATTTATAAACATGGATCAGATCCCCTCTGAGCCTGGGAGAAGAAGGGCAGAAAGGACATCAAACAAGGAAGAGCAGTACAGCTGGACTGAAAAGGACCAGCACTTCTGCTGTGCTGTGACAGGAGAAAAGAGACAGATGCAGTTTTGGAGGTAAAAATAAGTGTTTGGAAGCTTGGGCAGCACTTGCAATACCAGCTGTGAGCTGGATTTCTCAGAGGCATTGCACCAAGTCACTGAAAATGGTACTACAATAAGGGTGCACTGATGGAGGGCATTTTCATAACAAATATATATAGGAATCAACAAAGGCACTGCTTGCTTACTATTTTTTTTTTTAATTGAAATGTTCTTCACTTTTTACTAATTCCCAACAGGTTTTCGTCACATTCATAGGACAGATAGAGGCTCCCTCCTCTGGCTATGTTTAATACCTATAAATTCCCATTAAAATCTTTGCAGGAGAGTAGCAAAAAACCTGCTTCATATCATTAAATAGGAACTTTAGTCCTCCAGGAATTGTATTTTCATGACAAATTATTCATATTTTTCCTTTCAGTGGAGAATCAACTGGTACATTTTCAGCACCTAATTGAATGTCACAGTTGTAACTCAAAGTCAAGAAAGATAAAGAGAATTAAGAAGGAGAAGAACAAGAATTCTCTTTTTTTCTCCTTCTTCTTGAAAGATCAAAACCATAATAAGATAAGTCTGAATTTCATGAAATTTGGGATCTGTATAAGCTTGGGAAATAATTTCATTTGAATGTGATATCTCTTATGTTTAGTTTTAGAATGATGTACTTCTAAGTGCCTCGCAGCATCAAATGCAAGCTTCTGTAATTGGAGCTTCTGTCTTACTGATATTTCCATGACATTGAGTGCAAATCCTGATTATATTTTATTTAAATTGTTAACAGCTTTTACTCCAGATCAGAATTGTTGCATGTGAGTTTCTGAATTCAGATGAGTCATATTACTGTATCACTTTGAGCCCACAGAAATGCACAAAGTTCTGGTGTCTAAATCACAGAAATCACACATTTTATGGGATTGAATTAGTTCAATTTTACTTGTTATTTGAAATATACTAGGTTATAGAGAGTATCTGGATAAATTCTGAATTCAAGTAAGAGTGCCAAGGAGAATCATACAGAAGACTCAAATGTCTGTCACAGCCCAAAGGGCATTAACCAGTTTGGGTTCCCCCAACTTTGCCCAGGGACAGGAACATACATCAGCCCGGGGACAGTCAGCACTAATCCCGTTGAGGCTACAGAACAGCAGGGCTCCACCTCCCTTTGGTCCTTCCCAGCAAAGGTTCACTCTCAGCCAGGCCCATGTCCTTAGAGAGACACCAGGTACCCAAGGCTGAGGGATGTGACAGTGCCCCTGGCTGTTCCACTTCTCTCTGGGGGCACTGGGATGGGCCCTGCCTTACAGATCCTGCCCTGCTGCCTTTGAGGACCCCAAAGCACACTGAAAAATTCTACACTATTTCTTTATTTATTCTTTTATGGACTACTGAACTCAAAAGCCCTTGATATTCATTTAACTAGGTACTGGAAACTTTATTAATTCAAGATAAAATCTACGTCTGTGCAGAAAGAAGACCTCTGTGAAAACGTATGCGCCACAACAATGTATATCAAAACTTCATTTCAACATCTTACACCAGAAATCTTCCCCTAATTGTTTCCAACTTTTCTCAGGCAAGGACAACTTTTTTCCTATTGTATCTTCTACATACCTATGCCAGGTGATCTTATGCAATAAACATAAGAAACACTGCTTCAAAATTAACTCAGAGTTAATTAAGATGTTTTGATAGTAGTGAAAATAAGCTAACTGTAACTGAGCAGGAAATTGTCATCCTGGAAAAACTACATAATTTTTATAAATTCTTTGAAGACTCAAAGTGGAACAAAATGGATTAAGGCCAGTTAAATTCTTTTATGTTCCAGCTTGACCGGGTAGCCCTAGAACTGTCCTGTCTTCCTTCTCTTCTTCTCTGCATCCCCACAGTGATCACTGCACCAAGTTGCTTTAGCTGATAGTTGGGAAAAAATAAAGCACATCCTTTATCTTAATCCTATTCTTAGCTGTGTTTTTGTATTAAAACTCAGGATTCAGCTACCCTTGAAGTTACTGGAACGTATGGTGAAGCAGAATGAAATAGGAACAACCAATAAAATCACTGTTTATGGTGATTTGCTCCTCTCTAATTCTTCAATGCTGGATAAAACTCTCAAATTATTTATAAGCCATGCAAAAAATCCCCCAAAATTCAGGAACGGAAGGTAAAACCTCATTCAAGTTGTCAGTTCCTAGGCAATATTCAGGAAGGTAAAATTCAGTAAACTGGCATGACATCTTTCTAACAAGAAACAAATATCAAATGCTTATATCCCATGGTATTTCTTTTGCAAGACATTTTAAAATGTAAAGTCAATCTGCAAATTACAGAAATAAAAACCTTATAAAAATAATAGAATAATTCTTTTAAAAGTCAAAGTTAGACTGTGCACGGACATTTTAAAAGACGGAAATGTAATGCTCAGATGTACAAAGAAAAATAAAGAGTAAGCACTAACATCATAATGAAGTATGACAAAGATTCAAGAAAACCACAGCTTAGATCAAATCCCAAATGCTTTATGTCAGTGATCAAATATGATGGTAATTCCGAATGGAGATTTAAGGGAAGAGCGGCTAAAAAGAACAAAAAAAGGAACTGAAGTCGTTCTGGTAGAGTGGAAAAAGATTGAAAAGCTCCATGCATTCCAACTTGTTATTAAGTCTCTAAAAGAAATGGACCTGCAACTTCAGAAGCAGGTACAGAGGATTAATTATTAGATCTTCCAAGAGATCACACAGCCAGAGAACCACAAAGGAGGAAAAAACATAGTGTGGTTAAACAGAGGAGCAGTTATCTAGCTGCTATTGTACACAACTTTTTAGAACAATCTTAGATGTAAAGCATAATTAAAGACATGGAAGGAAGCAGAAAATAATAGGTATATTGTTATATCAGCATATCAGAAAATCCAGCATCATCAATAATGTGCTCCTTTAGAGGAAGAATACATTGAAAATAGTAGTAAAGCTATCCATACACTAATCAATATTTACACATGCACATCTATGGAGAAAATGTCTGTAATAATATGTCAAATGTTTCCTGAGATAACTGAAATGTGGTGCCCTGCTGTTTTTGCTTTAAACTGTCCTGCCCAGTGGCAGGTGCACAGCTGTTTAGATACAAGGAAGAGAAGAAGGGAGAACAGCATCCTTTAGCTCTATAGAAAATACAGTTATCTTAGGGCAAGATTTCTATCAGACAAGACACTCCAGTTTTCACACACATGGTCATGGTAAACTTCAGCAAAGATTGTCTGTGGCCAGCCAAAACCAAGAAAAAAATGAGTATTCCTCATGACCTGTGAGATTTTGTTGAGAATATCACCTCAATGTCAAAAACAAACAAACAACAACAACAAAAATCTTAACAGGAGCTGAAGGGCTGCAACTGCTAACAAGCTTCTTGTGAGCCCAGTAACTTGTTACATCCAAGGTCCAGAATTTATGTTTCACCTCATAAGGGCTCTATTGCTCTCTTAACAAGTGAAGGACACTCATTATCTGAAATCTCTCTGGCCTACTCTTGTAATCCTGCCTGAAATGCAGAGATTCAACTCCTACTGGGCAGCTGTTAATGTCTGACAGGGTAAGTGAGTATTTGGGCTACAGACAGTTTGGGGGCAGTTCCTAATTCTTTATTTTTGGGTGAAGAAGACCAATTTCACTTTCAGGCTTACACCTGATACTTCCAAGTCTGAATCCTGAGACATTTGGAGAACAAAGTACATGGGTGTAAGCTACCCAGGTGTGCTGTAGCTCATGGGAGTTCCCATTACTGTTTTTATGACACAAGGCAGCTCTGGGAGAGAAGCACTTAAAAACGACTAAGCAAATATACAGGTTGCTCTGAAAGTAATGCCTCCTATTTTTTCCATAGAAACTACAACAAATAAAAAGAGCACAGTAACACTATTTGATAGAAGCTGTAATTTTCAACATAGTCATCACCATTAGTTATGCATTTTCACCAGTGATTAATGAGAGTGCTGAGGCACTGGCACAGGCTGCTCAGAGAAGCTGTGGATGCTCCATCCTTGGAGGCAGTCAAGGTCAGATTGGAACTGTGGGCAGCTTGATCTGGTGAGGGGCAGCCCTGCCCACAGCAGTGAAATTAGAACTAGATGATCTTTAAGATCCTGTTCAATGATTATACCACAGTACTTAGAAACTACACCTCTTTCATAGGAAAATGATGCAGTGGTATGGCTGAGTTAAGCAATGAGAGTATTCTCTTATAAATGTATGTTTATCAAAGGCACTAGTGTAATTATCTAAAGATGTACAGTTACCACTCTAGCTCTCAGCAAAAGATATTCCTAAGCAGTGGGTCCACAAGGTCCCAGTCATCATTGCTACATCTATCTGTCCCCTCTTGTGGTCACAGTCACTAGCTCCAGTGCTTTCCTCTTTACCAAATCACCTCATTTTCTGAGAAAAGATTTGAAATTGTTCAAAACATTACTCTTTCTAAGTCTATCTGCTTTCTCCAGGAGACAGCCAATTCAACAGCAGTAAGAGGCAGCCACTTCTATTTATTTTGTCTTAAGGGAAAAATCAACAGGAAGAAGTGAAGGTCACATCTGTGTGACTGACTTGACTGTAGCAGTTGCAGCAGCTCAGAGCAGAGCAAAAGCCATTTCTAGAGGTGCTTTCTTGGTCAGACAGAAATCTGTATGGACTGTGGTGCCTGGCCACTTGCCTGCATGGTACTCTGGGTCAGACAAGCACACTGTACAGAGCATTTACAACTTATTCAAGCCTGAGACCGCAGAGAGCAATTATTTTGTCTAATCAAACCTCTCTTCCTCCACTCTGCTCTATGTTTCACATGCATACCCTGTAGTAAATCCCAAAATTTCAGTTAAATTTCATCACTTTCCTACTCTTCAGTTTAGTTAAGCTCTCACAAGTTACCAGTAAAGGAGAAAACAAATGTCCCAAAACAGCAATTCCTTTCAGGTTGCCATGTGTTTAGGTAACATGTAACTACCATGATCCATCAAGTAAAACATCCAATCTGTAGCAGATTAAGGAAAAAAAAATCCAAAACTACAGATGATCTAGCCTGTGGAAAAGTCCTTTAGATCTGATTCTCAGCATGACCCTGAAAGTTTGAATAGGACAAGACAGGCAACTGTGAGGTCCCACCACCACCATTTCACTGTATTAGCATCTGCCACACTCCACACATTCTCTAAGGATTCGAATATATGCAAGACAATTAATTGCACTTGAAGGGGAAGCAAAAGCCAATCACCTTTTCCCTTTCCCTGACCTAGGAAGGCAATGTGTGAAAGTATGAATGATGAGATTTGATTATAGTTATTCTTCAAAGCAGCATAAGCAGAAGATGTCAAGAGCCATGCAGACAGTCCTCTCCTGCCTGCCTCCTTCCCTAAGGATCATGTGAAGAGTGGAACTGTATCAGAAACACAGCTTCAGAGACTCTCTATTTTGCCCATGGACAATTTTACCTTTGTAGGTATTCAGCTTCCATCTGTGCACAGAGGCCATAAGATATCTGCCAGAACCTGAAATAAAGTCCATGCAGTCCATTTTAAAAACAGTAAAACCTGGTGACTCTAAACCCCCTTCTACTGGACAGCAGGTCAACTATTCAGTTACTTTCACAGCTAGATAAGTTCATTTAATTTCAAGGTTGAATCTGTTTAGCTTCATCTTTCAGCCACCAGCTCTTGTTACTTGTGTCAGCAAGGCTGAAGAGTCCCAGACATCATTTCTAGCATAAATAAGTGTATAAACTCCCTGAGTTACCTTCTCGTTGATTATTTTAACGTGCCTAGACCAGGGCCTGATTTTTTTATTACTATTATTTCCTGTTCAACTTCTCTCTTATTCTTCTCTGCATTGAAAGTTGGCTAACTGATGGGGAAGGGAAAATGCAAACAAGAATCAGCAAATTAAAATAAATAAAGAAAGAAAATTATTAAAAAACCCACTAATCTGTACAACAAGTCCTTCTGTTTTCAGAATGATCACATTATTTATGCACTTTTATTAGCTCTGTACTAGTTTCAGATTTTTCTGGTATTAGCATTCATCAATAAGATACTTTTTAATTACTGTTCTTTGCTGATAAACCGTTCAACCAGAGTGAAATGAAAATTTTACCTGATAAAGGAATCTATACAAACTATGGGCATGACTTACAAAGTTACTTGTAAACTCTCAATGTCAAAAGTTTTTAGGCGGTTTGTTAGTCCTACCCAGATAAATTTTCAAGGATTTTCAATGGCCAGACAGATGTAAATTTTATTATAAAGATTCAGACTAGGCATATTATCCATTCATTGTATCCTCCTCTGTGACTAAAGAAATGTCTTGTACTAGAAAGAGAATCATATTTCTCTTAGTCTTCTAATACACTTGGAGATTTTTAGCTACCTTATTTATTGAGTCTATTTACTGCTGTTGATGGATTGTATACTAACACAATAAACAGTGTCCAGAGGGAATGAAAAATATTTCTGCTTTCATTAGGCTTTAACTTTTCTTTTTCTGGAAACATTTTCCTTCTAGGGTCCTCAAGGTGAAAGCAGATACTATTTGGTGCCCTGCTATAACAAAGTAAATATTTTCTTTTTCTAACCATAGTGACCTTGTGATCTACCGCCACTGGAATTTATATTCCTGGGAAACTCTTGAGAAGTTATAGTTTCCCTTTCCAGGAATACAGATATCATTCTAAGCTCTACCTGATTCAGAGCTGGTTTAAAATTAATGGAGAATTTTCTTAGTATCAGATGCTGTATCAAGAACGAAAAAAGGTGAAATTAATAAAATGTCAAGAATAATTGAAATTATAACCCAGAAATGTTATTAAACTGTCAAGAGTCTGACTAATTCACATACACCTAAAGCAGGCAGAAAATTCCTCGTTTTAAGCTAGATGCCAGCTTTATTTCCTGTTTGGGAACAGTAGAAAATGCTGGGAGAAGCTATAAGACACTCTGAGATGATCCAGCACGTCATGGAGGGACAAACTGAGTCAGGTGAGAAAGCAAAGTCCACTGGAAGACTAGCTTAGCAGGAAAAATATTGCTCTTGAAGTTAGTGTTACAAGACGAGAATGAAGTCATAAAAAGCTGTGTTCCAGAGAGTCTCAGGACCATGGGTCATCTGTTTGATCTTCCAACAAATGCTCTCCCCATATACATTTCCCATGCCATTCTTATACCCCTTACTGTCAGCCTTTGTGCAGAAGGAGATGAAAACAGGTCAAATTTTAACCTCTCATTCACAGGGAAGTAGGTTTTTCATTGTGTCCTGTATAGGGCTTGGAAGATAGCTAATGGGATGTTCAAAACATGAGGTGGTTTAAGTAATGTCAGGTACTGGATGATCAAAATTCATAAACTGTCCATGGAGGCTGAAGTACAGCAAGACAGCTTATCAATCAAGAGCATAATGCATGATAGTTGGTTATTGCTATCTACAATAATGGGTCACCAACACCAAAGGGAATGTCCTGTGCAGAAGCCTCTGAGATTGCTATAGACATTGCAGTCATAGATCCGAAAAACAAAGCAACAATGGGAACTCATTACTTCAGAGGTTTTCTAAACTCTATGTATTATTCAAAATATCTATTCAACAGCAATTTGACCAGTACTGAAGTTGCAGAGAAGTCCACCAAGGATCCCTCACATGCACGAAGAAGGACAGCACTACCTTTACATTCATACCTTTACATTTAAACTTGTAGAAAACATACTTGTTCCTGCATCAGAGCTGAGCTTTCTTTTTTTTTTACAACCTGAAACAATATGTGGCAGATAAATCCCTATTGCTGCATGTAGGCTTTCCTCAAAAACATATCAATTATCCTATCCAGTTGCATTTCAGATGAATTACTCTGTGGTTACCAAGGCAAACCAATACCTTTAACAAGAAACAACCATCTTTTTTTTGCTCATGCATACCTGGGCTACCAGAGCAACCTTAGCAAATGGATCACCTGATAAATCCACATGCAGTCTCAAGAGGACACAATTCTTTACAGCTGTGAGATGTTTGCCTGCAGAGTCAGGGACATCACCTCCTGCCCCAGCATGCAGGGCAGGGTATGCAGTGCTAGAAAGATGCAGCAGCTTTGGAAACCATTACATTTCCCTAACAGTGCAAGAGGAAGTAGAAGGCAAATAGTCATAGGAAAGGCAGAGCCATCCTCACGTGTCCATTGTAGAAAACAAAGCTTGTCAAGCCAGTACTGAGAAATTTCTAGTTTATATTTTATTTCAGACACGAATCCTGTAAGGACTAGAAGGTGGTTTATCCTGGTTGGCAGTTAGGTTCACTATCAGCTCAACTGCATACACTGCTCACAACTCATCAGGAGAAATTTCCTTGGTCTAGGCAAGACTTCAAAGCTAAGAGGAAAGACCAATCTATAAGCAAACTTAACACCAAAACACATTTAATGGCCTTGGTATCAGCTTGCATGCAAACTAGCCCTACATGATAGGAGAAAGAAATGAAGAAAAATATTTTAAAGAAAATTATTTTAAAAGCTTCTTGAAATACTTTTTTATTACTAAAGCCTGGAAAAAAAATAACATTAAAATGGTGACCAGAATGGTGACCTGCAGGCAATACATTTATTGTGAACATTACTTGTTCTCTCTCTGCAGTAACACTTCCTTTGTTGAATTTTAATGTTTATTCAAGAAGTAAGAAATTGAATAAATAACAAAACACTTCCTGCAACAGTGTGCTACAACACAGCATGGAACACCGCCTCTCTAGATCAATAAATAATGGAAAAATATTATCCAGGATCCCCAGTTACAGTAAGACTGAATATTTTGTTTTGAATAAAAATCCATAATGTTCTATTTTCCAAAACAGCCACAGCTTAGAAAAAAAAATGTCAACGGAATAAAGTCAACAGATACATATCTTCTGGATTTAGGCAGAAAGTAAAGCTCTAATCTAATCCATGGGTGCCTAGGAAGTCCTTCAGGATTTGTGATTGTTATTCCTTCTCGCCTCTAGTTTCAGGTTCACATTTGAGCTATGATAGGTTCTACAAAGACATCTCAACCAAACGCCATTCATTTTCTCTTAGTCAAAGACAGGAGAAAAATCTGTATCAAAATACATATGCTAACTAAATACAAGTTTATGGTGTGTTAGTAAGTTTGTTTGGGCCCATACTACTGCACAGTCCAGTCCTGGCAGCCCTAGAAACAGTATTCTACACAGTCTGTTCCATATGTCACATGCTAGAAGGAAGGTGAGACTGGGAAAGGAGCCCTGTTCTTTTCCTGTCCTCTCAATCTTGAAGCCACATTGCAATGCAGAAGCATGCTGTAAAACAGTGAGTCATCTCACCTACTGCAAAACATGAAAACCTTAAAGAATTCATAGTCCAAAGAGAGGAAAAGAAAAGCAGGGGCTAAAAGGCATAAATGAAGTAGGCTATATAAAGATCAAGATCTGGGCTCAGGAAGGGTCAAGAACCTAATATGAATAACTTGAGGAATGAAATGGGTGATAAGCTGCTCCTTGCCAAACAAGTAAATTCACATGTAGTTAAAATAGATAATAGTTGTCAGAGCCTGTCTGACTGCAAGCTGTGAAAAGAGCAGCAGTTAACTTTCTGTCACTTGTACTGAAAGTTAAAACACCAACTCCATCCAGGCTTGGTTAAAGGGAGAGGACAAAGAAATTCCTGAACAAAGCACAAGGAACAATACTATACAGAGTCATGGGAAGTAGCAAGTGCCTCAGGTACTTCACAAATAGCCAAGCAGAAAATGACTTCATTTTGCAGAAATTTTCAAGCACTTTTTCCCTCATTAGAAAAAGTAAAAGCTAGCATACTTTTGTAAAAGCCAAAAGTATCTCAAAGCCTTTTTCACCCACAGGAAAATCCCAGATGATCATAACTGCTCAGGGCAACAGCGCATAATGTACTGAGCCTAGCTGAGGTGTCACAGCAGAACATTTCCAATAAATGGTCTCTCACATCTGACACCAGTGGCTTCATTATTCAACCATAAAAACAGAAAAAACTACAACAGAAAAAAAATGTCAGGGACTTTAAATCTCTTCAACATTATTAAAGATAACACACTCCTGAAGAATATACTGCATCTGATGAAATAGCACACTTCTTTGAAAATACCTGATAAGGTATATGTGGTCTTATAACAAATGACAGGGAGGATTTTCAACAGTATCAGCTGAAGCCAGAATCAACCACAAGAGTGAACACTTGGAGAAGTGCCATACTTTGAATTTAGCTAGGCACTGGAAAGTTTCTCAAAAAGATGCCCACCAACAATTCCAAAGAGTGACTGCTTAATATGTACATTTTTCATATTGCTAACATTTCCTAGCAATTGATTTGTTTGCAATTCTTAAGACCCCTCCAGGAAAGACAAAGATTGATCTTTGCTGCAGTCAGCTCTAGAATCTAACCATTGGCCACAGGCTGGCATTTTGAGCAGTATTTCTTATTCATTTAAAGGAGACCATTATGAATGCTCTTTGACTTTGAAACACAGCAATGGCACAATTGGGAAAGCCAACTGGCCATGTTCTACTTTTATTCTGCTTCTATACTCTTACTGTTTTGTTTTGTTTTCTCTGGTAGCAACAGCTGTGGTAAAATGCCATGAGCACCACGTATAAATCTCAGCCCCATTACCAACCAGGAGTTTCTTCAGAAGGCACTTGCTCCCTTTTTGCTCTTCTAGAAAGATCAGTTCATTTTGATGTGGGTCCCAAATACTGCTCGTAAAACCTTCAGTAACATGAACTGCAAAGAACCCATTCCAGTACTTGACTATCAAATAGCTAGAAAAATACCTTTAATGTCCAGTACAAGAACCATTGCAGCAGACATGGACATGTGCTGGTCCTTCCACTCTGCACCTGTAGAACATTTACCTGAATCCTGTTATTCCCTTCCTTCCAACCAGCTGTTCTCCAGACAGCCTCAGCTCTTCAAGGGTTGTGCTTTCTAAACCTCTGAATCTTCTGGCTGTCTTTCCTTGCTTGATGTTGATCATTTCCCTTCTCTCACATCAAATGCCTGTTTTTCAGCCCAGGCAAAAACAGATTCTGCTTTCATGATAGTCTGGTGTTGTCTGTCCTTTATGTGTGCTTGCTACCTATCACTGCTTATATCTTTCCCCATCCATAATCTCCAAGGTTTGGAAATGAGTGGTCTGAGCATGGAGGTAACAGGAAAATCTTCAGATTGTACCTTTCCTATTACATCCATACATTCTACAGTTAAATAAGAATCACTTCAATTAAGAAGATTCTTATCTACCATATTAAGCTTAAGAGTCTTGGTCTACAACAGATCTCTTTGCAGGAAGCTGAACACTATGTTAGCATAAAGATCTACCATCTCATTTGCACTTAGGCAACATAAAAATCCCAGTGATTATATGCTATACTCATGCAATATTGCTCATGAATCTAAGGACATTAAGCTTATGCGTTTGTATTTTTGTATGTGAGCGCAAGGAATGTTTCTCAAGATAATAACAAAGGCTACTTTGGAGGACACAACTCTTCTTTTTCATTGTTTCCCTTCCCAAGCAATTAGCATTTCTGTAATCACAAATTGCAGAGAAATCAGCACATTGAGTCTGTAGGGTAGAACAGTTATTTCCCAACACTTAAAGATTAAGCTGTATATAAAGCTGCTGGAGAAGCACCTAATGGTGTTTCATGTGAGAGGAAAAGGAGGCAACAGCACAGAGGGAATAGTGCAAATGAAAGGGGTTCAGTTGCATTCACTTCCTAAAGCACACACTAGACGAGCAAGCACAGCATGTTTCATTAGAAACAATGAAAACTTCTTTTCAGCTAGCTGGCATTTTGGCAAGGCTGCTGATAGATCAGAAACTCAGAGCACAGTTTGTTTGCCACGCTGTAGCCTACTTTTGTTTAATCAGACAGCTACTGTTAAATGTGCTCCTACTGTCAACAACAAACCTCCAGACCCACATTGACAACGTCAGTGTGTGTTGTGTGCATGCGTATGCATGTACGTGAGCTCTTGCTCATTCTGTGATTAAAAATGTAAGCACCTACTATTCTCAGCCTGAAAGGCAGCCAAAACCTTTGTGTTCAAATTGGCACAGGGAAGTCTCCCTGTGCCCATTCCATTGTATTAGCAGCACTCCATGAAATGACAAAGGAGGATGGATAATTTTTAAACATTCTGGAAGCTGATGGTTTCACTTGAAATGCTGAAGTAAAGGCAAAGCTTACATTTGTGCGTGATGTATCAATTACATGACTACATTTCAGTTACAGGCTGGAATGCAAGCAGTTCATCTCCTTTGCACTGAAAAGGCTCAAAGTTTTCAGTTAAGAGCCTGATATACCTCCTGCAGAATAATCTGAATCAACCTTTACCAAATTTGCTTCAGTAAGGTCCAAAGGTTTCACCTCAACGTGAATCTACCATCTGACTTTTGGACATTGAGATTCCATCTCTCAGAAAATATTCTCAATAGTAAGCTGAAAATTAATGCTTGGAAACTTCAGAAGGGTGGTTTGGAAACACCAACTCGGTGATCAGTTCAAACACTCCCTCATCCCCTTCATCTCCCATGAGCTGGAGTCCCTAACTGGGCTGTGTTCTGGGGTCTTCCCATTAGCTGAGATGATGGCACCTTCCATTTGGGAAGTCTTTAAAATTTTTTTTCAAAAAAAAAAGAAAGTCAACACTTTTTCTACAGAAAACAGACTTTTTTCTTAAAAAAACAAGACATTTAGTAAACAACTGTTTTGTTTTCACTTGAAAGAACATTTGAACAACTAGAATTAGATGTGTGTTATAAGAGATGACCCATCTATCCAATAATCTCCAAATAGGAACTACATAAAAATGCCTTTCCCCCCCTTTTTTCCATTCTTCAATTTAATTTGTTACCATAGAATCATAGAATTGTCTTGTCATATAATGCCCAGAGCACTTTCAGGCCTGTATAAAGTTTCAGGCCACACCTGTAACTTAGAAAGACTGAAGGGACTCTTTGGATGCAGAATGTGCTATAGAAACTATTGCAATAAATATTGACTTGCCGCAAAAATATGCATGCATTCAAGTAGCTTCTGTCCATGGTATTCAATAAATTCATATAAAAATACTCAGCCTTAAAAGCCATCCTAGGTATCACAATATAAATACAATAACTTCACAACTGTACCATCCTATGTAACTAGGAATTGAGCAGGTTTGCTGAACACAGTTTACAGTCTGTCCTCCCTCACATTACTCTTAGTATAAACTTCTTCAGCTCTGCTGAAGCATTAAAAAAGCATTAAAGTAATAAGAAAGTATCCAGAGAAAGTTAGACTGAAAGTAGTATTTATAAGCAACATGCTCATTGGATTTGTTGACACAGGTTTCTTAGATCATAGTCCACACTTTTTGCAGATGCCAACCCTTACTCACAAGAATTTGTAACAGTTAATTTTCAGTTTCTGACTTTTCAGCCACTTTTCCAAAGCTATACTCTGTTACAGGTGAAGAGATCTGAGATGCTGTGTGTATGCTGCAATTGAAATAGGGAGAGGGTGCTATAAATATATTAAATACTGCTGTTTCGTCTTCTGTAGTAAACACAAATATATTGTATTTGTATAATATGGCTGCAATCATTGTAATACCCAGAGATGTGGAGACATCCAATCTCACTAGTTACACAAGTCTATAACAGCCTGCAGAATATTCTGCAGGAGACTGCTGGTACAACCAAGCCCAGCATCCCAATGGATACCAGTCAGTGCAGACAAAAACCTTAAATTTTCTATGAACCATCTGAAACATGAAATAAAATAATCTGTAACAAAGATTGTGAACTTTGGAGTAATAGATGTTTTCTACCTCTCTAAATTGCCCTTGAACTTCAGCTGAGCAGCATGCTGTGCTTCCCCTCCTGGTGAGGACTGTTTAAAATTGCCATGTCCTGTTAAGCAGCTGGCCTGCTTCCCCTCATGACAAGCAAATTGTTCTCTTTCCAATATTCAGTATTTTTAGAAACAAGAGCTTATGTATTAAAAAGGTTGCATATCACAAGACATCACTCCTCACTCTCAAAGGTTTATTTTTTAACACTTTTCGTGAATCTTATTCATTTACTTATCCACTATCTTCACCTCTCCCTTTTACCTCCCACTACTACCTTGGTCACTCTACACCTGTCTTGAAAGACACTTTATTTAAGGAAAGAGACTAGAAAGTAAACGATGGTGAATCTGTCAATTGTATTAACGTCAGAGGTGTTCTGATGGACAAAAACTGGATGGTGTTTTAAATCTTAACTTTTCACATGGTCTTAATATTTAGTTTTGAAAGACTCGACATGATTTGCAGAGAGTCTAAGGCTTGTAGACTACTTCTAAAGAATTTGCATGTTAGCTAAGAAAAGCAACCTTATTTTCTTACATACATTGTTAAATATATTACATAATTACATAGCTACAAGAGAACAGCAAGGTTCTCTTGTAAGTAAGCTGCAAGAAAACACCAATGAGATTGAGACTGCAGCTTACCCATTCAGGAATCACTGTCACATGGCAGAGTTAGATCTAGAAGATGACTTTTACACCAGTGCTAGCACTTTTCTAAAGGTTACATTTCAGAGCTATGCTCTCCAACAGTGTTTCAGTTCTCCATTGGTTAATTCTGTGGCAAAAGCACCCTTGGAGGAAGGGAAACTGAAATGAAGACAAAGCAATAGCAGGAGCAAAAATGAAGTTCAATTGCTTTCAGCTATTTCTATTGAATGGAAGCAAGAAATCATTAATAGCTACAGCTTGAAGTGGGCTATGCGTATGTTCCGATGTGCATTTTGCATTCTGTGTTACAGATTTGAGTTCAGGAAAGGAGCTAGAGCTGGGCAATCTTAGCACTCTGTGAAGCATGTATTAAAATGATCCCAAAAGTAATTAGATAAATTGAATGAAATCTGACTAGACAAGCAGGGGTCATCCTATTCTATGAAGGCTCAAGATGGATACCGAGGGGCCAAACAACTCATGATTGAAGGGCACAGCTAATTAAACTGCCTGGAGTATTAATATTTATGTTAAAGTTTTCAGTAGCTCTGGCCTTGACCTGGCAGTAAGGTATACAACGTGTGCCCTTCATTTTAATCATTTTCAAGATTATTTTTCATATGTTTATGAATGTATTTTAAACAGGATGTTATACCTGCCTCTCTTGTGCTCAGACAAAAATGGCTGAGCAGTGTCTCGGAAAAAAAAAAAAACAGGTAATAGCTGGGTTAAGAACAAGTCACTCTGATTTAGTTAGAAAAAATAAAGGCAGGAAGTACTGTTGTTAGTGTTTTCTACCTATAACTGCCAAAAACACTTTCCTATCTCTGTGATTTTTTATCTTTGGTTTGAGTATTAGGAAAAGATTCTTCACCAGAGGGTGGTTTGACAACAACTGCAGTCTGGGAGTGGCCAGTACTCCAGAGGTGCAAGCATTCACTTTTCATTCAGTTCAAAATGGAGAATACTAGATGCACTTGGAAAAAAAAAAGAAAAAGAAAAAAAAAGAAAAAGAAAAAAAGAAAAAAAAAAAAACAGAAATAGAGAGCTACTTTCACACTGAAGGGGAAGTGAGCAGCAGCCAGCAGGGCTGTGAAGATGACATGAGGCTCCTTCTTGCTCCTTAACCACCCAAGGCCTTTGATTTGAGGGCTTCCTTTCACTAAAGCTGTGACTACACCTCTGCCAGCCATGACATCCTCCAGTTTTCCTGCCTGAAAGCACACCTGGGATCTGCCCGAGAGAGCCATAATACAGCAGTATTGCAAGGATAATGCCCGTGCTTAGCATCCTCCCATCCTCCTCCCATCAACTACAAGCAAAAACAGATTTACTCACTGGGCCAAGAATGGAGCCCACGGCTTCCCTTCCCTGCCTGAAGGCTGAAACTGCCATACAACTGCAAGTGAAAACTCATTTCTTTTGCCTCTTCTCCCCTTCAGAAAAATTTAATTAAATCAGAATTAAAATTTGCAAATTCAACTGAATCTACAATGATCAAGACATTATTTTCTCATAACAGATTTCCAGTGGGAAAAAAAACAAAAAAACAGTCAATAAAAGTCACCCCAACCTTTTAAGAGGGAGATGGGAAAGAACTGCAGGATTTCAAAGTGCCTCCAGTTCTGCAATTCTGCTGCTGTCAGCAAGGCCGCAGACATCTCAGGCCAGACAATTATGCTTCAAGACATACTCAGCTAGCAGGAAAATTGGTTTAAACAGTCTGTCTGCATTAAGACAGGCCTGGGAATCATATCCTGGTCATCTTTAGCTTGATTTATTTCTAATTTTGAGATCTTGCAGCACAATAATGCTAATCAAAGGGGAAGATGACGTTTCTGAGATTCACACGAGAAGCATAGCAGAGCCCAGACTTCCATTTAAAATTATGCACACAGGGGGATGGATGGAGATTTGTCAGCCTGGGTGATCTCACTGCCAAATTTCAATAATCCTTTTAATTACTTCATTGTACTTCTATTTTGGGTAACAAGAGGGTCTCTGGTGTGGTCTGCACAGTCTGTGAAGGGAGGTACAGCCACTGGCTACCTGGCACCTTGCCTCTGTGTCTGAGAGCCATGAAGTTTGTGCAGCCATGCCAGGACACACTGCTGCTGGTACCTGTTGCAGTTCAGTTGTTACAGCTGCAGTTGCAGCGATTTAGCAAGTAGAACACCCATTTTACTGTCTGTTTTATTACCAAGACAGATAAAATTTGTACAAGTAGTGCTCAGGGAACCAGAGTATAACAGTGCATCAGAATTAAAAACTGAAGTATTATCTCACTGAACTAATTAGCATTTGTTTCCCCCATCCATTACATTGCTCCCTGCACAACAGACATTTGTTCTGAGTCTCTTTTAGTGAGTTACCAGAAGAAAACAAATGGATAAAATGGCAGTGCTGCCTGGAAGAACAGCTTGTGGCAAACAGCACTACTACCCCCAGAACGTACCATAACACTGTAAGGTTTGTTTACAAGATACCTTCCAATAGCTAGCTCAGCAGATTTGATGCCTCAAGCACCAAAGAGCTTCCCAAGCTTTGTAAACAACTCAGGAAAATGGATTTTCAGTCTGAAAGCCAAAATGGGGCTTTGGCATCTCTAATTCCCATCCTCGGGTGCCTCTCATTTCCTATGCATCTCAGATTTCATCCCAGTTTTCAACTAAGCTTTATTTTCAGAAGGGAAAATCCTATCAAGGGAATTATAATGGTTTTGAGCCCCTTAGGCATATTTCCCCCAGGAAGACTGACATGCCAGCTATGTCCACCTTTCATCCCTGGGTGCTGCTCTCATTTTGCACCCTTGAAAGTTCAGGCTTTCCACAAGGCACAGTCCTACTGCAGATGCCCTGGTACCCTAAGAGTGCAGCAGGCAGTGCCACAGTATGAGAACAACGGCACTTACAAATACATGCCACATCCAGAAACAGTGCCTCCAGACCAAAAGGTGGCTGAGGACTGGGGAGGGCTGGAAACAAACAGCTGAGGAAGGGAGCTGAAAAGGGTTCAGCACACATTAGAGAGGAGTTCAGGTCAGTTCAGAAACCGTGGTGGAGGATCCAAGAGCTGGTTAACAGGCTTGACATAAGTGGGTTTTGAATAATACTCTGTGTAAATATTACTTCTTCACATGCCTCTTGGCTGAAATGCAGAGAAATGCTAACACTTTTGCTGATGCTATGTCCTCACAGAAATTTTTAACATCTCTTTTACCACATAAAATATATATCTCTTTATTAAGTTCACTAATGAGAGACATCTCTCTCTAATCAGGATCCAACATGTAAAGTGTGTCATTGTGCTGTTCAGCACCCAAGAATAATGGCATACCTGACATTCCAGCCCATCTCTAAAATTTTCCAGCAAGACCTGCAATATTGCAGTTCTTGGTCAACAACTGCCAGCTCCCAGTGATTACCAAGACAGACCTGCAGTCTGTAACTATATGCAGTGGTGTCAGCAGTGGGATCAGCTAGCGCATGTCAGTTCTGGGTTAAGTAGAAGCAAAGCCCACAGAGTTTGTATTCATAGTCTTCCCTCATCTCAAGTGTGGCCTCAGTTCATCCCCACTTTTCTCAAAGGGGCTGGGTTTGGTTTTCCTGGACATTTTTCCATGAAAATAAAAAAACAATAATAATACAAAAACTAAAGCACGCTCCAGAGCACACATCCCACAGGCAGCAAGAAACCTCTTACACTCCTCTTCTGCATGGGAGCAGAGGGGCTCTGTCTGTATCCTTACCACCTCCTCTCTGCTGCTCTCTAGCTCTTTGGGCAAATGAAGCCATACATTAGAACATTAAGGTTGGAGCATTACCTGTGCAAAATCAAGTACAGTAGCTTGATTTTAGGTAAAAACTAATGAGTTATGACAGAGATTACCCTCAAGTACAAGCCCAATGCACAAAGTGTTTTTCTTCCTGGAAAAAAGCAAAACTGAAAAACAACCACTCCTATAGCTCTAAAGGAATATAAACACTTTGCTAAAAAAAACAATTATTTTCCCCATCTCTAATTTAACTTTCTTCTGATACATTAAAATATCTAGACTTGACTGACTGATGAGTTTCACACACTTCAGACTTCCAGTTCCTAAATGCCTTTCTGCTTTCATGCTGATTTTCTGCAGACATTGCACAGGAGGGATGCACAGGATTCCTTCAAAACCCCAGCATGCATTCAAGACTGCAGAAAATGCAAAACACACGGTGCCACAGATACCAGCATCAAGACACTGTCCTAATGTCACAATGCAAGCACAAGACTTTTCCTTGTGAAAAGCTGAAGAAGAAATTCAGAGGACTTTAAAACCAAGCAATTAATTAATTGGTGGAAAACAAACCCTCACATGAGCTGAGCCAGGAGATAGGTCTCTAACTTCTCCCACTTAGAGGTTTGTTTTTGTTGCTGTTCTTGTTTGGTTTTGACTTGTTTTTATTAGGTTTGGGCATTTAAAGTGACATGCTGAAAACTTTAGGATCAATACTGATTCTTTATTGCATGATATTAATGACGTGGGTGCCTAAAACTCATGCTCCATACTTGACGAATATTAATAATGTGTTCTATAGTTCTCTTTTTTTTTCTTTTCTTCTCCTTTTTTTAAAGAAAAATATCTCTTAGTTATAAGAAGAGTAAAGATTTAAATTTTCTTCTCTGCCGTTGAAGAGAATAAGATTCTTTCATGGTTAAAGAATCCAATCATCTTCTCAAACACTTGAATCTAAATAGCTCTGGCTATCAAACAACTTAATTAAAAAGTACCTGGAAGAAAGTCAGTAGGTTATGTATAAAGGGAAAAAAACCATCACTAAGGAATGTACATGTTGCGGAAACCGCGAACAGAATAGACGTAGATTGATTATTTTAAGGTATTAAGTGCTATGATTGACATGGGGCTGGAACATGGGGAGGTATCTGCCTCCGTATGTAATGAAGTTGAAACGTTATCCAAAAGCTACACTGGAACACCACACTCATTAGATGTTTCCTTATTTTCTCACACAGACAAGAACTTGCATTTCCTCATTTTTTGTCTTTACTGTCTTTCCTGATCCATGGCAGAGGACAGCTGTTTTTGAAAGACAGAAGGGAAAGTGACAATGGGAGGTGACTAGAATGGTTTCTGCAGGTCTGCTGATCATCTAGTTGAAGGAGAGGTGAGAAAGTGTACTGTTTTCAATGTTTCATGTTTTGAAACTTAAAATTACTGTTTCAAACATTTGTCAAGAGTTCTACTGTGATGTTTACTTCCTGCTAAAAAAAACGCCGAACCTTGAGTGGCTGAAAGCAAACCATAAACAACCTTAAGTGAAAAAGTACTGTAGGTGGGTAGATTGAGAATTTGACCTCATTTCTGTTCCCTGCAAAGTGCAAGACGATAACATGTCAAAGCCCTATTAAATTACTAATTAGTTCACTTTGATATCAGTCACTTATCAAGCACTCTTTCTCTTCAGACACTCATTTCTTTAAAATAGACTATTTAATTCGCTCACAAAATTAATAAGGTCTTGGATTGTATCAGCGTCAGATGCAGTCCAATTTGCACCATCTTTTGAAACAAATCAAATGCTCCTTTTACTGCCCATCTAACACAAGATGGTCTCAAAGATTCATGTTTCCATTTGTGCTTTCATTCTTAGGTTAGCACAGCACTGAGTTCACCCTTGCATAAATTAACAGGACATTCAGGATTTCTGGTGGAATCCCAAATTATGCAGCGCTGAAGCAGGTAAAATTTTTAACAAGAGAACATAAAGCATTTTTAAACCTGCTACATGAGGGAGGGAATTGGAACTCCACCTTCACCTATCTGTGGCCTTCCAGCTAAAGCCACACTTAGATTAGGAGCTTGGCTGATCACAGGGAGCTCCTTGGTCCCATCTCAGTGCAGAAGTTCCCATCTCAGTGCAGAACTCACACTCTGTGAGGCCACACGCCTTTAGGATCACCTTGCAGGGACTTACAGTCGTATGTCAGTCAAACCTTCATGTCAAAAAGAGAACAAAATCTCGTCACAGGCAAAACCACAATCATCAGACAACAACAAACTTAAAAGTGTATTGAAGAGCCTCACTTACAAAAGTGTTATGTACAACAAACTTTGTTGCATTCAAAGAAGACATTTCTTCCACCTTCCTGTGTTTCACAGAAAAAATCTTTCAGTAAGACTCTTTTAATCAGTAGTCTATAACACCAGTTTATTAAGAAAGCCAAAAGGCATTTCTAAAGTTCACTGAAAACACCCGTAAAATTTCCAGCGACTTCTGTTTGAGTAAGAGCGATCTCTTGGGTGAAGATTTTATATTTCTGCCTCTTGAAAGCTTCTTATTTGAGCCCAGACACCCACCTCCTTCCTTTGCCATCAGCTGCTCATAGAAATTCCCTATGTCATGCACTGCAAGATGCTTTCATCACAACACATCTTTCCCCATGCACCCCTAGAGCAAGAAGAAGGGAGGTTCTATTAGAGCCTCAGGTGTACGTGTTTGAAGATGCCTCTGCTTGCTGCACAAAGGCCACGAGCAACCCCAACCACGCAGCCATGCAGAGAGACTGCCCCAGCTACCAGAAACAGTTCAGTCTCATTCACATGGTTTTCCATCCAGCTAATTAGCCCTGACTGATAGCTAGAGTAATTAGCCTTGCCTCAAAGGAGCAGTACGTTGGCCAAGTGCTATCTGTTGGTGTACAGTCATCCTGCTGTAGTCCCAGGGCTGGACTAACTAGTGAAGCCACAGAGTCTTTCTGATGTCCTTCATAAGGAGGTGAAGGACACTAAAGACACAATAAGATGCCCTGCACTAACTCCTCACCATCAGCAGAAAAACAGCATGCATCTAGCATGGCTACAGAATAAAAATATATTGATTTTCCTTGGAATGTTTCTAAAAATCTTTCAATTCTTAATCCAGGGAAAAAATCTGAAACGCTGAGATTCCATTTATTTGAGGTATAAAGAAAAATATGGCAATGGGAACAGTAAGGCATTGAAAAGGCTGCAGAGTCATTCCCTGCAGAGAGGTTTGTGCCCAGTTAGCACAGACTGAGCAACCTGAGCTGGCTGCCCTGCTCCAGGCAGTGTGTTGGACTTAAATGACCTCCACAGATTGTCTCCACCTTGAAATACTCTGTGGCTCAAATATGGCCAATTGCAACAAATATAATGCTGTCAGCTGTATTTCATTCTTCAAATCATTCTGGGCAGCTTTTGCTTCTTATTAACTAAAGTGCCTTATCGCTCCTGTACAGCAAGTGTCTCCTGGTGGCTGAAATGAAGAAGGCTGATATTTTCTCAGAATGGATGATGGAAACTATAAAGCTGAACTGACATGAAACAATAGCCACTATTTTCATAAAATTCCAAACAAAGGTGTTCTGACAATATTTAAACTGATCTTCAGCTTCACTGGAAATTTCTGAAATACAGTTTTTACACAATAATAAACTAAGCTTCATTCTCATAATGTAACTAAAAACTACAACAAAGCATCTAAAAGGACTGATGAGATACAGTACACATGTAATAAGAAATCACATTCAGAACTTTCAAATCATTAGAATGCTTTCATTATGATTGTCAAAGAACAATTCAGAGAAATTTTTAAAAGTTAGCACTCACTTGAAAAAAATACTCTATTCACTGTCTAAATATATTTCTACTGCTGAATATTAAACATTTCCCTGTCCTTTATGCTTTTCTAGATATATTCTTCCTCATCGTAGGAAACATCAACTGGTTTTTGCTGTGTACTTCAGTGCTGGGAGCAGGCATGGCTGGACTGAGAACCATGCTGCAGGCTGCATGGCCAGAGACAGGCAGATGCTCACCGGAGAGTGCAAAATTCGTACCACAGAATTCCTCACCTACACCCACCAGTAGTCCTGGTGAATATCATTTTGCTGTGTTGCTGCTACACTTACAGCCCTTCCTGTCACCAGGAGCCTGTCCTTCTGTTCATAGCCTTGTCACTGAGATTTGGTTCTGTTTCCATTTAAATGTTTCAGAATGATCTCCTTAAATCAGCATTTACTGTAGTTGACAGCCATAAAATCCTTTCTGGTGTGAATAGGCGTGTTGGGAGCTTTTGTTGTAGTTTTTTGTACCTACTCATTCTATCAAGTCATATATATTAGGTGATACCAATGTGGAAAGATGCCTAAGGAAAAGCATACACACAATTTTTAGGACCTCCTATGCCTTATAAAGAGGCTTAAGTAAAAGCAAGTATGCAGTCAGAGATATTATTTCTATCTAGCACATCCCCACACCCATGTTCACACAGAACTACATCCTGTGTTATCATTTCACTGAGCACGTTTCCAGGCTTCCAAAATAGTCAGAAATCCACTACGCGAACTCAGCAGGCTGCATATTTGTTAGGAACACGATGTTGTAGCACTTTTACCCAGGAAGAATAACACTAAAAGCTGTCCTTGCTGTGTGATTTCCATCAAGGTAGAAATAGATTCCAGCTACCCTCAGGATATCTTTTTCATCTCTGTAGGACAGGTCGGGGGAGTATAGATTGGCTCATTTTGGTCTTACTGACTGTTTTCAGGGAGTACTCAGCCTGCAGAAGAGGGTACATATTCAAGAGGCTGTTTTTAAATAGGTGATTGCAGATGAAGGTGAGTAGGAAAAAAACTTTGAGTGTTTGTCTGTGTATGTGTGTTGTGGGGGGGGGGGAGGAGGAGGGAAGGGAACCTGTAGTAGGTCACTGTTCAGAAGTGTCCTGAAATTGCTTCTCCTTTCCTATGTTTGCATCAAAATCATGTTCTTGCATCTTAATACAAGAGCAGCATGTGTTATGTAATTAAATGTTGCGGGAATATCTGGACTTTCATCTCCGGAATCAAAGGTAATGAGTTTTTTCACTACAAACCTATTAATTAAATTAAGGCTCATTAAAGACTCAAAGCAAAAAGGCTTTACACTCAAAATTCCCAAGACACTTCCTTACCAGACCCTTTCAGAGATCTGTAGATAGAATCAATCCACAACTTCTCAGTGAAATGGGTTTTCATTGCAAAATGCTGAATGACTGCAACAGCAACAAAACCTGATGGAGCCTTGGAAGAATCCTGCAAATGTTGCAGCTCATCATCTTGCCAGGCTGCTCCAGCACCCAGCTCCCCTCAAAGCACAGAGACCCCCAGCATTTTACGTACTTGCTCTAAGGTGAATCCAGCAGCACCAGGGGGTTAGGAATTCTGAAAGTCCCATTTAGGTGCAGTTCTGATGTAATCCCCTCCTAATCATGCTTTTAGTCATGAGTAGTTAGATGTGTGGACAGAAAGGTGACGCTAAAGTTGTCTGAAAAGTATTAAAGGGAGCTTGTCATTCTCATATTGAACATCACTGTGCTTGAAGAGCAGCTGCAGACATGAGTGGATGGGGGTTTTTTGTTTGTTTGTTTAACTATTTCACAGCCTATTTCAAGGATTTTAGTCATAACTAAAATCTGAAACTCCAAGAAGGAAGCAAATCTGCATCCAACTGAACAAACTCTACCTTGCTACATGTACTTGTTCAACAATTAAGGAAAAGTCTGTAACTGGAGATGGAGAAGCTAATTTTATAACACCTACTTTAGTAGCAGCCAGATAGTATGGAAGTATCACAAACTGCCAGCAGTGTTTTTTTATTCAAGGAAGCGGGAAGAAGGAGAAACATCACATAGGAACAACTAGAAGTAGAGAGCTGTAATTTTGATTTATGGTGAATATCTAGATTATTTATGTTAGAAGAGGGTCTGTGTGAGAAGATGAGAAATACTCTGTTCTTCAAATAGATATGACAGCACAGGAAACGTGTCCAGGAGAATACCCTGCTCTGTATTTCATCTGCTGAGGCAATAAATGAATGCATCTCATTTAAGTTAAACTCTCTGTGGATTTAGATCGTGAAACTACACTGAAGCCAGGTAACACCAGTCCTTGATGGAAGACCATAGAATTTTTCTACTGATTACATCAGTAGGGGCAAATTTTACCTACACTTACAGGAGCCTCTGTACTTTCTGAAGCTGAACTAGTACCAACCATCCGAGTCAGTTCCACAGAGCTCAGCTCAGCACAGAATATAGTGACAAGGACAGAATTTGGGGGAAAAAATTATGGGAGGGGTGGATTTTAAGTATAATGTAATTATGTTTTGACGGTTGCAAAGATATTCCATTATTTTGTTTGAAATACAGAGGTAATCAGAGTAGCTATAAAGCTATAAAGGGTGGAACTACTTAACTGTACAGCTGCATTTACAAAAGGTAGAAAATATTACAATTCTGAGGGCAGATACAAGAAAGAATGTGGAACGTATCCCATTTTAGAGTTAATACACAGCTTTAGCCGTAAGAAAGGAGAAACGCTTACTACACTTACTCATAATTACAGGAGCTGGCAAAATGCCATCTTACACTCTAAAACAAAGTTGTTAATTCTTAAAAGTACACACAGCCAATATAACACCTCAGAAAATAAGGAGCTGTCTTTTTAGAAACAGAATGCCAAGTTAGCACACTGGTCCCCCCCGCAAAAATCCCCCTCCTTTGTTAGAAGCAGCTTCATTCCGTGATGAACGTGCCATCTGCTTGTACAAGAGCACAAAGAAAAAGCACAGCAAGGCAAAGCAAAGTAAGAGCACACGTTAATTCTAGCCCATGAGAACAAATGTTAAAAGGCCAGGATTGTGCCAAAAATCCTTCTTACTGTCACGTAAAGTCTCACTGAACAAAGGCTGTTGTTTTGTCTCTGCTAAACTTTTTTCCTAAACCTCGCACTTGGCATGTCAAAGGTTGTTGGAGGAAAAAAAGAAAAGAAAAAAAAGCAAATCCCATTCAAAGCTTTGGTTTCTTCCTGCTTCCTTTTTATCTTAAAGAAGTTGAAAACTCAGGTATTATCTTTGCATACACCACGATTCATCTTTAATTTAATAAATGATCTCTTCAATGTATTAATGGTTAGCAGTGCATATAAATTAGCATTTATAAAAATCAATTACATTGTCTCATAAGACAGAGGAGAAACCAAGACCTTCATCACTGGATCATTTGTATTTATCTGTTAATTATAAACCTTAATTGTCTCTTCTTATCAGATTCATTTGCATAAATTGCATAAGTTTAATGTTTAACAGGTTTTAATAGCAGAATACAATTATTCTTTAAACATTCTTTCTTGAAATATTCATTATTAATTATAGCGTTAAAATTAGAAGTTCTGATAATTGACCTTGGCTTCTCCTTGGCTCATCATCATCTGTCCACTGAGGTCATTTATCTCATGATTATGCATGCTTTGTGGCTTCTTATTACTGATGTGCTTAGTTTTAATTGTACTTTATAGCCTGTCAGATTTCTTTGACTTTTGACTTAAAGCAGAACATTATGAAGGGTTACACAAAAGTGGACTTTTTATAGTATATCTATCCTCTTAGCATACCTACACGTGGCAGCACCGTGGATGGCAGAACTACTTCTAGATCCAGAGTATGTGGAACATTATGAAGAAATATTTCTATCCTGACAAGGAAAACACCATATTTATTGGATGACTCAGTAGAAGACACAGGTATGCTCTCAAGTAGCCTAAAAACTAAATTAAAGAAAAGGAAGAATTAGCCAACTATTATGTCTCAGTGGTCCCCTAATAGCCTTTTTCCCTTCATAACTGACCAGAAGCCTGACTGCTCTTTCCACTAGCTTCTTCTTCAGGGACTGTGGTTTAGAGAGGCTAGAAGGTAATGAAATCAGAGATGACTAGGAGCAAATACTGACGCATGAATTCAGTAGAATTTGGCTGCCTGAGCATAGAGATTTCTTGAGAACTCACACTGTACAGAGAAGAAAACAAGTGTGTTGTTTTTCCTGTGAGATCATTCATTGTCTCACATACAGGGATTTACTGTACTGGCTTTTTCCTCCACTTAATACTATTCATATTATTTGCTTAAGAAAATATTTTAGATATCATCAGATATGCATCCAGAGAGAGAGACTAATATTTGAAAACATTAAATAAAGCTTTCTTAGACTGTCTCCAGCTGCTATTATTAAAATGCGAGAGGTGCCTCCTGTCAACAGCTGAGTTCAGTATACATTCCTCTAAATGAGTAAGCCTAGTTAGTTTCTACTTGAGATTACTGATTCTGCCTTTCACTTGCCTGTACTCCCTAAGCTGATCCAAAGATACTGTGCTGTTGACTGAACCATGACATATTTTCAACCAGGTGCTGGCACCAGATTTTCCTGGGACACTCAATTTCTAACTCAAGTAAAATCTGAGAGTGCATTCTGTGCAAATATTATTTCTTCTTCAAGGGCTTTCTTCTGCTGGGGTTTCCCATGCTAATCAATGGAAAAATTCAGCAACAGGTGTTCTGTCTGTGCATCAACTTGATACATCTCCATCGTGACCTACTTGTCCAAGAGCACGTGCTTATGACTCCTCTATGCATGTCTGATTGGGAGTGCATACAACTGATCGTATGATTACTGAGTTATAAAACAGAAGTAACAGTAAGTTGCCAGCACTTTCTCACAGTCTTACAGATGCTTTCTTGGTCCATAAGAAGAGTTCAGTACATACAACTGACCCAGAAAGCATCGCCATGTTTGCTGCATGCAGGTCTAGCTACAATTATCCATTTCATCAGCCAGATTGCTAGAAAATGCTTCACTTCAACAACCTTGATTCCTGATTTACTAGATGGATCTCTTTTTATGCAAATACATTAACCACTCTGATTTACATTTAAAAGAAAGATGGCAGTATCTTGGGTACATCATTCTTTCATTGTCTCATCTCCAGAGAAGAGCCTGAAGCAAAAAGCATTCCCTCTGCCAACTAAAACGCTCTGCCAACATACTAATGATGTCCAATTCATGAAAAATTCTGCAGAAACCAGGAATATAGCAGGGAAGCAGCAGCTTCGCACGTGCCCTGGCCACTCTCCAGTGGGGGATTCCAGTTGGGCTCCTGCCATGCTTGTGAGTTCCTGCTCCCCCACGGCACGCAGGTCTGTAGAAGCACTTGGTAACAGCACTTCCCTGCACTGGAGGAGCAGGAACAAACAGCACTCAGATACCTGCAGCTTCAGCACTCGCTCATCACAGAGCAAGTGTTATAAAGCGTTAACAAAAGATCCGCTTGCATTAATAGGTGCACTTTACCCACTTTATTGTGCAATGTTAGTATTAAGATGTCCCAGAAACCTGCAGACTGTCAGAGGTTATTCTAAAGGCAGTTTTCTGTTACTCTCTCCCTCTGCTCGGTTTCCGCCTAAGGAAACTGATCCAGCCACAACACGGCTGAATTCCAGGCTATCGCCTTCCACCAGCAACAGCACAGCAACGCACCATCGTACTGAGCTACAGTCACTTTGCCAGCTCCTTATCTGAAGCAAATCAAAACCTACCCTACCCAGTGAAAGATGATAGCCACTCATTTAAGCTGCAGACAGTGTAACAAAGAAACTCATCCAGCAGGCTTTTTGTATGCCAGATTCAATGTCTGTAACTTCATGGAAAAATATATGTACCAACACAGGATGAGTACCGGAGCATTTGGTTCTTTCTGTGGTCCCCATCATTTAATTCAAGGTTGTCCAGAGTACCTCCTCTGAGTCATTCTATCCTCCAGCCTCTCCCCCCTTAGCAAAACATTTACCTGTAAGTTTCTTGTCAAAGTCCCCCTACTGCCATCATGGCCTGCATGCCAAAGGGCTGCAAATGTACCTCTCTTCTACTGATTTATTTCTCCACCTCCAACTATTCCCATTTCTTCACCTTTCTCTTGCATCTCTACATGGATGTCAAGAGTCAGCTGAAATTGAAAGGATCCTTGTAGTCAGACTGCAACTATTTTTTCCCTGCATCTTTTTCCATTTTGAGTGACCCACTGCTGTACACCCTTATAGATTAAGCTGTCACAGCTGTTGCCAAGATATTAAACCACATTTTCATTATACCTTTACATTTATTTGTCAACACTGACTGCCAAAAATAATTTCCTCTCATCATTGTATCAGCTATGCCACTCTCAACCTCACGTATTTTAAGTCCATCTGTTGATTTCCTTCCTTAATAGATCTTCACTTATGTGCATGTCATGTTCCTGTTCAAAGCAGACAAAAAGACAGAAGGCTACTTCAAGGGTACTGATAACACAGAAGAAAACGCGCTCCCTTAATGATATGACTTCTCCCCACCACAAATTAACCAGGACCATGTCCTCATTAAAGCAAGAGTTGCACTGCTATCATGCAGAGGACTCAGGGTCCAGACTTGCTAGATATCTCCAGTGATTACCACTGGCAAAATGAATTGCCCCTAATTTCTAAAGGTTTCTATTCACTGAAACCTGCTAGACCTGCTGTGAATACACCTGGTTTCTTGGTGGTTTTGGGGGGCTCTTCCCCCTCCGCCTCCCACCCCCCCCATCTGCTACTCTGCATAGAAATGCAAATCTTTCATTATGACAATTAAAACTGAACAGAAATTATTTCAAGAAATAGAGTGAGGTGAGCCTCTGGACGAACTAGACCATACTCTGTTACGCCAAATTCAGCATACATGCAATTTCTTCTGTGCAGCCTCTTCTTTCTTCCCACAAACCTTTACCTGCTGCTGAGACCTCAATTTTCTCTCACCCCTCTGACTGCCCAGAGAGGTGGTGAATGCCTCAGCCCTGGAGACATTCAAGCTCAAGCTCTGTCAGACCAGACAGGGCTCTGAGCACCCTGATCTAGCTGAAGGTGTCCCCATTCATTGCAGGTTTGGACTGGAAGGGACACCTAGGTCTTCTAACTCAAATAATTCTATGACCTGGGTGACTGGCTCTAGTATGTCAGTGTGTAGCTCCATCCACTACATTTATGGAGGAAAAAATCCTGTGCTGACTGCTATAAAAATCAAGGCCAAGTTTGTTTTCTCAGTCTTACATCCATGTGACAGAATACTCTAATCCCTTTCTTTTCCTGGAATACAAGCAAGTTTCATGTTTCCTCAGTGTATAATAAAAGTAGTTACCCTCTGGCCAACTCAGATTGTTGTTTCTAAAAATTGTTTTTCTCTCTGGTTTTATTGGGCAATGTAATTATTTGAATTGCAAGAGCACTGTCTGAACAAAGTCTGGGATATCAAACCTATCAAGTCACAAGTTCTCTAGAAAGTCAGGGACTGTAGCAGAGATTTCTACCTTTTTCTTTGAATTACAAACCAATAAAATTGCAGCCACTTGAACCAGTTTGTACTGTTGAGGCAGGTGCACTTTAGAGCCAATAACCCAGTTATGAGGAACTTAATATTTAACATGCAGGTTAAGCACATATTTAAAAACTAACTCATGCAAGCAGCAGAATATACTTCATTGTAACACAAGGTCCCTGTCATGTCAGAAGGATGAAGCAGGGAATGCATCGTTGCTTAGTGACCTCAAATCATTACAGATGAGACGGATCCTTGCTACATCATAAGGACAGCTTATATTCATCTCCTACGCTAAGCTTACCACTAATTCAGTCATCTAACCAAGAAAACTGCAAGAAAATTATGGGCAGCAAGCTTACCAATGAATGATAGTGGCAGCATTGGGTCCTTCTCTATATAAACAGAAACTCTGTCTGCATCCTGCACAAGAAAGATATCCCTTAATTCCTTGTGTGGTGAGGATCTCACTTGTCATACTCATGCTAAGGCTCTGCCTTCCTCAGTCACTGTAGTTTCTGCCAACAGCTTGGAAGAGACCTACAGCTCCCAGTTCCTCTGTGTTTTAATCCACTTTGAAAACTCAGGGTAGCCCCATCCTAAAAGGGATCTTCTGCTAGAACCACTTTTGTACCAGGGAGTCCTTGCACAGAGCTTTGTATCCTTGTTTGCTTTTCCTCCCAGGCTGGGGGAAACTAAGAAAACAAACAAAAAATACCAAAACACAGAATCTAGACAAGGCAGTCATTCTTTTCTCTTTTTATTTTGTTCTCCTATAATATTTGTTCATTCTGACTATTTTTCAATCCATTCAGTTATTCTCTTGTAACTTCCACAAGTGGCTCATGCAAACTGTCATTCAAATTCCTTTAATTGCACTCCTCTTTCTTTTTTAGTTTTTGTTTTTATGATCATGTGTCAGACTTTGATCACTGTGCCCCAGAATTCAATTGG
This sequence comes from Oreortyx pictus, assembly GCA_036925125.1. Lineage (NCBI taxonomy): Eukaryota > Metazoa > Chordata > Aves > Galliformes > Odontophoridae > Oreortyx > Oreortyx pictus. Next base: position 35,600,759 of record JAUPFR010000006.1, read on the forward strand.
TCCTGTACTGGTTCTCCAAACTTATGCTTCTTTTTTGCCTCTTTTTTTGGGGGGCCCTGCATAAAACCTCATTGAATAAGCCTGTCATGAATATCTGGCATCCTGTTCTTAGATCACTTAAAAAATAATTGGTCTAACATTTCCAAGAATCTCATCCCAGGCTTCAGAGACAGGCAGCCCAATCAAGTACATTGTATTTTTAAATTTAAGAAATGTGTTTTGATTGAGATAGCTGTATTTTTTTTTTTATTAAAGTTAAAAAACAAGTGGAGCAGAGCCTCTCAATAATGCTAAACTTGTCATTTCACAATGCATGCAATAATTTAACATTGTGTGCTTAGCACGCATGAAGTAACAAGCGTTTCATATTAATGCTGTATTTGTAATGGTATGTCTGAGCTGTACAAACAAAAGATAATTGAGTCAAAAAATGAAATAAAAATAAACAGTTCTCCAGAGTGTGGAGTTTGAATAGGAGGATTAAAAGGTGTTTGACCTCTTTGCAAAAATGTTGGGATAAGCCAAACATGCCTTGTGAAGGCTAGCATCATGCCCGTGGCTTCAAAGGGCTTACACTGAGTGCAAGTGTTCACATTTTGGCACCTTATAATACATAACATATATAAATTATATTTACATATATAAATATCATACATAGTTTGATTTATTGTCCTTCATAACACACAAATAAAAGTCTTGAAGCTCCTAAGAAATGCCTTCTGAACTGATTTCAGTGGACCCTTAGACAGAAGGATACAAATCATGTATGAACAGTGAGTACTCTATGCCATGTACAACTCCATTTAGGATCAAATGTAATAAGGAAAAAGATAAGGAAAAGTTACATATAATGCAGTATGGGAAGAACTGAAAATGAAGTTGTTGGCTGGAATTTCTAAAAAAAAAGAAACAAAACACAAGTCTCATAATGAAGATAACTTTTTCAAGAATATAGATATGAGAAGAGACATTAGATCACATGAAGGGATTTTCTGAAGTCAAGAAAGGAACTAGGTGAGTAGATTAACCACATGCAGCTATCAGTAATATGCTCTTAGCAAGGACAAGTAATTTTGAATTTAACACTCAAGAAAACAAAAGAGAACGTGAAAGAACATATTTGCACATCCCATTTAAGTTTGAGACTTAACTGAAGACATTGAGGTCTCTGTCAAAATTAGTGACACCTCAGAAGCTGCATTTTCCATTAGCTGCAGAAAAAACCTTTCAGCCGTATTGAATGGCAATAGCTATTATACATGCTTGGATGAGGCAGCTTCATTTCTCATTTTATCAAGCTGGTTTCCTCTTCTTTACAAACATCCTTCTATCCAAGCTCTCAGAATGCTACATTTAAATACTTATATTTTCAGAAGTGCACACTGGATTTGCCATTTTCATCCAAGACAATCATTTTAAACTGATGAACCTTTAGCTATGAAGACCTAAAGGTCATCCAGGGAGTGCTGCTTTCCACATAGCTGCTTTCTACCATATACTCAACTTCTGTGCAGATGACTTACTTCTATACATAAAAATGTTTTCTGACAAGAAAAGAATGGATTGGTTATTTTACTCTAGTTGTTCTCACACATCACTGGCTGTCTGGGCTAAAAATGTACTCCATCTTTACTCTCTATACTGCCAATACTTTAGGTGGAAAAGGATTCCACTATCTTGGTAATTCAGTACGTTCCTAGGGATTATTCTAGACCATTGCCATCTAGTAGAAACAACAAGGAGAGTGGTAACGGAAGTATCACAGACCTTCAAAATTTATCATTTCTCTTTCCGATTCAGTATTGATGTTTTTGCCATTTCTGCTGGACTTCAAAAATACAGAAAAAAATTATCACCTGGTGCTGTGCTGCAGCTAAAAAGATCTGAAAAGTAACTTTGTGTTTTGAAAATTTGTGTTGTTTTTGTGAGCGATCTAATTTCAGGACTGTCATTGAGTTCCCTTGAAATAGAATTCTAACTCCATAAAAGTTTATGTTAATAAAATATAAATATCTAAATAAATAAAACAGCACATCCTAGTTTTCATATTTCTAATTCCACATCTTATTTAGTAGGAAGTTTAAAAATTGATATAACAAGGTACTTCGCATTGATTTATGCCTATCTTAAAGAACAAAAGAAATTTGAATGATAAAAAATCTTCCAGCAGTACATTTTAATCTAAGGCATTTTTACTTCGTTTTTTTTTTTTTTTTCTTTTACCAAAAAAAACCAACCACAGTAATTTGTTCTTGGGATAAAAAATGCTTTTTTCTCAGTTAAATTACCACTTTTTTTTTTAATCATCCTGCCTTACATTTACTTATGACCAGAATCATCAATGTATTTTTTAAATTATTTTTTTTTTGAAGAGGGATGAAATTTATCCATGAAACACAAGATCTCATATGGCAAACAGGTATATATATTGTACTTCTCTATCCCAATAGGACCAAAAAGAAGTCTTAGGCTTCTCTACTTCTACACTTCTTATCAGCACCAATCCATAGCTTGTGTTTGATCTTTGCTCTGTAGACTGCTTTATTCAGTGTCTTAACCTACTAGACTAAAGCCTGCCAAGCCTAGTGTTGCTCATGCCATTCCAATGTTTGCATCAATTTCATTCCCACTTAAAGCAAAGGAAAAAATAGGTTTGTTACTGCTATGCTTTGCAAACAGTACAAGTTCTTGTGCTGTCAAAGGAAGGATGAAGTGAGAGCCTGGGAGCTCTTCAAACTGGCACCATCTCTTGGAGGCCCTGCCCACTCTCAGGTGGAAACCACCTTGGTCTGTCTGGGAGATCTATTTTAACACAACAGAACATTCTGCTGTTCCTAGTCCTATCCAGCAAGGAGAGCTCTGCTATATGGGTTAGAAATGCTCCTGGTCACAAAGTAGCATAGGTAATGGCTGCCCTACCTCAACTGGCCTTAAGGCTTGAGAAGATGGGAAGAGAATCCGGTTGTTTACCTCACTCTTAACTGAAGCTCATCCTTAGACAACTCCCATCCATTATTCTCCTGCATGTTCCACAGGCACAAGCATTGCTTCCAGATGCAACACCTCTCCCTCTCTCACTACAGGTGTTTAAATCAACTTGAATTTTGAATCTCAGAGAAACATCTGTACTGAACAGCTTTCTGGAGCCTTCAATTTGCCTAACTTGGTACTTTACACACACACAGCAGCTTTTGACAATTAAAATCAAAGGAAGTGTCATATTACATCGCACTAGTTGCTTTTCAGTTCCAATCAGATCAGTTCCCCTCAAAAAATATCAAACCACTGTGTCCATGCAAAGTACGATTTTGATAAGCAGAGTATACAGCTGACACAATGACCTTTCCCTGAGCATAGTAGAGAGTTTTTCTTTCTCTCCCTCTCCCTCTCTCTCTCTCTTTCACTCTACCTAGTTTAAAAATAAATCTTATAGAAGATGCAGTGATTTTACTGAGTTTCATTTCTATCACTCTTTCTATTCAAGTCTCCTCAGTGCGATCAAGTAACAGCTTCTCCCAGTTCTAAATAGGCTTCGGTGGAGAAGCAGTTTCCATTAGGCTCATTTATCCTATTCCTTCTCCTTTAGCTCAGAGTAGTTCTTGGTAGAATACAGCTATTTGGAGGTCAAATCAATTATCATAGTCTAGGGTGCCGTTTCTGGACTAGAAGTGAAAGTACTTTCAGTTTAACAAGGCTTAATAGAGGTTGTTAACGGTGTCTGACATTTTTTGACCTTTGCTCTTCCATCTCAGTTTGAATGGGTCTGATTTAATTAGACAAAAACAGTATAAGAATGAATGCAAGTGCAAAGACTCAGAAGAATACAACTATAGGGGAAAAAAAAAAGAAAAAAATAGAAAAAAAATCATTCTTTCACTAACTTCAAACTCAGCCAAACAGATCATGGCTCAGAGTGATGAGGATGCTCAGAGCCAACAGCAGAACTTTAACTGGTTAGAAATCATGAAGAAGAAATCATGCCAGCACCACCATTTTTATATCATTGACAACACCCATCACAATGTTACCTCCTGGAATAAAGGTTAAGCAAAGTCTGAAAGTGGATAGTCTAAGAATTTTACTTAAGTGGTTTTGTTTGTGGGTTTTTTTTTAGATTAATATAGTCGACCTTTGGAAGCGTTCTCACAGAAGCACAACAACTTTTCTTCTGCTTGGGCATCTCTCTCTGCACCTGGGGACTGTTTTTCCCCCTGAAGGGGTTTGTGCAACTCCCTAAGAGCCAGCTGGGGTGAGAGTTTCAAATGCACGTTCTTGTCTCATTGAGTTCATTGTTCCTTATTGGAGTTTCAAGTATTTACTCCCAAATGTGATATTTAGCTCCCACTGAGAACTGGTGCACGATGTCATGACCCTGATTTTACTATTTTCACCTGGCCTTCTTCCACACTTGATTGCTACTTTTATTGTCTCATTTCCTAAAAATAAAGGGACGCTGACATAAAAAATATAATTTCTGCTCTGTGCCTCTGGAAATATATATATCACACAGAGAGCTTCCAAAGTTTCATAATGTCAAGGCTATCATAGGAAAATTATACTGTATTCTAGGTCTAGGTTGTTCCAACAAATGTAAATAAGACACTGCAATGGGTAAAGTCAACAGAATAGTAACCCACATTCTGCCATCAAATAGTTTATTTATTTCTATTACTGACAATACGTTCTTATTCAGAAGAACATTCATTTTGTAATATTAAGGTCAATATCTTGGGAAAGAAAAGTAAATTATAGAGGACTCAGTTCCAATGTGATTTTTAGCAGTTTTCTTGAAATCATTACATCATTTGGGGCTGTAGGCTTGAATTCAGTAATCTAATGACACTCCTGTGTCTCAGGGGTTAGATGTAGGTGTGCTCATTTACAGTATGAATTATGCAGAACACACTGCACAAAACGTGTGCAGGTAGGGACAGATGCACGTAGAGTTCTACATTGTGACAAAATAAAAAAATAAGCAACTGAAATTACTAAAAAAGTAAAATGGTATCAGAAAATTTGGATTTCAGCCAAATGAAGAGGTCAGTCATTTGGAATTAGTAGACTACGTCACACAACATGGGTTAGTGAGTCAGACAATTCATAACATTTTCACAAGATTCTTCCTCATAGATGCTCAGGGCAGAATTCAAGGTACAGACTTTCAGTGACAGATGAGATGTTTACTGCACAGATGAGAAAAATAAGGATGAAACATAAATAGAGGAGCTTGGCAACAGATCATGCATTTGAAAGCCAAAGAGTAGGCTTCTGGCCAAGAGCAAAAAATGGGGAGTTTATATTGAGCAAGGGCTGTGGAATCAGTGTGGATGAACTAAAAGAAAGATTCAGGCACCTTTTGCATGGCTTTGTACCAGAAACCATAAATGCAGCTCTTTTTCTAAAGCCATATATTGGCCTTGATTTATTCCAATGGGATGACAGTTCAGTGATCTTTTTTTTAATGTGGTTTGTTTTTTTTTTTGTTTTTGTTTTTGAAGAAAGAAAAATAGAGGCATGCACTGATGTCTGTCAGGAACAAAACTGAGTTTTAGGTAGATTCTTCCTTACTTCTTCTGAAGAAACATCAAGGTTTTGTTGCCAGCAAATTACAGCTCAGGGACCAGGGACTTTGTTTGGCCCACCCAGAAGAAAGTACACTAAAGCTACTGAAACTAATTATTAAGGTTTTTTTCGACATTCATAGGAAGCTGGGACTCTTCAAAGGAAGCACTGGCCTCAGACATATCTCCAGCACTATTTGAAAATTCAGCATTGCTCAAGACCAACAATTGCTGAGTATTCAGTTTGGCATGCTAAAGAATTAATTATCATCCATGACTAATGCCTGAAACCCCATGCCTGAGATTGTTTCTCCTGTGCGTGTTTTTTGTTTTTTTTTAATGATTTGTCTGAATGTTTTCACTGTTTTCCTCTTGTAGTAATGAATATAATACTAATACTTTTCATTTCCAGAGACATTGCATCAGAGTCATACAATAAATATGGACCTCTAGTTACATATATTCTCATGGGCCTCAAGAGAGAGGGTTTTCAGTTCAGGGGGGATTTGATGTTCCAGCAGGAATACCTAATAGAAACTTTGGTTTAATAGCTTCCATAGCTTTAAGGCATCTTGCAGTAGTTTATTTGTGCTTACCACAAGCTCAGTTATTAGTCAAACCCTCTGGCCATTAACCAAATTATCCTGTGCTCTTGGGAAATCTGGGCATTTGCTTCCATTTAATCTTTAGATAGAAATTAATGGATTCATTTCAGTAAGTGAACTCTTAAAGCACCATGTATTTCTTCCAAAGAGTTGAAACACAAATAAAAACATGAAATAATCAGAAATTTGCAGTTTAGTCCCTCCTTGCCCTGAACTTTGGAATATCTGAGGTGGGAAAATTCTACAACAACTCTAGGCAGCCTGCTGGTACTTAGTCATTTTCACATTAAAGGCACATTTCCTGATGTTCAGATAGAACCTCTTGTTTGTGCTGATTGCCTCATGCGCTGTCATTGGGCACCACTCAGTCTCATTTATCCACTCTCTTCAGGTAGGTACATTAGAGAGACCCCCACTGATCCTTCTCAGCTCTAGGCCTAACTCCCAGCCGGATCGCTGGTTCTCATGTTCTGTAACATCCTGAGACTCAGTTGCACAAAGTATGAGTGGAAGATCAAAATAGCAAGCTTTAAGAAGAAAATAAAATGGCAGGTTCAGATCATAATCTGCTGTATTTTAGCCAGGCAACTTGCATTCACCATCAACATCTACTTAATAACTGTGACTACAGAAGTAAAACTCAGTATTTTCAAATCATCTCATGGCTTTTCCATCTAACATCCTTAGCTCTACAAGCCAGACATTTTGACAACTGAAAAGTGCACTTTGATCCATTTTAAATAAGCAGCATCTCCAGCTGGAGATTTACCTTTTGGCCTTTTAGCTTACACATGAGACTGCCAAAATATCAGCTGTTGGGATCCTCACGAACAGCCTTGGAAGGAAAGAAATAACCAGAACGTATTGTGCACCCTGACAGATACCATAAGTTAACTTTTGAGTCTCTTAACATCTTTTGTGATTACATCAGAAATGTGTATAACAATTTAGGCATCCTTTCTGCTACTTCAGGATTTAGCTCTGTCCAAGATAGACAGCAAGCAACTGATAAAGGTAATACCATGTACATAATCAAATTCATTATGTACTTACATGGAACTCTGATGATGTCACTCCTTTTCCTACATGCCTGTATTTTCACAATCTATGATGAACATTTTCTACTTGTGTTATTCTTACCAAAAGCTATCCAACACAGCTGGAGTCACACCTAATCTTGATTTCATTCTCACCCTTCCTGAGAAACTAGATTTCCTCCTTCAAGTTTCACAAATAGCTACTGTGGGCCAACCTTGCAACATCCACCAACACAGCATCAAAGGAGATAAGCATCTGTTGAAATATTTACAAGCTGAACTTTCATGCCACAACACAAGACCAATCTTTAAGAAACTTCCTTCTTCTACATGAATAAGGTAAATACTTATATGAAGGAAAACATATCTGAGCTGTTCTGTGAGGTATGAAATGGGAGCATAATTCAAGACCAACTCTAAATTTCGGGCTGTAATGGAAGCAATGAAATCATAGACCTGACAATTCCAGGTAATAAATTTCAGCACTAGATAGAAACCTTCACCAACAGGCTGATGGCTGATTTATCTAGAGGACTGAACTTGGCAGGATCTCTGAAACAAGGTCCCAGGCATCCCTGTACAGAAAGTTTAGAAGAGTCTGTACTGTCTCCATTCATACTACAGACAAAATATATGACTTCCAAAATTGCTATTCTGAGACCATTCAGTAATCTGAAGGTAAATGTCTGTTTACTCCTGCAGGAAAGTTTTGCAATCTGTTCCAGACAAGAGTTAAGGAACTCATGTCAGAACTCCCTGGGGCTGGTAAGAGTCAGACCAGCATTAAAGACCTGCTCAGGAGACCTGAACAAGCATTTTGTTTAGAAATTTCAAAGACAGATTTAGGGAGGTGAAAAAGGTGTGACAGTCAGCGTATTATATGCAGAGTGCCTGTGTTTTAATTGGTAGCACCCCAATGACCCTCATGTTCCTATCAGCACCACAGCTACATCCAGCTTCACCTGACACTAACATCCCAAAGATTATCTCCACTGACAGTTCTGATTAGTGTCAGCTCAAGCTCATGATTCCTACTCCTCAGCTCAGATGGTGTGGATGCGGCAGCAAATTAAGCGTACACATCTTCAGAAAGTTGAGGATGAGCTTAAGTGTCTGCGACATAGAAGAGTAATATTCCTGTCAGCCTCCCTATTGGCAGAACACAGAATCCTTTGCTGCATTGTACCAGCTTCAGAACCAGTTTTATCAAGTAAAGCCAGGATGAATGGCATGAAGAATGACTATTTCCAGTCACTTTTCACTTTTCTGTGCTGAGTATATCTAGCAAAACTAGTACATTCATTTATCTGGGAGCAAAACAGAACAATTTCTATTTACTGGAATGAATGAAAAGGGTAAGATGAGAGTCAAGACTGTCTGAAACCTCAAAAACTGCTGAATGGCATATGATAGTTCATGCTTATTTTGTGTCTCCTCCCTTAGCAGAATCACAAGTACAGACAGTCACCATGCTTACGCTATTTTCTTCGCTGCTAAATAAGCATTACTTAGGAAAAGGCAATTTTGGGGCCTTTCTGGAATTACAAATATGCAAATCTCGAAAAAAAAAATGATAATAAAAGAAATCAAATCCCTCAATGACAACACAGCTATCTACCTGGGATGATAAGCCATTTTTTAAAGGCAGTAGTTTTATCAGTGATAGAGAAAATCAGAGATGCACACTAACACAGAAGAAACCTGATCAAGAATTAGTCATTGTGTTGGTCAGATGAAGCTGGAGATCTAGTACAGCTTTCCATAGTGCCTTAGGCAATTTTCTGTGTGTTTTAGGGACAATTGGTTTCAAATCTCTCTTGGATATCAAAGAAAGGTGCAGCTTCCTAGTGGTAATGAATAACTCCAGGGCTCAGAACGTATCTGACCACTGAATTTTGAATAGATATGCAGACATGTGCAGTGGGCAAGGAAGAAGTAGTGGTCATATAACTCTTACAGACTATTTATCATACGTAACATTATCATTTACAAAATAGCATGATCATAGATCACCTCATTAACACATATAGAAATAGGCTGCTGCTCTATGGGCAGCTGGTATCGTTCAAAAAAGCCATGGAAGTTGTAAAGGACAGCATGAGGTAACAGCCCAAGAGGAAAACATACACCACTTGTAATTTACACACAAGAGATTTTAAAAACCTCCATACAGCAGATACTTATCTTTCATTCTGTTCAATTGTTGGTAAGACTTTTGCATGTTAGCAAGTGGCCTGGATAGAATCAATAGAGCTGCTGCTTGATCTTATGAGAGTAAATGCAGATAAGATATGATAAAGGTGGTGTTAAAAGGAATAATAATTAAAAAGAGATAGAGAGAGAAATGACAATCCTCATCACACTGGATAAAAATTGGTGGATGATATTACTGGAATCTTCACCTTGAAATTATCTTAGTACTAGCCTCAAAGATGCTTTCTCATATGGACCTGCTTTTTAGCTTTACAGACCAGGACCATGAGACAGAAAGTGGAAAACATGAGGAAAGAGATTACAGCTCCACGCAGAAGGTGACCAGAGTCACAAAAGCAATTTTAAAAGAGGCAAAAGTCACTCCTCATCCCAAGATCAGGAAACTAAATTCTTTGAGGAGAACCACCCAGAAGAATTATCTTGAACACACCCACTCCTCTTGTGGAAAGATTTCCAGATAAAGCCTTTTTCTTTTACGCCTCTCACTGGAGCCTTAATTGAGAGACATAATGTTAAGGCAATGAGACAGTATACATGTAGGCTTATTACATATTACGTGACAATTACACACCAGGACAACTTAAAAGCCCAGTTTTGACATTTCTGCACTATAAAAAGCTCATATAGATCCCAAATAACAACAAAAGCAATATATCCCTTCAGGGATAAAGAAGAGATTAAGATAATGAATACTTATTATCTAGAGAATTATTTATGATAAGCTATTTACGCTACAAATGTTGATTAAGTGATGTAAGCAAAAGCAGTAGAGAGAATAATTCTCAGCCACAGACATGAGTAGGCAGAGAAGGATTTAAGGCAGACCCCTTCCTCCCCCACCTTCTCCCAGGTGAGAACAGAGATTGGAGGAGATACGGAACAGATGCTGTATAAACAAGTACTTTATATTAGGCACAGATATGTGCAATCCCTCAGTAATTTATTTGCTGAGAAATACAAGAGGTACGAGAGTTCAAGTCCCTAAAAAATGGTGATGCCCACACATAAGCTATTAGAAGTTTTACTTCTTGTGTCTCAAAACTGTTCTTAGGATTTGCTGCCCAGTAGAGAGAATTCTGTTGAGTTTCTAGAATAGACACACTACTACACAGTAAGAAGAAATCCTTTCTTCCTTCAGAGTTCAAATGATGCAAGTCTCTCCCATATAATTTAATAATCCCACAGGTGGTTCAAAGTATTTTGTGGTGTATTCCTTAACTGGTTTCAGTGCTTCTACAATAGCTCTGCCTTGGTCCTCTTCTTCACAGGCCTGAATGATTCTGTTTTCTGAAGTATTACATCCCCACAATAATAAAGTAAGAGTTGTAAGTTTAAATAACATTTTCAAAAGTTAATAAAAATATTTCCAATAAGTGGCAAGAATCTAGTTAAATGCATTTCCCAGAGATATGTGTTTCTAAATACTTTCTTACTTAAAACAACAGACATCTTTGTCTGACTTGGGACAACACTATATGCAATAAATATTGCAGGGTTCATTAAGGAAATCTTATAAGTAGATGGTCACCTCACTGGAAAAGGAGGAAGACTTGACTGGAGGGGGCAAGAAAGGCTGTTTCTACATGCAGAAGAGAGACTCTAGTTCAAACAGTTGTTGAGAACACAAACATAAGACATTAACACAGGCTTGGATCTTCTAGAGAAGCAATTACAAGAGAGGCTGCCCAATGTAAAGGTCCCACACTGCACAGCAGAATCCCTCTCTGCTGACCTCAGGCAACCCCAGAGAAGAAGATGTGTCAGTCCTTCTCAGCTGATCCTTGACTTTTTTCCAAAGACCTATCTAAAAAAGGATAATGTTAATTGCAGGGTTTTACTTTTGTAATGAAGTGCACAAGCCTACATCTTTACAAAAATAGCCCCCATTAAATGCTGAAAAAAGTCTGAACTACTTAATTTCTTTAATTACTTATTCTAAGCCGTTAAGTACATCTTAAAAATTAAGTTGTATTAAAATTATTTTTAAGATTGCAGTGATCTAATGCTTGTGAGCCAGTCTATGCTTTGAACCTCTATCAGTGCTCCCAAAGACAAGAGAAAACAATGCAAGTGAAATGAATTTCTCACTTTGAGAAGATATACAATTATAAAGTGCCTGCTGAATTGCCCTAAATCCGTGATTAAAACATCATGAAATACATGATCATTCTCTCTTTAAAAGGAATTAAGTCTCAAAGTAAAATCAATTGCCAACATTTATTTGTATGACATTTGCAAACACAGTACTGCAGTTATTTATTCTAATCCTATCCCACACCTACATTTTCTCTTGTTATTTACGCAATATTCATAAATGTTTCAACTCCTACTCTGGCAACATATTTTCCAGTTCCTCCCCTATGGCAGATGTCTCATGTATTAATCTTTACTGTGCAACTCTTCTAGCCTCAACTATGGTCTCCTGTGGTTGCCCAGGGCTAGGATTTAGTTTATCCTGGCCATATATTCTAAGTGCTCCTTAAAGTAGCAGTGGTGGTTAAACGAGCATTGCTGTTCCTACTTATTATGTAGGTCACTCCAAAAGTAATGCCTGACGAAGAGATGCTCCTTGCTCTGAAAGTCTTCAGTCTAAGTAAGACTGTGATGACAATAAGAGTCAGGTTTAAAGGAGACAGAATTCACAGTCAAGATACATGAAAAGTATATTACACAGTACTATAAGGAGGGTCAGGAAAGAAAAAAAAAAATCCACTCAACATATTTGTACATCAAGAATTTTTTCAAGTCCACTACAGAAGAGAAAGAAAAACAGCCCTGCTCTGAATGTTTTATAATAATTTTGATTCAATCTTACCCTAAAAACATGGTCCAGACACTCCATGTAGCAGAATATTTTGTTTGTTTTCAATAGTCCAATCTCCTTTTCAACAAAATTATTTTGCCTCACAAAATAATTAGAACACAAAGAGCAAATGTACTCTTACATAAATAGCATATTAGGGAAGGACAGCAGTTGATGTCAGTGGAACTAAACTGAAGTAGGGCCAGGTTGAACAACACTATAAGCAGATCCACAGATTGAACTGAAGACATTTTTGCCACACATTCCTCAAATCACCCTGTACAATGGCTTCCAGTGCCAAGCCTGGCATCTGAGTGACAAGAATCTTAAGGCTGCCCAAAACAGCCTTTTGGGGGCAGGGCAGATCCTGATGTGGCTACATACCTTCATCAGATGTGGATACTCAGACATCCTTTCAAACATAGCAGCTCTTCTCTTGGAAAATAACCAAACAAAACCATTTCTTTCTATAGTTTTCCTCTCACCATCAACATTTTAGACTGTATTTTAGCAGAGAGTTATCCATCTCTTTTCTTTTGGGTTGAACAAAAAAGTTCACCCTCCAAAATGGAGGGGTTTTTTTTTAGGCAGTTTTTATGACTGACACTTGAGCACTCATTTATATGTTCATATTATGAGTTCTCATGAGTCATTTCCAAATACTGAAAAAGGGAATAGGGATACTTCCAATCATTCAGAACAGCAAGAAATGCAATGCACAACATTGTTTCAGTGATTTAAGAAAGCCTTTTAGGTGCAGTTAAATTCTAGTCATTTCTGAGAGCATCATCCTTAGGAACGTAGATTTTCTCTTTGTACAATAATCTCATACACAGGGTTTCTCAGTATTACTATTTCTTGGTTTGTACAGGCAAACCATGTCAAAAACAAAACACTTTATTCAATTCTTAATGTAGTTCTCATTATTAATCCTTAGCGTAAGCTCTTGAAGACATCTAAATATCCACATTTGCACCCAGCCCTTGGCTGGTCTTTCACAGCTGTTGCACAGCCTCTTGACTGTCTCTTGCACCTCCCTGTAGGTGAGATTGGCTTCTCTTTCTAAGCCTGGCAACTGTCTTGCCTCCTTCCCTTTGCATAAGCTCTGATTGCCTTGAGCTGCTTGTCTTTTGCAACTCTTTCCTGCAAGAGTTCACATAAATCACAGGGACAGTGAGGGTCACTATTGTACCTTTTCTTCTAAAAAAGTAGTTTGCTTTTAAGATTTTTACTCACAGCTGAAAGAGGCCGACCTAATCCTGCTTTTCATCTCAGTTCTCCAAATGCATACAAAAACAGAAATATAATCCTTGCATTTTTGTACAGTCCTCTCTTCTGCATGAGGCTCACCACTGTTCAGCATTCTCTGTTTCTTTTTTATTCTCCACACTGTTCACTTGACCCTTGACCAAATCATTTCCCCAACATTATAAAACCTTTTCATATGGTGCATCTAGGCCTTTCAGATCGATCTTTAATCATGTCCAAAGGTTCACTAATGCTGTGTTTTTTTAAACAATACTACTTCCCTGCTATCTATTTTATTATTAACCACTTTAGGAAGTCAGCCCATGAACTTAGATAACTTTGTTACTCCCTGAGAAGATTAATGAGGTGATCTTAAATATCAATAGCTCAACAACAACATTTTCAAAAAATTCTCATGTTACACAGAAACATAGCAATTTAAAACTTCCACAGAAAGCAACTCCAGAATAAGCTCCATCCAAAGGACATGTTACCTCAAGTTAGGTCTTTGTTTATCTTAACCATGATGAAACCATGCCTCTTCAATTAAAGTCGCATCCTGCAGGCTTCCAGCATTGACTGTTTTATGTCCACTGGTTTCAGAAGATAAACACAAAATATTTTCCTATGAAGTGAAGATTCAACTCTTTGGAATTGACTTCTATATTTGTAAAATAAGCTTCTAAATAAGGTAATTTCCCTGGAAGACTTTAAGATGCTAGACTGTTCTTTTTCAAAACACAGTGAGATACGGTGCAAGTCAAAGCTGGTTTATTCATAGACTGTATATGAAGCCAAAGACAGGTTCGTTACATTGAAATCTGTTTTAAACAGCTATCACCCCAATAATGACAGCATACTGCACAAGAGTTGGTTTTTTTCTTTTTTCAGCCATTCATATTTTTAGTAAACATATGGGTAGATTTTTTCATAGAAAGAGGGAAGTAACCAGGAACTTCACCTGCCTAACACTGTAAAAAAATAGAACAGATCTAAAAAGCTAGGGAAATAAGGTTTAATAGCTTCTTTATGTTGTTCTGCAGTTTCTCTGCTTGCATCCTTCCAGGTCAGGCTATGACCAGAAATAGAAACTTAAATACTACAAAGATTGGCTGTTTTCAGCAATTCCATGTGTGTCAAAAGCAGCAAGTACCAAAACCACAGTAAGAGTCCCTCTTGCAAGGCATCTCAGCTCAAAAATCTTGAGCAGTTCTCATAAGGTTTACCATAGCCTCTGGATATGATTTTTCAAGCATTCATGGTGTTGCACTGTCAAATATGTACACTACCATGTTACCCTAAATTGCTCAGTGGTCATTTCCCATTCAGGCAGTCAACTTTCATGAAACCAACTCAGTTCTCCAGGAGCTTCCCAAGAGTGCCTCTTCAATACGGCACTCAGACCAGACTCAACCAGACTCACCTTGCTCCTTGCCCAAGATAAAGAGAACTGGACATAAACCTACAAAGGGAATTGAGACATCTCAGTGATGCCTTGGCAGCCAGTCATTCAGAAGTTCTCAAAGTTCTGCTCATTTATACGCAAATCTGGAAGTACATTTCTCAGATGCCAACATTTACTTATGCAAACTTCTCAAGGAAAAGATATTTGCATGCCTCCCTTTATTCCCTCCAGTGCAGATATTGCAGGAAAGTCCCAGCAATCAAAAAAGGAAATATAGTATATACATGCTGGTCTCCAGTGTCCAGACTGTGTTTTGGAAAAAGCCTTCCTGACTAGAATGTGCACATTTATTCCCCCAATAGGAATTCCAAATTTGAAACTTCTATTTATGAAAGACTGTGTGTACATGTTCACCAGAGGAGATATGGATGAGAGATGGAGCGAATGGGAGTTCAGTGATGTTCGTTGTCTTAATTATAGTGAATAATGTTTTGGCAGTGAAACTAGAGTTCTGATTGTTCCAGGAACTTCTAACAGTCAACAGCCTATTATCCCACTTAGTCATACCAAAGACCTGATCTTCCAGTTCAACAAAGCACGTAGGATAGGCTTAACTTTAAACTCATGAACAGTCTAATTGACTTGTTTGGCATGACTGAAGTGCTGAGGAATGAAGCTGAGACCTGGTGCAGGTACTCCAGCTAAAAGCTGTCTCTGTCTTCCGCAAAATGACAGTGCTGCAGCCCCTCTTCCTTTTGCCCTAGGCCTCTGTTGTATACCCTCTTCTGCACACGTAGCTTAGATACATGTCTATGGGAACACTCACTGTTTCGGTTAATATGGAGAGGGAAGCAGCTCCAACTTGCATCTGCTTGTAGGAGTAAAGATGTGCAGAGAAGTTTATGGAGGAGCCTTGGCACTTCAGTTTCTAGGGGGCTGCCCATCATCTAATTCGTTACATCCTCTAAGATTTCTATTGATAACTTTGCCATTTAGCAGTCAGTTCTCTTATCATGTCCGCACTTGCACAGTGGGACACGACTGCAATCAGGGGTATATCTTGTCACAAGCATCATTTCTAGATGGGAATAACGTAGATAACACAAGTCCTCAGCTGCAAGTACCCAGGAAACATCAGCCATCTCAAACCAGACTCTTCATGCAGTTTCCCCCAAGCACTGCTGTCTGACATGCTTTCTTGAGCAAAGCTGGTGGGATTCCCTGCCACTCAGAGGAGCAGTACATTTTAATTTTAAAATTCGCAATTTACTGATAGTCTACTTGCCCAAGAGCACAGTGTGACTAGGACGTACAAGAAACCCATCTCTGAGAAATGGTTGGAGGAGGTTTGGAGGTTTAGAGATGCAGAACACTACAGCTTTTTTTGCTGTACTGACAAAGTTGATTCTTAGGCAGCAGGCTCATGAGGTTCATCCCCAACTTTTGCTTGCACTGGGAACCTGTAACCAAATGCCAGCTTTACAAAACATCAGTAAGATAAAAAACTCATTGTTCTCTAACAAAACAAACTTCCTTTCTGCCACTTGTGACTTCTTTAATTCATAGGTCTTTTAGGGCAGAGTAAGCTAACAAGGAATAAACCTAGAATTAGAAATCAAATAATCCTATTTAATTTTATAGTTGTTGACACAACTTGTTACATGTGTTTCCTACCAGAATAAATGAAATCACAGTCATCTGATTTCCAAATTACCATATCTATTGTTTCAGAAATACAGGGTGTAAATAATTGCAGTGCAATCGCCTATGTCTGGACCTCTCTCATCCGGAACCGTTATCAGGATTAGCATAAATTACAGTGCCATCTAATAATGAAATCACTGAACACTGATTGTGCCACCTATTTAAACCTGTAATTATTGCTCATTAGAAACATGTTTCATGTTATTTGCCCCTTACAGACCCAAACTTGTTGTCAAAAGGCTCCTGCAAAGAATTCTACAGAGAAGAGAGTAGAGAAATTTCAAATGATGGGCATGAATTTCATCTGCAAAGTGTGTCTGTGTGGAAGAAATGTGCTGTAAACACCAGAAATAAGTTGCAGTAGGTGAGAAAGGGAAACCTCCAGTATCATTCAGACATGTATGAACAGTATGTGGTTTTCTATGTAAGTGGACACTGATTAGCTCACAGTGTTCATTATCATAGTACAATTAGTCATCATACAGCTGACGGACTCCAAAAGAAATAATCTTCTGACCTAGCCAGAGGGAAGGCTCTCAGCAGATTTTATCATAGCTGGTTAAGGCTCAGGTGAGATAGGCAGCTACCCACATCAAAGATATTAAAGGACAAGTGCCAGAAGCAAAATAAAAATAACTATCACCTTTGCAAGCTCCACTGTGAAGGGTTTACAGTAGACAGTTGATTAGCATTTGTCTGCTTCTCTGCAGACCAAGCTCTTTACAGGATGAACTGGCTGAAAAGGGACTCAAATGAGTACTTTTTAGGCTAGTAGGTACTTTTAATCATTTTACTTAATGGACGGAGAAACTGATTCATCTTTTGTCAACTTCCTCCTATCACAAAAATTTTTGCTACACTGTGAAAAAAATAATTTTGACCGCTTTCAGACAGTTCTCTTTATCTTGGGCAAGGAATGAGGTGAGTCTGGTCTGAGTGCCATACTGAAGAAGCACCACTGGGAAGGTCCTGGAGAACTGAGTTGATTTCATGAAAGGTAGTAAAAGAGGAAAGACTACTACATGCCATTTAGAAGGATCCACTTTAGTTTAAAAATTCTCAGCTGATAGTTAGCCTGTCCATCTTTCCTCACAAGGTCTCCGATAGTCAATTCAAGCCACAGTTTAAATTTCGATTCCTGCGTTGAAGGGGTTCAGGAGTCACAAAAGCAACCCAGCTGCTAGAGCACATAACTCCCAAACAGACTGTAGGTCCTCAGTGCACCTGGAGATGCTCCTGTTAAAACTCTCAGAAATTTAGCTTCTATTAACACTACAAGAAGTTGTAGGAATAAATCTACCTTCTCTTCTCTTAGAACACAGAAGCCCATCCTTTCTCCGAACAAAAGGTCCTTAAGCCATTGACTATGGATTCTGGGATAGGAGGATCCCCAGACAATTGATAATTGAT
Organism: Oreortyx pictus; assembly: GCA_036925125.1. Classification (NCBI taxonomy): domain Eukaryota; kingdom Metazoa; phylum Chordata; class Aves; order Galliformes; family Odontophoridae; genus Oreortyx; species Oreortyx pictus. The sequence continues at coordinate 35,618,746 of JAUPFR010000006.1, forward strand.
CCTACCCAAATTTCGGCCATTTGTATCAAGTGACAATACAAAGACTACAAACCTAGTGATTGGATGCAGGGCACTTCACTAATTGGTTCTGTATCCTTTACTTCCTGACTATCAGTTGGAAGGCATTACAAGCCTTACCACTGACATGTCATTTGACAAGAGTTAGATATAAAGTAATTGCTGACAGCAGGTTTGGATGCAAAATAAAGAATGAATCTATATCCTTAGGTGATGTGAATGCACCTCTACTTTCTGCATCACCAAAACAAGAACAACACCATATCTTTCTATATTTTTCTTTCTGAGAAACTCTAATCAGAAAACCAGCAACAACTGATTTGTTAGTAGAAGCCTGCTAAAAATAAATAAAGAAATAAATAAACTGGGCACAGCTATCATAAACCTCTTTGTCCCATTATGCTATCTGAAGGCATTTAACCTCTGACAAAGCTTTACACGCCTGTATATTGCTGTAGTCTATGATGTTACTACTACAAGTATTTGGAATTCAGTGTCTGATGGAAATAATTACTTGACTTGGAATAAAAACAGTATTAGGAAGTTCTGATGCATGACCATTAGCCCAAGAAATCTGTATCGGTAAACTATGGTGAATATTTTTACAGCACTGTTAGTTAACAGATCAACTCCCCCAGAAAGCCAAAGCTATGGTTGGCTGTTTTTGTCTGTATCTTTGAAATATTTACAGTCCAAGAATATGCCTATTTTCTATTAATGATAATTATACGTGTATATATATACACACACACAAAACAAGTGAATCACAAGCAATTGCTCACCACTTACTGACAAGCACTCAGCCAGTCTCCAAGCAGCAGCCGCTCCCCAATGCCAACTCCCTGCCATTTTCCAAGGTTTTTCTTCCACACAATGTCATATTGCGTGGAATATCGCTTTGGCCAGTTTAGGATAGCTGTCCTGGTTCTGTCTTTTCCCAGCTCCTCATGCCCCCTCAACTCCTGTCACCACCAGGACAGTACAAGATGCCGAAAAACTACAATGTCATCAGCAACAGCTAAAACATTGGTGTGTTATCAACACTGTTTTTCTCAAACAAAAACATAGCATCATACCAGACACTATAAAGAAAAAACAACTCTGTCCCAGCTGAACCAAAATGAAGACAAAAATCACTTCTCAGTGTCTGTTACCTTCAGCCGAGATTACTCTGTGGACTATCCTGATTTTTCGTGCATAGGATGATGGATACACCAAATGAAGAAAACAATATCCATTTTACAAAAAAATTGCTGAACTTCATTAAAAGTGTTGAAACCTTTAAAGGCACACAGTTTATGAAATAAACTGTTGTGTTTTTTTTAACACCTAACCAGATAAACAGCAATTCTACAGAAGACATTCTGCCTTTCCTCTCTGACAGTAGAAACCAGGATTTTTCTTCACATTTGATTACAATATTATATTTGGTGTTTTTATTCTATTTTGTAAAAGTGGAAGTTGTGACATGTTGTGACAAGAGAGACCTCTACTACATACTTACACTCTGCAGAAGAAAGACTTGAATAGGTTTATTAAAGAAGGTTGCTTCATGCAAATGTCCTTTATTCACATGAGAGGATAGGGAATCAACCAGCTTCACAATTACCACTACCACTACATATTTTTTTACCCATAACGTATAGGAAACTAATTAGAAAGGAAAGATTGGTGAAGGGCAAGAATCTAAAAACAGCAGCAACTTAACATGTCAATGGAGAGATTTGTGTATATTGCATGAGACACAATGCCTCTGAAGTGACTCCACCATTTTAAATCAACTGCCTTCCTAATATTTCATTGCAAGTTTTTGTTAAACTTTTGTCTAAGAATTTTCTTAGTTTAACTTTGACCAAAGTAGAGAAAGAGCACTGCTATTGCTGTTGGTACAGGAGTGAACCAACTGTCAGTCAAAGGAACTGCATTAATGATACAAAGCACAGGACTTGTACTGTTTTGGAGCATATATTATATCTTGTTTAATCTCATTGGCATCTCATGCAGGCTAATAGATAAAGAGAATTCTGAAGAAAAAAAAAAAAAACAGGTAAAAATTCCCATTTCCAACTCACATGGATACAGATAGTAGAAAGGCTACTAGCATCTCCTAGGGCTAGAAGCAAATACTGCTTTATCAGAAACACAGAGGGAAACCTGTAAGTGTTAAAGTAGTCTGAGGTACCAGACCTTAACACATCACTTTTCAATAGTGTCATCTAGCAGAAAAAGCCTCAGGGGAGATAGAATAAGGAGCTGAGGCAACTGTGCAGTTAGTAGTCCGCACTGAATAGTGTTTAGCAGCAAGATAGAAATACTATTATAGTTAATATGTGTGGCTCAAAGTATTGAGTTTACTGAAAGATGTATCAATATATGTCTACCACCGTGCATTCATTCATGTGTGTATATTTAAATAAGATTAAATGTACTGGTATAAAGAATCAGGAGTTGAAATCTGCCTACAAACTCCAGGCCAGGGAACCTTCAGCAATAGGTGGCCTACTTCCAGATAGATAGCAAAGCAATATGACTCTAGCCTAAAAATTATTTTAAAATTACATCATGAAAATTGGTTTTGTAAATAAAGAAGATGATAGTACGAATGCTTAGAAGTAGTTTCTATCCGCAAAAGAGGGTAAGAACTTTTTGATATTTCTGCAAGTAAATTCTGAGTCTTAACCTCTTCGGGAAAGATAAACGTGCTATCACACTCTAAAGCATTACATATTCTTTCTGTCTCTGTCCCTTTCTCTCTGTATATATTAATTTTATAGATCTTTTTATTGTCTCAACTACACTGGTTGCGTGAGGAGCAAAACAATAGGCCAAGCAGTTCCATTTCACACATGCCACCTCTATAATTCAACAAAGAATAGTAAAAAAGATCTATAAACTTGTTATAAATCAGTGCCTTAAACTGAATTAGCCATTGAAACAGATTATCATAAAAATAATGTCATAAAAATATTCATCACCTCTGTAGTTCCAGGTGTGTGTCTGTGTGTATGTGCTTGTGGGTGCCCACACAAGCAATGCTTTGTGTGTGCCAAGGCCAGTAGCAGTGCTAACGATGTGGCTGGCTCAGCTACTACAACCTTGGAGGAGATGACAGGCAGGATTGTGAGGATAAGCTTTAATATCTCTGTGTCTGGGAAAGTAACTCATAAACAGATCTACTAAAATATAATTACTCCGCATAACTCACCTTTAGTAGCAGTGAGTCATCTCCACTTTCTTGTTAGCAGTGAAGCACTAGTCTTTTGGTTCTATTTCTGAGGCACTGTTGGAAAAAATATATATATAAATATATAAACCAATCAAGATACAAGCTAAAGGATACAACATCTAAGCAATACTTAGCAATATTGGCTAAGGTTGGTTTGCATTCTGCAGTTCCTAAACCTGAGCTCTCCCAGAATTTGATTGCTATATACTAAGGTTGATGGAGAAAGACACAAATGAATATAAGGATGAGAAGATTGTGTGAAGTTCAGTATTGGACTGATTGTTCAGTTCAGTTCAGTTCAGACTGCAGTTGTTCAGGAGCTGGAAGTTTTTGTGGGCCCTCCTGACACCATCTTGCTGATAAACTCCTTAGAGGAAGACACAGGAACAGCAAAGCTAGAGGTGGCTTTTCTGGAGATGATGCTCTCCTTGCCCACCTTTGGCAGCATCTTCTCCCTGAGCTCACAATGCCATTATTTACTTCGTAGTCATCACCTGAGAATTCATCTTGACTACTAAGATGTTCTCTAACTCAAGAGACTTCTGTAAATTGCGATATCTTCCAGATATAACAAAAGCCAGTGACACCTAGGAAAAAGTTACTCAAGCAATGCTGGGATTCTCCTGCAGCCTGCCAGTGCCGTTAGGTTTTAATCTCACTTTCTCATTCTGCATATTGACAAGAGGATTCTTTCAACCGAAGTGAACCATGTAATCTTCCAGAAAGGGAATTCAGCTGCTGAAATGGTAGAGCTGAGCCACAGCTACCCAGCATCAGTAGAATCTCATCAGTGCGGGCAAGCATCACATTTGCTAAAACAGGAACAGGGAGCAACCACGCCCAGGTTAAAAAAAAAAAAAAAAAGATGGGTTAAAAAAATAGCAGCTTTCATTCCTACTAGTGGGATTGAGTTTGGGATGTGAAGAGCAAGAACCTTCACACAAACAAGAAAGAAAAAGCCTAGGAAAAATATGTACTGAACTGGAGAATAGGGAGCTGTCAAACATGAGTGAAATAAAGATCAGCTATTTCGGAGGCATGGGTTGCTGTCTTTCCCTGATTTGGGGCGATTTTGAGGGCTGATAACCACAGGCCATTCCAGGACGAACCTGTGAGGTCACTCCTAACTGGTAATTTTAGTGCTGGCCAAGAAACCTGAATCGCACTGATGAAACTGAATTATTTATCTGCCCACTGGGTTCACATGTATAGGATCAACTTGTTTTTTTTTCCACAGCCAAATGTTTTGGTGTGCTGTGTAAATCAGTATTTTGTTTTGATATAGGACACAGTGATGCTGTAAGAGTCAGATAGTCAGATCATGGTCAAATAAAGTTTGCTTTGTTTAAAACAGCTATATCTTTATCAAACAAACAAACAACAAAAAAAAGCACAGCCTACTGTTACTGGGGCTATGAGTAATAGAGTAAGTATCAAATCAGGATGGAGGTTAACTAAAGCAGCTCTACAGTTGTAGCATGAATTTGCTAATATAATTGGCAACCTGTGCAGCAGATCCCTTTTTCATATACTGCAGGAAACAATGGGATTCACAGCATCATTGCCCCTGAAAAGGAAGGACTGTGTATTCTGCTTTTAAATATCTTAGTCCAGTATAAAAGATAAACTCAGCCTTCAAGATAGAACAGCCATCATATCATTTCAAGTAATCATTGTTAGAAATGCACTGAACTGCTAGGCCAGTTAATAATGATACCACATTTTATTTATATGGCTCCCATCTGCCGAAGCCTTCTAGGCAGCTCACAACGGGCTTGATTTTCAGCCAGACTTTAACATAGCTTCTGTTTATATGGATGCAAATAACAGTGGTTGGATGGCTGTGTGCATAAACAGGCCTAACAACTAAACTTTGTGACCACAATGCATGGTTTTATTACTTTATGCAACAAAATCTCCATCTGAAAAATCCCTCTGACAAAGCGCACAAAGCATGACAAAGAAATAAGTTTCTCTGAGAGTTTTTAATGGTTTTAATCCATTTAATCCATTTTACATGTGGCTTATCAGAGGGGGACTATGAAATGCACAGCACCACTGTGCCCACCTCTGAAAGAGCAATACAGCTCGAAGCACAGACTTCAAAGTTGAAAGATCTGGGTACATGAAGTGCTTCTTTTCTCACCACCTCCCCTCTTCCTCTTCACAGTCTCCTCCTTAGGCCAGACTGAATAGCCTTTTCTACTCAACCCTATAGCATCACTTCACCAATCTATTTTCTCTCTTCCCTGCCTCCCTTCAGAGCTCTGTCTCAGCTGTTAGCTCTTTCCTCACATGCCCCACACAACTTGTTTTCCGATGCAGGGCATTGACTTCTCTCACACCAGCCACCACACTTCACCACTGTCTGTGCCTGAGCTGCCCCCATGCCTCACTTGGTGCTGTCTTCTGCTCACTTTACCAGCATGTTTCAGCAATGAATTACTACCCCCTTAGATGTCTGGACAGGATTGGTTTCAACTTTTTCTCTGTGTGTTGAAGAAAGATGAAAATCTGAATACCTTGTCAAGCACAGTGCTTACTGGTTGGAACACTTCTATCAACTTCATGGAAGTAAGTGCTGTGCCTGGCCGTGCTTGCGGATCTGGACCTTCAGATAATGGGTGTATTTATGGTATATGCTTATGTACCAATCGCTGTCAAAGTACTAAACAAACAAATGTTCTCCATTAAATAGTGAGAAAGTAGGATCATAATCTTTGATCGATGAACAGGAATGACAGGTTTAAAAAGGCTTCCTCTCTATTTTATGCAGATTGCTTTCCTAACTGCTTGAATTTCAGCCAGCGTGAGGATGCTGGAAGTCCAGAAGTGAAGTTTACTGTGGTTCTTCAGCCTTGTCACCATGTCCCCATGGAGAAGACCAACAGGAGTGGCGATCCTGGTGTGAAGAGGGCCCATATCACCAGTCAGAGCAGGCAGTGAACAGGAGGCCTCTATCTAGCACTGACCCCATGAGCAGGGGATGCAAGAGATTGTCTCTGGTCACAGAGATAAGGATGGCTCAGAGCCTTGTGCCAGCCGGGCTTTACTGCAGGGGGAAGGTCACTGCATTATGTGATGTATGTCAGACCCTTAAGAATAGTCTGATGGCTGGCAGAGACTTAAAGATTAGTGAAGATATCAGTAGGATGTCCACCTCAGCTGCTTTGAAGAGCATTTTCACTGAGGTTCCCAATCTGAACCTACTTTCTGCGGCATGGTTCATTCAACACATCCCTCAGTGGGATGCATTGGAGGTCACATTAAAACTAAGGTCTATAGATTGACCTGCAGTGTGAGATTGTCTGGATCTAAATTTTAAACTAGTGCTAAATCTACCTGCAAACTCCAAATCTGCATTTGCACTTCTCTCAATAGACCCACACCATTCTGAAGATAGACTCAGCACAATCACATTTTTCAATCAGATGAAACCTACTCAATTTGTTAGCCCAGTCTGGGCCCCATACACCTTCTTGGAAGTCCAAAGAGGTTTAAAATCAGTGACCTTGATGAAGGCATTAAAAAACTGATTAAATTCCATTTAGATCTCTGTTTATTTAAGTGCTACTTTCTTTAAAAATTTAAATACAAGTGATTTAATAAGCAGGTTAACTTAATTTGAAAATGAAAGTGTGGGACAGTTGTAACACACTAATCCAAGCAGGTCCATGATGTTTCTGAACTACCAGATGTGAACAACCTGATTTTCAGATTGTTCTGTTGTAATAGCTGCAAGTTAAATCATTGGGTGTTCACACTTTTGAAAGCCAGGCTATAAGAAACACCCTCACTGAAATGTATAAACTACATTATTAGTGCGGATGCACTAAAATAATATCATTATGAAGGGTCTGTGCTACCTTAGAACCATTATTTGTTGACTGAAATACAGAATGAAATTAATGTTGATGACTCAAGTAATAACTTCATATTTAAACAGCAAGATTCAAGCACAGAAACCTGAGGCATTACAGAGCTGGGAAGCATAAACATGCCATTACAATTTCAGGTAGGCAGAATGCAATTATCCAAACTGGATTCTGGCCAGCACTATTGGCAATTCCCCCTCCTACTGTTACTTTTTTAAAAGTTCACCTGCAAAAGCAGTGACAGCTGTTACGAGGTATGAATCCATCAGTTGCTAACATCATCCACCTATGTAATTCTAAGCGGACTTGATTTGTACCAAAACAGCCTTGATTCCTACCACAGTGAAGAGGAAGACATTGGCCAGTCACCTGTATTTGAAATGGTTTGTGCTAATTTTCTCCTTCCTCTTGGATTTTCTGCTGGAAAAATTCAAATTTCCTACCTAAAAATATGCCTATTTTTTTCCTGGAAGAAGTGGCTTCAGAGCTGCATCAGGTGTGGAGAACAAGCTGAGAGGATTCACCCTGTCAGCCAAGGCATATCGAGACACAGAGGGGGAAAAACAGGTGTATTCTCAGAGATTCCTAACTCCTACAACTATCCTGTATACATAACATTTTTAAGAGGTGTGCTGCTCCACCTCTGCCATTTCCCTTGGCACCCTTCTTCTCAAAGTCACCAGAAACTTTCTTGGGAAGGAATTTTGCAGGTGCAGATGGTAAATAACTGGGCTCACTGGGATTAGCATCGAGACCAGAGGGCATGGGGACTCTCCCTGAGCCAAAACAAGGCTGCAGAGGAGCATTTGCCTCATGCATCAGCATCTTCCACCACTTCAGTATGCCAAAATAAATGTCCACAAAAGACGAGCATTCTTCCCATAGTTTATCCTTAAATTACAGGGTGTTACATAGTCTCTTAGGAATTCAAATATCATCTCAATCACAAAATGATCTCCAATGGCCATTTAGAATTCACAAAAGCCCTGTTTCAGCAGAGCACTCAAGCTTGGCTCCAGACTACCAAAAACTGCAGGTCACAACAGCGCTTACATGCTGGAAAAAAAGATCAAACTTAGGGACATGTCTAAATGACTGCTTAATAGTGAGATTATGACTGCTTAATAGTGAGATTATTCATGTTTAAAATGCATATTTATGTGTTTACCAATTTTGGACTCAAGATTGACAGAAGAATCACACTGAACCAGTACTGAGCTCCGCCAAAAAAAAATTTCTCTTTCCCCCTTAAATGTCTCCAGAACTGACACCAGACCAAGGCTATTCTAGGACTAAAAAAGGAAATTTATTCAACAAGCACTATAGCAGGTGGCAGCTGCTAAACAATCTGCCACCAATCAGCAGTTTATGAAAGAGAGTAAAGAATCCAATAATAACTCACAGTCAGGGAGGGAGACACCAAGCCTGTAGTTCTGAGGCTCAGAATTAGACAAAGCCAACTCTTTAGCAGAATTATTTCCACTAAAGTCTTCTTAATTGATAAACTTGGCACTCCTCAAATCACGCAGACAGCTGAACCCGGAGCACTGTAAGCTGCAGGCTACATCTAAGAGGCTTCTTGGGAATGCTGGGTGGGTGGAAAGTGAAGCTGGTGGAAAACCAGAATTATTTTGCTGGCCTTTCTTTACTCATTTGATTATCTTGGAGAAAGTCTATCCCTGTGCAAGAACCCTGAATTTTTACGGCGTTCAGCCCTTTCCCAGATTGTATGTGTGAGATTGTATGAGTCAGTGGCACAATTTCCTCAGAAATCTTCAGTGGTGCCACTCAGGCTCCGATCTGGAAGACGGTGAAGGTGGCATGCCAGAACCCCTAAGTCTATCTGCAGGTTTCTATACATATTCATCCTAACTGCTGCGAGTTTGCTATGATTATTTAAAACCCCAAATTCTGTACACATGAAATTAGACAAAATATATCGGAATTTAACTTCTGAAAAGGATTAAGAAAACTCCAACGAGCCTCACAGCATCCCTATTTTTTCCAGCTAGATTACAGCACCATCTACAGGCCTTCCCCGATTTAAGACTCGCAGAAGACAGGTTGTTCCACTATCAGTACTTAGGTATCTTTTGGCTTCAGTGGCACGTATAGTGCTGTGACAGACTGTATCGTCCAGCTTAGTGTAAACAGGGTAAAATCCCTTTAGCCTGGGTTGAGAAAAGTTTTGTAACAGATGACAGACAGGTTTGTTTCTCACAAGAAGCAGCAAATCTGCCCTTGGATTTTAGTAGCTTGATTCTAAAACAGCGTTAGAGGGTTTGTCATTTCAGCTTTACTTTAACCACTTAACTAAAATTTCATTTTTGTTTTGCAGTTCTGTTTAGTACAGTTGAAACAGAACTGCAGAGAGAAATGTAAAGTGCAGGTGTTAGATTTCCACTAAAAACTGAAAAACAGATTTTTACCACAGGCACATGAGCTTAAATACCACATCTCACGTTGGACAACACATCTAGAAGCAGTAAGTACAGCTGATCCACCAAGATTCATTATACTCAGCCTTAGCTGGTCGACACCAATTTGAGAACTCTCTGCACAACACAAGACCCAGGACATCTCTGTCTAGAAATTCTTATTTTCTGAATTACTTGCCAGACCAAAAGAAGCTCAATTATTCCTATGTACGTAGAAAATCCTGGGATAGGCACCAGTTCACTTTGAAGAGAGCTGTAGTGAACTAACCCACAGTATATGTACTAATGCATCAAAATAGCATCTTCCTTGTAACAAATACAGTCATGCAGCCTTCATCTGAACATCAGAATGAAGCATCAAATCCCAAACAAAAATGTAAGCTGGTCATGCACACTGCTCTTTTACACTAAACCCAGTCACTCAAAATCCAGATCAAGCTCCACATAAACAACAAATAAACAAGATAGGCTTCAAAAAAAATCCAGCCATAGAAAATAAGTGTTTGGGAGAATTGTACGTGCTTTCAGGCATTGTGGCTATCAGGAGGTGAAGTGTTATTTGAGGCATTTATCTGCAGCTAGAAGGAAGAGTCCCCTTTTTTCTTTTTTCTTTTTTTTTTTTTTTTTTTTTGAATGAGGATTGAGATTCAAATGTTCTCATGATGAGTGTGGCTGGAGCTTTAGGACAGAACAGCAAATATCACAAGGCTTATAATAGTGCCACAAAAGCTGGAAGCACTGCGTGAATCAGCACAACAATCCTGCTGGAAACTTTCTTTAATCTCTGCCATGAAAATAATTTAGATAACAATTCTACATAGTACCTACGTAATACAGGGAGAGCCATAGATGGTGTCAGTGTTAAATTTGTCAGTTACAAAATTCTCCCCCTTCATTCCAAAATAAAGAAAGAGTAAATGGACAACAGTATGTGTATGTGTAGGTATTGCCTCTTATGTGAGGATTTTGTTGACTTAAATGCTGTTGTCTAAAGTGCTACACACTCCACAGAATTAAAAGCAGTAAAGTTGCTGTCTTACTACTGTGTAACAGTATATACTGCACAGCGACTGCTTGGGATTAATTGCACAGATAAAAACAGATTTCTTTTTAAAAAGTCTGCATGCAGAGAAGAATCATTAATTTCACTTGAAGTGATTCCCAAACAGGATATGGAGCCTCTAACAGCCCTTTGGGGTGTGCCAATTGTTTTGTGCAGGTGTTTAATCCAAGTGCTCAACCGCACGTAGGGAACAGTCATTCTGCAAGTACTGGGTGGAGAGGGAGCTGCACGCTGGTGTCACATAGCTGCAAGGGGTTGATTCCTCAAAATCAGTAGAAACCTTGGGAAGCTGCTAATTCTTGTAAACAAGAGCCTGGGTTTTATAGAGCAAAACAACAGAAAACACTGAAGTACACGAGAACCAAATCCCTTCTGCTAAAGCCACTTTTATTATACTAGAGGAGCACTAAAATCTGCCATAAACAAGCTGATTGCTCATTTCAGCCTCTCTCTGTGTTTGCAGCCAGGAAAAGCAGCAGCAGCAGCAAACACTGCTGTATGAGTTTAGCTGCTGGGATAGGAAGCATCTCCTGAAGGTCAATGCTACCCATATTTTTAGGTTTCATTAGAACTTCCTCATTCACACGGACTTGAAAACAATATATTTAGGATAAAAGCTGGGATGCAATTGTTGTATGTACAATACCATCCAACCTATGCTATGCTTTGTAATGCAGCACTTTGATAAGAGGCTGCAGAAAGATTGGATGGCTCTGAGGTGAACAAAGAGGAGAGGTCCCAAGGCGCTGCAAAGGGCTTTTGAACCTAGCACGTCTGATCGTGGGGAGCTTGATGAAAAGAGAGGCTCCTTTAAAAGCCAATATGGTATCTGTGAAACAGATTGCATGGCCACCTCTGACTTCCAGGAAAGTAGCTGGAGCCAGGGTGAGTCAGCCCAGCAGCATCTCACAAGGACAAGGAGGAGGAGGCAAGGAAAAGCTGCACCCCACAGCCTTCCAGGACCGCGCTGTTTCCAGAAGGACAGCTACTGCATGACTCTACATGGGGCTGCCCACAGAGGTCATGTCACAACCTCAGACCTCTCCTGACTTTTCTTCCTCGTCTTTCAATAGAGGGACACTTGCCAAGGCTTTTCTTCCTCTAAGCAACACAATCAAGGCCCCAGATTGGGTCCCATAGGACAGACAGCAGGCAGAGAAGTGCCATCAAGACAGGACCTCGGGCAAAAACACAGGAAAACTATTAGCTGGTTGTAAAGGCTAGAGATGATGTTACTGATAAAAACTAAAGAGGTCAGCCCCAAAAGGTGGGCTATGGCCTCAGGAGAATCTGCATTCGAGACTGCCTTGATCCAGGTCACTAGATCTGTGTTGTATTAAAAATGGAGAAGTAAAATAAATGAACTTTTTACTAAAGCAGTTGAAACATAGGAACCAGCACATGGCAGCTGCATGTCTGGAAATGCCTGGCAGGCCCAAGACATGACTGCAAATGGACCCAACAAGAACGTTCCAGTCTACCTTTGAAACCCTGCACCAGACAGCACGTGCTCAGTGCTACCCCCTCTGCAGCAGCATTCCCTTCTGTGTGCTGATGCAATTTAGTTTTTCCACAATGCAGTAATGGGAAAACAAATTTATTCCTCTAAATGAAGAGGTTAGGACCACGGTCCCAGCCATGGCAGGAAATGAGCATTCGAGCTCAGCCTGCCTTTCACCAGTGAAAATGTAGCTGGCAGAAAGCAAGTAATTAATGAATTATTCCAAGACAATTAATAGTCTGAGGGAGATGCTTGCAACAGCTTAATGCTTTCTGTCAAGGGAAGACAGTACCAAGCTCAGCACTGCCTCACCAACTCACAAAGGGAAACAAGGCAAAAACAGAGGGGAGGGAAATATCAAGGAAGAAAGCATAGCATCTGTGAGCTGTTAATTACAAAGGTGCTCACACTGAAGTAACAAGGATGCTAATAGAGTTTTATTAGGAGACAAGAGAACCATTTTCAGGAGCTTTGTAGAAGAGCCAAAACTCAGTGGGCCCAATGTGCAACTAGCATAAACGGCCCTCTGCTGAAACCCTGGGAGCTGCAGGGCTTCATGTCTTCCCACACACACCGTGGTTATACACCAGCTCTTTGAAATATATTTGCATCTTTCAAGCTATAGCAAGTGTTTGTTCTACAGCCTGAGCTCTAATTGTAAGCATGAAGCTCAGCCACCCAAGGTGAGGAGCCATAGCTCTATTCCCACCAAGAGTGGCAGCTGATACACACAGCCTCTATGGGAAGACGTGGATGTGAGATCAGTACCTTAACTGCATATAACAGGAATAAATAAATGGTGAAAAAATCTGATATCAATCTTACTTTGTTCTTTTTTTTTTCTTCAACTTGCTCAAGGCAATATAATTCAAATGCTTCTGTGCAGTCATTACACATAGAGCCAAGCTGAGCTCCCACTTATTAAGGAATATTTAGCACCCCACCTCTAAAGATTTCCAATCAATGGAGTCCACATTCTTAATCTCACCTTGCTCCTTCTAACAATGCGGTTACTGCATTGTTGGCCCTAATCTTCAAAGGAAAGAGGATATTAGAGCAGAAATCTCTAGTAATGAAATCTCATGCAATGAAAGTCTGTTTACAGTGAAAAGTTTGCATGTTGCCATCAAATCAGAGCCATGCAATGCAATTTCCAAAAGCCTCTGTAATTACACAAGTGCCACAAAATGGGTCTGTGCAGAGGGCAAGCTATTTAACATTTACTGCTACTACATAGAATGATAGAATCATAGAATCACAGAATGGCTTGAGTTAGAAGGGACCTCAAGGATCATTAAGTTCCAGCCGCTGAGATGCCAACCACTAGATCCACTGCCTTTCTGGATAAAGTATCTTAGCCCACATCCTTCATGGTGATTGTGAAGCAATCTTGTCACCAGTAACATCACCAGACTTCATATGGAATCCATGCACTGTAATTGTGTCTGCATCTGCAAATCCTCTGCATGTGATGATCCCACAACAGAGAATTAAAGTTGTTCATTAGGAAGGGTTGGAGGATTCAGCCCTCAAGACAGGAGTTCAGGCAATGAAAGACTTACATGCAGAGCTGCTTCCATTTTTGTCAAGAAACACCATTAAGATATTTGTTTCTGAATAAACCCAGCTTCAACTCTTTCAGTCTAATGACCATCATGACACTCAGCAGCAGCTTTGTTCTACAACATGTTATCAGCCTAACTTACATAGGCAAATCCATACTATAATAAATGCTGAAGTCCTAATAGAATTGCAGTTCCTTGAGTACCACCCATGTACAAGAATGAAACAACTAAGGAGTGGCTTAGATCAGTATTGCAGAGAGGGGCACAGGATACTCTAGCACAGAGTACATTAATGGCAAATGGCAGCATCTGAAAATGCAATACAGACTCAAAGAATATTCTCTTAAGTATTTTGTTGCATGTAAATGGTGGGAATCTCACATCAGTTAACTCTCTCCTGAACAAGAATATGCACAAAATGCAATTGGTGTTTGGCTTTTGATCATCACATGATTGTCAGAGGCAATGCAGGGGATAGCTACTAAGCAAGCCTGAAATCCAGGCATCTCCTTCAGCACTGGCCAGAAACATGGCCATCAACTCTGACTGCTTCTGCCAAAATCATCTTCCATAAAAGTCACTCTTTCAGGATAGCATAGGAGCAGCCTGCAAATCCAGTGTATTCAACAACAGAGCCTGAAATCTACACTAAAAATTGGAGCTTTTTTGATCTAAATACTAATCCAGATACATCAGAGACAATTCCTAATTCACAGCCTGAAGAAATAAGTCAGAAAAAGACTGGGAGGCAGTGCAACACAATCTGATCACAAAATAAATGAAGAATCAGGAATGAAAGTGCTGTAGCCCACCCTATCTGCTCTGCTATCCAGGGGGCATTTTTGTTGTTGTTGTCATTGTTGATTGTTTGGTAATTATTTCTGAATGATGGAGAAAACAAAAAGCTGAAGACAAACAAGCCCCAACAGAGTTAGAAACCACCTCTGCTGCAACACAAACAGAAATCGTTGAGGTGGCAGCCAAAAGAGCTCCCATGAGAGGGAGCAGAGCTTGCCGCAGTTGTAAGAAAAGGGTCAGTTGGTTTCTGAAGCAACCAAGAAGCCTGTGGATGCATAACAGAGGCAAGGCTTGAGACATCAACTTGGAGAAAATTACACCACGAAAGTGCATCCACATGAGCAGGAATGAGCAGTCTGTGCAATAACAGGTCACCACCTGCAAGCATGAAGAGACTGAGACACATCTACCCAGTACCAAGCTTGATACTTTCAGGCTAGGACTGCTACTAGTCCTCCGCACTGTGTTGCAGTTTCACAACTTCTTAAAATCAAATTTGACTTGTTTTAAATTAATTTAACCCTTTGGACCTGGAAATTAACCAGCAAAGCTAACTCCTCCTGCTATCACTCCTGTTATTTTCTATCATATTTTCCTCCTGAATGCATCTCAGACTGATACCTGAACAGCTTCATTCTGTACTTTGTGCTCACTAACATCTTATATTTTTACAGTATTCATATAACTGGGAGTCAAAAGAAAGGAAACGGAGCTAGGTCCTCATAAAAGAAGAAGTGTTGCTAATGAGGATGCTCCTGTAATTAACATCTTTCACTGCAGTTTTTTGGTTTATAATGGAATAATCCACTCCAATTTATTGTCATAACAACACATTAATGTGTTCATATGTCCTGGTTCCATAGGGGTAATTTCCATTTTCAGCCTCATTATTACCATCTTTGCAACACCATCTCAAGTACCTCTGAAATCCCACTCCTCTGTACAGAAGAGCAAGTGTCTGGTGGACAGGCTGTGCACTTGGGTGGATAGCATTCAAAATGTTTCAAGGACTGTGTGAACTGTGGGAACATACATATTATCAAAGCTGTTCTGGCTCACTGTAGATGGTGATCCAATTTTCACAATAAGTTCACCTAAGACACCAAATTCCAAAAATATCCTCTGTTCAGAGTTTTTCTATCACATCAAGTCACAGGTCAATAGAAGAGATGCAACCTCAGAATTAAAAAAAATAGGCCAAAATACTGTTTAAATATGAAGCAAAGGAAGCTGTGTTTATGCTAATACACATTCTATATTACTCAATGCTTTTCCCCAGCTGGGTAGCTCTGCTTAGTATTATTTCTGCTGGATTTCAGCTATGCTTGTGTTAGATGTTGCACTACAGATCTAAGATTCAGAGCTGCAACCACAGGAGAAATATACATAGCGCTCCTATACCATTCCTTTCATTGCAGAACCATAATAGCTGTTATGTCACCACTAATCCTCTCTTTTCCAGTCACATTCTTTAAGCTATGGCTGAGACTGTACATATTTCTTTTTTTTTTTTGTGTGTGTGACCTGATAAGGTAGACAATACCTTACACAGGTGTCTTGCTCATGGGCAGAGAATAAGCATGCAGTTCATGATGACTGTAAGGTACAGGTAATCAAAGTAGTGATGGAGAGCTTCTATTAGGTAAAGCATAGCTGAAATAACATTCAGAATGGTTTAACATACACATTACAGATGAGGAGGATCCTGAAGGATTTCTCCAAGAAGTAGAGAAATACGTACTGAAACTGAGCTGTGATTTGGTTTGATTTAACATCACCTCTGTATTGTTCATGCTGCCAGAGTCAAGATAAAACATCTGCCAATAAGCTTCAAGGAGCCAGTAAGAGCTCTGTAGTTATTGGCCACCAGTGGAGGTTTCCCTCTCCACAGCAATGTCCTGGTAGGAACGTGTTTGCGGGCAACATGCACTTTATCTGTCTGCTTCTAAATATCCAGATATTTAGATATTTAAAAATGTCCAGAGCTGAACTTCATTTTCAGGCCAATCTCCTATTTTCAGATCCCCACTAGTTGCCTGTGCAGCGCTCTCTAAGAAGTCTTCAGCTGCACAGTAGTCTTCCCAGGATGACAGACTCGCACCACAAGATAACCTCACTAATAGTATAATCAATTTCTTGTTCATCTTTGTATCTCTTTTCCAAGGGAAAAAAAAAAAAGCACACAATAAATTAAAGCACATGGTCAAATTAATTTTCATGCCTGTCTTCATTTTCATTTGTTGAATAACAATTATGAACATGATGTGTTGACGGAGACATGAGCAGAGAAATAGAATAAAAATAAGCCATAAAGTCCACCAATATTCAATTCAGTTTGTAACTTTGGTCATCAGTGGCCACAGAAAGGAGTGAGTGTTGGAGAACAGAAGGAGAGGAAGTTAATTTTTTTGGCAACACAATTGCACCTGCAGTAAATTTAGCATTCAGGAGACTAATCTTAATCCTCTTCACCTGCCATTTTTCCTAGGTTACAGTCACGTACCTTGCAACATGGGGTGTATTCTTAAGCCAAAGAATCCAGATATCTCTTCAGAATTTCTAAAGGTGTCCAGCGTTGACCTGGCAGTGTTTCCTTTAAAACCAAACTTCCACTTGCCATCAAAGTGGACAGGGTAAGCTAGCATAAAATGCTAATTTTAATGCATATGGCACACCAAATATAAAATTACTTAAGAATCATCCTTGTATTTTCTTTCATAGCTCTTAGCCATTCTTGCTCTTCTGCTTGTTTGGGGTCAAGAATTTGGGTCTCATATCCTCAGAAATGAGTCCTTTTTCTCAATCCCAGCCACTGCCATTTGACTTAATGCAAGATTCAAGTGCATACCTGTTTCCTTTTCCCAAACCTTCACTGCAGTTTCATCCTTTCAATGAGCCTCACAAAATAACTTTCCTAGCTGTGCCATATAAAGTGTATTCCCTCTGAAGCCACATAGGTAACTTTTATCAGAGCACACTACCATGTATAGAGCTCTTCAAATCTGCAGGAACTTACCTACATCCAAAGTCAAATTTAGTGGATTATTACTCCCTATTACTGAGGTGCTCATTTCACAGACGAAGATAATGTTTATTTCTTCTGTGTCCATTTATACCCTTCTGTCTCTCTACAGAACTATTAAATTCATTCAGTTTTCTTCAGTGGAAAATCCCAGCACTATCCTATCCCTCCCATTTGTCAAAGACAACCCCAGAAACCTACTAATCTAAAATCACATACTCTGAATTTTATGGATATGGACATTTTTTTGTAATGTCCCAAAAGAAAAGAAAAAATCACAGGCCTGTTACAGGTTTTCTCTGGACTCCATCTGAACTAAAAAATATCACTTCAGAAATATACACTCTAGGTTTTAAGAATTTCCACTGACAAGAAATCCGCTACAACATATATTAATTGTCAGTTATTTTGATTTGAATTTGGCTAACCACATTTGTCTTGCAGACTGTGGTCCGGTCAACTCTAAACTACCCTCCAGAGTAGCTAACCAGACACCTGCACATGTGGCTCATTTCTGAACCTGTCTGCTTTCTTATACCCCTTCTGGGTGGCAGTGCTCCGTAGGGGACACACGCATCATCACAGCTGAGCTGACAGAAGGGCAGCACCACCACCCTGCTCCTGCCCTGTCTGCCTCTGCATAAGCACTGAGGTATGGCACAGCATTGCTTTGGGAATTCACATTACACAACGTAATCATCACTGTTCCTTAGCACCTACTAGTTATTGGAGCCAAGAGAAAGTGCACAAAAATATCCATTAACTCAGTAAGCAAACCTACCTTCTAGTTTTTTAAGATTCCACTCTGGGTTTGCACAGTCCTGTAAAACCTTCCTTTCAGCAAAAAGATCATTTCAACGACTCTGGTTGCTAACACTACAGTGTTATTAGTGATTACTGACAATAATTACTCTGATCCCACCTTGCTCAGGTCATTGTAAGGTTTTGCCATTTACACAAGTGAGTGCAAGGTGGGATCCCTACTCATACAACCCTAGTCCAGCATCACAGACCTTCGCTGATGTGGCTATCTTGTTTAAATGGGTGGTAAACAGAGTTTAGGAATCTATCACAGCATCTTTACCTGAAGCTTATACAAACTCCAAAGTATGTAATTAGGTTTAAAGCATCACGTATTACGTGTCAATACTTCTTATATTGTTAGGGCCCTATTTCTGCCAGATCTGAAGTCAGTGTGAGGAGATGAATCACTCACAGGAAAGCAGTACGGCTGATGCAGCTGTTAGCAAAACGCTTTCTCTGCATGTCCTACTGCACCCTCAGCCTTGCCACCATAACTCAGAGTTGGCCCAGGCAGGATCTGCTGCCTGCACGTGATGGGGCAGCTCACAGCCCATGCTGCATTTGGGAAGGTCAGCAGCACCACGATGGCCACTGTGGGGTGGGAGCAGGCCAGAATGCATTTTCTGGGCAAGAAGGGTCTGGCTGAGCAGCAGTAATTCAGCAGAGACTAAGCCAAGACACATTTCCAGACCCAAAAACTGGCCTGGCAATCCTGAGTTGATTTGGAAGCATCAGACCTTTCTCAGAACAGAAATAAAGCAAGGTCCTCATGGGCAAAACTACAGACAACATCTCCATTCTTCCTGGCTCCTTTTGACCCAGCAAATCTAGATGGCACCATCCACATTCGAAAGAGCACGGCAAAGTATTAAATTAACCATTAGCTTCAATTTATGACAAATCCTTTGTTGAACTTTAATACTTTAAGCAAAGAGAGAGATGTTTGCTCGTGAGCTTTTTGTGTGCGTGTCTTTTGTTTTTTTAATTAGCTGCTGTTTTTGCAAAGTCACATGCTTAGTAGGAAGCCTGGCTTTTACCCCTCTTTCTCCTAAAACACAACCAATGTAACAGGCCTCGTACAATCAACTGCAATGGATCTGATCCTTAAAAATAACATTTGAGAAAGCAGGTGTCTTCCGGCAAGAGCAGGGCTCCACAGATGGGCGAGACGATTAAGTGGAACAGGAAGTGCTATCTTGCACTACAGAAACCCGCACTGACAGATTGATAATTGTACTATTCTCATGAGAAAAGCGAGGTCATTATTAAATTGATGGAAACTGTTGTTCATAAAAGACATAAGTACAAACGTAAACCCTTTTTTTTTACTGCCACGTTAAATTTATCACAAAACAAAGAACTGTCAGCAAGAGGTTGTTCGTTCTTCCTCCACCACCACTGGGCTGTTTAAAGCAGATATGTTCATTGCTGGTGTATTAATTCAAGACTATACACTCAAAAAGTGATCAAAATATTCCTCTTCCTCAAGTCCATGAGTCCCAGTGGAATATCCTGCACTGGAGTGCAGGTTAAAGTTACTTATGGCATGAGGAGCTGGGAGCAATGCCTAAACGTAAGGTGCTTAACATTTTTCCTTATAAAACACAGAGAGAGAGAGGGAGAGAGAGAGAGAAGGGTCTCTCTTCCTGAAAATATTTGCATGCAGTTATTATTTGCAGTAGCCCTGTGACATCCTGTTTGAAGAAAAATGACTTTCTTTCAAAAAATTTCTTCGTGCTTCACTTTTATAGAAGCTGAAAAGGAAAAAAGAAGTCTTCTCTATTCTCTGACTTTCTTTTTTATGCTTTGGGTTGTCTTTGTTTTTTAAGAATTACAGCAATGCAAGCAAATATGCAAACAGATAAGCAAGAACCCCAATTTTGCCAAAAATGCCAAGAAACGGCTGCAGTACTTGAAAAAAAATGATACGGAGATGAAAAAACTAGTTCCACTGCTCAGCTACAAGGTTTGTTCTGGCAGAAACATGGGAAACCAGAAAAAAGACTCTACTCTTCTTCCCAAACTCTGCCAAACATCACCAAGACACGACAGGTAACCCTTGCAGCCCCATCCATCACTAGGACAAGAGGATTTCCTGGTGTCATTAATTTTTCACTGCAAGTGGTAGTAGTGTCTGCTGAAATGCTTAAGGAGATGGATGGGAATCCTATAGGTGACAGAGAAAAGGGAATTCATAGAGCCAAACAGTACTTAGAACTTCCTTTTTTTTTTTAATTTTTTTAAACAAAGCCAGAAAGTTCTATTAAAGCACTGTTTTCAGATTCAAACAATAATAACTATCAGTTCCTTTTGCTATCCATTTGGAAATGCAACCCCAATTCCACAAGGATACATATATGAAGACATAGTCTTGGACTAACATTCCTCCACAGGAATCTGCCTCAGTCAATCTACAGCCTAGGGGATGAAAGTCAAAGCAGCAAATGCCTCTTTGACGCTGGCCAGCTGGTTTTCAAATGTAAAAGTAGCAAAAAAACAAAAGTTCCTGAATTAACAACAACAAAAAAAAACAAGAATGATAATCAAAACACTGAAGATTCTGAAAACTGTAACTGGGCATGGAGAGATCCAAGGGATGGTGAGAAGACAGAGCTGTCATTTATGGATCCATACTCACTTCTCAAAAGCTTCCAGACAACTACTTCAGGCTTCCAGACAACTTCCATCACAGAGTCCTTCCTGTGCACTACACTTTAGGTAGTGTTTTGTAATGAATTTAAGATAATGAATTAACAGTTTAGAGTTGGAGCATGTTCAATTTCTCTGCGAGGCAGGAATTATATACATCAGCAGGCTGGCTGACGAGGTGCTACATTCTCATCCTGAAAAGATTTCCCTTTAGTAGAAAACCATCCCCCATACCTCGTTTCCACTGCGAATCGTTTCTAACGGCTTCAAAACCTGTAGGCACTGGGAAAGGATAACCACAGACTTGCCACATCTCTCCACTGCCTTCTTTGTGCATCCCTCACAAGCTACACCAGAGATCAGACAGGAGGCTGGACAGCCTTTGTGCAGAACTTTCAAGCTGACTTTCTATGACATGCTATTTGTTGCATACAATAATACTCAGTAATAAAATATCTGAAGATATCCAGACACAAAAACCAGGCCCTGGATTACAGTAATCATAAATATGCTGTTAAAAGTAATAGGCAAGAATAACAATAAGATCCACTCATCACACTCTCTATTCATGTGTACTTCTCCTCTAAGCAGAAATACACCCTTCTCAAACGCCGGAAATTGCATCACTGCTAATCTTACCTGTTTCTAATATTAGCCATGCAAATATTTTAGAGAACTTTCTCTTCTGAAACTGTATCTGAAGTACTTTGTGCTCATGGGGAACTACAGGATAAATTCCTACAGAAAAAATATATATATATAATATAATATAATATAATATAATTAAATATATATATATATATATTTCTGTATATATACAGAAAAATGTCCTACAGAAAACTCTAACCGAAGTGTATCATTTTCTTGCCTCTATGGCTTCTCCATAGCACATTATGGGAAAAGTGCACTTGCTAAGTTATTTAAATAAGTACTGATTAGGATGTTCTCTTTCATGAGCAGACAAATTGATACAAAGGAAATTAACATTAGTTAGTTAGTAGATAGTTACATGTTTTAGTTAGTTAAACAAATTCCCCAGAAGAGACAAACAGGGAGAGGCAGAATGACCTTGAAGAGTTACACCGTTATCCACGGTAATATTCAATAGAAAACAAAAATATTTTAGAGGCACCTGGCTCATTATGACTCACAAATTAAATTCTCATTTATCTATGTGCACCAAACAGTACCTATTCATCGCCTTCACTTAAAAACACATTGCCCTTCTCTCTAGCCTTGTTAATTTCCAGATGCTAATTATATTTATGCTCATAAATGTATCTATTTAGCATGCATGACTAGATCATCCCTCCATATCCATTATCTATTTCACATTCCAACATGTTTACCCACTGCTTTTGTTTTGCTTTGTTTTGTTTGGATCTATTTCCATCAGTTTAAAGGACTAAGCTTATGAATTTAAGTTTCCCATTTTGATTCAGTGTTGCTGGACTCTCAGGCTTAGTACTTTTGTAAACACCTTTGTCTCCTGCTGGGATACATAACTGTTTTCAGATTATGTCATCAGATTATGGATGAGCAGAACGGGAAAAAATACTCTGAAAAGCAGCACTGAAGGCTCTTTATTTGGCCTTTCCCCAGCGGCAGATGAATTTTCCCTTCCCAGTCCTGGCTCTTCTCCCTCAGGGTACAGAAGCATTTGCCTTTTCCATTCCCAGCACTGCACAACAGCAGCTCCACTTTCACTGTCTATCCCTACTGTTATTTCCTGGATTTCCCCAGCCGTTATGGGGCTTTTAGGGGAGGAACAACAGAAGGCACAATATTTCCTCTTCCCTGTTCCCAAATTCCCAGTCTTAGAGTATAGTTTTCACACTACACACTCCATCTTTTGTGCTTTCACTTCGGTCTGCAACTTCATGACTAGGATTTGTTGCCATGAAGGACAGTCATCCCATAAAAAAAATCCTGAGATTCTGACAATTTTCTATTTCAAAATAGGGTAAAAAACAATTTGTTTTAGCAGTAGAAAGTGTTTTGAAAGAACCTCTACATTTTGTTTCTGCTCCCATACTATAACTCTCTGATTTTGGCATGCTGAGTGAAATCAAACTAAGGATCCAACTCATTTGGAGGTTCCACAGCGCACACGTGTATCTGACTAAGACCATCTCACTGAAGTTAAGCCTTACGTTTACTTTTGGCTCCTGAACAGCTCTGAGTTGTCCCTTTTCTCCTCCTGCACTCGATCCCTGAGCATTACGCACCACAAAAACCTGTGGCAGTGCCTTCCAGCACAACAGTTTCACCTGGAGAGCTCTGTGCAGCACAGCAAATGCACCACGAGGTCTAGGTTCAGAGCAACATTGGTGCACAATGCCCACAAATTTCCACCACCACCAGAGGCCATATGTATTCTGTGGAATATAGATTAACGCTGACTTGATCCTAAAGCCACCCAATTCAATTGGCATTTTGAACCAGATGAATTCCACCCAACGAGAAACAGAATCTACCTCCCACTTTCTCTATCAAATATCTGACTATGCAAAAGGTGCATTTACTATTAAGGTTGATACAGACGAAAATTTCCCAGTGAGGAACGAGTCAGTTCAAAACTGTGATATTTTTTCAAGGAAAAGTTCGAGCTGGTTTACATTACCTCTGATGTATGTCACCAAAGCAATAAAAATATAACACAGCTCACAAACAGCGAAAAACATTTTAAAAATACATAATTAAACAAAAACAAATATTTCACAGAGGAACTCTTGACTAATTTACATAGCTTGCAAGTGTCACAGAAATGACCTAATAGGAAGAAAAGAGCAAATACAGCTCACGTCACTGGGGCTCATTTTACTGCCAGGAAAGAGAGGTGACTCCCACCCCATGTGGAAGCACCCGAAGCTCCCTCTGCTGCGCAGTGCAAAGGCAAACAACGCAGGCTGCTGGTGAGCTCACACACCACCAGCTCGATTATTTGCTTTGGCATGGGATCTGCAGCAATGTTTCATTCACTCTCACACCAACAATCATTATCTGCATGTTTGTGCTGAGAGAACAAGGTGTGAGCACTGGAATCAAGGTCAAGGAACCAAGTAAAGCTCTCTCGTTTATCCCATAGAACAGTTATTCTATTCTGCAATAACTCGGGTTAACAAATAACGTAATAAAGATTGGCATGCTGCCAGGATAACTGAATTGATTCTTACACTGCACAGCACAAATCTTTTGATCTACCCATAAAGAATGGGAAATTATAGCCACAGTGGATACCTCACAGGAAAAGCAAATAAAAATGAAATGAACATTTCTAGCAGTTTTGACCTTGCTTTGGGGAATACTGTTTTAAATTTGATTGCCCTGCCCACTTATTATTTCACGAGAAGACAAAAGCAAGTCACAAAGACAGTTTTTAGTATTCTCTTTGATGAGGTAGAAAACTGTATGGTCTTCTCCCACCCACTTTTTTTTTTTTTTTTTTTTTTCCTTTTGGGTTCATATCCTCAACAGGAAAGATTTTATCCAGGCTTTGATTTGATTTTCAAGATTTCTGGTGGGAAATTCTTACAGCAGATATTTTGCTTCCATTGGGGTTTATGGTGCTATTCTGTCTAATTATTTCTGGCATTTTGCCCATCAAATTGTGAGTTTCTTCAAAGGAACAAAATGACAGGAGGCCTCCTTTAGAGCAATCACGGACAGGGTTTGAATTTTGTTGTCTTGGAAACAAGCTAGTTCTTGTCATTGAATATATTCATAAAATAATGGTTGAAACATCACTGATAATAATGGGCTCTTTCCTTGTCAAAATTCATGTTCTGGGGACTTTGCTGCAAGGGGCTCTGTCAAAGAGTTTTTGCATGTGTTGAAGCTAATTTCAACCCTTCAGTGGAAAACCACCAGTACAGGTGTCTGCCCACCTGCAGCCATACGTCTGCCCGTGGAAGGTGCCCGTGAGGATGGGGAGAGCCCCACCATCCCACGCTGTGGCACCTCAGCCCTGGCTCACCGCGTGCCTGCAGCACAGGCACATCCCCTCCCGTCCCCGTTTGCCAGAGCTTCTGCGCCAGATGGCTCTGAATCATGATCTTGGCACCCAGCGTGGATAACTTTGTCTGTGTTGTGCCGATTAGGTAGAAAATATATTTTTCTCCCTGACTGCTGATATAAATCCCACGGTTCAGGGTATTTACACTTTGTGCCAGGGGTCTTACCAGCTTCTCAGCAGGCGCTTCGCTTTTCAAACAGATGGATATTGATTGATGAGTAAAATCCAGAGGCAGAGGTAGGGTTTTTCAGGAAGGCTATTCAAATCAGGAACCTGCTATCACTCTTTGAGCTTCTGTATCAATCAATCCACCTTTGGTTTCGGTTTTTTTCATATATATTTAAAGCCAAGAAAAAAGCCCCTGCATCAAGCTGCTGCTGGCTTCTGAATCATGTGAATTAAGCTGGGAGCTGCACATCCTCCTCCTTGACAACCTCATCCTGCTCCCTGAGCCTCCTCATGTGCGCCTGTCTGTGCACGCGTGTGCATCCATGTGCACATATATATCGAGGGGAAGCTGTAAAAAGCCGCTGATGAGGCTAAGCCATAAAAACCTCCCATTCTGTCCACTTTACCAAGAACCGTTTGGCTGGATATAGTAAACCTGAGGGACATTTGAGAAAATTAAAACTCTAAATTATTACTGGTGAGACTCGCCATAATAGATCTGCACTGAGAACCTTACTAGCAGTTTTACAGTTTTTTTCTGTTCTTCTCAAATCACTACATAATGATACTCAATACTCAAATGTCTAACAAGGCCATTTAACATAGCCTGCAGAAGAGGATTCTCCTGTGAAATTTTACTACAGCCTCTTTTGCACAAAGCTTTCTCAGATTATTAGTAATTTGCATTAGGTCTATTTAATTTTGAAGAGTGCCAGTTCACTGACCACGTACATATTACAGCTTAGCAAGTGCACATGTCTAAAAAGTTACCAAAAGGTCACAGGAATTCTACAAGGCATTTGGGATTTTCACATTTTCTCTCCAACGCAGCATGCGTAACCAGCACAAACAACTTCAGGAGGCCACAGCCTGTCATCAGAGGCACGGAGGGTGCCAGTTTTTAGCCACGTGATGCTCACATCCCTGCCACCAGCTTGTTTTTCTGCTGCGTACAAAAGGCTTTCAGCAAAGTTTCCCAGTTTCACCTATGAAAGAATAGCCCAAAGACTGCAGAATTCCTCCCAGGCAATCTGAAAGGAAAGCGCTGTTTTTCCTTTAAGCACTGGTAAACAGCCAGAGCCATCTCTTTGCAAACAAGAGACACATGGATAGCTGCTGTGACACACACCGCTACAAAGTTATGAGTCACCAGAGAAACTCCACAGCACTTGTCGGTAATGCTGATACAGCAATCAAAAAACAAAGGACAGCGGCAAATAAAGACACGTACTGAAAGAATATTTATCTGTCAAGGAGGCTTTCGTACCTTCTTCTTCCAAGACATACAGTTTCATGCATTGAACGTTCCCAAACCACACAGCAAATGTAACACCCAGAGAAACAGGCATCACGCACACCAGGGGCCTTTCTGAAGCCCCAGTCACTTGACAATGGTTTCAGCAGAAGGGCTACATCCCATACCCAACTTTGAAGCCTTGCTTCAGTGGATGGAAAGCCCCATGCTCCTGTACCCTAACACAACAGCCAGGCACTTAACTGCCTCTTCACACTGATGAGACAGGAAAAATGACTTCCCTCTGTCTGCTCCTGTGTATTCAGAGCGAGTGAACTGTTCATTACCTAAACATTTTATAAGTAAATTTTTACACCATGACTATTTTACACACATGCAATATTTCAAACTCCTATCATGGCCACCCAAGCAACAGAAAAAAAAAATGTTTGTCCTAGCTCAGGAAAACAGGATCTTGCCAACAAAATTAGCTCATCCTTGTGAGTCAGACACTCCAGTCAAGAATGGTAGAGCTTGCAGCAGGTCTGTGGGGGGAAAACAGCCTTACAAGGACAGAGCGCTCTAGGCTGTCCCATATGGAGTTTCAGAAGGGCCCAGTGCAACAGTGTGGTAGTAGAATGCACACTGAGGCACGGGAAGGTGAGGAGCAGGCAGAGGGCGGGGGGAACGCTTTGCAATCTGTTCTTCATAAGTCAATGATTATGAATCAGATATGTAATGAAGCAGTAATAGGAATGATGACTAAGTAAAGTAGCTAATAAAGCTAATTTATGTGAAGTTGAAATTTTTAGTACTGTGCATTAAAGCAAGCATGATGTCTCAGCACAGTAAGGGCAATGTTAGTGCTATATATACCAAGCTATTGCAATGCTTCAAGATGATAATACAACTAGATATGCTGAGCTTCCGCATTTCTGACTAAAAGCTTTGTTCTTCAGCACCGAGCAGCCCACCAGCCTTCCCATGCCACCTGCTCCTTGCTGGGAAATACCCTGCTCTGCAGCTGTGGGTGCCAGCATATCTGCTCTGCTCTGCCAGGCAAGGAACAAACAAAGCAAAGGCTTAATAAGACAGGTGTTTTTCATATTACCAGTGTCTCCATTTCCCTTTCTTCTTCTTTTTCTTTTAAACATAAAACCAAACACAAACGTCTGACTAACCTTGACTGGAACCTACCTAATACCCTGCAATGTGTAGAGTGGGCAATAAACTATGGTGCATATAGCTTCTCAACACTGCATTTCCATTTTAACTGCTCAGCTATGAGTGTATTTCACTCATACTGTAACTCAAATGATTACAGATTACTTTAATGCAATTTGCTCTTTTTTTACTTTCATGGATTTTAGAAAATTAATAGTCGTGAGCAAGCTTGCCAGGAAGTTTGAGGGCAGAGACAAATGAAGGTCTTGGAAACCCAAAACACAAGTTACTTAGCTACTCAAACTATGCCCTTCTGAGAGAGGAAATATATAGTGTGATATATTTGTTTGCTGTCACGGGCAGGAAGTCCTGCCAGGATAGCCTCACCACTTTGGCCAGTGGTCAAGTCCTCCCCTCTTAGACAAAGTCAAACCAAAGCCAGGGACACTGGGACACCCAGAGGCAGGAAGAGCCTTCGGCCTGAGAACACCTTCCTGATGAAAATATAGCACAGGTGAATCAAAAGTAAACACCTGGGAGCTGTTCAGCTTCAGAAGCCAAAGATCTGAAAGCACCCCTCAAGCCACCCATCAGCCTGTCCCACCACAGAGGCGAGGAGCCCAGCACTAGGTGCATGAGGAGACCGCCTATTTGGGATGTCAAAGAAGCACAGTGGCTTCTCCAGCACTGAAACTTGGAGGAGTATGTTCTAGAACCCCAGGCAGACAAAACGGCCTGGATCATTCCTAAGGTACACCCTACCACAGCTGAACACCATCACCTGCCCCAGAGGACTGGCATTCAAGATGTTTTGTCAGAAAAAGGATGCCCGTGGTCTGCAGAACAGCGTGGCGCTTGCGCACAGATATCTGCAACCTCATACTTCTCACCATCCTCAAATTAGGTTACAGACTTTAAAAGCTGATTTTTTATGCTGATATCAAAAAAACAAATGATACTTTATTAAGATGTAATTTGGAGGCAAGTACAGCAAGCCAGAGGTGCTAGCCAAAGGGCTAATATTTCTAAACACGGGCATTTTATTGCTTATCATTTCTCCTAACCATTCCCTCCCCCCTCCCCAAACCTCCGCCCATGAAATTGAAAGATTTCTAGTAGAAATGCCTTTGTTGTATCAGCTTTGGAAATATGGATTACAGTATTCTGTGAAAAACATTTATTACTCTGAACTGTGACTCGGACATTGTTGCATTTCTAGGGTTATAGATTTTCTTTCAGCTAAACTAAGGCTGTAAGTCACAGTGACAGTTGTAATGTGTGTAATACCATAGTACCAGATTCTATTACATACATATTTTTGCTAGAGGTTTATGATGTTAAAAATATTTCTTCTTTTCCCAATATCTTTCTGTACCTGTTGTGTAAATATATGGGAACCTATAACACTGAATTTTCAGATGAAAGTGCATGGGAACAAGTAGTTTGTCCTTTTCAAATAAAAAAAAAAAAAAAAAAGGAGGGGGGGAAGGGAACACTGCATACAAACTAATTATATTCAAGCACAATATTGAATTGTAATAAAAGATGAATGAGAGAAAGTGTGTGTCATTGTGAGGAATGGGGAAGGTTACAGAAAGCTGAGACTAGGGAAGGATTTATCATGTGTGATGCTTCAGGCATTGTGTTGAAAGATCTGCAGACTTATTTGCAAGAGTGTTTTACGGGAAAAATAGAACAGTCTACATAGGAAAGAATTACTATAGATTTTTATCTTTTACACAAGACAAAGATACAAAGATAAAACACTGTTTCTATTTAAAAAAAAATAATAATCTATGGAAGAAATCCCAGTTGCAATACAGAGGGGGAAACCTTTCAAACTGAGCTCACAGACCATCAACTGCATAAATTCAGGGAACAGACATTTGTTAAAATACAGCTGATCCGTAATTTTTAATGTAAGCACAAAAGTGTGCTGAGTTTTAGGAAAAAAAGCACCATCATCACCACAACTGTGACAACTAGAAAGCTTTCCAGTTTTGCTTGCAAAACCTCAGTGCACATATACATGCAAACAAACCTTTTGGCTGGTTTTTAGAATTCAGATCTAGTACAGTCATAACACAGCTGTGGAAGCTGGAAAAATAATGGCATTCGGGGTATATTAGTATGCAAACGGGCATGCCAGCACTTCCACTTTGCTTCCAGAATTCCTCCAGCCTGCACATGTCGTGTTTCACACCAAATAGGGCTGGAAATCAGTAGGGTCAAGTACAGCTGACATTTCATCTTCTGCTGTTCCTCCCTAGTGCGGCACCTAATGGGGGCAAAGTGATTCTGCTCCTCTGTAGATCCAAGCAGAGGTGCTCTCCCAACTTCTAGCAAGTACAAACCTTGTGTTGGCATTTTGTTTAGTCCCTCTGCTTCATCTAGAACATAAGCCCAATGCATAGAGAGGGCCAGGAGACAAAGCTCCAAACAAGAAGCTCGCTCTGCACTTGCATCATGCTTCCAGCCATAGAGCTCAAGGCCCTTTAAAAATGGGCAGATCTGAATTAAGCTTCGGGACATGCTTACCCAGCTCACAAGGGTATTCCATTCTCTACTTTACAAATGGAAAAACTGGGGCACCAAGAGGTTAAGTAACTTGCCCAAGGTCATTGAGCTGAATCAATTTCAAAACTAGGATTAGACTGAAATTCACTCTGAGCATCTGATCACAGAAACACAGACAGCGTTGACTTTTTTCAAAAAGAAGCTACTTATATGCTAAGCTATTTAGGGTTGAAAGGCAGAAGTAAAGAGCTTATTTGGGGAGCGAAGGGATTCGTTTTTAAGGAGTTTAAATTTGAGGAAGAAAGAAACAGGAAGCCAGTTTTCCAGCATCCCTTTCAGAGCTGGAACCTCTCCACCCATTTCCAGCCAGTTAACCAAGTTCTCATCTCTGAGGACAGTGTGCCAGATGGAAGCATCCCAAGGACGGCCAACGGGAAATGGGACCTGCTGGAGATCAGCTCTGAGCATGGGGACAGCAACCGCTGGAGGGTACCTGGTTCCCACACAGCATCATCCAGCTCAGAGCAAGGCCAGCAGCCTTGTGCAATGCTGACAAAGCACTGGGATGAAGGACGGGGACTCGAGCTCTGAAGCTCATCTGAATGGCACAGGAACACCAGCATTTCAGTCTCCTGCTGGAGACTCCACCACATTCAGATTTTTGCATGACATTAACAATAACGTTGGGAGGGAAGGCTTAAAAACCACAAAACTCAATTAACGTGACTGTCAAA
The DNA here is from genome assembly GCA_036925125.1 of Oreortyx pictus. NCBI lineage: Eukaryota > Metazoa > Chordata > Aves > Galliformes > Odontophoridae > Oreortyx > Oreortyx pictus. The sequence continues at coordinate 35,649,537 of JAUPFR010000006.1, forward strand.
ACTCCCACAGACAACAATGCCACAAAGACTTAAGGCACAATCCCCATGACAACCTGAGCTTGACCCCTTCACACGTATGAGATATGATAATGTCTACATAGCTTTACAAATATTTCCCTTTTTAACCACAGGAAGGTGCATCTGAGCCCATTCCCATGATGGATCACATGAAAGGAGACCTAAAACACCCCTCTGGGCAGCTGCACAGCCTTTCATCTTCTCTGCAACCCTGGAGGATCCTAAGCCACAGCCAGGCTGCATCTGCTATTAGTGGAACAGAAGACAAGGGTCACCAGAACAGTGAATGCCCCTTATGTTCTGCTGCTACTAAACTCATGTCTATTAATTCCAATAAATTATCAGGTTTATACTGGCAAATGACATGCAAGAAGTCCTCAGAAAAACAGATAACGACAGCAAAAACAATCAGGCTACAGGTTTTGTTTGCAGTCCCTCCAGAGACTATGTAAATTAAAGCATTTTTTTCTTATGCAAAGGGCGGTATCATGTAAAGAACAGTATTTGTAAAAGTGCTGATAGTTATGGAGAGTAGGAATACACACTCCAGTCACAAAGACAGCTTTTCACTGCAAGCATCCAACAATAAGAGGGACTCAACAGTACTGCCAGCCAGTACAGCCATGCCATGAGGCATGTTGGGGGTGGTCATAATGGTGCCAAGGAGCATAGGACCACAGGAGGAAATTCTTAACCCAGAGAGCACCTTGTCCAAGGATTTGTTCTGAGGCAAAGAACATTTTTGTCCAACTCTTTTGGAGTTACAGAAGAGCAGAGCACCTCACTAGTTTTCTGCATGAGTGACGCTTTAGATCCTGGCCTTTCTGGGGTCAAAAAGGCACTGTGAGATTACAGGCCTTCACAGGTTAACAAGTAGGTTTAAAAGCTCAGCTATAATGTTGAATTAACATTGATTTTTGTATTTAACAGCCTATTGAAGTCTAGAGCACTAGCCCAAACTCATTCATTTTTCCTTTCATCACAGTCAACCTCCCATTTCATCCCCTTCCCATGGGTGCAACAGCAGCACACGCTGTGTTCCCATGAGAGAAATCCAGGAGCGCTGGGTGCCACAGTGTTTAAGGCTGCGTGGCTGCAGCACAAATGCACTCCAAGACCTCAAGGTAGAGAGCTAAGTGTCACTTCCTTTGTGTAGTTCCTGAACTCTGCACGTGGTTAATGGGTTGACTTTCTCAGGATCACACTGGAAACTGGAGACATAGCCAGGGCTGACCCTAACTCATGGCTGTAATGCAGAGCTTCAGCATCTCCCTCCAGAGCTGCACACTGTCTTCACACTGCTCTTGGGGGTGCCAGGCTCCCCCTTTACCCATTCATTTGGGAAAAGAGGATGCTTTCACAAGTCCTGCTCCTTGAAAAGAGTTTTTCTCCTGAATCCTAGGAGCCAGCCCTGGGAGTCTATTTAAAAAGCTTAACAAGCTTTTGGAAGCATCTGCTTCTAACAAAAAGCTTTTGGGGTGGGGGGACTGACACACGTGAAAACAGCACAGAAGTCATACATGCTCGATAGGAAGAAGCAGAGAGCCATTCCACAGCACAAGACAAGAGACTGATTGCTAGGAGATCACAGCGTGCCGTGGCACTCACAGCAGCAGTGCACTGCAGTACTGGTTTAATTCACTTTCCGAGAGCAAGGGTGTTATTTGTTAGAGCTTTCAGCAGGGAGTGATCTGCAGACACCTTATTATAAACTTCTGCAGAGGTGAAGTCGGTGCTGAAAAGCACTTCTACTTCTGTCTCCTTCCTGCCTGCCTTGTTCCTCACACTTCATTTTCTTTTATCAGAATGGATGGCGGTATCAAAATTGAAAGGAAGTAGAAGCTGTGAAAATAACAGGCCCAGGAAAAGAATTTTTAATTTTGCCTCAATTTCTTTGATGATGAAACCAGTGTTGAATATTAAGCAAGTCCTGAGAGCTGAACATCAAAAATAGCTGAAAGTTTGGCTTGTCAGAAATGTGAGCAGAATTCTTCTATGCCGCATTTCGACTTGTTACTTAGATGCATTAAAACTCAGCTTCAGGAGTGCCCACTGCCCTGTCCTTGGTCTTCCCTGTGGCATCACAGTTATAGGCTTTGTCTATGTTTTTACTAGAAGGGTTTTCTTTATCCCCATTTAAAATTAGCAAGATTTTTATTTTAATATGCAAAAAATAAAAATCTGTCACAAATTTACCAAACAAATGAAAATACCTTTTTTTTTTTTTTTTTCTATTCTATGGTAATTATCATTCTGCAGTTCTTGTTTAGTCTGTGAGAAAGTGAAATTAAAGCTTAAGGCCTAAGGGCACAGAAAAGCAAATACCATTTTTCTTTTTGACAAAACATAAAAACACCATGGAAGGAATTTTCCAAACTAGGTTACAGTAATAGTCTCTTCTAGCCCTAAAAACCTATGAGCCTCCCTTGATGTGATTAATAATAAAATTGTATCTATAGCAGCTACACAAACAGAAAGCCACACTTTGCCAGCACTGTGCCTGGTTGTTTTTTTATAAAACCCGAAGCAGAAACCCCTGAGGCCTGATCTGCTGCTTCCCAAGAGAGGACTGGCCAAATCAGGCAGAGGGGTGAGCTGCCCCACCTGGGCTGGAGTGCATGGCAGGGGATGGGACTGACACACCTATGGAGGCAGGAAGAGACCTATCTGCACAGGGTGTCCCAGACTGCAATGCTTCCCAACACAAGGAGTCTAGGATTACAGATTCTACCTAAAGCCTTTTCTTTTTAAATAATTAACTTTTTGAGCTAACATTACCGAATCTAACCGTGGATATCTAACACTTTCTCCTTTATAGGAGCTTCTAAAGGCTTGAGAAAAGTTTAGATGAGAGCAGTGAGCTCCTCGTGAGTTTTTCAATGACAAGGGCCCAGCAACCTGGTTTGCTGGTGTATATTACAAACGAGCCGCCTGAGGAATCCAAGGTTAGCCAAGCTCTAAGTGTCACTGCTTTTTTTTTTTTTCCTTCCCTGTACACAACAAGAAACAAATACTTTCATTTCCTGATTTTAAAGAAGCGTTTCTTTGTTATCCATTGGACAAGCTCTACACTGTAAGAAGAATCATAAATCTTAACTTTCAGTCTTCTGCATTGCTTGATTATTGTAAGCAAGCAGACTACATTGCTAGCCTCCTACCTGCTCAAACATTAGATTTCAACTCTGCTAATATTTGGGCTGCGTTGCATATTAAGGATCCTAACAAGAACATCTGCTATTCATTTTTAATCCAACTATCCAGGTGATGTGGATGACACACTGTGCTGTCTGTATCTATCAGTTCTGCTTCCTGCCAGTAATATCGAACCTGTTGTTTGCTTTTAACTAAATCTGACACAACTTAACAGCTTCCGCTATGGAACGTTTCTAGTGGGAACAAAACTGAATCATGAAGTGGCAGAGAACCTGCACTGGAGATACTTTTTACATGACACAACTTTACATGCAGGACAATCTTTAGACCAATCTTTGACAAGGGAGAACCTCACCATTAAGACACAATTTCATAGCAATTCAAGTGCAATAAGCTCTGCTGTTTCCTGAACTCACAGTGAACTCACAATTTTGCATTGTACTTGCTTCATCCTTGCTTGTAGGAGCTAGTGAGTTGGGCTTCAGGTGCTCTCTCTCATACGTCTGGACATCAGGATACATCTGAGAAACACCTGCAGTCCTCAGGAACATAAACAAGCAATAATAGTTATCTAAGCATCACTGGGGAACCCACATGGGAAGCTGTTGGAGAGCATGGCTGGCCTGGTGGTCTTCATGGTGGCTCAGGACCAGAGCAGGGTCAGGCTCTTTCCAGTGCAGAGTGGCAGACAGCATGGAGGCAAAGAAGCTAAGCAAGCCTTTCTTACCACCTACCACATCCCATTTCCAGTCTTTAATTGATGGACACTAAGGCACACCCAATCCATCAGCTCATGGCCAGCACTAACCTTCCTGCTCCCATGGGCAGCGTCTCTCTCCCCTGGTGGCTTGGCTTTCCTTCCCTCCTCAAGTTCTTTTTGACTTTTCTGCTGTGCTGCAGATCACCGAGCCTGCTTATCCATACACCTCACACTGCAAGCATTAGAGATGGCAGCAACACGGCTGCTGCACATCACCACTTTGTCCCTGCGCACCACTAAACCACCCCCAGTCACCCCCACTATGTATGTCTGGAGCATTTGAAGATGCGTCTTTACTGTATTGCACCAAGTGTGTCAGGGACTAAACAGAAAAACACTGAGCTATCAGTGCCTATCACCCATTCCGCTCTGCAGCAGCCCTTCAACAGCTACTCCTGCAGAAATTTATGGCCATCCTGAGGAAAGATCCAATTGGAAAACCAACGTGGGGGACCCAGCATGATCACTTTCCGCAATAGTGTTTATACATAGAAGCTTGCCTGCCAAATACCTTTCTTTTTGGCTATGAAAGAACTCGCGTTTGAAGGAGAATTTACCACCAGATTTCAAAGCCCTCCTTTAATACTGCTGTTCGCTACTGCTGGCACGGTGCAGGAGCACCCGAGGAATCCCAGGGCAGGAGCCCTGCATCACAGGCCCCAGTTCTTTCCCCAGCCAAGCCCATCTGCAGCAGGGAGCAGACAGTTCTGCTTCACGCCATGGACATGTCTCAGTGGCTGATGAAGGATTTTTCGTACAATGCGTAATCACCGCACAAAGGAGACTGATCCTTGCACTAGAATTCAGCATCACCGTCCCCAGACCGCGAGCACAATTTCGGCCTTTGTTGTCGGAAATAGTTGATTGTAGCAGGGGCTGCAGGGCCAGGTTGGGTTGGGCTGCATTGCCCCCTGCAGCACAAGGGACGCATCGTCTTCAGCTCTCGGGGCGGCTGTGGCATAACATCTTCAGCACGAGGCAGCACCAGTCCCTTAGAAAAGAGACTGCGATAATCTTAATAACATTTTCCTTGTCAGCCGTGAGCAGAGAAAGCTGGGTTGCCTGTTTGTTTCCATATGTTCCTATCTGATTACAAGAGCAGCTTGGCGAAAGAAATTACCTTTCAAGAAACTCAGCAGCCTACCTTATTCTTTTCTTCTGACTGTGAACGGCAAACATCTTTTTCTACGTATTTCCTCTCTTTTCATGATATGACAAGTGGGGGGGAGAGAGAGAGAGGAGAAGAGAGGAAGGGGACAGGGAACAGATGATGAAATATTTTACACTCCTCCCAAGAAAAGGGAAGCCACATAACAAAGGAGATGTCAAGAAAAGACTTTTTTTCCCCCTCTCCACACACTCCAAAGAGACGCACCCCTGTATAAGAGGTACAGCGCAGAGGACCAAGCAGAGAGCAGCTCTGCAGAGGGCATGGGCACAGGGAGAGCAAGGATGGGCCTCACTCTGTTCAGCAGCAAAGGAAGGCAGCACCACATAATCACTTATGTTACTCATGTTCTTACGTCTCTGCCTCACCACGCTGTTGTAAAACTTTTGAAATATCTTGGATTACTTGCTAGTAAATGCTGGACTTCAAAGGAATAGGAAATGGATGCTGAATGGCAAAGTGACCTTTTATTACTCCAGCTACAGTTTGTAACCTGGAACATGACAGAACATCTTTCATTCTGTTGTGGTGTTTTGTTTTTTTTAAATCCCACTAAGGACCACACTATCAAAGTGGCTTCAATAGGAGCATTACGCAGGAATTTTGACAAGATACTGAACTGTATTTCCCAGTTCCAGTCATATAACATGGACCAGAGTGGCAAGAGGTTGAAGCCATGTCTCACTGCAGAAGAAAGTTTCTGGCATCATTAGCTGTCATTACAGCCCTTAGCAGGACCCAGATACTGCCCTCTCACTCTGTCTCCAGATATTTTCACTGACAAAAACAACCTTCAATTTCTGCAGGTGAGTGGATGCAGTGCACAAGCCCTGGAGTCTCCTGGCGCACACACACTAATACAGATCTCTGTCCATGCAGTACTGAGTCAAAACTTGGCGGTTATTTTGGGAGCATATCTACTAACTTGAGACTGTCTCTTAAGAATATTCTCATCATGGCAATAGCCACTATATAGCATCATATATTAACATGTTTACTGGGTTTGCCTTCAGCTAGGGTAACAAGAAAGGAGACTTGGAGACTAGCATCTGAGGTGTCAGGTCCCACCAAATGAAAGCCAAAGTGCACTCTGATTTCAAAATATGATACATAGATCCACTTAGCCTGCTCCACTGCCTATGATATTTATTTTACCTTGGACACTGTCAAGTTTGGAAAATATTAAGGAGTTTATCAGTACAGAAATGAAACCAATCCAGAAAGAGTAGCGCCTGCTCATCCTGCCACACACAGTCTTTGCTATTTAAGAAGCACAAATAGTGAAGATTCCATTGCTATCTGAACTTTGGTGGCTGGCTCTAATTCTAGGCAGGATTTCTAGGCAGAATAATATAAAATGTCTGGAGGTGATGCTCACCGCATCACCGGCATTTGTGTTAAATTCCATCACAGCATCGATGCCCCCTAATGGCATATTTGGGCACGTCTAGGCAGCGGGGGAAGAAGAACTGTCCCTGGAGGGGTTCAAGAAATGTGTAGAAGCAGTACCCAGGGACATGGTTTAGTGGGCAACATTGATGGCAGGCAGACCTTCACAATTCTGTGATTCTCAGGACAGGGGATACAGCTCCCCAAATCATATCCTTCATGGTACAACCCAGCACCACTCCCTCTGACACTCCCCGAGGCCCCAGGCTTTGATGGATCTTCCCCTCACATTTTTTCTTTAAGATGAAGGCTGCAGGGCTTAACCAATTCCTTGTGAATAAAGGATGCAGAGGGAATGAACACAGGGCATTTAACAGCAAAAAAAAAAAAAAAAAAAAAAAAGTGGGAGGACTTTGGAGAACTGGAAGAATAAGCAGCTATATCCATGTGAGAACAAGTAAGATCAAGGTGATGTAATACTTTGGCAAAGAGTAGTCAGAAGACAGGAAATAAGAGGAAGAGAAAATGAAACCTGAGAAGGGCATAAGAAAAAAAAATGCTAAAATTAAAGAGGAAAATATTCAGCAGTTTGAAAATGATGAGAAGTCTACATGGAGAGGAACATATGTTAGGAACAGGTGGGGAAGATGGGAAAAATGGATAAAAGGTCACAATTAGAAATTCATATAAATTACATAGCAAAGTGAGAGACTGAATATAAAGCTCAACAAGCGAACACTAGTAAGACTGGCACCATTTGTTATAAGCACTTTAGGTGTGTTATGATGTGACTAGATGTAAATCTCCTTCCTTTTCCTTTCTACAGATACTGGGAGCAAAATAAAATGGCATGCAACAGTACTCCTGCTCAGGCAGAAAAGAAAACCCACTAGTTAGGAGGATAAAGCAGGACTTACAGGATTTTCTGTCCTAAGCACAGACAAGGATAAAAAGAGTGAAAATACAAAAGGGTTAAAAAGAAAATCAAGAGGGGGAAAAAAAGGAAAAAAAAAAGTATATTGTTTAACAATTGCACCTGTGAATTTCATTTCCTTTAGTATAAGAGGCATCAAAAATTCCTCAGGCAGGGTTTTTGCTCCAGTTGTCCTCACTAGACCCAGGGATGGCTGCATTCACCAAAGTCTGGCCACTCCTGCCAAACTAGCTCTACGGGTCTCCCCCATTCTTACTAGGGAGGTGGGTACCTACCTAGTTTTATGAAGTTGCACAGGCTGTTTTAAAAAAATTCCAGGCGAGCTATTCAAAGAAGAGTTAGAAGCCCACCTCCTCAACTGAAGAAATATGAGAAGGCCACACTGGCTACATTCCACCAGCTGAAATCAACGATTAGGAACTCCACTTCCCACTTGCTCCGTGGGTTTTTATGGAAATCATTTTAGAAGTGTTTTTCTCTCAGCCTAGTGAGGAATAAAGCCAGCTTCTTGGCTGAGCGTCAGAAGATTTGTGCAAGCAAGCATGGAACCTCCATAAAAAGCTTAAATCAAGGTTTTCTTCCAAGCATGCTGATATCAAGAGAGCGTGGGAGGCAAATTTAGACATCAAACAGGGGCCTCCACAGTAGAAATCCATCTGACTACACTCAAAAATGGGCATTCACTGACTCAGATGTGCTTTTACATTATATACTAAGCCATTTGGATGACAGTAAAACTGAGCCAGTCAGGAATATCATGGTGTTTATATCTGCCAGTCCTGCCAGGATAAAGTTGGTACATCATTTATGAGCGTTCAGCATTCCACAAGGCTCACAATATGGGAAATTTATCTACAGCCTCCTGTACATAAATAAATACTGCATTATCTCCTATGCTGGTACTACTGATACCATGTGGGAACAGATTTTGTCTTCCATCAGCAGACTGGTGGAATTTAATAACATTTGTGGTCATCCTGTCCAACTGGAAAGACACATCACACCCATCATACTGAATGGCTCGTCATCGGCTGAATGTATAAATCCGAAAGAGCTGCAGACAGCAACAGAATGACAGAATCTTTTATTGAACATGGACGCTTTTTTCTTTGACAAATGGGAGTTTCTAGGGAGTTAATTTATTGGTTGTGCCCCGGCTGTGTGCTCAGTATTGCTCATGACTCAATGAGAAGATGGCCCTGAAGCATTTGCACTCCAAGGTACTGATATTGCAAATGTTCTGGTTGAAATGTTCACATGCATAAAATTAACATGAGATGCCTATTGGATTGGGTCATATCTACTGCACAGAGAAACAAAACAAGTGGAAAATAGCATGAAATACAGAAGAGCAGCCATCATAGTTTCAGAGTTTGAAGTTTTCTCTAATGGCAAAGAAGACCAGCACCAGTTAAACTATTTGGAAACAGACACACAGCTGTACTGGCTTTCTCTGGGTTTCTTCTTTCATTGTGTATCACAAATCCTCTCTTCTAAGGATAATTTATATTAGTCAAAAGACGATGCAGACTAGTTCAGAGTCTTCTGAGTCATGCAACCTTCTGTCTAAGACTATGAAGCCATTAGACGTTACGTAACGCTTGTAGTGGACTTGGAGCTTCCCTCTAAGTACTCTCAGTATTTCACCATTACTTCCAGGTGGCATTATGAGATAGCTCAGATGCTCTCATGATACTCTATTCTAGACAAGAGCTGCCTACTTTTGCCTTTGTTTATACTGTTTCTCCTTGTCCTTTCTTCCCCAGTTTGTGCCTCAGATTTGCTCAGAAATAACCAGTACAGGCTGTGTTCCCAAATTCCCTCTTGTCACAGACTCATGTGGTCTGAATTTAGGCCTGAAACTGCTGGGAAGCCAGCAGTAACACTTCCATGAGAACCCACCATGATATTCATGTGTGGCTTCAGCCAAACGACATGTCTTTTTACCTCCTATTGTTTTGCTGTCAGCAGACCACCTTCTTCTAGGAGGAAATTCAGAGATAAAGAATGAGGCAGAGCTGCTGCTGCCGACCTTAGGAGAAAAAGGGGGCTCCCCTTGGGAGCAGCAAGAGAATGGTGAGAAGTTGCCTGGGCACAGGAACCAAAATGACAGGAAATAAAGATGTAATAACACTGGTGACAGCTTTAGGAAAACACAGCCCGTAGGAGCATCCCTGACAAGATCCATGGAAGTATGATTTTACTCTGATTATTACTTTGGTACTTGCAAAGTCTAACACACGGTAAAATTAGAACCATTCTAAGATGATGTGAAATAACAGAAACCACATAAACTTTTACCAGTTTTACCACGGCCCTTTGAATCTCTCCTTTTCAATAACGTCTGGAAATACGGATGGATTCTGATTATACAATAGAACTGTTTTTGAAAGAGTCTGAGTTCTAGGACCATCCCCACTTCACTTGGAAATCCCATGTGTTATTTCCTCTACCTGCAGACACCATTATGCTTTTTTTAATTTAATTAACTTCCAATAAAGCTTCTTATACTAGAAACAATAAAAGTCTTTCTACCATGTCAGTCTTCCTTCTTTAACACGCACAGAGCACACGCACACACACAGAAACCTCAAGAAGGCTTCAGGCATTCTAAGAAAAGAAATAACCAAATACCACCAAATATTTAATTTTCTATGCCGGAAATGAGAAACAGGTGTAATTAAAATAACACTTTTTAAATTAAGTGACCTCTCTTGACCAACCATCTGTGAATAATTCAGATTTTTTTTCCCATTATTACTGTAAAATTAAAACTAGGGCATATAAATGACGAGATCCTCTTTAACTATCTTTAAGCACCAGCAATATATATTTTCCACCAGTTAAAATCCTTAATGATACCAAAAATCTGTCAAGCATAACTCCCCCAATTCATTTGCCTGAAACCATCAATATTTTATCATGCATTTGCAGTTGGCTTTAATTTAACAGTCCAGGTTACTAATCAAACAAAACACCCAAGTCATTAAAAGTTAGCGTGCCATTTAGAAAGTGCATTTCACGTTTATTAAAATATCTTTCATGGAGCCATTAGAAGGCTAAAGTTTTAATTACAATCAGATATTTAGTTCTACTTCAGTTATGCTTTTGGCACTCTCTTGCAACTGCCTTGATTAATCTTCCAGACAGAGCTCATCCATTACCTCCTGAAATTATTTTCCTCTTAAGTTCTTCATAATTCATCTTTTTTCTTCCCCCCTCCAAACATGTAAAATGCATTAAAAAGGTGTGCACAATACCTGCCTGAAAGATAAGTCATTAGAAAGATTCCATTTCAAATGCAATTTATTCTCAAAAGTACCAAATAGCCATAATTCAAATAGATGTATTGAAATTGAAATGTAGGTTTTCTTGTCTTTGTTGTCATTTTAACTATTTTCCTACAGATGAGAGACTAATATGTACTGCTCTTTTTCCCATCTCAGTTTTTGAAATATACAGTTCAGCTGAATTTTGCCTGGGTAATTCTGAGGGCACCTCAGGCTCACACACAGCCTCTGTCACAGAAAATTCCCTGCTTTTCCACCCTTAATACAGTGGCTGTATTGCAATACATTTTACCAAACTTTTGTGATGAGAACACTTCAATGGCTTTTTTTCCATCCATTTTAACAAACACCATGTGTAACCTCAGTCACCAGTAATGAGAAAATATTCTCATTTTGATTGATATTTTAGATCTTCCCTGTAACTTCAGCAGCAGCAGATTACGTTATGTTTTGCAAAGATTCATCCTAAATAGAAATAAGAATTTAAAGAAAGACCGAGGGAGAAAATCTGGAGGAATGAAATCTGGCCCTGAAACCTCCCACCTCTCAAACTGAATTATCACATTTTCTCTGGATTTGGAGTAGAGGCAGACTCAGACCCTCGGAACTCTGCACGTGGGACCTGTATTTCATCTTGTCTCACTTGTTTGCTTAGCTAAAGACAGGTTCTTTCATACATAACTTTAGATTCTTAGATACATTGGATTTTTGCTGGGGGTGGGGGGGGGGGGGGAAGACCCTCTTTCAAAGCTCAATCGCATCTTCAGATTAAATAGGACAGAGAATGGACTTCCCTATTTCCACATCATCATCCTTTACCTCTTCCAAAACTTCAGAAAGTCTAATGAGGAACAGGCTGTAAAGATTCCCCCCGCCCTTTCCACCCAAATGGCAAGCTCTGCTCCACACCTGGCTCTGCACACACCCCTCAGGTCCTCTACCTGGGCAGTTTCCAGATGTCTCCTGGAGAATGGACGGGCTCCCCAGGCTGCCCCATCACTCTATCCCTGCAGCTGGAGCACGGAGGCAGCCACTGGCGAGGAGAAACACAGTAGGAGGCCTGGCAGAGCACTAGCTGAACCCTTCATCTCCCTCTCTTCTTCATCAGCTGGACACAGGACCACATCTGCACATCCAAGGACAGCCTCTGACCGAGGTTGGTCTGAGCTGAACACAAACCAGCATCTCTCCTACTACAATGGCACCTCAACACAACAGCAAAGCCTGGTATTCCAATCTAAACAAAGAGAGGCTGGGTCAATTAAAGCCCTCTGTTCTCACTGATACGATCAGCAAAATTGGCACCAGGAAAGCTCGGGACAAGAAATGCAGACATTTCAAAACAAAGCTCAATTACTTCAGCAGCAAAAAGGGAGATGGTTGAACAGCCTGCCTGTACTGCCCTTATATGGGATCCTATGCATCATACTGAAAAGGCTGCCTGCACTGACTTTTGCAGTAGACAATACTGATTTCTTCCTTTAGAAACAATTCATAATTTTCTTTGTTGAAAAATACAGCATTTTTTTTTCTTCATATTCTTAACCAATATTTGAAGAATTAAGAGAAATGGGAGCATGCAAGGAGGAAGGAAAGACAGAGAATTACAGGAAGAGATTAAATAATTATATATTATATTACTGTGATTATTAGCAACCTTAGGTCTCTGGTGAAACATACTACACATGGACCAACGAAATACAGCTACAGCAGATCCATTTTCTAAAGAAGAGAAAAGAAGCAGACTAGGCTGGAATTAATTTCAGATTTGGAGCTGACCCTGCACTGACAAAATCTGAAGTTCAGTGTTAGAAAAAGGTCTTTTTAATATACACGTTTCAAATGTGAGAGTCCCTATCCTTTTCCATGTGCTGAAAAGCAGACTAAAAGCCAGTTCCGAGTTAAAACTCAGCAACATAGCACCATCTAGTGGCTGTTATGAAGAGCTGAAATGAGAAAAGGGAAAATGGTAGCAGTTCCTGAAATCACCCTGAGATCATTGTTTCCTAAAACCAGACCCCGCTGGAAAAAAAAAAAGAAAAGAAAATCTTTAGATCACTGTAAACATGCAACTTGGTGATAGCAATAGGTGTCAAGGAAAGCTCCAGATGAGGAACTCAAGAATGGAGCTGCAAGAAAAAAAAGAAAGAAAATGTGAGACTATTTACAGCAAGAAACTTTGAAAAAGTGAAGGGCAAAAGTTGTGCTTCTGTTACTGTTGAGGCTGTATAGAATCTGTCTCAGGAAAAGTTTTGTATCGTCGAACCTCTTAGCTTTTGGGAGGAAATTTTCCTTTCCTTCCTTATGTCAGAGACAGTGCTCCGATCTTCATTAGAGTTCGGGACCCTGCTGTTACATCTGCTCCCAGGACCAACATTTTACTGAGCAACAAACTTAAACTACATTTGAAACCTTCTTCACATAGGACATAATGGCAAATTTCTGCAGGTGGTATCATTAGGTAGAAGTCAGTGGCATGCACATCACAGCATACATGGCTTGAAACTATGTCCACTGGGGGGGGAGGAGATTGAGTGTTTTTACTGATTTCAATGAATTCCTCCTTTCTTCCCACTTTGTATTATGGCAAGTGCCAGATGCTGACATGACAGGAGGCTTTGGGTATGTCTTATGTACTGTGCTTTGCCAAAATCACAGGTGTACCAAATAATAGAAGCTGTTGAAGTCTTGGGCAGCATTAGAAAGCAAAACATATGAAAAAAAAAAATGACCTTCCTTCATACATAGCTCAAGTATGGCTAGCTGACTGAGGTACTTCACTTAAACAAAGCGTAATCTTCAGGAAAGCATACTGACGTCTATGTACAGAAATTGATATGTAGCTGCAAAGTTGGAAAACATAGACTTCTCCAAACCACAAAATTCTGCTGTCCCTTAAGAGGGTTGGAGCTTAAGAAGATAATACTTACTTTAACCACATATTGTAATTACTGAGGTTTTTTGTGGCTTCTGTTTGTTTTGTAAAGCACTCTTGTGTTTGTTTTTTTCTATGTTGCACAGAAAAGGGTTGCTGAACCAGATAAGAAATGAAATTACCCCTCTGTTTATAAAGCATCTTTCCAATATGGCTCTATCAGTTCTCAGGCACCATAAAAGTAAGAAATGCCATTATTAATGCTAACACATAATAATAATAAATATTAAGGAAAAAAATAAACTGTAATAACTTGAGACCTACAAGATACCAGTTGCTCTTTAGCCATAGGTAAGATGTATTAACAGGAGTTCTTCTTTCTTTACCTCTTATCTTCTGTGGCAAGAGCAAAGGAATATAACAAGAAAACAAGGGAAAGAATCTAATGTGGAACTAATGTGACATTTACTACTTATCATCTGATTATTATATCTGCATGATGTTTCCTTTTCTCTTATCTTTAATCTTCTTGCATGCAGATTGAAAGACCTGCAGGGCAAGTCTCTTTCTACATGTCTGCGTAGCATCTAGCACAGTGAGATCCCAATCCTCCCTCTGGCCTCCAGGAATTCATAAAACTTAAATAATCAAATGATAAGGTTCTCGGTGATAGACTAACCAAAGGATTCAGGCAACACATTATTTAGTTTCTCAGCACTCACAGGTACTTCGCCAGCTTGCAGAATTCAGATCCCAGCTTTCCTAGTAATACGCTGAAAGAGCTGGCATGGACAAAAGCAGACAGTGTGGGCCATAGACCAGTGCTACTACCTTCTGGGGCATGCAGGTATTAGTCAGGAAGCATGAATTGGACCCTGCAGATTTCATCTTTGTGAAACATCTGCAGCTACTTCAGGTGCCTGATGATAAACTCAGCAGAGATGTGAGAATTACCCTAAAGAATCTCTACTTTGGAGAAAGTCACAGATTCACCCAGTGTTTTATGTTGGCTGAGTCAGTACTATCACTTATTGTCAGATTGGGTCTATGCTATGAGCCCGGGGCACTACACTTGTGCAATTCTATTCCACAGCCCATGGCTTCTGCCTTCCTTAGAGTATACACAGACCTGCAAGTCTTGAGGCAAACATCTCAAGATGGAAACAGTAAGAGAAAATGCAAAGCAGAGACTGACAATGAAGCCAGAGATTCATGAAGAGGATAACTCTGTGAGGAATGGGGCGCTTCTCTCTGGGCTGGATTCACAACCTTCAGCTCTCTCAGAGAGAAGCAGCCAACAAAGTCTTCCCTGAAGGACCCCTGTAGCCACCATTCTCAACGATAGCACGATGGATTCCAGTACAGCTTCCCACGCTTCCCCTGCGAGTTCAGACTCAGACATCTCACATCACAGGTATGCAGTATTCTAAGTTAAGATGTTACCAGTAACTCTTCTATAAAACTGGTCAGTTTTTCAAGCAATACTTAGATTTTCCTTGGGTCAAAAGAGGGGAAAACACCAGCTATATCCTTAAAGCCTCAACTCAAAAGATAGAAACAAACTCCTAATATATTATATATTAGATTAATATTAGATTTTATTAAATGCAATATGTTAGATATATTGTTTTTAACACCGACTGCAAGATCACTAAAGCTCCTATTTAATTAACAGTCTACCGACAAAAAGTAGCAATTTAGTAGCAATTGAAAGGATAGATAAGCTGCGGAAAATAAAAATAAAAGACGTCCACAAAATATTTTGTCTTTTAAAACAGTTAACAGTTTGAGAAACTTTGAATAGAGAAGGACAGAATAGTCATATGGCACAAGTTGCATTGTAGAAATGAAGTTTAAAATCAATTCAGGCCAGGCATAGAAGCACAGCTTGATTTAAAGTACCTAGTATATGTTGCTGTTACTGTAGGTCAAGACATTGTCCATTCTGCGTATACAGTTACAAAACATAGTTATTTCTTACAGCAATTGAAATTTGTCTTTTTCACCAGTTAGTACATACTTAAAAGAGCAAATTAACTGAACTTTAATAAATTTATTAAATAGCAGTGGAGTGAGGACACTTCTGCAGCAAAAATTCTGGAAGAGAGAAGGACACGGGTCCATGGTCCTATCTGTTGCACTCCCAGTAGTGCCACAATGCAAGGTGAAACTCAACGAGCCCACACCAAGCCAACTGCCAGCATACAATGCAGATGTCATATTGAGAAGGTACGAGTCAGAAACTGCCTAACAGACCTCCACTACAGCTACACAAAATTCTGTCTGGGTGTGCAGCATGACCAGCTCCTCAGGACAGGCTTTTGCACTAACATGCTGCACTAACAGAGGCAGCGCAACGTTCACCCTAGACTTTCAATAAAAGGTTCTGATATACATTGTATACATTTCATAGCAAGAATAATTGCTTCTAAAATCCAAGTAACTCACAGAAAGGAGCGCACGGCAGGACCCTGAGAGCACGAAGGGACAGAGCCCGAGGCAGCACACAGCCCTGGCTAACCCCTCTGCGGCTGAGGGGCCTGCAGGCCTTTCCCGCCTCTGATTTCTGTGATCCCAGCAATGATCTCTCAGCACTGATTCACGCTGAGTGGCTATCCAAATACGTTAGAAACACTTGCAGTGTTCAGGTAAAACACGTATTTGAAGAAGCAATGAGATGGCTACCAGCAGGCGGCCCAGCAAATTGGTTCATTTAATGCCAGAAACTATCTACTCCAGACTCTCAATTTTCCTTTTGTTGTTGTTTGAGCAGTGGGGAACACCAGCTGAAGGACTGTGTTGAACTAATACAGTACACAGTGTTGACTAAATGTCACAGAAGATGTTATTTCAGAGGTCAGAGACCACATCATGAACTCACAAGGAAGGTACATCAGAAGCGAGGACAAAGAGATTTTAAGAAAGAGAATCTTCTCTGAATGGCAGTCAATAAGGGGTTGTACACAAGAGCTGACAGCAGAAAGGAATTCACAGCAAAAGATGATCGGGAATACTAAGGCTGGTGAGGAGTCAAAGCACAAGGAAACAACGTGGGAGCATTTTAATGAGTCTGAAAGATATTTGGAGTAATAAAGAGAAGATCAGGTACACGGATGTGCCAGAAACATTGTTTTAACTTGGTTATAAATCATTGCTCGTGGTTTGCTAATGTCAAGAAAGGAAACCGGTAATAGTACTAGACTGTATAATCAAAGTGAACAGTCAGCTAAGGTGATATTAATTGTATTTGACTGATGAGAAGGGGCGGGAGAGAGAATAGCTGGCAGAGGGAAAATGTAAAATTTGATGCCTGCTAAATGAGGCATGATGAATAATGGTTTTTCTTGTCAAAACCACTGCTAGATTCCCCTCAAGCTGCGAGCAGGTATTCAGAAACACGTGTCTAGGTTTAACCAAGGGTCTGATCCTTCTCCTAATAAAGGCAACAGAAATTACTGTAACTGATGC
Source organism: Oreortyx pictus (assembly GCA_036925125.1). Classification (NCBI taxonomy): domain Eukaryota; kingdom Metazoa; phylum Chordata; class Aves; order Galliformes; family Odontophoridae; genus Oreortyx; species Oreortyx pictus. The sequence continues at coordinate 35,666,592 of JAUPFR010000006.1, forward strand.
AAACAGAAGCTGAAAAAGACCACAGGCTGAAATTTCGTTTTATTTTACAAAAGACACATCCAAAGCAAGTTAAAAACAATTCAGGGAGGGTATCTATTATCTTGCATGAACAGCCAGCAGTCATTGACAGGAGTTAATAGCATTTCCCATGAAATTTGGCTTAAGCTGGCGGTGGTTTTTTTGTTGTTGTTGAAAACAATTTCTTTTAATGTATTTATTAAGAGTAAGCAGAAATTCTGACAAGATACTCTATAACTAAAGCATTAGAAGTAGATCTCAGCTAAATAAAATAATATGGCAACAACATAAGTAATTCAGATCTTAGAATAAGGTTATTCAGAGAGTTAATAGCAGTGGTTTGTGCCAATCTTATTTGCTTCATCTTTACAGAGATTGCTCAGCTGTTAACCTCCCCTTTTTGCGTGAGAAGTTGTCCTGTTTCAGCGTGCATGAGGTTGAATTGCACTTTTTTTTTTTTTTTTGAAGCAGTAGCAATTAGATCTGTCTGATACATTCTAAAACTGCTGTCAGTTTTCTTCTAATTGTAGAAAATCAGGACATTTTCTGTCATCATTATACTAAAATGAATTTGTGGCAGGACAACTGCTAAATGCCTGCTCTCTTTTGTTTTCTTGTTGTGCGGGAGAAGACTCTGTCCAATTATTTGGGCAACAGCCCCTGGGGTTATGCACAGACTTACTGCACATAGTAAACCAATAAACATGCTTAGAGGCAGAAGCATAGCAGAGATGTGCTATAAAAGCACTGATGCCTGAGATTCATTCTCTCTAACTCCCTTTCAGACATATTTTCTGTATCATTGCTGAAGCAAACAGACCCTATGTTTAACAGCAAGCCGCAGAAATTAAACATAGGCATAGAACAAGAAGGCACATCATGGTGATGAATTGTTCACTGAGCAGAGCCACAATGCCCAAGAGGTCCTACTGAACCCAATGAAGAAAAGAATGAGAAGAAAGGGTTCTGTGGTAAAGATCATGCAGGCCATGTGCTCTCAACATCCAAAATTTTAAATTAAAGATCAAAAAGAGCCTCAGCCATCCATTCTAGTGCAGTTTCTTGTATCTGTTCCGAAGCATCTGTTACTGACCACCTCAAGTGACTGTGAAACAAGTGGATTTAGTGACAGTCTGTCTGCTGTGTTCCAGGTACACAAAAGGAAATCTATATTTTGCGAGATCCAGAAGTCGTACTCCAGGTCTACTAAGTCACAGTACTGGAAAAGAGACCATAGCACCAGAACTCAGGTCCTACTTAAAACTTTCCCCAGATTTGAAGGATTTGAGAGCTAACATTCTAATTTAGGTCCATATTTGGCTGGAGTTAAGATTAAGTAATGACCTCAAGGATCAGCAAGGTCTGCTGATGAGTCATTCACATGGCATCTAGATTACAACAGTACATAGCCACTCGTTTATATCACTGAAAGCAGTAAGCAGGCCTGAAGGCCTTACAGAGTTCTTCCAACTCTCACAAGCAAACTAAGGCACAAGCAGAGGTCAGGCTGACAAGGAACTTGAGTGCCTGTCAGGACTTAAGTCCAGCATCATCCTTGCAATGTAAGTTCAGATGTTACCAATTATAACTTCGAGCTAACCAGTTGATCCCAGGAACCTTAGGTTTGGTGGCTTGCCTTTACAGCCCTGTCACTAACCAGATCTTTCTAGCCAGAATTTTGCTATACTGCTGGAGAGCTCAGGAGTCGACCTCTCCTGGAATTCCACTCGCTGCAGAGGCTCCGGGCTGCTGCTGCAGCAAAGGTCTTGCAGTCATCCTTCCCCCTTCACACGCACCTATTGCGATACGTTCATGACTCAAACACACCTGCAGCCACAAGCACTGCCTAAACACTTCATCTTCTCCCTCCCTCAGACACAGCTTGCACAGCACCTGCTGAGATGCCCCGGTGCTCACCCTGCCATCAGGAAAAGCAGCAACAGCAGGTTTGCAGATGACCTGGAAGCACCTACCTCCTGCCCATCCATACTGCGAGAGTTGTCAGATCAAGCTCTAGCCTGGATGCGTGCCAGAGGAGGAGTCTGGCTTTTGGGACAGTGTTTGAACAATTGAAGAAACAGAAGCATGTGTGGACTACATGCAGTCTGTAGATTGCCACTCAGTCCACAGTCATGCATAATTCAGAGAGAAGACACTGCATGCTATTAAATTCTATTATGTAGCAAAGCACATAGTGTTGAAAGTACAAGTAAATAGTTACTCATGCTTCCTACCCAAGTAGTAAATAATTTGAGGGTTCGATTTCTCCTATTTTGGGAAGGTTTTTTTGCTTTGTTTTGCATTGGTATCTTTTACATATTCAATTTCCAAACAGTAATGTCTGTGAAAGTAAAATTGCCAGCACTGGAGCGACACAAGCAAGCCCCACATAAACTTCTAAGCAGCCTTCATCCCAGCCCAACATATCCCTGCTGATCCAGCGCAAAAGCTGCCAGCTTCAGAGAACTTCCTGCTGTTGATGTGACCTTTCAGAGATGTTACAGTTGAAGTGAATTACAGAAGAATTCAGTATGCCTCAAACGTACACTAGGAAGAAAGCACAGTTGTGTGTGTTGTTCAGGAAGGAGCAAAGTGTTATTATATATCTGCTTTGCTGGAAACCAGCCCTTCATTTCTCTCTAACAACAGGGTCTCCTATTCTGTGCTCAGTTCCACAAGTTTTATACAGCACTTTGATACCATCGTTATAAGCAACAAATAAATAATAAGGAGCTTTCTCTCCCTTGGTTTTGCCCTTTTTCAGCCCACATCCCTGGAGAGAAGGAGGGGAGGGGGGCAGGGAGAGAGAGATACTGAGATCTTTTTTTCCACTCTTGCCTTAAATCGATTTTAGCATAAGATGCCCCTTAATCAAAGAGATGCTGAAGTTGACAGGGACCCTTTGCAGGTCATCTAGTCCAATCCCTGCTTTCGTGCAGATTTCTAACCTCTATTATAAGCAGATAAAAGCAGAACACAGTCAGGAGACATTCCACCACTGCACTTTTCAAAGGATTCAAGAGTCTTTCAGTCCTACTAATTTTTCTGTATCTCTGTCCTTTTTCTTCACCAGACTAAAAAGGTGTCCTCGTACTCTATACCCTACGAGGACAAGAAACACACAGACAGAAGCTTCCATGGCAAACATACAGTGCTCTTGAGAGCCACTTTTGCTCCGCAGATTAAGAAGCGGACACTAATGAAGCACTTGTAAATGCAGGTATCTATTTGCACAGTGGTAATACTGATTGTAATATGAATTGTATTACTGCTAATGGTAATACTGCAGAGGTTGTACTTACACTGGATGTCTTCTCCCAGAAACATGTGAGGTAACTTCTATGCATGGAAATATGCAGACCTTGCAGCTTTGATACTACTTGAAAAAAGATCTTTCCATGTAAAAGATGCCATATATATATATGACGGCCTGTGCTAAAAGGCAGTCAGAGCTAGAGTTCCTAACCAAAGGGCTGCGGCAAGTGCACTGCCCTATGCAACTTAGGCCTGGCCCATGTGGCCCACCTGTTCTGCCTGCCCCACTCCCCTGGGTGAACACAGGTGTGCAGCCACTCTGGTACTCACACAGCTGTGGGCTCACCCTTGTAGAGGAGTTTGGTAGGTGAAGAGCTCTCATTTGCAAAATTTAGATTTACTGATTTTTGCATGTTACCTCAAGAAAGTCAAACAAAACATTTGCCAGCGTTTTGTCATATAAAAACACTGTACCAGCCTGAGGTAGGAAAGGAGTAGGAAGACAACATCATAAGCTATGCCTGAAAAACTGGCTAGTGAAATCAGCGCAGCCAAGTTGTTAGCCTTCCCATTCACACACAGCAGAGGGCTGTGTTGTGCTTAGAAGAGCTAAAGCTAACAGCTGGGAAGCTTCTTCGGAGCTGCGGAGAAAGCAGAGGCTCTGAGCAGGTAGAATTATTCCCCGGGCTGCTGTAGGAATGGGAAGAGTTAGGAAGGACTGTAAAACCTCCTGGTCTTCCCTCCTCAGAGCACAGAGGTTCTTACAAACAGGTGCATTTGGCCATGCAACCCCTCTTCCCCCTGAACAAGCTTACCTCTCCTTTGGCCTTGCCCAACTTTAATTACGAACATTAATAGTTTTGCTACACACATTTATCCCAGGAGAGGGGGGCCACGCTCTTTGCTGCCACTGTGTAAATCAATTATTTGCTCTCTACTGGGGAAGTACATGCAGTTCTGCTTGCTCCATTACAAAAGGGATGTATCAGCATCAGAAGCATTTCTGGACAAATGTCACAGATGGTTAGAAACCCAGGAAGCACAGAGTAAATGCAGTGAGATTTTACCTAAGAAAGAAGGTAGGAGCTTTTATAGATCCTTTAGAACAACACAAATACTGTGTATTTGCTAGGATACAAAATATTTCACTTCAGGGATATAGTGCAGGATATTCTGAGATAGACAGTATGCACAGTTGCTATAACAACGCTAGGAGTGCTACTGCTATAGCATTAAAACTGCAGATATTTGTGATGAAGTTAGGTCCATACGCAAAGGAATGGCTGTTTTGAAGGCCACAGTGAGCAGAAACTTAATGTCAGATCAAATGCTTTTACTTTTTCAGGGAGAATAGAGATCTGCAGGATTTGAGCAAAGGAATAACATCATTAGCACTTCATCCTGTTCAGTGTGAGCAACTGCCCAGCACCAACTCTGCTATCCCAAAATGCATTCAGTTTTTCTGTATTGGCAAAAATAAAACCAGCCCGTATCAATATTTATAAGAGTTCTTTTCCATCTCTTGTATGACTGAGCACATGCAGCTGACAAACCATTGGAAAAGTGCTCACTTAAGACCTCACTCTTCTTTTCCCGGCATATCTTAGAAACATTATTCCCATTTCCTTGCTGCTATGCATCAGTACTCTGGAGAAATGACAAGCTCTGTGGTCTAGACAAACCTATTGGTGAGCAAGTAGCAAGCTGCTTCTTATGTATTTTTGAAATGCAATTTTTGTGCCGTCTGGAGTTTTATCAGGGGGGACTCTTAAAAAAAAAAAATGCCATATGAGGCAGAACATTAGCAAAGAGGAGTTACTATTCAGCTGCCTCAGGATCCCATTGCTATTTTCACTGTTTGAGTCACCCAAATATTGACTGATTTTGTACAGGAACAATGTGTATAGGAAACTATTTTGAGGTTCACTTTTCACTCTTTGAGGCGCAGCAACTCCAAGTTAGGAAATTCATTCAGCATGTTCCCAGTCAAGTCACAAAGTCTCCTCCTCAGCGTAAATGATAGATGGGCCATGAGTCACAACTGTCATACTCCATTTTAAAAGATTTGAATCCTTGTGAGTGCAATGGAGACAGAAGCATGACAATGCTAGCCTGAAACACTGGAATTAAGCCTCCCTTTTCTGTGTGAGACTTCAGTGATCAACAGATTTTAACAATTTGCTGCCATTTAGACCCATCTGTCTTGTAGCATTATTTCAGTTGACTGGATTAGCAGCTGGATCCAAAATGAGATATGTCATATACATAGGAAAGAGCAAGAACTGTCAGAAGCCCAAGAAAGTCTGCATCTGACCCTAAGCACTGTGCATTTTAATCTCAAGAGGTACATGAAATAAATCTCACTTACAGACTGTGGGCTACTGTCTCCCTTTTGATCTCCTGTACTTCAAGTAAAATCTGAGGATGGGGATTACTATGAATAGTAATTATCTTATCAGAGTAAAAATTTGTAGTGTGCACTCCAATAATTTTCCCAAAAATCATACTTATTTTTCCACCATCTGAAAGACATGGTGGGTCTCACTGAAGACGTAAAAACCAATATCCAAAGTCTCACCTAGGAAAGTGTGGTCCTCTTTTCTCAGACAAAACTGTTCCTTCATGCCAGCCTGAGAAAAGCAGTGATATTCTAATACAAGAAAATTAATCACACAGCGGCACAATTGAGCAAATATTTGCAACAGTATGCTCATAACAATGAGCATGTTATAAGCTTAATTTGTTGTTGATTGTGACATTTTATACACTCTGCTTTGCCATAACCTCATATATACTTTTATGCTGACAAGACATGAGCTTGCACATGTTGTTTGTCTGCCTCCAGAAAGTATCAGCTCTTTGACAAACTGTGAAGTTCACAATTACTGAGCTAACTGTCCCTCCATGTTGAGCTCAGAAGCCAATAAGCATCTAAAATGATGGGCTCTGGCCAGCATAGATTCAATCCACTCTTTGCACTGCATCACATGTTAGTGATCCCTGTGCAGGTAAGTGTGGATTGCCTGAGGATAGCTGGAATGCTGAAGATGAAACAGTGAGATAAAATACTTCCTAGACTGGGCACGAAGCCACCATGTAATTAGAGGCATGGTAAGTAGACACAAACCTGACTCATGCTGGCTTTGGCCAGTTGCAGTGACTGCAGAGGCCCACCGTGGTCCGGGTGCACAACCAACAAACCCACATCTCTGCAGCAACACAAAAGCACATTTCATTGAAACTACTGGTTTGTCAACATCAGGGTATGCAGCCTGACAAAAAAGCTGAGGGAACCTCCCTCTTAAGCTATTTTCTGGTGTTGGTCAGCTTCCCTACGAAAAACCAATCACAGCTGCAGCTTCCTCCCACTGATTGCTCCTCCTTCCAGTTTCCAACTGGTTGTTCTCTAAAAATCTGCTCTCAGCTTCTCTGTAGTCAGTGTCCTTTGGCTCCACCACCTCCCAGGACCACACAGGGGCAGGAATGGAGCTGTGGAGGCCGTGAAGTGGATTTATATAGGCTTGTACAAATACAGAAGTAGATATTTGCTCTCCCCAAACATTGTCAGCAACAAGAGTCAGCAGTCTGGTTGTCCTGGCCTTCTCTGACATTGAGGGGAAACCTCCTTCAGCATCACAAATCTGCAGGCTGGAGTAGGTAGTAAGTAATCAGGAGTAACTTCACAGCAGACCAAGGGAGGCCAACATGCTGAAGTCTGCAGACCTGCTGAGCTACAAGGTGATCTACAACTCTCACCCTACATTTCTTTCCAGGCCAAAGTATCTACAGCTGTATTATGGAAACATTCTCAGCAAATAAATACAACACAAGCATACTGAGATCACCATTTCCCAAAATCCTCAGATGATACAGAGAAAGCTAAAAGGGAGCTGGGTAAGCAATTCGGGAAAGGAGGAAAAAATGTTATTCTGTAGGGTATGTTAAAATGAAACTGGAATATGGAAGGAATATTTTCCCTAAGTTAAAATACTGATGCATTTGCCTCACAAGCCTTAAAACAAGGAAAAGTGAAACCAACCAAAGATTTAGAAAAATGAGCTGCACCAGGAAAGGCATAAATTTAACAGCATAGGATCTGAAAGGGAAAAGAGTGAGCAAAGAGGGGAAGAGGGACACTCATAGATCACAAGTGGAAGGATTACAGAAAAGAGCAGTCTTTTCAACCTTTATCTTCATAAAAATATGAATTGTGTCTCCAAAATGTTGTGAAATAATTAGAAGAAAATAAAGATAACCACAAGCTTTTAAGACTGAAAGGACTTCTTTCTTTTTCCCCTTAAATAAAGAATGGACTTAACCTCATTTTGTTTATTAACGATTTTGATTGTTTGTAGAGACTGAGCTGGGTGTGCCTTGTTTGGCACTGGGTTGCAATATAAACAAAATCCAGCTGCAATGCATGAAAAATCTAGGAGCAGTGGAGAGCATAACGTCTCTAATTAATGTTTGTTTGGACCTAAAATGAGGCATTGGAGTCTTCAGATAAACTCTGACACAGAAAACATTTTTAAGAGGAATCAGGAACTAGATAAATAAGAGTTCATCGGTTCTGTGTTTTGGGTATATTTGCAAAATGGTGATGGCAATGAGATAGATTACTTTTTCTGTACTGTGTACAGGCTCAGTCATTCCTGAGTCACCTTCTCCAGTGGTAAGAACCATGGCAGGTTAAGAACAGGAAAAGAATATGAAGGAATATTGTATTTAATTTACCTTCAGGTCTGCTCTTTGACTACTGCAACTATATAGAACTTAACTTGAAACATATGCCACAAAGTATGGGTTCATGCCACTAATTCGACACCCCTGCAATGAGCAGGTACACCTACAGCTTGATCAGGTTGCTCAGAACCCAATCCAGCTTGTCCTTAATGCCTCCAGGGATGGGGCATCCACCACTGCTCTGGGCATCCTGTTCCAGTGCCTCACTACCATTATTGTAAAAAAAAAAACTTCTTCCTTACATAGAATCCGAATCCCCATCTTTTAGTTTGAAGCCATTTCCTCTTGTCCTGTTGCAACAGACCCCGATAAAGAGTCTGTCCCCTTGCTTCTTACAGCCCCCCTTTAGATACCAAAAGGCTGCTCCCAGGTCTCCCTGGAGCCTTCTCTTCTCCAGGCTGAACAGCTCTAAGCGCTCTCAGCCTGTCCCCCCAGGGGAGAAGCTCCATCATAGAATCATATCCCTTGGGTCATTTTTGTCGCCCTCCTGAATGTGCTCCAACAAATCCACATCTCATATGTCTGTACTGAGGACTGCACACCTGGACTCAGTACTCCAGGTGAAGTCTCACCAGCGCAGATTAGAGGAGCAAGATCACCTCTCTCGACCTGCTGGCTATGCTTCTTTAGATGCAGAACTTGCACTTGGATTTGTTGAACCTTGTGATTTTCTCCTGGGCCCATTGCTCAAACCTGTCTAGGTCTCTCTAAATGGCATCCTGTCCCACAGGTGTGTTGACCACACCACAAAGCTTGGTGTCATCCACAAACTTTGCTGAATGTGCACTCAATCTCACTGTCGATGTCAGAGATGAAGACATTAAAGAGCATTAGTGGCAGCAGTGAATGTAGATAGGCTTTTTAAATTGAAGAATATAAACATTAGAAAGCCAGCTTTGAGAAGGGGTAAACAAGCCAGGTTTCCAAAGTGCCAGTGGTTTATGAGCTGGTTTGGCCCAGTTCCATGATAAATGGGGTGGGGACAAAGAACCTGTGTCTCATGACAAGTAAACAGTTTATATCTTTCCTTCTGAGCAGAAAATGGAAAAACACAAAGCAACACAAAGTCTTCTGGGGTATGTAGTTTTCCCCTTCTGAGACAGGTACACCTGTTGATGCTCCATGGAACTGGAGCATTAACTTTTTAACGCCCAATGCACTACACGATGTTATGATGTGGAATACCAATAACAAAAAATTCATAAAACCACGACACAAAACTTTAATTAAAACCAAAAGCCGGAAATTAATTATAACCTTTCTATTCTATGTGTATCACAAGAAGAAAACACGAGGAGTGATAAACAGAAGCTGCTGCTTCTGGAAAGCTGGGTTCATTTGTGTGAACAAACCGTTTCAGCTCCACTGTCCTCAGAGCCCAGAACTGTTATTTGACTCCATGTTCACCTGTCAAGGTTTCATGGGCTGAGATAAAAGCACAGAAAAAGACAGTCCATAAATGTCATATACCCAAACTCACAGTCAAGAAGACAGGATATTTGTTCTTCAGCTCAGTACTCTTTGCTACCAGGCAACGCTACATATTCCTACACTGTTGTTTCATTACCTACAGTCTGTGCTAACTTGCCCAGGCTTGGACACAGGTACTTAGATCAATAATAAAAAGACATCTAACTCAGCACATGGTCACTCAGCATACTTTTTGCACTTCACAAATGTCAGCAAAACATCACACCATAGATCCGGCTCTCTGGTTTGGAGTTGCAGTGACTGCTACAGACCTGCAGTTAGAGCCAGTTCTAGAAAATGAAATGGGAGCCGCAGTTTTCCAGCCAAAGTGAGGTGGCCATAGCAATGTTTTCAGGTATATGATATCAAAAACATCCAGGGTGCATAAAATTTATTCACTTTTCTTCCACAGATACACTGTAGGATATTTCATAAAACTAGTATGCTCACAAAGTGCAAAAATTAATTATTGCAAAAAGCAAACTCACACACAAGTCAAATGTAACTAGGAAGGGACATTAACTGGAATATTTCAGCAGTTAAGAGGGACAAGAAATTTTGAACAGGAACAGGAATTCAGAAGACAAAAGTAAGCAGAAAATGCCATATGTCCAAAATATTAAATGACATCATATAGGGGGCTGCACTAGAAATATTGGCAGAATGCTGACCATCAATATCATAACAAAAAAAAAAAAAAACAGTTAAAAATGCATGCAGCACAGTAACTCAGGTATTTCAACAAACATGTTTGAAAATTAAACAAAATCAATGAAATCAAAGCAGATGAGTTGAATTTTTTAACTCAAAAGGCCCATTTAGAAGGATAGGTTATTTAGGCAACTTTTTCATAGCCATTGAGCATAATGTTGTTTGTCCCAGAGTAATTCAACAGTCTTTGAAATTAAACTCAGTAGTGTTAATGGTCACACTGGAGAACTCAGGTTTTCCAACTGCCAGAAGCTGCCTGTATTCTATCTCTAACAAGAGGAGGAAAAAGAGAAGTTGGAAATTAAAAACCTGTCAAGTTCAGTTACCAGAAAACTACTGGACTAAAATATACCATCTAACAAAGCCACTGACAGTACTAGAGCAGATGAATGGTAGAGAACAAATTACACCAAATCAATCTGACATCCTTACACAGCAGGCCAGCAGGCCTTGCGGATAGGGAAGAAGCAATAGGTGCCAAAACTCAATTTCAGCTTTTGATGTTACTGAACATGACATTCTCATAAACAAGCTGCAGAAGCAAAGATTAAATCAAACACCACAGAATGGCTGCAAACATCATCAGTTCTAAGTGGTAGGTACTCACAGCTCCCTGTAAAAAAAAAAAAGAAAGTATACATCAAACAGGATATTTCATGGACAGTGGCACCACCTCCAAATTCGTGCTTTTGTTAACAATTTAGACAACAGAATAAACAAATTGTTTGTTAAATTTGCATATGACAAAGTAGGGAGAACTCCAAGTATACTAGATATCAAAAAATTAAAATAAATTGGAGAAGCGATCTGGAAAAAGATACACAGTGAACAGGAACTTAATGTAAAGTATCGCTTTTTAATAGTAATGCCCAACTAAATGAATTAAAGATAAAAAATAGCTGGCTAGTTAACAGCTCATAATAGCATTGGAGTACAATAGATATCAATCAGATGGCAAGTCAACATAATAGCACTGTGAGAAAGGCAAACTTCAGGCAAGGCTGTATGAACAGGATTATTTCATGTGTTTGTCACAATACATTTTCTCCATTTTATTTGATACTGATAAGGCCTCAGCTGAGAGTGTGAGAAGGCTCTAAAGAAGGAGTTTCAGAAAGCTCTACAAAATAATTTGGGGTAGTTTAGTTTATAGGTTGTTAAATCCCCACTTCATCCTTCCAGCCTTCAGGGATGTAAAATCTGTTGCAAAGAGAAAGGAACAGTGTTCACATACAGTGAACTGGACAGGTAGGAACAAGTTTAGGTGGAATTAGACCTGTGGTTACAGATGAGAAAAATCATATAGCCTCACCCCACAGCAGATGATCTGGTTTGCTCCTTTATTTGTATAAGCACGTGATTAATATGAAAGTCATCCTGAAAGACAGGTGTGCAAAGACAAGAATAATCAGAGGACACTATGGCTCCCAAAACTGTAGACAGTTCTTGACCACAAAAATATACTCTCCTCTTCAAAACTGTACACTGCTTTTCACATTACTAACAGAGCTCTGCAAAAAAAAGAAAAAAAAAGCACTGCTGGACACGTGGGGAATCCGCTGCTTCCTCTCCACTACTGCAAATTCCCACTCTCACTGGCCACATGTTGGCAAGAAGCATTCTTGTTAGGGCACAAAATGAATTGTGTCTTGGCACGTCTTTTGTTGTTTTCACAAGGAGGCTTACTTGAACTAGAGGTCTTAAAGGTGCAGCTCTTTCAAAAGCACAGCAGTTTGATGTTCACAGTTCGCTTAATACTCCACCTCAGTACGTCAAGCAGGTTCGTTAAAAGGAGAGCTCCACCCACAACATAGAGGTGAGTTCTTATCCCTCTGATACTGTCACTGAAAATGTAAATCACTGCATTTAGAGCTGCTGGCAGGGGTTACAAGAATGAGATGTTACCCTGCCACAGTGCTAGGCTGCCAATGGGAAATTTATTCCCAGAGTAAAGTTTTCATTCAGGAGTAAAGAAAAGCTGAAAGTTGGTGCATGTGGAACAAAACAGAGTGGCTTGAGGGATACTTAGCCTGAGACACGCTATAAAGGAAGTTACAGTCTCCCTGATACTCTCCCAAATTCATTTATATGTGAAAACAAGGACTGGTAGATGGGTTTTCCCAGGTAAGTGACCCTATTACTGCATTTTGCAACTTAAGTCAAGGCAATGTTAACTTGAGCCATCAAGTGGTTACACTTCCCTTACTCTGTAGGCTGGATATAGTGGAAATGCAAGCTGAATGGGTACTTATTTTTGCTGAGCTCTCAGAACCAGTACAGTTCAAAGATGCTAAAAAAATTGTTACCAGCAACAGCAGAAGCACCCTCCTGCTCCTTCTGCCTGCTGCAAAAGGACAAAAAAATAATGGTTTGACTTCTGACTGAAGTGTTCTTGCACTTTAAAAAAAAAAAAAGTTTTTTATGATGTGGGTTTTTTTGTTGATGAAAATCCCAGACTGTGAGACAACCAAGTATTCCTCTTTCGTAATTCTTCTCAACCACAGTCATTCAAGAAATCAAAAAAGAACATCAACAGAAATTCTGTAATAATGACAAGGAAAGAAAATGACTGTAATAACAGGCTCTCTTTCTTTGGCTTGCTCTTTGAGGCCTTTCATATGAGAACAGTCAGCTCTTATAAATAAGTTATTTTCAAGTTCCACAGGGAATAGATTCAAATTGAATTAGCAAAAGTCAGATTCTTCTTTCCATTCTCTTCTGGAACCAATACTTCACTGAAAACGGAGATTAGACATTATGATTTCTTAATAGCAGAGTCATTCATAACAATGACACTGAGTATCTATCAAAGTCTGGTTGTGGACAAGTATGAATCAACTTTTGAGCCCAGCAGATAATCCAGGAACCTCATCACATGCATTCTGAGGGAAAAAAAAAAGAGTCAGCGTGATTCTGGACCACCATTAACAAAGTAAGAGACAAGACCATAAGACACTAATTCTGAAAACAGAGCTAACAGAAAAGGAAAAGAATTCTGCTCAACTGACATGCGGTTCAGTTTTTACAGGAAACAGACTGTAAGATATTGCAGTGCTTGCCTCTCCTGACCTTTTTTCTCATTTCAAGCTCAGGCAATAGTGCTTTCTATGCTGTTATTGTTCTTCCTAACCATAACTTTTTATTGACTTATAATTGCATTGAGAGAAATAAAATGTAAAGATCACCTTGGGATCTTATCAACACTGCTATCTCAGCACTTTCACTGTATTTTCAATCTGTCACCCTGTGAGATAACTTAGTTGACATAAATGAATGAATACAATACAATATATCCTCAGCTTCTCAGGTGATTCTGACTAGCAATTCCCCAAACAAGTTGAATTCTGCTTTCCATATGCCCAAACTTAGAAGTTATTTTGCTGCTTTCTCTCTCGACTTCCTTCTGGATCTAAAATTGATTTGCCTATGGGCACTCAAGCCCCTGCCATCATCTGCAAACCCCAATTGCCACCAGCTCTTTCCTGTTTGTTAGCAGGCACAAACACATGCCTTTATATGTGGTCTGCTTCTGTAACATCATTAACACAAGGCTAGGCACATCCTGTGTCACTTGTATAGCCTCCTCATGTGCTTTCTTCCCATGTAGAAGTAGGCTTGTGAGCAAAATAAGTCTTGTGATACGTCCATCCGAGGTCTGCTCTCCCAATCTAGGCCCGAAATTACCTGAGAAAGCACACAGTGGTATAAACCACTCCCATGCACAATTCAAAGGGTTTATCAGTAGCTAAAGGAAGAATTCAGATGTTGCTGAAATATCAGACAAAAGAGGCTTTCCCAACAGAACTGCTTCTTGCAGCAGGTAAATACATTCACAAGCTGACATAACCATGAGAGGCATAGATGTTGGCTTTAAAAGGAATATTGCTATCATCAATCAGCTTAACAGACCAGCATAGCATATGCTCCCCAGACTGCAGTTAACAGCCAAGAGAATAAAGAATGAAACCCTTGAACTATGACCACCCACTCATCTGAGCAAGCCTTATGATTTCCCAAAGACATAAGACAGAATGACTCTGAGCACACGTGCACATCATATTTGGAAGAAGCAGGACTGAAAACCAGTATTCCATGCAGATGCTTACAGGCAATGCAGCACTGTGCAGAAAGGAGAGAGCATTTCTGTGTGTTCAGCTTGATCAGGATTTCTCTCACACACTTCATTTCTTTTCAGCATAAAGATGACTTTATACAGTTTTCTTTCCAAAGAAATGTAGTGCTGCACAAACCCTCCTGCAGGGTACTTCTGGACCTCAGCACAAGGTGACATCACATAGCAGATGCACTCTACAGCCACATTCTGACCTGGAAAGCCTCACTTCCACAGAAATTGTCTCTCTTCTGAGTGCAGACAGCTTCTGCATAATTTCAGTGGAAACCACCATTCCCTGTGAGTAGATACCAGGAATTCAGCAGGCCATCAGAGTACGGCCCCTTCTTCTGTGGTTTAAGAGAGAGAGATTTTGCTTCTCAAACCCTGTCAGTTTGAGCTGAGCACTACTTTTTTGTCTAGCCTTCTGGAATACAGTTTTCATCCTGTTCATCCTGATGCTTGTCCAAAGGCAAACAAAATTTTCATTTTCAGCCTCTTTCCTTTGATATTAGTTCCACCACATGTACCTTCCCTTTGATTACGCATAATGAGCCAAGTTTAGATTAGAGTCACCGTAATACATTTAAGAATTCCTCCAGAATAAAGAAAGCAATTAACAGAGGGCCTTCTCTGCAAAGGAAAGAAGAATGACTTTAAATTAGAAACCATTAACAGACTTCAAAATGCCAAGGACCTACAGGTATCTGAAGTCACACAGTACTAACTGAGCAACAACAAAATGTAAAGAACTGCTGTACACGTAAAACAGAGTCCCTGATATTTAAGGGCCTCTTTCCAAAATACAGTATTTCTATTATAAGGTCTAAATACCTTTGTTTGCTTTAAATACAAGTACTCCCACTGTGAATAAGAACAGCTCTCTAAAGTCTATGTGATAGTCTATAGGCTCAGGGAATTCACAAAGCACTGCCAAGAGTTTCACCAGCATCACCACCTCAGGACAGCTTGACTTCCAGCCAAGATTGCCTCACAGCATTTTACATCACGTTAAGCATTTAGTGATCAACTATTGTATAATGTAATTACACATTCTCCTTCATTGTAAGTACTCGTAACATTTGAGATACACCTACAGTCGTTACAAAAATACCGTGAAGAAAAAACTTGACTTTAACTTCAGATATTGAATCAGAGCTTGAATCTCTCAGGGAGAGAGTGGATGGTCATCATTTCTCAGCCTTCAATCACACTATGACAGCTTAGACAGGTGGAAAATCTTGTGATGATACAATGAATTTGATGTTCTGAATCTGTTAAGAAAAGAAGAAGAGTTTCTGTAGAATTCACAGAGTGGGATATTTCACATCTAGAATTTCATTTCTCCCCATAGCATGGACAGGAAGCTCAATCCAGACCTGGAGTAGGATGCCAGAATTCCCCCCTTAAATCATCCTGTTGAAAGGAAGAAGAGACAGCAGCTGTTGTGCTCAATTAATACTTCTGTTTAATTCTGACATAGCTGACTGAACAGAGAAGCAATGCAAATGACAGATAACGTTTTGTGCTTTTGTCTTTAAAGCAAAGAAACAAAAAGAAAAAAAAATGAAAAATGGAAAACAAAAAGACAACCTTAACGTTAGTGGAAGAAAATATTGTCCCACAACAGCAGTTGTAGAAATCACAGGCAAATTATCTGATGAAAAGGAATTTCTGACACTAAAAATCTCTATTGGCATCCCAACCCCAGAACATGCTGCTTTGGAGTTTTAGAGGATGCCTTTTTTTTTTCCTCAGAACTCTGTTCACTGTCCAGCAATACCACAGGACCAAATCTCTTCCTGCTGCGCTTGTTCACCTCGATACAACCTTTTTTGGTTAACTGGTAGAAGGTATTCCCTGTTCAGCAATTGTAACACATGCTTCTCTACTGCACCCAGGTGAAACAGCACAGCACTTCCTACCGAACTAATTGCACCAATCTGCAGTAATGTTATGCCCAACCGTTACACAATTAAGACTCAACTCAGATTCATCCAGGTGGATTCTGCACTTGAGGTGGGGCAACACCAGATCTACGTACAGACTGGGGGACGAGACATTGGACAACAGCCACGTGAAAAGGGATCAGGGAGCTCCGGCTGACAGCAAGCCAAATCTGAGCCATCAGCAGCCTAAAGCCAGCTGTACCTTCAGGTGAATCAGGGCCACCACTGCCTCTGGGTAAAGGAAGGGGTTGTCCCGCTCTGCTCTGCGTGGTGCAGCTTCACCTCGACCATTGTTTGCAGGTTTGGGTGCCACAGTATGAAACATAAAACTATCAGCGTCCAAAGGAGGGCTATGATGATGGTGTTAGCTCTACAGGGGAAGACGTAAGAGGTGCAACTGAGGCACTGTGGTTTGTTCAGCCCAGAGCAAAGCAGGCTGAGGAGAGGCCACATGGCAGCCTGCAGCTCCTCACATGGAGCAGAAGGCAGTATCCATCCATCTCTTCACTAGATCAGCTTTACAAAAATCAGACTGCAGATACTTTCCTCTAGAAATACCTCTAGAAACATATGGTATTTTGTTAATGAAATAATTTCATCTTTAACAAAGTACCTGAAGCCAAAAAGAACAGTCCAAAGCTTCTAAGAAATTCCTGATTTATAATTTAAAAATACTGCTAAAAAAGATTCCTCAAATTAGCAAACCGAATCCAAGTACGATCTCAATCAAGCTCAGCCTAACATAATGCAAGTGTTTAGAGGTTATGGTTACTATTTTTCTCTGCAAAAAGCAGACAGATAATAAAAGCCAGTACATCAAAGCCCTTTTATAAAACCTTTCACAATTAATAATCACTTTTAACATTCATAATGCTACAGCATAGAGTCATCGTTTTGACTTTTTTTGTTGTCGCCCTTCCCCCCCCACCCCACACAACTAAAACCCTCTCTCAGCAGTAACTTGTCTCAAACACAATGGTAGTTCACAAACACCACAATTTAACCCACAGACAGCACTAATTTATGATACACTACTTCAGAAAGAGAATGTTAACTAATCATTACCTCCCTTTTTATTTGTAAGATACTTACGTACGTGTGGATGCACTTCGAAAATAGAACTACCTATGTCTGCACCACCAACTTTAAATCAGCAAAGGCAGGATTACATGCCTGTTGTCTCCAGCCTTACCAAATCGGTAACACCACTACTTGGGCTGCTCGTGCAGATATGGGATAAGTGAAAGATGGCAAGTTTAAAAGTAATATTCACAAAAAATTCCACTCTAAGCAAGGCACTAATTTATTGAGACACCTCTACCAATGGCAGTAAAGCTATGGTTCACCTAAGAAGGCCCAGTTTATAGCTCCAATATAATGATAATAGTTTCCATCAGAGATGCATAAAATACTTAAATGAAAAAAGGTTTTTTTTGTTCCACTGTGCACATTAGAGAAAATCATATAAACCTGAAAGACAGTTATTTATAGAACAGTTCAGTTATACAACTAAGGCAAAATTCCTCATTATATAAAAAGCTGCATGAAAGAAATAACAGTACATGTTATTACTGGGCCATTAAATCACAATTCTTTGGTCAAGTATTAGTCTTTTTTTTTTTTATATAGGTCTGAGAAAAGTAAGCAACATTCAGAAGCACACTAACTTCTCAAAGAAAGTTTTGCAGCAAAGCTCTGGTTTTAAAGTTTTATTTTTTAAACAAACAAAAAAAAACCACTTAAGAAAGTTAGGTTGTCACCATCTTACATTTCAGTATACAAAACTGAAAAAAATCCCTGTTAAAAAAAATAATAATTAAAAAAAAAAAAAAAAAGGACAGGACTTCAGTCAAGTTTTCAGCTACTTATTGCTGTCGTTGTAACTCAAGTCCATTTAAAACCCTACGTTTTGGTCATTTGTAGAGAGAACACATTTGGAACGCTAGCAGCAATAGAAAACCCCTTTAAAACATAGGCTGTTACACTGCTGAGTGAAAATGGGCAGAAAACCATCACCAGTGGAACATAACAAAGCATCATGTAAAAGTACAATTTAATCGGTTGTTAGAAAAAGTGTTGATTTAAAGTACTATCCCAAAGCTTTATGTGGGCCTACGTTAGCAAAGTGCTTTTGCTCCCACTGTGAAAAGACCGGAACCACAGCACTTCTTCAGACAGAAAGAACGCAGCCTTCACTGTTTCAATGCTCTCTCTCCCTCTCTCTCTCTCCTCCAGCACAGAAACTCAAAATAACTGCTAATTCCAAGTTCAGGTGATACGCACAAATATACTGCTGAACAAAGTTTGGACAAGAAAACAGTACACCTGAGTTCAATCGTACAAACTAATCTGTGTAAATAGTGTTTGACTAATATATCCACGTCTCTAATATGAATCTAGATGTATTTCCTTACAAAAATGCACTGATAGAAATACCCAGGCAAATACATACCATACAATAGCAAAAGCTTTAAGCCCCATTTAATTAGATGCTTTTCTGATTAAAAATAGAAGGCAATTAAGATTTACTCAAAATTACAATTAAGAAAAGCTCTCACAGTGCAATATCGAAACTGTCACAAAGTTAAGAAAATACTGATATCAAAGTACAATCACAATGTTAAGGTAGACAAAACTACTATACAAGGGCATATCTTGTAAAATCAAAAGGAATTAACACAACACAGGGGACATCTCCTGTCCCTGCTCTACACATCTCGTTTCCTAGTCTTCAGAATCATCGCTGTGTCTTTCCTTTCTGGACACCGGTAGAACTCTTGTTAAAACTAAGAGGTGCGTTCTTCTTTGTAGACCGGGATTTCAGAGCATGATTACTTCTTCATCACTGCACAATTTCAAAGTAGTGCAATATTGCCATGATGTGCTGAGGCATGAACACATAGCCCGTGTACAGTGCCATTCCAACAATGGAAACCAGCATTGAATCTGAACTACGGTTAAGGAAGAAAGCATCTGAAACCGAAAGTACATTACAAGTCATGTAAGCACAGCATTACCATTTTTGCATTAACTACCTCATAAAATTACATTAGTCAGTCCCAGGTACTAACTGTATTCAACAGCTGTAGGAAGAAGCAACGGAACACTGAAAAAGAGAACACAGATAGGGGTGATAAGCTGAACTGCAGCAGGACGCTTTGCAAGACGGCCACTGCCCCGTCACAGACACAACAGTACAGACTGCAGCGAGGGAAGAGAGAAGGAGGAACTGGAAATGAGCACTGAGGATATATGAATTATGCATACATCCTCCAAGGCATTAAGCAATACCTGCAGAAGCCAGCATTATCAGTCAGGCAGAAAAGTCAACCACCAGGAAGGAGAAAAAAAAAAAAAAAGGCAAAAACAAAAGGATTACAGAAATACCTGTACTGAGTAAGAGGAGCTGTTATTTGTGCATTACCTACTCACTATGAAGCAGACACCATTAAATCTTGATATCAACTTCTGGGAACAGAATGACCTAATAAATTTAATTTATGATTCACAAAACATCAGGCGTGAACGTTGTACTGCAACCATAAAGACAGGAAACCAGTGTTCCCAAGGATTTAAGTCACTACGTTATTCGGTTCACCTCCCTGTCAGCTCAGACCTTTTCTCACAGAAGAGGAGCTCAATTTAAGCGTTGACAGTACTTTGGAAAAACAGGCTGCAAGGGTAATGAAAAACAAGGGTGACACTGTGACACACACTTTTCCAGGTATTTCAGTCACAAAGCCTCATAGGATCAGCGTGGCTTGGAGTAAATTTGTGTATTTAAATAAACAGACGCTCACTGGTATTTTTTTTATGGGAGAGCTGCAAAACAAACCTCACATGAAGACACCTGATAAGTAATCTTAAGATGATCCCTTCATTTAGCTGAACTCCAAATGGCAGCCAGGAACTCAGAGAAGTCAGATGACAGCTTGCAGTGTAAACATACACCTCTGTCATGCTCCAGGAGTTTCAAGCTTTATCTACAGAACTACAGCATCAGACGACTCAAAGATTAGGCCATTCAAATTTTAAGACTTCAGAAACTCCAAAGCAGTACTCTCAACAATAACCTCTTAAATTCAGCCAGTAACCCGCAGAGATTCAGAAACACTATATAAAGCTCTGAAGATTGACAAGCAGGATAACACAGATAACAGTACTCAAGTTTCCACAGGTGAAATCAGAGGAGCCGTAAATGCTCCGTAACTTTGAGAAGTGAAGTTACCACAGCATGTGTGCAAGTAAGACTCTGTGACTGACTTCCCCAGGATAGTGCAGAGGTATTAGTGGTGCTTATTAGAGCATAACAGCTTCTGGGTGTATTTTTAGTCCCAGAAGACTGCACAACGCAAGACACTAAAATGAAGGTCAACCCATAGATCTACATTCCCAGCATCAGCGCTCCCAGCACTTCTGGAACACGAGAGGCTGGAAAAGCACCCAGTACATCTCTGCACTGCCAGCTCCCAAGGTTCTTGTGTGGTCCCTGCACACAAGACTTGGCCCACCCACAGTGAGAGGACAGGGACAGTTCTGCTCATTTGACACTGCAAACAATACGTGGAACACTCAGGACATTATTTTAAGCAAAGCAACAATCGCCTCACTGCAAAACGAGCACTTTATAAAGCAAGTAAACATGCACACACATCTCTCAGTTACTTAAATGTTTTGCCCGAGTCATGAAGCTGTCTGCTTAACAGAAAAGGAAAGAAATATGTAACTAATCTAATTGTAAGGAGAGCAAAAATGAAGTGTTTTCAGTGATACAGACATGGCAGAAGCAGACGAGGGTGTTCTAGACAGAAATACGACATTTTCAAACTGAGAACCACTGTCTCAATAACTGTGCATGCTATATCTGTAAACATAAGAAAGAAAATGGTGACTCCGCTTTTCCCAAGCATACACATGAAAACTCTCTGCAACCTGTAGCCAGCTGTAACCTGGGAAACCACTCTTACATAACGAAAAGAAGTTCCTTCACAACTGACCGGGAAAAGCAGCTTTTCACTGTTAAACCCTTCTGGATGGGTGTAATTAATGACAATGTTTTGGTTAGCTCTCTGTGCCTCTCAGTATTAACTGGAGATGGCTCAGGGTCATCCTGAGACATCACTGGAACTCAAGATCAAAAGAGCCACGCTTGCAAACAACACTTGTGATAAATAACAGCCCTTAGGAGACCGCCGCGTCTCAGGGCTGGATGAAGCTCACCTACAAGTAGTTTGCACACAGAAGCCTCCACATTAGCATCTAGCCAGTTCTGCCACTCCGGAAGAGCCAAACAAATTTACCAGCTCAAGGATTAAATGTTCTTCTAACAAACACCGTGTGACAAAGCACAGCCCAAACTGAAGCTCCCCGGGTTTTGCAGCGCACACGTTTGCTCTCTAGCAGACAACAAGGCAGGATTCACACAAGACTCGTGCTGAGCGGAAACCTCGGGGTTCCACTTCAAGCGTAAGGGGAAAAAAAAAAAAAAAAAAAAACCACAGGAATTCTAGGGACGAAAATAAAAACAGAACGAAATAAAAGCAGGAGAAACGATGTCTGGATGTAAACCCGGCCCCGAGCAGAGGCGGGCAGGGCGAGGAGCTGCCCGTGACAGACGGCACACACCGGCGCTCGGGCTGTCCCCTGACGCCGGCCGCAGCCCCGCCAGCTCCACGGCCACCGCGACCGGCCTGGCCTCGGCTACAGCCCCACCACACGGCCCGCAGCCCACCCTGCCCCGCAGCAGCTCCCCGGCCGGCAGGCCCCGCGCCGAGGCAGAAGGATACTAAAGACGGTGCGCTCCCAGGGCTCCAGCATGTAGAGCGCGGTGACCAGCAGGTACTGGTAGTACAGCCACGACATCTGCTTCCAGGCCGAGCCCAGCGCCATGGCGCGCACCGCGCTCTCCCCGCCCGCCGGCCCCGAGCTGCCTGCGCCGGGCCGGAGCCGAGCGGAGATGGGGGCGGGAGCTGCCTGCGTCCCGCCCTCCCACGATCGCTGCCGCCTGGCCCCGCCGCGCCGAGCCCGGCCTCCCGAAATGGAGGGCTGCGAGGCCCACGGGCCGGGGGCACGTCCCCTGGCAGCGGCGTGCCCTCAGTTCCCTCCCAGCCCTCCCAGCGTGCTGGCGGGCAGTCACGGAGTCGCTTAGGGTGGCCGTGAGGCTGCCCGTGTTCTTGTACAACGCAGTCTCCGCGGATAGCCGTGAGAAGCTCGCTCCACGTATCGCAAAACCCAGCCCCTCTCGCGGTCCCCGTAGCGGAACGTGCAGATTTTCACCTACAGATTAATTGAGCTGTACGTACAAGCCTCTGCCTGATTAGGTCACGTCACGTCACATCACACGACTGTCCTGTCACCAGGTGAGCAGATCTGAGTCATATCTGGAAGACTGCTGCATGCAATTTTCTCTTGCCCTGTTTTAATTAAACGGAAACTCCGGAGTTACAGAAGACCTGAAGATGGTGCTCAACGTGATCCACTAGAAATGTGTTAAATGGTTCTGCAGAAGGCTTCACTACCTTTAGTTGTTAGAGGGCAAAGCCTGCTCAAAACTGCAGCTCGCATAAAGGAGACCCTACAGTCTGTCAGCTTGGACTGACTAGGTCAGTCCCATAGAGGAAGATCTACTTTTTTACCTTAACAGCTGCCACCTTTGCACTTCTGTGAGGTGTTTGGGGCCAAACACTGCAGTGTTAGAAACCTGTCACTGCTGTTCTGACTTTTTCCTTATATAAGGCCAAGAGATTGGCCTGGGACCATACAATTATAGAAGCAGCTTACACAAACAATCTTGTTTCAAATGCAATTGTTAGAACACAAACCCAGTGATAAGCAGCAAGTGGGGAAATCAAGCACCACACTTAAGCTGAGTGCAAGGTACAACCCCTGTGCATTGCAGCTAGGCCACCAGCAAAAGCCACTTGCACGCATGTCAGGTGTGCACCACAGATGGGAAACTGCCGTCACCCCCCTGCCATTCTCTTGATCAGTAAAACAGCTTTAGTTTATGGCATTTCTAGTGCAATTCTAATCTTGCAGCTGCCCCACACCTAACTTCACCATGCTGTTAGCGCAGCAGAAAGCAAGGAAATTGAATCACAAGAGGGTGCTCATATTAATTATTTACAGAGCTGTGAATTGCACCTATAGCACCAGGAGATAACTGCGAAAGAAAACGAGCTGGCAGAGACAACCAAATACTGCAGTCATTTATGTGGCAAGATCTGATATGGGATTTAATCTGTTGAGAACACATTCAGACATACTTTATCTGGACCATTTTATTTCAGCACAAGAAGAAATCATTTTCATACAATTAATACCCGCCACGTAGCTGGCTACAGGAGCTGTTGTCCCTACCCAAGACAGCTGTTTCTTGTTGTAATTGGTACTGGAGGAGTTTTGTGTTGACACCGCTTGCATGAGCTGTAGCCATGATGAAAGCTACCTTTCTATAGAAACACATAAAGATCAAGGACAAGCAGGGTTTTTTGCACAACTAAAGCACTACTCCTTTTCACAGCTGCAAGAGCAATATTGGTATGGAGCAAATGTGTCCCAGTCTCACCTGCTCCCATGCCCCACAACAAGAGGGACTGCAACTCAGGTGAGCAATAAGCAGCAGCAATCACATGAAATAACAAAGGTAATGCTGTGAAGCATCCTGGCTTCACAATTTCCTGCCACATCCACCAGCTGTTTGTCCAGGCCCCTTACACCTTTTTGCTTTGGCGTATACTCAAGGCAATTGTTGCTAGTGAGCCCCTTAAAAAAACTGACAGTATTCTTTCACCAGCTCCATCCTACTCCTGCTTAGGGATTGCCATCAACTACTGCTCCTCCTGCTGCCACCTACACTGACTTGTGAGCCCTGAACAACGTTCTCACGTTCTCCTGTTCTCTACAGCTTAACCTGACATCTTAACCTGATGCTCCACAGCTTTCATGCATCACCTGCACTGTGGAGACACTTTGCATTGAGGCAAGTACGCCCTACAGCAAGAGTACAGCCTCTATTATATCTGCTCCTTCACAGCGTTACTTATTAAGAAGGAATATTCTCAGATTCAAAATTGTCCATATATGCCTCTAGGCATGTAGTAATAGTCTATCCCACTTTAGATGGCATCATTTCTACATGCCAGTCAGACCGTAGGTAGTAAAACTGAGACGGAGATCTGAACTGAAGCAGATCCCATGTTTCAAAACAAATAAAGCTCCATTTCAGTTGCAGGTTTGTTGTGCAGAGAAAGGTACACCATCCTGACCAACGAAGTGTTCAGCAGCTACCTCAACAGTTCAGTGCTTTGTCAAGCAGTTAAGTTTCTGCTGATGCAAAAGCAGGAAGACAAGGCATTAAGCTGTAAAAATGCACGTGTTCCAAGCTGCTTCCTGAGAAACAAGCAGTGATCCCAGGATATTCACGGTCACCATACCAACGTGGAAGTCAGCATTCTTCTGGAGACAGCCAAGACCAATTACAACATTTACTCTTCTTTCAAGCTCAGATCTGTCCTAAGGCTTGCACAGCTACATTTCTGGAATTAACAGAAGGAAAAAAAAAAAATCACCAAAAAACCTATAAAAGAATGTTCCACCTTTCTAACAGTGAACCTCTACAGCTTTCAAAGAGTGGTTAGGATTTACTTTCTTTTTACTGGAAAGTGCAAGCAGTCTCCTTTCAACCCAGATTTTACAAGAACGCATGCTCTGTTTCAGTGAGACAAAAATTTTGATGGCTCCTATTTCCTCTGTCATCAACAAAAAGTCATTTCCTCAAAAACTGTAAATAAAAGGCGAATGTTGATATTTGTACTGAATTCCTTCAATAAAAGGGAAATGTCTTAGATTTCCTTTAAAGAAAAACAACAACACATGAAGATAGCCAACGTCCAAAAAAGCGATTGATCAATAACTAATTGCACTGGTACCAACCCATGGGATGTTTAGGAAGCTCAGAAATAAGTACCAGAAGAGGCACAGATCACACCAGTCTGCACTGCAGAAAATTGTCTGCTGCACTGTGTGACACTTGACTAGGAAAGGGATTTGCTTCCAGCAGGTCCTTCTGAGTTGTGGCCTCTGGGCAACTCTTACTCAGGCAATGACAAAACTAAAAGTTTATCGACTATTTTCCTTCAGTTTCTTTTTACATCCTGCTCCACCTTAGCTCACTATATCAACTTTCCAGATGTTCTTCTATCACAGCTTCCTTCACACTAATCCCAGATACATCTAGTATAGGACCTTGGCCATTTGTGTTCCTCACAGTGTAGATCCTCACATTTTGGTAGGCAGACCACCAGCAGGCTCTGGCCTACAGCGTTTAGAATTCAAAGGGCCAAAACGTTCATCAGATTTACTAACTTATTTAAAAAAAATAACAAAAAAACAAGAGTCATCGTCACCTCTGCCCTTCACACGGCTCAACATTTATGCAGTAAGAAAAAATAAAAATAACCCATCAGGTTATTTTCTTCATACATCTTTATATTAAAAGTTCCTAATTGCACTACTAAGCATTAATGTGTTGACTGAAATGACCCATGCCAGAAGCATCCGTGCCAGCAAAGTTGATATAACCTAGTCTTCCAATCTAGATATACATACAAAATTATAT
The DNA here is from genome assembly GCA_036925125.1 of Oreortyx pictus. Classification (NCBI taxonomy): domain Eukaryota; kingdom Metazoa; phylum Chordata; class Aves; order Galliformes; family Odontophoridae; genus Oreortyx; species Oreortyx pictus. Next base: position 35,692,468 of record JAUPFR010000006.1, read on the forward strand.
TCTTGAGATATTTCTAAGTCACAAATCCAAATATAATGACAATTCTTTCTTTATCTTACATATGTTTGTGCAGATCAACTGAGAATATCAACATAAAGGAGTCCAAATCCAGTCTGGGAACTACCAAGTTTAACAGTTCTACAGAAATGTAGAACTGCAGCTAGGGAGAACCAGCTTATTCCGCAGTCGTTCTAAAACATACTGACAAAAAGGACAGTACGTACACAAGGAATGATCGTAACACACAGATCTTACATTTTATTTACAAAACGTTAAAGCGTCAACAATGCAACCACCTGACAGTGTAGAAGAATACTGCTCTCAGCTGCAAGCAGTTAACAGTATTCCTTTCACAAAAAAAGGAATACAACAATAGTGTCGGAAGTCCAACCACTATAAAGTTCTCTGATAAAAATGTACATTTAGAACAATATATTTTTAGAAGACTAACGTGCCTGCATTTCTGATACTTCACACTACCTTAAACAGTGCACATTTTTTTCTGCTTTTGCACATTAGCTGTGGCTGGCTAGAACATTGAAGAAGTGAAAAACTTCATCTTTATCCATCACTGCCACCTCAGTGGAACACTCCGTACACAATACTGGATGATACACTTCCTCCTCTTCTTGATTTGACTGTACAGGAGTAGTTTCTTTGCTGTGCTTCATTTTCTTGTTTCTTTTCTTTAGCTTCTTTCTGTATTTCAGAATTTCCTCTTTGTTAACAAAACAGTTCATCACAAACATTGCTCTGTATTGTGTTTTGTAAGATTCATGCCTATGGAGAGGAGGAGAAAACGCAAGTCATACTACTGGTAAAACTGCTTCCATGAAATAAGGTATCATCTCTGGAAAATGGATCAGAGATAGGAAATGCCATGCCAAATGGCTGAGAGCCATATAAATATGAAGCTTTACAAACAGAACAGTCCCAATTACAAAAATCACAGAAATAACTGAAGCCACCTGTCTTGCTTTTCAGGAACGTATTTAAAAACACATCGGTTCTCACTGAAATAAGCATCCCTAGAGAACCACGGCTATTCAGAGCTAATGATAGGTAGGGAAAGATCACAAAGTTATGAGTGCAAGTGACTCAAATACTGGTATTTATAACCTAAAATTTCAAACCTGAACTTCTGTCTAACAAACAATGACACATCACATTTGAAAAAGCCTGTCTATAATAACATGTATTTCAGCAGTCATCTCTGTAACAACCACGCAGCTGGAGTACTTAGCAAATGTCAGGTCTGCATCAACACGTCTCTCCACCTGCAACTTCAGTGCAGCCTAAACCAACATCGCTGGCTGCAGAAGTCCTGTCCTGACTTCTAGGGCTTCTCTAGTGGCATGCTGAGCTATTTTAATTTACTGAATCCACAGAAGACCAGTCTGACAATAAAAATGGACGGTCTTCTGTCAGCTTAGCAAACTGAAACACTTAATTATGGAACAGAGCCAAGGAATATCAGAACCAGCAAAGGAAAGAGCATGGGGAACATGACCCAGCACTGAGATGACTTCAGGCTGCTGGGAAATTTTACTTTCAATCACCAAAAGTACTCAATAAATCAGAGGTAGCTCTTTTCCTCTCTTCACAGAACTTCTTTCTCCTTTATTCACAGAGCAGAAGTCTCTTTTGCCAGGTTAGCAGTAGTAATTAGGCTTGGAGTGCAGTGAAACATAGGAAAACTGCAAAACATGCTATGAATTTACACCTAAATGCTTTCCAGGTACTACTTAACACAACTACGCTCAAAACTGCTAATACTCAAACCAAAAAAGAATATACTATCTTGATTTTGCTTAACCCTCTCCTAAAAAAGGCACTTTAACATGAAAATAATAGTTACACTGGAATAACTGTTACTTTAACCATCGAGCCAACGTACTAGAAAAAAAAAATAATCAGCATGAACTTCTAAATTAGTCTCATTACTTTAAAAATGTTACTTTTATCTACTGTGCTAAAGTTTTTCCTTGTTCTTCCTCAACTCCATGGTGCAGATTAAACTGATCACCGTTGTTCTTTTAAACCGGTATTCACTCAAACAACTGATTCACATACAGACATCTTCTCTTTATAAGCTCCACCTTGCAAGACAGAACTGATCCAATCGTTGAACACAATGCAAATGACTGAGAGACATTACAAAACGACTTCTTATTGTTCACTAATTACCTCTGACAGTCCAGGCATAACGTGGTCATGCAAGCAGGACAGTTCAGAACAGCATCACTGGTTGGAACAGATGAAGGTTTTGTCTGTTGGGGCTGCAGCACTCTCTGATTACGGTACCTACCAAATGAAGTGAAGATGGATTAAAAAAAATGGGAAACTACCCATCCTTGCCCATCAATTTAACCTTGAAATGTTTTAAAATTAAAACACATCAGTAAATACTCATCTCTCTCTCTCAGTAACTTTTTACTAATTGAAACTACGTAAATAGAAGAACTATGAGGAAAAAACACAGACAAGTATTTTTCCATTTCGTTTGTATAGCAGATTTTCATCTGGAGATGTACATACATTAGATGTGGATTTGTGCCCCATAATTATTTTCCTAGAGAAGACAGGTATCTCAAGAACAATCTCTGCAGGTAACCTACATCAACGTGCTTTTAAACAGATTTAGGTCTCTCTTCTGCTGCAACAAGCATTTTTCAGCCTTCAGAGAAGCCTCAAGTAAAGCAGCTTTGAGCTGCTCCTTTTACAAATTTTTCATCAACATCACAGTTATTTTGATAAGATCTATAGCCAAAACTGGCTTAGTGAACTGGGAAGTTTTGATTCTGAAAAACTGCAAGTTTTAGCATCCTGTCGCTCCAAAAAGTCAAATTCCATTACATATACATATAAATCTGACAAGCTTTTAAATTCCCTATGCTGTAAATTCAAAGGCACTGAGTGGACTTGACAGCATAGGGTTTTTCAGTTTATTGTAAGCGCCCTATAATTATTTACAGTCTCGTACCTCCTCCTCTGTGAGTCTACCCATTCTTGGTCTCGACTGTCTTTTTCTGGGTCATACAGGAGCTCATCATTGGTAAGAACCCGACGTTGCTGATGTTTTCTTTTTTTCTGAACATCTTGCATAACTGCAGAGATTTGGGCAAGCACAGGTGACATCAGCTAGATATATGATGATTCTTTACTTAACTGATCAAAAAGTAATTTTTTCAATTTTTATTTTCAATGCACGCAATAAATGTGAACTAACTCGTAACTATCTAGCTTATCTCCCCTCTAAATACACCACTGCAAAGGATTAAAGCACCGTACATACACTGGGATACATCACAAAGTTGCAAGAACTCTGTTGAGATGATATAAGCTAGAAGCTGTCCTTGGAAGGCCCTGTTCAGGAATAGCCTCTGAGGCCCTGAGAGGATCTACTGGATCTGAGACACAGTACTGCTCTGAAAATGCTGTCTTCTCTTCTCTCTCAGTCCCTTACCCGTTTTGTCTTCATCTTCTGAATCAGAATCAAAGTAAATGTCATCATAGTACTCTGAAGTGGTGGCAGATCCAGCCTGCCCAGTGCTTGAAGAAGTACCTGTGTTAAATTGAAAAGAAAAGCGGTAAGAACATGTCACCAAAACGATAACACGTATCAGAACAAACCTACGTTTCCAAGTTACGTGTGTTAAGCAGTTTATTTCCATGTCCTGATCAACCACATCATTTGTGTTATTTCCTTTACAGATAAAACCACTCAATTCCTCTGAGATGAACCTCAGGTACCATTCAAAGAAAAGTTTATTCTCTTCTTCTTTGAAGTCATACAAAAGATACACAATCATGGCAAACTGTTTCATAAACTTTGATTAACATAAAATTCAAGGGAAAAAAAAAAAACAACAAAAACCAACAACTATATTTCATACGTTCTGTATGAACTATATATAGAAGTTCATAAAATACTCAGATCCATTGTCAATCACATCTGTCCCAGCCCGTATGCACCAGAAGCCCCACGCCGTGCCACGTGCACATAGTGGTAGAAGTGCTGTGCCCCAGGAAATGAGCAACGCTTCACCAGATGTTTTGTACTAGGTAAAAAGAGCAAATGTTCTTCAACTGCCAGAGCAATCAATCTTCAGCACACAAAACAGCATACAAACTCCAGAATGGATAAATCCCTAACTCAGTTTCACTACTTGATACAACTTGTAATTATGAGCACTTTTTGGAAAGAGATTAATATTTATCCTGATTCTTTTCCCCAGCTGATTTGGGATTGTAACCTACCATATGCTATTCCCTTCAGCAAGAACGTGTTCCAAATGTTGATAGCATCCTGAGCCACTACACAAAAAGATTGCAAACTGTTTGAAAGGCTTCCAAACACACTTGAGAAAATAATTTAAAACAGGAGTTGCAGAGACACTGCGGAAAAAGAGGGCCAATCAAACAAAAAAGAAATCACAGTGGAATAGGAAATTAGAGTTTCAGAAACAACAAAACCAAAAATCTTAGAGAGGATGAAACAGATGCATAGCAGGTACCTAAGTACCCATTTCTGCAGGACTGAACGGCTGTTTTAAGACTTTTCCACAGGGCTCAAACAGCACTCCACTGCCACCACAGATTTCCCCCCCCCGTCCCCAGCTGTGAGAACACATCAACCTCTTAAGAACTGGACACCACTAAACCCTCAGCTTCACAGGTGAGCAGATGTTAACAGCGATTTACCCATTTCTGGTGATCTCCATTTGCTTTCTATGTTCCTCACGGTGGTGTTGAGCTCTGCCTCCATCTCCTTCTGGAACTCATCGTCGCTGGAAGATTCACTCTCCCCTGTGAGGCATTCCCGTAACAGCTTCCGCTTCTGGTCAGGAGTGCCATGCAGGAGCACATCCACCTCATCTTCGGAGCTACAAACATTGAAACATTACACAGTCAATTCCTAGGAACGGCTTACTACGCCAATTCGGGCTGTCAACATTTGAGCTGCGTGGAAATTCCCAGAAGCACTTAACCGCGTATTTACACGAAATCCACTCGTATATTACGTTAGTTCATTCACGCTCGGAGCGGTTTTACTGCAAAGGAGCAACGGAGCGAGGGCAGCCTGCGGACGGACCCACCGCGCCCGCAGAGCCCTGCCCCGTCACCCGGCGGCACGACACAGCGCGAATCCTGCAGCGGAGGGAAGCGACAGCCCCCATCCCGCCCCGCCACCTGCTGAGCTCTCGCTCCTCGTCGCTGGGCTCCTCCACCACGTACGGGTCGTCCTCCTCCCGCAGGCGGCTCATGGCGGCGCCCGCTCCCGGCACTTCCGGTGTGTCAACGCGACTTTCCGGTGTGTCACCGCGACTTCCGGTGTGTCACCGCGACTTCCGGCGGCACGGCCCCGCCCCCCGGCAGGGGACTCGCAGCCCCCGGAGCGGCGCGCGGGGCTGGGGCTGAAGGTTGAAGACACACAGCCGATACCAAAGAGGCTTGAAAAAAATTTAATGAGCTGCTAACACGGAAACAACGAGGACTAGTCTGAAAACTGCTCCCACAATCCTACTTAAAATATTTACAGCTGTGTTAACTGTATATACATTGCAGTCTTTGTCCGTTATAGTCTATTTATAGATGAGTTCCTTAGGAATTATACCTTTGCAGCTGGAAGATGAACAGCACAGTGTTAGTGTAGTTGCCATTAATAGAAAACAGTATATACACGATGTGAGTTGCTAATAGCCACCGGGCACCGATAACCAGAAGCCTGAGGCTGTGCCTACGCAACTCAGCGCAAAGAGCACGTGAAGCTGAGGAACCTCTCTGCCTTACACACATTCCGTGTGCAGTGCTGTGGTTTACTACGCTGTGCAATTCACCCTAACTGAAAATAAACCCAGCCCTCCATGCAGCAGTACCGGAGAGTGTGATTACAGAGACGGCCACTGACACTGGTCAGCATCTCCAAAGAAAAAATGCCATTCACTGGAATTCTGCTGCTCTACTAAAGGGCTACAAACCCATACAAAGCAGCAATCCCCCACGTGAAGAACAATTAATCAAGTAAAGACTAATTTTACAATATTCTGAGATTATACGAGAGAACAGCAGCTCTGGGAAAGGATTCGTGGTTCAAGGGAGAGAGAGAAAGCATTCAAAGTGAGTGGCCACGGATTGAAACAACATAAGGTGTGCAGAGCTCTAAGTCCAGTTAGCAGAAGGAGCTGCAGTTCAGGCATCCCTTTATTGGGTATGCCTTTACTACTGACTTTGTGAAGCAAAGCTTCTCATCTGTGTAAAAGTGGCGCAGTATTACCCTTTCTACTGAATACCCTTCTGCCACTTCACTTCACCCTTCTGGAAAGAAATCAGCTAGTTCCCTTAAAAAACATTTCTGCCAAAGAAAATACAAAGTCAGCCACTAAGCTCAAAAAAACTGTGCCAGATAGGAAAGTCACAGATGAACAGAGGCAAGTAAATAAACCTGAAAATACAAGTGAAAATTTGCCAGGCAAGTACTCTGCATCAAACCAATCTGGTACCTACTCAATGGTTTTACAGGATGAACAGAGAAAAATCTAATTAATCTGATTTACTAGAAAATATTAAGCTTATAGATGATACAATGTCTGCATAATTTTAGAAAAATCATTGATTTCATGGTTTATTTTACAATAATTGAATTAGTCTACAAGTTAAGGCAAACATACTAATGTATTTGCTTTTCTTTTTAAATCATAGTTATAAAGGTTACACAAAGTTCTTCAAAACTTCTAAGAAATGTTCACAATTGAAAAAAAGATTAAGTTTCTTGATATTGGTACATGGAAAAAAAACTAAGACAGTGTATACAATGCATTATAGTAACAATATTCAAATATCTAATGGTAATAGTTAAGCCATTTGAACAATGTACTTCAAATGGTGAACTTCAGAAATGACTTACAAAGGTAAATTGATTGGCAGCTGTATCGTAGTATTCATAACGAACATAATTATATTGGCTAGTTTCACAAAAACAGAGCATTTGGTTTCTGAACAATGAAAGCATATAATGATTAAATAAACATGAATATGTATGAATAACAAGTAAGCTGTTGCTTTGTATAGTCTTGAGCTACTTTCAGGTCTTCGCTTTAACTCTTTCGAGAGGAAGAGCTCGCTTATGTGCACTTTGTCAAAGGATTTCTCCAGGGAACCGTCAATGCCTATTTAAAGTCACGAAAACAAAATCCAGGAGGGCAGCCCTTGTTTGCGGGAGGACGGAGCGTAGCTTATGTGTCACCATTTAACACTGCCAGGCAGCTCTGCAGCAGCTGTAAGTTACCCTGGAAAAATACAGAAAAATACGACCACATTTCCTTTCACACTCATGGTACAAAAAATGGGTTTTTTTTTAAACAGCAATGACATTCATGATTAAGGGTAAACAGATACGTGTTAGGTATATGCGAAGACTTTTAAGGGAAAGATTTTAGCTGACCTTAAGATTGCTGTGTCATGGAACTAAGCCTGAAATTCAAATGTAAGCACTGCTACCATTTCCATATTTTTTTCCCAAATTTCTCACAGAAGATCTAGTTTGGCCATATAAATTATTCTATGCAGAGCGGTCCCTGCAAAAAAGTTGCAAAGTTTTCATTCTTTACATGGTGTCACCATGACTCTATCACTGCAGTATTATTCCCAAAACAGAAGCATTTGTACGTGCAAAGAACACTGACTTCATCAGTAGGTGTTAACCAGGGCTTTGCACACAGTATCTTCCCCCCACAGCAGCCATTTCAGCTTGTAGCTCTTTCCAAGGGTGGGCAATGTGTAAAAGACTTCTCCCCACAGATTTACATGCTTAGCTGCATGATTTAGACATGAAAGTTTCAAAGGTGAGGCTACAGAAAGCAGTATCAGAACAATAAATAAGCTTTATCTCTACGGGCAAATTCTGTCCTTCCTTCCAAACACAGATTTTGTACGTCAGCTTTCCAATCATATTTAAAGCATTCTAACTCTACCAGGATGACTTTCAGATTTATATTTGAAGTTACAGAACTAGTAGTTAAAAAGCTACCACTGCCAAGTATGCACAGGTGAACTACTGGTAAGCAAGGAGATACTTTGCAGAAGAAAAAATAAAATAAAATAAATCAGTATTCAAATTGTTTTGTGCATTTGTTTAAATGGTCACTTTACATGGCTGTCTGCTCACTCTTAATTAGTTGTACTAAATTTGTTCCCTAATCTGAAACCTCTCTGTAAGAAGTAACATTAGATTATTAACAGGTAAATTCCTATCAGATTCAGGCAAAATGCAAGGACAAAGCACCCTGAATCCCCAGTTGTGAGTTGTGATCCTCCAAAAACCAACGTGTAAACATGACTCCAAACAAAGAAAGCCTGCAATTAATCAGTACCAGTAATTTGCACATCCTTGATAAACTGTCCACACAACTACTGAAGAATTTGCAGTTCTTACTTTTTCCACAGTTGAAAGCCTATCAAGTGACCAGAGGTAGATATGCAAAAGGACTCTTGTTTCTCTGCCTGCAAAGGTCAGAAATCATAGCTCTCCCCTCTAATAAGGTTTTTATAATCCAGATTACGCAATTAACTGCACAAAAAAAGAAGATTCCTACTTAGGTCTACTGATCCCTTTTTAGACTTAGTCTCAGACTTATTTTCAGACTTGTTAAGGCTTCAGTAGCTTTTTGTCCTTCTGTGTCTGTAGGTGCAGGGGACAGTCCCAAGCTGCTTCAATTGGCCTCAATTCTGCAATATGAACAAGCTCAATATACAGGACACATATGGGGACCTGGTGGCCCATCTCTGTGGCATACTGAATTCACAAATCTAAGGGCTCTATTATTTCTAACAGTAGATTATAAGCTAGTAGCAAAGTCATTAATGGAATGGAATTTTTTTTTTCCAGCTTGAAGTACTTCTGGACTGCATGCCTGTTACCCACAGCAAAAGTATGACAAGTAATCTTTTGCCCATCTCTTTACAGTTCAGCAGCAGCATGAAATAACTTGCAGCTAACAGATCATTATGCAGCACAAAAAGGTTCTCAGTCATTTCCAGTCTCAGAATGACAGCCTACTGACATTTTAAAAACAGGCACATCATTCATTTTCATTAAGTTTACAAAGTTCACAACAACCACCTTATTTAAATTATAATAAGTGAAGGACCACAAGGCTGAGCACCATTACTCTTTCTAGCTGCAACATTTTATTTACTTGACTTGCAACCAGCACAGCTCAAAAAAGTTCTCCAATTTCAGATTCAGAAAAGTATTCCTTGCCAACTTAGTCTCCTGAGCACTAGGGATAACAGTAATTGGTAGACTGTGGTCACAGAAGCAGGGAATAAAGAGCTTCAGACAAGGCATTTAACCAAATCCCTTAGCTTTGGATTTTGCTTCCTTCCTTCTTCTGCCAATCCCAAACAGATATCTGTTGTCAGTAAGGCAACAAGTTCGTTTTTTTACATCAGAATCCATTAAGGCAAGACAGTATATTATAATATATTTGTGGGAAAATATTTGCTTTTTGGAGGAGGCGGTTTAGTTAAAATTCCTGTCATACCACAAAGTGCAGCCAAAGCTCTTAAGCGTTTTAAGTATACGATTGTAACCTTAGAAGTTTCACCACATTTCAGACTGTCAGTTCTCCCTTCTCAACCATGAAGCCCAGCATAAGAATGCCTCAAAATCCAGCAGTAGAATACTGAGTAGGTTTAAACACAGCTTTTGCTCAACATTCCTGAACATACATGAAGTTTTACTTAAGCTACTAACGAAGAAATGCAGAAGAGGCCTAAAATACTAAAAAAATTCAACATTCCCTTGCCCGACTATTAAGAAGTCTAATCTGCTGATAATGTATAGCTACACTTGATGTTATGCATCTGCATAAAAAAATCTTCTGTTAGCATTATTTCATTTAAAGGCTATATATATATATTATATATATATATACACACACACACACACACATATATATACACATACATACAGAACTGATCTGACTTTAGTTCCTGACTTCATACAGGTCTTGTATGATCTCATGCTTAAGCCTGTCCTGCATCTCAAGTCCCCAACACCTGGATAACAGGAGAAAACACTTTCTATCTCACAAAAAAAAAATTGTGAGATGAGGTTTTAAAAACTGGCAGGTACTCAAACGAAAGCAATAAATATCAAAGAGCTCACAAAACATAAAAGCCCAGTCAAAATTGCCTTCAAGAGGATGAATTTTCCAAAGACAATTCACAGCAGTTCCTCAGATATATTTTACTTACATTCTTCTCATTTAGGAAAGTTGTAGGAAGTTTACCTTTTGGGAGGATGCTTATCATCAAACTCCTCTCCCTGGATGTAGGAGCATGTATCACACAAGACTAACGCAGGCATTTTGGTTATTCAAGCAGGTAACACTTAAAACCAGTTGAAATAAAGGCCAAAAAGGACCACGATTACCTTAGCATGCTTTAATTCCAGTTCTGCTAGTTCCACTAAATTTTTTCTGAACGCTGCAACTCTTCTTGTCTTGAAGTCTATCAGTTCTATATAAAATAAGATTGGATTCATTAATATTATTGCTAGTGCCCTCAACTGTTAACTGACTTTCCTTCAAGAAGAAAGAGGTTAGGGATGTCTCATCTGGATGAAGAATTAGCCAGATTCGCAGGGTCAAACAATTCCTTTAACTGATAAATACAGTATTGTTTAAGCCTTGTACAAATCTGCCCCAAATGAGTCAGATGATTACTCACAACAATCTTAGCCTAAAAAGGAGTATGGCCCCAGGAAAGAGGCCAACATGTAAATAATACTGCTTTCCTTTACAGTTAACTCTGCATCTTCAGTAAAATCTCCTTTCATAACTTCTCCCTTTTTTAGTATCACTGCTGCAACCGGCTACATAAAACCAAAAAGGGTAATTTAAACAGTACTCAAAAAGTACTCAAAAAGATCAGGCTTGCCTTTACTGCTATCAAATGTCTTTTTATACCTATGCATATAAGAGAGGGATAAAAAATAATCTGCACCTACACTTTGCTCTACCAAACAATTACGACACCAATATTATTGACTAATGAAGCCATCAGAGCCAAAGAAAAATATCATTTCAACTATCCAAAATAAATAAATACTAATTGAAAGATAAGAGCTTTGCGTAGGAAACACAGAACAAAAATTTATTTTCATTTATACTATCTTAAAATCCATTAATTTCCAAGCAGTAACATAGGATCAAAAACTACCCAAATACCTTGTTTTGCTGATTCAGATATCTTCTCAAATTTCTGACAGCAGATCTGCTGAGTGGTTTCAGCTTGCAGCACATCTTTGTTTTTCGCTCTTGCTTTATCCAATGCCTTATTAGCATTTTCATAATCCACTAGTGACCTAGATCTTCTATATAGGAGATCCTATAAAGTATAAAGGCCACACAGAGTTTACACTAACACACTCCAAACATTTTAGCATATACAAATAAATAAAGAAAATCAGATTAAAATTAGCCTTTCTTCCTGTATGGCTGTTCTAACTAAATTATTTTCATTCACTGTATTTCATCCTGCAAGTCACAGGAACATCCCTACTGGATCAGACGTGCAGTTTAACACTGTTTGGTCTGCATCTTGCCTGACAGAAGCTAGCACCAGATGGCTTAGATGATACAGCAAAAAGTCTAAGAAAAGGCAATCACGGGAAACTTAACAGCTTTTTAGATTAGAAACAAACTATATTTAGATTATGGATCAGAAATACAAACGGGCTTAAGAAATAGCAGTACTCTTTTTTTGTGCAACAGTTATTGCTGTGATCTAAATACAGACACTTTCTGTCAAATGTTTCCCCATTCTACTACTTAATCATCTTATATCAAGCAACATCAAGAATGAGTGTCTCTAGGTACAGAATATCCAATTTGCCCACATGTTTTTGAATCAGCACCTGCAGAGAACCTGGAGTACTTATCTTCAGTATTAAAAAGAAGAAAAATCTGCATGCAGTCTACGAGCTTGGAAAATTTATCAAGTGCTCTTCCACTGCTTTTAATTATACTGCATGTTTTAGCCTTGACAAGTGGTTCGTATAGCCCAAACAACTGCACTGCTATTCCTTATATAAAACTGATAACATTTGCACTTCTGAAGGAAAAACAGCAGTTTGGAGGTGACATTATTTCAGTCTGTCAACTTAAGAAAAACACAGTGTGTTTCTCCCTCCACCCACCCTTTCTTAAAAAAGGGACACTAGTCCACCAAACATAAAACATTAAGTTTACCTTAGCAGCTTGAGATTCCCTTAAGTAGTATTTCAGGAGATCAGAAAGTTTAAGATCTTCATCAGCAGACACCCGGGCCTCTATTTTCTGGACAAAAACAGTAAGTGGAAGCACTGATTTAAACACCAAGGTATCAGTCATACGTTTGTATGACATAAATACAATATGAACTACGCAACAGCGCAAGACAGACTGTTGTCTTCAAAAGTTAAGATCATGCATTTGTGATACAATACTCAGATGTGCAGCATGAGAAACGGCATTAGACTTTTCTATTAAAACGTGACAATGGCTTTCTGTTTCAAATAAAAAAAGCTTTCTTCCCAATTCCTATTATTCTTATTATACACTAGGAAAAAAAAAAAAAAACACAGAAGAGGTTAAGGTATAAAGGTATAAAGAGCTGCACAAGAAGTACAGTTGTCAAGATCAAATGAAAACAATTTAGGTACTCCAGCAGAGTAGCTGTGTCACTTGTACTGCATTAAATGGTTCAAAATACTACTCCGTAACATTATTTGTATTTTGTATTACTGTATTTAAAACAGACATCTCCGTGAATTTAGAGTGAGTAAATGCATTTTTAAGATCTTAATTTTTAATTAAAGATTTCTAAAGGGAACATTTGACGTCAAAGCCAGTAATTTGAGTTTTCATTTCCTTTGAAGGACCTACTTATGTGCATACAACTGTTTCTCTTTAGGAAAGTAACACACTTTTCATTCAAAACCTTTCATAATTTGCAACATGCACCTGCAGAAACAGGTATTGGCTTCAGAAACAAGTAACATGACTTTTTAGATTAAAAATTACATTTCTTCTCCTTAAAAAGTTCTGTGATGGTAACCAATACAAATATGAACAGCAGTTTAAGTATGTTGGAGGCACAACAGCTTTACTAGGTTATAAAGCAGAAGACAAGACTGACAAAAATTTAGCAGACCAACTACTTTAAAAGATCAATCATTTCATGAACAGATGGCTGAAAATTTATGCTTTTTCATTCCCCTTGCACATTGCTTTCATATTCAACATTACAGTATCCATAAGACAACTCCATGCTAATGCCTAACGTGCAAGACATTCTGGTACTTCAAAGGTAGATACAAAGAATATATCTACAATGGTTTCAAGATACATACCCTTGTTTTATCAAATAATTCTGATACCTTCAGAAAGAACCTGTAGGAAGCAAAGAGCTTGTATTACAATATTAACTTGAACAGTCTAATCAGCTTTCTATAATTGAAAATGTAGGCTGGGTATGGCAACAAGGACTGTAAATGCACTGCCTCTAATTGTCATTTGCAGAAACCAAAGAACGTTAAGAGTTTCAAACTGTAGTACGTCAATCATTTGAGAACTGTACAACTTCAAAAAAGGGAAGAGATTACGTGTAATGTAGGGATGGATTTTACTAAAGAACAATTGAACAGCTCCTCAGAGATTGTTCAACTTCTGTAAGTTAAACCCAAAATGCCACCATCCTGGTTAACAGTACTACACAGTTACCAGCTCTCCTTCATTCAAATTTGAATGTACGTTTCTCTGAGCTGTAAATATGATGCATGCCCTACTTGGAATTCAGAGAGCTTGAAAAGCATGGCACATCTGCATCACAGGAGACAATGCACACATTTGGTAAAACAGCAGACTGAATTACAGTCATTTCATTTTGACAGGAGACAGATGTGCTTCCTGACAGACTCTAACAAATGAAGTAATTGTTTATAATCATTCATCTGTAAGGTATCACTACATTTGGAAGTACATAATTATAAATCAAGTAAATTGACAAAAAGAAGTCACCTTTTAAATATACTTCTCTATTTTAACACTAGTAAATGTTCACAATCATTAACTAACATCTTCAGCTGGTTAATTTTTACTTTAAGATGCATCAAACAGTTCATATTCAAGCAAATCACTGAAAGAGTAGAAGACAAATATCCATACACAGAAACCTCCTGCTATTTTCAGAGCTTTTGGAATTTCTATTCCTTTACTTTCCTCAAGGCAGTAAATAAGCTGCCAGAACAGCAAGGCTATTTATCAAGATGCTGTTACAGGAACATCCAAAAACTCTGTATGCTCAGACCTGCGATATACCCTTGCTGCACACACTGAAGCACTTAAACCATTTTAAAAAAAGAGATGACAGCAGAGGCTTTGCCTCTTCTATGAGGGCTTTTTCCCTCAGTATCACTGTCTAGAAAATGCAGAAAACAATAGCATTTTTCCCAGGCAATTACTGAAGAAAAAATATTAAACCAGTCTCAGATTACAGAACAGAAATGTTAGTGAAGAAAATCTCTTAATGGGATATATCTGCAATAAATTCAGTTCTTCTCATAACAAGAGTGCCACCAAACTCAGCTGGCCATCATTAAGGCTGCTACTTAGCAAATTCCCCCGTAAGCTATTAGCAAAATCTTACTTGCATATATCTGTGGAGTCCTGTGTTCCTAATGCATATAATGAAGAACCAATTCTATTATAGTCATCCGCCACACCTAGGAAAAAAGCAAGCACTAGTTTTACTGTTTAATTCCTCTCCTTTCTGGAAATCAAGATCCTTTACTTCTTCAACAGTGTTCTGTTTTGTTGGGATTTTTTAGTCCTACAAGGAGCATACTTCAATACAAAACCAGAAATGCAATTTAATTTCTGTCACGTATTATGAAGGACAAGTTCACACAACAAACAAGGCTCTCTCACCACACCTCAAAGAATGTAATTTATCTGGGGATATTCAGTACAACTAGAACCTGCTGACAGTTATTACAGTTATTGTGCAACACGGTTAGGCTTTATCTTTTAGAAATTTACAGATTCAACGTTGAAGTTCGAATTTAAATCCAAATCTGAAGTCCAGAGCTACTTAAAAGAAAATGAAAACTCCGGGTGCTTTAGGGTATTACAATGAATACCAACTCAGAACTGCCAAAATACAGAGCTATATGCACACCATCTTTTCTTACATACATTTAATTTTCAGGAAACCCTTACCCATCAACAAGTGGTTACCAGTTAGTGGCACCAGAGTTAAAGCATTTTAAACAATAAAATCAGAAGCACAGTTTGTGAAGAAGGCTGCCTAATCTGACAAGTGAGATACTGCTACACAGTAATCAAACCAGATCTTTGCACAGATTGCTTCTTTAAAAACGTTCAGTATAAACTCAACAGCTGAGGAAAATGTTAACAGATCCAAGCAATGAACAGGAAACTTTGTTTCTTGTTTTTGGAGTTTACAGAAACATTTACATTTGCAAAGTTCCAGGATGAACTACCCTAACCATAAAACAAGGTTAGAACCAATTCTTCTTCACTTCTACATATTACCCATTTCCAAGATAAGCTTCCCAGGTTATGGGAATTGCTGCTCCTGTTTGATAGAAGTTGCCAACAAGCACTATATAGGATATGGGTCTAAAAATGGAAATCAAGGGCAACAGAAGTCTAGTTCTTCATAGTTTCTCAAAACACAGTTATATGTTCCTAAATCAAAGGATTCCTATTTCCTCAAATCTGCATAATGCGATCGAGTACATTGTCTAGAGCTTCAAGAAACGATGTCAGCTAGCATTCAGTTTTGGAAGAGAAATCAATAACTAATCAGAGAATCTCACTTCAGCAACAAAAGGGGTCTTGCAAACCAAGCTCCTGAACACAAATTCCAATACCCACTCTAGAAAGCTGAAAAATGGAAACCAGACCTCCCAGTCTGTAACAGCCCGAAGATGAGTTTGCTGCTAAGCCAATACAATGCCTAGTGTGCTAAGAAACTGCACTCTGATAAACGCAAGCTTAACTAATACAGAGCAACCTCATTAGAACTAAAATCACAAGTAATGCTCCATTACTCACTCTACAATTAAAAGACTAAGAATCAGTCTTAAAGTACATAAGGTTTTGTTTCACTTCAAAGGGACTGAAGATGTCTTCAGCACAGAAACGTGCTTCATCCAGCCTACTGTAGCAAAGGTTAAACTTTGAAAATAATATTACACTTTGTTTTTCACTACCAGAAGACTACTCTTTGAGAAATTCACTTTTTCTTGTAAAAAAGTAAAAACAACTGTTCCTCACAAATAATTTCTGTACATTCTAGTACAGCCCTCCTTTTTTCAGAACTCACTTTTATGTGATCGTGTCATTTTATCGGATTTGGCGGAGGCATCTTTGACTCGGTTGTGGTATTCTACAAGGAATGTCCTTTCATGTTCAAAAAAATCATCCACATCCTGAAAAGAAAAAGGACAAAAAGCCCTCAGATTTCACTCATTCTGTATAGTACAAATTATATATATATATATATATATGTATTTGCACATAGTGCTGTTGCTGTGACATGAAATGACTTTTATCTAGAACATCATTTATGTAAACTGTTTATCTCCTTACTTAGTTAATCATGATTTCCTGTTTCATTACAAATTTGTAATAAGCATTTTAAAGGTCTAAGTAACTAAACTTGAAGTGAAATCAGTTCACTATTACCTATCAATTTGATAGAAATACAGGATGAATGGCAAGAACTAAATCAAGGACACTAACCTAGGAAAAGGCAGGATGAGGTAGTAAGATACCCAACTGTGCACATTCTATGGTCAGAACACAGACAATACCAACTTACAGCACTGACCTTTATGACAGATTTCTTTCAAGTTCACAAACATAGGTATATTTAAATTGTTATCGTACTACCATTTAAGATATGTGGCTTAAACTAAAACCCTAAAATAGCACAGCTCTTCCATAACATCCAATAGGCTACAGCACAGGCTTCGAACAGTGTGCTTTTTGAGTAACTACTGCTGGTTATTTGGACTTTGTTTTATTTTTTCCACGTCATAATTAATCCACAATTATATCCTCTGTCCAGCAAATTTGAAATTCAAGATTTTATGACTAGGAACTTCAGCTCCATTAATGTGCTTGCAAATGGGAATTTAATACCAGAAAGAAGACCAAAAAGCAGCTTCTGCAGAATTTTAGTTATAAAACCATTCGTTCAATTTTAGGAAAACTTGAAAGACAAAGCTAATATATTTTTAATCTTGATACTAAGCAGAAACTACCTTTACTCCTGAAACAATGACACCGTCTGCTGATTTAACCATATTTTTAAAGAAGTCTTCCAGTTTCTCTTTCTTATTTTTCCCACGAACGCTCAACTGAAAAAACAAATTCATGTATCAAGTTATTTCATTTGCTGGAGGCAACAGAAGCTGTTCTTGTTTTTTTTTCTTTTAAATATAGAATGACATACCAAAACTTGCTGCTTCTAAACCAGTTTTCCTGCTCTTTACTTACCCAAGCTCTGCATTAATGGAAATAGAGCACTATGCACCCAGAATAATGGGCTACTCTTATTTACTACTGAGCTTTATACCTACAATATTCTTCCATTAAATAAAATGAAACTCAGCAATATTCTAGCAGACATAGATGATATCAAATGAATGACATATACGTGTCAGTTATCAATAATACAGTAGTTATCGTGCATAGTATAACCTGAGTTAAACTTCCATTACCAAAGTTTATTCTTCTAAGCGTAGAATGACAACATTTTCACACTGAGAAACTAGAGAAGCATTTTTCCCTCACTGCTCTGAAGATAACATTGCTTTCAGCCTACTCACACTTCTCTCCACCTAACTTTGTCCAGTTTAAGAAAATTGAGTTCTTTAGAAAGCTGGCATTTGTAAGTGAAGCAACAAGAGGAGTCACATACATACATACTCAGTCAAAACAGTATTTGTCATGGTTTGTACTTCAATGTTCAATGTTCACTTCCGCAATTTTAAAAAGTAACTAAAACACATTTGCAGAACGAGCAACCACCAACTCTAACACCAAACAGTTACTATGGATCCAGGTAGATTTCTTTCAAACAACTCAGGAACAGAAAGCAACTCCATATACAATGTGGATAGCCACAGCAACTAAGCACTCAGAAAAAAAAAAAAAAATCAAGTTTCACCTGCATTATTGAAAAATAAAAAGGGGGGGAGGAGCTTTCTTTATCCTAACACTTCAGGAGAAATCCTCTTGTTTCATAAGGAACAAAATCTAAACCATTGCTCTAAATCCTAAAAAAATTATTCTTTTTGTTACATCAACTCCACACCCCATCCCAAATTTCAGCCAAGGAATAGACAGTTTTAATACCATATGAAATCACCAACAAAAGCTAATCTTTTTAATCCAAAATATACTAGATTTCCATTAATATTTTTGATTCTGACGCTGGAGTATTTGGTTCCACAGGAGGCAGGAGAATGAACTTCTACAGACCTAAATGAATTTGTAACTTAAAATAAAAATATGTCTAGTATGAAAGAACTCGTACAACTTGCTCCAGGAGGTAATGCTTTTTTAATCAATTTTCCACACTAACATATTGATGATTGTACATCTTGATTTCTCTTGCCAACAATTTAGTTTTCAATACTCACATCCTGATTATATTCCAAGAAGACATGGAAATTTAAATCCTTTCTCAAAATAGGATGTGCTGCCACACGACACAAGAATACTTCATGCATTGCGACTGTCTTCTTGAATATTGCCAAATATTCACTGAAAAGAAGAAACAAGATGGACTAAGAATTTCACTTGAAGCAATAAAGTTTGAGATAAGCCCACTGAGAAGGCTTTAAGAGATCCTCAGTAAGTACACAAAATTTAAGCTGACAGAGGTTATCACTGTTTTTTTTAATATACATATACACACACATAAAAAATATAAGGTTAATATGAGGGGGAAATTTGAAGCCCTAACATATTACCGATAGACTTTTAAAGAAGGCTCAAATACAATCTAATTTTTAAGACTAACACAGATGGGTTCGCTGCAAGCGTAATTTCAATTGTGTCCCTTCACAGAAGTCAAGAAATTGAGATATGCTAGTTAGTAGGTAGCAGACGTGCAATTCCTTCCTCCCCATCTCCATCCCCTTGCCTATTTGCACCCTCCTTCCTTACTTAAATGTTCATAAGATTTGGGTAGTTCTTGAAATAGCAGCCTCGTATTCCATGATAAAGTACTTAGCCTTTTTAGGCTGAAGCTTACATGGATGTCTTGCTTCATAGTGGTTCTAAAAGTGAAATTGAGTGCTGCCTTTCATAAGTACAACCAAAACAAGCACATTTAACCATTACAGCTGCATAGTTGCTCAGATCAATCGACTCAACTTTAGAGGAAATATCCATTTGTGATTTAATTAAGAGGATGGCATTCTTATCAACACAAGTTTTCTAAAACTCTTTTTGCTCTGCAAATTCAATCAGTAAGATGTAACTTCTCTAGAAACAAGGAAGGGGCTCTTTTCCCCATTCTGAGGTCAAACAGTGAAATGATAACACTTTTGCTTCCACTATGTGCAAGGAGGTTAAGATTTACATACCAGCAAACCAGCAGGGCCAGTGTTGGGAGATGTTTGATCTCAGTGAGAGTAGTAGTCATTCAGTGAAGACAAAAAAGGAGGATGCAGAGGATGGAGGTGGCAGTAGAAGAAACCCAAAGTTTTCTGTGTTATCCAACCCCTAACCAGACCACAAGAGAATCATGATCAGGGCCGCTGGAAAACCAGATTCCTTAAAATCTAGTGTTTTACTAATTTCCAGTTCTCTGTATATTAAGTGTATATCTACTCTGCTATAAAGGATGGCGTATGCAACACTAACACAGAGTTTTAAGACATTTGCTCACAGCTGCTGGCGTTTGGAGAGAAAACATCAGTTCTAAGAGTTCTGTGTACTTCTCTTGCCAATTCAGAGCTCTTCACAGAAGCAGTCTAGAAGCAGTGTAAATATACACTTGAAAACTGAAACCAATGACAGGAAAAAAGATCAAAGAAGTGAGTGCATGACAAGGAAAGTGGAAGGAGCCAGGAGAAACTGTACTGTGCAACTCAACATAGAACAAGAAGACAGTTCAAATGTTTCAATAGATACTAAATTGACAATATGTGAAGATACTTGTTTCAGGAAGCATATTCTCCTTGTGTGGAAAAAAAAAAAAAATCAAGAGAAAAAAATGTTCAGGAATTACTGTATTTCTTAGGGAACAGAAGGTTGGCATCTATGTTGACAATACCAACCACATGCAAAAATCCCTCGTTCAATCATATATGCATAAAACTTATTTTTTCATTATGTTTATAAAATGGAGAACTCCAGAAATAAAAAAAAGGCACAGGCTACCTCCTCCTTTCCCAAGTGTTCTATGAAAAAAAGGATCTAACTAGGTTGCTGCTTTCCTTTCTCTTACAAAAGAATTCTCAAGAACAAACTGACTTTCTTCCTGTTTCAGAAGATTGTCCATGAAATAGTCATGATTTCTAAGCAATGACTTCTACAATTTTCCTAATGGCTCTGATCATGATCGCTAAGATAACCTTGGTTATGTAGCAACTTGATTCTCAAGCTTCTATCTCACAAGAGAACCACTGCAGTGAAACCAGAAACATGGGACAGCACTAAAATTTGAAGGGAAAAAAAAAAAGGTAGCAATGAAGTCTACATACGCCTCCAGTTCTTGTTTCATTTTGGTGAATTCTTCTTTAGTCATTGATCCTTCTCCCTCTCCAAGCTTCTGCAGTTTCTCCCTTGAGGCATCAAAGTCAGGCCTGGGTGGTGCTGGTGGAATCTAGAAACAAATATTCTTTTTTAATTCATTCAACATCTCAGTCAAACAATATCTATTCAGGAAAGGAACAGAAGTTTGCCTGCAGCTTAGCTTTTTAGTATATGGCTCTCTATTTTGTCATTCATTAAAGTATTTACAGATCAATTCTCTCATTCATGAGTTAGATACTAGGAACTAGTTTGCCAATTTTCACCAAACATCCTTGAAGATTACTCAAGAGCAAACTAAATGGCTTCTGTAGTTTAATTACAACAGAATTCAAGCGATACCTAGCTTTCCCAATGCAAGGAATTTAAACCCAGAATTGTTATTTTATAATGTTTTGGTTCACTGATATTTGTCCATCACATGAATGCATTACAGAAGAAGTAAATTCCAGAATTCACTCAGACAACTGTTAGAAACTAGTTACTAGGAATCACAGAACAGTCACTCCCAATAGCTCCTCTTACTAAAAAAACACTAGCTCAAGAATAGCATGACACATCACAGGCGATCGTAATTGCAGCCAATTAGAAATACACATTTACCAACTGAATCAGTGGATCCTCTTATCCAAACACAAATACCTAACTTTCACACCAAGAGAGTAACTATTTCTATCCATAATTAAAGTATGAAGAGTAGCATCCACTTTTAACAGGCATCCCACCATAAGGTGGCAAAGCTTTTTTTTTCCCCCCTCAAACTCTTTTATGGTAAAATGATTCTGATCTTCAAAATGGAAACTGAAAAAGCCTAGTTAATAGGTCTCATTTACATCACTCTGCCATTCCAGATAAAACAAAGACAACCTGATGCTCTCAACTAAATTAAACATTAGCTTTCAAAAACAATATCACCAAGTTATTCAGTCTCCCACACTTCAATACTGCAGAGTAAAAATATGCTTGGATACAGATTAAGCTATTTGCTCCTCAGCATTAAAAGACAGTAAAAATGACAGCCACAGTGATTTTCCTCCAAGTTCGCTTCAAACATGAATTTCATGTTACTGAATAAAATGAAGTAGTAAAGCATCTGATCTCGTTTTAGTAGGAAAGAACACCTGCTGTTTCTATCAGATTTAAAAGCAGCCGTGAGTACTTCACGTACACAGAATCCAGCACACATAAAACAAACTGTCATACTTACAATGTAGCCAGCATAGTCCTCATTCTCAACAAAGGAATCATGAAGCCAAATGAACTCTTCGTGTTGCCGAACAACAGAAAATTCATTTTGCTTGAAATTTGGTAAGGAACTCTGGAAAGGGAAAAGGAGAAAGACTTCTAAAACAACAACAACAATCACTACTATATGAAAAGAATCTTGAGGAACATCAAACTGTATCCCCATGAAAAATATACATATAGTAACAACAACAACTGTAGCATCCAGATAAGTTATTTTACCAAAAATTCATACAGCAATAATTACTCCCATCTCAGTAAGTGCATCAATGACTTGAAGTGGTTTACCCAGAGAAACTGTGCAATCTTTACCCTTTAAGATATTTAGAACTCATCTGGACAAACCTTGAGGAACCTACACTCTCATTTGATGGTGGAGAGGAAAAGGGGACTAAGATGTCAAGAGATCTTCTCCAACCTCAACTACTCTGTGATTCTGCACTCAATAAACCAACAAATTTACAAAAAGAAGTCGATACAAGCTGTAACTAAAAACAACTCTTGAATATAATTCCATTATGGAATGTAATTTTAGAATCTGAAACCACAGCTAGCCTAAGTAAAAAAAAAAAAAAACACTGAGTAATACTGAGGTGTATCAAAAATACTACCTACAAACAGGCAAATTAATAGGCAGAGGAATCATACAATAGCACATTAGTGCAAAAAAAAAAAAAAAAAAAAGAATGTTACTGTATTCTGTGCTTTTTTTTTTTTTTACTTCAATTTTTTGTCATCACTTCCTAGTGCATTGCTGCTACGTGGTCTCTTAAACATGAGATAATGTTGTTCTCTCATCTCCTTTGGGATATAATTCACTTGCTTCATAAACGCAGTTCAAGCAAACTTTCTTTTTCATAATAAAGAAAATGTGCAGCATACAAACCCAGGCTTTTACCTTTGTATGGACAGTGAACTTCACTTTGTCCCTCTCACTGAGCGCATCTGAGATATCCACTTGCAGAGCAGCATCAGTCTGGAGATCAACGTTGATGGCTCTAAGCTAAACAAAGAAAAAGAATCTATTTAGCTTAAATATATATATAAGCTAAACATAGAAATATATGTTAATTGCATTTCCCTTGAGAAGAGCCCCAATCTAGTCTACAGACCAAAACTAATTCATTTAAAAAAGCAACATTAAACGACTGTTTCCAGCAGAGAAAAAATAAAAATTAAAAATCCCACACAACTGTAGTACTCCTCACTGCACAGACAGACACACACACAAATTTCCCTTCTTGCATTCTGTTCGAGTACCACGTTCATTTCTACGCACTGTTAACCTGCAAGTAACTGAAATGAACAAGACAAAGTACACATACAGACAGCAGCAATTCTGCTAGGCTTTTGTCTTCATTTCTCTACTCCACCCCAACACTCCTTTTACGCATGCTCAGCTGACAGTCAACACCACCTAAAGGTAATTAAGAAGGAACTAATAGTCATTAAGGTTCTTTTGAGGAGAAAAGTGGCCCTGTATTTATAAGAAGGCACAGCTATTAATGAGCTGGTTTGCTCACATTGTCTTACCCTATTCTTTTGTTTAAGATGCTCCACGATTGATTGAAAATGCTAAACAAAAAACAAACAAAACAAAAAGCAACAACAAATCCTCTGTACTTCACAGAGCTAACTCCTCTTGGATGTTTTTCTGAAAAAATATAATAATTTCCTGAAAAATAGCATGAGAAACGGCAACAGTGCTAGGAATTTGTTTTTCATTATTTTTCTACAGGATGTGAAATCTGAACTCACACAAAATCGGTCAAGTCACAACACAAAGACAGCAAGACAACCAAACGCGGAAAAAGAAGATGACAACCCGAGCACAGCGGTCAGAAGAGACAATGTCTGGCAGTAACTAAAACGAAGGCTTCACCGCTCCACTACTCAGTGAAACTAACCTCATCTTACTTGCACTCTTGTTCTAAAGCAATTTGTCCCACAGCAATTTCATAATCATCATCAACCAACGTTCTGAATATTTTTTACAGCTACTAAGGCCAAATCTGAAATCTTCTACAACTGCAGTGCCAGAAATGATTTCTGTGTTGTGCTTGTGATGTTTGACTCCTACTGAAACAGTTTTCCTTTGACGTTTCATTTATTTCTAGAAACGCCACGCTATTCAGTATAAAAGCGCTTTTCCATACGAAGTTGCAGACTTTTTCCTGCAGGATTTCTCAGGAATGCATTTTGAAGTTTGTACTCAAGTACACAAATGCATCACGACAGAAGCATCAAGCACCGCATCTTGTTTCCCACCAGCTGCCTTAACCCTTTTGGAAATTTCAGTGGCCAGCTCCCACTCTTTGTCCTCAGCACACCAACTCTGTTCCTTATGCAGCAGAAACCAGACTACCTGAGTTTACAACTACTGTATTAAACTAAGCCGAATCACAGAGCCTGGAGCACCTTGCAAGGTTGGCTCACCAGCAGAATTTTTCTCCTCACAGCAAATCTGGAAGTCATTACATGGTAACACATTCCCACACTCGACACAGGGATTTTTGCTTTGTTTTCTCCAAGTTTAGAGGTCACTGCCTCACACAAAGCCGTGACATTAGCACGCAGTGACCCACTGCAGATCACATCTATGAAGCAGAAATCTCCCGGCTCCAACTGTGTTTCTAAAGTCCTTAACATCTAATTTAGGAAAGAAAAATACATCCAACATACCAAAGTCTGCCTTAAGTCACGACACCAAAATTTTCCAGCTTGCAAGGAAGTTTTCAGTGGTCATACTTGCACTATTTACAACGTTCAGAATGAAATTCTTATCTGCACTGAGGAAACGAAGAACCTTAACCATGACAGCTCCACTCACGGCACGCATCTGTAAAGGACTAATTGTTTGATTTATACTGAGTTAAGTTTGTAACGATCCTGAAGAGTTTAATCACATGTTAAATTATGCTATGCAGCCTGACTGCCAACAGGGAACGTTTTCATCTGCAATGGTAATGAAGCATTCAATGGAAGGTGTCGAAGACAATCACAAAGTTGAAAGACGCTAAATTTATTCATATGACACAACGGTCCATATTGTATTACTGGGAACAAAAATCACAACATCATCACACAGCAAACTTAAGCAATCATTGCTTCAAAAGAAAGTTGCCACCAACGGAGAGCTTCTGACTCACAAAGAGAGTAGAAAATAAAAACAAAATGCTACAAAACTCTCCGACTACTTTAAATTCTGGAAATAAATATGGGTGGGACAAATCCCCACATCTCCTTTTTCCTCCCTCCCCCTCAATCCAATACATACAACACAGCACAATTGTTTTATGCTAAGATACACGCTCTACGTCTTATGCTGAATGTCTTGCAAAACACAAGCTAGCTTAATTTCGCAGCTTTGCAGCTCCCTATGCTAGACAAACAAAGTCCCTTTTTTATTCAAATAGCCTAGAAAACGCCACAAGCCAAACGAACAGGGCTAACCGATGTTACAGTACTAAAAGAGAATGCAGTGCAATTGAAGATTTAGCAACGAAGTACTTGTTTAAAGGCCAATTAGACTTCATATGATAATGAAAAGAAGCTGGGAAAGACAAGGGAAACAACCAACCCTTGCATTCTTAGGCAATGTCATCCTTTAACAACAGTAACTAACTGAACGCCCTAAGCTTTCAAAAAGGTTAGAGAGAAAGGATCCCTCCTTCAACTGATTGAACAGGCAGATAAATACACAAGGCAGGAGAAATAAGCGGCACTTTACAAGAGGAACACCAAGCCTCACCGCAGCAGCAAGTTTCTAACAGACCTGCTCTAAGCGCACTTCTCCTAGATGAGTACATGTACTTACGTGGCATTAGCCATATAAGCTGAAGTACATACAGATACGAAATACCCAAAAGGGTACTAGTGGAGCAATACAATACCGCTTTTTAAAGCTCTTATTGTTTACGTTAGAGAGATCACACAACAAACACAACCAGGAACGGACCTACTCCAAGTGGACTCAGCAGTACCTTCCTAAGCGAGATTGAGAAAAGCAGTTCCTGCAAGGTCATTTTATGAAAACTATTTATAAGTAGTTCCTTCTACAGACCACCCACTGCTACTTCCTCAAAGATGATTCTCAGTGCTCTATTTTACAACCACCCGGAAAAGTCTCCATATGGTACAGCGCAATTGTTACTTGTTTTATGTGGCATCAACAAAAATTCCAGCTTTCCTTTCATCCCATCATCCTCGCTTTAGAATTAATACAACTGCAGCTGACCAGCGCCACGCTGAAGAGTTAAAGTACAGTTGTTAAAACAACTCAGAATTCTAGAGAGGAAAGAACAGTCGCTTCCAAAACAAAAAGCTAATTACTCCAACCAGAAATTGTAAATCACGTTTTCAAATAAAAGATCCGAGCGACCGTTTTTTAGTCGCAGAGGAAGGCAACAAATCAGAACTAGGAAAACTCTCTACAAAAAGCTGTTTATTTTTACTACTGCTAAGCAAAACGTTAGGGTTTTGAAGATAAGAGCACAACAAACGTATTCATGAACAGACTCTGCTAATGTTGCTTCTGATTAGGTTTTCTGCATCACCATCAAAATAACGCAGATAACAGCCTGTATTTTAACCCCAGGGATTTACAGAGCAGTGTGAAGAGAAAATAAAAAAGAAAATAAGAAACCAAAACTGGAGAACAGAGGACACTTCTCAATTCCTCAGTGTTGGATGCTAGAGGAAGTGAGGGGAAGGAAAAAGAAGAAAAAGAGGACTGTGCTTGGCCAACTGAAATGATGTAAGTTGTCCAGCAGCACAAACAAGACTGCTTAAGAGATTTCTAATGGCTTTAAAATTACATTGTGAACAGTGACTTCTTGGGGCCTCAAAGGGAAAAACTGAAACACAATCGAGAAAGTTTTACACATTCTATCTACATCCTCAGATTAAAATAACCTAATCATGAACCTCAGTGCCTGTTCCTAAATACCAAGGAAAACACATGTGGAATACAAGTCCATCATTCAAACATCCTCTGAACTAGGGCTGAAGAACAACTGGAACACAGAATGGCTTGGGTTGGAAGGGACCTCAAAGTCCACCCAGCCCCACCCACTGCCACGGGTAGGGCTGCTCCCCACCAGCTCAGGTTGCCCAGGGCCCCATCCATCCTGGCTTTGAGCACCTCCAGGGATGGGGCACCCAAAGCTTTTCTGGGCAGCAGTGCCAGGGCCTCACCACCTTCCTCTGAAAAATTTCCTCATGGCATCTAGCCTAAATCTCCCCCTCACCCTGATACTACCTGCCTATTCATATATACATGGGTATACAGAATATGCTTAATTCCTACCACACGCTTACAATCAAAAATCACAAGGTACCGAATGCTATACTTGATGCTTAAGTATGACATACACGATACAAGCGTATGCCAACACAGAGTTGTTCAGCTTTCATGTCTTCAGCAATGTAGTGGACACAGCTCCTGTAATAACCAGCAGCAA
Organism: Oreortyx pictus; assembly: GCA_036925125.1. NCBI lineage: Eukaryota > Metazoa > Chordata > Aves > Galliformes > Odontophoridae > Oreortyx > Oreortyx pictus. The sequence goes on from JAUPFR010000006.1 coordinate 35,720,021, forward strand.
CCGAGCCAACCCATCTTCCGATTTCACCCAGTCCTTCACAAGATACCACCTGATTAGGTCAGCCTGAACAAACCACACCAGATTAGCCTATTTGTTGCTTAAGTGAGACAGGGAAGCTAAAGGTGAATGCAGCAGATACAAAGAGAAGATAAACACAGGCCAGAAGAGCAGGTCAGAGAAGCCTCAGTAAGGAACATCACCGCGGCATCCGCTCCCAACAACAGAACTTCTTTTCAATAAAGAGCTTAACAATAAGCAACGGCAGCCTGCAATGCAAACGTCGCACTGTGATCCACGGGAAGCCCTGGGGTTTAAGGGGAGCAGAGTGCTGCCCGACTCCACGCGGGGGAGGGGGGGAGGGGGGGAGGAGGTGGGCGGCCCCAGCTCTTCCACAAGAGCCCCCAGCAGCTGCCCCTAGAAACGCGGGGGCCGCGACAAGGACAAATCACAGCGAAGCACCCGCACAGGGGACCCCGCCCCAGCCCCGGGCCTCGACCCCGCGGCGCGGCCCCCGGCCCTCCCAGTGCCGCGCCGCGTTACTCACACCTCGATCCTCCTCCGAAAGGAAATCTGGGCCGTCGTCAGAGCCTTCCTGCTGGGCGCAAGGAGGAGGCGCGGGCCGGAGACAGCCGCGGCCGGGAGGGAGGCGGGGTGGGGGAGAGACAAAGCGCACAGGTTAGCGAGCAGCCGGCCGACCGCGCCCGCCCTGCCCCTACCCCTACCCCTACCCCTACCCCCGCCGCCCGGACACCCACCATCATGGCTGCTCGCCGCGCTCCCGCCGCCGGCCCTCCCCGCCAGGCCGCCCGCAGCCCAGCGGCGGGGCGGGGCTGTGCGCGGGGCGGGGCGGGGCTGCGCGCGGGGCGGGCGGCGGCGCCTCTCGCGAGGGAGCGGTGGGCGCGGCTCTTCCCCCGGCGCCGCGCGGGCGGTGCTGAGGGCGGGTGCGCGCTCTCGCGGTGCCGTCGCCTTGCCGCTCTCGGGCTGACGCGTTGCTCCTCAGGCGCCCTTTCCGCGCGCTGCTTTCTGCGCTCGTTTTGCCGACGGCAGCGTGGCTTTGTTCACGCGTGCGGAAGCCCTGGGGGCAGGCAGCGCTGACCTTCGTCCGTAGGCACTGCTTCCACGAGAGAATCGCGCCTTTGTGGGAGCGCGCGTGAAAATGACGGTGCAGTTATGCAGTGCTCGTTATCCCCCTTTGGTTTACGGGCGGTCACGTGGCTGGCGGCCGCCTTTCGTTCGGGTGGAGAAACGGAGCCGATAAACGCTCCTTTGTTGGGTGACCGTGGAACGGTGGAAAGCACCAGCAGTGAATCAGCCCGAGCTGCCTCAGCGTGGGGCTTTACGGCCGGCATAAACTGATCCCAGCCCCTGCGGTTGCTGAGAGATGGTGGCAAGCACGGACATTAGCAACCCCTGGGCATGCGGGCAGATGAGGGAATTGATCCAGCTGCAAATTAACCCGGCAGCAAGTGGCTGGTTTCCATCCTAGCGGGCTCCGCAATGCGGCCAGGTCCACGCCTGTGTGGGCAATGATGGGTGCTCCAGCAGCACCGCGGGCCCAGGTAGGCCTGAGCAGATCAGGAAAACACACCTGCAGAAATCCTATTCGTGCAGCCATGGGATAAACGAACGGAAAGCTTTCTGAGTGCCACAGTGCTTTAAAAAGTGCCTGGAATTCCAAGAAAAGGAAATGCTCTTTGCAAAATTTTACTTCACGTGGCTGCAGAAAAAGGCCCTTTTACCATGCTTTTACTGTGCTTTTTGGGTGTGATTCAGAATTCTTCCGTTGTCATCTGTTCCGTTGATTTCTGTGTTGATACAGATACGTGCAATGTTACCCAAAATACTGACTTACTACTCAGGTTGGGAGAATTAAAAACATTTACAGGAAACTGAGAAACACTACGTGATCTCTGTTTAAATACCAGTCTGGTCATGCTGAAGGGGTAAAGCCAAAGTTAGGAAGGAAGCTCATCTGTGTGGGTTTACCTGCACACAACATCATCCGTGCACAGTCCGTGCTCAGTGCCATGCTACCACTCCTCCTATCGGTGATCTGATCTTCTGGAAAAGCTTACGGCAGTGACAGAATGACCTTATTTTTCTTAATTGTTAATATATTATTGTATGACCAATGTACCCCAGTCAAAAAGTTGTGAAGAGGCTTTACAAGTAATAAAAAAGACAAGTCATTTGATCTGATTGCTGGGGAGTCCTGCTGACTGGTGTGAGTCCAGCAGGATGACCATCTTAGCAGCATCTACAAAAACAAACAAACAAAAAACAAGCAAACAAACAAACAAAAAACAAACAAACAAACAAAAAACGGGCCTTTGCAGTGTTGCTAATACAGAGACTAATGTACAAAATTACACCAAACCTGCTAAGCAGAAGTCTTCTCCATGATATTGTGCCCCCTGCTCCTCCCTGCTGACACCAGAATGCTTGCTGCTCACTCTTTGGGTCACAGTCCCTTCTGCCTGATCCGTGGCATCCTTGTGGCAGGAGAAGAGTTGCTACGTGTATGGAAATCGGTGACTCTCAGGACAGATGTGAGTGCAGTCTGAAAAGGTCAGTGTCCATCATGTTAAAAGTGAGTAATGCTGGACCCTTTAGCAGTACTGGAACTGACAGCTGAATACAACTTTCTGTCTGCCATGGGGACATCACAGTTACTGGGCTAGTAGGCTAGAGGAGAACACCACCTCTTCTCAGCGCTCTGCTGTCAATTCTCAGTTCAGTACTCCTTTGCTGAGGCTGTAGGATCACGTTAAGTTTCCTCTGACAGCTCACCCTACCTGGGGGATTTCCATTTTGCCTGTTTGCACACTCTCTTGTATGTCTACACAACAATAGTAAACCAGGTCAATAAACTAAAAATAGCCCGGGAAGAGTGAAATTACAGTGTAGCTGAGGCAATCTGACAGCTCTTTGGTAACATCACGTTCCTCCCTTCCTTCTCCATGTTCCTTGGAGCTTTACAGCAGCTCTGATCTCATTCAGGCACTGCCTCCACTCAACCTGTCTAACCAGAAGGAAAAAAACTGACACAGGCTAAAGGGAGAGGGAGCTGTTTTGGTAGGTGAGATGCACTGACTCATAAGCTGCTTATCTGGCCCAAAGGAGGATGCAGGAGTCTGAAGCCAGAAAAGAGTGAAGTCTTGGGTCTCTCAGGAACGATATAATTTCCTTTACTAACAGCATCTCCAGGACATGCACTGTCTGTACTCAGCCACTCTTTCTGTATCTCAATTTTCCTGGTTTTTTTTTATTTTATTTTTTTTAATTATTATTATTATTTGTTTTTCCTCCCTACTGGCCTATTTTATTTAGCGTCATTTTTAGCTGTTAAACTCTCGCATCAAGGATCACCATCATTGTGACTCAACAGGGCCATAGGGAGAAAGTGGGAACCATTCTAGGAGAATGAGGAAACTACACCACTTTTAGGAAACACAGGCCTTCGGTGTGCTTAAATATTTACCTGTAAGGCCTCATAGTGTCAGTAGATGGTGCTGTATACGTATTTTTGGGAATGCTTTTTGGCCGAGGTTTACCAAGTTTCCTTGGAGTATGACATCCGTGAAAACCTAGAAGACATATAATTTAAATATTAGGCTTTTCTCAGAGAATCACTGCAGAAATATAAAGACTTTTCACTCCTTGGCATCATGTCACACGGTACAATATGTACCATGTAAATAATGATTGAGTGATTTGCAAGGGTTTGATGTATGCAAGTGCAGTGGTTCTGATATTTTTATTGATATTTTCATTAGCTGACATATATCAAAAAGTCTGAGAAACTGTTCTCCTTGCACTTATTTCTTCAGATGGCAGGGATCCTGGAAAGGTGCACTGAGCAGTTTTAAATATCCTGGTCTCATTGTGCCGCAGATGTGGAATAAATGTATACATATACATTGTAATGCAATTCAGCACACTTCTGCACTTCTTCCCTAGAAAATAATCTATTTTTTTTTCCTTTTTCTTTTTCCATTTTTTAAATTCATTTGTGTGGCATTATAGACACATTCCATTTTTGTACTTATCTGCCATGACTGACTTAATGCCTGTATAGAGCTACACTGAAGAAGAATTTTTGCACTAACACCCCATTTTTCAGGTATGCCATGAACAAATACTAAGAAGCTGTAAGGGGAAGAATATATTTTCTAATAAACAGAGGTGAAAATCACTAATCCTGAGCCCTGAACATTTTGAAGATGTTTTTCTTCTCTGGATTGCATTCTGATACTAACCTAACCAACCTAACTATCCCTCTTTTATAACAGATTGTAGGCAGTCATTCTTCTACACAAATATATTTAAAAGGATACACAACCAGATTGTATCATCTCTAACTCCTATAGGGTCTAGGAGTCACCATGAAGAGGCTCTTTCATTCCCTGACACACAGGGATGCATAGAAACTCTAGTCCTTTTTCCTTATTTTAAAACAGCTGAAACATGGAAATATGGGACACTTCAGAGAATATTCTGAGAGAATTCTTTTTTTTTTTTTTTCCTCATTCTTCTCAAGTCTTAATATGTCTCTCTTTAAGAGAAAGCCAGAATTTCTGGCCTCACCTTTGATCTAGACTGAGGGTTTTACTTGCTCCTGTTACTGGCAAAATAAATAGTAAAATAAAATAAAGATAGCATTTATTAACATAGCAGAAACAGAAAAGCCTTTTTGTTGACATCACAGTTGAAACCAGAAAGATTCTCTTCCCATGTTTCATCTTAGATTTTTAGTTTCAGAGCTGCCAGTTTTAATTCCTGGGTTGCTGACAGCAGGATGATTGCTTTGAGATGTCAGCCCCACAGTAAAAAATCTTAACCCTATTAGTGAGTAACTGCAATGATAGAAACTTCACGGGAGACTTCTCCAAAACAGTTTTACCACTACTTTCATGTCAGGTGTTGATGAGTCTGAGGTAAAAATACTAGAGGGCCATTTACAGGAGTGCTTTCATCAGGGCTAGCAGTGATAATTCTTGCTCGGGAATAGTAAAACAGATTCAGAAAAATCTCAGTATAATTAAGGCCTTGTTGATGAAAGTGTGACCAAGAAGGATAAAAAGCAGATTAGCTAACAGTGACCTCATGCATGTCATTCCTCAAAGGCCAGCTCTGCCACAGCAGGGCAGCACCAGGCTGGGTGTACAAAGCAGCTCTTGTCGTGTCTTGTCACTGGTACAATAATGGGCATCAGGAAGGACTTCACAGTGTGGCTTGTTTTGCTAGAATACATTGCATGACACTTTCTGTCTTCAGTAAGCGCCTATTTCTGGTGATTATTGGTCATTATTATTTGACTTTTTCTCCTTGTTTTGTTTCCTATTCTCATAATTTTTTATTTGTTTGTTTTCCTACGAAGTACTTTTTACTCTTTTTTTAACATTTACTATTTTTTGTTCTTAATCTCTTATTCCCATTTCAACCTGTTTCTTTCTTTCTCTTTGTTACACCTCTTTCCATTCCCGGTTTCCATCAGCCTTGCCTGCAGGCAGCTGTCTGTTTTCTGCAGCTGATCACAGAATGACATGTCTCCCCTCGCTCCCAGGTCTTCTCTGGTCTTCTCTGTAATCAGTCCTAGCTCGTTCCATTTCTGCCTCTTTTCTTTCTCTCAGTCTTATGTTTAGTCCTCTGTTCTCCTCATAGGTTTCTTTCTCACTCGTTATTGTTGCCTCCTATGATGCCTGGCAGGTAGCTGAGCACTTCTGAGTTCTCCTCTGAAAACCTGGGGTACCTCCTAGCACATCCTGTCAACACCAGTAGTGTTAGAGCATCACTTGCAGCACAAGAGAATGGCGTGACCTTTAACCCGCCTAGCAGTACCTTGCTGCCCTTTGTCTTTCTACATGTATCAGGGGAGCCTTATCTGGCTGGTCTCACCAAAGAGATCTCATTCAAAACAACCAAAGCTAAGCCAAGGGGAAAAAAATGCAAACAACAAAACCCACCACAACGTTTTTTCTGATATATATTTTACCAGAGAAAATGCTACGTTTGCTAGGTGCCATCAACCAGCATTAAAACAGCAGTCAGCTGAGACACTGTTTAATTGCAAGGGGCGGCTTTTCAAATGCTACAGTGTCTGACTCAGAAACATAGCTGATCCATCTCCAGGTGAATCCATTGTGACACTCATTTTACAGCACATGCGCGTGTGATCAGCTGCCTTAAAATGCATTCTGAATTTCATCCAGTCTCAAATGCTTGCTTGCCCAGAGGTCTAGTAAAAAAAAAAAAAAAACTTTAATGCGTCCAAATGTGTTCCTCCACATATGCTGTCATCACAGGCCTTAGGAAAAAAGAAATCAGGACACACAGACACTGGCTAGGCAAGGATATCATCCTGTGCATTCCCTTTTCCTGACTAAACAGCTATGCAGATGCTCGTTAATTTTAAGTTGTGCTGGGCAGCCCACTGCAATAAAAGGCACGGGTTACACTGCAGCTGCGCAGAGCACTCACTGGCAGGCTTCACTGCAGTTTTACTTCCAGCTGTCTGCTTGTGAGTTAACATCCCCTGAGGCTGCTTGGCTTGACTGATGGTGCAAAGCAGCGGGGTGTGCAGGGTGAGTGCACTGGCTGCACTGAAGGACAGACTCTCACAGTGTGACCAGCTGCACTTGAGCTGCTGCCCGTGTTTCCAGACAGGCCAGCTCTGTCTGACTCATCACACTGTCTCTCTGGCTTTGGAAATGTAGAAGGGTTTCAGTGGTTCCAACAGGTGTTATCAACAGCCAGATTAATTTTGCACTGAGCTTCAATCTAGTGAGTGTTCAGGATGACTACCATAAAAGGGTTGGTTTTCCTTTGGATTTGTGAATCATTCCCACCACCCCAGCAGCCTTGAGTCCATTACTGCCTGAGCAAGGGGAGGCACACATTTGGAGAAATGTGCATCCTGAGGCCTAGATCAGGACCTGCCATGAAACAGCACCAGGGAGGTGCCAATGGCTACGTTCTTGTGACAAGGAAATGGACTCTTTCCCCTTCGTTCTTACCGTACCGCTTCTGAGGCTCTAAAATACATTGCAACTCCAGCCATTTAACGTGCCCTTAACCTACCGCTCCAGCCTCTGGCTCATGCAAAACAAAATATGTGCAGGTCCTGCTGTGTACTTCAGAGGGGCCTGGTGGTGTTCACTGATGGACAGGCTCATGCACAAGCAGAATCTGTTGCAGCGCACACTGAGCTAGGATAGCTCACCTCACCATGATCTGCAGAACGCACTCAAGCAACAAAAGCGTTTGTCAGCCTCTAGCCAGCATAGCTTGATGGCGTTGACCAGACTAAACTATGATCTGCAATGAGGGGTAATGGGATAGCATTTAGACCTCCATTAGCACTTTATTCAATCGCAATGGTCCCACCGTCAACTTACAGGCAGTGTAATATCAGGACAGGCAGTATCTTTGTCAGCGGAAATCAGAATGGCAATTTTGTAACTGTGCTCAAACAGGCCTTGCATTGCGCTACGGGGAAGTGTTTGGTATTTGAGACACTGATCGGTACTGCGTATGGTCACAAAGAGACCTGCTCGTAGTGTTCACGTGCAAGAGTGGGATCAAGTCTTGACAGAAAAGTGAGCACTTAGTGAGGCTGCTTTTTGTCCCAGCTGTTCATTTCATAGCAGGAAGGGAAGGAAGGAAAGCGTAAGTGCTTTGACTTTCTTTATTACTCCTTTTTCCACACCCACAGCTTTCGACCTGCAGACTTTTGCATCCCAGTGGGTAACTCTGATGGTGAGCAGGAAAGCCAGCATCGCTGACAATTTTACATGTGACCACAGGGAATACTGGGCACAGGGAGCTGCACAACACAACTAACCCAGCAAATACTTCCAGTCCTCCTGCTGGAAGCAACATTTTTCCTTTCCAATGCACAAAAACAAGTAATTTGGAACATCAATTTGGGATGTAACTTACCATAACCTATGTTATGGCAATTGCCATGTTCAGATCTGTCCACAGTTGTCACAGCAACTACGTCATGTAGGACCAGGCCCTGCTGATACATGGAGTGATGTGGGCAACAACATTTATTCCATCAGTGCAATATTTGAGTGCATTCAAAAGGCTGAGGGCTCAGTGTCTGTCTACATGCAACCTGCACAACGAAACTACTATTTTAGATTTATTTCAAACATGGAAGTGAAACAGTCAGGATTGCACCTCCTTCCTCTCAGCTCTGACACTGGTGCAAATCAATGTTTTCCCATTAAAATCAATTGAGGTTTTCTGATTACATCAATATTACTATGCGTGATTTTTTTTGCACTAGTAATTAATACCGTACAATGGGAAATCTTTTACCTTAGCCTCTTTTTATAAAGCTTAAAGGACTCATACAGTTTCACTTCGTTATATTTTGCTTTAGCCTCACCTTCCCCCAAAAATTCCTTTGTTATTTCTCACTTGAGGGGGCAGCTATGACTAAGTGGCTGAACAAAACCTTCAGATTTACCAAACCTGCAACGCAGTCATTTCCCACCATTTAAGGCAATGCTATTCTTGGAATTTGTGCTTTGAAATTTCCTTACTCAGAGAATCAGTGCTTTAGGACAAAGGTAGGCACCAGGCTAAGGCTCAATTACTGACCAAAGACTGAGAGCTTTTGTTTTCATTTTTCCTTCCACATCCCACAGGAAAAAACCTCTCTGGTGTATTTCTTATTTAACATTTCCATGCAATGTCTGAAGTGGAGCACTGAAGACAGAGAAGCTCCAGAAGGAGCTGCTGGCAATCCATTCCCCCCCAGCCTGGGCTGGCCTTTCTTAGCTCTGGCCTGTAAATAATCCTGTCTTCTAATTATGCTATCACAAATTCAGCTCTGAGCCACATGCAATAAAGAATTCTGATTAATCATGACTACTTTATATTAGAATGTGCATGAATTTCAGCTCTACAAGTACTACTACTACTAGTGCCCCAGCGCGATGCAGTGGTGCAAGACTGCATCAAAGCTTGCAGCCACAACAGAATTGAGTTAAACCAAGACAGTACCCATGGGATAAGCCGATGGGAAAGCGGAGAAAACGTTGTCATGTTGGTGATTCATTAGGTGATGCTCTTCCCTCTGTGATGTTTCTGCAGCAATGCCCTAAAGGTACAGGGGCTCTACTCTGACTTTCACATGAATCATAAAATGTCCCAGCTGCCCGAGATGTGACTGTGTATCACACGTTATCTCTGGGATGAGCTCAGGCAAATAAGGGTAGGTTTCAGTTACGTTCACTAAGGCTCCTTGTTAATTCTATACAACTTCTATACAGCTACATATGTATATTCCATACAGCTTCAGTCCCCTTCCAGGGCTCTAGCAACTCCAGACCTCCTCCTCTTGGGTCACCTGCAGTTCACATCTGGATCTGAATCTAAAACACACCAGCTTAGTCAGAAGTGCTGCCAGCAATTGGTTCATGCTGGGCTGCAAGGCTATCAAGTAAGGGTCTGCAGGAGGATAACTGCATGCCCCACACTTGAATGTTGGCTAAATGATACTTATAGAACTGGTAAATGCATGCAATAAAGCTTATAGTTGTTCCATTGTTTTTGTATTTCCCTCCTTTCCTACGTTTCTGAAATATTGTTTTAAAATTATTGATAGAATAATAGAAAATTGTCTGATTTGTTCTAATTTTTACGCATTTTTACTCTGAATGAAGTTCCAAATATTGGGAATTTGTTAATAATAAAAGTGAGATACTGCTTGCTTAACATAAAGTTTTAGGTATATTCAGGAAAGGGAACAGATGAACTAGACAGATACCAGAAAAACAAACAAACAAACAAACACCAATCTGAGCTGAATAATGGTCTGAATTTCAGTATGCATTTTAAAAGAATAAAAGATAAAGAGGGATATAGAAATGGGAGACAAATATCTACCCATTGATAAATGGTGATAGACTCATTTGATGTATTTATTTGTTAATATACTTTCCTGTTCTTTACAGAGAGAGATGCAATAGAGATAGCTCTCATCTTGCTGGACTTCCTGAATGCAGTTTGCGTAACATCAAATGGGAAAGGATTAATTAATGTGAAAAATCAAGACTAACATTTGAAGAAGACTTCTGTCAGGAGAAAGGGGAATTATTAGCAGTTTCCTAGATTCACTCTGGGAACAATTTTATTTAATCTTCTCATTAATGACCTTGGCACAAAAAACATAAAGTAAATGAGCTAATGAAATTTGCTGACAGCACGAACTGTAAGGTACTACGGAAGCAGAGAACTGGAATATCACATAGGAAGACCTGTATGATCTTGAAGAACTGCAGTAAGAGAAATAGGATGGAATTTCAAGGTAAATAATGTGAAGTGACGAACTTAAGGACCAAAAGAAATTAATAAATGGATGAAGATAGAGCAAAGGAGGAGAAAGAAGTAGATGTATCAGGCAATGTATATCAGACTTTAATGGAAGAAGATGTGGGATCCTAAGATGCAGAGAAAGGAATAAGTTCACTATCTTTGTAACATGTAGCAATAAGACCTTGTCAGACAAGCCAGGAAAGATCTATTCAAAGTGGACAAGCTGCCAGGATGTGCTGTTAGGATAATTAGGGAAATGAAGAAGGCTGACTTAAAAGATCTTGATATGAACAAACAAAGGTTGAGGGAAAGGTAAAAGCTTATCATGTGAAAGAATAACACAGGTACAACATGAGATGTCCAAGTCACAGTAAGTACTACTAGGTTAAATTAATAACATATTCAGAACAACCATTTGCTTAAAATAGTTATGGCTGCATCTATTGTGTATATGGAAATCATCACATTTCAGGCTGGAAATGTGCTGTCTTCATTGCCTAAAACTACAAGCTGTGATGTTTGCTCTAAAATGTGCATACACTGTACATTATTAGTCTTAATCTGCAGTACATCCAGAGCATTTCACTGCTGCCACTGCACCACAGCAGACATTTCTAATGATTCCAGACACTGGTGAACTTGGCAATAAGCATTTCTGAAACTTCCACTGTTTTTAATGGGAGCTACCCTCATTATGCCTGGATTACATCAGTCCTGGCCAAAAACCAACTTCATATACACTTAGGGCATGTGTGTACCTTCTGAATTCCACATCACTATCAGGTGAGATATTTTACCTGCAACTTATTTTCTAACCAGTCTACAGTAAACCCATGTACTCTTCTACTCAAAACACTGCCAGATACCATTCACCCAGAATGCCATCAAAAAGCTGAAGATGGACGGAGTTTATCTCATTAGGGCACTGAACGAACAAATAAAAGAGCTGTCAAGAAATGCTGGCCCTTGTACATCAAAAGCTGTGTGACGCAGTCCCCATGCGGTGTGCTTGGGAGGACCGTGGCATGGCAGGAGTCCCAGCCTCCACAGTGCTCCTAGTCAGCACTTCAGAATCTGAGGAATTTGGTTAATTCATATCACTGGTCTTCATGGGGGAAGGGTGGCCAAGGCACAGCAAAATGCAGTGAAAGGAGGAAACTAGGGCTGCAGCCAGGCACGTGCACGTCTGACATTGTGCAACTCCACGTTTTATGCCAAATGAAACTTTTAAAACTTTTAAAGGCCTTATGCATCTTCTGCAGCATTATCAGCAGCTGAGATGTGCTGGGCTGGACCTCACCACTGCTCTGTCTGTTCTACAGGAGTCAGAGTACTGCAGAATAGGCAGGTTAAAGCATATGCATGATGAGAAGGTGAGACACAAGCGATCACTGGGCAATCCAGGCTCTTACCTGGGATTTGCCAGGCAGAGACAAGTATAAGGACATCAGAACCATCTGCTATTTTCCACGGACCCAAACATACTTTTGGTCTAAGTATATTGGGAATGTACATAACAGCTGTGTGATATATGGACAAAGAATGCCCAGTTCTCACTGGAAGAATTGAATGTACTGTGCTGTACAGGATGCTTGCAGCACGCTGGCCCAGCACTGCCTGGAAGCACACTGAGTGGCACACACAAGAGCACAGCAGCTTCCAAGAGCACAAAGTATAGCACAACCAGAGTCATCCCACATGCTGTGTCTGGAACCGTCCAGTCCAAGGCAAGTCTCAGAAACATTTCAGGCATTAGTCCTTTCTAAAAAAGCATAAACCTGACCTTTCCACAGTGAGTGAGAAGTGTAAATTCCCAAATTTGCTTTGTGGATAAGAGCCAGGAGAAATGCAGGGGAACTCAGAGCCTGGCTTCTGCAGAAAGCCTCTTCTCAGACACATCATTAACTTGCCTTTGCTGCGTTGCTGAAGAGCACCCTCAGATGGCCTTCCTTCATATAATCCTTTCACCAAAACTTCTCATTTTAAGATCAGGAAAAGGAAATAAATCTGCACTGTGTTGCTGCCGGTCTCTCATGCTCATGACTGCTCAGAAAGACTAGAGATTAATTAAGCATAATGAAAGTTTCCAGAGAACAAAGCAGATAAAAATATATTAATATAAGCTCTGATAACAAAAGGCTACTTCCATAAACATTTGAGTGCATACATACGTAGACACGTTGGTAGTATATTCATAATATGCTGGGGATATCCTGTGGCAGTTTTCTATATATTTTACAGAAAGCAGCAGATGGATCAAAAGTGAGATCTTTTTTCCTGTTTGCTATGTGCTTCTAATACACAGTGGTAATGCAGGGAGGCAGGAGAGGACCAGAGATAGCAGGGAACAAAACAAGAGGTGACGAGAACAGGTAAAACTGATGTACCGAGAGAAATGGGAGGAGTGGGATGCAAAAGCAGGCAAGCAGTTTCTGAATGTAGGACAGGGGTGCAGGGGAATGCTCTGGAGAAGGGACAGAGGAAGCCAGTCAATGGGAGGGGGAGGGCTCAATTTTGTCATTATCCTCTTTAAGGAAATGAAAGACACAGTGGGACAATCACACCTGTTCGAAGTTCAAAACAAGTGTTACTATCTATCAAAATGACATATTCTGATCTGAGAGTGTTTCTTATCCCTTTTGCAGACAGCATCACTTGTAAGGTTACTACCATTACATTGGCTTAAATCTCCATGGTCACAGATAACTGTAGAATGATAGTGCCCTTTTTGTGCACTCTTTCACACGGCACCTGAGAGGCAGAAAAGCAAGCCTGCTGACACAGCAATTCCCCAGAATAGAATATGTGAAATGGCTGCTTCTATAACCAACCTCTAGTTTTCAGCCACTTAAAAGATGTTGAAAAGCTATAACTCAACATCTTATAAATCTATTTTTTTTAATGTGAAAACATCAAAACAATCATCACAGATATTAATGCTCTCTTCTGCGTTTCTCTAGAGAGCTCCAAGTTTACAACAATGCAAAGGGAACTCAGACTAATATCACAAAGCAGCATGAATATTCATCTCTCACAGATGCTGGCAGCAGATCTATGAGATGCTCTATCATTATTTCAGGATTAAACACTAAATAATAATCGCATTCCAACTGAACACTCTTGAATACTCTCAAACCCATTTGTCCTTTTTCCTTAATGGCGACCCTATCCCTGTAGAAAGAGGAAGCTCCATAAATCTGGGTCAAACAGTTTGCTCTTTCCTGCAGAAAACTGCACTAACGACAATCTCGTGCTCAGCTCACATCAAAGATATTCCATTGAACATAATCAACAGAGATTGGTTTATAGAAGTCCGCAGAAATTGCTCAACATGAAAAACATAAAGCTGAGGCTCATCATTCTCCGCTTCTCTGTAAGCATATTTATTTCCAACTTGTCCATGTAAAGATGTTAAGAAATACAATATTTTGCCTGTGTATTTTCCTTTATCTCACAGACCAGTGATTTTAATTGACTTTAACAATAAAAACTTGTAGTTTATACCTTAAGAATAATTGTTTGTGGCAATTCATATTAAAATAATTTAAAACCCACAAACACTTCAATTGCTCTGCTTGCACAAGGGAAAATAGAAAGGACTGCTCACAAGCAGATTCTCTGGAAGAACAGGGGTGATGACATCCATATACTGTGATAACTAAAAACCAACCAAACAAACAAAAAACCAAGAACAATGAAAAAGGATAAGTACATTTCCTTCGCAAACAATTGAGTGTGGTTTGTATTGGACTGAAACACAATGCAGCCTGGGAAACAACATCAAAACCAAGTACCAAAACAGAAAGAATAGATCTTAGTGGGCAACTTACAGCATAAAAATACTCGTTAGCAGAGAAAACTATGAGCTTTAAAAAGTGACTTCATTTCTTCTTGAATATGCCTTTTGGTCGTTAAAGGTTTGCACTTCCACTCAAAATATGTGCATATTCATAATATAAAACGTGACTTACAATAATTCTGTGTTCTTGTCCATTAACTACTGAATGTGATCCAAACACTATATTAAGTAGAGTCTGAGAGGATCTGTATTTGCACACTATGCAAGATGCTGATGCAAAGAGGAACATCTTCCCACAGTTAACACTATTTCTTAAAAAAGAGAGAAAAGAAAGAGAGAGAGAAAGAGCAAAAGAAAGAGTGAAAGAGAGAAAACAAAAGTTCTTAAACTAAAGTGAAATTCTAAAATGCTTAAATGTACTTTATATATTTTTATGGTATCATTATTACTTTGTGCACAGGATGACTGCAGCTAAACACATGTACTTCTTGACTCCGGTGTGCATAATTTTTCTTGTTAAATACCTCAGCTTTGCCCTTCACTATCAGCAATAGCAACAGAAATTTTACAGACCAGGAAGAAGTACTGAGTTGTCAATTGCTCTGACTTCCAAAGTATGGTAGTAAAGCACTTTAAAACTCATGAAAAATAGAAATGGACATAGTTCCATGATGTTAGCAAGATCATAGAATGTCTTAGGCTGGAAGGGACTTAAAGACCATCCTGTTCCAACCTCATGCCATGGACAGGGTTGCCAGCCACTAGATCAGGCTGCCCAGTATCCAACCCAGCCCAGCTTCGAATGTCTCCAGGGATGGCATATCCGCAGCTTCTCTGGGCAGCCCATGCCAGTGCCTCACCACCCTCTAAGTAAACATCCTAACATCTAACCTAAATCTCCCCTTTTTTAGTTTAAAACCATTACCATGCCAATGTCCTTGGAGAAGTCCAGGTGGATGACACCCGGTGCCCTTCCTTTGCCCACCAATGCCATCACCCCACTGTGGAAGGCCGACAGATTGATCAGACACGATCTGCCCTTGGTGAAGCCAAGCTGGCTGTCTCGGATCACCTCCTTGTTTCATCTGTGCCTTAATATAGCTCTCAGAAGGATCTGCTCTATGGTCTTCCCTGGCACAGTCTTGAGGCTCACCGGTCTGTAGTTCCCTGGGTCTTCCTTGCTCCCTTTATTGAAAATGGTAGGGATGTTTCCCTTTTTCCAGTCACCAGGGACTATACCTGACAGATGTTGCAGTGACAGAGCAAAGTGCCAGCTACTCACACCACAGCTCCTTTCCAGAGCCTACCAGAACACACGCACAGTTCAAGTTTGACAAGATAACATTTTATATCTGCTACAACAGCCACAGCAGTTGAAAATTGTGACCACGTTCCAGTGCTGCATTTTGGCCTTATGGTGCATAATGCTATGATACTCCCTTACAGTAATAACAAAAACAACAATAATGATAGCTGAAATGGAGGACTGTAGCACCAGAAGAAAAAAGCTGTAATTGCAGCCTGTCCATTCTATTCAGAATGAAAAAGGAGATTAAATGATTAGACACTGATAGCGCTGCAAGCTCAATACATCTCAGCATTGATAATGTATCCAGCTATGCAAGAAAGCAAACCAATTGCTGTGGCCTGCTACTGCAACACATTCCAAACCCGACACAAAGATCTGTGGCAGATGCTCACACTGAAGCCCACTGGAAGACAGCTCAAGTTTTAAGTTATTCTCCCTGAAAAACTGGCACCAGGTTATTGGATTAAAACTGTTTTGCATTACTGTTTATTTTGACAATGACAACTTCTAAATGCTGTCTGCAGTGTGTTGTGAGTACTGTGCTGGCAGAACTGAACTCCAGGCAGTTAAAATCATAAGGTAATTGAAGTGACTGGATTAAAATAATAATAACGAGAACAAAGCAGCTATCAGAATTATTGAAAGGTTATATATCTAAATATAGCTTGTTCTGAAGATGCTTCAAAGTATTTCATCTGCTGAAGTAGATCTATAAAAGCGGCTAGAATCAATGCCAGGTTTTGACAGAACAGGTTACAAAAAAAAAAAAAAAAGAGAGAGAGAGAAAGAAAAAAATAAAGGAAGTGTTTATCTGTGTGACCATGGTAGCTGTTCCACCCAGCATTACCAGCAAACAAGGCATTCAGCCAGCTGGTAAAGTCTTTACCTAAATAGAAATAAGACATTCTGTTCAGCTTCCACACGCTGTCTGAGCTGGGCTGCTGCGCGCCAACCTGACTGGAGTGACCCTGCAACCAGGACAAAGCAGCAGCTAGAGGTGGGCAGGAAGAGATGTAGGAAGAGACACATCAGTGGCCATGTAGGCTAATGCCATGCATTTGTTTCCTATGGGTGTTCTACAAGATGCCTTTCCACTTTAGTCACGCAGAATAAATATTGTTTAGGAATTCTGGTTACTCAGAACGAGAGTTCTGGGAACTGATTTTCCAGTATGGGTGCAGAGAAATGATGCAGCAATACAAAGGGAATTCATGAATGCAGAAGAATAAAAGCCTTCAGGTGACAGATTCTGCATCAGAGTAGTCAGCAAAGAGCTGAAACTGTGCAATTCATTAAAGAACTTTTGCAGGCAATGAATGCTGTGGACTAGGAAGTGTTTCATGCCTCAGTCGTGCTTAAACAACAGGCCTAAGGACTTTAAAAATACGACTACGAATTATATTTGTCACCTGCAATCACTTAATTAAGAACAATGTTCATTCTAATGCCTAGTGTCACAGCTTAATTATTGCTTTTGGCAAAATCAGCAAAATACGTGTTTTTAAAGGACTGCTCAAATGCACCATCTATAAATTATCACAGGCCAAAACCTCATTTATACATGGTCACATCTTAGTAGGACTAAAACAGATTTTACTTTGATAGAGTTTGTGTTCACATGTCATGGCTTAGAAGCACTGAGATGTACAGACATGGAATCAGTATATTCTGGCAAAGCAAACAGTAACATCAGCCCAGCCTTTACAGCTGAAAGTTCACGTTGAAATTAAAAGGAAAAAAACAATCCTTTGCTCAACCCTTTTTTTTTTCCTTTCTTTAGCTGTCCAGGTCCCTAAGAAAAACCGCTTGTTCTAAATCTTCCTTTGCTTCTCTGCACCTTGTTTGCTATATGCACTTTCAATTTTCTGTTGAAACAGCTGAAATGGAAGAAAAGCTTAGCTCTCACATCAGCCTTAATAGAAGGTCAGAGATGAAAGCCGTGCTGCCAGTAAGAGGAAGCAGACACAAATAAGGCTCTCTAAACCGGTTCTCAAAATCACATCTCTTTTTCAAGCCCGTGTATACCCTGCAGCTGTGCTCGCCAGAGAGTAACTGATGCTTTTAACTTTCTGCATAATAGAAAAGCTTTTGAGCAGCATAATATTACAGCATTTGGTTTCTCTAAATCAGATCTGCACAATCGCAGACAAGTGAGGAAAAATAGGTACTAAAAGGTACAAGTGGAGATTGTCCGTACGGCTTTACAGAAGATGGTGGGCAGATGGCAGGGATTTGCAGTGACACAGCTGTTTTTAAAAATAAAGGAGTGGGAGAGGAGAGGCATGATTGCAGCCACACACGTTCCTAAGCCTGGTCACACAAGAATAAAAATTAACCTAACATTGGGAGACAGCTTTTGTGGCCTTTTTCCTCCTCCTCATTTGAATCGTCACTCAGAAACTTTCAAAGATAATCAGCACCTTCGTTTCCTTCTCCAGTCATTAGTTTTCTAACTACGAAGTCAACCTGACAATAGAAATACTAACGCACAATAAGATACTGAAAGGCAGTGGCAAAATTACCTTTAAGCACCTCCAAATTGCGCATTTTTGTTGTAAGCATTACAATACAGAAAGACAGTTGTCAAGCTAACGCCGGAAGTGATGTTACCAGTTCAAATATTCCAGCTACCAAGGGCTTTGACTTTTCACTCTAGTAATTTTTCAGCCAGTACTGGCAGATGGCATAAGACAGCAGTGCAGTGAATAGCAGAATATGTGGGTTAAATAGGGCATCCAAGAGTGGATTTGAAAATAGGTGAAAAATCTTCCACTTCTTACTAAGTAGTAACATATATAAAGTTAAGTTTCTCTTAAGAGACTTTTCCCTCACTGTTAACACTTATTTTCATACATATCCCCTAAACAACCACACACTTGTTAGGTAAATAAAAAAAAAAAATTGCAAATCCACAGAGTAAAAGCCTTTACCAGATACCTTGTGAAGCTACTTCTTGACTAGATACTGAGATCTGTTCACAAGATTGCCTCTCCTCCATTTAAGCTACTCCTAGATAGAAGAAAATTTCCATTAACAGTAGAGACACCACTGGAACCAAACAGGCAACGTTGATCACTGTATGTGCTTCACAGTCACCTTTTCTACATCTCAATAACCCACTTTATCTCTGAAGAATTAAGAAAGACTTGTCAGCGCACACTTTTTACAAAATGAAAAATCTAATTTTCTGAAGCCACAAACTGAGATCCAACACAGAAAAAAAAAAAAAAAAAGGCTATCCAGCATCTATCCGCCAAGTATTTCTTTATGCCTACCTTTTGCTACATGGTGGTTATTGTACTGAATGGGCTGCAGGTGAAATCCATTCCAAAAATACCTGGTACGACACACATAGTCCACAAAGTGCCCTTCTGCATGGCGTGAATTGCTCCCAATCCAAAGACAACAGGCAGACTGGTTAGTAGTAGCCTAGAACACAAAACTCACTCACATGTGGCGACATTTAAATTAATTTTATTTATACCAGGTTTTCAAAATCAGAAATATTTCAAAGAAATTCAATACTTAAAGACAGGTGCTACATTGATGATCCTTCATCCATCATTAGTGCCATGTTTTCACTCTACAATCATTAACTCTCCACCACAAACTAAGGGGAACTTACAAGTTTATGAAAATAGGCAGACATGAAAATTTGGTTTATACTGGAATTGGCGTAAGAGAGTAAAGCTTGTTATCAGCTTGTGGCAATCTGAAGGCCGCTGTAGTCTGCTGCGGGTTCTGAGGGAATTACACGGCAGAGAGAGACTCTTCTGCTTGGAAAAACGGACTCAGTGGGTTTTAACTGACTGTACTCAAAGCCTGCTCAAGGATCTGACTGGGAATGATTCTTACACTTCAGTCCTCATAAATTTAAACTTTGCATTTCCAAAATTGCCACAACCGTAAACCTCACCTACTCGCCCCAGTCATGGACTTGATTTCCCTTGTCAGAGAAATCAGGCCTGGATGTCTACACCTTTTCCAGGATTTACCAAATCAAACAAAAACAACCGCTGGTTTTGAACTATTTCTTAGAAGAAAAATGCCATTTCTGCACATGCTACTCTCATGAAAGTTTTATTTAACGTTTGCCAATAAAGTAACTGAAGCCAAGATACCCAAAAGTCATGTCTACGTTGAGATACACAGAAGATATTCAACTTGAGAGGATTTTCCTCCACTCCTCGATCACAATGAGGCCCTCACCATTTTGCATAATGACAGAAAACAACAGCTGACAAACCATTTTGGAACAGATGCCAGCTGTCTCTCATCTGTTTTATAATTCAAGCAGTAACAGTTCTGTAGCACTTTATTGTTTGTTTCTTTTTTAAAAAAAGCAAGCCATGTGAATTGGACCTCGCATCCATCAGTCATTTCAAGAACTAACTGAAGGCAGGCTGATCCTTTCTGATCCAAAGCTTGGTTTGGTAGCTTTGGATCTTACACAAATACAGTTTGTGCTTCAATTTTGTATCTACTTGGACTGAGTGTATATACATATAGGCTAGTTTAAAAAAAATAATAATATTCAGTTCAAAAGCCACAGACATCTTTCCAGACGGTTTGCAGCAGAGACAAACATTAAACACAGTACTGATTTAAAAAAAAAAAAAATTACAGTCTAAAATGGGATTCCAATTGTTTATTAAAATTTAACATTTTCACTTTTGGCTTTTTTCTAAAGAAACCATTTATACCTTGTGAAAATCAGTTAAAATGACTATTGCATTATACTGAACTCGAGTCAAACAGAAAGAACAAAGTAGATTTTTACATTGAACTGGGCTTTGCACGCAACATGAGTGATCCGAAATAGAGACTAATTTGATGAATAAAAAGGTGTTGCTTTTTATATAGACAACATGCATACCATCAGTTACTTCTCAGCCTTAGAAGACTCCTGAAAGGAGAGTTTTGTAGAACGAAACCAAGACTTGTCGATACACTTAGTAAGTCAGTGGTCATCATGCCTTTTTAGTTAAGTTCTAGTCGAGTTTAGCCTACAGAGAACAGCCAACACAACGAGGTGTGCAAGTCGTAAGGACAGCCAGAAGCCTGAAATAAAGTCTTAAAGTTCTACAGGACAAGAAAGCCTAAACACAGCATCTTCCATTTATTTTAACTTCAAAAAAAAAAAAAAAAAAAAAAAAGATGTTGATAATTATCTGCTCCATTGTTGAGAAAAGGGGGCTACGAACTGAAAGCGAAGGGCCGATATTTAAGAGCTCCTCAGTTCTTCTACTCCACCAACTTTTTAAAACAAGGTAATGATAAAGAGCATTCCTTCTGGCAGCACGTACATTTCAGCTGTGACTGGCTGCCTAACAGAGTGCCTTTACGCATACCAGCAGAATCATGTCCAGTTTTGCCATTTGTGGATAACGATGACAAGATACAAAAGCATGTGTTTGCCATAAATAGCTCTGGCTAACGGAGGATTGCTCACACAGAGCAGATCAAATTCTCTATAAGGAGAGCATTATTTGGCTCTCGGCCAAAACATGTCCCCAGCGCAAGCCTCAGTAGTGGCAAACACTTTCCAGTTCTATTTACATAGAAGTTAACCAGCAGAACAGTTCATCACGGATATTTCTTGTACCAAGTCAGTGCTAACTGGAACGCTTAAGAAGCAAAAAGCATTCACCGACCTGTACTCTGCGTTACCTGCAACTGCCGTTACACTTCATCTCATCAAACCAAGAGAGCTGCAACATTTCCTGAAGGGTTTTACTCTGACATGTAGAACTTTAAGAGCATTCAGGTACGGAACACACAGCACGGTTAACTCCTCGGTGCTTGTAAGGTTCTGACACAAGTGTTTCACGGGAGCTAATGGTCTCTAGCAGTGGTAGCTGCTTTTACGGCAAACCAGGAACAGATCAGAACAGAGCCACGAGTATTGTAAAGCAGAGCCTAAATCGTGATTAGGAATGAAAAACTTGCACTATTTATGATGAGATTAATGATTGTTTATCTTTACAATACTTTCCACGGAAGTTATTTGAAAAATGCTTAAATTAAACATACTTAAAAACTATATTTTCCAATGAAAACAAGGCAACGTTCTGTAATAAGCCACAAGTTTTATTGCAACGTGGCCGGTTTTTGATCTCAAAAACGACGTTCCATTTAAGGCTCTTTTTAGTACAGAAATTGCCACCATGACCTACGCTTTACAAAACTTTAGTGTTTCAAGACTCACATGGTAAACAGATAACTTCTACTCCTGTTCAGTAGTGTACATTCAACGGAAAACAAAAGGCATCGTAACAGCTACTTCATTTATAAAGATATGCATGTAACAGGAATGAAACTGAGGTACTACAATAATTTGATGACACAGTTACAGCAACTAAATTGGCATTCCTTTGGGGGGGAGGGGCGGGTCAAACATATTACAAAAAAGTGCTTTAAATGCATAGTGTTGTGTGCTGCCATGTCACAAAAATAGGCTTGTCAAGGCAGGTGAGGTGTATGAATGCACAAGAGCCTCATGGAACTGCAATCAAGTGCAACTGTAAGTAATACTGTATAGAGTCTACCATCCCACCAGTGGACAATACTTTCAAGGCATTCAATTAGCTTACCCTTTTGCTGTCTGCTAGACTATTCACATTAACTATCACATTCATCGTACGTGTGGCAAGGAATGCATGCAGCGTCAGTTTTGGCTAAGAGTATGACGTGAAAGCATTCCTTGGATCCTACATAAAACTACCAGGATTAAACAGTCTAATGGCAATCACTGGTAGACTGCTTAACAATGACATCTCCTTCAGGGGCAGAAGGGAAGGGACTTATTTTTGAGGAGGGAAGGAGAAAGGGAGACTAATACTATTCCAATTGATCGAGCTGCAGAAATGGAAGCTCCTTAGATCCAGATGGCACTTGTCTGTCTTTTTATAAGGGTTTTCCTTCAAGTGAAACTACCACGTTGCCTCCCAATTTCTCTCCAAGTGTTGAACGGTCCTTAATATCATCCAAACCATTTACTTGCCACTCATGTTTAATACCTGAAAGACAGATGGACAACAGGGTATTCGTGAAAACCTCAGTGTCTGAACAGCACTGGGACTCACAATCGAGACATTTTTAGGTCCGTACCTGTAAATTTCTTTTTAATGGCATCTTTAGAGCTTGCGTAGATCATCTTGCTTTTTAAAGGTGCACTTTCAGGAGCCCTTTAAAGGAGGAAAAACAGTTATTCAATCACCCAGCGTTAAGTCACGCATATCTGAATTTAACTGCAAGCTTTGCTTCTACACACCAGAATATAAATACCAGATCTTCTTTCTTAGATTCCTTTGTCTCATACGTGGCATCGTACAAAGCGTATCGGCAATCATTCAACGGTAGCAACTTCACAAAGGCTGTATAGGGGTCCTCCACAGTATCCCCAATGTCACCGACCAGTATCTGCTTGGCCTCCTCTACAATTATCTGCTTTTTGTCATCACTTAAGCAGAAGAGAACGGCTTTCTTTCTCTTTTTAATCTCTTCCGGGGTTGAAGATTTTCTTACTTTCATGTCATTAAAAACCTTTATGACTTCATCATTCACTGTTACTCCAGAAGCCTGTAAAATGAGATCAGAGGAATGATTTAAGCGGCAAAAATTAGCATTCGCTAACCAACGCGACAGCCTACAGCACCAGATAAAGAACTCCACCTGCCCCCGTGGCAATGAAAACACCGCGCTCAACCTGAACGCACTACGAGGCGAGCCGTGTTTGGCGGACTGCTGCGGAGGATATAAAGGAGGTGTAAATCCTGTCCGCTCAGCGTCGCTTTAATTCCGCCCGGCGCTTTTACACGACCCCACACCCGCGCCGCTCCCGCACTTTTCCATTACCTGATGGTGCACTCGGGGGCGGGGAAGGAGCCGGACGCGGGACTTTGTAGTTTGGGGCCGGGGTGGGTTTCTGTGATGGAACAAACGCTACGGCAGCGCTTCGCGGCCAGCACTGTCACGACTCTCATTTTGCTGGGTGATGTAAGGCTCCACAAGCAGGAGAGATGCTTTCTGCATTGTGTCAGCCCCGACGCCGCGCTCTGACAACTCCCGACTTCTATTTCGCGCTACCGGCGCTCTCCGACCGCTATTTCTCCCCGAGCAAACCGGGCTCCCAACGCGCTCAGCTAACCAAGCCGTCCGACCCCAAACCCACCGCGGCAAGAAGACAAAACACAGGCGGCTCCGAGCGTGCAGCTCGCGGTGATAAAACACAAACCCTCGGAACAGCCGCCCTCGAGCCAGCGAGCACATCCGCAGCGTCCTTGCGTTCGGCGCAACCGCCGCATCCGGGCCCGATGGCTCGCCGCAGGCGCGGGCAGGTGCACGGGGCGGCGGCTTTGTCCCGCGGAGCGGTGCCCGCCGCCGCGCTTTGTTCGCCGCTCGCTCGGGCGCGGCGCGCCGCATCCCCGCCCGGCCCCGCCGCGATCCCGCTCCGCACGGCCCGGCCCGGCCCGGCCCGGCCCGGCCCCGCCGGCTGCGGCGGCGCCCCGAGCCCAGCGGGGCGCGGCCCTCCGGGACCCCCTCCCTCCCCGCGTCCCGCCCGGCCTCGGCGCGCGGATACAACGGGCGCGCGGACGGACCCCGCCCGGGCGGCCGCGGGGAGCGCCGCGCCCACCGCCCGCCGCCGGCCCTCGGTCCCGGGGCCGCTCCCACCGCCCCTTCCCCCCGCGGCGGGCTAAAATTAGACTAAAATGGCCGCCGGAGGCCGCGGGGTCTGAGCGCGCCGCGCCGGGCCCGCTCGGCCTCTGGGCCCCGGGGCCGCCTCCCCGCCCGGCCGCGCCGTGCCGCCCTTACCATGGCGCCGGGTCCGGGGCGGCTGCCTGCGGTGCGGGGCTGCTGCGCGCAGGAGAGCGCTGCGCTGCGCTGCGCCGGGGGCGAGGCGGGCGGGGACTCGGGCCGGGCGGGGGAAGAGCCGCGGCGGCCGGGGAGGGCCGGTCACATGGGCAGCGCCGCCACCACGTGCCGCCGGCACGGCGCGGCACGGCCCGCCCCGCCCGGCCCCGCGGGGAAGCGCCTGGGGGCGGCGGGAGGAAAGCCGCGCTTCCTCTTTGTGGCCCGGCCGCGGCTCCGCGCGGCGCCGTGCCGGGGCACGGGCAGCCTGGATGCGGCCTTCCCTCTCCGCCCGGCTGCCCCCGGGGCCCGCCCGTTCGCTGCTGTAACGTGGGTGTCCGTCCCGAGACGTGCGGCCGCGCCGCCCAACGGGGTCACGGTGGCGGCCGTGCTCCTGGACGCTGAGCGCAGCCGCTGCCCACCCCGAGCGGCCGCTCTCAGCGCAGGTATTCTGTGCCGCTCGGCAGTCGCTGTCCGGAGCATCGCTGCCCCGCCCGGGGTCGGGCTCTGTGCGCGCCAGGCAAGGGGCACGTGTTAATGCTGCCGTTTGCCATCTCCTTGTTCCACTGTGAAAGCGAGGTGTGCTGCTGCTGTGGCTGTCAGCAGTCGGAGCACAGAGCTGGGGGGGCCTGGCGCGGGGACGTGTGTGAAAGAAGCGCTGATAACGGCTGGGCAGGGCGCGGCGTGCAAGGGGTAACGAGCAGTATTAAAAGATAGGAAGATGGCTTCTAGGAAGACAAGAAAGAACAGCCCTCCTGGGACCGTGCCACTTGTCTGGGCAGGGTACACTGGACGTGGACATCTGTGTCACCAGCACAGCAAGCGGAGAGGGGACTGCTGGCGCTGCTCGGCTCTCATCCCGTGAGCTGCTGTGTGGCAGCCTGGGCTCCTTGGCGGGCAGGATCCACCCAGTGGTATGCGTAAGCAGCCAGCTCCCCAAAGCACCCGGGCTGCTAGTGGTGTTTTGGTGGAGACTACCAAACTGGTTGCACACGTGTGTGCGTATGTGTGTGTTCATACTGTGCTGCATGATGTGTGGGTTTTTTTCCCCCCCTTTCACCATTACTGCGTGCTGCCATGTTGACGTGATGAGTCACATCCTGCCCCCTCTGATTTCAGAGTTCAGACCTGAATTGAACTCACCCAAAATGTGGCCCATCAGCCTTGAGGCTGCTACCCTACAGCTGCATGATGGCTCCAGCCCCTCACACCCATGCAGTCCCTGCCAACACAGAGACAAGGATGGCAGCTCTGCCGCCACTGACTTTCTCCCAGCCAATGGCCCCTCCTTTGTTTGCACTGCCAACAGCATCAGACCCAGGAAGAGAGCTCGTACTGCATAACTGCATTTCGTGTAATCCATAACACAGTTCAGTTTTCAAATACAACATGTGCTTTTGATCGTACAAGTAATTAGGCAGAATAGGTGAAGATTTATAGGAATTAACAGCACGACTCCTAAAATGGATAGTTCTCCAGATGCAGTTTATGGTTGACTTACAACAACGTAAGCCCAGTGAGACCATCTCCTCAGCCCCCATTTTGGGATGTCTCCCATACAGCTTCACAGGCTTTGGTGAACTCCAGCTGCTCAGCGTGGTTTGGTGAATCACAAACCCATTTGAGACAGGGTACTGTGTCAGTATTCATGGCTCGTGCCCTTCTGTGTCCTTGCACCCAGTGCCAGGAGGCCACTGGGAGAACAGCAGCAAGGGATTCGTGGCATTTGAAAATGCATTTAGCCGTGCACGTTTGCAAGGCATCCTGCAGTACGCACTAAGTCCCAACACTGCTGTGGCCTCAGCAGGCTGCTCCTGTCACTTGTAAAAGACCACCAAAGTGCCCCAGTCCCATGTGGCCTCCATGTGTCACCCTCCCCACCTGCACAGAGGACTGCCCCAATGCACTGAGGCACAGACATCAAGGGGTGGAAGAGAGTCACCAGTCGCAGAGCCACACAGCTGGGTTGATGCTCCAGGGATGACAAGTCAAAATCGGGCATGACTCATCTCCTGCTCACTGCCATGGAAACTGAATAATGAGGCACAGTGCTCATTGTTCTGCTCACCTCACCAGGTGCCTAGCTGAGGCCTCCAGCTGGGCAGGATGCTGCTCCTCAGGGCTCTGACTGGTACCCGGCAGTCACCAGAGCGCTGAAAAGGATTAAAGAGGGGGTATTTTTATGACTTCTTAGAAATCTGTGAGAGAGAAACAAGTTTAACATCCAGAGAGGTCAGAGGTAAGCAAGAAAATGAGTGTCGGACTCCTGGTGACAGCAGCCACCAGAACAGGAACTTGTGATGGAGTCCAGTGGTGACCTTGGGAGGCCACAGAAACGGCCGATGACCAGCCAAAAGCAACAATGACCGAACAAAACGTGTTGCAGGATCACACTGGGGCAAAGCTGTTACTCCTCTGGTCCTCACCCCAGGTCTGGCTGCGTGCAGGAAGCATCAGGTTTCACTGCCCGGGGTGCCGCAAGGCCCTCATCCCACCTGGCCCCTCCGAAACAGCCCAGCCATGCAGTGACATGCTGTGCGGAGCACGCGCCTCTGAGGAAACCTCCACGTCCCCCTCACCCTCTGTGGACAGAGGTAGTGACTCAGTGCAGCAGAAGGCGCTGCTTATTTGGGTTTTACTCCTGGGTGCTCGTTGGCATGAAATGATCACAATGAACAGAGCCGCCTTCTCTCTTCAGTCGGAGCCCTTTGCTTTTGCGCTCTCTGCTCCTCTCACGTCATTGAGCTCGGCAGTGCCATTCTAGCCAATCTCCTGCAAAGCGGAGGCCAGCACCGGGCCTCGTCCATGTCCCTGCAGTCAGCCAGGCTGCTCCTCGGCCCCGTAACAGAACTTGTGAGCTTGTCTGAGTTAAATCTGGCAGAAGGATAGAGGTCACAAATGTAATTAAGATACTTAATTAAGTGATTAAGCCTCATAAAATAATTCATTTGAGATAGAAGAAAGCGGGGCTGTATGCCTACAGGTTCAGCTCAGGAACCTGTTGAGTTTTGCTGCCAGACTTCAGATCGCCTCAGGTGCTGGCGAACCATCTTCATTTAGAGGGTTATAAAGGGAAGGCTGAGGAACTTGTGTGGGTGTTTGCTGAAGTAACAAAAAGTCTCAGCACTCAGTCAGTACAAAGTTCAGTCAGTCCCGGGGCTCTGGCAGAAGCAGCTGATGCTCTCTTGGGTCCACTAAAATCCCAAGTTGGTGGGTCATGGCCCCGGGCTCTCACTGACCAGGCATTAGCCCATGGGCAGCAAAGGACAAATTTAATAAAGATGTAGTGACATCATTTCAGGGATAATGTTTAAATGTGACAAAGAAGGGAATCAAAAAATGCTCCAGTGAGAGAAACTAACGGCAGAAAAATGGGTAAACAAAACAAAACAAAAAAAATCACCCAATATCTAACACAGAGGGAAATTTTGCTCAGCACTGTTCATAAATACACGAGATAAAAAAATGACTTCTAATTACTTACCATGTGTTCTACATTCACACAGCTTTGCACATCTGCAGTGCTGGGAGAAGTAACTTCTGTTTACTCCAAAAGCCTCCATAAATGCCCGCGTGCCCTGCAAAATGCATTTTCTCCAGGAGCAGTTTCTTCCCACATCTCTCTTCCTGCTGCCTCTTTTTCACACTTGAGATAAATTCACAGCACAATCTCAGGTAAGGAAGGATTTATTCCATCAGCCACTGGGCTGCATGTCAATAATTCAATCCTGACACTTACCATCTTTATGTATTTGTTTGCTTTTAAGAAAACCTTCATTCCTGTGGTAAAGACTAAATTGTTTTTCACTTATAAGTGCCTGCAAGCTCTTTATTGCAATTATTAATAAGTCTCCCCACCCAATGGACACCGTCTCTCTGTTCCCTGAGCTGCTGAGGTCACTCACAAAGCTGTGCCAAGCTCAGGGGCAGGACGTGGAGCTTGGTGCCCCTGCCATGCTTTGGGCTGTGGAGTATCCTTCCTCCCTTGGAAGGAAATGCAGCTCATTTGCAACTGTTATTTACTAAAACTTCAGTTTCAAACAATGAGGTCTGACTTTACTTCTCAATGGCAACCTCTGACAGCACCAGCTCCGAGAGTTTGCTGCTCTACAACACTGCGTTGAAGAGGTACATATATCTGTACGCAGAGTGAAGCAGAACCCTGATTGTAGCAGACATGGATGTGTGTGCTAAATCCCCTCTGAAGACCGAAAATGTGAAAAAGAGCATCATTTTCCAGAAGGCAAAGTCAGTGCTGTGCTTCACAGAATAATGCTTATTGCAGTGACATGGCAAGAAGGGAGCCAAAGTGACCTTTGGAAAACCAGGCATATAGATCTGACCCATACGCTGGGTAAGTACACTGGGGAAAAGCTGCCAGGCAGCTTTGCAAGTATAGACTGTAACGCAAAACAAAATTGATTTTATTTAATTTTCCTGATAAAATAAAAGTCCAAGTGTTCTTCAAGCAGCCAAAAAGCAATAGCACAATTTGCTGGATGTATTGGTCAGCTGAAAAAACTCTTCTGGATAATCCATTCCCTTTGTGTTCTTATTTCATATACAGAACTTTTTCCTACAAAAGGAGCTAATGGCACAGTCACCTAAAACGTTTAAATTTCTCAAGCTGAAAGGATGCCAGCTGTGAAAACCAGAGGAGGAAAAACCAAATTGTTTTCTGGTACTGCCAGCTCATTTTTGGCTGAAGAACGCTGCTTTGGGTCCAAAGAGCATCACTGTCTCCATTTGTGCCAGCAGCAGGAGCATGCTGCACAGAGAAGTGCAAAGCATGGGAAGTGATGCTGGGATCTGCTCTTTCAGCGTGTTCCCCAACCCACAGCAGCCACTCCCAGTCACACAGGAATTCAGCAGCCCCAGGCTCCTTCCTGTCGCTGTTCAAGGACACACACGAGTAGCACAGAGGAGATGCCATTAATAGTTCTGCTGCTTTCTGTCAGGAGCTTCCAGTGGAGCTGTAAAGTTGGGATGCCTGAGGTTACCAGGGATATTAATCAACTCAATAGTCCCAAGAGGTACTTCTCCAGTAGCAGTTGCACCCTTTGCTAACCTCTTCAGGTTTGTGGCTAAAATCCCCCTGCTCTTCCATGAGAAGAAAGTTGTCCATCATGACAGCAGCTGTTCAGCAGGACACTGCCATGCTCCTGGCTCATGTGTCTCCTGCTGCAGTGAGGTCTGCTGCCCAGCACATCACTCATCAACATTCTGCAATTTGCACTTCTCCTCCTGTGTCTTACACAGGTTCAGTTCAGCTCTTGTGCTGCCAGTCTCAAAGAACTATTTCTCCCTCCAAATTTAGGAAGTCAAATTCTGTTGCCTGTGGTTTTGCCACAGCTTAGGAACAGATTTTTTTTCTTCAAGACGTTTTTTTCTTACTTCTCAGTACTGTGGCTCAGCAATTGCTTCTTCACTTGTTTAGCATACAAAACTCAGTATATAAATGTGATAGTGCTTAGACAAAGGAGCACAAAGGACTTACTTGGGTTTCTGAAAACTTGTGCAGGACCGATAGATCAGCTCCACTCAGCAGAGGAGGAGTTGCCATAGCTGGAAGTGGCAGTTTCATGACTGACTTCAGACTGATTCTTATAGATTGACTGCCAGGAGCTGCACTGTGGGCAGATATCTCAGCAGATCGCACAGCATGAGCTGGTGTACCACGGGGAAGAGGTGGGAACCATTTAAGGAATTGTGGATAGAGGCGTGCAAACCTTCAGAGACATTTGGGCTGGTTATCACGTGAGGACACAGTGCAAATTTGCTATACTTCTCTTTATAGAGCAGTCCAAAGAAGTGGGCCTCAGAGACAACAAGGGCTGCTGGTGGAACACGGGATTCTCCTCCAGCAGCTGGATATGCACAGCACAGGATGTACACAGCCCACACACACTGCAAACACTAATCCCGCATCTTGCAGCCTGGACCTGGTTCTGCTGCTGAGCTGAAGATGGCATCTCACCTCTCCATGCTTCTCTTCCTGCTGTAGTTGGGGATGAGGCCCTTGAAGTCATCATCGCATCCATGACTTGCAGGCTCACCTTCAGGAGACATCATTGCAACACAAGAAACATTCACCAGGCAAGGATTAAATCCGGCCCAAGAGTTGAGGAAGCCATCATAGAAGTGCCAGGACAGGGGAGATTAAGTTGCATGGCCCACTGAGATCCAAAGTTGTAAAAGCCCGACAAAAAATGACTGACACTTTTTCCTCTGAATTTCTATCATTATTAAAATTGCTCCAGACAGACCTAGAACTCAGTTTGCAGCACTGCATCCAGATGTAAGGATTTATGAAGGCTGGACCCAAGGACTGGTTCTCAGAAACCTCTTTAAAACAAAGATGGACACACTGTAGAAACGAAAGAAGCACACGCTAAGGAATGAAGAGATGCACGAGGTAATCTACTCATGTGTCTGTCCCCAACATTGCAAGACCCCTCACAAAGCATTAAGATCAGTCAATCTTGCATTTGAAAACCAGTACGCTTTTGTTTTCCAGGGAGCAATCTAAAAATAAAATATTAACTAAGCGTAACATGCTAAATACATGAGTTGAGGTCACTTGCTAGTGGATGAGAATGGGCTTTGGGGCACAGGAGTATTTATAACTGCAGCCGGATCCCTGGACCTGTCGGTCACTGTGAAAGTGTCCTCCTGTGACAGCAAGACTCGAGCAGTGCCAGGACCGCAGAGCCCAGCATGTGACTGATGGTGGGATCTAGGCAGGAATGCTCACGAAAAGGAACTCTGATGTCCTGGCCCAGCAGGCAAAGCCACGTACAAATTCAGAACCAAAACATTTTAGCATCCTGGATCGCGTTTCTGGCGTTTCACAGGAGCCAAGCCATAGTACAACTGTTCTCTTTTTAAAAAAAGTCCTTTCCTCTACAGACTAATTTGTTCTGTAAGGTGACTGGAGAAGAAAAATAGAAAGACGTATGGATTATTACTATACATGCTCTTATAGGACTCTATCTAGGGGACAGTTATATAAAGTCTAAATAAATTGGTAAACTAAGAATAGCAAGTAACACTCGAGCTTGACTGTATTACCCTATCAAAGCAGGAATACCCCTAATACCGGTCTGCAACTTTGTTACAAGTCACAAGGGGAATTACACCTTCAGCACCCCATTTCTCCACGTGGTTCAGGCAGTACCCAGCACTGGGATCCCAGCACTGCCCAACGGGGCCACCAGGCAATTGTGTGCTATAGCACAGTGCTGCTCAAGTTGGAGGATAAAGACCCTTTATTTCCTGTTTCCTTGGAACTAACGTAAGAAATGAAACTCAGATCACCGCAGAGAAGAATACACGAAAGTGGATCTTCTGCACGTTGTAATGCAATGTCCTCAGAGGAAACTTGGCCCGATTGAGCAGCTGGATGTGTTCTGCAAACAGCAGCAGAGCAGGGTGCTGTGCTCACTGCCAGCAGCACGCACGGCCTTGCTCCAGGCAGCCCTCCTCTTGCCTCATAAGTTTGAGAAAACCTTTTTTTTTTTTTTTTTCCTTTCATGGAAAAATAATTGTACGTACAACTAAAAATATGTATATACGTCAGCAATTTTTCATAAAAGAAGCACTACAAAGCCTGGAGAAGGATATATTAAGGCAGAGAGAGAAGCCCAAAGTCAGCATCTGCTTACTTTTTGGAAAACATAATCTGTCTGTGGCCTTCTGCCACTGAAAACATCTCGGTTACACTTCACGGTGGCGTTTAGTACTTCAGCATACACCAAGTATTACAAAGCATGGGTTTGGAAAAGCATCCATCTCCCAGAATGCTGATCATCTGCCTGCAGGTGCACAGCCAGGGCTGGGGTGCCTCACCCTCAGCTATCAGATTTATCTGAGCACGTAAACACAACCACAGCCACACGTTGTCTCTGCAGCCCCAAACACGGGCAGCTGCTGCTGCGGCACGGCCAGAGGGAGCCAGGAACTGAGCCCAGCACTGCTGGCTGCCCTAGGCCCTGAAGTACAATGCTCAAGAATGGTAACTTACTTTAAAAGCAGATGGTTTATGGCAATTATAACTTGGTATGGGTATACACGCATATCCACATAATTTAAGAACATGTCTGTTGTTCCCAGATTTTGCAATACATGGGTGGATATGCAGTGTGGAGGTCCCAGCCCACGCCCCTGACAGCAGATCCAGCTGCCCCATCACAACCTTTCCAGCATTGCTGAAGGTTTGCAGCTCAGCTGCCACCAGGTGAAGCTGACAGAGGGCACAGCAGCTGAGGAGATGACCTGCCTGCTGACAGAGGCCGAAGGACATCAGCTTTGCTGTGTAGTGCTGCTTCCACACAGCAAAGCACGTGCAACCAGCATCTGAAGGCAGAGCTCCAAGAAAAGTCTTCTGACCTAGACTTGCTGGTGTGGGAAGGGCAGCTTCCAACGCCAACTGGACACCAAACGGTTGTGTCTCCTGAATCCCTGACCATCTGCAGTGACTAGAGAGAGTCGTTAAGGAAACAGATTTCCTGGAAGAGACATTATTTGGGGTTGAAAGCCAGTTCATCCCACAGTTACAAAAGAATTGTCATGCACAGAAAGCATCGGAAGAAAATGCCTAGTCCAGTACTCACTAATTCCCAGCTCTGTGATGAATGAAAGGGGCAGGAGAAGGGAAGACAGACAGAGGCTGCACAGCAGGAAGAGCTACTGTTAGGTTTTTGGATTACCTGCTGGGCTACAATACGCTGGTGCTACGGAGAAGGGAAAGGCTTCCACTAGGGGTTTAGTCAGAATTCTGCTTCTGAGAGCAGAGAGCTCGGAGCTCAAGGAAGCCTACTGCCCACGTACCTGAAGAGTCAGGTAAGGCCCCATTAGTTAGGACCTGTGAACCTGAGATGAAGCCACTGGACCTGCTCTTTCCAGCACCTCTATGAAAGTATGGCTTGAAGCTTCCTGCAGATACTGCATATCCCTTACTAACAGGCAAGGGCACTGGATGGCAGCCTGAGAAAACATGCTCACAGCAAGACATGGGTTTGCTATGGGAGAAAAAAAATAGAGAACAAGGAGCATGAGATCTCAACTCCTCAATGAGGGAGACATGAAACATTCCCTTCTCTAAGGGAGCAGGGGGAAATAAAATCATAAAAAGCCTTCCTGACACAATCAGAAAGAGTGTAAGTGGAGCATGGAAAAGCAATAACAAAAGCACCAGCCCAAGGCAGTCCACTGAGAGAGAAGTAACAGGGGTGAACCATACCTGCTTTTCCTGTGTGCCTGAGCACACAGCAGCCACCTCAAGACAAGAGCTAAATAATTCCACGAGCACCACCATACCACAGTCGGGTCTGCATTGCATGCACAGCACATTCAAATGTTTTAAGCACAGCTGCTCAGAGGAGAAGTGGGAACTCTTCCCTGTTTCACTGTCAGCAAGTTCAGCAAAGGACTTCGGTTTGCAAACTTACTGGAAAATTGCTGACTTTGACACAAGCATACAAACAACTCTGACACAAACTGAAGTTATGCTCCTATTCACCCTGCACAAACTCAAAATTCTAGTTGTGGTGCTAAGGGGAAACTACTGAAGGAAACAGCCCTGGAGAAAGACCGACAGGAATGAACAGCTGAGAATAGGTTCAGGACAGGGAGAATTTAAATTGCATCTGTCACAGCACGTCCAGCTCCCTGTGCCCCCCAAAGTATTCACATTCAAGTCAATGGGCACTATTCATGCAGACAAGAACTCACAACTGTTCATGCAACCTGCTGGTCAGCACTACTGCATCCTCCTGGGACTAGTTGGATGCAGGGAGATCCAGTAAAGTCACCCAGCCTGCAGACAAGTCTGCTGCTCACAGTTCCTTACTGGGTTCAGCGCTCTGGGACAGTAAAGTCTGAAACACAGGAAATGCTTCTTTGATCCAGTAGCAAGACAAGCAGCTCAGGTACGAATTCTGAAGTACTAACAGCCATTTTAAAACGTACTATCCACATACTTCAAAACCAACAAAAATAACCCTTCAAATTGGCCAGCCCCCTATCACCATCCATACCCCAGACTCAAGAAAATGCCAGTTGTTGCCATCTCCAAGGCAAAGCAAGCACTACAGGCAGAGAAAACTCACAACTGCATAGCGAGTAGTTGTCTACATGTACAGGTCTCGTTGCTACAAGATGACATAGAGCAAACTCAGGCAGAGAAGCTGCTGCAGCAAACCTCATCTTTCAGTCTTTACCGGTGTCTGCACTCTCACCCCCTACTCTGTGCTCCAGGCAGTTTTCTTCAGATATGGAGGTATGGACCTGAAGTCAAAATTCTGTTAAAAAGATCGTTACCGTAACCTTTCTACACCATTAGAATGAAGATCCTAATTAGAGAACCATACAGCTTATATACACTCTTCTTGCATTCCTTACACACAGATGAATATCTGCAACGAACAGAGACCAGGGATCACAATGGCTGCATCTGCTGAAGATGCTCGATAGGATACTCATGCCAAAAATCAAACTCTTTTGTGTTCTCTCCAGCAACATGTCCAAGTAAATCAGTGGTGGAAGTGCAATACGTCACAGAAAGAAGTGTCAGAAACTCAAAATACTTTGAAAAATTGTGTCATTTTATTTGTACACTTTGAAAGTTGTACATAGAAACTTATAATACAGTCCTGTAAATTTACTCATTGCTAGAAGAACTGCCAGGGAGAGGGGAAGGTATTTATTGATTGATCATCAAGAAGTTAGAGGGGATAAACAAAAACACAGGCAAAAACTTAAAGTTCCGGAACTCCTTTCTTTTTTGTTGTTGTTTTGTTTTTAAATCCCCAGTACAAATTTTATAAATACAAAACAAATTCACAAATTACTTTGAATGCTAAATAAATATCTACTTAATAAACTTGGACTGAATACCTCCAGCCAGCACTGGTACAGTACTTATAAGATATGCTCATTTGTACTCATTCATGTGTAGTGTTGAGAAGATATGCTCAAATGAAGTTTTAAACATACACAGTTTCTTCAACTGTGCTACAGCAGAAGATTTTTAACTGAGTTGATAAAGCCCTCAATACCACAGCTCTTACAATATCTAGGGGATGAAACAAGATCATTTGGCGCAGGAAAAAAAAACAAAACAAAGTATTTCTAGAAGATATTTGGACACATGAATGTATTAAAAATGTACAAAACCTCTGTAAACCAGTACTGTATCCAGTACAGCTATCAAAATTATTAGACACTGAATAAAACTGTAGCAAAGGTAATCTTTCCTACGTTCTCCTGAGTGCTTAATATTACATTGAGAATATAGTGCAGGCCACACTTCAAGGTGGTTGAACAGTTGTTATTGCTTTATACAGGTATGATGACTGCATGATTTAACATTTTCATTTCATGAACAGAGCAGATTCCCTCAAAAAAATCCTTTGGAAGGCAGAGGTTAGATCCGTGACTTCTTAGCTACAGGAGCGGCATGGTCCACATTACCAGATGTGACAGGAAGTCCCAGCTTTTGAGCCTGAATGTGGAAGAAAGCCTGAAGTCTAGTTCCAGCTTTTGCTTCACTTGTATTACGAGGGTTGTATTCAAAGCAGTTTGAAAACATCAGCTCAATGTCTTCAATGAACTCCGCTAGTAAATAAAAAAGTAAACAAATGAGCTCAGCAAGTTTCCCACCATCAGAGAGCACTACGATCAAGGAGTATGACACCACTGAACGAGTAAAGAGTTCCCAACACAAAGATATCTTTACACATGCATCAAGTACATACATGTATTAGTGAAGTGCCATGTAAACACTCTTAAAACTCCCTGACAGTCAACAGAAAGACTGCAAATCGGGCCTATCAATTGAAGCTTTTCCAAATGTTTCCTTGGTGTCACACACTGCCATCAAAAGCTTCAGAAGTTACCTGCAGTATCTCAGCAGCTTATTTCTTATCCACCTGCACACCACACTCTCTGGTAGTTAAAAATGTATTTTCAATAACATTTGTTAAATATAGATCAGTTAATGTTCTTTCAAAAAACCCAAACAATTTCAGCTTCAAGTCCTGACACAGCTTTATTTTAGGAAGAGAATTAATTTTGCAGAGGAAACAGGATTCACTGCCTCCTTCACCACGTGATACTTACATGCCAGCTTGTATTCACATTTATTCACCTTCTCACGAATTATATTTAAGGCAATAGGTTTTTTGATGATATCATAATAATCTGGTACCTTTAAAAAAAAAAAAAGACTGTTATTCCTACAAAACAAATGGAAGCTTAAATCCTACTTACATCGAAAGAAAAAGTAAATCATGCATTTGCAGAAAGCATCTTGATTTTGAACAAACAGGAGTCCAAGGAACCACCTCCCTTTCCTGATCTTAAATTGATGTGCAGATATTATTTTTCAATTTTTCCCTATCATTAAAAGTAGCAATCACAACCAACATTAGCCAGTAATTTGACAAATACATCTAATTCTCAATACCTTGCAAACAACTGTAAGATACAAAATTGCATGACTAGATAAACAGCACAGTATTAATGCTATTCCAACTGATAGAAAGCGAAAATGATTTCCGAGATGATAAAACTTCAATTTTCCTGTAACATATTCATGTTAGGGAGCTTTTAATATTTAATAAGGGCATTTTTGCTCCACCACAGTTCACCTTTTTGCAGTGTTCCTTGAAATTCCATTAGTTATGCTGAAAAGATAGCAGTGAACCTTTCAGTATCAAGCAGAATGCAGCGTGCAAGTACAAGAGATACAGAGCCACTCAGAACAGCAACTGTATGATAAGTGATAAGGACAAAACGGGCTGCCTAACCCGTAAGGATACTGATAATTCCGATCACAGATTCTGAATTCCACACAAGCACTGAGTTTACAGTGCCTCCGTTTTACCCACAAAGCACAGGGGGTGGGGGAACAACAACAGTATCTTCATCCCTCATCCTTAAAAAGTTTCCTTGCATTCATCTCTCTTACTCCTCCCAAGGCAATTCCACCACTCCAGCAGTCAGACACTTGTCTGGAATTCATTCAAAATTTCTCTCCTTTGCTCCTGCATCTTTCATTCACATTTGTAGATCATTCTTTTTGTCCAGATACATTAAGTCTTCCCACTCCCCAGTGTCCGCAACTCAAGTTTCAATTCTTCATTTTACCAGTTACTACTGTTAGTTACAATAAACACTGAGCACTAGCTCCCGCAAGATGACTACAGCTGCTGTCAGCACAGAGTTGCTCCAGAGAGGCTGAAGAGGACTGGCACTTTGTTAAGGTTGAATAGATCCAGCAGTGACAAGCAACTGACAAGCGAGCGCAACCTGCAGAAAAGCAGACGTGCTCTGGGAACTTTCAACAAAATACCGTATTTCAACAAAATACCGTAAGTAAATGCTGCTTTAGAGGTTTGTTTCTACTCTCCTGTCAAGTCTAAACCAGAAGGAAGTTAAATTAAGAACTCAGCTAAGAAAATACCTTTTTACTGCATTATAATTAACGTCAGAATGAAGCTGCTCCTACCTTGTTATTTTATTGCAGGCCTGTTCTGAAAATATCTTTGCACAAATTGAGCATAAACTCAACTGATTAATGAATAACCATAAGCTTACCTATAGCAGTGCACAACTCTGTTTGTTTTTTCAAGTTAAATCATTCTGCATTTTAATCTCTTGATATCAAGGATAAAAATTTGCACAATCTCATTCCAAAAATCTCTTGCACCAGCTATTGGAGCTGAAGCATGAGAGTTTTCCCAAATTCCACTGCCCCCCTGCTTGGGCAATGCTATGAAGTCCACGTTTTACTGACAGCAAATAGGATCCTCAAATGTTCTAATGACTTCTACAGTTCTATCACTTACCTGGATTTTGGAAACCAGTTTCATAAAAGGCCAGCTGTCATCATGTCGTACCAGTTCCACAACAAGTTGCTCAAATGCTGAGAGTTCATGGACCCCTCCTTGACGTCCTGAACTTCTCCTGTTCAACGAGGTCTGAGGAGACGATTCTGCAGAAACACACACACATATCCCACCAGATGAAAATAAAAGTGTGTAAAAGCGTGATGAGTAAAAATCAAAAGAAAGTGAAACAACACTATCTTGTTGTAAAAGAAAAAAATAAAAAGGAAGATTTGGAAGCTGAGAAGATGCACTGCTGGAGTTCTTGGTCCCTGTGTCACAGGGGATGAGGGTAAGACAGATTTCTCCTGCTTTGCTGCCTCATCTTACACCCAACTCACTGTGAGCAGAGGCAGATCCCAAGAACAGCTAAGTTACACTAGGAGAGAAAAAAATATATATATAATCCACGTTTAAGTTACAAAATCCTAGAAAGAAGTTTAAGGAAGGAGAATCTAATCCTTAGACTCCTGTCTAGCACAACAGCATACATTTTATTTTCATTCTGCGTTACTGCTATACTTAGAAAAAATGTCTCAAGTGTTCAATAGCAGTTTCTTGATTAACTGCTTGTAACAAAGCTAACAGCTCTGCTTTGGGAGACCCTGGGTATTGAAACCACCAACGTTAACAGTCTGAGGGCACAACTTTTGCAGTTTGGCTTCAAGAATCAAGCAGGTTACAGTCTTGTTGTTAACCACTAATTGTCTCTTTCTCCTGAATAAAATGAGTCCTGAGCACCAGGACTTTACTGGGCTCCTTCTCAATTCTTGATAGTTTTGATTTTGAAAGGACTTTTTCTACTGATTTCAATTTTAAAACCATTTGTTAAATGCTTGTCAAAAAGCCTTATTAGAGGAAGAACAGAATAAGCCACCTGTTCATAACTTACTTTCACAAAAACTCTATTCGGTGTGGTTTTGTTTTCCAGAGTAGTCATCAGGGTAGTTACACAGGATAAGCCCAGAAACTCCCAATGGTGAAGGACATAAATGGCACAGAATACAAGGCAGCCCCATTGGAGTGCAAGCTGTTTTACGCTCCTCAGTCTCACACTAAATCATTTTAGTGCATAAAAGGTACTGCAGCTTTTCAAACACTTTTATGCAATCAAATACATGGTACTAGCTTAACAAGCAAGGACACTGCTGGTCCTGGACCAGAAAGATGACATTTGTCTCGTAGCAGTTTCTTCTCACATATTCCTAAAGTCACTACTTTACCCACACCTTCCATTGTTTAATAAAAGCACACAAACTCTAAGTACATACTCGCATGGTTTCAGGAGTGCATACAACTGTCCGGTTTTCTGTATACAAAGCCCTGTATCGTGTGCAAACACTAAGCTTCAAACATGAGCATCCCCTTAGCAATTTATTTACACATTCGTTCTTCAAATTACCAGACAGTTTTAAAAATGCTTTCAACCACCATATTTCTCACTACCAGTTTTCTTTGCTAGAATTGGGCAGTATAGAGCAATTAAGAGAACTTTGTTTTCATTCTGGACAAAGGCATTTCTCTAACCTGTGGATTGTCGCTTCCTTCCTCTTCTCTTGGGTTCACTAACAGGAAGAGAAAGCTTTGGAGCAGCAACTGGATATTTTCTAACCCGCTCATTTGAGTCTGTGGTATCAACAATTCTAAATCCAAGAGATTCAGAAGGACTGTCTTCCAGTGTGTTATCAGCATTCTTTCTTCCTCTTCGTCGTCTTCGAGGACTGAGTAACTCCACAAATACATCTGCTTGTAATGAACTTTGGCTCTGACGAGTGGTCCGGCTGCTGAGTCTTAAAGTAGGTTTTGTCACTGATGGAGGGGCCGACTTCACCTTTCTTAACCCCCTTCTGGTCACTCTAGATGAAGATACTGCTTGCTTAGGTGTATTTTGCTGACTCCGAGAAGCGTATCTTGCCTGACGTTGAATGTTCCGACTTGAAAAAGGGTTGTTGAGTTTGGCTGCCCTCATTTTCAATGGAAACTTGACCTGTGGTCTTCCGTGCTTCGAAGGGCTACCAAAAAAAAATAAAAAGCAATTATATTTATCCCCAGATTCCATTGCTCTCTTTTTTCCCTCAGTTTTCTTACTCAGCCATTTAAAAAAATCCCCAACAACTCGAGACTGGCAGGCTACAGGCTTTCACCGATGCAGTCACCCCACTACCAGTCTTTTAAGCACTGCCCTGAATTCGTTTTATTAAATACTGCGTGCAACACGTGCTTTAAACAAGCCATCAGAAGTCTGCTCACCCTTGCAGCTGGTGCAGCGTTAATGCATTACTTGGATACCACCTACAGCTTTCTTAAATTGACTGCTCATTTCTAACAGCAACTTTGACTACTAGGGGTTTTAAACAGTATTAGCTAAGAAATAAACCACGGTACTAAAAAGCTGAAAATACAAGTTAAGCTCTAGTCAGAGTTCATAACTAACATTCAAGCCTCTCCAGCCATTAAAGGAGAATAGAAAGATCTAATTCTCAAGAAGATGCAATTTGAATTGACTGAAACAAAACCTCAGTATCGGTTCTGTTTCGGCCAACCGAAATGACTGTAATGAGAAGACAAAAAGTCCTCTCAGACCACGAGTTTTCTTCAGCTTTTACATCCCTTCTGTACAGCATATCTATCACATTACAGAAATTATCACATTGAATTATTTTTTGAATTTTCAAGACATGATTATTTGAAAAATTACTTCACCTAACAGACAAGACAGTATTCCAGCAGGAAATCACCCTGACAGATGCTCATTTACCTCATCTCTTCCTCCTCTTGAGATTCATCTTCCTCTTCGTGTTCTTCTTCATAATCCTCTTCCTCGCTTTGCCTCGTTTCATCGTAGCTTGCCTCTTCCTCCCCTTCTCCTATTCGCTCAGCCATCTCTTCATCGCTTTCCACAGATGGTCTCTGTCTGGAGGAAAGGCGTCGAGAGCGCTGCTTTGGTCGACACTCTGGACAAAACCAGTCTCCTTCAGGAATTACCTAGGAATAGAAGAAAGCATTAGTAAAAACACCATTAGCTATAAGAACTATGCCAATTTCACGTGAAAAGAAAGCACGTTTTTCTTCCTCAGATACCTTAAGCTTGGGCCTGATGCAGTAGGTATGGTAGCCTCGATCACAGCCATCACACAGCACCATGCTTTCCGCATCACCTTTCTTTCGACATACTTTACAGCGAGCGTTGAGGATGGACTTTGACCAGATGACACTTCGATCCAGCGTAGACAGATGAAGGAAGACTTGAGACAAGCTGGTAGAAGAAAGAAGTGACTCTCTCCAGCGATCCAGAACTGTTTTATATGATCTTCCACCATCACTGGCATCTTCCATTAGAGAAGAAGAGGAAAAAAAAAAAAACAAAGCATGGGATCAAGCTTCTTTTTCAAACATTTAGGTTGTTGGAAACTATGAAGCAAGGCTTGGTATATTGGAGCAGTAAATTGAGACAACAGAACCACCTCTGTCTTATCTTTACAGAACTGAAGCATTTCCTCCTTAGTTCCCAGCTGCTGAAACTCTAGGATTTCGCCTTTCAATACCACTTTAACTGCAAACTTCCACTTCCATAAGATATAAGGCAAATCTTTATTTAGATGTCAACCCGGAAACCTAATAATTTGATCCAACTTAAAAGTATACGGGAAGACATGCCAAATCCCCCAAACGTTTTCATTTAAAGAAACTGCTCAGCACTGAACAGAGACTTTACTGGACAAGAAGAAAACAAACAAACAAAATACCAACTAAGCAACTAAACAACTAAGGCTTCCTTGCGACATATCTGGGATCCTCTTTGGGTTAGAAATAAATGAGGGGTGAGAAATCATGTGACTTTGTAAAAAAAAAAAAAAAAGTTTGATTTTCAATCCAGGCCACTGCAGTGGTCCCACAAAACACTTTTAGGAATGGTACTGAACAGGAACAAGCAGCTGAGAATTGCAGAAGCAAATGGTCTGTTTGAGGAGCTAAAATAACGAGAAAGTATGAACTACACCCTGCACTGCTGCTGTGCAGAAAATAAATTTGAGCGTTAAAAGCTATTTCTCATATTCTAAAGCAAGAGGAAAAAAAAAAAGCAGCACTTTTAATTATAGAAATTTCTAAAGAAGTTCCTTCTGAAAGTGATATTGCAGTTATTACTCCATGGTCTCTAGCTCATTAACTATACACTTAAGCAAAAAAAAAAAAAAGCTACCTTGCCTCCTCTACTAGTCACAGTGGGCACAGGAATGGCTAGCAATCTAGCCGTCTGCCAATGATTTCTCCTCAGAAACAGGAAGAAAAAAAAACATCTAATAACAGATAAAATGAAAGAACAAAAATGAGACTAATCACTCCCCTGGCAAGGCCTTTCTGCCTTCTCATCTACTGTCTGCCAGGATTTGCCTAATCTTGCATATATTTGCATTAGCAGCAAGCAGCACAAGAGAAACAATGAGCAAAGGCAGAGGATAAACAGGCAGCACAGCTTTATAAATAAAATTCAGTCACTTCTGAAATACAAATTTCTCAGTATTTCTACTCTGTCCTTAAGGCTTCCCTCCTCAAGTTCATTCCCCACTACACATAGTAGACAAGCTCCACTTCACAGTACCGCAGTACAGCTCTCAACGTATTATTTAAAATTCAGTAAGAACATTAAACAGCTTGTCAGGACACCAGACTAGAATCTGAACTCCAATTCAGTTCTCAGTTCTGCCACAGCATGAATCTGGCAAACACAATTCCTCTTCAATGTATGTATATTCTGGCAAGCATTTCTTTTGCTGACACTGGCAGCTTGAGCGTTATTACTCTTTTATTGGCAGCTATTTTTAACCTGGACTGGTTCATCAATAGAGCTCATCACACAACACAACAAACATGTGCACTGCAGAACTGCAGTTGCAATGCAGGGAACAATTACTGACCACTGCCTGTTTAAAGCTGCTCTGGCACTGAAAGGAACATGCCAAATGGCATCCACTACTTCAGTTCCCAACTCATAAAATATGAGTAACGCCATTTTTTTCCATTTATTGTCTTTCTTATTTATATGGTTAACTCAGAGGGAGAAATGGCCTCTCTCTTTGTGTCAGAGCAGCTCTCCGTTGCTCAGTGGGACACCTCTCTACAAGCTAAGCCATCCAAGCCTTGCTACAATGCAAATGAAGTTGTTTGACAGATCTATGCATTCATCTATCAACAGCTAATTGAGTTCAGGGAAGGGTTTTCAATCTCGGTACTTTTTTTTTTTTTTTTAAGAAAGGATATGCAGTGACACAATGCTGCAAGGTTTCCAAAAGAAATAAAAAAAAGAAAAATATGAAGAGGTTTTAAAAATGGGGGGGGTGGGGGGGGGAGAGGGTGTTAAGGATTATGCAAACACAATAAGAAGAAAATACAGTTCCTTATCTCTGGGTGCAGAATTTTACTTTTTAAATCTTTGGTTTGTACTTGAATTACTTGCAGTACTGTTTATTCTTCAGTT
This sequence comes from Oreortyx pictus, assembly GCA_036925125.1. Taxonomy (NCBI): domain Eukaryota; kingdom Metazoa; phylum Chordata; class Aves; order Galliformes; family Odontophoridae; genus Oreortyx; species Oreortyx pictus. Next base: position 35,763,676 of record JAUPFR010000006.1, read on the forward strand.
TTTATATGGTAAGCCCTTCAGTATAAGGAACTGGCTACACAATTAAAAGGATGGGAAAAGAAAACTGAAAAATATTCAATATTTGCTAGTTCTTAGTATTACAAGTAAACATTTAAAATTTACCATCTCTCTGACTAGTCTTGTCTTCCACTTTCTTCCTCTTTTTATACCCCCTGTGGCTCCTTTTATTATCTTCTGCTTTACCTAACATTAAATTCATACAGTTATTTAAAATACTTTTTTTTTTTTTTTTAAAAGTGTGGTGGATTTTGCTTTTAATATTAATTCATATTACTCATACTTGCATAATCTAAAAATGTAAATAGAACAATGGTTAACATACACACACATAGAAGAAAACACACAGGGTAAGAGAATAATGTGCAGAGAGTGTAAGTCAGGACTCGCTTTGCCTGCTACTATGAGCAAAGACAGACTGAAAGCTTCTTACATCTATCCCACACCTTATCTTTGCATCCACCTCTGGTAAGAACGGCAATAAAACGCCTTACTGCCCAAGAGTTTCTCTCTCAACAGAAAACTTGTCTGGCTTACGCTGCTATGAGCCTTCTAACATCTCAAAAATATGGCTGTCTCATGGCCACAGTTTGCAAAGACCAAGAAAACTAGCTTAACTTGGTCGTTTCATTTGGACAGACAAGGTACTTGTATGAAGGCACATTCTTTAGCACTAAATGAAGTCACTCTTCCAAGAAGGGCCATAGTAAGCCCCATCTGGTCCAAATGCAAGATACCTTCTTTGACTGTCTTCTCTGAAGAATAAATACGAAAATTTCATCAGAAGAAAAAAAAAAAAGCCAACAACAAAGCTTACTTTCACCTTCTGACTCTGTAATGAAAACACATGAGTAAATGTGCATATATATAAATCCTCTCCCAGTTCACTGCTTGGAGAAGTCTGATACAGTTATGCAGAGGACAATTATAAACAAAGGGAAACAACTTTGGAAGTAGAGGAAACAAAAGTAAAGTCTAGAAAGGAAGGGAACAGAGATGAACAACAGGAAGCAAAAAAGCACAAGGACAAACCGTTCCCAGTATCAGTCAAAAAGGTGCTTCCATGAACTAGAAATGTATGGAAATTTGTACTGTACATGAAAGATGCTTCATGTCTGTAGTTTGGCACTAGTGCAGAAAGCAGAGGTTTTTCCTCTCGATGGCCCCACTGTGTGCCAGGGTGGCCAAATCACTTAACTTTAAATCTCAATTTTCACATCTCTGTCACAGAAATGAGATTTCTCTACCAAAAAGTATTCTGAAATACAAGGAATAGTAATTCATACTAAGAAAAAGCAGCAAAATACACAGGAAAAAAGGTAGTATTTCTCCCCTCAAACTTTTTTTTTTTTCTTGGAGAAGTAACATTTCAGAGTTCATCAAACAGCTTTCATTTCAGGGTAAATAAAAAAAGAAATTGCTTTTATTACATTTTTAATGCATAATTTTTCAGAAGTGTGAAATGCAACTTGCACCCTCCCCCTTCTCCCCCTTTTTTTTTTTTTCTTTAATTCTCCCCAAACACTCCTTTTGCTGGACTAAAGAAAAAAAATCGTTTCCATAGCGTTTAACAAAAGGATTTCAGAATCATCATTCATAATTAAGAAGTGCATACATTACAATTCAAGTAATGAACTGTTAAGTTTTATCACCAAACCACAGAAGATGAGCAGATATCTAGTATTTCTGCAATGCAGAGGGTGTTGTTTCTGGGGTTTCAAGATGTGCTTTTGCATTGCTATCTTCTGTATCAGTCTTTCCTCGCTCTTCAACTTGAATATTTGGCATGCACCTCAATTCTAAACTTATCAGAATCACCAGCAAGGCTCCTGGCTGCCTGATAGAGACTTAGAACAAAAACAGACCAAAGAGGAGCAGCTGGCCCTTTTATTACTCCACTGGGTCCCTTTGTCTGGCCTGCACCCTGGAGGCCACCAGGATAAACTTGATGGTGACTGCAATGAATTTCACTGCGCTGTCTTCAGTACAAGCTGTAAATAGAGTGAAAACTAAAATCTGAAGTACGGCTCCAATTCCTAATGTGAGCAGGGCACATCATGTAAAGCAGTGAGGGGCCAGAGAGGGAAAGAAATGACACAGAGAAGGCAACAATTGAGATAACGAAGACAAAGCAAGGTTTGCAGAAAAGCAACGGTAATCCTTTAACCAAAAGTGCTCCCCTGCCCTGCTACCAAAACAGAACTCATGGCACTTGCTTGCCTTGCTTTTACTTCAGTGATAGCTAAATCAGCCTAGAAAGATGGCTTAGCCAAGTTTAATGTTAGAAACAGACCGTCATGCATTTTGTTCAGGTAAAGTTGGAACAAATATTAAAAAATATCCCACTAGAAAAAAAATGAGCGTGTGGACACTGATCTGTGTAGGAGCAGGTAACAAAAAAAGCCACAAAAACCTGGTGGTTGTAAAGTGAAAATTGATTTCTGTCCTCAGAATACTCCTGGCTACTTCCTAGCCAGGCCACAGAAAGAAAGTATCACAGTTTTTTTTAAAATCAGTCTGAGTAAGAATTTGTACCCACTTTTACTAGAACATTTAATAACGCTCCTAGCATATTTTTTAAGTAGTGAACTTTCCTTTCCCTGTTACACATAGGCAGAATATTAGAATCTGCAAGTTTTGGTCTTAAACACATCTGAAATACTGAAAAGTTATGTTCAGGGAGCATCCAGAATTGATGCTTGACCTTCTGAAATGCCTACATTTGCAGACACATCTCTAGCACTGTTTTCCTCGACCCTTTGCAGTTTCACCTTCTGGCCATGTCCAAAAGCTCTCATTTCACAGCACCTTTCACAGAACTGCCTAAATGTCCAAACCCATTAGGAAACAGTATGCGTTTCAGGTCTTCTTTACTACAGAGCTGCTCAAAGAGATCTCTAAGGAAAGAACTAAAAATTTGCTTCCATTTACACCTATTTGGAGCAGGCCATTACACAACCAAAAAATATGAGACGCTTCACACAGAGGTAACACAAGGAAACCTGACATTTAAGGGTTATGGTGATAAGCCAGAATAAAACCTGGGATTCCTTCCTGCACTACATACATTATCTTATACATTACAGTTACCTCAAAGGAGAAGAAATCCCCAAGCAGCATGGCAGGATAAACAAACAGGTCGTCTACATGTCTTAAATCTCATAAGACTGCTTTCCCTGTATACCTTTTCTGTCACACAGTATAAGGCACAGTGAATGAGGATTGAAGTAATGGAAGTCTTCAGCAGAGACGCTTTTGCCTGTAAGTCCTCACCATTCAAATCAAGACAATCTACTAAAAGGCATTTTTTCCCTTCAGTGCAGTCTGAAGTGTATTGGTGGCTATCAGCAAAACACTGTTGCCCTAACAGTCTCCTCAGAGGCAGTTTGGAAATGGAGCCCTACGCAGCACAACAGATTTACAACCTGCATGTGCAGAGTAAGTGACAAACTCCACATGTGCTGTAATTAACTGCATCAAGTCCACTCAAAACAAGTTACACCACGCTGGGCTTGGAAAGTCAGGACACACTGAGCTGCCCAAACACTTAACCAAGTATTCAGTCAGCTGAGGTTTAAGCTACTACTATGCTCTACACTTTAATCTCAATCATGTGCTTCATTTTCCTTTTCTATACGTAACCACACTGAAAACAAGTTTGAGGAAAGAAACACTGCCTGTGTCAGATCCTCTGGCATTAAGTCCAGCTCAAACTCGCCTTCAGCAGCAACTGATAGTAAGACATTGATCTCCATGCAGGGGCAGCAGAGACACAAATTTGTTTTAGGTCAGTTTAGATCAACGGTGCCATAGGGCACTGATATCTAGTAAAAATACAGATTCTGGTGTACAAAGATCTTGAACTGCTGCAGCAAAATCTGTTACACTGGTAACCCTGCTACAGTCCTAAGGATGTAAAAATTAAACTAGACCAGCTGGGGCACAAAGCACAGCTCCTCAGTGTGACAACAGGACGGGAGGCTTGTTGGGATGACTGCCTCAGGAAGGACATAAACCCTCAAGCAAATCTCTTGCCCTGGACTGCGAAAGGACCCAGGTAAGGACTCCAAACAGTAAAAAGAAAAAAAAAAAACGACACTGTACATACTTCACAATCTGTCTCTCACAACTACAACACGCTGGAGGAACTCAAGTCAAGCAGTAAGTGCATTTTGTTCTGATTTTTCTGCAACTTCTTCAGTTATATGGGTATGTAACCTAATGCATTTGCAAATTTATACAATGGCAAATAGCACTAAGGTAGTTATTTGCATCTTTCACAAGACCACATGTTTCAGAGGGATTCACTGGGGAAAAGATCAAAGATGAAACCACAGCTTACACCAGATTGGAGACATACAGTTCCAATCCTGAAAGCTTACCAAGAGGTGCTTTGAGAAACCTGCGCTCAATTCCTTGTTCTATCTGGAGCAGTGCAGAGGCCAAGCAGTGGACCACATTATTAACTGGCTGAGGAGTACTTGTACTTGTTGATGCAGCACTTGGAGCTTCAGCTTTCAATCCAATAAGCCTAAAATAATAATGAATTGGACACATTTTTAACATACTTTCAACCCAGCACCACAGACAGTTGCTTACATCTGTATCCACAAGATATTTCATTTTTTAACTTAATTTATAAATTATGCACAGAATAAGGACATGAACAGTTACTGCTCAGACGTGATTAGCCAACCCAGTCCTCTGGTCTGCTGATTAGTTTATCTAATTCAGATAAATCATCCTTACGTAACACAAATAACTAAATTTCAAGAAATGCAGATGCCAAATTTTGTAACAAATCAGTAAGATTTTTAGAGGGTTTCATCAGCTAATTTATTAGGGATTTCTGTAGAGTACAGTTTCTTATTTACTAATTAAAAAAAAACATTCCACAGCAATTACAAATGAAAATCAAAATGCTCAACATTCATAGCAAAAAACACTTAGTGTAATGAAAAGATTAGAAATGTATCTCTTTGGAAGTTTAGTGTGAACAAACAAACTTAATTTCAGTGACAAAGATGATATCAAAATTAAGGCAGTACTTCATTTCAAGTGTGTATCTTCCCCTCAGGATTTTTATACAGCACCCAAGAATGCAGCTTCAGCAACTGTGCTGAATACAACAGAACACAATGCCTTGAAAGGGAAGTGCTGTGGATGTCAAGTTTTGCTGTTTTTATTTTTAATGTCTTCAGTAAGAAATAAAAATTCTCAACCAAGAATAAAATCATGTTTCCAACACACAGCGTTTTCTGACCAAAGACTAAGCAATCATTTCAAAGTGCAGTTAATCTTCCCCAGCCTCAAGCATAATTGCAGTGTAGGAGGCCAACTTACTCTAACAAAAATAAAAACTAATTTCTACATGAGGTTTATTAAAAAACAAATAAAACACACAACACAACAAAACAACAACAAAAAAAAACAACCAGCTAATAAGGACTGTCTAGATTGTGCTTTATTCTGATGGATGTACAACGCTTCTGGTTGTCCCTCTTCTTAATTCACACTTAAAAGCTATTCATTATATTTTGCAGTCACACGTACTTAGAGAGCCTGAAAGCAAGCAAAAAAAAAAAAGCTGCATACTTATTTGCATTTCACTAGTCAAACCCCACGGTCTTAATGAGATGTCACTTGCTCCGGGTGGATAAAAAGCTCAGCATCAAAAGGAATATGTCACGTGATTCCAGAATCCCATACTCTGCTTTAATATGGGAGACTTAATATTACAGTAACAGCAATTCAGAAATTTGGATGGAATTGCTATCAAGTGCCAAAAACAAAGCAACAAGCTTCCACTGTTGAACTGAGAATCAATGAATGAAAAAAGTGCCAAGGGTAACTGGTGACAGACAAATTTTAGCTCCTTGTTAAATTAAAACAGTGAAATATTTCCACATTGTGTTTCTTCAAAAGCATGCATCTGTAAAACATACCATCAACATAATGGCCCTATCTACTCTCTACACGACTGGAGAACTCAGACTCAAAGGAGAGTCTTATAACAACGTTATTTCAATATGCTGCATTAGAACAGGAAAAATCTTAAAGAATCTTAATTAAATTCCAACATCCAATTCAGGATTCAAAAGTCTGTCCAGAAATATGGTCTTCATGAAATTAAAGTTCCATTGCAAAATGCACAAGCAAACACTACACTAAGATTCACTGCAAGAAGTTTATTTCCTTGCAATATTTCAGCACGCACTTAACATAAAAATAAATCTAAAAAGGATGCAAATTAAATGTAATCTTCATTTCTGCAAAGTGCACAACTTCTGAGAATTAAACACTTAAGTATTCACAGAAGAGTCCGAGTCTCCATGGTCTGATATACAACAAACATCAATTTAGTGAAAGCGTCGAATCTTTCTCAGAAGATTGTTTAGAAAAAAACATTTTGTAATTGCAACACCATGACTTGAGGTTGCAGTTTGTTCTACAGAAGGATTAGCATTATTAAAAGTTACAAGATGATATCACTGTTTTGCTGTAGCGCTAAAGGTCGATTCAGACCACGGCCTGCTGCAATTGTGGCTCTTTTGTGACTCAGGAAGAGGTACATTGTATGGTTCAGCAGACCATTAATTACTACACTACCACTGTCCATTTTAAATACTCCACAAAGAGTAGAGTTCTTACTCTGGAAAAAAAATAAAATATTGGCAGAATAGTTTTTCCTCTGTATTTTAAGCGACATTGAAATGAATTCATTATCTGAATGGTAGAAGTTGTCAAAATTGTCAAAATAAAACAAAGACACCTGTTAGCAATAGGACAGCATTATTTACATGATAGAAAGCAACACAAATAGAAGACTTGAGTTGTAAAACACGTTAAGACCTATCTGTTGAAAAATACCCAGTTATAGGAATGAAGAGTAAAAAGTTTGAACATGAGAAACTGGAGCACTGTAGAAAGCTCCAACAGAAGTGTTTAAATTCTAGTCCTTACCGGTCTTTTACAATAAACTTATCTTGATCATCAGTCTCCATTTCTTCAGATTCTTCATTCACAGTTTTAATTATACCATTTTCTTTATTCTCATCATTTAGAAATTCATATCTCCCATGTTCTAAGGCTGCTCTCCAAGACTGCCTGTCTGTAACCTGAAGCAAACATACAAACTTTATATTCCCAAAGAATCAAAGGCCGCAAACTTTTAGTGCCAATTACTGTCTACACTTTAATTAAATTACACTGTCAGTAAAACCCACAGCATGCAAGAGTTCTCATTTAAGTTACAGACTTGATGGCACCACTGTGCTCCAAGGTGCTCTACAGTTCACAAATACCTTAATAGCTCCCAATGTTCCTTGGTAGATCCTGTCTTCAATGTCCAAAAGAAAGTCTCTGAGTCTCATTTCAAGTTGCTTTTCTGCAGATATTTGGGATGCATCATGGGCATTCTGCATCCTTCCCCGAACTGGAGGAGGTCTAATGTCACTTTGAGGTTTGTCTGCAATAACACCAAATAGCTTTTTGTTAGGGGTGTTAGCTCCTTCAGGTAGCTGGCAGTGGCAGCAAAGGCAGAACACAGCACAACAAACTCAAAACACGATCAAAACTCTTCCTACAGCCACAGCTTTCAATACCAACATCTCCACACTACTCCAGCCAAACAATCCTTGTAAGTGAAGATCTAAAGACCAGCATGTCATGTGCATCCCAACATACAGGATGAGAAATTCTTGCCAAAGACAAAAGAATGACTTTTAAATTATCCACCGCCTTAGAAAGCACTTTCTCACTAACAACCCTGCTAAAAATACAAGGGGGAAAAGAAAGTCACACTTCCAGTATTCCTTGTATCTGTACAATCCTTACTCTGCTGGATAAGCAGAATTCATTTCTCCTTTGTGCATGGATCTTTATCACCACATTCAAAACATAGCTGCGTGACTGTCAAGTCACAGAAACTAAGAGAACACGTTATAGTTCCTTTTAACAAGCTAACTGTAAAACCAAACAGGTAAGATGCCAGGGGGATGGACCAGACTGACTGAAAGCATGCACAGATTGTAAATGAAAATTCATTAGGAGCATTCAATTACAAAATGCCTTAAAACTGCTGTTGAAGAAGTACAGGGTGAATTTCTACAACACTTAAGTGCACACTTCTACACTTCAAAACCCATAAAAACAATACTGTTCTGCATACGCTTCCTCCTCTTGTAGCAAGCATTTGCCAAAGGAGAGAGAACAAAACCAAAACACACACACACAAAAAAACAAAAAACCCCACCATCCCACCTCAGCATTGATGCTAAGCCATCTAACAGCTAATACTATTCTTTCATTCTTCCCGAAGGTTTTGGTATGACTCTGAAATAAATATTATCTTTCCCTTGTTCATAGTACTCTGGCCAGCAAACGCTTTTGAATAGCTTCATGCATTATCAAAATGTGAAATAGCATGTCCTATCTACTCAAAAAACCAACCAGAAATAACTGCCTCCTTTTGTGAAGTTTCCATCTCCAGTGTCATATCTCGTCTCTCCTTTCACTATACTGGAAATGAGGATGTCAGTTGATCAATACCATGACTTTCAGCAAATAACCCCAAATTAATCTTTTCCCAATGTTCAAGTTACTAAGCAGATAAAAAACAGAAGTCACTGTTTTTTAGCACAGAACATCACAAAATCAATTATCCATCAGCAAAGAATAAAAAAATAATACAACCATGTTTTCCATAGACCAAAAGAGTACTGAAAAACAATTCCTGATTCTTGGGAATTAAAATCAAGGACAACTTAGAAGTTTCTAGAATATTATCCAGCAATTACAACTGTGCAAGCAAGTTAAGACCAGGAACCCTTCCTTTACCTGGAATATGGAACTTTTCCACAGGAAAACTGCTTAGTTGTTCATATATTCTATTTTTCTCTTGTAAAAGAGTTTCTTTTAAGGCACTCTCCCTATGTCCTCGGGAATTGAGAGCCTCTAGAAGTTGGTCCAGTTGTTCCCGAGAACTGTAAAAGCACCAACGGTTTGGTTTATATACTGGCCTTGGCACCTCTACAACACTGGTGTGTGAATCTTGGTCAACATTGGAGGTAGATTCAGAAGATTTCAAAGACTCTCCAGTTTTACTGAATACCTGAGGTTCATTTGTGCAAGACTGTACACTATTCTGAAAGGAAGAGGTTCGAGGCAACAACATGTCTTCTGTGAGACCAGAATAGTCCTCTTCTATAAACAGTCCAGGAACTGAGGGGAAAATCCAGTAACGTCGGTACAAACGGTCACGACCTAAGGGAGTAATATTTGTGCAGGCTGTTGCATTCTGTATCTTTTCTAGTAGTTCCTTCTCTTTCTTCTGTTGCTCCTGTTTTAAAGCTTCTTCATCTTCAGCAGTAAGAGGTTCACTCTTTTCAGAAGACTCTTCTTGCCTTGTAAATTCTTTATATCCATTTTGTCCTCTCCTTCCTAAAAGAAAAAGGAAGGGTGACAGCAATGCCCATAAATTCGTTCTTTAGCTAAAAAGAATCAATGTAACATTTTCTTCTGAAAAATCTGTTGTTTTTGCAGACTTCTAACAAAAAGAATCAAAACCACATAACGCCCTGTTAGATTCTCACAAGGTCATCCAGGTATGTTACTTGTAACTGCAGCTGTTTGTCAGGCAACAACTTTTTGTTTCTTTGTTTTGTTTGTTATCCAAACAGTATAGCATGGAAGACAGAAGAAACTCAAGAACGAGCAGAAGAGAGATTTACATCAGGCCAGCTAAACACATTTTGATTATGACCCAGTTCTTTTCTTTATAAATTTGCATTAATTGATATTTTTACAAGTTCACTATGAATAAGAACTTCCCAGCTGCATGCGTGTCCTTATACACAATGCATGCACACATCCACATAAACACACGTCGGAGCATTACCTCTTCTTCCTTTTTTATTTGGTCCCAGCTCTTCCTCATCTTCTGTCACTGTGTCTACTTCTGGATCTTTACGCTCATTTTCCTTGCTCTCTGTACTAGTATCAAGGTCTTCCCGTTCCTCCTCCTTGCTATGATAAAATACCAAAAAAAGGTGACTATCTGACCAACCGTATATTAGAAGCTGGCTTGAACGAGAACAATATTGCATGTTTAAGATAAACTGTATTTAACATTAAAAGGACACCTGAAGTCACTCACTGAGTTGGAACTGCAAAATCTCACATTTGAAGACTAAAAACAGCTCCTTGGTATTCACTCTCTAAATGAAAGAATGTTACAGTAATCAGATGCTGACTGAAGATACCCTAATATAGTTCCACAATGCTGAACTATTTTTCATGAGTAAAGATAATACACATAGGTATGTACCCTCATATAGCACTTTTATAAAGTACATCATTTTTCCCCTCATACAGGGAACGTAATTAAAAACTTAGAAAATTACGTGCAGCCACTAGAGGATAGCATTTATTAATCTCCATCCCCTCAACCCCACAATTATAGCTTCAGAAACATAGCACTAATCTGACTTCAGACCATGCTCATCTCTTACAAGCGGATTTATTTAACTACCTTCCTCAAGCAGGTAAAGATACAGTTTTGCATGTACACTTTCCTGGAATTTTTGTTGCAGTTCCCCCCCTTCCCAGAATCACATGCAGCTGCATTTGCATGAATCTTACCACTTGATATCATGTAAATTTAACTTTAACAGAACAAAAATCTTGGTTTTATGGAAACCACCTGCAGTAGCATAACATCTTTAAAATATGCTATTAATTTTGATTCATAAACTGTCATGCAAGGTCAGTATTATTTAGTTCAGATCAACACAATTCCTCAAATCAGAAACAAACTACAATGGTCTCTTAAGAAAATATTCATAGTACTGAAATCACTAAAGACAAGTAATGTAAAAAATACAAACTAATTTTTTTCAAGTTTCTCTTGCCAACAGGTAATGCTGTCAAGTGTTGAACATATAATTATGAGTACAATCTAATTTAAAATAAAATCACTTCCAAAGTAATTCTACATGAATACGTAGGAAAAAAAATAACACCAATAATATCATATATCATACCCAACAGATACTTCGACAGCAGGATTTCTTTGCTCCTCTTCCTTCAGCCTTTCTTGTTTCTCTTTCATTTTTAACTCTTGTTCTTTCAACCTTTCTTCCTTCCTCTTACGTATCCTAACAGTAGTAAGAACATAGAAAATCAAATGCAATTAATCCAGTCTGCTCTGGCCACACCATTTTTACTTCACCGACATCATCATCTAAAATAAGTTACTTTGAAAGCACAACAAACATTCACTGCTCTCTTGTGTCTCATTAACTCAGTCTAAAATATAAATGCTTAGTGTTTCTCACACGCCTTTTGCGACTGAGGAATTAGTCTAACTCATATCGACAACGTTCAGGTTCCTGCATCCTAGCTCTACCTTGCTGCTGCTGCCTCCCGTTCTTTGCGATGCTGTTCTGCCTTTAATTCTCTGAACTCCTGTTTTGCCTGTCGTAGTACATCAACAGAGTCCTCAATGAAATCTCGAGTGGAGACCAAAGTCAGAAGTTTCCCACAGAGAGCATGAAGAATCTTCATCTTTTCTCCTAATAAAATTCAGATCAACGTTTATATTTCGTTATACAACTCATAAACACCTCTCTTCGATAAAGATGGAATAATTTTGACAAAACTACTGGACAAGCAGTCGAATAATCTCTAACATTTGCTGTCTTATATTACCTGGCAACAAGTCATACACTGAGGTACTTGAAAGTTTCTTCAAGAGCCCAGGATTACTTAGCCGCAGCTCCATGCAGGCGTCGTCAGTAGCATCAAAGCCTCCTCGCTTCTGGTAGCGGTATTTCGCATTGGCTGACGTCACATCAGCCCCTGATGCTAGAATGTGAAGTCTGAGAATCTCAGAGAGCGTGCAGCTATCAAGATCCAAGTTTTTCAAATTGCAGCCTACAGTTAGGAAGAATAAACAGTTATTATAAATAGACATTTACACATAAATAAATATAAATATAAAAAGTGTGCTTTAAAATAAAGAGTAAAACGAGGAGAGTAACAAAACAAGAAGTGAAACCCACACATACCCTGATGTAACTGGGGCCATGCAGCTGCCAAAGTTGCAACTGCAGACAGTGCAGATTTTGTGGGGTCTGCATCTTCATCCAAAGCCTCTGTTAAATCTTTAAGGAAATAAACACTTTAATCTAGTGCAAGTAAAAACTTGTACTGTGGAAGGTAGGAAAGCAAGCCATTTTTTAGAGTTGCAGACAAAGCAAAGAGGCCCGATATTTACAAAAGCACGAATTACTGAGAAATCAATTCCAGATCAGAATACACCTTTAAATGCAACTAAAAGCTAAGGACATGCACCACATGCTACACGCTGTTCTCCCCATACACGTAAGCTGCTAAAGCAACTGTCACACACAAGACATGCACAATAGCAACATTAAAAGCAGTGGAAACAAATTAGGATACACACTTAAAGCAAAAATAGACAACAATGCAAGAAGACCTGTATTTTGCTTCCTCAAATGAACTGTTACTTCCTATTATCATTTAGGTAAGACCACCAAAATGAATCAAACATTTTGATGCTGGCTATCACCATTCACAGTACACTTTTAATCTGCAACTTAGAGATACCTGACTGATCTGCACAGATACCATTACTAAGATATCAACAAGTAACCTACAAGAAGCATCTACACTTCATGAAGAGAATCACATGTTAGCAAACTGACCGGGAAAGCATGGGAACTGAAAGGCAGAAACAGCAAAGTTCCTGTTTCTTAGAAAAAAGTTTCCTTAGCACTTACAGGTATTTCTCCAGAGGGTTGACTTTTTTTTTTTCCCCCCAGCACTGCATACTGCTTGAATAATTTTACTTAATTCACTTTAATCATTAATCCATTTCAAAGTCACCAACTGAACAAAGAGACACAAATCCAAACTAAGACTACATAAAAAGCAAATCCACAATAGTCTTGCCTGACAGTAAATGCTGTTTGAGAACTGCCACTCAGACATCACAAAACTAACCTCTCCATTTTCCCTTCTCACCCCTTGAAAAAGTATCACACACCAAAGCCTTATACTCAGTGCTTCTGCAACAGAAAACACCATCTGAACAGAATTTAAGAGAGCGAACATTCAAGATGGCTACTGCTAAGTTCAGTTAGCCAAACTACGAAGCTGAGAACAACTACTTCTGTTAGAAGAAAGAAGCTGTCTAGACAAGAATTACAAAGAAAAAGAAATTACATTAAAAAGTAGAATAAATATAATGGACAAAGTGCCCTGCACATAACTGCCAAACTAGAAATGAACAGCGTATTTTGCAATTGTTAGCCTCACGTAGTAAAATTAAAACATGGTAGTTACATTGTATTTTCTCATCAACTAAAGAATCTAATCAGTCATCTAATCAACTGTTCACTGATTACCCAATAATGGAATCTCTGATTACACTGCTCTATCAGTGTCCTCTCTCAGTACTTAATTTTTAAGAAGTTTAACGAGTTTAACTGCTAAAAGTCAACTGTAATTAACACGCAGTCCAAATTTCTAACCCTGCATCTAATCTATAACTTTCTTCAATTAACAAGAGCAGCTTCTATTGATGAAGATGTTCCATGTTTTACATAAAAATATCTTATAGATTAGACAGAAGCAAGAAGTACCACGTCTTTGCAGGGAGTGATAAAGGAATCATCAAACCAAACAGGAAGCATTCTTACATTCTTAACTCTAATGATATCACACTAGCAGGAAGGATAAAAGTTTCTCCCTTTAACAAATCTAATTTTTTAGTCCACAAAGGGCAACAGCAATGTGGCAGCTGTCTTTCTTCGCATCAAGCACCACATGAAGCTTAAGAACTGGGAGAAGTTTTAGATCTCAGATTCAAACCACAGGAGGTACACGCAACAGTGCCATCTTATAATATTTTCCAGTAAGTTCTCAAGTATGACACTTCTTTCTGCCTCCTCAATTAAACACTGTTTGAGAGAAGGTCAGTAGATAGGGAATGAGCATAACAAAGAGGTAGGATCAGCTCCCTGATTTCACAGCAAGGCTTTATAAATGACCAGACTTAAGTAAGGGAGAAGCATCTTGCAAGGGCATATACAGAATACTTTTAAGTTTGTGTTATTGACAAACCCCCATTTATGCATAGCATAAATAGATCTGAAGTCTATTCTACAGACCATTGTACCTACAAAGAGCATTCATAGACTACCAGCTGAAACACTGAGCTGCCTGAACACAAAACAGAAGCAGTCTACTGAAGATGAAGACATACAAATAATGTTGTTCACCAAGTAAGTCTGGAACAAATTCTGTGGCTCCTGTATTCTGAGTCCCTGTAAAAATGTGTGCAGGTTCAGCCTTACCGTGAAGCCGAAGGACAGAGTGACTGTGAGCTGCTATACTGGAACACTACAGAAACAAAGTAGTATCTGGTAGCTGCAGATACACACTTGTATGATTTGAAGGAGAATGAATATGAAATTCTTCATTATAGTTGTGCTGGGAAGTTTTAGTTTTTAATCCAATTAGGTCCAATTTTCTTTTTTTTTTTTTCCCCCCTAGTTGAAGTCCTTTGAAAACATTTCAGAAAGCATCTCTTTTCCTCACCCTCAGGAGAAACAACAAACAGTGCTGAAGGAGGAGGAGAAGGAAAGTAGATACAAGTTTCCTTCACCTCCATAACATAAGCAGTGTTGTTAAATGCTTATTATGCTTCGCTGGATACAAGCGCAGTAACAACGAGCTCGTTTCTTCTGTACTTCCCCCAGCCCCCACCCTCCATGCTCAAAGTTTTAAATGCAGATAAAAGTGAAAAAACAAGACTATTTGCATACGATATCCATGCATAGTAAGACAAAGTTAAGCAAGGAAACGACACAAATCATGCAGCTTAAAGTTAATTACAGTGGAATCAGTTTTTCAGCAGTAAAATTAAGGATCTGACCTTTGGTCTCAGCATCAGCTATTTGATCTTTGGCCACTTCTTCTTCCTCTTCGGCCATTGCCTGAAAGATGGCAGTCAGGAAGAAAAACAGCAATTCACATAGTGGGCCTTCAGTGTCATTTCCTACAAGAGCTTCCTCTAAAACTTCTGCGAATAAAGTTTAAGAAGCGTCACTTTTGCCACAAAGTTGGAAAACAATTATGTACTGAAGAATTAAAAACAAACAAAAAAGCCATCTTTCCTTCAGGTATGATAATCAAATTACTTTTCCATAATTTACCACAAATATTCCTACTGTAATGCTGTCAGGAAGTACTGACAAAGTAAGGTTTATTTTACTCTTGCAGTTACACAGTAAGAAAGTACAAGGAGACATTTATAGCAAATGGATTAACAAGCTTTTATATTAATTTTATAAAAACTGCAAAATTTGGTGAGGAGAAGGACTGATAGACATGCATGTGTAAGCGCTGCTATACTGAAGTTGCACAGACAATTCCATAGCAGCAGTATTACAGTGCACCTAAAATGCATAGTAGAAGGTCGTCACAAAGTTGAGGCTTTTTGCCACATAAATGACAACTTGCCTAAAGTCACTCCTTCAGGAAATTCATCTTGAAGATCAAAAAGTTCCCCAAAGGCATATAAAAACTCCAAAACCATCAGAGCGTCACCAAAGATCTCAGGAGGAAGTCTCGTCTTCACTGGCATTGGAACTGGAAGTTCCTACAATCCAAAAGAAAGAAGTTAATATTGTGTTTGGTCCCTGCAGAATACAGAGCTTATTAAAAACAGGCTATGATTCTAAGGAACTTATCTGGAGGGTTTTTTGTTGTTGTTTGTATTTTGCAGAAGGTAGACAATCTATTACCACAGTGGCATTTTTTGTCACTTTTGTAGCTTAAAAAAAATAAAACAACACATAACTTGGATATACATCTCTTGAGGTACAAAATTATTCTACTTCAGAAATATAAACAGAACTTTTGACTTCCTTTAAAGGAACTCAATTCCACAAGTTAAAGGAAATATCTTGACACCCAATCTTAAGTCTGAAATATTCCACAAGAGTTTTGAATTAAAGTTCTATGGAACTCTCCAGACAAGTAAAAATAAACACATTCTTAGAAAGTTACTTGTCACTGTTTGCACAGACAAGCAAACAAGAACTCAACACATGCATATAGAAAACACATCCATTTAGTACTAGGATATGCAAGGTCGTGTCTAATCACTGAGTGTTCTGGCATTTGCTTTTTTCCATTGTTAAGGCAATTAGAATAGCTGAAGATGTTTTAAGGGGAGTTGATGTGACCTTATAACAAGATCTCTTAGTGGGCACTAGCAGGAACTCACAGATGACCATGTCTAACTCTGACTTAGAAACAAGACAGATTCCCTATGAAATGCAAGCCCGTGATATTCCAAATTCAATCCTACCTTCAGGTCATCACACTCCATATCTTCTCTAGGCTTACTCCACTGTTTTAGGTATTCCACATATTTCCTTTTTTCCTCACGCAGCTTCTCTCTTTCCTAAAGAAAATTAGAATTGTATTAAAGATACAGTCAGATCATTCATTACAATCTAACTCAAAGAACATAGCAGAACATATTTCAACAAAATGAAATACTCTTTTTTTTTATCTTCTTATAGAAGGTATTAGCAAAAATGAGAATGAACTTCAGTAATGCTTTCTTGGATTAGACTTCTTTGTTTTCAAATGGGGGCCAGACAAAGAAAAAAAAAATCTAAAAAGCATTCACGAAAGTAGCCATGAAAATAAGTGTCAAAATAGCTGTAGTAAAATTTAGTGGCATATATAATTCCACCCGGGGTACAGTGACAGTTCTTTTTTTTTTTTTTTTTAAACAATTTTCATCCAAAGACAGACAACAAGGAAATCCATATTTTGTTCTTACTTGATACTAGATATACTTTTTCATGAATTAATGATATGAAATAGAGAAAGATACCTAGAAAAGCAGTTCCCTATTATGTCTTACAAATACCTATTCTTCTAAAGTGTTTCTAGGAACTAAAAACAGCTAATGGAAAAAAGTTTGATAGAGACAGCTAACAAAACAAATTAGCTAGACAGCCACACTCCTGTTCCTATATGGAAACACATTCTGCAAATACATTACTTTTTCCTTTTGTATTTTAAGTCTCTCTTTCTCTTCTTTCTTCTTCATCCTTTCCTCTTCCACAATCTTCTTTAGTTCTTCTTTCTTTTTTTCCTTATCTTCTTTCTCTCTTTTTCTGGCTTCTATAGCATTTGCCTTCTCTCGTTTTAATCTAGCTTTTTCAAAAGCTATACAGGAAGGGAAAAAAATTCCTTTCACAAAAAGTTAAATAAAATTAACTGTGTTTAAATAGTTTGATCTTTTTTATAATTAACATATGAAAAAGATATTGTCTCGAAGACTGAATTGTTTCTATGCCAACCAGAAATTCAATCACTTGAAAGTTCTTCAGAGAATCAGAATTTAAGGGCTTAAGTATTATACAAGTTTTTTTTTTTTCCTGAGGCTGTAATAAAGTTGCATTTCTCCGCTCTTATTGAGTATAGAAAGATTTATTCCTTTTTTCCTAAGGAAAATACAAAAGATGACAACTTACTCCAAATACACAGAACTACAGCAGCTTAATAAAAGCACGTCATAAGTAGCGATGGCATAGACTCATAAAATATCTGTTATAGGAAGATCCTTTAAAGAAGTTATCTTTCAATATTTAAAACAGTAATTACTGAAAAGTCAATACATCTGAAATCTAATTACCACTTCAGTGTTTTTTGTGCAAGTTTTAATTCCATTTCATAGTTAAAGCTGAAAATTAACTGGTAATAAATGTTGCAGGTAGATTTCTTTGCAGCTGTATGCAGAGTAACAGCAGGACACATGCTTCCACTTCCAGCAGACAGACAATTATCTGTCAACTCCCACACAAATTAACAAATAAAAGGGATCAATGAGCTTACAATTTTAAATGAATAAAAAGGCTAGAATCACAAATTAATTACAATGAAAAAAAAACAGATCCTTACTTTTAATACAAAGTGCATAACTGAGGGGAAAAAAAGTTGATATACTTGTGAAATTCTGAAAAAGGGCTAGATCATTTTTTCACCTACATATCAGACATTCCAGTCATGATTCTCATCCAGAAAATAAAAGCAATGACACTTACTCTCCATAGTTTTCTATGCAACAAGAAGGCTGATTCTCCAGGGTTTTTGGAATTTTGCTAACATTTTACACTAGTAAAGTACTAAAGCACCTCTTTTTAAGAGGCCTCATGAACATTACTAATTACCATTCCTATTAAGTATCATTAACAGATAAATACGTTTAGTTAATGCTAACTGCATTAACACAGTGCGCATTCAAAGCCTACAGTTCTGCAAGAAACTTTTTACTTTACCACTCTGAGGAAGAGACCAATGTAGTTGGACTGCAATCCTCATACATACCCACAGTTCAATGAAGTAAATTCTGGAATTGAATGAACTCTCATTACCTTTTCCCCTTGAAATTATAATAAAAAAAAAAAACCCACTCCAATTATGGCCAGCTCTCAAACCTGCAAGAACAGGTTTTACTAGTCACAAGACCTCAACTCACCCATGGCCTGCATATCTTCTTTTTGCTTCTGAAATCTTGTCTTTTCCTTTGTTACTTTACTTCTGCTCCCTTGTGTATTCTGCTTAGCAGTAATATTGTCCTCCTGGCAGAGTGTGGGTGGGTGGGGGGGGGGGTTGAAAGAAAGAACATTAACATCTACAGTGAAGTGATGTGCAACAGATACTGTCGTTTTTTCAACTGTTCTTTGAAACAACGGAAACAGCCTGTAACAGTTTCTCAAACAAACTGACTACTCAGAGATCCTGCCTACTAGTTGAATTAATAGATTTTTTTCTTCCAGATTTCTTCTAAATAAGCAAGCTTAGAGCACTAAGCTTTTGCTGTGTCTAAATACAGGTAATGACATAACTGCACCTGAGAGTAGGAAATCAATTTATTTTTTTTTTGAAGATTACTTTTTAACCATTCCCAGAAAAACACATACTGAAAAATTAGGTTCTTGGTGGGATTACAGAAATAAGAAAGATGAGAAGATAAGCTGATAAAGAGATTAAACTTCATATTTAAATATAACCAACCTATTTCAATAGGAATTACATAATGTTTCCCAAGTCATTCCGAAAGAAATGAAAACCAACAAAACCCCATTTCAATCTTGAACTCCAATTGTTATGGAAGTTCACAGAAGTTAAAAAACACTGTCATTACTTACGTGACTAATGGATGCCCTCTTTGGAGGTCTCCCTCGTCGTCTGCTTGCAGGACTGAAGACAAATGTGGGTGGGTCATCAGGAAAAATGTAGGAGAAATTCTGTTCTGCTAGATTATATTTTGCAATTGATGTTGCCTTAAGAAAGATGAAAATATAAAACGTGAGACTCTTACCTTCTCATAAACGTATGTAAATTAATGAAAGACTGCAAACGGAGAGTCACAATTGGTTAGCTTTTCACAAGAAATAAAACTAAATCCAGCAGGAAGGTAACTGCGGCAGGACACATCTGAAGATGTAATTTGGTCTCATTTGGTAATACTTAAATATCTTCCAGGAAATACAGCAGCACCTTACCAGTCAGAGTCACCTTGACAGAGAAAGCTGGTAAACATTTAAGCCTAGTACAGAACTGCATGATTCTTAGTAAATTAGAGGAGGAAAAAATTTTGCTTGCCAAATTTTCAAGTCTGTCTTCTCAACCTGGTGAGGTCAGACAGCTGCTTTCATCAGCTGATACTGATGAGGAGACAAAGATGCTCCAAAGAAGATCCCACATACATTCATTTCAGCTCTATTTTCCAATACTTCCATTTCTTTAACAGACTGAAGTTACAAATTCATTTAGAAGACTAGTTGCTTTTGTTAATTTTCCACAACTGTCAGAGGTACGACTCCCCCTGAGGCTCTCAAAGTCACAGTCTGAGAAGCTTCATCACTGCTGAGGATTCCTCTCAACACACACAAAATGGAAAATGTAATAAAACAACCAGTGCTCTTTTTAAAAGTAATGTGAAGATGAAGATTTCAGGTTCCAGGTTGTAATATGAAGTGAAGAATAACGAGTTCGGTCAAATAGTAATCCACTATACTATGCTTATAAAAGAATAAATTTGATGTTGTTGAAAAACAAGCTCTGAGTAATGGCAGAGAAGTAAACAAAACCAAAACAAAACGAGAAAAGAATAAAGTCAATATTCTATTCCACAAACTACTGCTCTTTCTTACCTTAGTTTTAATGACTCCATCATGTGGTTCACAGTGCTGTTTCAGAAAAAGTTTAAGTCTATCACGAGAAAACAGATGTTTCCTCCGGCTGTATTAGGAAATAAAGGTGGTATTACAAACTAATATACTTAATTATTGTTTAAATGCAGCTGACAATATGTGCAAGAACACGCAGCAGATTGTGATTAAGCTTTTTGCCATCTTCTTAATTATAAACTACACTTAACGCTTTTGCATCTTTATGCATAAATATACATTTCTGTGCCACTGTAGCTTTTGCTTTGAAAATCCTGTTATGTCCTCTATTACACAGACACACGCTTCCACAGACTATTCATCTTCACCAAGTCTTCCACAAACATATCGTTCTGTCACAGTGGCATTTAAAATATCCAAATAAAAGGAAAATCCCATTGCTTTAGGAAAGAACAAGCTTAAAAAATAGAGACAGCACTAAAGCAGTATCTCCCAAATGTGGAGGTAGGGCATTTAAGTCTCAAGTCAACAAGTATGAGAGTGTGATGGGGTGAATTCTCACACTGTTCTGTCAAACCATCTAACTCCTTGCTACAGGACAGTGTGCACTAAATGCTTCCTGGCATTCCAGGGAATTTGCACAACCTCATGGAAAAGAAAAACCAGGAGCTACTAATTTATAGAACACATCTAGCCAGAATACCCTCAAATACCACAAAGCTAAGTAAATTCTTAAGTGCATGGAAAATTCTGAAGTGCATGGAAAAATACAGTGTAATTAGCCCCAATTTAAGTAATCATCCAAGAGACTTGCCTATTACACAGGAGTAATTTATGTGAGGAACTAATCACAGTTCATGCTGGAACAGTGTATGGAAATCACTGAAACTTTTTCCAGAGGATCCAGGTTAGAGAGGTTTAAAAGCCCATCTTCAACACTTAAAGAAATTCTTCACAACTTTCTATTTTGTAATAGTAAGGCAGTCAGATTACAATGACTGCTACAACAGAAAGATTTCAGTGTTAATAGGCTAGAAACACAAAAGAATAGAGTTCTCAAACTTTTTTCAGCAACCTCAGTCACAGCAGTAGGTATAGGCATTATTAGTAATAGCAGGTCTCATCCATGTGCCAGTGAAAACACAAATTTGAATGGATGGTTTATGTATTAAAACTGCTGAAGCCTGGAATCATTAATACACAAAGCTCATGAAACAGCTGCTTCCTCCAGTGCCCCTAGTTGCTAATTCTGATTAACTATCATAGAATTTCATTTTATATCGAAACATCTTTACAATGACTGATACAACCCACACACAAGGTACAATTTTAACTTTCATACACCAGTTTTACCTTAGCTGAGATGCTTTAACAATAACAGATTCATACAATTCTTTCTTAACAGGCTGGACTTTGTATTTGAACAAAGAAGGATCAATTATGGCTTTCTTCTTCCTAAAAAAGGTTAAGGAATAGTTAACAGCAATCACAAAATACCAGTCTTATATTCTACATGTTTTGCACATATGCAGGAGAACTCTTCAGAATCCCCAACCAGACTTAGTCTATAACTTCCATCAGTTCCCAACAGGACCCATTCACCTCTGCCAGCTTCCCTGCTACTTGTTTTAAATCTGCATCAAAGCCAGAAAAACGGCTTGGTACAGGAAGAGAGATGTGGAGAGGCTGTTTCTCGTGCAGTGAAGGAAGGGAACAAACAGGGAGACAAGCACTGATACAATCTCAATCTTCAGAAAATGAACCTTCATAATATTCTCAGTATTTGCAGCAAGCACAGGATGAAGGAATCCAAAATACAGACTTAGAAATTATTAAGAAAGTCAACAGATAGTCATAGAGACAGAATCACATCTTGAACTAAAAAAAAAAAAAAACCATATATTTTCTTAGTTACCAATTTAGAATAAGCACCTCACCAATAACATCTTAAAAAAAATCAGGAACCATACACCCAAAGCATCTAACATTTCAGATCAAATAATTGGCAAGATTTTCTTTGATGTTAACTGAAAAAGGAAAGTGATCAGTTAAACTAAATTTTTCCTGAGTTAACATAACAGTAACTGTTTTTTTACACCTATTCTTAGGAGAGCAGCCACCCCAGCATACTTCAAGTAAGTATTTACAGGCAGATTTCATTAACAGCGTTACATCACTGAGGTGCCCACTTGTAATCAAAGTTGTACTGCTTTTTCAAGAAGAGTTCCACTGTCATCACTGTATCAGTCCAGGTAGGTGACACAGGCTTAACTATCAGATACAGAGGCGTGCATTTCACTGACATTATCAGTCATTCTAGCATTCATAAAAATACTTGAAGGCACATTCTGTGACAGAAAAAAATAGATGAAATGTACCACTATTGTGGTTTAACACAGTTGCTATTCTTTATTCCTGTCAAGAATACATTCTAGATATAGTGAGCCATACCTCGTAAACCTCATGAATATAAAATCTGCTTAAATTTTCCCCTCCCTCATCCCACTAACTCTGGGGAACACAAGTCCAAAGAAATTCAACACTCAGATGGCCGATAATAAGTACACAAATTTAAAGAAATGAAGTCTTCCACAATCATTTCCAATGAAGGAAAGCTAAATAAATGAATGCTGCTCCTAAGATAAAAAAAAAAATTAAGAAGTATACAGAAATTAACAAAGGATAGATCCATTTCATGGAACATGTCACAGGATGGCACAGATGGACTACAGGAAAAGGTTATCAGATCCAAAATTATGTGAATGAAAAAACATCATCTGAGACTGTTCTGGCCTCCTTTTCTCTGTACAATTTAAGCTTTTACCACAGAATGCAACAGAAATAACCACCAGGAGCATTTTTACAGAATACTTGGCTATTTCTGCCCCAAGCAAACACGAGTGGGGTCAGAGAAAGGTTGAGATCTCTAATGACATCTATTTTCAGTTAAGATTCTCTAGCCTTTCAGATTCTTTAGGAAAAATATTTGCAGATGGCCTATCAATCTGCGCTGTGTGCTCCACCCCCCACTCACAAACACATCCAGCATCTGCTGTACCATTGTTTAGAAGCACTGCAGCTTTGCCTGAAAGGTGGCTCTAAAACCTGGACCCTTGTCTGGACTGTTGTCTGCAGACAGAGGCAGAGTGCATCAGCTTAACACCAGTCCCAAGGTTAGCAGCATCCATATCCTCCGCAAACAGCAAAATACAGTCTCTAAAGGATTAAGCCCATAAAACCAAGTCATTGGTAAAAGCATAAAAAAAAAAAAATCTAAGATACCTACATAGAAAATTTTACATCGCTCTATTTTCAAGTAGATGTTGCAAAGGATAGTTTCAGGGTTTATGCAAACTTGGAAACTGAGTGCTACTGCATTTGTTATAAGAAGTGTAGCTCAAAACTTTCAGCAGACATTTTAACACTTTGAAGCCCTAAGAGGTTTACAGTTTCAGTTTGTTTGATGAATTTGAGGCTTTTTTCCTTTTTTTCTTTTTTTTTAGTTACACCACAAAGCACTGCTTCAAAATGCATTCATATTGTCTCACAACATTTCTCTTAATTTTCTCAAAGATGTAGGACTTCTTCACAAAGAACTTGGATGCTACCTTCAAAGGACAACAGATAACTGATATAACAAAAACCATAATCCTACAGTATTCTCAGCCAAGCGAGGAGCTCCACTCCACCTTATTCAAGGAACATCAGGTCACAGAAGTCTTAATGCAGCAATCAGTAACATTAACTTCGGCATCCATGTGATATCTCAAAGTTATTAAAAGTTCACACAGAACCTGTAAGTTGTCAGATGCTAGACTGCAACCTAGTTCAAATACTCTTCCTTCAACACTGTGCTTGTTGAAAGAAATCTTTCCTCTCATTGCAGTGCTAGAATAAGCAGCACATGCAAACTCTGTTGCAAGCTGGTGAAGAGACAATCCAAATTTAACACCCCAGTCACAGACCAGAAGCTCTCTTATTCAAAGTTATTAAGCCACTGCAGCATACGTATAATTCCTTAATACAAGACAGGTGCTGTTTTACTACTCCTAAATCACAGTCAAATCTATTATTATACTATTTTATTTATTTACACACATGCAACAAAAAAAGCTTTGCAGATTGTTGTATTTCAGACAATGACATTAAAACTACCAGAAGACTTCACAAAGTTCCAGTAAGAACATGTTTTTTGATCATAAGACAATCTCAGTTCTGAGGCCCATTATGGAATATTTGGGAGTGAAGTAATACAGGAAGCTAAGTAGTACCACAGCATAGAATTGCAGAACATAAATGTATTTTCTAGAATATAGCAGCACAGGTTCTGTAGCACAGAGAGGATTAGTGACATGCACACAAGGCTCCTCTGCTATCTTCCAACACAAACAGCATCATTCCAAAGAGATTACCTACAGAATGTGCTGTTACTGAGATTCTCATAATAATCAACTGGGGAACTGCGTATACATAGTGTAACTAGCATGACAGTATAAGGCATCTGGAAACATTCAGCTTGTCACCTCCAAGTTGGCAGAATACTCACAATCCATATGAACTGAGTTAACTTGTTTCAATCAGACCCTGCCATGCTTGTTTTAGTCTCATTTCCACCCAACCCAAAAGCCTTATCCTGAGGAAGTATCATTTACCCATTTTGTGCAGAACTATTGTGCGTTTCTGAATCGTCACTGTCACTGATGACAATGGTGTCTCCATCAGCACTGCTGACGTGGCCATTTGCCATTCCGTTGTGATGTGTTGGAGGAATGACTTCCAAAATCTGACATTGCAACCTGAAAGAAAACGTAGGCATTTACTGCTGTTAAAGTCCTTCTCTAACACAAGAAGTATTAGTTATCATTTTTAGAACACTCATATAACATTACATTGTCAACAGGATAAGTAAATACCGAAGAGTCTCACGATGAAATACTAAGTAAAACATTCATTTCATTACAGTTCCATCTAACAAATGAACAAACTTATTTGCTTACACACCATCAACTTCACTAATTGGAACAACTTTCAAGTCACTGGCAGAATTAGTTTCAAAGTTAAGTTCACAGAAGTAAACAACATTAGAAAAAATACTGAAAGTTAACAACTTGGTTGGTGGACATTTTCAAGTCATAAATCTGTTATGTTTATTTTCGGAATAATCTAAGGAAAGCAAGATTTTCAGATCCCAAAGTATTTTTTTTTTTTACTGAGAGATCATTTTCTACCGTTGTTCATGACCTAAATAAACAAGGCTGAAATGATCATTATGCATCTAATCTTAATAATGGCCCATTTATCTACTGACACATATTAAGGCTCCATCTGGCACGCACACAATTGACAAAACAAGTCTATCCCTTTATAACTAGAATCCTGAATGCTAGTTATGAAAAAAAAAGACAATTAACTACATATCAAAAACTGTAACTCATCTACACTTAATTCTGGCTAACTATCACAGCTGAATCTTAACTGCTAACTTTCACCCTTTCCTGGAATTCCCTGGTTCATATTTTGTAGTTTAATCCCATAAATCTCTGTCTGCTTCATGAAAATTAACTATCGCAGTCAATGGATGCTGTCATGTATTACCATTAAAAGCCCAAAGGGGTGGGGGAGGAAGAAAACAACGATTCTCTTCTTCTAGGCACCAAACACTTGAAATGAGTATGACAGAAAATACGTGAAGAACAGAGCTTGAATTAGACTGGCATTATGCCTACATTAAAAACAAACAAACAAACAACAAAACCTAAACTACAAGAAAAATTAAGGAAAAAAAAAGGAGGCTGTGACAGCCAAATTTGACATGTTCTGCATCTAAATGGAACTAAATACTGACAAAAATAAAACAACGTCTAAAGATTACTTCAAACAATCACCTCTTTCTGAAAGTGGGCATGATATAAAATCGTGCTTGTGGGTAAGTGGAGGGGAGAACAGAATAACAGCAACAAAAAACACAACCGAGGGGCAGACAGAGAAAATATGAAGGCACTGAAAAACCCCTGTGAGTTTAGCTAGGAGTAGCAAAGCAGTCAGTGCCTGCAGCCGTCCTCCCCACACCTCTCCCCAACAGGGAGCGAGCTCCAATGTGCTCCAGAGGGCACATTACCAAAATAAATAAATAAAATCTATTAACATCCTCATGTATTCCTAGAGTAAAGAGGACAATCAATATGCTTAATTATCCATGGGGACACCAGAGCTGCCTTCATGTAGAGCCAGCTTGAGACCACTGGACTTATTAACCCCAGGCACACTGCCATTCAAACGCAGCTGGCCCCGTTTCCACAGCTAGCTGGTTTGGGTCTGGAAGGCACGTTTTCCTGATGAGCGAAGCTCAAGTTAATTAACTGTGCAAATCAAAACAGACTCCGTGTAAAGAACGGAGGGCACCCGACTCTGTAAGAGAGAAAGATCCTAGTGGCTGTTCACAGCCTCAGCCCAAGTCCAAGGGGGCTTATTAAAGCCTGGCCCAGCACCAGCTCAATCCTGAGCAGCCAAGTACGTCACATACCCTATCACTGCAGGATCTTGCTTTTCCAGTATTCAAAATATCACAGGTTCCCACTTCATAATAATAACATAGAGATGACTGGACGGTAGAAAGTATGTGATCTGGCTGGCTGTTTTATTCTAATACAAAAAAATTACCAGCTTAAAAAAACAAAACAAAACATAGAAGAACTCCTTTCCGTGTTACTAAATGTATAGCCCAGAGATTTCCAGCCAATTTAATAGCACTTAAATGGACTTCCAGTGGAAAAGGATCAAAAGCATCAATGAACATTGATAGACAGGGCTACTGACACTCGTCTAAATTATTTAGTTTAACGACCACTAGAGGGAGCGCATACACACCGAATTTGCGATCACAGTAAAACAGCCACATGAAAGCTGAACAGCAACCTACCCTTCCCAGCACCAGAGGACTAAGAATCTGAAACATAAATGAATCCATCCTTCTGGACAAAAGAGACAATATTTAGCCACTGAGTATTTTACCAACATTTCATTTACCTGTTTATGCACTCTAAATTTTACATTTCACTGCATTTCCACACACCTGATCCAGAAAGCAGCAAAATCCTCCCTAAGATGCTTTTCATTATTATGAATATTTTTAAGTAGGGAGAACGACTAATGGAATAAGTAGACGCAAAAAGGAAAGGATTCTCCATCCTCTATGCCTTTTTTCAAATAATTACCTGAAGCCTTCCAGAAAGGAACCAAGTGAAACATACTGCACCTGGCTCAATAACAGACATTACATTTTATTGCTTATAACAGGAGATTAAAGAAAGTGATGCAATCACTCCTTCCGGCACTAAAGAATTAATCTATAAATGAAGAATTCTTTTTAGCCTTATGACAGTCAAGCCATGGCTAGTTTGAGCAAATACCTCGGTAAGACATGGCTTTTAGTGAATACGAAGATCTGCTGCTTCTCCAAAAGTTAAAAATTCCTTGAACTTATTTATTACAAATCTCATTTGAAATCGTAAGGCACACAAAAGAATTGAGCTGAATGAAGACACCCAAATAAAGAACACTAGTTTAAATACTTTCTAAAAAGGATACCTTAAGATCTTTAAACAGCTTACATCAAAGTCAAACTGATCAGATTAGCTCTCCTCTTACAGGAAAACATGCACCAGAAAAAAATTCTTACAAAAAAAAATACACCATTTTTGTGAATTTACTTACTTCAGTAGTCCTGTTTTTAAAAGTTACATGATGATAACTCTGATTTGTTGATGACAGGCTGGCCGTGAGCCAGCAGTGTGCTCTGGTGGCCATAAAGGTCAATGGCATCCCAGGGTGCATTAAAAAGAGCATGGCCAGCAGGTCAAGAGAGGTGAACCTCTCCCTTTACTCTGCCCTGGTGAGGCCTCACCTGGAGTGCTGTGTCCAGTTCTGGGCTCTCCTCAACAAAAAAGACAGGGACCTCCTCGAAAGAGTCCAGCGGAGGGCTACAAAGATGATAAAGGGTGAGAACACCTCTGTTATGGGGAGAGGCTGAGAGACCTGGGTCTGTTCAGCCTTTAAAGAAGACGACTTGGAGGGGATCTGATCCATGTCTATAAATATCTGAGGTGCAGGAGGCAAAGGGATGAGGCTGAACTCTTCTCTGTGGTGTGTGGTGATAGGACGAGGGGAAATGGACACAAACTGAAGCACAGGAAGTTCCACAAAAACACGTGTTAAGAACTTTGCAGTGCAGGTGTCAGAACACTGGCACAGGCTGCCCAGAGAGGTTGTGGAGTTTCCCCTCTCTGGTGAGATGTTCAAGACCCACCTGGATGCCTACCTGTGCAACCTGGTCTAGGGAGCTGCTTTGTCAGGATGGCTGGACTCTTATCTCTGGAGGTCCCTTCCAACCCCTACAATTCTGTGATTCTGTAACTCTAGCCACTGAGGCATGACAAGCTGGTTAAACATCGAGCTACCCACCATCACACACAAGCTCTTTAATATAAGACCATTCACAAGTTCATTACCTGTTAAGAGCTTGTTAAGTATTCCTAAAGTTATTCCAGTACCTTGTGCTATTCAGAGTAAAAACCTTTCTCTGACTTCCAACCTACCTTTCCACACAGTTTTATCTCATTTGTTACCACATAACACTCTTTAGATCAGTTATCTTCTGCCTGCTCCAATATATTTGAAATAAAGATGATTACTGGGAGTGAAGACTATGAGAAAGAGGGGAAATTTCTAAATCAAGTAAAAACCAGGCACCTCAATCTAAAAGAAAACTACATTAAGATATACATAACCCCTCTCTCTCAGTCAAGAAGCACCTTCCTTGAAATAACAGTGAATATTGCAAAAAAGCTTATTTTCACACTAAGGGAATCCCATTCATATTCAGAGTATGATCAGATAAATTGATAATAGAGCCATCACAAATTTTTACACGTCTCAGCAACTGCCACTCAGAAACTGACAGCCAAGAGCTAGAGCAGAAAACCTGGAAAACAATTACCCTATCCTGCAACAGGAAGTATTTCCTACTGATTTTCACAAACTTCAGGTAGGGCTGGCTAGCTGCACAACAAGAACACAACCAACTTCAGCAACCTTTACACCTCCACGCTGTATGGATTAATCTATGTACTTACAGAGCTAATAAGAGCTTGTTGCAAAACAATTCAAGTTTAACCATACACTTAAAGGTGCACAACTACAAAGCTATACAGAATTGCAAAAGTATTACACAAACTCCTCTAGAGTCAAACTGCTTCAAAACCAACCTTCAGTGCCTGAGGACACACAGTAGCTAAGAGATACCATACCGACTGGATCCTGCAGCACAAAACGTGGCTGCCCCAGAAGCCCCATTTCTATCATTCTCTACGAAGAATAGTTCTGGGCTGCACTTTGAAGACCAGCTCAGCACAACTAGCAGAAAATCTTTCCACAAGGATAGTGAGGATGTGGCTGGCTGAAGATGCACAAAAGCAAACTGCAGCTGCAGCCTTGGGGTGCTGTTGTGGGAGATGCAAAGATTACTTAACAGTTTGACATAGTCAAAAGAGGAAGGTTCTCCCTTCTATCCCACGTTCCAGCCACATACTTACTGCAGTGCTTGCTTTTTAAAGCTTTCCCACTCAATATTACTTACTAACTGCCATTAAACTGAATTCACTTATCTGCCAAAACTAACACAACCTAAGAGCTGGCTAAGTTTCTGTCCTATCAGCTATTTCAGGTGGCTCGTTGAAGGACCTCAAGAGAACCAGAACATGCAGAAGATGCAAATACTGTCCACAGCCAGAGCAGGAAATGAATGAGAAGTAGTTAAGGTTTCCCCCAATTAGAAACAGAGAGCGTAATTCCTGGAGTAGCTAGGGGATCTCAGTAGCCTCACCTTCCTAACCAAACAATTCAGGCACACAAACTCTAGAATGTTATGAGTCTGCTCCATGGAAACCGTACACCTATGAAGACAGCCAGGCAAGACACAGTACCTATATAAAACTTACCAGCAGTGCAAGATGAGTATGACTTAAGAAAACTCTCCAAAAAGGGTATGACTTCCTTGCCAAATTTCTTTTTCCTTCAAGTCATACATTTCTGAACTTCATTTCATAGTATTGTACCAACTAAAAAACAAACACCAGGAAGCAAACCAAACCCTATGCCCTCACATTTATAAAGAGCAGTATGCACAGAAACAGGAGCTGGCAGACTGGTGGCAATAACAAATAGTTTTAGCAGCTGTTTAAGAACCCATAAGAAATCAATTACTACAAATTAACGCTATCATCATTTCACAGCTTCCAATTAGGAAAACATAAATCTATTAATTAGTCAACAAATATAAAGATAAGTACATCCCAAAGGACTTAAGGGTAGTGAAGGGTGAAATCCTTAAATATGATTCTTACAGGCCAGAAGTTGAGTGGTCCTTAAACAGCAATGATGGAAGAACGTAAACTGTACTTGGTCTATAGGTACTTAGAATTCTCTCCACTACTCTCAAATATACTACTCCATAATCACCACAGTAACTTATCTTCTGAACTCTAATCCAATTTTTTAGATCAAGCAGGAAAACTTGCTTGCATGCAGGAAAGCATCTTTAAACCTTTCCCACACAAAACCACGCTGCAGCTTCCTGATTCCACAGACATGAGTTTCAGGGCCTCTGCATCCAGACAGCTTTGAAACAAAGGAGGAAACATGGGTGAACTAGCAAGTAACTTAAAAATCAGTACAAGACATTACAACCTGAACATGAAGTACACTTTGCCTTTTACATTCTGGTGAATTGTACCTACTTGCCCTAGTTCTCAGCAGTCAGTTACACATATAACCAAGTATAGCCAGGCTGCCAGGTCAAACGAAGGAGTCAGAAAGCAACCCATAACGTTAGCTCCTGTAAGGATCATCTTCTACCACCCCAACCCCATTATCAACCTGGCATTGTAATGGTAGCAACATGTTTCCACACGTCTCCGTTAAGACTTACGGGGGAAAACAGAATTCAAGTTTTTAATTGACCTAAAGCAGTGGTCAGTCCACTATGAACAGTCCTAAAGCATTAGGACATCAGTTGAACAACCGGTGAGTTGAAGAAGTTTCATTTACAGACAATATTACTTCATGATTATGTACACTACATACAGCCTGGCAGTGGTCAACATCAACCATTCAGAGCACAGAAAGGATATTAATCTATATTTCAGATGAAGCAATCTTCTTCACAGAGGACACCATCTACTCATTCTGTAAGTTGGTTTCATTTTGTAAACACTGCATTCTCTTCAAGCATTCTAGCATTCTCCAAGCTTGCTTACAGGTATCAGGCAAGTATTCTGCAGTAGTGTCATCTAGTGGCCAAATTAAATGAAAAACGTATTTCTTTCCTGTGTCCACCACTTTCTACATGCTTTCTTCCTTCTTATTCCCTGCCTTTTAGTAACCTAATTCAGCTGCCTGTGGTCTACTTTTTCATTATGCTTCATACTAACTATTGGACAACAATCAGGAGTGCCTTAACATCAGTGAGGAAGGGAAGGTAACACCTCATAAGCTCTTTATAAAGAGTCTGAGGGGAAATCAAAGAGCTGGTAAAGTTGTTCAACATAAAACCTCAGATCTTTTCACTGCTCAAGCCATACTGCAAGCTTACAGATTAATTAACTAATTATCACATTGCTCACTCAGTCACCTTAAGACAGATGTTATTTCTTTTAATAGCATCCGATCTCAGAACACTGATAAATCACAACTTGTTGTTTATACATGCTATAAATCTAGTTTTCTTGTTTGCTTTAAAGACAGCACTGCTAAACTCAAAAATAACAGGTCCTATCACTGAGTTAGTTACACTGTATTAGGTTTATTTGGCTGTTATTCAGCCTATTCAGACATTCATTGATGTTTCAGGCAAGGCCTCCAACACCACAGATAACTGAATTCAGATTTTAAGATGCTGTAAAACACTTAAGCAATTTTTAGATGCTAATAATACAACACAGGACTAAGACAGCAAGAACTGGACAAAACAGCAAGATATGCCACTCTTCGCAGAAAAGACAGACTGTACATACAGGTCAAACTATGCGTTCTGAAGTGATACAGGAAGTTTTATCTCATACCTTATTGAAGCACTGGAATCACATTAGCTGCTCACTGGACATCTGTAGGGCAAATAACCCCCAAGAATAGCACCCAGAAGAAATAGTGCCAAAGATGGTATATTTTTGATGGGTTTAAGTAGATGATATACAGATGATTAATAAGGAAAGAGTGGCTCACCTTTGAAGATGGTCGAGGCTCAACGATAACTCCACTAGGGAGGGATCTCCAACCAGAGATCCTTCCCTGGTGGTGGTCAGCCCTTAAATGGGGTCTTGGGAGAGGTGGAGTCAAACTCCACCCCTTCCAATCACACTCACTTGTGCCCCTGCGGCTGACCCAGTGCTCGCCTCAGGTGATCAATCAGTGGTTCAGGCCGTGATTCAACAGTTCCCATACAACATCTTAAGTGATGATAGATAAAATATTCCTCTTGGTCCTCCACCTCAACAAAATCTAGAATAATTTTCTATACCTTTATCAATGAATAGCTTTCCAGTAATTTGACATTCTAAATAACAGTATTTATTGACAGCTGTTCTCAACGCCTTGGCAACAAAAGTTTATACTTAATTTGAAATAAAGTTTTCAGTCTATATTATGAGTTTCTAACTGATGTTCCAAAAAAAGGAAAAAAAAAGAAGATTGTGTCCCTTATGGAAGCAGTACTACAGAAACATAAAGAACTATTACAGTTCTTTAAGCGTCAATTTGAGTGCCTCCTTTTTGAAAGCATGGCACAGCTGCCACTTTGGAGGAAGGTCAGCCCAAGTGTAGCCAGAAAAGCAGAACACAAACAAAGGCAGGCTAGCTATTTTTAAACTCTACATCATCTGAAAGAGTTAAAGAGCAAGCAGAATTACCTCCTTGTTATTTCTACTAGACTACCAAATTGAATGCATCATTATCTCAGACTGCCTGACTAAGACACATCACAGGACTGGGTGCTTCTCAGAAAATTCTCATTCTTGCTGATAAAAAAACTGCTATGGCACCAGACATACCAAAGTAACAGGGAGGCCAGTAACTCCTAAACTCTCTGAGCTCCCTTCTACCGGATCTCAGCTACAAAGTGGAAGCAGATAAATTCAAAACTGAGCAGATCACTGCACTGCTAGAAACCTTAAGAGCCCAAAAGGGATACAAGGCCAGGAAAATCACTGAAATATGAGATTCCGTAGCAACCATAAGGCACAGGTAGAATACAGGAACCATCAGTCCCAGAAGTCTTCTGACAAGCCTCTGGACAAAGCACTAGTGTTCTTACCCTTCCAAATGACCCATCCATTCATTGCAGTGCCACAGAATGCTTCTTATACTCAAGATAAAAGCACACACATTAAGCCATAACATTAGCTTCTCCAGTGCTTACATTCTCTTCCACTTATTTCACTGAAAATAAAGGAAACTGCATCCAAGTACTCTATCCTACAAGCATTCAGCATGTCCCAAGTTAGGAATTGTACCAAAACTTAATTACTTGGACAACCTTTATTTATCCAGCATTGTAAGTATAGGCTTCACATTAAAAGATGCTGGGAGCCCATGTCAGAATCCGGCTGACATCTCACGTGCAGAAAGCTTCATACATTAATGAAGTTTACAACAACCTTACACAAATGCAGTTTCATGATCTGCCAAATTCTGATCGTCTCACGAGATGCCACTTCACTAGAGATGGTCAGGGACCATTTTTACTAGAACAGACCATGAAAACGCAGCTGCACATGGCAAACACAGGAATCACTTTGTTGAACAGCACTGCTACTTACAAGCAACATGAGTTAGCGTATTTAACTCTCAATGCAGTACTTTGAAATATAAGTCAAAGTCAGTTATTCTGCTGTGCAACTGAGAGTTATGGATCACCCCCTTCTCCCTTTATAATCTTTAATTATTTACCTCTAAGCCTAAAAACCCCACTACAGTAACATTTAATTTGCACTGCTTCCTAAATGTAACGAAGGCCTGAAGCAGCTCTCTGCTATGCAATCATCCAGAATATCAGTGGCACACAAATAGCTATGGAGAATTCTTCATTGTTTAACAGACAATTCATACACAAGCAGCTTAAAATATAAAATCTTTAGCAGTTTAGTTGAAGATGAAAAGATGGAAATAAATTTTGAATTATTATCTAACCCACTGCAAAGGCTTAAGAAATTTAGCTTAGATATTATTAATAATCTCCATGTGAAACTGGACTGTAAGTATAAAATTGTTAAATATGCATCTCTCCATAATTGTGAATAACCAGTAAGATTGAATCAAAGGCTAGTAAAAAAAAAACCAAAACAAACCTATCTCCATGAGATAGAAACATACCACAACTTTACCTGAGCAGAATTCAGCCAACCAGGTGAGTGGAAACCATTTCATTGGGGAAAACTTGAAAACAGATTAATGATGGCATATAAACAAAACTGAAATGGATTCTGAATGTCAAAAGATATCACATTCTTACTTCTTCATACAAGCTGACTTTTCATTTAAGCTTTGAAAAGCTAAGATGCACATAAATATTTTAGCTAAGGGTTTAGAAAAGCAACAGAAAGATGGGAAAGCCACTCCTGGGGAAAAAAAAAAAAATGCAGATTCTTCTAAAGCACTTTATTTTTTTTTTCCTAATAATTTGGAAACTGGCAGTATCTTTGAAGACCAAAAACAAACATTCCATTTAGCAAATGAAAACCAACAGGTAAATTACATTCGGGAAAAAAAAAAAGAGTAGAAAGATCTTACTCCCTAAGCAAAATTATTTTACTATTAAAGGTGATGTATATCTACTCACTAAACAGGATGAAAAAAAAAATTAACAGACAAATACAGAGAACAGCATCTCTACCAAAACTGTTGTGCAGCTTTGCAGACTGACACTTCACTGGTTGAAAAGAATGAAAGCTTTCCATCTATTCCCTATTTTGTACATAAGCCCACATAAAATACATATCCACAAAAGGCTCCTTGCAAGTTACCTCCTGCAGCACACAAACAGACTTTCCCATTTAATAAGACCTGGATGAGATGCTAAGAAAACATTATTTCATTCTGCATGTGTTATCTGATGACTACACTGAACCACCCTATTCCTACCGTCCAACACATACAATGTTATGAAGCACAGAAGTTGTAACTCCTCTGCTCTGCAGCATAACCTGGCACCTTTCTCCTGACAAAACAGAAAAGCAAATCTCAGATAATCACTTATTCCAAACATTTTACAATGAATTACCTCTCTGAGAATGCGATTGTGATTTCAGCTGCTACTTAGAAAATAAAAATCCTACTAATTGATTCTTTAAGCTTTCTTTATTTCAGTATACAAAATACCATTCAGTTGATTGTGTTCTATATGATTTCACACAATTTTTAACTCACACTTTCTCCTAGCTTCTAATTAGATCTAATTCTACAAGCAGACTATCTTTCTTGCACAGGGATGTCAAGGAACTGCCACTCCTCTGCAAATCCACCCCTGGGACTGAAAGACCGCTGCATCAAGACTGGAGAGAACGGTCCTGCCTCTAGAGATGTTTCTAAGCTAAGGAATGAGACATTAAGCCCAGCAACACAATCCTACTCTTAATTAATGCAATTAGGAGCAGTAACAGTACTGCTAGCTTAACCATCACCTAACTTCCGATGTGCTTGACAGTTTATTATTTGGATTTGAGGCTTAGAAGAAGCACACTCAAAGAGAAGGCCCACAGCAACTAAAACGAAATGTGCTATTTTAAACACACTTACCTTGCACCATTATTTCTCATCACTTCCACTGTTTCACCAACAAAATACCGATCCTTGACATAGGTGAAGATTTCATCGCAGATCTCATGGAGTCGTGAGCGATGGGTAAGGGTGGCCAAGTACAGAACTGGAATGATGAGCGCCTCCGGAAAACTCTGAAGATTATGTCTGGCTCTCTTCTCTGATTCCAGTGCTTCCTGATATGTGAGTCCTGGTTTACCTGTGACAGCACAGCTCCATACAAGGCTGTTACACAGAATGGTGCGTTCAAAAAAGTCACTGAAAAGAAAGGAAGTAGGAAAGAGAATAAGAAAATTATTATCTTCCAACACTTTCAATTTAATCCCAGTTCATCAAGAAGAAAATTTCTTCTCTAAGCCTCAAGTTCAAATACAGCTCTACCCCTATGCAGGCTGCAAATGCAATCAAGGTTTATTTATCAGCTCTTAAGCCATAGCTTCATAAATCGTTACTGTAAAAAAGAGATCTCCTTTCAATACAGATGGCAGACATGGACAGTCAAGAGCCACATGTGCTGTAGGCAAATATTCACATGTAAGTAGCCTTATGCATAACAATAATCACACTGAGTTTAATGTGCCATGTTTTCATGGCATCCCCTGTATTTCTACACAAACTGGCAGGTGGAGGAGGATCTAAAAATTGTGCAAACACAGAACAACAACCTTAAGATCACAGAAACATGCTGAAACTTGAGTAAGATTCAGATTTGGAGTGCCCTAGCTCACATATTAAAAGATGGGAGAGGTAAAGAGTTTGTCAAGTACTTCTCTAAATAGTTTTTACTCCTTCACTGTTTGCACTGCTCTTAGAGAAAACAAACTATTTTTTTTTGGAAGATTCTTCTCCCCTGCTGTTCCATTAGCTCTTGCTTCCCTATATGTCCAAGTAATACAAAAATTACAGCACTGTTACTGCTTACCTCCTGGTTATTACATTAGGATCAAGAAATAAGAGCCTCCATTCTTTCAAAAGAAGAGCTTTTCGATTTTTGACAGGTATCAGAAAAACAGTGATTTGTTAAAACACTTCTGAGATTACATAGATGGTGGAGCTATTCACAAAAACATGTTAAAATGTACCACACACACTGGATCAGGGATCCAACAGCAGACCATTTTCTCAGCCTGCTCCACTTCTGACACTTATTTTTATTTACCTCTCTTTACAACTCTACAGATCAGTACTGGCAGGAGTGCAACATACAACGTGAAAAATTCCATTTGATTGCCCTGTGTTAGCTTAACACAGCTGTTTCAAAGCACACACACAACACTTTCAGAGCATTCCATGCCACTTGAGATACCTACACTGAAGTTTTTCCCTTAAAAAAAAAAAATACAGGGTGCAGTGCTGCCATTTTTAAAGTGGTAGGATTGCTCGAATCATCCTCATAACAGGGTTACAGAACTGCACAGCTCCCACTTGAAGTCCTTTGTTGCAGGCTTCCCACTAACTCACACTGACAAACATGCATCAGTCACACTGACGATGATATTCGCTGCAGCTGGATGGATGCAGCAATAACATGTTGAAAATGAAATGGAAACTCCAGATTAAGGACAATGGAGAGTCCTGGCTCAGATAATCCTTTCTGTGAAAGCAGAGGATTCCTCTGAGTGAGAGGAGGATGCTTGAGGAAGAATATCAGCTGCGACAAGAAGGGAATTAGAACAGAAGAGAAAAAGATGTGTTATATGAGTAATACCCAACAACTACGAATTATAGACTTTTTAAAAACATTTCTTGTGCCTCCTTAACATATTTGATAATAAGCAATCTAATGACTGTAATAATTGACTTGCTTACTCTAAACAGAAAATGGAGAACAAAGAGAGAGAGAGAGGAGATGAATTATTCTTCAGTATATGAAGAAGAGATGGCTGTTGGCCATTCTGCATATGGAAAAGAAAGAATATTCCCTTTTTGCAGTCAACCATATTGAAGCCAATTGGGTATTAGCAAAAATATGAATTATTGCCGCTAAAGCATTAAACAGTATGACTTTATTATTATTATTATATTTTGAAGTCTAAATTATTTAAAAAGTTGACCACTAAAATGACCAGTTTATTAAACAAGGCGATGGGATACATGGCACACAATTCATCTGGGTCCATCCCTCCCCACATCTCACTAGTCCTCTGCAAGATTCACAACAATTTTAAGTAGCCTTACTGACTTCAGTGGATAAACATTTACTCAAATCTTCATTGGATCTCTCTCTACATGCACTTCAGCCTAACTTAACAAAGAGGGTCATGATAAATACCTAGAGTTACTTAAAAACAGATCAGAATATATTTTTCAAAAGTGAACAGAGAAAGCAGAAGCTGAAGTTGGCAGTATCCCTTCAAGGGCTGCTGCTGTTCCCTACGAAGGGACACCAGGTGCTCCACTATTTTAAGCAGCAGCGCTGAACTTCTGGGGAAATTGCATGCACAAAATTCTAGGACTAGTCGAATTGAAACATATTGGAGGAAAACCTTTTTTCATTTGCATACAGTGGCTCTGTGTACCTAGTCTCCTTGTAGCTCATTTCCTCTTCTGTTTTGTGTGGATTTTTCCCCAAAAAGTTGTACCAAACAAGTGGCCTTCAGTTTTGAAGGCACTATTTGTCGGTAGCCAGTCATTACACATCACACATGAAAACCATCTGTGGCTTAGTCTGTTAACACAGTTTTATTGCAATGTTTTAATGATCTCACCAGCCCAGTTTGAGAGAGGAGAGAACAATCACAACAGCAGGTTTTATTGGTGGCACTACTCTCCCTGTCTCTGCAATACACTCCAGACATCACAAGAGGATTCACAGAGAGCATACACAACAGCCACCAAGCAAGGAACCGGTACCAAGCAGTGCTATACTTGCTCTGCCAACAAAGAGCACCAGTGTACTTGACCATACTCCAACACATACAGAAGTGCATCTGCTGCCATATACTACTCATAGTCTTAAATACGTCCTTAGTGGGGGTATAACCTGAGGACTTCACGCTGTTTCAGGTGCTGCACAACCCTTGGCAAGGCACAGAAGGAGGCCCACAAACAGCAGCACACTGAGCTCACCCAGGTGCTCCCCAATCAGACCAAGGTGCTGCACCACCACAGCCCAGCTGCAGGTGCACTAACTCATGCCGACTCTCAGCTGGACACCTATTCGTGGTGACGTGACAGAAAAAGCCCTCCATGCAAAGCAAGCTAGGCAGCAAACTTACTGGCAAACCATTTGGCAGCTTCACGCTCCTTAGCAAGTACTGGACAGAAGGCAGTTCATTAGAGGAATGAAGTAATTCTGGAAGTAAAGTACTTGCGGTTTCTGTGCTGACTGTACTTGCAATGGATATCAAAATAAAGGAACCAATCAAGTGCAGCAGTAAGAGATGGCTCTTGCCTGAACTAACCAAGTACTGCAGTTGAGTCTAAGCTCTGCAGTATTTTTAGTACTTCAAGCACACGCTTGTCTCAAATCATTTTCATTCATTTTTAACATATATTAAAAACAAGTCGGAAGAGAACAAGTTCTTTTTTAAACAGAAGAATTACATAATGGAGAATGTAGAACAGGAGGGAGTTATGCTAAGGGAGATTTAAGAGAGAGGAAAGAGCAGAAAAATTATGTGGCGTGGGTGTTTTGCGGACAAGATTATTTTTAATACTGTAGCCCTTATCCACATCTAACATATAATCTATGCAGGCTGAGTTACCAGCATATTCACAGACACTGCCATCTTGCATCACAGAAGTGTTCACGTACTCGACCGCTTTCCACTATGTATTACATAGTAATGTCCAAAAAAAAAAAAAAAAAGCCTTGAAAAGACATCTATTCCCTAATGTTGACAGGTTAATTATGCATTAATATATTTCAAATTGTTTCAAATTTTTCCTCAACAAAACAGAAAAATCCATATAATTAACACAGGTATACTTTCAGAAGCCGTTTACACAGACCTCCTCCTTACTTTCACCAAGAGTTCCACAGGGCAACCTATAAAATAAAACCTTTTTCAGTAAGTTCTGGACATGCAAATTCCCTTCACTCATCACGTCTTAGAACGAGAAACATTCCTCCTACTGGTTCCTACGCTACTCTGTTTTTTTCTCAGCTCTATTAATCTTCTCTTTAAGTCAACCATCCCTCCAAATAAAAGAAAAAACAAACACAACAAAGAGTTCCTACCTTTCAGACTGCCTTCACAAGCAAGACTTGCCACACTCTGCCAGTAGCTCTCACTGCACACCTCAATTAGCTGTTCACAGACAAACTGTCAAGACCAACAACAGCATCCACTTTCTCACTGTGCACCCCCCACACCCCTAATTTGTTTTTCCTACTACCACTTTCCCACTCAAAAGACTCTTCTGATGATCCCTCCCCAGACCTTAGCCCCTAACAGAGTATTAGAACAAAGTATTATGAACATCAGCTGCCCCTGCTGCTCTTGATAAATACAACTGAACAGTGCC
The DNA here is from genome assembly GCA_036925125.1 of Oreortyx pictus. NCBI lineage: Eukaryota > Metazoa > Chordata > Aves > Galliformes > Odontophoridae > Oreortyx > Oreortyx pictus. The sequence goes on from JAUPFR010000006.1 coordinate 35,804,274, forward strand.
ATCTCAGTGTACCTCCTTCTAAAGGATTGCAAAATTATGTGACGGTATTTCTGATGAAAAAGGAAATGGATTCTTAACAGGAAGGTCACTTTACAAAACAGCAGTCTTGCCAAATTCTCCTTGCATTAGCATAAGGATTTCTTACACAGGGAAGAATAATGTTGCGTATGATTCATACTCGTCTCCACTAGTGCTGTTAGGAGCATGGAAGCCACTTTCCAAAGTCCTAAATGTGTACTCAAAAACAAAACAACCAAAGCAATTATCACTAAGTTGTAGTTAACTGAAGTGCCAATGCACCCGAGAAAGGGGTGAGTTCAGGTTAGCCCATTTATCAACGCAGCCTGCTTGAGATTGTCAGATTCTATGTATTTTCAACTCTCCCTTCAGGAAATTTGAGTTATTATCACAAAAGTGGATTCAGGAGAAATTAACTCAGACAACAGCTTTCTTTCATGAAAGACCTAGTACCAGTTTCAAGAAGCGCTCCCTGTCTATCCCTGTTATCCCAACTGCTGTCGTTTGGGAAGAGATGAATGCTCTCACCTCGCAGCAGCCTCCTGAGGCACTGCTTTGCAGAGAGAGCTGCGGCCCAAGAGCAGATGGGCACCTACACAGCTTGCCAACGCTCCCTGGCGGATCACACTGCCACCAGCTCACCTTCATCTGAACACACAACAACATACCGCGTAAGAAATACAGGGCTCGTTGCAGCAACGCATCTATTCTAAACAGTGCAGGAAAAAGAAGAAAAAAAAAAAAAAAAAAAGCAAAGATTTGTGCAGGACAGGTACCAGTACCTTCCCAAACGCCATATTCCAGCCCCGACCTCTGGGCTAGCCACCCACTGGCAATACTAGGGGTGACCTGAGCCAACAAGCTTAAATTTATCCCTTCATTCATACTTGGGTTAAATACGGCATTTGGTTCTGAATTAAACATTCAGCACACCGCGCCGAAGCTGAAAAGGCGTTTTTCATGCTAAAATTTACTCTAAACTATATATGTACACACCCGAGACGTACTGCAGAGCAGTGTCAACAAACGCACGGGAGTCATCCGATGACGTGACAGCGATAGCGGCAGCCACAAGGGCCGTTTCTGAAACGCAGGAGCTGCCGCAGCCCCCGCAGCCGCGCATCCATCCCCGCACCGCCAGTTACCCAACCCGGCCCGACCGCACTCGGCGAGGTGCATTTGAGTAAGAAAAACAAGTCTAAGCACGAAAAAGATCTAGGTGTGCTCTAATTTCGCGTGCTGCGAACGAGAAGCAGTTCTGATTTAATCTCATTAGTCTGCACGTCTGTTGCGCAGACAACAAAAAAAAAAAAAAAAAAGAAAAAGAAAGGGAGAGCTCCGCGCTGGGCCCCCCACCCCCCCGCAGGTGGGACGGAGCCGAGCAGCCCCGGGGCTCGGAGCCCCGCGCCGAGAAGCGCTCAGCACTTTCCGCCCATTGTTCTGACAGCGCTGACACCAAGTTAAGGACGGCCCCGCGCTAACGACAGCTCCTCGACCGCCGCCGGTCTCCGTGGCGGCGGCAGAAAGGGGGCAGCCAGCAGCCCCCAGCCGCACGGAGCGGGGCGGCCCCGCCCCCAGCCCGGAAGCAGGTGCAGCGCCGCGGGCTCCCGGGGCCGGGCCGCGTCCAGCCGGGTCAGGCGGCCGGCAGCCGGCGGAGGGCGGGGCGAGCGCGGCCATGGGCGGCGCGGCGGCTCTGACACCGGCCCGGGAGAGGGTGACGGGAACGAGAGGGCCCTGCGCCGGCCCGGAGGCTCCGCGCATACACACGCACACACACGCACACGCAACGTACACAACAATAGTGCGGTGGGCGCGTGGCACGCTCCGCGCGCGGAACGGCCGCCGCCGGATCCCGGGCCCGGCGCGCGTAGCGGTCGTTGGTTGCTGCCGCGTCCCGGCCTAGCGCTGCACCGACACGCGGCGGGGGAAGGAGGGGGGGGGGGGGAAGGCAACGGCCCGGGGCTCAGCACCGCCTCTCACGCGCTCAACTTTCACTTCCCCGCGGAAGGAGCCGGGCAGCAGCCGGCCGCCCCCTGCCCGTCTGCCCTTCCCGCCCCGCGGAAGGAGGGGGCCGCGGGATCCCCCCCCGCCGAGCGGGGAAGGGATTCCCCGGGCCGGGTCGGGAGATCCGCCCTCTCCCCCCACCCCGCGGCTCGGCGCCAGCCGCGACCCCTCCCCGCCGGGCGCCCCGCGGCGCTGCCGGGGAATCCCCTCCCTCCTCCTCCCCGCCCAGGTGTCAGCCGTTGGGGGTAACCGCTCCCGGCCGCGGGGAAGGGGGGAGTCGGCTTACTCGTAGTCCCTGAAGATCTCGTTGGTGACCCTGCAGTAGAACACGCGCTCGTCCGGCCGCAGGTCGGCGGGGGGTTTCTCCCTCACGAAGGGCTTTCGGTGCAGCAGCGGCATCGCCCCGTTCCGTCCTCTCCTCGCTGCGCCGGGACCCGGGGAGAAAGGAAACGGAGCGAGGCGGTGAGCGCGGGCCCGGCGCGTTCCTCCCCCGGGGGCGCCGGAGAAGGAGCGGCACAGAGCGGCGGCACGGCGGGATCCGGCGGCGGCGGCCTTTTGTGTGCCTGACACGCCGCTGCCTGCCTGGGACTGCGAGGGGAGCGGCGGCGGATCCTTCCTCCCCCGCCTCCTCCCGCCGCCTCACAATGGGGCCATGACGCCGAGCGGCGGGCGGGCGCGGCGGCCCCCCCGCCCGCGCCACACAACGTGCTCGGCGCGGGGACACCCCGGCCGCCGCCGCCGGCTTTGTCTCCGTCGCAACCTCCCCCCCCCCCCCCTCCCTTCTTCTCTCCCCCCCGCCGCCCCGGCTCACCCCTTCCCCGCCTCCGAGCCGCGCGCCGCGGCCGGACACAACTTCCACTCCCCGCGGGGCGAGCGAGGCGGCGGCCGACCCGCCCGCTTCCTGCCGCCCGCCGCGCTCCGCAGCCCTTTCCTCCCCGGCCGCCGCCGCCGCCGCCTCCTCCGCGGGACGGCGCGGCCCTGGCTCCGGGTGCGGCACGGGGGGGGGCTGCCCGGCCCCCGGCCCTCCGCCGCCCGCCTACCTGGAGCCGCTGCTCGGGCGGTGCGCAACGCGGCCCGCGGCAGTGCCCCGCTTCTCCTCTGCCCCCCAGCTCCTGGGAAGTTTTTGATCTACTTCTTCGAGCCCTCAATCAGGAAGAGCTGCTGGGAGGAGCTTTCCACTTCTCTCCCCTACATCTTTATTGGCCGCTCGGTGCCTTCCAGCGTGTGTCACACAGGAAGACAGAGAGCTACATTATTAATTAATGGCTGAGAGGGCTCATCCTCCATTTTTGAATTATCAGCCTGCGATCTGCCGGGCGGGGGTAGGAAGGCGGTCCTCTCCGCTCGTCCCCCGGCCCCGGGGATCCCTGCCCCGGCCGCGCGGCTCCGCGGCTTTCCCTTCCCGAAGCCGGGGAGAGCCGGCTGCCGGCGAGCACGGCGGCACCAGGCTGCGTGTGTTCTGCTGCAGGGAAGGTCGCCTGCACGTCAGATGTGCCCGCAGTTGGGCCCCGTTACGTTACCCCTTCTATTTTTCCTCCAGTTCGTTGAAAACGTCCGTACGTCGCGTTGCCAGCGTACTCGGTTGGGGCTTTTTTTTTGTTTGTTTGTTTGTTTTGTTTTCTTCTTTTTTTTTTTACCGTTTCTACTATCTTTAAGGCATTTCCATGCATAATTAAAAGAGGGACGTTAGCCTAATTGTAATCTCTTAAGTGACAGCCGGCTTAGAGACGTACACAGAGAGTTCACCGCAAGCTCCAGCACTTACATAGAAACGTACGCCAACTATTGCAGAAACCCCCCAGAACCACCCGGGTGGGCGGTGTCTGGGGGCTGACGGATCTAAGCAGGAGCCGCTGCATCAACGCTGCTCCGGCACATCTAAAGGTGCTGTGCTGCTTCCTGCACCTGTGCCGGAGCTGTTTGTCTTCCCTGCAAGGATCGGTGTTGCCGTAGCCCGGATGACTGCAACCTCAGAGAATGTTTGCACTCATATTCACCGACTGCTTTGTTGAAAAAGTGATCGGCTTTTAATCCAAAGCGCTGAGAAATGCCAGTGCTCTCCTCGAGTTTACAAAATATTAAGCTTGAACTGCAACACAGGTTAGCTCTGAGTCCCACCAGCTTATTTTCATTTGCCAGTTGGCTTCGCTTTCAGTTTTTAATTAATTTCTAGCAAATGGCACAAGTGCAACTTCAGTTAATGCACTTCTAACGCATCTAACATCTCATAAATTTTAGTTAGCTTTGCATCAAAACTCTACAGTATGCCGCGGTTGTGACATTTAGTGTTGGCAACCCTTATGATTACAGTCAGATTTTGCAACGCTACACTTTGTTTTCTGCTCAAACTCTTCAGCAGATGGGATTACATTGGAACCTCGGCTTTCATAAAAATAATTGCATTTCTAAATCTCAAGTTTGAGAGAAGAGCTTGAATACGTGAACCTGAAACTCACAAACGAGAAGGGAATTAAAAGTCTCGAATTGAGATGCTCCCGAAAGTAGCATTATTTTTAAGCCAGTGTCGTGATGTCTGGGAGTTGGGCTGGTTTTTCCTTGTGCCTGGACTGTCAGCACAGCGCTATTTCAGAATTAGTTGGTATCCATGAAAAATGCATGAGTTGATAGAACTGTGACATCAAAAGCAAATCCCCTTTTCCTCTGTGCTCTCTCTTGCCCTCTCTCTTTTCTTCTCACCTTTTCCTCCTCCTCTTGTTCTTCCCCCCTCATTATTCCCGCAGTGACTTCCCAATGAGCAGATCCTCGCTAAGTAATAGGGCTGCGCTGCGTTTTGATATTCTCAGGATACAGAGGAACAGTTCGTGTAGTTTTCACGTCCGAATCCAGCTCCATTATTCCAAGCCCTCTAAGTCAGCGTCTGACTCTGCTCCCAGTGAGGGCAGAGGGAACTAGAACTATTTTCTATGGCACCAGATAATGGCTACTGAGGGAACACTGAGATTGCAATGGGAATTGATTCTGAGAAGTCTGAAAAAATGTCACTTTGCTTTCATAGGAATATTTATTGCATTTTTGCACTGTATTTAAGTTTTGTAATAATTTGGTGTGTTTCTGACACATCACAGAAAGAACAGGTTTGACTGCAGACACCAGACTGGGGTTATTGATATGGATTTTGCCACGAAGGGGTAAAAAAGCTGCTTTTGTTTTCAGAAGATGTTGTACTCCAGCAGCTATTCTAGGTGGAGTTCCTTTGCCAGTGAGTGAAGTTGCAGTTCTTGTACATAGGACTTTAAAAATAGTTGAACTGGGAGGATAAAATCTCAGGAAGCAACTTTGTCTGCGTGCTTTGCAGCAGTAGGACAATTTATGAGGGACAGTGCTGTCCAGGGCTCAGAGCAGCCCCCCAGATGGTCCTCCAAAACTCCCCACAATTCTGCTTATGTTTTACTTTTCATTTGCTCCCTGCTTCATCACAGGTTTGTTTTTCCCTTCTCTTTCTTCTTTTCCTAAAGCCACCAAGAACTGATTTATAGAGATACTCCACAATGCCTGTTCACATCAACCCTTACCAAATAATTCCCTATACAACAATTGTTATTCTGGAACAAATGCAATGGAATTATTTTAATGTGGTGTTGCCACTTTAAATTCACACTTGACTTTATACTGGAATAACTAATATTTAGCCAAATCATATCCTTGGAACCATGCAAAAATAAGACTTTGACCCAACCTGTTCTACCTGTAGTATTGTGCAGCAGCTGGGAGAACTTTTTTTTCTTGGAGAGTGTGTTCAGCAACTTGTTTGCTTGCTTTTTTGCTCATCTTTTTTTCCCAAAGGCTTTGGTTGAAATTAAAAAAAAATAAAAAATGTCATGGCAAGCTCTTCATAGAGAACTTCACTGGACTTTGAATGAGACTCTATGGGTTCTCAACTCTAATAAAAAACATGTGGTGGAAAAGATAAACTTGAAAGATGAACATACGTGTTGAAGTGATACATTCCTAGTGAGATGTTCAGTCAAGTGACAGTTATAATATCAATGTAAAAAAAGAAAAAAGAGAAGAAAACTACAGCACAAATGTGAACATCAACTCCATTTTAATGCACTGAATAGATTTTCTTGGGATACTGTTGCCCCCTTTCTTTCCAAATGCAGTTTTGAAAACCCTGTGTTTCCGTAACACGTATGCCAATGTTAGCTCCCCTTGTTAAAGCTTGAGGCATGCAGCAGAAACACGTTATTTCTCGATGCATTTTATAACTTACTGATACAGCTTGTTCACCTCTTGCCCTTTCTGCACCACCTTGCTGAGCACTCTCTCTTTTGATCGTGTATCTTTATTTAGACTTTAAACTATGTGAGGAAAGACAATATGCTGCTTTTATCAATACGCTCCAGCTGTGTGTAACAGCAACATTTGGTCTATTGTCTTTTACTGGCTGCAAGGAACTATGCTCAGTTTTTAATAACTTACTTGCTTATAAATAACATGTTTCAGTCAAAAAAGGGGGAGATGCATACAGGCAATTTTTCACAGCACATTTCATTTTTTCTTTCATTCTAGCTCAGTTGTGTTTCAACATGCATTTAGAGCAGTTCTGAAACCGCAAGGATAGTGGGTTCCTTATTCTGCAGCTGGGCACATCCAGCACTTGTTGCTTTCACATGAGACAAATAAAGGAGGAGGTAAAGAATCAATCCCTATGTTCTATGAATTTTTAACGTATTCACATTTATTTGGTAGCTTCTTGATGGTCTTAATCCAGCATCTCGCTTGCTGTAATAGAAGAGAGGGCAGTAAGTCACACCCAGAGCCTGCTTTGCCTATTGCTGAGTTCTGATGCCATAATAAGCATCAGGGCCCATCTCTCTCTCACCAAGCCCCCTGGGAGCATTGAAGTGTTTTGTGTAAGAACTACTCTGTTATTGTGTTGGTTTTTTGTTTGTTTGTTTGTTTCCATAGCTTGGCTGGATTTAGACATATACAGTTCTCCCTGCTTTTAATGGAAACTGCATGCTTAATGCCCTTAAAGCTCCACAAATTAGGGGATACACTCCTTTAAGATTTGCTTTGATCATACCTATTTTTTCCACTCTCATAAAGGGCTATTAGAGATATTTAGGCTGATAACTTTATAAAAGCAAGGAAGAACTCTGACCTCATCTACTGTGAAGCGATGACCATGTATCATTGGCCTCTGATCTGATTACAGAATGATAAAATCACGTTGTGAAACCACACATCATTTCCTAATAGTGTCTCTGAAACCAGCTTAAATTCAGAGAGGACTGGTACTGCATTTTCTTAGTTGCAGTAATAATGCACAGGATACAGAGCATTGACACTACTGCAATTTCCTGACACTAATGGTGGATTTCTTTTTGCCAATCAGTATTTAGAATGACTGATTACTGATTGATGATTCTGGATGAAACATGGGTGAACTTGCTACCTTCTTCTATATCTGCACATTCTCGCTCCTAGAGTGATGTATGGCACTTTGGAATAAATGTCTTGGATCAAAACCATTTGAAACCTGGACCTGAATCAAGAATATATTTTTCACATTGTCATATCTGAGAGTAAGAAATCTAGACCTGCATAATACTAACTTACTTGCATTGACTTTACTGTAATTAATTATATTGAACACCTCTCTGTCAGCTGATGAGTGGAACCCACAGTATGAAGGATCTTGCTCTACTTTCTGTCTTTGCTGTATGACTGCAGCCCCAATTTTTTTTTTTTATTTTTTTTTTTTTGCAGTAATACTGAGACAAGCCAAATCTGTTTGCTTGTGGAAAGAGATCCCATGCAGTGTAGTTGCTGCTTAGTAGCACATGAAGAGAAGTTGGCCCAGTCCCTTGTCCGGGTCATTTAGTCCAGGATTACAGAAATGAGCCAATCTGAATCATAAAATTCTGCCCAAATACACACCACGATGGGTCTTCATTGAGCCATTTGTTTGACAAATGTAATGACTCATGATCATGACTGGTGTTCTGACTTATCCATGTAATACAAGGCTGCTTTGGCACCCAACTTATATTCATCTGTCTTGCTGCTCATCTCTCACAGGGGGCTGTAGGAAGGCTGAAGCACAGAGGTTAACCATTTACGCACCATTCCGACCGTAGATGCCAAACAGGAGTGGTGTGAGAGAAGTCAGCAGCTGTTCGAGCCTCACCCTGCCTGGTGGTGCCCCTGATGCCTCCCCTCATGGCATCACACAAGGGTAGTGCTGCCATGGAATGGCCCCAACACAGCATTCATGCACAGGAATTTAGCCGAGATGGACGAGGGCAAGCATAAAGCAGTTGAATGTCTTGTCCTGGGTGCAAAACAACCTGCAGTTTGACTTCAGCTTCTTTGTTTCCCCTGAAGGACTTGTATTAGCAGGGTTCTGGCAGAGGCATCCTGACATGGTGCACTGAGTCCTAACACCGGAGGGGAGGTCACAGTCACAAAACATTGTTTAGGGCAATGCTACATGCAAAGGACATCCTCTGGAAGGAGCGCTCCCTCGGCACAGACCCACAATGACCCTTCCTCCTCCCACAACTCTGGGGACAGGCATGTGTTAGATGTACACCACTGTCACACTGCCCCTGCTGGGGCCTCACGCTCTAGGGAATCGGAGATACCGATGCATTTCTACATTTCTTAAATTCAGGCACTTGAAAGTATGTTTATTTTATACAAAACATGCAGAGAAAACAACTTGGAAGTGATAAATCCAGTGCTTGCTTTCATCTTGCTGGCTGTGTAAGGCTCAGGACAGACAGCAAGTTAGTAGGGCTATTGCCGTGCCACTGTACTGCTGAGCAAACGCAGCAAGTAAGAAAACGCACACTTTTTTTGTTATTACTACCAATTCAGCACAAACACTGATAGAAGGAAACTGCTAAAGATTCAGTAATCTGTGAATTCAGAATTAAAAACTATTTCCGTCACCATTTCCAGTCATCCAGGAAGTTCCTAAGCAAAAAGCACAGGCACTTCATGATCCTAAATCATATTCAGAGATGGAAATTACAGGAGCTGAGATCTAATTCAGTACAGTTCCAGAGTGTGGACACGGATATAACTTGTAGAAATGCTTCTATCTGAATGGTTTGCTTCCTGTAGGAACAGCTTCTAGTGATGCAATGTATGCATCTCTGAACGGACCCGGGTTTAAGGCTGACTTGAGATGGTAGTCACTGTACATCTGTGACAAAACTAAAAGCTCAGGGAGAGAATTTCCTGCTCAGTACGTACAGTTGTACAAAATGCAAAGCATACGTATGACCTCAACTCTCTTGCCTGCTGTGCAACTGAGAATTTATCCAGTATGTGTGCACACTGCATGTACACATGCCTGGGTAAAAATACCTCACAGCCGCCGTAAATTGAAATAAAACAATATTTAGGACAACGTGTTGTAAAGATCAGGAAGACCGGAAAAGGTAGACCAGGAAAACAGCGCTGGGTTTTATGTCAACAGTGACATTCTCACTGAGATCCGCAACCGCAGCGCTCACACCCGACTTCTGAAGCCAACAGACGTGAAATATTTCAGCGCTCACATAAAACGCCGCTGTGAGAAGCTGCAACTTTTAACGCCGCTCGCAAAAGCGAACGGGCACAGCTGTCCCACGCGGCAGCGCCCGGCCCCACTGAGGGCGCGCCGGGTTACGCGCTGCCCGACTGCGGCGCCCCCTGGCGGCAGCGGCGACACGAGAGCGCCGCGCCTCAGCGCGGGAGAGGCGGGACCCGCAGCCGCCCCGTGTGGCGGCCCCCTTCCCCCCCCCGGCCTGGCATCGTGAGAGCGCTGCCCGTTTCGATAAGGCTTGGTTAAAGCTTAACCCGGGCATGCCGCTGCGGTGCCCCGCCGGGAGCTGCCCTCGCGCCGTCCTCAGGGCCCGCTCCGCTCCAGAGGGCGGCCTGTTGGGGGAATTGGGCTTGGGGTCGTCCCTTAGACCGCAGTCAGTGTTTACAGTTCGGCATCGGTACTCCTGCACTGCCCGACCGTCCTGTGTTGTATAGTTCAGCCTGTCCCATCTTACCCTCGATTTTATGAAGCATCACTTAAGTGTTACGTACTCCTGCAAATTGTTCTGGTTTTGCGATGTTAGGGAACGCAGGAGGGAAATATTCTGACTTCCCTTTAACATCATCTTCCCAGACCCTGCTGCGAGCTCTGAGCACAGCCAACAGCCACACAGTCAAACACAGGCGTGTTTTGCCCTTACACAAGCATGTTCCAGAGCCTATGCAAAAACCCTGCAAGAAGAGAAACTCATTTTGAACTTTTAAAGAACAGAGCTATAGAAAACAATAAGAAAAAAATGTTCCCTAATCGTGGTTACATCACCCTTTAAGTTCAAGCCTATTAAAATTAGCCTTCGGTTCACTATGAAACCAGGTGATTTTGTCCTAAAAATCATACAGGATAAGGTCAGAGGTTTTACGCTGGGGGTTAATATGATCTACAGTTTCTCAAAAGGAGAAGGTGAATACCACCCCCAACCTCTGCAGCCAGGACTCTGCAGGCTGTTGAGGCCAGAATACCAGCTGTAAGGGCAGACCCAAAGGCCTGCTACATGTGAGGATGCAGCTTCTAGGGAGGGCAGTTAAGGCAAAGTGACAAATGCCGGCATGGGTCCCTGCATAGCTGCTATTTAAGTAAACCTATCTGAACTTAACAATTGTACTAAAAAAATAATGGAGCCTTGCAGGTTACTCGAGCTTATGCAACTTGAAAACAAAATCTATCAGTTGAACCAGATCCTTGGCATGGCTCCAGCAGCTCAAAACAGCTCCAGAACCATCAGCTTTACCGCTCCAGCCATAAACGAGTTCACATCTCCCGGAACAACTCTGCAGGGCACTGACACACTGAGACAGTCCGTGCTTGTCCCTTTCTCAGCTCTGTTGCCCAGAACAAATGGCACTGCATGTACTTGCTCTGTGTTGGTCTGCCTTGGGAGCACCCCAGAGCTATGGGCCATGGAATAATTCCACAATCTGCAGAACAACGACATAAAACTTGCAACCCTTCATACAAAAAACTTTTTTTTTTTTTTTTAAGTCATCTTTATATGAGGAAGGATTGGCTCAGCAATAAGAAACTACTATTTTTTCATGCCGACCAAGAGGATTCAGTATGTTTACTTTTCTTTGGGCTCCAGTGAATCAGCCTAGGTACCATCTTTGAGTTCCTGTTGCTTGCTTTATTCAGTCTCACTCCCAAGCTTCTGGTGAGAAAATAATGAAATTTGGTGCAGTAATAAAAAAAATAGGCAACATTCTACAATGCTGAAAACTATTAATAGCAACATCAACAGGTTTTAATCTGTTAACAGTCATATGTTTATTAGCTTAGGCTAAATGTGGGATGCCCTGAGACCTGTGTCTTAGGACAGTGTTAGCTCCCCAGAGCATACATAGCAATAGCTATCCAAGGCAATGGGTTGAATTTGAAGACCTGAGCAAAGATTAATCCTGTGTGATTTTCCCAGATTCACAAGAATGCATTAAGAGCAAAGGCACTACCTCTAGGGGAAAAAAAAAAAAAAAAAAGCCAAAAGAACACAGAACAAAAACCCAACCCTCTGTCTAGGAGTTGCCCAGAGCAAAGGGACAGAATTTTTGTGTGTGTGTGTGTTCCTGTTGCCTAGAGTCATGTAGAACCTTTGCCCCTTTTAGAACTAGCTACAAATCCCAGTCCTGACTTGGCATTGTGCGTTGTGAGAAGGAACAAGACAGAAAAGAGGGAAACAGCAATTGAATGGACCTGAGGGCCAAGCACAGGATTTGGGAAAAATGAATTGCTTACTATCTGTTTATTTACAAGGACTACAGAGGAAAATATAGAGCTGGTATTATCCCTTTGTTCTCCTAATAGAAACTCTAATCCAAAGACTCAAATAATTACTTCTAAACCAAGCAAAAAACATTATTTTTGAATTCAACAACATTCAGATGTTTAGTGGGAGCAACTCTCAATGTGCATCTAAGAGATAGAGGCACTAGCAGTTATGAAGAAAAAGGAACACTGCTCCTCAAACTGTTAGCTTGCATGTCGCTGCAGTGGAGCAGCCTGAAGAGAGCAGTTCATAATCACTTGAAGCAAACTAGGTAACACACACACAAAAAACACCTAGAAATGCCATAAACTTACTGTCTTTCCTTAGGAAAATGAAGTAGCAGTAAAGGTTCTCCACATTCAGGCTCCTCTCTTCCAGGTTTAACTGAGAAGATAACAAGGACACCTGAAAGTGATGCTGATTTCAAATGGTTTACAGCTGCTTTACTGGTGTAAGCGATGATGATGCCCTCTGTTCTCGCAGGTGCACGAAATCCTTTTTCAAAGGATTTTTGTCAGTACCATGTTTTGAAAGGCAAGACTGCAACAAAGGTGTAAACATAACAGCCAAAAAATTAAAAGACAGCGCAGATTCCTGTCTGAAAGTATTCTTTTCATCATTTCAGGACTCACCTTCTGATTTCCTCTATGTCCTTATCTCTCTGTGTGAACTTTGTCTCACGAAAAGATAAGAAAAAGGTTGTGCAAATGATTCAGTTGAGTCTCTGTTCTCACAGTCTGCAAGGAAAGTGACTTGTATACAAATATTAACCGTACAGGGTGAAATTCACCTTGTTCGTCACAGCCCAATTTAAAAAATATAGAATAAATAACATAGACTATTCTACAAGATACTCTATGTTAGATTTGTAACATCTCTGTTAGCATTTTCCTTTACAGTTTTTTCTTTTTTTAATATTTATTTACATCTTCAAACACATCAGTTTTTTTCTGGGATAATTCAGAATTTAGATCATTACAAAAAATAAATTGCTGTAGTACTTAAAGTGCATTCTTATCAATCAGAAACAGAACTCAGCATTGGACTGTCATATCCAGTTTTACAGCAGTAGTGTACATCAAAAGTTTGCTGGCTCTGCTGTTATAAAAACTTTTCAAGAGAGACAGAAGTAACAGTTCATTGCAATATTTATAGTATTTAAGAATGCTTTTAAGTATCTTGTAATGGCAGATGCCATCAAGTATTGTCATAAGTGATTTTCTAGTTCTAAACAAGTAGTGTGTATTATGGTACGTTTCAATCAAGGCACATATTAAACATTTTTGAAAAAGTAAAGACCATGTCTGTATTGCTTTATGACTTCTATCTGGATTCTGTTAGTGCCACATTGTTTTTGTTTGTTTGTTTGTTTTGAATATAGCTTTCATTTCTTTTTAACCATCAGTTTGGTAGTCTAAGGTATGATGGACTTTAATAGATTATGTCTAAGAAACTCCAACGCAAGTATTGAAGGCACACAAAATGGTGTTACTCTGGGGTGAAAGGCACATTTTTTTACAAAAGGACTAACCTTTGAATGGCTTGGACAAGAAATCCATGAAATGAGATGCCTGCTTTTGCAAATGTTGGCCACTTTATCCTTCCACCTCTGTTACTCAGCCTGCCCCAGGAGCGTCGTCTTCGCTCCCAGGGTGTATTTTGTGCCTCACTGCCCCAGCAAATGGGGAAATGCTACAGCCTATCCTGCCTTGACTTAGAGCAGCAAGAGAGAATTGGAGGGCTGCTAGGAGTGCAAAAGGGGTGGGAGACCAGCTGTAGGATCTAATCAAGCTGTGTTGTACAGTACCACGACTCCAGAAGGATCCCAGATGTGGAGCAAACAGCTGGCAAGACACAGCAAAGACAGCTAGGAATTACAGACCTTTAAGTGATAGGATCAAATCGTAACACAATGAACCTTCCTAGAATGAGATCAAGCCACAATCTAACAAAAAAATTCCAAACATGACCAGATCTAAACTTCCAGTCCTGTTTCTCCAAGCTAGAAAGCCCCACACCCTTGGGAATTATGGTGGCTATGTGTATAAGGCTCCCAGCACTGTTACAAGAAGCTTGTACCTTCTTTGAGAGAAGCTGTCTCTATATGCCCCAGTCCCACTCACTGTCTCTGGCCTTACCTTTGCTGCCAGTCTCGATCCCTTCCAACGGCTGTTCTTAATCATCCAGTCATAAACATCCCTTTTAACACATTGTCACAGCTGCCAACTTGTTTTTCTTCTTCCAGAGTGGCTGTGGTCATTGATTATCCAAAGTTAAACTGTAATTGGCAAGTAACAAGTGATTTCGCAGCTGTTTAAAAATGTCCGAGATAATAAAGTTGGAACTTAGGGGGCATGTAGAAGAAAATAGGTTAAATAGGTTACGAAGTAGGTCATTCTTTTGTTATTAATTTCTTCTCTTTGTCATTTAATGCAACATGTAATGATTTTCCCTTCGTAAGCCTTAATCTGCGCTTCTCACCCTTGTCATAAAAACCAAAGAAACTGCTCTGGGAGCTTCTGACACTCTCAGTTCAGGCCTACGGTCCAAATTCCGTCTTGAGCACGGTTAGTATGAGTTCCACTGGAAAGATTTCCTTGGTTTCCTTTTTGTTTGAATTCTTTTATGTAGAACTATACTTTCTTTCTGGAAAACATCCATACAAACAAGCCAAGCATGCTTAAAAATGTTATCTAAGATGACTAAATGAAAGGTGAGTTTCCACATGGTGTGCCTTGACAGACTGCTTGAGTTGCTCCAGCAACATGGAAGGACTGAATTAACAACCGCTCCACTTCCCTGTTCCAATCCCAGCTGCCCTACTGCAGTCTCCCTCAGCCTCCAAGCTCAGCAGTCTGTCCCTTTGCCTGTCAGCTCTCTAAAGAGTGCTGTTGAACAAATATGTACCTGTAGGGAGGATGAGACTGTAATTCCATGTGTATCTTCTTAAAAAGTTGACCACTGAGGTATTGAGAGTTTGGGGAATTCTGTATTATAAATACACAGATGTTTACAGTACATATATGGCTGACTTGTAGACAAATCCAGTGCTCAGGAGATTTCAGCATATAGAGAGAAATATAAACAGGAAATGTTTAATTCTGTCTTAGTGAATTATGTACCAGGCACAGAGACTGTGGATTCTTAGGATTATCTCTGAAAAGCCAAGTGTTCAAATCCCATAGAGTTCCTGAATGTCCTAAGCAAAGGACAGGATGAAAAGAAAAAAATAGAAAAAAAATGCCAGGTTCTGGAGGTAAACTAAATATTTATGTGGCTGGTAGCCTACAGTTTTCAGTTACTGTCTTTAGTTGTTCCTGAATTGTATCGCATTAGGAATGGCTTCTTCAGGTGCTTCTCAAGGGCAGCGAGTGTTTGAGCAAAACTGTAAGGGTTACTGAAAGAGCGACTCCCAGCAAGTAATAATTCAGTACAGAAACGTAGATTTCATTCAGAGGAAACTATTTTTAAGATGTGTCATCACAGACAAAGCAGACTTTGGTTGGCATAAGCTAGTTATTAATGGCTTTCTGATGTTAGGCATGGTATAGGTCTGAATGTGATTAAGTTAGCAGGAATTCTGCCACCCTTCAGTGACAGTGACGTTGAGTCCTGAATTGGAAAACAGGAACATCTTAACAAGGGAGTTGCAGTTCTGGATAGTTCAGCAAAAACGTTAGAAAATTTCAGGGCAAATGGAAAGAGCAGACCTCGCGTAAGTGATTAAAAGAGCTATTGTTGTTAAGACCTAATTATTATGCAAAGAATGGGAAGATTAAAAAAATCCTTAATATTGCATTTGCCATTATCAGCTTTTCGAGTACCTTACTTCTGGGTGATGACATGATTAACATCTGACTACGAAGGCAGATCTAATCCCTGGCAGTACTGTATTAGATGTTAGTAGCGTTATCAGCCATAGCAGAATCCTGAACCTAGTTTTCAGCACATTAATACAGGAATAATTTGTTTCTCAACGGTTATTTTGAAACATATTGATTTTTCAGCCTACACATGTTTTTACTTGTTTGTGATCTTATCTTACTCACATTTCAGAGCTGCACAATTCACCGTGAAGACATAAAATGCAAAATTATCCACCCAGCTTGGCTTCAAACAAACAAATGCAACCCCATACAAACAAAGAAAGTTGTATCTAAGCATTATTTGACTGTGTTCTTAATATTCCAATAATCTGTGGAAGAAAGCAAGTTGGGTAACTAGCTGTTTTGACTTCATATCCAGTACACTTTCAGGTTTCTCTAGTCTATAAGGTTCGAGAATCCAGTCTAAAGATGCCACAAAGCTCCAGCACTCCTCCACTTAAGGCAGGGCAGTGCCATGTTTGGTGTTTTGTTTTGTTTTTTTCCAATCTTGGTTGCCATAATTAGGAATAAAATAAAAGCTTTGTTACAGATAAAAAGGAAGACAAGTTCCCTAAATCTTCTGTGCCTATTCCATATGACTTGGAGGAAGGAAGCTGGGGTTGGAGCTGGTTAGATTTGCTTTTTCTGCTCAAACGAGCTCTGAGCTGGAAGCATTTCATTGGAAACACCCTGAGCTTTCAGCAGTCAAAGCCAAAGCAAGGCTCCCAGAAACAGGGCACTCCCCTGATCTGGGCTCCTGTCTCCGACCTGCAGGCAAATGGTTTGTGGGGACTCAGCCTCCAGCTCAGCCATCTCGATAGTGGCTGACACCACTTCCTCAAAGAGCAATTTGTGACTTTCCCAGGAAAAACTCAAGCCTCACGACTGTGGGCATTGCCATATGACTATTGCTGTTGCTGTCATGTGGGAAATAGGGTCAGCTTTGTAGAGGGCTGCTCTGACCTATTAAATTGTCAGCTTGAAAGCAAGGCTCCCGCAGACCCTGACAACTCCTCCTGAGAGTCAGAAGGCTTCAGCTACTGCTCTGACAATGACTACACTTTCTAGGGAAGCAAAACTCTGCTTGATTCCTTGTGCAGCTTCAATTGGGAAGGACTTGTTCGTCCCCTTTGGCACCAGGGAGGACAGAACCTGTCATTTCAAATAACTTTTGTTTGTGCCCAGCAGGACTTGATTCTTCTTGCCCAAGTTATGCAAGGCTGTCCTACACAATGTGCGACAGAACTACTTGGCAAGATCTGCCATTGTCTTCCTTTACAGACTGGGCCACTCTTTCAATCCTGACTGACTGGAAAGTGTTTGCCAATTTGTGTGTGCTTTATTTTAATTTCCTCTGCGCAGATCTGGAGAGTGTCTGCCTATAAATATCTGCTTAAAGGGTACTTGAGGAACCACTTTTTTTCTCCAGGTACTAGATTGTATTTTCAAGTCATATCTTGCCATGGAAACCGACAGCTAATGAGGGATCTGAACTGGATTTTTCTGCATCCACATCTCAGTCATTCATACAACCAGGTGACAAATACTCACTTCAAAATAGAGGTTGCAGTAAAAGCAGGACTCCAAAAGCAGAGGTCTCCCACGTTAACGGAGATAAGCAAACAGTGATATCTTTTCCAAATCAAAATAATAGCGCAGTGGTACCTTCCAAATGTGGTTACAAAGTTTTTAAGTTTTACTACAAGAAGCTTTACAATCAAATCGGAGTGCTTTTCAGACTGGCCTATGAATTACAAAATGTATACTAAAACAGGGACCAGAGTATGCAACTAAATGCTAAATCAATCTTTGCAACTAAATTCCTGACATCATAGAATGATTTTGAAGGTGTTATTCAAAACAATGGAATATACATTTTAAAGTGAGCTTAACCTTGTCCAGGTTTTGCACAAATCATTTGGAAATACACGCTCTTGCAATTCTTTGTTGCACCTTAATCTCTTAAAGTACAAAACAAAGCTGTTGGAAATTACAGGCTATGAACCTACCAAGAAACATCACCATTAACTTTCACAGAACTACCAGCATGTTATTAGCTCCTGATAATTACCAAGGATTAAGTAATGTAAGTTTTATTAATATTAAAAGCCACTGCTGAACCAATAAAAAATTATGTCAACATTAACAATAAATTGTTCAGATTTTTCAGGATGCTTTTGAAATTGTCAGGAACTTCTGAATATGCAAATCCACCAAAACAACCAGTCAAAAATCTGAGGGATTTGAGAAAGACCGCACTGCAGTGCATATAGCTTCTACAACGGATGTAAGAGATTTGCCATAGAGCATCTCTATAACTTATACTCTTGATCAGAACAAGACAGAGCATTCCCAAAAGATCCGCGATGTGTTTAACAGTCTGTAGTGAAAGCTGAAGAGAGATTTTAGAAGCCTCATGTTGTCCAGGAAGAGCACACAGTTTTTGTCAGCTGCAGCAAACCTTGTAAGTTTTGTTGCATTGTTTTAAAAGATGACTTAAGGAAAAGAAATCTATAATAGTAGTTTACAGTACTGTCATTCCTGGATAATACAAATTGCTTGGTAATGCTAATACACATCAGCTAACTGGAAAGTGTTGTGGGAGACAGAGAGAAAGCCAGGAAAGAAACAATTGTCTTATCTTTCGTTTTACTTACCTCTATTCCCTCTTCCGTGTGAAAGAATAGTGGCAGAATGTCATTCCTTCTCCTCATTACTCTGTAAAAATACTAATTTGTGTCTGACTGTCATTCAGCACAGTTTGCACCTCTGTGTTGATGCTGGCCCAGTAAAAGGGTGTTGGGAGCATTGTGCCAGAAAGTGAGGAAAAATATCTGTAGGACTATGTAAGTGAAAATGTTTGAAAGTTGAGGGCACATTTGAGTTCACAAAAGGAAATGCTGGTTTCTGTTGCAACGTTGGTTACACAATCACATAAGGTTTTATTTTTAAAAGCAAGTAAAAAATTACAGTGCATCAGCTCCTCAACTGGTGTAAATCAGCGTGGTTTTATTGACTTTGATGGAGCTATGTCGATTTATACCAGATGAGGATTTGGCCCACTGTATGGAGATATTTTTATTTCTCTTCTCACTCTATCAGTTAAGGAGGGTAATAATCAGAAAGCTGGAAGCAATTACATGCGTGTGAGGAGGGGGGTAGTTTCATAATAGCTAACTTGATATTATTTCCTGTAAAATGCATCAGGAGAATAGAGCCTGGAGCCTGCTGACCAGTTTGTTTTGTAAAGAAATATTTGTTCAAATCTGTTTATAATAATTTGTCAGCGACGGACAGGCTGGGCTCGAGCACTTGCCTTCCACCAGCAGCAAAAGTGGCAGCACTGCAGTTCTCCAGACAGCGATGGGCAGCTGAGAACAGACCAGGTGAAATTTGGGTTTCATTCACACCCGTGTAAATCTAGAGAGATCCTACCAAGATCAGTGGAAATACTCTCTATTTACAACAGTGTGCCTAAAAACAAAATTTGGCAGAGATTTCAAGTAAGCATTTATAAGCTGTTTCTGGCAGCAAATAAGAATGGGGGAGGGGAAGATTATTCATCGCAGATGCTTTGCAAGATTAGCAGAGGCCTTCTGGTGACAGTAATGTCTGCTTAACATAGTTGCTTGTGGAAAATGCTTTTTAAAATGTGATTTGAGAGAGTTGTCTGGCGTGCCTTAATTCCTGGACCATTTCATGGTGGCAAAAAGCACTAACCAAGAGATCGAGCTCAGTGATCTAAATCATCCCTCTTTACGCCGACTGGGCAGATCGGCCCCCAGCTGCCGTACCAGGAGGGGAACGCAGTCTGTGGAGGAAAAGATTTCTAGGAAACCATTTTGGATAACTGCATTTCGTAAGGGTTAGTTTTAACTACGGTAAAGCAACCTCTCACAGACAGCAGAGACGAAGACAAACTAAAACACAACTAAAATGGGACGATTTATCAAAGTATTTTAAATAAACTATTTAGAACGCATGTAAATCCAGTGATAATTCTGTAGAACAACCTGAATATTTTGGTACCTGTGCCAACACTGTTAACACTAAGGTATTCCAACTAGCTGTTGGAATGGGACTAATTCATCTGTTTTCTTACTGCTCTGTATGACTTAAACATTTTTCTGCATGTTTTTAACTTACAAACTAAAATTGCAGGCCCTACACCATGTAGCCTGTGGCCTCTGCCTGGGCAGCCACTGCCCACGGTGCACGGGGCCTCCGTGCTCCCTGCTTCCCATAGCAGTGAGAAGCAGCTCTGTGGGAAAGGACCGGTTTGGTTTATTTTGGGATCCCCTTTGTGGTAGCTCCAGTACAACCTTCCTACAGCCAACATACAATAACGTGTTGGTTCAGCTGGGGCAGATGACAGGGTGCTGTCACTGCTCTTTGTGGTAGTGAATATATATAACCCTTGGTATGAGTCTCTAGCTTATTCTTCTGTATGTTGTCTGAGTGCATCTTTCACTGGGTTCTTTAGTCAGCTCTCCAATCACTTCTGGAAAGTCATGGGTTGTCCCTGCCTACTATTTCACATCTGTGTGCCATCCTGCAACAGCAGGGTCATTATCGTCTTTTCTGATTAACACAGAGAACTGAAAAGCAAGTGCAGTATTGTAACCTGGTCTGCCTCCTGACAGCAGTGAATTTCTGCTGTTAACATAGATTGTGTAAAGAATAGTCCTGGTTTTTATAAACAAATGCACCCAGATCCCTTTTGTTACTTAATGCATTGCTGAAAGTGTAACTGCTTACAGACAATTTTCCAAGAATCAATACCACAGAATCAATTCAGACTGAGAGTAGTTTAGAAAGGATGAGAAAAGTTAGAGCATGGCACACCAGTGAAATGAAAGTAGGCTTTTCTCATTGCTTTTCTGCTTAGCTTTTAGACCTTTACAGAGAGAGAGGAAAAAAAAAGATAAAAAGATAATTTTTCAAATCTGATGTACACTGTGAAGATGATGTCCCCGCTAATTGTGATGCAGTCAGAGATTATGATTGAACTCAGCAATCCACAGAAGATTAAATCCTAAACCATAACCCTGTTTTCATAAAAAAAAAAAAAAAAAAAAATTAAGGGAACAAAACAGAAGTACATACCTAAACAAGAGCAGTTCCAAATAAGGCATCTGTTAGATTTTTTCCATGAGATGTAGGCAGTTTAAGATCTGCTATGACAGAATTTGAGACTGTTGCATTTCAGTTTTGTTCAGTTTCCAAGGTAAAGGTGGTCCAAAGCCTGAAGATGAATTTCAGGGATAAGCTAAGCAGTAGCCAGGAAAATGATTAATACTGCAGTACCTCCCAGTTCAGACACATCAGCTAATATTGAACGTGAGAAAACGTGGGACAGGGTCATCGTTAAATTAAGTGAAGCTTACATGTATAAATGAATTTGAGCTTGGTGTCCAGCTACACACAGGATTAGATATTAATGCAATATCTGATCTGCACACACCACTGGATTTAGTGCTTAGCACAGCAGAACCTCAGGCTGCAGGCACAGTTTCTCATAGGAAATATCTGTGGGTGTAGTGCATCATTGTTTGCTCTTGATTAGGGACTGAGATAATCCTATCACCAGACAGAGCTGAACTCAGCTCAGAGATCACCAAGAGGAATCTCGTGGGGCCCGCTCATCATTCACTGCATTATTCACCTACTGTACGTGGGCATGGGAAGGAAGGGACCCAACTCTGCCCTGTACCAGCTGCAGCTCCAGCTAGTTAGATCCCAGGTAAAAACTGACAAATGGTGACAAGTTCCCTTCCACACACTCTAGCCTGACCTGAGAAGAAGCATTAATCCTGTCTCTAGCATCTAAAGCAGAGCTCTGAGGTACATATTGACAGTCTGTAAGCCTTCTAAGACTTTTGTTTGTTTGTTTTTATTAGATTTGTTTACACACACAGTTCACCAGTTTACCAATTGGAAATAAATCTTCAGAAGCAAGAAGCAACCAACTATTTTATGATCATTGTGTCCCCATATATATTACAAAGACTGGAGAAAACAGGGCCAGAAGAGCTCTCTGAAGACCATCTAATTCATCCTCCATCCCAAAGCAGGTTGGAACAGCCCACATCAAATTGTTGGGATATCTTCACTCACATATATTCACACTTCCCGGCACGCAGCCTGTATCTAACCCTACTGCAAGGTTTTACAAAAGACTGAGCATGATACTAGCAGCTCCTCAGGGAAAAAGAGAAATGGAACTAACAGAATGACCTTTGATATGCTGTTCCTCAGCTTGCCCCCTTGATTTAGTATCTGTTTAGTAGATTAAAAACAAAACAAAATAAACAACAGTCTTAATTTGAATATCATGAGTACTCCTGAAATTTAAGAGGCTACCATCAAGGCCCGTGGAGCCTGATAGCAGCTACAATCTAATTACTTGTCTGGATTTTTTAATTACTGCAGGTAAGAGCATTGGGTGAAAACTGTCATGATTCAGAATTTAGAAGCCACATCCTCCCTATTTGCTAGCCATCCCACTCAGCCACTGAGAGGGAGTGCTGAGAGTGCAGAAAGTGGAGGCAGATAACCACATCCCCAAACTGTTGTCATCCTCCGACAGCAGAATTTCCAGTGTGCCTTAACAAAGGGAAACAGTGAAAACGAAGAGGATGTAAGTAACCTCACTGTTACCTGGTGCCTCCACAATCATTTGTCAGGGTTGTCCTGAGTCTACAGGCAAAATTTCCCATGTATTTTTGGCAAACTTTTGCCATATTGCCACTTGAGAGATTTAAGATGTATCAGCTGAAGGAATGAAGGCAACGTGAAAACTTAAAACATTTTAAATCCTATGCAGATGCTCTCATTGAGGAGCTGAGTGCCTGCAGAGCTCTGTTGAAGCTCCCTTTGCTAAAAACAGTCAATGACACCTCAGGCACAGAAAGTTGCTGTCTTTTGCCAGGTAGCTGAGCTGGATTCACACATGTGAGGGCCATACTCATTTACGCCTGGGTGTCACTGCACAGGCTTGCCTTTGTTACTGGCTTAAGCTAAAGACTGAAGAACATGAGGTGGCAGGAACCTCTGCCAGAGGGACCTCTGCAAAGGGGGAAGAGGTGAGAGGTGGGCAATGCAGAGCTGTCAGTGCTGAATCCAACCCAGTTTGATTGTGGTATCTCACACCCAGCTCCTTTCCAGAAGCTTTATGCAGCAACTTCTTCAAATGCATAGCAGTGCGACCACTGAGAAAGTTTTGCTTACAGCAAATCGGTGCACACAGCTAGCAGAACAGCTTTACAACTCCTTTCACAGCTTTGATCTGAGGCTGTCTGCAGATTGACATAACCCCATCTCCCTTGGCCACCAGCCTTACTACAGAGAGATGAACATGGGCCCCATCTTCTCTCACTCGCAGCACCCCCTGCTTCTTGGCCTTCCTGCCGAGTTTCATGCACCTCTGCGTCTGGCACCTATTGCAAATTAATCAATCTGTACCTTATTTAGATGTGCCTATAAATAAGACTTCTGAGATCGTAGGCTATAGTGGTGTGCTGAGCCCAGGGCTCTCAGGGAGAGCAACTGAAAGTGCTGGTCAAGCATACGGCAGCAGGGAGGAGAAGAAGGACTTCTGACCCACCAGCCCAGAAAGAATGCTTTTATATTAAAAGAACACAAATGCCAGATGAGGGGCCATGAGCACAGCAGTGGAAGGATGAAGTGGAAGGACTGGTGTTAGCAGCCATCCCATGCTGCTTCCACAGTGGGTGCTGACAGGCCCTGAAGCGCTGTTAGGAGAGCCTTCCTGCCAACTATCTATTGCTCCCCTCGTCCCTCTAACCCACGTCTCTCTCCCTGCAGGACTCCCAGAGGCTTTACCCTGCACTGCAAAGGACAAGTAAACTGCCTGCCAGCTGTGCATTACCCCAGTCCTCTGGACAGGGGCAGAAACAACAGCCGGCAACAGCCTGCCTGCATACAGCAGTTTTTCCCCATTTTTTTCTCAGAACAAGTCTTGCTGTTGCCACTTTATCCTGTTTTTTCCTCTCATAGCTCCTGGGAGCTGGCTGGGAACCAGCAGCTCAGTGGGAGCTGGCAGGCATGTCCAGGTTAACTAGTCTGGGCAGAAAGCAATTCTAGGTTGTGACCTCTGTAGTCCAGTTCCCCTTGCTGAGGTGAGGGGCAATGAGATGCATGTGCTGCTCTGAAAACCCCACAGGAAGAGTTATAGCAAGAGCACAAAAGGGAGTGGTGTGAAGGTTCAGCAAGATGAGAGGGAGAAAGCTGGCTGGGTCACGCAAGAAGCGAAGTAGAAGTTTGCCTGTGGGGAGAAGACCTGGCTTAGTAAATCCAGGGCTTCAGAACAACATTGGGATGTTCAGGACTGAATATAACATAAGGGGAAAGACCAATCTGAACTGAGCTTATCCTGATTCAGGTCATCATTGGGACCACAACACTTACCTCTTCTGCCTGAGCAATGTCCTTGCTGCTTCCCCACCAGAGATGAGCCTTGCACAACACAGCTAGTCTAGGTTGTGAGCATGGATTTGCACACGCAGAGTGTTTGCCTGCTCTCCTCTATGCTAGCATCATTTCCTATGATTAAGGCCTGCACAGGTGGGTAATTACTTTCTGACCAGCTGCGTGTCCTCTCCCCTCACACACCTGAGGCCACTTACAGGAAGGACAAAGAAATCAGCCAAAGGCTGGGTATCCTAGTACTGCAGTTACAGGACAAGAACAAGCCGTGCGACTGATGGCTGGTAGCTCTGGCTTGGTGTGCCTGTGAGTCTCAGTGAAATGCCCCTTTTCAGTTATTTCAGTTACTAAATAAAAACTCATCCCTGTTGTTTGTGAGAGCTGAGCCATATGTACAGTCATGATGAAATGTGGGTGGTGCAGTTAACTTCTGTTAATTCAGAGCATGAATATCAACTCCAACTGATGAGTGGTAAGGAGGAAAAAATAGGAAAACATGTAAGAACATCTCTGTTACCAGACGGCTTTCAGGGTGGCATCAGCTGTTCCAAACACTCAGTTTTGGCAAAATAGTTGACCAGAAAACAAAACAAAAACAAACACAAAAACAAAAGTTCTTTCTTGTTCTTTGTGAACAAGAAAGGCAGACCACAGTGGCTCAAGACAAAGGAACAGTGTTGGATTGTGTCATGTATGTACTGTAAAAGAAGTCTGAAAGGGAATGGAAAACTTCACAGAAACCATCCTGTCATCTATTTAAGTAAATATTAAATCTCAGGCAAACCTCAATTGTGCTGTTCCCGAGTGTGAAGACCTCTCAGAACTAAACGCGTCATTTTAAGGTTCCTTTCACCTACAGGAAAGCCTAAGGAGAATGGGAAGGAAGGAAACAGCTTTGAAAGGTGGTTTTGGATTTCTAGACCTCAGCTGATAGTAGAGAACCTGGAATAACTGCTAACCAGTTGGTATTTGAAGATTTTTTACATCAGAGCAAACAAAATAAGAGAGATGCAGAACTTCCAAGGTAGCTTGACACCGTTTCTTTTACTTTCTCCTTTGGCCATAGCTGAGGTTCTGACTATGTGCAAAAGCAGGCTTAAAGAACTGTCTTTAGACATCTCAGTGCCTGAGTCAGAGGTGGGGAACAAGATACTCAGCTGATTAGAGCTAAAGGAAGTCCACAGGAATCCTATATACACTGTTAGACCAACTGGATGCAAGCTCATGCTGATGGAGAGAAGAGCCAGGAAGTGAAAGCCAGGACAGCGTGGAAGCCTGACACAGAAACTGGGAGGAGGAATGACCATACCCAGAGCCTGCGTGAACAGAAAGGAGCCATGTCTGAACGGCAGCTCTGCTGCTGTATCCCTTGACTGTGCACGTGGGTAATGCAGCAAAGGTAGCGCTGATGCCGGTGTGATACCAGCGCAGCTGAATGTCAGCAGTAGCCTAAAGAGGGAAATTCACTTTGAAAAAAATGTGTATCTGTGAAATCCATAGACAAAATTGATGTCTGCTTCTATTAGTACCAAAACAGCAGTTTGACCTAAATAGCAATTTCTGTTTGGCATTGAAAGACGAACAGAAATAAGGTCCAACTTGTGAGTCATTAAAAAGCGAAAAAAGCCCAACAACATGTAGTGCACTCCACAATCGGCCCCTTCCTGAGGGAGGGCCAAAAGCTGTACATAATTTGGAGTCTTCTCTTCCATAGAAATCTTAGCGCAGCTTCAGAAATGTTGGCTGACACCTTTATGACACTGAAATGGAGGGAGTCAGTCTACGAAACACAGATTTTAAATAAGCAGTGGAGATCCCCGCTAATTCCAGTACGTGTATCAGAATGACAGGCTTGCAGTGTTGTAGCACCACATGTTTGCATGTGCAGTATTTGTGGTTACAAACCCCCTGAATTTTTCCTATGACCCTGTCATTGCCTGGTGCTTCTTTGGGTCATGGGTGACTTCAGAATTACTATGAAAATTTACCAGCTCATGTACATATTCTGCTTGCAGATCTGTCTTAAGCAGGGTCAAAAAGAAAATATGCAGGCATCCACTGTCAGGTATAGAACAGTGCTCCCTGACACCTCACCCTTGTTGGCTGCCAAGTGCTTTTGCAACATCACGCTTAGTTCACTCTTAAGACACTAAGATTCATGTTTTCAGCTTTCCATTTAACTCACTATTAATACCATTATTCTTCCTTTATTTCTCTCTTTGTTCAAGTGGTTGGAAGGGAAGCAAGCGGCTCCACCCAAATTCTTCCCTTCGTTACACCATGTCCTTGCTAGGTTTATCCACATATCAGCTCGGTGTCTGTTTTCCAGTGTCTTACATGCTTTGCCAGGAAGCTGTCAGTGATGTTCCTCTCCCCTCCTCCCTCCATCGTGGATTATTCATCTCGTTAATGTCATTTTAAATATAGAAACTGTTTCTTTTAACAGCAACGTGGATATTTTCATGCTCAAAATTGTAAGTCAGTTATTGACCACAAAAGTGCACTCACCAATATTACAGCAGACCACGTGTGTGCAATTACATTTACACAATCACAGTGACTACCCTTAATTTAATGCCTTTCTGTAAGAAAGGAAATGCTTCCTTTTTTCTACCTTTGTCCACGTACATAGCAGACTCTTGACGAGAAACAGAATCTCATTTTGTACTTGGATGTATATATATATATATATATATATACACACCTACAGACACAGTGTACATGCTCACACAATGTGGCAAACAATCAGAGCCTGCTGTGTTGGGGTTGCTAGCAACTCTGGTAGAATATCCCACTTCAAATTTTGGCATGAAGTCTCCTGCTGATTTTCCTCCTTCCTGCTAGTCCTAGCCCAGGCTAACAGCGTTGGTTAGCTGCCTTCGATGCTCCAGCAAAGCTGGGGAACACAGCACAGTGGAAATGCTGGAGGACAGAAGTGCTTCTGCCCAAGTGTCCCCTTGGTGGAACCTGGGGCAGGTAGTGGAGAGGCAGAGCCCTCAGAATCTTTCTCACACAGAAAAGGACAAATGAGGCAGAGCCCAGGAGGACTCTGCTGCATCCTGCTGTGGCAAATGAAGAACACTTTCCTCTTCTTTATTTTCCCCTTAATGTAGATGGACCATCTGAGATGAGTGAATCCAGAAGTCCCTGGGTCTCCAGGTAAAGGACTACCACAGCTGCAGGAGGGGCTGGGATATCATGCGGCAGGGAGAGGGGGCAATTCCAAATGCTTTCTAGAGAAGATTTAGAGCAAATAGGCAACTCCTTGGTCTGAGTTTTTAAGATCTATTTGTCAGCATTCCTGAAAGAGGCACGTGGGGAATGACTCCACCAAATGCTAAGGTAAGGGGCTCCTACATTACCAGGCACAGTGGACTCCTGGGATGGTGAGCTCCAAGCCTTCAGCACAGTGCTGCTTCACTCCTGTCAGAACAGACTCATCCCTGGGGTCACACAAACTTTTTTTTTTTTTTTTTTTTTTTAATGCTGCAAGCTGCACTGAGTTGCAAGAACTCAAAATACTTAAACACGATGTTCCATCTCTCTCCCTCCACCAAAACACTGTGCTCCGTTAATCTGTTCTCACATCATTAGTGGAAGTACAGATATTTGCAGAGAGAGTAATAGAGAGAGTAATTAGCGTGCGTTTATTGGTCAAATAGCATTTCTCTCCTCCAGTTCTGCAAATACACACCCCTCTACTGCAGAGGGTTTGTCACAGCCCAAGGGTGAATTCTGGGAGGCCATTTGTTAAAACGCTGGCAAGGAGTTGTGGCATTGTACATGCCAAGCTCTGTTACAGAGAGGTGGGGAAGCCAAGGCCAGGGGTTTGATGCAGTGCCTGCAAGATGGGATGGAGATGGCTCTGCACATTTCTGTGGAGATCCTGACAGGAATTCCTGGAGGGTGTGAAGTAGCCCTTTATAAATGCTTCCATCATCATTCCAGTGAGCACTGACCCTGAGAAGCTGCTCAGCTAAAGTGGCTGGCTATGTCTGCTGTCACTGTCTTCCAGTGACAGATAGCAGGCAGGCAAAGGCCACACTCCTGCAGAGATCCTGCTTGCCTCCTGCTGCACTACTGCCTGGTCCTGGTTCTGGGAACAGAGAGGGAGAACAGTTTTAAAAGAGACAGGAGATAAAAGAAACCTAGAGAGAAAAAGAGACAACACAGATGAAGAGGAATTGAGGAGGTATATTTTTTTTCAAGCTTGTCTCACTGTCAAGTTTTCCAAAGCATGTGTCATTAGACCCTTCCAATAGCACTTACTGGGAAGAATCACACATGGAAAATGACTCACCTTTGACCTCCAGGCTGCCCACAGCAGGCATTTGAAGGCATGATTCTGAGTGAATGTATCTGCAATGTTTTCTGTCTGCAAGTTAAAGCTTTACAGCTTTTGCCCTACTACCGTGCGTCCCAAACACCTTTGGTTTACTGAAGTAATTCCCAATGAATCTAAACTTCAGCTAGCTCATCCTGCAGAATTCAGAGTATAACATGGAGAGTTATGAAGAGTGGAACGGCTTTCACCGTGTGCCAGGAATTCCAGATGATTCCAACAAGCACTGCAGATGCACAGCTCCCTGATTACTTTGTCCCAATTCAGCCCTACAAATGTAAAATTCCGTCACTTATAAGTTGCTCATGACCCACAGCATTTCAGTGTCACTGCTGGAGTTAGCTCCCACATCGGGTCATACACAGCACTGTCCTTTGTGCACTGGCCATACAGGCTAAGAGCCATTCTGGGCAGCAAGGAGCTGCTGATCTGGCAGCTTGCAACAGTCACAGTGCCATTTGCAGCTGTCACCCAACCAAAAATCTGGATGCTATCAGGGGTTTGTTTCTCTCCCTCTCCTCCTGATGCCAGTGTCAAGGATAGAGGGGGCACAAGGAAAGACTTATTTTTGTACTGTTCAGCACTGTAGTTGGTTAATCTAGGCTTCCTTTTCAATGTTGTCTTGTAGAGAAAAGGGGCAGAAAATTATTTTAGAAAAATATTTGATGTTTTGCTTTGCTCTTAAATCAGGTCAGTTTACAAAGAACAGCTTGGCTGTTTAGCACATTTTATATGACACTCAAAGGAGTTGATACTCAATTCACAACCTTGCTTTGATTTTGGACTTGTTACTCCGATTTTCACCTTAAAAACTAAGGCAGAGAAAGGTCGAATTGTCTGCCAAGAAGCATTCAATACAGCAGCAGCAGAACCATGAATGGGGACTCGGCACACTGGATGTACCCTTGGCAGCTTCCAAGGGTCAAAGAGAGCTGAGGCACCACACATACTCTCAGGTGAATTTTTGCTGACTTCGCAGGCTGACCAAGTATACAAAAGGACGACAGATTTTACAACTTACCACAAAGGGTTTTACAAACCTCCTTACATCTTACTTTTGCTACTCCAGTGTAGGAGAATCTATAACAGGACTAACAGGAGCCAGACAAGTTGGAAAAGGAACAAATTCAATTAACACCTTTCTCACACTAGTTGTTTGAACTTGTCTTCCTCATCTAGCCTAACACCATTAAGAATGGCTCTACGAGCTTAGGCCCTATGAAGCCAAGTTAGGAAAAAATGTCTAAACGGACTGAAAAAAATCACAGAATCACAGAATTGTAGGGGTTCTAAGGGACCTCTAGAGATCAGAGTCCAACCCCCTGCCAAAGCAGCTCCCTAGCCCAGGTTGCACAGGCAGGCGTCCAGGGGGTCCAGAGAAGGAGCCTCCACCACCTCTCTGTGCAGCCTGTGCCAGTGCTCTGTCACTGCACTGTGAAGAAGTTCTTACACACATTTGTGCAGAACTTCCTACACTTCCTATCACCACGCACTGCTAAGAAGAGTCAGGCCTCATCCCTTTGCCTCCTGTACCTCAGATATTTATAGACGTGGATCAGATCCCCTGAGTCTTCTTTTCTTTCTTTCTTTCTTTTTTTTTTTTTTTAACTTTCTGAGTATTTCTAACCAAAACTTCTCTACAAACAATGGATGTCTGGGTTTAAATCAAGGACCTGTTAAGGGGCAACACTGGAAGACAGAAATTTGAGCAAGTTAAACTCACCTCCGACTTTCTCCTGATGTCTAAAAAAGACATGGGGAGCTCTTCCCTATTGCACCCTCTGTTACATATGAGCTCCAGATGCGTGCATGCTATTTCCAGAGTCAGAGGATACAGATGTCATTAAATATGCTAGTGATCTGCTCCAGCCTATTGCTTTTTTTTTTTTTTTTTTAATCTGAGATCAACACCCAAAAAGTATTTGAAGACTCAGCATGAAGAGGGGAAATGAATGACTACAATGAAATCTATCATTCCTGCACTACCAAAGGTGCAGGGCACAGGTTATACTCGGTATCATGAACCAGAAGTCCTGGCAACTGATTAAGGAGATCTTGAAGGACCTCTGAAACAAGTTACAAACATTCCAATATGGTCTTTTCCTCTCACATGACAGTGGGGCTATGCAGTAGCTTTTAAACACCCAGCCAGTTTTCCTTTTATAGTAGACTATTTACACACTCCAAATTCAGTCACAGCTTCCACTGTATTGTACTGATTACTACAGCCTCATTTCCTCATTCTGAATTGCACATACATTTCTCATTTTTCATTCTCTCCTTGCTAGATCTATTAGCCTTGCATTACCTCCACCCTGCTGCATAGCCTCTTCTAGGTTCCCTTCCTAGGGGTATTAGTCTCTTTGGCAATTAGGCAATCAACAGTTGACTTACTATACTTTAATAAAATAAATATTTTAAGCAAAGCCTGTTTGTCTTAAACGCATAAGGAACAGATTCAGTCATGTTTTGGGGCAGCGATTCAGTATCACTCAAGTTTAAACACCCTCCTCCATTCCCAACAGACCACTAAAAATACAACTTCTTAAAACTGATTACTACTTATCCAGTACCATTTCACTTCTTTGTTACTGAGTGCTTAATGGGCACTGTTCCTTTTTTGCCTGTAAGATATATTATAAAGTTCACTGGCTAATAAATCATTTGAAAACTGAAATCCAATTTAAAGTTTTCCCATCTGTGTTAGACCTAAGTTGTGTAGTAAACTTTCAGACACGAACAGTGTTTCTAAATTCACAAAGCACTTAGTCCAAAACTCCCAAAGTTAATATTTTTGCACTTGATTGCCAATGTTTGGCAAAAACTGAAACATTCCTCAGCTGACTAAAAGCTTCACATCCTTAGAATGTAAAATCTAAATATAAATGTGGTGGGCGTATGTGGATCTTTTTTCTCTGAGGAGGCTCTGTTGCGAATTTCCAATGTTTTACGCCACCACCAAGCCTCCGCTAAGCTGTGGCACCTGTTCAGAATTTTCAGCTTCTTAACCCCTTACTATACTTCCTATAATCCCTAGAAGTGCAGAGCATGGAACAGTGTTCTTCAGTTCCAGACTCGTGGTATTAATTCTCACTGCCTCCTAGGTACCTTTCAGTGTTTTGCATTAACATCCTTACTTTAAGGATTAACTAAATGGATGGAGTCATTTCTCTTAACCAATGCCAGAAAATGCTCAGGTTATCTGGCAGACCATGGAAAGAAAACCTAAGAATTTCACATGAGAAAGAGTATAGGCAATATGAGAAAATGGTTTAAGACAAAACAAAACAGAAACATCTTAATAGATGCAGCTTTTAAGTAACTATGTTAAGTGTATTGATATCGTTCCATTAATCCTTATTTGCCATTCTTAGGTTTGGTTATATTCAGCAAATGTTAGCAGTGCATGCCAGGGAACAAAACTTCTTTTGCCATAAGGGAACAGTCACTCTTTCTTACAACTCTACTAAACATAAAATGTATCTTTTAGTTAAAAGCCAATATATTCTGCTGAGACAAAATGCCTTCACGAGGAACTGTGTTCCAAAAGAAAGACTCTTACATTACAAACCACAAATAGCACTCACAGTAACAACTTTTACCCAATTTATTCATACATACAAATCAGAATTCATTTTATACTCAAAATATATGATATTGCAAGGTAAGTTTTTCCAGGTACTACAGAATCCTGTATAAATGTATTTGTTCGAGTGCTTCTCTGTCAACATCCTTTTCCACATACACATCATAGTTTAGCTGCACCTCCTCTACCCACTGGCTGAGCTGTATATCCGTCTGAAACAATGAAAACAGATCATTAAATTAACACAATTCTGAGAAACACGACAGGAGTTTCAAGGCCAGCACAACGTTAGGAAAGCAAGGCATAATAAGAGAGATTAGTCACAGCAAATTATGCAGCGCTGGATAAATCCATTTCTGGAAATGCCATTTAACCTAAATAGAAGTGTGTAATAAAGATAAATTTTAAAAATTACCTCAATTGGTAGTTTAGATACTCTTTAAGTATGTTACAACTGCTTCTCTAATTGCATATGTACGAGCCTCAAGCATCCTGATCTCAGGACATCATTTTGACAGAATCAGTGAGAGAGCAGCTAACTGCACTATGAAAGAAACGCATGTACTTTTCTGTTATACATCTAGAGAATACAGAATAAGACTACAAAGGCTTTCTCAGCTGTTGTATGAATACTCTCTACTCCAAGAAAATCTCAAATGACATCACCGCTTCTCCTGGGGCCGAGGATCTGTTTCACCCAACAGCACATGGCAACAAATGATTTAACTTCTCTAAAGCAGGCTATTGTGCCAGCAAGCCACTCTGTAAGTAACTTTGTCGTGTATTATCCGCATTTTGTTTCCCAACTAAAGCTAGCCCATATAATTTGTATAGGCATCATATACATAACAACTGTAATCTACCAGTGACCTATGGCAGAATGGATGCAGAGCAGAGGCTGGTCTGTCAGAAGTGATTAGTACTCAGAGAACAACAGAAGAGCAGCAGCGCAGGATATTCAACATCATTTAAAGTTGCACTGTCATTCTTTTTGTTTCCAACTGCAATTTAAAGCTATGTTACTGATCTGAGGCACCTGGTGGTAGTCACTTGGCTAGCTGGGATACCACATCTCTCCTCATCTGTACTTCTGATAGCTCATAATGACATACTATGAATCATTTTTGATGCTGACAGCAGGAAAGAAGATAGGATAACATCAAGGATGGTCCTTTCTTCAATATGTTCCTTTTTCCTACTGGCTTAGCAAAACAATTTGTCATTTTTAAGGCAATGTGCAAGTGTAAAGCTAAACAGAGAAAACAATTAAAAGTTTTGCTTCTAACTAGAAGCTAGATCTGTACTTCTGAAGTTCTACACATATACCTGGATATAGCCTTAAGGGGAGTGGGTACTGTCACAGTTCTGCCCTGGCTCCATGACTAAACTTATTATCACAGAATTTACATCACTATACAGCTTATATAATGCTTTTTTTTCATAACCTCACAGCTAAAGTCTTGGTAATAATATACACGACGATGCAATGATTCATGGAGCCCACCGATATAGACTGGGCTTTCCATTTTATGGGTAGGAACAGTTAAAGTACACACTATTTGTAGTCAATCTGGAAATAGAAGCCAGAGTCCTTCACATTTTAATCAATACTCGGAATTACACACCCTTTCTGATGGCAACACTGGCAAGCAGCTAACCTCCAGAACAGAACTGCTACTTCCACAGAAAGTGACAAAATGTCTTGGCTAAAACTGGCTGAAATAACTTACCTGGAGCTTTGAGAGTGATTCTTTAAGGCTTGGAACTGTAACTAGCAAGGAACCTCTTTTCTTTACATTACAAGCAATAAACTCCCAAGCTCTGAAACACATTTAAAAGCAGGTCATCAGGTTTTAGGAAAAGAAATATATTCTTTCTTTATATTATAAGCAATAAATTCCTAAGCTCTGAAACACTTTTGAAAATAGGTCATCAATTCTCAGGGATAGAAACACCTTTGAGATACACCAAATCTAACACCTCAGTTTAGTTGATGGGGGTAGACTAAACTTGAAACTTGTTATATATGCTTATCGCTCACTGTTCATATCTCAGCAAATAACCCCAGCATTTCCTTGTTTTCTGATTTTGAAAGGTGGTTCACTCCTAACATCACAGCAATTCATATTCAAAAGAATTTAATTTTCACTATTTTTCAAATGTGATCTGTCTTCATGGTACTAACACAACATTAAGCCACTACAACTGAATTCTTGAAGAATCAAATTAATTCTCAGTCACGTGCCTGGAAACAAATCACCAGACAATCTGAAACAGCCACTAATTTACCCATCTATTCTCTCCCTGAGATTACTGTGTGGTACCAAGAGCAAAACAAGCATTAACTTAAAACTGCTTGTGGAGACACAGGCACCCTTTTCTTTTGACTACCCATGCTAAAGGCACAGTAACTTTTGTCAGGTGAAGTTATTTATGTTTTAAATGGATAATGATTAACAAGTGTTCTCCTGGAAGCATCCAGAAACCTGAAAAGAAGCTTAATCATGCATTTCTTTGCTATTAACATTCTTATGAAAATACACTAGAAATATTAACATCCATGTTTTGCAGTGTATTTGTGTCAATGCTCTGACATCAACAAGTCAGAGCAACCTGTCTTCTTTCTGAGACTCAAGCTTTATGCTGATAAAGTAACTTCAGACCCTTAACAGTGCAAGGATCCAGGGCAAGGTCTGGGTAAACAAAGGAGCAGCATTCAGTGAGTTTAACAACAATTAAGTAAAGGCAGTTTAAAACAATTTCCTTATGTAATTTATGTAAGTGACTTTAAAAAGCACAACCTTAAGGTCTTCCGCAAGGTTACACACACAGTGCCAAAGAAATAGATTACTTGTTTGGACACATAGCTTACCTGGCCTGTTCCAGTCTGTCAAGAAAATATTCAAAGACATTATTCATTACAACAACATCAGCCTTCTGAAGAAGTGAAGCCTGAGTACAGATGTCTGCGTGAACCACCTGAAGGAGAAAACATTCACAAAGCATATATTTAAGAGACAAATTCCTTCTTCAAATAAACATGAAGACCAACAACGTATTACAACACATGCTGTGACCTTTTTGAGCCCATCACAAAAAGGGGCATTTCACTGACTTCACTGTAGTTAAAGTAGTTAATTTGTTTTTGAGAGTACCTGAAGGCCCCTCTCAAGCTCAGTGCCCTACTAAGGGATCGTAGCTAGAAAAAAACACTACAGACACATGTTTGACAATTGAATTCTCATTACCTATATAGGGACTGGGGGTGCTGGAAAGGCAAAATACTTGCTGGCACTGGAAGACAGCAAGTGCTTTAACTTCCCCAACAACTACTTCTCCAGTCAGCATAGCAGCTGGTTTGATTTCATTTAACTTATCAAAAAAGGTATTAGTACATCGTGTCATTTTCAAACAGGTGAGATTATGGTGACAAGAGAATGTGAATGCTCATTAACACTCTGACAAAATGTATTTGATTTCCTCTTCAACATGGAGGAGTGCATCACATCCTAAATCTGAGAAACACAAACTGGAACACCTTTTGAGGGCATAAGGGAAAGAAAGCCACTGTGAACATTCCCTGAATTCTACAAAATTTTCTGAAAGTGCATCCACATATATTAAAAATGTACAGAAAAGCTGATCAACTTCTGGTCTGTCTTGTGTGAATTATTACTAGGTCGTGCAGAGAATACACTGACACTACAGATTCAACATTTCAAATTTCATGGATTCCTTCCAATATTCAAAAGATCTAAAAGGGAATTCCTGATTCTGAATGTTTGTGCAGAAAATAAACATTTATCTGTTGAAAGGCATTTTGCCCACTGAACAGCAGATCAGTACTTGTTGAGAGGGTAAGATACATATCCCTCCTCATAAAGAACATGACAGAGGAAAGAGATACTGCCACCCCTGCAACCTGTAGGAGTTCCAGTGGGGAATGAGATGACTACTGTCTCAGTTTATGATCCCAATTGATGCTCGTATAGTACATTATGGAAACTGAAATTGTAGCCAAACATTTCAAGATCAGTAACCTCAGAAACAAAGGTCTGCTGTTCAGAAAATATTAGGCATCAATAGCTTCATTTCCTTAAACACAGTACCATGCCAAGTTGTTTACTGCTGCCTGACATGAGTGGGAGGGAAGTAACTGTGTTCTTGTAGTTTATACAGAATTGGCAGCTTAGTGTTTGAAGAAGGCTGTATTTCACTGAGAAATATGGACAGCTAAATAATCAGTCAAATGACAGCTTTCACCTCCAGTGCATGGATATCTGAACTACTTATCCACTAGTTCATGATATTTTGAATATTTTAAGACAATTAACATTTGTGATCATTCATCTTAAAACAGTATAGTATAAACTACATCTGCAAAGGATCTGATTAAAAAGCTCAAACACCCAGAGAGCAGAGAAACAAGCAAGATAGACCATTCCTGTCACTGTCACCATCAGCAGTCCTAAAGAAGGCCTGGTTGCAAACCTGTGCCCACTACATAAAGCCACTGCTAACTATAGATAAAATAACAGACTGTGAACTGAGGTGGAAGAGGCATTATGGATACAGCCTTAACTGCTGCCTTAGTACGTGGGCAACTGCTTCCTGCAGTGGGGCAGGACAAACAGCAAGGGACAAAACGTGCCTCAGCTAGATCTGCTGGATCTCATGTATCAGCACTTGGATTCCTCCATACTTTTTTAGTGCACCTATGCTGTACATGGGATTCAGGTCAAAATTTCAAAGCAAAGCACATTTTTACTTACTCTTATTTTCAAGGAGAGAAAGTAACAAAGACAGCACATTTCTGTGCAAAATACCTGAACAGCAGCCCTTAATTCAAACCCAACTGATTGATGGACTATTTCCAAAGGGAATTCTAAAATGACAACTTGAAGGAGGAAAAGATCACACACATAAGCGGTGCAAGACATCATATTACTACTGAATTTTCTTCATGTCCTGCTAATGGCAGCCCTAGTATTTTTAGCCTTGACTCAGAAAAGTAAATCAGGAAATTTTAAACATATGTTGGCTGATGTCTTATTTACTTCAATAATGCTTAGGCCTTAAATTAAAATTAGACTGCTTTTACAGATCAGGAGACTGTGATGATTAAACTGACCTTTGCACCCCATTCTTGTTAAACCCACCCTTGCTCCTACTAGGGAATGCAGGACCACATGAGCATATGTGGCTGCAGAACAAGCCAGGCACAGATGCTGCTCCAGCTGAAACACTGGGTTCTACGTCAGCTGCACCGGGTTCCACTTGGCTATATGCTGACACAACAGAGAGTACAGCAACTGATTTTAAGAACCTTTTTATTTTCCTTCCAGCATCAAGACACTGAGCAACATTCTATGTACTTTAACAAATCAAATCTTGCGCAGTATTCCACCCCTCTGTCCTCTGGGAACATATTCCACTAATAATTCAGTGTATCCTGAAAAACAATTGTTATTTAAGAAAGGTCTCTTCAAAATCTATATCATAAATTATTATCAGCAGCTGGATTCTGACTATTTTTAAGCTCGTATGTCTCTTTTGAGAGGCAAAATAAAAATCTAAGAATGAGATATTCAAAGCAGGGTGATAACAAAAGTCACATGACTAAATTAGCATCTAATGAAATTCAAATACTAAAGTCCTCAGGCACTGCTTTGAAAACATAATATCTTCTTATCTTTATCCTCTGAAATGAATACGTCAGCAGAATTACAAGGTGTGAAGGAAAAACAAAGTCTTATATTATAGAACGCTGGAGGTGAACAGCAGGTATACACATCTCCAGTTCTACTAAAGTAACTTGATAACGTTCTTAACTGTGGCTTCAGTCTCATCACAAAGAAGCACAAAGTATATGCAAAAATTGAATGTTATGGATACACTGTCAGCAATTGGTATTGAACTGGGCAACCCAATGATACTGCTTACCTGGTGTTCTATTTTCATATGTTTATTCTTCATTACGGTTCAAAATCTGTTACCTTAATTTCCAAGAAATTACTTACAGTGGTTTTTGAGATTCCACTCAAGAGCATATGCATAGAACACAGGATTAAAGCCAGTATTTCATACAGCATATACTACTTAGCATTTTTTTCTGGAACAAAACAACCGGTATTCCTCAGAAAGGGAAAAACACCCAAACATTTTTCTCACTGAAATAATAGTAGTAGTTATTTCCATAACAGGAGTTGAGAAACAATTCCCATAACGATATCACAGTGTTTGAAACTCATCTTGTTTGTGGAAAGTACACATGCACTGACATGCCAAGAAAACAAAATTCCAATAGCCAGAAGTCCTTTAGGTGTTCTTAGATGCAAATTTACAAATCCTTCTGGTAGCGTTAATGAAATGCACAGACATTTGGTTTTCTTATTCAAGACAGAAACGGATTCCCTGTTTCAAGGAAGTTAGTGGGAATGCTGTTGTTGATTTCACTGGGAGAAGCAGCTAAGATGTATCTGTTTCGCATGAGCCAGCAGGTAAATCCATTCAGGAAAGAGGCTAAGACATACACCGTGTTATCATATTTTGGTAATTTTCTTCTTTCGTTCTGCACTGAGATTTTTTTCCAATACAAGCCCTTTGTTTAGCACTAAAGCAAGCAAAGGCAGAAACAACTTTTCAGAATGCTGATTTACCAGTCACTCTTGCAAACAGGATACCTACTACGTAGTGGTTAAGAATATACACACTGAGCCATATATTTAGTTACCTTTATTCTGTCAATGAACTGGTATTTTGTAATTGTCATTTCTTGCAACTGGCAAAAGTCTGCATTCATTTCTACTCCATACAGTTGGGATGCTGAGCTATAAAGATAACCCTACATCAGGAAAAGGAAATTTAGTAACCGTGATGTCTGTAAAACAACTTCAAATATTGCAGTTGAAATAGAAAAAAATAAAACAAAAGTAAATATTAGGAAAGCATTTAATAGAAAAAGAAGCTGAGATATGCCTTACAGTGGATGGGATATACTTTTCAAAGCTAGGCCTGTTTTGGCAGTTGTCACTTATGTCTCACAACATTTTTATAAGATATCCAAAACGACAGGCCAAAATAATAAAAAGAGTAGGAAAGCTTCAACTTTACTTCAATTGCGAAGTAGATGGAAAAAGGCCTAGGGAGGAAAAAAGCACTAGAAATTAAATTATAAAAATAACAAGAAAGGAAAAGACTGTACATATTTGTTTCTTATGAGAACAGAAGAAGAAAATACAGGAAGAGAAGAAAAAACAATGGGGACAGTTAATGTGAGTGAAAACAGAGAATAATCCTACCCATAATATAATGGGATATTTTGGGACAGTCTTTGTCAGCATCTCTAAGTAGTGTATCATTCCCATTTTCAGGTGCTTCACAGAGATACATGGGACAAAAATGAGAAATTATCTCTAAAAGATAAGCCCAAAATACTTCAGTGGTTCCATTTTGGACTGAGATTTTAGAAATCTGTAGGAGATGTTAAAAAAAAAAACACAAAAAAAACCTAAAAACTCCCTCGGCCTATAGGGTCTTAGATGCTGCTTTAACTTCTATTCCCCATTGTCTCCATAGAACAGTTTGCAAACAATGGGAAACACAAGCAAACAATGCCGAAGATACAGAAAGTTCAAGATAATAAGATACTGCAATCTAATTATTAATGTTTTCTGAACTCATTCAACTCAGTGACAGCAACCTATGAGGGTAAAGTTACCATTTCTGAACATGATAAAAAATAGGACTCTTCTTGAAAAATATTTATCTTGAGACTATCTGCTACTATAGCTATACAAGCACTTAAATACTTCAAAAGAAATTCAACAGCTAGCAAAAGTGTTACCATTTAAGGATCCAATGCTGCAAATATTTACAAAAGGGAGTAACTTTTCTCATTTGAGTAGTCCCAAAATTAGATTATTCAGATGAGTAAAATTACATGCTCAAGCGTTTCCAAGACTGAGCCCTAAACAGTCACTGACTTTCGTAAGAAAGTTGTAATGTGTGTTTTGCGTTGCTGTTGGCCATATGTTGCACCAGCCATGCCAAAAGCAATCAAAATTGCACTCAAGTTTCTCGATGAAGTATTTTATGTGCATTTTAAAGCGCAGAGCAGGACAATATGTTTTTGGAGACAAATTCCTATCAAAGCCTTCCTTTGTGTAATTCAACAGTTTGTCAGCTTCATAAAGGAATTTAACATATCTGATCTATATATAGACATGGTCAAGACATATGGGACAAACTCACTTACGGAGGAGAGACAGAGCAGGAATTAGCAAAAGAGCAGTATGTGTGACAGCAATATGCTGCTGTGTTGGACAACAGACTTCTCCCCTCCATAAGCAAGATTGCTTGTTTTCTCTTTTGTGAGGAAAGAGCAAAAACTAAAATCACTACTAAGGAGCACCATTCAGCCAGTTCTGAGGTGATGTTCAGAATGACCCATCCAAGATTGAGTAATGAGAGTAGGAAGTCAGAGAAAAGGAATATGTTTGTTACAGTAATAAAACACAAATTCCTGTGCTGGAAGTTACCGCAAATAGCACTGCACCAAGCCTGGAGCCAACGTCAACCACTACCTTTCCTGTCAGGTCAGGCAGTACATGTTGATAAAGAAACTTCAGTTCCATGAGGGAAAAGGAATGCGAAATAAACTCTGGGAAATAAGAACAGAACAAAGGTGTTGGGTGGGCAGTACTAAACAAAGGTGTTGGGTGGGAGGGCAGTACTAATGTGTTAGTAACCAACTGAAAACCCATTTGCTTTCCTTCCTCAACTAGTGTGGGGGACCCAGAAAAACCAGGGACTGCGGATCTGATCCAGCCTGTCAGCAGACTGCCCTGAGTCCTGGGATTTTTTCCCTTACATGGAGAATTTTGAAATCCTTCATGAAACTGAATTACCTTTTTCTGCACAGTGACACATATTAAACAAAACAAAATACAATAACTTGGAATCACTGAAGTAGAAAAGGAAACATGGTACCTAAAGCTCAACACAATTCATGCAAACCTTTTTATGGGCAGACATATTAATAGCTTAAAATTCAGCTCCAAGGTTGTAAGGAACAGAATGTTCTCCATATAAGCTATTCCTTCTTCACTGCCTGTGCTGCACTGGTTACAACACTGATCTGTACCACATCACACAAGCTTTAAGACAGATGGTTCTCTCTACTGCTTTTCAGTGTGCAAGAGAAGACTGAGGCTACTGCATAGGCTGCTACAGTATTCTTTTTGTATATACCTTTTCAGTGGTACATGACCCTATCCACTTTTTGTGGGCAACTAGGGTCACTCGTTCACAGGATATTACTTGAACTCACATATGTAGTAGACTCCTTCTACTGGTTATGGGACATAATACTGGCCTTTGCACTGCACCGGTCTGCACAAAGTCCTCCATCAGATGGATGTTGTGTTGTCCAGCTGAATCACTGCACAAACCTTTATAGTTGAACAGAATTCACTTCTCATCTTTCCAAAAGAGCACTTACCTAAAGATGCAGTCTTGTATGAGCCACACTCCGTGCAGTAGTTCCTACTCATTCTCCCCTCCTCACACATTGTATCGACAAGAGCATCATCATAAAGGAATGCATCAACATGAACCATGGGCAGTGGATGTTGATGTATCTGAGAAAAGGAAGAAAATGTACGAAAAGTGTAACAATCTCTCTTAATTTAATCGCTCTGCCTTTACCAAAATCCCTGAGGCCAACTGTTTCCCTATTCAGAAGTAACAAATCAAAATTAAACCACAAAAATCTTGCATGAAAACTGGATCATCAAATTTCACTGACAGAACCAGTAGGTGGAAGCTGACAAAGAAATGAAAACTTCAGGTTTTGACAGCTGAGTAGGAGAGCTGCTCTGAACTTTGTCTTCTTAGAATTACTTGGCTATAGAGGAGGAACAAGTTAACAGAAGCTTCTTCTCTTCCATGAGAGGACAACGTATACTAAGAAAGGCAATTCTGCATCTTCACTTCAACCGTCCAAATAGTTCCATCTTCATGCCTTATACCTCAGTCTAAAAGCACCTGATTTACACCGGTGTAACTTCCAGTCAAAAGAATCGTGGTTGGGCTGTTGCCTTCTCATCATTTCAAGGGGTATGATTTTTATCCCCCTATTCCTTTTTCCTCCCCTTCCTAGAGCAGCTGATCTACTTTTTCCACTTAAAAGCCACACAACATTTTCAGGAAATGTGTTCATTTTCCAGCTATTCTAACAACTCAAGTAGAAGAGGTGTTCTCCCTTCCCACAGGGCTCACAGCCTACCTCTTTCAGTGCCATCACAATCTGAAAAGAGCTGGAAATCACTTCTAGGCTGCCCACATTATGGCAAAAGCGAAACACTGTCCCTGTATTTCCATTTTCTTTCAGAGAGCTGTTGGAGTCCAGCATTAAAGAATCACTGTGACAGGTTGCATACCACAAAGGATGAAAGCTGCGCCAAATAATTTATGATGAAAGTTTTAAGAAGTACGAAGCAAATTTCTTAGGGTCACACAGTTATGCAGAAACAGACCTGAGAACCAAACTACGATTTCCCACTTCTCAATCCAATGCTCATTCTCCGCTGTGAGCAACTAGTAAAACTGCACAGCCCCAAATAAATGCACGGTTCAGCAAAAGGAGACCATCATGATGAGCTTACTTTCTGGATAGCTAGATGCTCCGAATTAAACATTGCCTCAGTGGGTAAATGATTCCGCAAATCTTCAGCGATATTTTTGAGTACGACATCATTGTTCGTCACCACAAACTCATCAAAGTCACCTATAAATCAAAACCAACAAAAAACTCTGAACAATCATATGAAGATCATGTGGACTAAGTGATGACCAATACAATATAGTTGCAAGACATAAACAATATCAGATGGATAAGGTTTTTATTTGAAATGCATTCTTCAGCCTTTCTTAGTTTTCCCAGCCAATGACAGATTTAGATTGTAATAACACTTAAAATAAACGTATCGCTTTTTTGAAATCTCAAATTATTTTCATATTTATAAACTTATAACTCACACATGATGGTCTGGACTGCCACTAAAGTGATACTGTTTCAGCCTAAGATATAAAAACATCAAAGATGTTTTTGAACTGTTGGAGAAATTACAAAACTCACAGTTGCCTGAACGCACATAGTTTTGTTTTTTATATATATTAAAAAAAAAAAAAAAGAAAAAACAAATCAAAAGTTTCTCTTTATACATTCCAATCTTTTTAATAAAGTGGTTACAAGGGATGCACAGTTCAACAGTTCAACTTAGATTCTATGTGACTAAAACAATCAAAATATTTCAAATGAGAAAGAAAACAGGAAAAGATGCAAACCAGTAATTTTTCTGCAAATCCACATCATAAATCTTGTTGTGTTTCCAAGATATCCCTACATTCTTTTAACATTTTTTTTTTTTTTTTAATTTTAGGCATTTAGAAAAAGGACCTGGAAGGAATTCTTCAATGCTTCTTCCAAGGCAGAGTCAATTCTGAGCACCAATACTTTTCCCCAACTATTACCTACATAAATAAATAAATAAAATATTTTGGGGTTCAGGACAATCTACAATCTCCCTTATCAATTTACAGTCTTCCTTATCAGCCCATTCCATTGCTGGACTACACTTACTATTACTATTGGAAATAAGTACTTCTCTTAGTAATCAATCTAAATTTCTCTGCCACAGCTTAAACATAGTACTGTCCGTTTCACTTACAACAGAAGTAGAGAGATTTGTTTCTTACTTGAATATAGAAACTTTTTATTTCTTTGAAGACTCATCACATCCCCTCAGCCTACACTTTTCTAGAAGAAACAAGATCCACTTCTTCAGCCCTTTCTTTCACTTTTTGTAGAGTCTAATCATTCTCATCATTTCCCCTTGGAACTTCTGGACTCTCTCATGACCCACAGCATTCAGAACTAAACCCATCTCTCTAGGTAAATGTTTATTTGCATCAGACTTTTCACGCCTCACAGACAACGTCCTGCTTACATACTTTAGTTTCATGTCAGCCCCCTATCTGACATCCAGCTTGAGATCTGCCGTACACCTGTGCCCTGTTCTTTTTCTGTTACCTTTTCCTCAAAGGGACTATGTGAAATTTCTTTTGCCTGGCTGTTCCACTGCTCTGAAGACACTGAACTGGTGGTTCTAAACAAAGGCACGCATCAGGTCAAAACCACATATGCATAAAAGAAACAAAGAACACAAAACAAAAAGCAACCACAAATCTAACCCTACAAAATATAACCACCCCATCTTGTTCTCTCAACACATGTCCTGTTCCCCCTTCCTTCTAGTTTGCTTCTTGCTCCATTTAGACTACCACTATGGGTATGGAATGTGACTTTCACATGGACACGTTTCACTCACCAAAAGACTTGACAGCTCTTGTAAGAGTTATTAAAAATGTTAATGTTTGTTAGCAGCACTGTCCCAGGAGGGAACACCAGTATGAGCAAGCTTGATGGCAAGCAGGTTCAAAATACATCTATGAAACATACCACTGTTTTGTCTGTGCTAGTACAGGCAATCTTTTTTCTGAAGCGCAAGCAATGCCAGAAACAGTGAGAAAATTCAGAGCTAGTATAGGCAGGAACCAGAGACCAGCTGCACTTTTAACTATCGT
The DNA here is from genome assembly GCA_036925125.1 of Oreortyx pictus. NCBI lineage: Eukaryota > Metazoa > Chordata > Aves > Galliformes > Odontophoridae > Oreortyx > Oreortyx pictus. The sequence goes on from JAUPFR010000006.1 coordinate 35,849,007, forward strand.
ATGAGCTTTTTGCTCATACGATTAAAGAAACCAACACTCATCAGCGCGAAACACTCTCTTCTTTGAAGGTACCAAGTGTAAATGGTTCTTCCAATACTGACACCAAGAGACAACCCTCAATTCCCCACAGCATTAAAATGTGTTAGTTTATTATTTACAAATACACAGCAGTAATGCACCAAAGCCCTGATGGTCATGGTGCACCCATCAGCTGTTACACAACTAGGAGACAATCTGCCATTTGAAGCAGCTCACAGATACGTTCTCCAGAACCCCAGCTCCACAAAAGATGCAAACTTTGCAATAAGGAACTGGGTGGGACAGAGGAGGCAGCTGCAAATGAAGCAGCATGAACAATACAACAGGTGCAAAGCAGCAGCCCTAGCCTGTCAACATTTGAACATGAAACCTCTAACAAGCAGCATCTCAGTGAGTCCGAGTTCGCTCAACATTTCCAGATTCTGTAGGATCATTCAAGAAGCAGTGACTTTTTTGATCAGCTCAGAGAAGGCTTCTATGGATGCACAGAAGTAAAGTCAGATATTACAGGAAGTTAGACAAACTAACTGTTGTTTGAATCTCGGATTAGGCCGGGAGAAATCTTAATAATGTGGCAACGGGACCATGGGCACTAGGACAGACCTTTAGAGAGCTGAGTCTGCAGAGGTGGAGAACAAGAGGAAGAACTGAAGAAGCAAGAGGAAAAACAGTGACATGGGACAGAAAGAGAGCAGAAAGCTGATATTAGCAGCTGTACAGACTGGTGCCTGTGGGCAATAAGCCCCTACATCTGGCAGATGCTTTATAACAATGCTATTACTATGCAAGAGACCTCATCCAGCTGTTAAGAGTATCAAATTCATATATAGAGTTTAATGAAATGCAGGAAGAGTTTGTAGACCACCGTGCCAGCCGTATCACACGGCAAGAGCGCAACTTAGCTCCCTTCCTTGTGGGACTGATGAGCTAAGGCCTGCTCCCTCACACCCTGAGAGACCTTTCCTGGCCAAGGGTGGTGGGAACAGTCCAATGGGCTGTGTGTCACACCCCATCTGTGCCCCAGCAAGATGGTATTGTTGGTGGAAGACAGGCAGCAATGCCTCCCTTCCTCAATTCCTGACTGTCCTTCCTGCTGGGACTGCCATCTCTGCACACTTGTCACAACACTGAACTTCCTGGATAGGGTCCTAGGAGCTCCTCCTAGGAAACATGACAACGTACAAAAGTTCTTGCGGATGCTCTGTATGAACTGTCTCCTACCAAAAAATCTTAAAACTAAGCAGCTCAAATGAAGAACGTGAAATGTTAATACTGAAAACTGCGTGGGCACTGGAAACCACTGATGTTAATACTGAAATGTAAATGGCCATTGGAAGCACGCACCCCTTTCCAACTGTCAGCATTGCAAAGGAGGTTAGAATGCATTCCTCCCAGGACAACAAAACAGCAGGAGCTGCATGAGGCTCTGCACTTGCATGCTTAGCCCATGACTAAATGCAGGCTCGGAGTCACACCATTCCTGTCAAAGCAAGAACAGCAGCAGCTCCCACAATGCCTCATTTGCTTCTGCAGTATGTAAATATTCATAGATTGCCATCAACTACAGAATGCAGGTGCCAAATATGAAAATACGTATTTCTGCCTCAGTCTGGTACAGTTTTATCAACTCCACCCTGGTGTTTAACAAACTGTCCACTCCTGAGAATCTCAGTATTAGCTCACGAGGACCTTCAAAGAAGAAAATAGAACAGAAAACTATTTTTGCTATCATTTTAGTGCCTGTTGTATATATGAAATGCAGAGTGTGCAAACCTGGTGTTCATAGAGCAGACAGCTAACCAGGAAAGAAGCGCACAGTTCACGAAGTGCTGCAAGATGAATCACAATCATTTGTTTATGGAGGAAGTCTGAGTGCAATAGTGTTTGTATTTTACTTCAAAAACCGGTTTCACTGGATCTAGTCAACACATATTTCTAACATTTAATCAACACGTTGCAAAAACTCTAATTAACACCCTGGTGCTGCTCAGTCTAGCAAATACAACACATGCTAGGAAAACATCACCACAAAACCTCACACAGTACAGAAAGGACTGCCACACCAAATCCTTCACACCCAAGTACTGCATACTGCATGTCAGAAGACAAGCAATATATGATTTCCAAATGATATCAGGAGATAACTTCATGTGGAAATACGAAGATTTAGCAAAAGCAACTGTAACAGACAACACTTTATGGTTTTCTAGATATATATTCAGTCTCAGAGATGTAAAAAGCAAATACTAGCATCCATGTTACTTGATACAAAGCTAATTTAGCCGTGCAGTGTGCTTTAATGATACTGGACAAACAGGTCAAAGAGGAAGTCCCACATCTCTAGAACATTACTAGCTTCTTTCTGGCTAACAATGTCAGAACCAACTTCTGACCTCAATATATGAGATCGTTTCCTTGGTAACTCTTTTTGAATCCTTAAGCATACCTAGCTATTGGTGAAAAGTGCCCAGCTTTTTTCCAACAGAAATATAACTGGAGTTTATTCTATTAGTTCCTCTCATTCATAAACTGTAAGAAACTGTAAAGTTATATTTTAAACTAGTCACGTCACATACCCGTTTTCCAGTCACAAGTTTTCCCCACCTTCATTAAGTTTCAGTGACTAACAACTTAGAAGTACTTGGTATTCTTGAGATTTCTCTCCCCCAGCAGTACCATTTGTCTCAACTGAGAGTAACAAAGAAAATTAATGCCAGTTCCTAAAACTGGTGATTCATCACACCACAGGCTTACCAAACAAGAGAGTAGTGAAAAAGATGTTTGATATGGCATCACTGTAAGAAATACATTCCTGTTAATGTGGCTTTCCAACATCAACTAAGTTGACGCCTTCTGCAAAGATATTCTACTTGGATAAATCACTTCTACCCATTTGGATATGAAACCTTGCTCTAAGCTGCTTTTTCACACACACAGAAAACTATGCTAATACTTGATTACATCACAGAAACCCATGCTTTTTTCCTTTTAAAAACTCATTCCACTTTCACTGACAACAGTATTGAAAGGAAACATTAGACACCATTCCCTACAAGAGAGGCTTTTTCCTTAATTTATACTATGTCCTTGTTTCGTAAAAATCACCATCTGCTAATTTTACCTAGAATGCCCAGGAACACAGTAATGCCTTGGTCATGAACTATGTAATATAAAAGCTGGACAAATGTGGTCCGTTACTGAGAGTATGATAAGAAGTTTTGTTCTCTGCATGCAGATCACTACAATATAGAAACACAGCCACCACGATCTGGTTAAGTTCATTTTGTCAGGTACCCTTACTTCATCACTCGCTAAAAGTCTGAGCCTGTGGCACTGATGGACCTCAACTTCCAAGTTACAGGACTAAATTCTATGTCAATCACTTACAAAACTGGTTTACCGCCAGTACAAGTGACTCCAAAAGAAGAAAATAATCGTAACTATATGTCTCTTGTCCTAAACTGAGAGGAAATGTGATGATTTATGATTTAATTGTAGTTTCAAACAATGCAACACCGTTTAAAAAAGCTGGCAATTCAGCCTTGAAAATCACTTTGACATCTCAGCTTCAAATAGAAAAGTTTCTAATGAAATGTATAAAATGGAAAAAGCTTTTAAGATTGCTTTACTTCGCTGTTACATAACTGAAAAAAAAAAAGCTACCATTAGACTTCTACAGCCCTGCTGAGTTTTTTTTTTTCATTTATTTCAGGTCCCATGACAGTACACTGAAAACCACAAAGGGTCTTTTTTTTATTACTTTATGTGTTCCACTGACATTGATCAAGAGATAGGCATCTGTAACCTGCACCAAAGCTCCAAGTAAAGCAAGGAGACTCAGCAATTGCCACTAAGTAAAGAGATTTGGTGACTTCAATCTTGAAATCAGTATTCCCAGGGCCGCTTGCTTTCATTCTTGTATCTCTGTTGAGATACAGAAGCCTGATCAATCTCTGCTTTCATTGCTTATCTCCTCCAGCACCCACTCTTACCAAATGCAACCCCTCCTGCTACTGAAAATTTTTATGAGTTTGGGCAGTAAAGAACAATTGGGAATACGTGCATGCACACATTTATATAGTAGCTATACATCAAATGCTGGGACCAACTGAGTGGGACCTTCAAGGGGGTTCCCCCAAGTGGTTTGAATTAGCTGTTGGGCTTCACCCATGCTTTCCTAGCCAGAACTTCAGAAACGTGCTTATTGCAGAAGGATATTAAAGCATTAATCATCAATCATCCGATAAAAAAAAATTCAGTTAAGACACCAAAGGTTCCTGTAGTACTTTCCAACTGCTATTGTTTCATTTTCTCTGTGATCTAAGACTAACTCAAAAGAAAAGCTGGAAGGCAAGTCACCATGAAATGACGTACGTCCCACTGCAGTGTGTGGGAAGGGCTGGCTAACTGCGAAACAGCGAAGCAGCGTTGCTAAGCAGCTGCCTTAAAACTCTAATGTGTTCTTTCATCACACGTAAAGATTTGGAACTTATAAAATTTGCAAGACTAAAAAAAAAGCGTGACTAGTTATTTTGTTCTCCGTTGGGACAAATAAAATGAATAGCATCTCACACATACCCTCACTCTTGTAATTGCTAAGAAAGATTAATCAGAAATCATCAGCCTGAGAACCTGAGCAATGTTCTCTTAGCTACACCTACATAAGTGTCTTTATATTATTTGTTTCACTAATGAGTCTCTTTCATAGAAAAGTGTTTTTTGGGGATTTTTTTTTTATATAAGTTCACACATATAGCATGCAAATCAGAAAATATCAGTTCACTTAAATAAGTAAACATAGCTAAAGGGTAACCACTTACATATGGCTTTCTGTAAGGCTACATGCATGCTCTGTTTGGGAGAGTGGAAAGCCTGACCACAGCTAACACTGGAAGTGCACCTGCTCTTCCTCAGCTGGATGTAAAACTGTATGCACAACACCTTGACAGAAACAGGAACAGGCTGGCAGCAGGAGATGGGGGGAAAACATACAGCACAGCAAAACAACTTGTCTGCGAGGATACCATCTGCATTTCCTTTTATCCTATCCTTGCTTACTTTTACTGTTTTTCATTCAGAATGCTATCCCTACAACCCCACACTTTTTCCTTTACAGGTTTGTTTCTTTCCTTCGTCCACATTGCTGTGTGGTAGAAAAATACAGTACCTTTTCAACTTCTCTCACAACAGTTTTCCCTTGGCACCCAGGAACCCCGAATTCCTGAGTTGTGTACAGTGTGCAACAGCAGAAACCTCAGTGCCAGCTCCTCACAATCCTCTGACCAACCAGCACTAATTATCATTGCTTTACCTACGCTTCACAGTGAGGATAGCGTGATCGCTCAAATGCAACAATTAGGCTGCGGGGTGGGGTGGGGTGAAAGGACCACAGTGAAGGTAACTGTCAGCGTGCAGACATAGAACCTGTTCAGAGAACCAGAAACCATATGGAGAGGGGAATCATCGAAGTGTTTTGCTGGGGACATCACCCCAAACATTTGTGATTCTGGAGAAACTGCAGAAAGGGAACAGAAATTGGATAAATGCCTCTGCTTACGGACTGCTCAGTGATGAAGGAACGTAAACCAGTAATAGAGAGAGCGCTCTCTGCTTGAGGCTGAGCTCACACAAGAAAAAATGAAAAGAAAAAAAAACACACGAACCAGGAAGACACAGCTATTACAGACAGGTACAGGGTAATAGCCTAACAAATTGTTGAAACACATCTTCTTTGGATAATGATGACAAATTCTTACAGGTCTGCACAAAGTGTTCTAACCCTCTCTCCTCGTAACATAAGAGCACGTGTACGTTTTAGCGGGGAGCCTGTAAAACCTTAAAATCGCATCAAAACAACCGGGTAATTGTGCTAAACCAACCTGACCAGCAGATGCAGAAACGAGCAGCTACTACAAGCAGCAGCAAGGGCCCAGATTTTACGGGTTCTATGTTTCTCCATAAATCTCTCCTGCCCACGTGCAGGCTGACCCGTGCACGCTCAGCAGCACCCGGCAGCACGTTTCCCACCACGCATCGCGCCGGGCTGGGAAGGCGCACGCTGCAGCACCAGGCCGTGCCATTCCCAGCCCAGCAGGCCCTGCCGCCTCTCTCCGCCGCGCCCGGCTCTAAGCGTCCCCACGCCTCCACCTGCAGCGCAGCAGGGCTCCGGCCTTCGGCTGCCCCTAGCCCGCCATGCCGGGCCGAGCCCCCCGCGCCGCCTCCCGCCGCTTACTGCTGTGGCGCATCCAGTGCAGCAGGCGGGGCAGGTCGGCGGCGCACGTGCCCCGCACGGCGGCCAACACCGCGCGCCGCGCCGCCGCCAGTTCCATCGCCGCAGGGGGGCGCCCTGACCGCAACCGGTACCGCGCACGCTCAGAAGCCGCGACGGCGGAGCGCTCTCTCTGCGCATGCTTCCACTGGAGATCCCGCCCGCTGCGCATGCGCGGGGGCTCTATCCCCGCCTACCGGTCGCTCTTAAGGTGGTACGAAGGCTCTCGAAGGGCGTTTGCCGCCGCCGAGTCCTAGCGGCCTTAACGAGGCGGCCGGCTGGTGCCCCGGCGGCGGAAGTGCGCTGAGGGTGCAGGAGAGCGGTGACGTCTCCCGGCTCGGTAGGAACGGGTCGCTGCCGCCGGTGGCAGAGCGCGGAGGCACCGCAGCGTCACCCGGCCCCGCCAGCAGCAAGCCCCGCGCCGCCACGCCGGTGAGTTCCCGCGCCGCACGCCCGCCTGGACGTGGCTTAGATCCCACCCCGGCTGCAGCCGCCCCGCTCCCGACGTGCCCGTCCTCCGGCAGCCGCAGAGCGGGCCGCAAGCCCCTCTGTGCCGCCTTGCCGCTCGGCCTTGCGCTCCGCCGCCACGCCTCGGCCCGCGCCGGGCACCGCTCGGCGCTTCGGCGCAGCTTGCCGCTGCTGCGGGTGCTGTCAGAGCTGCGCGGGTGCGCGTTGCCGCGCCATCGCTTCTGGTGCCCTCTGGCGCAGCGGGTCTTGGAGGCTGTGTGGTTCAGCAGTGAAAACGTTTGTGTGCTAGGGAATAATTAACTTTCTGTACTCAGATGTCTGTAGGGTTCTGGAATACGGGGGAAAGAGAGCGTGGGAATTGACAGCTGCTTTGATTGCAGGTGGTTTCACGCTGGGAAGTTTGCTGAAAGGTGGAACGCAGGTGTGAGGTTTGAATTCAGAGCTGACCTGGGGGGGGAGGGGGAATTCCAGCGGAGTGTTTGAAAGCAGCTGCAAAATCAGAGGGTGAACAAGAGGAGCCTGAAGCACTACTTTCTGCAGCAACTGCGGTGCTGCGACTTGGTTATTAGACCAATTTTTTTGTCCTTTTCCAAAGTTTTAGACTCAGAGTGGGCTAACATGTTGACTTGGCATGTATAGCTTTCAGAAATTAGTTCCAATTGATTTTTTTTTTTTTAAACTATCAAGTTATGCTAGGCTCTTGTGTAGGATTTGTTGTAATGAACAAAAAACGATCAGGTTTCCCGATAGAACAGTCCAAAAATACAGCATGAGTTCTGCTAATTTAAATATGTCTATGTTCATAAGACTGTTGAAGTGGGAAATCTGGTTTGATTTAGAATAGAGTAGATGTAATAGTTCTGATCGTCAGTGTTCCACTCTTGTTAGCAAAACATACTGCTTCTGTTCGTGCTGTCTCTGCAGGATACATAGCTTCTAGGCTGCTTGGCTTTGTTTTAAGTCTGTCATGTAACATCATCCTTGTAGGAAAACTGGGAGCAGTGTTCTATCTGGGATTATGCCTGGACTACTTTTTCATGATGAGTTTTAGGCACAAAATATACCAGGATGAATTTTAGGCACAGATATACCAGACAGTGAAATGATTCTTAATTGTAGGATGGTATTTCTATTTCTAAGTAGGCCAGCAGGATATCCTAAAATTAACTTAATATGCTAAAATTAATTTTTAAAAAGATAAAGCTCCTGCTTTCTGGAGCACAAAGCAGGTTACTTAACCTGGAATATACTGGAATAATTAATTTGTGAAGGCGTAGCTTCAACTAGTTTTAAAACTATTTGTTAATGATTTTCCAGATTCTTCTGAGTACTTTTTGAAGCCATCAAAATGGTTCTAGCAGATCTTGGAAGAAAAATCACCTCAGCATTGCGTTCGCTGAGCAATGCTACAATTATCAATGAAGAGGTACGTAATGTGCATGCATGGTGACACTGTAACATTTGGAAAGCAACGTTCTGATAGATTAGGCTGATGAAAGCGACAGGATGTTATTCCTGGGCTCTTTTCATCCTTCAAGTAAAATTTCTAGCTTGAGCTTTATAGCCCATGATGGCCAAAACTCAGTGCTGGACTAAGGCATGTGGAGATAGTGGGCTCCATGTTCACAGGGTCGTTGTGACTGGTGGCCGTACTCCTGGAAAGCAGCATTCTGAAATGGTGAATGCTGAAGGCAGTTCATAGCTGTGTTGTGGTGGGAGTTACTCTGAGACCCTGCGGAATGCACCAGCATTTGTGTTCCACTGTGCAATGGACACGTGTATGAGATTGCTAGAAGCTGGACTGTGGAAGAAGAAATGATTTTCAAAATAGGTTTTGCACCCTAAAATGCAAGGAGTGTTAAGTTTGCTGCCTTCTTGTTCTAGTCAATATGTGATTCTGGAAGCTGACTCGATAGTCTGTATTTTTTTAATTAAGATTTTGAAATGGTAGATGTGTTCTAAGGACTGAAAAGCAAGGTTGAAAGCTATCAGATATGATGATTTGAAAGTGCTTTTGAGTAAATTGCTAGAAACTTGAGGTGCACAAACATGTTTTGTTGCCTGAAGTAACTAAAAAATAGGCTTACCAATGGTTGTAGGGTTGCTACGTTTTTAGAACTCGTGCAAAGAGAATGGCTTTCACAGCATCTTAAGTAATACAAGCTGTTCTCCTGCAAGACTTTAAGCTTTACAAATGAGGTTGATTATTCAGGTGTTACTTAATTAAAAAAAAGTGAAAATCTTTCTGTTCAAGACTCAAAGTGAAACATTTCATGACTTCCGATCTGGATTCCTGAGCCACATGTTTGCCTGCAAAGCCATACTTCAAAGCAGCAGTAAAGTTTCTGCTGAAAATACAGGTGACAAATTGAGGTGGTTCCTTTTCCCTTTCGGGTTTAAACTAGATTTGCATATGAGCAAATGCATAGGCTTTATGGCAGTCAATATAGCAATAGGACCACATTTAATTCATAAATACACTTTCTCATTCTTATTGTAGGCTAATACTGAGCTAGTCAATGTTGTGTGTTGTAAAACCATTTTTCTTTTACACTCCAAAGGTTTTAAATGCTATGTTAAAAGAAGTATGCACAGCACTACTGGAAGCTGATGTTAATATTAAACTTGTGAAGCAGCTAAGAGAAAATGTCAAGTAAGTATAGGAATCAACATCAATTCTAATGTTTGTGAAAATTGTAGCTTGATGTTACAGAAGAATAAGTTCTAATTTGTATATGATTTTCTTAGATATTTCCAGTCCACCTTCCAACCTTTATTTTCACTTTAACAGAAAAATTCAGTTTTAAACTGTGTCTAGCCAGCTGTGTCAAAGTGATCTTCCTCGAGTTTAGGCAATTGCTGTGATCTTTTTTAAGAAAAACAACGATGTCAGTTGAGTGTAATAGCAAACAAGCTCTTTGCTACAGCCTAGACATCTCATCATCCAATGTTCTGTGCTGCATATAGATAGATCTGTGTACACGATCACTACTGTTACCTTGGTTATTTTGAGATGTGTAAGTAGATAGAGTGCACTAGAAACTTGTTTTTGTCCTGCGTACAAAAATGTCTGTAATGTATGTCACTTCTTGAATACATTGTACCTAGAAACTCAAGGTTGCTGTTTCACTTGAAGAGACTTCACTTAGTACTAGGTTAAACTGATGCTGTAAGTTATACCAGTGCTTCATGGCTTCAATTTTACCAAAGCTGTTTTCTTTAACTCAGGTCTGCAATTGATCTTGAAGAGATGGCATCTGGCCTTAACAAGAGAAAAATGATTCAGCATGCTGTCTTTAAAGAACTTGTTAAAGTAGGACTTTCATAATTGTTACATCACTTTTTGTGTGCAGCTTGTGTTGTGTGAGCAGTACAGTAGCAAGCTAAGTTTTAAGGTTATTGCGTAGTACCAACAGGAGTTCTGCCTTTTTGGGTTGTCAGGTTTTCTGTTCTAAAGCTACTTCTTATGCAAACAGTAGTACCTGTTCTGATTGGAACTTTACTTTCTGGGTGTATCTTCTAGACTAACCTTTAAGTTCAGCTATTCTTTTCAAATAAATTTAAAGACAAAATAAGGATAAGGGACTGGAAGCTCGGGGGCTGCTGTCTTTGGTTGTACCAGAAATATAAGCTTGCTACTTTAGGGAAATTTGTTCAAACTACTTACAAAACATTGAAGAAGTCTGAGTGACAATTAGGCAGTTTCTCTGTGGCAACTTGTTTTCTGCTTGTCAAGTTTGTGTGTGTCTGGTATCAGTATTTTGTCCTCTTTACTATTAAATGTAGTCTTCTATTTATCTATTATCTGTGGCCACGCATATGTTGGCTCTGTGGAATGTCTGCTTCCACTCATTCCAGAAGCAAGAGACGAAGCCTAGAAAGTCTTCTGTGTTGTAGGGTTCTCACCAGAAGAGATCCATCCTGTGATGGTGGGGTGGAGGTTATGTTCCTGTGTTGACTTTTATATTTATGCAATATATATATAGGGTACCTTGCCTTTAATGATTAGTCTCAGGGAAAAAGAATAACACTGTTACAGAATGATTGTGTATGACACTATATACTGTAGGCGTGGGTGTTCATTGTGAATTTAAAGCATTTAAGTCAAGTTAAGACTCAAATATGCAAAAAACTCGCTTTCTTCATTAATTGTAAAATCGGGCACTTATCAGGGCCAGGTATGACACAAAGTGTTGTAAGTTTCTGAATTTCCGTTCTGCAACATACAGTACTCTTTGTTCTATAGCTTGTAGATCCTGGAGTCAAAGCATGGACACCTACCAAAGGAAAACAGAACATTATAATGTTTGTTGGTTTGCAAGGAAGTGGTAAAACAACAACCTGCTCAAAGGTAACTTCCACTGAACCTGTTTGGATTTTCTATAGTTTTCCTTCTTGGGAAGGAAAGTGTTGTTGAACGCTTAATGTACAATGTACTTGTGGTGTGTCCTGTTTCTATGACTGATTACATTTGTAGAAAATCTTTCGTAGAGTGGGTTCCTAGGTGAGATGAATGTCCAAAGTAATATTCTTTGAACTTATTTATAGTTGCAGGACTCCCTTCAAGACTATTTTTTAACTAAACTTTTAATGAAACAATATTATATGTGGATAGCAGTTTCTTCCCACTCCACACTTCATGGGTTTAAGATGCACTGTGGGTGGAACCTGTCTCATTCTATTTTGCCTTTTCAGGGGAACTAGTGTAGGTTACTTCTGTATAGGTATCCCAGCTAAGCATGAGCGGATGGTGTGAAACCTCTTCCAGCTGCTAGTTTATTTAGGAAATTTACATTTATATTTTCAAGACTAAAAAAAGAATGCTCAGTTCAGAGCAATTGTAACTTAGCCTATTAACAGTTATTTTTGGAGAGGAAAAACTTGTCCTATGGAAAAAGACTAATGTGTACTTGTTGCCTTTTTTTGTCACTTGCTCACAGAGGGATTCAGACATAGGCCGTGCTAAATATATCACTGCTCTGATTTCATAGGATATTCCTAGTGCTTCTGTAGGAAAATATATCTTGGAAGTATTTATTTCTGTGAATCAAATGTTCTGTGAATGTCTGTTGAACTAGTGAGGCTTGCAAGTGTTAAAAAAACAGTAAGTGTTACAAAAAACTGCTTTAAAACATCCTTGCAATTGAAATGTCTTCATTCCTCTGGAAGTAAAGAAGCAAAGAAATGCTCAAGTTTTAGCCATTATAACTTACTACTTTAGCTAGCTTCCAAAAGCTAGTTCTATTTGCAGTATTAAGAGCTAATAAAATGGAAACAGAGGCTATTTGTGACCATTCCTAGCTCAGGAAACTGAAATCAGAAGCAAAGTCAAACCACTTGTTTTTGTCTAACTGAACAGTTATTTGTGTATCATACTTTTCCAATATGCTAACATTTGATGCTTCTGTGATGCTATTAAGTGGTTGCAGTTATACCAAGGCTGGAATATAATTGTCCTCAGTATGTAATTTAAGCTGTTACAGTGCCATACTTTGTAGTGGAATTTTGGTATAACTACTTGTTTTGGATTTTTTTAACAGTTAGCATACTTCTATCAAAGGAAAGGTTGGAAGACGTGTTTAATATGTGCAGACACATACAGAGCAGGTAATACAAACAGCTACTAATGGTAAGGTTCTCTCTAATACTTAGTTACTGGGGCTTTTTCACAAATTTCCTTGACCCATACCTGTTTTACAGGTGCTTTTGACCAGTTAAAGCAGAATGCAACGAAAGCAAGAATCCCTTTTTATGGGAGGTAAGCATCTTTCAGGATCAGTTTGGGGAACAATTCAGTTTTAATGATGCATTGTTCCTTATTGAACATGTCTTATGAAGAATTTCCTAACTACATAGACATTGTGTTAAAGTTTGCTCTGATGACACATACTGAGTGGTTTTGTTTGGAAGGGACCTCTGAATATCTAGTCTACCCTCACACTGCTTGAGCAGGGTCATGTGGAGCAGGTTGCACAGGATTGTGTCCAGATGGGTTTTCAATCTCTTTTGAAAGGGAATCCACAGCCTCTGTGAGCAACCTATGCCAGTGCTCTGTCATCCTCACAGTACATTATTTTTCCTCGTATTCATCTTGGATAGTTTCAGTTTGCACTTTTGCCTCTTACTGTGTCACTCTGTGCCACTGAAGAGAATCTGGCTCCGTCTCTGAAGATATATTATATATATTGATTAGATTCCCTCTGCATTCAAGTTGAACAGTCTTAGGTCTGTCAGCCTTTCCTCATAAGGGAGATGCTGCAGGCACCTCATTATCTCTGTAGCCCTGTATTCTCACCAGTAGGTTGAGGCCTTTTGTTCTGAGCTCCCCAGTGCTGGACACAGTACTCCAGCTGTGGCTTTACCAGGGCTAAGTAGAAGGGGGAGGATAACCTCTCTTGACCTGCTCACAGTGTTCTTCTCAGTGCAGCAAAGGAGACAGTTGGCCTTCTTGCCACAAAGGTACACTGCTAGTTCATGGAGATGCACTATTAGGGCTTCAGAGAAAGGCTAGCAGAGCCTAGTGCAGTCTTCAAAGGACTGTCACATCTAATGTACTTCCATTCACTGAATGGTAAGGGTAAGAGATCTAGAAAGGTGTAATCTTAATCAGTTTTGGCTTGAAATAAGAGGAAGTCAATCTTGACATCCGAGTAGATTTACACTTAATAAGTTTGCAGTCAACCAACAAAAGGTTTAATTAGTTTGGGAATAAAGAATTGCATATGTAATGATGTTTCTTTTTGATCAGTTATACAGAAATGGATCCTGTAATTATTGCCTCAGAAGGTGTTGAGAAATTTAAGAATGAAAACTTTGAAATTATCATTGTTGATACAAGTGGGCGACACAAACAGGAAGACTCATTGTTTGAAGAGATGTTACAAGTTGCTAATGCCATAGTGAGTAGTTTCAAGAAATACATTAACTTCTGTTATAGTTATGCAACTGCAATTAATTGTTTACTTCCTAGAGTTCTGTGTGGTTTTGTCTTCTGGACTGTGTCAGCACTTCTAACATTTAGAATATGCTAAAAATCATGAATTGATGTGAATAAACAAGAGATGATTAGTGCTTAATTGCTTTGTGTCAGTTTTAATTCTTGGATCTGTAATTTAAGGATGCTTGCATGCAACTAGATTACAGTTCCCGCTTTAGCTTTGCCTTTAAGGGTTTTTGCATTGTGAAACTAGATTTAAAAAAAAGTCAAGTTTCTGTAGCTATGTGTACTGCCTTTTCTGTGATTGTTACAGATAGTTGCCCTGAAACAGAATGTTCAGCAACTTGGATATGTAAATGAAGTTGGTGCTTCTTGTGTGAATTCAGAATATCTATTCTTTTTGATTTTGTGACCTCGCATAACAGTATGGCAGTTCCCACACAACTCGTGCTAACGGGTAACTTGTTTTCAGAGGAATGGGCATCTTAACATTCTTAATGAAAAAAAAAACAAATAGAAGATGTTCATTGCTTAAAGGTGCTGTTTAGCTTGCTGGCTTGGATACTATCTAGAGTCACTCAAAACATAAATAACTAAAACTATTAAATTTTAGTATTTTGTTAGATATGTTTTTTTTTTTGAGATAGTAATACAGCATAAGGCTTTTTCAAGTGGTCCTTAGATAATAGTGCTCATAGAAATGTATTGCAGTAACTTCTGTTACTGAACATAATGAATGAAAAAAAATTAAGAATGCAGGGAAATATTACCTTTTTTTTTTTTCTTCCTAGCAACCAGATAACATTGTGTATGTGATGGATGCTTCCATTGGCCAAGCTTGTGAAGCTCAAGCTAAGGCTTTCAAAGATAAAGTAGATGTAGCTTCTGTTATTGTGACTAAGCTTGATGGACATGCAAAAGGAGGTGGCGCCCTTAGTGCGTGAGTATTGTGATGCAGTAGGGGTGTCTGGCCATGGATGGTCCACCACGAAATGTATTTGTGTCAAGTGAAAGCATCGCTGTCAAGTTACAGGAAATCTTAGAGATATAAATACTTAAATTTTTATCCTAATTTCAGTGTTGGCATTCATGGTCAATGAGATATTAGAATATGCTTCCAATGCAGTAGTATTGTCGCATTCTGAGAACAGAATACGATTGTTGCATCTTGCTTAGAAGGACTTTTAACTAAAAATATAAATAAACACAATGTGGAAAGTACATCCAAATGCATATTTTCCTTTCATTTAATGTCCAAGATACTTACTGAAGTGAAATTGTAGCTAGTAAAATCTGATGGCTCTAGAGCTGTGATGCACATTAAATTTCTGAACTCAGTGTTCAGCAACTTGGTAAAAGGTAAATCTGCAGTTACACTTTTCTGGACTCCATTCTTGCTGGGCTTGTTGTACACTGTGCTATATGCTGACAAACTTTGACTGGAACAGGTGATATTATCTTCTGTCTTTTACATGAGACTAACCTCCAGCTGCTTTTGGGTGGTACAGCTTGCGTGGAGCTGAGATTATATGTCAAAACAGTCAGAGTTATCTGACACCAACTTGCTAAATCACTGTTTGATTTGGATTTAAAGTGTTAGAATTCCTCATCTGCCATATGTATTTTGCTGTTATTTTTAGCACAGTGATGGGAAATTGAACTTAAAAGCAAAGTGAAAATAACCAAAAAGGAGTTCTTGCTGTCATGTGGTTGCATGTGCTGTCTGCTGTATCTGTTCCCAACTTTCTGCAGATGGGAAGCAGATTTATTTGATGTTATTGCTATTGATTGATTCTTTTAAAAGGTGTTTTTTTTTCCCCATATGTAAGCTTTTTTTTCCCTGTGTGTTGAAAGTGAGATTTTTTTTTTTTTTAGGGTTCCTTCTACAACAGACAACAAAATTAGCCACCATGTGTCATCTGACCTTCCAGGATTAGGACAGAATAGATGTGATTTATTTTTCTTTCTATTCTCTGAAATTTCTGGAACTTGGCAGTGAAGTTAATCAACTTATGTTCCTGATGCTCTGTCAAGGCAGAGTGCAGAAGTAGAGTTTCTGTTTTGAAGTACTAATTAGAGAAACGTCAGTTATTCCCAGCTACCCATTATAAATGCTGGTTTATTTGCATTAATAACTTGAGAGTATGAAAGATACTTAGGAGATTGTGCTGATGTTATGTTTATTGTGTTGTGCTGATGATATCTGGCTGAGAGGCCATCTCATAATACACGTATTTTACTGCAGAGTTGCTGCTACAAAGTCTCCTATTATATTTATTGGAACTGGTGAGCACATAGATGACTTTGAACCCTTCAAAACACAGCCTTTCATCAGCAAACTTCTTGGTATGTACTACATGCAGCTGTTCACAAGGTACTTTGAAGAAATCACACTTTAACTTGTAATTACCCAATTCAATGCCAACTTCAGATCTGGTTTTGTTTTCCAGGTATGGGTGATATTGAAGGATTGATAGATAAAGTAAATGAATTAAAGTTGGATGATAACGAGGCACTCATAGAAAAGCTCAAACATGGTAAGTTGTTCCCAAAGCTTGAATTCAGGGACAAGTAACTTGTTCTAAGTGCACACTGAAGAACAATCATTCACTAGTAAATGTGTCAGGCACATCAGTAGTTATGTTTTTCTTCAAATGACAAGTAGAGCTGTAATTGCAGATGACTAGCAAAAAACTCTTGTGTGTCATCAGAAATGGCTTAGCCGTATTAATAGTCAAGAAGAAGTTTACTTATCTGCTTCTTTATCCAGAGTAGTATTTGCCCTGTAAATATAAAGAATAATAATTAAGAAAGGGTAGTAACAGCAAAATGTTAGTGTAACTTGCTAATCTTCTTTTTGTTGTACTTCAGGTCAGTTTACACTAAGAGATATGTATGAACAATTCCAAAACATCATGAAAATGGGACCATTCAGTCAGATCCTGGTTAGTTATTCTAAAAATCGTTTTATTTTATCAGTTTCTGGTCTATAGCTATCAAAATTCTGCTGTAAACTTAGAATTATTTACTGAAACTGATACTGGAATCTGTACTTTATATTTTTCAAAAAGGCAAAATTATTTGTCTACTGTAATACATGCCTGCTGGACTAAAACTTCTTGTCTGTATTTCTTCAAGTTACTTGTGCCTGTTCTGACACAGCTTTTTTTTTTTTGCATTTTAAAACTAGGGCATGATCCCTGGTTTTGGAACCGACTTCATGAGTAAAGGGAATGAACAGGAATCAATGGCAAGGCTAAAGAAATTGATGACTATAATGGACAGTATGAATGATCAAGGTAAAACAGATCTCTTCCATTATTTTTCTTTGTTGAACGAGACTCTTTGAAGATTGTTTTGGGCAACAAGTTAGACATAAGGCTGCTTCTAAGATGACAGAAAAGCGAGAGGAACATTTCACCCTTACAAATAGTAAAGAGCACAAATGTAGCCCTGTACCCTATAACCTTTGTCGATAGTTAAGAGATATACTGGCTACATGGATACGTACTTCTGCTTTCTTGTAAAATTTCAAAGCATTGTGTCAGCGTGTAGCTATGCTTCTTTAATTATTAACACTGTCCTTACAAATGAAAAAGTTGCATTCATCTTCATGCAGTCACTGTCGATCTTTATATCTTTCTTCCACCCTCACATTTACTTAGTGGCACAGCCTGCTCTCTGGAAGGTGTTGTTTCTAATCTAGCCATAACTTTCACAGGGGAGGTGTACTCTTACCCTTGAGCTAAACCTGTTAACATGGCTCAGTCTGGATATACTGAAAGAATAAATTGTTTCTAGCAACTTTTTCTTTCACTGTAATTTAATGTATGAAGGTCCATTGTTTAGCGCTGTTTCCTAGAATACTCTCTGTTATTTCTGTACAATTCTGCATATCCACTTCTAAAACTAATTTTTTGTTCTCTGGCTCAAAAATAAATTCTTAGCACGCTTGTTTTCATTTCTGCTACCAGCTCTAATCAGTAACAATTTTTTTTTTTTTCTTTTCCTGTAATTGCAGAACTTGACAGTACAGATGGTGCTAAAGTATTCAGTAAGCAGCCAGGAAGAATCCAAAGAGTAGCAAGAGGTTCAGGTGTTTCTACTCGAGATGTCCAAGAACTTTTGACCCAATACACTAAATTTGCACAGATGGTGAAAAAGATGGGAGGTATCAAAGGACTTTTCAAAGGTAAAAAAGTAGAACACTCGGTGTGAAGGCTACTTGATGTGTGAACACAGGAGTCTCAATGTGTATTAGGTTTTAGGAGACAAGGGGAAGTGTATTGTGAGAGGAGGACTGAGTTGTAGTTCACCATCTTTCATAATGTTTGTAAGCTCTAATGTAACTAGTGAGAGCTGTTTTGTTCTTCATGATGCTAATGTATAATGTGGCAGTCAAAACTACTGTTTTTTCTGGCTTACCCAAGGTAGAGTTCATTATTACTACAATACTGATACTTCAGTCCGTGGTGTGGGAGGGAAAGGGACTGCTCATCCTGAAGTACAGTGGTTGATGTAGTAACTGTTGATCATTGATTTAACTGGATTTTAGAAGTAGGAGACAAAAACAAAAACATGACCCAGAATTTTGGTGTTGGTTTTTTTAGCCTCATAAATTAATATGCTTTGCTTCTTCCATTTTCTTTAAGGTGGTGATATGTCCAAGAATGTAAACCCATCGCAGCTGGCCAAGCTGAACCAGCAGATGGCAAAGATGATGGATCCGAGAGTCCTTCATCATATGGGTATCCACTGTCTTTTTACAACTTCAGCATTTACATTTGATCCATTTGAAATATTATGGAATTGAGGAGGGGGATGTAAAAATGTGTTAATTACGTATCAGTATTCAGTGCATCCTAAGAAGAATCAGAAAGCTTAGTTGTGTACTTTGCACTTAGAAGTGCATATTCTAGGCTCTTCATTTGGATTCAGGTCTCAAAATGAGCAATTGGAACAGTGTCTGACAAAGTAATGAAGATTACTTATCAGAATTCAAGCATGTCTGTTGTAAAGTGCATCTATTTCTGAACTTCTCTTCCAAGCTTTGGCTCCAGTAAGTAATGCTGACATTGTAAATGCTTCCATGCTCAAGTCTTGCTAACTGATAGTGATAACTCCTTCAAGACTTTTTCTTTTGTTGAGATTTTAATGCAATGGTCATGTTAAAATCCACTCTGAGCCTTGTGTTTGTAGATCCTCCTACAATTACTTTGTCAGATGTCTATATTTTGATAGCTATTTAAGCCTGGTTGAGTTTTGGGTTTTCATTTGTACGTTGCTGAAATGGCCTATTTACAGCACACGTGCTTTAGAAGAAGCAAGATCTGTGTTTCAAAACTAAGTAACTAAGTGTTCTCGCTTATTTTCTGTAGGTGGCATGGCAGGATTGCAGTCAATGATGAGGCAGTTCCAACAAGGTGCTGCTGGGAATATGAAAGGCATGATGGGATTCAATAATATGTGAAGAAGCCTTAAAAATGGACTTGTTTGACTATTAGTTGCAACTTCGGTGAAAGAATTTGCTTTCTTCCTTTTTACAGTGATGGGCGGAGTGGTCTTTTAAAAATGCTATTCAAGCTTCTCAGTTTCTACATCTAATTTCTGAAAACTATTTTTGCTTAAATTAGCTCCTCTCCACTAATACCTGATGGCACAAAGAGTTATTGAATTTAATGATGTAAAATTTTAATATTTAGAGACACTTTTTAATTGTTTACATTAAATGGCAGCCATTATATTTGTAAACAACCCTGATCTTTGGTTATAGTACATAAAAGTCACAAATATACTGTAAAATAAAATTAATTATAAACAGAGGAATGTCTTATTTTTTCAGTTCTTTCATAATGACCATTTATGAGCATGCAATGAGACTTCCTTAATTTTGTTTCTAATTACTGCTATAACTCTTTGGCATACACAATTTAACTCATTCACCATCTGAAAAGTGCTGCTGCTGCTGCTCAGAATTTTGAAGAAGGTGAGTGTGTTAGTTTTGCACAGAATTTTGTTCTTCAGAATTCTATTGCTCTTTCCCTATACATAAAGAATGAAGCAACTAACAATGTGTGTATGCAGATATCTTTAGTATATGTGACAGCTTGATAATCTTCATACCAGACTGCCGATTAAACTGTTGTTCTGTTGTGAAGATAGTAATATATAGTAGATTTTTGTGCTGGTATTCATCTTGAAACAAAAACAGCTGTATCTGACAGACCATATTACCCCAGCACAGCCACATTCTGGTCTTCATATCTTACATCATCCACTGCTTGATCTGAAATGGTTGGAATCTACAGGTGTTTCATAAGCTAAGTTAAAATTTGATGTCTAAGCAAATATGGTAAGATCTTTAATCCTTAGTTTTATGACGGAGAGTGTGTTATGGATTTAAATATACTGCAGAGTGCTTGGGGTTGTAAATGCTCCCATTTATATTGCCTAGATAAATGTTAGAAATTAAATGCAGAAGTTAAAACTGTCCATCTGTTAATGTCAGTTGTCTGAAAAGGTGACAGCTAACACAGCCGATAGCATAATTTCCTACAGAAATCCTCTTCTGCTAGTAAAAGATAAGATGTGCTGTAACTTAATCTATAATGTGGAACTATCTTCTGCACTATTAATGGTACATGTATTCTTACCTGTAGATGATGCTGAAAAATCTATAGGTACGCCACTCACTATGACACTATTCATATGCCTAAAGTGCAGTCTGAAAGGACTGTTTAAGTTGGATCCTAGTATTTTAAGTGCAACAGAACAATGAATATTTCTGTATCACGAGCTTGTGTGGGTGCTGCTCTCAGCTGTTTAAATGGTATGTATTTACAGAAGCTTTGTTTTTATAGTATTTTCAGTTCTTGAGCAATAAAAACTAATACAATATACAAAACCATGTAGCAGAGACTGGAAAATAAATCTTGGTTTGCAACACAGTTAGGGGATAGTGGATAGTTAATTTGAATGCTGTTGATGGAAATCGTACGTGAATAGGCATATTGAGAATGAACAGTGAAGCTCTGTGCTTTCATACAGACTCAGCTGGACTGTCACGTTATTAGCAGTTAACTCTTCCTATTTTCACTTCATTGTGCATGTTTAGCTCTAGTCTTCAGGAAGAATTTCTGTATTACCACTGCTGCTACTGTACAGGAATAGAGTTCTTGCTAGCTGGGTGAGCAAGGAGAGGCAAGGGTGGGTTTGGAAAACAGTTCTGTTGGTGTTGGATGTGCGATTTGTTGTTTCCAAAGAATATTACTGGTATAAAAAAACAGCAGACTTGCTCGTCATTTACACATAGGTGAACTCTTAACGCTGAGCAGGACAATCTTCAGAGCTTGTTAGGGACCAACTGCCTGAAGATTTTAATTTTTAAGTTTGACTTTAGGAAATGGTCTATACAACACTCTTATGGCTTTTTAGGGGAACATTTTTAAAGAGTGTGGGAAATAAAATTTGAATTCTGCAGAGCACAATGGAGTGTACTCTGTTCTTTCAGCTGGGTATTCTTAATTGCATCGAGGTGAGGGGCTTTATAAAAGTGTTAGAAAGTGTCAGCATTAGATCGTTTTATTGTTAGGCTGCTTGTATGTATCTGCTGTTTTATTGTCTGGACAAGTGGCTAAATCTAAATTCAGGTGAACAGGTAATTGTAGTGCTTGGAGAATGCCACTAGGAGGAGCTAATGGCTAAGAGAGAGAGCGACGTACCAAATAAGCTTAACTCCTTATATTTGTGTTCTAGTCGTGCATCCTTACTTTAAAATCAGTGACGTTCTACAGTTGGTTACCCTCTGGTTACAGCATGTTAACAAGCGTAGGTATGTACTTATTAGGGTACATTAATGTAGAAACGAGTTTCTGATGTGTGTTTATTGTTTTTGGAAGGATTATGGATGTCAAAGTGTGTGCAAGCCCCAATTGTGCTGTTCTGTATTTAGAAGACCCTCACCAGCTGTGAAACAACCATTCTTGTATTCTCAGTGCATGCTTGTTTAGTTTGCTGCTCTCTAATGGAAAGTCCTACCCGCAGGACTAGAGGAACAGGTTTGATGTAACTTTGTTTTCAACCTAGCAAGGAACAGGGATCATTCTGGCAGCTCAAATAAATGTTTGTATTCTTTCATTGCAGCTATTGAGAAGGACGCTTTTAGTTCGTGACAGCTCTCTTCTGAGAAACTGCAATTCTAAGACATGTTCCAAGAACCTATCTGCTACAGACCATGGTTCCTTGGAAAAGCATGTTGCAGCCACTGACTCCAACCTTGAAAGAATGATTCATTCAATCCTTGGTTCTCTAAACAGGATCTTCCACATGCAGAGGAGGAAGCCTTTGTTCTCTCCCTCTTGGCAGTGGCTGATGTGCTTTCTCTTAGATCAGTTCTGGTCCCTTGTTATTAAGGTGGCTAGCAGTAGCATAAAGCTTTCAGCATGCAGTTAGGAGAAAGACGACTTTGCTCTTGCTCATTGGAGGAAACCAGTGAAGTGAAGGCAAATGCTTTTCCTTGCTTGCTGGGAATACATGTTATTTTCTCACTGAGACAAATCCCAGGGGCCAGGATACCCTCAGGTTTGTTGGGGTATTTTTGTTTTTGTTTTTCTCCTAAAAGGAGCGAGGTGGGGCCTTTTCCCTAGCTCCAGAATTTGCCCTTTTGTGTGTGTGTGTGTGTGTGTGTGTGTGTGTGTGTGTGTGTGTGTGTGTGTGTGTGTGTGTGTGTGTGAGGTGTGATAGTTCATCCACAGGCAGCTGAGCTGGAAGGACTGCATGCTTCAACACCTCCTGAGGTGAAATCCCACTCTTCGGTTGAGACTATAGCCTCCCGCTGATCCAGCGGGCGGCCAGGCAGATGTGAGGGGGACGAAGAGCAGGCTGGGGGAGCTCAGCGTGCCTCTGAGAAGCCAGCTCTCTCCTGGCTCTAAGTGCCGCAGCTGGAGGACGCAGTGCCCGAGGCGCGGCCCGCGCCGAGCCCCCGTGCAGCGACCGAGAGGCGGGAGGGCGGCGGGGCGCACCAGGCCCCAGCGGCCCTCGCTCAGCGCCCCGCCCCCCCCGGGCGGTGATGACGGGCGGCGCCGCCCGGTTGCTCGCCTCGCTGGGCCGCGGCGGGCGGGAGGATGGAGCAGGGGCTGTCCGCCATCACCCTGTACTGCGCGCCCGCCGCCGGCCCCGCGCCCGCCGCCTGCGCCATGGAGCCCGAGCAGGTGAGCGGGGTCACCGGGGCTCGGGCGGGGCCGCGGTGTGCGTGGCAGAGCCCGGCGGGAGGGCCGGTGGTCGTGCGGGGGCGGCAGGCGGAGCGGCTCTCTGCCCTTCGGTGCGCGGTAGTTACCGCCTGCAGCGCGGGCACGCTCGCACCCCCCCGCGTCTTCTGTTTCACGGGCGAACAGCGCCTTACAAATTGCCTGATAAATATTGGATCAGGGCGGCTTTCTTCTGCCAGCCAGCGTGTCAGTGACAGAGCCGAGGTGTCGGAGCACCGGAGCTCGGGCGGACTTTGACCTGCAGGGCGCACCCCAGCTCGGCAGAAGCGGGATGGCACGGGCAGGACCGTGTTTTGGTTGCTGTTACAGCCTCCCAGCGACTAGCGTGGTCAGGCCGGCAGCTCTTTGTGAACTGATCGATTACCTGCCCTTCTGGGAGAGTGCAGGTGGCACAGACTGGGGTGTTTTGGATCAAAAGTTCAGTATGTGACCCCGGGTTCTGACAGACTGGAGGATGACAAAGTGAGTGGTCTGCGCTCCTATTTGCTTTTCCTCTTTCTTTCCCCAGTGAAAGCTGAGGTTGTTACGTTGTCCTGTGTTAGTTACACTGAGCACCACCAGCTGCAGGTGTCCTCATACACTTCATCCTTAACTGCAGTTTATTTGTTTCGGCATTTTGATTGTGGGCTGGGATCCCATGGTGCTGGGCATTGTACCAGCACAGCTGAAGTGCTCCCTGCTCTACGTGCTTCTGCCAAAAATTGAGGTGAGAGGGGGTGAAAGGAGAAAGGAGGAACAGCGCTTTGGGATGTAACCTTCCAAAAGGAGAGGTGTGTGTGAGGGTTGTAAACTGAACTACAATTTCAAGGGGCCATTTGGAGAAGACAAAAGTAGGACAGACCTCACAGGGCATCTTCACACCTAAAGCTCTAGCATGGTAGAAAGCACATAGGTAACTAGTCCACTGTTTAATAGCTGGCAGAATGGAAACCAAATTAAATGCTTGCATAGCACTTACGGTATGCTACATGCTGAGGCTTTCAGGACCTGTGTGGTGTGGTGGTGAGGATAGGCCTGTGGAAAAAATGAGATGACAAGCTGACCAGAGCTCTGCACATGAAGGGTGATCTGCATGACAGCTCCCTGCACTGGAAAAAGAAAATAAGTGTGTAAGGCCTCAATCGGAAGATACTGTTGTGTTTGTCTATAAAGTGAGTCTGGGTGGTAATTAAAGATTAGGTCTGTGTTGCCACATTTTTGAGTAGATGCTGTTGGGAATGGAAATAATATGTTCCGATGCTGGGCTTCTGCTCGCAACTGGGAGACATGGCTTTTGTTGGTGTTGTGCATGTGAAAATTAAAAGGACATATGCCACAGTGATGACTGACACCTAGGTTTGTGCCCGTGTAATAATCAAAGCAACAGCTCATGTGTTTTATTTTATTAAATAAATTTAGGTCTCCGAACCAGATTAGTAAGGGAAATGTTTCGTCCTTCCTTGATGATTCTTTTTTGTGCTGGACTGCATTTGTCCAAAATGTTGTACCAGCACCAGCTGTGCTGAGCACTTTACGTCACGTAGTGTAAGAGGGGTACAGGATGCACTGAGAAGTGTACAGCTTCCATAGCCAGTGAATTAAAGCCTGCTTTTAAACTTTAAAAACATACTACGCTATTTTTCTGAGCTAAAAGATATTTAAAGTATTTGAGCTAAATGAATCAAAATCAGCAGAAAGATTTCTAGGAGCTTGTAGTGAGGCTTGCTATTATTGTTCACAATAAATAATTATAAGAAATAGGGCTCTTACAGTACTGCAACTAACCATGAAAAATGGAATCATTGTACTGTGCCAATAAAGGAATGTGAAATTTTCATAAGATGCCAATTCTGTGGTGCTCTGTGCTCCAAAAAAGCACAGAACCAACTTGCAGTGAGCAGTGCCCTGCCCCTCACAGCAGCACAAAGGATGCTCCCTGTGTTCAGGCTGTTCCACTTTTTCAGCACTCAGATTTCTGTAGCTTTGCTGTCCTACCACTGCTATTCCCAGGAATGAAACTCAGCGGAGAGAGTGCACTAGGCCCACGACTGCCAGCTTTGTGTTTCTTCATGGAAACGTAATGCCATTTCAGCTGGATTATACCACTGAAAGCTTCATCCTGACACTTCATTCTGTTTCATTCCTCCAGAAACATACACGGAACGTGCCGTGTAGCTAAAGAAATGCTGCAGGAAGCCAAAATGACTTGCAGTTTTCTGAAGCTGCAACATGAGGGCTGGAAGGAATGATGAATGTGTGTACTCCCTCTCCGCATCGTCAGGCCTGGCACGTGATCGGGGTGTTCCCTCCCTCTTTTCTGGGCATGAGAAAAATCCATTGCCTGGAATGAAGGAGGCAGTTCTGCCCCCCTGCCTTCACTTATCCCATTGCACTATGCTTGCTGGATTTCCTAGTGAACCCAGCAGAAGTGACAGGAAAAGCCACGCTGTGTTTAGGATTAAGGGTAATCCTACAACCGTGTGTTTAAAAATACATATTTTTACTAATAATTTTGATTTGTGATCTGTGAAGACTGCTCAGGTTAAATATACACAAGTAGTCTAAAAATTGGAACACTTCTATTTTATGTCAATATAATTCTATGTATGCGTGCATATATTTCCTTCCCCAAGTTCCTCATGCCACGCTTCTACAATATGTGTGCTTTTAAAAACCTGCCTGGTACATGAAAAGCAACTGACTAACATTTCCTATCTTCTGTGTTCTTCACTGTATGACAGAAGTATTTTCAGAAGAGCTTTTGCATTTGTTGCGGGAGTACTTAAAAGCTCTACCAAAATGAAGGGTGTGATGTAATACGAAACTTACTGAAGTTCTCCGACAACAAGAGCTGTTATCCTAAAGAATGACAGGGCAGCCTTTGAACCAAATGTAGGGCTTTCTAAGACTTAAAGACTGCACTGTAGTATTCAGTAGCTGGAAGAACAAACCCACACTTCTTCATCCGTCCTTACCTACTAAATTAGGTGTTCTTTTTCATGGCCCCTTGTACTAACAGTTAATGCTGATGCTGTATATTCTAAACAATTTAAATTCTTAAACATATCGTGAAGCTTTTTGAGGGAAAAGTCCAGTTTTGCAGCTTATTGCATCAAAGTGTACTTTAGGTAATTTCTATTTTTTTTTTTTCTCCTCTGTAGCAACTTGCAAATGGAGATAGAGGCTTTGAGAATGTGGAGCTGGGTGTCATAGGGAAAAAGAAGAAAGTTCCAAGGAGGGTTATTCACTTTGCAAGTGGAGAAACAATGGAAGAATATAGCACAGATGAAGAGGAAGATGAACAAGAGAAGAAAGACCTGTTGCCTCCTGTGGATCCTGTAAGTATTTCATTTGCTTGCATTTTTTCTTCTAGTTTTGATGTCACGAATTTGATTTGGTGTATTAAAGATTCAGTTAATTCAATTGGTTCTAGGCACTGAGAAATCTCAGCAGTATTTCTGGGAAGTTTTGCTACATCCCCAGCCTTGTGTTTCTTTTTTGACAGCCCCACAAACTGATATCCCAACTATTTCTTCTCTACCCTCCTACAGTTCTGTCTTCCCACAAATTGAGCATGCAGTCCTGTTCTCTGCTTGCCTCACCTCCATTCCTGGCCTTCTCTGGCCTTGATTGCCTCTACTGAGCTTGAAGTGGGGTCCTGGAAATTGGCTGGATCTTACCCCATGTGCTGAGTGCAGTCAAGTGGCTGTGGGTTGCTGCTTTGTGCAGCAGCCAGCCTGCCTGTGCACTGGAGGCAAATGCCTGTTTAGAGCTGCTTGTTCCTGCACTTCAGATAGGAGTCTTTGCGCACACAGAAACAGGTGCTGTTTTCTACCTGTCATAAGCATTGCTGTTGAAATGACTTGTGCACCACGGTTTGGGAATCCACGATTGAGTAATGTTGTGTTCAGAATTTCCTATTTAATGCATGATTTGCTACTGTGTTACTTTGTGTCCTTCCCAAGGATGCAAAGGGGAGGGATTTCAGCAAAGAGTTTGACTTTCAGCTTGTTCTCTGAAGAAGTGTTGTGGCCACAAGGGGTTTGCTTTGTGAGGGTCTGTCAATCAGTTCTCCTTTTATCCCTCTGTAAAATTAATTTAGCTTGAAAAAAAGTGATAGTTTGAGGATTGAGCTGCTAGGAGACTATGGAGTGCTGGGATTAGGCCTCTGAGGGATTCATGTACAAAGCTGTTGCATTCAGTCTCGAATGGACTGATGGCATTGGTACCTCTTTCTAATATACAAAGAAAAGTAATGTTAGCTTGAGAACAGCTGTATCAGCATAAAAGTGCACGTCAAGTTTACAAATTAATTAAAACATTGAAAATTAATTGATTTTTTTCCAATGAATGATTGAAAATAATGTATTTAACTTATAAGCAGTTGATAGATGTGAAACTATTGTTGTTTTTTTTTCTTCCCCCTAAGGGTTTACTCTAGAAGTGCAAGAACTGTGAAACTTACTGAATATTACAGTAACATTAATGTATTTTCAGATTCAGATCTGTTCCACACAATGAGGGCTCTGTCAGATGTCCATAGATATTTACAGAGGTTTTTTTTTAGTTATAATGAGCAAGGGACTAGATCTGTGTAGTTCCTCTGTCATACCCTCTCAGTAGAAGAGTCTCACTGCATTAGCATGGTGAAAGGCTTGCAGGACTTGGTGTATATGTCGTGAGGCCACGGAAGTGCAAATGGGCACTTAACTAAAAAGTCCTCAAATATTCACGACTGCCAGGAGTTGTGTGTGATCATACTCCTGCTTTCCTAATAAGAATTTTATTCTGAATACCAAAAAGCATATTATATGGTACAGTTAAAATTGCTTTATTCCACTATAGTTTATGAAATATTTAATTTTTATTACTATTTTTTTTAATATATAATAAAGTAACCTTCTAAAGCAGAGCACTTTACTGTGGAGCGCAGTATGCCCTATTAAGCATTGCTTTTTACCTTGGCAGAATGAACTTGATTAGACCAAGGGTTGCCATTAAATGAAGTTTACCTTATCTGCTGAGTGCTTCGTGTATCCCAACTGAGCCAGTGAATTGAAGAAATGTTAGTCCAAGCTGAGCTTTGATGTTTTAGCCAACAGCTGCCTTGAAAGTGTTTTTATTGTAGGATTTCTATAAAAGCAATTAAGTAGTCAGTTTGCTGGGACCAGCATGTCTAAAACTTGTTATCTCGGTTGGGATACAGAAAAGTATGTTGCAAATAATAGCTGTTCCTGGACCAATTTATTTTTAGAAAAAGCACATAATATTTGGAATAGAAACTTTAAATCATGAAAATTCAAAGCTCAGCTGGTATTGGCATAGTAGCAGCTTCCGAGTGAGTGGAAGAGAAACAAACATTTGTTGTTTTTTTTTTTTGCTGTGTTGTGAAGAAACTTCTTCAGTAACTATGCCTTGGTTTAATTGCACTGTAGAGCTAAGCAGACAATGGCAGTTGTCTTTTGTACTGAGCAAAGTAACATGTATGTATACTGATAATATGATAACTAAATATCTCAGTGTGATGGGCTGATGCCACCCAAAATGGAATGAATTCTCATAAGTCTTAAGTTTTGCTTTGAAGCAGTGGTTCTGACACTTCTGTAAGTCAGTGTTCAGTTCATTGCTGTTCTTGGATCAGAATATCTGGTCTATGGTGGTGGTTTTTTAAGAGGGAGTTGAGTCCAAAATGCAGGGCATGCTTACTATGTTTTTCTGATTTATTCTTTTAAGAGAACTACGTTTTTTATTATTAGTGTTCCCCTTTGTTTCTTTGGTGTTTGTAAATGCTTTGTTCATAACCGAATCATCTGTCCAAAAATGTAATTTGTATTGTAGATCTCCTTTGATTCTGTCCTCCGAAACCTTTCTCTAAGGGGATCTAGTGATAATCTTTCTGCTTATTCCTGGATTGCCACTTTGCTGCCCTCACCTATTAGGTGAGTGGGCAGAAATGCCTTTGCAGAGCAACGCTAAGCAACCATACAGCTGTTGATTGTAACCTTAGCAATCATCCTCAGAAGATTTCAGTAATAGAGCTCCAGAACAGATTAATTTTGTTGGAAAGATTGAAAGGTATTCTTACAGGAGGATTATTCTGATATCTTCTAGTTAAAAGGAGCTTAATTTCATACAGCAAAAAAAACCCCCAAACCGTTATTTTATGCGATTGAGAACTCTGAAAGTCTAATTTTATTTGAAGAATTTGGGATTGAGGGAGGAAAAACAGTCAGTGACCAAATAGTTGCTATTCATCATAGGATAGATGCTTTTTTTGATGCTCCTCAATCTTGATTTCACCAGCTCGTGGCAGCAGTTTCACCTGCTGTGTTCAGTGAAGAACTTGTTATACCAGTGAGTAGTCCGTCAGTAATTAAACTCATTAAACTTGCATCTTGACACAGTAAACATTGGCAGTATTTAACTCATAAAACATAAGTATTTTTTTCCTAAATAATAAATGATTATTTTCCTCATTTTTGCTATTTACTCTGAGGAAAAACACACACACTCCAAACAAAAAAGCCCAAGAACAAAGCAAACAAAACCAACCTAACAAAGAACAAAGCAGCAGAGCAACATTCTTCAGAAAGCTTGGAAAGTGTTATTAGGGACTGAAATTGACAAAAATGAATATGGATGTGGATGGTTTCTATGGCATATTCAGGTGTTCAGCAGAGTGTATCTGCTCCCTTAGGCAGCACCATACTAGGAAACAATACTGCGCTGTTGCTGAATCATAGCTCTCCTGGTTTTATCAGCGGATGAATTCATTATGTTAATTCCTACTTAAGATGCAGTGCACTAGCACCTTCTGTACGTGGACTTGGGCAAATAGCTGAGTTTTAGAATTGTGCATTAGGGTGTTATGGAATGTAAAATCAAGTCTAAATAACCATGATGGTTTTGATTTTAAAAAACAAAATTATATCAGGATAGCAAGATGGTATAGTCAAACATTGAAGAAACACATACTTCAGAGAATGACGGTAGGAGAAATATTGTTCCCTCATATTAAACTCATCTCCCGCATTTCATTCAAGAAATACAGTGTTATATGTTCTTGTTTTGTTTACACTGAACATTAAGGCTTCTCTAGACAAAGAAGATATGTGACATCTGGATGTGCAGTTCTTACTGAACTGACTTTAATTCCTTGAATGACACTGGAAAATGATACCAAAGATACCTCATCTAGTAGTATTAACTCATACTCAGCTTTTGCATAACGTTTATGTTCTTATGACCCATAAGGTTCTTGTTCTCTCCAGTGCCTCTTCTCAGCTCACATTTGCCTTTCTTGCTTAGGTATCTGAGCTTCTGCCAGAAGCTGCCCAAACTTACCCTGAGGAAGTAAGAAAAAAACAGAGGAGAATTATTTCTCCTGGTTGTGTTTGCATGTTCTGCTTGTTCTCCGTGGTGTTTACTCTACAAACCATTTCATTTTTACTGTTAAAGTCTCGTTACATGGTTTCATTTGGCTTTATATTACCTTTTGAGACACTTGAAAGAATGTTCCTTTTTTGAATTACCAGGACTGGCCCCAAAATACTGGACTGAGCAAAGAACCTAGCTAGGCCAGAGACACGTGATGTAGGAAGCAAAAATTTGTACAAAGTTGAACTTAGAATTGCTTCTGACATAGCAAACTGTTCTTTAATTGTGGTGAGGGAATAGTAGAAATAGAAAGCATCTCTGTGCCTGCGGAGACTCAGATTTAGTGTTTGTGGTACTGCGGTAGGACATCAGAATATTCTGTGTCTGATTTGCTTCTGTCACATCGAAGCTCAGCTTCTCTTTTTATCCTTACATGTTAAAGGGGCTCTTGTAGCTTCTTACTTACTGCTGCACAGCAGGCTTTTGTTTGTCCTGCACGCTGTGTGAGTGCTTTTTGACCTTGTCACCTTGTTATGAAGGATTGTACAAAGGCTTGTCAATGCCATTATTTGCACCTGTGGCAATGAGCTTTTCCAGCACTTTTCTCAAGTTCTTCAACTGAACAAATTGAGAAATGATTGTCGTTAGCTTGTCTGCCAACTGCGTACATAATCAACAAGCTGGAGGTGCTTTTGTATAAGCAGGATAGCAGCTGGTTTTGCTTACACTTTTACCTTGGCAGGACATTTTCCATATCCATTGCCAAAAATAGATAGCATCTGTTTTAATTCTGCTTGCCAGCTTGAGCTTCTTGCTTGACAGATTGTACTCACGGATGAGATTTCCCCAGAGCCTTCTCAGTGCTGAACAGCCCTACCTCTTTCATCCTTCCTTCATGTTCCAGTCCCTTCACTGTCTTAGTAATGGTGCTTCCCATTCAGGTTCACAAACATACTTGTGTCCAGTTTGCTGGAAGCAGATCCTCTTGTATCGTCTTTCTTACACCATACCTTACTTCTAGACCTTTAGATTTCTGAAGTCCAGTTGTACAAGGACATGTGGGATGAAGGCAGTTTTTACTACCACAGACTTTTACAGAAACACTTCCTGTTGTCTCTTATGTTTCTTGCTAGATTCAACTCCAGGTGTGCTCTGGCTTTCCTAATTCTGTCTCTGAATGCTCAGGCTGCTTTATATTCCTCTGATGTTACCTGTCCCTGCTTTCACTTTCCGTATATTCCCTTTTTACAGCTGAGTTTGGTCAGGAGCTCCCTGTTGACCGACACAGGCCTGCTGGCATTTCTGCCTGACTTCCTGCTTGTTGGGATGGATTGCTTATGAGCTTGGTGTGGATGATTTTTCATTATCAGCTGGCTTTCCTGGACCCCTCTTCTCTCTCCGGCCTTTTCCCAGGGGGCTATTCCAGTCAGATTGAGACTGTTTCTTGCTGTGTGTAGCAGAACTCATCCACTTATTCTTCCTGGTACTTTGACCTATAGCATGCACATGCTACAGTGTTACCTGTAGTCAGCACTTTAATCCTTGCCAGTAAGCTGTGGGCTGGCCCTTATCCACGCCCAGGCAGAGCTCCATGAACTCCTGCTGCTCTTACACAGATGGTGGCTCCCTATCTTGTGTGCCTGGTCTGGGTTTACCGTAAAGCAAAAATACATGGTAGCTGCAGACAGGTACCATTGCAGATTTTATTCCATGTCTATTTGAGCATTTGCATATCTTACTGTGTATCTTTGACATACAGCTATACACGTTGGTACTATTTTGTTGTTACAGACAACGCTCACGTGGGGACCCTACTTGTGGTTTCATATGCTGAGAGTTGCCACATCAACCTTATCAGGTACTGATTCATTCGATTCTTAGTTAAGCACAATGAAGAACATTGAATCACTTTGACAGACTGTAAATAATCTTTGTAGCCTACTGGTCATTTTTTTCAAAAGTATGAATGATTGTGTGCTTTTTCCTTCCTTTAGGCAGTAATGTCATTTATTTATGTATTTATTTCTTTTTCAATCAACAACTGCTGTATGAAGCGTGAATCCCTTTGCTGAACACTTTAATTTTTCTATTTTTCTCCATGTGTAGTTATGGTGATGTTGGCAAGGGAGTACATCAGCTTCCTATTAAGTCTTCTGTGGAATCATTTTGAGTGATGTTATTTGGAAAGAATGTTTTGCCTAACTAAAACTTCAGTTTTTATTAAGACAACTGGCAACTATCCTAGGTGTATACCTAGTCTTGTACTTTTCAACAGCCTGCTGATGTTGCAGGACTTACTGTCAGAAGTCTTAACTCACTAAACAGAAGTTTCTTTGAGCTGTGGCCCTCATGAAATTTTGCTGAGTTTTTGGAATGCATGTCCTAGTCTGTGTTCTCCCCAGTGTATGAAGTAGTTTGTATTGTATACTGACAAGCTGTGGGATTTCCATCATTGTACAGGCTGTGAGTGTTTAAAAGACTATTGGCAGTCTATCCTATTGATTAAACTATTAGTATTTTTAGAAACACTTTACACTACTATCCTGTCCATGCCATATGTTTTCCTCATTCACAAAGGCACGTATCACTGTCTCTGGTACCGTTCGACTGAAGTGCCAGTATAGTTAGTAGCCATATACTTGTGTCTAATTTTCAGTTAAAAGCTTAAATTTTAATGGATGCCCTAGGAAAGCAAACCTGGGTGCAAAGCTAAAGCTGTTAGCATGCAAACACTACCACTACTGAGGTTTTCATTCATTTCCATATTCTTTTTTTGTTCGTTCTCTTTCTTTCCGAACAGTTCTTAATATATTAAGCTGAATCTGTAAGTAGCTTAGCATAGCAGATATTCTCTTTTGAGAGATGTACAAGGATGGAAAACCATTCAGGAAAGGTGACACCTTTTACAATGGAACTGTGTTCAAGACCTTTCTTCTATGTACTAACCACTCCTAAACTTTATTTGTTTTCAGTGTGTGATTTCCTTGGGGAAAAGATTGCATCTGTTCTGGGGATAAGCACTCCAAAATACCAATATGCCATTGATGAGTATTACAGAATGAAGAAAGAGGTACGTGTGAGATTAGGTCCTTAAACGTTTTTTCTCCCTACTTACCGTGGTTTATGCTTGCTTACCCAAGAGCATTTTCTCATCAGCTTGTCAGTCTTAGAGTTGGTTGGGTCCTGACCACTGCTCTGCTTGCTTGCTTCTATTCCATAACACATTTCACTTTAAAAAGCTTGAGAAAGCTGAAAGGAGCACTCTAAGGAGGCGGCTGCCTCAGTTTATTTGCGTAAAGTCGTGTACTTTTCAACTGTGAATTAAAGGGAGATTGAACGTTACGTTACCATTTATTCTAAGCTGTAACTGAAAATGAATGAGAGGTAGCTAGTGCTTTGTGCAAAAAGAACTTA
Source organism: Oreortyx pictus (assembly GCA_036925125.1). Lineage (NCBI taxonomy): Eukaryota > Metazoa > Chordata > Aves > Galliformes > Odontophoridae > Oreortyx > Oreortyx pictus. The sequence goes on from JAUPFR010000006.1 coordinate 35,882,755, forward strand.
AAGCTTTAACGCTTTTAAAGCTTATTTTAATAGCTTTTTTTTTTACTAGAATAGCATTGAAATGCTTCACAGAAAGTGGACCTATCACTACTGCTGTTCACTAAAGACTGCTTATCTGGACAGTCATTTTTTTCTGTGTTGATGGGACACAGTTTGATCCTTTACTTTAAATGTTTTGGGTTTATTTTTTTTTTTCCTTAATGGGAGTTCTGCAATTACAATAAGCTAGTGACTGATTTAAAGCAGAACAAATATCTGTGTCTCGTAACGGGAACTGGTGTGTTCTTACAGAATATAAGTTTTTCTTACTTCAAGGAAACAGTAGCTTACGAACCTGGTCGTTTATTTTAGGAAGAAGAGGAGGAACAGGAAAACAGGATGTCAGAAGAAGCAGAAAGACAGCATCAGGAGCAGCAGAGCAAGGCACAGGCTGAGGCTCCTGTCCAGACAGACCAGCCTGAAGCAACAACCTGTACTTCCTTTGTGAATGTAAACTTTGAAAATGAGGGAGATTGCCAGGCTGTTGTGGAAAACAAACAAGATGTAGTTTCTGTCCCCAGTTAAGTGAAACCTCTGTATACTGTAGGAAATAGGAAGTGTCAGGTGTCATAATCTGGCTACGAGCAGGAAAATAGGATTATACTTGTTCCGTGTAATACAACTTGTAGCATTCTTATTGATCAGGAGAGAGCTAAGTGATGTCTCTTCGTTCCTCCAGCCTAATAAAGGCTGAGGCATTCTGCCAAATTGGCACTTCAGTTAAAATGAAAATTGTACTACAAACATTTAGTCTGAAATTGAATTTCTTGTAAAGCAAGTAAAACTTTTAAACTGTCTGACACTGTGGATCGCAGACGTAGTGCTCTTTCCTATTTCTAAACGCCTGTTTCTGATTTGTACGTTGTTTGCAACTTGGCTCTCCGTGAATAGATCAATAGGAATCAATATCCTGTAACTCACAAGTGATGGTAGTAGCTTCTGAATTCCCCTATTTGTTGTCATTACTGTGTGCATGCATCTTTCTGTTACTGACACAAGAGATGTTAGATTTAATGTTAACCAGATTGAAGGCCCAATGAAACACTTTATTATTGCTGTTAACTTTAAAGGAGGCTATAAACACCTCTGAGTACACAGGTACTTGTAGCAGCACTGTGGGAAGCTGATACTGCTCAGCTGTTCCACGTAGTGCTGCAGTGGAGCACAGAACTAGCGTCAGCGTGAGACGCTGTCCTCTACATCCAAGAATTAAGTGAGCCACCTGTTCTAATACTTCTTCCCATGCTCTGAATTGGCATGGAGTGTAATGTGAAGTCTTGCGAAATTGTAATGAATGCAGCAGACGTTGTGTACAGTGCCACCCTTTAACTGCACCTTTCTTTTTTTGTCATAGGATGCCTGAATCAGTGTACCTAATTCACCTGGATGTTTGTTTCAGGTTCAGTTATGAAGAAATGTCCTACTGCAGGTATCTTCCCCACAGTGCAGAATTTATAAGTAACTGGAAATGATAAAACCAGGCTTACGTATCTTCTTTTAAATGGAACAACAAAACAAAAACTTGTTTCAGTATTGAAACAGAACTCTTTTTAAGTGAAATGCAGGTGCCTCCAGTTTTTAACTCCCCCCAGTTACCAATTAAAGGGATTTATTGCAGTGACTGTGATCCTGGTTCGAAGTTGGACAAGGTGAATGGTTTACACTGGGACAATCAGGAGTCACTGCTGCAGACAGGGGAAATAAGTAACTGTGTCCCAGTCACTTCCTTTGCAGATTATTTGTAGTGTTTTCTGCTCATTTACCTACGTAGTAACCATTTTAACTGTTTCTGTCCCTGAGACTTCAAAGATTTCAAGAACTTGCAGTGAATTTTTCTGTTGGACATCACCATACTTCCCCAGCTACCAGCTAACAAAGGAGCCTGCTCTAACAGCACAGGCCAGGAACCTTGGGCATTACTTTGCAGAGCTCAGTCATGTATTTCAGACAATTCTCCTACAGAGTATCCCAGACAACACAAATCCTTTCTCCTTTCATGTGCCCTTCTACACTGCGGATGATCATCTGAGAAAGATTCAGTTATCAGATCCATTTGATCTGTTTTGATGCTCTGTCCTTTACCTTTTCTTGAACGGTAATACAGAGGGTGCTGACAGCCAAGCAGAATCATTCCACCCTGATCATCTGCAAGGGAGAGCGTGGATCAGTACCTGGGGAAGGCATAGGAAAATATTGGGAGTTTGTGGACTGTGGCAAGGACAAAGCCTCACTTAGCTCAACAGTGAAACCTCTAGAGCTGAAAGATGCTTTGTTTTTCTGCCATGAAATTCATGTCAGTTGTGTTTGTTTTCTTCTGTCCCTACTGTCTGGTGTATCGGAAGTGCTCACACTGCCTTGGGGTTCAACTTCTTTGTATAAAATGCTGTATTACTCACTGTGCCTTAACTTAATCCTTCCTTCGTTTTTTTGGGTTGGTTTTTTTTTTTTCTTTGCAAACTGTATGAAAGCAGTTACTTTCGTAACGGTTTGATTTTTCTGTAAAGGCATTAATTGGTTATTTTATATTTAATATAATTTTTGAACTGAAAGTTGGCTGTGGCTTTTCCTTTGGAACTGGGGGGTGGTTGACATTTTATGCCTGCACACAGGTGTAGCTCCTGTTCACTGCTTCCATTCTCCTTCAGTCACACATCCTGGCAGAACATCCACGCACTGACACCCAAGACGTCATCGTACCACCGCCCCTTCCTGACAACTTCATGGAGTATGCATGCATGAACTTGACATTTTCAGCACTATATTAAAGTGATAAACAGTGCAGGACTACGACTGTCCTGCACGCTTTCTAATTTCAGCCGTAGCTCAGCTATACAATTAAGTTAAATTCCCCATAATACCTACACAAGAAGTTCCGTTGGTGAAAGCCTCTGTGTGGGTGTTTGGATTACTTCTACCCAGACCAAAATCCAGGGCAGTTGTTTCTGCCAATGAACCTCTTGGTTGTTTATCTACTTCTTAACAGAAGGTAACCAGTTCAACAGTTATGCATTTGCAGATAGACACTTAAAGAAGGAAAATGTCTGCACTGTTTACCCCTTATGGAAGGCTTTCACCTTTAGAGTAGGATGCTTAACACGGTGCTGTCATTAGACAAAGCTGTGCAGAACACTGTGTCTGAGTGGGCACTGAGGATACTCGAGAAATACATCCTTCATTTCAAGATGAATTCACGTTCTTGAAAATTCAAATTAAAAAAGGCTCAGTGTGTAAGGAAAAAGTCCAAAAACATTTATTTAAAAAACAAAAAACCTCTACAACAGACCGTAGTTACCTCTTCAACAAGACCTGCTGTTTTTGTTTCAAAGGATCCGCAGAACTCATTTTTACATACCACATTTTATGTGCCTGAGGAAGACAAAGGTGGGAGGGCAGTAAAATGCAAGAGGCATCCATTTAAATAATGAATGTTCCCAGCGTCCAATAGTTGATGAATACATCAGTCAAGAGAGATCGCAACAGATGCAGTTTACTCCCGTTGGGAATCACGTATCATCTGCATCAGCAGCGCCGTCATTATCACTTGCCACAAGGACCTCTCTGTTCTCGTAAGTCCAGAACCCATTCAGATCTATTAGAATGCTGGTAACAGTGTCTCCTTGACTGCTATTGATTAAATCTTGAAGGGAGATTTTGTAAGGATCTTTAGGCTTTACCATATCAAAGATCTCATCCTGTGAAAGAAAAAAGTCAAAACGAGGAGGTGGGAGGGGGGAGAGCAGAATAATGGCTACTTTATGCTGTACACAAGAATGACCTTAGGGTAACCACCACCATCCACACCAATATACAAAACGGACCGTTAAGTCCCTAACCGTGTGACATACAACACATAGTAACAGCTACAGAAAGAAGCAGTGTGCTCAGCTCCCACAGCTCAAATAAGAACTTGCTTTTGGGCTCCAGGAGGCAACGTGAAACTCAGCTCATCCGTGTGAGTCAAGCCTTACTGAAGCCTGTACATCTAGCACTGAAACTGCTAATGTAAGCAGGCAGTAGTGAAGAGAACTGCACTGACAGTAGTTTTTTTGTCAACTTCGTCTCTCCTTGGTCCTGAAGGAGAGATGATTCCAAGTCATATAAGCTATCTAGAAGTGTAAGGCACAGCAGTATACATTAATAGTTTATCTATTACATATGGAAACTACTACCACAGCTGAATAGCAGATTTTTCTTACGCAACACATAGAAAGACATTTTCAAACCCAGAAGACAGACAAGTCAGATTCACCTCTACTACCCTGCCATAAAATACGTATCAACCCAGAAACTACAGCACTACATGGGTAAACTATGAAACATTTATTCAAACATTTCACGTAGTACTGTATTCAGGAATACCAACCTTGACATCCTGAAAAGAAACAGGTTCTTGTCCATGGATTTTCATTTGCTCCTGAATAGCCTAAAAAAGAAATGTCAGGCATAAGTTGTGCAGTATTATACTGACATGGTATGATACTTCTCAAACATGCTTCTGCGTGTGAAGTTGCACTGCTGTGTGACAAGGCACTAACATAACAGCTTGCCATCGGCCCTCGTGTGTGGTGAGTTCAGGCACAACCAGTGATGTGTACCTCCAACACCACAGTTCTTTGTGCAATGAGAATCCAACTTTAATTATGACCGCAATTGGAGCATTTGGCATCCAGGACACGCACGCACTCACATCATTCCTTACTCAAGACAGGAATATATTCAAATCAGAAGACTTTTTATTCCATTTTTTGGGGAGGGACTGTTTATAAGAGCACGTAGCAATGGGATGAGGGAAAATGGCTTTAAATTGGAGGAGGGTAGGTATTAGAAAGAAATTCTTCACTGTGAGGGTGGTGAGACACAGGAATAGGTTTCCCAGTGAGGTTGTTGTCCCCTTCCCTGGAGGCATTCAAGGCCAGGCTGGATGGGGCTGTGAGCAACCTGGACTAGAGGGAGGGGTCCCTGCCTATAGCAGGGGGGCTGGAATGAGATGATCTTAAAGGTCCCTCCCAACCCAAACCATTCTATGATTCTAAGAACTGTGAAGTAATATGGAGTACGACACCGGCAAGAAGCTTTTAGCAGTGATTACCCTGGATGAAAAATCCCACAGCCTTACAGACCATCACTGCATTTCAGCATTTTCCTCTATTGTACCAAATTTTAGGATTACAGTGGAAACTAAAAGCACGGGCAACTGCCAGCTAGAACCATCGTGAGTGATTTTTACAAGTAATCATTATATACATATATTTTAAAAGCAACAAAAAATATTTTTCCTAGATTAAATCAAAACAGTTGATCTCAACTGCAGAAAAACAATGCTAAACACCTTTTGAATTCTTTCCAGGTTTCAGAATATATTTTTTAATGTTTTAAATCTTCTTAAAAGCAGTTACTGGCTTCCCAGTGGGTACTGGTAATTTAAAGGGACTCCCTGCAGATCTGCATGCAGAAGCACACAGGCTGTAACACCATAAACACAGAAAATGGCCTACCTGTATAAAGAGACTTACCCTAAAGAAATAATTAAGGGAAAAAACATTCAGGTATCCTTTGTTCTCAATATCAAGCAGTTTGAAAATATATTGCAGAGCTGCAGGCTCCTTTCTGTTTTCTAATGCAAGTACAAAGTCCAGGTAGGTTTTATAGTCCTAAAAGTAGATACAATCATGTTTATTACAGTCTTCCTTCTAAATTGATTTTGCAAGCGGGAACATTATAATTGGCAGCTATTTCATTGCAGGGGATCGGTCTATTTTCTGAAAAAGACAAAATAAAATGGAAAATGGCAGCTACCATCAATGTGAACAGAAAAGTTAGTTCTAGTGACTGCCAAGGAGAGGAAATCCTGCCATTTTTAGATGTAACATTGCACTGCAAACACAAATCCCAATTAAATACGCTATGTATACTTAAAACAATGTTTATTACATCTCCAGAATGCTGACCATACCCCATCAGTTAAGAAAAGCCGTCATAGTTTTCATTAGCACAAGTCAGAAGTGTTCAGAGGTAATAACCCTAGTCTTATCCCAAAGTGAACCATCTGACCAACTGAAGTACACAATCCTTAGACCCGAGTAGGTAGTTTAGCAATGTGTGTGGTTGAAGCACCAGTAAACAACACAGACATGTACATTTCCTACTTTTTCCTTACAGATTTTCAGTGTCCTGATCAACACAGAGCTGTGACAATTAAGGACAGAAAGCCTACAGCCCTGTGCTCATAACATCGCCGTCTACCTTAACCATCAGAGGGCTGTGCTGCATTCAGAAGGACCTCAGCAGGCTGGAGACATGGGAATCTCATTGAGTTCAGAGGGAATACAAAGTTCTGCGCGTGCACCGGCACAAGCTGGGGGCTAACCAGCCAGAAAGCAGCTCTGCACAGAATAAGCTGAGAGTCTTGATGGCAACAAGGCTGAATATATACATAAGCAATGCGCCCTTGCAGCAAAGGCAGCTGACAACAGCATTTTGAGCTGCACGAGGAAGAGCTTTACTGGCAAGTCAGTGACTGCATGTGAGGGCTAGGTTCTGCTCTGGGCTCCTGACTACAACAGAGCTAAGCACCTACTGAAGCAAGTCCAACATAGTGCAACCGAGAGGATTCCTCCCACACTCCATGATTCAGTGATTCTACAAAAATTTACTAAGGGAGCAGCAGTTCTACACAGTAAACTGTAGTTCAGCACATTTTAGAGCCAAATCATCTAAAAACGGACATCTTAGTGATGCATTATACAAAACTTTCAAAATAACCACCACAGATATTTTTCATTTTAACTCCAGTTTGGTTAGATTTCTCATAGTTCACAGCTATGCAAAGCCTAGAATTGAAAAACCAAATACTACTGTCTTCACGAAGAAACACACGGATTAGCTGACTTAGAATAGTCTCAAGTATGCCATTTGCCTTCATTTCTCTTTCAAGAATTAAATGTCCTCTAAAAACACGGATTAATCTATGTATTTCTTTCAATATGCACTTTATGTGCTGAATCTACAAGCAGAAGAGAAGCTTTACCCTGGGCTTTTGTAGCATTACCTGGATTCTGTAGCATTTCTGCTTTTCAGAACAAGAAACTTGTTTTCCAACTACACTACAATCTAACAATGACAAACAAAAGTTACTTTAACTCAAGCTACTCTTTAAAAAAAAAGATACTGACCAGGAGACATTTGCCCTATTAATGTGTAAAAACTTTTGTATTGTGAACAGAGTAAAAGCATGCAATTACCATTTCTCCATCATAAGTTAAGCATTCCTGAAAGACACGATCCAGAAATATGTTGGTCAGGGTCCCTGTTCCATACCGGGACAGCTCTTCTTTGCTGAGCATGCCATTGTGATCCTTATCGAGGTTTAAGTACTGTCCTAGGAAGAAAACAGATGACAAAATATAGCATCCCTACAGAGCCAACAAAGTGTTTCAATGGAGAAAGAAAATTCATCACGTTTAACATTTAATTAATTTTTATCATAGAGGTTAGGTAAGTGGGAGTTATGCTAGAACCACAGGAACATTGATGGATCATCATAAATGAGCACCAGAAGCAGTGGGGGTGAGAAGGGGGTTTCAAAATTCTGGTAACAAGCTGCAAAGTGAGGGCTCCAAAGTAAAGGCTGCTTGTACTGAGAAAGGAGCACAAGCCTGAGAAAGAAAGAGCATTCTTAATGGATCTGTTGTGAATAAAAAATAGCTTAAGGTAATGCAAAAGCATGAACAGAACTGTCAGAAGAGAAGGAATTTCATACTTTGTGCAATAATGACAAAGAATAAAACCGAGGTAAAAAGCAACACTGGAGAACAGAAACTGTAAAGAAAGTCAGAAGGATGCAATGAAAAGATGGCTAGAGGCGTTGAAAAGACTGCTTATCAGGAGGAGTTAAAGAGGAAAAAAAACAGGAAAAATAACACTAGGAATTTGAATAAGTCATATAAGGTACAGAAAAAAAAAAAAAAAAAAAAAAAGAAGTGTTCAGATATAAAAGGAACCTACCATAAACTCTTAGTGCAGAAGGAGCAGAAAACCAATTTGTTTCCTGACTTTCTTTAGAAAGTTCTTCATCCCTTAACTAAGTGAAATACAAAGTTAGAATTCAGAAACAGTAAAGTAAAATACAGTAGCATCTGTTAAGAGATCTTTACCTCCAGTAAGTCATCCAGGAAGCTGCAAGCTAAAATGTCCTGTATCTTTATCTTTCCTGCAGAAAGAGAAGAAAAATCCATTTTAAGTCATTCAGCCAACATATCCATTTGGCTGCTCTCACTTAGGTGGGTCTCAGCAGAAAACAAACACATTTTTATTTTTAAGGAAAAAAAAAATCAGTTGATAACACAGACAACTAAATGACAAAATAAAAATAGCTTTTAAAAAGGGAGAAAAACATTTGTTAATTTTGTTAGAAAAGTTATTCCGCAACTCTGAAAGCCAGAAAACATCCATGTTCAACACAAAATGTAGAAGAAAAATAATACTAAGAAAGGGTACGCTCGAAATGCTTATTAGAATAACAGTGTATCTTAAGCAATGTTACTTTCTTTATATCTTCCAAAACTAGGCCAGACTAAGCTAAGGTGGAAGACTCAGTATCCGCTGTTGTAACTTTAAACAGTGGAGAGACAGGCACAAACAGCTGTGCAGAATAAGGACACTGTAACTTCACATACACCTTCTCTATACACTCGTTATTACCCCTGCTGGAGACTGCTGCCTACCCAACACTGTTATCTTCAAGTGGCACTGTGAAATCCTGAAAATGTAGTTCGTGACTTAACTGAAGGATATGAGGAAAAGCAAACTGTTGTCCCAGTGAGCTACAGTTATAACAAGATGATTAGCATCCATAACTGCAAACCATCTGTAGTGAATTTACATAGTGCACACGTTTAATCGCAGGAAATGATGCCACAATAAGCATGCCTGAGCATTTCCACAGCTCGAAGGATATTCTGCCACACATCCCGAGTTCCCTGTCACTTGCCGTGCTTTCCTTTCATTTGAAATTGTTATTATGAATGTCTTAGTATATTAATTTCTGTAACACAGAGTACAACAACTGATGGATCTTTCAGTAAAACTAGTATTGGAAGTAGACTACCAGACACACACACAGACCCATGTTTTCAGGGAAGATTAAGACTGAAACACAATAGTGCTGAATGGAAGCCTACAAAGACAACACATTGGTTCAAAAGCACAAGTAGATTCAGTAGAAACATTTTTTTTTTTAATGCAGAAAATACACCTATTTAGAATTTGAAAAACATGGACCTACCTGTTCTGAGAGGGTCCAGAAAGAAGAAAAACTTTCTAACTGCTGTGCAGACATAGAAGGAGTAAAAAGATTTTTCTAAGCCATCCAGTTGTGGCAAAGTAGGGATTAATTCTAAAATATAGTTTTCTAAATCCTGTAGAATTAAGAAGAGAATATACATAGAGAAGGTTTAAACATTACAGTTAGTAAAAACTAGTAAAACACAGCAATGCAGCAAAGAGCATAAATGCTAATCTCTCTGCAAGAAATACTAGGTCAGATACAGAACATGCATGTGATGTCACAACTGAAATGGTCTGCAAGCAAAGCAAAATGTTAAATATATACATATATATATACACATACATAAATACAGATGAATTCACCAGCAACTTTTTCAAATACCAGTGTGCAATTCCTAATTGGATTTTCCTGTTGCTGAATGTTCTTTAATATATTACTTCAATTATGGCAATAAGTGCAACTTTGTTAGTTATTTTATAACTCCTGACAGAATAGGACATTACTTTCACTCCCACCCAGCATGGCCATCATTTTTTGTGATTTCTACTGTATTCTAACAAAGCTAGTAAAGAGCCAGTCACACAAAACCAAGGTACCTGCAACCTCTTTTTTGGAATTATCCCTAAGTAAGAAGGAGTAGGAGCACTCTCACCACCAAGTTTCAAGTATACAGAGATTGCTATTTATCCAAATAAACACTTCTCATTCAAATCTACATTATGACTTTGTTTTTGTAACACGAAAATGGAAGAAATCTGAACCTGCTCTGATTCTCTGCCATGAGAGTTAAGACAGACAGTTAATCAAGAATGTACTTACTGATTCTCTGAGGTAGCCCTGTCCTGCCACATCATATAAACTGAGACCTATTCTTGTCTGATGAAGCCACACTGTAAAACAGAAAACAGAATTACAGGAAAGAAACCCGGAGATTTTTTCTGAGGCCTCACCAAAATTTGAAGTTATTCTAAAATGCACAATGCACTGTTCAATGCTGAGCACCTCTGTATTTCCTGTTTTGCTGAAATTTGAGCAGCCCTGCTGAAAAACCGTGATCCTGCCTTTAATTTGGTAAGAGTCAGAAGTGATACGGGGTATTCTGTGACCAAGACTGCTTTCTAATAACCAGCTGTGAGAAATGGCTGAGCAGGAACCATGTTTCTCCTGGTACATGGAATCCTACAGATTTGCTCTCTGTCACTGAACTATTTTCATGCACCAAAAAGAGCTGCACAATGTGGTACACAGACGATGTGTTAGACAGCTACCAATCCTACTGTCCTGAGCTCACTCCTGAGGTATAATACAACAGCAGAATTTAAACAGCATAAGCATGCATTTCTGAAATAAGAAGGCACGCAGATCTGAATCTACAGGACAACAGTCAGGATCACACTGGTTACATAACTTCACTGCTTTATAATTCACAATAATATATATTATGTAAATTTGTATAAGATAATACACATAATAAACATTATACATGTATAAAGATAATATATATAATAAATTGATATGTATTATATATAACAAACTGATCAGTGATCTTGTTGGCTGATTGACTTCAAGGCTACAGTAAATCATCCTACCTGTCAGTAAGAAAGAAAACCCTCAGACCTCCATGAAAACAGCATTAGCAATCAAAGGATAGGATTCTACTGCTGTTGATGAGAACAGCAATTAATTAACAAAGCTTAAAATAGCCTCAAAAGAACAACACTTCTCATTAAAACAGAGGAAGCAACAACTAACCTTTTCGCATGACATAATTGAAAAACTGCATGATAGATATCCTCCCATACGGATCATTATGGAGCAATTTAGCAAAAATCTTTGCTGTGAAGAACTGCCTGTAAAACAAAAAGTTACTTGTGTGCACCTGATTATGCTACACTGATAGATGCAGATCCATTACTCCAAACTTGCAGAAAATTTAAAAGACAGTTTTAACCATAAAGAATTAGTTCTGTGTCTTCAAAAATATTAATTCATTAACCTAAAAGTGGTAAGTACTGAGTGTGTTCATAGCAAGTACACGTGCAGTTGGGATCCTACCAAACAGCAGCCTTTGATGCTCATAAACATGAGTCTCTTCAAAGGCCTGCAAATTTTGAATTTTTCTTCAATTTCTCTTTGGTACACGATAGCTGGTAGCTCCCAATCTTCTTCAGTGATATAGACATAAAGTACTGACACCAGAATCACAGAATTGTAGGGGTTGGAAGGGACCTCTAGAGATCATCTAGTCCAACCCCTCTGCCAAAGCAGCTCCCTAGCCCAGGTAGCACAGGTAGGTGTCCAGGTGGGTCTTGAACATCTCCAGAGAAGGAGACTCCACCACCTCTCTGTGCAGCCTGTGCCAGTGCTCCGTCATCACCCTTATGAAGAAGTTCCCACAGACGCTTGTGCAGAACTTCCTATGCTTCAGTTTGTGGCCATTTCCCTTACTCCTATTGCCACACACTGCTGAGAAGAGTCCAGCTTTCTCCCTTTGCTTCCCGCTCCTTAGATATTTATCGACTTGGATGAGATCCCCTCTGAGTCTACTTTTTTTCAAGGCTGAACAGACCCAAGTCCCTCAGCAATCTGCTTCTACCCAAAACTCAATTACAAAGCCATGTGTGTAACAGCAGTCTCCAACAAGAACGTAAAACGGCAACAGTCATTACATGACATACACAGAATATCTGGTAGGAAATTTTCCATGAAAAGATATGAGGGAATGCAAGATGCTGGAGACAAGATTTCCTCTTCAAGTATAAAGCGTGCAGTTTAGTGGCCACACTAACATAAAAATGCCTATGGGGGTGAGAATTTCTTCTTAAAAACAAAGAAAAAACCCACCATATAGTATCCTCTTTTCCAAACCTATGGAAATTTCCTGCAGAGATGTAAAGAAACATACCTTTGCAAGAATGCAAACCAATTAGGTCAGCAATAACTTCATGAAGTATCTCACCAATAAACTGTCACCATTTACTTGAGCAGTTAAAACTTACAGCACCATTTAAACTTAGCCAGAGTAAGCAAGAAAAGAAATGCTTACTTGCATTTAGGTCCAGCTTTTTCACCAACTTTCAAGAAGTTCTCATAATTGATCATTGCCTCTTCCCCAATCATTGGTGATGTCTGATGTTTGTCCAGTAGAAACCATAGATTCTTGAAAGACATTTACATATTTGATTAAGAAGATATCACTCTGTATACGTCAATGTGTCTAAGATAGAACATCTAAAAAAATGCAGCAAATACGTGTTTTTATTGCAAGGCTGTCTGAGCTGGGACACAACATCAGCCAGCAAAGCAAGCAAGGAGCACTTCCACTACCCTAAACTGGTGTTATAAACACATCACTGGGATTTCTAGGGCCACGTCTCTTTGTCTTAGTACTGCGGTGAGCTCAACAGTCTTTGGAGTCTCTCTCAGTGATACATAAACAAAACTTACTACTACCTCTTCTGAGACCACTAAAAAATTGTCGTAACACGTGGGAAAACCAGAAGCCACTGATTTATTCCTCAGGTACATCATATCAAGGAAGCTTTACACTTCTGTTACTAGCCCTAGACTATTCAGCATTTTGGCTTTAGCTAGCACAAGCCAACCTGTGTAAACACAAAGCACCTCAACAACGACACAAGATCCCATGGACAAACAAGAGATGCTCAAACTCTGCAGAGAAAAGACATTTGTCAGAAATCATTGCAAGCCATACAGAAAACATTTTCTTACCTGAAGCTCTTCATTATCCAACAGCTCTCGACTTTTTCTTTGCAGAAAGACTGCTCTAGATTCTTCTCTTAATTTTTGAAGTAAGACTTCATCTTCAGCTGGCAACTAGAGAAAATGTGGCACTTAAGTTTTCTGTACAGTGGTACAATTGAAAAACCACACAGTCACTGAGAATTCTTAGGTAACCCCATCTCATACACTTGGATGAAGTTGTTTACTTGACAGAAAATACTGAACTATCTACCAGAATGCTACTGTGGTACCTGCTTCTTCTACAGGAATACTTCTCGACTTGCATTCTGTCTCAATCTAATTCAGTGCTGACATGTTTATTTAAAGTAGGGCAACTCTGTCATGACAGACAGAGAATTACCCCATATTTCATAATCCATTTGTAAGCACTTTGCCACTGTTGTGGGACACGGGGGCTTGCACTCTAAACTTTTATTACTGTTATTTCAGTCAGCGGAGAGCAGCACTTACACAGTAGGCCTGACACTCAGAAGTATGAACACCTACCAGACACACTTCGGTCAGAAAATCAGATGGGAGAATGGTTTGCATGAGGTTCTACTAATGTTTGCACACAAAATTGTACAGAACTATAAGCTGGACGGTTACATGTATATTAATCAGCAGAAACACAAGTACTTGAGAACTCTATTGGCAAAAACCCATGATCCTGAGAATTAAGGGATGATACAAGGTTAGACAGCAGCTGATTATATCAAAGGTGTCCAACTTTTGCTTTCATGTTCCCCTATTCCAATCTGATTTATATCACAGATAAGTTGTCTGACCACGATGATGCAAGCAACAGCTCTATCTTTAGTCTGTAGGATCAATGACCCTTTCCAAAAAGTAGCAACCTACCGTGTGTATAGAGACAGGGAGTCAGGTATTTGTAACAACAGTATGTCAAAACAGTGAAAAGAAGAATCACAGAATGTCTTGGATCAGAAGGTAGCTTAAAGATCACCTAGTTTCAAGCCCCTGTTGTGTGCAGGATTAAGACCACCTCTGAAACAGGACTTGTTACCTTTAGTAAACACCCAGGTCTATGGTCCAGCTAGCAAACTACTGCACAGACTAACATAAGTGCATGGTAATTAAATGAAACTGCTGAAATTCATAAGTATGCAAACTCGAGGAAGAGTTATGCTTAGCAATTCACATCTTTCAGATCTCAGCCTACTTCAGCCTCTGAAGCTGAAACGCCCCTTTGAATAAGCACTTCATTTTTCTTACAAAAAGAAACAGTTTCTTGCTCAAACGGATCTGGACACCTCGCTTACCCTGTAATAAAATCGCGGTATGTTTGCATAGGACGTATTGACGCCAGCTCTTCCTCCTTTCCACTCCACGTAATACTTCGTGAACAGCTCCATCTCTTCATCTTTCAGCTCCTGTTCGCTCTTTTTGGCTAATTAACACGGGAAAGGATTTTCAGATCGGGCTGCAAACTTCTAACGTAACGAGGTGCTCGGAGTACAGCATTAAGCACCCACGCGGCCACACTAACACGTAGGACAAATACGAGCTAGGGGACGGCCTCCTGCAGACGTCGCGGACACAGGACCTGCCCGTCCCACCTCAGGAGTACGGAGGGCCGCTTCCAGCAGCTGCGCCGGCCCTGACGCCGTGCTTATGACAGACGCTCTCACGGCTGTCAACGCGACAAGGGCCAGACTCCTCTTTTGAAGCCTCAAAGCCTCCCCTCCCGCCCGCCCCCCACGGTCACATCCCCGCGGTCCCACACTCACGAGCGCAGCGCGCTGCCAGCCGGTTCCTCAAGCTCCGCTTCCAGTCCATGTCCGCTCCGCAGCGCGCGGCGCCCCGCGCATGCGCGGCCCCACGCCCGACATGGCGGAGGGAGCGGGCCGCTCTGATAGGCCGCGCCGAGTCACGTGCAGCCCCGCAAGGAGCTATTGGTTCCAAGAGCGTTCCGGGTGAGAGCGGGGTGAGGGTGCCGCGCTTGCGGCGCGATCTGCATTGCCCTACGCGCCGGGCGGGCGGCACCGCGCGGCGCCGGGCGCCTGTGGCCTCTGCGCAGCGAGACAGGTGGGTGCGCCCCGCGGGGAAGGGCGCGGGCTGCACCGGCTCTGCGCCGCGCGATGCTCCGGTGGAATAACCGTGAGAGGGGCAGAGACAGACTGCGCTTCCCAGCGGGCTGCGCTGCTGGCGCGCGGGGCGCTCTGGGACTTGTAGTGTTGGGGTTCTCGGGGTTGCGGCTCGGGCCCTGAGAAAGGTGTTGGTCTCGGGTTAGAGGCCGCTGGGAGCTCCTGTATAGGCGTACTGTGCCTGGGATGGTGGAGGGGTTGGAATTCGGGTTCTCGATCCGAAGTCGTATAGAACATTGCTAGCTTGGGAGTTTAAACGTGTTGTCCCGCGTATGCCAAAAGCATGAAGTTTTGGTGATTTTTTTATTATTGTTATTTTTTAGGAAGCTTTTTGAGTCGATTTGGATGAAAGCATGAAAGAAAGAAACAGTGCCTTCTGCCTGGCGGCGTCAGCAGTCCCTGCGTGTGCGCAGCATGCGCTGTGCTCATCTTCACAGTGTCTGACAGAGAGGAGTGATAAGCTGTAAACTTGCAGAACAACTTTAGAAAGAAAAGCACTCGCATCTGGGTGAATGTTCTCACAGCTCTGAGGGCTGGGCTTTTTTTGAATGAGATTAAACCATATTTTGTTTTTGTCAGAGGTTATAGAACTACCGTTCTGAAGGTGAAGCCTATGTAGCTTGACAGCTCTTTTATCGTAAAACTTTCCTATGCGAACTGCATTTTCCACTTCAGAACTTTCCTCGCTACGGTGAGATAATAGTGACATAATTCATTCTGGTGATGGCGCTTCTTTCTCAACCCAGTCAGCGTGGTTTACAGGCTTTGCTATGGAAGAGCCGTGTATTCTGGCCTGTTTCAAGATGCCATCGACTGTTTGCTGTCTCTTTTGGCATCCCTAAAAAGGGCAAGGTTAGCTTTTTCAGCTTTATGACATCTTCCAGCACTGCTTTACCAGTGGATCCCCACGGGACTGATGCCTGTTCTTCTAAGAGAAGGTCTGAAGTTGATTATGAGGAAGAAAAAGGATGGGATGAGGAGACTCGAGAAATGCTCGAAGGGAAACTCCGCTTTTCTTCCTCTGGGGGAGCTTTGAAGAAACAGTTTATGAATCACACTGTATCAAGACATAAGTTTGCCACTGTACAGCCCCCTGAAAGGCCTTTGTGTGCTGAGGAATGGAGTAGATTGAGGGAAAGTTTTCAGTCCCCTGAAATATTTGAAGAAGTGATGCTTAACAATATGGTCAGGTACAACAGCCCTATTGATGTGGCTAAGTCCTTGCTGACTCATGTGGCAAAGAGTAATGGTGACATTGGGTATAATTTATTGGTCAAATATCTGGCACTGTGTGTCCAACAAGGAAAAACTTCAGAAATTTGTGATGTGTACGATATATTGAAAATCAGATTTAAGATTTTAGAAAATGGGGCTTACAATCTTCTTATCAGGGGACTGAGTAATTCGGATCGATGGAGAATGGCATTGACTCTTCTGGAGGAAGTAAAAAGGGTTACGGTTCCCTCACGATCAAACTATGAATCCTGTATCAAAGCGGCTGGCCGTCACCAAGAAATGACCCTTGCTTGTGAACTTTATCATGAAATGCTGACTAAGGATTTAGTGCCAACCTTGGATGTCCTGCAGGCCCTTTTTGACTACAGCAGGGGTATGAAGGATCCTGCGTTACAAAAAGTGCTGTTTGGTATCCTCTTATATTTGAGAGAAAACCAGATATACCCTCACAAAACTTTTATGCGGAGTATAAAGCTATGGTTTGAAAGGTAAATAATGTTTCAGGAGCAAGCTCCTGTTCATGAAGATGCAATTCTGATTATGCCATATATCAGATCTAATAAGATAACTGAAATAGTGTTTATGCTGTTGGCTAAAATTAAATAGGCAGCTTATGTGGAGTTCCCAAACAAAAGTAGTATCTGTTAACTTAAGAGTCCTATAAACATCAGAGAAATAAGTCAAATCTCAATCTTCATTACTAACAGAGGAAAAAGGTGCTACAGTAATCACAGAAATGAGCATAACTGAAAAAGTGTTATTTTCAATAATGATTTTTCTGAAGAGCAGACCAGCACGGACTTCTAGTGAGTAAAGCCAGATCCAATAGAGATCTGAGTGTCTTAACAAAAGAATCACCATATTTTCTGTTGCCCATTCTCTCTTTTTTTTTTTTTTTTTTAAAAAAGCAAACAGCTGAAGAACCTGTGTATCACTGTATGAAATGGGAAAGGAAGTGACAAGTGGAATGGCTATCCCGAAGCCTACAGCACATAATTGTGCAACCAGAAATAGTAAACAAAGTGACAAAGGGAGAACTATCTGCCATTTCACTCTCTCATGCATATGGCCAATTGTGTTCCAGATCTTGTGGTCAAAATGGAACATCTGCACCAGTGTGGTGGTACCAGTGTTAGCATCACTGATGGTGATGATGTAGCATCAGAAAGTCTCAATGTAGCGTTTTGGTATGAGTGACATTCCTCTTAGGAGTGTTTTTCTAATTCTCTGGGTGACCCTTGTATGGAATTCTTGTTTTCATGCTTTTCCATCTGATTTCTGAGCCCTTTTTGAATGCACAGGGCAGCACCTTGAAACCTGTCAGTGCAATGTTGTGTATTTCTTTATGTTTGGGGACAAAGTAAACAAGAGGATTTGGTGTCAGTTCTCTGCATGTTGTTAAACACTGATTTGTTACTTAATACTTCAAGGTGTTATTGAATTATGTATGAATACTTTGTGTGTGTTTTTTTTTTTTTTTTTCGGGGTAGGCAATGGGTCTGTTTCTAAATACTGAGCAGAATATTTGTATTTTTTTCTTATCTGTAATGCAGGTACAGCTAAATGAGAATCTAATGCTGTAATTTATCTTTTCCCATGTATGTTTTAGTATACCAGGAGAGAACTGGGAAGGACACCTGACCAATATCAAAGATAGGTAAATGCAGTGTTTTACTTCAAAGTGAGCTGTTGCCTTTTCATAAGATGAACTCTTCTTTTATAACTATGAAACAACTTTTCTCTGAATCTTTAAGACAATTTTTTAATCCTTGACAATATGAGCATTTGTTGTGTGATTGTAAAGCTTAAGATAATTCTTTTTTGTTTTTATCTTCTTGTTATCCTATTTTTATTTCCTTGTTTCATTATTTGCAGTGGACGGTGCCCAGTTTGCAACCATCAGCTGGAGGATAGTGAGCTCACCGAAGAGGAGTACAATAATCTGAGAGAAAGAATAATAAGAGATGTGATACATGGAACAGACACTTTCAGAAAGACAAGTCCACAGGTAGGTCTTGCATGCTGTCAGGCTAGGAAAGTAACATAGAATTCATGTTGATGTTCTCTGAAAACAGCGCAGATAAGTTTTGGGTTTTTTTTTTGTTTTTTTTTTTTTTCCCTTAGCTTTAAACATTAATAAGCCTTTAGATTCTTACTGACATTTCTTGTTTTTAAAGATACACTTTCATCTTTATAACTGCAGCATACATCTAGAATATCCAGCTTTTTCAAAGGGCATTTTAAACACCTGACAGGATGGAATTTCCATACTCTGTGTGTTGCAGTTCTATTACTCGTTTTGTGCAGAGATTCAGCATTAGTGATACAGAACGAAACTGAAGTCCACTAGATGGAGCTTACACCACACTGTGGGGTGTTTTTGCTTTACCTTTTAAGCGCTGATGTCACTTGTATCTGTAGTGTGCTCCTCTGTTCTGCATGGATTCCGAAAATATGGAAGGACTCACCAAGTTTAGTTAAGGCTTTCTGCAGACGCAGACCTTATACACATGTAACAATTAAAAAAAACTTGGAACAGTGTTGGGGTGCTTGTAGAGGGCTGAACAGGCTTCAGGTACTACTTTATGTGCAGATATTCGGTTCATTTCAGGACTTCTGGCTCATCTAGCTGTGAATTGTAGAGGAGAATGAAATTATCGTTAAACTGTAGTAATATGAGATAAATGAAAGGGTGTGTTTTATTGCATGCTGTAGAGCTAACTTCACCTGTTCTCTAAAAGCCTTTATGAGAAGGTGAAAGTTATGGCTTAGGTAGTTTTATCAAAGAAAGCAACAACAAAACTTGAATTCCTTAAGCAGTTTACTGTCTAATCTGTGAAGCTTCATATGTGTTCTATATTATGACTGCTGTCTTGAAAATTTCAAGTGTGTAAAGTGTTCATAGATAGATACTGACAGTATTGGTTGAAGTGAGGAAGACTTAGGAAGGCAGTTCTGGTAAAAGGATGTTATGTTACTTCTGTCTAAGGACCTGACTACAAATGGAGTCTAATGAAACAAAGAGTACTATTTTAAGTTTTGATGCCAGCAGATTTTGCTGATTTATGTGACAACTGAATTTGTCATTTACCTCTCCAGGGCTACCCCCTTGGCAGTTAAGAGCTAACCTCAGTCCAGTTCTGTTACTATCAGGCAGGCTGAATGGGAACAAATATGGTGTGTTTACTTGTGGCTGTACAGCTTGCTCCCTCCCTGAATGCTTAGCATGGATGTGTGGCAAAGGCAAAGTGGTGTGATGTGTTGGAGGTTTCCAGAAATAACTTTGGGACTTTTTAGTTGCCTTTGTGCTATGAAAGCAGATGTGGTGATGAAAATATCCTGCCCATTTTAGGTACGCCAGACAGCGTGACTCCTCCTGCACCCAGGGTTTTCCACAGGGGAAACTGGGTGAAGAGGCTGAAATTACTATGTAGGCAAGTATATGTGAGAGGGAGTTTTCCATTTTCCAGTCAGTGATGCTTTTTTGTAGCAGCCACGATAGAAAACATTTCAGCTTTCTATTCCCTCTTTTCTTTTAACTAATATACTTCAGTGCATTGGTGTTTCTTGCAGCAGAGTGATTAAACAGGAAAACAGTTTAAGTAGTTTTGAACTCTGATAAGTTTTATTCCAGCAACACTTTAAATTGCATTTGGAATGCATTTGGAATTTTTTTTTCTTCATTGAGTAGGTTGTTTTTACTCCCCTCAAGCATAAATGCAATCAGAGTACTTAGTGAGGAGCAAAGGTTTGGTTTATTGAAGATCCTCTCTCTGAAAATACTCTGTTATGCTGTGCTTAAAAATAATAATAATAATTAAAAAAAACAAGACTGTGATTAGGTACTTCTTGGCAAAGAAAATGAAACAGTTTTGGGTGATACATAAGAGTGGCCTTGGACATTATTTACAAGTGTTTTCAAGATGGCTTGCCTGAACTATGAAACATTGTCTGTAATGAAAAAATACCTTTTACAAAGATAATACAGATTCAAATCTTTATGCACAAATACCAAAAGCTCTTTTAGGTGGTGATCTGATGTAGCAAATTGCAGCCTTATGAACTGATGTAGGCAGAAAACAATTTTAACAAGGCTGTCACCTTTGTACCAGAATCTATACGATACTTTCAGCTGGATTCCTGTTTACTCTGGCTGCATTTAATTGGGGGCTTTGCCATCGAGACTGAGGTAGTATAATCAGTACACTGAGAGACAGTATCATCTTTTGCTGGATGACTTTCGTGCTCAGCTGTTCTCAGATGTTTCTCAAATGCCCCAATACAGTAATTTCATTCCTTTTGTAGCTACTTCATATCCCTGATAAGGGCTGATGTGCATGTGCTGTGAGGAAGGCCGAAAGAGATGGTTTTGTGGGCACATATAGTCCCCACGCAGGTCTGGGTTAAGTGTGTAAAGAGGTTTTACGTGTTCTTATGGAATATAATAGTCTGGAGGGAGAAGAAAAAGTGATCCATTCATATCTCTGTAATTCTTGCAGCTGATTTCACAAAGATTTGAAAATAGAGCTCCCTCTCAACTTTTAAGTTGATGACTTTTGTATAACACATCAGTTCTCCTTTGATGTGTGCGTTTCCCAACTTCAAGATTTGCCTCAAAGCCCCTTGTGCCCAGTGGGACTGAGTGCACTCTAAGCAGGTTTGCCAGCAACAACAAGCTGTGTAGTGTGGTCAGCATGCTGAGGGAAGAGAGTGCAACCGAGAGGACCTGGACAGGCTTGAAAAGTGGGCCTATGTGAACCTAGTGAAGTTACCTGCTTCTAAGGTTGGCTACTGATACCTGCCCTGAGCTGCCTTGATGATTATGGTTATCTTGCACATGGATGCCATGACTTCTTCACCTGATTCTTTCACGGAGAAAGCAGAGTAAGTAATTCAGCTGGGCCTGCTGTGAATCCATATAGCTGGGCTAAACGGGTGTGGGGTGGTTTTTTTTTTTTTTTTGTTTCTCTGTTAACCATGGGCTGCTGGACTCAGTCAAAGTGGGATGCAGTAGTATCCTGTATTGCCTTGTAGGCCACGTTTGCTGCTAGGTCTTTGTAAGATTCACCAGGACCAAGGAGACCTGGGTTGAATGGGGCTCTGGTTTAGTTCTCAGTTTCTTTTGTTTGCAGTATTTTGGCTGGAACAAAGGCTAGTTTGGTGGTTAGGAAGATCACTAGCTTCAATGCTTGTAAGGGCCAGTAAGCATAGAATAAAGGTGGGTGAAGTTGTGGTGAATGTTGAGATCATTAAGGCAGTGCAGTACTGAAATTGAGTCTGAGAACGCTGCAGCCCAAGCTGCAGGCTTATCCTGCTTACTTTCTGTCTTCCTACTTCCACTTAATTCAGAGTGAACATGTCTTCCTTTGATGTGATCTTCTAGGGCTAGAGAGGAGAGAACTTCTGGAAGGAAGGAAGAGGAGGAGGAGAAGAAAGACCGAATGGGAAAATGGGTGTCGAGGAAAAAAAGACAGCTGGAGTATTTTTTTTTTTAAGGCTTTTCTTGCATCTTATTTTACTGCAGAGACTCCTGATTTTTAGTGGAAGCAAACAGAAGCACAGAGATTATTTTGGCAGGAGAGTAAAGGACAAAGCTGCTTCCTTACTAGCAAGGAATAGGTCTAGATGAAAGCCTAAAGTTATTGTGCATTTCTTTCTCTTGGTTACCTTGATATTAGAGAATTTTCTTGAGGTTGGGTCAGATCTTCTGGGGTGGTCCACTCTTCCTTTTCTTGACTGATTTAACAAGGGATAAATTGAGATTGTTCAGGTCAGTGTCTATTTTGCTGTTAACTGATTGTTCAGCAGAAATGAACCATCATGCAAACAAAGAAACATTCTTATCTTCCAATTGACTGTTAAAACTGTTTTGCTGTCCAGCCCAGTTTTCTTTCTTAACAACTCTTTTGTCACCTCTGTATTTGAAAATACTCTTAATGTGATACATTCTTCATATTCCAGTTAGTGCAATTGAGTAAGAAAAATCTGTTTCTAATCTTTAATCTTTTTGAGCACTTACACCATGGTTAAAAGATAGGTGCTAATTATACACAACTTCCACTGTGCATGATTTGGAGATCTTGCTAAGCAATGTACAAAGTTGCTTTGCTGATGCAGTGATTTTTTTCTCAGACCTGTGTCTTTCTTTCATTATCTAGAACATGTAAGTAGTAGGAAGAATCCACTGAGGTTTTAGAATGTTGTACCTTAATTATTTCTTTTTTTCCTGTTCATTAGCTCATTTTCCTGTTCATTCAACAGATGCAGAGGGGGCTATAAACATAAAGTTAGAACTGTAAGTTTTCACCAAAGAGTTAAACTAGTCTGACTTAGCTGAGTAGCTGATTTTTAAGGAGATTATTTTATCAGGAACTCCTCGAGTACGCAGGCTGGTACTTGTAGCTCATCCATTCCACTAAGTAGATTCTTGAGAAATTCTGGCATGATGCAGTTTTGAAGTTTTTTGTGTTTGAATATTGCTGAATTTTTTTATAGTACCTGTGAAATAAAACTAAGGTGAACGTGTGTTGGTTTTACACAGTTTACAAGGTTACCCCTTTAACATGGGCATTATCAAGTGGTCCTTTGCCATTTTATCGTTTGTTCCATCACCAGTTACTCCAGAGTGAAGGAGCTGCTTTCCAGCTGTGGTCAAAACCAGAGTTTTCTGATGCTGCAGAATATGGCATTGTAGTTTATGATAATTAAAATGGCTTAACAGATTATTGTAATTTTACATTATCTATCTAGGGCTTTATTTCTTAAGATTTAATTAGTTTTGTTTTAGAACAGCAACAGTTGGCGCAGATATTTTCATTAACCTTTAAGTCTGTGCAGTTTCTCCAGAAATTTGTAAAATATAAACACTATTTTTCCTCTACATCATGCATCATTCCATCTTCTTTATGTTAATTTTGTTTTCTACTCTCTTTACTGTTTTGGCTTCTATGCCATTCCCTTTTCTAAATACCTGTAAAAGATTTTTATATATGGGAATAAGGACAGAAATGTGAAAGATGATGCTAATTTTTTAGCATGACCCTTTGGTTGTTTTTTTTTTCCTGTGTTTTTAAAATGCTGTAGCTAGCTCAATGTTCTAGTAGCTTCTTACAAAGTTTTGTGTCAAAAGGTATGTACATCAAACTCTAGCAGATCATAGTATTCCAGTGTTGCACGGCTGGTTTAATCTTATTCCAATGTGCAGATGCTGTGTGTATAGGCTTATAATTCTCTGGATCGTTTCCAGAAATGTAAGGGTAGAACATTTAGTATCGTTCAGTTCCTGGAGTGGCTGCTGTTTCTATTGAGATTGCAAATATTACTCAACGTGTGCAGTTGGTGGCAGCATGCTTTTCAAACTAGTGTAACTGGCCTTGCCACCCTCCCAGCTGCTCACTTCTGTCCCCTTCAAGTGTGCCAAGAGAAAAAAGGTGAGTGTGTTCCCATAAAGAGCAGGGCACATGGCTAGATGACAAAATAAGGTTGTTGCTTTGCCTTGGGTGACTTTTCATCTTTTTTCAGCTATATGAGTTGCTTGCTTAGATTCACTACAAGCATTTGCACCAGCATAGCAGGCAGCAGCATGGGAGTGTATTTGTCTGTCTGTTCTTCGTGTAACATCTTTCCACGCGGAGATTATGGACTCCGTGTAAATAACTCTCCTGCCTCATGTACTTGTCACGCTCTCTTTTTGATACAGTTTGTGATGCATAGCTTTTACATTGTATAGCTTTTACATCGTCCCACTGTCTTTGTATAATGCTTG
The DNA here is from genome assembly GCA_036925125.1 of Oreortyx pictus. NCBI lineage: Eukaryota > Metazoa > Chordata > Aves > Galliformes > Odontophoridae > Oreortyx > Oreortyx pictus. The sequence continues at coordinate 35,906,933 of JAUPFR010000006.1, forward strand.
TTACGGTATTACTAGGCATTCAAGTTCAATAATGGAAGCATTGCAAAACTGAGGATATTTTTCCACTGAGGACAGCAGCGTGAACTTCTTGTTCTCTCTCCATGGTCAGTGTGCTCGGGAAGTGCTCTGCCTGGACACTTGTGGTGGTGGGACTGACTCACACCAGGCTGCACCAAGTTCCACGGCAGAACTGCCTGCTGTTGACGCAGGAGCATGATCTGGCAGCACACATCTCACCTCAGCCTGGCTGTCTGCCTGTCTGCTCTTTGCTTCTAAGTTCCTTCTTGTTTGTGTCAGTGTATCTGGGGGTTACAGCCATGGTACTTTGAGCCTTGCATTATTTGTTAACTTTGCAAGCGTGGTAATAGAGGACAAACGAGTTGTATTTAATCCAGAGTACATAGTGATACCATACACAATACTGAGAAAAGCCTTCCTGCTTATAATGGTTCGAAGGGGATTTCCAAGCTTTGAAACTAGGGGGGGAAATATTTAAAGCCTTCAGGCATAACGACAATGGACTTCAGGGTACTCCAGCAGTTGCAACACAAAGCACCTTAAAAAATTGTCTGGATTTCAGCTTGACAGCTGAATTCTATGTCTCATGCACGAACACGCATTCCTGTGTTTTTCTTCTGATACCAGGAAATACTGCCAAAAACAAAGCAGCCTGCACCACTTTGTGTTTTATGAAACTGATTAAAAAGTGTTTTCAGTTCTCTAAAAACTGCTCTCACAGTACTGAAAACATGCCCTGCTTGATGCTTAGGATAGGGTTTTGTAGTATTCAAATGCAGTGTAACATTCTGTTCAGTATAATTTGCTCTTTCCTTGCACTTGGGTATATTGCTATTCAACGTGGAGTGAGAAAGCACTGCTTTTTCTTTTGTTCAAAGCTTAGAATTGCAAATGCTTCTGGAAAATGATGCACCAATAACTGTAGTTCTGTTCTTGTACGTGTTTTGTAATGTCTCCACTGTTTCTTATGAGTGAGCACAGGTTTGATCGTGCAGAAGCAACAAACAGTTGTTTCTGCAGTGGTTTTGATAACTTTCAGTAGGGTTTTTTTTTTTCCTTCAAATTTCATGAGTTTGCAGGAACAGAATGGCTTATCTGTCTCCTTTGCATATTACATTACTTTGTTTTATAGCATTTCAATCAGTGGGCATTTTGGCTTGGTGATGAATTTTAAAGTCTGTGATTTTTATTTCTGGTTGCCCAGACAGCATTTTTCTGCTCAAGTCTAAATAGAAATTATGATTTTAAACTTTTCTCCCTCGGAGAGAGAGTTCACTGAAAATCTCAGAAAATTCTGTGGTTTCACAGTGTTGAAGTTAGCAGTCAGTGCTACCTGGTGGTTGCAGTAGCTTCGCCTACTCCCTGCCTCATCCCTAATCTGTGTGCTGTCCGTGCTGTTGGGCTGGTGTAGACTGACCTGAGCAGGGAAATCAGCTCAGACTGAAGTCTGTTCCATTGGCTCAGCTCATATCTGGTATGTACTTAATTTGCTCCTGTCTTCCTTGTTGCTCCAGCAAATTTGCTTTCATAGGTAGAGGAGGAGTTAGGAATGAATGGCTGAGGGAAGGAAAAGTAGAAATGCCTATTTCTGTCAGCATCAGCATGTGCCACTTAAAAAACAAACAAACAAACAAAAAAAACTACTAATAATTGTGAGAGAGAGCATGGGACATCCAGATGGTGTGGAGTGCCAAAAAAACTGAGATTGCTTTGTGCTGTTGAAGTATGAATGGATTTCAGCCACCCACATGCTAGTGCATAATCAAACATATTTTAAATGCCTTCTTCACGTAAGGATAAATTCCACATTGAATTTTTATGGCTGACATCGTGAAGAACTGATGTAGTCAGTGTCGTATCCATTTGCAAACATAAGTTCTCTTAGTAGAAACAGCAGTGAGTCACATCTAACAATTGTGTAGATGGCATTTCCCTGTTTTCCCAGCCAGGCAGTGAATGAAATTGGGTGTTTCCTTTTTCCAGTTCCTTTTCATGTATACATAGTATATGAATGGCTATGACTGGAACGTCCCTTCTGCAGGTTTCCCACAGTCCTGCTGTGGTGAGGCATGCTTACCAGGTACACAGACTGCTGCAGAACACCTGTCACGAAAGAACTGCTGTACAGCTTATTGCAGTACTTTTCTGTAGCTCCATTGTGTTAAGATAAAATTTCCCTCATCAGCTTCTTGAGAATAACCCAAGTTAGGAATTGGTGTAGTGGTTACTGTGGTTTTTTTGTGTGTCCTTGTATGTAAAGAGATGTTCTGCTGCTTGGTGTCTTGTAGCATGCTGCAGGAGTGCAACCTGTTGTGTTCATCTTAAATGTTCCTTTCAGGCTTCCTGTGCTTATTACCTCCCTGTCTGGTGAACACACTGCTGCATTCAGGTCAGGTTCTCAGTGTGGAAGTGGAAGCTTGTTTGAGTAGCATAGTTCCTTTTGTTTAAATTTGCCCTCCTGTCATTATGGTACTGTGTTGGTGAATTTTGTGTCTGGTGTCTCTTGATAGGTTGTAGCTTAGCTGCAGCTGTGCTCTGCTTAATTACATTTCATAAGGAAGATCTTCAATTTCTTTTTCCAGATGGTTAGTGAGGGGAATGTCTTGGGAGAATTGTTGGTGAATCATCTCTTTATTACTGTAGCTGTAAGTAACAGCTGGATAAAGTCCAGCCAATTCTTGATCATTGGAAGATTGGTATCTTTCAGATGTTATACTTTATCTCTTATGGAGTAGGTCAGTGTTTGTATGGTTGAATAACCCCCTGTACTGCATCTGGGTAGTATAGCCTACTGTTTGTTTCCAGGGTTCACCCTTTTTTCTTTCCTATGCCCGGAGAGGATGGCAAATCTGGCAACTCGGACTCTCTTTCATAAAATGGCATGGGCTGGGAGGGACCATAAAAGATTGTGATCCCAACCCATAGGCAGAGTTGCCTACCACTAGATCAGGCTGCCTAGCTTGGCTTCCCATCCAACCTGGCATTGAATGCCTTCAGAGAAGGGCCATCCACAACATTTCTGGACAACCTGTTCCAGTGCTTTACCACCCTCTAAGTAAAAAAAAAAAAAAAATTCATCCAAACATCTAGCCTAAATCTCCCCATTTTTAGTTTAAATGCATTTCCCCCTTGTCCTATCGCTACTAGGCTGCATAAAAAGTCAGTCCTCCTCTTGCTTATAAATTTCCTTAAGTACTAGAAAGCCACAATGAGGTTTCCCCAGAGCCTTCTCTTCTCCAAGCTAAATTACCTCATCTCCCTTAGCCTTTCTTTCTGGAGAGACACTTCAGCCCTCCAGTCATTTTCATGGCCCTGCTCTGGACCCACTCCAGCAGTTCCACATCCCTCCTCTAGGGAGGAGCCACAAGTCTGGGCACGCTACTGCAGATGGGGTCTCACAAGAGCAGAGTAGAGGGGACAGTCACCCCCTTCACCCTGCTGGCCACCCCTCTGTAGATGCAGTCCAGAATAGCAGCACTTGGCCTTGTGGGCTACAATTGCATGCTGCTGGCTTCTGTGCAGCTTTTCTTCCACCAGGACCCCGAGCACTTCTCAGCAGGGCTGCTCTCAATGAGTTCTTCTCCCAGTCTGTACTCATATCTGGGATTGCCTCAACCCAAGTGCAGCACCTTGCACTTGGTTATATGTTCAGGGAAGGAGATCTGGGTGATTTTTTTATTTATTTTTTTTTTTTCCTTCCTGGAAGGAAAGAAGCAGTCTTTTGTGTTGCTGGGGAAACATAAATGGAATGGAGAAAATGAACAGATTCTTAGTGGTTTTTAATTCTCTGAGGCTTATCACTGTAGTCTTTTGAATTTGGGGCTGTGAATTTGGCCGTTTGTCTTCTGCACTTATTCTGCTGTTAACTCCTCACCTCTTCGTGCATGAATAACAGTCTCCTGTGGCAGCAGGCTGCCTTCTTCTGACTGTATTGTGTTATTTCCTGGTATTGGGAGTGTTTTCTCATTCCCTCCTTGCTGTATTGCATAGATTACTGGTAATGAGGAAAAAGGATGGTGCAGATGTGGAGACTGGTAGGGACATACCAACAGGGCTTTGAGGTTGGAGAGGGAGATGGCAGGGTGGTGGGGGTGTTTGAGAGAGTGACCTTAAAGGCTGCAGCTTCTCTCGTGCTCTGAAAGTGAACAACAGAGCAACAGAGTGAGGAGGACTGAGCCTGTTCTGGCAACTTCTGCTCCATGTGCCCATCTGGAAGAGGAGAGAGAGCAATGCACAGGGTACAGAGAGAGCACCCATCTCCTCAGTGGCTCTTCTGGTGCCTGTGCTGCAGTGCTTGCTTTGCAAAATGTTCTGCTTATTGGGGGAACTCGCCTGTTTAAGGAACTGCTCTGTAACTATTGTCACTTGAAATAAAATTCCTATTTGAAGGGTCTTCATTAAGTGTTTGTGTGGAATGGAGCCTTGAAATACAGTATTACGTGTACATCTTGTTTTCTAAAAACGTCTACTTGACTGTAGTTGATCAGTGTTGCTTCCAGTAATGTTGGCACTGGAAAAATAATGCTCTGTTGGAGTGTTTCCCATGTATTTTAATTTGCTTCCTCTGTCTTTTCCATTCATGCTTATCTTTGTCCCTAGGCTTTCCTATTTTGCCTTTGTTCTCTGTTTCCTTCTTGTTCTCTTCAGCTCATCACAGACTGCTGTCTAGTGTTGCAGGGATGACTTGTCTGATTTTGAACCATGAGTTGTTCGATGAATACCATGAGCCTGGAAGCCAGGAATCTTTTTTCCTTAATTGTTTCTCTTCCCTGTTTCCCCCTCCCTTTCTGCCCTTTCTGCCTTTGCTAACGATGTTCTTTGTGAGTCTTGATGTTCCTGTCCCTCAGATGGCAGTGGGAGTATCCATTCATCTATGTTAAAAAAAAAAAAAAAATCTAGAGACTGGGAGGCAAGAAACACTTAACAGGTGTCAACAGTTTGTTTTTGTGCCTTATTTCTTGTACTTTATACATCATATTTATTTAAGCTGTGGGGAAGTAAAAAGATCCCATGAAGGGCAGTTGATGATGGTGATGCCAGGCTGAGCCATGTTGCCTGTGTTCTTATCAGTGTGTGCTTTCCACTGATACAGGGCTGTTCACTTGGAATTTATACTTGAAATTTTAATTATCCCTCTTGGTCTGTTTGTGCTTTTAATACAAATAATCATTTTTATTATAATTTGTTACAAATATTCTGACTAAATTTGGTGTTTGGTGATCATGTGTTGCTGCCTGACAGCAGTTTAATTTCAGAGTAAATGCATTCTCTAGAATTCTTCCTCTGAGGAAAAAGTAAAATATGTGTTATACAAGGTTTTTGTTTTAATGTGGAGGACACAGGGCTTGTAGTTCTCTAGAGTTGTATATTGCCATGTGGTTACACAGGGGAGGGGAAGGTTGGAGGAGCAGTTGATCAGTTCTTGAATTCTGAGCAGCAGATATGAAGTTTGTGATTGTTGTGAGTTCCTTGCATTTATTTGTAATTGTAGACTGAAACCTCTATTACCCAATAAATAGGTTTTATCCCTTAACAAAAGGGTCTGTTATGAAGTGAGGTCACTGCTCACCTGGATGGATTAGGGTTCCTATGTCTATTAAAAACAGTCAGAAGCAGGAGATAGAAATGTAATGAAGGTGTTGGCTAAAAATACTAGATCTTAAAAATCAAAACACAAATTCATGAAGACTTTATTCAAACTCTCTACCCTGTTCCCTTCCTATCAGCCTTAAAGCAATTGTGGTTTTTCCTTCTGTTGGGGGGAGGAGGAACAGAACATCAAACAAACAGCATCCATACATGTTGCTTAATCACTGTGTTATGTTTTTGATGTAGTAAGGAATCCATTGGTTAAACTTAGACATAAAACTGTATCTCTCAGAAATGCAGGGCTGTGCTTGTAATTGAATGCTTGTTTAAATATAAGTCTGTTATCCAAAGGCTAGCATTCAGGGAGTTCAGGATTCTTGCAGAGAAAGTAAGCATGATACCTATTTTACTTTTGGAAATGTTAGAGTTAGTGATAGTGTCACAGTCTCCTGGGAAGTAAAATTGCTTTCTTTTGAAGCTGTTCTGTAAAAATGACTGTAACTTGCATCTTTATAAAAGTGTAGAATTCACACTATAATTGGTAAAATCTGGATAACTGCAAAGTTGTGGTTTTCAGTAGTAATGTAATTTAAAAGTATGTAAAAACTATCCAGTGTAACATCTGTGTCTTCTAGAAGTAATTTTTCTGTGTGTTTTGTTGTTGTTTTTGCAAATGTGCAAGTAAGAAAATAGAGATTTAATGGAGGCTCCTTTGATTGTTTTCATAATAGAAATAGTTTTCATTCAACTTTTATTAAACAAAACCTATTATTTCCCATATTGTTTTGTTTATTTATTTCAGGAATTTGAAGCCTTTCAAGCATTTGTGGAAAATCGACTTCCATTTGATATTGTCATTGATGGACTCAACATTTCCCATATAATGCCCAGGAAGGTGCAGTGTGAAAACGTAAGTGCTGGTTAAATATTAATTAAGGATTTTGTGTATGCTTAGGCTGATGGCAGAACAATTAGTGCCTTATTACTACCTACCCTCCTGAGAAATTGATCAAACATTTTTGTAGCACATATTAAAATGAAATTCAAAGATTTATCTAGACTTTACAGATTAAAACAATGAGACAAAAGGTGGTGGTTCTTACATATTTGACTGTATTATTCATAATTAGATTTTCCCTTAGTATGTCATGTTCAGAGATAAGCTACTGATGAAAACTTTATTAGGGCATACATTGTATCTGTTTTCATAATACTGGGGAACAGAATAGAAGTTCTATGTAGAAAACTTAGTCTGTACTGTTATGATTTTAAGTCTTTATGTTGAAATTACTCTTAGTTCAGACTATATCCTATACAAGTTTAAATTTAATTTCACTTTCTGTTGTCTTAAGCATTTGGATCCTGTTCTGGCAAGGGGCAAACAAGCTTAATTTCTTTCCACTTGGCGATTTTTAGAATAATCCTGCCTCTTTTCCAGTACCCATTTTATTGTTTCCTTCCAATTTGGGGTGTTCTATGACAAATCCTCCAAAGCCAAACTTAAAGCTTTCAAACTAGAAGTAATTTACTTCTAGTGATTACAAGAAAAACAGTTTACTTCTTAGAGCTACTTTAAAACCATTCTGAAGAGGCAGGATATCCTCTCATATAAAGATAAAAGCAGCTGAGACACAGAGTTAGATAAACCTGCTGAAAGACGTCTGAGAGCTGTGGTGAAGTTTCATGAGATTCTGGCTCATGAAAAGGGTGCTTTCCTTAGTATGAAAACAGAAAAGGAAGTTTACACGTTGTTTGCTTGGGATCGTGGAGAAGTGTTGATTGTATGCAAAGATTCCCAGTATTTTTAGACCTATAGAAACAGATGTATGCTGCCAAAGGGGGAAGAGAAATGAACTGTTGGCTTGTTGATGTCCCCTGACCCCAGTGTGGGAGCTCTGAATGAAGTCCTGAGTATTCAGTAGATATTCTCTGGAAATATTCAAGACTTGTCCGGACTCCTTTGTGTGTTATATTCTGTGCTTTCACAGTGGCATTCGAACTTGAAGATCTCTATAGAGGTCCCTTCCAACTTCTCCACTCTGTGATTGGAGGCAGCGGAGTGAAGAGTCAGTCTGGTCTTGTGGGATAATTACTGCTCATTTCTGGTCAGAAATCTTTCTAGGAGATATTGGCATGTTGAGCAGCATAAGCTACCTTTAAATTCCTTCTTACCTTCTGCTGTGTTTATTGGATCTGTTATGCCATGCAGTTCCAGGAGGGCAGTATGGAGACATCAACTTTTCATTTAGATGATTCTGTATAGGTACAGTTTGAATCCCTCATGAGTCCTAGGTACTCTCAAATAGGGGAGTATGTATGCTGTTCTGTCTTGCATGACAGGATAGTAACTGATAAACAAAAGAGAAGGAGGAAGGAAATCAGCCATGCAGACTCTTTCTTACATCTCCAAGCTTTGCCTCCAAATAAGGGATGAGCAGGCCACGGGAACCTCTGCAGAGTAGTTTGCTTGTGACTGCTGACCTGCCTTTGAGGACTTGTGCTGCCACTAGCATGTCCTTGCTGAAGGCTGCCATCCTCACAGTGGAGACAGCTGAAATGGGAAAGTGCAGTGTAGCAGGTCTAGGGCTCAAAGGGCAGAATTAAGAGGGTAAAGTGAAGTGCATGCAAGAAAGGTTGGAGGCAGAGTATGAAGGCTGCAGAGGTCGAGCTGGATATCCAACCCAGCAAGAATGGCCAATTTAGAAGAGGAGCATGTTGTGACTCTTTAGTGACCTCTTCTGCTTGTCCTCAGAAATAATAATACAGGAGTGTATTTCCAAGAACTTTCGTTAAAAGCTGCACAACCCAATGTGTTTTACTTACAAAAAGTTACATTATTTATGTCTCCAGGTAGGAATTATCTGTGTTCTTCTCAAGGGTTTATTACAATGTCTGTCAGCCTTAGTCAGGATACTGCATTGTAAATCTGTTCCCAGCCTACCAGGAGTATGCTGCGATGGCTGAAAGAGAAAATGAGATTGTGGTTCTCTGCAAATGTGAATGTGTGTAAATTGTTGGCCTTTTGTACCACTTCTAACACAATTTAGAGAGAATACCAGAATAGAAGGCACTGTTTAACTTGGGAAGTGGCATAAGATCTATGCGTTAAATGCAGACAAGGATGTGTCAGAATTAAACAAGTAGTATTGTCTCCCTTTTAGAGTCGGTTGTAGGAAATGTGAATGTGTTGCTGAAGTACAACTAGCTAACTTTGAGATTATTAAAATTAGAGAACACTGATAAAAACACTACTTTGGTTTTCAAACAGCTTATTTGTAATTCCACTTATGCGTTCTATAAGCATCCTGGAAGGTGGCTGGGCATGTGGGGAAGGCACAAATACCTTTTCTGTGGGGTGAGAAGAAAAGGAAAAACAGCAGAACTTGGAGTGATTTCTACTCATGTAATCCCAAAAGTATTCTGACGTTCTGTAAAACTAGATATGTGTCTTCAGTAGCCGCAGGCACCTTCAGTTTTCACAACCAGCACTTACTTAACAGGGCATGATGAATCTTATTGACTTGGCAGATTTACAGGACTATTCTGTGGTAATTTCTCTATTATATGACATGGTCACTTTGTAATTATAATCCATTTTCTTTGCCAGGTTGATTTTTTTTTTTTTTAACTAGCGCTGTTTTTCCTGATATAAATCACCATGCAGCTGCATCAATTACTGACAGAAGAGGAGGGAGAGTGAGGGTGGGATCAAACACTTTGGAGGGAAATAGAATATCGAGAGGATGCCTTTTGAAGGAGTCACTGTAAGACTGCAACACTAGATATCAGCAGTACTTCTTTTCAACCTTTTGCATCTTAGTGCATCATTGTAAATTAGACATTAAAATTGATTTCTAATTAATGGTATCATAGGATGAAATTTATTCTTGCTATGTAATCCAAGAAGTAGAAACAGACTCCCATAAAGTGAAAAATAGTTGAGCTGTGTATTTCTTGCAGTCTTCTGTGTGTTAGATTATCCTTCTGTTTAAGACTGCTCTTATGTGTTTGCCTCGATGAGTCAGTCACAGTTTGTACTGCAAAAAATGGTAGTTTATAAACTGAGATAGCCTTGCTGTTTGACTAAGCAAAGGTCACTGGGGCTGTGTTGCGACTTTGAGTTAATCCAGATGTATCTAATGACATAAATCCTCAGCCAGCACAATGACGATTGAAACTCCCTGTCCCTTGCTGCCTGCGGTACTCCTGCCTTTCACCTTGTAAAGGTCAAGAGAGGGAATTTCCACACATTAGCCGTGTGGCTCTTTTATTAAACAAAAACTATTGCATAATTCTCAAATGCACTTTTTCTGGTTTATTGGCTTTCTGTAGCATTCCGTAGAAGCGAGGGGAATGTAAGTGAATGTTGGGGTATCATGGCTCTGAAGCATCCCACTTCCCTTGTGGGACAGGAGTGTAGCAGCCCTGAGCACTTTCCAACTTTCCAACTGTCTCTGGATTGTAGGAGCCACAGCAGGAGGTGAGGTATAGGGAGCAAGCATGATGTGGAAAAGGCTTGACTGTTTTTAATTTATATTTAGATTGGTCTGTAGATGAGGTATGCAGCCAGCTCCCTTCATAGCTGTACCCAGCTGGTCTTAGACATAACTAAATATATATTTATATACAAACACGTTTCAAATGCGTACAGGAATAGATAAAAGCAAACTCACAGTTCCCTTCTTCAAACTCTTCAGCCACTGAGGCCTGATCAACCCCAACTTTTTGCTCTAATCTCTGCATTGAACTCAGGCATCTTAAAGGTTGGTTAAATACTTCCAGACTGAGTTCCTAAGGAGTAATTCTTGCTCTTGGTGGGGAGTTCAAAGTGGCTGATCCCAAACTTAATCAGCATTTCTGTAAATGGACTACACACGTTCATGCAATTCCTTTGCAAATTGCAGTAGGCCTGTATAACAGCTGACAAAGCCAGTCCCTTGCTATTCCTGTCTCATCCCAGCCTGATGGCAGCAGTTGGCAGGCAGTCCCACTGCACCTTCTCTCCGCAGCAGCAGTCAGCCTCTGCCAGAAGAGCCGCTGAACTGCCTTCCTGCACCTCTCACAGCCTTCCACAGGAAAAAAAGACTGTGGATGCTCTTGTTGGGGCAGCTCTGGGACAGGCAGAGTGTAGGGATTTACCTGGTAGATATTTCTTCTCTCTTCTGAGATGAAAGTAGCAAATTTGCTGAATGGAAGCTTAACAATGAGGGAAAGTTTGTGTGGCTAGATGAACTGTGGTCACAAGTAGCATAGCAATCACAGGTTATTGCATTTGCTTGTTTGTTTTTTCATGTTAACTAGTTTTTGAATTTTGTCAAGGGGATTCAAAGTTTAAACCTAGTATTACAGTTTTAGCTGTTCTAGTGGTTCTGTGCTAGTTATGCCTGTGCTCCCCAACCTTGGCAGTATGGAAAAGGAAGGGTAGGAAGACGTTGCAGCCTTGAAAGGAAAGCTGACAGTGAGAAGATTTCCACTAGAGCAGAGGAGTAGGACAGGATGGAGAATGCTAGTCTACAGGTAAATAGTAAATGATCTTATTAAATTTCTGGAAAAAAAAAAAAGAAAGACTGTGGAATTGAAGAACTTTGAAGAATTACTTTTTGTAAATTCAGCTCAAAACTGTTGTTTTGATATGAGCCTTATTCACAGTGTCAAGGCTCTTTCTCCAAATATGAAGACTAAAAATACAGCTCTTAAAGAGTGTAGTAATGAGGGGGGAAAATATACTGACATGTTAACCCATCATTAGTAACTCCAATCAGTGTTGGAGTGTAACTTTTTTTCTTTGAAGTCTCTTGCACCCATCAATTATCTGTGATTTAAAGGAATAAAAAAGCTATTGTAACTTACAGTCTTTGGGAGAAACTATAAGCAAAACTTTCTCTTGCATATCTGATGTACAGAATATATTTGGAGATCAAAGAACAAAAGAAGTAATATCTGTGCTTATACATAATAGACAAATACAGGTGCTAATATACCCAGATTTTCATTCAGTAATTTCTCGCAGTCTTCAAGGCTGTTCCTAGCTGTTCTACATGTGTATGAGATATAGTGAGACAGTGATACTTGGTACAAAACATGAGCTCTACTGTGTGAGCTGTCCTGCAAAACAAGCATTTATTAATGAATTTGCCCCAAATCAAGTCATGCATGGAAAACAATTTTTTTCTTCTTTGACTCGTTTGACAGCATCTGTGATTTGTTCAAGTACTTCAGTGTCTTTAAATGAAGCAAAAATTGAGTAGATCCATGAGTCACTCTCTGCTCAGGATCGATACATCCAACAGAGGTCTTATTTGTCATACTGTGACAGTTCATCAATTTTTCCTCCCACCATCTCTTGTCGTAACATTCAGCAAAGTCGTCAGATGTGTTTGTCCATTTGCTCTCAGCCTTTTCTATCTCCTTTCTTTTCTGTCTTAATAGTGATAGTCCGAGTTTACGTTTCTATGATGTCTGAAAGTTTGCCTTGTTATTCAAAACAGTAGGAATTTGTCTTTGCAAAATCTCTTTCATCTTTGGATCTGTGCTTTCGGTTCCTTCAAGTATTGTTGAAATACTGAAGATATTTGATGGGTTCACTGAAATCACCTCCAGCGTCTGTGTAACATGGTCTTTGGTTGGTTTAGTCACAGGATACCTCTACAGACTTTCAAGTTTTCTCTTAGAAGAGAAAAGGAACTCAAATACTAGCAGGTACTCTTGCAACTTCACTTATTTTTAGTGTTAAAGGCATGTGACTGGTGCTTTCAGTATTGCCTTCTATCGCTCCTCAGTTTTTGAAGGTCCTTGAGTGTCTCAGCAGGTGTACTGGGTCAGTTTCTTCTCCGAAGTTGCATGTAAGAGACTAATCTGCTAAGATCTTCCCCTTCTTATACTGGGGCCACATTAAATAAGGTAGATCAGGTAGATCAAGTTCATAAATTTTTGGTCACCAGATCCTGAAGAAGAGCATAGCTGTTAAGTTTCTAAGGAGAGGTTGAGAAAACTAGGCTTGTTTGCATCAAACCTAGAGGAAAGACCTGAAGTCTGTTTTCTCACAGTTCTTCAGAAAGGTCTGATGGTTTCCATTTGTGGCTTAAAAAAATAATGAAAGGATACTTAATGTTCAGCTTCACATACATAGTAATTGAAAGCATGTTTGTTGTGAGTGTCACAGATTCTAGATATTCACCAACAATTAGTAAGGAGGTATGCTTTTACTTTCCTTTTGGAGGTAGCCAGTCTGATTTTGCATTCCTTAATGGGAAGAAGAAAGCAACAGAAACTGAACAGGTTAAGCAATTTGACCATCAGGCAACCTCTCCCTGTTGCTTTCTGCCCAAGTCTGATGCTTTGTTGTGGTGCCTCCGGTTACTATTTACAACCTCTGCTGCTGGTTACAAGGCTGAATAAAGAAGGTGATTAAATGAATGGACTGTATTGATGCCTCTCTGATATTTATTTATTTTGGCTTTGCATTTGACAGTAGCAGCAAATCAAGTGTTAAGCTGAGTGCAGGAGCACATACGCACGGCTTTTTTATGAGGAGAATTGAATCATAGAATGGCCTGCATTGAGAAGAACCTTAAAGCTCATCTAGTTTCAAGCAGGGTCCCCAGCTGCTAGACCTGGATGTCCGGAGCCATATCCAGCCTTGCCTTGAATGTCTAGGGATGGGGCATCCACAGCCTCTCTGAGCAACCTGTTCCAGTGCATTCACATCTTGCATCACATCTTTTGTAACAAAAGCTCTTGTGCATCACCAGATACGTGAGCTTGAAATTCAAGTTAGCAGAATGAGTGTGGCCTTGTGATTCATGCCCCGGTGAGCTCTGTAACTGTAGCAATGGGTTGTTTGTTGTACTGTAGAGAAGTCCCACTGAAATTTTGGTGATAAAGTCAAATGACATTTATGAAATGGATGCGTTTCAATCGTGCCGTTTCACTTACCCCTTAAATTGTAAGGTGAACTTTCTTTGGGCTGTCCAACTGATTCATCTAATTATCGAACTGTTACATTTATGGCAATAGTATGCTGTGCCTCCAGACCTGAAACCCAGTCTTCAGAGAACAGAACTTCAACTTTAGAAGTGTCTCTTCTGTGGCACCTCCATATTAAGTAGTGCCATTAATATATGGAGAGTAGGCCAGAAAATGGGAAGTTTGGTTTATTATTGGCTAATTCTACGTAAAAATAGCTATTTTGGTTTCAGCCTGAGAAATGTTTTTGGTTATCTTTGTATGTTGTCTTAAAGATAATGTAGATAAAATCATCAGAACAGTGTTCGCATTCATTTATATAGATCTAAATTTATGTACTTAGAAAAGAAACAATTTTTGATTCACGCTTGCCTTTTATATCTGATATGCTATTTTTAGCAGAAGGAAAATATGCCTATTTTGAAGCTGTGTTATCTGAGGGAGAAAAGGTACAATGAAACTTAAGTCTAAATTTCATTTTCATTTGTTTTTGGAGTTGTGAAAGCCTTGATTTCCTTGTACAATACAATATTTCCAGAGATTTCAGTATATTGACATGCTGATTAATGATTCAACAAGTTATTAACCCACATTTATTGTTTTTTCACTATTTGAATTCTACTTGTAGAGTTAGAGTGGAAGAAACATTTGTATAGGTATCTAAATCTGTTTAAATTGAGGTTATAAAATGACTATATGCTGCTGTGACTATTAAAATCAAAGTTAATTTTTTTTTAATCTTCCAGAAAAATTGAGTAGAATTTTCCACAGCTTCTAATCTAAATCTCTTCAGAAGCTGTTTGTTCATGTTCATCTTTGGAACTACAAAATGAGTATATGAGCTCCTATTTGAATCTAGGATAACTGTAGCAAAATGGAGACAGCACTGTGAACAGGATCACACTGATAGTATTCTTGTTCAAAACCAATTCACAACAATTCATATTTCAGACTTGTTACAAATTTTAAGAACACTTAATGTGAAATGTTTCCCATTTCGGGTGAATCCTGCATCAAGTAGTTACTATGAAAAGCATGTTTTTTTCCAGTACTGATTTTGTATGTCAGGTGCAGAAGTGACAGGTTCTGTCAAGTTTGGAGGGATGATTCCTGTTGTCACAGTCTCACAGACTGTGTTACTGATTTAGGAACTTGTGGATTAAGAAGTGGCGAATCTAATTGCCTTTGATAGAATTTCCTCTGATGAATGTATTTACTTCCCCGGAATAATTTTGATTTTCATCCTTAAAGATGATCCCCCATTTAAAATCACTTGAAATGCTTCATCTCTGGCATTCTGCTTACTAAACAGCCTCACATTTTTAGGAAACCTACATCTTCTTAAGAAATTCCCCATTTTAGTTCAAATCAAAATCATTTACATATTTCATTTTAATCTTTTCAACTACCTGCTGTTTTTTTTCTTTCCACACAGAGATACTAGCTTGTGATTCTTTTTTTTCCTGATCTATTATTCAGCAGACTCTCTTTAATGATCTGATAATTCTGTCATGGTTCTATTCAGAAACACGCATTCAAGTTATAGTGAGTCAAGTGAGTCAGAAACTTAAGATGTTGTCAAAACTGCGTGAATATAAAGGTTCTATTTTCCAACCAGTTTTGTCAGTATTAACTGATACTTTCTGAATCATTTATACCGTTTCCAACTGTCCTATCCTTGCACAATTTTTCCTGTGGTAACTTTTAAAAGTGGACCCATGCATCTGTCAATTTTTAATGATACTGGCTTACCTTTGAGGTAAATGAGGAAGTACTAGATGTGCTTCTATCTGTCCTCATTGCTTTCCTGCATTTACCTGCTCACTTCTGTGATCATTAAAAAAGAAATGAATTGGCAGTAATGTTTCCTCTGTCTCCAATATTTTTATCTTTTTTATTTAAAAAAGATCCTTTCCAGGGTTCACGTTAATATGGCTCTTTGAGAAAGTTGTGTGCAGTGGGTGGCATGAGTTCTCTAATGGAAGTTAAGAACCAGTTCATTTCTATTGATTCAGTGGTGTTTTTCCTAACTCACATGGTGTACCTGCTTGGAAGAATCCTCTTTGCTGATGCCCTCTCTCCTTGTTTATTTCCTTATTGCGTGATATTTGGGTAAAAGAGGTAGCGCTTACACTGTGCAATGGAAAATTTAAACATAGAACTGTGATGTAGGTGCTTATTAGAGTTGTGATTCATTGGAATTTGAGCTTTGATATTTAATACAATTTAGGGAAAGCTGAGTGGAAGACAGGAATTCCTTAGATGCCAGTACTACCTATACTACTACCTGATTGATTGATAGGAATTTTATTCCACTGCAGCCCTACATTGGCATATATTGGAATAAATAAATGATGTGGTTGTAAGAGGGAACCAGTCAGCCTTGATGGTGTTGATTTAACTTGTTCGTTATTAGGAGTCATTCTCCTGGGCTTGTCTAATGTTAATTCTGCTGTATTGCTTTCAGTATATAAAGTAATCTTTGGTTTACACATAATATCCCTGAAAAACTTTATATTGCACTAAGTCAATTTATGCGTGGTGGCCCTAAGATGTGGTACTTGAATGAAGTGGTTTAAAGTAATTGGATGCTTCTGACATCATCACTTGTCATTCATATGTATGTCATACTTAATGTTTTCTTGCCTTGAAGAGTAGAAAGTTCTGTCTTTCCATTGATCGAGCATCCCCAAGTGAACTTTCAGAAGTGCCAATGGTAAAAGATAGGGATTTTTATTTTCTCATCCCACTCATTTCCAAAAGCTCCTTCACTTTGCTGGCCTGGCCAACATAACCAGTAATGTCAAATAGTTTTAACACTATAAATTATTGAATAAATTGGGCTATATTGTCTGTAAAGTTATCCCTTGAGCACAGACATTTGATCTTGAGTGCTGCAGGGAACATTATGTGGTATGTGCATTCTTTCCACAGAAGTGGGCACAGATGCAGTGGAATTCCTCAAATGGGCTGGCGGGTATAGTCACAGACAGATAGCTGGAAACAATTATTCCAAGTCCCCAGAATGAAATTTGCTTTGAAATGAGAGGGGCTTTCGTGAAATAGTGGGTGGGATGTTCTTATTTTGCTTCTGTTGCCTGAATCTTTCTGGCGATCGTATTTTAATATCCTCAAGCTTGTTTTTCTGACTACATGGACAAAAATTAACAAAGTAGACAGAGATTTTGATATATCCAGTTGATTCCAGGAGAATGGAGCTTTCAGACAAATGTCAAATATTGCCCATAATTAACTTGTGGGAGCTGACAATATTATCAGTTTGTCAAATTACTTTATCTTATCTCCTGTGTTAAAGAAAAATGCTTAAGATAAATGCTGACTCACCCAGTGCTCAGCTATTGAGTATTTCAGACTGTTATCAACACACTCCTATTTAAAAGCATTGAAATAAATTAGATTTTGTGGATCTTAGTAATGGTGAATAGTTTCAGACCTTCACTAAGATCTCCAGCTGCAGATGTTGGCAGCAGTGATACCAGTAGCAAAATAGCATGAGCCTACAATGTTCGATGATCCCAGTTAATGACTCATTTAATAAGAGTAATGCTGAAATATTGAAGTGCTACAGGTTTTCTCCAGCCTGATAAATATTAGTCATGCTTTCATTAGTATAAAGTTGGTTGCTTCCTTGATCCCTCCTTGCTGGAAGCCTCATTGCATGGTCTACCCGGTAGCTGGTGTGTGTGCAGGGCAGGTGGGCCTGGCTCTGGCCATACAGCTGCTCCTCCACCTTTGGCATTTATGCTGTAGTTTGTTTCTGCTGATTTTTGCCCTCTGGAAGATAAACGTGATATTTCTCTGTCAGATTAAACACATCACCATATTTGAGTAGTGTCGACTGATGTATTTATTTGTGCAAAGGACTAGAAGTTCTTATTGGAACAACTGTTTTTGGCGATAATGTCTTTGTGAATAATAATCTATTGTTATAGCTGCTACAGCAGCTGGAAAATAGTAGTAATAAGGAACAGAACAAAAACTGTGTGAAAATTCTACAACAAATGTTTGCTGCATGCTATAGATTAATTCTTGGTTTTTGACTGCAAGCTGTTGATTCACAGATGATTTTCCTTGTTATTTTGTCATTCTAACTGGACCACAAGCCTGTTTACCTCTGGGCACAGAAGCTGCATGTATTTTAAAGTTTTTCTGTAATTCAAGTTTATTGGAAGTTAAATACTCACTGCAGAGGCAGAGCTCTACTGTGCCTTGAACAGCATCATACCTGCACCAGCTGAACCGCTCATCTCCCCAGCTGGTGCAGCTCCTTTCCTCAAAGAACAAAAGTACTGTCTGGGACTTTCTGAACCACAGATTGGAGAGTGGGAAAACATTTCACATCGTACTGATGCTGTGCAGACATCTGCATAGGACTGTGGTGAGGACTAAAACATTGGTGTCTTTTAAACTGTCAGTTTCAATCTTACAATGCTGATTTCAGTCCTGCAGTAAAGTTATTTCCTATCTGTGGAAAAGATCAATCAAGCTTGTGCTTTCATTTTCGTAACACCATTGCCGCCACCCGGAGATCCTGCTCACATTTTGGGTTTTCAGTACTTACCTAGAACTCCTGACCCAGCCTGTCAAAATCTAAGACTGGAGCAGCTTCAATAATATTCCCTTCTAATAGCTTTTTTTTTTTTTAACATTTTTTCTGAAGTGAGAAATGGTAGCAGAAACTCTTCTGTGACCTAGAGTTTTTGTATACAGCTACTACAGTAATAGTAGACAATTACCAATATAAAGGCAAACCTCTGAAGTTGCAACTTCGTTTAGGAGAGTATTTTCATCTACAATTTGTGGCTCTAATAGATTCACTTCTGTGTGCTATATGAAATGAGTTAAAGCTTACAGCTTCTTATTTTCATAAAACTTGCTTCTTTGTGAATATAAAGATGGTGTATTTGCAGTACCAGGTGCCATTAAGCTGTGAGTAGTGAATAGTAAGAAAATAATAGCTGAGGAAACAGCAGTACAGATTTTAAAATGAGAACAAAGGATATTACTGAGATGTGGGAACACATATGCGGCACTTTGTGTCCTTCAAACTTTTATGTGTTCTTTTTCTTCCTGCTGTATAATCACTGATAAATGGATTCATCTCACTCATTCCCAAAGTGTGGAGGATTTATACTAGTAACTCTTCAATACTTTGCAAATCTCCAGGTTTTGGTTGAGAGAAAAAAAAAAAGTGAATACTCAGAAGTCTGGATTTAAAAAAAACCTCCACGTAAGATTCCTGTTGTGGCTTAACCCTGCAGGCAGCTCAGCATTACACAGCTGTTCACCCGCAAAGCAGAATTTATTGAAGTTTGAGATAGACGTTGTACCATGATTTAGTAGTTGTGTAAATTGACTTTCTGGATTTCATAATAAACCTTATGAAAAGAACGATGTGAATTAAATCTGTTATTCTTTTATCATTATAATTTCTTTATTTTTAATTGCAGTGTAAGGAAAAAATGGTTCACCTTTTTAATTTATGGTATTAATACTTGACTCCTGGAAATGAGTTATCTAGGATGAGAAGTGTCAAGGGATTATTAGTAATAATAGTAATGATATTATTGTAAACTCGATTTATTTCTAGAGAAATAATCTCTAGGCAAACGCAAAATGTATATTTTAAAACTTCTATGCAAGAGAGACATTTTATTGTTTATATTAAAGAGTTGTGTTCCAATAAATCATGCTATAATTCCGGAAGATACTTGAGTGACACAGGTGCTTGATCTTACTTTATAAGGAGAGCCTTCTAACAGGGGTAACTTTCAGGGAGAAATGAACTCTAAAACCATTTATGTTTAGGGTTGATGAATGATACCTGTGTCTTTTGATTGCCCAGATTTGTCTGGAAATAACGTTAAAAAGTATAGTTATGCAATAAGAAAAAGCTTTGTATATGAATGTTTTAATTGCTTATAGAAATGAGCAGCTCTGCCTCCCACAAATTCCCTTGCAGCAGAAGTCTCCGTGTTCCCTTCACAAGCCCCATGTCAGGAAATCAGTTAGATGGGCACATGGGATCAGAAGCCACATGCCTAATCTTCCTGCCCCCCAAAATTCTGCAGCCAAGTGAAGAGTGTGGAGCCAAAACAGCAGGACCCATCTCAACCTAGATTTGTAGGTCTCACACATGAGCTTTTTTCAAGAAGGTGGAGGAGGTGGAGGGTGCAGCCTCTGAGATTGCATTAAGTCAAAGTCTAGGTAAGGATTTGAGATTATTGATTATGACTGCACTGCGTATTTCTGGATTCCCGAAATCTTAGGCAGTTTGCTATTCTTGTGACAAAAGGAGAAAAGGACAGTATTACACTGTTTTCTTTGTGAATACAAACATTTCCCAGTTTTAGTTATTGTTTGTCAAAATGCTACTTTGGATTTGAAATTCACCCCTTGATCTTTATGCTTACTTTATAATTATAGAGCTTATATCAATGGGGCTGCTTGCAAATATAAACCAATAAAATATATATATAAAAAATGAGACCATTTTTTCCCCAATCACAACTGGTTAACAAAAAATTTTTCTATGCAACTGTAAGCCTGTTGCTACATAACAGAATAGTTTGTGGATTGGGAAACTTAACTGGCGCTGCAGTGACTTTCAAAACTCAACTTTCAAAAATTCAGTTATGCAACTGAGGAATGTTTGTGTTTCCACATTTCTTGAGTTGTTTTCAGAGACCAAATGAGGCTATTTTTCTCTTCTACAAATTCTGCTACAAAATTGGGCAGTTCTCTACAGCTCTCTCTCTTTTTTTAGCTGTCACTTCAGAGTTCTTGGCATTGTTCTTTTAATAACATGTTATGCTAGCTGTTGTCATTACCCATTTTTCTTATTTATCCATGGTTGACCTTTATTCATCTGAAGATCATGATGATGATGAAGGAAAATATTATCATTCAAAAAGAATGACATTCAGTAAGTGTGTGCAAGTATGGTGACACTAAAAGATTTGTGAGGTGTAAGCCCTGAGAAGGGGCTGGGGTCTCCAAAAGTGGTGATCCATTCCGAAAAGCCAGACTCCAAAAAGCTCTCTTGTTACTGATGATCCTGCCTCCTGCCTCCCCATCCTTCCTGTCATACTAACAAGTTAAACAGTATGTATAGTTTGTATATATATATCTGTTTGGTACCTGCATGCATCCCATTTGATTCTGTTAAGTATTGTAGAAAATACTGCTTCACTATCCATCAAATGATTACTTGTTATGTCTTCTGAGTTAAGAGCAGGGTATAGCTGTGTTTGGATTATATAATAGAAAATATATATTTCAAAACTTTTTTTTTAACGTGCCTCTCTGTTGAAAATGGTGAGGATCTATCCTTATCTTCATATGACATAGAAGAAATTTGTAACAGTTTTCCCAAACCTAAAGGCAATTTAAAGAGGTTTGTTTTGTTGCAGTGGCTCTTCAAACTTGCTTGAAATAGGAAATTTTACCTACAGTCTATAATAAAGCAGAATAGAATGCCAGAGTCTAATTACAAACATACTGCTGCTGCATTCCAAGCTGTTTCAGAGATTATTTTGAGGAAGTTCCACCACCTTCAGTTTAAGTCAAATGGAGTAGCAGTAATTAAAGTTATCTCCATTACTGGCAAAATAGCCAGGGTAGCATGAATACAGGAAAACATAAATTGCACTATTGCTTCTGTGCCTGAGCTTAATCTGTTTGAGGTTGGTCTTTATAACTCGTTTGCTTTGAGGAATCAAGAAGACACATTAGCTTGGGTGCAGTGCATGGAGAGTCCTTGTAGTTAGTTTCTACCTGGGTGAAGGTATGTCTGCATTTATGCAGCGCTGCACTTGAGCAAAGTCCTGCAGTCAGTGTCGATACTGGGATGTGATGAAACACCAAGTGTCTTGGTACTCAGTGTGGTCGAACTTGGCTGCAGAAACATCCTCAGGATGCCTCTGAAAACAGACTTCTTCAGTAATAATGTAGGGAATATAAGAAGAAGCTTCTGTTGTGATTGCTGCTTTGATAATGGTGTTGAATTTAGTGAAATTACTGGGCTCAATGGGAGAGTCCAGCCTGTCTTGTGTGCCTTCCTGAGTAGCTGGGGTGCTCTGGGGAAAGCCTCTTTCCTCCTGTTACGCGTAGCAGCTATGTGCACAGGTTTCTGGAGCTTCTTTGTCTGTAGAATATAAGAAAGGAACTAAAAATTATGAAACCGTAATTCAAATGAATGTGTTGATGGTGGGAACTGGTTCCTTGCATAACCCTGGGGATGGTCATGCTCAGCCCCAGCTGGCAACGCACTCAGACCTGCTACCTGCATCAGTGCAGTAGTTTCCCCTGCGCTTCACAGCTACAGAAGTGAGTGGGAGGCGGCACTACCAGCAGGGGAAAGCAGCAGTAGTAGTAAGAGCAGTTTGTTGCTGTTCTTAGCAGACTGTAGCTGTGCTTTGCTTTTAAAATGGTTGTTAGTAGCGCCCAACGTTTAGAAAATGTTTAACATTAATTTATTAGCATCAAACCAGATTTAAACTATTTATTTGTCTGCTTCTTCCTGCTGTAGCTGTGTGCAGGTAGGCCAGCTCTGACTGAGGAGCTGAGTGCTGTCCCTGTGAGTGATGGCACTTAGGGGTTTCCCATCTGACAAATGGGAAAGCACCGGTAATGTCTAAGGAAAAATGCAGTGTGTAGAAAGCTAGCCTTTGAAAATGTGACACGTGGTGCAGGGTGATCAGATGGGATGGCTGGCAGTGAGGCCTTGGGAAATCGATGTCCTGCCCTGTTCAAAGGCCCGTGTCTGAGCTTATCACCTGCCTTCCCAGTGCTGCATTGTGCACCTGTGAAAAAGGAAATTTAATTGTGCATTTACTTAGTAATACTATTTTACAACTGAAGGAATGGGATTCATCTTGCAGCGTGACAAGGACTGTCTTCTCAGCTTAATTCCTGGGTTTGATCCTTGGTAAACTGTGCACAATTTATGCATGAGTGTGGTTCTCTGCAAAGCTCCTCCCAGGAACTTGTATTGGACCATTCCTTTCCAAAGGGAATGGATTGTTCTCACCTGAAAAGTGATTATTCTAAGATACAACTTGCTGATTTTTAGGAAGTGAAACCACCAACTACAGTGTTTCCAGTTGTTTTATGCCATATTGGTGAAACTCCTGGCTTTTGTAACGTGATACAAGGAGCTGAACGTGGCACAGCACTGTGCTGTGTGTGCTCTCTGCCCTGGGCCCGTCTCCCCACCTCTTGCTCTGGTTCTTGGGCCAGAAGTTCTGCCCATCCATGATTTCAGCTCTGCCTGCTCTGCACCCCACAAACAGATGGCATCAGCACAGCTGGGGACAAAGGTGCATTTTACTGCAAGGGAAAGAAGGTGGTGGTGGTGGTAAATTCCATCAAATAACACTGCAGCAGAAACAAGATCAAACTTATTTACTTGGGAGGAAATAGCTGCATGCGCTTATCTCTGGGGCTGTCCTGAGGAAAGATAAATGTATACGCTCAGCTACAGTGCTGATTTTCTCTGATTCACAGCTTAGGAAGCAGAAATAAGAGTTAGAACACACACCCTGCAGGCGTGCATCCATTTAATTATGCTTTTCCTATAAAAATTAAACAATAACAAAATGCTTCGGGGAGCCACATCGGGGAACAGCATACATTTGTGAAGTCTTCATTCAGTCTACATTGATCTGTAGTAGCTTCAGACTGACTTGTGGCTCCATCAGTCCTGTTTACTGACATATTATAAATGGAGATGTATGAAAGGTCATTCTTTTACCAATTCTGTAATCCTTATTCTCAAGTAATTCTTTAGTGACATGGGGAATGGAATGTGTGTGCTGTATATTTTTTAACGTTTTCCACCTGCTGATTTCTGAACAGATTATTGAACAGCTGACATTAGCTGCCAACCT
Source organism: Oreortyx pictus (assembly GCA_036925125.1). Lineage (NCBI taxonomy): Eukaryota > Metazoa > Chordata > Aves > Galliformes > Odontophoridae > Oreortyx > Oreortyx pictus. The sequence goes on from JAUPFR010000006.1 coordinate 35,930,416, forward strand.
AGTTTAGGAAAGTTTGAAGAGTGCATCTGTATAGAGCTGGGTTGCATGTAGGGTACTTGCACTTTTTAGCAGCAGGTAACTTTTAGATAGATAACTCTCGGAAACAGTAGATTAAGAAAATACTCTTTCTTGTTGAGTGAGGTGTAACTGCTGCTGCTTTGTTAACAGTATTATGTTCATTTTCCTCTCTGACTGAAGCAAGTGTTACTGTGTTTCATGTGTTCCTTTCTCGAGAAGCAGCTGTGGGTGGGAGTAGCCACACTCAGGAAACCCCCATCTCGGCTCTGTGACTCTGTGTGGACCATCCCTGCTCAAGGTGCACTCTAGTAAAGTCACATCATGCAAGGGAGTGTGCAGAACAAAATTATCTGTATCTTGTAAAAATAAAATACCTGTATTCTGCATTTTAATTGTGTAAGTAAAGCGGAATCTTTGAGGCAAGTAGAGGAAGGATGGTGTGCTGTTGAGCCATTTTTTTAATGGTGAGTCCAATTAGTTTAAGGAGGTTAAAGGGAGGGAAAAAGAGGAAGAACAAGAAAGAAGAGAAAGGCAGTTGGAAGTATAGCAGGGGGAAGAGATAACGGGAAATAGAGAAGTAGCTAGCAAAGCAGGAAATGGGACTGGAGAAAAACCAGGAGACTTTTGTATCTACAAACAGTAGCAGCAAACAGAGTTGCAAATCAGGAAGCTCAGCCTGGAGGTTGAGCATACAGTCATCAGCCTTGGTCTGAAGAAACAGCTCTCTCTTTCTGGGCAGAATTCAGATGGCAGTGCTTTGTGACACCCTCCAACCCATGTGGTACCCATTTCTATGCTGAGTATCAGAACCTTTGCCTGCTGAGAGCAGGAAGGGGGAGGGCAGGAGCTGGAAACATGCTGAAGGAGAACAGATGGAAGAGGGAGCTGGGCAGAAGTGCCTGCCCCAAGCAGCATTTATGGCTCTGGGAGGCTGGTAAAAAGTCCCTCTGAAGAGAAGCTGACACAGCATTGAATTTGCCACCTCAGGGTGTTGGTTCATCAGTGGGAGGCTAGTCTGGATGTGGCTTTCATAAACCCTTCATCCTGAGGTCATAAATTTCCTTCTGCTGTAGCTTGCTACTTCCTCACAGGGCAACTCAAATCAAATGTAGTTCTGTGATTTTGACAACAGGTGGAGCTGGAAAAACAGTGTGGTTTGGGGCCTGGTCCTCCTCTCCAGTACCAACAAGAACTTCTCTGGTAAATCTTTTCCAAGGCTGGACATTATTTGAATTCCAAAGTGATCTAGGTCCCTGAGCTAGCTCAGTGCTAACCTGAAAGAACTGGGAAAGGTTTATGGAAGCAGTGCATTTTCTGTGTTTTGAGAGCAACTTCCTACAAGGAATTTTATTATTATTTCTTTTTCCTTTTTCATTGAAGAATCAACTTAGTTATCTACCTAATTTGTGTTGCAGGCAAGAGCTGTGCGAAATGAGGGTGTGTCACGAGTCCCACTGGCTGACACACAGATGTGAAAGTGTTTTGTGCCACTGTGTTTGCTTACAGCTAAGGAAATCTTTTGTTTTACTTTGTTTTTCTGCAGCTTTTTGAGGCTGTCAACTGCCTGGCAAAAGACAATGCCCGGTTGCTTGTGCTGGGCCGCAAACACATGCTGTCCAACTCTTCCAACTGGAAAAGAGAGATTATGAAGGAGATGCAGAACAAGGCAGACTTCTTCTTTGCTGAAAATATGTAAGTTGAAGACAAAAGATAAATTTAATGGCCATCAACACGTGATTTGTGTGTGTTTTTAATTAGTATTAACAGCTGTAGGTTATAGTGTGGTTACTAATATCTCTAGTTTGCATGTATGAAAAAGAAGCATACTCCTGTGCTGTACTCACTTCAAAAAACTACACATTAAATGTTGCATTATGGAGAGTTTCATCGCTTGAAATTGTCTACCTGCTTCTGCCTCTGCTTCTGTGATCTCAGTTCCCAGAACTTCTGGCCAGGTTCCTGTTCCCAACAGCCATTCCAAGACCCTTCTGTCTTGCTCCCTCTTTCAGATGGGTTCTCCTTTATCAGTCTTCTAGTTCTTGCTCACATTTTCTTTGCTGTCAGTCATGTTGCTTTCCTTTCTACTTGTCTGAGCACCAGCAAAGGGGACACTGTTTGCCTGGATAGAGAACCATATTAATTTCATGGCCTTGACACTTACTGTTAGCGTAATCCACTGCAATTAAAAAGTCATTCAAACAAAGTTCCACTCAGCATCATCAGCTATGGGGTAACTACAAATTCAGTTTTAGAGATTTTCCCCTAAAGCTATTTTTGTTTAATAGCAACTAATGTTGAATACCTTTTTCAAATGATCACCAGGCCTCTGAAATTATATTTACCCATGTTACATGGACTCACAGATTTGTGCCTTTGCCTATATTATGCTTTGTTGTCAGTGGTGATTGTTCTTTATATTTCAACAAAGTTTTGGGTTTACCCTTCCTAGTTATAGCAGTTCTGTTCCACATAGCACTGTATTGTTAAGGTTTGTGACAAAGTATTCTACTATTACGTTAGCAGACAGTAGTAAGAGGGAAGAATGTTCTGTATAGTGTGTATTTTTTTTTTATTGTACTCTCTTTCTTTCAGTGCCTTACGGTAAGCAGAAGTTCTTTATTTTAACACAGAACTAAAGCAGTGATGGGAATTTTCAGTGTTGCTGATGAATAAATCTCAGATCAGCGTTTGATTCATTTCCTGCAGCCAGTTACGACCTTGTGAATGATCTCTGTCTTTTCCGTTTGTTTCGTTAAGTTCTGAAGATGATGCCTTCTTGTTATATGCCACTCTTCGGTCCGGCAAACACTGCAAGTTTGTTACGAGAGACTTCCTCCGGGATCACAAAGCGTGTCTGTCTGACAGCGTGACTCGTCACCTGTTCCGTAAGTGGCAGCGTGGACACCAAATAGCAGTTTCCACCTCTGCAGGAGGAAAACATATAATTTTTTTGGTAAGTTTTCTACTGCATTCAGAAAGCACACAAAGGGTATTAATTAAATGTGGAGTTTCTAACTCGGTAAGCAAAAATTTTTTGTTCGAGCATACAAAGTAGATTTGTACCCGTGGGCTCAAAACTTCCATTTTTACTGAAAACTGTCTGTATTCACAAAGCATGGAATAAACCTGAAAGCTGTCAAGAAGTAAGAGATTGTCACCTTAAATGTTTATAATGTAAGTGTAGTTATATCTTTGTGTATAATAGTCTGTCCACTGCTATAAAATGTAAGTGCCAGTATTTTTTCATTTGATTTAAACTTTGAACTACCTAATTCTCTTCTGTAGCACTATTATGCTTCTAATTGTGTAATACAATTTCTCTCATCTTCATGTTGAAGAAGAAGCCATAGGAAAATACATGCTTTTCAGTGTGGACTGTAATGTTATCCAAGTGTATCTATAAAGTTTCATGAAGGAGAGCCCAGAATAGTCAGAACTGTAGTTGGTATTTAGCTACTGAACTGTCAGACTTCCAAGCACAATATTGTCCTATGGCAGAATATCTATCTATCTATCTATCTATCTATCTATCTATCTATCTACATATTTATTTATTTATTTACTTACCTACATATTTACTTATTTAGCCAAGGAGACAAAAGTCCCTGTGAGCCTTGAATGTATTTTCCTGGGGAAAAATTAATCATGTGACATTGCATATCATGTGGTTCCTTGATGACTGGTGTACCTCCATTGTTACTGCTGAATTAAAGCAGTACTGCACTTATTTAGATTCATTTTCTTCCTGCTGTAGTTGAAATTGTAAATGAGTGTTCTTCACTACAATCAGACTGCAGAGATACAGGCCTATAAGGATGACAGCCATACACAGAAAGATGTATGCTGTATACATTCCTAATAATGGAAACAAATATTGGATGCAGGTTTATAGCTTTAGCTGTACTTACTTCGTTGTAGCAGGGCTAGTAATTTTCACATCTCAATTCCTATATGAATTACTTTGGATGTTGGACATTTGTGACCATAGACTTCCAAGCGTAGAGTATGTTCTGAGAACCATAAATGCAAACGAGTTACTTTTAATATTTGTGTTGCACACGTTGAGTTAATATACCTGTAACACAGTAGATCAGAATTGTATTTGTCTGCCTGTTTTTGAAAGTGTTATTGAGAACTCCTTTTCTTTTTCCTCAGCACAAATCAGTTTGTGGAGGTACAAACCCAAGATATCTTTAATGCCCCCTATTAGTTCAAGCTGCAGAATGCTGCATCCTGAACTAATTCCCATGTGATTTCATTTAACTGAACAGAAAAGCAATTTGTAATTTCTGAAAATGTCATGAGTTACGTTCAAATCCTTTTTACCTGGTGGACATCAAGGACAGAATTTTAAACATTTATAATGCCACCTAGACCTCAAAATACTAAAAGATGTTTTAATATTTCCTCCAGTGCTGAATTTTGTGATCTGTTTTTATGAGCAAATGAGAGTTGCTAAAAAGATGAGTTTGTGCAGATTTCTGAGGAAAACAGCTATAATCAGTCTTTTACTAATGTGTTGGATAGAGTCTTAAAAATGGTTTTTATTTTTCTTTATCCCACAGCCTGCTTGCAGTTATGACTGTGTAGTACAGACAACGGGTGACACGTGGCATATCCCCTATAAAGACATTTTTGAGGAAAAATATTCATATCAAATACCAAGAAAATGGCTTTGCCTTCAGCAGAAGTACAGAACAATGTAACTGTCCAAGCTGAAGCTTCTTCTGTGATGTTTTTTTTGTTGTTGTTGTTGGGTTGTTTCTTTTCTAGGCAGCTGCTGCAGACTGGGAGAACTCAGCAGTACAATTATGGGATTAATGTGTGAGGCCTATAACTAAAGAAAATTTGGTAACTGCCTTTTGTCAAATTCATTCTTCTTGTAAACTTGTGGACACTAATGGCGGTCCAGCAAGGATGAATTAGGTCTGTTATTTCCATCTTAACAAGCAACTTCTGTACCCTCTTTGTGTTATTTTAATTAAAACTTGCTTTTCCCTCTGGAATTTCAGGTTATTTGTTCTTTATTATTATTATTATTATTATTTTGTTTGTTTGTTTAGCTTAAGCTTCTCATCTGCACTGAAACTCATGAACTCTGTTCTTCAGAAGAATTAGGCAATGCTTTCAGAGTAACTTCAAAATTGGCATGCTGACCCCTTGCAGCAGCATTGCATAGAACCTGGCAAGTAGAGCTCATTGGGACAAATGGTGTGATTGCCACTGGTCTGGCACACGTAGCTCTAATACTTCCTCACTTTAATTGGAATTCATTTGATTACATACTGTGCAAGAGATTTGTTGTAACAACACACATTAAGATTCTGTCCGTAAGAAACAACTTCTGAAATGCTGTCTTGTTCTTTCACAGTCTTAGATTTGCTATTTCTGACAGGATTTCATGACACTGTCCTTGACATGTTCGGTATTTTCTTGCTTGGTCCCTTTTTGGCAATTAGATGAATTGAGTATTCCTTCCACTTTCTCATCTCCTTTTTCACATGGGGAAAAATAAATCACCTGGGATTAAGCTCCAGCATTACAGTATAGAAGTTTCATGTATGGTAAGAGTAAGAAGCCAGGCATTCTCAGCCCAGAAGAAAAGAGATCTTAAGAGAAACAGAGCTCTTAAGCTCTTAAGAATCTGGAGTGCTGTGGAGGGAACGCATAGGAATGGATTGTGTACTGCAAATCTTCCAGTACGGAAGCAGCATCAAATGATGCTGGCAGATAGAAGGTTCAGATAAAATGTGAAATTTCAGATGAAACTGCACAATGCAGCGTTGTGCTGAGCGGCTCTTTGCCACTGCTGTCGTGGGTGCAGGTGATTCACAGGAGCTCAAGGGGAAACCAGCAACTTCATGAAAGAGAGCCCCAGCATGGACTATTAAATAACCGGATGGTATCACTGTTTTGGGAAGTCCCTCCAGACAGCAGGAGGCTGGGAGAATATTCAGGGAATGCATCATTAAAGGCTTTCTGTAGCCTTAATGTTTTTCCTTGGGCATTTGCTTTTGGGCACAGCTAGTCACGAGGCACCGGGCTGGAGAACTGCCATCACAAATTGTAAACGGTTTTTTTTATCTACCCACAATGCTTTTCCAAAATGAAGGGGGACAAAAACTGCCTCTTGTAATAAGTACTTAGTGTCCCATTAGGATAGCTACATGGAAAAATTAAAGCAGACCAAAAGTCTGTCACCTGCTATGTCACCAGAAGTTAGTCCATAATGTTTTAAAACATTAAGTGCAGCTATCCACGTAGCTTTCACAGCTTTCGATGGCCTGCCTTAAATTAAAAAAGAAAACAAAACAAAAACAAACAAAAAAAAAAAAACAAAAAACAAGAGCCTTCCCACGGAGCGGGGAAATCCAGGCTGCTGGAAGGCAGGCGTGCGTTCATCAGCTGAAACGGGGGATTTCCCTCTGCGCGGGGCTCAGGCAGCCTTCAAACACCGCGCTGTAGTGAGTCTTCACGTGTACCCTTACCCGAGCCGTGTTTCTCAGCTTGAACGTGACGCTCGTTAAGACGACGCGTGCAAACGCTCTGTTGGGAGAGCGAAGCGGGTGCTCCTCCCCGCGCTGCTGGCGCAGCTCACGTCGGAGCTTTCCTTCCCTGCTTTGCGGCCTCTCCCCGCCCTTCCGCCAGGCGGCTCTCCGACCGCTCGGCGGGAGCGATAGGTCGCGACACGACACCCGCCACAAGCCCCGCCCACATCCCGCTTCCGCCCTACTGCGCGTGCTCTCCAGAGGAGAGCGGCGAGGCGGGGGGACGCATGCGCAACGGTGACGACGGAGCGTGACGGTGCGCGGGCCGGGAGTAGCCGAGCGCATGCGCAGTGCCGGTGACCCGGAAGCGCTCCGGCGGCGGCCCGTTGCGGTAGCGGCGGGGTCCTGCACGCTGTCAGCCCCTCGGCCGCTCCGTCCCCGCTGCCGCCATGTCTCGAGGCTCCAGCGCCGGCTTCGACCGCCACATCACCATCTTCTCGCCCGAGGGCCGCCTCTACCAAGTCGGTGGGTGCCGAGCCCCGGGGATGCCGCCGTTGAATTGCCCCGTCACGGGCCGGGCCTCCCCGCGGCGCCGGGCTGCGGCCGGCGCCGAGAGCTCCGCCGTGTAACGCCGCTGCCTCGGAGAGTGGGGAAGCGTGCTGCTTCCCTTGGCCGGTGCGCGGGGCTCCGTTGCTGCCCTGTCCGGTACCGCGGCGACAAGAGGGGGAGCTGGGGCAGCCGCGGTCCGGTCATACATGGAGGCTGTGAGGGCGGCCTCGCTGGAAGTGAGGGGGGGGTTAGAGCCCTGGGGTGTTTCCTGTGCCTCTGTGAGACTGCAGGGCCTTGAAGGCTGCCCTGGCAGCGGTTTTGTTCCCCTTTAAGTGTTTCTTCCGGTTAATCGCGTCAGTCTGACCAGTGTTGTGCTTTGGAAGCTGAGAGTTACAACAGCAGTTTGGAATGGTACTTGCACTGTCCCAGGCAAGGCGTACTGGGACATCAGGGTCTGTCTGGCAGTAACCCATGCTCTCCATTGTTACACCTGAATGCCATGTGTTCTGTGCAGCATGGCCTGTGAGATAGTAGCGACCATCCTTTATTTCCAGGGATCTGCAAACCTTCTGTGATTAAGCTGCATCCAAGCTTCTTTAGGTCGCTGAATCTACCATTCTATTTCCAGTGTACCGGGTGTTGCAGAAGAGCCTCATGGTGCTCTTTTCAGAGTTGTCAGTAACAGTGTAGCCAGCTTCCAGTCTGTCAAAGACAGTTCATCCCTAGTGCACCTGAAGGATCCTCAGAAGTGGGCCAGTTGAGTTGTTCTTGCAGCACCATCCTGACGTGCTCTCTCTGGATTCCAGTGGCTCTTCCCTAGTGCCCTGACTGTCTGCATTATGTAGCACGTCTGTACATCCATCTGTTCTCCGGGAAAGGAAGTTGCTGTGAACAGTCTGTACAAGTTGTCAGTAGTAGCCAGTAGTTTATTTTGCGTCTGACCTTAAGTTTTTCTCAGGAGGACATCTATGTGGAATAGGCTTCCTGGGTGGGCACTGCAGTCCTGGAAAGTCCCTTTTGCAGGGAACAACTATGAAGGTACATGTGTGTGGGTATCTTTACCCAGGTAGAAAGCTACCTGTGCTAGCTATGTACATATACAGGTGCTTTATTAATACCTGTAGTACATGTAAAGTTTGTATGCAACTTGAACAGTAAGCCTTGTAGATATTCTTAGTGGGAACGACACATTTTTGCACTGGTTGTCAGTGGCTGCATAACGTAAGAGTCACAGGATACAGTCTTCTGTTGCTATTAAAACATGCTGGTTGGTTTGGAACAACTTTCTAGCTCTTTCTCTGCTGCAGTACTACTTGCTGGTCATGACTTATGCATCCTGTAGCAAAGAGTAAATTGAGATGCCTCCTGGATATGTTCATCAACTGTTATTCAACAATTGAGTTAATGTATGAGAAATGTATGGTACTTGCAAAGCTTTTGTCTAGGTCCTGAGAAGTATCTGTATGTGTGTTTGAGAATATTTGCGTGTAGCCTGAAACTGTATTGAAGGTACTTTGTGTACCTGCCTGCTAGGGAAAGGTGAGGAGAAAAGTACGTGGATGTGCTTGTTTACTTCAAGTAAGTATGAGCTCACTCTGCTTGCAGCCAGGTTGATAATTTGGGCATGATGCCACACTAATGTCTCTGCTGGCTAGCATCTAGCCTCAGTATGGGCAGAAAATGTGTTTGCTTGTGGTCAGCTATATTATTCCACCTTTTTCTTTCTTCCTGAATCTCGTTGAATCCTGGGCCCATCTTCTGCAGCCCCTGTTCAAACAGGGACATGCAGAGCAGCGTGTCCTGGGCCATGTCCATGCTGCTTCTGAAGATCTCCAAGAAGGAGACTTCACAGTCTCTGGGCAGCCTGTGCTCAGCCAGCTGCGCAGTAAAGAAGCACTGCCTGATGTGTATAGGGAAGCTCTGATGTTCCATTTTGTGCCTGCTGCCTCTTTTCCTGGCACTGGGCACAGCTCTGTCTTCTTCACGTTCTCCTGTCAGGAATTTATGCACAAACAAACACGTCACGCACCTCTGGGGCTTAAATCGTAACCATTTCCAGGCAGTGTTAGCTCGCGTCTCACTGTTTTTTGTGCTTAAGCTGCAGGCTAGCATGAATAGTCCTTGGGAAGGCAAATGGAAGAGGTGAGCAAGATTGTGCACCTAGTGAAGGGAGAGGGGTGAGCATTCTTCATGGCATTTCTAGGTAGCCATTAAATCCTCTGAAGCCTGAGTGCAATAAATAAAGTCCAAGTTTCTGCAAGATTTGTTCATTGCTTTTAAGATTATTCCTCTCCTGTTATGCAGTCTCTTCCATAGATTGGAGTGCAGCTTTTAAACAGCTTACCTTCTTGCTCATGTTGTTTTAGAGTATAGCTGTAGCAAATTGTTCTGAATTCCAGCCTCATTCACGTAACTAATTAAAAAAAAAAAAGTCATCTGCATCTAGGTAGTGCCTGAAACTTTCCTTTCTTGACTAGGTATTAGGAAGTTCTGGGTACTTGCCAGATAAAGATATTTTTTTTTAGAGATTTTGGAGACTTTTGAGATTGTTAATAAAGGGAAATGTGTTTCTTAGATCACATGAAGGAAACTTTAATCATATGTCTGAATAGCACTTTTTTAGTAGGTGTGTACACAGATTTTGTTTTATAAAGTAAATTAAAACTTTGTAGTATTTGAATATCAAGTCAGAAAATGTGATAAGATTAAAACTTCTCTGCCTTGCCTCTGTTATATCAATTTTCATCTTTATCAACTAAAATGTACAGAAGAAATCACGTCCTTGCAGTGGAAGTAATGCTTGAAAGCTCCCACGTGTTGAAAATGTCACACAAGATTTACAGTTATGTTAGGATCATGTTGGACTGTTTTGGTCAAGGGCAGATCTGACATTTTGATTCAAAACAAATTGTTATGTGCTCTAATAGAAGAACAAGGCAAATTATTAGAAATAGCTGAATGAAGCAGTAGTAGAACGTGGTGAGATATTAGGGAGGCATAGATACGTCAGAGTTACTTATACTAACATATCTAATTGAGTTTTTAATATCTTTTGTATATTTTTCTAGAATATGCTTTTAAGGCCATAAACCAGGGCGGACTTACGTCTGTAGCTGTTCGTGGAAAAGACTCTGCAGTAATTGTAACGCAGAAGAAAGTACCTGTAAGTAGTCTGCTTCTGAAGGAGGGCTGGGAAGAAGTGAAGAATAAAATAAGTGGGGGGTGTAGCGCTGAAACATTAAGATTATGCTTATTATCACTGGCGTATTCAGCAGTTTGAATACCTTCTTGTTGTTCTGATTATTGTTAATTTTAGCTTTGTTTAGTGCTTAATTGTGTGTTTTGTCACCAAGTACTGCATTAATGTTTTTTCTCTAGAGCTGTCGAGGGATAAAACTAAAATATGGAGTAGGGTCTGGTGTGCTTTGACACTGTTCTGACTTGTAAGGGCTGAGTTATCTTGAGTCAGTTTTCTGATTTCTCTTTTTAAATTCCTACTACAAAAACAGTAAGCCAGAAGCACAATAACATTTTCATGAGTGTTTTGGCACGGTGGTGTTGTACTGTTGACAAAGGGGGAGAACTCTAGTATTTGAAGACAACTTGGGGTAGGAACTCCAATCTTTCTGTCTTGTATCTGAAGAAATTTTGAGAACAAGAGGACTTTGATATTGGTTGAGCTTTAGTTGACAGCCTTTTCTAGATATTGAACTCCTGAAGGAGTGCTGTGAAGATAGTGAAGGGTCTGGAAGGCAAGGTGTATGAGGAGCAGCTGAGGTCCCTTGGTTTGTTCAGAACAGAGAAGAGAGGCTGAGAGGAGGCCTTATGGTGACGTACAGCTTTTCACAGGGAGCAGCGGGTGGTGCTGACCTTCACTCTCTTGTCACACTGACAGGACCTAAGGGAGTGGCGTGGAGCCACATCGTGATTAGGTTTGGGATTAGGGAAAGGTTCTTCACCAGAGGAGAGGCATGAAACAGGCTCCCCAGGGCAGTGGGCACAGCCTCAAGCTGCTGGAGTTCAAAGAACATTTGGACAAAACTCTCAGGAATAGGGTTTGGATTTTGGGTGGTCCTGTGTGGAGCCCGTGGGTAGGACTTGGTGATCCTTGTGGGACCCTTCCAGCTCAGGATATTCAGTGATTCTATTTCTCCTTCTTCTTTAGGACAAGTTACTGGATTCCAACACAGTAACTCATTTATTCAGCATTACTGAAAATATTGGCTGTGTGATGACAGGAATGACAGGTATTTAATTCACTATCTTTTTAAGTATCTGAAGTGTTGGTATTTCTGTATAATTTACCAACTGTGTATTGCGTAAAATTAATTATTCACTCAAGGAAGTTTGTTTCCCTCAGTTTCGTTTTAGAAAACTTGTCTAGTTCTCATGTGTGTATTTTAAGATGACTTAGAGTTTGGGTGTGGCTTTCTCAAATAACGCTAGGAATGAATGTGGTACGCAGTCAGTGAAATGAATATTAATCCTTTCTCTAGCTGACAGCAGATCCCAGGTGCAGAGAGCCCGCTATGAGGCTGCTAACTGGAAGTACAAGTATGGCTATGACATCCCTGTGGATATGCTGTGTAAAAGGATTGCGGATATTTCTCAGGTCTATACGCAAAACGCTGAAATGAGGCCTCTTGGTTGCTGTAAGTATGGAGTATGAAATGGTGCTGTTTCTTGTTTTATCTTGCAAGAAGTGTAAGAGGTTCTCACCCGTTTTCAAATTGTACAAAGTAGCATGAATGTAACCGTAGGACTGGGTGGGACGAGCAACCAGATGAGAAGAACCTTGCATGTCTTGAATTGAAAGTATGATTCTACCATTGACTTAGGTTTTGAATTTAAGTTAATTATTTCAGTGCTTTTAAAACACACGGTGCTTTTCTCCTTTAGTTTTGTGGGCCTAGTCCGTTTGCAGGGTGATGGCTATTAGTGGAAGATGCTCTTCTTACTGCCCTATGTGGCATAAATGTCGCAGATATATGAAGAATGCAGATTGTGCAGATTTCAACTGTTCTTTATCCAAGCGATGCGTATAGGCTGAAAATAAGCTTAACTGGTGCTTTTAACTTCATCACTTTCTGTATATTGTAGGGAAGATGTACTTAATATTGCACTTCTCAGCATCTCTGCACAGGTATTCCTTCATAATAGCAAATGTAGCTTATGTTTAAATGAAAAAAATATATATTTATTTCTACTACAGTTGGTTATCCTTGTACTTTGAAGTTGGTTTTGACTTTTTTTTGTCTTACACTTTGTCATGAACAAAGTGTAGCCATATTGTTAGACTGTCTGGGAACTGAGGTAAATGACTTCATGTTTCCTCAATTGCTGTTTTGTTAAACATTCTGCCTAAGTTTCTTTTTATTGTTTTGGGTTGGGATTTTTTTGTGTTTTTTTTTTTGTTTGTTTGTTTTTTGAGGAGAGTATTTTCAGAACTGATGAATCACTTCTGGTAATCATACTAGGCACTCGCACTTCTTACTAAAGAAGCAACATTCAGGGTTGCACCACAGTTTCCATGATGGGGCAGTTTTCCCATGCTTATATACTTGTAATGTTCGGGAACGATCATTTCTTTGCTTGGCACTTCCAGTACCTTGATACTGATGGAAAATGAACTTTGTTCCATACGAGAAGAAAGATGGCAAAGTTAAGAAAAATACCCCTTTTTTTTTCTTTCTTTTTTTTTTTTTTTTTAAGATGATGGGGCTTTCTTTTTTGTTTGCAGTAGTAGTTTTTCAGAAGCTGATACAGCTGCAACTACAATTTAAAAGTCAAACAAGTATAAAGCTAACAGCAACAGAAGATGCTTTCTTTTTGTTATTGTTATTTTCAGTTATTTTTAATATGCAAGCTGAAACTATGGATCTGGAAGTGCAGGTGGACACAGATGCAGTGCAGGGATTTGTCCAGTTTACTTCACTTGAAATTGCAAATTGAAAGTGCTTAGTCGAGTGGCCTTCAAAGGTTCTGTTTTGTCTTCTGATAATATTTCCTTTTTTTTTTTTTCCTCACTGTTAAGAAATCTGAAATGGAACTTTCAGTATTTTGGATAACTTCAACATGTTTGTAGATTTGCTTTCTGGTGAAAGACATCTTGACTGAATGATTTTTGAAGTCTCATTGTCATATAATGCACAGGATGTGAACTGTGGCTGGGTGAGCCTTGTATCAGGATTAAGCTTCTTTATTTCCTGACTTTGTGGTTCTTTACACACTGAGGCTGGCCAAAACATCTCTATGTTTAATGAATAGCTTTCTATTTCTATGACACAAATCTAGTTTGCACTAAAACGAGTTGCATGCCTGGTGTGAGACAGTGGTAAGAAAAGGCAAATGAGAGAGAAAGTCTCAGGTCTAGGCACTGGACTTGTTTCTAAGGATGTACTGCTTTGCATGCATGTGTTCCTTAGGAGCAGTGTATCAAATTGTTCTTTGGTTCAATGAACTTGCTAGTATTAGAAAAAGAAATAATAATGAACAAACTTTCTCTTCAAGGTATGATTTTGATCGGTATTGACGAAGAGCATGGCCCTCAGGTGTACAAGTGTGATCCAGCAGGTTACTATTGTGGGTTCAAGGCCACAGCTGCAGGAGTTAAACAGACAGAGTCGACCAGCTTTCTTGAAAAGAAAGTAAAGAAGAAATTTGATTGGACATACGAACAAACTGTAGAGGTAGGCTGGTAGAAGGCAATTAAGATTCATCAAAGTATTTTTAATGACTATGTTGTGTGCAGGATTTTGATACAGAGGAGTGCAGTTAGGCATTTCCTGTTTTCTGACAGTTCTGTACTGTTGCCAGAGCAGTATAGCTTTTCAACCAGAAAGTCCTTCGAAGACATTTGGTTAGCATTTAGAGTCCTCTCATCTTTTTTTTCTGCGTTACGCTAGCTGAAGTGGAACCTGTGGCTGTACCACTTCTACTGTAGTTGGTGCCTGGTTATTGCAGTGTTTGATTGTGGGCATTCCTCTGTAATATTTCTTCAGTGGTGCTTAAAGCAATCTTTATGCTAAAAAGTGAGCATACCCTATTTGTATAACAGGTTAATGAGCTTGCATTATAGTTATCCATTCTCACCTACACCATAGAGAGCTGTCTGGAGAGTCCTCTTCTATGGCCCACCTGTTTCTCCTGCCTGGTCTTGTTCTCTTGTAATGTTAGGTCTCTTGCATTGCAAAATCAGTGGTTGAAATGAAGTATAAGCAGTCGACCCCACCGTAAGTTGAAACTGAGTATAGTATTAAGATATATGAATGCTGTGCAAAATGGCTGACTTGGTAAGCATCTGGTGAGTTTTTTGTGTTCAGTCATCATTTTAGGAATACATTTCAGCATTATTAGGACTTGACTTCAAAGGATGAGTGAACTTGCAAAGAACACCTTTTAAAACAGGTGCTGACAAAGGTGGAAAAAAAAGGCAAGTTAAGCTGTAATTAAATGCAACTTCTAAAATCGGCCAACGTAATTTTAGTTTCCAGAAGAAAAGCCGAAATGGAAGGCACACAAGTAATCCATGCTTTGAGTAATCCTGGACTGTAATGATTACATCTGTTGTTTGCCACTTAGGGAACAGGTTATGTGCTTGGGACCTGGGGTGTTAATCTTTGCCTGATAAAGGGTTTGGTTTTATCTTTTTCTTTTTTTTTTTTTTTTCCTGTTAAGAAAACATATCTATTGGCTTTTGTCGATTGAACTTCTTTGGGAGAGAACTGGAGAGGCAGTATATTCTGCACCAAACAGAAACTATTTGAAACTTTACATCTGAGGTTTAGAGTTGGAAGGAAATAAAACTAGAAGAGAGGGTAATTGTTAATGCTAGATCTACTAAAAATACTTTAGTGCTTTTAGTGTTTATTAATATGAGCTTCCTGTCATCTTTCAGACAGCAATAACATGCCTGTCTACTGTACTATCCATTGATTTCAAACCTTCAGAAATAGAAGTTGGTGTAGTTACAGTGGAAAATCCGAAGTTCAGGTAAGTGGTCGTGATAAGTTTGAGGTTTGTTTTCTGACAGTTTTATTTTACTTGTAATTACAAAATTTGTAAAATACGTTGTTCAAATATTGAAACATTTAAACTCACTAGGGAATCTGATATTTGTAAAAGGGTATTGTTTTCCACAATGATCAAAATCTTACGTCCATTCTAAATGTTTTTTTAATGCTTAAGAGAATTCTGAAAATTGGCTTGTACTAGTATCTGGACTCTGCTTTCAACATGACAATTAATGCAGTTATTTTGACAAGATTAAAATATTCTGGAGTTAAAATCACTGCAGTGATTTGGAACGGCTGAGCATTTACTTTCCAAGTACAGCACATTCCCACCCAGAGTGGAAGGAAGACCTGCCATTTCCTCCCTGCTGCCTCCACTATTGTGTGAGTTAGAGTGCAGCCCTGTGTGTGCAGCATGGTTACGAGGTCAGTCTAATCAGACAATACCTGGAAATCTTCCTGCTGCAGATTGTTCTTCACACTGTATCTCATGTGAGGCACAGCCCTCTCACAGCATATTGTACAGCTGTGAAAGAACGGAAGAATAAGTCTTGAGACATTTTGGTTAATGCAAAAAGGCCCCCTAGGTGTGTGTTACCTAAAATGTAGCTGAGTCAGGCTTGCCGTAGAGTCATTCAGTTAACTTTTGCTTTAGTCTTTCATCGTCTCTTGGTTTGGTTTTTCATTAAAATAAAGCAAAACAGAACAACAACAACAAAAAACAACTGAGGAACAATTTGGTGGGGAAAAGGTCCTCTGCTGCATTAATCTAACGACTTAGCAGGTGAGGATCAGGGAGAGGCTTCAAACCCTGGAGCCCTATAGGTGCAGACCTTTGAGTGCTTCTTGATGTATATGAAGTTGACATGGTGTTGATGAGTAATTTTACATTTGATAATGGATGTTTAGGACAACAGAATAGCATAGCATCTCTGAAAAAGCATGCTAGAGCTGAATTATCCCTTTTCCAATGCTGCTCAAGGGTCTAGTGCTACCTCTGTGCCAAACTTCATTTACCAGTCGTGTCCTTTTCAGAAAGATGGGTAACAAACAGAAGGAAAAAGCTACAGAAACATGTGTATTCCTTGGAGTAATTGCACTAATTACCATACCTATTATTTTCACCAGGTCCCAGCTTGCAAATGTATTGCACAGGAGGAATTACCTATTCTTTTTCTACCACTTGCTACTTTGCTCTTCAGTGGCTTTGATTCTTCCTTTGTTTTTCAAAAACAGTCGAAATGTTGGCTTGTGGCCTTGGCAGCAGGGCCTTAAAGGGCTGAAATGTATAAAACCAATCTGAATAGATACTAGGTTGGAGTTTAAGGGGAAGAATCATTGAAGCTACTCAGGGTTTCTTTTTGTTCTTTCAGGATCCTTACAGAAACAGAGATTGACATGCACCTTGTAGCTCTGGCAGAGAGAGACTAATTAGCTTTCCTATTTCCATTGTCTGTGCTTCTGACCAGGGTATTTGGTGAAAAGAAGACACTTAATGGCTTTCGGTTATGGAATGAAAACGATGTTCACAATACAATGTATTTTACTCTGTACAAATAAAACAGAGGTTTTTGAAATACTCAGTGTCTCCTTTTAATGTATTTTTTAACTTTGTTTTATGAAGTTCTCATCAAAATACGTGGCTTTAAATGTTTCTGTGGTGATTATTTGCCTATTAGTTTTATCTTAATATAAATTTAATAGTCAGCTCTGTATTTTTCATCTGAGCAATTTTACTCCTAGTGTCATGTTTTGTACAGACTGCGGTGTGTGTCTTGATAATTCTTATGTTTCCATTTGTTCTCTTCTTGCCCTGATGTTGAAAGTCTTATAGCATTACTGTTTTATCCCTGGGAAAATTAAGAGAATCTTAATTTAAATCCTGAGGATTTGCTCAGGTTTGTATGGCAAAATATAACAAAAGCTTAAGAAAAAGACTGGAGCTGTGATTCCCGGTGCATTCCTTCACGAGAATTTGTCTGGGAGTGGGGGGAAAGAATATTAACAGGTGTCTGCTATAATCAAACAGCTCTGAAGCTAGCATTTTCGTAGGGGAAACAGATTCTGTGTGTACTTGGGGATTTTGGATGGTTTGAGGCTTTGGGCAATGCCAAAATTGATGTTGGGATGGAAGGGGCCAACAGAAAAAAAGAAAAAAAAATCAACAAGAATGTGTCTGGGAAGCAATTTTCCTCACACCTTCAAAGGTGCCAGGCTAGGAAGAAGGATAAGACAGAAAAACTTGAGTCAAGGTGAAGGAAACTACTTTATTGTTTTGTTAGAATTGAAGATATTGCAGTATCCACTCAAACAGGGAGGTGATGGAGGAGAGACTGAGAAAGGGAGATTACTAGATACTCCTAGCTGCTGGGTGGACGTGAAAGTCCTCCTGGAAAAACACCAAGCTAATGTGACTTAGCTCCTGAACTTCTTTCCACTGTGTTGCTACTCTGATGCTGGTTTTCATTGCTCTGAAATTCTCTTTCATTTTTGAGGCCTCTTAAGTTTTCAGAAGCTGGGATTGCTTGATTCTTTTTTTCTTTCCCTCTGCTTTATATTTCAATCCCCTTGAACGTGTTTTTCAAGTTCATTGTAGTAAAAGAGATGCAATTCATTGTTTGGCTTTAATAAAGTATAATGCTAACTGTATAACTGATCTGAGGAGATTCTGACATTCAAATGTTTTTTCTTATTCTTCCAAAATAGAACGGAATGCTGCGTTTGCCAGATTCCCTCAGTACTTGCACTGGATTTCAGATTTTGTGCTGTCAGATACTGTTGTACAGACAGTAAGATGAAGCCATTTCTGCTTTTGGGGAGAGGAGGAGTGAGTGGGTTATCTGAGAACTGTGGGGTTTGTGCAAGAATTGACTAAACGAACGCTAGTGGCACGTTTGGAAAGGTTTGCATCCCTCCGAGTGACAGCTGCATTTCTGAACTTTCCTAGAATCTTTCTTTCCTAATAATATGACTTTAAAGCAACCTGGAATTTTAAATACACTGGAGTCGTTATTTACTTTGGCATAAGAGGTAATCCACTGATACTTTGTTCTTGATTTGCTTTAATTATGCAAAAAACTTGAACCAAACCAGTTAAAAGGAATAGGGCGATCAGGGAGCCAGATGACTACAGCATGTTTGCATAGTGTTCAGTATTATAGCTCCCTGCAAGACCTTTAATTCCGAATTTTGGAAGCTTCTATGTGGTTGTGTAACTTAGATGGTTTTTCTGAGAGAGATGGGCATTTGTTCACGTTTTTGCATGTGGAACATTGTGCCTTGTGCTTAGACATGAAATACACTGTCTGCAGTATATCTTTGGGAATGTCGTGTCCTTTTTGATAGCAAACTTTAAGCTGTGGCAGCTGAAATGCCGTTTTTGCTGGTACCTTGTCCTGCAGTGAAGATTCACGGTTCTCTCTTATGCTAACGATGGGGATTTTCCTTTTGCAGCAAAGGAACTTTTATTGCTTAAGGTAAGAAGTCTGTGCAGAAGATTGATACCTGACCTGATGGGAAAACCCCATGTGTAACAGGTATTTGTGTATCCCATTCCTCACGCTCTCAAGCAGATAGCATCTGCATCCAAACTCTGTCAGCTGTGACCGGTGTTCAGCTGTACACAGTGTCACCTGCTGGTCCAGGTGTGGCACGTGCAGAGGAACCTGGGGATGTGTGGGCAGTTCTGGTTTGGGTAGAGTTCCCCAAGAGGTGTTTGTTGTTCCAGTGCTGCAGGCTGGTAGACATGGTTACAGTGTGAGAACACAAGTTGTTAAGCGGAACTAGGATTGGGTCTTACTTGCTTACTAGACCCAGGTGAATTTTAGCTGGACTGAACTTGGGCTGGCTCTGCGTAGCTCTGTAACTGTGGCCATGTTATATTCCCTGTGCTGTGTTAGTAAAGTGTGTAAAAAGGGCTCAGATACAAAGTACACGCAATCTGCTAAGGCAGATCAGTATTTGTTGGACTCCTTGGTGAAAAGCGGTTGAATTACTTAGGAGCAATGCCCCCCAGCCCCTGAAGGAACCATAGTAAAGCAGTGAAGGCGTGTTTTATAGACTCAATTAGCTTAATGGGAAATCATAATATAAAATAAGATATGGATCATCAGGAGCTGTCTGTGTACTCATCCAGAAGCAGGTTGTTAAGGCCGGCAGGTATGAAGCTTCCTTGGATTTCAGGTACTTTGGTAAATGCAGTATGTGGCACTGAATCAACGTGTAATGCACAGTGTTGATCACACCTTCTCACTGTACAGCCTTCAGCAGTGCCAGTCTTAGGTATAGAGGGCTGAACTGGGAATTCGTGTGGAGTGAGTTCTTACGGATATGTAAACCACGCTGTTAATGACATGGAACAGTGTGCTGCATTCTCCTCTGCATTTTCTGCCCTGTTCCTCTGTAAGTACTGACCAAAAGTGCCAAAGCAGAAATGTTTTGGCTCAGTGTGTGTTGTTAGAAGTAACATGAAAGAACTAGACCTGTAGTTGATCTGAAGGAAAAAAGAAATCCATTTTTCACCTGACATGGAATGAAGCCTGCTATTTTGAATTTTTCAGAACTTGTTGGTTCACGAGATCAGTTTGTGAAGCGTATCTGTGGGAGTATTCATGTTTCCTTCTAGGAAAAGCACTGTTCTCCTTGGGGTAATAATGGGAGGACGAGTTGCTTTTTGTTTTGTAATGAGTTATTTTTTCAGATGGGAAGTTCATAGGTTGTCACAGCTTGTTCCAGCCAGTTCTTGCTAGTAACGATTTGTTCCAGCCTCTTGTTTTGGAAACACAGTGAGATATCCTGTAGTTCAGGAACTGTTGGAACAGTGAACTTAAGTCTCATGTCCACAGTCACGTGCTTATTATGCAAGGCTACTTAAAGCAACTAGTGTCAGGATTTTGTCTCTTTATTATGATTCTTACATTAAAAAATTATTATTAAAAAATATCTGATTACACTTTGTCTGAACAGATAGTCATTAAAAAAAAAAGGCAAGGTTATCAAGGATCTTTGCTCACCACTGCTGTCATAGCACAGCAACTTTTTCTTCAGAAGTAGTCTGTTCTGTGTCACCATCTAGGAAAGCTGCAATGTTAAATACGGGAACTGTAGTGCATCTGACTGTTAGCCTGGAGGATAAATAGACTCAGCAGTATCAAAATCCAGTTAACTGCGTTTGGCAGAATTGAGTAATCCACTTTGAAGTGCTTTTCCTTCTGTCAGCTGTAGTTGAGTGGTTTGGTCACTGCAGATTCACCAGAAGTCCTTGCTATGCAACTTGTCACGTCTCAGCTGATTCAGAGCATGTTGCACCAGCAGCCTCTGGAGTTAAGTTTTTCTAGCTAAGGCTTTAGCAGCACAGTATGCAGGGCAGATTAAGCCACCCAAGCCCAAATTAATTTCTACCAGTAAGTTATATTTGTTTTTCTACCCCTTCTCCCAGGAAAAAATAACAAAACAAACCATAACTACTTTCTGTGACACCCACTTGCTTAGACAGTTGTTGAAAATAAATTCCATAGACTGCGAAGTACCTTCTCTCCAGTCAGTCAAACTTAGTAGCTGTGCATGAGCTTGGGAATGAAAACCATCCTGTTTGAAGGCAAAAGCTGCACGTCATTCACACACAGGCTGAGGAATTGCCTGCATATGTAGGAATTCTGTGAGGAAAAACAAAACAACAACAACAAAAAGATGGCACGCGTGTGTACAGGCTGGGATTGCATAACTGGGAGTGGAAATTCCTTTCAGTGACAAATGATCCTCTGTGATGGTGGAGTTACTCCTCCCTGTTTTGATCCAAGCTATGTCTGTCTGCTTCCTTCAGCCAGCAGTGGTGCTCGTTTAAATTTGTAATGAGCTACTCTTGTTTACTAAACTGATGGGAAGGTTTGTTGTTTTGCATTAGTTCTCCTTCGGATTAGTGGCCTAGATCACTGTAGGATCAAAGTAGCTGGAGTAAAGGAGAGTGAAACTAGACAGCATTCACTGTGGAAATTACAGCCAGCATCACCAAAGGAGGGAAGGAACGAACGCGAGTGCTCATTATCCCCCTGACCACTCTTTAACTTAAACCTCTATCAGATATCACCTGGTCCTCCAAAGTGCAGTGTACATCTGTGAGCAGGTGACACAAGCTGCAGCTTGGCACTGACATCCCTTTAGCAGGCCAGTGCTGAGCTGAGGGAGGTTTCTTTGGGGATGGTGTTGCTCAGTCCCTTCTCCCTCGCTTCTCTGCTACTATGGCTGTTGCGTGGCCCAGCAACTTCCAGCGCTACCCAGGAAACCTGACACAGAAGCGAATCTGTGTTTTTTAAAACTAATAATAGTTATCCATCCAGAGAAGTTGCAGGGCTCCTTGTCCAGCCTTGCTCCTGGTCCTAAACCAGTAATACCAGCATCGGGGGCAGTGCAGGGCAGGAACTGTAAACAGGGTCGGGTCCAACTAGTGGGTGTATCTGGTAGGCATGATTGTTGGTCTTCTCATGTGAGCAAATATTTTCCACGGGAAGGGGAGCGATATTCATTCTCTGAGTATGTGGAAGCCTCCTTTCTGGAATCCAAAAGGAGACACGCAGGCAGCCAAGAAGAGGTCTCAGATGAGAGCAGCCTGAGGGTGTGAGGAAGGCAGAGCTTCCAGCAAGGTGCTAAGAAATTGGATGCTAGCAGAGCAGCCACCTTGGGTTGGATTTTAGTACAAGTGGAACATACAAGTTTCTTTCCTGCCCCTTTCCATCCGTGTCCTTTAGATCACCTGCACCTATGCATACCTTTTCATTCTTCAAAGAAATTGATTTGCACTTGATGTTAGCCTTGTTTCAGCTAACAGCATTTGAAAATGCCTAACTGGCAGAAAAACATTTCACACCTAAGGATGTGGTGAACCGTGAAAATAGGCTACCAGGGCAGCTCAGCTGCTCACTGCCCCAGTGTTGTCTGAAGGTGACAAGATGTGACTGTGACAAAGCCGAGCACTGGCCTCAGGGCTGTTTGCAGAGAAGCAGGAGACAAAAGCACTTTCGGCAGTGGCCAGGGAGGTGGCATGACCTGCAGCAAGGTGGAGGGCAGCGTGCCCAAACCTTCAGCCTCTGGTGGATTTTCAGTCTGTGGTTCAGGTTCTGTGTGGAACCAGGAGTTGGATCCTTATGGGTCCCTTCCAATCAGGATATGCCATGATTTATGCTTTTTGAAGATGTGCCTATTGACAGACAGAGGCACGTACAATTCATTCAGCAGGGGGACTGAGAAACTACTTCTGTTGATGAAGCACATGTTTTCAAAATGACTTACAAGCCCTGGTTTCAGGCATAGGTAACAGCATATATGATGCTGCCCCACATCAGTAGCAATTCAAAACACGTAATCAGTGTGTGAACATTTGTGCTTCACGACAAGAATGAACGTGTAGGCTGGATGTGCTGTAAGCCAGCTCTGGGAGGGGGATGTGAGGGTGGAAGGCTGGCAGTGCCAAGTGCTGTAAGAGCAGGGCTGCACGTGGTGTTGTTCCAGCTCCAGGCTCAGGTTCATTGCGTTCAGCCTGGCACGAGCAGTGTGGTGCAGCACCTTTACAGACCCACTGGGAAACGCTGCCTTCCCCTGTTCTTCCACCCTGCCTGAGTGTAGAAAGCACGCTGCTTGATG
The DNA here is from genome assembly GCA_036925125.1 of Oreortyx pictus. Taxonomy (NCBI): domain Eukaryota; kingdom Metazoa; phylum Chordata; class Aves; order Galliformes; family Odontophoridae; genus Oreortyx; species Oreortyx pictus. The sequence goes on from JAUPFR010000006.1 coordinate 35,953,118, forward strand.
CGAATGGGTGTACTGCGGGCTGCGTGGGTTACGCTGTGCTGCCACTTTAAGCCTTTCTGTGATGGTTGATTGGTTACCTGGGAGAATAAACAGCTGCTCTTTGCCAGCCTCACGCACATCGCTGGCCTAGGGCACGCTCCAGCAGTAGAAGTGCGATCCTCAGGCTGTGTTGCTGTGGGCAACGTGAGGTATTTGTGTGTGTCATCTGCAGTGCCCACGGTCACGCAAGGGTACCTGAGCTGGAGAGGATGCTGCCTTTGCTCTTCTGAGCCCCATGTTGCTGAGTAGGACTCACAGCAAGGTTAAATACAGCTGCAGCAGATCCTGCCCAGCTTGTTTCAGGTGGGCCTGTGCTTGCTCGGGGTGATACACAAATGACAAGAAGTTCTGCAGAAAGTAACTTATAAAATGTCAGGGTAAGAAGTCAAATGAAATTTGTCCTATCGGTGCCTGTCCTCATCCTGTCCCCTCCAAGTTACACACACCTCACAGTAAAGTGGTGCTCTGCTAAGCCATAAACAGAGTGCTGGCAGCTGCCCATGGGCCCACCCTGCGTGCAGCAGCACGGGGCCGCTCTGTGCCCGCACCGCACCCAGGCCCCACCCAGCAGGGAATTCCCACGCTTGGCAGCTGCAGGGAGCACTGAGCCAGCACAGCACGGAGCTGTGGTATGGATCCTGCAAGGAAAGGGCTGTGGGAAAGTGCATGGCTTTCAGCCTTCTACAGAGAGTTTGCTGTGCTGCTGCCTTTAAATCTTACAGTGAAGCCCAGCCGTATCTGCTCAGCGCAGAATGGCTGTTGCAGCAGGGCAGTGCAGTGTTTGCTTTGCTCCTGATTTTGACAAGCAATGAACAGTGATTTTCCTCTGTTAAGCTGAGTCTGCTCTGCTCTCAGCTTTATGTCTTGTGGTCAGAAGGACAGTGACATCTCCCTGCCTGGGGCTGCAGGTCAAACCTAATTGAATTTCAGCTGTGGCTGTGCAGGATAACAGTTTGACATCCAGATCTCCTCTGCAGTGAGTGCTACAGCTGAGCAGGGTCCTCAGGCTGAGGGCATCAGTGCCTGCTCAAAAGGCCTGCGGGGTGCTGCAGTGGCCCCATCCAGCCCCAGAGGTGCTGGGAAGGAGGGTGAGCACCGTGCTTAAGGGTGCTGGCAGCATATCCCAGTTCCACAGGCCTGCAAGCAGCCGGTGGAGGTGGTCACTTGTGCACTAGTATCCGTATTTTGCATGAATGTGCTGTACGCTGCCCGAGGTGGGGAACCGTGTCATGGCCTCAGTTGGAACCTGGGTTTTGGGCTCAGCAAGGAGAAGTGAAGGTACCAAAACCCCCTCCTGGTTTTCCTGTCTCCAGACTCCTCCATTCAAAAGTACCTCATATGAAGGTGGTGTTGCAGTCTGGGAAATCCCTGGCTTGCACAGTTTCCTTCTCCTTTTCTTCTTCCTAAAATGCAGTGGCTTTGTCATTGCACAACCATACAGTGCCCTCTGAGTGACGAGCTGATGCCGTGCTGTGAGCCCCGTGGGATGGGAGGCAGCTGCTGCTTCATTCATGGCAATTGCTGCACTCTCATGCATCTTTGGTAGGACAAGGAGTGAGGGATCTTCATTTTTCCCTTTCAGTCATTTTGCCAAGAAAAATGACAGTGTTTCCAAGCACAGGTAGCTTGTACACCCACAACCTTTCTTACAGCTTTTTGGCCTGAATGTTCGTGCTTTTGAGCAGATAAGGAGCAAAGGGAAACAGACTTATGTAGTGTGCAAATGGAGAAGAGCAGGTGCTGTACAGCGAGTACTAATGGAGATTCTAGCTTTGATAGATACTTTTCACAAAGAGGAATCTTTTGACAATCCCTTCAAATCCCAAAAGCCCAGTTTCATCAGTTTCAGGGGTTATGAATGAGTCAGAACAAGTAAGCGGTCCTCTCACCAATGCCAGTGGTTAGGGTCTGGGTAAGGGCTGTGCAGAAGAGCTTATGCTAACAAAGGGCACGTGCTCTCAGCTGGACGGCAGGGATTGTTTACGGGCTGCTGGAGGAGTCGTGTGAGCTACAGTGCTGGTGACCTCCTGCTAGAAATCCCCCGGAGGAGAAGCTGAGTGAGCTGGAACAGTGCGTGCTGAGGCCAGAGCACGACCTTCCCTGCTGAAGCAGCAGTTGCTACATAAGATGAGTGAAACGCGGTCAAACCAAGAAAAAAAAAAAAAGCATAGGAGGAAAAGTAAGAGAGGAAAAAGTGTTCCTGGTAAGACGTTCTGTCACTACGGAGGGCCCTGGCTGTGTTGAGCTGCAAGGTGAAGTGGGCTGAAAAAATGGAAGGAATGTGCCTTTCTTCACATAAGTACTGTGGCATGTCCGTCCTGCAGTTACCGTCAGCTTGTTTTTGTCCTTTTTTTTCCACATTCCAAATCTGACTTTCAGATGTGTATTTTTCTCATTTTTCTGCAGGCTCAGAGGAAACCTCCCTGAGGACTTTCCTCCTGGGGGAGTATGGGAGACTCCAAGTGACACATGTGGCTCAAGGAAAGGCACCTTAATTCCAGGACCAAAAACACATGGTACTTTGTGGCAGCACAGCATTTCTGGGCAGCAGAAATAGGGGTGTGATGGGGATTTTTGAGGAAGGAGGATGCTATATTGCCCTGCACTGTAGGTGAGCAGCCAGTACAGAGAGCCATGGTGGTACTGGTACCTTTTGCCTGCGTGTTGCATCTAGATGGCTTGGCTGCACTTTCACGCTGCAGTTTCTCCTGGTTCATCAGCTGCTGCTTTGGCACCTTTGTCAGCTGGAAACATCAGCTTTTGCTGCTGAAATAAGGGTAACCGTACAAACTGCCACTGAACCTTCCATCAGCACGTGGCCCTGTGAATCTCTTTGTTCAGTGGAAATAAGGCCGTAGCAGTGTTTCCACTTGAATCACTGTGAAAGTAGGTGAGGAGAATCCTAGGAAGATGGGTATTAACCAGAAAATAGCACAAGGCACTTTTTTCAAGTAGCTGTTAATACTGAAATACAAGCAGCTGTTTAGCATGACAGTGAAGGAGGTTGGCCTGGTAGGGAAGCGGAGCCGTCAGGTGTGCGCTTTATTTGGGTTCATAGAATCATCTAGGTGATTCCCCAGAAAACCACAGCTGAGGCCAAATTGGTGGTTGGTCGCCAGCACTGGCACAGCTCTGCCAGCCACAGCTTTCCAAGGGAGTCGCTGCAGCTGCCTCTCTGCTTCAGCGGTGAACAGGCACAATAAAAAGAAAGGTGGGGGAAAAAAAAAAAAGGTAAGGAGAGGAAGCCAATTCCCACTGCTCCAGGGCCCACCAGAGTCCTTCTTCCCTGTGTGTCCCATCAGAGAAGTGCCCTGGGCAGCATGGAACATTTTCTTCCTTCCAAAGTTGAGAAGTAGAGTTTGTCTCAGCAAGTTACCACAGGAAACCTTATGGTTTCTCAGCAAAAACACTAGAAGGAAAGTGTCTGCATGACACGCCCATCTGCACTGAAATCCTGCACATCCAGTTAGAAATTATATTGGCTTGATCCAAAGTAATTTTGTTCTGAGGATAGCAATTGCAGGCAACATCTCCATCTGTGCACATCCATCAGGAGCTGTTTCAGCTTCCTATCATCTCCCCAGGCTGCTCAAGGCTTCTGGGAGTTCCTCCAGGCCTGCTCCTAGCCCTGTCCCTCATTGAGAAGCATTCCTGGGTTCCCACAGACAATGTGGGTAATGTGAGACTACTGCCAACCAAAATGGAGTTTGTCTGCCCCAAGACCATTCCATGCTGGCATCTGCTTTTTGCATTCCCTGCTCTCTTCTGCAGTGTGCACGCTGCAGCACTTCAGCTGTTATGGGAATTGTTGCTTCAAGGTAGATCCATCCTGTAGCTATCTGCCTTGTAGGGTGGTGGGCCTTGGCCCTTTGTAGTGCATCAGTGATGTGAAACATGCAGATGTGCTTCGTGTCAAAAGGCACAGGGGCAAGGATGCTGCTGCACTAAATGTAAGCTAGCCTTAACCACAGTCGGCAGAGAAGATTGCTTGAAGGAGTAAAACTTCCTTATAAGGCATGGAAAGATAAACTGAGAAGGTGTTTTTTGTCAGTGGGATGGGGATACAGACTCAAGGATGGTGCTGTACTAAAGACAACACGGACAAACAGGGAATAGGATGTACATGTGAACTGCCCCATAAGTCCAAGTAAAACGTATCAGCAAACTTTAACTAAGCCTGAACCTTGCACAACTAACCTGATGTGCGCATGCCTGGGACCAAGGGTGAATAAAAGGACACTGAGGAAGACAACTGATCTTCCTCCTCACGACCCCCGGAGGGAAGAATACGACCCCATAGCAACAGCCCACACACGCGCAGAAGGACAAAGTGACATGGAATGGAGGAAGGAGGAGACTTTGGGGCAATTGGGAGGAACTGTTATCAAAAGAAAGGGGATTGGTCTTCTCAGTGTGCACCGTTGGTGGGGCGGAGACTCCCCGGCACACCCAGCACTGCTTGCTTATTGCTTTTTGCCTTTTGATTATAATAAAATATAGGAAAAAACTCCAATTGGACTTTGAGTGTTTAAGACAGTGATGCAGAGAAGGAAGGCTACCTCAAACACACGTGAGCCTGGCCTTGCTAATTAGGTTGAAATTTGCAAACCCTTCTTGATGAGCAGCAGCATGTCATGGGAGCTGAGTCACCCAGGCACCCTTCTGTCAGCAGGTGATGTGGGGAATGCCAGCCCCAAGACCAGCACGGTGATGGCATGTGCTGCTCACCTCACCCACATTCATCAGATTTAACTGAACATGTTACTGGGGAAATGGATGATGGCTGTCACACCACAATTAGCAAAGAAAGCGTTACTTCAGGAGCTTTTGTGCATACCACAGAGCTGATACCTTCACTTTCAGCCTGCTATTGTTCATACAGGCTGGGTGTAGGCAGGAATCCCACCAAAGCACAGCTGCAAATGAAGATTTCATGTGTGGAAGCAACCTGGAATTTCCCAGTGTGTGAGCCAATGGTCTAGCTTGTGATGTTTGCCATTCTGTGCCCCCACCTCAACCTCATGCGAGGCAGGAAGGTCCTGGCTCAGTGGTCTCCCTGCCTCATGCCAGTTCAGATTTGCCTAAGCCATGTGGGCTGGTTTTGTCTGAGCTGGGCAGGGGAAGGCTCATGTGCCAGCCTCAGCCAGTCCTGCAGTGCATGTGGGCCCCCAGACTGGGGCCGTCAGCTCTGCCACTGAAAAGCTGAGTGTACAGCAGGTCTTGTTCTCCCCAGCATGCAAAGAAGAATGGCAGGCAGCCCTGTGGCAGCCAGCCATTCCTCGGCCCAGCACAGGTACCAGTGCCTGTGATGTGCTGCAGGAAGCAGGGAGCTGTGTGCACAGTGCAGGCTTTCCAAGCTCAAATGTAGGCTTGTACAGCCCACCAGCATCCTCAAAGGATCTGAAGTCTCTTCTGGGATCTGTGCCAGAGATCTGACTTCCGCTATGCTGCTGAGGAGCAAGCAGCCTTTCCTGAAGCTGGGGCTAAATATCTCATGTGTTTGTGCAGTGTTGCAGAACACAGCTCCAGCTGGGATCTCGTTTCAGGGCTGTTAATAGTCCTGCTGCTGAGTGGCTCAGATGGCCTCCCTAATGGGCGGAAGCATCTCCCTGCACAGGTCTGTGCTATTCCTTGGCTGGAAGCCCAGACGAAAGTGATGTTATACTCTGACATTTCAAGCACTGGACATGGCTGAAAATGACATCGGGTTGGAAAGACCTCTGGGACAGTATCCTCAAGTGTCAGACTCAGCCTGTTGTTCAGAGAGCTACACGTAACCCTGACAAAGCCTGAAACACTCTGAGCAGCAAACAAATTGCAGAGCAGTGCGCAACATGACCAGCTCCCCCAGTGGCTCAGCGCGCTCCCAGAGCCCATCATCCCCAGCAAAAATTATGGGTTTGCTCAACTCAGAGGATGAGGCCCCCCTGTAGGTATTAGCCAACATGAGCTCAGACTGCCCTAAGCACAGCTTTGATTCCCACATTTCACAAAGCAGGAGCGTGCAGCTGTGACAGGGCCTGCCAGGGATGATGGAGGGAGAGGAGCAGCCTTGGAAGCTGCTGTCTCGCATAACTTTTGGCATTGCCTTCTCACAATGTTGCCTCTGGTGGCTGGCGGAGGTTGTCAGCTCCTGTAGCAAAGCTTCTAGGAATGAACCTGCTTATCCCCTTTAGGCTGATAAATCTCATCAAGCAAAACAAAAATGTGAGCTCCTAAACCTGCTCTGCACAGGAGCTCATGTAATGAGGCATTACTTTACGGCTACTAGCTAGCAGCAGCGGTGGGGAGCTGAGTGGCTTTGGGGCACAACAAGAAAACCGTCAGCTCTATGTCTTCAGACAGGGCTGCAGCCTGGGTCTGTGACCTTGGGATTACTGTGCGGGAGTGTGTCAATACAGGCATGCTGCTGAGAGCTGCAATTAGGCTGATGGTCATGGTTTAGGGAGGTGGCTTTATCCAGTGATAAAAGGGTTTGGGGGTGGGGAGATTCCCAGCTCTACGTGCCATTTGAGCGTGGACAGCTAGGAACTCGTGTAAACAAAAAAGCGATGTGTACCAAAGTTAATAACAAGCTACGCAATGTGCAGACCTGGCTGTCAGATACATGGCAGCTTGCTGTCCAGAACCATGCTCGCTCAGATCAGCCAGGAAGGCCAGCAGCTTGCTGGCATATGCATGCAGACTCATGGAAGGGACCTGCAGGGGCAGGTGCCTGAAGGAGGGCACCAAGCACACAGCGGGCACCTTGTGCCTGAACAAACTCTTTGCACCCTTGTGAGTTGGTGCTGGCACTGATGCCAAGAGTTTTGTCTGGGCTGACACCAGGCAGCACTACAGCTGTGGCTGAGCAGCAGCTGAGTGTTTGGAAATCCTGGCATCTATTGTGCAACAGCAGCTGCAGCCCTCTGGCCACCCTGAGCAGATCGCCACCCACTGTGCAGGAAGGCTGACGGGTACAACCTGTTAGGCTCAGTGTGTGTGCAGCCCCGCAGCACAGACACATATTTCAGGCCAGGAAATCCCAACAGAAGCACGGCAGCTGCTGCCTGTCCAGCAGCTCGCTAGGATTCCTCCCTAGGGCAGACATGCAATGAGCTGTTTGCTTGCAGCAAGCAGTTGCCCAGCTGGCTTGCAGTGAGTTGCACAGCTTTTCCTTGCCACAGGCTCACTGCCTGGCCCTGGCCCTTTAGGGCAGCTTGCAAAGACACCACAGCATGCCCAGCTGCTGGCTGTATTTGTGACGCCTGCAGCTTCCTGTTACTTTGGCAGGAAGCCACTGCAGATACTATGGCCCCAGTGCCCCAAAAGATCTTTATGTTTAGTAGGGCAGGAGTAGGCTGAAGTGGTGGAGGGAGCTGCAGCTGAGCTCCCTGCTCTTTAGCAGAGCCCTTGCCCTGCATTCTCCTTTGCTTGCTTAGGCTGCTCCTTGCTCCATATCTTGGGTGCCAGAAGTGCCCCATCAGTTTCAGCAGATGGGCTTTTAAAAGTGAAGGGGTGCAACACACTTACACTTTCCTGACAAGCTGGTTTGTTTTTCTCCTCACACCACATCCTGCTGCCCTTCTACATCTGTATGCACAGAAAGTCTCCGGACAGAGTGAGGCTGGGGCACGTAAGAGGAACTAACTTTTTTGGAAAGTATCCTTTGATTCACTCCACATCCAGTCCTGGAAAACATCTCTGTGTTCGCTAAGATGTGGTCAACAGATTTCCAAGGAGTGGCTTTAAATAGAGCTGGGCTATTTCAATCCATATAACTACATGCAGGGAAAGACTGGGCTGCAGGGACCCATGTGGGAATGAAGCAGGAAACACCGTCACTGTCTTATGCATTTTATATTCACAGAGGCAGTCGTATTCTCTATTTCCCTTAAATGAAAGAAAAGGCAGAGATGATTCACATCCCATTCCCCACTTGGCCTTGAAGCACTGTTAGTGTGACTAAGGTCCTTGCTGCCTCATTTCTTTCTCCATCTGACAGTGAGATGGTTGGTAGCAGGACAGGCTGTGATTAAGTGGAATTTCTCAATGTTGAAAGGCATTTGAGAATGGTCCCAGTGATTAATAAAATGACTTGAGGGGACATAAGAAAATCTGATCCTATAGATTTTTTTTCTGAATAGCATGAGCCTTCCGAAAGTCATGTGTGTTAGAGCTTGAGAACTGTATTTGCATAGAGCACTTCTGCAAGATGGGTTGAGCAAACGTGAAACCTGCTAGAACAACGTGCGCCTGGCCCTGCCAGAAATCCTGCTGAATTTCTGCCTCACTCTGCTCAGGAACCCACAGCCTTTCACCTCACCTTATTACACATCACAGATGGAAATCTGCTCTTTTGCTGGAGCCTAATGCACCTGAGGTAGACCCTGTGCAGAGGAAGGGCCTGAAGATGGGCTTTTACAGCAGACATCGGTGGGTACATTTACAGCTGGAATCATCACAGTTTTAACTCTGCCATTGCTGGTTTTACCTGTTTGTATTCCTTGTGGCTTTGCAAGGGAGAGGACTGGTGGTACACTCTCTCCAGGCAGATGCACAACCATGTTTATAAGCAGCCTGAGCCCCACGGAGCTCATGGCCTGAGGTCAGGGCAGCAGTCCTGTAGGCTACACTCACACTGCAGGCTCTGCCTTCCTTTCCCAGGGCAGACTTGAGCTTGGTTCTGGTGACTTGGGGTGCATGCATACCTGGGCTAGCAGCAACATGGCCAGAGGCTTCAGCCTCTCAGCCCCTGCTGCACACTGTGCACGGAAAGTGCCGTGATGGATCAGGGATCCTTTATTTTCCCCTTGGCTGTTATGCCATCGAGGACCAAGGATAAGATAAGCCATCAAGTAGCTACACTTCAGCTTTCCCCACTGTAGACCTGTAGTATTAGTTTTGATACAAGTTTTTTGAGAAGCTAGTATCACCCTTGGTCAGGCTCGCTGGTATTACTGCAATCCTTAATTGCTGGCTGCTTGCTAGCAAAAACATCTCTTTCCCTCTCCCTCATTCCTTTCATATTAATCAGTCTGCGTTGTGCTGGCTGTTGGCATGGAGGCTCTCCCCTGTGACATCCACAGCCCAGCTGGCAGATGGGGAGCACACAGCTTGTAGGGGCTGGGTGGAGCTGGGGCCCATCCTGGGGATGCTCAGAGCCATGCCAGTAGCACGTCTGGTGTTACACTGGAGATCTTGGTGCTGTGCAGGCACAAGGCCCAACAGATTGCCAGTTAGCAAGGGGGAGATGCTCTGGGTTTGTGCAGGATCAAGTTTATTAGGTGTGTGACTACAGATATGCAAGAAATAATTTGTCTGTCAGCACTAAGAGAGAGAGTGACACTAATGTAGCTGCAAAACTGCGTCTTGGGAGAATCATAGTAACTGCTGTTTGATGCAGCTCATGTTGCGTGCACACTGCTCAGATCATTTCCTCTTTCTTCTTCAGTTCTTGTAATGCCAAAGGCAGCAGTGCGTGTCAAGCTCTCACTTTTAAGAGATCTTCAGCACTTATTTTGATAATGTCTAAGTAAGAGTTCAAGAGCTCCTTACTCAGTGAGACTTTTCAGCAACCTTTCTATCCAGAAGAGCAATTGGTCATTGCAGCAAGGCCCATGTGAATCACGTCACAGCCACACTGCTCCTTTATCCGCATGCTCAGTTACTGCAAGGGACGAGCAGGTTTAAAATGTTTTCTTTGTTGAGGCCCTGATGTGTTGCAGATATTTGCATTTACCATCGCTGCCTCTTTTTCTCACCTCCATTTCATGAAGCAACACAAAGTCAGATCCCTCACTGGGAGCCAGCTTGCACTTTCCTGCCTGGAGAACTCTTGCAGGCTCAGTCGGATTGGTGCTGAACTCCTGTTCTCTTCAGTGGAACTGGTGGGCACGTAGTGCCTCTCCCATCCTGAATTAGGGCATAGCTGCATTTTAGATCAGCCTTGAAAGCTCTCTTTACGGTAGGACCCAGCATTCTTCACACAAGCTCTGCGCTAGTATTCTCTCCACCTGGTCTGCTGTCCCTCCAGTAAGGATGGGGTCACTCAAAGCCGTCACAGAAGCAGCTTTCCCAAGGCAGCTTGCACTGGTGCACCCCTGCTTGGGCAGGCAGCTCACCACCACCCGTAGGAAGGCTGCTTCCAGAAGGCTCCCTGACTGATTTCAGCTGTCCTCAAAGACCGAGATGTTTTGGGGACTGGAGATGAAGATGATAGTTCATACGACATAAAATTATTAATTCAGATTTGTCTTTCCTGTTGACAGCAGCTGAGGGTCCAGCTGTACAGTTAGTGAAGCTGTGGAGATAATGTTGTCCATGAAGCGATGCTAAGAAGTCTTGTGTGGTGGTGTTTCATGACAAACTTGCTCACAATGTGAGGGACTTACCCACAGGAAGAGGAGGACACAATGAGCGCCTTTCATGCAATTTTGTTGCTAAATGAGAGCATCTGCATGGGAAACACCTAACAGCCCTGGGTCATGTGCATTGGCTTCACGCCTTCGGTTGAATCAATGCAGAGACACGGTCTAAGTCATGGTAACATCTTCCACACCAAGACACTAACCACAGGCTGCCCCAATCAGCATCCATTAACCTGTGAGAAGCTGTGTGCCTGTGATGGACTACTTTGCAGCCCCAAAACTTTCACCACAAAAGACAGAGTCGATGGATGTAGGAAACAGGATACACATGTGTGGGGTGAGGGAATGCCTGTAATTAATTGCAACAGGCAGCTGAGCAGACCTGACTGAAGGGCTCTGATTGCAAGGCTGACTGAAAACCTGCCTCTAAACGAACCCAAGGAGTTTAATAACTACTGTAGAGACTGCAATTGGATGCAAATTTTGGGGCTGGTTTTTCACAGATGACGCAGCAAGCCCCAGGTCAGATGTATGCCCAGTTCACATGAATCAAGAGAAGAGTAGGGAAGGAAATTGTTACCACAATCGCAAAAGCTTGGGAGAAAAATTATTACAGGTGAGTGACAAAAACATCTGATGTTTCCAAACACAAAGAAAAAATGAAATAAAGGCTTGTTTTCTGAGCCTCTTGGGTAATCTATGTCTCAGTATTAAGTTCTCAGTATTATTTAATCATAACTTTTTTGGAACAATAATTGTTTCTAACTGAAGTAAAATAAAATATTTCCTTTGAAAATGGGGGAGAAATAGCTATTTTGAATTATTCCACTTTTTATTAAATTAAGCAGAGAGCCTGGTGAAATTGGCATTAATTCATAAGATGTTGCAGTGCAGGTAGGTTTGCACATTCTGTATACTTAAATGTTTACGAAAAGTGTGGGAGGTGCTATTTGTGCCACGTTGCTGCTGTGTTGCACTAACATGCTCTTCTCCAGTTTAAGGCGATGCATGGATACAGCTTTTTCTTCTTATCTCCTGCCCCTCAACACAGCTGTTTTTAGGAACAGGCTTCCCAGAGCACTCAATCTCAAGAGACCACCTTGAACACCGCTTTGAAGGAAGGAAGCACTGAAGACAACCAACTGCAAAATAACCTGAGTGGTGTCCTCATCCCACTTTGTCAAGAGTTCTCTGAAAAAGGAAATAAAGACTTATTGGTTCCTGACTTCACAAGTCCTTTAGAAACAGAAATGGCTCACAAAGGGAAGCAGATACCCGTGCATTTTGGAGGTCAACCGCCTTTACCACAGCACGGAGAAGGGAACTGGCTTGGCATATTGTCACCTGGGACAGAAGGCAGCGCTGGCAGAAACGCTGGCTGTGTGTGGCTGTACACCTCTCTTACCCTGGAAGCAGATCCAGAGATCATACAGTGGGAAATATTCATGTGAAAAATAACCACCACAGGAAGTGGGCCAGGGACCTACAGGATATCCCAGCATCTCAGGGCCAGGCATTTCAGCTTGCTGCTGCTGTAGGTCTTGGGCTGACAGGCAGTGTGGGATGTTTTGCTACAGCTCAGGAAATTTCCTGAGGCTGTTAGACAGGAGGTGCAGGTCAAGTGTGTTTGGGTGTGAGTGGGTGGTGTGAATCCCCCTCTTCTGAAGACTTTTCCCCAGACCAAGCTTGGCACAGCTCAGGGTAAGAAGGCTTCATGCACATTAGGGGAGGTTTTGTTTGCTTTCTTGTTTGCTGGAGCAAGGCTTCTCTGAGAGGCTGCTTCAAGAAGTCAGGTTGGTGTTTTAACTCAAATCCAGAAGCATCAGCCCTGACGCAGGTTGGAGTGGAAAGTTCTCCTCTTAGAAAAACTGAAATAAGAAGGAGGTTTCGCTCTGTGTACTGCTTGGGCCAGGCAGCTATCATTGCTGACTTTCAGTCCTCAGTTCAACATGCACTTAGGGCTCTAGCTCAGAAGTTGCGTGCCCTTTTCCTATGCAGAGAGGAAAAAGGCAGCTCAGGTCCTTCTGCACTGTGTGCACGATGAGCAGCACAGCCCCTTGCTAGCAGCTGCTCCGTGCTGCTCAATGTGGGCTGCATCTTGCTCAACACCTGGGCAGTCCCAGGTGCAGACAAACAGGGTTGCAAAGCACAGTGCTCACAGAACTCTTCCCTCCTTGTGAAACTCCCTCCAAGCTGCTGAAATCCTGGGATAATAATTAACTGAGTTAAAACTTGCTCTGTAATCACAGCCATGTTCACTTTGCTGGGTGCGTTCAAGTTAGAAATGTTTGCATTTTAAGGCTTTTTCTGCATGATGATCTAGCAGCACTTCGCATAAGGTCATTCGTTTTTATGTTCTGCTTTGTTTTATTTTTGGTTGGAGGGATGACCAACTTCTTTCTAGGGTGCCCCTTGAAAGACACACCATATAAAGGAGTTAAATTGAAGGTGTGGGGGCCTGTTCCTTCCAAGCAAGAGCACTAACCCCCAGGTTAAGCTCAGTAAATGGGAGGGTCATCAGGGAGCAGTGGGAACCAGTCTCCCTGGAGAGGTGGTGAGACCACCATGGCCATAGCCAGTGGTGAATGGGTCCGAGGCTGTGTGACCACTGCTGGAAAAGGTGACAAAGCCCATTGTAGCTGCTTGTGATGGCTCTAAAGCAGTGACATTGTAGAAAGGATTGAGTGGGGAAAAACCCATCTTTTGATCCAGACTGGAAAGTCCTGTTTAGAGAATTGGACAAGCAGAAGGCCTTGAGAAAAGCTGAGAGTTGAAGTGAGGGGGAGGGAGGAAAGTCAGACCTCCAGGGAAGGGGTGGTTCTGTTTCAAGCCCTCTGGACTTCGGTTTCTTACATTATGGCCTGATAAACATAACAGCATATAAGCCTTTTGGCTGTGATGTGAAGGCTTCAGAGAGCTGTGGCTGGCTCCTGGAGATGAGGAAAGGCTGTGCAGCCTCTGCTCCTGCCCCAAATGAGTAAACTGAAGCTGTGGGACAAAGCCAGCAGCTGTTTTCTAAACAGATTAAGGGTCTTAGTGTCCTTCCTGCCATTTAGTGCACCAAGCCCTGCTGAGGCAGGAAGGCAGCAGGGCCCACCAACTGCATGTGGGCCCAGTTTGCTGCTAAACCTTGTGCCTCAGCCCTGTCTGGCCCAGGAGTGCTTCTGTGCTATGTCTGGTATGTTAAATACCAAAGACTCAACAGGGAGCCACTTCTTAATGCTGAAGGGCTGCAAGAGAAGAAGAGCAAGAGTCAAATCCCGCACTGTGGGCATTAAATCCTGCAGAGTAGAGTGAAATCTGCTGTGTAGTGTGGAGTTAAAACTCAGAGCGCAGGCCCCTCCTGCTGGGAGCTGCCGAACACATGGACTGCCTGTCCTACCCCTCCTTGCTGAGGGTAGAGTGGCTGAGATGAGACACCTTTACCTTCACAATTTCTACAGTGAATTAAAGAGAAGGGCTCTCAATCTACCGGAGGGTAAGAGAGGCCTGCAGGGAGCTGGGGTACTAAGAGGAAGAGGAGGGTGTGGGAGGAAATAGAGTTCAGCTCTGTGTACGCAATATAAGGAAGTATGGGAATATCCCTGAGGGATTATCGAAGAGATTTACAGTTATGAGCAAAGGGCATAGGCTGCACACAAAAATGCTAGCTCATGCAGTACGATGCATGAAAGTGGATGAGTGAATGAGTCCATGGGGGAAGTTGGTGCAGGAGAACAGGAGGGACCCAAGGGAAGGGCTCGGTTTGGAAAGCAGAAAAGAACAGGAAAAGGTGCATCGTGTGTTGCTGAATGGGAACAGAAGACCAGAGGATAAAGGTGCTGAGGAAGTGGGCTAATGGAGAGAACTGACCCTGCTATTAACAGTAGGTGTGATTACATTAAGAAAAAATACTGAGAGAGTTCCTAGGGAATCAGAGAAATGTACTGCTGTGTGCTTGTCCTGGCTCTGAGGAGCAGCGGGGACGAGGGACTTTGTCGTGGGAAGTCCCCAACAGCTCCAGGGAAGCAGTGTTCATGGCATGAAGGCAGTAGAAGCTGCACTCCCAGGAGAAAATAGAGTTGTGATACCACAGGATAAACTGAAAGGAGAATGTGCAATGAGGATCAGTCTGTAGTCAGAGGCATTTCAAGGGAAGTTATCTGATCAGTTCCTCACATCACTTGTAGGTGAACTGGGGCAATCTTGTCACAAGGTGCTGCTGCTGTTGGAGGTGTGAAGCAACTTCAGAAGTTAACAAGTTCAATGGAATAAAACACCATCAAGAACCATCTTACAGAAAAAGGCTGTCTTGATCTCCATCAGTCTTTAAACTACAGGTTGCTGAAGTTAGAAGACTACTCAGTATCTCTAAGATAGTTGCTATCTCTGTATGATTTTCTGTAGTGCCTGTCTCTGGCCACTGCCAGTCAGAAAACTGAAGCTAAACTAAACAGGACCCAAATCTGCATGTGGAATGGATGCTCTTGAACTCTTTAAACATTGCTGAGCCTCATATTCTCACGTTACTCTCTGTCCTATTTGCTTTAACTGCATTTCCTGAATTTTCACTACTTTGCTCCTTTTGCGTGACTGATGAAAGCAAACAGTAGCACAACCAGCCTGCAGTACCTTGGAAATGATTTGGTTAGCTGCCGAACTTCCTTGTACAGCAGTACAGCATTTGCTTCATTTATTAAGTCATTATAGAGCTCTTATGATGTTATAAGAGCACCTGCCTAAGGTATTGTTTGTCTAAATGTTGCAATGGGCAACAGGGAACGTATGACTCTGAACATACTCAACCAGTCCGATACTCCTGATAACTACACTTTCCTCCCTCTCTCCAACCTTTGAGTAAAAAATATTTGTATTCCGATGGTATCTATTTAAGTATTTGTATGTCAGGTCCAGCCATGTACCTCAGCACTTCCAGCACTTTGGAATCTATAGATGGCGAATGCTTCCAAAGGGTCCTGACATAAATTCAAGCCCACATTTTGTCAGTGGGAAATTGAGACTTAGCTAGATATGGGAACCTTTCCTATTTTCAGCTGTTGCAACATGGCGCTTAATCAAGGCTGAAAGTCTGGAATTCTTTGCTGGTGAAAACCCTGCAGCAGTAGGTCGATAAACCCCCATTTTGATTCAGTGGGTCCTACATCTGCAGGAGTGCAGGGTGAGGTCCAAAGCCCCAGGAGAAGAATGACTACTGCCTGGACCCAACCTTAGAAAATATAGCAGGCCTGAACTTCAGGGATGGCCCTTTCTAAAAAGAAGGAAGTTTCAGTGCGTACACCTGGGCAATTCTAATGATATGAGAATGGAGGGGAAATACAAATGACTCAGGATGACAATTTCTGTACAGTCACTTCCACAACAGCCTGTGGCTCCCATGCAAATTAAGAAGAACCCAGCCAGATGCAGCGCTCTTCCTCATAGCAAACAGCCCTCTGCACGGGTTGTATCAGAAGTCTCTGAAAGGAGAGGAAATGGATCTCCCTGGGCAATCTGGAGCCATCATCACCTTCGTTGGCTTTTGAGCCTGGCCCACTGCCAGCTGTGCAGAAGTCTCCTGGCCGGTGCTTCTGGCAGAGCTCCGTCCTGCATCAGCAGCTCTGACGCACCCTGCCCTGATCCCAAGGTTGTGGCACAGGAGAAATGCAGCCTGAAAGCTGGCCGTGGTCACGCTTCACTCAACTGAGTAATCACTTTACGCGATCACATTATGTTCCGGTATCTGCGGCTAAAATTAGGCACCGCACTGCCAAAAGGTGATCAGATGCAGATGGGAGTTCAAGCAAAATTATTCCATCTGCATTAATTCTTGCAGAAACATGAAAGAATAACTGGAATGTGTTAAGGGCACCTACTTCACTGCTGCAGGCTGGGCAGGGAGAGCTGCAGCTCACACAGCAGGGAGAAGAGGAGGCCCTCGCCTGCAGTCTTGGGAAAGGCAGCAGTGCTCCTTCCCAGGCACGCACTCCTTCCTGCGGAAATCCCCGCTGGAAAGTCTGAAGGTGTCCAAGTTCAAACCAGAGTCAGGCTCTGTGATAAATGAGAGGGAGGGCAGGCACAGGGCTGCTCTGTAAATGTACCTTAGCAAGTCAATACAAGAGTAACCAGGTTTCAAGCTGTGCTCTGAATCCTCACTGCACCCACAGACTCCAGGAGTCGGAAAGAAAGGTGCCCCCAGAGCAGGCAGTTATCACTGAAAATAGAGTCAGTCTCTCCATAGCACGCACAATCTAGCACTTGCGTTAACAGAGGGGGAATCCCAGCCCCCTAACCCACCTGCAACAACCAGCACAGGAAGCTGCACCTACATGTGCTGCTATAATTAGCTGCAGCAGAAGTGCTGGGAGCTGAAAGCTGCTTACATGTCCTGCTCTTCCTGCAGTGAACTACCCAAAACCCCCCAGCCTCTGACCCTGTAGGTCAACTATTTCTGAAAAAGCTAACTGCATGGATCCCGTGCAGCTCATGATGAGATGGCCAATGAACTGCTTCACAGGCTAGGTACAGAAATCTGCCTTTTTTTAATAAATACATATCTCACAGGTACCAAAATAACTATAAACAAAAATGTACAGTATTTACATTCTATACAATTGCTAAAAAGTGTAGCAATTATGACACACACGGTGTGAAACACACAGTTTCCAATGCCCACAGTTAACATCATTGCTACCTTCCCCCCAGCAGCCAGGTCGCCTCTCCCATGGTCCGACTCCTCCACCTGCCGCACCTCAACCCGGAGCAGCCAGGGTCAGGGAGCAGGGCACAGCAGTGCCTCAACCTAATGCCAGCCTCACAGTCTTCAAGCAGATGGGACGTTTGTGCAAGCCTGTCCTGCCAGTGAGGGGATGAGCACTGCTCATGGCACTCAGTGTCTCAGGGCAGCTCTCAAAACACATTTCTGACAAAAGTTCATATGACATGCAGTCTGTTATCCTCATGCGGCAGAGACAATCAGGTAACGTGGCTCTTTATCAGGTGGTGTGCATGTTCACTGATCTCTTAATGTTGTTTCACATCCCATTCCTGTTACTTAAGTACAGATCAGAACACGGAACCTGTTAGCACGACGTGCTCCTGGCTGGGCAGCGTAGTATCTCAGTACTTTTTTCCTCCTTCGTGTAAGACTTTCTTTTTAAATGAAGGAAGTCAGTTTTTGTTGTTTTTTTTTTTTTTTTTTTTCTTTTCCTATACATATGTACACAGTCACTTTTCACAGAAACTTCTGCCTTAAAATGTCAGCTGTCGTCCTCCAATACAGCAGTCATCATACATAAGCTGGAAGAAAAAACATAAAGTGCTGTTAATGCCAAACTCCTACTGGGAGTATCCCATCTACTCTGGGACAACAGCCAAGCTCTGCATGCCCTAACACCAGCATATCTGCAACTTCTACACTGAGACAGTTAACATTTACTATTTTACAGCACTAACACTGTCACAAAAACAAATGCTGGGAAGACAAAACCCACCAATTAACTAATATTTTATCTCACGAAGTTCTGTAGGTTACAGCTCAGAGCAATCACGCTGTGTGAAGCCACCCACCGTTCCCCAGTGTATTGCTTATATTTTACTCTTAAGCTCAATTCTATTTATATCCTTGCCCCAACTGCCACCCCCTCTGATGGTTGGCAGCACAACCTTACTTCATGGGCTGTTATCCCCCCAAGTTACATAGGGAGGAGGTCATCAGTACGGCACCAACCAAACGACAAAGGGCAGGATGTGACTCTTCTTTTGAAGAGAAGCAAATGGTACTTACTTCATCCTCTGTGAACTCTGGCTCTGATTCACTGCTCTCCTCATCCTCACTTTCAGGCAGAATCTGCAGGTCAGCTGTGGTCAGCAGCTTCAGTTGCTCCTGTATGCTGGAGTTGTCTCGTCCCCACGTGAGCTGGTATGGGGAGTAGCCCTGGTAGGTCACTTTGTTCACATCTGCCCCGTGTTTTACCAGAAGGGACACCAGGTCTGAGTTCTGCAGGTCTACGGCCAAGTGTAGTGCTGTTCTGCCATTGCACGGCTCCTGTTTAGAAACAACATGAGGTACGGCATTAGGAGAGCGAGGCTTGGCGCTGTCACACCTGTTGTTTCTTCTGCCTAGACAGCTCACTTAAATTCACGGTGTAAATTACATACCTGAGCATTTACATCTGCTCCTAAGGACAGCAGGTATTCAACAACAGCCAGGTATCCCTGAATAGACGCCAAATGGAGACATGTATGTCCTGGAAAACAAAAACGAAGGCAAAATTTGAGCAAGTCTTACCTAATGCCCTGAAACTTGTTTAAAGTCAAGATAATAGGACAGGTCGGAAGTCTGCAAATCAACCAGGACAAAAGCATACTTTTCAAAACAGTTTTCTGGCTTCCATTAACTATGGATAATTAGTTTGGATTTTGGAAAGACTTCTTAGAGGCTTTATTCCAGTTTTTAACTGTGCCGTATTGTAACAACTTCCCCCTCTTAAAAATAAAAAAAACATAAAAATAAACACAACTGCTAAGAGTACTGCACAAGTACTCACTAAAAACACAAAATTCAAGGCCCACGAGAGCCAATCCTGATGAGCAAGGGGGCCCACAAGGCTGAACCTGCGACACCTCAAGGAAGTCAGACGCTGCTTTGCTTTGGGACCTCCTCAGTACTGCAATGGAACGAGATGTTTCCCTCTCAAAGTCTCCGCTAGGGCGGCGTGTGCGTACCGTTGTAGTTGGTGGACTGCAGGACGGCAAGGAGGTGGTGGGGCTGGCAGTGCTGCGTTAGGACGCTGACGCTGAGAAGCGAGCCCTGCTGGCAGGCAATGTGGAGCGGGGTGTTCCCGCGGAAGTCCCTGACATCCAGGTCGCAGCCAGCCTTCAGCAGGTGCTCAGCGATTTCGGGCTGGTCCGTGATCACCGCCAGATGAAGTGGAGTCTGTAGGCAGGAGGGAACACAGAACCGTGAGTTGTGCAACAGACGTGGCAAACGTCCAAGCACACAAACCCCGCAGTGGCTTTTAGGGACTTTTGCCCAACTGCAAGGCCTGCAAGTCAGCTCTTTGTGCTTCCTGGCACAGCACGCTGCTGCTCTTTAGTCTGGAAGCGATGGACTTGGAGCTCTCCAGATATCAGACATCCCATCCATACGAAGGGTATCATTAACATCCCGATGGAGAGGAATGCAATCCGTTGCATCGTATATGTAAAATGGGGGCGTGAGAGGCTGCAGCGGGGCAAAGAGCTGCACCCCCACTGCTCGGAGGCAGCCAGGTGCTTTCCCCAACTCGGGCTCCGACTTATCATCCATCCAACTACAGAGAAACTTGTCCTCGGGAATTCCCCGCGGGCCTTTTGTGGGGGCGGCCCGGTCCGGGGGTGCAGCGTACCTGGCTGAGGTTGTTCTGGAAGTTCAGAAAGGCGCCGTCCCCACCGGCCTGCCGGATCACCTCCAGGCTCAGGGCCTTTTCCTCGTGAATGATCGCCAAGTGGAGGAAACTGCATCAGGAGAAAAAAAGAAAAGGAAGCGCCCCACGTGAGAGCCAAATCCCCCCCCCCTCGGGACGCGGCTGACGCGGCACCCGGGTCACGGCCGCAGTCATGTGCGGGTTTCGAAAGCCGGGGCTTTCGGCGGCCGGGGCTTTCCGCGCTGCGGAGCCGCCTCTTCCTGGCGCGGCTCCAGGGACTTTCCGCGCTGCGCTCCGCTCCGCTCCGCTCCGCTCCCCGCCCGGCGCCTCCCCGCCGCCGGCGCGCCCCGGCCCGTCCTCCCGCGGCCCCGACTTACGTGTCTCCGTCCTCGGTGAGCTGCTGGGCCCATGCGTACGGCCGGGCGGGCGGCTCGCGGGGCTGCAGGCGGATGTCTTCCAGCTCCCGCACCAGCTGCCTGTACTCCTCCTCCTTCATGGAGTCCAGCCCGCTGTCGTGGCGGTCATCGGGCGGCGGCAGCAGCCCGCCCGGCCGCTCCTTGCGCGGCGGCTCGCAGCCGTCCGTGGCGGGCGGCTGTGCGGGGCGGTGGGCGCTGAGCATGGCGGCGGTGCTGGCGGCGGCGGTGCGAGGCGGGCGGGCATCCGCGAGTGAGCGGCTGCGGCGGCGGCGCGCGCCTATACACCCCGGCGAGGGGATTTCTGCGGGGGAGGAGCCGCAGCCGCGGGAATTTCCAGCCGCTCGGGCGAGCCCGGTCCTGCTCGGTGCCAGGGGCGGGCAGGGGAGGGACGGGGCCGGCCCGACGCAGCGCGGCCCGGCCCTGCGGAATTCCCTGCCGCGCCTGCGGGGTGGGGGGGGGGGGACTCGGCGCGCTGTCGGCGCGGGGAAGTACTCGCCGTACCGCTGAGTAACGCCGTGCCCGCGGTACTTCCCTGCGGCGCCCGGCGCGCTGCCCCGCGCTGCAGCCCGCCCGGGGCTTCCCCGCCCGGCGCGGGGAGAGGACCTCCCCGAGGGGGCATTCACCGGCGCTCGTTTGACGTGCGTGGGGCCCGGGGCGGATTTCGGCCTTCTGGTGGCGAGGTGACGCCGTAAAGCGGCTCGCTGCCCGGAGGGATGGATGCTGAGGCTGCCCCGAGTGCTCCGTCCTTGCACCCGCGCTGTCCCAGTCCGTCCAACGCCGCACACCTATGCACGAGGGCTGCCCGTCCTGCACCAGTCCTGGGAAAGGAAACTCCACACAGGGTGTGGGGCTGCAGGAGAGGAGCTGGTCTGCACTGAGCCCGTGTCCCAAAGCCTTAGAGAGTGTCACAACAGTAATAATTTTTTGAGAGGTTCATACAGTGCTGTACGTGACTTGCATTAAACTGCCGCACTGGCTGCAGGCCTGCAGGTACGGCATCAGCCTTCAAAACGTCTCACTTCTCTGCCGTGGAAGATGTTAATCTGCCTCAGTAGCATGGGATGGGATAGGCAGGAAAGTCCTGCTCCACTCTGTGCAACCAGTTCTTGCCAAGGACTATACAGAGCCCTCCAGAACGTTTGTGCAGATACTAAAAAAAACAAAGCATTTTTTTCCCCAATAAAAAGTGATATATTCTGCCAGCATCCTTCTTCTCTGGGCCCATTTTAATTTTTTCTTCTCTGCTCTTCACTGATGCCCTCCCATCTGCTTGCAATGAGAGCTGGCTGAACGCAGCCTCCCACAAGGATTAAAGGCAGTGTGGGGGTTTAGTGATGCCAAATTTTTCCCTGGTGAATTTCTCTGCTACTTCTCAGATGTGGGGGATTCCCATTAAGATTTTTTCTCCTCTTGCAGCAATTGCTGGCCTGGCTGACTAACTGCCCAAGATGTGCTCCGGCCGCTTTCCCGTGGGACGGTGTCCCTCTGCAAGAGGCCCTAGGAGAAAACCCAGAGATGAAAGGGAGAGGCAGAGCAAGGAGGGCACATGGGTTCCCAAAAGCAGCTGGTCCTGGTTTCCAGCCTGGCCATGCTGTTCCTGGCCTTTTTTTCATTATTCATCTCAAGGCCTGGGGCAGCCCGCCGGTGCTTTTGGGCAGGTTTAGGAAAGCCGTGCAAGTTTTTCTTGTATAGGTTAAGGGTTATGGAAGTTTTGCAAGCTTCTTGAAAGGGTTTCCCCTTTTTAATGTAAATTGGCAGGGGGAATTTAATTACCAAATGAATCTCCTCCTGCCTGCCTCATGGCAGGGAAGGGAGCTGGGCACAGGCCTGAGCCGAACAGCCTCCCACCAGGGTTCTGCTGGAGCCATGCAGAAATTACACTGCTGAACTTCCCGTCTGCGCTACATCAGTTGGAAACTGAGCTCAGCAAAACAAGTTCTCTGCCTCTGCAAATGACTTCCAGCTGCTGTCACAGGCAACCTCAGGCTATTTTTAGAAAGTATTTGCCAGGCCGCATTTTGGAGGCACATGTGTTGAGGTATACTCGTTTTAAGTACGTCTGGGAACTGTGGTGCTTCAGACAGTTGTAGATGTTGGAAAGGATACGGAAAAATGATTTGTCTGGAAAGGTCAGCCCACTTCCTGCTGGCTGCAGTGCCCCAGCCGTGCCCCTGGCAGCAGGGGCTGAGCTTCAGGGCCAGTGGATGCACATCCACACTGCATGTTCACTGATGCCTGTTTTGTTTTGTGTTTTGCTCTAGGAAAGTGACATCCCAGAGTTAATAGTATCTCTGACAGTCTCACCACAGGGCCCCAGGCATGGCTGGTACCCAGGCTGTGAGGCAGCCAAAAGTACAGCTCGAGGACCAGCCCTGCCCTCGCCCCAGTCCCTGTGTGAAGTAGCAGGCAGCCAGCGGATGACAGGGTGAGCAGGATCTTTTAAAACAAATAAAACTGCTATCTTCCCTGTAACTCCTTTCAGCTAACAATGTTGTTTACGGTATTTGCCTAGAGGGAAAGCGTAAGCTTGTTGGAGGCAATATGACACAAAGGTTTTGAAGCTTTGGGAAGGTCATTGGTGCTGTTTTTATGCTGCTGAGGCACTGTCCTTGTGCTGAATATTAACTCATTCTATCAATCATTCTGTACAATTTTCCACATACTCCACAAGCATGAATAAATATGATAGAAATAAACAAGCTCAGCTTTTCAGTGTGTGGTTTTGTCCTTTTGGTTGCCCAATGCTCAGATTTGATACACAGCCCCTCACCTGTATGCTGCATGCCCCTGGGGTCAGAGCAGCCATTCCCACCCAGGACAAATTAGACTCAGTTGCCATGGTCTGTGTTAACCTGAAGGCCTCTGTCCTCTAGCATATGCTGGTTTAATAGCTCTACTGTGAATGTACTCATTCCTCAGGAGTGCTTTTCATATTTATCATCTTGGGACCAAGGGTATCTGCACTTTGTGACTGTGTTGGGAGTCCCAGCTGCCTGAAGGAGGCAGTTTTGTAGTGCCCAGTGAAAAGAGCTCAGTGGGTGCTCTGCAAATGGCTCCATCTCCTCATTACACAAACATCACAGTACTGAGGGCATTCCCAAAGTAAAGGGCTACGTGAACAGTGCTGTGCCAGTGCAAAAGGCTGAGACTGCATGGGCTTGCACCTGATACCTGCAGACTGGATTTTGCAAAAAGTCCCCTCTGCCCTGAACACCCCATCTGCAGTGCTGCCAGGCTGCAGGGAATATGTTTGGTTTTGTTCCAGCCTGTGGCTGGTAAGGCTCAGAAGCAGTCTTGCGTGCCTGACTGCTGGAAAGGGGCAGTAGGATTTTAATCCATTTTTAAAGTACACGAAAGATTCTCATGCTGCTTCCTCAAGCAAACACATTAAACTGCAATTTCCTGATTGCCACACTAATCATGAGAGCTGTCTTCTGCTGTCTCTGTGATGCTGTTGATTTACCAGAGTTGGCCCCTCAACTTCGTACTTTTGTGATTGCTGCTGCAGATATCTGTTAACCGTTTCCACCCACTTAATTTCAGGGACTGTGAATGTCTAGGAGTAAACACAACAGGAACGGGAGTTCACAGGATTCAGGAGGATCTTGGCCAAGGTTAAAACCAAAAGCAAAGCAAAGCACTGCCTGCATGTGTCAGTCCACGTGAGATGTCCCCTTTCTAATCTGTGTGCCCTTTCGGAATAGGATTCCCCTTTATTTATCTAAAGGATTAAGGACTTTGCTGTGCAGTGGAAGCTAGGAAACACTAGCTAGAAAACACTTTGATGATGTTTTGAAGTTAAAATCAGCTTCCCTTGGCCTCCCATCTACAGCTGCTGTAGGGGTAAGGATCGGGCAGCATTCAGGTCCGAACACTTTTTCCAGTGCTGAACAAGGGGAACATGTTTCCCTCCTGCTTTCTAATAATAATTTGACTGTTGCTAATTTGAAAGGATTTTTAAAAAGTCTATGTGGGCACATAGTTAAGCACAGGTTATTTTTGTCAGCTCACAGTGTTATGCGTGGGCTGTTCACCTCCCCCTCATGTGTTTTTGACAGGGGACTGTCAAAGAACAGCCCCTAAACCGAGAGCTGTAGATGCAGAGGAAACATTTCTCTGTCTTATTCAGGCTGACATGATAGCCTGGCAAACTATGTGGGAGACACCTTTTCAGCATGAATAGCTAAGGTCCAAATCAAGCCATTTAAAATCTTAAGTCTGTTACACAGTTAAAGAAATGGAGCTTGCCAGGGTGTCTAGCCAGAGCTCCACGGGGTTGTTATGTTATATAGATTTCTGACTGGCCATGCTCAGTTCTGGTTTTATTTTTAGGCTGCATCTTATTTTTAACATCTCTTAAATTGACTGTTGAGTCCCTGGGAAGATCTGCATGTCTCTCCATGAACTGTGAGGCTGTTTATAAATCCATTGCTTGCATGTCTGGAGATCTTTAGGGATGAGATACGCGATATAAATTTAAACTGCTTTTGTTGTTATGCCTTAGGGGTAAATATAGGTCACTTCATTTGAAATCTGCTACCACTTGGAAGGCAAGTTTTCTCTGGTGTCATTCCCATTTCTGTCATGGAAGTTTTGTTATAGCACGTTGCTCGCAGTGCCTTTGCCTTGAGCTGATGCTTGTTGCCCGCTGCAGCAAAACTTGCCATGTATAAGGAAAGCCATGGAGTGGAAGAGGGAGCAGAGGCAGGACTCATGGGCTTGTAGTACAAATTCCCCATTCAGCAACACAAATAACACTGCTCCCCATCAGCATGGCCCCTTCTCGGACAGCAGAGTGGAAGCACCTGACACGGAAAACACCAACTGGAAGCGTGCTGACAATTATGAAGGGACTTTCCCCTGCAGGCAGCTGTGACATTTGGTAACGTTACCTTCTATAGTTTTTTCCCAGCAAGAAGGAAGCTTGCAAAATTGGAAAAGAAGCACCATGGGACCATACAGAAGAGTAGCCCTGTAGGAATTCAGGTGCAGGATTCCTGACAGGCACAGGGAGCAAGCGGGGTCGTATTAAGGCGCTACTTTCCTTTCTGCTTGAATTTGGGATATAGAAGGGTGAAGGTGGATCTAGATGCAAGTTTCCCTGCAGTGCAAGGTTATATTTTGAGCAAATTGAACACCTGAGCTCAGTGAAGCAGGGTTAGCTGTGCTCTAAGTCCAGGTACTGTAGGCCTCGCTCACTCTGATGCCTAAAGTTGGTGGGTGCAAAGGCTGCACTTCATCCTATTAAGCAGATATGCTGCTCATATGGAAGTGGCTGGAACAGCCGGATCCCTCTGCAGAAAGCAGCCACAGGGCAGCCTGAATTAGCAGCTGAGTTGTGTGTGGGCCCAGGGATTTCCCTGGTGACGGATGTGGCAAACGCAGGGGCTAATGCACCAAGTGCTGTAACTGCGACTGAGAGATAGCAGGGGAGCCAAGGGGAAGGAAGTAGGAAATACTAGACAGAATACAGAGAGCATAACCCTGAGGAGAAGAAAAAAAAAAAAAGAGGAAAATAAAAAGCGCTGCATAAAATGAACTTTGGGCTGGGTGCTTCCTGAAAAAGACCTGGGGCTGCGAACAGAGGTCTTGAGGTTGGTTGCTGCTGTGCACACCCTCTACAAATGAGGAAGTCTTTGTCTGGCCCCAGTCCCTGCTTCTCCCCACCATAAAGCAGCTGCTGGACTGGCACCAGAGGGTACTTTGCTTCAAGCACCACAGTGTGGCATGCTCCTGGCTGAACCTCCTTTTTTTCTGGACTAGTTCTGGGCTGCACTCAGACCTGGAGGCAGCCCACAGGAAATGGAGGCAGCTTGGATAAGATTGGACATGTTTTCACACAATGTCCTGCTGTTCCAGCCCCATCCTTCCTTTGACTTCACAGAAGGCTGCTGCTGAGCAGGGCTGTGTGAAGACTGAGTTACAGGGAGCAAGGAGGTACACTGCATATAGTGTTGGAGGGTACCCATGCCCTCAGGTGCTGGAGTCCCCAAGCTGCACTTGGGAACACAGTAAGGAGGCTACGGTGCTGGGCTGGAAGTTATTACCAGGGCTCTGGAGAAAATGGGAGCGGATGGAGATGCCATGCAGATGTTTCAGCCCAAACCGAGTTTAATTTTCTCTCTCTCCGAGGTTGCATCCACTCCTGGAACGACTCAGTATATCCCTTTCAGGGCTCTGTTTGATTTAGGTTTAGTGGACGATGCTTACAGAGTTTGGGCTTTGGTGTTTCCCAGTCAGAAACATCTCTAAGATAGGCTCTGGTATACCTACTTTTGAACAGGCCCCATGGAGACGTCCGCAGGCTCACAGTGTAGCCCTGATGGTACATAGTGCCTGCCTTCCCTAGGTTCCCAAGTTGTATCAGTTCTGTTTAACCCTGATGGAGTGAGCTGCTGTGAAACTCGGGTGGAATAGTTCCCCAGTGGCTCCTTTGCTGAGGTGCTTCCAGAGGGACCTACTCTGCTGCCCTATGGGCAGGATGGAGCTCTGGGAGGAGCAGACAAAAGCCTGTCCTCTGGTGCCCAGCTGCACACTAGTTTCATCTGCATCATAAGAGTGAGTCATTCAATAAAAGCAATTAGCTGAAGAAATATCACTGAACTGTAATAATTATCCAAATGTCCTACCATTGACCATTTAGATGACTAAATAAATCCACACAATCAATTGTGTTAGTGAATGCTAATTCAAATCTAATAACATCCTGGTTTATTTGATTGTGTATAAAGAATTTTCGTGCAGAGTTGATGCAGGATCAGCTGGGGAGCAGCCAGGTGCTTGGATGGCTGCCTGCCATGTGGCCTTCAGGTACATATTGTTCTTGGGCTAGCAACACAGCAGCCACCTGGTCTGGGGAGCAGCAAAGGAGTGGTGATAGGATGCCCAAGGCTGTGGCTTTCATGAGCATGGGACTTTTTATGAAGTGTTTCAGAGATATCATAGAATCGGAAATGACCACTAGGATCATCTAGTCCAACTACTGACCCACCACCACCATGTCCAATAACCATGTCCTTAACTTCATGCTGTGAATGACCACGATTCACACTGTTACATGCTATTACGTGTATGAGACATTGACACTGTGCCTGTCACCGCAGGACATGGATATCTAGGAATGATGGATGTTGCAGATGCAGTGAGCTCCAGCCTTGGGGTAGGGTTGCCTGCAGCCTTCCACAAAGGCACGGTGAGCTCCTTCCCTGCGGGGGCAGTCCTGCCCTGTACTTGCTCACCAGGAGAGGGCCTGCATCTGTAGCACCTGAAGCACCGTGTCTGTGCCACTTTACCTTTGCAAAAGGAATCGCTCTCGAATTGCTATTGAATGTGAATGCAAGCTGGGCTGCACAAGACCATGAACAGAGCTGTTTCTTAGTTAATTATGGTAGATACTCTGAAGAGATGAGTTCAGTAACACTTGTTTTCCAGCAGTATTTCAAGAATAGAATTAGCAAAGTTACCAAGAAGGCAGTCTGCTCTGAAAGCTGTCCGCTGTGTTGTTTTCACATTTCTCTGTGAATCTTTATGCTTAGCTCTCACGCTGCTTTGCAAATGCAGGAAGCAGAGAGCACATTTAGCAAAGGGACCGGTGATGCACTTTCACAATGGAAGGTGCCCAGGATGGCAAAAACCTGGCACCTCTGAAGTCACTGGCAGCAAGAATGTGCTCACACATTTCACATCGATGCCCCCATCCATTGAACTGTGTTGTTCCCCTGGGGTAAAAAACAGCATAGACATCAATGAGGTAAATTTATCCTGCTACCCATTATCTGCTCTCACTATGACATTTCAGGGTTTTCTGAATGAGGCTAATAGACAGTGAATCACTGTCATGTGCTCTGGCAGGGCCAGTTCTGTCCTGCTTGCGCCCAGTACCCACTGTGTGCTTGGGGCTGTGCCAGGGTGTGTCAGGACAGCAGGTCCTGCAGCAGGGCAGCAGCTCCCCAGACACCTCAGTGGCATTTGGCCACTGGCTGGAGGAACCTGGCCATGTCATGCCACGTGAGCTGTTGGTACCATGCTGCTCGGCAGCAGGAGCAGCCCTCATACTGCAAGGACAGTGCTTCTCTGCATGTCTGTTAGTGTGAACAGTCATCTGCTTTCTGAGGCTGGCTGGTTTTATTTTTTGAGGTCATTCTGTGTAACATAATTATATTGGAATAGAATTCTTGTATCTAATCAAATGAAACTTCATGTAGTTAGTTTGTCATTAGCATTTATTAACGAATGTGATTGTGAGGATTTAGTTTCTCACATGGTTAATAGGAAGGCATTTAGATAATTACAGCTGTCTAGTGTCTTTCCACTGCTAATTGCTTTTACTGCCTGGTTCATTTCCAGACCAGCAAGTGAGACTCTGGCTTGCAGTTGTGCACAGAAACTGCTCCTGCAGTTAATCCTTGCTGTACCCCTGGTACAATGCTTTGTAGATGTGAAGTCAGCTCCCAGCTCCATCCTATGTTTCACATGAACTGCAGAAAATCACAGCCATACTGTGACCCAGACTTCCCCCTTGGCTACACCATGCCAGTCCACCTGGTCTAGCACCCAATCTGACACTGGCCATCTGAAGCTGCTTATGAAAGAAAAATACGTAATATTTAATCATTCTGCTTCTGAACTTACGTCCAGTGTTCACAGCTTTAGAAGCTTCCCATGCATCCATCTTTGGATTTAACTGCAGTGGATGTACATAATCCCTCGTTGGGCTTCTCCGCATCTTTGGTCTCCGCAGTACCCTGTGACATTCATTATATATACACCGAAACCAGAGCTTCACTAACACTTCATAGTATTTGTTTTAAAACTAGTAGGTCGTAAAAGGAATACTCCTGTCATGTTAAGGAAAGGGTGACATTTCTTCTTCACCTCCTTAGGCCACGTGTGTTGTGACTGAGCTGTAGCCACCTTCTTCCGACTCCTTTCTAAGCTTCACCTAGCCTACTTCTAACACGTTCATTTCCTTCTCATGGAGATTTTCCACACATGGTTACCTTTTACAGAACCTGTTTTTTTTTTCTTCCCGTCCCTTTGATATAGCATGTAAACTGAATTTAAGAAGGATTTAAAGAATGACAAAATGGTGTTTTTTGCTTTTTCTCTACTTCTTCCTAGTAATTCTGATGGCTTTTTTTTTTCTGTGTTTTTGTTTGGTTGGTTGGTTGGTTGGTTGTTGGTTCTTTTTTTTTTTTTTTTTTTTTTTTTTTTGTCCTCTGTGGAGCTTTGACCTCCAGTATTCACTGTGGCTCTGAGACTTTTTTCTAGTCAAAACAATTCGTTTAAAGCCCATGACTGGTCATGTGTAAACAGCCTTTTCCCTTTGGGTGCTGTGTAGTGCATTTGATGCAGAATTTCGTGCAAAATCTGACTTCTTATTTCTCTGCTACATCGTATTTCTAACATCTCTGTACTATTTTTCAGTCACAACTTTACCTGTTATGCCTAATTCTGTATCAGCTGTGCCCTTTTCTAACAAGGATGATGATTCTGATCATTGGTTGTAGCAAACTGATCCAGGAGTACTTCAGAAGAGAACTGTCTGCACTTGTCCAGGCAGAACAGTGATCCTGTGCAGGGCTGGGGGCACCTGCAGCCACAGAAGCGATGCAGGGGAGGACCTGTGTCCCTGTGATTGATGTGTCCTGATACTGTCAGCCTTCGGGAGGCTCCTTCAGAGACAGTGATGTGGACCCATTTGAATCCTACAGCTTTTTCACAGGGAGAAGAGGGGCAGCACTGATCTATGCTCTCTGGTGACAGTGACAGGACCAGAGAGAATGGCATGGAGCTGAATCGGGGTAGGGTCAGGTTGGGAGTTAGGGAAAGGCTCTTCACCAGAGGGTGGTGGGCATGTAACAGGCTGCCCAGGGCAACGATCACGGCCCCAATGCTCAAGAGGCATTTGAACGTTGCTCTCAGACATTAGGCTTCCAACGCTTCTGCTCCGTCCCGACCCTCGGCTTTCTTCCCGGCTGCTGTCGAGAATGGTGCTGCGTTTGTGCGGCTCCGTTATGCCGAGTTTGCTTCCCTCCGTGGTGCTGTGTTTCCCCCTAGTGGTGCCTGAGCCCTGCAGAAAAGTGCAGCCGCCTGCAAGCTGCCTTGCCCTGCAGGGATGGCTGGGGTGGTGGCTTTCTGAGCTCACCGAGCTCACCTTTGTTTCAGCGACCGATCCGAGAAGGTTGCAACGTGTCTCCAGGTGCACCACAGCTATTTTATTGCAGAAATATATCTCTGTGCTTCGTTAGACTCCCAGTGCATGTCTTTTTGAAGTACACATGATCTGGACTTGAAATAGTGAAGTTACAATTTGTTGTCTGCATCAGTAACCGCATTGCTTGGCAAAGTGATCTTGAAGCATGACCTCAGTGATCCTTGTGAGTCTCTGCCAAGTGGAGATATTCAATGTTTCTATAATTCTGTGATGACCAAAACCCTCTCCCCACATTCAGTCTAATTACACAATCTCTGGGGGCACAAGCACAGTTTTATGCAGAGCAGAGACTAAGGGGATGACACCTGTTGCTGATTTGAGTCCCATGTTGAGGCCTTTATACTAACATTCTCCTGTACTGCCCTTGTCTTTTCTTTCTCCATGAACATAGGTTGCTCTGAAAGTAATGCCTGCTGTTTATTTCCCTGGAAACGACAACAAAGAGCACAATGACACTATTTGATAGAGCAAATTCTCAGCCAGAAAACATGACTTTTCAACAGTCACCACCACTAGCCAATCTGTGGATGAGCTGATCAAGATGCTTTTCAGTTTGTGGTGTGATGGTTGTGAGTGGCCATCTGAACATGGCTTGTCTTTCATGTTGCTGTCACCACTACTGAAATATAGCTCTCACCACCTCACTGTGCTCACATCCACTGTTTGGTTTCCATAAACATTCAGCAAGCATAGATAAGTGTCAGTAGGTGCCGTTTTTCTGCAAGGAGGAATTCATTGACACATTTTTGCTTCATACCTACTTCCATGTCAGACGCCATTTTGTCAGACCGCCCCTCTGCCACCACCTGTTGCATGGCAACAACATATAATGGAATATTGGCAGCAAGCTTCAACCTCTACTGCCATACCACCAACATCTGTTTTTGATGTTGTTGTCCAACATGATAAAATAGGAGGTATTACTTTTGGAGCAGCCCTCATACTTCCCCACTAACCTACCAGCTTCCTCTCTGTCCCCTTGTAAGCAGCTGCTATTGGCCATGGAGCAGCTATTCTCTTAGCAGTTCCTGCGTGCAGACTAAGCCCCCTGAAGCACATACAGCACAGGCTGCTGGATTGCAAACCATCCTTTTGGTTTTCATGTATGAATGTGCCATCATCAAGATGGCATTTTGCAGTGATTCTCAAAAGCTCTTCCTAATAATGCTACCTAAGCACATCAGTGCGTCCTCCTTGACATCCCTCTCTCCCTTTGGAAAGACAACAGATGAGTGGAGACTATGTGGCATAGTTCATTCATTTTGACAGATGAATATGTGAAAAGATTTTTACAGTCTCTGAACAAGAAAAGGAAATATTTTGTTCCTCAGCATCTGGTAGGGAAGCAGGTGATCTTTCTGGTTCTTTTTCTGTTAATTAAAAAGCTATTGTGGGTACTTCAAAATGTTGTAAGAGTTAATAACAGCATGTTAATAATGTTGAATAATATCAATTAATGCATGTTCATTAATGTTGTATCTTTAAAATATTATTTCTATTATATGAAGTCTTGTTGGAACTGCTTTAAAGGCTCTTAATTAGCTTTTACTGAAGCCAAGTACCAGCAACAGGGATGTCAGGACAATGACTCGCAGGTGTGCATCCAGCCATAAGAGGGATGTAATTGCAGGACTTGGCAGAGCTCAGATGCTTCAGTTCAAAGCTGCAATGATGAGAACCACCATTCTGCTGCTGTCTTACCCTAGCCTGAAGTCTGAAGGCCACAGTTACCTGTGGTAAGAGACTTTGGCTGCCCGAAGTCCAATGCCTCGGTCCCTGTTAGATCCAGGGCCCCCCAGGATACTCAACACCGGTCCCTGTTCATGGTTATCCAGTGCTTATTTCCTAGGATCCCAGCTGCAGCCTGTTCTGAAGCCTTGGCTGCCCCTCTTCTCTGCCTCTTGCAGCCTCTTGAGAATGCTGAATGTTGACAGGATGTCAAAAGTGAATGGATGAAAAAGCCTATCTATTAAAGGTATTAAATACAAAGACACCACTCAGGAATTGTCCGAGCCAAAGATTGCTGGCTGTTGAGAGAATGTTTAGAGGAAGTATCACTTTATGCTTTCCTATTCCTATACATTTCCTCAAGAATGTTTTGGCCACTATAGGAGATACTAGGCCAGGTGGGTTTTTACTGAGCCAACAGGGTATTTTTAGGACAGATACAACCAAACAGGCCTTTTTGTACTGCCTTGGTGGGAGAGTGTTTCCAAATCCTCAGTTGTGGTTTTTGTTTTTGTTTTTTTTGTTTGTTTGTGAAGAAGTCACAGTTATTGTAGTTGTGTATGAAAACTAATAAACAACCAAAAATAGAATAGCATAAAATCAGAATAACACCATCAAGACTGTGAGCATGAATCACTTGGAGGGAAGAAAATGTCAAAACAAATGATCTTTGAAAATCTTCAAGAAATAACAATCTTACCTGAGACCCTCCAAGTGTGTGCTAGGAGGTAGATTTGTTTTACACAGTAATGCTCCATTTTTTCCATAGTGTCCTTTCCTCACTCTGTCCTGTTGCAGATGAGCATTATTTGTGGTATGGCAGTGCAATAAACTTGGTGAGGATGGGTAGTCCCTGACATTGGGATAGGTAATCCTGGTCTCTGCAGTTTGTTGGGCACATTGTCCCAGAGGCCTCTGGGACCTGAAGGCAGATTTCTGCTAACTTAACTTCAAGATTTTCACAGGTCAACAGTTCTTTGTTTCTGTCATACCTCATAATATCTCAGTTCCTTGTTTGAGACTGGGAACACTTCCACTTACCTTAGTAGGTCCTGCCTCAAATATGACTTTTTTGTCATTATATTTGAGGTTCATGTTTGTCAGTTTTCTCCATTTTACTTCAATCGGCTTAGGAAGTCTTCCTTCTCCCCGTGTTGTCCCTTGTCTTCAGTCTGGGGTTTGGGTTCATAGTGTGTGCAGGCTTCTTGGTCTGCAGTAAAACTGAGCGGACATTCCTTTGTAAAACCCATGCTACGGAACAAAACATGAAGTTCACTAGTGGGCTCACCATACCTAAACTGAGTTGCCTGTGGTCCCAGCTGTGCCACAGAGAGAGCAGAAATAACATTTAGGTCTATTTTAAGCTAGACTCGAATGCCCCTGAAGGAATCCTCCTGTAGAAGGCGATTAGCCAACTGATTTAGATTGGACAGCTTTATTTTTACACGGCCAAATTTTGGAGAGATAAGGTGGGATGTTCACAGAATCGTTAATTGTCACAGGAAGAATGTTGTGTTTAAATCAGTTTCATAATCTGTTAAAGGACAGCTAAGAGATAGGGAAAATTCTTTTTTTTTAGGGAAAAAGTCTTTTTCTAGTACTTTAACAGTAGTTGTGCCTTGTCTCAAAACAAACAAGTGAAAAACAACAAAAAACTTTCAAAATGAAAAAATCCCACTCCTGAAGCTCAACCTGAAAATTGCCTCCCAACAGTAAATGAATATATCACTTCTCTCTGCGATGAACTTAATATGTAATTAAGGTGATTTTGCTTTGGAAAAGTTCATTAATGATGTGGTTGGTAGAAGGAGGTAAGACTGCAGAGATGAAACATGCTGGAAATTAACATAAGGTGTTATGCACTCACAGCAATCTTCATAGCATCCTGGCAGTTTGTCGTGAGAGTGTCACTTGAAGGAGGTGATGCTCTGACTGTGATGGCACAGTGTGAAAGCATGTGATAAACAGGAAGACTGGCGTGATGGTGAATTTTCTAAAGTATTAGGTCTAAACAATGCAAGCAAATTATTTGGAGAGTGTGTGCAAATATCTGTGTCAATATTGCCATGGTTTTCTGAGAGGAAGCATTAGAGTACGTTCCTTGTGAAGTGAGAAGAGAAACTTCTAATATAAACACTTAAAAGTTTATTTACTTAGATTTCATTACTGCCTAACATGTCTACAGTCTACAGTGGAGACTGAAGCAAAGAGAGTACAGCCTTTTATTCTTCATTTTTATTGTCCTTTATAATTAAGATGACTGGAAACTATTAATTAGCAGAAAAATAAAAAATAAAAAATAACAAAATCCCAAAACAAAACATAAAACCCTGTAAGCGTTGGCACATCTTATCAGCACGTTTAGAGACTAAGTACACGAAAAATGATTGTTATCTGGTGTGAATTAACGTATAGTGAGTTTGCTCACAACTGAAGAAGGTGACAGATATAACACATGCATTAATAAAACACCAAATGAAAGGTATGGCTGTCATTAGGGATGGTACTTGGAGAAATGCTATTGATTGCAGAAATTTAATTTAATTTGATGGCTTTTACTGTAATTAACACAATGTTTTGTACCAGCATAGATCTCTTAACATTATTATCTAAGGTGACAAATTATGAAATTAAATGTTCATTTAAGATGTAATTCAAATATTCTAAAGGTTTTCCTGAGTCGATGGGTTTCAGTTAATTTCTTTAGAGTGAACAGGCCTGATTTTTTTTTCTCCTCTCAGATGAACATCCTCCTTATTTACATCAATGTTGCAGTGAAGACAGCATATACAGAGGAAACGTTTGCAGATTTTGATGAATTCTTGACAACTGCTGTTGCCTATACTTTGCAAGCTTGAAAGGTATTTTCTTTGTAGCATTAGATTTTAATGGTACTGAATGTAACGTGCACATATAATAACAATAATTCACTTTGCTTGTGTTCGCCCATTTACCTTGTTGTATATCTGCTAGATGCAGGGCCTGGTTCTCTTCTCTTTTACACCTGTTTTACCCAAGGGCTGTTTATTTTGATGGAGTTACTCCTGATTTAGACCTGTGTATATGAATCTGTTATCTCAGAGAGGTAAATTAATGCTTTTAATCAAGACCACTCTTCTGCCTACCCATCAACATCAAAGCCTAGACATGCTATTAGTTGTGGAGAAAGGGAGCACGGTGTGAGTAAGCAGCCCTCATCTATCTCTGGCTCCCTATTACCAGAATTTTAGCACCATTACCTCAAAACCATGAATACTTTTATCCTCATAGTCACTTGGAAATGCTGTACATCCCCATTTTACAGACCAAAGCCACAAAAAGATGTGGAATTTAGGCAGAAATGAGGGACCTACATCCAAATTTAATCCTCAGGGTCACTTTTTGCAGATGCTACCCAGAGTCTCCCTGCTCTGAACCTGCCTCTGTTTTGGATGTTGAAGTCCCACATAACTAAAGATTACTTTCTGGCCATACCCTGAAGAACCTCAGTCTCATCAGAACACAGCAGCCGATATGTCTAAGCTTTCTCCTATCTGAACTTCAGCAAGGTGGGGGTCGGCCTCTTCTCCCAGGTAACTAGTGATAGAGCGAGAGATAAGTGACAAGTTTCCCCTGGGGAGAGTTCCATTTGCATTTCAGGAAAAAATTATTCCCGGAAAGAGCAGTCAGGCACTGAAACGGGCTGCCCAGGGAGGTGGTGTAGTCACTGTCCCTGGAGGCGTTCAAGAACCATGTAGATGTGGCACTGAGGGATATAATTAGTGGGCATGGTGGGGATGGACCAGCGGTTGGACCGGATGATCCCGCGGTTCTGTGACTCTCGGCCGGCGGAGTTGCGGAGCTGTTCCTCCCCGCGGTGCTGAAGCGCCGCAACCACAGAGCCGCGCTGGCGGCCGCTGGCGGCCCCTCCTCGCCCCCTGACTCCCCCCCACGGAGGGCCTGAGCGCTCGGGACGTCGAGAACGAGGGGCAGTTAATTTCTAAAATACACCGTCATACGGCGTATAGGCTGTAGTCTCTCTTTATTTGTCGGCTGATTATAGCTGTAATTGCTTTGCTCTTTATCCGTGGAGGAGCTTCCCCCACATAGAGGAGAACAGCGTTAGGATGCTTCACGAAGAATATTAACTGCTTAAACCCAGAGCTTCAAATTTCAGGTCTACAGGCAAACGGAAGAATTAATTGAAAAAGAAGATTTGAGCCGGCGTAGGTGGTTAAATGTACTGAGACAATATGCATACTAGGCTGCCAATCTGAACAATATTCCTTACCAAAGGGATCAGCAGAAAAGAAAATGGGGAAACAAATAGATAAGGTACTCAATTACAGAATTATTTTAGGCAGAAGGTTGGGAAAGTGTATATTTATCAAAACAAACATAACACTGAATACTGTTCTAATGTGAATTCATAAAAATTTTGTTGCACACCAAAGAGAAAGCTTAAAAATTAGAAGTTAAAGTCTAGTTTTACTTCTGCATTTGTATAATTTGTCAGAGGAAAAGATAATGAAAAGCTATAATTAATAATTATAAAGATAATAGGTTTCTATTAATGCCTATAAATATGTTGTCATTAATCACATGGTGATTTATAGAAATATTCTGAAAGTAGTTAAGGGAGATTTTAAAAAAACAAATGGCTGAGAGACGTGATCCTACTGTACCTCAGTGACTGCTAAAAGAAGGACACATTATCTTAATTATTTTTCTGGAGCAAACATTATTTCATTGTGATAAAAGATGACATGACACTAAAGGTAAAGCTACAGCAGATGTTACATGAGTAACAAGCCAATATGCCTACGTTCTGGCAATTTCTCCCCCCTAGACATGTTCTCATTAATCTGTGATTAATAGGATTTGAGTATAGTAAATGATGTTGATCTATTGTCTGTCTTTGTCCTACACCATAGAGAGAGCAATTTGTCAGCTCGGCTTTTGTGTGGCTATTTAATAGCAAAGAGGGGGAGAGAAAAGACGCTGATCTTCTAATTGGCATCTATAGAGAAAGGTCTAAGAACACTGCCTGCCTGGAAATAGGTTGTGTGCAATTCCTATGCCTGTGAGGCTGAGGCACAGAGACGATTGTACAACCACACGTGCACACGAGAGAGGAACTGTATGTATCTTTCACACAATCACCTGCTTCCAAAAGTAGAACCAAGAGAAAGAGCACCGTAGAACAATGTACAATTGCCAGCTCTTCAGAATCTGTTGTGTTTCAGCCTGTTACGTGTCAAGGGAGTACTTCTTGACTGGTGTGACTTTAATAAAGACAGAAAGCTCCCTCCTTCACAGAGCAGAAAGAAGCATAAGGCAGGGGAGGAATGGGGAGTAGTGATGGAGACTAGAACAGTCCTCTCATCAGAAAAATCAGAAGGAGGGGAGGGAACATGTAGTGCTCAGATGCCCTTCTAGAGATGTCAGGTGAACAACGGCTTTGTGCTAAGACGATGTCACTCATAATTCAACTGTCCTCCTTAGGTGCTTAGGTTATCTAATAAAATTATCGTACCTAACATAAAACAAAATACAGATGTCTTCACAGTTAAGCTGCTAGTCCCAGTTCAATAAAGCACATCAGCTGCTGCTTCAACAGAAGCATGAATCATAGGATCATCGAATGGTTTGGTTTGGTAGGGACCTTAAAAGATCAACTAGTACCACCCTCTGCCAAGAGCAGGGCTGCTCCTCACCAGATCAGGCTGCTCAGGACCCCATCCAACCTGGCCTCCAGTGTCTCCAGGGATGGGGAGCCCACAGCTTCCCTGGGAAGCCTGTGCCAGTGCCTCACTGCCTTCTGAGTAAAGAATCTCTTCCTAATGCCTAGTCTACATCTCCCCTCTTTTAGTATAAAAGCATTTCTCCTCATCCTATCACTACCAGACAGAGAAGGTCTCAGGAAGACAAGCAATTTGCTAAGCTGTATTTCTTCAGGTGTCTTCCCCTGCTGACTGTTTGATGTTCTCTGAAAGGTCAAGACACCTTATTTGGGTGCACTTCAGGAATGGATCCCTCTGGCATATCTGGATCTCAGCAAAATGCAGATTTGTTTTCTATTGTGATATCTTGAGTGGTGATAATAGCTGAGGAATTCCTGATTTAGTTTAATTACCCAAGCAGTTTTCACAGTACAGCTACTTAAAGCAACACAGTAACTCTTTAAATACATACATATTTAAAATCATACGTAACTGGTGCAATCTCGGCCAATTTAGGGCTACTTCAACTAGCTTTGTACATCCAGTGGGTTGATGCAGTAAATTTCATGAGAGAAGAGTGGGACCATATGGCTTTACCCTTGGAAGTTGTGCTGTGGAACTGCACATAAAACTGTTTCTACCGTTGCAACTCTTCAGTGGATATAGAATAGAAAATCTTTCCTGTCTCTGTTTTAAGGCTAATGCATCTGGACAAGATTTAATGGAAACTGATAAAAGATAAAGTTTGGATAAGAATATGTTTTTCTAGGGGAAAAATTTCTAGGGGAAAAATAGAACCAAAGACAGAATTGAATCTGATTTAAAATATAACATAGTGTAGGGAAAGAAGTTGATGGTCTTGAGGTTAGAAAAATGGTTCTCAATAATGTAGTGGTAAGGCTACAGAATTTACTGCCACGTTTTGCAAACAATCACAACCCTGTATGAAGCCACTGCTCAGGTATAAAATAGTGCTTCTGCATGTACAACAGCCGTCATGGTGGAGAACAGATGTGCAGGGATGAAGAAAGTGGGGAAGAAGGACAAATTATACCATCTTGTGTATGGATTTACAGAAACAGAGCATTTCTCTGCTGCTGAGAGATGTTACTTCTGGCTGTGCTGAGCACAGTTATCACCAGCCACAGAGTGCAGCCATGTTTTTGTCTTTTGGGGGTGAGTGCTAGTATTTGTCTCTATTTCAGGCACGGCAGGGAGAAAGCATCCAAACTATTCCAATGGAAACAGCTCCCTAAGACGAGATGCTAGAGATGTCCTGGATGTATGAATATTGCACTGGGGAGTTAGGGACTTACGAATCAGTCTTTCAATCGAAACACATACA
The DNA here is from genome assembly GCA_036925125.1 of Oreortyx pictus. Classification (NCBI taxonomy): domain Eukaryota; kingdom Metazoa; phylum Chordata; class Aves; order Galliformes; family Odontophoridae; genus Oreortyx; species Oreortyx pictus. The sequence goes on from JAUPFR010000006.1 coordinate 35,992,296, forward strand.
CTTGGAGTAAGAACAAATCTTACACAATTCAAGCATTTGTTCAAATTATCAATGTGCCACAGAACAATACAGCAAGTTTCAGTTCTTTCTAAAAATGAGGTTAGTTTTTATTCGCTTTTTAATGCTCAGAGCTGTGGGAACTGCAATATTTGCTAATCCTGCATGCAAGTGAGTGCAAAATGCCCCCATCTGCTCACGGCCAGTATAGCAGGAGGTACTGGGGGCTGGGGGGCTCTGTCTGTGACCTGGACTTCATCTGACAAAGTCCTCTGTATCAGGGTGTGAATTTATTGCATCTGTCCATCAACACAGCTCATTACACAGAACTTGAACTTAAGCTGTCACATATTTTCTGATAGATTAATCTCTATCTAGCATGTGAAGTTGTTGTGAGTGCTATTTGTTATTTGATATTTCATGCTCTCAGACTGTTTGAAAAGCTGCTGAGTTAAGGAAGATCAAAATGCAGAGTGACATTTCTCTTTAAGAAGTCATTATTACTGAAAGATTGGAGGACTGTTGAAATGTGAGAATAAGGTGATAGAAGCAAACGTTATAAAACTGTTATTTTAAAACATGACCTGTTTTCTGCTGCCCCTTAATATCAGTGCGCTTAGAGAGGGAAGGAGGCTGCATTTGAAGCAGTTATCTCTTATGCAGGCAATAGCATCTGGTGATATTAAAATGTCATCAGATGAAAATATATGCAACGGCGTCAACCTCATTTGAATATGAAATGCAGAGACAATCCAAGGCAGACAACTGCTTGTTTAGAATTATATCTGAGTCCAAAGGCTGGATCATCAATAATAGATTAAGGTTTTTTTTGCTTGTTGTAAATTAGAGGTTGGATGGTTATTGTCGTTTTGTTTTTTAATTATTTATAGCATTAGCAAGATTGGATGTTACAAAGCTCCAAGCAGAGTAAAAATGTAGAATGCGAAGGGGGAAGAATTAATTTTAAAATCTGACACTAGAACAAAGCTTCAAAACCTTGTATCAACTACACTGAAAATTAGATAGTAACATTCTGCTAGTTCTGTCAAAGTCAAATACAGAAGCAATTGTTAAGTGTTGATAGGCAGTGGCTAGAAGGTGTAATCCTCTGGGAAGGTTTTGATCCAAAATGAAACAGTTTTCTACCCCTGCTAGTCAGGCAGAAATCTAATTACTCTCTTCTGATCTCTATGGAGAGGTAAACCAAGGAGTTATAGGTTATGGACAGTTTTATTGATTTTTATCTCAGAAATCAACAAGTGCAGGCTTTACACTTTACACATACTTGCTTTGCTGGTGTTAGGATCAAATATTTCAAACTGGCTTTCCCTGCTACCGCGTCAATAAGCATTTCAGCTGTTTTGTTCAGGTTGTACTGTTGATGTTAATATTACAGAACTTTTTTGCACTTGGAAGCTTTGGGGAAAAAATGACAGGTTTATGTTTTGGTATTGTTAGATAAAACTCTAAACGTTTCTTTTCCAGCTACTTTTTTTTTCTCTTAAAAGATCAAATTGGCATATTCAGGATATAACCAGGCAAATGGATACATATTTTTATCTCTGTAAGAAAAGGATCTTCGCTGTAAAGGCAGCAGAGCCAGAGTCTCAATGGGAAGGGGCCCACAGTGTTGGGAGGTTTAGTGTCCCTCCCATGCTCAAAGCAGAGAAGAATTGCTGTGATGCAGCTGTAACAGCAGATATTTCTATGGTACGCTTGGAGTATAAGGGTGGAGAAGACACTGTGTTTCTAGAGCCTGCAGCGCTCCTGTAGGACATAGCAGCTGCCAGCCTCACTGCTCATATTCTAGCCCTGACATCGCTCTGCTCCTTTGTCCTGTCTCAGTGGATGCAGACAGTTCTGCAAATACCCACTCTTATAAACTGCAGCTTACAGAAATATTTAACCTTAAAAACAAAGCAAAGCAAAGCAATCTCTTCCTCCTTAAGCTATTTACCATAAATCCTATGTAATTTTGCAGAATGAATTTAGACGCTGGCCTAAATGATCAATGGAGAAGGAAGTCCTTGTTTTTCATGCATTTTTTATTAAGTTTATATGCCTGGGAAAGACTTTGCTGCTTGTTTAACTAGAATCTTGGAATGTAATGATGTCCCCAGCTCAGCGGTCAGGACTTGTGCTGTCAAGTTAAAGGTGTCAGGATTTCATGCCAGCTTTTTAGAAATATAATTATTTTGGGCCTATTGTTGTTAATTACACGTTTTCATGCAGTCTAATCAGTCTTCAAGAATGTGCATGAATCAGGGCTGGCTTGTTCGTGCACACAGCATAGCCAGTCACTCATATTTAACTCGGCTGTCAGATCTGCAGGCACAGGCACACAGCCTGGGATGAGTGCAGGTTCGAGATTATTTTGATAGCTTCTCTTCTTCGTGTCCAGGGAGATAAGGCTGTTTCTCCCACAGCTGCATTTTTCCTGAATGACTGACAACCCCTTTAGAGGAGATCAGCTCCTTTTTGTGCCCTTTCACTCACTCGGAGGTTATCAGCTAAAACTGCACTCAGCATTCAATCACATTTTTCCCCTGTGGCCGTAACTCCTGTTAACACAATTAACCTTCTGATGGGAACATAAAATGAATCTAGGGAGGGAAAAAGAGCAGAAATACATTCCCATGTTACAGATTAAATGGCCATATTGCTTATAGCAGTGTTTTTTCACCTCTTTCTCTTCCACAACATTGCGTATAAGGGGCTATTAACAGGAAGTTGCCTGTCACAAAATTCTTCCTAGCAATCCCGGCAGCTCTTATTTTATTGGCAATTTTTTTGACTTTAATGCTGATGGAAACTGTTATGGGATATAAAACTGTATTGCCAGACAAATGAAAATTTGTGTTTGTGTTTTGGCTTACTGAACCCCCTAAAATATCTAAATCTGAAAAATCTGAAGAACACTTTATCTGTTTCCTTTGGGTTTCTTCTTCTATCGTGATATTTTGAAATGGTAAACAGACCCATTGCATGTTCATTTTTGTTTCCATTGACCAGATGTGATTCTCAGACACCAAGATAAGATTGCCGTCAGTGACCCTGTGAAGGTTTGGTGCTGAGCTCCAGGTCTGTCCCTGGTTATCTTGAGGAAGCTATTGCTCTGCTCCATTTTCTGCTACAAAAATCCCCATATTTAATTTTACCACTCCAAGGTCCTCTTGAAGTATACCCCACAACCATCACTTGTTCCCACCAACTGCAGTGATGGGAGGAGCTGGGTTGGAAGATGCTTGTTCTCTTACCGACAGGGCATACACCATCCCTGTGGGCAGGAGGAGGGCTTGGAGATGCTGAGCCTCTTGTATTTCTCAGTTTGTCTTATTCTGATCTGTTGTCCAGCCACAGGCACGTGGCCACCACATGGTTTTACGGCTCCGGGCACTTGCAGTACTATATTGGGAAATACGCGAGGAGGTATAGGAAGGAAAATATGCACCACCTCTCTAGTGTGGGCACATCCCTAACCACATGCAGTGGTTCTACCGAGGCAGCACTTAAATGAGATCAAGACATTTTAAGTTTTCCCTAGAAGACTGTTATAATGCTGATTTTTGACCCTACCTCATTCACCAGGTTTGTGTAATATCAGTAAGTATCCAGTTCTAGCTGTTAAGGACAGATTTTAATAATTTCTAGACTGATTTTTTGTGTTGCCACATTTCCACTTTTTCTTCCTTGTTTTTATTTTATTTTGTTTTGTTTTATTTTATTTTATCTTATTTTATTTTATCTTATTTTATTTTGCTGCAGCCTTGCTCTTCCAAAGCAGGGCTTAGAGGATAGTCCTCATATGCCAGCATTGCTGCTGTTGATTTAAAAATGTCTTGCAAGGTTAAAGTAATGTTGAAAAACCTGCAGTTAATAATGCTGGAATGTTTCCCTGGCAAAATGAAAGAAGGTCTTTGCAGCTGGAGACAAGTGCTGCTGAGGAAGAGCCAAGGATCCCCTGTGACTGCCAGTTTGCAGATGAAGCAGCTACGTGGGCACATAAGAGTGAGAAAACACAGCTGATGGGAAAAGGAAGATGCAGGACTATCACCTGACAGCCAAAGGTTGGGCTAATTTTTATTCTAAGTCTGTTTTTCTCAATTTCATATCTCTTTTCTCATTTCAGTTCAGATGTGTTAGCTGCTCATCTGTTCTTGTCCTGAGAATTGATTGTTTCATCCTTGGGAGGTTGCTGACATGAAGGAAACACAGTAATTAAAGCGAGGAGAAAGGATGTCAGGCTTGCTTCTCCCTTTCAGAGGAACCAAGAACTTCTCTAGCAACAGTTTTGCTCCAAAGCAAACATAATTCCACTGTATGCTTGTGACTGGCACAAGTAAATATGATTGATACAGCGCCGTAGGAGGACAGCCATAGATCTCCATCGCTGAGATCACTTTTCAGGTGAGAGTCTCAACCATTTCCCATCAAAATGCAAGGTTAAATAGGAGTGTATCCACTGGCTCTCCCTTCACGTGTAATACCTGTCATCTGCTGTCCTGCCCCAAACAACATCCTCCAGCCTTCAGGTTCCTACTGCTGTCTCTTAGTGAACACAAAACACACACTAGGCAGTGTGGCAGGGAGCGTGGCACAAGGAGGTGCACTGTGCACTGTGCTTTGGCATGGAGGTGCAAGAAGGAGCTGGCTGGGAAGATCCCACGGTGAGCTGGAGATAGCTTCTGTAATTCAGGTTTTCCCACAGGATATAAAATGAATGGTGGTAGAAATGTGAATTCAGAATACATTAAATGGTTCTTATTCTGCTGGAAAACACGTGTGCTGGAGTGTTGGATAAATCCTGAGAAGACGGGGCTCCCAGCTCATCCCATTGTTGGAAGGGATTAGTCCTCTGCGAGCCCTCGGGGATTACAGATCAGTGTTCAGAGGATGAACCTGGCTGTGACTTACGGTGTTCAAGGGCTTTGTGCCTTCACTCAGCACTTACAGTTGCTAAGATTTCTTTTGCTTGGTTTCTGAAGGTGGCGGGGAATATTTTGCCAAGTCTTGTGGATACTCAGAAAATCACAAACTGCCTTTTCCCAGATCCACACAGGTGTGCTACTGAAAAACAGCATTTGAGAGAAGCCACCATGTCCTCTTTGCTAAGGCAGGTCCCCTCACACGCAGCACGCGCTCCCTGCCCTGCCCTGCCCCAGGCTGCAGCTCTGCCAGGTGAACCTGTGGCCACTCTTTGCCAAGCAGACTCATTGCACTTCATAGAGTGCAGCACCCCACGTTGTATTTCTATGTACCATAGTTCAGTGTCGTGGTCCAGCCTCTGGGAATTGCTGTCTCTGAGCTGGTTCTGCAATGCCAGGTTGATGTGGTTATTAATCTGTCTGATAAGACTGAAGCAGTCACCGGTGTAAGGGCTTCTGTAGTGCTGCATAATACATCAAAACTCTGGTTCAGCAGCTGCTTCTAAAGAGCAGATATAAATTCTCTATGGCTCTGTTGGGCTCTGCTGTCCTGCGGGAATGCACAGAGCTGGGCTGTCATCTCCAGCCCTCGGCACTGAGGCTCAGCCAAGAGAGTTCATGGGAAGTCCAATTGCTGTGATGAGCCTGACCTGGTTAACAAAACACCTGACACAATCGTGGTGGGGTTTCAGTGTTTTTTGTGTTAGGTTTTTTTTTTTTTTTTTTTTGGTAGGTAGGTCTTCTTGCACAGTTTTTGGAGAAAAGTAAAAGGGGCATAGCTGAGAAATATGCAGAAACAATTCAAGGGGCAACTGTAAGGAAATCACTTTCTCCTCCTCATCTTTTCCTGGTGGATGTGGTGTGACAGCCTCTGCTCCTGTGGCTGTGGGGGAGCCATACATTCACTGGAGATTGTTAGTGTTTCCTCTTGCGATTTACTGCTTGGTTTTCAGCTCAAAACAATAACTGACGTTGTACTGGTGCAGACTGTCCCCTGTTGTTTTACCCTCAGCATTATCTTTCTTTTTTTAATTATTATTTTTGTACCTGCTTGGAAAATAAACAATCAGAGAATATGGGAAGATGCTAATGATAGTATCTGACATTTTCAGTTTTCCTGGCTTGTGCTTCCTACTCATTCCCTTCCAGTAGGCATCCCATGGTTAAGCAGAAGTGAAATACATTGGGCTTACCTTCAGAATGTAGACTTTTAACTTCCAAACACAGTAGACGTTTTTACCTGTATTTTCCATGCACAAAAACTGCATGTGGAACAATATCAGAGTAAAATTGGTGGTGTGTGCTTAGAGGTCCCTTAGAAAAAAATTGATCTATTCAGAAATGTTTTTTGCCCTGAGTCCTAAACAACTGATTTATGTTCCAGGCAAATTTCTACAGCAATTTACAGTTCTTCTACTTCTTCAATTATCCATTTTTCCCCTATTGAGATCTTATTCGTTTTCATTTACTTCTGCAAAATCTTTTTTTTCCTGGCTGCATTACCATTATGCCTTCTCCTACTATTTCTTTTAAATTAAGTGCTTGGTTCTTTATCTTTCCACCATTAATTACTGATGTCTTTTTGACCTCTGCTTTGTAAGATACTGTGTCATATTTCCATTTCCTATCTTTCAGACTCCGATTAGATTTTTTTTTCCTTAACGATTCCTCCCTGAATAGCCGTGTTCTTGTTTTTCAGGCAGTTCCCAGAACGGCCGTACAGCCGAACCTTTGCCCTCCTCTCTCATTTCTCACCTTGTCTCCATTGTATCAATGGCCTATTTTAAAACGTATTTTATAGCTCGCCGAGGCCAAGCCGCCCTCTCTTCTCATAATTAGGCTGATTTCAGTTATCTATATCGGCATCTTGACAGCCTATGTCTCTGAGCCAGTGAGCACCTCTCTTTTGGGGATATGTGTGGTCTAGTGGGGACACTGGGTGCCATCACGGGACCCGAGGTTTGGTTTAGCAGATGGGGCGACAGGACTATGTAAGAATAACGTGAACAGGAACTGGTATACAGATTTTGGGTACATGAGATTCTAGTTTAAAGGATTAGGGTTTTTTTTTTTTTCTGAGGGAAAATAGTGAAGTATTTTTTGGTGTAGCAGAGCGTGAGCTGGTAGGCTGTTATTTCAGAGCTTCAAGCTCATCCTCAGGTATCCAAACCATTTCTTGGACCGGTTCCACGCGTACCATTTTGCCACGTCTTACAGCGGCAATTTCGTTCGCTTCTTTCTCCGTAATGACTCCCAAAGTTTTTATTTTGTCATTGAAAAAAAAAAATGCAAATAGTTCACAAATTATTTTCCTGTCTTTGCCAAATCACCCATTAGCTTCAGCAGAGCCTCATTTAGCGAGTGAGGTGAGACTGCCGCGGAGCCTTTGAGCATCTCTTTGTCGAGGGGCGATGGCTGTGAAGGGTGGCCAGCTGCTGCAGCCAACCTGCGAGCGGCTGGGCCTTCCTGACCAAACATCTTTTATAAATGTGTAAAGCGAAACAGGATAAATGCAGGCATTTGCTGTCATTTTGTTCTTTTAAATAAATAAGTGAGTATAATGAGTCTCAGCCGCAGAATGAACATAATGAACCTCCCAACAACAAGATGTTGTCTGAGAGCAATATTTACCACTGAGGAAGGGATTGTTGCAGAAACAAAAATTGTTTAGATGTTAGTGGGTGAGATAAGAATCTATTAAAGGAATTAAAAGCTGAGATGATTCATCGCACATTTCTGCTTATTTGTAAGAGACACATGAAAGGCAGGATTTCAAAACATTTGTATAAGAAAAACATCAATAACAAAGCCTACTGATTTAATTTTTCAGTCTCTCGGGCTTCAAAAGAAGATGTGACTTGTCCACATTCGCCTTGAAAAAAAAAAACAAAAAACACACAGCTCTGTAGGTTTGCCTGGGCTCCATTTGTTTTGCTACATTTTTGAAATTAGTCACCGATAAATGATATTTACACCATTTTGCCACGTGCAACAATCCAAGAGCTGCTTCTGGCTGTGCTGGGAGCCAGGTTTGTGCTGTGTTTCGGACCAGGGAGCTGTTTCTACCGGTGCTGCTGCCAGGGCTGTGCAGATCAACGAGAAGTGCATCCTCTCTGCTCCCCCAGCATATGCTGCAGCCCTCTGCTCATCGCAGGCTGCAGCTTTCACTGCCAACCAAATGCTTCTGCAATGAAGGTCAGTGCCATCATTCGGAGACTCATGTTTTGCTTTCCCATGTCCTTTGCAGGGCAATGTTGCAAGAAGTTGTAAATATTTTGGTATGATGGCTGAAACTCACAGGGTTGGACTTTTAATTTGTTGCCTGGGTCCTGGCCCAAGGTCTCGCAGCACAACTATTGGGGAAAATTTGTCTTAAAGTGTTTTCATTGCAGAATAGAAATAGCACTGAAATCTAAGAACGTGCATGGCTGGCCGGAGTTTTGGTGTGCATTTGCTATAGGAGATAGTAGAGAACACGGCAACAAAACCAAGAAATGGAGAAAGAAGTGGCGCCAGGAGGTAGTGTGTAAACAAACAGGAGAGCTAGCAGCGTGACTGTGTAAGCCACTGGCAGAGAATGGGAGTTACAGTTCAGCAAATCTGAATTCCTCCTGCTGTGGATTTTGCTGAGCGGTGTTTTTACCACAGTATTCTTTCCTGTAAGTTGAGCATCTTTAAAGCAGCCTTTGAAAGCAAAGAGGACTGCACCAGCTCCTGAGCACTGGGGCAGTGGAGGTAAGGAAAGCTTCTGGTGCTGTTGCTCCCACCTAAAGGTGCAATGAAACCTTGTAGCACAGAACAGGCGTGGGACTTTTCAACTCCAGACCTGGCTGTCTTGCAGTTTCATAGCTGTCCAAAGGAAAATGCCTTTATGGGAAGAAATATCACGCAGCTATAGGAGCGGCTGCCTTGTTTGTTCCAACGCCTAGTGCTTATTTGAAGGATTAACTCAGCCATTCCTTATTCCCATTTTCACTTCTAATGGGTTTCTGTTTGTGTGTCTTCCAGCAGAACATACTGTGCTTCTGTTTAACTGTCTATTTATAGTCATAAGAGAAATAAACATATAAAATAAATGCATCTTGATGCATAGCTGTGCAGGAGTACAGATGTTTTATTAATGAAAATGAATCCAGCTTTTTGTAAGTCATGGCAGCAATATAACATATCATTGTTTGGTTCTCAGCTAGACAGTCCCTGCTGTTTTTACATAGAAATTCCTGTAATACTTAATGGACATCTGGAAGAATTCAGCCAATTAATCGAATTCACACAGGAGCTAGGCTAATGGCTGTCTGAAAGGCAGATTACATTAAATCAAACTTGCAATATGAATGAAAGTACTTAATCATACATGCAACATTCATTAGATGCGGCACAGCAAGTGTTTTGATTACTTTAATGAAAGATCAGGTAAAGTGCATCAACTGAACAGATTGAAGAGACAGCATGCTTACAAATGTTTGATTATGTTGACTATCAACAGAAACAGTGCCAGTAATTTATAGCAAAAACATATTTGGAGGAGGAGGAGTATGGAACTGGTGAACTTGGGAGGGGAACTGAAATTTCAGCCTCGCCTTCAAACGCTTTAATTAATAGCCAGGATAGGGAGACTTTAATCAAATGTCACTGAAGAAGCAGAACAAACACATCTGGGAATGTATGGTGACTGCTGGTCTTCACTGGTGCTTGGAACCCTCAGACCTGATGCTGGGTGTGAATCCCCCGTGTTTTGTCTGACTTGGGAGTGAACACAGCAAATTCTTAACTGCAAAACTATCTTCAAACAATAGCATGGTTTGAGAAAGGCAGCAAGATCTGATCTGTGCTGCTCTCCCCTGTGCTCTCTGCAGGAGGCACCCCCCAGTCTCCATGCCAGCAGCCCTGGCCTGCCGTACCCTGAAACACCATTGCGTTTTTCCTTCTCTGAGCTCTGGAAGCTCGTTTTATCCTTGTGCCCAGGGGATTCCCACCCTGCTCACCGCTGTGATGAGCACAGCCTCCCCCCAGAGACCCACCATAGCCCAGCTGCAGCCTCACCAGTCAGCTCCCAGGGCCTGAACAAATTCCTTCCCTGGGGTCCCTCACTCCTTGTCTGCACCCTTCTGCTTTGTAAACAAGTGCCTGGGTGTGGGCAGAGGTGGGTAGCTCACCTGGGGGCTTTATTTTTCCCTCTGTGTTTTACTGCCTTATCTGGAGCAGATTCTATAGCTCATGGAAGCATGCACACAATCTTCGGAGGAGGAGCTGGGCCTTGGAACCAAAGCATCCTATGGATATGGACCATGAAGTCTTTTCCTGGACGGCGGTACAAGCTTGCTGGGAGGGACGCTGAGGACTTCCCTGCGGTGTAACAAAATACTCTGTGGCTGAGGTTCTCCTGGCCCTGCCCTCTGTGCTCCAGAATCTTCCTGCATGTAGCCCTCTAGGGAAATAAGCAGAGAAACCGTGCTTTTCTCCCTCCTGCCTGCAATATTGGAGGCAGGTGCAGAGTTACGCAGCCCAGTGAGCTCCATCCCTCTCACCCTGCCTTCCTGCTATCTCTCAGGCTGTGTTCTTTTCAGGCAGAGCTGCCCACCTGGCTGCGCGTACGTCCGTGCAGTGCGTGGCTGGGAAGCGATCTCGATGAGAGCTGCTGTTGCTATTCGTATAATTAATAACTGTGACCTTTCCATAAAAATGAGGATCTTTTTCAGTGAATTACGACATATAATGATGTTTGTAGGAAACAGACTGCTGAGTATCTCATGCTGAAGAACGCCTGAGCTTCCTATTTATGACTTTGTGAGATCAATAAATAACTCCATTACAAGCAAAATTGTAACGGCAAATGGCTTCAGCCTGTGGGACACCAGCTGAAACCCATAATGAAATCACAACAGTCCTGATGGTCCCACGGAGGCCGTTGGAGGACTGGTGGGACTTTGGGCACGTCAGCAGCTCCCTAGAGAGGAGCCAGCAGCCCTGAAGCAGCCCCAATGGGGTGGAGGCGAGGGAGGGGTCGCTCTGTGGGCACAGAGGGTCCCCAAGCCCTCTGGCAAAGGGGCAATGTTGGGAGCCACAGCATCGTGGCCACATCGACACCTCGACCGATGACCGGGGCAATAATGGCCTGACTCCATTTACAAAAAAGAAAGGAAGGTGAATGCCTTCGTAGTGTTCTAAAAACCCTTAAAATCCCTCCAGTCCACAGAACAAAGTGTTTCATACCTTCTCTTCTGGAAACCTTTTGGCTAATATTTGAGCAATAAAGAAAACACAGCAGCTGTTAGCGTAATTTCCCCCTGGAGGCAGTTTGTCCTCAGGTAAAACAAAACCCAATTAGCGTACCATCAAGGTCAGGTAAATTAGACAGCACAGGCCGTCAGAACGCAGAGCTTTCCTGCAGCACCCGCCACCAGCCCGGTGGAAGCAGCAGAGCAGCAGGGGCTGTCTGTGTGTGCTGGGGCTGGGCCGCCTTGCTGGTGGTGCTGCTGTGGGTACTGGGGACAGGCCGCTGCTGGCTGCCTTCTGCTTGCTGCTCCTGCCGTTGCAAACCAGATGTCGAGGGAAGATTTAAAAGCCAACTTTATTTGAAATTGGAAAATAGAAAAAAAAAAAAGTTGGCCACAAGGAGTTGTTTGTTTTTTTTTGTTTTTTTTTTTTTGTGGCGGGGAGGGGACACATGAAGGGGAGAAATGTTCTTTAATCCTCTGCTTACAGTCCCTTTCTATTTTAGTTTTAACTTTTATTTTTGTAAAGCTGTGGTTATTTTTTCTTTTATTAAGCAGCCAGAGGCACTTCTCCCTCTCTCTGCCCCTTCAGCCCCCAGAAGGGCTTCTCTGAGAACCAGACCTCACCCCAGCCTTTCCCCTCGCTGCTGGGACTGCCGCCACACATACATTCCTCTCCCTGTTTGTGCCTGAAGACTGCTCAAGAAGCTCCAAATGTGTCCGCGTGCTCGCTCAGCACTGATTTATTGGGACACCGCCTCGCACCTTATTCCCCGGCCCACACCAGGCCCAAGTCACAAGGGAGGCCATTGCGTTTTTCAGATAGAAATGTGAGTTCCATACACTGTGGGATTAACCCTTTAGCTAATCGAATCTCACCTAAGGATGACTGTTCTACGCAAGCAGCCAGTGCATGTGATCAAGCCCAATGCAGTTTGATCAGACCGCAGAGAAGGCAGTGTATGGCAGGAGACCTGGCCAGTTCTCCTGACAGCTATTGGTTCCTTGCTTAAGAAACCCTCAGCATATAATTCCCTGTCATGTGGTGGTTAGGTGGGCCAAGAGCTGCACCTTCAGCAGTGCGATGGTGTCAATGGAATTCAACGTCGGCACATTAAAATCCTGCACACTCAGGATTTGAATGCACACGTGCAAAGAACTGTTAAATATTCTTATAAATGACCTGAATGTCTTATTTATGATAATTTTAGAAGGAATACAAACTGAATATAAGAGTATAACGCTACATGACAACGCTGAAAGCCTGGCAGCTCACAGATCCAGTGCAAGGACAGTCAACGCGGCTAACCTAGCTGGAGGCAGGGCAAAAATAACCTGGAATGAAGCCCTAAGTGGGAGCCAAGCAACTGGAAGCCAGCACAAAAGAAGGGGCAGGGAAGATAGTAACGCTTTTTGAGGCAAAACAAGGCATAAATCTCTGAACAGGTTTGCAGCATCTTTGTTGAAGACCTGCAGGAACTGGCACTTGCTGTGGCAAGACACCAACAGGACAAGGGGCCTGTCAGGCCCAGCCCCACCTCAGCTAGACATCCATGAAGCTGGACAGGGTGGATGCTGTGAATGCTGAGGGGCCCAAGGGGCTCAGAACCCTCACTGTTAGAGATGTGCAAGGACAGGGAGTGGAAAGGGATGAGGCTGGTGCAGTTCTTTGGGCTGTGCTGCCTTCAGGATGGGAGGCTCTGCAGTTCCTGCATCCTTCCTGCACTGCAGCCTCAGGTGACAGGCCTGGACTCTGGGACCCGGGGACACTCCTGTCACAGCCCCAGCCGGCAGCACAGATGCTGTTACTGGAAATGTCTGGTGTTCCAGCTAACGCACCCAGTGCACTCGGTGCTGTCCAACCTTGGCTGATCCCAAAAGGAAGAGGCACCGCCAGGCTCCTGAGCCTACCACAGGCTCCTTGTGCAACGTGACTGCAGCGAGCCAAGCACTGAAGGGAAGGAACACTGCTCCGCAAATCAAAAGAGCTATTTACGCTCTGCTCGAGGAGCGGCGTAACCCAGTGTATTTGTAAGTGCGGATGCGGTAATTCGGTGAGAAACACGGTTGGGAAGTCCCAGCCACAAAGGTCAACTAAACACGAGGAAAAATCGCGCAGCCAGTCAGGGAGGGATCCAGCTGTGCTGAGCACGGCTCATCGGTCCCAATTAGAGCGGTTTGTACTAACAAAGGGTGATCTCTAGCCCACAGAGCCTGTAATCTAATTTAAAATTCAGTGCAACAATGAAAATGAGGGAAAATAGGAGAGTAATGTAAAACATGATTAAGAGTTTGCTAAGCAAATGTAATCAGAGCACTTACAGAGAGACAAGTGGCTGAGTGTTCAGAGCAGGTGGGGCAAGTTCTCTTTTCCGCACGAGCACACACATCCTCCTCAGCACTGCTGCACACCCCTTGCTCGAGGGGTGCCGGATTGCCCGTCCCCCACTGCCCCCATTTCTGCAGGCAGGGGATCTGCACGGAGCGTTGCACAGAGCAAGGCTCCAGCCTGTGCATCGGCCGCGGTATGCTGCCTCTCTAAGTCCCCGTGGGACTGTCACAGCTCACCCTGGGTAACCGACTGGCCCAAAAATGAGGTGCCGACAACGTGAGGTGGCTCGGAGGGCGAAGCAGTTCCTCCCGCCACGTACAGCGGTGCTTCCCAAGGGCGGCTGTCAGCGGGGCGGCGAACGCTTGCTCCCGCTCTGCCCACGGCTGCAGACTCGCGGCACCCACGCGTGGCCGGGGATCGCAGCGGGGCAGGGCCGGCTCTGCAGCCGTTCGTCACCCCTCGGCTCAGCCTCACAACCCTCCCGCTCCCCGGGATGCCCAGCAGCGGGGCCGCTGGGTGCCGCACCGCAGCAGCTCCCGGGGGGGGCAGAGCATTCCGAGCGGCAGAGGACACTTGCGGAAACGCTCCCGAGGTGTTGTAACACGGCGCCCGCCGACAGCCGTGCCCGCAGCCGCTCCGGCTCCTCGGAGGAAAACCCGGCGGGGCGGACGGCTCGGCCTCGCCCCGCGAAAGGCAGCGAGGGGGCAGCGAGGGGCGATCGTGCCGTGCCCCCGCCGGGCTGCCGGGCCCGGGGATGCCGCCGTGCCCCGCGCCGCGTCGCCGTTCGGCGGGGAGAGAGCGGCCGCGCCCCGGGGGTGGCACCGCATCGCCCGCTCCGCGCCCGCCCCGGCGGCGGGGAGCCCCGGCCCGGCTCCGGCCGCCCCCGCCCCCGCCGCCGCCAGCGCCGGCCCCAACTCCTCATTGGCCGCCGGCGCCGGAGGGAGGATGACGGCCGGGCGGGAGCGGGCGCCGGGGGTATAAAGCAGAGCGGGCTCCGCTCCCGCCGACTCCCGCCTCGCCATGCCGCGCGGTTTTCTCGTCAAGCGCAGCCGGCGCCCCGGCGGCTCGTACCGGGCGCGCCCCCGGGAGCGGGATCCGCCGCCCGCCCCGCCGCCGCCGCCGCCCGCCGCCTCCGGGGGCGGCCCCGCCGCACGGCCGGGGGCGGAGGACGAGGAGGAGGGCGAGGAGGAGGGGGGGGCCGCCGCCGCCTGCCCCGCACCCGCCGCGGCGTCGTGGGCCGCGGGCGGCGGGGGCCCCGTGCTCGGCCCGCCGGAGGGGCCGGGAGGCGGCGGCGGCGTCTGGGGGCCGTGCGGCGCGGCGGGGCCGCGGGCGGCGTTCTTCGAGCGGTGCCTGAGCTCCCCCGCGTCCGCCGAGTCGTTCCCGCTGGCCGCCGCCTTCCCGCCGCCCGAGAAGCTGCCTCCGCCGCCGCCCCGCACGCCGCCGCCGCCGCCGCCGCCGCCGCCGCCCGTCCCCGCGCTCAAGCGGCCGTCGCGGGCCAAGGCGCCCGCCAAGAAGGCGAAGGCCACGCGGAAGCTGAGCTTCGCCGACGAGGTGACCACCTCGCCCGTGCTGGGGCTGCGCATCAAGGAGGAGGGCCCCGAGGGGCGGCCGGGCGCGGAGCCGCCGCGGGGCCGCACGCCGCTGGGCGAGTTCATCTGCCAGCTGTGCAAGGAGCGCTACGCCGACCCGCTGGCGCTGGCCCAGCACCGCTGCTCCCGCATCGTGCGCGTCGAGTACCGCTGCCCCGAGTGCCACAAGATCTTCAGCTGCCCCGCCAACCTGGCCTCGCACCGCCGCTGGCACAAGCCGCGGCCCGGCCCCAGCGCCGACGGCTCCGCCGCCGCCCCGCCGGGCAAGGAGAACAGCCCCGAGCGGCGGCCCCGCGCCGCCCCGCAGCCCCCGCCGCCCCGTCAGCACCTCGGCGGCGCGGACAGCGGCTCCGCGGCCCCGGGCGCCGAGGCGTTCTCGTGCCCGTGCTGCCAGAAGCGGTTCCGGCGGCAGGCTTACCTCCGCAAGCACCTGGGCACGCACGGCGCCCCGCGGCCCCCCCCCCTCGGGCCGCCCGAGCGCGGGCAGCTCTCGTTCGGCTGCCACCTGTGCGGCGCCCGCTTCCCCTCGGCGGACATCAGGGACAAGCACCGGCTGTGGCACGCCGTGCGGGACGAGCTGCTGCTGCCGCCGCCGCCGGGGCGGCCCGAGGGCGGCGGGGCGGCGGGCGGCGAGCGGCAGGGCTTCCCTTGCAAGCAGTGCCCCGCCACCTTCTTCAGCGCGCCCGGGCTGGCGCGGCACGCCAGCAAGTGTCACCCTGCGGAAGGCAGGCAGGTCCTGCTGCTCCAGGTGCCCGTCCGCCCCGGCTGCTAGCCCGCCGGCTGCCCCGAGCCCGGGCCGGGCCCGGCCGTGCTGTAATTCCTATGGAACGTCGCGGTCCGTGCCCGGGGCGGTACCGGGCTCTGCTTCGGCCCGGCCGGGAGCGCGGCTGTACAGACGGTACTTAAAGAGAGGAATTATTATTATTATTATTATTATTATTATTTTTTCGTGAGAGAGGAGCCCGACCTAGCGACCTTGTTTCGATAGCCTTAGCCCCCGAACTTCACCGCCGGAGTTATTGTGAAGTGTTTCGTTCGCTGTATGATGTACCAAATAGTCAGGAAAGGTGAATGTTCCTGTTCGGTCCGTGTCCGGTCACATAATAGCTAGCAAATCGTATGGGAACTTATTCGTGCTGTCCGCTTGCTAAGACGCGAGGTGTTGCTCTCCGCGCTAAGTACGCATCTCCCGCTTCTTCCGTGCGGCCCCGGGGCTGCCGCGGCATCCGCGCTCCCGTCCGCCGCTGTCCCGCAGCCGGGGCCGGGCCGGTTCCCGGGCTTTGGCCGCTCCGCCGCGCCGCAACCGTCCCGCTGCCGGAGTCCCGGGCTGTATTTCTTCGTTCGGTTATTATTTATTATTTATTTACCTATTTATTTACTTACTTGCTTGTTTCTTTCTTTCTTTCTTTCTTTCTTTCTTTTTCACGCGGTTGCCACTTGTTTCCAAACGTGATCGCGGATGAGGCCGAAAGTTAAGGACGAGCAATTTCAATAAATGGTCTAAAACAAAGCGAACGCCTTGCTTGAGTTCCGTGGGGGGGGGGGGGAGAGAAGCAGGTCGTTCGATGAGAGCTGGAGAACCACAGCGGTCTCGGGCGGCCTTTGCTACAGCGCTGGGAAACGGGCACGTGGAGCATTCCCACCTTTTCATTAAAATTCCCTAGTTCTGCATTTCGTTGCACGCAACGCAGTGCTCTCATGCATCGTGCCCAAGGGCTGAGGGCAAGGGGCAATGCTTCATTTTACACGTGCTTTGCGGACTTTTCGCGTTTGGGTGCCAGGATCTGGAAAACGGAAAGCAGCCAGCAGCCCGTGAGGCTGCTCCGCTCTGTGGAGGCTGCCGAGGCCTCACCTGCAGCTCACCGTGCCCCTGCACGGAAGCAACGGGCACTGCTGCGACGGTGCCTCCGTCAGACCCTTGGTGGCAACTGAGGTTCACCTAAAAGTGCCTGTTCGTGTCACCGAACTCAGTGCCACTGTGTTTTTAAACCACTGTCCTCCTTTCTCTGCTTGTCTGAGCAAAGGGAACGGGCTGCAGCCCCTGTGTGCAGCCAACGCTTGCTGGCTGCTCCTGCGGTCAGCGGCAGCACTGGGCTGTGCTCTGTGCTCCCGGGCACTGTGTTCCCCACATGTGGGGATGGGGCTCCCATACCCCTGGCAGCCACACGCAGCTTGCTGAGCTTTCACAAACCAAAACAGAAATCTAATCTCCGAGGTGAATGACTAATACACAGAAGGTGGTAAGAATAATTTTATTGTATTATTAAATAGCATGTCTTTTCTTCAACCATTACAAATTTGTAGATACTACATGAATGACAATACATAATTTATATTTTTACTGTTGCCCATATGATATATTTACACATGCAGTTAGTACCGATGCCATGCTACATTTTGTTAACAGCATTCTGTTGTTTGCCAGCCCCAAAATGTGAGCATCTCATCTCCGGTAGGAAAATATCTCTGGATGGGTGGAATGCGTGTAGGGAGCTGCACCTGGGGCTCGAATCAGCTGCACCACAGGTCCTATCCTGCAGCGTGTTCCCTTTGCAGTACACAGCATCAGAGCAATGGGTTTAGATCAGCCAAGTGCGGGGTTTTTTTTTTGTTTGTTTGTTTGTTGAAGGAACAATGACACACATCTAGCCCAGCAGCCCGGTGAGAAAAGGCTAAAACTCATGGAACTCAGTGGCACTGACTACTGATACCACTTGGAAAAGCAAATGTTATAAAAATATTTGGAAGCCAAGCAGAAGGAGAACTTCAGCACAGTGATTTTTTATCTTTTCTGGCATAGGTTATGGCACCGCCTGTGCAGCTATGACACGACACGTTGCTCTGTGAGGAAGGAGCTGGTGCTGCGTGCGAGTCACTCCGGTTGGGCTCTGTAATGCCTGAAGGGCTGCTGGAGCTTTCTACCCTTAACACAAATAATCTGCACGCAGGCTGTGCATCAGCACTGTGACATCTGACAGAGGCTTTACAAACGCAACTCCAATTTAAAACTGTACATTCATTTTTCAAATTGTACACATTTCTTTCTTTGTTTCAGAGAAAACTGCGAAGGGTCACAATAAATACGGTGTAACCAAACAGCAGTCTCCAATCTGCGTGTCACTCAGATCAACCAGACCTAAAAAGGAGTTCTGGGGAGGTGCCCCCATCACCCAGCAAGGTAACAGGTACAGAGGGCAGGCTGCGCTGAATACAAAAAAAAAAAAAAAAAAGGAAAAAAAAATGTAATAAAATAAAAGGAAAAACAAAAGACAGCCTGGAGTTTGATTAAAAAAAAACAAACAAAAACAACTAAGAAAAAAAGCTAAAATATGAAAAGTAAAATTCCAGTGTCACTATTTAAAACAAGCACACAGAGGGGTAGGCAGGGGCCAGGTGCTGTCCTCCAGCTGCAGGCTGTGGGTGCTGTCAGGAAGCCGAGGGCACCCCGCCCTCAGGACTTGTTGGCAGAGCCCGAGGAGCGCCGCAGCTTCATGGACATGCGGCTCTTGCTAGTCCGAGGAGACATGGGTGAGGCTAAGTCTGTTCCATCCACCTGCACTGCTGCTGCTGCTGCTGCTGCTGGAGGCTCTCCCGGCTGAGTCTCTGGGCAGGAGCCTGCGTAGGACAGCAAGAACCGAGGCTGTCAGTGCTGCCTCCGTGCTGTGGTGTGGGCATCTGTACACGAGGGCAGCCAGGAGCCCCGTGCTGCCGGCAGCCCGCCATGTGTACCAGCCCCTCACCAGCTGTGGGTGGCTGCAGTGACTGCTGCAGCACCAGCTCTACAGAAAAAGGGCAGTGCCAGGGATCACCGGGCTCCAAGGCCACGGAAACCCTTGCCCTTGGCCGCTGACGCAGCGCTGAGGTGGGCAGTGTAACTGCTACGTGGTGGAACTAACCCCTCTTGGGCTCTCTGCAGGGATGGGGAGGGATTGTCCCCGCCATCACGCCAGAGAGTTCCATCTTTAGGACAGCATGGAAGGTAACAGCCCATCATGTGTGCAGGGGGCTCTGGGGATGCAATCGAAAAGCTGGAGTGAGCTGGGAGAGCAGAATGCCTCTTCCCGTCTGAACTTCAGTCAGTGCTCCAAATTCCTGCAGGGCCCACAAGGCAAAGCTTGAACAGATCGTATGAGCTGGATGCACTGCACATCCCATGTTCTTTGTAAAAGGAACAAGATGAATTTGAGATAACGGTGTGGAGCTCATCCCCGTGCCCAGAGCTGCTCTGCAGTGACGTTCCCACAGGGGCCCTTCTCATGGAGCCCTGCCCACTTCTGCTGATGGATAGTGAAGGAAGGAGGCAGTGTGACACGGCAGCTACATTCTGCCTCCTGGGTACTGAAGTGGGACACTGCAAACTCACGTGCACAAAACTAAACTGATTTCATCAGCCATCTGCAGAGACGGACAGCTGCCTGGCCCCAGTCCACCCACTGCCACTGACCACTTGTGAGCTGTTTAAACTGCGGACAGCAGCTCAGTCCTGCCTGCAGAAGTCAATGGGAAACCTCTGCTGGCTTTGGTAAGCCAGAAAGAATATCATCTGCTATTCCTTCTGCTTTTAAAATACTAATAACACAATTATCCGAACTGAAGATGTTCCCCTCTCAGTTAACATTTCATATATCATGGGTGCGAAAAAAAACCCTGCTAAAAACAGATCTTTTCTTTGGAAAGACTCCTCTGAAATAAAACCGTGGCTCATCATTTAGGAAGTCTCAGAGTACAATTAAAGCACTGCCATAAGCTTGAGGGGTTTGGTGCCTGCAGCCCTCCTGGTCTGGCCACTACCTGCCCGTTCCACCAAGGCCCCACACTCTCTTTTTCCAGCTGACACCAGCCGCTGAGGTGACGGGGAGGAAAAAGGGCTGCTATTTGTTCCCCAGCTGGGGACAGCAATTCTCTTCGTGTGCTGGAGACTTCACTGCCAAACAATCTGGAAAAGCACGATAATGCCTGACTTACTGCGCCTCATAAAAAAAGGCAGGCAGGGAAACATGCGCTCTCATTTTCTGAAATTCTATCTTGTTCTAATTTTACAAGGAATTAAAGCATTTCAAACGGTGGAAGTTAGAGAACAGAAAATAACCGTTGTTGTTTTGCACAGCATACCATTCACAGCTAGCGTGAAAGACCTTCCGTTTCAAGCCTTTGCCCTTTACCTTGATGTGGCCAATGCTTTCTAGTGGAGGTTTTGGAAGGAGAAGAAATATCACAGCATTTCTTTCTTTGTTGAGAATGAAGAAGTGATGAGGAAGGAGAAGTGGAAAGAAGTGAGGAAGGGGGAGGAGAAAAGATAAAAGATAACAGGCGTGAGACATGAGACACGAACCGCAGAGATTGAAGGGTATTAACAGATGAGTACAGAAAACAGAATTTCGAATTTCATTATGTAATTGCTGCTCATGCTACAGGTTAAAGAGAGTGATGAGTTAGTTATGTGCAATGAAGCAACAGCTCAGAAATCCGGTGTCATACTTACCAACTAAGCATTACAAGAAAAAAAGGAAGGGAGAGAGAAAGAAAAGAATTCTATGACATTATCCAGATCCAGCAACCTTATTTACAGCAACTGAGATACATCCTAAACATTGTCTGCAACGCTTTCTGAGTCTGTGAAAACAGTTAAATACTCACACACATACACACAACCGAGAAGGAAAAACAAATGGCAACTTGATGTATGGCTTCTGCTCCCCAGCTGTTCCACCTTTCTACGTTTGCTACAATTACAGCCACTCTCAACATGAGACTTAAGGAGAAAAAACACTGGATTTGAGCTAGTTAGTCCAAATCAAGGAGTAAAACCATACTTCACAGTTTTATCAAGGGCTGGATAAGGAAAGCCTTAAAACTCCAACTATTTCAATCAAGGTATCATTCCTATCGTATCTGAAAATTTTGTTCATAATTTCTGCAAACAGACATTAAAAATCAGAGAATTTGCACGTAGTCCAATTTTAAGAAACTGACTTAGGAGTTGCTAAAGAACAGAAGTCATGTAAAGTGATATTCACATCTGAACGTACCACACCAGAAGAGTGAAGAATAATGGCACTTAAAATATATTTAAAGGCTGACAGCAATCAACAGATTGATTCATAACTCAGTTTCATTGAATTTTAGATATGAATATATATCTGTACACGCACACACACATACATACATACATGTAGATCCTAAGTGTGGTTATATAAATTTTCAAGTTTTCTTTCCCCTTCAGTTTTAAAATCTTCGGTGTAAAATGTCAAAGCTTAATATCTTTGTGAAATACCTCGTTATCCAAACTACAAAAAGAGGCTTAAATAAGAAGGCCTTATTCTCAATTAACCTATAATAAGAAAATTCAATGTAAATAAACAAAACAGATGAGCTAAAAGTTTGAAAAACCTTTAGAAGTCATTCATGTTTTTTAGTCTCTTAGGCTTGACAGCTGATCAAAGTGGCATGAAGCAGTTGATCAGCTTGATATCAGTCTGATAACGTGGGATCATAGCGTGAAGCTGTTTCAGTTATTTGTGAACATGGAAGCTATTCAGGGGAATCGAAATAGGACGCTTTCCCAATACATCTGCAATTTTTAGGACCCTCTAAAGACAGTATGATTTTTATTTGTCTCAGAATGGAGCTATTTAAACATAAAATGGAATCCTAACTACACAGACTGGGTTAGAAGGGAATTGTGGTGGAGGGATACAGATACACCATAGCACACCCATTTGCATGGTACATCTCACTCAACAGTTCTGAGTTGCAGAGGTGAAAAATTCAGACCACAGTGCAAGTGCAGCCTGTTGAGACTTCTGGCTTTATCACATCAGTTGTGTGATCAGTGTTTTTCCGAGTGTCATTTCTGTGAACAGCCACCCAGGGAAATACCATTTGTCCATATTGGCAAATTCTTATGACTTTTTAAGATGCTTCAGCCCCGCCTTGCCTGACCTCCAAGGAAGAGAACAATTACTTGAATAGTTTGCGCCCTCTGCCACTCTCACAAACGCCAGCCCAAAGCTGGCCAGGCAATCAGTTACGCTCAGCAGAGCCTTGCTAGGGCCAAGACATCGTATCTATCAACGGTTTTGGGAAAAGATGAAGCAAGAAGCAGATACAGCGATGAAGACTGCAGAAGCAAATGCCAAGCCTGATGAGAAGCAGAGGAAGAGATGATGTGTGGCCTGGAGGGCTGGAGCAGGGTAGGAAACAAAGAGCTGGAGCCAGACACAAGAAAGATACACAACCAAAAGGGGCTTACGGAGCATGAGTGGAAGAGCTTATGTCCACCAAAGAATACTTTTCGGGACCTGTCTGGAAAGCTGACTACTGGAGAAACCTATTCTGTGACAGCAAATACCTTGAACACCCACTGGAAACTTTTCCACTCTTCCCGTTGGTAGAGGTTCAGGCAGAAGTAAGACAACTTGCTGCCACTACAAATCACTGCACTACCCCAGTTTGCAGAAATTGGTGGTGGAACTTGAGGTTACAGTTTTGCTTATGAATCATTATGACTGTTAATCAGTGTTACAGTTTCTCTTTTGTTCTATGCCTTAAGGAAAAACAAGAATGGAAAGACCTACACATTAAACATTGTCACAAAACAATAGGTCTGTAAAGTCAAATGTTCAAAAGCTAGGAAATATCACGATTAGAACTGTATATAATGCTTTAATTTCATCCCTTGGCATGTGTATGTGTGGGATTTTTTTAATTGGGCAACCATATTCCATTTTTTCAGTAGACTCCATTAAATGTACAAAGTTGATTCATTTGGGTCTCCAGCAGTCAGAGAATCACAGAATCGCCTGAATTGGATGGGACCTTTAAAGGTCATCTAGTCCAACTCCCCTGCAGTGAACAGGAACATCTAAAGCTAGATCAGGTTCTAGTCCACACTGAATTTACTGCTTCAAAGTGCTGAGGTTCCTTAGCTTACTATGGCCAAAGTGGTCAACAACTAGTCAGAAACATTATATGTTTCAGCTTCAGTTTTCCAATGTGGAACTTATGGAAAATTTAATTAAGTTCTGTGGTTTTGCTCTGATTTGGAATTACAAAAAATTCTTATTAAGTCTGGACTGGAGAAGGAATAATGAGAACCTCTTCACAGTTCCACTAGACATACAGCCTTCATAAAACATTCCTGCTTGTAAGTGTGTTTTCAATCACAAACTTCAGCCACCACCGAGAGCATTGGTTAGACCTCTCTGCAATGAGAAAAGTGCCTCCACTTTAATCTGTGATGGGGTAAGAGAGGGCAAAAAAGACTATCAGATTCTCTATTCAAAAGTACACAGAAAACAAGCAGCAGAGTGGATGATGATGCAAGCTCTGGAATCTGAGATTTTCTTGTGCAAAGCTGAAGAACCATTGCTTCCACACTCCCCCACTTCTCCACCTGAAAATCAGCATCCCCGCTACTGAGGGAGAAAGGCAGCAGGACTGTGCTGAACACTGCCTTGAAAATACAGGAATGATTATTGGGATCAAAAGCCCTTCTGCTGGCATCACAAGTAAGATACTATGGCAGAGAGATTCCCTTTTTATGAGCTTTACTATGCTGTGGTCCTATTTATGGTAGCAGAGAGAGGAGGAAAAAAGCACCATAGAGAAGAACCAATAGTAAGTTGTCAATACAATTTAAAACTCAGAATCTTAACATCATGAGGTCAATAAGTCCTTCAATATCATTGAGCTTGCAATTGACAGCTTCCTTGGCCTACTCTGGTGTCACAGAAATTGGGTTTACTCAATAGCTGCGCAGTAAGAAATATTAGTTTGCAGTTACTCTGTTCATTAGAGCCAGCAAAAAGTAAAAAATGCAGCAGCAAATGAATTATATTCTGTGACTGAGCAGAGGTAAATCTCAATTAAAAAAACAACCAACCATATATGCAAGACAATAGTGAAGTCCCTAAGCATGGGGAGGTGGACTTTGCAGATATTTTGACAGGATAACCTACATATCTTGATAGAACAGCAGCAGCCAAAACAACATGTTATCAAGGTGCAACCACACTAAGGAAGGAAACAGTTTTTGCTGAGGACTGAAGCTTTCGTAAACCAAGAAAGTACAGATTGTAACTGAACGGCGTGTTCTCAACTGGCCAACTGTCATAGCTTAAATGAAAAATTTGTCATGCTGAAAGTGGCAGATAGGATCACAACAAAATTTACAATGCCCGATGGTGGGCTTTTGTAGCTTCACTGTTTCTAGATATCTGCCTTAGAGTAAGGAATTGTACATACATAATATTTTATAAAAAGTGAACATATTCAACAACTGTAATATCTAACATATGGAAATATTTTCTACTTATTTGTTCTTTTTTCATATAAAGGAGACAAAATATTTTTTTTTATTTTGAAAAATAATTGCAACATAGTTTTAGAAGCTGGGCGGAAATTTTCAGGTGACGTGAAAACATCTGACAGATAGCCTGCAAAGTTTTGATTCATTCTGGAGGCGATGAATGTGTGTGGATGCCCAGGCAGGACTCCAGTGCCACTCCTGTGCACAATTCTGGAACATGTCAGACCCTGCACTCATCTTTCAGGAGCTGCCCGAACCAGGGACCACACAAAGGCTGAAATCTGGTGGAATCTTTCTTAGGACCATGGTCCTTCAAAGTTGAGGGTCATCTGTAGCTACCCTGCTCACAAGTTGACCTTCCTTAGGCAGTTTCCAAACTAATCCAGCCTGGGAGATGACTTCATGGCGACAGGTCCAGAAGAACATCTCCCTAAGAACAGGGCATCATGTTTTGTGGAGTGTAAACACACACGTTCATTCAGGTGTGAAATGCATCACAAATTCCTATAAATGAGATTCCTGAAGAAAACCATTACATGCAAGAGAAAACTTAAGACAAAAATCATAGTTTTCAGAATCCTTTTTCCAGATCAAGTCAGAGTAAGTATGACTCAGACATTTTTTAAGGGAATATAGGAATTACCACTGTGGAGCAATGTCCTATATTAGTTTGGTGCAACAGAGAGAAGCAGCTTTGCTTCTCCCTGAAAGAACAAGATGGATGAAGAACACAGCACCACTTAGCCTGGAATGTGATTTCCAAAAGCGAACAGGCAGAACTGATACAAGCACACTAGAATATGTGCTACACTGAGTGAGTGCCTAATGCTGAATGCTTACTGAGTGCATTAGGTAGGAGAAGTGGCAAGGATTGGTATCCCTAGTCATGGCTTTGAAAGATTCCAGTTATAGACTTTTCCTATTCAAATGTTTTCATACATTAAATTACATTACTATCTTTGAACTAATTTAATTAGTTTTAAATTATTGCCTTTTAATTCAGTTTCCCTTTGGTTTTGATTATTTACACTAAGATAGCTCTACTGCTTATACTCTGAAACTAACTTCTACTCATGGTTTATACTTACACGCGAAAGAATCTTACGGTTTTAACATCTCTCAGTCACTCTTTCTGCACACCTAATCAGAATGCCTTTGTAATTCTGTAATTTATTTCTTCGTATTTTATCAATTAAAAAACAAATTTTGAGATGATAACTTGCCAAATTAATTCTTACAAAATTTATTCTATTTAGATTTACAGCTTTTCCACAGTAGTACTTTGATTTATTTGACAGTTAATAAGGGTTTCTGAACAAAGAATTTCAAGTGTTACACATTCTTCTTCTCCTTCTCTCCTATGTTATCAATGCAGAATGCCTTACAACATCAATGAAAGACGGTACAGGGTACAAAACACACCACTGCCATTCAGTACTACTTGTTCATGCTGAGAAACAAAGGTCAACACAATAAAGTGTTACTCATTCAACATCTGTCTCTACCATTAGTTACCTTAATCCCAGAACCAGTGTTAGTGCTTCATGCAGACCTGAGGTTAGTAAAAGACTAAAACTTTAAGAAGATGTAGTGGTCATTTCTCAATCAGTGTGAAATTCTTTTTAGTGTGAACAAGGGCAACAAGGAAAGTTTGCATACAGTTTGGTTACAAGCTTAGTGCTCTAGTAAAAGTAATAGGAACAAAGGGGTTTTTTGGACACTTTGTCTTACCTTCAGATAAACAGAACTGATATTTAATGATCTAAAAAGAGGGGAAATAAAATAAATGAAATAATCATAAGGAGTTCAGGAAATTTCAGAACAGGAAGGCCTTGAGTTACTCATTTTCTTATCGATTTTCTTATTAGTAACTGAAAATGCAGTATCCTCTTATAAAACAGTGGAAAGCAAAAATGACCTTAGGAACAACTCTGCAACTAACAACCTGGAAACAGATGATTGTAAGGCTCTTGGGTTTCTAGTTTCAAATTTTTCATACTAAAAATGTAAAGAGCTGAAAACCTTATTACAGACAAGGTGTACTGACATTAAAGAAGCCTACACTAGCCTAAACTAGCCCACATGAATCAGTACTGACAAGTCATGGAAATTTTACATGGGGGAATGTAACAAAAGACATTGAGAAAATACACTTGCTACATTAAAGGAGCTTGACAAATCTTACTGTCTGGCATTGGCTCATGATGCCAGGCAAAAGAAAACGGGCTAAAGGTAACTTTGTCCAAGTTCTTTAATAGGTGCATATTGTCTTCCAGATTAATGGAAACCATTAATGATGTGAAAAGGTTTCAATTTTCATTCTTTATAAGCAAGGATACTGCATTTGATGTAAGATTGTATAAAAACAGTTCATCACTGTTCTTCTTACCTGTATCTGAGGGCAAATGGTGGTAAGGTGCTGGACAGAAAACCTGAGCAGCAAAATCCTCAAAAGTTGTAGGTTCTAGGTGATGCTGAATGATTGTTTGCAGGTATCGTGCTCTCTCCTCATAGCTGTTTTAGTCGAGAATTAAGGAACAACTGATATCATGTACTGTAATTGCTAAATATCACTGCCTAGTAATTCAGAGCTCTTACTGTTGTTTAATGTGTATTTCAATGATAGTACACACTCATTTTTAAATCCTTTCATAAAATTATCCAAAGCACTGTAATAATTGAAACTGCAAGACAAACAAAATTAATGTGAATCTTATTGTTATATGATCCCCTTTTCAAGGTTCATTCAATTCTTTCTGAAAATCTTCAAAAAAACAGCAGTTTAAATGTTCTCTCTAAACTAAAAGCTTTGGCTGCGCTCTGGTTAAAATTAAATTAGAAATCCTACACTTTTAAGAGGACAGCACGAAAAGTACCACAAGCATTACCAAAACAATTTATTTTGCACTTTTCAATAACAAACTCCTTCTGTAATCCCTAAACACACAGGCAGTTAAGATAAATACAGAGTTGAATTTGGGTGCTTGCAAAAACACCTCATCGATTATACTGCTAAAACATGCGAGAGTATTTGTAAAGAATCCACAAGACCCCTAAATAGCGGCTAACAGGGTGCTGGCAGGGCACTGACAGCAAAATGCTGTACTTCTTCCTTTTCACCATGTTCTCCCTCTCTGATATTATTGACAAGAGAGCAGTGTCTTGAAGTGTTGCTGCTTTTGAAGAACCCTCTCCAGGTTGCTTGTTCCAGCAGGCCTGATTGTGCTGTTAGCACAGAGAGAGCGAGAAAAAGAGAGAATATTTCTGTTGTTCATGAAAGCAACTATGGAAATGGCTGTCGAAATGTAGAACAGCAGGCAGCAACATACAATTATCAAGAAAAACTACCATGCTGACTTCATGTCGTACAGTTCCCGAACTGAGAAATCAGTTAACCTTTTCTCTCACAACTTTCAAAGTCCTCCAGCTGGACTCAATATGCTGAATGAAGGAGACTTTCCCAAGTTCACTTACATAACCACAACATGACCTTTTTTTTTTTTCCTGACATTTATGCTTGTGCATATTTTGTTTCTGTATTTTATCTGTAGACAGTAAGATTGTGTTCATCTCATATATACATATGCACATACTGCCTGGCATACCCCTCCCCAAAAAAACCCCAACCCTCCCCACCCCCAAAACCAAACCAATCAAACAAAAAATACACACAATAAAATCCAAATCAGCATTCTGTGGAGGAATGTACTCAGAACCAATTTCTGAAAGGCTATGAGTTCTGACTTCTGGTTTGCTGCTCTTTTGGAGCAGGAGAGAGAGTGAGGAAACTTCCCTTTTGACTCAATTTTGTCTGTGGAATGGGGATAATATTCATCTCTTTATCTTGCACATATATTTTAGTAAATTAAACAAGAGAACTAATAATAACTGTTTTCAGCTAATATAATAAAATTCTCAGCCCTATATTACAGCTGAAAGCAGTACCTTAGCTATTAAAACTAGAGCTATTACAGAGCTTTTCCTATGTACAACATTTACAATATATTTTGCAGTACATTTTATTATGAAGGAATACAGAGAGAACGTATTATCCAAGAACAACTTTCTACTGAATATAATCACCTTAGTGCTGTTTCCTTAGACCACAACTTGGCTACGCATTAAAAGTGCAAAACCATTTTTTCCTTTAAAATTTGAGTTCCACTTTTTGTCGTCTGGATCCAGAGAAAGCTGAAACCCAGCAGAATTCTCCATCTGGAGAAGCTACAATAGAAGCTCTGGGACAAGAGAAAACACAAAAATCTCCTATTGTAAAGGGTCTTAGGTTGGGGGATAAACACAGTATTGAGCCTTAAGAGAGAAGAGTAATATAGCACATTTTTTAAGAGGCTACGTATAAGTGGTAGAGGATGAAACTGATGGTTGAAGTCTAAATAATACTACGTATCTCACAACTTGTTGAAAAGCACTTTTTTTTCATTGGGGGAGATTCACAGCTGCTGAATTTTCTGCAGTTAATAGAGTCCTTTGATTCACAGCAGTGCCCCTTGCACAAAAAATACTGGCCTTTGTGTATTACCAGAAACTAATTTTCTATTTGGCTGAAAAGGGAAAAATGGGGTTATTGCTTCTCCCTCCTACAGAGCTTTTCATTATGCCTGATGCACTCAACTTCTAAGCTCTTCTGAGAAAAAAAAATAACTGAAGAGGCAAGAGGTAGAAAAATGAGCTTGTTAGCACATTAGAAGTGAAGTATCTTGGTGGGCCCTAGAAATTCCCAGTGGTGTGTTAACTTATCACTCTATGCATGCTGGCACTGATAGTCTCCCAATTGATCACTCTCTTTTCGCACCAAAGGTGCTGCCAGGAAGCAAAGGCTGAAGGCCCACAGGAGAACAGGCTGCTATCAAAACAAGCTGTTTTTAAAAGTCTGCTTGAATGGGTAAAATGTTTCATGGTAAAGCGGGGTGGAGACACCTACCTCCTTTTAAAATGCTCTACTTTCAGAGGTCTCTGAAGAAAATCTTTTAGGTTATCTTATTATATCCAAAGCTTATACACGAATAAGGCAGAAATGAAGGAAAGTTACCACTTTGAATGCAGCAAGGACTATCTCATTCTCCAATTTATGTACTCATCCTCTAAACAAATAAAGTCAGCATCTTGACACAGATGCTGACTGAGGAGGATAATGATGTTTTTGTTACTCAATGGAGAGGACATGCTTATATCAGTTCTAGAAGACTAATTCAAATGCACACTTCGCACACCTGGAGAAAAGTAATCCAGCAGGCCAGGTTGCCTCTCATCTTAGCAGTCTTCAGAACTATCTGTACTTTGTCAAAAACAGAAGACTGCTAAAAAAAAAACCCCAACAACAACAAAACAGAAAACAAAAACAGAAAAGCAAATCTGATGTGAAAGCCAAGTCCAAAACTTGCTGGATTCTGCACTAAGAAATGATACAATCTCCTCATAAGAACAGCTCCTCTGTGTTAGAAAATGAAGAGCTGAGGTTTGGACACTTATATCTTCTACTTGCATATACTTCACGAACACTTCCTGTATTCACGAATACTTCCTGTATTTTAAAACTTTGTTTTTTTTTAAGTTTTTATGACTGAGATAATTCCAGTTCTACACTTCGTTTGAGTGCAACTTATCTACAAGAGTGAGCATAATCCCATGGTAGTTAATTTCTGCATTACTTTATTAGGCTAGACATTTATTTCTTTAAAATGCTGCTCTCTAGGGAAGAGTTATTAGCACCTATAAATTGAGTGGCACACACAAACTCAATGGCTAATAATAACAGTGGAAATGCAAGCTACATTCTTGCTGTGAGTAGATGTTGCGACTGGCATCCCAATTAAGAGGAATGGGAAGGACACACAGACAAACCAGTGGAGAAAGAATCAGTGACTAAAGATGAAAGTTTGTGACTAAGCACAAATTAACCGTGCCATAAGCTTTCTGCTTCTACAGAAGATGCTAACTGGCAAAAAAGTGAATGGATAAAAATGTAAGATACATAAGTTGTACACACAGTCACTCATACCTATCAGCTAAAAACTGGTAGATATAACACAAAAAGGCATAATAAAGCAACCAAAGATTTGATGAAATGACTTCATTATACTTCTTCAGAAGTTATAGTCCTGAAATATACAACCAACATAACAACAACAAAAAAAAGCCCACAGAAATTGTGCCTTTACAGGTTTCAGGTTGCCATCACTGCAACTAAAATTTCATTTGCATTACAATTGTAAATTTTTGTATACTGAGAACTGTAGAGACCACTTCCAGGACATCCCACTTTGACAGGGCATTCTCTTCAGATATCACTTTCAATCTGCCATTCCCTAGCATGAGTGCAGGTTACTTATTTTAACTTTGCAGCCAATAACTATTTGATCAATTTGATCAAAATGATGGAGAAGACATCTTGGAAGCCTTTTATCATCTGTTGGCATGTAGGTCACACAGCTATTCATCCTTCTCACTACTGTTTCACACATCCTTATGTTTTGCATCCTCCTTCATTTTTTGTCTTCATTTTTATACTTAGCTTTTTAACTTCGAGGACACAAACAACATTTGCCTAGTCTGTACAGCATCTCAGTATAATGAGACTATTATCCTATGATCATGTTCATAAATGGTCTATGGTTATACACTGCCATGGTAATACAGGTAAAATATTTATCTTTCATGCACCTTCATCCAACATCTTCGTCTCCTCACTTCATATTCAAAACAATTCCTTCATAGATCCACTTTTAATTCACACTTTTGTCATCTTCCCATGTGATAAGGAAATCTACTTCCTAATTACCCACATCTCTAAGTATTTGTCTCAATTTTTAATTTCTTGCAATTCTTATCATGCAATCTCCATAAGCTGTACTTCCGATTGCCCAGACCCTTCTACTATCTTCATCTTTCAAGTCCTTATTGTTGAATTAATCTATTCATAATCATTTCCAGAAATTTATCATCTCCTTCTAACTACATTTTTTTTTTCCATTTGTATTTACATCTCTCTAAACTCAGTAAAAAGTCAGCCTGTAAGCTTCAAAATTGAGTAATATTTATGGCAAGAAACCTATCTAGTATTTAACAATTAAAGAACTGATTTATTATTAGTAACAGGGAGTAACAATACTAGAATTTCATTTAACCCAAAGCTGAGAAAATATGAAGGAAAAGTAGTTTCACCATGGAGTAAAATTCTCAAGACTTTAATTAAGAACATGTCTCTTCACAACTTTGATGTAGATGTGCTACATCTACAAAAGGGCTGGAGAAGAAATCCTTGTATCAGCACCAAAGACTTCCTGAGCAGGGGCCATAACCCAGGAACTCTTCTCTCTCAGTGAAGTACCATAACTACTTCTCTATACAGATAAGCGTGTACTCTCCCCTGTGATGATGAGGACATTTTATGAAACAAAGAGCAATTTCAGCAGCGAATCAAGTGTACCTATTACAAAATGTCCTCAGTTCCAATGGCTAGAACAACGTTCTTGTAAGAGGCAGTAGATGTGGCCTCAGAATTGGAAACCACTTTCTAGGTGATCAATATAACTACTGAGATACCTCCTGTTGTATTTGTGTGGGACCTAATCCAGTAAGCACACTTTCAAAACTCTTCGCACTGCACAAGATGAGTAAAGAAACACCTAACTCTGTTCAACAGACAGAGGCAGGAGCAAGAGGCATGAGACAATGTATTATCACAACAGATTTCCTAAGGAGCTTCTACAGAAAAAGATTATGCTGAAGAACGTATTCAAAGACAGAAAATTCAGACAGGGTTGAAGGCACAGTTCAGTAATATACAAAAATGGTTATAGAAAGATCTCCAATGCTTGCAAATACTCTTTGAAAGGTCAGTATGTCATTTGTTCAAAAAAATTTAAAATGACTGTGTGTGTGAAGTACCAAAAGACATCAACAGCAAAAAACCTGTAATTTTCCACCTGTCAAAAGAAAGTATCTACTATTTCAGATACAACAATCAAATGTCACGCCACAGCTTGAATTTTAGTAAATGACTTCAGTACAATTTCAGGATGATTTAAAAGGCATCAAGGTCACAATAGTTCAGGAAATACTCAACTATGAATTTTCAAGCTGTAAGCTCAGCAATGCTGCCGGTATTTCTAGCCCCTTAACTGATGGGCTGGTCAAGCCCAGTAAAATGAAAAACACAACAGTTTTTTTAGAAATTAGAATTGTAACAAAAGGAATGGAATTTCCAAAAGGTCTGCGAAATAGAGTAAAAATGTAGGCTTTTTTTTTTTCTATTTTTTTTTCCCCATCACTGTCTCTCACTCAAATCGAACAAAAATCAAAATATCAAGCACCTTTATCAAAGTTTTATGAATAAATCTTCCTTTCTGATGCTTATATATATGTATATGTGCACATCTGTTTGGCATATCACAATATAACAGTGTATTAGTGTCACAGTGTATATGTGATCACAACACTGACGGTATGTAGAATCTGAGAGTCTTTTGATTCCATTGCTAGGAAAAAGAGAATCTTCTGATGATTGCCTAGAAATACCTTGTAGAATAAAAGCCAGAGAATGCATTTCTAAATAGCACAATGGATCTTTTCGGGTTAAATTACAAACTATTGCTAGAAATACATGTATAGCTGCATCCCTGGCAGTTTCAACTGTTAGCAAAATCATCTCAGAAGTCAATATATATTGATATGATTGTGGAGAGTACAAGTCAGGCATTTGAAAAACAATTTAGACAAGCAGAAGCCAAAGTACTGCTCCATTTTTAACTGGAAAATGAAAGTCTTCCACCCAGAGATACTTGTTTGTAGGATCAATGAAAACCTTTAAAAGGTTTCTCTCTCTTTTTTTTCTTTTTTTGACTGAATATATAATGTATAATAGAGATTAACAATGTTCTAAGAAAAGCTTCATAAGATGGCACCTTTTTGTTTACATGTACCCCCTCATCAAATTTAGAAGCTCACTTCTTTGCCAGAAAAATAACAGTATTTTATTTGCAATATTGCCAACAGTCAAAAAAGCTCCCAGGATATTAAAGACCAAAGGAAAATAAATAAATAAATAAAAATAAAAATAGTGAGGCACAATACATTGCAGATCTTGGTAGGAGATTTTAAGCTCCTAGATTCCTGATCTGAAAAGGTGTGCAAACCCCACAGAATTAATTGCTACAATCTGAGGTATTTAGAATGAAGAAAGCAACAATTTTATGAGGCAGATTCTTTCTTGTACATTACAATTTCTGGCATTATAGAAAAAAAAGTGAAAGGATGATTGCCTCCAGTAAAAGACAGCAAGTACAGGTTAAAACCAAGGTTAAAACCTAAGCAGAATTTGACAAAACCCAACCATCATACTTGTAGAAATAGAAGCTTGTTTTTCTGGGAAATCTCACTCTGAAAGAAAGAGATTGTTCAGTTGTTGTCAAATCAGCTGAACTCATACTGAGTCACAACAATCTGTAGTTTTTGTTGGCTCTTCAAATTAAGGATGTAAGTTGGGATGCTATCGATCCAGCATTGGAAGCCCTGCAACGAGCTGTGTTTTGTATGTTGGTGGGTGATCAGTATCAACTGGCCACACTGAGAGGAATAGTTAAAGTTCTGTTCCACTTTGAAAAGTAACTCTGTAAAAGCAGCACCTACTTAATGTATTTCAGTGATTTCCACATCTATTTTGCATGGTATACAAAGATTCTTTTTCCCAGCTGTAACATCTATTAACTCAAGTCAACTTATTTCTCAAAGTCAGCCTGGATTCTTCCCTGTTTCTTAAATACTACCGATACTGAAAATTGGCACATAAATATTTTGCTCTGTGCATCTATTTACACAGATATGCAGTAAATGAAAGCAGTGTCTGCATAAGCAATTGGAGTTTATCCACATCACTGATGATTTATAAAGAAGAATTCAGTTTACGCCTCTCATATCCAATGCAAGATTTCCAGGTTAAAGAGAAGAAAAAAAAATTTACAATGCTTGACACTACTGAAAAGGTGAATAATCTCACAGTTTTTCGTAATTGGTGATTTTTTTTTTTCCCTCAGAGAAACCATATTCTTAATATTAGTGACAGCACTTTTGCAAAACATAACAATCTATTTCCTTACTCTTAAAATGGAACATAAAACTCAGAGGACCCACTGTAATATTCTTAAAGCAAATTTCTAAGTCTCATTTCATGAAGATATCTTAAAACTGCGGAAGGGACTCAGTGCTAATTATCCAAAGCCACAAATTTATCTTGTTAAAAAAAATCAGTATTAAAAGTGAGTAACAAACAGATTACAGAATTTAAGTAAACATAAACTGCGGTATCTAGCATCCTTAACAAAAATCTTTTTCACCACAAATTGTGAATGCCAAAGGGTTTTCCAAGGCAATTTCTGAGGTTTATATGTTCATGATGAAATTATTGAAATAAATATCAGATAAATTCATAAAAACTAATCTCATCATTCTAGATTTTCAAAATGTTTTTGATGCATATACTCATGCAATTCCTTAAATGAATACAATTAAAACTACATGCTATTTTTTTATGCTACTAAAAAGTTCAATATGTTTTCCTAAGTTGAAAGTTTGGGGGTAAATTATAACAATATACATTTTTGCCATCTAGAAACTTTTTTCTTTAAGAGTACTGATCTTACAGTTAACGGTGATTAATTCCAGTATAGATATACTACAGTTAAATGATGAAAAGGGCAAGCATACGCTAGGCAAAGTTGCAGCCATGTCGTGCTTCTGTGTCAATGTATTGCTTTCTTCCTAGTTTCCCACCACATTATAAAAGGAAAGGCATTGACTTTATCTGGATTTATATAAGAATCGTTATTTTTACTGTGTAAACACTTTCAAAATTGCTAAATTATTGCAAGAAATTGTAACCAATGCTTACATTTTCATTGGAAAACCCAGTACTGTCCTTCTAGGAACATCCCTGATGTACTGTTTATTTTTTATCTTGCTCCATCAGATCTTAAAGCTAACTAAATTCTTCAGTGGTTTATAACATCTTCTGTGAAGAAAAAGCTGTGATTCATCAGAGCAGACAAAGCGAGGCTTTAATCCATTCTTGTAACCATATTGCCAAGTCTATATTGTTTACATTGCGTCTCAATTAAGAGACAGGCAGGACACCTGGTACTTCTTTATCTAAGTCCCACGGGCTGCCAGATGACTCAAAATCCATAACAGGTGCTAAAGCAGTGTGAGTGTTGCGCCATTAACACAAACTGGAATTAGATAAAATTTGGACTATGCTTAACCACTTAAAACACTCAATTATGAAATGAAAAATGTAACCACTTTGTACCAAACTCCTTTAGAAAAGGCACTTACAATGATGCGTAGAATTAAACTGCAAGTGTAATGGACTTAACAGAAGTCTCACATTTAGTATAAATATTATCCCAAATCAAACTATATAAGTACATATAAGTTATCATTTTAAGACAACCAGACCAAAATATTTATATTTTCAGATTACGCTTACTAAACCGAATGGATTCATTTATTTATTTGCAAAGGCAAATAAATAAATAATCCACTGATGCTCAGATTTCTAGCAATTTCCAAGGTAAGGTGAAAAATTCAGAATTAACAATATTTATTGAATTCTTATACTCTGTGTAGCCTGAAAGTTATGCTGTTCTAAGAACTTTGGCATATGAAAGTATCTTAAGGAATGATCTTAAAACAACAAGGTTCAAGTGGAAAAAAAAAAAGGATAAAAGGTACTGCCTCTTACTGAAAATCCCATTGTGATCTACTTTTTCAACAGTTTTTCAGCTAAGGTGAATGAACCACGTATTAAGCTTAGACACTGACGGAACACACCTCATGAGAGAAAAAAAATGAGTATCAGAAATTTTACAGTGGGCAATTACTTAAGAACTATCTGTATCTAAACGTGCAGTAATCCAATTAAGTTTCTA
Source organism: Oreortyx pictus (assembly GCA_036925125.1). NCBI lineage: Eukaryota > Metazoa > Chordata > Aves > Galliformes > Odontophoridae > Oreortyx > Oreortyx pictus. The sequence continues at coordinate 36,028,609 of JAUPFR010000006.1, forward strand.
TTTAATATTGTAATTATCAAGAACACAATATAGTGATTTTATTACCAGAGTAAGCAGTAACAAAGTACAGTAAACTGTCATTCAAGACAGTGTCATAGCATCTACGATAAGCAGCATATTGGCTTAAACTAATGCACTATATGCCTCTAGGGAATGTCAGGCTCAGAGGCTGGGTTTTAACATCAGAATCTATCCATTAATCTTGACTTAAATATAATCTTCTCTGCAGTAAGAGGAAGAATGGGCATTCAATGAATTATCTGTTTGAAATATAGCAGCAGCAGATTAACGCAAACATATAGAAGAAAGTCTCAGTTTTGCTACCATTCATTGTGTACAAAATTTACAAATTTTAATAATTGCAATTTAGCATGAACAATAGTAAGATTGAATGACTAACAGTATAGGAGGGAAAAATACCTTAAGACTGTAACAGATTACTCATTACTTGTGACGTAGTCAGAAGACTAATCACAGCATTCGCAAACATCTCCCACTAGCCTATGCTGTGGGAACAGGTTATGGAGGTGAAAACAAAACAGTGAAGGTACAGTGCTGCAGCTCTCGTGTAGGCCGAATTTCCACTTCACCTTCCAGGGAGGATTTGTCTTACTAACATTGCCCAGACAAGAATCAATGAAACTAGAAGGTGTGTTGTGTTAATTATTTCACAGACCATCACAGTTACCCAGCTTCAGGACTGCTTTGGAAGCAGGCACCCTGAGGCAGACAGAGTGCCTCACAAAATGCTTCCAATGTGGCACTGCTGCGTTACAGACAAGCTGCAGGAGAAGCAACGACATGACCAGGCACAGGGCCGGAGTTTATTAAGAGCGCTGCCCCAAACGTGCCAGGGAGAGATGTTCAGCCATTTCAACCACTGCTTCAGCTTACAAATAATATACAGACCAGAGGGAAGTGCTGCTGCATGCACTGACTCCAGATCTGGGGAGAGGGGCTTATCCCTATGCCCAACACTCAGCTTTGTATTGGTTTAAACTCCAGTAATCAAGGTTCATGCATATAAAAATACAAAAGCAAAACTGCCTCTGCTTTAAGTGCTTGAATGAATGCTGAAGTCCACTGTTCTCATACACTCAAGTTTAAATTTCTGTCTTAAGTACTCTGCATATATAGATGTATGCATTGATGAAATGGTTATGAAAATGCCTTTCAAGAAGACCTTGCCGAAAACTGCAAAATTTAAGATATAAAATAATGTTAAATGTTGTCCAGTAAAAAGACTACAGATATAGATACAAATTAATTTGCAATTCCACGTTACACAGTAACAGAGATAATTTGCAAATGAGAAATTCTGTCTTTAATTCCGATCTGCCCTTAAATGAACATTACGACTACCTAGAGAATGTTTTATCTTTACCCTGTGCTGCTGTAGTGAAGATACAAGACAATCTACTTGTAAGACACTCTGGATGATGGCAAAGTCTTCTGTGATTTTTAGAACTAGAAGACTGGCATAGGCATCTTTCATTCAGATGACGAAAACAAAAACGAATTTTCAGTTACTTTCCCCTTGCTTTTTTTCAATAGCAATTAGTAAATCAGCCCCTTCTCCCTCCTCCCTAGTGCTGTCAAGCTGTTGAGCACAGTTTGCAACACTACAATGGCACTATTGTGAATGCGGTCTGGGCTTCCTTCCCACAGAGAGTTAAATGGGCAGTCCCTGCTGCCCATGATTGGTGTCCAGTGAAACAATACTTAAGAGCCAGGTTTTATCAGTTCCACGCCAAAGAAGTGAAGCCAGGGAACCCAAGCCTTCATATCATGCTGAACCATATGCCAACCCTGCTGGCCCCAAAGGTTTATCACTAAGAATCAGGAACCATCATGTCCCCTGTGAAATTTCAGTTCACATACCTTCTGTGAAATACATGGCTTTGCTGAAAACTGACCTTTTTCCACAATTGGCAAGAACAGATGGATGGTAAGTATGGTTTGGGAAGCAGAAATTAAAAGATTCTCTAATACCCAGCATTCTTCTGAGTTTAGAACAAGAAGCATTCGGAAGGAAATAGATACATTTGTGACCCAAAGATCTATTCAAGTGCAGCTAATCAGCAATTACACTATTTTTTCTAATGTCTAGAAAGTATACTGTGATTACTATGATTGGCCAGGCCATGATTAGGACTCATATTCTTTGAACTACCATATGGTAATTCCAATTACTGTAATACTAACTTTTAATCCTTGCTTTATGCTGGTTTATTATTTCTCTCTCTTTTTTTTTTTTTCCCTTACTAAATCCATGGCACATCCAGAATGCACTATATACACACATCCTTTATTTTTCTTTTCTTAATTTTGACCTCTTCAGTATGTGAATATGGTTACACGGAGTGTATTCCAGCTAGATCTTTTCACATATTCACTGGTAATACATATAACCCTTTACTCTCAGGAAGTGACAACAGGCTTGTTGGAGACTTGTTAGAGAACAAAGACAACCAGTGAGCTTGTTTCTATTATCTCTTTGTTTTTTGTTTGGTACATATCATCATCTAGTCCTTCTGTTAGCACTAGAACTATGCCCCAACTGAATGATGTAAGAACAGTTTGTCACTATATTATTCACCTCACAGACACCAGTATTTGCCAGTTTTGCTTGTTACAAATAATTTCCCACATTTCCCACCAATTTAAACAATACACAATGGTGCATACTTATCCTTTTATAGATCAAGATTTCAGAGTTTCAGCGTACAAAACTTTCAAGCAATTTCTCTGTTATTAGGGCTGAATTTATGACCAGAAAAAGATTACATTAACAATGTTCTCTTTTGCAAAATAAAAACAGGGTTTAAATAGTGGAGGTTTTTTTTTTTTTTTTAATTCTTTACTTTAAAACCTAGAAAAGTGAGAAATAAAATGTTCAATCTTCTCTCCCTTTATTCTCAGACATCTGAGAGCTATCGAAGGAATCTGTATGAATTTTAACACCTTAAGAGGGCAAGAGTCTTAACATTTTAACAATGGGCTTCTGTTATCCAAAATGTTTAATTAATTAATAAGGTTAAGTAGGTATTAACTAAAAACCTGTCATTTTGTGTTATGTACAAAGCAATTACTCTGCATATGATTGAACTAGTTTATCTTCTCAATTGCAGTTTAAGGAATATAAGCCTTCTTTCGCATGTTTTTTTCTTTTTTTTCCTTGTTTTGTTTGTTTAAAAGACGGATATACAGACCTTTAAAATGTATTTTATGATGAAAGAGTGACTGCTCTACTAATTTTCAGTTTACAACATACCCCAAATTTCCTACCTTAAAAAGAAACAGTTACAATGAACTTCCCTCCCTCGAGCCATCTGTACTGATGGATCTAAATTCAGAAGTTTTAGTAGGCTGAGAAAGCACTTTCAGTGCCTTTCATGGTAGCCCACTGACATCCTTTTATTCTAAATCATGTCACCATAATAAGCCTACCCAGGTTTTACACAGAAATCAAGCCTTTTTAAAAATTGCTTCTTAGTTTCTTTTTTTTTTTTTTTTTAACAGAAAACAGTAGATCTCCCCATCCCCTTCAGATGGTTAAAATAATTAGTGAAAGAATGCAGATGTAAAAAAAGCCCTAGAATACACTTTTTCTCAACAATACAAAAATATCTGAATCCCCCTCAAACTGTCTCCGTCAACAGAACACTCTAAGCAATCATTAGCAGAACGCTGTGTTTGCGGGATGAATCACTTTTGTGTTATTTTATATTTTGCTCTTTTACGACTTCCAAGAGAGTCTCATACATTCATCTGGGAAGAATAAATAATAAATAAAGATGCAACTAATTCAGAACCAAATTATGATGTCTTGATGTGATAATCTCAACAGTAGTTTACCCTTAAACCCAAGTGCTTGTGCTATAGCTCTTTAACAGGCACTGCCAGTATCCTAGCTAGGTAGAGAAGGCAGATTCTGCGGGACCAGAAGCAGTAAAATTACTGAAGAAAATATGTTTACCTGAAGAGATAAAAATCCAGAACTGCTATTAAAGAAAAAGCATAGTACGTTTTGCAAAAAAAGAAATCATTAATGGACTCTATGCATGAGAATACACTACACTGCAACACAGAAGCAGCGCTCTCAAGCTTTCATTTTCGATTCATTGTTAGTATTAGAAATGCATTATTCAGAAGAAAAGGACCAAGGAAGAAAACTAGCTGAAATAATGTGTGTGTCTACATGAAAATGCAGTAGAAATGGCATTCCATCAGTTATCTGAAGTGTCTGTATACAAAAACTAAGGCAAGAGTTTAAAAACCTATCACAAATGTTGGTTCAATCAGTTGTCTCTAGTGGCTAAAATCAAAGGCATTTAAAGTGATGTTTTGGAATTATTCATGGCAAAACAATCCTATTCTTTCAACAGGTAACTAATAAATGATGGCTGAGAACAGGCTTGCACTACCCCTGAGGTCCAATTGTTACTTGGAACACTTTTGCTCCCTGGTGTTGCATTTTAAGTCTAATTGCACGATCAAGGCAATAAATTGGACTTGGGACAAAAAAACACTACAAAAATACCTACCCCGACAAAACCAGAGGTTGCAAGAAAATGCACTTCGAATAGAAGAGAGGCAAGACAAGACGAGCGAAGGAGAGGTATCAAAGCTTGAAAGACAGTCATTAACACTGACAGATTACTGTAATTCTGGCTGTCAAGGTGATCGATTTAAGCAGCGTATGTCAATCAATACTTGCCTCATTTACTGTGCAACATGAGATATATAGTCAGGTAAGGTATTCCTATGATAGGATTCTAACGATACTTAATGAACATAAATAACTTATGCTTTGGAATCTTCATTGGTTTTTCATTTGGCCCTTTTTTGTTGGGGAAAACTTCAAAGTGATTTTATTGCCCACACAAAACTTACTTTGCACCATTCTAATCACATTGCCATTATATATACAATTCCTTTATGGGAGATATTCAAACTGCACCAATTTTCAGTAGAACATACTACAGCACTAATCTTTTTTGTCATTAGTTGTTTGTCATTCTGAGTACTTTCACTATCCATAGTTTACAAGAAACCAAATCCTGCAGGTACTCTGGTATGTTTCTTACAGCAGTTTCTCCTTCAAATCTCTTTGTGCCATCAAAGGAAAAGAATGTTAATTAGATGAATTAGTTCAGGGAAAAAAAAAAAAAAACATAAACATGAAAAAAAAATTGATTATCATTACATATCTACAAATTGTCACAAACACACATACAGATGAACCCTCCTCTTATTTGTAAGGCTTAAAATGCAAAGAGAAAGTATTATCCCTTGAAATTGAAATAACTGAAATAACTGAATCTACTAAAACAACCTGATATTTACAAATTCCTGGGAAATCCTCAGTTTTTCTTGTTTTACTGTTGTATGCATGCATTTCATTAACTACATTTTGAATTAAGAAGATCAAAAGAATTGTCAGCTGAATTAGGACCTGAGGAAATCGAAAAACTGAGCATGTCAAAGTAAAGGAAACAGTGAATATAATTTTCTTTATCTTGTGATTCTTGCTTGAACTTGAAAAAAATGTCCACTGCTTAACAGTAAAATAGATTCTAGAAATAACTCTTATTTTCTCCTGGAAGAGACAGAAAGGGTCATATGATGAACTCATCCATGACTCTTACTTGAACTTATATCAAACAACGCTTCAATAGTATGACTCAGGGGCAGGATAAATATTCACTGTATTCCTGAAATCTTCAATTATTTGTTGTAAAGTTTATAAAGTAATATCTACAAAGTATTAAAAAAAAAAAAAAAAAAAAAAAGGCCAAAATAAGTACCTTCTAGCTTTAATATCTGAGTTTCTGTATTTATTAATAAGAAACCTCCAAAACCTTCACAAATCCTATTATGAAAAAATCAGATATATGCTTAATTAAATGTGGCCAGATAATGTGAAACATACTCTCTGCTCACTGTATGTCATTAGAAATTAGATATATATATTTTTTTAATACAAATTTTCTGGTGTCTAAAATTCTATCTTGTGCCAAATGATAATCAAGCAGACATAATAAATATGCTTCCGTTTCAAATAAAACCCTTTGTTGGGGACATCTCGGTACTTCACATTAAGCAAGAAAGCTTCTTCCATGCTAAGAGTTTTTAAAAGAGAAGAAGCTTTTAAGAAACCCCTGAAAAATACTATTTTATTTGTAAAGTAGTGATTGTTGTAAGTATCATATGGAGTCAGTATCCTTGATCTCTGGAAGACAACTGTCTAAAAAGGCTAGCTGCAATACATCAAGTACCAACTTCTTAGGAATACACTGTCAAAAAAGATAAGAGGATATAAATTTTCCAATTTTGAAAACAAAAACAAAAAAACAAAACAAACCCTAAATCCTTTCAGTTAAGATTTATTCTACAATATTCCGTAGACTGAATAACTAAAACAGCATTATCGATTTGCTATTTAACTTCACCATTTAATTTCACTCCTATGAGGTTTTAGTATTTTTCCTAATCTTCTGTATGATAAACATAATTTTAACTACTTGGATCAATGGATAATTCCACCTAAAAAACATTATCTTTGCGTACATTTTGCCATCCATCTGACTTGAGGAAGTTCCAGTAAATGTCCATTTATTTTATATATACATTATATATAAATCTCAAACTATTTCACTTTGATCAATTTCCTGCACACAGTAGCTTCTAAATGCAGAATGTAACAATGTGCTCTGATATTGAAGCCATTAATATAAACAATCCTATCAGAAACTTTCATAGAAGTCAGTAAAAAAAAAATTTCAATTACCGCCTAAAAAATTGCCTTTTTACAGTACATCATAGTGAGAACTGTTGTTCTCAACATCTGGTACCATTACACCTGCAGCTATAAGCCTTAGCAGCATTTCCAGCATAAACGCAGTTGGTGTGTATTCAGGAGATATGCATGCCCTTCTTAATGCAATGACAAATGCAAGAGAAGAAACACACAGATGGAAAAGGGGGTACTGCTGCTTCATTAGCAAGACAATGCAAGTATTTTGAGTGTGTCATCTGTTACTGTGTGCTAACTAATGCTGCCTGTTGGTGAAAGGGTACTGTTACATAAAAATAAGTCCACTGAAAGACAGCGAGGGATTGAAGAACTCTTGAAGGAAAAACTAGATTCCACAAATTAACAAAGAAACTCAATCCATAATGGTAATTCTCTCTTCGTCCAGCCCCAGCAATGAAAACCGCAAGCATCAAGTCAAAGCAGGACATCTGCCATGCCTGTGTGATAGCTGCTGATAGATGAAGTAAATATTAAATCTTAAAATACTACAATACTGATGCATTATTATAGTATTCTGAGCAAACAATAAGAACAGAGCCGATTAAACCTTTAAAAATTATTAACAAAAGATATTTAAGTTTGCTACCAGAAGTGTCAAAATAACATCAGAAACAGGAAGGTGAATGAAGGAGTATTTCAATGTCAGGAAGATACTTCAGATCACACAATACACTCTCAAAGTTGGAGCAGACTATAAAAAGAGATGAGCAGAGTTTCCTGTATCCATGCAACCATTATTACACTATTCACACATACTATCCATTGCCACATCATGATTAACAGACTAGAGCAATAAAGAAAAAGTTGCAATCAGGTTACATGAAGAGGAATGAATATCACTGCTGATTACAAATGACAACTGTTATTATTTTTCTTTTTTTTTTTTTTTTTAGTCAGGTCTACATTTAGAAAAAGTACCAACTCAAAGGACTGATAAACCCTCCTTGGAAGTAGGAGGGCACATTTCAATGCCACTTTCTTAACATGCCATATGCTTTCAAATCAACACGCAACTAATTTAATCAAGAGTTTACCATGACCCGTTTTCCCTAAAAAGATCTACAATACAACGTTGTAAATATTCCTCAAGTATACATAAGCACAGATCTACGTATCAACTCGACACAGAGTCAAAAAATGTCAACCAAGTATTCCACAGCACAGTGAAATGAACTACAGCCTTGCAGTAACAGAGATATCCATACACTGATACCGGTTTTGAAATTTCCTGTTTCTGATGTTCTACTGTGTTAGTGAAAAGAGTTGATACACAACTGTAGGGTTTGAATTCTTAATGCATTCAAAAGAAGTCTCAAGTATTCTCATTCCCCCAACATCCACATTAAACTCAATTAAATCGTAGTTCCTACAGAATTAACAATACAGGTCCAGTATATTGGACACTCAGAGATAAATAAAAATTAATTTCAAGCAGATCAGTTGAGAAGTGCTGTTCACTGACACCATTACATTCCTGGACACGTGGGAGGCCTTGATTATCAGCTTCAGTTTTCTAGACAGATTTCTGTGTTTGGTGTGCTTCTGAAAAATGGCTTATCGGTTCCTATTTTCCACCTCTTCAGAAGTGTTGTTTATAACACTCTAGCCCACTTTTTAATTCCTCGGTAAGTTCAGCCTTCCACAAGAGTCATCAAATCTAGAGAGGTCTCCACAAACACTACTTAACCACAGACCACAAAGTCCCCCTGTCCCCAGCCCCTTTGATTCACAACAAACGTGAAATCTACTAGAGTCATAGGCTAAAACATGCCAGAGGAAAAGAGTGGCAAACAACAAGAACAATCCTCAACATCTTCAATTCCCTTCTCTTGCAAAAACAAACAGGATTCAATTTTCAAATGTCTGTGTTATAGAAAACTCCTATTAGTCCTTGCAGTTCTTATCTGAGGAAAATTCTTTCTCGACGTCAAATGTGCTAATGGGTTGAACACCTAAAGCACAGACATGACATTTTTCTTCAAGAGTTTTTAAGCCATAGAGAAGATGGCCAAATTTATTTATTTATTTATTTATTTTCTGTTGCCTATAGAATCAATTTACTCCTCTCAGGCCAGAGGAGTTTGTAGAATTTTTTTTTCTCATTTCACTCCAAGCTAACAGCTTTTAAAGTTGTCCTCATGCCTCAGATTAATTTTTGAAGTACTACACAAAGCAGTGAGTATAAGATACTTCAAGTCAGGTAGAAAAACAGTTCCAGTGACTACTTAACTCTTTAAAATTAGTGCCCAATCAACTGATGCTTAGTAAGCTTACCAAGTGACTAATACTATCTAATATTATAGCTAATTAATGCTTTTCACAGTTATCATGCTGAACATATTAAGGGGCACAAACCCACCAACAAATGCTATCTAACATTAAATATAGGCAACACTTTCCACAGTTACCATGATAACCATATTGAGGGACACATACAAACAGTTTTGTGGAAGCAATGTCATAAATGACATGCAGTGAATGGATAAAAGTATAAAAAAAGTACTGAGAACCAAATAATAAGTGAACATATAACAAACAGCTCTTAGGACCTGTCCAATTCTTAGACACTGAGTTGGCAAGCTACATCTGAGGAATTTATAAAAACTTGTATATCCTGTAAGGAATCTGAAATACATGTTTTTGTGGATATATTTTTCAGCACTGAAAGTTTGCTATTTAAAAGTAAATTTTTTTCCAATTGCTCATCACTATACATCAATATAATGCTATAAGCCATCACTTTTCATGGTATAATGATGATAATACATTTTAAATTCTTTGATTAAGCCACTTGAGTAATGACAAAAAGATCGGACCTTTCTGAGCATAAAAATACCATGAATCAACATCTGTCATCTACAGACATGGCACAAACGTCATTTACTGTGATCACACCAAACCCCATCCATCACTCATCTTTAAGTCCACTTTATAATATCTAAAGGGAGAACAAATCCCAAACACCATGAGTATTAGCAGTCAGCCTTAAAAAACAGTGTTGCAGCAACAATATACCACATGAAAAATACAAATATATTCAGCGTGGGTAGAAACTAGGCACAGGATTTCTTTTTGATCAAAATTTAAACTTACCTTTCAATTTATGAAGACTAAAACAGTACATTCTTGCTTTAAGTAACGGTTATAGAACAGAACAGAACTCAGTCATAAGAAGGAGAGAAGCAGAAGAGATTGACTTACCTTAAGTTTTTTGATTTCTGATTGGTAAATCTATTCTCCTTAGAGAAGACCTCTCAAAATACTACAATTTCAGTTTCAACCAAAAAAAAAAATGAGATAACCTTTTCTGATGTCTTTACAAATAACACTCACTTCATTTTGACAATGTTATTTTCTGAGTTGAACAACAAGATCCCTAGGAGAAAAATGAACTAATTTCTCATTTTGAAGGAAAGCAGCATAGGCATCCTTCTTGGAACTAGCAAATAAAGATAAGTAATTTTAATACTGGGGAAATACTTAATATCCTTAAGTAGAAAAAGATTAGTAACACCAGGAAATTGTTGCTTTAGGAAGGCTACCCACAAAACGGCCATTACAATAATTGTTTAAGACAAAGCGATAAGATCTTCAGCATGCTATAAAATACCAGAAACAAATGACTTTTTAGTGCTGAATATATTCTTTGCTTAATTAAAAAAGGTGGCCTTTATCTCAGTGCTTTGCTATGCTTTTTAAGTCAATGACACCGTAATAAAGTGAAAACATTTTCCCTAAATCTGACAAAAATGTAAAACGACAAAATATGAAGATGTCATGGTTTTATGTGACAGAAGATGGCTGTAGAATTGCAGAGGAATGTACATGCTTTGGGAACCACCTGTGTGAAAGGATACAAGTTTTGGTATAAAGGGATTAAAGATTTCAATGCACGGCTTGCATTTATAGCTGTTGCACGAACCATAATAGGAAGAATTTTTCCATTCACAATAGCACCATCAAAGAGTGGACCAAAAAATGGAACCTGAATAAAAAATTAAGAAATTCAACATAAAGCAAGATGTAAGCTGTAACAATTAGCAATCAACAGTAACAATAGAGTCCCCAAGTGTATAATTTTTTTATCCTCATTGTTAGATAATCAGACCAGTTATTGTGCTCCACGACAGACCTTTTCTTTTGGGGAAATATTCAGCCATATTACTGCTTGATATCCTTGGTAACAGATAACACAGTATTTGAGGTATATTAAGCAACTATTTTAATACTATGTCTCATCAAAGTTTATTTTCAAAATTTGCTGCCAAAATCTAAAGAATAGTCATGAACATCACGATGTTTATGAAGTTGCAAGGCCAGATGACAACACTGTAGGCAAGAATAAGCAAGAGCAGTCTTTTTTCCTTTTCAACAGTCGAGTCCTTTCCTGTCCCCTGTAATGTAACACGTACTTAAGCTACTAAGGAAAACAATAGACTTATTAATCCGAATACAAGCAACCTCATAATAACAAGACCGTGTACTGGGTACCATTTTATACTTGTCATCAGAAGTAATTATCACATAATAATTAAGCAGAATATTGCAGCTTCCTTTGCAGTTTACGATGCTAGCAGATAGGATCTGGCCTTTGCAGGTTAAGGTTACTTGTCTTGCTATGCACTGTTCTGAGTTCTCCTGCTTCCTCCTACCACTGCAGTTGTCAGCTCTGAAGACAGATCACTGTGCTGAATCAATTTATTACACCAAAGCCTCACATTCAAAACAGAACTCAGTTTGTGATAAACACATGAAGGAAACACATAACCCACGTGCCTTACCTCAGGCTTCTTCATGATCTGGATACTGAACATATGGTTTTTCATGGGATAGATAACAATAAGAACATCACCAAATTCTGTTGGAATTATTCCTCTTCTATAATCTCGAGTATGCTCTGACCAAACAATGTGTACTTCATCATTTCCTAAATGTCTTAGCTGCAAAAGCAGAAATAAAAGAGCTTCTGTTTAAATGTGTTCTGTATCCATGCAGCTGTACTAAATATTTTTATTTCAATAGGAAAAAAACCCAAAAAACAAACACAAAAAAGAAATAAAGAAAGGGGAATAAAATAATCAAATTCCACTACAGTTCTCTCACATTCTCAGTCACAGTATTGGGTTTTGCTATAGATTTTTATACATTGGTGCCAATTACTATTTAAATTAGCAATCATGTCAATACAGACTAAAAAAAGCTAAAATTTTGTTGATATTATCTCAAGAATGCCAAGTTACTCAATCTGATTTGCCAAAATGGTTTCAAGACTGCCATCATAGACAGGCAGTAAACAACTAAATTTCATATGAATTTTAAAAATAGACATATAAACATCTGTTTAAAAGACATCTATTTGAGCATTCTTTTAACCTCATCACTGTAGCAAAATTCTAAACTGGTCACCACAAACACAAATCATTTTAAAGGAGAAGAGCTACTACATTTTTCATATCCCTCGACCAACTAAATTAATGTTCATTTCCCATGAAACCCGCACAGCTTTTTAAAAGTAACCATCTCCTCACAAACAAAAATAGTTCATGAAAAATTACTCAAAAACTTGCTGAGAATGGCTGAATGGGACTCTCAAAATCAGTACTGTACCATCAGTAGTCATCATATAACCAGACTAAGGAATATATTGAGTGCTTCGGAATTATCTGAACTGAAGCCTTAAAATGCTCTTTCAGCAAAACAATACAATTTAATAGACATCTGCTAACATCATGGAGAGAGGCTAATGATCAATAAAATTCAGATTATTTACGATAAAGTTTCCTTCTACTAAAGCCCATATTTGAAAATTCAAGTGGGAAGCTCATTTTTTCCTCCTTGTGCATCACCAGATATAGCTGACAATTTTCTTTATCCACAGTTTTCAGTTTGTTTGCACAGCTTTGGCCAACTTGAGTCTGTCAATCAATTGTCTTGATGTTATTCAAAGGACAGCACTGTGAACTGCTGTTAACAGGTAACACTGATAGAAATCTGAGCACTTCGAAGTGTTGTTTCATATAAAATAGCAACAACTTTCAGTATTTTTTTTTATGATTGTACTTTAAATAAAGGGAAAACCTAAGAATAGTCACCAGAGAAATATCAAGTATTTGCTGTGTCTATTATAAAGTCTCCTGGAACACTATTTTTGTCTTATCTGAAGGCTTATATTGGTCATCAATAGCAGTCTTTACAAAAACAAATCAAAAAAGAAAATAACATGCTTCTGTTCTCTGCTGGCTTTGAATTGTATCAGTCTGAAAACCAGCGCTGTACTTCTACAATTAAAGCTTTTTCTTTAGTTTCGGACTGGGCAAAGGACAGATGGCATCAGTGCCATGCATCCTGTGATGCTCGACATTTATTTTGCATACATCAAATGCACAATGAGTGCAATTCCTTTGAAGTGAGCTATTCTTTCCTCTTTTGTAGATGGCTGAGTTATTTTGAACAGCACTTATATGCTATTGTGCCAACTGTAAACCCAGACGAAGAGAAGAGCTGGTTATAACAGCATTCAGAATGTCAAGTTTTATTTGACTAGATGAGAACAAAACGATACGGAACACAAGAACACTAGCTGCAGAAACTCTGGTGACAAGATTACAATGACACCGTTGTAAAAGACAACAAACTAGAACTGTTTGGAGGGCCTAAATTTCTTCTGTGACAGTGACAGTCAAACTATCCATCAAAATACGACAATGACTTAAGGGTATTTGGAACTGCTGGGCCCACACTCCGAAACAGGTGAAGAGTTCAGGAAGGATGAGACAGCCTTATCAAAGAGAAACTAATAGGCTCAGATAGGAAATCTTGCGGAATATGAAAAAAACACTGTGACGCTAGATTCAGGTATGGTGCACCATTATTGAACTGACTGCCAAAAAGCATAACACCCATCACTGATACACTCATCACTGCACAGTACCATTCTTAACACGGCAATATTGAACTATTAATTAGAAGACAACTTTACTTATCACCCCTTGTACCCCAAGACAATGCACTTGCTCTGTTAGATTTCAAGCAACAGATAGAAACAAACTACGTGCCAAACAAACAGCTTTAAAATCCTAAACATATTGAGTTTAGTTAGTACAGTTTCTGGGTGGCCCTGAGTTTCATTTATCAAAGATTGTCCCTGTGTATTTGTTACTAGTACTTACAGCTAATCACACGTGACACCATTTCTCGCATTTCTGGGACAGCTACCGAGCTACTGATGTATACTTGCAAATCAGAATGACATAGATTTTGAAGTGTGATAAAAGTCTATTGTGCAGTTATTTCAAGAAGGACCACTGAGAATGAGCACAATACAGGATGCCAAGTGTACTGAAGCAATAAGTGATTTTTCTTTCCATTTTGGAAGTTTACTTTATTACTCCCATAGAAGTGTGAGAATACGCTCCAGGCTAAAAAAGCTAACTTATTCAGAAGAAAAGAACAATGAATTGGATGATTCCACTGAGTTCCAAGTTCTGTCAGCTGTCCTTCATTTCATAAGTATTCCCAAGAATGATTTGACAAAGACTTAGTTTAAGTGTAGAATGGCATCTCTGTGACACACAATGCATTGAGTCACACTCAGACAGTGCAAGCAGGTACATGACGGTAGATGACGGTATTAACTTTATGCGCTGGTTTATAACAAAATGCACTGTACTCAGAATCAAAACTATGCTCAATGCCTTGTGCTCCACCACAGGATAGCACCAAGATGATATACAACTATAAAGGATTGGATGTTACTTATTTTATCCCTATGCTTGGAGAAGAATTAAATTTTGGACAGGTAATTCTTTTCACATTTCACGAGCAGATCAGAAAGAATTCTGACCTTAAAGAAGAGCTCCTTACTGTTTCTTTCACATGACTTCATTATGGTCAGTAAGTAATCCTTACAAAAAAGTTTGAATGGTTATAACTTGACTGGTGAATGTGCTTTATTCATGGAAGAGATCCAATATCTGGAATTGTCTCAAAAAGCTTTTGATGGTCTGCTAGGTTTTGCATGAACTTTTTAGGAAGAATTACAATTTTTCTTCATTTTTCAGTTTCTTTTGCAAGGACCCTGAAACTGAAGACTGCTCTGCCACAAAGCTCTCCTGCAATCACAGCAAACAGTAGGAGAATCCATCATACACTGTAGTTATTTCACCACAGAAGGGTCAAATCTGAACTCTTTGAACTTAATTTGGATTCCTTATGTCTGAATTGGAAGCATCCCAGAAATCAGTACCCTGGACACAAGTGGTACAAAGATACTGAGTTATAACTGTTTCCATGCACTGAATCCACAGGACAGACAGAACGCAGTTTGTCAGGAAGAAAGTGTGGTTCCACAGTTATCTATCAGAATCAGACGAGGCAAGCACAGAATATACAGGTAACAAGACTGAAATCTGTGTCAATGGCTATTCAAAACACTCTACCAGCAGTTGTGTAAGCCACCGCAACTTCAAAATAATTTCCTGAGCTTATTTTCCTAAATTTAGAACTTTGTATGTACATAAACCTAAGCAAGCAGTCAAGTACAAATATTTACTAGAGATTCAAATAACAGCAATAACATAAATAGTAGAATTTGATAAAATTATGTTATACTTCAAGTAATACACTATAGCTGAAACACTGGAATTGTAGTTATATACCAATATTAAAAAATACTAAATATTGCTCTAGATAGTTAATCACTGAAGTATAAGGCAATAGAAAAAATAGAGATGGGTAAATGCAAAGAATTGATAAAAAGACAAATATCTTTTACAGTAGCATACTTAAAGAATGGAAGTATCAAGCCCAAAGAATGAAAGGTTCAGCAAGCAATAGAGCAGTTTAAGATAGAGTGGATATATTTTAGCTGTGTGTATGGAGAAGAAAAGGCTATATTGCAAGAAATGTTACATAGAAGAAAAGAGTAGAGCACTAAGCACCAAATGAATGTAAGAATCCAGAAAGGCGTATCAAACTAAAGATGATTTCCGGCTATGGGCATAAGTGACAGGCACAATGGTCACGTTATCCATGGTGATCCACAAAGGTGGCAATGAGAAATAGATTAAGAGCTCTGTTTTACCAATTTTAAACCTGAGCTGACGGGAAGACAGCCTGAGGAAATATCAGAGATGAACAGATTTTTTTAGGCTTGCTTTGAAACTCCATTAAAATAAATATATAGAAATGACCAACTGTAAGGTTACCTGAAATTTCAAATTTAACTCAAAATACTTTAAAATATTCTTACTCTACAGCCATCATCATGTGTCAGCTCTCTTAATACATTTATGTTAACTGAATACAAAAGAAACGTGAAATAAATATAACCAGGAGGGATGATCAAATCTAATTTTGATACATTAGTGTCATATGCTGTACATGTTACAATAGCAGCCAGACTTAATACTAAGCTGCAGGCTATACTGAAATTTCCAAATGGCAGATTGTTCTAAGTGATACCAAGTATAATTGAAGTAATAAACGATAGTAAAAGCAAAGCACACTGTCAGGAAGAATTTAAGTATTTACTTTTTAAAATTAAATGAGTTAGGTTTGGAAAGGCAAGACAAGTGAAATAATGCAGGGCTCAATTTACAAAAAATTCCTTTTATTTATCTGTTGCATTAACCCTTGAACTCTTGCCAAAATTACTGTAATTTCTAATATTCACTTACCTAAAGGAGGGAGAAAAAAGGCTATTATATTTTCTTCTGATACAGCAACATCCCAAAATGTACTTCTTCAAAAATGAAAGTGTTCACTATGAACAGAAGGCGCAGAAACATTTGAAGTACTGGCATACTACAGCTAGTTTTGCCTATTAAATGTAGGAAACACTTCTGCCAATAGTATACACACCCTCCTGTTGAATTTTTCACATGATTTCAAGAACCATGGTGTAGTGGTTTTTCTTATTGTTGTGGTTTTAGTTTTTTTTAAGTGGAATGCGTACTTAATCGTAGACTGTTCGTATGATATATATATTTTTTACATCTATAATCATTCAACTTCCTGATACATCTTGATAAGGAATAAAAAGCTAGCTATAAATGATGTAAGTTTTAATTCTTTTAGGACATCAAAGATAAACTAGAATCATATAATACAGCCAAGGTCCAAGATGAATTAGTGCTCTGATTGTTAATAACATTACTACTACTTATTTATGCATCTTGTGCATAATCTCACCCGCAATGCCTCCAGTCCTCTATCTGTCTAAGGAAGGAGGAGCCAGACAGGTGATAAGGTAGAGGCACAAACAAGAGCTTTTTCACCCTGTGAACTGAGTCTTCACAATTTCATTAAACTCTGTCAGTTTCTTTGAAAGTTTGACCTTGTCAGGCGTTTATAAACACTTTTTAATCTAACTCTTAATTCTAAAAGAAACAAATTGGGTTATATTATTGGTATTAAATCTTTAATTCAGTATTTTTCTTCATTTGTACATGCGTTAGAAAGGCATTTCAATATTAAGCTCCTTTATATATCCACATTTTCATTTGTGATTCCTGAATTAACACCTTTTCTTGCTCCTGTTCATGTCTTAAGTAACAAATGCTTCAGAGGTATCCAAGACATTTAAAAGTTTTATTTACTACTCTGTAAAGATGGATGGAAAATAAGTTTAAAATTGGGTTGGCCTCTGAAACAGCAGAGTCTTGATTTTGCAGTAGCTGGACAGGCAGGAAGAAGTTTTGTTTTAATTTAATTTGATTTCCATTTATAAAATGGACCTATCATGCACCTCTAGGCACATTTACAGTACAAAAACAGCAGCAGTTTTAAGTCTAGTACTGGAAGTTTGCTTGTATTCTCTTTGAATATAACAAAGAAAGTACATGAAAGACGTGCAGAGAAACTCAAAACTCAAGTTTCTCTGTAAGTCATGAACAGTACCTGTGCTCAGCACAACTACAGGGATTTTGGAGTCCATTCTACCAAGCGTGAGCTGGCACTGGACATAAAATATATTTTTTTCCGACTTGTTCACAGTGTAAGCAGCACAAGTAGTTCCAGAACCAGTAAAATCATTAAGCACTAAACCTGACTCATGAGTCCTGATCCCCAACTTGATGATTCTTAAGATCCAATTTTGATGACTTTTTTCTAGTTTGGGATGATACTTATTGCATCTCTGGTGTTGGTTCCTTGATGTCTAGTGCTTCTTTCCATAAAGTCTTTACCTGCTGAGTAGGACTCAGCACTAAGCAGTCTCTCTTACTCCTTTACTTAGGCTATTTTCATTGAGCATACACAAAATAAATACTTTCCAACCTGTCTCTATTAAATGTGATTGAAATGGATCAAAAGATATCAGGGAAGGGAGGAGAGATGCAAATACAGACTGACAAGCCTTCATTCATTAGGAAACTTGGCTTTAAATGAACAGAGGACAAAAGTAGAGGAAGAAGAGGAAAGAAAGCCACGCAGAATAAAGGATCTTGGTAACAGCCCATCAGCAGTGTGCTACAAATACAATCCTGATCTTCTGATATATACTCCACTGACATATCCATACAGACCTAAAATATTCCTCACTACTGAAAAGAGAGACTGTGAAAGAGGATAGAAATGGGCTGGAGGCACACTGGAGTTGTTAAAAAGTCAGGCTGACACTTTGACAAGTTAAATCACAGGAGGCCTGGACCAGCGCTGAACCTTGTCTGGCAGAACAGCTATATACAGATTCAGAATGCTCCTAGAAACAGACACTTGATCTTTACTGTGTGATCTGCTGAAGCCTACAGCATTTGAAATTTATTTGAGAAAAATTAATTAATTTTCATTGTGATCCACGTTTGTCATTCCCTACACTTTGTAATACTCTAATTCAAACAATATATGCAACAATTATAAGCTGTGTTGCATTATATCAAATTTCTGTTCAAAACATACAGAAGTCAGTTAACAGCATATATTGTAGCAATATATATCGCCCTATACTAGAACAAAAGCAGCAACCTTGTTTTAAAGTTAGTCATATTATCTTTTAAATCACTCTTATAAATCACTAACAATCTGACTATTACTCTGACTATACTTAATGAAATAAAGAACAGGAAAGACGCAGCACTACAGGTACACAAGAAGAAATATTTTTAATTAAAAAACAAACAAAAAACAACAACCTAAGATGTGACAGTGAGAAGTTAGAACCCACAGTTAGTCTATAATAATAAGAACAACAACAATATTTTTTTCCATCAAGTTGAACAAAAAGAACAAAAAGTCATTAATAACTGAAGTTTGCCAGAGGCATGGCTATTACTCTCTTTACTGACTGTCTACTGTCTAATTTAATTACAAGTATTAAACTCCATGCTGAGGTCAACCAGCTTCAGTTCCTTCAATATTACACTTCAACCAGTGCTCATTAACGTGTCTACTGAATGGATTAGCACATCTGAAGATGTATGTATGTAGGACAGGGGACAGACTAATGATAGGCAATTGCTCATTTATAATAGGACACGTGTTCGAGGTGGTAACTTATTATCACTAATATGGAATTTATTAAATTCTAAAGAAAAAATACCAGTACAGAAAATCATTATTTTCTTAACGCAGCGATCAGAGATTCTATCACTCTTGAACATTCAAGTCTGCTACAAAACAAAGCACCTTATATATGATAAGCACTGTCAAATTTATTAATATTTTAAATTATCTAAGGGCAAAATTAGTTTAATAGACAGCATGTGCTCCTTCAGTGAATAAAATGTCACCTTTGAAAGTACCTAACATATATTTATCAACAGGCATTTAAAATCTCAAATAAAAAATACTGCTTTTCCACCTACACAAAAATTTATCTTCCTCTATTTTTTGCCACTATTCATATGATCCCAACAGTATTTGCAATAATTGCAAAATTCACTATTATGCCAGACAGTTTATATGGCTTAACCTCCTTCAGTAAAGTATCCACTATCAGCAAGTAAAAGTATCATGTATTATGATTTATTTCTTTTTTAAGAGAAAATTACTGGATTTTCTTTTAGAATGACTCTAATTTCTTTAGTTTTATTACTGAAACAAAATCTTTTAATCAGAAACATGTACCTTTTTTGTTAGAGAGTCATCTGAATCAGAAGGCATTCTTGTTGACACATGGAACATTACTTCTACGGTTGAGGTAGCAAAATACGGAGTGGTCAATCCAGTGCTTTTGTTTTTTTGCAGTCCTCCCATAAAGCCACAATGGTTTGTGAGATTTACCTAGAAGTAAAGTCCAGGAGATATTAGGAGAAAAAAAAATAATCAGGTGAAAAATACAATCTTCACATAATTTTATTTTTAATTCACTTTCAACTGAATTTTAAAAATTGATGGTCACTTTTCACAGTCAGCCAGAAGCAGGAGCGATTCCTGTACTTCTGTGAGACAGAGCTGTACTGAGCAGAAGCTCAGGAAGTTCATCTCTTTCAGCCAGAAACAAAGGACACAAAAAAAAGGGAAATCCTTTTAACAATATTGGACTGGTCACTAAGGAGTTGCAGTGCCGCATAGATTATGGGGTATATCACAGCATTTCTGACTGCTGGAACAGACATGTAAAGAGAGCAAAGTGACTGTCAATAGGCACATGCCTGCAGTGGGAGGGAGCTAGAAAAGAACATGAGTAAAGATGCATGTTCATATTTTTGGGATACACAAATTTCAACAAAGCCAAAATTTCAGTGAACTTCACACTTTACAGGTCCACAGGGCAATCAAGACGCCTCCTTATTAGTCCAGGAAGTACAGAATTGCATATTAGTGAATAATCTCTGCCCACACAAACTTTCTTAAATCGAAAGAGCTTAGAATTAAGTACCTAGTATTACTAATGAAATTAGAATTCTTCTCCGCATCCTATTAGCAAAACAGGACTACGTAAGTAATTTAAACCGCCAACTAATTGTAGGGATATATAATTTTCTCTGTAAACACACTTAGAATAAAACATTTGAATAATTACCTCCCATCCAAGGCCAGCTACAAAATCCTCATAGGCTTGACTTCCTCCAGTATTAGTAAGAATGGAGTGTTTATCTTCTTGTCCCTCAGCAACATAAAACACCGCAATCTTGTGTGTCTCTCGGCTGTAAAAAATGGGATGGTCAACGCAAGGCAGTGCCTTCGCTAATGTGAAACCAAAATACGTGAACACTACACACACAGAGAATGGGTTTTAATATTTCAAAAAAGACTGTGGAAGTAACGTACAACTATACAACTTTTTAATTCTATGCTAATTCCTCCTGCAATTCCACGGCTTCAAGTACAAACAGCATTGGAAAATATCTAAACAAGTAGCTAAAACTGAAAAGGTAGACACTTATATACTGATGCTTTAAAACTATCCCATGTTGCACATTCAGATACTAGTAATTTCAAGTTATTCTGAAATTTGTTCTGTTTCATGATATCTGACCTGTAGATTTTTTCTACAATCAACATTAACGTAATCGAAGTGTAACAACAAGAATATACTGCAATATACATAAAAAGTTTTGAAAATTATTTTTAACATCAGCTCAATTCTCTCACCCATGCTAATTAAAGCCATTTAAATATACGCACATAAAAAAAACAAGGCAGGGTAACCATTAGAAGAATTTACCATTGTCTTGAGTCCAAATTTCTGAGCTCTCGAAGTAACTTCTCATTTTTCTTCAGGAGATGAAAGCTCCTTCTAAACAGAAGAATTTGTAACTTTATCAATTGCTCAGCAGAGCAAGTAGAGAACTGTACAAGAATATTGCCTAGTCCAACTAAAAACAGCCAACAACTGCTTTTGCTTTTTCTACCATTCTTTCTTACATAAAATGATTAAGGTCTCTTTAAAAAAAAAAAAAAATCCAAGCCATTTTTTACTTCAGGACATCTTCTATATCCATTACAATCCTGAAAGCAAACTTCTTTTTTTTTTTTTTTTCTATCTTCTTTGGTCAGCCTATTGGATATAGCAGCAATCTACACTGTGCAGAAGAATGGGCAGAGCTGCTTTTGACGCATATACAATCTGTACACTTTACTAGGCCAAAAAATATGTGCTTAATGACAAAAGATGCCCTCACAATCCACTGCTCTATCTAGGGAGTTAGTGCATTAAACACTGAGCTTTTGCTCCTCTGAATTACTGAAGAGAACAGAACATAGCTCAGAAGTCACCCAGACAGCTGTAACAATTTAAAGGAAAAACAAAACAATATGTTACAGTAAGAAAGGCATTTCTAAAAATAGGAAAGCACTTAAAAATGTTCCCATAAAACACAGTGGAATGAATTTAAGAGTGGCAGTGTTCAAAAACAGACTGCCTTGAGAAGTTAAAGGCCCAGTAATGAAAGGCCATAACACCAAAAGTTTTGAAGTAAAAAAACTTCGATTCCAACAGTAGCCCAGTGACTTAAGCTACAGAATATCCATTTTCCTTTGAAGTAAGATTATATTTCAATGACTCTAATACAAAATCTGACAGATACGGCAAAAGAAGTTTCCAGACAGAAATTCTAGGATACTAATATTTGTACATACCTACATACATATATCTAAATACACATAAACACAAATAATAATAATACCCTAAGATGGCGTTTAAGTCCATAACCAAAGGTGGCTTTTCTCTTGTTCTAAACAATATCCCAACATTGCCAATGTCAAAATAAATAGTAGAAGACATTTTTCTAGCTAGCTAACAAGGAGGCTGCATGCAAGCATGCTCTTAGCAGGCAAAGCAACAGGACACCATCCAGCAACTCAATAGCTGAGAATATGACACTTTCAGAGACCAGTTCTGGCACAGAAACGTAACAATTTTTTGTAAAAACATACAAGGGACGCAAAGAAAGCAAAAATATGCCACGTCTACCCATGGCAGTACCCCTTAGTACAGTTGGTGAAAGGATTATTAGAAAAGACAAAACTCCCTCAATTCTACCTCCAACACTAAGAAAAAAAGTAGCAATAAAGGCAATACGCTTCTCCTTTCTGTCTTTCTAAATGAGAGGCTGAAATGCAAAAGAAAACTGCCATTTTCCTTTAGTTGAAAGTTGCACAATCCCTCTCTGCTTTCGTTGGCTGGCCAAGAATATTTTCGGCTGAACCCACTCTATGAACAACTATTATTACACAGCAGTGTAATTCTTTCAAAAAGAATTCATGAAAATATGGTCTCTTGTCTTTTCTTTTTACCTTTTATCCCAAGAATTCATTCCCAGTATACTGAGTAGTAATCTGCAGTAGTAAAATGCTGACTGGGGCTTTTGCGATGTTGGCTCATCCTGCTCCATAGCCCTCATATTTAAATCATTGAAATGTTTTTCAACAAACTCTCTCTCTTCCGTGTGCTGTTTCAGAATTGCATTGATGACATCATTCTCCTGCTTCTCTGAGATGCAGACTGGTTGAGGTGCAGGAATGTTCAGTGAGACTCCAGTTCTCTGTAAGCATTCAGGGCTTGTAACACCTAAATACTGCAAGAGCTCATCAAGGACATCTTCTTCATCCCTAATTGTATCCCACGTTGGTACAGTGTCTCTAAATTTCCTTTTTACTTGGAGTGCAATTCCATCCCTTGCAGATATATCCTCCACATGCTCAAAAGAAGGAAGAGGATCTTCAGTTTTTTCTTGTTGAGATAACGAAAGGGCAAAAGACGTCTGTTGTGAAGATGCACATAAGGATGATGGTCCATACAAAATGGCTGAATCCCATGAGTATTTGCCAGACAAATCACGCACTATAATTCTGACATTTGA
Organism: Oreortyx pictus; assembly: GCA_036925125.1. Classification (NCBI taxonomy): domain Eukaryota; kingdom Metazoa; phylum Chordata; class Aves; order Galliformes; family Odontophoridae; genus Oreortyx; species Oreortyx pictus. The sequence goes on from JAUPFR010000006.1 coordinate 36,052,174, forward strand.
ATTAGCAGATGCAAGTCCAGCAGATAATCCTCCCCCAGGCATGTCATCTTCTGCTTGGATTTGTATGCAGGACACCAAGGAAGTATTGTTTAACACAAAGAATTGAAGGTTTGGGTTCTCAAAAAGTTCAGGAGAAAGTTCAGGACTTTCACTGTATGGATTGTCATTATTTTCACAGACTTGACTAGTTAGCATAGCAGGTCCTCCACTCATAGGATAGTGGCCTAAGTGGTTGACTAGATGTGTGATCACAGTACGAGCAGCAACAGAAATTAAACCTTGTTGCATGTGAGTTTTCACTGTGAGAGAAAGAACACAGGTTTTAAAATAGGAGTTCAGAAAACAACAGTGAAATTTACTCACTTATTTTTGTCTCTTCTTCCTCAGGAGTTTAAAAGAAAGGAGAAGCGATGCAAACTTCACATACTACCAATACAGTAACAGAAAATGTGTATTTTGACAAACGCTGATCTCATACATAACTAGCATGAAAAATCTTAACATGGTTAAAGAAGCATCTTAATTATTTTACAGCTTACCATATCACCTTAAAGTATCTTGGTAATCAGCATGGTCCTTTTAAAATACACAACAGCACTCCTTAACCTACTGAAAATAAATCTTAAATTGCTAATGAAGTTGAGATCATAATTATCTTGAAAGGGGATCATTTCAAATTGCAATGTTTTTTTTCTTTGTTTTCAATTATTATTTCTGCACATCATTACACTGTGAAAAGCAAAGGCACATAGATGCAGAAAATCTCTAATCCACCTTAATTTCCCAGGGGAGCATATAGATGCAGGTTAGGTTGCAAATAACACAGGGTGATTTTAAAGTACCACAGCAAAGACTAGACTAACTATACTGAAGATAACTAACATTAGCAACATTTAAAAAAATGATGCATCTCATGCCTCAATTGCATTTTTAAACATTTCTCTCTCCAAGTGTTTCCAGTTGGAAAGAAGTTAAATTTGCACATATTATAGGATATTTATCCTGTGAAATTTACTGTTATTTCTGTAAGGCTTTGCCACTTACATTTGTTCCTGGATACATTCCACTTGTACACAGCACTATCTAGATTTTTGTAATGCATAATGACTCTCATGACAGTTTCTGAAGTACTGGATATATTCTGTATCTGCAGAAGTAAACAAATTTGTATATGTTTGCCTTTTATATTTCTCCCAATGTTTGTGTGAAGCATGTAAGGAACACTTAGATCTACAGCTCTTACATACCATAAGAGAGCACTAGAACTAAACTGCAAAAAGGGAAAGATCTCATTCTGTTAATAACCAGTAAAATCAACTTAATTTCTACCCTATTCCAAAACTCAGAAAAACTCAAAATATTTTGATGAATTAAGACCTTGAAAACTGATAAAAACAAAACAGATATTGTGTGGGTTTTTTTTTTTGTTTGTTTGTTTTTTTGTTTTAGATTATCTACAGCCTTTTGAGGTTTAAAAATTAACAAACATAAAAACATTCAGTGAAGCCGAATTAAATGCTCAGATACTGATAGCATACCAGGAAATTAAGTTATAGTGCCATCTGCTGAAACATAAGATGGAATTGTAAGCAAGTGTATACAAGACAAAGAGAAATCAATTTGGATGCTTGACGAATAATTTACCAGTGCAGTACTAGCCAGCACCTGGAGAGTGCAGATGCTGGCTCGTCTTTGTCAGCAGATTTATGCCAAATGTTTACAGCTTGATACTGCACAGATAAGTAAGAAAATACTTTTCTCAGGTTCCTGGGAGCATATACGAGCTTCCTAGCTAGCTGAAGTCTCACACTGAGTAGGTTAATTACATTTAGTGTATTTCTTCTGAAACAATCAAAGAAATGAAGGATTTCATAGTTTGTAAGATATAACTATTACTGTTTTCTGGCAAATCCTATAAACCTCAAACCACATAATGAACTATTATATTTTTATTATATCTATATTACTATATTATATCTGCAGATATTATATCTATATTACTAAAGATACTCGCTTAGGAGCGTCAAGGCATACAGAAAGGAAAAGTGATATAATGATACAAAGAATGGAACATCAAATTAAAATCAGGAATGTTCATCAGTCATTCCGTAAATATTTTATTCTTGAATTTAAATAAAGAACTGGGATATAAATCTCTTAAAGCTTCTCAGTACAGTACTTCTCACTGAGTATCTTCTCAGAATGCATTAATGTTGGTCATGTGGTCTAAAAAATGACATGGAAAACTTACAACTATTAAGAAAGCATACTGAAAAATAAATACATAGCCCGTTACACTGAAATAAAACAAAGGATTCTCTGTAAACATTTTTGCCATGTAGCAAATTTTGGTGATGGCTTCCCATAGTAAAAACAAACAAACAAACAAACAAACAAACAAACAAAAAACCCTAAAACAAAACTAAACAGAAAACTACAATTTTGAAAAGATGAGAGTTTTAAGCTTTAAATCAAATTTGTAACACGAAGGATACATTTGGCCATTTGCTCCTTGAAGCACATCTCAACCATGAACAACTGGACATTCAATACACTAGGATTCATGAAATGAATATCTAAACCACATACAGTGCTTCTCTGGGGCAGATCAAAATATGCAATAATGAGAACTTTACTACAGGTTCTACAAACTAAGTCGAACAATTACACATTACTCTCTGCTTTGTCAGTGCTTCTGATTGAACACATCTCTGCTCTCTTTCCAGTGGTACAGTCTCTCACTTGGGCAATGCAATTTGTATGTGTACATGATCACTCAGTAATTTGCTAGAAGCATGTTATATTGGCTATTTTTCTCAGTTCCTGAAATTACCTCTTTTGTGAGAAGAATGAAGGCCTATCACCACTAATTTGTATCAGTGCCAGGAATGGATGATTCCTGAATTTCCTTAGGATGTGTTGTTAACTCTTTACTTTAGCTTTGGCTGAACAGCTCCTATACAACTACAGTTAAATAGTAGAAGGAAAAAGTAATGACTGAAGGCAAAATTTATCTCTCTTTATCCTTCTAGCTACCTAAAAGAATGATGCACCTGTACACTGTGATTCATCTCAGTAAGAAGCATAAATTGGAGAAACGAGACAAATCATTCTCTAGAAACTTTCCTTTTTCTCCATTACTCTCAGAAGTAGCCTAAGAGAGTTCAGTGTAGATTAGATACCTAGATTTTACACTAGCTCATGGAAGTCTTATCCCATTCTATCTTTAAGCTACAGGTATAGGAAAAACCTCTGTTTAGAATAAATTTCACAAAACACGAATTGTGCTAATCTGGATGCACCGTGCATAAACTGTTTTTTTCAAAGGTGATATTTTTTTCTCATTTCAGTAAATAAAAACAAACAGTATCAAAGCTTTAGAAGAAAAACAAAAGTACAAAATTTTTCTAATTCGTAAGGAAATAATTTATATCAGATGGAGAAGATCTTTTAACTAGAAATTGAAACATATTAGGAAAAATGATCAATATAAACAAAACTTTAAAAATGTCTTGGAAGAAATGACAGAAATGGGATAAAATACACAATACCAGTAACTGATATATCACTGAAACAATGCAATGGAACTGCTGCCTTTCCAATCTCATCTATCCTTAACAGATTTGTGATTTATGAAGAACAGGATTCAAATTGCTTCTGCTTAGAATAGCAAAAAAAATTCCTGCAAAATATATTCTCCCTCCAACTAAACTCTATTCATTGGTCTGATTTTACTATTAATCAATATCATAAGATACGTAGCATCTGTTTACATATTTTCATGTAACCACTTTTCTTGCTTATGTAAGCAACACAAAAACCTCAATTTTACTTTCTGTAAATGTTTATATCGTTTAATATAAACAACCAAAAATATTTTAACAAGAAGTTCCATTTTAAATCTCCCTCACATATGTTCATGGTACTGTAACGACAGGTAAAAGATCAGAAGCAAGTAAGCAGATCATGGCAGAATACAACTAAACTGTACAGTGAAGGACAGTAATGCTATCCTGCTTGGAGAAAGTACACATGTATCTTCATGACGCTGAAGTTAGGCAAGTTAGGTGCAGATAATCAGCATGGCTATATGCCTGTACTGTACTAGAGGAATCAGTTGATTATGCTAACTATAGGATATTCATCAACCTTTTGGTAGACATGCCCTTTGACTCCTCACACATACAAAAGCACCACAGATTTGAACTATGGAAATCCTGATAATGCAAGAAAAGCTGCTTAGTGTTAGCTGCCTGAAGAGCGTTCTGGCCTAAATATAATATTTTAATATAATTAACACAATTTCAAAATTATTCTTCGTGCACCCTACACTGCTGCTTACCATTTCACCTGAAACCTACAAAAAGGAGGAAAAACAGTTTCAATGATAATCCTAGGTGTAGCGCTTCCTTGGAGACAGCCCTTGGAAAGTTACTGAAACAAATATAGGCATAGTCCTCTCCTGCAGTTGCCAATTTCCAGAGGATTTAATAAACCTTTGTCCTGCTGTTTATTGGCTTGCTCCAACCTCTGAATAGATCTTGTCCCTACTGTATAGCTGTACCATAGAAAGTCCCACTTATTCATCTCATCCTGCATCATACTGTGGGTAAATGCCCATAAAACTTGAAACACACTGACCATGAACAATAGGAGGCATAACTGGGTATGTCAGTCATCTCTTCAACCGATAAAAAACATCTTATCTTTAGAATATTGCTGTTTCAATGCTTTTACTTTTGCTGGTGATCTAAGGAAAGAGTCTAGCAATCCCCATCCTCTCTTCATTTTTCCTAAAACTGTTGTTTTATCTGTTTCCATAATCTTCAAAAATACATGATAGTACTCACACTCTAATAAATAAGAAGTTGACCCACTGGCACACTACTCTGCTGCTAGTTTGCACAACCTGACTCCATTGCCTTGAATGAATCCCAAACTGGTCACTACTCACTAACTTTACACCTCTCAGAGCCAGAGAGAACAGATGTTTTGTGATGTTTTGGAAAATGTCAATGGAAACTAGAAGTGCCATGGTTCTGAGATCAGGTTTGCATTATAACACTGTCATCTGTCAACTAAATTTCACTAACTTAAAATTCCACAGCTCTGAAACTTTAAAAACATACGGGCTTCCTCAACTTATCTGGAGAGAGAGAAGGAACACCTGAAATTACTTTTATTTAGAAATTTAACAAGAAATCATAAAAGAACGGATCACGTACGGAAATGTGAAATGAAGATATCGATGCTAAGGCTTTGTGCAACTGCATTCATTTAAGAGAAATCTATTCAGGGTTGTCTTTTCAGATTGTCAGATTAAACAAGCCACACAGCATTTGCTGCAAACCCATAATTACAGATTATTACAGAATACAAAAGATGCCAGGCATAAAAAGCTACTACAATTCTCCACACTGTAATAGAACATGCGGTGAAAGTTAATTTTGGCAAATGCTTTAAATATTAGCTTTACATAATATGTATAGGTGAGACTGTAATTAGGACAGAATGAATCCTTCGAAGCCTCTTTCATTCTGACCCAGCAGATGATTACTCTTTACTAATAAGACCACAGCCATTTGACAAAAAGCCAACTATAGTACCTTGCTTCATTCTTCAGTAAATTTAATAATTACAGCTCCTCCTGCCAATAGTTCTCAAATCAGAGTTGTTCAATCCAATACTGAGCTTATTAGGGGACAGCTCTATGTTTAGAATTCTTTGGCCAAAAAAGTACTTGAGGATGATGAAGCATGCCTTAGACAAGGGCACAATGATTAGCCATTTTCTCTACATAAAAAACAGCACGTAGTCACTACAGACCACAAAATCACCTGCTGTTAGCACACAGCTGCTACAAAGAGCTTCTGCATTTATCTGGTTCTTAATACCTTTAAGGAAGCCTAAATGGAACAACTTAATATGGCGGGAGAATAGCACTACACAGAGTTTCTGGTGTCTGTATTAATCTCATCTTTTTCAATTTTCTTCCCAATGTAGCCATTTCATATCTACTAGATATGCTGTATAACACTGTTCCTCAGTATCTCAGTTTCTTGAATAACTTTTGTTTTGAGATCTGAAGAAAATCTTAATTCCTAGGTCACTTAAGGTTCCAAGCAGATGAGAGAAAATTTCTCTTATAAATGTATAAAGAGATCAACAACAAAGTATAATAAGTAAAAATAAATAAATAATAAATTAACAGCATGCTTAAAATATTGCAAGCTTAGAAAAGAAAAAAAAGTCCAAAATACTCTTAGAAAAAGGAATAAAATTACAAAAAAAAGATGTTACTGAAAGTATACTGAAAAATAATCCTTATTCTTGTTGCAGTACTCAACATTTTTTGCTGATGCAGAGCAAAGAAGAATCCATACCAAATTGATCTTCATGTACTTCAGAAGATACTTATTTCAGTTAATCAAATAGCAATTGCTCAAAATTATATTGCTACCTAGTGTCAAGGTATGACTTAAAACTTAACGCTTTAAACAAGCACTTCAATATTGGAAAAGAAGATTAAAATCTTTTTGAAAGAAAATGTACTTAGGTAATTTGACAAACCTTCAGTGACTGGTTGCAGTTTAGAAGAACGCTCAGAGTCTGGAGAATGCAGTGGTTCTGGTTCCTTCAAGCTTTCTAAATGCATAAATGGATCATAATCCATACATGCCAAATCAGAAAGACTTAGGGGAAAATATTTGGGGTTACTAAAACACTGAGATCCATAGACACATCCATGTAGAACCTAGAACAAAAGCAGGATTTCATTACATTAATTACCAAAATTTCTATTTGATTGTTTTATAAGAAATTGGATTTACTTTTATTTACACTTTGAAATTAATTTGTAGGTAGGCAGGATAGAATGCTGGAAATTTTAGATGCTTGATATTTACATAAACAAATCCATGTCTGTAAAGATAACTTTGCTTTGCTTATTGAAAATTGTTCAGTATGTAAAAGCTACATCCATGCATGTCTTAAAAATATAGCTGGTCTTTTGTAACACAAGTGTCTGCTATTGGTACAACATATATAATCTAATTTAGTTAATCATAAAGTGGTAAGACAATATTAAGAATTCCAAATATACCAATGATCAAACAGTTAATTACAAAACGTACAAGATCTAAGATAGCACTCCAAATTTCAAAGGTAGAATGAGGTCAGTTTACAGAAAAGTTCTGTCTTTGTTTTCATGAAACCTGACGCTTCATATCCATAAAACTTCATATCCAGAAATTCTGATTTAGCAAGTAAAGAACACGTACCTTATATATACAGTTGAGAACAGATCTCTCAGTCTTATCATTTTCTGCTCCTGTAGCGTGAAGAGGCTGAAGCAAGGTCTTTAATGGCAAGGCCATTATCCAATCCAATAAGCACAGAAGTAAAGAAACTACCAACTGTAACAAACACTTTCAATTACAAACCAATTAAAATAGCACTTGCTACCTCACAGTTATCACTGTATTTTATTTCTCTGTTTCACTTCCTTTTTTCAATTTAGAGAACCTATCAACCTTATGCAAAAAAACAGGTCATATTTGTTTAAAAATTGCAGTATATTCAAATGCAATATAGCATGAATAAAAAATTTAGCTATAAGATATTTAACAAGGATTATCCATACAACAGTTTCTCATCATGACAAGTCTGTATGTGGCTACTGGGCTTATGAATATACCCATGATTTTTCATTATTGGTCTGCAGGATGCTGTTCATAAAATGACAGATTGGACACTTACAAGTTAATGCAGGCATAGCATTCTGCATGTAAATATAACTGTAAAGTGAATCAAGGATTATACAATAGTGGACTAATTCAGCTACGTTCAGTGCTTTATAAATAACAGAGAATTTCTTTCACAACTTTTCGATGTTGCTACACAGCATGAGGTATCATCTGACAGAAATACAAATGCTTTCTCTATTGTATGCTACCCAGTCAGTGAAAGAACTGACTCCCTCTAAGGGATATTTGTAGAGACAAAAACAGAGGTAGATTAAGACGCACATGCACCAAATTATTAATAACTTACTAAAACTATTTACTTTTAATTTTTAAAATTTAGCTGCGGAAGAGGAAAAATATCAGATAAATAGCTGTAGGATTCTCTAAAACATTTTCCAAATGAAAGTCTTTCAAAGAAAATCCACTTAAGCAATTCACTAATAAAAGATGCATAAAGATCGTACTCCTTCCACATAACACATGGCAACTTTGTCTCACAAAGGCACCATAAAATAAACTGAACAATGAATGACTCCAATTATTTTTACATTAAACTAACTTTTCTAGTGGTGACAGCAGGTTACCTCTGCTGGTGCAAATTTTTGTGAGCACAGCATGAGGGCTCTTGTTCATCACTGGTGAAAATTCATAGCTAATGGTGGTGACTGTGCTGGAAAAAAATAGTATTTTGTAGCTGAGAATTTGTTATACTAAACAGTGTTATTATACTCCTCCTATCTGTTGGAAACAAATAGAAGGCATTACTTTTGGAGCAACCTACAAAACTTTCTGGATGCAGAAAGTACAACTGAAAGTATCAGATGGTTGGAGAAAGAGTCCATCATAAAATGGTCACTCAGATCTACTGAAAATATGAAAAGGCAGTGATTCTTTTGAAGGATGTGAACAATTCATCTGAATATTACAAATAGTCTTGCTGAAAAATGTACTTGAAATAATAAAAATTCATAGTCTTCTGAGTATTTTGAAATCTACTCCCAAGAAATTGAAAACATTTTCACTATAAGACACACCTGAAAAGTCTACCTTGCTTTACTTAAGATACGGATAAAAGACAGAAGACTTTCTAATGACTGAAAGCAATCTATTTTAAGTAATATTAAAAGCATATTTTTCAGCAAAAATGTCAGAAAGTCACTTGTATAGAGAATCACAGAATTGTAGGGGTTGGAAGGGACCTCTAGAGATCATCTAGTCCAATCCCCCTGCAAAGCAGGCTCCCTAGACCAGGTTGCACAGGTCTTGAACGTCTCCAGAGAAGGAGACTACACAACCTCTCTGGGCAACCTGTTCCAGTGCTCCGCCACTGCACTGTGAAGAAGTTTCCACAAATAGATTACTGCTCTAAGTCCAGGAAGACAATACTGCATTACAGTTACAAAGCTGGATCCCTGCTTTAAAGGAATATCTTGAATTCTGAAACAAAACTGTCACACATTTTTAATGTCACACTTATTAAAAAGGAACAGAAAATGTTTACCCTCTTGTCCTGTTCATAGGATGAAGCCTCTGTACCGGGTAGCAGATAGGTAATCGTTGCTATTAGAATCTGGGGAAAGCACAGCATAGTTTCTTTACAAATAAAAATATTAAAGTGTATAAGTTTAAAGCAAATTTTTAAGCAGGTAAATGGGATACAATACTAAACTCATAGCTGAACTATATTTAAGTTATCTTGAGACAAATCATAGTATTCCTTGCCACGTTTTAATTTTATAAATAAAACCCTTTTAATTGAATTTCAGAGAAAACGTTTCAGGAAAATGATATGCATGACTGACATAAGTTCATAGTATCATAAAATCTTTAGCTTCAATGCAATTACACGCTACTCCAAATGTTCAGGCAGGAAGAGAACTTGATTCCACCGAATGGTCCTGACGGTTTGTGTATGAGACTACATTAATTTCATTATTTCTTGAAATGTTGGAACTTGTAAACAACCTCCTTTCATTTAATCAATAATATGACTGCACAGGAGCAGACAAATACTTCTTATGCCTTTTAAGAAGCTTCCACACAATTCCCTTTCTGGTTACCTGGGAGACCTCTATCTTTTTTCTGCTCAGACTCACAGAGGCCATAGCCTAATTCCTTGTTATTCATAATATATTGAAGAAAAATATATTTGCTTTATACTGACACACTTCAATAGATAGGCAAAATACAACTGCAGGTCCATATTAAAGTAACTGTTTCCTTACTAAAATTAAACATACATATTTGCTAATAACTAAATTAAATAATTTACTTAATTTAAAATATGGTCATCTAAATAATTAGAAAATTATGCTGGAGAAACAAACATGCTACATAGCCATTTTATATGTTAATATTGGAATCAGTAAGCATTATGTGAACCCGTACTGTTGATGTTCAGTAAGATAATATAAATTTCATATTTTCTGAAACATACTTGTCAATACTGTATTTTAATTTTAGTGAAATATATCTTACTGTTACTTTAAAAAAATAAATTGCTTACTTGAATAATTCTTAAAGGTGAATCAGCTTGATATGCTTGAAGTCTATGCACATAATGTATCAGCATGTTCAGCATACTGCAGGCAACTTGAGCTACTGTTTTATTTGGAAACTAGGAAAGAACACAGTGCAGTAATGATGACTGTGATTTCATATAATAGTATGTTAGGTGGTGAGGCAGTCAGGAATTCATCTAACATATGGTTCATATGAACCCATTTGCAAGAGAAACAACTTTTGCAAAATATACATGATTTTACATACCTAAACAAATGTTATCATCCAAAGTCTGCATTGGAGAATAAGTAAGTTGCACAGAATGAAGGAAATGGGAGAGAAGCCTATTAAGTTTAAGCTCAGACTGGTTAGGATAATACCATGAAGCCAAAACAAATTAACTTCTACCTACATGATTATTAAAAGATAACCAGAAAAAAAAAAAACCCACAAGATTCTGAAATCAGAGGTCTTTGTTGACAACTGAGGTAGGTGAACAGTCACGTATCTAAAGTGCAAGACACAGAACTAAAAATAGTGAGACTAATTGTTCTGTTATTTGTTAGTGACTGCTATATACAGCACTTGTCTGAATGGAAATGAATGCACTCTGGCTTCTATACTTCGCTTTTCTGTACTGTTTTTAAATGTTGGAGAATGTTACTCCACAGGAGCCTGGTTTAAACAGCTCCTGAACAGTTACTATGTTGGTCATGGCAGACATGAATGCATTTGTACTATTGCTCTCCAGTCTTGCTAGTTGGAAGTACATATACCCTAGACTCCAAAGAGGGAAAAAAAAAGAAAAGAAGAGGTAGAAGTATACTTCTCTAAAGCGTAAATGCACAGGACATGTAACTGAGGCTTCTTCCTGTGTTACACTAGCATTAAAAGATGCAGCGTGCATCAAATATAAAACACAGATTTAATTCTATGAGTGAATTTCATTCATCTAGCAGATGAAAATCCCACAAATCTGAGCTTAAGATACAGTCAAATTGGTTATTAGTACAGTCAAACTTCAGACTTCTGAAGACAGCACAGAATTCATAGTAGAAGATATTAAAAGCAAAAGCCCCAAGGATTTGGGGGAAGGAAAGGGTTTCAAATTCATTCTCATTAATTAAGTACTCACTGTAGTGAAAATAAGTAGTCCAAACCTTGTTTCAAATAAATCACACATCACCCAGAAAATAATTAGGTAATACTGTTTTTATCAGGAATAAATCTATTTTATTTATCTGATAAAGATGAGTTATTTAACAATTTCTCCTTTAATAAAAGACTAATAAATTAGTTCATGTGCTTTAATCCCACTTTACTTAGCAGTGAAGTTACAACAGGTGTGTGCTGCAAGGTGGATAAGTGCTGACCTCTGAATTCAGAACAGAGTAATTTTGTTATAAAAATAGTTTGATCAAATTATCGGCTTCTTAGACTGTGTTCTTAACAAATCCAATTCTATTAACCTGTTAGAGAAAGGTATATCTCACATATGTATAAAGAAAGAAAGAAAAAAGGCTTTAAGAAAGCTAAAGCACCTGGGCAATGAATCACGACTGTAACAGTTTCAGAATAAAAGTTTTTGAATGGCAATAATTCAAAAGTGAGAAATACACTGGAATAAAACTCTACCCTAAACCAGCTTCTTACACATCAGAGCTATCACTTTTTACATTTAAGGTTCTTAAGAGATTAAAAAGAAAAAGCATAAGCAAAAGAACAGAGTGAAAAATTTTAGTCAACTTTTTTATTTGTGGTAATCACGTAAACAGGAAAAATCACTATGAACTGTTGTTATAAGACAGCCACAGAGACAGAAACCTGACTAGATAAAACTAGTTATCTTGTTCTAACTTTTCTCAGTGGCCACAGCTTCTCTCCATTTTGTGAAAGTATACTGTGAAAGCACTATGAGCAGGTTGCGTTTTTAATGAGCAAGCTCCAGTGGCAATGAAAAAAATTAAATAAAATTGAAAGCATAACAATTTGATTACAGAATTTGAGATCAAATCCAGATAGCAGGAAACATCCTTACAAGCTTGCAAGGAAACCCTGAAGTCACTGAAAAGGACAAAAGGGGAGAATAAGACAGAGCAGCTTAAAACAGAATTGCCAGTTCACTGATTTTAAGAAAAAATTACCTGCGAATGACAAGTGAAGATTTTTCAGAGTCTTTGAACAGTCATCTGAGATGTTCACTACATAAAACAGTGAGCATTCTCTCTTTTTTTTTTTTTTTAAAGATAGGCAAGAAGTCAGTGTAGATACATTTCACAGAAAGGCTTAAAAGTATAAAATAGTGAATACGAGTAACATTCAAATATTGTGTGCTCAAACTTTCCAGTCTTATTCATGGAAAGAGCACCAGGTATGAAGTTTTTATCGGCACAAGAATGGGCCCAATCAGATCAAATCCTTATCTGTTTCAGAAATCTGTCCCAGCACACACTATGAACCCTGTTTCAAAAGAATGCATGGAAACTTCAGAAAAGACAAATAGGTGTGCATCCTGCAAAGACATTTTTCATGTTTTGCCCATGTGTTCTAAGGTTTTTACTTTTCTTGTTTCTGACTATCCAAAAGTTGGTAGTTAAGTATTTCTTTTAACTGGCAATAAATTAATTTTCTCAAGTTGAGAGTCTGTTTTGTCTGTGACAGCATTCAGTAAGTGATCACCGTGTCACTGTCATGACACATTCCTGTTCTTTATTTCTCCCCTACTCTCCTTGCTGGAGGTGTTGCAAGGGGGCAAGTAGTGAGTGAGAGTCCAGCTGCTAGCCAGGGCCATCACATCTAACCACACCCCTTAAAAGGAAAAGCAAGAAGTTGCATAAAAAACTGTAAAATTAACCAGAGTTACAGCATGCTTCATTAAAAGCTAGAAATTATCTCTTATGATAGTCATAAAAACAAGCTGTCTGTACCCAAAATTAGACTTCCCATTATTCCCTTTCAACAAGTAGTTTAATCATAAACTTCAATGCAAACTCTTGATAAGTATTTCCATCAATTTTTTCTCTAACTAATTCTGGCCTGAGTTACCCTGTCTGGGAATGAGTACGGAACATTACCACAGGGAATCACACATTTTCCAGTGCTTCCATTCATGTGGTGTAGGCACTGTACCTACCTAAACGCATCCATAGAGGTCTGAGAAACTATACCACATAATGAAACAGCTCTCAAATATGGAAATGAACACACACAAAATGTAGGGGGAGTGAGGGGGAAAACTGGATTTTGTTGGTGTGGTAAAGGTAATATGTTTCATAAAAGTGTCAATCTCTCACCTTTAAAGAAACACAAATCACATTCAATGCTTCCTTGATCTGAGGGTGATGAGATTCATGGACTAGCTCTTCACAGATCCAAATACCAAGGCTGCAAAGTGCAACACATCTGCAAAACAATACTGGAGAATAAATAACTTGGAAGGCATGCTACAAGAATGTGTAAACTTTTTAGCATTCATTATATACCCTGGTAAATGTTTTTTTCTACACCAAAAATCTTTACAGTCCTGTAATGTAAGAAAAAAAACAAACAAAAACAGTAAGAAATCCCAGCTACCTGTCAAGACACAGGGAAGGAAGGAAGAAAGCAATTAAGAACTCCTTCATCTCTGCTTGTTTAAAGGATTTACAATATTTTTAGCAATTAAAAATATTTTAATGTATTTAATTAACATCTTAAATTAATATTAATAATTAATATTTTACCTTTAAAAAGTATTTTATTAAGACAAAGGAAAAACTGTGGTGGAAAGTAATCACCCCCAGCCTCAATTTGTTCATATTTGTTTAGAGCTTCTGAGACAAATAAATAGAAGTACACCATTTCTTCACATGTGTTTAAGTATTTCTAGACTGGCAACAGCCAAGGATGAATAGGAGTAAATGAATGCTAGAGACTGAACATATTCTGATTAAATATTAAAAATAACTTTTATTGTTTCTTCCTTTAAAATCTGGAAATAGAAGAAAGCATAAAGGTAAAGAATGATTTGAAGAAGTAATTACACAAAATATTCTGTTAATGCTTGCAACACCAGTGTAGTCTTTAGATATTGCATAACTGTGATGTAGTAGTGTAGATGGCAAGACATGTTGTAAGGCCGGTCTGCTTAACAAGGCAAAAGAAGCAAGAACCGAATGCCTAGAATGTGACAGACAGCATCAAGATGTTCCCCATTGTTTTCCTTATGTGTTCGTGCAGAGACTTCTCGACTGTCCCTGCATTCCACAGCAATCTCTGGGACAAAAGGAGCGTTGGGAGGAAGTTCCTTTCCTGCAAGCCTAGATCTTTGGAGACAGCTGAGCATTCATTTTTCCTCTTTTGTAACACCTCATTGTTTCCATTGGTCTCTTTGATTTTACAACCTTTACACTACTTACAAACCATTCTGAATTAAAATGGTGGACCACCATTAGGTAATAGTGAAGAAAAGCATGAATAGAATACAAAGTTTTACTTCACAATCTTAAATTTAACTTCTTCAAAATAGCATAATATATAAAAGTAACTATTAATATAGAAGCTCTTTTTGTATGACCTACCGTGCAGGACCAGATGGCTCCTCTCTGGCTGAACTTAACACAGTTTTAATTATGAGCTCCTAAAACAAAGAAGAAAATGCGCACCGGTTTGACAATTACACAATCACATGAAGTGTTAGAAAATTAGAATTTTATGATGGGACACTTGCCACTACATCAGCTTCTTAGTCTGACCCAGAAGCACATTACTGTGCTAACTAAAGAATATCTCACAGCTTACTGTACTAATTTCTGTTGATTCATCCAGAACATTTTCATAAAGTATCATGGGGGGGAAAAAAATGAAAGAAAAAAATCCAACAAATAACCAATGAGTTTCCCATAGTTAACTTCTGTGAACAGTCGTGAAGAATATCAAAGAAAATATCCATCTGCTGGTTACTTTGAGGCAGGTATCAAATAATCATTTTTTTCCCAATCAAAATTCTGTTAATTAAAAAAGTCCTTGGTAGTATCCACATAACAAGTGACTACAGGGCCTCAAGACTACTGTCAAGAAGAATTCTGACTGAACTGAACCAAAGTGTCCCTAAAGCTGTAGGTTATTATCAAAGCTTGTGTAAATACTCAATAAGTTCAATAGTACGATGTTTCACAATATTTTATAGGATCTGTTTGAAATAGTTTGTGAAAAAAAATTAGTCATTACTTCCTGGAACATTATCATATTAAAATATAACTGGTAGCAGAATACTATTCAAATAGTCTTCACGTCTCCCACCTTAACATCTGTAAACTGAGACACAGCTATGTCAGGAATGTTTGGGTGAAGAGCTGGTAGTTCATGGTATAAATTGGGAAAACAGACAAGAGATCCTAAAAGAACTTGTGCTTCAACTCTTGGTGCCTGAAAGAAAAACACGTGAAGGGAAACTTATATTCTTACTGCAGTCAGAAATGCCTTAAATAAGAACACTGGCTGAAACTCTACACAGCTCTTTTTTCCTTTTCCAAATTCTCTAAAACTGAGCCAACTGAAACCATATCTCAGTGGACTGCTACTCATACATACACTATGCCCATTTTCCAAGCTGGCCAAAAGGAAATGAATGATTTGTTAGGATTACAGAAAAATGACCAAGATAACTAGGCATGGTCAGCTAACACTGCTGGACATGACAGATAAAGGAATAACAAGCTGCAAAGGTCAGCTTTGATAGTGCCTGAATTTCACAAGTAGTTAAAAGGTGAATCATTTGAGAACAGTCAAGAATCACTGACAACTGGAGTGGAGTACCAGGGACCTTTGAGGAATAGTCACACAAGGTCAAACAGCACTTGGATAATCACATCAGCATTATGACACAAGGCTGAAGATGCCAAGGTGCTATATCAGAGATCCATCTGAAAAGGCCAACACTATCAGATGTAAGAGTTCTCGAGACAGGTTATGAAAGTCACTGCAGTGCACGTATATGTGTGTAAATATAAGTATATTTCTAGCATGAAGTTATAGTCAAAATGACCACTTACTCTAAAACATTTTAAAGTGCAGATAAATGCCATTTTTCCATAAAGGACTTGGAATTAAACAGGACACCAATAACATTTGAATTTGCAACTGTTACATCTACTTCTTTGTACAAATCAACAGCCCAGTCAAGGAAAAATACTGCTCAGTTTTCTCAAATCCTTCCCACTCACCCATTATTGAGAATGAACTGACACTTACATTGAGAAAAGAAGAAGCTGCCACCCTTCCTGCGGCTACAATGAAATCCATAATAAGCATGGTAGCACCAGGCAAGCTAAGTGAAAAGAACTGAGGAGAGCAGTGCTTGATGATTGTATTGACGATATCCTTGTTGGAGGAAGAATTAAAAAAAAAAAAAAAAAAGGAAAAGAATGTCAAAAACAAATGTCACAAACAAGTAACAAAAAAAAAAAAAAAGGCAGATACTGAACAGAAAATTGGGAATAAACCATATGAATTCACTGTGGCCACTGGAATGTTCTAGGTAGTCATTACTGATCAAGGAGTAGCACGAAAAAGATATGTATACTAATATATTAATATAAGTATGGTATTTTTTATAGATCAGTTTAATCTTGGGCACTACTGTACCAGTTTTGTATTAAGCCATTAACATTAAGATTTTAAGTGTTTTATAAATGATTAACAGTTCATTTAAATAGCTAAAAAAGAGAGATAGTAAGATAACCAACTATTATATAGAATCATCGAGAGCTTTTAATTGGAAGAAATCTTAAAGAACATCTAATTCTAACCACCTCAGCCATGGGCAGTACCACTAGATAAATTTAGGCTGGAACTTAATGATCCTTGAGGTCCCTTCCAACCCAAGCCATTCTGTTATTCTATGATATCCAACCACATGGCAGTATGTTATATAACAGAAAACCACCTTTTTCACACTTGTAATGTGAATCTCTTAAGAGTGTTTAAGTCATGTGCTATTTTCAGACTTGTTCATATCAAAAAATATGAGAAAAATTGACTCTGCTGACTAATGTCTTAGTTTGCTAGTTTTTATACCTGACGGAGAGATAAATTATGCCAGAAATATAGTGATGACAGTTTACTTTCCTATTAGCTGAATAGTTGCATCAGGGAGCAAATAAGACCAACAGACATTAGAGATATCTGCTTATTTCATTCTTCTGTCTGTAGCACACAATCAGTAAAAAAATAAAAATTAAAAAAAAAACAAAATAAAACCTTTTCTTTCCTCTTACTTTCTTGAAATGGACAACAAAAAAGCATTTCTAATTACAACAAAGAACACACAGGCCATTTACCAAAGCCTGGCAAAAGCATCAGTCACATACCTATTTTTAAAGGAAAAGTTAAATTACTCAGCTAAAAATCCAGTATTTTTGAGAAAACAATTTCACTTTCAGTTCTACTTTTCATTTTAAATATAGTATCAAAGCTAAACTTACCTGATCAACATGAAGAAGTCCACAGTGCATTATATTGTAGAAATGAGTTAAAAAATCCCTGTTTGGAGATACGTCTTGTCTTCGCTTCATTGTCTTACAAATGAGTTTATAAGCATGTAGCTTCCCTTGTTTGTATTTATCAGTCAGCATTGTTGCCTACAGTTTAAAAAAAGTGTTGATTATTCAAAAGAAAAAAGTAAATTAAACAGTTCTGCAACAACGTATCTTTATTTCTCTTTCACTGCTTAGTGCTCAAATTTACCTTGAACAGCCAAGGTGTTAGAATTCTCAGTGGTGGGATTAAAACTGGTGGAGATGGTGAAGTGAGGTTATCTGTTGAAATACCAAGATTGTCTCTTATCTGCAATTATTAAAAGAAAACAAAATAAAAGGGAAATATATCAGGTGGCGGTTCTTCCCTCTGAAAATCCTTCTTTGTTGAACTAGCATGGATAAGAGGTTCTGTGTTTTTTTTTTTTTTTTTTTTTTTTTTTTACCTTGGCCAGATTCTGCCACAGTTCACACAGGTAATCAAAAACCTGGGCATGAATCTCTGGGTCCATGATGCTGTTGACATCCCCTAAAATTCCTAGCATTCGCCGCCACATCACAGTAGCAACATCTGCATGCCATCCTGTAAGTGTTCCCCCAGCCATAACACTGCAACATTCTGAGGGGAATTCACTAGTTTCTGCAAAGGAAGAAAAAAGCATAGTGAGATCTACCTCTTCAGAGAAAGAAAAGTTCTGCCAGAACTATTACACACACAGTTTCCTTAAAACTGAAAGAGGAAAAAAAAAAACCAGACTTCCAGAGTAAGATAGTTCTTACCCATTAAGCCATCTCAAAATTGAAACTGTTTAACTACGTAACTAATTTCACATTCTCTAGAATAACTGTTTTGGTTCATATATATTTTTTTCCATAAGTAACACTCAAGGTCACTACTGGAGCCTGATGGACTTCAAAAGGCCAGTCCTTTTGTAAGGAATTTCTTACATTATTTGACATCAACAAATCTCCAGAATTCCACCTGCCTCCTTCCAGTAAAATTACATTTCAATTTTATATTTTTTTCTAATAAAACAGAAAGATGATTTTCCTTAGAATCTACTAGCAACATATTTTACTTGAAATGGAAGAGAAAGATGGCAGTAAACTGTTTTCTCTGCCTACCATAATTTATGCAGAAAATTTGTGTGTGCGGAGAGGCAACATTCAGTAACCTAGTGTATCAGTCCAACTTTCATCTAGTTCTTTCTGTGCACCATTATACATTATCTCTACACATTATATGAATGGACAGTCTTTTTTAGGTGGAAGATCTGTTTGTTCAGTTTGTCTGTAGAAAGGTGGCTCACATTACAATGGCTAACACTAGAGGTAGTTAAACAGCCATAGAGAAATACCTAAGGAACCACAGTTTTTAAAGCAGAAAGTATCCACATTCTTCCTTCTGTACCTCTCACATAGGTTTTAAAAACACCTCAGCACCAGAACTTGCTAATCTTCTGAAAATCTTGCAGCTCCCATAGGCAAAAAAATGAAAATGCAATCTGAATTCAGCCTAATCTCATAGCCTCTTCATTTGAAGATCTGGACCACTGTGGTAGAGACATTGATAGTTTCTGGGTTGCAGATTTCAAAGTATAAAGCAAAATGATGATATTTATGTTCAGCAGTAGGCTACTTTAAAGAAAAAAGGGTCTAAAATACCCATCAGACATTCTTCTGTTTCCATGAGACCAAATATGGGAGAAATGAGAACCCTGTATTTACAAAGTAAATGTATTCTAAAATTCAATAACTTGGATAGTTAAAGTAATTAAAATTTGTATAAATATTAAAGGGAAAAGAAGAAATAAAAAGATTACTTAAAAATTAGATCTTTTTACTTGTACATTAATGATAAAACAGCCCATGGCAGGACCACATAAGTTGACTTCTATGTATCAGAAAGAACAATTACAAATATACTGACTAAGAAATCTGCTAATCGTTCCAATGGAATGCAAAACAAAATGTAAAAAGGTTTTTGTTTGCTTTTGGAGAAAATAATTGCTATTAAATATTTTTAAAAGTACAGATGCAATAGCTTTGTACAGGATTGCCTTCAGCTAATGGGATACTATCTACTTCACTATATTGCATTTGAAAGAAAGGAAAAACAGGTTTATATTTTCTATTCCAGATATTGCCTAGGTCATCTGGCGTCTGTAAAACAGAGTGGTGAAGCTTCTCATCCAGTTGCAGATCCTTCTGCTCAATATGATCTGCATGAAGAGTGGCAGGAGAGGGTGTCTGTGATCGGGATCCAAGAGCAGATTGGATTGGAGAAGCACTTTCAGAGCCTGCAAATGCAATTTTTAACAGTTACCTTAAAAGCCTTTTCTGTTCTTTTGAGCTACTGAAATTTCTAAACATAACATAAAAGAAAATTGAACTACTTTAATATAACAAATTTGGCCAAAAAAGAAAATGATATAAGAACTGCTATCAGATCTCCCTGTGAATGATGCTCCAAAAGACAACAAATTACATGCAGGAAAGGTGAGAGATGAACATCAAAATTAGATAGATGAATAGATTAAAAGAGCTCTATTTTCAATCAAAATAATTTTAAATTTGTTAATTCTGCAGCACTTTCAGTGCTCAGAATCAGTCAAATTTCTCTACACATTCCTTTACATGAACTTCTCTCCAGTAAAGTATTTAAGCAGAAGTTTTGCAGGAACTAGTTTTTCCAGGCTTATGGATGTGTGCAATTTGATTTATAAATCAAAGCTCAAACCAGAGACAAATATTCTTTGATGTTTACCTGATGATTAGAAAATGTATGGAAGGAATGTTCTATATTTAGTTAGAGGAATGTTATTTACTTGAAGAAAGAATCATACAAGCTTTTTGAATGGCAGTGTGTGAAGGCACCTTCCTATGATCAGCACTGAGTAACCTCTCTAGGCAACTACTTCATTTACTCTACAGAGATATTTACATAGGAGCAGCAAGCACTTTTGTATTGTTCCTGCACTACCTTCTGCTAAACAAATTCCACTTCCTGAATTTGCTTAAAGATTCTTACAAAACAGCAAGTTCAGTCTGAATAATCAGACGGCAGTAGAAGTAAAGAAGAGCTATTCACCATATGCTTCCCTACATATCAGCATATTTTAAAGTGGAAGAATTTAAAAAATTTATCTCTTGGAAAAATGCAACTGATCCAAAAAATACTATAATGACGTGTGAAGTTCAGCATTAGAGATAAACTAAACTCTAAGGACATAAAAAAAAAAAAAAAGGCGAGGCACTTAAAAATTGTAATTTTCCCAAATTATTGGTTGTTAAATGTTCTTACTTCGGAAGATAATTAAACTTTTTAAAAAACATGACAGAAAATATGAAGCATTATCAGAATGGAAACAATGGTAATCAAACTTGGACCACTAAATTGAAAAACAATGCAGCTTATACCATCAGTTTAAATTAATTCATGTATGAAGGACAGATAGACATACATATGAACACTAAATCTTGTAAAACGACAAACTGCGGCAATGCCTTTCCTCTTCTACTACTATTCCACACAGAATATTGTTTCACTCCATATTCTCCACTTAGAATTATAGGATACCATCCACCTGATGCTGACTGCTTGTTTTCAACATACAAAATTAATGTAAAATACACATTTAAAAGTGATCAAAGAAATAATTTCCTACTTTTCCATTTTGTTCACTAAGAGAGGAGGAATTGAAGTAGCTCAAGAGAAAGAGGAAAAGAGTGATGGGGTATGGAAAGTGGGGGGGGGGAAGGAGGGAAGGAAGGGAAAGAGATTTTATATGACAGAAAATAATAGACAGAAATAATGGTGGAAAATTTGCTGATCTACTGGAGTCTTCTAAGCATCAAAAGATACTCCAGTACACACGCCTTCAGCTTTGACACAATGGTCTTAAATTGTTTCTGCAGGGATCTTCTGGTAACTAAAACAATGAATTCACACTGCAGCCTCCCTATTGTGTGACACTTTTCACGCATGTCATTTGCACTATACAGCTGCCTATCTTTAAAAATTTTCAAAGAAACTCTCTGTTTTCTTCTTACATGTGAATTTGACAGGAATTAGACAATGGGCTCCAACTTTGTGGGGCACTGAACAGATGGTAAAACTGCACAAACCTTGCTTCTTCAGGAAACTTAGCAAAGTTAAATGCAAGTGACACACTAAAGCTACCTCTCTAAAACAGTGGTCCAAACAACAAGAAAAGGCAGCCACAGAACTTTCTCAATGGACAGCTTAGTCATAAATTGCAACCTTGTCAATTATAATGCAAACTTGGACAAAACAACCAAACAGCAATGAAATTAGCATACAAACAAACAGAAAAAGACCAGATTTTATGTGAGGACTTTCAACAAGTACACAGCAAAGGGAAGAAAAGTCAAGCTGTTGTTGAACAAGCTAAACAACAATGCTGAAATAGCTGCTATCATGCTTCTTTCAACAGAAAGGCAATTTCTGAGTGTGAAAATAGTTGCAAGAAAGTGAAGACTGTCCTTAAATATCTCTGAAAATGCAGTTTGATTTGTCACAGAGAGCAGAAACTACATACGTGTAAGCAGTCACAGATAAATCAGTTCTTGTTCTACAGTTCTATTAGACATGACAGTGCTCAACACTTAGGGAACAATAAATATAAAAAAATGTCTATGGGTATCTCTAATTTTCATTCACAAAATATGGTAAGAGATCTTCCTTCTAAGCACTCCTCAGAAAGGAAGATCTTCTCTTTCAGAAAGCAGCCCATTCGATTTGGCTTACCTGCATCATTTGGTAATTGCTGGTCTAACCATTATTCTCCCTCTTTCTCAAGAAACATTAGTAAAACAAATAGGTGGAGCCTCAAGTCTGACTGAGGCTGTGAAACTGTAGTTTAGTTTGTAAAAGGCTATTTCACGAGAAAAAAAGGAAAAATACTAATAGAAAAATAAGTGACACAAATGGAAACTGATCTTACAAGTCACAATAACATTTTGCATATTACATAACTGTCAAATTTCACAACAGACAATACAGTGAGGATAGGATGATTGTACACAAAGGAATCCCATATGAATTCTGCATACTAGTTTGAAAGCAGAGGCAAAGCCTTTCAAGAAAATATAGCTTACTGAAAACTAGCAATTTGACTACAGTAATATAAAAACTCCAGTAAGATCCAGCTTACATTATGTGCTAAAAGTCTTCTCTAATAATTGTTACAGATTTTCTCACTAAGGATTTAAAACAGATTTACCACCAAGCCAAGGATTATAAAGGTAACTAGTTGAGACAAAAATCTTCCATTTATAATTTCACCCATCGCGGTTCAATGGCAATAAAAAATAACTGAAATCCAAGAATTGTCTTATACAGAATAAAGATTCGTAGCAGAAGCTGAACCTTTAACTCCTGAGGATGAGTGAAAAATTTCTGAAACAAATGATTATTTATTTATTAACTACTTTACCAGTAACAGTTGCAGCTTCAGCGGACAAGGGTTGCTGATTGAGACTACTTGTTTCCGAATCTATGTGGAGTGTAGTTAGACTGGCTACTTCTTGTTCCTCAGCACTTTGTTGTTGTCCTGAAATTGCATCAACATCAGTGGAAGCTGGTGTCCCTGCCTCTGTGCCAAAGCTGAAATCTGTATGAGGAAAGAGCTGTATTAACTGATAACTTAAAAATACCACTAGTATAAAAGACAAAAGCCTAGCACCTCCAAAATCCTCCATGTAAAACTTGTATGTACATCTCCTATGCTTCCAACACACTGTTGCACAATTTACATAAGATGTAAAAGCAGAAAGTAATTGGCTATTATGGACATTCTCATTTCTGTCACAAAACTGCGACTGAACTTCTGGAGAAGACATTCCTATTGCATGTCCTGTATTCTGCTTAGTCGCTGTAAGTGTACCTAAATGAGAATAAAGTAAAAATAATGGAAAATTACATTAAGGAATTTATTTGCAAAATTTATAAGCTGAAAGAAATAGCCAACTTGTACATTAGAGTACTAACTTCAAGCTAAAAATATTATGACAAATGGTATACTGACTTGCTTTCTCAACACTTAAGAGATGTCACATTGAAACATAATTTATTTAGCATCACTTAGCTACCTACCATCTCATATTCATAATACATATAGAAATACAATAAATTCTTCTACCAAATAAACAGTATTACTCTTATGAAATACAAAGAAATCATAGTTCTAAGAAACTACAAGAATTCCTTCATACACATATAAAATGGGAACAGATGCAAGAAATCAATTAAAAACAAATTAAGTCATTAAAAAAAAGCATAGTAATTTTACCATAACACATTTAGTATCTTTATTACTCTATAGCTACACAAAGACCACTGTAAAAATATTCAATGACTTTCTTTACATTTTGCCTAAACTTTTTCAGAAGAATTAAAATAAATTCTAAAGCAATCTTTCATTTTTATATTCTGTGCACAGCAGACAGACTCCAAAGACAGTAGTATTTCTTCCTAGCTAATAAGCACTGTTGTTCAACTTTTGTAAGGCAGTGCTTCAGTGCTGTTTTGCTAACTAGTTTACTATACAAACGTTAGCCTCTCTCATGAATTCTGCTTTGTTCCATTAAATTAGTAGTGATATCAATGGGGAATCAAGATATGCTCTCTTTACAGAAGAGTAATGGCATTTAACGTACAAAAATTAGGAAAAGGAAGTTCATAAACAGTCAATCAAAAATGTTCCTACTTTTGGAAAAGTATACTTGCTTTCAAATTTGCGTCCATCATACTGAAAAGCACTGAACGAGTCCGAGTGGCTATCTGAACTGATGAGGTCACTGCTGCCTGCGCTAGCAGGTGACGTCCATTCGGAAGGCACGCCTGGGTCATCTATAGGACGCATTTGGTTCTGTTTGTTCAATACATCAGGCAGGTCTTTTGGAACTTCCAGGCTGCCAGGACTGCTTCCTCTTCTTGTCACATTCTAAATATTGAAGAGATATGAAGTACTTTATAATATTGGATGGCTAATTTACTTATAATGGGAAAAGCAATCACACATTCACAAATGTCAGTATACAACAAATTGTTCTCAAGCACCTAAGATAAAAAGTGTCATCACCCTACACAGCCAAGTCTTTCTAAAACCTCTAAATTGATAAACAAATCTTGTGAACCTTGGTTTCAGTCACATGCAGAAAAAAAGATTTCAAGAAATCTGCTGAGTTTTGGTCAATAGGCCATGATGCCATATGCAAAAGTTTAATGTACACCACAAGTAAAAGAACATTCCTAATTCACACATTAATTTTCTTATGCCTAAGCCAAAACCTTAGCATTGATTTAAGACCAAAAAAAAGACAGCAGATAGAAGAAATAACACATACATATCTGCTCATGTAAACATACACCGCTCTATTTAAGTCTTTCTTTAAGACACTGCATGCAGCAGAAAGGGCAATAAAAAGTATGGCTGTTTCCTTCAGAGGAAACTAAAATAAACATGGATAAGCCTTTTTATGAAACAGCTAGAATCCTTTATGCACTGAAAATTATGGGACTGAAGGTGAATTACATTACGCACAGTCACTTCACTTCTTTTAAATTCCTGCTACAAATTAGCTATTTACTTGGACTGACAATTCTGACAAGATACAAGGTTTTAGTATTCAATAAATCAAACAACCTAAAAGTAAAAAAATAAAAATAAAAAATAGTACCAACTTATAAGACAGAATATCCATTTCTGCCTGCTAGAGTGCAACATCAGTGGCAAGTTTTAAAATGCATATTCAAGCTTACCTTAGGCTGTTTTTTTCCTTTCTTTGCTACCTCGGGAATGTATTAATTTTTTATATGTTTATTAGTAGTTCTTGAATATGATTATCAATATTCTTGCCTATATGAAAATGAACAGTGCTCCCTTTTCTTTCTCCTTTTTTTTTTTTTTTCTCTTCCCCTGTGGTCAGTTGTGATGACTTCCATTTTATTAATTTGCAGCCTGAAGTTAATATTTAATATATTTCAAAACAGCATTTTCATCTTGTAACTCAAGATGAAACAAAGTTTGATAAACATAAATTCGAAACAAATAAAAAGCATACATTTGAGCAAATTCTACAAATCTTCTCTTGCCATCTACCAAAGATGATGATAAACTAATGAATTTCTCCAATCTGTTTGAAGAATCTTCTTCTGTTCCTTATTAGCACAAATAAGATATTCACTGGAAACTTTTTACAGAAGCACATCTTAAGATAACCTTTTTTTCCTTAAAGAAAACAACAACAACAACAAAAACCCCTAAAACTACCCAGCTTTTAAATGATTTTAATTATTATCCATTCAGTTCATTTTCAACAGTTTTTAAATATTTCTCCCTTCTTTGGCACTTAACAAAACACTTAGAACACTTCAAATCTGTAGCTTTGTTTGGTAAGTACTCAAAGGTAACCAGAAATTATTGACTTAAAATTGATTGACATTTTTCAGTGTGAATGATAACCCCAACAACACTGCTAGAAAAGTATAGTAGGAATAAATAATACAAAAAGATGTTATACAACAGAAAGTTATTTAGAAGAAATTATTCAACATTAAGTGAAAAAAAAAAAAAAAAAAAGGAAAAAAACGCCAATGTAGTTTTATAGTCTGTTGCACTACCTAAAATTGTAGAGAATAGTTCCATGCTCCTGTACTCCACTACGGTGCCTAAATACAACAACACTCTAAGGACTGCAAATTTGATTATAAACATTTGTCTTGGAACTGCCTGTGTACAAAGATCTTTTCAGGTGCAATTAAAACCATTTAATTCAATAAGAATACCCACCTTACAGCTACTTCTGCATTCCTTGAAGAATGAAATTTTAATTGAATTGACATAAAATATGCACAAAATAACATAAGCCTGTGCCAACTGATGCATTATATCTAGAGTAAGATGAAAATCTTACTAAGTAGTGAACTGATTTATAGTCATTCAAAAATGACATAAACATTCACACATACATGCAGACTTACATATCATAACATAGAAAGTTTAAAGGCTTACCAGTGCACTACCACTGCGGAGTCTCTCAGCTATAAATTCATCCATGAGGTCAGGAACATTTGTATTGCTACTGCCAATATCACTATCAATAGGGTGCAGCTTTTGACTCATGTCCTCTCTATTAGCTAAAAGCAAATGAATAACTGTATATAGTAAAGAACACATCAACACGTATTCAAAACAAAAGATAACAAATAAAGAAGCCCTGCTAATAAATTTAAATTAAAAATGAAAAATTGCCAAACATGCATTTTAAGACTTTCCCACTTTTTAAGCAGATTCTACTGTAGGAATTAGTAAAACCACTTTGTCCCACTAAGCAGGTGTTAGTCAATTTCCAGTAAAAACTTTAAGAGCAAGAAAGCTTATAGGTAAGCACTACTTAAGGTTGTTAATGCTTGCTTTAAGATACAGCACGTATTCTTCCTCCATATCACAAAAAAAAAAAAAAAATCCTAAAAATTTCATACAATTCCTATGGGTACTCCTTCTTCATTGCATTCTTAATGAAGAGCAATGTAGTAGGAAAAGCACACTAGACTACAACATAAAATAATGACAAATGCCAATGTGGCACTATATACCTTTTATATAAACAGTGCAAATAAAAAAATGTAATAAAACAATGTGCTATTATTTGGAATGAAAATTCAATCTCTGTATGGTCAATGGTGATGAAAAATCAATTAAAGTCACTCAATTATTAATTTGTATTTTTGCTATATTTCTGTATTTGACTGTGGCTGCTACAAATAACTGCACGATCCTTTAATCTTTTCAAGTTACTTCAGTTCATTTTTTCTCTGTAATAATTTTTCCTCTAGGGTCCTCATGGGACCACAATAGGGTTTTAGTTTATCCTAATGTTAAGGCTCTCCTAGATTTTACAGGTTTCAAATAAAATGCTTTCTATACATCTTTTTCAGAAGTTCAGATTCTGCAGAGAAGCAGAAAACTTTTTTGAGGAACATGACAATCACATCACTGCCCACCTGTCATGGTGCTATGCTTTCACAGACTGCCCTCAGGTGGCATTAACATCTCAAAGCAGGATGCATTACAGAATCTGCTGTTAATCATGCCAGTGTAACAGGGTGAAAAAAGAAAACCTACATTACTGCTGAAAGTTAATTTATTGTTCATTTAAGGTTATTTACGATTTGAACTAAGCAAATGGATATTAGAGCGAAAGCCTTCTTTTTGATCAGTCCACGGAGGTCTCAGAGTAAGCAGGAGGACTATCACAAGACCTTCATGAACATTTGTGGTTCCAAGAAAAAAAAAAAAAAAAGCAATGAAAGATGTTGCCAAGATGTAACTGTATGAATTTTGTAAATGCATACAGAAAGGCCTACAGCAGAATTCAAAAAAGTTTCACACAAAGCCTTGACTTCTCACAGAACCATCATAATAAAATCATTCCAGTAACAGCTTTCTGCTCAAAACTGCCTTTAAAAAAGGTATCCTAAACGGACCATCAAATGTAAATTTGAGGGGCCTGTTTGTTTTGGAGGAGGATAAGGAGGAGGGGAATAGGAGGAGGAAGAAAATACACTAAATGAACCAGAAATAGAATCGGTCTATCTACCTAGCTGGTAGATAGCCAGGTCTTTCTAACAAATAAACTAGTTGGAGCAGAACAGTACATTCTGATTTAATGTGCACATGCCAATCATTCAGTAGGCTGAATTTTGAGGCTCTGTACAGTAGATGAAAATTCAAAATTCTCAAGGCTTCGTCTTCATTAGGTCATTTACTGTCTCTTCCTCTTCCCTAACCTGATGGTCTTCAGCAGCAAAGAGGTTCAACCAAATATCTTTAAAAGGAAAATTAGTAATTTAAAGTATGTAAAAGTAACTTAGGCTGGGAGAAAAATCAGCTGGCTACAGGCGCATGCATAACCAAACAGGAAAAGCAGTGATCATCCCAAAGCCTTTTGATTGCTTATCAGAGCTTGCTTCAGTTGCATTAAGCCAAACTGGTGCTGCCTTTCTCCTTTTGCACCCTGCACACTGTCAGTGCTCACCTGCAGCTTTCCTTCCAAAATAGCCCATTACATGACTGTACAGATCCCTCAGTGGAGCCTCTGCTGGCATTCTGTTCTGCCTCTGTGGGGAAACATTTGCCTTCGGCTTCGAAAGAGCATGTACAACAGTTTTATAAACACCACCCAGGGAGCCCTGCTGTTGCGTTGACTCCTGACCTGATGATCTAAATGCACTACGATTATGGAACTGATTAACTGCAATACCTTCCTTTTGCAGCACAGCTGCTTGAGTTTCTGTAATTTCCTTACTTTGCTTGCTACTAAGTGAAGCAGCATTGATTGCATCTAGAGGTCTATATATTCCAGGTCTAACCAGCTCCGTGGCAGCTGATGAGCTGGTGCTTGTACTGGTACTGCTGTTGCCACTACCACTACCACTGAAGCCACTAAGTTTACGAAGTCTTGCTTTCCAAGCAGCCTCTTTGTTCTCAAGAGGATTGTAAAATTGAACTGATTCTGTAGATGGTCTAAAAGTCACGTGAACACTATTTCTTTTTTTAGTTGTTATTTTCATGATTTTGGCCCTATGAGTTACTGTTTCAGATATACTCCTTTTAGTTGGTGACAGCTTGCTTGTACCCGTGATGTGAGGCGTTTGAGGGTTAACTTGTGCTTTAGGAAGAATTTTCTTTGCATGCATAACACGTGAGTTGGTTACTTTTTCGTTAAACTGAACACTTCTATGCTTCTCAGCTAATGCTGCTTCCACAGCTGAATCTATATCAGCTTCAGTGGCTGCTTGCCTGCACAGATATCTTTTTCCTTCTTTGATGCTAGGACTACTTGGCCCATGATCAAACAGACCTTCACACTGTTTATCGATATTTAACTGTCTGGCTTTATCGAGTGCTTTATTTCTTGCAAAAATGTCTATTTGAGAAGGTGCAATATTACTTATAAAGCCACTTTGGTTTTGTTCTAGGTGCAGCTCTGGGTTATCGGGTTTTTCTGCAACAGTGATGCTATTCGTGCTTTGACCAGTCTGATCACTATTTTCTAATCCATCCAGTGGTAATCTATCATTCCTATTTACTGATGTATGACCTTCGTGAGCAGACGCCTCACATTCATCTATCTCAAAGTTACCGCAAAGTTCTTCTTTTTCTTTAAGATATTCTCTCAGAGAGGAAAGAAGATCATCTTCACCTTCAAGGTCAACATACTGGTTTTGTTCAAAGGTTGTGTTTGCAAATTCTACTGGCCCTATTAAATGACAAAGATGGTCATAAATACTATCCCCAACTTCCAAGGAGGACTCTCTGCTATTTGAATCAGTAATATGGCTTTCAGTGGATCTACGCATTGTAGAGGTCTCAGTGGAACTCTGTAAACTTGGAGCGTGATGGGATGAACTGTCAATGACAGGAACTGCACCTTTGGCTCGTTCAACTGCGAATGGTTCCAGGATGTCAGAGGTGCTGCTACTTCGTGGCAGTGGTTGTTCCTCACTTAATGCACCAAAAACTTCACTTGGAGCATCCTCACTCTGTGAAAAATGTCTGACTCGAGGTGGACGTGGAAGAATTTGAGCATCATCAATGTCTGTAGGAAAAAAGTGTATGTAATACAAACCAGAATTATAGAAAGACAAAATTGATTTACTGCTACATTCTAATTAAGTGATTGAAAAAGCCAGAAAAGTCCAGAGCCTTGTTTAATTAAGTACAATGAAAATACTTTTTCAGTACTAGAGTGTTAAAAACAAACGCACATAATATCCAGTACAGAATGCAATATAAATGAGTTAGACCATCAGAACAGTTTTAAATGTTAACATGCATGAAAACAAACAGTGAGACCATGGAACGTTTGGAAATACAGTTAAAGCTAGGGCTGTGCCAATAAATTCAATAATTCAAGCAATATTGTTCCAACTACCTTGAAGAAATGTTTACCTGTAATATAAATTAGCTTAACAGCACTACTCCTTCATAGAATTTACATCTTCAGAAAAAAAAAACACAACTCCAAAGAGAACGTGTAAGTTTTCTGGCAAATTAGAACAGTCTACTAAGAGAAAAACTATTACTTTTTTCATAACTTGGGTGGATACACATAAATTACTGAAAAAGCAGAAACAGAAGTAATGTAAAGTCATAAATATTACAGCAAACATAATATAGCGTATACCTGAGGACTCAGAAATATTTCTTTGAAGTTCTTAAATGACAGGGAAGAGCTGGAGAAGTTGACTATAAAAAACGGATAATATATATTTATAATAGAACTTTTTTCCCTAAAAGGATGCTTTGTGAAGCGCCTCCTCTTCAAATTGCAAAACTAAATGCTAAATGGAAACTAACCTCCCCATCTTCTTCCAGGTTTACTCAAGGAAATAATAAGAATTAGCAAATTAAGAACCCTACTATTGAACAAATCCTGCAGCCACACAACAGTTAACACTGGAGTAAAATCACTTTTACTAAAAACAAGACAAGAACATTTGTTATGACCATTTAAATTAATAATTCCTTGTCTCTATTGAGGCTACTAATATTCCACCATCAGTATAAATCATATTTAACTGCAATAATAACTGCGGTTTCAACATGGGACACTGAGGAAATGTACAGAAGAATGTTGAGCCCACTTTATGTCATTCACCAAAATAAATGACTTTCACATTTCTCATCAAATTTCTCGATAAATAGGAATACTATGTACTATAAAATAAATGATACAGGCAAGGACAAGTGTTTCTTCAAATAATTGCATAAATTCAGGACTTTTTATGGGATAAGAACTCAAAACATAAGGTAAAAACAGCTTAGTCAGATTTCCATTGGCTTCATTTTCATAGAAGCATTCATTCTCCAGTTTTACTTTTTAAGACCTATCACTTGTAGCTTTGCTTTTAAAAACAGAAATAACAATAAAGGGCTTAAATGAACACCAGCAACACTTACATGCCACAACAGACAGACTTACCTTGTTGTTCTGTCTAGAGGGTTTATCTTCAGCACTGCAGTGGAACTTAAATTTACTGCATTTACTTAAATTCAGCATATTACACAATGTAAGCCTGTAATCCCACTATCAATTCTGATGTTATTGCCAAAATAAAGAAATTACTTTGAATTGATTTTAAAATACTTCAGATGATTACTTCATAGTTATCAACACCTATTTTAACAATATTATATCATAATAATTCAAAGTCACCTTAAATGACCATTTTGAAGTGCTCATACTTTTCTGAGAAAGTTAGAGCTGAAACTGAATTTTGTCATGATTTCCTTCTGAGCAAAGCACATAACCTGGAGGAATCAGATACACTTGCACTTAAGTTATGTGTTGAAATAAGATGAACAGTCATTACTTCCATGCTCAATTTTTCAAGGAAGTTAAAATTTGAAAATTAAACTTTGACCGGATTCGAAGTTTACTGAACTATATAGAAGCTACTAGACAAGACACAGAAGTCTATAGTGAAAAAGAGTAGACATACAATCTCCTTCAGAAAATAAACATGAAATAAAAATCGCTGTATAGTGCACAATTTATTAACCCTTTCCTTTCCTTTCTCTTCAGCTTTCAGCAACGGCGAATTTTTCAATGTTCCTATTCAGCTTATTACTAACTATACAGACTAATATCCTCTGAAATGAAGAGTGTCTCTCTTTAGCTAAAATTGTTATTTCAGATTCTTTTATTGATTTAGGCAGATATTAGCATGGATTATTCTGAAAAGGTTTCTGTGCAGCTTTAAGAAATTGGTTTTAATGAAACCAGCATCTGAGGATCACAGGATGCATCTAAAACAAGTGCAATAATATTATCAGTGAAATTAATATGATAAACTGATCTCATCCTGGGCCTCAGTATGCATCTTTCATGTTTTATAAACTCTATTTTAACTAAAGTACCAGCCTATAGATTGCATACTATGCAAGCATGCAGTGATTATGATTTTCTAGGATGTTAAAAATTACTGGATGGAGAAGTCCAAAAGCACGCCAAGCAGCTCCACACATTGAAATAAATTCAGCTAGATTTATTTCAATGTTGATCCAGTATTAATAGGTGCTCATGTATGTGTGAACAGCACATACAAACACACAAATATTTTCATACAAATCTGTAGTGCTTGTGCCAATAGAAAATTCATTTTTGTAGAATAGAAGAAGAAATACATTGTTATTGCAGTACCAGCACTGAAAATACAAATAGTGTTTTAAAATCCAAATGAACAGCCTCCTTGGAAATCAGAGCTCAAACTGGCACGCTAGTTACAGTCAAAATGGGACTCTCCAAACACATTAGAATGGTTGCTGCAGAGAGCTGTATCTTTGACAGTACACGCACTTGGAAGAAATAGTCTACTACCTAATATACATGAGTAAAGAAGGGACTGAAACTGGCAGCACTAGCTAATCTCAATTGATTGCAACTTTCCTTACATCAACCTAACCTTCTCTTTTTCTGCTTGAAGGCAGAAAGAAAAGACAGCTTTTCAGCATAAGGCGGGAGACAGGTATGCAAAAATACAAGCAAATTCTGGCAGTACATAATAAAGTACAATTTTCAGCATATAGTCCTTGATACTTCTTGGGTAACAGAGGCACGCAAGAAGTGGAAAAAAAAAAAAAAAGTACCTATTTTCCTCACAAAAAAATTATTGATTGCAAGTCCTATTTGTATGTAGCCTTCCCAATGCACTTTTCATTTTTCGCTCATTGAGACAAAGACTTAATATAATTGTCAGTCTTACACTTTAAATTTCTACCCAAGTAACAGCTGCAGTAAAAGAAAAGAAAAAGACAATATTATCTGTAACATTTTATAAGTTAATCCTAACCATTTTATTTATTTGCTGAAAGAAAATTATCTGAAGAAAAGTACTGTGAAAAATTCTAGCCAATCATCCTGCACGATCAAACGTAACATTATAGAAAATTATAAATCTGTAAATACAGATAATTTGGAGAAATAAGCAAATCACAGCACTTCAGAATCCAAAACTATATATATATATATATATTATATATATATATATATATATATATATAATATATATATATATTTTTTAATATGTTAATAAAAATCAGTCATTCTGTAAAGCATATTAAATGATACCACACTCTTTAGAAAGTACTTTTTTCATGGGAATTATATCATTATCATGGTTGGCCACATGACATCCAACACTGAAATCAAGAATTTAAGTAGAAAAATGTAAATGGCAAGTCAAACTAAAACTTTCTCCTTTTCCTCCCTCTCTAATCACAAACAAAAACTTTAGATTAGCTGTACTCTCCAGGGATAGCAGTTGTATTACTGCTTACCAAATAATTACAAAAGCACGATAACCTTCTCATTTTAATTTTTATGATAGAAAACATTGGCACAGCACTAACTTCTAACAGTTCCAGAATGAATTGAAAAATAGCATGATATTTTACATAACTCAAAATA
The DNA here is from genome assembly GCA_036925125.1 of Oreortyx pictus. Taxonomy (NCBI): domain Eukaryota; kingdom Metazoa; phylum Chordata; class Aves; order Galliformes; family Odontophoridae; genus Oreortyx; species Oreortyx pictus. The sequence goes on from JAUPFR010000006.1 coordinate 36,086,435, forward strand.
TTCATTCTTAATCTCTTCCCCTCTCCCCCCATCCCCCAAATACTTTTACTTTCAAAAAATTAATGATTTTGCAGAATTTGAAAGTAGAAGGTTTAAAAAAGTGATAAAGGGGGTGCAGAAATTAGCAGAGGTGGCACTACCTGAAAGCTCATCAGAAAGGGGAGTGAGAACAATATCAGGCAAGAAGGGTTTGGAAGTATGGATCAGAACAGGAGCACTTTTAGCACTGCGTATATAGGCCGATGGCAGAGCACATTCACCAATGGATCGGCTTCTCATGGCTTTAAAAAGGAAAAGAAAGAAGTGGGGAAGGAAAAAAGAAGAGTGACTATAATGAAAGGCTTGTGTCACAGAAAAAGCAGCAACAGAGAAAACAAAGATAAAAAGGAAGAAAATTTAAAAATTAAAACATTTCAGCACGGCAGATACTGGCAGAGCTGTAAGAAAGAAAAAAATCAGTGGACACATAAGACATTTTGAGTTTTTAATTTTTATGTAAAGCAGTAACAATGCCTTTATTACCACTATTACAGAGATTTTGCATTCAAAAACCAAGAAACTAATTAACAGTTTTTTTCCCATTGCATCAAGGGTTGAAAAATCAAAGTTTAAACCACTCCACAAGTACTCAGAAATTTAGATATTTTTTCAGATTTTTTTAACAGAAAAACAACTTACTCTACACTTATATCTTTCTACTTTCCTTTGGATTTCTCATAAACAAGTATTTCTAATTTTTACCCATAGTCTTGAATCAAGATTCTCAGAAAGAGATTCAGAAGTGTAATAAGAAAATAAGCCATTATATGTGGAGAAACTTCCAATACAGTACAGTATACTTCTGCATTGAAAATGAAGAGACTGTAGCAAAATTGTCAACACAAAGCCTTACATTCTTTTTTTACTAGATATCAAATGAATCTTGCTAAACTGATCCTAATTAGTCATTTTGTATCTCACCTCCTGCCAACAGTCCCCACAAAAAGAAACTACATAAGAATTGTAGCAATGGGATCAAGCTTGTAAGTATAGCTTTTCCAATAGATTTGAAGTGAACCCTCATTACGCTCAATTTTTTTTGTCAGATTAAGATATAGCAAGATATATTGCATTCAATCTCAAACTACACCAGAAGTTCTTCAGAAATAAATACTCATAGTTTCAAGCAGTTTCCTTTTCAGATTTTTGCAAATTTGAAAACTTATGCTAAAATAGTTATTGATAAACCTATTTTAAGGAAACTTCAGTGCATCTTAAACATTGTCAGCACAGTATTTAAGTAGTCTTGAACTTTTGTATGCATAATTTCAAAACAACATGGAATATACCCTCCAACATGTCAGCGCTTCTGATCTGTATGGGAATCATAAGAACAGAATGGAGTAAAGAAAAACTTGATGTCACACTTGTACAGCAGGTTAGAGAACTGTCCCTAACACAGCAACTTGAGCAGGCCAACATATATAGAGCAGAAAACACATTTGACAAATGCAGCACAACTTAAGCAGAATCTTAACATCAATTAAAAAAAAATTCAGAAAGACAAATGTTTTAAGAATGAAGCCATTCTCTTAAGCTCATAAGACAGAAAGTAACATTTTTTTTTTTAAATAAGCAACTACCTGCACAGTTGTAACTTCTCTTTAAGAGACAGAATGTTAAAATTTGGAATACAGCAATAGTTAGCTGCATTGTATTCATCATTATGCATTTTTAAAAGAATCTAGGCAAGTCAAAAAACAAAAAAACAAAAAAAAAATCAAACTATATAGAAAACAGACTAAACTTTTGAGATTGGATCCTATGTTGCATACAAATCATTAAAAAGAAGAGTCCTTTCTAATTTGACTGAATCTTTCCCACCATTTTACATTAATTCAAGCAAACGGACAGAATTTCACACTGACTGTTTGGAAGGTGGAAATTTTAGAGAAACTTAAAGGTAAAATAACTTTGAGATGCTGTAAAGGGAAAATGTGATCTCCCTGGATATTTATTTTAAACAAGATGTGTCACATCAATTAATTAGCCAAGTAGAGACAGATCTGAGACCAGAATGGGGACTTGGTATTTGTTGCTTTAAAACCTTTCACTATTGTCTACAGAAAAAAAGCAGAGGAATGGAATCCAAAATTCTTTCTGTCCTGATATTTTTATAGGACTAGAATCTGCTGCCTAGGCTACAAATTCCAGACCTAGCCCTACAGAAGATTTTTCAACCCATATGCATATCACATTTAAAGGCCCTTTACCAAAAATTACTTTACATAAGTTCAGGCTAAAAATGTACACACTGCATATCAGAAAAGCTGTGATTTTTGTTTGAGTAAACCACATACACACAAACTTGGTGCAGCAATAGATGTGCGCTGGCATGAAGATGGCTCGAAAAACAAAGGTGTGCAGATGTACACAAAATGTGTACAACATAAAACAGACGAAAAAGAAATCCCAGCTTTTTCTTACCATAAAATATTCAACATGCACATCTCCCCTACTCAGATATAAAGAATATATTACTTGTAATCACAGGAAATATACTATATATCAGATAGCATCCATGGTCTGTCTCAGTTCCAGATTTTGCTTGTGGCACTACTATTAAATTAAAGGAGACAATCTGTCCAGCCAAATGCTCTGAAGAAAATTTAACTTACTGTCACTGCCAACCAGTTTTTTAATATGTGACCCTGTTTTAACTGGTAAAAAGTCAGGAAGCACCTGAACAGGTCTCTTAGCAGATCTGAGACAGTAAGAAGAACATACGCTTTTGTAGCATATGCTTCATCAGCACCTTAAAAACTGAAAAGTTTGGGACTCTAGAGCTGGCAACTTTGTTTGGGCTTTTAATCTTTTAAAATTACCCTACCAATACCGAGATGCTTGTCCACAGGTTGTATTCTATAATATGAATAGATCTGAAATTTTAACTGGTTATAACAAAACAAACTTGGCTTGCTAATATCAAATATGTAAGCAGACAAGGAACCAAATGAAGGAAGCTAAAGTACAGTGAAACAAAAATCAGATTAGTTTGCTACTTATGAGGTCAATACACAGCTTGATTAGATAAACTCAATGATTTTAGGGCTAACATCATATAATTAGACATCTTTCAAATAGAAGCAAAACAAAACCATTATAAAATTGATCAAGTAGTATAACCTTCTTACAGAATATCTGAAATAACAGTATGAGAGGGAGAAATAGAGGGAGAAATTTTAACATGGGCTTTACCTTGTTAAGACAATTAAGACTTAGAGGGAAAAACATTGCAACAGTTAATCACAGCCTATTTACAGAGAAGCAGATATTACGTTTAAAGTATCCGTGATTGGAAGGAAAACTGTTGAGTCAAGGTAGAGCTGTCATCATGAGATAAAGGAAAAGCTGTGCAGCATCTGAATGCATGAAATAGGCATTCTTGGAGTAATGCTTACTACTAATCAGCTCTGCCACCCAAATAGATGTCTTCAGATGCTACTAGTAAACAAAATGTAAAAATGGAGTAAGATTTTTTTTTTTAAGTGTTCACATAGAAATGTTGTCAAAATAATCTCTGTGACTTAGAAAAAATAAATAAATCTTTTATTTGTGAAAAGACTAATGTTAATTTCTGAAAAGCTAATATAACTGAATATATATTCAACTACTAATATGCATTCCTGCTTCCTAAATTGTGACCTGCTCACAAGAAGAATCAGTGAAGAAAAAACACAAGGACTGAAGCAACTACTATTATAGAGAGAGTGAAAAGGCTCTGTTCTTTTAAATGAAAAAGTGAAGAGAGTTTAACCTTCCTTCACATAAAGGACAGCACTGAGATCCTCAAGATGAGACAAGGGAATAAAGAAATCTGAAGTCCAGTTCAATAAGGTATTGTACACAAATCATACACATGTAAATGAGTCTTCTTTTGAGCAATCCACCTAAAGCACTGTCTAGTATCACTCATTTCTAACACAGGAAAGATCATCTGCAAGTAATGAAATTAAAAGAAGACACTTCAGAAACAGCGAACAGCACACATTTGCACCAATCTCTCATTAACACAAAATTCAGGGTACAGTAAAAGACAATGGGTTTTATGAACTATGCAGATATATATATGCATTTCTTGCACTCTTCTTTCTTCAGTTGGAAAATATTCTACCTATTTTGTGCACTATTTATGAAAACATACACTTAAAGAGCCACCTATCCAGAGCATTGCTCAAACGATTTCAGATTTCTTTTTCATACACTTACAACTGTACTATTTTTCTAATGTAGCCTAAGCATGCAATCAAGCTTATTCAAAATTAAACCATAACTGCATTGCTTTTATTTATAACTACAATTATAGTAACAACAAGCTATTCAGCTATCTCCAAAACTTGCAAGACTGCACAATTTACACTTATATCTTCAACTAGTTACTTAAGAAAGTATACTTTTGCGGAAAAAAGTTAACCATTTAGCTACAAAGCCTATTATTAATTCCTTCCCATTTCTCACATGTCACTTATGTCAGCAGTTACAGATACATACCAACAGTTTTCTGCCGTACTATGCTTCTTGCCTTTTCAGTTCCTGGAGATCCAGTGGTTGTAGCGCTCCGTTGTCTCATTGGTGCCTGTCCAGGCTGGTCACGGCTCCAACCTCTAGAAAAGGACTTATCCACAGAGGACTTGGGGAATTCATGTCCAACTCCTGCAAAAACAGAGTTGCAAATCCATATATTTCTATGCTGGTATCACCAGAGTTGTGTTCTTTCAGAGAGATTTAAAGTTGGATAGAATAAATTATCAGGGCTAGCATGATTTCAAAAGCTAAGCAGCAAATTACTATTTTTAAGTATCTCTAAACCCACTCAGCACTTACTGAGGGATCCTGAAACTGTTTCAGAAACACTGTTGCTATTAAGCTATTGTGATTTTCTTTTGTGATCAATCAATTTCAAAATCACATGAAAACTGGTTTTCAAAAGATCACAGGCAAAATGTGTAATTATTGAAATTTTTCTTCCAATGTTTGCTGTTTCTATTAGACAAAACACGCAAAATCATATATTACATACCATTAACACTGCAGTTGTTTGTCAAATAACTTTGTGACTTGAGGAACATGAAATAAAGATAAGATATTTTAACACCAAACATATATATAAGTAAAACAGATGGTGGGCTCAAAGAACATGAGTTTTTAAAAATTCACACACAAAAAAGAATAGTTTAAGAAGATTAAGAAAAGGTGTAACAAATTCAGAATTGACATTCAGATCAAAGTAAATACATCTCAAAAGAGCAGCTTTCCAAAAACTATTAAAAAAAAAAAATCCCAGTGAACTGAAAAAATATTTGCATCACATTTCCTTACCCACACTGAACTGACTCATGATCACAAATTGTGATCACAATTACAATCATTAAAGGGCGTCTCATTGGAAAGTGTGCCTTAATAGTGCACATTCATTATTATTAACAAATGAGCAGGGCTAAAAATATTGGCATTTAAGTGAATGCCTATTTTCAAAACCCACTAGAATTAATTCTGGAACCCACAATTAATAATGGAGGCTTTCTCTGGAATTCCGCAACTGAAAGTTAACATAAAACTCTTCTCGTGTATGGGCGATGCAGACAGTTCAAAATATTTTTAAAGACTATATTCAAAATAATAATACACATTCTTTTCCAGTATCATACTTATTTTTTTAAACTAACTTATGGACAAAAGAAGAAATCCATACGCTACAGTCAAACAAGAATGCATGGTCTGGAATAAAATCTCAAGGTCAATTGAAGAAAAAAGTATGTTTGTTCAGCAGTCATGTAGCAGAAGAATAAAATGAAAGTGTGAATAATGTCTGTGTCCAAGATGAGGAAAGCATGCAAAACGTCTTTATTACAAACAGCCTACAGCAACATTCTCTTTAAGATAGGGCATGGATTATTTCTCACTCTCTAGGGAAGTAGTGAGTACTTTCCCACAGGTCTGAATGGAGAACCACATCATTCAGAATGCAGAGAGATTAAAAAGTAGGTTAAAACCATACTTTTTCCCCATCCTTATTACTCATCTTACACATAATTCTGCCTCTTGCTATGAGATCTCAAAGCTCTTTTTCAAGAAGATCAGAATTATTACCCACGTTTTACAGAAGACTAAATAAGGTAGAAATCATTTCTCACTGTGATATGCAGAAACTCAGTTTCTAATCTGGGAATAGAATCCAGGTTTTGCTGATCTCAATTCAGTATTCTATAAAGAAGGACAGACTTCCCATCTCAACAGTAACAATATAAGCAAGTAGCTACCCTCTCTCCCCATGTTTTGTCCCACAATGTATTTTCTGAATCATTTAGGAATTAGTTTAAAAACTGATACCACTAATATGGCACTAGTATACTTTCACCTCAACAGTCAGTCACTTTGACGAGACCAATCTTCACCATAATTTAGCAGCGAGTTAGTGCTCAAAACTGCACTCATCTAACATTCCACCTTTAATCAACATTCATAAGATTCCAGGATCAATATTCCAATCATGCTTGCAATAGTCTTTCTACCTAGCTAATTGTCACCAGACATGTAATTTTCACTAATTTCAAGACACTACAATTGAAGCCTCAACTATTTAATTGTTTTGCTAACAGTAGAAAGGTGTAACTCAAGGCAGCATAAAATTCTTGGTTTAATTCTACACACCTTTAAGAGTTAAATTCTGTACCAGCCTATTTGACGGACTAAACATTTATGGTAGGATTTTGTGATAGTCATAAAAAGCAGCTTTATCTTAAAGAAACTAGGTTATTTTAGGTGACAGATAGGCCTAATTAGGTATACTAGACTAAAGCACTACTGACCTAACATCTCATTAGTTCTGCTCAAACTCTTACTATGAGCATACAGTGTTGTCTTACCTTTGCCTTTGTGTTTTTTCTGCTTCTGCTCACTTAACTTATCCAATGGCAGGTCACTGAGGTCCAGACTATACAGGTTTCTAGCCAACACTTTAGTTAGTGTCTCCATTGTCAGCGACCACTCAGTGGCCAGCTCTTCCCAGTATGTCAGTGATGACATGACAGACAGTAAGTCATCCCAAAGCTCTCGAGAGATGTACACATTTAGATTTGCTTTGATCCAAGCTACTATAAGAGTCTAAAAGAATAAAATGAGAAATGTTGGCTTATCAACAAAAGATGACAATATTCACACATTACTGCTTAAAAAGAAGTACTTAACTGACACAGAAATTTCTATGTTCATTTCCTCGCCATTACACACAGACTTTTCATGAATAATCAAGTATTACATTAATGTGAAGAACATGTGCTTTTGATTTAAATATAGGAACAACTAGTTTAACTCTTGTAATATCTTTCCATATCTTTCAAGTTTTGACAGTTTTATAACTGTTCTCAATTTGTTCTCACATTTGTACGCACATTTGTAACTTCACTATTTTATTTTTTTTTTACTAAAGAATCTGAAGACATTATCATTTATAGAGAAGGTATCTTAACATTTTGCAAATATGAAGTTTGAAATCATCTATGATAGCTTATGGAAAGGAATACAAAAATTACTTCATTAGGCATAGATAGCACAGAAGACTGTGCTGGTGCAAGCTAAATTTTATTCAGTAACAGAAGTAGACTAACACTGATACATTTCCAGTTAACTCAATTAACGAAGTGCATTTCTCTTTAATTTCACTGTAGTGTGAAAACAATTATTAGAAAGCCATTAATGACAGACAGCATAAGATGTAGCCAGATGCTTAACCCATGCCATTCACATTATTGGGATGATTAATGATTTAAGTTGACAATTCAGACAACAGGAGTTAATGCATCTTGGTTAAAATTAAACTGAATTAATTAAATTGGATTTATGTTTAATTGCCTGGAAAAGAGGTCCTGCAAGTCTTCCTGCTAAAGTGGAGTTTTTTCTTCCTTGATACTGCAAGAAAGTTTGGGGTGGTATTTTCAGCACAGATTCAGTAACTCTGAGCAGCACAAGTAGCATTTGTTCCCTGCAAAGCAATATTAAAGTTAGAGTCAGCGCTTTGTTACATTTCTGTATATAGCAAGATACTTCTAAAGATAATGCCTGAGCATTACTTTCTCAAATATGCTGCAAACAGCCTAACTTGGTTATAGTAAAATAAATTTATGAAATTGCAAGGATATTTATTTATTTATTTATAAATGACACATTTTGGCAACATAACATTATCATGAGTATGCTTCATTAATTATTTTGTGTGGCATAGAATCACCATCATCACAGTCTGAGTTGCATCTTTAAAATGACAAACTGAGGAAGAAAATAGCAACTCAGTGGGATCTGTTTTCTTTTGTTTTTCTTAAATTCCCCATTGTTGATTGTTACTTCACAAGAGGAGACAAATCTTACATGACATGTAAGGTACTTACCCAGGAAATACTAGTGACAGACTGAATGCAAGTCAAGTTAAAATGGAATAAATCAGCCATTTGATATCCCCTTGCTACTGCTTCCTTGCAATAGAGGTGGTAATATACTACGTCATTAGAGACAGTTATTTAAAAGAAAGGGGGAAATAATGCAGATGACTTGGTAAGAGGGTCCCTTGTTCCTGCTATGCAACTTAAACACTGAAATGGAACAACACAGTTAAATAGTAAATGGACTCTTACACAAATGTCTAAAGCTGAAATTAATTGCAGATGAAGAGCAACCCACATCTCATTAAGTAATTATCCAGACTGAACTGAATGTATTTGTCCATTTTCAAATAAGACTGTGAAGCTTCATACGTGAGTTCATACTTAGAACTCCAGTACATGAGCAAAATGTCCTGGAAAAAAGCCATTACTACCTACTTAATAGTAGTCCATGTATACCAGCTTATTTCTTTTTTAACTGAGGCTAAGCTGTCCCAAACTAGCTAGTGTTTACTATCGGCTTTAGCAGAGGAGTTCACCAATTCCCTATGGCAAGTTGCCTGGGATATTAAACCTCATGTACTTATTGATTTAGAGAAACTGATTCACACAGTCAATACCATCCTATTGCATTTATCTTGTGAAATAATAAGACAAAAACAATAGCATTTTACCAAGTCTTCTTGTCCATAGTAACTTGAACTACCATGTGACGGTAGATATTAAGAATGCGTTTACACATATCAGTGTGTTCATCCAAAAGAGTTTTAATTTCATTTGCAGGTTCAAGAAAGAATATGTTTGAAGAATTTATTATAAAAACCTGTAAGTAAAAACAAAATAGATGTAATGAATTTGAAGCACTTTGATATTTTCAACAAATCTGTTAATAGTAATAAAGAAAGACACGCCCTCTAAAAGGGAACAGGATTCCTTTGTAAGAATAATATATTGTATTCCATTCTTTATATACTGATATCATGAGTTTCACTAGCAAGATGAAAATTAAATATCAAGTCTATTTCATACCTGTAATACTGACTGCACTCCAGCTCGCACATTTAGCTCTTCAGAGTCAACCTCAGACAGTTTATGCAAAGTCTCTTGGTAACAGCCATTTCTCGCCCAGTTTGAGTTTCTAACATGACTGGAGTTCATAGCTTTTTCCTGAAAAATATTTTGCTCTTAAAGTTCACACTGATTTTTGACAGGTATTTAAATTATGCATTAAACAAAGAAATATATAATAATAAACAGTAGACAGAAGTTTAACATCTATCTTAAAGACAACATTGTGTTTTAAGAGGCTTGTGGGAATTATTTTCAAGAATCTGGTTAAATGCCTGCTATTTTCATCACCATTTTATTTGTATATAATTTGTTCTCAGCTGAAAGCTAGCATACTTTATTACTACACAAACTATATATTGTAGCCAGTTTATAAAACCTTATGATTTTTAAAAATTGAACTAAATACATTAAAAAATTACAGATAGTGGAGCAAATTGGTAGTTCATACACACACTGTTTAATTGCCAATGCTTCATTCCCCCAACAGATGCTTTAACATCAAGCTAAATCACATACAGTCTGTTAAGAAAGCCACTTGGTCTTTGTCTCTGCCTACTATGCAAAAGATGCAGAAATAGCAGTCAACAATATTTTACCTCTTCTCTTTCTTTTGCTTTCTCTGATGAATTGTGGTCTACAACATTTTCATCACAATCTACAGTTGCACACTGCATTACTTCTTCAGGTTCTTTCATAAATAAAGGCTTATCTTCTTGCTGAATCCATTCCTGATACACCTTTACTACTTTCCTCATGGCAGCTGCTTCACATATTGGCAACAGAAACGCCTGGGAGTAGAAAAAAATCAGCAAAAACCCAATTACAATACTTGAAAGAACAGCTAAAACAGCATGGGTTCAAGCTACACCTAGGGCAGAACATTTTAAGGTACAAAGCGTCAAGATAAACTTCAAATTCACTTAAGCAGCGCACTATAATGTGCAAGCTCTAAGGGATAAAAAAAAAAGTACAACCACTGTAGGATCTTAACTAGTAAGTTTCTCACAAGCCTAAATGTTTGCTCACTTTTTTAATCTGCAATATGAAAGTGTGCAGACAGGTGATGCTTTACCAAGAAAACTTGAAAACTTAACTGCCAAAGAGATAGACATGAGAATCCACACAGGCAAATCTATTCAGTGTCTGGAATGCTGAAATTAAAACCTAAATACACATCAAAAGTATGCAAAACAAATGAGTAGAAGCTTCTTCTATGATACCTTCCATTTAGAGGTCTTTGAAGAGTAGAGTTAAATCAGTTCTAAATGGCTAATAAAAATGCAAGCAATATTCATTACTCATAGTAATATATCTTACTTCCATCTAAAAGAGATTCAGAGTAGTAGCCTTAAAACTAATGATTCATTGAAAAGACTTCAGAATTATTGTTTTTTTAAAAAAATCATATATTTGAATGTCAGCATGATGACTGATTTCTGCCCTCTTCAGGACGTTTTACGTAACTGCTGTGCCTGTAATAAGTAGTCAGAGATCAGAAACTGTTAATATTAGTCAGGTTTCAACTAGCTATAAGTACATTCATCAAAGACCGTAATGACCTAACAGTATTAAAAAAAAAACAACAGATAAACTACATTAGCACATGGTTTTATGGAGTCTATTGTGCGAGTGTTGAAAACTGACAACACCTCCAAGGAGTACCCACTTGACTCAAACACTTTCTCTCTCCAGAAATGGATGTGTCATATGAGTATCACACTAAAAATAAGTGTGAAAAAAATCACACTAGAAATAAGCGTCGAAAAAAAAGGAAGAAGTTCTATAGTTCCATTAATTTTGAACCTACATTCAACGTCTCAGATTGTCAACTCCTGCTTGGCAGTTTCAATAAAGTAACTCTGCTCATTCCTTTATAAATGCGTCCAATTTCTTCAACATTTTTTCGATGTTGTTTAGCTTCTGATATTCACCTCATTCAAGAATATCAATTTCATCATGAAATACTGAAGTTTTTTTAATGTTTAGCTTCCTGTTCTTTAAATAAAACTGTGTCTGCATTTCAACTGAAAGAATTTTTTCTTTAAGATTATTAGGAAAAACATCTTTACCTTTAAGACTATTCCATAAGGCATTAGAAAAAGTTTATCTTCCATTCATTCTCTTGGTTTGAACTCAAAGCTAGTATCTTTGTATTACAAAGAAAGACTTAAAATTCTGGTATATACTCTTAGTTTAAATTTGTGTAGTAAAGTTTCCAGCTACAAAAAAGTATTTTGAGCATGTTAAGCTTATATTTCTGGTTGCGGTACAATTACAAGCAGAATCTGTTACCTTCTGTAGCCATCTGTCTCACTTTTCTGATGAATACTGTCAAAGTAAGGTCAATTGACTGCTCCCAAAACAGATCTTGAACAGCTGCGTACTCCTAAAGGAGGCTTATATTTAAGTTTGTTTGTGAGTTATAACAGCTATGGGATTGATGTATGGAATGATAAAACATTTCTGTTGAACTGTAAAGTCTAAGTAAAACGCTCTCAAGCTGGTTATGAAAGAAATAGAATTACAAAAAGCAAGGTCCAGAGACATTCTACATAAGAATGAAAGATTCTGAAATGTTTTCTAATTCTTAAATTTTAAAGGCGAAACAACAAAATATGTATTTTTATAACGCCCTAGTTAGCAAATACACTGGAAAATAATATGACATGATGATCACTTTTAGTGTAATTTTTCTGTTCTTGTATTCTAAGGAAGGCTTTTTACCTGTCGAAAAATCTCAGTTAGAAAATTAACGTTAGTTCTTTTAGAAGAAAAGACTTTGCGGACAATTTCAATATCAGTTAAATGTTCTTCATCAATACTGCAGAGGCTAGAAGAACTTGGTTCTCTCTCTGTTAGAGTACTTGTATTAGAATGAGATTGTTCTGGCTCTGCACTTCTATCCTGCTTGTCAGTATTGTCATTTTTGCTGTCTTCTCTTGAAGCCATGCTAGCAGCTGCTCTCTGAAAGAGAAATTAAAAGAGTATTTCATAGCACATTTTAGTAATAGAATTTGAACTGCACAATTCAAATCACACAGAAGTATACTTTAAAACAGTACAGAGAATTCATGAAGAAGAACAAGTATAAAATTTACTGCATTTCAAAGTTTTTTACCTCTACTCAACTAAAACACAAATATTTATCAGATTAAGAAAAAAGAAAAAAGAACTACAATGACTCCTCCTAAACAGAATTCGTAAGCTGAAATTTTTAGACATTCCTTTTTATCAATTCTTTATTAATTACAATGATCAAAAGATCGCATGCTGCTAGCAATGTCATTAAAAGAAAAACAGAAAAACAAGAAAAAATTTTACCTGAATATTCTTTGGCACATTTTCACCTTCTATCCCAGGAATATGAGGTCCCGTATGGGGTTTTGGCTCAAGCCAGAAAGACACCAACCACCGAATGACAATAACACGAGCCTTAATAAAAGGTTCCTTTGTGCAATATATTGCCTCATTGGTTTCAGCATCTTTCTTAACCATTACATAGTGTGGCTTTGGTCTCATCTGTGGTATATCTGTAAGTAAATACAACATTTTAAAATATGTGCAAAGAGAAAGCTCTACGCTTAACCAAAGCCATTTTATGATTCTACATACAAGAAATCTTAAAACCATAACCAATACATGCAAGCATTTAGAGATGCTGCTTCTTCATATTCACTGTTCAACAATGCATTCCAAGTCATGCTGAAATGGCCATGATATACATAATCCCAAAACTAGACCATAAGGATTCAAAAGGCTGTCATTTTGTTCTGGAGTGAAAATGTATTAGTAATCCAACAGACAGCAACCAGTTTTTGCTATTGCTAAACCTTTAATTTTTATCTGGAAGTCATTTGTTGTATGGCCTTACAGACTTGCTTCAATTTAAAAAATATTTTTGCATGCTTTTTATGTTTTCAGCCTTATTTTTAATTTGCATGTTATCTCATTTGAAGAGAATCCTGAGCAAGCTCATTCCAATAACTACTTCACAGTTGCACTGAAAAGCACAAATGAGTTCTAAGAAGGAAAGTAACAATTAAGCAGAATAGAATGCATCCTATAGAAGAAAATTTTCACATACAATGAAGGCTTTGTCTTTTTATTTTTTTTAATTCTTAAGAAATGTTTATGGCTAAGTTACTAAACAGCAATTTATCTGTGACTCATACCAAATCTACAGACATTTAAGAACCTTGTTAGCCACTTAACTTCCTACTACCAAATCTACTAGGTGAACAGAGGCAGTTCAGAAGCAATGCACCATCGCACTTTCTAATGAAACCACAGAAACATTTGTTTGTCTGCAACAAACTACAGTTAACCGATATAGTTATGGGTCAACAGTTGTCTACTGATGCAGATCCTAACATCTAATCATGGCTGAAATGGGAAAGCCTGAATTCCAAACCATATTCTAAAAGGAGCTGCAATAAAAACAGACCTTTTTGGTCCTGTAACAGGTGAAAGATTAATAACACAACAGTGGGAAATTCTGCTCCTGAGCCCTTTAAATCTCACAGCTCCATCTAATACCACATTTGTATTATATAATTTTGCTGGACTTTGCTGTCAGAGCAAGGGCACATGCACCTTCATATGACTTAACTGCACTAGCTTGCAAGGAATGCAACGCCTCATGGTATTACAATCCTTCTCTTAAGGAACTTTGACTAATTCAAGATTTATAACCTAAAATTCCCATGTTCTGCACAGCAGTGACTCAGAATATTCTATGTATCCTGGTTCTCAGCTCCTGCAATGACAGACGCTGACAGTGTCACTGGTACTTGTGAATCTAATAGGAAAAAAAAAAGCAACATTTCTTACTAACTCAACTAAGATGGTACCCATAATTGCAATAAAAACATTACAAAAATCTAAAAATGTGCTAGGGCATGCAGGTGGGGACAGTTTGTTTTCAAATGCTGTATAATGGGCCTTCTGGTAAGCAACAGCCCAGTTGAATTCCAGACATATATATAACCAGCTCAACACTGCAAAACGTGATGTCTAGGTTTCATAACTCAATACAGAACAGTGCTATATGAAAATTGACAGAAATGACTACAAGACTTTTGTATGTGAATGGCATTTCTATGAGAGTAGTGCACCAACTTTTTTTCCCAGTTCTTCACTTTAGAAAGGCAAGTAGGAGATCTGCTGATACAGTCAGTGAAAATACAGCTGAAGACTGAAGATGATGGGTGCTGTCAGAGCATATCTTACTGCTGGCATTTCAGTAAAACAGCTTTTATCTGGGGATACCACCATGCAATCCCCCACCCTGCCCAAAATAAAAAACAAAACAAAAAAAAACCCAGAATGATGATCCCACCCAGATAAGGAGAGTGATGCATTAGACATTTAAGATACATTCCACGGTTTTACAATTTTTAGTAGGCCAGAAGGCAGTTCAAAAATACAAGAACTAGCATTCAAAGAAGATGTAAAGTATCCACATTAGAAATTGTAAAGTTGTTCTGCATCTGTATCTTCCTAATGTTAGGCCAACAGCCTAACATTCTGGGGATCCAGTATTACATTTTTGGTTTATATATGATCTCATTAATCCAGGAATAACAAATCCAGACAGAAGAAATGTAATAACTGCCTAGATAACAGCTGATTATCTCATGATACTCAAACTTTTAGATGTTTGAAGTTCAAAGCCACCCAGTGACAAAGTCTCCTGTTAATATGACAAATACATAAGACAATATCTGGCATCAGAATCGAGAATATCCAAATTGGTGCATCTCCATTTTCTCCAAGAGAGGCACACAAAACCAGAGAATCTCAACACGGCACTATTTAATTGAAAGTATGTTTTGCAAACATTACTAAAATTACATCAAGTACTTTTAATGGAAGCATTATTTTTAGAGGAAACCACATGACCTTTGTGTACCACCCATGTAAAAATAAGTTACAAATGAACAGGACACTTTTAAACAGCTTAGAAAGTTTTTATTTACTACAAATATAGAACAGTATCCCATCTTCATTTTGTAGAAAGAAGCAACTTCAGCACTTGGACAGTTGTTTCAGCCTTTTGAAAACACAGAATATGTCTTAGTGTACTGCAAAGATATTTACAGTCAGTCTCCTGTCATTTCATAGTATCTTCCCTGAACAGCCTCTCTCTATATATTACTCTCAACTGTATTATGTACTGCAGCTGTTTTTCAAATGCATCCTCCTTCAATTATTTGTTGTGCTTTCACATTTCTGCAAGTCTTCAAAGTATTGTGAGGGCTTTGTATAAGGGCACAGACCTAAAATAGAAGCAAATCAGAAGCTTACTGAATTGACTAAATAATATAAGAAAGTTTTCCCTTCCCCAACCTTCCATTTTTCATTCTGTTTAATTTTCCACTTCAGATAAGGAACTTAGTGTGAGCTTAAGCCAAGTTTTATATAAAGCAGAAAATGAAAAGATCGGGGGGGGGGGGGGGGGGGGGGGGAAACAAAACAAAACAAAAAAAAGGTGGTCACTTGGCAGCTTTGATCATGCTTACATTTTAAGGCAGTGAGGAGCACAGAGAGCTATGGGTCAGACTACCTTCTTGCTTACCTGTAAATGAATAAGCTCTTCTAAGTGGCTTGGAAATGGAACAGACAGGTATGACAGAAGTAACAATGACCCTGAAACCCATATTCCAAATAACACCTTACAGAACATGAATAGCTGCTAAAAGACATTTAAAACAATTCTACTTTTGTACTGTACTGCTCTTCCACGCCTGTGAGACTCCAAAAACTTGGAGGAGGCATGTCAGCTTCTTGTAACTGAATACTCACTGTAACTTCCTTAAGAAACTCTTTATTGAATATGCCACCATAAGCCCATGTACTAATGCCTGCTTAGTAAAACTCCTGCTTTTATTTGTAACCTCATGATTTTTCGTAAAGTAAACATTAATCCAGTAGCATAAAAACATGTTTTTATCAACATGCTCAGTGTCCAAGCTTTTGCTGATTTTTGTCTAAATGATTTCTCAGTTTTGTTTGGAACTGGCAAGTAGAGAATTGTTTTCAATTAGGGTGGGGGAGGAATGCTGGAGAAGAATTTCAGAAAGGAAAATTTCTATTGCACTTACCAGTTTCTGTTGCATCTGTTACTGTACTCCTCCCCAGACTGCTTCTGACTTTTCACAAATTAAGGCACTGACGGTAGTTTTGAAGATCTTTGTTAATTTCTTCTTTCTCATTGTCCTAAGACCTTTCAGGTTTCTCGTTTATGGTTCACAGGAGAATAAAGGACTACAGTAGTACTTCTGTGGAAGAATCGATCAAGACCTCCATAGAAAGAGATGAGGTTTCCACATTTCTTCTTCCAAGACCTCAAAGCAGCAGCACTTGTAGCTATTTCATCAGAGAAGCTCTTCAGTATCTTCACATAATTCTTGTTCCACAATTGCTTATGACTGGATTTATACTGTTCCTTTTCCCCTACGTGAGGTCTACCATTTGCAGGAACACCTATCTCAGTTTTTAAAATACACATCTCTGTAGAAAGCCATAATCCATACTTGGACTGGTAGCAAGAAAGACTTTTTCAGCATATTTCCCCACAGCTTGATCTTAGAACATGGAATTGTGGCTGGAGAGATTACTATTAATTTTTATGAGATGCTGCAACAACATCCAAGAGGAGTGGTGATGTGTACATATTATTCAGGCAATGAAATGGCACCTAAAAGCCCAAGTACATCATACTACTCTGCTTGCTTACGATTCGCACATGGTTGGATATAAAGCTGAGATACCAAGGTTGGGATATGCAAACAACATTCTGTTTAAGAATGGGCTACAAACCTCTAAACAAAAAAAGAAAAAATCCACTTGGGGTTGCTAAGTGAACACCTAGAATTCCAATGCTAAAATGCATCTTTCCATATAAACAAAGTCTGTTCTAAAGATGCTGAAACCTAGCTTCCTCCCTCCTAACGCAAGCTCATGGCAAAAACACAGCTGATATAACAACATAACTAACCTTGCCCTGACCGAACTCTTGAACAGGTGGAGTATGATCCAAACATGTTTCTTTATCTGTACATATTCTGTATGGATAAAGTCAGCATCTCCCAGACAGCAGTATACTACAGTATAACTTCTCATCTTAACATATTTAGTTTCTCTTCTGAGAATAACAGAGGTTACATTAAAGAACTGTTTCTACAAAATTCAATTTACCTGAATTGGTTTAATACAGCAAGACTGACAGAAATAAATGAAGAGATCAAAAGTTCTTCCACAGAGAATTGAAAATCACAAAACAGAAGTCACAATGTGTCCTTTCATAAGAAATAATGAGCATAAAGAATATTCTCTGAAGTGTAACTCAAGCAAGAAACTGTTTTGCCATGTTCTATGTTAGAGGAAATGTAGTGATTAATTACTTCATCAGTTGTACACACTTACCAAGTATAGGGTTATATAAGCTGGTCTCCTTACAGATATTTGGGAAAATGGAAGGTAAGTAATATTTCTTAAAATTTGAAAATAAAAATGAAAATCCCTTTTCCTGGTTTTCCTTGTTCTTCCATTCTAAACTCTTAACCTTCAAAAAAAAAATTAAGTAAGCATTAAGAAGAGAAAGATGACTGATGAAATTGCCTCTTTATATATTATTTCTATGGAACAATATCATACACATTTTAATGAACACTTTTAGAAAGATGAAACAAATTAGTTGGTAAATTACAATGAAACAGAGACCATTTCCCTGCAAAAGGAACACATTAAATACTGAAATGGATAGAAATACATTTGCTATGATGGTCATGTTAAGCAAGCCAGAGAATAAAGCTGAATTCACTGTTTGGTGGTTTTAATAAAACTGCTTTCATAATGCTTTATAAGAGAAAGGGCAATTACCCATGCTACCCTAAACATTTCTTTTGATAATTTAACACATTTTGACCATTATAGTAGGTACTTGTAATTGTTTCATATTGCCAAACACAAATCAGACAATGATCCAAAATTAAATTTCTGATGATGTCCTGGAGAATTCACCTGCCTGCAAAATCATGTCAGGCCTACCACAAATAAAATGAAGGAGTTTTTTTAGGAAAGTACCTTTCCCAAATCTACCCCAATTGTTACTGAAAGTCTGAAACTGTTACTGAAAGTTTCTGTTAGAGAATGGAGAAGTTGTACATTTAACTTCACAAATTCTAGAAAGAGAGGTGAAGGAAAGACAATGCTAAGCACAAATACTGGCTGTCCCAGTTTTACAATTCTTTGTGTCTGACATCCTAGTATCACTTCGTTTTATCATCTACTCTGAGTTTAAGTCTATGAAAGAGGCCAGCAACATTTGCTCGGGCTTGTCAGAAACTCTTATCATAAAAATCCAATGTTTTCAGTCAGAACTTTCACCTTAGTCCAAAAAAGAAAAACTCCAGTGACCAGGAAACCTAGACAATACCCTTTAACCAGGTAAAGAAAACCAAAAGAATGGAGAGAGAGAAGTGGGAGGAAAGCTGGAATCTGCCTTTCTAGCACTGACAGCTTTGTTTCTTCTCCACGCTGCAAAGTGATGGAGGACACTGTGGTAATAGACCGGTGAATCTTCACAAGATGCGTAAAGATTTTTTAAGAGATATGGCTTTTCATGAAGGACTTGTTCAGGGCAGAAAGAATGTTCAAGATATTTTTATACACATTTGCAGTATACAGAGTGCTAACAGTGAACTTTTTCTTTGTGCTGGACAAACAGATGTTAGCTGTTTCATGTTGATTTGCTTAAAAGCTACAGAACATACCTGAATTACCATGTATTTCAAAAGCGCTTCTAAGAAATAGCTTGTTAAGTCTTCTTGCCCTTTATCTCCAGATTGAGGAGGAACAAGTGGAGTGATTTCCTCTATAGTCACTTGAGCTATCAAAGAATAATAATAATAAAATCAGATCTACATTTATGACTTCAGTACAAATATCTACCAAGTCATGAAAGTAGAGATTCACTGCTGTGAACAGAGAGCTACAGGCAAACAAACCAAACACATTAATGAAATTTACTAAGTTTGAGCTAATAAATCAACATACAAATAATTTATTACATATCTAAAAAAAAAAAAAGATTAATTCTCCTTATGAACCTTGAAATTTACCTGCTAATACCCAATCTTTCTAAAGGACATAATCAATATTTTGAAATTTATGCAAATAAAAATGTGGCATTTGTGAAATATGAACATTAAAGCTTATCTACATTTTCTTCATTTAGTAATTCATCAATTACATCAAAAAGTTTTAGTTTTATACATCCCTTGCCTCTAAAGTAAAGCTAGATAGGTGTTATTTTCCTCTTGGTCCTGCAGAAACATGTTTGCATTTCACTCTTTGTACTCTGCAATTCTATACTGCCTACACATTTGGATTTTTTTCCTTCCTTCTTGTGTCTGCATTCTTGAGATAACTTCAGAACAGGCCTTTAAGTAACTAAAATCTCCAAAGCTAACCTGTCAGGAAATTCAGCAGCTAGAGTCATCTTTCTGTAAATTTTAACTACCAATTAAGAAGGTACTGTTGGCACCTATAAGCAATGCCTGCGCCAGCTCCAAAGCACTAGGTGGAGGTGGGGAGAGAGGCAACAGCATTTTCTGCTCGGAGGGAAAAAAAAAAAAAAGACTAGGTACTTATTTGCATTTGTCTGAATACACAGTTTGCAAACAAAATACACAGTCAGCACTCGAGACCACTCAATTCCAGTTCATGGATAAATCTGAATTCCAACAAAAGGTATATGGACTGAATTATAACGTAAGAGTTTTCCCCAAAGCTACAATTATCTGATACTTACTGCTGGAGGGAACAGTTGAAGGAAAATTTGCCATGAAAATAATAAGAGAAAGTTCTCAATGTACTCTATCAATTAGGGAAGATAATGCTCCTAGCTTTAAACATTTCTTATCATATCAATTATGTGAAAAATTAAGTAACGTTAACAAATTACATACTTTCTTGAACATTAAGAGGAGGGTTAATAAGATTATCTAGTGTTCGGGGACCATATTCAGATTGTGGTGATGAAAATCCAGGAATTAAGCAAGAAAACATCCATAATTGTTCTTTACTACAGTTATTCTGAAGTGCTTGCAGCCACAGCAGAAAGAGACGCACACCCTCTCGACGTATCTGAAATGAGAAAATGGAACAAGGGAACAAGTTAACTTGGACCAAAACAATTCTGTACATCCTGAAGGGAGGAGAAAAAAAAGAGAGGGGTGTAAAATATAAGAACAGACAGCGTAACGACCAGTAGAACCAAGCTAGCAATCTGCACGTCCTGCTGAAATGCAGATCCCACAATCACTTTCACAGTGGCTTCCCTGAAAGAAGAGGAAGACAACCAATATGCATCTACTCACTTGCTTGAACAGTGTGAGATGCCATCTGAATTTTTAAGAAAATAAATAATATCATAAGATCTCTAAATGTGCTTGTGAATTGTAACAGCAGAGCGAGCCTTTTGCAATAGCAGGACTCACAGAATCACGTAATTGTTGGGGATGGAAGGGACCTCAGGAGATCATCTAGTCCAATCCCCCGATAAAGCAATTTTCTTTAAGTAGGTTGTACAGGGAAGTGTTCATGCAGGTTCTGAATATCTCCAGAGAATCAGACTCTATAATCTCTCTGGGAAAATTGTTCCAGTGCTGTCATCCTCAAAGTACAGAACCTTTTTCTCATGTTCACATGGAACTTCCTGCTTTCCAGGTTTCGTCCATTGCTCCTTGTCCCGTCACTGGGCAGCAATGAAAAGTGCCTGGCCTATCTCCCTGATGCTCACTCTTCAGACATTTATACTCTTACCCTTTTGCATTCCTTCTTCAACAAACAGGATAGAGTCCCAGAACAATTTTCTCCTGGCTCTCACAATGGAGAACTTCAGGACCAAAAAGCTTGAAGATGGTTTACAGAGAAGTGGCACAGCTGCTTACTGCTGTACATACCATATGGTCAACCATTATTATTTTACTACCCATTAGTCTCTTTGACCTAGGTAATTTCCTAAGATAATCAAAACCTCAGCACTGAACAATTAAGGCTTACTCCTGCTTTTATACAAAAATCTTCAATAATTTTAATCACCTTACTACTGTCAATAGTTCTACTGAAATTAACATATCGATTAAAAGTGATTACCTCATGACACCAAGTCATGACCTGAGTCTCACTACTATAATTCTTCCATATTTTTAAGTATTTGAGACAAAATTAAATAGCATGCAACTTTTTCCAATACCTTTAATGAATTTCCAGTATGAAGAAGCTTCTTTAAAATCAACCCTGAAAAGAAAAAAATATTTTTCTTAATTTCTTTGTCAAATAAGATGTCAGAGTTCTCGGTCAGACTTGATAACATCTTTTAAACAAGTCCTTGGCAACCTCCAGTTTAATCTTGGTGAGCTTGTTACCTTCAGGCAACTCTCTCAATGCCAGAAGGAAAAAAAGATCACCATCACTCACAGATCCCTTGTGACACAGAACATATTTCCAAAAGGACATTTGGGAGACATACACTGAACATAAATGATTCTTATATCATTGACAAAAGTAAAATCAGTGTTACCCACTTACAAATATAGATCCCCCCCAATTTTTTCCATCTATTACTATATGAAAATTGGAAAATTAGTTTACGGTGCAGCTGTCTACTTGCCCTTGTTCTTTCTTAACCACTGTTAGATTTCTGAGTTCTCAGGAAGAAAAGCATCTTACTATGTTGTTCACTGTTGTTGCTTCATTTCTCTCCCCCATCCCCCCCAACCCCAAATATTTTTTTCTTTCCCTACCTTGATAATGTTTCAAGATGTTAATCCCTGCTATGGCACTGAAATTTTTATGAAAATAATAGCACAAACTCCTAACAGGTACCAACAACAACAACAACAAAAGGTTAAAAAAAACAAACAAACAAAAAGCCAAGTAACTTACCAATACTATGAAACTGCCACCTCTGATGAATCCTTTCTGGAAGGAGTTGCAATATTTTCTACAAAAACATAACAAAAACAGAACCCACATATATATGCTGTAGATATCATACTCAGAAGACTAAAAAACACTTTCAGAAAGGCCATAAATCAGAAACTAGAAGCTTTAGAAAATTTTCTAAATTTTCACACTACTCTCACTGGAAACATTACTGTCCTTTCCATAAAATCCTCTTCCTAAAGCTGAAATGCCCAAAGGCTCTAATACACTGTCTGGCACATCCTGTAGATTTCAGATGTTACTGCAGTTTATCTAGCTTCACTTACTCTTGGCTGAATATTACTACTTACAGCACAGAGAATAAAATGGGATGAGTATTTGCCTCAGTTGCTCTCATTCCTAACAGTTGTATTAGGTCAATTCTGCCTTTATATAGTGGTTTAAGCTAGGCTGTTCAGCTGTGAACTTGCCTCTGTGGCACAGGCATTTATTCAGCTTTCTCTAGACAAAAGCAGTATGTTCCAGCAAAATATTTATGAGCTGGGACAATAACAGTCTACACTTCTGCAGTTACATTAGTAGAAGATGGAAAGAAACAAAGCAGTAAGCTACAAAGGAAGTCCAAAATTTATTATGTAGCATTTCAATATTTATGCTAAGAAGCATTAACAATTTGTAAACAACCTGCCTTCCTAAACAAATTTCTGGCCTTGTCCCTCGAGAAGCCTGTGAAACTGCTTCCATAGCACAGCTCACCAAATAACCCTTATGCAACAACCAGTGAACTAATCAAACAGTTCTGTTCAGATTCACTCTCTCCTACACAGCTAACCCTACAGTTTTAAGCAGCAATGTATCCCACAATCAAACAAACAAAAAAACCCACTAACAAAAAACATTTTAAAACTGTATTCAACCATGTAATCAGCATTTATCAACTTTCTACTTTAAATATTCTTAAAACAAAAAGAACCTAAATTCTAAACTATGATCTCTCATCAAAAAAAGCCTGATTTAATCCAGATAGATTCTGAAGTCATCTTAACTAAGTGAAGCAATGCTTTTGGTAAGGATATTATGAACTGTTATTTTGAAAAGCAAAATATAGAAGCAAATCTGTGTAAGCTAGTTCCGCACCCATAATAACCATCACCACCAAAAATGGGAACAGACACATAAAATGCTTTTTCCAGTTAATACACCTTCCTGCAAAAGTTCAAGTCAAAATCTTTTTCTTTTCACCTAAAGCACAGATATAACTTTAAGCAAAAGAAAAAGGAAATGCAGTTCAGCATAAAGCACATTTCTAGTGGACTGAAGGATAGCTACTGTTACTATTCAACCGGACTGAACTGAAAGCCAAAAATTTTATTAAGGAATGTTGAAGTTATCTTACCTCGAAAATAAAAAGAATAGAATCTAATTCTTCTCTTTGAGACTTGTGACCTAGTTGCAATTAAGAAGATATCAAAGCAGAATTTAAAGAACACTGAGGAATATTCTTAGATGCATAAAACAAAAACATGCACTTCTACAATCAATTATTATTTCGTATTCCTTCTGTAAATAAAAAGAATACCTTCTTCTGTTACAGTTTATAACAACAAAAGTAAAAATAGAAAGTTCGTATAACTTTCTATTATGGCATCAGCAGCTGGCAGAGATTAAGTTACACACCATCTTATGAAGTAATGCTTCTGCAGAACACAAAAAGCCTAACATCTGAAGAATTCCCATTTTTCAGAATTTCAAAAACAGTAATTAGAGAATAAACTCTTCTTCCTCAATCCCCACTGCATGCATACTTAATTACACTGCCTTTATTCACCATGTTAGTGCTTGTACATATTTCTGCATACCTAATATATTTGGAATCACAGAAGCACAAAGACCAAAGACCATTCTATTTGAAATACTCACCTTTTTGTTTCAGACCTACTTCAATAGTCACAAAGTTTTCAAAGAACACATAATATATATGTGAGAAATGTAGATCAAAAAACTGTTTGAGATCAATCGATTCTGCATTCTCTGAAAAACAAAACAGAAGATTTTCATTTTTCCAAATATTTGGTCACTTCCAGTACACCATTATCCTATAGTAAGGAAAGGAGAATTAAAAAGTAATTGTTGGTAAAGAAATTCTTCAAGTTTTCATTCTTTTAAACTGAAGCTAATGAAAGTGCCCCTCAAAATTTACAACAGGAAGCAGCATCTCTTTCACATACGCTTGCATGGCAGCAGCATTTGCAAACCTCAGCAGGCAATCAGAATTTCAGGAAGAATAGCGCTGTAGAGATTAATCTTGTTTTAATTAATAATCCATTAGAAATAAAGCCACCCCACCACTCCTAGTCTGTGCAACAGAAAGACCATCTCTGTCATCCACTGTTACCAGCAGCAACTACCAGACACAACTAAGCTGAGTGGGAGGACAATAAGCAAGGACCACCTCTGCTCTTTAGAGAGACATTTTGGGAGGAAGCAAGCAGCAGCCCTTGACTCCCACTGCTGCTCCTCCCTCCTCCTCTCCCAAGGTTCAGACATGCCAGCCTGGTCCAGTGCCCCAGGCTCCTTTGATTATGGTGTCTCTGGAGATGAGATGCTAGTAACTCCAGATGCGCTGAAGCTAAAATTTTGTGAGGTTATTAACTATTTCAAATATCAATAAATACACTGAAGGAAAGGTACTCCCTGTTCAGATATTTAACAAAAGACTAGAAGTAGGTCCACAGAAGAATAGCCAGGAAGCATGTGGCAACAGGGAGACAGTTTAAAAAGCTAAAACACTTTCCCTTCAAAATTCTGATGTGGAACAACAATAAAACAATGGAAGTAAGGCAAATCAAAATGTATACAGATGCTTTATAGCCCTCACCATCAATCTTTACCATTTCTACACACTGAAGCATTATTAACTGACGCTCTCATAATTTCCTTTCTAATTCTGCTAAATCTGTTTTTTAAACACTTTCCAAATGATATCAATCTTAATCTACATGACAGGACATATAAATCCCTTCCGCATCCCCCCCCAAAAAAAAGAAAAGCAAGGATAGCCAAAAGCACAGAATATTTTAAATACTATTTCTGCAGTACTGACAACACAATTTTATCACAAATCTTGCTATGAAATTTTCTATTACATGCTGAATTTTTGCAGTATCTTAAGAAAGACATTCTACCTATGTCTTCCATAACCAGTGCTGTGGATTCAGTGCTCTTAAATAAGATACTGCTGTACAAAAAACTAAGACTGATTTTTCAAGCAAGACAGCTCAGCTAGCGATAACCTTAGCAGCCCAGGTAGGTAAAGTATGTACCTGACCTACAGGATTACAAAGCCTCCAGTTTCGCAGACCACATCACCATTTATAGATCAGCAGCATAATTGCTATCAAGTAGTCTGAAACATTGAAGGACAACAAAAAAATACTTCCTTTTTAAACAAAGTGAACTTTGATTCAAAGAAGGTCAGGGCAACGAGCCAAGAAACTGAGCTGTGAGTACAGTACAATTGCTATATCCATTTCCACTTGTGGGGCAGAATTCCACAGTTCTGGACTACAGGCGTGAGAATACATTAAGAACAAATCTGACAGGATTTGAGACAGAAGGAGTGAAAGGGAAAAGAATGATTGAGACATTCATGAAAGTGGATAAGGTAGTAGAAGATATAGTTTCCATCTTACTTTACTATTGTATGGGAAATACACAAAGAAATGGGGGAAACAGTTGACCTGATGTGACCTAATGTGAACGAATGGAAGAAAATAGTTCTAGATCCTAAAAAGGGATGAGAAGCAGTTAACCAGCTTCCTTTTGTATGCCAACTGAATGTTTCATCTCTCAAAATGAGCAGTCTTTACCCAGACATAGGCAAACTCAAGACCAAAAAAAAATATTCTTCTTCTTTCAAATTCAATCTTAGCACAACAGTTCATAATTTTAGTAGCTCCCTTGACTCACCAGAAGAACTAAGGGTTTGCCTACATAACCAACTGAACACGCAGTCTTCATTTCCCTAGTTGCTGCAGTGACGCTCCTGTAGGTACAACCTGCGCTATGGTAAAGCTTTTTGTCATTTCTCTGATCTCTCAAGAAATTCAGAGAACAGTCTGTTCTACTTTTTTTTTTTTTATCTGTTTAATTACAATGTAAGGTGGTGTTAGTCACCTCAGAAAAAAAATAGGAGCACTGCTTGACCTGCATTGTTACCATTAACACCTGAATAACACCTCCAGAAGTGTACTGCCTAAGTACACCCATAGCTTGGAAGAAGATAATACAAGTCAAAAGCTCCTTAATATTGCAACTTCTATACCAAATGCGTTTTCACCCTCATTTCCTAAGAGGACATTCAATACCATAAACAAAGTAAGTTTCTAGAATTCAAACAGTTAGTAAGCACTGAGTGCTTGCAGTAAGTGCTACTGCTTTAGGACAAAGTAATAAAGATACATTTTATTAAATAAGAATTTTGTTCAGTCATTACCTGACAATAATGCACACGCACAAAATTTCTTTTAATGTTGAAAATTTTAAAGGGAGGAAAAAAATGTACAACTAAAAGGTCACTGTTTGCCACCTACAATAAAAACCAGCTTCTACTCATTCCCTAAACAGCACCTTCAGTGATTCAATATGTTACTGACCCAGAAATTCAGGATCTTGCATTAATGAAAGAAATCTGGAATGTATTATGCACAGCTGGACCAAGAATCTCAGCAATGAGGAGTAAGAAAAAAAATAACGTACCATATGGAAACAGTGATGCAGATTTCAGATTTTGATCTGGAAATCGTCTCATCTGGAGACCCGTGTTATAACCCGCCCTGTAAGCAGCCTGTATGGCTAAACCATGCATCACGAGACAGACTACAGCTCTCCTCAATTACCTGAGCAAACACGCACTGCATGCACATCACTAGAATTTATCAAACTTCTAGAGATACTCTGCTACACTCTCCTTCATTTAAAAGCTTACCATTTTTCTGAATGAAAGTGTTTCTAAAACATTCAGTTTACCTTTATCATTGTGATAAAGATACAGATTTTAAGTGCCATTATCTTCAACCATTTCCTTCAATTCTAAACAATTTGTCTTTCTCCATGCTCTCCCAAAGTACCATGAATGCTGTACAATGTGCTAAAAAACATTTCCTCTACAAGAAGCACGTGCAAGTCCTTTCCATGCAGCCTTAAACTGGGAATTATCAGGAAGCTGCTTGTCTCCTTTGGCTACTTAAACTTATCTGCCATTCTGAAAGAGATGTAACCTTGTGGGCTTACACAGAAACAGGCTTTCCTCTTTCATTTGAAATTTATTTTTAAACAAAAGAGCTTTGCATTCTCTCACCACAGCTTCATGCAACTAACACAAAGTAATGTGTTCCTTGTGTTCTTAGTACTTGTGCCCAGAAAAAAAGACAACTCAAAAATAGATCTGGCACCATTTGAAATAGAAAAGTTTCCCAGAACAGGAAAGGGAAAACAGGACAACACCTATTTCCTTATTCCAAGAATGTAAAAACCAAAACTTTGACTGTACAAAAATAAATAGTTTTAATACGCTGAAATGAGATTTCCATCTTCATTCACAGAAGCTCTTAGAAAATGTTGTTTTCTTTATGCTCCACAGTACAAGTAAACATGGAGTTTTTTGATTGCTGAGAGTTTCCCAATATTTCTCTGTGACCCCAAAATTGATACAAATCTCATCCCTGTATTAACTGAGTTCTGTTGTTCCTCTTTATTTTTATAGGAAGAAAGTTGCATTTCAGCACAGATGTGACACCTCCTTTGTCCTCCTTCCCCTCCTCTCCCCGCCCCAACCCTTCTACTAAGCTTTTATGAAAGTGGCTTCTGTTTTCTCTAGCCCCAGCATTAAGAAGGTACGTTTTTCTGGCTGAAACTGCAGAAATTGGATTGCATTTACGGAATTTAGTTCTATTCTGATGCATCATACAGAGAACCAAACTTAAAATGGAATATTATATCCAAGATATTTGTATGAACCTCATTACAAGAACAGTCAAGTATCCAATCAACTGCAATTTATATTTCCATTAAATTGATTTAAACTTGAAGTTCTACTTACAGACTGGTCCTGCAGCACAGGACCAAATAAAAAATAAACTAAAACAAAACTGCATCAAAAAACTCCTCCATCTCTGCTTTCAACTTCTGTGCTTACATTTGATGATACTTTTAGGAATTACTTTCACTTATTTTCGGTTAGCTACTCTTCAAGGAACTTGTTTTCCTGTCTTTTCAAACAGCCAACTCTTTTGCAAGTTACTAGTTCAAAACTTTGCAAAGGGTTGCACTCTTTTTAAGTACCCCAGCAAGGCATGCAGAACTTGAAATGCCCACATCATCTGATCATTCTAGGAAAATCAGATTCTAAGGTCGATTCTGCTATAACTCTGCTTTAGATGTTGCTCCAACGCTTTACTTACAGTTCAATTATCAGTACACCCCTTCGTAAACAGGAATAATTTGCAGTCACATAAGTAATCCAGTATTTTAATACAAATATCCATCAATATTACTCATTCAAAGAAGCATACTATTTCAACAGCAATTCATACTTATAGTTACAATGTAAAAGAGCTTAAAAAAAACCCACAACAAGCTACCATTTCGTCCAATGTAAAACATGAAACAGAAAGTAGATATTTTTTTTTACTGCACATTTAACCTTGTAAACAATCATCTAAGAACGATTCTGGAAATTTTCCAAGTTTACACATAAAACTCTCCAATCCACCACGCCTCAGAGGGCAATCTCTGTGAGCCTTAATATATAGCATAAACAATTCTCCTTCTCCATTTTGTTTTCTACATTTTATAGTACAAATTATTACAAAGTAATCCATAGTATATGCTTACGAGTGAGTTCACAATAGAAATGCACAGTACTGCTTAGAAGATTGCCTCCGTATGAGATTAAAATGTTAGCAAACATGTAATTCTTCGTTTTCTGCACAGAACAGAACATTAACAGTAAACAATCAAAGCTAGAAAGCTAGAACAACAGGAAACCCATGCAGATCTTAGAAAGTCATGAACTTTTTCCGAAGAGAACATGAACATTCACCATTTACACACAACACAGAAATTTACCATACTAGTTAATGGAATGACCAACGCCATTACTGATCCAATTGTGGTTAATTTACCTTTAAGTGTTTAAGGTTTAATTAGCATGCATACAAACAAAACTGTCACAGATAGGATAACAAAAGCATTACTCTGAGACTTGGTGGCTTCTTACTCACTTTCCCCCATCCTCACCCAAAAATCTAATACCAATGTAACAAACAACAACCTAGAGGATGGGCAGACTTATAGCTCCTTTCTGTAAATTCAGGGTCCACTACAGGCTGAAATTTTGTGTACTGATTCTCATAATGAATCAGTGGCTTTAGGAAGCAAGACGGTTTGAAGTTTCCTAAGATTCAGCACGCAAGCAAAACAGCAAAAAGAAATTATTCTTAATTCCTCAGGGCAGAAAATCTAACTGCTGCTCTTCAGTAAAGCAGTACAGAGGATCAGTTTACCTACAAACATTCTCCTAAATACAAAACAAGATCATTTAAAGAGTTTAAGTAGGAAACATCCAGAACTAACCAATGGTTCTGGGATATTTAATAGACTGCCAAAAAGTGACAAAAGAAAGGATACAATAAGCCACACTGTTTCCAACAACATGCTATGGGTGTATACCTATTAAACAGGGTTTTCACCTTAGCTTTATCGTTTTGTATCACTAAAAACTACCCAAGTTAATTCATTTATTATTGTTACTTTCATGTAATATTTTCAAAACATCCCTGAGGTTCCTGGTACTGAAAAAAATAAGAGCACATGAGAAATTTTTTTTAACAGACTTCATTTTTGCATTGGACAAGTCTGAATTTCAGATCATGAGCACCTTTTAGAGACAAATGAACATGGGAAAAAGTAAATGGGAATGATTAAGTATGTTAACAGCATGACCATCATCTACACACAAACTGCTACCAAATATCACCATTAGTTAACCGTAGGAATGAGCAGAGCAGCTGACAGCTCTCCAGCCCAGCTGCTTCTGCTTGCCAGCAGACTCCAGAGGGGTTACAACACTGATGAGCATTATAAAACTACTCCCACAACAACTCACGTGCATTCCAGAAGTTTGGCTTTTATTTAAGCAACTTCAAACACTCCCATAGCAATGTACTTATTTCCATTCCGAACTGCCACAACTAAACCCACACTGACTTTCCCTTCAAGTCCAAGCATCTAGAGCCATTCCTTTGTCTAGCCTGGGACTTTGATCCCATTCCAGCTGTAGCCTCAAAGGCTAGCAGTACTGGCCAGCACTGCTGTCTGCAGGTCATGTGGAACATAAGCCAAAATCCTAAAGCAAAACAATTCTTTCCCCCCTTTCTGACGGCCAGAAGAGAACAGAATGGGTTCAGGTTTAAGTCAGACTGACAGAACACCAACTCAGGCATCTTAAATTGTGCTCAGCCGGCAGCTAAAGCCTGGAATACTGCTGGTGACATGTCCTCTGCAGTTAGAGTTACCAGGAGAGTTAAAAAAATAAATACATATAACCCATGCCAAAAATAACACAGCATTACACATCCACTGAAACTTCTGGAACAGTTATCTCCAGCGGAAATTCCAGGCAGCTATTTCTGCTGCAGCTTCCCACCAGCCCTCCACTAACAGCAAGGAAACATTCTTGATTTCTTATAGTACAGAAGTGAGATTACAATGAACAATGTTGCTGATGTGCAACAACAGCAAATTTTACCCAGCTGAGGCATTAGGGCCAACTGCCAGTCAAATACATTTCTTAAATTAAAATCCCTTTAGATAAAGGCCATCTTTAAGCATATTGTTTAATATTAAGCAATATATCAAAATGGAAGTTGAATAGAGAGCATCTCATCCTGCACTGTACTGCTTGACTTCTCCCTTTTAAAGCTCACTTAAACGGGATGTCAAGCACTGACCACTGAGACAACCAAAAGAAAATATAAGAAATCCACACTTCAAACTCCCTCTCTCTCCTCTTAACATTCTACATTAAAAACATTTTTTCTATGGATCCAGAGATACAAGCAGTGCATTTATAAGATACTATTTGTGAGGAACAAAATATTTGTTTTCCTTCATTGAGAGGTGAAGTTTTGATGCTGAGATCTCATTAAGCAATACAACACTAACTGAAAGAACAAGGCAATGTTATTTATTATTATAATAACATTACAGCACCTCCCCTTAACCTTTAATCCTAAAAATTGCAATTAGTCACTAAAACACTGGGGATTTATATAAAATACATATTTTTCTGGAAAATTACAAGCTTAATTCTAAAGGCAACATGTAACTCCTTAAGGTGTGCTATGTGCCTTCACTGCCATCTACTAGCCATGTCTCAGTGATCACATCTGCACCAGCTGCAGCTGGCAGCTGTCTGCAACAGCAGGACCCCACTTCTGCCATAGCTGAGCCACATCCACAGATCGCAGGAGAATCCCTGCCTGCATTCATGCTCAAGATTGACATGCACTTACCACCAAAAGCAGCTCACAGTAAGCACAACTATTACACCTTTCCAGTGTAAAGAAAGGAGACAGAAGAATAGTTCATTTAAAAAAAATAATAACATGTAAATCAGATGCTGACAGAGATAGCATTAGAAGACTAAATGATTTCAAGGTACTGGAGTGGGTTGGGAAAAAGAAAAAAAAAGCATACACAGTTATCTGTAGGAAGAAACTAATACACCTTAAAATAAACAAGTCCCTTAAAGGAGATAGCTCCACCTGTTTCAAGAAATAAATTGCAGCTGTGAAACAGAAAAGCAGATTACTCTAACTCACAGACTGATGTGTCCCAGGATACGGCTTCAAGCTCTTTCTAAGATTTCATAAGATTTCTTAGCAATAACAATATTTATTGTTACTTGGAGGTCTCCTAAAGGACACCTAATGCCTGGGAAATACATAAATTGTTAATTTACTACATTTATTTTAAGAAATAATTCAATAAATTATTCAAAAGTTGTCTGAATTTCTCTGAAAAAGTCTGAATCCCATAAACAGAGCCATACTGAGCCATGGCAGAGAACCACTCCAAGACAGGATACTAGGTTCAAGTGGCAAAGAGCAGATTCTAAATAACAGTTCTGGAGGAAAATAAATAAAGAGAATACATCTGCCCCAAATACACCCATGCCTGATTGACAGTCTAGCACTCAAGGATCTCCACACCAAAAAATCTCCCATCGTATCTTCAGATTTGGTGAATCTTAACAGGCTTTACTTCCTTGTGTCTCTTTCATGTGTGTTTACATGTTTTTCCTGCCCCTCCAAAAAGGGAGGCCAAAAATTTCTTTCCATATTAAAGCTTTATCCTTATCTGTGTCGTTTTCATCTCTGAATTATTTGTACAGACTACAACAATAAGTAAAGCTGATGTTTTCAGATAACAGCACACTACTGTTTTATGAGACACTGCCTATATTTTTGTCCACAGGCTAATTTGCATGTTTTACTAAATTTAATCTGAACTGCCAATAATGACTAAGTATTTTTTCTAGAAACGATACAATTCACAGCATTCTAAGTTACCTTGTAAAAACATTTGAATAATTCCATCTAATGTGCGCTATTTTTAATTTTTTTTTTTTTTTTAATAAAAGTCACCTGCTTTTGTACTATCCACTCTTTGAAACTCTTCTGTTGCTTCTGGCCTTAAATAACAACCGTATTATATCAGCTTAACTATTTTTAGATGATGCCTGACTTGCACCACTGTTTTGCAGGATTCAACTGTCAATATTTCACCAGAAAAACAAACAAACCAACCAACCAACCAAACACCTTTTTTCTCCTCTTTGGCTAATAGATTAATAGAATGACTTAAGTTGGAAGGGACCTTAAAGGTCATCTAGGTCCAACTCCTTGCCATGGGCAGGGTTGCCAACCAGATCAACCTGCCCAGGGCCCCATCTAACATGGACTTGAATGCCTCCAGAGACACAGCACATCATGGTTTTATCCATAAGCACTCTGCCCCCCTTCGTGCCTATTTAATTATCTGGTAAGATCTTAGCGGAGAATGGGTGTTTTAGATGCCTAGATAAAAAGATGAACAAGTACTCTCTTTCCTGCAGCAAGTCTTTGCCATGAATCCAAAGGCCACGTTTTAGTTTACTGGCACCGAACCAAACACTGGAAGAATACAGCAATAACATTAACTCCGGTCCAATTGACCTTGCAGGCCTACTGAAAGGTTTTTAAGCTTATAAGTAAAAACACTTCTCTCCCTCTGCTAGATGTGAAACAGCAGAGAATTCTCTTCCAAATGATCTTTTAGTCTCCAACACACAGGGCTTAAGAGCAATAACCAAGACAAACCATTTTCATGAATAAATATGCCAAAACAGACTCCACCATCACCTCTCTGAGATACTCTGCTGGCAGTAGCTAGCCTGGCTCCACTGAAGCAACAGAAACACACTGATTATTACATAGGGAGCAATGGTCAGTGGGGAAGGAAAAAAAAAAAAAAGATAAACAGGAAAATGCAGCATTACGCTGCTCAAGCTGCAGAATGAAGTCTGCACGGAAAGCCATCTCAGGCAGTGGTCTTTTCCATGCAGGCACATCACTTGTTTTTAATGTGGTCCAGCAGATGAGTAAGAGAAAAAAAAAGGGCACATGCTTTGTAAGCCAGTTAAGGGAGAGGAGAGATGTAAGGAATAAGACAAAGATGTGATCAGAGCAGTAGTTGGACTGTAATAATCTGCACTGTATTTCTCTCACACTAATGTATGAACAAGAATGTCTCCCTGCCCCCCAAACACCTTAGCCTTGAACCTTGCGGATCTAGCTTTATCTGCATACCAATGAAAGATGTAGGTAGATACAAGAGAAGCAGGAGAGCAGGGTCACACCTTTCCTTAAGCACACAGCCATACACTGAATAGTATGCTCCCAAACTCAGTGAAAGTATAAGTAGGAGCTATGCTCCAGCTACTGAGATACACGCATGTGCAGTGGAGAAAGGGGAATGGCCACCACACCAGAACATGCCCCAGCAGATTTTGTCTGTCCTACAGCCAGTAAGCAGAAGCCTTAGATTAGATAAGAACATTTGCTTGATACAGAACTCACGGGTTGACTCTTATCGAATACATGTTAGTGTTAACAAGACTGAATGAAAAATCCTGTAAATAGAAGACAAGAGACAGAAATAGAAGATCCAGAACAAACCAGAAAATAACAGCCAAATACAATGTTTTTAAGAAGGAAACAAACCACAAGTGTTCCATGTAATTTACTGAGCATACTGCCTTCCTAGGTTAACCTGCAGCATCCCGGAAACAATTCAGAGCTGTACTTAGTTTCTTCATAATAACCTTCCCCCTTATATTTCTTCAACTGATTAAGCAGATAAAAATAAATATAAATCAACATAAAATAAGCCACAACTGGCTGAGTGCAGCTAGTAAGGAAAAACAAGTTGAAAGATGCAGAAGGAAGGAAGAAGCTTCTGACTACTGAAGGGTCAGGGATAACAGCTACAAAGTTACTCTGTGCTTCAAATGACAGAGTAATATGTTGCAGAAAATAAGTTCTGCAGCAGCAGCTGCCACCATAGGGGAACAGATGTTCCTTCAAATGCTGTAACAAAAAGAAGGGTTGAAGAACTGTTTTCCTTTGAAAAGAAGGAACCCACCTACCAAGGCTGAACACAAACTACTTCCCCAGACTGCAGGCAGAACCCCAAACTATCGAGTATTCTGCTCTAAAACATGAATGAGTTGATCCAATCCAAGCTCTGTTCATATGTTTATTAACTATCAGAAATAATCCATACTCTTGCTGAACTTAAGACCCAAAACATGCTGGAAAGCAAACTTCTGTTATCAAAGACCGTCTGACGACAAGGACTTAAGATTTCCACATACAGTCACCTGGCAGATGTTTCAGAATGGGTAACTCTGGTTCTCCCATTAGGCAACCATTACATATAACCACATCGCAGAAAGCACTGGTCAGGTGAACCAGCTGCTTGAACAGCACTGTTGCAGCACCCCGGTGCTTATGTCCCCCCCTTGATCACTCTACAAACCAGAAACATCTGAATGGTGTAAGAACCGCCTGTCTACACACACGCTGGGCAGCGCTTACCGCTGCAGCTCTCACCTCGGGAACACACACGAAGATGAGCAGTGAGGGAAAATGGCTCAGGAACTCACAGGCGCTCCTGGCTGCCACTTCTACTCAAACACTCCGACTACACATCAGCGTAGCGCTTACAGAGCACCACGCTTGGGAAACCCAGCAGCTTCTCCCCCTCCGTAGCTGCTGCATGAGTCCCTCCCTCAATCGCGGAGGAGCCGCGGGTCCCCGGTGCCTCTCAGCGCCCGGAGCGCAGGCGGCACGCCCCGGCGCCGCAGCGAGCCGAGGCCGGGCAGGGTTTATCGAGGGAACGCGGGGCCGCGCCGCCTGCCCGGCACGCCTCGGTTCGGTTCTTCCTTCGCCAGGACCGGAGCCCCACGCTGCCCCGCCCGCTCCCCCTCCCCGCCGGCCGCCTCACCGATGAGGACGCGCAGATGCTTGAGGCGGGTGAGCGGGTCCTTGCGGGTGTCCAGCACCTTCTGCGTGGATTTCCGCACATCCCCGTGCGGCTTCTTGGAGAACATCCCGCCGGGCCCGGCCCCGGCGCCGCGCTCCAGAGGCGGGCAGCGGCCTCCGGATCCGCCCGCACCGGGGCCCTACATAGCCGGCGGCGGCGCCGCCTACTCCTCCTCTTCTCCTCCTCCTCCTCCTCCTGCTGCTGCTGCTGCCACCGCCTCCGGGTGCGGCGGGGCGGAGCGCGGGGGGAAGCGCAGCGCCGACTCCCCGCGGGCCCGGGGGTGGCCCGGCCCTGGCCTCCCCCCTTCCTCTTTCCCTCGTTCTCCTCCCGCTGCTTCACGACAGCCGTCCGGTGCGACCCCGGGCGTCGCTATGGCAACCGCGCCGTGACGTCACGACGGCGCTGCCCCGGCGCACCTCCGGGGCGCGGCGGGCGGAGGCCGCGGCCGCCTGGAAAAGGCGGGGGTGTGCCAGGTGGGGAGGGGAGCGTGCGGATCGGCAGCAGTAAGTGGGGCAGGGAGCTGCCGTTCAGAAGTGCGGCAGAAAGTTATGTCTGCTGAGTCGGGCGCTACTGCCCGTATTATAGCGAGAAACTCGAATGGTGTGAGAGGAATCCCACGGAGGGTGTAGCAATAAAATCCAGGCCAGGACCGTGTTGGTGGAGGCCGCGGCTCCGAATCGTTCAGCCAAGCTCCAGTTGAGCAACGCTCAACGATCAGCGCCTCACTTCTCTTCCCACACCCGCGCTCGGAGCGCTCCTACGCCTCAGCGGGCCCTGCCGGAACACGGTAGCGCAAGGACGCCCGCAGCGAGCCAACAGCATCCAGCGAGATGCTCAGTGCTGCGCTCCTTAGGACACGTGGACCCAGCCATGCTGGTCCTGGAGCAAAATGAGACACAGACTCCACAGGCCGTGCTCCTGAGCCGTATGCCACGTGAATGCTGCTGCTGAGGGCTGTACTCAGTGCGCTGGAGAAGACCAAAAGGTTTTCCTAAAATCCCGATGCTGGTTTACAGTAATCGAATATATAAAGCAAAGAATTATTGGACCTTTCGACAGAACTGTATTGTTTTATTTAACACGTGATTTCTAGTGGCCCTCTGCTGGATTTTTTTCTTTAAATAGTCCCTGATGCTTGAGTTTCTATCATGGAAACCCAGTTCCTTCAGTGCTGAGTGATTACAAAAGCTGCAGTTTTTAATATAAGGAACACTTCGTAATTCAAGACGTTATAAAATCATAAGATTTGTCAATATTTTGAACAATATGCATGCCACTGAAATATATTTAAATGTATGACCCATCAGTGACTATCGCAAGCAGTGGGGCAGCAGGTTTTATCAGCATTAGAGTCGGTGTCATCTACCAACGTGGTGTGCCACAAACGATTCCATGGTTCTGTCATCCTGCTAAATGAGGTCTGAGGATTAGCGATGTTATCTAACAGCTACAATTACAACAATTTATTTTATCATAGCAGCACATTTTACCTCTGTAAGACTTGATAACTCCACTATAAATTGCTTTGTTTTCTACGTGTTATCAGTTCTAAACATATGGTTGTATCTTGACAAAAACACCTTTGCTTTATAGAATTGACTTGCTTTCCTAGTAAGTTTTTAGGACAACTCAAGATAGAGCTTAAAAATAATAAGCTGAATAAGATAAAGTAGTAAATGAAAGGAGGGAGTGGTTTTAGCCAACTTAATAATGGCTTCTACAGAGAACCTCCTCGCTGACAGCACAATGGGCAGGAAGAGCATGTTCTGTGCACAGTTAAGGCCATGATCTTGCAAAAGAATGACTTTGAAGCATGTGACTTCAATAACTTTCATTACATGTGGAGGACAAAGTTAGAAAATACCAGGATTAGTTAGGGGGAAGGGTTAGGTTGTACTACATTCCACGTGGAATGTAGTGCCTGTGCTACAGTATTTCTGTTTGTGAACCATTCTAGGTTAACAATTTTTAGTTAACTTGATTGGCGACTATTTGAGAAAAAAGACTCCCAAATCTAAATAATTCAAGTTTGGATAGTCCAAAGCAGACTTCTGTACAATTCTGAGTCCTGGAGATGGCTTATCTTTTGAGTGAACAATTCTTGCTCTATCCCCTTATCTGTTAAGGATATCAGCATCAACACTTATATGTGGATATCTGGTACAAAGTCAAAACACTGTGGTATCCCCACTCACCAAAGATCACACGTTGGAATAGTTTTTCCATGAGCTATAGAATTAATGATGACAGATTTCCTATCAATTTGCACACTAGCTACTGAATGCCTCCCTCACCTCCTTCCACAGCCAAGAACCTCTCTCTGCTTAGCCTTTCCTTACTTATTTGAGATGGACAAGGGTCCTGACTGCTGATAAGACTCAAGCTCACCACTGACTCTTGGAAATGTAAAAATCAAGTTCCACAACGTCCTCTGTAGGACATCAATAGGAGCTCTTTGTTCCAGTTACCATTTCACAAAGCACACAGAAACCGAGCAGCTTTAATGCTTCTACTCTGGGGTAAAATTTGATCTAAATTACACAATGTTTCAAAAGCAGCAGATAAATACACTCCAATAAAATAAATAAATAAAAAATCCTAGCAGATCACCAAAACAAAGCTTAATTAAAGACTGTGCTAGCTATGTCTAAACAACAGATACAGGAGCTATCATGGTCAGAAACTTTTATACACTGTAAAGTTATTTTTAACAGATAAGCCATTACTAATTCTCATCCAGTGGCTGCAAAATTTCAGTCTTTTGCTGCAATAAGTCACCTCCAACTCACAATGTTTGAGTTCTTAGGCAAACATTAGCACCCATATCTGATACAAAAGAGGTTTTGAAATATTAATGTACTGATAAAGAGGCAGTTACAACAGCTTTAAAAAAAATACACCTGAAAATGCTCAAACACTCTCTCTCAACACTAAGATGTTCTCTTTTTCTTTCCCAACTTATGAAATAGTTTTGCAATATTGACATACCCACAAAAGAACTTACGGAAGAGAAAAAAACCCACAGAAACTCTGCACATCTGCCAGGCTCTACATGAAACCAGTTTAGCATCTTTTCTTTGATAAAAGAAAATAATTTGCCCCTACTCTCTCCCTGCATCTCATCCGCAGGAGTAAGCAAGGTCTTTTAGAAAAAAGTCACATCTCCTTGGGTTTATTTGTATTAGTAGTTTTAAGATTACTTTAGATCACTTGTAGCATATGCCAGAATATTGCTCAGATAACACGTAAGTGAAGGGAGGAGCATACCCCAATAGCACAGCTTGTACATTGTGAAGGTTGCAAGTTAAACTTACTGCTGACCTTGTCATGCATGGAAAACAGTCTTTTCCACGTTCTTGACACATAGAACCATTTTTAATTTGCATTCACCAGGCCACTTCTCTGATGAGGTTTTGTAATGCATTTCAAAACGTGCATGATTATTCTCTATTTACTCCGTACAATGAGAGCTGGCAATCAGTTTGGTGATCAGGGAAATAGTGACTGGAAATGTGTATAATCTAGAATCTCAAAAGCAGTTAGTATCTCCAGTCAACAAATTAGATGCAAAATTCCAGGTCTGATTCCCAGCCTTTTCCTGAAGATGCCCGGTCTAATAGCCACCATGACTGTGCCAGGTTTAGCTTTTCTCTGTGTTTCACAGGTGATATTCAATAGCCAGACTCCTACAACTGTCTTAAGATTGGCCAAATTAAGTCCTAATTGATGGCTGCATTTTTAAGCTTATGCTGTCTATGTGTGTGTGAGTTGCTAATCTAAAATTCTCTTTCCCAAATTGAAAATGGAAATTTCATACCATCTGTTGAGGTCTATACTGATCACTGTTTCATTTTTAACTATTCATTTTCTGTCCAGTATTTTTCTATGCCACCTTTTAGGAGAATTGCCATTTTTGAAACTTAGGTTACTGCCAACTATCCCTGCTAATGGACTGTTTTTTTTTTTTTTTTTTTTTTATTGTTCACAAGTACCACATACCAGATGTTCAATCACTACTTCTCCATTAAGTGCAGAACTGAGCTATTGAGGATGATGAGAATCACCATCTTAATGGCTGTTTTATTCTGCTGATAGGCAGAACTCAATCCAGAAAAAAATTCAGCAGTTTGCAGTTGTCTGATGCTTATCTCAATAGAATGGCTGATCTGTAGACTGGTCCTTCAGTTCCTGAAGATGGATTCCTAGAAGGCATCTTCACACAGCAAGAACACATCGTTGAAAATCATCTCACAAACAGAATTCCTTCTTTCCCTCTCTTCCTAATGCACATCTGGGCTCTAGGCATGTGATTGAGATAGGTGTTACCACTTCTCACATTGAAGGTGCATGGGTGATAAACTTTATATTTCTGGAAACAAATTATCTGTGCACTGTGCCAACGTGTAGCTCCTGGAATTAGCCTGTCCTCTTCCCTTATCCAGCAATCCGCCTGGACAGAGAGACTGACTGACTGTGGGTACATTTTTTTTTCCAATTGTTTGAATACGATATTACAGTCAGTAGGCCAAAAGTTTCCTGATTTTTTGTCTTACATTCCCTGCTGCTGCTTCCAGTAGGCTTTCCCAGGCCATAGCACTCTTTTTCCTTGTTTTATCTTGCTAGACAGATCTAAATCTTAAGACTATTATTTTATTTCTGGTTTCTTTTTTACAAAATCCACATGGATTCATTATATGGCGTTTCAGACCCAGTTTGTAAAATCCATCCCTTTTTTTCGGGGACGTGTCCTGCTCTCATCAGAGAGACCATTCCCTGCTTCCTTTCAGCCACCCAAATATTGGCATCCCTACCAAAGCACCCTGGGCACGTCAGCTCAAAGGAACGGCATCTTCCGGTTTGCGAAGCGTCTCAACACATCGACTACGCCAACCGGCTCGTGCTCCGCTTTCGGGGTCCCAAAAGCCGTTTCTAAACAAGAGAAACCCAAGAGCGTGACCCCCACTCCCTCCCGCAGCAACCGGCAGGAGGCGAAGCCCAACGCTCTCACACTAGGCCGCGCAACCCCGACCACGGCGCATGCGTGGTGGCGCCCGGAGCGTGCGCAGAAACACCCGCCGCACTAGGGGGGCTGATGGGGTGCGGCACCCGGGGGAAACGCGGATGAGGGTCACCCTCAGCGGCTGCAGCGACCTCGTGCTGCCGAGCTGAATCTGGATCTCGATACGAAGAGTTGCTCCCGCCGGGCAGACAGAGCCCTCGCTTCCCACGGGGAAAGCACAGCCCGCACTACTGCTCTTTTCCTCGGCCCAAACCTCAGAAGCAACCCACGCTGCACGCGCCTTCTCTGCAACCCCAGTCCCTGCAGGCCGGGACCGCGCTCCCGACCCCTGCATTGTCCTTCAGGCGAGAACTAAACAGCGAACACCCCCCCCCCCCCCCCCCCCACCGCTGGCGGCTCCCAGCGTGCCCAGCGCTCCGGCTCGCTGAACCTGCGGGCTGGGCCAATGGGAGGTCTGGGCCCACGGGAGGGCTGGGGCGATGGGAGGGTTTGGCCAATGAGAGGGCTCGGTCAGTGAGAGGGCAGGGCCAATGAGAGGGCTCGGCCAATGAGAGGCCACGGCGGGCGTC
Organism: Oreortyx pictus; assembly: GCA_036925125.1. Taxonomy (NCBI): domain Eukaryota; kingdom Metazoa; phylum Chordata; class Aves; order Galliformes; family Odontophoridae; genus Oreortyx; species Oreortyx pictus. The sequence continues at coordinate 36,128,113 of JAUPFR010000006.1, forward strand.
GGGCGGGGTTTGTTGCACTGCGGGGCGGGGCAGCACGGCGCGGCTCGCAGTGGCGGCGGCGGGAACGGCTGTTGTAGGGCTGTCCCGGGGCGCCCCGGAGCTCGGCGGCGGGCACGATGCCGGTTCACTCCCGGGAGAAGAAGGAGAACAACCACGATGAGATGGAGGTGGACTACGGGGAGAACGAGGGGAGCAGCTCGGAGGAGGAGGAGACAGAGAGCTCGTCCGTGTCCGAGGAGGGGGACAGCTCAGGTACCGGGGTCTCCGCCGTTCTCTCTGCCCCTTACGGCGGGAACCGGCCCTCAGCCCCGGTCGCGAAGCTGCCGGTACCCGCCCCTGCCGCGGCCCCGCCCCGCGGCCCTCCCGTCATCGCGCCCCAGCCGGAGGCGGGGATGTGACGGGGCGCGGCGGCGGCAGCTCGGCCCCGCCGCCGGTCCTGGGGCCGATCGGACTGGGTCGCGTGGTGCCGCGGTGTTTGTGCGGGGCTTCGCTGGGGCTTCGGGCCGCTAGCGACGGCGGCGATGTCCGCCTGTTTCTTCACAGGCGAAACGGAGCGCGCCGGTTGGGTGTTGTGGGGCCTGTCAGTATCGTTGACCTCTTCTGCGCAGCATTAAACCCTACTCTGCTGAAGGCACCTTCTTTTTGTGTGTAACTTGCTCAGAACTGCGGGCTGGAGATGATTTAGCATGCGAAAGGTGGCTTAACGGCTGCTCACCTTCCACTCTTATGAGGAGAACGATTTTCGTTCTAGATTGTCTCATAGTTCCAAGGCCTAAATTAGAAAACTGTCACTTATTGGGAGCCCCACTGATCCTTTGGAGAGTGCGCCGAATGGGATCACTGGGGCTCTGTAGGTCCTGGCCCACGTGGGACCTTTGTCACTGAATGCACTGGCTTTTCAGTATCTGAAGGGGAAAGAACAGGAATAGGAAAGAAGGGATCAGGCTCTTTATGAGGTCCTGTTATAACAGGACAAGAGGAAATATTTTCAAACTAAAAGAAAAGAGAAGAGATTCAGATTGAATAGGAGGGAAAAAAAAAAATTACTAGTGCTAGTGAGGCACTGGACCGGGTAGTCCAAAGATATGGTGGATGTTCTGTCCCTGAGAACAGTCAAGGTCAGGCTGAATGGGGCTCTGAGCACCCTGATCTAGCTGTAGGTGTTCATTGTTGGGGAGTTGGACTAAACGGACCTTTAAAGGTCACTTCCAAATCGAACAGTTCTGTGATTCTTTGAAAGCCAGGAGCTGTGCTTAGTGCTGGCTGTGGTACAGAGGCAAGCTTCTGGTAGCTGGAATGTGCTCCTTGCATTTAGTCTGCCAGGCCCAGGCCCATGCTTGTAGCAGCTCAGTGACTTGTGATGTGAGTGCAGGGCTTGTGTAGTTCAGAAAGTCCTACCTCTTCCACCTTGCTAAGATTACACAGCTTTGAAATTCATTTTTACATACATTGACCTGCAATTGGTTTACCTGTATGTGTTAAGGCCCTCAATATACTGTTAATTAACTATTATCTGGTATTAGAAGATCTGGGGGATTTTGGCTATTAATATCCTCTGGCTTTTGTATTCACGCTGACTTCATTACAGGGAAAGCCCTGCTGTGGTGGTTCCATGGAGCTTCCCTTTTTCTGGTCTTTTTTTGTGTAGAAAACTGCTGGAGCCCACAGGTACGGCACAGAGTCATCTAAGAAGGCTCTGCAGGAAGAGTGTAGAGTGAACGCTATGCCTGTGCTAGGAGGGCATTGCTGCCATTCAGGGAGAGAGTATAGTCATGCCCTTAAGCAAGTATTGCTGACTGAGCCCCACTTTACAGCTCTAGGCTAGTCAATTGTATGCTTGGATCAAACTTACTATCCTTCCTCTCATCCTTACCCACCCTTCCTGGTGCAGCATACTTTCCTGTCCTTGTTTCTTGCTCTGTCTTCAGTTATATTGGGCCTTTGTATGCTAATCTGTCAAAAGAATAGCACTTTAAAAAGGGAAATAGCAGAATGGCTCAGTGAAGAATTTGGTTTGTGAATGAAGAGGTACTGGAGGCTATGTAAACTAATACCTAGGTAGACTGCAGCTCCATAGCAACAGAAATTGCAAATAGCAATTTTGTTAGAATGTGTAAAGATCTCCAATTTACATCTGTTAACTTTACACACCTTTTTGTGAATTTAAGACTAATGACTTGCACAGGTTTAGACAGGAGATTTCCTGAAGCAAAGATTCTTAAGTTCTTGGCAGTTCTTTCATCTTAGGGAATATCTTACTTCTCTCATCAATGCAATACTACTCAGTTGATATTTTCAGTCCGTAAACCATGAAGCACATCCAGGTATGGGCTCACAAGAACTAGCAAAATTATTACAACAGGTGTTTTTATTTGTTTCTATAATAGCAACTGATTTGGCAAAGATTCCTAGTTCAGAATTGATAGTGCTGAGGCCCCTGTATTTCCAGAGCAGTTATGGATTTGTTTCAGATAATTTAGCCTGAACTGAATGTGTATGGCTGGGAGCTGCCTAAAGAACAAGTCAGAGTTTCAAACCTTTATGCTCTCTTAAGTATTTGGCTACGTTCGGCATGTGCTTGGAATGAAGCTTTGGACTTAACTTGATAGTTAAATTTGGTTTGTATTCACTCAGCATTAGTGTGTACTGATGGTTATGCTGGAAGAAAGGTAAATTTGAGTGAGGATATCAGGACAAGTAGCTGCAGATATCACGTTTTAAGCTGGAAAAGCATGTCTGATTATGTCCCTGTTTGCACAGCAACCTGCTCTGTTCCTTTTTGATGTGACTTATGAAGGTATGTTTCAATTCTTTTGTTATCAGGATTGAATGTGTAATTAGGAAAAGAAATTCATGGAAATGGCTCTTATTTCCTAAATATGACTTTTTCAAAAAATTTTAACATTTTAAATTGTTAAATCTTTCAGAGGGAAAACATAGAATAGGGGAGGAATGCACAAGCTTATTGAGCAAGATGGAGGTGAGAACTACATTTGCAACGGACTCCTTGATGAGGTCCAGGAGCAATGCTGCAACAATAACCCTTACCTACTTAGCCCAGTGGGTCTTCCTGTTTGTCTTGAAATAGATTATGCAGTTTATGTAGGTTACTGTTATATATAGGCCACCTTTTCTTTGTATATTATTCTAGCCAAGCAGTATATCTTAAAAACAAAACAAAACAAAAAAAAGCAACCCAACAACAACCTCCTGTGGGAAAGAGAGCTTGATATGATAGATAGCTGTAACTTTCTCTTCTCCAGCTCCCTGGCTCTGGTGAAGGGAAGACTGTTAGTACCGGTCATAGCTTTTGAAGCTTCCTCTCTTTCAAAATCAGCCTGTTCTTGTTTATAGTTTTTGTAATTGACATTTCTATAGCAAACTTTGAATTTTACAAGTCCATGTTGTTGATTTTTATTTATTTATTTTTAGCGAGGGCAAGTCATGCTGTTGTCTTTCCACAGTCTTTAGAGGGAAGAAGGAGGAACAATGTTTTAAGTGAAAGAAGTGTGTATTTTTTTTAAATCATACAAGAAATTCCCTGGATAATTTCTGTTGCATTCCACAGAGAAATGCTTTTACGGGAGCTCTTTAAAAGTGATGATTACAGGAAATGAAATACTGATCTCGGTTTCTTGACAATTATGAATGCACTCCATGGAAGCATATTGCTTCTGCAGACACAAGATGATCAGCACTCCAAGAAATAAGGATTAATTAAAAGTTACTGGGGAAAAAAAAATAAAAGAATCCCTTCAAGTTCTTTCTTGTTATTTGCTTTACTTGCATTCAACATTTTTACTTTTTTTCGTTTGTTTTTTATCCCTTCCAGTTGTTGCGTGAGAAAATGGAAGGTACAGTCAGAAGCACCTTTAACGTGCCCTTGAGAGCTGGCACCGTTTCTATCCTGTTCCTTTTGTTGATACATATTTAGTGAAGTGTTGTGTTGTTTTTTTTAATATTGACCAAGGTACTGAGTAGCATATTGGGGATGAATAAAAAAGCCACAAGTCATGCTCACTATCCAATATGAGAATTTGGACATTTTATGGAGCAGCTTACGTAGGCCAGAGCTTATTAATAAGAGCTATTTTAGGTACTCTTGCATTAAGTACTTTTTTTTTTTTTTTTTGTCTTTAAATTGAGCTGCCCTGGTTGCTGAGTTAGATTATTATAATATAGTAGGGAAAGAATTATGGTGATTCAAAGTGCCTCAGATGCTTTGTGTACTATGAAACCTGATGTGAAATCTGAAGTGTTGAGACAGTACGGGCCTGTTAGCAAGAATTGTTATGTATAGTGAGTTGTTTTCCATTTCTAGTGGTATAGATTTTCAACAGATGAGCTGTGAGATTTAATCTGAAAAGCTTTAACTTTCTCAGTACTGAATACTCAATAAACTGTTCTTCAACAGGAGGAAGAAGTTCTGTAATTGGGGAATTGAAGATATTTTGGGAGTCTTAACGCTTGAAAATGGTTAATTGGCAGTATAAAGAAATAACAACAGACTATTGTTATTCAGTGTTACAGGTACAATGTAGATTCCTAGATAGGGAGTCAAACGTTTTTTGAGTGTATAGGTAGCTGAGGGGAGATTTGAATGGGCTCTCTTTTATTTCAGTAAGTACAGGAGCGTCTGCTGTCCCCTCTTGCCAATGTGTTCTTGTTTTCATGCAACAGAGGATAAAAACGTAAGATGCAGTCCTCTCTCCCTACAGTGCTGGGGAGTTGTACGGATCCTCAGAAAAGGCTGCTGTTTTAATTTTGTTTGTTTGTTTGTTTTAGACTTGTAGTCCTTAAAAATAAAATAAAATCCATGTTTATATAAGGGAAAACTTCTGAATGAATGGCATGCTGAAACGTGCTTAGAACCAAAACAATAGCTGAAAATATCTGAAATGTGTGCTTGAGCTTAAAAAGGAAGTGGGGAGTGATCTGGATCCCAGTGTTTGCTTGGTCCTGCCTTGTTTCATGAGACAGATACTTCAAACTTGAAAGCGTCTTTATTTTTCTAGCACATAAAAGCTTCAGACAACTCTCAAAGTAATGTAACTGCCACATTCCTTAAATCTGACAGAGACAAAAGTTGCCCAGTCATTTTGGCTCAGGTAGTACATTGAACTGCCAGCTAAAACTTTTCAATCTGATGTTCAATCTTATTCTGGGTTTCAAGATCTGTGTTATTTTCGAGAATAGTAGTTTAAAATAGTGCCTTCTAACAGCCTGTTACTCTCATACTCTTCTGTGTGCTAAGCATTTATTAGAGATGTTAGCTTAAAATTTTCTCTCTTCAGGCTAGGTCATGTTCAAAAACTTCATCAAAGTTTTCTGCTTCTACTGACTGTGGTACACGGGACTGCAGTAAGACTTTCATTTGGACATATTTCTCTGTTGCCAGTTGGTTTTCATATGGAGGCAGAAGGGGCTAGTGTGGGTTTCAAACTTAAAAGCTTGTGTCTGTTTCAGTAAAAAGGTTATGATTTCAGTAAAAAGGAACGTGGAACAGACTTTGTACATCAAGAGGTCTCAGTGGCAGATCAGAGTTAAAAGGTTCCCGTCAGTCAGGGAGGTTATATGAAGTTACTCCTCTCACCTATAGTCTTCTGCAAAACTACAGGAAGGCAGGCTTGAATGCTGCCTTTTTTTGGAGCTGGTGCATGAGACCGCATAAAGCAATGAACCCTGTCTGCTGTAAGATGTGAGTGAATAAGAGGCAAAGGCATTCAGAGTTGTTTGTGGACTAGCAGAGCTGATGCAGAGCATCTCTGCTTGGATTGGGCCCTGCTTGCCTGTCACCTGTTTTCTGAAGTGACAGCGCAGCTGGGCACTGCCTTCTCCACCCTCCCAACACTGGCTGATGGTGTCACATGTGCTGTAATCAGAGGGATTTTTCCTTGAGATGCAGCTGATGTAAAGCAGCTTCAGGACATCTCTACCTCCTGAATATAGCTTAGCAGAGCTTGTTCTCCCCCTTTTCCATTTAAAACACATGGGATGGATGGAGCTTTGGGTCTAGAAATTCAGTTCATTATCATGGAGAACTGTGGTTAATGAAGCACTGGGTTCAGAAATGCTCTGGAAACTGATGTTCTGACAGGAATGGAGTTCAGAATTTTCATTTTTATCTCCCATGCTTGCTAAGTACAGCAGAAGATTGCATGTCACTGAAATTCAGCAGTTTTCCATTCTGTGGTTGCTGCTTGTTACCTTTTATCCTCTTGAGGACTGCTTTCTAAGTCTAAAAGGGCAGAGACAGAAGTGGGATGTCAGTGCGAAGGGAAATACAAATCAAGAAGTGCTGTCTTGAGGAAACTCTTCCCAACTGTTAGTTCAGGTAATCCATCATAAAAACAAGAAAAAAGATACATAATTCTTTCTTCAACAAAAAATCTTCTTTACCTTCATTATTTTTTCTTCAAAAAAAATCCGAAGTATGAATTAAACCAAAAGCTCTGAAAAGAATGTAATAACTCTTGCCGCATAAAAGCATAGAAAATGAAGTTTCTACAAAATCCTGTATTTTGTAGCTTTTACTGTTAAAAACTGTTTAATTACAAATTCAGTCTTTTTTTTTAATGATCTTTGAGATGAGGTACAGATATTTCTACATGAATATTTTAGCTTCAAACAACTCTTCCAATTAAAGAGGATGAAACATTGTTTCAAAAGCAAGTGTTACATTTTTCTTTTTAATGGATATTAATGGGAGAAAACTTTGAATTACATATGACAGGCACGTTTGAACTTGCTCTCCAGGGGGTTCTTTTGCTCATACTGACACAGGACACACTTGAATTTTCAGTTATTGCTAATAACTCTTCATGAGTAATGCTGCCTCTCATCTGATGTGCTACACAACTATTAATTGCTCTATTTTGCACTTTGCATTGTCATTTATGAGATTTAACCTCTTGAAATCTTACAGTCATGTTGTTTTCTGTTATTTTCTGAAAACAGCACTTAGTGGGGCTTCTACAATTAAATTTTTGTTTCTTACTTTACACTTTATGTGACAAGTGGTTTTTTGTAACCTGCTGTAACGCAGTACTATGGTGGTTGATCTGTTTATTGGTTAAATTCAGACTTGCTTCAAGTTTTAGAAGCAAACTATGCAGTTTACTTGGTTACATTGTTCAAAAGTTACTTTTTCTTATTCTTAGAAATGGACGATGAAGACTGTGAAAGGAGAAGAATGGAGTGTTTAGATGAAATGTCCAATCTTGAAAAGCAATTTACAGATCTCAAAGATCAGTAAGTATTTTAAGTGTGTCATTTGAGGGCCTTTTCTCGGAGAATATTGTGTGCAACTGGTATTTCTTGCCTTTGAAATATTTGGATATTACTTTTGGAGAAGAGTAACAGTTGAAAGTTCTAAAATGATTTGCAGGCATTTGCTACAGAATACTTTCTCTCCTTTGAGAGACTCACTAAAGAGAATTTATACCATAGACACACATGTGCACGATGTGTACTGCATGTGTATGTATACGTATATAAAGATAAGTATGTTTATTTCTGTTTTGTTCTAATGATAGCTCTGAATTGTTACAATAAAAGGCGGGTGTGGTTCTCTTTCACCAAGGCGCTTAGCAAAGCCAAGGAATTGTGACCTTTGGAGAGGTATATCAGGATCCCTCTCCTCTTTTTATTTGTATGACTTTTATAAACAGACCCAAGTTGTTAATTGTTGTATGGGAACTGTTGAATCACGGCCTGAACCACTGATTGATCACCTGAGGTGAGCACTGAGTCAGCCACAGGAGCACAGGTGAAGGCAATTCTGTGTGACTGGAAGGGGTGGAGTCTGGCTTCACCTCTCCCAGACCCCATTTAAGGACTGACCACCACTGGGGAAAGATCTCTTATTGGAGATTCCTCTTGTGTGGAGTTCCAGGTGAGCCCTTCCTAATTCATTGGGTGTCTTTATACCATCTGGATAATCCATCTGAAAATATACTGTCTATCTTCGTTATATTATGTGGATACTGTTCATTCAGGGTGTTCACCCTGCAGTTGTCTGCCAAACTAGAAATGAGGGGTTTTTTGTAAGATATTGTAGCTGTTTTTATAGCTGGTGCTGATAAGAATTTCTTGTGGTTGCTGCAAACCAGGTACCAATTCTGAAAATGAAACTAGCATTAGGTCTGTTGATAGTTTACCATAATATCTGCATCACTCAGAGTGAAGACCTAGTAAGCAAAAGAGGGAAAAGGAATAGCCATGTGTACTCAAAAGTGGATGTGGCTTTTTTGATAGTTTTTGATATTTGGATTTTCACAAGAGATGGAGCGAGGGTTGCTTCAATAAGAGCCTGCCTATCTTTTTCCTTTGTTTGTGGTACTGTGGGAGCAGGGATGTGGACAAGAAAATAAATGTAAGGTTTCTATCTATAAAATATCTTTCTCTTCCTCTAGTAATGAAAGCATGGAAAATTTAAATGGCATACCTTCTGAAGTAAATTTAATATTTGTTACCATAAACTAACAAAGAGAGGCAAATCAGCTTTTCTAAAAATTTCTTCTACTTTGTATTTACTTTAAATGTAAAAAAATGTGTATTGTTTTCAGGCTATACAAAGAAAGATTAAGCCAAGTGGATGCAAAGCTACAAGAGGTCATAGCTGGAAAAGCACCTGAATATTTAGAACCGTTGGCAGCGTTACAAGAAAATATGCAAATCAGAACCAAGGTGGCAGGTAGGTGCATAAAATGAGTATTTCTGCTTCAACAATAAGTTGCTATGCATTTTAACATCTATCTAATCAGTTATGATTATTTTTGCTTTAAAATTGCTATCAGTGTGTTTTAAAGTTAGAAACACTGTGGCATGGTTTTAAACTTATTTTTCAAGTCGAATTGAGTAGGTTGCTTCCCTCTTTATTTGTCTGATAACTTCATGCTAAAAGTATGGTCATTTATGTTTCATTGAATATCCATCTTTGTGTAAGTGAGCACGACGTTTCTAAATTAAACAGTGAAGTTCGATGCTTCATTGTTACTTTTGACTGCAGACTGTGAAGAGAATTTGAAATCTTTTGGTCTGTGGCGTTTTTCTCTCCTCTGTTCATCTCCTTCGTGCATTCCCTTAGCTGGTGACTTGAATTTCTGGGTTTTAAGATCCTTACCCCAAATTCAAAATTTACTTGATGAATCTGATTAGAACTCTTGCCTGTTACAAAGGATGAAGATTTCAAGCTGAACTTCCTAGGAGGTTTGACATCAAAGCACCCTTAATCCAGGCTGTTGCTTGTTAGTTTTAAATGTGACTTTCTGTCAGTGCTTTGGTATAGGTGTGTGTGGATAGGCAGAATATTAAGGATTCTCCTGATTTAAGTCTTCAACAGCAGTGAAGGTTTGTGTTCCAACGTAGAAAGAGCTTGGGATAAACACTGACTTTCTTAAAGACTAGAAATCAGATTTTTTTTTTTTCATTTTATCTTCAACTTACTAAGGTTCAAAAAGTTATTTCAGGGGACTTCAGAAACTGCAGAAGGAGGTTCTATTTGCTCTTACTGTTTCATAGCCTTGACAGAAGTGGGGAGTAGCAGAACTTGAGCTCCAGCAAGTAACCCCTAAGGACTGCAAATAAGCAGTGACTATAAATTGATAGGTGCAAGAAATAGATCTAATGCTCAGAAGTACTCTTATTTATATCACAAGGAGTCTATTTCTTTGAGTTGAGCAAGGTCTTGTTAAGTGATGTATTAGTGTCATGCTGCGTAAAGCAAGCCTTATTCCACACATTAATTTGTAAAAGCTCGTTCTTTCATTCTGTTTTCTAGCATTTAAAACATCAAAGTATTGTTTAAAATACTAATTAGAAAACAGAATAGATGAACGCTTATGTATTTGAAAAGTAAGGGTATCCAGGGTAATTTGGTATGTAATATGAAATAGACCTGTTCTTGTAAGGTTAGCATGGTAACTGTGGGCTGATAGGGCAAAAAGTGAAAATAGCACTTATTTTTCATCAGGTATTTACATTTAAGGGATTAAAGGAATTGATTGTCTAACAAAATATATCTATTTTTTCCCCTTTTCTACGTATTTTGGGACTTGCAGGCAATCTTAAAAGAATTTTGAAATCAGATATTCACTAAAGAAAGTAATGCTGTTATTTATTTGATGACAGGTATCTATAGAGAGCTTTGCCTGGAATCTGTGAAGAACAAGTATGAATGTGAAATTCAAGCCTCTCGACAGCACTGTGAGGTTGTGACAGCTGTTCTGTATTGATCATTTTCCTTTACTGTGTATTGTGCTTTCCAAGTTCAGTGTGTAATTTACTATTGCTGTTACTTGCTGATTTAATGGTTTCTTTTTGTGTTGTTAAAATCCACATAAAAGCTTGCTCAAAGCATTTCAAAATTTAGATTTATAATAGATTGTCTTTGCATATAAATGTAATTTTCTTATTTGGTAAAATAAGTAAAAATTTTGGTAAAATGATAACCAAGAACAGTAACTACGATCTATACCATAATATTAGCAAAAAGCACTTTACATTTTTGTGATAATAGTCTTATTCAGTTTTTAAGTTAACTTGTAGTTCTTCTCTTCTGAGACAGGTATACCTGGAATTATCAATGATCTATGGAGCTGGAGTATTAACTCTTTAACTCTTAATGCACTACATGTTATGATGTGGAATACCAATGCCAAAAATCATAAAAACATGACATTTGGTCAGCTAGTGATAGGGTTGCCATTTCAAAAGCAGTTACAGGAAAAATAAATATATTTACCTGAACATAAAAATTTCCATTAATGCATCTAAATACTGGTACTGTAGTACAAATACTCAAGTGCATGTATGTCTGATCCTGTGGCATAGCTGCTTAGATCCTAATGTGTGCATCGTAGTCCTCCTCGCCTCCTTGTTACAGTGGCTTAAATGTGTGTTCTTCTAGGTGGTTGACTATGCTTGAAGTTCCTGGTTCTTATTCTGCCAATAAATTAAGAGTGTACACAGATACTATTTAAAAATTCAGTTTTCTTGTTGCTTTGGAAAAGAATGAGGTGTGACATAAGACAGACATCATTACTGACTCTCTTAATTCCTGTGAATACAGCCCTGAGACTGGACAGAATACTTGAAGACTAGCAGGGTTTCTTACCCACAGTTGGAGGACTGTGTATTATGTCTTTAAGGTTGTCCTTGTTGCTTGCTTTGCTGCTATTATTTTACAGTGAAATGCTTGAATTCTGAACATGCACCATCCAGTAAGGGTCGCTGGGAAAAAGCTCTTCAAACTCAGTAATGCTGCTTATGGAATCATTGCTGAAAAGCTGTAACTCAGTGCAGCAAGAACGCCTCTGTTGTCAGTGACAACTTCTCACACGTTGTTTGTTACCAAGACTTGCAGCAAAGTAGGTGCCTAAACACAAACATCATTTGGAAAAAAAAAAATTTAAATTGTTCTCAGAACAAATGTTTCAGGTATATGTAAGAAGTCTTTTGCCTTTTCAGTTCTATTGAGGATTTTTTTTTTAATTTAGTAGTAACGAGTTGAGAAATATATGAAAAGAGGATCTGTGGAGCACAAGTACTTTGTAACTTGAAGGGGCTGTTAACCACACAGGCATCTGTTAGAGTAGGAGTATTTTTCTTTTATTCCTGAGCTTATTTGCTTCAGTGAGTTTTACATCAGTGTTTAGTTAGAAACACCCATCACCAATGTTCAGTTAGTCTGCTGTGCTGTGGGCAGAAGCAGTTGAGATACAGATATCTGCTGTATTGTCTAGAGGACTCTGCAATCTCTGGCAGAGACGTGGTTGTAAATAAGTAGATGTAGTGACTTGTGCAACTTAAGCTGGTTGCTTGTTTGCCTGTTGTTGTTTTTTTTTCTTCAATTAATAATTCAAAGTCTGTTTCCTTGAATTGCTAGAGGTTTTCGTCCGTGAACACAAGCTTAAAAATTTAAGTCAGCTGATCTTTGTACTTGTGTTTTAGGAAGCATGCAAGTGGAACTCTGCTTAATTCCTTTCTTTTAATTGAAGTTTTAATTTTAGAGGGTTAAGTGTGTTTAGAAATTGCCTTTAAGAGGGTAACTATTCTATATATATTGTTTAACTTTCATATCTGTCCAATATAGGGAGTTACAATTGAGAGTAGTTGTAGAAAAAGTTGTTTCTACTCTCTGAAATACTTGGAGATGGAAAACAGGTTAAACTACAAAATACCAGTGGAAATCTTGCATCAGATGTTTCTATTTGTTTAGTGCATTATTAGCACTTTAACAAAATGCATTCAGTGCCCATATATATATAATCTGTGTGAATCAGAGATAGCTAGTTCACCTGTTTGAAAGACTAACTTTTCTAAAGCAGTTTTAAGACTGTACCTTAAAGCTTTAAGAAACACAGTTTTGCTTTCGCAACTGTCCAGATTATTCTATGTGCACAGTAGATTCTACTTTGGGTAGATACATCAGTTACGTGGAAAAAAGTAATTATATATCGTATAGTAGTAGGTAATAACTCTCTATAAATTACTACAATCTCATTAGCACTGGAAGCCTAATAAAAGACTCAATGAAAACATCAACCTTTCAGAAAGTTGGAGTAGAACTTATTTATCCACAGTGAATAACTGTAAAACATTTTTTGCTATCCAAAAGGAATGTGTGTCAGAATATTGGGAGCTATTCTGGAAATCTGGCTGTGTGCTTTATATACTTGGTTATTCTTGGTACTGATACTTGATAACTATATATATGCTGATGCCAAGTGAATGTGCCATCTTTAAGGAACTAGGGTCTTATGATGAGGAAATGAGTACAGGGATATATTGTATGCTTTACAGTTCTGGAATGTGTTCACCTCAGATCTGTTCTTTCCTTCTGCCAAGCCTTTAAATTATTGTCATGCACATTTAGATGATAGATCTTAGTCATGCCTCATTTCTTGTTATTTTAGAGTGAAAAGCTTCTGTTGTATGATACTGTACAAAGTGAACTAGAAGAAAAGATTAGGAGACTTGAAGAAGACAGACATAGCATTGACATTACCTCAGGTGAGTGGAAATTAATTTTTTTAAAAAAATTTTTATTAAAAATTCAGAGAGATGTAGTACATCTGGTGAATTTCAAGTTATTCAGCAGAATTCCATTCTGAACAACAGAGTAAGGTTTGCGTGATGGGTTTGAATTTAAGCTTAAAACAAACTTTGATCCAGTAATTATCAGCATCTGTGTGTGTTTTGAGAATATTCATCTATGACTACATGATGTTGTGACACTTTTGTTCTATTCAGAAGCAGCATCTCACCAGATCGTCCAGAAATAAAATATCAAAGTATTTTTTTTTACTGTAAGAATAACTGATTCAATCATTTGTTATGTTTTTTTTTTTTTTTTCAGAATTATGGAATGATGAGCTACAATCAAGGAAAAAAAGGAAGGATCCATTTAGTCCAGATAAAAAAAAGCCTGTTGTTGTATCAGATATCCTTCCATTGAAATCATTGATTGTTCTGGTAGTATTCACTGTTTTATAGCTAGTCATATTACGTGTCAATCCATTTTGAAAATTAAAATTAGGTATCTCTAATTACTAGCTACTGTCAGAGACTGTTTATAAAAATATATATATCTTTAAAAAAAAATGCTATTTGACTTACGTTTGGGGTATTTGATGTAGGTACTTGAGCTTCTGAACTGGGCCCTGTGTATACTAAGGAATACACTGTACATAATAAAGAATGCATCTGAAGCATTCTCAGTCCTGTTTTTATGAAGAGGAAGGAGTATAGGAGAAGAGACTAGGTGTTAGCTCTGAAATTAAATGCTCTTTGTATATGAATGAAGAATCAGTAACTTGTCATTACTGCAGCCATTTTCTGGTTTTACTACAAGGGTTGATTGGATGGAAGAGAAGATATGAGGGAAAGTGTTGGCTCGCAGTGCTTTGGAGGTTCAGCCTGATGAACAGTTAGCTGCAAAATGAAAGCAGAAAAAGCAGTGTCTGCAAAGTGCAACTTGACTTGTGTCACTGCTACTGCATAGATTAGCTTCGCTTACTGGGACATCTTCACTTCAATTTATGACTTCTTAATGAATTCCAAGTCATTAGGACGCTCTTTGATTAACTGTCTCAATTATTAAAATTTTTAATTTTTATAGACTTTTTTTAAGCTTGGGGTTCCTGTAGAATGGGTACTGTATTTAAGATTTTGGTATCGGTATCTTCTTTATAGCTGTAGGTGGGCATACAGTGCAGCTGAGATTTCTGAATGTATAGCAATTTGAAGAAAGATGATAGTATCCTAAGAAAGAAGGAAGTGCATTTGCAAATGGAGCATTCCATGTCCCTCCTGTCCCTAATCCACTGTTATTGCCTATGATTTTAAGGTAGTTGTGAACTTGTCACCTTGCAGAGATCTGTGTAAAAGAAGTACCTAGGAATTCTACAGTGCTTTTGATTTGTAATTCTCTCCTATCTAGAGAAAATTAGACCAAATATGAAAACGGCAAAGGGTTCTTGGAAGTTTCAAATAGAATGTAGAATTCCATAAAAGTGATGGCTTTATAAGAGATTCTGTGAATGCTTTCCTTAGTGGCATATTGAAATTGTTGGAAGTTTTAACTGTAATTTGTAACACTGCAAATAGTCATTTTTGGAGTCCATAGGGAAGGTAACATTGTATAACAATCATTAATCTTATTTTTATATTGAATTCCAATTGTATGAATATTTACGTGCTATTACTTACCTCTTTTAATAACTTTAAAAGTATACTTCTAGGTTGCCTAATTCAGATACATTTATTTTTACTGAACTTCAACTTCTCTCGGGTGTTTATTCTACGAGAGGACTGACAAAATGAAGTTATATCTTTCTACAGTCTTTAAAATATTTGTGTTACCACTGTTTAAAAGTTTTCCCTAACCTTTTCACGCCCCTATATAGTTTATATGTTACAAGATCTTGATATACTTGAAGACTGGACGACAATAAGGAAGGTAAGATGAAAGCACAGATGCCAGTAGCATTGGGTTTCTTTGGGTTCTTGTTCCTTTTCCATCCTAGAAATATGTAAGTGTATTTCTACTCACATGAAGACTTTAAACAGATTTGTTATTTATTCAGTGGTCTGCAAATGATTCCAGTTCGAGCTATGCTGTTCCTGACTCTACCCAAATCATGCAAAGGAATCTGAAAAGGAGGTGGCAGAAGTTCTCTCTTAGTATGTGTCATCTATCATTTCTATGGTGGAGTGAGCCTGAAGCCTGTATCTCATTGTTTCTACTGAAGTCTGTAATACTATGATAGGGTAGTTTGATAGAATTTTGGCTTAAGAATTCTGAATATATGTATTCAATATCTTTTGTTTTCTATTAGTAAATTTATCATTTTATGACAATATCTGTTTTTCAGCCTCTCACTGCATTTTGTTTCTTTTGGCTTAAAGTATAATGCTGCGTTTTTCCCATATTGTAAGAGGATCAGGGTTCATGGGAAGATAATTTAGTTTGGCTAATTAATATATATGCAGAAAAAATAAATCCGAATGTTGGATACAGAGTGTCTTATCAGATCTTTGCCGTACTGTTAGTGTAAATTGATGTAATCAAATGCTATTCTTGCCTTGCACCTGCAGTTGGAAATTTTTTCCTTGTATTCTTAGCAAAAATCAGTGCTTTACAACTTACGAATTAGGAAAATACTTTATATGAATTCAGAAGCTTTTTGGGAAATGGTGTTGTTTCTATTTCCGTCTGTCTTGTGATGCCTGTGTGAAAGCCTGTCTGTTTTCCTGTCTTATCAGAAGCATAGATTAAAAATAGTTTTCACTTAGTTTTTGTTGTAGCATAGTATGATTTAAAACCAGACATCAACAAAACCAGAATCTGCAGGCGATCTTGCCTTTTTTAGAAATCATTTAAAAAATGAAAACCCAAAATCTTAGGTTAAAAAAAAATTAAAAAATCTTTCTTGCTACTACATATGATTCAGAAATTTTCACTCACGTGACTTGTCTGCTTGGTAGGTATAACTGAGTATCCAGAGAGTGGGTTGTTCAGATAGCACTTTGTTTTTCAGAATCAGAATTAGTGTCGTTCTGTTTTGTTTTGTTTTTTTGTAGAATTACATCACGGCCAGTTTGAGGATTTTATTTAGGAAATCTGAGTTCTGTAAAATCCAAACTCATAGAGAAGGTCATTTTTCCTCCCATCCCTAAGTAGTTTAAAGCAAGTGTAATTAAACAGTTCATATTCATGAAGTAACATATTTGTTTTTCCCCTAAAAAAAGTACTCAAGTTCTGTATTCATTTCATACTATCAGTATCACATAACTGTTTTTACGTGCAGCATTAATGTTGTCTTGAGCTATGCTGTGCAACGCAATTTGAGCTGATGGTTAAGGAAAAAAGTCTGCTGACTGTCTTTATTTTCTTTTGTTTCAAGGCAATGGCGACACTGGGGCCACACAGAGTAAAGCCCGAACGTAAGTTAACATAGTTTAACTTCACAAGACGGAACTTGTGATATACAACGATGCAAGCTACACTGAAGCTGGCTATATTTAACTGTGATATACTGAATGCAGGGTGGAATGAGCGAAGTGGCAGATGTGGATTTTGTCTGTCTCTGCTCTGAGCCGCTGTTACTTGTGGCTTGTTTGTCATCATTTTGTGAATTGTAAAAAGTATCAGTAAAAAAAAAAAACGTAGACTTGTAAGACTGGGCTGTACTAGTGAATATTGGTATATTTTGCAAATATTTACAGAAAGTAAGGCTGGAAACTGGGATCATATGAACCTTAGGGGAGCTTTCTAAATGCACCTTGTGTTCACTGTGCTGCAGCTATGAAAAAAATTGAGGTATGGGAAAGGTGTGGTAAATAACATGGTCTGAGGTAAGAAGCACGTTAATGCTAGGTAAAGTCAAATGCTTGGAGATAATGAGTAATGAAGAAAAGGGAGAGAAGGCAAGTAGGTGATTGGTTTCTTCAGTGATGAGTTACTGCTTGCATTCTGAGATAATGCATTGATGACAAGATTTCACGTTCTGTGTCTGGCATTATTCTAATTGTGAAAATTCATGTCATAGGTAGGAAGGCTGTATGAAAGAGGACTTTAAAAATGGAAGTGTAACTTATCTGACTGGAAATAAATAGCTTGCTTCTAATTTTCTTGCATTTGGAGTTAATTATCTATAGAGAGACTACCTCCTGACAATGGAAGAACTGTGTATACTGTGTATAAATTACTGAATGTTTCTTTCTAAATCTTACTGACTTAGGCCAACTGTCATTAAATTTGATTGTTTTAGCACCTGTCAAATTAGAGAAACATCTGCATAGTGCTAGATCTGAAGAAGGAAGACTGTACTATGATGGAGAGTGGTATGGACGTGGACAGACAATATACATTGATAAGAAAGATGAATGTCCTACAAGGTAAATTATATTCATTTTATGCATCTCTGTATAGTCCTGTTAAGCAAAAGGCAAAGTGATGGCTTTGAAGAATGAGGCTTTATTGGAGATAAATTCAACTTAGTAAAGGATGAATTTCACTGAAGGTAATGCAGTGTTTCTCAGGGTAGGATTTCATTAAAGGATTGAAGCTCTTAATTTCTGGACAGTCTGTGTTTTAAGGATTGTTTGATGCTTTAAGGCTCTGACCTCCTAGCCAGCTGTAAAATAGTTAATTATGGAAAAGTACTTTTTGCTGTTAAAGCTAAGCTGTTTTTTCCAGAATTTAAAGAATCATAGAATAGCTTGGATTGGAAGGGATCTTGAAATAACCTAGTTCAAAACCTTCTGCTGTGACAGAGTTGCTATCCAATAGACTGGGTTATCCACAGCCCTATCCAGCCTGGACTTGAATGCCTTCAGGAATTAGTCATCCACAACTTCTCTGGGCATCCTGTGCAAGTACTTAATTATCTGCATTGCAAAAAAAAAAAAAAAAAAAAACTCCTTTGTTTGTCCTTTTCTGTTCTTCTACTTTTCTACTTGGACGGAACATAATTTTAGGGTTTAGGTGTTTTTTTTTGTTTGTTTGTTTTTTCTAGTATTTGCATTCAAGTTTGCCACAAAGTATAAAAGCAAAGATCATGTAAGAATGATCTGGTTAAATTAAATCTATTAGGCTTTAGCTTTATTTTTCATGATCTTGGTGTTAGGACTACCAGTTGAATACTTTCTTCCTTGAATTTATTTATTTAAGCTTTGGTTTTGCTGTACAGCTTGGATTTTTTTTGTGTTTAAACATTTTCTCGGTATGCTTACTAGCATACTGCGGGTAGTCAATTGTTGTTAACTACAAGTGACTGTACTTTGTAACAATTAAAGTATTTGGTGATGTTGTGACAATTTTTTCTTAAGAGGAATAAAAATAGCTGGCTGGCAATTTGAAAAATATTTACTAGAGAGATGCAGTTATGAAAAAATATTGTCTAAGCTGTCCTAACAGTGGAGCTGGTACCTTCTGAGTGTAGTATTTGTACCTACTATATATTTTCAGCTGTGGTTTTTGAGGTTAATTACTGTAACTTTTCTAAAAGCTTCTTGTTTTTCTTTCCCTGACCCTCCTTCCCTCCTTTTCTGTAGTGCCATAATTACAACAATTAACCATGATGAAGTTTGGTTCAAAAGACCGGATGGAAGCAAGTCCAAGCTATATATTTCTCAGCTACAGAAAGGAAAATATTCAATAAAGCATAACCACAACTGACTGTTGCTGACCAGATAGGAAGCAAGTGCTCTTGCCATGCTTGATGTGCCATGGGATGAAAGTATTTAATAGTGTTTTATATTCCTTATAAATTTACAGCAGTAGCTGAAGTGTATTTGTAGTGCTGTATGTAAACTTCATACGGATGGCCTTCAGAAACCTGAGGATGTTAAAGTCATGTTGGCAGACATTTTAACTCTAAATTGGGTTCAGTGCCTACAATGTGAAGTGTGCTCTTCAAATGTAATGGCTCTGAACATCTCATGAAAAGTTAATCTTTTAAAATGGAAAAAATAAAAAACTTTTTTTCATTGGTGACCAGTTTGTTTGATATAAATGATACCCGCAATTACCAGCAACTCACTTTGTTTTCATTGAACGTCATGCTTCTCTTGTGGATGTAAATTTAGCTTGTTCAGCTGTTGCTTTTGAAAAGACTAACATGTGTAAGCATTCTTTTATCCACAGTGGATCAATTTATTAAAATTATTGCCCTCGACAGCTCTGCTAGTTCTGACTGTGTTATATTTTGTAACGTTTACTATATTGTTTGTAATAAGACAAACCCAACACTTTGAGTTACAATTTTTCAGGAGCACTTTTCTAACTTGGGACTCTACAGTAAACATTTTATTGGTAATTTTTTTCTTGTTTTCCAAGATTATCATCAATGTTTATACATAAAGTAGGTAGTGTTTCTTCAACATGTTATATGCAGCCCATGAAGAGTGGCTGCTGGGATGATTATGTAAATACTGTTGCATGCTCTACTTATTTGATCCATAGTTGTATGGGATACTATGAGCTTTTTTTTTTTTCTAAAAGGGAAATATTTCCCCAGAAATGATATAACTGGGCAAACTGGCACTGACTTTGTTACCAAACATTTTCAAAATTTGTAACCCATTTCATCTTATTGTATACCAGAATTATTTTATGTAGCTTAGAAAGCTGAATTTCTCTTAAATCTTACTATTTAAGCCACTGAGGAAAAATCCTTAATCCTTAATGTTACTGTGATGTGCTTGAAGCATCTAGACTGTTAGATGGGATTGTTGAGGAATTTTTAATGTGTTGGTTTTGTGCACTTTAATCTCCACTTACGACAACTGTCTGTGGAGTAAGAGAGCATCCATTTGGTTTAAAGGATCACAGCAAATAAGTATTTTTATTGTAACATATAAATGGTTTATTCCTATATTAATTGTCTCTTCTAGTGCAGAATGGTAACCACTTTGCAAATGCCAAATCAGTCTCTGCTGAGGGATGCTTTTCTACAAGCGTATGACATGAATAATGTATATAAAGTATCACTTGACATTGGCTTTTAACAAGATGAACTGTATGTATACAGTTGTTTGATAATTTTTTTTGTAATAAAATATTAGTATTTTTTAACTTAGAATATAAATAAATGATTGGTGTTAGTGGACATCCTGAACATTGTTGTGCTTATTTGTTTTCTAGTCTTGGTGTTGCTGATGTAATAAATCTGTAAGTGAAGTATATTTAAGTTTGCAGAAAGCATTTTTTTAATAGTTTTTCTCCTGTTGTTCTGTACTACACTGGTTGCAATCAGTTGTTTCTAATCTGATCTCTTCGGGTGCAAAGCTTTGCTTTGTAGAACTGTGCAGTTTGGACTGACACCTGGTGAGTGCAGTTTGTCTGTTCAGAATAGACTGCTCACGTAAACTTGGCAGTTAATAAGCGTAGCATTATGTCATAGTGGTCAAACAACTGAGATCGATCTGTTTTGTTGCTAGAATTGCAAGAAAGTGATCCATGGCTTTCCTTTTTTTTTAACCTGTAAATACCACGTGCACATGATGGGGAAGGAATGAGTTTCTTATAATTGGTTTTGCCCTGTATTTTAAAGGAAAAAATATTAGTTGCAATTGTTTTATTCCTGTATGAGGCATATTTGTTACAAGTAAAGGTATCTTTGTAATATTTTGACAGTTAATAGTTTGCCTACTGTCATAAATTGTAAAAAGCATCTTGAGATTTTACAGATGTTGTTAGCCTCTTCTTCATCTGCCTTTTGCACTGCTGCAGGAAAGCTTTTCAAGGTTCAGTTGCATTACTTTAACCTGCAAATAAAATTACATTCAACGAAGCCCTGAAAGGAAAAAGATGTTGGACATAGTTTTTATTTCTTGACCTACACACCATGTGAAAGGAAAATAAATAAGAGTAATAGGCACTGACAAAAATAACTTTGTTATACTTCGGAGGAGATGCTATTTTTGCCAAGCAGGATGAGCTGTTCTTATTTCCCATAACAAAACTTTGTTACTTAGTTGAAATGCATTTGATGTAATCCAAAACCATTCAGTGTGTAAGTATTGTGGAATTTAGACTAGGTATCTTGTAACAGCAAGTTCTTAAGCTTTCCAAATACATGTGAATGTTGGCATTTTGTCTCACAGTGTTTGTTTTAAAGCTATGAAAATCAGTTCTTTATTTATATTCTGTGGAATATCTTGTTTAAGATTTGGAAGCCAAGGCCTGCATAGCCAGCTCACCAACCCCACCAAGTGGCATGGGATGATTAAGTACTGCAGTTTTCACTCTGTCTCAAGATCTATGTAGCCTTTCGCTAAAAGGTTACTTTTGTTCTTTGTTTATTTGTTTTTCGTTTCCTGTGGAAGATCTGTGGGTATTTACTGTGTTCTGTTTTGTGTGGGGGGGTTGTTTGTTTGTCTGTCGCTGTTGTTCTTAGCAGTTAGCCAGTGGCTTTCTTAACGCAAGTTCTGCATGTCACAGCTCTATCAAAGCACCCTTTAACAGGCAACTTAGTGAGCTGTGTGGTAGGGGTACTTGATCCTTCTGAAGGAAATTGTTCATCAACAAGGCCATCTACCATTGGAGCTAGGACAAGTAGGTAGTGATATGCCTCTGGTATGTAAGGTACTTCGGGGTCTTGCAGCCATGTGCTCTGGGTGATGTGTGCCTACTGGTAGTGCTATTGGGAACTGCTTGGGGTCTGGAACCACCTCAGTGGGATATGTGTAGCTCAGTCACATGGTGCATCCGCAGTAAATCAGCATGCAGTTTGCAGCCTATGATTTAATCAAAAGCACACCATGTGTTCCCTATTTCCTGAAAATGTCAACCTTACTTTCCTTGCATTGTGTATGCTGTTATTTTTAATGTTCAGATAACCTGGTCTCAGTGAAACAGAGGTGATCCTCAATCAGTGTTTAAGATTTTTTTTCAGTGTTTACCATTCCATGTGGGTGCTTCCAGAAGGTGATGTGCTAAACTGCTGCTTCAGTGTGCTGGCTCATGAAGACCTTGTTCCTAGAAGTTTGACTTTCCTAGGTGTTGTACAGTGATCTGGAGTGCTGGAGGTAAGCAGAGAGTTTTACCAGCTGACAGGGAACCCGAAGTTAGGTGTGAGCTGAAGGAGATGTTGGAAGGAAGAAATTCTAACTGTAGAATGATGATTGAAGGGTAAATGGACCAACTGAAGTCTATATCAAACATCAGTATTTCAAAAGATGGTGAAATGAGTAATGTAGCCCTTGTTAGTGATGAAAAGAGGCACGCTGGAATAGGGCAATGCAAAGGAAAAAAAAAAGCTGCTTGAATTACTTGAACGGAGGGCATCAGGCATCACAGAATTTCAGAGTTTGAAAGGGACCTTAAAAGATTATCACAGATCCAAACCCCTGCTAAAGCAGGTTCCCTAGAGCAGATTGCACGGTCAGGCATACAGACAGGTCTTGAAAATCAATATAGAAGAAGATTCCACAGCTTCTTTGGCAAGCTATTCTAGTGCTCTGCCACCCTTTCGATAAAGTTCTTCCACATGTTTGTATGGAACATTCTATGTTCAAGTTTTAGGCCATCACTCTTTGTCCTACTACTGTAAACCACCAAGCAGAGTGTGGCCTCATCCATTTGCCTCCCACCTCTCTTTAGATGTTTATAAAAATTAACCAGGTCCTGTCTCAGTCTTCTCCCCAGGCTGAACAGACCCAGGCTACTCAGCCTTTCGTCGTAAGGGAGATGCTCCAGGCCCTTTTTCCCGTGAGCAAAAGGAGTCAGAAACAGCTGACACCAACAGGAGTGCTGAACCTGCCTTCCCCTGGGACCTAGGATCTGGGGGTACCCTGCTCCTGCGCTGCAGAGACACGTTGTGCTGAGTGCCTGCAGGTGGCAGTAGGCTTATGCCCAAATTCCTCACTGGTAGATTGCTAGTTTTCTGTCAAGATCCAGTTTGTTTGGCTTGTTGCTTTTTTTTTTTTTTTGTGCTGTTTCCTTTAGTTGTAGCACTCCTGCAATTGGTTTTAATCCTAATGCGTGCTAATTAAGGGATATTTAGAAAGAACAGATAGTACACGGAGCTCTAAAGAAGGATTATCTCTAGCTACTGTATCATGGAGAAAATTGGTGTGTAAAGGCTTAGGAAGCAATAGAAATGGATTAGATGCTTTCTAGTTACTATAGAAACAAAATATGTAATTAAACAAAATGAAATATATTACAACTCTTACACTGATGAAGGTACTTAGGGAGGGTTGGACAATGATTGAGTGTTTTATGCGGCAGTACCAACCCAAGAAATAAACAGAGCTTTGGGATTATTTTTCGGATAAAATTTGCATCTGTTGCCTTTTGATGCTCAGTTAACTCAAGCCAAAAGGATTTTGTTTCCTAAAGTGAAGCTATAAAAAGGAATGTTAATAATAATCAGTAAGTAACGGAGAGAGATCTTGCTGCAAATTAATTAATAACTAATTAATAATTAGTTAATAACAATAATGTGATGCTGATACTATGAAACTAATAAAAACTTGAAGTACATTTATTTTGGGGGGAAAAATGTTACTTTCTGATTATTAACTGTTTAATTATGCTTGCTTTAAAATAACAGATCTTCTCAATGTTTCTTACTCTAAAAGGGCATGTTAACAGATGCATGTCCCTGCTCTGTAGGGTTTACACTTGGCATTTATGATACTGGTTTTGCACGTCACAATAACTCCCTTTAACACTTTCGAGTTGTGTGTATTTTTGGATTAGTTTATCTGCAAGGCAAACGAGGGTAAGACGATTTTAAATAAGTAACGTGTCAAGTCAGAAAGTGAATAGAGTGCATTTAGCACACGTTGCAGATGAACTAGCACTTAGTGCCACCTGCCGAAAGAGGGCACTTTGGGGTTTCGTATGAAGTGCCTTTTACTTTGAAAGTTTCTCCTGAGTTCTCAGAACATTTTTTTCTTTTGTATGTTAGCTTAATTCTGACAGTGACTGCTTCTGCTAGTGGAAAATGAAGAAGGCGTATTTGCATAGAAGAAGCTGGAATACTCAGTAAATCTCTAAATAGCAGGCAAGAGAAAGCTTTTGGGGGTGAAATGCATGGTTCTTCATTTTGTTTTAAATTCTTTCTTCCAATTTTTCCCTTCTAAAGAGTCTGAGATGCATATATAAATACTCCTAATGATTAGGAGCAGTCAGCCAATTCCAGCATGCCTACGAATGAACCATTTTTAATCAGCCTGCCTCAGAATTGGGCTCCATCATAAAAATTTCGCTCTCAACTCACAAAAAGCTGTTTCTTATTTAAGTAATGCTCATTCATTCTGGTCTTTTTAATATTTATTTTTGCCTTTGCAGGGTATAAATAGCCTGTTATTGTTTGGAATAGCACACACTAAAAATGTTTTCCTGGCCATGAAGAATTCGGGATGTGGGTTGCTTTATTACTGTTACTGTATTTCTTAGCCTAAGATTTTTTTATTGTAGAAAAACTAATCCTTATTGGCTTGTATTTGTTTTAAGAGGAAGGCCATCACCACTATGGTTATCCCCTGAGACATAATACTATTAAAATTGACATCCCTGATTTTAGCTTTAGAAGCATTCCTGTCCAGACTTGTTGGCACCTGTATTTGGTGGTACCCATTCACCAGCGGGGGAATTTGGCATCCCTCCCTTGACAGAAGCAACAGCAGTATGAGTGTAGGCAGCTGCACTCTCACCTCTGGGTCCAGGCTGCCTTGCTTTTACCAGCAGTAGTGGAGCAGGGGTTCCACGGGCCTTTGTGTGTGGTGTCACCATGGTCTTTCTCTAAAACCTCTCCCTGCCTCGTTGATGGGATTAGAACTAATGTTCAGCAGGAGGACCAATGGAAGGACAGGTGAATGACTGGTGATGCAAGTGGAATAACTCTCATTTTCTAAGAAAACTGATCTAGAAAAGTGTATTTAATATCAAAAACAGCAAGCAAAACACAGCCAAGATGTGTCAGATCACAAAACCCAAAGCTCTGATCACAGGTAGCACCAGCTGCGATGGCAAGTACTGGGCAAGTTCTGCAATAATCCTCTTATCTGTACCTTGAATTGTCATATAAAGGTCTTGTGATGTTAAATTAATGACACCACAGCTCAGAAACCAGAACCTCAGAGGATAAAACTGCATTATTTTTATACAGGTAGAACTATGTTAAATGTTGTATGAGATTTCCTGAAAGGCCTAAGATTTCATTGTACAGTGGTTTCTCTTTCTGCTTGTCTGTGTGCCTTTTTCCTCAGACTGGAACAAGATGCTTTGCTAGGAAGTGTATTGTGGGTTTTTTTTTTTGTTGTAGTAGAATTTGCTTTTAAAAATTTGAGCTGCTAAAAAGGTTAAATGAAATGAAAAACCTGTTATAGATTAAGTCACTTCATAAGATGTACTTAGAGAATGCATTTCTATGTTTTCAGGGTCATGTCTGCTTCTAGTTTTCTCATTTAATTTCTATAGAAAATGAATATATACCAATTACATAAGTTAACAATTAAATTCAAGGTTTTCTATTATTGTGAAAAGAAAAGATTCTAGAAGCCTTATAGGAAAAAGAAGTCACAAACATTGAGCATTCTTATTACTCTATTCTGGTTTATGTACACTGTTGTTCATGAATGGCTTCCCACTAATTAGGTTTGCCATATAAAACAAGTCCCACTGATATAATAAGTTTTGAAAAGTATGAGCATAGTCATTAACCATTTAGGCTGTGCCAAAATCTTGCAGTTTGTGTAACTGACTTTATACCACATAAAAGATTTTAAAATAATTTATGTGGTTGTTAAGTCTGTTTTATGGAAAACAGCCTCAATCACTAAATGAAAACCCAGGTTCTGTTCCCAGAGATTCTTTTCCACTGAAACTGTGGAAAGTTTGAGTTTTGTTCCATGCTGGCAAAGATGAACAAAACTCTGGAGTATGGCTTTTTGCAGAACTGAGGGAATGCCTCATATTTGTCAGGACAGCTGAGGCCTAATGTAGAACATGGATGATCTGCTATATTCAGTTACTACAAAAAGACTCAAGTGTTTGTTTTGTTTTTTTTTGTCAAGTAGGCGTTTTCTACTTCAAAATACTTCTTAAACTGAAGTTCGTGTTTCCTTCCTGAAGAGTGGCCAAAAATAACATGATGGCCAAGCTATATTTAGGAAAATGTAAGAGTAATGTGCCAGCATAATTTACACACCCTTCTATGTGTATTTGTCAGTGTTTACATAGATAAGCACATGTATGTACAAACATGCACCAGTCTCTTCAGAGGAAGGCTGCAAACCGAATGTGAACATGTGGCGCATTTAAGTAATGCACACTAAATTGATGCTTTGAACTGTGTGTCTTCTCAGACTGAGCAAAGCTCAGAAACAGACTTATTTCAAGAAATGAAGTGCTTTGAAGTGTTTTAACCATACAAGATCAATGTGTAGCTTATAATATAAACGTTGTTCTAAGGGCTATAAGCATATAGGAATGGCATATAACTATGAAATACTGTCTGGTTGTTCATTGACTTTATATTTCTATTTCTGTAGTACTGACCTCTTAAGAATTGATCTTAATGAAAAATAAGCTTATATTGAAGAAAGCTGTATTTGCAGGAAGTAAAACTCTCTTTTCTTCTTTCTATGTCAGCAAAATGGAGACTGCAGTAGAGGAGAGGAATTACTCAAGGAGGTACAAAATTCCTACGTTAATACCACTTAAGATCAGTTGGTGCATCTTTTAACAGCTCTTGTAATTTCCCTTCAGGTATTTATACTCATTGATCAAAGCTGGTGACTCTGGAACTTGAAAGGTGGAACAAAACCCATAGGCTCAGTGGAACAGGGTTGTCAATAACTGGAATAACATTAGCTGTTATTTGTGGGAACATGGACTCCAAAGGTGATGACTGGAAAATCTGCCTGTTTTGTGCTTCCTGAAATATGGTAAGATGTAAGGAGCATACTTAGGTCACCTAATCTTGGATTTTTATTGCTATTTCTGAGAAATACGTGTATCATTAAGCTCTGTGTGTTCTCTTAGACACATCTTGTCCTTTTCATAGCTCTATGTTCACAACTAGTGCATGTTTTGTTGCTCAGCTGCAAAGCACTTGAAAGAGCTGTGTTGTGCAGGTATTCTGCTGTAAGATTTTTG
The DNA here is from genome assembly GCA_036925125.1 of Oreortyx pictus. Taxonomy (NCBI): domain Eukaryota; kingdom Metazoa; phylum Chordata; class Aves; order Galliformes; family Odontophoridae; genus Oreortyx; species Oreortyx pictus. The sequence goes on from JAUPFR010000006.1 coordinate 36,155,234, forward strand.
CTGCAATTCGTTTATTCGATGCTGCATATTACAATAGCTACATTTTTCTGTAAGGGCGATCAATGCCGTAAACAGTCAAGCAGAGAACAGTTATAAGGAAGATTAAAAGGTGCTCTTCTAAATCTAACCTGTGTGAGGTGGGTGAGCAAAGCCAATAGCCTTTCTCTTGCCTTGGTCTTTTACTAATTTTCACTCTTATTTGCTGCAAAATGCTTTTCAGCCAGACCAGTGCACGGCTTAGAAAAAAAAAAAAATCCATTTTGATGTACAAATGCGATTTCAATGGGCTTAGCGAGGGTAACTGCACTTCAACGTATCCTTCCTTCACGCAAGAAGTTTCTTGAGCGGCCGCGTCTGCAAACCACATCAGAACAGGGGGAGAGGGCTACTATCTAGAGGTGGTGTAAATTGGTGCGATTGGTGGCTGAGCGACAGACGGGAATGACGCGTGATTTAAATAACAAAACAAACGAAGGAGCGTGTGGCAGCTGATAAATTGAAGTAGACCGGTAGTATTAACATCAGCAAAGATGCACCCTGCTGAGTGTAGACGATCTCTTGACATCTGTTTCAGCCCTGACTTTTATACAAATTTCATGGCTAGTGTCTCCGTATTTTGGCTCATGCTCATGGTCCTGTTCTTCCTTTTTTTTTTTTTTTTTTTCTCTGCCCTATATTCTCGTGCGAGTAGGAGGAAAAAAAAGAGCTGAGATTTTCTTTCTTTCTCCTAAAAGAACAGAGTACTGCTGCCCTCTGTGAGCAGAGGGAATGTGGGAGTGTGTTTGTGTTCCTGGCTGCTTTGCTGACCTGAGGAAAAGTGACAGAGCTTTCTTCTAGCACCATCGGGAGAGCTGCTGGTCACTTCCAGTGCAACTTGTTCAGAGCAGAGTGGATGGAGAAAAATACTTCCATCGGGTGCTACATTCCAAAATGCCGACGTTTCTTATTCTTATCTAAAAATCTACATGGTTCTTAAACACATCCAGGGATGGTGATTCTACCTTCCTGGGCAGCCTGTTCCTGTGCATTACAGAAGAAACACTTCTCCCAGTCCTTCAGGAACAACTGTAGTGCAAAAATAACTGCTGTGCCAGCGGGGAGCTGCAACCCATGGTTGTTGCTGTGGGAGAGCACCAGGTGCTTGAGAGATGCTGCTTTTGGGCATGGAGAATTTGATCTATGGAAGGATAGGGCCTGCTGCAAAATTGCTGCAGTTTGTGTTTCAGTCCTTTGTTTTTCTGCATGTTTACAAAGGCAACAAAGATGAAGTTCTGCAAAGCAGCAGGAGTTTCTTTATCTCTTCAGAATGTGAAGGTCCACAGGGATCTGCCGAGCCTTTAATGTCATAGGTGTACAGAATAATAGAAGGGGAAATAATGAAAAGCAGATGATTCTCTGCTAAAATCACTTTGAATTGTTCTTAAGGAGAAATTAATTTACTTTCATGTACAGTGAAAACATGAAAAAGTTGTATTCCTTCTTATGAAATACAGATCTCTGATAGTTTCAGTAATGGAAGTTACAATGAAATACAGTATGAAGGCAAATACAGTTCACAGTGTTCCTGAAGTCAAAGGACACGTGAAGTGGGAAATAACTGGCAACAATTACTAACTAGCTAGGTACTAGCGAGAGTGAATATTTTATATGGATGTTTTTTGGTTTGTTTTCATCTTTCAGAAGTTGATGATTCACTACTCCAGAAGCTGTACATGGATAGATGTCTGTACAGGGCTCACTTCTGTCTTATGGTCTCTTACATATATTTCTGTAGGGTTTATAGCAAAATCTTAGTTTCCAGTGGGGTACTCAGTTGTTCTTAATGAGCAAACCTGTATCCTAGGGTTGGGTTGATTTAATGTTTATATGAAAATGTTACCAAAACTTTGTTCATATAATCAGATTGAATTTGGAGTAGCTTAATTGTGTATGAATGAAGAAGCTGCCAATAAAAAGTATAAATCATATCCTGACAATTGGACAAACAAGTGAAATCTTTGTTAGTGTTTATGTTGACATTGTGTGTTCTGTAGAGACAATAACAGATTTTTTAAGAGAGCAGGTAAACGAACCCTTTTTGACATTAGATTTATGTAGCAGTCCACGTGATGGCAATCAAGAAGTGTTGTCTCCCTTTTTTAACGATAAAAAGAATTAACATGGACATTCTTTGTAGTGAAGTGGTGGAATGTTACATCTGTCCCTTGTGCTGGTGGTTACTCTTGGTTCATGTTTCCGGTTTCTCTCCCGTCTCTCTGAGGCAGAAAGTGCCCCCTGATGGTTTTACCAGGGAATTCAAACAACAGCCAAAGTTGGAATGTTTGCTCTCTCTTCAAAACTACGGGGAATTTTTCTTCTCAGCTTTGTAGCGTGAGGCTTAATTCTCTCCCTAAAGTTTTTTCTACCCTTTTGTCTCATTATTAATGTGGAAACAAATGCAAGCCTTCAGGTCTAGCCTAGTTGTCCACCTTCTTCAGAAGTAACATTTTGTGGAGATGGTTATTTTCCTTCTGCTGAATATTTGCAACCTGCTACTAGGACAGTAATTGAAATCCATTGCAAAAATTATGAGCTGTTAATTAGAACCAGAACTGTGGCAGCCCTTTGAATTTGCAGAGTGCATTTGAGGCACTTTTTATAGATGTTGCATTCAGAATTGTTACAAGTCCTGTTTTCCCTCAAGACATTAGGGGCGAGCATTGTACTGAAGAGAAAAGGCATTCATGTTCGTAGATGATGTGAGTTGAACTATATTTTGATTTAAAATAAATAGTGTGCCCCATAAAGAATTAATAAAAGAGTGGTAGAATATGTTTGGTGTTGTGCATACTGGAACAGTTCCCTTTCTTGGTCGTGATGCTCTTTGATGCAGCTGAGAAAAGTTAAATAAAATTATTTGTGTACCTTATAACCGAGTTTTGTGGTTTACACAAAATGAGACTCTAACGTTGCCTACAGTCGATGTGAATAGTAAAAGAAACAGGAAACAAAAAAGTCCTTTGGAGCGGGGTTCAAGGGGGTCTGACACGCTACAAGAGAGCCGCATGACATCTGCACATTTTTCTGTACATTCGCACTGGAAAGAGGATAGAATTACCAGGAAATGTTGCCCTGTGATTTCTGTATTGAAGTGGCTGCATCTGTGCCACCTGTTGATGACATGATTGGAGCATTAGTTCTCGCTCTGCCTTTGCACTATTGATAACTCTGCTTAACATCGCCACAGGGGAGGCTTTGTTGGAGGCTGCAGTCACTTCGCCTGAGCAATGGTGTACATTGGCTCCGCCATTCAGCCCTTTTTTCCGACATTAGCGCATTTGAATGGGCCACCAGTGAAGCCATTCAGTGAGAACATGCACCGGGGCTCCTGGGTGGCCCGGGCCGCGCTGAGAACCCTCGTTAATGGACTGCGAGCCGCAGCCTATTGAGCTCCATGAACTCGGTGACCAAAGAAAAGTGAGACAAAGATGTCCCTCGGCGGAACATGTAGGTCAGTGCCGGACAAAGGCGGACATCGACCAGTCAAACCTATTTGATTACTGAGCTGAAAAGGGAACACCTACTGCCATGGGAGCGACCCACCCGCCGGCTGTCCTCCCTCACCTGCGTGCCAGCCCGCTCCGGTCTGCACCGCAGTTAGCCCCATTGCAAAATGCTCGTCTCCTTTATTTTCTGTTTTGTTTTGCGCCTAACTTACACCTGCTGGAATGAACGGCTCCTGTTTGTGATCATCAATGATAATGTTAAGCCAGACACCAGGTAGTGAAATCTTTTGCTTTCACAATCAAGGAAAAAGGCAGTAGGACCTGACTCTGTACGAGCTCTTTACTGGGCTGAAGCTAAGATGGTCTCAAGTGAGTCAGGGGCTTGAAAACCCTTAGCTGGCTTTGAATAGCGATAGTATGCAAGACTACCCCTGCCCTGGTATCTCTGTGCGCTCTCCTTCGGGTCCTTTTAACAAGAAATTATGTTTTTTCCATGCAGATTAACAGCAGCACTGAGAAGCATTCTGAGCCACAAGTCATGTTGTGAGCTCAGGTATTAAGTTTTCTCATTCTGTTTTCTGATGGGGATATGCTTCTGCTACTTATCTGCATGGATCTTTGCCTTCAGCCTCAGGAATACATCACTGTAAAAAGTTATTTGTGTGCTGGATGGTCCTGCAGTGAGGGGTAATCATGTGTGTGCTCCTTTAACTAGTATTTCCTGCACCTCGTTCAACCACCTGCTTGGGGGAAATCTCCTGGGGCTGAGCTGTATATACTCAGTAGATGTATACTTGCTTTGTAATCAGTCTCCTACAAATCTAACTCTGCCTTTTCTAGATCGCTTCTCGTGTCTTCAAAATGCAGAGGACAATGCGATAAGCTCTCACACTGTTGTAAATAACAAATTTGCATTCTGATTGAAGATGAAGGACAGAAGAGAAATGAGTCATTTTTTTTCCTTGTCAAGGACTAATACCGTACAGCAAATCCTCTCTACCAGTGCTCTTTATTTTTGTGTTTTATATCAAAATTAAGACATAGTAACAGCATCAGAGACCTCTTAGAGAAAACAAAAAAATATGTGGATGTAAAGGGATGTGTGTGTGGGGGTGGGGAGGATGCTGAAGCAGTAAGAAACAGTTGAATTCAACTATTAGTTGCTGCTTAAAGCACAGACAATTCAGCTCCACATTTTCATTAATTTTAAAGACAGATTGTGCTTTTAGGATTGTAAAACACACAGTTAAATAAATAAATCTACAAGGAGCACAAAAGAAGCAGAAAAAAGTTGCCTGCAAATGCTCAGGTTGATTAAAAACATGAGGAGAAAAGCTAACTAAAATACAGACGAATTCAGTAAGGAGGAGGACTGGAATGAAGGAGGCATCTGAGACCTCTTTTTGGTGGCCACTGATCAGGTCAGATAAAGGAAGACACAATCATCTCTCATGTTAATTTCTTAAACAGGAGCACAAAGAAGCAGCAGGTTGTTGTATGTGACTTGGTGTGAGTGAATAGTACATGTACAAATTGTTTTGATGGCTATGAATATTTTGGAAACTTCAGAAGTGCAGGAACAATAAACATAAGGCACCACACCTGCCAATTGTGTTTAGAATCAGGCCTCAGCTGCAGCTGTATAGAAAATTGTTAGTTCCCTAACACAGCTGGTGAAGCCCATCACGGCTCAAAACTGATTTGGTGAGAGTTGTTTGGGCACAGGGCAGATCGCAGGCACGAGATTTTGCTGCCAAGGGTATGAATAGGGCAGTGGTAGCAGGAGCAGTCCGTGTAGTCTCTGGGGGGCAGCACACCACCACCTCCTGGGTATGAATGCAGTGGACACCGCTTCGCACATCTCCTTAGAGAAAGAATAGGTTTTTTTTGAAGTCTTCAGAAAATTTGGTTGTGATTTCAGGAGGCTTCTTGCAATAATACCTCGCATTGATTTTTTTTTTTTTTTTTTGTACAGACTTGCTATAGGATTATGTTACTTCTTTGTGACTTTGCAAACATTCCCAGCCTTATGCTTGCTCAGCAATATTGTTTTAATTTTTCTGTTAAGCTTTTTCAGTATACTTCTATAGTGGTTACCCTCTGGTATTAAATTTCATAAAACCGCCTTCATCAAAAATGTTCTGGTCATTTTGCCCTGCTTGTCTCCACAGTTTCCATTACTGAATGGAGTCCTGACTTCTCATAAAGCAGTCCTTCAGAAAGCCTTCAGAAAGAATGCTTGTTCTTAGATTCTCACCAAGTGGTTTCTGTACTGGATACTATGAGATCTCTTGTGCACCCACGGCTCAACTCCAAAATGGGCAGCTTATGTGTTTGATGCTCTAGGTAAGTGCCGTTCTTCGCATGTATTTTATTCTGCGTTCTCAATAACTGAGAACTGGGCAAAGAATAAAAGAGAACCTGGAGACCAATTTAAGTCAAAATTTTCTTGCATTATTAGCTGTCTTCAAATGTGTACTATAACTGAAAATAAGAGCAGGAGGCTAAAGAGCAGACATTCCTTTTATCTATCAATAGGTTTTAAGGGAAAATATTTTGCTACAAAGTAGGATAAAGCACTTCTCTTTTTGTAACTAGTAGATGTTTGCATTTTTTTAATGTGCTTTACTCTGTTTGTCCCCATTTTTGATTGGTAATTTTTATGCCCAATAGTATAGTTTAGTATTGCAATTCTTTTCCCCCTTGGGAAGTTTCAAGAAAAAGAAAACCCTTTTCAAATTCCAGTGCAATTTGATGAATTGGTTTTACCTTAATTTGTTTTAATTTCAAGGTGATAGGTAGTATTCACTGAAGCATTAATGAGAAAATCCCCTCCTCTATTTGCAGTCAGTAACCTGGACTCCCAACAAGAATGTATAAAACTACATTCAGAGGTTCTCATTGTTCAGTTTGGGAAAAAGGTTATAACATCTACATCCCAGTAGAAGACTTCAACCAAGCAGGACAAAAATGTGCTTTCCTGAGGGAAATGTGTGTCCTGCTTAAAATTAATTTTTATGCATGTTAACAAAGTATTTTATATATCAATTGACCATAAGTGAGAGTTAAAATTCAGTTAAATTACAGTTCTGGGAAACCTGGGTTTCAGTCTCTGTTTTTAGATACTGGACATCTTACTTTTTATGTGAAGGACAGCATCTGTAGTTGAAATGACCAGACCATCTGATGGGCTTTTTGAAAACTCTTTACTGGGTCTTGTTTTGTGTCGAGTTTTAAGGTTGTCCTCTGAATCACGTGGAGAGAGTGACTGTCCTGGTCAGTGTTGAAGCAGTGTCGGAGCACATCATTATCTCCTTTTCAGGCTTCTGTAACTTTTTGAAATGTCTTAATTCAGAGCATGTACAGATTTAAAAGTAGGTGTATCAAGTGATAGGTAAGCAAATATATGCTTAAGTTTTCCAGTTGATACTAAATGAAATATTTTCTTTGTCTAAATTACATCTGTATGTCTGTCTCTCTATTTGTCAGTAGAAGAGAAAATCCTGGGTTTGTCATTTCTAGGCACAGAAGGTGGCTGTGAATTTCCTTTGAAAGTTGGATTACTTTTGTAAGCTTGTGAAGGGAATGCTGCGTGTTGACTGTTGTTAGAAAGTGAGAAGGATGAGGGAGAGACATGAGAGTTATTCCGAACAAATTAGAGACAATAATACTTTGCATAGCATTTTATTAAACACTTGGAAGTTAGAAGAACAGTTTCTAATTAAGGTAGACAGTGTTACATGGTTGAATAAGATAATTTAAGTTTAATGCTCGTTTCTACAAGATCAAAGAACACTGAAGGAGTTAATTTGCAAAGGGTACTCCAAGAAAAGAGACAGTGAATCATGCTAATTAACAGTTAAGATGGAAAGACTATTAGTGCTAGTAGCTTAGATAGCCTCTGTACTGTACTCTTCCCTTCTACTAGTTGTCAGGTGTGCCCCAAATCCTGATATTAATTCTTCAGAGTTTTGAATTCTGCCATTTTCAGTGGAGAAGGCATCCTCTTTTACAAAACACAAAAGCATTTAATGTACTGCAGTGAACGTGGAGTTGCAGATAAGTCCATTTTTAATATATGAAAGCTGAAGCGTGTTTCTTCAAAAACAGTGATGTGCTCAGCTACCATTTTCTGAAAAAAAAAAAAAAAAACCCTGCATGATAAAATAAATTTTAATATTAAAAAAAAAAAAGGGTCATGCACATAGTTTCCCATCTTTTATTTTGCTCTGGATGGCTACAGGAATAGACCTCCTGCTGTGAGGGCAAGAAAACATAAAAAATGAAGTATGGTTTAAACACAGACTTTGCCTAGGAGTACAATCCCAAATTCAAGAGCCCTTAAAACTTTGACAGTTTTGGATATTGTCAGTTTCTTATGGTCTGCTGTGACAACTACTATTAACTTGTAAGAACAAATACTTGAAAGCTATGAAAAAGCTCTGATCTTCAGTATAGTTCCACAAAGCAGCTTCAGGTCTCTGAGCTTGGCCTCAACAGCCAAATTTGCCTAATCAGAATCTAACGTCTATTAGCTGGTGTTATTCCAGGTCAGTGTAAGGCTCTTGAATATGAAAGAAAAACCTCATCCTACAAACAGCATCCTAAGTATCTTCACATATTTGAATTTATCTGGAGTGTGACTTACATTCTGATTTTCCAAAGGGTTATAAAAGCCTAATTTTGTGGATGATTACAATTCAGCCCTGTAATGGTTTTATCACAAGTCATTGCTGCCTACTGTTAACTCTATTTTCCAGTAGTATTTACCTGAAAATAAACACCAGTCTTTGTTGCTGAGTTTCTGAAGGAGGTTTAATGCAAGTAGGTTTACATACAGTTTGCAACATAAAACTTTACGTAGCAGCCAACTGGAGATTAACGTGATAGAAATAAAGCCTTTGTAAGTCTAAACAGTGGCATTTATTTGTTGCTCTGTGCTGATCTCGGGTATTAAACTCTTCTTGTCCTAAAGGAATTTTTACACGTAGCCATTAACAAGACTCCATCTGCGAGAACGTGTTAAGAGAGGGATTTAATTCTGTAAGAGCACACATACAGTAAAGACGATAATTGCAGAACACATCAGAGAACAGAAGAATGTGTAAGCGATCAAAAGCCAGACAGCAGTGTGAAGGAAGCAGGGAAATAGGACTAGAGAGGTCTGGGGACAAGGGACATGCAGCTGAGAACCTGGGAGCAACAGGCAGCAACCAGTACTGTAGGTGATTCAGGTGTGGGAGGTGGGTAGCTCTCTTGGGAAAGCATTTGTGATGCCAGGTTCAGTGGAAAATGAAAGTAAATCAGAAGTAGTAGTATCTACTTATATATACTTACATATATGAAAGTAGTATCTACTTTCGCACTAAAGTCTAATGAAAAGTCTCATTTCATCAGGACCAGGGAGCTTGCAGTTCATGAACAGCATTAAATTCAGCTGGTGTCAGGTCTATGAAGTCATAGAATCATTAGGGCTGGAAATGACCTCTAAGACTGTGTACTGTAACTGCTGATCCACCCCCACCATGCCCACTAACCATGTTCCTCAGTACATCTATGTGGTTCTTGAGCACCTTGAGAGATAGTGACTCCACCGCCTTCCAGGGCAGCCTGTTTCATTTCCTAACTGCTCTTTTGGAGAAGAAATTTTTCCTAATGTCCATCCTGAACCCTCAAGTGCAACTTGAGGCTACTACTTCTCAGCCTAAAGCTTGTCACCAGCTCCTATGGAGCTAGCAAACCTGATGAATAGAGTTCAAGTAATTATAAGGAATAAATAGGAGCGATTATTGCTTTATGGTGAAGAAGTTTTACTTGCAAGAGCCCAGAAGACCCAGGTCAGATTAATGTTTCCTCATTCCTTCTGTTGCACTCTGCTCCTGTCCTTGTTTTAGCAAATGTTTGTGGGTTTGTAAACTTACAAATGCCATTTGTGAGATTTGGAAACTAATCTAAGTGCGCACAGTCAACTTCTGTGTTTGAGTGGGAGGAGAGTTGCCTTTGTGAACTGGTCGCCTGAGTGGCCCCTCAAATTGCTGCAGTAGGACGGGCATGAGGGAGGTGTGGGCTGGGGTGAGTGCAACATGCAGGGAATGCTCCATGTGGCACTGCTGGCGGAGGCTGCGCAGTGGCCTTTGTGCTCGGTTTCTGCAGAAGAGAGAATGGGGCATGAAACAAAATCATTTCATTGGAACACCTCTTGATGTTGCTTTGCTTCTCTGGTAAGCACAGCAGGAGAAAGGCAGTGGAAGCTTTCGGTACACTGAGGTGTGTATTTGTTCTCACAGGCACTCTGAAGGTAGAAAACTGTTTCCTCCCTGATTCACTCATCTGAAGTGACAGAAGATGCTTTTCCCCTGTTCTGAGTCATTGAGGGCTGCCTGCTGAATCATCAGTACATGATTTCTTTTTTATGGCCACAACCCTATTTTTTTTCTAACTATTTATTTGACTTAACTTGTTGAACTGTTATTGAATTTGTACTCCGTAAACATCTACCCGTGGGACTCAAATCTGACAGAAATCAATTAGGGTAGGAACAAAAACCATACTTGAGAAGTCTTGAAGGACACTCAACTATATTTAATATCCATTGTGGGCAGGGAAGCTCCTATAAGGTGAGTGTTCTCTGATACTGGGAGTGTATTTACCATTAAATCATAATTGGAATACGAGATTGTGTTTTATTACCCAGAACAGTTAAAACGTAGAAAGGTTTTATTTCTACAGTAGGTCAGGAAGGTGTAAGAGTATGCTGTACATATCTGAACGTTTGTATCTTGAGAACAGGGGATAACAGGAGTGTATTTTAAATACTTGTCTTCTGAATAATATACTGAAGCCAAACGGTGCTCTCCCAGGTTCATCTATATTCACGAAAGGCCTATGTGTTTACTTGAATCTTTGAATTTACATGGCAGGTATACCATGCAGTCTGATAGAAGAAATATTTCCATTTTAGAATTCAACTTTTGTAACCTTTGGCAACACGTAGTATCAATGGCTCTTTGTTGTTTAAAAAAAGTGAAACTGTAAGCTATCCACAAGGATATGCAGGGCATTGCTATAGCAACACAGCCTCCCTTCCAGCACCAAGAGAGAGTCATGAATAAAAGATGGGGTTCTAAAGACAACAAAATAGAAAAGGTTGTTTCAACCCTTCTAATACCTGACATTTGCTGTTATTTTGTTAAATGCAAACTAAAAGAAATGTTGGGAAAGGGCATGCCTTGGCTGAAAGTATGCATTCATATATTGGGAAGGTCACCAAGTAGATAGCCAGTTCTTGCATTTATCAGCTGAAAAAAGGGATATAAATCAAAAGTGGAAGCAGACAGCGTGTAATTTCTTAAAATGTATACATATACATAAAAGAAACAATCACGTTAACTATCTGTCTGATTTGGAAAACCGTGGAAGATCACCACCTGAATTAACATAACGAAAGTATAATGTTGGAAAAACGCTACCCCTTTTCTGGTTTACACTTGAATTTAAATAAATAAATGAAAATCTGCCATTAAGGCTGGAAAGATTCTCAGCCTCAACAAATTCAATTTTTTCCTTTCGCTGTATAGAGATTATAATAAAAGTGAATCATTTTTCTCTGTGCCTTACTCCACTTTCAGACCCTTAGTATTTTTAATGGAAATGTTTTAATTAATGAATCAACTGAAAGGTGTAAGGACAGAGGCATAGTTTGAAAGGTTGTTTTTAAAAATGCATGTTTTTTGTTACTCCATTTGAACTCAGATTTAAAGCTAGGGAAGACAACCAAATCTTTCCCTGCCCACAGCCTTGTTCAGTAAAAATTGTCTTTAAAATACTGTTGCTTGAAAGAGAGTATTGCTCATAAAGCACTGTATTTGAAGGCTAGAAGAGCATGTATCTATGATAAATGTGTTTTGTTTATTCTTTGGAATACTTTGATGTGTATATAGATTTATTCAGTTTGAAACTAAAACATCATGAGAGATGGATAGATGTCTGCCAATTATGCTGATAAATTTTCACTATATTACTGTAAAAGTTATGTAGGAAGCAATATGAATCAGTAGTGGTGTTATAAAAAAAAATGAACTACCTGTTCTACAGCTTGGCTTTATACCTATGAAACCCACCTCCTTCAGATCATAAATGTTTACTTTGCCCACACTGAGCTGCTGCTTTGTCTGTACAAGTATGGTGAAAGAATGTAGACCAGTGTTGCTCCTCAGAATGAGAAAAACAAATTAATTGCAACTCTTCCTTTTTCTTTTCTTTTTTTCTTCATTCAAATCAGTCAGTTTTCTGCGCTTTGAGTTATAGCAAGCAGATCACATTTCATCCCAGAGAATGCTGAGAAACGCTTTCATCAGTTTTATAGACTTTAGGCTGTAAATGGGTTATGAAGTGTCCTTGGGCCTGCCATAATCATGGAATTGTAAGGGTTGGAAGGGACCTCTAGTGATCACTGAGTCCAACCCCCCCTACCAAAGCAGCTCCTTAGACCAGGTTGCACTGGTAGGTGTTCAGGTGTGATTTGAATGTCTCCAGAGAAGGAGGCTCCATGACCTCTCCGGGCAGCCTGTTCCAATGATGATGATGCTTTTTGGGGTGAGCTCATTGTTTTGGCTGGATAAGACCACTTTTGCACTTTTGTCATACATGGAATGCTGAAAGCCTTTCTCTAGGGAGGGCTTTGGCTCCTTTACAGCCGCCAACACAGAAGCACTAAAGATTTATTGATGCCTTGAAACTTAGGGGTGATGAGCAAAGGAGCTAAGCTGCTCAGGTGAAAGGCATGGTTCCTGTTGATGACGTTAGCAGTGTAATCAGTAGAGTGGTATTGCTTACATTAATGCATTAGTCAACTGTCTCCAGGCAGGCACTCATCTCCTTGAATTTTGTCTCTTAAAGTACTTACATTTAGTGACTCCAGACACTATGTGAGTTTTTGATTCACTTACAATGTCTGCAAGAAATAAATAGCACAAGCAAAATTCACTTCTCTGTCTCCGTACAGAATTCTGGTTTGGAAAAGGGATTTGTTGTAGTGCAAACTCAAAGGGAATAGGATGTATCTGTATTTAATTGTCTGCATTTATAATCCAAGTACCATCTCTAATCTGTTGGTGTAAACTAGCTGAGATTGTCTTAGGCAGAGATAGACAGCTATTTGAATACAGGGCAATAAACGAAGAGGGGAGAGAAAAAGGAAGGAAGTCAGGCAGGTGAATAAAAGAACACACACGTAAATGGAAAAAGAGGGAAAAGAATGTAATAGTGACAGGAAAAAAAAGGCAAAGTACTGAGGAAAGGAGAAAAAAGTACAGATTTTAAAAAAGGCAAGGTGAAAAAAAGAAAGGTTTTTTTTCTTTTATTAAAATTTGTTCCAAAAACGTACTTATATGTAGTTGAAACAGTTTTCACTGTAGTGTGTGCATAGATTTGTGTCTACTTGTGTATACCCTACATTGTCTAAATTGTATTTCTTTAGAATGCTTGCATGAGGTATTTGTGTGCAATATTTTATTATATTTAAAGTGTGTTTGAAAGAAATATATTGCTTTTCCTATTTTAAGTGCATAGAAAGGTGGTTTTGGTTGCAATCTGTGTAATTACAGGATGGAAAATTCCCCCTGGTTTTGGTGCTGACATTATTCAACACATATCCTTTAAATTTCAGGTAGTTCTGAAAATTGTCTGTACTTTCATACTCACTGAACAGAGTAAGAGCCCCTAACATAGTCTTTATTCACCTCTATTCAGCCTTGACTTCTGTTTCATGCTTTATTCTTTATGGTCCAGATGTGTTTTTTCTGGCTTATTATTAGAACATTAAGTGCATCTTTACTGATGTGAAGATCCTCCCCCACACAGTAGTTATTTCCCACTGTGATGGGGCAACCTGTGCAACCTGATCTCTGAGTAAAAAATCATGACTTGTCATCACTCTGTTTTTATTTCGGGGGGGGGGGGTGGGGGGGGGAGAGGGGGGGTAAAGGTTTTGGGTAGCAAAGCAGGCAGAGGAGAAATTATAAAGAACTATCTGTATGTGTCTAAACCAGTTATACTCGAAGACAACAGATTCTTTCTGTTGTTGCAGAGCTGAGACATTTGCTGACATTGACTATTGTTGCAGAAACTCTCCATAATTTAATATGTCAAAAACTCCTAGTCAGCATTGATATAAAACAGATGTTTATTAATCTTTGATCCTCTTTCAGTTAAAAGCAAACATGCAGAGCACCAATTTTGAATTGGTTTCCACCTGTATCCCTTCTTCTGCTCTGGTTAAAAAAAGCTGGTTTGTTGATCTCATGCACATATTAGTTTTTTCAAATACCTTACTGTCTGCCACAGCCACTGGTAAAATTCAGAGAAGATCAATAACGTTTAGCATTTAAAATAAATAAAAGTTTAGCATCAACCAAAAATAAACGTTCATTGAATACCATTTTGGGCAGTCCAATACCATCTAATTAATGTCACACAGACGAAAAAGTTTAGTAAAAGTTGGTGTGGTAGTTTGGTCAACTATTGGAACAAGCTGCCTAGGGAGGTGGTGGAGTCAGCATCCCTGAAGGTGTTTCACAACCATGTAGACGTGGCGCTGAGGAATATGGTTAGCGGATGTGGTGGGGATGGATCAGCATTTGGACTAGATGATCTGAGAGGTCTTTTCAAATATTAATGATTCTATTATTCTATAATTCAAATTCATTTTCAGTTTTTTTGCCGTTTGTTATACTTAAAAATGAGAATGCAAACTTACTTCTGACAAAAAATGTTCTGAATTTTTTGTGGTATGGGCAAAGTATGAAAAAAAAATCCTTCTGACAGATTGGAATAATTTCTTTGAAGTCACTCATGTTAATAGCAACACGCAGAAATCCTTGTTTCTATAAGAATTATTTTTAAGTTATTTACTTAACAATTATCTTTTTTGTTTTTCTCATCTCTAGTGGCACAAATTTCAATTAATCCTTTGCTCTTTTTTTTCATTTAAATTATATCTAAATAGAAATTGCTGAAACGATAACAGGATTTACTTTCCTTGTTATTTAGGTAGGTTTTGTGGATTCACGTTGAATGATGGAGGGCCATGTCTCATCTTTATCCCAGGTGAAAGGTTATACACATTCATGGAAAAAGGCAGGCTTAGTCAGGTAAATAACTGAACCAGTTTTAAAACAACAGCAGAAAGGTTCACACCATTGAAATAATATTTCATAAATAATCCAGGATGGGCAGACATTTTATCCTGCTTTCTCATTTGATGGCAGTGATTTGAATAAGATTTTGATGTTAATTACATGCCACACGTTGCGCATGCCTATGAATGTGTTCCTAAGGCAGTTATTTTAATCCTACGATTAATGATTTCAAATTGATACTGAAGATAATATTCCTTTATTTATTGAAAATCTTTTCTAAAATCAAATCAATCATCTACCCTGCAGTGCTGGCCCCAGCCTTCTCAAATTCAGTATCATTCAAAGCAGAAAAGAACAGTTCCCTGTACATCTCCCCATCATCAAACAGGAAAGTGCATACACACAAGGAACCTTTCTAAAAAATATATAAAGAGGCAATTGCAAGGGTAAAATTCCTGCAGGAGACTGCTAATGGTATCAGAGACAACTTCAACTGTGGCACCTCTGTCCAAAATATAGAAAATTCTGACAGCTCCAATTTAAAACTGTAAGGAAACTAGACAAAATGTTGTTGAGCCTCAACTTGAAAAAAAACACTAACACAAATGGTGATGTCTTTTAAATAAGGAGAAATATTGACCGTAGTTTGGACAAAATGTAAAAGGAACGCACTAGAAAAGTAAGATTATAGCAAATCCATACAAAATCCTCAAATTTAAATGATTTTTTTCTATTGTTGTTTATGTACTACAGTTTGAGTGTTCTTAGTAACCTGATTGAAGAAAGGGAGGTGGTTTTCTTTCTTTATTTTATTTATTTATCTATTTTTGTGCCGTTATTATTGTACTGGAATCTTTCTGTGTGGAGTACAAAGTACAATTTTGCTGTTCTGAAAATCTTGATAGATATATAGTAACAGACCAGTAGAAATAAATTGTGTAAATCCAAGAACCTAGAAGAAATCACGAGTAAACTTCTGAACTACTAATTGTGGAGGATAGTGATGACTCTATATCAGCCCTGATACCTGAGGGGAAAGGGACATTTGAGATGCCTGTTTGTTATTGTTTTTTTCAGAGCCTGTAGAGCGTGAAATTCATTAGAGACCAAAATTCATTAGTGTATCTAAATTCTGCAGTGAACAGATTAGCTGAAACTGTAATAGAGGCCAGAACTAATACGTGACAGTGTTTTAATGTATTGTAATGGGAAAAATCAGCAAAACTTGATGTTATGTGCTTGGATATTTAATTGGCATCTTACCAAAGGTTAACAAAAATTAACTGTTATGGAGTAAGAAAGAAGTTTTTTCCTGATTTAGTAGTGGATTAAAGAAAAGGGGAGAAATGATAGGTGATCATTTTCCAAAAGGTTTAGAAGGGAAATGAACAGGGCTGTCTATTCAGCATGTTCGTGACTGATCTAGGGGGATGAAGGGAGACAATTGTTGACTGATATAAAATTTCTTAGGATAGCTCAAACTTTCTCTTAAGGATTATGGAAGCATTTTACTGCAGTGAATGACTGGGTAAGAAAATACCAAATTAATGCAATGTATTGCTCCTGAGGGAAAAACAATTGTAATTATGAAGCTCACAGTGGTGGACTCTAAATTAGTGAAAAAGATCTTGGAGCTATTCTGATTAATTCCTTAAAAACATCAGCCCAGCTCTCAGCAGCCATCAGAAGACAAAAAATACTCGGAAGTATCTGGAAAAGAATGAAGGAAGAAACTGAAATCTTTATTATGTCACTGCATACACTGATGAGATGGCAACACAGTGATTGATCTGGGGAGTTGCTGGAGGATATATAGACCTAGAAAGGGAATGGTACAGCTTCTGTATGAGAATTGTACTCATACTCTTCAGCTTGGAAAGAGACAACAAAAGGTGGGTGTGAGATAGGAATAGAAAATCATGAATGACATGAGGAATCTGAATAGGGAATGATTACTCACTGCAGGGCACCCAGGGAAACTTTTTTGGCAGCAGATTTAAAACAAACATAAGAAAGATCTTTCCTGCTTAAGAATATTGTATTTTAAAATTCGTTTTCATAGGATGCCAAAATTACAAAATGGTTAAAAGCAATAAGGCATTTTTATAAAAGAAGAAATAATTAAGAGCTATTAAATACAAGATGGATGATTTTAAACAGGAATCAATGGCAGCTAGCACTCCACTTTTCCTCTTTTACATGATCCTTTTCCTAAACATCACCTTCCAGACACTGGCTGAGAAAAATCTTTTAGTTTGATCTAGCATGTCTGTTTTTATGGAAAACAGCATAGAAAATATGGTTTATTCAATACTAAATATGCAAGCTTTGATTCTGTTATCCTTTCTGCGGCCTACACTTAGCATAAAAGCTAGCCAGGTTTTCACTGAGACTGCTTGATTAAATTTGTTGTAACTTCATAATCACTAGTCTCTCAGTAATCTAATGAAATCCAACATTTCTTAGTATAATTTATTAGATATCTAATGACATACAGATGTTTTCATTGTTGATAAGAATGAGGAATAAAGCAGAACACTTGATTGAGATTCAGAACAGCAAGTACAGTGTGAGTTAGTGGCAGATGAGAGGTTACATCTGATCTAGTGGAAGGTGTTAATTCAGTCTCTGTGCAGTCTTGCTCTAGTAAATCAAAAACAGGGAAGGAAGGAATGGTTCCATATTTTCAGTATCTTTGTATTATTAAAATAGTACTAGAAGAACAGTAATCCATTACTGTATGAATGCTGAGGCTTCCATTCATTACAAGGGCTGCCCCACTAAATGTGTGGTTTCTGTGGGAACACAAAACATTGTGGTTGGAAAACGTGGGTGTCTTTGTGGGTCTCCAGAGCTAATGCAACAATAGCCCTTTCTCTGTCAAGGCCCAGTATGAACAGAAACATAGCTATGCAATCAGCTAAGTGTTAGAGGGTTTTTCCTCCTCTTTCTGGGCAGAGAAAATTAGATTCTTCTGAGTGAAAAGCTGAATGTATTGAGAATCCTGTTCAAAAAAACCCTAAATATCTGAAGCAGATATATACCCCTAGTGATAGTGAGACGGGGTTAAGGAAAGAAAATTGAAAGACTGGTAACTAACACTGTCATCAGCCACTGAAATATTGAGATGAGCTGCCAAGAATCAAGTGTTCTGCGATTTATTTAAAATTTATAGGCAGGTACTACTGTACTGCCTGGAATGTATATTACATATTTTTGGGAACTGAAAAGCAAAAGACCCTGTCTAATCAGAACCCTGCTACTTGTGTAGCCTCCTAATGGAACTGGGATCACTGGTGCTACCACTGTTCAGATGTGGGGCTGCCAGGAATGCTGTTTAGAGCTGGATCCAGTGCTGGCTATGTTGCACAGTGGCAAATGGCCAAAGAGTCCTTTCAGACTGTAGGCCTGTGGGTTAAGACAACATAGTCTTGAGGACCAGAACGATATCCTGGCCCACCAAAAATCAGCCAGGTGCTGCTTCAGTGGTGAATTTTAGGGGCTTTGAGCAATATGTGCCAGAAGCTGAGATGTAAACTGGGTACAGGTATTAATGAGTATTAGATTTCCAAATTATTCTTGTTCTGCTTTTAAGTTCTCATCCATTCGGGCATGCTGACTGCTTTCTGGTCAGGCACTGGAATAGGTTGCCCAGGGAGGTGGTAGAGTCACCCGACCCTGGAGGTATTTAAGGAAATTTTAGACATTGTGTTGAAGAACATGTTTTAGTAAGAATGATTGGTGATAGGTGGATGGTTGGACTGGATGATCTTGTAGGTCTTTTCCAGCCTTGGTGAATCTGTGACTGCCTTTGAGATATATGCTTGCAGCTGGCAGAACCAAGTAGTGACTTGCAAAAATATTCTGAACTCACTTCTTGAACTCCTGTAATGTGTGCAACCAGTAAGATAGTGAAACCAGAATAGAAATGGGATCTGCGTTTATGCCAAGGTAAGACTGCTCAAAATGGAAACTTAACAGATCATGATCTAGATGTCTCAGTATAAGTGTAGGTTTGATTTCTACTGGCTAGTGGATATAAAGTATTGGGTGAAAAGAACAAATCTGAACTTCTGCTGTTACTCCGTAGTTTTTAATAAAACTTCAAAGGCTCTGTTTCTTCATATTCCTAAAATGCAGATAGTAAAACCTAGCCATATCTGTAAATAATTTTGCGTGTAATGTAGATAATACTACTTAGGAATTATGTGTGTATATATGTTTATATATATACAGAAAACATTTTAAAAGAAATGCATGTTTTTACTATTATCTCTGCAAATTTGTTTTGAAATCCAGAAATGAGGATGCTTTTTTGTGCTGTACACAGGTAATCACAGAACCAATCACAGAATTGTAGAGGTTGGAAGGGACCTCCAGAGATCATCTAGTCCAAACCCCCTGCCAAAGCAGGCTCCCTTGACCAGGTTGCACAGGTAGGCATCCAGGCGGGTCTTGAACTTCTTCAGAGAAGGAGAAGGTGAGGTGAGTAGGTAAGGTGGGTCTGATATGAGTAAGGTGTGAATAATGGTTCCTGTCATCCACGAGATATATGATAATGTTACCAGTGATTGTAAGTTATACAGACTAACCTGTGAAAATATTCCTTTGCTTTTCCTTAGCAGTTATAGGTTCTGCTACCAGAATTAAAGTTGTCAAATAAGAAGAGTTGATGGTTTGTTGTTCTTTTTCATCAAAAAAAAACCAACCAAACAAAAAAAAAAACCCACACATTCAAAATTAATGTACTAAACAGCCCATTCATACTTCAAATTTATTTGTAAAACCTGGTTCAGTAATTTATTATAAATGTAAGATTTAGAGCTACTTGCATGCAGTTGTACTGGTGATAAGTAATGCAAGGAGAGAAGATAGCAGAGAGCAGGCATGTTTCTTTTCATTTGCTAAAATAACAATTATGGAAATAAGTTGTAACATATTCATACTAGTACTAGTTCTATTTTCCTAAACTTTTGTGTGCATGGATTGCAATTTAACATGGATTGTCCTCTGTTATTTGCATGTCTTTTCTCTGGGAAAGTAGAGCAATAAGAGTGCTGGAGAATGTGACAAGATGTGATGCTGTGTTTTATTTATTTATTTTTTTTATCCTCCAGTCCTGGATGGCAAGGTCACTGTTCGAATAAATAGTCTGCTTTTAACCTTTTCTGTTGCACAAATAAGAGCTTTTCTGCTGCAGTTCTCAGAAATTACTAAGAAAGTCAGATAAAAAGTCAAGTTTTGAACATTGTCTTTAGGGTTTCCTTATGTACTAGAATTTGTGACTACTTTCTTAATTTGAAAATGTGTTTTCAGATATATTTGCAGTCTGGTCGCATGTGGTAGTGTTACATTTTTCTGAAGCTGCTGTTGTTTGTGATGAATAGGAACAATTGGAATAACCTGTAGTGATGTTAATTCATGTTTACTTGTAGTGCTGCTGCCTAGATACGTAGTAATTGTTCCAGGATCCTCCATTCTGATATGGACAAATCTGTGATGAAATCATCACTGATTTTTAAGTTATTTCTTCCATGAGCTCAGAAATAACTTTTTTTTTAGTGAAACAAAGCAAAAGGATAGGTACATGGAAAGATGTTTCTAAGATGTATTAATAATTCCGTACTTCATTTATTTAATTGTACTGGAATTTCATTATTTGGTTACTTGACTGATTTTGCTCTTCATAAGCAATTTCACGTTTTCTTAACTTCTTATCTTTAGCCTTCTTGCTCTAGTTGACAACTGAAACAGACTGAGAAAATGTTAGAAAATGCTGGAAAGCTTCTTCAGTAATGGAAGCCTGTTCATCTGACTTTGTCCACAGAGAACTTGGCAAATGAATGGCTTCTCTTTGTTATACTTATATTACTATTAAAGGCCTTTTGAAAATGGTGATTTTGAGTTACCATGTATGAAGTACAGAGAATCTATATGGAAGAAAGGAATATAAGAGAAAATAAAATTGCATTCCACAAAGAATAGTACAGTGCAAAACTGGAAACTCGAAAGATCTGTTGTCCTTTCCATCTTCCAAAACACAATTTTATAATCTTTCCCATGTTTTTTTCCCCTAGGTGTTATCCAGGGAATTAGTATTTCAGCTGAAATCGATCAAGGTCAAACTAAATTTATAGTTATAGCGATTATCAATTTTGGATAGATTAAATTAAATATGTGATATAAAAATGCATTTTTTATAGATTGTTGGAATCTTAATCAAGATTACTAGTGAACATTTCCCATATTAAACTTCCCAATTATTTAATTATTTAAAAAAAGAGGAACCTGAGAACTAATAATAATAAAAACAAAAAAAGCTTTCCTGTTACATCAGCAATCATGGACTGACTATTTATTTTTAGAAGCCATGTGAACTTTTTATTAGTACTCTCATATTGGAAACTTAATTTAAAAAAATGCATTCCTCTAGGAAGGATTCCCTTGAAGAAATGGCCCAAGTGACCATTCCTGCTCTCTTTGTAGTACTTCTGGATGGTCTGTATCTGTCTCCCTTAACATTATCTCTGAATACCTGTCCATAGAAAGACAAATTTAGTAATGTTTTCTAGGTCAATTTCTCTCAAATCTGTCTCTCTACTCAAGTCTTCAGTTCACTTGAATTAAAATCTTGGACTAACTCTCTTATATGTCCCAACACAGCTGTAAACTCAAGCAGATAAAGTTGCTAATCTTTAAGTCCACCCTAATTTTTTTTTTTTTTTTAGGACTGTGTACTGCTCAGCTTGTCAGGCATACAGTTTGGCTTTGCCCTGTACGTTGTTTCTCCCATTCAGGTTGTTTTGATTATTTTCAGTGCAATACTTCAAATCTTTTCTGTGTTTCCTTCCAGCTTGCAGAAGTTGGCGTTATGAGTTATATACTTCTTTTGTCTTTTGTTTTAATTTGGTCTTCTGAAAATTCTTCGTAGGAATCTTTCTTCCAGTTTCTCTCACCTTCAATTCTTTTGCTTTGCAAAAATCTGCTTTACCTCAGCAATTGATTCATTCTCAAGGCTTTTGAAAACCTTTCTTGTTATCTTCCAGACTAAGGGTTAATACCAACTTCCAGTCATCCTGCAAGCCTAGCTTCTTCATCTACTTGTTGAAGTTCCAGGAAACACTTTTTTATTTTCCCCATGATATTTTTGTACTTCCCTGTAAGCTGGGGAAAGGGAGTATCCCTATAAGCAACCCCAGACTATTTCATTTATCTTCCAAATCCTCCTTAATATTTTTCTTAACTAGGACTGGGACAGCACTAGCAGTCAAGCGAGATCAAGCTGAGCAATTCTCTTAGCTTTATTTTCCCCACTGATCTGTTTGCATTACTTGCCTTTGTACTTGGAACATGTAATCTGAGATGGATATAATGGCCATATAAACAACTTCAAACTACTGCAGCAGGTCAGCTGACAAGCATGATTTTGGAATACTGACTAGAATACTTACAAGTGGTGGCCTAATGTGGATGAATCCCTCCAGCTGAAGAATGCAAAGGTGTTAAGGGATTTACTTTCCACTTCCTTCTTCTCTGACAGGTTTGTTTTATTTGAAGAAACCTTTATTGATTCTCAATTAAGTTATTTAAATTATCCTTAAGAATATGGTCAGAAAAGACAGGGATTTCAGTTAATACTGGATTCTAGAGAGAGTGGGACTTGAGGTAAAAGTTAGAAGTAGCCATAGCAGCCACACTGACTTGTCCTCTTGCTCAGGCTCAGAAGTTGTTAGAGGACATTTCAAATGGGCTGTTCTGTAGGGGGAAAAAAGGAAAGAAAATGAAGATCCAAACTTAAAATACACAGCAGTCTCTATCGGTTTTCTTCTCATGTTTTTCAAGAATCAAAATGATTTACCAGTTTTTCTACAACTTCATGTCATTTTTTCTCTCTCTCAAGGAGGCAGCACATAAGCACAGGGGTTAGAGTGTTACTTTTGTGACAGAGGAGTTCCTCTTTATCTGAAGGTCATACTGGATGAAGGTTGGAATTGCACATCATTAAGCCCAACAGTGTTTAGGGAGGGATGTGGTTGCATCAAGGCCTGTAATATGCATGCTGGAGGGGGCCAGTGGCCTCAGCCTGGCACCAGCCTCAAACTCAGGGTCAGGCAGAAGGGCACTGTGACTGCTCCACCACTGTTATCCAGAGAGGGTCCTTAAACCATTCAAAGTAGTGTATGGCTAAGACACCTTACCTTGTTCAATAAAGTGCTTTGGAATGCTGGTCCAGCACTCTAGTGTGTGGGATAAACAACGTACTTCTGTTATATGTGCTCTTAACAACAAGAGGAAGGGTGCTAATAGAGCCCTGAGGCTGCATGGTATCTAATGAGATTTCTGCAAGAGTTGAGGTTTTCTTTTTTTTTTTTAAGAGGTCGCAGCAGTAGAAATTCTGGAGAAGAGGATAAGGTTTGTGCTTTGCCTTGCGCAAATTAAGGCCCGTTTTTGTTGGATCTGTACGGTGGAAACTTTTTTTCTGGGGCTGTCTGACACAATATGAGGACTTACTTTACATGTGGATCCAGGCTTTAGGAAAGTGTTTTTATTACAACAAGTAGGCAAACCTTAATCTGCAGTGATGTGATCCAGGCTCTCAGCAGCTTTGTCTGAAATGTAATCTACATCTCAGCTTCAGATGCAGAAAGGCTGGAATGCCTGGTGTGTAGGATTTAGATATTTCACTGTAAATTAAATAGGAATCAAAATTTTTGAAACTGTTTGTTCAAAGTTTTGTGTTTTCTTGTTTTATAGGCATTAAACCTTTCTGCCCTTTTCCTGGGAAACCTCTACATTAAAAGAAATTTAGCTGTTTGATGTGCTATAATCTTCTTCCAAACCAGCACCGATGTTTAGTACTTAATACCATTTAACACTGTATAATCATTTAAATCCACTTTAATGACTTTTGTAATATAAATGTTTTAAGTACAGTAACAATTATTTTAACAAGTGTTTCCTGATTCTAGGCATGTGTAAAGAAGATAGGGTATGTAATATGTCTGACCAGGTAACTGCTTTTACAAATTATATTCATTCTTCTTTATTTAGCTGGAAAATGAAGAGAGTTCAGTGTAGTTCAAGGAAAGCATTGTGGCAAACAGACAGCTTAAATGTGAGCAGTGTAAAGAGCAGCAGCTTGCAGAAATATTGCTATAGATACTAAGACCATATCCTGCTTTGATACGGACCACACATAATTGAATCATGTTCAATAGAAGGCCATTACAAAACAGAGCTGATTTGCAATGCTAATGCAATGAAGACAGCTGTCACTGGGAATTAAATATGATCATTCAAAGCCTGAATAAATGAGGTGCCCATTATCTTCTGGCTCTGCTGCAGCCTGCTTAAAGAACACAAATAAATGATACTGTCTCAAAAACCAGCTCAGTTTTGTCTTCTAGCCATAGAAATATTAAGAAGACAGGAAAGAGGGAGGGAATACAACATCACCAACAACAAAAAGCATAGTCAATTTACAAAGGCAAGCAGAGAACCAGTGCCCTAGGACTCTATTTTCAGCAGAACGGTATTTGTGGAAAAATGGGGAAAATAGCTCTTTAACCAAGCAAACTTGTTTTAGTTTAAAAAATGCATTCTTATTTGAAAAAAACAAAACAAAACAAAAAAAAAACAGTGAAAAACAGGTGTGTAAAAATTGCCATCAGCAATTTTTTCAAAAGAAATCAGTCAGAGAATCCAAATTGTCCAATGGACTGGTGTGGAGTCTGAAAAGAATGAGAAAGGCAGGTTAAGGGAAATTTCCTTTACTTTTTCCATGCAGTGCCTCGAATGTCATAAAATGTTGCGGTCAATTTTAATGTGAGTCATAAGGAAAAAGCTAATTAAGGTGAAATAAATTTACATGAGTTTGAAAAGGAAGTTTGTTTCATTTCATCAAGAACATAAGAGCCCACATCTGGAAGAAGGAAAAAAAAAGTTATCACAGACATGAAGGCTGCTTCTGTTTCAAGTCAGGATGGTACCGATGCAGCGGGGAGCTCAGCTGGCTGTGAGGCAAGCGGGGCGTGGGCTGGAATCTGATTGGAAAATACTATGTAAAGTCTGTGCATAAAAGGAAAAAGGAAAGGGAACAGAACAGGTAACTGTCAGAAATCATATTGCTAGGATGTATGTTTGTGTGAAAACTTTTCCTTAGAAGTGTGATGCCCTTGAAGGATAACCATGAATGAAAGATTATAGAGCTGCTTTTCTATGATAAGACAAAACATCCCCCTGTCCAATTCCTCCTTTTCAAATTGGAGATTACCTTTTCAGAAGCCAGCAACATTAGGAATGGGTAACAATTTAATAACAACATAAAACAGAAAAAAAGGTGTAAAATTATAGACTAAATGCCAGGCTGGTTGTAGTGGAATGTGTTGTAAGTCAGTGTGCAAACTACAGGCAACAGTACTCGCAAAACTCATTTTATAAGAGCATCCGTGCTTGAAATATTGTGTATTTCCTTCAGATCCTCACACACACTGAAACTGTAATTTAAAAAGGAAGACTGTTTATACGGGGAAAAAAAAGCAATGGAGTATATGTGGAATGACCAATACAGTCAATCACTGCTCTGTAGAAATCAGAGGATTTGGGAACACAGATAAGTGAAGCTATACATGAAGAAGTGGAATTATTTGTATTTTGAAAGAAATAACGGACATAAGAGACACCTTCATAAAGAAAGTGTGAGAGATGTTTCAAGGTCAGAGCCCTTTGATGTCAATATATTTTGTAGGATAACTCCTCTTGTGAAATTAAATAGAGCAAGGTCAAAGGAATGAGTATTTGAAATTATTATTTTAAGTTCTTTCATCTATCATTTTCCCCATAACTATACAGTTTGCAAATGCTTTCACTGTGAGCTGCTAAATGGAAGGCCTGTTGTGCCCTACCATGAGAATATCTTTAATGGATTCTCTATTTTCCCATTTTCATTTGGGTTTTACTATTTTTACTGTTTTAAAACCCAGGGAGGGAAAACCTTGTATTCACTGTTTTGAAACTCTGTGGGTGCAATGCAGAACCTGTACATTTACAATCAAAGCCTCTGATTATGTTTAGCTGGAGGGGTTATTCCCTGCCCCATTCCTTCCAATAACTATTGCATTCCCTGTAGATTTATACCTTTTACCACTTCAAAAATTTCAAAATCCATTTTAATTGATAGGTAACTTAAGACTGTGGTTGTGGATTTCTCTTTATTTATTTATTTTAGAGAGTGTTAACACCACAGGTGATACACAGCCAGAGAAAGAACCACAGCACTGCATGCTGCTGAAGTGTTGTGCACTTGAACATGACACTTCACAGACAGTGGAAACATGCATGGGAAGGCCTCTGCAATGCTTTTCTCTGACTCTGGTCCTGCCCATTTGACAGTTTTCTCTCCTAGGAGGAGGGAAAGCACCTAAAGCATCACCAGATGAATGAACAGTCCTGTTGCTTTGGAAAACAAAGCCAGAAGAATTCGATGTTATCCCACCTTTACTAAAGCACTTGTTTTTTTCATGTTCTGTAAAAACTGACAAATGTAGAGCAGTTTGCATGTTTACCTAATGGAAGTGTGGCTTGCCAAGTATCCTGGTAGTGCTGTGAGAGTGATCTTTCATTATTGCTTGACAGGTAGACTTTTGTGGCTAATTCTGTGATTTAGGATGTTACAGTCTTAGCACAGAGAAAATGTGAAAAACTCATTAAATGCTTTATTAGAGAAAGTAGATTTAAGCTGGCTCTACAATGTATGAAAATTCAAGCACTAAAGGTTCTTCATACAGGGAATGAAGGTTGATTTCACAAATGTTGGGCCTTTTGATTGGGCTGGAATGGCAATAGTTTCTTCATGTTCCCCTTATACTTCCCTGTGTTGTGGAAGGAAAGGGTGGTCTAAATACGTATAATGATTCAGTATCTACTATTTGAGTTGAAATCAATACATTTGCAAATAAAAGCCAGGAAAAGCAGGGCAGAACTGGAACAATGGGCGCTGTGCTGGAGCACTTTCTGGGGTACAAGAGGGCAGTGCTCCCTTTCCTTATACCTGAATGGATTTTAGCAAAGGTGCATGTATTTCAATTGTAAACTGCTCTGAACCCTCTTACTTTGTTGTCATGAGCCTATTTGATTTCAGATTCCCTTTGAATGCTACTGAAATCCAAGAAAAAGAAAAATTCCTATTATTCTCCAGGTGTAGCCTGTAGTTAGTTTCCTGTGCTGTGGTATTTAATTGCTAGTGTCTAAGTTTTCAAAAACAAAACAAAAAAGAACATTCATGATGTCTGGATTGTATTTCATTTTCTATTTCATCAAGGTATCTTGAACACTTCAGAAAGAATACAGGTAATTATGGTATTGCTTCTAGGTAAAAATGGAGTATTATCCCATTTGGTTTGTTCTTAATGCAGTTAAGGAATGTAGCTTGTGTCCACCATGTTGCTTTTTTTAGACTTGTACAGTTCACAGATTAAACCAACATCTACCATTGTGATTGGGAAGTATTTGATGGAGACTAATTACATCATTTTGCAAACAGTAGTTGCTGTTAAATGTTGGTCTTTGCTTAATCTTTCTGTAACACTGAAGAGCTCTCTTAGATTTCACTTGCTATGAGGACACAACTTTCAGTTCCTTGAATTCCAGACTGTGCTCTGTCTTGTAGCTGGGCATTAGGGCACCAGGTGCTGGGCTGCTCCTTCCATCAGGGTGCTCTCAAATCCAAGAGACGCACTCCAAAGTGGGCAGAACTTTGAAACCTTGGAATTAGAGAACCATATGGATACCTACACATTCTCGCGGTTGTACTTTGTTTCTGCACATGTAGAAGGCTGTGACTGGGCTAGTTAAAATCCTGCTTCAGAATACTGGATAGGTTTGATGCGTGTGTTCACCCTTCTGTTTTAATTATTTGCATAAGCTGTAATTTAATTCTTTTTCTTATTAAGAATTAGCTTGAATAGAAATAAGTACTGAGCTAAAGTGTTTGTGTCCTGTAGATAAGGCTGGATACACAGCTATAAAGCTGTTGCACAGCAACAATGTGTATTATCTTTACATTACCAGACCACTGTAATTTTTCGTACGTTATACCCAAAATATGAAAATAAGCTATAGCAAAAGGTCTTCAGTAGATCTTTGTTCTCAGTCTGCATTTTCTCAGTCATTTTGTTTCTTTTCCAAATAGTCTAAACTGTATTTCATTTCCTGACAAATTTAATTCTAAAAAAAAACCCCAAAACAACAACAACAACAACTTCACACTAATTAGCTAATTAGGGGCCATAAAATGTTCTTTCTGTCCCTCTCCATTTTTATTCTTGTTTATTCCTGAGGTGTGAATGGGGTGGAAAATCCATCCACTAAAAGGGAGATGGAGATAATTGAACTCTTTTCATACAGTTCCAGGTAGAAATCAAATCCAAGACCCAGAGGTGAAAGGTGAGCTCTGTAACTACTATACCAAACTATTCTTGGTAATTATCAGCATGAGCATAATTATTAACATTTCAATTATACTCACAGCATTACATCTCTCCAAGGGATTTAACTCCACTGATTTTTAACTTGTCTTGTTTTTTGGTAGACATCCAGTTGGAACCAAGTTGCTGGATAATATTTTTGACACAAAAGAGTACCATACTTTTCAGAATATGGTCTATATGTTTTGTCCTCAATGACACTTGCATGCTTCCTGATTTTGGCTGATTTGTAACACTACTTGGCATAGTGAGGTGTCTATTTCAGTAGATTTAAATAACTTGATAACAAGAGAAAAAAAAGTTCCAGACTTTTCTCTCCTAAAATCCTAAGTTAGAATTGCAACTTAGATGAATAATACTGCATCCTTTTATTTACAACAATTACTTGATCGTTGTTGCCCAATAACTTTTAAGGTAACTGCTTTCTGAAATTTAGTATGCTCAAGTATGAAGACTAATATTTTATATATTTTTAAATACCTTACATATATTTAACAGTTTTTGAGTATTCAAACCTCAATTTCTTAATAAAGCAAAGATTTATAAGTAGAAGTCACTTGAGTTCTTTCTGTGCTGTTACTGTTTTTTTTTTTTTTTTTTTTTTTTTTTTTTTTTTTTTTTATAATAACCTATTGCTTCTACATTATGGTTGAGTTCTGGCTTCATGGTATTTGCTACCTGAATAAAGTTACCATATTATTCTGTGTTTACAGGAGTGGTACATTCAGAAAATACTTATGAGAACAGCCTATCTGGGAGAGGAATGGACACTTCAGCTTGATGGCTGAGTAAGACAGAAAAAGCAACTCACCTAAAGACTTGCTCACTCTGAAGAAGAGAAACAACATTAAAAAGTAGCAATGGTAGTATCCTATGTTCCTGCTCCTCTGCACATGGATGTGAAAGCAAATGGATTCTATAGATGTGAAATCCTTGGACCTTCATAAGAGAATGGAAACTTCTAAAAGGGCTGGAAGAAAGAAGTATGCAGTGTCATATATCTTTTTTTCCTACTGAGCTCTTTCATGGAAATCTGCTTATGACCAGTGAATAATGCATTAGATGAACCTTTGGACTACTACTCTATGGACACTTAAATGTTCTGTAAGAACTGTTCTTTTAACAGTTATCATTTAAGGCTGCAATGGGCCTAAAAACATCTGCACCTACGAGCTGGATGTTGGGTTATTGGCAGGACTTATGTGTAGTCAGGATCCTACGGAAAAAAAAAAAAAAAAGAATATAATGCAAAGTTACACCAACAGTTAGTTTGTGATCAGTGCATTTTAAATGGTGGACACTGTACTTTGGTAGTGTACACAAAAGGTGCTGGAACATGAGAGTGCTGCAAGACCAAATACAGATTCTATGAAATGTTGTTGATATGTTCCTGTCTAAAACAGCCACATTAGAGAAACAGTAATACCATAAGAAAAGCTCAATAACACAGGAAAAATAGGCAATGTCTTTGGAGGACCCTCCCCATCTCTCCTTGGAAAAGCAGACTGTACTTTCATAAAAAGATAAGCAGTATTTAAAATGCAAGGGTGGAAGAAAGGCACTGATTTGAGGAGCATTGCAGAGACTACAAAAATTATTTTGGACAAGTTAGTGCTGCACAAAACTTCAAAACAACTGGATGTCAATCTCAGAACAAGAAAAGTTGGACATCTACAAATATGTCAAGCTATGAAAATGTCATCAGCAACTTGAAACAACTGCAAGTAAAACCAAGCCCTATGCAATTGTGCAGTGGAGTGTCAAAATATCACCAGGAGAAATGTAAGTAGGATTTACAATGCTAGGTAAAATGTTCAATCTGAAATGATCTGGTAGCAGCACACAAGTGAGTTTTTTGAGTTTAATTAAAGACTTTTTATGAAAAACAAAAACACAACTCAGAATTGATTAGGTACCAGGACTATCCTCAAACAGTTCCTATAAGATTGCCAAGGTATAGCTGAGGAAAGAAATGTCTTCTGGGCACATTACACCTGGAAATACATTGAGTGCTTGAGCAGACTAGAAATTTCTGTCTTACAGCATAAGTGTTAATAGCTTTAAACAGAAATATATGGGACAATTAACCTAAACTGGAAATGGCTGGTTACCTGATGATGTGATATTGCTAGCAGGTTTGATTAACAGTACCTTGCCTAAGTCTGGACCAGTCCTGTAACACTGATAATGAAAATTATGGGCTGGTTCTCATTCCTAATGCAAGTAAAAAACTTTTCCTTTTATAATAAAAAGCACTAGTTTGCATGCTCTCTCCTGCTTTGCCAGAGCTTGCGCCGCTGCACCTGGGAATGATCATGTTCCATATCTCAGCTACTGCAGCTGACCGTAGTCACGTTCTGCATTCTCTGCCACCTCTGCTGTGAGAGCAACAGTTTCTCACAAAACCTGCAGGTTTGTGACTGCATGCATGTTTATAGTAAAGCTTTATTTTTCACTCTTAAAAAAAAAAAAAAAGGGAGATTAATTTTTTATTTTAATGGAAGCTGAGACTAAGCTAGAATATGCTACTTTACCTCGTGATACAAATGCAGATTGTAAAGGAAGACCTTGTGGATGAGATACAGCCCCTTTTGTGTCTTTCTAGCAAACAGACGACACAGGCCCAAATGTTTCAAACCTAGCATGACAAATCCTGTTGAACAAAAACAGATGATACAAGGACATCTACAAAGAATTAAGAGATTTTTTTTTTTACTGAGCTATAAATGCATTGTGTGGAAGCTGAAAAATCTTTGTAACAACTGAAGACAGTAAAGGCCTGAGATCAATTCAGTGCTTACCAGTGCAGTTAAAAAAGTGAGAGGTTCCCAGAGTCCAGCCAATCAGCACTGTTTTTTCTCAGATAAAACTCTTCTGGTCTTAGCTAGAGTCTTAAGGAACTCAAGTTCATTAGTATAAGACAGCTGAGATCACACTTTCCTGACTTCACTACTACTTCAGCAAACCAGGTGAGCATTTATTTAAAAACACTAAGTTGTAATTTGTAACAATAATTTCAAAAATAAATGAAAAGAAAATCATATGTGAGTAACAGTGAAAGATTATTTTATACAGACAAGTAAACATTAGCTTATGCAAAGATGTTGTGTCTGCTAGGAATAAGGGTGAACTCACCAAGCTGTTCCTAATCATTGTAACATAAGACTGGACTCTAGAACAAAGTAGCTCTACCTTTGTTCACGTAAGTTTGAAGAAGATATGCACAAGCCCTAACTTCTTTGAAATAGCTTTATTAGAAAATACTGCAGCTGAGCAAGGGGTTATGTACATCACATCCATCGTCCCTCGTCATCTGTTAAGTCTGTTGCCTGGTGACAGACATGCTGCTTTGGGCAGGAGGTCAAGCTAATGGTGAAGTTGTGCAGCATCAGATGTCTATTTGGTGCTCCTGGCAGTGCTGTGTTCATGTCTGGTTTCCAGAATGCTGTGTTTTGGCTCAGAAGGGAGATTGTGACAGTGGAAACTTAACTTCAGTGTCCCCAGTTACTGAGGGCAAATGGTTCTGTGGAAATCTGTTTAGTCACAGCTTACTGGATATTGTCAAAGGGAAAAACAGCTATATTGCAAAAGCTGTTTTAAGAAACACAACTGAATAGCATACAAGAACCTGGAGAAGAGTTATATCGCCTTCAAATTGAGAGCAGGATTTTAAATTCTATTAGAGGTCAAGGGGGAAGCACAGGGGGAGGGCTATCCTAACTGTTTCAATTTGGGCAGCATGTAGAGGGGAGAGCTGGGAGTGAGATATGCCAGAAGGGGAGATTCTGTATTAGTTCAGAGGAAAATCATGAAATAAGCCTGTAATGATAACAGTGATCTCATTTTCTTTGTACAGAGAATGGAAATAGATGAAGTAGGAATACAGTCACCCTTGAATGCATTGTCTTGAGATAAAGACTCATGAAACTGAGGAATCTAACCTTAAGTACAAGCATTGTAATTGAATTGTGCTTGCTTTTACAGTATGCAAAATACTGAATCACTTAATCCTCTATATGTGCATAGGTGTGTACATCTCTGCATGCACAATGGGGATGTGCACTCTCATAATTACTTGTTACTAAGCAAAAATTGTTAACCAATCAGTTTACACAATAGTAAACTCCTGTGTCAATTACAGATCCTACAGGTCTAATTTAGTCAGCAAGCTCTGCCTGTACTGACAGTGATGAGTCGTGAAAGCTCCTGTCAGCAGAGTAACTCAGACTCCTTGGTTCTTATGCTCCTGATGTGATTGAGTTTGGAAAGGACTGTATTTTCATCTGCATCTTTGAAACTAGGATTGTATCATTTATTTAACCCATCTTTCTACAAACCTATTTTTATCTCTGGAACAGTTTTTTTTTTTTTTTTCCACTAATGGTGCAAGCGTGATGCTTGTGTCTTATATAGGGTGCAGAGCTACATCATTACAATCCATCGTAACCAGCAAGAAGAGTTCCAGATACAGGTGAGCACTTCGAACCCTGAAAACCCAAACTATTTGTCCTAACAGGCCTCAAGCTCTTTCCAACAGTCTCTCAAAACAAACAAAGGAAAACTGGAAAAACAGAAGGTGGAGAGGGGAGCATAGCCATATCTGGTGTAAGATTGTAGAACTCCATTGTTTTAAGTCAAACATTGATTTTTATTTTTATTTTTTTAATGTGTGATGGTCTTGTGCTATGAGCATGTAAGGTCATGTGCCTTCATCAGGCAGACCAGATTTTTCAGTGGGTTTTGCACTGTTGGTGGGCTTTGCTGTAGTTTGTTCAAGGCTAGCATGAAACATCTGATATCTGCCCCAGTTCCTTGGTTCATTAGTTTAAAATCAACCAACAATGATGACAAAAACCACCTAGAAGCAAAATCTAAAATCAATTAAAAAAAAGAAAAACGACCAAAAAACAAAGGCACAACCAAAAAAAGAAAAAAAGGCACAACCAAAAAAACTTCTTTCATCTGACATTACTTAGTGCATATTTTGATCATATTTTCCTGTGCAGAAAGAATGTGATTGAACTTTCAGAACACATGCCGATGTTTGCTACATATACAGATATGCCTGTATCTCATGCACTGGGTCATTTGGTTATTTGTGTGCAATGTGGGCTTTGATTGCACTTATGTATTTCTGTGCTATACTTGATTATGAAGTAGTAATATATTAGGGAATGTTAACAATGGATATACCTGTAGAAATGAAATAAAAGGATATATACGTTATCCCTGGATGGCTGGAGTTACATATAGTGTTGCATATTGAGGTACTTGGAGATCTCTGCTTTACCCATTGTCACTGATGGGAGGTGCTGACATTCAGAGGATTTCTTCTTAATCACAAAGCTGTAGAAAGGGTTGCTAAACTTCTATATATTTACTATACTGGATAAGAACGTACAGCTAAATTCAATACATAATAGTTATCTTCATTTTTTTTCCTAGTTTCAACATTTTTTTCCCTGTAGAAATAGATATTTAAATAATATAGACTTTAAAATCAGCCACAAATGGACCAGAGTGTATGTGTATAGAAACTCCCTAATATAAATTAGTGCCTTTTAAAAATCACAGTAAACTCTATTTTCTGTAATTATAACAAGCCCTAGAGTTTTACCCATGTAATAGTAATTGTTTTAGTGTCTTCACCATTATTTTCCTTTTGATTTATTTAACTACATCTAACTTGAGCAAACAGTGTTAAGTGGGGAAACAGATGTGGTTAAATAGCCTATAATTACGCCTTTAGTCATCTGTTGCCATCACAAGACTCCTCCTGCCACTATGACCAGAAAGAGTGACCTAACTGATTTCACCAGCAGCCTTGCCAGTGCCTGATGCAGAATAGATGGCCTTATTAAGCAATCAGAAAAAAATAAAAAAAAAAAATAAAAATCAACCATTGCAGTGGAACAGTAATCAGCAGTGTTTATACTATCCCCACAATGCACAATCAGAATCATGAATTCTGCTAATTGGATACCTTCTGCATCCAGAGGTGCCTGCAGTAGGAAACAAAAGGGATTTGAAAATTAGTGTTTGTAGCAATTAGTTTCTGTCTGAAGGCTTAGCCCAGTTCATGGAAGCCATGATTCAAACAGAGATTATTATAGTAACTCTGGTATTTAAATGTCCTCTGTCATTATTCAGCATCAAATTTAGCATAGCAAGACTAATTTGGATTTGCTGTTTATAATATGATTGTTCTGAATTTTTCCTGGTTCTTAACTGCAAACTGTGTATTTTATTTATTTATTTTTTAATATATATTTTAATATTTCTCACATCAGTTATTTTCTTTCAAAGATTATGAGCTTATTTTGGACTAACTGTAGAGGTGGTTAAATGTGTTGAATTGCTGAGATTGAACAAATAGCATGTTGAGTGAGTTGGACTATTATTTTTCACAGAATGATCTACACTCTGTTGGCATACTGAGGAATTCTGTGCTTCATTTATTGTTTATAAACACATCTGCAAATTCATACCAGTGAGATGTGATATACAGAAGTTTAAGGAGAGGAATTTAGGCTTGCAATTTTGTCAGTAAACTGCAAGCCTATTTACAGGTGGGCCTCAGTCAAAGCTCAGTGGATTATATTAAGTTGGTTACAAAAAGCCTTTATCCCTTTTCTTTCCTTCGAATCTTCAGCATTTCTGACGTAATAATCTGATAGACAAATCCCTGTGCTTTAATTCTTACCAATACAGACTTCCCGCTGTACGTGCATACAGGACAAATTACCAGTAGTACAATTTGAGAAACCTCTTCACCTTTTCTATCAAAGCATCAGCTTCGTGTTCTTGCTTTGCTAAAGCTCCCCATATGGTAACAGAAGGTTTGTGACAATAGCATACAAGAAAAGCTTAGAATTCAGGAAAAAAAAAAAAAAAAAAAGAAGAACAAATAGGAAAAGGGAAATAAAATGTCTTTATGTCAGCCCTCAGCCTTAGCTCTGCACTTTAAAGGTTACGCTGAATAACGGAAATGTATTATCTGCAATTTATTAATAACTTGCCATCCTCATTAGTTAACTGCTGTTTAATCTGTATGTGATTAACTGTGTGACCTTAAAAAGATTGTTATTAATACAAAATATTACATTATGAAACCATTAAGTTATAGGAAAATATTGGTACTTTGAAGACAATCAGAATGATAAGTGTGATAGTTTTTAGAGATACTGTACCAACACTTCCTCTGACTGATTGCATTACATATTGATATTAGCAAGTATCAGTATGTAGCGCAATCAGTCAGTGGAAAATGAGTGAAATGTGAACTAATGAGAGCTAATTGTCTCATATAATAGCAAGGACAGAGAATTTTATCAATTAAATTAGTCTGAGTTGAAACAACTATCAGTGTAATAATGTTGATAATATCAACCAAATTAGATGTAATGAAATAAATGGTATGCTAAAGATCAAGGATACCCATTGGCTCTGACTCCCACCTGGTGCTACCTAGTGAGAGAGCCTCATGACTTAGGGCTCACTTTGCTCAAATTTCTGCCTACTGCACAGTGCAAAACATGCGTTTTCTGTTCCCAGGAAACAGGGAATTTTGACTTTTTGTAATTTGGATGTGGGAAACAGAGGAAGCCTTCTAAGAGAGTAAGACAATGGATAACATGTAGTACAGATGTACCACTAAAGGATATTGCTAGCTCTGGCACACCTGTTAGTGACAAAAAACATTTGAGATCTTAAGAGGATGCTGAAGAATGTACAAACTCAAAAAGCACATGTACTGACATAAGTAGTAAAGACAAAATATTTTTTAGTAATTAAACAAGCTAAAAATCTTACATTTGTATATGAATGGGAAAAAATCAGGAAAGCAACTGCAGAAACACTAGCAGAGCAGGACAGCCAACTTGGAAGACTGAACTGATGATGGGTATTCTGGTGAGGCACAAAGATACCAGCCCATCCGAAAAAGCACCTGGAAACTCTGGTATGACATCAGCACGAGTCATGAATGAATATGCAGATGTACTTACCAAAGGTATAGTAACTAGTGATTGTGTAAATTTGTTAGCTAATTCTCTTAATACCCGAGGAGAAGTGAAATATTTAATGTGGAGTCTTAGATGTGATTACCAACAGTTATTTTCAGAGGACCTTCTAGCTCCTTTTTGTTCCTTCTACTGTTCATTTAGCAAGGCTATTATCTTACCTATTTTTGAATTGCCATAATTTCATCCCCTCTTCTGTTAATGGACTTTCTTTCTCTTTAGTATTTACTTCCCTAGCTATAAAAGCTTTTTTTAATCCTCCTGAGCCCTTTTTATTCTTTCTGGGCTTGATTGTAATGCTACACTCTGCCCAGGCTAAGTAGATGCATTGCCCCAGGAGCAGCCTGGAGAATTAAGTAGGACTTGGAGCTCTGGTTTCTTTTTGTGCTCTACTTCAGAAGAAGAGTCTGGGCCATGGCTGTGCGACTTCCACTCTAACCAGTAACCATGGCTGACAAAGCAAAGAGAAAAGCATTTTGCAGGCACTGTGACTTCTTTCCCTGCTGACCTGCTTGCACAAGGTGAGTCCTGCTCTTCATGCCCAAGCTTTTGCTGTACAAAAGAGCTGAGTGCAGCAGGTAATATAATACTTTGCTCTCTCTGTTAGACTCAGCTTCTTAATTTTTCATAGCTTTTAGTTAAATGAGGAAGTATTAATGCTGTGCTGGCTAGCAGGCTCAGGATTACTGTCAAAATGCTGTGGTCGGGCAGTGTGGATATGAAAACAACACTGTGCCCTGGTGCACCATCAGTGAAGATGTGACAGTTCAGATTTTTGATTTTTGGCTCCCCGTGTTAGCTTCCTCTAGCTCACTCAGGTTATTTTTGGACTAGTTTTCTAACGAAATGGTTCTCATTTGATTTTACTGCATGTGTTTGTGTACACTTCTGTCCACTCTCCTTTTAGCTATTTGCTTTCCCCCTTTTTCTCCTTTCTCTTTCCCTCTCCTCTATGATATTTTGCTTATTTTCCCAAGCCAGTTGCACAGGAATAGAGATCCCAATGGCATTAGGGAAACAGATGGTCAAATAAGGGAAAGAAATCCCATGAATGTCATCTCTGAAGGAAAAAAAAAAAAATGCAACCTGTGCTCAGTCTTCATTAGGTGTGAGAGATCTCAGTGCTTGATGAAGTTTTACCGCTCATTGTGTTCTCTGGGGTCTCATTGGGGAAAACTTCTGGGGGAAGCATTCCCAGTGCTGGGCCACACTCTAATACGCATGCCTTCCTTAATGGTGAGTAAGCTCATGCTGTATGTTGACATAACTCAGCCAGAAGAGCAGTCAGCCGTGGTACAGAAGCCCTTTGGCTTCATTAGTTTAGCCTCACTATGTGCTGAATATGTGCGTTCTTTTCCACTTCTTTTACATCTTTTTATCATTTCAGATATTTAAGCAATGCTTCAAAAATCTGGTATTAGGTTTCACATTTTCCCATTTTGTCTTTGAGAGGAACTATCTGCACTACATGCCTTAATTCAAACTGTATTCTGTTGTTCTTTTTTTGTTTGTTTTTTTTTCCTTCTTTTGAGGGCTCCTTTGTTATCTTCAGTATGGTTGTTTTCAAGATACCAGGCACTCTGATTTCTGCCTCACTGTCTTCCTTTCACATACCTCCTGAATGCTGTTTCTCCATTTTTCTTTAAGAATTAACATGGTTTCATGTTCTGAGCAATAAAAGTTTGTAACTTGAGACCCTCTTTAATACACGCGTGACTCTATTTGTTATCCAACAGAGATATGGGAGGCCAGGATTTCTCCATAATGGATTTTACAGGCTTGAGAAATAATTATCCTTCCTTGGCTGTGTGTGCTTTGCAGTCAGAGCTGTTGTCTGAGCTGGCTTCGTGTGTATCACCATGTTCTCTGTGGGGCAGGAGAGTTGCCATGTGTGGCCAGCTGTCCGCCTTGTGCAAAACCCAGACGGTCACACTATGTTTCCCTAGAAACCTGAAGCTCCATTCACACAACCGAATGGAACTTTGAGGGGAGACCAATGGGAGAACTTAATTTGTAGAAGGAAAAGAGGAGAAGCTAGTTGAATATTTTCTCTACGGTTAGTACCAATCAAAACGTTGGTAAGAAAGTGTGTCAGGATACTGGAGTAATATATGAAGGCATATGTAAATATCCTAGCTCATGTTTCACTGGTGATCTTTACATTTCTACTCTTAGGCTTCTGTCACAGACAGTCCTGGATCCTCCTGTGAAGTAAACAGCAATTATAACATCTGAAGATGATGAATTTAATGACCTAAAAATATGGTTTTCCACAACTAACTGCTTTCAAGTAACCTTCATATTTGACTGCTGTTATGTATTAACATGTATATTGTGGCTCTCTTTTTTAATTTTTTTCCCTTTTGCTTTTGTATTGCTTTAAAAAGACAACAGAACATGCTGTGAGTTAATGTTTCACTTGTAAAAGGTTATGGATTAAGCTCAGCTGGTTTCTCAGGCTGACACAGGGTACATGATTAGAAGAATGAAAACAAACATGAATTGAAAATGTCACTAACCTTTATTGGGCCCTGAAAATCCCTGAGCCTGCATGACAGGAGGCTTTCCTGTTTTCAGCAGGATAAAGAAGATTGAAACAAAACAGCACGGATCTTGGCTATTTGCATCTTTTAATGAATGCTCTTCACGTTTGGGTCCCTTTATCTGTCTCCCAGTTTTCAAGGGTTTAGCTGTGAAAAGTGCGGATGGTATCACATACTCTTATAAACCATGGAGTAGACATCTGTCTAGGAGGCTTTTTCCTCCAAATTATGATCACTGTAAAGGACCAAGTTTTAAGCTTCATTTACAGCTAGGCATGGATGAGGTAGCCAGTTATGCAGTCTGAGTGACAGGCCAAATAAAACCATCTCTAAACAGTGCCACTATTTTTTTTTTTTAATTTCAAAGATTATTGTTACAAATTCCATATTAGAATCTGGTTTGGATGTCATAATTATTTAATGAAAAAATCTCCCCCTTTCTTTAGAAAAAAGCAAACAAACAAAAACCAGTTCTTCCTCTGACAGAGGGAAGGTGTTCTGTCCCAGCCAAGGTGAAAGTAACTCACAACAGGCAGAGGCTAGAGAGGAAAGCATACGTGCCCTGGCCTGGGAAGCTATGCTCTGTTAAGAGCATAGGTTCAGACCCTGTATCTTAGATCTAGGTATTGAAAGAGTATACTGCGTGGTGTGCTGCATTTATTCTTCCTGTGCCTTAGGGGGGAATTATAGACAGCACTTGGCCTTGGAGACTCAAATATTCCCTGCTTTCTCATTACCTTACACTGCTCAGCTGATTTTTCCTGGTCAAATTACTGAACACACAAAAGAATTATCAAATGTTTTTAATCTAGGCAGTGAAGAAACAAAGCCTGTGTTTTTCTTCATTCTGAAATTTTGAGCTGCATGTTTTAGTAACAGCTGTGCCACTGCTTCACTGATTTCATAGGTAACCTGAGAGAATGCTTTATGGAGGAAGAACTCCAGGGGATCCTGTGACCAAATATATTTCCTTCTCCTGATGTATAAATGTCTGGCAGATATGGAATTTTTGCTTCACAAAATCACATTTACTTTTTTTTTTTTTTTTTTGTGAAGTGAGGCAATACAGAGCCATGCTTAGTACATAATTATTTAACATATCCTACTATTTCATGGTGCAACTCTGACCTGTAACTGAGATTTAATGAAGTGCTTTGGCAGAGAATTAATATTCAGAGAAACACAAACCTGCAACTCTTACGTCTCACTTCATCCAATTATAGTTTGTTCTTACGTTACATAATCTATTTTACAGTTTTTGGTACAGGAACAGAGTGATCTCTCACAGCATTTTTATGAGGACCAGTTGTTATCTCAAGTTATTTTAGTCTTTTTCAAATACTGAGGGATATTATATCTGATAAAATTTATTAAAGTATCTTAAAGTTATAGAACTCTGAACCACAGTTTCAAAATCTGCCATATCTCTAAAGGCATGTGGATAAGAGTCTCTTTTATTGAAAGTGATAAATCAAATAAATGAACTGAAAATTAAGTAAATTGCTGTTAGGTGCTCTAATCCTAGAGAGCTCCTTGAACAGTTTGTCTTTGGTCGACAAAAGAAGCTCTGTAAGAAGTAAAAGTGAATTAATGCATCCAATTGCACACTAAGTGATTTGAGAAAGTAGGAAACACTGTACTGAGATAGCTAAATTTCCCATGGGAAGAAATGCTGAGAAGTGCTGGGGATGTGAGTACAGTTCTCATGTTTTCAGTTGATTATCCTGCCCTGTCCTTTCCTAAATTTTTCTTTCATCTTTCCAAAGTCACTTTGGAGAGAGAGAGATATTCTTCTGTAAACCTATAACTGCACGTGAAATGTGAGGTGTGCTTCTACAGAATGACAGTTTTCACAGCCTGCAGTTTGTTTGTGAAGACACCTACATGGAGAGTAGAAGTTCAAGGCAGATTTGAACCTGCATCCCATTCTAATACTGCTAGTGACTGGAATGAGCTGTGAAATGACTAAGATCAGATGTGTGTATCTGACAGGTTAGTTCCTGAAGAGCAGGTGAATGTACACCTGACTGGTCAGCTCTCAAAGACCAGGCTTTCTGCCTTGTCTGGGAAGGTTGGTCAGTTGAACTGTGGGATGGATGCCACTCTGCCAAGTGCTTTCAGAACACAAGCATTTTGGCTCATTCCTAGTGCAGAAACTTGGTCTCCTAGGAGATTTGACCAGTGGAAACCTGAGGAATCCTTGAGGATCTGAAATTTTGTTTGGATACTTAGAGCAAAATTAAGATGCCTTTATTATCCTCTTAAATCTAATATATGGAGGCGAATTTTTAACAAATGCATGGAAAATGAATTTTAGCACTTCATTTTGATTTGTCAAATGTGCATGGGCAATTCGCTTTATTTTAGTACTGTTTGTCTGGGACACATGGGGTCAGCAGAAAACCAGTTAGAATGAGAGTAGGGCTCTTAAATACCCTTATCTATGTGCCGTCTATCTATCAGCCTGTCTGTTTAGGCACTGAGTACGTTTGTGGAATTAGCCCAATGGACAAAGGCTCCAAAGGCACTTACGTGCGTCTGGAAATGTTTCTTACGGTATTTTTCTGGTGCATTATCTGTTCTGTGGTAATAGAAGATGCAGAGAAGAAAAGAGTAAGCACTGTTCTTCTCATTTGTGTCGAGCTATAGGAGTTAAAACCTCATGTTATTTCTCTGGGAAAAAAAAAAAAAGATCCATTTTGTGAGCATATGGAGCAGTGTAACATCATTTGGTTTAATTTGCTAAGCTCTTGAGAGCCGTTTCACATAATGTAAGGTGCTATGTGATTTCTTGGTTTACTCTGGGTTGTGTGAGAGTTGAGCGTGAACTCAGGCATGACTTAGTGACTGTCATTTTTAGTGCTGAAAATATATAGACACACCTGATTTACAATAAAAGTGAGGAGCTAGTGACACTTGGCATGAGGAAATTACTGTTCAGGTTGGTGCCAGTTCCTGTTGAACTCTTCCAAAGTACTTTTGTCTTGGCCTGAGTTCTTCTGACTGCTCAAGCAGAAAGGTTTCCTGTAGCAGAGAACTGAGCCAACTTTTTAGAGGGTGTTTTTTTTCCCTAATAAAACTTTACTGCACTTTTATGTGAATTTAGTGTTCATGAAAGGCCCTGCTCTGACAGCCTGGGGAACAGAGACCCTAAGTTCATGCGCAACCCATGGGCAGTGCAAGCAGGACTGGCTCTGCCCTG
Organism: Oreortyx pictus; assembly: GCA_036925125.1. NCBI lineage: Eukaryota > Metazoa > Chordata > Aves > Galliformes > Odontophoridae > Oreortyx > Oreortyx pictus. The sequence continues at coordinate 36,197,107 of JAUPFR010000006.1, forward strand.
CTGCACATATTCTTCATCACAGCCCAAATCAGTGATCACTGTGACAGGTAAATGCTTGATTCAGTCTGATGATCTTCCATCATCTTCTTTTCACCATCACAAGGCTGCAGTCTGATTTCAGACCATTATGCACATGAAGGCCATAGACTGAGAGTCACAATAAGTGATGTAATGACCCACTCCTCTGCCCTGGTGAGGCCTGGAGTATTGTGTCCAGTTCTGGGCTCCCTGGTACAAAAAAGACGGGGATCTCCTGGAAAGAGTCCAGCGGAGGGCTACAAAGATAATAAAGGGTGTGGAAAGGCTGAGAGACTCAGACAAGTGCCAAGATATGACATTTGACATGCTCCCTACATTAGCTGGACAACCCGACTGCTAAAAATTTAGGAAGAGTTTACTGAGCAGCCCAGTGCTGAGAGCAGTGCCCAGGAGCAGGGGATACAGGCAGTGCCATTACACAGGGCTCTGCAGGGAAGGAGGCTCAAGCATCTTGAGCTGTCTTAGGTAAGTAATCAGTAGGCGGGTAGTTCAGCAAAGAAACAGTACCTCTAACTATAAGTAGAACAGCCATGATCACCTAGGACACATTTTACAGGTGTCTTGAAGGTTTAAGCACTGAAAACCTATAAAATTATGTCTGAGTCCTGACTACAAAGCATTCTTATTCTATGGCACTGCAAACTCTGTATCTTTCCAAACTGCAGCTTGTCCCTGAGAAACTTATTTCATTGCCTTTCATTTCATGGTTCCCTCTGAATGCCTTGTACACAATGGTCCTGTATGTTTTCTCATTTAGGGAGAACTGCTGGGGAAATTTATATGTTTCAAGCAATTCTGTATGTGATCAATAGCAGGGTTATTGCAGATTGTTGTGTGATGGTATCTTGTGTTCCTGACAGAGCAACCTACTTAGAATCTGAACCTGTGTACGCACCAAGTGCATGGACTCTGATTTTATTTAGTTTAATAACGCTAATTGAATTAAACTGGCTTATTATCTGGCCTGTAATTTGCAATCTGAGTTTAATGAGACCTTTTCTCTCATTTCTTTTCCTCTTTTCTCTCTTCTCCCCTCCTCTCTCTGTTTCTCTCTCCCTGAAAGCTTGGGTAGTATCAGAAGACTCAGGTTTGAAAGATGTGTAGTAACACTCCCTTGGAACTCAGGTGATGGAGAACTCCCATGAATCTGAGCCACTCAAAAACAGGGCAGATCTTGGGTGGTAACTAAAGGCTCACTAAACTCTGTCACTCTGTGTGGCACAAATGTGGTAGAGCACATGTGCAGTGCTGCCTCCTGCCCAGGAGCAAGGCCATCTGATGCAAAGCAAGGCAGAAACCCCACACAGGAAGGCCCTTGCCTGCTGCAACAGCTGCTCCTGCCGCTAATTGATGCTGTGTATCTGTGGCATCATCCCAGCAACTATTTTAGTTGGTTTCCAGCTGTGAAGGTTTTTGTCTCACAGCTAGTGGTATCTGTGCAGCTGGCAGAGCAAGGTAAAAATAAACACAACTAAATCAGCACAGCAAAGAGAGGGAATGTTCAAAGAAATTAAAAAACAATTTTATCCAAGGTTATTTGGGAGAGATTTCTGAGTCTGTGGGGAGAAAGGCTGATTTAGTATGGAAAAGAGTTGAACACCTGCCGATGAGTTACAAGGAAAGGGAAATATTTTCATGTGAATATTGGCCTCAATAAATATGTGTTAAATTCTGAAATTTTCCACACATCAAACTAAGGTGGTGATATTGACGACTCCTCTACAATGTTCTGCACATATGTTCAAATATGTACTGCACAGGAGGTGTTCTGAAGGATGAGAGTATATTCCTTATGATTTTTCATAAACCCCCTCTTTGTTTTCAAGCAGTAGTTCAGTAACTACTCCTAATTACAGGGCTTGTTTTTCCTCACTTAGTTTGGGTATTTCTCCTTCAGATAAAAAACCCATACTACCAAGCTCATGTCTCAAGTTTCTCCTTAACTTCTACAATAATACCCATGTTAACCCTTAAGCCTCCAGCAGCACCAGGGGTGGCTCTTCAGGTTCTAGGTTGCACTCCATTTTGGTATTTGGATTTAACCCTTAAACCCTTGTAGTTTTCCACAGTATTATGAAAAATGCAGGGCACATAGATAATGCCTAAAACATCATGTATCTTAGGACATTCAGTTTCTTAGGAAATTTTAGGTTTCCAGAAGGGAAATTTTTGACCTCAACACAGAAAAAGGTATTTTTATTTTATTTGTTCTTTCCTTTGCTTTTCATGTTTTGAAATATTTTTTTTACTGTTTTACCTTAGAGTTTTAGAAACAACTACATGACCTGTACATCACAAACCCAGATGCACAGTGCCTGCATTCTAGCTTGGAAATGTTCTGCTCATTTTAAACTTGCAATACATTACTTTCTACCTGAATTTAGGAAACACATTCACAAGACAGTCACGTTGCCTAGAATGGAAATATATGATAGTTATAGTAACAATGGATGTACTAACAGAAAGTTAATTAACCTTCTTTACTTTTATCAAATTGGCTTGCTCAACTATTCTGTTTACAGTATCAAGTGCTTATTTAATACATTCTTGTCTGTTCTGTTTTATAAGGACAAATGGTACCTAGAAGCATAGAAACAATCATTGCAATATAAATAAACTTCATAGAACTTTATTTAGCTAATCAACAACTAGACTAGTCCCCACTTAATCTCTTTTTTTTTTTCAAGGTATCCATACATTGACTCCCTCCGAAGAAAAAAATGTATAATTTTTACATCATCTTAAATTCTGAATTCCCTTCAATGGTACTTTCCAAGTCCTGTACGTGATGGGACTGCAATCCACCCGTTCATGTAGAATAACTTGAACACCAGCTGACCAAAATCTGATGGAAGACTGGTGCCATGGCAGTCTCTGCCCATGAACCTGAAATTGCTGTACTGGAATGAGTGCTGTTTAAAGAGAAACACCCCCACTGCTAAAACGCTGTCCTTAATCCATTCTTTCTCAAAAATTCACTTAGTATAATTTCCATGGATGTCCTGCCTAAAGGGTCAGTGACTCAAGGAGAAATAACTTTGAGAGTCGGGAGATGAAAAACTTTCTGGGATAAACAAGTTTTTCTCTTTTCTCAGAGCATCCCATTCCTTTTATCAAGCCACCTAGGTAGATTCTTGAATCCACCTCCTGGAAAGGAGGCATAAACCTGCTGCCTGAGCTGTCTTAAGAGCTTGATCAAGCAGTGAGGTAAGTGCCTTTTACTACATGGAAACTACAAGGTCAGAAGGGGAAAAAGTACTGAGAAGATGGTGATTATGAGCATTAATCATAATAATATCGAGTTCTTGTGTAGCACTTTTCATCAGGAGATTTTAAAGCACTGTACAAAAGAGACGAGTCTCATTATCTCCATATTTTAGATCTAAAATGTGACCTCTGCTACCTTAAGGCTGTTTTTCACAGGTAAAAAAGGCTTCGGGAACCAACAGTTCTTGTTTTCTGTTAAATTTCTAATCATTGCAATGAAGATTTTTTAAATCTACTTGCTCTGCATTCTCTGTAATGGAATTTTAATTGATTTACTTACAGCCTGGGATATCATGAATGAATAAATGTGATGCACGCTGACATCAGCTGATTGAACTGACATGTTGGCATTCCTGGGGCATATTCAGACAATTATGTTAGCATGTCCAATTATGCTGGGAAATGGTAACTGATTATGTTGGTGTTGCAATGCACAGTGAAATGGATCAGCATAAACCACTCTCAAAGAGGGCTTAAACGAATCCTCTTCTTTTGCATTTGCAGAGGACTGATGGATAGACCTTTTAGAGCACCCTAGTTGAGAGCATACTACCTAGCAGCAGAGAGGTGGTCTTTTAAAACATGCTAATACTTCTGCAACAACTGACTGTGTCCTAAATGCTCCACAAAATAATTATACTAAGGAAAACATAAATGTTATTGTCAGTCATTATCTAAGGGCAAATTTTTACCACTGCTCTCAGGAAAATATTTGTTTCACCATGCTAGAAGAAGAATATTATTGTAGGAGAAGAGACTTGTGTCTGCCGAACAGCAAAGGACAAAACCGTGCAATTTTGCGACCCTGATCACAGGAAATTATAGTGTGAAATAGTGTTTTTAAGAGGTCAGTTTTGAACACTGATGTGAATATTTACCTTTAAAGAAGCTGCTTCTAGTGTAAAGCTTGCCCCACTCCTTGAGGAAATATTTGAGATGTAAACCATGAGTGGGAAAGAAGAAGTGAAGCTACTGGAAGATGCTATATTTCAGGGAATTGCCTCTCTTTCTACTGAGGGTGAGACCTTTTTGTCAAGGAACTGTAAACATTTTTATCTAAGAACAAATTACTGTGTGTTCTCCACTTGGCTAAAAATAACACAAATGTCAGATATTGGGCCTGAAGTACCGTCTGCTCATTATATTTATTTAGGATTTCTCTTTTCATTAGTTTTTTGTTTGTATGTTTGTTTGCAGTAATGATAAGGAATAAATAAGAGCGATCACTTAAAACTCTATTCATCAGGCTTGTTAGCTCCATAGGAGCTAATGACAGAATTTATAGCTGAACTTAATGTCGTTCGTGAACTTTAAGCTTCCTGAAACTGATGAAATGAGGTCAGACTTTAGACTTTAGCTCATAACCATTTTTTGATTACTTGTTTGGATTCTCAGGTGGATAACTGTTATTTCAGTTATTTCAGAAAAGTAAGTTTCTCATTAATATTGGATCTCTAGTGTTTTTGTTAGGAAGGCAAACAGTGTGCTAGTGCTTTAGCTTCTCTTGTTTTGGTTAATTTCATGGGTAGGGATTTCCCTACCCATGGTGGGCACTGGTAGAAACTGAGATGTCTTCCAAGCCAGCAAGTCAGGACATACTTAATTGCAAGTGTGGTTTTGAAACTTTTTTGTTTGTTTGTTCAATTTTTTGTTTTTAAAACTATGAAAACAAACCCTGAGCATCTCAATGTAGCAGAAATTTTGTTTTTCAGAAGAAGAATTGAAGAAAATATTAATGTGATTAGAAGTACAGTGCCCACAGATTTCAATATTCCTACTCTCCCTTGAGGACCAGGGTTCTGTATCCAACGGCAGTAAATTGTTTTCAGTGTGTGGCACCACAATGTGACAAGCAAACAATGCCAGACTTTCTGCACCAGTGTTCCTGACCACAACACTGCTTGTACCCTCCAGCTAGCACAGATGAGGACAGAGACTCATCCTGCCACTGGCAGATACATTACTGATGTTGCTCTGTTTCTGGCTTTTTGTTCCATCTCTTTACAGAGTTCTATAATATGTCTTCAGTTACAGTTCATAAGTGGATGCAAAAGAAAATATTATATTTATGCTGGGAGGCCTCCATTCCATTTATTTAAACACAGATGTCTCTGACTTTGCCCTCATTTCTGTAAGGTACAATTTTCTTCTGAAACCATGAGAATTAACAGCTGCGATTATTTAACAATTGATTTCCCAAGCTGGTGATCTTGTTCAGAAGGTTACAGAACTGTGCTTTCTTGACTTTAATAGTGTGTCTTTCCTTTTGTTTTTTGATCTGATTGACAGTTATGGGGGAAATGCTGTTTTGTCACTTCCCCAAGATAGCAAATCATATTCCTGTAAACTGTCACAGTAATTGTTTTTGTGAATAGATATCTTTGATGAAAAGCTACTTAGCTAGTAAGACACAATTTGTGAATGAGATAAGCTTAACCTGGAGGGAATCTACTGATGTTTTTCTTCCCTGATCATTGAACAAAATATGTCAAAGAAGATTACTTTCTTGCACTGTGGAGTGATTGTTTTTACAGGACATTGAAATCCTTACATCTAATGATAAAAACATGGCTAGATTTGCATGAGTCAAGAAAAATGAACATGTATTCAGCTGTACTAGGCGTTAAGGTCAGATTATTCATATTCCATACTTTGTTTACTCCATCTCTTAATTACAGACTTAGAACATTAAATTAACCAGCTGTAAACATGAGACAAAGCTCTCATCTGTGTTGTTAGGCTTGAAGATAAGCAAAAAAGACCAGAGAACAAATGCTTAACTGTGCCTTTCTCTCCTTGCCTCTTAATTTATGAAGAACAATGTAAATACACTGGATGACCAGTGGCCAAACAGAACACCTTGTGTTTTAAGTAGTAGCTGATAGTGCTTCTCTTAATAGTGAAGCGGTGTGAATATGTAGATAGAGGAATGTGAGCTGCCAGGATGATCCCTCATGGGGATTGCTCAAGGTCAGCTGGGAGACACCTTGCATGCCTTCATCTCCTGCTGGGAATGAAAACACACAGAGAGCCCTACTGAAGGTCTCAGTTGTAGTTAGATGATGGTTGGAGGACTGAAATGAGAGAAGGGAGGCTTATTTGCTTATTTGCTTATTCATTACCCCTCTGAAACCTCATTCTGAAGCCTCTTTTCTTTACTTCCCAGAGCTCAGCAGATCACGTTCAGTGGCAGATCCTGAGCAGAGTGAGCAAAAGTTGGGCTCGATTCATTTTCTCTTCCCTCTTTGCTGAGGGAAGCAGAAGGTACATTAGTGTGAGAAACCATCATGTCTTGCTCCCACCACACAACTTGTTCACTGGTTGCCTTGGCAGAAGAGGTTATTCACACTGAAGAGGCAAATGTAGTGACAGTCATACTCTGTGGTCATGTATCACCCTTCCTGCAATCACAGATGGCAGTGCACATGCAACCATGGTCAGACTTCCCTCATTAATAACAGCACTGAAAAAAATTAAGTTTAGGTTTGTCTTCAAGGTCAAAACTGAATGTTGGGCTCTTCCAAATCAGTAGGTTTTAAAATCTATGCATTCCAACAGGAAATTTTTGTGCAGCCAAAGAACTAAAGACATGATCAAGACTATAGATGTGTATGTTGGTGACTTATGGGCTAGAGAGATATGAAGGGAAGGTAACGAAGCAACAGTGAGTTAAAAGGGAAAAAAAGGTTAAGTTATAAATACATCTGTTGGAATTTCCTGAGTTAAAGTTTGATTTTCTGTTTAAGAAAGGCTTTTAAATGGCTTAAATAATTGGATAAAGATTAGCAAAAGAAAATCTATGAGAAACATCGTGAGTTCCCTGCAGCATTCAAAATAACTTTTCTACTAATTTTCCCTTTCTTTGTTAATGAGTTAATTAAGAACTATGGCTATATTCTTTTCATATATATATATATATATTTCTAATAATTGAATTGAAAGAAAAAAATCAATTTTAAGACCAAAAAATGACAATAAAAATATATATTTTTTTAAATGTGCTGGTGGATGCTGAAGATGCTTCTGATTTTTTTTTCCTCCTGTTTCCATGCTTTCTGTGGTTCTCTTTGTATTTTAGCAAGAAACAGACTGTTAAAATATCTGATTGCTTTGCTACTTTTTGGAAAATCAGGTAGATTGCTTTTATGTGTGCTGAAGAAACGTAGTGCAAGTTTTCATACCACTAAAACTCCTTCTGTAAGTCAGTCTATTTCTTGAGAGCATGCCTGAGCACCCAAGTTAATTCATCCCAATTGCTACTGCTGGCATTTTGCCTTTCTGCACCTTCCCTCCAATTGTAATCAGCTGCTCTGTAATCATATGTTTCACAGTGAAATGGATGTGGATTTATTATTTATTTATTTATTTATTCATGTCTGTGTGCTACTATTCCAAACACCACGAAAATGCATGTCAGTACCATGAAGACATTTTGGCTATTCTTTCTCTGAAGGAAGAAAGAAGATAGGCTTCAGAAGATATCTTAACATGGCCATCACTACAGGAATAATAATAAAAGAAAACCTTCATTATTTTGACAGTGTTTATTAATACATTAACAACCTAAAACCTACATTACTGTACATCTAATCATGTTGAGAGAAAATATGTATTAAAATTGTTTAAAATATTAAGCCTACAAGATGATAAAAGGAAGGGTACATGCAGGGTTAGAGGACAGTAGTTTGGTGGGGAAACTATCAAGGAAAACTTACAATAAACAATTCTCATACTCCAGCTACCTCAGAAAACATTGTGTATTGAAGGAATGAAATCAGAACAAGCAGTCCTGACACATGAGGATTATTATATCATGTAACGCTGAAGACATTTTATTGCAATGTTTCAAGAGCTTATTTATATAGAGGAACATGACACATCATCATTTTTGGTACCATGAAGCAAGGGAACAGTACTGCAAAGAAGAAGCCATCCTGTATGTGGAGACAAATTTGTTTCTGTGGTAGACAATTTTCTCTAATTTGCCAGGATATCTCTTACACTCATTGAACATCTGATAGCATGAGAGACAATTCACTAAGGAGGTGTTGATTAATCAAATTATGCTAAGAGATGTCTAGAGGTCTGAATTTTCTTCTGACAACTGAAATACTCTGAAGCAATAGTTCAGAGGTACTGATTACTGCTATTGCTGACATGATCTGGAAAAAACAAGACTTTCTAGGATCTAAAGAAATAGCTTTTAAAATTATCAATGAAGTCTCTTGAAAGATCAAGATGAATTGGAAAATACCTAAAATAACTTAGACTGCAAGCAAATTAATGTTTCTGTTGTAGGCTAACATTTTCTTTGTTTTGGACAGGGAGAGGAATGTATCTAAAGTATTTTTGTTAGAGCCAGTCCTAGTGGTAAGAAAATACAAAGCAAAGAATTTTAATGATATTTCAGTGATGTTTATGCATGTTTTAAATACCAACTTGCTTTCCTTTTCTGTGAGGTTTATTACATTAATTTCTTCAACGCAATGTTCTAATTAATGGAACTTCTTAATCCCTACAGTATGTTTTGCTGTAAGTATTCTGATGAGGTGGTGAGATTAAACAAATATAAATGTTCTTGAGACCAGGCTGTGGGGCACCTTGTGAAACAAGGGCCTGTCATTGGGAATTCTCTCCATACAGGGACTGGGAGGCTTCAGGAAACCAATTCATACTTCCTGTGAAGCACAACTTAAATAATTTAACCAGACATGCAGATGTATATCTGCTGTGGAATAAACTGTATTTTTTGTTAAACACAAAACAAAAAACCCAAAGCCTATGTATTTTACTTGAACCAGCTTGAACTATTTTCCTAGTAAAGACTAGAAATGACAACAGAATGGGAACAATTGAGGTTGTTTTCCTATTAATAACCTATGGTCGTGAGAGGTGAAAAGTAAGAAAGGGAAAAAAAAGCCACAGTCCAAGAACAGAACTGGGGATGTAACTCTTACAGTGAGTCTATGCACAACCAGTGCAGTGCTATGCAGAAAACACACAAATGTGATGGGCTTAGTATGGATCTGTTCCTTTAAAGATTAATCCAAAGGCCAAAATAATCTACTGGATTTTGGTTTGGGCAGAGCAGACATTATATCTTTAAATACAGGTCAGTCACTTGAGCATACAGATCTACAAATGTGATGAATAAATACATCTAGGTAATGGAATGAGAGGTCGTAACACGCACTTGAATTGTTTGCTTACTATCAAGTGGAATTGAAAGTTATAATTGTTTGACTTGGGAAATGTGATATTTCTCTTCAAGTTCATCCTTAAATTTTAAAGCATAATTTGTTTTGATTGAATTTCTAATGTTAATTAGTGAGGCTTACACAATTAAAGACATCAAGAACATATAATTATGTTCCTTATAATTATACCATAATTGTTTTAGTGTGTTAAATGATCTAATAGATTTTTCCTGTTTCAACAGCAGCATTACAACCATCTCTGTTGAAATAACTGGCAAACATTCAGTAGGTACTTTCAAGCATTTCAAGTAAAGTTTTGATGGGTATTCATCTACTAATGAAATATTCATGCATTATATTTTTCTCTATTACAAGTGACTTTCTCTGAAGCGCCTAATGCTTGGTTTGCTTAGACAGATATAACATTCAATCAAACTAATGGAAACTGTGGAGTACTGTTATACTGGATATTATTAAATCAAATGCTCTTGATAAATATTGAGTCTCTGATGTTAAATAGCATTTCAAGCACAGTGCATGGATAGTAAAACAATACTCTGCCCTCTTGTTAATAATGTTAATATTACAACTGTCATCATTTGGTCTTCAAAAATTACGTTTTGTGTGCTAAGATTTTCCGCAGTATGTATGCATTCACTCCCAGTGTAGGACAATCTGACAAATCAATATTGCCAGCAAAGGATATATTCTTTGTCTGTTTAAAATTTAATATCTCCTTCAAGTAGCCTAACTTGCACCCACGTCAATACAAAGACATCAATTTTGCTAATTTTGTAGGCAGGAAGCTAATGATCCTCTTAAAATGCAATTGCTTAAGGCCTTCAGAGAATTGTCTGGGCATACTGATGCTGCCTCTCCTTGTTTTCTGGATGCTAAATTTCATTAAATCAAACTAAAATAGATCAAATGTTTTCCTGCAATACTTTTGCACAGGGGTACTTTTGTTAGTCTTTACAAGGAAATCAGGGTGAAAATGTGAAGTGGCCGACGAAACAATGAATAAAACATGCTTCATGCTTGGCTTTTAATGAAGAAAGTCAAAGTGCAGAGCTTAATATTACACCTAGTTTTAGCATTTCTGCATACGTGGAAGTAGTGGCTTCATCATCTTAATATATCCCTGGTCAACACGAACTTTGAGTTCATTTATTTTCAGACAACACTGTATTGGCTTCATCGAGGGATCCAGTTAAGTCAGAGCAAGAGCTAATTCAGCACGGAAAGCATCAGAGGAATAATGAGAAAAGATGCTGAGAAGAACAGTAACAACAAACCTTTACTTATCTTATTCAAAGGGGATGATGGAATGAGTCTCTGTGACTTTTTTTATTAAAAAAATAAGGTTCCTCCCTCACCCTCTTAAAGGTAGGTGGTGATAGTTCTCCTGGTTCACTCTGTGTAGTCCAGCTGCCAATGACACCCGTTAACAGTGTCATGAACCTAGTAGCCCTCCTAGCCCTGCTCTTAAAGGCTGCATTAATCTCTTTTTGCATTGAGGACAGGAAGCTCTCCTGTTTGATACCTATTAAAGGTGTGATTGGGTATTTGAAAACGTTTCACAAAATATTTCTTCTGTTCAGTAGGCAAATGAGTCAGCCAGAAAACAGATATCTTAAGTGATGCTTGCTGTAAACACATACAATTCACAGGCCCTGATGAAAAAAATTCCTTTAGAGTGCCATGTAACAATATGGCCACATGACTGTCCTCAGGAAAGAGTTTATGGTACGTCGGTGTTGTGCACATGTGGAGCACAGTATTCTGGAGACATGCAATTCCTGTTCAAAGTTAAAAATTAGGTGCAGATGTACACTGAGGTCTGTATGAGTGCATTTGGAAAACTGCCTAAAATCTAAGCCAACCTACTGAGTCACCAGCACACAGTAGCCCTCTTTTGCCATCCTGCAGGCTGCAGAACCAGTGAAACAGCATCCAGACCAGAAGCTAAACTTCCTCCTTCTGGCTGTGATTCTGCCATTTTTACATGAGCTGTTCAGTTTACAATACTACTACACTGTATTCAGGGATCAGCTGAATAGGTTTTTTGGTTTTTTTTGAGATTTATGTTTAATTTTACTTTTTCTTTACAATCAATTTTAGAAGGGCAAAGCACAGTACTAGGAAAATTAGGAAATGTGTATAAAATTACGGAGCAGTGACTCTGTGGGGAAAATGTTTACCCGGCGGGCTTTTCTCTTTAGAACACAACTGCTTGAAAGTATCACATTAAATACTAATGTGTGTGTATTTAAAGAAGGTACAATATATGAGAGGAAGAAAGCATATGAAGTGAGTAAGGTGGGGCTGCTGTGGTTAAGCACTCCTCACAGAACGCTGCCATGGTGCCGTGAAATCCCACGTAAGTGGTCAGAATACAAGTAAGAGCTGCCTGTGGGTAGTCCCAACCTATTCACAAGCCCTTTTGAACAATTTTCCTACTTTTTTAAATACTGTTTTTGGCAAACATTCGATACTTGAAATACAAAATGCATGAGTCACCTACTGGGACAGGCACAGTGTGTGGTTTATTGAATTTAGCTAAATTGTGAGTCATCTATCAAAAGTCCTCATAGTGAAAATACTTGTAATAATTTCACACATTACAAACAAGAGTAGGTATGATTTTTCAAGATTTTTTGAAGCATTTTTCACTTGGAGTTTTTACTCTATTGTGCTTCATTTTAAGATGTAGGAAATTGTTAACTTTTTAGCGTCGCAGATTAAAAAGAAAGGTGGTTATTGCTCGTCAGTTTAAACAACAAAGATCAGAAACACAAAACCTGATATATTACAAAACAATGTCATACAAAGCAAAGTCCTCAGAGTGAGGTTGAATGCAAATTCTACTTGTGTCACTGTTGAGGTTTATTCTTCTACCAACATACCAATTTCTGTTGAGACAGGTAGCTTTAAAATTCAGAGGCAACAGTTCTGAAGGGGAGAGCTGCAAATTACAACACGTTCTGAGCTGCCAAAAACATGTAGTAGTTCTCTGTGTGTGCACAGGGGTTATTTGGGGGTAGGGTTTATTTCATTTCTTTCTTTATTTATTTATTTTGGTGTAGGTTGGAAGGAGGAAACTCATGGGCAGAAGATAAAGAGGTGAAAAGTAGGAGTGTACTAAATGTTGTCATAACTGTCCTCTGTTTATTACACAGAAGCATAAACAGCCCAAAAATGAAGATGAAGGCATAAAAGAACCAAGGAACCTTCTGAACAAATTCCTGAGCGGGACGGATCCTGAATGCCTCTGACGTTAGCGATGGGTGGCCTTCTTCAGAGCCAGCCCTTCAGCTGGGTCTTCCCTGAGCGTTTGCCACAGGCACGCGCTTCACCCGCGCGTTCCCAGAGCGGCTCTGCGGGAATACTCAGTATCCTCCTCCGCCCCCTGCCCCCCCCCTTCCTCCGTTGGCGGGAGGCGCTACTCCCGCCGGGCCCCAGCTGCCTCCCTGTGCCGCCAGATGGCGCTCTTGCACAAGGCACTCCACCGGACGGGCCGCGCCGGGCCGGGCCGGGCCCACGCTCCGGGACGCGCCACGCCGTGCCACGCCACGCAGCTTGCCTTCCATCCCCCTGCAGTGCGGGGTTTTGCTGTCCTCAGCCGTTTTTCACTCGTTTTAAGATCACTGCCATCGTTTCATTGCGCAGTTACGGGATACTTGTCAGTGTGGAGGAGGAGCAAAATGACGGGTCCAGGGTGCGAAGCTGGGAATGAGAAAACGCATATATACGAAGCAAAGGGCGCTGGTGATACATAAATGAGAAATGCCCACGGAGAAAGGAGATGTAAGCCACGATCAGAGGTGCATGATAAATCCTGAAGGCAGAACTACTTACCCCCAGTCACAGTTTTTAAGTGCTTATTTACTGTTACGTATGAATGCACTTTTCTACCTGGAATATGACAGCTGAAAGGATGATGTCATACTCTTTCTCTAGTGTTTAAAATCTAAGATCGTGAGAGCAACAACAGACCTCTTCTAAATATTCTACGTGATCTTCAGGGTTCTGCAGTTGTTCAGGAGTGAAGTCTCAAACCAGCGTGCTCTGGTCAGCAGCTTATTCCATCCCACGCTACTCATAGCTATCCACCCTCAGACATCTTAAATAATTGTTGAACACACCCCAAAACACATTCACAGCACACAGGAGTAGAAGCGTGCTGGTTTGAACATCCCACAGACATTCAAAATTATGTTGTAACTAATCCAGAGGAAGAAGGAAAAGTGAAAGAGAAAAGGAGACTGAGGAACTGCTGGAAAAAGTCCTCCCATCTCAAAAGCCTGGCTCCCGGAGGAGACAAAGCAAAGAGTCTAATTACTATTTCTCAGTATGGCTCCTGAAGCACAGAGATGACTGCGATGCCAAATACAAACACCAGATGAGTTTCTCAGCCAGTCCTTGAGCAGCAGCAGCTCAGGCAATGAACTCCCTTTTTCAGACTTTGTTTCTGCCTAATAGCATATGGCACAGCATACCCATTTGGCTTGTTTATGTCAGCTGCCCTGGTTCTGTTCCCTCTCATCTCCTTGGGCCTCCCTAGCGCCCTTGCAGATAGGACAGCAGAAGATGCTGGGAAAATGAAGACATGCTTAACTACCAGAAGCAGCCCCAAATGACTGTGCTTCCCCTTAACGTTAGAAGTGATCTGCCTTTCTGCTATACTGTAAGTCATCACTCAAAACTTCTTTAAAAGCCTCCTGAAGAAAGAACAGTATTTCTCAGGTGTTTCTAATTGTAATTATGTTGGTAAGACTCCAAACTTGTTTGTGTTTGTTCAGGTTGTGGTGATTCATTGTTTGATGGGAGACATGCTATCAGCAGCTTGCTGTGCCACGTGTGGTGGGATCCCACTGTTTTTATAGTTTGTGTTGCATTCAGTCTCGGTATCTATTAGCCTATAGTGAAAATCTACCATCCTCTACTAATTGGGTTTAATTTCCACTGATAGATGGGTGTGTTATGTCAGCTGCTGAAGCCCAGTCAGTCTCAGCCCTGTGCCACCACTGGGACCAGCCTCTCTGCAGGCTCATACACAGAGACAGCTGGGAAGGATGAGTGGAAAAACACCTCTGTCAAAAGCTGGTGGGAAATTACATAAAAAATTAAATTCACAGGCGAAACAAATCTGAGGGTGTTCTCCATGGTGGGAGCATTGGTGCAGCCTCAGGAAACAAACAGAAGTGCAGACCTCACCCGTGGGATGTGCTCCACCCCTCACAGCCACAGAACCTCTGTATGGGAACTTGTGTGAGAAGTGACTGTGAAAAAGCCGTTAACAAGAAAAAAAAGTTTTAATTATGTTTGTGGACATCTACTGCCTCGGAAGGAACACCACTCTTGAGGGGCGGCCGCCTGTCAGCCTGACTGGAGCGAAGAGAAACGCTGTTCTGGGCTGGGAGAGGGGGGTTTTCTGTGCTAGTGTTGCTGAGAGGCGTGAGGGGAATGGAAACAAACGTCTTTCCCGGGAGGAAATGCAACTGATGGGACTGGGGGCAGCGGTCGTTTCTATGATGAGGGGTGTGTCAAAGAAAACAGACAGTTGTCATTAGAGGGTTAAGGGGTGCGTGTGGGGTTCGTGAGGGGGGAGGATGCAAGTGTTGTTTCCCCCCCTGTGCGAAGGCAGAGGCAGTAGGCTGGTTGGAGGCAAGTTGCCTGCCTGCCTACCTGACTTGTTTTGGTCTCCAGCTGCAGGGAGTGCCTGAGCCTGCTGCTGCCACCTGTGTGAGTGAAACCTGAGGTGGTAGTGAGTCTAAGGAACACCTGGTTGTGTGAGTGGGAGTCTGGATGCTTGAGTGACTTGCTGGAGATACACTCCCCCAAAACGCTGTTGGACCCCCTGCTCTGCTGCAGTCAGACAGATGTTGTGGATGAGAGGTGGAAGAGTCCCAGCTCAGTGTCAGGGGTGCACCCCCTGCCTGCCTTCCCCAGGTCCTCCTAAGCAATAGGTTTGGGGTGCTAGAAGCTGAAGGGTAGGTGAGTGAGGAGGCAAGGGAGGGTCTGCCTGTGAGGGGAACTAGACGTAGGTGGTCATCCCTATGCCTTGAGGCTGCCTCTACCAGGAAAGATGGAAGGGTTAATTGTGGAGGGCAGTTTCTTTCTCAGGGGGATAGAGGGGCCAGTATGCACACCGGACCCATGGAGAGGTGTACTACTTTGGTTTGTTCCTCAGATTACTGCACATTATTGATATTCAGGCAGTGATGATGTCACCCAGGGAAGCCTGTGAGCTATCAAAAGAGGTGTCAGGGGTTTAGGAAGGTTGGTTGATGGAGTGGGAGAGAGTTTACTCTCCCTTCTAGGGTGGTGAGGGATAGGGAGTGGGCTAGGAAAACTTGGACTTTGAGTAAGTTGCTGAAAAGCTGCCACTGCCACAGGAACTTTGGGTTCTTTGATGATAGGGCCATTTACTCTGCACTTGGCCTGGTGGCTGCAGATGGATCTCACCTGTGTCCAAGGGGAAAGTGGATCCTAGCCTGCAAACCATCAGAGCTCATTGAGAGAGCTTTGAACTCCTTATGAAGGGGGAAGGGGGTAAAATGTTGCTCGCTAGAATTGAAGTAGTTCAGTTATTTCAACTGGATTTTATGTGGGTAGAGGGTGGAGATCAATGGGGCTGAGAAGGGCTTGGGAATGTTGTTCTAGGAGTCTGCGGGGAAAAGCTTCTGCATTGTCCTGTAGGATCTTGCAAGGACTCCTCAGAAGAGGTAGCATTGCAAATTCCCCACCTGAAATCTTGTGTTCCTTTATGGATTCCTGCACCTGCTGCTTCCCTGAAGTGTCTGTATGCTAATGTCTGCAGCATGGGAAATAAACAGGAGGTGCTGGAAGTCTGAATGAGGTCCCAAGGCCACTGTCTCCTGGTAATCACAGATGTGGTGGGATGGCTCACATAACTGGAATGCTGCCATGGATGGCTACATACATTTTAGAAAAGATAAGATGGTGAGGTAGGGTGGTGCAGTTGCTCTTTATGTGGGAGAGTAGCCAGAATATATCCAAATCCCCCTTAGGGACAGTGGTGCACCAGTGGAGAGCTTGTGGGTGAGAATTAAGGGGTGGGCTAGAATGGAAGAGATTGTTGTGGTTGTGTATTATTAACTTCTGCCTCCTGATCAGGGGGCCTATGAGATATTCTACAAGCAGCTGGAAGTAGCCTTTTGATCCCAGGCTTTGGTTCTTATGGGGGTCTTAAATTATCCAGATATTTGCTAGATGAGCAACATGGCCCAGCATGTGCACTTCAGATGGTTCCTGCAGTGTGCTGAAAGTAGCTTTCTGATGCAGGTGATAGAGGATATGAAGAGGGGTGGGGTGTTACTGAACCTTGCTTTTACTAATAAGGATGGGCTTGTCAGGGGAGTGAAAGATGGTGGCAGCTTGGAATGTAATGATTGTGAGATGGTAAGCTCAGGATCTTGAGTGGATGAAGCAAACCAAAAAGTAGGATTGCTACTCTGGACTTCAGGAGAGTCAACTTTTATCTGTTCTGGGACCTGCTTGGAGCTATGCCATGGGATAGCAGGCAAGGGGGCCTGTGAGAGCTGGACAGCATTTAAAAAGTGCTTCTTCCAAACTCAGGATCAGTGCAGCCCTATGAGTAAGAAACAAGGGAACGTTGGCAGGAGACCTGTGTGGATGACCAAGGAGCTCATGCTCATACTCACAGGGAAGAAGGTCCATGAAATGTGGAACAAGGGTCTGACCTCTTGGGAAGAATTTAGGAATGTTGTCAGGGCCTCCAGGGATGCAATGAGGAGGGCTAAAGCCAACCTGGAATTGGATCTGGCAAAGGAGAGAATAAGAAACTGGATAATAAGAAAGGCTTTAAGTATGTCAACAGTAAAAGAAAGATTAGAGAAAATGTGTGTTCCCTACTAAATGAAGGGGGTGCTGTGGTAAGGGGGATGTCAAGAAGGCAGAGATACTGAATGCCTTCTTTGCTTCTGTCTTTACTGTGAAGACTCCCCATCAGCGAGCATAAATCCATGGGCTCTGATGGGAAGCAGCCACATGTGCTGTGGGAGCTGACAGAGGTGATTGCTGAACTGGGTGGTGGTGAGGGGTGGGGAGAGCAGTGGATGTAGTCTACCTTGATTTCAGCAGGGCATTTGATATTGTCTCTCACAACATCCCTATAATGAAGCTAAATAAGTCTGGAATAGATCAGTGGATGGTGAGGTGGGTTGAGATGATTAGCAAAGCTCAGAAGATGATGTTCAGTGGCTGGGTCCGGTTGGAGGCCCGTACTAAGTGGTATTCCCCAGGGGTTGGTACTGGGTCCAGTCCTGTTTAAGATATTCGTCAATTATCTTGAAGAGGGGACAGTGGACACCTTCAGCAAGTTTGCTGGTAAAATGAAGCTGGGAGGAATGGCTGAAACACTAGGAGTCTGTGCTGCTGTTCAGCAAGACCTGGATGGGTTGAATAGCTGGGCTTCTGCTAGAAGGAGCTAGGTGAGGTTTAACAAGAGCAAGTGTAGAGTCCTGCACCTGAAGAGGAATAACAGCATGCACTGGTACAGGCTGTGAGATGACCTGTTGGAGAGGAGCTCTGAGGAGAGGGACCTGGGTATCCTGATGAATGGCAGGTTGGCCATGAGCCAGCAGTGTGCCCTGGTGGACAAGAAGGCCAGTGAGATCCTGGGGTGCCTTAAAAAAAAGCATGGCCAGCAGGTCAAGGGAGGTGATCCTCCCTCTCTGCTCTGCCCTGGTAAGGCCTCACCTGGAGTATTGTGTCCAGTTCTGGGCTCCCCAGTGCAAAAAAGACAGGGATCTCCTCAAAAGAGTCCAGTGGAGGGCTACAAAGATGGTAAGGTGCCTGGAACACTTCCCTTATGAGGAAAGGCTGAGAGACCTGGGTGTGTTCAGCCATGAAAAAAGAAAACTCAGAGGGCATCTGATCCATGTCCTAAGGTATGGGAGAAAAAGGGACGAATTCAGGCTGTTTTCAGTGGTATGTGGTGATAAGACAAGGGGAAGTGGCCACAAACAGAAGCACATGAAATTGAGCAAAAATGTGCCTAGGAATTTCTTCACAGTAGGAGTAAAGAAGCACTGGAGCAGGTTGCTGAGAGAGGCTTGGGGGGTCTCCTAGTCCAGAGATCTTCAAGACCCGCCTGGATGCCTACCTCTGCAACCTGGTATAGGGAGCCTGCATTGGCAAAGGAGTTGGACTAGCTAATATCTAGAGGTCCCTTCCAGCTCCTACAATTACATGATTCTGACCCGTCATCAATTAAGAACCTGGGAAGAACCGGGGAAACTATTAGAGCAAAAGCTTGATTTCCTGACTTATTTTGGTGGGTGAGTTAGTGGTCCTTGGGTCTAAGGGTCTCCTGCTTCATCTGAAGGATCAGCTGCTGAAGAGAGGAGAAGCGGGACGTGGCACTCCAGAGCAATGGTGAGGAAGAAGAGTGATCGCATCTTCTGTGTTCATGCCTTTAGCTTTCTTCTGCTCTTCGGTGATTCCTAATTTTTGTATTTTTGTGTTGTGTTTTGAATGATAGCTGCTCTGTAATAAAATTTAGTTTCACCTGATTGTTTGAGTGATGTCTTTTTCTGATTCTGTTTTGCTGTTCTTAATGAGTTTTGTTGGTTAATGGAATTGTTCTTATGCTTTCAACTGCTGTTTTTGTCTATCCTTTTTTATTATTATTATTTTTTATTTTTATTTTTAGTCAAGAGGTCCTGCTTTTTCTTTCTTGGTTACAATGTTTTTGTAGCCATTTTTAGGGGAAGCTTTTTTGATAGCTGTGGCAGGCCTTTTCCAATTTGCCTCTGTTATCTGTGCGTAGCTGGTTTTTGTTATACGGTCTGTCAGCTGAATGCATCCTTGCTTGAACTAGTGTTCTCCCATCAAAGACACCTGTTTCTGGTTAACTTGTGTGGACTTATGTCAGTAACTACAATTTTGGCTTTTTAAACTTCAATTCTGTATTTTGGAACTTGGAAGGGAACAGGCATGGAATTACAGAAGGAGCTCTTGTTAAAAAATGGATGTAGATTTATAGGTGTAAGAAGTGATTGGTATATTTTCATATAAGTAAGGGATGTTACAGCTAACTCAACAGAAATAGGAAGGCAGTAATTGTCTGATGGGTAAACCCATGAGGAGGAAGACCACTTTCCTGTGTTAAACTTTTCTCAGCTATAAAAAAAAAAAATAATTCTATACCATCTGTTTCTGAATTGTAATTTATACTTGAGTATATCTTCAGTCTGCTACAAAAGGTGTATAATGAATCTGTGCTAGCATTGCTGGTCAGAATGTCAGAGCCGAGAGACTGATAAGTCAGTACTGATGATGCTCTTCTTCCTGGTTCTGGAGGATAAGTTTTTCTGGAGAATAGAGAGGTGATTCATCCTCCTGCAAAGCAGGACAATGCTGATGGACTCCTACAGTGACCTTTAAGTTGTTTGTCAGTTTTGTTATGGCAATGTTGTTAATCAGGGTGTATGTGTTTTTTGTTGTTGTTGTTTTTGTTTTTTTCAGTTTCCAGGTTATGTGATGTCAATTGTTTTAACTTGTTTTGGGGTTTTTAAGATGATATTGTTGTTTTTGTGTGCTCAACAGCGTGGATTCCATGTCACAAGTATCCTAGCATATGAGAAAATTGGAGTTTTGAATAGCAGCGTTTTCTGAGAATGTGTATGTAATCCCTGATCTTTATGTCTCTGCCGGGTGCAATAAAAAACACGGGATTCATGTTTTTTCTTCAGGCCTTGTAAGATTTAATCCAGTGACTGTTGAACTCATCTGTTTTGAGATCTTTCAATCTTGTTCTTTTTGCTAAGTTGTTGTAAAGAGTGTTTATTCTCATGTATGAAGACTTATTTTTATCAAAGGTCGTGTCTGTCTTAGTGCCCTAGTGGGATTCAGTGACAGTTTCTAAGCTATCCACGACAGCTTCTAAGCCAAATTCTGAACATTTGGATTCACATATGGGCATGACTTGTCTTGCTTGAAATAAATCTTGTACTAGAGAAGCATATAATGTATTTGTTTTGTCTGAGAATGTGACAACTTGGTTATATAAGGCCTCTGGTCCTCAATGCTGGTCATCTATTTCTTTTAATGTTACTGCAAGAACTGTTGTGCTGACAACATCTGTTTGATACTCAGTCTTATGACCTTGAAGTGCATTGCCGTCAGGGATTACTTGAAATCCTTTCAAAAGTGGACTGTCTATGTTCTATCACTCTAAAATTCCTCATCCTTCTCTTGATTGCTTGCATGAAGATCCAGATTTCACTTCTATGTGGTTAATGCCAAGGGGTAATGTTAGTACTAATCCCAGCCTTATTCTTGTTGTTGACAAATCTATTGCAGAACAGTGGTGCATCCAGACAGAGTATTTAATGTCTTGTCCAGCAGTGTTATACACAGGGAAGCAATAGTTAATCATGGTCCTAGTGGTAGCTGGGGCAATTTGAAAGCCCATACCTCATCAACCCCACTCAATGCCTTCTTTTTGCTGGTTTCACTTTACATATCTTTTTCCCTCTTTGTGGGAAGGAACTCAAAAGAAAAATTCTTCTGGATCCCTCTGGAGTGACAGTGAAGATGGACCACCTTGGCTGTTTCAGAAACTTGCTGTGGGACAATAGTGACCCTTAGGATGGATTTCCTATGCTGTTAGCATTGCCCGTGGAAAGAACTGGTTTTCAGTCTGAGCATCTCTGATGAGTTCAGGAAGGTTGGCTTGGGTGTCTCTGTACTGTTCTGCTGCCTCATTATTGCTTCAGCAATGTTTTGTCAATTGGTAGGTAGCGCTGTAAGTGCTTGGTAGCTCAAAAATATGGCTTTAAATCATGGAAAATTCATTTGAAATCTTGATAAGGAGATAAAACACTTTTATAAGCTAAAGGTTGCAAAACCACAGGGAAAAGTAAACACTACTTCTTGACTCTGGATTTTAATATGAATAAAAACAGAGTTCAAGGCTCACTACAAAGAATCAAAGAGATCAGATGACTAACTGGCAAGAATATAAACAAGGATTAGAAGAGGTAGATAGGAACCTGAACATGAAAGTAAACGAAAGCTTTCTGTGGCTGAGGAGAGTTGTCTGAAAGGATCAAACCACATGAAGAATGAAAGCTTCCATCACAATATAGACGAAATAATACTTGGAAAAGTCTTGGATTATGATAAAGGAGGCTGGCTGCCTGAAATCATACTCAAAATGCTTAACTCTGTTGTTTGGCTTTCGTGGAATGTTTCTGATGAATTGAAGTTTAGTTAAAGTAGAGCACTGAGATTTATGAAGTGGACTAAATGGTATGTTTTCTTCGATTTTATATGATTTATACTGTGCCTATGTTAGAATCATTTGTATTTGTTGCATGTTCAACATCTCCAAGTGGCTGGTGGCCAGTGAGGGGGTGAGTGGTGGGAACTAAATTGGTCAATGCTCATCTTCACAAATAGCATATGAGCAGCTTTCTTATCACAGTTGATGTCATCTATGCAGGACAGGTGCTCTGAACTCTTGATGACTCTGTTAATTCAGTTGGTGCTGTTGAGTTGCTAAACCCCTCTGACCAGCAAAGCTGCTAATGCATTTGTCATTACAGAGCAGCATAGCTGTCTGATGGAAAAGTGTTTGTTTGGGAGGGAACCGCGTCCTGCCTATTCATTGCAGGTTCTGCCCAGATTCGTTGTGTTGACCACAGTCAATGCTTTCATCTCAAGATTCAAGTAGACCACCACAGATTTAGTAGGGTATTTCCCTGCTTTTGGTGTCATCAGTAGGTATAAGTATATAAATGACCACCGACGTTTCTGCCTTTTGGATAACAGCTGTTTTGGACAGCTGTCATTGTTTTGGAGCCCTCTTTCTGGTAGTGCAGGCAGGGGACATGGTGTCTGGATTATTTTCTTTTGGCAGCTGTGTTGTGTGCTGGGGTCTGTAGCATCATTGCCTCTTAGAGCTCTTTGTGGAAGTGCTAGTGGCTAGCGTGCCTTTCTGGCATTGTTCTCTCATGCTTTCTGGGATCTTGCAGGAAGCTTCCACCATTAGCAGAGATCATGAATAAGCAGGTGAATATGCCACTATTAGACACAGGAAAGAGGAACACAGGCCTAGTCCTCAAATACTCAGTAGCATTGTGAGAGGGTGTGAGGACATGATTACACAAAACATCAGTGGGGGCAAGACCTGAAGATACCTATTTTCCCTGCCTCTTATTCTCAGGTTACTATTTCAGTGATTTGAGGATCAGAAGTAATAACAAACTACTCACTACAGGAAGCAGCAGGAGCTTATCTTCTGTGATATTCTAGGTGCACTCTTGACTCTTTGTGTGGGGTTCTGTAATGTCTGTTGTCCCACCTGTTGTCACCTGGCCTGAGTTGTGGCATTCTTCACCACTTCCTTCTGTACCCAGCATACTGCATGTGTGGCAGTGAGCTCAGCCCAGCTCCACTTTGTGACCTGCTGTTGGGGAGCAGTCTTCTGAGCTTTGCTGTAGAGAATAAATTCAGGGTAACTTCTCTAAATTATCCTGAGGACCAAATTAGCTCCTTGGTTTTTACTTTGTGAGAGATGTGGATAAATAAGAAGGGTGACAGAAAATTACCTTTTTCTTATCCCTTGATCTGGTCCTGAGTACAGTGTGGCTTTTAACTGTGCAATAAAACCAGAGATGAGTTTGATTGCAAGTTATCACATGATTTTTCTGTAAAAGGATTTCTGAGGTGGGCATCTCAGATTTGAGGAGCCTGATGGGTGTGTTGGGGGGGGAAGGGAATAAGAGAAAGGCATTCTTTCCTGGGGGGTTCACTTTTTATATCTGAAGTGTCTTTAAACATCACTGCAGAGTCTGGTCCTTGAACTCTGCAATCAGGTGCACATATAAACCACTGTGAATGACACGGGGAATGGAAATAAATATTCTTTTAAGGCTGGTTGAAAATTTGTGTGAAACAATTCTTCAGTGTCAGATCAGAAAGTCAGAAATAAATGTATATATATTATCCTCTTCTTAACATATACTTTAAGATTAGTGAGTTTCTTGGCAAATCCTGAATGTGCTGTAATCCAAACTGGACATTTGAGGTGGTACTTTTTGGTTCATCTCTGACTGATGCTGCTGAGTGGAAAATTTTGAAGTTAACTTCCAGGAAATGTAGCTTTTGTTGGAACAAAAGCCTTGTATTTGTGCTAAAGTTATGCATCTAGTCCTTCCTAGCTGGATCTGCTTGACAGCTTTTCTGTCTGAGCTGTTCTGGCAGTGACCTTAGTAGGTAGCTTTGTTTCAGTTTCTTCTTTCAATTTCTCATTTGCTATTTGGATGGCAGACTCAGAGGGGAAATAGTGTCTCTCCCCTGATAAATTTGTACAGCACTGAACTCAGGACAGCAATACACTTAGTGTTCAAATATGAATTTCCTATGAATAATAACAATGATTAATTAGGCATTTAATTACCATCAGTATTTACTTAACAGTGCAGGCATTTCAGGTGGAAGTTTTATCCATATATTTTGTGGGAGTTTTCCCATGTATTTTTATAATAGCAGTGTTACAGATCTCCATAAAGGAAAAAGCAATAGTTGTTGCTGTAGTTTGAGCTTGAAAGTGGGAACTGCTCAGGGAGCTGCATTACTTTTGGCCCTGTCCCTGAAGCAAACCCATGTGTGGTCTGTAGGAGTTCTCTGTGCTGTACAGGGGACCAGGCAAGGCCATTTTATATGATGGGCCACAACAAGAAACTCTACTTAAAACAGTGGTTTTAATGAGATTGTTGTGGTCTTCAAACTCTTCTGTTGATGGTGTCATTCTTAGCACTTCTGCACAACAGAAAGTACTGTTTTTGAGAAAACATTCTTATCTGTGATTTTCATTTGAAATAAATGTGGATTTTGTCTGTGAAGTTTAGACTGAAATGTACTGCTTGTGCAGTATGAAATCAAGGATTAATGAGAGTACATTTGCTGTTTGATCTGTAATAGCTGATACTTGGTATTTGCACTTTCTATTTTATATGGTGATTCTGAGGTTTGCTGGAAACGTTTATCTTCAACTTTGCTTTGCTGGTCCCAATTTTTCTGAATGACTGTGAGGCTCCCCCAGCACACCCACTAATTTGTCTCTACATATTCCATGCATAATGTTTTTCTTTAGGCTAAATCAACTCCTAGGATTAAAAAACAACCCTACTTACTGGTTGTGTTTTTACAAAATGTGTAGGAGTTAGAGGAGGGTGAGAGAAGGTTTTCCTTCCTGCCCCTTCTCCAATTTCTAGACCATAAACTGTTAAGAAAGACTCTGTACTGCTGCTACAATCCGGGGCGAAATTTCAAAGAATGTGAAAACGTTGTCACTAAAGTATTGTCCATCTCTCCCTGTTTTTGCTGCTTGCCAGCAAAAAGTACTTTTCCATCCCACTGCCCTGAGAGCAGTTCTTATAATTGCACTTTTTCTGTTTGTGTTTTCACCCAAACCCTACTGCCTGAAACTGGGCAGCAGTAGAACATCACCAGTTGTTGTGAACTGACCTTTCTCTTCCTCTAGCTTTGTGGAAGAAAAGCTATTGTTCTACCTGTTGTGTCTTGCCTGGCTGGTTTTTCGTGCTGCAGTTGCTTAAAAGTAGTGGTAAAACTTCCTGATCTGTGTAATTCCAAAAGTATCCTTTGTTACACTTAACTCACTTTGGTGTGGGCATAACTAGATGAAATTTAATTGAAAGTACAGTAGTATGTAGAAGTGGATATTTGGTCCAGGGAACATGTATGTACTATTAATTCAGTGGGGATAAATCAAAGGTGTGCTCTACAGGTGATGTCCGTTCCATGTTCTACTTGGCAATAAATGGGTCAGCGGTGTGGAAGAGGGATGGCTTCTGGCAAGCTTATCTTTGGCGATCACCGCTGAGCTGCAGCTATTTGGTGTGCTGGTTCTCTTAATTTCAAGTGATCAGAAAGTGCAGTCAAGCTCCTTTATGAAAGCACGCAATAAAGTAAGAGACACCTCTGTCCAAACACTGAACAATTAAAATTATCACTGGGAAAACCATCAACTATATTTGGAAGGACAAGGTGGTACTGGGGTAGGGAGGACTGCCATTGTTTGGTGAAGTGAAGAAAGGGCACTGGGTAGAACGCAGCTGTGTGTGCTGGAAGCAGAGAAGCAGAGTTGCTGCAGGAGAGGCGGGAGCACTCTGAGCAGAGCTGCGTTGCCAACATTGCCCTGAGGGGAAGCCAAGACCGGGATTCTTTTGAGCAGATTGCTGTTTGAAAAGGCAAGCTTGGAAATGTGCCCAGGTGAACTCCTCCTTGTCTGTTCCTATTGTGTTCAGAGAAGCAGAGGGATATGTACATTCTTTGCATGCAAAAAGAGTTGTAGTGAGGAAATATCTGACTCGAATCATAAGCTGCTCTGCCTAATGGAAAGAATTCAGAAAATCCCATGCATTGTTCTTTATGAACAGGAGGAAAACAATGGAACAGCAAGATGTAGATACGTATGAGTCTTCTGCTGGAATGATCCACTACTGTAAAACACTGGTTTTACACGGGGATGTTTTCATTACAAATCCACTTTTCTGTGAATATTTGTAATTTAGCCCCATTTTAAGTGGGGTTGGTTTTGACCGTAGGTGCAATGTTCTGTTTTATCTTGACTGAAAAAATATAAGCTTAAAATTCCATGACAGTGAATTGCCTTCAAGAGTCGATGCTCACTACTGCAAAATCTTGCTGTAGAACTTCATCTCTCCTGACGTTTTCTCCCTGTGAGTTGTGTGACCTTCAGTGCATGCATTCCTACTGTTCTCCCCCAGTTCCCTGTGAGTAAAGAGGCAGGTCTCCAAGATGTCCCTCCAGTGATCAGTGTGTACAAAGAAATTTAGAATGAATAAATGCAGTGGGCAATACCTTTAATGTGTTTATAATGGAATTTAAAGTTTTGATAACTTCTACTTTCATTAAGAATTTTCAAAAAAAAATTTTTTTTTTTTTAGAGTTTTGATTTTGAGATAATTGTTTAGCGAGTGCTGTTGTGATTTTGTCCAAAAGCCACATCTCATAGCTTCCTTCAGTATGGACCTTTAAAGTTTCAAAGTGCTTACATTCTAGTAATCCTCGTCTCCAGTCTTTCCAGTGGATCTTGTATGATCTCCATTGGTTCTGGGAATTCCTCTGCTTCTCTGTCAAGCACACTATTCTCTGCTGTATGTTGACTTCTGCTATGTCATTAAAATTTCAAGAGTGCATTTTCTGCAGAAGGCAGAGCATAGAAGCATAAATGAATCAGATCAAACTTGGTTAAGATTTTTCTGTAATTAAAAAAAAAAAAAGGTGTTTAGAAGCTGAAAAACTTCAGAATTTTCTGAGAGTGAACTTGGCTTTTCATTTTGAAACTGCTTTTGGATTTTGAAATAGACAGATTTCTAGAAATTTTTAGAAGGCATTAGTCAGTCCAGAAGATTAAAGTAAAACTATATATATTGATATTACTATATTCATTACTTAGTTGTTCTTTCTCAAAAATATGAAACACACACGTTAGGACCTGTTTCTTCTTCATATATGGAATTCTAAGCAATTCACATTCCTACAGCATCCTGTCTGCTCAAAGTGGTGTCAAACACAATCTCATTTTTTAATTTTTTATGGGGATTGTAGACAGGTGAAGTTTTTTTTTTGTTTTGTTTTTCCTAAGAAAGCATTAAATTTGCTGAAAATCAAATATAGAGACAGGAATCAAAACTTTGTTAAAAAAGAATCAGTTAAATGTTACAATTAGTTTGGATAGAAGTTGAAAATGGAATTGGAATTCTTTAGATGTTTGTTTTATAATGTTTAACATTGAAGTTCTTTAAAAGTAAGGTAGAAAAGGCATGTTTTTAAAAATTATTTTCCCCTTTCTGTACAGTTCAGCTATTAGACTTGAAGACAAGAACTCAGGTCTCCCTGCCATTCTCTTGCCTCTGCAAGTGTCATGCATCTCTAGTAGGTGTTTCTTAAGGTTCTGAACTGGTGAAATCTAGGTGTATGGCAGTCATTAGTTTTGACATTCACTGCTCTAAACTCCATAGCAGAGCCATGCCCACACATCTCAGAAGGCTGGCAGGAGCTCCACGGAGTGACGCTGGGTGACTTCTGAAGGTCTCTTCCAGCTTCAGCCGGAGAAGTCTTGCCTCTCTCTGATGCACTGCCTCTCCAGGGCAGTCCAGACTGCTGAAATGGAAGCTGGGTGTGTTTCTGCTTCCTGATTCCAACAGTTTTGGTGCTCTGACCACCCCCATCTGTTACATTGGGGTTGGACACCATCTCTCTTCAGCCTGGTCTTGTTACTGCATGCAGAGCAGCAACTTGTGCTGTGTAAACCACAGTATGAATGATGGTGCATCATGGTACCATCCTCGGACATGTAGAAGGGGTTGCTTGATGCCCTGTTGTGTGGAGCAGGAGTGTTCAAGATAAACAGAGGCACCGTGGGACTTGGCAAGATTTGAGGCTGTGCTAGGAACGCCTGAACTGGCCAGGTGCTCTCAGTGTCAGCTGCTGAGTAGGAGTTGCTCTTATCTGTAATTTTGGAGGCTGGCACCTGGAAGTTGCCTGAGTTTTTGCATCAGAGTCTGTTTTCTATGAAAAACTGGTGAAAAAGCTGAGACAGGATCACAGGTGGTGCTTTTGGGGACAGCTGTATGATGAGATTACAAGCAGTTATCCCAAGAATATGATTTCAAGTATATTTGTATTTTCTTTGGGGATCGATCTTATTATTTTCTACAGTAGCACTTCTTGTGGTAGTTCCATGTGTTATCTTAATTATGAAATGAATATGAGAAAGTTTAATGACGACTGATACTCTGGCAAGTCTTTTTTTTTTTTTTTTTTGTCATCATTAATTCCGACTGTGCAAATAATACTGAATTTTAAATAATAACTTTGTTATAAATGTTGACATTGGCCGGGGGGGGGGGGGTGGGAAGGGTAAGAAAATGGAAATAATAGTAAACAGATTAAATTTCATGGAACGAAATGACTCTTGTCAATGTAAATCTTGTCATTTGCTTCAGTGAAGCCAGGTTCTCTTCAGCATTTCACCTCACATTATTTATAGTACGAAAATGTTTCTGCTATATAGATTACTGGAGAACTAGAGTACAAGATAATCTCCTCTGTAAAATGGCAGGCTTTTGTTCAAAATGTCTGCATTTATTGGCTTTATCTGCCTTACCATCTCTTTTCCTCTCTGATGAGTGCAAAATGTTTGGGTAATTTGCTTTGACCAGATCTGTCTGTGAGATCTTAAGTGGAAAAACTATTTGCATACTTAAGAATCCTGAGGACAGAGAGTGGCATTATAGTTGGGGATTTGGTCGTTTTTTTTCCCCCTATGTTGGGCCAAGAGAGATACTTTACATTTATATGTAGCAATTACCATTCCTAATTTTTCTAATTAAACTGCCTTGTGAAAAATTTAATGTATAAAATGGAGGCTGCCAAGCTAATCTGCTTCGCTCTTTGCTTTACTTGTTTTTCACACAGCAGCCCCCGGAAGTTCAGATAAATGTTTTTTTTTCTCCTTTAACTTTTTAAAAAGTAGTTTTGGAGCATATCTTCTCTCAAAAGAATACGGTCTCCATACATATAAGTTTACTGAAACTGATGCAAAATTAACAGTTAAAATAGCAGCTGCTTCCTTCAGTTTTCGTGGGTTTTTTTCTGGGGGGGGAGCGGGGGGGTTGAAGAGAGATAGAAGAGAGAGAGAAAATACCAAAAAAGAACAATATGAAAGAAATTAGTGACAAAAAATAATTCTAATCAGAAATACATGCCCTGGTAAAACTTGCTGAGCTGGCCAGAAGCGTGAATGTGCTTGACAGAATGCACCCATCTGCTTGCAGTCAGGACCTCCATTCAGCAGAGCAGCTTGCTGAATAAAGCCCACCACTGTGCTTACACACACACAGACAAGTTCATGGGAAATGACCACCTTCTCTTTTGCCTGTGATTATTTTTTTTTTTAACAAATCGAAACTAACATGTAATGTTAGCAATTTTTTCTTCATTTGGATTTAATCATCCGAGTGCAATTCAGAGGCTGAAAGAGCAGCAGTGTTAATTGGAAGTATTCACTCTGCAAAGACTGCAAAGCAGAGAGTAATAAACTCAA
Source organism: Oreortyx pictus (assembly GCA_036925125.1). Classification (NCBI taxonomy): domain Eukaryota; kingdom Metazoa; phylum Chordata; class Aves; order Galliformes; family Odontophoridae; genus Oreortyx; species Oreortyx pictus. Next base: position 36,226,762 of record JAUPFR010000006.1, read on the forward strand.
ATTGGAAGTGGCAGGATGTTTTTGCTGATAACACTTGTGCATATTTCATTATGCTTTCTGACCCTGAGGCAAGGTAAATTGTAGAACTTATGATTAAAAATATGATTTTTTTTTCTTTTTTTTTATTTTAAATGCATTTTGTTATGTTGCAGTGTTACGGCTGTTGCTGATGAGAATTGGAACAGATCCATTCCCTTCCAATAACAGTTTCTGACTTTTTCAGGGGACTGCAAGGTCTTGAAAAGCATGGGGGTAAAACTGTTTCTTCTGTCTCCTTTGCTTGGGTTCCAAATAGGTTACAAAGAAAGATATTTGAAATGTCTTAAATTTATGTCGTTACTGTTGTTCAGGAGTGAGATAATGTACTTCTACAAATTCCATTTCAGAATGTTCCCATGCAACTGAAAAACTGCAGCATTCCAGACTACAATTAGTTACACTGACTTTGAAACTCAAAATTTGGATGTAGAATTTTTTTATAACTAATTCTCATTGTCATTTGTACACCATATGCAACTTTTTGTGTGGATTTACGATGTTCTCAGTTTTGCAAGTATTAATTGTGCCTTCCTTTGTTTTTGTGAATTTCAGTAGAAGTACAATACTCCGAATGAATTTTCAGGAGCGTTAATTCTGTCCTAATGCTCAGGCTCATGGGAAAGAATTTGCTTCCTCTGAAATGGGACCAGCTGTAACGGTGAGAAAACGAGATCTTATGTCCAGATGCTTTATGATTTAGATTTTATTTTTTTAATTTGAGCAATTGAAAAAGTGCAGTCTGTGAGCAGAAAAATCTCCTTCCTTAAAATCAGCGCTGTGAGTGAATTTAAAGTTGTACAAATGGATTTGAAGTTTGATGATAAGAAAATTGATTGGAGATTGTACATTGTGAATACATTAGGTTTGTAAAGACAAAACATGCATGAAGTGCAATTACTGCTAGTGTTGCTATATTAGTATGAATGTTAATAGCATGTTTGTTTTTGAAATGGGTTATGCATTCTGGTAAATGTCTGCTTGAATCTAGTCATCTGTGTATCACTTGTCTAAGTACTCTCATTTAAGATGCCATATCCCTTCTTGTAGCAATAAAGGGGTAAAGCAACATTAATATTAAATAATTAGAAAAACAAAAGGGGAATGATTAAACATATTTACATAATTGAAATAACACTGAGTCGCAGTGGGAAATCGGGACAATGTTGTCTCCTTTCAAAGTAATTCATAATTCACATTTTTAATTATGGCATATTCATTCATTTAAAGATGATTCTGGATGAGAGGGCCACTAATGAAATACAATCATTAGCATCTAAACAAAGTAATTTAGAAAGTCTCCTTTCGGGGAAAAGATTTCTAGAACATCATCAATCACACAAGATATGCAAAAACAAGCAATTAAACCACACACAAGAACTACAACAACCTTATATATTAGTAATGTACACATGAAAACATAACTGATTACAATGATTAGAGTAGGGTAGTGTGGTTAATTTGTATGTTATGTAGCAATTTCATGGAAGAATGTACCAGGACAGACTCATCACACGACAAATGAATGCCCTGTCATTGATATATGTTTTAAATAGCCTGACATAATTTTGTGCCAAGTTATCAAAAAAAATTCAGTGACGTGAATCTGGAGCTGTGTCCTTCACAGAAGCATGAATACCCTAATGTGCATCCTGGGGCTGTGTTTTGGTTTTGGCTAAGGTTTTGTTTGGGATTTTTTGTTTCTCTTTTTCTTTTCTCACTTTTTTCTTCTTTTTTTTCCCTCTTTTTTTTTTTTTTTTTTGTATTTGCATTGTATTTGGTTTTGTTAAAATGGTAAAATAAAGGCTTAGGACAGTATTTCATGAGAGAAGCAGGTGCTGCATTAGTTTCTCATTAACTGCTCAAATCCTGCTTTGGGCTTACAGCAACAGAGTGCTCATAGACCTAAATGGGTCGGTGATTTACAGGGTCTTTCCAGATACACAATTACAATTCATTAAACATGCAGCAGCATTAAATAGTCAGAGTAATTCTGCACAACTTTCAGTGTCTGTGCTCAGTGTCCTGTTAAAGAGAGTCAAAAATAGCTGGCTTTAAACACCTTCTTCGTTTGGTTAAATTATAATCTTGTTGGAAACCTGTGACGTTTCCTCCATTCTTTAAAAGAAAAGGCAGAAATAGCAGTGTGTGTGTGTTGTGTGTGAATGCAGGGAGCATCTTGCCACAGAGCGCCTGCTGTAGTTGCTCTGCCTTTGATAACCACCAGGCTTAGAAGCCAAAATATGTTCTATTGGGTACTCAAAGGATAAAAATACTGGTTAATTTTCAGCAGTGCTCCTTCATTTGACTTTACAATTTATAGCAGCGAACATTAATGCAAGAATAGCTTGGTCGAGGAGGAGTTTAAAATTAGAGCACCTCTTCTCATTAGCCCCAGCAGCCTGACCCAGGGTGAACTGAGAAGTAATTTGCTGCCAGATCCTCATTTTGCTTCTGTTATCACTCCTTGTAAATGAAGCGCAGCAATTTATTGTAGCACCTCAAGGAGTCAAGAACATAATGTGTAAAACACATACAAAAAAAATCTTTCTTCACATTCATTAACACCCAGCACACAGAGGCTGTTCACTTTTCACTCTAATGAAGGAGGGGGATCTTAAATCTAAAGCTTTCCAGCCTGTGAAGAAGGCCTCTTCAGGTCATTAGACAGAAGCTGAGTTGGACTGAAGAAAGGTCATTGACAAAAAAGGGAGAATGGCAATATGATGAAAAATAGAAAATGGATAAAAGAGGAGACTTTAGAAAGCTCAGAGAATGGAAAGTACATTTTTGGCTTCAGTGATCAACCCTTCTTGTCTCTATGTTCATTTTCTGTTGTCGATGAAGAAAAGAATATCTGGCTTTTTATTTAGCTGGGAATTGCTCTCGTGTTTGGTCAATTCTCATTTCATCACCCTTGATCTGACCTTGCAGAAAACATTAATAGGCTTATTTTTAAGGGAGCTTTGTCTGCTGTCCATAAATTCAGCTCTTAATTTTGCTCTTTTTTATTAAAAGCATGCTGTCTACTGGATTTTAATGTATTCTGATTATGTAACTGACAATTTCCCCATTGGGAAATCTTTTGTCTCTCCCAACCTGATTAACACTTCGAGTTTATAGCTCTCTATTAACATCACGTTCAGGAATATTAGGAAATGTCTATATGCAAATTAATTTATATTGGTAATAGAAATAGAAGAATTTAATGAGGAGCTAGAATCATGCTGAACATGTACTGAATGCCCAGCAAAACTTGTACCTAGGGCTGGAGGTACAAGTGCTGTAAAATTGTACAGAAGATGCCTTTTTGTGTCTTTCACTCAGTCTCCAGTGACAGAAGGACTGAATCCTGCAGTCCTGTAACAGTCAAAATTAGACAGTGCTTTTCTTCATCAATGCATGCAGCTTGTGCTGATATAGCCTTTTATTGGCATAAATGTGTTGTGAGGATAAAGGCACAGCAGAGATGGTTTGTTTCGGGTTTTTTTTGTGTTATGTTGTTTGTTACTATAGATGAGAAAATAGTTTTTTGCATATTTCCTTACCCTTGCCCACATCCTATGGCTGGATGTTCCCTTTATATAGCTTAATATTATGTATTAGAGTGTATACACTTTGCAGTAAATGCTTTCCATTTAGTTAACAGCATGAGACCATTATCTTGTGACAAAACTCTGTTCCAGTGAAGCCTCTTCATTAAATATGTAATCAATCTTTACATACAATGGGAACTGGAATTAGTAATATATATGTGATGCTGAGAAGCCATCACTTGACAACAACATGACCTACATCAAATTTTATCATATTGTTCTAATCCTTCTCAAAACTGCTATGTAGTAATGTGTCTCAGGCAGTCTTAGACAAACAGACAAAAAGTGCTGCAAGAACAGGACAAATGGACTGCTAACGTGCACAGTATAGACGAAAGATGGCAGAACTTATTTTCGAGTTCTACAAGGGTTTGTATTAACTTTCCTTTAAAATGTACCCTTGTGAATTGTGCATGTAAATACTACAGCTCTGCATCCAAAGCTGCAAGCTGCTTTATTTATTGCTGAGCTGGAACTGCAGCAGGCTTTCCAAAAGGGATCCTTCACATTACCTACAGTTCATCTGGCTTTGCTGTTCAGCTACTCTCCTGGTATTGAGTTGAGGTATTCTTTTTAAGGGAGGTAGGTTAGCAGGTGGACAATGAGGAATGATTGGTTGGGTGGACAGCAAGTAGCACCTTTGATTTATAAGCAGTAAGACCATGGTAGGGTGAACAAGGTGCCAGACCTTCTAAATCAGTGCTGCTCTCATATATTCTCTGTTCCACAAGTGCCTTAGCACTTGTATTCACAGGGACAGGCACCCTGTAGTACTTCTGGAGCACCAGTTTTCTCTTCCTTGAGAATATTTTACATGTAGTATATTTTACGGTCTAAGCTTTATGCTGGCTTTATAATTGTTGCTGAAATTACAGCTTTCATTGGAGGACCTACTATATTCTTTCACTTGTCTAGAACTCCAAAGTATGCACGTGTCTTGCTGAGAGCAAAGGAGTGCGGTAGAGCAGCAGAGGGCAGAGCTCAACTCAGAAAGGAAGAGGGAAGATGATATTCATCAGGCTTGAATTTAAGCATCCGAAATGTCCATCTCTAACTGGAAAACCTTAGATAAGGCATGATTTGGAAAAGTCAGCTTCCTGACTTTAAAATAAGTTTCACTGTTCAGTTGGCAAAAGCTGTGGGTACTCATTTGCCTGTCTGTACTGTAGCTGTGTACTGTCACTAGCAGCTCCTAAAAAAAAAAAAAAAAAACAAACAACAACAACAACAACAAAAAAAACAGCTAAGGGCCAGTGTATTAAACATGAGTAGCAGGTACAAAACACAATGGATGTTATTCAGAGAAAAGTGCATAGTTACTATACGGAATTGTCACATACTTAGTCCACATACTTATGATCTGAGAGATGGAGTGATGGATTTAATACTTACTCGTAGCTCAACAAGGTGAGTCTGCTGTGTTCTTCTACTTGGTGACCAAAAGTAGTCTCTTAATTTCCTCTTGACAGTTCTCACTTTTCTAAAAAGCAATGAGATCTCGCTTACCTTTTACCTGAGACACGTACTTTGGACTATAAAAGCCCCGATGATAATTAACAGCACTGAATCAGGAACTGCAGCATCTTATAGAAGTATCTGCAGTTACTGAGTGCTATCCTAAACCAAGAAAACATTCTTTTGGAGAGGATGGACAGCCTTGTTTAAAAGTCCTTGGTTGAGCAGGTATCCAAAATAAATGTATATTTGTTTGAAAACATTAGAGAAAATTTCTCAGAATCACACTTGGGAAATTATTTTGGGATATTTTAGTCCTTATTCCCTGCCCTTATATTTGAAGTGAAGAAGAATTAAATGGGGAAGTGGACAGAGAAAAACCAGACAAACCTTACCAGCCTCTATCTTTATTAGTCCAATTACATAAAAGGTTGACATTTCCTAGAGACCAATTTATTTTTTTCTAATAGTCTTGATCTCTTTTGGGTCTCAGATATCTTGTTATAAAAAAAACACCAGTGAAGTTATAGAGACGTAGTTTTCTCTTATCACTGCATTGTTTGGGTGGACAAGGTGTTCAGTATATAAAAGTAGTTATATAGACAGTATATGTGTATATGTATATATGTATACAAATGTTTAAAATATATTTGTATCAAAACCAGTAGAATCACAGAATCATAGGGGTTGGAAGGGACCTCAAAGATCACTGAGTCCAGCCCCCCTGCCAAAGCAGGTTCCCTACACCAGGTCACACAGATATATATAGTTTTGCTTTAATTTTATGTACAGTGCTTTATGTGTCTAGTCTCCATTCAGAACTTCTCTTCCCATGTCCTCTTTTGTTCATCCAGCTCTAGTTTTTCTACTTATTTAAATCACCTGGAGATTTGAAACAGTGAAGGCTGGCTTCTATTCTACCAGCATATATATCCAGCAGGATATAAAGAGGTTTTATGCTGATTGTCACCCTGTGTGGTTGGGACGGAAGAGTGAACTGGGAGAGGTTAGTTAACCAATGCACAGAATGGGGAAACAGTCCATCTCCTGCCCTCTATAATTCACAGACTATTTTAGACGCAAAAATTGTGACAGCTTGCTCTTGTGATGAAGATGTTAACAAGAAGAGAAAATGACATTAATTTAATCTATTCTTACAGGTCATGCTGAAATGAGTCTGTGATGATACAAAATTATAATAATAAATATGATAGTAATTTTACAATTCTTTATAGATACCATTCGCAGTCCTTTCACATGCAAATGTCCTATCCCGTCCTTCATGGCAGTGATTTTTGGAGTCATCCAGACTAATTCAGAATCTTCTAATAGTTGATACCATAATTACTTTATATTGCAAGAACAATACAAAATACTATTCCCAAATTGGGATCTCAAGACAACTCTTTTTATTGCTCTTTCTCCTGGCCTTCTAGGAACATTTCCAATTTAAGACATTTTTCCACATTCTCGAAAGTGAATGGCTAAAGAACAGCAGTGTATAAATCCCACATTATTGTTAAAAAATAATAATAATAATAAAAAAAGTGATTTAAAGATATTTTCATGCAAATGAAAGTGGTGATTTTGATTTGTTGTTATTTTCAGTAGCTTGGCAAAGCTGATGCATTATTTCCCGAATCCTGAAAAGTTTCATTAACGTGTGGGCAAATTATTATTTAAATTAACATGATTATAAGTTAGTTAAAACTCAGTGCTTTTATAAGTGCCTCATTCAGTCACAGAAGAAAAATACCTGTTTTTTTTTTCCCTAAGGTGTATTTCAAAGAGTAGTATTAAATTACTGAAAAAAAAAAATTAATCAAATCTGAAACTCAAATTCTATTTGAATTCTAAAAACCAGAATTGTCATCCCTCTTTTTTTCAGACTAGTTTATCTCAGGAAGACTTTTACCAGTTGGTGTTTATGAGCCACCTGAGCACTGGCGAGATTGTGGCTGAACAAGCAGCTGAGCTGCGTTTGTGGACAGTGATGGGACCTTCAGCTGAGGCGGGAGCTTATAGTCCAACTTCAGCAGCAACTTCACCATCATGTATTTTTGAGTTTACACCTTCTTTGTAATCTGCTAAATACAGAGGGTGGAGCACAGCCTCTGCATTCTGTTTAATAGCCTCAATTACAGGTGGAAAAGCATATGGTATGTAAATCAGTACTCACTAGATGTGAAATAATTGCAAGGTCAGAGTGGACAATGTTTTGTTGAAGTGCTGCTGTAAGTGAATAATTTCAATGATGAAAGTGTATTTTTTCATATTTGAGAGCTAATGTACTGAACGGGTCTTTCAGAAACATTGCTCCGATTGCACTGTAATGTTAGAAATAGCAGTAGCCAAATTTCACCAACTTCGGCACTAAGAGCATATCTTAGCAGATAATGTGACACACAGCTGCCCATAATTGTGTTAGGATTCAAAATGCAGTGCTCTTTGATTTTTGGATGTGAAGTCATAGAGAGGAAGCTGGAGATATTTAATAGTCATCAGCAAAGCAGAGAAGGGCAGAGTTATGTTTGCTGGAGATACTGAAAGCATTACAGAAGATAGCTATGGTAGAGTGGTCAGTGGGTGCAAGCATGTTTCCCCTTCAAGAGCAACGTTTCAGGATACCTGTGTATTTTGAAAAAGAACCTTTATTTCCTGTAAACAAAATTAAATTTATTAACTGTGAATGCAAGTAAAATACTATGCCTTCAATTTTGCTTTTAGATATTTCAGGATTTATTTCAATGAATAACTTCCACTAGCTTATATCGAGTAAGATCTTTTGCGATATACTCAGGCAGAAATTCTCAAGATATTACATTTAAAACAGTTTTGAACGAGTCTTAAGGTACAGTTGCAGAAGGGTCTCCTGCTTTCCTTTCAAGCACCAGTTATTCTTACAGAATTATTAAGCATCAGTCTATTCTTTCATGTGAATGTAAAATACCTGATTCGATGCATACTTCTTGCATGCAGAAGTACTTCCTTGATTTTAGTGAGATTATGCTCATGAAAAAATACATATACTAATGAAAAACATCAGTACTCCTAAGAGTCATGTTAGAAAACAAAAATCTGGCAAGATCATAACATAACCAAAACAAAGAGGAACATAAACTGTATAGAAAAAGTGGTCACATGACATGTTTGAGATCAACAAGTTTTATTATTCATCTTTTTCACCATGGTAGTTTGTGATATAAAAGGCTCTAAGATGACTAAATTAATTTGCTCAGTAGTCACAATTCTATTTCATTCAGGTAAGCTTAATGAAACTGATTACTTCCCAGGAACTTCCGTTAAATATCACAGTTACTCTTTTTGCCTAAGTCAATTTCACATTCTGTTCCATGCAAATTATTTCTAATTTAATATGAAATTCGAGAAAGTAAGCATCTGAGTAAAAAGGATATTTATTGGCAAGGGTCTAATTTAGTACACCTAAGTACCATTATTCTTTATTATTCATTGTAGTGCAAAAGACTTGATTTAGCCTTTCAAGTAATTCAATCTGTAAATAGATGGAGAAGGTTAGGAAGAAACAAACTCATTTCTCTATTCAAACCAATGGCAGCATTAACTAATCCTGGTGACTACCATGTCTCCCTTCTCGCCTCATTTTTCTTCATTTTTCTTTAAGTGCAATGATTTTTCATTGTGCTGACCTGGCACGTGTGGATCACTGTATAAGACAAGATTGGGGGATGAAGAGTTGTTAACTTATCTGTTCCCCACTAGAACACTGCAGGTGATGAGAAATTGGCAGGACTGACTTAATGACAAATTTTAGTTCTTGATAGAGTTGTGGAACGTCAGTTATATGAATAGAACTACTCTGAAATTTTATACAAACTGATTTTTTGTGGAAGAACTACTTTCAGTTGCAGAAAGTTCTCTGTTTTTGGTTACAAGATCAAATTTTTTCTAGGTAAAGACAAAACACATTTTTAATCAAAGGAGAAAAAGGTGCATATTAAATTGCTCTTTCAGAATAACTTGCTTTCTTCTTGAAATGTTTGGTCAGGAAATGATATGCCTTGATTAAGAACAAGATTGGAAAATATGTCAAAAGATAAAGCTAATTGAACAAGTTGATGATTTTTTTGTTTTGTTTGTTTGTTTGTTTGTTTAAATATGGCAGGCATGATCATTGCAAACAGTCATTCCTGTGATAAATTCCAATTGGCGTCAATGCTTCTCTCTAACTGCAAGACACAAACTCTTCCCAGGTTGTGGAAGGTGGTGTTCTCCCTTTTGCCCAAGCACTGTTTCTTATGTTATTCATGTTTAAATGCCAATAATTTATGCAATATGATTGATTTTGTGCTCTTTTGTAGATAAGTGAAGTAATTGAAAGACACAGGGAGACAACTAGACAAATTAGAAGCCATGTGGTAGGATTTGGCCATCTAGCAGACACATCATAAGTTGCACAAACACAAAGGAAGTACACAGGGTAAAAAGATTTTATTTTCAAGGCAGCCACCTGTAAACTGTTACTGACTTCAAAAGAGTAATGTATCTGGGTGCTTCTTTTATTCCTGTGTTTGGATGAACAAATTTCTAAAGATGACCATTCCCTTCTTGATAACAGCCTCCTCCAAATGGAAGAAAAAAAATGCTTAAAATAACAGTCAGTATTAGGACAGGAGAAAACACATTTGCCACGTAAATGAAATAATTGTAATCAGAAGAGTGGAGTTATCACACTAAGAGGATTTCAGTGAATAGATGAATTCTGCGTATAACATAATCAAGTTGTCAACATTGTTTAGTCTAGTCCTACTTTTATTCATTTCATGGATTTTCTGATTAATTTAAATTGTGGTTAATTGAGTAATGAAAACATTCAGGAAAGTTCAGTTTGGTAATGACAATTTTCACTTGTTAATACACATTAGTAGAAAATCTGTAAGATTATTAAAAGAAAACAGGTATTTTTGATTGCAGATTACTTAAATTCTGAAGCTACTTTAAAAGAGCTTGGTAACACCTAGTGCCAAAACCCCACGTGCTTGCTTTCATATGTTATACAAACAATAGAATTCTGGGTGATTTCCTGAGGAGGAAGTTACCTGGACTGGGAGAAAGAAACACGTCATTCATTATGATAATTTTATATTAGCTGATATTACTGACGAAACAGTGGGAGAAAGCATTATTACAGCATCCTGGTCTTCTCTAAGTTCCGTGATCTTGTTTTGTGTTCCCTGGCCCACCTATTCACATTCAGTTTGTCCTAGCCCAGAGTCAGGAAAAAGGTGAATTCCTTTATTGCAAAATTTGGCAAAGAACATCCATTTGCATCGTATGGGCAGACACTGGCAAGCAGCGTCATCTGCCCAGCAATTGTAAACAGACCCCTTGGCTTAGAAGTTTGGGTTAATGTAGTGCTGGAAATACTGTTCTTTGTCATTAATTGTGATCTTAATAATCATTCAGGCATTTTTTTCTGAGAACTTAGTCATATGTAAAGAACAGTCTTCCTAAGACTGCTTTTTCTTTTTCTCACTCTGTATTCGCTGACTGGTCTTAACAATGCTAGCTATGAAGTGGTTAGTATAATAAAATACATTTAACCTGATATTTTGATAAAAGATACCATAGAAAAAATTATAATTCTTTAAAATGGAAGTTGATGAGACAAAAAATGGTCAATCTAAATACCATTGATCCAAATGGTAGAGGTGGACAGCTGACGATAGAGTACATTATTCCACTCCACTGGATGAAGTGACTTTCAAGGACTGATTAGCTCCATGTCTGAGAGGGTTAGCCCCCTGCCTGTTATAACAAGTGCCTATGAAAGGGAGAGCTGCTCTGACAACTAGCTATGCCAACCGTGAAGTTTTTTCAATACTTTCTCTGCTAACAAGTTGATTAATCCCATCATCATTTTGAAAACCAATTTTGTATTGAATAAATCATTTTCTAATAAAGAGCAGTTAGGATTGTAAAACTTTGACTTTGTCTCAATGGCATTATCAGCTCTACAGCAGATTCTGACTCTCTTCAAGTTCTCTGTAATGAAGAAGATTTTTTTTAACACCGACTGACAAATTTTATTTAAAAAAATGCAGCATACGCTAAGCTAATATCCTAGTGGTAACGTCGCATCATGAGTCTTCTACAGTGAAGAAATGTTCAGATTTTACTGTGTACATAACGCTAAATGTCATTATTTCTGTTCCTTCTCATTTTTTTCCTTCAACTTTTGCTATTAATTCAAACATAACATAAACAAAAGGTTGCTGCTTTTTGTGACAAATACATCACTGCACATGAGAGAAAGATCTAGTATAATGTTTTGTATTTGAGATATCACATAATTGTTTGAAACATTTAGGGACTGTAGACAGCCTGTGAGGAAGAAAAAATGTTCCAATTAGCTATGGAAAGGGTTCATTTATGTGCTTGAAAATGTGAAGATTTGAAAAATACAGAGCTTAACATTCAGGGGAATTGCAGTAAAGCATATTGTAAACAGTAAATGAGCGTTTTGTCTTCATAAAACAGTCCCTCTGATGACATAGGATTAAAACCATCTTGAGGCCACGGAAAGAAAAAGAGCCCCAAACAACAAGATAATCTGATATTTTCAGTAAGTCCAAGGTTTTGCATACATATAAATACAATCTCAGAAGAAGTCGAATAAGTGCATTACTAACTACCTTCCTTTCCCTTCATTGTTGCAAATAACTGTGTTGTCTGTTTTGGAATAATCGCACTTTCTCTTCTTAGAAGAGGTTTCAAGGTAACTGGATTCCATGTCTAGTTGCAGTGAGCCTTTGTGCTGTGGTCCTGAGGCAGTTCAGGATCACCATTCTCCAAGCAGTGTTATATGCGATTGAGGACACCTTCCCAGAGCTGCATGTCAGCAGCGGTACTGTGGGGTGATTGCAGAGGGTATAGTTCTTGAGAGCATTATGGGCAGGAGAAGCTGTCAGATGCAGCAATCTCAGAACAAGGCTGTAGTCCTTTTCCCTCCCTCATTTGTGGGAATTCTTACAATATAATGGGGCGTGACAAGCCCCAGGCTGGACTTGGCTCTCTTCTCTGCCTGTGGTTTCTGACATGCATTATCAGTAACTGCGTGGTTAGATAAGATGGTATTTGCTTGGGACTCTGAAAATTGTTATGATATGATTTTGAGACATTCCACTAAGGGCTATTTTGCATTTTTTAAATCTAATATTCTTAGCTAGCTTCTTCCAGGGCATGAACGTGTCTGGTAAAATTCAGAGCTGGAATTACAAATTTGTTTCATTTACCTTCTCTCTTAAGCTAAAGCAAAGGAGCAGTATTACAGTAATAGCAATGACTAGAAAAGAAGAAAATAAAAGCTGAAAGTTCTAATCAAAACTGTAATCAGAAAGATGACAAATGGTGAAGATTATTAAATTTTCTTTGCTCCCTTGATGAATTTAATAAAGAACTAATCAAAGATCATTACAAGGCTTTTGTGCTTGGTGTGCATTGTAACCGGATTGCAATCGGAATTTATGTTTTAGCAGTTATCTAGAGTTGAACTGGACATGTAAATATAGAAAAGAGATATTGTTAGCATTTTTCTTTGAAAATATTTATTGTAAGATGTATATCCATTGTATTTTGCTTCTAAGCTTCACTTGATAAAAGCAGAAAATATTTCACTGTGATAAGAAAATTTAAAATCAATTTAAATGTTTAGTTTTAATTTTTAATGATTGTTTTATTATTTCTTTCTTCATATTTTCCAGAAATTTAGAAAAGAAGCATTTGTTTCCTAGAAAACTGAATAATCATTCCAGCTTCTACAACTACTGGTAATTCATAGAGAGCCACAATAACATTGAAATCTATCTTTTGTAGATCTTCAGGGTCAATTTAGCACTCTTAAATTATAAAGGGTTCTTTTAAATTTCATTTTTATATCCTTTATTTGGTTCTGGAATAATAGTTCTTGTTAGTTTTAGGAACTGAAGGTGTCATCTATATAAGTGATAATTATCAAGACTGTAAAGGACACAAAAATGTATTATTGCATTCTGGCAAGGAACAGGAGAAGGCTATAACAAAGGAGGTATAAGCATGTGCACTCCAGTGGATTTTGAGATGGACGCAAGATCCATTTTTCCATCTCACAAGAGCTTACGTGCTGCTCTCACATATATCTGCATGAGCATCTGAAATGGGGCATGTCTTTCACATTGCTGTCGCCATCAAAATGCAGCACCCATCCCCTCACTGTGCTCACATCCACTGTTTGGTCTCCATAAATGTTCAGCGAACATTGATGAATGTCACTGCGTGCCTTTTTTCTGCATGGAGGAATTCAGTGACACACCTGTTCTTCATGCACACTCCTGTGTCAGATGCCACTTTGTCAGACTGCCCCCCGCTGCCTTCTGTTGCATGATAACAAATGGTAATGGAATGCTGGTGGGAAGGTTCAACTTCTACTGCTGTATCGTAAATATCTGCCGCTGATGTAATAAAACAGGAGGCATTATTTTCGGAGCAGACTTGATATCACATAATTCACTACCCAAGCACCAGCATATTCCTAAGTGCCCTGCAAAGACATGCATAGCAGAGATATGAGATTTCTTCTGATAGTTAGTGTTCAGCAATTATTTATGATTTTTTGCCAATTATTTATGTGACTGTATCCATGACGTGGTACTAGAGAAATGGGTTTTAGGTTTTCCTTCCCACAGGGAGGGGACCCTCAACTGCAGACGCGGCTCTGGGGTGTAGAGCCACCACTAACCTCAGCAAAGTGTACCAGTGACAAATGAGCACCAGCAGGAGTGGGCAACATCTCATTTTGACCTTGAATTTGCTTTGGTTCAACTTCCAGCAGCAGGAGTTTGTACCTTTTCTTGTCCCGCTGCACAGCCCATTGCAGTTTTGATTCTTACACAGCTGTTCATCTGCTGTAGGGAAGTTGCCCCTTGGTGTCTATACCCTTTAGGTAGGGATGACATATTTAGTTGTCTTCTCCAGGTCCCATTTTCCAACCATTTAATGCCATGCATCCTTCCTGAATGTAGCCTCTAGGTAAGCCTTGTTAGGTGAATGCAAGTCTTTTATTGAAGTCCTGGGTCTTATGTCCACTCCTCTTCAGTATGACTAGAAAATCCACTGAGAAATGTTTGACCTGTGTCTATTATTCACTATTATTTTGTTGGAAGATTTTCTAAGTGCATCTGAGTGCACAGGCACTGCAGAGGCCAAGGACTGAACATACCCTGAATCTGAGATATTAATAGACCGATGTTTTTTGTGTAACTGTCATTGCTTTAAACCCATTGGGTCTTCCTCTTCAGGAGGAACAAAGGATGTTCCAATTCTCCCCAAGAAACTGAAGGCTTCCAAGGGTAACAAAGAAAATATAAATAACAAATACATTCTCACCTCACAAGAGTAGGTGAGGATCCATGTGCCTGAGCATGAGGTTGTGCCCTTGGGAATTGTGTGCATCCCTCCTGAAGAAGCCAGCACCACTTGTTTCCTACAGCCACACAGACAGGGGTACAAGGGATGTGAGAGGTAAGGTCTCTTCTTGGGGCTGTGCAGGGAAGAACAAAACCTCTGCTCAAGTCTGCTCCGCATCAGATTTGCTCTTGTTCTGTCAGAACTGGTGGTTGCATGCTTCTTTGAGCTGTAGTAAACTTTTACCTTTAGCACGCTACTTGATTCCATTCCATGTTTACATCAAGGCTTCATTGTTCCTGGGTGAGGGATGGAGCGCAGATATGTAGCTCTACATGAGGATGTGCCTGGCTTTTACAATACTTACTGTCCAGAAATCGTGGGGTTCCTCACCAGGATTCAGCATACAGCAGAAGTCCAGTTCTTCCATACCCTTGGCTGTATGAATATGGGATTTGTTCTTTATGCAGTACAATAGGCATGAGCACAGTTATCTATTGCTATATCTTAAAGGGATTTCTACTTGTGTGGAATTTGTTTCTATTTACTGCAATGTTTGGAATTAGTGAAAATGTGGAAAAATTATTACAGTGAGTTTCTTTAGCCTGCATCTTGACACTCAGGTGAAATAAGCCATGCGTAAAATAGGGAATCTGCAAAAAATTATATCCAGATTACCCCAAAGTGTGAAGAAACTTCAGAAGTGTGAGCCAAGGGAGGGCAGTGTGTGTAGTGCTGTATTTTTCTGTTGAGCACCTGGGAAACTCACCACGGAAGAGATGTCTGCAGTGGGATTGTTGAAGGCATGATAATAGCAGGAGGTAGGAACGCACACTGCTGCGCAGATTGCTCCTCATGTCGGATTTTGAGATGTGCTCTTGTTAGATTCCAGATTTGCTCTCATTACCTGAGCTTGCTGGTTTAGAACTGGTGTGGGTGTATTTCCAGACGCTGAACACCTGGCATTGCTCTGCAGGCACATTCAGGCACACATGCACAAAGGCAGAGCACGGACTTGCTGGCCCTTGGTCTCTGCCTCTTCTTCCTTCCTGCAGCTAATGCTCTTGCTCTTGCGGATAGCATTGTAAATACAGTCAGACCCCTACACTCTGGCTGACTCCTACACCCAGCCCAATCTTTTGATGCAGGAGTACTTAGCAACACAAGATGGGAGAGCACTGTTAATAAAAGAAAGAATTAAAAATCACTGCGGAAGTCAAACACAAGTCTACCTTGAACTCCACCGCCCGTGGTATTGTCTGTCACTTTGCATCATTTGTGGCTGAGCAGAATTAGTGCAAAGTACTACTTATTCTTTTTTCAGAGTATACTTCTGCATGGAGAGATGCCTTTCTGTTCCACTCCGTCCTGTGTGCCTGCCTGCTTGTACTACACAGCAGTAAACAAGCAGCTGTTCAGCTGCTATTCACCTTTCCCTTTTGTTCTAGCCAATCTTGTTGATACAGTGTGAGAAAACAAGTCAAGAGAGAGGGTTATATCGTTTGTTTCTAAGAATCACAGTGAATGATACATTTGTACTTCTGACTTGTTGTCTTTTATTGCATAATAAAAAGTGAAGAAGCTAGGTACTTTGTTACAGGAGTAGAAAATACTTGTGCCTGTAATTAAATCCTCTGACTAAATCAAAGCATAACCCATAGATTTTCAAATTATTCAATACAGGTCAGTACTGGTCCTGGCAAGCTGGTTGTAAAATACACCTTACAGCCTTTATACTTTTGGCTAAACTCTCTTTGCACAATGATCTGTGGCATAGCATGCTCAACCTGTTCTTAAATCAGGCAGTGCAACTCTTGAGCTGGTTTTTCAAACTGAATGTAATCATTTCTCATGTCAGTAGCAACTCTAAAACATTAACGACTTAATTGAACAGACATTGCTTCTGGGTATCTTAGAGCATTTAGGTCATATTTTGGTACTCATTTTTTTAAGTATCAATGTAAAATTATATTCTATTTTATTACTTAAAATCTGAAGAAATAATTATGAATGGAATGAAATGAAATATTCCTGTTGAGAACAGATTGAATTGTGGCTGCTTTTTAAATTAGCATATTTTCTCGTTTATAAATCTTGTAGAACAAAAATAGAAAAGCGTTATTTGCACATATATCTCATTGGCACATTTTTAGCATCAGGTACAACTCCAACAAAGCTCATCAGAGTAATTGGCTGTTAAACATTTAAATCATGGTAAAAGTATCTTAAAACTTCTTTTGTGATCCTATCACTTTTTAGGGAGCACGTTTATACACAAATTGCTTGGCATCTCTCTGTATCAAAGCTTTGATCTCTTGCACTATCAATTGTTGGCTCAGGTACAAGAGACTGTAAATTATACAAAGATCTCTGCTCTAGACTCCAGCTGAAATGAAAAGGGAGGCTGTTTATACATAGCCACTTCTTAGATAAGTCTGTCAATATTTACATGATGCCAGTATAATGCCTTCTTTATGTTAGATAAATTATTTAATGTAACTCTATTGAGACTTCTGTCAGAAGTACAACACTTCAGTAACTTTCTAGTTCCCTCACTGTAATCACAGCCTGCATACAGTCCTTTTCTGCAATTTCTGTTTCAACTAATTGTTCGGCTTTGCTAAAAACGATAAGCTGTATTTCATGATAGACAAGTAAAGCCACCTATGATTTTGTTGCCTTATAATGTTTTTTGGAAAATTGCATCAAACTATGCAACAAGCTGTCGTATTATGTGTATTTTCTGGTCTCACAGAAAATGCTGTGTACTATATGCATACTCATCATATCCCTACATGAGAATTAAAGTTCAAGTCTGCAGAAACTGGCAGGTGGTGGCATAGCCCCTGTGCCTTGCTGACAGACATGCATTTAGCACATCAGATCACATTAATGCATTTCAAGAAATAAAGGCTAGAATCAACCGTGCCTTTCTCCATTTATACCTCTGTCTATTAGGACTTTTTTTTTTTTTCTCTTTGGCCTGACTATTTTCTGACCCCTCAAGGCAGCTGGAAGTAGAGGAATAGCTCAGAGCTCTGTGTCTTCTTACTTATTATTTGAAATGTTATAAATAATATAATATAAACTTGAAAAATTACTTGAACACAAATGTTGTGATTAGAAATGACTATTAACAGTAAACAAAGAAGTAGCAGCATCTCTTGGAAAGAATGGGAATGAGGGGAAAATTATTCCTGGCCTTATGTACATACAAGAAAATACAAGCTGTAAGCATATCTGTCCATGCCTTTTCAGATAGAGAGGATGATAAATCCTAAACTCAAGTTAGACATCCAATTTTCTAACAAATAATTTCATGTTTTGTTGGTGTTTTGTTTCTGTTGTTGATGTTCATTTGTTTGTTGTTTTATATAAATATATGTATATGTAGCTTTTGTTTTGTTTCAGTCGCCTGTGGCAGTTTTAGAATTTTTAAGTATTTCTTCAGTGGCTCCAGTAATGACTGCTATCCTTGGTATTCTAAGATGTAAATGTTGTTTGTGTACAGCCATCATTTCCTTAGTAAAAGACCCCTCCAGGCTGATACTAAAGCTGTTTACGCCTTAAATAAAAATAACTAAGGAGTGTTTTGCTTGGGGACAGAAATAGTTTAATTCTCCCGACATAGACAGGACTATTTCACAGAGAAAAGTAGAGCAAAAACCGAATTTTCTGTTTCGTAATCCTTAGAAAAGGGAGAAACAAGTTGTGGATATGCCAAGGAATTCCACAGGTACCAGTGATTCACCTGGAAGAATTGTGACCACACTGTATTTCATCTTCTGTTGCAATTCATCTGCTTACTGACAATTCTAGGAGAACTATACAAACAAAATGCATTCTCTGGTCAATTTTTAGAAGAAATAATGCTTCTGATGATGACATGGTGTGCTCTGAGCTATCTGAGGGACTGATGTAAAGTCCCCTTCCACAGCTCTTCCAGTCCATGGAAGAGGGGCACTGCATGCGACCCACAGATGTGCCAACAGGATGGTCTTGCAAGGCACTACAACTGGGGCTTGACAGCCCCTGGGACAGGCCCTGCACACCAAGACCAGGCCCCAGTGCTGACGTAGGGCCTGCAGCCATCAAGCTCCTGGGGCTGGAGGCACCGCCGAGCCATTGCACTTGATTTTAAAGTGGGAAAGAGCTGCAAGATCCTCTCTTCACACAGCATTTCCTCCTTGAAGTGGTATTACTGTTGGCTCTAAAGCAAGCGTGTTCTCACACTAAAGATTACACTAAAACCCACCATGTATTATTTATAGAGTAGCTCCCAGGGAATGTTTCCTAATTTGAAGAAAAAGCTTGTGGATTCTTGATGGCCAAAAGATTTTCTACTTATTTGACCACTCATTTTCTACTCAGATTTTACTACTGTGAAATGATTTCCTGTTATTAGCATAAAAGAGATGTTTTGTGCTATTGCTCCTTCTCCCTTAAAGATGAGAAAATACAGGTTTGAGGTGTCTGGTGAAAAAAAAGCAAAATCATCCTTTAGCAATTTAAAATAAGCCTATGTGATTCAGACCTGAGCTGTATGATGAACTGTAATGTTGGCACAGTGTCATTTATATTTTATTTATGTGACAAAATGTCATTACACTCCATGTGTGAGTGCTGATGAGTATCTGGTAGGTTTTATTCTTTTCTTAGTAGCCATATGTGCTGCATTTTGTCTTTGAGAGTGGCAGAGCATGCTTTCAAGTTGTGAGGACAGTATATCAGAGAATCTCCCCGTGCTATCAATTAATCTCATAAAATGTTCATGTAATCCCTTAGCAAATATGTAAATGCAGTGCCACTATGGGGCTGGCAAATAATAAACAATAGTTATCTTATCCTGGGTTTTCCTTCATGTAATTCTCAGCAATAATTTAGTCCTTGTCTTCCACTCTGAAGGATTTAAATGGAATGACCTTAATTCTGGTTTTGTTTGCTCTCAATCCACTAAGCAGCTGCAGTGAAAACGAAGACAAACAGTAGATTAACAGTGGTACCTTTTATAAGGCTGATTAGTTCTCGAAATATGCTCAGTGGAAACAAAAAAAGCACAAAATGAGGGCCGAGAGAGAAGCTTGTTCTCTTTTCATTGAAATTGCAGTGTTTCTATCAGTAACCCACAGATTCTGGTTTTTCAGTGAAATATTTTCAGGGAGGGTGGTTGTTTTCACCAGCACAGCATGTGTAATATTTCACAGAATCACAGAATCAGAATCATAAACATTGGAAGGGAAGTACAGGGCACGTACTTCTGAAATAATTGCACTTCATTCACTTTTCTGTTTCAAATGAGAATGTGAATTAAAAATATTTACTGGTATTTCATAGCACTTTTTTTCTGTGTAATTGTACTGGTGGTAGTTAAAACCAACACAAGATTTTATGCAGATGATAACTGGAATTCTTGCAATTCAGAAGTGTTTTGCAGAAATATATATTTCACATGTCCAAAGTGCGTGGCAAAGAAGTGAATCTAGACAACAGGTTGAAAACATAGTTTATGGCATGATCTGAGAGCACCTGATAATGCTCCATATATTTTAGGAGGAGTGGGAAAGAGTTTGTCCAATTAATCAACAAGGCAAAATGTATGTACCTGAGCTGGTGTTAGTTAAAGCCACTGCCAGGAGAAAGATAACAGTTCGATTGGGATTGCTGCTATTATTCATCTCCCAAAAGGTTTCCCCTTCAACACCACATGGTCTGCTCTGTTTACTCATTACCAAAGTGGAGGGGTGAGCAAGCTGGCTGATGTGACCAGCTCTCTAATTCACTCACATCCCTTTCCTGAAGCACCTAGGCATTCCTTAGATGTCTCCCATCAAAATCCTGACCCAGCCTGACCCTGCTTATCAACTGCTTGTTGTTCTTTCAAAGAGTTGAAAGGATTATGGCAGATTAGCTAACACAGCTCTGGTCCCTACATTGCACTGTGACATTCAGGTTTATAACAAAAATAGAGTAACAGTTTTAAAGCAAGTTTTAAGAGTGGATATATTTCTAGTTTGCTGTATCTCATGTTTTGGTACAGCTGAATTAAATGTTGCAATACTTTTAAACTGTGTTCATCAGCAGCTAACTTGTTTATTCTCCCCCTCCCCCCCCCCCCCCCCCCTTTTTTTTTTTCTAGATCTGGTTTAGTTATGATGAAATTCACATCCTATCTATTAAAATCCATCCTCTGAGAAGAAAATTTTTCCCACTAATTTAAAGTACACATTTGTGTTTTTATATAAAGTATGCACAAGAAGATTTTTTTCATCTCAGTCTAAAATCTATTTAGATTTTTAAAGTATATAATTCTTTATGTACCTAGCACTAAGGTACATAAATAGCCAGAAGATATTTAAACGTTAAAAATTTAAGCTCTAAGGAGTTGTAAGTCAATAATAATGGCAATAATAAAATACCAGAGTATGGTGAGTTGATGAATATAAAATGAAGATGGAAAGAAGGAAAGAAAGTAACTGCTCCAGTGCTTGGACAATGGGAAAGTCAAGCTCCCAGGCAACTTACAAACCTGAATTACTGAGTTTGCAATGTCAAGTTTAAAAGAAGAAAGTCAGTTTGGACAGTAACACCAGTGACTGTCTTTACAGCGAAAACTTGGGTACCAAGGTATAGACAAAAGCAAAACAAAGCAGTACTAGTTCCTTTTATGGAAATTGGTTATTCCCTTAGGTCTTCTCTTCTTTTTTTTTTCTTAAATTCAGCAGGCTTCAGGCTCCCTACTCCTTGCTTAGCATGGCACCTAGGAAAGCAGAACCTTTCTCTATAGTCCTGTGGGTGCAAGAAGTCTGAATAATAATACATATTCTTTCATTTCAAACAAACATTAATATAATTGAATGAAGGAATTTTCGGAGGTGGTAAAGTGCATGTTTTCTAGTATAGGTGTAGTATCTGTAGTCAAAACTGTCCTTTAAGGAGTTACAGTCAACCTGGGCAAATCAGAAATCACTACCGCCTGCTTCCTGAAAAACAGGAGCAAATACTCAAGGATTCATTGACAGTGTTTTCATTTGCCCTGTCTGGGTTATATATTTGGGTTGATCTGCCCAGCCAGCCCTAAAGGCAGCTCCTGGGCTACTGTGTGTTCAGGCTCACTGTCCCTTAGGCCTCCAAATCTGAACATCCAAGAGGGCTAGAATCTAGTGCTACGTCTCTTGATAGTGTGTAAACAATAGTAACAAACTTGTGTCTTTTTTGTTGTGGTTGTTGTGGATAAAATTTCTGAACCTGAGTTTCATCTCTCTGGTCAAACTGAGAGAGCTCCACCTGCTCTGGAGAACTGGTGAGTAGCCTTCATCCTCTTCATCTTCACCTCCTCTAGTTACAGAGTTACAGGGCACCTGCAGGACTGTAAGTTCAATAAGAGATGTGTTTTTCTGTGCTTTTTTTAAAAATTGTATTAACTTTTAGAAATTCTGAGAGTTGCTTGGTTAAGTTGCATTGAAGTGTGGTTTTGAGGGAGGAAATAGTGGTGGTAAGGTCTGTAATCACCTTCTGGGTCTAAGCAATTGCTTGGAAGCCATGTATCCATATGGTAGCTGTATGCAGTGAAGCAGTGCTTCTCATCATGTTAAACAGATGTGAGACAACGCTGGTCTGAAAACCACACAGCTGCAGTTGTGCTACTCTGGCTTGACCTAATACGCTCTGCTGAGATACAGAAACATGGAAGTTTTAGTGGTTGTCATTTTCCTTGATCCCTGTGAAGAGCAGATCCCTTTTCTCTGTCACTTCCAACCACTTGGTATGCGGAAACAACTCTTGTACTCTTATTTTCTTTTTGTTGCCAAGTTATTAGCTGATGTTTGGGAGAGGGTGGGAGGAAAGAAGCTTTGTCTGGCTCTGAAAGGCACCAGATGTGCTTTTTTGAGTCGAGGAGAAGAATTAATTAAAATGAGGTAATAATATTAATCTGTTGATTGCAGTGAACGTTGACTGCGACAGGAGGGGGAGCTCTCAGCGCATCAGGCAGGGAAAGGGGGCTGGTGGGGAGCGTGGCTCTCCCAAACTAGAGAGGGGCCAAGGGAGGGAGGGCGGACCTCACCCCATCACAGAAATACCTACCTGCCTGTCACTGATGGCTGCTGCTACACAGCCCAGAGCAGAAAACTGGAATGAATATTCAGCGATGAATGCCAGTGGAAATCCTGATGGGAGGAATGAAATACAAATTAAGAAGCTTTAGGAATCTTCTTAAAGTGTGTCTGCTTTGATTGCTATTTCTGTAGATTTTTTTTGCATTGTATTATATTGTTTAATAGAGGAAAAGAAAAACAGAATACGTGTTTATTGAGTACTAAGCTGTAAGTACCTTTTTCAGACATCATAATCATCCTTTCCAGCTGAGAAGGCAATAGAGCTCTCCAAAAAAAACCAACAATTGTCCCATTTTAGTGTTTCTGAAGATATCCCTTATGGAAAAACCCTCCAGAATTTAATAAGAGTAAACCAAACAGGGCTATATAGTAATGCTATAGAATTAAAAGAGAATTAGGAATTCAGTAGGAATTATACCTCTGCCATAAACGAAGCTGGCACGGGCTGCAGGCAGACCTGCCTCTGCTTTGCAAGTAAATAACCCATGTGCATTCATGCAGGCACGTTGTGCCCTGAGGTACCCCAGCCTCAGAGGTGTCTATGTGCTGGGCTGTGCAGGGCACACGTGTGGGGCAGCCAGGGCAGCAGCATGCTGGGGTCCTGCTGCAGCAAGGCCTGCTCCTGCTGCAGGAGGTGGGAATTCACTGTGGCACTGATGCCTATGTCACTTGGTTATTTTTGAAATACCAGCTCCTAGGCCTCTCACCACTCCAGGATGAGGCAGTTTTCTTTATTGTTTTTCCTCAAAGGTTAAATCACTTTCAGGTTTCATATAAGACATTTAAAAGTTTCCTATTCATGGTAAATTATCTTTTTCTACTTTCACCTACTTCATTTGTTTGGTTTTTTTTCATTAGTCAAATGTTACTCTGTAGCTAATGTGCTTGCATTGATTCTCCTGCAAGGAAATCAGTGCCTTCTATTTTTATTGCATCATTTTTCTTTTTAGACTCCCAGTCTGACAGGCATCGGTGCAAAGCACCTGAGAGGCAAAGGCTTCTTTCAGGTGTTCATATATGCCACCAGCTGTACGGGACAGACCCAGTCCTGTTGGCATGCAGAAACAGATCAGACAGAGTTCTGGCAAAAACAAAACAGAAAAAACAGAAAACAAACAAACAGGAGCACAAAGGCAAGTGTTTATTTCGTTTTCATTTTACAGAAGTGAATAGGAAAAAATTTGTGTTAACAAGTACTACTGCTCAACTTCAGCTGCTCTATGCAGTTTTTCAGAATAGCCAAGATCTGTTCCAGCAGACAAAATCTTGCATAACTCCATGCCTTCTGGGACACAAATCCTCTCAAAGCCACAGCACTGAACTGAACTGCATTTGTAGCTGAGGTAAACCCCAGTTCCTGCACAGGAGACAGTGAGAGTAGTCAGATCAGTTTTCTTCTGGGCTACCTTTAACAGGCCTTTCTGCTTGCTTGTTTGAAGATTCTTGAGTTTTGTTGATAAATTAGTGCTGTTTTGCCTGCAATTTCATGGAACTTTGGTGACATCCAGTGACAGGTTCCGCTGAAAGGTATTTTTCCCCCGGAATGACGGGAGAGAAATGTTGGTGCCCTGCTGCTTTCCCCTAATGTTGTAAGCAGGTGAATTTGAATACAGGATGAACATCAGAGGCCCTGGAACCCCATGTTATTGAATTTTATAGGCCCCTGTGATCTACCTTAAGATTATCTTCAATCATCAGACTTTAAATTGCAGTTGAAACGTGTTAATTAATCATGATTTAAAGCAAATATTTTAATGTTTTGACTGGTAAAATAAGCCAAGGTATCTGAAGAACTTTCTCAGGCCTTCTCCCATAATTTTCTTCCCATTTGAAGTTTCTCTTAAAGTAATGGTCTGAATGTCTATGTCAAAACTATAAGTAGAGCCTGATGTTTTAATACTACTTTTTCTTCAGATTGATAGTGGAGAAAAGCCTCATTTATTGGGGAAATAAAGAGCGCACGTTCTGGTGGTGATAGAAAAAGTAATGAACTAATTATGATAGCTTACTTGAGAAGGCAGAAATTCATAGATTAAAATTCTAAGAGTAAATTATTGCATTAACCTCTTCAAGCACAGTGTTTTAAGCTAAGTAGAGTCGGGGTCAAATGACATGGTAAAATGGAGAGAAATAAGCAATGTTAAAGCCGTATCATTAAAAACTATCTTCAAGCTAAATTGCGAAATGGTTAATATTGTATAGTAACATTCAAATCCTGGCAATTGTTCTTTTAATAAATATAATTTCTATAGCATTTTCTTAGATTATTCAGTTAATCGTTAGTGCTGTTTTACCTCTTTACAATAATGTGCACTTTCTTTTTAAAAGAACTTGGTTATTTCTTTGGTCAGGGCCTATTTGCTCCTTTTTTATGTGAGATTTTCAATACTCTGCAATGATGCAGAGCAAAAAAGGTCCATCCACTTCACTTGTGATGCCTCGTGCATTACCTAAAGCACAACAGAACAATGCCAGACAACAGAGCCTTTCTCCCCGCTAACAATGCAGTCACCATGACAACCAGCAGAAGAACGTTTGGCCAGAAAAAGCTTTGAGCTTGGCGGACCAGACTAATCAAAAAATGGAATAACATGACAACAATTACACTGATGAGTGAGAGGGAAGCTACAGATGCATTCAGACACCTATGGCACTGCAGACTAGATGCATTCAGCATTTTTGTTTAGTGTCTTGTGTTTTTTAAGAGCAGGTAAATAGACAAGATCGAATTGTGTAACAGAATGTCAGTGCTCTAGTTAAATTGAAAATTCCTTTTCTTTAGCTGTGCTACTTCAAGCACACTGAAGAGGCTTTAGGAGAGATGAGGTTTTGAAGTGAAATATGTAATAGATACAATATGAGTGTCACAAGGCAACTTTATTTAGCTTTAAAAAATGTAAACTTGGATTTTCAAACATGTGGATGCAAATAAATATGGTCAGGTTGTGTGGTGAATATCTGACTGTGTCTTTCACTTCAGTCGCAGAAAACTGGACACGTGTCAAGCATTGAAGTGATGGCTTGTTGTTTTTAAACCAACCTTTTGTGCATATTTGTGTCCTCCGTAAAATTCATCACAGCTTTCTGTACAGTCCTTTATTCCAGCTCAAGGCAAACTTGAACCGCAACTGTGCATGTGCCACAAATCAAGCTGCAGACATAACAGCGTACTTCTCTGAAAGATCCCAAATTTAGCTTTGACTAATAGCCTCCTATTATAAGCTCCCAATTGCATGTTAGAAGTTCTGGTATTTTCTTTATAGGAAAGGGGGAAGGGAATTTTTGCTGCTATTATAGGAAAACATGTCTGTGATTTCTACAGTTGAGAATAATTCATATATTTTAGGAAAGGGAGGAAGAAAGCTATTGTTTAAAAACTGTGAGGTATTTGAGGCTGGCCAGGAGATGTCTTAGTGATTTGGAAGCAGTAACGGGCACAAACCCCAGCTGTTTCTTTGTGTTTATCTGAGAATGGCATGTTACAGTTGCATTGCCAGTTTTATACAGCTCCCTGCCTTACTCAAAACCATCTCTATACTCCTCCTGCCCTCTTTCATACCCTCACTGTCACCTTAGCATACATTGTAGCTAGTGTTAGATAACCTAGGGAATTATTAATTCCTTTAATGCACAATTAAAGCACTACCTGAAAAAGTGTTTGGGCACTTTGAACTTAACTGGTTATTCAAAGCAGCTTTCAGCCAGTGTAATGAGAAAGCTGGAGCTGTTCATACCAGGAGTAAGTTTTGGGCTGGCACAGCCACCAGCCCACATTGCTGAATCTAAACCATGTAGGATGAGAAGATGGCTGGATGCCAATGGTGGAGCCTGCCCAGCTCAACAAACTGAGAACAGCCAAGCTAACAGTGATCCCAAGCAGTGCCTAATGCAAAGTGATTCTAATGCCCTGGTACCATGTCTTTATGGCTGCAATGTAGGAGATTTTAAGCTGCTGACTTCTGGTCTAACACTCTTCCACTAAATTCTGTACTCCCAATTGCCCCCTGGATTCTTAGCATTTGATTTTTATTATTTATATTATACTTATTATTAAGTAAAACCAGTTTTCCATTTTCAAATATTTTTAACCTGTATGTATTTAAATATTAGATAACTTCTGAATACAATAGTTTTAAAGGTTAAGTGTCGTGTAACTCAATCCCAACAGGAAACGTGGGTTATATACATGAAAACATCACAACAGATTGTGATGTATTAATCAGCTGGAGAAGGAACCAGAATAAAGTCCTAGGTAGAAGACACTGATACAGCAAAGTGAAGTCAGAGCATAACGGAGATACAGGAATAAAAAAAAAATTGAGGAAAGAGTGTCCTCAGAAGGGAAATATACTAAAACATAAAAATACTAAAAAGGACAATTGCTCCAGAGCCCTCTCTTCTGAGTCTGAGCTGTCTCCTTATTTCAAGTAAACATTCTTGCACGTGTACACACCAGAGACATATTCTGTAGCACAGGAATTTTGTGTGTCATCTGTATGTATTGAAATATGGCATTTGTTTCCTTTAAAGTGTGGCAGGAAGCTTTATATTCTCCTGATGTCAGGATACTAATGGTTTGTAGCAGCCCAGGGCATTTCTTCGCTCTTTTAATTACAGCACTCTGTTTGTTCGTTTTCAGTCAGATAATACCATCCTGAGTTGATAGATATTTATTTTTGTTCCTTTCTACAGGGCTCACAATTTCATGTTCATTTCAGTGGTCTGGGATGAAAGTTGTCTAGTTTCTGGAACACACAGAGTTCTCTGAATTCTTCCTACACCTAAGCTGGAAAAATCTTCTTTCATAATTCTTATATACTTTTTCCCATTAGCCAAGCAGCTTTTATTCCCATCTTCTACTTTATAATCCTAACTGAAACCTAAAGTAAAATACTAATTTAATTTGTGGGGCATTTTTAATCTCATCCTCTGATCTTTGTTCTTTCTGTCTTTATTATACAGAGCAGTGAACATTGTGACTACTAGCTTTCACTTTCTTTGGAAAACCATTTTGGATAAAAACCTGACCTAGTCTTCCCAAGGTTTGCTTGCTCTTCCATATACAGTAAATGCAAGATGTCCAGAATCTGATACTTGATTTTTCCTTATTTTACTGATCATTAAGTTCTCTCTGCAGAAAAGTAAAAATGTCGAATAAAAGAAATTTCTGGGAAAAAAAGGTACATTTATTATGCTTAGCAAAAGTATTGATAGCACAAATTAAAGTATTGCTAATACAGATGTTATCAGCAAAAACTCCTTGCGTGTATTTATAGGTTTTGGTAAGAATGAGAAAAAAAGCTTAATGAATACAAAAGATAAATAAATACTTCAATGCCAATGTCATGTACATTATTATTTGCAATATTGGCCTTAATGAATATGAAAACAAAACTCCACATGGCATTCTGTTCCAATTAATGGAAAAGTTATATGGCCAGGTTTCCATATAAAATACTGTTTCTATTAAGATATATATCCCTATTTTCTCCTTGTGTATTATTGATATCTTCTTCAAAAGAAAGGAGTGTATGTCTTAGTATAGATTCAAATTGCTGCAGCTGCTTATGGATTGCAATCATTTCATTTCTTTGTCACTTATTTTTCCCAGTGTTTAGAAGTCATAAAAACAATTAAAAAAAATAATCTGAACTCAAGAAGAAAACTGCATTTAAATTATAAATAGAAGGTTGCTCAGTATGTTAGTAGAACCAAGCGGACATAATTATACACTATATTCTTTCAGTTGAATTTGTCCTTACTGCTTCTTGTACTTGTCTTCGAACATAGTAGCTTAATCCTGATCTGAGTTTGGACTTCTTGGCTTCTGATGTTTGATTTTCTCTTTCATAGTCAGTATTACTCTAATAAACCTTAGGGATGACCGAAAGTACTAATCTTCACCAAGTAGTGGTTGAGATTATTTTTAGAGGTAGCACACTTTCAGCAAGGAATTCTCTGCACTCAGTCCTACACAGTGCAGCAAAGACCTTTCTTCTTCCTGCTCTTCCCATCCCCTACTGACAATATGAGGAACCAAGAGACATATTTTTCTCTTTTCTCTGATCCTTGCCACGCTCAGTTTCCATGAGCAAATTGCAAGTGCAACTCATCAAATTGCAGAAATGTCAAACTTCTGGATATTCAAAGAGCGTGACTGGAGTTTTCTTCCATCCACTGATAGCTGTTTGAATCTCTCATGGGTCTTGTTTTCTTTTATTTTCCTCTTACATCTTCTACCTGTCCTGTACTGTTTACCCATCTTCTCTTCTGAGTCCAGTGCCCTTCAATTTTCATTTCATTGTGTATATCTGAACTACATGTGCCTATTATAAATGAAGTGTTATGCCCCTTACAGCCTCTTACAGCTGAGATAAAACCTAAGCTGATCTTACCTGCAAGCTTGTTCTCACAAAAAGTTAAGAAATCTCTGTTATCAAAGGATAACAGAGACTGGAGATTTCTCTCAGCAGTGTCAAGTCAGTACTGCACCACAGGCAGAATCACCTCAAGTACTAGGGATCATGCTGTGGTCCTTGGGGCCATGGTGTGGGTCTGCAGGCTTGGCTAATTGCTAAGAAGAATAGTTCATCAATTTAGCCCTTGAATAAGGGAAAGTCTAGCTCATATCTTCGGGCAAAAATGGGTATGTTAAGTGAGAACTTTACAGAAGATGTTATTTCTGTCTTATATATCTAATTTCCACAGAGTGTATGTGATGACCTCCAGTTTTAAGTCTTCCTTTTTATTTTTGAAAGAATAAGTGATTCTGGTACAGATCTTTGTTGTTTTAGATGTTATTATATCACACTTGAATAATAACAGACCAGAAATTTCTTTCTATCTTCTCATTTAATCCGAGATCCTTTTAGTCTGTCTTCATCCCTCACTATCTCACTAAAAACTCACATGACTTCTGCTTGGCCAAATCTTGGGGGGACTGTATCACTGCCCTTTAGCCATTAGTAACTGTATTTTCCTTCAACTCCAGCAGCTGTCATGTACTTTCCAAATATGCAGTAATTCATATGAAAAATTGTTCTCAGCCAGTTTTTTTTCTCAGATCTCACCAAGCTTTTTGTTATCCCTTTTTGCTTCTCTGTCTTCACATAAGTTTCTGCAGGGGACAGACAAGATACTCTTGCCACTCCTACCCACGAGCTGCCAGAGAAAGCAGATACTATGAGAGAGTGAGACACAATGTCTCTGGAAACTGGTGGCACACATACTACTTCTAAGAAGTAGGAAGTCATTGTCTTATTCAAAACAAATTTGGTTTTGTAGAAAATAATTAATCGATATCTTGGGGAGAAAAATACTTACCCTGTTTTTATTGAACAAAATAACAAAATGCACTGAACTCAGTGGTTTTAAATCAGAATTACAGATGTCCTTTTACTTGGTGCAAAACTGACAATATTTCTCTCCAAAAGAAATACAATCTTAAATAAAAACTAATGCAACAAAACATCAATTTGAACTCTGAATTGTTTTCCAATATCTGACTAGACTATAGAGACATATAATCACTGGTGCTGCATTCTTAAATTGAAGTTAAAAAAGATGGGTAAAGAAATAATGTCTAAATGGATATCACTGGAAAATAGGATTATTTAAGGAGACTCATTTCCTAGATGGATAAAAATAAGATATTCAGGTAATTTTCAAAATGCAAAGCTATCTTATACAATGGAGAAGGCTACAAAGTACCATTTGCTAGCCTGCAGTGAATGATTTATAGTCATCAGAATCCTGCAGGTAATTGAGGAAATCTGCATTGACATATCTGCACTACTGCCAGGGTATTATTATAATGAGCCAGCGCGTGTGAATGAGTGTAATTGCCCTCTAGTGCACAGCCTTGGAACTGATCCCAGCTGTGCTGCAGGACCATGCTGCTCCAGAAGGAAAAAGGATTCTGCCTGTAAGAGCTGAATCCAAGCTCCGCTGGCATCAGGAGGCTCTGAGGAGCCATAGATGAGATAATCCACTTAGTGTCTGCCAAGATTGTCATGGGGTATGAACCAACATGGTGTAAGTGGAGATTTCTGGGGGATTTGCTGCAAACCCTCAGTGCTCTTTGAAACCCAAATACTAACAGAGCTGCAGGCATTAGGAGACTAGATAACCATGGGCCCGTTCTGCATCATTTCCAATTGTTTGTACAGGGTTGTGTTTCATGAGAGGCTCAAGGAGGAGTTCCATAGCCTTCTAGTAAAAAGCGGTGTTTCTCTCAGAGCTGATAAAAAGAAAAAAAAAAAAAGACCTTCTGAAAGTGACAGCTTTTTCCTCATATGCTCAAAGGAATCAACATTGTATTCCCCAGGCAAAATCCCCCTCTGCGCTGCAGGACAAACGTTCAAGAAAAGTGGTTGGCAAGTAAGTTCATAGCTCCAGCTTACAAGGGAGGTATTTCCTTTAAGTTATTTCACACTAGGTAACATGTAAGGATTTTCCAGTAAAGGAAGACAATTTCTAAGCAAATTACTGCAATACCTTGTCTCTTTATGTGAAGACATTATTTGGCAACTTCCGTAGTTCTCTGTTGGTACTGGGGTTGTGTGGGTGTTCTAGTTACTGCAGGCTATGTACAGATACCTACCTTCTCTGTATCTTGTTCACTGTTGCCTGACAGCTATCCTATGGCTTATAAGAATCAGACTGTTAGCAGTATTTCTGTTCCTTGGTTGCTATGATAAGTGTGAGATAGGAATAAAACAATGTAAAGACCTTAATGCAAAATTCTCTATATTTTTCTTTGATCCAGTCACTCTTCCAACACTTGTGTTTCCGCCTCACAACTTCTGAGCCCACTGGTTAGTTTCAACCATACAGGAATGATGCTCATAGGCAGAGCCACTCTCCCCAGCTAGAGCTTCTGTGAGAGCTGCATTTGCACCATCCTTAAAGCAATGCCTCTACCCTTTTTTTGTCACACATCCGTGTCTTCTGCATCATCCCTCAATAGAACTGGAAGGAACGGAAGGAAAATACTGGAGGGATACTTCCAAACAGGCCCTTCCTCTCCCTCCCCCCCCCCCCAAAAAAAAAAAAAAAAAAAAAAAAAAAACCCAAAAAACTGCACACCAAAAAAATGAAAAATAAAAACCTAATAAATAGATTTTTCTGTTCCTGCCTACTCTAATTGCAAAGAAACAGTCACCATTGTTTTTATTAAGTTGCCTATTCTTGATTGCTTCAGACTTAATTCCAGTTTCTAGGAATATGTAGGAATATGCTGTCCATTCTTTGTTCCTCAGTATACTTCCCTATAACAAGCTGAATTCACACTGTTCATACCTCATAAGACCTTTGCAGTATGGAATGAAGTCTGGATTTCTTTCAAGTTAGTGGTAAAATTCCCACTGACTTTTTGCCCACAGAGATTTCAGTATATTCCATCTCTTCACTGACTTTATTTAAGACCTCATTAAAGTTTTAAATCTGCTAAAGCTGGATCCAAAGCTGTATTTTTCTGCTTTTCTCATCATTGTCCTTCCTTTCAAAAAGAATAAATACATTTGCAATGCATCAAGAACCTTTCTACAATAGCACCTAAGAAATAGCCTCTGCCACCAGACATTTGCAGCAAAACTGTGTTATTACATTTAAATTTCCAAGTCTCGGTAGCCAGCAAGTTACTAGAGTTCTATTATAGTTGTGATACATGAACTGCACATTGTTATGGTAATGACTTCTTTTTTTCCTTCCCTTTGAAGTAGCAGTGTAAATACAAAGGATATCACATTGGTCTTGGAATGATACCTCCTTCAACTCTGTGTACTGTGCAGTAATCACAATTGCATAAGAAGAAATTAAAGTGCATTAGAGGTCCATGTTCACTGTTCCTGCTAGCTCAACAATGGCCAAAGTTAACCCAAAGCATTAACTTCAAATCAAATTAAAAGAAATATATTTTACTTGTCTGTCAACTATGATGTCCATGAAGCCAGTCTTTGGGTTCAAGTGTGACACTGGGGTAGAATCCAAACCTACACAATGACACTCAGAAAGCATCATACTGGTTTACAATGGTGGTTAAGAAAAACAGAATTGTTTCTTCATATAGTCTTCATAAAATATTACAGCTGACCAGATGGTGGAGCAATTACATTTCCATAGTACTAAATGGCTATTTAGCTTCTCCACTTGTGAACTGTTAATTAAAACTGGAAGAGATATCATTCATATTCAAAGGAAAGAAAGAACTATATTGGACATGCTTAAACAAAGACTCACAAATTTTATTCAACAAGAGATCCAATTCTTTTACCCACCCACTGACCCCACTAGGAAACAGGCAAACAAAAAATCATTGACAATAAGGCTGTGGCATAAACTGATGAAGAGTAGGATATTCAGGGAGCTGAGCAATCCTGAGAGCACACATGCACGACACATCTTGTTTGCTGCAAACAAGCCTAACTCCTCCAGCTGCATGGGTGAGTACATGGTGCACAGAAGATCACTTACACGCAGAGGGGTGAGCTGCTCTGTGAATACAGCCCCCCTCCCCCAGGACCAGATAGCACTGCCACTTACACAGCATTGTGCGATTGGGTCAAACTCGTGTGGGTATTTATACTAATTCATCTGCAACACTGAGAGTTTGTGTGTTCAGCTTTATACAATAGTTCATCAATGTGCTATTAAATTCTGCTGCAAACTAACGATTAATTTAGCCAAACAGATATACAGTTCAAAGTACTCATCTGTGAAGGTAATTATATTCCTGCATTGATCTAGAGTGAGTTCTTGTGCCATTGCCTTGATTTGGGTACACAAGAACAAATTCATTAATAAACAAAGGATTCTTAGGGCTGGAGTGAACAAAGCAGGGAAGATTTTTAGGAGGAAGCAATTAGACAATCTAATTTAAATAAGGGGGGAAAAAAACAGACTATACTTCTTCAAAACTGAAACAGATGACAGCAGAGAGAAGTTTCATGCAACTTAGTGCATTCACTTTAAGTTGCCCTATTTAGTAAATTCAAGTAAACTTTCATGAGTTCCTCTATGTAAAAGAAACCTCGGTCCTCTGAAGACCGTGCACTTGCTGTGATATACTGGAAGTCCTTACTTCCTTCCTTGCTTCATCTGAGGCTGAGCCCTTCTCCAGTACCACTCTTTTGAAACAGGTTTCCCCCACCATAGAGTCTTGTGCACCACACCAGAGGGCAAAGGCACTGTATATGCTCTCCAGTGTGCTTGGTGCCATGCACCTTCTCCATCTTCCTGCTGAATCCTGATCCTAATTCTGCTGGATGACTGAAGTTTTCAAGCTCTGTGTTCCTGAGTCAGGCAGTTTCTGGGCCTTCTCTCTGCCCACGAAGTGGAAAAGCACAGTCTACTTTTATTGTCTGTGAGATTAAAAATGCCCCAAACAACCTGAGCAAAAATATGGAGGAAAAAGTGAGAGAAGATTGATGTCTCATTCACCATAAAATGACCTCAGGCTTCTGTAGTCCTGTAACTAACATGACCTTGGCAATCTAGGTTCACTGAGAAAATGCAGCTTTCAATAGCTGGATTTTGAGGTCCCTTAAAAACAAGATATTAACTGTTTCTATGGGTTACCTACTGGAGTTGCTCAACACAAATTCCTGATCGTTTCTACCTGTTTAATTCGTCAGCTATTTTTATGCCCTTTTCTTGTTAAATGTGAAATGTTGAAGGGAGCCACAGATGTAATGACCTAAGTACCCATACTCAGTAACTGCACTTGCTGTTTAGGAAGAGTTGTTTGAGTATGTAATTTGCAAGTTTTATTCCTAAAAAGACTTCTGAAGTATTTTCATTCTTATCCAATTTGAAAGAACTTTAACTTAAAATGCTCTCTTAGTGACAAATCATCTAGACTTGCCCTTCCTTTTGGATGGAAAGTTCAGAGCTGTGCCCATGGCTGCACCCCACACCCTGCTGTGCCAGCAGCTGGCCAGTACGAGGTCACAGTGTGTCCATCGAGCATGAGCTCTGCTCTCTAAGAGGATGGGCCTGACACTAGACTTCTCAAGCCATCTCCTGGGCTGTAATTGGAGGTAAACAAAATTGTAACTGATCAGCTAAGCCAACCTGTCATTTTCCTTGCTGTGGCAGTGTCTAAATGCAGAAACAAAGCAAAAGCTCCTTCTTGCAGCTCTTTGGCTAGGAAGTAGAAGATCATTTCCTGATGACTCCTCATATTTTTTGGCTCTTGGATGCCTTCTTCCTAATGCTATGGCAGTCCTGGTGTGGCTGCAATAGAAGCATTCAGAGGCATGGGCTTCTGAATGAAAATCAAGGGACAAAAATGGAAGTAGTTGCTGACTCTGCTTTGTGACACATTTGTGGTATTCCACTAAAGGAAAACAGAATCTGAGCTCCAAAAGTAGAGCCAGCTTGAGCCCTCACACCAGGGAAGTCCAAGCAGAGTGGTTTCTATTTTTAACTCTTTGTTTATAGTGAAAAGCAAATGAGATGGGTCTAACTATATTTTACAGAACATGTATCTTTATATGTGAGCTGTACAAAACATATACTCAAAACTCCCAAATTTAAGAACCTGTATAAAAGTTAGCATCAGATGGAAATGTTTTAGTGATCTGAATTGCACTTTTCTTCATCCAGAGAATCCTGATTTGCTTTACAGAAAATTTCTGGAATTGCAGGAAGATCCTGGTGGCTAATTTTGTCCAGCAATGCGTGCACTCATTCTGTGTTCAGTTAAGTGCTGCATCCACATGACCGCGTGCGTGGCTATGAGAGTGGCTGAAACCATCATACTAAGAATCTGTCCATATGACCTTTAGCTATATGTTAACAGTCCCACTTGCGAACTGTTTGCAGGAATCAGTTTTCCTTCCTTTCACTTCATAGTTGGTTGCTGAGCTGTATGACTCTACAATTCTTTTGACTGGTCTTTATGTTCTCCGAAGATTGACTCATTTCCTGTATTTGAATAAGATAGTAAAAGTGGATGTGAAATATTATTTTGCAATTGTAATCAGAATAGCTCTCAGTGCAGATATTAATAGTGAATTCTAAGACTGCTTGATAACAGCTGAGCTTATGGTTTCATGGGTTAGATTCTGCTCTCATTTATTTCACTGTAAACCTGGAGTAACTACCAGAAGTCAATGGACTTGCTCCAGATGTCTGCAAATGTAATGGAGGTCTGCCTCTTGCTCCAGGTTTTTCCTGTGGTGTTGGTGACATCAGCAGCCTGGGTATGTGAATCTGGGCACAGATGAATCAGTGTAGGCAGAATTGAAGGCAGCTCGTTCCCTCAACTGAAACCACTGCTCTTTGGATTCATCTCTATAAAGAGAACCATTTTTCACTGCTCTTCCAAACCAGGTATATCCCTACTTAAACTCCATCATCTTTCTAAAGCCATGCCTCTGTTTAATACTTTGCCTGACATTTTTTCACTCCAGTTCATACTATGGTCTACAGAACACTGAAGCACAAAAACTTGAATTCAAAGCAAAGGTACAGAAAAAACAGTCCGCAATGAAGTATGTGGCTCTCTTGGTACTTTAGGAGAGGCCATTGAGCAAGAGCTCCTTTGGAATGTAGTTTGGCTGTTAATTCTTGATTTTGCCAGCTGCTAAGTTGCTTCAGACTTTTCAGAAGTGTGTACATATCTATGTTTGAAGCACTGTGGAAGGATCCAACTGAATCTTGCCTTGCTGGTTAGGGTTCAAAGGCTGAACTGCAAAGAGTAGTTCTGAAATGTGCCTCAGCCATTAACTCAAGTCAGAAATGTTACCTTTGCACACCTGCGCTAAGTATACAGAAGAAAAACATCAAAAATTTTAACACAGTGGAATTTTATGATCATCCCATGCCAGCTATTTCATCTTTTGATGCGAACAATCTAATGTGGCCTCAGCTTAAAGATGAAGAACACTTAGACTGTCTTTGCCAGGGCTGAAACAAACTGCAGAAAGCAAACCACTCCTTTATGATTAGATACATTAAATCCAGCCCTTAAGAAACTTAAAGTTAAGACCATTGGTCTTTGTTAAGGTTTGTTGGGATCAAGAGCATTTTACTAACTCCTAGCAGGTCTCAGTTGCCCAAAGGTATTAAAGGAGTCAGAGTTCAGCTGCAGCTAAAATTTCCTGTTTTCCTGGATATTGCAAGGTAGCACATTTTAAAACATGGTTACAGGATCGTTGCTGAAGATGGATTTTCAAGCATCCTGTGAAAAGTCTGCACATGCTTAACCTGATGCTGTGGCCAAATTCAAATCACATCAGTTCTATGATTAAAACTACAGTGTAGACCTGTTAATGTAGGTACTGGTCACCCTGTTAATTTAGGTACTGGTCACCCATCCAAGGTTCTGTGCATTGCATGCTCAGAGTGCCCAAGGGATTTTAGAAATCAAAGAAACAAGTTTTAGGGAAAAGGAGAAAATTTGCTGATGATAAAGGCAAAAATGTGCAAACATTACCATGATTAAGTTTTGGGACACAGACGTAGGATGGAAGAAACTGCAGGAAACAATTTCACAGCACTCAACAGTTCCTGGAGGCTCTGGACAAGGTGTCAGATTGATGGGGCTGCCTGCATAAGTGTCCACTGGCACCCTGGGAGAGAAAGGGGAGGAAAACCAAGCTAGTACTGAGGCCCTGTTAGAGAGTCTTCAGAGTTCAAGGACTTTCAAACTTCTCTCTTGAAACAGGTCCATCTGTGTGGATGACATATAGTCATTATGGCATTCCATCTTATTATCTTGATATTCTGACTTCTGGGCCTTCCAGATGCTCCCAGGAGCATTATCTGCATGACCAGCCTGTGACTGCTACAAAGCCTCTGACCAGCACAACCATCATTCAGCTGGTTGAAGGCACCGATCCTGATTGTGAGGAATTCTCCCTTGAACAATGAGTATGCACAATACCTGCCAAACAGTAATGAACTACTTGATTACCTAAATGAGAAAATGGGAGGTAGGGTATGATGGACCTAGTGGATTGCCAGATTGCTATTAAAACTGGGTTTAGAAATGATGCCATTTCAGTCATGTCTTGGCAGACTGCCTATTCTGAGGACCCTTGTGGGGGATCTCACTGGGGGCTTCTGTAGTGTGGAGAGCTGTCAATCCATTTGAGGAGGTTTACAGGCAGTAGTATTTCATTAATGGGATGTTGGCTTTTCTGGAGAGTGATGAGGCTTTGATGGTTCTCTTCTCACTTTGTGAAGACAGGACAGCTAGATGTGACTTCTATGACTTCAATAACTCTTTGTGGTTGATGCTTGCAGCTTATAATCATGGCAGAGAAATTGATGTTTTCCAATACAGCTCTGAGGGCTGGGCTATTGCTCTTGTGCCAAATGAAAAGATGTTTGTGTGTTTCTTAGCTGTCATGCATTTATATAATGAATTCAATATATGTAATATATTTTATATCATGTATAAAACAAACATAAAACTATTGAGCAACTTAACTCAGAGGGAAACAGACACATGCTAAGATATGTTTGGCACATTTATCATGAGGTATATATTCTGACACAGTGTACACCAAATGCAGATATTTCTTAAGAATATCTGTCTCCCTTGGTTTTGACATGAATGCAGTTGTATTTCCAAATATGTACTTGCTGATGTTTTGCTTTCTTCAGCACTGATGACATAAAAAAATCTTTTCACTGGGTACATGGCTTGCTTAGGAAAATTCCACTTGAACTCTGGAGCAATCTGAAGAATTCTGACAGAAAGTTTGAGAGGGGAGAATTTTACTTTGCACTCTCTCTTGACTTAAGTCTGCTGCCTTTGAATACAGACCTAAAGCTAACAGTGATTTAAATGGAAACATGTATAAAACAATCATGATTGCTTTTGGAAGCCCCACTCTGAAAATTCTGAGCTCGTAATATTTCAGCTTTTAATTCCACTGTTACTGTGTGTAATACAGTTTAAAAAAAAAAAGAGTTGCCTACTTATATTTTCATTAAACTCATTTATTTCATACCAGTTAAACTCATTTATTGTATATTCAAATGAACAACATTGTTTTGCTTATATTTGTCAAGTCTGCAAAAAACCTAATCTTTTCAAGAAACTGAATTTTAAAAAAATAAGGAAAACACTGCAGTACTGTTGACATCAATTATTTCCACATTTTGGGACAAGTTTTTCATAATCTATGCTTATTTACATTTTGAGAAGTGATACATAAGATGAAAGAGTATTAATTTTGAAATAAAATAATACATGAAATATTAAAATCAATTTAAAAATTAATTACGGTTTTTTTACTCAGTGAAATTCTTTGGTCTGGCTGAAAATTCATTTGATGGACAACTTAAAAAATATATTTATAATCTTTTTTTGTTTCCATTTTGGAAAATGGAAAATTCATTGCCTGACAGTTGTATTGTGTGGGAGACACTTCAATTAGCAATGCAGAATGAAATAATGGTTATTTCTGCAGAGATGTGCTCTTTCTAACAAAATTTGTTATACTGGAGGCAAATGCAGGGTATTTTAATCTTCTGGAAGAAGGAATGTAGCTCTTAATTTTAAAGATGGTGCAAACATTTTGGAAATTAGTTTCAGAAAATAAGGTTGGAATACTTGGGGATAAAATGATTGAGCTCTTGGTGTGGGACTGGAGAAGGTTTTGGATGAATCAATGGAAAAAGAAAAAAAAGAAAAAAAAACCCAACAACTAAATAAGAGCCAGATCCGTAATACAAACATCAGTGAGATTGCTACTGGAAGAACAGATTGTGTCTGTCTCTCTGCCCTTTGAAAGGATCCTGACATGGTTAAATAGGTTCAGAAAAGAGTTACAAGAAGTCTGGGAAATCTGTCTGCAGTAAGAAAGTGTCTACAGTGAGAAAGTACGGAGGCACCATCTCTTTCAGTTTATCCAGAAGATGGAGAGGAGAGGAGACTATGGTTTGTAATTCCTACAGAGAGCTGATTTCTGATAGCCCAGGGCTCTTGAACTCTGCGGACCATGACACAAGTAGGCAGAAAAAAAAATCAGACTGAAAATAAGGCAGTCTTATGGTGATATTAATTAAGTTTCAGAACGACTTGCCCAGGGATGAAGTAGATTTTCTGTCATGCAAAATCTTGAAATCAGGATGGAGATATTATTTTATATATTTAACTATGTGTCTTCCAGCCTATGCCTGGGATATAGAAAGCACACAGAGATTAACAGCTGCAAACGTCTGCCCTGTGTTGTGCAAACGATTAGGGAACACATCCTGCCTATCGGTCTATGCATTCACAGTTCTTGGTAGCGGTAAACAAATGAGTAGAATGAACAGGATAAAAAGGTGTAGAGAGTGACAGGAGAACTATATGGCTAGTGGAGGTATTGTACTTTAATATTCAATCTTTTATTCAGTTGTTTCTGCATCAAATATCGAAAGGTTTAGATCTTAGAAATTAAACTAAATGAGAGAAGAATGGAGCTTGAGGGGTCTGCCACGTAGTGTGTTTTGTAGGTAAGATGCAGCTGGAGGGGCTGACAAGGGAGAGGGTGGAGAATTTGTGAATTAGGGGTAAGCAGTCACCATGCCCATCTTTACTATTGTTTTTAAATCCATAGATTCCAAAGGCAGTGGATTATGTTTCTATATGCACATGGAAACAGGATTTTGCTATAAACAGCTCCTAATGCAGGTGAAAACCATATATTGATTACTTAAAGAAAGTTAAAATAAAAGCAATTTTCCCCCCATTTCCACACATTGCAGCTTTTGGCCTATCCACTCATAGCTAAAAAAGCATTCTTTCCTGATAATCAAGCTTCAGCTGTCTGAATTTCAGGCCGAGCCTCTCATCTTGAGCTCTGCTGAAGAGCTTCTTTAATTAACCATTATACCACAGATGTTATTGATTTTTTTTTTTCTTCAAAATCTGGTTGAAACATCATTGTGCTGGATCATCGCCAAGATGAAGGCCTGAATTTTTTGTGCACTGCTTTTACTCCTTCTGCATACCTTATTAGTCTCCATGTCTGTTAAGTGCAACCCTTAGTATTAACTCAGAAAATATAGCATTGATTTTTAGCCTTGCAGCCGTGATCTAAGGGCTCCTAATTTGGAATGTGGAAGCCTGAGTTCTTCGTGAAGCTGCATCACTGTATGCTTTCTGCAAGTAAGATCTTTTGCTCTCTTTATGTTTTTGCTAGACTTTTGATGTCATTTAAAGTTCTTGGAATAGTTTTATCGCAGAAGGGATGGGGCAATGTGAGCAAACATGCCAGCCTGAATGCTTGCATGTGCAGATAAAACACAATCTGATTTGCAAGGGTGCTGTTCACCACTGTTTCTGGTTACTTCTGCAGGGTTGTGGCATCTCGATTTCCCTGCAAACCTGTTTGCTTATCTTTAGCTGCTTAAGTGTAATTTGGGGAAAAAAATCTTGCTGCCCAAGTTGCAGTGTTTTGTCTGTGTTGCTTTAAATGGGATGTCTTGTTCTCATTTAGTACATCATCGGGATACTCAGGTCAGGCACCAGCATGGCACAACAGCCCTAGTGGAATTAATTCTTGAATGTAAAGACTCGATTAAATCAAGTCTGAGCTGTCAGGGTATTTTTCTCTTCAGCTGGCGGGAGACGCTGTGTCCCAGCTTCAAGGAAGCTCAGCCTTCCTAACAACAGCACATTCCTTTCAAAACACGTCTTGCTCTGGTGATGAATTCAAGAACTAAAACAACGACAATAGGTTCTCAAATTCTGATAAGATTCCTCCGAGTTTAGTGATACGTTATTTAAACATAATTTGAAGCTTTTAAAATACTGTAATGGCACCTCTTGACCTTTCAGAAATCACATGGAGCAAGAGATGGTGAAAAATGTTTATTTACTCTGCATTAGAAGCTAAATCCCTGTTCCTTCTTAGAACCGGTAGTTCTTTTATACGCGGGAACTCATGCATGTCGCTTCCATTCTTCAAACAAGAGCTAGACAGTGCTACTTGAACTGGAGAAACAATGACCTGCAGTCTATCCTATGCCTGAGTGATAAACAACAATGCAGACCTCTTGACAAGCTCTGGCATCAAGCGTGGAGTCTTGCAGCTCAACATGTCTGCTGAACAGAAGTTAGAAAAAGAAAAGATCATCTTGTAAACAATTAATTAATGTTTGTCATGAATTATCATTTTTACTTCCTTCTCAAGAGGCTCAAAGGGAATAAAAAGGCATTTTTGCAGGTGGTGGCATTCAAAGTAAGGGCAATCAAATGTTTGAGAGCAGTGGCACAGCACTCTGAGTCTCTAAGGGTGAATGGTGCTAGGATTAGAGCACAGCAGGGGG
The DNA here is from genome assembly GCA_036925125.1 of Oreortyx pictus. Taxonomy (NCBI): domain Eukaryota; kingdom Metazoa; phylum Chordata; class Aves; order Galliformes; family Odontophoridae; genus Oreortyx; species Oreortyx pictus. Next base: position 36,268,658 of record JAUPFR010000006.1, read on the forward strand.
TTGAGGGTTTCAGGTGTGAAGCTTAATGTTTGTGATCAGCAAAAAAAAGTCTTGAATTTATCTAAACTGCTCTTCTGCTAACAGTACTTCTAGCACATAAATGTTCTGAAAGTGACAAGTGTTCTCACTGCTCTTCTAATGCAAACATGATCTGCATTTGAAAGATGCATCCCTTTTGCCTAAATTAGAATGTGCATCACAAAGAGCGTAAGATGATGACCGAAAAACAGTTCTTTACACACACACACACCACACATGCACGCACGCACTTCAATCCAGGATACAGGAACAAAAATGCAGAAACTTCCACTCCTTTTTACGCAGCTCCCAGAGCTGCAGCTCTGTCCATTATTCTGTTCGCGCTGCAGGTTTGTAATTAGGATGTTTTACCACTGGTGCTTCAGTTCCATCTAGCATCATTCACACAGAGCTCACTGTCTTTGCAGCACTATGCAGGAGGAGCTCAGTTTTACTTCGGCCGAGAACTTTTCAGGGATCTTTCTGTCTTTCCATCCTAATGCATGCACACTCCTAACCTCTACCCCCTGCTCATATAGCTGAGTACTGCACAGAGGACGGTGTGGTAGGAGCCCTGACAAGTTAAAGCTTTTCTGAAAGAATTATTAGGTTTAGGAACTGTATAGAATGTTTGCTAGCCCTGGGAACGAAATAAAGTGTTTGGTAATTACAACCAGTAAATGGTTTACACTAATTAATTTCTCTCTCTCTCGGGACTGTTTATTTGGCTTTGTTGTTCTTGTTGTTTTTAATAGAAATGTTTCCTCCATTTATGTGAAATGAAATCTTTGTGAGAGTATGGAGCAGGAAGGACCTTCCTGGGCCTATGCTGGTGGTGTAAAATTGCATGAAAAACTTCAGCTTTCAGTTCAGAAGCTTGTCCATGTGTAAAATAAGAATACTGTATAAGAATAAGAATATTGTAGGAGCCAGTCACATGGCAAATTTTGGTATTTGATGTCGTCATAAATTATTACATGAATGTCATAAAATAGTTCCAGATAAAGAAGGAAGAGTAGCAAAGCTAACCGAAGGTGTTTTTTTGCTGGCATGGGTTGACATAACTGTTTGATGTTCATTTTCACACGAGAGTGCTGTGCAACCTGGCAGCGTCAGGGGATCTATGACGTAGTACTTTCTCATTAGAAAATGTCTATTTGTCACAACAAATGAATTTTAATCCGTGTGGAGGCAGTACCTGTTCTGGGGTGGTGGTGCAGGGGAAGAACTCTGTGCTCACTTAGCCCTGCCCCACTGAAGATTTGGGAACCCAGCACCACCACAGTGCTCCTTGCACTTGGCTTTGGCTGAAGGTCTGGAAGTTGTCCCTTCATCAAGACCCTGAATCTGTCTTCATGGTACACACCAGTTGTGCAGGGGGTCCACTCACCACTGCTCCCATTTGGGATTGTATTTCTGGTCCCTCTGTGCATAGTCCATCAGAGGCTGATATCTGTCACTCCTGCTTGCTGATTATTTTTCTTTAAATTGTTTGCTTGCTTTTTGCATAATTACAAATCCAAAAAAAAAAAAAAAAAAAGAAATAAAGGTCCTCCTTTATTTCCTCCACATAGCAAGCAATGGGAAAGGTTTCCAGCCCGGGAAAACTTTTCTGCCCAGCTTAGTGTAATTCTCATGCAAAGACTTTGAATCCTTGAATCCGGGATCAGTGATTTTTCTCCCCATTGTAAGGCCCCTTCTGCACAAAGTGGCTCGAAAGGCACCAGGAAGGACAGGGATCAGGTCAGAAATGTTACTGCCCAAATTCCTATTGCCAGCAATTTCTTAAGGTTACCCTCAGAGGCAGGAAATCAAAAATAGCAGCAAGTGCTGCAGGGCTGTTTGCTTGTTTGCCCCCCCCCCCACTTCTCCACTGCCTCCATCTGATTTCCAAGCGGCAGCAGCTTGTGCAGCAACTTACACCCCCAAGGAGCCAATGTCGGGGGGGTTGAGCCAGGACCTCTCCCTCCTGTCGGTCAGGCCCCGTGTCAAAACACGTCTGACTCCCAGGAAGGTGGTGGAGCCAAATCCCGAGGCTTGCCAGTGCCAGTCAGCCGCTGTTTGATCTAAGTCCTGACCGCAAAATCAAAAGTGGGTCCAAAGAAAGCTGTAAACAGTGTGCAATGAGCCATTTGAAGGCAGCTGATGCCTCATTTGGGGTGACATGTTGTGGCTGATGAGTGTGGATGATGTGGGGTTTTCGATAAGTGCCTCATCAGTATCCTCATCATGATCGTGTTGCTCAGCCACGGCGTGTGCCCTGACTTGATTGTAATTGCCTGAATCTGCTCCTGCTGCTCAGGAGCGCACAGTAATATGCAATAAAACAGCAAGAAGTGAATGTTAACCATCTGAGTTCTGACATGGCTGCTGGCAGTTCAAGTTTTCCATTAAGGACAAAAAAAAAAAAGAATCCATATATACACATAAATATGGATATATAATTGCATGTTTATAATAATTATTGTTTGTATATGCAATAAACTCCTTTTATAAATAATGCATGATGGCCATATACAGATACATACATGCATGTGTCTGTATACGTTCTTCCTCCGACACCTGTATGTAACATACAGAAACGAGTATCACATGCTCACAGTGTGTAGGTAAACAGCACTGGGGTGGAGAGCCTCGGGGCCATTCTTGGTTTCAAATTTTTAGTAACGCAAGTAGAACCTGTAGTTAAGTCTATGCACAGGCTTCATAAATCTTAATAACACGTGTGCATCCAAATAAGTAATTGATTTTTAGATGCAGTTAATCTACTCATGTAAATGTTTGTGCGTGTACTTGTGCAGGTGTGTGGGGGGGCAAGGTACACATGCATATGTGCTTTGTACTTACTCTTTGGAAAGAGCACAATGTATTTTCACAAGTTTGCCAGTTTGGATTAGTTCCATGACATCGCTGGCTGGACGGAAAAATAATAATAGTAACAATAAAAAAGCGAAGCAAAAATACCATGTGTGCTGCGCAGAGGTATTGAGGACTTGTGCCCAGTGGGAGCTCTTCAGATCAGAGTCTGTCTGTGTGATGAGCACTGTCGGTGCTCTGTGAGGTCCCGTTGCATGGGGGTGTCCTGCAGCCAAGTTTGTGCCCGTCAGTTGTAAAAGAAGTGAAGTTTTGCAGCTACCTTGGCAAAAACAGAATTTAACAGAGAGCATAGCCCACATTCTGAATAATAAACCAGTGGCAATTATCGTGTTCTTGCCTTTAAACTGCGCCTATACCAAAATTACATTCACCTTCAGCTATAGGTCAGGGAGATAATAAAACAACATGTTTATGGTTGATTAATTATAATTTGTGATGTTTCCATCCAAGACTATGCTTTGGCAGTTAACAGCTTTGGATTTTCTGTACGCAGCTCTTTTTATGTCACAGTTATGTAGATATTCAAGTAATAAAATTTACATCAGCAAGCTGTTTGCAGTCAGTTAATGCTTACTGGAAGGAACGTGTGGGTTTCTTTCAACTAGGATGTGTTGTTTAATCATTTTAGAAAAAGTGCACAAAAATGTTTTGCAAATGTTATTTGCAGCTGCTGGTGCTGCTGAAAATTGTCCTGAGTGCTTGGTGCCTGAATGCAGCAACGTCCACCGAGAAAAGCCTCACCCCATTCCGGCTGCACCAAGCCAGAGGGATCCTTGTTATGATGAGGAGAGACAAGAGAGAGTTTGTCTTGTGTAGTCCCGAATTCTCAGGGCCTAAGATTTTTGAAACCCTTTAGAAATAAATTTATTTCCCCAGTTGAGGAGAAATTTGTTCTGTCTTGGAAATGCCCTTCCTATCTTTATTATTGAAAACAAATCTGTGCAGATTATACACTCTAAGTCTGACCGTTCGAGAGGTAAGATAATCGTTGCAATTATAAATACTTCTGTTGTCATGCACGGTCATGTGGACTCGCTGTTGTAGCTTAAATATATTAACTTTAACCCTTTTTAATTATGGATTTAGCACAATGCTGGTGGAGTTGTTTCCCGATTCCTGCATTCACCCTGAGCCCCTCTTTATACTCAAAATACGAAGAAAAATAGAGAGGAATTCCAGGGAGGATAGAAAACATGACTGAGAAGTTGGAAGGATTTGTTTATGAGGAAAGATTAGAGGGATGAAATGGGGAGCTTTAGTTAAATGGGATTACAAGCAACTAATTTGCGTAGCATTTACAGTTTCAGAATATGAAAGTCATCGCTCATGTTAAATTAACTAGGCTTCATTCTCAACATCTGTATATCTGATACCTGGTTGCTACTTTTCTAATATATAAAATAAAAAAGCACCTCATACTATTAACAATTGTGATTTTTCATCATTTTAAGAAAATATTCAATATTTTTATGCACTGCAAATTTGTAATAGGATCCAACTGTACAAACTGCTTTGATGAGGAATGGCATTTCCTGGTTTGGTAAATATTGATATGGACTAGTAACAGAGATTTTTTTTTAAAGGGAACAATAGCTGAACAAAATCCCGGGCTTTCCCCCAGTAGCACCTATAGGTAGCAACGCAGCTTTTCAAATGGTGCACTGGGATCTCCTCCGATGAAACACTGACTGCTGTGGTGGTTTAAGAACCTGGACAAAATTTATCATAGAGAACAATCCTGAAAGCCTGAGTTATGCACTTTTGGTCTTTAAGTAGATCTTTCTTGCACTGGGTGTTTTTTTAATTTTTTTTAAATGAGGCATTTCACTCACATGCACACAACCAACTTTGGATGCAATTTATCATCATAATTATTAATTATCTTGAGAAAAATTCTGTTGTAATCCTTTGCAGAGAATTTCTTGTCAAACTTCAGGAAATGTGCCTTGAAATGTTTTTACACTAATTTAAATTACTTCTGAACAAAAAACTGTGCACAAGTTTTAAACAAAATTAATAGCAATGAACTGTGCAACTCAGACAAATCACAGACCCTTCAGTATAGAATATTATTTATTAACTTCACAGAATCAATACATCTACACAAGAAATGCTTTAATAAGAAAAAGAGGGTAAATAGTTCATTCAGACTGAAGTTTCTACTTAAGACCCACAACAAGAAAAAATGTCATTTTTTTCTCCTTGAAGATTTGTGCAACATCAGAATTCCTTTGCATTAAAAGATTTCTCCCTAATAATAAGATCTAAAGGAGAGCACCAAACGCGAATAAACAAAGCAGGACTGAAGCCTAAGATTCAGTTATTATAAATCAATTGTAATAATACTGTTTTTCTGTTCGTTGTGCTCTTAACCAAATGCTGTGGCCCAGGTTTGTTGATCTCTCTCACTTCAAGCCCCTTGGGTGGATAAAACTGTCCTGTGGGCTACTGGCAATAAGCAGTCTAACTCCCTCCCCCCCCCCCAAAAAAAAAAAAAAAAGGATTTTTCTGAGACTTAGTTTTGCCTGAACAGGAATAGCCAAATAAAGAGTTAATCACTGACAATCAGGGAAGAAACACTGGAAATGAAGAACGGCACCAGATAAAAATAAAATTGTCCAATAGGTTTTCATTCACATCTCCTTGAAAGGTGAAGATGCATGAAGAACCTTTTCTTTAAGAAAGCTGTAAAGTCAAATACTTAATGAGAGCTATTAAGAAATAGACTTTGTTCACAGTTTGTGTGAAGGCTTCAGGGAAGAAATGGGCAGGGTTGCCCCTTGCACACCGGTTGTATGTCTTCTCTCCTATACTGGTGGGATGGTTCTGGAAGGGCTTCATCACCCATCTCCCTGTTGAGTTTCACACTCACCCTTTTCTCAGGGCTTGTTTTTCTGCTCAGCACTTTGCCTTGTGCCCTAACATCTGCCTCTGACTCCTTTCCCAGACCCCAGCATCTCTCCGGGCACCAATGAGGCTGTGTGAACTCTTTCCATTCTTTGTACATTTTCTGTACAAAGGCCCCAAACTTTTGTTTGTTTTATGTTCATCTCCTGGGCTCTGGGTAAGGAGCGCACCTCAGTCTGCTGTGGTCAGGTGTATTATTCTCTTGCTAAGTAATAGTAAGGGAAGGGATTCTTTTTGCCTTAACCTGCTAAACGTTCTTTCTGTTTTTTCTCTTCACCCATGTCACAGACAGTTTCATGTCCTTGAGATAACATCAGAGATAAGGGGTTACTTAACTCTGTCAAATTGCAGTATTTGTTCTATACAGTGTAGAACTGCCAAATATTTATGAAATTAATATCTGAATTCAATCATACTTTAGCAGAGCAAAGATGTGATTAGTCTCACCAGAATACAATTTTTATAATGGACGTGGCTCCCACTTTCTAACAAAGATTTAATAGCTGAGTCCTGCAGGGAAGTCTCCATTTACTGAACTTTTATAGCTGTAAAAATATCCTAGAGTACATTTCCTAGCATGCAGCATGGCACAACACAGAATTTAAATGATATGTCGAGTTCAGAATGAACAAAGTACCATCAAACAGTACACCTTTTCTTTTTTTTTTTTTTTCAGCACAAAATCACATCAGCTACCAGTCCTGACGGCCAGCAAGGCTCAGGTGCTTGGAAACAGCCTTTTCCCTCTCCAACCCAAGGATGTAGAATGGGGGCTGAGAGGCTCACAGCATGCTTTGGGGGAAGCCCTGTGCCTTTCTCAACACCCTTTGCACTGCAGGAGGCTTGGAGAAAGCTCAGCTCCCACTGACAAGGAGGGAGCCTCCTGCTGGAGGCAAGGCTGCTGGGGAGGGCCTGGAGGGGCAGCTGCTGGATGCTCTCTCTCACCTTCAGTGGCACAGCACAGGAGCCAGGGTAGCAGCCCCTCATGTGCCTGAGACATTGTGCTTCTGGGAATGTAGCTACTTGGTGTTGAACTTATTCTGCCCCAATGCACATAGAAAGAGGAAAGTAGCAACAGCGTGTGTCCTTCCCTTGAAAGTTCTGAGGCCTCCCAGGAGCCTGGTGCACAAACTTGTAAAACATTGGCTCCTGGAGAGGACCCCAAACATATCCCAGTCTGCTTGTTAAAAAGACATACTTTTTAACCCCTTCACACCAGTGCCCTCAAGAACAGGAACTGGTTCCTGAGCTACGTGGCAAAGCGCAGAAGACCATTTACATGTTAGTGCAGTTGCAGATGGAGAAATGGAAAAAAAAAAAAAAAAAGGTGCAGAATCCTGTTAAAATTAAAACTCCACTACTGTGTGAAAATAAATAAATAAATGAGCTATTGCTGTTTTTGGGCAGAAAAACAGCAACAGGAGTGTATGTGGTATGTGTTAGCAGTGACGATGGTGAGGACAGTCAGCGGGCAGCTGAACTGCCTTTCACTGGGGACTAAGGACTCACTTAGACTATGTTTCTGATACAAGTAGCTGGGTGTGCAATATCTGCAGAATCAGCATCCTGTCATGAAAAGGCTCCTGCAAATCCTGCAGGAACATTTCAGTACTAGATGGTGTTGCTATGGGCACCGGAAGGAAGCTTAATATAAGAGAAACTGTCTTAGGAATTTATGGGGGATGGGTGTAAACATAAGACGTAGGTAGTAACTGGAATGTCCCTGGCACTAAGAAGCAGATACCTTTTGGGTTTTTTTTTTAACTACTCTGTTAGTAGCATCCTAGTGCACTTCTTTCAAGTGGGAAAATACAAGGTTACCAATATCCAAGTTTCCTAAAGTGAAACATAGGCAAATTGGTTCAGTTAACTGCATCTGCATCCCACATATTATAGGCATACTGAAATCTGAATGCTTCAGAAATAATTCCTCTGTAAAAACAGGTTGTATAAGAGGAACAGAAAGTGAGGGGACTGTAAGAACTGCAGTTCCCTGTCAGACTCATGGAAAAGAATCCTACTCAGCCTTTGGGAATAATTCAGGCTTCAGGCAAAAAAAAAAAAAAACTGGCAAAGGACACTTAGACAATTTAATTCATGCCCAAATTTCTTCTGTTCTGACTGTTGTTCTGTCAGTGTAGACTACATAAGTGGACAAAAAAAAAAAAAAAAGGAGTAACCAGCATAGAATAGCATCAAATGTACCTCAAGATAGACAAAGAGAATGCAAAATTAAATTCTTGATGTGAAAAGGATGGGACAATGAGCCCCTCTCCCCAAGATACCTTTAGAGAGGATTCCATTTCAGTGCTTTCTTTCCTGCTTGCTTGCATTATTTTTCACTGACGTGACCAAAGAAAGCCTGAAAGCCTTTTATTATTTCTTATTTTCTTTTTCTTTTTAGTATGTGGCATGCGTTCTTTTTTTATTATTATTATTTTCCTGCCAATGTTAAAGCAGTTCCCATTTCTCTAGTTTGTTTCTGACACCTAGCTGTGATCAACAATGCTTCCCACTGAATCACTTCTTTCATCTATTCAGCTTCTGTTATTTCCCTTATCTCATCTCCCCCTTCACCAGCTTACCTCTCATTAACCCTCAGGGTTCCAAACACATTGCATCTCTCCCAAAGATACATATTTTTATTCAGACGTGAGTAATTTTTGCTTGCTAGCCTACGTTTCCATAATTCCCTGGCACAATAGCTGTGTGTAGTACATACTCTTTATGTTACAGTGAACAATAAACCCAGACATTAATTTATACTCGTACATTGTATACCCTTCCACTTCACCTTTTTTCCCTCACTGAACCAATAGTCACATAAAGACTCATTTTCCACTCAAATAGGAAACAGTTCACTCCACATGTACAAATCTGCTTGGCTAGCAGTTTTATTTACCTAACAAAACTATTGTTTCAGAAGGACTGTTTTAGCCTATATCCATCACTTCTTAACTTTTGAAATTAGTGGTAGTGATGATACATTAAGCTATATATTTCTGTTTAGTTAAAATATATGAGGTTTTCTAGAAAATAAGTTCTCTCACTTATTGTCTTATGACAATAAGTACAGGATTCATTTTCCATTGTGCAACTGTTTTGACATTTCCAAGGATGAAAAATATGCAAAATTCCAGGGTTTCAGCTTTAACTTTTGTTACTGGCAACAGTGAAGGCAGATGGAAAGATGACCAATTATTCACACAAATTTCTCTTGTTACTATACCATTCAAATTGCCCAGGCAACCCAGTTCCAATTCTGAAATCCTTTACCAGGTAAAATCCATATAATGTTTCTGGAATTATATGTTGAACACTATAAGGTGAAAGTGCATGTTCTGTTACACAGACACAGAGAGAAAGCTCATTGCTCATTCTGTTCAATAAAATACATGCAGATAAGCTTATGTGGATGTCTGTTTTTAAGAAAAAATAATGTATGGAAGATTATCTACATAAATTTCATAACTCATCATGAGTGTGTAAAAAGGAGCGTTTTGGAAAAACTCTTTGTTCCTTTCTACTTCAAACGTCATTAGTGTTGGTGTTCAATAGAAGTTAACACTCATGGAAAGTGTTTGCTTTGTTAACACATTAAGGGGTGAGTTTAATGGAATCACGTGGAAGGTTTTATGTTCTATAGGAAATTAAAATGTGTGAATGAATTCATCTGTTTGAACTTAAAAACGAATGGTTGGATATTTACAAAAGACAAATGACATTTTGGGGTTTTATGTTCTGTTTCAGTTTTTTAAATGAAGGAGCATTTCTGGATTTCATGGTGTAAATAATTGTTATCAGTGAACTAATACAATATCTTCCATTAACAAAACAAACAAACAAACACTTTGGAAAATGAATGTAGTTTTCAAATTTTCAAGTAAGAGTGTAATAATGGTTTATGGTAACTTTTTCAAAATTTAGTAAAATTCTAGGGCCATTCAGCGCGCTCTTTTGAGCAAAAGCAAATTAAAAGAACATTGCTATAGACATTAGAAATAATTGGTATCACTAAAATTCTCAAGTTCAACCAGGGAGCAAAATAAATATTTTAGTTACATTGTTTGCAAGTAGTCCTTGCTAATTTAGTCATCGCAGATTCTCAGCCCTGTATAACTTAGAGTCTCATTCCCCTTATATTTATTACTTCAAAAGGTTAGTTTTCTATTATACAGGAACTTATTGCTGCATAAAAGGTTTAATTGAGCTCCTTTTAAAGTATCATGATTGTCACTATAAAATCATGCATCTGCAAAAAGCACATTTGTAGAGAACTTACAGCTTTAAATTTCACTTAGAAAAAAAAGCCTTATACTTTCCTGCAGGTTTTCAATGCAGATTTACTATAAAATAAGTGAATAATAATACTAGGTTATTTTGGAAAGTGTTCTTTCATGCAATCACTGCATTTAATACAATCCCAAAATGGCAGCCCAACAGGTGGTCTTTTCACAGGGTTAAGCCAAAACAATTGGAACAAAAAGGACACCAGAATCTAATGTTCTCCAGAATTTAAAAAGCTGTTCACTTTCCTTTGTTAATTTTCAGATTTAGCCATGTTCATTATTGTTGAGCCACAAATGCAGGACATTCTTTTTTGACATTTTGCCATAAATAGACACTGACTGAGGCTGACTAGCCAGCTAGCTGTTTTGTCACATGCAAGCGGAAACTACTTATTAACAATGAGTATGCATTCTTGGTGCCTCAATGGCCAAGGAAAGCACCAGTTTTGACATGCTGCAAATGTGGCAAAGTCTAGGTTAACAAAAGTGTGGTTGACAAAGGATGAAGTTTCTCTTCCTATATTTTCCTCAAAGTAAGTATTTAATTCTGGCCTAATGAATTTGCCTGGAAGACTGGGTGTCACATTGACAGGCTCTTGAATGTCTGAAAATATACTTCTGCATTGTGGACTCTCTTTAGAGGGAACTATTAGTTAACCAGCATTTATGAACATCGGAGGTGAAATCTAAGGTGAAATACTTGTTTCTCAGTATTTTAAAAATGCTGAAAGTTCCTTGTTACAGTGATCTCAGTCTCAACATGCGTTACAAAAGATGGACCCAATCCTATGAGTCTTTAATGATACAAGGAGCCTTTACAACCGCCTTTGTTGCACTGCAAGGAATTACACAAGTAGTGGGCACATTGGTGGATCAAGATTTGTTTCCTTCTATGGATGAAGAAATGCATAAAACACACATTTTGTACAACAGGCAGAGCTAAATCAGTATCCACTTTTCTTAATAGAGTAATTGAATTTAGCTTATAAACTTTTAAATTTACTGAGTGGGATCCTCTTCTGCTGATGTGTAATCTAGATGAATGGAGTTTTAAAATGAAATTAAATAGGTTACTAATGAAATATTTTTAAATGAATTGAGAGATTGTTTGTTTGATTGGCTTTGTTTAGTTTGTTTTGTTTTATTTTATTTTGGCATTTCAATCTGTATTCAAAATTCTCAGGCTTTCCTACTGCCATTACCTTTGGGATTTTCCCATGCTGAACTTGGACAACTGAGGAATTGCCTGACTTCTTGTGAGCTGGCTAGCTGTGTATACAAAGTGCTTCTGTCTTGGAAAAGGATGCATCAATGTTTTGTATGTCTTTACTAATGGAGCACAAATCATTGTTAAGGAAATTGGCTGTTCACCCCACTCTGAGCAGCACTCAGCAGCAGAGTGGGAACTTCAAGCCACCCTTGCAAAATCATTATTGTCTCCACTGAGCCAATCTTACAGCTCCACGTAGGTTGCTCCGAAAGTAAGGCCTCCTATGTATTTCCATGGAAATGATTACAGATAATAAGAGCACAGTAACACTGTTTGATTGAGAAAACACACAGATATGAAACACTATTTTTCAGCATAGTCTCCACCATTAGCTATGCATTTTCACTGACAGTGAACAAGAGCCTGCATACTATACTTGTAAAAATCTGTACCAGTGGAGGTGACCCACTGTTGCTGTCTCCACTACTGAAATGCACCACCCACCTCCTCACTGTGCTCACATCCACTGGCTGATCTCCATAAATGATCAGCAAGCACTGATGAATGTCAGTGGGTGCCATTTTTTCCTCCTGGAGGTATTAAATGAGTATTCCATATGTACTCCCATGTCAGATGCCATTTTGTATGGCTGCCCCTCTGCTGCCATCTGTCACATGTCAACCGAAATTCCAGCTTATTTAAATCAAGATACATTTCATAAGAATACATACTTACACAAAATATCTACTTTTGATTTTAAAACCTGAGTCCAAATTTCAAGTTAAAACTCTAGGGAAAAGAACAATTCTCTTTGAATGGAAATGCTTGTTGAAAGGAAGAAAAGTAGGAGTTACAGGAGACGGAGAAACTTCATTAGAATAAATCAAATAGCACTGAAAGTCAATTAATGCAGAGGTAGAAGCATCCAGGTTTACCTCTCTCCAGACAGCAGTAAGTCTTGTAAATTTAGCTGTCAGAAATGATTGCTTTGTTTTCGACAAGTGGCATTACTTCCTCTTATACTGGAATTAAAATTGATTGAAATTGATTCATGACTTTTCAATATTTTCTGCATTTCTCCATTCCTTTCTATTTGGAAACACTATTTCAGGGAAATAAACACAGAGATAAAAAGCATATATTTTTTTCTTTTTTTCTCATCTCAGACATTTTTCATTCTGCAGCATTATTAAAACACAGTTCTACTGGAATGTCTGCTTATTCTAGATAATACTATATGTTGTAGCACAATTTTAAGTGCTGAAGGACCCAAACACATCCTTGAACACATATTGATGTCTCATCACAGCAACCTTGTGAGACAGAAAGGCTTTATGATCTGCATTTACCAACACGGAGCTGAAGGATAAAGCTCAGAAAGGTCAAACAATTTGCACAGAGGTTCACTGGTAAATTGTGGGTGTGCTGGGAACAGGACCAGTCTCTGCTACATCTCAGCAGAGAGCACTAAACACAAGAACATCATTTCCTTCAGAATTTTAAAGTTTGTATTCATCTAAGGGAATTCATTGTGGTTTTTTTTCTGCCCCCTTTGCTGCTACTCATTGTCTGCAGAACCCTGCACAAAATCAAGGCAGATTGCTGTAAAATGGAAACATCTATGTCATCCTTATACAAGACCACCAGACTTTTTCAGATGGTCAAAGCAGTAAATAACGGAAAGACCACCAAAAGCATGGTCAAACAGGGAAGGACAAGAACAGCTATCACAGCAAGGAAGAATGAGTGGGTATGGTAGCAGTGACTACGCAGCTGGATCATTACTCATGGGAGTGACTGAAATAAATCATAGCAGCTGCAGTCTCAGAGAGTATGCTGGGATATGGTGAGGAGTGCTGGATGGTGGAGGGCTGGTAAGACTGCTCTTTTGGCATAAAGTCATGTGCTTGTTTTTGGCGTGTTACACCTGGTAAACCTATTTTTCTTAATGCTGTAGTAAATCTATTCCCCAGGAGTAGGTAATCAGGCAAAATTCATCATTCTTGCAGAGCAGCCTCTTAGTGACTGAAGAATTGAAAGGATTTTATAAATGCTTTGTAACTGTCTAAATTACTATAGTTGCAAAAATTACATGACAGTCTCCTTAAATCCTAGATTATGAAACTTCTTTGGATTCTTCTTCAAAATGCCTGAACCCTGGTTATATGACTTGTTATTATCTGAGAGAAGGGCTATTCCTGAGACCTGTGGCCACTGCAAGTAGAACCCTGGGGCATCAGAAACAGCTTTGAAATGAGATGTTCCCACACACTAATAGTGTTTTTCTGCATGGAAATTTCTTGCTATGTATTTAGTGACAAGGTACTGTTTAAACTTCAGATCTGTGTGACCCTGAGCAGCAATGGCCTGAGTGCTGCCAGAGTCTTATAACCAGAAATGGTTTTCCTCGTCAAACTGCTTTGCTTCTCCTTTGTTTTCATCTGCATGCCTGTAGCATCATGCAAGGCTGGACTGTGGTGTTCTCCTTTGGCCCATCCTGCATCAATCTGCTCCCTTCCCTGTCATCATGGCTGCACCTGCTGGCTAAGTGTCTTCTTTTCTGCTGCTTCTCCATCTTGAACAAGCTTATTTTTTTCTCTTGTTGACTCTGCCTTCCCTCAAATAGCATTTGCAATACCTTTTCACCATTGCTGTACCAACTTCTCTCATTCTCTGCTGCTTGCTTACTTAGTATTATATTAGATGTATGTAGTGCATGTTTTAACATAGAAGACAGTACAGTAAGAGTTGCACATACAGATCTATACTAGAGCAGAGTTCACAGGTCAGGATGGTTTGCTCATGAGTGCTATTGCTGTAAAACCAAAGCAGAAATGAAGCAGTTCCTGTAAGTGTAGGTTTTGAACTGATACTTCACTCAGTGTGTGCAGGAGGGTAGATCAGCACTGGCTGTCTGTAGGTAAGAAGCAATTGGTCTCAGAGCATTTTAGCATTCTGGTTGATTCAGTGTTCCAAGAACATCTCAGCTTTGCAGTGTTTTTTCCTTCTTTGTTATCTGAGGCATACAAAATGGATAGTTTTGATAGTGACTACTCTGTGAAGAACTTCTGATTCAACAATGTAAGATACACTTCTGACGTATGCGGCTGCAACATGCCAGCTGAGCATTCCTGCTGTGGTGAGGAGCTCCTTTATTTGGCTGCCTTGTGTTAAGTTGCAGTATATAACACAAGCAAGCATGAGGCTGCTTCTTGTTGCACCTGTAACTGAGCTTGTGCAAAACAAGATCTGCCTATCTGTGGCATCTGGACAGGCTGCCTACAACCCAACACCAGGTTCTCGCTGCTCTCCTCCCACACTTGATGATGCAGTTCTGTGGTGATGACAAGATTCTGAAAAACTGGCATGTACAGAAGCCAGTTATTCTGTGTAACATTTTTACTTTCACAAGTTTGGTGTGAAGAAAGAGCTCAGGATCTGATATTGCTTCAAAGTACCCTCTTGGCTGCAGGAGTCTGTGGCCATCGAAGGTCCTCATTAGATTTCTTCAGATGAACTAGTAGTGGCTGTTGAACATGAACTATTGACCACCTATTGCAGGAATGGGATTATTGAATAAGGATGCTTTCTTCATTCTTTAAATTAATCACAGAATTGTAGGGGTTGGAATGGACCTCCAAAGATCATCAAGTCCAACCCCCTGCCAGAGCAGCTCCCTAGCCCAGGTTGCACAGGTAGGCGTCCGGGTAGGTCTTGAACATCTCCAGAGAAGGAGACTCCACCACCTCTCTGTGCAGCCTGTGCCAGTGCTCCATCATCCTCACAGAGAAGAAGTTTCCACACACATTTGTGCAGAACTTCCTATGCATCAGTTTGTGGCCATTTCCCCTCATGTTATCGCCACACACTGCAGATAAGAGTCCGGCCTCATCCCTTTGCTTCCCACACCTTAGATATTTATATACATGGATCAGATCCCCTCCGAGTTTTCTTTTTTCAAGACTGAACAGACCCAGGTCTCTCAGCCTTTCCCCATAACAATGGTGTTCCATGCCCTTTATCACCTTTGTAGCCCTCTGAGGGACTCTTCAAGGAGATCCCTGTCTTTTTTGTACTGGGTAGCCCAGAACTGGACACAGCACTCCAGGTGTGGCCTCACCAGGGAAAAGCAGGGCGGGAGGATCACCTCCCATTGACCTGCTGGCTGTGCTTCCCAGGATCCCATTGGCCTTTTCGGATGATTTGTGGTCTATGGTTAATAACAATCCCTTGTATCTAAAGAGACTTAAAATGCAGCTTATTCTAGCTTTTCTCTATGCATGTAGAAGATCCCCAGATGAAAACTGGAGTAAGAGCTAGCTTTACATGGCAGGACTTGTAGAATCCTTGCTCATGCCACGTGCTCCCACAAGAGAGGGGACTCTAGAGTGGAGAACAACTAGGCAGCTCCTAATCATTCTGGCAGCTCAAAAGGAAGGGGGAAAATATTAATTGCATGTGGAAACCTATATGTATAAACTGTATATAAAATTATTGTGGTGGAAATGCTAAGACATGGCCTGAACCAGTGACTGATCACCTGGTGGGAAGGCAGGGCCAACCCAGGGGAGCTCAGGTGCATGCAATGCATCTGAGTGACTGGAAGGGGTGGAACCAGGATCCACCCCTTCCCAGACCTCATTTAAGGGGAGGCAGTGGAGCTAAGGGTATCTTATTGGAGATCCCTGCTTCCCTGAGTCCTTCCAAAGGTAAGTGGTTTTTCTTCCTTTGTTTCTGCATCCACGGCTGCTGTGTTTGGGTTTGTCCTTGTTTGCTGGAGCCTGGGATTGTGCCACTCTGCTATTTTTGCTGTATTTTCTATCACGCTATATCAGTACAATAGTATACGTATGTATAGCTCTGTAAGGCATTCTAGGAGGTTTATGTGCAGGCTCACCACAGGTGCAGAGCAGACTTCGGAGATTCAGAGACAGTGGTCCTTTTCTCTCACCAGTAGGAGTGTAATCCTGGTTTTCAGTCAAATGAATCTGTGATGGTTGATTTAGCCTGGTTGTTGCTACAAAACTTAGTAATAAGAGAGCGTATTGTAGAACTGGTGAAATAGGTCATAATTAAGTAAGAACTCTTATTATATTTATGTATAAACAACTTATTTGTATTCATAGTGGAGATTGTCTCTGCAAATCTATTCTTGTCTCAAAGCCAAATAGAAATTTAATGTCATTGTTATGTTTAGGTGAACATCGCACTCATATTCTCCTCTGTTTGGCCTTGAATAAAAATCAGAGCAGCAATAATATAAATTGTATGAAAGTAGTCGTGAGCAGTAGCCCATCTGTACTGGACAGAATTCTACAAATCAATTAGATGGCCATAAAAAGCTAAACAGATGTGGATGAATCAACTGTGGAAATAAAACAGACTGAACTCTTGCTTTTATTGTTTTGTGTATAACCCTTTATAATAACGAAGATGGGTAAATTACACTAATTAACCTTTAAAATTTTAGATGATTTCTAAATAGTAGCTTTTAACAATGCGTATTCTTTTCTTTGTTACTTCTAAGTGTTTTGTCCATGGCAAGGCATAGTTTCATTAGAAGATACTGTAGTGGTAGTTGTTTAAGCATGGTTTGTTTGTTTTTATGTTGGTTGGTTTTTTTTTGTTTTGTTTTTAAATTCTCTGTCCATCGTCAGACTTCCTACAATACATACTCCCATCTAATCTTCATTAAGCTCTCCCTTATAGATAGGAGAGATCAAATCCACTTATCCTAGCAAGTAATGGCAAGAAAAGTCATCTCTTAGAGACCACTTGAGTTGCTCTCACTGATCTTGGGTAGCATAGATTCTCCATCAGGGCAGCAAATCCTATTCCCAGCAGTAAGAATCACCTCTGTGGGCTAAAGCAATGCTAGAAGCAAAGACAATGTATAGATAGTATTTTTGGATAGGTTAACTGGATATAGATTTTTCAGCTACTTTCTGCCATGCCTGGAGATAGTAAACAATTGTGAGAGGATTATATGGACAGCTGAAATCAGAGGACAGAGATTGACAAAGCTACAGCAGCATGAAGCAAGCCTAAACAGAAAGGGTGAGGAGAAATGTTTATTTCTTTAACGGGGAAGGGAAAAGATACCTGTAAGGGAATTTTTCTGGGGACTTTTTCCCTCTTAGAAGTCCTCTCTCCATGTCCTCAGTCACGTGTTACTGTAGGAAATGCTTTTGTTTGTTTTCATTTCTGCACATGATCTGTAATCAATCAAAAGTATATTTGACAGCTGCTCCTTCAAATAATGTGTTTGGCATTCTGGGGTTAACATTACTCAGTAATGCTGTAAAGTCTTAATTAAAGTAAGAGATAACTTAGGTATTTTAAAAAGAAAAAATCCAGTTCCTATCATAATACATTGCATGGAATGGTGAATGGTTTGAGATTCCTAAATTACTGATATTACCTGCTGATATGAGGACTGTTCAAAAGGGTACTTCACTTTTGGGTTTATTTATTAAAATCTTGCACTTAACTCTAAGAAATTAGCCTCCTAGAGGTGAATCACTCCCTGCTCAGGGGAGCTTGCAGCAAAGAAACTGATCATGCACACGTTGTGGAACTGCACAGTAACAGAAGATCCAGTGTTTCGCTACATCCCTTGTGCAAGGTGCTGAACACAGATGTTAAGCATTCCTAAGGGAGGCCATTTTTCTTAGCTTAAAAGTGATGCTTAGACACTGTCCTCAAATAATGCAATTTTAGCGTGCTATAGGGTAATTATTTCTACATCTCCTTTAACTGGGTCCTCACTGAGGTGAGATGTGCAGCACAGGCTCTGTGGGGTGTTGGGAGGAAGCATAGAAAGAGCTCTAGATCAGCTTCCAGGTAAACAAAAATTAGAAGATATTCTACTTAAGTTTTTCTGTATTGCGGCTGGGACATGAGACTTCCTTGACTTCTTGCAGTGGAAGCCACATTATCATTTCAAATTTTGGTTGATGACAGATTTATAAGCTTTCCCTTAAAAGCGTGCACCTTGAAAACATGGTCATGATGGAAAAGACGTAGCTCAGCTAAGAGACTGGAAACACTTTGCAGAAACACTGGCGGAAGTACTGTGGCCATTCTATTTCAGCCAGTTTACAGCAGGATAAGCTTTCTGATGTTACTAAGACAAAATAACTGTCCTAGAATGCTGGAAAATCCTTCCTGGGTAAGTCAAGTAAGCAATGCTATTCCTTACAATGACATAAAAACTTTAAATCTGTGGATTGCCAATGCATGAGGGGTGTTCACACAACTTCATCTGAACTTTGTGATATGTCATCCTGCGATAGTTCCAGCGTGTAACGTAACATATTCCCAGTAGGGAAATCTATGTAGAATTACTGCTTTGTAACATAAATTCTGGTGTTCTTTGTCTCTACCAAGTTAGCTGTTAACTTTGTCCTGGAAGATAATCAGTTTTCTTACTCTCACTTGAGTCTGGTAACAGATCTCAGCATCCAGTTACAGCTGACTGATGTCAGGTCTTCCTCTACTGACTGGAGAGAGGAGAATGGCATTAGAACCTTCTCTCAGACTGAAGGACAGATGGATTTATTAATAAACAGCATTCTTACTTGTGAGCTTATAAAGAGTCTGCATTGTTTCATCTGCACTGAGAAGAAATAAGAGACATAAAAGCTGGGAAACAGGTAGTCTTTTTGGGTGCTAGGCACGGCCTGAGAGGAAAACACTGTATGAAAGGATCCTTGCTGTTGTACTTCCTTGCTAGTTCTAGTTGTAAATGTATTGTAGAACATATTTTTCTTCATCAGTCTCCCTTCTTGGAGGACAGTGGGTACAGATTGGTCCTTTATCAGTAAATAGGTATCAGACTAGGTGGTGAGAAATGTTAATGAAATAATAAATGCTTGCTCTGCTTTTGTTTCATTTGTGGTTACATTGCACGCTTCAGCTAACACAGTCCTGCTCATCAGCAGGTGGTATTTCAGGTGCAGTGGGAAAACAGCATAAATGGTAGTTCTGGAAAACAGATGATGCAAGAGGTCTGTCATCCTGCATCCCCACTCTTGAGGTGCATGGAATTGCTTAGCACATTTCTTTATGCAAAACTAGTCCCTATGGTGACAGTTACTTGTATGAAGTGAAGCTCTTTGCCAATTCCTCTACACACAGAACTGATACACACACAGCAGAGAAAGGGAAACTTCCAGTAGCTCAGAAGCCCTCCAAAATCTTCAACTACTTTTAATATGCAACTGAGAATAGAGAACATCCTTCTAATGAGTTTTTAAAGGGACATGCTGGCATTAACTGCACGAGAAATTAACAACTTGAAGCCAAAGAATGGCAAGTCTAATGACCAAGCAAGATGCATGCCTTGACATTTTTCAAGTGTATCTATCTGTCCCACTTATTTGTTGAAGTACATAGGGCTAATAGATTACTATCCTGAGTCCTTCTACTATTGCTTTTCTATATATTGTCTCATTATGCTTTTAACCCTTCACTGCTATGTTGCTGCCATCTTGAGAAAGAGGAGAATCCCAGGGCAAGAGATCTTTTTAGTAGGCCAATTTACTACAGAAAAATCCACTTCAAAATTGCTAATGCAGTCTTTTTGTAAGCAGTGTCCTTTGAGGAAGCCAGCACTGTTTGCAGTTTATTACAAGAAATGTACATGTATGTGTGTGTACTTACTTGCTGTAATGTAACTAAACAGGAAGTAATTTAATGTAGATAAGTAAGCTTCCTCTAGGGCTGCATTCTAATTTACCAGAGAGAACTGTATAGTGGAAATACAGCAGACATAAGCAGCATGTGCTCAGGTTGTTGAATTATTGCTGAATTATGGATGCTCCCCATTCCCATTTAGAACTACCACCTCCCAGTGATATTTGAAGTATTAATTACCATGAGAAGTGCATTGCGTCAGGCCTAAATATCTCTGTGACACTTTTTCTGGAAATTGGTGTCTTCAGATATAATACATGTGTGCTGTAGGAAGCATATTACACTTATGAGGTAAAAGTTGCTTCTTCACCACAGTACCCCTCATAATAGGACCTCCCTCATAATAGTACCTCCTCATAATGCTAGGACTTAAAGCAATGGCAATACTGTGTAACAAAAGTAACCTAGAGCTTATGCTGTATTGATATGTGGCATATAGTCTGAGGGATGGCCCTACGCACAGGTCTCTCTTTGGGGGCTGACACTGAAGACCTGAATGGCTAACTGTTGTTCTATGTGAACTGCTCTGAAAGTGATGCCTCCTATTATTTCCATGGAAACCACAGCAGATACAAAGAGCACAATAGCACATTTTGACAAAACAAATTCTCAGCTACCATACGCTTTTTTTTTTTTTTTAAATATAGTCACCACCAGTAGCCAGTTTACATGGGTGAGCTGATAGAGATGCTCTTCATTTCATGGTGTGACAGCTGTGCATGGCTCTCTGGAGTGAGGCTTTAAAAAAATAAAAGATCTAAGTAGAAAATCATTCACCTAAAAAATAAATGCCCACAGCCTGAAGTGCAATTATGAAGGTCCAGTTTTTATTATAAACTATACGTCTAGCACATGCACTGATAAATCATGCTTACGGAAGAAAGGAAAGCTGGCATTTCCTACAAATTCCCCTTGAATGGTTTTAAAAATATCACATTTGTTAGTAGGAAATAAAGTATGCATTCTTTCAGGACATGGAGAAAATGAAGAACAGGTATCTGACTCTATTTACAAATACAGGAATTTTTGTAGCCATCTTTGTTTAAAATATAGTAATTTTATGCTTTTTTTTAATGCAATATGCTGCATTGGCTATGAAAACAACGACAAATGCAGAAAACACACAGACAGCTATGCATACTGCAAGTTTTGTAATACCCATTTTATTTTCTACAGTTTACTTATGAGGATGTATTTCACTTTATTTCACAAGTCTATGCAAACTACTTACATGAAAAATATTCAAAAGATAGCTCCTTCTGAATACTTGATTATCAAGAGTACATATGAGATGTGGCTTTCATATGACAGATAAGACCTTCCACATAAGAACAATACTATTATCCTCCTTTATAACAGAAGGGAATGAATTATTAGAATGCTATTTCTAAAACATTCTTCATTTTTAAGTAACTATTTCATTTGTAAGATTGTTTTTAAATGAGTTCTTCTGAAAGCAAGCTTTCAAAAACATCCAGAAGCTTATACACGCATGCTTTGTTTTCACTGAAGAAGTCATCCTCAACACCGCTTGCTCTATGGCTTGGCTAAGTATGAAACACGATGAGATTCTGAAGACTTCTTAATTATCGAAGAAGTTGCTCAGCCTCCTTGGACTTGCTTTCCTTTGTTTTCCTCAGTAATGTTTGTTTTATAGCATTGATTTTTTCATCAAGTTCAGCCAATGAATAGTTCTGCTAGAAGATCAAAATAAAAACCACAGTCATTTACATCTTGTAACTGCTAAAAAAGTGGCTGAGCACTCAATACTGGTGGTCATTTCATACTGCACCTGAAAACAGAACTCATGCAGAGTTGTCTGACTCATCTGTGACTATTTAAACTTGAAAGGAAAGAATGTCAAGTTAGAAAAACTGACAGTACCAATCACGTACCAACATATCCATGCGATGTTCATTAGATGCATATTCAATCTGATGACAAAAAAAGCACAAGACAAAAATCCATTGGTAAAACTGGACAAGACTACTCTGATACTTACAGATCTCAGCTTTACAACTGAAGGGATTTTATCTTATTGTCCACCATCAATCTCCTCTGTGCTCATGTAACTTGATGATTTTTTTTTTTAACCCTCTTCTTAAAAACTGGTCATTTATAATTTTATAAAGGTATCATTTCACACTGTTCTGCTCTTGAAGAAGCAAAATTGCTTCTGACAGGTTCTTGGCAATACCAGGCAAAGTATATGCAAGTACTCCAATAGTCATAAACAGAAAAAAGAGCTGAAATCATCCAAGTGGTGAAGAGGCTCTCTGGCTGTGCAGCACTTGTCAGGAAGCAGCCCTAAGGCTAAGGGAAGCTCTCCTTTCAGTGGCTGGCCTCGGTAGGAGCCCAGGGTGACTCCACCTTGGTCCACCCCTCCTGATCATGTGGGAAACAGAGGTACAAACAATTTGCCTGTGATCCCTAGGCCAGCAACACTCCATCGCCAGTTTAAACCATAACCTAACAGTTCCTCTACACGCACTAAGGAAGCATCTTTTTTTTTCTTCTGTGAATGAGCCTAGTTCCTCAAGGCTTATATGGCCCACATCCCTTTCTAAGCGCTCTCCCAGTCATCTGTCTTCGAGTGTGACTATGAATGGCAGACTGTGTGCCATTAAGGAGAAATTTAATCATGTCTTAATGCAGTCCCTGACATGATAGTGTTGCATAAACGGCAATTATCACTGACTTAAGCTTGCTTCTTCTACAATATCAGGTCTTTCTCCAGAACTTCTGCTGAGTCAATCACTTCCACTTTTATCACCTCTACACAAAAAAATTACTTTCGGTTTAGGATGTTTTGAGAGAGAAGTAAACAGAAGTTCTACCAAGTAAATAAAAAAACTAATAATACTTACATGAGGAGGTTGAACCTTTCTCCTCTTGCCAGAACAGCTCTAAAGAAAAGACAATCAAAACAAACAATGTTACATGGACAGAGGATGACTCAAGTAGCTGCACTGTTTTTTTCCCCCCAGCAAGTACTATTTTCTTTCAAATGACAAGTTGGGTAGAAATACGAACTTGCAAAGATGGCCCATACATGAAATGTAACCACTGCACCGAGCCAGAGTCATCTGTCAGTGGCAGCTGCACTCTAACCTACTCCATTTTTGTACATCAAACAATTACTTCAATATGCATCTGTGTATGGTAAAATAAGTTGAGAAAAATTTCTTACTACAGATTGGAAGTATTCAGGAGACAGTCCTTCCAGCTCAAGAATTTTATCTTCAAGCTTCTTAATTCTCTGATATATGTCTCTTGGTACAGGGCCACCTAAATACACCAGTACAAATAAGACAGAAATCAGGGAAAGTGCTTAACTGACATTTTGAACTACAGATTCCAAGACTTTCATTCTTTGAGTCCAGTTAGCGACCAGCAGCTGAAAGTGAACGAGCTGGTAGGAAAATGAAAGGGAAGGACAATTAACATAAATCACAGTAAAATCTGGTCAATAAGCCAGTGCAATCTGTGAAGGCAACAGACAACTTCATGCACAGAGTTGAGTATGTTCCAGGGACTTTCTCAGACAACAAATGATCACTCTCAAAATACAGTCACACACCAAACATTACCACGTCAAAACTGACAGCAGGAGGGATCAGTCAGGATGGCAAACAACACACAAATTCACTTCTGATATATGAGACTGTCTTGAAGGGAGAACATCTGCACTGAGTATCGGAGGCTGGAGGACAGGCATGAGTTGTGCTTGACAAAGAACAGCATTTACTTGGCCACGGATGGGAGAAACAGGGGTGGAAACATGTGGGGAATGGAATAACAGAGCATTAAAACAAACAAACAATCAACCCCCCCTCAACCTGCCACTTGTTGTTGGCAACTGTACTAAAGCAGCTTGAGCTTGTTTCCCCACATAAGACTGGAAGCGAGCAAAAAATCACCCTTACAAAGCACCCACATAGTAGACTACAAAATCACTGTTTATCACAACTAATGGGTATTCCAATCAGAATGACAATCTAGTCCTGACCGTGACACATAAATTTATCAACTCAGCATCCTAATTTGGCATATGGCCCAAAATACTAGACCATGGTACTTGGGTGACAAAACTCTTCAATGCATCTGGCCTACTGTTTTTACTGTCAGAACTTACTGACTTGCCCAGTTTTACTACAGGAATGATAACTGTAGCACAAACTGGCCCACCTATGTCAAAACTTAAGCATGGTACAAACCTGTCTGCAACCGTAAGTGCGCCTCGATGTTCTGCAGTCTCTCCTCAACAGCTTGGTTTCCACAATCATGAATAGGTACACTGGCTTTATGATTGGATCCATGTGTTCCTTCAGACCTAGTCTGAGGCCCATATGTATTTACTACCCTAGAAACTAAGCAAAGAGAACAGAAATTTAACACACATGCACATGAAACACATCAACATACGTGTAATTAAAAGAAACAAAAAAGGTAATTAACATCACTAAAATCTCAAAAGCTGTGTGCTATATGTATTTCACTAATCCTGTATTTGAAGGGTCCCACAAACACTGAGATCAAAAATTCAGTATGAGTCCTTATTTCTATATATATATCAGTAATCAAACTAAATAAAAACCTATGACTCTACATTCGCAAAGAAAGAAAAAAAAAAAATCACATTCATGTCATCAGCTGCAGATAAACAGCAGAAAAGCAGATATCTGTCGGGAGTTGCACATGTGAACTGCTGTGAATGCAAAGAGGGAGACCTAATATTGTAGGAAGAACCATAAATACACATAGTTGAGGGAAGGCTTACGATTAGAAAAGCAACTATAAAACTCAGGAAGTTCTCTCCAATTTTTGTTCCTCAGGGAGCAGCCTTAATGAATTTTCACCTTTTTTCTTTTTTTTTCTTTTCCCTGTTGAACTGTGCCTTCATCAAAAGACTTTGGTCATTTCTTTTAAATCAGGGTCATTTCTCAAGTCCTTTCTGATAGAATTACTGCAGGGTACTGCACAGTTAGACTACGATGGCCACTCCAAACACTGCAGCACACTGACACACCTTTCACCATAGGTTTGAATGGACAAGTTACATTCTTGCTTCCCAGTTCCTTTCTCTGTCATTAAAGTTTCAGCTACTGTTCAGGATTCAGTCACCTGAAATATAGCCCTTTTTTTTCCCCACACCAAGCCACAACCCAAGTTAAAAACAGGCATTTTACAAAGTGATTGCTGAGAAAGCTTCATAGTCAAATATTCTTGACTCAAATGTACTTTTCCCTCTACCTCAACTCACCAGACCCCTTAATGCTTATAACCAGCACTGCGCATCAGAGCAGTTTTGCAAAAAATGGAACAGAAGGTTACTTCCATTCTGGGATTTTGACCGTCTTAATAACAGAGCAACCTGTGTACTAGCAGCCTTTTATACATTGTATCTGCTGTATCATAACTTCTACACCACTCACTCCTTTGCAAAAAATAGTGCAGCGGTAACTCTGTTCCCCAAATTCCCACCTCTGTCTCAGAACTTCCCCTGTGCCCTCAGAGTACTTTCTAATTCAACCTAATTATGTTGAAATTAAATAAAATTAGCTTTTGTTTTAAATTAATCAATTCCTTATCTGGACTGATGGCCATACCTTAGAATAAAAGCTAAGAATTGCTCAGCTTCTCTGCTCTGCTTTATGTTCTGCATCTTTGATTTAATGCAATGACAACAGGCTACTTTGATTTGGTATTGTGTATAACGAACAGCCTACTGAGGAAATTATGGGATAAAAAAACCTCAAAGATGTAAGAGAAGATTTAAAGTATTTGTTAGAGTCATAAATCAATTTGTTAAGTTTCCACTTAGAAGAACTCAGTAAAAAGATTCTAAGCCAAAATTCATGCGTACTGCTCTACCTTAACTCTCTTAATAAACGGATATTAAAATAGTTGCTTACCCTTTATATGGCTTTTAAATCCAGGATAGGGTGTGAAAATAGCATCTGTTCTGGCACAGCTATTTTCTAAATAAATAGTAAGAAGGAAAAAAAAAGGCCCAAATTACGTATTTTCAATTTAAAATACTTTAACCATTACCAGTTTTAAAGCCAATCTAATCTAATTTAAATTTTTCATATAACAAAAGCATCAGAAATCATTCATTCTGCAAAAACATGCCCATAAATAATTTCAGACACTTGCATGGACCTATCAGTTTTACCTGGCTAAGTCATCTCTATAAATATGTGCACACATATACACAAGGTTATTAAATCAGGATCAAATTTCTTCTGATCTATTTCTTTAAGTTTTACTCTTCGCTGTGCTCCTCTAACATCTACTTCTTCCTGCGCAGAAGTTTCTTCCTTGCACTACAGAGCTGTTTTATGTCCTTTCTTAAAACTGCTTTCTTCCTAATTTCAGACTGCTCTGGTTTACTCATCAACCTTCCAGCACTTACTCTGATGCCTGTGACTTCTTTAATTTGCTCAGACATAAAAACTGCCAGTACAGGCCACCTCAGTTTATTCCAGTGTTTTTATTTAAATATAAATACACCAAAGTTCTATGAGTATTTTATTATGGCTGAATATACAAAAGAAGGACTTTTTGTTTCTTCAGCAACTTAATTAAGTTTTAGGAAGCACTATTTTACCAGCTAGTGTCTTCTACGTAAATTCTCTGTAAGACTAATGGAAGAATAAGCTTTGATCTCTAACAGTATGAAGTACTTCACAGAGACAATGCATGTGGGGGTTCATAATTACTTAGAAAAATCTATGCATCTTTAACTACTTATGTATATAAAAGTGAGTCTGTGTAACCAGCAAATACTAATTGTGCTAATGGGATACAGTCTACCAGACGCATTTAAGGCTGATTATAGATATAGTCAGCTGTGCCAGGTGGTACATTAAAAATAGCAATAACACGAGTTATGCTGAAATAAAATAGTTATTCTAAGTAGCTCATAATTAAAATTTATTACAGATATATTTCTTTGTCATTCAGCTAGCATTAAATTAACTTCAATTTGATACATGCAATTCCCAAAACATATCTGAATTGCAATACTGTTAAGTTTAGAAAGAATATCTAGCTAGAACATCGAGAACGACAGCTACAAAAGTAATCCAGTCGCAGTAAGACCTGTAATCTTTCTGTACAGAATCCATTAAACATTTTCAGTGAACAATTCCTTTTTATTTTTTGGTGTGTCTGGTAACATCTGCAGAGCATGTGCATATTCTTAACATTCAAAAATATATATATCCTTTTTTTAATTAAAAACGAACAAACAAATCAACAACTTAAATTGCTATGAAGATTAAAGTCTGGCTAGCCAGTTACCTTGATTACAATCAATAACATTGCAAAATTCCCTGACATTATTTTCATTGATCTCAGCTTGTTTCCTCTTGATGAAGGCTGATATCCTCCTGTCAATCTGTAGGTAACAAACATGATGGCATATATCTATTTCATTCTTTGAATTTAAAATTTAGAAAGAAAAAGACCTTTTTTTTTTTTTTCTGATATAGGGAAGTCACTTACTTCTGCTTTTCCAGCTTTTATTTGAACCACCTCTGGATCAAAATTAGTATGTGCATTCTTCAGATCTCCCAAGTCAAAATTCGCATACTTTTCTTCAGTCTGAGAGTTACTATCATAAACATTTAAATTTGTTTCACAACTTTGGTCTTCTGTTTTACCTGCAGGTTCAACGTGACCTATGCTTTCCTCTTTAATCAATGGCTGGAGTTTTTCTAAAAGAGGCTGAACAAAGGAAACAGTACATTAGGGTTAAAGGGGAAAAAAGAAACCAAGAACAACAACAAAACAAAACAAAACAAAAAAAAAAAGAAGAAAAAAAGCCAGCTACAATAATGATTTCTAAGACAGACTGACTGAAATAATTTTAGGAAATCCAACACTTGCTTCTGACAGAGAATGGTAATTAAAAATATACACTATCTATCATTCTAAATACTCTGCACTATGATTTTGGTCTTTTTGACCTGCGTCTTTTAAATATTTGTATAGGAAAACTCCCAAATTTCTGAGAAAATCTATCAGTTACTCATCTGTGAGTAGCTAAATCAAAAGCTTCAATCATTGGCACCAGTGCCACTTAACTACCATGTCATTCAAATGCCTACTCAGAACAGTAAGGCTTAGTATTCTTCCTTCTCAACACGAAAGCCAATGCTTTCACACTGTAAAGCCTTTACTTTATCACCAGAGCACTACATTCTCCACTTGAAACTGCAGTTGCCCAAGTGAATGAGAGAACACAGACACAAAATATATAGGTATTATCCAGAACACATGCTTTTCTTGACATGGTTGATTATCTACTTGGGTCATGAAATTAAATGAGGGAATGCACACTGACATCTGTAGCAGTAAAACAAAAGCTTATTATTCTACTGTAGCATCTCTTCCACAAGATGTAAAAACAAAACCTTGGTGTATGTGTGTGTGTGTGCGTATATACACATACACTTACACATACATACACACGCACAGAAGTCACACACCTTCATTTTTGTTTTCACCAGTTTCATCTAATCTAAATTTACTTATCTGTTTTCCCTCCAGAAATCCAGATTTTTTTTTAAAAAACACCACATGGCTTCTGCAAGTATTTTCATGAAATTCCTCCATTCAACTGAAGGAACGCCACAAGTAATTTTTAATTGCTTTTTTCTTGCTTGTTTTCTCCTTCTGTTTATCCAGAGAAGGATTTTACTTATCTGGGAAACACAAAGGGATTTTCCTATACCTGTAGACAAGCAAATACAGAAACTTTGTTTCTTTTCAACTGCCTTAGAACTACACTCTTGAAATAATTTGTTGACTAGCTGAAGGGAAAACAGATATTCAAATTCCCACCTTTTACACATCAGCTATCAAGGTCAAAACACTGTTCAGATACCAGCTGATAGCACCATGCAACTAAATTATAGCTACTTTTGACAGGGTTGGAAAGTTTCACATAGCTAAATGAAACGACAGTAATAGTGACTGGCTACTTGGCAGGATGAGACATTAATGTCAAATAAATTACTCTTTAAAAAGAAAAAATCCTACGCTGAAAATATATTTAATTGCAGTAAGACACTCCAGGATGTGTCATGCTGGGATAATGCCACTTCTTGAACCACTGAAAGCACTCCATGAGCCTCAAAACTCACCCAACGCATGGAATCATTATCATAGCATGACACACACCTGCCGTGTCTTATTGCTTAATTATAACCCACCATAGATGGAAATGTATCACATTTACAATGCAAGTCTAGAAATCAATGAGGCTGCATTTATTCAGCCTGCTCACCTACAGTGGCTATACCCACCATTAATATGAAAAATCTGTAAGCACAGGTACCTCTGAAACATACCAGGATTTCAAGTGCGTAACACTTGTGAACCCTTTTTTGTTGAACATAGCAGTAAGATCAAAACAAGTCAAATCTGTCAGTTTAGGTAGCGCAGCTACATTCAGTTGTTGACCACTTTAGTCAAGCTGAAAGTGTCCAATGGAATATTTACCTGCAAACATAAAATATGCTGCTGAAGTGCACTAAAAAGCAATGTTGGCTGAAGTGCTGATGTGCTCTGAAGCTTGCTCCAATCGATTACAACCTTCACAACATCATCTCCAAGGTTAAGCTTCCACAGAGAAGAACAAACATTGCAAAAAAACAGTACGTTATGCCATGTTAATGTCAGAAAAGCATACAAGAGTTCTACAGGACAACAATTATGCCCAATCTCATGCAGACCCCACCTTTACATGGGTTTGACATTAATTATAATTCAAGTAGCCACCACTTTCAAAGTAAGCTAGCATTAGTAGAACACATTCCAAAATTAGAAAATTCTAACAATCTAAACACACTTTCACTGTATTAACTTGACCTTTAACTTTGGTCAGTTCTCTGTCCAATTAACCACAGTACTTGAGCATACTGCTCATGCTAATTACTCAAATATTTTCTTAAACAAATGATAGAAGCAGCAGTAAGAAGAAACACCCACCCAGAATGGCAGTTTCCTGTACATACATGTGTGTAATTAAATGTGCAAGCCTGAATGACCACCGTCTTGACAGTGCGTCATTTGCACTTGTTAACCTAAAGCAGGCTTTATATAAAAAAATAACACTGTTAAAGTGAAGTCCTCACAAGATCTTCCAGTTAAACTCTGTACCACACAGCATCACTCTCAAACCTACTTTGAAATCCCTGTTTCCTTCATGAGCATTGAAAACAAATAGCAATTGCCATATTCTATTGTCTTTGCTGAGAAATGCTAGCACTTAACTCCAAAACAATGAAGAGAAACACATGAAGGGAACCTTAAGTTATATTTAAAGAAATTATGCATCCTCTATAAATTAAAAAATCAGTTTAACTTTTTAATACAGAACTGACTGTTAATAATCACTAATTAATTATGTACATTCACACACCTCTTTGTCATATTCGTTACACTAAAGCTTTACAGACAAGATCTTAAAGGGATCTTTCATTTTCACAAGCCAACTATGTTGCTTTCTAACCAAACATTCCCTAAGCAATTTCCCAAATTATAAATACAAATAAAACAATTGTTTAAACTCAAAAGGATCTACAGGTGCTCTGTTTCAGATGCAGAATCCCAAGTTCAGAGCAAATTTGTACATCTACATCTCATTCCTCCCATATTAGAAAAAAATAAATAAAAACATCGTATCAATTATAAAATTGACCTTGAACACGTGGTCTAAAAGTTTATCTTCCAATGGACACAAAATGCATATGTACTTGTTTCCTATCACAGCATATTATGAAACAGAAATAAAACAAGAATGCTTCCGTTACACTGAAGGCAAAGCAGTGTAACGTGAGGTTGCTCTACATCAGTTTTTGAACCAAGTAATACTGTACTATACAGCATCATACGTAAAGAAGGACAAGGCTGAACCCTTATTCTTAAGTCAAAGCACAGCCTTGTTAAATCCAGTGTTAGGTTCAAAATCAACTGCATAGTAAAAGAGATGGAAGATCTACTGACCTTTAGAGAAAAAAGTATATACATAAACACGTAGGGGAATAGCAAACAGAA
Organism: Oreortyx pictus; assembly: GCA_036925125.1. Lineage (NCBI taxonomy): Eukaryota > Metazoa > Chordata > Aves > Galliformes > Odontophoridae > Oreortyx > Oreortyx pictus. The sequence continues at coordinate 36,299,726 of JAUPFR010000006.1, forward strand.
ACGCACTGTTTTCCAGTGCACTACAAAGTGACAAATGAGACACAGTTTTTATCTAGTTAGATACGTAATGTATTTCAGGTAATTTTCACAAACATTATTATTGTTGGTTAGTACTTCACATACATAAGAGGCAAGGAAAATAATATTTTAGTAAATAATTGTTATGAACATCTCAGAAAAATAAGAATGTATCAAGAATTTAGTAGAATAGAACTTTACCTTATGAGTTAAATATCTGCGCCTGTGTGATCGTCTGAAAGCCACTAGCAAGTACTTCTCCCCGAAGTTTTTAGAGTAATATATGCTACACTACAGAGCACTGATAAGGTAAACAGGTACAGAGGTACACTATCGTAAGAGACAAAATATGTGTCCTACTGTAATGGCCTAGTAAGTCTTCTTTTCTGAAAAGAAATCAGTTGATGTGCACATTCTTATCACACAGCGCTATGGTGCCATGTGCAAAAACAATACCTTCCAACATAGAGTCTAGAAGCAAGGGATAAATTCACACACACTGTTAATTGAAGGACAAACTCCTCCTGCTATCAAACACATTTCAAAAACAGAGCACTTATTTTTCTCCCTCTTTTATATCCTGTAAAAATTGTAAAAAGAAGGGTTATAAATTCTATAATTTGATAACTTCAAAACCTTCATAGATTTACAGTTCTTGAGTCTATTCAACAGCAACTTGCAGAAACAAAAGTTAATCCAGCTCTTTGAAGTTATTTTTTATGAACTACACAAACTACCCTTTGGGACTTAAAGAACTTTCCAGGATCTGTCATATTGCTTTCAAGAGTTCTTATCTCCAGATGTCCTCCTAATCATAGCGCTGCAAGTCACTGCCCTAGTTAAAATAATCACATATATTATATGTAATATATATATATATAATTTTATATTCATAATACATTCCTATTTCCAGTGCAACTCGCTAGCATAAATCTAGCTTAAGTTGCTATGACAGATCACGAACTGTGATAGACGAAGACCTGGCAAACATTCAGCCATCTCAATAAAAGGGAGAAGGGGGCCAGCAGCTTCAGTCAAAAGCACAAGATGGATATGCAAAGCAGATAAGCTGCTAAAACACAATTCCAGGCCATCAGAACTGAAGTGGCGGCATGTAAGAGTGTAACTGGACAACTGGAAATGACCTTGACTGAGCAATGAGAAGAGCCTCTTCAGCTAAGATGGGGCATCCAAACTCCTACCTATTCATGGCTCAGTGCACAGTGAAATGGCTTTAAGTTGTCACGGAAAGAACACAATTCAAATGCCAGTGAAGACACCCTTATTCTGCTCCATAACCACTGCAACCCACCTGAGGGCATGCAGCAACTCTAATATCAACGTACTGCCTCCCCAGGACATTAGCTCGCCACCTGGCCCCGCTCCTAAGTGCAGAAGCACGACTGCACTTCTATTGCCTCCGCAAAACGACACCTATCCACAGAGGAAGATGAGTTACCTTGTAAATCATTTATGGCAACGACTAAGTTGTCACCGGAAGCTTCTCTTGATAAGGGCCTCCCACCGCTGCCGCGCTGTCTGCTAAATAATTCATCGGCACTAAAACCCCAAGCAGGTGTTTCAGCCCAAAGCACCACAGGGCAACGCCACTCCTAAGCACCACGCGCTCCATTCCCGTTGTCACCTGCAGGCGTGACAGCCCTACTGCAGGCTTCTTTTCTCCCCCCGCTTTAAGCCCATCCCCGACGCCCGTCCAAAGGAGCGAGCAGGAAGGCAGCCGCACTCACCTGCCCCGCCAGCCCGGCCAGGGAGCGCAGGGCGCTGCTGGCCACCTCCGAGACCGCCAGCTCGGCTCCGGCCTCCGCAGACGGCACGCCGGGCTGCAGCGGGCTGGACGCCGCCGCCATGACGCCAGCCCGGGCCGCAGCCGCCAGCGACGTGCCCCGCGTCGCTCGGCGATGACGATCAGCCCGGGCGGCCGCGGACCGCCCCCGCGCGATGATGGACAGGAGCGGTAGCCAATGGCGAGCCGCGCTCCCGAGGCTTGTGTTACGGCCGTGCTGGCGGTGCTCGGGCTGCGCGGGTTTTCAGTGGCTGTGCACAGCGCAGCAGGGCCCTGGTGGGGAAGCTGTGGCTGTTGTGGCTGGGTACTGCCCGTCCTCTGCTGATCCCCTGTTTCTCAGGGAAGGACACGTGCTTGTCCATGCTTGGTGCGGCATGCTGTGTCCAGGTCCACAACGTGTCAGTCACGTGGCTTTCCCAGGGCTGAGGGAACCTCTTACCTTTTGCTCCTTTAGTAGGTCTCCCTGGGAACTTTTCTCAGCACAAGTCCATTGCAACTCTCCTATAAAGGACCATCTCAATGGCTGCAAAGTCGCAGCTTGTTGGGTCAGCAGCATAGCTTGCCCTGAGTGCTGCTTTGGCACCTTTGGTGTAACCAGGCTTTGAACCTGGACTGCAGCTGCTTCTGTGGCGCATCCTCCTCTCCCTGCAAGGACACTTTGTCCCCTTGCCCTTTTCTTTGCCTCCTGTCCCTTCCTATCCGTCAACTGCATCCCTACTGTAGTGCCTTCACTGAGCACGTTCGTGGAGGGAAGGACGTGTTAATTCTAAGCATTCTAAGATTAACAGATTATTGCACTTCTTTTTCAGACTTACTTTTCTGGTTACTACTTCACTTTTGTATGCTTATATGAGCTTCTCTTCAAAGCCTTGACTCCTCAGGTTACAGAATGATTGCTTTTTCACCAGACAATAAGGAGCAAGTTTGTCACACTCTGTAGGGCAAAACTACTTCCTCAAATGCAATCTGCTCAACTTCTTTCTTAGAGCAACAGCAGCACTGACAAAGGATTTCTAACTGATGCTTTCTTCTGTTTCCTAATTTCAGTCTTTTAGCCTTCATGAATTTTCCTGTTCCCGTCACTGGAAGATTTTCTTTACTATCTGTTGTTTCTCTTGATTCTTTTTATTCTTCCTGTCTCTTGAATAGGATCTTCCTAGGCTTATGAGCAAATTTTCCTTCTCTGGTATAAAGGGAGACCATAGAGCTCAGTTCAGTATAGACTAGTCTAGAGATTTTAGCTTTCTTCTGCATCATGCATTGTTCAAGCCCAAAGAAAGATCGTTAATAGAAAGCAACAGAATATTAAGGATAAAAGAAAATCCAGACAGACAAGATGGACAGAGGTTGCCTACTTACCCAGATGTATGTGTTTCTTTTCATAAGGTATTGAGCATACTGGGATGTGAGGAAAGCACTGAAATCTTTGGTTTTCTTTCATTTTCTGTCCCATCACCCTTTGCACTGTTTTTTTGTTTTTGTTTTTGTTTTTGTTTTTTTTTCTTTCCTGGTTGATGCTGTGATTTCAGCAGCACAGGAGTAATTTTCCAACTGCCATGGCTGACTTAAACCCTTGGAAAATGGTAATGTCTCTGAACTGTTATGGGATCATGAGCAAGTTCTGGACCTTCAACCAAAAGAGAACATCTGCTCAATTCCAGAGGCAAAATATTGATGTCAGAGCTAATGATTTAAAAACATATTTAATGGAGAAATGCACTTTACAAGAATATCTTGCCTGAATTGCACTAGGTCACACTTGACTGGATTCAGTTTATGTGAAACACTACATCTTCCCTTAGAGAAACAGTGCTGATTCCAACTGCTAAAGAGAGCACAGAATTTCTTCCTACTTTCTGTCTCTCAGAAAGCCTCAATCCATGTTGCAGCTGCTAGCTGAATAAATTTGTTATCTTCTGAAATTTCACAGATTAAATTATATAATACATTATGCAAACATGAACAGAAACAGCAGTAATCCAAAGTGATTTAAGAGATTAGAAAAATGAGACCATGTGTGAAAATGAGCATAGGGGAAAATGCACAAATACAGCTAAGAACAAACTATGCTAAACGTTCATATCTAATGGGGGAGAGAGATTAGAGCAGAACAGCTCCAAAAAATGATTGTATGTTCACTGCATATGGTGTGCAATGAAAATGAATACACTTGCAATCGCCTCTGGCTGTAAAACTGGCCACAGTAAATCCAGGCCTCACATAAAAAACAGAGGAAATTACATGGCATGCTCCCTAAAGCTGATGAAACTATAAAATATTGGAATTTCTCATTGCTTGGAAGATGCTGTTAATTTTCAGGGAATCTGCAGAAAATTGGCAAATAGTGGATTGCTGGTGATAGAGATACTAGTTTACAAAGAAGGATCAGAAGATTTAAATATGTGTAACTTGCCACTAATGGTTATTTTCAGCAGTTCTAATGATGTGACTACCAAGGAAGGCAATCATTTAGAAACAGTTTTGAACATTCAGGGATAGAGCTGTCATGGTAAGATTAAATCTTCCACAGCTTTGATCCCTGAAATGGATCTCTGAGGCATATAAAAACCCCACACCTTGAAAAATGTAAACACAAAAACAGTGTTGTTCAATAACAAACAAAGAAATAAAAAAGGGAAGTAGATCATTGAAATGAAAAAGGATTTTCTTTTTTTTTTCTAAACTGTTTCTTCTTTTTATCTAGTTCATGAAATAATAAAGAAATACAGCTCTTTCCTACTCTAGATGCCTCTAAATTCTCTAAAATCCCAGTAAAGTTTAATTAGTTGACACAACTTACATTTGCTAATCATCACTGTCATAATTACTTCATAATAATCATACTGTCATAATTTCTTCTGCTGAACATTACGTTTACATAATTTCTGAACTCACACTTCAATTTTGTCCCTAACTAGCACCAAAATAAAGGTGGTAAGAACCAGTGGTTGAGGTTTGTTTGCTGAAGAGTGAAGTGCTGATCTAAGGAGCCGGTGTAACATATAAGCAGATTTTTCTCTTGAATGGAAAAGCTCATTTGGTGTACTTTTGCTTATGTCAGCTGTATCACCATGGAAAGGAAAAAGAGGCACTTCAGAAAAATTGAAATGAAATTATTTGGAACTTGATAGATAAAAAAATACCCTGAGTTCTGCCCAAAGCCGCAGGAAAGTGGTGCAGCTCAGTACTTGCTGCCGTAAAGGTGGTGTTTTTGTTAGTATCCAGATTATTAGTGCTGTTCTAAATCATTTCAGTCTATAAATAGACATTTGATAGTAGCCTACGCATTGGATTAAAATAGAATAGGAAGTAACAAAGATGCTTCCAGAATAAAAGCATATTTTTCCAAACATTGATTTCAGAATAAGAGCCCATGTTCTGTAGCTGCCCAGGTATCGAGGAAAAGGCATCACCCCAACTCAACATTCTGGGTTCTGATTCAACCAGATGCTTAAGGTGGTGCCCACTTTTATACAGTAGCCCTAAAACGTAGCATACTTCCCTAAAATTTAGCCATGTACTTAATCACGTCATCAAGCATCAAGTCACTTCACTGACTGTCAAATAGGGACTGTCTTCCTCCAAAAGCCAGCACTTTGCAGACCTTTTGGTGTTTTGCTCACACCATAAAAATTAAAAAGCCCTGTTCTGTCACAGTCAGAGTGGGGTTTGTGTGAAATGTGCTGTGGAGATATGCTGTGATGTATTAGCATACAAAGAAAACAGCAATGAGAAACAACAACAAAATCCAATAATAAATAAATAAATAAATAAAACTATATAAGTATCTTGTTTACGACATGTAGTAATTTTATAATTCCTAACAAAATACAAATGCTTCATGTAGCTGTTACCTGCTTCATATTTAATCTCTTTACACTTACACGCACATAGACACATGACTCTTCAAGTCAGAATCCTGACTTTGTTTTATCCTGAATGATTTTGCGTAATTCTCTATGCTTTGCTTTACTTTGGTCTTCATTGTTAATGTTTTATTTAGTAATTTTACTGACATGCTTAAGTTTTATTCCTTACCTGTCCCCTCTTTCGTTCTCCACAGGCAAATAAAATTTGCATAATCTGTAAAATTCTTCAGTTCATTAATTCAAATCTTATATAATTTGGGATCAAGTATTGACCTTTGCAAGGCCCAGCTCAACAGCTCTTCTTAGAAGTCTGTGAACCATTATTATAATCATTTAGTGTGCACAGATTTGGACTTCTGTAGTTACTTTGAAAGGTTTGATTATAAACCTCATTCCTATAATTTCCTTTTGAGACTCTAACATGAAAATATAGAGGATAACTTGCAGAGCAGGCGTCTGTGCTCACCGTGTTTCCCATGTCAGTGAACTGTCAGTAAACTGACACAAGCTTTGTGAAATTAAGCACTCATACCTGAAGATATTCTAAAAATTAATAATATTCTACTGCATTAATATGTACATGCTTCACATATTATATATTTACCTCAGGTTTAATGGGATACTTGAAAATCTATATTTAACAGAAAAGCAGGAATGTAGCACATTTACTTCAGAGGAACTTTAACTTTTGGGATTCCTTGATTGCTGAGTGCTTGATTTTAAAAGCTGTAGTTTGCATCTTTATTAGTATAATTGGACTATTATTTTAAAAGAAATAATAGTGATAGGTGCTTAGAAACATTTAAAATAGGCTTCTTCAGCTGTGCTATGTACATCCTTTTCACAGTTCAGCTTGGCTGGAGCCAAATCCTTTACTAAACATACATTCTTCCTAGCCTTTTCTGCAGAACTATGAAACTGCTCAAATTTAAATCGACCTCTTGCTTCAGCGTTTTAGCCTATAGATTGCTATACCACAGTGGTTAGATGTTTATCATCTAATAGACCACATCTGACTTTACTGGTCTGATCAATCATTCAGTATGCACTGAGGAACCAAACCCAGATGTGAAGTTTGATACAAGATTCGTGAAGAGACAGTTGAAATTATGTACCTGTATGGCATAGATAAGTTGAGTTTCTCTTGGTAGCCTTAAGATATTACAGTGCAAGATAGGCACCTAAATCTTTTAAGCTCCTCTGGAAATACCATCCTGTGTTCATACCACCTGCAGTATCCTTCAGGTTCTACCTCTACACAAGAAAATACACAGCGCTCTTTTTTTGATATCAAGTAACTATAAAGTTATCTGAATGTATTCAATAATTCAATATTCAGTGATTCTCCATTTTGTTATAGTAATCAGACAAAACAATGGATAACACTCACTTTTACAATGACAGTATTTTTTCCAGCGTAGAAGAGGCATTTGTTAGTAGGGAATATGGAGTCTTTGACATTTTGGGTCCCAATCCTTCAGTGAAGCAAGTCATGCACCTGCTTACTTTGTGCACAAATCATTCTAATGAATTCTAAAGGACTATTCATGTGCATAAAGCTAAGCCTGTGTGTAAAAGCCTTTGCAAGACTGGGCCTAGGTTGTAAGTTTGATAATGACCTGAGGCTGATTGAACAGAGAACAAGAAATCCTTTTTAAATGTTGAGAAGTTCAACTCCAGTTCAGATGCACAGGTATGGGCGATTCTAATAAACATTGTACACATGGAATTCTCTAAACTGAGAAGAAAAAGTCACAATAGGCAGCTCATATCTTTTTTTTTTGTTTATGTTTTATGATACTTCATTTTCTCTAAATCTTTTTAACTCTTGCTTTCAGCTTAATTACATTATGACAATGAATTCCATTTGAATAACTATATTGCAAGGCCTCCAGAGCTTATATATTTAAAATTCTTATATATATATGTATATATGTTTATATTACGTTTGTGCATGTAAAAAGCATATGAATGAATGTTTGTATATATACGTAGCCTGTTTTAAAGACTAAATCTAGTTAGAGAATTATAATTGTGTGAAGACGTACCTGTGCTCTTTCAAACATTTTTGCTGAGGAAAAGACAAAACATCAACACTGTTTCATATGAAAGGAGCTTTCCATGTTTGGTAGTTCTCACCATGCAATATTCTAGTTTCTTCTGCAAGTACTTTGTGTTGCACTGCAGCATTTTACATTCTCAGAGGCAGCACATCACGTGCGGGAGCGTCCCAACCACTCAGCAATATTAGTTCTGTGAGGTGCTTATACTGGGAACTTTGATGGAGTTTGATAATGTTTTTCATGTATTTGGCAGTAAATGTGCAAACAGCACTCCTAAAATTATTGCTTTGTGTTTTTAAATGGGTGTGAGAAATCAAGGAGATTACATCTGTGTAAGCTAAATTCCTGCCCTCTGCTGTAGATTTTGTCATTTAACATGTAGAGCATATAAAACAAACATGTTTATGTGCTATCAGAGAAACATTTCCTTTTGCATAAAGCTAACTGTGATTTGCTGCCTGATCGTGATCTATTCGCTGCTAACACAATCACTCTACTTGGTGGCCTTTAGGTAACATCAAATGTGAAATGTCACCTGTTTGTTAAACTCACTGACTCAAGTTTATTAGGAAGATGATGGTGTTAAGATGAAGTTGGCAGAAAAAGAGGGAAAGAGCCTTTGTCTTGAAGCTTAATCAACTATTAGTCACACTAGACTGGCCCATCAAAAATTTCCTGTTTTCTTAGTTAAAGGATGAATTTAATAATCTCAACTGGGCGAAGAAGTGAGCAGATTAGGCAAGGAAAATTCATACCAAAGATGCAGTGGGTGAAAGTGATCTTCCTGGGACCACCAATGCTGGCTTTGTTGTAGCTATTGGACTTGGGACATGACAGACCTTTTGCTCAGTTTGATGCAATAAAGAGATTCAAGAAGATACTTCCATAAGGTGCTGTGCTCCTTTGCATCTCTTTAATTATTCTTAATAGTTAAACAAAGATAAAATATATGGAGTTGGAAAGTATTTTTGCTGTTTTATAATTTAGCAGTTCATGCTGAAGTTTTCTTTATGTTCTTTCTGTTTTTATGCAAGCAGCCTAGAAGATGGACATTTGACAGGCCACAATAGACTGCTCCTTTCCCAGGTATCTCCTGCTTGTTTCTTTTATCTGTGAATAGGAAATGGCTTAAAGGCACCTGTGTTATGAAGGTCCCAGGGGCAGCTGCCTGACTAGTGAATGCCTGATTATGTGTTAACATGCTTTGTCAGATATTGGCAGAATCTGTTCTCTTCTTTTGCCTTTTCAGTGAGGGTACCATTGACAGACTGGCTACCCATTTATAGAAATGTTGTCCATCAAACTGTGAGGAAGGACAATGGTGTTTTTCTGTGGCCAGTGACTGTGGGAAACTTTTCTTTGGCTATTCAGGCAATTTTTGTAGCTTGCTCTGAAGAGGAGAGACTGATGAGTGCAAAAAGTACAATTAAGCAAAGCCAGACTTCAATTGAAGGCTGTAGTGTAGTCTGCTGTTCTCATTTTTTTATTTGGAAAAAAAATCTATGGGTTTTCACGTTGCTGTGTGGCATTCAGCGGGGGGCTATTACAGTCCTAACTTTTTTTTCTAGACCACCTAATTCTAAGTAAAAATTAAATGTAATGAGAGCCACTTGGAGTTCTGAATATTTTAAAGCATAATTCCCACAGAAGGGTTTCGACCTAAACTGCAGAGAGCATCAGTTGGCTAATTATAGCTGCATTTTATATTACAGCAGGTGTCAGATGCAGTCATCTCAATAAAGTCCACATAATACTCTGGAAAATAACAAAAGCTTTTCTTTGAATGCGGGTACTAATTTCTGCTAGGTGTCATATGAGCTCTGATACTTCTTATTGGCATTAACAAGAGCACTGCAGCACTCACACATGCTTTTTGCTTAGGTTGAATTGATACTGTGAAGCACTTGCTTGTCAGCCTTGACAGATGTCAGTAGTTAATACTAGTGTTGCAGAGGTTGGTATATAATGCAAAGAAACTTATGTAAATACTTTTAGATGATGGGCTGATTTTGAGAATGAGTATGATCTGCACACCAGCTTACTTAGTAAAAGGTAAATAGACAACAACATAACTTCTTCAGTTTCTGTCTTAAGTCATCTACAAGGGCTGATAAAAAGGCAGTAACCTAGGTGAACTAGAGCGCTAAAGCTCATAAGCACTTCATGTTTTCATACCAATTCCCAGTTTAGTGGAAATAGCAAGTTTGAGTTCCTGAAGTGATGGGTGACAAAGGTCTTTCCTAAGTCTTGCAACTGAGATTCACCAGAGATTTTATCTTCAGAACAACTTGCACGTGAAGAAACTACAATCTATATGCATTTGATGGTCACCTACCTTTTTAATTAAAAGGTAATTCCATGATTTCAAGGGGAATGTGTTTTAAAATATTCATGAATCACTAAAATACTGAAGTGGGTAGCTTTCCACAGAAGCCCTTGAATACTAGGAACTGTGATGACATTGAAGTGGAATTGCAGGCACGATGGGCATAGTGAGAAGCACACATGGCAAAACTTGCCCAACTGATTATGTGCAGCCTACCATGCAAAAGAGGCACATCTCAGGTTAGTCTGGTGCTCTGAGAAACAGTAAGACAGGAGAAATCTCAGAATAGAGCTGCAGGTTGAGTTTTGAGAGACTTGCCACTTCTGAAGGGGACAAGATATGCCTGATTCAGTAAGGGATTACAAGGAGGGCTTCATCAAATAATAATAACAGAATCACAGCGGTTGGCAGAGATCATCTAGTCTAACTCCCTGCTAAAGCAAGTTCTCTGGAGTAGGTTACACAGAAAAGTATTCAGGCGAGTTTTGAATGTCTCTGGAAAAGGAAGTTCCACAGCCTCTCTGGGCAGTTTGTTTTAGTGCTCTTTAATGCTCAAAGTAAATAAGTTTTTCCTCATGTTCACATGGAACTTCCTCTATTCCATTTTGTGCCTATTGTCCATTGTTCTGTCTCTGAGAATGCTGAAAAGAACCTGGCCCCATCCACTTGACTCCAGCCCATTAGATATTTATATTTATAAGATCCCATTCAGTCTTCTTTTCTCCAGACTGAAAAGTTCCAGCACTCTTCGCTTTTCTTCATAAGGGAAATACTCCAGGACCCTAATCATCTTTGTGGCTCTCCACTGGATTCCTTCTAGGAGATCCCTGTCTTTTTTGAACTAAGGAGCCCAGAACTGGATACGGTATTTTAAATGTGGCCTCACTAGTGCAGAGCAGAAGGGGAGGATCACCTCCTTCAGCATGCTAGCCATTCTCTTTTTAATGCACCCCAGGATACCATTGACCATCTTGGCCACAAAGGCACACTGCTGTCTCATGGCCAACTTGTTGTGCACCAGACACTCAGGTCCCTCTCTACAGAGCTCCTCACCAGCAGGTCAACCTCTAACCTGTTCTGATGTATGCAGTTATTCCTCCCCAGGTTAAGGACCTGCCCTTGTTGAACCTCCTAGTGTTCCTATCTACCCAACTCTCCAGCCCATCTAGATTAATGCCAAATTCCCAGCTGCTCATGCATGAGGAATGCAGAGGTTTTAAAAGTAAGGAACACAATAAAATTATCTTTTATTTTTAAGATGTAATAAACAGTCAACTGAACAAAACAGAGCTACAAGTTCTGGTGATTTATCTTAGCAATTTCATAAGGAAAAACTGTCACTGATTATGAAATATGATTTAGTATTATTAACTACTGAAAAATAGTTTAAATTTTGATATTACATCATTGCATACCAAATAAACTAAACTTGTAGGATGAGCTGGCTTTTCTCCTGAACACTAGGTGCGATGAGTACTTTATAAAAAAACAAATGGAATTAAATTAAAATATAATTGTCCATTTAAGAATGCATGCATTACTGCAATTTCATATGTGTGCTGTTAAGAATCTTTCTAAATATAATTAGAAAATGAATATATATAACCAATATTGCCTCTAAACTTGGCCAAAAAACAACATCCAAGATACAGAAACCAAATTCAGAATTACAGAAAAGGAAATGAAGGGAGAAATAAATCCTTGGCTTATCTTCTAATCTCTGGATGATATCTTGGGAGCAGAGAACTATGAGAGACCTGCTTTAGCTCTCACACATAAGTTCACCTCTAAGAGAAAGACATATTAAAAGGGCTGAGAACTAAAGCCCAATTGTAAAAGCTCAATGCATGGTTGCCATTATAGAAGAGAATTTACTAATTTACTCAATTTATCCCATGCAGCCTGTCTCTGAAACCTACTCATATTGAGGGCAGCCCAGCTCATCTTGGAAAACTTTGAGGAGTTCTATGAAATGTAGGGAAGGTAAGCAAGAAGTAGAGTTAAGTGCAGGAATTTTCAACATAATCATACTCTGGTTGTCTCCCTTTTAGCCCAAAAGGCACAAGGAGATCACCAATGTAATACACTGCTTTGCATTATTTCTTTTCCCTGACTTTTATTTCTGTTGTTGGTCTGTGTTCCTATGTGTTTGATACAGAACTGGATATTACAGAATAAAGCGTCTTTCTGTCAGTAGATATACTCTTTTTTTTTTTTTTTTTTTCATTCTAGGTAGAGAAGACAAGAGGTAGATATCATCAGTAGTAGTGCTGTTGTAACAAGTTACTCCCAATAATGTCACACAGAATCTATTATTCTCTGCAGATTACAAAATCATAAGGTCTTCTCCATGTAATGTCTGAGAAGATTCTTAGGAAGCAGGCATCTGTCAGAGAGTTCCTGTTTTAATGATGATTACTGCCCTATAGATAATGTGACTTTTTGGTGTGTGTAAATCTCAATTATTCTAAAAAGGTGAATGAGTCTAGGTTAATTCTGTATATCACGTACTGTAAATTTGGTCTGGTGGTAACCAAAGTCAATTACTGTGATCTACAGTTCTCGATGTTAGAGATTATATGGAACTTATTGTACGCTCCTTTTTCCAGTTATTGCTCCTACTTCTCAATTTTTACTCTAAGATTGTGGGAATGTGATTGCACAATACAGGCAGCACAGACAGCAGCTGAAGGTCTGTATCTGCCAGGTGTCTGCACAACAACTGAGTCAGTAAACACAGCTGAGCACAGCTCAGTTTCCGACATAAATGCACAGCACCTTTTCTCTGAATCAGGGCCTCGCATAACCTTTGGAAGTACCTCTGGCAAATTTCAAGGTTAAGTGCACAGTACTTTGTCAGGTGGAAATCTTGCATTGAATTAATTGTAAATGCTTATAAGGCAGAAATACTTTCTCCATTTGCTATTGTTGGATAGAAAGAATGGACTTAGCAAGGTAGAACATGAGGAAGTTTAGTTCTTAGCATATAAATAATCACCTATACCCAAATAAAGTTTACAGGAAATCTGCTCATGTTTGCTGAAAGGCTGTAGAAAGAGAGGAAGACTTCTCTTTAGAGCCAAGGAGGAGGTTATGTGGCACTATGGCAACTAGGAGAGGAGAACTGGTTCTTGTAGTCTGGGAGTACAGCACTGAATGATGTTCTTGGCTCAGGGGAATTGCTTTCCTCTCAATGAGGTTCAGATACATCTAGCAGCTCCTTCCCGACTGTTGAGGTTGATAAATCAAGTTAGTGGCTAGAGAAGTGGCATAATGCAACATATTTACCATCTCCTGACAGTAGTACAGGTAGATACCCTTTTCTCTAGATGTATGCCAATACACGGTGCAGATAAAGGCTCTTCCAGACTGATCCTGCTGGTTCTTCTGTGCAAACATACGCAAAAGATGGGAGAATAAGAACTTTGTTTGAAGAGGGAAAGAAAATTTATGAAGAAAAAGACCTAATGATGGATCATGTAAGAAAGAGTTTGGGAAAAGATTGCAACTTTTAGATCTAAGATCTTCAGATTGCTTAGGGAATAACTATAGGTAGGAAATGTGGGAGAAAGCTCTGGGCATGATGTCTGTTTTGACAGATAAAGTTAGGGGACCAGAAATGAAGAAAATGCCTTGTGTCTGAGAAGTCATTGTTCTCCAGTAGTTTTATATGCAGGCTTATTTATTGTCTGCATGAAACACTGAAGTTGATTACAACACTATAGATATAAACAGACTAGGGAGTTTGAGAGTTTTCAATCGTTCTCTTGACCATCTTCACAAGATCAGCTTTCAGAAAAGAGCAGGTGATGAAAAGTGTGAAAAAAGAAGTATGTGGGAAAGAACTGAAAATTTCCAAAGTTCTATAGATCATCACAGCTATCAGAGAGATGGTTTGTGCATAAAAGCATGGCAAGATCCCAGTAATGTCAGTAGTGATATATGCCATTCCTAATTATTTTTCTGAGACACAGGTACTTAGCTTAGCTTATCTAGTGCTGCTAAGAACCTACCTATGGAGTAAGGGAGAATTTCATCCATCAGTCCAGGCCAATGAGAGTGAAGCAATGGTGCTTCTTGCTCTCTGTGAAAGATGTATCTTCCATGGAAGCTCATTTCTTTCATTAAAGCAGAAAATTAAAAAAAAAAAATTGTATGAATTAAGAGTAAAACATTTGAAAATATCTTTGTGGACGTAGCTTCATTTTATTTCTGCTGTGTTTTGAAAGACTATGAAATATCTTAATCTATCCTTTCATTAAATCATGCTATCTTAAAATATATTTCAAGGGAAGTCAGGAACTTGGAATATTAAAAATGTATACAAATATTTTGCAGAAATATGCATTGAAGGATCAAATAATCATCCAAGGTCGAGTAATTGAAGAAGTGAGAGACCCTTAAATTATTATGGTCTTAAATTAAATTACTGTAATACTTTAGAGAATACATTTTTCATAATATAGAACACATTTTCTAATTTCTATTATGGTTATCAAGGTTGTTTAGTAAAAGAATGCAAAATCTTATTTTTCTTTCTCAGATACCATCAGGTGCATAAATTCTATACCTAATGTAGAAAGACATTTAAAAGTTGAGATTTGTTAATGAAGATTTTATGTCTTTGCCCAATACCACAGAGCTTTTTTTGTTGTTGTTTTTGTTTTATTTTTTATTTTTTGTCTTGTGAACAGAGTTTAACAAGCTCAGACTGGCTTTATTCCACTAATATAAGCCATTTCCAAAAGTGTATTGCCTATGTTTTAAATACTATGGACACACACACAAGTACCCTAGCATTCCTTGAAAATGAATTTTAAATCCACATTTGTTGTAAGTGCTTTGGGACGAGAACCATCTTTTGTTATTGAACAATGGAAATCGGATCTTGGTTCATAATTGGGGCTCCTAAGCACTGTGGATTCTTTCACCAATGTTTCTCATTCTCTTTCTCCCTCTTTTTGTCCTCTGCATATTATACCAGTGTTTACAAAGCTTGGGATCCCCTGCATCCTCACCAGTCTTTACATTTGCCCAAGAATAAAATTCAGTTTAGTGCAGCATGCTACACAAAGTAGTGACAGATTCTCACATGTGCTTTTCAAAATTAGAGAAGCTGATTCCATGTGTAAACCCTATCCTAAAACTGTGTCCCAAGTGAAATTATACCAGTCTTAGTATAGAAAATAGGAAACGGATATTTAAGTAGTGATGTACTTCAGCAATCTCTTTAATACTGTAACCAGAAAATGCACTAACAGCCTAATTTTCCAATTTTTAACTTCTGAAACGTTCAGAAAAATCTCACATCTTTGTTTATAAAAAATTATCGGTTGTGTCCTTGGTGACATCCAGTCACATGTGTGGTCTTCTATCAGTATTGTTTAAATACTGGATAAGTATAATGTAATACTGTAATTGTAATTGTAATACCGGATAAGAATATGTATTTCTGAATGCTTATTTCTAAAATTATATTATTTGAACAGACATGTACACTTAAGTTATACATTAATCATTGGATTTCTAGACCTTAATAGTCAGTTTGTACATGACATATCTGTGTGATCTATCATAATAAATATATTTATTAAATGAGTTCATTTAGTAAATTAATGATACTTAATTGTGAATTTACTCAGTGACAGTGATTCTGTAAAACCAGAAATAAATTGAAATTATTGAAGACATACACAGAGCCACGCAAAATGGGCGATACTGACAAAATGTGGATCTCTCTTTAAGGTCTGATACTTTAAGTGGTAGTTAAGATGAACTTTGCCACTGAAAGAGCATTGTGACCATAATGCTTATTCCCCAGGAAGGAGTGGTATAGCAGCAGCTATTCAGTCACAGGTTCTGAGGTTGTTTGTATAGTATAAAGCCAGTAGAAATCATTGCAATTATCTAGTTGGATCTCCCATGCGACACAGATCTAAGAATATCCTGAAATTAATTCCTTCTGAAATTCAAGCTCATGTTTCAGAAAGCACACTGCTATTCGTCATTATAAAATTTTTAGACATGAAAAATCTACCAAAACTCTAAATATTACACTTGAATTATTGATTATCACAGCTATGAAAAAAATGAGACCTTAAGACTATATTTATGTGGCTTTTTTAATGAATACTGTCTCCCTTAATCAATACTCTAGTACTTATGCATGAAGATTACGAGACCACCGTTAAAGTTGTCATTATGCTCTGGGACCAGCTAAAGCTTATATTTTCATATAATTTTCAGTTTTCATATTTTCACCATGTTTGTGTTTCCATCTGGTCTGATCAGAGAGAAGAGTTTTTACCATAGAATGACAGAATGGTTTCAGTTGGAAGGGACCTGAATGATTATCTAGTTCCACCCACCTCTGCCTCATGATCAAGGATACCTTCTGCTAAGTCAATTTGCCCAAATCATCATCATAGAATTATTTTAGTTGGCAGGGACCTTTAAAGGTAATCCAACCCAATTCCTCTGCAATGAAAAGGGACGCCTACAGCTAGATCAGGCGCTCAAAGGCCCATCCAGCCTGACCTTGACTGCCTCCATGGATGGGGCATCCACCACCTCTCTGGGAATCTGTTCCAGTGCCTCACTATCCTTTTTTCTTTATATCCAACCTAAATCTCTCTTCTTTTAACCTGAAACCATTTAGGATTTCTAAGATCTTTGGAAGAAAAAGGTCTATTTTGTGTTCTACTCTTGCTTCATTTTTACAGCACTGTCTCTAGTAAATGATTTAGAGAGTGTCCAAATTCCCAGATAAACCGTATGTTGAGGATGATCATTAAAGATCTTTCTGCATATTTTCATTCCTTTAATCTTTTCACCCTCCGCATGTTTTTTCAGGATAGGATTTCCTTTGTCAAATACTCAAGAAAGTAAGATGTTGACAGGAAATGTGATGTTAACGTACTAACTATATCATTTATGTCTCAAATGTGCGTGTGCCTATATAGGTCTTGGGAGAACTGAAAAGCAAAATACTGCTGTGCAAACTAATTCACTCTTATGTTGCAAGATTTCTAAATTGTGATCAGCTACAAATTTGTTTAAAGGGTATTTTCTATAATATCAAATTTCAGCTTGAGGTTTGAGCTGAAATCTCTAAATGCTACTGTTTCTTGAGAAAGAATTAGAGGAGATTTTAACTAAATATATCCTGTTTTTAAATATGCATTACATAAGTATGCACCTTGGTCTCATGGTATCTGTATGCTTACTGTAAACTGGTACAGTAAGTAACTTTACTGAATAGATTTTATAGTACTGTAAAGTAGGTTGATATCCGTTTAACTGAACTGGGTAATTCTGTGTTGTGAAAACATATTTCTGTTGAATGTGCTGGACAATTAGTCTTTGATACTCTAATTACTGTACATTTTAGCTAAAAATTTCAAAAATGGTGACCTCTGACGGTCCTGGGTGTCTTCATTTGTTTGTCCTAAATTTGGGACTTCTTTAAAATTGGACTGATCTTCAGAAGTATAAGTATTCATCTGTTTTCTATGGGACAAGTGTTTCAAAGATTTTTTGTTCCAGTATCCACGCATAAAGATCTTCAACTGTTCTTGGAAATCCTTGTTTGTATCACATTTTCCTTTGTTTGAAGCACTCAAAATTTTCTGGGTCAGGAACATGAGGAATTGTAAATGGTAGGGTGAGAAAGATCCGAGTTGCATAAGTCAAAACACAGTATTTTGGAAGTGATTAGAGGGTTGAGTTTAAAAAAACTGTGTCCTATAATTATCATATCTCCTTTTGATGAATAAGGTACAAAAAATGTTTCTTTTTTTCATATGAATGATGTTTCTTTTCATCTGAATTCAGCAAGTTTGAAGGAGCTGAGCTTTCTATTCTCTATAAATCATTTCAGCACACGTGTAATTCCACTTGCTTTAGCAGTACAGTTTCAGTATCTACATAGATTTGTATATATACTTATGTACTCTCTGGGAACTTAAATAATGTGGTTTTGCATAGCCTGATCTTAGTATTACTATTCTCACTAATATGTCTAAAATGCAAATACAAAGCCCTATCATTAATACCCATGTTGTTCTACTCCTCCTTGTTTCAGAATAATAAAGTTTTTCTCTTAAAATAAATATTACTTTTCTTTCTCTACCAAAATCATAATGCACTATATTTGTCATGGACTTGAAATTTTCCTGGATACTCTGAAAATGAATACCAAGTGTATGCTATCTGTTTGTTTCTCTGATTATGTATAACCTTAAAGAAATTCAGAATGTAGTGAAGCATGACCTTTCATTCCTGAGGTAATATTGGCTATCCTTCATCAAGCTGTGCTTTTCTAAACCATATCCATTAAATCTCCAAAAATGCTTTTTAAGATTCTGTCCTCCCAAAAGGCTTCCAAACTAAATGGTCTATAATTTCCTGAAGTGTTCCCAGAGTCTATCTTCAATACTGACATTATGTTGCCCTTTTTCCAGCCATTAGGTCTTATTCTGAATAGAATGATTTCATAAAATGTCTGCAAAATAATAACACCTGTACTTTTAAAAAGAAGTATTGAATATTGGTAACTATCTACTGTATTATGTTGTTACTAAATATCACTGTATTGTCATACTATATTATAGATGAATTATTAGCTTCCTTTGTCCTGATACCATATCCACTATGTTTCATCCAGAAAATTCTCACTTGAGGTATTTGCTACAAATGCATATTCGCTTGTTGAATCTGTTTTCATGTAGCTATTTGTAATAACTGTCTTATTGTCCTTTAAAATACTTTTTTTTTTAACCTGTTTTACAAACAGGAAAAGAGCTATATTGCTTTGTTTAATACATTGTCTTATGAATTAAAAAAAGCAGCCTTCATGGGGCAGATTTAAAGAGGAAATAATTTCCTTGCTATTTGATATATAATTAATTCAACTTGAAGTACTTCAAAATTAAACCGAATTTTAAAAAATCTGAACATCTATATGTAGGACACATGTACAACAATATTGCATAGAAATATAAGTATTACAAGCGCTTCTATTACACCTGTAGATGCCAAGGCCAGCATGCTTTAGCTACATGGGCCAAAACCCAAGAACTTGCTAATGCACACCCTGCAGAGTCATATCATATTTTTTAAATACATCAAGCTTATTATTAGGAGTGGTATCTGTTATTTATTTGTACTAGATGATATGCCAGAACAGGAATTTAAGTTCAACTGCCCTATCAGTTTCCATATAATCAAACAGTAGCTACTGACACGAACTTACATTTGAAACATCGCAAGAGAATAAGTGTATCAATACTGCAAAACAGAGGGTTCAAGATAATAGTGAAGTGTCAGTTACAAACAGTCACTATGAAGCTGCTGCTGAGGGCTCCAAAGTCAGTGCTGACTGCCTGCTCATATGTGTGCTCCTGTCTATTCCAAATACAAAGTAAAATATTTTTTGTTAAACTGCTTTCCATGAAAATGAGGCAATCTGCACATGTGATCAATTACTACCACACAGTTAATGCTTAATACTTTGCTAAGAAATTATTATGTCTAAGCCTTCTGTTTTGGTTAGTAATTTTTGTGAGGTTTTTGGTGGTTTGTTCAATATATTGCTCCAGCACTTCATTTGCAATACAAATTTTTCATTTTAAATAATTCATACTTAATTACAGTAGTTGTCAGTTTATGTGGTCCTTTTCATTCTTGAAACGCTTTAGAAACATTAACTCCCACAAAGTTTTGAGAAGCAATTAAGTGTTAATGTTCCATTTTTACAAACAAAAAAACAGAGGTTGGGAAAGCATTTCTGAATATCAACTATGAAATTAGGCACTGACTAGATAGATAGAAGATCTAATTTTCAGTGGCACTGTAGAAATTTGCATATTCAGAATGGATACTTTAGACCTAGCAGCTAAATTCCTAAACAATCTTGGATACCAAGATTCTGAGCATTACAAATTTTTAGATCTCTGTAACCCAATGAACAGGTGTATAGTGATCACCCAGCTACCCAAGATCAATATGCGGGAGGAGTTTATTAGTTCAGAACAATGCATCAAGTAAGCAAGAGGCTGTCTAAACTAGCATGAGGGAAAGGCTGATTTCCAAATTCTCATAATTCCAGCTGCTGTTCTGACATACAAAAATCCTTTACAAACTTCCCTCCATTGAAACTGAAGAACTTGGAATAGTTTATTGGTTTTAACTGCTCAGGTCACTTTTAGAGGAAGGGGAGATTGCAAGAAAAAAGGTCTGTGGGCAAGATCATAAAACCTAATGCCTAGAGTGCTCGCAGGAGTGTGGAAATTTTAAATTATTGTTGAACAGGTCCAACAACCAATGAAGAAGTTCCAAGAAAAGTTTCCAAACAGAAGTGAAGTGTTACTTCCGAGCAGTTTGGATTTGATATTTTTTTGTCTTCCAGCTTGAGGAAAAAGCTAAGGGAAATACTCCAAACACCGGAGTACAGTACAAAAAGCAGGTATACTTCATTTTTGATAAGTGAAGTGACTGGGTTTCACACCAAATCCGTCTCCCAGCTGCATGTTTCATGTAGTGTGGGAGCAGCGACTGCTTCAAGCTCCTCAAGAGACACGGGTAAGATGTGACTGATTTATGAATGTAAACAAGGAATAGTGGTTATTAGATGGTTGCTTTGCTGAAGAGCAGTTGTGAACATGCACTGAAACAAGGTTAAGTAGTGGAACTTTTATCTGTTAGTATCTCTGGCCAATAGAACTAAGTTGCAGCTTCAAACATTTCGACAGGGATGGTATTGAAACTCGCAAATATATCCCCTAAGTGTCTATCTGTAATGATAGTTAGGGTTCACCTTGAAGTTACCATCAAACATTTTGAGCCACATGAGACAATATTTTCTGCTTGCATGCATTTTGTTGTAAACCAAAGTTGTTTGCATTGCATTTCTATTTCATGAGCACTGAAGGAGGAAATGTCCCAAGTTTTCTAGTGCAGTGCTGCAGTGAATCATTCGACACTCTTGTCTTTTCTTCTGAGGTAGTTTCCATTTATAAATAATAGAAAGTACAGAAGAGTTGAAAATAAGGAATGTCAAATCGGTGTATTTCTGGTGTGACTGTACAAGTACCTTCCAATGTGAATTTTTGAGTTGGTGGAAAAAAACATTGTTGTCAATGAGTTTCACACCATGATGTTCGACATTTTCCAATACTGAGTTAGATGGCTCTTCATCAAGTTTAAGTATTCACAGGTCCTAAAAATGTGGGTCCAGGACTAAAGCTAATTAAAACTGACTTCTACACTGACTATCAGTGTATCATGATTGGAGGCTTCTCCTAAGTTACACAATGAAGCTGGTGCCACAGCTAAAGTCAGATGTTAGTTTTTCTAGTTTTCTACGTCTATCCCAGACCACTATACCTTACCTTTCCATAAATCTAGATCATAAAATCATAGATCATAGAATCATTATGGTTGGAAAAAACCTCTAAGATTATCCAGTCGAATGACAACCCATTGCCACCCATCTCACTCAGCACCCACTAACCTATCTCCCTTAGTGCCACATCCACACTGTTCTTGAACACCTCCAGAGAT
This sequence comes from Oreortyx pictus, assembly GCA_036925125.1. NCBI lineage: Eukaryota > Metazoa > Chordata > Aves > Galliformes > Odontophoridae > Oreortyx > Oreortyx pictus. Next base: position 36,321,368 of record JAUPFR010000006.1, read on the forward strand.
GCTGACTCCACCACCTCCCCAGACAGCCTGTTCCAGTATCTCACCACTCTTAGAGAAGAGTGAATCTGAACCTTCCCTGGTGCAACTTGAGGCCCTTTCCCCTTGTCCTGTCAAAATGAAAAAGTTCAGTGTGGTGTCCAGCATTTAAGGAAAAGCAAATAACGATGATAAAGGAGAAATATCTGATGTGCAAATTGTTAAGATCCATTTATATACATACTATTAGCAAAGGATTACATGCATCGATGAATCAGCAGTTTTAATCAGATGAAAATACTTTTGAGCACAGTTCCAGTATGATGAATATGCTAGAGTTGTAGATCACCAGGAAGAAGATTAATATTCTGTGTATAATTATACACATTTATTCTCAATTCTTTTTTAGAAGATAGCAACCAGAATTTAAAGCAACAGTCATTCCGTGAATTCACTTCACACAATCACAAAGAAAATGTACAAGGAAGCAAACCTCCCACTTGCCAGGTTCCAGCATCTGTGCTTAGTTTTCTGTTTACCCCCCATCATATTCCCCCAAGCCTGGTCCCATTGCGCCCCCCCCCCCCCACCCTCCCTTAGAATCCTGCTTCTATCCTCTATGTGGCAGAGAAGTGCAGGGCATAGAAGTCATTCCTGCTGTAAGTGGTCTCACCTCTGTTCCTGGGATAGATATCTTCCTGTAGCTTTGTCATGACCATTCACAATGAATGTTTCATTTGTAAAGAGGCATACACTGAAAGAAATATTTCATTTTCAGCCTTTCTGAAAGTATGTCTCTTCAGAATACTCTCTTCAGTGGGTAAAATTTACACAGAAGCTGTGTGACTAAAACTAAAACCGTCTATTTCAGCCTTGCTTGAAAACTTTCTCAGCATTTTCTCAAGCTTACCTGTATACTATCTTGCACAATGAGTTTATTTCTGCATAGCTGTAGTTCTCTCCAGAAACATTGTCTCTTCCATCCAATTTCTGTCAAGAAAGAAGCATGTGAGTTTCATACTGGGATGAGAAGCTGCAGTGTACCTTCCTCAGCTGTTTGACATGATTAAGATGAAACATTTGTGCTGTGTTTTTGCACAGAGGCAAAGGAAATCTGAGGCAGGGTGGAAACTGTGGCTTGGACCAAGCAGATTTTGCAGGAAGGGGTGAACTTGGGATTGTGCAGCCCATCCAGATCTCCATAGTACCCTGCAGGTACCCTAAAGTTTGGGTGCTCTGAGATTCCCTGCTTGCTATCAACTGAAGAGCTCTAAATCCATGAGGACTGTCAGTGGCTAGGCAGTGCAGCCAGTGAGTCAGGACACCCCCTGGGATGCTGAAGCAAGATAACATAGATGTAATTGTTTCTGCTTCTGTGGGTCAATGGTCATTAATTTGCATTCATTGACTGCTTGATACTGTCAAAGGTCTACAACATAGCAATCTCAATAATGCAAGAACAGCAGCCAGTCCTATTTTAAAGAACTAATTGGATGACTCATCCTAAACATCAATTAGCACGATCAGGTCCTTAGTGATGATTTTTGAAGCATTATTGTTAATTTTCCTGTTGGATTTTTTATAGCTGTCATCTGTTGCTATCAGACTGCGTTAATGTGATACACAGTGTGCTCTTTGTAGGAGCAAAATGAGAAAAACATTTCCATACTGCACACTGATAGCTACTAATTGCCTGTGCTGAAGAGAACTACATTCTGTACTGAAGAAGTATTGAAATACATAAAGTGGCACCAAATTATGTCAGGTAAAGTTGAAATAAACTCCATTGCTTCTGATAAAGGACCCAGCTTCTCTTAGGGCTGGTGTGGGTCACTGGGCTGTAGTTGTTTGCCATATCCCTTCATACCAGTCATCCAGATGATGGTTTTTTTGTTTTCTGTTTTTGTTTTGGTTTTGGTTTGGTTTGTTTTTTTTCAGAGTAGACCACAACTCCCTCTGGCATTAGTTGCAACAGGAATGGGGTATACACCAATTCCCAGTTCAGGAGCACTCTTCCCTTGCTGTTTACTAAAGAATATAATTAGGCTTAGATCCTTGTTGCAAAGGTAGTGGGGATTAAGAGAGCTCTCAAGAGTTCCTACTGATAGCAGCATTTTTCTGGAAGGTTCTGGAAGGGCTAGACTGCATCTATATAATTTAAAGCCAGTTCAGATACTTCACACTGTGCTGTAGCCCAGACATGCATAAAGCACTCCCTGCACAAGACTCACTGTATGTAAATGGTTACTGTACCATTCTGTTCTTACAAAAGAACATTAAGACATTTTTGTTTAAATGTTAGAAGAATAAGGACACATATTGATAAAGGTGAGTATTCATGCATGGGGTTTTTTTGCTCCTGCAGTACAACAGGGCTGCAAAATGGCCCTGAATACAGTAGCAAAAATTATGATATATAAGCCACCCTGAGACATCACAAGCTACAGTTCTTGCTGGTTCACTGAGAGCACAGGGGACTGCTACCCACACAGCAGCAGATCCCAGAAAGTAGCTTTATCAGCTGTGTTGTGACCAGCAGCATGTCCTTAGGAAACCTGATTTTGGAGAAATAAAGGAGTTTCTATCCTTTTCTTTTATCCTGACTTCATGATCATTGTTAATAAATTGCTTCAGGACTTTTTTTTACACTGTCCTTCCAGTATGTTTATGTCTGCTATCTGGAATAACGCCTATGCCAGACCGTTGATTTACTCTTAAGCCTAGAAAAAATGTTATGGAAAGAAATGGAAAAGGCCAGGAATAATTACCTGAGAAGGGAAATTAATAAACAGATTGGATTAGAATATGTCAGGTAGTGAGTGAGAGAGAAGACTGAAGATTTTCTGTTCCCTCAGGCTATGTTTAAATGGCAAGACCTGGGAATACTTGTCCATCCTCTACTCCAACTATGGGATGTAGCATCTGCTCATCTGTTCATATTTTCTCTTGCCTGAAGTGTGGTGATAGTACTGATTTTATTTTCTGACAGTGGACATCTGTTTCTCACTATCAGATGGTCAGGGCAGAAGATGCTGTTACTGCTATATTATACAATGCTTGTCTGAACATGTGTGTGATGTTTTTCTAGCCTCAAACAGGAGGGATGGAAATTGCCTCCATCAAAATTAACTTGCAGGTGAAGGCACCTTCTGAGAATGCAAGAGGTGTACCTGCCAGTGTGCTCATACAAAAGGGGGATGTTAAGTCCTGGTATTCCACATAGCCCAGTGAGCAATCACTGTTAGATAGCTTCACTGTGTGAAGCAGAAATTACAAATTTGATTCAATGTGAGGATTTTGAGACAAAGACATTTTCCTTCTGATCTCTGGCAGATTAGAAATAGGTGCCTAAACTTGGAAGAACAAGGGCATTTTGTACCAGTTAGCTTGGACAACTCTCTCTTAATCTCTCTCATCTGCTATGAAGCCCATTTTGAGATGAGCTTAGCCCAAAAGGTGCTTAAAAGCTTGGCATTGCAAGAGCTGCGTATCTGTGTTTCTAGTTTCTGAGCCAAAACCGTCCTTTTTGATTGCCTAAATACACTTAGCGCCTCTAAAAATCAGGTCACGTACTAACATCTTATATATGAATATGGCATCTGCAGCCTTTACCAACAACAAGTTTCTATTTTCTTCCATCTCATTGATAAAGATATTGAATGGCAGTGAACTAAGAATAGATCTATGTGGAACCCCGTTATATAATGATGCCCTCCATGCAATTATTTTTTAGCTGTATCAGCAATTTCAGGCCAGTTAAGATATGCTACACAGATTTTATGTTGTGTCACTTGCAACTAGAAGGTCACAGTATAAAGTAAAATATCTCAACTCAGTTATATTGTGCAGCTTCATGTAGCAACAAAACCTTTCCATTTATTCAAAAGATGTAATTAGATTTATCACTAGTTTTCCATGATGCCTCATTCACTGAAATGGATTATGTGACTGTCTTTATAAGTTTACTGATTAGATACCATTCTCTTCTCTATCCCAGTATTTTGTCTCAAATGAATAAAATGACACTCAATATTTAGTAATTTTATGATGTTATTTAGGCTTATATAAAAATGTCAGTGTCCTAATACATATATTCCAGACCACTGAACCTGTGACATAATTACAATATGTTTAAGAAGTATTTCCCCAAATAACAGAAAGAATTAAGCCTTGTTTCCTCTGAGTTATATCTTTAGCTTGCTCTCTCCAGGTCTTCTAAATGTTTCCCAGCAGAGTTCTGCCTTGTCCCCCCTCCATACCTCCAGCCTTCCATTGCTGTGCACTCCATCCAGTATCTTTGATCACTGATGATGATGCCCCTATCTCTAACTTCTTTCTATCTCTAGTATGCCCAGTACAACCAAAAGTCCATGTTAACTATATTCTCCTTTCCATGTTCTCTACCTCTCTATTTTGTCCTGCCAGCCTGGAGAGAGGCAGCACGTCTGGCACTGGAATGGTAATGAGCTGGCTAGTACATATGTGATCTTTGAATGAGCTGGCTGCTGCTATGTTTGATGGACAATAAATTCTCTTCTATGCCACAGATGGAGTCTCTTCTAACCAGACAGGATTATTTTTTGTTTATTTGTTCATTAAATATTTAGAAAGTTAATTGCTTCTTTCATCACTCAAGTTAAGTATGACTGGAACTAACCCAAAGGTTGAAAATTGCATCAAGTTGGGTGGGGGTGGAGGGGGGGGAGATGGTAAAGGAAACTATAGCTAATAGGCAGCTGAAGGGGCAGTGACATAGAATCATAAAATCCCTGGAGTTGGAAGAGACATTTAAAGGTCATCTAGTCCAACTCTACTGCAATGAACAGGAACACCACAGCTAGATCAGGTTGTTCAAGGCCTGATCCTGCCTTGCCATGAAAGTCTCCAGGGACAGGACATCAACCGCTCTGGGCAACCTGTGCCAGTGCCTCATCACCCTCACTGTAAACAGCTTTTTCATTATATTCGAACTATATTTACCCTCTTGAAGCTTGAGCCTATTTCCCTTGTTCTATCACAACAGACCCTTCTGCAGAGTCTGTCCCTTTCTTTCCTGTGATTTCCATTTAGATACTGAAAGGCCGCTGTGAGGTCACCTTGGAGCCTCAGATCTTCCAGCCTCTCCTCAAAGGAGAGGTGTTCTATTCCTTGGATGGGGGCACTTTTGTGGCCCTCTTCTGGATGCACTCTAAAAGGTTTATGTCTCTCCTGTACTGAGGACTCCACATCTAGATGCAGTACTCCAGGTGAGGTCTCACCAGTGCAGAATAGAGGGACAGGATCACCGCCCTAACCTGCTGGTCCCACTTCTTTTGATGTTTGGCTTTCAGGGATGAACATGAACCTCATTATTTATGAAGCTATACACACAAACTGACCTTAGAGTGCTTCTTTGTCAGGTTATTTCAAAATTGCAGAATTGAAGAGTGTATATTATGCCACCCTTTGTGCTACAAACATGATTTAGCATCACAGCCCATATCCCTGAGAAAATAGGAAGTACATTCAGTTTCTTTCTTGTCCTCAAAGACAGGTATTTATATCATACTTTGATATGAATTAATAATATCTTTCTGCAATAGTGGATTTAATACAAACTTCAAATACACATATATTTTATGGCATAGGACTAAGATTAGGAAAGTCAGTATTTGTTCAGAGGCTTTTACTAGAGACCTGTAGAAAGTAGAAGCTATAACTCGTACTACCACAGAATGTTCCTGTTAGCACAGTTCGTGTAAAACCCCTTCAGCTTGCCCGTACTGTGCCCTGCACTGCCCCAGTCTAGGAAAGTGCACTTCACTTAATATACATATAAAAATACTAAACAACATAAATTCTTCAGTGAGAGCTTGAAGCAGCATCCACGCTACAATCACATATCACATTAACATTTGCTGTTATTACTGCTTTGCAGGTGCAACAATCCTTGGTCCTTGCCCCTGTGGGAGAGCAGTGGTTGACTTCTATTTCTTTTTTAACTGTTTACATTTTTACTTCAATCATAGTTTGTCTTATCTCTCCCTCTGCAGGAGGGCAATCATCAGTGAGATTTGCCGCGAATACATTGTGGCTGATGTATCTAATGGAACCTGCACTTATAGCCAGACCTGTCAATAACCCTAGCACCATTACAGTAGATAGCTTTTCACAAGATTGGCTTCTTCTTGCAAAGATTATTCAGTACCATATGCGCAAACAACAGCAGCCATTATTGCCCTTTATTTCCTACCTCTCCTTTCCTTAGACTAGCACATCTCTTTATTATTATTTGACAGCAATGAAGAATAGCCCAATCTTTGCCATTATTTGGTAACAACAATTCTTAGCACTTTTCATGTTCAAAGGGCTTTGCAGTCATTATCTAATTAATCTTCACAACATCTCTATGAGGCCAATAGGAAAGGTTTAGTCTCAATTTATAGCTAGGGAAACCGAAGCTGTGAGTTGAGCTGCTTGATTTTCAAAGGTGCTGTGCATTCTCAGCTCCCATTGAAGTTAATGAGGGTGCAGATGGAACAACATCCCTGAACATAAAGGGGCTTGTGCAAGCCTGCAGACGAAGCTACCATCAGTATGCACTGGACATTCCTTGGTCCCAGAGCCCCACGTGGGCAGTCTGACCAAACATTCCTCAAACGCAGGCTTTCAGTGGCAAGCTGGCCATCATACATGGATATTACTTCCTAGATTTTCACATAAAGTTTCAGTGCACAGAGGAACATTTCATAAACCCTGTGCTGGGAGCTTCATCCCTCAGGAATTTATAAATTTGATTTCTTTAACCTGTTAAAAGACGCTATGGTATAGCACAGGCACCAAACTTCAAGCATGTTGATTCACTTGCAGTTTTATGGATACATTTTACATGAAATGTACTTATTTTTCAATACTCCCTAGGACTAAGGACCATAGACACAATACATTCACTAATGTGTCCCTAATTCATGGAGGTGTCTGCTTCACCAGTCACTATCAGATACTTAATCAGCAGAGTTGTACAGCATGTAGATATTCAGTAAAAGTGCTTAATAAAAATCATTAGTTCTAAATTACAAGAGTGCACTTAACCCTTAAGATATTAAAACTGATTGTTTGATTTACTACACTGTGTAGTAGAAATTTAAAAATAAAAGCTTCCTTTACTTCCATCAAAGAGATGAAATCTTCTATCCTTTATACCCCAGAGTCATCATATTATGCTGTGGTAAACTAATCCATTTAGGAGTTTTAAACTGTAAACACAAGGTATTTCAACCTGATTGATGACAACAAGAGCAACTGGGTTTCAATGATAAGCACAAGCACCAAGGCTGGCTCTCCTATTATCTGCTTCTTGAAGGCCATCTCTCTTCACCAGTGTACTTTCTGCTGTGGGTTTATAAATCCACTCTAGTCTCATGAGTGGTGCCATGCAGTGGAGCATCATAGTGGTTGTATGAGATCCTTGGTAATAAGATATAAACTATCTTAGTCTGCCTTCTGTAAAATATACAATATGACATTTATATTCACCTCCACGTGCATGATTCAGTCCCCCCTCACACAAACAGACATAGACTTCTGGGTAGATACAGATGTTGGTAGATATTTATTTTCATAATACAAACAGCAACAAGTAAGATTTTCAACACTTTTCAATTGAAATGGTTTTGCACTTTCTTTTTGCCCAAATGTAGCCTTTTTGGAAAATATCAGTAGCAGAAATGCTTTTGACAAAATAAAACCTTAACATTTTGTACAAGCAGATAGAAATAAAATTATTCCTTTGCATCCTTATTCAACAAATGTATTTTATTGTTAGAAAAGAGAGGAAAGAAAAAATGGGAGGGATAGGTCTGTATTTTGATATAATGTATTTATTATTAATCTATTTATGTTTAGAGCAACAAATATATTTTAAGTTCTAGCACTTTTTCCATGGGAACAAAAATCAGCTTCCCTCCCTGTCTACAGTGCAAATGGCCATCACAGATGCATTTTGAAGTATATGTTCCCTGGCTCTTGATATGTTGTCCACCTTCCTAGACAAGATGCAGCATTTCTCAGGTATTCCTGTCTGGCTGCAGGAGTGAGTTTATGTGTGGGATTATTATCTCTCACTCAGAGTCAGTATAGGAAATCTATCAGTTCACTATGCTGAGAATGGCTTGGAATAATTGAGGTTTAATTCCATTTTATAATGTTAAAAAGTCTCCTGCAATTATAAAATTATTTGCTTAAAAAATTTTGGGGGTTCTATTTTTTTCTTCGTATTTTCCTTATTCCAAGATAGAAATTAAAATCTTGGAAACAATATCAAGGAGTCATTTGCCTCTATTTTATTTTTCTTGTAGTGTTTTCTGATGAACATGCACAGTATCTTTGATTAACTAATGGTTTAATTTCACCTTCCATAAACAAAATTAATTGCAATTCGCTAGCCTGAATAATTATATACCCATTATAGTATGTAAGAAAGTACTGCAATCCTCAAACTGTTCCTGACACCTCAATTAAAGGGCAGCAGGATATAAAAGTTTGATCCTGAAAATGAAGATTTTGAAAATATTATTGAACAACCTCAGAGGGCAAGGAGATGACTAGAAAGGGGCTGGTTTAAAGGCTACATCTCTTCTTTCATTCCTGGTGCAACCTCACAAGAGATTGAAAGAGAAATAAGATGCCCCCTAACATTTAAAGATACTCTAAAAATAATTCCTGTAACATCAAGACATTACTGAGCTATAACAAAGCCACAGTCAAGGTTTAGAAGGCTGCTTGTATGTGTGGATCTCCCATCGTGCTCTTAAAGCCTTCTCTTCACATCCACCCATTACAATTCACAGAATTGCTTGTGTCAGAGTGGTCCATAAAGCCCACTCAGCCCCAACCTGTGCCCTTGATAGTGTCTCTCTCCACCAGATCAGTCTGCCCAGGGCCTCACCGCTCTACAAGTGAAAAGTTTCTTCACATTCATATAGCTGAATTTATATAGTTTACATAGTACACAGCTTGTCACATCATGACATAAATACTGTATACATCATGGTGTATGATGTAACCATTAATAGGATGCGTACTTTTGAGAACCGACACATAGTAATCACCTAATTCAAAATAGTTTTTATTTTATTTAGTTTAATTTGCTAGTTTAACTATTCACATAAAAATAAAGAATATTTCCATCTGAAGTGGGTAGTAGTATATTATTTTAGTTGGTGTTTAATTTTTTTTTAGTATTAAAAAGCAAAGCTTGAAATAAAATCAGTTTACCGTTAGAAATCACGAGAATCGAAGTTAATCAGTTTGTATGCAGGTAATTGATTCTGAACTCGGTTTCTACCCATTTCACACAAACACAAGTAAACAAATAAAAACAATGTCATACTATAGCAAGTTAAACTATTAAAGCACATTTAATTTAGTTAGAGAATTGTTGACTTAAATTAAAATCTTTTCTGTTATGTGTCATGCATAATTTTCCACATATATGAACAGCATTTACGGCCTTCAGCTTCTGATAATTTTGCAAGAAAATATGAGGCTGCACAAAGGGCAGAACAGCAGCAGGAAAGTGGTTTATTCCTTTCTTTATATTACTACATCCTTTAGATATCTGGATAGGAAAAAAATCCAGAATTAAATGAAATTGCCATTATTTTTTTCTGCTTATTTGCTTTTTTTAATTTATTTTAGCTTAGGCATTTAGAAGTTATGAAACAAATTTCAGTGCAGTTTATCATGAGGTTCTGAGATTCCAGCAAATACTTCAGCTGTATTCTACTGAATTTTTTTAATCACTTTTACAAAAGCAGACATTTGAATTATATTTCAGAATTTCACTCATAGCCAGTGTAATGAAATTAAAAGTATAACGAGAGGACAGAACAGGAAAGTCTCAGGCTACAGCAAGACTGGATCTGCTTAAATGTAATAGCAGTAGGTGCAGAAATAAGAGAAAGAAACTGCTTACCTTCAGAAAGCCTGCAAGGTCCTCAAACAGGCAGAAACCTCCAGATGAGATACTCTCACCTGCTGTCTACCAATCTTTAAATTGTCTGGTAAGAGGTGGATTCTGGCTCTACCTCTTTTGGTCACTCATATGCATTGCTCCCCTGGGTTGGCCCTGCCTTTCTACCTGGCTCTGGTACAAAGGAAATCACTGGTTCAAGTCATGGCTTGCATTTCCACTGCAGCAAGCAATAGAAAGAATCCTGTCAAAATTATTTATCAAGTAATGCTATTAATCACAGCCCATTTTCAACCAATACATATGTTCTTTATGCTCAACTTGAGTGCAAATTTTAGCAAAGAAAGTAATCTGTCTACCTGAATTTAAAAATAACTTATTAATACTTGTGTTTTGTAAAATATACATATAAATATTCAGAGTAGCCTAGAGGCTTGGACTCTCAGCTAGTGTAATTTAGCACTGTAATCATCAATACTGGATAGCTGTTGCTTCAGTGTACAAAAAACAATATATTGACACACATTTCCAAGAGTTTTTCTTTATTCAGATATGCCAGATGTGTAATATTCAACTATTGAATAATTCCATTTAAAAAAGTGGATTCAAATATTTCCAAATTTATTATTCATTTATATTACAGTAAACTCTATTACCCAAATGCCTGTATATCCAGTTTTGACAAGCTGGCGGTTTAATACAAAGAAAATGAGAACAGCTTTTTCTGAAGTGGGTACATGGATATTAGTATAGTTGATGTTTAAACATGTTTTCAGTGTGAAATAGCAAAGGTGGATGGAGTAAAATCAGTTTACCACTGCAAATCATAAAAAGTTTTAATCTTAAGTTTGGCAGAATATTGTTGGTGTTTCAACAGATTCACAAGCGTGGTGATGTTAAAAATATTGTGAACAATGTACCAGGTGCTATATGTATAAGTAATGCATTTGAGCTCACTTACACTGAATAAGAGTTGTGGTGGCAAGATTGCCCCTTGATTATAGAAAAATAGAAATTGAACTTCCACAAGAAATTCACTATGTCAGTTTTCTGGAAAGCCACTAGGTGGAAGTTATTTTCCTACTGAGCAGCTTCATTCTGCTCATAAAGGCCATAGCTTTGTAATACACAGCTGTCACTGAGGTGTTTTTCTTCTATATCATCCATGCAGGATCTTCAAGAAAATCCCTAGCTTAAAAACTTGTCATTTACAGAAATCCTGGATCATAAAGTCAGAACCTATCTTTACCGGTACAAGTGTTATGCAAAAGTTATTCTAATAGTAGTGCAATTAAATTGATAAAACTTCTATTGAAGTGGGAAGAATCAGGCCCGAGGTGGGATAAAAATTTGCAAAAGTAATAATATATGGAGAAAGAAAGTAAGCACAGTAATTAAGCACAGTTAAATCTCAACAAATATTTGAAGGTTTGGTTAAAACGAAGGAAATTACAAAGAGTACAGCTCTTCTAACAAAAGTATTTCCAGTTAAACTATACTTTTTGCCACAAATTTTCTATTCAATAAAATTAACTTTGCAGCACCAGCTTTCCAATAAATCATTCCCGGCTTTACCTTCTGTTCATTTTTTTTTTCTGAATTTGACAGTACAAAACACAATTTGCAGTTAAATTCTCATTTCCACTGGGCATTTTTCAAACTGTGTTTGCAGCAGAGAGGGAAGGAGCACAACACAGCATTGATTGCTGAACCTCTTCCATCCTAGAGAGAATTCTGCATTTTCTACAATACTAGAAGTAAGGACCAGTATTTACTGAATTTGCCCTTTGATTTTTAGTAGCCTAAATTTCTCTAACAATGGAGGATTCCTATCTGATCCTGTGTAAAAGATAATATCAACAGCAAAAGGCCATACTCACAGTGTACATTGTAGATATTTTTTTCTTTTCCCAGTGTAAACTTTACCAAGGAAGAAGATCGGAAGCATATCATCAGTAATTTACATACCTTAAGCTTTCTTTCAGATTGAAAACCTGCCAGTTTTGATTCTTCTTATTTTTTTTTCTGAGACATTTAGTGAGGACCAGGAAGAATCAGAGCAGGTCATATCACCAACTTTATGTGGTCTCCAGAAGAGAAGGAAAAAACCCTAATTTTTAAGCATGCCAACATGCAAGGAATACCTTGGGTAAGAGGTACACTACTATGAATACCATGTGATAATAGAATCATAGAATCACCAAAGTTGGAAAAGACCTACAGGATCATCCAGTCCAACTGTCCACCTATCATCACTTGTTCTCACTAAACCATGTTCCTCAACACAATGTCTAAACGTTCTTTAAATACCTCCAGTGTCAGTGACTCCACCGCCTCCCTCGGCAACTCATTCCAGAGCTTTTCAGAGAAGTGATATTTACTAACCTCCAGTCTGAATTTCCCCTGGTGCAACTTAAAGCCATTCCTTCTCGTCCCATCACTAGTTACATGAGAGAAGAGGCCAACCCCCATCTCAATACAACCTCCCTTCAGGTAGTTATAGAGAGCAATAAGGCCTCCTCTGAGCCTCCTCTTCTCCAGACTGAACAATCCCAGCTCCCTCATCTGTTCCTCATAAGGCCTGTGCTCCAGACCCCTCATCAGCTTTGTTGCCCTTCTCTGGACATGCTCCACGACCTCAATGTTTTTCTTGCAGTGAGGGGACCAAAACTGAACACAGTACTCAAGATGCAGCCTCACCAGTGCTGAGCACATGGGGAACAATTACTTCCCTGTTCCTGATGGCAACACTATTTCTGATACAAGCCAGGATGCCATTGGCCTTCTTGGCCGGCTGGGCATAATGCTGGCTCATGTTCAGCCAAACATCAACCAATACCCCTTGGTCATTTTCTTCTACACAGTCTTCCAGCCACTCCACCCCAAGCTCACAGCATTGCCTGGGGTTGTTGTGGCCAAAGTGCAGGACCCAGCACTTGGTCTTGTTGAACCTCATCACATTGGCTTCAGCCCAGTGATCCAGCCTGTCCAGATCCCTCTGCAGGGCCTTGCTACCCCCAGGCAGATCTACACTTCCAGGCAACTTGGTGTCATCTGCAAACTTACTGAGGGTGCAATCGATGCCCTCATCCAGTGCCTGTATGCTGCCGAAGATATCTGAAAACAGTTTTGTGCTTTCTTCTTTTAATTTGGGTAATCTTACATGAAATAATTACTTACTGGGATCTCTTCGCATTTGGGAAAAAAATAACTTTGCCCTTTTAGCCCTTCCACAAATCATGCAGAATAAGAGCAGACACAGATATGAGGAGACGAAAGTCAGAGACAATATAAATGAGTATTTACTCCATACTTGTTCCCACTGCAAGGGTTTTCTCACAGCCCCATTTCTACTTCATCCTGCCCTTTATTGCTTCTGGGTAGTAGTTTCTGGGCCTCACTGGAGGAGACAACTTTGTGTCCAGAGTAGTGTAAATAGAAATAATTCAGAAAACAAAATTGAAGGAATTTTAGGCAATTAAATTTAAAAGAAGAATTCTTTTCGTTGTTGTATTCATCTAGCAGTTTTAACTAATGGTGCTTTACTCTCTGTATCCCTATCTCATAGCTGGGGAAAGAATCCTTCCGCAGTGTCTCTTACCAAAAAAACTGAGTAGAGTGGGGACCAGGATAATGCCAAGAGATCTGGTAGACCTGGCTTCAGAAGAAATGTCCAGAATCTAGATGCCCAACCCTACGACAATAATCCTTTACATTTATAATATGGAGTTGAAGATGAGGCCCTTAGGGCTTTTGTACCCCATAATGAAAGTACTCTGTGATTCTGGGGGACATTCTAAGCTGTTCTGATCTAGAGTTTCTCTGCAGTAAATCTTGGGCAGAGCTCCTGAGACATGAGGAAGAACAATAGGTTCAGAAACTGTGGAGAGGGGATGGGATCCTGGGGGATCAGAACTTCTGGTGGCTGTTCTACTGTTACCTGTAGGATAATGCAATAATGTGAAATGTTTGGTTTTCCAATGTCAAAAATTTTATAATCAAAGAAGTTAGGAAAAAAACCATTTCTTTCTTCAAATGCACTCTTAAAGAATTGTAAAAAGGTCATATACTCAAACATTCAAAATAAGAATTACCAGAATTGACTGCTATTATTAATTAATAAGAGCATAATGATACACTCTGTAATTCCATGATTTTGTTAGCTTTCTCAGCATGACCTTAACCTCACTCATTGTATGTCGGGGCTAGTCTGAGGATGGATCTGTGCTATGTGCTTCAGAATATGACAGTTTCAATACCCAATGTCACTAATTGCTGAAACGATAGAGAGCACACAGTGAGGGAGGGAATGGCAGGAAGGGACACAGCATGAGTAGGTGACTTAAGAAATGGAATATTTCTCCTGCAAATTGTCCGGTATCCTAAATTCTGACCTGGAGATTTTGTGTGATGCTGAAAAGTCACAGGACACCATTTTCATAAGGGGACATTACTTTTATATAGTCACTTTCCATATATCATAATTGGGCTTCAGTATGGTACAGAACTATGGCCCTTGTCTTAAAGCCCTTGCAAACTTCACTGTGAAAATGAGGTGATGAGGTGATTTGAGTGTTCAAGATCCAACAAACTTAGGCTCTTCCTAAGACAGAGAAAATGTAGACTAAGAAACTCTGCATTCAGGTAAAGCTTACATAGGGTATAGGATATGCAGCAAGCAGGATGGATACTGAGAAACATTGAGTAGTCACCCACATTATACACTGAATGAAGCAAGCTGACATAGGGAAAAATCTGTGAGTTTTATTGGCAACTTGAGTTGCAGGGTTTTGATAGCAATATTCATTTCAATACAGCAATGTAAGGCAATCTGTGTGCTGGGTGAGGATAACTTTCAGTCTAATGCCTTTAAAAGTAACTTATTTTCCTTTGTGTACACAGCTCTTTCTTTTGGTATGGAACAGATGGAGGCTTCATGAGCCTAGCATGAACAAGTGTAATGAGGTTTTCCTTAACTTTTGGGAGTTTGTCCTTTGCTTTCTTTGGAGGTGGTTTTGTCATGTAACATTAATAGATGGGCTCTTCTTCCTTGATACCTGGAGAAAAACCCAGCACTTTATCACCTCACCAAAGGTCTTCATGTGTCTTCCTTACCCACACTGTAACCTTGTGATTCTTTCAATTTGCATTCCACACCTCCAAATCACTGTATACTCTGGACTCATTTCTGTTGATCCTCTTCACAGATGTAGAAGTGACAGCTTCTTTGAAAGAAGTATTGCAGAGAGCTACATACAAGCATTGAGCAGAACAATGCAATGTGTAAGTAGTTGAACCTTGAAGGTAACCTCCACTGAAGTAAAACACAATAAGTGATGCTACTTCAATTAACAAACGATTGTTGCTGCTTGAACAAACTTCACTGAGTTTTTGGAAAAACAAAACAAAACAGAAACTACATAGCCAATGAGTGGACAGGCAAAACAGACACATAAACACCTTGAGGTTGTTCAGTTTGCCTTAGATCACACTAGACTTTGCAGCTTACTGGTGGCTTTTCTTCTGGCTTCCTCTCATCTGTATTTTCTTCCTCTGATGAAAATGACCTAATATGGCCAAGCCTCTGTAAGTATTTTCACACTGCTTTGTTGTCCTGTGTGTATCAGATACCCTCCTGTATAATCTTGTCTCCAGAACCGCTGCCCTTAAGTAACATACAGATGTTTCCATGTTATTTCATTCCTATTACTATCTCATATCATTTCAGTGAAAACGTTCATTAAACTGAGGTGTGCTGGGCCACAAGTAGGAATATGCTATTAAACAGGCCAGACAAAAGCAGATTTTAAATATCTCACAAATCCACCTAGTGCCGCAGAATCCCTCCTACCTGGACCAAAAGAACCTGAACACCAACAGTGCTGATTTAAATGTATTACAACAGCAAGAACATTTTTTTCCAGTAGAAGCCTTAATATAAGGTATCCAGTCAATCTTTATGGTTCTTTGCATAGCAGTGAGAAGAAAATGAGTCCAACCTCAAATCACTAAGTATAATTATTTCCACTGTCATTATATAAAAATCCTTCCATGGTAAGACAGAATATTTTAAATCTAGTTAATGTAATTTGGTCTCATTTTGCAAAGGCTATTAAGATGAAAAATAACCAAATAAAAATATCAAGGATAATTTATCCTTTTTTTTCTATATAAAAAGGTGGTTTCATCCTTTTAAGAACAACCACTGCTATAGCAAAAAATCAGTTTCCTTTAATTTAGCAATAAAACAATTTTACTTAGCTCATGTCAAAGTTTATCGTATGACTTCAAAGCATCTGCTAACTTTAACAGCATAAATGAAATCATCTCTGAATATGGCCTCACAAAGAAAATGTGTTTTTTTTAATGTTTAAACCATTCTTGTCTATACCCCCTTGTCATTAACTGGTAAATCAGTAATTTATTTCGTATTAGAATTTATATAGTTTGCAGCAATTAAGAAGAAAAGCATAATTGCTGACAAACCCAGGGCACTATTTAAATCACTTCCTTGTTGACAACATATTTCTCCTTCCTAAAACTGAATGTCACTGAAATCTGATTTGTACAGAACCCTTGTGGACTCATCATTCAAATGTACTGCACCTGTCACCTGTGTGCTAGCATTCTGCTAAGGATCAATTTACATAACCTCATTTAATGGTTCATAAATCATACCCATTAAGCCCAGCTAACAGGAACCAAGGGTTCTAATTTATGCTGCCTTTCATAGCAGAAAATTGGGAGGCTGGAGCCTGTGGATAAAGAACCCAGGTCTTGCCTTTGATTGTTGATTGTGATGGTAAATGTATGGATGATGAGAACAGATTTTCACTTTATTGATTTCCTGCCAAAGCACAGCATGCTTTATTGTGAAAGGGGGCCTTTTGGCAGCAGTGCTAAAAGTGGCAGTTGTTTAGGAGCCCTTTGCCAAGATGACATCTAAGACAATACTGAGTGGTAAATACTAAAATAATATCAAGCTGAAATGTTAATTTTTAAAAAGAAACCTCCCCAAAGGTTCATAAAATCAATGATGTCTTCTACCAAAAGTACTTCACTAATAAACATGAAGCCAGGTGATTACTGTGGGGGTACTAGTGTTGTGAGTGGTTTTTGTGCTTTTTTTTTTAAATGTATTTTTCTTAAATTCTTTATAATAAATTATTCATGGTATTCCAGTCAAAGTAATGCAGATGTTTGAAACCCGCAGTACAGTGACGGTTCAGTCAGAGTTGTGGGAAGGGCCTGCTTTGGGCTTTGTACGCTGATCCTCTCTTTGATTAAATACCTGGAAATAGCTTTTTCTGTCATTGTATTTTCAATTTTTATGTTCTATTATTTAGTAGGTGGCTGCATGCTGTAGTGAGTGCATTGCCAAATGCAATATGCATATGCACAAAGCAGTCTTCCCACTTGAGTTTAGGCAGGGACCAAAAATAATCTTGGTACAACTTTCTAGGATGAAATATGCCATGTTGGTTTGTTCCCTTCGCTTCACTATAAATGGTGGCCATTCATTTCAGCTTGCTTTATAATTTTCTGTGTAAAAATAAGAAATTATGCTCTTCTTCATCTTCACTTAACATAGGCTAATTTTCAAGAACTGGGAATTTAATCACTAATCCTGGAAATGGACAAATTCCTTTGTTGGACTGAGCCCATAGCTGGAGTCATCTGCCAGCCCTGATACCAATTTGTTAAGACTCACAGTATCTTAGAGTTTTCTTCTTTTTTTGCTACATTTTGGGAATCAAGAGCTTTGTCTTGAAAGATTGTGGCCATGCTCTGATGAAACACTAAGCTAATTAACAGTCTTCTTGATGAAACTAACTTGCTCAGAGAGAAAGGACAAAGCCAGTTTTTGGGGTATTAGCTGAGGACTTGATACACTTCCTACTGTGGTCTCCCATAGACTTTCTTTGTGACTTTGGGAACTCAATAGAAGTGAACTTACAGAATGCACATTTTTTCAGTATTTCCCTAAAATGAAATACAAAAATAGCCAGGAGTGAAGATACTAGCATAGCCAGGAGTGGAGATACTAGAACACTACTATTCACCTTCTGCTCCCATTTGTGCTGCTCTGTTAATTGCATACTGTCTTTTTATGTGCTTCTGGCATCTGATGGCCAACCATCACTGTGAGATCTCCACACTCGGAACAGCTTACAGTGTTCTGGACTTGGAGATGGACTTTCTAAGTGACATGAATAAAAATACCCCATAGTGTATCAGCATGCTCTACTGACTCCTACATTTTATATAAAAGGTATTCTGTTTTATCCTGCCAGTGTTTGTGCAGACTCTACTCTAATGTGTGCCCTATGATATCTATATGAGAAATATCTAGATGTAATGAATATGGGAACACTGCAGATCTTGGTAAGTCCTACATATTACCAAGTAGGTTGCCTCTATCAAGCCTGATGTCCTGGACATCCTAGTGCTTAGACTCACAAAAAAGTTACATGTTCAGACTCTGAGAGTAAGTTTTGATGAATCTTATGCAACAGTTTTGCATGTCACTACCATGAGCTCCCTGTGTCATCCCTCTCCTGCAAGTTCCTAATCCTGTAGCAGAACTGGCAAAAAGAGAATATGGTGACACCTCAACCATTCGAGCTCTCAACTCTGTATATTAACTGCATGGCTGTTGAACTTTGCACTGAGAAACAGAAATATGAAGTACAGCAGCTGGGGAAAAAGCGCACATTTGATTCAGACCTCTCCCTTCCTTCATTGGTAACTGCCGTCTCTGGCAAAGGAGAACAGAGAACAGATGGGACAGGCAGTGCCTTACACAAATGTAGTTACTTATTTTGTGTGCAGAAGCAGATCCCTCAGACTGTCTCACTGTTCTACAAAATAGGAAGGTAATGTGATAAGAACTAAATACACTAAAAAGGATAGAAGCAATTAAGTCCACATTAATATCTTAGAATTCGTCTTTCAAGAGCTGCAATTATTTGAAGGTTTTTTTTTGTTATTGTTGGTTTTTTTTGCAGTATTGAAGCCTGAAAGCTAATTGCTTAGTGAATTGGAGTCCTACATTGGTTTCTTTGTCTCACGAACTCTAATAATATTTTTTAGAGATAGAAACTGTGGTGTCTCCTCCAGTTTTTCTAATGCACCTGAGTCCTGAGCTCAAACATCCCTACTGTTCAAGTCCTTGGCCTTCACTTAAACAGAAACCAACAATCCCACTGAAGAGAGAGAAAGCTTTGTAATCTCAGCCTACGTGCTAGTAGGTTCATGTCACTGCACACATTTGCATTTGTGACTTAAATGATATTTCAGCTCAAGATTCCAGAGGTGAAGGGTTTTAAACTTCAGCTTAGCTCTACTAAAAAAAATATATATATATAAAAAAGCCTGCTAGAATTCTGCTATTCAATTTCAAGGTCCTATTAATCAGAAACTAAACAAGTACAAAACCACAGGCTATAAAACATTTTTCTTATTATTTTTATGATAATTATTTCTTTTTCAGAGGCAGAAGTGAACTGAAACTTAAGTGAAAGCAAAGTGAAAGAAGTGAAAGGAACATCTCTGCAGGTGCTGGGGGATATCACTGGCAAATCTAACTGATGTATTTTGAAGTATAACCATACACAAGTTTCTGTGTCTTCCTGATAAGGGTTGCTGCTGGTGTCAGAATGAGAGCAGCAGCAAAGTTCTTGTGCTTACATTTGAAGTTCAGTGTCTGAAATGCTATTTCCTTCTCTTCAGAACAGACAAGCCCAAAGAGCAATGACTCCTTGGAAGGTGAGACTTTCATAAACATGGCATTTTGAACCTTTAGCTACTGTGATCATTTTATTTATTTACATGAAATCACACTTACTTAAATAAGGACTAAAACTGATCAAGACCAATCCTAATACCTGCAGAACACTTCTTCCCAGATTTTACTGCTTCAAAGCTTCTGCATGCAGTTAATGCAGTCTGGATAGTCCACTGATACTGCTGGACCAGATCCACCAATTACATCAACTTCACTCAAATCAACAGGACTCCCATCTATTGCAATGGATTATGATCTCCGGGACAAAGAAAGAAGCCTGTGAGAGAGACTGTGGCCATTGTTTAAGTCAGTCATATTTCTGTTTTTAAATACAAGGCAGGGAAGATTTCACCCTACAGCATTCCCATGTAATGTCATTAGCTCTAGCAGATATACTCCGCTGTGTATAAGGCTACCCGAGGGGTTTGAGAGATATGTAGTCTCAACAGCCAGAGTATTTTGTACTGCTGGACCTGCCCATGTATATGTAGACCTATGTCAGTCTTTATATCAACGCTATTAAGAGAAAGTCAATTTGCTAGAGCCATCAAATTTTATGATTTAGAGTTACCATATCTCTTAATTCTTCCTTTCCTTGTCCATGAGTGTCTGGCCTGAGTCTTATGAGTGTTCCACACAGACCAGGGTCCAGTGCTGATGTCTGTGAGGATAATGAAGAAAATATTCAAGTAGAAATGAAAGAGAGGGAGCAAACTGGGAATACAGGCAGGTGTTGAGGATATTTAGGGCTCCAACAGAGTTTTAGTGACACCTTAAGTTTAGACAAATAACACAGTTGCTGCTGCACTCTTCTATTGGGTCTCATCACTCTCCAAAGCAGAAATGCCCAATTTGCTCATAGATGAGATAAAAAAGTGTTCAAATTCAGAGTCAGGCATTTTTTAGATAACTGAAATTATGAACAGTTTGATCTAATAACTTTTTTTTTCCAGTGGGTGGAAGCTGCTGTTGGCATTTGCCAGCATGATCAGTAGGAGAATGTTTTTTGTCAGAAGAAACCAGGTGTAAAATAATTGAAATGGATGGATTATCCAAGTATAAAACTGTTGTAAATTAAATAAGGCAGCTCTATAAAAAGAAGGCACTATGTATTCAGAATGAAGTGAAAAACACAACATGTAACTTTTTTCATGTTTTTATATGGAGATAAAATAAAACAGACTATGCAATATTTTTAAGTCAAGTTGGAACTTGTACAATATTTGCACAGTAGAAATTGTACAAGTGCAATATTTGATCCACATTTAATATAAGCTTACTTTGACCAAATTTTTCTGAATACAAATACGATCACACTTAAATTTTCTCTCAAAGGCAGAGATCATGGTAATTGCAGAACTATTGTTCAGTAAGCCCTTTCAGCCATAACGCTGTCAATACAATTCTCCACTCCTTATTTAGGTGCATCCCAAGATTACTTTTGTAAGAGCTGGAGAAAATTCAGCTTAAATGTGAAATTCCAGGAAAACCCCAGAAATACTAGAGAATTTGTCATTTGTTCTCTGGTCTTTCAGCTTTTTCATTCCACAAGAAAATGCTGTATAGCCTGCTGAAAGCGGGTTAAATAATTTCTCTGTAGTCCTTTTTAAACATTGGAATGAAAATAATCCTAGAATATGCCAATACTCCTTCAGTATTATTACTTAAGAGAGGAAAAAAAAATTGACTTTTCAAGGTCATGAGAAGACAAACAAGGTCAAAAAGGATTGTGGTATTGTTCTTTCTGTCTGCCAGTTCCCACTGCCTTTACTAATTATTCACTAAGAAACTATACAGAAATACGGGAATTCTTAAAAATAGATCTTTTCGATTCAAGCTGAGCAGTAAATACATAAAAGCAGACAACTGAGCAAGAGTATGAAATTAAAAAACCCTCGCTGCACATAAGGCTGAGGTATAAAGTCAGCCACATGACAAGACATAGAGGGTAGTAGAAAAGAGTGATCATAGAACATGGTTTCATAAATATGATGTTCATAGAGCTATTTCTTTCTCTGAGGCTTTTGTATCCGAATCTAATTAACTCAAGGTTTGTTTTTTGTTTTTTGTTTTTTTTTTTTGAGGGGGGCTGTTTTGTATTTCATATTACTTTACCTTCACATTTGGAAATTTTTCTAGATTCCCATTTGTAGAGTCTAAATGTATACATTTCTGAACTCACTTATTGGTATGGTTAATGAACTTCACACTTATGGATTTAGTATATCAAATCCATTCCAATAAAAGAAGTTTTATTTCATTCCTTAATGTGAAAGGTGGAGGATGGATTAATTTCAAAAGTCACTAAATTAATCTCTTCCTTTAGAAATAACTTGAATAATTCTGAGGGAGGGGAAGATCACTGTCATAGTAAGTACAGCTTGGATGCACAAGTTCTTGTGTCAACTGCATTTCAAAATAATTTTACTGATTACACACACCTACATCTGTAAAGATAAATTGTATGGAGTTTATTTAGGTATTCTTTATTAATCCACCTGTTCAATAGATACTGCAACTGATGGGTTTTACATGTGATTTATTGTGACAATAAATCAAATTCCCAGACCAGTGAGCTAATAATTGTTTGTTGTTCCTGTTGACTGCAATATTGTTTAGAAATATAGATTAAGCACAGTCCGAAGAATATGGTTAAAAGTCTATATTTCATCCCTGCTCCCTTCTTCCTTAAATAGAAGAAGAAGGAAGAGAAAATGCAAAGTGTTCTGAATAGTGACAGTAACTTTACCATGGACATCATATCTTCAGACTTATTTGTAACATTCTGGACGTGGCCTATACTATTGATTGCAGTACACAACAGTGATGGAACTTCATCTATATACATTTAAATTCCTTTGTATATTTCCTTCGTAAAAATTGGTTTGTATACTGAGTGTGACGGGCTATGTGTTGGTTTACTATTGTGATTTTTTTTTCTTTTTATTTTACAGTTTACATAATTTAATTTTAAAATTCATCTAATACAGTTGCTGAAGTGCAGAAAAACCTCAGATTGTCATGGACCCTATCCATTCATAGTGGAGTTGCAGGAGACAACAGAATTACACCAGCGATGAATTTTGCTCATTGAGTTTCTTCCACTTAAATTTAATCAACTCTTTGTGAACCTCTTTCATTTCAATGGCATTATATGAAACAACTCAGTGTGATACAGTTCTTTTATTGAAATTGCATTGATTCCTCTGGAGATGCAGTGGATATCAACATAAGTCTATAAGATCTAATTTCCTTTCAGATTACTAAATAATTGCATTTCTATTTAATGCTTTTAGCCTTTTAGGCAATAAAGTCTCTAAATGAATTTTTATGTTAAACGTAGAATTAAATTGCATGAGTTTAGTGTTGCATTATTGCTCTCTGGTTGCACCAGTGTCACTGAGAACTGAACCAGACCTTTTATTTTCCAACTCTGAAAGATACTTATGAAGCAAAATGTACTTATCTTGATTCTAGATCATTATAACTCACATTTCTTGCTATTTATTTTGAAATGCTTGATGAATTAAGTATATTTACTTGTTTGGATTTACTTTTCAAATAAATTGTGAATATTGATAAGATAATACATAACTATTCAAAGGCAAAATATTATGCTCTTTAAGACATAAAAGTTTCATATTTAAAGTTTTGCTAGTAATAGAAGTTTAGCAGTAGTATTTTAAGCATGTTACTAGAATCATTAGTCCCTGATGTTAGAAAGAACTCCTTTTTATCACTGCTGTCTTCTAAGGCAGAAAGAAATTTTTTTCAGTTCTTCCTGCAAACACTCAAATCACTACATTGCCTATTTCGTGGTTATGTTGTCACAGCCATGTGACAGAAGCCCTCCACACCAGGTCAGTGATTGAATATGTCTTCAAAATAAAGACATTGCCAGGTTACTTCTGCTCACTCTTGAGTTCCTTTGTCTTCTTCCCGACTTCATTTCCATGCTTGAGCAAATATCAAAAGGGTCATGTTGGAGATGTGGTTTCCTCTAAGAAAGATGTGGTTTCCCCTTAAGCATAGTTCATCTTTATAACCTAACTCCTGGAAAGGCTTATAATTGAGGATCTTGAACTAAGGGAAGTGTTTTCTCTCACCCCAAAACTGAAGCCAGTAGGCAAGCCAGGAAAGTGCCACTTTGCATTCTGCTCCTTGGGAGATGCAGGAGGTGTCCAGTTATCTGCGTCATTCCTGAAAATACTCTCGTGAACTTGAAAAGCCTACATGCCCCACCAGGGCTGAAGGCTTAGCAAAGAGAAGGTGAACCTTGAATTTGCTCTCCAAAGAACCCTCAAGGGTCTGGGCTTTCATTGCTGTTTGTTGTAGAGAAGGGTCTAAATGCTGCAAAATCACACATGCATAATTTTCATTGTGAATATCTTCACTGATGTAATGGGACTATAAAAATTCAAAAGGAAAGTATTCACAATCATTTGTGTCGTCAGTGGCCTAAAAGTGAACCATGTGCCTTTTTCCCAGTAGCTTGAGCTCCCCCTTGAACAGGTCTTTTAGACTCATGTGACATCTTGCTAATGCAAAGGTAGAATCTAAATCTGTGAAAAATTAACTAAAAGTGCACAATTTCATGTTTGCTTGGTTTTTTTTCTTTCAATGAAATAATTTTATTTTATTTTAATTGTGTTGGAGTTTGACTCTCTGCATACATATCTGAAAAACTGGCCAGCATAGCAAGCTTTCTAAAATATTTGTATGCAATGTTCACTATATTTTCTTCTTCCCTGACACACTTTCTAAAACTTACTTACATTATGACAATAATAAAATAAATATTATGTCCTCCTCAACTGTAGAACAGATAACAAACCTGATCTTCTTGTAATGAGCAACAGTGTACTTTCTAGCAACCGCCAAATGCTATGAAAATGGTTTCATTTCCTTCCAGAATTTGCCAAAAACAGATGATGACTGAAACTGGTAATGACTATTTTCTATTCTCTATCCCTAAGTAATTGACCATTAATTATAATATCAATAGGCTGTGGATAAGTAAAGCAGACACATGTTAGGGCTACATTTCATTTGTAACTGTTTTGTATATATCATAAATCTCTAATATTGGCCTATTGTCACACATGATGAATTATTGTAAGCATGTCAGCACATAGTGGAAGTCAAGTACATTCAAATACTACTCAGTCAGAATTGAATTTGGCATGATAGTCTCATAAAAGGGGACTCAATTGAGAGTTTCCACTTGCCTGCTCTAAACTTGTCACTTGTAGGTGCTAAAGAGCTTGTTGTGTTGGTTTAATTAGTCAACAAATCGGTCCTTACTTGATTGCGTGGTCGTATCACATATGTTAACACTTCACTGTTTGATGGAGATATTAACAAGTGACAAGAGTCTCTTGGTCTATGGACTTTAAAGAAGAGAAGCTCTTCTATATTATTTCATTTGGTCCTGCCAATATTTATTAGATCATGCAGGCTGCAGGCTGCCAGCAAGAGAAAGACAACACAAACATTTTTCAGGGTTATGCTCATCTGTATCCCAAAGAAGGGTCACTAAACAATCGATGGTAGAAGAATATAAGTAAGATGAGTGTTTTCTACCACAGCTTAGAAATTCATTATTTGATACAGTTTACTGCAGACCTCCTTGGAGCTTTTTTCACTTAAAGATAATTTATGACAAGAACAGAGAGGTTCTTGAAAATGCTATAGCAACTGGAGCTGAATGATGCCACTCTGGCACTAGATGCATAGTCACCAGAGGCCAGTAAAAAGGAAGTTTGCATTTGTATGAAGAACTGTATTAGTTAAGCATTCATCAGTGTTGTATAAAATATTCATATTACTTGTTGGTGGAAGATTAAACAAAAAAACTTCAATAATTAAAATGGCTTATTCCCAGGAGTGGGGGGTAGGGAAAAAGTTGGTCCTCTGCAAGTTTGCAAAAGGGCTTGTCTATTCAGTTTTTGTATAGCAGCAAACAAAAGAGGAGTGCATACTTTATAGGCTCCACTTGTTTGACCACCATTCTGTTATAGCTTTTATCTGTGCTTTACCAGTACTCAAGTCTTTCAAGAATGTGTTGCAGTAAAGGGAAATTTAGAAAATCTCCTTGATAAAATTTTTTGTGAGTCTTTTCTTAGAAAATACCTTTGAAAACAGTTTGGTAGGTGTTGTACATGCTATTATTCTTAAATACAGATTGGCTGGTCTTGGCAATATGTGAATTATAACAAAAAAATGATAACTTCAAGTTTACTCTTTTAATGTTAATGGTAACATTTTATTTATTTTTTTACTGAAAAGCAAGAGGACAATTTGAATAATTCCATTATGAGGAAAACAGTGATTCACATAAATAAAATCTCATTGCTTCTATCCTCATCAAAATGTTATAGCCTCCCCATTCCTTAATTTTTACTCATTGGTCTTAACTTTTCCTTCCTTTTAATTAACAAAGTGATCCTCAAAAGTCAGGATATGTTATAAGACAGATGACTTAAATCGCTCTGAATTCTTCACAGGTTCTTTAGGTTTTTTGTATTCAACACAGGTAAAAGAAAATTCACAAAACCAATATAAACCATTTGTAGTAAATCTACTCATTAGTAATCAATGATAGAACAATTTTTTTCAAAGTAGCAGCAGTTAAATTGCTTGTATGAAATCCTTTGTGAATAATTTGGCAAAAAAAAATTGCATGTTAAATTTATTCAAAAGCTTGAACATGTGCTTAAAAACTGAATTTTGTAAAAAAAAAAAAAAAAAAAAAGACTCATCTTGCCAGTAGTAAACATACATAAATATTGGAAATGCAAATGCACAAGTTTAGGGGTAGAAAGTTGTTTCTGAAATCTTTTTAGTTATGTCAAATTTCCTCATGCTGATCTATTTTTTCATACACTTACATGTAGGTGCACACACTTTTGTGAAGACAGTAATTTTTTTACTAACAGCAGTATAAAATGTAGTAGCTGTTCTAAAATGATTTTTATTTATGCGACTAGAGTGTTGCCAAGTATTTTTAGCTATTATTCTAAGATGTAATCTGTATTAGTTTGAATTGTTTGAATTAGTCTGAAAGTATTGTTCACTTCTTATTCAAGTATCGGGAGTTAATTTATTTATATTGTTATAATTTTTATGGAAATAAAGATGAAGATGCCAAATGGAAATTCAGGAAACATCACAAACACTGAACAAAAGATAGTTCTTGGTAATATTTACCTTTTTGTATAGTGAGATATTTTTGTGGGTTGTGGACATATTCTGCACACTTGGAAGTATGGATTATACATTTTCAGAGCTTTCAATTGATCCTTGCTCTGAGAAAAAAACCATACCTTTGGGATATGTTCAAATAATATTTTTTTTCCACCAGTACTCAGAGTATCTTAGAATGTCTGTAGTTGTGCCAGACTTCAGATTGTTGGGGAGCATCTGTGAATTTCTAAGTACCCTTAATTTCTATTGATTGCAGTGAACAGGGGAAAATGAAAAGTAAAATGAACTAAAGATTTTAGGATGCTTTTGAAGCCTTTCCAAAGTAGGAGTTTACTATGTCCTAAAGTAATCACTACTCTGGATTTATTGTGAGTTAGTTTTCTTCTGTGTTTCTGTAAATACCTCTGTCCGTGTTCATGTCTACTGGTTCAATATTTTATGCTTATCCTGTTAACTCCAAATATATGTATTTTATTCTAAAATATTGTTTTATTCTAATTACTGACCAATATGTTCTCTTTCTCTTTTCCTGTTGTTTTATTATAATTCTATTATTCAGCTCTGCATAATGAATTGAATTTGCCTTGGGGTGACCTTTTGGTTGTGTGGCAGCACTACCCAAATTCCATCTCCACCTCTACAGAGATGAATGACCTTACAGGTGCCACAGGCATGGCTGTCTGCTGTCTTTCCTGAAGCTCAAGCCTAGGCTGTTGATGTAAAGCTAATATTTTAGCCCAAAGAAGCAAATAGACCAACTTATGAGCTGGGAAAGCTGCTTTCATGTTAGACTAAAACACAGTTGACTACACATGCTGAAGTGTAACGGGAAAGTGGATCGGATGGGAGATCTTCTATCTAATCTCCTAAAAAAGGTATTGCTGGCTGCAAAGTCTGTCCAAGTTGATCAAGATTTTATCTGATCAGGTCTTGAAAACCTCCGAGAATGGAGAAAACCTAAACTTTCTCTGCAACCTTCTTCATTCAGCCATAAATGTGTTTAAGAAGGAATAATCCCAAGATTTTCCCGGAGTCTTCAGTTTCACAGATAATCCTTTTGGCCTTTTTTGAAGATGGGTCTTCCACTGGACTCCATGACTTTTCAAGTAGAGAGAATGGCCCCACTATGCTACTTCCTATGATATAGATTCTGACAGACGTAAGAGAAATCATGCCCTAAAAGCTTTGAATAAATATTAACTTGTTATTTGAGCCACAGCTGCATACTAGGAAATAATAAATGGTTCCAGTGTAGGGAATTTGTACAACAGAACAATTTGGGTGATTCTCATCACCCTGTCAATAGCTTGGAAGAAGCCCTTTCAATACCCTGGAAAAAGCCTTTTATAAAGAGTGGAATTATATGGAAAGTGTTAAAGAGAGTCTGTTTCTGAATGCTCTTTATTCTGTCCCTTTGGATTCTTCTTTACATATGTTCACTGAGACATTGAAGTAAGTTTTTTCCACTGTTGAACCAGTGTTACTATGAGAGGATGAATCCCATCCCCTTTTGACTCATACATTATCAATGAAATGCTTAGGAATGCATTGACTGAAACATGTATAGCACTATTAGAGCCAGTACTTCCTTGCATAGAGCGAGATGCCTCATCACAGCATACATATGTATATGCATAGTCATTCTTCAGATTAGCCACAGCCACATCTTTATAAAATGCTTAATTACTGGAACACAAAACACAGATTACATTTCCTTCCTTAATCAGCTTCAAGATACAGGCAATTCTACTGTGGGGCTGGAAGATCAGTGTGATGACATCTTGAGAACCCATTCAGCCCTATTACCCTTGTAGTAAACAGGAAACAAAGAAATCAAATTGCTATCTATATGTGTTTGCATTTCTTTATTTTCTAAACATGAATAAGAAAAGTTACACTGAGCTACTGTTCCTGAATTGTCTTTAGTTACACAAGCAGGAGTCAGACAAAGATGACAAATACATTCTTACCTGAAAGTATCATGGACAATGCAGTAAGTCCTCAGCTACTCTTTAGATCTTAGATTAAACATACATTTTGAAAGATAAAAAGGATCCAAGTTGTATCCCCCAAGTCCTATTTTTGCAAGGAAAGAGGGAAGGGAGGAAGGGAGGGAGGGAGGGAGGGAGGGAGGGAGGAAGGAAGGAAGGGAGGAAGGGAGGAAGGGAGGAAGGGAGGAAGGGAGGAAGGGAGGGAGGAAGGGAGGAAGGGAGGGAGGGAGGGAGGGAGGGAGGGAGGAAGAGAAGCCACAAGCAGGCATGTATTTTTTTTCATAGGGAAGCTGTACCATAATGCCTAACTTTTGTGTCTAACTGGACATTATAAATCAGAAATTTACGGCTAATCTGTGACTATAGTGTTATATTCTACTAATCTAAATATTAAAAGCGCAGTTTGTATACTGGTGGATTTAACTGTCTTTCAGCCTCTGGAGCTCTGTCTCTTCAGCAGTTGTGAAAGGATCCAAAATGACTGGCAGTTCAGGTGCCTGTCTTTTAGGCAGCTAACATGTAATGGAATTAATCCTGTCTTTAGAAACAATATGTAGTACAACTGATGTTTCAAGTTAAAGTTGTACTTACTGCTGAGCAGTAAGCTAAGATGGACTGAAGCACAAATATACATCCTATTTCTGATACAACCTAAAGGGGCATCACCCCTGACATGGAAAATGCAATAGTAAACTCTGCTGTAGGTATAGCCTAGAGAGCATAAGCAACAACTCTGAAAATACTTCAATTACGTCTGTCACAGCCCTTAGTGACACAGGTGTCATTGCTGAGAAAAAAAGTATTGATTCCCACTCAAGTTTGTAAAATGGGAATCATGTGTTATTAAAAGAATAAGCAACAGTAATAATGATCATCAGTGCTGGTGTGTGAGTGTTTTCCACATACACTATGTTCATCACCTATATCAGGGTATGCCTCTGCCCTCACATACAAAGCACTATGAAGTGTCATCTGCTCAGCAGTTCTTGAAAGGTCTGTATCCACTAGGTGTCAGGGCATTGCATGCAGAAGCATCCTCACCAGATCAGACACACAGTGGGTTTCTGATCCATCCCTAGCTCAGGCGGAGTTTCCAACCAGGTCCTGGCATGGCTGACAAGGGGACTCAGGTGTAGGCCAGCAGGCACTGCCATCACCCCAATGCAGTGGTACACCAATACTGATAGAGACTGTTTATCTTAAGATAACTTCTAGTGTGTACTCTGCTTTGCAACAAATAAACACTTTCACAAGTTATCTGCGCAAAATGAAGAAAGCAAACAAACAAGCTGCTTACAGCTGACTATAGTTCCGGTTCAGCCCTGCACTAAAATCTGGTAAGTGTATAAAATCTGAGCCAAGTGCTTCCAAATAATTGTAACCACTTATTCAGTCACACCTAATTTTTGACCACTGATATATGTATGGTAAATTGTTAAAAATAATTCTTAGTGAACTCCAAATGTTAGCAGAGCCACTGCAGGTGATTATTGTGAAATTCAGCTTGAGTCCATTTGAGTTATAAAGTGATTTGAGATTTCTTACTCTCTGAAAAATCTAAACTTCTTCTTGGTATAGGATAGTTCATGTGATCTATAAGGTCTGTATTAAAACATAAGGCCAAAAAATAATGACACATTGAACTGATTTTTATCATGCCTTTCCCTGTCTGTACTCTTAGGAAAAATTAGCCTGCAGAAGGTCCAGAAGGTTCCATGTGGATTTCATGGTCCAGAATTTTTCAGTATGCATCTCAGTGTCTTTACGCTGGCAAAGCTGCAGCCTGAAGCGTTGTCTGGGTGTGTAATATCAGGTTAAATGATGGTAGGCAAAGCTTAGCTACACTAGATTGGTGTGAGATGTGAATCTTATCTGCATATTCAGCAAAACATCAAATATCACTCTACGTGCAGATATGGACTAAGTAAATGTGTTAAAATATGGAACTACGATGGTACATTATGGCTCTATGATTACCGCACCTACCTCTTTCATTCTAACCCTGCTAGCAACTTCTGATTCACACACACGCACATACACACACACACACACACAAAGAAAGAGAAATTTCCAGAATTTTTTCTCATTAAGCTGTCATCTCATTACCCTCCTTTGGAAGGGAGAAGATAGATTCTTGCCACATGAAAGCAAGAATCAGTAGGATAGAAGTCTATGAGGCCTGGCAAGACTGAACTTCAGAGTATCTTTAGAGAAATGCTTAAGGTCAATTCAGCATTTCCAACTCCCTGCAACAGCAGCTGTTCTAAAAGTAATTAGATCAATTCGACACTAAATATAGGCCCAAAAATATTTAAAGACTTTCTAAAATGATTTTGAAGGGTTTTTTTTATATTCTAGAATTTAGAAATTACTTCAATTAATATGGAAAGATACGCTGTGCTACAAATGCATATCTGTATAGGCTATAAATATACACACACACACATATATATAATCTATATACATAGGCTATGTGTATATATAGGATATACATTCATATTTTTATATACACTCATATACACTGAAGAGTTTATAAGTATTTTACAGGAGAATGTCACATCTTTAAAGGTCAGTATGCAATATCAGGGTTTCAAGTCATAACCATTAGAAATACGCCTCTAGGGAAACATTTTTTCCCCCATGGTTAAAGTTTACAAGCCAAAATTGAGATATATTTAATCCTGGACAAATCATCTGTTCAATACCTTGACCCTATTGGTAGTACAAAGGAGAAAGCTCCAGCCATGCTGCAAGCAGCTTTGGAACACCTGTTATACCAGTCATTAGAGGTGCACAACGCTCCTGGCCACCTTCATTCCATGTAAGGATGAAAAATGCCTGCATTGTGTATATGACAGAGGCAGCAGGTACCCTCGCTGGATGTGTGTTTCTGCCAGCTGACCCTCTTCCAAACTCATACCTGTCATGGCAGCGCTGCAGCACAGCACCCCTGTGGAGGAGGAAGAAATTATCTCGTGAGTATGAAATTTACAGAAAGGTAGAGGGATACACATTAAAAACTTGCCATTTTTAATAGATGTCTTAAGGCCCATGTGGGTATGCTGATACCACATCAATAGATAGTGCAGGAAACAAAGTATAAAAACATTACTTTAAACCTGTAGTTAGGGCGTCAGAGGCTTGATTCATTGCCAAGTGAAGTTAAAGTGGGATGGGGGTGGGTATGTATCAAATGCTGAATGCCCTCTCACCCCATCAAAGGCATTATGGACCATTTGACGAATTTGTGTCACCATGTGCTGGACCATGCTAATCTCACTGTGCCATTCCAGTTGTGGTAAACATGCAGATGAGGCAAACATATATAGAACCTTGTTTTTTTTTTCCTCCAGTACCCAAGGGTTAATTGATGGAAGTCTGAGCTTTTCCTTCATACAGACCTTCGCATTGCAATTTACTAATAGGTTTTAAGAACTCCATAATTTCTTCATATAAAGTCTATGTTAGTTCCCTTACTTAGTTGTAAAAAACAAATTCAACAAAATCAAATAGGATACTTGATTCTTGGTTCACAGAAAATATTTTACCCATTAATGAAAAGTTGCTTTATATAAAGGAATTCAATTTTTTTCGATTGGCATTAGACTCACAGACAGACAGGAATAAGCTGCCATTCTTCCATTTGATAGCCAGACGCTGCCAGTTGTTGCTAGGGCAGTCATGCTGTTAAATTAGGTCTAATGAACGAGTAATTGCTTTAGGTATAGTGAACCATTTCAAAGAAAACAAGGATTCTAATTGATTTGCAATTTGTTTGGCACATTGCATTGTCTGGGGCTATTGATTAGTCTTCTGGATTTCACACTGCATGTGTTTCCCTTTATTAAGGGAATAACAGGTTACTGATTACTTTCCTTCTGGGTTTAATGTAGCGGTTAATGTCTACTTTGTTCTTGTGTCATGTCACAGGCAAGGAAGGAATAATATGCAAGTGGGTGGCCCTTTGCTAAGAAACTCCCCTGCTGCTTTGAGCTGTGTACTCTAAGACATGCTGAAAAGCAGATCAAGAGAAAGGGTTAGAATAGCAGGACTCACAAGTTATGGCCTGAGTCAGGATAGACCCAGGCTAGAAACTTGGCTTTCCTTCCCTATCAAAGCACAACACGGTACGAAGCAGTTGGTGGTAGATTTGTTCTTGTTTATGTGTTTCTATATAAGGAAACACACTATAGTTTAATATGCCTCAGTTTATGTACAGCAACATCTTAAAAAAGGAGGTTTGTACCACACTCCTCTTTTTGCTGTAAAATATAAACTCATAGCATACCTATTCTGGAGAGCATGCCATTACACATTTCAAGTCTATCTTGGTTAATAATAAAAATGGGTTAGTTTAATTAACATCTTTGTTCATTTCACAGGCAATCGTGTATAACGTAGCTGATGTGTATTGCAGTATAATTAATTTCTAATTTCTTAACATTTGTAACTAAGAATGTAATCCTTTGCACATCTTTAAAAAGTAAGGTAAAATTAAACCGACTTTGACTTTATTGTTCTAAAATTGATCTTGATTCTGGAGATTATTTAGCTTTATATTTTGTCATCTCGTGTTGGCAGACAGTGCAAATGAAATGAAATTATTACTTACAGGGTCAAGGGAATCACGACAATGTGTCCTTACCTCTCTCGGGGGGATCAGCCATGTAACATTCATGTATCTGACGATCTCTACATAAGCCTGTCAAATTCAGCAGTAAAACACTCACTAATCTGCAGAAGCTTTTGCCAGTGAGAGCATCATTTTTTTCTTGGTTCATTTCTTGAGAACCCACATATCATTTCAACAAGCAATAGAAGTTTTACTGTCAAATGAGCTGCCATGCAATGTTCTGTGTATCCAGGTAGCAACAGTGGTACCATGTGACCAATCACAGAAATCTAGTCTTTGCTCCATGTGCCAGCCCAGTACATATGAAGAGTATTAGTAAATTTCCTACACAGTGTGAATTTTTTGTTAAAAGTACTATGACACATCTCTGAAACTAATCATTGGTCATGTTCTGTTTAGTTCAATGATAAATTTAAAACTCGTGATTTTTCATGATTTGAACATTGGTAATATCTAAGTATTTGTAGTGAGAGACACAGCAGCTGCATCTTACCTTGAAATAATTCTGAATTTTAGATCACATTTGTGTCTTAATTAAACTGGTTCTGCACTTTCAAACACCCTCTAGACTGAGATTAGTGAAGCCCTTGGTCTTATAGGCAGAACCATAGGAAATAGTCTCAGTAGTGGAAATAAATATAATGGAAGCCACAAAAATATTATGTTATCACATTTGATACCCATTTGGCTTGCAGTAGATAAGAATACATTGTTCTACTATATGTTTATCTAACAGTCTATTGTTTTGGAATTCTCAATGTAGTTTATTTTTGCTGCTCTGTTTTCAAATGATGAACTGCTCTAGAATGAATGCATGCCAAGTACCTGATGTATACTAAAACATGCCTTAGCAGTTAGCAGATTATAATGAATTTCTTTGTATTTTATATGATTTTTTTTGCACCAGCCATACAAAATGTGTTTTTATATATCACATTGGTAATTAAATATATTTTATACAACATGGGTAAAATAATTTAACTGCAAAGTAAGAAAATTCATGAAATTTTAATTCCTCTGTGTTGACATTTTAAGTTCTGTATCCAGTGTGGGAAGACTGGGATGGGAGGAAGACGGTGCAACCATTCACTAATTGTGGTGGTCCGCAGACTATTTCAGCAGCTTGCAGAGGCACCATGAGAGGGTTGAGGCATTAATATCTATTGCCTCTGATTCCGTAAGAAAAATCTGAAAAGAAACTTTTTCAAGCAAGAACAAAAAGGTATCAGGACCTCTTGGGGACTAACATTTAAGTCTAAGCATACTCCAGTTGCAATCAGATTAGAAATTAAACTAAATGTGACTCATTTAGAAGTAAGTATCCTAAGACCTGAACTGTCCTAAATAGCATAGTACAGCCCATCATCTGGATTACTTTGTGCTACTGGAGAAACTCAGGATGACTTTATTGAGGGCGATCTGAATTGATTTCTTTCAATGAGGTACACGTATGCAGAAGAGGATTGCTACATTGAGATTATGAATATCCCTTAATTCAGGGAAATCTTCTTCATACTGCATTAAGTGTATCATTGCTTTAATTGCAGGGCTCACTATGAAACAAAAGGTGTGTAATTCTTAGAAAGTAACATACCTCAGTTGAATTCAAGATCAATAAGTTGTTGTCTTTTTAGGTTATTATTTCTTACATGTGTTCCAGAGGAACTTTTTTTTTCTGTATGTCTACTTATACAAAGCTGCATGACCTGTGATGTTCTTCAGGATTCTGGCCTCTTTTTGCCCAGTGAAAAACCTGGTTGCAAAAGGTCAAACGTTCCTTAGAACTATATGAAGGCAGCTTCATGTGCCTATATTTCGCCCTTATATGGGGTTTCCAAGCACCCCGAGAAGGCAATAGACCCTACAAAAGAAATATCGCCAATTCCTCCACTGTGGATATTCCACTTTTTAGAAAGGAAATTAAAAACTCGCTCGAACAGAGAGAAGGAAAGTCAGATGTATTACATTTTCTTCCCTACATTAATGTAAATCCATCTTTCGTGGTCTAAGCTGAATTCTATGTTTGTAAATTTACAACAAAGTAGTTAAATCACACCCTCTCCTGTGCACTGGGTTCTGCCTTACAGAATACAGACACAGGATGTCTAAACTTATGGGACATTGTGAAGCTCAGCTTACCAGAGCTTCAAAGACTAAGATTCTTCTTAGCATGATATAAACAGCAATCTAGACATTCATATAGCTTCTCAGTTATTGTATACGAAAATATTTTCATTGAAGTCCATAGAGGCTATGGTCATCAGGAATATTTAATCATAGATTCACAGAATAATTAAGGTTGGAAAAGACAACCAAGATCAGCCACTAACCCACCACCACCATACCCACTAACCCATGTTCTTCATTGTTACATCTCCATGGTTCTTGAACACCTCCAGGGATGCTGACTCCACCGTCTCCCTGGGCTGCCTGTTCCAATGCCTAAAATATTAGATACATTCTCAAAAACTGAATGCATTTTCCATTCTGATATTTATTAGTTGTTCTCTAACTGTAATATTGCCTGAAAGGCACAGAGCTACTGAACCTAGCATGCTGAGTGCAGTCAAAATATGCCTGAGATCCTTATTTTGTGTCTGATCCTTCTGTCCTTCTTTAGCATTAGCTAAAGGTTTGGACTCAGGTGAAGGCTTGGATCACAGAGAATGTTTGTGTTGGTTCTCTGACTACATTCTGTTGAGATTTTAGGTGGAAAAAACAGGTCAAAAACAATTTCTGAGACAGTTCATTTTTTCTGTAACACAACTTTGCTAGTTGGTATGCACAGGAGCAAATCACATCCTAAAATATTTAAAAAACATGGAGGAGCTTTAAAGAACTGTTTAAAAAACTATTTTTGGTTTGGTGCCAGCTACAGATGCCATCCTGATTACAGAAGATTACATAAATTCCCCAAGTCTTATTATCCACTCATTCACACCTATAAAACTGGGAAGAATTCCACTGCAGTTGTTAGAGTTACACAGGTGTATGTCAGTGCTGGAGAAGAATATGGTCGTTCTGGATTGAAAGTTATCAATGTTTACAAGTCCAGTTATATCTACCTATGTATTAATATGAAAGTCAAGCAAATGTACAGAGTATAATCTGTCTATGCATATATTTCAGTCTTCATAGATTTGAGCTGAATTGTACAGATTTTTATGTTCTGACCTTAATATGTAGGAAAAATGAAACACTTCTGCACCTTTTGAGTAGCTCATTATTAATACTTTTATATAGCATATATTGTTACATAAAATAATAAAAAAATACAAAATTGAGCCAAACTTTCATCTAATTCTGGAGCAATGGCTTAGAATAGAGTGAGATGGTGAAGGAAAAGCAGTTGATGATCTTTGTCTGTCATACAGTTGCATATCCAGATGTTCATTTTCAGATGCCCTTTCAGCATGGTAACACATGAGGAGATACTGGGTGATGCTGGGGAGTTATAGACTGTGAACCCAGCCATTTCTTCTTTCAGCCCACTTAGCCCTCCTGTGACAATGAGCTTCACTGCCTAATTATGCACCATGAGAAAAAGTGACTGCTTTTGATCTTTTTAAACTGGTGGTTTTATTGAGTGCCTCTCAGTTGTTCTTTAAGAAAATGCAAATAGTTTTCTTCACTTACTTTCTTCACACAACCAGAAGTCCCTATTATACCCCAGTCTGTCATCTTTTCCGTATTGATCAGTCTGGATAGTCTTTCCCAATACAAATGCCTTTCCACACCATTGTTCATCCTCGTTGAATTTATTTTCTCTGTCTACTGTTATTCTCTTTTAAGGTGGGTTGTCAAACCAACGTATGGTATTTAATATGTGGACACACCATTAGTTCATGCAGCAGGCTCATAAAGATGTCCCTTATTCTGTCCTGTTTTCTTTTTGTGTCCACAGTATGGGCCAAATGCCAGTCACAGTTCTGCAGGGTTCTGAGTGGGATTGTGAAGGCCTTTGCAAATGTAGCAATACCAGGGATAACTCCACCACTTGTTCAGAGGAAGAACAGTAGGAGGTTGGTATACTCCATGATTCAACATTATTTAACTGACAGTAGAAAGTGACCTTCCAAGTTTCAATAAATTGCCACCAAGAGCTTCAGGGACAGCTAGTGGCCATGAATGAGAAACCAGTTCCTAGCAGTTTTTCCTAAAAGTTTGGATGATTCTATATCCTACTATTGTCAAAAAGCCTTAATACCTTCTCTGTGGTCCTCAGGCCTCAAATAAGATGAGGAGATCTTACTCTATAAAGGAGTCATATATTTCTTGAACAATACAAAGTTGAGAATAAAAACAAATTTGTTCCTTAGAAATTGCCTAGTGAAGCAGTTGTTTCATACTGCCTGTTGAACATTTGGGTAGACTGATTCAAATGTTAAAGCTGTGTTCAAACCAGAAAAAATAAAAATAATAAGCTGTCAGAATAATTACTAAGAACATACAAGGATTATACAAAGTAAACTGCAGCCTGCAAAAAGAGAATTGCATGTTAGCTAATTGTTAATTTTAGCAATTGCAATGGCTAATTACTGTGGCACACATTGACTATTAGCATGATGCCCCAGCACCTGCTTTCTCCAATGAACAGATTTCTTCATTGCTCGTGCAGGAGCAAAATGTGTAATTATTGGCCATCATTGGGGCGATTTTTCAGTGATTCTTTTGTGTGATGTGAATAAAGCATAATGACATATTTTATTAGAGGGCAAATAGCTGTTTGTTAATGGAAATGATTTGAAATCCAAGAAACTAGGAGCTAGGAGCATGTTTTCAGTATCAGCATGAATTCAAATGTATTTTCTTTTAACTCTTTATAAAAGAAGCATAGAAATCAAATCTAAACTTAGTATAATATATTTAATGATATGTGCAAACACAGCATTGATTAATTGCCTCAAATGTTTTCAATGGTACACCATTTCATTTGTTACAGCAGTCTGCTAAATTTATGCATTTCTTATTTAAACTCTTCTTTCCTGGGCATATAGTGTTAGCAAGATTATGTGGCTTGTTCCTCATTTACTGGGAAAAAAAATCATCTTTGTAACTTAAGCAACAATTATGGGCTTTATGAGGCACATTTTCATTGCACACATTGTAGAACACAGTGCACTGGCATTATTATTCCTGAAAGTACATGCTTGAATGTATCTATCAAGACCCAAATGTCAGCTACTGAATAGATTATGCATAGTTATCCAAAGCAGCATATAGATAGATAAAATCTCAGCAACAGAATACTCTTTTTTTTTTTTTGAAAAAAGATTTTTATTAAATAATATGAATGATAATTCTGAAAAACAATGGAAATGATAATAAAAAAAAAATCACATATGAACCTTACACTGCAGTGGTTAAAAATAGCTAAACACTTCATTATTGAAGGACATGTTATGACCAGTAGAAGAAAGCCAGCCTTTCTGTCCTGCTTTTACCTGAATGTTAAAAGTTGAAAAGAAAGAGTTACTAATAGACATATTTTGCTGAATTCTACTGACATAAAAAACTAGGTTAACTTGACAGGAAACAATGAAGTGGCTTTGGATAGTCAAGGAAAGTAGAAGCCTTGTGAACCTCACTGAAACTTAACAATTTGTAGGAAATGTAAGCTTCTTGTACACTCTTCAGATAGGAAAGCCAGAAGTTTAATACTACCTTCAAAGTACTGTAGTAAAAGTTACTTTGGTATGACTCTGAATTCATTCAATTTTGACAAAGACCCAGATTAACTTTGATTATATTTGAATCAATTTAGGAGGACCTAAATTAGCTGTCAGACCTAATGGATAGACATTAAATGTCTGATTGAAGTAAATTAGCCTTTAAAAGCACATCATAATAAATAAACAAATAATTGAGCCCATACATAGTAGGTGTAATAGGAAGATATAGTAAAAGATCATATAGTTTACTTCTTTTTCTTCACTTGCATATGATACATATAAAAATAATCTGTGTTCTTCAAATGGCAACATCATAAAAATTAACTTATCTCTCTGTATACTGAAAATCTGGCTTGTCCCATTTACCAAATCTGAGTTATTTACAAACTTAAGGAAGAAACTATGAATGGGCACTTCCTCTTCTCACTCAGGGCCTATAGCTTCTCTGCTGTTGCAAGACGTAGATAAGTTTGGCATTCAGGTTCACTGTTTGACCCATTAAACTGGTATTGAGGTATAATTTGTGTGTTTTCCCAGTACGGTTGCACATAGAATGGGGTTCATTTCCACAAGTTTGAATAAATTTATCCAGTTCAGTGAACCTGTTGTTAAGCTTAGCAAAACTCAGTAGGTGGCTTTAAAGTCCTGTAATTAGCCCATTACATAAAATCTGTACTTTAGATTTTTGCACATTGGTTAATAAGTATAACGTGCTTCGTATATATAAATAACATTACATTAAATGTTTCAGTATAAAGGAATTAAAGGCCAAAGTAGTTAAATAAAATACTTGAAGGAGATCTCAAATTAGCATGTTTAATTCCAATTCATTGAACAGGAAAAGGCTTTAGCCTTACTGTACCAGTTCCATACAATGTACAGAATAGCGGATATTTATTCTCCATTTTACATAAGGTCGCTGTAATTCCTGACCTCTGTGTGACTTTGGAAAAATGTTCTAATTAGCTTGTTTCTTTTAAAATCTAATCATTACAATATCTAAATATAGTCATGAATTACCAAGACAGCACTTGCCTCAACAATTTTTCATAGTTTGTACATAGCTAATTAATTCTTGATACTTAATTTTTGCTTTTCAAATGAAATATGTGAGGAAAATGAAGTCTACAGCTAATTAACCCATGCAATGCTTACTGTTTCACTGTGAAAACACTTTCCTTAAAACTCAAGCTTTTAGTAGCTATGAGAGTAAAACAGAGCTTTGAATCCTATTGCAAAAAGTTGAAGTTTCATTTCAATCCAACAGAATATTATATTCACTGATTTTAAATGTTGAAAAAAATTACTGAACAAAGTCTCAGACTTCAGTTTTTCTTCAAATCTATAGATGAATTCCATAATATAAATTGATATATTGGAAGGTACATGTATAACCATTACCATTTTATTTTTATTTTTCTATTCATAGATAAAGAATTAATAAAGAATTACATTTACCACTCTTCACAGGTGCAAGAAATGCATTTGAGAAGTTTGAATAAATACACATATTCCTACACAGAAATATCCATTTATCTATACATATAGGGAAGCAAACTAATATTTTGGTGCTGTATGAAATACTCAGAGTTGATACTGCAGCCAAGGGAAACTTGCTCAGATTAGATGTCATGAAAAATTCAACAGTACTGTACAGCTTGCCAAGTTTCATACATACACAGATTCTAATGGATGAACCTATACCTATTTATGTGTTCAGAGTGAATTAGTATTGAATCAATGGTTTCACTTGTTCTCAGCCTGAAGCCAGACCTCTTTCATAAACCAGATCTCATTCATTTGTAATTTTAGGTTTCATTTATAAACAAAAAGAAAAGAGAATATTGTAAGTGACAAAATTCATACATTTTATTATACTTATTGTGATGTGGCAAATAAAACTGCCCCAGTTTCCAGCAGCATCCTATTTATCATTTGCTGCTTTACACCATGATCTTTGAGTGCCTTGGACTTTTTTCCCATTTAATTTGTTGCAATTACCTTCTACATAGCTCTATTCTTTTTCCTGAATGTTTTATTCTACTGACATGAAAGTGCTTCTTTTTATATATGACTACATTTTCTTTTTTTTCTCACATATGTTTATACCTAGAGAATTATTTGTCCTGCTGCCAGACATTGCCCTAAGGCCAAAATCCAGCCTTTGGGTTAATTCTATTCTCAATCATAGAGGAACATTTCCTCTTGTTTCCATACAGAACAGACACCATAAAATTGGTGTAATATTTGCATCCTGTGTAAGCAATTAAATTTCTTGTAGAACTGTGTGTAGAACATAAATTTCTTGTAGAACAGAGTATGTGTATAGGTAACAGAAACATTGAAAGGAAATACCATATAAGTTATTAATGCACTATTAAGTAGCATTAAGAGGTGAAATTATTTGCATTGATTGAGTATTATGTAATTTTGTGCAAACAATAGATTCAATAGTTCAATACTCCAAAAGAGTATTGAAGAAAAGAAAAACAAAACTAGTCAGTGGAAGATACAAGTCTAGCCAGGTGGATCTTCCTCAACCTGTTTTGTCCTGATACATTTCCAACAATCCTATGCCTTCTAAAATATTTTTTATTACCTCTGAAAGCATAGTTAATGCTGCCATGCCATTTTCCTACACCTGTTTAGACTTTTTAATGACAAATTTGAATTAAATATATTAACTACACCATCAATTACACTTCTTTACACTACAAATCTGCTTAAGTGAAGGAGTTAGGAGGTCACTGAGTATGGGTTGCTCTTGTGAATGGAACACTCAATTCAATTTCTTAATTGACCATATAGATGAATTCCATTCATTGGAAAAAGTTACAGTGAAATATCAAAAGAGTGGCAGTTATGGACAGCAACTGCAAAGCTGTCTTTACAACTACATACCCTTAAAATTTCTTATTAGCATCTAGTAGTAAAGAACACCAACTTGTGTATCAGCCATAGCTCTGTTTTGCAAGGAATAGTAATCACCAATGAATAAAACACACTGAATCAAGAATTTTTTTCAAAGTGTAAAAAAATTACCAGGAGGAAGATGATGAAATCATTTTCTGTTCACTAAGATGTTTTGCAATCATATCTATCAGGCAATGCTTCACCATGTTCATCCTTGCACCCAATTTGAAAGAAACTGAATGTCACTTACAAGATTTGTCTTATCATAGCTGAAAAGCTTTTCATTTTCTCCAAAAACTAAATTGACCTCAACAGAGCACTCAGTTTCCACTTTCTAGAAATGCATATGCATATATGAGTGGATAACTACCTGCCCAAAATTAGGCCCCTCAAGTTTATATGGCAATAAATTAAAATTTTCCCAAGTGAAAAAAAAAAATTGTATGTTTACTTTGAAAATCAGGTCTATATAGGGAATTTGAAATATTTGATGTATGCACATTGATAAATATTACATCAGGCTATTAGTTGCCACTGTGGCTGTTCCAAATTTCCTGTACCTCTGAAACATCTGTAGAAACCATGCTGCAGCTAAGAAAAATCATTTTATTTTTTGTTGCTATTGGATTTAGAAATGATTAGTGACCACATATGTAGAAGCACCTACCAAGTTTAAGGACTTTGTCAGATAGTTTATTTAGGTTATTTAGGAAGCTAGCAATTGAAACACAGAAATGTGTAACCAATATTGTCATGAAGGTAGCTAAGGAAGAACAAACTGCATTTCCATCACTTCTGTTTTTTGGATGAGCAATACTACAGGAGGTTATCGGGGCTTATCTTAGCTATACCCTCAGTTTCCTGGATAAATGTTGATTTTAATGCATGCTTTTAGCAATACTACCTTCCATTGTATCTGTTATCAATGACTAACAGACACCAAAGAGTAATAAATGAAGAAGTGACACATTCCTTGTTGCTCCACTGA
Source organism: Oreortyx pictus (assembly GCA_036925125.1). NCBI lineage: Eukaryota > Metazoa > Chordata > Aves > Galliformes > Odontophoridae > Oreortyx > Oreortyx pictus. The sequence continues at coordinate 36,364,486 of JAUPFR010000006.1, forward strand.
CAATGTTTTTTGTAAGTTGGTGGAAATAAAAGGACATCATAAACTGCCTTCTCAATATTAGTGCTCTTATAAAATATACCCAAAACGTGTCACCCAGGAACACTCTGCATGAAACTGAGAAAAAAAGGCCTTTTTTTTTCTTACAGCTACTACCACGAAGGTAGTGTGACAACTGAGTAATGAAAAGAGTTGAACTTTTCTTTTGAATGAAACAGTCTACTCATGAGTGCTCTAGTATAACCAGTCATGATAAAATTCCTCAGCAGCTGGCAGCAATGAAAGTACAGAAGAAACATTACATGTGATTTTCTGACGTATTTTGGTTGTTGTTTGATCTGCTGAATTTATGCCAGAAATTTTAGAAGATTTAAGTATTGTGGGAAATTTCAAATAGTTTGTTGACTCTGCTATCTTCTCTATCTTCTCCTTCTTAGACAAGCTTTCTTAGTGCTGTGAATCTAATTGTGTATACCTCAAAAAACTGTAGTCTGCATAGCAATCAACACACTTGATTTCATATAATATTTAGGAAAACTAGAAAGCTAGAAGCTAGTCTCATGTATTCCTTTGGGACAGATGGAATTTTTATTTCCCAGTGAAATAAATTTCTGGAAGATACACGGTTGGGCACAAGTTCAAATTAACTGGCTTCAGAAAATATGTGTCAGCAACAAATGTAGACAAAGTTTTTTTGTTTTTTTTTCCTGGTTTTTATGCAATGTGAGAACTGTCAACTTTGAGGAGAGTTAACATTGATCACTTTCCAACTGAAATGAGGACTAATTCATTCTCAAATGAGCACTAAGTTTGGGTTAGAAAGGATGCTTCTTTGATAGATGAGTTTATTTTGTAAGTATAAAGATTACCTGAACTTTCAAAGAAAACATTATGGTAGGAAGACAGCAAGCCATGCTCCCAAAAAATCATGGTGAATACGGCTTTGCTCTGTGATTATCTTCAGTGAGTTGAGCCTACACTTCTTCTAGCCCATGAACTTATGAAATCCAGTTCTAATATCAGAATAATTTAAAAGGAAGAGATCTTTATACAAGATAAATAGCAATATTTTCAATTTTCAAAACACTAATTCTATAAATTCCTTAAGATCATGCACTACAGCTTTGTTCATGGATGCTGCCTATGTTTGTTCTAGATAGCTCATGGGCTAACCTCATCTTCACATTCTATCAAGAAAGGCCATTAAAAATATTTACATATATATTAGAACAAAAGAATTAAGAAATGTCACTGTATGACTTTTTAGTACAGGAACAATAGAACCGTATTTCCTATAGTCACGAGCAAATTTTTTTATATCAGTTTTGTCTGTCAGTACATGAAGTACTAACTGAATGCTTTTAGCTCAGAATTTCAACCCAATACTCCTGCAGGCATAAAGGGGAAGGAGTTCTTAAATAGATGGTGAGTGCAAGATCAGGCCTGAGTCAGGTCTGCTATATTACATGATTAATTTTAACCTATTATTGTGTATAATCAAAAAGGAACTATATCTACTAACACATCAAAAGCCCCAAACTCTATTAAATAACAAGAGTGGTGAAAAATGTTTGAAATTATCACAAAAACAAGAGAAAGTTTGAGAAAGAATCCTTATTTTTTGAAGCTGTTCAGTTTTATGGGTCAGGTAAGAGAACAAACAGTGCTTGTTGATTCTGTTATTACCTGAGAAATCACACTTCAGAGGCTATCCAGGTTGTATGCAATACAGAGAAGGGAATGTAGGTATCTTGGTAGTAAAAGAAGTGAAGGGAGATAATCTGTGCAGGCGATGAATATTTTAGACTAAGTAAGAGGAATTTTTTTTCTTGGTCAAAAGTTAGAGTTACACAGGATATTCAGAATACAAAGTTCTATTACTGTACACTGCCCCAATGAAATCTGCAAGTGCATTAATTTCTGTGAAACAAACCATTCCTAATAATTTCTAGCTGTTATAACTGTGCTTTCTCTGAAATTATTTTAATTTCAGGTTCACAAAATTTCTCCCACTTCACCTTGTGGAAGCACAACCATCTCAATACACTTCAAAACTCAGTGCAGGAATCTTGAAGGCCCAAGAGAAAGAATTTTACATCACTCTCTTATTTTCTATCTTTCTATCTTTTTTATACTTGTGAGCACAAAACCTTTAAAATGTGTAAATAAAGCACTAATTAGATTTACCATTTTAGAGGATAACGAGAAGTGCCTGTCAAATATGCTACAGTCTTAAAATGTTTTGATTTAGCGGGCTACATTCAAAGCACCACAGTAGCATTCAGAGTATAAACTGATTGCAGTCACACATCACATTCATTAAAATAAATAAGTAAGTAAGTAAGTAAGTAAGTAAGTAAGTAAGTAAGTAAGTAAAAAAATAAATAAATAAATAACAAGGTAGGAATCCCACCACCACAACCTACCAATAGACACACACCTAGACCATAAAAAACCATAAAGCTCTAATTGGAAGGCTTCCATCATCTGAGTACTTGTTTCCTGGCAAATATGTAATGATCAGTGGGGAAAGCAGGGTCAATCGAGACAGACAGAGAGTGAATTTAGAAAAATAAAATGTCTAAACATTTAACTGCAAATAGGAAATCTTTATACCCGCCCACACCCTATTCTGTAGCATAAAACTAAAGCAACAATTATTCATATACCTCCAAGTAATTTGCAGCCTCCATACAAAAATCTCATTTAAAATAAGAAATTGCTATTTCTGCACATTTATTCTCCCCAAATGCTGGCTAATTGCTGCAATGGCCATTATAAAGAATAATTTTCGCTTAGTGAAAAAAAAAAAAAAAAAAAAAAAAAAGGAATGAAGAGAACATTTTCTGGTTTTGTTCCTCTGCGGAGGCTCTATTCAGCGAATCCTGAATGCACAGCGTTTCACTGCTACATTTATTATGCTGAGAGGTCAAGTATTACACAGCATCTTGTATTACGCTTTGCATGCTAAGTATTTCACTTCACAAATTGACCCTTCGGTGTACTTACTACATAATGCTCTAAAAACCCAGCTAAAACGCAGGACAATTAGCAATACTTTGGCTCCCGCTTAACAATGGGGACACCAATGTAGGTGATTGCATTTACAGTGTTGCTTTCTTCACAAAACATTTTTGACACATTAAAGGTACTTTGGAATTGTGCAGTACCAGTCGCCTCTCTCGTGAATGGCTTTTCCAGCATGTACCGAGAGAAACAGTTACTGTAGTTTAGGGCTTAATTGAAAAGAATTCAGGCACGGCCCTATGAAGCACCAATTAGAGGGATATTATATCATAAAAAGCTGTAATATCAATTTTCAAGCTTGTTCAGCAGCCAATACAAAGTAGGGCACGGCTTCAAAAGGGCTCCAGCGCGTAGTGGGATGCCGGGAAGCGGCGAGGCCGGGGCGCGGAGCGGGGCGGTGTTTCCGCGGCCTCGGGCTGCGGCACCGCAGCTCCGCGCTGGAGGTCGCGGCGAGCTTTTCGCCACGATCAGCCGTGGAGAGGGAAATGCCTCGAGGCCCCGGCTGCGTGCACGGAACCTGCGGGAGCGCTGCCGGCAACAGCACGCCGCCGGGACGCCCCCGGGAAGCGGAGAATGAAACCGCCCGAAGTTGCTGGGATTTTTTTTTTTTTTAAACTATTATTATTTATAGCTGTAATCATGGAAACAAATAGAACCCTCCATTAAAGCTCCCGGCTCAGCGCGCGTCCCCGTGCTCTCAGCTCCCACCCCCCTCCTTGGCAATCCAGAGAGCGGCAATTGCCTACGGCTCATTGTGCTGGGAAAACAAACAAACATAAACTTATCGCCCCGAAAATTTTGGATTTCTCGCGTCAAGCTGCTAATAAAACGACGGCGAAGTGTCTCTTCAGTGGCTTTAAAGTATCTTTCGAGTGCCGCGGGAAAGCTGAGGCGCGCCCGCTCCCGACAGCTGCCGCTGCCTGCCCAGGCATCTCCGGGCAGGGGGCATCCCGCCTCCCAGCAACGCCCATCTGATGCGATAACACCGTTTATTATTATTATTAATAATATATATATATATACATTTACAGGGAGAAAACCCCAGGGGCTCCAGAACCACGAGGTAGACATGAAGAGATGGCAGCTGGGAGCTGATGAAGCAAAACGAGCCCAAACATCCCATGGCCTGCCCAGGGCAGGGACTCCACCTGCCTGTCCTCGCCATGTGTCTGATGGAGAAGCTCTGCAGCCAGAGCAGGTCATCATGGGGTTTTGTGATGCAGTGCAGTGCCAGGACAGACACTAGAGGGGACAAAGAGCAGTCTGGGGTAAGCTCCCCAGATACATTTGTCTGTCACCCAGGACGATGTGGATGTCACATGAATGCATGTTCATCATGCCCCCTAATAGCTCACCACCAATGGAGGTGCTGAAATCATCTGCAAGAGAGAGTCCTGAAGGCACGTTATTACTCTAGCTGCAGGATTTCTAAGGTTTATCATACAATTACTGACGTGTATATCTCTTCACGTTCAAGAAACCTTACAAATTTTGTAGAAAGAAAACTTGACTAGAACACGATTAACTCCTGTTCTGCACTGGTGAGCATTCACTGTGTGTGAAGTATGCCTCTTGCCTGCCCTTCAGACCCTGCTAGCAATGGCCTGTTTCGGATCTTCTGTCATGGCCAGTGCTGAAAGAGTCAAGTCCAATGTCGACACAACTGCAGAAGATAGATTCCTTCTACAGCTTCTTAAGACGAGGACTGCAACCAGAATGGATGGGTACGTCAGGCTGTGAAAATATACCCCTTCCAAATGCATCAAAAAATCCTTATATAAATAACAGTGTGGTGACAACACGTCTGGTGACTCTTCTTTCTCAATCCACATATCTATTTCATTCTTTTTTTTTCCCTGTGGTGCTGGCACACCTTTAGTGCTGTCCTGGAAACACAAGTGGTGCTAGGATCATGGTAAGAGGAAGAAAGGCAAGTAACATCAGGAAACTAAAACTGAATGATGCAGGAGGGGACAGTGGGGGCAGGGAGCTTTTTGGCGAGCATTCAGACCATACACTATCCCCACGCAATACCAACTCCAGTTACATGTGCTTCATGTGCTTGACAGGAGTCTTGTAAATTATAAAGCAGAATTCTTCTTCTGAAGTGAACTGATAAAATCACACTTTTCAATGGAATATGGTTCCATCAGGGCTCCTCTGTCTTGCTCTTGAGACAGTCTTCATGAATAAAGCACTGTTGTTTGTGAAGAGGAAGAGCTTTGAGGGCTGACAGCAGCTGTAAACCCTAGAGTGGCCCTGCTTTAGCAAGTGCAAAGTCACATGTTTTCCTCCACTAAGGGCTTTTCGGAACTGCACGTAGCAGTGAGTCATGCTTTTTGCCATGCTTAAATTGGTGACAGCTCACTTCAGGTCAGGCAACTCGATACTTTCCCATGAGTGGTCTATGGTTCAGCTTTGTCAGGATGGGTGGTGTCTGAGGGCAAGCTGTCTAGCACCTGGGCACAGCCTTGCCCACCTTAGCTGTCAGCTCTATCATCTGAACAGCTATAAATAAACACAGGGAAACAAACATATGAGAGTGGTAGGCTGGATGCCCTTTCTCTGGGCAATTGGTTTCAGGCGACGACGGCAGGAGGCAGTGTGTGATGACTGTTTTCATGCTCTGCTTAATTAGAAGTTAGTTAGAAATTAGGGGATATTCACCATGGCCACAGACAGCAGCTGCTTTAGTTCGTTCTTCTCAGTGTAGTGTTAGATTGCTGCAAGTACTTGGTGGTGTATTTTAGCAGCCAAATTAGTAAAATCCCTCTCCTGCACAGGGAGAAGGAACTGAATAAGCACGGTGTAGCTTTGAGTTCAAGAGTTTTGTATATGCTACAAAATAGGTAATTCCAGGCATCGGCTGTGAGGCTCTCATTTTCTTGATGGAAAATAAATATTTGATGCCGCATCAGTATACACGTATCACCCTGGTAAAGCATGTATCTCATTCCATCTTGTTTGAACATTTGGATCCCTTGCTGAAAAGTGCCAGAGAATAATTATGTATATATTGGTATATTCTGATTAGGACTTTGACAAGCTAGCTACATCTATTAGCAATAGCTGCAACATACTGCTGAATGGAAAGCACCTTAGCAACTCTGTGACAGAATTATGCATATGCTGAAGAGTCCAGTAAAAATTGCAAGTGTTGCACAGCAGAGCTTGAAGAAAAATCACGAGGAAATATTTATGAGTGACTAATTTATGACTGCCTTATTAGAATCAAGTTTTAAAGGACATGTAAACTAAAGACATGCTGAGCACTATCGGGACTTATCTTCAGTTAATGATTATGCTAATCCACAGACAAACAAACTAAACACAGAAAGGGGAAGAAAAAATATCCAAAAAAGAAGTTCTGTGAAGAAACAAGCTTGCAGCAATCAACAAAAGTGAAGGAGAAGACACTGAGAATTAAATGTAATTCTACTATCAAACTTCTATATTATGTCTTTATTTTTGGTTGTTTAGTTTGCGACGTTTATTTGTAAAGTATTTCAACTACTTAAAAAGACTTTCACAGCTAATCAGTTACAACTGATATACATTTTGGCTAAATACCTATAATTACAGTTGTTTCATACCTGAGCCCCTGTTACTGATGTTGTGTAACAAGCAGTCCTGATTGCTGACATCAGCCCACTTAATGTTCCTGCATTTATGTGATAATTAGATAAAATCAAATAAAGACTTTCTAGTAACTTCATAGAATACAGTAAATATATTTACTGAGATTGACATAGATCTAAAATATTATTTACAGTTTCATCTCTTTCTAACAGCAAAAAGGAGCATGAAAACATGGAGACATCTAGTAAAGATTAGTTACTGTTATGTATGTTTTCCACAGTGTATCAGTGTAAAGCTCTGAGATACATAAGGTGAGATCTGAAGAAAGAAGTTTTATCATCTTTGATTAGAACCACTACTTAGAACACCATTTAAGATGTTATGGTTAGGACATTTCTTCTTTTTCCATCTCTACCATCTCTCACACTCTTAGACTGCTACTATTACAACATTTACATTGCATGTTTGGGATGTCCTAGAATATAGAAATGACCAAACTAAGGAGCCAATGAACACATGGAAATTATGTTCCGTGCAGAAATGGTGTCTCAAAGGTATTCTAGACTATCAGCTTCATAAGGAAGAATGAGCAAAGTGACAATAGCAGCAGCCTCCCAGCTGTGGTGGCCACCCAGGCCAGGAGCAGCCTGAAGGAAGCTGTCAGTTTTTCCTTGGTCTGTAGGCCAGGGAGCTTTGCAGCCTGTCACGCTGTATACATATAGGCAGATGAATTCCAGTCTTCAAAGCTTTCTGCTCTCCCCTGTGCAAATCTTTATTTCACTGATTTGGTCACTCAGCTAATGCCTCTCCTGTGAGACACACCGTGACAAGGCCCAGGCATTTTGGATCAGTTTGCTCTTAAGCTTCTCTTAGTCTGAGTAAGCTGCAATGCTGCTTCTTTCCTTGACATCTCTGACATGTATCCTAGGCATCTGCTTTTGGTATTTAATCCCTTTCAAAAATGGTTTTCTGCTGGCCAGCTGTCATAAGCCTGCAAGAGCAGCTCCAGCTACTCATCACAGCAAGCACCCTGACCTCCAGTTTCCAGGCTCCATTGTGTCACTTCTCAGGTATGTCTAGTAGTTAAATAAAACAGCAGAAAACTTGCAAAGATTTCAAAATCAGTTGCTACCTATGGCTAATGCAGCAGTTGACAGCATTAACAAACCTTGCCGGTGTTTCTTCACCTCACTGATCTTCAAACTGTGTGTTTTAAAACTTATACTTTTAAGCTATAAGTTGTACTTCTAAAAGTTTTACTTTTAGCTCCTGTTCTCTCTCCACATCCTTCAATAAGGTTGGGCATGAATGTTTTCATACACAACATGGACATTCCATTGCTTCAAAATTGCTTCTGATTGTTCCTCATCAGGTAGAGACTTGGTAGAGTCATAGTTGATTCTACAGTCTTTCATAGTAGTTTAATAAAACCAATGAGAATATTCATTTTTTGTTTTTGTTGTTGTTGTTTTTTCCAGAAAATTATTTTCATATAAACATAACCAGAGAGTGACTGTGTTGGATCATACAGGAATTGAGCTTATCCAGGATGCAGGTCCTGATTAATAAGCAACTATCAAGGAAAGAATCTAACAATTAGGGAAATTACAGTGTGGTATTACTGTGGTCTCACTTTTGCATCTAAGCAATCAGTTACTTGATGGCCTCCTGAACAGAGTTGTGCTAGAGTCTTGTTCTGGTTGGCAGCCACATTCATGTTGGGTTTTCTCATTAATTTGTGCAGCTGGCCACACAAAATCCTGCAGCAATCAGACTTCGCAATATTTCTGCTTGTTGTCTTTAAACTTCCTACTTCATCATTTTACTGGGTGCCCAATACTTCTTTCTTATTTACTTCTTCCATGTAATTATTTGGTTTATAAGCTGAAGAGTCTTAATATGTTAAACTAAGTCTTGGTAAGAATCTATGTTATTATTCTGATGGTTCTTACTTTCTTCTTCTGAATCTATTGTAGTTCTTCTATGGCTTTTTGTTTGTTTGTTTGTTTGTTTTGTTGTAGGTTCCCTATAATGATATTATTTAATATGTGTCTTGCACTGTAGATGAATTCATTGACATGGAGATGCTTCATGCTTTCTTCTCTATTTCCTGAAATAATTTCTAACATACCATGTCCTACATTGATCTAATATAAGTAAATATGTGATTTTGGTGGTGACTAACTAAATGTCTTGAGAAATTGCTACAACTCACCATAATCAGCTTGAGTATTTTAATATCAACAGCAGTCTTTCTTCTCTCACAGCACTCACACACATACCCTCACCACCCTTTTCTCACCATTTGTGAGTATTCTGGACAAATAAAAAGGATTCATCGGTAACTTCCATATTTCATCAATGTAGTAAAATTTAGTTAGATGTTCCTTCTTAGGATTGAAGTCAAGAAACTCTCTCTAATGCCAAGATGGCTTCATCTGGGACACTTTGATGAAGAATCTTGTCAAAAACTTCTTGGAAATCTGACGTATACAATGTAGCCAATGTATAAGCACAGAATTTAGTTAGTTAGTTTGTTATACTCGAGTTCCTAAGTGCAGCTTGTGTAGGAAAACTGGAAGAAAGAAAACCATTCAAATTTAGCAAATGAATAACAAGGATCCTACACATACATTATAAATTGTTTATTTAAAACCTGTTTTGTAACTTTACAGAGCTTGGTATTGGCAATACAACTAATTGCATGTAATTGGTAGTACTTTCATATTTATTTCCCTTCCTATTCCGTATAGCTTTTATTATGAGTGGCTACTTGTAGTTGAAGAGAAGGTGCCTCACTGAAAACCTATCTCACTGAAACAAGCCCTCATTTACTGAAATGGAAGGGGATTTCTAAAGTTCCTGGACTTAGAATTTGTCCTGTGCAGAAGGCAGAGTATCAAACACTGTAAGCCAAAATGATTTCTACTATGCAAATATATGAACAGTGTCATTAATGAGCATTCATCATATTGAAGATAAATGTTGAGAAAGAAATTGTAAGAATATTTGTAAACATAGAAGGCTTAACAATACCACTAATCCACAGTCACTGAAAAAAAGAACTACATGGAATGAGAGGATGTGGGGATACTGTGCTTACAAAAGTCCCAGGCAGCACAGCTGTTAACCACATGAAGACTTGGTCCTTCCAGCAAGAGATCCTCACTGTGTCCACATTCTGCTCTACATTTTTCTTGCTCTGTTTCATATGTAATACCCACGGACAGAATACCAGGAAAATGCAAAGACTGAGATGGTCTTAGTTACCAATATTGAGTTACCAACAGGAGTAGTGTGTGTCCCTTGGCCTTCCTTAGTTCCAATTATGAAAGTACTGATCCTGACATTATTTTACTAAGTGAAAATGTAGAAATATAATGTGAAATATTATTTATATATTTTAGAAGCAGTTCTGAAATTTGGGATATAGAGAATGCATTTTTTCATTCTTAATTCTTATTCCTTCTCAGTTATTGCTTTTATATCTCAATTTAAAATACCAATATCTATACTTCACTGCAGCTTGCTGCTTTGATAGAGAAATGTACTTGACTCCCTACAGTTATTACAATTGGAGGGGGATCTGATTAGGATGCTTTTCCTAATTAAGTGATATCACCTTAAGTGAGTTGCCCTACCATTGTTTCATTGCAGTGTAAAAATAACAACAGAGAAGAATCATTTGGTTATTTTATTTTCCTGATTAAAATGTCTTTACTCATTCATATTTTACAGGGTTAAATTCCACCTTAATGAAAGAATGAGGGTCAGTTTTCTAACACAGCTAATTACGTGTCCTCGTATCCCAATCATAGTTAGGGCTCAATTTCACTGAATTCAGCAGCAGCACGTAGATCCACATGTAAGGAGAAAGCCCAAGGTGGATACACAGCCACCAGAGATCATAGAACAGGTCCTTCAGAGGGTTTTCATTCACAGTCATCTCTGTGAGAAAAAGATACACATCATCTCCTCCCCAACCGGCTGCTACATTTATGCAGGTCTGTGGTGTGAAGGAAGTCCTTCGACTTCATCTGAATCCATAAGATCTGGCCATTTCAGATTAACATTTTACAGTTTTGCTTTGGAAAAAAAAAAAAAAACTATCTCCCCATGGGAAACTCTGAAATTCTCCCCTTCTGTGTCCTTTTTAAAGGTACTAGCTGAGCCTATATTTGGTCAAAATTCTGCTCTCCTAGTAAGTGCAGGTATTGTCAGAAAACAATATATATAAAGGAGATTTGGGGCATCTTTCCATATGTTAATAATTACAAGAAAGACGAATGAGATTTGATTTGATCAGCACTCTGTCCTTGTTTCCCTATGTTTTTAGCCATCTGTTTATGAAGTTCAATATGAAATCTTTTTAATACCTTCAGAGTTAACAAATATGATACTAAAAGAAATCTTTCTCTGAGAAAGAGAAATAGCTTATCTTGCTAAAAGAGATTTTGTATTTAAGTAGATTATAAAAATGAAACACATACTATATCTTTTTGATTAGGAATTGCAAGAACAGCTGTTGGATGCAAATCCTGTAGATTTTACAGCTCAGTACCATATTTAAGGGAATCTTGCCCAAAATAGACTTCAGGATCAGGCCTAATAAGATGGATTTTTTTAAGTAGAATATTGTGTACCATTTAACTCACATATAAATCATTAATCATTTTTTTCCTTGTAACACTAAAATTAATGTTTTTTTCACGTTTCTTCTGTTTGCAGCACAGTTAAAAAAAAAAAAAGAAGAAGAAGAAGTTTAGTCTCTGCTATTATGAAACTTGAAGGATTCTTTGTCTTATTCTTTTCATTCTGACTAGTGGTGTTCCAAGTAGCATATTTCGTTGCTATTCTGCTGTCTTCTGTGCCCTTGTGCCTGCATGCAGAGTCCTTAGTGGAAAAATTGTCTTTCCTACAGTTCTATGTTTTCTTTCTTCTACTTCCTTTCCCACTTTTGTTGTTTTTATTGTTTCCATCACAATAAGTAACAGACAATAAAGAAATTAGGGCAGAAATATTTCTCCAGCCCATCAATAAATTTCCTATGCTTCAGTAGCTGTAGTTTTTCAAAAAGACTTAGAGTTACATTTAAATGGAGAAAATAAAATGTGTAATCCAAGGGATCAGCTCTTTTACATTCAATAATGTGTACCAAAAATAATTCAGCTGAAGCCAGTGGCTTAAAATTTGTACGAGAGAGCAGAAAACCAGACTGGTGTACAAAATGGTAAACTCTTGTCACTTCTGCTAGGCAAAAATCTAGAGAAAGACAGCTGCAAGAGTTTTGTCCAAATAAGAATCTTGATACTCAGCCAAGGAGCATGAAGAAGACCAGAATTAAGTCCCAGTATTTTCTAGATGGAAGCATTTGATCGACTGCTCTGTGCTTGTAATTTTTTCCTTCAAATGTTTTTATTTCAGTTGTACGCATTGTACCAAATTATCTCTTCATTAGCAGAAGAAAATTTCACTTGTTGAAAATGATAACAAATGATGTGATTGAAGCTTCTGTGTAACAAATTTGCTCTTATGGTATATCCTCTTGAACTAAAATTTAATCTGAGCTTTCCAAAGCTCATATCAGTCTCTTTACAACTTTGTCTCTCCGGAGTACAAAGATATTTTACCTGAACAGTTTGGCCTTTCACTGAGGTTTGTTTGCTATAAGAAACAACCAGACACAATCCTGTGACTACTTTAATATTCAAAGTTGGCACTGCAGGACTGACATTTTATTAACTAAAATCAATAAAAATGACAACAATAAAAATATTCATCATTATCCACTGTTGATAGAATTACCCTCAGCATTAAGAGCATTGGCAACTTCACAAGTGAGCAGTGTGACATTCACAAATGTTTGATTGAAATATGAAGCTGAATGCCACAATTGTTTTGTTCATTTTTGAATATCTCCTGCAAAAGGAGTGTTAAATGATTTGAAGACATATGCTCTATTCTAGCTGTACATTACTGCATAAAAATGAAGCTTCAGTGAAGTTAAATTGTGATATTTAAAATATATTTGATTCTGCATTCATTTTTTTGTTGTAAGTTTGGGTGGTTTTATTTTCCCAAAAGCAAGCAAACTAATGATACAAGGTACTTGCCTCTTAAAGCAGGAGCCCTTACATTCCCGCCTCCTAATTAATCCCATCCGCAAACCCCTTTTACTTTTGCAATAAAGGTTGCCCCTGTTCAGTTGGGTCTGGTACATTTACAACTGAAGGGCAGAAAATGTCTTAGTACTACTTATTTATTGTTAGAATTTGAAGAGAGAGACAGAGCAAAAATAATAATAATAAATAATGTTTGAGGAAAACTTGCAGTCAAGGTTCAGAAAGTTCACAAGAGAGCTGTTCTACACAGTGTGAATTTTTAAACAAAAGAATTTTTTCTTTTCAGCATTCTCTGGTAAACATCCTAGTTTAAAGACAATCATCCAAGCCTGGAAGTTCATCAGCCTCTGACCTCAAAAATACTACACATTTAGAAACATGTATACAGGGACTGGTAAATCCCAAAATTAAAAGTGGTGCATTTTAAAGCAAATGCTATATTCAGATGTAGTGACTAATAATAATAATCCATGATCAAGCTGTTGTGTTCTCCACAGAAGTGAAATTACAGTCACTCCTTTGGGAAGGAAGTAGTTCATGCACTTTTCAGCTGTTAGGTAAAATGGAAGCTGGTCAGTGCATTTCTTACACTGAACTAAAATAATAAATGTTATGTGCTTAGATGAACTGCATGAAGTGCAAGTCTGAACCCTTTATTTACATGTCTTGTGCAATCAAGCATAAATGGAATAAATAAAATTAATTAAGTACAGAGCTTTTCCTGGGGAAGCCACTGACCTTACACAGATTTCTAAGAAGTAAACTCTGCAGCCTCCTCTGGGCCAGAACATCATTTGAATACTTGCAATAAGAAGAGAGAATCAGATGCTATTTAGAGGCATTAAGCAAAGTGTAGATGTTTAATGCAGGTAACTTATCTGTGCATTTAGTTAATATGGAAATAATCAGTATAGTGTAGCACTTAATTATTTATAATGCATTAAATGGAGATTTTTATATAAAGCCTTTACAAAGCAGACAGTTCTTTTGTGTAACAGATAACCAAAGTACACAAAGATTACAAAAAACAAAAACAAAAAAAAACAGAAAGGGTGAAAAATCTTTTAAAAAGCAGTATGTAAGATCTGATTATTAAGAATAGATATTAACCCCCCAAATGCTAAGCAAATAGGATTACAAACCTCTCTGTTCAGTGCTTTAATTCTCTCTTTTTATGAGAAGTATTGTAAATCTCTTCTCTGGTGCAGGAAAGATTATTCTAAATACCTCCATATTTTGAATGGCTAAGCTATATATTTTCTGGTTATTTTCTTCATGCAGAGTGTGGGAAATATTTATTCCAAAGCCCAAATGAAGCAGCAACGTGAGAAATGTTGTAAAGCATCTCATGTTGACTGGAGCTAATTAACTGCCGTGCCCCACTGTTGTTCCCAGTTTTAAGCAGGGACGCACAGCACAATGCCTTTTATTTTGCTATTTTATAGATTTTTTTGCTTAAAAACAGATTAATTCAATATCTGTACAATTTCAGCACTTTTTGCCTTGAAATATTTTTTGTAGATACACCAGAAATATTTCCTATGCCGTGCTTTTTTTTGTGTTTAATAATAAAGTATAATTTGATAAACTACTCGTATAATTCTGCCCTTCTACAAGTGCAATGAACATGTGAACATGCTACTTTGTGATTGCATGTTCAAATCAGCACTACATTTTTAGAGGTAAGTATACGAAGAAAACAGACAGAATTATAGAAAATCCTGAAAGAAAGCCAGTGACTGATTTCCCCTTCTGTCTTCTATCAGCTGAAATTGAACCAGAAATAAATGCTGTGATCCTGTACATCCTACATACACTGTGTATCTATAGAGATAAATTTGAATGTGAGAAGCTGGAATACTAAAATGTTGTCTCAGTGCTGTAGAAGCAGGAATATTGCTGTTGTACAAATCAGATTGTTTTAATATTGATGATGTGTAAACACATCAGAATCCATGGTTTCCCTTTAGTTGGTGTCACTGGAATTTTAACATCTGGAGAAAGTTCAGTGCAGTGAATTTTAGTTAATATTGAAACAACGCACCACTATTAAACTGTTTGATTAAAAAACATCTTGTTTATTCCACTGTCTACACACACACACACACAAGAAATCACATACTGCAATTTCTTGTCTGACTAAATGTACATGTACCTATCACCTCTTCATGCCATTTCCCAATCCTTTCTCCTGGTTTCCAAGGTACTTTTTTTTTCTTTTTTTCACTCCTTCATTTGTAACTACACTGACTCTAGGAAGAAGAATCAGAACAAGGCATCCATACAAAACCATAGGGTATAAAAACAAGGCATCTGAAGCTTTAAAATTCAAGACTTTCAGCTCTGCATTGTATAGGAACATGTCACAGTCTGCAGTAGGAGCTACATCCCACTGTGCATCAGCTGAGGTCACATCTTGTCACCAGATTGGGCTCACCTCTCACTGCACTCCAGGGCACTAGGTTCTCCTGGTGTCCAGCAGAGCTGTGGGGAAGGAAGGTGAGCAAGGGAGGGATGAAGCACACAAAAACTAATTTCTAGGTGTCCAGGCTGAAATGTCTATCAGCTATTGGACTGTGGGAGAAATCAACCACAGATGAAATCCTACATATGATTTCATCAACAGCAGGTAGCACCTACCTAGTTCCCCAGCTGTTCTCTCCACACTCTGTTAGGCCTGTCAGGGAACCATGACATATTCTCAGACCCCTAAGAAATCACACTTCTATAAAGTGGAATTGGAGCTGAGAGGCCTCTTCAGGCTCAGGGTCAGTGAGAGCATACTACTTCTATTGTTTCTGTTGTGCCGCTCCTGCTGCTTCTGGGGATTTGAGTGCAGAGAGAAGAAGGAGAGACTTGTGATGGAGATGTTAGCTGCACAGCTTGGCAGGCTGCTGCCCCACTGTGCCACAGACGCCCAGAGGAGCCCTGAGCCTCTCATGGCATTGCTTTCTAACTCCATCTTCTTGCTAGGTTAAAACTCTTTTTGTACCCCATTTTCTCTGGTTGAGGTTAGGATTTAGGCACTGCTTTGAGTTGGTTATGTTCTACTTCATGTCAACACCATTTTCACACAGAAAGCAGGAACATAAACAGGCCGTGTGTGTGACAGCAGCCATCCACATGGAGAGGAAAGCAGAGGTCCATCCCAGTAATGAGCAATGCTGGCTTTCAGAAGTGTGAAGACGTGCTGAAACCCCATCTTGTGGGATGCTTCCAAAGGGATTAGGAGAATTTAGATTGCTTGTCATAAATAAATATCCAAACAATTATTTACATGAAATCTATTTGTATGGTGTTAAATAATTAGAAAGAAGAATCCTTCTTTTCAGGACTACAAATATATTCTAGTTTTTCCACATTCTCTTGTCTCTTCTATGTTTTCCACCTTCCCCATTCTCTGAGCTGAGTTCCCTACTAATACCTGCATTCCTTTTTCATCCTGTTTTCTTCCACTTACAATCTGCTAAGATTTTGACAACAACATGGCTAAAACTGAAATGATCTTAGCTATGTCAAGAGCAAGTGTGCTCAGCTCTGTGTTTTCTGAAAGTGTTGACTAGATCTTCATTAATATATTTGTTCTTGGTTGACTCTGAGGATTGGATGAATTTGAAAAATGTGACTGTGACTTCTCTACAGTCTTAATATATAACCTGGGGAACTTACGTAGATTCTGTATGTTACTCTAACTGACAGCACTAATCTCCAAACCATGTATTTTAACTAACATGGTCTGGTAATGCTCTGCCTTGAGGGCAGGTCTTCTCTTTTCTGTAAGTAACATGTGGTTCTCCTCTAGAACTTCCCTCACTAAAAGCAGTTCTGTGGAATAAGAAGACACAAAATCAGCCTTCAGATCTTATTTCATTAATCTTGTCCTGGATGTGAAGCTGGAATCAAACAAGAAAGAAGTTATAGCTTGATCCTTAGCTTAAAAGGCTGAAATAAAACTGTCTTCCAAGGTCAATTGGGATTTCTCCTTTCCCTGTGTTGCGTTTGAAGAACCACTTCCACCATTGTTGCTATGGGTTATTGCAGCAGCCTACCAAAGTGGATTTGTCATCCTCCAGTAGTTGCTGGTACACTAGCATGAACTTCCAGCTTCTATGCCCTCCCTCCCCCTTTCATCTTGCAGTGCCTCCTGAAAATGTTTGAAAACCATACAGAAGATACATAGGGAGAAGTAAGGGAGAGCAGCTACGGTGTTTAATGGGGACTTTTCATTGGTAATTAAGGTTACTATATTTTCATGTGCCCTTGTAATGACAGGTTTGGATTGTTTGGCTTAGAGGTCCATGTCTGGTTCCTGAAGTTAGAAAGACCCCAGTATTTCACGTGCTGCATAATAATGGTGGTTAGTAATGAATGACTTTGTGATAGAACACTCCCAGGTGAAAAAAATAATGCCTCTTGGTGAGAAAACAGGTGGCTGGGGAATTGATTTTCTGTCTAGTTCTCCCTACACATGAGATGGAAGAGAGAATAAGTATAGAGAAACAGTGTTGTTAAATATGTAGAACGCTAACATAGGGATAGTAGTATTTTTCTTCAATTTAAACATTTGTTTCCATTCAGTACTTCAGAGTTTTCTGAGGGTAAATGCTTTACAGAGTTCAAGTTGGATATAGCATAAATTCAGATCTCAGGTTATTGGTGCTAAGTTTGCAATGTTGTGGTCAATATTCTTGATATCCAATAATGCCCTTTTTAAAAAATTTTGTGTCTTTCATTCTTCAAAGCCACAGAAAATGAAATCAAGAAGGGCCATGTTGTGCCTGTGCACCACAGCTATTTCTGCATCACGCTTTAACTCCAGAAGTTTTTAGTAAAAGTAGTGGAGGTCCTATCATACCACCTGTATGCTCTCCCTGTTAAGGATTTGCACATTGTTTCAGCTGAGCTTTGCCTAGCCTAAGCTTTCAGCTGTAGAGTGTGATTATGCTTCCTTCTCCCTGACAAATTAAAAAGACAGTTGGTATAGGAAATCTTTCCTTAGTTATGCGTAGACTGACTTGTCATCTCAACCTCTTTACTCCTGCCCTGGAAAAAAAGCTCTTCACTGATTTTGTATACTGGAAAAGACTTTCATATTCCTTAAATAAATAAAACTTCAGTATCACTCCCATATCAGCATAGAAAAGGTGTGTGTAAAGGGAAGAGAATCAAGATATTGGTTGTATTTGCTATGAACTGAAAAGAAAAAGAAAACACAGTGCATTCCTAAGAGTATAATGAAGGGAGAGAGAAGAGTTTGGACTGTGGGACAGATTTTTGTTTCCAGTTGCTCTGTGAATTACACAAGCTGCAATTATTCTTCACATTGTGACAAGACTTCTTAAAACTTGTAGTTCATTTGCTTTACGGTATTCATTAACTATTCATGATAATATTTGTGCAGTTCTAGTCAAAATAGAGATGTATAGCTCATGCTCTAAACTGAGATAATAACAGCAATGAAGACATTAGAAATAAAAGTGGATCTTCAGATCTTACAGCATTATTTACTGGGCATCTTGCAAGGAAGAAGGGTAGCTTCTCCCAGTCCTCCTGTACTCTGCAGCTTCCACAGTAATGCTGAATTAGAAACTACTTGGGAAGTATGCGGTAGGAATGGTTCCAGGATCCAAAGTACAACAAGAAGTGACAACTCTAAGTTTAATGAGCACCACAAAGAATGTTGAACTACAGTCTACCTGTGTAAGAGCTTGGGAAAAGAGAAATCTTTAATTGCCAAATGTGGATCATGGTGTAAATTATTGCTACAAGATGCCCCTGGAAAAGTTCAAGAAATCATGAATTTCAGAAATCTGCCAGAAATTGTCCAGCTACCTATCTTTTGAGTCAATTAGTTCACACTTACCCACTTGAGCACCTTGTTTTAAAAACTGTATTACTATCGCCAGAGGACAAGACACAGTTACACAAGTTACTGGTCTGATTTGACCTTGTCTTCTCTATAAAAATATTTCTCTAAGCATACCTATTGCTTTATGGATAACGTTCTAATATGTGTGAACCTTTGAGTGCTTACATTATACCCATTTCTTTCCTATGCTCTCAGTACTACCATCGTTTTTGCCCATGCTGTAATATTCGAATATATCCCAGTGGGCCTTATCCCCTTCATTAGTGCCTGGCTTTTGTTGCTGCATTTTGCTGTTAGAAATAAGTGAAAGAGTGGCAGAAGTCTTTCTCACTTTAGTCAATAAAATGAAAAAAAAAAAAAAAAAAAGATATTCTCTATCTGGTTTCATTGAGGATTTCTGCATCAGTGAAATCTGTCTTCACTTGTGAACATCCCTAAAATACTCACCAAGAAAGCTAGAAAGTAACTCCAGCATAAACAAGATAAGGGAATTTCTGGGTGTTTTGAAGATATTCATTCAACTTTTCCGCAGACCTCCTTTTCATGACACTGTGTCCCTGCATCTAACTGGAAAGACTCCTATAACCAAAAAACTCCTGGTTGCAGGTTGCATTTCAATGCTTACATCAAGACAGCCTGTCGGTGTCCCTCAGCATATTTCTGAAACTTATCACCCATGATCCCTTTGCTTCCCCCTCTATTTCGTGACAGAACTTCTCTGCATTACTCTTTTGGAAAATCCATCCTTTCTCAGTGACAGTGGATTGCCAGAATAACCAAAACAGTCTGTGAGCTGAGCCCACCTGCCCGCAGTCTGATCAGCTGCCTCTTGTTTTCTAAACTGAATGAGGAGCCTTTGGAGAAAAGGATTATTGTTTCATCTCCCCACACTGGTTTTGCAAAGTCTTGCATGTGTTAACATTGCTCTGTGTTCTTCATGTTTGTTCCCCATTCTTTGGTCAGCTCTTCTCATTACTTTAATCTTGAAGGAAATAATACTGGAAATAAAATGCTCATTTCTCACATTTTGATTTTTTTTTTTGTCCATCTATACACTTATTTTTTTTCTTGCTCTTAAGTATGAACAGTATTGTAAACCTCACTTTCTTTGGTCAACGTAGAACCTTTGCTGTGTTAAATTTGTTCTGCTGCTTCTGTCTCCTATTTTCTGTGAAAATCCAACACACATTCAACCACAAGCACTACAAGCAGGGAAAGAGGAGGGGCAGCAGAAACACTGTGGTGCTCGAACTGATACCCCAGAAAGCTTGTCATTCCATCGCTCATCTACCCTGCTCAAGCCTGATTTAAAAAAGGTTAAGTTGGGGACTGAGATGCTTTCATCTGTAAAGCAGTCTTTTAAGGCAAGAAGAATTGCTCATTCTTTCAGCCTGCAGGAAAACACCATACTTGCCATCGTGACACCGTTTTATTAAGAATAATGTTGTTGATGTTAAAATCAGTGCATCCTACATTCTGCAGAGAGAATCTTTGAGTTTTGCTGCTTCATTTTCTTTGGGCAATAATTATTTAGCAAATATATCTATCCAATGTAACAGGAAAGGAATGAAGAACACTGTATTTTGCAGACATATCATGGTGAACCTCATGTTTGGTAAGGGAAAACTATGTCCATGATTATGAACTGATAGGAAAAGACAAACTGTAAACAAACTACGGGTTCAAGGAAGGAACGAATGTCTGAGGTTTAAAAGTAATCCTGCAAGACTGATTCAAAGGTGTCATTACTGAAAAAAATAATAAAATGAAAATAAGACTGGACAGTGTGCCTCCTAGGACCTGAAACAAAGTTTTAAAGTGTTCGATTAGTCCAACACTCATCATAAAGAATCAAACAAAGCAGCCTGGAAGCTGGGTTTGGGGCAGGATACACACAGGAGCTCTTGATGTTCCACTCCAGTGAGCAGTTCCGCACTCAGCAGCAGGACACAGGCTGCTCAGAGCAACTGACTCACTTTCAAAAGTGTGACTTTTTGCTTCGGTGCTCGCAATCAGGATGAAGTGACCTGGGCAGAATAGGCTGATCGGTCTAGAAAATGCGCACAGTATTAATGTTATTTTGTTACTTACAGGAGTGGACTTCCGAGGGAAAAAAAAATGGCAAAAGAGCAGTGTGTTATTGGTATCCCTGCCTATGGGTTATTGTGGGAAGTGAAAGGTGATAAAGAGCTGTTCGCTGTCATCAAGGAAATCCAGGATAACTTTAGGAGGCGTAATATCGTTGCACCTGACCTGGTCAAGGTTATAATGGTGGCTGCTGGGCATGTGCTGATGCTATTAAACCTCTATTAGCTTGGAAGGGCTCGATCCTATTCTGCTGGAAGCAGGAGGAGAGTTCACATCTTAACTTCGGTGAGAACAGGATCGAGCCCAGACCACCTAAACATAGAATATTGGTAATAAACGACTCACGCGGGAGAAAAAAAAAAAAAAATCAGCCTAAAATTTTAAACGGAATGACCCTCCGTATTTGAGGAGGTTTTGGAAGGTTCGTGCTTGACTCGCTGCGACTTAGTAAAGACTTTCTGAAATGTCTTAATGATTGGGAAAAAAGAAAAAAGAAAAAAGAAAAAAAGATAAGAAGATAAAAAGAAAAAGAAAACGTTTCAGTTTAAATAAAATATTTCTCATGTGAGAACGTGGCTTGAAAGCTGTAATTATGTGAATGTCGGTAGTAAAAAGCATCCTCCTGGGGCTGGCCAGCTGAAACCTGAGCACAAACAGAGACTTGGCATCTGATAGAGGAAAGAATCCTGAATACTGTGTTGTTTTTTTTCTCCTTTTCACCGTGTTTTATCCTAAATTTAACGTATAAGACCGCTGCAGGCAGGTGGCGTGGTTAGGGTTTGGGCTTTTTGTTTGTTTGCTTCTTGTCGGGAAGCCCGCTGGCAGCGCAGTGCTGCGGAGAGGGTGGCTCCTTCGGAACAAGCTCAGCACCCGAGACCTGCAAACACTGGTGGAGTCGTGGACCCACCGCGCACCCAATGGAGCCCGGCCCCGTTTCTCCCCTGTGCCAGCTCCGGACCGGGCCCGGCTGCCGAGCGCGGAGCCGACGATGCCGCGGACATTCCCACCCCCCCCCCCCCTCCCCTCGAAGAGCTGCGACTTGTTTTTTCTGTCCCGCTGTTTCCTCTTCAGTTCTACCCGTGGAATCCGAGGAGCACTTTGCTCTGCAGAAAGCCGAGTAATGGGGCGGTGAGGACAAAATTCAGGGCTTGAAAAATTCGCTCAGTACCTCTAGAATATCGCTTCAAAACTGCTCCGAAATATTCCCCAGCTTTTTAATTGAAGTAAACAAAGTGCAACAAATCCTAACTCAAATATGATTGCATTGAGATTAGGCTCTAATTGCTTAGGGTTCAGGTGGAATTTGCAGCCTAAAGCCTAGAAGAACAATCTGAATTTCACAATCATTCTGTCAAAAGCAAAGAGATGAGAGCCCACACGCTTACTAACAAGTCATTTTTAACAGTTACAAGCTTCTTACAAAGACCACACAGGGAGTCTAAGAGATGCAAATCTAATCCCTGGTCATTCCGCGGGCCTGCAACAAAGATGTACTAAAGCCCTAATAGAAAAGAAATCAGTTCTCTGTCACCAGCTCCTGGTAAAATCTATTAGAGAAAGTACGGATCTGGCATTTACAGCGGTTGCTTTTAAAGGTTAAGGACAAGTACATATAAAAGGCGTATATATTTATTATTATTATTATTATTTTTACATATGAAACATTTAATAAAAGCTTTTCGTATTGTTCCAAAAGGTGCTTTAGTGTTTAGCTGGTATTCATTGGGCAAAAGAATTATCCATCCCTTTGTTCTTTAAAATGTTGACAGCAGAAATTTAAAGAAAAATGTTTCGGCGGGTACTGTTTAGCTTTTTTGTTGTTGGTGGTTGTTTTTTTTTTATTTTTTTTCCTTTCTTATATTTTTCTTTTTCTTTTTTTCTTCATTATTTCCATTTGTAAACGCACGTTGGGACCGCAGAACAGCGGTCAATCTCCTGCCAAAAACTCCGTCCCATGCGGAGTTTGACCAAAAATGAATATTTATGTGAAACGAATTCAGAAATAAAGCAAAATAAAACGTCCCGCAGCGTAGGGGCAAAGGATGCGTGGAAACAGGCAGACATGTCACGGGCACTGCCTTCTCCTCGCCCCTCCTAAGTTTTAGTTGTAATGAGATCACCTTTTTTCTCACTCTCCTTCGCTATATAAGGAATTCGTTCTATCTCTCGGCAAATCTCACACTGATGTAGTAAGGGACTCTATTATACTTTTGAATCGTTCAATTTAACAAATATAAAAGTCATTACTTTTTAATACGGACGGACGCACCCGCAAAGGCACATTTGCGTGCATTTCACTGCCTACGCATACACGACTTCTGCAGATCGGCGTTGACAAGGAGAAGCTTCACACTAGTTTTTATGTCACCGTGATTAGTGGAAGGCTCTCCCCCTCCATGTTCGGCCCCAGCCCGCAGCCTGTGTCCCAGTAACGTGCGTCAGTGAAGGTGCATCCCTCCAGCGCTCCACTCTCACCACGCCATTGCGTTAAGTGGGAACGTGGATGCCTGGAGGCTGCTGAATTGGAGTAGCCCTTCTGTTTTTTCCCTTGAAAGTCATTGGTAATGAAATAGATGATTCACTTTTTGACGGACGCCGAGATTTTCATCGTGGGAACCGGGGGGAGGGAGGTCTTAAATTATCATGGGAGCCAGAGGTGACACTTCCTGAAGGTGACATCGCTGTTCTAACCTGCGGCTGCGTTACCCATGTGCTACAGATCCGACTCCTTACAACGGTCGGGTGATGGATCTCTCACAACAACAACAAAAAAATGAATCACTCTTCAGTGGTTGTGTAAAATAAGAATCGGGTCGGAATTCGCCGGCAGTTCTGCTCGGATCTTGGGTTGTTTTACCGGAGCGGGGAGAAGCTCGGTGCATCCCGCGGACCTACCAAGGCTTTAAGAGAAAAATACATCGAGCCCAAACGGACCTATTTTGTCTGTACATCTCAATGGGGACAGCTTGTGTGCATAATGCCAGCAGCGCCTGGGCTGGGGCAGAGCTTTTCCTAAGAAGAGCGATCCCTTTTTTCCTCTTTTTACCACCCTCCAGGCGGGTGCCATGAGCGTCAGTGTCAACTTTCTGAAAGGACAGGACAGGAGATTGTAACTGTGGCACCTCGTGCAGAGGAGGAACGGTTCCCAAAGCCCCAAGTGCAGCCTTGAGGGCCTCCTGCATCACGTACCCGAACTCTAATTGGGGCGCAGAACTATTAAGCTTTTGCGGAGAGAGGAGCAGGGGTTCCATCCTTCCTGGGAGTAGCACGGGGGCAAACCCGAAGGGGATGCGTTCCCCGCTTCTTTCCTTTGCCAAGGAAGGGGCAGATTTGCGGGGTGGCAGAAGGGGTGCCGGGAGCCGAGCTGCAGTGGGGGGTGGGGGAGTGGGGAGAGCTCTGCGTGACCGGCCTCAGCGAGGAGCCTCGAGGCAGCGGCAGGAAGCTCCGCACAAATCCGCCCGCCACCCTCCTCGCTGTATGCATGATCTGCAAAGGCAGTAATAACAGCTTGTACCTCTCCGAGGGCAAATGTGTCTCTCTGCGACACTGATTTATTTATTCCAATATTTATTTATTTACCTTCTCCTCCCTTCCCAGGAGCTAATTTGGCCGTTTGAAGTGGAAGAGAATTGCAAACTGGGTGGGAGCGGGGAAAAGCAGTGCGCTGGGACGGGCCACGGCGCTCAGCCGCACTAAGCTGTGCCTGCTGCAAATCCCGAGCAGCAAACGGGGCGGGGGGCTGCGCCCGGGGCTGGGACGCTGCCTGCAGACCTAACGCACTGTCGGCAGAGCACACAGCTACATCAACAAGTAAATGAGAGGAATCGGAAGTGACAATTAATGTGCGAAGCAAGGTGCTGGGACATGCATCTGTTCACTATTGGTTCCCCTCAGGCGAACCTCAGCTTCCCTGCCCGCTCCTCTCCTGCTGGATGATTACGATGGAGGGCTCGTAGGCCTCCCGGCTTTCTCTGGGCTCCGGGAGGTTGAGGAGTCGGAAAAACGCTCCGAGCAAGCAGAAATGGGGAGTGCGGTCCTGCTCGGAGCAAGAACTGCTGCGAGGGGCCAAGTGGCGGAGGCTCTGCTCTTCCGCGGCTCACCCACCCCCGACCTACGTGCTCTTGTGCAACCTTTCTCTCCTCCAGCAGCGAGACGGGACGTACCGGGAACAGGGGAGGGGAACCCCGGGAAGTGCTCCTCAGGATAGGGCTCCCCAGGGGAAGAGCTCCCCCGAGCAATGCTCCCTCCGATAGGGCTGCCCCGGGCAGTGCGCTCCGCTCTGCGGATGCTGGCCCCGAGCTGCTCTCTGTGAACGTGTCCCTCCTCCGGGCTTTAATTCAAAAGCAATTTTCCGTTTTATACAAAATAACTCTGCGTTCTTAATTAAATGACTGTTAACCCTAAGGCTCTGGTAGGACAGTCAACATGCTTTTCCAATCAGTACTTTTCATGTTTTTTTTTTTTATTCCCTTCCCCACCCCCCCACGACCACTCCCCAACTTGGTGAGTCTCACTGTAGGTCAAATCCTTGCTTTCTAAAGCAATGAGGTAATATTTTAAAATAGAATATTATATATATATATATATGTATATGCACTGCGTGATTAAAATGTCGTGGAATAGCTTTGCAACGAAGAGAAAATATTTGGTGTTCGTCTGCTGATTCTCTCACCTACCACCTACTCTGAATGCGTCCTGTATCTTCCATCGTGTCCGGCCCTCATGATTGCAAATAGGGCTGTTTTCAAATGGAAATAGGACTTCCAAACTGATTATGTGTATTGAATCGGAATCACTCGCTAGATCCTCTTGTTTAAAATGTATTGAAAAAGAGCGATGGTCGCCCAGCTCTGAAACTGGCTGCTTCTCATCTCGGGGAGGTCGATTTATTTTGCAACTTTTTGCCATTTAATAATGTTTCTGCAAGATAATTACGCTGTCATTGTGGAAGGGCGAAGCGGTGACACAAACACCCCCTCCCCTGGTACACCTCCAAGCACGCAATTGCCGGCGCACACCTTCAGATTCCTGCGCGGAGCCCCCATCTGTGCCCTCCCCGCGGCCCGCGGCTGCCCGCAGCCCCCAAGTCCGAGCTGTCCACGAGTGCCCCGGCACCTGACCGCCACTCTCGGCGACTCCGGGAACCGAGCACAAAACACGCGAGTCACCAGTACCCTACGCTGAGGGAGATCCCGACGGCACGAAGCGACCCCGCCTGGCTCCCCCCGGGCTGCCTCACTCCCCTCGCCCTAACTTTCTCTTCCAGGAGCTGCCCTCCGCATACCAGGGCCAAGAAAACTAAAGTCGGGCTGCGGGCTGGGGGGACGCAGGGGCCCGAGTTTGAGCGAACTCTGTCGGGGGGGGGGCTGTGGGGTCACACCCACAGGGGACGGCGACGGACAGCACCAAGGTGCCAGCGCTGGGAGCTGTTCTCCTGCCCTCCCCCTACGCGCACGGTACCTTTGAGAAGCCACAAGTCCATGCTGCCGCATCTCGTCCTTGAGCTTTTTGGGGGGTTACGTCGGCACTTTCCTGCCGTTTCCCCGCTCGATGGGCTGTGTTGCACTTGTCCCCTTCCCCCTTGCCCCGAGCTTCACGGACCGGCACCAGGAGCAGACCTGGGCCGGCCCTGAGCTCACAGTCCCTGGGCGCATCGCTCCGTGTGCCAGGGGATGGGGCCGCTGAGAACGGCCTCGTCCCACGTCTAAAAAAGTAAGAAGAGGACGGGCGCTGCCCACGGGTGGGGGCTTTGCTCTCCCCGGGCCGTGCAGCACCTGGAACTGCGGAACTGCGGGAGTTTGTGCCTTGCCTGCAAGAAAGCTGGGGGCAAAAGACGCCCGCCGGGCACGGGAGAGAGTGATGAGGCCCGTCACCATCCCTGGAGCACTGCGACAGAACGGCGGCGAAAAGTTGGGTCGCTTCGTGCTTCCCCAGTGGGACAGAGTCCCTCCGGGCACTTCGGATGGGCGAGAGCGGCACGGGTAGGCGGGCAGCGCTCGCTCCAAAGCGATAGCTCTGTGCCTGCAGCTGGCCCTTGTACCCAACCCCGCAGTAGTCCTGTAGACACCTCTCGGTGTGCGCGCAGCCATAGGTAGCATCAGGACGAGGGCTCTCACATCTCGCCTAACCGCCCCGCGCTGGTCACCCGCTGCTTCTGCTCTCAGCCATGAGCGAATGTGGAGATGAAGGGTAAGGGGAGCTGCATGCGCACCGTTCAGCAGAAGGAACAGTGTGGTGTGAGGCAGCGCGCAGGTTAACAAATGCCCAGAATAAGGAGACTCGGGAGAGAAAGGTGGCATTGGTAAGAGCTTCTCCGAGAAACAGCGGCAGCGACAACAAAAAGTTTAAGGAACAAAAGCACCGAGTGAATCTGCAGATGGACCCTGTCTCAGAGTCACGTTATTAGGTCACTAACACGCTGGGATGAACTCAGCCACTTCAGCAACACCTCTACTACGAAGCAAAAAGTCGATCCCTGCGAGCCCCCAGGTGTGCACACGTCTGTCACGCATCATTACGCGCGTGAATTTACTCCATCGGGGAGAAGGTCTGCGGTGATATCCACCGAAACATGTACAATATCTCAACTACCTTTCTTTTTCTTTTTCGTTTTCTTATTTATTTATTAAATCTTTTTTTCTTCCTTTTTTCTTTTCTGTTTTAACTCCGGTGTTTACTCTTTTCCTTTGCACCGTCGGGAAGCACCGAGGAGTGCCCACCAGAAGATACTGGGAGTTCCCATCAAACAGGCGCAATGGTCGCACGTTCACTAAAATCGGCGATGTACAGTCACTCGCTAGAGAAGCACAGCCCACAGACCGATATAAAATTACCGGGAACGTCCCGCTGCGTCTAAGAAACACTTCTCAGAAGGCAGTAACCGTCACAGTCAGACTTAGTTGTGAGAGACCTGTGGCTGCCAGTGGAACCGACCCAAGCAGCGTCAGTCACCTGCTAAGTATTTTTAGAATAAAAACAGTTCTGTTTTGTTTTGTTTTGTTTTGTTTTTTAAGTTCTTCAAGCCAGCTCGGGACTGTCGATTTCCCGTTTCTTGCATAGATAATGCTTTCGGCCTTCTGTAGATGTCTGCTTCGTAATATCGTAATTCTAAAAAAATACCAATTTTTCTCCTTCCCCCCTCCCACTACCAAAAACCTTTATATCGAAGATGTCCCAGGCAGCGTTTGCATTCTGGGATCCCCAAGACATTTCCTGCACAGTGCGTCTTCTTAAGCATCAAAACGAATTCAGTTCCGTGTTATATAAACTCATCTTATTCGCCACCTTATTTATATAGCTGACCAGAGCCTTGAGAGAAAGACATAGGAGATAGAAAACTTTGACCTTACCTGCTCCCTAACGTGCTGCAGCCAGAAAAAAAAAAAAAAGAAAAAAGAAAAAAAAAAGGAAAAAAAAGGAAAAAAAAGAAAGAAAAAAAAAAAGAAAGAACAAGAAAGAAAGCAAGGGGGAAAAAAAGAAAAAAAGAAAAATGGAAATGACAAAAAAGTCATTTCGCATTATTCACCCCTTTGCCAGAGATGGTGTTCTGTCTACCTCATAGCAACAGCCGCACTGGGACAGATCTCTGCGTGCGTTTGATGCACACAAACAGTGTTACCATTACTTAGGGTTTGGAGATTGGCTTTTTCCACCCCCCCGAAGGGGATCATGAGAGGAACAGCGGTCAGACAGAAAAAAGTATTTTTCAGCTTTGCTCCCGACACGGCCGTGGGAGGACTGCAGTCCACCAGGACTCCTTCGGGCCGCACTCCGGGTCCCTCTGAATAGCGGCCGTCCCCAGTCAGGCCGGGGCTGGGGCCCAGTGGGGCCCCGTACCTGCACACAGAACTGCCAGAATACCTCCCCTCCCTCCGTGGCAACTTGTCCCGGAGTCATCTCGGAGCTGTCTCAGATTACACTGTTCGGGACCCACACTGATGCGCTGCTCCGTGGGCACTGCGCTGCCGTCGGATCGCCGCGGGCAGGAAGGCGCTCCCAGCCCCGCTCCCAGCGCGGCCCTACAGACGGGCACGGCCCCGGCTCCCAGCGCTGCCCGGGGCTGTGGGACATAGAAAACCCGCGGCTGGCTGGGGAACAACAACCTGGAAGGAGCCCTCTGCTATTGTCGGGGGTGGTGGTATGTTTTGGGGCTTTTTGGCTTTTGCTTTCTTTAGTTTTTTTTTTCCCTTCTCCCCCTCCCCCCTTTCCTTTTTTCCTCCGTGCACACTCCATGGCAGTCAACCACGAACTCCCACTTATAGCAGGAAAAGTGCTTTCGGCGGTTCTCCCCCGCTAACGGGAAATGCCAGGGAACGAAGAGAGGCAGGGGAGCGCCGTTCCTCTCTGGGTCCCTCATCGCCCCTATAAAATGTCCGATAAAGGAGCGGTCACGCTTGGAACGGCGTATTTCCCTCATCAGTTCGAGTCATGCCCCCCTTTCCTTACCATCCCATTTTCCAAAGATTTCATTGACTAGCAAGGGACCGAACGTCGGTGTACTGCAAGAAGTGAGCGTTCAGATGGAAGCACTGATTTTAATTTAGAAAAGCTGCACAGTGCCTACGGCCCCGAGAGCGTTCTCGATGAAGAGCAGAGATTAAAATGTATAAAAAAGAAAAAAGAAAAAAGAAAAAAGGAAGGAAGGAAGGAAGGAAGGAAGGAAGAGAGAGAGAGAGAGAAAGAAAGAGAGAAAGAAAGAGAGAAGGAAAGAAAGAAAGAGAGAAAGAGAGAAAGAGAGAAAGAGAGAAAGAGAGAAAGAAAGAAAGAAAGAAAGAAAGAAAGAAAGAAAGAAAGAAAGAAAGAAAGAAAGAAAGAAAGAAAGAAAGAAAGAAAGAAAGAAAGAAAGAAAGAAAGAGAGAAAGAGAGAAAGAAAGAGAGAAAGAAAGAAAAGAAAATGACAAAATCGCAACGAAGTATCTTCATACTAATGAAGGAAAAACTGCTTTATACAAATAAATTTATGATAAAAGCAATAACACAATGTCATAAAAAAATCAATAAAATTGTTAAAGAGCAGTTTGTTTGCGTTTCTCCTGATTGATATGTAAATACAGTTTGAACTGTGTTTGCTCGGTCTCTAGTGCTTAATAAAGAGATGAATTCACCTTTCTGTGGAACAAGTAAACAGACTTTAAACTAAGCCGACATCAGACAAAGTGGAAACGAGTTTATTTAATCGAAACTAAATCTAGTTTAAGAAAGATAAGTCAGTGTACATAATAATCCATTACAGTAATTACACCCACCACCAAATATGTGTTTATGAGGTTGCTGAGACACAATAAAATTCATTTATTTCCCCCGAGGTCTATAATGAGAAGTCACCGGCTGGGTGTCTGCCGCACATGCCAGCCCAACTAGCTTTTTCCATGGACGGAAGAAGGTATTTCTAGTCCGTTTTAAGGCCTTTCAGTGCTCCTTAGCTGTAAATGTCTGAAAGGATTCACATTTTCATTACATCTGTCGACTTTAGCACAGCAGTTTCCGCCTCGGCCTTGTGCGTTATCTCCGTCAGAATCATAGTATCATTTAGGTTGGAAAAGACCACCAAGATCATCTAGTCCAACCGATCCCCTACTGAAGAATCGGCCGAGTGCACCCGGTCCCGGTCCCCTTGCAGCCCAGTGGCAAACTTCGGGGATCCCCAGCACATCCCCATTTGAGCAGCAATACGGGCATCAAGGGGCTGAGTTTAACGCGACGTGGTGTGTCCGAAAGGAACATGGGCTCGGTAGAGAAAGGGGGGGAAAAAAAAGAAAAGAGAATATTCTTTGGGTTAGTTGAGACTGCCGCTGTGTAAAGCGGGATGTCATATAAAGAATGAAAGGTCTCGAAATTCCTGCTAACACACGTGATGTTCTCTTAGTTAGAAATAAGGAAGGGGGAGGGGGAGGGAGGGGAGCGGGGGGCAGAAAGAATCCGATAATCTTTTTATTCATTCTCTCTATTTCCCTTATTCTCCATCCAAACTAGCACTTGGTGTCCGAGTAATGCCGGTTATCTTATATCAATAAAGGGCTTTCGAAAGCTGCTACTTAAGCTGGAGGTTGGTTTGTTTTCATTCCGGCAATCTGCTTGCTTTCTCCTCAAAAATATGAGCGTTTCATAATACCTCTGTAATGCAGAGAGCTTTCAATGACTGCGAGTCGCTTCCGTGGTTTAACTGGGGGGGGGGGGGGGGGGGGGCGGGGAGGGAAGGGGTCTGGACGGAAAAAAAGGAAAAAAAAAAAACCACAACGAAACCGAGCAGCAAATGCAAAGGTAATATACCGAGAGCCTTCGGGATGGGGAACTTCTTTTGTTACACTCACAAAGGGGATATTTGGGACCCGAGAGATTAAGAACATGAAGTTTAGGATTGTCCAATATGAGCTGCTTCGCTGGATATGCTTTATATATTTACAGCAGAGTTAATATCTAACTGTTCTCATTACCCATCAGATTTACCTTACAACCAAAGCCACCTCGATTTCCCAGCCGGGCGCA
The DNA here is from genome assembly GCA_036925125.1 of Oreortyx pictus. Lineage (NCBI taxonomy): Eukaryota > Metazoa > Chordata > Aves > Galliformes > Odontophoridae > Oreortyx > Oreortyx pictus. The sequence goes on from JAUPFR010000006.1 coordinate 36,395,653, forward strand.
CACACGCACATGCACGCACGACCATGCCTTCTGCATCTGCTTCTTTACTCATTTCCCAAATCGCTAGGAAAATAAAGAAGAAAACGAAGGGAAATTTAAAAAAAAAGTAAAGAAGAGAGGAAAAGAAAAATAAATAATCAGAAAAAGGAGAGGGAGAGGGGGGGAAAAGGGAAGAAAAAAAAAAAAAGAAAAAAACCGAAAGCCCAACCTGCTCTAAGCTGAGTCGGAGCCTACCCCTAACCCCCCTCCTGGAGACTGGGGCTGGCGTTTGAACGAGAGCTGCAGGGCCGTCTGACTGCCTGGGAGGTGTGTGCGGGTGGGTAACTCAGTATATCACTTCAAAGAATGTTAACCCAAAGTACAGTTCGTACACAATAAACTATCTTTTTATTTGGATTATAAATAAGGTGACTGTACTTAAAATACAAGTACATAGGAAAACCTGGTAGAAATAGTTCTTATTCTTTTTTGTTTGCTTGTTTGTTTTCACAAGGTATTTAAGCTGGACGCTCTTTAAAACGGCCGCACGTCCTGCACTGCCAGCACGCACGTTCGTCGTTAGTTTGTTTCTAGTGGCATCGCGCTTCTCCCTTCTTTCTCCTCCGCGCCTTTGGCATTTGAATCTCTCTTCCCGGAGCGCTTCGCTTTCTCCGGCAAAAAGGACCGAGGCGACCCCAACACCGGTAGCGGCAATGAGTGAGGGCCCGACCCCATCCCCTGCGGTCCGGGAGCTCCGCGCTCTCGCTCTGCGCGTTCACTCCGCGTTCACTCGGCGCTCTGTCCCACGCTCCGCCGCATCCCGGCGCGGTCCCCCCACAGCGGGAGCGTCCCGGGGCCCGCAGTGTCCCGGTCCTTGTTTCCACTCAGCTCAAAAATAGGGATGCGGGGAAAGGAGGGTCAAGAGGGAGCCGAAGGAAAATTAAAAAAAAAAAAAAAAAAAAAAAAAAAAGGAATATTCGCAATGTGTATAATTTATTAGAAGCTTCTTAGGAACTATATTTAAGCCAAATATCTACATAAGTTACAACAGGAAAAGGCGGCGTGCGCAAAGAACAAACTGCCGGAGGGTTTACGAGGGGACGACCAGTGTCCATAAAAAAAAGGGGGTGGGGTTGGTTTGGTTGATTGTATTTTTTTCTTTCTTCCTTTTTACAACAAAATATACAGGCTACTAAAAACTATGGGTTTAGTCCAACTTTTGACAGCATTATACATCTACAGGTTCACATCAAACGTAAAAGAAAAGCCAAAGCCTCGTGTGGCCCCCCGGCTCCATCGCTGGGACGGGGCTGGGAGCGGAGCCGGGGGGATGGGGGGAGGTTGCTCTGTGGCTGAGTGCCGCGACCGCGTTTTTGGGAAAAACCCCAACCCCATCCCTCCCAATCTCTATATTTACATGCAAGTCCTAGACTCTGGCAAAGGGTCCATCTGCAATCCGAGCCTTCGGGCCATGCCTACCGACGGGCCCCTGTCTGCAGACCGCTCCGTGGTTATTGGTCAGAATTGGTTTAACACCCCCACACAGCAAGCTGGGGGGAAATGGAGAAAAAAGAAAGACCCAAAACCGTCACAGTATCCGCGAGCGGAACAAAAAGTCACTCTCCCTCTCTTTCTTAGGGTCCTCAGAGAACCACTGATTAAAACGAAAAAAAAAAAAAAGTTTTAGGGGAAAAAATAAAAAGAGAAAAATAATAAAAGAGCAAAGGACAGCACCCAGTACTTCGGACAGGACAGAGATTTTTGTGACTGGGAAATCTGCTTTTTTTCTTTTTTTTCTTTTTTTTTTTTTGCTCCTTTTTTGTTGTTGTTGTTGTTGTTTCGCTTTCTTTAATCCTTTTCACCAGGTCCTACCGTATAGTAAGGTGGAGCAGGACATGGCAGTGCCATAGTCAGAAGTGGAAGAGTTCAGGTGAGACAAACTGGAGACTTGGCTCTGCAGGGAGGAAGGGCTGGCCGAGTGCTGTCCCATGTCGGGAGACTGCCCCGCACTGTTTGTCTGATGGCTCTGATGCTGTCCGAGGCTGTTGCCATTGGTGGCCACCGTGATGGTCGTGGCCGCCTGCTGCGGGTGGCTCTGGATGGCTGCAGTCGGGGTGTTGGAGCCTGCCTGGCAGGGCTTGCCATCCTTCACCAGCACCGGCACAGCCACCCTCCTGGGGGACTGCTGCTGCTGGCAGGACCCGTTCTCCTGTTGCATCTGCTGCTGCGCAGCCTTGTCTTTGGCCTGCCGCTTCATCTTGTAGCGGTGGTTCTGGAACCAGATTTTGACCTGAGTCGGGGTGAGGTGGATCATGCTGGCTAAATGTTCCCTCTCGGGGGCGGAGAGGTATTTCTGCTGCTTGAAACGTCTCTCCAGCTCGTAAACCTGGGCCTGGGAAAACAGGACCCTCCGTTTCCTCCGCGGCGTGCTCTGCAGCGGGGCCATACTCTTGCTCACGTCCCCCAGGGAGCTCAGGCCGCCCATGCCGCCCATGTTCATGCCCGAGGACGGCGCCATGAAGCGGGAGACTGCAAGGCAGAAGGGGCGCGCTGTCAGCGGCTCTTTTCGGCCCCGCGGCCCCGCGCTGCCCCCGCTCCCATCGCCGCCGCCGCCTCTCGCGTTCCCCCGCCGCCCGCGGGACCCCCTTTCTCCCGGCCCTGCCCCGCTCGTCCCCCGCGCCGCCCGGGTGCCGCCGCACGGTCCCTGCGGCCGACGGCCCCTGCGGTCGGGGGCTCCACCGGGCCGGGCTTTCCAGCTCCCCCTACTCCTCCGCGGCTCCAGCAGCTCCGCTTTCTCCCGTCCTGCCGGGGCCGGGCGGAGTGCTGGGGACCGGAAAGCGCCGGGTTCCCTGGGGCTGTGTCTCCCGCTGGTGCGCGGCTGCCGGTTCCCCGCTCCCGCCCGTAGCCCCGAGATCTGCCGCGAACCGACCGGCGAGGGGAATGGGGCCCGATCCTGCGGTAGAACGATGGACGGGGCGAGGTGGGGGGGGGAGGGGGGAGCTAGCGGTGTCCGCACCGACTTTTGCCCCCGACGCCCCCGGGGCGGAGGGGCAGAGAGGGACGCAGCCACCCCCCAGCGGACAGCCGGCCCCGGGCTCACTTACTTGAGGAGAAGCGGGGGTCCGGGTTGGTGCCGTACCATCCTGTCGCTGAAGCGCTGTTCCGCATGGTGTCCTGGTAAGGCGGGAGCTCGCTCATGTTGCCCAGATTCCCATTGCAGTAGCCCCCCATCGTAGCGTGGGAGAGCTGGGGGACCCCTGCCGCTGTCATATGGTAGGCGGCAGTCACCGTTCCGTTGTGGCCCATGGGGTGTTGTTGCATGGCCGGCTGCGAAACCTGAGACTGTCTGTAGGCTGACAAGGGAGCCCCCAAGTTATTGCCCTCCATGCCCACTTTCTTGTAGCTTTCCTCCAAAGGACTCAAGATGTCAGACACTGAGAAAGGAGTCGTATGCTTTGGGCTCATCGACATGATTCGGCGGCTGGGGAAAAAAAAAAAAAAAAAAAAAAAAAAAAAAAAAAAAAAGGAAGGGGAGGCAAATCTTTTTTTTTTTTTTTTTTTTTTTTTGCCAAATATTCTGGTGTTGCCTTAACGCCGATCTTGTTGGATGTACACGTAACCGAGTGGACGAAGTCCGCCTTAATTGGATTGAGTGGAGGCTCAGGGCTGCCTTTCGTTTGTTTTAGCCAGACGCCAGGTTTTAGGCTGCCACCAGAGGCGGGGCATAGGCACTAAAGCAACAAGACAATAGAAGCCTACATCTTGCCCAAGATAATTAGCTTACATGCTGATGACAAGGTAAACACCTTTAAGTTTTACTTGTCAGGATTTTTTTTTATGTCTTAAAAAAGAGAGAGAGAGAGAGAGAGAGGGAGAGCGAGTGAGAGCGGCAGGGAGATGGATAGAGATCCCGTGAGCAGAACTCATTTTATTTTTCTCGGGGGTTACAGTATTGTGGATGAGTAGTGGAAAGCAATGCCAAAAGCCCCCGTTTGCCTGGATGGAAAGATTTCAGATCAGCCGCGGGTGCACAGACCGGCAGCCAGCCTTCGGGAGAGCTGCTGGCACGGGACTGCTGCCGCTGGGCACACGGAGCGGCCCTCCTCTGCCCCCCACATCTGCCTGGAGGGGCCCCGCAGCCAGCGCCCCGCACACCTCCCGCTCCTCCCGCTGCACGGACACCTGGTATCCCAGGAACATTTCCTTTCTGCACCTCTAAGACCCTCGGTGTGAGACCCCCTGTACGAGGATCGTTTGTCTCCCTAAAGCAGCAAGTTCCATTCACCTAAGGCTTTTTTTTCTTTTCTTTTTCTTTTCTTTTTTTTTTTTTTTAACCTCAGAGAGAGGTGGAAGATGCAAGTTTACAAAACCGAGCAGCAATTTAATTGCTTCGGGCGACACAGTGCTGAAACAGTTTAGTGCAAAACGTCTCTCGCTACTCTCAAAGGCAAAGGCTGCCCCACGCTCCCGAGGTCCCTCTGAACCCGAAGCTGCTCTCTAAGGTTATTTATACAGCGCGGGAGCTGCGTGAGGAAGACCTCTCGGGTCATCTGCCGCAGCACCTTGCTAACGAACTCCTGCCACTTAGAATGAACCGCAATTTCTGGTATTTTCGGATCAGTTGTAGGATCCTGCGTAAGAACAAAAGGGAACCCACTCCCAGCTCCATGCACACACACGCGGCGAGCAGCCCGTCGCAGCTCTGGGTCCCCACGCGTGTACTTCGGGGCGCTCCGGGAGGAAGGAAGAAGCCTCCGCTGGGCGTTTCACACCCCGGCCCGTAGCCCTGGGAAACTCGTTTAATAAAGCGATTACCTGAACATTAAGGAAATTACAGCGAAGGTACAGTTAACCCAGTGACTTTGAAGTGTCAAGTAACTATTTAGTAATTGCACTTGTAAATATATTGGTGCTCGGCTGGTTCGTGCTTAAAAATGCAAAAGTGCACTTGCTACCCGGGAATAACTAAATATCTTTGTCTAAAGTGGCAGCGTAAATAGCCGGTCGCTTTGTGACTGCGCTCGATATTAGCGCATAAGGATCATTTTGCCTCAATTGGGAGGCTCTCATTCAGTAGGCAAGAAACCGTTTAGGAGAAAGTAGGTTCCCGTATGAGAGTTAACATCCTTCAAGTGTGAGCCTCAGCCTTGATTACACTTTAGAGCTCCGCGAGAGGTGAGCTTTTCCACACACATGCACAGGGGGACTCTCCGTCCATCAGGCTCTCGGCCCTCCTTGGCCCCGTTTGGCTCCCCCCCAGCCCCGAGGTGGGCTCCTAGAGGTCCGCGGGGTCCCGCGGGCAGAAGGGCCGTTTGAGGATGGGGGGCAGCTGCTCTGACTTCGGCCTCTTTCCTCTCCGGACCTTCGGATCAATTCCTTCCAGATCCCTAAGGGATTTATTTCACCTCCCACTCTCTCTCCTTTGCCCCCCCCACCCCCCCACCCCCCCCCCCGTCCCCCCTTCCCTCCCTCCACACACACACTCACTTCCCTTTCTGCGCGCAATTTTCAGTAAGATCTTCGGTTTTGCTCCTACAGAGAGAGACATCAGACCTCACCTTGTGGAGTTTTGTTTGTTTGTTTTTGTTTTCCTCGGATTCCTCTCCCGTCACCTCCTTGCCTGCTTTATTAGCTTTAGAGAATAGGAGGGAGCGGATGGAGGAAAAAATAATAATCCACCGTCTCAGCAATCCTAGGAGGAAGGACGGAGGTGCCGCGGGGTTGGGGCCGGGCTGGGGGCTGCCCATACTGCGCTGTCCCGGGCACCACCTCTGCGATGGGTGTGCTCGGGCAGCCCCCGAAACGCTGCTCGGTGAGATGGAGCCGAACGAGCCCGGCCCTGACCCTGCGCGGGGGCTGGCGGAGAGGGATTAGAGCGAGAGCAGCGGGGCGAAGCTCCCTTGGTGGGCTGAGCACTATCTTTGAATACTGCAGCGCTGCACCCCGCAACGTCCCACCTGCACTTTTGAGGCTCTCCGGATCGATCCTGTGAGATGGAGCCGGGAAGCCCCTGATCCTCCTTACCACCCCAAATAGCTCTGCAAGGCCAGTCGGGCCGCGGCTGCTCCTCTCTGCCACCCCTTCTGTGCCCACCCCTATCCCCTCGGCCCCCATTGCGGGAGCTATGTCCGCGGTCACCCCGGTGGGGGGGGAGGTGGGGGGCAGCTCCCAGCAGGGCCCTGCTTGGTCTGCCTCTGGCGTTGTGTTCGTTTACCTGGTGCTGCCGCTTAGGGACACGCTCGAGTTAAAAGGAAATGCTAAGGAGGAGAGCAGGGAAGATGAGCCGCGTTTTGCCCGGTGGAAGCATTTTCATGAGAAAGGCACGGTCTTCACCCCGTGTTTGCAGAACGCGGCTACACGGACGTCCCTTCAATAGCTTCTGACCCCACACAATCCGTTTGATAACACTCGAGAGGTGGAAGAATGTGAGACTTTGTCAATCAAACGGTGCCAATCCCAATGGAAACGGTGCCACCAACACCGCAGCGCGTTTCCTCATCAACTGGATTGCGGGGGCTGGGAACTCAAGGAGCGCCTTTTGAAAGTGCGCGCAGGGCTCTCCAAAGCCAACAATGTCTTTTTTTCTTTTTTCTTTTTTCTTTTTCTTTTTCTTTTTTTTTTTTTTTTTTTAATGAGAGCCGCTGCGCTTCTCCGAAGGGAACCCAGCGTGCTTGTCCAGGCAGCGCCGCGTGGGGCTGCTGGAGGATCCGCCACCCACTGTGGGGGGCACAGAAGGCTGCTCGGCGCCCATCCCGGGCCCTTGTCACAAACGCTCACCCCTCCCCTCTAAGCCCCTCCAGCATCCGTGGCTCCGCAGAGGAGAGAGCCCCGAGTCAGGTTGACTGCTATTTTGAAACGCTAAGGCTTGAATCCCCCTCTGTGCTTCCAGACAGGGAGTCCAGCTTAGAACAGATGAGGTGAGAGTTGGGGTGAACTCTTCCTCCTGCGCTGGTTATCAGCAGAAGCGTAACATTCGCACAGAGATTCAAATTCCCAAAGCCCCGAGCCTGTGAAGGGGAGAGGTGCCCTCTCCGCACCCGGAGCCCGGGGAGGAAGCGGAAAGGCCATTCCCGCAGCGGCCGCGCGGGGCGGCCCCGTGTGGCTGTGACTGCGGCCGCATCCCAGCGTCTGAAGGCTGCCCGAGCCCTCATGTTGGTGAGGCTCAACGGGACCATTCCATTTTGGGGAATAGCCACCCTTCCCCTGTCATTTTGTGAGGTTGAGGGAATCCCGTAGTGGGCCGGTCACAATCTCTTCCACTTGGGGTAGGAATCTAAGCAAGCAAACCAAGCAAAGACCCAAAGGAAAATTCTCACCCTTCTGCAGCACACGCCCAGTCGCTCCTCCAGCTGCTCAGGGCGTGGAGCATTTCGTACGCAGGACCCACTCGCGAGGCTCTGCCCTCCTGAACTACTTTCCGGATGACTCCCGAACCTTTCTGACCCGATGCTCCGACCCAAAGCTTCTCCTCTGCCGGGCCGTTCTCGGCCGAGAGGGCCAGGGAGGGGCCAGCAGTGAGGTGCCAGGGCCGGGCTCCGAGGCCGTCGGGGCGGGCGGGGTCCCCGTGCCCGGACCCAGCGGCACGCCTAGGCCCGGCGCCTCCTCGCTGCCCCGGGCGGTGGCTGCGGGCACGGAGGGGCCGCCAGCAGCATCGTGCCGGGGTGCGGGCTGGCACCTGCCCCGGCACCGTTATAATCAACAATTAATGCAGTGGCCTCATTGCCACTCTGCGTGCAATTCCTGCCACGCCTGTAGATTGCCACAGTACTGTCAGTACAGGCGTGAAGGACTCGCTGCAGCCTCAAAGCACCTTTGGTGCTGTGCCAGAATGTGGTTGTACCAGAGGAGACCGAGACAACTTGCAAAAAGTTACGCTATATAGTTAAAAAGATAGTCACGGTTCATGTAGATGTCAATACATTAGAAATTCTAAGTATCGGCAAGTATCTACAAACAGAACCCTGCCGGGATCGATCTATTTATCGGTTTTAAGATACAGCTATCAGTATATTACTTCAGATAACGCAGGAGTTACGTGCTTGTGTCTATATACCCAGATACGCACACATGCTCGGTGGGGCGCATACCTTCGGGAGCGACTGTGCATGAGCACATATTTGCACACACATTTCTGGTCCTCAGCTCCGTCGCCCGCACACATTGCCAAGAGGAGACTGGCCCGCAGGTGGGCCACCCGCCAGCCCGACCCGCACCCTCCCCTCCCCTCTGGAGACGACGGCGGCTCCCGGTCCGGCGCCGGCGGGTGCCGTGCGGCAGCCGTGCCCGGCTCCGCGGGAACCGAACTCCGCGGGAGGAATCGAAGCCCCACGGGGAAAGGGGCTCCAGGCTGCAGGGGGAGCGGAGAGGCGGCGCGGCCCCCGCTGCCCTCGGGTTTGATTTGGACACCGCCCTTGGACCCGTGCTGCTCCTCCGAGGGGCGGCTCCGCGCTCACCCGCAGCCCCGAGGCTGCTCCTGGAGCGGGGCCGCCGCCCCGCGCCCGCCGGGAGTACATGCGCTGGCGGGAAGGCGACCTTTCCCCCTCGACCTTTCCCTGGGGGTAACCAAAGCTCCCTTTTATTTCCAGTGTCACTTCGGAGTCTGCCTTTTGTTCCCCGCTACCTCTCGCTTCCAGGGATACGGGCGGCTCCCCGCTGGCTCGGGGAGGGGCGAGCAGTTGTAAAGATATCTCATTTAAAAACGACAATGGAGTCCTTTCGACCAGCCCGGGTGGTGCCCGAGCTTTATTTTCGGGCTGGGGGAAGGGAACTGTTTGCTTTGCTTTTGTTTTCACGGCAAAACTCGAGGGCAAGTTACAGGAGGGTTGCGAGCAGCCCTGTCCCGTCCCCATGGCCGCAAGGTACAGGGAAGGGCCACCCAGCACATCTCCGGCCGTCCCTGAGCAGGCACAGCGCTGGCACAGCGCTGGCACAGCGCTTTCGGGCACATCCACCCGCCGCACCCTGGCTCTCACTGACTCCGAGTGGCCGAGGCATTGCCCCCCAAATCCTACCCTGATCTTTGATCTGTGCCTTGCTCCTGGACGTTTTAATTCGGAAGGAAGGTGTCAGCTGGCTCGCTTGGCTTGGCTTTATTTTATTTTTTCTTTTTATTTTTTATAGAAATATATATATTTTTACCGCATCCCCTTTGCTGAGTTTCCAACGCCGCTAGGAGGATCCCGGCCGTGCCCAGGAGTGCAGGTCTGGGCCGGAGTCCGCTGGCCTCCGGCCGCAGTCGACCCGCAGCAGCCCCCGATGGCCGCCACGGGAAGCACAATCCCGTCCGGGGCCGGAGAGCCCCCGCTAGCCCGCTCATTCGACTTTTGTTGGTGAAATATCCCAAAGAGATAACGGGCCGACACAAAGGCAAAGAAAGAAAGAAACGGGATGGGGTCTCACAGAAGACTGCTGTCATTAGGAGAATATTGGACCCTCGTCACTATTTGTTGCTCCAGATACAGAGGGAAGGATTTGCTTCTTCCAGTGCTCCTCTGCAGCACCCACCCACAGAGCTAGCACGGCATCTGAGCAGGGTTCTTCTCCCTTTCCCAGAAAGTATCTCTCAGCAGTAGCCTGGGACAAGAGGAGCTGTTAGATTATTTGCGCCTGCTCCAGGTGTTCCCTTTGAGCAGCACAAACAATTCCAAATTGTGCTCCCACCAGTTCATAGAATCACAGAACATCACAAATCAGAAGGGACCCATGAGGATCATAAAGTCCAGCCCCTGGTTCCACACGCACAAAAGATTCTCATTCAGAAACTTCCTGTTGTGAATGCCTCTTCCTCATCTTCTTTCTACGCCTGAGCCTGTGGTCTTTGAGTTCAACTCCTCTCCCTTCCTGTGGGGACACACGTTGGCACAGCCTGACTGCCCCATGTTCTCTGAGTGCAGAAAGCAAATCTTCTGTGCCATTGGGGCTGAGGGGCTCAGAGGGAGAGCTATGATGAGTCAGTGAGCTGAGCTCTGCTTGGGCCAGGCTGACCGAACTGCTTGCTCTAAAAGGCAGCTGGATTTATTTCTCATATCAACCTTAAAATCAACATTATACTTACACTGAGTCCTAAATAAACTACAACTTAGTCTGCCTTGATTTTCAGATTTTCTTTCTGGAACAGAAGATACAGGAAGCTTCCTAGGGAAAGATTATCATTTCAGAAGCCCAAGGGCAATTCTAGGGATGTTTCAGAAGTTTTCTTTTCACTTCATGGGAACCATAGTCTCCAGGGAAGATCACACCCTCAGTCTGAGTACTACAACTATTAGATTTAGTTTTATATCTAGAACTGATGAAAAAGCTGCAGCACAATGGAAGCCATCTGAAGTGAGACCCAACAATGAACTTTATTTTTACTGGTCCTACTACGAACTTCAGTAATGAGTCTATACCTGCTAAAGCATTGCTTCCTGGCCTGAGTTTTGTTTAGCAGCTACTGACACACATGTGGCCCAGAGCACTGATGTAACAGGTTCATTCCTCTCACCAGGAAAGAGTTCAGTTAGCTTCAGCTAATTCTGTTCCTGGGTACCACCTTTTAAAGGGTTTCCTCTTGTAAGCAGGATCTCAGATGTTACTTATACAGTGAGACATATGCATGGCAGGGAAGCTCTGCTCATCCCCTGAGACCTGACCCACAGGACTTAACTATAGCTCTCCTTACTTCTGAGACGCTGGGGTCGGACAGAACATCCTGATGGCCAAGATCAGCTTAGGTCAGACCCCATCAGCAGTTCTGGGCTACCCCACAGTACTGAACTTTTCAAAGAAGGCTGTATGTGTTTCACTTCCTCCAGCACCACCTCCCTCTGTTGCCCTTGATAACATTCTTACATCCCATATTGATAGTCTACAGAGCTGGACTCTGCGTCCCATAGTACAGTGAGGTTGGCAGCAGGGTTCTAATCACAAATGAATTTTGATGAAGATGTTTCACATATGTAACACCCTTGCAGGAGCTTTCTTTCTGGTCAGTAAACAGGAAGGAAAGAATGAAGCAGCTTCAGATTCAGTTAGGTTGAAGGACTGTGAGTTACAGACTAAAGCAAAGTCTATTTGTATTGTGACCTAAAAATTGCACCCAAGATCTTTCTGAAAGTCCAGAAATATTTTACCTTTGAATTAGAATAATGCTTTCTATTGATATAAAAATCCCAAAACCTGTGCTGAAAGAAGTCTTTGCTAGCAGCTTTATTTTCTGTTTCCCCAGATGTTAGTCGTTATTAGCATTCTAGTGCAGAAGAGTCTCTGTGTAGTAGGACTATCTTCTAAATTACTTTGGATGATAGACATAATGAAGTTAAAAATTTCGCTAATCTTTGCCCTGTTGTAAATGAAAGCACATATTATACTTATTCAAAAAATAGCTAACCATAGAGTTAGATTCAAGTTACATTTTCAATGTAGAAATGTTTATGCTGAAAAAGCCTAGATACTTTCTTGGAAGTAGTTTAATGATGTAAAATAGTCCATTAATGGATTTTGACCACCGTGCAGTTTTTAAAATAATGTCCCATATAATTAGTTGTTTCATCATTCCTTTATGTGCTTTGGTTATTTCAAATTCCAGGGAAAGAAGGCTGCTAAGCTGATATAATGAGATAATATCCTTCAGAGGCATAAGTAAGGATATGAGATGGACTGCTACCCACATAGGTAATTATATATGCTTCGTTTCCACAACTGGAACCGAAATAAATACTCTAGAGCATTTTGCTGTCTTTGAATAATGTTAACAGAAAAAACACCAAGTGAGTAACTTGTTTACATGTTAGTATTGGAGGAAGCAACCTGAGCTGGCTGTCCTTGAGTTTGTGAAGTCAAACTCATTCACTGGGCACTTAACACTGGAACTGGGAGAAGAGTCATTTTGCTATCAACATATATGCTTTCTGTTCTGACTCTGCCACTCCAAGGGGTGCCTGCTCCAGCTTCCCAGGGATGGGTCACCAGAAGGCAGGGAGAGGATTGCACTTGTGTCCCATTGTGAGAGACAACTCTACAGGTAAATAAACATGACACTCCCATTCTATCTTCTCTATGGGATCTCAACACACCTTCAGATTTTCAATGGGTTTAGGCTGAGAGGAGGAAGGATTTCATGCCCTTTTTGAGGTGTAGGAGGCAAAGGTCTGGCCACAGTCATGTGGTCAACAGATGGATGGTGGACCCAACATATTGGTGTTTCCTGCACCAGGTGGAGAGTGCGTAAAAACAAACAAACAAACAAACAAAAAAGCAAAGCATTTGGGTGATTTGGCAACTCCACAGCTGCTGTTTTGGGACTGCCAACAGGGCTGTAGGTTGTGCTCAGGAGCGTGTGCGCACAGTCATTCCCTCAGTCAGAAGTATATCCTACCACTTTTCCGCCTGTGGCCCAGGGTTTGCCCAGTATGAGGAATAAGTGTTGTGTTTAAATTCATTGGGAAGAGTCTCTGGTACTTACAGTCCCAGCTTTAAAGCTTGTACTGTAAAACATATCACAGAGTACTCGCTTTTCATTATTGCATTTTGACTCCTATTCAAGTAAAAAGTCTTTTTCCTGAGTGCAGGCTGGAAACTCAAATGGAAATACATATTGCATGAAGCAGGGATTTCCAAATAGATCTTGCTTTGGGTACTGCTCGCTGCAGCAACTGACCATAGCTGCTGGTGGGTAGCAGCTGGAGTCAATGATGTCAGCTGTGCCAAGGCTGAGGGCTTTAACAGTGGCTGCCACAGATGACTTTGCACCAGCCTCTCCTCACCCCTTAAATCATTAGGATGCCAACAATAAGCTTCCTTCTAGCCCCACAGACTTTTTCTCCTTACTGTTGTCACACTTTCAGCAGCTCAGCATACTTGTGAGAGCTTGTGACACTGCCTGTGTCCAGGTATGAAACTCACAGCTGAGCACTTTTCTACATAACCATACTTTGAGTACTGGCAATGCTATGCAGGCTGTAGGGCCTTCACACTTAGGAAAGTTGTAAATTACCTTGACAAACCACTTCAGAAATAAGAAAAAGATGTTTGAAACATGTTTAAACAGGCACCTCCAATAAATTTGGCTTCTCTGAGAACTTTTATGTGAACTGTGGATGTTCAGCTCTCTACAGCCTCTTCCTTGCAAGGCATAATGTTTTGCTGAATGTCCACCCCTTGAATTGATGGGCTTCTCTAGATTTTCCTCTTCTGAATGAGTCACTATGTATCCTGCATTTGTACAACATGGTAAGACTGCAGGACTTTGCCTTTCTCCCAGTCTGCATGCCATTCCTTTGCAAAGCTTGAAAATATTTGTTCACTTGGTATTTATTCATTGATCTGTTCTCTGTATTTGATTTGACTATTCTGCTGCAGATTCAGATATGAGAACAGTTCTACCTCCCTCGCATCCAGTTCCATTTCCCTTCAGTTTCATCTCCCTCAAGGTCACTGTTAGGTGATGATATACAGTAATGTCCCCCAGGAGGTGCAGTTTCCATTAGCTTTCCCTTTCAGAAGTGGTCAGAGGTCTAAATTCTTACATGATTTGTTTTCTTGCTTCTTGGAAAATAAGATTCAGGTCTGATTCCTCTTCTACAGGGATGAAAAATAAGCTGCTTTCAGACATTTCTCCTTTTTCTGATTAGGGAGCTGCTTCTACCTCTTTTTTTAAACCAGCAGAATATTTTAGTGGATGATTTTCTTAATCATCATGCATTGCTGTTTACCTAAAAATGATTTTAATAGCAGGAAGAAATCACAATTAAGAACATATAATGCACATCCATACATTCCTATCTGAATAGCAGAGTACACTCCCAGATACATCTACATGGGATATATTGAGAAAGTAAAGAACACTTCCACCTGTGAAGCACAAATCATGTTCTGTAGATGAGTAAAAATATAAGCTCCATACTACAAGGTTGCAGTCAGCTCAGTCGATGCAATCCTTGAATCAAACATGATTCAGCATACAGTGTGCTTCAGTTATGCTATTTTGGCAACTACGGGAGAGGGAATGACAAACCAAGCGTCCCATTCTTCCCTCAGTGAAGTGTTATTTGAAAGTTTATCATCATTTGAGTACTGAAAAGGCTTTCTTTTTCTGATTATGAAATCCTAACATGTGGGGGCACTTCAGCACCTTGCTGCACTTTAGCTTACAAGAGTGGTTATTCCTTTAAAGTTAGCATTGCTTGGTAGCCTTGTATTGGCTCTTCACACCACTTGAGGGGCATGGTAGGGCTTTACAAGAGAAGCTGGAGACAAATGGCCCCATACTTTACTATCACGGTCTTTGAATAAACTCTTGTGGAAGTGAGTTTGGAGAGAAACTGGGGCTAGCATGTCACAGGAATCAGCGATTCAGAAGTTTGGAGGAGGGGATTCAGAACTGCAGTGACTGTTGGTGGAAAATCAGAAAAATTGTTACTCATACTGTCAAATATATAAATAAATATCAGAGTTGGGCTGAATTCAAGTACCAGTCATCTCTTTCTCTCTAGTTTTTTTAATCTTTCTGTGCTTTCATCTTATATTTCTTATATTATCTTCATTTATCTGGGTGAAGAGTCATCAGTGCACATTATATTGTAATAAAAACTTGCAAGCCTATCATGTTCAGCAAAAGTTATATACTTTTTTTTTTCTGAATTAGCACCTTGTCCTGTTGAACAAATCTAACTGAAATTCTATGCGGTTGCCCTCATTGTTCTCTGTCCCTCATAGCTGGATATCATCTCCCAGCTGTATTGTTGATTACAATCTGATGTTATCAAAAATTGAATTTTCTCTCCTGGAAAGAAAATATCTCTGCTTTTACTCTGTTTCTATACAGACATAAAACAAATGCCAAATGTCAAGGTTGCATTGTTTTTTTTATCTTTTCCCCTCATTCTGTTGCTACATGCCCTTATGAAAACTTTCTCCCCAGCTTCCCTGTAGGTCCCCTTCAGGTACTGGAAGGCCACTATAAGGTTCCCCCAGAGCCTCCTCTTTTCTAGTCTGAAGTGCCTCAGCTCTCTCAGTCTGTCACTGTCAGTGAGGTGCTCCAGTCCTTTGACCATCTTCCTGACCCTCCTCTGGACTCACTCCAACAGCTCGATGTCCTTCTCGTGTTGGGGGAGATGAACTCTAAAAGGTGACAGTGCTTTCTTTTCAGCCATTTTTCCCTCTGTGTTTATTTTTTCAAAAATAAATATTTTTTTCAAAAATATTTTTTTAACTTTATTAAAAAAAATGACTTCCAAAACTATTAGAAATTGCATAGAAAATGAATGCCTTTAATATTTTGTACTTCTATTGAAAAGTAAAATCCAGCATAACCATACAAGACACACATACTCTCCCTTTATATAATTTATAATTATAATTTATATAATTAGAGCATTCAATACCACCACTTCCAAACAGTGTTGTGAATACTTTGCATGGGGACACACTACAAGCTAGCATAAAACATCTGGCAGCTTAAAATTACCAATCCACTACAAAACTCCTTTCTTTCTTGTTTACAAGTGAACAGCTTCAGAGATGCACGGGTAAAGATCTCCTTTCTTTTTTCCACTGCAAATGTTTTCCACCAACTTTTACAATGGACATTATTCTTTGTATACTATAGTGTCTTTCTTTGGGTTTGTTATCTAAACAAATGCTAGGTAAAACCTTTCACTTTCAAATCTGCCTGTCTTTATGTGCATGCATAACTTCTACTGATCTCACTAAGTTTTTTATACACTGGGAAAGGAAGGTAGAGACCTGGAAATTGCCACCATTGCAAGTAAAAACATTTTTGCTTATTCTGTTACCCTTGAATGCAGCTCACTGAACCAATATAAAAATTTATTTTCTGCTTGCCTCTTCCTTTCTCTGTCGCTTTCTGTTGCTAACCTGCCTCCATTCCTTGTCATCCACGTGCTTGGTGTTCCCTCTCTTGGTGTCATTCCATAGAGCTGAGTTCAAGTCATAACCCAAGAGAAAGCAATTAACTTAAGGTCATGCGTTTGCAAAATATGTTTCCATTCCAGATTCAGCTGCATTCTATTGATCAAAAACTGCATGGTATCACTGCTATGAGAAACTCCTGCGAATTATGACTCAAAGAGCAAGTATGGGCATATATGGGTGACAGCCTTTTTAGAGGGACATATTTTTTAGGCTGTTCAGTGGCTTCATGAATTACTCAAAGGGTTTCTAAGTGATCTTGAAAGTATTGATATTTCATTCCCATCATTTATTTAGTGAAATGGAGATGCTGTGGTACAAGAGCTCCAGGTACAAAAACAGACGGAAGTTTGGTCTTTCTGGTACCCATTCGTTCCTGGGTGTATAGCTATGTACAATGTATAGCTTCTGGAATGCCTCTGGGTGAGGTAGCTGCTACTCATGTCCATTCACTCTTATTCCAACTCAGCTGTGCTCAAACAGCATGGAAAATTAAGTCATAAACAGCTTGCTCCCGTCTCATACAGCCTGAGAGGTGAATGGGAAGGTGTGGATATAGTATAGGTGACTATCAGCTGTCAGTCCAAACTGAAATTGCCACAGGAAAATAAGGGAGGATGGTCCTTTTGCTTGATGTTTGTGGAGCCAAGATATTGAGTAAAAATATGCTGTGGAACTTAGTGCAGTTGAGGCTTTTTCTGAGTGTTTGAATACAGAATCAGGAAGAAACATCACCCCCAGTATTCACCTATGTAATAAAAATCCCTCTCAAAGTGATGATATGAGAGAGGAAAGCATAATCTTAATTCTTTTGAACAGTCTCTATTCACATTTCTTTTACAACAAGTTTCTTCCTGCTAATTATTTATTTAAATTCGTTGCTGCTACATCTCCTTTCTTTTTCACATCACACATTTCATTTCTCTTCAGACAAACAAACAAACAAAACATAAAAAAAAAAAAAAAAAGATTTCCTTACTCTCCATCCACATGGATAGCAGAGTCATAGGACTAGATTCTGAAGGGTATATGACTGGAATATAATTGTATCAACTTCAGTAGTTACTCCAGGAGTACTTGAGAGAAGAGTCAGGGACAAGCTCTTTTTTAACTAAGCATAGTCTATTGTCACAATTGTTTAAAGCTTTGTGGTACAATATAGGATGTGTCAGATAACATTCATTTTAAAAATTACCCTTGTACTTTTTGTAACCTCCTGCCAACTGGGAACTTTGATATTTTTTGGATTTCTCCTCGTGACCCAGTTTTGCAATTTTCTTCTCCACTAGACCAGACTAAAATGCTTTCACATCACTGCATCTGGTAGCTCTGCTGGTCCCATGACTGCTTAATTTATTTGTGTATTTACAGATGAATCATGAGAAAAAGAAAACAAACTTGAACTCTACCATTTCTACTTGCTCAAATACATAATTTTAATGAGCTGTAAATTTGCTGGAAAAAGCAGTACCAGTTTTCATGACACAGTCCACTTGTGAATTACACAAAATAACAGGATTAGATGGGCAAATTGTCTGAAAGTTTTTCTTTCCTAATTGGAATAGAGAACCAAGATTTCTGAATAGATCTGAATGAGCTTACCTCATCCCAAAGACCCGTGCCTGCTGAACAGCACCTCACTTATCATTTGACGTCCACAGAAATGTGCGCACTTGCTAGAATAGGTGCAACTAAAGCTCAGCAACTTACCATCAGTCATGGTGACAATTACAGGTTGTGCATTTTATACTCAACAGTTGAGGACTGGATTTAGCTTTTCTAATGCTTTGTGTATTCTTGGATGGTGATGTTTTTTGCTTTCCTTGAGGGTCTGTCTCCTCCCACCCCCAATTTTTCCAACGTTATATCAGTTATTTTCTTGATAATTCCAGCTATGGCTTTTATTCACTCATTTAGTCATCGGTCACTTTTAGCCATGATTTGTCTGTCACATTCTTATGCTATAGATATCCTATTTTATCCAGTTGTAAGGAGTTGACTCACCCTAGAAATTCTTGTTTCCCTATATTGCCTACAAAATGCACTTTATATACCCTTCTGTATGTAGAAATCTGCATACTGACATCTCCAATTAGCTGAGTTGAATATTGTCTTTTGGTCATCAGCACCATCTCTGCAGAATGACTCTTGGTGGGACTCTGAAGTGTTTTGAATTCCTCTTTCTCAGAGCTGAACTACAGAGTTAGCCCAGGGAGTGAAGAACTAGCCCCTCAGTTTCTGGTCATCTCTCTTTGCTCAATACGGAGCATCACTACCTTTTCTCAAATGTTGCTATTCAGTTGCATTAACAATTTTATTATTTTTTTTTTTAATTGTAACATTGCAGACTTCAGATTTACATTTTTTGTCATGGTATATTGTTGTAAAAATTAATGTCTGTCCACCCTACTCTTCTTCTACCCTTATTCTTTGAAATAAAAATGCAGAACTACTAAGTGAGATTCTTTTCCCTAATTTTCAAATGACTCCTTTTTTCCTAGTTTGAATGGCTCTCCTGCTGTTCACCACATCAGTAAGACAGTTAGATTAGTTCATTAGTCATGGAACATAAGAAGTATTTGCTGGACAGCATGGTTCAGGGAATACTTCCTGTCTACTGTTAATGTATGCATAATGACATGGACAACATGATTCATCACTCCAGTCAAATAGCCTTGTTCTGGGCTTTCCTTCATTCCTACAGATTCTTCACTTTCTGCTTTTTCCCAGATCAATCTGGTGCTTTTATTTCTAACATCTCCCCAGACTCCTTTAGTCCTTCCTTATTATACATCTGAATAACATGATGTCCCCAGTGAAGGATAGGAACATTTCCCAGGGAAGAGTCATCCATAAATGTCATCAATATGTTTCTAACCTTTTTTTTTTTTTTTCCTTTTTTCCCTGAACACACTAAAGATATTAAATAAAATCAAAGCTAGTTTCAATCTCTGTAAGAACCCTCTAGGCACCTTCCCCAGTTTTCCACATTAGTGCTCATTGTTTTAGTCCAATGGCTAATTTATAACTCATGTTTTAGTGCTCTTGAAGGAAATTAGCGCAACAAAGCACAATTCTAAACCTCTAGGAAAGCAAAGGTGATATTTATTTTAAACAAAACTAACTATAGTCCCTCATGCTACTTTTCCCACAGATTTCACTTGTTTTCTCACACCCACAGGACCATAAGCACAACAGTGCATTTGTCCAAGCAGTCTTTTGAGTCTTCACAGTGTTTCTTGGCTTTCTGTTTGCTGATGGTACAAGCAGAATTTTGGGCTGTATTTTACATATTTTGGGAATTAAATTCATTGCGAAACAACTGCTTACATCATCTTTCATGAATCCTACATTAAGAAGATGTCTATTTCCTCTGAGTGTCTATGGCTACAGCCATTCTTCATTCTGAGGTAGTGGTAAAAGGAAGGATACACTCCATGTGCTGTAACTTTTCTACCGCACACTCCTGACTTACTGGAGCACAGTCCTTCAAGTCTTTGTCTAAAAATAGCATTCTTCAAGCTTTGCCAGCTTGGCTGCAGCTGATCACACCCTTAGTTATTAATGCAGATATCTTGGGATTTGTTAGTCTTACTGATCTTTAAATATGATATATATATATAATCACTTGGAGGGAAAATTCAAATTTTATTCGAGTAGTTATTCAAGGGATACAAGGGATTTCCATTTCTTTTTCATATTGTGGGATTATTTACAGGTTTTGGTTTATGTGCAATTTACTTATTTTTATGGATCCAAGCAACAAATTCTAACTGTGATTTGTTTACTCATGATAGTCTTCTAAAAATCTCAGCCTGAATAACAACCATCTCAGAATCTAAGTTAACATGGCACATTATCAGAGCACTCACAATGGAAAACATCCCATCCTAAGCAGTTCGATTTTGGTAGAGTGACTGAAGAATACTCTAAACATGGGACAAATAAGTTCTGTATCTCAATGGTTTTAGAGTTGCAGTCTGTGGAGCTGAATCAATTACAAATGAAGGGTCATTCAAAGGCAGCAAAACATTTAAACTGTAATTCCTCATTTTGCAACAGTGAGTCAAACAGCACTGCACAAGCTCATCTTTTGCATGTTTTTGTTCGATGTCTATGTTTTTTAGCGCTGGTGGTGTTGCCAATGAACATGTTACATATTTATTCTATTTCAAGGTCAAGATTTCCTGAGAGGATAGAGATATACAAATAACTTACATTTGATATGGCTGAGTATTCAAGCAGCAGTGCTATTGTAAGTGATAACAAAAGACAAAATGCAAGTCTGATACTTAAGGCCAGAACATGTCGTTTTTTTTAATCTTTTGTAACAAAATGAAGGGATAGAAGTTCTATCTCCCTTAATAAAAATATATCTCTTTGTATGTTTAGTTTGTGATGTTTGCTTTATGAAATGGTTTGAGCAGCCTTTGCAGTAAAAGATAATTCATTACTGTTCCTGGAGAATCACATTTTTTTTCATGTACATCAGTATCCAGAGGTGATTACTTTCTTGTCAGAGACATATCTGAAACACTGTATTTTGGATTTAATTAAACGATCCTTACATTCCACCACAATTTTTTTTATCTCTTTTAGGTGCTGGTTTAGGAGTCATTTTATAAAACAGCTGTTTGGGAATCAACACTGCTATTTTATTCTTTCTGTGTGCGTGCATTTCCACAGGGTACAGAATGAGCCAATTCTCCTCCTTCACCAGAAAGTACAGAGTCTGAGCATGAGCAGGATGGTGGAGGAGCAAAAAAGTAAGAAAATTCCTTCCTGAGCATACTCATGGATCAACCTGAATAGCAGAGAGAGTGTGCAGAATAAAAGGACAGAAGAAGAGAATCCAGTAAGGAAGGAAAAAAGAGAGGAAATCAGAGAGAAAGCAATAAACTGAACATGTCCTGCTACCAGCTACAGAAGCCTCCCTGTTCTCTAGCACCCAGGAGTACAACACTGACTGCTCCTGCCCCAGAGGGTTTACTGCTTTTTATCTCAATGAAAGAGCACCCGCCCAGGGGCTGGTCTGAGCAACACAGAAATTACTTCTACTTCTGTGCTACTGATGTGATCACCCCACTAGATCTCAAGAAAATCTTGACTGATGAGATGTAAGTTGTCTTTGGAAGAAAGTGCCACTGGTCTCATAAAAAGTGCACTGAGTTTGCAGACCTTGTTCTCACAACCAACAAAAATCAGTACTGATTTGAATACACTGAGAGCTAAATGTCAAATGCTGTAAATATGCTTGGTGCCTTATGATAATTTTTTTCAAGAACAAACATCTAGAGATTGAGCTCACCCATTCAAGCATCCTAATGGAATTATTTTGATTTTCCTCTTTCCTCTCCTCTCCTCTCCTCTCCAACTTCCCCATATAAAGGAAGTTGGCTTGCTAACAAAAACAGAAATTATTTTGCTGATCCATGACAAAAGTGTTAAACAAACTTCTCTTATTCAGGAAGATTATTCATACTGTTAAACCTTCAAGCAGTATAGAAAAAAAGAAAATCAGGGAAAAAAATGAATAAAGAATGAGATAATCAAATCAGTGTCCAGCCAAAATGTACTCGCAGTATGGAAAGAAATAATTTAAAAGCAATGAACATAATCAAATTTTCCCCTTGTTCACATCACATTATAAAGCCTGAAGAATTCTAGGGAAATCCATTTCAATCTACTGAGCATTGAAAGCAGTACCATATCTTAAAGAAATTCCAGTAAAACCCTTACATACTGACTACTGAAATCTTATCACAGACTGCCCAATTTCCCGCTGAAGTAGGATCTTCTTGTAACAGGCACAAAGATAGTAAACAATTGGAGGAAAAAAATCATTTTTCTTGACTGTGGCTGGCAGCAGTAGCAGAGCATGTTGCATAAATCTTTTTTCCCCCTCTTATTTTCAGTTCTATCCATTCTGCTCTGATCTCTGATTTCATCATAGCAACATTTATGTTGGATGGCTTCAGATGCCCTAGGTAAAAGCACAGAGTATGAGTTCTCACGACCATGAGTCTCTTTTTCCCGACTCTATATAGGAAAATTCAAACCCTCTTGTTTCTTTCTCCAGACACTTACCTTATCCTGCCCTATTCCAAATCTCAAGAAGCCAATTTTCCAGGAAAAAAAAAAAAAAAAAAGTATTTATTATGGAAATGCAATAGAGCTTGCAAACTTTTGAGCCTGGGAAACAGTATTTCTCAGATTCAGAACTAGAATCATGGTCAGGTTGGAAGTTATGGGCACATGTCAGATGGCCCTAATTTAGTTGTCAAAGTAAAGGTGAGTTTGTCGATCTCAAGGAGGAAGCAGATAACTCTGCTCCTGCTCTGCCCTAGAGGAAGGAATGGAAATTTGATCATAAATCTAAGCAGTGCTTTCAAGATTTTCAGACCATAAGGGTCTGACCAGTGAGGTCACTTTGATGACTCAGAAAAAATGATGTAGGCAGAGACACTGACTAAAGAAAGGCACACTAAATGCAAGTGTCTCAGCATAAGGCTTAATTTAGCATCAAATACTCAGTGCTGAGTCAGGGAGGGAGTGTTGCATTTGGTCCATCAGTCTTCTCACATCGTATCTATTGTTCTTGGCTGGTGGACTTCTTTTCCTATTCCTATAAGCACAAAGTACAGCTATGTGAGAAATCACCTTTTGAGTCCTCCACATTGGTAAACAAAGCCTGTTTATCTCATCAAGGATAAACGAATTGCAGCTCCAATAGACCTGTTCTCATGCTTCAAGAGGCTGCCAAGAAAGCAGATCCACAGTGAAAATCTTAACATTCATTCTCAAAGATTTTGACAAAGACTTTCTGCATTCACTACATTTTAAAACATGATGTGTGCCCTTAGCATTTATTAATCTTTCCTCAGACCCTTTTTTTTGCCATTAGAGTGCAGCACTGTCACCAGCTGCCTGCCGGTGCAGAAGCTTGCATAGGATCAAGGAAAGAAATTTTAAAGGGGTAGAAGTAAAACAGAACGTTACTTGGGGAAATTTATTGTGGAGCTCTGGTCTCTGACTCATGCATGAATAAATCCCAAATGCTAATTCTAATAACTCTTACCCAGGAAACAGAGTGGGTTCAAGGTTAAAATCCCTGAAAAAAATGTAGGATAACCTTGCTGTGATTCTAGCTAACTTGTATATACAAAGAAAGAAAACATTAGTGCTGGATCTCTGAGGCAGAGAAATAGTAGCTATTCAAGTAAAGAAGTTCCTATTCCCTGGGAGGAAATTCAGGATCTTTTTGAGAGATCACTGTGAACTACCCATGAGCTGCAGTAATGTTTCTGCTTTCTCCTTGGGGAAGATTCAAGCAGAGCTAGTTAGAAAATGCTCTACAAAACATTTATCTCTTAAAATGTTAATTGCTCAAAAACAGAACTTTTCACAAATACAATCTGTTTTCAGCCAGCTTCTAGCAGGAGCATTTCTCAGCCCTCTGCTCATCCAGGAACAGATTTTGTTCCACATCCACAGCACTTAAAAACAACTGCCTTGCTGTCCTTTTCTTGCATAGAATGAGGGTCTGGTTTGCAAGATGCATCCTTTCTTTTTCAGGTGTTTCATGAGAGTCTGTGCCCCAAAGCTCCCCACTCTGTGCGTAGCATCCATATGCAGAGCAGTGGGTACAGGTGCTGCAGATCAGGAGGCTGCCCATGCTCTGGAATATCAGGCTTCTCTCAGCTGACTTTTTTGTCTTTGCTTTGCTCTTAAGTCAGCTGTACAGAGACAACTTTCTGGGCATTGTTGCCGCCACCCAACACCAAAGCAACTTGTCTTGGGGCTAACCGGAGCTGGAGAACTGACAGCTCTCCTGTACTCTGTGCTAATCAATCCCAGCACACTGCTCAGCCCTACCATTCGGGTCAGTCTGAGTCACACCTGAACTTATACCTGCTCCTCAACCTGGCCTGAAATTCTGAAGCCTGCCTCTGTTTTTCATACTAATGACAATTCAAGAATGATCTTTTCCCCACTGAAAACTCAAAGTTAAAAGCCATCCCAGCTGCTGCAGAGGCTTCACCAAAAGCAGTATCAGCAGTTTCTGTTTTAAAAACAATTTTTTTTTTCACCCAGTCACACTGATGCAGCTGCATCTTTCGGCAGAGCCATCTCTGTGGCTGATTTGCCATTTTTTCTCACTTTCCATTAAAAAATATCTAGAGCTTTCAACACCTCAAGACTTAGTTTTTGAAACTCTGAAAGTGAAGGTTAAATATATCACAGCATCTGGCGAAGCTCTGTCAGACCCAAGGTCAAGTATTTGCATATTTAGAGAGAGGAATATCTTTGTTCTATGTCCTGAATGCCAGATGAAATTACAAAAGTTTTTTTCAGAAACTTGTGTTCTTGATAACACTGTGGATATGTGAATGCTAATTAATGCCACCTGATGAATTTGAAGTGGTTTGCCAAAGGCAATGACATGAAGACAACCAGGAGCTAGTAGGTTTCACACATATAATTCCTAGATGGTATCTTCCGTGAGGCAAAGGCTTTTGATAGAGTTTGTGCTGCTTCCTCAGGGTGCTTTCATCTCTCCACAGGAGCCTGCTGATCCAATGCCTGCCATCCGAGGTAGAGATTCCTTCAGAAATGGAGACAGCTGCATCACAATTGCTCAAGACATGTAAAAGAAAAGGAGCATAGTGGTAAGAGTGTGTCTTGAACTGATATGAGATTTTCCTCATCAGCCTTGGCTGGGAGGGGCTCATGGCCCGGCTGATTCATCCAGGAGGGTAAAATAAAATGAAAAAAAGTGAACAGTTGTTTGCTATGTGGTACATTTTCTCTCTGACAGTTTCACTTCATTTTGGTTAAACCGGGCAGATCCAGTCATTTGTCTGAAGGCATCTATGATGAAATTCCTACCATAAGGGCTATCCCAGAGCTGAGTCTTACCCAACACAAGACTGTAAGAATAGAAGAACTTCAGCACTGAGTTAGACAAAAGGTTCACCTAACCAATATCTTGTATTAAACAAAATAGATGTCCAGTGGAGAGCAAGAGGATAGAGAAAACACAGTGACAGTTCTCCAAAATACCTTCCAATCTCCAACAACTAGTGGCTTAGAGATCTTCTGAACCAGACATAGTTCTTAACAATCTTTGCTGTGTGTGTTACTTGAACTTTTTCTGTCTCCTTGAATTCATGCATAATTTTAGTACTCACAGTGTCTCTTGATAAAAAAATCATTTAACAACATAATGTAGATAACTATCTCCTTTCTGTTTGTTTATCATCTCCCATCTGCTGATGTCATGGGATTCTCCCTTGTTCTTGCAATGAGAGAGGGACCATCAACGTTTATTTGCTATAGGCACTCAGGACTTTCTACACCTCCAGTATATTTCCACTCTCACGTATTTTCAAGCTGAAGAAACCTTGTCTTTTTGAGTAAATCATTTCATATCTGTGTCAACCTCTGAGCTTTTTCAGATTCTGCTTTGTCCTTTTTGAGATGGACAAAAAGAACTGTACATAATGTTCAGAATGCAGATGTACCATGAATTTATATTCTAGTATTATGCTTTCTCTTTTGTTCTCTTTTCCTTTCCTAAGCATTTTTAACATTCAGTTTCCATTGTTACCTGCACTAAGCATTGAGATGACTCTGTTATAACCTTTCATTCCCGAGTATTTATTTCTGAGCTTGTAATATTGTACCTGAAGTTAGCACAGGATTTTTTTTTTAATGTGCATCATCTAATATTCACCTACATTAAATTTCATCAACTATTTACTACTTAGTCTTGTAAGATCCTTCTGGACAGTTCTGCCATCCTACTACTCACACTTGAAGCATAAAGTGTCTATTGCTTAAGAGAGAATTACTATGCAGTTCTAAAAAACTACCCAAATATATATAATGGAAAGTTACAAACATTTGGTCTAATCTGTATATTCAGTAACTCCAGGCTTCCTATTTATTGCAAATCCATGGGAACAGAAAAGAACCTTTCTCTGGAAACTGCTGGTGATGTGATAGGTGAAAGACGCATCCAGGACATGCCATAGAATTGGGATCAACTTGCTTAATCTGCAACATTTAAGAAATGGTAAGAAATAGAATAAAAGAAGAAGAAAATACAAGTGTTGCTTAAAAATGATGACAAATCCACATATACTTCACCAAAGGTAACTTGTAGAATCAAAAACTTTTTCACTCTGACTTCACAGGGATGATTTAACTGCCAGGATGCAAAGAAAACAGAAGCTAATTATCAAATGAACATTGTCTTAATATGTTAATGAAGCGGTTTTGCTAATAGCGAGAGACCTGAATTTTAATACATTTTAAGAGCTCCTTGATTACGTGTTTGTTAGTTGTTATGATCATTTTAAATTATCTGTGCATGGCTTTATAATGGGTTAAAAACTGTATTAAGCACTGTATTCTAAACAGGCCTTGATGAGGCAGGTGAATAGTGCAAACATTGTCGCTAGGAAATTCACTTCAAAAGAAATGTAAACTAGTTAACCTAAAATGTGTCATCAGATCCAACAGTTACGCTCAGCAATGTAAGTAATTTTAATGTAATTGCCAGAGAGTTCTTAAAAAATGCTTTTTAAAAAAGATATAACTGTATTGCAGGAGTGTAGTAACTGTTGTATCAGTATTTCTCTGTGCAGTAAAACTGACCTCAAAACATGCTTAGGAGAATGAATTAAGTACTTTGGAAAAAACTGAGTTATTCTGTTCTATCGTTGGTAATTAGAATGAATTCATGTTTGGTTGTGTATGATTTTTTTGTTTGTTTGTTGGTTTTAATTTAGTTATCCACAGCTTAATTTCTTTAGTTCTTCAGTCTTCTGAGAATTTGAACCACTGTCTTTAAGCTGGTCTGGGACCAGTGCAAACAAAAAATGCTTCCTGCAATAACATCAACATGAAAACATGCACACCTGCACAGAGCATTTGTGTTAGAAGGTTTTTCTGTCCCACTTTCCAAATCAAGTTATCCTGGACCATTATTCTTCTCCAGCTTTTTTTTAGCCATTTAAAACAGCCTTCAGTTGAAGGGTTCTTGATGACTACCATCCAGGCTTCTATGAAGCCTGCACGCTGAATAAGTTATGCTGCTCTTTCTAGTGAGAAATAAATGATAGTTATTAGTCCTTCGGCTTCTCTTTCTGCAATTTTTAGAGGTAGCCAGAGGTATCTTATCCACAAGATATCTTCTGGAGTCCTTGAAAAACCTTTTTCAGCCAAAATGTGGACTAAAATACAAGCACAGCATCCATGTAGAAAGAGAGAGCGTAGTTTCTGGAAAGTTACCAGCGTTTGCTGGAGGTTGCACATACCCATTTGACATTCCCCATTGTTAAGTGGAATTATACTTCAGTTCCATGTGGCAAACATTGTGTTTTCTAGCGTGTCCATATCCTCCTCAGACATTCAAGTAAGTAAATTCTGTTTTCTCAAACCAGAAAGTGGAGCATGGTACGGAAGAAGAATGAGAGCTTAGGTACAAATGGGAATTGTGCTTGTTTTAGGCAAACAGCCACTCAGAGGTCCAAGCTCATCTTTCCTTACATTCATTAATATCAAACAGAAGGCTCAGACTGGTGATATCTTTATATTCTGAGAGCCTCATATGGTATGTAATATCAAGTCATGCAGTTTGGGATAGAGGCTTCCTCATTTTGATGGAGGCACTCATCTGCTCTTAGATTCTGAAAGTGTCTGGGGCAATTGGACCATTGAAGTACTTCAGTGAGTGTTCGGGCTACCTTAGAGAGCCAAGCCCTGGCAGTGCCTTCTCAATGAGCTGGTGCTCCCATCTCCTGCCGATCAGGTGCCTAAACTCATTTCATGCCTCTGGTTCAAGCCAAAGGGATCTGAGACTGTCTAAAATTCTATCCATAAAAGCCCTCTTAGGCAATAATCTGAGAGGATGCTGAAGTACAACATACATGTCTTTGACTTTAGAAAATTAAGCATGTGTATTAAGCCAGCTAAAGAATTTAATATAACACAGTATTTCTCATCTTGTTGCATCCATTCTTTTGTAAAATTTTGAGACCATAAATATCTCCTTATTTCTTGCACCTCTCTGCCAATTTGGCAGGTAAAGGAGGAAACACAATCTTGTTTAACATAAGCGGCGTTTGAAAAATACTAATTGCATGGCTCACTTTAATTTATTTTTAGGTCATACTGCCCTCTAGGGGATTAGGCATATAGCTAGCCAATTTTGCATATTGTGAACATTTTTAATTCAAACAAACTGCAGTAGAATGTAATAATCTATCTAGACTTCATAACTGATCATTTTTAGGGGAATTCAAATTCATTTTCTTGAGAAGTATTCATAATTAACATAGAGTCTCTGCCTTCTGGAGATGGAACTGACTTCAGATGCTCAGATTATTCCACTCTTTACATTAGGAAGTTTGTACAGGGTCCAGTTGATATTGTTAAATCAGGGGAATATTCCCTCTTATTTTGTGGAATACTGTATGAGAAACGTGGATAAACTTACGCACTTAAATACCCTGGAGACTATATATACATTTGTTGCATCATACATGATTCCTCTTTCAACATTTTTTCAAACAAACAAACAAAAAACAACAAAAAAAAACCCTGCTGTCTAAAATAGAACAAGTAGCAAAAAAGCCCATTTGGCCAGGCAAGATTGTGATTTTTTTCTAGGGATTTATAAAGGTCAAAAATAAAGGGGAAAAGAAGGATATTGAAAGGTTGGAAAAGAGTAATAAAATGACACTGAAGTTTGCCCTTTGGGTGGGCTGAGAAACTCATGGCACTTTTAAGAGGTGGCAATGCTTGCCAAGGAGAGATAATAGCCTTCAGTAAGGGGTAAAGGGGCAGATAACCAGTGTTTTAATTACCTCCAACAATCTAATCTTGCCCCCTTCCCTGTCAGTTACTGATGCCTTCATCCTTGTCCAACTTCTCTTCACTCAGTTTTTAAATTCTGCATCTAGACAACTTTGTCATAATCCTCCCTGGCCAAACAGACTCAAAATCTGGACTGGGAGTGGGGATTACCAGACCACTGTTGTACCATTGCAAACCTGCTCTGGAAGTTTTCATTTGGCCCTAGTTAACATTTGTGTCGCTGTGGAGTGAGGTCTTATTGTTGCAACATGCCTCCAGCTTCCTGTTTGATAGCCTCCATGCAGCTGCACTCCCAGCAGAGGAACAGTCATCTCCTGTAAGCACTGCCTTTACAAAGAGACCTGCTCTGGTCTCTTCCAAGGATTACCTGGGCTTTTGAGACATTTTAAAGCTGTCAACTTTATATATTCTGGCTTTGCACTTCAACTTTAGCAGGCTTAATTACATGAACTAAGGAAATTAATATAAGGTAAAATATATCTAAAAGATAATCTTATTGTTATCTTATTATCTTTATGATATTCCATGTAATTTTCAGGAGGTATTCACCTAGCCATCCCCTACTTTAGCCCAGCTGTGTTTCTATCTTCTCACTTAAAATCTGTATTCATAAGTTTATTCTTACATGTAGAAGGATGTGCTGTTATGACCTCTTAAGTTAAACCTCTCTGATATGTTTCCTTACCTGGCCATAGAGATGGGGATTAACCTCTCCAGCATTTTTTTTTAATTTAATCTAAATTTTCCTATCATATTCAAGCTTGTATATCCTGTTCTGTAGTTCATGGCATGCTGATGATTTCTGTTCTCAGTGGCCTAGACATATGTTGATCTCAGAGTCTCTAGAATAATGAGCTTTCCCAAGTCTCTGCTCGTTCTAACCTCATTTTATCAAAATTTCAGAGGTGTTACAACTCTGGTTTGTTCTGGGCTTGAGTAGATGCTTCATTTATCTGCAGGCATGCACCAGAAGGAATAGGATAGCTCTTTCTGTGGTAGCTTGCCTCTACAAAGCAAACTCGAGTGTCCTCACAGGTTACTAACATCAAAAGGAATACATTTTTGATATTGCTTTGTAACTGTAGCCATTGCCTTAAATGTACATGCTTATCACAGTGTGTAGTTGCCATGGTCATGTAATATGAACTGTCTGGAAATCTTACATCAGTTAGTCATGCTTTTCCATTGCTGTGAGTCCACAAGGAAGAGCTGTTCTCATCATGGTGTTCAGTCTGTGTACAGGAGAAGAACACAATAGCACTGGCTCCCCATGAGGTACTTGCACTTATGGATGGCACATTTTCAGCTAGTAGTCAAGATATGGGCAGTCTGACTGACTCAATGAGACTGCATTCCTCTTCCTTCCCACCACTGTGCTTGGTTTCCACTCAGGCAGCCTTACTGCAAAGAGCAGTTGTCCTTGGGTTGTGTAAGGAATTCCCACAAACATGACCCAAAAAGGAATTCCAAAATATCAACAGAAAGCCTGCTCTATTAAAGAAAGAGAGATAAATAATTAGAAATATCCTGGAAGAAAAGGAAGGGAAAATTTCACTACTGTAGTTTGGAAAATGAAAGTGATGGTTTCGCATTAGAAGAATTCAGTGAGATATTGAATGGGTGTCAGAAGAGACTGTGCCACCAAGTTAGATGTGCTGCCCCCAGGCAGAGAGAAGTAATGGGGACAATCACTAAGCTGCAGAATTCACAACAATGGTCAATAATCTGCAAAGATAAAAAGACTTATTCCAATATAATTTAAGACATGTTTCATAATATATTTTCCTAGATCTTGCATGCCTGCATGAAGAACTTCTTGACTCTGTAAGTGAGTGTCTGATGAAAACAAACAAGGCCTGATGGTGACTAAAGTGCTCCTCAACACAAGAGCAGTGCTGCAGCCAGATTCTGCCACAGCCATTCTTGTATTAAGTAGTGACATAGTCTACAAGTAGGATGTTTAGTCTCAGACTGAGCACTGCTGGTGAAAGGTGCTACTCAGCCTGAAAAAGAACCTGATTTACAACAAGAAATACAAACCAAAACAACAGCTTCTCCAATCACAATGGCTGAGTGGGAAGGTTAAGATTTCACATGCAATGCTTGAGTTAGAATTTGCCTTTGGAAGCAGGGTTAGATCCTCTTTTCTGCGATTCTTCTCAGGTCTTTCCTGCTCACACACTCCGAGGATCCAGTCTGCAACACAGGACTCAAGAGCCATGATGTGCCCCTTAGAACTATCCCTCAGCATTGCTCCTGCTCTGTTTTACTGACAGGAATAAAATCAGAAACCAATGAATCACCTTGTCCAGCCTCCTGTATATCAACAGTCACTTCATGTTCCTGTGAAGATCTGTAATGAGCCTTGAGTGACTTGAGTGCAATTTAAGCATGCTTTGCAGAGGGGCCTCCAGTCTTCATGAAAAGGGCCCTTACCCTGCTAATTATTCTCATGCTTCCAACTGTGTGCCCTGCTCCAAGTCTGGATTTGTCCCACTTTCAGCCTCCATTTTTATGTGTCCTTTTCCTGTAGGCAGACAAGGCTTTTGCTTCCAGGTGCACTAGAGCCCAGCTGGTCATATGGATCAGTCCTGTTATTGCAGGGTGTTCAGCAGCAGCATTTTATGTGTCTCTTCACATAAAAATCAGCATAATAATCCCATGAGTCTCTGGAAAAAGATCTTTAAGTGTAATGGAGTGTTCTTGCAAACTTGTTTGTACTAAGTCTAGTAGATGTACATTTTATAAAGTCTTTTTCCCTTTCATTACTGTCTTTCTTGAATCATTCTGTAGCTTGTTTGCATGCTCTCTTGCAGTGTTTTGAAAATACATATACAAGCTATAGGCATAATGCCCTAGCAGAGATCCAGATAGAGATGTGAAGAAATTGCTTTCTTTCTCTCTTACTTTCCACCTCATTCTTCGAAAGCCAAGGATTGAACAAGTCTCTTTTACATCACAATTGTACTGACAGCTTCCACTGAACTCCTGGTTCTCTTTTCAAACTTGAGATGAATAATATGAAGAACAAGAAAAATGTAAAATGTTGAGTGATTGCTTGTTGAAGGAACTTCAACTATGGTGTTAGCTTAATGAGGCAGAAATTCCCTAGAAAAATTAAGTATGATAAGTTGTTGAAAGGCTATGTCAGGGCAAATATGCCCAAGGGGCTACCTCATTTCTAGAGCATCCTGGTTTAAATGCTTAGCTTTGTGAATAAAAAGACATTTAAATATGTTTGCATATGTAACAGTTATTACTTATCTCTCCTAAGACTCAGTCTCTGGACAAGCATGGGACAATGAACTTTAAACTGAAGGCAAGCAGGTGCTTAAGGGCTTCTCTGATTGAGACAGGCCTTAACTATCACTCTGATTCTCTATGTCAAAGTCTGAGGTTTCAGACAGTATAGTCAGGTTTCCAAATTCACCACTAATGGCATAAGGGTCTTGTTTTAAGTGGCGTCAAGTGTCCAGCAACACTTTGTCTTCAGATAATATACTGAAAATACATGCCTTATGACTTTTCAGGTATCTTCTATACTCTTCCACTGTTCTGTCCCTGCATAAAATATGTTCAAATAAAGGCAATAGTATTTTAAGAAATCAATGACTTTAAAGTGCTTATTGTTTTTTTGTTTGTTTGTTTTGGGGAGTGGGTTGGGAGGGTGGGCTGTGAAGGAGGGTCTGCCTGTATATTGCCATATACTCAGACAGTTCCTACCGCAATGTGGAGCCCTCCTCCTGCTGAGGAGCTTAGATGCTATTGTGCTATAGATAAATACTGACAGTATAATGTCTGCATGGTAAACCAAAAAAAAAAAAAAAAAGATAAAAGGAGGGAGAAGTTTGACATAGAAATAATGCTTGAGAAAACTTTGGGAAGATAGACTTATTTATTTCCACCATTTTTTCAATCATTTTGTTCCTGATAGTACTTTTGCCTGAAGTTATGTTCTGCTATTCTTTAATCTCCAGGAAAATGATTACTAACATTTAAGAAAATTATATTATTTCTAATTAAGCTGTTTTCAGACAATTAAATTGCTTCCTGATTTTCATAATTGTCTCATTGCTACAATCTACCTCCTTCCTGATTAGCAAGGTGGAGAAACCCCAACCTTTTTACTGTATATAACATTTAGCAGTTAAGAAAGTAGTCCCAGCAAATATTCTGAGCTGAATTCTTCCCCCACACAACCTGCCCTGTATATGCAGGTAGTTTACCTGCATCCCTCTCATCCATGCAGCAGTCACATCCGAGGCTCCAAATCTCCCAGAATATGTGTGTGGCTTCCCTGCAATAATGTACACTCTTACTTTGTCCCTATTAACACAAAACAACTCAGAATGATCCAGTTCTTCTGGGTAGAACTGGGGACAGTTCTGCTGTCCCACTGTGGATCTTGTTTCTTACTGGATGCCAATGCTTGTTACGGGATGTTACTAAAGCTGAGGCCCAAACTGAAGTTTCTTAGATAAACAGAAGATCATTTAAACCTGTTTTGATATTTCTAGAAAAAAATAGACTATGCATTTTTTCTATTAGAACCCTGAAACCAATCTTGTCTGCATCAACTGTTTGTCCACACCTTAATCTCAGGTCTCCATAGACTAAAACCATGGGTTCACAAATTTGCAGGGTACAGCTAATTAACCACAGACAAATATTAAATTACTATTGCAGTCTGCCCTGACTACTTACACAGTCTGGGACATGATTGATATGTTGCATAAAGATGTCTTGAACAATATATAGAGAAAGTCTGGTCTTTCCATTCAAATCTCATGCAATATCTCGAGAATGCTGTTGGATATACCTGGCTCCATCTAATATTATTTTTTGTCGTCTTGTGTACCCTTTGTGCAAGTTCTCCTCTCATTCCTCTTTAATTTGTTTTCTCTTGCACTTCGATCTTATTCTCTGTTGTGGTGAGGCACTAGCTGTTAATATTAAAGGATTATTAAGATGTGCACTGATTATAATGTGTGAAATGTCTTCAGGTGCTGAGGATCTGGAGAATACCATGTGAATTTTGGCACGTGAAAGATGTCTTTCCACATTTACTGCATGGTTGTCTGCAGCTGTTGCAAACGACCCAGCAGATCAATATCCTTGGTATTGAAGGAAAACAGATGGCTGTGACCTATGAAGGAGGGAAAAGTCCTAGAAACACTCCAGCAACATTTTTTCTACTGCTTCTCTTCCAAGCCTACATGTCTCTTGCAGCACCAGACTCCAGCTCCGATAGCTGATCTCCGCCTACAAAACAAAGGCAGCACTCCCTGCAGGCACAGGCCCTCTCCTCCTGACAGTGAGCAAACAGTCTTCAAGGGACTCATTTCTCATAACCGGTTCTCAAATGGCATAGTGTGAATGCCACACATTGAACGTAGAGATTCCTCTGATCTCAGCTTCCAGTCACTGGGCATCCCACACACAGCAATCACTTTAGCACTTCAGAATGTTTCCGGATCACTTTATTTATGACTTTATGGCCCAATTTCTCTAAATGGCATTCAGGTGTCTTCCAAACTTGTGCTGAGAAATACAGATAGTGTCTTTGTTTATTTAGCAGTGAGCGTTAGTAAGTGTAGAACCAACAAATTGGGAACATGGTGCTCTTCAGTATTGATCCATGCTTTTTCTATTAGGAGAAAAGAAGAAATGTGGAATAAAATTCAGGAAGTATTAAGATATTGTTCCTCCCACAGTCCATATTCCTTCTGCTTTTGCCATGACAGATTCCACCTGAATTTACTGAACCACTTTGAGACAGAATTAATTAGAGCGAAGCATGATGACAAGGAGACCTCCCAGCCAAACTTTATTGGCAATTTTGTGAGGAGAAAATTGATGACTTAAAAAATCACTTTTGACAGCAGTTGTGACAGAAGCCAGCATCAAAAGAAACACAGATGGCAGAGACATCTCTGAACAGAGATGTTCAGGTGCTTCAGTGCTCATGGACACAAGTGATACGGAAAGGAAAGAAGGATATAACAAGTTAGGACACAGTTTTCCTCTGACAGCCTAGCCTCTGCTGTCTTTTAGTCTCCTTTCATTTACTTGCATTAATGCTGACACTCTCAAATTCTTCTCTCACTTCTTGCCTTTTTCACCTTGTGCTTTGACAGCCTGTCTCGGAGGGTGATAATGAAAAAAAAAAACAATTTTGTCTGCGGAAAAGAGCCCTGCAAAAAATAACATGTGTGGGAAGCCATCCTTCCAAACACCTGCATGCCCCCTCTGTGCTGTGGGCTGAGCTAGCTGGAGTAGGTTATAAGTGCGATGCACAGATGATCAGCAAGCTCTTTGCTTGGCATCCCTTTTTCATTATCCTGCCATTTTAGAGAAATGTTTTTATAGCTTCTGCTTGATTTTCCGTCAGATCCCTCCCTATGAATCCTCCCTTCCTGCTTCCTACAGAATGTGGCCAGCTGGTTACTGCTAAATTTAAACAAAGATGTGCTACTTGTAACTCTGTTTGCTCCATCCATGCAGTATTACTAGCCTAACTCAGCTAGCAATAAGTACTTCTATTTTGATGTGTGCAGAAACTGTACGCCCAGATGAAGGTCAATGAAGGCCGTTGCATAGATAGATAATGCTGACAGGGAGCGCTCTGTCTGATTTTTCACAGAAAAGTGCTGATTCTGTGGAATTGGGACATTCGCAGGGGACATGTGAATTCTGTTTGTTATCTGGGGACACTGGAATTTTTAAATAGGGTGCCCACTGGAGGTCTGCAGAGCAGCACAGCCCAGGTCTCCATCAGCATTGTAATCCTGCCATACTGGTGTAGAACAAAACACCCAACATCTCCTGTGAAATGGAAATCTTCCTTTCTAGCCAGCTCTAATTACAGACAACATACCATGTTTAAATAACCAATAAGATAGGACATCAACAAAGAAACTGCTCTTTGCATCTCTGAGATTCATACAGCATCCAAGAGCTCAAACATCAAGGAGAACACAGCAGGTAGCTTAACTCCCAAGATCTCTCCCCTGCTGTTGTTATCATTGACTATGAAGGCAGTGTTGTAAGTGCAGAGTGCAATGGACAATTCATGCACTTACTGTATCTTGCACTCTAGCTACAGGCGTGTGATTTTCTGAAGAAATGATGACAGGATCAAACATATTCTGGCAGATGCTCACAAAATCAGAGTCCCTTTCACTCAGTAAATGACCATGAAAATGCTTTGAAGATGACAATAAAAAGTTATTTAATCATGTTCAAAACAGAAGCACCTGCCAAGTCAATATATCATTTTTTACATGATTGGCTGGTGCAGTGACAATAGAAAAAATGCAAAGTGAGGCTGTTAGGAGCAGCTAGTAGCCTGATTCTATAGTAGGCATAGCCTGATGGTGGAGAGAGAGAGCAAGAGAAGGGAAGAGAGAAAGCAAAAGAGAGAGTCACACATATATTTCCTGAGTCTCCTGATTTTTCAGCTCTTTTCCACAGATGTTACAAGGTGCCCTTGGGAACCTCATCTGAAGATGTCCCAAGAAGCCCCCATTTTCCACAAAATCAGTGCAAAAAGGAGAAGGGACAGTGACAGGACCCTTAAGGCAGCCTGCATAATCTTCATACTGCTGTAGAAGAGGGAAAAGGTGCTGGTGAGAGGGGCAAAGATTTGACCTTTTGGTAGTGTCATTGCCCAGGATTTCTGTAAACACGCTGGTAAAGTTTTATCTGTTTATCTGTTTTATCACTGTTTAAATTTCTGTAAACACACGCTGCTAAAGAGAGCCTCACGTACAGCTGAGCAAAAACAGATCAAGTACCAGAGAGCCATTGCCTACCATTAATAGTATGAACTACAAGGACATAGCCATACATTAGTGAAGAGCCCATACTGGTATTCAGCCTCTTCTCTGTCTGCACTGGTCTACACACACCCCAAATTCATCTAGACAAACCATTTACCTGTGACCTGACACGCACAGCATATCAGGCTTAAGAGCTACCCAACCATACCTGGTATGATTCAAAACCACCTTTGTGATTACGGTTAGCTGAGCTCTTTAATGATCAGTTGAAATTAAAGCAGGTGGTGGTTATTTACAAAGGTTGATGAAATGGTATCTGAAACCCTTCAGATGTGTAGAATTTAAGGTGAATAGGGGTTCTTTTGAGCAAATACTGTCATCTTCATGGGGATCCCTGGAATTCATTCACAGTACAAGACCAGCACCTATGATTAAACTAGAGTAATTTTGTTTAAATATACTATTCAAATTTTCAAAGTAATAGAACGTGCCACTGAGTTGTGTTTAAAAAGGGGCTCTTGCTTCTTAGGAGTCAGGTTTCTAACTAGGACTTGTCTAGATGTTGGGCTTCACCAAGTTTTGACTGCTAACCTGAAGAGCTTTTTATTACCAAATTTTTGTTAACTATATCAGCGTTTTAGTTTAGGTTACCTCTTGACCTTCTTTGGTATGCTGGGATAGGCAGACCCTTCCCAACCTTCACATCACAGGATGAATATGAAGCCACAGCTTGTCCAGTGGCTCTTGCTTGATGGCTCTTAAGTGCTTCAACTTCATAAAATGTGGGTTCCAGAACAGTACAGTGCAAAAGGTTGTTTGATAATCCAATGCACTCTGAAAGCACCAGGAACACAGAAGAAATGAAGAGGAGCTCCAACTGGTGCCCAGCTAGCAGCAGCAGATGCATTTTCTGAAGTGTGATAGCAAAGTAATAATCATGAATGATATTGTGTTTTGTAGAGCAGATGTGTCCAATTAGGAGCTCTATGTGAATGCACATTACAGAAAGAAGCAAATCAATAGCTTCTAGAAGAGTATCGCACTAGCTACGGGGTGCCTTTCCATACTGGACTGCAGCCTTTTGGGGAAGTTTGCTCTTCCTGGTGACATAGGAAAATAATTTGATCATGATTTAACTTCTCTACATATTTTAAGTGGTTATATTTATGACTTAGTAAAATAAATACTGATGTTGAATATCACAAAACCATTAGCAGTACCAAATCCACCTGCAACAAGAAAATGTTCTGATGCCTACTGCCAACAAGTATTGTAAAGCAATATGCTGTGTTTTTTTATTATCACAGACAGATAATGTCGGGAAATAATTTCGTGACTTTTCTGTATGTTGGATGTTCCAGCAGAATTTGACAGCTTCTCAAAGGCATCCTGAACTCAGTCCCAAAGAAATACATCCTTTTGACTGAGGAGATGTGATCTTTTAATTGCTGCTGACAACTTTTCAAAATTTCCTTTTCCTTTTCCTTTTCCTGTCTCTTCCTCTTCTCTTTTGAAACATTCCTCATCCAGAGCCAAATTCAGTCAGATTCTTAGGAGGGTATCTAACTCTCAGCTTTAAGTAGTAGATGCAGCAAAGGCTAATGAAAAAGTAGTTAAAATTCTCTCTAAAAAATTTGGTCTCCTTTTGCTCATGAAGACAGCCTAAGACCTGTGAATGACTGTCTGAAATGAACTCATTCTCCAGTCTCAAACAAACTCCCTCAGGTACTGGGAACAGCCCCAAGCAGACAGAATTCAAGAACCATTTGAACAATGCTCTCAGGCATAGGGTTTGAATTTTGGATGGTCCTGTGTGGAGCCAGGAATTGGACTCAATGATCCCTGTGGGTCCCTTCCAACCCAGAATATTCTTTGATTCTATAATTTCACATACATCTTGAATATAAGAAAGGTGTACCTCTGCTCTGGAGAGGTATCCTTAGTTTTACCTGTGAGACCTGTCCTTGGAACATAAATACTTCATGATCTCTTCTAAATACAAGAGTACTGGAGAATGTAGGATGAAAACTGGCACTACTGCCAACATTTTCACTCTGGAGAGCTGACTGCCTTCTCAGTTTAGAATGCAATTTTAAGGCTGAATATAAAGGAAAGTAATCCTGATCTCATAGCTTAGTCGTCTGTGCTTTAGAGGCAGGCAGAGATCTTTTATCCCCGTTTAATCTTGTAGATATGTAGATGACTTCTGACCATATTAATAATGGTAGCTATTGCTGCTCTGAGCTACTCTCATGATACTTGTGAATAGCTTTATGCTTGAGGAAGATAAAGCAACTTCTCTGGTGTTGGAAACTGCATTCATTGTCCTCTTCCTCAGAAATAATTTTAACTGATGTGGTTAGAAGACTCTTGGAAGTAGGGTAAGGTGCTTAGGATCTTTCTGCCACCGCTGATGTTGGTGGCACTTGACTCTTACCCTGAAACTTTTTATGTGAAGTAGATGGAGGTAATAGGTAATAGGTAGTAGGTAATAGGCAATAGGTAGTAGGCAATAGGCAATAGGTATGGAACAGGACCAGGATTCACAGATTGAAATCATCAGCTGAGGGAAAGGAAAACATGCTTTCAAGACCTTTTATGAAAGAGCTTATTGCCATTAGTAAGGTTCAGAGACTAGG
The DNA here is from genome assembly GCA_036925125.1 of Oreortyx pictus. Classification (NCBI taxonomy): domain Eukaryota; kingdom Metazoa; phylum Chordata; class Aves; order Galliformes; family Odontophoridae; genus Oreortyx; species Oreortyx pictus. The sequence goes on from JAUPFR010000006.1 coordinate 36,434,846, forward strand.
ATTCCTTGTATCCTAGCTATTCACGTCTTCACAAGAAGGAGCACTTATCAGTCACTTGAGTCCAGTAGAAGACATGAACCTTCACCAAATAATTGTGGCTTGTGAAGAGCGCTAAGAACAGGGAAAGCAGTTCTGTTGTCCTCCACAGAAACTGCTGGCTAATGCCAACTTCTGAAAGCAAAATGAGGTCACTGTTCTTTCCAGCATCACCTGAGCCCTGGCTGGGGGATGGAAGGATGCTCCTGCCACTGCAGTGCTCTGAGGGACTGAAAAGTCCAAGGAGTTGTTCCACAGACCTGATTTGCCCTTAGTTAACAGCACAGACCAGGTGGGTTATGAACCTATTCATACTCAGTGCAAAACTTCCAGGAGCCTTTTCTTGGTCAGTGATAAAGACATCTGTTTTGATGCTTGACACTTTGCTGAGAGGTGATACTTTTTGTCTGTTACAAAATTTAAAATATATTATGTATTAAAATGTAATATGTATTCCAGAGACCAATGATGGACAAGCATTGTCAGGGACACATTCAAATGGCTCATAAATCACAGAAGAAAAAAAAAAAAAAAGCTGGGTTGTATGCTTTTACTGAACTATTGTCCGTCTCTTCGAGACAAAGTCAAGTGATTTGTTTTCATGCCTTGATTCTGAGCTAACAAACATGTGCCTAGGGTTTCCCACTGAAACGAGGCTGGGCCTTTGCAAAGTCAATAGTTTATTTACTGAATAAGAATAAAACATCCAGGAAGATGTTTTAAGGTGTCAGCAATGCTTTTCTTTAGCTGAAGATGGCATTTAGGTCTTGATTATGGCATGTTTATTCATTAGTTTCAGTGAAATCCCGCTCCTGTTTGCACGGGAAAGTAAAAGTGAGACCTGGTACGGTGAATGAGAGGGAGAAAAGACAGATTGTGTCTGTGTTTGCCCCTTTCAGAATGAGTGGGAAAAAGAAAAAATTATTGTCTTATTAAAGACCAAAACAAAGTAACAGAAAATGCATTGAAAGGCAGTAAGTTTGTTTTTTGCATTTTGTTTTTGATTTTCTCAGAATTCTTACCCACTACATTTGTCAGTGTATTTCTCTAAGATTCAGCTTAGACAATTAGTTTACCGCATCAGTTTTCCTTAATGAATACATTTAAAATTTAGTTGATCTATTTGTTTCTATTATGAAAAACCCAATTTTCATTTCCACTCTCTCTTCACAAGTCTTCTTGCTGTAAGTTTATGTAGTCTATTAATTGAGTTTTAATGGAAAGCATTCTTCCTTCTACGTTAAGATGTCGATTCTGGTGGCTTGCTTCGGTACTTAAGCCGGACTTGATTGCTCTCCCTTCATCTCTGCCGTGGTTACCTTCCCTCAGCCTGGAGGGCACCTCTTTGGCCTCAGCTACTCATCAGGAATTGTTGCTTTCACATCCCCGGGGCTTGGTAAAGGGCAATGCTCAGTAGCTGCTTGTTTTGCTTAAAGAAACCCCCATCGGCGAACATTTTAGGTAAGGGGAGAGAAAGGGATACCCTAACTCTTTCTGTCTACACCTGTTCAGTCATTAAGGGTAAAAGCATAACTTAATCAAGTCTTTCAAAGAAGTTTCCTGTGGCTGTGTGCTGGTTCCTGCGGAGGAGAGCAGCTCAGGCAACAAGGAGCCAGGAAAGGGCCCAGACCTCCAGGCTGCGATACTGCCAAATCCTCAGCAAGCTGATGAAGGGTGGATGTGGGCTGAGGAGGAGAGATGTTCTGCTCCTGCCTTTGTTACCGTTTCTAATGCCGATGTCGTGCTATTCCCGCGGCTGATCCTACTGCACTGTTGGGTGCCAAAGAGTTAAAATGGAGAGCAGAGCAGCATGTGCACGTTACAAACAACATGAGGCAAAATCCAGAGTTTGAAGTCCGGGTCCCTTCGTCCCCATCCTCCTGACAACATCCCTACTTCCCCCCTCCCCCCGTCCTTCTAGCAATCATTTTTTATAAAGGGGTTTTATGATACAAATTTGATAATCTCCCATACACATTGGCACTGTTCTAATTGGAGTTGTAAGCCCATAAAATTCAAACCCTTTGTTTTCATGAAGGCCGCAAGGTTTTAAAAGATACTATTGTACCGCCTAAAACCCATAAAATTGTCACTAGGGACTGATTAAACAGTCCTGAATTGAAACAGCGCGGATTTTGTCTAGGTCCTTTTCAACCACAACAATGCTCTTTTCAACTCTCAAGACAAAAGGAGGTTTAAGGAGCGATTCTCTGGGAGATTCTTCTAAGATAACCCCATCCATATGGGAGACAAGGTGGCCAGCAGCTGAGACAAAAATAAATAAATAAATAAATAAAATTAAATAAAAGGGAAGGGAGGGAAGGAAAAAAGATTTCGGATGGCAGAAGGAAAAATAAAGGGAGTAGGGGTATGGGGGGAAATAACAACAACAAAAAGACAGGTGACGCAGAGTATATTCCCCCGTGTTCTCCTCGTGCATTCAAAAGCTGTATCCTGCCCACATGCCCTCGGCACCTGCCCCTGCCAGGCACAACGGTGTGTGCGGGCGGGATGCAGTGCAGGGCCTGGCTGCGGCACCACGGCCCGGGGCACATCTGGTCCGAGTAATTCTCTCCCTTGAGAACACTCTAAAAAAAACCCAACCAGGTCCTGCGTGCCCCTCTGCTTTCGTTCGACTACCTTTCCTCGGCAAACATCAGCCCCCGCGGGTCCTCACCCCCAGATATTCCCTCTAGGATCTTGAATGCTTCTCCAGTTGAAGAGCTGGAGAAAGTCAACAGTTCAAACCCGTTTTCTGTGCGTGTGTGTTTTTATAAGTGTTTTCCCTATTTACAGTTAGCAGTTATATGATTTTTCCCTCCAGTTAATAAAACCAGTAATTCGTCAGAGCACTTCAAGACATAATTCTCCAACCGTTAACAGACTTCACTTCTCTCTTGGCTCTCCTTCCCCACAACACCTTTGGAACAGCTGCTGGCTAGAGGGCAAGTCTGCTCAATGCCGGCTCCTGCCTCAGCAGCTCGGGAAAGCCCACCGCTGAGTTTACCGCCGCGGTGCCGGAGCCGTCGGACCGAGTTGAATCCGTGGGAACCCCACACCGCAGCCCTCGACCCAAGCTAAGGGCGAGGAGCCCGCAGTCGTGGGCGCCCCGCATCCACAGACAAGCTCTATTCGCCGTTTACTGTGCCGTGCGTGGGTGAAACAGAGGAACTCAGACGTAAAGGTCCTCTGACGAGTTCAAGAGAGGTGCTTAAGAGCGGGAGGTAATCCAAAGCGAAAGCCCTAATGGTAAAAAATATACTTCTTCTCCGAGGAAAAAAAAAAAATATATATATATATATATTTGCCCAAAATCATTTTATTAGTCACTGGAAGAATAAGCTATTTTCAAATAGACTAGGTCGCTAGGTTTTTTTATTATTATTATTATTTTTAACAGGAAAATTCTCCGACAGAGCCAGGAGGAGGGTAGCTCCCACCGAAGCAAAGCCCTTCTCGGCTCCGTGCCCCGGGGGTGGACCGCTCCGGCAGCCGCTCTCCGTGTGCCCGCGGCTCGGTGCCCTGCCCGCCCCGTCCGGGAGCCTCCTGCGAGCCCGAAGCCAGGCCCCGCGTCCTTGGGATGAGTCCTGCCCGACGGGCCAAACGCCGCCGTCACCAGCTCCAGGAGACGACGGCGGGATGCGCTAAGTGCTGATACGCGGGGCAGACGCCGAGGGCGGGAGGGCAGGCCGAGTAGCCCTGCACGGCCAGGGCAGCCTGGGCACTGCAACCCGCCAGCGAGCAGCCCAGCTTGGGGCGGGCGGCGGCTGGAGAGGGGCCGGCGGGGAAGCTCCGGCACGGCTCCCCGTCCCGCAGCAGCACTGGCACCGGCATCACCACCCGCCGCAGTAAGGCGGGTGGGCGCGGAGGAGGAGGGCTACCGGGTCCCTCGCTCCGCGCCCGTTTCATCTTATAGCGGTGGTTTTGGAACCAGATCTTCACCTGCGTGGGGGTGAGGCTGAGCAGGCGGGCCAGCTGCTCCCGTTCCGGCGCCGAGAGGTATCGCTGCTGCCGGAACCGCCGCTCTAGCTCCAGGGTTTGCGCCTTGGAGAACAGCACCCGCCTCTTCTTCTTCTTCTCGGCCTCCGAGCCGCGGGCGGGGAGAGACCTCTGCGTGGAGTCGGGCAGGCTCAGCTCCGGGCCGCTCTCGTCGGAAGCTGGGGACAGCGAGGGGTTAGAGAGAGGGGCGGCCGGGCAGAGTACGGGCCGCGGTGGCGGAGCGCGTCGCCTCCTGGGGAGAGAGCTCGGGGTTTACCGGAACGCGTCATCCCGGGGCTCAGCAGGGGAGCCGGGCCCAACCCTGGATAACGGGAGCCGCAGCCACGGGACGGAGCGCCCCGGACCCGCAGCACGTTCCCCAGGCTCTCCCTCCTCTCCTCGGGCGGCACTGTGCGAGTGCCAGCAGCTGTGCGGGGCAAATGCGTGCACTTTCCTCCAGACACGGTTACCTTAACGCGGAGCTCATCCCGATGGGGTTCCTGCGTCCGCCCGAAGGAGGGACTCGACCCCCTCACCTCTATTTAAAAGCGGTGTATCTGCCCCGCAGTTTGGGATAAGACAGATGTGCCGCAGCGCTGGGCTGAGCGGAGGCTGCTCGCCGCGGTGGGAAGCGCGTGGGCATCCGCGGCCGCAGCGCTACATGGCAGCCTGGGAGGAAAGGCACTCAGAGCGCGCTGCTTTCCGCGCTGCGGGGGGACCCGAACCCCTCCAGTACAAACAGGCGGGTTCCTGCAGCACCGAAACGGGAAAAAGGAATCCGGGACGCGAGATTAAACGGTAACTGCAGAGAGATGGGCGGACGCGCATCCCAAGGCTGAGCTTTCCGCCATAGCCCTGCTCAGACCGAGGGGGAAAAAAATATGTATTTTCTCTCATAAGCTCGTGTCTGGGATCCTCCTGCCGTTTCGTTGTTGTAGTTCAATAATCTCCTATAAAATTCCCATCCTGGATCCCCCTGACGCTGCAGGCTACACGAGCTGGCGGTTGGCTTCTTCGCATCTTCCCCAAAGGAACGGGGAACAAACACACGATAGCTGTAAGGAGATGACGGACTCCTGTCTGTGGCATACTCACAGGGATAGTGGTTTCTGTCCGTCTCTATCCAGCCGCGGTACGGAGAGCCGCTGTACTTCTCCGCCGAGTGGTGGTGGTGGTGGTCGTCAGAAGCCTGCTTCATGCTATGCGCATCCTGCTCTGGTAAATCCAAAATGCTCCTTACTGTAAAACTGATCCTGCCAGATGTGGCCATCGTAGGGTGTGCACACTCCCCAAAAATAACCTCCCAGTGTCCCAAACCCCCTCCCTTAAAGCCTCCAAGAAAGGACCGCGCTGTTACTGGGGAATCTCCCGGCTCGAGAGGAGCCCTTCCATCACCACCCAACCCCAAATATTAGTGTCGTTTACAGAGGTGTCCTGTTTATATAAACAGTCCTCCCCACTGCAAACACTGCCGGCTTTCAAACCGTCCCTGTCTATAGGATGCTAAGTACCTGAATTAGTCAAGTGCTAAAGCCCTAATGGGAGTAGGTGTAACCCCCCTCCCGCCACCCCCATGGGAGAATAACCCGTTACCTCCCAAAGACAGCAGGAAACAGGCTTCATCATTACATATTCTGTCTGATTAGCCAAAAGTGGGGACAGATAATGGTAATTGTTAGCAGTGAATAACATCTTGGGTGGCATGTGGATGACCAACAACCACCCCCCTCCACCCGCCACCAAAGCCACCAGCGTCCCTTCTATCCCCAGACAAAGTGAATCCTCCCAGGACATCCGCAGAGGCTGCTGAGAGCCCCCTCCCAGCTTCTCCTTCATTATTCCCCAACCCCACCCCCCCTCCTTCCTTACCCTCTCTTTAAACCTGGCAGGAATTTCACTCGCTATTTGTTTTATTTTCCCGGGCCGTTCGCCGTGCTCTCTCCTTGCCAATGGCAGCATTCCTACCCTCAGCCCCTACCGGGGCTTTCACACCTCCGCGGGCAAGGGTTCGTGTGCTGTGCCTCCTGGGCATGGCGCGGCTGTGAGGTGCACTTTTTACCTCGGAAACAGAGACGGGGTGACCGTGATTGGGGACACAAGAGTAGCTCGACTCACTTGCTTCAAGGGGAGGAGGATTAGGGAAGATTTTATTAGCATCGTTTTGCGCTGGGATAACGCAAGGGCGACGTGTGTAAGGGATTGCAATGATTACAGACAGGAGAGAAGGAAGAAAAGCACAGAAGCGGCGTCTTTATTTCTTTATCCACGTCCTTCCGAGCTCTGCTCCACCTGCAGACAACCTCAGCACTTGTCCGGATGGGGGGCAGCGGCCGTCGGCTGGGAACGGCCCCGGCGGCACCTCCGTCTCCCCCCGCAGCCTCTCACCGCGGAGCTGCGGTCTGGCTTTGCCCGGCTTCGGTGAGACTCACAAACCGACACAAAGCCACCAAGCCCCGCCAGCCGCTCGAAGGCCGAGCTCAGGGTAGAGCTCGATTCCCAGCCGCAGGGTGACGGATAGCCGCGACCTGTTTCGGCTTCGTGAGGGATGCGCAGCAAGGGAAGGAAACATGGGACGATGGGGGACATCTGAGTTCTGTCGCTCTTGAACGCCACCCAAAATGCACACAATACGGCCCCGTCGGGTAATTTGCGTGAAACCCTGCGTCTCGAAAGAGCGATCCAGAGGCACATGCAGAAATGGCTCTAGCCGGCCGCTTTGTTGGTTCAGATCTCCCTGTCCAAACAGACATCTCTAACCCATTGTGCTCAGATTATATTTATCCATCCCCAGCTTCGCCCCTCTGCCGCCTGCAGCCCCTCCCCGCCTGGCTCCGTGAGGTGCTTCGCGAAACAGCCCCGCTCCCCGGGAAATGGGAGCAGGGCGATAACGACGGTGAGGGGCGAGATCTATATGGAGAAGATTTGTGGCCGAGATGAACAGGGCACCGGGCTCCATTTGGCCACCTTCCCGCATATTTCCCTGGGACTGGCCAGGCTCCATATAAACCATTCCCAGGCCGTGATTGCCGCAGCCACCTATGAAGCGTGCGGGTGACAGTAGTTATCTTCCTCGCTCAGAGCGCTGCCTCCCAGCCGTCCTGGGTGGTCGGAGCGAGGGGAGCACAAATACATGCCAACTGCTAGGCCATGAACAAAGGGGAAATGTAGCCCTATGTCCCGGACCTGTTGGAAGCATTTGTTCCAGTCAAGATTTTGCATTTGTTCAGATCTGGAATAATAGGTGATTGACGCCTTCCCACAATGTGCTTTAACTCTCTGGGATAAATCGGAGCTTGTTCCTTGTTGTCATGGTTTTCAATAGGGTTCAATGGGATTGAACCACTATCGACTCTGCTTTACGTCTCCGGCAGCCCCGTCCATACAAATTTATTAGTTATGTCTTTTTAAATAAGATTAAATTGAAGCTCCGTGGCCGCGCTCCTCCGAGCGGCTCCTCCCGCCCCGCTGTCGCCCCCGGGCCCGGTTCCCGGTGTGTCGCTCCCCGTGTTGCTCCCGCGTCACCCGTGGGGGACCTCGCTCCTGCCGCCCCTCTTGGTAGGGCCGCGCTTACCTGCGGGCAGAGCAATGCCGCCCGCTTCCGTCCTCCCCGAGAGCAAAGGAGGCCGCGACGTGCTTATTAATAACCTGACCCCGCGGGCAAACATTTGCTGAGCGCCGGCGCTATGAGCTGGGTGCCGGGGGGAGCGGCAGGGGAGGGGCGGGCAGGGGGCTCGGAGCCGCAGAGCTGTACAGTACCGCGGTGACTCTTACGAGGAGTTTGCTAAGGACTCTCCAAAGAAAGTGCAAAAACTCTGCAAGGAAAAAAAAAGAAGTCGGGATGAGAGAAAGAGAGTCTACTTCAGTGACCTCTCTTAGCCTTTTAATCTATTTAACATCCTAAGCCCACACTGATGTGTAGAAATAAGTAAATGGTACTCTTCAAGCCTTAAGAGCTCTTCAGCATCAAATATTTGCACTTACTCTTAGAGTTTCTCTCAAATAGCACAAGACACATTCTCCCTGGACGATTCGAGCTATCTAAATATACCTACGCATTGTTATCTGCGGGAAATAGTTCGCTTCAAAGGGAGAACGCAATAACCTGAAATGTTTCATGTCTTGTTTTGCTTGGGACCGACTCCGTACTTTTCAGCCCCGGCTGCCCAGCCCCGTTGTGGGCTCTGTCGGTTCACGTTTCACCCCCTGAAGGCACGTTCTGGCCCTGGGGACCCCTGGGGGCCGCAGCTTTTGACCGACGGGGCGCACGGGGTTGGAGCGCTGAGCGTGCCCATCCCTGCTAATTTCTCAGCTACACTGCGAGTGCCAGCGAATGTCCACTTTTCTTAGAGGATAAAGGAAAGAAAAAAATTTTTACATCAATAAAATTATTTTGTTCCCACGTCATTCACAGCGCGCTTTTCGTCCTTCCCCACAGCCATGCGTATTTGGTTGAGGCTCAAGAGAAATAGGGCAGGAACAGCAGCGTTCTCCAGCCCGAGACGTGACCCGGCTCATTGGGGATATCCCGGGGCTGGCCCACAACTTCCCCGCTACCGTCGGGGCTTTATCACTTTCCTGCCCGGCTCCGCTCCCCCCTCTCCCTCTCCCTCCAGGCTGGGAATCTGGGCTGTATATACCTGAAAAAACAAGGGCTTGCTCTGTTTCCTCTTTTTTTTTTTTTTTCCTGAATGGATTCATTTGCTGTGCTTAGTGGCGGATTGCAAAGCAGATTGATTAAATCGATATATGCGGGATACTCAAATGCGAGCACAGGGGAAAAAATATACGTATACGCTTTTACACCAATAAAAGTGGCATTCTGGCTCTGGTGGATGCAGTCCCTGCTTTGCGGAGGAGCCCTCCATAGTGCTTAGCAGACGGCTGCGGGGCAGCACCAACACCCAGAGGAGGAAGCTGGGAGGAGCCCAGGCTGTGCTGCGGGATGTGTGCGCTTCAGCCCCGGCAACTCGGCGGTCTCACAGGCACGGGCCGCTGACGGCTGGGAAATGAGGCATGGAAGGTGAGCGACTTGACAAATACCACAACAACACTTGGCAAATGAAACCCTGGCCTAGAGTTTCCTTTTTCTAGAGCACTGGATTTTAATATTTCAATCTGTGTAGAACATATGTATGTGAGGATTCAAAACTCCCCACTTTGGGTTTACTGAAAGGAAAACCCGATCTCACAGAATCCAATGGAAATTTTCGAATTTTAAATTCGAAATTAAAACAGGCAAGATTTCACCTTTTTGTAACATCAAAACATCCTTTGCTTCATTTTCCAATAACGAAAATTTCCATAGCTTTGAAGTTTTCTTTTTTGAGTGCCTGAAAATAATATCTTTCCCTCTCAACAACTGAACATCTTTAACTTTGAATCTTACCATAAACTCTTGCCTTTTCGCTTTGCAATCTACATTCTTTATCGTATATTTTATGATTAAGGCAATATTGTGGAAGGAGTGTAATATTCTCAACTGGAAGGATTGCCTTCTGTGTATTACTCTTTATATTTTGTTGGTCTCGCTTCCCCAGAAGAATAATGTTGTTTACTTTTAAATGTAGGTTTTTTCACTTTCTAATGCTTCCTGGAAATCTACATGATTTTTTCTTCATTTTTTAAAAAACGCTTTTATTTCATTTCATCTCATTTCATTTCATTTTCCTCAGCTCCTATATTTCTTATTTTCATTACCGTTCCCCAGCCCAAGTACGATGAACTCATCCAAAAAAACTCAACAATTTTTTTTCCTTTAATGGTTATTTTGATTCTCTGGTGCGCTACCTTCTACTCCACTGAAACCATGTCTCTCTCTGTTATCAGTTTCCGTTTGGTTTTACAGAGGTTATTAATAAGGAAATAATAATAATAATTAAAATAAAAAAATTAAGTCCAGTACATTGAAAACAAGTTATCCAAGGCTTACGCTTCCTCTGAAGCCCTCAATTTTCTGTTCTGCATTTAAACAAGGGGCATTACTCCTTGAAATAGGGATTACTCACAGCAGTGGAGGATTTTGGACAGAGCTTTTCATTTGCTCGGTGTGATCATCCTGGAGGAATTATTTTGCAAATGGACCACAAGCAATGCAGCAAGGAACAAGCTCTCTTTGCCCTCCCTTGGATTGGGACGAGCTTGTGCTCTGCCAAGGTCGTGTGTCCACCCACTGAGAGGAGGTGGAATGGGGCTGCCAGTTGCCTGGGCTTCCCTCTCATTGGGCTGCCTGGACCTCAGCTCTTGGGAGAGGCTGAGGAAACAGCATTTTTGCTCCCCTGCCAGCACACTGCCCTTGGGCAAGCAGGGAATACCCCCTGAGGTTACCTGGGTGGCAAAACTGCAGCAGCCCTATTGATGCCATTCCTCTCCATTTTTATCCCACTGCTGGGGTGGGGGCAGATTCCAGCTGACAGGTAAAGGACTTGCCCCCATGTCCTGCACCTGCTGCCAAAGCTAGAGCATGCAGGACCCTTTGCCCAGGGCAAGATGCTCATGATTATGTTGGAGGAGACATCTCTGGAGTGAAGAGTAACAATGGCCTTGAAAGGGGCAGGTCTAGAGCAGAGGCTGTGACCTTGCTCCAAGCTCTCTGAGTGCTTAGGCACCCACCGACTACTTTTCTTCCTCGGGGTGAGATTCCTAAAGCCCTCTGCAAGTCTGGATCAAAAATCTAAATGGGTCTTCAAGCAGTTGCTAAGAAACTGCAGCAGAGGACAGGAGTGTCTCCCAGGGAAGCCATCCTGCTCACCAGAACTTCGTCTTTGACAGACATTCACAAAGGCATGGAAGCATTTTGTGCTTTGAACAGCTTGCAAAGGTATATATTGTTCTTCATTGTATGATTCTTTGTCCTGGACTGATGTGTATTCATTGCATTTTAAAGTAATAAAAAAGTCTGGTAAGTATTCTCTATTGGTTAAATTCTGATACAAGACCTCTATGAGAATAAACTTAGCAGCCAAAATTATAAACTCAATAAAGGTCTTTTTGTCACTTTCATAGGATGTGATTTCCTTCCTCTGCACTGTGCCAGGTCTCTCAGAGGCAGTGCTTTGGCTGGGACCTGCTGGCTGGCTGCCCCTCACATGTGCTGACCGCCGCCAGCCTGCTGCCAAGCCAAATGTTTGCCTTCCTTCCCTTAGTCAGCCAATAACTCAGGCTTTCTCTCAAGCCATTGTGTTTCTTCAAACTCCTGCAATAATAATTGGTTTTGAGACTTCTGTCTGTTGATTGAATTTGTTTGAGGCTGCCTTTTTTTTTTCCTCTAGGTGCCACACAGAGATTTTCCATGCCAGCAGCCCCCACCCTGTTCTCTTGGTGTCTGGGAGTTTACTGAGGAGGCACTTTCAGTTTGTAAGAGTAGAATCTGGGTTTTATGTTTGACTGTATATGGGCCAGATCAAATGTCCCCATTTACAAATGTGGTTTGAAATCTGCATCTTAATTTCTCAGCTTTGCCCTGACTTGATACTGAGCTGCTTCTTTTGTCTCTACAGATACATATACTGAAGAGGGTTGTTTCAGGTTTGTGTAGAAGAAACTGAGGTTTATTTCCGCACACATCGATTTCTCAAACTAAGATTCAGCTCATGACACACATCCAACTTTATGTACTTTGTACACGAAAGTGCACACACACACTTTTAATGCTCATTATTTTCCATAATAGACCTTAAAGATCACAGTAGATAATTTATTTTCCTTTCTGTCTCAGCCTCTCTTTCCACAGATCTCTTCTGTTTTCCTTCCCATCTCTCATCTCATGTTTTACCTCTTTATGCCCTCATTTTTCTCTCTTGACAGTTTCCATTCGAAAGCTTATTTGCAGGCATTTTCTCACAGTGCATCCAAACATACTCTATACCATCAGATCTTGTGTTAAGAAGCCAAGAGGATATGTAGTAATTTCTCAGTCCGTTGCAGTTCCTTAAATGTTGTTAGTCACCAAACTGAACAGTAAAGCATGCAAAGATCCCCAGATATCCTACACTGTAATATCCCATCCTGAAGCAATAGCCAGAAGTATGGGGTTTTTTTTTGCTTCATTTTAAGCTTATGCTCAGGTTGTTTGGTCAAACCTTGGGCCTGATTCTGCTGTCATTATGCATTCTTAATCTAAAGGGTCTTAAAATTAAGCCTTGGTGAGCACTGCAGTACAGTTTGGGTCAGTAAATTTAGCTCATTTGAAAAAGCTGCTCCTTTGTTAGATGTGGTGAGAATATAAATGTCTCTCTGGGTTATTTTCTCAAAGGTTCTTTTGTGAAGTAATTATCAAAGTTCATCTCTAGCAAATTAGCTGGATGGTCTGACAGACTGTGAGTTGGATGAGAACAGAAGAGATCTAAAAATACTATCTATTTCCGCACCGTAAAGCAATGTCAGATTTTATTGAAGTGTATCATACAACTTCTTTGTTTGTAATGTAACTGGTGAGTAGCTGTACAGTGCATTAATCATATAAATTGCTGTCAAAACCCCTAAATGAGCACTCAGGAGATGTATTTCATAATGGACTCACTGCCTGATCAATGCTACTGCAAACATCTGTGTTGAGTTCTGGACTGCTGTGTGCACTGTGCTTATGTTCAACAAAGCTATTTAAACTGCCTCAGTTTCTGAGGCAGAGAAATTCCGAGTAGAGTGGAAGTGGCTGCTACAAGAATGCTTAGGAGGAAAATGTTTTGGGGTATATGGGGATTTTAACAAATCGAAAGCTCAGCAACATAATATTATATTGCAACTTTAAAAATGCCACAGCTTAATCTCCCATAAAAAGTGCAGGAGTGATCTCTCATAAAGTTTTCAGCCAGGCAATGACACTAGAGTGTTTTTTTCTTTTTTTTTTCTTTTCTTTTTTTCCTTGAGCATACTTGTGTGATGATAGGAGTCAGGCACTGCCCTGGAAGTTGCTGTGGGCAGGAGCAGCTCTGCCTGCCTCTGATCCTGCAGCAACAGACAGCAAATCCCCCCACAGTCTCCTTGAAGAAGAAGCTGGCTCAGGCGTCAAACAACTCCTAAACACACAGGGTCAGTGGAAATGGGAGGACAGAAAGCTAGGAGGCAAGAGGAGCACACAATAACTAATAGTGAATAAATGGCTGCTGGCCCTCCCATCTCTGCCCTCCTTTTCAGGCTGATCTCAAAGGAAGACTGGGTATTGGTTTTCTGTAGTTTAGCTGGCTTCACACATAGAGCCTTAAACTCTGCTGAAGCATCTTATAACCTTTTTGCTGGTTTGTTGTATGCTGAAAACCACCCTACATTAATATATTTGTTAACAATATCCCTGATAACTTGCCTATGATAATCTCTCAGCTTTTGGTAGGACAAACAGTAACTGCTTTTTAGAGTCAGAATGACTTCTTTGGTGTTGAAAGTTCTCCCTGAATGTCCCAGAGTTATGATATTTCCAAAGTCAAGCTTGGTAATATCCCTTCCTGCCTCAGGTCTTGGGTATTGGATGTACAAAACCACAGCTCTGAGACTTTCTCCCTCATACTGCAGTGCTTGAGCATGCTGACAAGAAGGAAGAACAGCGAATGATTAATTTTAAAACAAAACATTCCTGCCAGCCCTCTGCAGCTCAATGGAAGCTGTGGTGACTGAGGCATTTATGGAGAAGGTTTCAAAATGAAATGTATTTATCCCATGACAGCACTCTATTACCATGTCTTTTTGTGGCATACCTTTAATGACCTTTGTGTATGCTATGGAGTAACCTTAGTGCAATAGTTTTCATGTCATGGAATTTGTTGTAACAGTGAAAAAAGCTACTTTACTATTTTTGGAGCAGACACATTCCAATCTTCTTTTTATCTTTTTTATCTTTTTCTTCTTTTTAATATGTTTTCTTTTCTTCTGTTCCTCATCTAGTCAGCAAAAATGTCCATTGATTAACAATGCGGTTGTTAAACCAGCTCACATCATCATTTGTATTATGCCCAACATCAAGCAGATTTACAGAACTTTATGTTTAGCAGTGCTGTCTTTAGAGGGCTGACTCCTTTTGTGAATTTGCAGTGATCTATTGCATTGATTTAGTCAGCGTTTAAGGTTAAATAGAGCAGGGTTGCATGATCCATATTTAATGTGATAAACATTTTAAGTTTGCTGGAGCAGCAGCTGTTTTATTTTATGTATTTAATCAAAGAAGTGCTTTGTAAAGCTATGCTGTGCTTTGGTCTGTAACAAATGTTTACTTTAAAGTAGAAAAGAGTTCATGTGTGCTCAAACAGTTGCATTATGCATTCTATCAGGCTGTGTCACAGAGGGAATTACATTTGCAAATAGAAAACAAAAATGGAATTACAAAGGAGAAAAAGAAAGCACTATTTTTAGTGCCTTATCTTGCAAATATAGATCAAAACACAGAGGAGAGATGTTTGAAAGAGGGACTTGGGTGCTGCTTTTCCAGGAATCACAGTGATGCACAGCCAGCTCCCATCTGATGGACACTGCTGCGCCCAGCACTGAGCCTTTCACTGAGGGAGAAAAGTGGCAGAGTGGTGCTGCCTGCTGGTACGGGGCTGCACATGATGGCTGAAAGGCGACCACCCAAGGTGATGCTACAGCAGGAGGGTGCACTGAGACCTGCAGCAGTGACCTCAGCCTGTGACCAGCGGAGTGCAGAGTCACTGAGTCACGAAGGTACCTCGGGCCCTGCTTTTCAGTAGCTGTGTGAATCAGCATAAGCATCTTATAATGCATGCAAAACTTTGTGGGTAACCAAGTGAACTGAGGTGGGGTTGGGAGGCTGGGGGGTCCCTGAGAGCAGCACCAAGCAGCAGCCAGACCAAATCTGCCTTTTCAGTATAACAAGCAATGGGCTGCCAGAAAATCGTGCAGCAGTACTTCTGGCAGTGATTTAGGACACCTTCTATGCTTCATCAAAATCAGGAGCCTTGGGCTGTACTTTGTGGTCTTGAAACAGAGGTGGGAAAAAGGGAGAAGTCTCAGCATTACGCAGCAGAAGGGTGATAAGGATATACATTTAAACATCCACAAAAGCAGACCTCAGGCTTCCCCGCACCCATAAAGGTATTTTGTGCCACTGGGAGCTCCCAGGCTACATTTTTACACTCCAAATATAAAGAGAGCTGAGAATACAGAGAAAAGATAGAGCATAACTTAATCAATGCTGCAATATATTGTGTTTTGTGGTCCTCTGAGGGTTTAAATTCATTTGCCTGTGACAGCTGTATTGCAGCTGCAGCCAGAATACTCTGTCTTTCTCTAGTGTCAGCAGCAGCATTTGGAGAGATTTCTTGTATTGCCTGGTTTGACACTTTTATTTCTTACAGCTTTTATTTAATAAACTTAATCTTTGTACTCTAAGTGTTTAAATTTGTGTTCTTCCTGCCTCATTTCTTGATTTTCATGTGTTCTGATTGGTTTTCCAGTTATGCAGTCAGTACCACAGCAACATTTTCCTTTTTACTCTTCCAGGTCCATAAGATCAGTGTCCAGAACCTTCCTAATGCTGACCAGTGCATTGTGTGCTATGTTCTGGGGACCTCAATGTGGCAAAAGAGACCTGGCTCAGTGTATCTTCAGATTGCTTTTCTGCATCTCCAGGCCAACCACACAAGTTACACCACCTAGAAGCAACAAAGTGCAACGCTGATCCAGAGATCACTGCATTTGTAGTCAGTTGTAAAGAGGTTGTAATCACTGGACAGTGTGAGCTTGAATAGATTTTAGTAGCATAAAATAATCAAATTTATGCAAGGTGTCTATAGCAACCTGAAACACAATAAAAAGCACTGTTGACAAATAGGCTGTCAATACTATTTTAAATAAAATCAGTGTTTTCCCTTAAAATAAAATTAAGTAATCAAAAAATACTCAGACACACAAAACACAGCAGAAATGGTGAGAGAAAAATAAAGTAGAGATAGATCTGTAAAAGCTGGTGTGTACTGGGTTTTTTTACACACAAACAGATTTAGAATGAGTATACATATCTCTGTAGACTTAATGGAGATACACTGATTTAAACCAGTTATGTTGCTGTGCTAGATATTTTCTTATTTCTTTTATTGCCTTACTGTTCTAGCTAACAGAGCGGATGCAAGAAATAAAGGGCTTACGATGCCTGAAAATTAGCTGAAATGATGCAGTGCTAGTTGAGTGTTTAACTGCTTGCCCAAGTTAACACTGTGTTTAGTATGCACACACAAGGGAAATCTTACACAAGTGGATTTACAGAAAGAAGACCTTGCTAGATTGGGAGCATAAAGGTCTATAGCTACAAGTGGGAAGATAATTGCTTGAAAAGATTGTTTTAACAGTAAACCATAAACCTCCATGACCAGCATCAGATAATGCCATGGGAACAGGCTGCTCACTGGGAAAGCCGGGAAAGGTGAGAGCTACAGCTGTCCCCTCTGCATCCAGCAGCACTTCAGCATTGGCTGTCTGCTGCCAGACAGGCTGGATGCCTGGCCAGAAAACAGTATCCTACAGGTGGTAGTAGTAGAGCCAAGAATCAGGCCCCAGAGCAACTAGACAGCAGGAACTTTGCACAAAGATTATTCTAAATGGAGTTTCCATCCTTAGTTTGGAAAACTTCCCTGGACATTTCTTTATTTTCTGTTGTTCTTTCTCCCTCACACTGCCATGTGTATCCAACTCACAGCATGGCAGGTGGGACACAGGTGATAAATGCCAGGCTACATCTCCTATAGGCTGAAATAGTACAGGCCCTTAGGCTTTGCATTGTTTGTCCATTTCCAGAGAGATGTTTAAAAGATATGATTGCCTTTAAAAAGGGATAAATACACCTGGGCAGGCAAGGGGCAAGTCTCTATTGATGATGTGAGCACCAAACTAAAAGCTGTGGCCTGGACATTCATTGCCTCTAGGAATGAGACTCTGGAGCATTCCATTTGCAGGTAACATCTTTGGACGATGCCAGGGACCTTGCTTTTCTCCCTTTATTAACTTTTATCTAAGAAAGCAGTAAAAAGCAAGGAAGCAGCAGAGCTTCTCTGTCTTTAGCTTTGAACATCTCTTTCTCCCCAACTCTTTGCCTAGGGTGTTATCTCAGACGTATTTCAGCCTATTAAAGAGAACTACCATAACTAGCATTCAACATAAATATCATAGAGGTGTTACATAGCTCAAAATAATACAGTTGTACCAGAAACAATATATTACCCTCACAGCAATCTTTGTTAAAGGTCTCTACACAATAAAATACTTTCTAGTGTATTGAATGTGTGGGATTTTTTTTCAGATATAATACAAAAAACGTGATGTATTTTTGTCTCTAATCATGAGTTAATAACAGTCATATTACAATGGACAACCTGTCTCCTAAAGTCATTTTGGGAAATAATATCTTGTAAACACAAAAGCTAGAAAAGAACCTTTTTGGAAAACTGAGTTTCTTTCATCTTCATATGGTGTTAGGATTTAGGTCTTTAAAGAAAAATTAAATTGCTGTAAGTCCATGAGACTCACTAGCCCTACAAAGGCCTCTTCCCTTTGCTCTGACAATGTAAAATGTTTTCCCAGTGCACCTGCATTGTGTTTGTAACCATATTAGCAGACTTTGATGTCCACTCGCAAAGTGAGGCCCTTAGTTTAAATAACAATCTGCGCTTCTATCTTTTACAGTAATACATTATCGCATTCCAGACTTCAAGAATAAACATTGTTCAGGGAGGGTTCAAATTAAAGGGCAGTGGAGGATCAGAAAATGTCTGAACCCTAAGTGATGTAAGTGACAGAGATTTTTCATGGGATTCTACAGTTTTATACAGGAAAAATTTGGCTGGAGTTTTCCTGCCACTTGGACATTCAATTCTATTCAGAATGACAAAAGGACAAACTGAGTTGTCAAGTGATGCTAACGTCACTAAAACCACGTGCTGAGAAATTATGTGTTCTAGTGGGCTGACCTGAACCTACAGAAACAACATCACATCCTCCAGGCACTGAAGCTCACTCACATTCCTCTGATAATCATCCCATAGCACTTGGAATGAAGGGGATCAATCCAGTCTGAGCAATTCAAAACTAATCAGCACCTTTTCAGAGATATTCAGTAAAATGAGTTGAAGGAAAAAGGGTCAGTGGCCAGAGAGCACCAGGGCCAGTGGTGCATACGGCACTATCTAATGTCCCTTATGCTTCCAGCCATCTAATGCTGGCTGGAAGATCAAAATGAGGTTCACAGATATGCATTCAGGCTTGTATTGCACATAAATATTGTTCATAAAGATTGCATTGCCTTCTCTAAGGTAAAGTAACTATCATAAACAGTAAAAAATCAGCTACACGTTAGAGGCTCATTCATAAGGGAAATAGGCTGTTGGGACCTGGACACACAAAGTGAACAGTCTGTTTTCACCCTTACTACATTTCTTTGTTTGTAACAACTTGAACTATTTCACGGCAGCATAAAGACAACTACAGAGAAAGGGAATCCCAGCAGTGCTTGTTTTTAAAGTATCTTTTCTTCCCACACAAGGTCCTTTAAGACTGGCAAGTAAAAAGCTCTTGTCAGCCTTCCATTCCATTTATTTCTATGGCTCCACAATGCGCTCTCCCTCCATGCGTCCTCTTGCAGTCTGCTGTTGGCTCTTTGTTGTCTGGAGACTCACTAGGATTCTAACATTTTACCTAAATTGCTCAGTAGAAAAATATCAGAATATTTCATTTCATCAGCTTGAAGTACTTTGCTTCTCTACAGTTGAAGCACTTCAATTCAGCTGTAATATTTTGACTGTAGCAAAATAATGAAACACTGTAAACTGCCAGCATTGAAGCCAATGCAAAAAGATTGAAGTTTGCAGTGAATGTCTTTCTGAGGTATTTCAAGTCACAACAAATTTTGACTTTCTCTTTCAAACAAGAAGAATTTTTTTTAAAGAGAAAAAGAAACAGAAACTCCAGATTTTATTTTCTTCTAATAATATGGGCATTGTCCAGCCACTGATTGCTCATAACAAAAATAGGACTGCTTCCTCTAGAACTTAATATTTTGTTAGACACTGGCCATAGTGTGATGCACAGACTGGTAGCCTCCTCTAAGAGAACTACTCTCTGCAGTACAGCTGAGAGATTTATATTCAATTTTAATCCTCGTGGAAGGATCACACTTCTCTCAGGTATAGAACAGTGCTTAGAACTGAAACCATCCAGCAAAATGAGCAGCGATTAGGCTTTCTGGGCTATTCAAGGTCTCAAAAATACAGGTAAAAGGGATACTGTGATTTTTTTTGCAACTCAACAGCCATTCTATTCTTTGTAACAGATTTTCAGCACAGTGATTGAGATCAAGGGAGTCAATGTAGCCAAAAACTCTGTTCTGAATTCTGTAAGGTAACTCATGACCTTTGGAAAGGAAAGTGGTCGAAGAGTCAAATACAGAGATAAGGAGTGACATCTTTGTGCTGTGGATAGAGATCATGGATTCACTATTTCAAAAACCAACCAGGCATATTTTATTGGTGAGATAAATATGAAAGCCTCAGTACTAAAGTAAGGGAGAATGCCTTCATTTGGCTCATGTCTTAATGAAGCCAGAAAACATACAACTTCCTTCCTTATTCATATCAGAGGATCAAAACCTTTAAAACAGGTAAATGAAGGTTGAAGAACGTGAACAAAGGCACAGGGCTGTCCTAAAGAAGCACTTCTGAAATATCAGCTCCAACAACACAGAGCATCACCTTACTCTCTTACTCTGGCAGAAGGCCCCTGTTGCAGGAAGGGATCTGTGCTCTGGCTTGAACAAGGAAAGGCGGCTGCTGAAAAGAAACAGGAGACACTGAACTCTGTGCACTGCAGGGGAAAAACAACACAGAATATAACTTGTGCATGTGTGAGCTTACTTTTCAAGATTCACAGAAATAAAAGATAATATTATGAAGGAAAACTTGATTCTTTTCTTTCTACCTTTTTTCTCCCATTAGTTGGACAACAAATATTGGAAATTTTGGGGGGAAGAAAGGAAAAGGCTATTTCATGCTTTCTTTCTTTTTTTTTTTTTTTTTTTTTTTTTTTGCGAAAGTATTGCTTTTGTGGGTTTTAAATTATTTTTATTTTGAAGCTAAATTGACCTAAAGGTCTTTCTGTCTTAAAGGTCTTGCTGCATCTTAGTCCTCCAAACAGTATTTCAGGACTTAGAGTATTACAAATACTTGATGTCCTATATGCATAGGGTTTAGAAGCTGAAGCTAAATTTTCTAATTTCTACTGAAAGATTTCTCTTAATGTAGAGTTTGTCAATAGTGAAACAATCTACTGAAGTACTATCAAATGTAGTGTGACTCATTCTATGTCCTCAAGAGGATTCACATTGTATAATACTTAATTCAAACTATGCTTTTCAGAAACTTCTACATGCTGAGTAAATCATTGGTAATCCAATGTCTGTGCTTGAAGAGGCCGAAAAAATTTTCTAACTTTCATTTTAAAAAAGTATTTTGCTCAAAATAGGTGGTTCTTTCCCACCATTCCCCTAACCCAACCCTCTGCCCCCTCCCCCCCCAGATCAGAAAATACAGGAAGAAGTTTGTATTATTGTTTCCAAAATACCTGCAGTTCTTTAATGTTGGATATTGATGGCTACCATCAAAATCCTGTGGTGGGATCCAAAATAAATACAAGCTGCAGATATCACCCATGGCCAGGACAGGCCCTGAGAGACCTCCTGTTTCCACTACCTGCAAAGGAAGGACCACTTCCAGCTTCTTCGGGTGGAAGCTGAACGTATCTGGCAGGCAGCAGTGCCCTGTGCTCAGCACATTCAGGGTGCAGCAGCACTGCTAGCAGCTGTGGTACACCCTGTGCAGCACCTTCAATATGCTGTGAGCATATCAGATGTTACATGTATGTAGGACAGTGGTGTGGGAGAGATGTGATTGGACTGATTCCTCCAGACACACTGTGATATACACATGTGATTTGTCCAGGGCTTCCCAACATCTGGAAGTTCCAAGTAAGGGGCTAAATTTCTCTTCCATCCAGCGATCATTTATATATAACATGCATGCTTGCTCTCATGTTTCTTCCTTATCTCTCTTGGCTGTCAGACAGGAATGAGAAAGACAAGGTGAATAATTTTCATTACTACTGTCTATATTCTGCATATACAGAGCCATTTACCATACTGACTCACAATTTCAGCAGAGCCATGGGACCAGACATTGCTAAAGGAGCGGCACCACTGCTGCTCTGCTTCTACAGCTCAGCATAATCCACCTTGTACCTGAACATCCCACTCTGGAACACCAGGACAGTGCAGCAGGCATATAGTAAATACAGTGTCTCACCTTCCTTACTTTTTGTCCTGCCCATGAAGGCATGGCAGGAGAGTTTCCTACACCTCCTGGCTTTGGTGCTGGTGCAGTGAGGCTCTGAGGACAGCACTTGAGCAGATTTTTGAGACCATTCCCTGACCATTTTCAAAACCTGGCATCTCACTCTGAGCAGAAAAATCAAGAGACACCAAGAGATCCCAACACAGAGCAGGGATTGCTGCAAGACACTTCCACAGGTCAGCAGTTCCAGCTCCTATAAATATCGTGTATTTGACATTCAAATTTACAGCGAACTTGGTAGAAAATACTGTCAGCGAAGATTTGGCCTGGGATTTCCCCTCACTCTACAAGCAGTATGTAAGTATCTACCCCCCTCTAGAGGTAAAAGGCTGAAGCATCTACTGCACGAGTAAAAGCGCATCGCAGTTCTGAAGCAGTTGCAGTGGTCCAGACTCTCCTGGCTGTCAAAGCACTGATACAGCTATAGTCCAGATTGTACTTCCCACTGTCAAATCATCAGTGCTTCCCATCTTGTAGAAGCTCTGTGAGCTTGCATTATAAGCAGACACAAAGCCACTGCCACTGCAAAGTGACAGTCTCTAATCTATCTACACATAAGTGCAAGAAACTGTAAAAAGTAAAAAGAGGTGGAGAAGTGGTCCTACAGAGACACAGAAATCCTCCAGTTATTGCAATTACTATTTGTGGACATCATAACTTCCAGAACAAATGTGAAAAGTACTGTTGACAATCCACCTGAAGTTGGTGGGCTGGAAAATGTTACAGACACAAGAAACTGTAAGATGTTTTACTCCATAAAGTACTCCACATGTGTTCTGGGGAAAGTAATACAGAACAACTATCACAGAAGAACTTTTCTGATGAAAAGAAGCTGAGGGATCTGGGATTGTTCAGCCTGTAGAAAAGGAGGCTCAGTGGGAATCTTACTGAAGTCCATTAGTACCTGAAAAGAAGGTGCAAAGAGGATGGAGTCAGGCTCTTCTCAGTGGCGTTCATCACCAGAACAAGTGGCCATGAGTACAAACTGAAAAACAAAAAAAAAAGTGTTATATTTAAATGCAACGGCCAGCATATTTGTTGACCAAATACAAAACAGAAGATGTAAATTTTGCCTTTTGTTGTAGAAAATATTTGTGAGGCAAAAGACTGCAACTCTCTCATGATGCCATTTTTTTTTTCTATAGATTGACTATAGATGCTCACAGCTTATTCTGTAGATCCTTCTTAGATTGTAATTTTCAATAATTATTAAGCACCACTTTTGTCAAGATATGTCCTAACCAAAAGATTGCTGAAAATCTGAAGAATATTCTCCATATATACCATCACATCAACTCTCATTTGCCCTGTTCCTCCACATACAACACTTTCAGGCCACTGTTGGAGACATGATACTTCGAGATATCCAAAGTTTCATCTTCCAGGATGGATATCAGCAAAAATATTCTTCTCAGAAAGAGCAGCGGTGCACTGGAACAAACCTCATAGGGAGGTAGTGCAGTCACCATCCCTGGAGGTATTCAAGAAATGTGGAGATGTGGCACTGAGGGACATGGTCAGTTGGCATGGTGTGAATGGGTCAACAGTTGGGCTAGATGATCTTAGAAATCTTTACCAACTTTAAGGATTCTTTAAATCCATAATTCTATGATGCAGAATACTTCTTCCTGATGCTTTCATAAGCTCCAGTACAGGTAGTGTACCAGGAGACCAGGAAACAATTACTCACATTAAAATATAACTGGAAAAGAGAAAGGAAGGAGGAACCCATGTCCCAACAAAGCCAGCTCTGAAGAAAGAGAAAGGCACAGATTTGTATGTAGCTCCAGCCTGAGCCATCTGTAGTAAGACTATTTCTGTAATGGATTTAGGAAAACTATGCTTGTAGAACATTTTGTGGGGTCGTGATTAGAGCCATGTTAAATCACCATTAAATTTCAGATTTTTTGAGGAAGATTCATTATGCTATTTTGCTTCCAAATTGTATTTAATACCTTGTTGACCTCTGGGTTTGAAATACAGTGAGTCTTGTTTCATCAGCATTCTGCAGAATCTTTCTATATTAGCATTTTTTTGTGCCACTCCTTCAAAATTCCTGGATTATAATTTCATGATAGACCAGGAAGAGACTGTAGTAGGCATTCAACTATACTGTTTATGGAAACATCTGAACACTGGCACAAACTCCAAAGAAAAATTGAAAAGCCTCTCCATTGATCTCAATGGGTTTAGCGAGTGCCTTGGAAATATTTGTTCCAACAGACATCAGATTTCTATGCTTTTATTTCAGAAAGCCTCAGAAATTTGGGTTACAAGGGTGACTGACTGCTCTGTCATCTGTTGCTGCTGAAGGCCGAGTCACATTTGTAACATTTATCTCAATTTACCATTAAGAGAAGTCTCAGCTACACTCGAGGCCAAGTAACTCACAGGCTTTGTCAACATCTATTGCCCAACTGTAGGAAGATGAAAAAAATCTTTTTGATTAGGTCAATCTGAAGGAGTATTTCTATGCCCCATTTAGTAGTGTATTTCTTCTCTAATGCAGAATAAATTATTTGAGCCTTTTCCCAAAGCATTTTTCCAGAGAGGACATTAAAGTAGGTACAAGTTCACAGTCTGATCAGAGTTATGGAATTCCAGATTGGTCACAAAATGTGATTTTATATGCACATGTTGGGGACGGGAGGCACTCATCAGAAGGAAAAAGAAAAATGTACTCCAAATACACCTGCAGGGCTTCATTAATATGAATGACATAGGAAAACATTCACACTTACCCATATACCTACCATTAAGGCCTTCACATGAAAAGCATAAGTGTTTGCTACCAAAAGGAAAAACAAGAACTTTAATTGATTATGACTTGTGGTGCTAGTTTAGCCAAAGGCAAAGCTGTACTTGGGCAGGAAACAGATTGCACAAAAACATGCTTTTTCCAAGCTGATCATATATTCCAAATAAGAAATTCACTTAATATTTGGTAAGAAACATTCCTCTTTCTACAGATCTTCAGAGAAAAGCTGCATCAAAAAGGAGTGATGTTCTGCTTATCCAGAGTCCTCTCCATCTACAAATCCTTCCTCACTCCCCCTTTGTAGAAAGAAGACTCTAGAAAATATTAAACAAATTACACACACAATTGTATGTAAGCCCAAGTTGAAAAACCAGAAAAAAAAAAAAAAAGGAACAAGAAAACAGAAAACAAAGCATTTTGTGTTATTAGTGTAAGAAAAAAAATGATTTTTAAGGTCAGATTGCATTAATTAAGCAAGCCAGTGGTCTTACAAAATAAATCTAATTTGAGTTTCCATCCAAACTAAGCACAATTTGTAAAAACAAACCTCGGGTGCTATTGGTCTGAAGATTTTGCAGGCCTCCTTGTACTACAGGCAGTCCTGCTGTAACTCCGAGCAAGGAACTGCACCAGCTGCTTCTCTTACACTACTCCTATGTTGCTCTGACCCCACCAGACTTGCAGGTATAAATAATATCTTACAGCTGTGTGAGTACAGCTGACATTAATTGAAGCCACTGGAAGAAAGTAAACTTGAACTTGCAGTATAGATGAGAAATTATGGGATAGTGTTAGAATTTCAAAGCCACGTTCTTCTTGGTCTCCTTTTATAGAGAGCTAGATCATTTCTGTAACTCAGCCTCCTGTTGCCTAGGGGGACTGAGTCTGCTGTTGATGATCCCTAATGTCTATAACATGAAACCCAGTAAGACGCAGCACAGACCTGGCTTCCTATGCCTATCCCACACACCTGTTGGCTAAGCAGTGTGAGTAGGAGCACACCATCTTTATTTTACATGGCAAATTCCTGGCACAAATAGTGACCAAAGAATTATCCATGTAGAGACACAAGAGTTTAATGAGTTTCAGAAGGAAGGTGAATTTATTTTAGGTGCATTAACACTGTTTTATGAATAAAGTAGTTAGAAAAGCCAATGCAAACAGCGTGTGATGCTTTTATAAATCTAGCCTGTAATTGTTACCATATGAAGCACACTTATTTTACTACATCTTGAAGTGCACTGTAAAAGATTGATTCATGAAGGCATTATGAAATAATTAAGTGGGTTTTCTGTGAACTTAACCAATAAAAAAGAGCAGAAAGGATGTGTCTGGAAGTTTCAGTGGTCACTACATGTACTGAATCTGGTAACGCACAGGTATTCCTGAAGAAACAGCCAGTGCCTGCCTGCAGCATTAATACTATGCACTGATACCTGGAAATGTAGTGGTTGAGGCAAATAAGGGAGAATGTTATAAGCATCAGCCTTAGCCCTAGGGTATCAGCGTAACAAAGGGAACATGTGGCACCAACTTTTGTACATTTTATCTGTGGCCAATTGATGGGATCAGAAAAGAGGAGGATAAGCCTCCAAAGGCACCAGAAATCCAGGCCACTGATTTTCTCAGTACTTTTAAGACATTTTTATTAATTTCATATTGTTATCTCTCATTCCCCTTATAAACATGGGGTTTATCAGGATACTACATCACTAACAGTGGTTCTGCAGCCTGGGCACAATCTCAACTACCATCTGATTGTTAGTAAAGAAAATTGTATAAAATACATAAATCACTGAGGACAATGTGCTGCTGGGCTCCACACCCATTCCCATTTGTCCTATAAAAAATGATGCAACTATTTAAAAAAAAAATGTATGCAAAGATGTATGATGCATTAGTACATTGAAGGATAGAAGTAATTTATGAGAAAAAAACAACCAAACAAACAACAACACTGTCCTGAAACAGATTCACATTGAATATCAGTTATATGTGGCAGGACTTAAGAGGAAAAGCTAAATCATTTACTCTAAGGAAGCAGCTCGTGTGTTAAGTTCTGTAGGGCTCACAGGTCAAGCATCATTTTGCCTATTTAGTCTCTTTTAGGCATGAGGAGGGTGCTTCTCAGGGACCCCTTCATTAATGCTCACCATATTTTTCTAAACTTAGCCAATTTGATCATTTTCAAGCTATTCTCTGTGCCACTCATTGGCCATTTCTGTAACAACAAGTGCGAAACAGCTATCTTTATTCTTCTGCTGGATAATTTGAAGTACTTGCAGAACATGATCTCAGCGCTGTGTCTGTAATATCTTCCAAGCTTTACTTTTTTCTTTCTTAATCCTGGGGTAGTCTAAGATGCTCTTCTCATGCAATTTCTTGTAAGTATATGAAAATTAGGGTTTATTAAGGCACTAAAAAACAGAATTTGTGATATGCCACAATTAAAACCATTAGTTGAACTCTCTAGCTTCACCTGTTCATTCTTATCACACTCTCCCCTTTTAATTCCTTTATTTCTGCTAGTGTTGCATAAGCATCCACTCCCTATACTCTCACCTCAGCTGGCACTGTGTGAAATCCCCTGCAGCTCCTGCCACCAGTAGCTGCCTTGCTTCACTTCAGCCTCATCCACCATCAACTACAAGAAAATATCTTCTCACTTGTCATCATTTCTTCACCTCTCTCTTCCTTTGTATTTCTTTACTGGTGAACAAAGAGTGCCTGTTAAGGCTGCAAAAGCATTTTGGGGTGCATAGGCATGAAAACCATGATCCCACATAGAACTGTATCTTCTGATGGGTGTGCTTTTGAAATTTGTGCTGTCAGGTCAGATACTGGGGACATCAGATATAACTCTCCTATTTCTACTTGTGGTATACCTGCTCTGTAGATGTGTTGCAGCAAATTTCTTAGAGGTGTTTCCACTGCTCTTTTGGTCAGAGGAGGTAGTGTGAACCCATTTACTAGTGATGATGATGGAAATGACTGAAGTTTAGAGGATAATATAGATCTATACTTTGCAAATTACTTTGGAAAATAAACTCTCTTTGTGGACATAGATTTTGCAGAGCTGATGGACGTATGTTTTGTGCAATGTTTCCTGCATACCAGGTAGTAAAGGAAAGAGGGGCTAGGGAGAGAGGGAGGGCAGAGATCTGGATTTTATAACTACTTTTAATAACAACCATGGTGGATAAAACCTGTGGAGTTTTGAATAGCTTTGAAATCACTTCTCACCTCTGGTTTTGAAATCTCCAGCCCAATTATTTGTTTACCTGATAGTGCTAAAGTCTTACTCGCCATCGTTATTTGCTTGCTAGCAAAGAACCAAAAAGAGCTGCAGTCCAAAGGTAACCACACAACTAAATCAATTCCAGATGATAAGTCACACTCTGATGGTGAAAGCAGACTTTACAGTTTCAGTGTGCCAGGTAATATATGGCAGTCCCCCTGTTCCTATTAGGTTTTTGTAACAGTATATACACATACTTTTTTTTTTTTTTTTTTTTAGTTGGGTTAGGGTCGGTTAATAGCATGTACATGCAATGTTTAGCTTGATTTCAGTCAGAAAATCTCTCCCCCTAAAGAAGAGAAAATTCTGAAGCATCCATTATCCATATTCTTCAACACACAAAAATTGTATTAGCAATTTATGAGATAAAGTGTCCACCAGTTTAAATAGCTAACTATAAAGAACATGCAGCCTAAATACACTCCCTCCACATGCCTGTTTGTGATGCAGTCCTTGAGCACATGTCCACAGGATCACCGCCTCTTCAGCACTCAGGATGTGTGGCATTCATTTATTGAAAAGCCATGAAATATTTTGCTTTCTCCATGTGTTTAACATGTGGCCTAAAACACTGACTAGATGATCTTGATCTCAACAAGGAGTTTTTAATTTAATTTGGAAAATTCCCCATTGTCTTAATGACTGCAGTCTCTACGAAGCTCACAAACATGCATTTATTTTCAGATCTCCCCTGTGATTATCATCACCATTTTATAGCCAGCAACAGAAGAGCTGAGAGGTGCAGTGATTTTGGGTGCTTAATTTAAGACTCCAGGTCCCCATTTGCCAGGCTACTTACCATTATGTACTTCTTCAAATATTCAGAGCAGAGCTCCCATTGAGTTCAGCTGCAGCTGTGAGTGTTCAGCACTTCTGCAGATCAGACCCTGGAGTCTCACGCCATGTATTCACATAGCGGGGAATGTGCAATTAGTCACCACATGTGCAAAAATTGGTGTAAGAACTGATTAGTGTTATAGAAGGGCTAAGTGCCACAGTCAGCAAAGCTCTTCAGATTAGCATCATCCAATAGCTGTAAGCGAGATAGTCTGTGCAAGTTGCCCTATTTTCCTTTTTTTCATCTTGGTCAACTATATTCAAAACACACCATTCATCCTACAGTAAATGAACAGGTGAGGTGAGCAAACCATAGCTTCTCTCATTACCCGATACTGCCTCATCTTGACAGAACCTAGGGCTGAACACAGACCAGCACTGTTTCTGTAGGAGAAGAGTATATTTTCCTATATAAAGATATATTCCCAATGCACATGTGCAAACGAGGAAAAGCTGCACAGATAGCTTCAGCTCTGGCACTTTCCAACTTCTGAGTGTTTGTTTTGGCAGCTCATAGAGTTCTTTTAACGCAGTGTTTGTAGGTAATTTCCTTGGTTCTTAATGAAGCAAAGTGGAAAAACAAAATTTCTATTATGTGGCATCATATTAACACCTCTATGCCTTCTGCTAGTGGGGTTAGCTCTTAGCCTCTCCATACAGGCTTCTGCCCTCTGAGCTGATAGGGTAAATTGTAGCAGCACAAAGCTACCAGCTTCTCTGTGGAGACGACAGAAGGTATCGCTATATTTTCTTCCATCCCTTCAGAAGAGTTTACTTACATTTTTGCTATCAAAACCAAGACATTTCTTACCCGTACATGCACGCTTCTCTTTCCAGCAGCAGTATTTCAGGCTAATGTTACTTTTCTCTGGCTGGTTGAATGCTTATATACATAGCATTCTCAGTGCTGATGCTGTATTCAGAACTGTGTAGCATTTTAATGTTCCTTCAGCAGGATTTACAAGGGAGGAAAGAGAGATGGGATCTCCTCCTTGATTTGGTTTTGAGCTACCTCTGACAAGTTCCAAGCAGAACTCCTGTAAGAGTCTGCCAGACTGGGTGCTGCTGGAGATTAAAGAGAAATGAATAGGAAGAAGTGGTATTTGAAAAAAAAACACTTGCTGTTGTATGTGGCTCAGCCTTCAAAAATATAGCTTTCATGTATGGATATGTTAAAAGATTTTCTATTCAACACCATAAATAAATTAATTAATATATACCTTCAGAGACAGTGATACAAATAGAGACTCAGCCAGACACTGTCGCATCCTTATAATTCATCTTCATTCTAAATGTCCAGTTTTCACTTGGTTGGTCACTGCTGACAGCCATTGGGTGCTGCCTGCAATAGCAGCACCATACTGAGTCCCTCAGCACAAGCATAATTCATCTGTTGTGGTTGGAATGGTAGAGCTAAACTAATAATAAATATTTTCTTACAGATTTATTAACTGCAAAGCTGATTTGAATTGAGGAGTTACCCCAACCTGTCTGATGCCCCATAACCTCCGTTTGTGGATTCAGATTTAATCTGTTATCTGTTGAGGTGTTGGAACAGGGTGCTTGGGGAGGTGGTAGAGTCACTGTCCATGGAGGCATTCAAGAACAGTAGATGTGGCACTTGTAAACATGCTTAGTGGTCAGTACTGGTGGTACGTGGATAGTTGGACTATAAGACCTTAGAGGTCATCTCCAACCTGAATGGTTTTATGGTTCTATGATCTCTTCGAGTTAGGGGAAGTCAGGGGAAAGTTTGCACTGAGATGAGGAAGAGCTTGATCATGAATTTGTGTCTGTCCTTCAGTTCAGTTTCCATTGAGTGATGGATGGAGTGAAGTACTGGACACGAGTAGAACTTTCTCTTGTCTGTGGGTTTGTCCTACACAAGCTAAGTACAAAGAGAAGCCTACAAACATAGTGACATAATAATCTCCTGTTTTAAAATGGCATCCTACGTGTGTGGTTTTTACCCTTATAGGCATGTACATTCATAAATTAAGTTGAATATATATTAAAAAAAAAATGCTGACTAGTAACAAGGCAATTAGTCATCCAAATGTTCCAGAACTGTCATAAGGGGGAAAGAAATAGTGATCTAAAGTTACTTCAGCTGCTGTTGGTATCAGCTCAGAGTACAAGTATGGAGTTAAACTATTTCATATGCTCTGCACATGAAAATGGAGAATGAAAGTGATGAGCTCTTTATATGCCTCTTTCCAAATAAATTTGGAGAAGAGCTTAGGAGGTTAAGCAGGTCCCAGGTGGTTTCTGCTTCTGAAATAGCCTATTGATGCTTTATTTTTCCCTTTAGATTTTCCACTACATTAAACATTTTAAACTACCAAATCTTTCTTTTTCAAGGGGAATGGAATGAAAAGATGTCTTATATGATTTATTACAAATTCAGAGGGAAATACTCCACTTGTAAATAGCTCTAAAAAAATAGCATCATCAATTTAAATGTTGACATGTTTAATACCAAAAGGTCATGCTTTCCCAAAATTTCCATTCAAATAAACTGATTTCAGTGGGAACTGATTGTTGTGGGGATTTGTGCTTCCTGGTATTTAGCCTGTCTCTGGGCTGAATTTTGTGATTTTCAGTGCAACAGGCACCTAATCGTTTTTGAGGGTTGAACTGGTTTCACTCCATATTCCCACTGACGGCTTTTGCACCACAGAGGTCCTTCCCCTCCTACAACCTTGAGAGCACTATGTAGGCACCTGGGACCAAAACCTCAGCAAACCCTACAGATGCCTTGAGGCGCATGGATTCTGGGTACTTAGATGAAAAGCCCAAGAGTGACCTCTGGAAGAATCTTGAACTTTATCTTGCACTCAGCTCCAGCTTTGTGCTTGAGCCCAACTCTGTGGTTTTGTACAGTATTCCTGGGTCTTGATGCTGCAGCATCAAAAACTGTAGTGTGCCTCATCTGAGCATGGACTGGATTTATGCTGAAGAAAAATACACTGTTTTGATTGTTTTATTTATTTATTTATTATTCTAATTTTCATTTTTATTCCGGGGATTTTTTATCTTTAAACTCAGTGTTGTGGAAAAACATTACTTTGTTTAGAGAAAATATTCAGCCCTCTTTCTGTCTTTCTGCTACTATTCAATGTGAAAATGATATTGTAAGTGCATACTCAGCTGAATATGCGGTTTGGCAGCAAGCGGACGTTCAGTTGCCCTGCTTGTACCCCAGAGTTTATTCAGGTCATAAAGGAGACATATAAGCATTTGAGTTAAGATTTATAGTTACATTAAATGTATCAGAAGCTTTTTGTACTTAATATAAAACACACTCTAGCAGCTCAACATCACTTTATTCCACAATACAGTCAATATTAGACAAGTTGCCTCCTGTAATTACTTACATTATAGCCTCAGGAATAACGGAAAGTGAGTTAAGTGTCGGTGTGGTAGATGTAAACAGGACTTTGTAGTACATGTCATTCTGAAATATTGCATGTCATGAAATTTGTACTTAATATTTCTTTATTTGCTAATTAAGCAATAACCCGACAAAACAAAGGACATCCTCACGTAAACACAGTATGAGTCAGACTTCATTATAAATTCAATAAAGAGTTTGCCTTAAGAATTTAATTTAAATTCCATGGAAGATTCAACCCAGCCCTGGCCAAGCAGGGAGACAAATTCTCCCAGACATTTCTTAGGAGAAAGAATGGTCCAGGATTTACAGAGCTCCATCCAACACCACACAATGACACTTGCGAAGCTTTTACCAGTACTTCCTGGAGCAGTGTTCTTTTGCAAAGGAGATAAGCGTAGCTCGGAAGGAAATTTTACATAGATGTCTTCGAACTATCTTTTCTAATTCTGAAAATTTGGAATTTGATCATTTGGAAATGCTATTTTTATCCCACCTCCCTCAAATTATAATATTTTAAGACAGGTATTTTTTGAATACCTATTTCCTTCTGTTTCCTTAGTTACCCTAAGTCTTTGAATGTATGTAACATACTGCTGCTGCCCAAACACCTTGCAAGACTAAAATAGGATGAGACTGTGGGTCTCGTAAGTGTGTCATATCCCCAGATATGTATATTCACCAAAGAGTTTAAGATGTGAAATAAACCCTTAGTGTTAATTTTTCTCTACAGTCTTTTCTTTTACAACAGTATGGATTAAACTAATGTTATTTGAATGTATGCAGTCCCTGTATTGTCTATTTCAAACTGTTGTTAATTGCTTATAAAGGTGAACAAAGAAAGAAAGGGAACCCACTTTTAGCTACAACCCTGATCTTTTTTCAGAAGCCAAGACTTTTCTATTAATAATAAAAAACTCTAGAAAGTCTACATCTATTTGCTTTTTAAGCCTGAAACATTACTTCTTTTATTTCCACTAGCTAGATGTGCATTTTATATTGCATTTGATAGAAGATCTTACCATTATACAAGACACTATTTCTAAACTAATAACACATGCATTTTCCATCACTCGGATAAATCCTTCCCAGGACTGTTTCTAGTCCCTCCTGTTTTCACTTCTTCACAGTCTTACTAATAACATTCTTGTAACTACACTTTGATGCTGGCAATTCCAGTTACCTTCATTTTATAAAAAGCTAGATAGAGTCAGTCTTTGAACAGAATTAGTACAATAGGATTAAGTAGGATGACATCTAAGGCCCCAGCTACATATACAAGGTGCATCCTGTAAAGAAAATATTTGAGTGCTGCTTTCCCTGGGCAGCCTGATTTAAGGGGGCAACCCTGTCTATGGCAGGAGGCTGGATTTGCGTGTACTTTAAGGTCCCTTCCAAACAAAGGCATTCTATGATTCTATGAAGACATACTTGCTTTTATTTTTTTTTAAATGAATTAAAAGAACCAAAGATGTGACTCACTTTATTCATGAGACTAATTTTATGCCTTTTGCACATTGGTGATGTGCAAACAGAATATTAATTTTTTGTTCTTTTACAATTCCACTAGACTAGTTTTTACCCTAATGCGTTACAGAATTGAAAAGTCTTCAGTGATTTAAAAGAGTTCATCTATGGCAGAGAAATGCAGAATAATGCAATGGAGAACCTACTGGACTTTATAAGTCCCTTATGGTGAGTAGAGGTGACCTAGCAAGGGCTCCTGAGGCTGGTATTGATTGGTTCTCTGTGGTGTCAGCTGCTTGCCCAGCTTCCATTCCTAGCTCACATATGGCGATGGCCTCAGACAGCTCCCGAAGGATGCCTGCCTTGTTACTCACCTTTCTAATTCTGTGTTTTCCAGTCCAGACTGGCTCAGCTCCGTGTCATTCTCAGATCCTAAATAATGCACTTGAGTGTCTGTAGAGCTCAAGCTACAAGTTCCGCTCCCACTCTTGACTCTCCACAATTATATTACGCTCATTCTTTTTACTGCAGTTGAAATGCAAGGCAGAATAAATCTCACTTGTGATTGTTGCACAAAATTTATGAGAAGATATATATACATATTTTTACTAAAATACTACAGTCCTACATAAATGGTGCATGCATGATGTGGTAGTTATAGCTACTAACCTCTTGGTGGCAGAATGAAGTCTATAGATAACACTAAGAAATTGAAGAGTCACAGTAACCTAAGTCACATATACCTCTGGATCTATTTGAAACATCTTTATTAAAAAGACAAACAATAACAGCAAAAATGCTGCCCTGAAACTAGATCTGGTTGTAAACAGCTCTAAGTATTCCCTTAGGAATGACTCCTAGTAGTGCAACCCTGTGCAAACTATTGCTGACAGATTTGTTTCCCTTCCACATTTTCACCACCTCTCAAAAGAGTAATTTCCTAAAGGATAAAAAAAAAGAAGAGAGAGTTAGAGATAATTTGTATTTTTCCTTCATAAACAACTTACTGCCTTCAGATGTGTGTGTCTGGCTGATTCTGGCTTCTGTGGATCCTTTGCAAGTGCATGTTTGCCAGATACCATCTGGGCCATCATAAATCACTGAACTGACTCGAGGAACTCCAGAGCAAAAGCATAAGCTGCTAGAAGTCGAGTTAACAAGACTCCCGTGTTTCTCTACGTATGTCTCATTCCAGGCTGTTCAAAGAAACCAAGCATATCGATGAATTCAGTCTGTGATCAGCTCTCTCCTACTCTAAATCTGACAGCGTATCACTCCACAGCTACTAAACTGGAAGCTGACAATAGCTGCAAAAATGAGCTGTAATCAGAGCCCTCACACAGTGAGAGGATAACGCTATGATAGTCTGAGCTGAGCAGAAATAATTACTGCTGACAGAAAAAACAGGATGAAATAGATTGGCTCCTTTATTCATCTTTCAGGAACAGATCTTGAAATTACTAATAAATAGATTAATAACTGAGTTACAGCTGAGGGCTGGGTGGGATTTGGATCTTGAAGACTTCCCTGCATCCTTGTTTGGCTTTCAGCTGGAGTCTTGTCACTGTCATTCCATTGCATTACCTGTGATGAGCACAAACCTGTGGCTGACAAGCAGCTGTTCTTCCCTGACAATTAGCTAAGAATCTGTTATGGCAATCCAGCTGGCTATTTCTAGACTTTCCTCAAATGATTCTCTAAACACAGCTGCCTTACAATAATGGTAAACATTCTTCACAAAGGCCAGTTTGCTCTGCAGGCCCAAAGGAATGTGACAGCTTGATACCTGGATAAGCCTGGGCTCAGTTTTTGTTTCTGCAGAATGCTGGTTCTCTGGTGGGTGTTGGTAAACAAGCCCTGAAGCCATTTCTCAGTATGGTTCATAAACTATTACTCTGCATCTTGTAATACAGAACTGGATGTGACAAAAATTGAAGGAAGAAAAAAACAAAGACAAATACAAAAACTATTCTACAGTGCACGGATCAAGCTGCTGCTGCTGAGAAGCTACAGCTATCAGCTGTCACACATGACTTGCTGCTGCCTCTTGCAGCAGGACAAGTGACTGTAGCTGTTACTGACCACAAAACCTCTTTCCCCTAAGTCCACATACAGATCTTAAAACCACCCACACAGAAACAAGAAAGATGGATGAAAGGGACACTGAGACAAGAGCTATCAACTACTCTTGCTGTTGAATATGGAAAATAAAGACTATTTATTCTTTGGTGTCTGAAAGATGAGGCCAGTTAGATTTAGGCTAGATGTAGAATACGTGAAAATCAGTACTGTTAACCTCTGGACAATTTTATTTAAAGAAGCATTTTGTTCTCCATTGTGTAAAAGTCAGTGTCTTCAATGTCCCATTCCTGGAGGTGTTCAAAGCCAGGCCCTGGGCAGCCTGATTTGATGGGTGTCAAGAGGGGTTTGAAGTGAATGATTGTTAAGGTCCCTTCCAAATTAAGCTGTTCTTTCATTCTATGATTCCTTTTACTTCAGTATCTCAACAAGATAGGCTTTAGCTCTAGCTATGGTTCTGGAGCAATCACTCCCTAGCACAATCCTGTGCTCTCTATCAAATCAATGAGGAAACACATCCCTTTGAACTGGCTGTTGCTTTCATGGGAGCTTCTGTTTGCTTTTGTCATGAGGAGAGAGTAGTGGGAGTGTTGGAGTGCTGGAAGGGACTTAGGGTGAAGAGCTATTATCACCACCACCATAGGACCAATTCCATCCTTATGACTAAGACTGAATGAGAATTACTGCCAAGTAAGACGATACTTGATGTACAAAAGTGCAATTAAGCCCAGAATGAGAATACTCATAAACCTGGACTTGACTGTGCAGGTGCTGGGCAGTGTGTGGGAAAAGTAAGGTGTGCCAGCAGTTCCTAATCTGCTGACAGCTGGGATCAGCTGGGTTGACTGAGCTCTGCCTGCAGCTGGAGCCATTAGTGCATGGCACCACCAGGGCATTGCACCCTTGAGGCATGGCACTGCCAAGGCATGACATCACCAGGGCATGGCAGCAACATGGAGTTTCAGCAAAGCAAGAAGTACAGAGGCATTTCTCTTCCTTCTGGGGCACACCCTGTTTGCACTCCACAGGCAGAGGTCTTCCCTCTCTCTGCATCCATTGTATTCAGTGATGACAGCCTGTAGTCAGTGGAAGATGTCCACAGAAAGGTTTCAATCAGGTCTCAGCAGATGACCCGGTGGCTTTAACACAGCACTGTGTCTGGTAGGACTTTCAGACACTTGAATGTGCTGTGCCAGCTGGAAGGGATTGTGGTAAGTTTCCAGGCTTGTGTCCTCAAAGGCAGATAAACACAGTGACCTGAAGGACAATGACAGGAAATCAGATGAGATTTCTTAACTGCTTTGAGAGCAATCAGACAGCTGAGTGGATCTTGAGAAAGGCTACGAATTCTCTTCAGTACTGAAGGGATGGTTAGGTAAAAAGGGTCTTCAGAGTCAGAGCATGTTAGCAGAGAAATCCTCATTCAGCTGCGAGTAACCTCGTTCAAGTGAAATGCTAGTACCAAAGAAAGAGGGAGTGCATGAAGTTAAAATGATAACCCTGGGACTGGCAGAGGGAAGGAGGGTGAAAAAAAGAGAAACCAGTACTCAGTGAGAGCAATGCTGTTACAAACTGATGCATAGGAAGTTCTGCACAAAAGTGCACAGGAACTTCTTCACAGTGCAGTGACGGAGCACTGGCACAGGCTGCACAGAGAAGTGGTGGAATTTCTTCTCTGGAGATGTTCAAGACCTGTCTGGATGCCTACCTGTGCAACTGGGCTAGGCAGCTGCTCTGGCAGGAGGTTTGGACTCAATGATCTCTAAAGGTCCATTCCAGCCCCTGCAATTCTGTGATTCTGTGATTCTTTGAAGTGTACTGATCTTGTTTCCTGGGATCTGCCTTATGGCAAACAAAGTAATCTCTATCACCACTGTTAAATGGTATTCACCTCCTTTCAAGTGCATGCCACCATGGGCAGGATGGATGGCAATGCCTTAATCTGTCATTCATGGGTTACCAGTTATTTTTATAACCATGACTGATTCAAATATACAGGGGAGTGTTGGATATAAACAAGCACTGAACCCAGGATTACCTTCATGCTCCAAGCAGAGACGTAGAAAAAGAAAGAGGGAAAAAGAAACCCCTGATAGATGAATCCCCTCTGAACTGCAGAGCCTGCAGTCTTGTCAGGACCCAGCAGAAAGTGAGCTGTGCCCCAGCTCTGTGTCTGCAACATCCACCCCAAATGCTGCAGATGAGTTTAATCACAGAGAGGCCTGGAGCACTTTCCGCATTGGAAACAACCAGTCTCTGTGACTGAAACAAAAGTGGAAAATTCCCAGCACAGTTTAGCTTAGAGACCTTCATCCACCCCAACCGCCCAGCAAGCAAGGGTTATTCCAACCGCACATCAGGGCCACCGTGCTTCAATCGACTTTCAAGAGGCTGCTGATCTGCTTCTCTGAGATGAGAATGCACACATACGTTGAGACAGTGGTCAGCAGGCAGACGGTGAAGGCTGATGATGGGATTTGCAGGAGCAGTGTGGGTCAGGGTGTGCTGCAATCCCTGCCTCTGCCTGGCTGCTGGGGCAAAGGGGGTGGCTTATACACAGAGAACTGTCCCAGGCACAGAGACGTGCACACCTCAACAACAAAGGTACACACAGATGTCCATACGTACACACAGAAACCCAGATCCCTTCACCACTACCCCAACTACCCCTTCACACATACCACCGTGTATTCTCTCTCCTTTGCTCTCCCTGGGAAGAGCCCTCTTCAGCCCAGAAGTGCCTCGCAAGTCAGGAGGTGACCTGCTATTAAAATTTTTAAATCTCTTTGTGTAACTAGAGGGCTGTGGTTAGCAGTTTGGCTGTAACTCAGTACTGGGACAACCACCTTTCATTACTCGTTTGTTTCCTCCTCCCGTGGTGGTGCTTTCCCAAGGCTTGAGAACAAACAGCCACCACAGCTGGGGGCACATCTGCCCTCTGGGATGACACTAGGACCCACCCCGAGCCCCCTGGGACTCCCCAGTGCCAGCCATTACAGATGAGGCGTTTCGCTCTCATTGAGCAGGATGAGGCGCGAGCTGCTCCAAAGCACTTAATAGTTCTTAAGATCATCCTGGCAAGAGAAAAAGCTTAAGAGCAGTTAAGTCTCCCCTTCCCTGAAAAACAAAGATGCCGGAGCTCTTTTACCTCCCCTCCCGGCAATCTGAGTAGCACGAAGATCGCAGGCCGTGGGCAGAGCCATTGTATTGCTAGCACCAGGTGTTCCCGAGGCTCACGCAATGCAGAGATCCCTTTGCTGCCATGCGATGTGTAGAAAAAGCACAGGAACAGCTCACACCCCCCCAGCACCCACACCTCTGCAAACCGGCACGGCGGGAGCTGCACCCGCACCAGCGGGCAGGGAGGGAGCTCCCACCGGAGCTGTGGGGCTCTGCAGGGAAAAAAAAAAAAACAACCATCAGGCACTCAAGAAAAAGCGCTTCGCTTTCGCCCTGCAAGCAGCGTTGCTGTGTCTCTCCTCACCCCCCCCCCCCCAATGGGCTCCAATATTCGCGGGGAGACGGATATCAGCTAGGCAGAAGCGGCTGCGTTTGCTGCGTTTGCTTCTGACGCCACAGTCTTTAGAGGTGTCGTTGGAGGATTATTTCGGGAGTCCCAAAGTACACCAACAAAAAAATAACAATCGAGCAGGAACAAGCGCATTGCTTGCAAGCACGCAGTCGGGAGCGTGAGTGCCGGAGCCAGAAGTCTTCACTTGCTACATTTTCCAGCCGATCACCGTCATGGGGCTGTCGGCACCGAGACACCTGCAGCCGTACCCCGTGTACGTTCTCCTCCTCGCTGCCACCGACCCGGGGCACCCCGTCTGCCCCAAACCTTCCCTTAGTCCAACAAGCTCTCGGTTGTCGCTCGTATGCACAGTATTACACTTGTGTCTAAAGCAGAACACTTTCGGCTCACGTCTGTACGTCTCTGAAAGTACAGATCACGAAGTCATAACATTTCGGCCGTCCGTCAAAATAGACATTTCTGAAAGTCGAGCCAGTGTTCACCTTTATTGTCTAAATTAGCACCAAATTTCCAGTGTAGTGTCACCTGTTTTGCACCGTTTCTCTGAGCAGTATGCTCACGTTTGTTTGTAAATGAGAGACTACGTTTCGTTGTGCGTAAGCGCAGTAATAGGGAAGGAAGGTAATAAGTTCAAACGTTTTAAAGTATTTCTGTAGGAACCTTCTGCAGTTTTAAGAAAGTTGTAGGAAAAATTATATCAGAAGCGGATCCCGATAATATTTTGTACCCTCTGTCAACCCGCAGCCCTCCCAACATCTGATGGTTGTTAATTTACAAGAACAGTGCATTAATAATTCAAAGCTGTTGTTACCTATGATGATTTGATATTTCTGAATGGCTTTTCTGATCAGAGCCTCGTAGTTATTTGCTCTCACACCTGTTTATGTCAAGAGTGGGATTTATAATAGATAAATTATTATTTCTTTTTCTTTTGATGATCATAATCTATTCCTGGAGTTTAGAGGTTAAATACAACGGGGTGAGAGGGACACCTTATTCAAAAGCCTTGCCTTCATCCCACATCGTGTGCATAAGAAGGTACTTCGAGTACAAGAAAAAATTGAAGAACAACGGGACGGTGCTTCCTGCTCTTTTCTAAGCAACATTTCACCTATTTTCCTATTATAAGTCGAGGACATCTGCACTAAAATTAAGAGATCCTATGTGCCTTCTGATCTGGCAGGCAGAAATTGTCTACGCGATTAGAACGACGATGGGATCACACGGACATCTGCAATTTACGGCAACGAACGAAAGTAGCGAGATCAATGCTCCTGACGTCAGAAAATCTCTAATACAGGGCCGAGCCGACACCCGAGTGCCCAGCAGGGTGCTGAACGACTCCCTTCGAGGGCGGAAGGGGCTGCGGAAGGGAGTCCCGTTCGTTGTCCCTGGGCTCGGACATCAGCAGTTGGCCTCTGGAAAAGGCAGGCTCAGGGAGGCTCCAACCTCACAGTGCAGTGGGGGAAGCCAAGACGCCTCTCACCTGGCCCCGGCCCCCGGCTTGGCCCTGTGTTTCTGCATCGCTGACAGCCCGGGCAGGACTCCCCGCGCTGGACCAGGGTTGCCCCTTCCCTCAGCCCGAGGGTGGGGATTCCCTCTCCCTCCTCCAGGCTTCGCCGCAGCACCCCGGCCCGTCCGGGTCCCCTCCTGGTCTCCTCGGGGACCCTGCGGGACGTGCGGCGCCTGCAGCCGGCACTAAACGACGCCAATTGCCGTATAGGGCAAGGAGAAAAGGCTACAGCAAAGCACCGTGTTCTCCCCTTGATATAGCCTTTTCTCTCCCAAACGTGTAGTTAAAGCACTATTGTGCATTACGAGTAGGGACGCTGTGAATGCATGGGGTGGCTTTTAGACTCCCTGTTATCACGCTACAAACTGCAGGCGAAAAATTGTTTTGCAAACGAAATCGGGACGGGCCGCTGCGAAACCCGGCCACGGCCTGCGCGGGTCGGGCTCCGCGGGTCGGCGGCGACATCGGCCCCACTCCGCCCCACGGGGCACCGCGCTGGGACGCGGCCGCAGCTCCGAACGCACCACGGACACGCATCGCCGCGTCACCGCCCGAACTTCAAGCCGCGAGGCGACGGTTTTGTTTTACGTCGCAAGAAGACTACAACCGGGATGGACTCTACGCTCGATTTCGCCAGTGCGGCTTCACGCGGGGAATGGCTGATTGCCCCCGGCGCCAATCGTGCGGCGGACCTTCGTGGGAGGCGCGGAGTGGGGCTGCTCCCACCTCGGGGAGCAGTCGGGAGCAGCTGCAAAGCCGCAGAGGGAAAGGAGAAGGGGAGCTCGGCTGCCTCCCGTGTCCGCATGGTGATTATGATTGTTATTTCTCACAACGAAATGAAACTCTCAAAGCTGTAACGATGGAGTTTTCTCTACGCTTTGTGATATGAAAACGACCATAAATCTTCAGGTGTAGGTTGTAAGGGCTTATTTCTTCCACAAATCTGCTCTCGTTTCTCACCCTATCAGCCAAACCGAACTGCGGGGTTTGTATCTTATGTACCGACTGCGTGCACTCCTCGGTTCACTCGGAGGTGTTTCCTGCCCAGAGCCAGATGGCATCAACAACTTGCACTGCATAAATGAATATACAGTATCGACGATGAGCATGAATACATGAAGTACGAAGATACACGTATATGAATTTTTGGATAGGGCGTCTGGGAACTGAAAAACTTTAAAGGACGCAGAGAAAAGGGCGCACGCATAAGCTCTTTTAGACACAATTGCCACCTCCGTTAGGACAAACATCTGCAGTGTCGCTGCAACCGAGGGACGAGGTTAGGGGACAGATCCCCTCCCCGCCCCGGGGAACAACCTGCGGCAGCTCAGCCCGGGCCCGGGAAGCTGCGACGAGGGCAGCCCCGCTGCCAGCCGGGGCCTCCTCCGCCGTAGCCGTGATGGGAGGGATCATTATTTTTCCCCTGGAGTTTCTGAGGAATTCGTTATAAATCTTCTGGCGAAGGTAGAGCCCCCAAAGGTGTGCGGGAGAGTGAGGCGGAGCGGCACTTGGCTCGGAG
Source organism: Oreortyx pictus (assembly GCA_036925125.1). NCBI lineage: Eukaryota > Metazoa > Chordata > Aves > Galliformes > Odontophoridae > Oreortyx > Oreortyx pictus. The sequence goes on from JAUPFR010000006.1 coordinate 36,476,590, forward strand.
CTGCCTCTCGTAAAACGCAGCCAGCAGATAGACGGGCATTGATTTGGGACGCTGCGCTCGTAAAGTCCCCGGGCTGTCGGGAGGTGCGCGGGGCTCTGGAACGACGAGAGGTTGCGGTCACTCTGCACGACCCTCCGCAACAGGACGGTGCGGTGTGAGAGGCTCCAGCGGCAGCGGCCGCCTTCCCCGCCCCGATTCCCGTCCGCCCGCCCGGCACAGCGGGCGGCAGCGTGTCCACACACACGGGCACAGCGGTGCTACGTGAGACCCTCGGTGAAAGCTGCGAAGAAAAACAGCTTTCAGAGTCGGTATTTCTCCTTTCCGACGTGAAACAAGCTCGAGGACGCGAGTGTTCCTGTAGGTGGCACTGGTACGAGGTGTTGTGGAAGCGAAAGAGAGATGGAGAAAATTGCCCAGGAATTCCCAATTGGTTCCTATAATTTGATGCAGAACAATAGAGGCATTTTTTTCATTTACTCGAAATTCATGTAACATGTGACAAATGAAAACCCGATTGCTCGATTAAAACAAAATATGCTTTTAAAGATCTGCCTCTCTGTAGCTTTATGGCCTGGTACATGAGAATTGTCTATTTCCCTCTATGTCATTAAGCAAATCCTAGCGCAAAGAGAAATTAACTCCGCACCGCTCCTTCGAGTCAAATGTTTGCACCAGGAAAGCCCTAATGAGACACTGTCTGGTTTCCAGAGGGGCTGCTAAGAACAAGTGGCGGCAAAGTTATTAAACCTGCCCCAGTTACACACACATCATTAAGCCCCCCCCCCCCCTCGACCCCCCCAGCGTCGCTCCCAGCACCCGAGCACAGATTGAGAGCAGGGCGGTGGCCGGGCCGGGGCCGAAGGGACGCACCCCCGACCGAGCGGGAGCTGCCGGCTCGAGGGAGGGTCGGTCAGTCCCAGGAAGGGGCAGCGTGGAGGCCGCCGAGTCGTCCCCGGCTTGGCACCGCCGAGGTTTTATTTCACCTGTCCGTGTGCCGTCGGCGCACCGCCTTAGCCGAGGGGACCCGCTACGGACTGAGTCAGGGCCGTGTCCGTCGGTCGGAGGCCATCGGGGCCGTCTGTCTCCCGGGCTGCAGCCCGGAGAGAGCCCCTTTGCCGTTCCCTACGTGGAGTTTCGCAGGGGGCTGTGTCCCTGCCCGGCATCGCGGTGCTCGCGGTGCTCTCACGGGAGTGCCTTCACTGCTGTCACTTTTCGTTTCCCTTCAGATCCGGGGCCCCGTCACCAGCACGGTGACCCCAGGACCGACCCGTGTTTGCCCTCATTGCTTCGTAAGGGTGTAAGGGGAGGTTACACTTGCTTGTAACTGATGGAAAAAATATTAAACGACTCTATCCCGTCAAACTCCCATTCTCTGACCTGTCCTTGATGTAAATCAATTTCTTAACACTGAAACCACTCACACTTGGCACTGCCCGGCTCTCCCTAAAGCCCACATGGGAAACAGGACGTAATGAATGATTATTTCCTGGGCGATTTGGCTCTGCTGCAGATATTCCTGTGCACGTGTGAATATTCATTCATCGACGTGATGTCCGAATATCTCCCGCGTGGCCGTTCTCACACCCGTACAGCCAAGTTAGCCGAGCACTGAGATACCCGGTACCTTAAGGCAGAGTCACAGCAAGTGACGGAAGAGACATCTGCCGACGAGAAATCCCTAACTTGAACAAAGGACACAGAGCCACTCCATCCCTCTCTTTGAATGCCCCGCAGAAAGCGAGAGCGGTGCCGGCAGAGCTGTACCCGCGGCGTGGGGCCGGGGTTGGGGCAGCCCGCGGCAGTCCCTGCGGCAGCCGCACCTCGTTCGCGTGGCTCCGAGCTCCGCCGCAGCAGTCCCGCACCTCCCCGCGCCTCCTCCAGAAATGCGGCTGCCGGGCTCGGCCTCTCGGAAGGGTCCTGGGGCTTCTGCTCACGGAGTGTGTACGTCGGAGTGGGGTCCCCGCCCGTCCCCGGCTTTGCATTCTGGGGACGCTGGGTGTTACATAGGTGCCGCATCTACTCCTTCGAGTGAGCCACTGCCCGTCCAGGCGTACCCCCCCTCTCCCCGTGCTGTATCACCCTCAGCCCTGTGCGCGCTGTCCCGTGCCACTTTTCCCCTTCAATTTTTCAGTAATTTCCTACCTGAAAAAAAATTAATCTTTTTGCCGGGCGGGTCACAAGCGATCAACAGGCTGTTGTATATTACAATGTTTTCATATTCCTCTCGGCTCCCCCTGCCCTCTACCGACTCACTGTAGATGTGACCTTTGGTATTTCAGCCCACACTCAGCAGTTGAATGGAAACAAGTTGAGCACGTTCGCTTCTGATAAACATTATCCTTAAACCACTGGAGACCCGAGCAGAGTAAACGAGCTTTTCCGACAGGACCACATCAGGAACACACATTGAGAAAGGGAAAGAAACCAAATATCCCGGAGATCAGAGGCGGGGTGGAGGGGTGGGAGAGGGAAGGAGGGGAACAGACAGGTTGGAAGACACTTGGGGGGGGGGGGGGGCGGGAGTGAATGGAAAGGGCACAGTTGTGAACACAATGGGAACAGATGAGGGAGAGAAACAGAGTGAGCGAGAGGCTCCGGGTTACGTCCGAGCAGCGGGGGGACCCACGGGGACACCGAGACCCAGAGCAGTGGTGCTGGGCTGACAACGGGAGGATGCGTGGGGCTCGGCCTCGGCCTCACACCGCCGAGCGATGGGAGGGGGGCAGCGGGTTTTAATGGGCCAGGGCCGTGTGGGAGCGGCCGGGGCTCCCAGAGGCTGTTCTTCGGGGAGGGTACGCCGCTAGTGCAGGTCGGAAGGCTCACGAACACGCGCTCCTATCTTTTGTTTAATTAAATAATTAATTTAATTAAATGTTGGATCCGGGTCCCGCTAATTCAATACCTCCTGCCCTATAACTGGCCGCGGCGGGTCAGGTCACCACGCCGGGGAGGGTTCTGGCTGCAACGAGTGAAGAACGCAATAGCTTTTGAGGGGTTGTATTGGTGTGTGCGTGGGTCGGTGCGGGGGGAACCCCTCCTGCAGAGGCGGTGGATCTGGCTTTTGGAAACGCACCATTTACACATGTGGCGTTCCGAAGGTGCCTGAAACAAACACAGAACTGCCATAGGAAATGGTTGAGTTGAATCCCCGCGGAGTGAGCAGAAGGACCCGCGGATATTCCGATCAAACGGACAGAGGTGCGAAATTGTCAGTTATCTTTCCTTCACAAAGCGTACACAACGCAACCTGAATTTCTGGGAGAGCCCCGTCGCATCCTATTTCTGATTGTGTAATATGTGAAGGCTCTGCAATCTAGCTCAATTAATTGTTTTAATATTTAAAATCTCTTACAAATATTTCACATAGTAAGCGTTCGTACACACCAGAGACATCAGATCCGTATTTCACTTGCCGATGTTCCGTACGCTGCCATCACCATGCTATTCCCGTTCACGTTCTACTTCCTTTACAGGACTTGGGTCTTTGGGAGTCTGTAAAAACAAACAAGTAAAATCACTCAGAAGAAAAAAAAAAAAAAAGTGAAAGAAATTACCGTAACTTCTTGGTCGAGGCTGGGAAGCCCGTGATTTGAGACGGACGTTGGATGCATGAGAGATGCACACAGAGCGGGACCCGCGCACCCACTGCCAAACCAAACACACCGTGACCCACGCACGCTCTAATTCCTACCAGCCTTGTCTGTTTTTCTTTTAACTGTTAATACGGAGCAGTTCTTCGATAAAGTCGGAATGGGCTGCGGGACGAGCAATTCAGCGCAGTGTATCCTTTGGCGCGGCGATTAAATCAGAGCGCGGGGGTGTTGGGGCCACGGGGAGATACCGGCAGCCCCCGGCCCGTCTCGTCCGGAGGCTGCAGCTGAATTCCCGGCAGTTTCGTGGCTTCCACCAAAATTTAAATAATCGCCCCCCTCTCCTGTACCACCCGTGAAATGTTCAGTAGCCAAAAAGTGCTTTACTGTAAAGGGGGCTGAAAACAAAGAACTACTCTGCCGGATCAGCAGAGCAAAGACAGGAGGGTCGTGTGCGTTCCCAGGCACCGTCCTGTTTCCACCCAGCCGCTCTCTGGTGCTGGAGGAGCCCTCTCTGCGCCCGGCCGGGCCTCGACGGCCCCCGGCCCCGCGTAGCAGTGCCCAGCACAGTGCCGGCCCCTCTCCCAAATTGCACTAATTGCGCTTTGCGTGCGGCTTACCGCCTGGCAGGTATTACGCGGGCGTTGCTGTTGCGGTAGGGACCAGGTGCTGAGCACGTCCGCGAGAGGCAGCGGAAAGGGCCGCCGGCCCCGCGCTGTCCGTCATCTCCCGCGGCCACTGGCGGGGCTGCAGGGCCGCCGGGCCGCCCCCGGGGGCGGGCTCGGGAGCGGGGGGCTGCGGCTCCCGGCCCAGCCCGGCCCTGCCCACGTTGCCCTGAGGTTGAAATGCAGAACTCAAGGCTCTGTCGCCGGGAAGTAGATTTCCTTGTAGTCCTTTTTTCCTCGCCCCCCTGCCACCTCCTCGGAAGAAAGCAGGGTGCCCGGCGGGCGAGCGCGGCCGGGGCAGCAGGAGGCCGGGAACCGCGGGCTGAGGTGGGGATATAGGGCGGCCCCGGAGGTGTCCCGCTCGGAGGAATGGGTGAGTGCCGGGAACTGCGGGGGGCTGTCAAGAGAGAGGGAGCCTCATGCCCACGCCGTCATGTGCCGCCGCTGCTCCTTATTGACTTTACTCGTGTTTCTACACGTCGGGACAGCGCACCGAGGGGCAGAGAGGGGAGGAGGAAAAGCTAATGACTGCTCGGTTTATTATTAATGTTATTATGCGAGCGCGAGGCAGGATCGCAGCGGAGTGGATGGCTGCAGCCTGTGGCACGTTGTATATTATTCCTGACACCGATCGGAGCAGTTAACGTTTTAGCACGTTTGTTTTACAACCGGCTGTATTTGTGCTGGTAGAGAGCGAGCAGCCTCAGAACTGCTCAGTACAACGCGGGGCACGGGCGGTGCTGCCGGAGTAGCGCTGCCACCGCCTCTCCCAGATCTAAAAGAATTTCCTCAACGACTTTTCCTTCCTCCCCCTCCCCCACGCCTCTGAAAATGTTTTTCTTTTTCTTTTCTTTTTCTTTTCTCAGTGTTCCCTTTCCTGTGGCAACAGAAATGAACCTTCCGTTGGGGCGATCTCATTTTGACATCTCTGGAATGTACTTTCTTGGAATAAGCTTGGTGCACAGTCCGGAGAAATCCAACATTTGTTGCCACGTTTGTTGTTTTTTCTCTCACTTTTTCTTTCTGTCTTTTTTTTCCCCCACTCTCTCTTGTATTTTTTTTTTCTTCTTTTTCTATTTTTTTTTTTTGGTCTTTTCCTTTCTTTTTAATTTCGGTGATTTTTCCGCTATTTGAAAACACCGCGTCCGGGGGTCCCCGCGCAGTGGCATCGGTCCTCCCGAGCACCGCTCATTGTCCGACGGCCGTGTGTGTGCTTATTTGCAGAACCCGCCTTCGGGGAGGTGAACCAGCTCGGGGGGGTGTTCGTCAACGGGAGGCCCCTGCCCAACGCCATCCGGCTCCGGATTGTGGAACTGGCGCAGCTGGGGATCAGGCCGTGCGACATCAGCCGCCAGCTCCGCGTTTCCCACGGCTGTGTCAGCAAAATCCTGGCTCGCTACAACGAGACCGGCTCCATCCTACCGGGGGCTATCGGAGGCAGCAAGCCGCGGGTCACCACCCCCACGGTGGTCAAACATATCCGGACCTACAAACAAAGGGATCCGGGCATCTTTGCTTGGGAGATCCGGGATCGCCTGCTGGCCGACGGCGTGTGCGACAAGTACAATGTGCCGTCGGTCAGCTCCATCAGCCGCATCCTCCGCAACAAGATCGGGAACCTGTCCCAGCAGGGCCATTACGAGTCCTACAAGCAGCACCAGCCGCCCCCACAGCCTGCCCTGCCCTACAACCACATCTACTCCTACCCCAGCCCCATCGCTACCGCGGGAACCAAGGTGCCCACACCGCCAGGCATGCCTGCGATCCCTGGCACCATGGCCATGCCCCGTACCTGGCCTTCATCTCACTCGGTGACGGACATCCTGGGCATCCGCTCCATCACGGACCAAGGTGAGAAGGGGGCCCTAGGGTCGCGAGCTCCACGGCTCCCCAGCCTGAGCCGGGCCCTGAGCTTCCGAGGGACATGCCCCATGATCCGGGTCCAGCGCAGGTTCAAGGGTGCTACTGGCGTTTTGGCAAACATCAGCCGTTCCCGGTGGAACCGGGGCCGAGCTGTGCCAAACGCGACCTCAGGGAGCGGCCCGAGCTGCACTCGGTGCCGGTCCCGGTGCGGCCGGGGGGGTTCGCTGCCTCCCCCCGGCCGTAGGCGCCTCCCCGGCGTTACCGAGCAGTCCGTTTTCTCTGCTTTTCACAATCAGGCCAAATGCGTTCAGGCAGGAAGTTCAAATGTCACCTAATTGCCCTAATTCTGATGCCGTATTTTCCTTCGAAGCGGTGGTCCGGGAAAACGAAACCCCGAAGGTTTGCTCCATGTATCCCTTCCACCTTCTTTCTGTTTCTCCGTTTGGGAAGCGCGCCGCGTAACCCTGGCCGCTCACTGCACTTTGCCGCAGAGAAAGGGACATTTTTTCCATGTCGGTTGGTGCCAGGCGGCGGCTGTACTTCCAACAGTCGGGAAGAACCACCGCCTCCAGGGCTCCCCACGTCCCGCTTTGCCCTCCCAGTGAGTGGAGGGGGGGGGGTGCCGAGTCCCGCTCTCATTGCTCTTTTTAACGGCTGCAGTCCGGTTCCAGAAGCACTTCTAACGCAAAGTGATCCTTAATGCATTGCAGGTTAATTATCTTATACCGACTTTGAGAAAATAGTTTTTTTTTTTTTTTTTTTTTTTTTCCAGGCAATACATACGCACACGACTCTTATTTGGAAGTACACACGTATAGTTTTTTTTTTTTTTTGCATTTATCTGCCCTGTGCTTCACGAACTGCTTCTACTCTCAGCGCTGACACAAACACAGATGTGTCTGAGTCGGCTTTAAAAACACCCTCCCGGCAGTGCCTGCTCCGGGCCGGGGGGAGGTGATGTTGGCATTAAGCATTAAAAAGATGAGAACCGTACGATCACACTCGAGTCAGAATTGTGTAGCGAGCCCTTCTATTCTGCCCCCCGCAGACATAGGCCTCTGCCCGCACGGCCGCCTCTCCTTGCCTCAGCGCGGAGACGAACACGTCTTTCTGCGGTGTAAAACTTCCCCCAGTCCTCCCCCCCTCCTTCCCAGCTCCGGGCTGGGGCTGCCGAGCGGCCGCTGCCTCCGATGGGGGCTGTTCGCCCTTGATTTATAGAATAAACTGACCTCGCTGACACGGAAAGGAAGCCCCTATTTATGGGAAAGTGTGAGATCAGCAGAAAAGGGCACTCACCGAGAGGGCTCAATTTCTCAAGCCAGCTCCGGATTGGTGCCCCTCCAGGGGCCGAAGGGGTGCTCAGAGCTTCTCGCAGGGCGGGTGCGGCCCCGCACTCCGCTCCGATGGGGGGGCCTGGGCCAACCGTGCCCCCCCGGCTCCCGGCCGCTCCCGGGGAGCTCCGCCTGCAGAGCGCACGCACAGCCCGGAGCCCCGTGCCGCGGCGGCTGTTGCGCGTAAAGGACAGGGAGTTTTCCCCCTCTTTCTATCCTTTCAGTTTGTTTCTCTTTTATTTCTTTTAAGATTTTTTTTCTCTCTCTCTCCTACCCCCCCCCCTTTTATTTTTGTTTTTTTTGTTTGCTTTTTACTAGTTTTGGTCTCAAACGTATTTAGAGCCCGGTGCGCCGGGCCGCTGTGCTAGCTTTCCTTCTACCACGGGCTGCTATTTGCATCGGCTGCGATTCCTGTCAGCCTCCCCAGCAGACTCCGGGGAGGCCAAGCACCGGGCCGAGCCAGCTCTGCGCCTGGTGGCACGATGCTCTTCTAACCGACTGCTTGGAGGGATGGGAGGCACAGCCATCTCTCCCTCCAGGAAGGGTAGTGGGGCTCAGGGCTTTGCAGGAGTTGAGGGACTGCCGCCCCTTAGCTCTACCTCTAACCCCCTGCCTCCGTGTTTCCCGCAGTGAGTGACACCTCATCATACCCCAGCCCCAAGGTGGAGGAGTGGAGCAGCCTGGGCCGTAGCAGCTTCCCCCCTGCAGCTCAGCACACCGTGAACGGGCTGGAGAAGAGCTCCCTGGAACAGGAGGCCAAGTACAGCCAGGTAAAGGGAGAGGGCGGGCCGGGAGGGGAGGTGCGTGGAGCCCCCGAGCTCGGCCCCGGGGCTGCGGCCCCTTCCCGGGGCTGAGCTCCCGCTGTCGGCTCGGTCGCTCTGTGCTCCTGTTGCTCTCGGTGCTTCCCACCGCCGCCCTGGTGGCCGCGCTGCGGGCTGTACGCGGCACTCGGGAGGTAGAGGAAGAATTCGAACATGAGGTGCATCTGCTTCCTACGCGAAGCGTTTTTAACCGCTTAAAGTAGATTGCGAACTGCCAATGATTTTATTACAGCACGATATAGCTGCGACTTAACAAATCTCTGTCTAAATCCTTGTGCTAATCAAATCCCATGCCAGGGGAAAAGCTTTAAAAGAGTTAACTGTTGCTAGCTGGGCAGCGCAAGTTTCAGAAAAACACAACCAACCAAACAAAAAAAACCCAACCATCTGTACTTTTTCCATCCAATGGAAACATTTCAGGACATAAGACGGGTTTCCCAGACCCATTGCCTTCCCTGTGAATCATTTGTCACACTTGTAATGAATTCAAAGAATACTAAAAAAAAAAAGATCTCTTAGTGTGCTGCCCCTTAAGGACAGAGGTTTGGGACGTGCGTGCTGAGTTCTGAATCTGCTTTTGGACTCTGTGATTAGTTTGGTGCCGAGAGGAGCTGAACCAAACCCATCTGAGCTGCTGAGTACAAACTGTGTGGGTACTTGTAGTGACCAAGGTAGAATGGGACATACCATAGGTCCCCAAAATGAACAACCACTTTGTTACATATTCTGTCTTATAACCAAAATGATGCCCTTAATGTTATTCTATTTGTTTTGCATTATATCTTTTTCTATTATTGTGTTATTTTGTTCATTGCATACTATGAAAAAATGTTCAGAGTGTTATAGCCATGACTGTGCAGTTAAAGATAGAATTAAACGTAGAGTTAATATTCATCCTTCCACAGTTTTATTAGGAAACAAATAACTTACTAGCACTCTTACTAAAGATCTTACTAAAGATTACGAAGATCTTCATTTTCTGCTGAGGCCAGCTGTGCCAGGGCTGTGTTGTCTTAGACACCAGTCTGGGCCATTCACTGATTCTGCCACAAAAGTCACAGGATGTGGCTCAAGGTTAATACACCTTTGGAATTTCATTTACCTCAACGGGCACGCTGAGGAACAATGCTATGTTTATTGTGTGATTTCCAGTGCTGGTGTCGGAAACTATTTTTTCTTCTTTTTTTCACTCTTTCAACATCTATGCTTTCATATTCCTAACGTATTACTGCTCTATTGTTAATACCAGTTCTATTTCGGAGTTCTATTCAATCTGATAGATTGTCTGACAAATGTAATTTAAACACATTTACTATTTATAAATGGAGAAAATTGCAATTAATAAAGTGGAATTCATTGATAAAAATACATTGTCCAGAGAGTTTAAAAGGACAGAAAAGAAAATGACCTTTTGGATAAATGCTTTTTAGATAATCTCTGCTCATTAAAAGAAGTCACAGATGAGATTTCCCCTCAATAATACATATTCATGGGCATTTCTGTACTACAGACCAGTCTATTCACATGGTATTCAGCCTTGCTTAGTAATTTCAGTCGTGTGCATTAGCTGCCTTGTATGTCACTAGTTCAGTACCTTACTCATTCAACATGTGTTCAAAGAAAATTATTGTCAAATAAGGGGGTGAAAAAGTGGTGGTTTTTATTTATTTATTTTTCCCAACTTCCTATTTATTTATTTATCTACTTACTTTTGCCAAAGGTGCAAAGTGAAATTTATGAGCCAAAATCTTGCTGCACGTAGAACTGCATTGTCTGCCTGTTTGAAGAAGCTCATTGAGTCTGGTGTGCATTTCCATGGCAATTCAGTCTCACCAAAATGCATCCTTGGACATTTATATGTGGTTTTTTTTAATTTCTTCTTCTTCTTCTTTTCTTTTCTTTCTTTCTTTTTTTTTTTTTTCCTTTTTTTTTTTTTAACCACACATATTGCTTCCTATGGAGATAGACGAGCAGAGGACAGGAGAGAATATTAGTTCATTTATGCAGATCCAGCAAGTAGGAAGTTGGAGTGGTGGGAAAGGGGGAAGCCACAGAGATAATTTTCATGCCAGAAGAATTACATTGCAATAGGCTCTCAATTTGGACTTCAGGGTAAACGCAACTTTCATTCCCTCTGTGCAAAGCTCATTGCAAATGCTGGATCTTGAGAAGGCAGAGAGGATTTCCCCCCACAGAAGAGAGGTGGCTTTATAATGCTTGCTCCAGTGTTGTGCCTGTACAAACAAGTCAGAGGAGCACAGAACCCAGCACACGAGTTTCACTCAGGTTTTCCAGTTATATAACAGAAGCAGAAGGAATGTGCTCTGAATCACATTAATGAAGAATGGTGTGGGTCCTACAGCAAATTCTGCTGTTTCTAACTAGTATCAGCTTTATATTTTAAGCACTGGCAGTGTTCATGGCACAGATTCATCTGCCTGCAACTTGCAAAGAGCTCCATAGCTACTGGGTGGTGGGTGGAGGACTTCTTCCTCCCACCTCAGTCATGGAAAACAGTATTTTACCTCTCAAGAAATCCTTTGGAAGTTCTCTCGGCACGCGCAAGCCTAGAAAAATTGAGCCTAAAGAAGAGACTCATGTACTTTCAAACTATATCAATTTGTTCCCTCCTTCCAAGGGATACCCATTTGTTTCAGATCAAGGCTCTGCAGCCTTGTGTTTAGCGGGGGCTCTATTGCTTCAGCCAGGGCTCATCTGAGAGCACTGCGGGTGGTTGCATTTTACCCATTACCTACATGTCCGTGGGAATTCAGTCTCAGAGAGGATTAGAAAAAAAGGGAGGAAAACTTTAAATTTTGGCCTTGTCAATATGTAGTCCCACTTGTTTAACATGAAACTGAATGTCTGAATGTAGAACACTTATCACTTTAAGTGTTATTAATTTCACTGGGGTGTCTTTGCAATGTTATTTGGTGTTTTGAGTTGGGGAGTTGGAGAACTGCCTGGAGAACTGTCATTATGCACCAAAACTGAATAGGGAGTCACAACAATGCCTTGTGGAGTTTGTATTTGCTTCTAATTACCTGATGTCCCAAGTTATTGTCCCTGTGTAAGGAGCTACATTATATTTTCCCACTGCAGTATTTTTTCACGTTTCTCTTACAATACAGCTTTGCAAACAGTGCAATTATGAATCAGACAAACTGAAAAGTAAAATAGTTTTCTGAGAGCTTGACAGTTTTAGGTTGTAAAAGTTTTGTACTGAGCTCAGTTACATACTGGTATTCACACTGAGAGGCACATTCAGTGTGGTGTTGGGGGAAGGCTTCTATGGATTATCATATTACTAACAGAAAGGACGAATATCCTGAGTACTTTTGTGCATTAAACAGCTTATAGTAATGGTTGCATTAAGAAAAAAATACCAGCAAAAATCATTGGGATACAAATCCAATTGTACCCTGTATTGGAAATGAAAGAATTTAATAAATATTTCTCACATTCATAAATCAGTTTTCAACCATCTCATGCTTGTGCCTTTCTGGACTAATGTAAGGGATGTGTAACATGAAAGAACTGGAGTTGGTATTTGCATGTGTATGAAAATACGGAAGGTCTGACCCGTGCCTGTATAATTTGTTCAGACATAAATAGCTTTAGAAATATATATTTTTTTCAAAATTATTTTCTGTGTGTATTGCAAGAAGCAGACATGCATGCTGCCAAAGGGAGATGATGCTCATTAAAAGGAAAATGTTTCTAACTGGGATCTAAGAGCAAGAGGTTGTTATGAGTTTACTTCAGAAAAGCGTGAGCTGTTTGGAGGACTGACTCCAAACCTATTGGAGCTGCTGAGAACACTTCTAGATACAAGGGGCTTGTGAAAGTGATGATGGTAGTCTTTCTCTCTTTGGACCCCAAAGTAGCAAACCTTTCACCTCTGCCTCAGCAAAACTTCCTCAGCTGTTCCTGTCTTGACTTCTCAGTTAACTGGGATGGCACTCCTTGTTCTGTGCTTTGGTTGCATTCTGATGAGGTAATCCTGATCTCCATGTTGCTTGCAGCATAAAAGTGAAGGCTCCATTTTAGGGCAAGTGATTGCAAATAATTGTGGGAGCAATTCTGGGCAATTATTCACACAGAAAATGTAAGAAAGGTAAATATTTAAGTTCCTGAACAATGACTCTAGGTGAACAATTAATGTTATGGCCAAAGCATCTATAATTGTTTTTATCTGCACTGCTTAGAGCCTGCAATGTACAGCTACTTCTTTGGGAGTGAGATGCAAACTTAACTTTAAATGACGTGACCCTCCTACACAGATTATTTACTGCAAAATTTCACTAGCAGATTGCTTACTTGGCATTTTATATTCTAAGCCAGGATTCAGGGAATTGGACTCCTATTATGGATCCATGCAAAATCCATTATGACAGAGGTTCAAACTGCCAACCCGTACCTGGGGGAAAGGATGTTGCTAAAGTGAGGGACATTTGGGGTTCCTTGCCACAGTACCTAGCAGAACTGTAAGCAGAGTTCCCATCTGGTGCGAGGGCTCAGACCTTGGCTTGGAGACTCTCCAGTTCTGTCTTTTTTCCAGACCAGTGTCTGTTATTATAATACAAACACTAAGATGGCTTGCTCGAGGTCTAGGCATCCATGTCAATGCATGTTGTGGGTGAGGGGCATGAGCTGATCCCACTACATGCACCCGATTCCTTCCCAGGTGATCTGGATGGCACCCCATTCGAACCCCATTTGTGAGACCTGCCTCTTACTGGCCACCTGCTTCCACGGCCAAAACCCAGTGCCCTGCCCACCAACCCACATGGCTACAGGGCACTCCACCCGGATGAAACTAATAAAGAAAGTCAGAGAGGTGAGTGAATGGTACAACGATACTTGGACTACACACTGACCACCCTCAGCTCCAAGGGTCCCAAGTGGCCAGGAGCTCTGCTGTGACAAAGATGCCCAAGGCCTGGAAGGTGAGGAGGAAGGCCATTCTGTGATTCTGTGAGAGTGGTGGGAGATGTGTGTCACAGCCAGGGAATGGTATTCGGGCAGGGGGATCAAACAGGAACTGATCTCTTCAGTCTTCTGGTGCTTACAGGAGAGTATAAAGTAGATAAAAGCTGTATAGTGATAAACTGTTGTGGCAGTTTATCAGATCATAGGGACTGCATATATGACTGATCATAATGATGATGTCTATTCAGTGGGTTGTGATTGCACCCACCCTAACTTGCCAGCTGCTCAGTAACTTCCTCCATAACATCAGGAATTTGTTAGGCAAAGGGGAGTGAAGTTTCAGTTTCCCCTAAAGAGGACAAAGTGAGGTTTTGACCAGTTTGACCTCATATTTACTCAACTTCTAACCGGAAAAAATCATTTTGATGTCTTTATGTTTGTAACATCTCTATCAACTCCAGTTTCATTTAGATAATACTATACTTAAATTACGATGTATTGTTACATATGCTATATAAAGAAAGCATCTTTTTCTTACAAATTTTTGCTAATACATCATAGTTTAAAACATCATTGTAGGAAGAACAAATGCTTAGCCCACTCATTGTGTTTACTTGTTTAACAACCATAATTGCCCTGCATAACTCCAGATTTTGCCAAAATACTAGGGGTGAATTACGGTGCAAATCTGTTTTAAAACAATGTAATTGTGCTGCTAGTTCTTAGTCAGGGGACTTTGCTCTCATGGCATGTCTTTTCCCGAGCTTTCCTTTTGTCCTACTAAGCACAGTGTATCTGTCTAAAGGAAGTTCGTGTTTCATCTTTATAATGGAAATCAAACTTCGTACTCAGAGTAAATAGAATTGTGAGGTTTACTAAATAACTAGAAAATAACCCACTGGAGTGTGAATGGAAATCAAAAATGTAGAGAACCTACAGCACTTGCGCAAGACTCAAATTTTGGGAGACATTTTAGGCAGACCCAATTAATACGTGCTTGTTACGTCCTATGTGATAGAAATCATTTCACTGTGAAAATCACCTAAAATCATTCTCTTCTGAGGAAGCATCTAAACGGCTTGCCCCTTCCCCCAGGAGAGTACTGTTTTCTCTCAGTCCACCTAGTCTCAGCCATTTTTCTCCCATCTCTCCTTCCCTCTGCTGTTTTCGTAGCGGATTTCTTGGATTGTTTTTACCTGTTTAAGTCTCTGTGGAAGAGGTTTTTTATTCTTTTTCTTTTGTTTCTGCTGTAGTTGGTTTTCAGAAAGACATAAACTGCCCATGGCTCCTTTAGGAATGTATTGGTAATGGTGTGTAAATTCCAGTTATGACTATTTCCAAAAGATTGTTTTTATTTCCCTGAAGAGGCTGAGATTCAAAATTTGATAAGGAAATATAATTAAGAGTGATCTTGATGCATGTCGCAACTTCAGTTAAAATGCTCAATTGATCCTATCTGATTTCTGTGTTATTCAGAGCAGCTGGAGATGCCCACAAGTAAAGGAAGGAACTTTAAGTTAATAAAAAAGCACATTAAGCACAGGGAATAGGATCTGCTCATTATTAAGCAGAAGTAGTTTATTTTAGAAGTAGTGTGATTTGCTCGTGTGGTATAGTGTAATGCAAGGACTATTGAATTTAATAACAGGGAAAACAGATGTAAAGATAAAAGCATCAGTGTAAGAGAGATGGTATAGAATTGGATAACTGAGTACGTTTACAGTGCTACAAAGCACTTAAGACTGCACATTATCTGTTCTAGCTGTGTCTTCAAATAGGATGTCAGCATTGCTTTATACAACAGAGAGGGAAAGAGAAAGCCTGCAACTCCCTAGCTTTGAAAGTTTTCTTCCTATTTTTAAAGCCCAGTGACCTGGGAATCAACTCACCCCAGCTGCAAGACTGACTGACTGTAAACATTTTGCTCACGTGATATTTTAAAAGCTCCTGAATTTCTATGTATTAGCTCTCCAGTTCTTATTGAAATATAAAGCACTTTTCAAAGTAGTATCCTACCTACAACATATTCCCACCTCTGTTCAAGGTTTATTGGACTTCAAAATCATTTATTGAAAATGTTTTCACTTTTCAGAATCTGTCCATTCTAGCTTTCTACTGCTTCAATTAGCAGAAAACTAAAGTGGGAACATGTTCAGTAGAAGGTCATCATGTAAGAATATGGACAAGATCTAACATGAGCTGTGAACACACTTGCAGAACGATTTCCAACATCAGGAAGAAACGGCAAAAGCAGTTTGCAGGATCAGCTCTGACTGGGTTATCACATACATCTTGCCAACTTGGCAATTTTATTACATTTTTCTTTAAAAGTTTCTTAATATAGAGTTATCATAAATTGGAGAAATAAATTCACTGCTCATGTCTGTAGTGTCTGTTTTTTAGGTAACTCTGACTTACGTCTGTAGGACGTTAATTTTAGTGAGATGCTGATTTTGAGTGAGTGTTTTTAGGACCATGTAATTTTTCTCACTGATGGTGATGAGCTGAATAGCAGCTTCAGAATTTAGCTCTAATTTAGTTAACTACAGTGTGCACCATAATATTTTATTTGAAAAGCTTAGAAGTAACACAGGTGTATTACTTACATCTTTAGGTAATGCTATTTTCTAAAATGAGATTTCCATTACATGCCCGCTGATGATGTTTTACTTAGAAAATTTATTTATTCTTCCCTTGGGATGCCATGTGTTGGTTTGATTTATAAATCATGTTTAAGCTCCAATTAAAAAGGGAGATCTACATATTTGCTTCCTTTATGCTTTCAGTTTGCATTTGATTGCTCCTAGTCTTGTTACCATCACCTTTTTGACTGATGATGTGCACACCACAAAGAACATCAGCTATCCTCTGGGTTTTTAAGGTCATTTGCTTTTCTGATTGAAGGATGAAATACTCAGCTCTGCTCCCTGCTATGCTTTTCCCTTGCTACGGAAAAAAACGGTTCTTCCAGTAGTTACTTGTGCCTGTGTTTTCAGGACATTCAGCATTTCCAGAAATTTTTAAAACTTTTTGTTTTGAGAAATGAGAAGTGAGAGTGTCTATGGAGCTCCATAGCCAAGGCCAGCTCTATTTGCTGGAAGCTGCAGCTCACAACATCCTGCTCACACCACCATGGAGCTATTTCATTTGCTTTTATGGAAAGGCCCTTGGCTGGAGGATAAAGGCAATTGTTGAGTTTGCTGATTCAATGGCAGAGGGGCTTCCTTCCACCCAAGGAAGTGTTAGAGTTGGGAAACATGATACAGCAACCAGAGGTGTGTTCCTGAAACTGTGGCACAGGCAGAGCTGCTGCTGGTTCTGGCAGGGGAGTTCAGGCTGAGTCATGTCCGAGCTCATCAGAGCTGTCAAATCAGGTAATTTGGTCTTAAAGCCAGTGCCATTTCTCAAGAAACTCTTGTTTCCTAAACATTTAGAATGCTTCCACAAAGCTAATGCTTTATCTATACAATACATTACCCCTTCAAAACAATATTGTAGAAATTATATTACAATGGACAGAGGACACAAACCATTAGAAACCATTACTTTAACATAAGAAGAATCATCTGCACTCTTTTGGACAGTCAGTTGTCTACTTTAGAGTCAGATTATGAAACAGAGATAGCATCCATGTCCCATTTGTATTTGTGTAAACTCAGAATGAGATTCTTTGCATGATTGCTAAAAATAACAGTCAATCTAAATGCAAACTTGCAATTTCGAATACTATTTCCGAGAAAATGCAGATGACTCTGGGTCGCTTTTTGGAAATATTTAGAAGCTACACATGAAGGGATCACAGGGAGGGAATCTAATTTTGATACTAATCAACCAATTTTGAAAGAAGAACAGAGAAGGGGGGTGAAACAAAACAATATAACTCAGTTACAGGATGTAAGTTGAATTTATGCCTAAAAGTGGAATCTAGCTTGTGTTTACCCTGTATCAACAAAGGCAAGACAGAAAAAAAGTCACTTGGCTTGTCTGACATGGATTGATCGAGAAGCCTGTGCAGAAATTTTGGGACCTGAAGTGCAGGAGAGAAGAGGCCAAGACTGAGCGGTATGGCATGTTACACCAGTGTAAGCTCCGTAGTAGAAACTGAGCTGTGGGCAGCGATCTCGAGTTTTGACATCTAGGAGTCTAAACAACCAGTGAAAGTTATTTGTTCCAGCACAATCCACCCACTCCTTTATGTCCCAAATCCCAAACAGACTGAAAGCAATGCACCATATCTACAGCATCTAAAACTACAACTCCCTCTACTAAAACTATCAAGTCAGTTCCTCCCCTGGTAAAAATGCACACAGCGTCATCATTTTATATCACATAAAGTGACATTTTAAGTCTCTGTGGTTTGATTCCTCCTGGACATTCTTTTCATTCGTGCTGGCATGTATCACAGTAACTCAGTAGGATGGCATGAGACTGATCTTGCAATCCTGACTCGGCTGTTTGCAGGTACCTTTGTAAGAACATGTTTCTCTGAATTCACAAATCACGTGTTCTAGGGTAACAACACAGCCCCGAAATTTGGAAGCAGTTATTCCATCAGTTGTTTCCAAACATCAGTAGAGGCAGCAGCAGAGAGCAATTGTGTCCCTCTGCTCTCTGTAGAAGCCAGCCAGTGAAGCACTTCCAGCAGGAACTCTGATCAATGGTGCAGCAGCTATCTCCCTCAGTTAGAACTACGTGTTCGTCTATTTGTTTTTAAATTGTTTCTCTTGAAAACCAATGGTTTGAATTAAGGAAAAAAATGTTTATAAAACTTAAAAAAAAGGTTCAAGAGGCTCTTCATTTAAGACAAGTTCCAAGGGTTTTGAAAAATCCAGAATCATTACGGGGTTCCCACACTCCTAATTATGAATGTTTGGATTTTGATGCTCATTTCCCAACTGAAATACTGCAGGATGAATTATTCATCCACTATGTACAGGATCACGGAACTTAATCCCCTCCATTTATTTTAAGTGAATGTCATGTTTCTAAAAAATGCCAGATTGACAGACAAGTGTCAACCCTTCTGATAACCTGCATGCTCTACAGCTGTGTAACAGAAAAGCCCCTGTGGTTAAAATCATTGCATCAAGTCCCTTGATGCTGAAAGTCAGAGAAGAAAATCAGTGTTTCTTTTCTGAATGGCACAGCTTTAAGTCACATAAGGTGAGGTTTTTTTATCCTCTCAGCTTTGAACTGGGACTAGAGGAGCTGCTTTGCCAGAATGGCACAATCTCCCACTGAAGCAGAACCCTGCTCTGTGTGGGGAATGCCCTGGCTCACCCCTGTGCTGCCTGCTTTCCTCAGATACCTACTGACATTCACATCACTGAGTCTTCAAGCGCTAAAACTTGGAAGCACTTGAACTAAAATACAAGGGATTAACTTATTAATTAATTGATTCAGTGAGGCAGAGACAATAGCTTTCAAGCATCTGACAGATCTCTGGAAGTCCCTACACATGCATCTCAATGTTCTGCACCAAATGTTTCTGGCAAGATCTTTCTTACATTCAAAACAGTTAGACAGCATGAAAACATCAGTTCTCATGGCTGTAGGTTAAGAAAAGCATGACCCCCAGCATGGGGTCAGGCAGGGCATGGGCCAGGGAGCCCTCCCAAAGGCTCTGTGGATGAGCCCACCCTGTTTCTGGCCAGAGGGAGCTGAGCTGTAGGGCTGGATATTGCATGATGCTGATGGTTCTCGGTGTTAAGAATTGGCTCTGGTCTACTTTATTCATGAATATATACAGTCATAATCTCTAGAGTTATTCTATCTATCTATCTATCTATCTATCTATCTATCTATCTATCTATCTATCTATCTATCTATCTATCTATCTACCTACCTACCTACCTACCTACCTACCTACCTACCTACCTACCTATCTATCTATTTATTTATTTAATGCCTGGATGCAGTGTTTAGGTTTGCTCATAGCAGGAAGCTGTTCCTTGAGGGCTGAAAGTTGCCTTTCTCATCTACAGACTCTTGGCCTGTGATAGTGGGATGGGGACAATTTCGTGGCAAAGTGATTGCACCAAGTGGTATTTCAGCATTGGCATAATGCAGGACTGCACACAACTTTGAAGACGCATTTGTAGCCTAAGTATGAGTACTTATTCTACTCAGATGAGATGTTAGAGCATTTGTATTTTCTAAAGAGTTTTAGGAGAAAACACCAGTGGTTGGAGAGCATCCTACAGCACAGCGATCTGTACAGCATATGGGAAACATTTTATCTCCTCTACAGCAAACAAGGAGGCTGTTTTTTCCCAGAGCCATGTGTTAAGAGGGGAGCAGTGACAAGGTGGGAGGCTGGAGGGACATGTTAGTCCTGTGTAGCCTAGGAGGAGACTTACAGTGGCAAAAGCAAAGGTTCGTAGGACATCACCATTCATGCTGAGGCACCTTAATTAAAATGGGACTTCCAGCCTCCAGGCTGCTCCTGGGTAACAACCTGCTTGAGAGTGGGCAAGCCTGGAGGAGCACTTGGCCATCCATAGAAACTGCTCTGAGCCTTCAGGCTGGAGGTTTGGCTGCCCCATGTTGCCACACCAGTTATGGAACCCCCCAGGGGCAGGTTCCAGGCCACCTCCCAGCCCCAGCAGGATTTTTGTCATTTTCCTTGCAGGATCCTGTTGGGCTGTGGGCCTTAATCCTGTGTTATAGTCTGCCTCTACTGACTGCTGCCCTCACAAAAAGGTTTTGTAGCTGTTGGGAAAACCAGAGATATGCTTCTTTCTGGTTCCATACTCTGCAGAAAAATATTTACGTGGTGGAAGAGGCATGGAGCTTAGGGAGCAGCAGCTATTCTGGACCTGTCATGCTTTTTACCTTCATTCAGTGAAATCATTTTCCATGTGATTTAAGAAGTGTAGTAATTTACAATGCAATTATTTTAGGGTTTGTATTAATTAGTATTGCTGAAAACGCTGATATTTAGAACTGAGGCTAAAGTGGAATTTTGAGACACAGTAGGAGACAAGTAATTGGAGTTGAAGGTCAGGTCACATATTTAGATTTTCAAAAGAATAAGGTGAGTTCAGCCTCAACAAAGTGTTTATGGATTTGGAATGACAATTATGTTGCTGTTGCAGCTGTATGTTTTGTACCAATTAATATCCCTATTTGAGACTTATGGCTGGAATCCCCTTACTGTCTCCTGCTGTTTTAGATTGCTGCACACATTTATATTGACTCTAGCAGGATTACTACTTGTTTTTCCAAGCAGCAATGAGAAGACAGTCCAGCCAGTGGAACTGAGTTACACTGGAAATATAGGAAATATACACCTGAAAGTAGGCTCATGGTTTTTATGGGGATAAATACTGCAAATTTGGGCAGGTGCAAATTGGACAGAGATTGATCAAGTGAAATCTTAACACTGTTAGAAGTTTCAGCAGGAACAAAATTCTGTTTTGCTTCTCAGCTCTGCACTGTCCAGGTTAGGTCCAGTTTTACCAGGTGATTAAATCTCTGAAAAATTGGCAGACATTACGTGATCTGCTGAATCAATATCTACTCTTTCATACTCAGAAAACCTTTCTGGGAAAAAAATACCACCACAAATCCTAAAACATAAACACTACGCAAATCGAAACCTAAGCAAGATAAATGATCCTGTTTTGTTTCTGTTCTGCTGAAGAAGCATTTACAGGGTGTGAAGTAAAACACTGAACTTTTTTATTTAAATAAGGAGTCATTCATTGTGAAATCCTACCCCGGCAGACTGAAGGACTCTCCCTTCTTTATTTAAATAGAAACCCGTCTCCCTAGCCCATGGTAGGACCTAAGAAAATAGCTTGCAGGAAAAGACCTAGCCCTGTAATTGCTTTGTGCACAGAAGTGCTATTGAAACCATGAGAAGCTGTGAGCAAAGAACATTTGCAAGGTTATATTAAAGACACCTAGAAAACAGATTTTAAAAGACATCATCAGTAATAATACTACAATTCTGTCTAAAGCTCTGAGCAAACAGTTACCAAAGAGTTTCAGATGTTTCCATTCCCTAGCTCCTTGTTACCTTTCACTCTGGGGAGCGTTATGCTGGGATCTGTGCCCATGCCTGACTGATGCAGTTCAGGACTGAGCCTCTTGGGGCTGGATCAGGTGAGGTGCTGGGATGGGTCTATCACAAATAGCAGTAGCACTAGGTCTTGAGCATCAGCATTAGATTAAACCACGGGCTGCAGGAGTCCCTGGCATTGCAGGTGGCAATGCAAAAAGGCCATACTCATAGAATATAATGAGTTGGAAGAGACACACAAAGATCACTGAGTTCAGTTCCTGGAATCACAAAGACTACCTAAATATAAAATAATAACAGATTCCTAGAATAATACTTGTTGGTCCTTGACCTGCTCTTGATATGTGTTCCTTAAGTGTCAGCAGCTGGTTACGGCCATGGATAGGCTCCTGTGGGAGGTGTGCGGGCTGTTTCAGATAGCCGGTCTTAAAAGCAAAACACAAAGGGACCTCTGCACCATGGACATCTGGGAGAATGACGACAGGTGGCTCTCCAGTTATCTGTGTCCAGCTGTCACATGGACATCACTGGTCCTGGCTCTTGTACAAAGCCTCAGCAGCTTTCTTCATGGTAGATAGGCTTTATCCTAAAATCATAAACTCAGTTTGAAGGGACTTTAAAGATTATCTAGCTCCAACTCCCTGTCATAGACAGGGACACTTAGATCTGGCAGCTCAAGGTCCCATCCAACCTGGCCTTGAACATCTCTAGGGACAGGGCATCCATACCCTCTCTGGGCAACATTCGCCTGACCACCTTTATCGTGAAGAATTTCTCCTTTATCTCTAAAACATCTTCCTCCTGTAGAAACATGTCTCCCTTTCCTTTCAGGCACACAACGGCCTCCCAGCAGTTGGAAGCTTTGTATCTGCACCAGCCATGTCTCCCTACGCCACATCGGCTCAGGTGTCACCCTACATGCCATACAGCACGGGTCCCTCCAGCTACGTGGCAGGCCATGGGTGGCAGCACGCTGCAGGCACGCCGCTCTCCCCTCATGGCTGCGATCTCCCTGCCTCACTGGCCTTCAAGGGCATGCAGTCGGCCAGAGAAGGCAGCCACTCAGTCACGGCCTCCGCTCTCTGATGCAGGAGCTGCTCCAAGCCATTGTCCCCAGCACTGGGCTGGCTCACAGACTGGTCTCCTCATGCTGACGCAGCAGGGCCTTTCTCCTCCTGGCTTGTCTCCCGCAGGACTTTTCGGGACTGAAAGAGCTGAAGGCAGCATCAGAAGCAGAGGGGAGCGTGCTGATGCCCTTGCACTCTCTAAGTAAAGATCTTGTGTCCCTCAAAGGGCCCGTGGAAACTTGTCTAACACTCCTCTGGTCAAACCACACATATTTATTCTTAATCACCACAGAGTTATTAAACGTGCAATTGTTGTTAAGATTTGTGTATAAATCAATAAAGAAAAATAATCACAGGAAATTCTGCCATGCCTCAAGTCAGCAAAGGAGGTTCAAGATATCAAAGGTATCAAAGATACTTGCCAATAACCTGTTTCTAGAGAGCAAATAAGATTATGCAATCCACCACTATTAAGAAATCACTTTTTTTGTCATTTTGTTGAGTTTTGGTAGTCCAATATAGAACCAAGACAATGTGTGGCTCTCAGATTCTTCTGGCTCTTCATCATCATCAGGCAGTAATATGTTTGCATTTTTATCCATTTGTAAATATAGGCTTTCAACAGCATTTGTTTTCACTTCTCAGTACATTGTCTTCTGTTTTTTTTTTAATTATTATTATTTTTACTTTTTTATTTTCTTTTTTCTTGTGAGTTAAAAAGATGACTTTCTGGCTATTTTCAGTTGTCTTTACATGGTGCAGTGATAATTCCAGGTGATGAGGTTTATGTGTGTTTCTTTCCTCTTTATATTTTATTTTATTTTATTTTATTTTATTTTATTTTTTTGGTCTACATTGGAGGATTCAGCATCTCATGAAATATGGTTATTTCTTTAGCAGAAGATTCAAAAGCCAACACCCTGCCAAGTAACTCTCCCCAGATGCCCTCAGCCTCCCAGGTTCACAAAACACCACTTCTGTGTTAAGTACACAAACGGAAATGAGTGGAAAATATCTCAACAAAGCTGAAAACTGGAGAGAAAAAAATGCTACTAGTGTGAAATGTACAAAGATGCTTATAAAGCTATGTAAGTCAGCAAAACCACTGTGAAACAGAAATGTACTGTCATTGTCAGCTCACGTGTCCAGCATTTTTGGCCCAAAGATTATGCTGTAATTTTTTTTTTTAAGAGGAAGTTGTCTTTAATTTCTGCTTTAATGAATGTAAAATACGGCTCTTGATAAGGTTTACATTGTTGTTCTGAAGCATTTTTTTCCCTTATAGGTATACTGGTGGTGGTAGTAAAAACACAGATATTTATTATTAACAAGTTCCCTTTCTAGATTTCTGTATCCAGTGGCAAGTACTCTGTCCCAGTTATTTTGATTTAAAATTTCTTGACTTTAATCCCAAGAGAGCTAACATTCTGATCTTTGAAGATTTACCTGTTTTCTTTGGGTGATAATAAAGTTCTGAATATTATTCCAGAATGCTTTCCACATGGTGTAGGTATGTTGAGAATATGAATACGAAAAGAAAAATTAAGATTGGTATGAGATTTCATATCATTCATAGAATACTAATATATTGTGTATTTTTATAAATGTGCAATATCTTAAATTACATCAGAGATAGTTAAAACAAAGAAGAAAACATCCTTCTTCAAATATTGCTCTATCTGCATACCACATTAAACATTAATTCAGTGGGAAGGTAAAATACAGCCCTCTCTTGAAATACAGTCCCCTCTATGTGCATTTCCAAGTCGCACCACTGAGATAGCTGTGGGCAAAGTTTCCTAACAACAGAAGTAACCAGCAATGTTGTACACAGTAAATCCACTAAAATACAGATGTATGTAACTGGCTGCTGCTACCTTTGCTTTTTGCATTAAGAAATAGCTCACTGAATAGTATTTCTATAAGAACACAGGTATTGTATTATGGCCCTAAGGAAAGAAAGATCTGATCTCGGATGTGATCCTATACTCTCAGGCCTCAGTACAACCGAGGAATTCAACAGCTGGTTAGCTTTAACGAGATGCTTAAGCCATTGCCTTTCAGTAGAATGTTTTTTAAAATACTCTATTGGAAACCACTACATGCAACAAAATGTTCACACAAAGTTCATTTCCACACTGCCATGCTGTTAGTGAGGTGACTAACTATATTTTGTCTTCATGCATTTGTAGCTGAAATAAAGATGAAGGTTTATACACACAGGAAAAAAAAAAAAAAAAAAAGAAAACCCACAAAAAAAAAGAAATAGGTTTAATTCCAGACAAGCTCTCAAGGAAAAATAAAATGTGAATTAAAAAAAAAAAAAGGAAAAAGATCATGAGCCAATAAATGATTTAGTTGACAATAGGACTTCAACTTTCAATCTTTTTTTTCTCTGGTTTATAAAACTACTGAGCAAGTGTACTGATTATTACCCACATAACACAGTGCGTATCAAAGGAAGAAGACACAAAAAGATAAATGAAGTGCAGTCTTCCAAAACACAACTTTTTGAGTTCCAAGGATTCACAAGCCTGTAATAGAGTGCAACAAGGAAATTTCTGGAATAGAAGTCTTCTGAGATTCCCATGAGATACTGGGGTGTTTTAGAAGATATTTAAGAGAAACAGAACCTTAGCTTGCATGAATTGCTTGAATTATCTTGTTTTCATCTCAATTGGGCTAATTTTTAAAGCCATGCCAAGACATTGCATCAATTAATCCTTGCTTGGGAACGCATGCAGCATCACAAACTGTCTTTCCTTTGTGTTTTTTTAGTGTAGCTCTTCACACATTTGACTGGTGTAAATAATACCTGACCCCACGTGGAAAATTAGCACAACTATGCGGGAAGCATCTTACAGCATGAGTAAAGGGGCCTGACCTTGGCCCTTGGTGATTGGCAGGTATTTTTTTGGTCAAATTTCACAATATTTTTTTTAACCTATGATGTAGAATACTTCTTTTCCTAAGGATTTTCCTTACTGTTTATATTCATTGGTAAACTGAAAACCACAATGTGTTAGCTTATTACCCATAGAACTTTAAGCCACTTCATGATAAATGGAAGAAAAAAAAAAAATGAATTGTTTTTCAAATTAAAAATATGATTCAACTGCTGCTATGAGGTACAGGGGTATAAATATGGAATGAAACCACTGAGGTGAAAGGGTTAATTTGGGAAATGTGCAGACTGTGTGAGTGCAGAATTTAAGTTTTTGGTATGAAAAGCCTAGTCTCTATTCCTAGAGCATCAAATGTTTTCAAAGAAATCGCTGAAGCCTAATACTCCCAGTGACAGCCCCACTGTGTTTGCATGGTCCTGAGGTAAAACTGAATCTGACATCATGTTACACCAGGAAGGATGGTGGATTGACCTGGAAAAGGCATTTAAAAAAAGGCATATCAATTGGTTTGTTTTCTAAAAGAATGTTGTGTTTTTTGCTTTCAAATGGTTTTCTTTTTTTAACGAAGATCAGGGTGAGCTATTAACTGAAAAAAGATCATGTTGGAAAGGATGTAAAACCTAAGGCTATATGTATATACAGTATGTTTAAAGTCCTTTATTTTTATATTTTGAATGCCCTAAATTAATAAAAGACTAATTATGAAGCATTTTGCTTTTCACTTTCAAAATGATCATAGTAGTGTCTTCTCTTTGGCTAAGTACTGACATGGAACTTTAGCCTTAAAATTATGAACTGCAACAGAGCTAATTTTATTGATTTTTGCTACAAAGTAACATAGGAATGAGAAATTGCTGTTGTCAAATTAAGACAAAAGAGAGGTTAACAGAGCATGTCAGCACAAGCATACTTGAAAGTGCTTAGAATGCACAACTATATTTAGCCATTTGTTGCTTTTTAATGCATTATAAAAGCACTTGTGATGAGACTTCATGTGTGAAATGTCATTTAAAAATAACAATCTTGAAAAATATTTCTTTAAGATTGCTGGGAGAAAGCTTTATACCTCTGTAAGAGGAAGAGCATTTGAATTGTAAAGACAGTATGGGGTAATCCAGAAATATTCAGCAATTGCATGATATGCATTCATTTGACAATAAACCTTCAGATAAAGTGAACATTTTAATGACAGAATAAATTAAAGAGTTCTTGAAAAGAAACTGTCTAGTGTCACAACTGCATGAAATGAAACTATTTCCTCACTCAGTCTAGCCGAAATACGTCTCATAGAAGTGGTAAGAATGGCTAATTAAGACCAGAGTATGTCACAGAAATGCTGCTATTATTACAGTGACTGGGAAAAGCAAGAACCTTAGCTGCTCAGCAATAAGTTTTATCTACAGGAAGGCAGAGGTGTACAGATAGTTAACACTGCATACATGCTGTCAGTCTAGAACACTGCTCTTTGACTCTGTGGTGATGACAGAAGGCAAAAAAGTCAGTAAAGATGCTCTGAGAATTTTTAGGATATGAAAGTGGACCAAAACAAACAAACAAACAAACAAAAAAAAAAAACCCACAGTTAAGATCTACATCTAAAAGTATTTTCTTGTTATTTATCCAGTTCTTGTATGGGGACCTGCTTTGGTAGGGGAGTTGGGCTGGACGATCTCTGGAGGACTCTTCCAGCCCTTACAATTCTGTGATTTTGTGACTGTGGTTTTTTCCACAGCTGTTCTGTATCTGAATCTTTTTTGGTTCAGAGTAATTGTGTTCAGCATCTTCTGTGATCTGTGTGAGTTTTATACAGTATGTATGTCTATGAGCAAGCAGGACATTTAATACTATGATCATTCCTAAGGTTATGGATAGCCTTGCTGTACTTTTTCTGTCTTAACTCTCAATAACTTAAGAAGCAATTCTGCCACTACTGAAATTGTACCAAACATGGTTCAATTGAAATGGAAATGGGAACAAATTTTGACACAAGAGTTTCTAGAGTTTAGCTCATGTTCTTAATCTGGAGCTGTCATTTTATGCTATCACAGTATCTAGTCCTAAGGAATTATTCCAGTTTTCTTTTTAAAAATCCTCTGAAACTCATTACTTTACCATTTCAGCTGCACTTCTAAAAGTACTGTCTGCATAGTATAATTCACTGTCCATAATCTTCAGTTTGAAAAATTACCTCATTCTCATGTTTTCTTTATGTTTTCTCTTGAAACATAAGAAGAAATTACCAATATCAATTTGGTTATTTACTTTATGCATTTTCAGGCAGGTATCTACTTCAATGTTTTTTTTTGTTTGTTTGTTTTTTGTTTTTTACCAAGACCTGAAGATTAAAACTGTTCTGAACTATAATAACATCAGCAGTCTGAGAGCATTCAAAACCACAACAGATGAGAATTAGTTATACTTTATTAAAATGTATTTTAGGATGATATAATTTTAAGGAGTACATTTTTCAGAAGCACTACTTGGGATCAGCTGTGTCCTGAAGCCATGAATAAACGTATTCATAAACCAAAAGCATCACTGCACCACCTGGAAGAAAATATATTAATTTACTGTGTACGAAATTCAGTACTGTCAGGTTTTTCCAGAGTATTTAAAGTGTGTAATCCAAGACAGAACATGGCAAAGACTTAGTTGGAAAATAATTAATTCTGGCAATTTCCTAATTCATTAAAAATTCACCAATTCTTGGAACACGTATTTTACTTGATGCTAGACCATAAAATTGATGTGGAAAGCATGTGTATTAAACTGAACTCATCCTTGGTGTACTTCTGATATTTTTTGTTATATTTTTGCAAGATTAGTTTGTATTTATTCTTATACAGGGGAATTTTTAGATCTGTGAATGTGTGTATATTTGTGTATCTGTTTGGAGTTGGATTTGGCCATAAAAGAACAACTTCAATTATGTAATGACAAATATTCATGAAAGGTAAAATTCATGAAAGGTTTTCTACTGATCATTTATCACACCTAAATTAGAAGATTGTGGTATTTAAATGAGTATAGTCTTCCTGTGGCTGCACCTAATAACACTGGCAGTATTGATTTGATGTAGTGGTGTTATCTGCCAGATAATGGACAACTGTACAAAATCACAGCTTAAGCTCAATAAATAAGAGAAGCCAGACTTAAGCCCTGCTGCTGCTGTATCAGCTCAAGAAGGGAACATTTCTAAAGGTGTATATATAACTAAACATATAGAAAGAAGATGCTAGTTGGAGAAGATGGGAAACAGAACCAAACTCAGGGCTGCAGGAGTGTCATACAATATACTACTGGTGGGTTCCAGGACTGGGGCACAACCATTTTCCTCCCTTTGCCTTTTGCCTGTAGGCTCATTTGTGCAGTTTGCAGGGGCACTTCTAACAAAGAAGTGCTGCTGAACGGGTCTGACTTCTGTATGTAGATGGAATAGGCTCAAACAACTAGGAGCACAGAGATACCACGTGAATTTTTTCAGTTATTAATCCTTATGAACCGTGAAAAGACTTGAAATCTGTGAACAGTAACTCCCAGACAGCTAGACAGAGCAGAAGTTTGCAACAGTTTGACCAAGAAACAAATCATAGATACGTCTGGAAGATGTGATTTGATTTCCAGTCAGGACTGACTCCCCTCTTATGCTGCATGATGTTTGTGTATCTCTTTTCCTGCAAGTATTCACGTGTTGAAAGAAGGAATTACTTTTCCAGTCACAATACAGATTATGTTATTGTTTAATCAGAAATCCAAATTTCCTACTAGTTAATGAGACTAAGAAGTGTTTAAGATGAAGCTCATTCTTAATTGATTTGCTAGATCTGAGCCAGAATGCACTGTCAATTGTAAGATGAAAAGATTCATTCCAAAGTCAGCTGTGTTAAAGGGTACTGGGGAAGTGAAACCCTGACTGCTCCTTGTCCAGTATGTAATTTAGTACCTGAGGGAAAAGTCTTTCAGCTCCAGTTATACTTAGCTGCCTTTTTTCCCCCTCTCCATCTTCTTCCTTTGCCCTGCACCATAACCAGGCAAGGTCTTGTAAGAAGGACTGGATATGCAAAACTATACAGACAAACCTAATGCCACCTTCATTCTGCAGAGAAGACTCTGTACCTACTTTCTTTTAACCATATGTTCTCTTGCCTATTAAACCACTTTGCACAATTGAAACTACAATCCCATGGGATGTAGATACTGTCCAAACTGGGGCTTCTGCTTTTTTTTACACAGACTGCCTCTCTGGGCTGACAAATTCTAAAGGGCTGTTGCTTCGCTTTCATCATTAATCAAAAGCAGTTTGGGAAAAAACAGTCTAGAAGTTGAAGAAGATGTAGCCTTCAAGCACTGCGTTCTTGCATGTGGACTAATGACTAGTGGGAGGGGTCAATCAACACCCTGGATTGAAGCTACCCTTGTCCTCTTGGTCTTCTAGTATCATACAAATCCAGCCAATGGCATGAGTTCTTAAGAGTCCATTCCTTACAGATCCATCAGAGCACAAGAAGCAGAAAGTAACTCACGTGTGATTTGCTTGGGCTCATCTAGCTGAGAGCATTTATACTAGAGAGACTCTAACCTGTGTTTTAAGGGGACTTTACAGAATTGGTACAGAATCACATTAGAAAGAATACAACAAGCTTTAAGAAGCACTTCAAATTTTAAACAGCTCTGACATTTGCAAAGATGAACTTTGGCTTATTCACAAATAAAGTAATTTCACCAACTAGCAGTTACTTGGAACTGTGATCATGCCATCTATACGTGCAAATCAATTTTTAGATGCTTTTGCTAAATTCTTCTATGATACTATTAGATGTTATTATTACCCAGAGAAATCATTCAAGGACAGTACAGTGTCTCATTAAGTTGCTTGATACTCAATAAACTTTGTCAAGAAATTGAAAAAAAGGAAGACAAAAGAACAAAGACAACAGAGAAATAAGAGAGGAAAAACTACCTGGACCAAGCCTCATGATCTTGGGAATCAAGCCTTTGTACAGAGCCAGGAATCTGCAACAGAAGAAAAACAAACAAAGAATTTCAAACATTATTCTTGCTGTAAAAGAAGAATGGAATTTTAGCATGTGTTTGTTAAAATGCTGGCAGAGCACTTAGAAGCAATTATTTGAAATTACACATGTTCAATAACAGGCAGTATCTGGATTTTAACATTTTACAGAGGCAGATTAGATGAAGAGAAAAAGTTAATCAATGTTCAGTCACAAAAGCCATGTTGTGAGTGCAGCCAATCAAAAATATGACTTTAATCAGTGAGATGGTTTTACTTTCAAGACAACTCTGTTAACAACAGCTGCATACATGGACAAAATGACGACTATAATTGAATATCAAAGCTACAACTCAGTCCTCACTTAAGAAATATTTTAAAAAGTTGGAAAAAGTTACTGCCACAAAGATCTGTCCCTAATTTAATTATTTCAGCAGTCATTTTACAAGTGGAGTTAAATTGGGAAATACTCTGTTTTCTAGTCTTTTACAAAAGAGTTGAAAAAATTACACATGAGATATACAAAGCATTTATTTGTGGGCCATACATTTTGACAGCCCAGTAAGCCTTCTGTAAAAGCTCACATGAAATAGGAAGTTTATTTTAGTATCTTTTAATTCTAAAAGACATGTTCAAAGTGTAACATTGTGCTCTTTTGATAAGTGCGTTCATGGTGGCTTAATGTCCTTGTGAAATCTGAAATATAACAACATTGTTTTATGGACCCGTATGAACTAAAACAGAGGTCTGGACATATATTAAAATAAGAATTTTTACCCTTCCTCTTTATAGACTGTTGCCATAGTTTTAAGACAGGTTCTGTACTTGATCTCTTCAGGAACTGGCTGTGGTCCTTGAATCCTACTTTTTGCAACATCAAAAGGAATGTTAATAATTGAGGCTATTGTTCCTGAGACTAGCCCAATTCCAAATTTCCTCAAGAACTCCAAATTTGGATCCTGAAAAAAAAAAAAAAAAAAAGAGAGAGAGAAAGAGAGAAAGAAGAAATAAGAAGGGAAACGGAAGGACCTATGCAGGTTAAGCACTATAAAGTAATATGCATTTAATCAGAAAACTCACACAACATAACACACTCATGTTATTTTAGCGGAACACATTAGGATTTCCTATGCTGGAACTTGTTTTCTTGACAATCCTATTGGCTATGTTTTTACACATGGTCTAAATTGCTGAAGTACACATTTCCTCACACAGGATTTATAAACACAGTTCATAAAGAAAGACTGGTATGGCATATGGGGATGATTTGTATAATTGGGCTTCACAATGTACTTAGTATTACTGTATCAAAACAGGAGAAATCCAAGCACACTATTAGCTAATTGGCCAGAATATTTTACAAATGACAGCAACTTCCACCATGAAGCCTACTAAAATGCTCATTTGTGTGTTGGACCCCCAAATGCTAAATTAAATAAAGGCTAATCTCAGTCTGCTGCCATTCCCCTCCAGGTTTTTTACATTTATTTTCACATGTAGCTGATCCACTGTACTGAGAAGTGCTAGCTTCCTGCTATTAACAATCCAGCTCAGTGCAATGGCAAGAGAGCCTCCACGTTCCATGCATTATAAGCAATGGTAACTCGCTCAGCTAATTGGCTGAAGAATTCACAACAGATTGCTTCTGAACCCTATTTTATGCTCAGGGTGCAAGTTAGAAGTAGGTCAGAAGTGCATCTAAAGTTTTTTGCTCGCTTCCAGTTCATGATCTGGCTGGATTTTATTTGATCATTTAGGAAGACCTCCTACCTGGCCATTTTCTACTACATCTAAGAATTCAGAGCCATCTGGGATTCAAAGACTCTTGAAAGAAGCCCAATTCTACTTCTATAAGTAGCAGAAGTCATGGAGAAGCATCCACCACTGCCTCTCCTATGCACATACTTTTTTTGCTGTTGGTATTCAATAACAAGAACACTTTTGTACTATATCAAACTCTATATGTGCAGTTCTATTTTTTCCTTGAAGTCACTTAAATTATAGAAAACCATCAATAAATATTAGATGATCTTGCCACATCATAATATCAGTATATTAAAAATCCTTTGTTTTCTAAACCTGTACATTCGTGAGAGAAAACAAGATCAATGAAGGTTTCTTTTCCAGATCAGCAACAAGAACATAAGTTAAAATCTGCACAGTATGCATTGGTGGAAGCTCACACAGGTGTTCGGATATCAAAATCAGCAGAGCATTTTATTACTAGCAGAAAAACTCACCAAAGACTTCTATTTCACAAAACATGGAGCGTACTGACAATAGCTTTTAAAATTTAGAATAACTTGCATTACCAAACAAATTGTACAGCTTAATTAGTAAAAGGTTTAGCAGCAGACCTCTGTCTGTTCTGTACATACTGTCACTGGTTTAAATGGAAATAAAATAAAGCCTATTTTTCTTGTACTCAGGGAAGAAAAAGGATCACTTGGAAAACCAGGCACAGCAGCCCTTTTCCAGCATGGTGCGTACCCTGCAGCTGTATGATCACACCTGCACCCGGAAACTGAGGTAGCTCCTCAGGCCAGCCTGCAGGGAGGCTGCACTACTGGGTTTATATTTCATTGTCTAAAATATCCTCTTCAAGTGCAAGGACACATTTTCAATAGTACCAAGCACTCTGGATTGTACTCTGGGCTAGGCAATGCATATCAGGCAAAAGTATTTACTTTTTAAACAGTGAATTTCAAGCCTCGCTGCTTATATTTGAATGATAGTTCATTTTCTTATTTTGGTGAATTCCCCATGTCAGCGTTGCTTGCCTTGTGACTGGCAGTGCCACAGAGTACATTATATGCAGTAGTGTCCCATAAGGCAACTCTTTTTGAAATATAACACTGCACCAACATAATTAAAGGGAAATTAAAACAAATTGCTTCATTTCTATTTGTGACATAAAAAATGTTGGAAGGCAGCATTTTGCTTGTACACAAAACTGGATTATAACTAAATATGCTACAGTATTCACTGGTTTTGCTCTATAACTTCATTTTTTATTACATATCTTATGAGAAATGTTTTTCTGTGATATTCATCACTGCCATATGCAAGTCATTTAATTAACGTAATGGATTCCACATAAATATAAAATAATTAAAAAGCTGTTTTTTCCTAAAAACACAGAATAGTTTCTATTAGTGTGCTACTACTTCCACATATAAAAAAGGAGATTTCCAAATACAACTTACGCTTCTGTCAACAAAACTTATATGGACAAAAGAGCATTGGCTATCTCTCATGTAGGTACAAGCTGGTGCTATTAGGAAACACTTGTCCTTCTTTTTACACTGAAATTCTATCCCATAACTTCCACCTAGATTAGATGCTACTTAATTCCTTTTATATTCAGTACTTTCTAGTAACAGAACATTCTAACTCTGAGTCTAACACATACACACCCAAGTGCAAGACTGTCCACCACTGGAATCACTTCATTAATCACTTTCAGACTCCCAAGTCCCAGGCTCTCCTTTAACTATTTATTCACATGCACGTTAGCTAGGCATTTTGTCAAAACCTCTGGCAAAATCTTCCATACTAAGAAGGTCACTTAAATCCATAAGCAGCAAATATATTAATCCAACAATGTTATAACTCTGGTAAATGCAGATATGCTTGGAACTCAGTTAATTTAGGTCACTGATAAGATCATTGTGAATCCAAGTGCTGATGGAGAGCATGATCAGAAGACTGACTCCTGACTCTGTACCAGAGAAACAGAAAATTAATTTTAGAATAAGGAATAACTCACCATGCATGTGTACTGATTCAGGTACTCAGACACAGTTCAAATGACGAAAGGTGGAATACTACACTTACTATATACAGTGAAGAAGGTAAGTATTTTCAAAAGAACAGCTCAAAGTATATGAGGTAGTTGGTAAAGACAGATAGTGTGAACATATATGGTGGAATGCATATAAGTGTGAAATGACTGCTATATCTAAATACATATGCTGAACGTGACGTAATAGGTCAGCAGAGAAGCAAGGAACAGAACTGAAAGGCTTTGCACATTAGTCTGCACATCCATCTCCCTGTGAATAGAAAGTTTTTAAAAGGCAGAACACTCTGGTTTGGCCAGCTCTGCAGTTCTGCTTGGCACACCTTGGAATTCTGGGACTGAAGAGGAACTAGAGATAGTTGCTGTCTCATCATTTTGGTCAAGATGAAGTGTAATAAGCACAGGAATTCCTATAGCAAGCTAAGAGGTTCCACAGGACCTTACTTGGGGTATATTGACTATAATCAAGTGTTTGATAGCAAAAATGTTGCATGGATTGTCTTTCTGAGTCTCAGAGGAGAGCTGGGAAGAAATGCTCTCATATTCTGTTAGCAGGGAGGGGCAAGCTGGTACTGGTGTGTTCAGGTGATTTGAAGGCACACAGACTCTGGGCAGAAATCAACAGAAATGAAGAGAAAATAATGTAGATTCACTGTAAGGCTCCAGAGAGTGTGAAAACAAGTCTTGTCACTGTAGTGGTAACATCATGCCATGATTCTTTTAAAAAATAGTCACAATTTTTGTTTGCGACTTACTCAACATTTGACCACAGTTTTACAAACAGCTTCATGTTTTTATTTACTCTGAACTTCTTAACATCTCATGCATTTACATTGTAAACTCCTTATTGTAAACTATAGCTTGCTGTCTGATTACTATAATGTTCTGCTCTTTGTCAAGATGCATAGGAAATGCTGAAATAATAACAACAATAAACATATTCATGAAAGGCATTCCAAAATGCACAGTCACAGCTGCATATTGTTTGAATTAAATGTGCCTTTTCACACTGGTATTATCTTCGATTCCTCCTTCAGAGCAATCTCATTGTAGCAGACATTTTTTTAAGTTTTTAAAATCCATCTGTCAGATGGTTGACAGCATAATAAAGTGAGTGACAGCTACTAGGATAAATGTCCTGGCTAGTCTCCAGTGTGAGATGACTGCCTGCTATAAAGAGAAGGCATTTTCAAACACTTTGCAACCCTACCAGTGTTCTTTTTTTTCCCCCTGACAATACAATTTCCAAATACAACTGTTAATCTTCAGTTACAGGTAGTATTAATACCTACTATCTATTATTTTGCTATAATCTTTTGGACCTCCCAGGCAAAGCCACGGCTCCACTCCACTTAGTCCTAAATCAAACAACTGCACCAAAGAATTTTTGATATAAAGAAATTAAACAAAAACAAAAACCAAACAAATAGAAACCCAGAAGATAATAAAAATGTAGACGTGGAGTACAAAATGCACAGCTGTACAGTTGGTAAGAGAAGAGGCAGATTGATCTGTGCTTGTTTCTCTTAATGAACATTACGTCATTGTAGATTAATGTTAGACTACTGAAAGAATACTGAAGAGACAAAAGAAACTCAACCACTTTGACTTCCCACAAACTCCTTTATTGTCTGCATCTTTCCATCACCTGTTCTTCTAGTCCCATAGCCACCTATACCAGTGATATTGTTTACTCAGTATTTCTGTCATTCAATATTCAGTGCATGATTTTACACTTCCTAGGGTGCAGCTATTTGGAAGACCATCAACTACGCTGATAAAAACAGTCAGCCAATTTCACATGAACCTTCTGTTGTAACTCCAATCAGCTCTCCCACATGGAGTCAGCCTACATAGATAATCAGATTGTTCATAAACTGTTGGGTTTACAAGCAGGCCATATCTTCAAAGCATCATTTAGACATTAGCTATGACTCTCTTAAAATTCCTTGAAGTAAAAACTGGCACTTAGGAATGGACATCTTTTTGCTTACCCCCTACATCTTACTGTTATCCATTATCAATCTCAGTTATACAATTAGTTATGTAACAGGAAAAAATAAAGAGTAGCACCACAAATATCAGAACTAAAAAAGACTGATGTCCTATGAATTCTTGTCTTGTGGCTAACTGATTTTGTATATAGAAAGGTACAAGCTCAGACTAAGATTTACATAGCCTTTTTTTCCTATAAAGTTCAGTCTTTAATAAGGCACAAGCTCCCACTGAAAATTTCTCTTAGCTGGGACACTTGTAGGATCTTACTTCCTGTAACATGACCATTTGTATGTCTTGTAAGAACTTGGTTTCAAGTGTGCCTCTACAGGAATACCACAGACCAGGAGAAGGTAAGATAGCAAAGGCTCTATGATACAGTGTGTGGTGACAATGGTCAGAGAAGAAGCCTTTAAACAACACTGGTTATCATTTCAACAGTCTCAGAACACCTCAGCTGGAGAGCTATGATCAGTGGGTGACTTGTGACATTGTTCTGGGTACAGCAGTGCCATTTTGGTTAGGTGACAGGATGTCCTGATAGTTGAGCTTGCACAGTATCTCTGGGGTTACTCTTTCTCCACTCTGATCCAGCCTTCTCCTAAATCACCTTGTTTCACTATTTATTCAACTGTGTTGTACCACATGCACTTTGCACTCTGTTTCTACATGTAACATTTTCATTGGTGTAGATCTGAAAACAAGTGGAAATAAAATTGTTCTCTACAATCTTATTTATTTGCCAAACTGATTTGTCCATTTCCTTGCCTATAGGAGTTTAGGGCCACTTCTCTGGCAAAACAAGACTGCTCTGCTCCTGCTGCTCAGTGCAGCTCCCTTTTAACAGGAGGCAGCTGCAGCAGGCAGTGTCTGACTTGAAATGAGTTTTGCAGCTGGCCAAGATTCAAAGGGAGGTTTCACCGGGCAGTTTTCATATTGTTAATAAGTATGATAGCCACTTGGAGGTGGTAGTGAGCAAAGGTTTTAATGAAACTGATGTTTACCATCAATCCAAACTATGATAAAATAAAAAAGCAAGAGCTGCTGGAAGCCTATGAAGCATGCCATAAAAGCATGTGCCATAAAACTGAGCCGATGTAAATTTTCAGACTAATTTGATTGCTAGTGCAGATGCATAGCCGTTAATGCTCTATGGGTGATACATTAGTGGCAATTGAAACAAGACTGGTTTATTCCATGTTCAGTAAACTGAGCATGAGGTTGGCTGTAAATGGTCTGTTTAGCAGAATAGACTGAACATATGAAGAATTATTCATTATGAACATTTACAACCCACACATGTCATTTATATCATTCAACCACTCAACATAAAAAGTTTATTGTTTTTGGCAAAATAAGCTGCAAACATCCTTAATTGGGATGCAAATTTAATGCACAGTTTAGCACTGTTGACAGCTAAAAGGCTCATATGGACATTTCCATACATTTTTCCACTTACGCTACAGAAGGTGAACAGCAGATACACAGTCAAAAGCAAGAATTATTTCCAGTGTAGTATTCTTATTTCATAATTTTTATATGCTTGTCAGTATCACAAGACTTTTAAGATTTGATTTTTTGGTGAAATGTACAAAGTGAAAAAATTAGGTTTTTTAGTGAAATCAAACGTGGGAAAACATGGAAAACTACAGCTAATTTTTCAGACTGCATAATGGCTTCTATCAAATGTATTGTACAGGTTTGACAACTCAGCCTCTAGTACTTGCCTACTGACAGAAAATAGTTACATTATAGATCACAAAATATTTTTGAATGCTGACATTTTCCAATCACTGAAGAAAAGTACAAGGCATATAAACATTTATGACATATCATTGGCTAGCACAAGCAAGATGAGGCCTGATCTGTACCTCCAATTAAACTCAGGGTAAGACTTGCATCAATTTTAATGGGAGTTTGATCAGAATTATTGGCTACATCTTCATCTTTGTGTACAGACCCATCTACAGCATGGCGGCTGGCTGCTCTACAATGTCCTTTTAACTTCATTAATGCTACTAAATGCTATCACCACCCAAATCAGAAAGCCTGCAAGGAATCTGCCTATTAGGCTTCTTGCTTGAGCTAACTCCCAAGCCATACCCAGGAACAGTGCAAGCTGTCTTGGGCCAGGGCATGCTGAGCAGCACACACAAATGAGTTTCAGCAATGCTGCTCAATTTACTAGCTGAGATGTAGCCACTGCAAGCCACTGTACAAGCCACTTCGCTCCAGTTATGCACAATAAAAACCCCTCCACTTGTAGTTGATGCATTCTTGTTGTACACTGATCACAGACAGAATACACAGGACAGCTGGATCACCAGGTGACACCACCAAAGTAATTTAAATAAATACAGACAGTGAAGGAGAAATCTATGTTCTAGATGTTAACGATTCTCATTGTCATACAGAACCTGTACCAAGAGCTAATTTCTCACAGGTCATAAAGCTCTGAATCTTTCTAATCATGTGTTTTACATACATATTCAAAGTGAAATTATGCCAAATGCTATTACTATTCTTCCATTACTATGCAGGTAAAATACAGCATTTCCATAGTATGTACTCACAAGTTTCTGTCCTTACTTGCATATTATTCTGAGTGCTCTCCATAGTAACTACAATTTCCCATCTTTTCATCAGAATAAGTGTTTACTCCCATCTTTGTATCAAGTTATCCTTGTGTTTTGAGTTTTAGGAATGTATGATTAAAGTATGTAGCAAAGTATGCTTAAATACACTAAAATAAACCTGTAGTAACTTGTGGGTTAGCTGCTCTTTAACAATTCAATTTACTGTAATGATCTGCAAATAAGAAGTGGAACTTTTCTCCATTTGTACAGTCTTGCCAACAAAAATACCAGGCCACTCAGAAGTGCAGAAAAAAAGGAGGTGTTGCTTCATCTGGGAGTAGAAACCGATCCCTTTTGATGTAAATTGCAGTTTCTTATATGAATATCCCTACGTATTACACCTGTGACTGTTTTAACTGTCATCATCTAAAAATCACATTAGTGAAAACACACTTCAGTAAGTAATGCACTGGAGTCATTAATAAACCATTAGCTGTGGCTCACACAGCCGTTCAGAAAGTTTCCAGTATTAGTATATTTTCATTCATAAAATATCCTTTTGTCATAAAAGGAAATGTCCTCTTTATATAAAATCATATAAGACTGCTGACTAAAATTTCTTTAAGGACAATTACGGCTTTATTCTTTTTCTCAGCTTACTCATAGGTTATTCCACAGAAAGTCTCTGTGTATAACTGCATAAGTTTGGTTTTGGGCTGTTTCCCTCTCATGTGGGTATACCTGTTCTGTCATCATTCAACGCTAGGTTGAACAGCCTTCAGTAAATAGACCTGTACACAGCATGGCCAGCATTACTTGCATAGCACAGCTCTGTTCGCTCATCAAGCTTGGCACCTTATTTTGTGAGTACTGAGAAATTTTCTAGAGACTGATATTTCTTTTCTAAGTCAGTTTACCACAAACAAACAAAACAACAACAATGCACATACCTAACATGAGCATAACATACTAGCACCTCGTTTATGCCTTTTCAATTTGATACTGTGGCATAAAGGAGTTTTCATAAAATTGCGATTTTAAACATGATTACTTTGTTTCTACTCAGCTTTTCTTAAAAAGGCAGATCCTTACTTTGCTTCACATATTTTGCCATGAAAATGCTACAGATATCTGCAAAACAGAGAGCTAGGTTAGTCACGAGTTAGTCACTGCACAGTTACACACTGAAAAATACAGTGTTAATCAAATTGCCAAACCTCTTATCTGTTTGTGTACTCCACTGTATGAGAAACTTACTTTATTGACCGGAAGAATGTTTTTCACATTGAAGTAGAATCCAAAGTAAACCATGTTAAAAACTCCGTGACGGCCCAATGTTGCAGTAAGCCCTTTGTTGAGTCCACGGAGGCCCAAACCATCAGTTCTGATGATCTGCTGAGCTTGAACAAAGCTGGATGGTTGCTACACAAGTTAAGAAAAGGAAGGAGGAGATCAGCTTTAAAAAGAAAACAATAACCTCTGCCTCATTTCAGTTCCATTGACAAACAGAGTTGCCAGCTCTTGTCTTTTTATCTTAAGTCTCACCATATTTTATTTTCACTAAAAAAAAAAGAAAAAAAGAATCCTCATTTTTGTGATTGCAGAAAAAAGATGAAAACATCCCTAAAACAAAGAGAGCAATCTTAAATTCATCATTTTAAAAAGTTAGTTAAATTTGATAGAGAAACTAATGGCATCAGATATGTGAATTTTGGCAACAGTTTTGTTGTTTTTTTTTTTTTGTCACTGTGTATGCTGTTAAGATTATGACAGCTGAAACCCTTGCACAACTA
Organism: Oreortyx pictus; assembly: GCA_036925125.1. NCBI lineage: Eukaryota > Metazoa > Chordata > Aves > Galliformes > Odontophoridae > Oreortyx > Oreortyx pictus. The sequence goes on from JAUPFR010000006.1 coordinate 36,516,968, forward strand.
GAGTATACAACAATAATTCTGGACAATTAGAAGATTAAAAAAAAGCTTCTAAAATAAAACTGATGGCACAGAGATATGCACTACATGGGAGTGATGAAAGAACAGAATTGGAACAGGAAATAAATTGAGCCCTTATGGATAAAATAGCAAGTTGTTGGGAACCACAGATTAGAGCAGCAAGGGACAGTACAAACATTTGTGCTGAAGAGCTGTTTGTCAGTTCCAGATTCATTATTAAAAATAGATTTGGAAGATGGCAAAAGGTATATATGCTGACTGGGAACATTTCATTTTAAAATATTGACTTTTGAAAGAGTTACTGAGTACACAGAATGTTTTAAAACTAGATCACATGTTAAATGCTTTTCTGTCATAAAGGCAGGCAACTAACTTTAATATTGTGGTAATGAAACTCCAGAAAAGAAGGCATAGATTCTTTTACTCATAAGCATCCAAGTGGAAATCCTGTTTTGCACTCCTGGTGAATTAATTGACATAAAAGGTATAGTTAGATTTTGAAAATCACAACACTCACTTATATTCCATGGTATAGATACAGGAATTATCTTTAGAAATCCTGTTTTGAAAATAATGTCCAAAAGGCATAGAAATCATCTTAGCCAGACAACTGCTACCTGATGAAAGCCAGAAAGGAAGAAACTTCCTCAAGATCCACTTAAATGACAACGAGTTCCTCAGACAGTATCTGCCTAAGTACATGTTTGATCTGTACCACAATATATTGTGATACTACCAAAGAAGCTTCTGATGCTTTAGAACTCTTTTATCAGAATTATGGAAAAGCTTCTCTAAAGAAACCTTTGACTTGATCTTGTTTTTCTCCAAATAGTAAAAATGGCTCTAGGTAATCAAATATTTTATTATAAAGGCAAAATGTGACTTCCACTAGGCTGCTAAAACATGAAAATACCGAAGAATTTTGACTACAGTGCTGGTGAACACTGCTAATCTCAATATGCTTATCTGTTCAATACCTTCCCATTTCAAAATATCACTGTAGTAGATCAACACCATCAGCCAAATTATCCCTGTTATAACCAACACAGCATATTACTGCTTATTTAGGGGACTGACAAATTTAGTCTTTAATACTAGATTTCATTCTGGTTCTTTTTTTTTTTTTTTCTTCCACATTTAGTAACTAATATTATCCTGTTAATGCTTTGCACACATTTTACTAAATTCACTTTCCTAATTACTCCCGGGATTCAAATCAGAATCTATTAAAGAATGTAGATTCCCAGCATGGAATGTGGTCCAGACACTAGCAATAGTATTTTTTCTCATGCACAAAAAAACAGGATTAGATCTGTAAAGAAAACACAAAAACAAGCAAATAAAGAACAAAAAAACCCATAGTTGTCTGGAATAAAGTGATTTAAAAGCTGAAGAGAGGAGCTTTCAATAGTAAGGTATCCCTTGGTCTCATATTGAATACAGATTTACTCATGACTCAAAGGGAACGTGTGTCAGTTGCTGAACACTCTAGATGGGATTCATCATTCCAGATGTCTACATCTGCTAAGTCTACATCTGCAACTGAGCTACTCAGAAAGACTCTTTTTCTTGTCCTTTAGCAATTAGGAGGGTTACCCTAGAGAACAATTCACCAGACATTTAAAATGTCAGTTGATCATGCCACAAGAGTTCTAAACTCTGCACTGGTGTTGGGAGGACCTGAGGATAACTAAATTGGGGGAATTCACTGTATGAATATCCAGAGTTTGATTCACTTCAGACAATTGCTGACTGGTACTTGACAGAGACCTAGACAGCAGGATCTGGAGATTGTCATCTCATCCTAGAGCAGAAACTTGTAAAGTCAAGTGAGAAGACCTCTATCATCACATCAGCATCTATAGCCAGTGAGTTTTCCATGGCTACAGGGAAAAGATGGAAAGAGAAATCCAAATGAAAAAATGTTGGAACTTCAAGGTAAACAAAAAAATATTGTGTTATTTTTACCTGTAGCAATCCAAATGACATAAATGCCAATATGTGATTTATTGCAGCCTTTTTCTTTAAACCTATCAGCACTAGAAAGATGATCTGGTACCACAGAATAATTCAACTGTCACTGTACTGTGTGAATATTTGTTTTGGGGGTGTGCAGGAGTCTGGGTGTGGGTGTGTGTGTTCATGCTCTTCCTTGTTCCTTTAAACAAGACATATTTATTATTTCAATACAATAGTCAAAGAAATATGTAACCTGCATTAGGTTTCATCATATAATATGAAAGCAGCACAATGGCATAGGTACATACCTTACTTAAACCCTTAAAAAAAACAGTGCATGGTAATGAAGTGAGTGTACCACTGTCCTACACTCTGTAATAACATGCACGTGCTTCTCCCAGTAGGCTTGAGTTTACATGCTTTGAATGGAATATCCTTTAACACGTTCTTTTTGAGAACCTGAGATCATGGTACTGAAGCCACTAGTTTTTCTGATTTACAAAAAAATTCTAGAATTATAATCCTTTTTAAAATACATATTTAAAATCGATACCTGTGATTTAAGACCCCTGTTTTTTTTTTTTTTATATATCTAAGCAAATACTTTCAATCATATTTTAAGAGTAAATTGGGTTCCTATTGCAGTTAATTTGTTTGATACTATACTGTGATTTGTATTTTGTGAATATGTGCATTTAAATTAAATGCAAGGAATTTTCACTTAAAACACCTCAGACTGTTTTTGAACGTCAACCAGAAAGGATTGTGTCAATTGAAGCAATTCATTTCACAAAATTTGTTGATTAAAACAAGGTGGTCTTTGTTACAATGTCTGAAATACAGAAAAAAAAAAAAAAATATATATATATATATAAATCAGTCTCTTACAACTTTAGGGGAACTAGTTTTCACAAAGTGAAGTACTGATGATTTTATACGCCAAGATGTACATTTTGTGATTTTAGTATGATAGATCATTTGCATCTTCACAACCGTGAGGCAAAAAGATCAAGAATATCTGCCTACTTTACTGAGAAGACAAGGAACTAAAGCTGTAGTCTGTAATTTCATATCTCCTTCCTGAGATAGGAATCCTGTCATGCACTGTTTTCTACTTTCAGGAATCCAAACTTTTTGTTCTTGTACAGTATGAGCAATTTGTTTCAGAGGCTTTACTGCTCATGGTTAAAAAATGTCTAGCCCAGAGACCTTGGGCAAACCGACATCTCTGGTATGCACTGAGAATGTAACAGAAATTTACCAAGTGTAATAAGATTTATTCTCAAGGAGAGTGCTTCTCTGAATGAGCTACAGAGTCAATAAGAGCTACTTTTTATATCAATAAACTCATACAAAATTGTGAAATCTACCAGCTACAATTCAACATAGAAGATACCACCTGAACACCACCCAGGGCATTGGACCTCAGTGTCTGTGCCAACCCCCCGTTCTCACTAGAAGTCTGGAGTCTGCCAGGGTAAATGTATGTAAGAGTCTCAGATTTATACTTCTGGATAACAGATCTTCACAGTGCTGTACAACTGACTGCTGCGGGAGTAAATAGGTGTACTGAATATCTGCAGGGAACTACTGACAGATGATAATACTGTATGCATCCTGATGCATATTTGACAGCATAATTTTATGAGTCTCTTTTCTTTTTTTTCCTTTTCCACTAAGCTTGTGGGAAAATCATTTGCAGCAAGCCACTACAGTATAGATATTCTCATCTAAACATGAACTTTCAAGTGCATTACACTTAATAAAGCAAAACAAACAGCAGTAAAATTCTCATACCTCTGTGAAACTGCTTCGATTTGCCTGCAAGGTAACCTTTACTACTTCAAAAGGATTGACCACAACTGCCTCCGTTAATCCAGATCCCAAGCCAGCAACTGCAAATGCCTAGGAAAGTTAAATCAATCAATACGCAAAAATGAATAGTAAAATATATTCGGATTATTAAACTGAATAAGGGAATACAAGGAAATATATCAGCTATGTGTCAGTATTCTACTACAGAAAAATGCTAGACCTTGATCGGATGCTGGCAGTTCTTGAAGACAATGTGACAATTGACATAAATCACATTCAAAAAAATGCAAACTAAAATTTTCATGGCACTCTGTGTTATTGATTTATCAGGAAATCATGAGAAAATAATGCCCTCCTGTTAGCTTTGGGTGGAGCCTAAGTAAAAACACAAACATAAATGCAGTTACACAGCAAGGGAAAAAGTTAGAAGTAAGGTACTTAGTCAAACTGTACAAGGAGAAGAAATGTTCCCATAAACACCCGTCCTTAAAAGGTTTAGATAGGAATAAGTGGTGCACATGGAAATGCCCACATTCTTTCAAAGGGTGAATTATATCTACATAGAAGCTGATGGTACATTACAGCCATATAAATGGTGATATTCACTACTTTGCTTTCCATCAGGAAATAGCATTTAGAAATATATGACCCTTTTTTTTTTTTTTTTTTTTTGTTACAGAAAAAGGATTCAAATATTCAAGTCAGTTAAGAAAAATCAGACTGGTTTATTTTTATGATTATTTTACATTTTTATTGCCTCCACTTATTGTCTTTAAACTTTCTAGGGGGTGAAAAGAGTCCCAGCACCATAATGGAATATGCTGAGTATATCTGTTGAAATTCAAGGAAACCAGTGGTAAGGAAAAAACAATAGCAAGAAAAATAACTCATTCAATACAGGGGGTTTTGTGTCAGGACTCTTGGGAACTCAAGGAAGAGAATGGGAATTTGGAAAGGTAATGGCAGGCTTTATCCAAAGTGCCTTTGTCTCCAGCCATACTACCACATTACCAACAGACCAATTTTTTCCAGTGTAAGATAGGAACATGATCTATCCTTTTCACCATCAAACAGCAGGGATATGATGCTAATGTATGTGTCTCTCTTTTGACAGTAATTTTTCTCTCAGAAAGAGTTCTGTACAAGCACCTAAGTAGTTTAGGCCAGAATCTCTCTCAGTTGTTTTTTAATTTCCATACCATGCCTACCTTAGAAGCAAAAATGCCTCTATGATAATAAAAAATGCACCAAAAACTGTGCAAGAGAATTGGGATGGCTGGTAGCTGTTTCACTTGCTATATAAGGAACAGCGTTCAGTCAGCAATGGTGTGTTTGTTAGTATGTGCAATTTTTTTCAAGAATTTCCTGAAAATTTTAACATGGTTGGCATTGGAAATTTTTCACTACCCTAACCTCTGTAGCATATCCAGAAATATATCAGCTCTTTCATACAGTTGTCATGCCATTACTGAGAAAAAATGTGCATTTTCTATCACTTTCAGAAAGTGGTAATACTTATAAAATTATCTTATTCCAGAGGATACCATAGTAGAATTAAGCCCTAAGCATAAGTACAGCAGACAACACATGTTAGCAATGCTTCAGTATAAAAACATTTTGTGCATATGTGTACCCTATATTTTGTTTAATTAGAGTTCTATTCTTGAGATGAAATCCTATCTCTGCTGACATACAAGGAAATTTTGCTATTGACTTCAGAAGAGGTAACAGTTTTTTCTTAATGTTTTATATTTCTACTGCAATATCTTTATAATTAGATTGAGGTTTACATTTTTGCAATAGTTCTGCTGTGCTTCACAGAATGGCACTCTGGTAGCATCTGAGTAAGGTCTCTAGGTACTATCATCACATGAATAAAATAATAATGAAAATGTTCAACTTTTTATTTTTCAAGATTGAAGAATGGCAAGCTGCATGCCAACTCTTCTTTGGTGACTGTCACTATTCACACTGACAACGTTGTGTCATTTGAGAGTATTATCATTAAGAGAAAATTAATGCAACTATCATTTTGATAAATTATGTTATCAAAGATTTCAAGGGACAAGTCTGTTCTAAAAAGAAATGTGATTTGAGTCAACTGACCCCTTAAATTTTGGGCTTCTAATATGGAAGGAAATGGATGGGATTGTTCTGTATATGTATTAAGATAGAACATGCAGTGTTGCTGTCATACATACCAGTCCTGGTGGTAAAGATGCATATCCTAGTAGCTTCTTGTATTGTTCAAAGGTGAAAAACTATAAAGAAAAGTTAGACTGAAATCGCATGGAAAAAATTATGAGTCAATTATGCAAGTTAGTAAACCAAACTACAGTATTTCAGTACCTCATATCTCGAGTAGCAATTTGAAGTTCTCAAAAATAAACATAAGCCATTTTTCATTTTACAGAGTTTCATGCTCACTGTATCAGTGTTCAATGTGCAATAGAAGACAACTAGGCTTCAGAACATCATCACAAAAGCAATTAATATTTCATATAAGAGCTCACTTAAAACAATTTTTGTTTCCAATTTTTTATTTATTTCCTCTAACATCTAATTTTCATATACCAATTTAAATGTAGTAGCAGATACTATTTCTCACAAGATATTGCCCTTATATTTAATATAATATATTGAAATCACCATCCTATTTCTCACATAATGGTCTACTCCTAAATAGAAAGATGTAATTGTACATTTTTAAGATGGCAACTGTGTAGGTTATTAGAGTTTTTCACTGTCAAGAGACACATCTGTTACAAAGTTTTTGCTCTTTATAAACAAATCTTTCATTCAAGTGTCAATCAGGGGCAGTGGTGCTCAGAAGTTCTGATTATCTAAAGTTCCTTACAGGATGAATTTTAAATGCTGTGCTCCTTTGTGTTTGAACTTCAAGAAAGAAATGGGAAGCTTTTTTCACCTTCACAGTGTGGATGAGTGCAGCCATTTGCAAACGAATTGCTTCGCAACCTAGCACTTCTTGCCACCTAAATCCGTACATTTTCAGAATACTTTATGTGACATCAAGTCAAAGTCAAAGCAGAGTAAATTAATGTTTTTGTTCTTCCAACAGGATTGTTGAGAATAATTCTGTCTGCAGTGAAGACAGTGACAAGCTTCCCATTGACTAATACTGACAGATCATACTTTCTGTGGGCACAAACTCTAAGACACATTAAGCAAGATATTTTCAAAAGAAACTGTAAATGCTTGTTTATTCTAGCAAAATGGAAGATGCAAGGTGATGAAAAACAAGAAAAGGAAAGAGAAATGTAACATAAGGTTAGTGGGTATAAATGGGTATAAACTACCCATAAATGGATTGTGGTCTGAAATCTGATGAAGCTTTCTCAAAACCAAAGGAGTGAGGTCTTGAAGAGTATTCCAATAGGAACAGCGGTGGAGTGTGAAGACAACCTCAGCCTCAGTTACCAGAGAACTATCAGAACAAAAGAAACTTTCCACAAGTACAGAAACATGAGTAATAAGCACCATATTGTCATTTTAAATTGCTTAGAACTCTGTCCTGTGGCAAGTTTGATAATGTTCTTCAGTTAACATAGGCTTCATCTAAAAAGATGCTGATGTTAATGTTAATACCACATTTACAAAAGTAGGGAATGGATTACACTTCTATGACATAAAGTTAAGATTTTAAATACTGAAACCTGAAGGATTGAATACTCTAGCCAGTGGATATATGATTTTTTTTTTAAATTATCAAAAAGGATTACACTATTTTTGCAGAAAAGGCCCAAGAAACAGGGTCTTGATTACAACTGTAATCCAAATAGCGTACAGATCAAACATCCATTTTGCAAACATCCTGCAAATACATTAAAAAAAATTGCACTGGCTTTGACACCAATCAGAAAAGATAGAAGATTTTCTTAGACTGTAGTTTTGTCTTATTGGATAAACAAAGATATCATGAAGCATTGCTTCTTCTATAGTGTATTATAGTTTCCAGTGCTATTTTTACTTATAGGTAAAGGAAATCTTTCAGAACCTGTCAGTTGTAGGTGGACAAACTACTTCTCGGAACTAAATTCAATTCTTACTGTGATAAAAGTTTGCTTTATTCACTTTCCAGCATCTTCCTACTCATTGTTACCCTTCTAACCTTTAATGGAATTTCTGGTATTCCTTAATGTTTTCCATAGTGTCACAGATCTGTAAAATGTTTGTAATAAAGGCAGAAATACAATGATAGCATTTTTTTGACTACAAAATTTTACCTTAAAAAATCAATAGCTTCCTACAGTCATAAATAAAATAACTACTTAATAGTAGCTATGCTTCATATTGTTTTTGAAAGAAAATAAATAAACAGCAGTAAAACTCAATCTAAATATTTCTAAACATATTACAGTAACTAGTATACATACAGCTTTGCCGAACGTATCCAGGTATTTCATACAGATTTATATTATATATATCTACACAAGTTGTTTTTGAAAAAAGAGTAATTTGTTGTTCTCTCTGTGTTTGTATTAAGTCAATAGCCTAGTGCAAAAAAAAAAAAATAATTAAATATCCCACAATAAACGTATTTAATGCATGCCTTTGTGTATATAATAACCAATACAGTCCATCTGGCAAAGATACACTTTAATTCACAGAAACTAGTCAAAGTACTTACCAGATGTCTCATAACACTAAGGTAAAAATATATGCTTGAAACAAGATGTCTGGGAATGCATGAACAATATAAATTGCCCCAAAAGTTCATCTGTTAACCATTTTATTGGCATCATCACTTCTTTCCTCCAAGTTCAATCTAACAAATTTATAAACTTTGACTTTTCCAGAAATACCCATTTTCTTCTTAAGAAGGGAAATAAAGGGAAAGAAAAATAAGAAATAGGAAGGCAGACGTGAGAACCTACTTGCCTAAACTGTATTTGTATCTTAGACACTTAATATGAAAGCTGCATAACTGTGGCTAAATAACTTTGTTTTAGCAGCTTTATATTTTTTAGCAAATAATCACTTAAGGTAAGCACAACAATCCAGCAGCAAAATTAAATCAACAGCAAAATTGAATTTCTCCTTAGTACAAAATATGCCTTGCCTATTCTCTATACACTTCTGTGAGATGTAAAAGGCACTTTACCTAGAAGTTTTCAAAAAAGTTCATTAGAAACCCAAACCAAGGCAGAAAAATTACCTCACTATCTTTTGTGCTTTCTGACCTCAAGCACATAGGCACTGACAGAGTCTTTTGTGATCTTAAATCTCACTAGTCAATTTGGCGATGGGTAAGGGACATATTTAGGCCTGTTGAAATACGGAATACCTTTAGAAGAATAAAACGTGGAGAGCGTGCTAAAGGAAGCACTGAGCTTCCATTAGTGTTTTACATTTAAATCCAAATAAGTTTAGTAGAAATTTCAGCCAAGCTTAATTCTCTTTGGGCCAAAGCATAGACTCAAACCCCACTTGGATGTTAGAAATTGTGCTGGCAGATAAGATCTGACATTAAATAGCTTCAGTACCCAAGATCTTGCAAGTACACCACTGTACTGCCCTATTCTTCCAACACAGAACAGAGCTGCTATCTCAAGGTAACTTAATCTCCTGTTGGTGTCCTTGGAACAGAAAGAAGTTTATACGAATAGCACAAAGAATTAAGAATTCAATGATTTAATTTAAAAGCACATTTAGCATTTAAACCCGATTCTCAAAGTTTCAGAAACAATACTGGGCCCTAACGTTAATGTCCAAGAGGTAGGTAGAAAGCATCCCACTAAGTAGAAGCAGTAAAAAATTTAAGAAGCTTCTGGTGTACAAAAGGAGGGTAAGACAACTGAATTCATTTGCCCTGAAGTTATGAAGGCTAAGGGGATCTAATTCCCGTCTTACATCATCTAGAGAAAGGTTAAAGAGAAGACACTCAGACTGTTCTCAGAGGTCCACAATAACAAAAAAAAAGGAAGCAAGGGGCAAAGCTGCAACAGAAGAAATTTGGATTGAATATAAGGTAAAATTCTTTGCAGTGAGAGCAATTGAACACTGGAGCAGGAGCACAGACAGGCTGCAGTCTTCATCCTGGAAGATTCTGAGAACTCGACTAGACAGGGCTCTAACTATGAAGTCAGACATGCTTTGAGTAGTAGGTCACCAAATGATCCACAGAGATTTCTTCCAATTTAAATGTTTTTATGATTCTCTAAGTATACTAAATATTGTGGATACTAAGCCACTTTACTCAATATGACTAAGAGAAAGTGATTTGTCATTTTGGAATAACTCAGGCTGGTAGGAGAGAAATCAAACTTCCATTTGTATCTAAATATATACTGGAATGTGAAATGCATGATCAGATCAACTTAAAGTCGTTCCAACTGCAATGACATAAAGAGACAGCAAAAACATCACAGTCTGAAGAAAACAAATTATTAGGAAGCTTTTAAATGTCATCCACTTTTCTTTGCTAACCACTGCTACTTTGCCATTAAACTGAAATTCAGTTTACTTAGTTGTGTATTAAATAATTTTGAAATTATTTTCGTCACAGAACCGGGCTGGATCGGCCTGGTTCCGTGACGATTGGTGTGGGGGACCCGCAGACCCACACCCCAGGAAAGGGGAAGGGGGAAAGGGAAAAGGAAAAAGGGAGATGGGCCTAGAAACAAAACAGCGGCAATGATCTGAGGAGGAAAGCTAATTTACTAAATAAGAAATCAGAAAGCAAAATAACACAATATAATACAATATAATTGGAATTGAAGCTAACAAATCAAAGAAAATGAGCAAGAGAGAGTGTCCGATAAACCGAAGGCCTTACACTAACGCTGAAGGCGATATGGCAGCAAGCACCCACTGTTGTGTCGATCCCAAAGGAAAGAGAGTGTCCCGTGACCACAGAGAGTTTTTATCTTTTCCCTCTGAGCGGAAAATACGTAAAAATGCAAAGCATCGCAAAGTCCTCTGGGGAATGTAGTTCTCCTCTTCTGAGACAGGTATACCCGGAAATATCAATGATCTATGGAGTTGGAGTATTAACTCTTTAACTCTTAATGCACTACATGTTGTTATGATGTGGAATACCAATACCAAAAATCATAAAACCATGACAAGGTGACATTATTTGCATCTAAAATGCTAATGCAAACAAGAAGATTACATTAGCAGAACTCCTTTAAGATTCTATCACAAGGTCACATCCTGGCACTTTATACTAATATTCTTCCTCTTTAAAGGAATTGGAATGTAAATGATGAATGGCAGGCTAAGGCTCAGGATCATTTGCAGCTTTTTAGAGTGAAAGAAAAAAAAAGAAAAAAAATCAAGATGCTCTGTATAGTAACTGCTTTTAGACATATTTGATGCAACTACAGAAAACTTCAAAGTTGAGAAGTGAAAGACAAAATGGGCGCTTTGAAAGATTTAGAACTGTAAGATGAGGTGACATTTTTTTAAGGAGGTTTTGATAAAAAGGATTGTATAGTATAACTGAAAAAAACCTGGTGTAATGGGATATTTTGCATAGGAACAGTACTAAAACAATGATCTACAAATTGACATAGAGGATAATAAAAGGAAATAAGATCAACATTTGACACTGAATACACTGTTATAGGCCAGCATCCTTTTCAACATTAACAGAGATGGAGTAAAACATTCCTTGCATGACAGGAAGTTGTACCAACATATATATTCAACCCAGAAAAAAAGTGAGAATATAAACAAGAGTGCTCTTTGGAGTATAAAAAATTTCCATCAGCACTTATAAGCCATAGATACACTACTTCAAGTTTCTTTGTAAATACTTCCTAGGAGTGACTTCTTTAATCATTCTTGTGTTAATTCATTAAGCCATTCAGACTATTAGTTGCTTTGTAAATTGGTAGGTGTTTCCAATTAGAAAATACTTAAAGCAGACGTAATTGTGAAGTTATAATCTGGCTTCTAGTATTTTATTATAAGCTTTGCTTGTATAAACTAAAAACAATTTGTTTTTCAGTAATGTCATATATACAAATAAAATATATCCTAGCTTTTAAAAGCATTATCCTACATTTCTTAATCAAGTAGAGTTTTTATTCAACTGAAAAGTTTCCTTATTGTAAAAATCTGATCAAAATGACACAGAATCTTAAGAATCAAATGTCAATCAGTGCGAGAGAAACACAGTATTTTAGAACTGCTCTTCTTGCAAATGTTTTTAAAGGGAAAAGCATGTTGCATTATTTTTTTACCTTCACTGCCCTTTTGGGTGTTTCAGCCAAGATGGGAGGGAGTATTCCTTTGTAGAAGCCAAGTAATCTATTGAAGAAAAAACATCATTTTTTGTATGGAGAAACAGCAGATCATTGCCATACTGCCAATTTGATTTTCCCTTTTAAGCAAAGCAGTTATCCTTTCCGAACATACAAATACATAATAGTAATACTTTTCCTTTGCTTTACTAACTAATATGTTACCTATTCTATTACATGTTAGTAAAAAGACAATCAAAATTCAGCAATTAAAAAGTAAAAAATCAGTCAAATTTTCCTGAATAAAAACAAAATTATATTTAAAAGAAGAGGAACAATTTTGTCAGTGAGTAGAAAGTATTATTTCACTGTTTTTGTTTTCCTGATGTAGCAAAAATACTTAAAATCTAAGTAACAAAATACAAATTTGAAAAAAGCCTTGATTTCAGCAAGCTGCATACAAAAATCTGCATGCTCACTTCAGAAGCTAGGTTAAGGCACTTTCTAAAATTTTGAGTTTTACATTTTTGAAAATACATGAAATTTTTTTTTGACAACTCAGTTTTCAACACAAGTTAGCTATTCACAGGACAGAATACATGTATTTCATCTTGGAAAAAACATTTTGGCAATGTCTTGCTACTCCACTCATTCAGATCTTTGTCTTTCTCTAGGCCTGCCCCCATAAATGGTCAAGGAATTAACAATATATGCAGTCTTCTGCAGCTGGGCTGAAGCCAAATTTGAATCTACTGTAATACTTTTCATCACATAAATCTGGTATATATGTATAACTGTCCGCTATAGGGACACGTGGTATTTGAAGGCTGCCTGAGTTTCACTTACAAGACAAGGTTGGGTTTTGGGAATACAACAGATAGTTCTCAGAATCCCCAGCTGAGGTAAAAGTAGATATAGTTCATGTCTGCTAGGTTTCCACATTACTGAGACAGTGCTTAGCAATTAACAAGAAGTTACTTTGCCAGTGAACAAGGCTATTTCTTAGTATTTATCCATCTTCAGATCCCTTATGATTCTTTGAAGACCGTAAGAGGGAAACTGTCTACAGAAGAAAGCACTTTTTGAGACGTTTAAAGGTGATTCATCTCTATAAAACAGCCCATTATGCAGGATACTTTTGCAGGCTATAGAATAGTGATCACATCAACAGAATCTCCTATAGCTATCCTATGCACATCAAAGAAAAACAATTAAATTCACACTCCTCATCCAACTGTAAAAAAAACACAAATGCTATACCATCTTTTTCACTCTCCTTCTAACAGTTCTTTGAAGTTCTGTTCCTAAGCTACTCCAATGTAAGTAAAATATTTAGGTTTTGAAGAGTTTCCAGAGTGGGAATATCACTTATAGTTCCTCTGAAATGAGCAAGTTACAGATTTCAATCTATGATGAAAAGAAACTTTGATCATTTTATACAATGATGGTTTCATGACAAAATACTGAATGTCTCTGGGTAAGAGAATTCAGAAATTCATTGGAGGAGTCAGATGTTTGAATTTCCTCCAAGTCTCAATTTAGGAACATAAATAAATACAGATACACACATATATCTATACCTACATGTATTGCTCTACAGATGTAGACACAGATATAAGCAGATATATAGATATACATACCCACAGATATTGGCATAACAATATAGGTATAGATATAGCGGCTCCAGTCTTAACTTCTAATAGTTCATATATATTGAGAGTATACTCTCGCTGATTCAGCAAGCTAGTGAAACATGGAATAACTTTGTGCATGTGATTCATCTAGTTTAAAATGAGATCAAACTGAAATTGAGGTCCAAAAAGGGTCAGCAAGAAAAGAACACAAATTCTTGTAAACACCTTTTTCCTTACAGTTCAATCTAAAACATTTTAAGTATATTCACAACAGGCATCACATTTACAATTTCTTGTACTCCAGCATATGATTGGAAATGGAAAATGGAACATGCTCCACTGCTCTATTCACAGGTGTAACTATGACTAAAGAGCTAAGAGAAGTGAGACCTAAACTTTATCCAGATTTTCTCATTACTAAAAGATGTATAAATGGAGAGATATACTGAGTAACAACTCTATTAGTTCTAAATTCCCACAATAGCATTACCCAGACTTAAAAAAACTGAAACTGAACAGGCGTTCAGGTTACTTTTTCAGTGTAGCCTTCATGGGCATTAAAATATATGTAGCTGTTGAAAGTATAAGTTTTGTAACATTCTTGTGGGCTCTGAAAATATCAGGAAAACTCTTCAGAGAAATTGTGGAGGGGAAGGATAACCAGAACTGAGCAACACATTTACCAAATCAGTGACATTGGTAGACAAACATTAACTTCTAAAAAGAAATCCATCATTCTGCCACATTTCAGTACTGAAATACCAGCTATTCATATGATCAGCAGGCCAAGCTATGAGTTGTTTGAAAACTCTAGAGAAGTGAGAATTGAAAATACTAAAAGCAATTATCCATTCCTCTTGAATCACAAAAGGGTTGAGGCTGGCAGTTCCATCTGCTTCAACATATGCTCCAGTGAAGACACACAGACCAGGGTGCCCCGGACCATGAACAGTCAGTTTATGAATATCTCTAAGGAGAGAAACTCCAAAACATCTCTGCTTACCCTGTTCAATCCCTCTCACAGTACTAAAGTGCTTCCTGATGTTCAGATCACACCTTTGGTACTCCTGTTTGTAATCATTGCCTCTTGTCCTGTTGCCGGGCACCACTGACAAAAGCCTGGCCTCATCCTCTTTGCACCTTCTCTTCAGCTACTTATACACATTGATAAGAGCCCTTTGAGCCTCTTCTTTCCAGGCTGAACAGTCTCTGCTCTCGCAGCATTTTTTTCCATAGAAGAGACATTTCAATGACATACTCATTTTTGTGTCCCTTCGCTGTACTCTCTTCATTATGTTCTAGTGTCTTGTATAGAGGAACCCAGAAGTGAGCACAGCACTCCAGGTGTAGCCCCATAAGAGCTGATCAGAGAACTATCACCTCCCTCCACCTGCTGGAAATAGTCCTCCTAAAGTTTTTCTTGCTTCAGGCATTTGCTTGAGGTGACAGCTTAAGCCCTGAGCTGTTGATGGTGATGGTGTCTTCCCTTTGGTTCTCATCACCTATGTCCTTCATCAGCCCTTTCTATTGCTCCATGACAAAGCTGGTGGTAACTCTCACCACTTTTTCCTGGTTAAAAGTTCTCACCAGGTCAGCTGCCTTGGGCACATTATGTGAAGCTGATCTGCTGCAATACCTACACCGATGGTTTTCTCCTTGAAGAACCCCTACTGTGAACAAGGAAAATCTGCAGAGTTCAGCAGCTGTATTCATGTCCTTGCAACTGGGCTTTACTGCTTTAATTCTCTTTTCTTTTGTGGAGACAAATTTTACCACACAAATACAGAGAGGAAGGAGTTAAGGTCTGTTCCTATGGAACATATTAAGAAATCTACAAACACATGAAAACTATGAGGGTATACATATAGGCAATATGTAATTCAGTAAACAAGGTAAGAACTAGCTCAGTATTTAATTATGAAATGTGGTTTGTTTGGTTTCTTTTTCCTTGTTTGACATACAAGCTGAATAAAAGGTTAGAAAGCACAGTTATTGAGATGAAATGAATAAGGTGAAGAAGGAACTAAAACACAGTCCCATCTCATCACCATCTCTTGTCAGCTGAATACATTTTTGCATGAAGCAGAGACTTTTCTGCCCCTGAGATAGGTTGAGCAGCTTCCTCCATGCTTTTCAAGTAATGCTTTCTACCATGCCCATTAAAGATTTCATTATTTGAAATATTTGCAGAATTAGCTATTTATTTATTTATTTATTATCACTAGCATGATGACAGTAGGAACTTTAACAGCTCCCATGCCAGCAAGGAAGTGCATCCACCCACGAAAATGTTATACTTCTTTTCTCCTTGGTCAGTATCATTGAGGTAGCCTATGTGCATGCAGTGCACAAAATTTTTCAAAGTTAACTAATGAATGGTGATGACATTTCACATTTGAAAGATGTTATCACCTGGATTCAGGACTCCCTTCAGAAAACCAGTGTTACGAAAAATTGTGGAACAGCAGTAATCACTGCAGCCTGTGATAGGAGAGGCAGGGTGTGACATCATATTCCTAGCTAGAAACATTGAAAAGAACAGGTAAATCTCTAACAGAAACACAGATACATCTTATTTTGTTTCAGCAATAAGGGTCTAAATGAACATCACCATTCAATTGTATTCTGGGCCACAGCCCAAACTCATCTTTGCAGAAGTTGATTTTGAATCATTACAGTCAATCATATCTTCTCAATTTGTTCTTTCAGGCTTTAGCTATCCTTCTGGTTTCCATTTCTTCCTTGGAAGCCTTGAGTCGCTCATTCTGGCAAGGCAACCAACTTAAATCAGTTATTTTCTCCAAACTATGCTGAAATTGGGATCTTGCTTAGTTTGTTGTTTTCTTTCTTTCTTACGCATTTTTTCTTTAAGGATCTAATAAAGCTGATTGAAGGCATGAACACAATATTGTTTTTCTTATATAGCTCTTCTTATATTGCTGTCAAATTGAAGTTTCTTACCCACACTGTTTTATAATTGAAACAAAATACCTCTTACGTCCAGTTCTACATTCATTACCTCCATATTATCTCATGTTTAAATAAAAGACCTGGGTTTCACGATCATGTCACTTATGCTAAATGGAATGTGCAACTTTCTGTTGTTACAAGATTTTTTCTTTCAAAAAAGAGAAGGAGTTTTGAAGACATACTTGGCAGAAGAGTGGCTATTCTTCAAAAAGAGAGAAAGAATACATAACTGAATGTAGCAAAATTTACTTAAAGTTTTTTACACCAGGGAAAATATATCTTTTTATGTCATGGTATATAGCATATTGTGAACTTATTTCTATCAGACAGTGAAACAATTGAAATTGGAGCAGTATGCCTTTAATATATCCACTAGTGTGAGGTAATCTCTATGTTGGCCTAGCTGAAGATTTTAAAGATTTTGAATTCCCAGAAGTTTCAGGAAAACTAACAAGTGCTTAGTGAAGAGAGACACAAATCAGTACTTCCTGCTGAGAAAAAGAGTTGAACAATTTAGCATTTATTGGAAGAGTAGCAACCCACCATCCAATAGTTACATGTGCAGTTCACTCAAATAACCGTGCCTACAACAATTTGCCCAGCTGAAGAGGTATTCTATAGGGAAATCTGGGTGTTCTTCAGTAGGAATAGGCAAAGAGCTGGACATACTTGAAAATATATTGAAGATTAGACACATTAATAGAACACTCTATTTTCAACACTCTGTTGCTATCCAAAAGTCTTCTTTCTTCTGAAGTATATTATCCTGCTGCAAATGTTAAACATGTGTCACTACAGAAACATCAGAGAAAGCTAGTAATGACAACAGCCAAATTTTCAGTGAGCTCTCATTCGTCTAAACTACCGTTGGTTGCAACACATCGGAATTAATGAAAAACATAATTTTTTCACAGCAAGTAGAAGTAATGCAGAATTATGTTTTATCATGGGGCTGAAGTAACACTGATATTGTACTATGAATTAAAGAATACCAAAAGCCCAGCTACAAAAATACTAGAAGCAGGCCGACTGAATGAAGAAATCTCCCAAATAAGTTAAGGTAACAGAGTCTGAAAAGTGTCTGGGTGAAAAGGAAGAGAATTTCAGTTAAAGGTGCTCTTAAGATACTTGAGAGAAATACTAAAAAGTAGAGGAATTGGCTCAGAAACAATCAGACAGGCCAAGAAATGTATTAATAATCAGCTTTGACCTATCTCACTTATTTAAAATGACAGTCATCACCACATTTACAGCATGTGGGTCAGATTATGAAGTTATGATGATCCATCATCCATGTGTCTTTGTTATTCTTACTGAGAAATACGTCTTTCTTTCATGAGTTTTAATCACCTCTCAATCTCTTGGTCAAAATCCTTGGTAATTTTTGGCTTTCTGGTCTGCACTCTGAACCTAAATGGGGTACAGGATGCACCTACATGTAAATCCCTTGAGAGAGGGAAAGATGAAACCTTCTCATGTCTATGGCAGCAAAAAGTGGGAGTGAAAAAAGGGATCTTTGTTAGAATTTCTCACTATTCAAATTATTCTATTCTCTAAAATTTATTCCTGTATATTTTCTGTGTTTCACTATACCTAAGCATCTAACAAAAAGCACCTAGGAAGTAGAAGTGGGAGCTCTGCATTGTAATGGATGACACGGTCTCAATAGTTCTCCGTGCATAAAAAAAAGAACATCTTATTCTGACTTTTTGTTTGGAAGATGAGTATCAGTTAAGTAAGTGGTACATTTTTACCATGTCCTGCCTGAGTAATGGATTCACTTAAACTAGATTTTTAAAAATCTGGGTACTAAAATCAGATAGAACAATTAGTTGAAAGCATGCTTAATTAAAGAGGTGATTGTCATCAGGTGTGCTATGCCCCACCATGCCTTTAGGCAGAGTAGTCAGCTGGTGCAATCACCTCCCAGCATCCATTAACAGGGATTGAAAGGCCTCCTTCTGGAATGTTTTGTTGGGGAGAGTACAATGCAAGTGCCAAGGCTGGAAAGGTAGACTGACTGCCCTTATTAAAGGAGGATTTGAGCAATACAGGTCACAGTTGGCTGTGACCCTGCCAGCTGCACAAAATGCTGCTCATCTCTCCATCTGTGGGAGGAGCAGCAAAGCTCACCCTATGAGGCTTGGTGCTGCCTTTCCTCTTCTTCCTTACCACTTTTTTTTTTTTTTTTTTTTTTTTTTTTTGCATAATGGCCCCCATTGCTAATGAATGAAATACCAATTTTGTCTGTTTGATGCAATCCCCGTTGATCAGTAAAAACAGAGACATTATCACTGGCAGCTGCTCTGGGCTCTTACAAAATTGCTGGGCTGCAGAACGGCTCTACATGTTTTATTTCTTAAAACTGACAGCATTTTCTTCTCCAAAAGACTTTCCTTGTAACTGCCCCTTTGTTTGCAATTGGAATAAGCTAAAGACATGCCAAAACAGCTTTGCCTAGAGCTTCTGAAACAGAAAAATTCTTCATTGTATTTTGGATTGTCAGAACTGGCAGAATGCTTCATTTGTTCAGTAGAAGTTTTAGTTGTTCAAACACTAGAAGAGAATTTAACTCTCTCCGTCTTTTACTAACAGTACTGCCATAACTGGTACGACAGGAAGCAGTCAGTGCCTTAAAGCAGCTCCACACCTATATCTATTGAAGCTAAAGAATGCAAGAAAGTGATTCGTTTTCAGTTTTGAACCAGATTAAAAAATAATAGGCTTTTCCAGCACCACACTTAGAATTCTACTGTTAATAATGAAAAAAAATGCATAGAAAGAATAACTAGATGCATTTTCTAGAAGAGGCTGACAGCATTTGTCTATGTTACACTGATGCTATGACTTATTAAAGGAAAATGCATGAGATTAGCAAAATTTTCTGTACTTGCCCTGGGATTTTGTCCTACTTAGATCAGTAGTGACTTAATAAAAATACATCATTTTAATCTCATCAGAAAGAATGTGGCTCAGGAAGGAAATTTTTGATTGCAAGTTAATGTTAGCCTTCACTGGAATAAGTTATACTCCTCAAAATCCACATGTGGAATCTCTAGGGAGTTATCTGACTACATGTATTCTTTCCCATCTGTGAGATAAATATGAGAGTCAAGAGGCTTTCAGTGTCATTATATAGATTAGCGACTCTCCCAGGAGGACTCCAGGTTCATGATACACTGAATAACTTCCAATGAGATTTAGAAGACCAACTTTCAGGGATCATTTTGTCTGTGCATGAGTTTTGCACCTGCAATTATTTGCGCTTGTAATTTAGGTTACTTAGATGTTTTTAATTTTCAGATGCAATCAGTGATGTAAATACTTAAATAAACCGAACAGCAGGCAACTATTACTGCAGGTGCAAGATTTTGTCTTCAATAATCTGGATTCATAAACATATTGATTTTCTGAATTTAAAGCTAAAACTAGACCAGTAGTAGTTTTACAGTGTTTTTAACAAACTAAAAGGCACACACATTTTTCCTGTTTCTTAAAAAAACTCAAAGCAGCAGCTTTTAGTGTTAAAAAGAAAAAGATATCATCAAACATATACAAACATATATAAAAATAATTTGATTCTATCTTTTAACATTTTGACCCTTGGTGTATTTTCATTACTCATTTTACAGTACCTCTAGCAAGAAATCATAAAAGATTCATGACTTCATAGCAGGAATACCACTGATAGTTGCACCATCACAGTGTAACAGTCTTGCATGCACTAAGAGCAAAGTGTGCAGTATTTGGAGCACTTCTCAGGTAGTGAAAGCCTCATGCTTTTGCTCCAGCCCAGGTTATGCTGCTAAGAATACTGCCACATGAAGGTCTCTGTTCCACACTGACTGCCATGGATGTTGGAACCATGTCCAAAAGCGTCCTACTGTTCATGTACCACATATAAATGCCCTAAAAACACCACAGGGATTAATAGTTTATCCTTAATATTATCTCAATTTAAGAACAAACAGTTGACAGTTAATAGAAACAAATTTATTTTCACTTTTTAGCACAATACATTCTGAATGTGAAAGCTTTTTTCCAAACTTATTCCACTTCCAACACCACTTATGTTGTGCAGTCATTCCTCTTGCCCTCCTTACACAAATTTTAAGATAAAGCACTAAAGTGTTACATTATTACTACGTCTAGAGATGTGACCAAACTTCGTTCTGAGTTTCTCAGTCGGAAAAAGGACAGACAAGGTAACGTTAAGTGACTGAGAAATGCTGAACTCTTAGTGAAGAGTTACCGAAGAAATTCAGCCAAAGCTGAATGCTAAATGACTGGAAAGAGATTTTGCAAGGCTTTAGACAAGCACACTCCTTCAGTGTAGGTACTGATGAAAAAACTGCTATGAGGTCATGGTGGAGAGATATGTAAATAACTTCTGAGATCAAATGTATAGGCAAGACAAATATATGAAGGAAAGAGTTGAGTAGAAGCAGCTGTCCTAATATTATTGATATTCATTTTTTGTCTGTATATTCGTGTTTTCTATAGCCATGCTCCACCTGCCAGTAGTCTCTTCATCTGCATAGATGTCTATATAGAAACTCAGTACTTCTTTAAATAAAGAAAACAATGGTGTTTGTGTCCCAGTGATGTGCCAGTTTCTACTGAATTATTTATTTTTAAAAAATACTTGCAACTTGTTCTCTGAACAGCATACCTGCCTCAGCAGGTTTAACTTGAACATCTCTTTTGAAATGTTTTCTTTTTCTCAGTATACTCTTCTGATCCAGCACCCTTCTCAACTTGAACTCTTCTACAAAAAAGAAAATTTTGCCACTTTGGCATTGAATAAACAAAACAAACCAATCCCCTCTCCTATATTACTTTTAAAAGCATGCAAAGTATTTCACTTTACAAATGAACAAGTTTCACACAGCAGTCCAAGTAAATGTAACACAAGACATTTTACAACACACAGTGAGATTAGATTAGTAATTTTTTTCAGCCTTTTATGACTTAAAATAGTGATACCTTTGCAACCAACAATATCTAAAAAGTAAATAAGTTTGACTTTAACTTGTTTTTATTTTAGATCTAATTTTCTCTGAATTGACAAAGAGAAATCTTTTCTTCTTGCAACCAGCTCACCAGTATGCCATTGGACTTTATGAGCAATCAGGTCTGAGTGCTTAGGTCTCAGCTGCATCACCTGGAGATTATCACTGCCCCTCAGAGCAGCGTTGCTTGCCATGATCACAGTTTGCAAGTGTAACTGCAAATTGCAACCGCACTTCTTCCTGGCTCATGGCAATTCAGTAGCCATGAACTATCACCTGGTATTATAGAGAGTTAATTTAGGAACATGTGAAAACCATCCCTCCACACAGCAAAAGCAGAAAGGACTCAAGAAGATATTTATCTGGTTTTAACTGGAGCAGCATGCAGTTGTAACCACAGCTCCATTGCAAACCTACACCTGGCAAACTGCCATTGAAGAAGAAAGAGTCTGCTCTCAGCAAATTTGCATGGTAAGGGTGGGCATAGAGCTCAGGTTGCAATGGTTGCTGCTGCATCTGCAACGTGTGCTGGAGGAGCTGGTGTTGAAGTAGTTGTGTGCTCTTGGGATCCAGAGGTAACACTAGGTGGAAATACTGTCAGTAATGACAAGCAACATGGCAGATCCTTCTACAGGCTGTGCTTTACTGGAAGTTAATAATGCTGAAAAACTCTCAAGTGTCCGTGTGCTTTAATAAAATGCATCTGCAGTGCAAGAAAGAAGTACGCGATTTATGATTTTGTACTGAAACCATGTAAAAATGGCAATACAGTAAAAAAGCAGAGAAATTTAGCAGTGTTGACAACTGCCTTGTGTTCTCTTTTGGGTTATGAAAATTCACCCAAGGACATCGCCTGAGACCAACTGAAAATTGTCTAAATAGCTGTGTGGCTAAGAAGGAAAAAAGTCATACATTCCTGAGCAACAGTAATTCTGAAAGCAGTTCAACCTAACTTTTTTTTGCTATGGTGCACTGGTTGGTTCAGAATGGGATGAATACACTTTTTACTAATAAAGTTTTTATATTTTCATGTGTAAAATTGAGTAGTAATAACACAGTAATAACACAGACTCTTCAGTTCCTACTGAAATCAAAGCTGGAATAATCCTCTGTGTTTTAATGGAGTTTATACCACATCTTTTGCAAAGAAGCTTTAAGTGATTTTAGAGAATACTGATGCTTTTTTTTCAAAGACTACACCTTCCTTAGCTTTTCTCTAAGTATTCAAGATCCCTGCAGCTTCTTGTGCCTGCCATAGCATCTCTGTTTTTATTCTGTTTTTGTCTATGAAGACCATCTACTTAAAAAATGGCTAAAATTCTGTTCTGGTAATGGCTGTGTAAAACTTACACTTGAGGATATAAGAAATCATAAATAATCAACTGAGAGTGGAAAGAGAAATATAATGCTTTCCACCGTCTCTCGGGTCTGTCCTGCACAAGGAACCCTCAGAAACCACAAGGCATAAACCAGTGCCTCATAGTGTAATGAATACCTGTACTTCGCAGGAAAAGTTACTCTGCATACAGACAGATGCAGAATGTATCAGTGTGCAGAGCCCTGGTACTGCAGCTCGAGCCTGCTACCATTTGAGCTAAAGCAGAACTACACAAGTTGGCACTAGCAACAATTCATTTGTCCTTTCTGCGGGCAAGCTATCACAACACACATGCAGGCTGAATCACTTTTCAAGCAGAATGAGATGAGAAAAGAGGTAAGGAGAAAAATTCAGACTTGTATTAAGTTTAATGGAGGTACCTATTCTAATTAATTCATTTTTAAAAACTATTTAAGCTTCTGGAATGCAGCCTTCCTACAGGATGTTATACTGGAGCGGCACTGCAACAGGTCAGACACATAAAATCAGATTAGAGTTGATAAATAATGAAGTATTACTGCAGATTTTCAGCTTATTCACTCCATACTTGTTTGTGAAGATGTGGTAAAAAACAAAAATGCCTTGGATCTCAGTGTTAACCATTTTACTGGACATCTGGTGTTTGCTGCTTACAGTTTCACTATTACCAGAGTCATTGTAATTCTATAGCACATCTGGGCCGAATTCCCTGGCAGTTTTTAGTGAATTCTGTGGCAGTGGAAACATCTGTAGCTGCACACAGTTCTACACATACAGAATTGTGAGGAGCTGTAGAATGTTTTTGGATGTTTAGCATGTCAGTGTCCAGGAAATCACCCACCCATAATGGATCATCTTCTGGCATTTTTTTTTTAAACTTCTGTGGGATATGTCCAAATCGAGTAAAAGCACACAGATTCTAATCACTAAAGTTTTATTTTCATCAGTTATTAAAGAAAGAACTAGTGCTTCAGCCTTCATGTTTTCAGAAGAACAAACAGCATTTGGAAACATTTTCTTGTATGTAGGAGGATTTAATGTGAAACCAGCCCACTGCCATTGAGAATGTTGAGAACTGCAAATAAAGCATAGGTTACAAGAGGAGAAACTTAACAACAGATCCTCTCAGTGGAAGGACCAGACATCATAATAGCAATTTATATCTTCTAAAATAAAAAAGAATAATTAAAAATTGGAGCACTGCCATATGTCCACCACTTGTGTACTAAAAACTTTTGCGTTAACATTCTGTTAATGGCATTGTAGCATAATCTAAACATCAGTCACTTGTTTTAAAATGATGAAATCAAACTATTACTTATTCCAAAGGAAGGTTTGTGAGAATGAGTGGAGGAATTGCTGGAGGAAATAGTTTTTGCTCCTCAGATTCTGAAGTATTCCTGCCAACTAGTTAGGTATAAATCAGTATATTACAACTGCATGGACTTGATTCAATTATTTCCCTTGGGAAAAAAAGAAAAAGAAAAAGAACATCCTAGCACCACCTTTCTTTCCAGGAGCATAATGCATCACTGACTAAGCCACCAGATGACTAAAGTAAAATTGTCATTTGCTGAGTCAAGTGGTTCTTGCTGCATATGCTTGGATTGCCAAAGTGAATCATTGGAC
The DNA here is from genome assembly GCA_036925125.1 of Oreortyx pictus. Taxonomy (NCBI): domain Eukaryota; kingdom Metazoa; phylum Chordata; class Aves; order Galliformes; family Odontophoridae; genus Oreortyx; species Oreortyx pictus. Next base: position 36,541,572 of record JAUPFR010000006.1, read on the forward strand.
AGGGTAAGACCTCATCTATATTTCAGAATAAATCCTAATCTGGATTAAACTCTAAATTCTTAAGAATTGTAGTAAAGGTACCAAAGGCAATAAGGCTAAGGCTGCAGTATCTGAGCCTACAGAGTTCTTCCAGCATCAAATAAGACTTTGAGAGTGACAGTACAAAAAGAAAATAAAAATGCAGTATATCAGGAGGATTATTTGGAGTGTTAACAAGGATGATAAAGTACAAGGAGTGAAAAACTGGACAACATTTATGTGTGGATAGAGCAGTGTGGGAAAGCATAAGGATGCCTTACCATTGGAGGGAGAATCTGTGACTCAGTGCAGGGGTCAGGAAGATTTAGAACACGTTTAATGGGTGCATATAGTAACTGCATATTACAGGGCAATTTCACTTCAGCAATGGTTCAAGAATTACCTATAAGTTCCTAACACAGCTTTTCCCAGGAAATTGTTTCGGTCTCCATATCATGGTCTTTCACACTCATTTGTGCTAATGTTTTTATCATACTAATATGCTGTGATCACAGTGTATACAAGACAATTGAAGAGTAGGGGGGGAAGAATTGCAAAAAGGAAATGCAAGGTGACTGGAAACAGTGAAAGACTTCTGAAATGGATTTTTTCTTCCAAAATAAAGAAATATATGTGGAGATGACAGACTGAGAGTAAAAGAAGCTGAAATGGCAGAGACATGATGGATGAGTAACATCAAATGTTTTATGGCTTGAAATCCAGCTTGGCCTGATTGAAAGACCTTTCTGTTTGCTATATTTGTTCTCATGCAGATTAAAGGCAACACTGATCTTCAACATAAGGAATCTACGCAGCAGACTGGGTGGAATGCAAGAAAACAGACAGAAAGGGCAGGAAAGGATGCCTGGAACAGCAAAGTTATGATAGCCCCTGCCAAAATGAGGTAGAAATTCAGAAATTCCTTCCTCACCCCAAAACAGTAAATAGGTGAGACTGATCCTTCAGAAACAAACTATCCTCCTCCAAAGGATTTCCTTTTCACCTCAAAGGACAAATCTGTGCTATCACATCCTTCATCTGTATCCAATCTTGTTTAAAAGAAAGGAAAAAATAATCCTTTCTATCATGCATCTAGTCAATTGTGCATTAAGAAAAAATAATCCCTCTTGATCCCTGACAGTGACTTGCTGAAACTCTGAAGCATGATGTAAGTGCCATCATTACTATAATGCAAACCTGCAAGTTTATGGCAGGTTCAGGGCAGTGCAAGAGTTCTTGTTCACAAAGCTTCATCCAAGAAGTGGGATGAGCTAGGAAAATAGAGGACAAACAAAGAATCCATCAGGATCTATCACTTCTGCAATACATATTCTTACCTCAAAACTACAATAAATACTAGTACATTAAATAGTACTTTAAATTGTAAAGACTCAAGTAATGGTCCTCCAGAAAAAGCCCTTAAGAAAAGTCCTCTAGCTGATTTGTCTAGTGCTTTCCTAAATTCAGAGAAAACTGCAGTTGAAGGCTGAATTTGCCTAATTTCAGATTACTAGGTACTGTTTATGCTGAGCAAGGTTTGAAAAACCTTGAACTCACAGGTGCCAGAATACGTGTTCCATAGGTGAAAAATATATCTCTATATAGTAACAAGTAACTTCCCAGCAATCTCTTTTTCCACTAGAAGAAGGTAACCCTTGAATCTTGTGACACAAGGTGTATTGCACTCCTAAGGCAGTTCTCTGGTGCTCTTAAATTCCTTCAGCATCTCTTTATTTTCTTTGAAGTGTTTATTAAATTTAGTATCATTTAATTTATTTTCTCTGCATTTTCTTTGAGGTGTTGATTTAATTAAGTTTTGAGTACTTTAACTGAGTTGTCTTTTCAAAGTTGCACATAGCACTTCTCTCTTTTTTTTTTTTTTTTGCTGTAGGATTGTATGATCATTTTTTGCTAGAATGCACTATAAGCTCATGTTAAAGCAATTATTCCTAAGTATTAATTATTTTGGTGCTAATATTAGCCAAGACAATGCTCTTTATGTTGTAGCAAATATAATATTAATTCTGATTCCTCCATGAATTATTTTGTATTTGTCTGTGTGTAAAGACACTTAGTTGCATTGTGACCATGTAATCAGGTATAACTCTACATCCAATTTGTAAATCTGGCAAAACAGCAATTGTTTAAGTTGATTAGTTTCATTCATTCACTTCATTAAATGTTCAACAAGAAAAAATAAAAATACTGATTTTAATGCATATTTTAACTTCTACTTTCTGTCTGTGACTTCTTTGTTTTTATTTAACCCAAACTCTTCCCACTCTTAATTATTGTTCTCTTTCTTGATTCCGAAAGGCTGGACTGAATTATAAATTTGATTCCAGAGATAATGATGGCTTTGAAGCAATCCCAAACCAAGCTTGGGAAAAGAACAGCTATAACTGATAATATTTCAGCAAATGTGAGAGCATTAGTTTCACATCAGTGAAATTCTGAATTCTGTCATCTGTTTGGCAGACTGAAAATTCACGCTGCCAATATAACAGGGCCTGGTGATACCACAAATCTACCTTAGCCCATCTAAAGCTCCATTCTGTATAGTGGAAAAATGATTGGGCTTGTTTTTGCATGGGCACAAAAAACAAGGAAACAAAAAGAAAGGTAGTAACTTGGAAGGGCTCCCCCTGTCAGCTGCATCATGCCAGATGAATGGAAGGGACCGTGCGCAGTCAGGACAGAGTGAATGGTAAAGGGATTATTTCCTCTTTGTCAGTAGTGTTAATTTATGTCAAATGTGGGTGAATTCAGAGCTCAAGAGTAGCCAGAGTTACTGTAGGTAAACAGATGGAAGACTTGTGGGGACTGGGTCTAAGGTGTGGAGATATCCCACTGTGGCTGGGATTATGGCATCAAGTGGAATGCAAAACTGAGAAAAACAACAAGACAGACTGGCTTATTAAAGAGAAGATGCCAGAGAATAGCTAAGGCTGTTATCAGTAAGACTGTAGTTTACAACATGAGGTTGAATTCAACAATCCGTTTCCACTGCCTTCATGATCATTCCATAGAAAATGAGCTGACCACCAGCTCTTCAGCTCTAGTCATTGTGGACAATTATTATTTTCACAAGGCATTTTCTGTAATCATGACTAGGAAGCCATTTGTTCACCTGAGGGAGAAAAAGTAGCATGTTAATATTGGATGGAAAGAAGATAGTCTAGATATATTAAGATATGTAATATGCATTCTGAAGATGTCTGAAAACTACAGTTTCAGAGGATAATTCTTTTCCTATCTTTGTTAGCATTATTTGATTACAACACCTTGAAAATAATTTACCAAAGTAACATAAATCAACAAAAAGGGCATATTTTTTTGCTTTTTTAGCGCTATAATGTTCAATACTGATTATATAAATAATTTCTGGAAAGCGTCCACCCCATTCAGTAAACCAAGTCATGTCTCAGAGACAGGTGGAGAAATGCATGAAGAAGAGTGTGGCACAGAACCAAGAGCATACAGGTCGGGGCACACAGCATATATGTTTTGTTCTTCTGAAGGCAGTGCTGCTTTAAAATATCCATGAAAATAAGGCTTTGGTTAGGCAGGGATAAGGATGTAGCTATTATGTCTTCTTCTCTAATTCAATTTTTTAATGTAAGGCTTACATGTTGCTGTATATTATCCTCATCCAGCTGTGTTACAATAACGGCACTTTTACCCTCTCATCATGCAGTAATTTTGAATTTAAAAGCCTCTTTTAGGGATGGCTTCTAAAGTACAACGCATACCACCTCATGAACGTGGTAACTGATATGTTGACATTCCAGAGTGCTAAATAGGTGAGGATGTTGGCTTTCAGGAACAATCTCTTGCCAGATAATACTTCATTATCTGACAGACCATCTGGTTTCCAGTCCATCAATGCTATATTAATACCATCAGCTCTCTATGCTTGATTATTGCCCAACAATTCTATTACTTTGTAAATAACAGAACTAAAAAAAAAGGCGTCTTCCAGAGACTGAGCAAGACAAATCACCACTTGCTCATGTACTTGTCATTGTCATTTTTGGATAGTGGCCAGAGAGTGGATTTTTTTTCCACGTGGCTCATGAATTCAGAGTACAGCATATTCCATTGTTATCAGAAAAAGGATCACCAATTTTTAATTGCACAATATACATAAACACAGCTGGTCTAGTGATTCATGTAGTAATGCAATATGTTACTCCGCAAAACTCTGTTTCAGGTGTGACCTCAGGACTCTTTCTATTCCAGACATTGAAAGCTGAGATTTACAGTGATTTACTCCTAGATTACAGGGAATTTTTAAAAATAAAGATACACATCAAACTATGAATAAAAATTGTGTTTTGTTGTAGTTAGTAATTGAATGAAATGTTTATAAATATCGGATTCAAGCTGAAAAACTACTGTGAGTTTGGAAGCTGGTGAATACTCAGCACTCATTTGTCGTCATCTCTGAGGATTTGCCTTTTGCACACAATTTCTCTTTCCACAGGAATCAGCAATGACCTTGTTCATTCATGCAAATACTCTTTCTCTCTTTCTCTTTCTCAGTAGCCTTGTCTTAACATTTTATTTTATGACCATCCTGGATGCCTACCTGTGCAACCTGGTGTAGGGAGCCTGCTTTGTCGGGGGGGGCTGGACTTGATGATCTCTTGAGGTCCCTTCCAACTCCTATGATTCTGTGATTCTGTGATTCTATCTATCCTTCAGTGACTGATGTAATCATCACCGGCAATACATGGGCAAAGTTATATATCTGGTTCAAAATCTAGATGCCTAAGGAAAGCCTGCAGCTAAATAAATAAATCTCAGAGCAAAATACTTTTGAAAAAAGATTGTGGTTATCTTCTAGTGAAAAAATGCATAAATAATCAATTTAAGAAATGTTTGAATTTTTTAATTCTCTTTTCTCCCCATTAATTGAAAGTTTTTTTCCTGTGAGAACTCGAAACACCAGTGATCATTTTCTTATCAGGCATGTCTCAAATCCTTTTCCCAATAACAAAACACAAACATAAATAAATAAATAAATAAAACACAAACATAAAGTTACTGTAAAAGAAAGAGAAAATTGTTCCAAAATGCGCTTACAAGTAGATTAAATGCCTGTTTCAAATTTAATTGTTCTCCATAAGTCAGGTCAAACAAGAAAAAACAGGAAACAGAAATTGTCTCAAATAGCTTTCTTGAATTCCAATTTACTACTTGATGCCTAAGAGACTTCAAAACATACACCTCTGAGCCCAATTTCAGGGAAGTCTGAGGTAATGGTTCTTTCTCTTTTTCAGAACAATAAAATGTTAGGTTAACAGTTTTTTAGACACCAACTATGTATATCAGGAAAGACACTACAGCAGATAGAACTCTGACGAAATAGGGTCAAGTTGTACATTGGTGGACTGTACCCATTATGTTGTACAAGAGCTGGGCCTCTCCCAGGGGATGCTAATGGAGGAACTAAAGCCCTGTATCCTTTGAAAACCATGCCAAGCTGCATGCATATGCTAACAAAATAAGCAGAGATGGCTGCTGCACTGCCTCAGCAATGATGTCTATAAAAACTTGGCAAGAGGCCCCTCTCATCACTTCTATAGTCAGCGCTATCCCTGCAGTGCAGATCTGCTTTTACAGTGTGTTTTCTTTCCCAGCAAAAACAGAAATTACTCTTCAGAGGCAGTAAACACTCCCCCTGCTGAAGCAGTCCCCACTGCCATCTCCTGCAGTTCTGCCAGCTTGGTTTCCAGGACCCTCACCTCTCACATCCCATTAATCCAGGGTACACTCTTAGCACTCAAAACCTCAGCACCTAAAGACTTCATGCCTTATGGTGTGATTCACCAACGACAGACTTCAAATGCTTCACAGGGTCCCAGGTAACCTGAGTTCAACACTGAAACACTGAATGGGACAACATAATAAATTTTTATATATAAGTATACGGAACATATAATGAGAAAATAACATGCCATAGTCTCTCAAAGCAGATATGTGGCAAGATATCCTGCCTGATTTCTGATCACAATTGCACTCTGCTGCTTTGGTTATACGTGCTTTTTTGCACACTTAAGCTGTTACAGTGCCCAGTTCCCCAGGTATGTTGGAAATGCTGGAGAGAGAAGTCAGGATGCAATATCTAATTCAGGATGCTGTAAATACAAAGGTGCTCTAACTCCAGGTACTTGAGGTATTGCAGTGCTGAGTGAGAAATGGGTTGATGAATTTCCCCAGACTGAAGTTTTCACACAAGCAGAGACCTAGGTTTCATGAGCAGAAATGTTGAAGCATACTATATGCTTCTCAGCATGCAATACTGCAAGGCTCAGATTCACTCTACAGAGTGGACACTCACTGTGTCTACAGAAGCTTTAATACCCCAGCTTTTACTTCTGTGTATGTGGCTCCACGGGAAAAACTTCCTTTCATTTATGACCCATGGTTCACTATCATTCCTCAGAGGGAGACACCTATTTCTCTTACAGTGGAGAAGATAAGCACCCACTATTTTGCAGGGAAAACAGTGGGAGGTTATTTGTTACTTCTCAACCAGAAATTCAGGTTCAATTCTCCTTTTCTATACATACAAGGGAATTCATTTATTTATTTTTTTTAATAAACTCATTAGTGTTCTGGAAATACAATTAAAGCCATGACTCTCCTCCTGATACACCACCGCAGAGTTACAGGCCAGCGCCCTCAGGACATATATATCTTGAAGAATACAAAGTTGCAACAGTTGTAAAATGAGTACTCTGGTCTCTGGTCTCTTTCTCCTATGACTATGAAAAGAAGCTTTAAAATGATAGATCATGTTCCAGCAAGTGGGAGCTCAGTGGGTCTGAATTCTATGGGCACAGGATTACCAACCTTTAAGATACTGGATTAAGGAAAATATATTCTGAGGTTGTTATTTTCTAAAAATTTGGTAGCAGACAAAACCATACTTTATGATAAGTACAATCGTGTGGATGTGTTTAGGCATGGCCTAGGATTCCTGAGAACTGGATTGAGCACTCCATTAATCTCTACCTGGCAACTGAGTATGCCTTCTTAGAGCATGAATTTTTGACCTAGTTGACAGTATCTTATTCTGGACATTGCTTTTTCTACTTGTCCTACCAGTATTAAAACTACACTGTCTATTATGGTCCAGAAAGAATAGTTTAACTTGGGTTAATTTAGATTTTCTACATTAGAAGAGGAATAATTACAGTTTGGAAAAATAGTGGCTTATGATTTCTTCAGGAAGGTGCATTGGCACTTATGATACTGTAACTATGGGTACACATTTCCTTGATTAATTAAAATGCATCCATGCTTAGCTGGCCTTATAAGTAGATTTATCTATAAGCAATCCATATTGTAGCTTTCCAGTACCTCCCAATATTTAATCACTGCTATTTGCAATATTTGCTGTGACAACCAAAACTTGAAGACTAAAAACAAGGTCTTCCATAAATGAGAAGTATTACAATTTCTAGAAAATAAATGGCAAGGAAAAGTAGTATAACAGATGATGCCTGGCCCTTACATTTCAGTTGTTGCCTAAACAATTTTAACTGAGTTCAAATTTTATGCAGTTCTCATGGTTTTTAGAAATGCCTGTTAGACACCTGCTGCCACAATACCTGTATATAACTTATATGACAGTATTGCTGGCATCCAAATTCTGCTTTCCACACTTGATGTCTTAAAAGCTTGGGCAATCATAAAATTAATGATTTTGTAATTTAATATGGTGTCTTAAACACAAGTTTGGGAAATGTAACAGAAAAGACTTATAGAAGGAATGCAAAATAATTTGCCAAATAATCTGCCAATTTGTAGGTCACTAATGAATCTAGAAAGAGCACAGTGTTTATGTGGAGCCCATGGTACTGTAGAATGTAATGAACACACAGCAGGACAGAAGCAAATTTACTTGCTATGATCTGAAAGATAATAAGAGTTTCCTTTTGAATGAAATTACCTACTATTACTATTTGAGTAATCTGCATTTAAATTCAGTCTTTTACTCTACCAAAAACCATATCTCATTGCATACATGAACTTGAAAGAACACATTCCACTTTTCAGATTGTCTCAATATTACACTGTACCCTTTCAGAACTACTTTTGGAAATTTTTAATTTTTCTAACCCGCCTTTGTGTCATCTTCTGTTGGGGACCTCTTCCCTTCTCTCTAACTATCACAGCTCTCTGTCTATGTCAGATATCAGCTAAGAATGTATTTCTTAGAGGAGATATCTCAAGAGTTAACACACAAAACAATAGATATTTCAGTGTATTTCTCCTGCATTCCCTTCTCTACTGCTTATATATTTATTTATTCATTTTTTCTTCTTTTTCCCAACATGTGTGCTCAGTACACTTCTACTTATTTGTCTTAGAGATTTAAAGATGATAGCATAAAGGACAGAATGTAACACAAATGGAAGACATAAAAATAAAGAGAAGTGAATCTGTATAATACTATAGCTAGCTGGAGTATGAAAATGGGTGTTGTCTGGTAATTTTGGGTTGGACATTGAGGGATTATTAGTTTTATTAGTATTATATCATTGTCTACATCACCATGACAGTTTATCTCCCAAAAGAAGGCTATTTATTATGTGATTTGAAAAAGGAGTTGCTACAGAAAACATACTACCTAGTAAGTAAGCAGTTACATGAAACCTTTATGACTGTGGCTCGAATTAACACCCTACTAGCCCCTAGCCATCTTAAACTGTTGTGCATACAAAGTTAGTTAATAATAAAGTCTGACATGTGAATAGATTTTGTTTTAAAAAACTCTTTTTTTTTTTTTTTACTACCTTTATTTATGTAGCAGAATATAAAAAGGACACCCATGACTTATATGACACCAGAAAGTATTTTAATGAATTATAAATGCTTTGGCCACCATCTAAACTTCACACAAAATTTGCATGAAACAGATTTTGGTCAAGGACAGGTTTTAACAGTCTACAAAACTTATAAACTCAGTCTTTGTCAGAAGAACTTTCAGAAAAATTCTAATAAGTAAATAAAGTATAAAAGCAGAATACACTCTTGAAAATCTAGTGTAGGATTAAGAAGGATCTCTGGGGAAAAAAAAAAGTGAAGAGAAGAAATATTGTGTTAATATTTAACTCCTCAAGCCATGTAGCCCTGTTTTGACTCTTTCATGTGTAATCTATCAGGTTCTAAGATCATCTCTCTGTATGGCTCCATCTTTAATCAAACCATTAGTGCAGGACAGTAACAAGACATAAAGCAAGATTTTTATTCAAGTTACTACTTAGGTGTAAAACCTATATAGCAAGAAATTGGAAAATATTTTCATAACAGCCTTGTATTCTATGTCTTAAAAGACAAAGAAAATTAAAAGGCTGATATGAAGACCATAAAGTCATTGGCTTCGGAAGGATGTGAATCAGGCCCTTAAAGTAGCAGCTCATTTAGTACTGACTGCTAAATTTATAGCACTCCTTTATTTTCTCTAAGCATAACAGCATCCATTCATCAGGCTGCTGTAACAAAGCCGTAACCTGATATATGACAAATATTACAAGCTCAATAGCTGATGTCCATTACTGACGGGACCTGCTCACCATTTAGAAAAGATTGGCACTGAAGGATTACTGAGCAAACATAGCACCTGAAAAAACTTGCATGCAGAAGTCTGTCATCAGTTGTGTGATCGAGGGCATTATCTGAAAACTCTGGCTCTTTATCTTCAGTTGGAAACTGCTGTAATTGCCAACAACTCTCAACAAAGAGCTTCCGTCATGGAAGGCTGAGACACCGAGCCAGTCTGGTGATGGTTTACCTTCCCAAGGCTTCATTCCTTTTTATGGATCACCTGAGACCAAGCAGCACACCAGTCTCTAATAGCTTAAATAGCAGGACAACCCAGCAAACTGATGACAATCAAGGGAAAGCCAATCCTTTTTGGTAGAAAGACAAAATTCCAAACATTCTCTCGCAGAAACTGAGAAAGACCTACTTCTCAAGCTGCATTTTCCCAAGCCCTCAATGGGATAATTAAAGCAACTTTTTTGCAATTAATTCTGAGCATTTTGCAAGAACTTCTAACTCTTCCTCTATGGCACTGTTCACTGTTCATTTTTTCACCTTTTAAACCAGTATGATTTTTCTCATGAGTACATTATACTCCTTTACCTTTTCCTCTTTTCTATATAAAATTTCTAAAATTTTCGGAGAAAGCTTATGAAAACTGTAATTTGTATAAAAGCATAGTTGTTTTTCTTGTAAAAAAAAATTTGAGGAAAAAAATATAACCACGAAGTACAAAAGTAACTATTGAAACTTTGAAAAAATATTAATTGATTACAATTTATTTACAAGAGCTGTTGAAATACTGATGGAGAAATTTTATTTTTCTTAAAATTATGACAGTATATTTATTTTCAATGTGAATTTTTTGTAGTTTCCTTTCTCCTTGTTTCCTTTTTATTTATGTCTTTACAAAAATTTATGCTATTTTTTCAAATTTGTAATAAAATTACCAATTTATTGAGAAAACATTTTAAAAAGGGATGAAATAATTTAATATGTACTAAAATAATAAATATGTAAATTTAAATATTACTAAAGCTTGCTTGTACTTTCAAAAGCAGAGACGCTATGTAAGACTATATTAAGACAAAGGCTCAAATGCATGCTAACATTTTGCTTTTATCCACAAAATTGATTCTTCTAAATCAAAGTTACAACAGCACCAACAAAAAAATACTGCCTATATGTTAAACAACAATTTCTGTCAGAGATAGAAAACACTTGCAAATAACGCTGATGTAAAAATATGCTTATATATGGAATTTTTTGAAATTATGAAGTATTTTATGCAGAAAGCTGCTTACATTTCTATTTTTACTTGAAGAAATAAGAAGATCTTATAAATGGATTTTCTTATGAAGGAGGGTTTTGTAAATTAAAAAAAAATCCTGTTAAGTCAGGAAGCATATACATATATTTAAGAAGGAATCACATAATGAAGGAATGAGTTTTGTTAAGAAATGCTTAAACATTAAGTAATCTGAGCTCATACCTACATTAGGAAGCATCTAGAGCATAGAATTATTTGTTCCTGCCATGGAGTTCAACTGCTACAGAAACAAATGATAAGATGCATTGGTCTTTGGCTACCAAATTCCTATGATGCAAAAGTGTCTACTTTTTATGCAAAATTTAACTTATCTGATAAAAAGAACCCCCCAAAATATTTCTGTACTAGAGACACCCAACGCATGACAGTCAGCTACAGAGCAATGGATACACAAGTTCAGGCAAAGCCAAAATATGCAAAAATACACAAACAGTGAAGGCAAACTGTAAAAAAAATGCATTTCTGCCCAGATGGGAATTGATCTTGTACTCATAACTGGAGCCAATCTTTCAGTGAGAGTTACTGCCCCATACACTGCATGAAAGCTTCAGAAATCTACTATGGAGTGTCAGCCTGCTAACCATGAAAGGAAGTTTCTATGCTATTAGAAAGACAGAATGCAACGGCACACTTTTTGTGTTTATATGCATGCACTCCTTTAAGAAGATGCAGCAAGTTATACATACAGCACATTTGATGGATGCATTTTCTACAATCAATTACTATTATTTTTATTACATTAAAGTTATTATTTTTATTTATACAGCAAAGAACAACAACAGACTTCAAGTCAAAACACATGAAGAATGTGAAAGCTAAAAATCCTCACGTACATATTTAGAATTTTATTTTCTTCAGAGAGGCAATTGGTGTGACAGGCAAGTGAAATTATTGTTTTTCACAGTTTGATTCTCTTAGCCGTATGAGTACAACGTGCCTTGAAATGTGAATTAGTGCTCTACAGAAAATATACTTTTCCAGAATCTTTCCATATGCAATGCTAATTCTTTATTTTACCTCGTTTTATTTAAGACACATTCCATTGAAAAACATGTACACACAATTGTCAAATACTCATAGTTTTACATTGCCTTTTCACCTGAATTACTATTTTAATATTTATTTAGATGAATAATTTTTCCTCTGTAGTCAAGCATAGATATTCTCAGCATCTACTTTACGAGATCTATTTTGAAACATGAAGCATAAAACAGAGAAAACTGGGGTAATAAATATTGCAAACAGAAGAGCAATTTGGTGATGGTGTTAGGGGGATGATCAGCACATCCAGCACTGACAGCTGCATCAGCAGCTTAACATCATTTCCTAAAAATGTTCTCCTAACGAAGATACATTTTAATAGTTTATCATATAATTGTATTCATCTTACAACATTTAAAAAGAAGCTAGTAATGTAGTGGGGGGGGGGGGAAGAGGAAACATTTTCAGCATATGGAGTAATAAAAAGTTGTTAACAAAAATGCTAGGGAAAACATCAAATTAACCTGCCTTGAAAACATGAAAATGATATGTATAGAAAAAAAATATACCTATTCTAACAGGTAATCTTATAAATACAATCTTATTACATCTTCATAATTTACAACTAAAAGAAAAAGCAAATTGTATAGTGTAAAGCTGAAATTATTCCTGAAATTAAAATGTTTTATCCGTGAATGCAATGCTTCTTTTTGTATAGTATTTTCACCTGCATCTTTTAGAGATCAAATATTTGAGGGATTCAAATAAATCAGAGTTATATTTAAAGAAACAACTGAGGTCTACAGTAATCAAAATGATTGGCATAAATGAGACAAAGTTTTGGTTTTAGATGTAACAAGCGAAGCAAATGATGTTATATGACCTAAACACATGCAAATCAGAGAACAGCTTAACAGCTTCATTATAAATAAATATGAAATGCAATCTAAGGAACATGCTAAATTATGTTGTCTGATTTGTTAGGTCAGGATGTGAAAAAAAAATAAGCCAGACTTTTAATTTTTTCCTCTTCAATTTACAACTTGCAGACTTCTTTTTAAAAAAGAAGGCTTTTGAACTGAAACACTGCTGCTCATTTTCACATACATGCTTCCTACAATCCAAATAAAAATGCTTTACTTTGCATTTTACGCTGTCTGCCAGGTATTTCCTGTGAACATCCCATCTAAAATCTCTTGGTCCTAGTAACTAATGTCTATAAAGAAAATACTGGCAAAACTACAGCTCTAATCTTCGTGCGCAGCCATTTTAAACAGAAAGCTGTTTTAGTTGTGTTGACAATCACATTTTAAACTGATTCCTTCCAGATGAAAAGATGCTTTTTCAAACACTGTAATAAAAGTGTAAAGTCAGCTGTTTCGAGGATATAAAAGTGATTTATCTGTTCTCTGGTCACTGTTTTTCCCTTGGTACAGTGGAATTTTTCTTTTAAGGAATAGGTTAACAAGTCATTGCTACTAGAATCTCAAATCACAGTGAAGTAAACAGTTTGCCTCTAAAAGAACTGCAACACAAAAGTGAAATTAATTTTGCATTTCAAGATGCATATGAGATTGTGATCGCATTATAAAATATGAATGTTAACCAATAATGCCCAGATTTACCAAACAGACACGGTTAATTTTGACAGCTGACTACTGTCAATATCCCGCTCAGATTTTGGAGCTATTACTTTTGATAGGAAAGAAGGCTCTGCGTGGATTTCAGCTCCTTTCCTCTACCTGCAGCTGAGCTGCAGCACTGCACAGGTCTGGGTTAGAGATATCCCCTATTCCTCTGTCAGGGCTAGAAGCAGTTATGCTCTTTACAAGTAAAATTTGAATTCTGGTGGCAGAATATATATGCCATTTTAGAAATGGAAAGTTGCACAGGTACGAGCCCCCTTGAAGCAGCATGATCCAGAAACAGGACTTATGCAGAAGCAATTCATTACATCTTTGCTCGAAGGTCAGCCTGGCTATGAACACTGCTGGGAGGGCCTCAGTTACTGACCTGAAAGCTCTTAGATCAGCAGCTGAGAATTTTCTCACAGTTCTGGGAGAGCCAAGGAAGCCCTGGAGAAAGGTGACATGACTGGCAGGGAGTGAACGCTTCCCAGCTTCCCGACTCTAGATGGCTCTGCTTAGTATCTTGTCTGCCTGCTCTCCACTGAGCATTGCTGGCTCAGGGACTGGTGCTATATTGAAGCCCCAAGTGGGGCAAAATTGTCCTCCTTGCCTGGAGGAGCTTTGGCCATTACGTTTTTCACTCTCAGGGAACATGATGTTGCAGAATGTTTAATACTTCCCATACTCTAGACTCAAAGGTATTTTTTTTTTTAATACGGAATTATCTTGATTCTTTAAACAATATTGAATTTGATTTGAATCCCGCAAGAAATGAATGTGGTAAAATGTTAAATATTTTGAATGTTCACAGCGTAAGGACCGAAAATTAAAGCTCTGTCTGTATTTTGCTAACTAAATCAGATAAAGGCAGACTGTAACCAATCACTGGTGAGTACCTCTTTACTACTGCAATCTTATAATGCAGTCATCTATTTTCAAACCAAACCCTGCAGAAGCTATTGCTATAAATATAATCATATAAAGAGCTATATTTATGTGATATTAGTGGAACACAGAGATACCCAAGGAACCACAAAGCTAAGATTAAAACAACCTGAAAATATTAGATATCTAAAAAATATGACTTGAACCTTTAAAAATACAAAACAAATACCCAGCATAACCTGGCCTTTGCAAAGAGTAACAACTAAAACCAGTTAAGGCCTGGCCTTTTCACTTCTAAGGTGCTTATAAGATTTACATAATTTTATCATGTTCTTTTCCTATGGGAAATAAAGGAGCATGTGCTTCATCTTTAAGGCATCTGATCCTCAGAAGTGATTATCTAAAAGTGTCCCTGTTTACTGTGTTGCTATATATACCAGATCAGATTTTGCAAGTAAAATGTCTGTCCATCAGTAATAAAAACGTCATTGACCAAATGCTGCCTACAGTTACACCGGTGCAATCTCATTGTATTCCAGAAAGCTACACACATAAAACTGGAAATAAAAGTTTTTCACATTCCAGAGCCATTTCTTATGTTTTCAAGTGTTAACATATGAAGATGGGGGTAGGGAACCTATGGTGAGGAATAGAGAATTGCTGCAT
Organism: Oreortyx pictus; assembly: GCA_036925125.1. NCBI lineage: Eukaryota > Metazoa > Chordata > Aves > Galliformes > Odontophoridae > Oreortyx > Oreortyx pictus. The sequence continues at coordinate 36,556,638 of JAUPFR010000006.1, forward strand.
GAGCAGGATGATGAAAACCTGCTGACGGTAACATCAGTGTAAGTGCTCTGGCTGCCTGCAGACAGTGCGGCCCATCCAGCAGGGCACCAGGTTTGCTGTCAGGATAACTGGCTACAGGCCTAAAACTGACCCCAGCTCTGCAGAGGGCCACAAAAAAAATTGCTCGGAAAGTGTTCAGACTGCTTATGAATTGAGAGCTTAAATCAAAAGAAGTGCAATTATATGTCCAACACACATTCTGAAGTGCTCAGATATTGACATGTTACTGTGGGGCAAACAAATTACATGGTGTCAGGCTGCTTCACAACTATCCTGCCTGGCAATTTACACCCAAGTTTCCCCATCTGTACAAATAAGATGACGATGCTTCCTTTTTCAACAAGGTGTTTTGATACCTGTAGATCAGAAGAATGGTTTACAGCTTTGTTTCATGACTGATCAGTGTTGCAAAAGCATCCAGTCACTTGAGACTGTTGGCAAAACCCTACTGAATTATGAACAGGGTTACTTTTATCTACAAAGAGACTAAAATAATGTATGAATATTTTACAAATAGGTATGCATAGACACGTACATATATTTTAAAAGGTAACCAGGGATCAAAATTTCCTATGTTTTTTGCTGTTTTTACTGGGAAATGAGACAAAATTAAAATACTAAACATGCATGCTACTTTACAGAAGAAAACACAACACACATCACCTTCACATAAACAGAGTTTCTCCTTTGTGGCAATATTCAATCTAAAACCTTGCAGGCATAATATAAATCAGTCTTAAAGTAAATAATCAGAAAAATCTGTCAGCTAACATTTCTGCCTTTCTCTTCTCCAAACTTAAAAGCAATCTTAATGATAATTTTACCCAAGGCTGTTCCATCATTTAGATTTTATGGCTTGATGCCCATTCAAGGGAAAAATGCAAATTATGGTTATGAGATGCAAGTACAAACAAATTATAGACAAACAAATGAAGCTGAAAACAGTTAAAAACAGATAAATATGATATTACACACAGGTCTACATGGAGTAAGAGTAGGGGTGAAGTGAGAGTAAATGGCACCGGGAACAGCTGTGTTGTATATGCTGTGTGTATACATTATGCAGGATAAGGAGTGATATACTATTGACTGTGGACTAAATGGATTCAGAGTAGGTACTGATAGGTATTTTGATACTGTAGTGCTGTTTTTTGTGTCTTCACTGTCATTTTAACAAGATTTGCACAAGTATTATGAGTTTTTAGGGCAGACGTGTAAGACTAGAAAATAGATTCATTTATGAATAGATATTTCTGAAGTATAAGTGATAGCAGACCTTTCTAAGTGTCCATGTGGAAGTTACTGTCCTTGCAGTAGGGGGCAGTAGAGAAAACGTGCCTTCAACTAGCAAGGACACAGTCTTCAAAAGTGCTGATGCAGGTGGCTCCCTGTGAAAGAATCAGGTTCTTGAGAGCAGTGGGAAAGCATAGGTCCCAGTTCATCTATATTCCTCATGGTACAGGTGTTAACTATGAAACCAAAGGGTGGGGCAGATATTGGCAGGACGAAATAACAATCTAAAACTTCTGTTTGCTTCAGAGCACTTCAGTTAGAGCCTGAAGTCTGGTCTTTTGATACCATAGGAATGTATGTCTCCAGTAAGTAGAAATTAGTTTCTGCTTCATAACTACTATCTCTGGGAAAAGGGATTTTTGGCATGATTAACCATGTCTTACTTCCCTGGTAGGCAATTTCACTGAAAGATTAATGCACAAAGTAGCTAAGAATTTGTATCTTGTATAATATTTATTTGGCAGCCTCTTCGTATGTCTCAGCCCAGCTGGAAAAGTAGACATACAGCTGGGCCCCAGGAATGGGCAGTGATGTGTGCCCATGAGTATCAAGACACCAGAGTCTGTTTGCAGGGCTGGCAGTCCTGCAAACCTCCCTTCCTGACCTGCTGGCAATTAGAAGCAGCAGAGTATCATCTGCAACTAGCTAGGAAAGCCAGGCCCCAAGAGTAGAACTTCAGCACTTGGCCCTATGACAGACAGCCAAGGGGTAGAGACAAGACAAATGGGAGTGTTAGCAAATTCCTTAATCAATGAATTATCGCTGGTGGCACTTAAGCCAGAAAGCCTCCAGCTTCTGCATGTTTGCTGACAATTCGGTATTCATTCAGCTCCCGCTTAGCCTTGGTTGTTCTCCCACCTACTCCACCCATAGCTAACAAGTTTCATGTCGCTATAAAGCCTAATCCCACTGGCTTATGAGTCAGGGTGCTGCTTAGTAAAAGAAAGCTGTGTGGTCATATAGGCACTTATAGATATAACTGAATGGTAAGGCCATGCTGATAAGACAAATAGTTATAAAGCTTATTGGGCTTTCTTTCTGTCGGGGACGTTCCTTTCCAAACCAAATTCAACAGATGTAATGAGGTCGGAAATGATCAGTGACTATAGTGTTTTGCAGTTTCCAGGATCATCTTAGTCCTAAGAAAAGCTAACAGCACTTTAAACTATAACTTACTAAAATTGTTGAGTTATGAAACTAGAAACCAGGATACTACTACCCTTTCTGTTTCAGACAAGCTAACCAACATATGAAAAAAGTAACAAGTTTCTGTACTAAGTGCCTATCAAAACAACCAACTGTAAGGCAGAACATTTATTGTTAAAATTATGAGCCCATGAAAATTTAAGTTTATATGAACAAAGTTGTTTACAGACCCAAAATAACGACATCTATCATTTTAGTGCTACTCTAAATTAAGATAGTGCAGATGGGCATAGTTTTCCATTCTCAAAACAAGACACAACAACATGTGTCTTTAATATGAAGCTATACTGTTGATTTATTCTTACATTTCATATTCATATCTAAGTCATTATGAACGAAGTGATTGAATACAAATGTAGTAAAGATGTCAACAATACAAAAATCAGTCATCTAACATGTTCAATCTCTTATATACGACCTAAAAAGAATGAAAAGATTTCACTATTAATGGTTTTGGTTAATCCTCTATCCAAACATTTTCCCCAATAAACATCAAATTATTTTAATGTTGGCTATAAAGCTGTCACCCCTCAATAAACAGATATACTCCTGGTGTTTTTACCTCTGCTGTCAAAGATCAGTCAATACATGCAGCATCTTTTAAGTGAAACCAGAGAAATGCAGAGCCAAGGCTGCTAGTGAATATACCTGAGCAGAGATTGCTCAGAGTGGACTCATGGAGCTTGCATCCCCATGCGAGTTGTAGCAACTGGAAGGTTTCAACGCAAGCTCACAAGAGCCCTGTAGTGAATACTAATAACTCCCTTCAATAGAAAACTGTATGACCTTTAATGCTCCAATAGTCTGAGCCTTCCCTCAGTGAGTCTCAATTAAATGTTTTGTTTTGTGGCCCCCATTTTCTTGTAAGACAAGAAAAGAGTTCAAGAGATGGATTCCTGTGGAGGAAATTTATTTCCATCTAAAGAGCTCTTCAAGATTTGGGAGCTGGGGGAAGGAAATTTTTGTAGGTGCTGGGATTTTTTTCTGTATTTTTTTTCTTTAACAAATTTCTAATGGTTTGTGAAAAGAAAAAAAAAAGGAATCTTCAGAATCTTTTAAGAAAACACTATTTGACTAGTGGTTAGACTGGAAAATTGTCTCTGCCCTTTTCATTGCAACACAGAGGAAATCAAAGTGATGGTTAAAGAAATCCTTGCCACCATTTCTGATGAGTTTTCCATGAAAATACCAGATTGTTACTGTGATGGGCCAGTAACATAAATAAGGAGAGATTGAAGCAAATTAAATATTTACATATATATTAATAAAGTACTTTTTACACCAAATCTACTCTTCATATAACCTGAGCAAGGTACAAAAATTAAGGCAATGGAGCGGTCTTCTTACCCATCTGAAATAGACTCTAGCGTTCTTGCTCTCTGTGGTTGCTATTATTGAAAATACAAGTACAGAGGAGCTGAAGCACTGTTCCCATATGTAAGCATTTTCATTAGCAGGCCATTAGTAAAATTCCTTTTTCTGTTATGTTCTCAGACTTTGTGAATTTGTTTTGTAATCAACTTAACATAAAATCACATATGCTGAGGCAGTTCTAAGCAGTGGAGGGAGGTGCATAGATACAGTGTACACAAGATTGATTCTCTCTAAAAATCAATATAAAATTATGAATGGGGTTGTTATTATGGAATAGATGTGGGGCATCGTTTCATTCAATCCTCTCCCATATGTATACACTCAAATCTGGATACCTGATGTGTTGTTTTTGTTTGCTTGGTATCTAAATATGAAGCCCTTTCTTGATGCTCTCTTCTGTGTAATTCAGTGCCCAGCCAAGGAGAGGATATTTGGCTTGAAGGTTTTCACTAATTTAAAGATTTCACAGTCATCTCTCTCACTTCCCTTGAAGTGTCACAATCACCAAGCTTCAGAATCTGGAATTTGTGCAGATGGAAATAACAGACTTGAGGATTCAGGCAAGCATGCGTGCATTAGTCGATTATTTTTGTTTACTTTTATTGAACATTTAAGATTATGTTATATCTGAGTCACTTTTTTTTTTTTTTTTTTGCCTTTAGCTTATGACTAATGACTAATTATATGTAACTTTCTGTCTCTAACTTTCTCAACAAAAGTAGATACCCATAAGAATTTGCTCTTTTATTTACATCAGTATAGTTCACATTTGCAATTGTTAGGTAAAAATCTCCATTAACTCTACCCTGATGGAAGTTTTGTGTTTTATTTAAATCTATAATAATTTCTTGTAAACATCTCTCATTCCTGCTGAAAGTTTCAAGCCTTAGAACATAGATTTATTAAAAAAACACTGATTTTCTTCAAGTACTGAGGCATAAGTATTCCACAGAAAAAAAGCCCACAACATTCATCTTTCTTCTCTGAAGCTCATTCACAGATAACTACTGTACTCAGACCCTTCAATACTTTTCCACAGTCAAAAAGGTTGTGTGTATTATGTAGCATACTAACACATCACACTGACCATTGGGAAAGTAAAAACAAAATCAAATCCATTGACTGGACAAAGCTATATCTCTGAGAAGCATGTGTAAAGCAGAACATATAAGAAATGAAAGATAAAGCATTTATTTAATTTCCCCCCCAAATTAATAATAAGTTAATGTTACCTTATAGGGTACATTGACACTTGCAGTGTCCTACTACTATTTCATGCATGTGGATTATACAAATATTTAGATACACAGTCTAATCAAATACGAAATAAAGCAAGATCCTAAATAAATTATCTTGGAAGCAGTCTTTTGATTTAGACTAATTCCCCAGACATGTCTCCCCGTTGCTAATTTTACATTTTGAGACTTGTTCAAGAATATAAAAATAACAGTGAGTTTTGATGAGATAAACAGACCTAATGCTCACTGATTTAAATATTGAATCTAGTTCGGAAAAAAAATTAGATTGACATGATAATAAATATTACCACTTTTCTCTTGAGAAAGCATAAGAAGTTTTCTTTCTAGAAGAAACATACTCAATTTAGAAAACCGCAGAAGCCACAGATTATAATTTTTGTGGCCCTTCTAGATTTGGGTCTTTTCAACACCTTTTAGGTATAATGCACATTAGTCTTTCATCAGAAAGAAATTTACCACTGATAAGGGCAAATGTGACAATTCCCCCTCTAACCACCTTAGTGAAACATCTCTGTATCTGTCCTTAGCAGTTCAAATCTTATTCTATATATATGTACTTATGTAATGTATTTTAGCTAATATCGCTACAAGAAAGAAATCGGTCTTGTTCTTCATTTTTACTGCTGCTTTTTCTTCTGCTTTTCCAGTGCAACTTCTGGGCACAAATCTGTGCCCTGCTGCACTTATGCTGCCTCCACATGTGGTATCTATACTGCTCTTTATGAGCACAGCTCCATTTTGATCAATATATGGACAAAAAAAGGTAGCAATTATGTTTGCAAAGTTCTTATGGAAAGTCTACCAGCTACTCAAAACTGGGATTGACTAATTAGAGCTACCTTGATTAAAGGCTAGCTCCTGAAGAGCTCCTGTGGATAACAGGCTTAACTAAGCATGTGATCAGTCCCATTACGTTCACTGGCTTTAACAGGAGTGCCCATAAAATTAAGCATGTATTTAAATGCCTCTCTGGATCAGAGCCCACATCTCTTAGAGGAGCTGAGGCTCAGAGAGCAGTGGTACCTTCTGAAGCCAGTTCGATTCAGGTGACTATGGCCAATAAATCCTCTTCTATATTCTGTCCAATTGAAAAGTTGTGGAATTTTACTCACAGAGGTCTTGGAATCATTGTGTACCACAGCTAACTGGGAATATCTGTTCATCAGAGCGTGCAAACAAGCACTTCACTCAACTCAAGCTCAGGCTGAGCTAGTTCGGAAAACGAAAACAAGATATAAGAGCCTAGACACTGAAATGCACTGCTGTGGCCTTCTAACTCTCAGCACTGAAGCAGTTTACTCAAATATCTCTGAAGAACTGTTCACCACAGTCTTTAAACATATCCTAATGGCAAAATTTGGGATTGCAAGTGATGCTAGGAACTTTCACATTGTGATCATTATGTAAGACTAAATTTTTGCTGAATTCTGGCAGTTGCATAAAGAGTGGAATATAAAGAGGATCTAATGTCTGGAAAATGGGTGATTAAAAAAGGTCACATAAAATTGACAATTTAAAAAACATATAGTCTTACCCTTCTCTCTGGAAAATAGTCCTAAAACAGTCCCCCAGGCTCTTGTAACTGGTCGGATCAGTTTTCCCTCTTTGAATTTGGAACCTAAAAAAAATACAATTTACATCACAGCATGAGAAGTTAGGGATTTTAAGTCACTTTTAACTTTCCAATCATTATATAGAAGGAGTTTTAAAGGTCTTTTTACGTATCTGATTCATTATTATATACTGTTCCTGATATACTTATTAACAATGTTTTCATAGAAGCTGTTAAACTAAGGGAAAATAGTGCTTTAGTAGTAACTTTTTTTGTAGTTTATGGAACTCACAGTATAACTATCACCTTTGACATTTACACCTCTTTCTAGTTGTTTGAAAAATAAGCTGTTAACCCTGTGCCTGATCCAAAGCCCACTGAAATTAATGGGAGCCTTTGAATCAAACCCTTTTTTTGAAAATCTGAAATGGAATACTGTCATGTGCTTAACTCTGAAATGAATCCACTGTGCAGTTTCTTTCTTTGTAAATCTGATGCAGTTAAATTAAATCAGTCAGAAACATGGCCATTTTTCACAATTTATTAAGAAGGCGAATAGTAAAACAAAGCAAGGAATTATTTTAATTAAAACTTTGTTTTCTCTATTCATATTAAGACAACAATAAAAATGTCAACAGAAAGGGGAAAGGAAAATCAAGACTTTGATTTATGATTGTAAACATATTTTTATTTACAATTTTTGAATAGCAACAGCAAGATTAACAAACTATATATAATCATCCCAGTAAGATTATCCTACTTGCAGTTTTAAAACTGCACACAAGACATTCAATTAAATAGTATGAAGAAATTTTGAATACATTTTCATATTTGTAAAATATATTTTATAACTGTTGAGATAATTATACGGAATTCAAACCAACCAACAAACAAAACACTGATATAAGCAATTCCAGTCCACAAGAGACCTCTATCAGGCAATCAGTAAATTGGCTTTATCACTAAGTATGTTTTCTAAAAAAATTTTTTTTAGAAATATTTTCTAAACTATATACATTTATTTTGAAAAAGTAATAACCATTGGTCTTCTTACAAACCTCTATCATTACTTTTTCTGATCATCACACTAGCTCTCATGAAAATTTAGATTATGAAGGTAATTTCAACTCAGTGTTAAACAGCAGTGTTTTCTTTCTCACCAGAATTCAGTACAATCAGATCAATGTTTATATAGGGACAAAAGACATTTATTGATTTTAACATCAGTATTTCCTAAATTTTGTTTTGTGCTAACACATCTAAAGTTTTATTCACTTTGAGGAAAGAAAAATATCCAGTGATGTAATACAATTCTTTGTGTACTTATGAAAGCAAGCCCACACCTTTTTTGAAAACAGTCAGAAGGAAACACTGAGCCCCTCCATAGTCCTAATAAAAGTAGTTCAGGCACATCTGGGATCTCTATCTGGGGTAACCTCTTTTATTAGCAGGAGAACGTGCTGCCAAGTTGGCAGAGAGGAGAATGCTTTTCAATAGGCTTATACTCAAATAAGAGCTGATGCATAACATTTTGTCTGAAAAGAACCCTGGGGAAGGCTAATAGTTGAAACTGCCTCAGTGTCATTGCACAAAGTCCAACAGTAATATCAGCTACAGAAGCTTTTACATTGAGGTAACCGAACAACCAACACAATCATAGAAAGTGGACTCTAATCAAATATGAATATATTTAGAACTTCATTATTTAAACCTCCCATTTCAAAACAAAAAATGTCTTTATTTTATTTAAGGAGATCTTGCAAAAATTCACAATAAAATTAGTTGTTCTCATGTACATATTTCTGAAGGAAAGCTTTCTTAACCCAAAACTTTTCTCAAGTTTCAAGATTTGGCTGACTTGTAAATTCAGAACAAGACATTACTGTTTCTAAAGCATTCACAGAACAACACACCTTCCTTTTCTCATGCCCTGCAAATGCTCAAGTTTATCCTTCCAGAACATTTGCAAGATTCCCAGTTATGCGCACATACACAAGTGCTTGTACAACAGCAGCATTAATTGCTTGCTGTGCACCTCCACAACACAGTGAAAGTATAATGTATAATTTGGCTTTACAATTACACCTTGTCAATTTCTCAATTAAATTTAAATGATTTACTAAAAATACATCTTTGATAGCAATACTGAAAATCATAGCAAAATATGTGAAATAATAAAATATGTAATTTCTTCATTTTGGAAAAAGAAACACAAGAACAATTTCTTAATAAAAAGTTAAAAAAGAAGGGATTTGCATTTATTTTTATTTTCTTTCATTTTGATTTAAAGTAGATAAGACTTTATTATTAAATGAATCCATTTGTAACAGTGAGTCACACGAGTAACATATTCCCTCCTTTAGAGTTTTTGGATCCATACCTTCCCTAGTAAATCTTTTTTATAGCTTTAACAATGTTCCTAAAATACATGCCAATTACGTGCTTCAACCTAGATCTATGAATTAGATTCTTTGATTCAGATTTGTTTGCCTCAATAAAATCATGTGTAACTTTTTAACGAACTAGCTAATTGATCACCAGCACTTGTTATAAGAAGCTCAAGAAGAAATGTTTCTTAGGTTTTCTGGAGGCAGCAGCCTGTATTAGTAATCTTATTAATACTGAAGAGTGAAAGCATGCACTTCAGAAAACAATCTAGCCTGTTTTTAATGATTGTCTAGAGGAATGAATACAACTGGGAGGTTCATAACTGCTTTCTTTGCTTCAAATCCATTTCTTTCTTTTCGTTATAAAACACTTGAATTTTATCAATTTCGTGAAAACTGGGTGCCTGCCTTGCAAGATACTAGCTTTGCTAGATCAAAAATGATAAACTAACGTATAAACACAATCAGAGCAGTAACTTACGATCTAATCTATTTGATGTCTGAAAGGCACTATTTGTAGTCATTGATCAGTGATGCACTGAACAGATGGGGAGGCAGACTGCTCTCTGCTACCACCAGCATCACAAGTCACTGGATGCCTTTACTGAGAACATTCTCACCCTAAAAACTACCATCAGACAACTTTTCTTCTCTCTCCTTTTTCTTTTCTTTGGCTTCCCACAGTGAGGTTCCACCTTGGCACTGCTGAAAGAGCCATGGGGATGTATTAGGTCCCAGGTGACTTCCTCCTACCTGGACCCGCTGCTTCTTCCCAGGATCCTCCCCATTGTTCTCACCTCTGTCTCCTCAGAGCACTGGAAACCTCGCAGTCTCCTTTTTGAGTCACAAGAGCAGCCTGGTAGCTTTGTTTTATACCAAAACGTGTCTTAATACTGTTTTAAAAGAGAACATCAATGTCTTTCCCTGCTTACCCCGAAAGAGACGTGGTTGGGATCAAAAAGTGGAAATCATGTAAACTCATTTGAAGTCTTGGGGCATGTTCAAAATGCAGTGTCTGCATTGAGAGCTGTGGTTAAAAGCCCTGAAAACATTTTAACCTATCCACATTAATCAGCACCCTACCTACCACTTGTGAAATGAATAAACCTAAATTATTATTTTGATAGTACAGGAAAGTGCATTTTTATGATCACAGCTCTGGATCAGTAACTCTCAACATGCTGAGCATGCAAAGCTATAATGCAGAAGTTGCTTGACTCCTTTCACCAGTTCTCTTAGCAGTTTTGCCTTAAACAGTTGATACTTCATATTGTGAAACAATGACTCTGCTCTACATAAACACACGTCTGTTTCTAATGCCTGTCTTACAGTTCTTGTTGGCTTTATCACAGCCAGTATTTTATTCTAAGTTTTATAAAATCCTCATTCAGTTGGATGCTTTCCTTGAAAAAATTTAAAAGTTATTAATTTAACATTCCTGTGAAAGCATCCTATTGCAAAAGTACTTTAAATGGTCTTTTCTAACATAATTTGTATTTACAAGAGCAGAAGATGTATGTTTCTCATGGAAAATAAATAAGTAAATACATACATACTTTCATTTCTTTCTCCCTCTGTCACTCACTGAAATTTTGTTCCTGCTTGCTGAATATCTCATCAAAAACATGTTGTGGATTTTGCCACTAAATTCTTTGTACTTGCAGTGTTCAAACCCTGTTAATCACAATGTCACCTAGTAATCCTCTTCATTCTATTTAGTGCTCTGGGTTGTATAAAAATTTGGAATTCGTGCTGAAATTCTTCTAGTTACACTAAAATCTAAAAGGAAGAAATTTCATATCTATATTCTGAGTTGCTAATCCCAGCAGAACAATTACAGTGTGATGCGCAGCAGTCTCACTGAATTCTGTGATATAGACCAGACTCAACACTGGGATCCTCATTCATAAATTCAAAAATTTCTTGGTGCTTGTATACAGTGCTGCTCACAAGTTTCTCAACCACAAAGTTCAGGGGAAAGAAAAACATTTACTCAGAAAGGCAGACTTTATATCATGTCACAGTGCTTGCCAATGAGTGGCGGTCTTAGCTGTATTTTCCCCTCTCTTTACATCTTGTTAGGATTTTATCGTTTGTTCTACTCTATTTTGAATAAAGCTCCCAATGTTTTCCCCCATGATGGGGACCAAAGCAAATAATCTCACTTACTGAGCTGTTCAGATGATATAAAGAAGAGAGAAGAGTCATGTGGCATAACAACAAAACAAATTAAATGATCTGCGCAGTGTTAAATTTAAAACAACTTTTAAACAAATGTGCAGCGTTCTGAAAGCCTAAAACAGCATTTATAGTTTTCCTGCACTTTCAGTAATTCCCATGTTTCCAGACACACTTCTGTAGTTATTCATAGTAGAACAAATTGATCAAGAATGTAAAGCCTGAAGCTCTATATAAATATACACCATTTAATAGTTTGCATCTATAATAAGAATAACTGCATCATAATTTAAAAATATTTCACTCTGCTAACTTAAACATTTTTTCAGGTGCTACAACTGGTTAGAGCTATCTACTGATGATTAGATTTCGTGCAAAACTTTGTGCTACAAAATGGACCTTGATAATATATTTTACTTTGTTTTTCTGGCTCAGGTTCTTTGCATTGCATATGTTACAGGATAATAACTAAATTAGGAGTGTAATTCAGACACTTATTTTAACAGTAAATCATATGAGTTGTTGAAGAACCAAATATGAGATTTCAAAACAAACAACCCAATTACTTAAAGGCAAAGATATAAATTATGCCATTGCAGAGGTCGTATTTTAAAAATTCTAGTATTGCTCTGAAGATTATTTAACTGCAAAAAAAACATATATGGGTACAATAAAGTAGTAACACGGAGAACAGCTGAAGAACAGACCTTACCACAATCATTCTCTATTGTAGATAGTGATAAGCGTCCATCTAACCACACAATTTAACTGCTTTCATACAGTTCACGTTTACTCCATCAGAATCATGGTTAGATTTCAAAATTTAAATACACAAAAATTTTATTCACTTACTGGCAATTCACGGTGCTTTTACTTTATTTACCTCTATGTGTTTTGGAGGAACATATACTTTTGAAGAAGAATTGAACAGTAATAATGGAAATAAATGTAAAGATGCCCTGAAACTCAAAATTCTCTGCAGAGATGACTTTTCTGCGAGTTAGAACATCAATTATTGGATTTCAGGTCAAATAAAAAATTACCAAACACAAACTGATGAATCCTCATGGTACTGATTTATTGATCAAACACTGTTCCAAATGTATCACTGGGAAAGAAAAAGCAGCACTATATTTATCACTGGAGTGTTATAAAGCATTTTAGAAATAAGAACTGTATTTTGTCAGTTACTAATGAAGAACAACTTCTTTCTCTTTACACTGCAGTAACTTTTCCATAATGTACATGGCACAAAGTATACAGAAGTTACAGCGGCAGAAAGAAATTTTCTAATAGCTTTAGAAGAAAACAAACATTACCAAAAGCAGGTCAGATTAACCTATGGCACTGTTTAATGCAAATCTCCCCTGATAATTCTCCTAATAACTAAAATAACTAATTATAATAGTCAAATAGAAATCATTTAATGCTTTTCTGAGAAAGAAACATAGCAGTAATTAAATTCAAATCCTAAATATTTTAAATAATCATATTCCATCAGTGCACGTGCATATGTGTAGGAGAGTTCAAAACAACAGCAAAAAAATTAAACAAAAACTACCATTCTTTCATTGCTCATTAAAAGTTGGTCAGGGAAACAGTTTTGTTGAAGTCTGCTTTTATTTGACAGATTAAAATACTGACAACTCTGGCAGTGCTCCGTGCTGATCAGGTAACAGAAAAACCTTTGTTTTGTTCTCCTAAACTTGCTATTGAAAGTGCAAGCACACTGTACCTCAACACTGAAGGAGCGAGACCTCAGATGCAGTTAATTTCTGAGTCCAGTATATTTTATGTTCAAAGAAAATTCTACTATCTTATTCTGATTTCCTGTACTGAGACTGATGCATATTCCTTATCAGGGTCAACCAATGGAAGGAGCTCGGAGCCAATGTCCTCTCCACCTATTGCACATGCACACCTGGCTCTGTTATGCTCTTGTATTTCTGGCTGCTTGGCTGCAACTGGCAGCTCTGAGCTCCTACACAGTCCTCACCAAGTACCAGCCTATCTTCTCAGCTGAGGATCTGTGATCTCATTAAGATAAGACTGGCTAGGAAGTGACAACTGGAAAAGTAATATGTAAATTTAAAGACTTTTTTTTTTAAACTATATCTTACTGTGTATAAAATGCTTAATGATGCTGGTGAATGTGCAGAAACTAGAAACAGCAAAAACAGCATTTTGTTTTAAGAACAATATTTCTGAAACCTATTGTAATCTCTACATCCTAAAATCTATGGATGTTTTTGTCATTTATCTAAGCAGGACAAAGCACTGAAATTGGCAGCGTGAGGAATAATTTTGCATCGCCAGAGATGATGAAGTTTCTTTTTGTGATTTTACATATGGGTAATTACTGATGGCCTAATACATCAACAGAAGTTTGGCTTTCATTACTTTGGATAAAGTCTAGAATGTTTTCCTTCAAGGCTACTTATGGAGAAACAATGGACAAAGTGATGAGGAAAACAAACTAATGACTAGAAAAGATTTCACAAGAAGTCAGATATTAGATTATATTACATAAAGGCTCCAGTATCCAGTCTCAGATCAGGGTAAAATGAGAATGTGGTTTGGCTGATTTCTGTGTGTAACGTGTCTGCTTAAAAAAAATGTTCAGTTCCTTATCTTAGTTGAATTGCTATTACAAAAATTTTGACCTTTCTCTGTTGGATTAGATGGAATTTAGCCTAATCCAGTATAGTCATTCTTGTGTCTTGTGACATTATGAAGATCAATGAATCAGTTACTTAACCTCTGCAAATTACATCCTTTGAAAAATTTAAAAGTATGAAAATTTTGTCAATCATCTAAAATTGTTATGAGATCCATTATATCAGATAAGATGAATAATTTAGCTGCCTATAAAAAGAAAGCTTATTCTTTATTGCTTCAGAAAGTTACAAAGGCAAGCAGCTTTCTAAAACAAAAACAAGCAGCTTTGCAAAAAGACACGTATCTAATAAGTCACAGGAGCAATTCAAATGAATAATTACTCTTAAATATGAATAGTAATCATTATTCATAAACTCTTCCAGTTTAAATATTGAAATAATATGCACTTAGGAAAATATATATCCCACAGGAAGAAGACACTTTTTTCTTCAACAGTTCTTTCAGATGGAGCCAAGTATTTCTATTATTATTATTATTTTTTTCAACAAAGCTTTGATTTCAGTTTCCATTCTGGTAATCACACAGCACTTTTCCTTCTGAGAAGGCAGGAAAATTGTTGCGGCTTTCTGACAAGATTTTTGGGATGCATTTTTCAAGAGTTGTTTGATTTTTTTTCAGAATTCATTAGCACTTTAAGTTCTTTGATGAGATAAATCCCATCATAGCTTTGTGTATTCTTTTTTGTATGTGTATTAAGATGATTTATCACCAAAAATTTGCAAAACACAACAAAATATACATTACACTTGTTCCCTATGGCCAAAGCAGTAAAGATAACCAAAAATATCTTTTTTCCCAAAGGAAAGAAATGGTGAAATACAGAAATCCAAACTCATTTTCAGTGGAAAAGAGCCAAAATGAAATTGTGAGTTGCTGAAAGAAGTGTTAGTTTTGAGTGCTCACCCAACCTCCCATGCTTGTGCTGGAATATATGTAAGATTAGATTATGACATTGTGGCTGAGGTTTTTAAAATACTGGAAGGGATATAACTCAGCTTACCCTACTGAAAAATACAGCAAAATACTCTGTATTTGAAAATCTTACTCTATATGACCTTTCTTATTAAGAGACAAATATTTTAAAAGGACTGATGGCAAATAATATGGATTCTATTCTATCCTTCTATGCATATGCTGATTTCAGGTTAAAATGTCATTTTATCTATAGCTAAGCAACAGAAAAACACACATGTTTCAAGCAGCACAACAGTTAGAAATGAAACTAGTGAGATGAGGAAATTCTGAATTAAAGACTGAAACTCAATTCTTATCCACCCAGCTGCGCTTCAATATTGTTGCTTATATGGAATTCATTATCAGGCAGTGCTTAGTGACCTTAGCAACTCTTAACATACAGTAGGGTACAACAAGGCGAGTTAAGGATGAAATTTCCTCTGAAGTGCTATGTCTCTCTGCTGTTTCAAGTTAAAGTAAAACTAGTAAAAAATTGGAACTCTCTTGCTTTCTGTAACACAATTTATCTGAAAGAGTACACTTGCCTCTTTGTAAAAACAAAAAAGAAAACATGAACCCATAAATTTAAGTTTGCTGTGTGTTGAAATGGTAGCTTGCTGGTGTCTTTTAGACTCAACAGGTATATAGCTACCCTTCAAGCAAATATCTGCCTGACAACTTAAACTATATCCTAGGATGTAAAAACTTAGACGCTTCAGAATATGTCCTGTTAACTCACAGCATGAAGATAAAGAAGGTGAGTTCTCCCTAATGCAGTATAGTAAATGTAGGAGCAGCAATAGCATCTGTTTTCAGTAGATTTATTTTTATTTTTCTTGTAATACTTACGCTATTAATAGGTAACAACAAAAAATAATGTTAAACAAAACTGGAGAATACAGGCTGTATGCTGCGGCCAGAAGACTCATTCTGAGTATCCAAAACTGTGATTCACAATTACTGCAAAGCTGTCAGGATATGTATATATATACATACATATATAAATATTTGCAAAACTAATAAGCTTCTTCCAGACGGATTATTCATCTTATTTGTAAATACATTTTGAAAATTACCAAAGTTTGACTTCAACTATTTTATGGCCCAGTTATAAACACCAGAAAATAAGATTTAGTGCTGTAATGGAAACACTAACAGGCTCTTGACAACAGCAGTGCAAGAGTACACCTTTGTATCGCAGCACACTATCCCAGCTGAAAAAACTCACTAATTATCTAGGATAGTATGGAAAAAAGAGCACTGTTGTTTTAGAAAAGACAGTTACTTGAAAATTGGCGTAAAGTGGTGAAAAGTAGGAAGGATGATTTCTTTTTTTTCCCCAAACCAACCTAACTACTCTATAAAGTAATGCACAAATCATTCATTATAATGAGTCATAACAATGATTTGTGATCTTCCAAGTTTTCATTTTATGCCCCTCTGTTTTTCCTTAAAGACAGGAGGATAGACAAAGACTGGAAACTGGGTCATATGGATCACGGCACCACTGCTATGTCTGGAATTTTCTTATAAATATCCTATTGCTCTGAGGTTCATAGGCCTGACTGAAACAGCAGGGACGATCTCATTTGTACTTTTATAGTTGTAGAGGGATTTGCAAGAGTTAATGCAATTTTCCATAATATTTCTTACTGACTTCAGGAATAAAGGGGGAGTTTCCTTTTTAATCAGTATCTGAAACATTGTTAAGTCTAAGGGAAAACAGGACTTCTTTCAGATTTAACAAGGCTTTTTCAAGCACCGATAATTTTAAAGGTACAAAACAGGGAAGCATCTGAAAAAGAAAGAGGATTGCAGCAAAGTGTTTGTGGGAAGCAGGCAGTACAGTAGCTGGAAGATAAACTCAACAGATTGTACTGCATATTTGCAGTCTTGTATCTCTTATGTACTGCTTTCAAAAATAAAATAAAAAAAGAAAGAAAAAGTTAAATGAGTACTTTGATTTCACAAAAGTCTTCAAAGAAATATTTGAAGATCCTGTTACAATGACCTCAGAAAACAAAATGTTCCATTAATCATCAGCTGGAAACTAGAAATATTCTCCACTCACACAAGACTTTTAAAGATATTTTGCTTAAGTTCTCCAGCCAGACTGTGCTAACATGGTTGACCTGGCTCAGCTACTGAACCCTAAGAGTGAAGTTGTCGTGCAGTATTTCCAAGGGACTACTTCCTTTTCACATTCAGCACATCTTCCACACACTCACTTAGTCAAGTCTTTGTAGCACTACATGGCCTTAGAGATAAAACGAATTGATTTTTGATTTATGAAATGCCTACTGACATATAAAATGGGTTTGTTAAAATACGATTGAAAAGTCAATGCATCATACAGAATTAAAAGATAATGACTATGTATAAAATTATATATAACAAGCGAGGTTACAAGTAGGGTTACATCTATACTGGTCTATAAATTGCTATTTGCAGTTTAAGGCCAAACTGAGTAAGAGTGCAGTAAATAAAAACCAAAGTACAACATGTCAGCCTTACAACATTTCCCCCTCTATTTCTTAGCCTATATGCTAATGGGGGAAGCAGCTATAAGAAAAGACTCTGCTTCTTCCAAAAGAGAAGCATATAAAGCAAGAACAAGCCATCTCTCCAAGAACAAACTCGACCTTAAGAGTCTGTAGAAGAGAATTTCCAGTTTGACTACACGCATGGGAGTTTTTAGCCTTTTTCTGTTTCAAGACTCTCTTGAAAATGCAAATAGCCATTCTGCCTACCAGCTAAGACATCTATCACCTACCAAACCCACTACTAGAGATCACATGATGCCAACATGTCATTGTAACTGTTTGCAGAAACCACAAATTCACAGTCAACAAACATTGCTGCTTTTGTTGCAAGAAGTTTTCAATATGACGCTGTGGTTCAGAAAAAGGGCAAATAGGGAAAGTCAGTCACAGGGGAATGACTGATGGATGCATAAAGAGTGAGCAAAATTATGAACATTGGTAGGAAGGAGAAGAGAGTAGTCCAAAGAATACAATGTACAACGGATTGCACCTTCAGACAATCATTGGTCAAAATATGAGCAATGTATCATCACTTCTGCTCCTTGCATGTCATCTCTAGCACTCATGACCAAGCATTGCAAGTCTGAAATTTCCCTTCTTTCTATATTTATTGAATGGATAGTCATAATGTAGGCATGAATGATATCTGAATTACTATATGGTGTAGATTTATTGTACTTTACTATATCAAATTACAATGCTCAAAGTCATCAGCTTCCATTAATAGTAAAAACAGCTTAGAAAATATATTAGAATCCAATGTTTTAATGATGATGAGAAACTTCTGTAGGAATTTCTATCCTGAACAACAAATATCACAATAGGGTATGTAGTTTTCAGAGCTTCCCTACATCTACACCACATCTCATCTCTTATTGATGATCTTATAAGATGCAAATGGCATCTTTAATATCTTCAACATTTTTTTTAGGATCAAAGACACTCTGATCACCTTTGTGTTCAACATTCTTCAGCAACTGCTGTTTCCCTCCCTACCACTGGACTATATGGAGTGGAAACATGATATGACTTGAGGAGCTACTTGTCTTTTGCGGAATATGTGAAGTGAGAAAGGTTCAATTTCCACAGTACTGTTATAAATTATGTCTGAAGAATAAGAAAAATGGTCAGAAAAGTAATGTGTTTCCAGATCTGGTCACAAAATGGCCTTCAAGTAGCCTGCAAACTTTCTGTCCAGTTTAGGATTGTGTACTAGGAAGCACTTTAGCTGCTTCATTTCTTGTCATTCTGTCACTGCCCTGAGAGCTATGAACTTGTGGAGTTCCAGTGTACCTTGAAGAAGGTCTTCCATGTAGAGGATATGGACAATTGCAAGCATTGATTAAATAGGACTCCAAAAGTGAAAAAATTCTCTAAAAACATATGAAGTGTAAGTGGACAAAAATTTAATAAAGACAGGCTAAAAAGTGGGAAAAATCCTACCCCTGTACCTGGATAGTATCTAGATATGAAAGTTTCTAGAACTGCTCATCTACTGTTATAGACTAAGTTTTGTTGTGGATAAGGAATACAATTCTGAAAAATGCAGAGAAGCAAATCAGTTTCCTCTGTTCTCATTTTGTAAATGTAGGAAAATAAAACCTTTTAAAAAACAAAAACAAAACAAAAACAAACAAACAAAAAAAAACAAAAAAACAAGCCAGGTGATCTGCTCATATTTATGCAGCTAAATCAAGAAGTACTTTCTAAAACTCTACCATAAATCCATTCTTTTTAGCAGAAAAAAGACCTCATCAAATTTTTAAGAAGTTTCCCCCCACCCCCCAAAAAAGAAAGAAAGAAAAAAAAAGTCAGTGTTAAAAACATCCACCACTTGTTTCAACTATAGAACCCGAAGCTCTAGGAAGTCTAGGAATGATTTTATACATGTATATGTACATGTGCACACTCTTTCTTTCCTCTAATTATAAGAAATAGAAAGGATAAAGGCTATAGGAAGAAACAACGAACAGAGCACAAATACACATCTTCAAATGTATTGTTCTTGTTATACACTGGTATGTTACTTAAAAAGTAAATCAATAGGTTGACATATGCTGTAGAGTTTAGATAACCAATTTAACACCTCTGCATAAAGTTAGAGAGGAGAATTTATTATTTCTAGAAAGAGTAGACAAAAGTCTTTGAGGATTAATTTCATGCTGTGGGTTAAATTTCACTCTCACGATAGGCCAACTGTTGCCTGGGGCTCTACAGATAATGAACCTGCCAAGGGATTAGCAAGGAAACACTTGTGTTATTATAAATCGTGTGCACTTCCCTTTCTAACCAACTTCATCCTTCATGACGTTAACAAATTATACTCTGTCCACGTTTCAATATAATGCAAAGCTGTGAATGACCCTGAACCAATAGTACATTAGATAAGATCTTCTCAAGGCACAAATAGCTATTAAATTTGGTTGAAAGATTCAGACCTCTTGAAGTGAGAGCACAAGTCTTGTTTTGTCAAATCTCTCCGAGAAGCAGAGAAACATTTGTATGCAGAATCTGTTGAGAGTGTCAGCTGATATAGTGTAAAATCACTTTTGGAGAAATGCATGCAAATTAATTATATGCAAAATCAAACTGGAGAAAATCTTAGGGATAATTAACCTACTATAAATGACTGTGGAAAGATGATTATCACTTATTATCATTGTAAACAATGAGTTTACTAAAGAACTACAACATAAATTATCATATTTATATTATTTCCAATAATAATTTTATGACTAAGATAAGTTAGAGTGTTACTGATGCAAATCTAGATGTTCTGTGCATTTTATTCTTTTCTCCTTTCTTTTCTTGCTAAACTTAACACTTCCACTTTTTTTCCTGTTGAAAGTAGGTCAGGTTCTAGACAATTAATGTTCAGCTTGACTGGTATGCACAGTAAAATTGTAGAACATTAAAATGTTAAAGTAGAAATCTGGCATCATAAACTGCATCCTAAATAATAGTTACACACTACTGTACAAATAAAATGGCAAGAACGGCAAGAAAGAATCCTGGACTCTGAAACTTCTCCTGTTGACCCGAATTGGCTTAGGACAACATTCCCTGAGATTTAGAGATAGTAGTACTACTGCCGATGATTCCTAAAGAGAGACAGATAAACAGATAAACAGACAGAGTGACAGACAGACGCACACACACAAAAAGGGTAGGGTTCTATCAGTATAACTTCCTTCTGCAGGTTTTGTAGCATTTGAACAGAACAACAGACAGCATTTTTCTGCACTCACTTTACTTCCTCAGCCTTGGAAGCCAGAGCTGCCTTTGAGACAAACCATCTCCAGGGTACAGCACCACATCACTGCTAATCACTACAAATTAATCATCTGTGTAAATTGCTCTGTGATTCATTCATTGTGCCAGATTGTCAAAAGCATGGCAGTGCTCCCTTTTACTTCTCTTGCCAAATGGTCTGGGCAGGACCACTTGCACCCTTAAACACTCTGAGAGACCATGATCTTAGAAGTTGTCCCTGGATCTGCAAATTGTGATTTTATTATGTTGGAATCGTTTTGTCTGTTCAACCTTGGGCAGTGAGCTCTGCTCTCTTGCTGTGGTTTCAGCCTGCTGCTCTATGGGGAACAGCCTGCACCCGCCTCTTGCACCCTCCATGAGTCACTCTGAGCTCTGCCAGATGAGTCGGACTGGCTGCGTGGTTGTGATTGTTCTCGTGCGACCAAAACAGAAATTTTGCAATTATTCCCTCACAGTGTATCAATATGATTTTCTTACATTGCTTTGGCAAGAGTGTAGTTGCTGCATTTTCCTCAGCTTTCTAACAGAACAGGAAGCAATACCATTGTTTTAGGTGGCTGGTAACATGAAGTAATAAATGCCTGAATTTTGAGAATTTGCCATTCTAAGTCCTTTCATTTTTTTTTCTGGTGCAGTCTGTTCTGTTTTATAGTAGAGTATTTCATAGAAACTCAGCATAGTATGAGATCTCAGCAAGTGCTGTGTTTGTAGCAGAAAGTGATGTCTTCATCTAAAGGAGTAGAGAGAAAACAGAGCAAGCAAAGGACTGCATTCAAGTGAAGGGGAGACAGACCAGAGAGGAATAACCTGGAAGGCAAAGAAAAAAAGTACAGAACAGGTGAGATAGATGTGGACAGATCTGATGGATAAAAAGACAAACAACTACTGGTGGTGAACGAGGCAAAAAGTTGTTGCTGGAAAAGAAGGGTAAGGAGAAATGGGAGGCTGGCAGATGAAGTAAGTGGGAATATAGGAAGACAGAAATAATCAGGGCCTCAGGAGTCTGCAGTAATTTGTGCACATGCCTTATGGTGCATTCCTTGAACAAAAATCTTTTCAGTATTTTCACTGAATGGAATTGTTTCATAAAAATATGTTTTCTACTTCTCAATGGCTTGTTTTTGGAAGTAGCAAGCTTTTCCTGTGAAAATCTCAGAGGAAAATGTCATCTTTAAAAATCTCCACAAAAAATAGTATCTGTGAAACATTTGTGGTAATAAAAATGTGCAAGAAGACATTTATATTTTAAGGCCCCTTCTTCACTAAGTCCGCAGTATAAATGAGAGTCTGCAAATGAATCAACTTGCATTAACAACAAAGATGTGTAAGTTGGTGTATAACATGCAGAATAAATTATAGTGTCTTGTGTCCCATGTTACAGTGAACAGTTACATGTACTGTATATTTCTTGGTTGTTTTTTACTAGAATAACAAATCCCAAGTCAGTTTAAAACAATTTTATGTTACACTTCTAATCATAGAATAATATACATTCTACTTTGCATTAAATAATATATACGTTCACATCTGTTGCATATTACTTGTTGCCTCTTTGCCCCCTTTCTTGAAGGGAGCTTCTTGTTTTGGCAACGTTAGTGTCTTTACTTCTGGCAAACTCTTGATTTATAAAGGAATAATTGCAAAACTAATGTAAATTTACTTCTGATTCTGATATTTCCACTTCCTCTTCATTGAACAGGAGCTGTTACTCTTACACTAAAGAGGAGGAATTTAAAGAAAATCCTACTAACAAATGGAGCAAGAGAATGAAGTGATCCATCTAATTGCTACACACCACCTGCTTTTATTACCTCTGTTTGTCCTAAAGAAAATCAAGCTGAGCGTGAGGGATAAGAACTATCACCTTTGTAAGAGATTTGCCAAGTAGTTGTTAGCAGACTAAACTGATATCTTGGACCACTTTTTGCCATTTGTTGACCATGAACTTTCTATTAATATATGGCACATACAGATGAGGACTGTTGAGAAATGCTTCCAGCAGAAAACCAAGTGGCAAAGATTCTCATTATTGGATGAGTACTCAGTGATACTGATCTCTACCCAAACAGGCACCATAATGTCAGAAACACATTGAATTCTACACAACTTTTGCAATCTATGAACACTAAAAGCAGTATCTAAAAAGAAACAGAACAGTTATTTATCAGTAACCAAAATATGATTTAATCTTACGCGCAGGGTAGTAATAATAATCTGCCTAGTAAATATATTTTTGTCTGATTTGTTCAAATTTGCTTGTAGCCTGAGCCGTAAAAGAGGAGAGCTAGACATTTCTTGACAAGCTGAATCTTTGTGTCTATCAGCTTTCAGCCCATACTACGCAGTGACATCCGTCCTGTATATAACTTGTCTTTGAGACTAACGTGTCTTCACTTACTACTTCACCCCTCTTTGGATAAGTTCTGAGATGCCAGGAGACACAAATCTGAAGACCTTGTCTTCAAAATAATTTAAAGCCTGCTGTAATACAGATCCAAAAACACGGTGAGCAAGGTCTTGTCAAAATGCAAAATCAGCAGTGAGTGTCAGGAGGCAGAGCTTGCTGTCTGCAATCTGATCCTTCCACACACCATAATCTCCATTTTATTTTGCCTAATGAGGTAGGAGTTAAAACAGTTGACCTGATCAAATTCAGATGGCAGCCCTAAAGGATGAGCCCCCTGCTGCACTCTTGTCCCGACACCCTTTGTTACCTCCAAGTGAGCTGAGACCAGGCTGTGAACCATGTAAATAGGAGGTTTCCAGGTTAATGAAAAGCTGCAACACCGTTCTAAATCAGGACAGAAGGTTATGCCTTTCTAATCCAAAGAAACTTTCATGAACCTGAGTAATAAAGTTTAACGAATGCTGGTCATTTTGAACCTTGCAAATAGAGACTGGACAAAGGGTAACAGCTTCCTTATAAAATTTCCCCTCTGTATAGTTACTGCTCAGCATATATCATTAAAGCAACATGAATTTGTTTTCATATGACAAAATCAAACATATCAATTAAAAAAGGGTGTATTTGGAAAAGGCAGTTAATGTTTCCTATGAATTGATGTTTTTATTAGGTGACGGCATGTTCGCCGTTTCATTTCATTACTTATCTGCCAAGGAGTCTCTTTCAACACCAAATCAGAATCTACATGCTACAATCATGTAAGACATTCAGCTTCAGTTCATGTGCTCCAGCTGTTGACACAGATAAATCTTTAAAGGTGGACAAAGCATAAAAATGTTTTACATTATTTTTCACTGTGTGTTGTAATGTGCAGCCTTTTACACAAAGAATATAACTGGATTCACCAGTTATACTTCCACTTGTTACTTTAACAACAAAACTGAGAAAATCCCATGTTTGACAGTACTTCTATGGTGTCTACATATAATTATGGAGAGTCAAGGAGTATGAATTTCAGTTTACAATCAGTAATCAGCTGTGCAATCAGCACAGCTTTTTATTCAACTTTGAGTATAGGGCAGTGGGTGGAGGGCAATCTTGGACACGCAGTCAAAAGATCATGTAGATAAATTCATTAGATAAGATATGCACAAGAATGCCTCATTTTGTCTCTGGAGTTTCATTAAAATGTTAGAATACATTTCCTGGTTCAGGATGTCTGATTTGTTTTAGCATGTAAAGCGTTCCATATTATGAAAACATGCATTTTAACACACACAGAAAACATTAAACTGGATAGCAAGAACATGATGCCTCTATGGATGAAAAATACATGTATGATTTACGGTTACATAGGTTTAACTCTACTGAAAATGTGTTTTAATTTACCTGTCTTGAAGAAAAGTGTGACAACCTTTACATTTGTCCTGTTTTGTGCTTATCTCCTGGGTTGTTATTCATTTGTCCCTTAGTATGCACTATTTTTTTGTGTTCAGATTTCACTGGACTGTATTTTCAGTCCTTTTTTCCTTTCCTCAACTTAGGCAATCACAACACCACTTTTTCTACATTCCAATAATCATTTCTGAAGCCATTCATCAGGATTTCAGAAGCTGCTCTTGAAAAATTAGATACATGTGCTCAGTATAAATGAGAATGCAGTGATTTATGACACAGGTCATTTTGAAAACCCACGAGTTCTTCTCCAGTGACATGCCAGAAATCACAACCATTACTATTGGGCTGTGATCTGTTTATTATACAGCTTATGGTGGTGTGTGATGTCTAATTTAGTTTTAATGTGTCACATTTTTTCTGGTAAATTTTTGAAAACAAGATTTACAGTTGTTTAGAGTTTGATTAGAACAGTAAACTGCTGGTTTAGTTAATACTTTTTAAAGTGGATTGATTAAACTATTGGCCTGTTTGCGCTCTGTGTTTGAACTATGAAGGCAGTATTGTGTTAATTGTAACTACAGCAGTCAGCAGATCTATAAATCATGTGTTGGGCATTTCTAGAGTGAAAAACAGAGATGATCAGTCTGACTGGCAGAAAAGAAATTCTATTCCTGGGTTCTCCTCAGTTCACAAAGGGAAGATGAGGTAATTACAACAAACAAGGGCCTTTCCCAAATTCCATGTTCTCAGTCATAAGCTGGAGAGAGTGATATAGCAAGTGGGTCAAAGCAGGTTCCTGACCTTACATCTAACTAGGCCTCAGCATTGCATTTGCTGCAATGTTCTTAGTCAGCTCCTGCTTATACTTCTGTTGGTGGCTGATCAGTACCAATTTATCCAGTGGCAATAGTTAGAAATTTCAGATGCTGAGATTTGCTATGTGTCAACGGTTTACTGGGCTGGTTCGGCCCGGTTCCGTGATGATTGGTGTGGGGGACCCGCAGACCCACACCCCAGGAAAGGGGAAGGGGGAAAGGAAAAAGAGAGATGGGCCTAGAAACAAAACCGCTGCAACGATCTGAGGAGGAAAGCTAATTTACTAAATAATATATCAGTAAGCAAAATAACACAATATAATACAATACAATTGGAATTGAAGCAATGAATCAAAGAAAATGAGCAAGAGAGAGCGTCTGATTAACCGAAGGCCTTACGCTAAACGCTGAAAGCAAGATGGCAGCGAGCACCCACTGCTGAGTTGATCCCAAAGGAGAGAAAGCAAGTCCTGTGACTGCAGACAGTTTTTATCTTTCCCTCTGAGCAGAAACACGTAAAACTGCAAAGCATCACACAGTCCTCTGGGGAATGTAGTTCTTCTCTTCTGGGACAGGTATACCCGGAATTATCAATGATCTATGGATCTGGAGTATTAACTCTTTAACTCTTAATGCATTACATGATGTTATGATGTGGAATACCAATGCCAAAAATCATAAAACCATGACACTATGACACTCAAATCATCTAAGAGGACAATGGTGTTATTTTCTGCTTTAGAATTGGAGCAACTTCTAACCTTCTAACTTCTAAGGGAAACCTTATAGAAGATATAAACTAATTGGTTTCCAGTACAGATGCAGATGTAGTTATGTGACATGCTGCTACCCATGCGGCTACTCACCACAAACATTCATCTCTGTGGCTGCGAGTGTGTGAACTAAGCAATATCTAGCAAGTCCTATTTAATGGGAGAAGGGAAGATCCTTTGGCCTTCCCCAGACAACCTAGTGACACAGAAGACGTCTATCTTCATGCAGAGTCAGAATCTTGCCTAAACTCCTGTAACTATGCACAGCCTCTTTTGAATCAGATATAAATAAAGCAGAACTCTTGTATACATTTTAAGTACTTAAGAATGACTCATCTTGCTTAATCTCAATCATTTTCCATTTAAGCACCCATTTTTACATTAGTCATATAGGCTCTCTGCAAAGTCAGTGCAGAGCTTTGCACTTTCTTCTCACCAAATCCTGAACTGTGTATAAAGGACAGACGGAATGAAATGTCCTACATAATTGTTCTTCTCTTTCCCTTGACTATAGATGGAGCTCTCTACCTTTGGTACTCTGCCCGTATTCTACAGAGTGCCCTAAAAGAAGAGGCACACACTTGACAATAATTTGCTTTTTTAGGTCACTATTTTTTGTTGTTTTTTTTTGTTTAAAATCAATAGATATTTCCCAAAAAGACAACCAGCTTTACAGAGTAGATAACAAGTCACTTAAACTTGCCAGCAGACTAATACCAAGTGTCTCCTTGTTTCCTGCACAGATTCAAATAGTCACAACCTCAGGGAAGAGCAACACTGCATCCAGCAGGTGTCCAAATATTTTGTGGATGTCACCACAGGAGCACTAACAGTGTACTTTGAATTAGAGACTTCCTTTGGTCTGCTCTCTTTCTCTACAAGATTGCAGTGTCTGGGAAGGTTGTACTCTCTGGATACATGATGTAATTCAGAAGGATATCAAGGAAAGGTGGAAAAAGTCTAGGAGTGAGACAAGGCATAGAAGGAAGTCCAAAGATGCCAGACTCAGTACCCCTGTGTCTTGAGCAGCCACAAACTTGTACATGAACAGGAAGTTCTGGACTTGTCTGCAGTCTAAAATATCATGCAAAAGAGATAAAGTGACAAAGTGCTCACTAACAAAAAAAAAAAAACAACAACTAAATTAGTCTCCAGTGTGTATTTTACACTGCTTAATCCTGGAAGAGCACCTATAAAACAAAACTGCAAAAATTTTGCTCACTAAAACCTGAAAACAAGCATGCTCATTCAATTAAAATCAGAATCAGAATTAACTGAATGTCATAAATGTGCAAGAGACAAATACAACAACCAAGAAAAAAAGATGTCAAGGTTTTGGACTTTGACGCTATCAATGATACTACCTGTCACTGTTAATAGTAATCATGACTGTACCTAGCACTGGTGTACCAAGAAGGCTCTAGTTTCTGTGCTTCTGTTATCGAAGGGGTAATACCTTCATGAAATGCACAAAGGAAAGAAACTGGGGACAGAAGCCTATCGTTTTGCATGTGTGATAGCACATGGAGAATGAAGCCTTGCAGGAAAGCAGGTCACCCCCTGCAGAGGTGGTAATATTTCAAGGCACCCTGACAAGTCCTAGTAATTATGATGTGAGGTGTGGATTGCATATGGAATGCCTGAAATATGTCTTTAAATGCAAGGAAAAAACAGTATTTCCCAGTGAACTGCATGAACAAGTGCAATTAGTGCTTTGTGAGTGTTAGTGGCTCATCTTGTGATTGATCAATGACATTGCCATCTTACAATAGCTTTGGATTAGATGTTAGAAAAGTTAGTTCTATCTGTAAAACTCAATTAAAAAAATATTTTTGGCTCTAGTGGCCCTTTGTTCAATCTTAAGATGAAGAACAATGGCATTTATCAGCTACAAACTACTATCAGCTACAAGCTACTACAGTCCAGTTGCAGGAGAGAAAAAAGAAACTTGGTATTAGATTCTGCATGAAGGAAAATAATTTATTTCATGGCAGATCAGAGCAGAATACTGTAAAATGAAAAGAGAGAGAAAGGAGAGTCAGGATTTAAAATGTTAAGGTTTAAGAAAATCTATTCATCATAACATAAATTAATTTGCATTCAGAAAGTCCACAGAAAAAATATAGGGATTAAAAATAATGTCCAGGAAAGAATTTACATTTCTGGACATGAGGTTTTGTCTAGATTATGTCTTATGTCTGTTTCCAACTTCAATTACTATCATCTCTTAATTACCGATTCAGGAGCCGTAACTTTTAGCAAAAGATCAAACTAAATAGGCTGTTAGAAGCCATGGAGTTTTTCACCAGGGCCTAAGGAAAGGTATAAAGCTATCATTAGGGCTAACACCACTCATCACTGACAATTATAAGAAATGTTGAGTTAAACTCTACACAGAGCTGCTGATCTCAGCACTATGAGAGCATGTCAGACTTAGGCAGTCTTGAGAATCTACCACAAGATATCTTTCACATCAGGTCTAGGAAACTATGTCAAGAGACTCCAAAGATAAAATCTCACCTGAGGAAAAACTTGGCAACTGGATTGTTCTTACTACTGATTCACTTTAGTACCTGAACTTGTAGTGCTGACAGGTAAAAGGCTAAACAACGTCCCTATCACAGAACAACAAACATTTCTGAGCAAATGTCAAGGTTAAGAGGTAATCTCAATAACACCATTCACAGTGAGGAGAGTCCCTGACAAGAGAAGATTCAGGGACGGATTACTTTGTAAGCATGATGACCTGAAACACCAGTAAAAAGAAACCTTTTTCAGTTCTAGAAGCATAAAAAGATAGCTTTATGCCTCCAGCGTCAGCTGGCTGTATGAGCTTTCTTTTTCCTTTGACAAACCCAGTGCAGCTGAGTAATACAATGATAATGAATGGAAGCTTCAAAATCAGCCTAAGGCTGGAAAAGTCTCCATAAACCTGGAAGATATGGAGCTTGATGAGTATGGGTGTAAGCAAGAGCACTCACTGCTGAATGTAGGTATATGGATGAGCTACCCAAAAAATAGGCACTACTATGTTGCTCATCTGCTAGTCTTATGTTTTCTTGGTATATTGTGTAGCAAGATTTGATCTGGGATCATTTCTTCCTTAACTAAAGAGCAACAGTTTACTGAGGAGACAATGCTGCTACTTCGAGTGATCTTCTGTGACTTTTTGAGGTTAAGATCAGAAAAGTGGAATATTTGCTAAGTACACATAAGGTAAATTTGCTAGATTCTTACAAAAAGAGATAGGTGTGACAGTGGAAAATAAGAATCAGACTTTCACAAGTCAAATATTGCTTAAAGCCAGATAGCTGAAGCCAGAGAGGTGTTTTTGTTTAAATATGTGGCAAAAGCAGTCAGAAAATGTCATCCTGAATGGCTGAACAAAAACAATATGTTAAGAATGAACAAACTGCACAATTTTTTTTTTTTTTCTTATGCTTTAATTAAATGAGATCTATGGAAAAAACTCAGAAACTCTATAGTAATCTGAATGATGCTCCTGAGAGAACAGTGGATGTGTGAGCATAGCTAGAGCACTGGGCATTTTCCAAGTGTGCCACACAGACTGGAAATGCAGAAATACATTGAGGACAGTAATAAGACTTAAAAAAGATCCTGTACTTTGAGTGTACAATTCTGCACCTGCAGCGTAAATTTATATGTGACAATGAAATCCATTTGACACAGATAAGAATTTTTTTTTTTTAAACTGCCATGAGGAAGAAAAATGAGCCCTTCTATCTTGTTATTTTGATTAAAAGGAGCTGTAGCTATAGGAGAAATGAGAAGCAGGATATTAGTTGCTGCAGTACTTGCGGTAGGGTCTGGCAGATAGGCCTTAAAGATCTTGGTTTGTAAAAATGCAGTGCAGGTGAACCATTGGGCAAGTGACCATGCTGGAAGAATTTCTCAGAGCTCATACTTTTAGTATTTCCTGGAAGAATGACACCACAGAGACTCAGAGGTCAAGATGCTGTGTAGGTTTTGGGAAGGTCAAGTCCAAATCTGACTTCTGTCTTCTTACCTCTGAGTTATGAGGTTATTGGCTATTCTAGGCGAGAGGTTGATTCAATTCTGAAATTAAGTTTTTTCAGTGATGCTTAAAATACTTCACTGATGAAAATTTAATTTACATTTATTTCAGAAATTATATACTTCCCCAGTGGTTTTGAAGATTTTCACTGACTCTCTGAATTAGCACATAAATACTCAGAGAACATGGGACTGCTTCTCAACCCATCATACTTTAATTCAGTGACCATGAAAATGAGGACAAATAGAACTAACTATGGTGAGCTTCTGTTTAACTACATGACGGAAACCAGCACAGCTGGAGGCAATTCTTAGCAAATTGATCAAAATTCCTTTACCTTAACTCCAGCTTAACTAATAAATAGACTTACATAATTTTCTGTAATCAATCTAAGTGTATTTGCACAATTAGTGAAACAGCTGATCTTGAAATGTTCACTAAATCTTAAGCACGTGAAGACCTTATATAGTTCTGCCAAACTGAAAAAGAATAACAGTTTTAACAAAATCTTATTAACTAAGTAAACTTTGTAGAAGGTACATGTTCATAATTCCTTTGGCATGTAACAGAATTGTTTCACTCTTGCTTCACAGCCCCTCTCCCAGCATCCAATATTAGCTTTTGTTACCAGGTTTGTTCAATGTTCTTTTGTTTAAAGATCTTTGTGAGTCAGTATCTGGAAACAAATTTCAAATCTGGATAGTCTGCATGCATCTTGATGGTCTTTTGCCATTTTCTAAAAGTAAGCACTCTTCACCCAACCACTGAGCCATTTTCTTAAGACGTGTGAGTTTCTTTTTAAGAGGCTTTTCAAGTATTCTGTGAACAAGACAATCTTGAATTCCCTTTGAGCACAACAGACACATGGAAAATTTAATGATAATACACTTCTTTTTTTTTTTTTTAATGTAATTGATCTGTCTTTCACCTTTTCCTTGATTATTTCTGCAGTTACAGGCCATCAAAATCTGAAAGTAATAGAAATATCCTATTTGCTAAAATAAATGAATACACTGAACTATTTTTCCCCCTAAAAGCCCATGTTGCAATCCCTCCTAAGGGACAAAAAGTAACAAGAAAAAGATGGAGTTTGAACTCAAAGCAAACATAAAAGCTTTCTTGGAAAAAATCAATTACACACTCCAATTTGTTTTACCAGCAGCCAAAGGAAAACCTGGCTAGCATGTCTCAGGATCCAAACACCTTGGATCTACATGTTTCACCAAATCTTACATTATGGCTATTTCTAAGAAGCAAACTAACAATTAGAGACACCTGTTAAAAGTGCCTGTGCTCTGTTCACACTTCATGTAGTATCTTAAAGTGACAGCATATTAAAATGTCAGTGCAATTCTTCTACATTATATGAGTATTTATAACAACAGAAAGTGCAATTAAATTCTCTGCTCCTAAGTACTTGTATTCAACTTGGTTAGTAGACAAGAAAAGTATTTAAATACACTGGATTATAAGAGAAAACTATTGAAACTAAATGATAAAATACTACAAAATACAAAATTACAAAAGCATGGCTACACAAAATTCAGTATCTGCCTTATGCATGGGTTAAGCAGACATTTCTTCTATAGAAAGAAGTATTTAGAGTCAGTTTAGAGTCAATTTAGAGTAAAATTAAAAATATATATACAAGAAGTTTACATTCATGAAAAAATAATTTCTCACAAAATTTGTCATGAACATCCATGTCATGAGCTCATGCCTATGCAGATTGTCAGAACAGAACATCTAAAACCCTCCAGCTCTATTTAAGTGCTCAGAGGAGTGTGAAGGGTGCCACACTGTCCTCTGATAATTCATTAGAGAAAGGTAAAATTAGACTACAAAAATATTTAATATTTTGTAAACAATTTAAAGTCATGGATATATAGAACACGTTACCACAAACTTCCATAATTTCTCTTTTGTCTTGCTGAATCATCTGCCCATACCAGATGTATGTAACATTATTCTGAGCCACAGGACTGTGTGGAATGGATTTGAAAATATAGTTATTTTGCAGGTAACAAAACAGTCTCCTTCTAAAGGCTTCTGGCTATTCACAGCAATTTAAATTTGGTGCAACTGCCCAAATTATGTCCTCCAAGAGCACCTGTGAATTGGCCTACTGCTACACAAGTTTTATGATTTGTCAATCTGGACTGAAGTTTACATTATCCTTAAGCAATGTGACTAAGTGGGAGGAAGGACTGTGGATCAAGCTTTTCAAAGCTGTTTCTTGTAGTTCCATTACAGTTGGACAAGCCAAGAATAGTGGAACTGTGTTAGCCCCAGCACACATAACACAAGTTTGGGAGTTGCTCTAATTGACGCCGAATTCCTGTTAGTCACAAGGGTCTGTCCTGGCAGCCACAAAAAGCTGGAGTATAAAAGACATTCTGACTATTGACTTCTTTCCAGAATTACAAATTCCCATATAAGAGTTTGTGAGAAACAGGTGAAGCAGAGTCATTAATCCACCTCTATACCATCTAAGGATTTCTGTTCCATTAGGAAATTTTTCCAGTGCCAAAATGTCCCTCAATGTTCCTTGAGCAGCCAGAGTAACATAAAAAGACAAGACTATTACTTTGTCCTCTCTCTTCAACATATCTAAATACCTCTTGTACATACTGCGAAGTGAAAAAGTAAAAAGGGCATCATTAATACATCTAATTAGTCTCAAAATAATGATAAATCTGACTGCTGAATTGTGTTTAGACTCTTAAATCATGCAATTTAAGAAACATTAGTTTTTTGATTAATCAGGGAATGGTTTTGTGATATGGCAGCTACTGAAGCAGAGAGACTTTAAGATATTTGACACTATTAAACTTGTTCTACAAGTGTGATTTTCTCTGAAATTATCTTGTTGCCATAGGACAAAATGGTTTTCATTTTACTCAAAATGTATACAAGCATTATGCAGTTATCATCTTCCTTTTGTTACTTTTCTGACAATTTACCATGCAAATCAAACACTAGTTTGAAAGGGATTGGATGAGTCAATGAATTCAGTCCCTGTTATTAGAGGCAGTTATGTTACATTTGTCCTTGTACACCCCCGTCTGTCACTTGTCCCTGGAAAGTGACTAAGCTCCACAGCAAACTAAATTTTGCAGCTTTTTCCTGTACAATAGCTATTAGAACGATGCTCCACAATTCCGCTCTGATCACTAAAACACAATTCCTGGAAAATTTAGACTTGATTATTTTTGTGCTAATATTAAGTGTAGAAGATCAGAAGGATATCTGTCCTAATTTAGCTCATGTCAATGATCGATAAGGGATTGTTAGGGCAAGATGACAAGTCTGTACTCTCTGTACTTCCAGTGTCCACGATTCTGGAGCTCAAGAATCTTCTTAACTATGTCTTTGCTCTCTCCTCTGTGAGAGTGTGTAGCTGTTAGAACAAGCTTTCTTTATGAAACCATACTTATTTCTATACTTAGGTTTGCTTTCTAAGCAGGGCAGACAAGAGCAAGTTCCATGTTTTTCACATCTTTTGGTAGAGTTGATTGAAAAACTCACACCTATTTCTGGAGAGAGGACTCAGTTTACTTTCTTCCTTGTTTCTCTCTCTGCAACTATAAATTATTCGTTTTTGCCGTTGTTGAATTATTTTTTGGCTGAGTTAGAGAGCTGAACCTGCTGAGTGTAGGGCTGGCGCAAGGGCATGTGAGGCTACTTATAGTACCCATGAACTATAATCTGCAGAAGCTGTAACATGAAATTTCAAATCTAATTACACATTTTATAAAGTCAATAGCTTTTTGTAGCATTCACTCATTTCTTATGGCAATAGCTACAACTGACTCTAGTAAAATTGTGCAATTTCTTTGACAACTTCAAGAATCTTTTATTCATTCAAGTTTGGCAAACTATTTAGACATATTATTTAAGTATTCCAAACTGATGAAAAAGAACTGAAGAACAGGAATTAATTTACTCCTGGTTTAAATGGTTTGAAGCCTCTGTGAGTTAAGCTGTTCCATAAACAGTTGAGCTATCTAATTCACTTAAAAAAACACCAAACCAAACCAAACCAAACCAAAACAACACAACAAAAAACAGGGAGATTTCACCCTCAGTTCCTTCTCCCCTTTTCCTATATGGTCCTGCTCGTTCCTCTGTGGTATTTCTAGTATTTGCTAAACACTTCTATAATAAGCTGGTTCAATAAGAATTTCATCAAAAATTATACAATTTCCAGTAAATTTATCTTCTTCTATGATGGTGTGTTGCACAGGTCCAGGAAAAACTACAACAAGGTCTACAGCTTGTACAAGAAGTGTTGCTCACATAGGAGGAAAAATGTATCCTGTTCTTTAGCAACCATCAAATTTGCAAATTTGGAATTTCTCATCTAATGAAACTGAATAATAAATTTCAGAACATTCCTCAATTTCAAGAGGCATATGCTATGGAGTGTTATGGCACATGGTCTGTATAATAATGTGTCAGCTGTTTCAGTTCTTAGGTACATCAAACTGCTCAGGCAATAAAACAATTCAGAAAAGAAAGAAAGAAAGAAAGAAGGGAAAATATATAAGAAGGAAAATGCTGCAATTAAAAATTCACCTTTCTGGGACTTAATTAGGAAAGTCTTTTACCTATCTACCATTCTTGCCTTATTTTTACTCCTCTTGTAGTGGAACTCAAATTATGCCTTCAGAGGAACAACAAGTTCTGTTCATCCTGAGTTTTGTATTCTAAGAAAAGATACAACATAATGTGCTAATAGAAAACTTAGAAAAAAAGTGACAATGAAAACAGAGTTTTTATTTAACTTAGAGATGTACTAAATAAATGCATAGATATCTCTGATTTGGATGCATTTTTGCATTACAACTGAGCTGACTGAGTTATCTAGTGACTGCATACAATGACTTTTTTATGGATTAATTTTCTGACCTGTCAGTATGCTGAATCAACTTTTCCTGAAGTTTTGCATTTTCTAGGTCTGATGTAAGGGAAACACTGAGGACAGACTACATACAGAAGTGAAGGGAGCTAGGCAGCTCACGGTTCGCTATCCTTGAGTAGGACTGATGACTTCATCTTCAGATCACCCTTTCACCAGATCAAATGTAACATTATGCTATAATGGTAGAGCATGCATGTATGCCTTTCATGCATACCATTAGCATATGGTTTGGTAATTGCCACTGACAATCTGTGTGGTTTGCTCCCTTTTATGCCCTGGTATGGCAGTTGTGACTGCCATGCAACTGTATGAAGAACCATTTCAGAAAAGAAAGCTGTCAAAAAAGAGAAAACAAAAAGGTGATTAATTGATCAGTTTTCCAATGAGCTATCAGTGCATGGCAGTGTCAACAGAAAAAATGTGATTCCAAAATAACTGAAGTCTTTGCAGAATCACATTTTAAAATGATATATGCCCTTCCTCAGTTCCTTCTAGGGTACAAAAAAATGTACAAAAACTTTTCTCCATTTTTTCTTTCCTACTTTGTATCTTGCTTTAGTAATTTCAGAACTATTTAATTGAAGCTTTCCAGTTTGTGGCTGACTTGCTCAGGAAAACTGTCATGAGACAGTAGAGGTGGCTGTCAGGAAGACTTGCTACTCTCTGCTGGCACTTTTCCCATCCCAGAGGCACTTTTCTCATCCTTCTTCCTCCCTCTCTGCCACTCATCTGACTCCTGGGATGAGCTGATTCAGCTCATTGATGTCCCAATAAAGGAAGAAGCATCTAACTTGCATCCTGGGAGACCAGCATCATCAAAATTGCTACAGATGAAGCTAAAATCTGGACAGATGCTAGATGGATGCAGCACTTAGAACTCTATCTGCCTAATCACTGTTACAGACATTGAATAACATCATGCACATATAGGCATCTGCAGTACTTTCTAAGCACTCCATTGCAGACATACACATGGCAGCCAGTACATGGTATTCCTGTGTATTCTTTTGTCACTGCTTCAAATGTAGGAAATAGATAACAGTGTTGGACAGCAGAACCTTTTGCA
Source organism: Oreortyx pictus (assembly GCA_036925125.1). Classification (NCBI taxonomy): domain Eukaryota; kingdom Metazoa; phylum Chordata; class Aves; order Galliformes; family Odontophoridae; genus Oreortyx; species Oreortyx pictus. Next base: position 36,592,791 of record JAUPFR010000006.1, read on the forward strand.
ATTACCAGAAGTCAGTACTGCTGTGGATCAGCAGTCTGGTACTCCCTGTCAGAGACCAGGGACCAGCCAGGTCGCAGCCACTGAGGCCCAGCCTTCTGGCACTGCTCTGGTGCTGTTGGTGCAGTGTTCTGCCCTGTGTCTGACTCTGGTTGTAAAAGTACAGTCTGACCTGCTGTCTTCTTGCCAAAGAGTCGTCAGATCACTACAGCTTCACAGCAGTTAAAAACTTGCAAATATTTCCTTATTCCCCCCTCCCCCCTTTTTATTTTTCCTACAGAGGAATATATTCAAAAGACAGCTTTTTTGTGCCAAGATTATTTTGGAGATGGTATTTTCCTTGCATCCTTCTCAACATCAAGACTTGTTTCTCAAAATCCCCTCCAGACCTAGAATATACACTGATGCATCTGCTTGTAAAAACATACACAAAGCATAGTTCATAAAGATATTATCTCTCTCTTTGTTTATTTATAGATTCACTTGGCACTTATTGTCCTAATGCAGTTATTTTAAGGACATACTTAACTACAGTACTAATGGCCAACTTCTCTGACAGAATTGTTGGCATTGCTACAGTTACACTGGGCTTCCAACACACACACTTCTATCCTCTTGTATTCAAAGCTTCTAAAAGCTAGTGCAAATACAAGTAAGAAGAAATGAAACATAAAGAGGCAAAAAATCATTTTTAAGATTATTACAGTTGAAGATGTTAAGTGGGATTTTTCCATACTTCATTTATCTCCTGTTCATTCTAGTTCATGACTAAATAATAACAGTAGTAAACATAACTATTTTTTTAATACAAAGTAGTTCTTTGCTCCTTTTATTTTAGGCTTGTTCCATCCATGGTTAGAAATCAGGCATGACAGATGTCTAGTGCAAGATTTTTGTCCATGGAGAAATCAGGCATGACCATGTTCTACCCCTGAATGTGATCTTAACTTTTTAGACCATGGACAAATCATTAACATCTGCTAATAACTACCTCATCTGCTTTGTTAGAATGTTTAAAAAAAATCTTATTTATACCATGGATGTCTCCAACTTGCAGCCTAACTAACCTTTCCCAGCTGCTTAACCCCTATTTTAAATATCACTTAAAAATGCATGCATATTTAAGACTATCCCATTTCTTTGTCTCCCGACTACTATTTAAACTGTACTAACATCTGGTCATTTCCACTCCCCAATTCCCATTTTAAATACTTATTTTCAGCATATATTTTTCTGGTAAATAGAATCCCATGTACTTTATCACCTCCAAGCCTTCCACTTTCTGCTTTCTGTTCGTGTTCTCATTCCACTCTCTCCCTCATGGTTTCACTTGACTCATTATATTTTAAATTCAGGATTGATGCAGATGGAAGATTATGTAGAGTTTATTTGATTATCTACCCTAATTTAGACTTAGGAAAAGAAAATGGGGGCATGTCTAAAGGGAAACATAAAGAAAGGGAAAAGAGAAGCAATGTACAGTAAAGGGGGTCGTTGTTAGGGATGAAATTGCATAATGGAAACATATGAACATCAGAAAATCCTTTGAGGTTCTGAGAGGTGGTAGGCAATGCAGGAGCTCCCAAAGGGAATTAGAGGGCACTTGTCACCTAGCACACCCTAAAACAGACAGGACACCAGCTGTGGTTTGGGGCCAGGGAACCAACAGTGGCAGGGGCCTCTTAACTGGAGCAGAAAGCTCCCCTCTTGTTCTGCCTTAGAGGGGAAATAGAGGACAAACAGGAACTGCCCCAGAATCAGGCATGAGAAAGCCAGAAGAAGAAAACAAAGCCAGTATTCCAGGCTGCCTGGGAGCCATTTCCATACCAGGGACCTGTTCTTTAACAGGAGAGGAAGACAAAAAGAAGAGGAGAGACAGGGGCAGGCCAGGAGTGCCTGCTGAACTCAGCTCTGGGAGGCAAACATCTGAGTGCTGCCACAGCAGTGGCAAAAGAGATAGGATGAGTGTAGGCTGCAACATCTTGCGTGGAAACTGGGTGTGAGTTCAAGTCTTTATTCAACTGTCCTAGTCAAAAATGCCTCCTGTATAGGCCTGGGTGAGAAATCAGCAGTTTTGTTGGCAGCCCTCATTGCCATAAACACACAGACGAAGAAGGAAATGTATCTTCCACATTCAAAATGAATAAATCAGATTCATAAGTGGGCACTGAAGTAATATACATAACTCAAAGAAAGTACATTACCATACATTACAACATTTTTGATTTTTTTTTAAACAGAAATCAAATGGCATGTCCCGAGGTTGTGAGAATCTAAATAAATAAAATAATTAAATACATCTATTATGTTTAATGATAACCATAACACATACTGTAACACTACAGGATATTTTCTGCATCTATATATATATACACACACATATATATATATATATATATAGAGAGAGAGAGAGAGAGAGGGAGAGAGAGAGAGAGAGATGCAGAAAATGTATGTATATATATATATATATATATATATATATAATTCCAGAACTCTTATCCTGACCTCAGCTGACCCACACATCCTAAGTGTTTAAAATTGAATTTCGTTCTTAGTCATGAGCATTGGTCATGGTTTCTGATTCATGTATCCATTCTCATATCTGCATAAATCTTGAGATATTATGAGGAGAATCTAAGCAGGTCTACACTCTCTCTTACTTCTTTGGTAGGCTCTAACTGGGGAAGCAACCAACTGCAGATTGGGCATTTTGTTCTAGATTCCATTCCTTTTCTTCTTCTCCCCATGAAAAAACAGTCAATAAATCCTATTAATAATTCATGACATGACATTACAGTTCTGGAACTTTTTTGTCATATGTACTTATTCTGTCTGCAAGAGTTATCAGTATTCTTATCTTATGAAAGGAAGTATTTTCAGAAAATTATAATAAAAACAAGAGAAAGGAAAAAATTCAGAGCTTTCTTGGATTTAAAACATGAGTGCACAATGTGCATCCCAAGAAAACTTAAAATGCAACCCACACCTGCCCTCGTGCAACTCCATCATGAGGACACAGCTAATCAGCTGCTGCTTTTTTCCAGGGTAAATAGATCTTAAACATCAAGAAAATTTACCTTTTCTAACATGGAAGATACCATACAATTACAACAAAGTGGGTCTGTATGCATTTCTTTTTAAGATTTAAATACAATTTTATGTGGATTATCAAATAGAAACTCTCAGCCATATTATAAGTTCTGCTCATGTAGTTGTCAGGAATTGCATACATGAATCCAGAACCTGACTGCAGTAAATAGTGGAAGATTAAACACAGAAAGAACATCAGACTTTGGCAGTAGAACAAAACAAAACAAAAACATAAAATAAAGGGACCTGAAATGAACTATTCTGGTTCATAGGTAAAACTGAATTAAAAGCATAAAATTGTGAAAGCAAAAAAGCATTTTTACATTTGGCAAATTTTCATAGTCAAAAGGCCGGTCACTATCTGGAGAGATAATATTTGATTGGTCTTTTAGTATGATAGTTCTTTAGGTTGCCTGCACAAGGAATCAGCTGTAAAGTATTCTACCAGACAGAGTTGTGCTTGGGGTGTGTAAAAGGACGGATTCACTCAAGCAAAACTCCCCAGCAGATGTACAGACTAGAGTCTGAAGATCACTAAGGCCACTCCAAGTCATCTGTGATCCAGCTTCCCTCCAGAAATAAAAAAAAACACACCCTCCACAACTACTGAAATCAGAAGGAAATGTACAGCATACTGTCAGACATTTCCTCTTATCAGCCCTGGCTCTTTCTCAGGCACTCTTTCACATTTGTCTTGTGTGGGAGATGTCCATTTTCTTCTTCTGAGGAATCTCATCCCACATCTACCACTGCTTCTCTCTTCCTGAGACAGTTTTGGCACTTACCTATCGCACAGTGACCCACTTCCTTCCTACAGTAAGGCACTAGCCAGCTGCACACCTCTAGCATCCAGATAGCTGATAAGGCACTCAAAACTCTCGTTTATTTTATTTTGTTTCTCGAATAACCTTAGATGTAGGGAAAGGATTCTTTAAAAGTGAAACAGAGATTATTCTATCCTGAGCATTTTCATGACAGAACGGCTTATTTGGTGGATGTTGGAAAGTCCAGATCACAAGTTAACAAAAAAAAGGATAGTTTTTGTATACACAAAGAAATGGCACAGATAACACATAACCTAAAAAGTAATATCATCTTGCTACTCTGTAAAATGGAAACAGTTGTTTAAAAAAGCTCCTACAATTCATAAGAAGGCAGAGTAACTGGCAAAATGCTCATTCAAATTAAAGAGAAAAGCTTTAAAGAAAAGAACTCTGACAGACCATTTTGATGACTAAAAAATTCAGTTTCTAACAACAGGGATAAGCTTATGCTAAAATCAAGAAACTCCACATTACTTTTCACAAAAATCAACACTGATTTGAAGCAGGGACATCATTAAGCGGCAATTTGATCACAAATGGCACAGTATCACATGAGGAGATGATGAAACTGTATTTACACAGTTCTTTTTATCCTGAAGTATCTCAACAGACTTTATATAATATACATATGGTATGCCTACATATATATATATAAAAAAAACAAAACAGGAAAAAAAAAAACAAAACAGCCAGAAATCACTTTGACTAGGACTGCAAATCAGAGCATCTGTTTAACAGTGCACATCAATACTGTTTTTTTAATTCATGGAAGGATTTAAACTGGAATAGTGCATCTAGTTGGAGTTATTAGACCATTTGCCCTTATTAATTCCTAACAGATTGTATGTAGAAGGAAAACACAGGGCAAATGACTGAGTCCTGGATAACATCCACATCAAAATCATTGTAAACTTGATATAAGTTTGTATTGTACAAAACTTGGATCCGAAACGAAATATTTAAAGTACTTAAATGCTGAAATTCAAATGCCAAAAACAGTGTCAGCTACAACAATCCATATGAATAAATGTGCCAAAGGCCACTGATAAATCAACTAAGACTAATCCCAGGGAAAAGCCTTGACATTTGGTTGAAATGAGGAGAATAATTTGATTTGGTCAGGGATTATTTATTCTAAACATTTTCTTCCATATGAAAGAAAAAGGTTCTCGGGAAACAATCAGATCCAATAAATCCATGTATCTATATATTTAGAGTGAACAGTATCCTTTATCATCTATTTTCAACATTTTCAAAGCAGAACTCTATTTTTCCAGTAAAAAAGAAAAGGCCAAAAATTCAATGTTTTTCTGACATTCTTCCAAGAGTTCAACCTAAAAACAGGATGCTGAGATGTTCAGCATCCTCATAATTTTACTAGGAAAGGAAGATTATTTTCTGCTTAAAATTATTTTGAATCTAACTAGAGCATTTCTCATGAAGTAACATGAACTTATGCAAACCAAATGAGTTATGATCATTTGGAGATGGTAACATTGTATAAGGACAATGAACTCTTCCTTAAACCATGTTTTTTTCAGAAACAGGCTCCACTACTGCTCACTTAAACAAAAAGAGACCAGAAATCAAAGAGGAATTAATGATATAAAGGAAGTAGCTCTTGCAAAACAACAGATGGAATGAGATCGGAAACATATGTAGTAAGCTGAACATTTTTAATAAGACCAAAATGACAGAATTGGAACAAAGGAACAAAATGGATAAACACACACACAAATCAGCAGAACAGTTGCTAACTAGAAATGGGTCTGTAATGCGGAGTTCAAATTTGGACTTACATCCCAAATTCTTTTCTAAATTTGGGGCTTCAGATCCATGATGTTGGTCTGGATTGTTGCAGTAAGAACAGCAAACCATAAAATCTCAATCTCGACTGGAAGAAAACTTCCACAGAATTTTCTTGGGTGAATTACTGGCCTTATTTTATATGCTGATATTCTGGATCACACAAAAGATAGAAAGACAGTTCACATAAAGATCCTGATCTAACACTAAACTATTTAAAAAGGCATTAAATTAAAAGCAACATGTATCACATCTTTCCCAGATTCTGTAGGGGCAGAAAACAGCTTTAAGAAAAATAACAGGGAGGTCCAATAGATTGAACCATATAGCAAGCTATACATAGCAATGTATTCTCCTAAGAAACTGAAGAATATAAGCAATAACAACAACAACAAATCAAAAGAAATTGGACCAGTCATTATTTCAATTAACCAGAGAAGCAATAAAACAATGCCTCCAGAATATGTGTTCAATTTGTTTAGACACAAGTTATCCTGATAGTTCTCTTTAGTCTAGCTTGTTACTAAATATCTCCAAGTCCTTTAGGTGGTAGTTGGTTTTACGATAATGTTTACCACCCTCTGGTTCCACATTGTATGGAACCCTTAATCCTCAAGGAGTATCAGCTGATACATCTCTACTATCTGAAGTAGCACAGGACTGAAGCACAATTTTGTATTCAAATTTATAGTGATGACAAATGAATGTCAAAATGAAGGAGAAGTAAATAACTCATCTAATTCATATAAGTATTTTTCTGGTCTCAGGACATTTAGACACAACATCTTAGAAGTTGTGTAGTGGAAAGTTTTTTTTCTGATGACTTGTTACTTTTCTGTATTATTTCAAATCACTTAATCACACATTTCTTCACACTTTTTTTTCTATTAAATTGTCATATAGATGCAACTGTTAAAAATAGTTACAAAGTGTGGTTACCTTTTTTATAAATACAGAATACTAAGCTTCTTCCAAAATTAGTATTTCCATTTTTTATATACGTTTTATAGTTTTAATGAATACTTGCACTACCAACTAGGAAATTTGCTTTCAAGAATAGCGGAATGACTAAACTTCAGATAAATAAGTACTGGCGATTATTTATGAAAAAGAGGATTAACATGTAAAGGTAATCAATTCATAAACCTGAAGAAATAACAGCTAACATTTTATTTCTGGCTATAGGGATTATAGCTTCCAAAATGCATACAATCAAGAGTGATACTGCAAAATTAGAAGTGTTAAAATGTTACAGCAGTGAAAATTACCAGCCAGAGCAGGTAGTTTGGAAGCTAGCAAGCTCCTGAAAACATCATCAGCAGGGATATATAAAAAATATCTTTTTTCTTGAAGCTGCAAATTCTTCAAAACTACGGGACTGCATAAGACCATAACTGGGGGTTGGACTAGATGATGTCTAGAGGTCCCTTCCAACCCCTACAATTCTGTGATAATTTGACACAACACTGTGACATCCTCAAGTTAACTGTCAGGTTTGCCTGGCTGATACCTCAAACTGTATCAGCTTTACCCTCACTTTGATAGCTCCCTGTAACTCTCTCCCCTTTTCTCTGCAACCACTCCCATCAGCTGTTGCACAAGTATAATTTTTTTCCAGCAATAAAAGTTAATTAAATTCTGAATTTTGTACATTTACTTAAACCAAAATGTATGTCAATAGAACACAAAGGGTAAATTCTAGGTGGAAAAGCACTTTACTGATTTTAATATTAAAATAATACATAAATTTAATATAAATATTTATAGATGATGCTTTGTCTTACATATCATGATCGAGTATACCTTTTATCACCCTGATGTAAGTCTGACATATAATAGATCCTCTCAGTTTCTTAAAAAAAAACAAACAAACCTTCAGTGTCTTGGCTATGTTTGCACCAGAAAGTTCTTTCTTGCTACTGTTCTCTCTGCTCATAGGGAGGCACACAAACTATTACCAAATTCTGTATAAATTACTTGTATTTACGATGGCAGGTACAGAGATTAGGTGTTTTATTTAATCTACAGATTAATAAATTCATCGTAAGGGTAACTGATAAACAAAAGAGCTAACAAAAAGTCTTTGTTATTTTATATCAATATATAAAAATCTAAAACAAAATTTTGCACACTGCATCATGAAAAACTATACTAATGTATATTAACATAAAACATTTTCTATTTCAGAAGAAAGCATTACTTCAAAGGAAAAAATGTGTTTCACTGGGTTAAAGTAAAGCAGTATAGATTATCTCCCTCTAGTCAGGTAATTTATATGAATTTCTTAAAGTAGCAAAGTTTGATGTTCTAGCAGATTAGAAACATAATATGAAATTTCCATTTAGCTAAATAATAATAATAAAAAAGTCTATTAAGCATTTTCCTTGTCTCATTTATATCTATGCATTCTTCCTCTTAAGATATGACTTGTGGATAAACAAATATAGCATTGTTACTGTAGAATAATGGAATATTACTAACAACAGAAAAAATACTGCAAAGTATTGTTGCAAAAAAGCCAAACTATTTTCCAGGGTTTCAACATAATCTTTGACAGGAACTTTCTTTTCTCCAATTTTCTATTAAAAACATACACGAAGTAAATAAAACAACCATGCAATGATGCTGAGGAACAAATCCACTAGAAGTGAGCCTTTGGCATCTTCCCTAAACTTCAGAATGCTAACTTTGATCAAATAAGATTCTACTAATTTGAAAAGGTCATGGGAGTTTCCACCAAACAAATACTTCATAGAAAAACGCAGGAAACTCAAATCTTCATAAAAAATAAGCAACAAATGGTGCTTTTATAAATCCTTTCACCTAGGCATAAGAAAAAAAACCCAGCAACATATATTAGCTGGAAGTAATTAGGAAATTACGGACTATCAGTACAACATTGGAAAAGACTGCACTGCAGTGCTCATAGACAGAGCAACTAAGGAATAAAGTAAGTGAAAATGTATTACAAAACATACTAAATTCATGGTCAATAATTAAAAACAATGTTTCATTTTAACCACTATAAAATGATTAAGCTACTCTACCAGTTACGAGAATTTTGAGCCATCACAGGACTAAAGAAAGGTGCACAATATACATAGCACTGAATGATAGATGAGATCAGAGAATATTCCATTCTTGGTTTTGCCTTTGGCTTTCAAGATGTGAATATTTACAAGTACTGACAAATACTAACCTCAGCAGAACTATCAAAATCCATGTAATATCTTTAAATACATCTGCACCACCAGAAAAAAAGAAAAACTATTGCTTATATGCTGCTCACTTCTGCAGAGCTGCAGTTAACTCAATGGGAAAAGAATTTGCCTAGCAGCTTTTTTCTTGATTCAGACCCCTGATTTCACTCTGAACTATAATCTGCTTTCTCCCACACACATATTGTTCTTTCATTTTTTCATCTTTTCTAATTTCACTGTTCATGGATTCAGATTTCACATTTAAAAGACTCCCAATTTTTCTGTGGTTTTTTTTTTAAATGTTGACAAAGCTTCACAAACATCCTCTTGCATTCTTGAATGCTATCCATTTCTAGATCTCAGATATGATCCCTTTTAACAGTATCACATACAAAAAAAGTAAAATCTGGAATAGAAATGGATGGACTGGAGGACAACTTCAAGGGCAGCAAAGACATGAGAAGTAAAACAGTGACTGTGCATTTATCCTATAGAGGAACTTACAAAACGTAGTTTAGTACAAAGAGGAAAACAGGAAGAGGTAATTCATCCAGAGTTTTTAAGAATTCTTACAGCACAATCTGCCAAAATTGATGCCACTAAAGTACATCCATGAGGATTACAAGAAAAATTTTTGTTCTTTTAAGTTTGGTCTTGTATATGTTTGGCTTGTAGTCTTTAATTTCAGTCTTGATATGTAAGTTATGTTGTAGTTGCCAAGTCCTAGTGTACTTGAAAGGTTACAAAGGGCCTAGTTGAAACTACTAGGTATATTGCCTCTGTAGAGGAATCAAATTATTCTTGATCAAGAATTTCCTGAGCAAACTCTGAGCGCTAAGGAGCACCTCCTGCATCCAGTCAGCAACTGATGTGGATGCAGTCTGCATTGCTGTTCTCTGGTTTGGGGCAATGACTACAGATTGTCTCCTGCAAAAAGCAAGCTGCAGAAAGTACCTCAAATCCTTAGGCAAACCTCAGGAGAACCTAACATAAATCTGTAGCAAAATATTGACTAACAAACTAAACTCAATGAGGACTCAAGTTCTCATTGACAGCTTCAAACATATTCCAGCCAACACAACTGTTCCCATCATTTGCAGGGATTTGATTAATCTCCCAGTGAAGCTTTCTTACTGAGATGAGTGAAAACTACACAGAGACACTTAAACAGTATATTGCATGGAATGTCACGTCATGTGCACTTTTTCTCCTTTTTGTTGTATATTTCTGCATTCGAGTTTACCTTTCATACAAAGCAATAATCACTCAAGAATCACTGTGCAAACTAAAAAAGGAAAAGGAAAAAATGTATCCAATAAATTAGGAACACAACTATTATTTTCTTCCATCTCCAAAACAACACTGGAAAAAAACACATATGACCAATATTTCCAGGTCTCTATGTCACTTATATTCACATAAACGAATAGTCAGAAAAGAAAATAGGGCTAAAAGAAAAAAGCATAAAGTTACTTACTGTACAGAGCAAACGCACAGCACCCCATTTCACCATTTTTATCATTTGTATCAAGTCTCAGGTATCTCTGTCAATGATTTTGGAGGCAATATGTTATTTCCCAATTACATGAAGAAATATTACTGCAGATAATACATGCTGGAAGCAAATTTAATTGTAGCCATCTTCACATAGGAGGATTTTATTACAACCTTAAAATACATGTCATGAATTATATTTAACACCTTTGGATGACCTCTAATCAGAAATGTGTTAGCTATTCAAATTCCAGCTGTCAAATGCTGTAGATATATGTAAGTACATACAAATACCATTAAAGACAGAAGTTATCTTACTTGGGGAAGTTCTAGCTTTTTACTTTTTGACAGCTCCTAAACTGGATGTCTTCCAGTGTCAACAAAACCTGTCCGAGCAGAATCTTACCTTGTTTTCACTACATCAAGGGGATGCATCAGGCAAATTTCTACAAGACCTATAAAATAATAATAAAAAAGGCCTAATAAGCATTTGTACCAACTAATTTCATTTTCACTGACTCAGCTAAATCTTGAACTTTGAAAAATAAAACCTAAATATATCCTTAATGTTTTAGCACTTAAATACATCATATATTAATCATACTTATCTTCAAAGGTTTTAGACACTAAGCTAAGTGGTAATTGTTTACTGCAGAGAGGAAAGTAAGCACATAAGCTATGGGATCATTTTATTCATCATTTCTGCTCAGTTCTCTGCCTTATGATCACCAGGAACATTTGGCTGCCATCATAAACAAATTAATTAGGTCTTGCAGAAAGTAGTGAAGGGAGTTCAGGTTATCACTGGCTTCTTTGTCATATGAGACTACTCCTTAAAGATACTGCTGTCAAGCAAGACAGTGCTGGCGGCTCTGATGAACCCAGTACTGAAATGACCATCTGTTCCTGAGATGGCTATTTGAGCTGAGGCCTTATTGGTTCTTCATCTTGTCCTGTTCCTGTGCTAACACTGATGTTCTGTCCACGTGTTCCCCCTTTTTGTTCCACCAGCCATCATGAACACTTAAGTTCACATGCTGGGGACTTTCCGTGTTCAAGAGTGTAGGGCATGGATGGCAAAGAGAAAATTTTGACAAGAGATCTGGAAAATCCCTAATGCACTTGCAAGCACTGTCTTCAAAGTTGGTTCCATTACTGTTTTCCCCCCTTCTGCCACCTCATGAAAAGCCCAGAACTTTACCAATTTATTGCCCCGATCCATGGCATACGCTGTCTTATTTCAGAGAGCTTCATATTTTTTACATATTTGCTCACATTTTCTAGGCCTGTGCATTTTGCTGATCATTTTACTCCGCAGCTGCCAACAGGTGCTTTGCAAGTAGAGCTGCAGTCAAGTGTTTCAGTGCTGGCAGGGGGCATAGCCTATTAGTTTCTTCCTTTCTAACAACCCTCCTTTTCTAACTTCTCTCACCCCCAAGTTTTAGATCTTCCATCTTTTTTTGTCAGATACCATTACAGTAGGGGGGCAAGCATGGGGCCAGGGCTGTTCACCCTATTCTGTTTTTGTAACATTAATGTCCATTTTGGGAGAAAATTGTACAGTTCCAGAATTTGGCTCTATTTTCTTGGTCCTCATAGAATAATTTTATTTCAGGCATTCTTCCAGCAACTGAATCAGATGAATTCCAAGGTCTTTGGCAAGAGATCTGTTTTGATAACTTCAAGATTCTATTGGTTATCTGCTTTTCTTTGTCTCTCCTTTGTGTCATCATTTAATTACATACTAAGTTTTAAACAATGTATAATTACTTGGGATTATTACAAGACTCTCAGAAGAGCACCAAAGGAGTGCACACTGTGCAAGATGTAAATGTAATAGCTACAAACACAAACTACATTTTTCCATCTACTATAGTAGTCATGCAAATCATTACAACATCCAACTTGATAGCCTGCCCAGAAAGTGTGGTGGCCTTACTAAATTACAAGCACTCTGAGATGTGCCCAATAAAATAAAATATCTTTCTCTTACTTTAGCTAATGTTCATCAGAGTTGTGACAAATTCTATTTGCACTATGAAAATCTAATTAGTTAAATAGATATGGTGCAATATATTTTAATTTCTCATACTGAAAAGACTACTGTTTACCAACTTTACTTTCATGATAAAGCAGTTAACATAGCTACAGATAGACTGCCCAAAAACATGTTCTAATAGTCCCATTGGGTCTCCATGGTGATGTCACATGTGAACTAATTCAGAGTGATTTATAATGGTCTAATTATGTTTAAAGCAGCTCAGATCCAACAAACCAAACAAGAGCCCAAAGGAAACATAGGAAAGAACAATTACTAGGGCAATCCAACCTTTGTCATCTTCTGGGTGGGAAAATGTTCCTTGTGAAAACTGGACACTAACAATAAAGTAAGACAATAAAAATCTGTGTGTAGAAGAAATAACCAGCTGTCATCATTGACAACGTTTTTAATGTACACACGTGGAATATCAACAACTAAGAGGGAAGTCCAGAGTTATCTTATGTAAACCATGATGCTGATTAACTAAGCCTGCAGAGGGAGAACATGTCAGACAATATTAACACTGAAGCAACTCTCCTTGGTAGAACATTGTTCCTTTTCCAGCTAATATTGCCTATTTTTAAACTTTTTTTTTTTTTTAATGTAATGAATTACATTACATTTCCCTCTACAAGAGTCACACTTAAAATTTCAAATTGGCAGTCTTCTCTTCAGTGTAAACATTTCAGTGACTGGTAGGTACGTTCAGTTCCTTTACTGTTTGTTCCCCTGTTCCATCATACACACAAACCTTGTAACAGTGATCATTTAACATTTCCAGAAAATGCTATGACTCTTCAAAACAAGAATGTTTCTATGTTTCACCTGTTCACTGAATAGGAAAAAAAAGGAATGAAATCTAGCTAATAGTACTTGCTAAATAGTGCAGATAAGAATAGAATCATTGTGGGTTTGGTCAAACTGGACAAGTTCTCGCCTTCAGCAGTTCTTAGAACCTTTGAACTGACAGGCCTGTAGAGTCTGTGATACATACCGCCGCGTCTTCTGCAGAAATCTGAGTGGCTGACCTTCTACAAGTTTTCTGCAAAGCGCACCCTGAAAGTGTGTTCCAGTACAGACTGAGGAGATGCAGAGCATGATCCATGTGTGTTAGTTCAGACAACCCCCTACTGCTCAGAAGTCATTATGCACCCTCCTACCCTTGTGTTACTCATTTCCCTGGAATAACACAGTCACTGGAGAACCACAACAAAAAGGAGACTGGTCATAGAAAATGTGGCAATAAACACTTCAGGCGCAGTGCATTGTATAGTTGGAACAGCCTGTATTTATTTTGGCTTTTACATATACATAGTTGCGAGGTAAGAAATGATGATAAATATTTTATGTATACTATGCATTTCCTTCTGAGAATATGTCTGACAGACAAAATCTTGTGTTGCTCTTTGTATTCTAGTAAAAACAATGACATATTCTTCTGTTTGTCTGTTATCTGAAACACTTTGACAAGATGAAGTGTGGAAGCACTTCCTGATTATAACGGTATTGTTGCAAGAATAAGCAATGTCTTAAAAAAAAACCCATCCCTACAGTCAGTTGTATACAGGCTAATTTTTGTTAGCCTACTCTTCTGCTGTATCTTCACAGATACATAATGCTTTTGCTGGTTCTATAAGAGTAAATCTCAGTCATAAAAGACAACAAAACTCTATGTTCATCATAATATATATAGCACTCTACTTCTTTTCCATGGCAATGGTCACATACTGTGCCCTTCCCATTTAAAATTTGTGTTAAGTAGTTCACCAAGAAAATGTTCTCAGCAGTTAGCACATGATACACTAGAAAAATTCTACATATTAGCCTTTACTTAAGAAAGTTATGCATATTTTAATTCTTGCCCAGGATTCTATTTAGCAGTTTGATATGGGAGTAATTAACATTACCCTGGAGCTCCTCAAAAATCAATAATTAATGTCTAATTAATGAGCCAAATCAATGCTTCCATTAGAAAATAGAGAGAAATGGAAGCTTAGCTCAAAAAAACTCCATAATGGCCATGTAGCAATCATGAGTCATTCTCCCCTGGAGATTTTGTCTACACTGAGAAAATATGCTAGAAAACATGTTAATTAAACAAGATGTTGAATATGTTTTTTCCCCTGGCATGTCCAATGATACCCGTGTTAAAAATGTGTTAGCTGATGAAGATAATCTCAGGAGGAGCTTCCAGTTTGCCATGCCATCATTACATAGTCTATCTTAGAAGGCTTTTGCTTGCCTTCAAGAGGAGATGGGTCATGCTCAACATCTTGTTAGGCAACAGCATTTCCTTAATAGAGGCAGCCTGTCCCTGCAGCATTACTATCTTTCAGAAAAACACAGGACTTGAGCTGCAGACAGAAGCTTTTGATGTTTGTTCCACAGGACCTCTGATGAAAATGGTGAGAGTCTGCTTACAGAGGGTCCTCAGAGCTCTCTCCACAAAAGCAATTCAGCCTCTTTCGAATTAATGAAGGCTTTTTGGTTGTAAAGTGAGCTGACATTTTAATCTTGAAAGTTTCAAGGAAAGGGTGATTACTGGAGAATCACACCTTAGTTTTGAGGAAGATGAGCCGGAAACCATGCTTTTTTTGGGCAGTATGTCATCTAGACTGGCTGCTGATCAACTGTAAATCCTCTCCAACTTCTGAAGTCCCAATCCAGATCTATGGTTATGTTGTATACTCGCAACAGACAGTTTAAACTATTCATCATAGGCGTTGACAATGCTCACCTAGAATCAATGATTTCACTGGTCCATGCCCAGCTAAAGAAAGCATAAAATCCATTACTATTACCAGATAGTGAACTGCTTGTTCAGATCTGTTGCAAATAAAAGAGAATAGTAATTATATTCTATTATTTTTTCTGAGTTTGAAAATTGAGTTACAGCATTTAAGTGTGTAATGAGAGAAAATGGCATGGATCTTCTGAAACAGCAATGGCAGAAATGTGAGATACTCAAACAAAGCTTTCACTGTACTTAGACACAAATTCATAAAAAAAACACCCTAAGATTATTTCTTACATTTTAGTTAAATTTGATAGTATCTCTAAATTGAAGATAAACGGTCCTATGGAACTATTGTTTCTCTTTCACAGCCATTCTAACGCAGAACATGCTTTTCACCTTTTTCAATCTAAGACACAGCCAAACTGATTAATGTAAATCCACTGTAAATAGACTAGGTGTAATTTAACCAGACCCCAGTGTGCATCTACTTATATTTAGCAGAATTCTGCAATAATTACCAATATATTTCTTTGCTCTGGGGAAGAATTATTCCAGCTACAATGTTGAAAGTATGCATGGCAAAGTACTCTAAATTTAACATAAATTTACTCATTGTTTGCTTTTCACAATGTTTTTTGGCACTATCAGCTGAATCAGTGTATTACGCTTAAGCTGCCAGCAATACTCACATATTTATACTTGCTGTTGCCTAGAGTAGAGCTCAGTGAATCTTGAAATGTGCTTCAAATAAGCTACTCAATGATCACCTGAGTATCTTCTCTTTAAAAACAAAGGCAATCTTCCAGCTTCATTTGAAATTTTTACTGCTCATTTTAAAATTAACACATTATACTCAGTTCATAGATGTCCCAGCCTGATCAACTTGACATTTTTGAGTATGAAGAAATGAAGAAGTATCTTCATAACTGCTTTTAAACACTTCTATAACAATTTGGAGGATTTAGTTAGCTTTATGTATAGTTAAATACCTTTATAATAAGGCTAGGAGGAAATGCCAAAACATCCAGAAAAATCAGTGGCTACCCATAGAAGATCTTTACATCTCCATCTCTTTGGAAGAAAAGCACTTCCAGATTCTGGAAGCACACTGCACTTTCATAAGCAAGCAGTTCCTATGGCAAAACTCACAGAGCCTTTCTCAGTAAAATGCCATGTAGATAAATTACTCTCTGTTTAGTAAGACCTTTAAGATTCGCATTTATGGCATACTCAAAGAAACATAACCATATTTTAAATTCCAGATTCCTCACAATTTTATTGGATTTTAAACAAGCAAAGCTAACTAAGTTGGGTTGAATACTATAGAAAGTTTGATTAAGTGAACATCTGCAATGTTTAAGTTCTGGCACAAAAACACAGTAGACCACATAAGAAAATCTCACCAACATACTGTGTCCCCAAGTGGTATAAATTATTATGAATCCTCTAAAGGAACAAAGACATATCAAAATAAGAAACTGAAACAACCAAATATTTTTTCTTATTTCTTAAATATCAGTTAGGTAATATGACATGAATCTCTAGAATTAACCATTTAGAACATTGTAAAAATTTGCTTAACTTCAATTTCCACGTCTATTCCAATTCCCCAAAAAATAATTGGACTTGTGAATAATTCTGTGCAAAATCACTTTTTCTGAAATGATTAGCAATATCATTGCTTATATAACTACTATTTTTTATTTAGTCTTTATACATCTTTTACAGATCTTGTATTGTCATTAAAGGCTTGTCTTATAAAATAAACACTTGCAATTTACAAACTTAAGTGTCTGAGTCTCTAGACACAACTGAAAGTCTATATTTCGAGTAAATTCTCCATAAATACTTTGGCAAGTATTTCATACTATTATGTCACTCACAGATGACATATTCTTTCCATCACTTATGTCTGAAAAGGAAGTTTTTTGAAGCAAAACTGAAGGGATCCACTGAGGTCAGCACTGGGTTATTCTGTGTTTGTGTCACCAGTCTTAGATATTTCAGTGCATATTGAATCAATATTCCCACAATGAAAATGTGTAACCTCTATTTTCTTTGCTGTTACAGTAAAATGCTTCTCAATAAACTTGTTTTCATAAGAAGTTTGCCCATTCATACGTCCCAAAGCTGTTGTAATCTTCATTGCTAGTGCTGATCTAAGAGCATGGACATTATTCTATTTCTTGACACATTTAAAGTTCTCTAATGAATAAAGCAAACAGCTTATGGCTGCTTGGACTGTCACTCGATTGCCCCGGAGGGCTTTAATGTCTTTAAAATAGGCCTCCTAGTTTGTATTTAACTACCTTGCCCACAGAGGTCTGAGGGCTAGAGCAGATCAAAGATGTGCTAGAAACATAAAAAGCAGCTGTCCTTCATTTACCTTTAATTAGCTACATCTGACCAGATTCTTTATGGTCTCTTTGTCCCACATTCAACAGTCTATAGGCCTTCTGACCTGTCCTTAAGGACTATATCATTACATGAATTTCAGCAAAATACAAATTTGAAATATTTAATACAAGAGTTCCTAAAAGCCTTTGATCTTACTATGGAACCATCATTACCTGAGAATTTTGGTTGTACTTGCCAAAGCTACAGATTGCTCAGCATTTGGAGACTCAAAAGTGAACAGTTATTGAACTTAAATTTAGTTACTTATTTATTTTCCTTTGTGTAGCGTACTACTCAACATTGCAATGCATAAATATCACCTGACAAGGAATCCTACAGAAAACTGAAAGGCAAGCAAGCACCTCTGTGATGGTTCAGTACTACTGCATTTCCACAAGATACTCCAGAAGAGCTACAATCATTAAAATTGACAATGATGCTAAGAGACTTTCAGATTTAATAACATGCATTTCGAGAAGGCCATCTCTGTTTTCATTGCTAGAAAGCTAAAAAACTTGTTCAAAAGAATATGACAACCTTTACACTGGATTCACTGTGAAGGTTTCATGTTCTTCAATAAAAGTATTTCCTGAGTACAGAAGCTTTGAATAAAGCACATCTAATGATGTCAACAGATAATTATAACAAAAGACTGTGAAATTTTTATTTAAATAAAAGTCACATACCTGCACTCCCTAGTTCCACTTTTTACAAAGATCCCGTTACTTAGAAGTCTCTCTATGTAGCACAGGCAAAGATACTCGGGTGGATGGATTTTGGATTAGGTCCAGTCATGGAAAGAATTAACTAATCAAATGTGCAATCTAAACTATCTTCAGATCACTTTCTGTGTATGTAACACGAATCTGTGATCTTCATATTCTATTCCAAAAAGTAAAGCTCATAGTCTTCTCTAAGAAAGTTTTAATTAAACATATGCTAAATTGTTTGTAGTCTCCTCCAAATGCTGTAGTGATGAGGTACACAAGCAGTCAAAAAGTCTGCCATAGTATTGATACAGCAATCAGCAAGCAGGTGTTGTGAGTTGCAAAAACTTATTCTTCAAGAAATTCTGCGGAACAGTACACAGTAAGAACTCTCTCTCCTAAACTAGGAACCATGAGGGAATACTGTTACACCTCAACTTTACTCTTCAAACCATATTTTCTAGTATCTAACCCCAAGTGTATAGCTGGAAACTTCAATTTTTTATTGCTTATTTCAAGAGGCATACATCATTCAAGTTTCATTTCAGAGGTTTGATTTAAAACAGGAGTCAAATCTACTTCCTCTTATAACTGAAGGAGAAATTTGCATAAACAAGATAAAACTGAGTTTAAAAATCAAATAATCATGCTTATTTTTTGCCAAATACTTCCTAAATTTAAGAATATTTGAATAGTTATTATCTATATGTAAATTTTTGGCATTATATTTTGAACTATGACTTTAATAACTTAAAAAAGTATCTAGATGTATGAATAATAAAATAACAGTACCTGATGCTCTTCAGGTTGAAGAAAGCAAATAGAAATGGGAACAGTTATGCTAAAAGTGTAATATAGATAATAGCAATTTTCTGTGTGCTGCTCCATGTTACCCTGAAAATGTATAATCTCTGACCTAATAATTTCAGTCTAGGACACTGTACACAAAGTACTACAAAGTTCAGATAAAAGCTTGTCTGATGAGAAATCTAATAGCAAGTACCAAAATGTTCCTAGAAGATTAACATTATATATATATATATTTTTTGTAATCAGTGAATGTAAATCATTCTTCTGACTAAAAATAAGCAAGGTAGTTACAGACATACAAATTTTGTCAAAAATATACTGGTTAGCTATGGAACAACCAGAGAACAAGAACTCTGGAGCAGACTGCTTTGGCACAATTGCTAAACTCAGAAGTGCTACAAAAGATTAGAAGTGCAAAAATCACAGTTTGAGGTCTTTACTCTGAGGTGAACTAACCAGTCACAAGTGAGCAGCTGTCCCAGTGTGAGTTTCTCCCTCACTTTCCACACAAAATTTCAACAGCTTCCCTTTCATGCTGATGTGAACAGAAACATTTCAGAAATACCAAAGAACAATATTTCCTGTTCCCATCATTCATTTAATCACATCTGCATAAGTATAAGCTGTAAACCACTGCTTCTGACTATGACCTTCAAATCAGTGATGTTACCCCACATGTAGTACATCAAAATACATGACACCTGGCAAAAATAATAGCTAATTTTCATCTAGACTAAGCTCAGTATTGAACGACCAGTAGCTAGAGATTGAGACACTTGACCATGATGAAAAGCAAAACTTTCAGAATTAGGATTTGACACTGCTACACAAAGTGGTTTCATAACACTATCAATCTCTGCTAATCCACGTTTGAATGTTTTGGGTTATTTTTTTGTTGTTGTTCATGAAAATAAGATGTCATTCACATCAAGATAGCTGAAAGAAGTTGGTAAGTTGTTTTTATTTTTTTTTCTGAAATCCGCCACTAATTGCTGGAATGTAAACTGAAGAACTCCTACTTTTTGAATTGTCTGTGAAACAGCTCTGTGGCTGATAAGGCTTTAAAAATTTTAATGAGACCCTAAATCATTTAAAGTTCTATCTTCCCTCGCTAGTGAAAACGTACATAGGATAGAATCCAAGAGTATAGATATACTACTGCTATACAGATGTAATAACTTAATTCCAGATGGCTACTGCAAAACTGTCTTACGCACTGTTTCTATAGCACAGTAATGAATATTACCTAAAAGCAATTATAAAGAAATGTTTTTTCTTATTCCAATTGCTACCACTTTAGTCTCAAATGTACTTTTCTTTGTTAATTCTGATCCTTAACATCAAAGATGAAATTCATGTCAAATCCTTCCTCTTTAGTGGAAAAAACAGTGATGAAATCGATCAAATATATCTGTACCAAAATCAATTAAACAGCAGAAAATCTTTGTCTTACATAGCCAAAATTAGCTGTTTTACAGTTGAGGTTCTTTCTAGTAAATATTTAACTTAATTAAAAACAAAAAGTTAATACTGCGAAAGTTTAAATTTTTATTCAGTGTTAGTATATTCCTGAGATTTTCAAATATTTTTTTCCTGTTTTGCCACTACTAGCAAATATAGTATTACAAAAGAATATATTACTGTTAAAATTAGGTAGACCTAGTGCCACTTTAAGATTTTGGTTTTCTTTAAAAATCTTGTACTATCATTTGCAGGCAGGGCTCATTCATTTTGAATAGCTTTACATAGGTAAGAAGAAATTGAATACTTTTGCTGTAAAACAGTCCTGCACACGAAAGCTCATCTGTGATTCTTCTCTGTTTGAAGTTTCCACTGAAGTTTCTAAACATTTATTTATTGACTTAAAGTAATGTAGCTTCCTAACATTTTCAGATAAGTCTGCTAACATATCAGCAAGGAACTGTACAATGGATGATAAACCTGCTGAACACAGTGACTCATTATCAAGTATCTATGGATAAAATAAAGATAAAATGCGTTCTTGAGTAAGACTCTTAGGCAAAACACAGTAAAATAGTCTAGATTCTTTTTGTTGTTGTTGTTGAATTCTGTGTTACGGCAACAGGTGATGACAGCACCACTATTTTGTGTTATTTTAACAGTCACTGGTCTTCCCAGTGTTTTTCACCACTCCTATTTGCTGGCAGTGTATCATGGCAAAGTTTCAAAAGAAATCTACTACAAAGCCATACGTTAACTGGGAAATGTCAACATGGAAAGATGTCTAGAATTTTAACTTCCTTTTAGCAATTTCAGGCACTAGCACCTTCTCTCCTTTCCAAAAAATCATAGTAGCAGCAGCTTGACAGCATTAAAAACAAAAAACAAGTAAACAGACAGGAAGAAGAACAAAAGATATATCTCTATTTAACACAAAGACAATAATCCTCCAAGAAAAGGCTGCCAATGTTAAACTCACCAAGAAATAAGCATCTTATATTTTCCACTGAAAACATGAGGACTTATTACCACTTTTAATAGCTATTCTCAATTTCTCCCTTTGTGGAAAGGATTCTCTCTGGTAAGGTGGCAAATGTCCTTGTTCTATTGTGCTGAAAATAGCTCCAAAATTTTAAGGGTCTTTCTTTCTTTGTTTCTTTTTCTTTCTTTTCTTTTTTTCTCTGCTTCATTTTATAAAACAAGATTATTACGTTTTCAGAATACAATGAATCAAAAAAGTAAGTGAGGATTCTTTAATCACCATTTATTTCTGTAATATCTCAAATCACTGACAAGTGGTATTCTTACACGTATGCTAACTGCCAAAGAACATACATGATCTACCTTAGAACTAATTCTCTGAACAGTACTGATGTGATATGAAAGAGAACCAAGAAGCAACTGGTGGCTTTGGAGCTAATTTGCAGCTCATCTACCAGTGGCATACCAGCTCATTCTACAGGCAGTACACAGCACTGCAAAAACAGGATGGGCAATGGATGAAATACAGTATAATTCAGTTTGGAATGCACATAACTCAGACAATAAAAAGCCCTGGTCTTCTGCTCCGCTCTTTTTGCTGCCACTCACAAATTGCTAGGAATGCTCTCCATCCCATCATCAAGTTTATTAACAAAGACATTATTCATTGCTGCTCCCAGTATCAGACCCCAGAAACTACTGGTTACTGGCCACTAGCTAGACAGGGCATCAGTGAACAACAACTCCTTAAGCCAGGTGGTACAGCCAATTTTCCACCCACATTACTGACCATTCACCCAGCTCAGGCCTCATGAGTATGTCAATAATGTGCCTGCAGGAGATTTTGTTTAAGGCCTTGTGAAAGTTCAGGTATACAAAATCCACTGTCTTTGTCTTGTCTGCAGAGTAAGAAAACTCACTGTAATATGTTTACTGTAAAAATTGTAAGACCAGGGACTTAGATGTGGCTTTTGTAAATTACTTCAAGAACAGCAACAATCCAGTTATTAGTGGGATCTGTGCTTAAATAAAATCAGGGCTATAATATGTTAAATATGTTTTCTACCGTTACCATTCATGTGTGATTTCGGTTCCAAAAGATATTATTTAAACTATTTTAAAAAATCAACCAAAATATCATTAATGGAATTGTAATTAAAAATAACATTTTGGGATACAGTAGGCTATATTCTATTTCTATCAACCTCAGTTTCATAACTCACTTTAAAAACTGCTTTTAACAGCCTCATGACAGCTGAGCAAATCTTGTGCTTTAATTAGCATAAATACGTATTTACAGCTCTGAGTTCCTTTAGATTTTAGTCACCTAATTCCTCTTTTCAATGTTTGCACACTACATTTAGTATTTTCCAGACTACATTTTGTCTGTTTCTGGTTCGAGAGATACTTAACTTTGAATTAGCTGTTTGTTTCAGAAGAGATTTACTGAAGTTCATGTGAAGCTTGGACACCACAATCACGCATGTAATTCCATTATAAAACCAGAAGGAAGAATCAAAGGACCCAGGCATTTCCACAGACAAAGCCTTATTGTGTCACTGAAGCCATAAACTATACAGGAGCAGCACTTCAGCCAGGATGACAGAAAGCATTAATACCAGCTCTCAAACACTAAAACACCTACTACAAAAATGCTGACATAGAAGAGTTTACTACTAAAAATACCATGAGAAGTTAAAAATAAGAACAACACGCACTGCCAGAGAAATTTTTTGTCATCAGTTTCCAGCACAGTCATCTAACCATTTACGGCAAACTGTTGTATTCACACAAAGTTTAAAAGGACTGTTTTGTTTTTTTTCTTCCCCAAATACAAGCTTGCAATATTGATATTAGTGAACACATGTCCCTGCCTGAACACACAATCAGTGAATTAATAAGAAAAAAAGTGATGGCATCTCAGCAAACAGCCAGATAACTTGGTGTGTAAATACATAATGTAGTACTATATATAATAGTATATAATGCATTCTTTAAAAATGGTTTGGAGGAAATAGAAAAAAAAATTGTTAGAGAACCTTTGATACTTAACTCTACATAATAGTAATAACTGGTTTCAAGAGTTAGTCATGTTCCAGTGCAGTTCTCTGACAGAGTAATAACCTCTGAATCACACAGAGCTCTTTTATAATACCAGTTGGTAACCCAAGTGATATTCAGCTTCTTAAGAAGACAAAAACTTGAAAGGGATTTGGGAAATTATCTGATGAAGATTAATCAAACCTAGAATTAAAATCTAGGCACTAAAGCATCTAAACAAGTTATATCAAGCAGAAAACTAATCAACAAAACCACACTACGTTTCCAAGAACAACACATCTCATACTCAAGCCTTTACATAAGCTGATGTAGAAACAAACTCAACTGTCTACTAGCATTGCTGTCCTTTAAATAGTTAATAAAACACATACAATGTACAAATTTGTAAAAGATTGCTTTGAGTTTGCTTTAAATATTTTATTCATTTTATATTTCCAAACTGTAGGATTTTTATTTTGAGCAACTAGAACTATTCAACTGACAGGTTTTTAAGATCCCTTCATGAAATTGTAATTCAAGAACAGAGGCACCAGATCACTTTCCCAGTTGCTTAGAGAAAGAAAAAGTTCTGTTAGTGATAATTTCAGGGAAAGGGTAATGGCAAGGGAAAACTTCATCTCCTTACCTGACCCCACTAAAAACAAAAGAATTGGGTTAAAGAAGAGAGAAGTATATGAATTCTATGTTATCAACACTGGATGGATGGTATAGTACAAATAAACAAAGATGGATTAGAACAACTTGTTGGATGGTTTCCCCAGTGATATTTTTAAAGATGCTGAATCATGCACACTTATGGCTGAGTTCTGCTTGTGTGTTTCCTCTCATCTTCATCTTTCTTTGTCCTTTTTGAATGCCAATACCATGGCCAATTCTTTTGTCTTTTGAAAGTGCCTACTTGTGTTTTAGAGGTTACTGTAATCTCAGAAAATAATAACTATTTTACAGTGATGTATTCCAAAGTAGGAATGGCCACTAGATTAGGGTCTGCCCTTTGGGTCTGCAAAAAACTCAGATTTGTACAGTTTGATCTAAAATGAACAGCTAGCTATATTAAATGGACTTCTACTTGTTTAACTACACAATTTCTCCAGACTTCAGCATTTATTTTAAGCATGCACAAGGTGCCCAAATGCCTGAATTCTGGGGTATCTCTACATTTTTTGAAGGCTGAGCAGGGAGCATTCAAAATCAAAGGGAATCTGTCTTAACTGAATAGTTAGTGTGCGTGCATGCATATACATAGGAGCAAGAGGGTTATATAATTTTGAACAACAAATCTTGAGACTACAAGTTTCTCATAACAGACACCTATTTTACTGACATATGAATGTTCAAAATCAAGATTGATAAACAGTAAGAACACAGAGGAAAACAAAGTTGTTTCAATAAGTCCTAACAGCACAAATCATAACCACAGTTTCCAATATGTTAAAAATCTGTCAAATTAAACTGCCATTTAATTATCTATATATTTGCTTTTTTGAAGCATCTCATAGGACATCGAAGATATGGGTAAAAAGAAACATCAAGTTCCAAAAATAATGTAAGTCCCCTGAGACTTAAAAAAACCAACTGTGCTAGTTGGAAACCTTGGCAAACCAGGCCAAAGTCTAACAGCCAGAAAGAAGACTTTTAATACTCCTTATATGCCACTTGGAAGTTGGCATTAAGCTAGAATTTAATGCCTCAGATACTGTAAGTACTGACATATTTAATTTGTAAGTTATGACTTCCTTGGAATGACTATCTTGGATAGTTTATCAATTCATTCAGAAGTAAATCTGAAAACTCATTCTTGCAGAAAACATAGAAGTCCTTCAGAAGATTACCACCAATACTGATACTTCAGCTTTCCTTGAAAATAATAGCTGGTACCTCTGTACAAGTCTGTACTGGAAAGCATGTCATACGTGACTTACAAATGTAGGGAAAAATGATTTTGATGATTTTTTTTGATGTTTCTTTCCTTTTTTAGTAAAACAGAAAGTTGGTCTGAGGAAACAGTTCTCTGAACTACTATAGCATGTGCTAAATAACTGCTTTCCTTCACTTAGTCTGGAATTAAAGTACTCTTTTTTTAGGAAATGAAACAAGATTAAATCACTTTAAAAATTATATGAATTTGAAGTAAAAAAAAAAAAAAAGTGTAAAGTATTATGTACAGCAATCTTTCTTCTAACAAGCACAGTGTATCTTCCAGTTGATGTTCAGCATTCTCAAGGGCTATTCACAACATTCGTATTTATTTTCCTCCTCTACAAACTAAACCACCAGGACATTTCTATTAGTTTTTGAATATCAGTCTGTGATGGGCATCACCAAAATGCTTCAGATTCAAACTTCATCTGATAAGAAGGTCTGCATCTCTGTAGATCTATGTTGAGCCTTTGCTATTATAAGTGACATATTCGGAGAACACAAATGCTATCAAAATAGCATTATTTGCTCATCCGACTGAACGCATCAGATGAAATCACATAAGCAGACATTTAAGGATAATCCTTGAGTGCATCTGATAATGCATATACTATACAATGGCAACACAGAAGGTAAAACTTAAGTAATGATAGTTTTAATCTGCTGAATCCAGATAGTTCCATCTACATCCAAACTTTGCACACATAGCTCCGTCATTGCATTATTCTCCTCCCTTTCATCTTAATTTATCACTGCCATCCACTTTTGTATCTTGCCATTTCTGTATGTTGCAAGCACCTGTATAGTGTCATGGTTTTATGATTTTTTGGTATTGGTATTCCACATCATAACAACATGTAGTGCATTAAGAGTTAAAGAGTTAATACTCCAACTCCATAGATCATTGATATTTCCGGGTATACCTGTCTCAGAAGAGGAGAACTACATTCCCCAGAGGACTTTGCGATGCTTTACAATTTTACGTATTTTCCGCTCAGAGGGAAAAAGATAAAAACCCTCTGCGGTCACGGGACACTCTCTTTCCTTCGGGATCGACTCAGCAGTGGGTGCTTGCTGCCGTATCGCCTTCAGCGTTAGCGTAAGGCCTTCGGTTTATCGGACACTCTCTCTTGCTCATTTTCTTTGATTTATTAGCTTCAATTCCAATTATATTGTATTATATTGTGTTATTTTGCTTTCTGATATCTTATTTAGTAAATTAGCTTTCCTCCTCAGATCGTTGCCGCTGTTTTGTTTCTAGGCCCATCTCCCTTTTTCCTTTTCCCTTTCCCCCTTCCCCTTTCCTGGGGTGTGGGTCTGCGGGTCCCCCACACCAATCGTCACGGAACCGGGCCGATCCAGCCCAGTAAACCGTTGACATATAGACACAGCCTAGCAGTAAGAATCACAACCAACTCACAGAAGCCATGATTTGCTAATGCTGTTTCTTCTGAATATAGTTTTTTCTGACTTACATCTTTTACCTTATTGTTTTATTTTAAAATGAAACATATTTGTGTTCCCCGTTAGAATGTATTTTCTGTATCCTCCAAAAGCAGAAATAAATATTGAAGACATGCACTTTCTTGTGCTTCCCAGATCTCAATTCTAACCTCCTGCAACATTCTCATTTATTAGTTTGCTCCAGGCCATTACATTTCTGCACATTTTACTTACACTGGCACTCAGCCAGCACAGACTGTTCACAGAAAGCTCACAAGTTTTTGTGTTTTTTTTCAAACTAGCATGACAACCATTCTGAAGAGTAGCTCTCTCACCTGGTACGTTAAAATGTGAAACCATGAACACTGATGCTGTTCTCTCACCATTTAGTGCTGAAAATGAAACTATTTTTTCAGGTGCAATAAGAGTCATACAAAATCTCCCTAATGTATAGACATTCTATAGCTCTATTTTTAATGGAACAGATCCATTAAACTTATCTAGAAATGCTTTTGTTTGTTTGTTTGTTTGTTTGTTTTTAAAAAAAAGCATGAGGAACAAGCTTTTAACCTGAGCCATGCATATAACAGGACAGAATCTTCACTGACAAATGCTGGGTAGTACACACCTCTCAATCTTAGAATAAACAGAAATAATGCAGTAGCAGAGCCCCTTTGTGCAGGCAGAACATGAGATTTCCTCCAACATCTGAATGAAGCAGTATCAACTCTGATGCATACCTTAACAGGGAATATCACCATGTATCTATAAAACTAGGAAAGCATACATTGTTTACTTAGTTTTCACAAACTGATGTAAGAATTATTCTCTTCAGTATATATTGCATAAGTAAATTAGTAGACTAAAACCCAAACCTTAATTCAAATAATTAGCCAAATCACTTCCATGCTGCTATAGGAAAAGTTTTATTTTACCTAAGGAATCACAACCACTGGCATTTCTAGCTTGAAAAAATCCCAACAGCTTCTTTGCTTCTGAGTTTTTATCTGCATGAGCTTCAGCAGTATCAGTTAGTGATCTGCATCTTCTCAATTCACAACCCTATGAATCACAACTGAAAAATCCACCAAATCAACAGGGACCAATACTAGTAAATCCCAAATGCCATGAGTTAATCTGTATTTGCTTTACCAAGCTGAATCACAAACATTCTCCATCTACTATGATCCTTCATCAAATAAGTGTTTTAGCTTCTGCTCAAAAACCTCTGAAAGACATTAGGGGTGATCTGAAGTTTTGACTTTATGAACAATTTTCTCTCAGGGATTTGTGAGCTAAGTTGCATACATCATTTTCCATTGGAAACTTTTCTATCCATTCTTGCCCCAGTGTTTCCTTTCCTACTCTTTTTCAGTGACTTAATGGCAGGTACTCTCTTTAAAAACTACTACTGGTAATCAGCATTATCTCCCTGAGTAAAGCTGGAAAACTAATTAGTTGCTGGTTAGTTGCTTATATTACTTGAGAAGAAGGGACAAAAGAGTCTTGGAGAAAGTAACCCTAATCTGGTGTTCTACATCAGGGTATGGTCTTAGGCAGTGATCTCCTGAAAACTTTAGTGCTCAGTTTTCCTAAATAACTCATCCTTCAGGTTCGTGCATATATCCAGAAAAATAATGAATAAAAAGGTTTCAGGAAAATGCTGTGACAAATCGGGATGAGGAAGTAATTTGATATATTACAAAAATAATTGAAAAAAAAAGCATGGAATTGTGGATATCATTTAAAAAACCTATTTACTATTTGCAAATTTAAATTAGAGAATTAGTAATTAATTTCTTCAATTAATTTAGCTAAGTACTCATTAAAGGTCACAATAGCCTTTATTAATTGATGTCACTAACTGTAGGCTCACTAAAAATCTTTCTGACTGAGAACAATACTTCCGTCACTACTTGCATATCAAAGTATATTATGATCAGGAAAAATCCTGACATAAAAGCGTCCTATAGAGCATTAATTTTTAAATTCCATTTGTTTTTAGGGATATAATAAAATGCTATTTTATATAAAATGCTATCATGATAAATAGCATTTTATTAGTTTGGAACGCTTTTAACTCACAAATGGAGAAAGCCTTGCAGGCAATTTTCTTGACAGGTTGGAATTGCTTTTTCCCACATATCTGTCTCACTCTGCTATGACAGTTTTCTAGGCTTTTCTCCTGCCTGTCACTTCTGTATTTGAATACACCACACTTCTTTAACCAAATGACAGTTATCACAAAGCAGAAATACAAATAGTGATGTAAAAAAATGAAACAAATTTGATCAGGTGCAAGCACGTGTTAACACTTAACAAGAACATGGCTATTCTGCAGCGTAATAATAAAAAAATGTATACAATTCATAGGCATATTTTTGGTCCAAATCTCAACTACTGAAATCAGTAAAAAGAATGGTACAGAGCAATTTCCAGAACTCACATCTGCCAGCTATGGAATAAAGTGGCATCTTTGAAAAGAAATTGTGTCAGAGAGCACAATGGGATCAAAATGGGAAGATTCAAGTAGTTTTTGCAGATCGTTTATACGTTTATATAATCTGCATAAATGTCATTAAAAATTCAAGTGCAATTAGCAAGCAGGACTGAAGCATTATTTTTCCTCAGTGTACTAAATTATTTTAGCAAAGTTTGTATATCCTGAACAACAAACAGTGCTGTTGGCTACAGCCAAGATAATGCTTCTTTGCTGTGAAGTATTTTGCCCTCAGTACTACTGGCAAGTATTCCCTGCTGTAGCTTCTACACTTCTGGGTATTTTACACACAAGAAAAAAAATCAACTCATGTATACTGTTAATACCATTGCCTGATAATTTTTGAACCGATGCACAAAAATAAAAGATAAAACAAAAATTACTTCTGACTGCTCATTAAGTACTACTTACATAAATACATTCTGCAGTATAGAATGGTAAGAATAGTGACAGGCAGCGTGTACTGTCTTGTGCATGAATAGAAGGGACGTGGACAAACTGGAGCAAGTCCAACAAAGGGCCCTAAAGGGACAGGAACTTCTGACAGACAAGGAAAGTTTGAAGTCTGGCACTGCTCAGCCCAGAGAAGGGAAGGCTCAGGGGGATCTTGTCACTATATGTGAATACCTCACATGTGGGTTGTAGCTGATGGAGTCAGACTGCTTTTTTGCATTGCTGTCCAGAGACAGGACAGGAGGCAAGCAGAAAAACTGAAATAAAGGATATTCTCTTTCAACATAAGAAAAACTCTTTTTGCAAAGGTGACTGAGCAGGTTGCACAGACAGGTTGTGAAGTTACTCAGCTCCTAAGCAGGCATAGCTTGGAGCAATCTATCATACCTGAGCCTTCTAGTTGAACTGGACACACTCTCCAGAGACCCCTTCTAACCTCAGGTAACTGGGATTCTGTGTATAACTCACTGACCGATTTCAAATCTATCCATCACAGAGATAGATATCTTACAAAAATTTTGAATTGTTTTCTTTCTTTTATTCTTTTTTTTTTTTTTTAATCATATGCTTGGAAGTCAAGTTAGACAGATTTCCAGTCTAATAGTCTTATCTGTTTTTATTTAAGGGAAATATGATGAATAATTATGCAACAGTCATATATTTAGTTGTAGCCATTGTTTATGAGGCTATTAATGCAGCCATTGCACCAAACTAGCCAGTGCTTATCCTGTCTTTGCCCAACAGTAAAATCACATGGGTGTTAGCCAGATAGCAAGATTATGGGAAGATATTAGGAAGGAACTGAGGAAGCCCAGACAGAGCATCCCAAAGCATGAAGACAGGACTGAAATTGCTGTTGATCACAGATAATTAGCATATCATTACAAATTTCTTCATATGGAACAGACAACAATGAAAGTCACTTCTTTGTCTATTTTTGTTACTTGAAATGGGAGAAAAAGTCTTGCCTTCTCGCTTGTGATGCAAAAAGATTGCAGTACCCTAATGTTACCTGAAAGGAGCAAGAAACTATTCAGCTAAGGGATGACAGATGGGGCAATGGCTTACCTATTATCTAGAGGCTTACACATCTTGGAAGTCTCTGAAATAATGATGACAATTTTACATTTAGACTCTGTGCCTTCTGCTTTGAACTTTGAATACTGTGAGATTTTTAGCCATTTCTAATAGGAGCAGTAGCTCTTGCAGCTGAAAAGACTAAAGCCAGGTGCTGTCCTTCCAACTACTACATTCTGTGTTAACATTTCAGTTTTTTATTCCATTTGAATGACAACAGTTCTTAAACCTCAGCCTCTAGTCATATGTTTCTTAAGCTAAGAGAACTTTCTTTTGCACATTTCCAATATTGTCTAGGTGAAAATCTGTGAAGAAGTAAATCAAACATTTCAAAGAATAAGAAAACACATTAATTGTGAATGATGCAACTACAACTTATAATGGAACAAAGTAAGTAAAAATGCAAATAATGCTAAAATTTGAGGCCCCCAAATCAGAAATTACTTTGATTACGCAAAGTTAATGTATATATATATATAAATGTATATATTTATCCTTTCAGGAGCAGAATACAGGACTTGACCCAATGCCTGCCTGCTGAAGCTGACAGAAAGCTTTACTTTTACA
This sequence comes from Oreortyx pictus, assembly GCA_036925125.1. NCBI lineage: Eukaryota > Metazoa > Chordata > Aves > Galliformes > Odontophoridae > Oreortyx > Oreortyx pictus. The sequence goes on from JAUPFR010000006.1 coordinate 36,624,357, forward strand.
GATTTCATTAAGTTCAGAATCAAGCCATCTCTTTTTTTTCTCCACATGAAATGTGGAATAGAGATGATCAGAATTCAGCGGCAAAGGTATTGTTTTGTATCCTATTTCGTAGAAGGACTTGCTAAGAACATGACTGGTCTGATGCTTCTCTTGCATTGCTATAAATCACAAATAACTGGAGTCATTAGTGTAATATGATGAAGGTAAGAAACAGGCCAAGGGTGTTGGTACATGCACAGGTACTGCACCAGATGTCCTTCAAAAGCAATCTCTAGTTACTCTGTTCTGCTTACAAACTTCTTACAATATCTGCTTACAAAGCATGATTGAGCTCAGGTTTTGCTTTGGGAAAAACATACACAAAAATCAGTTAACTCCTTTCAAATATTAATATTCTATTTTTTTAGCACAAATAGTTTTTGGGTTTATGAAACTGTGCCTTGTAAAATTACATGTTCTTTGATTCTCAAGTTTAACTGTGCCAGAAAACCATGAACTTTGATTTACGTGCACCTAAAGAAAGTAGAACTTTTTCAGATACCTATTTTTAAAAAATCACTGACAAAAATATTTTATAACTTTTCTCTCTTTTTTTTTTTTTTTTTGTAATAGCTGAGCTTGGCTATAAATACCTTTGACTACAATTTGATTGTGGAAATTACATGTTGTTAACCAGAAAGTTATGAATGGAGATGGCTTTCTGATTCCTGAATCATTGTAGAAAATTGCAACATTTTTATAAGTACAATTTGTTTGCATTCTTTTATCATCTCTTAGTGTCAATTATTTGTACAATTACTTAAGATCATGTACGCACATTTTCTTATTTCACTGTACTAGCATTAAACTGCAAGGTACAGAAATGCTTCTTGTGTTGTACAGCTAAGAGATGGTGTCTGCCTGAAAGAAAAGTGAAAAATTATAATAATTGGCATGCATTTGTCAGTGTGAAGTATGTTAGATTTTGAGTGTCTGTGGGGGGAAAAAATAAAAAAACAGGAAAATGATATAAGCTGTGGAGCAGCTCTTTAAAAAGTAAATTATTCTTACTTCATGTTGTAGTAAAAAGAAAGAAAACAGCAGTTATTTACATGTATATTAAATGATGTCTCAGGGGCTAACCACAGCATTTCACTAGAAGCGCTGAAATAAACCAGCCTTTAACATCACTAGAAATTCTAAGTCAATGTACAAGGTGATCCTTTGTAATCCTCTATCATAAATTTTAAATGTGCAAGCCATACATGATCCTCAGCCATTAAACAGAAATGGGACAAATTCTATACTAACTTGCACCATTTTGGGGAATACTGTTTGTAACCAGAGCATAAATCCTGTCAAAATTTCAGCTAACAATTAATACTGTAAAACCTTCTGAAAATTTGTCAAGGAACAACACTGAGTGAGTAAACAATCACAAGTCTTTCTTTTTCCTAAATATTCAAAATAGTCCCTTAGAAAAGGTTTACATTGTACGTGCTCATCAAATGAGTAAATTTATTTCATTTTTTATGTGCTGACTAGCATGTTCAATATTTAATATTCAGTATTTAATTTATCTAATTTATCTATCTAATATTTAGGTTTTCATCATAAAGACATTCTCATAATGTAACACTGCAATGATAAAAGCAAGTACTTCTACTGTGTAACATGGTCCTTTTCTTTATAAAAAAATCGCATCAATATAGTGAGAATACACAGTTATTCAAAATAGGAGCAATGCACAAAGTGAAAGTGTAACAAAAAATAATCTCATTAAAAAAGTGTGCCATTATCAAATATACTCAAAAACCGGTTTATTATGAACAAAGATACTACACTCCTAGGCTTTTTAAATAATTCCACCTTGTTTCTATATCTCTGAAAATTGATCACTTTGATTAATTTTATATTTTAACGATATATTGTACTGAAGTTAATTTTCACAGTAAGTTTAATTTTGCGCAGGGACAGTGGCAGAGGGAATTTGTTTGCAGACTCTTTCAGTTTTAAGTTACTCAAGCTTAGAGCACCAGAGAAATTAATATTAGCAGGATCAGTTTCCAAAATGCATGCAGCCTTACAAGGAAATACACCTTCTACTTTCTTTCCAATGTTTGGGCTACTAAAAAAATTTACCAAACAACTGCTGAAGGAAAAGGTAACTACATGTTAAAACACAATTATATCATATTAGTAGCCCTGGGACATGGAGCAGTAGAAGTTCAGAAAGTAATTCCTATTTGATTAAATAGCTGTAACAAGTCATCTAACAAGAGTTACTTACACTGCACAGTCTACTCTTTCTTTAAAAGACAGTTTTACTAATTTAAGCTCCTTTCTCAAAGACAATTAAAAATGTATCTGTTTTGCATCTTACCTTGGGGCTGCAAACTGTTTTTTTTTTTTTCAGTTACTTCCAGAATTTGCTTTTTCCATAGCTATTAATCAGACCAGTAGTGCCTTTCACAGTTAAAAGCAAATGTTTGCCCAATGATGAGAAATATTATTTATATTATAGAAATATTATTTATATTTATACTTATTAACCACGCTGATAAAAAATTCTGTACCATATACAACTTTTTCTCATTAAAAACCAAAAACAAAACAACCATTCACAGCACATACTTTTCAGTTGGAAAAGAACACGTTCTTAAGTTTGTACAGTACAACTTTTTTCAAAAACACCTATAGACAAAGATACAGAAGGTAAAGGAGCTGTACTGTCACCTAGTGGATAAAGGTAGTAGAAAAGTACAACTAGGGTTATTTTTAAGCTACTTGCTATTTTAATAACCTTAAAATATTTTTTAATTGATTTCCTGGAAGGGATGAATAAACAGCAAGAATTGGATTTGCTGCTGTCAGCAATCCAGTGTATATTCAAATGACACCCGTACAGATCCTCTGGCTCTGAATACACCTTTTAATTGATTCACTGTAATGTGGAGCATTACATTCTGAATGTAAACATTGCATTTTTAAGAGTATGGGATATAGGGGAAAAGTCTCAGATGAAGAGGCTGACTGGTAGCATGGACAATAAGAATAAAGCTAAAATATATTGTGACCTTTCTCTTGCCTTTTGTTCTGAGTATACCTTCTTGGTTTTTTGTTGCTGCTGCAAATTGTCTTCTGACAAAGAAAAACTGCATGAGTAGTTTCCCCCTCCCCACAGATCATTTCTTAACACAGAAGCAGGCAACCACTGAAATTCTGCCAACACTCTTTCTTATGTTAGAATTTGAGATTTAGGACTAAAAGAAAATATTTGCTTCAGGACAAAGGTGTCAGAACTCAAGCCAAATCAATGTTGTCACTCTTCCCACCACCATTTTCCTCCAGCAGAAATCTGGTGAAGTGGGGTTCCGATCCCAGACATATGAAAGGGCTTCCCTCCACATCCTGTAATGTTGTAGGAGAGGAAAAAGATTTTGGGAACAGTCATTTTACTGACTAATATAAAGGATTTTTATGGGAAAATATTTCATCTTATTGAAACGATTAAAGGTAATATCTTCTATTTGCATCCATAGTCACAGTTTCAGAAAAATTCTATTCTGTTCTGTTCTGTTCTGTTCTGTTCTATTCTATTCTATTCTATTCTATTCTATTCTATTCTATTCTATTCTATTCTATTCTATTCTATTCTATTCTATTCTATTCTATTCTATTCTATTCTAGCACTTGAAACATTGCCTGAAGCTTTTTATCGCCACTACATCCCTGTCCGTGGATTGAGGAATTCTAGAAAAATGTAGCAAATGTTGATTTCTCCTCAGTGACCATTTTATGAAGGTATTTTTTTGGTCACACAGAGTAACCCATATTCATTTTGCAACAATTATACCTTTCTGTGGGAACACGTATTAGACCATGTTACCACAGAACATCATTATCATAAGAAACAAGGCACACTCAACTAAGAGACACCCTCATGGTGTTATATTACCTGACTTTAAATCATTTCACCCTTGTTTGCCTTCATTGAAGCAAACAGATTTACTTGTTCTTAATGCTCTGGTCTGAAGGCTAATTCGTTCAACAAAAGTTCACTTTAGGGGGAAAGAAGAAAAGAAAAAAGGCAGACTGTCCTACCTCATATTACACTTTTTAGAATACTAAAGAGATGAAGTATATAGCTTCATAGCACCAGAGAGTTTGAGAAACACCAACAATATCATTATCTTTATATGTAATAATATACATTCTACCTTGAAACATTTTAAACAAACGAACAGTCAACCAACCAATTAAATGTTTGTAGATTTCAGTCATATGAACTATACTAGGAGCTGCTTTTTAGTAAATAGTATCTTTTTCCTAACTCATTCTTTATATGGGAAGGGATGGCTGCACATTGCAAATATTTTTGAATACACAAAGTCAACTCTCTGCACTGAACAAATTCTTGCAGAGTGTAACTGCTGAGCAAAGTTAGAGGTAAGTAGCGACTTCAGTGAAATGTCTGCACTTGTAAAGCATGTTTTGAGTGGCAAATAATATTATATACTTCACTGTCTGTAGCATGTGAGAATTTTGTAATTCACTATAATTACTTGCAACATAGATTGCAACACAGAACTAATTCTAGTTCTGAAAGTTATTGGGGTATATGCTTTCAGTTTGTTCTTTCTGTGGATGTTCTTACAAGTAAACATTTGCTAGAGTACTCGTGCTGAAAAGTAAACATCAAAGGGCATAATCTGTCATAGCAATTAAAAAAAAAGGGTTTGGAAAATCATTTACAAGTTCCTTCCTAGAATGCAATACCTTTTCAAACATTACAGTATTTCCAATATTCACTGTTATTCCATATGGACATTATAGCTCTTTAGGCGGTATTATATCATGAAAAGATATCTCTGTACATTTATTATTGGTACGTATCACTAAATTCAAGAACTGCTTGGGCAGTTAATATAATGTTTCACCTATAGAAACCAGACAGTTAACAGATTCACAGCTATGCAGGTGAAGATTTCTTTTTCATTCACTGCACCTTCCTTATAAGGTATAAAAGGAAAGTTAGTTACTTTGCATGAACTGGATAACCTCTCTGATATGCACAATATAAGAACATGTTGATTTGTGGAAACATTTTTAATTTTGCTTGAGCATGTGTTTGCAATTCATCCAAACTCAAAATGTGCATGCAGTAATAATCCATGTTAAGGCTGAGGACAGTGCAAGAACTCTGGAACTATTTAGTGAAGCAGATGTAGAAATAGAGATTAGAAAGAAGTGAGCAGAGAAATTTGGCCAGTGGGTTTTTGCATCACTGGTCATCTGCTTCCTTCACTATCCTATAAAAGTAGGACGGTTGTGGCAGGGTTGCACAAGTTATTGATATCCATATTCTCCAGAGCCTCTGAGAGCAGAAACTGACACCACCTCTTCAAGATTCTTAAGTGCATCTTGTTCATGGATTATTAAGTTGATGTCTCATGCATTTATTTCCTTCCATATCTGACTAAAGGAGATCATACTTGGCAACATCAAGAGGAAAAACTTTCCTGTGAACATTCCTGCTAGTCCTGAGTTCTGGAAGGTGGAAGATGTTGCAGTATTGTCTTCTATTTCTCAGGATTTTCAGAGATAAAAAGGTAAAAAAAAAAAAAAAAAAAGAACCCAGCTTTTAAAGAAAGTTAAGAAAAAAATCCCGAAAGAAAATTGCAGCTTTAGTTTGAGTTTTACTTTCAATGAAGATTAGTGATTACGCTAAAGATTTATAGAAAGTCCTATCTGTTTTAAAAGAATCCAAGACTAACGTAAGTACTAAATGAGAAATAAAATAACAAATGGTTTAATGTATAGTTGTAAACAAAAGATGAGACTTGATCAAGACTCAAGAGATCTTGTTTCAATTCTCAGCCCAGCCACAGGCTTTCTGTGTGACCTATGTGTGCCATTCAATCTATCTGAAATTATGGTTCCTTGCCTATCTAATTAAGCTAATACTTCTCTGTCTCAGAGCGCTCCTCTGAGGATAAAATTAATAAATAATGGGTTTTCTATAGTATAGTAAAAGACTTACATTAGTAGATTCCAATAAAGAAATTATGGCAATAAGTGTTGCAATGTTTAATAAATTTCAAAATAGAAATCAGGAATTTGAAAATGGAAAAATTTATGACCAAATAATTTTAAAATCTTCCTATCTCAACATAAAAAAGAAAGAAAAAAATAGGAAAGAAAATAAAAGGAAAAAAAAAAAGAAAAAACCTCACAACCTGTTAACTGGCTGATAATTATATAAACTGTTTACATACAGAACAAGGAAGTTGTAAATGCAAAATTACTTTCTGCAACTAGGTTAATTCTAGAATATAACCTATAATAATTTTAACAATGAACTATGACACTTACACAAATGCATTTGTATTTTGTAAGTTCTAAAATATAATGTCATAAAAAACTAGTGTTAAGAGCTTGAAATAAGAATCAGCAACCCGGTAAACAGCAGATGCCTGCAAGGCTTTCTACTCTTCTTTAAAAGTGGTTGTAGCCTGGGAAATGGAAGCTTCATTGATTTAGGAGATGACAGGCATGGATACCAAGCAAATAGAGTTAAGAAAAGAACTTTTCTATGATTTTTTTCAACATGGATACAACTTACTATGCATCAGAAGGATATGACAAAATTATTTATTTGTATTTAGATGTAACAAAACAGTTGCAACTTTTGCCATTTTTGTCCAGTATTAATGCTTACATTTGGACACTATGATTAGAAGAACAAGAAACTAAAAGGACTAAAATTAAATGGTATATAATTTATGCGAAAATTCACAAAATGTGCTTACAAAAAGCAATAGAATTAATCAATCCATAGCAGTTTGCTGTCTAGATTTAGCAGAGACAGCTTATCTAAAAATACATTTAACACTTCGTATCACTGTAACAACTCAGTGAAAAAAGGCTACACTTCAGCAATCTGACTACATACCTAGCTTGCAGTCAGGGTATCGCAGACTGGGCACAGCTTCTGCTGTGACAGATATTCTTAGCATGCCTGTTGACACAGGCTGACTTGCCCAGTCAAGCTTTTAAAATTTTTTGTGTATCTCTTAATGTTTCATTACATAACATCTTCTTCTACTCATCTCACCTCTAATAGCACTGTTATTAAGGAAACATGCTTCTTCAGCAATAGAAAACAATCAGGTCCTTCTAAGACAAAGGTCGTATACAGTCAATTTACTAAAAAAAAACAAAAAACAAAAAAACAAAAGCACTAAAAAGTCTCAGCTGCAAGCTACTTCTTCACTCGAAGGAGTTTTATATTTTCCTTGTCTTTTGAAACAAGCCACAAGTGATAATGAAATGCTTAAAGCAGTGAGAGAGAGCATCAGATTTCATCTACCTGGACTGTCTGGCAGCACACTATGTAACAATAAACGAGTGTTCTTAAGTCACAGCATTTCACTGGAAATGAGGCAGAACTTGTGTATTTTAACAGCTTTTTACAACTAGTAACCACTAGCAAATTTATTTTACTTTCTCAGGGAAGACCAGTGAACGTCCTTAATTTAAACTAAAGGGTCTTTCAGCCCTGAAGACAAAAAGCACTTCTGCTTAGCACCTGAGTAATACATGGAATATGCACAGGTGAATCAAGAGTATTGGAATCAAAGATAGTTTGTCTTTGGCTGGTCTGAAAGGTCTGACTCATTTCCAGTTCTGTGATCATTTATTATCCAGAAAAGAAAGACTAGCTTTTTGCACTGCAAACACGGTGGTGGTCTGCAGCTTGTGATGAATAGATTTCCCAGGTCTGCTCTGAATTGCATGACATAGAGTTTTCCAGCAGGCCCTGACACATATACACCTGATCTATGTTTAACTTCCCTTGCATAGTCAGACCAGAATATCTACCTGTGTGTACTTTTTCTTTAAAGTTATTATATATAAAGACATATTTAGGTGGCACATTATTTAAAACAATATGATAACACAATCCTGTTTTTCATCAGTAATTTTATTTCAGACAGTCTTATTTCCCTGCAGGGATGTAAGTCCTCTAATAACCTCAATCCTGCATGGGAACTTAATTTTAGTGCAAAAAGATCAGATTCCATATTTTCAAGTTGCATGTTATGTAATGTTTATGTACTATTGGATTTACATTTGTGGATAACAAAAGAAGTAAAATATAGCAATGATGTATCTCTCAGTGCTACATTGTGATAAATAGCAACTCTACACAATTGTTCTTGAACTTGGGATTTGTATGCCAAGATAAAGTTTTGAAGTGCTAATTGAAATCAAAATATTAAATGGACAAATATAACAAAATTAAGAATGTTCACTGGCAACATTTGAATGCTGTCAATTTGATAGCAACACAGTTCTTTGCAGTTTACCTGTTTTTCCAGATAAAAACTAATTTTACCACTGCATTAGAAGACAACCTCCTCTTAAAGAGCCTGTAGATTGGATTATATTTAGTGTTAGTACCTCAAGAAATCCACTAATAAATATTTAAAAATATATATCATTAATCAAGTATATAGAATTAATGATAATAATAATTAAAAAAAAAAAAAAGTAAAACATATATAAGCAGACTCCAGTCCGTAAGGAAAAAGACATAAACACAAGCAAATGTGTTAATGCATAAAACTACGTGGTTATAAAGGAGAACATGATTTAGGAGCTTCTTTACCAACTGCTCACTCTGAAATTCAGTTATAGATGTGTAAAATCCTGTATGTTTGTACATAACATGTTGATAACCCTGATGATTATTTTTATTTTCATTTACAAAGCAAACATGAATCTATTGACAATACAGAAGAAAGAACAGTGAAATGCCTTTCCATTCATTCGCTACGAATCAATCATGGTATATTCTACATAGAAATTAATTATTGTCTAAGGCTTCTTAGACATTGTAAACATCATTTACAATATCCAAAATGCAAGGATTGCAATTAAAAATGCAATGTCCACTGAACATTCATAAATGATAAGATGCTTTTCAAAAATAAGTTATTTTTAATCACCAAATTCTTTTAAGGCAGATCATCCTCTAATATTCTTTTAGTTGTACTGAAGCTTACTTGTCCTTACTCTCTCAGAATAGTTACTTCAAAATTTTGTTGGTCACAGGAACTTTCCTTCACTGTAATTTATAAAGCTTAGCTTCCTTTACTTACTCCACCCTTGGTACACCCTCAGACGATGTCTGTAATTCAACCCAGATCTTTAACTTCCTTCTCACAAGGAAGAGAATTAGAATGTCTTTGTGTTAGTGGTAAAGAGTGTTTTGTCGCTCTTTCAATACTGCTATCTGACCTCTATGTGCCAGGTACCTTCTACTTCTGTAGATAACATGGTAAGAGAAAAATAAAACAAAACAACACACACACATACACACAAAATTACAGAGCCCTGAAGGGCATTTGCTATTCAATGCATTAAGCTTACACCCTCACAAATTTGGAGAGGTATTCAGATGAATGAAAGAAGGAACTATTTCCTGGTTAAAGTGGTTTGACCACATCTAGAAAAGATTCTGAACCAAGTTCCTTCAGAACTAAAATCAGGTGTATAGAACAGTTGTAGGGTAGCTAAATTCTTTCAAGTAATTCCAAATTGCTCGTAAGGAACAGCGCTTGGACAGGTTAACTCCTAGTAGCCTAAGGCCCGAACTGCACACACACAAACAATTGTCACTTTTCTACAGTACCTGTAGAAAATCTAAGAACTGCAATGTTAGCCATTTTATTTAGCAGAATCTACACTGTGATCATCGGACATAAATGGTTATTCAAATAGGAAATTTTCTTCCTATACAGATAAGATAAATAAAAAAATGAGACAACTGGAGAGCCCTGGAGTATTTTCTAAGATTTTACACATGTCAAATATTCAGTCTGAGTGAGAAGATTCGGATAAAGACTACACACTCCTTACATCTATGAAGATGTACATGAGCCAAGAAAACCTGGTCCATTTGAGTGCTACTTTCTTGACATTGTTATCTTACGGCCAGGTGAAAAACAATATATAAAATACCCTCTCTATGTGAAGAATAAGAAGAGAAGTTGGGCCTATGTTGTTGGACTCAAGGGCTGAAAAAGTTGTTTTTTCACATTTATTCCAACTAAGAGCAGCATATATGTTGCTCTTCTTGTGATAATGTTTTTAAAATAACTTACCAAAAACTTTTTTTTGCTTGTTCTTTAGTATTTTGTATATCAAAAAGTACTCTAAAATATGAAACTTGATTTTATATAAGAGGAAAAATAATTTATTTATGAAATAGTGATATGATCTTCTAGTTCCTCCACTTGCAATTCTTAGGGGTTGACAACCTCCCATTTTCTTAGATTTCTTTCTTGACATGAAATTCAACAGAAATAATCTTCCAAATTAAAGACACATGTATTTGAAATGCATGTCAACTGTTATTTTTGCCTTCAGTAAAAAAAAATGAAAGTAAACAAAGTTCTATAATATTTACCTAGAATCCTTTCTCTAAATATTCTTCGAAGTTTTTGTATATTCATATGAAATTTTCAGTTCTATGGAGTATTTTTTAAAGGAAAAACTAGTTTAAGAAAAATATTATTTATAGAATAATCAAAGGTCATCCATATACTGATGTTGGGGCAGAGAAGGTCAATACATTTTTTTTTTTTTCTAGAAAGGAAAAGAAGAAAAAAAAGAGACACCATACGAAGTCCCAGATTGGTCATACATTTTGGTACCGGTCAATAAACTAGACCACCACATATAAACAAAACATTCCATTCAACATTATGTCAACCTTTAACAAAAAGACCATCAATCACTGCAAATGCATGTTCTATCCACCTGTAAAATCTGATGGACATTCTTTCAGGTTTTTATTTCAACACTGTGTCTGTCAGAATTACCCCCCACTACAAACTTATTATTAATGTTGAGAGAACTATTCCAAATGTCACAGAAATGAATTAGTATCACACTGAGCCCAAGACTTAAGAAAGTCACCATGTGCATTTATGTATTTTCCCTCCCATAATACTGACATATTTATATCTTTTCCAGTCTGCTCTAGGTCTGGTGGAACTGCATAGCACATGTCTCATTTACTTTGCAATAAAATGGTGACACACACACACACACACACACACACACATGCACGCACAAAAAAAAAAAAATCCAAAACACCATTATTTACATAGTGTTTTGGAAAAAAAAAAGTTATTAATGACTTCCACATCTAAGATGCTCCAACTTAAAACAAAGAAAAAGAAAATTCTGCCAATTATTATCTTTGGTGAGGTAGAACACCTGTTGCAATGTTAGAACTTCATTGGGTTTTATACATGATGTAAATTTATTTTTGCCTTCAAATAATTAATATGAGAAGTAAATTCAATGTATTAATTTGTACATACAGCATGGTATGTTTGACAATAAAATACTCTTAATTTAGAGAAAAAAATAATAGTATCAAAAGGCTGTTAGGCATAGGTAGACAATGAAAACTAGAAATAAAACACTAAACAGCAATATTAGTTAGTCTTCAGAAAGATTTCCTAAGTGTTCCCTGCATTATCTACCACAAAGTTTCACGATTTTAAAAAATGTATAGGTAGTAGTTTAACTTCAAAAAAAGTATACAAACACATGCATGATTTGGAGAGCAAACCACTTGACTTCAGTCTGTCCACTACGTACATAAAGGTAGGCACAGGATGACAATATGCTTGAGACACTGTGCATTTTGGAATGTCAATCTTGCTTTCAGAAACTAAAACTATACTTCTCAACTTCCTCATTACATATGCAATGAAAAGAATTCATTCTCCAAATGCACCAATTAAGTGTGTCTAATTTTCTGTAATCTATCTAGATTTCTTATTTATGTTTTCCCTTACATCACTAATTCAATAATCTGCTCTGGCACAATTAAACCATCTAAAATTTCTTCAGTCCTCACTTTGTAACCTAAAAGGCTGTCATTATTAACGAAGCAGAATCTTGAACAAATGAGTGGTGATTCAGGTCACAGCTCTACTGATTTCATTAAGATGAAAAAGGCAGTAAAAGTCACTGAAGGTCATATTAGGAGGCCCTCATTCAGATTTTACTCAAGCAAGAAAAATTTCAGCTTCTATGGACTTCAAGGATGGTTTGTCTGAAAAAAAACCTTGTTGTACCTTTAATGGTTTGTCTTGAAGTGAAGAACTGTCATTCACTGATAGTAAGGACACAGACAACAAATAGATACATTATGCAAATATTAAAAACAGAAAACAAGCCTTTCACTAAGAAAGTTTTATGGCTTATGCAGTGTAGGAATTCTTTGATGGATTCTGGAATTGTTTCACATGGATTGGGTGTTGGATTTCTCTCTACAGCTGTGTGAATCCTGCAGGGTTCAGTTCACAGAATGAACCCCTGCAGTTTGATTCTGAAGGTTTGGAAAGGGTCCAATGTTTCTTTGTTCGTTTACAGATTTAGCCATTTGGTCATCTCTTGAATTCTTAGCACCTTTACATTAAGAGATTGATCCCTGTAATCACCGATGAATGAATGCCAGGCAGCCAGAGGACTCCTCATGTGTTCTTAAAGGGATATAATGAACAGAGCTTTGCAGTTCCCTGAGAAGTTGACTATAACCAGGAGGAACAGGAGCGTTTTCCTCTCCTGACTGCAGGGAAGTCAGAAAAGTTGAAAAGTCTGTTGGCCTAGAAATAAGGTGGCAAAATGCTAGAGAGATTCATTATCACAACATTCAAAAAGGCCAGAAATGGGGAAAGCACCAACCAGTACCTTGAGCAAATCCACTTGAAAAAGGTGACTCTGAGTTATCTTCTGAAAAAGCTGGGAAGTAACTAACAAACTGAATTCCTATAGATTAGCAGAAACTACAGAACAAGGATCTACTAGGTTACTTGACTGAAAAAAATGTTAAGCATTTAGAGATGAATATATTTGGCTACACAAAGAAAATTGCAGGATATTCACAGTTGCAAATGGTCACAAACATAAGCACATAAATGTCATAAACACAGACTGAGACTCTCTTCAGAGCGTTGCATCTGAATTAGGATAATAAATTTTATACATGATAAAACAATTTGTGCATCTTTCCCATGCTTCCCACCTCACCACTTTGTTCTGGCCCCTGCATTCTGAATTTGTTTTTCACACAGTAACAAACGTACAGAATATTTCCACCTCATGAAGTTACTGTTTCTTTTTACTTGGCCTTTTCTATATGTACAGATGTCTGCAGCTATCAAGTCCTGCATTAAATAGGAATTAACATCTCTCATTTGTGCTTCCTTTCAGTCCCTGCCTCTCACAGCATCAAATTAGACTGAAGGCATTGGGTTACCTTCACAAATCATTTGTCCACCAACACTACAGCTGAGCTATCATTTATACTAGCAGAGTTCTATATTATATTACTAACATGCTGTGCTGGCTTCTAGCATTTCTACAAAAACGGCCGAGAAATTAAAGTCAGTGATTGAAATTCATTGCCTTGCACACAAAGGCTTGGTGTTAATCCAAGGGTGAATCATCTTATGTAGTCTCCCTGGTGTGAATGAAATGTCTATACCTTTGCTGGTAATACTGCAAGAACAGGGTGAATAGGGTGGACTTATTGTAGGAAAAGGTAATAAAAACAAATCAAGACCTGTGCCTGTGGGACTAATGTTACATTTGGTATTTGCTATGTGTCTGGGGAGAGCAGTGTCAAGGTTTTGCAGTCTTATGCTATTTGAGATCAGTTTTGCTGGGAAAGAAAAGGATAAATGGAAGGATGAAAAGGAAGGATATCTTCAGATTGGATAAGGATGAGGAATAAAACTGTTCTGCAGAAGATCTAGAATACTGGGATCAATACTGAAGAGAAACTCCAGATGCACTGCTGACATAGATCTTTGAATTAGTTCTATTGTCTTATGCTTCTATGATTCATAGTTATTTCATTCTTTTGCTTAATATGTTAGAACTGCAATAGATATTGTGTTCTCCTCCTGTACAAAATACTGATCATCATATTCATTTCATGCGTAAGTGCAAGACTGACATTTAATGAGATTAATTTGTATCAAAGCAGCACAAAGCATTCAAGACACTGAGAACAGTGATTATAGTACAAAGTAAGTGTTAAGTTATGAGCTGTTTTCTCTGCATAATGTAAATGGAAGGGGATGGTTTTAAATCAGTGTTCCACAAGTTCAGAATGTATTTCCTTGTATGACATGTCTAAATGAGGTAGCATGCAGCCAAGAAAAGAGGCATTTGAAAGCACAGTCAGTAGTCTCAATGTCTGATAAAAGTATTTGAGCCAATAGTTCATTGGAAGCAGTTTTCCTAATCAGAAAGGAATGTTGTATTAATTCATCATATTTTGACACAGTTTCTAGAAGCATATGTGCTGCAGATCCTCTGCTAATTTGGAAGGCAGTGAGACTCAATGGATAAGAAAGCACACAAAGCACATCTGGGAATGCAGAAGTCCTGTGGCATGCTTGTTCCACACGTATTGCATGAAGCCAGAATTGGGATGAATTTTAGGTGTACTGAATCACTTTTAATTCCATTATGTGGTCACTGCTACCACTGTTCTATAAAAAGATTACTATTTTTCCATTACATACTCTGGTGTTACAAACCCATAAATCCAGTTGCAATTATGTTTTTGTTGCTTTCCTGAGCATTAGAGATAAACATAAAGAAGCATGCAGAGTTGCTATTTTGTAATCAAAAAGAGGGGACCTGGAAGAGGGGAAACAATGGGTGAAAAAATATAAAAAGAGAATGTGACAAAAGTAATCTAGTATGTGAAATGCATTTATGATTTTTCAGTAAGGATGTAGATACTAACACATAACTGGGAAAAGAATGAGTAACGTTTGGATGACTGATCGAGTTTTACATATTATAAAACATTTGGATTTGCTTCCAGTTTTAGGATCATAAGAACCTTTTGAGTTCCAAAGAACATTTTAAGGAATAACTGCAAAAATATCACACCACTGATATTCTCCAGATTTTAACTACAAGTACAAGCTAAGCCTACAATTATACATTCTAGAATAAAAGCAGGATGCTTGTTGAATGTCAGTGTGTGAAGCAGGACTGAAGACAGTGTCTGTGCAACTCAAAAGAATGAAGTGAGTAGAGTGATGCCCTTCCCCCTAAATAGACCTCAGTAATTTACAGCTGAGGGATTCTCCACACTAGAAGTGGTCCCTTCTGTATTTCATCTTCCTCAGGACTTCTGAGTACTTCATTGTTTCATGGTGAACTGCAGCATCTGAGGCATGGACCCAGATATGAACGATCCAAATTGTTTATTATAGGTTCTTACACCCCTTATTTACATTCACAAGTTTTCCCTTTTAACTTTCCCAGCCGCCTTTACATGTCAACAAAATACTCCACAAACAGTCCTTAA
Organism: Oreortyx pictus; assembly: GCA_036925125.1. Lineage (NCBI taxonomy): Eukaryota > Metazoa > Chordata > Aves > Galliformes > Odontophoridae > Oreortyx > Oreortyx pictus. Next base: position 36,639,760 of record JAUPFR010000006.1, read on the forward strand.
CCGTGCATATAGATGCTTATCCAATTAGGGTCATGCACTCTTCCTCCAATCAGGATCTGCCATCACACAGCTTACTTGAACTTGTTTTCCTTTTCTTCTGGAGTGTCCTTGGTTCTCACCTTTCCTTTCTCATGCTGTTTATCCTGCTCTACATCTTTTACTCTGAATATACTTTCTTACATACCCACAGCGAACTTTGTTACAACACTCAGAGTCCCAGCAAGCTCTAGCCTATCTTTGTGGAGGGAGAGAGACAGACTGAAACTATGTATCTTAGAACATGGTAACACGATAGCTGTAAAAAGAAACATAAATTGTGTTCTTCTGTTCTCTTCCACACAACTACGAACACTGGATTTGTTCTCTTAAGAAGCTAATATTCTCATGTTTTCACAAGACTATTATTTATATCTGCCTCTTTTGCTAAACAAATATAATAAATATTTATATTTCTGTTTGGAAGTATATCTAAGATCAAGAACTAACTTGGTAAAAATAGGCATCACAGGGTCTGTTTGTTCATGTGCAAAGCTAGGATCTTCTTTTTCTACCTTCATTATATATATATATATAAATTTTTTTTTTGAAAAAAAAAATCAATGTTGGTGATTGTTTTCTAAGAAAACTGACCATTTACACAGTTTCTATGTGTTCAGTTATTTATCCAATGTCAATATTTTTCCCTTATTTTCAGTCAGTTTCTACAATAATCTCATGCAAAAATTCTTGAAAATCCAACTTGCCCACATCTCTTTTGACTCCTCCTAAATATTCCCACAGCTTGCCTTAACTTTACTATTTTGACTTTTCCCATATGCTTACTAATTCTAGACAATTCTAGTTCCTGCTAATCTGTATAGCATAGATGATAGATTTTTCCCTCTGCATTTCCCCAGTTTCACCCAAAACTCTTCTTAATAAATGACAGAAATATTAATCTTAACAAAACAACAGTATGGTGTTCTGGTTCATTTCTAAGGTAAGCTGGCAGGTCCCTCACTAATCATCATATGAACTCTCAAGCTAAACAATAAATACGATATAAAGTCTTCACTGGCAGCCAGGATTCTCACATGCCCGAACCTCCTATCCCTGGACTTGAACTTCCCTGCTACTGTAAAGGTTGAGCAAGTCTGAAATCAATGCATGCAAGTCCATAATGCTGAATGACATACATCATTGGCTGATGTGATTGCTGAGTTGCTCTCCATCATATCTGAAAAGTCATGGCTGTCAGGTGTAGTCCCTGGAGACTAGAAAAAAGGAAATATCACACCTATTTACAAGAAAGGGGGAATGGAGGACCTGAGAAACTACAGGCCCAGTAAGCCTCACCTCTGTGCCTGGGAAGATCATAGAACAGATCCTCCTGGAAGACATGTTAAGGCATATGAAGGGAAGAAAGCAGGAGATTCAAGACAGTCATTACATTCCTTCACCAAGGGAAGGTCACATCTGACCAGTCTGGTGGCCTGACAGCACTGATGGATAAAGGGAAGGGATGTCATCTACCTGGACTTCTGCTAGGCCTTTCACATGGTCCCAAACCACATCATTATCTCTGAATTGCAGAGATATGGATTTGAAGGGTAAACTAATCAGTGAATAAGGAATTTGTTGGAAGGTCACAGCCAGTGGGCTGTGGTCAGTCTCTCTCCAGGTAGAGAGTGGTGTCCCCCAGGAGTCGGTCTTAGGACCAGTACTCTTTAACACCTTTATCAGTTACATAGATGATAGGATTGAGCGCACCCACAAGAAATTTGCTCATAACACTAAGTTGAGCCTTGCTGGTGACACAGCAAAAAGAAGGGAAGCCATCCAGAGGAATGTTGAAAGTTGGGCCCTTGTGAGCCTAATGAGGTTCAACAAAGCAAAATGCAAGGTTTTGCAATTGTATCAAGGTAGTCTCCAATATGTATACAAACTGGGAGAAGAACTCCTTGAGAGTAACCCTGCTAAAAAGGACTTAGAAGTCCTGTTGGATGAACAGACTCTGTATAAATTGTTTAAAGCAACTTGGTTGATTTTCAGTGCAGAACACAGGTGAGGTGTCATATAGCAAACCCATTCAGTGGAGAACCCCAAACAAACAGTTGGCAATATAGCCAATTGGCACAACTGAATGCGAAAATAAATGTAAGGTAAACCTACGCATTATTTGCCTAACTGGTTTAAAGGCTTGGAATTGACACTACTGAAGTGATTTTTTTTTTTTTTTTTTTTGTAATGGCCATCATTTTTTTTTTTCAGTATAAATGTAAGGGGAATCCTTAAGTTCTTTTAAGTAGCTGGAAATGAAAGCAGTCTTTACCTAGATACAAGCCAATTCAACCGAATGTTTGGTTGTGTGTGCTTGCCCATCAACCAAATAACAATGAAAAGACTAGAAAAAATCACTGAGAAAACAACAAAACAGTACTGAACAGTTATTTAATGACATTGGTGTTTCAAATTCAGGAATTCTTGCTCTTTTTGGTGTGGCAGTAAGAAGCTGCACTAAGTGGGGGAGAAGAGGGGACACAAAAGGCTCTTCTCCACTGTGCCTATTATGGGCTAGAAAAATGCATAGAGAAACTGGAAGAATGACACTGAGAAGCAGCAAATGATTTATCATTTTTTTACATGGACTGTTGGAGGTATATGCAAAACTTTAAAATTATGAAGCCTAATCTCTGCATCGGGAACAATACTAGAAATGTTTGTCCATGTGCTACTTTCATAAAGGGAAGTAATATCTCAAAAGGATTACTTCAAATTATGCCTGTTGTCAGTAAATAAATGAGACTGAACTGATTGATATAGATGGGGTGTGGGAAGCTCATAACATGATAGCCAGAAGCTGGGAAAATATACTGGAGGAACTATCAGTCTCCACTTGCTCTGTTCTTGAATGATTTTCCTATCCATTTTCTCATGGTCATGGTCATGGAGATATTTACTGGACATTTGCTCTGAGCCAGTGCATACATTCCTATCTTGTGTTATTGCACAGAAATTATAGAAACTTAATAGTTCTGAGGTTTTCACCCCTCTGCTAAATCTGGTTAAGAATGGCAAAAGAGTGAAAAAATTAAGAGGGAGGGAGCAAAAGGCAGGAAGAGAGACACACAACAGGATTACATGAGCCTCCTTTCCTCCCATTCCTAAACAATTCCAGTAACAGCTTCTGCTGGAGACTTAGCCACAGTATTTGCCTTGAAACATTTAGACTTCAGTAGTATTCAAAACCCAGAAGGGCATTTTTTACTGCCAACAAACGTATTTGAATTTAATGATAAGAATCCCATGGAAAGCATTTTTCAGATTTCATTTTTTTTTAGTAATGTTTCATTTTCTGTGATACAGACAAATGAAAGATCCCAAACATATGCAATCACAATATCCTTGCTGATACATAAGCATTTACATTTCTCTATTTAAGAGAGGAAATATCTTAATTAAGGCTACTGAGCAGTTTAGCCCACTAGGTATTCTATCTTAGCTGATGCAATGTGGAACGTTACTGCACTTTCACATACTTGAATTTTTTAAAATCTTGCTAAATAACATTGTCATTAAAGATCAAGGAATTTGTTCTGCTCTAAATTAAATTTCCTCTAATTTATTTGGTTTTAATTATTTATTAGAACATATTTGAACATGTGAGCACTATGAAAATCAAACCTGTTCTAAGCTCTGCTGTTGATTCAACTTACCAAGAAGTAAGAACTTAAATAAATTTCAAAATCTAAACAAACTGGAACTTTTTTTTTTAAAAAAAAGGAATTCCAATTCTTCGGCTTAAATCTATTTCTAATAAGATTATTTATTTATTTATTTTCGCTATTTTGAATTGTAAATGAGGTATTTGGAATATAAAATGGATAATCTATAAATAGGGGTGTTCATGTATCCATCGTAGATGAAAACAAATTTATTTTGCATCCTTTGCAGAAAGCACATGATTTTGAGAGATACATAGTAGTAACTAAAGAGAAGCATATTCAGTATGTTGAAAGCAACTGGTCAGGGGAAGAAGTGACAGGGAAAACCTCCATGACACAGGAAGTCCTTTCCCTTTTCAGAACATCATCCATCATGCTGGAGAAACGGCAGGAAAGTAACCTACTACTCCTTAATAGGCTTCTGCATAGAGAGCTGCTTTGAAGCAGCAGCTGCCCATAGTAAATTTCGCTGACCCTTAGAGCCCTTCTCCAAGTTTTCCAACTGTTTTGTCTCTTGACTTACAACTTAGCGTTAGGTCCAAGTCACAAGCACCTGACAAAACTTAGAAGCTCCAACAATACGAGAATGTAAAGCTTTCAGGGATGTTGTCTTCTTCATACAGCACCAGCAGAGAAACATGATGCTGTTATATTTACCTATAGAGAAACTTTTCTCCCCTTGAAACAGAGACTACATTAGAGGATGACATTACATTATGCATGTGTGTACTACAGAACCTAAGAAAAACAAAATGTTAGATTCCTGGCACAGGAGTTAAGACTCTGTCATGACACCATCTTATTCAATAAACATTAAGCATATAATAGTTCAAGTCTGCTGTATGCACCAAACTGTTGAAATTAAATATTATTATGCAATTACGAAGAATGGCAAAGTTTAGGACCCTAACAGTATTCAACAGAAATCAATAGCCTCAAAATGCTTATTTAGTCATGTCTTGCATTTTTTCTATCCAAGTTCTGTGGTCTCAGTGCCAGCAAATTACTTTTTCTGATTAATTTATTCTTAAACCTCTTCTCATAAGAGTTGATGAAACTGAAAACTGAAACTGAAAATAAGGTCTCCTTCAACCAAACTATCACAGTCTCCTCCTGTCCTCACTGACTTCAGAGTGTCATCTATACTCCTCCTGTTCCTTATCTGTTTCCTTATGATTCTTCTCCTCTTATTTTTCTTAACGCTGACCTCTTTATTTTTTCCTACATCTAGAGCAGTATGCTATGGATTTTGTGCACTCCATAGTAATACTGTATGAGCATATATCTTTCACAGTGAGACACTCCTTTAACTACAATAAATAAATTGCAACAAAAGCAAAAAAACATGTACTTGTAAGATGATCCATTTTTCCCCATAAATTTTGCAAACCAGACTATTGGTAAATTTTCCCATTTTCCTTTGCCTCTGATTTCTTAGTCACTTTTCAAATAAATTTGCTGGGGAATGCAAGTTTTATTTAACTTCAACAGTGATGAGTAATCTAGCCCAATATAAATGCTTGGCAGGCTTATGCTAGTGTTGGAGCCCCAGCTATTCTGTTAACATTCAAGGTTAGCTCTTTTGTACTGGATGCTGTTAGATTAAATTGTGTTAAATACCAAAAATAGAACATTAGCACACTAAATACTATGGCATGGCATGATCACGATTTGTTCTTTGTTTGTACTTGTTCTTTAGTCCCTCATAAATAGAATGTCACATAATGACAGAAAGAATATTCATTCCAAGGTCATTTGTCCCCAAACAAGTGGGTAGGAGATCAGAAGAATATTTGCCTCTCTTGCAAGTGTGACTACAAGGTTAGAAAGTAAATACAAAACGAGATTAAATTGGTAGCAGCATAAACACGTCTAACCAAAACAAAAGAAAAAAAAATGTGATATGGAATCAGAATTTATGACCTTTACAGTTTATGAGATAATGTTGTCCCTTATGCACCATGCTATGTGAAGATTTCTAAATAAACAAATAAAACATTGCTTCAGGAGAAAATTTCATTGTTTCTTCTTTTAGAATCATTGTGAATGAGCAGGAGAAATAAAGATTAAAACAGAAATCTGATAGAATGATTTGTACAGATGAACTTCATGAAATTTCAGCATGTCAGCACTGCATGTATAGTAGAGCAACCTGAAAGCCAGGCAACACTAACATACCCATCAGGCTTTGAAAATAAGATCTCACAGTGTTCTTAAATGGGGAAAAACTCACCCCCAATTGTTGTTTTTGAGATTCTAAGTGAAGCACAATTAGAAAAAAAATGTAAATACACACAATCTTTGGATGTACTGGGTTGCCCAAAGAAAGCAATATTTTCAGCAAGTACTAAGATTGAGAAAAATGGTGTAAAAATATTTATCTCTGAAAAAATCACAAAATAAGAAATGCCCAAACAAGCTAACTTGTTACTGCCAAGTGTTTTTTGTTTTTTGTTTTAATTATTAATTTACTTATTTATGGTATACTTTTAACCGCGGTTATATACAACTCACAACAAATCATAAAAGCCCATTGGAGAAATGGGGCATACACTTGGGTGATGAACTCACAGTAGGTCCTAACCTGCTGCAAAGTACGTAGCAGAATGTTTGTATGTTGGCAATAACACAGCACCAATCACAATGAAAAGATGCATGCTTGTACCAGTAGCACAGCAGGAATTAATCTGGCAAAATAAATAGATAGATAGATAGATAGATAGATAGATAGATAGATAGATAGATAGATAGATAGATAGATAGATTTTAAAAAAAGCACTTTGTGGGGCTTTCTTTGCTTTATGTATTATGCACCTACATATCACACAGGATTTATGAAGAGAATTCTGAGATGAAGGTTTTGGGTTAGATAAAATGTAATACAAAGAAAGTTTCTAAAGGCATGCAATTTGCCAAGTATTGTAGCAACCTTGTTACTTTTATGAAATAATCCTGGAATATTTAAAGCTCTGGAATACTATAAAGCTTCATTTAAAATAAACACGGTATGGTCTCCACCAGGTAGTGGAAGGAATATGTGAACTCCGATTGAACATCTTCCAGAATGAAGCAAGCCGAATTTTGTAACATCAACTTTAGAAAGCAGTTTAGAAATTACATTCAAGAGTTGAATTGCTCTGGAGTATCTCAGCTGGTATGGTAGAGTGAAAAATTAAGCTGAGTATTGAATGACAGTACTAAGATCAAATACCACCAAACCAAAATTGTCGTCAATTTTTCAGGGTAATAAAGTTTGAGTCCACATTGCAAAGGGCTTAAACTCTTAATTAACAAAAAATAAAATGAAAAAGAGACTATGAATTTACTTAAATATTTTAGATGTCATGCATGCTTAAGTACTGAAGTCTGATTGTCAAAATTTAAGCTAAAGAAAAAGCTAGTTAGAAACCAGTAAAATGCCATGTAAGATAAAACTTTCCTTTAAAAAGGTGTACTGGAAGAGATGGTTATAAAATTCCAAATTCAAATATACAGAGGCTGAACCATAGAAATAACCAAAGGTGAAGCGTAGCATGAACTATCGATTTCCCAGCAATCAGCATATGAATAGAGAAAGAGAACTGGTAAAAATTATATGGCATTAATTATAAAGTCCCATGGGGGGAAAAGTGGAAAAAAAAAGCAAAAAAATCAGGACACCTAGTAGGGATTAGGTCAGAAAAAAAAAATGCAGAGAAAACATCTGTATGTTGTGCTACTGTTGAGAGAACAGGGATAAGGGATAAGAAAATGGTCATATACACCAATATCAAGCAGTCTGAATCTAAAACCAACAGCATTGGTATGGGATTTTTCACACAAGATCAAGAGGAAGCAGCAATGCCATCTGCTGTTTGCTTTGAAAAATTGTTAGAGCAGATGTTCCCATGTGTGGACCCTTCATCTCGACTACTAAGAAACCACTTGAAAAATAACCATGAAATAACACAGGGAAAACATCTGCACGAAGTACAGCAGACCACCAGTAGTGAAGCACAGGAAAGCCAAGAGAGGAGGAGAGAAAGGGTTGGAACGATTCAAGCTCGTCTAAGACGAGGTCTGAGACAGGCACCCCATGGTGTGGCATAACCTCCATATGTATACATATGTATAACCACTCACTGGTTGTCTTTTCCTTTCATTACTCAGCAGGAGGAAGCCAGATTTCTCACCCATCAGACTTGTATCATGCAAGACACTGTGTGTGTAGTGAAGCCAAATACTACAAAGAATGTGCTAAGGAACCTGTAAGGCATGGCATGAGAATGACTTACTCCTTCCTCTCTCTTTCTATGAGCTTATGTCCCACCTAGCACAGTAAGAACATGGTAGTGTATTTATCACTATGGATGGAAAAATTACACACTTTCCACATTTCTAAAACTTATTTCAAAACTGTGAAATCTTCAACAATTTGAAGAGCCTGGCTTATTTTAATTAAGTAACATTAAGATACTCCAGTAACTGTTTTTGTAACCTCCTATGTGCTCTAATAAACCATTCAGCAATACAAATGCAGTAGAATCATAGGCACTAAGGTATTATGGTACTATTTAATTACTGTAGGAGACAGACAGCATTAGTGTACTATAGAAAAAGATTCAAAGCACATTTATTATCTTACATGTATCTTGGCTGTCTTATGAGAGCACATTCACCAGTTCCATAGCTCCTTTAGAGGTGATTTTAAAATACATTACCACAAATAGACTAATGTTAAAATATATACCATAAAAAAGGCATTCTAGGCAGTTGTGAGATTAGACAACTAGTTTGTCTTAGTAGAATTTAAAAAAAAAATAATAATGAAAGAACTCTTTAAAAGGGTTGATGTATTTGTACAGTATGTGATTGCAGTTTAGAAATTATACAATATAAAAAAATTCTGAAGTTAGAGAAGATGTTAAACATCATTGCAAAAGGAGAAAAGAAAAACCTACATAAAGAATGATTATTTTTTTTATAACAGTGGAAACATCACAGCAGATTATTTCTTTCTTTAATTAATTAAGAAAGCTTACCCATCTACCACTACTTATAGATACTCTATATCTGTAGTCCTGTAATTATAGACTCCCATATATTCCTGGAGCTACTCAACATTTCATGTTTCCATTATAATTACTCCCCATCAAAGAAGTGCTTTCATTTTAAATTTGAAATGGTAACCGCCAGGACTAAGAATGATTTCACCAGTAAAATGTAGAAGAAATGAGAAACTGCTACATAACCATTCAATATTTTATGATCACAGAGTCACAGAGTAATCTAGGGACTGTAGATATGGCCTTGTCAATTCTGAAGAGAGGAAAGGGATCACCTCCCTTGACCTGCTGGCAACTTTCCTCCTAATGGAGCCCACTGGATACCATTGGCTTTCTGATACAAATGGTTCAATCAGAAAATGTGTCAGTATTTTTTCTGAATGTGTTCTTCAATGGGACTATGTTAATCATTCTCAGAAGAATTTAACACAATATGTCTTGTGCAGATATTCCTAATTACTCATGCAGTTTGAACCATCTATTCAGTATTTCTATAGGGTTGTTCACACGAACTCTACACCTTACACATACTTCTCTTCTTCCATTTCATGAACTGATGGAATAATGCCTCACCTGAGTTAAGACTGAATAGAAAATGTGAATACATCAAGGTTACCTCTTTAACCACTTCTCTTTGATAAACAAAAAATGCCTTTAGCAAGAATTATTGCCTGATAATTCTCCCCTTAATTATATTCTCCAGGATGTCTAGGGGGGTTACCTATCCCCAGAACCTCACAATCCCTTTGAGTTGTTGAGAAAACCATAAGCTTTTTAAAGTATCTAAACTATTTAAAAATATTTATAAATATACAGCTTGTTCTCTAAGGCTTGAATTTGTCTTATAAATGACTGAGAGGTAGCACTGTAACTGTATTAACAGCTAACTATGCAGTTCTGTGTAAAAAAACATCACAGGCAGTTCACTTCTTATAGACACATGAATCTGGATCTGCAGAAGAAATTATACTCATTTTAAGGTACAGAAAGCACAACAGTGACTTTGAGAATTCTGGAAATTATTTTGATCCAACTTAGTTTCAGATGGCTACCATCTGTGAGTTTCTTAAAGACCTGACACAGATATACGTGGCAGTCCTTCAAATAGGAAGCACAGCTAGGTGTACACATATATTTCTATCCAGAGCCAATATGATGAATAAGAAACAATGTATGCTGATTTATTTCAGAGATATTTTTTCTTTATGCCTTTTGGTATCCTTATTTCCCCTTTCTTTTTCTGCTTGCTCTTTCCCTCTTTTCTTTCTGTTCTTTATTTCTCCTTCTCTCTATTCTAGCGATACAAATTAAAACAAATCACCATGACCACGGAACATGATAAATATTTGTGCAAAAGTAATAGTTTCTTACTCATATATCCAGAGCTTGTTTTTTTTTGACAACTAAGAAAACCCTATTATAAATCTTAGTTGAAGGTTTAGTTGTCACCTATAGTGCAAAAATAAGGGGATGGAGGCAGGCAGCAAGAGACGATTTTGTAATTAGTATTAAAAACCACATAAAAATCTCAGCAGTACCAAATTCTAGTAACATCCACTGAGATACCGACAAATTAAAAATTATTTTAATTAGTTAATTATTAAATTTAATTTATTAAAATTATTTAATTAACATTAAACATTAATTGGTGACCAAACAAATGTTTATGAGTGATTAAATACTATTCCACCCAATTTTGCCAATCTTTTTTTTTTCTAAAATTAGATGTAATTCATTGGCAAAACCAGATCTTTAACCAGATCTTTAAGATAACTGCATGTATGTGAATTCTTAGCACAGATTTTTTTTTAAACTATAGTTTAGTAGTACAGTAGAACTTGCAAGTAGTATAGTAGTAATGCTCATAGTCATTTTTTGTTTGCTGCACTTCTGTCTAGATTTTCAGATAATGAGTATTATTTCTGTGAATGTTTGAAGCTAAAAAGTATTTTGTATTGCACTACCATAAATAATTGCTTGCCTGTGCATTATATGATCGATTAATTGATATTAAGAGTATGACAACAGATTGTTTGGGCCAGTTCACATATCCACACCTTGTATTGCAACTAATCACATCATGCCTGTTTTAGATTCATTTGGTTCTTCCATTTGCAAGTTTGACATTTTCATAGTAGTAGGCTTGCTTCAGGAGGGGATAATGGATAAACAAATGATTCTTAGTTTCAGAATATGTTGGTATTGACAAAATATGCTGAAAGGACAAAAGCTTTTCTCAAGTGATTACAGCTGGTTACAATTATTGCCATTATCCTATCAGTGATTGCCTTTATCCTGTAGGGATAGAAAACATCTCTGTAAGGGACTTTAGAAATAGACATGTGTTACTGGTGGAGGCATAACAACTGATTTCCAAACGGTTACTCTCAATATGACAGATACAAATGTTGCTACTTCCAAATGCAAAGAAAGAAGATAATAAATTAATGGGTGAAGTTCAATATTACTGATTTCTAAAGTGAGATTCATATTAAAATAAGTCATTTGGCACAGACCTAATGCTTTTATCACTTTAATCTTGGATGATCCACTTTTGATTCCAAATTTCAAATTGGACAAAGAATGAATATTTCCACTCTCTCTGGCTGAAGTAGCTATTTCTGTTCATGCTACAGAGCAGCACCATTTGTGCACATTAGAAGGTATTCAATGGGGACAGAAAAACAAGTACTAAGGACTTTTGCTGGTAAGGAGTTTTGTGGGTTTCACAGAATAAGAGAATCAAATTGGAAGGCCATTAAAAGGTCATCCAGACCTACTCCCTGCAATGAACAGGGACACCTACACCTAAATGAGGTTGCTCAGAGCCCCATCCAGCCCCATTCTGACCAGAAAAAAAAGCAATTACAAAAGAAAAATTCAGCTTTGAATGATCGTAAACAGAGTTCTTGTTCTTCCACATTATTTTTGTCTTTACTAGTGTGAAATTCAAATAAGACAAGTGGTTTTAAAAGTACTAGTTCAGATCTTTATACTAGCCTGACTTCTTTCTACCAACAGAAAATATGTGAGGTTGCTGAGGATTCTTATGGTCTGAGATCCAAGACGTATGTTTCACTGCAATATTTTACCACGAAATTCATCACATAATCGGCACTAAAATGCAATATCATAAATTTTGTCCAAATTGAATTGGCCACATATTGTCTATCTTGTTCCTTATCCTTGAAGGCTGCCAAAGGAGGTAGAGAACACTGGACTGTGCCCAGAACCTTAAATTCATGAGGATTTATGTTTGTGACACAGCATGCTTCCTAGGCCTGTAAGCAAGTGAGAGACAATGAAGCTGAATAAGAAGCCAGCGCGCAATGAGCAGATGATGAATGTGTCTAGCTTTGTAAAGAGTACCATCTGGCTTTATAATTTCTTCCCTCTGCATGTTTGGTAACAAAATATTATATATTTTTCTTAAGAATTCTGATTACAAAAAAAAAAAAAGTTTTATGTATAAACCTTGCAATTCTTGAAAATATGCTTCCTACAAAATCTGCTTGCTTAGGAGCTGAATCTCTTCTGCTTATACTGATAAGAAAACAGGGGTAGAAATGAAGACTTGAATGAAGGAATCAGATGCCACTGGGGAATATCGATGAAAAGAATTCAAAAAGAAATAAGTGCTAGATGTTGCAGCAAAACTAACTATACTTTCAATGATTGTCTGCACAACTATTGTCTGCATGTCCACAGAGGTATTATTTCCTAATTCTACCAGATGCAATGATTTATATTATTACTTTATAGACTCAGATTTAAGAGGGACTGCATCTCTATAAAGAAGTTTGCTGTTTCTAAAATAATTAACTTGCCTGCAGATACGCATTTATTACGCCATGATAACATAGGGTAGCATCAATGACAATTTTCTTAGTAGATGACAGAAAACAGACAGGAAACACCAATCTTTTAAGAATTTAATCACAGGAAAAATAATATTGCCTGGGAACAAAGGTTGAATTCTTTTCTGCATCCTTCCCTTTATATAATATTTAAATAATAGCTTAATATCTGTTTTATGAAGTAGCACAGTCTCAGGTACAATCTCACCTGAAACCATCAGACAAAGGAGATTGGAAAAAAAAATAAAAAGAAAATAAGAGCAATTTTGAAACAGAATGAATTCAAATGTGTCTTGCTTTCCAGTTCTTGGGAAAGGTGACAATAACTTCTATCTAAAATACAAATTCTATGCCAAAATTTGGAGCAAAAACATCTACAAAGAAAATTCCTGCTCAAACAAAGTAATCAAAAAACATCTTAGAGAATTAAAAAACAGTTCACTTGTACAAATACTTCAGTAGTAGCTTTATTTCCATGTCATATAAAAAAAATGCTACCAAAAAGAATTTGAAACTATCAGAGTTTAGCTTTTCAAACACATCCATAGCTATAACTAGATCTTCCATACATCCGCAGTGTCGGAAGTAAGGTGGATTTCTGAATGACAACCCATTGTGCAGTACAGACACACAACAAGGCACACTGACTCTCAGGGTTACTGTAGGCAGCTTGTTGTGGAGTAAATTCTATCAATAGTTAGTGCAGATTTGCAGTTCAATCAAAAGCTATCTTTACTTCTTTCAATAAATTTGATAATCAAAATTGTTTAACAAAGTAGCTTGGACAAACACTAAAATGTATTAAATCTAGCTGGTTGCAACACAATCCTTTTTCTCAGCATAGATCCCACTTAGCTCTTATACAGAAGGCTTCTCTTTTTTCCCTAAACTCTATCTTTGCAAACAGTCTAAAGTAAAAAGATCCTCATTTGTCCATCCTCATCTTTGCATTACTCTAATTTAACATAAACACAATTCTTTTAATTGCCATTTAGTTTTTACTATTATATCCTACATTCTCCCACTATATAAGCAGAAGTTAGTAGTAGTAAAAGCAGAAGCTCCGATCCTTAACCCAACAGTCCATAACTCGCACTGTTTATCCACCAGCATCCTTTCTGTAGGATATCTTACTTCTTTTTCCTTGCTCCTGCCTAATGTAGAACTATGACAGTGAAGGAGAAAAAGCAGCTTAGATTCTACATGGCACTGTGACGTATACAGATTTTCCTATTTCTCATTCTTTACATAAATATTTTATGTTGCACTGAGGTAAGGAAATAAAATTCAAGAAATTATGCTACGTAACCAAAAAGGACAATGAAAAGTTGCCCAGGAAATGAGTACCTCGTTGATGTATACACAGAGTTTAGGAAAGCATTAGACTCATAAGGATGTTAGCCAACAGATTATTTAAAAGTATTTTCCTGCACTGTATGAGTCCAATCTACAGTATGGAGTTCGAAAAATAATATTAAAATCCTCGACTGAAATGTAGTATTTGAGTAACAAATATACCAGTGCAAAAATTGCTATTTTCTTCTTCAGATGAATGAATTCCCACAAAAAGGACAAATGAGAAATGAAATGAATCACACAGTAAGTCTTCTGCATTGAGCACTATTCTTCAAGGAGGCACATGGAAATGGAAAGTCTCTATCACAGAACAGTTAGAATGTAGCACTATGTTGAAACAACAGAGAAAATAATTCCATAGCCACAGTCCTTGTGAATATGTAAGGGAATTTTTCCACACTCTTCTGACAAATTTTACTTTATATGAGCAAATGCCATTGAAAAATGCTTTACCAGGCTCCCCAGCATGAGGTTCAACCCCATGTTTCAGATAATATTCCTATGCAGCTGTGGTAACTAGGAGGCAGTTTTTCAGAAGAGATTTTAATTTGTTTCCATTGCTCATGACCATTGCTCTTTTAGTTCAGACATCTGGATCATTCTTTTGGCCTCTTTTACTTAGAGTGACATAGTGGCATGAAAAAATCTGTTATCTGTTGTGGTCAACAGATCCTCCTGTCTACATGTGTTAAGTGACTGTCAAACTACTCTATCATGAGTCAAATGAGAAAATAAATGCTTACCAGATACTGTATTTGTGCACTGTGTACTTAAAAAAACTCATAAGATATAGCTTTCTTTGGCAAGATAAACATATTCAGTATTTAACTTGTGATAGAAATCCTCAAATATCCTATGCCTTCTTTCACATAACAGTTATCTGTTAGCCCCACTGCCATAACAATAATTGAGAGGAAAAGCAACAGTGAAGAAAAAGCACTTTTTTACCACTTGCATGAGAAGTGCCACACAAGAAATTATTCTTGCAGTTTGGCACTAGAGATAGCTTAATGAGAATTTTCATTATGTTGCAAACTTGATGCTTCTGAGACAGGGGAAAAAGTCAAAATAAGAAGAGGAATATTTTAGCAATTTCCACATCATAAAATTTAAAGGTAGAAAAACATCATTGCTGCTAAGCTATTGTTGCTTTTAAAAATGCCAATATTTCCTCTGGCAGTACTGAGATTTTCAGCATTCCAAGATGGAAAAAAAAAAAAAAGTATAATTTCCTAGATATTCTGCTTTATTATTTATTAAAACATAAAAGTTTTAAAATCAATCAAATAATTTCATAAGTTACAAAAATATGTAAGTGATGTAAATATATTCAATATACATAGTAATAAACCATTCTGAACAAAATAATTGAAATAAAATATTCTAACACATATAACCATATTGTTCTGGAAACTTAATGAATTCAGAAAATTGTTGCACTCTCTCATTTCTACTTTTATTCTTGATAAGCTGTCAAAAAGATTTGTTTCTACAAAACTTTTTCACTGTACTAAAACTGCATGTAAATTTTTGTTAGAGAAAATTACATTAAAAATACTTTAACCAGTTCTAGTAAGTCTGAGAACAGATGAGCACACATGATCTGCTGGAATGTGTTACATAGCCTGCAGAGGATATAAATGATTGGTCTCTATGGCTGGGGTGCCCTGAATCTTTTAATGGTTTGGATTTTTTATTCTATTCCTTGTTTACCAACAGGATGATCAGTGTGCCATACATCATATGCATCTTTGACCCAAGATGCTGAGAACAGTGAGTTACATACTGAGAACAAACAGGTGAAAAAACACAGAGAGGAAAATCATGCAAAGGCTGAGGTAAAAGTTCTCCAAGTAAAGAAAAGGGTAAAACAGTACCATTTCAAACTTAAGTTGCTACCTTCTCTGCCTAAATCAAATTGACAGGCATAAAATCTGCAGTCATATATTTCCTCCTTATTCTGTAAATGCTGATACAGGAAAGATACCAACTTAATTAAAAGTTTCCGTTAAAAAAAGGGTAACATTTACCTCTCCTCCTTTAGCTTGCCTGTGGAATAAATTACATATCTTTGAGTCGAAAGTTTCCCTGATCTTTTAGTATTCTTGTCCAAATATACTACTGAATAGTCTAGTTGGCCTTGGTTTCAACACTGTTTTACCTGTCCGGAGGCCAGAGCTCCTGTGTCAATATGACAGAGCTCTGACATTCAATATCACAATGCCTATTTTACTTATAGATTTAATTCACCAGAGATGAACACTATTGCAAAAGGGCTCCAGGATACAGTGTGAGGATTGAGGACTGACATCAGCAAAGCAGACCATGCAAATTATTATTCTTTTGCATGTCTATTATTATTCATACATACTCATATTTTTTAAAATTAGTTCCATAGTTTAATGTTTACTTGAGCAAGTTACAGAATGTATGCCTATACATGAACATTTGGCTAGAAATATATTTCTAAATAAGACGTTGTTCTATTCTCACAATTCACATAAAAGGTCTCATACTATTGTGGACTTTTAAAGAGTTATCCAGGAAAATACCTAACTATACAAAAATGTCTGCTTTAATTTATTGATTCATTTTGGACCATCATGGGAAACTTAGGGCCTAAAAATATCTTACCCATAGGCTTTATGTTCACATTTCACATGCACTGAGAATGACTGACTGTATTAGAGGCCCTTGGTACCTGTTGCTGAAGTTTCTGTTCTCAGTATTTTTCTTGGATTAGATTTGCAGCCAACTGGTTGTAATTGACCCTCTACTGGGACAAGTTAGGATACGAACATATGCCTTTCCTTAAGAAAGGGAGAGAGAAAAAGAGAAAGAGAAAGGCAGAGAGAAAGAGAAATATCACCAGTATTTATTTTAAGTTTCCAGCTTTTCTGGCAGACTGTCAAGCTTCTGTCACAATGCAGAACTCCATTTAAAAGCAGCTCCTGGAAGAAAAGACTATGCAAGGAACCGTAGTCTAAC
Organism: Oreortyx pictus; assembly: GCA_036925125.1. Classification (NCBI taxonomy): domain Eukaryota; kingdom Metazoa; phylum Chordata; class Aves; order Galliformes; family Odontophoridae; genus Oreortyx; species Oreortyx pictus. The sequence continues at coordinate 36,656,710 of JAUPFR010000006.1, forward strand.
TAAAATATAAAATATAAGAATGGAGCAGTAGAGTTATTTCTGCCATGTAGAGTAGACGGTACACCTGATATTGCCATAACGTTTCTGCATATGAAATGCCAGGCTGGCATTTCTCTTTAGGGCAGTCATTAGTCAATTTGTCATACATCAGGCAAACATAAATTACTAAATTCTAACTGCAAATGTGCAAACCTCCAATGGTTCTTTACCTCAGGCCAACTATTTCTAGGCTAAACAAACTTGACACCAGGCTTCAGCAGCAATAGTAACAATTCCACAAGGGTCTCAAGAGAATTAGTGGCTGTACTATGTGAAAATATGTAAATGCTATCTAATTTTTATTGCAAGGAAAAAGAACTCTATTTTTGCTAAACTTCTGCATGCAGAAAAATATATGAAAATACAAAGTTATTGTCTGCATTCATTAACCTTTCTGCAACATGTTATATACTAAACTTTGGTTCACATAAATGGAAATTGTAACCATTTTGCTCTGATGAGCTCATACACATGGTATCATCATTCTCATTTTTGGTGTATAAAGCCAACCTCCCTCTGAAATCAGCAGTTCGTACTTAATAGAGTTCAGCATCCTTTTGGCCCTTTCCTGGTATCCATATACAAGATTGCAGTTTAAACATACTAGAAAAATTTTTTCTTTAAATATGTGCAAAAGTTAACAGTTTGATACATACATGCGTCTTACCAAATGAGTACATAACATTTTTGTTAGTCAAATAAATGAACACTACCAATTTTCAGACCTAAATTAAATACTAAGCTGCAAAACAGACTGATTAAATACACCCCTCCTACCCTGCCTTGCCTCCCCCACCTCTCACACCCACACACACTCAAAGACACATGAAATTCCTTCATTTGCCATTGAAATGCTCAAACCTGTATTATAAAATACCATAATGGGGAGCTGCAAAGCCATAGATTCCTGTGGCATCTTTAACAAACTATAAATATTCGGTGTCGGTATTAGGTATTGTTCCAAAAGGACAACTCCTCAATTAGCACAGCATCCCCTAATGCTGCATTAGAACACAGATTACATGCTTAACAGATTATTTAATTTAATTTGCTGACCACAACTTCTATGGCAAGAAGCCACCTGGAGTATTGTGTCCAGTTCTCGTATCCCAGGTATAAAAAACGACAGGGATCTCCTCGAAATACTTCAGCAGAGGGCTATAAAGATGGTAAAGGGCCTAAAGCACCTCCCTTATGAGGAAAGGTTGAGAGATCCGGGTCTGTTCAGCCTTGAAAAAAGACTCAGAGGGGATCTGATATATGTCTATAAATATCTAAGAAGCTGGAGGCAAAAGCATGAGGCTGGACTCTTCTCTGCAGCGTGTGTTGACAGGACAAGGGGAAATGGCCACAAACTGAAGCATAGGAAGTTCTGCACAAATGTGTGTGGGAACTTCTTCATAGTGCAGTGATGGAGCACTGGCACAGGCTGCACAGAGAGGTGGTAGAGTCTCCTTCTCTGGAGACGTTCCAGACCTGCCTGGATGCCTACCTGTGCAAGCTGGGCTAGGTAGCTGCTTTGGCAGGGGGTTAGACTCCATGATCTCTAGGGGTCCCTTCCAACCTCTACAATTCTGTGAAGCCTCACATATTGACTGACAATTTATCCCTTAAACTAGATTTGCTCACAACATGAATGTGTCCTTCTCAGAGTCACTGATGTGGGTATGAATTCTGCATGGCCCTCCTTAGCTTAGAAATCTTGTTACATCAAAAAATAGACTACCAAAGACAGTGGCAATTTCATGTAAAGACTCCAGCAGCTTACAGTGGGCTTATAAGTAAAGAACGTGCATTTTTAATTGCTAGCTTGAAAGATTGATTGAATGGATAAGATGAACAAATCAGTGTTCAAATGATTGAATGAAAGGTAGAATGATCAGATACCTGTTCTTTCTATGGTGGCAAATGGCTCTTTAGCAGCCACTTGTCCAGACACACAAAACGATGAAAGAAGTGTATTTTCCAAAGAGAAAAGTAGCGCTTATGTGCATTATGTGTGCTTTTTACTCTCCTGCATGCATTTCAAGTCATCTTAATCCTTTCACTCCTTTGTTTCTCCAGGTGGATTTCTGAACCCATGAAAGTAATAACATACTTTCAGTTCAGTAATAGCTGCACGTGACTTCATCTAGGATATGCAGCAAGAAAATTAGAAAGGTGAAAGCCCAGCTAGGACTTAATCTGGCCAACACTGCAAAATATAACAAAAAGTGTTGCTACAAATAATTAACAAAAGAAAGACCCAGGAAAATGTCCATCCTTTACTGAATGTGGTGGGGAACATTACCACCAACGATGAAGAAAAGGCTGAAGCACTCAATGTCTTCTTTGCTTCTTGAATATCCCCAAGGTCCTCAGCCTCCTGAGCTGGAAGATGTGTTTAGGGGGCAGAATAAATCACTCACAATTCAGGAGGAAAGAGTGACCTGCTATTCTACCTAAACTATCATAAGTCTATGGTGCTGGATTGGATCTACCTCAAGTTGTCAACCTAGACTTCAGCAAAGTCTTTGGCACTGTCTCCCACAGCATTCTCCTGGATGGCAGGGAGGTGGCAGAGTCACTGTCCTGGAGGTGTAGAAACGTATAGATGTGACACTGAAGGGCATGGTTAGTGGGCATGGTAGCAATGAACTGACCTTTGGACTAGAGGACCTTGTAAGTATTTTCCAACCTTAATGATACAATGATTGTAGGAAACAGTGCAGCATGGGAGAGGGGGGTTGCAGGTATGAGCAGAATGAAGCAGAGAATCTGTTCAGCTTTCTTTCAATCCAGCAGACAGTCATGAAAAGGCTTTCTTACAGATTGCTAGTATGAAGCCAGACTGGCACTAACATTGACAACATCTGGTAAAGCAGATTGCCATATGTGGCAGTGGGTATTCCTGGGTCTTTGAAACCACCCAGGAGAAAATGGGCCTCAGCCTTCTCACAAACCTGGCTTAGGTATTTACTCATTCACTGTTGAGAGGGAAAAAATTCCTGCCAAAAAAAAAAGCAGGTAATCCTGCAGACAAATTGTCATATTCAGGACAGTGCATGCACATCAGGCTTCACTAAACTTCTGGAGGATTTCGGATAATCTGGAAAAAAAAAAAGTTATACAATGCAGAATAGGAACAGTTTTTTTCTCTTTCTGTATCTTTTTTAGAAGCAGAAATATTACCCCTTCGGTGGATTTAACATCATAATTTGTTGCAGCCAAGGGTTTTGTATGAACTATGTTATCAGAACTGGAATAGTCAAGAAATTCTATCAGAAGACACTGTTTAAGTACAAGTCTAATTGCTGCAATCATTTTTTCTTTTTCTTTCCTTCTTTTTGTTTCCTTTGCATAGATCCACTTAATCCCATCTCTTACTGTGGGCAAGAGCTGACAGTTGCATGACAAGGAATGTTTCCCTTTGTAAAAGCCTACTTCCTCTCTGTGTAGTTTTAGCCTAATTGAAATGTTTCCCATTAAGCTCAATCAAGGCAGCAATTATCTAATTACTCACTTATGCTTTTCCAGTCAAAAATTGTGCAACCAAGCATATTAGAGGGCTGCATACATATTTATTATTGTTTTTATATGTCCCTGTTTAGGTTTAAGCAGCAATCAAACATTTTTACAGCTCTTTTGTACTGCCCCTAAGCCAGCATTCAACTGTTTTTTCCTACAAAGATTTGTGCAGATCACAAAATCTCTTCTGTGCCTCCCACAAGTTCTGCAGTAGGTAGAGAGCAATTTCAGAATCAAGTTACTGGTACATCATACGGAAAAGAGAAAAGAGGGTTAAAAAAAAAAATTCACTTCATAAGAGTGGGCCTCGAATGAGTAAGCTTGCCAGACTGAACTAATCTAAGGGGATTTTCAGGCCTTCTAAGTGCACCACACTTATGATGTAACTTTTTTTTTTTAAACTGGCTCAACTGATGATTAATCTTACAAGATTTCCATAAAAACATACCTTCTGAACATCTAGACTTATTATTTTGCAATATGCCTGAAATCAAGAGTGTCAACACTGCAGGTGATCTGATTTCCATGTCAGTAAATTCACCATTTGTGTCACTGAAAAAAATGGTGGCTGTACTAAAGTGCTTAGATTTTACTAAAGTACATTGACAAAATTAACTGACGCAACACAAATTACACTGCATATGCATATGCTACAACAGTGCCAGCTAGATACACAAATCTTCTCTATGCAGATATAGACAGCTAGCATTTTATTTCCATAAACTTTAAAAATTAGGAAAACTTTGAATGCAAGATATTTTGTTTCATTATTCTTAAAGCATGTGCAAAATTTTCTTGAAGTATTCTTACATCATTTACATTCAATAGTTTGTGGCTGTAGTTAACTTACGTGATGCCAATTATCTTTAGAAAACTGACTGTAACTTTGGATACCACAGTTCCTAGGCTCATAACACACTGCACAGTAATGGCTAGTTTTTCAGAATGGTGCTGAATAAACCTGCACTGAACCCACAGCTATACTCACTATCCCACTTAAAGAATGCAGAAGAGATTAAGACCAACAGTGATGAGTCTAGGTCCCTCTCTTTAAAGGAACCTGAATCATGTAATTGGGATCACGGACATTTAGAACTCAATTGAAGCCTAAAAATCTTTTCCCAGATACAAAGTATTCTAGATTACTATCTGATCATTTCAGAGCAGTCCTTCCAACACATATACAGACTATGAAACCATATTCTCATGTTGCTCTCCTCACATTCAGTTTTGTACAGCAGTCTCTTTATAAATTAGAATAGAAATACAGCTACAGAAAGCTTCTGCCCTGTGTTGCAGAAATAGCACATCAACAGCTTTGATTGCTCACATAAGGCCCCCTACAATGCAGGAGGGAGACAACAAAGATCCTCTTTGACGTCATGTGGTCCTCATGCACACCCCTGCAGGCAGTTTGAAAACTTAGTAGCAACATTCTGCACTAGCACATAAGAAACTCTCTCTAATTTCTAGACCCAGGACATCTAGGATAAAAGTAAATGACATTCATCACACTCCTGTCCTTGCAGACTAATACTTCTTATATTGCTATGAATATATTTCTTTTTTTCCTCCTTTTCAGCATTAAAATGTTCATTCTTTGTAGAATGGATAATTTTACAGGAAAAAAGAAGTCATTTCGGAATGATGTTGTCATAGTTAGAGTGTAAATGGATACTTACACTGTATTTCATAAGTTCATGAAATGCACTACTTTTCTCAACCACCTGACTGTAATGTTGTTTCATATACATTATCAACAAAAATACAGCTGTCTGGACTTTCTGGAAGATATATGAATGTAGCACACATGCCCTGCACACACAGAGGTAATATCCATATGAAAAATTGGAGGGGTTTGTTATATCCATGATTGCATCACCTGCCTGCTAATCCAGCTCCCTAGGAGTAAGTCTAACATTCCAAACTCCTGAGCAGCTTCCAAAAGCTGCAAGAGGAGAGGAGAGGGAGAGGGAAGGAGACCCAATCTGCTAAATACAACAGTGAGACTGTGAAATACATCTCCCAGTAGATACTGCTGGATGCTTTTCTACCTGTAGAAAATCCAGACATTTCCCTGACGAATTTTAAAACTATGATGGTATTGACTGAAAAAAATTATTATATATTATTATTATATTGTAAAAATTGCAGCTACAAAGAGTAATTTTGAATTTTAAAAAACATTGAAAGATTCAGACTTCCCAATATCCCAGTGCACTGATTGTTACACCCTTAAGAATGAGCACAAGGAAACAATCTAACTGCACAGAGAATATTTCATTCAAATTAAAAAAAATTAATAAAAAGACTATAACATTACAGTAGGAGAAAATCCAGGAGAAAACTGCTGTAATTTATACCAAATGTATAATCCACATTTTCTTTAAAGTTACAAGAGAAGGACACTTTCAATCAGCAGCTTTACTAGAGCTTGTCAATGACAGCAAACTTTTTATTTTCATCAGTCTAGATAGCACAGAGCAGGATCAGATCTATTATTTCTTCTAGGTGACATAAACAATGACATATAAAAGCTTGAACTCACTAAATATTCCCTTTCATCACCTGTAGTCCACTGTGTAAATAAGTAGGTCTGTATGCTGTGTCAGATACATCTCAACTTTAAACAAATCTGGTCCGTATATGTCATCAGTAAAAAAATGATATCACTTCACAGTGGTGTTTTTGTCACCTATCTACCAAATAATATCAAGTTCTGCAAACAGCTAATATGTACAAAACGATGCAAGGAGAACTTAAGATGGACATTAGGAAATACTTCTCTGAAAGAGCGGTCAGTCACTGGAATGGGCTGACCAGGGTGGTGGAGTCACTGACCCTGAAGGTGTTCCATGTACTGAGGAACATGGTTTAGTGGGAAAAACGTGATGGCTGGATAATTGGACTTGATGATCTTGGAGATCTTTTCTAACCTTGGTGATTCTAATTTCTTCCTTGTGAATTCACTGCATTTAAGCATTTAAATGTTAGGAAAGCACATGCTCCAGCAGAGGAGACATCAACCTAGCATTCTGGTACTAAATATTATTTTAATAGTTATTTATACTTCTGTCAAACAATGTAAAACCTCATCTACGTTTCTGAAGTATGGTGCTAACCCTAGAGTCTCAGATTTTCATTTGAGTGCAGTACAGTTGCCACAATACTACTAGATTTTGTTTCACAGTTGGCATTGTCTAGCACTGGAACAAGATGCCTGAATGGATTCTGGAATCTCCATTCTCAGAGATGTGACAACTTGACTAGGCATGGGCAGAGCAATCCCATTTAACTGGTCCTGGACCAGGTGACCTCCAGAGGCCCCTTAGTACCTACATAAGTGTACTATTCTAACAATAATTAATTTTGATGTCCAAAATATTAACAGCACACTGAGTCTAAAAATCAAAAGCTCCAGGTGAATATGCACACTAAATAAGGTGACAAATCTTAATATTTCTTACAAACATGTACAATATGTAAAGTAAAACATCTCAAAATTTCCTTTACTTTCCTGTTTAGTTTTCCTTTGTCTTACAAATAGGGATCTGCCACATCCATGAAACCATAATTGGAAATTCATTCAACCTAATTGTACAATTTAAATGATACACTCGAATTAGAATAAATTATTAATGAAACTTAAAAAGTTGAATTTAAATGCGAAGATTACTTGTATACATAAAACATTTCTGACTCTCTTTCCAAACATACAGCTTTGGAAAATATAAAATGTCTGAAAATTGCCTGGATTAAGTTTGTTAAAAGGTTTAGGGGAATATAATCAATACAAAGCCAGAGAGAAAATGCAACAAAATGCACATTACTGTTCCAAATTCTATTACTATGACATCATTGCTAAGTAATTAGTAAAATAGTTGATTAGGAATTCTGTTTTCATGACACATGTTAACACTTACAGAAGTTTGTTAGTTAATACCAGCAGCTGAAGGAACACAAAATATAAAAAACTGCTTATCATAGCATTTTTCTTCATACTGCAGAGAAGACATGCAATAGAAATAAAACAAAAAGATTCATTAAAAATAGCTACTGATTTGTAACTTTTCCTGAGACCAATAAAATCTGAAGGTAGAAATGTTAAGAGTGGAGAGGGAAAGGACCATGAGAATTAAAATCCTCGAAATCTTTAAATCATTGTAAAGTCAATAGGGCCGGAGAGGATTGAGAACATTATGAAAATCCCAACTACACATGTGAAAAAAAAAAAAAAAAAAAAAAAGGATAGAAAAAACACATGTAAAACATGAACATTTTTGTATTAAAAAGAACAGCGCTTCAAGTATTATTTCTGTCTGATTGGGAAACTGAAGAATAGTGAAGGCTGGAAAGCATGATCTCTACAATTTACCATACGGTTTTCTCAAGAAAAACATGACGTAAGGAACGTGGTGGTAGGTGGTCTTTGAAGGTAATATGTTGATTTCACATAACACAGATTCAATTTAAAGTGTATGTGGAAATAGACAATGCACATCCAAAGCAAAAACCACAATACATTACCTTCATACACAGATATGTAACAGTGCAAATTCTTCTAAATTAAAGGTTAAACTGCTCCCAGAGGAAGAATTGTCTAGCCAGCCCCACAGCAGTGTAATCAAGTTACAGACCCCAGAGGAAGTTAGAAGTCATCAGGAAAACTGCCTTCAGAATCTACCATGAAGTCAGATGCTGTTGCCAGTAGCTAGCTTTCCACAAGCAAGAATTCATTCTTAAAAAACAGTTCTAATCCACTCTTCAGGGAGCACCACAGCCAAAACATGGAGATAAAATAGATAGTCAAAGGCTAGCTGCCTTATTAATGTTGATCTGCTTCCTAGGATCTTGCTAGATTAACTGACTCCACACTATAAAACAAGCAACTCAGCAAAAAAAAAAATATCAGGAAACTAGTAAAAAAAAATAAATAACATGCTATTTCTTCTGCATTGGCTTTCCCTTCAGATATGCCTACTTTTCCCCACTGACTGCCTAGTTGATTAATTATCACACTCCACTCTCTTGTGATACACAAACACCTGTTCTTTAAGTACTGTGATCCATAAATTGAAGGCATCTGGTAGGCTGTGAGCATTAGCCTGCTATATGAATGCTGAGATGCTGTTTTTCTCACAATCTTAATGACGTTTTAGCCATGCCCAGTTCCAGCTATAACGCATACAAATGTGCCCATCTACAGGATCTGTTAGAAGATGTGCCTCAGAAGAAAGAAGTAAATGGTATTTTGTAGTAACAGCAACATACAAAAAAAGCATAAACAGAACATGACTGCTTCATTCATTGCCTACTCCTAAGATAATCACGCACTGTAGCTTGACTTCTGACAGTCAAATAATTAAAGAGAACTCTAGCTTAGTCAGGACAAACTTGTTCCAAAGATCTAAAAATTCACTTCAGAAGAGCCTGCCACAGAACATTTTCTCTGGTGGCTTTTCATAAAGCTTGGCTGAGTGTTCTTTTCTGTCTAGTTATTTCTCAGCTAACAGCATATCTTTCCTCAACTGCCAGCTCACTCAAATAGTTAAGAGGGACACAGCCAACATGTCACACTTTCCAACTTGTGCGCAACTCTGTCTTATAACACCTTCTCCTCCCACAGGAGGAGTCATTACTGGAGTTCATTATAAAATCATATTTTCTTTAGATTTAGGCTCTGTGTGAATATTTGTCTGTTAATATAATAATTACCAAAGCATATGTAAAAAAGATAATTGAAAAAGTAAACTTCTGTATGAAGTAGCTGTTGACATAAAGAAACCTAATGATTAATTCACTTCTCAGTCACTAAGTGCAATATATTCTCAATGTTATATTTTTTGTATACTTTTATATACATTTGTTAAACATTTTTATTTATAATGGCCTTTCACAAAGGTGGTAAGGATGGGCCCAATGATGCCAGATGTCAAGAACTTTCAATTCCAATTAATTTTAATGAGAGCTGAAGGTATTCAGAATGTCTACCCCTGTTGCTAGTTAAGTTGTGACCTTGCAGTCACACTGGAATTTCTGAATCCTAGTAAAATTATGCAAAAAGACATACAGAGCACCAAACTGAAATACATAGGTTCACCCTATTTGCAGTTTACTAGTACAAATATTTTTATTCCCTATCTTCCAACAAGACCAATCCTTTTCTACCCATTTTTCCTCTATTTTCATTTTTTGTAACACAATGAACAAACAAGGTAACAGCTGGCCTGCTCCTAGATACTCACTGAAAAACTCAAATGTTTTCCTGTGCCATTCAAGCTCCACACCATTTCAGATGCCTCACTCATTCTGCCTGATTCTGCAGACTTTGATCCGAGTTAACGAGAATCTGTTGGAGCCTATCAGCTGTATGCTTTTGGAAGGTAAGTGAGGAATGTTTCCTACTGAGCCAAATTATCTGAGATGCAGTCAGTTTCTCACCCTCCCAGCAGGATTATAGAGACAGGCATATTCAAATTCAGAGCACTACAAATTAGAGTTTAATATTAGAAGTAAATTAACAGACTGTATAACAAGCTGCAGTTAATACATAGTGAAAATAGGCTAAATATTTTGTTTCCTAGATGTAAATGAGATTTTCACCAATATTTCTAAGGAAACTGGGAATACTGAACCCTCCATATCGTTTCTTACTTCTCCTACAGCTGGAAATAGTGAGAGGAGCTGTAAACTGAGTTTTGAGAGGGACAGACTAAGAGCATCTGCCTCAAATTATGTAGGAAGAAACTGCTACAAAGTATGCTTGTACTTAGATACATGAATTTCTATGCACTGCCAAAATTGTAATTTCTAGTCTGCCTCAGCCTCTACCTCTATTTCTTTTGACTCTAAGCAAGGCAGAAAAAGAGATGCTATGTGACTTTCCTGCAGAAATTATAAGATCCCAAAAATATCATCCAGTTATCTCAGTTTAGCTATTTAACATGCATCAGCTGAACCATAATAACTGCCTTTATACCCATTCTAAGCCTTAGGAATATGTACTGCTTTGATTTATAGGCCAAACTACAGACAGAAAGCTAAACTTGAGCTTCAACAAATCCAAATGCAAGATCTTGAACCTTGGTCGAGGGAACCCTCACCACCAATGCAAGCTGGGGGTTGAATCGATTGAGAGTAGCCCTGTTAAAAAGACATGGGGGTACTGGTGAATGGGAAGCTGGACATGAGCCAGCAATGTGCCTTCACAGCCCAGAAAGCCAACTGTACCCTGGGCTGCAACAAAAGAAACATGGCCACTGGGGTGATGGAGGTGATCCTCCCCTCTGTGCTGGTGAGGCCTCACCTGGAGTACTGCATCCAGATGTGGAGTGCTCAGTACAGGAGAGACATAGCACATTCAGAAGAGGGCCACAAAAATGATGGAAGGGATGGAGTACCTCTCCTACGAGGACAGGCTGAAAGAGCTCAGGCTGTTCAGACGAGAAAACTCTGATATGACCTGATAGCGGCCTTTCAATAACTAAAGGGTAGCTATAGGATAGAAAGGGACAAATCTTAAGTAGGGTCTGTGGTGATGGAACAAGGAGAAATGGCTTCAAGCCTAAAGAGGGTAGATTTAGGTTGGATATAAGGAAAAAGTCTTTTACAGTGAGGGTGGTGAGGCACTGGAACAGGTTGCCAGAGATGTGGATGCCCCATCCCTGGAGACTTTCAAGGCAATTCTGAATCAGGCCCTGGGCAACCTGATCTAGCTGTGCTTATCATTGCAAAGGAGTTGGCCTAGATGAATTATAGAGGTCCATTCCAATTCTAAAGATACCATGATTCTGTGAAATTATAAAGCCACAATAGAACTTGCTTCATGCTGAGCATTCATGGGTAAAGCGAGAATTAAAATGGAGGATCCCTTTCTCTCCTCATTCTGTGGGTCAGTTCTAAGACACTCATGGAGTGACGCATAAAGTGTACCATATTTGTACTTGCTTCCTCAGTGCTTCTCTATGATACTTCAAGAGTTTAATGGGTATGCAGAGAAGATCTCCAAAATTACTCAAAAATCAGATTACTTTTCTGACTTACTGCTTTGGCTTCCAGTTTTACATGGACTTGTTTACATGCGTAGGTTTAAATGAATGAGCAGGACAGCTCATGTCAGGACAGGGGAGTGGGGGCTCACTTATGAGCCTCTTTTGCCTGCACTGTGGTAGTTTTTATTTATCACAGAAAGCGTAATCTATCACCTTTGACAACAAATCAGACATTTAATATAAGGAATAATTAGGAAATGACTTTCCATTTAACAGGGAGAGATATAGGATCCCTAGGAGTACACTTGTCTGAACTTCAAAGACAAGTCTGAGGAAAGTTTTGGACAAGATGTCTCTCCCTGTGCTCTTTATTAATACAGGAAGCTTAAACAACTAGCTAAAACTAGATACACAATTTACACATAGCTAAAATTAAGGAGAATTTGGCTTTATATTCTGTTGTTTAAAACAGTGCACGTGCACAAATCAGTGTACGTACTTTATTAACATGAATCACGCATATACAAGTACAAACGCATTGCACACATATTCCTTTTATAATATATATATTTACTTCCTGTGATAACAGTACATACCTAGCAGACATATGTTCCTCCGCATTTACCACTATTCTGCATGTAAACAAAGGCACATAATGAAATCAAGTACTTATTTGTTCATATGCTTTGAGAACAATTGCTAGAATACAAACAGTCCCCAAATATACTGCATTTAACTCCATCTTAACAGCGCTTGTTTTATCCTTATTCACCATAAAAACTCACTGCACAACAGAAGTATCACTAAAAAGGTGGTCTTAACACTTTAATTGTTATTGCTTCCAGAAAGAGGTAGATTATTACACTAAAATGAAGGTAATTTTGCAAATCCTTAAGTAGTAAGTGATTCTCATGTTCCAGAGTTGGTGAATCAGCCAGTGATTCATCTGAATAGCTCTGTTAGCTCTTGCCATATTGGCTGACAAGCTTAAGACTTGGATTTTTCCATGTTGTGAATTATTTAAAAGAAATTAAGTAATTAGTACTTTCTTGAAAATATCATTTCAGTCTTTCAGTTCTCATCTAAATAGGAAAAAAGTGGAGACTTCTGTTCAAAACAAAGGTACAGTTTAGGTGAATTTTTTACTTCAGTAGCTTGATTTTAGCTTTCGAAATCAAAGCTAAAGTGTATTCTAAGAAAAAAAAAAAAAGAAAAAAAAATAAAAATGAAAAAATTCCAGCAGATTATAAGAAAGAAGCAAATGTAATTCACCTGTACTGACTGATAAGAGACATCACTGCTGATACTAGCAGTTTTTCACTGCATTCGAGTCTGGAGGACATCCTAGAACTGAGAACTGCAGAAGACTGGTTTTTGCTTGTTCCCACAGGCAAGGGGACTCAGCATGGAACACCAAATCAGCTGCATTAGCTATGTGGCAGGATGAAAATTTGCTACATACTATACATTTTACATGTCTTCATTCACTGGCTGGGCAGTGGGTGGATATGGCTTGTTTTCCTGACATGTCACCACATCTTGCTGGTGTTTGTTTTTTTTCTTCTAATACTGTAGCCTAATTCCTTTTCTCTGGATGCTTGGATATACTACAGTGATATTAGTTGAAATTAACAGGAAAAAATCCTGAACTATTTCATTTCATTACAATTTAGCATGGGTGAATTACTGCTAAAAAAAATAAAAATTAAAAAAATCCAAGCAAACAAAACAAACAACCACGTATCAAGCATGAGGACTGGGTGACCAGACTTCAGCCTGCTCTGACATGATATATGAAGGAGCTGAAAATCTGATTGTCTTTGGTTGCTGACCAACTGAAAATTGATTTAATTTTTCCTTAAAGGTTGTGTATGCTTCTAGAATCCTGGCTAATATTTCCTTTCTCAATAAAATAGGATCTAAATACTATCTCTGAGACTGTATTTAGATCTAATGATCAAAACTTTCAGATCTAACATTTAGATCTCACGATCGTTGAGAGCCTTGACTGAACTTAGAGTGGGTGCCCCAGTTGTTCATTCACTGCATCACCAATAACCAAAAATGTTACTTTGTAAAAGATTTTCGTATACCTTGGTATTGAAAAAGAGTTTATATATCCATTTTTAATATGCATGTACACATAAAATAGATTCTGAACATACACTGCTTGGTTTTGATAGGTCATTTAATATATAGGCAGCAAAAGTTATATCTATGTTTTATATTCCCAGCTCCTTATAGAAATGGATTGGGAAAGCTGTTTTCAATACTTCATCAGTGTATATTTTAATAGGGAAAAATAACTGCTGATTATTATGAAACAATGAGCTCTATTTCAAGTAATCCAGCCAATCAGTAGAAAGGATTTCAGGCCTTCTGTTTTGTATTTGTGTGCAAACAGCTGTATTTCATTTTTTAGCCTCTTTGTTTTCTGAAGCTTTTTAACTTTTTGTCAGATAAAATCCCTGTTGTCACGGTGGCCAATGCACTAGTGAAATTAGAGTGGAAGGAGGGGGAGAGCTATAGGGGAATGGAAAGCCCCTTGGTTGAAGCTTGAAAATAAATAAATAAATAACATGAACAAAATGAATGAGTAAGAACAGTTGCTAGAGATAATATTGACTTCATAACATACTACTTTAAATTGCAAATACTTATTGCTGTGATTTGAAGTCACAGCATTGAATTACTCGTATCTACAATGTACTTTAAAAGAATACTCCATCATACAAACATGACACCGTAGAATTCCTCACTTCCTAATTTTGATAAAAATTTATAACTTCCTTGGGAAACTGTCTGGATTTGTTTTAATAAAGTGGTTGGGAAGAATGAACACTGGAAGAAGTCCAGATGCAGTGCATGCAGTCCTTAAAATTAAAAATAATAAAATAAATTCACAACTTATTAATGGTTTATTGCTGCTTTTGTGATTTATTTAAAAATATAATAATTTTGTTGCACTCTAAAAATCTGGGTAGAATTTCAGTTGGATCAAAAAGTCTAAATCTATCTGGCAGTGCAAATCAAAATGATTTTTGAGTTTTTGGTCCATGTTCTCAAACATCCTGAGAAAAAAGGTAATGTAACAAAACTGTATATATAATACAGTGATGGAATTGCTCCATATTCCTAGTACTCCATGCATGTGGCTTGCATGCTGGCTTGATCAAGCCTATATTTTAGAATTATGGGGAGCTTTGATCAGGAAAGATCCAAGAAATAACTGTAAGACACAGCTGCCAGGCTAAAGAAAGAACATGTCAGGGCAGGAGATGGCCAAAACTGTTTAACTAAGCAAAGAAGGCCTTTGTGGTACAGAAGTCATGTAGTGCATGAATTCATCTGTCCTTCCAACCTCTTTTCAAAGAGTAGTCCACTCTGAAAATTTCAGCTAAAAACTGACATTCGAGAGAAAACCCCACCATTAAGCTCAGTCGGCCATAAATGTCGGCCTGAAATGCTCAGGACTCTCTCTGACTACAAGACATAGCTTTGCCATGCAAAATGCAGAAAACAGTTAAAGTAACCCTTTAAATCTTTTATCTCAGCTATGGCCCAAGTTGACCTTTGAATTCCATGTGATACTTTGCTACAAACTAATCAGAAATGCCAAACTTTTATTCAAAATTGTTTATGTACTATGTAAAATTGATTTTTTTTCCTTTAATACTAAAATTTAGTCCATCTGTTGAGAAAACAAAATATTCTGAATATATACAAGGAGTAGAACTGCTTCATTCCACTGACTATATCCTGTGGTAGATGCATTTTCATCAGAATGTTTGTCTTGCAGACAAAATGAATATCAGATGGTGGTTTTGAAAAAGGGCAGACCTAACATGAGGTGATTAGTTTCAAAAACAGATTTTTATTCTTGATAAATTATTACCAAATACAATCATCTGTTGATTGAGGATATAAAATAGATTGGTCATACAATAACCCACAGGATAAATGTAAAACTGAAATAAGTTTATTTAATATAGTCTTTCATTATGTTCCCAAGAAGAGCAAAACCAAAGATATGTAACTAAAGATATATATTTGCTAAATCATAAATTTCTTAAGGTCATATATTTCTTTGCTGACTACGCTATCTACATTGTGAGCTACATATGTACACAGCCTGTATATAAATACATCACTTCTACTTGGAAGCAGTGGTTAATGTATTTTGCAAAGGACTTATTAGCTAGAGTTGCCATTGCCCTTTTATTCAATTAAAATCTATAATCTATTACATTTGCGCATTATCTGTGAAGAAATCAGAGAAATCTGCTGGCCTACAAGTAATTCTGGTAGAGTATTACAGAAAAAAAAAAAAAAAAAAAAGTGATTCTTAAAGTAGGAGGAGTCTTAGATGTTTCGTTTACAAAAAGGAGCTCATAACAGTACTTGCATAGCAGTTCTTATTGAAATGGTGGTAATAACTAATAACTTATTTTTCAGAAAGATTTCACATACCATGAAAACTATCTTTTACCTTCTACAGAAAATTATAACTGTACTGTACTTAACAAGAAGATGGAAAAAAGAAAAACAGACAAGCTCCCATGCTTCTTATCCTACATAGAAACATGATTTTTATGGGAAAAAAAAAAACAAAACAACAGTGTTATTAAGAGCTGCAGAACATGATCCAAAGTTTTAATTTTTCAATCAACAGAGCAAAAATGATGACATTTTATCATATTTTCATTCTATACTATGACATATAGTAATGTAGGCAAAGTTTCCTGCATATTAATTTTCACTAAATGAACAATAAAAAAATACAACCAGGTATTCCACATTCACTAGTGACAAGCATATAAAATAAAATATATCTGAAACTTTCTACTCTTTGAATAAGCTCTCTGACAAGGTTTTAAATCAGTGCTAACTAATAGAAGTCTAACTATGACCTATTAACTGGAAGTCTTCTACCAACTTTTCACCTATTCTTAACCAGTTCTTCTGCTAAAGATTCTAAAATTAGTAGGCTAAATAAAGAAAGAGTTTTTATTTTACTCTTTTGGATAGTATGCAAAATTTTTACATATAAGAAAAGCTTCACACTTACCTATACTCCAACTGTCAGTAGCAGACTTACCCTTCCAGTGTGAACCATAATGCACATATACACTATTGAAGTGAGGAAAAAACAGTAGATTCTGCATTCTTGAGTACTTAGGTCTATTTAAATTGGAAGAATCAGAAGCATTGCCAATTTAGTTTTATCCCCATTGTGAGATTACTAAATCTTTGATTAACAGTGTAATGTTTTTGGGCATTCCTGCTGAATAAGACCAAATTCATTTAATATTTTCTCTGCTGCACTTAAAGTTATCTAAGTATATTAAGTTCCACTGACATGTAAATTGCTAAGAAATGTGGATTTTTTCCAAGTGGCCTGTAATTCTGTATTAGGTAACATTTAAAAATATAACTGTGTTTCAGAAAATTTTGTTCATGAAGCTCTCATACTTATTTTTTTAAAAAACTTCATTTCCTAATTTGTGATAATTTTTTGTATGGTATTGTCAACTTTTCCTATTATGTTGAATGTTTTTACTTATTTTGGTGTAGACTTTTTTCAGACGGGGAGTTAAGGGGATACATAAGAACTTATGGTTCTTAGTCAGTAGAATCTAAATACGTCCTTTTTGCCTTTTGAATATTTTTTGTTCCATCCAAGTGCTATTACTTAGGATTTTATATGATTGACTCCTAAGCCTGAGACTTCTTTGAATACCATTATTTGCTTCATAAGGCAGGAGGCACACTGAAGTAAAGGGATCAGTAATCATCATTAGAACATCATTCATATGAAGTTTAATACTTCTCCCTCCCGATCAGCCATCTGTATTTATTCTCCAGTTGCGGTTTTTCCCCCACAATTATTTGTTGTATGCAAGAGGCTTCACAGTCATAAAATAAATTGTGGGGACATTCCTGTCAAATGAACAAGGGATTGATTGGATCACATAACCTTGTTTGTGAAGTATGTTCTTATGCATTCAACCCTCTTAAGCAAAAGACAGGTGAGCATCTAGCAGGTTATCGCTGGTTTTGCCAGCTTTATAACACACATTAGTAACAGTCAAAATATACAATTTAGTTTATGTCAGACAGGAAAGGTGGAATGAGCAGCATCAGTAAAAAAAGTCTAAACAAAAACAAAACTGAATGATGAGAAAAATGTTGAGTACACACACACGTAATCATGTGTAGGCATCATTCAAAACCAGCAGCTACAAGATCCCACATCAGTCCTGTCTAGTAGGTGATTGAATTGTACCAAGTATGCAAGCACTGAGAACACATTACTATGTCAAGCATGCAGAAACCTATTCCTCAAAAGCATATAAATATGTGCTTCAAACCTTGATTTCCTATCACCACATTCACAGCAAAACATTCTGTCACACAGTCAAATGAAATTTTTGCTTCAGACTATAGTACATCAAATCCTTTTGAAAATATTCTTCTAGATCTGTTCCTATCATTGTCAGAAAAAGGATTTTTATAAAGCACTGACATCTTCTATATGATTACTGTATCATATAATGTGAATGTATGCATAAAAGCCAAAAAAAACGAGAGGCATTTCCTACCAATTGAGCAGAAGTTCACTGAGCATTGCTCCATCATTACTGTTCAGAGGAATAGTTTCTTCACTGAAATGAATCCTCAGTGAGTCATAGCTCAGTTGCTTCCCTCAGAATCTGGAAACTAGTAAGCATGTAAGTTAAGTATGGACTTAATTTGTAATTTTCCTCTATATTCTCTAACTCTATTTAACAATGGAATTTTGATCTTTACATGAGCATCATTAGCAGTTTAAATGAGCACATATTAGTGTTCTGTGTTCTCCCTCTTCCTCCATGTTCAAATGCTCCCGAAGCTCTAGTTTTGAATATGAAGTTACATTAGCCTACAATTTTCAAAAAGACTGAGAATCTGCTACAAAGTTAACCATGCCTACTTTAAAGAATACATTGCTTGAGAATGCAATATTACATAGGTCTTGAGGATCATAAAGTAGCTTTGGCACATTGTTGTCACTAAAAAATATAAAGATAAATTACTTCTCCACTAACCAAACAACATGCTATCAGTGGGCTCAGCTGTAACAACACAAATGTTTGTCTTCTCCCTTTCTGCTCACAGTCTGAAAGCCAAGAGAATACTAAGTCCTCACTGGGAATACTCTCACAAAGAAACTCCCTCTCCAACTTTTCCATGTTAAATTTTTTTCACTTTTATTTTTTTTCACTACAAAGACCATTTATTTGGTTCATTGCCTTAAGTAAGGTGAACAATTGTGGAGGTTTGTACCTGTCTCAATGAAAGTGTGCTCCATAATACACTGACTTAAAAAAAACCAAAAAACATAGGTTTTTCTGCCAGAGATGAAAGGAAGCAAGAGTATATATTTCTGATGAGTGAAAAAATACAAAAATAATGTATAACCATTTTACTGTTGTTTATGGAGAATTAACAGTTAAACTTGAGGAATTCTTTACCCTATAAATCCTAAAAGAACCCAGGTCCTTGCTGAGGCAACTGTAAGCAGAAGGAATGAAGAGGTTTTCACAGAACAAGAGAAAAAAAATAAGTTTAAGCTTCCTCTTGGCTTGCTTGAGTGAAATTTCAAAGAACTGTCACAATTAGCCTTTTCAAGAGGTGCCTAAGTATTGATCAAATTCAGTCTCTACATGTGTTGTCTCTGTCATTTGATATTGAATATAAGTTCATCAGAACAGCAATTTGGATGCAGCACATTTTTAACTATGCAGTTAATTTACCCTTTGTTTAATTACTCATGTGTAACCTAAGAGCAAAAGCATCAGTAACATCCTACATATTTACACTGCACAAAGTCTTCCCACATAAAACCCGTATACATCAAGAAAAAACCTAATACCACTGGAGGTGGAGTGAACTAGTTGTCTGAACAATAGGAAGAGGTTCATTATTCCTATTCAATTAAACTTCACTGACTTTAAAGTTATGATGCAGCTACCTTGACAGTTTCAAGCTCCCATAATGATTTTTGCATGTGATATGTGATACGATATATGCAATATGATAAGACTAAAATTCTACCTTCTAAGATCAGGCTAACATATAATTTATTATTGCTCTGAAGGCAAGAAAAAGCCATGCAAAAAAACTATGGTATTTATTTTCTGTGTCACAATTGCACTGATAGGTAGTCATCACAAGAAGTGCAACACTTGTCACCCCCATTTTTCAGGGGTTGACTTTTCTAAAGCAGTACTGGGAGGGATAGAGTACAGAAATACTTAGTGTGCTTGATGAGGAACACAACCAATGAGGCATAGCATTATCTTTTTTAAATAGAAAAACATTATCAGAAAGGGCAGGAAATGTAATTACTGAAAATGTTATTTTTATGTATATATATATATATATAAATCAACAATTGTGTATAAAAGCAACTTTTAAACTAGATCCAAAGATGTGAGATACATTTAACAGTTTCCCTTTCCCATGTCTGCTTTTTTACTACCGTGAAAGAAAACAGACTGCAATAATGGAACTTGTGCTGTAAATGAAGTTATCAGAAATTTCTTGATTTTGTCAACTGTTTTAGGCACAAAATCAGTCATTTTACGGATATTCTAAGATGTTCTTATAATACAGCAGGCATAAAAGCCAGAGAATCTACAAACTGGAACAGTAAGAAAAAGGATATACAAAACAAGGAAAAGAACCCAATAATTTTAAGTCTCTGTATTCACCTTTCAGTAACAAATAATGACATTAAGACTGTTTCTGTCTCCCTGTATTATCGATACTTCACACTGATGCCATGTTGACACTGTAAAACATGAAGAAGTTCAGACACAGACTTTGTTACATTCTGTAGAGTGCTATATATGAGATGGCATTAAGTTTCAAACTTCATAGCAAAAAAACTAGGAAACTTAAGGATGAGATAGCAGAGATGTGTTGACCTTGCACAATACCAACAAGAAAACTGTGACAGTATATGTGTCAAACAATTTGTGTGCCACATAATCACAATGATGCCATCCACCACACTCACTGAAGAAGATCCATTCAAATTGCAGGATAGTGACTTTATTTAAGGTATTTTCCCCTCTACTGCCATGGAAGAGGACAGAATAGGCATATTGATATATATGTCCAAGGCTCAACTTCATATTTGAAACCACTTACAGTGAAAACTGGGATCAGTGTAAAACAGTAGCTCCCCCGCATGTTGGGTGGCTGTGACAGTTCAAGCATGCAATTTTATAGCAGGCAGCAAACAAGACTGGGAATTCAGGGTTAAATATCCAGTGAAATTTTGTCTTACAAAGTAATGAAAGTTGACCAAAAGAGTAAATCAAATGGATCTCCTAACAAACTGAAAACATCTGTTTGGCTGAGTTTGTCTTTAAATTTGGTAATTATTACCCTACTGTGGCTCAAGGTTATTCTGTATTAGTGAAACAGGATATCATATGAAAATCATCCAACTTCTTAATTTACTGTAGCATCAAAAATTCCACTGCATAAAAATAGCTGGAAAAGTAGCCTTCTAAAAACTTACCTATAAACCTTCTAAATGATCATCTATTTATTCATCTTCCACACAATTACACAAAATTTAATTAAAATAAAATTTCAACCAAATGATATTTCACCTCTAGTCACTCCAACTGTGTTTTCACTTAAATGCATCAAAAAACAACTTTATAAACATGGAGTCAGTGATATAGTATCTTGGTTTAATTATCTAATCTCTGGACTACTACGCTAACTTAGTACGCAGAAAAATCACTGATTTTTACAAGAAATTATTTCTTCATAGGATACTTTCTTTCTAGTGATTTTCATACCAATAGCAGAGCACAGAGGATAATGATTAAATTAAATTAAGTTGTTACTTCTTAAAGAAGTTACTTCTTAAAGCAAGTATGATAGATATTTGATTAATTTTGCTCAAATTTTGCTTGATCTCCCTTGACTCCAATGTACACTGTGGCTTTATTAGTTGCTTTAGTGTACTTAATGCTTAGCAAAAAATGAACGAAAAACCCATGTTAATAATTCAATTGCTATAACATTCTTGGTCAGTCTAATCGGCATCAAATAATGTTCAAGTACGTTTACTACCTGTGACATCGTTTTTAAGATATATAAAGTGAAGAAACTCCAAGTGTGTTTTACAAGCAGTGTACTACATTTTCCAGAAAGTCAACAGAAAGTCTGGCTATCACTCACAATAGAGCAACAATTTTTGAGTCAGTTCTATTTACTGTACATTTCTGGATCAAATCTTCAATTCTAAGAACATGAGAGCAATACTGAAAAATATTTTATTAAAAAATAATATATCCCTAGCAAATTACTACAAATAAAAGTGATTGTTCTTTCTGAATCTTTCTTTCAAGACCAACTGGAAGTCCCAAATCAAATGATAGGTGATTTAAGGTCATCTCCAAGTAAATACTGAATTCAGCTCAATAAACTATTAGCAGAAAAAAATGGAATCGGAGGGTCATTTCACACAGATTAACTGCAAACAGGCATTTAAAGTGTCCTCATGTTACCCAGAACACCATTCTCTTGTTCTGTTTCCTGTCTTCCTGGTTGAAATATATGCAAATAAAACTTTTTGCCAAAACAAAATTTGGATATATACAGTCTAAAAATGTGATAATTACTGAGTACAAGTCACTGAAGCAGACTTTTGAAAACAGTGCTAATACATTTTTTTATGTCAACATAATTGAGCAGACTCAAGCAGGATTAGTAATAAACTGACTGTTTGCTCTTTAAATTAGAATGGGCTCCATGCATGTCTTTTCGAATTTCTAACACAAAACAGGCAACAAATATCAATCTGAAATCTCTTCTGTATATTGTTTGCCAAGGAGCAATTTCCATATTGACATTGTTTAAAAGCACATAAAATAGAGGCCAACAAAGGCACATTGGCTATAAAAAGAATCAATATGTACACCCGCACAAAACACCACAGCAGCATTTCAGAACAAACAGCTGGAAACAAGTGAAGTTTGCACTCTGTTTTGAATGAAGTGCCCCATGACAGAAGTAGATTAATTGAAGGAGGAAAGGAAAATAGAAGGGCATATTAATTTTAATTTTTTTATTTGCTGATCTAAAGCTGCTTTGTACTTAAGGCAATATCAGAAGCAAGTACCAGTTAACTAACCAGAATGCAGTGAGCTCCAGCCCTGCCTCATACAAGACAGGAAGCAGAAGTCTTAGAAGCAAAGCTTACGTGTTTTCAGGGATCTCCCCTGTATCCTTACAGATTACACTTCTCTAGCTACTTCTCACTCTGAATGAAGTACAAACCTGTCTAAATTTTGCATTTTAGCTTAACTAGCAAATACAGGCTAGACCCAAAGAAATATTTGGTCTTCTAGAAGTCATTCTTTAGTTCTTGCATCTGCTGTCAATTGTCATATCACCTACTGTGTAACACTTTCTTACATATAAACACACTCTGGATACATGAATGACAGCACGTGCCAACATATCTAGAAGTCAAATATTTGTTATGTATTCAAGGACTTCTACTCTTGCACTTCAGTTCATAGAAATGTGAAACGTACTCCCTTTAATAAAGTGTATGCAAGGAGAGTGAAAATAAAACATTTTAATTTTCATGTCATTAAGCAGATTCTGAGGCAGGCTTACTCTCAATGGAAGTGGCAGAAGTCTTTCATTGTCATTTTAGTTCAATGAAGCTGACTTAATTTAGGATATTTACTGTTGATTTTAATTTATTTACAGTTGATTTCCATGAAAAAACCCAAACATACAACAAACAAAACAAGACAAATATGAAACATCTAGTAGAGGATATAACTTTCTAAAATAAGATTTGCGACAGATTTATGCACTCATTTCCAAACAGTTATATTCAGGAGCTGCCTAACACTGAAGGCAAACCTCTACTCTTAATGTGCCCATCAAGATCTGCCTTTCACAGGCATATTAACTTATTAAGCCTGCTTGTGTTTCAAAACTTAGGTAAAGCAGACCCAGAGCAATATGCAAACCCACAGTGTAACTGATACAGTGACACTAATCAGCGCCTTGTAGAAATATGACTGAGGATGTTTTTGAGTAACTACTAACAGAGGAAGGATTGGCGATACTCAACCTCACCACTCGCCACACCCCACCTTTCTTAGACAGGAGGACTTAGAGAAAAAGTAGAATGGATATGTTCTGGTATGAAGAGCATCAATCCAGAGTATTTCAGAAGTGACCTAGCTTTCTTTGGATATAATTACCTCCCAGAAATACAGAAAAGGTCTTTAATATGACTATTCTATAATATTTTCCACAAAGTTCCACTATATAATTGCATATATTGCAGGAAAATACAGTTTTGAAAATTCATTGAAACAGTTCTACAAAGCAACTGTAAGGAATACTGTAATATCAAGGTAATCATCTCTTCTGAAACATGATTAAATTGATCATTTCTCATCAATGGTTATTACAGCAGTAGAACTGAAGGACGCTGTTCTTCTTCAGACAATAGCTGGATTCTGTCTTTTTAAAGTCTGGACTACATGGCCTATATCAAGAATATCTTTTTTTGCGATTGTATATACAATCTCATCTCTCCTTCTGGAAACATAAAAAAGAGGGCCATGATTTGTCTATCTGTTATTAGATGGATATTGCTTCTTGTCAAAAATGGCTCATACAAAAGTTTCAAATTCTGTTAACAGCAATGAAGTAGACTGTTAACTCTTTGAAACACATATTTACATTTTTCCTTGAGAAAATCAATATTTTCTCTACTTCATACAGAAGGAAACAAAAATTAGTTCCCCAGATCATTCCTAACTCTTCATCACCTTTAGAATATTATTCAAATGTGACACAGAAAGAATAGACTGTAAAGATGAAGGAGTAGTGACGCTGCTGGGATCTCATGTTTAGATATTGTCTTTAATTTCAAGACCAATGATGCCTACTATTCCATTTTACATTCACATGCATGATACACATAGGGAGGCATAGACTGCAGCTATCTCTGCATTCAGCATGCAGTGAATTTTACAATAATATTTTGAAGTTTCAAATGACAAAGTCTTAAACAGTGATTATAAGATCCAGCAACACATGGGTTTTTTTGTTGTTGATAGTTTGTATGCACTGTATCCACATTATTGTGCCTAAACTAGTGATAGCCATAGTAAAAAGGACCCACTGTGACAATGAACAGTCACAAACAGCTGATTCCTTTGCCATTTTTACATTCACATTACACAGTTCTCTGTCCACTAGCAGTCATCTGGAGCACAGTGTTCAGCACTGCAGCACTTCCAAAGCTTCTCTTGTAAAATGATCCAAAGGTGAGGCAGCTTCTTTAAAACACTTCACCACTGAGTTTTAGAAAAAATCTATTCTAAACTTCTCTTCAACTTCCACAGATGATTCAAAAAGAGGGAACAAATCCTGGGCTATGTTACGAAAAAATATGTTATAGTGCTGTCAATATCTCAGCGTGCGGCTATCAGCAATCACAAATTGCAAGTGTCCTTGTGCATAGTACAAATCACTGCCCAGCTGTACAGCAGCTGGCTCAGACTAAGCCCATGAAAGGTCGAGGGTGACATGAATCCTCAAAGTACTGCTGGCTCATCATGGTGATCTTTGACGGCCAGAGAGTGCAAATGGCAAAAAAAGAAAACAAACATTTTCCTTCACTTTTGATTTCTTAAATGATTTAATGTCTTTGTCTCCTGTGAGAAGCAGTTCAAAACATCTGCAGACTGGTTACTGGATGCCACTGTGCACGAAGCAGAGGCAACACAGAAGCCTCTAAACAGGCAGATTTCAGTAGCCTACCTTGACAAAGACATGGGAATATCCACAAAGACCTCTGCTGACCTAGCAGTCTCAGTGGAATCTCAAGTAACATTTTACTGATAGGTACATGACTTCTAATTTGCAAAGCCATCAAAGGGCTGAGATTTAGCCAATTGTCAATCTTTCACATGCTAAAGGAGTTATTCTGTTCTGAAATTGTGTAGAAACACAATGCTGGAGCAGAGTGATCAAAGGAACTATCAGCCAAAGAATAACATACTAAAGTGAATTAAATTGTAACACATTTAAAAATACTTATATATTGAAGAATCTATGTGAAAAATTCTGTTTCAATTGCAGTTTTATACTTGGCGTGCTTAAAGCAGAGGAGAAGTAAAAGTGCAACACTTCACCAAAACTCAAAGTTCAGTATAGGCTTTCCTACAGAAATCTAATGAGAAAGCAGACACCTAACAGAGAAACATACTGAAAAAATAAAGCCAGACACACACATAAAAGTTGTTATTGCTATAACTTCCAAAACACATCTTTCTCTCCATATTTAGTTTTTATATTCTGCTGACATAACAGACTTCAGAGACTTCTGATACTTTTATCATTTGAAAATCTAACCCTCTTTTTTACAGGTCATTTGGAATATAAACATGGTCAGTGGTACAGAAGTAAACAATATGATATATAATGAAAATGAACAGGGCTCAGGGAAGAAGTTAGGTATGTGCTACAAAACCAGGAGCTCTGCTCAGTTCTGCTGGAGAAAATCTTTACATTCAGATCATTTTCTTTATTATTCAGGTGGCAATGACACAAGGTGAGGCTACAATATCATCTACTCAGGACTTCCATTTCATTGTCCTCTATCTGTAAATTATCGTTCCTCTACCAATGTCGCCTCCAAGCCATCAACTTTCAGTTTAATTTTGTTTTCAAAGCACTCATTCCTTTTGGTAAAGGTCAGTAAGACTATTTTCTACTTTGAGAATAGCAAGAGAGGAAAACAACAAAAAATGACATTTCCAATTACACAGATGGTCCTAACCACTCACCAGTAACCATCTTCTTGAAAGTTGTGGACTCAGGAATCTTGGACTCTGCTGCTCAAGAAGCTT
Organism: Oreortyx pictus; assembly: GCA_036925125.1. NCBI lineage: Eukaryota > Metazoa > Chordata > Aves > Galliformes > Odontophoridae > Oreortyx > Oreortyx pictus. The sequence goes on from JAUPFR010000006.1 coordinate 36,683,207, forward strand.
TGCCAGGTGACAGGAAGGGTCTGCACCCTGTCAATCCCTCAGTCTTGTGGCTAATATAGGTCCTGTATTTCTAAAAGTGATCTTCCTGAAGACAAAAAGAGACACACTGGTCTTTGTGACTTCATGTGGACTGCATATGCCAAAACCAGAGTTCCACTGCCCCATGTTAAAAGTAATGAAAATCTGGACTGTCACAAGAAAGCAGTTGCCACCAGCACTTCCTCAGACACATGGATGCAGCTAGCCTCTGGTTATGATTTTGTGCTTTGCATCTTGAATGAGGAATGTTTATTCCTGTTTGTGTGTCCTGTATTTACGCAGGGTGGTGGGGCTAGACACCTAACTTTGTTATTGGATCTATATTGCTTAATTTAATTGTATTGGAAAGCTTGAGACTAGCTTTTGTTTAAACGTGTTTACATTTACAAAATGCTCCCATGGGTATTTAAAGTTGATGGATGTAAAGCTAAGAAAATCTGAATATTCTTAGTATCAGTGAACACAGTTAGTATAACTGTATAAATTAATAGAATCTTATGGTATCACTGATCTTTAAAAATAGCAAATTCAAATCAGTTTATTTTATACTGGTAGGTAATTATGCAAAATATATACACATACAAAAGTGAGGGTGTGAATGCACGTACTCACAAATAGTTTAAGGTTGTCCAGCCTGCTTTGCTTCAGGCCCAGTTGTATTCAAACACACATATAATTAAGGTTATATTATTTTTCAAAATATACTTTTTTGTATGGCCACTATATTTCTATTTCAATAGAAATGCTCATATCACTTTAGGTGATAATGACAGTGCTTATTCAAATGCTCTCTTCGAAATCATGTAGAGAGAATGATAAACAATTACTCCTAGACGAGAACTACTCTCATAAGCAGTCCCAGAGTACTCAGCTGGACTAAGCAAGTCAACAGTTTGACAGTCTGGCCTTATATAAACAAGTACCAACACACTGACCTTAATTTAAGAGGAATTCTCTTCTTACCATGTCTTTGCTTAATATAAATCTGCTGTGCTAAGTGTTCTGTCTTAAATCAACAACATCACAAAAATATCATTAGCTAAAGACAGATGTGATTCCTAACTCATGCAAAGAAAAGTGAAGGTTTTATTTGAACATTAGTAGAAAGAGAGAGCATCACTGGTACTTTTTTTTTTTTCCTACCAATTTTTTCCCTCTTTCATTATTCCATTTTAGTACTTTAGGTTACTGCCTGCAAAAGAAATTAGAAAACGCTTTCCACATACAATACTTGAATACTTGAATGCAATCCAATGTACTCTTAGTAGACAGGAGTTGTCACAAATTGCTCTTTTAAAGTGTTTTAAAACACCTTGTTACTTATACTTTAATGCCTAGATTTTGAAGTCCAGTTGCAAGTGTTTTCTGTAGAAAACTGGGTCAAGCTGGTGTTTGACCTTTGACATGAGCTGCCCTCATTCCAGCTAGTCCCAACAAACTGGGCCCAAGACAATAAGCTGCTTTATAGCTATTAGCCAGGCCAGTGTGTTTCTCCAGGAAGACCTCAAGCTGAAAAGCCAACATGCTTGACAACCACAGCCAAGGTACCAAGGGTCCAAGCACTAGACATTGGAAAACAAATGGAAAAGCACACATGGCTACATCTGGAATCCTAATGGGCCACCAATGGTTCCCAGCTAAAGGAAGAATTACCAATGTTATTTTATCATCCCTTGTGCTAACTTAGCTGTTTATGTACAGCAATAAATGATTTTTTAAAAACATATTTGGGTCATTATGTCATATACCACCAGCAAGTACGATTGTTTTATTGTGCTTGGAGTAAAAATACACTCCTTTATCCAGATGTGAGGGAAGTTCAAAACCTCTACTCCTTCTGTATTCATTCCTGTTGGACAAATGGATTAAGTTTTTAAAAGGGAAACTGAGAATTTTTATGGCCTGTACTCCCATCTCACTAGTAAAATTCACACTGATATTTTCCTACAGAAGTTTGCCTTGCCAATGATAACATTAAATATTAACTTAGTAAGCAAACCAAAATTTCAACCAACAGGAAATGACACAAATTTTGATGTCAAAACACCTCCATTCTTTCTCCAAAGCCAAAGTATGTTATATTAAAGAAATTTTTTGATTCATTTTTTATTAACTTGAGTACTAATTAGAGGCAAAATAATCAGCACACTGTGTAACAAAAATATATAGATATATTTATTAACAGAATTAATAAAGGAAAACTCTCTAGTTATGGACATAAATGTATATATGCAAAACCAAGGTTTTTCAAAACATATAATCAGAATGTTCTTTTTCCATACCACATAATGGAATATGGAATTTGTGTAAAGACTTCTGCACAGTTTTTCTAATATTTGTACTATGGCATTTAAACTTTGAGATCAAAGCAGACTACAGAAAAACTAGATCCCTTAGCATTTGCTACTTGAGAAAAGTATTAACAATTCAGTGAATAATAGCAGCCAGAAATATAACACTTTTAAATATATTACAATAATTTAAAGTAAATAAAAGTCCTCATATTTTTTAAACATACTATACATTGACAGTATCCCAACAACTTAATTCAGCAATTATCAATTATTTTATGATTTTCCATTCCAAAAGTCATTAAAGGTGTTCAAAAATATTGAAGGCTTTTGAAAATAAGTGGAGTTTAGCAAGTGACAGCTGAATCCAATTCCAGTAAATTCCAGTACATTAATTTCAATGGAGGCTGGATCAATACGTAATCAAAATGAACAAATAATTCAAAGAAGCCCATTTTTAGTGTTTTCTTTTCCTGTTCAGTTCTGTATTTCCTATTTGTTTCTAGACCAGTCATCCTTTTCATTTAACATCAAGTTGCGTATGAGAAGAGATGTAGCATGTTTAAGACCAGCCAGCTTCACAGAAGATTGTACACACACCTTCAAACAGGCAATCCACAGTTTTGCCAAACTGCTCACAGAGTCATAGACAAACACTGCTGGAAATACTGCTGAGGAGCAAATGAGTCAAAAATGACAGTGCTAAAAGACAAGTGAGAATGTGCTAAACATGTGCGTGTATGACAGTCAACATTGATGACAATGATGCACTGAGTGACACACTCAGGTACATTACAGGCCATCCAGATGGAAGAGATGGTCAATATCCTACAGAAGACTCCAATTAAATTAGCTAGGAGAGAGCTCAGAAGATTTATGGATATCTTCTCTGAAGCCACCTAAATTTCTTTAACATATAATGAAAAAGGAAGTTGAAATTGAAGTAGTTATCTGCAGAAAAGTCGGTACTAGAAGTAGTTTATTTTCAAAACAGATTTGACCATCTTGTTTCTCCTTTACTGTTACATTCTGGGCAACCCTTGTTTGCCATGGAAAAACAGATGTGTGAATTTGATACCCTGTACTGGTTCATGCATTTTTAAAGCTGACAGAAGAGTGCAGAAAAATTGAAATTTCCTTGCTTTTGCTGCCACATGGCAGGTTAAAAGCACAATTAAATAAAGAACTAAGTGCTTCCCCTGATTTCCAGGAACAGCAGAAACAGTATGCTGAACATAAAAGCAAAAAAGGCATCAACAGTTCAACAATGTAGCAACAGATCACTAGACACTGTTGAGTCACTTAAGAAATACGTATTCCATTTTCAAAAAGCTGACTAAATAGGTAGCACAATATTCAAAAATTCTGGCACTGCTACAAAATACCACATCCCTATATAGTTTAGTGCAATATACCTTCCCAGATGGTTTTTACTTAACGCAAGAAGCAGAGCAAGGATTAGAGAAATGTTTGAGAGAAACACCAACCATACTGTCAGATATTGAAAAGATAAATAAACGTGTTTTCTACTCTAGAAAGTGATTCTTTACATATACCAGTTACTCCCTCATCTTAAGATTAGGAAGATTTGATCCTAGATAAAAACAGACTTAAAAGATACCTAAAACCCAGGAGACCTTACACCAACAGAAGTAGAAGAAAAAAAATAAAATTATGTATTCAGTTACTATTTCACCTGCAAACATTTGGATCATTTCCTTCCACTGCCTCCACTCCATGCCTCCATCTTCCCCTCCTTTTCTTTCAAGGGAAGAAAAACTAATTAATTGATTAACGAGTCTCTGTGTTTGCAACATTCATCTGTGCAAGACTCTACCCATCTTAAGCACAATTAATTACATCAAAACAAAGTTTAAATAACACACATGGTTTTGTGAGAAGTCACAAATAGGAATTTCATTGGATGCCAGTATTTAATAAGTGAAAAAAAAAATCAGCTTTCCAGAGTCTTATTAACGAGTCCTATTCTTGCCACAACATTATTTGTATTGCCGTGTACAGAAATGAATTCCAAAGACACAACTGAAATATCACTTCTAAAAGCATGGCTTGTATTAATTGGTGGTCTTGGTTATAATTTTGTACGTATTTAGTAATAATAATGAGTAATTTCTAGTGTTTCTCAGTATACTCTCATAAATCAATTAGAAAACATCAGTTTCTAATTTTATTGGTCTGCCATTTAACTGAGTAACTAAATTTTATTGTGGAAAAAATGTGTTTTCCCCCCAGTGACTACTTGGCAAATGTTTGTTGAGTATTCCTACCATTAATTAAAGATGTTTACTCTTCTTTAGTTCTCTGTATGTCCCTATATCTCCAACAATTTTAAAAAGAATGTTGACAGCTGGCAAAGGGCTTTTCTAACAGGTTGATTTAGCACAAGAGGTTCCACTTGAGTCACAAAAATCGTGATCTCTTCAAAATATTTCTTTGAAGAGAGAAGGCAAATGTTTCTAAAAAAAAAAACAACCTGAAAAGTACACTTTCTGCTAGGCAGTAAGAAATATTTTAAACCAGTGCCTAAGTACATCTTTAAAAAACAAAGATATGTTTGCAGAGTGTTATGAAATACTTCCACACGTGATCATATTTTCACAATAATGGTGATTATATGACATTACATTGCACATTTATTTTTACTGTTGAATAAGGCGCTGCAGCCAAGAACTGCAGATTGTAAAGCAGACTGTAGCAGCATATTCCCTTGCCAGCTCTTCATACCACAGATGTCAGGCTGTTGTCCCAAACCACTGCACTGGTGCTCTCATTTTTTCATAGTAGAATTTAGCTGCTCTCCTTAGTAGCATTAACCAAGGAGTTCATAAAGTGCAGCTGCAAATAGCTAACTGCTTTGTGAAGCCACTTGTTTCATGCTCCCCTTAAGATCCACCATTAAGAGGGACTAAATGGCCCATGACTTAGGTTGAGAAAGTTGTTCAAAAGCCAACTAACATCTTGATTCTGAGGGTAGTTTTGAAGTAAATGTAAAATACCAAGATTAAATACAGATCTATGATTAAGCAAGTGAGGCCATCAAAGCTTAAATACACAGTAAATGCAATGTCCTGTTAGAATAAAGGTATAGTCTTCCAGAATCAGAAGTGTGATAAATTCTTTTGGGTATATTAATAAGGAACACTAATATAATGATGACACAAAATACTGAAAGGCCAGGGCTTCCAGCAAAAATAGTTGTACCATATGTAAAGACCTTTTCTCAAGTACTGAGCAGTACAACACTGTTTCTACTGACAGCAGTGTGCATACAGGCTGTACTGTCACATGTAAACTAAAACCTGTTTTCTGACAGAATTTCCTAAGTAAATACATCCAAGTTTAAATCTGAGAATCTCAGGACAGCTCCAGGGAGCCTATATTAGTTAAGTCAGAAGTGTACAAAATATGAAGGCTTGCAAAAGTACTAAGCTTTGAGATGTGTGTATAACTGATTATTGCTCAGTTTTTCACACAGGCCAGCATATTTTCTGGAGAGAGATTTCACTGGCTAGTAGAAAAGTGGAAAATTTTTCTGTGTCAGGTTGATTTCTTTTTTTTAAATCAGCAGATGTTAAAAGTTGCTCCAAGGTTTGGAATGTTGAATAAATCCCAGTGGAAATAGATCAGTAGCAGAAAACAGGTGAGGTGGTCAAAGGTGGATGTAAATACAATTTATCAGATGATTCAGCAATTTGTCACATTGGTATCATGTAAAAGCTTTGGCAACAAAGAATGAACATCAGTCCTCTCATCAGTGTAATTAGAGATGAATTGTACAGCAAACTAGCACCATGTTATCAGCAAACTAAACAAGAAAAGTCCTTGAAAAAGGACTCCTTAGTTCATAAAATGTCTATGGTATCCATCCTTGCACTTAGAAAGTAGAACAGGGGTTCTACTAAAAAGAAAAACAAACAAACAAAAAAAAAAAAACAAAAAAAACCACCCATGCTCTTCCATAACTAGGCAAATATCAACTTCCATGCCAAATCCTAAGTCTTTGATTCTCTTTCCCGTATCATAATTACTCAGCAAAACATATGAGAAATTCATAGGTATACAAAAAAAAAAAAAACGATCACAAGATAGTTCCCTCCCATATCTGATAACAAGAAATGTGGGTCTCCAGTTGATCTGTCTCCCAGGAAAGTGAATGAACTAAAATTTTCAGCACAGACTAGTCAAGGCATTTCATATGTAGGTCTCCAGAACACAATTTCTTAGGACTTTGAACAGAAAGGCATAAGCAATTATATCTTAGTGAAGAAGCAAAACAGTTACAGTGATTAGACTCTCAAAGCTATTCTTACACTGCTCCAAATAGAGAATTGAATCCTCCAAGGATTTAAGAGATAGTAGATGAGGTCTCAGTTTACATCATTTATAAATTGGAAAACACTGAAGTGTAAAATAGATTACAAAGCAGGATTGACACTCTGCAAACATCTTCCTTGTCCTCTTCGATAGAGAAACAAAAAATTCTTAATCCAATTACGGATCCAATACAGAATTATGTAGCAACAATGCTATTAAGACAACCCCCAAACATTATCTTTAAAACACGCTGTTATGCAATAACTATATAGTGAATATATCTGAAACAACCTATCAAAGAATCAGTTATTCTGGGTCCATGCTTTCCTTTTTGAAGGTGAAAGGTGAGAAAAGGCCAGTTAACTAATCTGGCCAAGAAGAAACAGGGAATGCTAATAAAAAATATTTTAAAATACTATCAAATTGCTTAAACAACTTTTCCAGTTTCAAAAAAATCACATACAATACAGCGATGAAGGAGATTTTCCTATCACTACATGGTTTTCATAAATATGAACACTCTTCCTTTAGACTTTAGACCCAACCTTATTTAGCCACTTGCCTTTATAAATAAAATGTACTTTTGCAGAAGGACAAATTAAATTACCTTAAGATCACTGAAACTTGACATACGTGATACAAGTTGTGCTTTATTCAAGTCCTCAGTCCACTCGTGTTCTTGTACTACGTTCATTACACTAGTATTTATGCATTAGAGTCAAAAACAAAAACAAAATCTAGGGGTCCTACCGCTGAGTTGCCTACAGACAAATGGGAAAAAGGGACTGTAACAAGTTTAGGCAACCAATTGCCATGATTTGGCCTACCTCAAATGTCAGTAAGGCACTCTTATAACCACGGTCAAAGAGTGAATGGAAATAGAAATTATGGAAACAGGAGAAGGTTATTGGTGGAGTGCCAGTACTGCTATGAACGAAAAATCCTGAAGCTCAGAGGTTGGTGTATTTCAGAAAAATACATAACTGAAGTAAAAAATATAAAAGGGAGTAAAATGAAGTATGGAAACACATCACAGTTGTCCTGACAGAGGAAAAATGATTTCAGATTCAAGTGTCATTCAAGTGATAATTGCATGAATGGAAAGAAAAAGGAATATAATATTGTTTTCCTTTTTAAATGTTCCATCAATGCATTCTCACTTGCACAATACATGGTGTACTGTACATGAAACAATATGCAATAGTCAATAGCCTCTCATCTAGGAGCTGTTTCACATAAGCAAAGCTGTACCAACCCCAAACTAACATAGGTGCGAGTCACTTCAGGTCCAGAGGCAGCCTTAACACAGGGGAGTTGCAGAAGTGCAGATCTCTGACTCAACTCTAGGTTACCCATTCTTCATGTACTATCATGGACATAAACATTTTCTTTATTGTTCCACCAAGCCTTCATTGTACATTTCTATGGTTTATCTTTCTAATTCCTGAGGCTTTGCACTGGGCTTATTTCAAGACCTACCCACGGTAAATAAGAGCTAATTAGATATCAAGACATGATTCACTCTGGCAGCAGAAGAAAGGTTTACATACAGTTACACAGTTTTCAGGGAAGTGAGATGTCTCAAATTCTAAGTTTAATATCCCAAATCTGCATATACTACTATTCTATTTACTTCTGCTAGCACAATTTATGTTCAAGTAACTTACAGATGGACTGAGTTATAAAAGAGCAGTATTTCCCTACTGTAAAACTACAGAAATTCAGAAAAGTAGAAGATGTAGAGGAAATTAGCTATACCAATCATGGACTCATGTAAGGAAAGTCCTCCAAACCAACAAAGATGCCTATTAGTGATGTCTATCAATTGATCACTCAGACTCCCTGTGTAGGGTAACACAGAAATAAACACTGTTTTGCATGCTTTGACTCAAGCTAAGAAACATAGCTAACAAAGGCCAGACGAAGAGTACCCTACAGATAATTACTTATACCTAAGGCATATAGGCAGAATCCAGAATGACTAAAACAAATACAGGTGTTTACAATTATCTGAGATTAATTTGTTTGCATGTTGCACCTGCATATGTGTTCTTGGGATATACCACCAGTGAATAAAGATAATTGCTTGTCTGTCTTTTGAGTATGGAAATGAGTCCAATAATAATTTCACAGAGACTAGACAAAACTCTGGTTCATTTCAGAAAATGTATTCAGACCTTATCCTCCAAATCATGTAAGAGATCCCAGCAGATCATAGTTTCTGACATTAGCCTAACCAAGTGGGTAACTAAAGAAGATGAATTCTGTTCTCACATGGTCAGCCACTCAAAAATCAGTGGCTGTGGTTCATGTACCTGTCTGCCCACCAGGAAACTTGCACTGGGCATGGCAAAGCCTGAGAAATGCTTCTTCCTCTCATCAAACTCGGGACCCAGTGATGAGAGAATTCCCACACATGCAGAATTCAAAGAGTGTGGAGGATTATTAATATACTGTCATGAATACTAACTTAGTGTGACAAATACTAAGATGGCTTATTACTCTGTCATTCTCAACAGGCAGACTCCTCAGGGCCCACTAACTCAGGTATGACAATATCGTCATTGGGATTGATTTTCAAAATAAAACTGACTACTTATTGGACATGATTTGATTAAGTTGCAATTGCAGTCTGCCTTTAATCCGCATGCTGTTTCAACACACAAAAACAAGCACATGACTGCTGCTTGGAAACACTTTGCTTCATCTAAAAGACACAGCCCTTGCAAAATTATTACTCAGTGGTTGCTCTTCAATAGACCCTCAGAAAAGATTTAATAGATGTGATCTTTAATAGGTGTCTCTTGGAATCACAGACAAATATAGATTAAAATGAATTTATTTGCTTATTAATATCTCTGAATATTTATCCAAAATAAAGCACATTACTAGAAACAAGACGGACACCAAAAAAGAGTGTTTTACTGACTTAGATAACTAAATATTTTAGAATGATTTATTGATTTAAAACTACATTTTAGAGTAACATAAGAAAATAGTATTATTTTGAGGAATTTGGAAAAGATGTTGGTTTAATTTTGCATTCTGTAAACAGACAATATTTAATCTGTTTAAAATTAAGCTCAAAAGATCAGATAGGCTTTTGAAGAGCTCAGACACTGCAAGTAGTTTAGCATTGTATTTGCAAGAGATACAGCCAGTTTAACCACAGAGATATCATTTAGTCTATAACTTAAACAAGCATTGATAAAGTTTTTTATAAAAAGATGCTATCAGCAAAATAAACACAGTATTTTGTATTACTTCAAAGCTTATTTATAATGTGTTTAGAAATATTCAGTGGAAACAGGAAAATAATGTCTTGATTTTCTAAACTTTACAACATCTGCTTTTACTTACTTGCAGCATTGTAAAGTTCTCTGGATTTCAAATGGGTAACTTTTGTCTTCTGTCTGGTCCCAAATTTGAAAGTGTTCACATTATTTTTTTAACTGACACAATTTTCCATTTTTCGTGTACAAATACAACCATACGAAAATCTTTGCAGCTTTGCAACAGTGATAAATACTAGTTAGTGTAACTTATATTTTAAGTAAGCACATTAGAAACCTGCTAGAAATTACTCTTCCCTCAGATGACTAAAATTCTTCCGTCATTATGATTTCCCTATGTACATTAACTCTTCTAAATCAGATTTCATACTGTTTATTCATACTACGGTCCCCAGTTGGGTGTAACCTACAGTAATTTCCACTGGAAAAAGCATTCTTTTCTACAGATGTGATTCTTTTCACTGGCTTGTTCAGGGAGAAGTGGCTACAACCTTATACAACAAAAGGTCTTCTCCTTTAACATTTTCCCCATCTTTAAGAAAGGGTGCAGCCCATATTCCTAGGACATTATGTTGTAACAAATGCATATATTTCTCTTTAACGCTTTACTACCCAAGTGTATACACTATTGCATATGTCTTCATTGATTCTCCTCTGCATTAGTAAAATCAAAGCTGTTTGTCATTTAATGAGAAGTCATTTCAAAAGCCTTCAAGTACATGATCACATGTTGTTTGATAAACACACCTTATGATCTAAGTAACTTCCTCTACCTACTTAGATTACAGGTAGAGAAGCTACTGCTGCTCACAAGTCTCTTTCTGGCTGTACTTGGGCTAGCACATTGGGCACCTTCTAGGGAATATTTTGTTGCAGTGTACCTTGGTCTCCTTCTCTCCAATCAGGCCATTCAGCTATTGAATGGTCTGGCTCCCATCTGGCCTCATGCTCAGGTTTCCCTCCCATCAATCAGTAGCACCTGGGGGGACAGCAGGAATAAAGGAACTGGTGGAAGGCTGTGTCTTGGGCTGCTGTTGGGGTACATGGCTGCAGGGTTAGGCAGGAGGCTCTCTTCGTGCTCTCGTTTTGTTGCAATATGAGATGAGGTCAGAGTTGGACATGCCCAGGCCCCAGAGGTTGGAAATACTTCCAGGTACTGGCTTAAACACAGCTTGTGCCTGACAAGCAAAGGCAGTGAAGACAGAAAGATTTCCTGTGTAGTGTCTGAATAAACAAAAGGGTGTTTGTTGCTGTGTTGTTAACAGCTGTGTAGCTGTTATGCTACACATGTAATGCTTCTTATTTCTTACTATTCCACAACAACAAAATGCTTAGATTTACCTGTGAGTTTCCTCCCAAAGCCATCACTCTTTTTATCTATGTCTGAAGTAGACACTGGAACATGGGGTTTGTGACTGGCAGATGCGCAGCTGTAGACTGAAATACTGGATTTTCACAAATACAGGTACCAATTGGTAGAGTTACCTGAACACCAGAAACTTTAAAATGAAATCCCCTGACATGAGATCACTGGCACACTAGTTTGAGAGCTAGACTCACTCAGCAATTTGCATTTAGAGACCCAAGAACTACATAGGAAGCCTACTCTCTTCTGGGTTCTCAAACGCTATTCATTTCAGCGACTGTTAGGGAAGTCCCTGGCTCCAATTAAGGAAGATATAGGAAAGAAGTCAAAACTTAGATTCTCAGAAATGTTTCATACTTTCTGTCTGAAATATCTGACAAGACATTAGAATCTACATTTTTAATATGTTGCAGGCTTTGTGGGGAGATGAAATCTGCTGCATCCCCTAAATATAATACTCTAATACCCCTTACCACCCGTCTATCTATAAACTTCAGTTCCCCATTCACAACTCTTCAATTCAGAACATTTTAGGCAAAGACTATAAAGCAAAGAGAGAATATATCCCCAAGACTGCTAATGCTTGAGGCACTTCTCCAAAAGCAAAAAGGTGTGGAATTCATTTCCAGATCCAGTAGTTTCAGCATTTTTGATACATGTTACAACAAACACCCATTAAAATAGGGTCTGGAATCCATGACTCTTGCCAACATCTTGCCATAGTTAGAAGGTTGAAAAGCCATGCTCTTTGGTGTTTATCCTGTCTGGCTACAGCCAAGCTGTTAGAAGAGTTAGAGGGTGCCTCATTCCTCAATAGGACCAAAATACATAAATCTCATCCCCCGTATTTTCACTTAGAGTTTTCTCTGTTCTGTTTATTGGAAATAAAATTACCTGATTCAAAAACATGGATCCTGGTTCCAGGGCATAGCATCCCATTCTTTGTCAATTATAGAGCAAATAATATGTCAGATATTTGAAGGAAGATCAAACTGCAGAATCGTTCTCCTGATTTGAGCCATGGATAAGGTACCAGGTTGAAGCCAGCAGGGGCAGAAGCAAATTCTTGAGTGAGGAGTCAGAGTTGCTAAGCCTGACAGTGTCTCTCTGACGAGTAGATAGCAGAACTCCTTTCTACCCCTGTGTGTACCAAGGTGTACTCAATTAAGACCCCAAATCATTTCAGCCCTGTGGTGTTCAACAGAATTTCTGGTTCTCATGTTTGTGAGATCATCCCCTTTGATACCTTTTGCAGGGAGTCAAAAGATTTAGGGGAAATTTCTTGTAGCAGAGAAACAGATCATTCAGTGAGACGTGCATTTCAGGCATTTACCCCATTTTTTGCCACAGTTCTTACCTGAAACAGCCCTGATTCTTCAGTTTTTGGTCTGTCTCAACACACAGTGTATCTAGCCAGGAGAGCAGTGACATTTAAAAACTCGCCCTTCTATGATATAATTAATCAGCCTCCTTCTTCAAATAAGTCACACAGGTGGACATAAGCAGGTAGGAATTCAATGCAATAGGCTGAAGAAATGGAGATAGTTTGGGATTTCTGGAACACATATTATCAAGTTCTAAGTTTCAGCAAGAGTGAAGGAGACAACTCAAAACTACTAATGCTTCAACTTAGGAAGAGATCTTCTGGAACTATGCATTGCTCTGGGGCACTGAAATTACAGTTTCCACTAAAGATTTCTCGACCCTGTACTCAGATGACCACTGCAAATAGGCAAGCTCCATTTTCCCTCAGTTGCCTGCCTGAATCATTCTCTACATTAGTCTACACAGAGAAAAGAAGAAATAATGAGAGAGACAAGAGCTGAAAAAAATCTAACATCCATCAGAACACATGTGGAGACAGAAGAAGGATGTAGGAAGATGGGATATCATAAAGTCAGATATATAAAACAGCATCTCAGCTTTTAAAAAATTACTGTTGGTCATTAAAGGACGGGATGATCATGAGAAACTTGTCTACCAGACAGTTTAGAGGACATACCTTTTAAAAGCTCCCTAGTCTTTGAGATGGACCTTGAGAAACATTTTAGGGTAGAAATAGACCAGTTTTCATACTGTATGGCCCTCCCAAAAATCTTTTTCCCTCTTTCTCTCTCCCACCCTTTTCAAAGGTCTCACTCTAATTGGCAGTACAAATGCTCAAATAGCCACAAACAAAGCAGTAACTAAACCAGCGGCAGAACCAGGAAAGTATGGCTTGCAGTCTTATGAATTTATTATTAGACAAATATCCTTAGTCAAATTAGTCATTTAAATGGATGTAAATAAATGCTGCCCTCCTTTTCTTTTGTTTATTCATTACACGTAAGCAAAGGGATACCTTACCACTACTGGAACAGTTACTTCTGTAACTGTTGAATAATGAACCACTTAGTCCTCTTGTGGGGAAAATAAAACCCCCTGAACAGTGTTGTTTTTTTTTTTTTTTTTTCCCTTTTGTGTTACTTTTGGAAAAATCAAAAGTTGGATTTTTACTCAAAACAAGTGTGATATAAGCAACTGATCATTTGTTTTCCTTTGCTTGAGTTTGATGACTGTATAAACCTTGCTTGTCTTATACTGGCATCACAACCACAATGTTATTCAAACACAACTTTGTATTTTAAGTCCCTTTCAAGATGAAAATCAAAAGCTTATATCATGGGTAAATATTCTGCCAAATCTTTTGCTCTCCATTTTCTGCTACCCCTCGGCAAGAGTAAAAGATGGAGTTAATTTTTAAAATTAAACAAACAAAATATTTGATCACTTAGTTTCAGTTTCTTTTGGCATTGATATCTTGTGGTACTGTACCAAGCAATGAAAAATAAATAAAAGGGAGCTGAACATTTCAAACACTGTCAGTGAACTTTTTTCCAGTTCAATGAGGTTAATAGGTCTTTTAATTCACAAATCTGTAAGAGAAGGATTATATGTGGTTAATATGTTCTTCATATACGCAGAAGTTTTCTACTAGAAACAGAAATCAGTTCCTCATGACAGATTCAAGATTTACTTGTAATTAACAGAAAAAATCACATTCAAACAGATTTCAGACAGCAACAGTCAATTACAGCAACAAGAATGTAAAGGAAGAGAGCTTGTAAGCCATTGATAAAAACATTAGACTTGAATGTGTCAGTGGGTCCAGAGAATCTGTTCAAGCAAGTTAAAAACGTGCACAAGTAATTTACAGGACTGTGAACAAATTAACCATTTCATTTTTAGATCAACCCAAATAAATTTCAGATCCTTAACAAGCATCTTGAATTGTGGAAAAAGATCTATGTTGTGATCCTCTGTCAACTGTGTAGTGCAAATCTTCAGACCTAAACAACTTGGAACTTCAATGGTGTTTTTTATTCTACAGTTGTATTTACTATGGCTATATATGTTATACATATTACATTGTATCCATCCATCAATTAAAAACAAACAAACAGAAAAAAAAAAAGAAGCAACAACAACAAAACAGTTCAGGAGTTTATAAATGAATGTTTTCCATTTCTGTTGTTTTATTGTGTTCTTTTTTTGAAGCATGGCAAACACTTCTGGTGCCTTATTAAAAAAAAAATAAAAATCAAGATGATCTCTAGAGGTCCCTCCCAACCCCTATGATTCTGTGATTCTACAATTCAGTGAAAAGGTCTGAGCTTCTGGCTCTGTGAACCCAGAGGAAGAATTTAACCTGCTGCTCACTGAAATTATTTCTTCACGTTAAGATAAATATTGCTTAGTATAGAAGTTATGGTTCTCCTTTGAACAACTATTTGTAGATAAAATGTTTTATTATAGGAACTTTGACAAAGTAACAGCATCAGCATGCACAATTTCCATTTCTTTTATATGCTTTTCTACACATCAAATGAAAACATAGCAATAGGATTAAATATATTGGTATGTAACCATAGTTTTATGATAACTGTGTTATAAATCAAATAGTTAATTATCTAATTAACAGTCCCATGTCCCAAATGCATTACAGGAAAAGACAAAATCAAGAAAAGACCAAGAAACCACTAATATGTCTTAGACACCAATCTTATATTTCTTAAAAATTCAATGAATATTGATCTGCTGTGACAATACTACTATGCATGCTGCTTTTATGGGGCTGGGTTTTGTTTGCCTTTTTTTTCCCCTTAAAACAAACAAAAAGTTTAGGAACACCAAAATTAGTTCTATACACTAAAAACATTTTGCCAGTGGCCTAGCAGTTGAAAAATTAAGCTGATTAGATGAACCACCTATAAGTTTTAAGATTCACAAGTTGACAGTTTAGCATTTTTTCTGCAATGTACTTTTTTTCTTCTGGGCAAATGAAAACACTGGTATGCAAATAACACGTCACTAAATCCCTTGAAACTTGTGCTGAAAAGTCTCTCATTTTCAGAAGGTAAATAAATAGCATGTTGAAGCAGAGCAGAGTTTCTAATGAGTTAATGTAAAAAAACCTCATACAAAAGCAGTCTGCATCAAAGCTAGCAGGCTATACCCTGACAGTCATCCATCAAACCAAAAGTCCCCTTAGTAAATGCCAATTATAGGGCAAATATGCACAAACGCGGATAGCATAAGCCATGGGATCATTTCCTTCCAAGAAAATTAGTGACCAACAAAACACCCATGCAGTGTAAACTACCAGCCTGCCCTACAGCAACACTCACTCCTGACCGGAATACTAACTACTATTATTATTTCACTCCTTTTTATTTTATTTTACTTTATTTTGTACTTTGAAAGAGTTCAGAACCACACAGAATTTTGTTTGGGGTTATACAAATTCCTTCACAATTTGTATAGAAGTCTAACATAACTTTTTAAAAGCCATGACATGCCTATAATGTATACAGAGTCTCTGACTTCCGCCGTAAGCGAGCCTTTTTCCTAACTTAATCATACTCAAATTTCACCCCTTTTAAAGATCTTGATTCAAAAATGTTCACTCATTCTCCACAGTCCACAAATTTATACCATCTCTTCCTGTGGTATTATATGTGCATAAATTAAAAAAGAATGGTCTTGTATAAGGCCTAAAAACATTCCAGGTCCCCACCCCCCAAATCTAAGTTCAATTTATCAAGGAATAAAATACAAAATATACATTCTTACAAAATTAGCCTTCTGTGTATGGACAGGATGTTTTGAATTTGGGTAGAGTTATGTTCCCCAAACCTAAAACAAAGGGAAATACAATGTGCTGTGCAAAGTCAAGTGGAAAATATTAAAAGCTTTTCCACTGTTAGATTTGCTATACATCTGATGCATTTCAGCCACATTTGCTAACACAGTCTGCAATCACACCTGACCAATGCTTTTTTTCTCTCAAGAGCAGATTTTTTAGATTAATTTTATCTGATACACATTATAGTGAAAAGTAGCACATTTTCTCATGAAGAGTGCCAAAGGTCCATACCTCAAGGTAACAGCTAAAACCTAAGATAAAAACATTATGCTAATAAGCAAAAGCAGCCTTTCAAGAAGAAAACCTAAATACTAGTATCATGACAGAGAGAATTAATTCCTTAGATGAAAACACTCACATTTGCTATATTTATACAATCGGATTAGAGAACTCCGCGTTAGTCCTAGTTTGATGTCTTACCTAATTGACCCTTAAAGTGACATCTTCCATTGTACAGTCCGGCCCGTGCTATGTTCATTTATTTCCATCTTACCTAAAATTATGATGAATGGTCTGAGCTCTATTCAATTATTGAAAATGTGCAAAGAAACAGAAACAATGAAACTGGCAAAGTGCTCTGCATTCTTAGGAACAATTTAGGCTAATTAGCATCAACTTCTCCCCCATTCATCATACCCCTTTAGAAATATAAACAAACTGTCAGCTCTAACCTAACAAACAGATCACTGAGCTACTTAACACAAATTATTCCTACATGAAAAGCTCCTTCTCAGGCAATATTCTCCTCTAGGGCATCTGGGAAGCTGAGCTATTAAAATTGAAGACATATGTTTCAGTCAAACTTAACTCCTAGATTGCAGTGATGGCTGTTGTGACAGTTTTCCATCAGCATACTGCTGCTGGCAATCTAGTGCGGGTTTAAACAAAGCGATGCCATGACAGACCTCAACGATGTATGTTGGCTCACTGCACTATCAATAGCAGCCAATTAGCATTCTGCACCTACAAGTGAGGCTATTAATTGTTGCTTGGGTACAGCTCAAATATCAGGTTTCATTTTGAAATCACACGTTTAGCATCTTCCTGCTCAGAGGTTGAAGGCAGCAGCTGTGACAGAGCCAGCTGCAGTCATGGTCTCACAGCACAGAGCAGGCCGAGGTGGTGATGCTGTCACAGGGCTGTGGTAGGGGGTTGCCATCATCCTGAGCTCCACTCATGCTTCTCCAGAGGTGACATGAATACCAGGACTGGTCTTTGAACAACAGGAGGACAGGCAATTTGCCAAGCTAAGCTCTTCCTAAGTGCTGTTAGCTCCATTTTACTTTAAAAGACAAAATGAGACTGAAATACTTTCTTCTGCCTATTCTCCAAAATGCAGAAGATAAATTCTTTCTCCATACCATTCCTAAGACACTTTCAATCACTTCAGTAAAATAGTTCACTATAGGGTGAAAATAAAAATAAACACTGTCCTTAACCTTCCTGCCTCACAGGTACTTGAGATTTTCTGCATAAACAAGCATAAGCCTTTTCCAGTAAAGAACTGCAAAATTAGGGAAAATCCTCAGTGTTTTTTAGAAACATACATGCTGGTAAATACAGTCTCGAATCTCCAAAGATACTTGAGGTAATCAGTGGTGAAGAGCTATTTCCTAACTGGGTTTGGGCTTTTCCTCTAGTATTACTTAAAACAAACAAACAAACAAACAACAACAACAAAACTGACTCATTTCTTTGCTTCTCTTAAAAAAGCAAAATATGAAACTGCCACTTTCTGAATTAAAAGGGGCAGACTTTCCTGTCATTTCTCATTTGATTTCCTCCAATTTCTCTACTTCGCCATTTCTTCCTAATTCTAATTTTGATTTGTAATAGGTTTTTGTTTTTAATAATAATAATCTTCTTCCCCCTTGTTTTCTTCTGAGGAAAGTACTGAAACCGAACAGTAGCTGCTTTGAGACCTGCGTGTCTAAAATGTGTAGTCAGAATTTAATTTTACTTCATCTTTGAGTGAGAGGAGGAAGGAGGATCTTCCTTTAATATCCTGATTTGCCCTTCACTACAGGTTGCACACACAATTTTTCTTTCCCCTTGGATACAGAACTTCCTTGGTTTGGAGGAATAAGATGAGATATTGGGTCCCAAAATACATTGATAGTGATACACTTCATCCTGCCACCGGAGATCCGCTTTGTGAATTGACACATAGAATCACAGAATGACACAGAGCAAGATTGTATTTCTTGCTTCCAAATAAAAGGATCTTGCATTAATGAAGATAAAATATGGCAGCCACCTCAAGAAGTGCTTCACATATTAGTGCTGACCAGAAAACCTGATCCTAGAAACCTTATACACAGAGACTAGTGAGATTTGACAATGAGCACCAAAGTTTTCTCCCTGTCCTGCCTGAAATGACACCATAGCTGAAGACTGGACTAACCAACAGAGTCAGTGATGTAGTTCATCTTTATCATATCAAGAGTACAGTAAGAAGGCTTCAAACATGCTACGGACCTCCTAAACATGAACTGATACATCAAAGTAGTAAGTCAAGATTTTAGTCTGGACAGAAACACTTGAGGTCCAAAGTGAAAGCAATATAAGTGACAGCAGAGAAACAGCACTTGAACTCATGTTTATAGACAAGACTGCTCAAAAACTAGATGCAGAAATAAGAAAAAAAGCAGGATAAGAGGAGAGTCTCATGAAAATATCGGAGGGCTGAAGCAAAGGAAGAAATTAGAAGTATCTGCTTTGGCTTACACTAGAATACAAACGAAACAAAAAAACAACAATGAAAATCACCACCACCAACAACAATAAAAACACAACAGAATTCTTAGGATAGTACCCCTGCTACTGTGCCTCCCTGGTATTATTCCCAGAGAAACAAAGAAAAACAAGAATAACTCCACTCCAGAAGCACGAGCACACAATCAGAATCACAGAGGGACAAGAGAATAGCTGAAGTTTTCTCTGTATTAAAGCAGAAACAAGAGGTACACCACAGATGCAGCAAAGAAAACGTCACTTAAAGAATCAGTAATATTCCCTGTGCTAGGAAAAAATATTTTCTAAATTGTGGTGTATTTTATACAGGACAGTTTCAAAGGATTTTTTTCGCTAGATTAGTGAAAACAGGGAATTTGGTACGCTGTGTAAATACCAATGTGCACTGTTCAGTTTGCCTATCTAAGGGATGAGCTGAGAAAAACAAACACACACACACACATTCCATATTCTCAACTAAAGAGCATCCAGTGTATATGAACACACTGATTTCATCTTCACCGTTTAATTGCTGTCTTAACAGCTGAAATGCTATCCCTATTTTTAGGAATCTAAAAGTATGCGAACACAATGCTGTAAAGCTAAAGAAAATAAATGTTAAATCACATATCTTGAAATTACTTCAAAACTGGAATCAGATTTTCACTCATGCTGAAGCATGCAGAAATTTGCACACAGAATTATGGCTTTTAAGTTATGTATATCAAATGTGCAACATTCAGGAATTAATTGCTTATTTACACTGAGTTGTTCTCACACAGCTGTTTCTTCCATTTTTCCTTATATTTTCAAGGGCTTTCTTTTGATTCAGAAACTGTTTTCTTCCTGGTTGCAGTGCCTTTTTAAGGCATAGCATCGAGTAATAGAAGCAGACAGGAAATAAGCACTGCTGCTCTCCAGAGGATGATTAAGCAAGTCTGTACAAGTTCCCTGAAGTTCCCACAAACAGACTCTTATGTAAGAACATATGTTTTCAAAGATATTTTCTCTGAGCAGTGAAGAGACTTCATGGGAAAAGTATAAACTGGTTTCATGCTAAACACTGAAGAACATGAAATAAATTAAAATCACTATGACTGAATCATTAGACGCTTAAAATATTATTGCAACGGATTCTTGTTTAAATCCTCAAAATTAACCTGTCTTTCAGAATTTTGCTTATGCAAAGAAAGCATCTTCAGTGTTCCTTGGAACACCATCAGTAATGCGCTGAAAACAGTCCAGTTCTCAATGCAAGTAGTCCAGATAACTTCTGTACATTGCTTCTATGGAGGAAGTAGGATCACTCCTTCTCTCAGTCATGTCAGAGCAGAATTTAATTTCACTTCAGAATTTTTTTCTAAAGCCCCCTAACATTTAACTTGTGTAAAATCTTCCTAATATGCACCCTAATGGATTATCAGTATAGCTACTGGCAGGTTGAAGCCATTCACTGTTGTTTAGTTTTTATTCTCTAAAAAATACACCCACATTATAAGACATTAAAATTCTCTGTCTTTATTAATTTCTAACAAAACTACACGTAATTTCTTTGCAAAAATTCAAAACCTATGGAAGAGATTTTTTAGATTCATGGGAGGAATAAATATTTGACTAATTAGCATTAAAGATGAGGATAAGATACAATATCCTTTGATTTTTGTGCCCATGAATAAAACAAATTTGGACTGTGAACATTGAAAAAGAAAAGTTAACGTAAGTAACATAGCATACACGTTAAGTTTTTAAGCTACTTTCATTTCACTTCACTGCCCTTGTACCAAGATTTGATCTTGCAAAGGTAGGAAAAACAGGCCAGCTAAAATCGCCAAAGTTAACTACGTTCTCACAAATCAGCCCTCCAGTTGTTCTTTAGAAGAACATCTTGCATGCTCTGAAAATTTGCTAGCAGTAAGTCTGATTTCTATGAATCATACTGTGCAATTTATTTTCATGTTCTATATAGAGGGTTAGTATTCTGTTTATTAAAAACATTGCCCAGATATATAAGATTGCACACAGCTTATTCTGTTGGTCCTAAAAACTACAGTTGAATATTTCACATGAAAGGAACGTCTGTTAATAAAAGATGAAGTCTGGATGACATGGATCCTTGACTTCTAACTAGTCTCTGGTATTGCTACCATATATTGATTTTCAAAGATCTTGTTTTTGTTTTAACTGTTGTTAAAGACATAGAGGAACCATGTAACAAATGGGTTTCTCAGGCAGAGCAGAAGCAGAATCAAAAAATACGAGATGTTTTCTGCCTTGCAGCATCAGTGTGGTCCTCACTGGGTTCACTTTATCTTGTCTTTTCAATATTCAGTAAATATTCTTAGAATTTGCTGTTCTTTCATAGCTGGTGCTTTGCTGTATTGGTACATGTCTTGATTTTACTTGATTATGACTAAGTATAAACTATAGTCAAAACAGATATAATGAAGATTATCAGAGCAACAGATATTGCTAGGGGTGGGAAGAAAAGCATTCCAGAATAATCCTGGTTAAAACAATGGATAGGACACCTTTGAAGCATTGTTTTTAACACTTCAAAAGATATTCATAAGGGCTGGAAGCCAAACAAAGAAAAACTTTATTTTACTTTAAATCTGAAATTCTATTAGAGAAAGACAGCTTGATCGTTTGTGTGCAAGTTTGCTGTGTTCCCTTAACATGTGTCATCTCCATACAAGGTAATCACAAAGCAATCATGTCATGAATAATCTAAATTATTCTCTCAATGTATTAAACCAGACCCTAAGACACATTATTAAGAAAAAATTTAAGGAAGGAAACCCTACTTTTTCTGTCATTCTAAAACCTGATGAGGCTATCCAGAACTGAAAATATGAGCCTTCTAGGTTTCACAAGCCTCTGAAAACAGCAGATGGAAGCACTGTACCTTACAAAAACATGAGGAAAATCCAGAAAGCTGCCAAAGCATTCCTGTTCTTTGGTCAGGAACTGTTGGGCTGCCAAAAGCTGGGGTCAGGCACACAGAACTGTCAGCTTATGCAAATGCTTTCCAGGCTATGAAAGCTATGATTCTGAAGCCAGCTCGCTTCCCTTATTGAGCCTACAAAAATTGAAAAAAACATCATTTTTATTTAAAAAGCCATGGGTGGGAAGGCAGGCCCTAGGCCAGCTTCTAAAAACTGGACTAAAACCACTTTTATTTGCATTCTGAAAAACAAAACAGGAGTGCGGGAGATGGGCTCAGGCCAAAGTCTGTTTGCAATTCCACTGAAGCTGACAGACATGCTTTGAACTAGGGAAATGCCTGCTCATGCATTAAAGGGCTCCCTAATGAACAGGGACATGAATGGGAGTCTTCCTACTGAGTTCATGTAAGGGCTGCATCAAACCAAGCTGTCAGATGGTTCAGTGGCTGTTCTTCCTAAAATCTCAATTCCTATAATAAGTTATTAGCACTGATGGACTCCCTCAGATTCATGCATCCATAGCAGATGTCAGTTTTGGAATCCTGAGCAAATGTCCAGATTTTGCTTCAAATCCATGAACTGGTTATTAACAGCTGTTCACATGAATGTGGATGTTCCTTTAAGGGATAGTTTAAGCACTTTGGGTAGTGAATGTCAGTTAAAAAATGATTAATGAAAGAGTAATGGTTAAAAACAATCAAACATCAAGGAACTCCAGGTACCTATGGCACTACCTGACAACCAAAGGAAGGTACTGAAATTTATGTTCTGAGATTCTATAGACTCATCTATGAAGAAGTAGAGAGACTCAAAGCCTATGTATCTTCTGTTGTCTCACATATCTTTTTCTGTTTAAAATTCTGACACACGTCTCCAAAAACCAGCCACTTGGCAGCCAGGATGTCCCCCTATCTCCACGTAATCCAGTGATGAAAATACTGTTCCCAAAGTCACAGATCACTGGCAGAAAAAAAAAATCCAAACAATTATCTTGAAACAAGGGTCGCTCACTGCTTAAACCAAAGAAGATTAAGAATAGGGCAATAGCCACGAAGCCTTGATCCTCAAATAGAAGTAGTCACTAACAGCCTAAAAAGGTATCCCACAGTCATTCAAAAAATGTTCCACAGTAACTGGGGCTTCAGTTCTACTCCTTTGCACAGTACATGTGCCCCACAAGCTACACTTTAATAGAACACATTTTCTTCTGAAATTTTCATTCAAAATTTGCTGTTCTTCACTTTTATAGCAATGTCAAAGTTTCATTTCAAAACTTGTCCTCCAGAAGGAAGAATACAAAAGAATGTTCAGCATCTTGCTTTACTGCAGGTTCTAGTGACTCTACAGTGAGCAGCTTGTTTCAGGACACACAACTGAAGAACAGAATAACTGCTAAATGAATTACTGAAATGGATGCTACACTCAAATCCTTTTGAACCTATTTTGCTAGAGCTTTCCTCACTATTATTGCAGGAATGGGTGTTTATTCCAATTTCAGTCTCCCTTCCCGACACTGTGCCCCTCACATACACTCTTGACACCCTTAAAATCTGAAATGGCTGACTTGAGGCTAAAACTATAAAGCACGCACTAAAAAATGCTGAATGCTATTGTACCTACATCAAGTTCTTTGCCTTGTTTGTGCAATCTACTGTCTTAGGCAGAATGCCCAAATGCATAATTCACAGAAATGGGTGAATATCTGTGAGATTCCTGAAAAGAACCAAACCCCCAAGCAGCCACCTGAAGAGCAGCTCTGGGAAATGGAGAGCAGTGAGATCTCTCCCCTTGTTCTAAGATTTCCAAATTCTCAGCAGGTGTAAGATCTTGCTACCTAGTGTTTTCAGCCTGCAGCCTCACCCTGCAATTAGATGTACGAACAGTTGTTCCTCCTTTGACAGAACAATGATGGGGATTGTACCTGGAAAACTAACAGGTAAACAAATTAATAGCATTGAGGCAAAGGAAACAGTTTCCTTGTGTGTCTCTACCAAAAGGGATTTAAACCTGACTTTATCAGCTCCCAGGAGAGTGCCATAAATGCTGTGCTACAATAAGGTAACTATAGAAGGTGAGTGCATTCATTCTCTCTGGTTCAGGCTGGTGCACTTTACATAATTAAAGATAGTTGGGATCAAAGGCTGTGTGCTGGCCTGGTGGAAGAATCACTCAAGTGGGAGGCAGGAAGCTAGGATTGCAATCCCAGCTTTGAGGAAATATTTAACACTGCAATTGAAGCCTCCTTCTTTGCTAGCAAGTTCCGCAGTCATGCTTGGTCTAACAAGCACACCATCCCTCTCAGTCGTTAAATCTTTCATGGAATAGTGTTCAAGATAGGCAGCTTAGAGCATGAGCTGTTCCCAAAAGCCTGAAGTGGGCACCCTGCTACCCCCATGCAGTAGCAATAAAACCAGCTTGACTTCTAGTGGGCAAAGGAGGGGCATGCAAGTCTCTTGCATCGTGGCCAAGCAAGCTAATGCTGGAGAAGT
Source organism: Oreortyx pictus (assembly GCA_036925125.1). NCBI lineage: Eukaryota > Metazoa > Chordata > Aves > Galliformes > Odontophoridae > Oreortyx > Oreortyx pictus. The sequence continues at coordinate 36,707,883 of JAUPFR010000006.1, forward strand.
GGGAAGAAGTGTAGAAGCAGGACAAAACTGGTGGGAACTATCCTTCTACCCTGTGATGGTTTATATAGCAGTGATCTGACAATGCTGCTCTATACAGCCGCTGAATGCGGTCCAGCAGAGAAATAAGATGCTAACACTGTTGGCAACAGCACAGCTTGGACATGAGTAAGTCTATAAATTGAATGTTTATGCCTACAGAAAAAGATTTTGAAACCTAATCTCTAATTCAAATGAAAACTGAAAGAACTTTTAATAATTAAAAAAAAATCAGGCACCTAGTCTATAAAATTAAAGTCCTAAAGGACTGTAACCCTTGGTCTGTTTCAAGAACTTTGACATATAGCACTTCAGACAAAGGTTTCTGATTTTGTGGATCGGGTTTTCTTTGGTTCAGATGTTTTTTTCTCGTTTGGTTTGTTGTTTTTTGTTTGCTCCCCTCCTCCCCTGATACGTAATTTATCACATCCAGGCAGGCAAGTGTTAAAAACAATGAGAAATCAATAGAAGGTTAAAGTATGCAATGTAATAAGAATGCTTAGCATTACCCTGACGCTCCAGTGCCCCCTCACACCCCTCCCCTTTTCAGGCATTTAATTGTTTGCTTTTCCTCCTACATACAATAATGAAGTGAACTACAATCAAAGTGTGATGACAAATGGTCCCAGGGTTTGCATTCTTTGGAATAAATTGGCATTTGTAAACCAAAAGATAGATGTAATCAACCACCCTCATACAAGAGAAGGATCTGGAAGGTTATGTTGGCAAAATCTTCAAACCACATTAAGCACGAATTTGAAAGTATGTTTGAAAGAAAGAAAGCAATGCATCTAATACCAGTTTATTTGTGTAACAACAACTAAAAACTGAACTTGTTAGATATATTTTGAAAGATGGAAACAATTAAAATATATTAGTGATCTAAACAAGCACAGTATTCTAAAAGAAAAGACTTTTAAACAGTCAAGGTTACGTGTATCCACATTTTCTTTCACTAATCCTCACCTTCCATTGATCTGCTAATATTCAGTGCTAATATTAATGAAAATACTGTGTTTAGGCTTACAACAGAAATTCAAGAGTGGAGTCTACTTAAGTACATTTGCTTATGGAAACACTCTTACATAAGAAAATTCACATCAGCTGCAAGATGGCAATTGTTCTGGCTCTGACATTAAACACCTTGACCCTTCTACCCAAAAGACAATATACAGTTCCAAATACAAAATAGCCAGGCCACCACACATCAATGTAAGCAGTAAATGCTTGCTTACCCTGTAAAACAAAACAGACAAAGCATGCTGAGAGGTCACATCACTCACATCTTCCTCTTTGCTGGCAACGCATATATGAGAAAGGACAAGGATACAGAAAGGGAGCAAGCTTAGCAATGAGATGAATAATAAGGTGCTATTTAAGATGAACATTTTAAATGCAGCACTTCAGATTTCTGGACATTTCTTCAAAATGGGATCAAGTCACTCCAAAGCCCTAGCGCAAATTGTGAAAAAAAAATCTAGTAATCTGTAGAGACTTACTGTTCATGGCTACCAGGCCACTGCAGAAACACACAAGCTGCAGAAAATGCTGGCATATGTCCCCAAAACATGATACTTCCCCTCATTTTTCTGCATGCTTTGATGAGCAGCAAAATTGTTAGCATTTGTAAGTATCATCATTAAAATAGATTAGCACACAATGAAAGGAGCAGTTCATGCCCACAACCTACCATCTCTAATCTTCTGAAAACTTATCACAACACAAGTTATGGCTGATTTTAGTCTTGAGGATTTTACAAGCCTGGCTGCAGAGGAGGAAGATACAGAGCTAGGTATTTCCTGATTGATTTTCATCTCCTCATTTTACATGAGGCATGGTTCCAATCATTACCTTTAGTGAGAAGTTATTTTTAATTGCATAAGCATCATGAATGCTTTAAGAAGCCATAATTAATCCTTTCTTAAAAAAAAAAAAAAGTGGGTAAAATCAGTATATATCAGTCACTATTGTAGAAACCTGAGGAAAAATATCCACGCATCAGAATTTTCAAATAAGGTGTAGTCTTTTGCAGCTAATACATGAGAGTTTGAAATAGAAAACAAAAACAGAGGCACTGTAATAATAGTACTAGAAAATTTGAAGTTTAGGAACAACGTGGTGCTGAACACCCAATGAAACAGCTTCAGCATTCACTAAAAAAAAAGTTTAGTGGTAAAGCACTGAAGACAAAGAACAATGATTTATTTTATGATAACTCTAAAAAACACTGTAGATATAAATGGACAGATTTCAAACACACAACAGTCCTATCATGACATAGGCAATATTATTTATTTTTTAAGAATAATGATACATCTTGGTCTGGAGTCAGCTTTCAGGAGATTTCTGCTACAGAGGAACAGAAATTTCAGTAGTGAAATAGAGCTCGACAGACAGTCAGGACTAGAAGATATGAATGATGTCACCCTTAAAATATCAATTTTTTTTAGGGAACAAATTGCAAATAGATTTCCAGTGCTAAATACAACCAGAGCCATTGAAGGACAGATAGACTGTAGATGCAGAACACAGATGTATCAGAAATGCCCACTCTTCCAACCCTGTTTCACATATTTTTATGTGAAGGTCATTCAAATGTCTTAAATGTCAAGGCTTCACTTGTAGGATATAATGGATATGTTCTGGTAGCAAAACAAACTCTGCCACATACTTCTAAGGGGCTATGCTCTTAAAACTACCACTATCAATGTGATTCTCAAGAGTAATAGAGAACTAAAAATGTCTATGCTGCTGATAAACAATACATCTTACTTCCACATTATTTGACTTCATATTCCCAAAAATATTTACACAGTTGCTACTGAATTCTCCTAATAGCTGTGTTTAAACATAGCAGTTTACTAACAGATGCACATTCTTGATAGCAAAGTTAGAATAAAAATGTACAGTGAAACTATCCAACCGGAAAATGGTTAATGAATTGGCAAAGGGACAAGGAGTAAAATTAAAGGATTAAAATTATAAGCATCATGGAATAACAGAGACATCCATCATCTGCAAGGCTCTGTTAGCAACAGATTCAAAAAATATTTGCTTATATAGTTAACCTCAAGATATGAGAACAAGAGAGCTGAGACAGAAGTAATCAGTGGAGTTTAGCTCTTCAGACATCAGCATGCAAGACACTGCACAGGGTTGAAGGTACCTGAGAGCTCCACGGGACCGGGCTGGGCACGGCGCCCACAGGTGCAGGACCACCAAGCTGAGCACCTGGCTGCTTTCCAGATGCTAAGCTGAAGTCCCAGATGTTCTGACACGCTGGTTTGGTTCCACTAAGAACACAAACTATCAGTCTTCTGAATACAGAACTGGGATCTTATTCGAGCCAATGAGTTTCTGCCCAGACATCTTTAAGACCCTAGAGACAATGTTTTCTTTTCTGAAAAGAATCTTATAGTTTCCATGAGCTTTTATAAAACTTCCTTCAATGCTATGAAAGTTTGTAAGTTTTGGATGATGAACAGCTCAAAATCCATAGTTCTTCCATTGTAAGTGGTACTTACAAAGCCCATGCTTTATGTGAAATAAAGCTATTCTCAATTTAAAGATTTTTCAATTAAGTCTTTAATATTAAACTTTTCATTTTAAACCACACTTCTCTGCAACACTTACAGTCTGATCTTTATCTACCTGCTGTAGCTTAATTTCAAGATTTTTTCATATGAATTTAACTTCCTACAGAAAAACTTGCACATAGCGAAACCATCTGCATGGACAGTCTTATGCTTGCACACATGAACTCTGCAACGGCGTAGCAGCCTTGGAGTCCAGAGAAACAAAACAGACAGCCATCATCAAGTAGTGTGAAATCAAGACAGCAAAAAAGCACAACACTGCCATCTCCACCTTAAATGTTGAAGTACAAGTATGACACACAAAAAGATTACAAAATACTGTAAATAATATAAGTAAAGTCATCTAAAGATGTATAAGCAAATTAAGAAAAATATTGTCAGGCAGAAAAATACTGTTGAACAAACCAGCATAATGTAGTAGAAAGACATTAAAATCAATGGCCTTAGAGCAAGTGAGCTGAAAATGCTAATTCCCTCATGCTTCCAGACTCAGCTCCTGCCCTCAGGTGACACACATCAGCCAGGCAAAAGACATTCCTGTTAGTGCTTCTATGCCTTGGTTGATATGTCATTGTTCCAGAATAATGCAAGTGATGGGTGGTGACAGGTTTCTCTAGAGATGGGCTTGCACTGGGAAGCAGAAGAGCAGCAACTCAAGCACCATAGCTGCAACTCACTGTTCTTTCCATGCATACAGTCACACAAGGTATACACCAAGAAAAGTGTGCTACAAAGCCCAAAATTCACTTGCCAGACTCTAACCTCAGAATTAGTACATGTTCATCAGTGTACTACAAATAAGAGTTTCTTAAACTCTTTCCTAAAAAGCAGAATGAAACCTTCTTTCCCTCTTAATCCTCACACAAAGCTGCGCAAAGTCCTTTTTCCTTATGTGGATTATTTGAATACGCATTTTCCTTTAATGGTATTTGTTAAGGCTTCAGGTTACCTGAGAAGCAGGTCTGACAAGTGAATATATGGACAGTGACAAACAGCTTCATGGGTACCACAATAGAGCGAGTTAAATCGCTGATATCTGTTAAGCTTTGAGTGACACTCAGAAGCTGAAGCATTCTTGGCACTTTCCCACAGCAGAGAAAATAAGTCAGCAATCTAAAGAGCCAGCTGCTACCCAAACCAGGCCCTACTTCTCTTCCCCTGACTGGATATTCCTGCCAACTCCCCCACATCAGGAAAATAAAGGAAAGCAAACTCTACCAAAACCAATTACATTTGTCACCTAAGCTCCTTGGATCTGTTCCCTAAAAGGTGAGCATCATTTCAAAGAGATTTCTAACACAATAAAAGCAAGCACAGATAAATAGTACACCTCTCTTCTTTATAGGTGAGGAGCCTTGTAACAGAAGAGCCACATATAGTCAACTTAAATATACACAGAATTTGTGCTAACTTGAATCTAGTTATTAATAAAATCCACTGCGACAAAAAGAAAAGAAATTAAAAATATATCAATGAAAGATTCTCACTGTAGCTAGCATTTCGTTCATGGGGGAAATGGGGTCGACACAAGTATCATCCCTACCAGTAACATGGGAGCTAACTGTAAATGCAAATAGCAAATGCAAAAAATCCAGAATACCTAACTGACAAGCACCCTTTCTGGTACTGGATTTTTGCAAAGGATAAAATAAGGAATAGACTGCTGAAATGTGGGGCGAAACCAAGAAACAAGCTGCTTGAGTCAAATTGCCAGAGTTCTAGATACAGAAGAAACGTGAAAAGTTTATTTGCTGATACTCAGTAAATGGGGAACTTCATTCAAGGGACAGCCTCTAAAGCTTCACTTTATTTTTGCAGGCAGGAAGAGGCTGCACTAGGTAAGAAAAAAGCTGGGGGCCTTAATTTATTTCCCAGTTTGTCTGTACATATGGAAAAAAATATATTTAAATCATACATGAGAAGAAAAATGTTAGGAGAGATTGCTAATGGCAAATATTTTCCCCATTAGCAGGTTTGATACCATTAGGGTTCTAGCAAGAACAAAGCACGGTCTGCATACATTCAAAGCACACTGACATTTGAGTCCTGCTTGGCACAGGGCATGCATTAGAAAAAAAACATCAGTCAACTGATGTTCTTACATGCAGTGATCTGATCTGTGGAAAAGAGTTTTAGAAATACTGAAGATTATACAAGCAGAAACTAAGCAAACCCAAATGGAACTTCAATTGAATGCAACCATCGCAGCCAGTGTGTCAGCCACTGCCAACATCCATCCTGCAATAGACGAAGGAGAAAGACTAATAAATGCAGGACGTACAACAACAAAGGAGACATTTGCTTGAACCAGGCTCAAAAGCTGGAGCTGAGCCTTTAGGTCAAAGCCACTGAAGGTGATCAGAGATGGGATGCAAATCTCAGTAGAAAACATGAGAAGTCAAACAGGTCCCAGCTCTGACTGAAAGAAGAACTAAGTTGTCTGGAGAAGCTGCTGAAGCAAATATTGACATTCCTCTTATCTAACACTTTCAAAGTGTAACCCAGGAAGTCAAGATGGAACAGTAATGCTATCAGATAACTGAGAGTAAATAGGCTTAGACAGGGAATACTGCTATTCCTCTAGCTCACTTATTAAAAACCTGTGCTGACTTTACCGTACTACCTAAGAACCCACGGGAACTGTGCTTCTCACTCATTAAGACAATCATGTGCTGACTGAATACAAATCAGAGAGAAAAACTCCTTGGTAAAGGGACAATAGAACCACTTCCAAAATACACCAATATCAACATGGCTTTACACGTCTAAGTTGGAGCAAGGGAAATCAAACACTGAAAAGAATTATTTTCCTTCAAGTTTGAGGATAAAAATTCTAGAACAGAACAGGTAATAATACACATTAAAAACAATGCATTCATAAAGAGTTCCAAAAATACAAGACCAGAGATTTGGTAACCTGATGCCACCAAGCAGTGGCAGCAAGTAGTAGGTTAATGTGTGCTACAGAAGGCTACGCCAGTGGTAAATCAACAGAGCTTTTATCTTTCTCTGCAACAAAGGCGGCTTCAATTTGTTGAGGAGCAAATGTGCTTTTATATAAAGCCCTGGGGTGACCACTTCTCCAAAAGAGATTTAAGGCACTTTTCTGTGCATCACACAGCTATTTTCACTAAACACAACGCATCTGATCCAGCAGTACCTCACAGCAGGTTGCATGTTTTAGCAGCACAGTCAGAGCTGATTGGATCTTTCAAGCTCCCTGGGTATGAGCTATACAGCCTGTTTTAGAAACCATTTCTTTCATCACAGATATATACCGGGACTATGATCTGTAAGAGAAATGCAATTAACTGGCTACTATAAAACTACTTTACTGTGGGATACAATTTTTTATTGTTATTATTAAAAGACAGCACATTTTTTTTCAGAATTTTTTTTAACATGCCCAAGTGCAGATGCAGAAATCAATTTAAGTTTTGTGCAGGATTCCCAACAAATAGTTTATTAGATTGTCTCAGATTTACTGACAGTATTATTTATTTATTTATTTTTACACCAAATAGCACCTACAGTAGATTTAGCAGAAGTAATTTAGGTGAGATGGGAACTTGGTTTGTACACCTCTGTGCCTCTAACACTGAGGAATGCCCATTTTCCCTGAAAGTGTGCATGAAAAGTAAATGTGTTAGGGCACAAGAGCAGGGCAGTTATGCTTGAGGCTCTACTCATCTTAAAAAAAAATTAACTCTAATGTCATTTCTCAGAAGACTTGGCTCTCTACCCTGGCCGCTGCATATGCAGCTACGCTCCTGTTGGTTCTGCACCACTGTGTAAAAACTACGAGACCTAAACACCCACAACAAAGCAAGAATGAACCCAGTTCTGCAGATCAGTGAAAAAGACTCAGAAAACAGTATTTTCTTGGTTCCTCAGTATCCTGGGCCACAAGATAATTCAAGGAGGGTCCCAGCTTCTTCCCTGCTCTTAGACCTGTTCTGAATTGCTCCATAAGCTGCAGGCACACAGTTTTTGCTTAGGCAGAGTGCAGGCAGTCTAAATTTTGCCCTTAGTCAAAACTATTTATATTACAGATCTGAATACTGCATGGTTTACTAAACAATTAGCAAACATAAATATAAAATATGTTCAAGTTTTACAAACAGTCCAATGATAATACAAAATGCAATAGAATGATTTCTTCCTGTCTGAGCTCAATTTCCTAACTATAGAGTGTGTAGCCAAAATAAAGACAAATAAAACTATCCTTCTTCCAGTTGAACTAAGTAAGGTTTCAGTCCTCCTTAAGTCCACCAAAAAAGGGAATTATTAAACATGGCTGAGACTCCCTTCGGAGTTTTCAGTTCTTCACAGGTTTTGAAACCAAGGTTCTAGGTGCATTTAGAACCACAAATTAACATGTAGAAAACAATGAGTAAGATAGAAAAGAAGACCAATTTTAAACTGAGCTTGCAATAAATGAGAATCCATCTTAACTTGACTGATGATTTTCTCTGAAAGATGCTACCCTCACTCAGTGCACAGAAGGCACATGACTCCGTCCAAGCGTAACAACAGCATGCTTCCTTAGGATCCCTCCCCATTCTTAAAAACAGTTGGAAGATGCACAAAGGACTACAAGCAAGAAACTATCTTCCCCTCCATCCTCCAGGATGATGTCTGTGCTTTTCTACAGGCTGAGAGAAATTCTAATAGCACAGCAATGAATGTGTCTGATTTACTTGCAGGTGCCCATATTTCCTGAGGCACCAGAGAAAAGATGTGATTCTTGCAAATCTCAGAACACCACCTGAAGTCTTTAGCGAAAATACTCTTTTAGTATAAAATGATATAGACATAACTCACAGTCAAATGCCTATGCAAGTGAGAAGATCACGGATATTTAAATAGAACAGCCATTATTTATTCCTTTTACTGTACAAATTTACAGTGATATGCAGAAAAGGGAAAAGGTAGGATTGAACTACACTAGCTCAAGAGTTTTTGCCTTCAGCATAATTCCAAGCATTCACTGTAGGGCCACAAGACCAGGCAAATGACTAGTCCATGTAAAGTGTTACGGCAAGTCTCTGCTGATCTATGTCTTTGTAATGATTTAAAAGAACATTTATGAATGTAAAAAAACTGTGTGTGAACAATATCTAACCAAGACACTGTGGAACTGCTTTATCCAGAAATTTTTTTAGAAGTTCATTATATACTGCTTCTTAACTTCATGCCAAGAAGTTTGGCAAGTGATAATTTTAGTGGATTTTTAAGGAGTACCCACTCCAGTTCTATTGGCACATCTTGCTTTTTGAAAAGTTTGCAATCTCTGTATAAAAATTAATTTCAAATCAACTTATTTTTCCCTATTTCCAAAAAGTATTTTTTCTGATGATCTTACTGTTTATTCTTTAGCTGCCAGAAATATTTGAATTCCAGGTAAGTACAATGTTACAGAAGAAATGATTCTAAAAAGTACAGTTCAAACACACGGTAAATTATATATTTTTCAGGTTTTCTAAAACAATGAACGTGACTTGAATTCTTATGCATATTAATATAGAAAAGGAGTTCCACTGATGTACCACTTCAAAATTTGGTCATATTTTCTTTGAGTTCATGTGTGAAATACCAGAAGCCATCCTGTTTTTTATGCAAAACATTTAATTCTCATTGATTTTTAGAAAAATATTTGCCATTATTTTCTAGAGTTACAAGCTAAAGCTCAAATCTTTATTCAGGAAGAAAAAGAGGAACAAAATACTATTTGCTTACATCACATGGGTACCCACATTCCTTTGCTAGTGTTTAATTAAATCCATGTTATGCAGAACAGTTACTGTCCATGCCTAACACACTTTTTTCTGTTGCATTAATCTAATAGCAGTGAACTTTAGATAGACGAGACAGAATAAAATTTCATTTTTTAAGAGCAGGATGAGATCTCTTCTTTTACTCCCTTTGTGGAGTAGACATACGGCTTTTATGTCATCAATCATCCAGTATCCACTCTTTTAAGAAAGAAGAGCCTCCAACTACTGCAAGACAATTTGTTTCTTCCAGGAAAGATTCTAAACTAACAGACCTTGATGAGTTGACTGAAAAATGCTGCAAATGCTGCATGAATTTATCAAGGTCTGCCCAGCCCAAAAGATTCCCAGTTCTGCTGGCTACATTCATCTTCATAGTCACCCAAATGGCAGAACACTATAAAAAAAATAGATAAATAAATAAACAGGCTCCTCCACAGAAGTGCTCACGTGAGACCTGGGCAAAGGGTATTTTCAGTCTAAGTGCCACGCACCTTATTATTGCTTTAGTGTAATTTTCGCATCAGGCTACAGAGAGTACATTCTGGCAGAAAAGTAGCAATTAGGAAGAAAAATATTTAGCAGAAACAAGATTAGTTGTACATCTATTAGTACAATACTTCAGTTACTATTCCAGATGGCAGAATTCCAACAACTCAGTAACTTGTTTATCTAATCAAAAGCATTAACAGCAAGTGTTGCCTATACAAACTTCAAAAGACTGAGGAGAATTATTTTTATCTGTCAATCAATAAATATATTTTCAACAGACCAATTTCAATAATTATGACTTGATGAAATATTGAAGAGCTTTTCCAAAATGTTGCTCAGTGTCACATAAGAAACCATCACAGTCATCTACACCATGATGTCAGCTGCAGCTAGAGAAGAAACTATTACTTCACCCTTCAAAACCAGAACACGATAAAAATACTAACTACTGTTAGGTCGTATTATAAGGTAATATTAGTTGATGACTGCACACATCCTCCTGTAGTCTTTAACGAACTATGGGGGGAGGTATAAGTGACAGGGTAAATTTATATTTGAGTTCAAGGAACATTTTTAAAAGTCTGTTCCCCATTTAACTCTCCAACTAGAAACAGTATTTTAATTTGCAAGCATATTCACAGAATCACAGAACTGCAGAGGTTGGAAAGGACCTCTAGAGATTGAGTCCAACCCCCCTGCCAAAGCAGCTCCCTAGACCAGGTTACGCAGTTAGACATCCAGGCAAGCCTTGAATATCTCCAGAGAAGGAGAATCCATCACCTCTCTGTGCAGCCTGTGCCAGTGCTCCATCACTGTACTGTGAAGAAGTTCCCATGCACATATGTGCAGAACTTCCTATGCATCAGTTTGTGACCATTTCCCTTTGTCCTGTTGGCACTTACTGCTGAGAAGATTCCAGCCTCATCCCTTTGCGTCTCGCTCCTCTGATATTTATAGATGTGGGTCAGATCCCCTCGGAGTCTTTTTTCAAGACTGAACAGACCCAGTTCTCTCAGCCTTTCCTCACAAGGGAGGTGCTCCACAACCTTTATCATCTTTGCAGCCCTCTGCTGGACTCTTACAAGGAGATCCCTGTCTTTTTTGTACTGGGGAGCCCAGAACTGGACACAGTACCCCCAGTTGAGGCCTGACCAGGGCAGAGTGGAGAGAGAGAATTGCCTCCCTTGACCTGCTGGCCACACTCTTTTTAATGTGCCCCAGGATCCTATTGGCCTTCTTGGCCATCAAGGCACACTGCTGGCTCATGGCCAACCTCTCATCCACGAGGTCCCTCTTCTCAGAGGTCCTCTTCTTTCATAATCAGGCATTCTGTGCTTTTGAAGGTCCTAGAAATAGAATTTTAATAACTTGTTTTTCAAATAAAGCAGTATGTTTTCAACATAAATCATTTGATGCTTTCTACACTGCTCCACAATCTAACACATAAGAAAAGATTTTGAGGAAAATTTAATGTACTGTCCAAGTATAACTTCTCTTTTAACATGAGGTCATCTAAACATCTGTCTGCAATATATCCCCAGGGATTTGAATCAAAAGTCTGCTAAACATGTACAATCATTTTGAAAATAAATAACAGAACAAATTTAGTCTTGATTATGATTATCATGCATTTTAAAAGGAAACACTTATTCTAATAAGAAAAGTCTGAACTGATTTAAACTTTATGGAAATTAACCTAGAAGAGTTTCATTCTCTAAAGAAAACATTTTTTCTACTTAGTGTAGTCTCTAACAACATTCATTGTTTAAGATTTGCAGAAAGACAGGCCATGCACTTTTTTTTATTGATTAAAAGCATCTAATCAATAATGCTATATTTCTTCTTGTATTATGAATTATTATTTTGCAGAAAGGAGAAAACCCTGTTGAAAAATCAGGAAAAAGAGATTGATTTGTTTCTCTTTCCATCATTACATATTATGCTGAGGATATTATGCCAGATGTAATGTATTGTATAATCATATGTATTTTCTTCATTACTTAAAACAAAAAGACAGGAAAGGCTGTTTAAATAAAGACCACCTTATTGCTCACCTAGCATTCCAGTTTTGCTATTTATTTTTATTACTAACAGGTAGAATTAATAGTGAGTAATGACTACAGCCTCCCCTGCTTAAATCAGCAGCCCAAATTCCATTTCCAATCCTAATTCAATTTCCAAGAAGTGAACGGAGCCCTCATCAAAAAGACAAAATACTATCTTGGTATATAAGTTGTTTTTGTTCTTTAACAACAGACCATGAAATGAGTATGAGGAGCAGGACTTTGAAGACTCTCAAAGTTCCCAAGTTCTTCCAAAAGTCTTTTTCTCTTTAAATTCCTTTAAATTTGAATGGGGAACTGTTTTAGATGAGGAACTGTTCCAAATATGAACTAGTACAGCAATCCAGGAAAAACAGTTGTTACATAGGATATATTCATAGAAATATAAAAATTGTGCTGGGCACTGTGTTTAGAGTGTGCAGCACAAACAAGGCAACCATTCTTGTTTGCACTGTTAGCAAGTCTGACAGAACTGGAGTGTATATACATGTACAAGATCATGCTGACACTTGTCAGCATTTATAGCAAGAAAGTCTTTTGAAATCCAGATTCTTCTAACAACTTATAAGCAGTCTGATGCTTTGTTTTGTACTTGTCTCCACAAGGTTAAGCATGAATATATGTCCTAGGCAAAGCCACACTGCAAACCAACCTGAAGAGAACACACACATAAGGAAGGTATATCATCACCAACACCTAGCATTCATAACCTCATGACTCAGATCACATATTAATCTAAAAATCATGGGAACTGCCTTTAAATTATGTTTGTTTTTAAAACCTTTGCAATTTATCATTCATTTTCATGCCAAAACACTGACATATAGGATAAGAGCAAAGTTGAACAACCACGAGTATATATTCAAAATACATATGCATCTTTGGTAAAGCTTTACTAAGTATCTTTAACTAAATGCTAAGAAATAAGTATTGATATGAGAAAAATACATAAAATTCTGTCACAAAAACACTTGCAATCAGTTGTAATGGCAAGTGAATTATTTCAAGCAACAAATTTTTCCAGTCTGAAGATACCGAGGCTCTCATTTTGCTTTTGAGACTGGCTGTTTGGAGGCACCAGCTACACATTACACTTTTGCACAACAAAAGCAGCAGAAAGCCCAGGAAACTAGGATACCAAAATGAGAAATAATCCACTGACTAAGGGCTAAAAGATGACACATAAAATATGCTTCCTGCCAAAATGTGGCTGACAGAGAAGAGTCCAGAGGCAAGGAGAGGGGAAAAAAATAAAAAGAAAAAGAGCAAATGTTAACAATGCAGTTTAATGACTGAAAAACAGATCTAAAGTCAATTACTCCTGTATTTCCTTTCCCACTGCATAGGTTGGATTTCTCAACAGACTTAATACTCTCTGAGACAGAACCCCATTCTCTCATCAGGACACTACTGCTATAGATAGTTCAGCATTAGGTATTTCAGTTGTCAGTAACATTATATTTAAAACTAATGAGTCCTCAGGACGAGATCTACTGTAGAAAGTACTTTTCCTGCAACTACTTAGCTTTCTAATTCTGTTGCAAAAGAAACTGTTGACACGAATTACAGACCCTGAGTACAGAAACTACTATTCTATAGTGACTGAAGTTTAACCTCCTTCTTGTAAAACCAATAATTGAGCATCAGAGTGTGAGAGCTCTTGATTACAAATAAGATTAATTAAGGTTAACAAGTTAATCATTTTTCAGGAAAAGTTTTGACAGTCAGACTTGTCTCGCTTGACAAGTTCTTCCAATGTTATTGTTGTGCTAGCTTGAAATAGAAAAGTAACCAGAATAAAAACAAATGATTGGAAGCTAAGAGGAACATCCAAGGGGATGCCACAGAAGGGAATATCACATAAATTGAGCTACAGTCCTTAAGAAATACATATCTGCAAATATTTACACATTGCTGTAGGTCATTCTTTTAAGTATCTTGCCAATACTTGAAATAAATTAATTTAAGCTAAAGCAGCCTGTTATGCCTCTGTCTTCACTGTTTATAAACGGGCAATGAGAGTTTGAAGAGATCTCAGCTACATCACATGAAATCTTTGGTAAAATAAAACAATCACTAGGCAAATTCCTCTTCATGGAAATCAGCAGTTGCACATTGATTCCTTTGGGCCAGAAGTTTATACCAAGTTTTATGACTTATATGGGGTAACTGTCTTACCACCACCCTTGGGTCTTTGTCAGTGATGTAACACTCTACTTGTGATCTTCTGTAGATTCCTGTTTAGCATTCTATAGCTTTAATGAAAGTCAAATTCAGCGTCACTGGCTTTTCAGTGCACATGAAATAAGTATTTACCGATCTTGAATTGCTATATATCTTTAAATTTTACTTTCACAAATTATAATCCAAATTCCCATATCCTAATCTTCTCACCTGCACCAATCTCAACATATTTTTTAATTCAACTTCAACCTCAGGAAATGACTCACTTAACGTCTTATTGTAGTACTACACTGCCACCTCGTGGGTAATAGAGTAAATGATTAAAGATCACCGTCATTACTCCAGGCACTGAGGGTCGGGGTTTTTTGTGAGGTGAATCTTATGCAGTTTTTGAGATAACACACATTGTATAGATGCTAGCAGTAGAAAATATATAGCCTTTCTCAAATCCCTGAGTCTCATACGTACAAAACTAACACATACTCAGATAATATGTCAGCCTTAATTGACCTCAGAAACAATAAAGTTTGAGCACTTGAAAACTGTGTGGTTTCAAGTCAAGATATTAAGCAGCTTTGGCTTTATACTTAGCTAGTCAAAACTCCCTCTGAGCATTAAATGATTAATTTAGTAACGTGAAAGCCAAAAGTATGACTTAAAAGCAAGAAAAAAAAAGCAGGGAGGAAAACACATCATCCTAACTTCTCCAAAATAAAGGAAAAAAAAAAAAAAAAACAGAAGGGAAAAAAAAAATGGCAGCAGAACAAGCAAAGCAACACCTAGGGAAAAAAAATAAAATAGGCAATGGGAGAATTAGCCAATTTTCCTGCTAATTGAAAGTGTTTCCTGTTCTTCTGTTATGCTCCTTCTCCCTTTTATATAGGCCAAACAAGCTCAGATGTTTCACAGACCATGATGGCTGGAGTACCTTGCAGTGATTTTTGCCAGCTTAATACTTCTAGTGATAGGAGGAACAAACACTGCTTTTAATATTGCATCCAACACTCTTACTCTGATTATTGGTTTTCCTGTTATAGATCTGGTTCAAAGGAGTTGTTGCAATCCAGGATAATCAACTCTGCCTACTCTTGAAATAAAACACCTCTCGGAAGAAAAGGTTTGGACTTTCAAAAGAGCTTAAGAGAATTAGACTCCCAAATCCTATTAGATTTCAGTGCTGCTGGAAACCTAACTCTTTCCAAAAAAATCAAAGCCCAGAAGTCTAGACAGGCAGAAATCCTGCTGTTTCATGAAAATATGGAGAATGAGGGGGGAAAAAAGACCAGCTAGAGTTATTCTTACACAGAAAGTAAATACCTTTATTAAAAACAAACAAACAAAAAAAATCCATAGAAACAACTCATTCTGATTTTCCCATATTCATTTGGCAATAGAAAGCCAATAGTTCATGATCATTATTAAATAGAATTAGGAAAATAAATACATTGAATTAGAGTAAGAAAGTATTTAAAGATGAGTTAAACATTACAGATTTCAAAGACTTACTCTTTTGTATTTATCACTTGCTACATGTAGCAAATAAATCTTTCAACATTTTAGCTTCTAAATTAAAGATGACAATCATGTTTATTAGAAGGTATATGCGAGTAAGAGATGTGAATATAAGATCTCAGTTGCATTTACTTTGTATTTACATTACCTGTGGTTTTAGCTAATTGTCTCCATCTGCAGTCTTATTATCATTAAAAAAAAAAAAGTGACCATACACATATACCAAGCAGCAGCACTCTAAAGCCTTCAGGGTAGCCAAATTCAGCCACTTCACTAAGACAAGGGTCATCTGTGCAATTGTTTAAGATGACACTTCACTATCTTTCTCAGAATGTTTTGGCAAATCTACCTACCACAATTTAATTTGAAGTATTCAATTCCTTTTTCTATGGAAAGAGATCTGTTGATTATGCATGCAACACTATTTACCGCATTGGTTTCTACCTCTTCCATACTGGCAGAAAAACCAATGATTTTCTGATCCTTATGAAACAGAGAAATAAATTATTTTTCCCATATCTTTAACTCTGCTTGGGCAGGGCTGCTGAAATAACTGTCATACCTTCCTAAATATAAAGCAATTCTGCAGTTACAAATTCCAAAGTTCTTCCTTTCACAATGATTTTTACAGTTTAATGTGTTTCTATTCTGTTTATTTTTTACCATTCATGCCTTAGTATACTGATTATCCACTAAAGAAAAGGAGTATGCCATCAAATCACTCTACTGGAAGGGACAAAACTTACTAAGAAAATGCCCCAATTGCATTTCAAACTCCTGCTCCTTTCTATACACCAAAGCAAGCAAACAAAATCAAAGTATTCTCAATACTTCCATTCAGGAATCCAAAAGATGAGAGCAAACTGAAAATTAACAGGAAGAACATAAATCATGAAGATCATACACGAAGTAAGACTTCATATTTAGGATCTGAGTTCACCTTCAGAGCTTTCAGTCTAACATGAAGTCACACTCCAAGTTCCACAGAAGCAGATGCACCCTTTGCCATAGACATGAACGAGGTCTGAGATCCTGTCATTCCTGAGTGTTACAGTTCAGTGGTATTAGAGCACTGATTGAGTTTATCTTTAACTCAGAAATGCCTCAAACACACAACAATATGTTTAATCTTTTCTTTCACAACGCCGAGTACTTCTATTTCTCCTTACTTCAGCATTCCAGTATCTTTCATTCTATCAGGCTTGGAGACTAGGAGTCATGCTTGATTTCTTTTCCCCCTTTTCGTATCTTTACCAAGTACATGAACAAGTCCTGCCATCTTCCATCAAGCCCCAAAAATCCCTTTCTTCATGTTCTGACAGCTTAGACTTATCTCTAATCATTTTCCACTTGACCTAGCAGGATCACATCTTATCAGATCCTTTTGCATCAGACATGCAGATGCTAAATAAATTCTCATTTTACTTATGCAGACATTCATTACACCCACTCTGTTGTACAATTTGTCCTCTACTTACCTTGCTACTTTCCTACCGCTGTTTTGACAAAAATACAAAATTATGGCAACATTCTTAAAGCTTCCTTTCTACACTCCTTTTGCTTATCTGTATGAGTTAAGATGCTCAGAACTTCTTAAAAATCTATGCAACAGTTCACATTGCGATTTTTTTCCCCATTTTCTACTATTACCAGTCTGAGGTACAGGTAGCACAGACTCCCTAGACTGTTTGTGGTATTCACACACCAGTAAATATGACAAAGGGCCTTCAAAAGCCCGTGTCCTTCTGCAGAGGCAGCCAAAAGTAATATGAAGTGTCAAAAAGTGGTAGTAAAAAAAACAAGTTCAGACAACTGAGAAGCCTCCATGGGTAAAGTACTAAACTCAGCAACTCACTCCTCCCATCCTTTCCTTCCTGCTTTCATTTTCACCCTGTTGGATCCACACTTGTCTGAAATTTAACCACTGGACCGAAGACCTCAAAGCTATGGCCTTCCTCTTCTATCTTCTCTATAAATCACCAAGAATACCACTGAGTTTCTAAGCATGTGTCATAGGTGTTAATTTTCAACTTTAATCCATTTCCTTCCAATACCTGAAAAGCCCTCAGTCATAATGCTATTGTTATTAAAATCTAAGGAACAGTTATTGTTTAGTTCAAACCCAAGGATTAGAGATTCAAGGTCAGTGATGGCATTAAGGAACACGTCTGATAAGAGACTATGCAAATTGTTGCAAACACTCGAGCAGTATGCCTCTGGATTAAATGCAATAGGCTTTCCTTATTATACTTTTAAAAGTGGTAGGTGCAGATTAGTTGTCTCCTCGAAAGGAGAAGGCTCTCACCTTAACATTTATGCTTGCCAGATAAGCACTGTTTTTAGTCCATCTCTTCCCTACACCACCTTCAAACACACTTCTGTTTTCCAACTGCAGTCCTTCTGCAGGACTCTCCCTTCAGCTCAGAAAATTTTCTTTACAGTATTTTAGCACAACTGTACTTCTGCAAAGAAGAGTGATTCTCGTAAAGAGACCAGGCTGCCTTCAGAGGATAGAAAGATGCTGCCTTTATCAGCCTAAATCACTCACATACAGACCCTCAACTGTAGGCACAGAAATCTGTTGACCTGCAGAACATCTGCTGCCAAAACCTCTTGGTATCTCATCAGGTTTGAAGAGCCTTCAACCGGCTGGCTCTGAGTAAAATCTTCTTTTCTCACAAGGGAAGGGGGGAAGTGGGTACCAAGCAGAGCCTAAAAACACTTGGGATTTTCAAAACCACAGAAGGGCTGTGTAAACCCAGCACACAAGTAGGGCCAGGACAGCACAGCTCTTTTTGTTTGTGACATCTCTTTGTCAAAGCTGAGGGCTGAACATGACGGTCTGCAGTCAGGGGCACAAAGAGGAAGCACAACAACATCAAAATGATACATAAAACACAGTTTTCCTCTCTCAAGTGTAACATAACATGGCGAACAGTATGCTGACCCTGAAAGCGATACTAAAAAGCAATTAAAAACACAATGCATTGCTGAGATGCCAATAGGATTTACAAACACGCGCTTAAACAGCAGGATCTGGCGTCAGTTCTCTCCACAACTACTAACATAAATATTTCAGATTTATTATTACGCGGGGGAAGCGGACTGAAGGAATGACCCGGCTACGCTTTTGTTATTATTACACAGAGTGCTGTGAGCGGCTTTGACGTTTGTAGTTCCCAGTCCACTAACGTAACTAACTTCCTGCAAGACGAGAGGGACCTCTCCTACAAGCCACCGCGGGCTGAGCAGTTGAACGGCAGCCTTATCGCCCGAGGGACTGCGGAGTGTGGCGAGGGCGATAGACCGCGGATGCCCGCTCCCGGGGGTGTGGGGGGTGGGGGGGCAGCACGCTTCCCGAAGTTACCGCGGCGATCCGACACCGCGACCCTCGAGAACCCCAGCGACGCCCGAAGGGCCGCCCGCCCTCCCCGCTCCCTCCGGGGGAGGAGCCGTTCCCCGCCACCGCTCCTGCGCTGGAGGAGCGGCGTTGCGGGACGGGCTGGTTCCCCGCCGAGGGCCCGCGCGAAGGAAGCGCGCACTTACCCGCCGAGCCGCCGGCGGCGATCTGGTGAGAGGCCTCCTGCAGAAAGCCGCCAGGCTGCCGAGCCATGCTGACCGCCCCGCGGAGATCAGCTGCCGAGCCGGGAATGGGGTCGGGGCCGCGCGCGGTGAGGGAGGGGGGCAGAGCCGTCCCGCTGCAGCCGGGGGGAGGCGGGAGCCGCGGTTATCTGCGGGGGGGGGGGGCCGCGGTACGGCCCGGGTAGAGCCGGGCCCTGCCCACTGCCCGCCGGCCCCTGCCCCCTGTCCGGCGGCCCCCGACGGCGGCAGCGCGGGGCGCGGACTGGAGGCTGAGTGGTTGCCAGCCGCGTGCGCGGCAGCCCTTTGCACTGCTGGGAGAGATGCCGTGCCCAGTGCCACTTCGGGCCATTTACTACTTGTGGGGGTTCGTGCCGCACTGCGCACACTTCCTGCAGTGCCCGTCCCCGCTCGGGCCGAAACCCAGCGAACGCCCTGTTGTTCACTGCTGCTCTGCTTCCAGGAGGAATCGGTGTTCACACCAGATGGTGTGTTCACCATCTTCCTGAAACGCAGTGTGCTTTAAAATCCTTTGGACTATGGCTGCAGCTCTTCAGTGTTCAACGGACATGGGGATTTGGGGTGGGCAGCGTATGTGTCGTGCAAACCCACAGGCCCATACTGGTAACTAAATGCAGCATGGCCTTGAGCACTGTGACACAGTCAGCCCTCGTTCTGACAGTCCCCAGTGTTATTCCTGCCAAGGCCAAACAGTGCTTTTCAGAAGATGCCAGGGTAAAACACACAGGATGATGTTGGCCAAAGGCTCTTCCCCAGAGACTGTATGGGAATGGCTTCACCACTGAAGCGGAGGACAGGTCATGGATGTGGAGCACCCGAGGACTGTTACTCTCAGAGCTAGACAGTGGGCAAAGGTCTACATTTCACCATGTCTGTTGTTTCCATCTTTTCCCTAACTTTGAGTTATCATCACTCATAGCATTTTTTGTGGTTTCTCATAGTTTTTCCATCTTTTTCCTCTAATATTGCTGATTTTTATTAAGCCAACAGGAGGCTTGTCCATTCAGCTCAAGCTTGCTCCTTTTCTAACAGTGAGAGGATATATACATACAAACATGGTTCCACTGGTTTTGAGGAGAGAATAGAGCTAGTGTTGATCTCAATGGCACATTTATTGGAGTTAAGAACATAGATTTTTAGGGAAATGTCTTTTGAATAAGATTCTAGATTGTTAACCAGTCATGTGGATAACTGGGAATTAATTTATTTGTTTTCTTGCTAACAGCTCTACAGTGTTAACACAGACAAGAATATTCATTTCGAGTGAGAAATTCTTCACATTATCTTCAGAGTGATTCTGAAGACCATGAATCACCTTGAATTTTTTGAAATAAGGCTAGATTTGCTGGCACATCTTGAAAAGAGAAGGAAAAGAAAGATGTTTTTTTTTTCATTTTTTTTTTTTTTTTTGACTTTGCTACAGGGAAAACAAGATCAATCAAAAAAGACAAAAAATGCCACCACAGTTTGCTGTTACCTTACAAACTCGACAGTATAAGTCTCTTAAAAGCATAATTTGTAACTAGGTGCATATTATGTATTCCTGAGGAACAGCTACTAAAAGCAAATGTTGGTACCCAGTTCTTTTTCTGTTAGAAAAAGGATTGCTGTCCACTTAATTCACTGGGAAATAACCTGCATACAAACAAAAACCCATAACATTCTCTGGTGAGGTGCATTTTGAGAAGGGAGGATTCTTCAACAGCTGACAGGTGCGTTTTGTGCCTAACGTTTTGAAACTGCAGTACTTTCATCCCCTTCATTCACCTTTCTGAGAATCGTTTACCAAACCTTTCCAAATGTTTTCTTGTTTCGAGAAGCATGTGCAGGTACCTTAGGATTTGGAAGTCAGAGCTTAAACAAAACTTAATAAAAATGTCTTTGAGAAATGCTTTTATGAAGCCTGCTCCCATAGTATTGTTCTGATGTGTTTGTAGAGTGTTTCTGAACGTGTTGCAATAGTTTAGCAACAAATGTTGCTAGGTCACTGGAAGTTCCAAAGATAAAATGAAATGTAGCCTTTAACAAAGAGAAAAGGAAAGTTTTTATTGCTGCTGTAAAACCATGACAAAAACATAAGAACTTACAAATATACACGAAAGAGTTGAAGCAATAAAATTGAGTTACAATACTCAGTTATGTATGATTTGCACGCAGCAGAAAACAAATGGTTACTTGAATTCTTCAGTGCATCTAAAAGCAGAGTGGGAATTCGTGTGGGAATACAGAACGACTTCCTAAAATTAAAGAACTTCTAATGTGATGACATTTAAGTAATTAAAATCTCAACTTCAGTTTCTCATTAGCATTAGCTAGTTCCCTTGGTTTTGCTCTTTGAGACTGCTACTCAATTAAATACAGCAGGATCACCTGTTCTCCAGTGCTTGGTATCATCAAAAAGCAGATGCTGGAACATCACTGCTTCACTTGTTGCAGGGATGTAGGTCTCACTACGCAATGCTCCTTTAATACAAATAGCAAATCTGGTATTAAGCTAGACTTGTTGGAGGTGTTCGACAGTCAAGAAAATCTTGGAGTTGATCAGATCAAGAAGTTGTTTGATTAGAGTCATTGTATACACAGGGTGTCGTTGCAGCAAAAAGGTTTACATAAAAAATCTGCTTGTATTTAAAACACCAATCTGTTGACCCCAGCACTATTAAATTCTCTTGCTAAAATCCTCATATACTGCGCTTCTCCTTCCCTGCTCCCCCTCAGCAAGGCAGCGTTCCCATTGTACGGGTTTCCCAAAGCACTTGCAGGCTTAATCCCATTTCCACATGGCCTCTTTCCAAACCCTCACACGCAGCTCTCCATTCTCCTCCTCCATCGCCTTGGCGGTGTTTCTCTCTCCATAGGTGGGGAATACCTCTCCTCGCCAACCCGGGCAGCTCTCCAAAAGAAAACAACTTTTTCCCGTGCACGGGTAGCGCAGGCAGGCCAGACGCCAGCTGTGCCCACGCACCCCCCGCACATCTCGGCCTTGCGTCGCCTCTCCCGCCCGCACGGCGGCGTCGGCAGCCCCGCCCCGCCCCGCCTCGCCCTACATCGCCCGGCCCGAGTCCCGAGCCCCCCCCCCCCGCGCAGCAGTGCCGCCGGGCCCCGCCCTCGGACCGCCGCCCCGCCGCCGGCCCTCGCAAGCTGCGCGCTCGCGGGGGTGGTGCGTTCGGTCCTCCTCCTGCCGCGGCTGCGGCTCTCGGGCTTTGTTGTGAAGGCTGCACGCCGGCAGCGTGCCCGCGGGGGAGGAGCGCGCAGGTAACGGGGCTGGCGGGGCGCTTCCTTCGGCTGCTGCGCTGCGCTCGGGTTCCAGCTTGGCCCCTCTCCCGCGATGGGGCCCCGCGCTCTGCCCGCGGCGCTTCCCCGCCCCTTCGGCCCTCCCCGCCTCCCGCTGGGCCTGCTCCGCCGTAGGACGGCGGCTGTGTGGGACGAGGCAGCCTGTTGCTGCAGAAGCGCCGGTCGTTCCCCTCGAGGCTGGGAAAGTGGGAAGCGCAGGGGGGTACGCGGCTCGGAGTGTGAAGTGGTGTCAGCTCTGTGGCAGAGGGCTCCACGGGCATCTGCTCCTCCAGGGGGAAGTCGTGGGGTGAGCGAGGAGTGTAACCCGCCCGAGCAAACCGGGGAGGTCAGAGCTGGATGTTGCAGTTAGGCAAGAACAGGCTGCAGGCGGCACTCAGAACTGTAATGCTTTAAAAGAGGTGAGGGAAAAACAAACAAACAAACAGAAACAAAAGCACGCAGTAACAATCACCAAAGTAAACTTTGTCGCCTGTGATTCTGTTCTGAAAATTTATCACATAAAAAAAAGTCTTTAAGATGTTTCCATTCATTTTGTACTTCAGCTCCTAATTCAAGTAAGTTTCATGTGAGCTTGTTTCCTTGATGGTGTTATTTCATTTGAAGCGAAGAACGTTTTTTGAGTGTGAGCAGTCTGGAGGATTGTTTCTGTCTGTCCGTGAGGACATATTTCACTCTGGCTACACGCGCCCTTGGATAGACGGGAAACCACTGTTTTAATCTTCTTTGTTTATTTAAATACGTTGTGTGTTAAACTTTTTTGTGAACTTTTCCGAAAAGTGAAAACGAAGTCTAAATTTTTAAGATAAACATACTGTGCGAAGTGGCTGGCCGTTCTGTTTTTATTTGGTTTTGTTTGCATAACAAAAGGTAGCCATGCACGGCGAGGTCCTTCAGCTGTTAGGCGGAGGTGTGAAACTGACCCGTGAGCACGGGCATGGTGGGAGGCTGCCCTTCAGCTCATCACCGGTTTCATTCTTTTGAAAGTGATGAATTTGTCTTACCTGTCCAGCTGAGGATGAGTGACTACAGCTCTAGTGCAGCATAGAAAGTGAATGGAAGGTCTGGCAGTTAACAATCATGTATCGTATTTCAGAAGGGACAGCTGCTGCTGCAAGGTTGGGGGGAGGAGGTGGAGCTGTAAAGCTGTGCTACATCCGATCAGCGACAGCAGTGCTGAAGGAACTGCAGCCCTCCCAGAACTTTGCTTCCTAGTAAAAATGCCTGTGGCAAGATAGATGGGAGCAGAACATCCATCTGCCCTCCTGCCCATTTCTTACTTTTTTTGGTCTAGTTTTATTCCAAGTGCACAGACTGGTAAGCTCAAACCAAGCTAGTAGATCTCTTGGTCAGGATGGTGATGTAGTCTCTTAAAATTAATGAATGACTCCTTATCATGTGCATTTCTGTGTGCCCTTTTTGAAATTGTTACAGTTTTTCATGCAGCAATACCGCTATTTTTTTTTCTTTTTAATAGCCCATTTCTGATCCCCATCACAGTTTCCAATGAGAACAAAGCTCTTCTATCATAGTGGGTTGAAAATCAAATTTTTAAGCATATTTGTGCCCAGCTTTCAGAACTAATTAGACTGTTTGGGGTTAGTTTGTTTAATGTACTAGTTTTCTCATTTTGGAGAAGAAAGTGTTACTCTGGTTCTTTGCATTCTGTTATTCTCTATCCATTTTTAGAAGTCATTCTAGACTGTGCTGAATTCAAACTACCCAGTTATGTTGTTAATTGATTTCCTTGATCATGAAGAAACAAAACAGTTTTGTTGGGCTCTCCTTGCAGCCAGGCAGTTGTATTTCTGGCAGTTACAGGAGTGTGGTGTTAATACCCTCTGACCCAGCACTGGTCTTTTGCACGTTGTGTTTTTGAGAGTCCTGATGTTGGTAGAAACATAAGGAAATGTTCAGAGCTTGATGGAAAGTGCTAGAGGGGTGAAAACATGGTTTTGATGGTATGTGGAAATAATCATTAAGTTATTAACAGATCACAGGAATCAAAAGAAGAAAGATAGATGTGAGCTGAGAGTGAAGGGCAATAAATGTTTAAACACTTATTAGAAAGAAAGAAAAAAACATTTTGGGCTCCAGTGTGTTAACAAATTCTGCCATGCAGTAATGTTGCAACTGCTGTAAGTTATCATCTGTGGCACTGGCCTATTCCTTTCAAAGGAAGGGATACAGCTGTGTAAGGGACCAGTGTGCATGCTCTTTTGTTGAGAATACTCTGTGCTGCTTTGATCCACCAATTCGTTAGGTGGTAGGACAGTTTGTGTGCTCCCTGCTGGCAACGTGGGCCATGGCAGACTTCTGTTTGCCATGGTGGCACTTAACATACACTGTTATCTGTTTGTTAAGGGCAGGTTAAAATGGAAAATGGTAATTACTGCAGGGTGGTGGCTTTAGCTTGCATGCCACTTGCAGGCATGTTTCTGTGGATTACAGAGTAGGGAAGGGGATGAATGATGGAGTCCCCAAGTGGACACGCAGCGTAACATCGTAAGAAGATCTAGCATCTGCGTTTCCTCTTTTGTGACTGAGTCTGCCATGTAACACAGCAGTAACTCAGTTTTAACAAGTCATAAAGTAAGAACAAGTCAACCTGTAGGCAAGCAGATACACCTTGTTTGTTTGTTAGAGCAATTCTTAAAATGAAATTGTTCTTATGTATATAAGAATCTATTTATAGAGTGAGGGTGCATCTGACCATGTTGGTATGCATTAGCCTTTTGGGCAGTCCTGCAACAAAAAGGAGTCTTGTTAAGATATTAAAGAAAGAACTTTGGTATCTGTTAAGCATTGTTTTGGTTTTTAGGGAATTATCTAAAGAAAAAAGGCAGAACACAGAAAGAATGAATGTTTGTTGTTGCTAAAATTTATACTAGAAGTCCATGTTGGCAACTTTTGGTATAGTTAAAATTATCAATATGTATGTGGCTCAGTTTTAGCAGGGAATAAATTACGTGACACTGGATCATAATGTTATCTTCTTATTAGAAAGAAGTCTCAAGCAAAATGATGTCACAGATGCAGTAGCAAATCAAGGAATAAACACAACTTGCCTTCAAGTGAGTGGCAAAATTTCCACTAGTTGCAGGGACATGGGGTTACATTTTGTTGGTGTGGAAGAAGTAATTGGTAATGACTTCAGTGCCTGGAGGGGCATTAATTCTTGCACCATGAAATCCATAGTAAATTGAGTTAAGGAGATCTGCATAACATGCTGGTAGGCAAATGTTATCCTTTCTGTCCTTTTGTGTAAATCTTTTGAAAGATAGAATTTGATCTTTAAGTTACACATTCATTTAAGTCATAATATTTCAGCCAGCTATGCTCTAATTTAAATGTTAAGTGTGGAATAAATTAGAAAAATCTAATCTGCTTCAGTAGTGTAATACTGGGACAAAGAAAGTTTAAAATGTTTGGTTATCGATTAGTTCTGTGGAGGAAGGGGGTGGAAGTTCCTGTCAGAATTCATGAGGAGAACACAGTTGTTTGGTGGTCTAAACAGGAGATGCTCTTATGCCCTGCCTTGAGGGATCAAGGATTGCTAACAGTTTGAATTTTTAATGGTCTTTTTTGGAATGTACAGATCCAGTGACCTTTGATTTGTGTTTTATTTGTAAACTAAAAATGTCCTTTTTACAAAGAGAGGATTTAGAGATGAAGAACTGCTTCATGGTTGGATATATGTATGGATTTTGCCTCTGTGTGACTAAACCCAGAATTTCTGTTGTTAATCATGAGTCTAACAAATGGTAGTGGCCTTCGATTGACTTGTGAAAAGGGAATAGGGCTTTCTAAAGCATGGCAGTTGATGTATGTGTAAATGAAAAGTATAACTAATTTTTATTTTGGCAGAGCACAAAAACGTTATTGTTCCCTGTTTCAATTTCTAATGTGCAAGTTAATTTTGTATACAAATTTATGTAATGAATATTGACTCCTCTTTTGGATGTCTGTGGTTTGTTTCCTCTGGGAGTCATCAGCTCTGCTTTAACTCTTTAACTTGGTTTCTTTACACTGTTTCCAAATTGTAGATTTGTCTTCTCTCTCTGTTAATTCTAACATACCAACAGGTGGAAAAGTGAAATTCTTCTTGCTGCTTATACATTACATCTGATAGTAAATAGCAGTTTGTATTATGTTTTTCTTTTTTTCATTCCTCTATATTTTTAGATGTAGAAGCTTAATTGATGGGTAGAAAGGTAAGTATGCTTTACCAAGAAAAATGGTAACTCAGCTTCTAGCTGAGTGTTGCTAGAGAACCGAAAGTGCTGATTGAGCATAATTTTTTTAAAAAAAATTGCTCTATGACTTTCTATTGGTGATTTAAATGCTATTGGAAGTGGTTATTCAAAATAAAGTATATTTTATTAAGCATTCAGTTCTCTCAGTAATGGCATTTGAAGATACAAATTTTATAAATAGCTACATATGTTTTTTTAAATGTACAGCTAGTTTTAAGTGAAAGAGATTGGATGGTGAAATGTAGAGGAGATATGTATCCTAATAGAGTACCCTGTCTGGAGTTTTGATTGCTGTCACTGCATAAATTATATTCATCCTCTGGTAAAGTTATTAGCATTAGTTTTAGAAAGGCATGTATATTTTTTTCAAATACAGTTCACAATTTCTAATTTTTATGATTTACAGTTGGAATTCCTTTGGGATTCTGTTTCTCAGTGTAGTGTCCTTGTGATTTGCATTTAAGTAAGCAGAAATTACAAGTTCTATAGGATTTTTCAACATTAAGTTCTTGATAGGTGAGAATGTGTTAACTTGTTTATGAAAATCCTTAGAGGCATGAGAAACAAAGCAGTTTTTTCATCATGGTTAGCTGTAGTGTACTTGTATGTATACGTGCACAGATGGAGGTAGTTCTTCCATTTGCCATTGCAGGGATGTGGGTTCCCTTGTCTGAGGCGGTTGACACATGCACTATGTTTGCTTCTTTGTATCTTCTTTGCACATAGGAAAATAGTACTATGAAACAGCTTTAAGATCTATTGAATGTGTCTTTCTTAAAAATAAATAAATGGGAAAGACTGACTTTCATCAGATCTCAGCACTTTCAGTATGCAATCTAGTTATAAAGTAAATAAAGTCAAAATAAAACATGCTTGCTCTGTCTACTGGTCAGCTGAAGCAAGATTATGGTGAAATTATGCAGTTCTAATTGGGCAGTAGCTGGAATTGTTTTATGTAGCTTTTTGAAGTACGTCACCTCCTTGGTGGAGCTGCAGAAACGTTTCCTGATACTGAATTTCTTTATTCGGTTTATTACTAGATGATTGATAGAGGTAGTTTCAAGGACATTTATTTGCTTAGTGTAAGAAAAGTGGAATCAATAGTCAGATACTAATTAGAGTCTGCTTTCACATATGTTGACTGATTTTTATTCCACTTTTTTGTTGTTTTTGTTGTTGTTGCTGCTAATTGTCAGGATACTGTGAGCTTGCTGTCAGTGTAAACAGTTTAAGATAGAATAAAAATGAATATTGAAGTAGTTAAATGCTTAGTTTTCATGATCTACGTCTAAAGGAAAACAAACACTTATTGATAGATCCGTCTATGTGGATCTGTTTGTAATGGCATTTATTTTCATTAGACCACAGGAATCCTGAAGTTAAACTTTTCCCTTTGCACCTGATTACGTATGATGAAGAAGGATGTGGTTCCACACCTACATCCTTCTCAACTGATGTCATTGCTCCTTAAAGAGACCTCGGCAACCCTATAGCTGTGCTCAGTTATATGTTAAAATCTGTTTGGATTAAAATTTGAATTTGACAAATGAAAATCCACCTTTAAGGGTCCAACTATGTTTTCCCTTCCAGTTTAGAGAGAGGAAAAAAAAAAAAGCAAGGAAGCATTCTAGTCTGATTCTGTGGTGCTTACAGCTGAGTTCAGTGTAGGAGATTTTGTCTGCGACTCTCTTCAGATATCTTTAGGTGAACAAGCTACATGGGGAGAGCTGGACCGTAGGCTGGACTGTGCACTCACTGCTGTCCTCCTTCACCACTGCTCACTGATTGTGTGGGATGTCCCATCGTGCCTGAGTTTTGTCACTCCTCACTGCATCCCTGCGTTCTTGCTGCCATGCCGCTTGGTGGTTCCCAGTGTTCCTGGCTGAAGTTGTCTTTTGTTTTTTTCTGGGGAGGAGTTTAGGAAAGTTTGATGCAGGGGGTAGAGGTCCCCTGATTCCACTACCTGACCTCATTGTGCTCCTGCAGTAGTTGGTCCCTCTTGGCTGATTTATATCTGCTTAAAAACAAAGGAGAAGGCAGGAACAAGTTGTGGAGCCCACAGTATTTTCTGTGTGCCATCTCTTTTCCTGCATAAAGTCCTAGATGAGCTGCTGGCCTTTTTCAGGCAGCATTGGAGGGGAGAGCTGTGCCTTGACAGCCTATGGGCAAGTGTCCAGGCCGGGAGACCAATGGGAACGTAAAACCAAGTAGGATCAGCAAGGCAAGGAGTAGAAACATAGTCACAGGTGGTCTTCATTTCTGATATTCCAGACCGTGCAGAAATACAGGTAGTTCAATTCCAAGGCGTATGAAGCAGCAGCAGCCAACCTGAGCACGCGGCTCTCGACAGCAGGTGGCGCTGTGCGCTGCGTGCCGGGGCCGAGCGGGGCCGGCAGGCGGAGCCCCGGGCGGCTCTGCGCGCCCCAGGGACGCCCGCTGCCCTCTGCTTAGCAGCCGTAATAGCTCTTGGGCGCGTTCCACCTGCGGCACGGTGCCAGCGCTGTGGTTCACACTGCCCAGCTCGTTTCTGCAGTGGACGAGTTTTGCTGACGTCTGTGGGGTCGCTTGTAAAAGTCAAGGATATCTGGATCGCAAACATTTCCTCAGAAATAATTTTACCAGGTGCAGCCCTGTAGGCAGACTCATTACTGTTCCAGTTTGGGAATCGTTGCTTAAAGTGATGAGGTGCAGAATAGTATTTTAGAGGTTGTTCTTGTTTGGTGGTGTTTTGCTTTAGGATTTTTTTGTCTGCTTATTTTTGAGTGTTTTGTTTTTGTTGGTGGTATTTGTTTGTTTGTTTTTGCTGTCAATAAGCATGTACTTCAAAACCTGCTGGATTAGAGTTGTGTATGTGCTATGTAACACAAACCCTGCACTCCTTAATTGAAGCTGATGGACTAGGAGGAAGTTTTTCACTCAGAGGGTGGTGATGCACTGGAACGGGTTGCCCAGGCTGTAGATGCCCCATCCCTGGAGGCATTCAAGGCAAGGCTGGATGTGGCTCTGGGCAGCCTGGTCCGGTGGTTGGTGACACTGCCCACGACAGGGGAGTTGAAACTAGATGATCCTTGAGGTCCTTTTCAACCCAGGCCATTCTATGATTCTATGACTGATATTTACATTTCAAAACAATGCAAGGTGTGTGTGTCCTGATTCTCTGGCTGCGCAGTAGCACCCCTGTGCCTCACAGCCTTTTGGAGAAATACAGTCGTCCTTACAGACCACAGGGTTGTCTGGTGTCTGCGGGAACACCAAGCTGAGCTGCAAGCTGAAATAATGTTTGGAAATGTGTTTCTGTGTGCTGGTTATTAAGTGCATGAAATCTGCATTCAGGTGTTAAGGAATGAGAGTAGAAGAGATAGTGAAAACATTTGTCAGAGGGAAATTATGGAGTTAGAACTGTACTGAAATGCCATCATTTGGTTAGCTTTATTTCTTTGATGGTTAATAGTCACTTTTGCATATGGTTTGAAAAAAGGAAATTGTACTTTTTTTGTTGTTGTTGTTTTTATACAGCACATTAGCAAACTGTAATACAACACTGAAGTGTCAGTCCTGCCTGTCGCACACTCTCCAAACTGCAACAAAATGTGTTTGTGAAGCATATGCATAAAGCTATCTTCTCATTTCTCTTTGTATCTGCCACTGATAAATGCTAGTAAAAAATAAGGACAATTAGAAGATGGTTTGGTTCGGACAGTTTTTCTTTCTAAAAAATCTTTCTGAAGTTTTTAAAATATCATTTATTTTCAGTCAACTGTGTATAGTTAGGCTTGTCAGAGCATTGTGATAATGTGTGAGGAGATCTAAAGTCTGTCCCTGAAACACATCAATCATATATTTTTAAGAGGAGTTTAAAAAAAAATATGGCAACATTGAAGATTTTGCATTTGAGCTAGTAGCTTTTACAAGTGAGCAGTTTTGAAGAGATCAGATTGTATAAGACATCTGAGTAAAACACTTTGTCAATTGCTTTGCCAATATTTTCTAAACAGTTAGAATTCAGCCACCTTGGACAGTTGGCTTTAAGTTTTGGTGGAGGTGGAAAGTGCAGCTGAAGGTCCCATTGGACCAGAGATCAGGAAGAAAAGTCATAACTTCCCCGGTCTTCTTCCTCCTAGAGAGAAAAACAGAAATAATCTTGTGCAAATAGTCCATTGTATGAAACATCACAAATCCAAGTGTCCAGCAATATCTCTTATCCCTTTTCAAACATCAGCAAAATATCCAAACATCATGATGAGGATGATGGTGTGTATGTTCAGTTCTGAGGATGCTACCCTGGATAGTGTGATGTAGAGTCAGAAGGCATCTGTCTGAAGCCAAGTGAAGGTTGTATCATTTGGGCAGCACAAGTGTGAAAACCAGTGTTGTGCCAGAGGCTGGGATGTTAGCACAAAATATAAGCTGTCGAAGAAAATAAAGATTTGGGGTAAGTGTTTTTGTAGTAAGCTTACAATTATTAAGGGAAGGTTTTTAAGTTTTAGCTCATGATCTTGGTAAAGGAGCATTTTCTTTTGGAGATGAAGGGGACTTCATACGAAGTAGTTTGTCAGTAAAATTTTCAGTGAGATACAGAATAGAGCTGAGGAGACAAATGGTCCAAAAAATGATATGCTAACAAGTGTTTACTCTTAGAAGCAAAAGAAGAGCTTCTTCAATCTTGTATGAAACATGAAATGAGTGACACAGTCAACAAAATGAATTTACTGGTCATTAAATGCGGTGGGAGGGAAGGAAAAGCAGAGCCATTTGCTGGCCTTAAAAAGTTTTTGACATAAAAAACGTAAAACTCCAAACCCACCTGCCAGTGCATAGAGAAAATCATGACAAGATGACTGATAACAAATGTTTTTCTATGTTCCACGGATCAGTAGAATTTGGCAGTTGCCCTGAAGAAAGTGAAGACTAAATCTGTGTGTTCAGCATTGCTTATGTATCAGCACCTGCTTCTTTTGAGAGCTGTTTAGATTTTACAGAGTGCCTGAAGCATTAGCAGAGAAATATAACAAATGTCTAATAGCAGATCTTGAAGGAAAATCTGAAGCCTTGACCCAAGGAAGATGATGGAAATGTAGAATTAGCAGTTGCGGAAAGCTCTGGGAAGATTCAGGGCTTCTAGGGTTTGGTTCCATCTCTTTTAATCCAAAAGATCTCAGGTGGAAACAGAAGCATGATAATTCTGAATTATCATATAGGCATAAGTAAAAGATTTTTCTCTTGACAGTTAAGAGCATCTCAAAGGATTGTAATAGACTGTCCATAAAGTAATGTGACATTTTGCTTCATTTAACAGGTTACACTGAAGTGGGGAATTAGTTTATGGTAACCAAGAGCCCCTTGGAGAACTTGTACAATGCAGAACCAAGTATAATGTTGTGCAGAGACCTCAGATCCTCTGCAGGATGTGATACTGACCAGATGTGATACACCAACTGACAGACAAAAGTCTGCTGAGATCTGAGGGGTTTCTGATTGCAAATGAGGGCACAGAACACTTAAACGACTGCAGTCTTATGCAAAAAAATAATAATTTGCATGAGATCTTTGAACTTTTTGTGACTTAAATTTGCATCTTAGGAGTAGGACAGGGCAAAGTTTTTGGGGTTTAATGTTTGTTCAGCTTGCAAAGCATCTTACAAAATACTCATTTTTCTGTTCTTTCAGTAATATATATGTGGTATATACTGACAGTCTGGCCCATGCCTGGAGAGAGATTTCCTGCTGGGCTAATGAACCCTAATTGTGGGCTAGTTATCCCTATCTGTGGTACTTTCGTTTAACCATAAAGGAAATTCGAAGGATAAAGTGGCCCAATACTGTCATTTATGAGGTAAACAATATGGACTATACTGTTTATGGAGTCTTCCCAAATTTTAGTTGAAAAGGTCATCAGGTAGCTAAGAGGGAAAATCAGCTGCTGGCTAAAATATTTTAAATAGTGTGCATCTGTGACAGCCTTTTCTGAAAGCTGAGTGACTTTGAGGGTGATTTTGTTCTTATTTCCCTTCGGAAGTGGATCGTACAAGCTTGGAAATTGTGCTTGCTTCCTTGCTTAGCTTTTTGAAGTCAGGGTGATTCAAGCTGCCATTACCATTTCTTATCCAGCGATGAGCAGCTCTCTCTATTCCTTGTATTAAGGCACAGATTGCAGATGAATGTCACATGAATGCCTGCTTCCTCATTTTCTTGTTTGTAGAACAGATCTGATTTTCCAGGAGATGTTGATGTGTCCCAGTCATTCTTGCAGAAACTGTTTGCAGTCTGATATGGGATGAATGTTCTAATCCGAGCTTGGATCGAAATTTTTGATGCTCATATCTTTCCTTAAATAGCGTACCTTGCCTTTAAAATATTTTAAACTTATTTTACACAATATATACATGTGTGTCTATTCATATTAATATAGAAAGAAATTTTAAATGTGCTAGTATTAGGATTTGTAACTGTTTATTTTCTAGAATCTGGCCATGTTGAAACTGTAGTCTGTTTTACAATTTCTCTCTAGCTCTCTGTTGTAGTGCAGTTTTTCTGAAGGACTTGTTGATTGGTTTTTCTTAGTTTGAAGAAGCTGTCAGAGAAATCTTGTGTTGTTTTTTTGTTTTGTTCATCAAATCTGATGACAATATGAAAAAGATGCTACCCAAATGTTTTCTTCAATCAACTAAAAGTGTATTTAACTGCTTTAATGCAAGATGAAAAACTTGATACTTATGTATATGAATTCGCCTATACAAATGAGGCTTTGATAAAATGTTTTCATCACTTATTTGCTCATATTCTGTGATTTTACAGTTAACTAGGGAAGTAAGAGTAATCATTTTTGTTGTATGCTTTTGTGAGCTGGATGTAAATTAATCACAGAAGTACAGTGTCAGCATGAATTAATTATGCAGGTAAGCCGAATGGCTATTTCATTATTTTATTTAAATGGTGATAGCTTGAGAAGATCTTTTGTCTTAATAGATTAGCCAGAATTCATTCAAAAAGTCTTAGTATGTTTAAGGTAATGGAAAAAAAAGAATCGCTTTCAGTACATCCTAGCAGAGATCCTGTTTAAAACGGATGACAGCCTGTCACGTTCAGTAGCATATCAGTCATCAGATTTATTCTAATTCCTTAAGCTGAACATTTCATTCAAGCCTGTAGATTGTCTTGTCAAGCAACCAAAAGCTTCATAGCATTTCTGTCAAGCATGTAGTTGCACCAGCAGTTCACAAATAAATGCTAAGCTGCAAAAATGTTTATTTTCTTTAACATTTTATTCAGATCACTAAACTGTTCTCTCGTGTTTTTTTCTCTTTATCTGTTTATCAGAAGGTATTCAAGGAGCTACTTTCTAAACGTGCCTCATCCTGACCATACCCACTTCAGGCCAAGGGCCATTGTTTGTGGATGTTGTTTTTACTCATAGCAGTCTAGACCACCGTGCTTATGACATTCCTCCTGTAATCACAAAGACCCAGTGAGCAGCTTCATTTTTTGCATATGAGAAGGAATGCTACTGCAGGTGTGCATGAAGTCCTGGTGTAGCCAGTCCTGCTTTGGGGCATTGGTGGTGGAGTTCTGCCCATATGGGAAGTTAAAATGTTATCAGACCAAATGGGTATGGCATTCTCCCTCTTTATTCATCAGAATCTCTTTGTCTTTTTTTTTTAATGCTTTACTGGGCATGTTTGCACACACATGGTGTGGCTGAGTTGGGCTCCTTGCATTTATTTCAGATCCTCTCTCTTTGAGGAAAGGTATCTTTCTTGTCTTTTTTTTTTTTTTTTCCACCCCTTCTTGTCAGTCTTATACTTTGATTAAAAGAAAATTTCTATGTAAATTATATCACTTCCATACAAAGTAGCTGAGTCTCTGCAGTAGTGAGAACTTGTCTTGAGACACAGTTGGCTTTCTTTGAAATCAAGATGCACAGGTCTAGGGTAGTAAAGTGCTAGAAATGGTTAGTAGAAGCAGTGCTAATTAACATGCCCTTTCACAGAGAAGGAAACCTTTCTCAGTGATAAGAAATATTTAATCCGTGCTAACTGTCTACAGTTACCAATTTCAGAATTTAACTCCGCTTTCTACTTCTTCACTGGAATTTGTGATTTATTCTAATAAATGTTGATTTTTATGTCACTTGCATGCAGTGCTATATTTTTTCTTTCCTAATCTGATGTTTTTCTTTATCGTAAAATACTAGAGTTTTTATATTGTACTTTAGTTTATTAAATAACAAATACATTCTTTTAGGGGGCTTATTCTTATAACAGGTATTCCAAAAGTCAGACTCTATGTCTCTAAAATCAACTGTACGATTGAAACCCTAGATAAAATTAAAGCTGGCATGTATTTAAAAAAAAAAGTCAAGACTGTGAAAAGTCAGAAAATAAATTTTACTTGCATTCAAAAATAGAAATGTGTAGTATAGACAAAAACTCATTACAGACAGATAAAATTTGATTTCACACGAGGTTAATTGTTTTTATGTATTTTATATTTATTTATAAGATCAGATGAAGTCTTGGAGTTCCAACTGAATAAAATGAAACTGATAAGCACTGTCCTTCCTAGTACATTTTCTTCACTTGCATCATAATGTTAGCAATTCAGATATTTTTGATTTTCAAATCAGTGAATATATATTACCTCTTTCAATACCCTTCCATATGTTACCTGGACTGAAATTAGCATCCTTATTAAAAAGAGGTTAGTATAGATCTTGTTTGAGTTCTGTTGCTGAGAATGGAACTCTTGTTTCAGGAACACTGAGAAATTAGATTGGCCCAGTTCAAGCATTCCTGTGTGTACTGGAGATCTAGTTGATGAGATCCAAATGCTGTTTAGGTGACAAAGCTCATGACTGAAGTATTTATTTCTGTAATAAATTGCTTCCCATCAGTAGATATTATTTTCTTCAGAATCAGTTCTCCATTATGTCTTGAAGAGAAACAAATTTAACTATTTTTCAGATTTGGCAGGATAGTAAAAAGGATTTTAAGTCTCCACAAACAAGAATATACTTTGTGGGTGCTTTTATCCTGTAAGGAGGTGACTCTGTCTTACATACTTCAGCTGTCTATGTCAGATTGACCTAAAGGAGGAGGCACTCCGAGTAACCATGCTGCAATCAGTACTTGGAAATGTGGATGGCCAACCAAAGGACATCCTCATCTTACTGAATATGTTAAATGGTTAACCTGAAACACTGACTGTTAGTGTTTTCATAGGTAACATACTGAAGCTACTGAGTCCTAGAGTAATAAGAAAGTAGCCTCAAGGTATTAGCTGCTTCACAAATACTGTTAGTAGACTGGCCAGATTATTGTGACAGCCTGGATGTTTTAAGAAATGCTGGCTTCCAAGGCACGTATTGATCTTGTTGTATAGAGACAGTCATTTTTTACATCAGTTACTTGTTAGACTGTAGATTTTCTGGGCTCCCATTGAAGTACCACACGAGTGTCTCTGAGGTCAGTAGTTTGCTGCTGTTCCTTGTATTTAGTCATGCCAAAGAGTAGTGACAAAGGGTGAGAGGGCTTGTCTGATTTCGGTCTTCTAGGTAAGTGTTGGGACTGCAAACGTCTTGTGTTTTATTCAGAGGCTGTAGTTTGTTCAGTTTCATCAATGAAAAGGATGCTGTGAAGGAATCAGTCTGTATGACCATGATCTTTGTTGGATAGACTTCAAGGTAAAGGGTTTTGTGTACCATCTAGTTTAACAAACAAGTATGATACTTGCTAAGCTTCTGCAAAGGCATCAGTTCAGCAGCTTTAGTTTGCTGGGCTTGTTGGTTCATAAGATTGTGGAGATCTGCTTTTCAGTGCAGTGGAGCATTCTTTCTAAGTGGCAAAGGTTGATGAAACCACAGAAGGACTGATAAGGAAGTGCAGCTTCCTCTAAGATTAGACTCCTTCATTTTTCTTTTGATACAGTGGGATTGTAATGAGCCCGTTTCTGATGTGATACAACTGTTTAAAGACAGCAATGTACCCAGTCACTATGGCCAGTAAATATGGCAATGTGGCACCCTGAAGGTATACAAAAATGGGCCACCCATGAAGGGCCCCTTTTATCATGAAGGTTTTCAATTAGATTGTAATGTGTCAAGAGACTCTTTTATACTGGAACTTACAGTCAGTGGGAGCTTAAGTTAGTTTTCTGCACTAGAGTAGTGTAAAAGTAAGGTGTTATAAATACAGCTGGGAGCAGAATTTACGTTCTTGCTTTAAGAACTCAGAGTTTGATGGTAGCATAAGTAAACATGGTTGTGGGGTGCAACACTTTCTCACACTATACTGAAGGTGACTGCTGTGCAGCTGTACAAGGTAACTCTAATTAAAACAGTTTCCCCTTGAAATGTAATTTTGTTCTTCCTCTTCACTATCCAGTGGTAGACTAATATTTGTCTCCAGAATGTTTTTCCAGGATCCGAAGTGGAATTACAGTATGTGAAGGTTACTAAATAATAGGCAAAATTATAATTCTCTTCATAGTTTAAAAGTATCTTTCATATTTCAAAAACCCTCCTGGATGTAAAATTCTTTTGGCAAACATTCACTGTCTTGCACTTAGGAGAGAAAACTTACTAAAAACAGCATATGCTGCTATCGCACCAAGGTTCACCTCTAGTTATTATCTGCCCAGTAGTTTGTTTCCTGTTTAGTGTGCTATACACTCACCAAATTTATCTTATAAAGTAAGGAAAAGAACCCATTGAGATATTACATTTCCTTTTCAGTAATTCAGACATCCAGCCTGTTAGAGAGATCGGGGAAATCATGAATAAACTGTGTGTCTAGTTATTAACGTCGCAGATGTAGTATAAATAACAGTGATGTATGCTTATATATGTGTACTTGGGTGTATTAAAAAAAGACCAAACCTGTAATCCAGAATAGTATAATTCTATGTAAAATTATAACTGTGTATTGGTTAGGAATCTTTTATTGTGAGAAAGCAAAACTTTGTTCCAGTAACTGTAGAAATTAATTCAGATTAATGTTAAATCTTAGTATTTTCAGAAAGGGAAATAAATGTTTGAAATCTTGAATAAATTAACGAGATGTTGAACTATACTATGAAAGCTGTGTCAAAGTGGCATAATTTTATCAGAAAAATTTTACCTTTTTATATTAAAGCTTGAACATGTCAGGATTCATTCTTGACAGCATGAAGTCATGTTAAGATTTGCCTTTGACGGCAAGGAGTCAAGAAAGCGTAACAATCAAGGAAAATTGCCTTCAGTCATGAAATGTTTAAGAACTATTTCAGAAGACTTTTCCCAGTTTTTACTCACAGTTTGACTGTGAAATAGAAAGCTATTTAGAAGTTTTTCTGATGCTATAATGGCACAGAAGTCATTCTGGTGCAACTACCTAGCCTCCCTGTCAGCTACTTTTTCAACATGAAAGGCAAGATAACTTCCCTGGAATCTTAAATTATTTCAGCTTTAGAACATCTGAAAAAATATCATCTTGTGGAATTGTTTTATTGGAGTTTTTGACTATTTTTTGTCTTTCTTTTTTTTTTTTTTTTGATAATTTTATGTTTTATTTATATTTTTGTTTCTATCAAGTCTCTTTTTTTTTTTAGTGATGCCAGACAGTACAACTTGTTATGCCCAGAACATCTGAGAAGCAAGCCTCAAACTGTTCAGCATGATTATGTGCATGAGAAAGCAGCCATCAAAATGAGCCTGGGTTTCAGAAGAGCTATCTAAGTAAGGATTTTGCCTCCTTTGTCTTTTAAGTGGATTTAGAGCACTTTTGCTCCGCCCAGGAGTAAATGTGGGGCCAAGATTCAGCTGCTGTCTCAACACTCTGGGACCAAACTTAATTTCTTCTTTTCACCACCGATGTCAAGTGTTTTGTCAATTAAAACATTAATGTAGCTTGCATTACTCCACTAATCAAGGAGTAATGAGTGTTAGAAATCTGAATTTGTGATGAAGCTGAAAGAACATTCGTCTGCTGCTTTTTACAAAAAAAAAAAAAAGAAGAGAATAATCCTATTGAAAATGGCTCAATAATTCTACGTCTGATGTTTTTCCAGGAAGGTTTTTTGTTGTGTTTGTGTTGTTTTGTTGGTTTTTTGTTTGTTTGTTTTTCTAGCTATTTGTCTTTGTGGGAAGAATCTGAATGACTTCTGAGGCTTAAACATTCTGAGAAGAATTTTTTGTCGGTTATATAACCTACTTATCTGAACCTATTTGTAATTTATGTTCTAAAAGGAATTCTTTAATGCTTCTTCACTACAAATTATATTCATGCTCTTTTTTTTTTCTAAATGATGTTCGAATTTACACTTTAAAATGACTTTAATATGGAGTATATATATATATTTTTTAAGTAAACCTGTCTGCGTTCTTTATTCCCTGTGCTTTGTCATCATAAATTATGACGAGCTTGAGGATTTTTTTACATTGTCCTACATCTTCCTTTGAGAGACCTTCTTCCTTCAGTTTCCTGTTATACATACCTTTACATTTTTAGATGAAAGCTTTAAATGTTTCCCTTATACTGTGTGAAGTTAACTTTTTTATTTTTTGATTGTTTTTTTTTTTGTTACAATAAAGTTTTGAGTATTTTCTAAAGTTGCTTAGATTAAAGAGAAATATATTGTTTTCCCCATAGTAAACAAAAATATTGCAGCAGTTAGAGTGGGAAGTCAGTCATGTTTTAGATTGTTTTCTTAAAATTTGGCATGGAGATCATCCCAGTATCAGAAATTTTTGTGATAGCGTAACTGATGTTCTAAACATCTTTAAATTTTGCTAATACCTCTTCTTTTTCTTTCTTTTTTTCCTCATCGGTTTCCTTTCTTAACTGCCTGGCACTGATTTGGAGTCCATAGGGACCCTCCTTTTAACCTTCCTTTGTTGGTGCAAGATCAGGATGAACTACAGGATGTGTGCAAGTTTACTGTGTTTTTCTCACCTTCCATTTGAATTCTAAATATTCTCAATGGACTTCATTTCGCTGTCCTATAGCATTTATCTCCCATCCTCATGAAATTTTGGCCCACCTCAGAATACCTGTAATCTCAGACTATTTCTGGATATGTATCTTGCTCTTTTAAATGGTACCGGACTTCAGCACCCTTTGATTCTGCATTAAGTCTCAGGGAGGCATCTGGATTAGGTTATTAAAAACACTAGCTTGCCTGCTGTAACTAAGTAGGCAACAAGACTTTATCTACATCTTCCACATTAAATATGTCATTAAACATATGGTCAATGCAGTCACTGGAAAAGCTCCAAAACGATGTTGACAGAGTATAACAAACATATTTTGAAGTGTGTTCTTTCATAGAATCATAGAATGGTTGGAGGAGATACTGAAGACAATTTACTTCCATGGGCAGGGACACCTTCAACTAAGTCATGTTGTTCAATGTGTCATTCAGTCTGGCTTTGAACATCTCCAGGAGGATGGGGTATTTACAACTTCTTTGGGCAACCTGTTCAATGCCTCACTACCCTCATTCTAAATAATTTATTCCTTTGATCTAATTTAAATCTCTTTTAGCCTAGAGCTATTAATCCTTGTCCTATCAGTACAGTTCCTAACAAAGTCTCTTCTCATCTTTCTTGTAGATCCCTCCTAGGTTCTAGAAGGCCACTAGAAAGTCTCCCTGGAACCTTCTCCATGCTGAATAACCCCAATTCCCTCAGCCATTCTTCATAAGAGGTGCTCCAGCCCTTTGATCATTCTCATGCCAACCTCTGGGCCCACTCTGACAGGTCCATGTCCTTATGCTGGGGGCCCTAGAGCTAAACTGAGTACTCTAGGTGGGGTCTTATGAGATCAGGATAGAGATGGGGAATCACCTCCTTTGATTGCCTGCTAGTTACATTTTTGATATAGTCCAGGATAGCTGCTTTCTGGCTGCAAGAGCACATTGCTGGCTCATGTTGAGCTTCTCATCAACCAGCTCCACTGTGCAGGGCTGACATCAATACACTTATTACCCAGCCTGTATTCATTTTTGGGATAGCCTCGATTCAACTTCAACCTTTTGCACTTGGCCTTGTTGAACTTCATGAGGTTTGTATGCTCCCACTTGTCAAACTTGTCATGTTCCTTCTAGATGGCAGTCCTTCCCCCCCAGTGTGTCACTGGTGTCACTCAGCTTCGTGTCATCCACAAATGTGCTGAGGATACACTCAGTCTCACAGTCCATGTTGCAGACAAAGATGTTTAGTTATACAGATTTCAGTGCAGACATACCCCTGAGGGACGTTTCTTGTCACTGATTTCGAGCTTCTCACTTAAGTACAATTGGTAGTAGTAAATTAAAACCCTGTACTGGATCTAGTTGTGTGATTCAGAAAGAAACAAAGTTGAAGAGTCACTGTATTTTTGAGCTGCAGGCAGGTATGTCTGTGTTCATACCTGTAGGTGTGAACCTACTGAAACCTCTAGGTTTCAGTAATCTTAATATTGTAAAAACACAATTTAGATGACAATTATGTTCTTAGTTAAAGGACAGCTTTCTCATCAGGCATTCATTTGAAAAATTGACAGCTGACTTTAATTCTCTTAAAGAACAAAACTGGCTGATTTGGAGTGAGTGGTGTTTTATTTCTCTGCTCATAGTAGTTTGTGAGATTTCAAGTGCTGAGATTCTCATCAACTCAAGTATATGCTCTTGAATTTGATTGGTTAGATAATTTGGGGTAAGTCCAATGCATTTATTATTTTGGTTTGTGACAGTACTGGAGGTGCATTTGTGTTCTCATGTTGCTCCAAACAGTCTGACATAAGTAACTGGTGCAGCTGTATCTCTTTGAAATGACTACAGGCCCCCCTCTCAGCACAGGGACTTGAAGGGTTGGTGCTTTTCTAGCAGGCCTCTGCATGTTTAGCTAATGACAGTTCTTGATCAGGCTCCAATATCTACACTATTTTGCGGCGTTTATTATTTAGCTTTTTAATGCATTTGCTGTCAGAAAAAAAATGGAGGTACTTTGAGAAATGTGAGTTGGGTGGATAAACTGAGAGTGTCTTCAGTTTTGTTGGTTGCCTCCCATCCAATTCTGAGTCCCTGTTCAAACTTCCTTCATTCTTTGTAGCCAGATCAATAGTTAAATTGGGA
The DNA here is from genome assembly GCA_036925125.1 of Oreortyx pictus. NCBI lineage: Eukaryota > Metazoa > Chordata > Aves > Galliformes > Odontophoridae > Oreortyx > Oreortyx pictus. The sequence continues at coordinate 36,749,774 of JAUPFR010000006.1, forward strand.
TACTTTGGACAGGACGAATGTCATTTCTGTATGTTACTACTACTTGTCATTTATGGTACACAAAGTTACCACCTCTCATTTTTACACCCTTATAATATCCTGTGACTTCATTTTTGCTTTTATGATATAATGTAGGCTAGTATATTGTTTATACATTAAAAGACTGGGGATTTGGAAACTTTGGTGTATTGAATATATTGTACAATTAATTTTGCAAATAACAAGTATGAACTATATCTTCAAATATTTCTTCAATTATTTCTATAGCAGGTTTTGGAGCTACTTTAGTTGCAGTGACTTTTTCTTAAGCTACTTCTATCTTCAGGAATGTAAAAGGCTGGGGATTTATGAGGTTCGAGTTTTCAGAAAATCTGTGGTTCAGTTTTAGTTTCTGAACAAGTAGAGACAAACTTTGACAATATCTTGTACAGTTTTATTTGTGTTTTCGAAAGGTGTCAGAAAGGAAAAAAGAAAAGACATGTATTGTTAAGGAAAAAACAAAAACTAGGAAAAACAGAAATGGAAAAGAAATGACAGTTAAATACTGGAGAAGAAGAGGACAGAACATATTGAAAATTACTTACTAAATAGAATACAAAGTTGGTAGTTCAGTTGTTAATGGGGGGAGAGAATATAACAGGGTTGAAAAGATACAGGGGTGTTGGCTATTAGCAATTTCATATGCACATGAAATACCTTCTGTTATGTGTAAAGAGAAAACTGAGCCTTGAATACATTGAACTAACAGCAGAAATTAATCAAGGAGGAAAAAATAAAGTACATGTTCTTTATCCAATTAAGTTTAAATCAGAAATAGGTAAAACCTTCTCCAAACCAGTTGAAAATAACAACAAATCTTGCCTTTATCAAAAGCATAACATAGAGAATGAGTGCCCTGTGATTCAGTATATGTCATCATTGAAAACAATAGATGCAAGTTTTTCAGAGAAAATGAAAAGAAGTTACTACAGCAGAAGAATAAAAAAAAAAAAAAATCCATACCCCGGTGCTTCATATTTTTCTGATTTCTGCAACTTGGACTTTAATTCATCTCATCTCTTTTTTGGGCCAAGAATCATGAGGGGAGAAAATTTATGGGTTATTATATCATTCTACTCTATGGAAGAGTTCCAAATAACACAATTACTTCTGTAAGTCAAAATCTTGAAGTCCTTCTGTCAATAATGGAATTCTACGTTTGAAGTACTGTTTAAGGTGCATTCATCCACTTAGAGGGTTAATACACTTGCATTTGTCTTATTATGCTTTTTTTTGTTTTTTTTTTTTTTTTAAGAAAATATATTTTGCATGAAATATTTATGTTTAAAAGCGAACAGGAATAATAAAATTCAGTAAGTAGTGTTACTCTCAAATTTTGTAGTATGTTGTATTTCATGGTTCTAAAGTGTCAAATATTTTTCAAGGAATAAAAATTTTAGAAGATGCTATTTCAGTTATCCTTTGAGTAATATTTTTCTGCCCCAAACAAATTTTTATTAATGTTGGGTTGCATTAGATCTCTGATTTGCCATAATGTTTTGCATGGTAGTGAGGAAATGGGATTTTTTTGTAGAGGAGTATATCAGTATTTCAAAACTTGGCATGCTCATAAAGCTAAAGAAAACAGTCTGTTCTTTTGCGAAGTGCTTCTAGAAGGCAGCTTCATTTCTTATGCGGTATACCCTCTTAAATTAAGTTTGTTAGCTTAGCTTGGCCCGAGGCAAAACGTTTCAGGATATTTTAGGAGATCCTAGTAATCTAATTAATCTTACAATAATAATAATACTAAAATGTATTCTTTATTTCCTTGTCCATAAAGTGCATGGTGTCCCTTCTCCTTCATAGCTCCATCCTCGTGCTGTCAGTGGCAACTCTCAGCTGCATCACTAAGCAGGACAATGACTGGCATAGTGCCATTCCCAAGGGCAGTGGGATCTGGTGTCTTGTTCTGCCAGTGCTGGGTAGGGTAGCCATCCTTCCTGACAAGTGCTCCCAAGGATCTTTCATTAAGAGGTGAATTCCACAGACACCATCCAGCAATTGTTTCCTGTTGCAGGGTTGAAGGCCAGCAAAATGCCTGTTAAGGCAAGTACAAGGAACGTGAACTTTACAACTGTCAGGGCTTCCTATGGAAGGGCATCAGCAACAGCTGGGTTTCTACAAAGAGATTTGCTCAAAAACTGAGCAGCTAAACTACTCACGGAGGATTGTGTTGGGTGTTGCACTAGCCTGGCATCTCAGTGTCTGGAGTCAGTGTTCCTGGGCAGGTTGTTTAAAGTTTGGGATTCTGTGTGGTGTTCACCTGTGTTTGCATGCTGTGCAAGCTCCTTCCTCTGAAAGCAGGAATACATCCACAGCTGTAATAAAGGCTACTCAGAACTGCAGCAGTAAAAAGGTGTATGCTTCAAACTTTGTAGATTTATTTTGTTTTTCTAAAACTCTTGTTTTTAATTTCTGCTAAGTGTTTTTGATGATGAGTATTGGAATACTATCCCCTCAAATAAGTCATTTTGTTCAGGTTTTTTTTCCCTCATAAAATCTACTCAAATCGCAGTGTAGTGAAAGTTGAAATATTTTGACTGTCATCTTTTCAGGAAATATCCCTGAATGAGTGAGGAAATATTTCTGCAAATCAGCACTTCAGTATGAAGATTTAAGATGCTATCATCTGTTGTTTAAGATATAGCCATTATTGTTTTATAATAGATGCTTAATCCTTTGTTATGAGAAGTGTTGATGTTTTCATTAGTCTTAAAGTATGTTGCATGTTTACAGAAAGCCTGAAATCTCACTTTGCAAACCAATCATTTCTAATTATTTGACTCATTAGAACATGAGGGGTTTTATTTATTTATTTATTTATTTTGCTTAAGGGTACACAAATGTACTATTGAATCTGGTTTTTAAGTTTTTTTTCCACTTTAATGTCTGAATCCAAATTCATAAAGAGTTGGAAAAATGAGATGTCTGAGCTATAGGATTCACAGGGATTTTATATGAAGCCTATTTAATCAGGATAACACTGCTATTAATATTCATAAAGTCAGCTGGAACACAAATGACAGACTATGGAGCCTAAAATTTTTTACTTGTGAATTTATTAAAAGCAGCTTAAAAAATTAATGGAATTTAAGTAAAGTTGACGAAAATGAAAATCTTATGTTAGCAGAAAAAATCTTTATTAGAACTTTCTCTAAGACCATCTTGCATTGATATCTTTGACAGATTTCATTGGCACTTAGAGAAGAAAGATGCATGAATGGTCATTTAAAAGGATTTAAACACATTGGCACATTAATTTTTACATGAATAATAAGTAGTTTCCAAAAGCAATTAACTTACAGTGTACAAGATTTGAATAGAAAAATAGGACTGTGACACCGGAGGGCAAAGCAAATGTGCTGTACATTTTAAACTTTTATTAATATGACTTCTTAAACTAATTTATTTCATTTCCATGGTAGGTATAGTAACAGTGATTATATTTGTGTTCAGCTTTGGTTTGTTTTGAAATATGTAGAGATGTGAAAAAGAAGCCATGTTTTGATGCTACTGGTAAAGAATTTCAGGCCTTAACATTTATCATATCTTTTTGAATAAGGCTTTTGCACATATTTTTTTTTCACATGTGTTTGTGGAAAATAGTCAGATACTGACCACTGGATATGAGTTTTCTCATGTGTTGCTGTCTGCTGCACTGGAAAGTCTTATTTCTGTAGAGGACAAAATAGATCGATCTAGGATTTCTTTAATTTAGTAGGAAGATATTGGTTAATTTATATTCATATATGTAAATACTTTTGTACTTAATTATTTAGAGTGAATATTACTTGACCAGTGCCTGTTATATCCAACAGATAAGCACAGTTTTTGTTTTTTTTTTTCCTTAGTCTTCTTTGCTTAATGTAGAAGTAGTCTTAACTAACGCAGATTGAATTGAAGGAAGTTAGTAGTTAAAATTAACTCCAGATTTGGGGTTAACAGTTTCATTTTGTATTTTGCATTTTATTTGAATCCAGTAATATACTTTAATTTATTTTATTACTAGATAAATTTATTATTAACATTGTATTCAAATGAAAGTGAAGAAAAGTCTTAAAATAAGTGGTTTTTTTTTATTTTATTTAATGATGATGATTTTTGAAAACCTTCAGAGTTGCAGTCAGCTGCTGATTGTTGTTGACTTGAAGTTTAACACTGAATAATAAAAGGTTCCACTGAAGGAGATCTGGGAGAGGCCTTTCAGCATCTAACAGGGGGCTTTAAGATCGGAGACAGACTCTTTAGCGCAGTCTGTTGAGATAGGACAAGGGGAAATGGTTTCAAACTAAAGGAGGGGAGATTTAGACTGGACATTGTGTGAAAGGTTTTTTTCAAGGGTGGTGAGGCACTGGAACAGGTTGCCCAGAGAAATGGTGAAAATCTTGTCCCTGGAGATATTCAAGGTTAGGCAACCTAATTGAGCTGTATGTGTCCCTGTTCACTGCAGGGAGTTGGACTAGATGGTCTTTAAGTGTCCCTTCCAACTCAAACAATTCTAGGATTCTAATAATGTTTTGTAAGCTTGGGTTCCAAAGATACCTAACCTTTTAAGTACCCACTATAAAGCTTTATCTTGAATGATACGCAAGTGTTGTGTGTAAGTTAGAAACCTGCTGGAGTGCTTGTATATGTGTTCAGAACAACCATTTTACTTTGTGTATGGTAGATTTGTTCTTCTTTTTACCATCATTTTCTTTCTGATAGTAGGGAAAGTATACTGAGAGTTGTATGGAGTGCCAAAAGATCTTTGTTTTATTTTAATCAAAAGGTTACATTAATATGGTATCAAAAATATTTTTTTTCCTCTAACTTAAAAACAATTTATTCCTATTAGTAGAACATATTCCTGCTGTGGAGACCTAGTCTCTTAGGGCCGGTCTCTCGACTTCTTTCCCCAGTATGCATTTTTTATGTTCCTTAATTTCCAGCAGAGGGCAGCATTTTCCTATATCAGATCCTTGATGGAACCTGCCCTGTTCAGACTGTCAATGTTTCTTGTAATTACTCCCAGTATATTTGTTGCTTGCTTATGAATTAACTTGCATTTATGGAACTAAATCATTCCAATCATTTAATTACACCTGAGGAGCTGAACTATAATTGCTTGCTTCCAACTAGGATCTGATATGGCTTGAGCAGTATTAATTTGGTGTTTACTTTTCTGAGTGCTAAAAGCATTAAAATGATTGTGCAATGGGATTACATTTTACTAATTGCTGGCATTCATTAGCTGGGTAAATGGCGAGGAAGAATGACTGTATATTGCGGAGGGATAAAATTATGGTTTTAAATAGTATATTACTAGGCACATTAAGGCCCTAAGACATGTTTTAAAATACTCCAGAGGTTATTAAATACCGTATTTTCTTCATGTCTTGCTATATGACTATCTTATTAAAATAATGCAATTATTATGAACCTTTTTGTGCAATATGTCAGGAAATGGCTTCATTGACAGAAACGTACTTCTTGATATTAATAACCTTCTAAATTTTAAGCTAATCCAAAAGTAAATGAGGAACTTAGGAAAAGATTGACAACTCCAAATCAACACAGTTATACAGAATTGAAAAAGAAGTGTACAGCTTCATTTGAGGAACTTCTGTAAGGAGCTCAGTGTTCTGCAATTTATAATGGAGTCATTATTTAATATATTAATATATTATCATTTATACCTAAGCACATCAAATCAACACTTTCTTACTGTGCCTATTTATAATTAATAACAAATATGAGATAGATAAGTATTTCTGGAATAAATGTTAGCCTTGAATCATAAGAGTTTGCAGAATAATTATACTTTTTTTTCTTTTTTAACCTGAAAGATAAGAAAACATCTATCCCTTTTGGTTCCGGATAATGTAGAAAAATAATTTCTTTTCCTGCAGTATTTGTTAAAAAAAAAAAAAAAGTCCTGGTGAAACTTACTTAAATTTTCAAATGTTTTCTTAATTTTTGTTGTTGTTATTTTAATTATTACACTTATCAGCACAATCAAAACAGCATTTTTACTATCGAGCCACTGCTTCCAAAGTAATGTCTTCTATCTTGTAACAAATTTGAAAAAAAAAATTCTAGAGAAGACTTACAAAATATGAATAATAATTTGGTAAAAAATAAAAAATTATTTTCGTAATACTTTCTAAAGGAGATGCTTGAGCAAATAATAAAGTTTGTTGCTATATTAGTAAGATTACTAATTTACTACTTTATTTACATTTCCATGAAATATGTAATATAATTTGATTTTTATCCTATCAGAGAACGTATTTTAACATTAGAAATGTTATGCAGAAAGTCTAACTCTACACTGAAGGACTTATTTTTGAGTGTTAAGGATTGTCGTTTGCAATGATATAATTAACTGTATAGTCTGAAGCAATATGTATGCGAATAGTAGGATGGGTTAAAAAAAATGCAAATTCGGAGGTGCAGTGGTCAAGGACCACTTCACCTCTGTTTTATCCAGGAAATTCTAACAGGTGAAAGAAGTGAAGCACATGCTGCCATTTGTAATACGTGCCAAAGTCTTATTGCCTCAAGTGTGAACTACTCATTGTGGTTTGTGTTGTTGCTCAGTAGCATGTACAAGACCAGACTCTAGAACAAGAAGACAAACTAATAAATTTTGTGGTGAAGGCATTGTATGCAGTAGAAAGCTGAAGCAAATTTATAGGAAAACTAGATGTGTGAAGAAAAAAATATATTTTACTTAGAAAAGTTCTCGCTCTTAGAGTACATGGACTTTATTGCGCTATCCTAAAATCACATGCCTTGTAAATTTTATGTCAAGTAAAAGCAAAGTATAGGTGTGTTATAACACATTGTTTCAAGTTTATTTATCTAGAGTTTTCTTTATTTTAGTTCTGAAATGTTGGAGGAAAAACTGGAGCCAGTGCCAGATCAAACAAGTTGAGAAGAACAAATGGAGAACTTGTCAAAAGGTAAGGACTTCTAAGATTTTAATAAAGAACCTCAGGTGTTTTACCAGTGCTAGGCAGTGACTGGAATGTATTTGTTCTTGCCGATACGTAGCTGATTTGGAAGTAAAGAAAAAAAAGGAAAGAAAAGAATACACTGCCTCTTAGAAGTGGTTGGGTTAACCGGAGAGCAGCTGCAAATATGATTCTTCCCAGACTTGTGTATATGCGCACACAAAGTAACAAATGTGATTTATCAGCTTAATTTTATTTTTTGTGTTATTTAAGCTGTTTAAATAATACTTCTCAGATTATAGTGAAATTCTTGGCCTGTATATTGCACTTAGTAGAAGTGTGGGGAAGTAAACAACAAATACGAAGGCTGTCTTAAAGTAACTTTCTTGTCTATTCATGCCTGGCTAGAGTATGGTTAAGGCATCTACCACTATTAACTAGTTTCTTACTACTGCCTCAGCCAAATATAGGCAATAATGAGGTAGAGAAGGCCTTGGATGACTTGAAAGGATGGGTCTTCACTGCTTCTGTGGTTCATTGGTTCATAGAGTTTTAATCTTCATTAGGATGGACGGATCTTTTTGTATTTGGAGGACAATAGTGTTGATCTCAGGTCTTTTCTTCTATGCTTTGTGAGGGAAACTTTTAAAAAAGCCAAGTTTGAGAGCATGCTATGTGACCAACAGTGACTTTGCAAAAGTGTCAGAAAGTGACCTGTATCTAGATAACAATACAAAGACTGAAGTAAGCAAATACACAGGAAGGAGACATTCAGTACGTCATAGAAGAGTGGATTTTTTCCAGGAAGTGAATTGAAAAAAATATGGAATAGGTGTGTTGACATCAGATGCCTCCTATAAGGGAGACAGATAGCATTTTGTATATTTCTTTTTTGGTACTTTATCCTATGTATTCTTTCAGAAGCCAAAATCACAGAATTGTAGGGGTTGAAAGGGACCTCTAGAGGTACAGTCCAATCCCCCTGCCAAAGCAGGCTCCGTAGACCAGGTTGCACAGGTTGGCATCCAGGTGGGTCTTGAACATCTCCAGAGAAGGAGACGTTGAGATTTTCATGAAGATAGTCTGATGTTTGTAAGAGAGTAGAAATACTTCCTGGAGTTGATTAATATCTTAGGATTCAGAGGAATTCCCACCTATATCATTGTGTAAGACTAGCTATTGTAGACCCCAGTAAATCATGGTATTTAGAGCTATTACTGAGATAAGTTTAAAATGTTTTTGAATCAAGTGCACTGAAAATAAAAGTTGTCATGGTGTATTAACTTCATGGAGAACTATATTCTGAGAATGTGTATTTTCAACATGTTACGGCTTAGTCAGATTTAATATTTTCAGACCTTTAGGGGTCAGCATACCCTAAGAATGGTTCAAAAGGTTAACTTTTCCAAAGTAGGCTGTAAGTGAATATTACTAACTGATTTTCTGTCCATTTACAAGAAATGCTGTTCTCCTGCAGCTCTCAAATATTTTAAAAACTGGATATTTACTGAGTTTATTATTTTTACCATGTATTATTGTTCTGATTTCTTAAGTTAATATTTTTTGGTATTCAGAAAGTTATTTTGTCTAAGCTACTGTTTACATATTTGTTGATCTAATTGAAGATTTTATATAGTCATAGAAAAACTGGAAGGAAAAATTCGTACCCTTTTAATTTTTTTTATCAATCATTAATAAATCACATAACATCTTTGTTTGTACTCATAGGGAAATTTAAGAAAACAAGAGCAACTTTGTTTTCTGTTTAAATGTCTGAAGTTGAATTGTATAGTGTTCTGTGTTCCACTTTCTTTCCATCTTATCTTTCTTTTTCGCAATCAGTACTGTACCGTATCTAGCTGTTCCTATCTTGTAACTTGGAAGTTCAAAAGTTCTTTTTAGGAAAACCTAAGAACATTTATTCATTTTTAATAACATACTGAATTAATTGAGATTAAATTTAGCTGGCTTGTTGAAAATTCAGTCAAGCAATGGGCGTTCTTTTCTTTAAATGCTAGGTACCGAGAAGTGGTTTGTGGTGGCTATGCGGGTTAATATGTAGCCTGTTCATAGATGTTATAAAATTTGTGGAAGAAAGTTTTTTTTAGTATATCTGAAGTGTGTGAAAGTTGATAATTTGCTTTTAGCATTCTGGAGTCTTTGGATCAATAAGTGCAAGGCTTATTAGTTTGAGTTTGTATCTGATTTTAATGTACTGTTTATTACTGTAGGACTTGGTTTTGAATAGGATAGTGACTTTCTAACAATTTCTAACAATTCTTGAGGGAATATATTAGGAATGTCGACAGCAGGCCAGTAAAGACTCCATAATTTCCAAAGGGAAAATATTCAGAATACATAGTAGAAAGTGTAGAACCATAGTTTATTATAAAAATAAACTTATATTAGCAAACAGCTGCATCACTTCATATTGTAGGGCTGTAGGTGTGCTCTGTGCCTGGATGGCACTGTTACTTCTTCAGGGTTTACATGCATGAAAAAATATGCAGAAACATTAATAACATGAAAACATAAGATTTTTCTGTCCTTACATATATATTCATAGCCTGATATGTCAATTTTACAGGAGAATTTGTAGGATAGTGAAGCAGTTAAGTGTTGAAATACTGGAAATAAATTTGAGTTTTGTTTGACTCATGCCATGTACTGAATTTGAATGAGTGAAGGTATAACTTGTTTTTCACTGTTGTACTGTTTTGCCTGGATCATATTTCTGAATGAACATGTATTTTAAGGGCAAGGCAGAAATTAGGGGGAAGTCAGAATATAAAATACTGTTTGGTCTGTTTAGACATAGTGTACTTCAAAATACTTTAAAATTGCCTGCCTGAAAACTCCAGTTCAGAGCAGATTCCGTTGTGCAAGAGATGTGGAAAGGTAGATTGGAATGGGACTGCAGATCAGGTGGTGCAAGGAAGTCTGACAAGTGTTTATTTGGTGGTGAGCTTTTTTTTTTCCAGTCTCACTTCATTCAGGAGAAAGAGAGGGGAACAACTATGCAAACCTAATGAACAAATTATACAGAAATGCTCAGACACGATTGCATGCCACAAACTTATTTGTAGACAGTAGTTTTCATTGTGTTGTGTGTTTGTGCATTTGTTCGTCTTGCATGAGTATTTTCTGTTAAGAATCTGGCCATAGCTTTCCTTATATTGTCATAGTCATGATGTGTATGTGTCAGTATCATTTAGGAAAATACTTCTGCTCTCATTTTCAGTGTAGTAAATAATCTTTCAGGAGACAGAAACTCGTTGGAATATTTCTGTGCATTTTTACTGCTATTTATAAATGCTCTTCATTGTCAGCCATTACTTCTGCATTCATGGTAATTGAGGCAGCGGCAGTAACATGGATAGGCTGAGTAAAATGTAAAATCTTCTTTCACTAACTTTCTAGCAATTAACGTTCTGTCGCTCAACATGGATTTGTAAATTGTCTTGTTAGGAAAAGCTAATTTTTCAAGTTATTTATTTATTTTTGAGTTTGGTTTAGTAATAGTAATTAAAAGGACTTGTTTTCTTTAATTACTGTTGTGTGACTCTAACACTCACCCACCAAGATGAAGAAGTAAAGGAAGCTTTAAAAGTACTGAAATGTTGTAAAAATGCATCTCATTTTTTATCTGATGATCTAGTTGGATCAGAAAGCAACTGATGGTAGAGGAGGTACTTCCTCTTTCTCCAGAATACATCAATTACTGCTGCAGGTTAATTGGAGTAAATGTGAAGCTTTTCTTCCAAGGCTGCAGTTGAGGCTGAATAAACCATAATTGTCATATTGAAGTCTGTTTCTTCTTTCACATGCCTCAAGATGAGATGCAATGAGCCTGCTATTCCTCTCCTTCCCTCTTTTAGCTGCTTACCTGGAATAAGAAGACCTGAACATTTCATATGTGTCTATTCAGAGGAATCCACATTATAAACTCAGAGGCAGTGTTCTCTTTCTTCAGTGTGTAACTCAGTTTGTCTCCCATGGGTGCTGTACTTTCAGCCTCAAATTGGTTGTGTGCTAGCTGCCCACTTAAAAGTGGCAAGAATGAATGTACTGTAATTTCTTTACAGTACAGGAAGCATAAGAGAGGTGGAGAGGATGATCTTGCATGAATGAAACATAGGAAGAGAGGATATTAATGTTGAGCAACAGGAAGTATGACAGACAAAGGAAGCATCTTGCGTGAAGATAGAAGGAATAGTGTGCCATTACTTTGTATCTAGCAGTAACTGAAAAATGATCAGCTGCTGTCTGATCTTTGCTATAAATATAATCCCTCTTTCATATATATATAAATTCTGATGTTTCCTTTTCCTACCTCTTCCTTGTCTTGTACAGTTTGAATGGTTAGATATAGTGGACTTGTGCAGGCTGCATGGAGAAAGACTCCTACTAAGAAGCACAAATAAGTCTTCTGTATCTGCCTGACTCATTAGAGTGTCATAAGATTTTGTTAACAAACTGAAAATCTGTAGTGCCTATCTACAGCAAATCCCACAAGCACTACAGATGGGGAGAGAGCGTATCTTTGAAGTCTTGCACTTTGAATCTCTTAAGCATTTAAAATTTGAGTGCAGTTAACTTCAGAATGTCTTGAAACTTGCAGTTATTCCCACAGTGATTGTTCTGTGGTACATCAGCAGAACCTTTAGAAGACCTGGAAAAAGTACAGAAATTCAGTTATTTTCTTATTTAGAAACTTTTGCTGCTTGTATTTTAATAAGTAGAATGAAGTTTAATTTCAGCATGAAGATGTAACAAAGGATTTTATTTAATAAATAAATAAACTTGCCCTGAATCTCTAGAGAGTGCATTGCAGATTCACTTCTGAGAGTTCACATGTGTTTTTAGTAGGGCATTTCTTCAAGGCATGTGGGTGAGGTGTCTCCTGACACTTTATGCCATGACCTTCTTATTTGGACATCTAAAATTATAGTGTTTTTTCTTAAATAATTGTAAGGCTGTAGTTTTTTGGAATTTAGCTTGGAATACAAAATTCAGCAAAGTCTCAGTTGTTTGTTTGTGGTAGGGGAGGTTGAGTACATTTGGATAAGAGAATTTCCACTATAATTAATGGGCATCAGGAAACATGACCCTGCCTAGATAAAAGGGAGTTCTGGATCATTAAGATTTAGATAATGGAAGAGGTTATGTGTGGAAAAGCAATTGTCTGGGATCACAATAGCAAAAGAAGAATGGGATAGAGGAGCTTACTTTGTTTTCAGCTGTTTTAGAAAATATAAACACAGCATGCTTAGTAAAACTCTAGCACACACTATGTTTGGAAATTATGTAATAACTCCATATAGGCTGTAATGATATCCTGAAACCCTGTATTTAAACTAACCTGAATTACAATGAGAGATAAACAGAATATTTACCCATCCCTTATGAGCTGCTGCTGATATGTAAATTTATTCTTCTACTTTGCACAAATATACTTTTGAGCTACTGCTTAAACACTTCAAGGTCCTTAGCCAAACAGTTTTAATGATGCCTCCAATATTATGAAAGTGTGACATTTGATGAATGCCTTGTATAGTTGTGATATCGGGGAAAGTGTAAACAAAAAACGCACATCAAGTCATCGTGCAACACCTAGATAATTTATAATTTTACTGTTTATATCCATCTTGACATTTTTTATCTGCCAAAGGCAGGTTTCATTTGGAATCTTAATCTGAGATTTATTTGGTGGATCTGGAAATCATAGCTAGAGTTCCCACAGGAAATGGTCCATCTACCAACAGATTAAATGGCAGTCCTGCAGTTGTTAAGGGAGCTCTGCATTTAACACACATGCATACTCATTCAGTCAGCACTGTGGAGAAAAATTAAAGTAGTAACCCAGGTTTAGGAACAATGTAGCTAAAAAGTCCCATATTTGCTGAATGACAAAGGGTTATATAGCAGCATTTCATTTTATTATTCGTGCTTGAATTTCTTGTTTGCTTTGTTGAGTCTGCTGACGAATACTAATAAATGCCTGCAACAATCCAGACGAGAGATGCCTGGCAACAAAGCTATGCAGTGGACCTCCCTGATCTTCTCCAGTTCACAACCTGACCTTTTGAAAAATTGGCTGGGCTAAGCTGCAGAATTTGGGTGTAATGGTTATTGTTAACTCCAGCTTTAGGATTTATTAATTTGTGTGATCAAGACTTACCTATACTTCAAAGTTTCAAAAGACCAAACACAATCATCCATCCATTAGAACTAACATTGTGTTGCCGTGAATCCCACTTAGTATCTGCCTAAAGATTCCACTGTTTTGATGCATTCAGAATATAAAAATGCTTTTTTAAAGTATGAGACCAATCCAGTTAAAATCTTGTCTTCTCTGAGATGAATGTTTTAAAATAGTATGTTAATAAACTGCAAACGGAGATTGAATGCCGAAGGAAATGTGTGATATTTACACATTAATAAGTGCATTGCGATTAACAGCAGTGACTGCTGAAATAGTGTTTGGTCACATATTTTAAAGACATGAAAGCATTTTTCTACTTTTTCTAATTGTACTTTCTTCAATTGCTGCTAAGATGCAAAATAGGAGAGCGAAGGACTTGATGAGAGACAGTCCAGGAAAACGTCATTAACAAAAATAATCAGTCCTCAGAGAACTGTAAAAATAGCCTTTGCCAGGATAACTCCAAATGTTCTTAATGTCTTTATCGACTTGTTTCTTTATGAAGGGTGTTGCCCATGTTCCACGCAAGTACAGGTGAATAAATAAGCATTCAAAGTAGCACAGATGTCCCCATCCCATCTTCCCCTCTTCCCCTCGACTTAAGTTGCTAACACAGAATGAATTCAGTGTTCTCTTCAGATTCTTTTAAGAAATTAAAAATGAACCATTAAACTTCTGACTTCTGTCTGTATTTTAGCTGGCATAAAGGTGTTTTCAAGCCTCTTTTATTTGGTGTGTTTATGCTATGGGATATACATCAGGTTAAGGCTTTAATTCTAAATATAGCTCATATATATCGTATATATATAGTCATATATAGTCATTTTTACTTTATTTGCAGAAAAAATTTTCAATAAAAATTCTGATAAGAACACATCGAATTGTTTGATTGGGATTTTGGTCTTAAGTACATACTATAGCCAATGATCATTCATTTGAGTGTTATTATTTTATCCGACTTTTAAAAAAATTAACTGACAATTTTAGTTTTCAAATGTTTTCTGTATTAAAATTATAGTCAGTGTAAGAAAGACAAGTGATTTCATTTCTTCTGCCTTCTATTGTAATTACAAGAAGTTTCTACATACTGTATGCTACATGTTAGTCTTCTAATGTAGAAATATCATAGTCTGTCATGTGAATCAAGGTCATCATCAAAAAGAAACGTTGAAGATTATTTGAAATTTCTCTTCATCTTTTGGTTCTGTAAACATTATCATTAATAGGTAAAACTGACATATTTTTCTTGGAATCCATTTGAAATTAGTTAAATTACACAGTATTCAAGTTGCATTAAGCCTCTCCGACGAAGTGAAAAGAATTCCATGTCTCTGAGGAGAATGGAGCAAGGGCCACCAGTGAGGTAACAAAGCCTCCACGATACAACACAAACTTCTTCAGTTTTATTTTGGCCATGGCTTTTGTGTGCTTCACTCTTGATTATACTAAAATGGTACTTACGTATCCTTTCTAAAATATCTTAAGAAAATGTCGTTGTCATGGTTTATTTGAAAAGAACCACTATCAGTTGTTTCTTACAGTGGAGTCATATACTCTGTCTCAGTAAGAGTTGCCTCATCCTTTTCACTTGAGCAGCAAACAGTTACATGGGACATGGAACATACAGTGCACCTTTATGGTGATTTCCTCTTGAAAAGCACCAATTGCCTTGGCACTTCTATGCATGATATTTTTTTTATTATGCAGAGCACTGAGAAATAGAAGGAATTAGATTAATGTTACAAAACTATTCAGAGCACAGTCTTAATGTTATCAGGTTTCCTGTGACTGCCATTCTGTCTTGCTGCACAAGTGATTTAGAAAGGTCTTTGAATCCTACTGAATAACCATTTTAAAGTTTGTCCAGTTTTCTTTGAAAAGTAGGAAGTGTGTCACAGAAGATCAGCTGTTGACTTGTAGTTGTATGTTACTGGTTCTCAGTAGACTACACGATACTGAAGGGAACTAAGTGGCTATATCTTAAGTTTATCTGCACTAAATCCAAAGGTGAGTAAAGCTGCACTTGTTTGTTTTACTTAAGTTTTTATTTATTTATTTATTTATTTATTTATTTTGAAAAAATGTATCTTGAGCTTTTGTAATTATTTCCAGAAACAGGAATTACTTTCTTCTTAAAAAATAAGTACTGCATTTTTTCTAGGGAGTATTAGCTCACAGATTGTGGATAAATTGTGACAAAGTTGAAAATAATAGAATGCTCTTTGAAATATGTATGTTAATTATCCATGTTGTGTCTATGTGAACTCCAAGAGAAATGAAAAAGGAAGTGACAGACACTCTGAAAGTACACAGATCCTAACCCAACTCTTTTTTTTTTTCACTTATGCCAAGCAATAAGATCATTCTTCCACCAGCCTCATTTTCTTTTCTTGTATATCTACGTCTATAAAATCCTTTCTTTTTGTGTTTCATACTCATTTTCAGAATTTATGCTTTTTCATCTTTCATTATGGGGTGAATTGTTAGTTATCTCAGCCTTTCATGGGCACTCTGCTTGGTAGAAGCTGCAGTAGCTGAACAGCTCAGTGAATGAATGTTTGTATTTGTCAGAAAGGCTTAGTTGTAATTTTCAGCTCGTGAATGAACATTCAAGTATATTACTAATTTAATTAATTCTAATTTTCCATACTACAGTATAGAATAGAATCATAGTATCACCAAGGCTGGAAAAGACCTCTAAGATCATTCAGTCCAACTATTCACCCGTCACCAATATTTTCCACTAAATACTGTCCCTCAGCACAACATCTAAATGTTTCTTGAACACCTCCAGGGAGGTGACTCCGCCACCTCCCTGAGCAGCCCATTCCAGCAACCACTCTCTTGGAAAAGTAGTATTTCCTAATGTACAACCCAAATCTTCCCTGGCACAAATTGAGGCCATTCCCTCTAGTCCTATCACTAGTTACACAGGAGAAGAGATCAATTCCCACCTCACCACAACCTCCTTTCAAGTAGTTGTAGAGAGCAATAAGATCGCCTCTGAGCATCCTCATTATCAGCCTGAATAATTCTGGCTGCATCAGCTGCTCCTCATAAGGCCTGTGCTCCAGACCCCTCACCAACTTAGCTGCCCTTCTCTAGACTCACTTCAGAGCCTTGATGTCTTTCCTGTGGTGGGGTGCCCAGAACTGAACACAATACTCAAGGTGTGGCCTCACCAGTGCCAAATGACAGTTCTTGCGGGGGGTTGAGATAAATGTGTGCTTTGCAGATAGGAATAAGAAATGTTTTTAAACAGTAGTATGTGTGTTCTTATTAGTTTGTTAACACATGAATTTTGGAGGGATTTAGTCATTGTGGTCATAGTCAGTTCTTCAAATACAGCGCCATGATTTGTTCTGCAATTTTTTATTCCCCCAAAATATGTATAGTTGTTTTTTCCCCTTTTTTGTCCTTTTTCTATTCTGTTCTCTTACTCCCATTTCTCTAGGGGTTCAGTCTTTTGCAGGCAGACAAGAACTTGCTTTATCCATGCTACAGACTGCCTTAAAAAAAAAAAAAAAAAGCTTGTAAGCTGTAGGTAACTGTTGTTACACCTGAAGCTGGTCTGGGACTTCTTTTTCCCCACCATCCACTGCAGGGCAGATTGTAGCCAACCATAGATTCTAAAGTGCATTGTGCACATTCTAGTTTTGTTGTTGTTGTTGCTGCTGTTTTTTCCTTTTGTTGTGGCTCCTTAGAGACCCCTGTATAAATCTGTGAGCTGACTAGAGCAGTTTGGTTAGTGGTGTACTAAAAATTGCAGACTTGAAAAGATCCAGTTTTGCTGGATGGTGAGTGCATCCCACCAGTTGTGCATAAGGGAGGCTGCTGCCTCCTTGTCCTTGCAAGCAAAAGGTTTCCTTCTGTGCATTTACATCTTCAGTGCTTCTTTCTGTATTCTCAGTTTCCATATTACAGGACCCTTTAATGGTCTTTCACTTCTCTTACTGCTGGTCCTCCCTTTCTGAGAAAAATCTCTGAGAAATAGTGGCTGCCTTCCAGTTGCTTTAGGTTTAATGTTTTTACCTTAACTTTTTAACCATTTCCAGTTTAACAACATTGAATTCTGTTCCAGCTTTCCTATTTCAATCTATGACGGCATTATCTTCCCCCGACTTCCCTCACAACCAATTCCCAGCTAGTGTCTTTATATTTCTTCTTCCTAACATTTGCCTTTCTTTCCCTCAATGTGAATGAGCTATTCATTCAAGATAAATACATAAAACAGAAGATCAGCTGTTCAGCTTCTCTCTATAGTGAAATATTAATCTGAGATACTGAACTTGTTCTATTCTATATGGAAAATAAGTTGTTTAGTGTACTCAAGATCCGGAATCAGTGGTGGTGATACCACTTAATGAAAACTGCTGCATTTTTCCCAAAGATTGCAAGGCTGTTGTATGCTTTCTCGGATGTTCTTTGTGCAGCCTGATTATTGCAAATGCTACTTACTCCCTAGTGTGTCTCTGCAGAATTGGTAATTAGTGCATAATACAATTTGCAGGAGGCATGAAGAAAAGCACCAAAGTGCATTGATTAACACTGCTACTTGGTTTAAAGGGAAGACAAGGATCTACCAAGTACCAAGGCCTAGATTACTTGGGGTGGGGAGTAGTGTCATAAACTAAATGGAAAAGTGTTTTTAAAAATAAAAAAATCACCATTCTCACTGATTTGGTGGTGTTTAAAATGCCTTCTCCAAAGTATTCTACTGATAAATATAGCAAGTTGACCAAAAAAAAAGAAAAAAAATTGAAGTTTTATGGAACAAGTGAAAAAACCTCTAACCTTAATGCCCTTGAGCAGAATGCTTCTGGTTCTGAAAGACAGTTCCTCTGTGTTTCATCTAATATTTTGAAGAATGCCATTTACATGTCTCCTGCATGGTGCTCAGTCTTACCCATGCACTTGAGGGAATTGAATCTGGATGGAAAGGTGTGTAGCAAATATAAGTTGCTTAAAGAAGTAACGTTAGCAGTAATAAATGCCAAAACAGCTCTAGTCCCAGGCTAAATTCTTTTCCCATTTCCAGATGGTTTCATTTACAACTGAAAGGAGACATGAATTATCCCAATCTTAAATTTGGCCCACTATTTAATCAGGAGTTCAGTGAGCCAGTGGACAGTGTACATTTGCTCAGAATCCAAGTGGCTATGTTCAATTTTAATATTAAGGATCTGATGTGAGGGACATACTTCAACCACAATACTGGAAGCAGGAATGGATTACATTTGTTAATTAGATTCTTAACAGATTATGGACCCCTCATGCTTGTTACTTCTCAGAGTATTCTGAGATTCTGCTGCACTGTTGTCTGTTGTTCCTCTCGTATGAATATCAGTGGTTGTAGTTTAGAGGAACAGCGAGAGTGGATTCAAGCAAACTTGTAGATAAAGAGAATATGGATGAGCTGCATGTATGAAAACTTCTCCACAAGATGGTAATGCACAGCTTTTTGTAGGGACTTGTTAAACCATCTCCAGCCAATCCACAGGACGCCATCCCTGTGTGCTCATAGGATGTCTGTGCTGTCATCTGTGCCCTTCCTCCTTCACAGAAAGAAAAGTCTCTTGAATCAGATTTTTAAAACTTGCTTCAGTATTTTTTCACTTGGAATTTGTACTTTTCTGTTTTATATGCATCATGACACCTTGGTACTGCTTGATGTGCATTTTCAGGCAATTTGTAGGCATCAATTTCTTATTATTTTTGATGAATCTGTTCATATTTTTTTGAGGAGGAAGTAGTAAGTTGGATTGAAAAGTATTTAAAGTACAATTTATCCAAAATGATGTGAAATTCTAATTTTATTAAATAAGCAAATGCTTCACTATGTGTTCTCTACTTCTGAAAAATACTTTTTTTTTCCCCATTTTCAGCTTTTTTATGTCTTCCTCATCATTTTTAATATAGTTCTATAATTAAAACTTGTTCTTGCTTTATGAAAGAATGTTCTTGGTATGTAGATTCTTCTTTTATTTAAACATCTTGATATCAGAAATATGCCCTAAAAATATCTAGTAGCCAGGTGTAGTAGAACTACCTATCATACTCAACATTATAATCAGATGATTTTTCACTTTGATGCAATTTGTGCTTTGCATTCTGTGGGTTCTTTAGTTGTATGAACCTTTAGTTTGCACACTCTGGGAATGATGATTGGGACCTTAAATTGTTTGTTGCTAATTACAACTTCTTAATACTCCTTGTGTAACCCGAATGCATTTGAAAAAGACCTCAATGTAAGTAAAGCTGTAGTTCACAATCTCAAAATGCTCTTGTTTAGAGAGGAAATTCATCATGCCTCACTACGATAGAGATAATTTTTCCTAAAATGATAGGTAGATTATTTGTCCTGTCATTTTAAAGAGGCATTGAAGGGGAAGAAGGATTGGGAAATGGTGGTGAATTTTTCAGGTTTGCATAAGAAATATCTTGTAAGTACGTAGTTACTCCTCCATCAGTGCTTGAAGCAGCGCAGTGCTTGTTCCTTAGTGGAATGAAGAAGCTACAAAAGGGAAACCAGAGTACTTTCTCCCTTTTGCTTACAATTAGCAATGCAACAAACCATTTTTAAGGGATAAAAAAATGTGCTTTTTCGCTTCAAATATAAAAAGCATTCTCATCTGTTTCCGATTAGAAGCCCGCATCCTGGGACAGAAAAGAGAAGACTTCTTTGCAGAATTTCAGTCTCATCCAATCTCCTCCAAAAAAACAGAATTTTTCATTGAAGCAGAAGATGAAGCACTGAAACTTTCAGATTTGTCAATAACCAGTCAAAGAAGATCTCGAAATATGTGTGCTCAGTTTAATTCTAGTCATGTGGAATCAAGGTACAGAAATATCTCAAAATATGTGGTGGTGGGTTGTTTGTTGGTTGGTTTTTTAAGACTTATAATGCAAACAATGTAGCTATGATTTTTTTTTTATAAAGTCAGGGAAGTTTAGTTCCCAGCTGAGAATCATAGAAACATAGGGTTATAATAGAATCAGTAAATTTACTTTTTACTTAGACTAGGAAAACTGATTTGTCTAAGTGTTGTGTACTAGTTGATTACTGCAGATTTTTACCAGTGTCTCCTCCAGCGCTTATAAAAAAATATGATAAGGGCAGCGGCTTATCTGTACACTGTAGGTACTTCAATTAATTGTGATCTCTTCAGATAATTTAAAAAAAAGTGTATCGTACAGATTTAGAAAAGGTGATCTAAAATCTGGTAGTACATGTGGCTTTACACCATAAATGTACTCTAAGTATGATGACTGATTAGGTGATTAGGTGGCATAAGCTAGGAAGCAGGAATGAATCAGTGTGAAATCTAGGTGAAGTTGGAAGACTAAAGATGAGGAGTTGTAATACTTTGTAGGCAGGGTCTGTGACAGGAATCTGGAGAAGGGCAAATATTGTTGAAGAGTGTAATGCAAAATCTGAAGATTCTATTCCATCATAATGTATATACTAAAATACATGCTATATGTGATGTAATATGTGTACTATAATGTATACACTAAAATATATGAAAGATATTGTTTGCTCAAGGAGGGAAGGTTTAGATTGGATTTCAGGGAGTTCTTTTCAGAGAGAGCGGTGAGGGGCTGGAACAGGCTGCCCAGGGAGGCTGAGGATGCTCCATACCTGGAAGTGTTCAAGAACAGGTTGGATCGGGCCCTGTGTAACCTAGTCTTGTACCAGATCTGGAGGTTGGTGGCCCTGCCTGTGGCATGGGGGTTGGAACTTGATGGTCCTTGGTGTTCCTTCTAACCCAAGCCATTCTATATTTCTGTAATGGGTAGGCACAACCAACTGACCATCGAATTTTAACAGTTTTATCGTCAGCAAAGATGAAATAGTTTTGAGGAACCTTGAAAGTGAACATAGCAGCTTAAGCACACTTCTACCTCATTTAAATTACAGTGTAATACACTAAACGAGTTCTGTGTTTGTTTTTCTTTCATGTCAATCTCCCTACTGTCTATATTTGAAGTCCTTTGGGTGCATCATACTTTACCTGCAGGGTACAGATCTTAAATTTCTTTAAAAAATGATAGAGAAAAGAAGTCCAATGGAAGTAGATGAAGAAAGGGTAGCTGAGTTCAAATAAGTGACTACCTAAATGAATGACTCTTTGGAGCTGTATAGCTTTTCTTTCAAGGATTTATGCATGCAAGTGATATAAAGAAATTAATATATACAGTAGAAATGGGAGTTCAGAAGGTACAGGTTTTCTGTGGCTACTTTTAATGACTGATAGCCCCTTCTAATCCATTAATCTATTTATTTTGCTCCCATTCTGGAAGTGAGATCCAGGTTATCTATAATTGTCAAGTGATAACCGGGGAGTTTTATTAAAGTCTTGAGTCAGATTTTTTTCAGCCATTTTTGTATTGCTATTTCTGAAGCTTGCATTTTAGTATAATTTACAAATAGTGGAAAAATAATGTTATAGTCAGATTGGAATTCATATTTGTTGTCAGCACAAGAGAGAGTCTATCTATTGATAGAAAATTGTTACAAGGCTTCAACAGCTAAAAACACTGTTCCTTCTAACAAAAGTATATAATTGAATCTTTTCTCATTTTTCTCTGTCTCTGGCTAAATCGGGTAATCCTAAAACTGTGGAATTCTGGCCATCAAATATAATATTTAGAATAGCCTCATAGTTTTGTAGTTTTCTGCAATACAAACTTCTAGATTTTGTCTTCTCATTTCACTTCAAGTGAAATTGTCCATCATCTTGAAGAATTTAGTTTCGTTGAATCAGAACATCAATTTGATTCCCAAATGTTTCACTGCTTTGTTTTTCCATGTTAATATTTGCTTCTCATAAGCATTTTCTGTGTATAGCCACTTTATATTCATCAGTTTTATGCATTAGCACTGTAGTATATTTACTTATTATTTCCATACTTGCAGGTTTTCTTTTAGATTTACGGGTTTAAGAAGTGACAGAAAGACATTCCTGTTACTCCTTCTGAACATATTTGTAATAGTTAACAAATTTTGTTAATTTATTTCTGCGTACTTTTGGGGTTGACAAAGTGCTCCTTGCATTAATTATCTTTTTTTTTCACTCTATAAATAGCACTGTAGAAAGAAGAGGAAAATTACTCCCTGAATTTATATCCTCATGGGAAGATACCACAGGTTTTGCTGGAAAGACAGAAACTTCATTTCTCTTAAAAGAATTGGACACTCTAAGGGCCAAAAATAAAAAGGTACAATTTTGATCGCAGAATTTACTATTTTACAAGTCTTACAAAGCATACATTTTAAACTGTTCCTAATTGAGTTTTGATATTCAAGTGCTCTGAACATTAGCTTTCTAGTCAATTTGGATTATTAAGGCCTGATTAACAACTGCTTTTCCAGAATTAAAAAATCTTCCATCCTGCTATTTGATCTTTTTAATCAGTGACATAAGTCCCTAAATCATGGATTAAAAAATTCACTGACGCTAATGGAAAAGTTTTCTTTGGCTTGAAAAAGCTTGTGGATCGGAGTCTCCACATGAAACATGTTTATTATGTGTGGAACTATTTACAATATAACACTTAGTGGTGATGACTGCATCTTGTTCCTGTTATCAGGACAGACTGTGTATTTTATATATTTAAGTCATTTAAGTAAGTTTTGCTTCTGTTGCCCCTTGTCTCTCTTGTATTTTTGATATAATGAAGACAGGACTGTAGTTTCTTTATTATAATAGAGTGATTCAAATGGTGACACTATGACACAATTAAATGTGGAACTTACATTCTGCAGTACACCTGATCTATTTCACCAAACACTCCATGCCTAATTTGAGGTGGCTTAAGCACTTCGTGATGAGTTTTTGAGCTTTTAAATGCACAAAAAAAAAAAAAAAAAGGACAAAAACCATGGCCAGTGTTTCATGAACAGAATCTGAAACTCATACTTCTGTACATGAGATTCTTATAGTGAACTCATCTGGATACCTCTGTGTTGGGGGGAAAAAAATTCCATCCTACTTGCACACTGCATTGTTTCTACAATTAGGAACAGTCATATCTGCATAAGCAGCAGAAAAGTCTATAACCTTTCCATTAAATGCTCCCCAGTGCTGGGACAAGAGGCAATAGGAAGAACCTGGAACACAGAATCACAGAATTGTAGGGGTTGGAAGGGACCTCTAGAGATCAAGTCCAGTCCCCTGCCAAAGCAGCTCCCTAGCCCATGTTGCACATTTAGGCGTCCAGGCAGGTCTGGAATGTCTCCAGAGAAGGAGACTCCACCACCTCTCTGTGCAGCCCGTGCCAGTGCTCCGTCACTGCACTGTGAAGAAGTTCCCATGCACATTTGTGTGGAACTTCCTATGCTTCAGTTTGTGGCCACTTCCCTTTGTCCTGTTGGCACACACTGCTGAGAAGAGTCTGCCTCATCTCTTTGCCTCCCGCTCCTTAGATATTTACAGATGTGGATCAGTTCCCCTTGGAGTCTTCTTTTTTCAAGACTGAACAGACCCAGTTCTCTCAGCCTTTCCTCATAAGGGAGGTGTTCCACAACCTTTATAATCTTTGTAGCCCTCTGCTGGACTCTTTCCAGGAGATCCCTGTCTTTTTTGTACCCGGGAGCCCAGAACTGGACACAGTACCCCAGGTAAGGCCTCACCAGGACAGAGTAGAGGGGGAGGATCACCTTCCTTGATGTGCTGGCCACGCTCTTTTTAATGCACCCCAGGATCCCATTGGCCTTCTTGGCCACCAGGGCACACTGCTGGCTCATGGCCAACCTGTCATCCATCAGGACACACAGGTCCCTCTCCTCAGAGCTCCTCTCCAGCAGGTCATCCTCCAGCCTGTTCCAGTGCATGTGGTTATTCCTTCCTAGGTGAAGGTTCTGTCTAAGCAGGAAGCACGTCATTATTGTGTGGATGGCTGAGCAGTGGCACAAGCTACCTAGAGGCTGTGAAACATCTTTGAGGATCTCCAAAAGCTGCCTGAATGTGGTGCTGGGCAACCTGCTGGGGTGTCCCTGCTTGAGCAGTGGATGGAGTGAATGGACCCAGATGGCCTGCCAACCTCAACCATCCTGTGATTATGTGAAATGACAAGCTCAGACATTTCTCCAAAAGCAGAGCCAGTGAATTCCCAATTAAAAGAATGACCTCAGCATGTAAAAGAGTATCAGTTTTCTATCAGGTGATGCACATGGAAAGTTAAGCAATTACAGCTCTTCAGACATTAATTATGCCAATACCCTTGATAGGAGATAGGCTACTCATGCAGTTATCACCTGCATTATATTCCATGTAACTGAATTTCCATAGCAGGAAAGACAGTAATATTGGAAGAGGGGACTCCCAAATGAAAACAGTGGCGCGCACATTGCTTCTTTTCTCAAAGAGCAAGATAGAACAATCTTAAATAAATAAAATTGCCCAATAAATATAATAAATTGAATGTCTGTGGTATTACCAATATTTGTATTTTGGTGGTGAGAGAACTACAATTTAATATGTTGTTATGCTTGTTCAATTCAGCTTCAAGATGAGCTGTTGGAAAAGGACAAGGAGTTGAAGACAATAAAACTGGACTTAGAGCTGCAAGAGAGAGCTACAGAAGCTAAGATTGCAGAAAAGATTGCAGGTATGGTAGTTGAGCGTTTAACAGATGGCTATATGGCTCATACAGTACCCGTGGTTGCTATATGACGTGGCCCAGTGAGTGTTAGCTTTATTTGCTAAAGGAGGGAAGATTTGACTTTTTTTTTTTTTTTTTTTTTTTGTGCGTGTGTGGCTGTTTAGAGTTGCTTAGAAAATAGGTGGCTTTAACATCCTGGTACTGGTATTAGCAGGAGCTTTACCTGTATTCATACTGATTTGGGCATTAAATGCATTGTTAACACCATGTCAATCCAATCACAAAAAGGTTGTTTGTTTTGTTGGAAGGTCCTGAACAAACAAGGGGAAATAATGATTACCAGTGCCTCTACCTTTCAACCAGCAGTTCAAATACCACTTATTGTTTTAGCTCATTCAGAGCAATACTACCCCACTCCCGGTGTATGGAGGTAGTCGCACATTCACCTCAGCTAGAGACCTGCACTTTTCTTGAAAAATCTGTTCTTCTGGCAGTTAATGATTTTTTTTTCTGGTCATGTTATGTCTCCAGTGAAAGAGGCTTACACAAACTGCCAAAATTGAAGGTTTGTAAATTTACATTTAAGAGTGGATACATGCTTATTTTTGTTGTTAAGCATCCTTTGGTATACGTGCACGACTGGAAACAGTTTGCATTCTGTGCTTTTGGAAATTTCTAAACTAATGAAAGTGAGCATTTTTATTATTGTTGACAAGTGACAATGTGTATCGTACTCAGTGAATTAAATACCTGAGGTTATCCTCCAGTTGTTTCAAAGAAATTAATGGGAGTACTTTTATAAATTAATCATATTATTTGTTCATAAATACAGCATAAGCTAGGTAAAGTTGTGTCCTCGTCGACCATTTGCAGTTCAAATAATATTGATAGTAATAATATGTGTCCCCAAGATACTGGTATTGGAGTACATATCTTCAGGAAAATGGCGATGAAAATAAACTGAAAAAACAGATGGCTGACTTTACGCTTAATGTGAAACTCCTGAGAGTAAGTTAGTCTGTACGTATTACAAGTAGAAGAATATTGCTAAATTTTCTGAAGTAGAGGATAAGAAAGGAGAAAGTAGATATGAGAAATGAAGTTTAAGTGAAATACAGGAAGAACTTTACTCTTCTGTCACACTAAATAATCTTGTTTTCTATACTTCCAGAAGACAAAAGAAGGTTGCACTGCATATCATAGTTGTATCCATCAGCCAAATGCTAATGCAAATTGTTTGGGTTGAATTCCAAGTTTTGTGTTTGTTCTTGGATGTTTGCACAGTGTTTTACCTCTGTGCACCTGTAACACATAAAGATTCTATTTGATATAGGTGTTAAAGCCTCGTTAAAACCTGGAAATGAATACATGAGTGTCAAAATGCTATTTAGTTTTCCTGTTGTGGAAACGATTGAAATATTTGTTAGTAAATTGTTTTCTCCCACATCACTGTTTAAATTTTCTAATTATGTCCTAAGCATGATGTTCCCTCTGAAACAGTATGGCAGATATATTGATAAAATAATTATCATAGTTTTACAACTAAGAAAAAGAGTAAGCCAAATTTTAATGAGAGCAGCAATGAGTAATAAGGATTGTCTTTTAAAAAGATAACCTTTTTGCTCCTTTTATTGTTTTGGGAAATATAAAATTATTTAAATGCTGTGAGGGAGGCTAACAGACTCCTTAGTACTTAAGGTGTATGGGGAAAAAAAAGCATGCAAAAGTTGTCGTAGTAGACTAGTTGATGTCTATCATTTTTGCTTTGCATTTTACTGTTCTAAGGCTCTTCCTATGTTTGAATAAATATTTTGAAATCTGGAATGATGTGAACTAAACTGAATTTATGGAGAGCTGTATGTGTCTTTGTGGAGGTCTGTATGTGTCTGTCATAAAAGCCTTGGGGAGAATTCTAGTGGACAAGCAGAACCTAATAAAGACTCAGTGTGTTTCAGGAAAAACTTTTTTCCCTGTTTTCCTTTGTGGAAAGGAGAGCACATGCTGCTGTGATTTCATGTTACTAGTTAATGTTTAATTACCGCAGTGTATAACACATGGTAGAGTGAAGCTTGTAAATATGGGTGTTTGCATTTTTATTATTACTTTGTACTGACTTTATGATAAGAAAATGACTCCACAAAATTATATTGTAAAAAACATCAGAAAGGTACACCATAAAATGTTATCTACTTTGAGGAATATTACAGTTCTATTTTTATATGGAACTTTTTAATTGATGGGTTTTACCTAAATGAGCCCTCTGGCAAGAACAAAAAGCTGAAAAAAAAGGCCATCTTAAAATTTTACTTCAGTGGGCTTCAGAAGGAAATAACCTAAAGCTTGTCATTTTGTGATTTTTACTTTGTTTAGAGAAAAATGTAAAGAGGAGAAGTGCAAATTTGTGAAATGGTTTGTGAGAGAATAAAAAAAGAAAAAGTAAATAAATGCAGAAGAGGGACATGGTGGAAGAGAATGTTTACTATGTGCAGTGAATGGCTTATTTTCAGAAGATTTTTATTTTAAGATTTTACTGGACTGCAGTTTGCAGTTGATGAGGGGATTCATAGTTCTGATTGCAGACTCTTGATCATAAGAGTCTGTTGTTTCTGGTGGTCTTATTTTTCACATATTACTACTGCTTCTTCAAGAACCTGTTAGATTTCCTCTCATACGAGACATTATCAGAATGTAGAATTAGTTTCCCTGCCTATCTTGAAGAGTAGAAAAAGAGTGAAGGATGCAGTGCTGCCAAAATCAAGGAAAAGAGCACTTCGTAATGGGACTAGGGCTAGGATAATGTGAAGGAAAAAGGGCAACATCAAATGTGATGAAGAACAGAAAAGGAAATACTGAAATATTGTACCACAGAACTTTTGTTTGTTGGACAGAAAAGGGAATGAGTGCCCTCTGTGGGAGGGGAAAGGGAGGAGGAGCACACATACTCTGAGGACAGACTGAAAGTTAAAGATGGAAGTGTTACAAAGTCATAAAGCAGCCAGCAGAGATAATAGGTCTCACTTTGAACAGATATAATAAATGGCTTCATTTTTGCCTAAGAATTATTCAGAGCATATATAGAAATTTTTAGAGGAAAGAACTGGTTGTGTGACAGTTGTTGAGCACAATGGTAGCATCTATAGTCTTGGAGAGCTATCTAGGCCCTGAATTTCTGACTGCTACCTTCACCATACCTCACCTCAAGAAGATAAAATATGGTTGACAGCAGAGCTTTGACACTTAGTTTTTTTGTTTGTTTGTTTTGTTTTTTAATGTTGCTATCATGCTTCAGTGTGTTGGGATTGAGAACAATTTTGAGGGAAAACATGGTCAGAAATATTTTCTCGTCTTTCTGTAACCGGGGCTATTTTGTTTGTTTATTTGTTTGCTTACTTTTTAGCAATATCTCATTGTAATGTTACCAAGTTCTGATACTATTCTTAGTCAGAGCCAAATCAGCAGAAAGAGATCAGTTTGTACAAAAAATACGGGGAATTAAAATTTGTGCTATTTTGGAATTCTTGAATCTGTTGTGAGAATGTTCATGAATGTTATTTAGTTTCCTGAATTAACTTGAAAAATATTTACTGAATGAATATGCAATAGTAATAATTTTAATAGTAAAAATGAAAACAAATATCCAAATGACTATTATCTTCAAGTTTGATATAGTATCCCATAAAGTAAGAGGAAGTAAGTAATCTTGCTAGTAATAAACTTTGGGTGGCGATAACTTCCAGCACAGAAGCATTTTCCATTTCTTCAAAGCTCAATTTAGAGTCCCTTTCTATATGTTATTTTTCTTTCTTGCATGTCATCCATTAAAGATTAGCTGTGGAAGGCAGGAGCAAGGAGAGATTATGAGTGGAAGAACAACTCCTGCAGAATAATAATCAGTTTTTGGTATTTAATGCTGTTTGACTTTTGCAGACACATTTCTTATTAACCTTTGGTACAAACAGAAATCCAGGTTCCTGATAGCTCATGGAGAAGATGAATTCAAGATCCTCTTCCAATTAAAGTGAAATAAGGCCAATATTGGGCTTTAGCCAAAAGAACTCAATAGTTCCCCAATCCTTGTGTTTATAAACCTAAATATGAATAACATTTTACAGTTTAAGTAGGTAATGCATGCAATTCCCTTACTCATTTTTAGTGCATAATTCTTTTCTGTATGTATTTGTATGATTCTGAGCTTTTTTTTTGTTCTATTCATACCTCTTATTCAGAGTTACTTGAATATTTTTTCAGAATATTTACAGATATATAAGAGAATTTTGAAACTAACTTCACAGTTTGAATCCTCTATATCAAATATATTATTTATAACAAAATAAATAAAGAAAAACTTAATAGAAGTGTTGCATGTGACAATATCTTAATTTTTGTGAGCTTAATTTGAAACAATTTTAGCTTTGAATTGTCAGAATCATCAACTTTCAAAAAAAGTAGCATGCAGCTCTTTGGCAATATAAAATAAGCAAATGGGTTAAAAATATGAACTAGTAAGCTACTTATGGGGTAACATTTTTTTTAGTTGTTTTTTTTGTTTTGTTTTGTTTTGTTTTGTTTTGTTTTTTTAAGTAAGCCAGTATGTTCTGCACACTCTGTGATTAGTCTGGCCTCTTCTCTGTTCCCCGCTTTATGGTGCTAGATGAACATGAAGAATTGTGGTTTACTCATAAATATAAATTTCTGCGCATATTCTTTTTCTTGGGACGTAACAGAAATTCTTATATAACCTCTCAAATCCTAACTTGCAAACTTCAGTGCAATATTTGTCTTCTTCCCCCTGAAGTAAATATTCAGACACCAGCAATTATTCACTGGAAAAAAAGTTTAGCAGCGTTATTGTTTGAGTTTTGAAGTCAGCTGTGTTTAGTGTACTAGAAGCAGAGGCTTAAGTATTGTACAAGGATTGCCTTTCACAAGAACTGCCTTGGGGTCTGTTCATAATACTCTCTCCTATTCTTTATTCACTTTATTTTTCTTTTAATTTAACTAGTATCTGAGTACGCAAAGAAAATTCTATACAGTGCTTCCACTAAGCAACTTTGGTCTTCTATTAAGAACACTGTGTTTATAACACTGAAAGTGTAAGAGCAAATGAATGCTGTGCACTAAATACATACAACAAACACAAAGCAATAAAGAAGTCAGTGCGTTCTATCAGTGTTTGCTCAGATTGCTTTATCTATAAAGTCACGTTTAGGTGTAAACTACTTGTAGTCTATAATTCCTGGTACAGCCCGGTGAAGACTCTTATGCAGTTTCCCTGTAATCATCTTATCACTATTTTGCTTTTATTTTTTCAGTTGTAGGTTATAACTGAGGGTAAATGAATTGTGGTTGCCAAAAAACAACAGCTAGCAACATAAGTTATCTGTTTCATAATAGGATGTTTCAGCACTATTTTTAAGTCAGCAGTCAGTCCCAGAGCTCGTGATAGTTTGCCATTAACCTGAACGAGACCAGCATCAGGGCCTTAGGCTTTGAACGTTTCTGGGGATTATCTGCATTTTGCAACATGTATACACAGACCAATTAGTGACACATTTAAAGGCTTTCGTAGCAATGCAGTAAATCTGTTTTTCAGTTTATTTGCCAATGATAAGGATGACTTCTTATTTAAGAATTGTGAGCACAGTCATTAAACCTAGTAGAAAAAAGTCTCAGAGGATTTTAATTTCTAAACCGACTGAATAACAAATGCATACCTTATATTTTTTAAGATGATCAAGCATATATCTGTATGGTTAAACAAAATGTAATAATATTGGCCATCTAGCAGTGGCAAGGATATTTCCATGTCCTTCTGTGCTTAGATAGACAGAGAGCAGGTAATATAGGATAGAAATGGGATGGATGATAAAAAAGAAAAGGCAGGTATTTTTTGTACTCCATTTCGTCCTAGTTTACTTCCCTAATTCCTCACATCATCTAGCTGCTCTTCAGAAATCTAAAGTAAAAGCTAAGCAACAAAAATCCCTGAAAAGCTTCATTTAAAAGTCTCTGCACAATAAATTTCAACTGACAATTCTTGTATAGTAACAACAGAGAAGGATAAACAGGAAGCTTAATACAGAAATCTTGAATTCAAAGTATTATTTGGCCAAGCATATTGTTTCATGTTTCTACTTTTTCTGTAGAACTATATACATCCTCAAATGGTAGAAAACAAAATATTTTTTGCTTCATTTTTCTTGTAAATTCAACCTTCACTCCCATCTTAGAGATGGATGCCTGTAAAAATTCTGTATTAACAGAATTTGGATCATACAGTAGAAAGTTTGGCATAATTCCTTTTGATTATTTCTAGAAAATCTTGAATATTTAAAATGTCTTCTTCATTTTCAATAAAAATGTATAATCTCATACGTATTTCTTGTTTCTGTAATGGTGGAACTAATTAGGTCAATTACCTTGGTTGTACTAGAATCTGTGCTAAAGGAAATCCCAATTCACTTATTTTTCAGTTGTCACTGACCATGCATGCTAAATCTTAAAATGCAGAATTTTGATATTCTGTAATATATTATTATTAACAGAAAAACTTGCTCACCATGTATTTTTCTTGGAAGCAGCCAATCACTAAAAGTAGCGTTAGTAGAGTTTTAATTGTAGTATTTCGTGGATCACTTTGTTTTCATGTAATCCAAAGCAAAAATAATTATTGCAAAACATCAGGTACCGTTGAATACTTTGCAAAGTCCAAAATATCATTATTTCTGTAAGCTTTATTTACCTTTGAAGTCAGTTGTTGTATTATTATAATATTTAGTGTATCTTCTGATTTGGTAGAAGGGATAATGCTCAGATTTTTTTTCTCATAATGTGTTGTCTGTATTCTTGCTTTTAAAATTATATACGAGTACTGTTAAGTGATTTCTACTGATGTAGATATTCTAAATCCTAACAAGTTCTTGTTTCTTGCCTTTCCTATTCTTTTTTTTTTTTTTAATTATTTTTTTTATCATCTACATAGTTGACCTCTAGGAAATCAGCAGTTTTTTCCTAGGAACTGAGCCTCCCTCTCTTCACCCAGAGTTTTGTTGTTTCGAAAATCATGAACCACTGTTTAAACTAGAATGATTTCCAACATGCCTTCTCACTACTGCTGTATTTTAAAGGTAGCTTAAAAAGCCTAGAAGACAGGTTTGCCAAAGAATCAGGTTCATCTAAGAAAATATGTACACTGCTTTGACTCAATAAACTCATACTCTGTATGGTTCATCTTCTTCATATTTACTTTTGCCCATATTAGAAAACAATTAGCTTACTAAACAAATTTGAGTATTTGGGAAGAAAATATCTACTTTGAGTCTCTCTCATTTGACTAAGAATTACATGATATTTGATAAGCTTGTTTAAAAATGGGCATGTCCAAATATTATTGTAAACACTCATTGATTTGTTTTACCTGCAATATAAGTATTTTACTTGGTTGGCTTACATAGTAGCTAATAATATTTGTTAATGTAATTTAACTGCTGTGAACCTTTACTGAACAAATATTGAAATTTATACAAGTCAAAGAAAGAGAATCTCTAATGACTTTTGTAAAAGCTTCCATTTAATAGTTAAGGAGAAAAGTTTATATGACATACCAGATGCAATTAACAGTAGATTTTACATTTAATAAAAAGAAAGAAGCATATGTATTTGCTTTATTCATTCCATCATAATTTGCATTAGAGCTGTGGGTGTTTAATGAGCAAATTCCAGCTAAAATGCTATATTGATTTTCTAAGTGAACTTTGTAATAGCTATCTACCTTACAAAAGCTCTCTGTTTACAATTGTTTTCTTTACTAAAAACTAAAAATGTTTTAGAATTGCTGAGTTTAACATAATGATTCCTTTAAAATAAAGAGCTCTTCTAGAGTATGCATGGATTTTAGTTACAAGGCGAATGATGTTATTAAATTATTCCAAAGCAAATCAAGTTTATACAACTAAATAGAACTGTCATACTTGTTTATTTTACAAGTATTGAAAAATAATCTTTTTTTCTTAATTTATCACTGCGGTGACTGAACATTTTGACTCTTGATTATCATATGTATATGAATTTGAAAATGACACAGTTCATTTTAGCTTAATATTTGCCCCATTCATACTTCATTTGGTATGTCATTTTCATGCTTCAAACGTGAGTACTATTGGAATTTGTGTTGCTTGTTGGTCAGGCCTCAAGATAAACAGGATAGGGTTGGTTGGTGTGCTGTTGGAAGCTATCCAAGAAAAACCTCATGATGCCAACCAGAGCAGTGGGTGTCTAAGTAGCTGGATCAGGCATTGAGTCTGTATGCCAGTATGTGGCTGTTGGTTTGCTGGTTATACCATACCTTAAATGGGACTTTGGAACCTGCCTTGTTACTTTCAATTACTTTTAGCCTGGCATTTTTAAGAAGATGTTGGATAATAATCTGGGTACTTTTTGCTGTTTTTATTATGGAGGACTTTTAACTCTCCCTCATACACTTGCCATTATGTGACCTTACATGTCACATGCTTTCTGAAATATTTCATCAAATGTTTTGTTTTATTGCTATAGCAATAGTGAAACCTAAAGGTGTATGCATTTTAGTGTCTTATTTGAAGAAGCTTGTGAAGCTCGTGATTTGGATGAGTTGTGTCCATGAGGGAAGTGCAGCACTGTACGATCAGTTTCCTCAGTCACAAAAACTAATGTAATGCTGAATCCTTGTTCAGAAATGCACAGAAGTATTCCTTATCCCACACTCCATGCTCTTTGTCCAATTTTCCAAGTAGTCCACATAATTCTTTAACCTAGGGTTAATGTTCTGATACTGTTTCTATTTGTTTTTAAGTATTTAAGTTGCAGTAGAAGGCATGACATTCTGCTTGGAAGTCCATCTCTGCTAATCAGATTTCAGGAATCAAACCCAACTTCTACCTGCGACTCATCCATTAGTTCAGTCTGAATGCTGGACACTGTTGAACAGCAGCATACTTCTGATGACCTGAAATTATGTAGCCTTTACAATATTCCATACAATACTTCTAAAAAGGAATTTTTATGATGTTAATTACAGTAAGAAATGTGTAAGCATTGTATAACAAAAAAGTCTAACCTAAATTCAGCAGAAACTGTGGCTGTTGAAGAAATACGAGGTGCTGTAGCTCACTGAAATATGTTTGATGAAGACTTAACTATTTTTGAGTATTTTTGTTTAGTTATTTCCATTGATCAGTGTCAGTATTGTTACATGGAATTAAAATGACTGTTAAGAGTATCTTTAAAAAAAAAATAACTTGTAAAACTTAAATCACTTTTCCATAGCCAATAGCTAAAAGGTGGTATTTTGAAATGATGAACCTTTGGGTGGGAGAAGAGTTCACTGTTCAAGGCAATCTGCCTCCTGGTTGTTTTCGGGATTGGTAAGATTTGAGATAAGCAGGATGCTTACGTCACTTGAAAAATCTCTATGAATGTTTTCATTTAGCTGTACGTAAAATACTGCTATACATACATTTTAATTCAAGACAATTAAGCAGTAGTACAGCCTTTAAAAGCCTGTGTGGTCATTATTACCACTGGTTACTATTTCTCAGAGAGGGAATTAGATATGTCAAAATACAGTCCTGTTAAGTGTACTCACATGCTCAAGATTCATTTTACCATTCAGCAAATGAGTTTTCCATGCTGATGCAACAGAGGATTAAGGTGTGATAGAAGGGTTACAGTCAAAAATAAATAAATAAATAATTCCCAACAATGAAAGAAACATAATTAATTAAGTCCAGAATAAGTGCCAAATCTACAGTTATTTTAGACAGCTTTGTATTCATTCCAGCGATTATTTTCACACTGAAAATTGCACAATATTTTCAGTTGCAGCTTTATGGAAAGGGTTGTCTGTGGCAAAATACTAGATAAAATGACATAATTTACTAGAAAAAACTACAGTAAGCAAATAACTTAAGGTACAGATAGGTAATAATTACCATAGACAATAAAACTACTTGTATGTTCCAGATCCAGCCAGAACATAAGGATTGCACTGAAATGCGCCTCAGAGATGAAGCACTAGTGTCCCTACTAGCACAGATCTCAGCAAGCTAAGCAGAAGTCTGATCTGAAATGCATTGTCTGCCCCATATCATTCGTTGTACTTGCTGAACCTACCTTTGCAGGCATTGGACTCCTGCAAGTGCTGCAGATTTGTTCCTGACTACTAAACAGTGTGCATGCAGTTTTGAAGCTGCTTTATTCATGCATGTTTTTTCATTCCACATCAAAGAAAGCTTTCTTGTTGTGAATGGCAAATAAATCCTCGAAAAAATAATACTGTTCATATGGAAGAAAATACTCAAATGGGAGAGAATTAGATCAATGTTTCATAAATTTTGTGTACATATCAAGATTCAGGCTGCTGATGCTGATTTCTTTTGGGATGTACAGGGCTGGAGGGGTGAGGGTGCACCTTCCTAAACTTCTGTGGATTTCTGTGATAGGACTGAACCCCAGAAGCAACATTTAGCCTTTCTTTATCTTCTTTTGTTCAGTTTGCTGTTACTGTGCAACCTTTTCCCCTTTTGCTTGAGATGCAAAAGTACTTCTTTACTCCTCTGCTAACACACTTCTCTCTTGCCTTGAACATCTTCCTAATTTAAATGTCTCCCAGCATTCTTTTTCAGTTCATTTTCTTAAGCACTATGCTTGACTTGTTTTGTTGTTTTCTTTTTCCTTAGTACTGATAATATTTTGAAAATATTTTGTGCTAGTTTTTGCTGCTACCAGGAACTTCTGTTTTCTTATACTTTCTTTTAGTGTTTTATACTCCACTGTGAAGGTTTTGTTCAATAATGTACAAAAGCAAAGTAAGAGTACAGAAAAGTAATTATAAGGGCAACAAAGTTAATGCTGACTGAGGTAAGAATGGAGGAATAGAAATTCCACGTGAAGAGAAAGGCTTTCTCTTCAGTTTTCACACAATGATTTCAGAGTGGAGCTGAGAGTTCTGACAGAAGTAAAGAGGTCCAGCAGCAGTGCCTTTATACAGAATAGTCTTGAGATGAGTAGTAAACATTGCCAAAATACTAAAGAGACTCTTGTATGGTGTGAGGAGACTGTGGCTAAACAGAAATTTGACACATCAGAAGAGGAGTATTGATTATTCTGGGAGCTGCAGACCTCACTTTTAGTTTTTGCTGTAGGTGCCTGTGACAATCAGGGAGGATATAGTCCTCTGTCTGGGGGTGATAGCAGTCTTTCTTTGGCATTCTGTAAGTCCCTAGACATTCAGGCTGCAGGGTTTTACGATGACTGTGAGGAGATTTGCAGTATTGCAGAGGGAAATGATGAAAGTATGAATAAAGATTTTAGTGGAGGCAGGGTGGGGGTAAGGGTTCTGGCAGTGTGCCAGGGATGGTGTTAGAGATATTGACAGGGGAGAGGCAGGAAGAAAGCATAAGCTAGGGAGGAGGAATAACTAGGAGGTGTTAGTTTGCTCCCAAGGATAGACAGTAAATCTTAGTTTATTGGTACCTAATGCTCCAAGGTCCATGTATGCAGTAACAGATAATATAACAGTATATTACACAATAAAGCAAAGGCTTGGCAGGGAAGGAGGCATGCCAGCTGTGCCATTTTTGTGATACCAGAGATAGACATGCTGTGAAAATATTAAAATTTCTAGTATTAATGTCAGTGTGTCATTGTGATACGAAGTAGTGTGATGATAGAAGTACTTTCAATCGGTCATTACTCTTAACTCTACAGAGGAAATCTACAGGCATCTCATATGTTTTGGAGATTTAAAAATTATTTTTCCATGAAGCAAGTATTCAGAATGCAAAGCAAATCGATACCTTGCCTTGTTTCAAGGGTGAATTTGAAAACCCATAGCTTTATTTCATTCTTGAAAGTATTCATTTCAGCAGTCAATAGATATTTAGTGTTCTGTCTGGAGAGTAATACAGACCAGAGGAATCTGAGGTTGATGGAAAAATGTTGATTTCTGGAGATGCTGGCAATGGCCCATGTGAGTGTACGTAATGGTGTATTTCCCTGCAAAACTGTTCTTTAAACATACTGGTTACTTTTGCAGCTCTGGTGGAAGAAGTTTATTCTGCTCAACGGGAACGTGACAAGGCTGTCATGGCAAGGCTGAGGTTAGCCAACGAAGAGAGAGATGAAGCATTTCTACGAGTCCAGCGTTTAGAAGAGTCACTCAAAGAGTAAGTCTGTACATCATGCTCTGTGCAGAAAGATTGCTTTGTGGATCTGTAATGGTCATAAATTGTTTGACAGCAGTTACACAGAAAATCTTACCATAATCTTCTCTATGACAAAATATCAGGCTGCTGCTAGTCTTACTGTGCTGTTGATTAAATTTTTAGCCATCTTATGAGACTATGCTTTTCTCTTGATACTAAGTGCAAGGTGAACAATTTTGATTACAAAAATTAAAAATATAATCAAGAGCTTTGATATTGATTTATTCAGAGATAGATAAGAGGAATGTGACATTTTACGAGGATCTTTTGACACTAAGTACAAGAATGTCAGTCAGAAGTTGCAAAGTATAGGAAATCATTCAAACCTTTAAGCCCAGGAGAATTTTCCTACAGAAGAATTTTCACTAATTATGTGGATGATTTAGTAAAAATATGTTTTCCTCCATATCCTTAGTGTAGGAGCAGTTTTAACAAGTATACTTGTTACTTATTAAGTATACTTAATACTTTCTAGAAATGTATGTAGACCATGCTAATCCAACAGAAATAGCCAATCTATTGATAATTAAAATTTCTAAGAGAGGAGAGGAAAGTCACAGACAGCTTCTTTTCTGACTTTGGGATATAGATACCCTTGAAGCTACAGCTTGCTTCTTTGTGTAACCCTCCTCCAATCATCTTGGTAACCATTAAGTGGTAACCCTCTGTATTCTAGTCTGGCTGAGAACTTTCCTTGCCAGGAGAAGTGGAAAAACATAAATAAGAAAATGAGTAACTGAGAGCAAGTTAGTACCTCTCATGGAAAATATGCATAAATGTTTGTGGAATTTCATGGACATTAACTTATCTACATGTATCCTTGTGAATATTTGTTGGTTCTGTGAGATCCTTTCACCACAATACTTGCTCTATGTTCAGTGTGGGCTAAAATGACCTTCAGTCTTGAAACTCCCCATGGAATCTGTTTTGCTTGTTTTCCAAACCAAATTTTTCAAATTTTCATTCTCCTTTTTCTGCATTACAGTTCTTTAATTACACTTCTATAGCTTATCTATTTCTTCTTACTTTCCTTCTCTGTCTTTTAATTCTACTTCTTTTTCTTTTCTTCTATAAGCCAAAGAAGTCTGCAGAGCAAAATTGAAATAGTAGTAGCTAGATGAAAATGTGAAAGGCAAAGATATGCAAGAGAGGAAGGGCAAACAAGAAAGGAGGATTGAGGGAGAAAAATTATTATGCTGAATAACAGCCAGTAGTAATCACGTTCTCTGCATCTCTTTCTTAACATTTGCCTCTTTCCTGATCATTTTATCCATTAAGTCAAACTGCAGTTTTGATAGTAATGTTGTAAACTGTATCAGACAGTATACATAAAGGTTCCTTGCCCTGTTCCACCAATTTACATATAGTACTACCTCAGTTCATGATGACTGCAACCATTTCCACAACCTGTCAGCAAGCTGACCACAACCCTTCCTTGTCCCTTGAAACAACACCTTCTCTTCCTAAAAGAGCAATACTATAATAAAGACAAACATTGCTTATTGTGGTTGCTGGTTTGGGTTGGGGGAGAGGAGGTTTCACTCTTTTTCTTTGAAGCCTTTGGGGATTACAGAATCAAGAAGTCCACATGCACTACACTTAGAGGATGCTTATTCATGCAGCTGTATACCTTGGAAGTAGGAAACAGTTGAGTAGAGCCAAGATTCTTGCTGGCCCACCAGCCTGGCTCAAGCACAGCAGCTGTTCTTTACTAACTGTGACAATGCTTACCTGAGGTGACAAGACGTACTTTACTTCTACCTGGACTTGCAGCATGTTGCAATGAGAGGAGAAAGCCAGCGTTGTGCTGAAAAGAGTTGAACTGAAGTGCTTAAGGTTCAGATACTCTACAATATTCATAAAACTAGAGTGATTCTGAGACTTCACCCCTAATTTACCAGTAAATGTTACCTCACTGTTTAGCTTCAATAAGTCTCATTCTTACAAGCTTCCTATGTAGTTAACCACACAAGGAAATTACTTTGCTCAGCCTCATCATTCTAAACAGTTTAGTACTGTGGCTGAGTGGAAATTTTGGGGACCATTCCCCTTGCCACTAATCCTTTGGAAGAAGCAGTGATGATGAGCCACTAGAAACTTAGTTTATTTTGTTTAATTTGGGTGGTTTATTTCCAGAACATATTTTTTCCAACTACCACCATTCATACATTCTTCCTGATGCAGTTGTTTAAAATACCAAGCTTTCTGACTGGGAGGTGAAGCCCATAGAGTATTTTTGCTAACATGTTTAGGCTACTTGTGCCACAAGAATCAAATTTTAGACCACAAGTGACTCCTTCCATCTGCTTTGGAGTTGTTCCAATGAGAGATTTCTACAGGAGGGCAATACTGAACAGGCTGCCAACCCTTATCAAATACTTTAATGCTCACTTTAAATTCTGTGCTGTAGCAATTCTGTTGTCATTTAACTGTAGCAACTGAAATTCTTTTGGATCTGTTAGCCCTAAGGTACATGTTAGTGTAATGTGTGCAGAAATGGGGAGAGAAGAAACCCTTGATTATTGATGTTTAAAATCAAGAGAAACATCAAGGCAAATAGCTCTGGATGCTGCTTTAAAAAAAATACTGTCACCTTTGAAGGACACATCCTCTGTGACAGCAGTATGCTGAGAAGTTACACTTATGGTAGAAGTTCATGTTCTTTTTCCCACCCCCTATATCCAGTCTAAGGTGTCCTGCTTGCCCAGCCTGATGGTTGGCTGGGTGATTTGTTGACCCATACTTTTAGAAGGATAGAAGTCCTCTAGAGAAGCCAGGTCAGTCCTGCCAATTTACTTTGGCAAATACTGTTCCTGTCATCTTGAATACAAACTAGCTTAAGATCCTTTTTTAAGTCTCTCATGAAGTAAAACTCACAGCAATCTAAAATCAAAAGAACTCTACAAAAAGCCAACTGAAGGAGCCAGTTCTGATTTTATGATTTATGTTACTTTATGAATATATCTCTAACCTAGCAAAGATTTTACTTCTTTTTTTGTTGTTGTTTCATTTTGTTTTCGTTTTTGTTTTGTTTTGTTCTGATGCTGACTGTAAGTGCTGGAGTAATTATTGCTTTTAAATTCCATATAAAACATACTTGCTACTGTACACAGTAGTGTATTCTAAACTGTTTCTTTTTTATTTAAGCAATTAATTTTTATATGGTTGATTTACTGTGCATTAGGTGTAAAACTAATTCTTTAAGGTAAAAGATGCTAATGTTCTATCAAGTGCTTTATGATGTTTGCTAGCTAAAGTCTTGGCCTTAGAGCAGCATCCATCAGAGCACTGAAGAAGTGTGTTGCTGTATAGCAGATCTTTAGTGCCTACTACGTTTGTCTTTTTAAAGTGACAGAAATATTTTTTATAAAAGTGACCATTAAAGAAGTAGCAGTGGAGTGGTGTAATTGAAATATACTTATTTTTCCAGAATAATGTTCTCCTCCTTTTTAAAATACATGTAAATGTTGCAAATTATATGCTGTCCATATAATTAAGCTTAAGTAAAGTAAAATATATAGTATCCCATTTTTTAGATCACTATCACTCACTGCTTTTGCGTAGTCAGTGTCTGTGTATAACTAATTTTTTTGTATCATTT
Organism: Oreortyx pictus; assembly: GCA_036925125.1. Taxonomy (NCBI): domain Eukaryota; kingdom Metazoa; phylum Chordata; class Aves; order Galliformes; family Odontophoridae; genus Oreortyx; species Oreortyx pictus. The sequence goes on from JAUPFR010000006.1 coordinate 36,790,406, forward strand.
TTATAATTGATGAATTAAAATATGTACTGTGAAATGAAATAGGGGAAAGAAGCTGCAGCTTATCCATGTGATTAAATAAGGACCTCGCAGGAAGTTGTCTTAACTTGCTATTTTCTGCAAGATACAAAAGCAAAACATTTTCAAGGAAACTTCAACTAGTCCATTTCCTCCTTTTGGAAGAGAGGTAGGAAAATAATTACATAAAAATGAAAAAAAAAAAAACAAAAACAAACAAAAAACAAACCACAAAATAAACAGTCTTTACAAAAGTTATGTCCTGTTTCATTTATGATGCACTAAAAACAATGAAAATCCAATACTCGGTAAAAGTTGTAAGTCCAGAAATAAATAAAATAAGAGCATCAGTCATTTCTATCACTGGGGAACTTTCTTCATCTAAGCACATATGAACAATTGATCCTTGTAGTCATATATAGCAGTAAACATTAATAACTTAACAGTCCGAAGTCAGTGCTGAAGATATGGAGCATTATTGAAAGATGGAGTCGAGCAGGTGGCACTTTAATATGTTCAGTGTCATGGTTGACTCTAAAGACTGGGAGAATGAAATTACTTGAGGTTCTAAAGATTTAAAAAGCGAACTCATTTTGCTGCACTAAGGAAATGCTACTGATCAGGCTTTCTGTGTCCCTTTTTTCTAGGCTAGAAAATATTAACCCTGAAGAAAATGACATGGTAAGCCATTCTCTGAGGAGATTTCTTGATGTCAGTCTTATATCTTAGAGGCTTAAGTTCAATTGAGTGGGTTTCAAGAACTAAGATGTGGGAAAAAGAAGAATTGACACACTAATAATGTACATCTTTTCTGCAATATGAAAATTCAATAACTTCACTCAGTCAATTTACAATTCACATGTGCCTATTAATTAAAACCCTATATTAAATAAAATATATTAAAACTTCATGTCTGACTAACATATAATGCTGTTGGTAGACATTACAGGAATTACTGAACAGAATAAACAATGCAGACACAGGGATAGATATACTGAAGAATGGAGCTATAATTCTGAATCGAATACACAGGACCAAAGAACGTAAAAAGAAAATAATAGCTGAGGAAATGAATGCAGTGATAGAACAACGGGATGCTGCTTTGTCTCAAGTAAGTTTCTACAAGTATATGTAATCACTCAATGCCTTTTTTTTTTCATTTTTTACTTTTGGGGAATAAATTTACTTTGTTAACTTTCTTCTGCTGAAAATCTCAATAACTGCCCTTATAATAAATGGCTGATTAATAAGCAACAGTTCCTTCAAGGCAGTAGTGCTCATTGGAATGACATCAATCTAGTTCACAGCAAAGATTGTGTATGCTTTCTACCTGGTCATTAACTGACTGTTTAAAAATAAATAAATATAGCATTCATTATACTGAGTAATCTAAATATGTGTTAAGATCTTAATTTTCCAGTATTCTGTAGCAGTATAAAGGATTTGTAAAGAGTTATAAGTGACAGAAATGTGCATTTAGGGAAGATAAGACTGCTGTATGTTACAAAGCAAGCAATTCTTCCCTTTGTTGCTTTACATTCAGGAGCTGAAAATTGGCATGTGGTCCTCGACTCTCAGAAGTTAATCACTTCTGCTACATAGCTTAAAACAATCTGATGTATTCTCTTCTGCTCAGATCAGTCATTCTCTTTGCTTCCCTATCTTCACAGAAGAATATTATCTTCATTCTCTTCACCCTGAAGAGAGTCTCCTTATTTTTCCTATCTTATAGAAGAGTTATTATGTTTTGGTTGCTTTTGTTTTTTTTTCCACAGCTTTCTTTCCTGTCTCTTTTTTTTTTTAACCTAGATTTACCTCAATTTATCTCAAAGTCCATAGAAAGAAAAATACTAAGTAGGGGGCTGCATCTCACAGAATTTTAGACTGGATGAATGTCCATCCTAGCACTTTCATTCAGGGCAAAAAATTTCATCGATGTCTTGTTCCAGTATTGAAAATGTCTACGTCCACTGAATGCACATCTAAGTAATTATTTAATTCTAACAGAATTAATATAAAATTTGTGATCTTGACTAGTATTAATGATGATTGAATTTGTTTTGTATTGTCATGTCATTCTGTAAAAGATACTCCTCTACACAGTCTGTAATTCTCAGCTTTTTTTTTTTCTTTTTTCCAATTGTCGTCTTTGCATTCTATCCTACTGCAACCTCGAAAGACTCTTCTGCTTGGTGCCTAAAATATTTTTTGTCTGTATCCTGTGTTCACTATGAAGGATGTTTATTTTGGATGCTATTAATATCGGAAGTTCTCTTTTTCACTGTGCTTTCTTTTGCTTTTACAGTAATGATGAGCAGCATAGCTACTGGGGCACATACAACTGTTCTGCCAAAAATTTATGCTCTTTATTTTTTAATTATGGTTGGATTTCTTCTTTGCACAGGGCATTTGGAAAGTGGGCAGCTTATAAGAGAAAAGTTTTTAGCACAAGAGAAGGATCTTTAGATACTTTTAATTTTTTTTTGCCAGATTTTGCTTCTTTGTTGAAGTGAACTTTCAGGCACACTTGGACTTTAAATATTTTATGAAGGGTATCAGAAGAATGTCATTGTAGGGTGTTATACATTTAAACTGTTGTTTAAGCTACCTGTTCAAGGAATTATATACAGACATTTATACAAGCCTTTCTTCCAAGTTATCAACATGGAAATTTAATAAAGTTCATTATTTTATATAATAATGGGTTAATTGCCACAGCTAGCGAAGCAGTGTTCAGGCTTGACAGTAAAAAGCACAGGTAATGTTACATAGGTCATGTAGCTGAAAAAATAAATAAATGAATAAAGCAATACACGCACTCCCTGAAATATTCAGTATTTGGTATTGAGTTGTAACACTGTGATAGTGTTGCAGTTTTTAATACCGTTCTTTAAAATTGGTTATTATTAATAACACTTTATTGTTTGTGTGTTGTGCTTCCATATATGTGATTCTTTTATGACTGTAGCTTTCAAACCTGGAAAAATAGGTTCTTGGAATTGGAGCTATCATTTCAACTTGCATTTCTTACTTGATGATTCCTTGGGAATTCATACAGTACTTGAATTATTAGTAGTCTTTTGTTAACATTGCAATAGCAGTAGTTATTACAGTGCTAACGGCAAGAACAATAGGAGAGGGATTCCTACATTAGACCGCAAAGGGACTAGGCATAATTCAGGGGATGTATATGCTTAGCATAACAAATGTAAATTATTAGAAGTTAGATCTGAGGTCGCCTTAGGTGTTCATAACATCTCCAAGTTAAAATCTTCTTTTCAGTGAAAATGACATCAAATTTAAGGGGGGATTGATGAGAACAGTCTGAGGCAAAGCAGAAATAGATTAAGCCATTAGCATGCTTTCTTCTGGAAAAAGTATTTTTAAATTTCAGAGGTCACTAGGCAATGGAGAAAGCTAAATACTTCCTGACACTCTGTGTGAAGTCTGTGTTGCTCCGTTTCTGCTTCCTCTTGAGCGGTGCTAGAGACTGCGTTGTCATTTGGGTGACACTCATAACCAGTTCCATAAAAGAGAGGACTGCCTTTCTTAGAATAAATGTTGGGACAGAAGTTTAATGAAGCCACAACTGTTATCCCTCATAACGGATTTATTCACAATACTCTGACAGCTGACAGTTAAACACCATAAGTAGCTGCTGTAGTTTTACATGGATGATTTCTGATTTTTCTCAGTGTGAGATCGCAAAATGTTTCCCACTCAATCATGTTGCTTTGATTTCCAGTAAGTTCCTAGAGAATGAGCAGTCTGTAAACTGTGTATTTCTTTCGACCAAATACATGCTGGCTGTTGACAACTCATCTATCAGTAGCTTAGCAAAAGCTAGGAGTTTTGCAATGCCTTTCTGGTAGTTATACTATGAAGGTGCGTTTTACTGGACTGTGGCTGCACACATTCTTGGCAATGGTTAGCTAGATGTCATTCTTCTGTTTAAATTTCCCTGGAATTATTTTTTTATTCTTAAAAAAAAAAAAAAAAAACAACTGCCACGGTCTTAGAAAGTGCATGAAAAAATTATTTGAATCTTTATTCCAAAGTGCCAGTGCATCTTTTTTGAGATTTTAAATTTGAATGTTACTTCTCATTAGGAAGCAGATAGAAGCGCTGTTATCACTGTATTGAGCTGCACATGTGTATGTAATCTTAGATCATTCACTAGATTGCTGAGCAAATATGCAAACTACTTTTTGTGTGTGTGAAAACAAATAAAATGGTATAAACTCAAATATTTGATACTACTTTTAGTATGTATTTTCAAGTGAATAAAAAACAAACAACTGAAGCATGGCTAAACATTGACATCCATCCTCTCTTGTACCAACCTCCTTAAAAAAACACACTCAACTGTTTGGTTGTATTTGCTAAGATATATTTGTTAGTGAACAGATATTGTGTTGTACTGGGAGCTTGTGTCTGTTTTATAACTGATCCTCTGAAAAGAAAATGGAGAAAGATGCTAACTGTCAGGAGAAATAAAACTTAAATTTCTTGTTTTCAATGTTCACTTTTGTCTTAACCAGTTCAAGGAAAAATCTTACTTGTCCAGTTGGTTATACTATAGTTCTGCCTTTCTTCCAGAGTCTTTCTTGCTTGATCAATACAGTTAGTGACAGGCATTTAGTGAAACTCATGTAAGGCCACAGTCACATTGTGGAATCCTCATAATACAATTTAAAGAAAATGGTTTCCAGCAGGAGGCAATATAGTGCAATATCTCAAAAAAGTAACAACCTATTAACCACATCATACCTTATAGACAGGAATGTTAATATGATTACAGAGCTTGTAGCTGGGAGAGCTGAGTTGGTAAGTCATTACAGTCCTTTTCTTATAGTTTAGAGAAGAAAGGGAACCTTTCAGTTGGTACAGATTGAAAGAATTGATTTTAAAGAAGCAAAGCAAGAGATGGCTTATTGTTCAGGGTGTTGTGTGTATGATACGTTTTTTTTTCCCTTTCATCTGTAGATAATTTTTAATTGGGAAGTGAGTTCTAAACAAAATTTAAGATACTAAAGATGTAGAGTTTTCTGTTTAACAGAAACAAACAAACAAACAAAAAAACTCAATAGGTTTCACAGCTGGCAAAATATCATCTGTTATACCCTGATCTTGAAGCAATAATGTAACTGGCATGCAGACCTGGTTTTTCAGCTTTGAACAGTTTGATCACATCCTGCTGTGTAGGAACATGCTTATGACTGCTCATGTAAAAAAGTTGGCATTTACCCAGTTGCTCATCTGAAGCAAGTTTAAGTACCTTCCTCCATTTTGAGGCACTGTTTGGCAACAAGCAGGAGTTTATCATCATTGAAAACAAAGATGAGAAGCACTGCGCTTGACTGCCCATCGTTATCAGGTTCAGCTAATCACTAATAAATCTCTGCTGTTATATGTCAGCTTCTTGCTATATTTTTGTAATGCCCTCTTCAAGCAATTGCCCTACATTTGTACCAGATAAGGTGTAGAACTTCATTTTCTGTTTCATAGAACATTAAGGCATTCTCAGCACACGTCAGTGAACCATTTTACTGAAGTGACAAACTCAAGAGTTGTAATATATGTAAAAACAACAAAAGCATATTTAAATGAAAAAAATGGGTTACATATGTTGGGTCTTTAATTGATGAAGTGTTACAGCGTTACATGACTCTTACCTTTGGACAAAGATAAATAGTTCAGTTTTACATTCTGTGTTTTGGTACACTTAGACACTTCCCAAATAGGGATAATGAATGAATTCTTGTTTGCAAGAAGACATTTCATGGTGTCCAAACTGCTCTTCTGTCTTCCCCTTTTGTCTTTGATAGTTGGGAAATGCAAAAAAAAAGAAAAGGTAGAATGAATTCACAGTTGTTTGTGAACGAAACAGCTGCTGTGGATTATTGATGATTTTTGATCACAGGCTTATTTAATGAGGAGAGAGAAGTTAAAGGGGCTGTTCATTGTAATTTGAGGATCCAAGGGCCATGCTGGTTCACACCTGTGGCTGATTTGCTTTGGGCATGCAGCAGCAAGTTTCTGTTGCCTCATTTGCAGTGAGAGGTAGTGGATGAGTGGGCAAGGGGAAATCACTTGCCTGAAGGATGGTTAAAGCAGAGAAAGGGAATTGCCTTGCAAGATGCTCCTTTTGCTGCATGTTTTCTTCCTTACCTGGCTGCTTCATTCTTCTAAAAATAAACCAAGCTGGAAAAAGAAGGTAATTATTTATGTTCTGAGATGATATGTACACTCTGACTGTCTACTTCAGATACGTTTATGCTGCTTGGAGCATGAGTGTTTTCCAGAGGAACACTCAGTTAAATATTTGACTACAATCAGAAGATGTATGAAGTAATCTTTCTCTTCTGAAGTAGCTGTTTCAGTCCACAAGAACATAATATAGAGGAAACTGGCTAAACAGAATCCTCTTAATATCTTTCACTGGTAATTTTTATTTGTGTAGAGAACAATGCCTATTTAAGCTTTCATTGTGCTTCTCTTTTATTTTGTTTAGCTGCTGTGTATGAAACACAGTTCTCAGAGCATTAAGAAAAGTGAGGTGAGATGTTCAGGCAGAATCATAGAAGGTTGGACCGAGAAGATTTGAGGCCATCATACATCTGTGTTGATGCCAGTTTCCTGATATAGCAGACATTACAAGCTGTTTGTCAACAGGTATTTTTTGTAGTGAATGAAACTCCCTTTGACTTCACTGAAGCCAGAACTTCACTAGTAAAAGTAAGCATCTTGCAGCTTATTCCTTAGCTTGATTTCAGCAAGACTTTGGTAGTGTGAGGTGGTGTAGTTTTCAAGTTACCGCTGCTTGCATGTGCAGGTCAGGTGACAGAACACCAGTAGGGGAGAGTGAAGGATCTGGAGGAAATTATCCTAAAGAGCTCTTAGACATAACTTCTGCATTTAGCCCGTGAATGATAAGTATGAGTAAATATGTAAATGTTAATGCAGTATTTCCTTGAAGAGAGGGATTACAGTTAGTCTTTTTGAACTTGCAAAGCAAATTTTTAATTGCTACTACATTTCCTCTTTTTACTGGCATAAGGTTTTGGCTGAATGATGCCCTGAGACACATGATTGTTTGCATTGTTAAATCACCTGTTGTTCCTCTGCAAACAGTGTGTTGTGCAGAATTCAGAGAATACATGTCTGAATGATGTTTGAGAGCATGATCAAGCCTTGTGCCTTTAATTGTAAACTTTAATGAATTTCCAGTAGAACGTTCATCTTTTTTTCAGTACCTAGAAACTCCTGCCCCTCTGAAAGTGACAGTAAATTTGCATGCAGACTTGTTTGATTAATTGCTATTTGACACTTCTATCATGGTGCTAAGCTCTAGGTTCACACAGCTTAGACTTCCAAAGAAATTTTTAGAATTAATTTAAACATTTAATGTCAAAACTCCAGGATGACAGAGAAAAATGTTTTGTATGCTTATTGATCATCTGTTTCAGTAGCAAAAATTTCTGTGAGGCAAATTAGGTGCTCAGTGTTAATTTAGATTTTGGGCAGCTTACCTGTTATTTAAAACAGCTCTGATTTTCTTGGGAGTTAAAAATGTCCATCTGTATGTTTCACATTAAAAGCAAGTTTTCTTAGGCAACATTCTGAGAAATCTCACTGCAAAAACACGTTGTTATTTTGGGCACTCAATTTGAGTTTGCATAAAAATTCTCTCTGACAGATGATACGCAGGATTTCAGTACTTGATATTTATTTGATAGGAACTATGATGTCTGACCTGCATTTATTTCCCTTCTTATTGTTACTCTCTTACTACTTGTTGAATGTTCACAGTTGCAATGTTGATGTCAGTTATGTCTCTATGAGCAAGTGATTTGAACAGACAGGAATGAATCTGGAGTAGGAAATAGTTCCCACCATCTGCCATCCACATGAACTTGTTTCTGGGTGTGCTGTGAGGAGGGGGCTCTTGCTGGATTGAGTTGGTTTTGTTTATGCATAGGTGAGGGGTGGGTTGGTTTTGTTTTTTACTTTGGACTGGCTGTAGCCTAGTCTTGTGAACTGAATGCTTATTTGTGTCAGAGTGCACCAGGTGCATTCCTGGAGTTCATCTTTGAGTTTGCTTTAATCAAAAAAGGAATCCATTTCACGCTGTCAGAAAGCACTCCAGGGTGTAGACCAAAGCATAAGAAATAGAGACAAGTGGGAGGCATTCCAGATTGCACCCCCTGTGCAAGGTAGCATGTAAACTGTACTTTTTCAGTGAAAATCTCTGAAGGCTTTTGAGAAGTTTAGATAACAAGTTTAAGGCTTCCTTATTTGTAAGTATAAAAAGGAGAAGTTAATCCTTTTAATTGAAGCAAGTATTTTAAAAGTTAATTATGTTAATGCTCTGATAGAGTGTTAAATAAGATTAATGGTGAAAGAGGTGACTTCAGGAAAGAGAATAAGATTTTAAAGTATTTTAAAAAATAATAGTATGGAAATACTATGGATTAGAAATAGATTGACATGAAAAACAAAGTTTGGTTTTAAATGGAAAGATATCTTCCTAGAATATAGTGCTAGTTATGCTACTACCACAACATCAGTATTTGAGAATTTTGTGGGACATGGAGCCATGGTAAATGAATAGAACTGCTTTTTGTTGACTTGATTTATTTTTTCCTAGAGTCCCTAAAACGAAATATTCATTTCATTCTAACTGCCTGGAACTGCTGTTCCCTCCTCAGTTATCCTTACTATTCAGGATGTGTTTTAAGTTTTAAAGAGAGGTGGTGAGTAAGGAAATTTATGTCTGGCAGTAACAGAGGATGTAAGGAAAAGTAATGGTAATGGTACTAATCTGTTCGCTCATTTTCAGCAGAATGGTAGTCTACAAAGGAAATGCAAGACTTAATGACAATTATTTTTATTTAAATTTGTCTCTAGACTTCTAGTCATTCTAAAATGAACAGGTATCAAAAACTGTCACCATGGAAATTTCCCTTCTTTCTTTGGTCTGAATATCGTAAATTTTTTGGTTGTGAAGGCATTAATTAGTTTCTGGAAGTCCTCAGACTTGCTGAAGTCAGTTTAAGTATTCTGGTCTGCATTGTTTTGTGACCCAGGCAGAAAAGTGGAGCAAGAAAATCCATGAATATTCTCTTTGTGAAAGAAAGATTCACAGTACCATTGTTTAATTTGTCTATGTCTCATTCACCAAGTATGCCTAGGTTTGTTTGTTGTATGGCTTTACTGTTTCGTGCTTCAGATGGAGTGTATCTAGGATTTGCCCTCTTTTCCATGTTCTGTTTATTCACTGTTAATTATTTTTCAAGCAGAGTTGCTTTGAGCAGAAAAATTTAGCTTCCATTACCCTCTATTGTAAATGAAGGACAGAGTTTTCTTTTGCATGTGGAGTGCTTGTGGCTGTGAGATGCTGTTGTCAGGGAACTCGTTCATGCTTTCTGAAGTTAATATTTTATTTCCATTCTCTTAAGTAGTGTTTTTAAAGTATTTATTATTGTGTGTGTTGTGGGCATACGCAGAGCTTAACAACATCATGTTCTGGTTTATGGTTTACATCTCTATTGAAAATACTTCTTTAAATTACCCAATTGAAGTATGTAGAGATACTTGTTTGTAGGCCCCTTAAAAAGCATCAAATTTTGCCCCCTCCCCCCTAAATAAACTAGCTACAGAAAAAGAACATTAGTAAGCCAAAAAAAAAATACGGCAACTTTTTAACCATTCTAAAATTATCAGAAATACAACATTTATTTTCATAATAAGTTGCTTGTTAGTACAGTATGCTCCATTTTTGTATTGTGCTGATGCAGGTTAATGCAAAATGCAGCAATAGTAATGCTTCTGAATATTGTTAATTTTTTTCTTAATCTTTGATGACACAGAGTTTTCATGTTGTCTTCTGTGAGGGGAGAGTTCTAACAGTACCTCTAATTAATAAATTATCTGTTATAAGCATAGAAATCTAAGTATATTAAACATAGTTCTACTGTAATTACTGTTGACCTTCTGTTATGGTCAGCACTCCCAAAATTCAGATAAAACTCAAAAGCAATGTAGAGATCTATGTTTGAGGAATGGTTATAATCACTGTGCTCCCAGTAGTCTCATTTGATGGTGACAAATCATCAGTTAGGTTTTCCTTCCAACTCATGTTCTAATCATAATTTCATACATCAGAGGTTGTGTTAATAGCTTTCACTCCTTCTGTCTGAAAAATCTGATCATTGCGTTCAAGCCAAGTGTGAACATCACCCATCCTGTGAGTTTCTCCTTCATCTCCTATAGCTTTGACACAAAGCTGTTTTTCAATCTGCAAGCATTTTTTGCATGCAGTCTTACTGTTTGAGGTTCTGTTTACAGTCAAAATGTTAGGATTCTGACTGAATCTGTTTGGAAAACTAGTCCTGAAAGTCTTGAATGAAGATGGAAGTATCCAGTACCAGCCACTCAGTAGAAACAGCAAAATACTTGTTAATCACTTGTACTAAATAGTCATCAGCGTACTATCTACTACTAGAGCTAGCCAGCAGCTGTGCATCTTGTTACATGTTCTCTTTATGTCATGTGTGTTGTCTTCTATGGTATCCAGACACTTCTCAGCAGTACTCATGCATTTATCCATTTTGCTTGTTTTGGCAGCCAGTCCCATCTCTTTACTTTCAGCATTTGTCATAACATTCTTCTATCTTTGCGTTTTTCTTAAAATTTTTCTGCTTAGGTTGTCTTATTCTCCATACATGAGGTGTACAAGTGGTTGCATGAGGGTGATGTTTGTAATTACACGTGTCAAAGACAGTTGATTTTAGGCTTAAGCATTCCTGCTTTTCAGTAACATATCTGAAAGCTTTCAGGTGGCTGTTGCTGCATAATCAAGGTATAGAATGTTCTTGAGCATCTGTTTGGGTACTGAGTCCCATTGGTCCCTGTAAAACACATCACACAACAGAAAAACTGAAGAACTGCCACTTTAGCAACTGATGGCTTAATTAAGAGTACAGTATTTATTAGGACAAACAGAGCATGTGCTACAAAGAAAATCCGCAATCCCATGATTATTGTATCTGAATATAGGGATTAAAAAAACTATGGCTTCTATACAGTGGTCCAGAATAATGTTTTCTGAAATAAATTGATGATGTTTAAAAATGGACCAGAATTATTCCTGTCCTTTTATTCTGTAAATGCCAAATTAGTTTAGACAATGGTCTTGTTTGCATATGGATTTTAAGAAAATCCATCAAAGATTATTTGAAAACCACCTCATTAGAATGACAGATTGTTTACCAGATCTTGTTTTCTTGTCAACTAATATTGGTTATGTACAATTAAACAGGGTTACACTTTCTAAAAACATGCCTTTGTTTGCAAATTATTTCCTTGCATATATCTGAGAATTGGATTTATTCCTAAATTCTAGAATTTGGTGAAGGATCAGGCTAAACACTAGTTTCTAAAATTTCTTTTTATATACTTTCAATGGCTGACATAACTGAAAACTCAGGTGTATCAGGCAGCGCTATCTGCTTCCACTGTATTGTGTATATTTTTGAGTGCTGTTACTGTGGCTTTTTAACTGGGAATGCAGGAAAGGTTTTAAAACAAATCAATTATGTCATGGCATGTTGTGTTGGATATTTGACAAGCTGTCTCTTGGCGACAGGCCATCCGGTTCTAATGGAGCTGACTACTCTGCTGAGGAGACAGCAAGACAAATGGCTGCAGGATGTAAAACTTGGGATCATTTGGTCAAATCAGCAAAGCAAAGGCTTTAGGTGTAGTAATGCCGTTTTTTGACGTAATGTTGTAGATTTAAGTATCTTAAAGTTTCTATGCAAATTTCTCATCCTATAAAACAGGAAGAGCCTATTTCCTGAGTTCATAAAAGTGCTGGAAAAACTGACCAGTCAGAATTCATCAAGCATTATCGACAAATGTTCATATAATTAAGCAAGAAGAGTTATTGATAAAATCTGCATAATGTTGAAAATGTTTACAAGGATCAAATGAAGCAAAAAAAGTAGACCAGTGATATAGCGCTGTGGAGTGGGCATCACACAGGCTAAGGTGAGAACTGAGAATTGAAGTGTGCACGTTCCGCAGTGCAGAGTAAAGGAGGGAAGGTGCTGAGTTCAGATGAGGAAGAGACTTCTTGAAGAGAGGTGACTTGATTCCTCCTTCAAGAATGAAAGAGGGCAAGTAGAACAAAAAGTTAAATAGCTAGTAAATAAGATACACGACTACTTCAATTTTGTCTTCCTTTTATTGTTTTTTTCATTTTAAAAAGAATGTGTGCAGGACCTATGGATCTTTAGGAATATAATATTGTTTCCTGATTCCATGTGTTGAAGAGGTGACAGTGCATCTTTCCCTGTGTAAGTGAAGACAAAATCAACAGTATTTTAGGTTACCTGCAGTTTCTGAGTATTGTGACTGCAGCAGCCCATTTCATAACATTACAGCTCATTGTGATAACAAATCACACAGCAGTTAGCACTGCCTTTCAAAATAGTCTGTGAACGAATATGTGGGAGTGCTGAGACTTGGACTACAGATGCTGAGACTGTGCAGTAAAAGAATATCAATGTAATATTTTAATATTCAGCTGCTCTGACTGGCTTCAGTGGTACCTTTCACACAGTGTTACATAATACACAGCCTGGACAGAAATGGTTTCAGGTAGTCAGTAGAGTGTTTCAGTCCTACTTCTCTTGTAAGTAGTATAATGATATGTAATGTGCACTGAGGTAATTTATCCCAGGATCTCTTTTTTTTTTTTTTTAATCTAATTTTATTCTTTAAGTATTCTTCAAGATGTTGAGGTTAGCTACACTGAATTATTTTCTATGCAAAAGTTTATATACTGAAAGTATATGCTGAAATTGCTGTCATGCATTGGAAGTAAAGCAGATTTTATTCTAAAAATTATTTCTTAAGTGATTTAGAATTTAGCTTATGAAGATTTACTTTTGTCATTTTTTTGGCATTATTAAATGAGAATCTTCACGATCTTCATGATTATTCCTCTTACTTTTTAAATCAGCATTTTTCTTTTCTTATTCAGCAGTATTCTTCATTTTCTTTGTTTCTGAAATACTGAATTACATGAATTGTTTGAAGTTTGTTGTAGCATGCCTTTTACTACTGTTTTTACAACTCTGCTGTGAGATATTATCCCAAAAGTGTGAGCAAGCATAACCTTGCATACCACTGATCAGTTTGCATGCTTAATTTATACATTATTTAATAGGATTATAAACCTGAAATAAAAATAAGAAAGATTAGTAATGTAACAATTCTGTATTAAAGAAATCACATGTATTTTTATGTGGCAGGTAATTAGGAAAAACTCTACTAGGTTGGTTGTAAGCATTTTTACTTAATTTCAGACCCAGTATAGCTACAGCAGTAAATATTTGAGTTTCTGGATTCAGTTCGAATTAGGGATGACTATGAAGAATGCATTCAGATATGAAGTGGTGCATAAAAATAGAAGTGATAGAGAATTTAAAAATAAGAAATAAAGACTCAAATAGAGAGACTGGTTACTTATATGTAATAATATAATGTAATGCAGTATGAACACATTAATTCCATCTTCATTTAGTGAAGTTTCTAGTCTGTCTTACGTTCTCTTTCTTCCTCTGTGAGATCTGAGGGTTGTCTGCAATGTTTTGAGCATTGTTAGTAAGGGTAAGTTGTATGAGGACCTGTGTGAGAACCTGTGACTATAGAATTTAGCAAGTTTAAAATGCTCACTTCAAGATCTTAGACTTAAGCCCTGTTCAGCTCCATTGAATGTGACTAATTATACTGAGGAAAGAGGAAATATGTAATACCTCACTTCACAGTACAAAATATAAGGTAAAAAGAAAACAGTTTAAAAGGTGTATGCTGTGTATATAGTAGTGTGCTCTGCACGAAAAACTGTAAATAGATTCACACATTTCAAAATACTTCCGTGACTTCATTTTCTGTGCCGTAGCTTTGCTTTGGTTAGACTGATTATATTTTTAGATGCAGGTACCTGCATAAATTCTGAGGACAGAGGCCTAATTTGTTGCTTAGGGCTTTACTGTTCTACACAGTTAATGTTAAAGTAAAATAATTTAGTTTGGTTTCTCCTGGATGTCTTCCTATATCTGTCAGGCCTACACAGATGCTTCAGATTTCCTAAGGCTTCTCAATGAACCTAAGGCTTCCAGCATGAGAATAGTTCTCATTAAGAGCCTTGATGCAGAGTGATACAGCAAGCTGTGGAGGTGACCAACTTATATAGCTTCAAAAATCCTACTGTTGTTTCCTCCTGTAGATGAGCAGTCACTCACAACCCTATGTTAGTAGAAGTGTGCTGGGTCAGTGGCACAGCCAGCAAAAGGGATCCTGCTTGAATGTACCTCTTATATAGTCTCATTGATTAGAAAAGCTAATGTGCACTGAGCTCTTGGAGAAATAGATCAAACTTGTCTTAGACTTTGAAATGTCACCACTGAAAGAACAATGGAATGTGTAAAAATTCTATTGTTGAGAGGAGAACTGATCTAAGGGAGAATACAGTGCTGTTAAATAACTACACATAAGGTTTGTTAAAATGTAAAGGGTGAAAATAGTTAATTATCAAAATTTTCTGAGGTCTGTGCATTTTAATCCCATTCCTTTAGCTGTTAAGATGAAAATGAAAGCTTGTTTTGCTGCATTTTCAAGTGTACAGAAGTAGAAAGGGAGAGAAATGGTAGGAAGAAACCAAGTAATGTGTACAGCATGTTATCTGCATCAACACAGCAGGTTCCAAATGGCTTATACTAACGAGGGAGACAAAAAGGTTTCATCTGTATTTTAATGTATTTCTTTTGATGACTTCTGATTGAGCAAAACACTATTGTAATACTGAAAAAAGTGTTCACATTTAAGCATTTCTTTCAGTAATAAAATATAATATTTTTTTTAAAGATGCATCTGTTCTTAAGGCCTAAGCTCTACAAAAACACTTTTCTTTCCTGTAATCCATACAGTTCTAAGCTGCTGGGCATTGTATAAATAATCATTTAAACGGCTTTGTTGATGTTTTGCCAGAACTTTGAAGAAATGTCTCTTCTTTTGGAGGTTTGAAAATCTTAATTCAGTATTATAATTTAATGGAAAAAATCTTCTAGTGATTATTATGTAGGGCTCCTTTATTTCTTTATTTCTCTTTAAATGATTATTTTAGGAGAAAAAGGATAAAATGTGTTTGTATAAACATAAGTGCTTCCAAACATCTGCAGTTCAAAGTACATAATTCACAGTGACACCAAAGGTTGGCTTGTGTTTTGACTGGATGACTTTGGTATTATTTTTGTCTGCAAAGGAAAGAGTGGTGTAGCATCCAAGTGGTGCAAGATGTTTGCCTCTCGAGAAATAATGATGAATTTGGGACAAGGGGCAGACTGTTTAAAAAAAAAAAACACCCTACTGTAGGGAGAAGGAAAGCAGGGCAGTCAGACTGAGAACACTTGCATACCATTGGGCATCCTTGAGCTGGGAGCTACTCTGAAGTGTAGATCATTATAAACAAAATAAGGAAACAAGAACAGAATAATAAACTAAGAGTACAATCAGTTGAATCATTTTTTGTTCACTTAATGCTATTATTTATTGTATTCATGTTTCCGCATATGACAGCTAAAAATAACGTGAAAATGTAGTCATGTTTCTTCATTTTTCTTAAAAGTGTTTCCTTTATAGGTTATTTGTTCTTCAGTTTTCATTAACATGAATACGTTGCCTAATTTCAAAATATATCTGAAATGTATTCTTTCCAAAAGCATTATGACTTGTGGAATTCCAATATCCTACAACAAGTGCATTATTTATTGGTAGTTGTAGATTTTTCATGAAGATACCATGTACTTCATTGGAAAATGTTTTGTTTAAAATACGTAAAAGTAAAAATGTATCTATGGAAAAATGCTAGTTCATTTGTCACTTCTGCTTTACCATAATTTGGAGGATAGAAACTATTTCTTATTTATAGGTTATTATATCTTATTTATAGGTTATTTAGTAAGAATTAGTATGTTTTTCTTTCTATATTTCACTAACTGAAATCCCAATTCAGGAAGGTCTTCATGCATAAATATCTATTGAATGTAATGGATTATTCACTGTGTAATATGAAGGGTCCAGTATGCACTCAAGTAATTATGCACCAGCTGACCTAATGTAGATGACGATAACACTCTTTCGATTTTTGTCTAATTTGAATTAAAGTGTTACCTTGAATTCAGTGAGAGTGTGAAATTATTTATGGGAAGCTGTGGATATATACAGTATCTATAATTAAACTACGTAACTATGTAAAACTGACAGAATTGGATAATATCAAGATCCACCCAGCTCACTATCGTGACCCCAATGTCAGCCAACAGTGCAGACATAAGGAGGAATATAAGAATAGGACAGGCATGTTATAGTACCATTTTATACCATTCCTTTTTTCAGCCATCTCATCATTGGAGTTATGTGTCTTTATACCAGTGCTGATTCACAAGTTTATTACCATTCCAGCTTTTGATGAGGATGATAAATAAGAAAAAATATTTTCAGAAAAAGATCTTTTGAACCTATTAATAGAAATAGACATCAAATGTAATTCAGAATTTAGGAACAATCTCTGCAAAATTTGACTTCATCTTAGTTTGAGTAAATTTATTTCATTAGACCTTGACTTTTCTGATTTTTTTTTTTTTTTTTCCTCTAGCATAGTCTTTTAACTTCAGGCAAGGCTAGTTTTAATTCCTTTTAACAAAAAAATGTGGAAAACATTGTATGTTGTAGTAATGTTAAACAACAGTATTAAGTAACCACCAATACTGCATTTGTATTAAGTTGGTGGTACAGTTCTGTTATATTCAGCTTATTCTGCAATTAACAAGAATTCTATGGATTTCTCATCCATTGAGTTATCACATCTACACCAAAAGACAAAATGAGTAACCCACCCAACGTTACTATCTAGTTCACTGAAATGAACTCCAGGGTTGCAAATGTAGCAAAGCACGTAAGCTTATTTCAAAGCACCTGAATGGCTGGATTGTCCTGAGTAATTTATTGTTAAAAATGCTTCTGCTCGAGGTCTGTAGCAATAAGAGATGTCTTCACAGAAACAAACTGGACAGTGACCTATGGCTGTTGAACAAGGGTTTCTCTGCTGAATGTCATCGCTTTTATCTACTCTATTTTTTTCCCTATAATGTCATTTCTCCAATTGTTTGCAGATTTTTATTTGCTGTTGTGTAATCTATTTTCTAGTATTAGAATAAATCACTGAAGAATCGTGTTAAGTAATGACCAAAAATTACTCATCAATCTGTGTAGACATGACAGGCCCTGTATCACCATGTTAACGTGTTGTAGGTACAAGTTTAAGAGGAAAATACTGGTAAGCTGACAGCATGTTTAAGATGATCTGTTCATACAAGTGCTAAAGTTTTGTTTGATATGTTAATGCAAACTCATTTTTTAAGTAAAGGCCAAACAGCATTGAGTGGTTATCTGCACTGATTTTTCCATCTTCCGTCTTTATTCCTTTTGTGTACTTGGAAGTAGGACCATCTTTTAATGGTTTCTTCCTGGGTGAGCCTCCAGAACTTCATATTCAGTTGGTCCACTGCTGAGATGCTTGTTTTTTGCAGTTTTCCCTCATGGTGTTTTCAAGCCGCCAGCTATATCACCACTGGAAGAGAGCAGCACCTGCTGAGGGTTAAACTAATGTTCACCTTGAACATGCTTATTCTGCTGAATCATGTTAGCTGATGTTTGTTAAAAGGAAGGCTTGCCTAGCAGAAGAACAGGTGTTCTTACTGTCTGTCCTTTCTTTCCTGTCTGAATCTCTTCTTCTTTTGGTATGTCAGTTGTTTACTTTTCATTTTGCATTTAATTGCTCTTGAAATATACTGCGCAGGTTAGGGAACTATTTCTTTAGAAAGACTAGGTGCATTTAGAAGAGTGAAAATGGTTTGTAATATGAAAGTACCGCTAAAGAGAAGATTGAGTACCTGTTGCTGAGAATAAATGATGTTCTAGTGAAATCTATATATGGTTACTGATGACTGTTCAAGGAATGTTTGAAGTAGGTTTGAAAAGAGTCAATGTCTGGCATATATGTTACCACTTGAATGAGGTTAGCTGAGGTGGGGAACTTGCAGAGGGAAAGTGTATTTTCAGAGAGGAGAACAAACAGTAGGATTTGAAAGAAGAAAGGGGATGATTTTTTTTCCTTTCTTTTTGTTTTTCCTCCATCAGCATTGCCTCTTTGGCTGCAGAACTCTGTATACACACAGTGATCTATGTGATGAAGCTGATCCTTGGTGAATTGTTTGTGTGAAACCTTATAAAGTGATATACTACCATTTTTGAAGCTTTAAAATTCTTTTCTTGGCAAAGTCCTCAGTGTTCTGATCAAGGCACATTATCCTTGACATCTGTCTACGCTGCTTTCCTATTCTTTGAGGTATCCAAAGTGTCTGAGATAAAAAAGATGTTTTCTCAGTTTCTGTCTTTGTAAATGCACAATTACACTTCAGATCAGAACGCTGGGCAACCTGTGCTGCACAAAATATTTTATCTGTCTTTAAGAGGATTCAAATTTATAATATTTAAAATGAAACACTTCCTTTAGCTTTCAGCTTTCTTAAAAGGATACAGCTGACATTTCCTTTTTGCCAGTACTGAACCGGATGATGTCTTCTCTTCACTGTGCTCCAAAAAGTATTTTTATATGTGTTTTTAGAAGGAAATCCAGTTTCTTACTTGCAGCTGTTGACATTTTAGAGCACTGGATTGAACCAATAAAAACACATGTTCTCTTAAAGAACACCTATTTTTACTGGACCTTGCTAATGACCAATGACACAGAATTCAAAAAATGTTGGCTGAAATGAAGAGAAAGGCTGTATTGTTTTAATTTTTTTTTAAAGAACTTCATAGCAAAACTACACAAATTTCATATGCTTTTGTTCATGTGAAAGATTACTTGCTTTTATAATGCTATTTTTAATTGGTGAAAAATAGATCAGGTATAAATGTGTTTCAGATTATAAAATGTTAGTAAGACATACAAAATATTGCCATACAAAATTTTGCCATTTGAGATTATTGTAATATTTTCCATGCAGAGCATTTAAAGATCTTATTTCCTAGACATTTCCTAGGCAGCTAAGAATACATTTGGATTCATAATTCACTTGAAACATCTTCTGTAAAAACATTGTTTCAAACATATTAAGATACTTGTGTGCAAAGGTCAAATTAGATCATCACTTCTTTCAGTGGTACTCTCAGAATGGTTTCAAGCTGTATACAGATTTAATATGCATTTTTTTAATTATTATTTTAATATTAACATTGTTACTGAAAATGAAGTGAAAGGTGAATGATGATATGCCACAAAAGCTGATGCTCTAAGGCTGAGTTGATAGGGATACACATCCGTTTTATGTTACTCATGTTGCATCTTTGTCCTGTATGTTGGATCTGCCTTGTGGCACAAGGATCTCCATTTGTTTCAGTATTCTGACTCCACAGGAGGAGAACAGAGACCAGGATTAAGTCACTCTCGTGCTCTTAGCTGTGCAACCAGCTCTGTACATGAAGATCTTTTTCTGCATTCTTCTGGAGCTGTGCTTTTGCTCTTAGTACGTTTTCACTTTTCTGTAGTCAAGAGAATAACATGAATATTGTTGTTTTAAAGGTAGGCTGAGATTTTTGCCTTCTAAATATTTCCTGTAAGAAATCTGCACTGTTCCTAATTCAAACTAGGAATTGAAGATTAATGTTTTAAAGGGTGTTGGCAAAGAGAAAAGCAAGAATGCCTTCTGATATTACATGGCAACAGAAGCATCATGAATAATGATTGAAGTAGTAGGCTGATTTTATTTTTTTAGGTAATGTTTAGACCTTGTCTGATACAGAAAACAACAAACAAAAATCCAGAGAAAAAACAGCATACTCTTGAGTTTTCTGAGCTCCTGTTTCTCAGGTGCTTAGATGCATAATCCTTACTCCTGACATGGAAGAAGAATTACAAGTGTGATTTATGACTTTTTTAGTGAGATAGACATTAAGAAAAACATTTGCAGTCAAATTAATTTTAGTATTTTTTCTGCATTTTCCTTTATTCTGAGAAAGTGTCTTTTTTTTATTCTCTTGGTATAAAATTGGAACTGTGCTTTAAGGGACTTTATGACTCTCACTGACAGTATGCCCTTCTCCAGGGAGACATGCTAACTTTAAAATAAATAATCAGGTAGGAAACAAATCCAGGTTAATAGCAGAAGTTCTCCAATACCGCAGCTGTTATCATATCAAATATTTTAATAACATTGTTGGACACCTACGGTTATTTAAAAGTCATATTTAGTATCAGATAATTTTGTTCAATATATGATGTTGGATAATTTGACTTGCAGTACACTATTAAGGAGAGAAAATTATTTATTTTGTGTTTGGGAAGTACATATGTTAATGTGCCTTATTTAAAATTTCTGCTTCAAACTCCTTTGGAACTCTTATTTTACTTAAACTTCAGTTGTAGTTTATAGGATATCATTCAGTTATGCTACAGCTCTCTATTTCTCGTTTTTTCTTTGTTTAGAGTTGACATGAGCCATGCTTCATTGTCTCTGGTAAGAATTGCATTGGAATAAGTTGTATGCATTTCATAGGAAGCTCTGTTCTGTGCCTTCCAAAGCCAGCAAGGTAGCAAAAGAGACTGAAATATTCCAGTCTTTTATTCGAGACAACAGTGCTTATGTGGGCATTAAATCACAATTCTCATTTCTTTCTTACTAGTGTTTTCAGAAGGTGTTTATTAAAATATTCTTTCTCAGAGAATTGTCTAATGTCCCAACAGGATCTACCAGCTTAGTTTTTTTAGCGATGATATTCAAGCTACTTCCTTGTAATATGCTAGTCAAAAATGTTCTTGTTAATGTTGTAATTTTGCCTAGATCTGTCCAACAATTGTTCCCCTATGTTTTCCTGGTCTTTAATCTGTGGGTTTTTTTTTTTTCTGCTTTGTATTTTTAAGTTCTTTTTTTTTTTTAAATAAAACAATGCATCTTCTGTTGACAACTAATTACTCTTTTTAACTGAAGTAACTGAGCAAGGCTTCTTCTGATTACTGTAAAAAACAGTGAAATATACTTTAGTTCACTTCACAATTTGCAGGTCTTTAGAAGAGGATTTCAGGTTACAGCAATAAATGTATGTATGGACACAATAGCAAATGTTAAATTTTTCATTCTTGGTAATTAAATTAATATTTAAACTTAATCTTAAAACTTTTATTTCAAGATGTGGTATGTGCTTGGGAATGAGAGTAATCTCAGTGTAAAAGAAAAAACCAACAACAGCAAAAAAAGGATAGAAACTACACGTGTACTTTCTTTTAAAAGGTTGGTTGAGTGGAAGATGTTTAATTTGCTTGTTTTCTTAAAAGCATACATTGCTTCCTTGATACCCACTTACTTAATGTCAATTTTTTTCTTTTATGTATTATTTAAGTATGAGCAGAATTTCATCTCAAATCTTTGTAATTTTTAAAACTTCTTGACACGTTCTGCAAAATGTCTTTATCTGATAATAAACTTAGCTTTGCTTTGGCACACAGTTGGACCGGGAGGAAACTGAACAATGCTGCACATTTTAAAAGTGGCTGTAGTACTCTTTAGGAATTGTAACATGCTTTTGTCTGATGCTTTCTCTACTTGCAGAAACGGTGATGGGGTTATTTACGTTAATTCATTTGGCTTGTTGAAAAAAAAAATATGCTCACACTCCTCTGCTTAATGGGATTCTTTCCTCGTTGCAGTGCAAACGGCTAGAGCAGGAGCTTCATCATCTGAAAGAGCAGAACCAGACTTCAGCAAACAACACGAGACATCTGACTGCTGAAAACAATCAAGAACGTGCTCTGAAGGTAAATCTCCATTTCTTCTTGCAGGCAAATTAAGGTTGTAAGCCCCTGGTGCCAGCTTTCTGGGCTGCATATATCAGTTGTGTACATTTCAGCAGAAGTGAGCTATGGTGTTTGCCAACAACCCCTTCTTTAAACACAGATACACCACCCTTCTGTTATGGTTTTATTTTATTTTGCGAATGAAAACAACAGGAAAAAAATAACATATACTCCGAATTATTGGGCTGGAAATTTACACTGAATTCTTGGAGGCAGTCCTTGGATTACATTTTATAATGTGAGGAAAGCTGCAATTATTTGCCTCACGGTACCTTTGCAAAACTAATATTTTAAAGTATGGCTGTTTGATCTGCTCCCAGCAGTGTGTGCTATATTAATAACATTGTTGACCTATACTACTAGTGACCACATAGTTGATACTACTATTTGCAAAAGGGTAGCTAGTTGGAATTGGAAGAAGGAATAATAAGTCTTGTCAATAAGAGTAGAAATGAGCAGAGAGGCAGGAGAGGGTCAGAGAAAGGACAGTGTAAAGTGACAGGTTATTGCTGCATTGAGAAAGAAGGGAAATTGTAACGTCAGAGAAATTGATAACTACATAAACAGCCATCTCACCACTAGCCAGAATATGAGCAAATGCCAGGTAAGATGTACAAGTGTCATGTACACCTATCTTGCCACTTTATTCTTAAAAATCTCTTTCATCGGTAATGGAAAGAATGTAAAGGCAGAAGTTTCTTTGTTGATATTGTGTTGTCATTTTAAAACTGTATGATGTAGATAGTAAGATCCAAGAATATCTCGTTTGTCGGCAGATTTTCCTGTGTGTGTGTGCATTAGGAAAACATCGTTATTCGTGCTACATCTTGACCGATGCAAAGTATAGGAATTAAGATAAATCCTTGTGTATTTTGACATTTCTCAGTTTAAAAAAATAAAAATAAAAATGAATACATGAACAAATGGGAAGAGGCTGCATGGCATATAAATGCTGTGTGTTCTGTGGACTTACAATAGCCATCAGAATCTATGGTGCATTTTACGAAGTCAAGTGAGCAGTACTGAAAGCAATCTAACCTCAGATGCCAAGAAATAGAGATTGTAAAAATCCGGAGCTGTATCTGACCACACCGATGGTATTGTTTTGAATCTACGATCACTGAAAATTAGTGCTTGCCAAGCACAGTGTTTATAGTAAGCAGTATTGTCTTTCATTAATTGCACGCTGACTTGTTTTCTTTCTGTCACTAAAAATGTTATACACAGGCACTTTTCTTCAAAAAGCATCAATGCTTTATTGAGAGTACACTTTTACATTTAATATTGTCTGACATAATGCTTGCAGAATAATTATATTTTCAGAGCAAGAAGTGACTTAATAGTTCAGTGTGTTACTAGGATTTCATCCTAAGCCTGATATTGCTCTCCCAACACCTGTTCTTTAAAGAATTTAATTTCTGTCTGTCACAGGCATTTTTTTATATTTTCAAAGTTAGAGGTTAATTGGTCATAGTCTTTTAGAGATGAGAGTCTGGGGAGGAAGGAATGCCTTTCAATTTTTGGTCATCACACTTCCTTATTGTTGTATCTCTCTTGAGTTTGTCTCAGTTCTCATTACTGTTGTCTAAGGTGAGGGTAGGTCCATCTGAGCACTTTTTGCTTAAGGTGATTTCCTAACCTTAGAAACTATGAAATGCCTGTATTAAATTTGGGGTTGGAGTAGATGATCTCTAGAGATCTCTTCCAACCCCTACAACTGTGTGATTCTGCAAAATCTCACCAAATATGGTCAGCATTGTTATGCAACTTATGAGCATTTGTCCTGCCCTAAGCAGTCATCAAAATGAAATGTTTATCAGATTTTTACTGAAACTATATCCTGGAAGGTACAGAGTAGCTTGTAGGGTTGAAAGTCAAGTGAGCTATGTCTTCAGCCATGGGTGGGCATGTCTGCAATTGGTTGCAGTGCTGCATTGAGTAATGTTAATTCAAATATGATCATGTATCCTGCGGGAGATGTTCTGGATGGATATAATATCTGAACAAATTTGATTAGGAAAGATTAAAAAAAGAATCTCTCTTAAAATAAAATAATACTCTCTTAAATATAATTGGTGCTGCTGAATTAGTTTGTCAAAATATGGATTTTGGTGCTAGGGGACAGATGAGAAACTTGACCAGCTTCAAATTCACTTCAGGGAGTAACAGAAGCACAAACATCAGAGGCAGTGCAAGGATACTAGCAATTATATCTGGATAAAAATACAGTAATCAGGATAAGCTGCATTAAGGATGGCATAACGTTTTGTGACAAATAATGATGTCACTGCCTCGCAGTGTCCTGAATTATTCTTAGCAACAAGACCTACAGATTATTATTTATTCGTTATTTTTTTCTTATTATCTCACTATAATGAGTTGCTTAGAAGGCACAAAAAAAAAAAAAAAAAGAAAAAAGAATAAAAGGTGTAAGACTTATATCCAGAAAACAATCTCTTTCTTTTCACAGAGGGTATGGTCTAACAGGTAAGACAAACTGCAAGTTTTTTGCTCTATTTTTAGCTATATTAACTCATAGAGCTGCTTCCAGCCTGGTTTGATGAGGCTGCATCAGCACAGTAACTGCTGAGAGAGATAAAACAGCAAAGAGACTTTTCACCAGAAGGAAAGGGTGCTGTCAATAAGATGGCCAGACTCAGGATCTAGGGATGATAGCAAAAACGATGTGAGCATGCTTCTGGCTTCACATACTTTTAGGTCCCATGTCACACTGAAGATCATCTTTCGGATAAGACATTTGTCATATAATGCGCAGTGTATAGATCTTTACTGCATTGTTACATCTGTACATCTTTGGTTAAGATGTTTTCACTGATCTCTATCAGACGTATTAGTGCTATGTAATTTAAAATTTCTGCATTTAATGTATGATGGAATAGAGCATTTCATAGTGTTGTGGGCCATTCAGTCCCACAATGCTAAATTGATACTCCTGATTTTTTATATTATTGTTATTGGTCATCAGAGTATATATTAATTGAATGACAACGCTGATGTAAAATCTTTCCCCAAGTAATGCCCATAACTGTGCAGAGGTCATTTAGGGGAGGGTGTGGACACATATTCATCACTAAAGTAAAATAATCCTCTCCTTTGTGAAATGATTTAAAAAATCTTATCATATTTCAGATTGAATTATACCTAAATCTTTTAGGGGTAATTGCTTCCTAAGGGCCTATACATTTGTGCTCTTAGTACATTCTCATAAAATAAGGTCTGCAGAGCACTTTGCAGTTCTAATGTGTCAGGTTCTATACATAAGATTATTCATTTGTGCTTGGCCTTCATAATTAACATTTGGTCTCTGGTGATTCTGATAAACCTATTCCCACAATACACTGAAATATCATATTAAATTCAACAGAAAATTTGAATTGATTTTTTATTAGTATTAAATATTGTTGTGGATCATTTTGTTGTTGTTAACTTTGTAGTGTGTAGTTGTGAAATGCAGAGCATTAAGTAATACATTTTCACATTGAAAAATAAAGATTTTGCCAGTGTGAATGTCCTCTTACTCTGTTGAAAAAGAATAGGATATAAGTCTTGTGGATCAGATAACTTAGTATAAAAACTCATGGAACAAGTTTAACTGAATTTGAATGAAACATAGGGGGAGGTGACTTTTTTCACAGACCTAATTTATTTTGTAGGTTTTAATTAGGTGGCACAGTCTTCTTGAAGCAACTGTTAATCTGCTTTAAACACCAGATAAATAGTAATTTATTTTCAAGCTGAACTCTCAACATGGAGGAGAGGCTGTTTCATGATATACAAATCAGGTGACCTTTAATGACTAAATGACTTTACTTCAGCCAAGTATGATGTAATTAGCACTTGTAAAGGTAATTAATCTCCTTCAGAATTGTTAGCGTGTTAATCTCTAGTTTATTATTGACTTTTCTTTAAAAATATTTTTTTTGTTCTGATTAATATTTTTAGTTGACATTTTCTGTAAAATCGTAAATGCTTCCATAGTTTTCTTATTAATATATTGATATTCAGAGTAACATGCAAGAAACTGGCCTTAGGGAGAATTCAGGTACTGTGGGGTCATAAAGCAATTATAGCTATTGTCATCTGCTTTCTGCTGACAAATATGAATTGTGTCAAGGACAGGAAAACTATAATGCATAGCAATTTGGTAGATAATGAAGTGAGGTTGCCTGTAAAATAGATGCTCTAGAAGTGCTTCCTCGAGGTTTTCATAAATTGTTTTAAGCTCTGTTTTGATTCCTAGAATTTTCAGGATTCTTAGAATGGAAACCATTTTTTTTTCTCTATCTACTTTACTATGCCAGCCACAAGAATAAACCTGGTCAATGTGTCATCCATGAAGAGCCCAATTGCAGAAGAGAATGATGTCCTTTTTTTTTTTTTCCTAAAGTTTGAACGTGAAATTTAAAATATATCTTACTATTGAAACACATGGAACATCCGTGCTATTAAACATACCATATTGGACATGGAATATACTTTCAAACAATAGTACCTGTGGCCTGTATCTGTAAAAAAAAAAAAAAAAATTAAGTCGTTCTAACATTGTTTTTTTATGTTTAGAGCTTCAGGGCTGAAGCTTTAGAGCTTTATTTTTATGTTTGGAACTGATTGATGTCTATAAAGCCTCTGATTTGTTTCTGACAGAGCAACACACTTTTGAAATATTCTGTAATCCAGAGAAACTTCCCTGAACCAGTGATGGGAAACTAGGAGATTGAAATCTCATCACTTCTCTTCAAATTTCAATTCAACATACAATTTTACACTTATTATAGTAATTAATTGCAACCTAGAAGACTAAGAGAAAAGCCTTTCAATACTTTCACAAGTTGATTTATTAGAAACCTGTGAACATGGTAAGACCCGGCCTCATCCAAAACACAGTTTTGCTGACTTCAGTCATTTTGACTGTCATGCTGTTATTAACTTCAGTGCTGTTTGAGTGATAGAAATCAGTTGCTTACTGCCAATATTTTGTACTTAATAGATGAATAAGTCTGTTATCTAGTAGGGAAATGGCTATTATACCTTTGTCCAGACTCTAGTCTACAGTGTAACTAGCTCTTGCTTTCCGAGAGTTTACAACTTTATTACTCTTAATCCTCTTGTAGACCTGGCGTTACTAATGTCAGCCATATGTGAAAAGGTGATTTAAAATTTTGTACTTCCCTCACAGAGGGTGTTTTGTTGTTTGTTTGTTTGTTTTTTAATGAGACAACTCACCAATATACATCTGTTGAGTAATCCACTCATTTCTCACTCATTTTGCTGTGAACTCTCCAGCCATGTGTACCTTTCACTCTAATCTAGCAGAGAATGCCAGCCTAAGAAAGATCAGTTTGTGAGCTTGGTGTTAACCATACAGCAACTGTGCTTTTCATTCTGGATGTCTTGTGATGTCTTATGTTACCATATATTAAATGGACTGCTACCTCATTTGGAAGTGAATTTATAGGGATGTTTGAAGTCTAGGGTGCCAGCTGTGTCTTGGAAGTAGAAGAGGAAAAAAACAAGACTTGCGGATCTGGTGCTCAGTGTGAGTAGTTGCACTCTTTCTCTCAACATTCATTTATCTGTACCTTTTTTTTTGTTGTTGTTTGAAGCTTTAGTAACATTTCAGGAGCAGTAAGAATAGCTTCCTGGAGGTTCCATCCAACAAATAATACATTGTTATAACTATATTGGAAGAAAGAATAGCATGAAGAACTTTCAGGAACTTGTATGTGGATAAAATAATAGAAGGTTTATGAAAGCAAGCTGCAGTCTCTATGTCTGGGCAAGAACAGTATCAGGACCTCCACCTAAGAAAGGTGCTGCTTCTCTTCTGCTTTCAGGAGAGTTGTCCATGGCAGTTCATATAAAATACATCCATTGAAGTCTCCAGTAGCTACCCAAAAACAATGTGTGCACTCATTTAAATGTCTGGGATGTGTGAGTGGCAAGTTTGCTGCTCTGCCAGTAAAACTGTTATGAAGTGTGCAAGATCACTAATAAATTTTTAGTGTGAAAGTTTGCTGAAGTTTAAATAGTCATTGCTTTTATACAGTTACATGTTGGAAATTCAAATACAAAACCTACTAAAACTTGAAACACACTGCTGACAGCCTGGATAAGAACACACAAATGTTTTTTTGATTATTGCTTCCAAGACACTTAGTGTGCTGAATAGATAAAGTTGCAATCTTAATTGCACAAAAAAAGCACAAGCCTTTGCTTGTGCTGCACCCAAGATGCTTAATCACAAAGCCTTAAAGGTTGTCACTAAAGTTAGAATTGAGTCTGCTCAGCTCTTATCCGTGCTAGAAACATAATTAGTCACTTTTTGGCTGTTATTAAGCAGTGCTAAACACCTCTGAGGGTCTCAGTATAAGCTTGTCCATCATGTTATGAATAAGCACTGAGATGAGGTCATGTACAACTCTAGCAGAAGTGATTCTGCCCGTGTTCTACTTGGTCATTCGTTTTCTGTCTTCCTTTCTGCTGAAGCTGTTGTGTCTCCTACAGCTATTGCTACAGAATCCTGACAACCAGCCCTGTTATCTGTATATGTGGAGAGGTAAAAATTAACATATGATCCAACATTCACCAGCATTCCCCTTCAGTCCCAGTGGAAAAACTTTTTAAAACTGTTTGAGTGATTTTTAAAATGGTCATTTGAAGTTTCCTTCAACCCTGCAGTTCATTTGAACCAGATGTTATAACCTGATCCTCTGGTCAACTGAGGTCCTGAGATCCTCAGCCAGATATTTTTCCTTCATCTGGTGTCTATATAAGGTGTAGCAGTTTGATTACGTGTATCCCTTTCAAGATTAAAGTGTCTAGTTTGACTCATGTTAAAATATACATGCTGAAAAGCCAAGTTTATGAATTCTGTTTACTCTGTGGCCAGTTTTGCTAAATGTGTTTGTAGCCATTCAGGGTGATAAGCTTTAGTTAGGCAGATTTTGACAGAAGAGTTGTTCAAGAGTGGCAAACATATTCTTAATGACAGTATCTTCCCATCTGGTAACTGATGTTTTTGCACTGAGAGATGTTTATATTCATCAGTGAAAATATCTTAGTTTCAATAATTTGTAGCAGTATCTATAAATTACAGTGATTGCTTAAATGTAGAATAAGTTAATAATACAATATTTTCCTTTATTGGAAACAAATTATAAGACACTTGCCATTCACTGAAAGTGAAGTCATCCAGAATCCCTTTAGAAACACAAGCACCTAGAGTCTGATCAGTCTGATTTGTATGAAACATTATATCCCTGACTTAAGAGAAGTGATGCTAGGTAACATCCATATTTGCATGATTTTCAGTGAGTGTCTTTAAGTGGCCGTCTTTCTTGCAGGGCTGTGAATAGAAAGCAGTAGTCTGTTCTGTTCTTGGTTTGCTAAGGCATCTGTGTGGAACAAAATTTTGAACGTGCTCAAGCATTGGATTGTTTCCAAACTGAAGGAAACAAACAGATGTAAAAGAGTTTTTCCCGCTTTGTCCGTTGCACTAATTGTGCCACCTCTCTGTATCTGTAAGGCTGTCCTTTCCCTGACAGCACAGTCTAGACTGGCAACGTCTGTGTACACTGTTTTCTTCACAACAGTAACTATTTCTTTGACACTGTTAAACAAAAGAGGACTAAGCAGTGGTGTGTCTTACTGTGACTTCAAGTCTCTCTCAACTGTTTTAAAGCAAAGTAGTATGTGGATTAGAGTGGATTTTTTTGGGGGGGGTTTGGGAAACAATTCTTGTCTGGAAAATGATCCTGAGAAAAGTTTCATCTGTCCAATTTAGTTATACTTTTTGAAAGCGTTGTGTATCTTGAGCGATTTTAGAATGCTTCTTATTGCCTGTAAGCAGCAGCACAGGAATGGCACTGTGTCTTGACAAACTGAACAAATAGCATCTTGACTAATTCACCCCACCTGATGATTTTGTCTTCCCTTTTTTTTGTTAGCAGATGCTGAATATCTCTAACCAAAGCAGATATGTTTACTGAACTTTGATTTAGTTCCAACCATTAAGGAATTCATTACTCATTTACACTGTGTTTGGGGTCAGCTTTCATCTGCTCCAGTAGAATTCCTTGGAGTTCTATTGCCTTTTAATTTATGGACTTCAAATCTGTCTTGGCATCAGGTTACATTAAGATTGACAGTCTTAAACATCAACAAACTGTTTGTGTACACTATAATTGCCCTTTTGTTATTGGGGAATTATGTGGTCATTCAAACCCTTTGGCTGAATCTTTTTTGGGGAGGAGGGTTACATTTTATGGGTTGAAATTGTCTTCCCACTAGGCCAGTCAGTATTATTTCTAATGAATGCAGCAGGTACTTAGTATGCAATATGTAGGTTTAATGTTATTCTAAATCTGGATGATCATTCTCCCATTCATCTAGAGCGCTTCCATGTCCTCACTTCTTGTGTGCAAAAAATCATTTCTTCCATGACAGTAGACTTCTGTGACTATTAGTGACAAAGCCCTCCCATTCATGGTTTTCATTTCATTTAATTGTTCTGTATTTTTGCATCTGTACATTTTATATTAACTTAGTATTTTTCAAATAATTTGCACTTTCAGATACCCATTCTTCCTGATACTGGAATAGGTTCCATTTTTCTGTGGTTGATTCTCTTGATAACTATATGATCATCTTCCTAGAAGTTTCATCCTTGCTCAATCATGCAGCTACTTTGTCTTGATGCTTTGTGTTATTCCTATACCTTCTACTAAATCTCTTTAGTTGATTGATTAGTCTGAAGCTATTTCATACATAAAGCAGTAACTGCTTTCTGCAGTGTTTAAAGAAGCTTTTAGCGTTAGTTTCTCTTAATATAATCTCTAATTTTCAGTTGACTTTGTTCATAGTTCTATAAGTAACCACATACTGTGGCTTTACAGTGAAAAAGAATAAAAGAAATGCTCCTGTCATCCCATCTTAAGACTTACGTTGGTAAAGTTTTCAAAGGTGTCTCAGCGTAGTACTGTCATAAAGTAAAGCAAGTACCAAAAATATTTAGCAAATGTTATTATTTTCCCTTTTCTGAGGGGTTAAGTGTTAAAAGTTTATGGGGAAAAGATACTAGATTCAATGAATAAATGTGAGAAGTGATACTGTCATGTTTCACAAAATAAAAAAAATTATACTTGTTTCCTTATTCATATGAAACCATATTTGTACATGCTGAAAGTGTGATAAATCTTAATTTTCAACCATTTTTTCAGTATCTTACTGTACACTCTTTTTATGTGCTGCACAGGAAAATGATCCTCTTTTGTTTGAACAACAACTGTAAACAAAATCATGAGCTTGAGTGCATGATGACATGTTAGTTATTTGGCCCAATAAAATGTATAAAAGGTAGTAATCTAAGCTCTTGTGCAAAAGGCAAGCTACAGGGTCATTAAATAGCAAAGGTCTTGCTCTGACCCATCCATGACCCTCTTATCTAAAACGCCTCTTAGAATTGATAGAATCTACTTTAGATTTTGGCTAGAGGAAACGAGGGATGTAATAACAGATCAGTTTAAGTACTTTAGAAAATCATTTATTTACTAAGAGGTACTCTTTTTATTTTTTAATTTATCCAGGCTTTTGTTCAGAACTGGAGGACTAGCAAGTTATCATGAAAAGTACTGGTTGGAGTGGAAGGACAGATAAATTTTAAAGGAAAACATTGAAACGTTGGGTCTTCAGTATATTTTTGTAGAGTAAATCTGATTCAGAAGCCCTGGTATGCTGTATGTTTACTTCTTGTCTGTCTTTCTACTATTATCTGTAAATCTTTCCTAGTCTTTTCCCAGATGAGAAGCTTCTTTAGCTTTTAGAGTGAGATGAACCTAAAAGTGTTCATGTCCGGAAAGTGCAGTTTTGTTCATAGCTCTCATTTACTGGAAAGACTCAGAACTCAGTTTGACTCTCCTTTTTAATTACCATCTATTCATTCGTTCTGTTGCAGAAGAGTATTTATGATGGTGTCTTATACTTTTCCACACAAATAAAAGCAAAATCCTGTTTTCCCTTCTAAGTGTGTGGTTTTGCAGAGATGTAAGGGAAAAGTGGACTCTTCTGTTCACATGTTCAGGTTGCAAAGGGGAAGATATGTGCTTCTTGTGTACAGTAGATGTGCATCTATATCCTGGCAGTACACAGGTCATTACAACAGCTGCTTGAAGAGCAGAAAGAACAAATAGACTTGGATTTATTTTTATCTTTTTATTCTTCTTCAGTAAAGTAAAACATTATTCATCTCTTCTGGAAGACCTCCTCAGCTTCTCAGGTGAGATAGACTGTCAGCTGTGCTTGTGCTTTTCTATAGGAGAAAGCTTTATTTATAAACTTTTGTAAGTTATATGCTGGGGGTCTAGTGGCAAATTTGATAGTATTAGTCAGTAATGCTGAGTTTCCAGACCTTAACTGTAAAAAAAAAAAAAAAAAAAAAAACAATATGCAGGCACAGCACTCATCCACCTATTCAGAAGGTGAAATTATCTTTACTAATTAGTGCAAGCACAGATAGAATTTTGGCATGTAAAGTACTCAACCTCATTTTATATTTTTCATAAGATTTCAAAAACATAAAGCAAGGTTCACATCAGCAGAAGTATATCAATACATAAACATTTCAGTTTAATATATTTTATGCTGATCTTCATATTTAGAAACATTGCATGCATTGCTACCTCTGCCAGGTAATTGAATAAAAATTGCTCAGTACGCTAGAAAAAAATGAGTTATTCACTGGAAAAGTTTGACTTCTCCTGTAAAATACTTTTGCAATTAACACTTAGTTATCTTATGCCTCCAGAATTCAGCCAGCTGTATTCTTATTTGCAAGATTTGGCTTTCATTAGTGTAAGGTAAACATATCTTAAAAAGTAAAAGCGATGAAAAGGTTAAATTAGAAGAGAGCTACCTTAAAACTTCGGCTGAAGTAACAAATGTTTTTGTGTAATAGTAAATAAGTGCGTATCACTTTTCCTAATTTTAATATTGATGATATTTATTAACTGGTGATTTTGTTAAGCTGCTAAGCAGTCAAATTTGCAACTTTATATTTAACTCACAGACTCAATTTTCATTTTGTAGTTAGATTCAGTATATGAAGAAACCTACTGGGACTTCATTTTTCTGAAATCTGTTGGTCTGTACTGGATTTCCCATCTCCGAAATTGCTTCTCTGCTCAAGAATAGAGGTCATCTTTCCCAGTTTCTCTAGTAAAGTTCAGGTTCTGTTCGGTGTTATCAATTTGCCATTTCCATCTGGGTCACAGTCAATTTGGTTATTTCAGTGCTTGTTTGTATCTGCTTATTAGGGAAATACTTGTAATGCTGGATGTAATGCTGTGAGGCACTGTGATTTGTATGTGGAGTTTTTCCTTTCAATGCATCTTGTCCACACACTGAAGAATCATGAGAGCTTAATTTAAAAAATCATTACACATTAAACTATTATTTGCATTAAAGGCACTAGGTGAACAAAGCTCTCAAACAATGAAGGTGATCTTGTAGATTAAGCCCTGATTCTGATTATATAGCAGTGACTGGGCTGGAGAGCAATCCTCCTGACATTAATAGTTACTATTGTAACTAAATTTTGAGGAGAATCAAACCCTTTTCGACATTGGTCTAGAAGCTTGTGTGTTCCACATGCACTTTAAAATTAAGGGGGCTAGGTCCCAAATGAGTGAAGCCACCAAAACACCTGGTGCCACATGTTTTGGTGATAGTAATCTCTACTCAGATATTAATGGAAATTGTCAAAATTTCTTTTCATAAAATATATATTTTGCAAGATAGAAGGTGATTGGGTAAAGACTTGCTGGTATTTCACAATTCTTTCAGAAAAGCTTAGGCCAATCGACATAAGAAGAAAAAAATATCTGCATTAGAAGAATATATTTTGCTTTCTCAGTGAAAGCTTTCATATCACTTCAAAACCTTTCAAAACCAAAGTCTCACTCAGAACACCTCTCCTTTAACAACACTTCTGAGTTCTCTGGAAAAAAAAAACCTGAACAAATCTTAAAATACCTTTAAAATGTCCTGATATTTTAATCCTTCACCCCATCTCCTAACAGGAGGGGAATATTTAATGCAAGTTTCTAGTTTAAAAAATGAAACTGTGTTTGCTTCCAATATTCAACAACTGAGTGAGCAGTTAGAATACAATTGGTTTCAAGTAGCTGCATTTTTTAAGAGAAATAGGTTTCAAACTTTTTCCCTGGAAAAGGATCATATCATCTATAGGGGAGACAGTATACCATATACTATTTATTTGTTTGGGTTTTTTTAGTTGAACTTTTCATTAGCCTTTCAAGTATTAATTATCACAGAATTGTAGGGGTTGGAAGGGACCTCTAGAGGTCATCAAGTCCAAACTCCTGCAAAGCAGACTCCCTACAGCAGGCTACACAGGTGGGCATTTAGGTGGGTCTTGAATATCTCCAGAGAAGGAGAATCTACAACACCCTGGGCATCCTATTCCAGTGCTCTGTCACCCTTACTGTGACGAAGTTCCTTTGCATATTGGTGCAGAACTTCCTGTGCTCAAGTTTATGGCCATTTTCCCTTGTCCTGTCCCCACAGACCACTGAAAAGAGTCTGGCCTGTGTCCCTTTGATTCCCACACTTGAGATATTTATAAATGCTAAGATCATCTCTGAGTCTTCTTTTTTCAAGGCTGAACAGACCCAGTTTGCTCAGCCTTTCCTCACGGGGGTGATGCTCCAAGCTCTTAATCATCTTTGTGGCCCTCTGCTGGACTCTCTCCAGGAGACTCCTGCCTTTTTTGTACCAGGGAACGCAGAACTGGATACAGTACTCCACGCAAGGGCTGACCAGGGCAGAGTAGAGGGGGAGGATCACCTCCCTTGATGTGCTGGCCACTGTCTTTTTAATGTGCCCCAGGATGCCATTGGTCCTCTTGGCTACCACACTGCTGGCTCATGGCCTCTGTCATCTATCAGGAGGCCATTATGTGCTAATATTTAAGAATATTTCATAAAGTAAATTGGTTTAGTTAGTTATCTATTCTTGTTTCTTACAACTGAGCTGAGTAGGAGATGATGGAGGAAAGAGAGAGAATACTGAAACCTTGAAAACGCTGCTGATAGCTACTTCTGTTTGGAGTTGCAGTACTGCAGTAACAGCAAAGTCACTTGTTTTCCAAACTAGATAAAATAAAATCTGTTTATCTACCCTATTAAATCTTGGTGCCAACTTTCAAGCAGATGCAGTTATAAGCTCTGTAGATGCTAAATCCTGAAACGTTTGGTCTTTAAACAAAAAGCGGACATCAAATATAGCATTGAGGCTAGACATAGTAATGTTGTGTATATGCTACATTCGCAGAAAACAGGGAGATGATTGCTCTTTTGTATGTTGCTTAGGGTTTTTTTTCTTATGTTAGAGTATTAAAACAGATATTAAATTTTATCATTAATGCAGTGCGTGGTCTCTCTTCAAATCCCCTTAATTACAGATCGACTCCAAGGATTACACAGCATGGATTTTAATTTTAACTGAAACAAAAGGAAAAGCTGCTTAAAAATTATTCTTGCTGAGTGACTTGTTGGACCACACAAGAATTTTTAACATCTTTTCATGAGTGTTGTCAAATTTTTTGAAACATTAGAGAAAAGAACTAAGTTCACGTTCGAACTCCAATTATATCATGTCTACTTCCCAAATAAAATGTTTTATTAACTTTGTCCTCAGGAAGGAATGTCTGCTTCTCATATTTTTGTTTTTTCAGTTATCCTTTAGGAGAAAAAGGCTGTAGTCTTGCTGAGATGTGTTTATGTTTGAAGAGAATGACATCAGACTTCATATTTCTTTTCTTTAGTAATTTATAAAAAATTACCAAGCAAAGTTGACGTTGTAGCTGCAGCAGCTTATTTCACACCCTTGCATTGTTACCATTCTAACCCCTATCTTTAGGGCTTAAGAGCTACACTCTGAAAATTTTATTTCAGCCTAAGAGTTAAAATAGCATGTCTCAGTCCAGAAACAACATTTTCTCAAACTAGGGCCTAATCCAGTAAGCCTCACTCAGGAAGCTACTTCTGTGAGTACGTTTTATTCATCACAGTATAACTTGCAAAATCAGGGCCTCACTCTTTAATCAGAGGTTTCTTTCCCCCCTTCTTAAAAGATAAGGTCAGCTTCTCAACTTATTTCATTTACTAATGCTTATTTTTCACAGTTAAAGGTTACTAGTGCTTCTTTACAGTTTTACTATCCAACACCTGCCAGTTCTTTGAGATGCATAGGAAAAAAGAAGTTGCTTTTCAAGCTGCATCAAATAATAAATCCCAAAGCTGAATGTCTGTGATTTCTCTTGAAGTTAGGTGCAGCTGAAAGCATCCCTTGCCTCTCAAAACCTGAACTGCATTTTATTTGCTTTAAAAATCATCCCCTTTTGTGACTAATAACTGAAAATAAAACAATACAATACAAAAAATACAAAATTAGTTTTTGTCCAGGAGATCGCTTTAGTGCTGAGGGATAGATCTGTCATTGCTGTTTAATGGTAGTTAGTGGTTTGATAAAGTTCCCCTAATTCCAGTTTGTTAGCTTAAAACATGCTTCCTGAGGCTTCCCAGATCGTCAGGTAAATAATGCCATTATTGCTGCGTCTATGTACAGGGTGAAATTTTTGCCCTTAGAAGGGTTGTTTCAACAAGCTTTTCTTTCCTTTGTCTTCAGATTTCTCTGAGCTGTTGCTTTTAGAATGTTTAATGGCTTTCTTCAGCGTATTCATGCACTTTTTTTTTTTAATGAATCAAATTAAAATCTGTTGCTTTGTATTATAACCAAGTATAAATCCTTCCTATTTTAACAGAAAAGTATTTCTAATGCAAACCAATGAACAGGTTAATTTATACACAGTGTTGTTCAGTCTAATTTGTCCATTATGTGCAATAATCTCAACAGTATATGATTTTCAGATCATATGTGCTTAATGCAGAGGCCAGAAATGGCGACAAATGAGGCTAAATTGTGTATGCACTTGCTTTTTATGGCTTTTACTGCAATCTTAGCAGATGTAGGCTAAGAAGTGTGCTTATGTGTGCAATTTAATTATTTGTTAGGTGATCTGAGTGTCACTGGTTGGTACCGAAATGTACTATTACAGTTGCGTTATGTTGGCTGGATGCAGTAAACATTTTGCATGTGTTACTGGTTAAACTTCTAATAAAGTTTACAAACTAGTGCCTAATTTGAACGTAAAATGCTCTACAGGGAATAACAATGTCTGTTTTTTAATGTAAAATTTAATTTTTGCAGGTTATCTTTTGAGGCCTATTCTGTGAGATTGCGGGTGGTTTTGAGTGCCCAGGGAAGTTAACAGGGGATGAGGAGGCTCAGGGCCTCTCAGAGAGACCCGCTGATAAATAATACTGACTCCTAAATGTATTGGACAAAATCTGGAAAAAAAAAAATCCTATCTGCCTCCTAACATAAATAAATATGTGCATGAGCACTGCCTATCTTACAAAGTAGTTCATGTTTGTTTAAGTTAGAGCACAGGACGCGCAGACAGTCTAGTGTCTGGCTTTTGAAACAGGAGTATGTAAGCATCTGTGTCAAAGAGAAAATCGTTCAGGAATCTGAAGGCTGAGACTGACAGAAAAAATCATCCTTTGCAATAAATAAGACCTGATTTTGACATATAGTATTGCTGAAATATAACATTTTTCTGCAGCACATTCGCTGTTGACATAGGTGTGAGGCTTGCACAGTTTTCCATATAAGCGATTAGTGTTTTTTGCTAGATTTAGATTTTGATATTTAGATTGTGAACCAGTTCAGCATTTTGAGACAAGGAGTGTTCTTGGGGCTGTAGATTCAGTCCAACTGTCACCAACTCTCTTTCATGCACCAGGGATACTACTATGACTGTCAGCAGTGGTTTCTAGTTGATTACTATTTCCATCCTTTCTTCTTTTCATATAGGCTGCATATGTAAAGACTAATGTAATTTTTGGGAATTAGGTCACCTTTTGCTTTGCACAGTTTTTTTTTAGTCTGTAGTTCAAATCTGCTTATCAGGATGTGGCATTTCCTAGAACAGCTAATTTTAAAGTAAGTGCATGTTCAGTTCTGTACGTATCCTTGCATAATAATAAAAAAACCAAGGTTCATTCCTTTAGTTTGGAGGATTTGGGACTTTTTATTGTTTGTTGGGTTTTTTGTTGTTTTTGTGTTGTTGTTTTTTTGTCCTCTTATCCACTGGATTAAATCTCTTGTTTAGTTATTGCAAAATCCCCCAGATGTCTTTCATTGAACCTGAATCATGAAAATGAGGAGTCTGAAATACATTTTGAGGAAGGAAATGTTCAACTTGAAAGATAGTGTTTACAGGTAAATCGGTGGACACTGAAAATAAAACAATTAGAAATAGAGTGGTTCTTTTGTATGTAACCGATTTGTAGTTGGTTACATCTGAGGAGGAATGAAAAAATGACCTCTTTGCTTGAGATTTTCCAAACAATGCTATAAGCTCCAAGTTATTCTGAGGTGGTGAAAGGTGAAACATTTGACATGTTCTTTTGGGGCAATGCTTTAAAAAAAAGAGGGCGGGAAAGAGGCGTTGCCACATCAGAGTTAAGGGTGTTTGTGGTTGTCCGTGACAGCGGCTCCAGTTTTAGAACACCTGTGTTTACCTTCCAGCTTTTCTCAATTGGCCTGAAAGTGGCCTAAGAATGGCACAGACAGAGCTGCAATGTGGCTGTGTTGCCTTTGCAACACACATGCAAAAAAAAAAAAAAAACCAAAAAAAAAACGACAGAGATAAATCTCTTATTTTGCAGGTAATCATTAACAACGTTTTTGTGCCAAGCTGAAAACATATGGAACTTTTCTGAATTTCCAGTCTCTCAGATTGTGCCTATATTTTTTTCCTTATCTATTAAACTTTTTTTAATTTCATTTGCTATTTATTTCCTAACAAATACAGAGTTAACTTAGTGGAGTTTTTAAATTACTGTTAGTTTTAGTTGTAAAAATAATACAAAAATATAGTAATTTTGTTGCAAAATGGTATCTCTTTCCAGTACTTGGAAATATTTTTAACTGGTTTAGCACCTTGTCTGCCTTTCTGCTCCAAATGATATGCATGATATTCTTGTTTCTAGAAATATGTCTGCCTCATAATTACTATGTTGTGGGCTTTCTTGTAGAACTCTCCATAAAACTTAGGTTTTGTTTTTCTGAAGTGGAAGGAAAGAACAAATGAGAACAGTGCTGGTACAGAGGCACAGGTGATTCCTTCCTTAGACTGATTCCTTCTTAGAATTAAGAGCATGAAGGACAGCTTTGAGGTCACTGTAGGAGGTGAACAACATGTAACCCTTACTCAAGGCACTGAACCTAACCAGAGCACAATTACTTTCCTGCTGCTGATCTCATACAACATCTCAACAGAGTAAAATGGGATCTGGCCAGTTCTCTCTGGACTGGGTACTTTGAATAAACCGAGAGACTGCCCTAGAATGGTCTCCATTGTGCTGTGCAGCAAAACAGACACCTCTGCTCTCTCGTTAAGAGGGAGGTAGATGGGGAGCAAATATTCAAAATATGTCTCCATAGTTTAGATGCCCCTTTTTCATGAGTTTATATCGGTAACTAACTCACTTCTTTTGAATCTCTCTAGGTACCCATCTTGGGCTGCCTCAGTACTACTAAAAATCTGGCTGGTCATTTTCTGACCTCTTAAAATTACTCTCTGCTCCATGTGAAAACTGATAGTTAAGTAAGAGAAAAATTAAAGATGGCAGTTTTCTATTGGTTAAAACTTGAGTGGTTTAAAAAAAGATGTATTCAGTTTTCCACATTGATTTGTTCTTTGAAACTACAATGAGGAAGAAGCTTTATAAAACTCATGTCCAAACAGGATAAAACCATGGCTTGTTAATTCTGCCATGTTGTGTGTTGCTTCCCTTCATGGAAGGAAGCAGTCAGTTAAACCTACATGTGCATTTCTGGATTTTGGTGATAGGAATTTAGTATGCAGATCAAGAATGCAGTCTTGAGGAAATTTTTCTATTCTTCTGCCTTTTCTTCTTTTTTCCTTCTTAAAGAAACTATAAAGAAACTCACTAAACTTTCCCTTTTTATTCAGTCTAATTCGGTCTTCTGAGTTGTTAAACGTACTCAGAATTTACTCTCTCCCATCACTTCAGGTACTATTTTGAGATTCTGGTGCAACATTTTCTTAACCTTCTGCTCCATCTGCTCCACAGTCAAGAAGTGGTCCTACATGGAACAGGATCGTCCAGGAATTAGAGAGGTTAAAAACAATTAATT
This sequence comes from Oreortyx pictus, assembly GCA_036925125.1. Lineage (NCBI taxonomy): Eukaryota > Metazoa > Chordata > Aves > Galliformes > Odontophoridae > Oreortyx > Oreortyx pictus. Next base: position 36,830,733 of record JAUPFR010000006.1, read on the forward strand.
GTTTCCTCCCTGTGACTTCGGGTGGATTCTGTCTACTAAGTCATTCTCGTTGTTCAGTCAAGGTTCTATGACATTAAAATATCCATGGAATGTCACAGAGTCATTATAGACTCATTACAGATATAAGACAGAATCAGCCATCAAAGAAAAGCCATAATTATTTAAGCAATTGACCAATTGTCATCTTTGGGAAGCTAAACACAAAGTGATTCCAGCCACGCATGGGTTCTCAGATATCGACTGTGTAACAGCGTTAGGGTGCTACTGATTGCAACAATTGATACCAAGTATCTCGATGTTTCATTTAGACTCTCAAGAAGGGCCAGTCTGGGCCCTTAGAGTGAGCCTGCAAAGCAGCCTCCTGGGGTCCTTCCTAAATCTACTGGGCTTTGTGCTTTAGCTATTCCTTATACTGGATCACATCAGTATTGGGCAAGCCTTTCTGAAGGAAATAAGGCCTAAAAAGGTAAAATACAGGCAAAATACAGAAGTTGTGCAGTGAAGTTTTGTTCTGTTTCCTACTCAAGAGCGCATTCTTTGCTTGCTCCTTGTGTTATGACTAAATGTGTTGCAGAGTTTGCTTCAAGACTTGAATCAAACTGTTTCATCCAAAAGCCTAATATTTTTGGGTTGTCTAGAGCTTGTTTTGAAAAACCAAGGGCAGGTATACCACACAGAACCTCTGTCACTATAATTAATGGGTATTGTTTCTGTCTCAGGGAGTATTTCAGGGAGAGATTGCACTTTCAATAAATATTTGGACCAAGCAAGACACTCTTCATGGTCCTTCTTTTCTAAAATGAATTTTTTTAAAAACTGTTTGAGTGACCCAATGCAGGTTTCATTCAGTACAACCTCTGGTTCTGTATGGACTATGGGTGTTGTGTCATCTGTTCTTATTGAAAGTGCAGTCTGAGAGAAACCAATTTATTTGTCTCCTTTCTAAAGCATGTCAGAATCTGAGATTTGCACAGCACTTCATTCGTATTTGTAAACTTCATACAGTGGATTTGGTTTCTACGTTCAGTTGTTGATTTGGGAAAGCTACTTTTTTAGCCACCTGATACATTGCCTTCTATATCTGATCCTTCTCAGTGTGGTTGCCACCTGCAAAATCTTTACTATACATGCACATATGTAATTTCTAAAAGCTGTGGGTCTTTCACTCACTGTAAAAACTCAAAAACAAAACAAAAAAAAAACCACCCTACATTATTCATTTTTCAGTCAAGAAGAGACTCTGAACAAGAAAATAAGGTAGAGTTTCACACATGCTCTACATTTATGTCTGTGTTTGCAGCAATTGTTTATACAGTGTATGCAAAACAATTGTTTAAATATGTCCAAGTTTGCAAATCTGAGGCTCATCTTCTTGATGACCTTTCATTTTTCTGTTCTTTTTATGTGTACCAGTGTGACTGGAAGCCATCTGTGGTTTATAGATCACAGCCTCTTCTGGATAGAAATGATTTCTCAAGAGTGTACTACATGAGAATGTACTACCTTAATTTTAATAGGGGGGAAAAAAGAGAAAGGGTTTTCAATGAAGCAGGCTGTTTTTTAGCCTTGTTTCCTAAGAAAACGAAGCATATATGATTATACAGTCTTTAGTTTTTATGTTAGGATTTTAGCTATTTTCAGCCAAACCTGACAGTAGAATGATGTCTCCATCCCTAAGAGGATTCTCTCTTGATGTCCCACTCAAGGAAGATATGGGAAGAATTTTATCAGCAGTTATTACCATTAAGCAAGAGACAGCTGTGCAGCAATAGGTAACTACTATACAAATGATGAAAGAAAAAGGTAAGTGGGGGTTAAGTAGGAGCTGTAGACTGAGCTGGAGATATGTATTAGAATGCTATACACAGGTAGAATTCAAGAATTCTATAAGAATATTGAAAGAAATATGAGGATGTTATTACGAGGAAAGGTAATGTAAGGAAAGTGTAAGTGAGAGAGGTTGAAGTATCAGACAAGGTTTCCTTAGTATCGCAAGTAGAAACCTGACTTGGTTTGCATACTTGTAAAGAGGTCCTTTTCTTCCAGTGAATTATAAATATTTTGATGTCAGGTTTTTAGTTGTTTCTTCTGTATTTCAAACTGCTCTATGTAGCAGTACAACTGCAAATTTAAATCTTCTGAGCATAGTGAAGAGTTTCAATCATTTCTCTCTGTTGCTCTTTTTATGCTACATTTAAAGTGATGATATTAAGATTTGAAGAGTTTTTAACTTATCAAATTAAAATCTCTCATTAGTTTTTAATAGCATGAATGTCGGCTGATCTCTGGCAGTTTTCTGGGGAGTATTGGAGATTAAGTGGTGGTACTCAAATTAAGTTGATGTTGAAAAGATGCTGGCACCAAAGCCATGTCTCATAGTTCTAAACTCATTCACTTCTATGCTTAGAGACTTAGTCAGTGTAATTTCTGACTGAGAAAATTATTTAAGGAATTACTTTTTTGTACTTTTAAGACAGTTAAAAAGAAGTTATTTTCTGAACTTATTTTCTGATACTTGGAATATTTTGAGTTACGTATCCTTAGGAGAATAATCATTTTAATATTTCGATATTAAAAGTTTTTTAGATGTATTTTCTTTATGCAAATACAGAAAGATTAGAAAGGATTTTAAAAATCACAGAAAATTTGATAGACAAAATAAAATAGGATGTGAAATAGTGTTCCATTGATTTTTATTTTCATATTATATTCTGTTCCTTCTATCTTTTGTCTAAATCTGAAGAGTGTATTGAGCTTCATGTTCTTCTTTTCTATTTTTCATTACAAGTTATCACTTCTCCTTTCTCACATCTTACACTATGCCTTCAGCATCACACAGCTTTCTTCTTTTCTCTAGTGTCAAAAATGTTTTCTTTTGTCTTCCCTCATTGTTCTCCTAACTTATCCTTCCCTTTTTTCATCCTGGATGTTTGTTTCTTCTTCATCTGTCTCAGCCACTTCATTGCAACAACAAGAGCCTGAACATCCCCAGAGACTTTTGTCCCATACTAAGAGCCGTACCTAAGATACTGGTATTTTCGTGTATGTTGGCTTTAGTTGTTCTGTGAAGCAGAAAGATTACTTCAGGTTCCCACTAATCAAGCGGAAAATGGATGACATGAGCAAGATGTGAAAAGCTCATTGGTAGCCCCTGGAGAAGTATTGCATTCAAAGTTGACAAATTGCAGGGGATTTAAGGAGTGCATGATAGGGCAAGCAAACGGTCTGGTTTTCCACAAAGTTGTTTGTCAGAACATTTGTTCTTTTAGGAACAGACAATTGTTATGAATATTTATTCATGTAGAATTCTGGTATGTTGTTTGCTATGCATGCCAAAAGTTACACTGAAGTAGTCAGTTAATGAGGAGTTAACATCAATTGTGGCATTTCTAAAGTGAGCATCTTCATTTACTCCTCTTTCCCCTGTAATTGTATGTTAACAGTTTTCATTACAGGATCATGTGTGCTTTAATTCACAGCATTCCTGCTCTACACTGTATCCAGAGAATAGCCAATCAATATCTATTTTTTTATCTTCTTTGTTAATTATGTGTGCCAGTCTCTTGTTTACTGGATACTGTTCAAACCTTTCCCTGAAAACTGAATTTTGAATAATCATCATGGCGATTTTCTGTAATATCCAGTGTTATAAGAATGAAAAGTTTAATAAACAACTATACCTTGTATTCCTGTAGGCACATTTTCTTCACGTTTCTTGGGGAAGCAAAGGCATGAAGAAATTGAGCTAAAACTAGCCATATAGATATTCATAAATATTTGAGACATACAAAATGTTCCTTCTGGAACATTTATAATTCATAAATTCCTATAATTTAAGGCCAAGCCCAGAAACCATTTCTAAGAAAATGAGGATGCATTTTGCAGTATTGTTACTCAGAGCTATACATATAGTAAAATCACCCTTATTACCACATAGACATAATTTCTGTTTTGCTATGCATACACCAAAAGATTGCATCTGTACCATTTTTTTCACAGCATTACATTGTTACCTTGTACTGAAGTCCAAGATGTTATTTACAGTCAATGCTTTTCAGAATGCAGTTCCCCTTTCTATATGTGTGACCTGTGTCCACTGTTCTTAGACTGAGAATTTTCTATTGGGTTTTATTAAAATACATTCAGTTTGAACACACCTAATTATCAACCAGAACATTGCTTCATCATTATTTACTTACTTTTTTGTTCATTAACATTAGTAGTCATGTTTATCTGGTTCCAAGTAATTGAAGAATACATTGTATGAATGTATGCCCAGTACTGATACCCATGCAGTCTTACAGGTATTTTCATATTATTCAGTGATAAATGCCTCTTGAAACACAGTTTTGATTTTTATTTTTTTTTTTTCTTTAACTGTGGGCCCACTCTGAATCCACTTAGGGAGAGTTTTGTTGCTGTATTTTGCTCTTTTTTTTTTTTTTAATCAGCCAGCTATGTGATAATAAGTCAAAGTCTGACAAATCTTTGTATGACATCTGTTTCTAATCTCATCAAAGGGAGAAATCAGATTTATTTGACAGGACCTATTTTACACAAAAATATGTTGACTGGGAGTAATTATATTCTTTCATTAAATTCTGTATTAACTGAATCCAGTCTTTTCAATTATTTGGCCCAGTATTTATCCCACTCATCAACTTTTTTTTTTTTGGGGGGGGGAGTGTCTTTGTATTTTAAAATTGATTAAAACCAAACATTGTCTAAACAGGGATCTTATCTAACAACCTGAGTTAAGAACTACTGTAATCTGTAAAAGTTCTCCTTAGATAGCTAGGGAAGTGAAAAGTGCTTATTAATTCTGTGTAAAAATGTATGTATGCCTCCTATTTTACAATGCTGGCTCAAAACATGAGGCAGATGGTGGTGATATAGCAATAGAGGTTGAATTTTCCCGCCAGTAATTCTTTACTTTTTGCTGTGTGACAGATGGCAGCAGAGGGGCAGTCTGACAAAATGGTGTCTGACAAGGGAGTATGGATGAAGCAAAGGTGTGGAACTGAATTCCTCCACACAGAAAAAATAGTACCCATTGACATTCATCAACACTTGCTGAATGTTGATGGAGACCAACCAGTGGACGTGAGCACTGTGAGGTGGTGGGTGGTGCATTTCAGCAGTAGTGACAGTAATAGTGCTCACCTCCACTCGTGCAGGTATTTTGAAGTGCTGCATGCAGGCTAATGGTAGTGGTGATGTTGAAAAATAGTGGTTTGTAACTGAGAATTTGCTCTGTTAATGTGTTATTGCGCTCTTTGTAGCTGTTGTATATTCCGTGGAAATAAATAGGAGGCACTACTTTTGGAGCAACATACATAAATCCCCATTACAGTGATTAAAATCTCTTCTGTTATAATGGGCTACAGATTGTATCATGCTGATAAATAATACATGATCTTTGAAAGTGTATAACATTATGTGATAGTTGACCACCAGATACTTTCAGCATATGTCTCCCAAACTAGTCCCCTGTAGTGTAATTAGTTTTCTTTCCAAATATTATAGAAAGGTGCTAAAAAAGCTTGTCCCATTCACTAATAAGATTAGCTATCCAGCAAGTCTCTGTTAGTTAGCATATTGACCTGTATGTATTTAAGAATTATGATTCTGTGTTACAGATCACTGTAAAAAGAATCATGATATAGGTTCAGTTTTGTAATGCTTTTTTTTTTTAACTACTTCTCTAGTTGTTCACCAGATGATTTTAGTAATGCTGGTTGCATAAATTTATTCCCATCAATGAGAATTCTCTCTTGCTTCTTATCTAGATTTCTAGGATCAATACATAAACACAAATGAAGAGACTCTTTTCATTTTATTCTTTGCTACATTGGTTCAACTTTCTTGTTAGGTGCTGAATTTGAGCATGTACCTCATTTGCCTTCCAAATAACCTCCCCTTGTGTTGCTGACTTAATATCCTGGCTGCTCCAGCTAGTTTCCAACTGAGAAGATTAGCCTCCTACTTGTGTGGTGTGGGCCGTCCTGTTCATGCAGTCCCTCCCTGCATTGATGGGCTGTTTCACAGATCAAAATGTGCTTCTTTTCAGTCCTTGATTACAGGCAGAAAATACTGAAAATAAACTTTCTCACTTTTGATATATGTGGATAGCCACTTACATTTTAATTTGCCTCTCAATCATTTTAAGTGTAGCTCAAGCCTTATTTCATATCAGGCCTGATGTGTGGACATCATATGGCATTTATGTGCTGTCCCCTGTAGACTTCAGTTGCAGCTGTGAGTGTACAGTACTTCTGCAGATAGACACAGGGATTTGTCTTGCACAGTCAGAAAATGGGTAACATACTGTGAATCTCTTTGGAAACTTTCAGTTAAGTTATGCTGAGGTATCTTGACCAAAGCTTGGACAGATTCCACTAATGCCCAGCAACACTTGCTTCCTTTAAATATGAAGTGTATTTGCTCACAGCTGCACTCCCAATCCTATGGCTCCAACAAAAGGAACAGGAAATATGCAGGTAACATCTCCTTTCCTGGGCAAAGATGATTCACTCCCACATTTAGGTCCACCCTCTGCAACAATTAGAAAGAAGTTCAGAAAAAAAACACAAAGTGTGGTCATGCATTTAAAATCACAATGCATGTGTACTGGTAACATTGGTTTTAGCATTTCTAATATCTTTGTCCTTGGAATTATGATCTTGGTAATCTTCTACTAAGGAAGGGATCAGCTCATCCACCTATAGCTGTCGGAGGACCTTTGTTGAGCCACTCACCAAGGCACCACTTAGAGTCAGTGTGAACAGGGAGCGTATCAACACATGGCAGTACTTACTCCTGAAAGGTAAATGTGGAAGACAGAGCAGAAATGTTCTTTGGAAGTGCCTGATTCACTTAAATCTTAGGTGGCTGAAGTCAAGAAACACCTCATTTCCGTGTCTAGGACATGTGAGCATAATTATGCACATATCTCTTATGAGGAAAGGTACTATTGCACTCATATGGAGCTAGGTATGTTTGTCCTATGTATATAGTGATAACTTGCTGCTGCGTGTAATATTGTGTTTCATCTTTACTGAAAGTAATTAAAATTAAATCTTAAATCAAGCCTTGTGTGATAACCAGTAGTCCTGTCCCACAGGTCATCTCAGTAAAACTATGTTAGACATACAGCAATGATAAGAGATTACTCGTGTTGGTAAAGAACGGCATTCCATTTTGAGCTGAGAACTTCTCAAGCTGTGATGCATTTAATGGGCTTCTATTTAAATCTTGATAACACATTAAGCAGCAAGAGGTTGTCTGACTTTTATTAATGAAATAGATGTAAGAAGTGTTCTCTGGAAATCCAGTGGTATTTTTATTTATTTTTTTAATCAATTGCTAACGATATCTGATATTTTTAAAGATACATGTTTAGGAGATTAGCCTAACCTTGAGATGGGTTCCCTAACATCATGCTTCCCTCTCTCCTATGTAAAAATATCAGGTGTAAAGCCATTGCAAATCATTTTAACAAACTCTTTTTCATATCAGATTCCTTAAATTTATATTGGCATAGGAGCTTTTTCCAGTCAGTATTCTTCATTTCATTTTTGTTCTTAATAATATCACTTTTTTTCTCGTGAAATAGTAACTGCAAAATATGTATCTGGTGCTGGAAAGATTATGAAGGTTTAGTTTAAATTATTGTGGGTTTTTTTTTTTTTTTTTTACAAACTTTGGGACACATAGGTATTTGGTTTGTTTCTTGAGTGCAGTTAAAATGAAATATCAAGAACCTTGTGTTATCAAATATAATTTCATTTTGTCAATCAATATTTACTTACTTTGGATTTTTTTCTACTGAGTTGTGAATAGGGTAAAACAAGCAATGAGGAATGTTAGTAACTCAGTCAAAGGAGTGGTCAACTAGAGGTAAAAAGTCAGTGCTGATTAAAGACTAAGATGGCAGTTCATCTACTACAGATACAAATTTTGTTTAATGTAGAAGGCCTTGTTTTCAGAGGAAAGTTCTGTAGATTTACTGCAGTTTGGTTGATGTGAAAATTTGCCATGAAAAGTTATATATCCCAAAGCTAATGGATGTAGTTCTCAGAATTTTTCAGAGTACCACAGTGCAGTAAATTAAAGAGAAAATATTATATTTTACACTGTGTTCCATTTTAAATTTATTTCATACCTTCAAGCCTCAGCAGACATTTGGTATTGAATAATATTTCTTTGAGTGCAGCAGTATCATTTTCTTGAAGCCTGAAGTATTAATTAATCTTTGTGGGAATTGAGAAGTTAATTAGTTATTGCCAACAGTGACAAGTTGTTACTGACTAAACCAGAAAGAAGCCCCTTGCCCCTTCTGAGATATTGTGACATCTTTTATCAACTGAAGTGGCAGCAGTGTTGGGCCCTGTGTAAATAGGTCCAGGGAATTGTAAATATATATTTGAAATAATTTTCATTGCTACAGTCCATCTTTAACTTTTTATTTTTTATATTTTATGAGTTATCTCTGACTCCTTGCTAGAAATCTTGATATGATATTTTGGAAAACCATGGTATGTTAATGGCTTCTCCATTCAGCTACTGGTAATATATCCTTAAGACATTGTATGAATTTGACAGTACTTTGCATTCCCTCAAGAGTTAGAGGATTTCCATGTTTGAAATATAATGGGATTTCAGTGTATCTTCACAAGTTATTTTCTGATCGGAGGCTGGATCCTAAGTTCTCTGAAAAACTGTATTTGGGGCCTGAACTTGGAAACTGTTTAATTTGGTGAGTACAGTCTTTCAGGCTATTTAATTTCAGTGTATAAGATAGTCAGTGTACAGTTGAATTGAATTTATGGTCTATCTTTTGTTGAAACAATTACATTTTACCATATGCCAGGATTCTGGGCAAAGCAGTACTTCCAAAAATGAAACTGCTAACTTACACTCTTATAGAAATGTAAATTTAGTCATATTATGAAATACAGAAGGAAAAAAAAAAAAGTTATTTGAGGAAACAAATCTTGATTTCTTAATATTTAACTTTCTATATTGGTAAGTTTTTCCTGCTGTTTTGACCTCTAGCCATAGTAGCTGTGGACATTCATACAGTATTTCATTTCACCCAAGGCTGTTGATAATTTAGTCATCCGAAACAGCTTCTTCTAAACAGTGTCACTAGGATGTAGTTCCTCCCTCAAAGGGGAGTGGTCTTTTGTTAGATTATGTAAATCATAAAACTCATTCATTATCACCGCATTAATAATTCCTGCCATAACCTGTAGAACCAGGGATCCAGCGACACTTTTCCTGCATTCAGCAAACATTAGAAGCTACTGTTCTGCATTTGCTTTAGTTTCTTGGGGGAATTGCATGAAAGTAAATTCAAATCAGCAGAGGATTTGTTTGTCAAATTTTGCAAATCATGTTCCAGAAAAGGGAGTTTTACAAACCCTGTTCAGGAGTCCCTGATACCAAACTCACTTCTGCTTTAGATGTAACATTTGTACTGACTCGTTCGATCTTAATTTTGATTGATTACTTACCAGCAGAAGTTTATACTGAAATCTTTCCTTTGTCCTCTTTATCCCTTACTCACCTTTTCATTCTTCTCCTGTCAATTATTAACGCTCTGACGTTATTTGTTGCTGCAGTAACTTTGTTTCAATGCGGCTGTTGCCAGGTGAATTTTCTTGGGAGCTTGGTTGTCACACTCAGACAGATTTTGTGAGATAGCTGAAAAGGTCTGTTTCAGGCAGCAGTCTTCAAGTTCACTTTTTCTTGTGGAACAGCCTGTCCGTTTATAGACATTTTATTTGAAAACAAAAAGCAAAAGGAAGTGTGCTGTGGGTTGGTTCCAGTGCATTCTAAGCTTTGTGTCACCGCGTGAAAATGCATAGGCTTGAGTTCAATGGGAAACATTTGCTGAGGTCTGGCATAGTGGAGGTTGATGAGAGTCTGAGGAGACAGTGTGTCCCTCCTTTTCTTTGTTAATTCAGATCTTTGTGGGCCTATTTCATGGCTGAGAAGTGTTACTGTGATTATGTAGGGAATCCAGTCATGCTGTGCATTGCGGGACTGTGACTGTTGCAAAACCTGAGACCAAAGTCCAGGTGCTTTCAGTTCCCTGACAGAATGGCTGAGGCCAAACAGCACACACCCTGCCGTGCTTTGCTGCTGGTACAGGGCTCAGAGTTGTGCCACATGCATAGCAGTGTCCCTTATGATCAGCTTGCAGACTGGAATGGGTCACCCAGCTGCAGGTTTTGGGGAGCTGAGGCCCTCACCAAACACATCCAATTTGAAAGATTTCTAGATCATCTTGGCCATGGTGAAACAACATCTACTACATTCATTTTTTTTCTTCCAGCATAGTTCTTTCTTGATTTGTGGTAGTTTCTGCCATGGAAACTCCTGCAGGTCACTGGCTCAGAAGAATTTCCTTACTTCTGTCCTGATTTTAGTTAATATATTTTCACACTGTTCATAAACCTTTCTTCAGATTTCTTCCTAAGGCAGAGGGTCTGCCCATTGCTCTGAAGAGTTCACAATTGGAACAGTCTAAATGGTTGGCCACAGCAGAGTGAGGCCAAAACTGAACGGCTTTCCCCCTCTCAGAGGGTTCAGAGCCAATTTTTGCCTTCCAGGGGAAAACCCAGTGCAGTGGCTAAGAATGTAAGAACAGAGGGAATCAGCTGGAGAAAGAAGGAAGGAATGGAAAGCAAATGTAAAGCTGTTACTTAAAACAGTCCCATCCTTTCTTTTTCCCACTTATTTAGCATTCTTCTAAGAGTAAAAAACTGACTAGGCTTATACAATACTGAAGATTCCTGCTAATTGATGCAAGGTTTTGTACACAAGGATTCATTTCAGTTTTGTTGCTATAATGATGTGTTTTTTCTCTTGAGTCTGAAGTGGAAACACTGAAATACAATGTTTTCCTTTATTTCAAATTTATAAATCACTGTATTTCTATGCATCTTTCTTAAAACATTGCTGCCACAGTAGTATGATATAGTTTTACTCATCTGTCTGTGTGAAACTTGTTTGATAGTTGGTTTTCTTTACTTGTCTGTTAAAATGTTGGTAGCTTCTGTTAATTGTCCCAGTGCCTTCTGATGAGCCCAGAGTTGATTGTCAAGCTTCCCTACTTAAAGTCCAGAGAACAAGCTGCTTATGATGACCCAACAGAGACATGAGGGAGGTCTATGAAAGGGAGAGTATTCGACCAGCTTTAATCCTTGTTTTCAGTAAGGCAGTGTCTTTAAGTGCCAACTAATTAGTGAATAGACATGGTTGTAGTTCTTGTAGTCATGGCTTTTGTTGGCCTGAGATGAACTGAGCAGCTAATAGAAATGGTTTGAAATCAGTGCTTTGCTTTTTTTTTTTTTTTTTTTTTAATGCACTTTAGTAGGATATGGAGATGAGGAAATATAAATCAAAGCAGCAGCAAAAGTAGGTAGAAACTATCCAACTATCTACGATGATACATTCAGTTTAGCAATTAAACTTGTGACTCCCACATGTGGAAGTCTGGCCCTGTGCTAAAATAACTATTCATTTTATAAACTTTGACATATATTGATACTAGAAAAGTGTGTAATTTTTTTCCCTATTACAGTAATGTATGCAAGCATTAATTTGCATTTAAATAGTTTGTTAAAATCATAAGTTGTAAAATAATCAATCAAGATAAATATAGTTCTTCCAGTTAGCAGCACTGAAACCAAATTGCAAGAAGTGAATTTGTTTAAGAATTGAAAGCATGCCTAAGACTACAACCTAATTTTCAAGAGGGATGGCTCCCTCTTTAAGCATTTGTATCTTATTACATATCATACAATAAAATTTTCCAGTAGGTTAACCATTTTACACATTCCAAAATGTCATTTCTTGTAAAATTGAGTACAAGGAAAGGGGGAAAATGAGCTAATGGCATCCAGTCATAGTCACTTGAAAGAGAATGCATTCTCTTTCCTTGAAGATCAGTGAGATATTTGAAGTGTAGCAAGAGGGTTGGAAAAAAAAGTTGTGGTTCTTTTCTGTTTATATTTCCCCTATTACTTGTATCTTGCTTGACCTTGACGTGGTGCAGACACAAAAGCAGGCAAAGCAGCCTGCAGGAGCTTACTGTTTTATTCATTTTCTAAAATTAAACATAAATTCCAGTGATATTCAATAACAGTACCTTGGTTATTGATGCTCATAACCTTTTTGCTGCCTTTATCACCTGTATTATCGATCGGAGATAATTACTGCAAAGCAGCTGGCTGTTGGTTTTAGAGAGCATCAATTGTTCTCCTGTCCCAGCTGTTGGCTAATAAGGACAGTCAACACATCTGTTTCAACAGCTGGTAATTAACAAAAGCCTAATTGCCGCAACTCTTTTAACAACAAATCTATGAGAGAGTAGGGATGTGGAGGAATATTATTTACTCTGTGCTTTGCACTGTCTTTGACCAGTTTCTTTTTCTTTTTCTTTTCTACTTTGAACACCACTGCCTTTGTCTGACACATTGAATGGCAGGAGAACACAATATGGTAATCCAGAGCTTAAGTTTTTCAGATCTTTGTTGGTGTTTCTTATTGCAACATTTCTTTGCTAAGTTGCAAGATAAAATGGATCAAAAGCATTTTGTGGAGTTTCATACAACAGCTACAATCCACAACAGTATGCCTAGGAAATAGGGCTGCCAATCCAGCAGCTTCCAAAAGAAAGTAATAGGTTTTCCCCTCTCTGTATGAACTTAACAGCCCTGTACCCCTCTGCAAAAGAGATTTCTTCATTCTAAAAGTGGTGGTTCTTCTAAGAATTTCATCATTGCTGTTAAGATATTTCACAAACCTGGTTACGTGGATGAAACCTACTAATACTGGTTAGTTTAAAAGTTAATATCAGGTGGTATCTTGTCTTTCATAAATATTGTATCTGTACCAAATTGGAGAGGGTTCCACACAATGCTTGCCTGCTTATCTACATTTATAGTATTAATCAGCATCACAGTCAAAGACATTGCTCTTGGTTAGGTTTATTCTGTGGGTTAACCTTGTATATAGCACACATATAATTGGAATACTCAGCACTAAATAGAATGCATGTATATAAACACAGGGAAATGTTAATCCCATTGAATTCAATAGCAGACTTGTGTTGGCTTCAATGGGTCAGGACTTTCTGTGCAAAACTAAATTTTCTTAAAAGCAAAAGACAAATTTGGCATTCATCACACTGTGCATGAAAAGAAAGTACTCAAGTACTAATGGAATGATTGCCTGGAGTATTATGCAAGTCAGGCATGTATTGCAGATTGTGAAAATGACTGAGTCAATAAAATTTTCTAAGACGTAGCATTTAAAGTGGCTAAACTGATGATGAAAAATTGTGATTCTCTGCAAAAAGTTAGTCAAGATTGCTTGATTAAACTTGCTGCAGTAGCATTTCAGTTGGCAAATATTTCTGTACGTTGAGTTCTTTAATTGTCTGCTGGGTATGTTGAAAGGTATATAAGAAATTCTACCTAAGTGCTTGCCATTGACAGAATACAGATTGCATAACTAAAAACTTTCTGGCAAGACAAGTTTAGTTCAACAGGTGTTCAAGTGAAGAAATGTATAATAGATGCAGTGAAAAAGTGTAAGTTATGCTTTGTATAAGTGAAAACAAAAGCATTGGCTGAAATTCTAATTGTAGGACAGTAACACAGAGAAGTGTTTGCTGTCTGGTTTTACTGGAACATGATTTCTGTATGCCACAATCTATGGTGATTGAAATAGTTTTGTATGCCTTGCACAAATAAGAGGGAAGAAATATACCTTCTGCATTACACATCTATAAATATCTAAGGAGCAGGAGGCAAAGAGACAAGGCTGGACACTTCTCAGCAGCGTGTGCCAATAGGTCAAAGGGAAATGGCCACAAATGTGTGTGGGAACTTCTTCTCAGTGAGGATGATGGAACACTGGCACAGGCTGCACAGAGATGTGGTGGAGTCTCCTTCTCTGGAGACGTTCAAGACCCACCTGGACACCTGCCTGTGCAACCTGGGCTAGGGAGCTGCTTTGACAGGGGGTTGAACTCCATGATCTCTGGAGATCCCTTACAACCCCTACAATTCTGTGATTATATTAAAGAAAATTGCTGCAGCAATTTTGTGGAAAACACTGCAGGTAAGAATGTGGGAAATGGAAGATTCAAGGAGTTGCTCTACATATATATGATCAAAATCAGCGCCAGGTAGTCAGATTTAGAATATCTAATCCCTTTTACACACCAAGGATTGCACGGAGAATGAAGCTGTTTTAAAGCCCCTGTTGGGGATCCCCTCATAACAGGAGACTGGGCGGTGTTTTGTTCACAGTGACTTAGCAATTCACAGCCATCCCAGTTGTATAGGCATCTCAAGGTAATAAAGGCTGCAGCTGGTCTCAGGAACAGGCATGCAGCTTTTGCCCAGAAGTGCTAGGCACAAAATTGATCCAACTGGGGAAAGAGCCTGAATTGTTCTGCTAGGTAATCTGATGAGAACTTCAGATATCAAAGGAAGAGTGTTAATAGTCTTGCCAGTTTCAAAGTCAGTTTAATAATGTCTGAGTACTTAAAGTCTGGACATGTCTGTGTAGGGCGTATGGTCACTGATTCTTTCTTATTCCTACTTTTCAAGCTAGCATAAACATTTATTCAGTAATGATTTATTCTTTTCTTAAATTGAGCAGTTCTGTCAAATTCAGTGAGTTAATCCTGCATTGAACATATGAAAATATCAGATAAATTTGATTGTGTGCTCCTAGTAGGTCTTTTTTCTTTTTTTTTTTTTCCAGAAGGTGAAGACTGAAAGGTGAAGTAGTAAATACTATCTCAAGCTTTTTCTTAACTTTCATTCGAAATCCTGCAAGAACTATGGGCAGATGCAGTCATAAAGAAGTCAATGGGACAATTCATTTTTATAGTACTGTACAGACTCATGGCCTTTATGGAAGTTTCATAGTTTGATTGTACTAGTCTGATTCTGAATCTGCTGCCTCCTGCAAAGGTACTTTCTGTCAAGAGGTAACAGTCGTTCTGTCTCCTTGCATAGGTTACAATTTAGGATATATTGTCGCTTATCATCAGTTATGAGCTTTCAGGCGTAAACTGTCAACTGCTTTTTTGCTCAAGTTACTGCCTTGTGTGTTTTTTTCTGTCACTTTAATGAGGCATGAATGATTTCAATGTACATATTTTCTTACGGAAAAGATTTGTGAAATGTCAGTGTCTCGCTAAGGAACTGTTGTCTCACTTAAATCAAGGGTAGGGAACTCTAAGTGAACATCTCAACATAGAGACCAAAGGATAACCAAGTCCAAATTGTTCTGAAAGGGCATCGT
Organism: Oreortyx pictus; assembly: GCA_036925125.1. Taxonomy (NCBI): domain Eukaryota; kingdom Metazoa; phylum Chordata; class Aves; order Galliformes; family Odontophoridae; genus Oreortyx; species Oreortyx pictus. Next base: position 36,846,069 of record JAUPFR010000006.1, read on the forward strand.
CAATAGCTGGTCATAGGTCAAATACAAGGACTTTACTGTAAGGTGGAGTCTGCAATAAAGGTTAGGTAGTGAAATAGGATTTATCCAAGGAAGAATCTCTGGAGTTGCAGGTAAGACCTGATAATCAGTCAAGAGTATCTCATCTGCCTACCGAGAGAGAGAATTTATCGATCAAATTGAAATATAAGGCTTATCAAGCTTGTCTAAGTTTAAGTCCCTATTAGTTGTCAAGACTATCTGTGTCTACTCCAGTAACTAGAATAGGATCAGGGCATGGACTTGCAGAATGACACACGATCATCTATGCTTTTTGTTAAAAGGATCCCTGGCATGCTTTTAACCTGTTATCCCAGACAAAGCCTTTGCAAGATAACTTTATACCAGGGTCTTTTCCCATAGACAACCTGGTATTGGAAGCCCTGCTTTTTGGGGGTTGGCAGAAGAATTTTTGGTGTATGAACACAAGCCATGCCAGAAGGTCTGAAGGCGGGAAATGGTTCCTGGATAGTTCTTTTTAGTAGTAAAGGGGTGCTGCTGTGCTCAGGCCTGGGGCTGTTAGCAGAGCCTGAAAATGTAGCAGACTGAGCCCTGAAAATACACATAATTTCTGCCTGCAGCTCACCTAAAATGTGTCTTGGTGTAATATGAACTTTTTTCTGTTCTTCTGCCAGCTCAGTTCCGCCCCAAACTGGATAGGACACTTCTGGGGCTGAGGGGAATGTGCTTTTTATTGAATAGGGTCTTTGTTATTGTAAAGCTTCTGAGACAACATTACAACACTACCTTTTGGATCCTGTGCTGACGACTTACTGTTTGTAGCAGATATTGACTTGATATCCTAGTGGCTTGAGTCATTTATGTGGACAACGGGTTTATCATGGGTAGTGACATTTGAAGCTTTCCCATAGCGGCCTGCCAGTAGACAACTTGGAGAGCTGCTTGCAAGCTATCCAGCTTACTTTAGTCTACATGGTCATTTTGTCTTTGATTTCCTCTAAGGATACTGCTTGTAAAAATTGCTATGACGTGCATGTCTTCATGGTGCATGTGAAGCAAGTGAGATCTCTCAGAGTTGAGGGAAGCATGCCTGTTGTTAAAGCAGATCACAAAGATTTTTTCTTCTTTGTTTTAAGTTTACATTTGATAACTCTCTCTGCCTTTGAACGAAGATGTGTGGTTTTTAGTCCAGGTACCTAAGAAGCCATAAATGGGGTGTAAGAAGGCTTCCTCATTTAACTAGAATATTTTAAATTCTAAATACCTAGAACGATATGGTTGTTGGGTTTTTTTTAATTTTCCCTTCTAATTCAAGTTTCTCTATGCTACTGATATCTCTCCATTATTTCTTTGAAACTGTATTTTTAGATCAGAAAAGTTTGTGATGTCACCATGGCCAAACTTGAATTACAGATCATAAAGAAATGTACCTTTTCCACATGCCCACAGCTGTAGACAGTATTTAATCTGGGAAGTAAAGAACTTCATTTACCTCTGTAATTTTTAAAATTTTAATTTTTCATGTAGATTAATTCTAAAGCCATAATTATCTGGCAAATATAACTGTTATGAATGAGTATTTGCCTCTGCTTTAAAATGAAGGCTTCTTGTTCATTTCTTTTGATTGTATTTTCTGTGTGCATCGTGGTTTAATAGTAAGACAAGCATCTTTCTATATGTATATCGAGACCCAACTATTTGGTATTTTAAATTAGCTGCATCTTGTGTTCTTATTAAAATATCTCCTGCCAAAAATAATAAAAATAAAAAAAAGAAATCTGCATCCATTACATTATGTGTATGCAAAGCCTAATGCAGTTATGAATATATTTCTGGTGCTGTCATTCTTTTAAGTTTTCAGACTTTGCAGTATCAGTAGTAGTTATCCATAAGTGTGAAGTAGATATCTATGATGGTATCTCTATGTTTTGTAACTCTGTACTCCAGCAAAACATAAATGAAGTCTTGACTCCATGTAGTCAATTACGCTTTGGGGTCAACCTCATGGGGAGAGTTGCCAATTAATCTTCCTCACTGTGAATCATTCTGTGCAGTAAAATAGTTCCATGTGTCAGTCTTACAGACTCATCATGTGCACTGGATTGTCCTCTGAACAGCTAATTCTTCCTGCAATTTCAGTGTGCTATATATTGCTCAGAAAAAAATAGAATGTATTACAAAATAATACTGTAAATGCTGAGGAAATCTTGCACAAATGTAATACCTAAGTTTAGGTAAGCAAATTCTCATTGAAGACTATCACTGACATTTCATATAGACTTTTTCTTGCATAATGTGATAAGAGGCTGCATCTAATATGTGCTAATGTGGACACATCTCTAGGTGAAAGAGTCAAAGAGCTCGTCAAATTCTTCTGCAGTAGTGTGATGTGAGTGTGCAGTAGAAGAATGAGATATCCAGTTTTCAGTTGTAAAGTTGTAAAAAAAATTGTTTTTCTTCAGAATACTTGGTAGATATTAAGTTTGTTCTCCTTGTAATTTAATGAACCAGGTGTGTGCCTAGTCTAGTAAAAAATGCTATTGGATCCTTTAATTTTCTTTGACAGAACAGTAAAAAGCTATTTGGTTATATATATATTTTTTCTAATTGCACAATCTGCATAATATTTGTTATGACTTGTCCCTATCATTCAAAACTGCAAGCAGTATTCAAGGAATATGATCATGTATGGGAATTTTTGTTGCAATGAAGACAGAATCTGATATTTACTTTGACCAACAATGCTATTAGATGGTAGAGGAATATCTTGTTATAGTTAATTGTTTCATCCTGATGCAAATTCATAAAGGTCATGTTTGCTGTGAGATCTCATTCCTTTGTGCCCAAAGGGAGTGTCCACCTGGATGTAAGTGTGGCAGGGTACTCAGGAAAATGTTGCTCGAAGGTTATCATGGTTTCACCACCACTGACTTTACTCAAAAAGTCATGTACACAAACAGTACTCAGCTGGTTCTTTAGGGTGGTTTTCTAGCTGCACCAATCCTCCAGAACAACACAGATCTATCAGAGAACAGTATTACAGCTCCTTGATTTAGTTCAAGTTAAGGTAATAAAAACTATTTCCATTAGAGGGTGATGTGTTGAGAAACTAAACTTCCTTGAAGTTCTGAAAATTTTAATTAGCACTCCAAGTTTTTTCATCTAAAACTTATCTCCCAGACATGTTATTTCGTGAAAATTTGCATCTACGTTTACAAAGAAAGTTTTAATTTTGTTTTAAATTTGGATTTATTGTTTAGTGATATATTACATGACATGTCAATAATTTAAAACATCTATCATTGTTCAGTTCCAGTTTTCACTTTTTGGAGGATTTTTAAAATCATCCAAGCCAGCTGCTACTTGAGTGCACACTGCAATATTTTATCTAATGTTCTGGGTCAAACTGTCCCCTGTTTGGATTGTAATGAAACAGTTTGACACGTTAACACTGTGAGTTAAAAAGCAAGGTGATCACTTAGCTGTTAGTAGGAGGCCAGGGTTTTCAGTTCTCTCCTGTTAGCTAGGAGTCTTGTTCTTGACCCTGAAAACCTCTGATCCCCTAATTAATAAGACAAGTACTCATATTCTTTTCCAGATCGAAGTATCACCTGCTTCTGTTGGGAACAATTTGATGTGTTGACACTTTGAAATAGAAAACAAGATGAGATGTTGTAATCTGCACTAAGTAGCAGTTGCTAATGTAAGAATAACAGAACGGTTAGAAGTTGGATATCATCATGTGTCACAACATGACCTGCTCTGTCATGCAGTACATGCTGCTGTTATTGACGTGAAATGTAAATTGTGAAAATGTAAATTTAGTCTTAATATTTTTAATTTCTTAAAAAAAAAAAAAAATTTTTTCTTCATTACTCATTCTAATTCAAAGTTATAGAAATCTTTGCTGCCTGTTACTATCTCTTGCTGCCCTGAGTACACAACTGACCTTTTACTGTTTCCCTAGCCAACAAGTATCACCAGAAATTAAATTTTGTCCCCAGGAGAAATTGAGACAATTCTCAGTTGAGCACTTGTGGCTAGATTCCATCTTAGATCCCAGGTAGCATAAGACCAAAGAAGCAGAATGATACTTTACTGCCATCTTTCCTCATTTCACAGCTCTAACAAATGTAAATGATTGAGCCCATAAATCGCAGAAATGTCTGTTGAGACTTTATTATCTAGCCTTCCTCTACTCCATTGCAGTCTCCTAGATCAGTGGAAGGAAAGGATTTGTTAGCAGCTATTACTAATTTAAGCTAACCTACCCATTAACAACTCTGTCAGTCAAACTAAGGGAAAATGTTTGGAGGAAAGACTGTCAGTTCTAATTAGGGTGAATTATGATCTTGATGAGAGTAAACTGAACTTGTACTTTAACCAATGAGGTTGTATCTTAGAAAACAGATAATACAAGGATTAATGAAGATTTCCTGAGGTTAAACTAAATTGGCCCATGGAAAGGGAGTTAAACAATAGTGTAATGACTGAAATGAGAACAAGGAAAGAGGAAGTGTGCTACCATTCTGAGAATGGCGTAGAGATCAAGGATAATCTGTATTAGGTCCAAATGTGTGTAATCTTTGTTTTTCTACCAGCACTGAGAAATGATAATGTCAGCTATGAGGAAAAGGGTTAAGAGAACTGAAGATATGGAAATGGAGTATATCACAGCTGTTGAGTAGGTTACTGTGCTCAGACTCAGATAATGGCGGCCTCTGTCCCAAAATTCCAAAAGAACTGGTAACTGAAATTGAAGAAATGTTAGTAAAACTCTTTAATAAATCCTATGAGGTTTTGTGTGGTAAGATTTGACAATTAATGGAGGCAGTTACCTACATTTAGGAAAAAAAAGTAAAAGAAAAAAAGTATTCCTGGCAGTTATAGACCAGTTAGTATTTATTTTGAGTCTTCAGAGTAAATTTGGAAGGAAAATATTTAAAGCATGGATTTATCAACAGTAGATTGAAGAACATCATTCACTCAAGTAAATTCTTGCAGGAATTCTTAGATACAATGCCAGTTATTTAGACAAGGAAACTTGTTATGTATAAGCTGACACAAAAGTAGTGTTTCTGATGGTACCACATGGAAAATTATTATTTAAAAAGATGGAGCATGGGTATGCTGTTATTAAGCTTGTGCCTGCTTGTAAAATACAGGAAATCCTGCTTGGTATTAACTGGGTTCATCTAGCATCTCTTGTTTGGAAGGATGGGCAAGCTCTATCTGCAAAATATCATGCACCCATGAAGGAGATGAGAGATTACTCAAAGGCAGTAAGGAACCAGTTAGCAGGAAGGCAACAGCAAACAGCTTTGAAATGTGTAGTGTTAAGGTCCAAGGATTTCTACACTGAAGTTTCTACCTAGTTTCTCACCAGTTTGTGCTGAACCTATTTTCTGTTTTCATTAGGAACATTTGGAATGAAGAACAGAAGTCTACTAATGAAAGGGCTGGATGCTGCTTAGCTAGGACATATTATTAACATAAAGTAAGCTCAGGCTATCTTGCAGAATGGTTCGAATGGCCTCAAGTACTGAGGAAAAAGAAAGTAACAGCAGATGACATTCAGTGGTTCCAAGAATTTTAACTATTAGCTGGTTAATACCACCAGACAGGTGGACAGATAATATGGGACAGTGGCTGTGAGCAGAAGGAATGCAAGAACGTGTCAGGGGAGGTGTTTCCACTGGTGTTAAGCAGCACTGTTAGCAGAGCATAGATGAGAGATGGGTTTGGGAAGACCAGGGGACTGGAGAGTTTACTGAGACATAACAGAAGTTATGTTTAGCCCACATAGTGAAGGAAATGTATATTTTGTCTGTAAATATATAGAAGTGGAAATATAAATGCTGTCTATGAATGCTTGAGGAAAAGATAAAAATCATCAGTAAGACGATAATATTATTAAGATTTGCTATTCAGGTTCATTGAATATCTTTTCCTTCTGTTGGCTGCAGAAAAACATTGTAAAAGTCATCCTTCGTCCATAGGGAGTCTGAAAACATACACATTCTCCTTTTTTTTAATTAATAATTTTCCATGTGGCACCACATCAGAACCTTTACATCTGTGTCAGCTTATACATAACAAGTTTCAATTTAGATTAGAGTTGAGGGTGCTTGTGTCTCCCCTGGGGGAGTTAGGAAAGGCTAAAAACTCTCTTTTCCTTTGCTTTAGTTGCACATAGGATTGTCCTTTAAATATTTTAAATTAAGGCAAATGCAGTGAAATCTGTAATGGCATTTTGTTATTCAATATATGGCTATTTTATGTTTTATATGTAGCAATTAACTTTTAGATCTAATTTTCTCATTTGAAAAGACAGGATTTCTACCAGTAAGTATTAGAATGCAAGACGGGAGAAGTGAAGAAACAAGAGCTTTCTTTTTCTTTTACCAGAAGTTGGGCTGGGAGGCAGAGAAAAGGAAAGGAACTATCCTCATTAAGCCATATGTGAAAGCTTTAGAATTTGTGGTTGAACCAAATTTCTGAGGAAGACACCACATCCAGGTAATGTTTCTGAGTTAAACAGAAACTTCACTAAGAGAGTCCCATATGCCAAGGTAGTGACCAACTTTACACTAAGTGGGTCTTTTTAGGGAAAACTTCCACCAGAAGAATCTGAGTAATTCCTTTTGGTTTTATTGCTCCTTCTTTCCCCTACTTTCAAAATAATAACAATCAAAACTGATACATTTCTGTGAGAAGTTCTGATTTTCACATCGTGACATTGTCCAAAGAAATAATATTTTATTTAAAAGTAACCAACAAGTTATTGTTATTACTAGAGGTGAGGTCATGTAGGACTTCTGCCATGTGCACTGTGGATGGATTTCAATGTATATTATAGAACTATTCAGATAATGCCATTGTTTTAGTTTGCAGTTTAACACTGTTATGTGTGTTATTCTGCGTTCCTCCTCCTAGTGAGGATACTTGAGTCATCTGTGTTCACCACTCATCAGTCTGTGAATGATGGGCCATTTTGTTGCATGGTGGCATACCGTGCCCAGAAACTCCTGTGCTGGAATTTTCATTGGTCTCATATAGCTCCCTAGTATCAACTCACTATGTGCTAGTCAGGTTAGCAAATGCCTTATTTTCTTCCCTTGAGATTTTGGTATTGTTGTTGCTGTTTTTGGTATTCCTTAAAAAAAAAAATATATATATATATATATTAATCCAGAGCACCCTATTCTGCTGTTACTTTTGCTAGTGTAAGTCAGATACAAACACAGTCAATCAGTACAGCATTATCTGCTGAAAATGTGCGTTAAAAAGAGTCTCCAGACTCCAGTGCCTTCTGACTTTTGTCCTGAAAAGTGAGTGGAACATGAGGTGTATTTTTATGATAGTTCTCCAAAGAGACTAGCCGTTAATCTCCCTGTGAGTAGGTGTGTCAGCTGCAAACATTTCCTTCCAGTCTCCCATTTCAATCACACTTCACAGTACACTGAAAGTTGGCAAGGATGTTAATTACTGGCCTCTAGAACAAACCACCTACTTTGATTCAAGCATGTTTTCCAATTTTTAAGAATGTTGTTTCACCTACAGTACAGTGTAATTATAGAAAATAGCTTGGTTTGGCTGACATTCCTGTGTTCTGTGTGTTCTGTGCGTTCTGCTTGCAAGGCAGTGAGCAACACCAGGCAAGCAGCTCACCTGCAGAGGATTTTAACCTCTTGCTGGCAGAGGTAGGGCTTGCCAGCATCCAGTACATTGTTTTTGATATCAGAAGCTCTATGCCACTGTCACTTGGAGGTTAAACATTAACACTTTTTGCCTTTCAAGCTGCAGGAATGCTCTATATAGTAAGAAAGTTTGTTTTTATTCTCCAGGGAGCCCTCTGTTAAAATTTTATGAATGTCTGTTACAGGAGCAGCTGCAGCAGTGGGTCCTGCACCCCAGACACAAAGCCCTGGGCACAGTGTGACCCTCTGAGCAGCACAGTGCCGACTGGCTGTTTGGATGCATTTGTGTAGGGCAGTGCTCAATAAAATTTGCCAGGAGTCAGCCGTATCTCCAGGACATGATTAATCAGCCAGCAGGATAAATTGTCCATAGATGACTGAGAGTTGACAGTAAACAGTAAAACACCTGCCTTGAAGACTTATAGTCTTAATAGACAAGCAGGAAACAGAAGCAAGAATGAGCCCTGTTTCAAGGGAGAGACTGTGAGGCACAGATTGAGTTGCTGATGATTATTCAGTGAGTCTGGCAGAGCTCAGAGCTGAACTCTCTGCCTTTCCCTTCATGTGTTCGTAGCTCATGTAACAAGTCTTTAATTTACCAAGAAACTGTTCTGCAATGCTGTCCTGAGAAGCTGGCAGAATTCACTGCAGCATTTCTCTCACACGTACCTCTTGGTTCAAGGCTCTGTAATTTGTACAACTAATAACTTACACCATGAATTAGAAACATTGGAAACCAGCCCAATGCTCAAGCTCATGTGTCAAGGAATTGCTGTGCAAGCCCAGTCTTATTTGTTGTTACAACAATTAATCATCCACTGATTATAAGATAATTTATATGGTATCTGGGCCCTCAAGGGAGTTCTGCTGTGCTATTGAAATTGGACATTTTAAAATTAATGGTGATTAAGCTGTAGAACCTTATTAAATATGCATGAGTGCTATTTCTCCTTCCTCCTTGCTACCCCTAGCGCTTTGCTGGGGCTGGCTGCATTCCTCACCTACCAGCCACGTGCTGCAGTCTCCACCATGACTGTGAGTCACAGGCTGCTCAGCTCCGTGCCAACAAACAAAGCCAGGGGAACATCCGGGGTGATGCACAGGTGGGAAATGGCAGTGGCTGCTCAGGGAGACCCTTACCCTGCCATAAACCAGGTTCTGAATAGGAATGCAGCTAGCTCCTGGAGCAATCCAGCACTGCTGGTGTCAGTAGACTTCACCGGTGACATCGATTGCCTACTAAGACAAGAGCTGCATCATGGCCATGTGCTGACCAAGAGGCGCACATTGGTAGCTGAAGGTTGAGTGCTTTGCTTTGCTTACTGCAGACTATGTCGGTTAGAGAACTTTGCAGTAGAAATTATATGTAAGAATGAAATAAGTTTCTAGAGAAACACTTGGTTTAACTGAGTATGGCTAACCTTACCTATTCAAACAATTTACTGTGTATGCAAGGGAAACCCTTCAAAACATCATCCCAGTGGGAGAAAGAATTAGAAACAATTATAGTGCTACAAGAAGTAAGTAATTTTTTCCCAAAAATTGCACAGGCAGTGTTAGGAGTAGTATAACTTAGTACGTGTATTACAATAAAATGTGGCTGAAATGAACGCATAAAAGATTACAATGTTTTCCGAGAAATATGGATATTCTGAATAAATTGTTTACCCTTTGTTTACCATTCTCCAGGCAGAACTGACAGCCCTGCAACAAGAAAAAGAAGCCACTCTTCAGCAGATCAGAAAGTTAGAAGAAGAAATCCAGAGACTGCATATACATTACAGGTAAAATAATTAATCCTAAAATAAATCAGTGACTCATAGGGGAAATTTTCTGTATGGTATCTGACTCTGTGTAAGGAAATAGCTTTATCAAATAGGTATTTGTTGGAAATGTGAATACATCAATGAATCAAAGCAGCATTTCTGCTTTGCTGCTCACCAACCGCCTCTTTGAAATAGAAGTCCTTCTCTTGTTGCCTAAATTTTGTATTCGTTTCTTCTAAGAGAAGGGGAAGGTTGCTGGCAGTTAATTCTCATAAGAATGAAAAAGCTGTCTAATAGTGATTCATTTGCGTAAAAATACAGGGGTAAAAGAACCATTAGCCAGAAATGCTTATTTCTTCCGTGTTTGCACATACATACATAACCTTATCAACATAGATTTTAAAACAATCAGTCATTTTTAAAGCCTGGTTTCTTTTCTAATTCCCAACATAATGTATATATTTTAATTCCTTATGTTCTTTAGCAGTACATAGAATAAGAGAAATAGCCGTTCTCTCATTAATTTAGATGGGCTGCACTGAACATTTGCATGGATGGTAATCCCTAAGGAACAGCTCTGTGTGGTCCAGTAAAGGAGTTAGGTTGTTTTATGGAGTGATGTTGGGTTACAGCTCTCATTTCATTCTGACCTCCTATGTGAGAGAGACTACAGAGCTGCCAGCAGGTTACAGGCAGGAGAATTGGCATCAACACAGCAGAAAATTGTGAATCTGAAGGCTGAATGTCTGTGATGAGGGATGTGGGCTGCAGAGGTAAATAATAAATGTAGTGTGAATATTATGTTCATTGGAAATAAAGGGAACTAGTTAGTAATGACTAAAAAAAATGAAGTTGCAGGACTGTGTGTGATTTCAGTGTTTCAGCATTTACAAGTGAAAAATACTCAGGTTTCTAGAGGTTTTTAGAGTTTCCCCTTCTCATTAAGTTTATTAAAACCTTGGAGGGAAGTTTCAAAAACAACTTCTGTTCCTAAATCTCACAGGCATTTATTTAAAACCTGTTAATAGTGAATAGAAACCCCAAGCAATTTGTGATTATTGCTTTTAATGAATTTGGTCAGCATTTAGTGTGTGCACAAGTTATGGTATGATTTACCACGCTAGAAAGAATTTATTATAGTGCCCTTATTACTCACTTAAATGGGATTTGTAGAATGATTTTAAAAGAGAAATGCAATTTTTATATTGATATTTCAGAAATAAAGACTTTGCTTGTGTTGATCTGCACATTGTAGGGGATTTTTCATTGACTTTTGAGTTAGACTGTTGAGATAGTCTCGGACTTGCTCTAGTGTACAATATTTAACAAGTGCAATAGATAGCAGTTGCAATTTACTCTTTTGAATTACTTAAATCTCAGAAAATAATAATGACTTGCAGGAATTGCTGATAGATTGTAGCATGTTAATAACTTTTGGGTCTTACATTGTACAGGCAAAATTTCATTGTGAACTTGATTATGATATTTTACAAGATTTACTTATAAGTTGAGACATTAGTCACCTGAATATCCTTCGGGGCAAGAATGTTTTTTCATTACTTAGTTATTCAAGTTACCTGATAATTCACAACATCAAAAATGATTTTCTCTTTTGTCATTGTCCTTAGAGAGTCACTGAGTAGCTGTTATAGCAGACAAGAGAGTTTAAGAAAAGTGTATATGACATATGTGTGAAAAAACATACCAGCCTAATATGGGATTGGTCACAAAAACCATAAATAGCAAAGCAGTGCATTTTCTCAGTCTATCTCAAATGAGTGAAAATTTACTCTCTGTTTCAAATGTTGGTGATTTCCAATAATGGACTTGATAACGTTTAGAGTAACTTGATCTGATGAAGTAGAAAATGACTGCTAGCTGGAAGAGAAGTTTTGAGGAAGATAGGAGCAAGATTTGCAAGATCCAAACCAAAATTAAAATGAAAATGAACTTTGGGGGAATAACTCATGAAACATTGATTTTCATATGAATTTTGACTTTTTTAAGAGAGAGCAGGTCCCAGAACAATTACAATCTTCTTTAAAGGGAAAGAGAAATAAAACTTAGGGAAAAGAAAAGGTGGAAGAATATATTTCAGATACAGGAGGAAGAGGAAGTTGACTCAGAATAAAGTTGGGCAAGTTCACCACTTCTGTCTACTCTTTCTTTATTGTTTCTGCCATGTCTGAAAAAGAATGATGAATTTTCTGGAAAGTAATCTGAAAATGCTTATCAGAAATGAAAATTTGTGTAACAGTTAGGAATGTTATAGAGTTTCTAGCTTACTACGGTAACTGTTTCAATACACTGCTCTTTAAGCTAAGGATTAAAGCAAATCATAGATCATAAGAGACTAAGAGCAGTCTCAAAGCCATATATTTGATGAGTCTGACGTTCACAGGGGAGAAGGGACTGTAAGAGCTTGGGAAAAATTATTTATCCAGAGGTTCTTCCAATTTGCTGTTGAAATATGTGAGATGCAGTAATAGCTACAGGATGGAAGTTACAATAGGAAGAAACGTATTTAGTGCAGCAAGTTTCCTATTGAACAGACATTTGAAGAAACTTGCAATGTTAAAATCATAATTTCTCATGTTAAGAATTGTAGATGTAAGGGCAGATACATGTCACAGTCTCAGAAGTTGAAGGGTAATTAGAATTGATAAGGTACAGCCACCATGCAAGAAAACCATGTCATGTTTTGCAATTCTACTTTCAGTAATGAGATAGAAGTCTAACTTCAATGAGATCTCTTGTAATAGTGAGTAGTATGATCTGAAATTCAGATCTGTCATTCAGTCAGTATGGGCAGCATCTCTTGCTACCTAACCAGTTGTATCGCTTTTAAGTGTTATAAACTGTTGAAGAGTTTTAATAAGATTACAGTCCAAAAGTTGGTGGTGCTTCTGCTGCTTCAGTTAACCTGGAATTCATGGTTTAAGAAGCACAGGCAGATAGTAAAAAAAAAAAAAAAAAAAAAAAAAAATTGATTTTATAGAGGTATGTATGTTTTTCCCACAAAGACTGTTGTAAAATGATGTGAGGGTTGATCTTTTTAAAGATGGAAATTGACGGAGAAGAGAATTGAGAGGCTTTTTATGATTTCCTGAAATGAAAGTCATATAAGCGCAAACTCAATTTTCATTTTAATTACAGAAGTGAATCAACATGTAACAGGAGAAATAGATGAAGAAGGATCCTTTGCAAGGCAATATCTGCATTTCTGTGAGGGGAAAAAAAAGACTGTATTCTATTCTAGTTCTGAATGCAATGGTGCATGTTTAATTTACTCCCATTCTATAGATTTCTGGCCAATGTTATGGATTATAATACTTAAATACCATTTTATCACTGCTCCATGGGTTCTGTAAATGGATATTTAGTGACATAATAATTACTGTTATACTGTCCTCTTGGTCTGGTAATAACTGTTATAACCTATAAAATATTCTACGTAATACCAATAATCATCCTTTTCTATTCAGCATTCAGCTTTACAGGCACTGTAGTGGCAAGTCAGAGTACAACTGCCTAAATATTTAATCTTCTCTAAATGACCTCTGCTCAAATATTTCAACTTCTTTGTTTTGCCACCTCTTGCCTTTTTCAGAGATTTCTCCAGGTTGGATTTATCTCATGTTTACAGGATTTGTAGCAGGAGATGGGGCTGCTCTAATGCTGAGCTTCCCAGCCCAAATGAACTGTAATCCGTTCACGCTGCGATGAGTGAGGCTGCAGCCATTAGCACTGAGCAGTGGTCTCAGTTCTTCCTCTGCAACTGGAGCAGGATACCTTGAGCACCTGCCACTGTAGTTGACCTCAAAGAACTGCTCTTTTCATTGCTAGTTTTCATCTCTCTTTTTCAGTTACATTTGCTGACTTATTTTCCTGCTCTTTTCAACCTGTCTGTTCACTGCTATTCTGGCAACTGCAGTATCAGTGTTAGTTGATTTAGGCGTATCATAATGTGGCTAACTATGGTCATTAAGAAGTGTGTTGTTTTTGCAGAGCAATTTTGGGGAGATCAGAGGAGAAGATGACAGTGTTCTGTGTCCTTGCAGCAATAACTTCCATTTATCCAAAAGTTTCAGACATCTGTCTTCAAACATAAATCTTGAGCTAAGCAGATTTCCCGCTTATGAGAGGATGAGAGATTATATTTTATACCAGAGATGAGATGCTTGCATGCATTGTACAGAGAAAAACAGCGTGGTATGTCTTCTCTGAGAAGGAACCTAACCTTCTGCAATGTGATATGGCTCAACATACGGAAAACAATGTCTGTGTAAGGGAACACTAAGCTTTTGTCTGTCTTTTGTTACTATATAAAAAAGAAAACAAACTCATGTACTACCCACGCTGTATTTCTTAGTTTATTCTTTACGTAGTCCCACCGATTTCTGTGGGAGATTTGGACATACACTGAATGAAATGCATCTTTCCTATTCATTGAATTTGAGAGCTGAAATTGGTTGAGAATGTTGGTGGGTTTTTTTTAATTATTATTATTATTATTTCGTTTATCAGATTGGTTAAAATCCTGCCTTCTCTGAGCAGCCTGTGGGCCTTTCAGTGAATTTTAGTAATTTGTGGGGACCAGAGGAGCCAACACCCTGGTATTTATGAGCTGGAATTTAGTCTGTGTGAATTGTGGGTTCAAGTTTCTCCTGTGTTGTCGTACTGCTTTCCAGCAGAGTGCTGTAGCCCCTGAAGTATTGCTGTTTGGGATTGGTGTGTTCTTTCTAACTCTACAAGCAAATTCCCACTGATAAATGGCTTTTTCTTTTTCTGTGTCTCCTTATTGCCTGTGCTGTCATAGTTCTTGTTAGTGGTAGAGGAAATAAAAGTCTCTGGCTTTGACAGAGCAGTTGCATAAAGTGTTACCAGGACTACTGAGATGGCTGTAACTCACAGTGTCTGGGTGCAGGTAAGCAGATGACAGTGTCCTCCCTTGTTATCCATATGTATTTCACATTTTATTGGGTTAACTGTCCTCTTCCCCTCCCTCCATTCTCAGACTTCATTTTCTCCAGCCTGCAATTGGTTATTCTTTTCTTTTGTAGTTGCTTTATTTTCTAGCCAAGATTGCCAGAGAGGCTCTTTATTAATAAGTAGGTAGAGAGTTGCTTGGGAGTGTGGCAAACCAGATCCTTGTGCATACTCCAGTTAACACTTGACCATTTGCCCAGAAGAGGAATGGTGAAGAGAGACTCCAGTAAGGATCTTAAGCTTGGTGTTTACAGCACCTATGTGGCAGGCAATGAAAAAGCAGAGCAGTGTCAGAGCCTGTTTGGAAAGATGGTGTCATTCTTTTTTTGCTTCCCAGTGGAATATTTTAGCCATCAGCATGCTCTCTCATTCATTCAGACACACACACAAGCACACAGAAAAGTTTTGAAAGTTTCTTCTTTTGCCCCAACATGATTTTGAAGATTTTCCCGACATACTGGGAAAAAGTGTTGCAGCATGGAAAAATAATTTCCTTCCCAGCTTTCATGCTTTATAAAAATGGAGAGGGAGAGGAAGCACTGTACTGCCACAGATCCCCGCTGCTGGTGGAACAAGCTAGCCCATGCCATCCCTGCGGCCAGTCCTGGGGTGGACGTCAAACATTCACGTTGCCTTGTGCTGCTGTTGACTCAGGAATGGATTGGTCTGACCTACATTTAATGAAAACTTTGTGCCTAATGTTTCCACTGGCTGGCTCTTGGCCTTCAGAGGTGCTTTGCCAATAGGAAACACTAAGCAGCAAATCTGAGGAGGAATGTGGGCAGCATGAGTATGGACTGAAGTGCTTCACATGCTCTCTGATGCGGTTTTAACTCATACCATGCCCTGGGCTGAGTCTGCTACTGCTTCTGTCAGTGGGTGTGTTATACTGGCAAACTTTCTCCAGTTTTTTAAATTTGTTGCGGACCGATCAGTCCCATGTTGTGCCAAAAACATTAAAGCTAAAAGCACTGCACTGCGGATTATGGTGTATTTCATCAGACTTGCACAGACTTCTTCCTATCGCCTTCTGTGGGGTAACGTGAACTGAAAGAACAATTACCTTGTCAGTTTTGCTATGATAGACTTCTTTAGATGACTTTCTGCTCCTCTCTAAGAGCACAGATTTGCTTGACAGAAAGGAATTCCTTGCCAGTGGGTGCTGCCATGGTCCCGTGACTCTGTATGCGCCGCGTGGCTGACTTTCTCTTAACAGCTCTCCTTGGTTCACTCTGATTCTCTTCCCCTTCTGTTTCACCTGGGTTCTCTGTGGTTTTCTGCTCTAACCGTCTTGGTTTCACAGTGAGCTGAAAAGTCTAAGAAGTGTAATTTTGTTCTGTGCTTTTTGGAATAAGTGCACAGCTAGAGGTTTCTAGGAATTGTTTTTCAAATTTGTTAAAGCCTAATAAAGTGGAATTATTGGAAGGAAGTTTTAAAGGCTCTGGAATAACTACCTGCAAGCAACCAGCTGATAGTTGGATCTAATTGTTAATACAAAATATACCACTGTAGAAATACTTGTAAAAATTAGGGTATCAAGATCAGTGAACTTAGTATCAATTGTGTATTAATCAGAAGTATATACTTTTCAAGTATATACTTGAAAAGGAATGTTCAAAAAGCTATACAGAGCATTTGTAGGATTGTGAAATCTTTTCCTTGGTAGAAAGGGTGTGTGACCAGAGAGTAAAATGTTCTGATTGTGCAATTTAAATGCTTGTTGAAAAATCACATCACTAATCACAGAATCACAGAACAGTTTAGGTTGGAAGGGACCTTTAAAGACCACCTAGTCCAACTCCCTAATTTCTTCCTCAGCTGCTTTATTTGTACAAAATAAAGTATTACCGTTTTCTGTCATACTTCTAGAGATGTACAGACTATCAAAAAGTGCTCATACTTTAAAGTCAGAGAAAGAAAACAGACACAGGATTTAAAAAGAAATCCTTCTCTAAAGCAAGAAATACAGAAAATCTTTGTAGTAAGAACTGTTTGGAAGACAAATTTTCCCATGAAAAGTAGAGAAGAAAATCTAAAACTACAAAAAAGAAAATTCAACTTGCCCTGAAAATACATTTATTAAAGGAAATTTCTTCTGTTATGAATATGGTATTTAGAAATAAAGTCACAGCATTGTCAGAAGGACTTTAAATACTATTTATTTTCTGTTGATTTTTCACAGGACATTTTTATGTTAAAATGTCAATTCAGTGGGAAAAAAAAGATCATTTCGGTTTGTTTTCTGGTTCAGTTATTTTCTGTTGAAGAGCTGAAACAAAATAGCATTTAAAGTTGAAATCTGAAGGTGGAAGGAAAACTTTCTCTTAGAAATTTGCCACAGGAAGCCAACATATTTTTTTTCACTGGAATTTACATCTTCCAATAGAAAAACATTTGTTTGTTGAGAAGACTTTCCACATGAAAAAATTTCAGGCAGTGCTAGACATAACATTTTCTTGGGCTTAGCCCTGCTCCCAGTTGAGTCAGTGGAAAACTTCATTTAAGAAACAAGCCAAAATTCAGGTGCAAAGAGAAATGCTCTCTCTGTCTGTTGCAGAATATGATATAGAGGACTGCCTGCCTATTATGCTGTGCAGCTGAGAGTAAGACATTGTCTCTATTCAGCTGAATTATTTTTTTTTTTTATAAAGGTAGAGGTTTTGTAAAGTTGCTACATGCTTATTTGCTGATGCCTTTCACTAGAATGTGTCTTATTTTACACTCCATTCCACAAGCTGCTTTGCTAACTAATGAGATATAGGTCTGTATTTTGTAAGTGGAAGACTTAAAATATTGTGCCCAAAATTACATAATGATGTCTAGCTCATCTGGCACGGATAATTCTTCAGCACAGGTGTGATGACTGTCATTTTTAATTGTAGGGATAGGGATGGACTTGAAAATTTCAGTCAATTTTGCAGTGAAGAAATGGCCCTGCTGGGATTTGCACAATTCTAAGCCTTTGAAATATTTGAATAAAATACAATATATTCATTATGCTTTTCATTTAGAAGCTGCAGTTCATATTGTCATGAGGAGGGAAAACAGGCCCAGAACACGTAGCTTTTGGTAGCTTTTTCTACCACCATCAAGAACATCTATATGCAGTGGTACAGCCTCACTGTCTCCTGGCAGAAGGGAAGTTAGGTCACGCATACAGTCATCATCCAAGTGACTTTACATTTCTTCCCCTACCTAAGACACTTCATATCTTATTTTTATCTTCCCTTCACCTGTACTATACCAGTGGTACAGATTGGAATACAACCACCCAGAAGTGTATTCACTGGCAACACAGACATGGTGGTTAGCAGTGACACCGGAGCAGCAGCAAGCAGTAATAGGTGGTAGACCATAAACTGCTGAAGAAGAACATCTTGTCATACTGCAGTCTGAAACATCCTCAAGATGAGCACATAGGCTCTGCTCTCACATCTGCAGCTTGAAAACTTTGCTGCCTTTAGCTAATATAATTGAACTTAGTTTTTAAGTTGCACTGGGT
This sequence comes from Oreortyx pictus, assembly GCA_036925125.1. NCBI lineage: Eukaryota > Metazoa > Chordata > Aves > Galliformes > Odontophoridae > Oreortyx > Oreortyx pictus. The sequence goes on from JAUPFR010000006.1 coordinate 36,864,023, forward strand.
TTGATATCCTGTTTGGGGATGAGGAAGAAATTTTTTTCACTGCACCCTCAGGCTTGGTAGGAGCTTTGTTTCTTAATTTTCCATTCTTCACTAACTGAAACAAAGCTCCTATCAAGCCTGAGGGTGCCATGAATAAAGCTAGTGTGAAGGCTACTGAAGTGAGACATACAGCACTACAGTACGTGGTAACACCATGTTCTTTTGGTAACTGATGACTTGTGCCCTAAGGGAGTAAAAGGGACAAGAATGTCATCTCAGTATGTCCTGTAATCTCAAGGTGCAACCCAATGGGGCTGCTCATAATTAAATCAAAGTCATGGTCTGCCACATGGAACCCACCTCTGCGTCTATTCTGTCTTCAGGAGAGGCAGTCTTACCACATATCAGTCCTTAGGATTGCTGCTTTCTTATCTGAAAGAAATTTCTTGGCTCTGATAATTTCAAGGTTTTTGATTCATGCTTGACATTTTTGCTTCTGAGCTTGTGGAATTTGCAACACATATTTGTGCCAATTGGTAGACACCAGAATGAAAACATTGGCCACCACAAAGTAGAATTTGAGTTGACCAGATTGTTTTAAGAATTTGTGTAGGAAATAATTAGGGTAATTGTGCAAAATGTTTGCAAACACCATCATGAAAACTGTAACTGTAAGGGACATCACTCTTTCAGTGTAAATTTGTTTTCAGTGCTGGCCAGACTAGGTTAGTGTGTGAAAATAGTATCTTCCCCAAAGCCAGCAGACCATACTGTAAATACAGTAGTTTATTTGCAATTTGTTTGCTTCCCTTCTGTATCTGTTTTTCAAAACAAAGTAGGAAAGTAGTGAAAAAAGGAAGAGTGTTTGTGTGTGATTTTTTTTTTATCATTTATTTATTAAGTATTTGTTTTGGTGCTTGAGACGGGGAAAAAACTTTTAATTTCATTTACCTTCATTTTATTCTTTGAAAGCAACATAGAAAGAAGTGTTGGGTACAAACAAAGAGAGCTCACAGTTGGATTTTACTGTTACAAGATAGGAGATGACAATAGTATCTTTTTAGTGTATCTGTTATCTGTGGTGTCATTAAACTGAATGATGTGCTAAATAATAAAGGCAGCCTTATCACATCACAGGGCCTTAAATTGTATCTCAAAGTTGCATTGCCTATGGGTTCCATTTGGCTTTCTGAAAGGGTTTGGAGTCAAGAAGCTGCAGTTCAGAGTGCATTTCTGCAATCAAAGCTCTTTAGACAGATGGCTGCTAGCACTCCAAAATGATTAAAATATGTTCCAAGCAACATCAGCCTGTGGGCTTGGGGACCCAACCTTTCATTAGTCAATAAAGGGTCTTGAGTTCTTGAAAATGAAATCTTTAAAAGCTAATAAGGCTGCTGGTTTACTCTGAGCTGTTTCTTTGGATTTGTAGTTGTAGATTGGACTTGGGCCAGTATCTGTTCAATAATATAAGGCTTTAAAAGAAAAAATCTGGTTACAAGAGGCCTCCCAGGAGATCTGCCTGTTAAATAGTGGGAATAAAATTTTTGGTGCTGAATACATAAGATCAGGCACCTGAGTTTATATTTAGGAAGCTCAGAAGGGAGGTCAGGTGAGAGTGCCACCTTGCATTGCCAGTCTCTTACTGAAGTATAAAATGCTTGGCCATTTGGACCCGTTCTATTTTATTTTTTAAACCTCATGAGCTAGTCTAGCAACATCTCCAGGATATCTTCAGCATACCATAACCAGGATACTAACTCATTAAGCAAAATTCCTACTGCTTCTAGAAGCTGGTAACTTTATTTACAGCATCCCTAAGTCTCGCCAGTGCTTGTAAATTATGAATGTGCTGTAGACGGTTTGGTGCTTCAGTGCAGTCAGGTTTTTTCTCTTGTCTGCAGCAGGGTTATGAGAGAGAGCAACCAGGGGCTTGTGCAAACACTGTGACTGTAACCTCTGCATATGTATGTCAGGGTAGTAGCAAAAAATGTATGTTCAATAAGGTATTAACAAGTCCAAGCCTTCTATTAATTCTTTTTTCTTTTTCTCACTGATAAAGACCCCTCTCACAATTTGTAAACTTCTGAACTGAAAGTGTTCTTGCCTCATAGACTCTTTCTACACAAGTCATAAATCTGAAGATATGCTTCTTTTCCCAGTCTCTCAAAAATCCCTCAAGATTTAGCCCACTGCTGGCTAAAAGAGGGGATTTAAAAAAAAAAAAAAAAAAGTCAGTTTTTACATACACCAACGGAAGCAAAGCAAGTCTCAGTGATCTCATTAGCTCAGTGTGATCCCATTAGTCAGATTGTTCAGCCTGTCTTCTTTCACCTTGGGAACAGTTCTCACATTCCTTTTGTCAGTACTTGATGGGGCTGGTGACTGAAGTTCTAGCCCCAGACACACACCATAGTTACTTGGATAATGTCATACTCCATTTTGCATTCCCATAGTCTCTCTCTGAAGGTTTTTCACTGCTTCAGCTGTAACAGCTGGTGACTTTTTCCTTGTCATAAGCATAGGCAAAGAGTTCCTGTCTTTCGTAAGCATACGTCAGATTTTGGATTCTGATTATTTTATCAGACTGCTTTTTTTTTTTATTTATTTATTTCATTTGTTGTAAAATACTTGCTTTGTGTTTCCCAAAGCTTTTACACATCTAAACAATCCCATCACATTCACACTCTTAGAAATAACTTCTGAATTAGTTATTTTCTTGCTGGAAAACATACAGTTGTAGGCATAATTTTTTTCTTATTCAAAATTAAAATGAACTATTTTTTTCTCAAACAGAAAAAAACTAACAGCTTGTTTACTCCACATTAGGTCACAGAAGACAAGGGAATATACTAAAAGCTCTTTCTCTTGATGTCTCCCTTTCTGGAGTTCCTTAAAAGCAGGTATATTTACCCTGGACTCGCTGATGGTATTTTGATTGTATTCTGGTACAGTCCTAATACTTTCCATTATTATTTGATTGTGCCTCCTAAAATTTATGGAGTTGACCTAACCACTTAAGCAAGTCAGAACTTCTGGGTAAGGAGGTGCACAAAATACTGTTTTTCAACATAGTCACCACCATTACCTGTGCATTTTTGCCAGCAATGAACAAGAGCCTGCATGCCACACTCACAGAAATCTTCATGGCTGCCTGGAGCAGGTCTTGGCTTTCATGTAACTGTTACATTCATGTAAATATTACCACTGCTGAAATGCACCACTCACCACCTCAGTGCACTCACATCCACTGTTTGGTCTCCAGAAATGTTCAGGAAGTATCAGTGAATGTCAGTGAGTGTCATGTTTTCTGCATAGAGAAATTCAGCGCATCTTTGCTTCATATGTCAGATGGCATTTTGTCAGGTTGCCCCTCTGCTGCTATCTGTCGCACGGTAACAACAAAATGTAATGGAATGTTGGTGGGAAGGTTCAGTCTCTACTGCCATACCACCAACACCTGCCTCTGACATTGTGGACCAACATCATAAAATAGGAGGCGTTGCTTTCGGAGCAGCCCTCGTGTTGCATAATTAACCAGACATCTTATTAGGTACTTTTCCCTGTACTCCAGGGAATCATATGAACCCTTGTATTAAGCAAACCAGCATCCCTAGCCTGCGTCACTTTTGTATCATTTTTCCTGAGTCCAATGGGAGCTCTGTTTCCAAATACAAGTTAATGAGAAAACACCTCCGGATGCTCCATGTGCATACATACTCAGGCCTGAGGATTCCAGGAACTGAGCAGGACACCCAGAGTGACATGAGTCTGGAGTAATGGGTGAATTTATATGCCACCAAAGTTTTGTTGGGGGAGCTTCTTTTTTGAGTATTTTGCTTTAGCATTGTTTTCATCAGGAGCAGCAAGTACCTGAAACCTGTAAATATCAAATCCTAAAGGTCTCAGTTTGGGGAGTGAAAATGAAGGGCCTCCTTTGGAATGTTTTTTCTTTGCCTCTCGATTACCCTAGCTGTAAGATGTGAATAGTGCTACTCATACATTTTTGGAAAATACATTGATTTAAGTTTTCTTTATTAGATTCAGCTAAAAGTTAAGTGAGGGAAACCTAAATTTATCACAGTAGCTATTGTATTCCAGTAGTCCTTCTAAAATGCAAGTACAGAACTGCCTTTTCCAGACAAACGATATACTGTGAGTGCCTCATTAATAAATTTAATGTTTAATGACCAACTGTTTCTCCTGCTTCCTCTAAATTACTGTAAAGTTACTATTCCAAGGAGAGAAAGTAGCTTTTTATTCTGGAGAAGACTGTGTCATTCATTGCTTCAAGTGAGAATGTAATTTCAAATAGTTCATAATATTTCCTCTACTAAAAGGCAGCAAGTATTTGAAATGATGATGCTGCAAGACAGAAAAATATATCTGCTTTCTAACTAGGTGAAAACAGTTGTATTATTTTAAATTAAAGGATCTATTTGGTCAAACCATTGAATGTATGTACGTAACACTGGAGTGGAAATATTGCAGAGTTCCTTCTTTCTGTTTGTAACACTGCAGCTCTTTATGAATAAGGGAAAAAAAAAAAAAAAAAACTGGTTTAGCAAAGGAGGTGTTGAGCCTGCCAAAGTTGATGGAGCTGAATTTGGATAGCCATTTAGTGTGGGACAACTAGACAGGAACAGAGAAGCATGTAAAATGAGTAGATTGCTGCAGATTTATGCTTGCCAGAACAAAACAGTTAAACTGTGAGATTAAAGATCCTGAGTTTGCAAACTTATATTAAAACACGCCTCAAAAAAGAAACGATTGAGAAGTTGTTGGTATAATGATAATTATTTCAAACATTATCCAGAAGGAAGGTTACAATCATGTAAAATACTTCAAAATGATTTTTGCTTAACTAATGCTTCAATAATGGACGTTAATACTGTTGACTTTATTCGTGGATTGAATGCAGGCAATTTAGACAATAGATAGTATCAGGTGCTAATAGATCAAACATAATTACTCTTGATGAAATAATTTTACACAGCTTAACAAAATTGTTTCAATTATTTATTCACTGTAAAAGAAAACATTGAGTAAAAGTGAAAATACTAAGCTTTCTCCTCTAGGGGCATTGTATGCATCTCTGAGTCATAGTTTTTCTTCATGGCAACCTTTCCTCTATCACAACTTCCTGTGCAAGTTATTACAATACTTTTTTGCATAAGATAGGTCATATGAAGTTCAGCTGTAGGTGTGGCCACTGTAGTAGATTGGGGGACAGTCTTAATAGATCCGTTTCATTAATTAAGTCATGCATTTTTTTATTAACAAAACCTGTATGTCAGGTTTAGCCAGCTGGGAACCATTCTTATGGTTGTTATCTTTGTCAGAAGGAATATTGTGAAAATAAGGAATTACTGTACAGGCTTTAACTCCTGATTAAACAGAGGAATGACATCCTCTCACCCACTGTCCATGAGAAAATAACTTAGGGGCATATCATAGGCTTGATTCAGTAGCTGTGCTCTTATGTATCTCATTCAGGTAAAAACTGTGTACTTTGCATTCACAATTTATCCTGAAGGGTCTGTTTCATGCCTATTCCATGGTCATTCAGGTAAGCAAATTTCAGGCCAAAATTTCAAATATCTAGCTTATTTGTTGTTGTTCTTTACTTGTTTGGTTTTGTTTGGTTTGGTTTTGGTGGTTGTCTTTTTTTGTTTTGTTTTTTGTTTTGTTTTGTTTTGTTTTAACTATTGAAGGAACTGCATCCTGCACCTCTTTTTGAATGTACAAAACAATATTTTCTTGTGTTCTTCCTCTTCTAATGTTCTGTTTCTGGACATCAGGAGGAAGGTATAAGATTTTCAGGAAGTATTTTGTAATAGACATGGAGAACGGTGTAGGCACCTACTGTTGGCCTCAGCCTTTAGCTTTTTGATACGATAAATTCAAGTCTTTCTTTACTAGGCTTCATCTTAGTCCTCAACAGGAAATGCAGTATGACTTCCACCATCATTGAGGAGGATTGAATTGGTGGAAAGACTCACCAGGGAGGAGTGCTGTGAATTTGTCTCTCACTTGTCCCTCGTACAAAGGGAGTGGGGAGAAGGAAGGGTAATGCTGTTCAGATCGGCTTTTTCTTGTCCTTCTGAGCTAGACAGGGTCTTTATTTTATCTAGGTTTGTCTAACATCACAATCTATTTATTTCAATCAGAATCTGTTATATGGAATAATACAGAGCCTAGAGTTTGAGCCTGAGGTCAATGGATGAGATACAGAATTAATTATTCTTCCATTTAGCTCTTCTTCCTTATCATCTTTAACCAAGAGTCATATTTTACCATACTTCTACTGTTGTGGCAATAAAACAAGTAAATAAATAAAACAACTACTGTCTTTGTGACATAGGAATTTAATTCTCTTTCTTGAGCATTGTTACTGCTCCTATCAGAGAAAAACAGAATATTCAATGAAAATGTATCAGTATAGTATATTATCTTGTCCTGTCCAAAAAAATGAAATTATGAATCAAATATTGTTGAATTCAGTGCTGGCTAGATTTCACAAGAGCTTTCATACTCACTCATTTTCCTTGTCAGGTCCTGAGAAAATTATTAGATCTTTGATTCAGTGCAACCAATTTGTTTCCTGCTACAATGATTCGCTTTTACCTACTGGCTGTGGAGAAATTACATGCTGCTAAAAAGAGGAAGCTGCAGTTTTTCTCATGAGCTCCTACCTCATTAAGTTAACACTGACGTTTTCCTCTTTGCTCATACTGAGATAAAAATGTTATTCAAAATATATTAAAGATGTTATTCTTTCACAGATTTTATTTCAATAGCCCAGTGGTTAAAACTCATGAGGATAAAAGAAGAGAGAAGTGAGAAAGCAGATTTAAGAGTTGTAGGATAAATAAATCAACTCAGCATCACTTTCTGGTATCTTTTTAGCCCTTACCCTTTGGAGCTCCCTCTTCACTGATCATTCTCTAGCAGAAACCAGTCTCATCCCTCACATTTTAAGAAGAGTGACACTGTTCAACTTCCACCTGGTGAGCCCACTCCGCCAATGACCCTTTCACCTGGGAGGATGCAAGGAACATCTTTGGGTAGCACAAGTTTGGGGCTCATAGCAGGCAGGAGCCTGCTGTCACTGGTCTCACCTTGTGGTAGCGTTGGCTGCTTAACCCACAACAGGAAGGTAGGGACTGCCTCCTTGTGAGAAACTGCAGAGGTACTTCCATGCAGGTCCCAAACCTGGATCTGTCTGCTAAAGTTAACCAGGCTGATGTGCATTACCAACCCGTGCATACTGTTAATTAGCTCTTTTCTATCTTCCCATGAATAGGAAAAGTTTACGCTGAGGTTTGAACCAAGGTTAAGGCATCAGATTTCCAGATGTGATACACATATGTAACCGGAAGTAATCCTGGGCCCACAAGATAGAATTTAATAAGGACGAAAAGAGAGGGAAAGGCACTTAACTCCCAGTTTCCGCATGGCAGTCTGAGGTGAGCATGTGGTGACTTGTTCTGTGCTGCTCAGAAGACATGAAACAGAAGAGGGAACTCAAGACAGAGCTCTGATCTCCAATCTACTAAATCATTCTTCAGCATGTGTCCTTGTTTTGTGCTAAGGAGAATGGCCCAGACAAGCCTGCCCCATCATCCCAGTAAGTTCTGGTACAATAGAGAAGCAGACTTCCCCTGTATTAAATTTCCCAAGCGTTCCCTTTATCATTTAAACCATCATTTTAACTGCCTTGTTTCATAGTGCTCAACTGCCCAAGGAGCTGTATGATTTATGTATGAACAAGGGTTTGGCAGCCACAGCTAGGCAAGGCATGGCTTACTGAGTAGCAATACACTGCCATTATGTCATTTAAGTGGCTTTCAGGAGGCAACTTGCTAGGTGTATTTCTACATAGCAGTCCCCAGACCAATCTTATTTTCGTACAGGAGAAGCTGCGATAGCTTTAAGGTAGACACCAGTCAGTGCCAGTCTGGATAAAGGCTCTCAGTCTGCAGCACTAGTTCCCTGGTGACTCAGCAGCCATCTCAGAAAAGCACAATTACCAAGACAGTGGGAAAGCCATGTGCTGGGCACAGTCATGTAGAGTTCACTGGCATACTTCATTTCCTGGCACATCAGTACCCACAGCCAGGCATGTGTTGGAGCACAGAACACTTTGTTCCGCTATGGTCAGAGTTGCTGCACGTTTTTCAGTAACTCCTGTGAGAAAAATCAGACAAAACTGTTTAAATACACGCTATTTTTCTGGGGCAGCGGGGAAGTGTACTCAAAACAAAAAGAAAAACAAACAACCAAAACCACACATTTATTTAATTTTTTTTATTGACATTCAAAGATCTTTCACCAGGTGAACCATTCACTAAAAGAGTAATGATAAGAGGGCAGAACCTTATGTGCATCCGCTTCCCAGGTCAGTTACAGTGTGAGTTTCTAGCTTTAGGGCTACTCAGCTCATCCATTAGATCATCGCTCTCTCAAATTCCAAAAGTGTTTAGTTATTCCATCTTTGAAACACGTTTCCATTCTTTGTATTTCTTTTAATTGCCTTCTCCTGGAGAGACACTTCTCTTCCATCTACTCAGCTGGATGTTCCTGGCTATGCTGGAAGGCAGAACTGGCTTTCTGCCCTACGTCCAAGACAGATTTGCCTCTTGCTTTTCTAGTTCAGTGGGGGAGTTTAGCCGTGTGATCACAATAGCAAATCAGGACAGCCATAAAATTCACAATCATGTCTGATTTATAAAGAAAACATTGTATTAAGTGCAGATATTTTCTGAAGTTATTTGTAACAGGCTTTTTTCAGCTGGTCATTTGTGAATGGTACCATGAACTTTACTGCATGATTGATTTATTTGCCTTTATGATTTTAATTAATACTGTTTTCATCAGAGACAAGTAGTATTGATTGGAAAACTCTTAGCTGTCCAATTTATCTGTGCCAGCATTAGGGAATTATTCTTCTAATCTTTATTTTGAAAATCTATTGAATAGCATCACAGGCACCAAAGAGGCCATTTAAACATTGGGGGAAAAAAATAGTGTTATACTTCTGGGAAAACATTTATGGTGATTCACGTTTTGGAAACTGAAATGCTATCAATGTTTTATTCCCAGATTATTTTCCAAGAAAAAGCTTGGATCCAGTGCTGAATCAGTTTCTTCAAAATACTTATGCTCATAGTGGAGTTGGATCACGCAGAGCGGCCTGGAAGATTGTGCTTTTTTGGGGGGGGAGGGGGGGGGTGTCAGGAGACTCCTCTGTCCTGTGATATTAGCACAGAGGCATGGAGTAATCCTGCCTAAGTCCCTCAGGAGACATTTGGACCCTACTTGCCTGGGGCAGTGGGGTACACGTGTTAAGGTGTTGAAGTATTAGGATAAAAGTGTTTATTATCTAGACAAGCTGCTCTGCAGAGAAAAATACAAAATGGAAAAAACACCTAGTAAAACTCATTAGATGAGTCTATATCCACTTGAAGATGGGAATATTCACTGTAGGGGAACAAAAAGTCTCTGGATCTTGTTATAACTATCTTAAAGAGATGGGTTTCTCCCTTGTGAAAAGAGGCTAAAAATCAAAGGCCTTCTTGATGTGAGCAAGAGCTAGGAATTTTACAGAAACTGAAGCCTTGTAAGAAAATCTCAAATGTGCACTTGTATAACAGGTTTCAAGAGAGTCTGGCACAGTATTTACTACTACAGTATAAAGGGCTGGGTTCCTTGATGTGCATTTCTAGTTGGCATTTTATCAAGGAAATAAACTTTGATTTTTGTTTTTCCTTTTTTTTCCTTTTTTTTTTTTTCTGACTTGGGGATTGAAACTACAGATTCCGTGTCCAAAGTCTTGATTTAAATGCATTTAAGTGCTTTTGCATAAGACTAAAATTTTAACTGAACAAATTATTTATGCAGAAAGAAGCAAGATAAAGTTTCTTTCAAGAGTTCTTTAACATATCAGATTGATAACAGTAAAAACACCTTTACTGCCATTAAATATTTACCAAGACTTGGCTTTTGGAAGAGGGGCAGTTCAGTGCAGTGTGTTTGGCTCCATGCAGTGCTATTGATTAGCTATCAGAAGGACATAGTTAATGTGTAACTTTAGGTATTACAGAGTGCTCCACATTCTTGTCAAGTCTTTTCTCTGAAGATGACCTAAAATAAAGTCAGTTACAACTGGCGTTCACCCTGCAACAGATTGCACAAGCTCACCTACGGTATGAACAAAAGGTTCACAAGAATCAGTTGACCAGGGCTTAAGCAATCCTTTCTAGTAGTTGTTGTCATCACTGCTGGACTTTAGAACTGAATGTGTTTACATTTAATTAGAAAGAACACACAGTTTACATCGCACAGTAGCTATCAGTATCGAATCAGAATTGATTTCCGCTCTCTTTCTCAGATGACAGTTTCCTTCAAAGTAATTAAAAAAAGGCACATAACAAAATGACTCATATAATTTTAAAGCAAAGTAAACAATATTCCCTGGAGACAAAAATAAAAGTCAACAGCACAAAGTCATTACACTGAGCTTGTTTTCAGGTGATTCCAGTGCCCTGTTATGGTCTATAACAGTGCTATCTGATTTATTTATTTATTTATTTATTTGTGTGCATGTGTGTGTATATATAGATATAAAATGGATGTGTATGTGAAATATCACTTTCTACTGAATGGATGCTCCACTGATCATGTCAGTTTTCAGGGTCAGAATTCCTATTCATTCCATCTGAATTGCTGCAGTTTATCTAATTCGGGGTGTGATACACCAACATTAGTACATTTTGAAGAAGGATTTTGTCTACTCCAAATAACATAGTTTGTGTGTAGTCACTCAGATAAAATGGAAATAGAAGCCATTATCCTTACCAGTGAGAAGCTGTAAAGGAAACTAAAGTCACAAACCAAATTAGCCCTGGCTACATGCATAACATCAAACAAAGAAATCTCTATTAGATTTCCTTAGTTATGCAGGCAAATCTGAATTCAAACTATAGTTGCATGTTATTTAAGTCTTGAAGCAGAAATACATACCCTTGAATGTGCACATTCTCTGTCAATAGGAAAGATTTCCATGGTTGGCATTTCGGAGGCAGGAGGACCAGGCCAGCCATGTGCTTGTTCTGCCAAGTGCAGTGAAGTCAGCAAGAACCAAGGGGCTGCCTGCCAGATCTGTCTGGGATTAGAGGCACAGAGCTATACGGCCCTGCTCTGAAGGCCTATGTCCATCTATCCCTCAACACCATTTAAGGGACAGTGCTCAGAATTGGGCTCTTGGCAAAGATAATCGAAAAAAGCACAAATAATACCTACCATGTCTATTTTCTACTTGTTCTAGTTGGGGTACTAAAAGCTCTGCTATTTCAGCACATTACCAGAGTTACTGCTTTCTTAATTATGTTTAGCTTTGAAAAAAAAGTACACCATTCTTAAAACTGATGTGATCAAAAACAAACTTAAAGCATGAAAAGCAAACCACTCCAGTCGGGAGTTAGTCCATGATCCTCCATCCCTACTTCACCAAGGTTGTGTGCAGATCCCTGACATAGGCTTTTTCCCTGCTGGCCTTCATCCAGCACTGCTGGCTTTGCACCACCACTCACACACCTCTTCAGCTATCTGTGTTGTGGAGCAGCCTCCAGCAGCCGTTGGAGAGCCCAGGTGCTGGGAGGATAAAAGAAGCTCTTGTCTGTGGGGCTGCCCTCCCCACCTTCAGGCTCAGTGCGTCACGGCCGTGGGGTAAGTGCTTCCTGGGGAAGCGGTCAGGGCTCTGCGGCATGCTATGAAGTGTGGAGCTTCTGGCATCATCTTAAACATTCTTTATATTCAGATACTGAGGTCACTCCCAATGACTTGATGCCAGTTCTGTCTTCGATTAATAGATAAGGTTCCCTCTGTATTTGCAGTGTTACCTAAACAATCTATTACTGTGGGGAATATCTACAGTATTACAAATACAACATTAAAGTTATTTTGTTAACTAAAGCCATTGGCAAATATTTAAGAATGGCCAAAGCATATAAATTGGCAATAAAGAGCAGATAAAAGACAGTAAACTTATTTCTTGTAACTTCTAGTAAGGTAAAGCACTATACAAAATGAAATTTATAAAATTTCACATTAATTTCACATTGATCTTAGGCTTCAACGATGGATGGTCTCTCTCAGAGAATGCTAGGCTAAAATATGCTGATACAATTAATTCCCTGTCAAAACATGATAGGAGCATTTTATGGCAATCTTGATTGTAGAAATAACTAATAGCTCAATAAGACTCTGAGGAGTATCTGCTATTGCCGATAGTAGATCCATGTAGATCATAGATAACTGCTATTGTGTTGAAAACACAATCCCCTAACTCGTGGAAAAAAAAATGATAGCCTGTGGATGTGTGTCTTGCAATTAATATAGATGCATTGTGAAATCTTGACATTGCATAATTCACATTAACATGTATCAAGTAATATTCATGATTAAAGCATAGAACCTATCGAAGACTTTGTTGTAAAATCAGGTGCACTCTATTTGAGAGTTGATGTATGCATGAAAAAAGCTAATGCAAAGTTATTATCTGTCAGACTCGTTAATCAATCAAAGATAATCACAGAATCACCAAGGTTGGAAAAGACCTACAAGATCATCCAGCCTGACTGTCCACCTATCACCAACAGTTCTCACTAAAATAGAGTGCCCCACTCCAGGTGCTGCTGCAAGAGAGCATCATGTGCTCGGGAAATTCAAGAGCATTTCTTGGCCACAAGCTAATAACTGTGCGCCTCCATCCATCCTCTATCCTCCATGAAGAGAGCATATGCAAAAATCTCCAGAATGCTTTCTTCTGCTTATGGGTATTGCTTCATGTATGGAAGTTTTGCTTGGATTCTGTTTCAACCAAGCATTAGTCACCCACAAGTTATATTTGTGGGTGTCCTGGATCTTTTGATGCTATAGTAAATGTGAGAAATAATGGGAGGTGTAGGGTCTCAGTGCATATTTTTGGCATGTGAGTCTGTGCTATCTGAGCAGTTTGCCCACTGGTCACAGGAGGTGACTTCTGATTACAATGCTACAATGTAAATGAAGGGTTTGTAATGGAAGTATGGTTTCCAGTTATTTCTTGTTGAGAGCATGTCTCAGCAGTCCTTCAACCTTTGAGAAGGACACCTGATTTAATTATTTGAACCTTAGGTCCTTACTACCCCTCCCAGACTAGGCTACACTTGGGAATGGCGTGGATACTGCAGGTGCTCTGGAAAATGAAAATGAGATCCAAAAGAGAATGCTGGTTGATGTCATCAGAAGATTTAGCTTTTCCTAAAATCAAACTGTCCTGGGTTTAGTTTTTCCTGAATTCATACAATCCTGCATCTAATGTATGTTTCAATAATGACAAGTCTCTTTTCAGTAGTGAAGCTCAGAGCACCTTGCAAAGGTAGTTAATGCAATTGCTCTTACTTAAAGGTGAAAAGATGAGATCCAAGGAGTTACAGCCTTTGATTTGTAATTGTTAAAAAATGGAAGGTCTAAGATGGGTGGTCATCAGACTATGAGCCCATGCTTCAGTCATACAGCAGCCACATTATTTGGACCCATGTACAGGTCACAGGTCTCTCTAGATCACTTTGGGAGCAAAGGATGAAACTCAGCCTACTGTTCTCCTTGGATCCAGATTCACAGGTAATTTGCTTGGGTGACATGGGCAAGCATGATCAGTGCTAATCTGTTGAGACGTTATCCTGTAAAACCCTAAGGTTATATCAACAGCCAACACAGGGAAGAAAATCAGTAGTGGGCTCTGTCTTGCAAGTGCTTATTCTTGAGTTTGATAAAAGAATGTAATATAAAGAGGATGCCTGAACTCATGCTAGAGATGAGATAGTGACACTCTGTGATGGATCGTAAGAATGCACAGAATGTAGTCTCTGTTGCACATAATGTGCACAACATGGTCTGTGCTAACAAAGCTGGTGCCATCATTTAGCTAGAGAAAGATGTTTAGGTGGTTGTAATGGAGAGAAAAGAGTACTCTTAACTCTTAATTGCAGAGGAAGGAAGGCTAATAAAATATTTGTCTATGGTAGGGCAATGCCATCTAGTTACCTGTCTACCAGCTGTCAGGCTCCTGACTCATTTGTTGTGAAACTTGGTCATTTTATATCTTCTGCTTTGCACCAAAATGTCAAAGCCCTTCTATGTGTTATAGGCTTTTTAAATCTTGTTTTATTCCATTGTTTCCCATGAGTGTCTCAGAGATAGTATTTTCCAGATTTCTATGCTGCCCAACCCTTTGAAAGCTCTCAGCAGGATGAATAGACCTCTTCCAAGCCATTATGAGTGTGGGCTGACTGCTGAGGAGTCTACAGAACCTGAGTGTCGGAGATATTTGTGGTAAAAAAACCACAGATCAGACCTGCATGTGCTTGGGGACACTGGACATGTTTATCATCGGGGACGAGAAGAAGAGGATGAATAGGGCATGTTTGGTTTCTACTTTTTTTTTCCTTTAGATAGAAGGTTTCTATGTGTTATTCAGTAATTGCTTCAGGTGGAAAATCATTTCTCACCTTACAGCAAAAGTATGCCTCACAGAAAGAGAGAAGTGTTTTAAGAGCAGCACTTCATGCCATTGACTTTCAGCCAGTATTAAAGCCCTTTGGGAACAGTTATAACTGGTGCAATTTTTAGGTGGCTTGAAGCTGCTCTGACTTTGGGAGGGCCTCTTGCTATCTGTTGGACTTGCATAAGTGACAGTGTTACGTTTGACTTTTTCTTCACAGAAAAGGCAGCTCTCAGACCAAGCTTGAATAAGAACAGTTATGTCAGAGTAAGCAAAAAGGTTTTGTATAATCAAAATATGAATCACTTCAATCAAGTAACTGAATGCATTTATAAACCATTTCTCAGGCCTAAAACTCTCATTTATTTTTTATTCACAGCATCAATATTTTTTGAAGAAATAATCCTCTGGAGATTAATGAAAGAATTTTGAATTAGTATTATTAGCAGGAACTAACTAAAGCATTTCAGCCAAGTACATATTCTTGAAAATTAGACAATTTTATGTTTATGAAAAAAAGGTTTAAAAGTTTATCAACGACAGTGCCATGCTGGCTTGCAAAATAAGTATATATCAGAATCTATTGGTCTCTCAGGTGCAATCATTATGAGTTAAAATAGTAACTGTGTTGATCCATACTGTATTGCTTGGAGCCAGTCTTACAGAGGGAACCCAGTTATAGCCAGACACGGACAGTATTTTGAATCTAAATAAAAGGCTCTATTTTTTTCATGTGTTCTAGAAAGATAAATAAATAAATAAATAAAAATAAAAACAAGATGTGATCAAGTTAGGATTTTTAGGTTCCACTTATTTTTATTTTTGAAAACCAGAGATCCATATATTCCCTGAATGGTTTACCCTCTCAGCAATTTTTGTTTGTTTATTTGTTTTCATTTTATTCTTGTGCCAGGTGTTTAAGAACTGGACATCAGCGGTTTTTCATTACCTGGTTTTCAGCATTATTTGCATATCTTTGTATTTTTCCATGGTGATCAATGCTCTACTGTAGTGGAACTTCAGTCAATAAATTTTATGTGCAACTGTAAAAGTAATTTTATTTTTAGTGAGTCTGTTCTAGGGATTTTAATATCCCTTTATAAATATTTATATTTTCAATATGTCTTCATTTAATTGAAAAGGTTCTTCACTTTATTTTCAGACAACCTCAGGTAGTAGACGTAATGACATACCAACACTCTGACCTTTTAGCTTCTAGATTTCCATTAGCTTATTCACGTTTTGCTTGTCCACGTGTATTATATTTTAGTTTGTGTATGATTTTCTTCTATGGACTGACAGAAAGAAGGATGTTTTCTGTACAAACACCTTGATAAACTGGAAAGGAAGAAATTATTCTATTGCATGCTAGCTGCTGACATGCAGAATGTCTCAAAGAGTGCAATTAGTCTGCACAGCTACTAGAAATTCACACGGAAATAATATTTGATGTTTGCATGGTCATTAGTGAAAAGGATGATATCAAGTCATATTCGTCAATACAGCAACAGCTTCTGATGTCTGTAAAGTTGTTTTGAAATTACGTGCATTATTTATCTAAACACAGTGCTCACTGTGATATCCTGTTGCCATCACTTCTGTTATAAATGTCCTCCATGAGTTTCTTGTACTACCAGTGTCATTTTCCACTGGTGTGAAATTCACCATAAAAGTGTAACTATGAAGAGGTGGGAAAAAATTGCTGCCAGTTCCACAAAGAGCCTTCTAGTGCAGGCTTCTTCACTAGGAATTAGTTATTAATGTGATTTCTGCCATTGTACCTTAATAACTCAGGCAGTTGGGCACCTGCAACTTCCTTGGAAAATAATTCACAAACATGCTCCCATTTTTTTCCCAATATACAATCTTCATTCTTCTTTTTTGAATTTCTTCTCATGACTTACATGTAACCTGCCTGTCCAACATCCTTCTTTTTGCTTATCATCTGTAGTTATTGATATTTTTAGCATTGGTTAACATTCACAATTTGTTCATATTTCTGAATAATCCTGCTAACTTAATTATTTGTTTGTGAATCACAGCACTTCTATTCCTTTCATTATATTGAAAAACCTGCAATTCTCATATAAACCCCCTGTAGTTGATCTGTCTGCTTGCTAAAAGAAAGGGCTGTGTAATATGAGTTAATAACACAGCAGTAATTTACACTGATTAATACAACTTTATGTAAATCACAGTAACAACTTGTCCCTGCAGGTCATGAAGTGATTGGAAAGATGTTGCAGTTGAAAAATACTTTTTAAGTTTTTGTGTAATGGCTTTTTGGCTTTTTAACTATCTGCTAGTTGTTACATACATTTAGAGGACCCTTGTGGAAATCAAATGTTCTTTTTGTTTTCCATAATTTTTGAAGTAGAACTTACTTCAGTTTATATAGATAATATCTATTTATAATATATATGTAGTAGAACTTATTTGGCATCTAGATCCTTATGTGATAATGTTAATTAAACTCAGCATACTATTTTTGCAGCTCAGCCTTAGGCTGAAACCTAATGAAGTGTATGCTTTTGTTTCCCCAGTTTACACAAACCTTTGTCTCAAGGAGTGAGCCTGAAGGATTGGCTTCACTGTGCTTTCAGTACTTCTGAAGGTGGCCTGAAAGACAGGGAGGATGTTGTGACCATTACCTATGGCCAGCTCGAGGACCTGGTGGCTCAACTGCAGCATGCTCAGTCCGAGCAGCAGGACACCAAGATGAAGCTTCAGAAGGCCTTGGAGGCTTTGAAGAAGGACAGTGAAAAGGTTCAGAAGTAAGTCACTTGCCTTCTGTTAGGAAAAACTGCAGTGGAAACCCAATAGAAAACATTGTTTCTTCTGGTATTTTTTCTGTGAATGAAAGTGTGATACTACTCAGAACTAAGTTCCTTCCAAATTACTTTTTTTCTTTTTTTTTTTTTTTTTGACTGTTCTGTTACTCACTCAGCTATGAAGCTGACAATTTTAACAGTACTGTGTCAGTTAGCATGCCTCTCACATGTGTTACAGAAACTGCTTTCTGCATGTACAGTGCACAGGGAAAGTGTTTCCATCTCCACTGAATGATTTACACCCGTGGCAAGCCTATGGAAATTGAGCATTTATCTTTATAGCTGCATGGTAGAATCTTAAGGCTCTCTCATGATTTCTTGTATGTTACATGTGGGGCAGGATTCATTCAAGGGGAAATACTGATGGATTTGTTTAGGAGTGTCTTCAAAACCTCACTGAAATCAGCAGAAAGTCTCTGAATGGGTGAACAGAGATGGTATCCTCTTTCCCATTGTATAATTCTCGAAGTTCATCTCTACTGAAGTCCTTATTGAGATGATAGTTATTGCTAGCATATATATTTCTGACAGAATGATTGCTGGGAATTAGGAAAATGTGTAGGCAGTGCCTCCTCACTGTCTGGCGTTTCTCATCTTTGCATTTTACTCCTCAGCATCAAAACACCCTTCCATGGTTGTCAAGGCTGAGCTGATGCAAATTTTCTCATCAGTCTATATTTGTATTCAATGTCTGCAGCATATTTTGAGAGTAGCTAGGAATAGACTAGTAATATATTGCAGGAACCTAATGAGAGTTCTTCTTGAGCAAGTAAGAAATCATACAAAGTTCTCCTATTTAAAAATACACAGATTATATCATTATTTTTTAAAACTTTATTTGTAGCTACTTAAAAATTAATTTCCTTCATTAATTTTTTTTTAATTCTTATTTTCAGTCATCACTTTAAAACCTCCAGTGACTGAAAATTATTCAGGTCTTTAATATCAATACTTGCATTCAGATGCATTCAGAACTTCAGTAGATGCATTAAATGTACTTGCTGAAAATAAACCTACAAAAAATAACTACAGCACCTGGAAATGAGTATTGGCTGTGCCTTTCTGTAAGTGAGTAATTTTGAAGTTGTTATTGCATTTATTTTTATTTATAAACACTAGCAATCTGGATTTAAGTGAAGGTTTTTACTTTGTTTTTGTTTTGGAGCTTGTTTAATCCTGTGCAACAAGAGTGCATAGAGCAGAAGTGCAGATATAACCTAAACTAAAGTAGTGCTGATGCGCTGCTGTAGTGAAAAGAATTTATGCAATTTAACATTCTCAAGTACTTGGGAAATTTTTGGTCAGGTTAGTTTTCATTATTGCTGAGATCAGACCACAGAGCCTATAGCAAAATTAAACAATTGAGTGAAGCCTTTTGATGACAATAGCATGCCCTTTTCACCAAGAAACTGTGGAAATGCTCTGCGCGTCTTCCCAGCACCCAGAGTCATCCACCCCCATCTTATAATTCAACCTGCAAACAGATTAAGCAGCTGAGTTTGTGGAAAGTGTGTTTACTTTGAGCTAAGAACCCTTGTGTGACACTATAGAGATTCCTCTGACACCTCTGGGAGAACTACACAGACAGTTCTTACTCATCAGCAGGGAAACCGGGCTGAGAATTCCCAATTCCTTTGTAGCCTCAACTGCTTCATACAAATCAGTGTTTGGCAATTAGGCAGGAACTCATTTGTTAGCTTTGCTTTTTATTTCCAAGATGTAGGATGCTCTACATTTCAAAAAGGAACTAGCAATTTATAAACCTGTCAGCTGAAAGGCTTCTCGATATTGATTACACTAGTATTAATTATTAGCAGCCATAAGAGCATGTTTATTGTAATTGGAAATGTGATGCTAAAATTCATTACCTTAGTAGGGTTTTTAGATGTCTGTTTACCTGACATGCTGTTCTTGTAAATGCCTAAGTAACATTTAATTCTGATACAAGAGACATATTTAGCAACTATACAAAATAGTTTCTTGGTATTATTCAGTAAAATATCTGAATAACTTACTAAAGTTAAAAATTAGAAGAGTAAAATAATTACGAGCTTCCCTAAGAAGGAACATAATGAGAGTAATTAATGTTGAAAAAAGATGTGCTTTGTGTCTTTGTGTTGTGTAATTTATTAATACTCACAGTGCCTTTTCTAATCCATTCTCTGACCATATTTTCATTAATTTGTGTACTTGCTTGCAATTGCTGCTTACTAAGTGCAGGATCCAAGTCAGAACAGTGGTCCTGGGCTCTCTGTCATCAGGACACAAAGCATCTAAAAAATTTCTGGATCCTGTCCCACATGAAACAGCAGCTGGGAACCAGAAGGGGAATATACTGGAATCTGCTCATAGTGAACTTAGATGTAGTCAGATTCTGTTGATACTGAGAAAGGGTAAATACCTCCCATCAGCTCACTGCAGTGCAAAGGATGTGTGCTCTTGCCTGTGAAGCAGGCAGGAGTGGTGAGAAACAGAAAATATTGATGGGCGGAGAGTGGCATTTGTTTGAATCTATTTTGGTTTTGAAACATTAACAAGATATGTATTAGACTTTGAAGAAAGCATTATCCTAGTTTATAAAGCAAATACACATTTGAACTGTGCAGTGTGTGTAAATAAATACATGTATATGTACACATTACACAGTACATATTTATTCAGTAGGAAATTTAAAAAAAAATGCAGGACTTTTAAGATTTTTAACTGATGCTCTACTGTAATTTTCACTGTGTCATTAATGTTTACAAAGGACAAGGACAGAGGCACAGGACTCCCAGGAGCACTGGCACAGTGCCACAGCCTCACAAATCCATCCTGCCAGAGCCAGGAGTCAGCTGGTGCAGCTTCATCAGGGAGGTGGGCTGACCTGGAGAAGGTGGCCAGAAAACCTGCCAAATTCATTAGTGCTGCTGCTAGCAGGGGAAGAGAGGTGTTTTAAAACAGTCCTTCCCACTGGAGCCTCTGGGATCAAGAAGTGGCTGCCAGTGTCAGTGAGATCAGAGGAGCCCATAATGTAGTAGCAAATCAATATGAGCCAATTATCACTAAAGGTTGAGGCCACTTTTGATGTATTTTTTTTCCAGGAAATGTTCTATTTTTCTGCAACGACTTTGCAGCTGGATTGAATTTAAATGCAATTTATCTATCAAGGTTTTTGTTCTTTTTTGCAGTTTAATGATTCTAGCTCAGGCAAGTGCAGCTCTGCATCTGCAAGCATGGTCACATATCTGTGTGCAGGAGATGGCAGTGGAGGGTATGCATGCAGAATTTCTATGTAGTCCCCTAAAAGTAAACATAAAGCCATGCAGTAACGGTGCAATGCTAAAATATACAGTTATGAAAATGATCATAAATTGTCATAAACATACTTCTAGTGCACTTTGTTAAGGTAGTTCTTACTATGAACAAAGCAAGTCCAGAAGTAATATAAAGCAGAAACTCTTACTTGTTTTGACCTTAGCTGACTATTAAAGAAGCCTTTTGTCTTTCTTTTTTTTTTTCTCCTTTATAAGGAAGAGCTCAGGAAAGTTAATTACAGATTTAGATAAAATTTCTCTGTGCTTTGAATACAAGAAAAAAATAAGCCATCTTCTAAATACACAAGTGATTTTAGTAAAAGAAATGAATGCCGCTCATTAAAAAAAAAAAAAAAAAAAGAAAAAACACAAACCCACTATCTTTAATAATGTTGATTTGCTTTACCTCCTAAGGTGTGTCGTTTGGTCACCTAGCTTTCATTGTTGTTGGAATGCACCCATTTAAGAGTGGTCCCAGGTTTCCCTCTAGCATTTCTGAACATGATTTCTCTGTTATCGAGAGTTATTCACATAGTTTTGCTTTTTAGCTGATGTTAATAAATAAGTCTATCAGTGAGACAGCAGAAACAAACAGTTCTTTCTAGCATTTGCCAGAGCAAAATGAAAAAATTAAAAAATAAAAATGAAAAAATTAAGGCTGAGTATTTAGTAAGTGATTGGAATCTCCTTCTTCTACAAGTAAAGCTAATCTGCCCTGCCAGTACAGGAGCCGTGGGCATTTCACATGGATGTCCAGGGCATTCTCCAGTGCTTGCTGGAGGCCCTAATCTCTCCCAGAATGATTGGAGCAGTGTGGTTCAAGAACAAGAATGAATATTTGAATAATCACACCACAATGCGAGGTGACCTTCCGACAGGGGACTGACCAGATACACATATGGATTTTGGGAAGACGCTCTGATGCTCTTTTTTAACACAGCTGTGAGAAGAATGTGTCTAAGACCCAGTAGTCTTTCTGGAGTATATCTGGCAAAGGAAACCATGAGGAGAAGAGAATTTAACACATGGGTGTAAGAGAGTCCGCTTCATTGATGCGATCTGAGGGGAATGTCTAATGACTGGAAGAATCAAACTTGGCAATGAAAACACAAAGCTCTTTTCATCAATTCAAACGCAGCCTCTAAAGCTGCAGATGGTTACCTCCAGCCTTGCCTATTCAGTGTGGGGTTGTGTAAAATGGCACTTTGGTGAATACTAATAGATCAAAACAAAGATTTAATAACATAAAGATCGAGTGTTCATTTTTGAATGAGGATACAGGTCAGAGTCTCAGAAAAGAGTAAAATAAGTATCTTTATGTATAGGTCTAAGGTCCCCGGAGATTTTTAACTGCAAACATGGTATCTTTAATGTACAGATTGTATTCAGTACAGCACAGCTATGCAGGGAGCACGCTAAAAGCAAGCAGTACTGATTTATTATACCAATTGAACTTCTTTGCTACATGCAAATGTTGTTAACTAGTTATCTCCCTTTTAAAATCATACCTACATATATTTATTTGAAGTCTATATTGTAGCTTGTGTGCTTCCAGTCTCTTGTTATAGATAAGAAAGGAGCTAGTTAATTAGAAATTGCAGGCAGAAGCGCTACACAAAAGAAACAAGTTGTGCATTCACCCGGACTTAGAGCTGTTTGTTTTGGAGGTAACACCAAGTGTCAGAGAACTTGATTGGTTTTATTTTAAATTTTGTCTTTTATTTTCATCCTTCAAAAGAATTGATGTAATTTGATTCCTTATTTTATCAAGATGATACATTTAGATGTCCAGACTGCCCTGTTAATGCTAGACTGCAATACACACACACACACACATATATATATATATAATTTTTTATTATTACTTTTGTTTGCTTGTTTTTAATTTACAAAAATGCATAAACGCATTCTGGTGAATGTGAGATCATGTTAACTACTGGCGATGAGAAGTGCGATTTTATAGATATTAATAGTTTCACTGATTTATGTCAAAAGTGATTTTGCTTTTAATAAAACCACCATGTCTGCTGCTACAAATTTCTACTGGGATTGAATAGTTGTAATCTTTTTATACCATATAGGGAATAATTTAATTGGCGCTGGTATTTTTAAATGTAAAGGAAGTTCTGGTGACTTGAAAAAGGTAAACATAGGGCTGGTTTCTTAGCTACAGTACATTGACTTGGCTTTGTTGCACTGGGTTGCATTAATTTGTCCCAACTATGGATCTGACCTCTAGTTTGCTGTGAAACAGATGCTGGTGGCTACATTCAAAAGACCAGTAAGTGAGAGAAAAGTGCTATGAATCCGTTGCTTACTGTAACAAGCTGGAGAAGTCAATAGTTATGAGAGTTTGCATGGAAGGAGTTGAGGGAGGAAACTCTTGTAGCAGTCAGGATACCAGTGAAAATCAGCAATAGCTCTGGACTCTCAGAACTGGATAAAAAGTCATTAAAGGATATTCAATGTGGAAAAAACTGCTTGACGAGGACTGATGTGTTGGCTGCTTTGTACAATGATTAAAAGCAGATTATAAACTCCATGGGGCCCATAAGAGATATACAATCTCCACAGGCGGGGTTTTATAGTGTTTAGGAAACCCACACTAGCCAGATGGAAGATTCCCAGACACGCAAAACTACCACATACCCCAAAAGAATTCTGCAGTGCAGCAGAGTTGATGTAAAGTTTCTTTGGCATGCGAGGCATGACGAGGAACATAAGAGAGTATGAAATGCAAAATCTAGTAACAAGCATATCATGTCTTAAACAAAAATGTTACCTTTAACTAAGGTAGCAAAAACAGGCACTGTGAAATTATCAGGTTTAGAGGTAATAGGCTTGGAAGTGGTCTGCTTAAGGAATTTGGTTTAGTAAGGAATTAAGACTAATTGAAACATATTAAAAAAGTCATGTGTGATCCAACTGAAAACAGTACATAGCAGGGACAGAATTTATTTAAGTACTTGGAATTCTGCACTAACACCAGTGACTCCTCTCAGAAAAATTCCCCTCAGACTACACTAATATGCCTGGTGAAATAATGAATTAAAAACTCTGGTAGAGATACCTGCTTGCTGTAATAAAATCATCTAGTAAGCCAGTGAGGTTGTGCTCAACTTCAGAAAAAATCAATATAGAGTAAAATCATTGTAAAATTCTCTGAGTTTTGAGGAAATAAATTATTGAACTAATACTGAAATCTAAGCTGAGGTATGACATGAGTATCTGAATTTGTACATTCTCAACCTTTCTTGATATGCTGTGTTTCAGTATCACCAAGCAGATCTTGTTTACCTTGGTATGCTTAAGGTACCATTCACATTGTTCAAAAGGAAATACATCACTTTGGCAAATGTGTGTTCAGCACTGAATCGTGTTATCTTAACTGGATGACACTGCATTTTTAAATTGCATGTTCCTTTTTGCAGGCCAGTTAGCATTTGCAGACTGGGATGGAAGGAGCTGCAGGTTCTAACTGCCACAAATACTGATAGCTTCCCAGCTCAGAGAAGAGAGGGCTTGTGTTAGCATAAGTAGAAAACTTCTGACTGAGTAGCACAAAAACTCTTTGCCTGGTCTAGAAGCACCCTTCTCTTACAGACATTTTTACAGCTCCTATCAAAGGTGCTGCCAGGCTCTCACTGCAGTCCAGAGGATGAATGTACTAACAATTCATAATGTCTTCTGTCATCTCCTTTTCACTGGAGGATGACCCTTAGTAGGTCACGTTGTGGTTTCAATATCAAAAGTTATAATCTGTGACACTGCCACAGCAGGTTGTAGAATATCAATTCAGTGGATATTTTGGGTGTCATAAGTAGTGGTGAGGTCTTTAGGTCTTTAGCATCTGACTGAATGTTATCCTGGCATCAATCATAAACAGTGTGCATCTAAAAGAATAAAGGCAAAAAAAAAAAAAAACAGGAATTACAGATAAGTCTTTCATCCATTCCTTGCACAACCAAGATGTCCATTGACTGAATGAGGAGGGCTGAAGAACACAAAACTGACAGTCTAAGTGAAGTGTTTATTTTCTTTGTGTAGCTATGATTTACATTTACTTAACCTCTGTAAATTGTGGATTGCAGTGCAACACTTTTCTTAAAGTATGGGTAGTTACAATATAAATACAAATATTTATCATCATTTGAATATTTATCATCTGTCTTTCGGGAAAATATAAGCAGTGCTGAAACTTCATTCTCTCAAACACTAAAATGTATTCTATGAAAGTCAAATGTTTTCAGAGTCAACATAATCACTTCATCCTAGTTTTTGACCTGCGTGTTCATTTACAGTTTGCTTATAGCTGCTTCACAGAGATGGAAGTTTGTAGATTACAACATGGTTTTATTGATTTATCAGTAGCAAAATACTCTAAGTATACTCAGTAAACTGGATCTGCTAGCTCTTGGGCTTGTATTGTATAATATCAACTTGTTGTGGAATACTTCAGAACAAAATCAGAATGTTGGCACAGTTAACATAAATGGCATAAACCAGACTTGCAAAGACCAATATTTATTAAGCCCAACAACACAAACAAATTAGATTTTGAAGTTCTTTGCCCAACAGAGGAAGCATTCTGACACAGTAAGTTTATAGATAAATATTCTATGAAAAATAGTTTAATAACTTTGAGAAACAGATTGAGTTCTCCTTGAAGAGAGGAAAGAGAACTTTTTCTCTGACTTACTTTTCTACCCAGATGATAAAATGGATATCACAGCAAATAATCATTTACTTTATTATTTTATATCCAAATAAAATAATTTCATGGCATTTGCATTGCCGTTACTAAATAGTATTTGGTTTGTTTGCAAGAGTCATTTATTTGTGGCTTGGCTGAGGAAATAAAAATAAATTTGTGATACTTTCTGTTAATACTCATACTGTTTCTTAACATATGCAAAAGACTGAATACTGTAAATCTATGTGCAGGAGCTTAACAAGAAATACCAGGCTTACTGAAGCTTCTGAATTACTTATAAACTTTTGCAGAATTGCTGGACTAGTCACTGTCAAATAGAAATAATTGAGTAGGCCCAATCCAGGAAAGTATTTACTTTTGAGCAAGCTTGAAATCACTGAATATTCTCTCACTCCTTAAAATTAAGTGTACTTTACTGAAGCACATACTAGTTCTTCAACAAATATATATATATATATATATATACACACACACACACATAGTTCATGTTTCTAATCTAATTCTAAGTCAATTAAATACTACCCAGATGTTTTCAAAGCCTTTTATTTTTTTAAACAAGATTATTTTTTTTAAATGCAGCATTGTGTTTGTGGACTTGTGCTCTAACAACAGCTTTAACCCCATCATTTCCCATTTTACCAGCAAATTACTCAACTCCCCTGCTCTAGATTTTTGCCACACATAGGGTGAATATAAGGACAGAGATCTACAGACTGAGTTGTCATAAGACATAAATCTTTAGGACCAAATCTTATTATATCCCTTTCAAATTATAGAATTTTTGCCCATACAAAGTATCAGAGCTCATTCTTTGGATGGAAGACACAGCAGATATTGGAGATATGAATAATAAAATGTCTGTATTTTGCACTTTATTCTGGGACTCACAGTACATCAGTTTCTATCACCTCATACTTTTATTTATTGATATAATCACATAAATGATTTGAAGGATGTAATAAGTGCACTTCTATATATGATAAAGGGAATATCCTAAACAGAAAACTACACAAAAGACATTCCAAAGGTCTCCGATTTTAAACACTAATGCTTTTGAAGAATTTTAGAAGTTTTGATGTAAAGCCACATTTTTCTGCTTGCATCAGTAGGAATTAGAAGCCTTTTTTTTTCCTAAAATCAGTCACATTCATGTCACCACCAGGCACAGTTGCTACCAACGCTTGAGTCTGGAAGCTCACTAGTTGAGAAAATTAAAGCTGTCTTCAAAATTAGCTTAAAGTGCACTGCTTCTTTCTTAATTCAGCTTTGCTCATGAATTCTCTGACCTCCCAGGAGCAGGAGAACAGAAATGTGATGCTGAAGCTCATTTCCAGTTGCACAGAACATGTAGGAAAATGGACTTAAAAGGCCGGTGCAAAAAAAAAATATTATGAGAATTGTCTTGCAAGAGACAGTTGGAGACAATTCAGGTACCTGCTTCTGGAGATAACTTGCTGAGATTTAGAAGTGGGAAGGCTTGTTTTTACTTTCATGGCTTCACGTGGTTGGTAACACTGTGTAAGGTCTTTGATGTGTTTTAAGGAAGACTACACATCCATAGAAGATACTTTAGTCAGTGACTCTGATTCTCAGAGAGTATGTTAAAATCCCATTTTTTATGTGTGAATGAGCAGTGAGGCATTTTTCTGGTTTTGTCCCTACATGTAGGACTCCGTTGCAACATCACCATAATAAGCTTCATGCTGATAACATCTATCTGTCATACTAAGAGAAAGAGATGGTGTTTCATCCTTTTTTTTTTCTTTTTTCTTTTTCTTTTTTTTTTTTTTTTGTGTTGATCCTCTACTGAGGAAAGACTGCTCCCTGAGAAGTCTGTGGGCACCCTTGCCTTAAACCGGATGGGTGGGAAGCTCAGCTACCAGACTGAGCCCGTTATGAAGGGTTTATCACAACTGGGAGCTCCCCTAAACCCTTTCTTCTTGCATCCAAAATCTTTTCTATTGTTCTTTGATCTCTCCAGTTCCACAGAAATTGTTCCAATGTGGATGACATCATGTGAGTTACGCAGAAGAGAATGTCTGTTGAAATATGTCAAACCTATTTAGATGTAATTATTTTAGTGTATAGGGAAGGAATATGTCAGTGTTTTATGAGAAGGAATTTTTTACCACAAGTTCCAGGTTGCTCTTGGTCACAAGGGTGGGATCACCTCAGAGAGACAGAACATAGCTGAGAGCTGCCTAGAGCCAGCAAGTCTGCATAATATATAATGTGTATATATATGTATATACATATATCTATAATGTATAGATATTTTGTAAGATATTTGTGGAATCGGGAAAAGCTAAAGTTGTCTTCATTGTTTATGATATCAAGAGGAGTCGGCCAAAGTTGTGCTTTGATGGGGTGGGCTTGGGAAACAGCCTGAGCAATTCATCAGTATTTGAGATTTTATGAACTTGCTGTATGCAGTACTTGACTAGAACATGCTTAAAAGGGGTGGGACTGACAACTGAAAAGTTCAGAC
This sequence comes from Oreortyx pictus, assembly GCA_036925125.1. NCBI lineage: Eukaryota > Metazoa > Chordata > Aves > Galliformes > Odontophoridae > Oreortyx > Oreortyx pictus. The sequence goes on from JAUPFR010000006.1 coordinate 36,891,876, forward strand.
CTGGCCCCACAAGGAAAGCTTGTTAGAAATACACAGAATGGTATTATATGGTGACTTATCTCATACTGATCCTTTTGAAGTTTTGAGTCTCTTAGTAACTCCATTTTCTACAGATTCTTATAAAGTATTATCAGACTGCTGTTCCTGCGTGAGAAATCCCATCCCTTTGTTTTGAGCACATTAGTTGTTTTTGACATTTTTTTAATATTTCTGAAGAGGAATTTACAACAACACAAAGCTTTCTACAAAGTAGGTCATTTCTGCATGTACCGAAGTACATCTTAGCTGAACGTGGAATAAGAGGGTTAAGTAGCCAAGAGAAATGAGCTCTGTATCCAGCAATTTTATACTCTAATTCTGCAGGCATTTATGCCTGCGCATCTTGTATGTGTGTGCATGCATTCACACACATGAGGAACCCAGTCCAGCTCAACACTACTTGTATATAAAGTTAAACAAGAAAAAAAAAAAAAAAAAAAAAAAAAAAAGCAGGTCTTTTCAGTCTTCTTGGTTGGCTGAGCTTCAGTAAGTCATTTCCCTTCTCTGCATGCTGTTTGTGCCACATGCAAAATGTGCATGATGTAAAAGAGACTTGATGTCTGCCTTTTAAACACATTTCTGACCGTCCTTACAGATTTTGAGTGTTCAAAGGAAAGAATGTTTGCTTTTCTGAAACTATATTGCTCTCAAAAAGAAGGTGGGGAAATGTTCAGAGACAGAATAAGCCTGCTTGTAAATCATGGTTCTCTAAAGATACTTTTCGTTATTACCAAAGGGCAAGACTGGTGTTCATCAGGAGCTGATAGGAAGTATCAGCTTTCTTTCGTCTTTTCAAATGAATAAATACTGTGACAGAATACTTTCTGTGGTGAAGATACACTAGCAATAAAGTAGAACTGTAGGCTTTTCTCAGGCAGATGACGGAGAGCGAGAAAATCTGAGAGAGCCTTGCCTACCTAGTTGTATCAGCACAAACTATGCAGAAATGCTGTCACGGTATAGAGTAGGCTTACATGTCAAGATTTCTCCTAGAAAAGAGATTGTGAGACCAAGAGAATGGAAACATTAACTGTCAGTTCTAAAAGTATTTCACGCTTATGGAAGGATGTATAGAAACTAGTTTTCTTGCACAAGTAAGAGTAGTAAACTTTGCACAAAATCAGTATATAAACTACGGGACTGTAGCTGGAGTTGATTAGGTGAAGTTCTGTGATCTGATTAAATAATGTGATGAGTGTCATTTGGCCTCCAGTATGCTAATATATTCTCTATTTCAATTACTTTTTGTTTTTTAACTCTTTAATGACAGGCACATGCTCAGATCTGAAAGTTGGATCCAGCAGTACAGGTCCCTGCCTGATGTAGAGGACAAGTACATTATAGATTTCAGTATACTGAAGCAGATGGTGCTATGGCATGATGATTTCAGGATTTATTTTTCTTTCTCATAAGCTCATTTATTTCAGACAATTGGTGTATGCTGTCCTGAGAAAGCATTTGGAAGCAAAAAAGGAGCAGTACCTTACACAAGGTGGCATTAAATCTGGTACAGATGCAGAAGTCCTGATTCAGTATTATTCTGTACATTCTGTACACAGTGTTCTGTGTAGCAGTCATCATTAATGCAAAGTAGAGTGAAATGTTGTCAAAATAGACCAACTGTGTTTATCACTTACTTTTCCTGCTGGTGGTGATGGCACAAGGTGAATAGTAATGGTGAGCAAGCTCATAATCTTCCAAACAGAAGGTAGAGAGCAAACAATTTGACAAGATTAGTTATTGTGGGCCACAGATAAAGGCTTAATATTTTAGCCAAGGCCTGTGTAAGCCAGGTTTATTTTGAAATATGTCTGCTGTCAGGAGCCCAACTGGCTGTATTTGCTTCTAAGTTTAATCATATACTGAATTACTCTTTTGGGCTGAGAAGATGCTGAAAGGGATTTAGTAGGAATGCTTGTTTTGTGACAGGGCTTTTCAGAGATAGAATGGCTTGCCCTTCCAAATTTAAAGTCTCTAAGTTTAATGGAATATACTTTTTGGAGTGACATTACAACCAGTATTGGTCAGGCAGGAATTGGCAGCAGTGCCTGGAGTAATCAGATTCAATTCTGTGGTGTACCACAGTTTAGTTTGTTGATGCTGCTAAATCAGTCTTTAAGACTTGTCTTTTAAGGCCTTTTATACCAGTCAGTCTAGCCACCTGTCTACCACAGGGCACAGAATTCTACCCAGTAATTCTGGCATCAGGTCTAAAACCACTGCTGACTACCCAGAATCCAATGCAAAAGGTGCAGAGGAAACATGGCTAGGCAGTTAGGAAGCTGGTCTTTCTAAGCCTGAGTAGTTGTTAGCAGAATGATGATTTACAAAGGAATTATTATAGGCTGGTACATGACCTATTAAATGCAAGCAGGTGATATCTTTTAGTATTTCAGTTAGAACTTATTATTTTTCTAAAAGCAGTGGTGACAAAAGTAATATTTAAATTTAGGAATAAGAATAGTTGAAGTTTCACTGACCCACGCAGAGGGCAAGAGAGGGGTGCCTCTGTAACTTGGCAGGCCACCTACTGCAAGGCCTTACCTGTATGTTTCAGGATTTGGTGCTGTGAATATTTAAGCATTTTATTCTAAGAGAACAGCTTCCATGACTGAAATGAAAACAATCCCTATGAACCCAGTGTTAGCACAGTGCAGCTTCCTGAAGAGGGAAGCAACTGGGGTCTGGCTCCCTCCTACAGATCCCAGACCTGAACCAGTTCCCTCTGGCCTCATGAGTAAATGAGGCACTGTCCAAGTGACTAGTTCTAGGAAGGTCCTTGTATCGAAGCAGCCTCTTCTCTCTGTGTCACTAGTTTCCATGACTTTTGAAAAAAAAAAAAGAAAAAAAGGAAAAAACACTGTATAGGATTAAATGAAATATATCCTAGAGGAAAACCAAAGGAAAGGAGAGAAAAAGAAAAGGGTGGGTTTTTTTCCATACTGAGGTGAAATGATTTTTTTTTGTATGACCACACAGTGAGCAGACAGTTACTCACTGAGCTCAGCTGCTAAATTGTTTTTAATGTTTTTGTCCGATGCATTTTATTTATCTAATATATTTTTAAATGCTTGGTTTCTAAAGGGAATTAGTGTTAGCAAAACACATTCCACAAGAAGCCAGAAATCATGCAAGTAAGGCCATCTTCATAGCCTAAACCTAATCTTATCTATTGGAAAGATAACCAAGGGTTATAGTTTAGGTTTATAAGCCTTTACGTAGCATTTCAAAATCCAGGAGGGTTTTGTTTTTATCAGGTAGAAGCTATTGTTTTCTGCTAGTCTGTATATTGCTTTGCAGATTAGAGTATAGGCTACTTGAAGGATGCGTTCATTGGGTTTCTTTTCAATTGAGCATACATTTTGGCTATTTCCTGGGCATGATGCCCTGGAAGACCGTTCTACAACGCTGCAACTCTGACATGTACAGAACTTGTGGATAAAGGTCACTGCTTTCATTTGGAATTAGTTGTTTTGGTCAAAAATGTAGCAGAGTGGGAGGAGCTATGTGGATGTACATGATTTCTGAGTTTTTCCTGATCCCAAACTCCAGTTCAAAGCTGGATTTCTTCAGCAATCTGCAGTAGAGAGGGTGGTTGCACCAGAAGATACCATTTTTGCAACTCTACATCCAGCTTCTGGGCTCCTCAAACAAACTTCTCTGACAGTAAGAATTTTAAGTCTTATTGGAACTGATTCTGGTATCAAAATGGTTATACCCAAGGGAATAAAACTATGAAGCACAACTAAAAGTCAAATCATTTTGTCAGTCAGTTCAGGAAATATGTAGGAGTATTCAGTGTAACATCATACACTCTATACTGGCTTTTGTCAACTGTATAGGCAGTAAGAGAATGCAATTTGAAATAATTGCTGAGAATGGTGGAGACGAAAAAGACGTAGCTGGCAACATTCGTGTTCAGGCAGCATTTTGAGACTTCACAGTGATGTGTCTTTTGCTCACTTCTCCCAAGCATCATACTGCTGACTGCATTTATACTACAAAGAGTGTTTATTCATAAGGAGAAGAAATCTTCATTTGTTATATCTGCATCTTAGGATAACATTAAGTGTAGTCAGTGCTGCTTTCAGTGAAGTAAAATTTGGTGAGGCTGTACTGGTAGATAAATCATGACGGCACAAGGCAATAGAAGATGCTTTCTTCAGGTTACTGCCCTGTATATTATTAATCAAACTCAGCAGACCTTGGGACTTTTAAGGTAGTTCCCAGCACATCTCATTTGGCTGTTGAGACATTTCAGTTAGTTTTGATCTTGAGGCATCACACTATGCCTTCAGTTCATTGCAGATTAGGATTCTCACTTTCCAAAAGGAGCTGCCTGCAGTAACCCACCGGCCTTGATGCAAAGCCTGGCCATGAAGGGGTGATTCTGTCATCCTCACCCCTAACAGGTAGTGCCTCACTTACACAAATGGCCTTATTAGCTGTCTTTTATTACTCACAATGAAAAATGTTGCTTAGTGTGAGTCAGAATGGCAGAGTTGGGCCCTGGGTGAACAAAGAGTCCAGGATTATCGTTCCGAAAAGCCCCCTGAGGCCTGTATCAAGAGTTATTAAGCACTGATTCAGCCCATAGCATTATTTTGTAGGCTTAAGTAGGATTTCAGTGGTATATTGGGTCTTGTGTCTGTGTAGGGGTGAATTTTGCCCTCTGTTTTTTTTTATCTTATAAATAGCTGTTACAGTTTCTCTTTTACATTATTGTTTAAATCTCTTTCAAAGGTATGGTTTCTTAATCCCCTGCTGCATTTTTTTTTCTTTCTTCTAATAAAGAATAGATAAATTTGCAAATCCACACATGGCTGAAACAAAAGGCAAGTATGCCCTGCACGGTTTGTATTTGGTGCTCGATACCTAATTTTGATGATTTCAGTCATCATTCATCTGAAAGGCAGAATCTATGATTGTTAAGCCTCATTGTTTTCTATGAAGCCTGACAGTTTCAAGGTTAAACAGAAGACATCCTCTTTCATCCCAGTGGCATTTCTCTTCAAACAAGGGCAGCTTCTTGCTAACTTGCATGCTGTCGTGCGCAGTGCCATTGGCTGGTCCCGGTGCGGGGCACAGCTGAGCCCAACTGTAGGACCCCTAACCTGAATCCCTGAAGGAAACCTCAATCATTAAATACATTTTTACCCCTCTTCTGTAAGCTACATTATTTCTTTTTGACTGAGCAGAGATTTTAATAAGCTCTGGTTTTGGATTTTGCTGTTTCTGCTTTCTGTTTATCAGGAAACAATTGGCAGCCCAAACCTTCTGTTTTAAATGTTACTCCTTTCCTTTATGTCCTGAAGCACATTAGAGAAGGTTTTAGTGTGTGTGTGTGTGTGTGTGTCTGTGTGTGTGAGAGAGAACTCCAGTGATGTTTAAAGTGGTAAGAAAGCTGCAGTGGTGCTACTGAATGTAGAGGATAGAAAGTCTTCACTGCTGTTGATATTGTGGGTTGATCTGTCATTCTTTCCTGAAGTTGCACCTGGGCTGAGAGGTGATTTAACAGGGAAGCATTTCAGGAGGAGGAGCTGAAGAAAGGATGACTTATCAGTAACTATGAATTAAAATTCTTAGAGCCCAGAAAACAGATTCATCCACTGAAAGGAGTAAATATGCTGGAAAACCCCTGATTTCATACTCGCATTAACAGACTGCAGTGGTTTAGAACTGTCTGGGTAGTGCCTTCAGAAAGACGAAGTGCCATAGATTTATGTTACAAAACAGGAAAAAATGGACTCATTGGTTAAAAAAGGAAAATCAGCACATGGACAACAGGAAGGAGAGCCATGGCTAAGCAGTAACTCTTTACCTTATACTTAAAAGGTGAAATTGAAGTCATTAAAAGCTGATTCTTTAGAGTCCCTGTGGAACAACTAGAACCAGGAGAACTTTCCACACACATTTCCCGGTGCCTGATAATTGCATTAGGGTGGTGAATTCTTAATCAAGTTTCAGGAATTAAGTCACCTGGTGAGTACAATAAGAGGTGTAGTTTCATGTCACTTTGTGGTTCCTGGAAAACAAGAGTGTTTCAGTGCGTACCATGTGTGTTAGTCACAACTTGTGGCATTAAATCCAAAATGTGTTAACTAGTTTTCCTGCACTGATACAGGCATTAGATAAAATGCATTTTACAGTTTTGATAAAGTAGTGTTATTTTTTACTTCCTATCTACATTCCTTATGGCACATAATATTAAAAAAAAAAAATCTGTCTTTTCAGATAAGAAGCAATGGTCAGCTTTGCAGTACTGAATGCAGCTACTTGAACTTATAATTTTTATCCATTATAGAAGCTGTGTGCATAATATGCTGGCCACTACTCTGAAAGTGTTTCACTACTCGTAGTGCCTAGCTATTTATAGTTTATCTGTAGATTTCTGTAAGAAATAGCTTAAATGCAAGATTACTGGAGTGCTGAAATAAATGCATGCAAATGGGAAAACCCTGAACAAATTTAGCCCTTTGTGTTTCCCTACCTACAAAAGGAAAGAACAAATTAAGCCACCAAGATGCTGGACATGCTTATAGACTGATCATTAAAATTAAGGATTAGATGGCTCTCTGGCCCACTTATTTTGACTGTTAATTTTTCTTTAGTCTCCATAACATTTGAAGGCCGCCTTCAAATATCATTGTGCACATCAGAAACTTTGCTTATCATGTATTTTGAAAAAGCTTCCGATATAAGACACATGGGGTTTGGGCATAAACTTACAAATTGAACAATAAAAATATCTTGCACTGCTGGATAACAGCAGGGTACATTTTAAAGGGAAACAACAGCTAAGAGTTAAGTTTAAAAAGAAGTATGAACTCCTGAAATTTTTAAAAGAGCAAGAACTGAATATTGTACTAACACCAAAAAGTATGTGCATCACAATTGCTGTACAGAGTTTTGTGTTAGTTCCTTATGGGGATTCAGATACTCCATATACTACAAAAGAAAAGTAAGTTGGTATATATCACTGACTGTGAGTGGGCTGGGTTTTAGATTGAAAAGTTTTCTGTAAGTTGTCTGTGTTTTCCCTTAATGTCTCTCTTTTACAGTAGTGCTTTGTTTCTGAGCATGACCACCACCAGGACAGCTTGGTTCAGTGCAAACACTGTCTCTTTCAGCCAGAACATTCCTAACGTTAGCTTCCTTTTTTTTCTCCTTTCCCTCTCCCCTGCCCCCTTTCAGGTTGGAAAGGCTGGTGGACGTCCTGAGGAAGAAGGTTGGAGCAGGGACCATTAGGACCGTGATCTGATTGAAAGCTCCAGTCTAAGGAAGCATTCACATCTGGTGACCAGGCTGCTTCATTCAGCACTATGTAAACACTAAAGCCTTAACTTAGCAAACAGTTGTTAGAAGTGGGACACTCCAGCGACATTCCAAGCTGAGATAAAATCAAATCATAAATGTTTAACTACTTTGCTGCTGAGTTCTGTGATTTGTTGAAATGTTTCATTGCAAACATTTATTTGTTTTTAAGCAGATGCATTGTGGCTCTGTGTACTGTGAAAAATGATGTAGATGCTTATTTTAACAGTCTGTTCCATCAGGGTTACTAGACTACAGTCTGCTGCAAGCAAGGCGCAGCTTGACCGTGTGTTCAAATACCACCGCTTCAGGTGCAAAATCCTGGAAAACAACTTCAAAATTTGAATTCCTTGTGTTATTTATGAAACTGCAAACAGTCCGGTATTTGTAAATACAGTAAATGATAAAGTAAGTTTACATTCAAGAAGTAGCTCTGACTACTATGTTGGAGATTTTTTCCCTCTTTACTTGTAGCCCATTGAATTGCAGCTAGTAACCATAGCTACATGTAAAGGAAGGATGGACATATAGCTTTATACAACACTTGAATAACTATTGGAGTACATGGCATTTTCAGCATAGCTTCAAAAGAAATGTACAGTTAGGTTTCACTGGAGGAACAACTGCATAAATAACCATAAATTGCTGTGTGAAAGCCTTGTGACATTCTGATGTATCTCAGACAGTGGGGAAGGTTTCCTGATTTGTTTTTGGTTACTCCTTTGTCCTTTCCTATAGGAGAAATCCTTCAGGTGTTCAGAAATCACTTTAAAGAGTCAGAATGCACCTACTCAGTGTAAGGTGAGTGGTTCATGCATTTCCTGCAAGTACATTTTTCCAGCTTTATCTTGACCTCTGATTGCTCTGTGGTGCAGGAGTACCATCTGGGTTGGACCAGCCCTCTGCTTTGCCGACTCCCAAAGTACCTTGGAAGTACTTGAAGGGAACTTGATGTCTGAAGGATAAAATCCTACAGAGAGGGAGAAAACAAAAGGAATGAGGAGAAAAATTGCAGGTACACAGTCATTGTAGACCTTACCCACGTATATAGGAGAGGTGTCCCTAGGTGTATGTTTGGGAAACAAATATCTCCATGTATTCTGCATATCTTTCTCACACAACTAAAGGTGAACAGAAGAGTCAGCTCAAAGCAGATTCCCACCAAACCTGGCCCCTTTCAGGGAAATAAGTAGCATTCCTTCAAGCCAAATTTATCCAGGGTCACTTTAGAAACTCCTGATGAGCTCCTTTTTGACCTTTGGTCAATCCTGAGATAGCCAGTGAGGCTGAAGTCTCTCCGCAACATGTATTCAATGGGAGGAAAGTTTAATGCTTCCAGACCCGAAGCCCATCAACCGAGCACCCAGCCTCTTCTACCTCTCTGGTGTGCTCCCGCTCTGCATTCAGAAAATTCAAAGTTCTTTTTTCCACTGTCCTCATTGAACCTTGGATCCCTACTTGAAAGAAAAGATCACCTGAGCTGTCAGCACTGTTGAGCCAATTTTGCTTGAGGAAATATTATAACTTTTCTTTTACAGAAACACTGAACAGCCATTCCCTGTTTGTACCACTTTTATGTCCCTTGTGATATAAAAAGGAGCCTGAGTCTCTCAAAAAGGAGCTGTCTCATGTTTTTAACTTGACTTGTCATGCTAATCTGTTTCTTTCCTAGTTCTTCAGTGTTTTTATGGAGATAGAGCATGATTTGTGCACAGTATTCAAGCTGTGACTTTAACAGATGTCATAATTATATTTTCTGTTTTATTCTCCAAGCTATTTGTAATTGTTTTAGCATTAGAATTTCTTTAGGATAGCTTATGTCTTTTTAGTTAGTAATTCTATAATAATAATAATAACTTTAGATCTTATTCTTCAGTTATAATATCCAGTTGAGGATTCATCATGGGGTGTACAGGATCAGAACCACTTTATGAACACTCAGCTGCTGTATTACTGTGCATTCTCTGACTGATTACCACTAGTTCCTATTCCACAGCTCATTCTTTGCTACTACAGCAACAGAGTACCATCAGCAAATATCACCATCTCCAAACTAAACCCCTTTTCAAGGCAATTTGTTACATAAGTTGAACAGTGTGGGGTCTGGCAAAAATCTCTGTAGGACGTTAAGGTAGCTTACCTTCACTGTGAAAATGACACATTTATGATTAGCTGTTGTTTTAAGCTACCTTTTAACTACATGTTTTTCCATGTGAAGATTTTCCGTCTTACTCCTTTGGCAGCTGTGTTGAAGGAGGTTGTTTTCTACTTGGGAAATGCAAGTTTACTTAATCGTGGCTTGTTTTCTATGCATGAATGTGCTGGGTTCCTCCTCCCCAGCTGTATCAGAATTCCTCACCTTGCCCCAAGTCCCTCCTCTGAGCAAATTGCTGTGTAAGTGCAGGCTCCGAATAGCATGGCTGTTTGCCCTCCCTCCTCTTGTGTCAGCTGGCTTTGTTTAGGAAAGTAGCATCATCACACTTCTTGTTGTCGGTAATACTTGATTCTGTACGTTTGTATGGTATATTTGATTCGTTATTTTCTTTTTTGACATGTTGTACCTAAGGTAAAGAATATTTCCTGATCCTGTCTTCCGTCTTATACCAAGTGACCATGAGATGTAATGAGCTTTTAAGTTAGCTTTTTTTTTTTTTTCCTAATCGCCCTGTAGATATATTACTTTTAATAATAATTAAATTAGATATTAATTTTTTAAATTCAGCTAGAAAAGTTCGTCTTCTTTTGGAAAAGACGTTGGGAAATTGGCTGTGCTGGGAGGTGAAGATTCTGAATTCTTGCTCATATCCTGGTGTGTGGTCCTCAGCAAATCCTGTAGTGACAGGTGTAAAAGGCATGAAGCCCCTCAAGAGACACACAGGCACCCTGGGGGGACTCTCAGGCACCTCTGTGGGTTAAAGGCAAAACACTTTCACTTCTTCACCCACTGCAGTGAATGACAAAGTTTGGGCAGTTCCAGAAATAAAGGCCCAGCCCTTGGTGCCTTCAGGTGGATTTCTAGCCTCTGTGAACTCAGTCTGAGTTTTGTCTTTCAGTGTAATGAGGACAGGAACTCTGATCTGGCATGTAGAAATAGGCAATAATGATAACACAGATTAATTGGCTTTTGTTGTGCAGTTTGTTCAATGAGGAGTGATTGATGTCTATGCAATGCTCTGAAGGCGAAGAAAAGGCCTGCCCTATGTAGCAGACATGGAGAAGTCACTTCTGTCCTAACTTGTGGAGAAAGATGAGCTTGCATCAGATTAAGTAACAGAAGTAGCAATTTGTTTTTCTGCCAATGATGAAAGGTGTCTCACCATGAGCAGAGCTTATGGAGACAGTTGTAATTACTGGTCAAATTAGTGTCCCTGTTGTTTTGAAGAGCACTGAGATGCTCAGGAGCACTCATCCCCTGTGAGATTTCCTATGTTTCTCTTGATGATCCTGCAGCATGCTTGCATTGGGAGCCATTTCTGCAATATGCCAGGGTAAAATATGTAAATAGCATCACGTTGGCTTGGGATAAAAGCATTATTAATGCTTTTCGGCACTGTAATTATATTCATAGTAAGCCTTCCCTAAGCCCACACTAATTAACAACATTATGACAAATCAACTTTAACCAAAAAAGACTGTGGACCTTCAGTCGTTTAGTAATATTTTTCATTCAGCCCACAGCCCAAAATGAGTAGCATGGTTTTCTGCACTAGTGTAAGAAAAACTACTGATACTTGGAAGTTCAGAGCTAGATCGACCCTGTTAGCAGAATCCCTTAGATGAAGTTGGTTTGATTTTCCTTTAAATATTTTCACAGTAAAGTAAGATTCATTAGTTAACCATTAATGTGGGAGAACATGAAAGCAGCTCTTATAAATAAGCCATCATATTGAAATAGTTTAGTAATGTCAGTATGCTGTCACTGACACACTTGTTTACCTATTTTTTCCAAATCACAGAACGCTTTACAGATATTCACCTTAGTTTTCAAATCAAATGGTTTTATAAATTCTCTTATAAAATGATCAAGAATTGTAATATCCTTAATCCACATACACGAATGAACTTGCTCTCTAAATGTCAAGATTTTTCTGTGCTATTATTTTGTTCATTTAGAATACTTTCTGATGAAGGCTGCTAGCATTTTTTTTCTTCTTCTTCTTTCTAATTTGTATTCCACAAGATTTTCTTCACATACAGGAGTGAGCTACAAGACACATGAAGTCTCTGACTGACAATTTCTCTGATACTGATGTCACTATGATCACAGTGTTAATGTGCTGACACTTATCATTGTATCATTTCACATCAGGTTTACAGAGCTGGGCTTCCCTTGTTTGTTCTTCTCATGCACTGGTAAATAAAATGCATTCATGAGTCTAAAAAACAAAATGGTGTTCTCATATTAGATTGATTAGAAGTCAGCTGTTGGGCTTCAGTGGTCTAAACATTTCATTCTTCAGTTTTGTTGGGAGCACACGTGTTCTGGGAGGCTTTTAAACAAATGCTTGAAATGGTTGAAAGATTTACATTGCCAGTGCCTAGCTAAATATGTAGTCTTTAGAAAAGACATGGTTTATTTTGGCACCATTTGAAAAACTCAAATATTTTAAACATTTGTGTAGTTTGAGCTTGCACATGTGAACGAAAAGTTTGCATTCCAACATTACATCTCAGATTACCTGTCTCTCTCTCTCTTTTGTATTTTGTAATCCTTTTATTAAAATAGTCTTTGCAAAAGCAGCTGAAGGTTTTTGGGGAGGTGTTTGTTTTTGTGTTTGTTTTTTTTTAATTGTAAAATATTGCCTTTACCTTAATAAATTTTTAAGGTCACATTTACCTGGTAACACTATTCAACTAAACTTCAGAAATGTAAGTACAGAAATGCTTTCAGAATTTAGGTCTTCATGTGACTGGCCAAGGCTTGTTTGTAAAAGTAATCAATACAAGAATTCTAGCCAAATCCTGCAGAGCATCGCACTTAGTCTTTCTATGTGTTGTGATAAATAAGTACTAACCCTGATGCTGGGTGCAGGGCCAGACAATAAAGAGAGCAGGTTGAATGAGTACTGAACTGATAAAATAGAATAGCTCAGGGAAAAAGGAAACCTTTTGCCTGGAGTTGTTTTTCTTTTCTGTCTTTCCTTCCCTTGGCAGAAGCTGGGGGAGAGACTGCAACATTTAGACTAAATTTTTATTTTAAAAACAATTTCCACTTTTATTTTCTCATAGGTTTTAACCTGAAAGTTGTACTGAATCTTAAAAAAGCAAGAATGTATAAATTGAAAACACCATATTTTGTTTAAATCCTGCCAGATCCCCAGTTCCACAAACACTTGAGCATACCATTACAATTGTGCACGTGCTTTGGTGTGTTGCCCAGTCAACAGCCAACTGCAAAGGGTCACACGCCTTTCTGTGAAGCTGTCATCAGGAGGAGTTTGGCGTGTTTCCTCCATGGTTACCTGGGGCCAAAGGTCCAAACAGTGCCACATTCACAGGAGTTCCTAAGCATTTGAATGGTTTCTGAACATGCTATAGCAGATCCATTGTCGTACAGTAAAATAGCAACATACCTGAGAATTTGTCACACCTGATAAACCTTGCAGAATACATTACATGAATTTAAGATGATTACTACTCGAATATGAATACTGTATTTCACATTCGGCTGAACAATGTAATTGTTTCCCAAAGAATTCAAAGGATGGAAGCTATGGGTTTGAGGTTTTTTGTCTTGTTTTGTTTCTTATGAAGTATTACTAGAACTACTTTCAAAGCCAAACTTAGAACAAAACAGAGAAAACAAAAGCTTGAGATGCAAAAATGAAAAACTAGTTTGGTACTACTCTAATTCATTGTCTATAACCTCAGGACCTTTGTTCACAGTTTTTGACTTTCACTTGAAATAGTGCTTGGTGAAATACCTGTTCTTTCTGGTCAAATAAGTAAACGATTTTCAAAAAATCAGGCTGTGAGTAATGAGGTTACCAGTGTCTAAGTTGAAATCAGGCCAGATTTCAAATACTTCTAAGTGACAATCAGCTTTTCAAAAATTTAACTAATATCTTCACTTGGATATTTGGATTATTCAGAGAACATACATAACACAGGTGCAGCCTCTGTGGAAATATGCTAGAGTAGAAACAGAATAAGAAGCAGTAGGAAATCTCCATCAACACATGCTCAAACCACTAATATCACCCCCACTTTGTGTGTTAACATGCTCTATAAAATTATCATTTTCTTGGCTTCCTCTTTATGTAAGGAAAAAGTATTTCCTCCCCCTAGCATTGTACCAGTGCAGGGAAAGCGTCAGTATTACAAATAAAGGTTACCAAACATCAGTGGTACGGGTAAGCAAAAGAGGAAGGCACAAGACAAAGTTTGGAATGTGATCTCATATGGCGTTTGTTATATCGGCATGCTTTGAAATGGAGGTGCATCAAATGAAACACTTGAAGTTATGACCTCCAGACTTGCAGACAAGTTCTGCCACTTGATTGTATTCTCTTTGGTGGGGACACCAGCTTTGCACGCAGTTAAAAAATATAGAGCTGTATTCCTGTGTCGTAGGATATGGACAGTATCTCAGTTCTAAATTTTGAATAAAACAACATTCTTAATTAGCATTCAGCTGGTTTGGTCACTGTAAAACCAATATGTGCAGTTGGCAGTGTCTCCTTTGCTTCTCTCGGGTTGAGCAACAGAAATGGCACCTGCCCTATCCCTAAAGCTTTTCTGTTATAAAGAAGCATAAAAATTAATATCATCAAAATAGTAAATATTGAACCATTTTAAGCACACATTTAAAAAGAAAGTGAAAAAACAATAGGTTTTTTTTCTCCCGGTGATGGGTTTCTTCCCATGGGGAATGATCAGAATTGGTCACAATGGACAGAGGATGTTCCAGGAAGATCTTAACACTTCTATTATACGTATTGTGTGTCCATGTGTAAGTTCTGCTATGGCTTGAGTGTGTGAAATGCCACCTCTGGCCATTATCCACATCTCTTTGTTGCAATGTTTCTAACAGGTGCCACTCTGCCCTGTAAAGTCAGTGCTTCTTCTGGTAGAGTAGTTCTCCATTCTGACCCAGAGGCATTGCTTATGGAATGTGCTGCTCCCATTTGTGGTAATTTTGAACTGGGTTTTACTCCCTGCTTGATGCTTGAAGTGCAGGAAAGGATCAGAGATGAGCAAACCTATGCTGTGCTCTGTGTTGAGCAAAGACATGGCAGTGTGCAGGGAGATGTGTGCAGAGTGTGAGGGACAGCTCTTATCTGCACACAAACAGCATCAAGAGTCTGAGTACAGCAGTGCTGCCATTGCATGCACTGGAAGAGAGGCTAGAAAGCTTCACAGCTTTGCCCTGCTTTGATCACATAATGGAGAAACTCAGCTCAATTGCTTTCCAAGCAGCTAAATGCTTTGCTTCCTCTGCATTTTGCTAGTCTGCTCATGATAGCTTTATTTCCCAAGAGCTCTAACAGCCACTAGAGTAAGACTCTTATAAATCTGAACTGCCTCTGCCTGAAGAAAATATGCTTTCATCACATGTGTTTCTGTGAGATCCCACAGGACTGTTCTCAGCATTCCTATATAGCAAAGCCACCACTGCCTGTGGAGGCTGCCTACTCTGATTTTCAGTAGAGGTGTTATTCTTGTAATTTTCCATGCGTTGAGATTTGATCTGCGGGCGACAAACACTGCACATTCTGAGGTGTTTCATACAAAACTTCACCCTTGCACAGACTGATTTCCTGTATCACCAACCGTTTGTTGTCGGGTGACCTGCTGCCTACTATCTCATTAAATGTCCAATTTCTTTTTTTCAGTGCTGTTGACATTTTCTCTCCTTAAAGCCACCTGCTGCAGGTACCTGCTGGGAGCTGTGGCCATGGCTTCTCACCAGTAGCGAGTTGAGGCAGGGCCTGGCAGGCTGCACCGCACACTGCCCTCCTGACCCAGGATGTGCTGGAGTTACACCACCACCTGTCACCGACATGTCCTGTTCCTGCTTCACCCCACCCCCCACTTGACAAACCTGTAAATTATGTCTTTGGTTCCTGTTCAGTTTCTCCTCTACCAAAGTAATTCATACATAACACGTGTCTAGCTAGCTGCCATGTTGGTTTGTGGGGATTATAGTGTGTCCACGTGGCATAGTTCTCCCCAGGGAAAAAGATTGCTACTGCTCCTCATAGAGGTGTGAAACAGTCCCTGATAGAAGGATTCAACAGGTCAACCCCCAAGGCAAGTTCTTCGGTTTCCTGTTGCTTTCCAGGAACACAAACTGCATACTGGGCTGAAGTAAACCCAGCACTCCTCAGCCTAGAGCTGGCCCAGGTCTTCTCATGGAACCACAGCCATGAGGTTTTGGATCCCTCTGAGGGGCTGCACAGAGAACCTACTGCTGTTATTGGACTTGCTTTCTGGTCTGTCTTCTGACACCTTAAGATCAGAAGGTCTCAATATCCTGCTTTTTCCTGTGATGTTAAAGAGCAAATTTATCTCCCAAATCCTTCCCTGTTTTGATAAGTGGAGAGCCTGAATAGATGCAAAACAATGGTGAAAAGGTAAGCTGAGAGGAATATGATAAAATAAAGGTAGGAGTTCATATTATCAAGCACTACGTCATTGATGCTGATCCCCATGTCTTGTATTTTTATTGCTGGGCCATGAATGGTCCCAGTCTGAATAGAAGTAGGTCCCTGTCACAGCCATTTGAAAGTCACAAGAGGTGAAGCTTGGAAGATAAATGGTAAGGCGGCTACACAGGAAAAAAATAAATAAATAAGAGAAAGAAAGAAAGAAAGAAAGCTGAAGTGATCATGCAGTTAATCTTGTTGGTTTGGTTGTGTTCCATGGTGATTTTAATTACACTGTAATCTGAGCTAAGTCAAAGGATGGCAAGAAGGGTGTCTGGTGGAATGTGCATGGGAAGCAGCGGTGCCGGTGTTGGTGTCACTGCTAGGGCAGTTCTGCTGGGCAGGATCCGAAGGCTCCGGGGGAGGGGGGGGGAGCATGGCATGAGAAGGTAGGGAGTGGCTCTGAGGGGGTGACAGGGGGGGTGGCAGCTGCTCGCATGTAACATGGTGACATGGTAACATGGTGCTGACCTGAGCAGGGAAGAAACACAGCACTGAGGATGTTTAGGAGGAATTCAGAAGAACTTGGGGTTTTGAGGAGGGATATCATGAGAACAGGACTGCAGAGCTGAATGGCAGCATGGGGAATCCACCAACCCAGGCAGGCGCTGTACAGAATATCTGAGGCCATACCTTGAATTACCTTGAGTTTTGCTGCAGCTTACAGCAGGGCCTGCCCCTCAGGACAGGAGGGGTATCCAGCCCTCAGGAGTGACTGAATGCCCAGGTCCGTCAGCAGCGGCTGCACTCTGTCATCATTATGGTCCTGATGAACCATAGATGACTGCTCTTTAATTGAGTGATGCTATCAGAGCTATGTGCTCTGCAGAAATTGAAAGAAAGGTCTTTTAGGTTGACTGGAATGGAGTGGCAAGAATTTTTGACCGATGTATTCCTAGGAACATTAACTCTAGTTGAAATGCAGCTGGCACAGCCACTGTGGGCCATGAAGATGTACAGGATGCATTGAGCTTTCAATCCTTCAGACTGTGCAGCAACCTTCTTACAGTAACAAGATGCTGACAGTGAATATAAACAGCACTCATTTCAGTGACATTTGATACTGATCAGGAAGATGAAAATTGAAATGAATTTGTGTTCATGCAGTAGCGTGCCTATGGCAAATAAGTCCTATTACAGAGGTGAGACACGTCAGTCTGTGCTGGCATGCATTATATCTAGAGGCCCTGTATTAGAAGACAAAGCAGCCACAGGGACAGGGCTGGCCAGCAGAGCAGTGAGAACAGAGGTCCTGGGGCTCCTCTGGCAGTCAAGAACTCTCCTTCAGCAAATCCTTACTGACTCGGGGATTGAGCCCACATATTTCCCCTTTGATTTCTCAAGAGCCCTTGTCATACCAAAGAAAAGACAGCATTAAATGTGTGCCACCTTTGTCCCTGCATTTTGGGGAGCTCTTACCACAGGAGAAACTGCATTTCAACTGCAGGTTTTAGCCAGACACAGAATCTCTTGCACTTCTTTACAGTGCCTTGAACACTGCCTCAAAGCAGAACACCAGTGATGGACAGGTTGCAAAACAAACACCGTTTAGATTTGCTTTGTGAAGAAGTTGATCCAACTTTTTTTTCCCCAACAAAAACTGTCAGGGGGGGGGGGCAGCCTTGCTGCCTTTTTCCCTTCAATAAGCACCAAATTTTATAGATTTAATAGCACATTTCATATTCAATTTATTTCTGCTATATACATGTACAGATAAGATTTTAATTTGCCTTCAGATTTTCAAGAACTGGAAAGTAAGAACTGTGTCATTTTAGTAAAAATGACTTGAGCTCCATGTATTATTTTCATAATCCCCTCTCCCATTCCTGAACATCAGCATTTTTTCTGTATAGACCCTGTGGCTTCTGTAGGGTCCGACTTTCTATAGCGTTTCCTGCCAGGTGCTGCCAGGTGCTGAGCAGCCGCTGCTGCAATGGGTGCGACACCGCTGCTCTGAGCTCCCCTCTGTGGAATGCTACATTTGTATTAACATGTATCTCCCTTTGTGACTTTTTTTTTTCTTTTCCTTCCAGAACTGAAAATGATGCCCCTTAAAACCTCTTCCTGGAGAGAGAGGGAGAGAGAGAGAGGGAGGGAGATTGAGAGAAATACACTCCCCTTGGAATTTAACCTTAATTTGAACCAAGATCAGTGAAAGAAAAGCACTTTCGTGCATTGTTCGGCAGCTCCACCCAGCCAGCCCCTTATCTAACCTGAGTCTCTATTGCCCACAGCTTTGTAACTTTTGCAGCAGGAGCTCCGCATGCTCTTACATGCTCTAAAGCCCGCTTGGAGACAAGGTGGCATTGCAATAGCAAGAAATACCGAGTGATCCCATCTTGCTCACCCCCAGACTCCACAGTGCAGCACCTCTGAGGGCACACAGGGGCCTGGGAGCAGGGCAAGCAGCCTGGGGTCAGCCCATGTCTGCACCCCAAACCAGGGGGTTTAAAACATTTGTAACTCCTGGATTTAACCCAGCTCCGTGGATTTCTTTTGCCTTCAGAGAGGCAGACAACCCTTGTATTGCATGACATCAGCTCGAGGTCAAAATTCAACCTTAAGCACACACATAAACCAGTGAGCTTCCTTGTTTGCTGTTCAGAGGCGGACTTCCACTGTACGTCTCCTATCGTCTGGGCTGGGGGAACAGCCCATGTATTGCTTTCCTATCGCTTCTCACTTCCTAGAGAAGGCAGGCAGCTGCTCCAGGTGTGGTCCACATTTACACCGTCCCCAACTCCTGCCAGCCACCTGCTCTCTGCAGCCACCTCCCGCCCTCTGCTCCTCCTTGGAACTCTCCTGGCCCTACATGCCTGCTGTTTGACATCCGTCCCTCCATGTCCTGCTTCCTCCTCCTTCACTGTTCCCATCCTCCAGGCTCTGCCTTTTCCAACCCCACAGCCCTTTGGGCCAAGCACTGCCTCCCCTTGCCCACACTTCTCTCTGTGTTTAAGGTGTTTACCTTAAACGTGAGGGCAAGAATCAGGCATTCTCAGTAACTGCTCAAAATAATGACCCAATATCACAGAATCATTAAGGTTGGAAAAGACCACTAATCTAGTCCGGTCATCGACCCACCACCACTGTCACCATATCGTGGAAAGGAGGATGCTTTTCAGTGCAAAGCACTTTGCCGCGAGTCCTCCCCTTTTTAACGACTGCCGGCTGCTTTTCTTCCAAAGGGAAGTTTTACGAAATGCTGTTCGGTTTTGTTTCAGATCGAACGCAATAAAACCCTTCAAGG
The DNA here is from genome assembly GCA_036925125.1 of Oreortyx pictus. NCBI lineage: Eukaryota > Metazoa > Chordata > Aves > Galliformes > Odontophoridae > Oreortyx > Oreortyx pictus. Next base: position 36,911,124 of record JAUPFR010000006.1, read on the forward strand.
AAACGCGGCACGCAGCATTGTTCTCATGCTCCTTGAGCATTTGAAGGACCCCTCGGAACAAGAGTGCACCGCGAGGCAGAGGGAGGAAGCAGGAAAAACATAAATAAGAAATATCAGGGAGACACGGTCAGCGTGAATCATTTCAGGCTCTCACTTCAACCTGGGGTGAGATCACGTTTCACTCCCACCCTCGATAGGGCGTTCTCACACCCTTCAAACCCTCAGGCACGGTGTCTCGTGGTTATCGTGGCGAATTCACACTAGCTGAGGGTTTTTTTGGTGTTTTAAGGTAACCGCTGATCAGAAGAACGGTTATGCTTAAAGCGAAGAAATCACAGGTGCGGGCAGGTGGGCGGCTGGGGAGATTCCCCGGGTGGGAGCTTCAGGGGGGGGGAGGCTGTGGGGCTCCCTGGCAAAGCGGCCGCAGCCCATGGAGCCTCCGGGGCTCGGCCGGCGGCAGGAGGCGGAGGTTGGGAAATCCCCGACGTGCGGCAGCGCTCCGACCGCTGCCCCTCCCCGCCCCTCCCGGAGTCGCGGTGCCCGCACGGCCGGGGCCGTGGTGTGCTCGTTGGGCGGGGGAGGGGAAGTCCCTGTGCCCTAATGAGGGTGGGGGCTGCCGTTCCCACTCAAGGTCCCAAAGCCTCACTCCGTTCCTCCAAAGCACCCTGCCAAGTGCCATCGTTGGGAGGTGTCGCGTGTTTAGTAACCCGAGCGATCCGTTTATAATTTAAACCAGCGTTATTCTGTATACCATTCCCTCCCCCTCCTTTTTTTTTTTTTTTTTTCTTTTTTCCCCTCCCGTTTTCCAGGTACCCTGCTGCGCTGCCGCTGGTGCAAGCGCCGAAGCGCAGAGCCAACGGAGCACAGGTCCTTGCAGATATGGAAAACTCGAGGCTGCAGCTGTGGGAATTGAGCTCTGTGTCCTTGTGCGTCTGTGCATTGACCAGTTCCGTAAGGTTCTAGCTGCGCTTTGCAGCTCAGTACTGAAAGATGTTACTGATACTTGGAGGGAAAAACGAAAAAAATATTTTAATGGTATTGATGTGGGTATTGGTATTAACGTTACTGTTGATATTTAGTTTCCCCTCTTCTATTCTACACTTATTGCCACGGACAGGGCTGCTGCACTCAACCTCCGGTACAATGTGCTTGCTGCAGACCGGAGGCTACTTTCCACCCAACATGTATCCATTGGCTGGCTGTTGCCCTGCCTCAGACAACGCACACAGTTAGGTACAGTGATGCTCTTTTCTCTGAAATGAGAAATCTGACAAGGAATGACTCGTTTCCGTGAATGCCTTTCCTGGTTAACATACACTGCAGCTTTTATTCTGTTCCTGCATTTATAGGCTGGCGACAATATATACAGTGGGAACACAATTACGCTCGGAAAACTTATTGGAGCACATTAAAGCCTTGCATGTATACCGCGACTGGGAGGTACTGCCAGGGATGTCAGCATAGCAACTGAGCTGTCCTGGTTTCACAGATAAAGATGTATTTCTACAAAGTTCTGAACTACTGCGCAAAGAACCCTCATTATCAAACAATACACACAAAAATACCCCATCCCGTTTTCACTTTTAGTGAAAGAATCACACCACCAAGATGAGACTGGAAGCACATACCATTTCTCTGAGCTTTAAAACCCCATACTGTGGTCAAGACGCATGGAGCGGCTCTCACAAGGCCGTCCTTCAGTGTGCTGTGCAACTCCTGAAAGCACCCCAAATCCCTGTCATTTAACTGCGCGTTGCTGGCTTATGGCATTCCTGTCGCACACAGTCTGCGCTGCGCTCTACAGCGGAGGGACCCTGCGATAGGGGGTACCCAACGGCTCCCCCAGATAACTACGGGTACTCCGCAGAGAAAGCTGAAACCATCAGCAGCCCTGAGTCCCCGGCATACTTAAGCACTCTTGTCTTGTTTTAGGACCTCATCTGGCTTAGAGCAGGATGGTTTCGAGGAGAGACGGACCGGTCGGACATCACTTTCATGTAGTGGGACATTGCAGATATCTCTCGGCTGTCTCTCCTACCCGTCTCCTTTCCCAGTTTTTACTGCACCATCTTGCATATCCCTGGTTTGGTTTATTTGTTTGTCAATTTGTTGAACGATTCATTCATTCATTTATTCATTCGTTTGATTGTTCGCGTATTTGTTTGTTTCTTCCAGGAGGACAACACAGTCCATTCCCACCTGACTGTTTCCAAACGGCAGTGACGGGGCGAAGCTGAGGCACAAAGGGCAAAGGGGCCGGGCCCGTGCTGCTGCCCCCGATGCTACCCCGTCCCGGGATGCGGTGGGGACCCCCCCGAGCTCATGGGTGTAGTGCTCTCAGGGCAGGCTGAGGGCGGTGGGTCCCCACCTGGAGCCCGCTCGTTGTTGCGCTTTTGCTCCAAATCGCCGCCGACCGCAAGAAATGAAGAAATGGGAGATCAACGCAAATGGAAGTGCTATTGTAAATCCAATCGCTGTTTGTGTCTGTTTCACTGGAAATGCGGAGTGCGCGATGAAACGCAGGGAGCTCACTTCTACTTGTTTGTTAAATCGTGATATTTGGTGGGGGGGGGGAGGCGGGGGAAGAGAGAGAGAGAGAGAATTCTGTTTGATTTGGCGTATCTCTTACGTTTATTTTTGCTTAGCACTGCATGCCTTACACGCAACTTTTGGCCCTGTGTTTTCAAGGGCAGGTTCAGGGCAGTGGATGGCGGTGTCCGCCGGGTGCTTAGGTTCGGGTCCTGCTCCTACCCGGACGGCGTCCGGGCTGACAGCGGGACCCTTGTTGCCCAGGAATTAAGTGTTTCTGCTGCTTATTCCTTACCTGAATCCCTAATCCTCTGTTTGTGTTGCAGCACAGAACAAATTATTTCTCAACGAGCAAAGAGCTCCCTTGTAACAATTAAAGTCTGTTGTGTAGAAGTACAAATGGCGCCTTGATCCTTAAGGGAAGATGAGCTGTAAAAAGTAATTGCTGGACATGGTGTGGTCTTTGAATGGCTACTTGGGAGAAGTACAGGGAGATAAGCTACAAACAGCAAAGCACTTGGTTAGCTGACCTGGTGCTTGGTCTGCATAGACCTTAGCAGAAAAGAAAGTGATGTTTGCTTCTACTTCTGCAGAAGATACTTTACCACTGTTTCCTCTGGGAGCATCCACGTTATTCTCTATTTTTAAAATTAATGTTATTTTTAAAGCAAATAAACACAAAAACCCTTCAAATAAAAATAAGCCCCAAGGCACTTTACAAAGTGGGACATTTCCTGAGATCCTTGAACCTCGGACTCTGCTGAGGTCAGTGCAGTTTTGGTCCATACTCATTAGAGAAAAAAAAAAAATCTCTCCCTGCCCGGGGAGAGTTTAAAAGAAGAAGCGAGGATCCATATAAACCAGCGCTGTCAAGGTCAGCTTTGCCTTGTGAAAGGAAAGGTGACAGGGTCAGCATTGTTGCACATGAGGAAATCCCCACGGGGACGGAAGAAATCATCTCTCCCTCCTTCTTTCTCCCTTTTTAGCCAGTGTTTATTCGAGGACCAGACGGGGATGGGAACCCCTCACGAGCTCGGTCTGGGGGCTCCCGGCTCCCAGTGCAAGGTGGGAGGACTCGTGCTCCCCGAAGGAGTCCTCTCGGTCGTCGAGACGCTGTCGGAGGCCCTGGGAAACGCAAAGGGTGCCGTGATGGGACGGAGGCACGGAGATGGATCTCAGCCCACCGCGCACACGCGTGAGACTTCACACACCTCACGTACAGGCCCCCCCTCCCGCCCCACGTGTGATGCCTTTAACCGCTCCTTGGGGTATTTTGCTTGGCTTTGAAAATTAGCCTGTTTGGATAACACCCGATAGAAAACACTGACGCTGGAAGCCAAGCAGGCAAATATTTTGATCTCTCACATGAACACAGCGGGTTTCTGATCGGTCGGGTTTTGTGCCCGATTATTTATTTATTTGTGCGCGTGTTATTCATTCATCTACCGCGCTCGTTCATTCATCCGCCTTCTCCCACATTCACCCGCCCGGCCACCGTCCGCACTTCACCGGGTACCGGGGTACCCGGCATCGGGGTGCGCTCGCTGCCGAAGTCCCCTTCCTGACCCCCATTAAGACACGCTCCGGGAGTCCACCCGCTCCGTGCAGGTGCTTCTGGGGGAAGGGAGATGCTCGCCCGCTGGCGGCTCGCTGGTTCAGTTCACTGCGACTAAATTCATCGCTAGGTCCCCTCCTGCTTGCGGAACCGCTGATTCCCCGGCGGCACACGAGGTGTCCAGAGGCACGGAACGCCCCGTGCCCGCCAGCAGTCCGGCCGCCGCGGGGATGGGCGCGGGCACATCGGGGCAGAGCAGGGAAGGGCAGGGCAGGTAGCGGTGGCCGAGGGCAGAGGCGGCCGGGGCCGTCACGGAGAGGGAGAAGTGTCAGGAGTCTCTAACTCCCGGTGCCGGCAAAGGGAGGAATTCGCAGTCGGACCACCAACGTGCCTTGATCCGTACAATGCACCACTTAATGCACTTCTGTAATTTAAACTGCCGGGGACCCCCTCCTTCCAAGCCGATTTTCGGTATAGGTGTTTTCTCATCCCCCCCCTTTCCCTTTGAAATGCCCCCACCCCCACACCCTCCCGCTCCCTTTCTTCTGAGCCCGGCTCTCTAATTCTAGATGAGTATTACTTTGCTCTTTTCGTTGGCCAAGCACAATTGTGTTATTGGAGATAATGAATTCAATCCCCATCAAAGAGTATTAGGAGCGCCTTGGCCCTGTAGTGCCTTTTTTTCAAACCGGGAATGAAAGGCAGAGAGAAAATTCTCTGGGTAGCCTCCGCGATGGCCGCTTTTGAAGTGAGGGAAGGCGGGCATTGTTGTTCACATTTTTGTCCATACGGCTGAAGAAAGCCCGGCGGCTTTTGATGAGGAGATGAGAACCGCCTCGTAAGTTGAGCAACAAGTTCGATGGCGGAGCCTCACCGCTGCCCGCTGCCTGTGGATAACATATGTCCCGCATTAATCGGGGCTCGGGGGAACAATTGCTGGGGGGGTGGGGTGGACGGAGCCGTGCACCGCCTCACGGCCCCTTTTCCCCTTTCCTTCTGCTTAAGGAAGAGCCAGGGAGGGGCGGACGGGTGGGGGGGGGGACAGTTCGGGGCTCCTCGGCGGGCACCGCAGTGGGGCACGGAGAACTGTCTGAGAGGGCTGGGACATGCACCCCCCCCTCGCCCACAGCCTCTGCTTGGGCTCCCGATGATCCTTCTGGGTGAGATGCTGAACTTCCCCCCCCCACACACCTCTTACAAACAGGGTTCTTTCTCTTTTTATTTTCTTTTATTTGTGTATTTATTCACTAAATGTGGACTCGACATTTCCTTTTGTTTCCTCGTTTGTCTGGGTTTTTTCCCCTTTCTGTTTCTTACAACTTAATGAAATACCTGAAGTCTGCAAAGTACTTCCTCAGATAAAGCAGCCAAGCAAGGAAAAAGGGCAGAGGGAGAACGTCTGTTGGTGTTATCAGATAACCTCAGAACTGGAAAACTTGTTGCAGACAAGTGAATGAGTTCGAACGTGCTCTTATTCCCATCTCCTGTCCCGCAGTTCAGAGATTCCCCGCCCTGGGGTCTTTATTATGCTAAAGAGGTCATTACTGGGAATCGCTATGGAGAGACGTCGGTGCGCAGAGTGGGGCCCACCTCCTGGTTACCGACCTGTTTACATTTTCCGCCGGTCATAACCGGAGGAAATGCGTGTTAGCAACCTGCCGGGCAGGCTGGGTGTAAAGAAGGAATAAAGCGAAAAAGATTTCTGAGCGGTAGCTTGCAGATGGAGGTGATGTGCCGGGAGCAGCTGCAGCAGAGGGCGGCGGGGCGGTGTGTGCAGCGGGTATGGGTGGCGGCCGCCAGCCGGGCCCTGCCCCGGGCGTGGGGAGATCCCCGCAGGACCCATGCACGGCAGCATGGGAGCTCCGCAGTCCCTCGGGTGCCCGAGAAGGGGGCGACCCTTCCCCACGGGCGACCCCGCACCCTTTCATTGCCGGGAGATGTTCAAATGAGGCTGATTTTGCTCTGACACCTGAAGCACTGTCAGAGTATAGATGCTGCCCCACCCCCCCCCACCCCCCCGCAGCCCTTTCTGCCCCACAGGGGATCGAAGCCCCAGCCCTGGTCACGCTGCAGGTGGGGAGGTGCCGCTGCCCGACACCGGCGGCCCCGTAGTTGGTCCCTGTCCGACCTCGGTTTTCTGCGGGACCCCGGCGACCGGCCAGGCTGCGGGAGCACGGCAAGGCTCGGGCTGAACGCAATAGTCATCATCACCATTTATAATACAATTCCCGTTCTCTGGTAGGTCCCCATTGGAACGAGGAGCAGGTGTAAGAACCTTTGATGGGTAAATTGTAGAGCCGATAGTAAATCAGTCGTGGCAAAACACCGATAAAAGGCAGCGAGGGGTTACCCCCAACAGAACCCTCGTGGGCAGCGCCCGACCGGGCAGCGCTCCCGCAGCGGAGACGCCGTGCGGGAATTCAGCGTTCATATGGGACTTCTGGGGCGGGAGGAAAACAGAGACGCATTTTTGCCTCCCTCGGAGACCGATGGGTCCCGACATGAGGCTGCCTGTGTTTTAAATACTACTGCCCGGAGACAAAGGTGAGCGCTGGCAGTTTGCTCCGTCCAAAGTTCAAAGATCTGAAATCTCAAAGAGTTTCTGTTGGAGGTGAAGGGGAGGAATACAAACACGGCGGCACGACTCGGGCCGGGCGCTGCGCGGTGCGGGGCGAAACGCGGCGTTATGTACACTAATCTGCCCTTAACTGCGACTTTGTCACAATGGGCAGAATAATTAGCAGAAAATGACCAGGGAGAACAAAGGCAGGTTTTCTTCTTATCGCCTCCCATTTTCCACTCTTCTCTTCCCTCATTTTTTTCTCCCCCTCTAAAGATCCGCAAGGAGCAGAAAAAGCACTTTTTTTTTTTTTTTTTTTTAATGAGCTTTTTACTCTGCATTTGCTGGTGGATGGGTTTGAGTTAAGAGAAAAAAAAAAAAATTGCTCCTTTTCACCATACCGCCCTTGGCATTTAAAGAATCAAACTAATAGCATTTTTATTTCAGCTGTTAGCCGTTATCCCCTATTTCCGAAGCCGGCACCGCAGCGTGGGAGTGTGGCGCCCACATTCCTCCCCGCGGCCGCTCCGTGCCCCTTTGTGCTGTGATTTTCTCCCGGTCATTGTGTGCTGTGTATATTTCCACTTGTCCCCCTGGAAACAAATACATACTAATTATCTATCTGTTAATACATTCAATATACGCACCTATGCGCCTCCCGAGAGAACTTTTCATCCCGTGTTTTGTGAGGATAATTAACTTTTTTTTATGAATTAAGACGGTCACTGTGAAACGCACACGAGAAACGTCAATTCATTAAGTGTCTGTTTTAAACTATTATTTTTTCAGGGTGACCGAATACGTATAGGCACACCCGCGTGTTCGGGTATCGCTTTATCCCAACGGAGAAGAATCAATACTAGGTGCGCTACTATCGCAACCAAGCATTTTAGCTACCCTATCGCTGTAAAACTGGAAGTCAATTGCTTCTTAAAAGGTAGTTGGAGCTGCAGCAAGAGGATGCCTTTATTTCTAGTTTAGCCAACCAAGTCTTCAGCATCAACTCCACCATTCAAACCAATATCTGAAGCTACGCCAAAGGCTGAAGTGTTTTCTTGCACCGTTCCTTTACGAGTCACTTTTCTCAACGCGACTCAGTTTCAAAGGGAAAAACTGACGGGGAAATATTTTTCCTCATCTTTCAGACCCGAAAATTTTAAATCATTTCCTTGCAATAAGTGCACACCCGCGACTGCGTGCCGATGTAGGTGCCAGTATTGTTCTCCAGACACCGACACCAACCCGAGACGCCCGTGTGCTTTATTCACACTCCCGATTTGGGTGATGGGAGTGCTTTTATCCCACCGAGCCCCGTGGGGGGGTGTCGGGCCGGAGGGACCCGGGCCGCGGGGGCCACGCAGTGCCCGGGGAGAGGGCAGAGCCGGGCGGGCAGCCCCGGCCCCACAGTGCCGCGGGGATCGCTGCCGGCCTTAGCTCTGGGTACGGTCCTCGGTGCCCGAGCTCTGCGTGGGTCTGCAGCGATCCCCACCGTCCCGCCCCGCTCTGCTGCGCTCCGTGAGTCAGTCTCTCTGCCTCGCACGTGGCAGATGTAACAGCCGTGAAGCAGAAGGCGACGAGCCCCTATGAATGGCGTTGACCGGGGAGGTTACAACCTGGAGGGTCCCGCTTTGCCATGCTCGGGGCCGAGCCCACCCCTGGCCACGGGCACATCCCCGCATCTCCCGCCGCCTCCCTTCATCAGTGCAGGGACCCGGTCGGAGGGCTCGTAACCTATCAGGAGGGCATTCGTGTTTCGCTCTCCTTCCTATTGAGCCCACTTCCAGCTCATTTTCATACTGTTGCCGGATGCTTCTTGAGCGTGGGGCAGAAAGTACGGGGTTCCTCTTCCCTCTGTTGGCTCCCGAGCATTACACTGCACGCAGAGAGCTGCGCCCGCTGAAGCAAGGACGCTCATTTTCGCTCGGAGCAGTATCCCTGCGGTGTCAGCGGGTCATTGCCCACCATTCGCCTGCAGCGAGGAAAGGAAAGAACACGCTCTCAGTGGCGGTGGGGCACACGCAATCTCCGTGACGAGCTCTGCTCGTTATCTTTGAGAGGCTGGGAGCCGCTGCGCTCCGCTTAAGCCCTTTTACTACCCACGCCCCGAATATTTCCATTACACACGGTCTGCGCTCCTCAGCTGATATGTGAAACCCGCTGCCTTATCGCTATCGGTCGATTGATATTTTCTGTGCACAAGCCCAAGGCATTAAATCAATGTCTCCGTTTCGAAGTGGGACATTCTCTGTAGAGCGAGGTCCTGCTGAGTGAGGACGGGCTCCATTCTGACGCAGTGTCTCACCGAGCAGGTCCTGGCAGCAGAATTGGCACTTTGAACAGCATCCACCTGCCCGAGTCCGGGGCCGCGCTGCCGGCACTGTGGGGACGCACCGGGCGCAGGGCTGAGACATATGCCCGCCCGTAGCAAAGCAGAAGGGCTTTAAAATATTTTTCTCTCCTTTTTCTCTGAGTAACAGCGTTGGAGTAATTGGGTTGACTTGGGAGATTTCTGGGACGCTTACTCATTGTTTTTTTATTTTATTTTATTTTATTCCTCCCCCACTCCCCCCTTTCTAAATGTAGTTTTTCGCCCGCTGTCCCCAACCCATCAGGAGGCAATTATGCGATAATTAGGAGAATAACACAGAGCTTTCATCGGGCGGTCTGGCCCGAGGGGGCTGAGCGCAGAGAGATCTGCGGCGGTGCCTCTCGTGGGGGATCGGTGCTGCTGCTGGGATCCCCCGCGGTCAGCCGGAACGAGCCGGGCAACGCTGCAGGCCTCCTCTAGATGCACCCTCGGTGGGCTCCGTGCCTTCTTCCCTCCACGGGTATGTTAACAACAACAAATAAAATGTATATATGTACATATATATACGACATTACCCCAGGCACGGACACCCCTCGCCCGGTGCGCGCTCTGCAAAAGAAGCTCGAAAATCCACATGCACCGACTCAAGCTGTGCTCGCACGCGCTGCCGTGTCCCGCACCGATCCCCGCGTGGACGGTGCCGCTCCGTACCCGCTCCCACGGCCGCGTTTCCCCGCATCGCGCGTGGCTCCGCGCTCCGGCGCCCGCCGCAGGAATTTCGTAAGGAAACGGTGGCAGTCGTTCATTGTTAACATTTGATTTATTTAAAGTCCTTAACTGCAAATGATCAAAAACCATACTTCACGCGTTAAATTCTCAGTTATCGTTTTAAATCAAAATATTTTTTTTCAATTACAATCACATTTATAAAATTAACAAAAATTCTTAAATTCACGTGTAATTCTTTTTACTGTCATTTAAAGCAATTTCCAGCTGTAAAGAAAGAAAAAAAAAAATATAAACCATGCAATAAATTAAGAACATTGAGACAGCGAACAGGAATAATAATAAAACCCGTCTGGCTATGCTAACACCGTGTAAAACTGTGGAAAGTGCATTAACACTGGATGAAACAAGCTAATGATGGCGATAATTAAACGGCCACAAAAAATGATGGGTGTGTAATGTATTAAACGAGGTGGAAAAGGGGAGAAGAAGGGCTCTCCTCTGTTCCTGGCGCTGGTGTGAGGGTCAGCGCCTGCCGGGATGGGAATAACCTTGTTTTCAGTCCAGAGCTCCGCTGATACGCGACGAAGAGACCTTAAATTAAATAACCGTGTCATCCACATGTCGGCGAGAGTGCCTGAGGAACGAGAACCTTCAGTAACAGATGGGAAGGAAAAAAAATCCAACTGGCTGTGACCTCTTGTAACGCTATATTACATCCCAAGACAGGTAACACTTGGAAAAAAATATAGGGGGAGGAAGGGGAGGAAGGGGCGGAGGGGGGGGACTCTGTCCCGGCCCTGGGCTGCAGCTGGACCGGGTGCGGCTGTGCGAGCCGGAGGTTTGTTTTGCAAGTATCAAAAGGATGATTCGAGAGAGCAAACAGCCCTCTTGTTGCTTAGAGATTCTCTTAGTGTGTTGCTACTTCACAGCAGTATTGTCCTTCAAAGCCTTTTTAATTAAAAAAAAAAAAAAGGAAAAAAAAAGCCTTAAACCTCTACTCGCTTCTTCATCTCCGTATTGGTAAAGTATTGCCACATACCTGTAAACTTACATGAGATTATAGAGCGGGGCGGGGGGCGGAAAGCACAACGAGTAGTTTACAAGCTCACCCATTTTTCTCCTCTTCAATGACACCCTGCGGGGTGCGGGGGATATGTACAGCGGGGGCTGGGGAGGGCTGTGGGACAGGGACAGCGCACGGCCATCGGGAAGTAACAGTCCTGTGCACGGCGTGCGCCCCAAGGCAGAGAGCTACGAGGTGTTGAGCACGGGTCTGGAGTACACCCCCTGGTAGTAGGAGGGCTCCAGCGCCGAGGGCTCGATGCTGCCGCGGGCCGCCATGGAGCCGCCGCCCAGGGGCAGCCCGCCGGGGATGGCGGCCCCGTACGAGGAGTACTGCAGCGCCTGCTCGTAGGCTTTGAAGTCCAGCTTGTGCTGCTGCTCCGAGGAGGACATGAGGTTGTTGATGGAGAACGGGTGGTTGAAGGAGTAGTGGGGGTCCCCTTTGAGGTGCAGCTGGGGTTCGTGGGCCAAGGAATGCGGGGGGTGCGGGACGGAGGCCAGGGCGGGCACGGAGCCGAGCGAGGAGGCGGCGGCCGGGGCAGAGGGCTTCAGCTCGGCGCTCGGGCCGCTGTGGTCCATGGGCTGGGGGCTGGCGGCCGGGTTGGGGCCGGGCAGGGGGGCGGAGGCGTCGGGCGGCGCCGCTTTGCCGTGGGCGCGGGGCAGGGGAGAGCCGGAGCCCGAGGCGGACGTCTGGTCCTTGCGGCCCTCCGACGGGGCCTTGCCGCCCGCCGGCTTCTCGCACTTGAAGCGCTTCTGGCGGCGGAGGTAGCAGCCGTTCTCGAACATGTTGCCGGAGTCAGGGTGCAGGGTCCAGTAGGAGCCCTTGCCGGGTTTATCGGGGGAGCGGGCCACCTTGACGAAGCAGTCGTTGAAAGAGAGCGAGTGGCGGATGCTGTTCTGCCAGCGCTGCTGGTTCTGCCGGTAGTAAGGGAAGAGGTCCATGATCCACTGGTAGATCTCGCTCAGCGTCAGCATCTTGCTGGGCGCCTGCTGGATGGCCATGGTGATGAGCGAGATGTACGAGTAGGGCGGCTTGGCGTGCGGGTAGCTCCGCTTGAAGCTCTTGGCGTCCCGCGTGCGGCCGAGGTTGGACTGCGAATAGGCCATGGGGCTGACGCAGGGGTTCATGCCGCCGTAGGGGCCCAGCCCGTTCATGGTGGCCGGCTGCCCCGACATGGCTCCCAGCCCTCCGGGGCTCAGAGCCGCGCCCATGGCCGCCACGCCGGCCGCCATCCCGTTCACCGCGCCCGCAGAGCCCGCCGGCATGGCGGCCACCGCGCCGGGGCTCAGCCCGGCTCCCAGCCCCGTGTTGGCGTAGGACATGTTGAAGGAGCCGGAGGTCATGTTGCCGCTGGTCGTCATGGTGTTCATACTCATGTAGGTGTTCATGGTGTTCATGGAGCCCAGCCCCGAGTTCATGTTGCTCACGGGCACCGAGGAATAGGCCTAGGGCAGCGAGACGAGAGAGGGTTAGCATGGAGTCCGGCCCCGCGGAGCCCCTGAACCCGCCCAGGACGGCCGCAGAGAGCCCGAATCCTCCTGACGGGAACAGGGAGAGGCCGCTCGGTGCCGCCGAGCCGAGCCCCGGCACCGCGGAACCCCAGCTCGGCCACCCCGAGCGCTGCGGGGCTCTGTGGGGCTCCGTGGCCCGCGTTCGAATCCGTCCAGTTACTGAGGACGCAAGCCGGTGTGTTCGGGAAAACTTTCCCGGAGTAATCGCACGCACTTCTCCCTCCACGCTGATTTACATTTCCGAATAATGTCACAAATAAAAAATAAAAATGTTAGGAAAAAAAGACAAAACAAAACAAAACAAACAAAGAAAGAAAAACAGCAGCTCCCGCCTGCACATCGTACTATGGAAAGCTGCCCCCGTTCGCATTTCCTAACGAGTCAGGCTTAACGCTCAGACCCACCGGCCCAGCCTTCCCGAAGCACTCCGAGCGCCTGCTCGTGCTGCACGGGATTCTCTGTAGCCCCCAACGTAGGGTACTGCGACAGATCCCTCTGCACCACTCTCGCAAAATACAGAACCTGAAGCCCCGAAATGTGCGTTCCAGGTCCGCATTTTATTTCACAGGAGGGAGAAGGACTCTGGGGAACGCGTTCCCATTCACCTCGAACAAAGGCAACGCGGCCGAGAAGAGGCTGTTTGGCGTGGGTTAAGTGCACTGTAACATTCCCCATTATTCCCTGCAAATTCCACGAACTTCTCAACGCGGTTTGAATTTGGAGGATCTCGATAGCTATCAGAGAGGGCTCGACGCGGCGGGGCTCCCACCTCACACCCGAGGAGCGATCCCATTACAAGAGCACGAGAGGTGAAAAGAGCGGGGCTGAAAACTAGCAAAAGAGCAGGTCGTGTAACTTTAGGTGTGTGGACAACGAGCGTGGCGAGGAAAAACGAGCACTGTACTGACGCCCCACGGGGATGGCTACCCCCTTTGCGCTGAGCGCGTGGCAGCGAGGTGACAGTGGGGTGGCAACGGCGTGGCCGTGGGGTGACACGGCGCTGCACGGCCCTGCGGGCGCGGGGACGACGCCGTGTCCGGGTGCGCTGATGCAATGCCGGTGCGCACCTCGCGGCTCCCGCACTTCCTTAAAGCGGCTCCTGCCCGAGCGCCGCTCCCCCTTCTTCCGCGGCGGCGCCCCGCGGACCCCCGTAGAGGCCAGGCAATATCGTGGCCCGGCTCACGGCGCTCCCCGGCGCTCTCCTAACGGCGTTCGGGTCGCTCCTCTCGCACCACGCCGGAGCACAGGCGCGGCCCGGAAGCAGCTGCCGGGTGCCGCGGGTCGGCTTTGGGCGGCCGCGCCGGGCCGGGCCCCCTCCGGGTTCCCCGGCCTCTCTCCGCAGCGCCGCCCGCCGGAACCTGAGCAGCAGCGCCCGCCGCGGGCGGGCTGCCTCGCAAAATCCGAACAAATGGCGATTTATTCCCTTTTTTTTTTTTTTTTTTTTTTTCCTTTCAGCTCTCTCGGCTCTAACAGGTGAGGCCCCGGCGGCAGCCAGCAGCGTGGGGCCCCGGGGGAGGGTGCGCTGGGAGCGCGCTGCCCTCGGCCCGGCGTGCCCTGTGCCCGTGCCATATGCCGGGAGGAGCGGGGCGGCAACGCGGCAGTCCCCCTGCTCCGAGCCAGGAGTTCTCTGGGGTGAGCTCAGCGCTGCCCCCGGCTCCTCCGGTTCTCCTGCGGGCGGTGCGGAGCTCCTCGGGGCGGCTTGGCACAGGAGAGGCACGATGGCGCTGGCGGGGGCCGCAGCCCGAAGCGATCCCCCCCTCTCGCTGCCCCCCTCCAAACCCCGGCCCTCCCCCGACCCCCCCCTCCCCCTTCTCCCTCGCAGAGGATCGGCGGACCCGGGGCTCGCTCACCTCCTGCGTGTCGGCGTAATAGCTGTTCCAGTCGCTGGTCTCATGCCCTTCCATTTTCACAGTCCCTAACATTATGGAACCAACCTGCCCGGTGTAACCATCCAGCCCTCTTGCAAGTGAGCGACGGGTGGCAGGAAAAGAGCCCGAGAGGCCGACCTAGCAGGAAGCCAGCTCCCAGGAGGGGCGGGAGTGCTGAAATCTCCTCTATAGCCAAGTCAAAAAGGAGGCAGGGAGCGGTGCGGGGCGAGACAGTCGAGAAAGTGAGGAAGTGCCGGCTGGGATGTGAGTGGAGTTGAGCTGATGTGGATCTTACGTCGCACAAAGTACCCTCCTCCTCCTCTCCCCATTTGTCCGCCGAACAAAGGCGTTCGCACCTACAAAGCCGGAGATGCACCTGCCAGCGAGGCAGCTCCCCTCGCCTGCGGCTCCCCTCGGGGCGGCACTTTATTTGCAAAGCGGCGTAATTGGTTTAAGCTTGCGGGGAAAGAAGGAGAGACGGAGGTGGGAGAGGGGAGGGAGGAAGTCCCCCCTCGCAGACGGACAGGACAGGCTCTAGGAGGGCTCACTGGAAATGAAATGAGGTAGATAAGGGAAGGGCAGCCCCCTCTGTTTGAATAGAACGCTAAAGGCCATCCAGCCCTAAAACCCCGAGATTAGGGGCCATATTTACTGAAGTCCTGTAGATGCTCCTCTAACCAAATGGCCGGGACGTGCTGTGAAGTCCTCGCACGCTCCCCCTGCCCCTCCTGTCGAGGCATCGGGGCTCGATCCGGATTCCCGAGCCGTCAGCCCCGCGGAGCCCTCCGCCCGCGGCTGTGACAGTGACGGTGATGATGGTAGTGGTGATGATACCTCTTTCTTGGTGTCTTACTTTTAGAAACCGTGTGAGTCACCGCGCTGAGCTGTAACACTCCAGACAACCCAATAAATGCGGACAGAGACATGCATGCGGATCCACCGAGGTCAGCCTCCGCCTGACAAACACCAGGTGAGTCACTGGAACCATTTTATTTCTTTCCTGGGGAAAGCCTCCAGGCCAGAAGGCTGTTTGAGAGCCTTGGGGAGCCCTCTTCGGGGCCGGGGAGCCTTTTCTGGGGCCGGGCAACCAGGAAGCACCAGTGCCTTCTTCACAGCTTCTCGCATGGAAGAAGGAGAATCCACTTAGGCTGTAGGGCGAAAAGGGGCAACAGAGAGAAAACAAATGGACATCGGGCAAAGCTCTTTAAAGAGTGGATGCAGGGAACCTCAGTCTTCATAGATCTAACACGCTCCTCATTCCGTCCCTGCCATGCCCGGCAGTTCCTGGGCTTCTTGCCTTGTGCTTTTTCGTTCCCAGCAACATTTATGATCTGATAGCGAAAACAAACAAACAAACAAAAGTAAACAAACCCAGAAACAAAAATAAAACACTCTCACACACATCAACAAAGCAAAACATAAAACTCCAAACTCAATAAGCTGCTCCTGGAATGGCAATTTGAAGGGGAAATAGAAGTTGTTGGGATTTTGAAAAACTTTGGCATAGGATATGACACAAGCTACGGTTCCCAGAGGGATCTGAATTTCTCTGTGGCGTGTTTATCACCCAGCGAGATCCCGCTACTTCCACACCAGCGTGTCCTCCAGGGGTCTGTGAGGTCGTCACTGCCACAGACAAACAAGTTTTTTTTTTAAATAAGTTTTTCGCGCAGAGACCCGGGACCAAAATTCCAAGTTACACCTTATCTCCGCCTCCAGGACAGCGTTTTAACTTGTCCTCTAAGTGAGTTTTCCGCTCTCCCTTCCTTTGTTCTTTCCCTCCTCTCGCCTTTTTGTCTTGAAATCTGGGAACAGAATTAAGTCAAATCCCTGAGACAAACACAAACCTGGACTCACCCAACGAGAAAAATGAATGCAAATGTATCTTTAAGGAAATAAAATTAAAAAGATAAAAGCACCGAGTTAAACTCCTCCTCTCTCAAGTGGCCAAACTACACAAATGGGAATAGGAACAAAACCTAGAGGAATATCTAACAGATGTAAGTGCTGTCTTTATGTATGCAACCACTCTCTTTCCCTAGTGGAAACAGTCTGAGCACTTGAGCCCCCTCGGTACCGGCTGGCTCAGCCCGGAGCTCCGGCTCTGTTCAGAGCTTCCCAAA
Source organism: Oreortyx pictus (assembly GCA_036925125.1). NCBI lineage: Eukaryota > Metazoa > Chordata > Aves > Galliformes > Odontophoridae > Oreortyx > Oreortyx pictus. The sequence goes on from JAUPFR010000006.1 coordinate 36,927,370, forward strand.
GGGAGGGAGGGCTCCGGCAGCCCGCTGCCCTCAGCCGGGTGACCTCGGGGCGGTGCTGCCGCTTCCCAACACGGCCCCTTCGGGAGCAATGCCCGGCGGCACGCGGGCAGTCCGCGCAGGGCTCGCCGTGTGCCGTGGGGGCAGCAGGCACGGACCCCACGGGCGGCACGTAGTTCGGTGCTGGGACACGCACTGAGGCGCGCTGACAGTACCGCGCCGCGCCGTGCGCGGAGGCCGGGGTTACGCAAAGCCGCAGCGCCTCCTGTTGTCCGGCCGCGGCTTCCTGCTCCTAACGTCGCCCCCGAAGGTGAGACGCGGGCAGGCGGTCTGTTATTTCTTAGAAGAGAGCTTTTCATCTCGTTGCACAGATAGGTCAGCGCGCCTCAGGCGCTGCGAGCCGCTCCTGGAAATCTCCCTCCCTCTCACCCCCAGTCCCGGCTGTCAGAAGACTCTCCCGTGTGCGGAGCTTCCCGTCGGGCCGGGGCTCAGCGCCGTGCGGGATGCCCAGCTCCCGAGGAGAGGGGAGAGCAGGACTCTGCGGGGATGGAGGACATTGAAAGACTTCTGCCATTCCAGCCGTTTCAACGGTAACCCCGACCCCAAAGCCTTTTTCCAAATCTCGTTAGAGCGGTGCCGTTTTCCCGGTTTCTCATCAAGCTGTATCTTTTTTTCGCCCGTGAGATGGGACCGGGGACGGTACCGCGCGGGGACTCCGCACAAACCGGGAGCCCCGGCCCCGCGCTGCTCGGGCAATGACCCACGCGTGGGATGGGCGATGGAATAGGCGAGATAATTCGTTTTGACTTCAAGGGGCGGATGGGCAGCGCTACTTCAATCCGCTCCTGCGTAAGAGCCCCATTTCCTCTGGAAGAGGCAGCTCTCAGTTCAACTTGTAAGGTCTTGTTTGATTATCTCCAGTGGACGGGAACCTTTCGGCAGCGTCTGTGCGGGGCAGGTCTCAACCTCGGGAAGAAGCTGAGAGGCTGTCCCTGCATCAGAGTGCCTGCCCTGCTCTTCGCTGTCCGGCCGCCTTTCCATTTCCCCGGCTCTGCTTCCTGCCCACCCACCCCTCACGGCGGTAGGAAACTCCCGTTCCACCCGTTTCCGACCTGGAATCCCCCCCATATAAAAAGTGGTCACAGGAATCGAGCGGGAGCCCTGCCGGTGCCCGCAGATAGATGGAAGTCCCGGGACGCTGTCAGCGGCTGCCGGGGTCACCCCCGCAACAGAGGGACGCACCGTGCAGCCCCTGCCGGGCTCTGCCTCCCCTTTTTCTCCCTCCCTCAGTCGCGGGGCCGTGCGGCGGCCCTAACCCCTCCGGTACAGAGCTCCAACTCGTGCCGGGGCCGCCCGGGTCTCGCGCACGGAGCACATAGAGTCCCATAAGGCTCCGAGGACGTTGCGGCAGCAACTTGACATTGCTAGTTTTTTAATTATTATTATTATTATACTTTCTTTATCTTTGCTACCTAATATTTTATTACTCTGTTTCAATTTATTTCATTTATTATCGTTTCTCGTCATTTTTCTTCACGTTTCCTCCTAATTCATCAGATTTTTTTTTCAGGCACCTTTCAGCTCACAGGTAGCGACTTGATACATTCCCGTCACAGGAAAAAATACGTTGCCTACCCCCCGAAAACCCTCACGTATTGCAGCCCAATTAAAGGAGAAAGAAGCACAAATAACGAAATGAAAAGCTACATATAAGCTACTGTCCAACGGCCGCAGAAATGAGAGCAAGGAAGCCCCTTGATTTGTTTTACTGTTTCTTCAGAGCAACAATATATTTCTTAAGCAGGTAAATCACGCCCCGGTGTGTTCAGTCACTTCATTTTTGCTAATGGGGCTGACTGTGGGCTTGCAGAACTTGAGCTAGCAGGATGCTCACCCTGCTGTGTGTGATTGACAAAGTCTGTTCTACTTTTCATAAAAATAAATGCATTTGACGCTTCTCACTTGATTCAAGAACAGCCATATGGTATGCATTTCAATTAATGCGTGTATTATTTATGTTATACTTCTTGAAACATGAGTGGCAATGCTTCTGATGTTTATTTCAATCAGTGTGCCAATTCTGATGCAGTCGTTCTCCCGTTTTTGAAAGTTTTCTTTGCAATTTTTCTAAACGTTTTTTTTTTTTTTTTTCCCAAAGTAACTGCAGTAATACAGCACAAAAGAAACAGTATCAGAGGAGATGCTACTACACAGAAATAAACAAATACACTTCAGTGGCACTTACTTTGTAGATTCTCGCCCAGATACCAAAATTACATTTTAAAACATACACAGACTTCTGCAACAAACATAAAAGGAAGACAGAAATCAAAGTCTGCACTGCTAATCTATAGAAATTGGCATCAGAAACCAACCCTGGGAGGACACACACTTTTGTATAAATCCTAGAGCTGAGAGAGTGACTTCATGGACCACTGTCTGTCTATCTTTTCCAATATTTCCACACCCCATGAATCTTCAAAAACTGCAGTGAGTTCCCTGGGAGAACATTTGTTTCTATGATGTAAGTCAAATATTGCTGTACCAGTCAACTAATGCAGAGCCGATCAGCTTCTTGGGATTTTCATGTCAGCAGAAACACATCAGTTCTGTGAACTGACCTTCCTTCGAAGAAGATTGAATTAGCAACTTGGATTTAGTGCCATGCATCTCGTTTTTTCCCTTCATTTTCCTTACCTAAAAATAAAGAAATAAAAGAGTATTTTCCCTTCTTTGTCTCTACAACAGTTCTACAGAAAAGTATGATAGAGACCAGTAGCAGCTATAAATAGTTGCCTTGACTTGCTTCAGCTCTGAAGAATCAAATGTACAAAATCAAGGCTGGCTTACTTAAAGTCCCCCCCAGGGAGCAGTTCTGCAGTGTTACTCAGCTTGCACTTCCTAGAACACAAATCCATTCCGTCTATATTAACTGCACATTTTTTGAGCTGTATTAACAAGGACACCCAGAAATTGTGGGATATGTGGAAGTGTGTGACCACATAAGCACAAAAGCACTTTGTCCATTTACTCCATCACAGGACATCATCTGCCCTGAAAAAGGATGCCCAGAGGCCCTATGTAACAATGTCCCATACCTGTACATTGTGCATTGAAGGTGAGACTGCAAGTAACATCTGGAAACAGCCTGAAATCACAAGCAAGACTTGTAAAATAGGACAGTCAATTCACATCTACAGGAAAGTGGAGGGTGATCTGGATTCAGGAGCATTTTGGGACTACTCAGGGGCAGCTGTTGTTTAGCAGTTTGGAGGGTGGCTGTATCTCCCAGAAGTTGATCCAAACTTCGGCTGCTGCTTCAGGCATTTCAGGGGTGAATCTCCCTGCTGAGCACATTCAAAGGAATGGCAACAGGAAGGTCACTTTGCTCACCACATGCCTTTCCTTCTGCCTCCACTCAGGCTCTGTTCTCTGTGCAACTACTGGTGAGACAAGGAGAGCCAGGTTGGGCAGATGCAATTCATTCCTCCTCCACCCTTCCCCAGGCAATGAGGCAGGTGTCTGAATATTCCTGAAGTTCATGTGGTTTCTGGGTTACTACTTTTTAGGTAGCGACTTAAGGTGGGATGGTTGGGAGATAATTAGCTCCGCTTTACTTCATTTCCTCCAAATAGAAACTCAGTTTTCCAGCCCAACAGTTTCATCGCTAGATCAGACGGCTTTCCTGTTACCTGTTAAATGTACAATCCTTCTCCCTTTTTCAGAATCAGTACCAAGGAATATTCCACTCACTACTCACGGTTTTCTATTTTTAACCTTATCCTTAGATGCAACTGAAACTTCAGTCTCTGCAGATCTCTCTTCTCACCCCTTGCAGGACATGTCCTTTTGCTGAAGAAACTGAGCAGATGTGAAGATTTTTCTTGTGATTAAATGGGATTTCTATGTTCCCCAATGCTGATACTCCAGCTGTGAAACCTATGAGATCTACAAACACACAGACATGTATCTTTCTATATATCCACAGTCAAGCTGTTGTCCTAAGAGAAAAGAGGAGTTGGACAGGAATAGGGGAATGGAAAACCTCCTTTTTTTTTTTTCTATTATTAACTGAAAGAGTGGAGAATAGAGATAATATGACCAAATTTTAAAACTAAAGTGAAGGGCTGAACCCAACAAAGTCTTTGGCAGGTGTTTTGCTGTAATTTCTGTTTATTGCCTACAGCCTTTTTTTAAAGCCAGGAGTGCCTCTGACCTTGTGCCTATAATAAAGGCTTTGTGTGATGGGCTGCTAGAAGTAACTCATGTAATTTCTCTAGGGCTCTACAATAAAATAGCATATAACTGAAAATATTACAGTATCATCATACCAAAAAATATACCTGGGATTCATGATCACTCAAGATAACCTGATTTTATCATTTCAAAAATAGTTGAAAATGAAAAGGCTCCACTTTGTTTCCATCCATCTTATTGCATTTTATTTTGAATTATAAAGGAAACAGCATTATTTAAATAAAGCCTTTCAATTGTGTGGGGGGAAGCAAAGCTCAAAATTATAGGAGGAAGAAAAATTTTAACTACTTCTGCTGGCATATTACCAGCAAGTACAGATATCACACAATCACAATGGAGATTAGCAGGGGCTGGGTGTGTGTATTTGTAATGCGTCAAAGAGAGGATATAGTGATTAGAAACATGGCAATGCTTTCAACACTTACAGAGGGATTGAATGTATGATTTATAATACTAATTCTGCAAAACCTTTCTATGCTTGTGCTTTACAGCACAAGGGATTCAGTATGGATTGATCACTGAAAAAAAAAAGGTGTTTTCTTCAGCTCAGCTGGATCAAACTCTTGCAACTAATCAAAAGCCTTTTCAGTATTGACATAGTCTGATCTAAGAGATTATTTGCCACCTACCTGTTTACTCCATTGTTCTGCTGCAGATTACTGTTCCCACAGTGTAATTGTCAGAAAGGTTTGCTCTACATCCACAGTGGCCATACTTCGTTGATTGGAATTTTAGCTTATAATTATTTGAATTTCTCTGAGTATTTATGGCCATCTTATACATACATGTGGCAGAAACATTAAAACAAAGATGTTGATGCCCTTAAAGAGCAAGCACTACCCCATAATCTGAGGATACATACCTTTGATTTACCACTTACTGTAAATCAGAAACACAGACTCAGTTATGGATCAGCCACTACAGATCTTTGGAAATTCATTACAATTCTACATGTTCTAGTTCCTGGTTTCTGAAATGGTATACTGGACCCTGTTAAATAGCCTTGAATGAGCATAGTTCCATTTTGAGGCAGGGCAACGCTTCAATTGTACCAAAGGGTGATCAGGAACACTCAGCAGGCTGCTGCGGATTTATACTTTTTCAGGTGAAAAGGTTTTCACAGCCAGCTGCAGCAGGATGCTAAGGTGAGGCTCAGCCTCTAGTGGCTGTATGGGTGAAAGCCACAGAACTAACAATGCAGCCCTGTCCTTACTTGCCTTTCCTTTAAGTGATTGCTATTTAGCTTTACAGGGACTCTTCCTGGCATTGCTGGGCAACCCATTCCAGATTGGGCATATTTCATGTGCTCTCTGCTGTCCTGATTCACAACTGCCTAAATCAAGATGGCCATTTCCAGAGAGCACAGTGCTTATTCCTAACTGCAGGCTTGCATCCTTCCTAAGCCTGGAGTGTCATGTCATCAAGTGTCTCACTCCAGCATGAACTTGTATCATGGCAAATGTGGCAATTTATAAGAAAATAAGCTGCATTTTCAGACTTTTTTCTAACCAAAAAACCCATTTTTTTAATAACTGCTTTTCACCCTAGGATGAAAAAGAACCTTCCCTGTAACACTTATGGACAGATAACCTAGATGGTAAAACTTATATGATATTGGAAAGCTTAGTGATCTTGTGAGGCCTAATTAAAAGAAATAATAATGTGTACCATGGGAATAAAATTGCACAAGGTTTTCCAAAGCTAGATCCATTTGTTCAGTGTTAGGATTCATGTGCTGATTAAATTTTGGACTTTGCATGCTACATAGATGAGGCTTAACCTGTTTGAATAAATACTTCATGTTAATAAAAAGAAAGAACCTGCTGGCCTCAAACAGCACTGTGCTTATGAAAGGAGGGGCACATACTAATAATACCTGGAGAAATAGAAGAAGGATTTCCAGGTATTTCTTTGTATCGGAGCCTGTTGTCATCTCCAGAGCTCATGCTGAGGATCTAGAGGATAAACTTACTCCTGGGTTGAATGCTAAACAAAGTGTGGGGCTCATTAGGTGAAATACATCACATTTGGATTTAACTTGTCATCAGCTACTGTTGGGTGCTAATTCCGTTTGCTACAAAACTGAGATCCTCAATGTCACAGAACAGGAAACATTTTTAAACTACTGCTTGAATCTTTCATGCAACTTAACTGCACTCTCCTGGAGCTAGTCCATGCTTTGCTACTAGCAGAGCTGATGAACAATAGACACAGTAAGATAACACTTACTTGTTTTCCTGCAGGACATGATGATTTTACTACAACTATTAACCTAAAGAAGAAATCCATGCCTAAGGACTTTTCCTCCTTCCTAACATTTCTTTAGATGCAAATACTTCTTGCCATTCAGCAGCTCCTTACTGCAACTTCCTGATGCAAATACCTCTTCACATGCAGGGATGTTCCTTCCATGTCCCACTGTGACTCCTGCAGAGAGAAGCTGCTCTCAGTAAGCCACATTGCTGGGGCTTCACTGGCTTCACTGTGTAACTAGCTTGGAATCCATCTTCTTCCTTGACTCAGAACTACATTAAACTGCCAATAGGATTTATCTTCGATGAGGGAATTAAACACTTTCATTCTTTCTGTGATCCTGTGATTCCTGTTCAGAATTGCTCCAATGGCTTGGACAGGCAGTGGGAATCCTTCCACACTGAATAACTGCTTCCTATTCCACCTACCTCTCTTCCAGCTATTCTGGTATTTCCGCTAGAGAGCAGGAGAAGCCAAGTAATACCAAACAGATAGAGCTCTTAGGGTATGTTACTGGGATTTCATCAGTTATCTACCTATAAAAAGAAGAAGACCTACTTTTGATTTGGTTTTAATGGGACTGGCTAATGAGTTTTTAATCTTTAACAAGACCTTAGTTGCCTCAGGAAGACAAAATTTGGTCACCAAACCTGGCACAAGGAACTTTGTCTGCAGGAACTGCATTGGCCATACCCTTTCCCTCCAGGAATGCAATTAAGTAGGAAACAAAACTACAAAGCAGTAGCTGAAAGCCACAAAGAAAGGAGAGGACAATGTAAGTCACTTTTCCATTAGATCAGTGGAGGCTTTTAATCAGCTGTGTGTCTTATTTCAACCCAATAGTTGTGCCAATAGTTGTGACATCCTCTTGTTACCACAAAGGTGTTTGGTGATCCAAAACGAAGAAAAGATTTTATTTCTACCCACCATAAAAGACATACACTGGTTACAAACTAAATTTTGTAAAGTGGTACAGTCCAGGGTCTTCTGGAAAGCAGTCAGTGCTTTGAGGTGATCGTTAAAGGTCCCCTTCAACCCAAGACATCCCGTGAAACCCATTTTAATCTATATGTCTATGAGCTGACCCAGGGCCCCTGTGAGGTCTTTTTAAGAATTGTGTATTTCACATTTTCACATTTTCCTTTAACTTGTGGATTTTGTTTTGTTTTGTTTTGTTCTTTTGATTGTTTTTACTGAATGTGGAGATTTTTGACATGCGCCATCATTTCCACGGTTTCTCTCAAGAGAACCGTTTCAGACTTCCAGACACATTCACTCCGCGCGAGATCTGCAGGGAGCCTGTCCTGCTAATTGACTGACAAAGCTATCGGTGGCGGAAAACCAGCCACACGCAGCCGGTTTTGCCTTTTGCGCCCAAGCTGAGCCTCTGACAGCACGGGTGCCTCTGCGACAGCACGGCACACGCAGGTGTCCTCCCCTCCAGCAGGGGGCGCTCGCCCCCCGCTGCCCCTCTTGCCTCCCGGTTGCTTGGTTACGGATCGCGTCCTTCCGTGCGACGGGAGCGACGTGGCCCCGTCCGCAGCGCTGGGCGGGGAGTGGCGAGCGGCGGGCCTTAAAGGGGTCGAGGGCCGTGGTGAGCCCTCTAGATGTGTTCTTGTGGGAGGTACTTTTCCTGCTGTTGGGGGGGGGGGGGGGGAGAAGTGAGGCTGGCTGGAGCCTGAGGTCACTTGTTTTTGTAGGTGGAAAGCCTTTGTAGTTGCTTTAGTAAGCACTGAGCTTCAGCCTGCCTCGTTTCATCCTCTGCTGGGAGTTTCTTTGCGACTTCTGATTTATGCTCTCAAAGATAGCAACAGTTTAGTTGTTTCCCTTGATGAAATGGTAATAATTGTCACTGGTGCTTAGTTATGTACAGCTGTGATGGCCTTGATGAAATCTATGGGGGCCTCAGCAAAATAAAGTCATCTTAAAAGGGTTGGATTCTGCTCTGGTGTATAAAGTATAAAAGCGAATTTCTGTTTGACTTTACAGGCTGTGTGCTGCAGGAGAGAACTGGTGAAAAACGTGAGCGCTGTGAACTGAGTTATCTGGAAAAGCTGGCTGTGGTTACAGGACACCAGGCAGTATCTCAGTGGGACACTCTGAAGATCAAATGAGTAGTGGTTACTGTTCCTAGAAATGTGAGCTGTGGAGGATTTAACACTAGATCAATTGCATTATTTGAGAAAATTATCCTCTCCAGAGATCAGGGAGTTCACATAAGCCTGTCATGAATGTAAATAAAAATATTCCTAATTAATTCAATAGGTGTTCTTAAAGTAAGGGTATCTTCTGAAGTAAGAAAAATGAAAAAGCAAGCTCCTGATCTCGGGGTAGTGAATCACATAAATAGAGCTCTGGGAGAAGACAGTGATAACAAAAGTCAAAGTTGCTCCAAAAAAGTTAACAAAGAAAATGCTACTCATAGTCATGAAAGTGGCATTATAAAACTACCAGTAATAGCATCATTTGCAGGTACTGCTAAAAAAATTCCACCTCAGAAGCCAAGGTATTGCAGATCTAATTTTCATACCAGCAACTCCCCGGTCTTGAGAGAAAAGACAAAAGCCGCTAGTAAAGTGAAGGATAGAGTAAATATGCTACAGATGAATCCCTACAACCTAAGAAGTGATAAAACCAGAAAAATAGGTAGTGTGATTAAAGACAGTGATGAGTTTAGCTCTACGGATTTAGGTAGAAATGAAAACATTCCTGGAAAGGAAAAATTAACCACAGAAAGCTGGAAGAAGAGAAGCAAAGTGATTTCAGATCTAAAGCAGCAAGATTTACATGTTGAATTGCGAGAGCTGAGAAAAGGGAGCAAGCAGCAAAGTGTGAGGTCTGCTCGGGAACAGTTGGAAGAGGTAAGAGATGTGACTAGACTATACACTTCAAAAATATGAGAACTTCCAGCAGAGCAAACCTGAAGAGCCTACTTCTACAGCAGCATTGCCTGTTAAAGTGGTTGCAAGGTCTGTTGATGAAATAATTGCTTCCCTGCAGTCTACTTCTCCATCTTCCTCAGAACACATGATCAAAGAACTCCTGGAGAGTGTTCTTGGCCAGAAATACAGCATAAAAATGGTAGTAGGTGAACCAGAACAAGAGCAATATTTTTGTCTTAGGTAAATATTACTTTTGTAGGAGTCGTATATTTTTTTTCCAGCTCCTACAACGTGTTACAACACAGAAGCCAGACAAAACAGACAAAAACACTAATGTATCATAGAATATTTTTCACTGTTTCTTCTGCCAGATCTTTAATTCCCTTAAGAAATGAAAATAAGTCAATATCAAAATCTATTAAACATAAACCCTTTGGGGTGAGAATTGTGTTAGCCTATTTACAGTTTATTGCAGCTTTTTCTTTACTCTCCCCCCTTTTTAAGATAGCATATTCCAGTCTAAGAGACGAAGTGCACTTTGTGTATCTGAAGCCTCGTTTCTTTAATCTTGTGTATGAAGTCTCAAGAAAACAATTTCATTGCTGTAGGTAGGTAGATTGTTATCAGATGTTGGAACGGAGTCCCTTCAGTTACAATAAGAATTACCAGTACTACACCAGTAACATCAGTTTGATATTGCAGAAGACTTTCCTGGATTTTCACTAGATGGTGGCCTCTTTTCTTGCTGATTCATTTGTTAAGTACAACTTACTTTCAGATGGCTCTTTGTCTTCTGTAGCAAGGGTAATGGTTTTATTAGAATGAACCCTTTCACAAAGGTTAAAGCTCATGTTACAAAAGTGGCTATCATACATTATATTCATGCTAGCATTTGTTGTCACGGGTGCTGTGGCATGAATACACCTATATAGGATGAACTACTTTTAAGCAGGAACTGCATTTGTACAGAGTTATGAAAGACTGATGTGTCTGTGTTTTAGGAAATGATAATGAAAATTGTTTCCTACAGCTGTTAAAATGCTACCTTTACTGACCAGAGAATACCTCACACAAAATGTAAGTGTAGTACCTTAATGTTCTTTTAATGTGAGATTGGTTGTCATTGGTTAGATTAAAAAAAAAAAAAGACAAAAATTAAACCAAGGTTTAATTTAATTATGTCTATGAGCAACAATAGTCTGAAACTGCATTTCTAGTAGATTTATGTCCTATGTTTTGTTTTACTTTTGTTCTCAGAGCTGTTTGTGTGGCTAAGGTACTCATAATGTCTTTTACTCTCTGTATATTTTCTGGTCAGTATTTGGGGTTGAAATCAGAGTCACAGCATTGATACAATCCCTCCTCATTGTTTTTCTCTGTTTTTAGGTGTCTTAACAGTTTGAGATTGTTCTCTTGTTAAGTCGGTTTAAGGTTTTAAGGTTGAAATTTGCTGTCTGGTTACTGAAATACATTAGAGGAGACTGGGAAAAGGAGAAGACTAAAGAAAATCCCAGTCATGGAAAACCATTTCTTGTTCAACTTAAAAAAAAAAAAAAAAAAAAAAAAAATTAGTATTGTGGTAATTGTGTTACACTGCATGTCCTGTCTTACTCATTTATAAATGTGTTTTATGTGTTGTAGGTAAGATTTTTTTTTTTTTTTTTCAGAATCTGGCCTCTAGCAGGTCCTGGTTTTCTTGACTTGAAGTGGACTGATTTTTCTGTTGTTTGTATTGGGAGTTACTGGGCTCTGAGGTTTGAAAGTGACCTCTGGTGTACTGTGATATCCAAACATATCAATCAAATTCAAAGTAAAACAAAAGTTTAAACTTGATGATGGCTTTCTCTTCCAGCTGTTTGTTGTTTATCGTATGGATGTATACACAGTGAAGATGAATAACATTCCTACTGACTGCACTTTTTTAATCAAAGGCATTTACAGGTGGCATCTCTTTAACTGAAATGACCTTACAAATAGGATGAGGAAAATAGCAATTATTTATTATTAGGCGTGGTTTGTTTGCTTTTGACTGAACTTCAAGACTTGTCTTGTCTAATAAAGTAAGGAATATATTATTTTAAAAGAAATAGAAAAGAATGGAACTACTGAGATGAAAACAAGCTCCCAGAATTAAATATGATTTTCGTTCCCTGAAAGAAATTAAAAAAAGTATTTTATTCTCTTTATCTTATTTTTCATTTTAAATTAATGTCTGGTTAGTATTGATAGCTCATGCTATTGCTGTGGTGGCTGTGTTTTTTTTTTTTTTTTGTTTTCCACAGTATTAAAAAGAATATTACCTGGGAAATGGGATGCCAGCTCAGTGGGACATTAGTACTTATCCCTGTTTCTTTGGAGGAAATCAGTTACGAATAATTATTCCTACCACGTTTTCTGTTAAAAAGTGAAATTCTTATTATAACCAGAATATCATTTCCAGTGCCTGGAGTCAGTTTGCTGCCTTGGGGCATGTTGCTACCCCTGAAGTACATTGTTGTCAAGTTATATGTTGGATTTAGTATCCATAGGAGGGTTTTTATATTCATTCCAGAAATACATTTCATTGGTGTTCAGCTTTCTTAGTGATGAGCCTGCAACTCATCTTCTTTAGTTGGCTTATTGTTTTCAGCAGATCAGTTCTTTGGTATCTCAGATGAGCACGTGAGGGTGGTAACTACAAGAAAACAGCTTTTTTTTTTTTTTCCCCCCCTGGAAAAATAGAACCAGATTTGAATGCTTCTATTGAAGAATGACTATACAGTGTACCATGCCATCAAAGAACAAACATAAAATATACTTCTGCTTTGGTATACATCTCTAGCTCTTCAACTATTCTACAGAAAGTGAGGCCTTGAGGAGGCTTTCTCAGTGAAGTATTAGAACAATCTTGAAAGTACAATTCTTTGTTTGCTTGTGGCTACAAGCAAATATAAACAAGTATTTGCTCATCACTTTATAGCATCTTAAGTATTTACTGTATTGGTTCTTCTTATTTCAGTTGACGTGAGATCATAATTTTTTTTAAATTTTTTTTACTAAAACAGTAGGAAGCTTACTGAATATTTTTTTTAAAGTGCTGCGAGGTTTATTCTAAGTTTCATGGAAATGAAAGAAACTTCAATTTCATTTAGCTGTGTAAAAAGTACATGAATCAAGATAATGAAGCTTTAAGTTATGAATTTGCTACTGTATTATTAATTCTGTAACCAGATATTATTGACTATACTCAGTAAGGTAAACGTGGGAGAGGAGAGGCTATGTATTGCCTGCCCTTGCTGAAGGGAGTCAGTCCTCAGGAGTAGTGATTACCTGATAACCAATCCTGGTTATATCTTTGAATTTTCCTTTCTTTTTTTTTTCCTCCTGTGTAACAGTTGACCCATACTAATTCAAATGTTGGTGGATTTTTTTAAAGGGATACAGTTTTCATGATGTAACAAAAAGCTGCCTAATGAGAAATGCTTTAGTGTATGGTATAAATGTGGAGACTTCTGGAATCTGATCTGTTTATCTCTCTAGAGTTACTAGTACAAGTAATTAAAAATAATCCAGTTGTGCAGTTTTTGAGATTTGTATCAACAATCACTTTCCAGTATCCCAGTTCTTTGTGATTATTAGCATAATTACCATATGATTACCTCTTGTTGCAAAAAAATGCTGCAGGGTTCATGAACTATCTTTTTACCCTGAAGTCGTAACAAAAGGGGAGAATACTCCCGGTTAGACTGGTAAGATGCTGTTATGAGAACAAACTGATTTTAATCTGATAAACTCTAATTTCATAGAGTTTGAAGATTTGTCAGTGGTGACAGGGTGATTACCAGTGCCTTTGTAAATCTGTATAAGTTCACCAAGATAAAATGTTTTGGAATATTTTTACATGGGTTGATAGTGACAGGACAAGGGAGAATGGTTTTAAACTAAGATGGGAGATTTAGTTTAGATGTTAGGAGGAAGTTTTTCTCTCAGATAGTGGTGATGCACTGGAACAGGTTGTCCAGAGAGGCTGTGGATGCCCCACCCCTGGAGGCATTCAAGGCAAGGCTGTACGTGGCTCTGGGCAGCCTGGTCTAGTGTTTGGTGACCCTTCTCACAGCAGAGGGTTTGAAGCTAAATGATCTTTGAGGTCCTTTTCAACCCAGGCCATTCTGTGATATTCATATGATCACACATCTAGGCAGTACTTATTCTGGTGTTTATCAGGGTCTTTTCTAGATTGCCTTCTATGATCAAAAGAGAGGAATTAATTACAGTGAATGCAGAACTGAGCCGTTAAGATGATCAGGATGTTGAACAGCCTCTCCTGTGAAGACCGGCTGAGGGTACAGGGGTATTTGGCCTAGAAAAGGCTCTGGGGACATCTTACTGCAGCTTTTCAGTATGGAAGGAAGCCTACAATAAAGATGGGAAGAAACTCCTTATCAGAGTGTGTAGTGACAGGACAAGGGCTAATAATTTTTAACTGAAAAAGGGTAAGTTTAGATTATTATTAATTTCTTTATTTTTAATGGTGCTGGGTCACTGGCATAGGCTTCCTGGAAAAGCTGTGGATGTCCTGTCCCTTGAGGTGTTTGAGGCCAAGTTAGGTGGGGCTTTGAGCAACCTGCTCTAGTGGAAGCTGTTCCTTCCCATGGCAGGGGGATTGGAACTAGATGGTCTTTAAGGTCCTTTCCAACTCAAACCATTCTAGAACTCTGTGAAACTAATTTGTTTTAACCTTCTCTTTTAATAGTTAAATGGTATTAAAAAGAAAAGATAAAATTAATTTAGAGAATTATTAAAAACACTAAAAAAAATCTTAATTCTCTATGTGTCAAGGCTCATAATGTGTCTTTTCAGCAACAAAGGATACCAAAGACATATCAAAATGACTGAAAATGTTAAAATGCTTTCTAATGAATTATCAAGAAGATCCGGAAATGGTTTTTCACAATGAGGAGGAAGACTATGGCTAGTAAAAGGAGGAAAAAAAAACCAACCTGTTTTAAGACCCAGTAAAATTTTCCATTGCAAAATATCAGTGCAGGAAGAATCAGCAAAATGCTTGAGAATGGACCCACAGGAATTAAGAGTTGCCATGGTCTCAGCACTTTTATTTCTAAATAAAATTGACCTAGTTTGTGTTAATACAAACGCACAACCCATAGTACATATATACATGGTACACATGGTTATATTAAAGTACCTTAACAGCATTGTGCCTGCAATTCTCCCATGGGGAGTGAACAAAAGAGAAAACAGCACACCCAACAAAGAAAGTAGTTGCATAACATGTACAGATGTCTAAAATGGCATGAAGATACTATTTGTTCATATAATTTTGATGATAAGGAAATTAATAAGTAAAACTGTAATTTACATATTCTGCCAGTTTTGATCCAGCCTGTTTGAGTGAAAGGATATGTGAAAAATTCTCTTTTAATCTATGCATTAGATAATAACTTGTGTGGGGAATGAATTACACTCAGGTAAGATGGACTCTAATTAATAGTCCATTGTAGTCACCGTATCTGAAAATGTGCTTGTGTTACAAAGAAGAGGAGTGTCCTAGGCATTAAAATATTTTTAGATTACTGGTTGGATGGTGCACAATATAAAGAGTGAAATATGTGCAAATCTTTTCAAAACATGAGCTTAAGTTTGTCTCTACATGTATGTGATGATTTAAAATGTATTTCTAATATAGAAAAAATATATAGTAAAGACCCTGCCTTTAATTTCAGCATGTATATTGATTTGATGTTTATTCTGTTAGGTAGGCTGAATTACACTTTATTTTTTTTTTTCCCCTCTGGTTTGTAAGGCAGTTTCCAGTTGAATGTAAGGAAATAAAAGTTGAATCTCAAGCTAGCAAAGTAGTCTTGCCAAGTTTTCACCAAGCAAGCCTGGTAACATTCTACATTATCTAGGAATGTTAAAATATAATAAGTTAATTGTACTTCTATTTGCTTGTAGTGTTGTTAAGATAGGTAGATCGTATTTTAAACTGATAAAACAGGGAAGAAAGGGAAATGGTGCTTGAAAACATTTTGGTACTTCATAAATCGTAAATATACTTTTATTTTTTGTCTGTCCCTTTTGGGTCTCTTATTTATTCCTTTTCGTTGGGGGTTTGATTCTTCAGCTACTGGATATATGGAATTTCCCTTTTATTAAGTAGTATGAGGATTAGGGCAATGAACTTGCAAAGTATTCATTGATATTTGCGTTTATTAATGTAGTGAATTGTTTGTTGGGGAGCACAAAAGTGTTTTTGAAGAAAATACTGTGCGTTCATCTCTTAAATGTATTTTCCCTTCCCTTGAAAGACATCAGTTGTTCAAAAAGAATCTCGAGCAGCAGAAAATGAATCTCAGCCTTCAGATGAGCTGTTAACGTATAATAAGCAGGTGAAGCAGGTAAGGAGGCTTAGTACTATTGTGAGATAGTATTAGTTTTCCCATGCTTAAGGTTTTGATGTTTTAGAGTGTACAGAGATTTGTAAGCTGCTTTTTTATCACCTGCCATTTAAAAGACTCTTCTATAAAACAGGTCTCTGTACTGGTCTTGCAGCTTAACGTTAGAGGAGAAAATAAATTAAGGTTCATTCGGTCATATGTTGGGTTAGGCTTTTCATTATGAGATTGGGAAGATTAGGAATGAAACAACGTATAAATAGAATCCTCATTTACGTTTAACAACTGTGTGCCTTCCTGGAAAATGGCATAATGATCAACATCCTTCTGGTTATTAATGTTTCACACGTGACAAAAACTTTCATTTGATATCAACCTCTTAAAGCTTTTTTAGTAATGAGCGTATTCCAAGTTTATGGAGGCAGGACAGATTTCTTAAGAAGACCTAAAAATGTCTCTGGCCATATGTTGCCAGTTTTAAGCATTCTTGTATTTTGAGGATACAACCTTAGTGTTCTTCCTTCTGCTGCTTCTATACAAATGATTACTTTGCCTTAAAAAGTGCATTTGCTAAATGTATTATGTGAAGAACATCCAAGAGTGGGGAATGTTTCCACAAGACAGTTTTATGTGGGAAAAAATACTGAGTAGCCTTAGCCTAAACTTAAATAGTGGTGAGAACAAGGTTGTATATGGTGCAAGAAAAGACAGATGCAGGTATTGAAATGGAGGAGATGAAAGAGAACAAAATGAAAAGGGGGCAAGAGAGACAGGTATTACCATCAAAACTAAATCCATATTTTTGGAGAGCAGATTACTTCTATGTCTGGTCATATAAAGCAGGTCTAATCAAAATGAGAAACCTTCTGGATGTCTAAGGGCCTTGTCAGCTGCTTTTACAGCTCCTCCCATTGTCTGTAGTTTGGCCCTGATTATGTCATGTCCATAGGCATGGAGAAAGGTAGAGAGAGTGGTAGTCATACCCTTAGGAACCCAGAGCGGAAATGATCAATTTTCCTCAATAGTATGAGGATAGCTAAGAACATGTTCTGAAGTGCTAAAGGATGTAGGGTGCTCTGGGAGTGAATTACAGGGAGATAACGATGAAAAAAAGAGACAAATAATTTCAGAAAAAGGAAGATAAATGAGTTTCAGGACTCCTAAGTATTAGATAAATGCTCTCTCTATTTTTACTTAGTAACTGTACTGTATATTAATATTTTCTCTAGAAAACTGTTAATCAACATTTTTCTATGTAATTATTTAACTTGCTTTCTTAGTGAGCTGCAGGGCCTGTGCAATTCACAGTAAATTGATTGTGCAGGTTATCTTAGAAATTTAGTTAGGAAAAAAAGTAGGTATATGCTTTGATTATTGTAATTTTATATTACACATGTAACTTAATTATGAAAATATTTTGATTTAAATATGATGGGATTAGTTCACTATTATGTTGTCAAATAATATTATTTCTACAGTTCTATAATATGAGTTTATATACATTTCAAGTGTTCTGGCTTATGCTTTCACAAGGTCTCAGGACTTAGTCATGATTTTAAAACAGTAGCTAGTGTAATTTTAATGTTGGAGGTTTTAATTGTCCATGCTGGTGTCTAAGATATTTTCCAGTGCTGAAAAGTATCTTCTGTTACTTCACTTACTTGTTTTTTTGTTTTTTCAGATTTTTTAAATATCTAAGCATTACAGAACTGTTAATGGCCACGCATATAATAAGGCTCTTTTTTTTTTTTTTTTAAGTCATGTCATTTAATTACTTTACACTCATAAACAACATACCCTAGTCTTATATTTGTATTATTTTAATGATTCATTTTGAGGTCGATTGAGAACTGGCTAAATGGTGGTGCTCAGTGGGTTATGATCGGTGGTGCAGAGTTTAGCTGGAGACCTGTAACTAGTTATGTTCTGCAGAGGCTGTTGGTGGGCTTGGTCTTGTTCAACATCTTCATCAGTGGTTTTCTTGGATGAGTGAATGAGTGACAAAGAGTAAAATTGCAAGCTTCTGTGATCCTATTAACCATATATATAATTGAAATATCTTAATGAGAAAGGCATTTAGCCACTACAGTTGTATTATTTAGGTCAGTTGTGCTGACTACTTTAGTTCTTACTGTAGTTTATCAGGAAGAGATGGGCAAAAAAAGGCTTTTCATACTGAGAAAAGTTGTCTTTTTCAAGACAAAGTGCCTAAAAATTAACAATGAAAGACAGAAACAGAAAATTATGGTTATAGATTTTAATTTTCTTGAACCTGCTTTGCTGTATTATGCATGTTAACTTTTCTGTGGAGTTCAGATGAATCCTCTTTGTTGGTTGCAGTTAATCTGTTTTGTGAAAGTGTTTAACAGCTTGCAGGAAATAGAAGTGTCAAATCGTATAATCATAGGAGTTGGAAGGGACCTCAAGAGATCGAGTCTAACCCCAAGCTTGAGCTGTTCCCTGACAAAATTTTTGGGTGGGACAGGGATCAAAGATCTGTATTAATTTCTGCCTTCTCCTTGCTTTTCAACCGTTATCTGGTTTAAAAATGTGAAAAAAAGAAAATTATTGGCATTAATAAATTGGAATGATCAGCAGTGGGTGGAGCAGTTAGCAATTCCTTGTGTATTGCTGTATTGAATAAACAAACCTGAATAAACTTTTTGAGAAGTTTTATCCTTTAAACCATGTTTATCTATGTAAATTTGCATAAAAATACCAATTCTGGATGCACTCGTGTACTTCCAGAAGGAGTAGTTCTGAATAATTTTGATAATTGATAATTTTGATGCTCTTTTGATTATTCTGTTTAACGTACTTAGATTTTTCTCATCTTATGGTCTTCAGAAATGTGGTTTAGATAGGGCACATTGGTTATTTTGCTTCACCACACTTATCTACATATCCTATACCCTAAATAGCTGTATGTGTTGCTGTGATTTGCTCAGTAATGGTAGTTATAAGCTACTGTGGTTTAATGGAATTTTGTTTTCTCTTAGTCAGGGTTGCTTGTGTACCATTGCTTCTTGTTCTTCTCTGGAGTGGGTAAAAATATCTGTATAGATTACAGTCTATAACACTGTGTTTATCTTTTGCTTGTGAATGTCTTAGGCTCCATCCACAGATGTGCTATGGGTGGAAGGAAAAGCAATATCAAAAATTAAACCAGATGAGGTTCAGAAAGATCTGCAAGAGGAACGCAACTTGCAACAGTGTTTGTCTTCCCTGCCCACTCGTGCTTCAAATGTCAAGTAATACTTTAATCTCACTTCATTATAATGAAATTAATATTGAAAATGTGTTGTTATAAGTGCATATGATAGGAGATAAGTATGGAGAAGAAATAATGCCAGCTCCCAAAATCTAGATCTGAAACATGCAATTCTGAGCAAGTTCTGATATAGCTATCAAGTTTAGCAAGGTGGTTTGTTTGCTACTTATCTCTTTGAAATAGATCTAATTTACAGTTTTTTAAAATCTAGAGGCCTTTTAATTCCTGCTGTATGCAGACAAAACTTCTCTTGACTGCAGCAGAGAGTGAAGTTGCTTATGCAGGAGTTGAATTTGTCCATACAATTCCAAGCATAATCTAATCAAAATAATTAAAAACAAACAATGGAAAATACCACAAATTTAATATAAGCAATGCCAGCTGTAAGTCATCATCTTTAAATAGAGAAGATGTATTAAAAATTCATTAACTTGAATTTGTATTACAGTCAGTGCTTGTCTGAAATTCAGGAGATTTTACACAGAGCAGTAATTTAAGGACAACTGCTTATTACCTTGCTGTTGTCATAGGTGGCATCTGTCATTCTCTAGTAGGAGTGCAGATTACAAAAGCAGTACAGCCTGTGTCCTGATTTAACTGATCCTGTCTGTCCTATCTTGAGTAAGACTCTTCAATTTTATCGTTTTCTCACTACTAATAAGGTCTTTATGGCTAGTTTTGTTTAGATGTACCGTGTTGCTTCTTCACTTCTTTTATTAAAAAAAAAAAAAGACAAACAACAACAACAACAAAAAAAAAACAAAACAAAAAAACACAAGAAGCCGTTTAATTATTAGCTTTTGTTGTTGTTAGGGTCCTGAAAGGCCTATTGGTTACAGAAGAGAGCCTTTTTATGGGAGGTCTGAAGTTTGTAAATGGATAATACTTTCAATTAAGTAGCTGAGAATAGTCATGGGAAAAGAATGCTTAAGTTTATGAAACAGTCAAATTGGCATTTAAGTGACCCTTTGCATGCCATTGCTTATCTGCATTGCTTAAAGATCATTTGGTTAGCAAGATTATATATTAAAACAAATAGTGACAACAGACAATGAGTGTTTTACCTTCAATAAATACTTACTGTCAGATTATCAATGGTGCAGAAACTGCATGATTTTCTAAAAAAAACCCCTGTATTTAGTGCATTAAATGAGGGTAATGTAGGCCACACACACAGTATTGTTTCTTCATGTCCACTTTTTCAAAGAATGATAAATAGTCTGTTTTAAGAGTGTGTTGTAAAAACATTCACCTTTACCTGCAGCATGCCCCAAGTATTTTAGTTTACATTCATAAAGCATTCAGTTAGCTAATTCAATGGTAAACTTCTATAAAAGAAAATTATACTGCAATTAAAGTATCTTTCAAATTGTTTTATTTATTTTAATGAAATTATAAAATCTATGCAAAAAAATTTCTAGATGATTTTAAAATTTTGCCTAGCTTTGTTTTCATACATCACTCAGTTCAAAGCTGAAATGTTTGCCTATCTTTATTTTTAAACGCATCTGTGTTGATTTCCAGAGGAAGTGAACAGTTAGAGAATCCTGAAATAAAGTATTTCATTTTAAGTATTCTTCCACCAGTTAAAAAAAGTAGTATGGAATATTTCTAATTTTAAATTAGCATGATCTACTTCTTATAGCATTGATCTCTGGTTTTACACACTGAAACAATTGCTTATTTACATTTGTGCTGTGAAATGTGTGAAACTAGTTCCAAAAAATGTACCAATTTTGTTATATGAAATTGCTGTAAGCCTTAAATTCTAATCAGTGTTATGTATTCTGTATTGCTTTTCCAACTGGATATTTCATTTTAAATGTTCAACTTTCAAATTTTATTCCACTCTTCTCATTTTGGTAAAAAAAAAAAAAAAAAAAAAAAAAACCACAAATTTGAGTTGAGACTTTAGATTGTAGTATATGGTGAAAATATCTTGTTGAAGCATGAAGAGGCTAGGCTCTCTTCTACATATTATTGCTATATGTTACTTATATAATATTAAATATATTATGGCTTGACAAATATATTTTAACATTTTAATTAAAATTAATAAATTATTTAGTTGACACATGTTTTGTTGTCATGTGCCTGTATACATCAAGACTCAAACGAGAACATAATTGGTATGATGATCTCTTAACTGTGAGTCAAGTTTCTTATATTGTACTGTTTGTTTCTTTTTTTGTCTATTTTTTTACATGTGTGATTTCTTTAGACTTTTTTTTTGCTGTTATTGCTTTTCAGGAATGGTAAGTACATTAAAAAAATACATTATCTCAAACATGCATTGGATTTATTTAGTATTTTTTTCCTAATTTTGTA
Source organism: Oreortyx pictus (assembly GCA_036925125.1). Taxonomy (NCBI): domain Eukaryota; kingdom Metazoa; phylum Chordata; class Aves; order Galliformes; family Odontophoridae; genus Oreortyx; species Oreortyx pictus. The sequence continues at coordinate 36,948,753 of JAUPFR010000006.1, forward strand.
GTTCTTAATAATTCCCCTTTTATAATGTTTTATAAAAAACAAGGCAAAGTTATCAGTAAAAGAAACAAGCTGTCGAAGGACTTAATAAATTTATTTTTTAATTAAAAAATATAGTTATACCTGAAATCTGGTCAGTATAATTTGAGTGGACTTTTGTTTCATTTAAGATTTTCTTTCTTTTAAATATGGAGATATTTATTAACTTTAGTTAAAAGTTGTGTATGTTTGGGGAGCCATTTCAGGACTTTTCTATCTCAGATATTTTCTCTATACTGCTTTTCACATTGTAGCTGTCTGCACCTTTAGACACTTATTAACTTTGTAGAGTTCATACAGTAGCTGCAGACTGTTTTTAGAACTTGATCCATGGCCAGTAGAAGTCAATAGACTTTCATCACTTTGAGTACAACTTAGATTGGAGGGTTAAATGGTAGATTTTTTTTTTAAAGTTATTTACTTTTCAAAGATAGTTGAAGGTACTGTGCTCCTTCTAAAATCAACAGCTGAATTGAAACGTTAGGAAAAAAGTTCAAGTGATAGTCTATCAAAAATTAATCCCAAGATTTGAGTATTTACATGATGTTCTGTCATGAGAAAGAATGCACAGATGACTGTACACGTGACGTTTTAACATTTATTCAGATACCCAGTTTAAGCTGTAAATATATGCTACTTAGATACTTCAAGTTTTTAGGGCAGACAGTGTGAAAGCCCTACTTTGGGAAAGTAAAACTGTGACTACTGCAGTTATTCTTTAATTTTAAAATTATTACCAAAATTTTTGCTTTTACCTGTGGGCCCTGTCATCTCCACCCTTACTGCAGATGGTATTATCTCTGCTTTCAGTGGAAGTCTCCAGGATTACCAGGCAATTTTTTGCCTGGTATTTATATTAGCAATTTATATCCTGTGGATATGTCACTATGTAATGGTAGGTATGCTACATTCTTTTAAAATTCAGAGAATGATTATTAAAACTTCTTTTCCCCTTTCTAGACAGCAAAATTATTCAAGCATTCATCATCTATGTACTGCTTTTCCTGGTTTTATGTTGCCTCCGTATCTACAAATGGTTTCAAGGGTTTATCATACTTCAGACAGAAGAGGTCACAGTATCTTGTTTAAGGCAGAGGATATAGACCATAAGCAGAAAGAACAAGCTGAAAGGAAAAGGTATGAACTTATTATCAATGTTACTAAGATTTAATTAATTTTGCAAATTAAGGGATTGTATTTTGGAAAATAACTTGGTAGTGTTTCAGTATTTAGTAGTTTCACAGAAGTGGCAAATAAAAAGGCTTTATTTTTTTTTTTTTTAGCTTGTTTGGAAGATATACCTTAAATTGTATAGCCCAAAGGTCTTAGAAGTCTTATCTTGCTTAGAATGTGAAAGGTGGTGTTAATTTTTAAGAATAGAATTCACTTTATTGATGAGCAATTTTTAAATGAGTTTTTATATTTAGTTCCTCTAGTAAGAGGTCCCATTCAAATAGTAGGCAATGCTGAGCAAATAGAGTAGTTTTCCTATGAATGTAAAATTCTGCAAGAGTGAAAAGTATAAAGAGTATACTCTCTAACCTTTTTATCATGTGGACAATCTGATTGATCCTGTTTCTTCAAGCACTTAGGATCAAGCATACTTTAAGTAATTGAATGTAGTTGTGTTGAGTTCAACACATACTAAGTTAAGCACACATAAAAACTCTGGATAGACCTGTAGTCAGCAATACTATACATATATGTAAGAGGTACTCATCAGCAGTGAATAACTGCTTTATGGATTTTTCTTTTTTTAATATTTGATTATGTTCCTTAATCCTTATTTGTTTTTTTTTTAACGTATTTTACACTGAAATAATGTGAAATTTTCTTCACATTGTTTAGTCTTATTCATTTTTCACTCCATATTATTTAAGTTACATTTCTTCCTTTTTCTGCATCTTTCTGGAGAAAGATCTTAAATCTGGAGAGTATAAAGGCTCTAGATATTCCTGAAGATTTTTCAGACTAGTAATTTTGCAACGTGTTTCTGTATGGCACCAGCTCTAGAAATATAAAATTATTGCTTGTAAAGTTTGTAGTGATCTAAAGAATGATAGAGTGGTAAATAAGGATAAGGATAGGTCACTTTTACAAGGCAATTTGTGTAGCTTGTTAACTTGGTCTGCCTTGGAAAACATGCATTTTAGGGCAGCCAAATGCAAGGTCGTAAGGCTAGGAATAGGGAATAGGAGTCGTTGCTTGTAGGAGGGGAGATTGTATCCTGAAAAGCAATAATTTTGAGAAGAGCTTTGCACTCTTGAAAGGTAAGTTACTGAAGATGGCTATGTAATAGTCTCAAACCTTTAAATGTGTTAAGATGGGGATGAGATATTTTTGATAATATAGAAGTTTTGGGATTAGAAATCTTGCACAGCTTTGTTGTTGTTGTTCCAGGTAAGTGCTCTTACAACTGAAGCAATCATGCCATCACTTGCTTTCTTTCCTTGCTACATGATTTTTGCATTCTTTTCTGTTCAACAGCACAACTTCCTGCACTCAGAATGGTTAAATCATGTAATGGTGAGTGAGGTTTGAATTCTGAAATAAGCAATGAATACTCGTGTCCTGGCTCTGTGCTTCAATAGCAAATTATCATGAAGAGATGGAAATCACTGCTTTCAGCTTTTTTTCCCATTGACTATCTTACAAAAGAAAAAAAAACAAAACACTTCTCCTTCACTGAGGGTGGGGAAAAGAAAAATAAGAGTACCCTGAGAAGTGGGCTCCATGTTCTGGATTTGAAATGTAAAGAAGTTTCTGCCTGCAGTCTCTGAGAAATCTAAGTTTAAGAAAGGGGTTATAGATTCTTATAGGCTATGTCTGTTGCTATTCCATATGCTGATTTGGAGGAGTGCTATGCACTTAATGCACTTAGCAGAGTGTTCCAAATACTGTTCTTGGGGACCAAACTGAAAACTGGATTCCTGTATGTGATCTCTCTTTTACTTGAATACCTGTTCTACATGAAGACACTTAAAAATATCATGTCTTTATGCAAGAAATAATAGATGTTTTGAATCTGTTACCTACATGACATAGTTTTAGTTTTTGGTGCAAGAGAATTTGCTAAATGAAAACTTAGCAGACTTGGTAGCTGACATTTCAGTCTATTAGCTGTAAGGCTTCAGTATATAGGAATGAAGTACCTTCTGAAACTATTTGCTGATTGCAGCCTTTCAATCAAGACTTAGGATGTGACTCAAAGAAGCTGAGTTCCACTCAGGGAACTGTGAGGTTAATACAGAAATACTGATGACATTTCATGTATTGTTTAGAAGATCAGGATGAGTTTGTCATAATTTTTCTTTTACCATAAAATTATTGTATAAAAGCTTCTAGATCTTGAATTCTTTTGATGTAGTTGAGATTGTCCCAACCATCAAGCATGGCATTATTTCAGATTAGGTCCTGATTTTTCCTATTGGTTTGTGTCAGCTTCTGCTGGAGTGGTCAGTAGCCTGTCCATTAATTGTTTTGTGAGTCATTGGGAAGGTGCTTTATAGAAATTCTAAGAAAATAAAGTGATGGTTGTAGTGGTCTTTTCTCAAGCATGGGAGGCAATTTAATTGTGGGCAAAATGATGTTCATAAGGGGGGGGAAATAAAACCCTTAGGAAGTTAGTGATTGAGTCAGAAGTTGTGTAGAAATAGTGATTGGTACAGCTTTACTAATCTAGGGATAACAGAAAAAGGAAGGTCTTTTTCAGTTCTGAAAGCTGAGGAGCATCTCTCTCATGTTTGGATTAGGCCTCTTCTTTGTTACTTCAAAGAATAGCATAATGTTCAAAGCAAGGAGCTATGACCTTAGCAGTAGCACTTTGAATGAACGAGAGAGGAACAAAAATAGAGTGAACAGAACAAGGTGGTGCTTATCTGGATTAAAGAAACACATGCCAAAGCAACTGAGATAAGAAATTTGATATCAAACTTCTAGCTTTTTAGGGAGATTAAAAGAAGAATTTCATTTTAGAATGCTGCCACTGTTACCTGTTGAATGGTGGGTGTAATGAAGAAAGCAAGCAGTGGGAAAGCCATGAGGGTTGAAAAAGGCTCATAAGATCCTTGTACTTCAGACTTCCTGAGCTAGCATTGGCATCTCTATGAGGCATTTTTTGTGGTGCAGGTTAGTTATATGAATCATACTGATTCATGACTTTGAAGAGGCAACTTGTACAAGGTGTTTATTTATACATGTTACTAGGAATAGAGGAAGAAAAGTGAGCAGTGAACCGGATGTCTTAGTTTCATTCCCATTTCTTTACACTAAGAAGAACTGTGGAAGCAATGAGAGGATGGGGCTTGAAGAAGAAAATGATTTTGTTTTCAAGTGGTAGCCCGTGGGCTAAGATGAGCCTGAGCTTTATGTGTCAGAAGAAGGGTTTCAATGGAGATCGACAATCCCACAGATGAGAAGTTTTGAAAGAAGCTTTTTTTTTTTTTTTAAAAGGAAAAGTCCATACTCAAATTTGCTGAAAAACTAGAAAACTAAAATCTTTGGAGCATTGCCATCTAGTGGCGTTACCTGCCACTATCTGTTACTTAAAAAAAAAAAAAAAAAAAAAAAAAAGATTGACTTTTGTGGGCCTTGAACATAACAGATATCATTTGTATGGTACTAATTTAAAATTATTTACACTGCTCACATCTGTTTCTCACAAATTTCTGGCACTTGTCTAATTTCATGACTACGAATAACCTAATCAGGGATAAGCATGATTTCTATGTAGCTGATGGTAAAAATTTGAAGTGACTTTGTCAGGAAAACTTAAAATGGTACGATTTTATAGTAGATCAGATCAAGAAAGCAATAATTTGTTTGCTTTCAAGTCTTATCTTCATTGTGAAAAATGTCCAGGTGTTTAAAAAAAAAAAAAACACAAACTTTTCATTCACATCTATGAAAAAAACATGTAGCAGAGCAGAGGTTTACTTATCAATATGTAAACATCTCCAGGTCAGCTATAACTGTCTCCTAGAGTTGACTGTTGAGTTTATTTTGTATGTGGCACATGTCACTTGCTTTTGATGTCCTGTTTAATCTTGACATGTTCTGTGAGTATCAGTTGTTTGAGAGTTTAAAAAAAAAAAATCAAGTCTTCAGAGTTAGAAAAGTGAGTTAATCAGAATGTATGTTTATGAACGTTATGTATATATGTAGGTGGAAACAGAATATTATTAGATTAGTACTATTGTTGCATTGAACTTTCCTTCTTGTTTCTGTCTTCCAGAAATGAGAAGTCTGAATGATTTTCACATTAACTCCCATTTTCTTACTTGGTATAAACTTACTGAATTGAAAGCTATTTATGACAAAAGTGTCCTAAAAGAGTGATAACTCTTACATTGTTCACTTAAGATTGTAAAATGCCTAAGAATCTTTTGTTTTATACCTTTCTATATCTTGTATAACTTCTCTTGACATTCCTTTTATGCATGCTCTCACCTTGAAGTGTCAGAACCACTGAATACTTAAATGTAAACAAAAACTAGGAGGCCAAACACTTGCCCAAAGTTAGACTTTCAGTTCCACTTTCACAAGAAACAGGTCTTTTTTCAAAATTTCCACTTAAAGTAAGGAACATTCCAGAAAGAGTTCAAGAAGTACTCTCAGATTTGCAATCTTTTTCTGCATTACTGCTACATTTTAAAGATTCCTTTTTAACATCCAGTTGTACTTCAGAGGCATTTTGTTTGCTAAATCAAATGGCTGGTTCTCATTTATGTTGAGACCTCCCTGCTGTTCCCATTTACACAGTGTTTTGATAAGTCGTAACATTAAGTGCAACATATTTCTATTTTAAGTGAGAATGAAGCATATTGCATCAGATATACACCTGGCAGTGACGAGCACGAACAAAAATGCAAGGAAAGGAAACTTCAATATTTATTTATTGTTTAAAAGCTACCCCAAACCTGACTTACACCAGTAGATGTCAGCGTTGTCACATGCCAATGTGCCAGCGTGTTAAGAAAAATATACGTAATTATTTTTTCTTGTTCCTCTGTACATTTAATAATTGGTGAAACAATATATTTTCTAATTCTGGTTCTCTAAGAACTATGTAGGGAACAAAAGTAGTAATTATTGTACTGTCAAACAAAGGAACAACAAGAATAGCTAAAAATACAGATGAATTTTCAATTATTTAAGTAAAAAAATTGTCATTTTTTACGTAAATCCTGTAAAACACCTCTTTAAGTGATGAATGATAGTAGACTTGGAATAGTGATTACTGCTGTTCTCTTGTTTTATTGGTTTGGTAGAAGTAATATGTTCTTCAGATCTTGATTTGGCTTTTCAGGTGCCAGGAGCAAAGGAAATAAGGATAAGTTATTATAAATTACGTGTATATGTGGACATGTGTATATAAATATGTGAGTTACGTTGTGTTGTTTGTGATAAATATTTTTGAAAATGAAACAGTGATAGGAAATTAAGATGTGTAATTACTTAATACAGCAACTTTCTGAAGTGAAATATTCTTTGTTTTCAAGGTGATTGTTATAGGTGAGTTTACTTAAATTAAAAAGGGCAAGCAAACAATAATCAGAATCCTATCCCAAAGGAATCACAAAAAATACTGCTCAAAACCAGCCCAACATTCCTGCTGAAATAATTTCTTTGGGGCTTTTAAGTGTATCTGACCATAACCACAGTACTTGAATTGTGTATTTGCTATGCAAAAAATCATAAAATGCTCTTCATACTCAGAGGTTGCTGTTATAATGTGACTTTATTTATGAGTAATACACATCATAGACCTAATTGTGAAAGTCCTAAAATCAGAGGCTTAGCTGCAGGTTTCTCGTATGTGTTATTTCTATCTTCAGTTATTTCATTTTGAGGAAAAAAAAAAGTTTTTCTGGTTTGTCTAAAAATTACTTATTTTTCTATTTCTGTACTTTTCAGTCTGACAGTATCCAAATAATTTCTTTTGTGTTGCTGCAGAATTTGTTATGAAGGAGTTCCTGTTTCAGAACTGTTTCCGAATAATCAGAAAGATGGGATTCACTCTCTTCCACCTCATACATCACAAACTCTACCTGAACGGCAAAAAGCTGAAAGTAGTCTTAATAAAACACAACTTCGACTGATAGGAGAGAAAGTAAATAGTTTTAATAGTTGTCATGTAATTGTACAATTCTAAAAATGAAGCACAATGTTTTGGAAATATTTTTTAGTTGTTTTTCATTCTTCTGTGTGAAACATCTAGGAAGTAAAGATGTTTTCTTTGACATTTGACAAGATTCAGTATGAAGATGTTTAAAGTTTTTCTTGATGGGGAGTGTTATTCTAAAATCTCATGACTTAGCTCTTAATTCATTCTTTACCACATTATCATATTATTATAATGACAGGCAAAGCTAATAAAACTACGAACTATGTAGTTCTTTCAGTTGGCAGAGCCCTATAGATCACAAGACTTCACTGTATTAGATGCACTTTAAAGTGTTTTCTATTGCAAAATCATGTACAAAACCATATTTTATCACCTTATAGTTCAGACTCAATACTGACAGCAATAAACTTGATTTGTGTTAGCTGCTAACTGAGTTCCATTTGTTTTGAAGGTTACCATTTATCCAGTAGCCTTGAAAATGTTTTGGGCTCCTGTTCCACCAAAGTTCTTTGCTCCAATTTCTTCTATGAAAGAAATTTTATTTCCTAAATATGAGGTAAATATTCTAAAAATATACCTTTTGCAAAAATATTTGATTTTCTAATGTTTTATATATATATTATCTGTATTAGTTGCATTTTGTACTGCTATTTTAGTAATGCTTCGTTATTTATAAGTATGGTATATAACTCAATGTACAGTTTGTATTAATATACACTAAATAATATGTAATTTCCATTCTACAATCAGGAAGTTTCTGGTAGTATTTATTAACTACTAATTGCTACTCTGTCTCGCTTATTAGCTTTCAACATAAATTTAACAATATTTTTGCACGGGCTTTCTTCTGCTATATTGGCTCTGATACAAATTGTTATATATAAAAATGTAATAGAAACAATGGCAACTTATAATTTTGAGTTTTAAAACTTTTTCAGTGTAAGATCTCCTCTATAGTATGTTGTTGGACTTATGTATGAATGGCTAGTCTCTTTCGTGTCTACTAAATGCCCACATTCATGATCCATTGAACCTTCCTATAGCTAAGATTACAGTAGAAACAGCCTTTCACAACCAATTCTCACCCCTGTGCAAGATGTAGAACACACTTATGTCTGGATTAATTAACAGCAGGAATGAGCCTTGTGTAATTTGCTGTTTCCTAGCCTTACTGTTACCTGGACTGAAACCTGTTTTAGTGTCATTATATGGAGTGCTGTGAGCTGACGTAAATTACCAAGGCTACAGATAATATCTTTAGAGAATCAGGTAGCAATAATTGTTCATTTCAGGTAATGTGCCCCTTTTGCACTATATAATTCTTGATCTTATTAAAAAGATGTTCCGCTGTCTGTCCTTCAGAAGCTTATGATAAATGGCTTCTGTGATGTTGATTTTTGATCATCATATCTCTAGCCCAAATATGTAACAGGCTTGACTTGTCTGTTACTACTGCTTCTGTAACTGACAAATAATGTTGTATATATCTAAATATGCAAATATATAATTAATATTTCAGAGCAATGTTATTGAAGATATCACTTATGAAGACTTCTTAATTAATTATGAAGAAGAGTTAGAAGCTGAGCAAGATGATCTTGATATCTATGATATTTTACAGGTGTGTATCATGGTATTTTTTTGAATGTAATTAAACTTAACAAAACAATTCTTAATTTGAAGTGATAAAACAAGATACTATTATATGTAGTTGACTGCTATAGTTAGCTATATATATATAACTTGCACAGAGATATAGCTAACTATATGTAAATGAAATACAGTATTTAAATCTAGTTCATTTTTAAATATAAATAAAATGCCTAATCTCATGTTTTAGAACCTGAGACTGTTCTTAGTTGCTTTTGGCATAGGAGCTATAATGTGTCCCCAGAAATATCTTGTTTACAATAGGGAACATTACTGAATGTTCTACTATATGTAGACATCTTAAAAACAGCATGAGTCAAGGAGGAGAATAAGGAAAGCAGAATATTTCTAAGTGTGATTTTTTTTTTTTTTGTTTTATGTAGAATTTCTCCAAAGTAAAATTCTGACCATCTTAAATGCCTTTGGTCTTTGGAGGTAATGCAGTAACAAAGTCATAGGCTTCACAGAGAGCTTGAAGTGCCAAATGATACTATTCACTTCAAAGTGCTAACCCTAAGTAAACATATTTAAGTGAGTGGATCTGAGAGGTAGAATTCCTTACCAAAGAATGTGAGGTACAACTGAGTATTCTTGTATCTGAAACAGCTGAAGCCTGATTTATTATATTATATGATTTACTTATACTCTTTGTTTTACTTATAGCCAGAAACTTTGCTGAGAAGGTGCCACTCGTTCTCACATTTTTCTGACAGTGAGATCTCAAAGGTATTTTGTATTTACTCTTATTGTTCCCAAACTATCATCTTCTATGCGTAGAAGAAATTCTTATGCTGAGCTAAATTGAACTTCAGACATATAATGGCATCAGCATTAAGTTTCTAATCCATAAAATGATATGTACTTCTAAAATGTCTACTAAAGTAATGTTAAGCATTTCATGAAATACATAAAGCTGCAGTAATTCATACATGTTTTTCACCTGTGCAACAATGACTTTTATGGTTTATATAGTTAGTGTTTAATTGAAATTTGATTGTGAGTAAGAATTTGCAGAATCTGTATATAATACTTCTGTATAGTCCATAACAACCTGCTAAATGTTATGGCCATTTTGAGATGGATAGGAAGCATCATAGCAGTTCAAATTGTATGCAATAATAAATTTGTAACTTAAACACTGTATCTGCTATCTAACTGAGCATTGATGATTGATTTTTAAAACATCAGAGTTTCCTGTTTAAATACAAGTAGTCTTGTTGAATGCTTCATTTGTTTGTTCCTTTTTTTTCAGATTAACAAGGGCTTTTCTCTGTAACTTTCAGACAGTAGACATAAAGCTGCATTTTAATTTCATTGACAAATTTGTGTTACGCCTTATATTATAATGTAAGACAAATGAAATGGAATTAGCTAAAAGAGTAGGATGTAATATTCAAACTGTGAATATTATGTAATGACTAATTACAATTAAGCACAATCATAATCATTCTTTTTGACTTTTGTCAGGTGATTCAGGGTTTGGGACACAAAATGTAAGGGTACCTAATTCAATTCAGACCTTAACTGTATTTCTAGATAGTACAGTTGTATTTCTGAACTTTACAGTTGTCCCATTTTTCTGTTCTGATGTCATTAATAAATCTCTGTTCAACTTTTTTTAATGTCACCACCAGTGGTATATGTTCTTCATTTTAAAATTTCCATTCCTACAAGGAATGGGGTATCTAATTCAAATCTCTAGGATGTTATCAAGAGAAAAGATTAATTTTAGCCCCTTAGAGCTTCAAATAACTTTCACTTAATGTTTCAAATGTCTTTGTTTTGATGCATACCTGGAGGTTTGTGGTTCTTCTGTCATATTCAATATTGCATCTTCAAGTGTAGTAGCTGCTTTTTTCTTTATAAATTTATTCAAAATAAAATCCTGTTTATTCAAACCAAACAAATGTGATGTGTAAGTCTTAATTCAAATGAACATTTAAATGAAGAATTTCATTTTTTTTAAGCAGATAAGTTTGATTAAAAGATCAGTCTCAGCTCCAGAGATGACCTGTTCCAGACATGAAACTGTGTTACAGATTTCAGATAATTTCAAAACCAGCATGAAAGAGTTAAAGGTTATGAAGCAAAAGATAGCTGAGCCAAAGGTTGAGACAGAGACTGGGAGAAGTTCCCCCACCAAGTATCTACTGAATCAAATCTGTGATTGCCACTCAAAGCTGACAAATGTACCAGTGGAAAAAATGCCTGCTTTGACTGAACAGGATGATAATGAGAATACTGTACTTGCAAAGAGAGCTCAAAAAGCTGGAGTGAAATATGTTGTTTTTCCAAAGAGAAAGAAGAAAAAGAAATCAAGGAAAACAATAAGTCCTAGAAAACTGGATGCTGTGATTAAGAAATTAAATCAACCTCCAAGAATTCTTAAAAGGTTTTCTTTACTGTTTTTTCATTTTAAAGAATGCATTTTAATTTGTAGCTCCATTATCTAATTACAGATCTTATCTTTTTACATATCAATTACTGCTCTAAAACACTGTTCTAGTGAGTGCTTATTATTTATATACTAATGATAGGGGTTACCTTAAAAATTATCCAAGCTGTAGTTTTGATTTTAGCAGAATGATACTTTTTAAATACGTGTGCTTGAAGTGTAAGCTTAAAAGCCTCCCAAAGGTTTTCTTGTTTTGTGTGGGGTCATGTTATGTGTCCACAGAGTAGCTTACATTGGTGCTTAGGCCTGGTCTTTCAGGCATTTTTCACATTCAGGTTCTCCTTTTTCTGCCTTTTCACCTTTCTATATGTCTATATGTGATATACTACTATAATAAAATGGGACTAAGGGAGACTGTGGCCTTCTTCCAAAGTTTTATATTAGACAGTACTATGTAGTTGAAGTATTTCACATCAGTTTCTTTAATCCATGGGGGTTTCATCTTTGTTATTTTACATTATTATTGTTCTTATTGTTGTTCGTATTGTTCTTATACCCGATTGCTTTATTTTTCCTTCAATTTTCCTTTTTCCCAATGGGAAATTTAAATATGAAATATTATAAATATAAATACATATCTATAATGATTTTTTAGAATTTTTTTAAATTTTTTAGTATTCTCTCCTAGTATTTAATTCAGTGCTAGCAAGGGCTAGTAATCTTTGTGAAAAATATTCAGTGTTTCAATATTTCAGTGTTTAAAGATTTTTTGTTTATTTTACTTGAGGTCTCAAACAGATGTTGATCGTGATCTTTTTTGAAGGCTTTTTTTTTTTTTTTTTTTAGAAGAGGCAAGTTTTTTCATCTTACAGTTTTGGAAATGTCCTTTCAAGTTCATATGTTGTAGTGGTCATTTAACTTTGATTGCTAATTCTTATATTCTCACAACCTCCTTAAAATATCTATCAACCATATGTTTATATCATATAGATATAGATATATGAAGCATCATCAATATGTCTATTCATCTAGTATTTATCATCAACATATTTAACGAAACTGAAATACTGTCCTTTTTTAGATTTAGTACTATCGTTGTAAGCTGAAGTTAGAAGCTTTTGGAAGAAAGAAATGTGAAATTCCAAATAAGTGCTTAAGTATTTGGCGTCAAAAGTCATTCAGGATTCTGTTTTTCTCATAACTTCAATAATATTCTTTAAGTGGCTGATTTTAAGAAGTAATTATTATTCATAAACATATTGTCAACTATTTTCTTAATTGTAGTTTGGCAGACTGTAATTTAACATTGTTAACATAGCTGGAAATATTTAGTTAATTTTAATATATTTTTCCTTAGGTCTGTGTCTCTAGGAAGACTTCTTATTCATAATAAATTCATTATCAAGGTATCTCCAGAAATCAAACAATATCAGAGCCCAAGCATCCCTTGTTTGTTAGATTTTGAAAAGTTTGCTAAAGTGAGGGGTGGAATTCCAAAAGAAACTTCTGCTCGTGCATGGGTCAGTGGAATCTGGAACTGCTGGTTTGATGAAACATTCCCCGCTTGTGTTCCTGAGAAGGATATTGAATTGTTAAAAGGAGCAGAGGCAGTGGACTTTCAAGAAACAAATCTAGAAATAGAACTAGTTGACTCAGTACAGCCTATTCTGCTTGAAGGTGCAGTAGTGAGTACTGCAGATTTAGAAGAAGAAGTGAGAAAACTGACTGGTCTAATAGAAAAAGTTGATCATCCTTCAGCTTTTCAATATTGCAGACGTGGAGCAATACAAAGAAAGTTAGGCAAGCTGAAGTCAGCTATGGATGACTTGGAAAAAGTAAGTTTAATGCCCAGATTTCCTACTGTGTCAGACCCATTTTTGGTGCAAAAAATTTCATTTCCCCTGTATGGTTGTTAGCACATTTGAGAAGTTTATTCTGCAAAAGAAAATGTTCTTAATTTGTTTGTAGGCTATAAGCTTAGAACCACTACTACTTGATGCTTACTGGCATAGACATTTGATTTACCTCTTTCAAGACAAATTTCCTGCTGCTTTAAGTGACCTGAATTTCATAACTAAATGGAACCAAAATAAAGTAGGTAAGTATCTACTGAAGTTAATTTTAGAGTACTTAAAAAAAAAAAAAGATTATATTCATTAATTTAATGAGGAAAGATGATTATCCTATGCTGGGGACCACATGCTATTGTGCGTTCAATCAGTCCTGTTCTACTGCAAGCTTTATACAATGTGTACTATGAAGGAGGACGTTAAAAGGAAATTTTGTCACCTGCTGGACCGAACAATAAAGAGAATCAAGTTTGGTCTATGTCTTCTAAAGAAGAATTGACAGAAGTTTTTAGGTATCTGTTATCTGTATGGACTGTGAACTGGTGACTAAGTAGCAGTTCTTCAGAACAAGCTCAGATGTGAGTTGTCAGTGCAGCCTTGCAGCAGGGGAGGCTAGCTATACTCTGGATGCATTGAGAAGAGTGTGGCCCTGCACGTAAGGTAAATTGATTCCCCTCTGCCTGGCTGTGGTGTTGCATCTCCAGTACTGTGCTTGATTTGAGAGAGAAACTGGAGAGTCCTTTGGAAATCTGTTAAGATGGTCAAGTGCCTGGAACATATCCTTTTGTAAGGAAAGGCTGAGTAAGCAGATTTGGCCTTGAGAAAGTGATGCTAAGAGGGGAATCTGTCCTCAGTTATGTAATATGTAGTAATAGAGAAGACAGAATCAGACTTTTCTTTATGATGCTCTGTCAAACAGGAGGTAATAGACAGAAGTCCCAACAATGGAAATCCGTGTTGGGCATGAAAGTATTCACTGTAGGAGTGGTGAAGTACTGAAGCAGATGCTTCTTGGAGATTTAAAATCTGGAGAAGGCCCTGAGCTACTTGACCTCAGTATTTAGCCTTGATTTAAGCAGGAAATTGGACTAAGGGAGTTGAAAGCTCCATTATCATGTACCATTTTTTAATGCTTCTTTGAATAACTGATTTTAATTTGCTGAAACCATTTATCTGTGAAGTGCATCCAAAGGATAGCTAAGCAATATACTAAGTTTTAAAGTCACTGTATTTTTGTTTTAAACATGATGCATTCATTGCATTATCTCAATGCATAGTTTAAACTGTTAGAACTGATTAGTCAAGCGACTGCATTTGATGATTAACATCTTTAGAGAAAGTATGTGTAGGAAGTATTTGTCACGAGGAGAAAGCTTTTAAATTGAAGGATGATCGTGCAAGATAAGTAGTTGCACATTATTCGTGGATAAATGTGAGCTGTAAATTTAGAGGGGATTTCTAACCGTTTTAAGACTGAAGCTCTGGAGTGGCTTTCTGAATTGAGTAATGGAACTGAGTGAGGAGTTTAAAGCAGAGCTCGATAATGTTAAATGAATTTTATATCTGTATTTGTGACCATACAGATTTAAATTCATACTAGTCTTTGACTGTCAGGTCCATTACTTTATTGCAGGTGAGGGAAAAGTGATACTGCTTTTTTTGCATTACATCCTATTACATGTTTCTCAGGGCTTTGTCAAAGCTATCTGCAAGGGTCAGGTGGTGAAGTTCTTTTCTTTACCCTCACATTGAAATATCTTGCTTATGCTCTAATTATGATCAGTTGTAACTGATCAGAGGTCAGCTCTGCTTGAGTACAGAGGGTGTGAGAATTCCTTCATCAGATTGTTATTGTCTACTGGAGAATTCTGTTTCATTGTATTTGGTATTGCAATTGAGGCCTGCTACAGAACATGAAAATGAGAACATCCTTCTTCTGAAAGTTTTATATTATTTGCTGGTGTGGAGGCTTAAAAGACTATTGGTGCCCTTGTCCTCTGCTGTTCTGGTGCCACTGTCCTGTGTGCTCTGTTACAATTTTTTTTTCTTTGGCTCTTTTACACTAGAAGTTTGTTAGGTGTTGGGAAGTGTTCAGCCACTTGTAGTGTGAAAATGAACGAGTGGGGTGCATTGACCCAAGCCAGGACTTAAGGACCTGTATAGCTACTTCCTTGCACCTTTTCCCCCACCCCCTGCAGGACAGGGGAGAAAATAGGATGATCAAAAGTGAGGTAACTTATGGGTTGAGTTGCAGACAGTTTAACAAATAAAAAGTGAAGTTACAAAGAAAGGGAAGACAATTACAACTTCCCACAAGCAGTGCTGCTCACACTACTTTAGTCCCAAATCCAAAACATAGCACCATATGAACAGCTAAGAAGAAAGCTAGCTCTATTCCAACTAGACTCAGTACAGTGGAATAACTATATATAGGTCCATTTAAACTAAGTCTACTCTTTATATTGTGACCCACAAGACCAACTCAAATGGCTTGATGGGACATTTCTACTGAACTCTGCAGAGAGCAAGGGGAATTTAGTACCTGTGAATCCCATAAAAGCTATTAGTTTGCAGCTGCATGGATTTGAGGATGGAGCACACAGCTCTAAATTTTTGAGTTCTGTTGCTTAAATTAAACAACACCCACACTTTTTTGATAAATGTACTATTTAATTTCTACTGTTTGTTTTAAATATCATGTAAGAAGGTAAAATTATTTTGGACTCCTAAATTGCCTTTTATGTTTTGTGGGATTATTTCAGATGCATACCTATCAAAGGCTGAAATTTACAGAAAACAGGGTGATAATACAATGGCAATCATCAATTACAGCTCTGCAATTCAATGTGACTCTACAAATGATGACATTTATTTCAGAAGAGCTGAGTTGTATTTTGAGGAAAATCAGTTGTTGTTGGCTATGGATGATTATGCCAAAGTAAGCTGAGTTTTTTTGTATTGTTACAGTAATGTTGTAGTTCTGTTTAACTTCAAAAGTAAACTCTGTTTCTATATCTGGAAGGTAGCTTTGAGCACAGATATCCTTTCTAATAAATGTTGTTTAAGAAGAAATGAGTGTCATAAAAATTACTTATTTCTGTTATTGCTGTCTGGTAATTCAATAAATTAATGAATGTCTACAGATTCTCAGGCACTGCTAAGCTTGCATCACTGTTTCTATTCTCACTGTACCTTTAATAAAAATGACAACAGATAAGAGAATAAAAAAAAAGAATGAAATGTTATTTTATGACACTTTTATAGCATTACATAATTCTTTTTTTTTTTTTAATTATAGTGTTTTCAATATAACCCAAAAAGAACAGATGCACTTATGAAACATGGAATATATTTCTTTGACCATTCAATTTTGACTACAGCTCTTCAGGATTTTACAGCTGTGATTAGAGAAGACCCTAGCAATGCTCAGGCGAGGTATAACGTAGTGTGACATAAGTATTTGAATTTTAATTGGATTATTAAGATATTAATATGTAAAAGACTAAATACACATTAAATAGTAATAAAGCAATTGTGTTTTCAAAGAGGTATATAACAGAAATAGAGTAAGACTATTAGGCCATGATATTCATAGGGGAATCTTTGTATTACTTTAGTGACTTTGGATAAGTACCTAAACCTTAATTTAACGAAGCACAGAACCATGTACTCAGATTCATCTGAAATACTGCAAATATAGAATAGGTTTGATTGTGCAAATTGTGAAGAATATCCTGTATTGCATAGTTCTATGCTTAATTTCCATTGGATTTCTTGACCCTTCGCATTATACTTAGTTCTGTGGGGAAAAAAAACAAATATATGGATGAGAATAATCATCATTTTTGAATTACAACAGTGTTTTTGATTTTTGACTTAGGCTGATTTTTTTTCTAGCTTTTCCACTGTAAAACTTAACTAGTTTGTATTAATGTAAATTATTGTAGGAGTATCATTTCTATTCTGTAATCTGTGAAATAATTAAAATATGCAATACTGTATTATGGCACTCAAATTTAGATGCAAGACTACTTTTTCCTTGGAGTGTAGAATTTTGAATTTCATTGAGGAGTATTAATAGGTAACTCTGCATACTTGACTGCTTTAAGGAAATATTAAAGAATAGAATGGATGCTTTCAGAAAGCTTTAATACAGCAATGAGACTTCCTCAAATCTTATGTAAACAAGAAATAAAAGCAAACGAGCATTTTTTTATACTCAAATTGCTGCACTAATAGACTGTAGAAGTTGGAGAGTCTCTCATTCAACTAATCTCTAAGCTGACGGTGCTATGTTATACTGAGCTTGAATTATGGAAGTAAATGATCTGCCTATGTGGTACAACTGTAGGACCTTGTTCCTTCAGACCTGCTTTAATACACTGAGAAATAAAAATAAATGCTTATTCTGTTCTTCAACATTTCCCCCCCTAAATAATTACTTCAAATTTGCAAGGCATAAACAATGGATGAATGCTTGGTATTATTTTAACTTGGGTTGTTTCTTCGTTATTAGGCTATATCGAGGAAGAGCATATGCTAAACAACAGCAGTATAGAAATGCAATAGAAGACTTAACAGCAGCAATTCATCTAGACCCCTCTTGTTGGTTAGCATTCTACTATAGAGGTTGTATCTTACGGGAGATTGATACAAAAAGAGCTCTGCAGGACTTCAGTGTTTCTGGTATTGTTACCTCTAAAAGTGCATGCGTTTGTTTAAAAAGAGAAATTATCCTTAGCCATTGATTACTATACTACAGTATAGCAAAATTGTTTATTGTTCAGGTATTGAAAAATATAGTCGTTTTTCAGTATTTGCTAATAATTTGTTCCTTAAGTTCACTACATAAACTTTTGCTGCTGTTGCTACTCCCCAGGTATTTTCACTCTGCTTAGTAAGCATTTTCAGCTTCACTTCTGACAATTTGAATGGATTTAACTGGGAAGTATATATGTTTTGAAGAAATTTGAAGCAATGTTAAGCCACTTGTGTTGTAATCTAATATGTTATGTTGCTGTTAATCAATTATATTTTATAAAACTCCAGGAAAGCTAGAGTGAATTGCAGGTAAGTATAGTGGAGTGACCACATGATAGTATTTGAACTATTGATTTTTTTCATTCCTTCTTTTTTGCAGTACTCATCAATGACAGTAAGGAAAATTTCTCTTCTTTTCTTCATCGTGGGATCATTTACTCAAAGCAACATCGATGGTCAATTGCAATCCATGACTTTGAAAGCGTCATAGCTTTGAACAGGTAACTGGACTTGAGAATTTTAAAATTTTATGTCCTTATTACCTGAAACATAAAAGAACTACAAAAAGGAAAAGTACTAATCAAGGAGCCACTTCTTAATCAGAAAATAGATTGAATTTAAAACACAGTGAAATATAGTGTTATCTTCTCACTCTTCTCACTTAACTTAGTATAAATATGATAAAATTATTGATTTCAAATTCAAATTTTATTTTACCTCATATGGCAACTTGGCTAACAAATTGCCATTTGGCAGATGAAAGGTAAAATTGAAATCCTAATTAGAGGTTTCCTTTCTGAAAGGAAATTTGCCTGCAGTGCATGTGAAATCACTGTTTTTGCCAAAAAGACTATGCTACAATATTTTGCAGTAAATGGTGTCTATGAAATAAGTTAAAATGAAGTCCTCATAACACAAAATAAAACAAAACTGATTGTGATCTGTTACAGTTGGTGACTGAAGCTCATGCTGTTTTCATGAATCAAGTTTCTTCCTACCACTTAGTACTTTATGAACAGACTGTTTGCACTGTTACAGACAGTCTTTCAAAATGAAAAAAACTTCCTATTCCAGTTATTTATCTTAAAAGAATGGATAACTAATATAGAATTCTTTCAACCTCAGTGACCTTGTCTTGAGCAAAGGCATTCCATTCCAATCTGTGGCAGATGTATAGCCCCCTCAGCTCTCCCGTTTTCATGGCTCTTTTGTAGGAAATCTAGAAGTTGCCTCATAACTTTCTACATGAGATGACTGTGCAAGATATTGCAAATCCTGCAAACTGATCTCTTTCACTATTAGCCAAATAAGTAAAGCAGGTGGGCAATATGGGAGATGTATGTTTTGTTGGAATCTTTTGTAAGCAACTGTGCTTTTCAATTGGAGAATTGTGTTGATATATTCAGTACATGTGAGTTACCATCTAGATCTATCACTACTCAATTCTTGGAGTTATCTCCTCAGCTGGAAATTACTATAGTTTTGCTCAGCCTGATCACAAAATATGTTGTAAATGTCATAAAAGTAAATTAAGCCTGTTGCAGAGTTCATGAACTCTTATTTCATGCAATAATAGAATAAAATCTTTTTTAGCTCTATCATCTTTGCTTACTTAAAAATCGGTTTGATACTGCTGTTGCATCTGGATCAATACTATGAAGCTATTCGACAGTTTACTAATGCTATTAAAATTGATCCTCTCAATGTTCAAGCCTACTTATATAGAGCGCAGGCATATCATAAGGTAATACTTTCCTTTGGTTTTTGTTTGTCACTTATACAGCTTTATATTTAGAGTTGTTACAAGTATTCTAATGTCCATGCCTTCGTATTACATTGTTAGAACCTGTTTATAGCTATTCACTTCAAGTGGTCCTCATCACTGTAATAGAATTACATACTTTTCAAATATTATAAAACAAAACTGGCATGTAACAACAGAATATTTCAGACTTAATTTGATTTTTTTTTTTCTATATCACTGTCAGTCTAGTCTGGAGTTTAATACATTATACTTGTAATGTATTTCAGTGTTTAACTTTTTTCTGGACACGATGTTTCTGAGAATTTTCATTTTTCAAGAAACTTTTTTTTTCCCACTACAAATGGCAGGAAGCTGTTCTAGAAGTTTTAGTTTACTGTTAAAATATTCTAGATCTGTGTAGGATCTGAGAATAGTTTCTGCTAGCCGTTGTTTTTTTGAGAACTTCTCAGGAGTGTGAGGAATGTATTCTTCAGTGTGACTTAATTTCTGTAGATGGGCATTGGAAAAATGGAAACAATCATTTCTCACAGTGCTTAATTTGTTTACTACGTGTTTTGAGTAATTATTTACCACTTCATTTTCGTTGAGTGAAGTAAACTACTTTTTACTCATCAATTCACTTAGATGGCCTCATACCTTTAAGGTCTTTTTTTAATGATACTGGCTCTAAAAAGTTGTCTGATAGTTCACATTGGAGGTCATCCACTAATGCTCAGGTTGCTTCTGTAGTTTGTTTGAAATGTATAACTAAAATATGTAGAGTAGCTAAACTAAGATTAGTATGTTCAGTCCATCAATATTCTTTGACAGTTCCAGTTGGCAGCTAGCTATCCAAATGGATTGGTTCTTGGGATCTTCACTGCAATGATTCCTGCTATTTCTCTTCTCCATCTGAAAAAAAGTGAATGGGACTGCAAGCACAAACTTTAAAAATCACTGCTGTAATGATTTCATTTAAAATTAATCAGGACATATGTGCATGTGGATTTCATTATCTATTCTTCTTCCCAGTAGTCCAGAATCTTATTTGGATTTTAGGAAAGTAACGAAAATGTTTGCTGTTCAAATCTTCCCTGTGGGAGGGTATAGAAATCTGTAGGTGGTGTGATTCAGACCTTTGAATTAAAAAGTGTTGAGCTCTTGTTTAGAGGACATGTGCCTCGTGAGTTACTATGTGAGTATTATGTCCTGTAGGACCACATTTACAGAAATACTTGTCTCCAAATGTGTTCATTATAACAACTAAATAGTGGTTCTTTGTTTGTTTGCTTTAAATTACAGATTCATAACTTATCAAATGCTGTGAAAGATATAAATCGGGCCATTCATCTTTATCCAGATAAGGCAAAGCTGCAGATACTAAGGTAGGAAAGTGTCTAGTGAAGTCTTCACATGTATGTTATTCTTAACAGCATTTCCCATTGGAAATATTTTGGTGGACACTTCACATGCTTTGAACTCTGCTCTCAGTAGGTTAAGAACTGTATTTCCAAACCTTAGTAATTTTATATCTGCATAACCCTATTAATATAATCTCAAAAGGAAATGTGGTTTTGTAATTCCTACAATTTACAAAGATGTATGCATATTTTTTTCTTGGGGCTCTTATTTTAGAGAAAATTTAAATTGGATATTCATAAAAATAAGTAATTCAACTGTTTTTATTGGAATGCATTATTTTTCATTTTTTCTTCCTTTTATACAAAAGAAAATAAATTGTAGCAGCACTTGTGTTTTGGCAGAAATACCTGGGAAGAGCTTTACTAATTGTATCCAAATAATATTTCCTTACAGGGGACAGTATTTAATGTTGTTGAAGAAATATGAGCTGGCAAGCTTTTGTATTCACCAACTTGCAAAAATGAATGAAGGGAATGAAGGTAATGTCAGTTTGCCTGTGTTGTTGCACAATTTCTAATCAAGGAATTGAGTTTTTTTTAAAAAACAAAAGTCAAGCACTCCATTAGGTTAGTTACCATGAATCAGATAAAATATAGGATAATGTTTAAAGGTGGTAGGTGTGTATTTTTGGCTGTTTACCTCTAGTGATTTCAGATTTTTTTTTCTGTGGTGGCTTTTTTCTTCCTTTCAATTTTGGTAACTTATTAAAAAAAAAAAATATTTAGTGAGGATTCTGTGCTGGACTTCATACAGTCCTTCCTAATAAAATACTAAATAGCTCCAGGTCTGAACCTTTGCAACACATTTGACAGTAAAAATGTTGCAGTGTAGAAGTTCCTTGTTATGTGATAAGCATAAAATGGCAGTGTTCAGTGCATCCTTAAGTTATTCATGAATACATAGAAATGCCTATTCTGTGCAAGATGATTTATCTGTCTCTGGTAGGGATGAAGACTGAGTGCACAGAGTATAGTAAACAATGCAAGCATATGGTGATACTTCATAGTATAGATGTCTTAGATGTGGGGTGAGGAGGGTTTGTGGATGCTCAGCCATTAAGCTACCCTCATTGATAATTAATTGTTCAACTTGAGATTTTTATGTGGAGTTTTTGTTTGGATTTTTTGAAACAAAATATTTTAACAGTATTTTTAACATTTTAATTCTTATTTATTAACAATTTCAAGATATCTTATACTGGAAAAGACATGTTGAAGTGAAAGATTATCACTTTCTGTGGTGGTTTTCTTCCAGAGTCATATAAGGCTCAGCCTGTTCAGTACGCACTCATTCAGTCATTTTGTCAAAATCACAGTAAAGCCATAGAGTGCTTACGTGAAGCTGCTACAAGTCACCCTGAGCCTTCAATGTTTGTCCTCTTAGGAAAAATACAAATGAAAGCTGGGAAAACAGAGGTTAGAAACATTTACCTTATGCATCTATGTCAAGCAAGACAATGTTTTCTCTTAATTCTTTTAGTATTCTATGATATCTCTTAGTATACGAGTAAATCTTACTACTTAAAATTCAAGATGACCTGTATAAAGTTTTTCAACAATAGCAAAACTGCAATTCTGCATAATTTAGGAAATTCTAATTTTAACTCATTTTTGTTGGGAAAAAGTCATTAAAAAATACAACTGACCTCAGTATGTAACTGTATGTAGTAATTTTTTCTTTCTGCAAAATATCTTGTATTCTTTTTCTAATTATATACTGTATAAATATTTCATTAAGGTAAATGAAGCGAATATGTATCACTGCAAGTATTTTATCAACTTTTTGAGTACTTATATATCATATGACTTAATTAATACTGTTACTTCTCTGGCTCATGCAGTTAGCTAATGCTTGAGGCCTGCAGAATTGTTGAAATTGGTGGTATGAATATGTGATTTCTTTTTGTACTGTCCTATTTATTTGTGCAAAATGTACAAGGTCTTGTTTCCTTAACAGCAGCAAGCAACAGGTAAATCAAGAATAACTTCAATTTACCTATGTACTGACTTCTCTATTTAACATGCATGGTCCTTCTGCTTCACCTTAGGTTTGTTTTTGTGCATTTTTAAAATGAACGTCAGGTATATACTGTGCAAAAACCATACTCCTGCTCCCTGGGCTTTTATCAATTGGGATGTCTTGACATGTTCAAATTTTACTGTTAAGCTTGTGTGTTCTGTTAATCTCAAATCATAATGGGGCAATATTATTTCCACTGTCTTTGAAAGAATGAAGTGAAAGATGGCAATCGTTAGTACCATCTGATCCAACCCATTTCAGTTTTCACAGTTAAGGGGATGTGTGTTAGAGTCCTGCCCTGATTTCTCAGAATACTGGTCCCAGGGAGGGGGACTGCCTTACTGCCTGGGCAGGAATTAGAGAACTCTTCTAAAATGAGTAAATGACCCGACATCAGGCAGTGCTGCTCCAGAAACATCAAGGAACTCAATAGTTGTCATTTTTACATTTGTTTCAAAAACTGAAACATAAAAAGAATGGAAAATGACTAACAAGTCTTGCAAATGTCACGTTAAGTATTTTAAAATTCTAAATATTCCCTGTATTGTAGGATGCTGTGGGAAGTTTTAAACAGGCTGTAAATCTCCTGATGACCTCAAAGAAAATCCTGCCTCCTACGTTTGAGGCTGCAGAAATGTATTATCTTATGGGCCTGTGTTACGCGGAGAAGATACATTTATTAGAGGTTGGTATTAGTTATAGATAATGTGTTAGCCTTTGACTCTAGTACCTGCAAACAAAAATTATAACCAAGCGAATAACTTCAGTATTTTCAACAGCCTTCACTGCCTTAACAGTTTTTTAACTTACGTACATCAGATTGTCTTGCAAGTTTGTGAATAATTCTTTTCAGTGTTAATGTCTGATTTTTTTAACGTATGAAAATAATTCATGTTCTGATATCGTGACACTATTTTTTTTACCTTATCAATATTTTCATAGGTTTTATTGACAAATAGTTCTGTAGCAATCAGTGGCTTAATCAATTTGTACTAAACATAGACAAAGAAAATCTTAGATTATTGTTTTAATTATGGAATTTGTTGTATTTTAACTGCTTTTTGTATTACCGTAGCTCAAAACACCCCCTAGATGGTTCTGTTTGGCACTTAACTACATGATCCTTGAAAAAACAAAAAAAGTAACAATCAATGTTTTTCAATAAAATCAGTACCTCAGATTAGAGGTATTGGAAAAAAATAGTTTTTCTGGAAAAAAAAAATGTTGAAGTATTAAAGTCTACCTGTGGTCTTTGCAGAAGGCCTAGGGTGGGCTCTTGCAAATGTTTTCTATGTTGAAGTTTTAGTAAATGTGTCAGTTGCTGATTTACTAAAGGCTCAAGACTGTAACTAGAAATGTTTGAAATATTGTGCCCTGTGAAAATTTTATATCTTTTCATGTCTGCCTCTGGTCTGAATTGTCAGTGGTATTCTTTTGGAAGAAGACTTCTGAAGTTGTCATGTACCACATTAGATTAATTCAAACAATCGATGAAGTTAACTTTGTGTCATTGCACATCTGATATTATAGCTGTATATCCTGTGAAAGCCCATGACTGTGCAATGCATGATATGGTATAAAAAAAAAATGCCTCAATGAATTTTGAAGAAGTTTCATGCCAAGCACTGTAATAAATAACTGCACAATTTCAGCTTTTACAGGCAGGAAACCTTGTGCTTCACAGTTTTGCTAAGGATCCTTAAATGAGTCAGACTGTACCTCCCTGTGGTTATGATTGCACTGTTAGGGCATTTTAAGTCACAGTGGACAAAAACAATAAAAAAAAAGTGGATACATGTTATATTCAAAAGGCATAAATAAGTTATATCTCCCTGTACAAATGAATCAGTTGATTGTCAGTCTATGGTTTCAGCTGTGTAAACTGTTTAACCTGGATGATATGTCATTATTTTAGGCCTGTGATGCTTTTAGTATGGCTATCAGATTACATGCATGTTACCCTGATGCTTTTTATCAACGGGGACTGTGTCAAATGCAACTCAAACAAACGAAGTGCATCCGAGACTTCAATCGTGCACTTGTCCTTTGTCCATCACATTTCCAGGTAACATAAAGACTCCTTATTTGTCTCTTTGAGGCATTTTAGGATGAGTTCAAAGTATGACTGGTTTTGCATTTATGGGTATGTTGCCTTGTATTCTGCCAGCAGGCACAACGATATACATTTTTATAAAGCTTATTTCTTTTATGTAACTCTTGCCTTAAATAAGCAGCTTTTCTTTTAGTGAAATTATACTGTCATTTCTTCAACTTTATAGGCTTATATGGGTCGTGCTGCTTACTATGAAAGTAAAGGCAGATACTCTAAGGCAATTATGAATTGCAATGAGGCAATCAAAATAAATCCTAACAGTGTAAGAGCTTATTTTTATCGAGGAACACTTAAGTATCAAAATAAGGTGAGTATCTCTGTTGTTACTGCACTACTGCTTTTTCCCTTAGCACTTAGTACATGGGGGCTGCTCTAAAAGTAATACTACTTTATTATGGTGGCCCACAACATCAGAGGCCAGATGTTGGTGGTATGGCTGTAGAGGCTGAACCTACCACCAACACTCTGTTACGTGTTGTTTCCATGTGACAGATGGCAGCAAAGGGACAGTCTGACGGAATGGTGTCTGTCATGGAGATGTGTATGAAGCAAGGGTATAGAACTGAATATCTTCGTGTGGAGCAAATTGCATCCACTGACATTTGTCAGTGCTTGCTGATGAGACCGAACAGTGGATATGAGCACGGTGGGGTGGTGGATGGTGCATTTCAGCAGTGACAATATCTGTATGAAATACAGATGTTTCATGTTTCATTTTCAAATCCATGTTTAAGACAGGCAGGCAGATTTTTGTGAGCATGGAATACATGCTCTTGTACATTGCTGGCAAAAATGCACAGCTAATGGTGGTGATTTATGCTGGGGTTAAGAAAAAAGTTTGGTAAAATGTTAAATAAAATAGTGTTATAGTGCTCTTTGGACCTGTTGTAGTTTCCATGGAAATAAATAGGAGGCATTAATTTTGGAGCCACCCTGGTATCTTATTTTACTATTATAAAGTGACAAATAATGGTAAAAACTTAGGAAACCAGTGTTTCTGATTAATAATCAAGATGAATTTTTCTTGGTTTTACTTTGTTTTTCCATTTAGAAGCCACTCTGATCTGTGTAGTTTTAATGATGAATTGAACAAGCTACTGGGCATCTATTTGCATATTCTCCTCTTAAGTTCCATGGGATAGATTCTATCTCACTAATAGCTATAAGTATTAAGACTCCACAAAACGTGCTTATCTTTTGTTTCTTTCATTAACCTTATAAGCTGGAAAGATTAAAGGTTGCTTGTGTATTGTGACATACGGTTATTTTCTAAGCAAACAGTAAAAATATTCTGTTGTCCCAACTGCCCAAATAGAGCTTTTGAAGAAGTATTCCCTCTGGAGTAACTAGTTTCTAGTGAAATTCCACCTTTCAGTAGTGATGAAGAAATAAGAATGGAAAACTATGAAATCAAATTTTACAGAAGGTTATTATTTGAAAAGGAGTATTTGATGCTGTGAAACATAATTTGTATATAATGTTTTTTCATTTCCAGACATTTAAAGCTGCAATTGAAGATCTCTCAAAAACGATTGACCTTGACAGTACTTGCATTTTGGCATATTATAACAGAGCAATCTGTTATCATCAAATAAAGAATTTCAGAAAGGTACAATATCCGCTTTTACAATATCACATGATCTTCACAAAATTTAAAGCAAAATTCAGTTAATACAAGTAGTGCTTAGTCTTTTCAGTAACAGTAAAATGCACTTGAATATACTTAATTTTAAAAGTACCTTGCTTCAATAATAAATCTAGAATAATGCATTTATAATATAATTAAAAATAAGAATATGGACAAAAATTTTAGTAGTAAAAGCAATTATGAATTTTGGTCAGTAAAAACAAAATTTGAAATAACAAAACTAGTTTTAGTGAAGTCTGTTTACTGTATTTGTATTATCTTTGATTTTGTACTCTGGGGTTGCATGTCAACATAATTATGGAAGGCTTCAAATGCGCTTAAGTTCAATCTGTAAACAGAATAAAAAAAGTGGAATATTGGGGTAACCACAATGAAGTCAATGCATGTGTCTCTCTGAATAAATGGCTGTGTAAAACACTTTTTTTAATAGGCTTTGAAAGATTATGGAATTTCTCTTCTACATGAGTTGAGTAAAGAAATAGTTTTAAAAGTGTTCATCAATCGTGGACTACTCTACATGGAACTTGGTGATTATGCTAATGCCTGTGAGGTAAATAAATAAATAAATAAATAAATCTTTGTGTAGACCAAATATAGTGTTTTTTCTTAATGGTAAGCCATTGCTTACATAGGAACAAATTTGCCAGGTTATTATTTCTAAAATATGTAAGGTTCCCTTTTAATTTGCTCAACTTCTAACACCTAATTGGGCAATGAATGTAAATAAAAGGCTGCTCTAGTTGTCTTACAATTTTATACAGCTGCAGTTAAAAGAAAATTTTTATGAAATTCTATAACTGAAACTGACTTGTCATTTAAAAAAAACAAAACAAAACTTTATTTTAGATCTAATTGAGTACTGATTCATTGCAGAATCCTGAGTAGATGGTGAGGGATCTGACTGAGTGAGCTTCTTTTCCTCTGTGTATGTGTAAATGACTGTTTTATTGAAAAAGAGGGAGGGTCTAATCTCAAGAAAGTCATTTGCATTGTGTCAGACATTTCTCTCATTCTGTAGAAGTCCTCCTGGTTTTGAAGTAGTAGGCTTAAAAACTAAGTATTAAAAATTACTCTTTCAAATAGGTGAGGTTTTTAATTTTGAATTCAAATTAGTTTGCAAGTTTTAGAAAACTTTATTTTGTGTGCCTTAGAAGTATAATATAGATATATTTTTTTTCAGTTGGTGATTGATTCTATTGTGGACTGTTAACTTTTTTGCTATCGCATGAAAATGTCAACATAAGCATTCTAAAAATTGGGTAATGAGTAATATTTATTCTTTGATTTGTTTGCAAGTATGAATCCCATTCCAATAACCCATAAATGTCCTGCAGGAAGGGCATGCCAGAAGTTCTTCACAGTTGGTAGATCTTAAACCTTATGTAGAAATAAGTAGGAACATTGCATGATTGGTCTCATGCTTCAGGATGAATTTGGTTGGCATAGTTCAGAAAAGATAATTAGAGTAAAAGGACACTGGGAAATGGATCAGAAACAGAAGGATGAGTGAAAAAAATATATAGAGAATGCAAATTTAAGAAAGGCAATTGAAAAACAGACTCAAAATTATAGTAGCTAATTTAAGAAAAGAATCAGTGATTATAAATGTGCTGGAGCTGTATCTTGTATCAATTCTGTTATTTTGTTGTAGGTATATCTGTATACATGTATAATGGTGAATTAAGATGTAATTATTTTACCGTTACTCAAAGTGGATGTATTTCTGAATTGTGTACGCAGGAAGAAAGATGAAAATTTAAAATTCAGTGAATATAATATCTGAATTCCTGTATAGGGGTGTGTCTGCCTTTTCTATTTGATTCTATGAAGTGTGTGGTGATATTTGAGGGTAGGACTTCTGATTTAAGTAAAGAAAACCTAGTCCTTGGAATGATCCTGCATTTGCTGAGTTCCATGCATGCAACAGTGTGTATAGTTGAAACTGCACACAATTCTTCATGTTAGCTTTGTTGGTAATTCATTGAGAGGGTTTGGTTGTAACATTGTTGCTCAGTAGTGTTTTTGTGTGTGTTTTTATCGTATCATTTTATGATAGCATTCTTACTGAAAGGTTTTATTTTAATAAGGTACTGGTATTTCCTCATTATCATCAAAGTTCTTTGCTGCTTTTGTAATTCTAACAGTACTGAAATCTTCCATGTTATTTTGTTTTTAAATTATTGCAAGTAGAAAATGCTTTCTGGCTTGTAATTCACTGGATACATCAGTTAAGCTGCTCCTAATGCCTGCTGATTTCTTTCCTGTGAAATGCCCTAAACTGCTTCCTTATATCACAACTGAAATGATTGCATTTGGTTTTTTAAATCACTTGTGCAATTTTTACAATTGAATCACATAACTCCAAGCTAAGTGGGAGCATTAAGGAACACGGCTTAGTGTGCAATATAGGTGGTAGGTGGATGATAAGACTCGATGATCTTAGAGGGCTTTTCTAATATTAATGGTTCCATTTGTCTATAAAAATCACAAGCATTTTGACAATGCTCTGATTGTTAGTAAAAAGGAAAAGTTAAAAGCACTGAAACAGTGATTTGTAATAAAAATCTTAGGATGTCCTTCACTAGAGCATTTTGAATAATATTCTAATGCAAATTTGAATTTGCTTTATGGTATTTTAAAAAGTAGTAATTCTGTTACTAGAACAGTTTTGTTGAAATTGCAGAACATACTTGCAATATATATGTATTTAACAATAGTCATTGTTTCTATTAAAACAATACCCCTCTGGGAAGTTCTCTTCTTTTTCCTGGAAAAGTTACTTTCAGCTTTGTTAGAAATACTGTGATATCACAATTAGAGATTTTGTTCTATCAGGCTATGGATCATAGAAATTATCAGTATTTCCGATATGCAGCAACATCAGAAGTTACCTCCTTTTTCCTGCGGAGGTATAAAACTGTTTAGCTGAAACCTCAGTTCTAAGTGAAGTGAAACAATTTAAATGTTCATTTAGTGCCTGTTCATTTCAGGACTTCAAGGAGGCAGCACTGCTTAGTCCAGGTGAAAGCCAGATCTTTCAAGCTATTGGAACCTGCCATTATCGGTAAGACAGTACAGAGCTGGAAATGAAATAATGCCTAGAATCTACTTTTCCGTGTACTTTTTCATATTGAGGGCACTGGGAATGGAGAGAGGGAAAAGTGGTAGAAAGAATTGCTTATCGTGACACATGGAGTCAGTCATTCCCATTTCACACAAGTATCACCTAGGATGAAAAGGGAATTGTAGTGGCTCTCTGCCCATTAGTGCATTTTGTTTTCTAAGATTAGTCTGTCAACTATCACACTATAACCTTATCTCTGCTGAGATGGTGTGGAAGTGAAGATGTTCAGGATTGTAGCATCAAAGCTTCTTGTGTTGCTGTGATTGTAGCTAAAGCAAAGCTGGCAAAAGGCCGTAAGGAAGATCCGGTGAACTACAGGCCTGTCAGCCTGACCTCAGTATCAGGGAAAGTTATGGAGCAATTGATCTTGAGGGAGATTACACGGCATGTGCATGGCAATCAGGGGATCAGACCCAGCCAGCACGGGTTCACAAAGGGCAGGTCGTGCTTGTCCAACCTCATCTCCTTCTACAACTGGGTGACCAGACTGGTAGATGAGGGAAAGGCTGTTGATGTAGTCTACCTGGACTTCAGCAAAGCCTTTGACACGGTCTCCCACAGTATTCTCCTGGGGAAACTGGCAGCCCGTGGTGTGGACAGGTTCACTCTTCTCTGGGTTGAGAACTGGCTAGAGGGCCGTGCCCAGCGTGTAGTGGTTAATGGAGTCAAGTCCAGCTGGCATCCTGTCATGAGTGGTGTCCCCCAGGGGTCGGTATTGGGGCCCATACTGTTTAATATCTTTATTGATGACCTGGGTGAGGGGATTGAGTGTACCCTCAGTAAGTTTGCGAATGACACCAAGTTGGGAGGATGTGTCGATCTGCCTGAGGCCCTTCAGCGGGATCTGGATAGGCTGGACAGTTGGGCTGAGGTCAATGGGATGAGGTTCAATAAGGCCAAGTGCTGGGTCCTGCACTTTGGCCACAATAACCCCATGCAGTGCTATAGGCTTGGGGCAGAATGGCTTGAGGAGTGTATAGAGGAAAAGGACCTGGGGGTGTTGGTTGATGCTTGGCTCAACATGAGCCGGCAGTGTGCCCAGGTGGCCAAGAAGGCCAATGGCATCCTGGCCTGTATTAGGAATAGTGTGGCCAGCAGGAACAGGGAGGTGATCGTCCCCCTGTACTCAGCTCTGGTGCGGCCGCACCTCGAGTACTGTGTTCAGTTTTGGGCCCCTCACTACAAGAGAGACATCGAGGCACTGGAGCGTGTTCAGAGAAGGGCAACAAAACTGGTGAGGGGTCTGGAGCACAAGTCTTACGAGGAGCGGCTGAGGGAACTGGGATTGTTTAGTCTGGAGAAAAGGAGGCTTAGAGGAGACCTCATTGCACTCTACCACTTCCTGAAGGGAGGCTGTGGTGAGGAGGGGGTCGGCTTCTTCTCCCAGGTAACTAATGACAGGACAAGAGGGAATGGCCACAAGTTGCACCGGGGAAGATTTAAATTAGATTTGAGGAAAAATTTTTTCTCTGAGAGAGTGGTCAGGCACTGGAATGGCCTGCCTAGGGAGGTGGTTGAGGCACCGTCCCTAGCGCTGTTCAAGAAGCGTTTAGATGAGGTGCTAAGGGATTTGATTTAGTAGCTTGGTGGGTAGGGATGGTGGTGTAAGGATGGTTGGACTAGATGATCTTGTAGGTCCTTTCCAACCTTATGAATCTATGAACATCTTTCAGAGTCTGAATGATGCTGAATTAACACAGTAATGCTGAGTCCTGCTTCTAACAAATTTTGTTTGTGTTTCTATGTAACTGTCAAAAGAATTCACTGGTAACTTATCTATTACAACCTTTTAAGATGCACTGGGGATCCTTTCAAAAAAGATTGGGATGGAGCATGAATTTGTTTTTGCAACAAGTGTTCTACTTGGAAAAAAAAAAACATCATTTGGTCTATATCCCTTTGTTTGTTATTTTCATTTATCTTTCCTTCTTTGTCAGGCTGTTCTTCAGATAGATTCAAAACAGGTAGCTTATAATCAAAGGACCTCTTATCTTTCAATATTGATGAAATGATTCTTTATTTTGACACATTTAAATTTTTGCTTTGTATGTAAATACACCTATTAGCATTCCTTGATATGTCAGGCATTTCTGGAATTCTGTTTCTACTCAGAATACTCCGGATGTATCGAATGTTATTTAAGGGTGGAATTCCACTTTTGGCCTACTCCTAAAACTAGAATTGGCTGTTGTAGCCTGAATATTGCCTCTTTTCACCCTGCCATTTTAACATAGTTGGGATAGGTTTAAGAATTCATATAATGAAAACCAGAAAATCTTATATCAGATGTAGTTTATGGCTGGAAAAGCTGTGCCTGAGCAAAATGCCGAAAATATGTTTGGTCATGATATTTGGATATTATGGATGACTCAGATGAAGTCTGTATTAGACAAATTGTGTAAAGGTGAAATCTTTGCCCAGCAAAACTTAAATGAGTTTTGCTGCTTTCTTTTTCGTGTCAAGGAATTTAAACTGATGTTTGACTAACTTCCTTTTATAAAAACCATGAAGGTGTACATAAAGAAAGCAAAGACAAGAAATAGAGTATCCCTTTCAGTGAGAGATGAACTACTTTTTGAAAGTATTATGGGAATCTTGTTTACAAATTTTCTAGGATTAAACAGAGTTAATATTAATTTCTATTTTTAGACTAAATGAGTTTGAAGAAGCTGTGAGGTCATTTGATCAGGTTCTCAGACTAGAACCCGTTTCTGTGGAAGCCTATATTGGACGGGGAAATTCATACATGAAAAATGGACCTGAGGCTGACCTTGAACGAGCACAGAAAGATTTCTTGAAAGCAATTCACCTGAATCCTATGTGCATGAAAGCCAGAATTTGCTTAGGGTACAGCTTGCAGGTAACACACTAAAATTCATTTTCAATATGACGTATAATCGAATGTAACAAAGTTAATATTGTATGTATTTTTAAAGAATCATAAAATGTTGTAGGGCAAATAACCCCCAAGTATGGCTCTCAAGGAAAATATTGAGGAAGATGGTATATTTTTGGTAGGCTCAAGTCGATGGTACACAGACAACTGGTAAGAAGAAAGTGGCTCACCTTTTATGATGGTTGAGGCTCGCCAATGACTCCACTGAGGAGGAATCTCCAACAAGAGATCCTTCCCTGGTGGTGGTCAGCCCTTAAATGGGGTCTGGGAGAGGTGAAGCCAGACTCCACCCCTTCCAATCACACAGGTACATTACCTTCATTTGTGCCCCTGCAGCTGACTCAGTGCTCGCCTCCGGTCATCAGTCAGTGGTTCAGACCGAGATTCAACAATTCCCACACAAATGGCTTATTTGGAAGGGGACCATAAATATTATCTAGTTCCAACCCCCTGCCGTGGGTAGAGGTTACCAGTGTAGCGGCTGGCAACATGTCCAAGTAAAATATAGAACAATCTGTGTACTTAAAAAGAAAACACTACAATCTGTCTTAAGTCAATGGATAGATGGCTCTTTTTTCCCACACTTGTATCCAGTCTTCTTGTAGATCTGTTCCTAATGAATTAGCAAGTAACCTTACCTTTGATTTGCTTATTTGTTAATCTGATAAATGAACATTAATAACTTGTACATTCTGTGTGTATGAGCTGTTTACAGATTTAAGAAGTGGCAAAAAAGATTGTTTTACATTGATTTTCTTTTATTTCATCCAATTATCTATAGTATAGTGTTAGCTGGTCTTCTAATATCCCTTGGAAAAGAACTTATGCATGATGATCACTGAAAAATACTTAACTACATAGAAAATGTAATTCTATATTAGCAAGAAGGTATAAGATATGACTTTACAGTGTTCCTTCCTCCATGTCTAATTCCTACAGTTTACCTTGTTTGTTTTTTTTTGTATCCACTTACCTGGAATGTCTTAAATGGCTGTGAATCTTGCTGGGAGTTATTTTTACCAGTGTAGCTGGGGGACTAATGTCAGTGGCTTGGGTCAGATCTTTTTGCACAGGTACCACAAATTCCTTTTACCTCACAGATTTACCAGTACAGCTGATGACTAACTAATGGTTTCACAGTGCTCTGTGAAATATTATGCAAGAAAATTCTTTGAGGGACTACATAGGTAGAAACTGGATATCTTGGATGCAGGAGGAAACCCAGGAAGTTCACATCATTAAGCAACTGCCATTTCAAAGAAGCCTAAATCTCATTAAATGCATTTTCTTTAGCCTGATCATACCTTTAGGACTTAAACATAAAGTGTGTGAGTATTTTGATATGGGGAACTAGATACTTAGCTTTCCACCTTTACATAATTAGCCCATGTATATTGCTATGGGGAAAGGGAGATCTGAAGGTATAAAGGGGGATTTTTATCAATGTTTATGAACACATAATGGAGGAGTACAGAGGAAAAAGAAGCTAGGTTTTCTTAAGGATGCCAAGTGATAGGACAAGAATCAAAGGGCAGTAACTAAAATACAGTAAATTCATAGAAAAATTAGATTATCATTATTATTTTTACTGTGAGATTGATCAAAGACTGAGAGCAATTACACACAGAGGTTGTGAAATCTCGATCCTTGGAGTTGTTCCTAAACCAGCTGGACATGATGCTGAGTAACCTGCTCTAGATGATCCATCCTTCAGCAGAGAGTTGGAATAGGCAATTCTTAGGGATGCCTTCCAAACTCAACACTTCTGTTAATCTATGATAAAAAAGAGGAAATACTTTCAGGTAAAACATTTGTGGCTGATATATTGCATAGTTATAAAGACAATAAGTTTTGCGTAATTAACAAAATCTTTTGGTTCTTTTTTTTTCCTGTAATTTAGGTAACTGCATTTGTAAATATATGCATGCTTCCATATTCTATTTTTTTTGTAAGCTCGACTGTTAGTAGGCTTTTTGATATTCTGTTGGGTTTCTTATTATAGGCGTATTGCAATTCATTTTAGGCCATTGGAAAGCTTCGGAGTGCTTGGAATCAATTAACAGTTGTCATTGCTATTGATTCAAAATGTGACGCTGCATATGAAGGACGAGCTTCAGTCTCTCTTCAAATGGGTGAAATTTTTTCTGCACTTCAAGACACAAATGCTGCATTAAAGGTGGGTCTTAGATTAAAGTGGTTTCACTAAGATTAACCTGCTTCTATGAAGCCAACCAATACTGTGTATGAAAAATTGATCTTTTGGATTAGAAAATGCCATTCTATTTTAAAGAAATTTATTTTTGAAAAATAAATTATTAGACAAGTGTAAATTTTCCCTGAATAAGAGTGCCTCTGCTGTTTCCTTTTAGCTTACTACAACTGCTCCACTGCTAACAAATCGGGGTGTCATCAATCAGTTAATGGGATATTTATCTTGTGCCATGAAGGACTATCAACAAGCAATTTCTGTTGACCCCAAGTATGCATTAGCTTATTTCAGTGCAGCAAATATTTACTTCCATAACCATCAGTTT
Organism: Oreortyx pictus; assembly: GCA_036925125.1. NCBI lineage: Eukaryota > Metazoa > Chordata > Aves > Galliformes > Odontophoridae > Oreortyx > Oreortyx pictus. Next base: position 36,984,071 of record JAUPFR010000006.1, read on the forward strand.
TCACAAGTAAGTCTTCAGAACTTTAAACCGTCTCTATGCCATCTTCAGAACACTTTTTTTCTTTTACTCATGAATAAATACTGTAGGTACAAAGATGTCTTCTAATATGCTTAACTTGAAAATTTTTTTTGCATTGATTTTTATGATCCTCTAACAGAAGATTAGTTAAACTATAGTAATTATTAATAAGCAATTGCCATGCTACTATATATTGTAGCATCAGTATGAAATGAGATTTGTGACAGTTAAGATGCTCATCACAAAAATTTGTAATGAAGCATTAGTACCAAAATCTCACAGATGTTAAGTAAGCTCCCTCATGCCTAATTGCTGTTAAATAACTTGCCCAGGTTCACCATAGTACTGTTAGAAGGAAAATAAAAAGAATCTTCTGCTGATGCGCTTTCATCAAGAAGTCAGATCTTACGTTTGTTACTACAGTAACTTTAGAACTTTAAATCACCTAATTCTGTTAAAATACAGTGTGCAGCTTCCAAGTGCAGAGGAAATATTTGAATACTTTCAAGAGTAGTTTAATGGCAAGAACCATTTCCTGTCTGTGAGGAGTGACCTATACTGATTTATTTATTTATTTATTTTACTCCTTTTGGTTTCCTGTCATGTTTTGTCACATTTCATGGGCATAGTGTTAGGCTTTTGATTAGAACTTTATGGTCCAGCCGCTGTGGGAAGGCAGAAACAGTAAAGATGCTTCAGCACCTTTGTTCTACTTGCAATTCTAGTAGGGGATTAATTCATCTGTAAACACTTTGGCTTGCAATTCACATGTTGAGAAATTCATCATGTATAGTACAGACTTGAAATGTGGTTTTAAACTGAGATTGTACTTCATACAGTACAAGAAATCAGTTATGTCAGAAAGCAATTTAATGTTCTTGTTTCTTTCTCTGAGTTAGGCTTCTTGCCCTTGAGAATTAGACTTGGGTCATAAATTCCTTAAGATTACAAGGCCAGTAGCCTGCATGTGGCTTCTCCTGTGATCTTGTACTTTCTATCTGCAACTGGAATCATTTGCTGAGACGGGGCTTGCAAAGGCTGCTCTTAATCTTTCCTGTATTTCTGTGATTTCTTACTCTGTCTCCCAGAAGATGTTTCTTTATGGTGACAGTTCAAGAACAGGAGTTGTGCTGTAAACTACTTTGTACATTAATTCAGATGATCCCTAGTGTGTGGTTCATTTCTTCTGTGCTATGATTACAATTCAACAAAGCCAACTGTTCCTTTTCCAAAAGTCTGTCTGGGTGGTTATTGACCTCATATTGAATGTTGTGGGTTAACTCTGGTAGGCAGCTAAACTCCACGTAGCCATTCACTCTGTTCCTGCTTGTGTGATGGGGAAGAGAATTGAAAGTGAGAAAATTTGTGAGTTGAGATTGACAGTTTAATACATAAAGCGAAGGCTGTGCATACAAACAAAGCAAAACAAGGAATTCATTCACTACTTCCTATCAGTGTGCAGATATTTAACTTTTTTCAGGAAAGCTAGGTTTCATTGTATATAATGGTTACTTGACAAGACAGATGCCACAAGGTGGGTGGGGATAAATTTAGACTTCTTTCTCCCAGACTTTATTGCTGAACTCAATCTCTTATAGAATTATTAAAGTTGGAAAAGACCACTAAGATATTCTAGTCTAACCGTCAACCCATCACCACTATGTCAACCATGGTGTGAAATATCACATTGATCAGTTGGGGCCAGCTGTTCTGGCCATGCGGGTGTTGTGTGTGCCTCTCTTCTATGCACAGAGAATACTAAACAGAATATTAAAATTTGAGGAATGTTTACTCAGTCTGTTTTATCTCCAATTCATGTTTTTATAGGCCCATTACTATTATTCAGAAGTACTAAAACTTGAACCAAGAAATGAATCTGCTATTATGAATCGTGCTGTGACAAATACAATATTAAAAAACTTTGAAGAAGCAAAAGAAGACTTTGAGAAGGCAGTTTGCCTCTGTCCATTCTCTGCAGCACTGTATTTTAACAGGGCAAATTTCTATAATGCATTAAAGCAATACGAACTGGCTGAGAAAGACATTTCAACAGGTAATCTTTTTTACCTACTGTTTGATAGCATACTAAAAATTATGATAAGCAGTTGGTTTTATTTTTTATAACTCAGCAACTGTGTGTATTTTTGCTAACACTTTCTAACCAATTTGATCAAATATTATGATGTGACTGAAAAGAGCAGTCTTCCATTCTTATAACTAAAATATTAGATTAGATGGAAAGGCTGTTTCATATTGTATAGCAGCTGAACAGGGCTCTGTTCAAAACAAAATTGCTGCAAGAAGTGCAGGAAAATACTGTACATACCAAGATTTTTGTATGCTGTATGAAATTTAGGTGACATGAAAAAGGGTTTCATGTAGCATATTTCATGTATTAGCAAGAAAATTAGTGTTGTGCCTATTCTAGAACAAGTTTTGAAATGATGTTATTCTCCCCTGAGCTTTTGTGGGGGAGTAGCATGGTTCATAGAGAAGAGGAGCTGAATCATGCTTTTATCAAGGTCCTGCACCTATGTCAGAGCAAACCCAAGCGCAGATACAGGTTGGGTGGAAAATAGCTTGAGAGCAGCCCTGAGGAGGATCTGGGGTTGATGACTGATGAAAGATTCAGTGTGAACTGTCAAAGCGTGCTTGCAGCCCAGAGGGCCAACTGTATCCTGGTTTGCATCAAGAGAGGCATGACCAGCAGGTCGAGGGAGGTGATTCTGCTCCTCTGTTCTTCTCTCATGGAACTCCACCTGGAGTACTGCATACAGTTCTGGGGCCCCCAACGCAAGAAGGGCATGGTGCTGTTGGAGTGGATCCAGGGGAGGGCCATGGAAATTATCAGTGGGCTAGAGCACCTCCCCTATGAGGACAGGTTGAAAGAACTGGGGCTCTTCAGTCTTGAGAAGAGGAGCCTCTGGGGGGGGCTTACGTTGGCCTTCCAGCACCTGTAGGGGACCTACAGAAATGCTGGGGAGGGGCATCTTATAAGGGCATATAGTGACAGGAGAAGGGGAAATGGTTTTAAACTGAAAGAGGATAAGTTTAGACTAGATACTAGGAAGAAATTCTTTACTGTGAGTGTTCTTTTCATGTAACGTTTGTGTGTGTAATATTTTCTCTTATGAAAACTTTCTTGAAGAGGGATTAAAACACAGACAAACCTTTAGACAACACTTTTTTGCCTGCATTAGCAGGGGATTTGGACTTGATTTGAGTTCCCTACCAATCTCTGAAATTCTGTGGTTCTTTACCTAACATTCTATTTCTGATTTTTACAGCATTGTCAATTCAGCCTAACGATGCCATGATGTACAGACTTAGAGCTGATATTCGTGCTAAATTGGGTTTCAGTAGAGAAGCTGTAGAAGACTACAAGCAAGCAATCAGCATACAAGAACAGACTGATTACATGTGAAAATATATTGGCTCTATTTACAGATTTTTCACAGCTTAATTAAAAAAGTCCAACATGAAAGAAATGTCTTTATTTTAATATATTTTATACATGTATTTTCCTAAGTAATATAATTTGTTTCAGCCCTGAACTAGCCAGGGTTATGAGATCAGAGTGGCATATTTCATTGTTATGAGTTATAGATTTTTCTTTATTTCTTAGTGTTGAAAATTGACTGACTGATTTATTTGGTAAATGAAAGAGGTAGTAATTATAAACAAAAAGCTTGAATGACACTTCTGACAGAAGGATAAGAAATGCATGCTACCAACCAGTATAAATGGCTGCAGTGATAATGGTTATATGTTGCCTGGACCATCTGAGAAAAGTGATAGTTTTAAGGTGGCTGGATATCAAGTGCTGGTGACTGTTAAGTCTTACTTTTTACCCTATTGTCCTTCTACACTTCTTCATAAGATTCTCTGTTCCCTGCCACTGACAGCAGATACTGTGCAGTGTTCATTGTTGTGCTGCGTGAGAACTACTCCAAGAACTTGAATTTGAGAAGATGTAATTCAACCTGAGAATAAATGTTGAGGTCATTTGCTTCCATGTAAATGTGTTACGCTGTATCAGCTTTGAAGAGGCATGTAAAAAGCCTGAGTAATAGATTTTTTGTTCTAAATTTCTAAGAATCACCTCATCTAAACATGGAGATAGAAATACGAATCAGTGTGATCAAAAAGCTGTCAGGCTCTATGCACATGCTAAATTAAACCCCCAGTTTAAGCATACTTTGAAGAAGACAGCAAAAGGATGAAGCAAGTAGTTGTCTTTCTCTCAGAAAAGAGGAAAATTGACTTTTTTTTTTAAACTCTTAAAGTGATTTATTTTAAGTTATATTGTTGAGATGAAAGTAAAAAATGTTGTCATTGCTTTGTCATTAAAAAATCACGTTATTTTCTGAGTATTTTACAAAAGCTTTGTGTTTAGTTCCTGTTCTTGCATATCTATGTGGTAATTGTTTAGCCAATATGATAGACAAGAAGTTTAGCTTTGTCCTGGAAACTAAATTTTGCATTTATAATATCACACTGCATTGTAAATATTTCTATGCTTGTCGTGCTTATGATGTTTAGGCTAGAAAAAAAAAGTACTGGAAACTGAGTATCACATCTAAGACCTTAATTCAGAAAAACATTTGATTCTATCCCCACTCTCCATGATTGCCTCTTATCTTGCTGTTTAATACCTACAATGATGAGTCTTTGCACTTGAAAGATCTGTTACAATGTGGTTGACTGGAATAGATGAATCATAATTAAAATACATAAAATTTATAGAATATTTGGGGAAAATTTGAGTTTTCTTTTGTTTTGATTAGGCTTTGTTTAAAAGTGGATGTTTATAAATGAAATTAAAATTGCTCTGAATGTTGTATGATGATACATTAATATTTTTTTGGTATCATAACATGCATTAATGTATTACTGGATATCTGCTTGGAATGGCAGTTTTTCTTGAAGTGAAATTCAAATATGACCATAGGATGATCAGAATGCGATTTCTGATTTTCTGTTCTGCAGTGGTTTGAAAAATGAATTGCTAGTAATAGGTTTTAAAAATAATAATTTTACCATGCTTAACAACAGTTACAAAAAAAGGAAGATACACTGCAACACAAAATGGAGAATTTTTTTATGACCATGGCAGAATTCAAGAATCAGAAGAATAGACAGGTTTTATTGGATCATTGTACCTACATGCATGTAATGTGTTGTAGTCCAGAGAGATATTTACTTCCTTTCTAATGGTGATTCTTCTGATGCCAAAACTAAGTTTGTGAAACCTAAGGTGATCAAGCAGTTGTTCACTGCCTTTTCCATCATCTTTTACTTCCATCCTTTTTCTCCCTCATTTCTGGGGTATAGTGACCCACCCAAGCAGATCAAGTATAATGTACAGTGTATGCATTTACATGTATCTGTATTTCAGCCCGTGATTGTCATTGTTGTTGATGCAAACTGGGAAAGTATTTACCCATTTCCTATATGTGCACAAATCCAAAGTTTTCTTGCAAAATGGTATCAAAAGGATCTTTTTTTCCCTTTCTCCTTCTCCACATTTCTCTTTCAGTGCTCTTTATTTTCTAAAGAATTGTTTATTGATGAAATCGTTAAATTATGTATGATTCTATGGCCTTTTCCTTTCTTTGATCTCCTTATGAATTACCTGCTGATGGGTTGTGAGATAGCAATGCCCTCATCGTGTATGGAACATCATCAAAGTGAAATTAGAAGGAAGACAGGTCAAACCTTTCCTTTAGATTCTTTTCTTGCAGTATTCAGTGTTGATTTTCTTTAGCTTAACCCCTCTTGAATGTCAAACATAAATGGACCTTTAAAAGATTATCTTCACATTTAAAGCCTGAAACCATGGACAATCAGTTAAGTATCACTATTGGCAGAATAACTTAAATGGCGTGGGCATTATCTCTCTTCTATTTGTTGTAATTTTATGTTCTGGATGGTATTTTTAATTCTTAGAAAGTGAAATTTTTTTTAATTCTCAGGTTGGTTACATGGAGCATGGAGGTGGTGTTTTTTTTTTTTTTAAGAGTTTTTTTTATCTTTTGCACAATGCTTAGGAATGAGTGGTGGCCCACTGTATTTTTTTTTAATTTTATAATTTAGCATGGATGCTTCTAAAAGAAACTGTTTATGGGCTGGTTCGGCTCAATTCTGTGACAATTGGTGTGGGGGACCCACAGACCCACACCCCAGGAAGGGGGAAAGGGAAAAGGGAGATGGGCCTAAGAACAACAGTGGCAACAATCTGAGGAGGAAAGCTGATTTACTAAATATGTTATCAGAAAGCAAAATAACAAAATATAATACAATATAATTGGAATTAAAGCTAATAAATAAAGTGAGCAAGATAGAAGAGATTCTGATGAATTGAAGGCCTTATGCTAAATGCTGAAAGTGAGATGACACTGAGCACCCACTGCTATGTCAATCCAAAAGGAAAGAGAGCATCTTGTGACACACAAACAGATTTTATTTTTCCCTCTGAGAGGAAATACATAAAAATACAAAGCAACGCAAAGTCCTCTGGTGAACATAGCTCTTCTTCTCTTCTGAGACAGGTATAACCATAACTATCGATGATTCACAGAGCTGGAGCATTAACTCTTCAACTGTTAATGCACTACGTGATGTTATGATGTGGAATACCAATACCAAAAATCATAAAACCATGACAATTGGATGTGGATGAAAAATATATTTACTCAATATAACAAGAAGAGTTCAAGTTGCTTGATTAAAAACTTATTTTCTTTGAAAAATATATTACTATCTCTTTTTTTCTTCAAATATTTTTCTTCATAACATAGAAAGCTTCAGAAAATTTGTTTTAAATGTCATTGGGAATGTTTTGTATGGTAGTAATTCCTTTTCTTTATTTTAAAAGTTGCTAATAAGAGTACTAGTGATTTGAAGGACTACTATTCCACTAAAATAAATTGTATTTTGCAGGCTGAACAGTAACACTTGCACTTCACTGCTGGAAGGTACTGTGATAGGAATGTTGTGGCCTAAAATTTGCCCAGTTCAAAGTGGAATGGCTACTAAACTCTGATATTTCTTCCATTGCTAATCCAGTGAATTTTAATACTTGCTACTAACAGAGCAGTTTTGCTTAACAAACTCACTTTAAGAACTTTTGTCCCTTGTAATATAGTGGTTATAGTTCTTTCTGCATTTAAAACCTTTTCCAGTGGAGCTTATTTTTTTTTTTCTGTATTCCCTTTTATTTTCTCTGAAACAAATTCATTTAACCACAGAATCCTTAGTTGGAAGGGACACATAAGCACCGCCTTGTCCATCTTCCTGCCATCAATCTAGCCTGTCCTTGAATGTTCCAAGCGATGGGGCATTTGCCACCTATCTGGGCAGTCTGTTCCAGCCTCTCACCCACCCTCACTGTAAAAGATGTTTTCCTTGTACCCAACTTAAATCTCCACTTTTTTTGTTTCTCCATGTCCTATCAACACAGACCCTGTTACAGAGTCTGTTGCCTTTTTTCTTGTAGCTCCCATTTACATACAGAAAGGGAGACTTTAATAAACTATAGTTAAATAAAATGAACTTACTACTGAGGCCTCTCAGCCACATTCATATTTGGAAATCACTGCTGTGAGCAGTCTTTTTATGTAAAGAACAGAGATCCATTCTATCTCAGGTTTTTGTTTTTTTTTTTTTTTAATGACATACAACACTGAAATGATCATGAGATGGATACTTTTTGAAATTGGAAATTATAATTGGGTAAATCGTGGTGTTTTTCCACAGTCTGATAGTGATAGGACAAGGGGAAATGGCTTTAGATTAGATGCTAGGATAGATAGCCCTGGTGCAGCAGCCCAGAGAAGCTGTGGGTGCCCCATCCCTGGAGGCACTGAAGGCCAGGCTGGATGGTCCCTGGGCAGCCTGAGCTGGTGGGGGGCACCCCTGCACACGGCATGGGTTGGAGCTGAGTGGGCTTTAAGTTCACCTCCAACCCAAGCCTTTCTGTGATCCTATATGCTCTGAAAGAAATAGTGTGAAAAAGGTAATGTCTTAAGCAACCTTTTTCAGTAGAAGAATTTAAGTAAGAGCACCAGCAGATGGCAGCCTGCAATCTCAAGTGGAAGTGCTTTGCTGCCTGAGGATGAATCAGCTATACCGGCATCTGCAGCTCTTTGCTTTGAGGAGAAATTACAACTGATTGGTGTCTTCTAAGGTCTGTTGCTTAATTGACAGTATTGTTCCAGCACTTCCTTTTTGATATGCTATATACAATTATTTTATAATAAGTAACTACCTCACATGATTTTAAGTAACATTGCATGTTAAAGTTCTATATTAGATATTATAACAATATAATAGAGTGTATACATATATGTACATGTGTATGCTTCTTACACACATGTACAGAGTAATGCAAGTAATAAGCAGCACAAGTCTTGAATGACAACTCAATTCATGTGCTGCTTTTTTTCTGTCCAATTTTGAGGTACTTTTCTACAAAATGAGACATTCAGAAAAGGATGGCAAACTGTGTAGAAGCTTTTAACTGCTCCCAGCAGTTATATTTTACTGCATGTTACATTGTATTGTATTGTATTTGCTGTACAAAGTCTGCAATTCAGTTTTCTTCCAAAGCGAAAAGTGACCTTCATGAGACCCTTTCCCTTTCACTTCCTTCCAGCAGCGGTACAATGAGGGCTGAAGCTTTTAGAAAATTATTTTTAATGTTGATGTTACTCATTTTGAAAAGCCATGTAGAAAGCAGTGAGCAGACTTGGTGTAGCTAATGTGATTGTATTTTCACATCAGAGTCCTTTCCACATAAAGTTTGAGATTCTTCTAAGCTTTGCGTATATAATGTTGCCCTTTCTGATTGTCTTGTTCATTGTGAAATGAATTCTAATCCATTATTTGCAAAATGAAACTTTGTAATGTATTCCTCCAGTGTCCTTATTTCATAAAACCATGGCAGCAAATGTGGAATATGAATTATACTTTTAGGAGTCTACATAGTCTTCACAGCCAGTCTCTATCAGGACAGAGCTCAAAAAATTCAACTAAGACATTTTTACTTACTTAAAATGTGGAAATAGTATCTTATTTGTGTCTTTAATAAGGTTTTTGCTTGGCCCTAGTTCACATGTTGAATCTGAGAAGCCTGTCCATGCAGTTAACGACTATGAGCTGGGTTTTAATGAGAAGTGCTTATGCGACTCTTTAAATAACCACTTGTTTTTAGGTAAGTAATTTCCACTTCTTTAGGCCTTTCAAATAGTATTTTAACTCTGATTAGTGTTATTTAGAATCCGTGGAGAAAGAAAACCTGAATCACTGAAGATGAGCTTTTTAGATACTAAGCTGAGTATCAGAACCAATGTGTTAGGGCAGTATCAATAGGGAGCTAATTAGTTCTAGAGCCATTAGCCTCTTTTTCTAAAAATAGCATTATCTAATATGCCTGCCTTCCCTCTTGGTTGTTTTCATGAGCTCATGGGGAGAAAGTACATTTTATTTTCTACCAGTGCTGTAAACTCGCTGCCTTGCTTAATCTCATTAACTAATAGAGTGTTTATTACTGTATCAGGGGATGCTGCAATTTCTCAGGTTTTTAAGCATACACATGGAAACTTTTGGCATGTGCATTTAAAAAACAATGAAAAAACAGTAAACAGGATGTGAGTATAGAGAAGGGTAGGAGATAGAGAACTGGCTTTTTGGAGATACAAATCCCACAATAAATTAATCACTCCAAGCAATGTGGGTATGACTGTGCTGTATTAATGCAATAAACTGTTTTTCATCTGTTGCTCTCAGTCACAGGACGGGGTTCTGGCTTTGCAGCATTTTGTGCAAAAGGACTGGGTGAATGCAAAGGAAACCTAGCAGCCATGTTTCTGATCAGGATAGGCTATCCTTGGCTGCAGAGGTAGAGGACAGCTGGTACTATCTTTTAAAGGCTTTAATGGACTGCAGGTCCTGGTGTAGTGGTTGCAGCCAGTCACGGATGGAACTGTGCAGTCTTGTGGACATCCCCATGGCACTTGATGGCTTCTGGTGGTTACAGCCAGCTTTTAATGCCCAAGTTATAGCTCACCATTTCTGGCAAACTGGTTTTTGCTCTCCTTGCTATTATTATGTGGGCTTTGGGAGTGTAAACATCTGCAATACTGAGCCATAACAGTGGAGGTGCATTCATAATGGAAGTGTAGTCCTTAGCTCTTCTTTAGCAGTCCTTCTCTATGAAATATTTCACAGTGCATTCTGGAAGATCAGTTGTCCCTTGCTGGCCCATTTGCAGAAGTGCTGTTAGTTCATGAGCTAAGTAAATGGAAGTCCTTCTGGCATAGCTCAGCAAGACACAGCAATTTAAATAATCTGCTCCAAAAAGAAGAGAGGCACAGAGGACTTGTTCCTGTTGCTGGTGAGGGCATAGCTCTTACCTTCAGAAAGGCAAGTGAAAGCTAAGGAAGGAACCAAAGTGAGATGTCATTTTTAGGTGATAACATTCCTTTGGTAAGATTGTGCAGGCTCTGTGCAGAAATGTTGGGTTAAAATGGTAGGTGTGGGTGTTAATAAGTGCACCAGTGTGACTATCTGGAACACGACTGCCTGTGCTGTGAGGCTGGCAAACCAGCAGAATTAAAAAGAAGACAATATTTAGTGTATTGAACAGTATTTATGTATTGAGATATACAGGTCAGTGAGGTAATCATGCCTGTTCAGCTAGGTGTGGGTGGCTGATTCTTCCTGCAACTCAGTTGTAATGGATATGTGCGCATCTTCTTTCTTTCCCGTTTTGCTGTTCTGTGCTGATTTCTCTGATATTCATTGTGCTATAGCAAAGGTTTTATGTAAGGTAGCATCCCATCTTCTTGCAGCATTCAGAAGTAATGAGGTCATCTCAAACTTTGCGGAAATGAGAAGCTGGACTTGGATAGATGAACAGAGCTCACTGTTCTAGAAACGCTGGCAGGATCTTCCATCAGTTGCCAGGAATGAGGATGACTTGTGGAGCTGCCAGCTCAGTCCGGTTGGAGGGCTCGTGGCTACTACAGCTCTCAAGTTCCGGTTATTAGTTTGTCCTTTAACTTCTGGAAAATAACAACAGATGGATTACTTGTTTAGAACACACAAGGAAGCCAACAGTAGAGCAGAGCCAACTGCGCTGGTATCCTAATCGTTCCCTAATGATCCATTAGTCCTGCGACTGATGTGACTTTGTGTTGTCGAGCAGGAAATTACAAAACACAGTCCAACACGAATGGTGGAGCTGTCCTGCCTTCTGTTCTGGAGTGCAATGGACAGGATTTCCCAAAACATTTTCTCTTTAAACAAATTATAATTACAAAATTGAACAGTGAAGCTTCAAATGAATATTTTCCGTATGTTCTCTCAGAGAGAAGGGTAATTCAAAATGTGCTAATAAAACTAGATTTAAATCAATTTTTCAAAAATGTCCATATTTAAAAGGTTATTTCTCATTTTCAAAAGTAATATATATATATATTCAGGTACTGTAAAATATTCCAGTTAAGGGTTGTCTGCATGTTTAGGTGCCCACATAAATCTGAAAGTCAATGATGTAGCTGATAGCTATTTTAACATTTGTTGAAAGACTGTATGTCTAGTATTTTATGATGGAAGGTTTTTCTATCAAAACCCAGACATTTTTTGAAAGGATGTCCCTGTCTCAAAATTCTTGTTTAGACAGAAGCCCATTGAAGTAAAATATTCTGTTGGTTCTATTTTGATGTTTACAGAACAAAGTGCTTTGCATTTTCCTTTAAAACAATGTTTTTTTCTATTTTGAAAAGCTATATTTACTTTATTAGTAAAGTTGAAAGGAAAGTAAATGAGTTAATAGCATTTTAGTTAGCCTAAAAGAAAATCTTAGTCTACCAAAAATGAGATTTTGACTGGAGTATGGGTTCCAGAGGGGACTTAGAATTCCTCTCTGAACAAAATGAATTTCAAATTCATTTTGCTTTCTGTAAAACCAAAAAGTCTACTTCTCAGTCAGTATTCTCTTGAAAATTTAAATGAAAACTGAGATTTTTCTTGTGCTATATTCCCAGTCAGTAAGATTCAGGTTTCCTGACTCTGTTTTCTGAATGTTTTTGTGTATGCTCTAGAATCTATTAGAAATGTTTAGAACTACATTTTTTTTTCCTTTTCTGTTTTTCTTTGTGCATTTTGTTTCTCTGCAGCAGAACATAGCTATGGTGAGAGAAATTAAAGTAAGACCTTGTGTGAAGTTTCAGAAAACTCATAGTTTTTCCCTTTCATTCTCATGTTTTGGTTCTCTGGACTTGTGAGGCAAGTTTTTGTCTACAGCTACAAGCATAAGCTAAACGGTAAGCTAAAAAAGAAAAGTAATTATAGTACAAAGTAAAAAACAAAAACTTCCTTATTTGTTTTTCTGGAGGAAAAAAACCACAAGACATAGTGACAGAAACAAATAAAACAGTAAGAGTCTCACTTCATAGGGAGAAATATCCATAGGAGTATGAAAACAAACTAATTGAGTTGAGATAAACACATTATAATAAAAATATTTTTATTTATGAACATTAGAAAAAATACTATGTAATACAGCATGTCTATTTTCCTTCTTAACTAAATTTTGCATGCATTATTTCAGCTGCAGTTAGTATTAAGATCTGACTAGGATTCGGCAACAAACAATTTAAAGTTTTTGCATCGCTATTGTTTCTTCAGTGGGAAGTTATTTTTGCTTAAATTATTGAAAATCTAAGATCATCTTATACATAAATAATGATAGCAAAGACAACCATGCTATTGGATCCGTCTGAAGTTTGGTGTTTGCCCCTCATTTTTCTTGTACCATAATTTAGTATGATTTCTAGTATGGAAATAATGCATTCCTATGGTTGTATTAAAATAAGTTAGTAGGAGTCAATTGTCTATGGTAGCATAAAGGTGAATTCATGGGTATTTTAACTGAAGTGAAAACTGGGCAAACAGTAAACAAAATGAAAGCAGGACACCAGATGTGGAAAACCAGACATACTGGTTACCACTTCCTTTGTTAAGACCTTGGACCAGGAACTGTGAAGGAGCAGCATGAAGAACCAGAAGCTTTGGAAACCACCATCTGAGAGATGATGTGTCTGGTTTTAGAACCCCGAGCTGACCTTGGGCACCTGATGCCAACCTCCCACACTGTGCTTCCCAGCACTCCAAGAGCTCCAAGAGATTGATGCTCGGAAGCATCAATCTGCACAGAGCTCCTGGGATCAGCTCTGGCTCTGCCACTAAATTGGGCACAGACAATGTGAAGTAGTCCTTTAATCAAATAACAGTTTTGCAAATGATGTTATGCTACATGAGAGGACATATTTTAACTTTTCCTGTAGAATAAAATAAGCCATTATCATTTTATGTGCAGCTCTATGTATTTTATGCAGTTTGAAAAACAGTTGTCCAGGGTAAGGTTTTCAAAGCTGTTTAGAAGACGTGAGTTTTATGAGTGAAGTTCTTGTCCTTGGTAACTGAGCAAGGCTGGGAGATTCCTTTTGGATTCTGTAGGTTTTATGAGACAGAAAGAACAATGCTTTGGTGACTGCCAGTGACTTCACTTCCTTCCATGAGCTGGGTGCAGATGTCAGGTACTGGAGTTTTTATTTGAATTATGACTTTGCCTCTGCAATTCTTGCTGTTTGCTTTTCACTTGCTTGTAGTTTATACAATATTACCATTTCTAGGTGTTCTCACTCTTCACAGCTACTAGCACAGAAGTTTATGACCAAGATACCTCTGCAGCACGTTTTGTAAATATTTTCATTTCCAAAGTGTTTGTTTTCTGAAGGAGTTACAAGTTGTTCATGGATAATTCAAAAAAAGACATGGAGCCAAAACAGCCAAAACAGTAACAGTTAGTAAGCTTATTTTAGGCTGCTTGCAAAATAGCTGGTGCAATTGTCACTCGGATGTTTAACGTAATTATACAAATCATGTCAGCATCGAGTCTTCTTTCTGAAGTTTCTGAGAATATGTCCACCACTTCAGTAAGATCTACTTAATGTTCAATGCCTATATTACAGAAAAAACATGCTTTCAGTATTTTCATACCCATTAAGTCCTGTTTATGTGCACATGCGCACCTTAATGTTAATTCTGCAAATGGACACAAAGGACTAAAACATATTTCTCTTACAATATCTAATCAATCTTTTGAAATATATAAAATTAACTTGTATGATCTCGGACAATTCTGTTAACATATGAGAGTGATTTTCAGTGGGAAGACGGAGTTACCACAGCATAGACTGGAAGATTCTTCCAAGTGTAAATTTGTCTGGATGACTCAAAAAGGGCAGGCATACAAAACCTTGGCATGAGTCAGGACTAATTAATTTACCAAAGCTTTTATCTACTTGTGTTCTTCCTTTCACAAGGTTTTCAGTCTTCTTTGGATTCCCTACACTCATGACATGAGATATAGCTAAAATTCTTACTGAAGCTAATTTCTGTTTTTCATTAAGCTTGTTACATTACCTGGCAGCTTCTTACATAATAGTGAGGATCTGGGGAAATCCACTAGTGCACTAATTAGGTGGAAATTGGCAGCCTCAGTGCTTAATACATCTGCCATAAACAGTGTTTAGGGCATTACTGATTCATAGCCTCTGTCTTTTATTTACATCTTTCCAGGGGGAGAGTCACTACCTTTATAGAGAACAAAATGGGGAAGAACAATGTTCAATTCAATAAATATTATTTGTGTGCTGTGCTGTACAAGAGGAAATTTTGTCTTTGGAAGTTGAATGTAATATTCTTCTAAATCTTCCATGTTAGAATCATATAATCAGGAAATCACTTGAGTTGGAAGGGACCCTTAAATGTCACCTAGTCCAAATCCCCTGCAATGAACAGGGGTATCCAGAGCTAGATCTGGTTGCTCAGGGCCTGGTCCAGCTTGGCTTTGTCTGACGTCAGGAATGGGGCATCCACCACCTTTCTGGGAAACCTGTTCTGTACCCTTTGCCAACCTTATTGTAAAAAATTTCTTCCATATATCCAGTCCAAATCTTCCCTCTTTTAGTTTAATATCAATTTTTCTTGAAATATGGATTTCCTTCTTTTAAAACTTCACTGAGTTATTATGTAGTTAAAGTTATATATTGCTAATCATTTCTTTATTTCTATTCTGTTAAAAATTTGGTATGTATTTTTGCTTAAGGACAACCATCAGAATGACTAATCAAAATTCTGCAAGTTTTGAGAGGTTTACAGGTTTATTAATTAATTTATTTTCCCAGTCTTAATTTTTCACTTCTTTTTCAGTCTAATAGTCATAGTAGTCATATTGAAATACTGTGAGTAAATTACAGCTTGTTAGTGACTGGGAGAATCAATTTACCCAGGAGAAAAATAAAGCCAAACCAGACAGTGAGAGTCAGACCATTCTTTGTATCATACCTTGTTGTTAATTGAACCCAGAGGGTTACTTTGTTAAGTTCCAGGTCTCATTTGCATTTTCCTTCCCTCCATAAACACAGTCTTGTCAAGTCTCTTCTGACCCAAATCATTCTATGATTCTATTAAAACTCATGTAGTTTGTGTGAAATGTGTGTGACCTGTTTCCCCACATCTCAACCGTTCTCCCTACTGTGTCTGGATGCAGGACTCCTGTTGCTCAAAGCACCAATGGTGGAGCAGAACTTGGGGCCATGCTTTTGGGCATGTGGAACCACAACCACAGTTTGACACTGCAGAGCTCCTTCAGAAGGCTCCTGGTCCAGCTGAAGCCAACAGTCTTAAGAGTAGAATCAGGGTAAGTACTTAAAGTGGAGTAAAGTTATCATTTTGGAGACAGTACTAAGTACTTACAAAAGTGTGCGAGTTCCATTCGTCCGTAAGCTTTTGGGACATAGCTTTTTCTTTTGCGTACAATTAGCAAGGAGGTATAGACAGAGCCTTTTGCAAGTACTGCCTGGCTGTAGAAGCTGCTGTAATACCGACAGTAATTGTAATACCTGCCTATGATAAAAGCTTTGAGTGTGCACTCATAGCATATGCTATAGGAAGTTACTGTTTTGTTTCGGTATGGAGTTGCTCACTAGGTGTCCTCACAGGATCAAGACTCATAGACTATGAATTCTATTTGCCCAATGCTAAAAGATTATGAGGGGTACCAATGAAGTGTGTCTGTCTCTGATTCAAATGGGAAATTAAGGCAGGCAGATGGAGATGGCCAAATCTTTATCTATTTCTATACTGTAGGTTTAAAACTGTTATGGATTATCCTGCATAGAATTATTGCGCAGAACCAGTAGAGAGGTGGCCAAATAATAAGCTAGTATGTAAATAAAAGCTAATGTAATAATCTTTTTGAGGGAGGGAAAAGGGTGGAGTCATTAAAAGGCAAGGAGCTAACCGAGAAGTAGAAAGATATACTCTTCTATATCTTCCTGTAGAGGATTGTGTAGAATTGCAAGAATCATCCTAGTTTGAATTTAAAATTGTTAGTTCCCAGGAAAATATTTTATGTTCTGCAGAGGTAAGTGCAGAAGATTAACTTGGCGTCAACTGAAAAATGATTTCTATTTGTCTGTCTCATCTTGTTCTTGATTCTTTGCCATCAGTATGACTTAAACTACTCCCACTGTAAGGCAGCTTTTTACTTGGTTTTATATCATCAGTTGTCCTTCTTGGGAAGCCAGTAACTGTCTTTTCTAGACTAGTCTAATATATAACAGAATTTTCAATTGTAACACCAAAACCGATATGACATCAGTTAATGGTCTTCATGGTCCACAGACCATGAGCTGCTGCCTTTGAAAAGCTTCTACATATAGCAGTCAGGCAGAGACTAATTTGTGCCTTCATCCATCTCTATGCTGAACTGTTCATTTTTCCACACACAGGTCCTAGGGAAAAGGTTGCTATGGAGCAGCTAGTGTGGCACGGTACTATATGAGATGAAGTTCTAAAACAGAGACCTGAATTGTGCTGTGAAGAACCTCTTCTTATATGTGATTAGCTACCCATAGTAGTGTGAGGAGTAGTGCAATAGAACTGCCTTTACTCATGTTCTTAATAGTTTTAGTGGTGAAAATGATATTTTGGCAGTTACCTCCTAGGAGTGTCATTAGTAAAATGTACTCCATAACAGTCTTTCAGTGGAAATGCCCATCTGCTATCTCTCACTGCCTATCGTTGTGAGATAGCAAATCAACTGGGCCTTCAGTAAATGTAACTATACCAAAGATGGTTTTGGCTGGAGAAAAAGAGGACAGGAACTGATGGGGGAAAAAAGTAGGTATTTTGAAACTCAGTAGTAAAACTCAGCTCAGAATAGGGTAAAACTAGTACTTTACTGGGAGATAAACTTTGACTGTAAAGTACTTTGAAGTGCAGACATTTGCATCAAATGCTTTGACAGTTTGTGACTTTAACCAGCAATGAACAGCAAAGTGTTTCAATTGCTCACATGGATGTGCTGACCTCCCACAAAACAAGAGTTCCAGTGCGGCTAAAGTGAAAAATCTTTATTTTCTTTGTAGTTGCCCATTTCCTTGTGCTCTTTTCTTTGTCTGGAACTTTTAAAATGAAGCTTTGCCCTCAGATCCATAAGCTTTGCCTTCTGAGTGCATCCATCATCTTCGCATGGTTTCACTCTTGGCTTTTCAGTTGACACATTTCCCACTTAGTGCCATCTCCATTGTCAGTTGGGTCAGACTTGTGGGTGATGGCATTCATCTCAGTGAGATCAACCAAATATGTTGCTATGAGGACTCCTCTGCAGGGCACATTGTTTCAGCTACTTTGCCAATTTTGACTTAGAATGGCATTGCTTTTTACAGTTTTTTGCAGCCTCTGCTGATGTTTTTCTACTTTACTTCTCATAGAACACAAAACCACAAAGTAAAAATTTGTACCATTAATACTACCATAAATTGTTTTTTTCCTATGAAATCCAGCAAGACCCATAAAAAGCAGATGGCAGTAAGCATTTACGTGTGGAGTAAGTTCAGTAAGTGCAAATATTTCCTCTGTTTTCTTATGACCATCAGCTAGAACTGGGCTGAGGCTCTGTGGCAGGATCTTGAGCTCCCTGAGTAAAGGTTGGACAAGCTGCCTCCAGGCAGCACTGTGGTCTGTTTTATTAGTCACAGGACAAGAGGCAACAAAAAGAACTTTAAAATAATTTTGAGTAAACTACTAAAGATAGTATTGCATTAATGACTGCTTGAAGATGATGCTCTTAGGAAGTTATGGATAAAATCTGTACTTTCTGAAATGCTTAAAAACTTATGATGGGTGAATGTTTTGAGACTTAGCTACTGGGAGATGTCCTGTAGACCCACCTGTCTTCTTTTTGACATTCATTCATAAATTTAATCATATTTAGTACCATGCATTGAGTATTTAGTCCATAAATGACAGAGCAAATAATGTTTTCTAATTAAATACTTTGGCAAAAACCTAGATTCTCTTCTGATAAATCTGTGTTTACACTTTAATCAATGCTTTTAAACATTTGGAAAGTATTGTTAAGCATTTGGGTACTAGGAATGAGGGTGGCATTTCATTTCATCTGTTCACTCCTAAACATAGTTAGGAAGAGGGAAAGCTGTTATCTATGAAGAAGTGTTCAGCCAGTGTGTGGAATCTCTAAATTACTTTGGGAATGGGATCAACAGAATCATGGTCTTGAGAAAGGACAAAATATTATGCACGTGGTTTGCCAGAACTGCTGTGTTTTCAAAGCAGAAATGGAAGCAAAAGTAGACAGTAGATGCACTCTGAGATAAGTTGTCTGAGAAATAAGCATGGAAGTTGTAGCAATCTGAAAAAGAAATTAGAACTCACTGTGGAGAAGCAGGGAGAAGTATAAAAATGGATGCCTCCTACTAGGTGCAGGATGAAGAAGCATTGTTTGGCTTGACCAGGAAGGCTATGCATAAACTAAAAAATTTATTAAGAAGACTGAAAGATTTCAAAAAAGTGCTGGAACTCAAAGAGCATATGTTGCTGAGTCAGTAAATGCAGGTAAGAGAATGGAAATGAGCAATTACCAGAGCAAATCAGAGAGCTTTAGCAGCATATTGCAAAAAGACAGATGTAAAGATGTGAATTCTGTCTTATTTTCTGTATGACTCAGGCACTCTAAGAAAGTAAGCACTGAAATCTCTCCCTGGTGCAGATCTGTGCTGCTCTGTTCATGTCAGTGTTGGTGGTTTTTTTTTTTTTAATCTGTTTTTAACTTTAAACGAAAGCAGAATTTTGCTTAACTTTGCTGTCTTCACTTGTCTTATGAAGAAACACTGACGTTCTCATGCACAGTATCTCTTATCTTTTACAGTGACAGCATGACCCAGTCTCTGCTTTTTCAAACCAGAAACTAATCAACCAATTTACTTCCTGTGAATAGCAGTACTTGTGGGTAATTGCTTGAAGGTCACAGAATTTTTTTCAATAGTATTTTTTTCATTTTTTTTTTAATTTCATCAGTGTTTTCTGAGTGAGCTGATCAGATCAGTTTTGCTTAGCTGAAATTCAGCCATGTGAAGGTAGGTTAAATCCAAGTCTGTTCATGATTTTCATGATTACTGATGCTGCTACAGTGACTTGGACTCCACAATAATTGAGAGTGTCTCCATATTTTATCTAAATCATATATAGCAGCATACCTATATTATGTTATATTACAAATAAAACTTTCCAGAACAGACCATCTCTGTAATTTCCAATACCTCCAGTGTGAGAACTCCAGATAGATGGATACAGAAGGAGCTGATTTCCCTGATTATGAATACAAAGAGTATTGAAAAACTGTTATTAAACCTTTAATATTTAGCCATCTTTATATCTCATCAGCATTCCAAGTCTTTATGGTATTTAATTGAAATACAATTTTAATGACCCATAATTTCCCTATCAGTGTGGTATGCCTGAGTTAGGGTGTGGTTGATACCATGAAATATTGTGTCAAAACCCAGAAAACACGAGTTGTTCTTGGTCTAATTAGTACAAATTCTGTTATTTATTATGTGTATGATGAGATATCATTAATTCCTGGCACTGTCCAAGAATGGATCCTGTAGGCAAAAACTTCTGCAGGTGGAAGGCTTCTAGAAACTACAGTGAGCAGAAGCAGTTGCAATGAACTCATCTCTGAAAATATAATGAAAAAAAATCATTAGTTCAAGCTGGATTGTCCTTGTGAGGACTGGTGGTTTATTCCAACACTTCTTTCTTCTGCAGTTTCTACATCTTAGCTTTGGAGCATACCTGGGCAATACCCTAGTCTGTTCCTATTTAGTTCACACGGCCTTAGGTAGTACAGAGATTTTGTCAAGCATGACATTTGTTTTCATCATATTGAGCTCCACCCTTATCTCTGTGTGCAGCCCCTGTTTAGAGCAGGGCTGCAGCTGCCTGTAATTCTGTTAGTACAGTCTCCAGCATTGTGCAAGCAGGCAAGTGGTCAGCATGGAGAAACAGGCACAATAAATGCAATTATAGCAAATAACAGTGAAATAAAGAAACTACTTGCACATGGGTCTGTCACTAAGGCAAAATTTTTATCTTTTACGTATGGTTTTCTTTTCAAAATCATATCCTGACATTAAAGCAATAAGTAGTACTTAATTTTAGCATTACATTTACATTATTTTTCATCTTCTCTCCAGTTGCTTCAGTTGGAAAGTACATCTCAGTTTGTGACCTTTGCTCCAGTCAGCAAGTTTGTTGGAACTTCAGGAGCTGGCAGTAAAATGAAATAGAAAATCCTCAAATAGCTCTTTAAGTAAGAACTAGCATGAGAAATTATAATTTGATTTCAAAACCATTTCTGTGCTTCTGCTTCTCTTTTTTGATATTTGAAAGTTCTACCATCACAATGGCCCTGAAGCCTGGACAGCCCAACCTTCAGAGTGTAGTCACTGGACACGGCTGTGGCGTGTCCTAAAGAAGCCAGGTGAGGCCACAGAGTTTCTTCATAGGCAAGGATAGCATGAGAAAATGAGATCATGTATGTGCTGACTCAATAATATTTTTTACTGTGCATGCTGTTTTAGTGTGTAGGAATTGGGTGTGGTGTAAGGGCATCAGCATGTGGCCTAGGTCCCACAGAAGTTATAAACCACATTTAAATAATCTCAGGATAAGTGGTTAACCTTGGTTTTGTGTCTACTTGTAAATCTCTGTACATGAGCATGTGTGTTCATCTGTTTTATTTATATCCAAGTAAGACAAAGTGGAAGTTGTTCATCTAATGACAATGTATTTATTTATATTCTTTTTCCACATTAAAATACTCTTAGCAGAAGATATTGTATTGCACACAATTCAAATTATCATTCTAATGGTGGTATTAATGCTGTGTAAAATGGAATGATCTTTCCTCAAGGCCTCAGCATGATGTCTGCCATAACACTGATGCTTTGGCATATTTCCTCATTTTGGGGTTTTCATCTTTTAGTCATCATTGCTATTATTATCATCATTAATCCATCAGTTTTTCAGCCAATGCAATAGATCTTTTATCATCTACTATGCAATCAGCATGAAAGCTGAGGCACTAAGATTACAGTTGTTTTCAAGTAGAGGCATTTAGACTTGTAAATGTGTATCTGAGGTGTCGAAATGCAATGACCGTTAGACATCTAAAGTATTAATTTTGTTGGAACTGTGAAATTTAATGCAAAGATATGCACAAATTAAGAAATACCAACCCACTTGAGTTGTTCAGAGTTATTCAGGATGTTTGTAGCTGAGCTGAAAGTGAACATGAATCTCTCAAATTTCATTTTTGTAGTTTATTTACTACAACTCCTTTCTGTGTTGACATTTTTAAATAGTCTTTTCTGAGTTGTTTTCAAAATCACATTATTGCACCCCCTCCTGCATTTTGCTAATTAGTCAGCATTTTCTCCCTCTGTGTCTTTCACTGACATTTTGATTGAGTCTGTTCATGTCATTGCAATCCTATCTGAGATGCATGTAGGACCACATGATAAGAATGGGCTTTGCTGTTCTGACATCACTGTTTTTTTTTCTGGTTGGTTACTGAGCTGGTTATATTTAGAAAAAATATGGCTGTAGCTAGAGTCAAAGCAACTGTTTTGGTATAATGGTCATGATAAAAAAGAAATGTGGAAAAACATATCATGCTCTCTCCAAAACGGATATTGTTCATTATTTTATTTTCAATCAAGTAAATAGATTTTTGAGCCTGAAAAGGAGAAGGCTGTGGGGAGACATTGTTGCAGCCCTCCAATATTTAAAGTTAGTTTATAAACAGCAACTTTTTATGTGGGTAGATAGTGATAGGTCAAGGGGAATGGCTTTAAGCCAAAGGAATGGAGATTTTGATTAGATGTTAGGGGGAACTTTTTTACTGAGAGATTGGTGAGGTGCTGGAACAGATTGGCTAGAGAGGCTGTGGGTGATGAGTCCCTGGAGATATCTAAGGCTAGGCTGGATGCGGCCCCGGCAATCTGATCTAGTACTTGATCTAATGGCTGGCAACCCTGCAGCAGGCAGGGAACTTGGTGATCCTTCAGGTCCATTCCAATCCAAGCTATTCTATGATTGCTCCCTTAGTTTTGGGGTTGACATTAAGCCCTTAAGGCACTAATATCTTTCTAATATCTTTCTAAAAGGACATTAATCTTTAAATGAATTTGAAAAGCATTCTATTTTCAAATAACTGTAGCCTATTAATTTCCCATTCTACCTAGTTGGTCTGAAATATAAATCCTTTCTCCTTGCTTATGGTGCTTACAAGAACAGAATGAGATAGGTGCAGTGAACAATAAATGTTACCGAGCTCTTTCTGTGTTCTCATGGGAAATAAATTAAGCAGTCTGAAGTGCTTTTGGCAGGTCTTTCATGTATGAAAAAATCAGGTCAGCTCGCTCAGCTTTTATCTGGTTACTGTGACACAGGAAAAAAGTACAAACATAATGTACAATGGGCACTGGAAATCAGTAGATGTAGCATACCTGTACCATTTGACATGTAATATATTGTGAACAAGGCACACTCTAGGCACAAGTACACTTAGAAATGGGTTATGCTTGTCATTGGAAGCAAGGCGATACCAATTACACCATCAGCCTGCAATAAATATTGCCAATGCCAAAATGTCCAGTGCAGTGGAGTTTCCAAATAGCAGCTGACACCAGTGTTAGGCTGTTATATGACACAGATCAAATTCCTAAATGGTGAATAACCATTCCCTCATGCACACTTTGAACTAATGTTCAGTGACAGTAGTTTGGTGTTTCATCATTGCGTACAACAGACAATTGTGTAGTGTATGGAGAAAACTTTGATCAAAGCAATTTACTTACCTTTCCTTTATGGTAAGTATTTATTTCACAAAATGATATTTAATCTTATGCAAGAACATTGATGTCTACCAACTTGTGATCACATTAGCAATTCAAGTGATTTTTTTTAACTTCCAAGCACAAGAGAAAATCTGAAAATCAAATGCAAAATCCTCAGAGAATTTATAGGAAAAGAATCAAAGGATCTAGTTTTAGTTGGTGTGGTGCATTGTTAAGACCCAGTATAGATGATTTTGCAATAGTCTGTCCTACTTTCAGGTGGGTCAGAATTGTGACTGATATGATGCTATGGTTTGGTTCCAGGAGAAAAACAATGCTGATAACATATCAGTACAGATACTTGTGTACTAAACAGCACTGTATAGAGGCAAGGCCATTTGCAGATAAGTGCCCAAGGAGCTGGGAGGGAACAGAATTAGGACAACTAACTTAAACTGCAAAAGGGATATTCCAAAGAAAGGCAACAAGGCTTGAGAAGGGCTTGGAGAATATGCCCTATGAGGAGCAACTAAAGGAACTTGGGCTCTTTAGTCTGCGGAAGAGGAGTCTGAGGGGAGACCTTATTGCTCTCTTCAAATACTTGAAAGGTGATTGCAGTGAGAGTGGGGTTGGCCTCTTCTCACTGGTGTCAGAACAGGAAATGACCTCAAGTTGTTTCAGGAGAGGTTTGGGTTAGATATCAGGAAAAATTTCTTTGCAGTGGGGGCACTGGTATAGGCTCCCCAGGGAGGTTGTTGAGACACCATCCCTGAATGTTTAAAATCCATTTGGATGTGCTCCATGTGCTCTGGGACATGATTTAGCAGTGGGATGTTAGAGTTAGGGCACTATGGTTTGGTTGCGGTTGACTTGATGATCTTTAAGGTCTTTTCCAACCTGAGTGATTCTGTGATTCCATACCATATGACATCATGTGGAAAGAGTTTTTGAAAGGCTGGGAGTTCATCTTTCTCTTTTGCTGCTCAGGGACTGGCTAGGCATCAGAAATTGCTTGTGCATCACTTGTGATATACAGTTATGCATATCTATCTATCTATCTGAAATCATAACTATTATCCTTCTCCTTTTCTCTATCTTAGTAAATAGTTTTATCTCAACCCAGAAGTTCTACTTCTTTCCCGATTTTCTGCCCCATCCCATTGGGAAGAGGGACAGTGAGCGAAGAACTGTGTGCTGCTGAGTCACTTGTTGGGTTAAATCACACAGCAGTCACATTGGGGTGCTACTGTTTCTTGTTGCAGGAGGAATGTCCTACTCTAATTTCTCAGCACTAGTATAGTTCCTAGCACTGTACTAAGAAGTTTTAGTGGAAAGATCTGTGAACATCTGAAATACAGTTATGGGTAACATTCTTGATCTTTTAAATTTCCAGTTCATTGAATTACATAGTTGGGAGTACAGTAAAGCTTTGCTGATCACGGAATGGGTGTATTTATGTGTATTTTTGGAGACGCTTGTCTTCCATAAAGAATTTTCTTTTAGACATCTTTTTTCTATATTACAGTCAAAGAAATATATAATTTATTTTCTCTTTATAACATATTTGCTGCTGACTTGGAAAAATGAATCACTGAATTACCAGGAATACTTATCAAAATTTGGAGTAGACATGGATACCTGGTGATGAAAGAGGGGTTAGCTGCTACGCAACTACAAGTGTACAAGGGAAGTCCCGCATGGAAAGAGTAATCTCTTGAGCTAACTGAATTCCTTCTTGAAAGCACAGGAAACCTATTTTCTGACTTAAAGATTGAACTGATTCATATTTGATAGGTTGATGTTTCCTGCCAGTAGGGTTTCCTGATTGGCTTAGTTGATGTTTGGAGGTCAAGCATGGGGATATTGCCTTCAAAACAACAAACAGGAAGCAGATGAGGGCAAGAAAAAAACGAGTCTGTTATTTGGGAAGATCTGGCATGAGCAAATTTCTGATAATTTCTGATGTTTACTGTTTTTGTGACTTGTGAATCATCTGTGTAAATTTTATTTGTAAATACAAGGTAGATAATTTTTAATGAGTGACTGTTGATTGATCCCTCTAATTGTCCCAGACAAGCCCCAAAGACATTAGAGTCTGCGGCTGGCAAAATAATAGACAGTGATTACTTAGAATTCTATTTAGAAATTAGCTTTGTGTGGTACGCTGTCTAGCTCTACTTACTACTGTCCAGACAATGTATTTTACATCTTCTGTACCCCAATGAATCACAGCATGTTATTAAAAATTGGCTCTTACCATATCTCATACTCCAATCACTTTGTGCTATGCAGCAGAACTGATGTTTCCAATAGGTTTAAGCAGTTAATATGTTGCTCTTACACCCTCTTTTTTAATGTATAGAAATTAGTAAACATAGGGCATGGCATCTTTGTGTGTTTTGCCTGCAGCAAAAAATAGGGGAGAGGAGACCAGAATCCTGACATGACAAGAGCTGATTGTGGAGGCACTGTTCTACCTATTTCAGTGTCTGTTTTCCTTCTGGTACTATCATGGGACTTTTGGAACCTTTGATAAGTATTAAGAGGAAAAAGAAGGAAATTACTCAGTATAGTTAAGGCTTGTGAAGCATGTAAAAAAAAAATTATCCAGGTATGCAGATGAGTCAGTTGAAGAAAGATGTGGAAAATCAATGTATGGACATATATATACAACATACATAGAAGAATATGTTTGCATACATAAAAAGGATGCATAAATGTGTATGCAATAATGTATCTATTTTCAGTGAGGGATAAAGAGGATCAGATCCCACACTCTGCATTTACAAAAAAATTTATCAGGTTAAATGTTTCTCAGGATTTCAAAATTTTTCTAAAGGAGGAAGCTGTATAGATCAATACATTTGGATTAGGTAGTGACATACAGATCTATTCATCTGTAGGATTAGCAAGTAAAAGTCATGAGCACAAAGGAGCTCTCACTCTCAGGTAAACTTTAATCTTGTGCCTAAGTCCCAGTGAAGATGGTGAGATTTATCTGCTAATGCTAGTGCAGCTTCTGAATATGTTACAGTACAGAAAAGGTATAGTGAAAATCAGCATTGTACTGTAGAGAGGTGGCGTTCAAAGTTAAATATATCAGAAATACCAATGAATGTTCACTAAATCTATAACTAATGGAAAGCTATTTATTTGATAACTTTTTCAGAATCCTTAATGTACACTGTAGAAAAAAAATCTAACACTTTTTTCAGTGTTTTCTTCAAAATAAATAAAATTAACCCAGTGAAACATTGTCAAAAGATGGAGAGCACATTAACCTGGGCATATTTATGCGGACACAGAGATCCATTAGCTGAAAACAGAAGGATGCTTTGTGCAGCCCAAACTGTGACAATGTACTTCACTGTTTAGTACTACAATAGATGTTTGGAAAGTACACTATTTTTTTTCTGGAGAATTCAACTGAAATGACATCCACAGCTTGAAAATCACCCTTCTGCCATAGCTCTGCATATAGGTCTCCAGAAGGATATGTCTTTTACATCTCATTGACAATGTCTCTATATTGAAATCTCCTAAGTGGAACTGTGTGAATATGGATTGGTATATTCTTAAGTACTTCAAGCTGTGAGAAGAGACATATCTCAGTTCCTCAAGGGAATAAATGAGAATTTTCACTTTTTCTTTTGTGCTTTTTTGTTTGTTTGTTTGTTTTGTTTTGTCTGCTTTTGAAATAGGAAAATTGGAAGTGACACATCAATCAGTTAGAAAAAGTAACAAATCTATGTAAGAACTGAACTTGTAAAACTAATCCGGGATTATTTTACATGCATTAAATTTAACAAGACCAGCTGAAGTTAGTGGTGGATTTTAAAACCTCTTACTTATTTGATTTTATTTACTGATTTCATTTTCTCATGAACAATTCTGTAGATGATCTTTGTGGGCCTGTCTCACTTTACAGAAGTCAATGATTTCTATAAGTAATCATCTCTCTGACATTGTCCCTGCATGTTCCTTAGAAAGTTACTGTTATATGTGACAGAAAGATGGGTTAAGAAAATATTTATTTTCTAATATGAATGGCCTTCATCTAATTTTCCATTGGATGGAGGAAGTTTCAAAAATTAGCCTTTCACTTCTTCCTGATGTTGGTGGCCTAGGGTTCCTTTAGAGTGTTACTCCAGTATCATGCTCTAGATCGTTTGGAATCTACAGGTAATGATTTACAGCATACAAAAAGCAGTAGGAATTGTTTCCACTTCCTCACTTGGATGTTTACTGGGATTAAAATGAATTTTAAGAGACACTTGCTCAAAATTTGTTCCTTAAATCAGTGCCTATTGATGAACTTTATTTTGCTTAGTGAAGTTTAAAAGGGAACATTACTTGAGAGAGAAATGCATAGAGACCAGTTATTCTTCCCACTAGAAAACACTTTTACTTACTAGCATATTGCTATATTTTCTACAATAAAACTCAGAATATTCAGTGTTCTACACATTACTGTGATTATACTAATGCTGACTAGCTCATTATCTTATAATTTTCCTTAAATAATTTGATTTTACAGTTGGCTGGTTTGCCTGAGAAAATAAAGTGAATGTGCTAAGAATGGAGATGGGGAAATATACTGTTGTCTACACATGAAACAAAAATAACTGATGTTCTGAGGTAAATTGTAATTATAGCACTCCCTTTTAAAAATGTTATCTGAGTTTGCTGAATTTGAAAAAGATTTTCACAAAGATAGGTTAGAAGACCTTGAAAGTACAGGTGAAAATGCACCACAGGCTGTTTTATGGACATTCATGCAGACTGTAGTTATGTAGATAGTCACTCTGTTAAATGTATGTGAAAGGCACAGATTGGGAAAAGGCAAGTAAAAGAAGTAAAGAGAGGAAAAGGAGATCAAGAGAGTATGGCTTTTTGATTTTCATTGAAAGCCAAGTTGTTGCAAAGGGTTTTCTCTACTTGCCACTCATGCATTGTTATAAATGATATGTTGATGTGTTTGGCAGGATGCTAGAAGCTTTTTTTTTTTTCTTTCAATTTCTGTTTTCAGTTACTGGTTTGCTTTTAAATGAGGTTCACAGCCCTCAGAATAGCCTGACATAAGCAGTCACATTTCTCACTTTCAATGCACTCCATCAGAGGAAGTATATTGTGCCATGATGGTGTCTCTCTACAACCATCATTTAATCAGAAGTGCTATAATCTATCACCTCAGCACAGGCAAGGATCATTTCCCAATCAGAGCATTACTAGTGAGATGAATACTTTTTATATCGTCCTATTTGATTTATGGGATGAAAGTAAAATAGTGAAAAGCTGATAGATATCATTTCAGACCATGGTACAGAAATGGTGCTATTAGTTGTAGGAAGCACTTAGGGAGGTTCATCTAGTAAAGGAATTGAGTTGTCATATCAAGAGAAAAACATACAGATGCTAAGTTACTGATTAGAAGCTAATTAAATTCAAAACTGTGACCAAATGATGGCTGTGTGGTAGACGTGGAGGTGAGCTGGCTGTGTCTATTTCATTCATAAGCAGTCATAGAATATTAAGGTTGGAAAAATACCTCAAGATCGTGTAGTCCCACCAGCAGCACATCCCTACCATTCCCACTAATGACATTCGTAAGTACTACATCTACAAATTTCTTTAACTTCTCCAGAAGCCATGACTCCACTACATCCCAGGCCAACCTGATCCATTGCATTACCACATTTTTGAGAAAAAATGTTTCCTAATATCCAATTTGAGCCTCTTCTGGTGCAACTTGATGCCATTCCCTCTTGTCCTATCACCAGTCAGTGTCCCCCTTGCAAAAACACAGCCTCACCTGATTCTTTTCTGAAAGCTTTATGTTTGTTTGTTTTTCCTTGCAGGAAAAAAACATACAAGAGAGAAAGATAGTGTAGCTTCTTTGAGACCACAGCCTTAGGCAGCATCTTTTTCTGGGAGCTTTGTGCCTGTCAGACAGGACCAGGGTCTTACAGCACAGTTCCCTTTCCTGCTGACCGACAAGAGGTTTACATTTCTACTGTGGACATATTCAGACTGAAGCTGTGACTGAAACAGATGAAGCAGCCCTCAGACTGACACATCCAGGTCACTGCTCCTGCTATCTGCCAGTGCTTTTCTAGCCTCAGAAGAGAACAACCTGACCAGGAAATTTGAGCATTGATGTCTTCTGCGTATTGTTATTTATTTGTGGCAGAAAAGAAATTTCCTCCAGATTCTTCCTCTGTGTGTTCATGACCAAAGTCAGTTTTAAAGTGGTGCGTTCCTTTAAATGTTCTTGGAATAAGAAAGGGCTATGCCCAAGGCAAAGAAGGGAGAAATCTGATCCCTATGTACAGAAAGCAGCTTCTGTTTCCTCTCTGATATGTATGGTGCCCTTCCAAGGGAGTGAGATATTAAATACAAAATCCTACTTAGACAGTAGATTTCAAAGACTTCAGGGTCCTGAAAATGGCTTTCATTCATTCCTATAAAATAAACAAATTTTTACATTACTTGTATATTGTTTCTAGAAAACAGACTAAAGTCTGTGTTTATGCAGATAGCTATTTTTCTAAACAGAGGCCTGTTTGAAATAATGGGTGAATGTTTTAAAATCTATGGTAGGCATATAGTTGAATTTTTGTTATTGTCAACAACGCTTGTGACATCAAGTTTTACTACGTTGGTGTGCAATAGAGGGTACTGTTAACAGTTTGGGAAGTAGTTTTCCTGTGAAACTCTCTTCTATATCATGTTATTGGGCTTGATTTTCTACCTTTTTAGGATATAAAGGAGTACAGTGACTTTCATACTATTGTCATTATTGTAGTTACAATGCCATTTCTCTCACTGGAGAAACAGGATATTTAGAAATCTTATTTTTAACTGTGAAAATAGAAAAACATACTTCATTGAAAGGGAAGCTTAGACTGAACATATCATGATCGAGATAAAATTTAAAGCAATTGAGAAGTTTTGGAACACAACAGCTGAAACATACAGTTTCCTACAGAGAAGGGTTTATGAAATGCTGCAGGGGGCAGGGAAGGATGCATTACAATATGGCATTTCCCACAGAGAA
Source organism: Oreortyx pictus (assembly GCA_036925125.1). Taxonomy (NCBI): domain Eukaryota; kingdom Metazoa; phylum Chordata; class Aves; order Galliformes; family Odontophoridae; genus Oreortyx; species Oreortyx pictus. The sequence goes on from JAUPFR010000006.1 coordinate 37,014,428, forward strand.
GGATTTTACAGAAATCTAACCTAAAATTGCCTCTCTTCTATAGGCATCTGAAATGAAGCATGCTTCATTTACATGCAGAAGTGCCTGGACTCCACTTTTCCCCAGAGAAACTACACAGAAAACCTAAATGAGTGCCTGTATACTTTATATGTGACTGGCTACTCCCAGAGCTGCTAAATTAAGCTGAGACATTCTTATAAAAATCCTATCCACTGCTTTATATTTCGGTTGGTGTTTTCTGACTTTGCCAGTATCTGATTCCCCGTGACTGCTGAATCATATAGGAAGATTCTGTGACCGTTGCATTAACTTTTCCTAAAGCAGCAGAGGAAGCAGTGCTCTTTTCTCTCTTGAGAAAGCAGAACTGCAGAAGCATTGAAATGCCAAGAGATTGCTTGTCTTTTAGGTCAACAGTGTCTTCTTCACTTACATCTATATTATTTTAAAAAGAGCATTTGAAGAAAAAAAAAAAAAAAGCTTGTATGTAGGGTGGTTAATGACCTGTTTCAGATATATATAATAGATTACTCCTGTGATTTCCAGAAATATTGTTGCTGTATTAAGGGCTTCTCATCATTCCTGGTACCACATCTATGCTGAGAGTCCTCACTGGTTTCAGCCCAGTTGTAAGCCTTAAATTTTGTCTCTTATGTGTACTGACATGCAGCAGTTGTGTTTGTAGTGGAGCCTGTGCAGCACATATCCAGATGAAATACTGTATGTCTTGGGTCTACTTAGTTCTTTGTTTCTGGCCTCTGTTGTCAAATGAATATAAGTGGCTGGTGGGCTAGTTGTTACTTGTCTTCATGCATCAATTATTGCTTAATGTGTGCTGAGGATTATTATGGAAATGAACCGCTTCACTGAGCACTATGCATTGAATTTATACAATACAAAATATATGAAATGGAATGAAAGAAAAGGGGCAAAGAGAGAGTTGTTTCCAATGCCAGTGGCACCCATGTTACTTGTGAATGAGAACCTACTATACAACTCAGAATTTGTGAAGGCAAGACTGTGAGAGCAACAGCAAGAGTACAATGGACTGAGAACAATAAGGAAAAAATATTGACTGGCTCTGAAAATTCTGCTTCTATGGCTTAGGTGAAAGTTTATAGAGTTGTGCACAGTTCTTGTCATTACCAAGGCTAAGGCACCTAAGTCACAGTGAGACAAGACAGATTTGGCTTTTTTTACATCTGCATCCTTGAAAGAAAATGGATGCACTTGGGAGGCAGGTACTGGGAATCTGAGGACATTTGTCAAGGCTCAGGCTCAGCAAAGCGTGTAAGTGCAGAGGTGTTCCTGTGAATATACTTGGCTTTTCAGGCTCTGTGTGGATGCACTGTGTATATGAGAGGAAAGAGAGCAATCAGTATGCTTTTTGGTTTCTATCATAAGTCTGTTGGTGGTGTTTTCCTCTCATCAGCAAGCAGCAATGCTTGGAAGGGATTCCTCTCTAGTGGATACATACCAACATAATGGAGTTGTGAAATGGCATGTATAATTACGATAGGAAGAGATAAACTTTATGATGCTTCCTTTACAGGTAGATTGGCCATAAGCAGCTAGGATGCTACAAGTACAAATATTTTTCTGGAGATTACAGAGACATCACAGAGAGAAAGCACAAAACTAGGAATGTGATGAGTTCACTAACTCTATGCTTCTTGGATGCCTGATGTTCTTGTCACTGTACCAGTGCTCAGACAACGGGTAGCACTGAAGTGCCAGTACCTCCAAGACCAACTTATCCTGGTCATCATGTAGAGTGGAGTAGAAATGCTAGAACAGATGAAAGAAGGACACGAACTGCTAAGAACTGGTGTTAGATTAAAAAAGATGTTACCATGCTATCAGCTGGTACTTTCAGTTTTAGAGCAAATGGCTCTGATTCAGCCAGACCCGGGTCTGACCCTGCCTTAGGCATGCAGAAAAATACAGGGAATTCATCCCCGTTATTAATCACCATGGGTGGTGTTTTGCTTTGGGTAACTCCTCTCATGCCTCTGACCTTGAAGTACTATAGTGATCTTTAAGAGTGTGTGAGAACTGTCACAACTCTTCTTTGAAATTAAGAAAAAAACCCTATATTTTTTGTGTTTAGACGCATTATTTTTTCATAAGGTGAGATGAGATATATTTCCTTTCATTATGAGTGCTAAGAAATTCTCTTTTGTTATTTCCACAGCATCACCAACAATGAATGAGTTTTTCTAACAGCAAAATATATATATCTTTTTCAGTTTAGCTATAGATGCTTAGTAATAACCTACACTATGTCTGTTCTGCCTTTCCCCACCATGAATGCTGCTGGATAGCTGTGATGTTTCGCAGCCAGAGCTGCCCATTCTGCATGTGGAGATGAGGAGGGCAGCAGCTCTCTGTGGGGATGTGGCAGCACACCAGCTGTCCCGCTCTGCATGTTGCCTCATTTGCACACAAAGTTTCCAGCCTGCACAGTACGGAAAGTGGGGAAGGTGATGGATCTGAATGTACAAGTACTTCACTCCTGTAGACTCTGAAGGCCTCTGAAGATGTACAATTCTGAAAAAAATGTGATTTTGTCTTATTAATTTTTATTCTTTATATTACATTCCTTGCAATAGTGTTGGTCTAATGTACAGTAGGGAATGGACAGTATTTGGTTTTTGGTTTTTATTTTTTTGTGATTTGTCCAGTAGGTACTGCCCATGGTTTCATGGGATCCTACATGGATAAAGGGCTCTGGAAAGCCATTCTGATGCTATGCAAAATTACTCTGAATGTCAGGATACACATGCCCACATCCACATGTGTGTAGATATAGGAAGATCTAGATTCACATAGGTCTAGATACCTCACAAGTGTACAGAACGTATTCAGGGCTGAGGTTTCTCTTCAGTGAGTCCTCCTGGGTGCAAAGTGCTGGAAGACTCGTGGGCTCAGGTGGCTGTTAAAGCTGCACTTTTTGGGCTACCTCACTGCAAAGACCAGTATATTGCTCTATGGGACTGCCCAGCAATTCCTAAAGCCCACAGAACTCACCACCCATTTCTCACTCTTGAAATAACGAAAATGTAAGCATACTTGGCTTTTTCGATGGCAACTGTATTATAGCTAGAGGGAAACTGGCCAGATTTAAGTTTGCGTTTATTGGAACAGATTAAGAACATATGATAAGATTTCTACTTTCATTTAGAAGTCTGAGGTGATTCTAGCCGACATGCTTTAGAGAATATATATTTACAAGTATAAAAAATAAATAACCGTCTTGCTTTTTGCAAAAGTAGCAGTTCATTTTTTAATTTAAGGCATTTAATATCTCACATTTTATTTTAGTGCAAGACTCATTACATAAGCTCAGTGTTCCCACCCACAAACTGAACATAAGGCAAAAATTTTGCAGAACCATTCTAAGTATATAAAGAAGGTAAGTTCATAATTCCATTATAAAATTATCAAAGTATTACACCCTTTGGCAAAAGTTACTGAAATGAATCTGTCTTTAACTTAGGTAGACCCACCTTAACAGAAGTCTTATGGGCCTTGTGATATGATAACATCCATCTGTTTAAGGAAATGTTAATTGGTATAAAGCAAAAACACTGTCCAGCAAATTATGTAAAGGAACTAGTAATTAACCAGAGCATGTTTTAGAGTGAAAGGTAATTGGAAATTATTCTAAGAACTATTCTTCCAGGTATGAAATAGAGCAAAGTTTTCTTAAAGTTCAGAGAAAGAGATCAATCAATAAATTACATGCCAGTAGCTCTGCAGCTGAGGGGAAAGCAAAAGGTTCTCATGTTTGTTCAAACCATGCAGCACCATCTTAAGCTTTTAAATAAAGAGTTGTCTTATTTTCAGCTTGTCCTAAATTTACATTTTTAGATAGCCCAGGAGCTGCACAAAGAGTAATACTAGAAATACATGCCTGAGTCAGGGGTTGCAAGAGGTATGACGATTAGAAAGAGTCTATAAAAAACAAAAACCAAAAAACTATGAAACAAGAAAAAAATAAAAAAAGAAATCAACAAAACCCTTCCAAGTCCTTCATACTTAACTAGCTTGCTTTAAAAGCTGGATTTAAAAGTCAGCTAATTAAAGAATCAGCTAGAATGCCAGAATATTAGTGACATAAAGAGGCTAGTCAGGTTTTTAACAGGGAATATTTCTTGCATAGAATGCAGAGGAATAGAAAGGTGTCAAAAAGTCATTCAGGCATGCCATTCTGTCTTTGCTTCCGTGATTTTTCTTGTGGAAAATTAATTCCACAGGAGACATTAAGACAGGGATAAGGAGAAGACTCAAATCAGACTTTTCTGCTAATTTATGTTTCATCTGCCTGATCACCTGCAGAGAAAACTTCATACTACTTTTTGACGTATCATTAGCATAGACCACAGGTTCCCAGCTACTAACTGTGTCTGTTTTATCTCTGCTGTCAAACTTGTTCACAGTGTGTGCAATCTCTTTTGCAACTTCAAGGATACCTGGGAAGCTTTTTATTGTCCCTGCAGAGCTCACTATTGGCTCTCGTTCTGTTCAGGGCTTATATGCTAGCAACAGTACACAAACAAGTCAGAATAAAGACATCTAAAAGTTGTAAACAGCACAAGAATATCCCTTTTTCTCTGAATCTTCTCCAGATTCAATGAGTGAAATCTGCTCCAAGCAAATGATAGAAGTGGTAAAAAAAAAGTAACAAGAAGCTTTTGTTTTTCTCTTCCTTTCAAGCAAATTTTGTTGATGCTCCTCAGGAATAGGCATATTTCCCACAAATATCCATTCTGAGAAATATGTGAGGTAGAGCAGATACTTTTGCTGTACCCAAGAAAAAAAAAATTCATATAAATTTTCAACTATGAATGTTGCTTCTGAGCTAAGGGCTTCAGAAAATTGCTCCAGCATTCACTTAACTCTTCAATTTCTTTTCAGATTTATTAAGCAGATAAGTGGATTTGTTTCCAAACGGGCAAGCCAAGAGCCTGCAATAGTGCAGAGCCGTATGGGTTGTAAAAAGGTTTTCAGTGTACTTGTTTACTGTATGAAGCAGTAGGGACTGAGCATCTGTTTTTCATTGCTCCTGGTGTATTTCCATAACTGCAGCATAGGTCCATAATGAAATACTTTTGAGACACATGAATACAAAGATTTCTCAAAATGTGCTCTCAAATAAGTTTGATTGACTGCATGACACTCAGCCTGCTACGTGCCTTGTGGCAAAAAAAAAATCTCTTTCTGATTCCAGGTGTTAAAACCATAAAGAATTTCTTGGAAATAGATTCGCTATAGATGAACAGTCTTTTTGGGAAGAGGGGATTGTTTTTTAATCTTTCATTTTTGGAAGAACTTGAAAGGTGAAGTAATAATGAGGGGATCTCACCTGTTGCACACTGTAGGACTAACACCATGAACTTGAAAACCATGAAGACTGGTTTTACTGAGAATATGATAGAGCAGTCTGCTCTTCATCAAGCACAATATCTTTTGCTCATTTTGGAAAGAAATCTTTTCATAGCAAACCATCCAAATTCTACTGTTCCTCATGAAAAGGCTGCAAAATTCTTGTTTGAAGGTCTAAGTCCCCTGCAGTGTTAGACTAGTAGTTCATGCAGCTTTTTATTCTGTCTTTTGACAGAGACAGAATACCCATGGCAAGGGCTTGCCCTTCTCAAGCGGAGTGCTCCTTTTGCAGGGTTTGTCTGCCTAGAAAATTGCAGATTGCACAGAGAGGGACCACTGGCCATGCTGTTCACAGCAGTATCTGAATCTCCCTTTGTTTGTCTTCTTTGTCAGCTCACCACTATACGTGCAACTGTTGCTTGTACAGAACTTTGGTTGTCATGAAAATGTCAGGGTAGACATTCCCCGAGGTATTTTTAAGAGTTAATTGCTTTATTCTATGTTCCACTGTCTGCTGCAGGATGTATAACTAAAATAATTGTTTCACCATAAAGTGATAGCTGTAGGACTGAAAAGGTTTATTTCTTTCAAGTCCTCCACTATTGTAGCTAACATTAAATTAATATTTTCATATATATATATATATATTATAATATCTAGATCTAGTGCTATCTTTGTTCTCACAGCTCATACCAACAGTCTCTTCCAGAACCAGCAAGCATCAATCTCTATTTTCAGCTTGTTTATTCACAAACAATTTTAATTTACTGGTGCTTGAGATGATGTTTTTTGGATTCAAAACCAAATCCTTCCTTTTTCCTATTTGTTGAAAAGCCCATATATTCTTGTGATTATCTATGAATCCACTTCAAGACTCATTCATTTTGAAGACTAGTGGAAATACTTCACTTGATGTACTTCATAACTGTATTTCTCTTTTTCCACAGCAACATTGTATTGGCGGCTTCTGAACATCCTATAACCAAGAAAAACACATAGTTTTTCTCTCTGTCATTTCAAATCAATAAGCCTCTGGGTTAATTGCAGAATTTCTTGCTGTTAAGTCCAGAACACCTGCTGTAAAACAAGAGGGTAATGTCCAGTTCTGAATGGTCCCATTAAAAAGTGCTTCTAGCGACCTGAATAGCTCTCTCCAGGAAACAGAAAAGAGGAGCATGCAATATAAAAGTAGTTCCTCATGTTCCACATTAATCTGGGTATATCTATTTGCAACAGCAATGTGTGGATTATTATTGCATGTCAGAGGTGTTATTTGTAACTAGGGACAGTACAGCAAGCAATTGGCATACAGATGAATGTTATGCGTAGTCAATTGGACAGCTTCAAGGCGTACATTGAAGCCCTGCTAGCATACATAACAACAACTTTGTTCTGTAACTGTTGTGACCTCTTTTGCTGCCATTTTCATATCTCACACAGAAGGGTTTTAGGCATCCTTTGTAGTCTTAAAAAGCACCTAAATTTCTCAATTGCTTATATTACTTAACATGTGTTTTCCCAATTCTTTAGCTTCCCACTGGAATTTGTGATTTCCACAGTGCTGAAGGGGATCATAGACATAATCAACAATTAATACTTGTGGTATTAATTGGCTTGAAATCTATCCTTGCAATTTTAATGGTTCTTGCAATTTTATAATCAGAAGGGTTGTACATAATATTTTGCACTTTACTGTATGAAAGCTAAAGCAGAATTAATAGCTGAAACGTGTTTCAGAGTCATATCAACGCCAGCAGAATGATTTTGTGAACACAGAAAAAGATTCTGCGAGGTCCTTCATCAATTGGAAAAGAATAGGTGTATCCTAGTCGTTGCATTAATGAAGCATTCTCCTTCAAGTTCTCTGATTTTTTTTCCAGTATCCCAGGAGGCCAGCCAGGAAAGGAATGTTTGGTTAGAAGGTTTGCTCAGCCTGAGATGTTCGTGGGGCTGGGCTGGTAGGTATATGCATTTCAGAACTTACATCTTTTTACCAACAGAAACTGGTAATGCTAGGAAAACTTTGTGAATGACAGCGCAACTTGGGGTTGTGTCTGCTCCAAAATATTACTCCTTGGAACTACTGCAACTGTTTCTTGCATATGAAAATATGTTAGCAGTTCCAGAGAAGAAGCTAATTCCTCCTCTTCTTCTCATCTACTCAGATTTTCAGAGCACCCTGTGGAAAACCTGCCCTGGGCCTTAAGGACTACTGAAAATGTGACTGAATATTCCCTGGTCTGCGAAGGCTTAAAGTACCTTACCTCCTCCACCACCCAGCTCTGCCAGAAGATTTGAAGCATCTCACATGCACCTTCCAGGAGGTACAAGGGACCACATGACTAGTGGGTTTTGTCTTGAGTAAAGTGTATGAGAGAGCTCTTACTACAGCCAGTCCTCATTTCTGAAAAATGGTTTTGTTTATGAAAAGGTATTTGCCATTTCTGTTGACCTGAGAACATAAAACTACTGGTCTTCTGACTGTCTAGTTAGTTACACAGGTACAGAAGGGAGTCTAATTTGAAAAGAATACACATAACAAGTGGGGAGCAACGGCAGCCCATAATATGGTACACCTGCAGAATGGGTTCTGATAGGTAGCAATGCATTTATTAACGGCTGGTCAAACTTGGACAGCCATTTGTACAGACTTGTTGCTGTTATTACTGAAACTGTTTTCCACCCTACTCTGGAAAAAAAAAAAAAAAAAAAAATCAGAGCTGGTAAAGTGGTCCAGAAAGTATTTAGAACAAGCTAAAACTTGCCTTTACTTCCACTCCAGAGCACCACACGTGCAGGGAAGCTTTTTGCAAGGCATTTCAAATCTTGTGACTAATTCTCACGCAGATATTCTCATGAAATTGCTTTTCCTTGCTATAAGGCTGAAATCGAACAGCAAACCTGAACATACTGAGAAATGTGCTCAGTCTTTGTTGACATACTGAGTTCAAGATGCCTGGAGAGAGTTGATGGAAGGACTAAGTCTTGGTGACACACAGAGTCTGTTAGCAAGATTAGCGTTTCCCACCTATTCAATTTTGATAGTTAGTCACTGATTGTCTTTCTTTGCAAGAACATACAGCTAAAAATTAAGACTACAGAAAAGTCTGTTTTCATGCAAGATTTTGAAATTCTCAACCAACAAAAGCAACAAAAAAAGAGCAGATCTGAGATTAGGCAGACAAGATACAGACTAGTATTCTTGGGAATTGAGAGAAAATCCTGTGTCAGGCAAAGTCACTTCATTCTTATATCTTGGAAGGAAGAAAGCAGTCATAAAACAGGGTAGAATATTTTAAACTATATTTTAGCAGAATTTTAAATATTTGCCATTTCTGCAGAAATATCTATCTTTTCAAAAACTCAGCTCTGGTGACTGATTAGTTCATAACTGACTTGAAATAGTAGCAAAAAAAAGTTACTGTGAGGTTATGTAGGACTTGAAGTTCTTACTAAATGTCTTTCCAGCCTCCTCTTCAAAGCCTCAGTGAGCAGGTACTTAGAGTGTTTGTATATAAAAACATAATGTGTACATTTATATGTGTGTACTTAGTTCTCTCCTCCTCTTTATTTCCATGGGAACTACAACAGACACAAAGAACATAATAATACCATTTGATAGAGAACATTCTCAGCTACATGACATTTTTCAGCATGGTCTCTACCCTTAGGTGAGCATTTTTGCCAGCCATGAACAAGCGCCTGCATGCTGCACTTGTAAACATCTGCACCAGGGGAGATTATCCACTGTTTCCACTGCTGACACACCACCCACTGACTCACTGTGCTCACATCCACTGGTTGGTCTCCACAAAATATTCAGGAAGTGCTGATGAATGTCAGTGGGTGCCATTTTTTCTACATGGAGGAATTCAATGAGATGCTTTTTCTTCATCCATACTTCTGAAATATCAGATACCATTTTTTCAGACTGCCCTTGTGCTGCCATCTGTCACATAGCAACAATATGTAACCAAGTACTGATGGGAGGGTTCAGCCTCTACTGGCATACCTCCAACATCCACTTCTGACATTGCAGGGCAGCATAATAAAATAGCAGACATTACTTCTGGAACAGTCATCATATATGTGTAGGGCACTACATGTATTTTCTAAAGATACCACAGTGTTAGTCAGGGTACTAACTACATGCTATATTTTCAGCACCGCCCTGCCTTCCCATGACTCTGAAGTAGCTTCTCTGCTCTGACAGCATTTGGAGTTGTACTCCATAAGTCAGAGCTTTCTGTGTTCCCAGATACCAGCATGAGTTTTGAGTGCAAAAATACACAGATTTTCTTTTTTAGATGTATAATGAGAACATCTTAAATTTTCTTGTAAATTCTTTCCCACTTTCCTTTTTATATTCAGAGAAGCGAGGTAGAAATGGGGTTCCTTGGGTTCCCATTTAAAATTTCAGAGTAGATTCCTGAGCTTTTCTTAGAATTTCCTTTCAGTGTTTTCCTGTGACAATACTCTGGCAGTTACGAACGTATCTTTCTTAATCATGAGAATCATTAAGGCAATGCACTTTCCTGCTATGCAGGTACAATGGTCATTCACCTGAGTTTCTCTCCCAATTACATGCCTCACTGGGCCCTTCTTGATTTACATATTCTCTCATTTTTCCTTTGTTCTAAGCTATTAGTGTTGCTTCTCAGCAAAGCTGAGTCAGGAACCATAGTATCAGTTCCCACAAGAAGATGTGCTTTTTGAAATGCTGAGGATCAATTACTTTTGTAAGGAGCAGGTATGATGGAAGGTTTTCTTGTGATTCTCTAACTCTGAAAGGGGTTCTGTCTCAATGCTCTCTGATTTTTTTTTTTTTTTGTAGTTGTAAGTGTAGGTACTCAGCAGTACAGCCTGAGACTTACTCTTCTCTTTTTTTTCCATGTTTATTTCTCACAGTCACAGCTGAAGGTTTTTTTTTACTGGATACTGTGCAAATAAAGTCCATGCACCATAGACATTCACATTCTGCAGGTGAACAGACTGACAAGCAAGGGTTGAAAAATATCAACTGTGAAACTGAATTGCTCATCAGTAAATTGGTGAAGTTCACCTCAATGTCAAGTGACCAAAAAGCGTAGGATATGTTTGGACAGTCCACACTTCAGTGGAAATTTTTCATGTAGAATTAAGAGCCCATCAGCTCATAGTGGAGTAGCTGATGGCTCTCGAGAAGCTTCTCTTTCTGGGGTGGCAGAGTGCAATGCATCCCTTCTGTCAGCATTGCGGGCTGTCTGAAAAACAGGTTTCAACAGAAAAATTACAACAAAAATAAAGGTGAGTATCCTAAGAATAATCACTCATTCTAGAAGCCCTCTGAAACCCAGTTGAAGTAAATCCTCATGATTCCTGGGAATATTAGTTTGGTGCTCGTTTTTGTCATTTCTGAAGGTTGTGCCCATTGCTTAACTGCTTTTGCAATGTGGCACATGTGGAGGGCAGGGCGCCTCCACCACCAGTGGACTTCAGGGTTGTTAATCTGTCCTCTATAACGAATCACTCAGGCTCTTTCTGAGGAGGATGGGCCATTGCTGTGTGATTGGTGGCATGCTATAAAACGTAGCATGGTTCTATTGAGAGCAGTCCTTCAGGGCATATCATGATTTTATTTTATTTTTTTAACACATTTGCATGTCAGTTGCGTCCCACTGCAGAATGGACTCTCTGGGCTACATGACACCAGAAAGAGGGCTCTTGCCTGCAGGATAGGGGGGAAGGGCTAACTCCCAGGTACCAGCATTGGGTCAACTCTTGGTAATTACTGTCCCAGGTTGGTCTGTGTGGCATTTAGATATTAGTGCTGTTGTATGCACCTCCAAGGCTCTATTTTAATCAATCGTGTGTTATGTCATGTGTTATGAAGCCCCTGAATGTGAGGGATGCATCCTATTTGATGATATTGCATAGCTTATCCTATTGCTTTCATTCCCCATTCTCTTCAGGTCAACAAAAATGCTTTGATTTAGTCTGATGTCAGGAGATTCAGAATCAAATCTGCACTCTTTTTTTCTCCAGGTCTAGAGAGAAAACTTCAGAAGTTTTCTTCACCTAAGGTGAAAGGTGTAATTGAATTGTCCTACCCTGTAAGACTGTTCTTTCTTTCATTCTTTTCTTGATAGTAGAACAAGGTCATCCCTTTGCATGCAGTTCAAAATTAGATGCTCACAACTTGACTAGTGAACTTTATTATGGAGATGGAAGCCTGCCAGCATGAAGTCAGGGTTAGCCAATATTAGTTTGTGTGAAGTATTAGAGTCACCTTCACAGCTGTTGGGATCTATGTTTTGGGCACTAGGAAGATTGTGCTTCTTTCTTGAAGGAGAACAGTAAGGGCTTTACACAGAGTCAGCTAATTATGCAGTTTGCTCAAAGATGAGCCAATCATTCATTTTAATGAAGAGAATTTGAACTTAGGTACATAAGTATGTCCTTGACATTTTTAGTAGTGGTGACATTAACTGAGCAGCCTGTTCTAAGAGGAATATCAGACAAGCACAAAGTATGCCTGCCTCTACAGGGAAAAACACTAAGCAAAGTGACCTGCTTAGTAAAACCAGCAACAGCTGATTATATATTGCTGGAATTCAGTTGCCCTCTGCTCTATCAATTTGTGTGGAGCATTTGAGACAAAAAAGCTGCAACAGATGACTACAAAATTCAGAAAACAGCTTAAAGAATTGATGCTAAACTGATGAAAAATGGTAGGTAGTAAGCATTTTTTTCTTAAAACTAATAGCCAGAATTCCTGCTTAACATTTGCTGTATAAAAGACCTCTGAAAATGGAGATATACTGGAATTCTGTTCAACAGTGTAGGAAGTATAGGTTGTCTTTGAAATTTATGATGTCAGTTGATAGAATCATAGAATTAGAGAATCATTAATACTGGAAGAGACTAAGATCCTCCAGTTTTACCCTCAGCCCAACACTACCATGGCAATTAAACCACATCCCTCAGTGCCACATCTCTATAGTTCTCGAATCCCTCCAGGAATGGTAAGTCTACCGTTCCCTGGGCAGTCTGTTCCAGTGCCTCACCTCTCTTTTGAAGAATAATCTTTTCCTAACGTTCAGCCTGAACCTCTCTTGGTGCAACTTGAGGCCATTGCCTTTCATCCTATTGCTGTTATCTGGGAGAAGAGGCTGACCCCCCTCCTCACCACAACCTCCATTCAGGAAGATATAGAGAGTGATCAGGTCTCCCCTGAGCCTCCTCCAGAGTAAATAATCCTAGCTCCCTCAGCCACTCCTCATAGGAATTTTGTTCCAGACACTTCACAGCCTCAGTGCTCTAGGGCCTCAGTGTCTTGTAGTGAGGTATCCAGAAGCTAACATAGTACTCAAGGCGATAACACTACTTCTCTTCTGAGAGGAATCAAAGCATGATCTTTTCACCTCATTGTAATATTCTTCTAATGTGTAGATTGTTTTAATTTTAAAAAGGAAAAGGTATTTTTGTTGGACCCCGAAGTATTTATCCAGTATAAAGCCGGTATCTTAGCAAACATAATTTCAGGGTACTAGTGGCTATAAAAGCTGTGAAAGTATAGGCCAGGTGTTTAGATGTATTTTGATATTTAACTCAGACTGAACAGAACAGAAAGTAGATGTCTAAAATATCTCTTCATCCAACTAGACAAGGCATGTGAAAATGTTAAGCGCACAGAAAGAAAGATTCACTAATTATATTTCACTGATAAGGATTAGAGACACGAATCTCAAGGTTATGCAGCATATTTTGAAGATATTTCAAAGACTTAGATGCATACCTGATGGGTGATGGTATGTCAGAATGACTTTCCCAACAGGAAATCACACCTCCTCACTCCCCTCATTTTTTTGGAGACCCAAGGGCTTTGGCTGTAGCTACACTGGGATCTTGATTTGTGAAGTTCCTTAATGCCACAGACAACTAACTTTTCTCATAAATATGTATAGTACTCCATCTTGAGAAGAGCAGTTTTCTCATATTTCCTGCAATGAATGAAATTAGCATTGCACATTTTCCTATAATTTACAGCTTTCATTTATTTGGAATAATCTGTATTTATTCACTCTAATTTCAGTGCTGTTTTTTTTTTTTTTGCTAGTTCAGTAGCTGTTCTCTCTGTGTTGTTTAAACCTTGAGGTATTTACGGCTTTTAATTATAGTTACTCTGTCTTTTCTGGTTATGATGTAGAATTTTTACATCCTCTGATCATTCAATTTGTGAAAATTTGAAACAGTTAAGCCAAATAACTAAAAAAAGTAAGTCAGATTTTATACTTTAAATTAGCACTTTTGAATAGTGAAAGCTGAAATGGTTTCCCTACAGTTCTTACTAGTGAAATAAACTTTTTTCCTAAACTTGACCCACTGCACAAATCAAGAACTGTTTATCACTATTATATTTGTGCTGATTTCCATTTTTTTCCCAGCTCTGTGGATGATTGTATCTTTTATTAAGTACACCGATGGTTTTCCAATTCTGTTTCATGCAGATGTTGGTATCTATTTCATACACAATTTATTCAGCTTTTGTCAGCCAGGAAGTAGAAGTAGAATTGCATTCTCCCTGTCATACGATGTATATTTATTTCATGATATTTTGGTTTCCCATGGCCTTCAACAATACAGGTAATATTTTTTCCCTTGAAAACTTCCAAATGCAAAGTTGATCTTATATGACTTTAATTTTCTTAATTAAGAATGGAAAAAAAAAGTCATTGTTTCTTTTTTGTCTAAATTTGCTGTCAAGATATGAAATAGTAGGACAGAGCTAATTTTTATTACTATGTGTAAGTTTTTCAGAGTTTTTAGTGCAGTGAAGACCATGGACTGTTCCTGTGCAATATATTTTCCCTTGATGTTCGCCTGACACATGACAGACCAAATTTTGTTCTCTCTTCCTCTGAAAACTCTGCTAGGCTTCGTACGTTTCCTTTAAACTTTTCCGCAGCAGAAACCAAACCTACCATGGTGTATTTTTTGAGTTTGACCTATGTAATTCCTCTAATGACTTCTCCGGTGGTAAGCGTGGAGTGAATGAATGACCTTACAAAACTAAGAGACTATGCTTCCCAAGTATGTTCTTCATTTTAGAGCTGTGTCACATCACAGGTCACTGAATCCTCAGAGACTCACTAGTCTCTGAGAATGTGAGAATGGGAAATGGGGACATATATAGGAAGGTTATGGCAATGTCACCACTACAGGAAAGCAAGCAACTTCTAAACTAAGAGTGAACTAAACAGTGACAGACTCAGCAGAGACATTTGTAAAGCTAAAAATTCTATTTGCTGCATATTTAATTTATTTCTTTCTCAAAGCACGTGCAAATAGCTGTGGCACCGAGGGAATTGTAGACTCTCTTCCACTCTGTCATACAGTCCACACTTTTGTAGGATGATTTGAAAATAAATCTTGGTATTTTCTGTCCAGTTTCGCCGGTGCAATAGCAAGCCTGGTCTGATTCTAACTAACAGAACCCCAGCCTCAGTTAGCAAAGTTTCCAAGGTTTCCCATTCTTCAGAATACTTTCCTGGATTGCACCAAAGATGACAGTAATGAAAGACATGGGCAAAAAATATCAGTTCAGGCTCATAAACTCTCTGTTTTCCTGTGAAGACCATCATAAAATGTCATTGTTACAGACAACAACCAAAGGCTCATCTGAGTATGGGTATGAGGACTTTTTGTGCTGCTGTAGTTAACGTGATAGAAAATTCTAATGTAAATAAGTCAGCTCACCCAAGGCAAAGCTGTTCTTTGTACTAGCTTTGACTGAACATCTCTTAGTGCTTCATGGACATCAAGCCTGAAATACACTGCAGCTTTAACTCTATCATGACAGTTCATATTCCTATACAGGACACTTAGTTTGCTCTAATTTGAGAGTTAAAGAAAGGAGATAAGCTAAGCTAGTACAAACTTGAAAGACTCGATCACTTCTCAGAAGTTGTTTGTTTGTAGTGCCATCAAACAAACAGAATGACATACTGTAGAAGTTAAAAGTAATTTATCTGAAAGCTGCTGGTAGAAAACTGTGACATGACAATAAAACCCTTAGTTATCATCTCCTTTCTCTGCTTCAAAACAACCAAAGAATTTTTCTTAAGCATCTACCAACATCCAAAGTAATTTATAGGAGAACTGCGAGTGCATATTTGGTTGGGTTCTGTGTGTGTGCCCTTGTGAAAAAAACATTATTCTTATGAAAGCTCCCCTCATGTGGGTGAAAATTATTCAGGAATGCCTTCAGACATAGTTCTAAAAATGGTTTTATGCAATATTGTTATTTCCATGCCAAAGTAAGTTTCAAGGTGGATTAACACACAGTACCTGAACTTTCATACCCTTTCATTCTCCATTTGAATTTATTGGCCATGGAATTTCAGACTGGCAATATCTCTAACCTTTTAATTAGTTCTTCATTGTGGGGAACAGAATAAGCTGAAAGACTACAATCACAATTATCAAAAGCAAATACAGATAGCAATACACATCCCAGCTTCTGATGAAAAAGTATAATGAGAAAAATTATTTGACCCACTACACATACACGAGAAAACATGGATCAGCAAATCATGCCTGCTTCTTGTGTTCTAAACCATTCCTTTTTTCTCTAATTTTAGCTTCAGTTTCTTTTTCAGAAGGGTAAACACTTACACTTTAATCATCTGGAAAGGGCTTCTAATAGCCATTCAATAATTTAAAATTAAAACATCCCTCTGTTATCTTTTCCAGGTATAATGCAAGGCAGCTTTTTTTTATTTTTTTTTATTTTTTTTTATTTTTGTGGAGAGAGGCTTTTTGAGACCTTAAATGACCAACATGTGGTCTGACATTAGTTTCTGTGACTGGAGTAGTGTGGCACAGGCATCTATGGGAAGTCTGGGGAGGATGTTATGAAGGTTTCAGACATTTGTCTAAGGCTACCAATAGAACAATATAATCATTACACACAACTTCGGTAGTCAGCAGAGAGAGAAGCCTTTCCAGCTACTCTGTCAACTACTCTGCTATGTATCCCTTTGTTCCCTGCATTTTGCTCCAGAGCAATCCAGTGCCCTCACTGTTTGCAGATTGTGAATTCCACTTTTATTAAAAAAGTATATTTGCCTTGGAATCGGCTGATATCCTACAGAAGCCCTGCAATGTTGCAGGCAGTAGGCACTGTGAGCAGATGCAGCTGCCACGTAGAGATTAACCAGACGAGTGTTTCAGATGGCACTGCTGGGATTTGTTACTGCTCTCTGATGATCAAACAATGCAGAAACTATTATGAGAGTGAAATTTGCTCAGTGCTGTGCTACCACAATACAACTGCTGTTTCTTTTCATCAACATCAGAACATGAAAATAGACCAAAGAATCATGCACAAGCTGCAGTGAAGCCCATATTGAAGATCTTCATATTTTTTACAGCTAATAATGAAACATTGTTCTTCATACAAATGCCTCATTAACTCATTATCCAAGGCAAGGTGCAAGTTCATTCAAGTCACAAATTATGTTATTTCAATAATAGCTGTGGAAGCTAGAATGGAAACACTTTAATCTTGCAGAGGCAAATGTCATGACAAGAATCAGTAATGCTGTCTTCAGTACATTAAGCCAAAAGCTGTGTTGGAAAATGAATATGTTCCAAATGCTGCTAGGCACACCTAGAGCCACAAGCAGCAATAGTTTTTTATAAAACAGGACTTAAGGGTAACATTTATACCAACTTTTTCCATTACATCAAAATTTTCTTCAAAAACCTCCAACATATTTTGCTTCTAACTTGAGGGCTTTTCATTTTTTTTTTTTTTTTTTTTTTTAATACAAAGCTGGGGACCTCTGGGCTATTATTTTTTATTTTACAAGTTTATAATCCTGCACAGGTTCAGTTTATTTTTCCATAGTTCTCATGCAATAATCTGCAAACACAAAAAGCAATAATAAAGAAGAAAATCTGAAATGTTTTGACTTGGATTTTACTGCCTAGGACCCAGTCACATTATTCTATTCTCACTTACACCATTATTAACTTTTCCGTTATATTTGCTAATATTTCTTTCACAAAAAAAGTGTGGGTTTTTTGCACTTTATTTTCTGAATAGAGGGATATGCAGATAGTTCAACAGTATTTCATGGCTTAAACTAGACTGTGGTTTCATTACAAAGTGAAGATTTCTCAATTGATTGTTGTTAACGTGGCCAAGTTAGGACAAAATTTTGCTTGCTTTCCCATCAACTCATTTCATTCCTGATGGATAGAGGTCTGTAATTCTGCATGCACACCTGGGCATAACAAAATCCATCTGGAGTTTGCAATCTTCTCTCCAGGTTGGTTGTTCTAAAGTTAATTCAAAGCTTCATAACTTGTGGCAGCAATGAATAACAGAAAGGTACCAGGTTGGGCATCTCTTGACTCAAGAAAAAGAAATTTGAAGAGAATGAGATGGTGAACTCTGTTGATCCTGCTGCTAACTAAGAGGTGAAATGATGGGAAAATGGATGCTGCTGATTAGAGGGGCCACCCTTCTGTCAACAGCACTCAAAAAATGCAGCAACCTGGGAGAAGTTTTCAAGACTCTTATGTAGAAACACACAGTTATTTTCCTGCCCCAGCCATTTGTTTTCTTTAACAGCCGCCTGCATTACTTATCCTATGCTGGACTGTGTATTTAAATGCACACAGGTATATAACATATCTCTGTATATAGACGTTCATATATATTTTTATATATATATACATGCACACAATGGTTTTCTAGCATTTCAGAACCTCTTCTTGACAAATAATAGATATTACAATTTATTGCAAACAATGGAGAATTTTCTTAATTACTTGTGCTTTTTTTTTTCTTTTGCAGTTAACATAAAACCATGTGGGCTACAGTGCTCTTATTTAAGAAGTTTCCTACTATTTACTATCATATTTAGCACAGCACCAAATGAAGAATCCCTGAGCCCAGTTGAAACATATTTTTAAGATGCAGAAATCTGGCCAGAAAAAGTCTGCAAGTGACATGCAAGTGCCAGAAGCCTCACATTGCAGCTCTAGGTTCATCCTGGTTCTAGGGAGACATAGCCTTTTCTCCACACCCAGCTTCAGCCAGGAGGTGTCTTTCTTTCCTGGAAAATGTCTCCATCCAATTTGAAACAGATGAAGTAAGTATCCTCGTAAGTAAATATCCTGGTAAGTAAATAGGAATTTGTTGCACTGTATGAATATTTATTCTTTCTGTCTAAACACAGTGATCAAAACCAAATATTTTAACCTCTGGAGATTTCTGAATGTGCAAATCAGATGCTAAATGGTAGTTTTAGGAAACGATTAATATAAACCTAGTTTGCTCTGCTAGTAAAAAAATAAAAATCTTTTATCTCCGATTTAACGTATGACCCAAGTGGATACATTTATCACTGCAGTTTTTGTCTTAATATATCAGTTGATAGCAGGAGGACTGGAGTCAGAAGCGGCCACATTCTTTGTGCGCAGCAGAAGGTGCAGAGTAGTGTGCCTGAACCTGCATCATGCCACCTAGAGCCAACACTTGAGTGGAAGGAAAGGTGGGTAATTTGTACCTGGAAGAAATATGGATTTTGAGACAGTTCCAAAAAAGTACAGTGTTTAGTAAAGAAAACCTGTGGTAGAGCTAAGCAAGACATTGCAGTCCTGAATAGCTTTTACAAGCCCTTCCAACAGGATAAGCTACACTGAACTACAATAGGGAGATGTTGAGGCTGAGTTGCTGTGACCTAGGGGTGGATGTGGGAGCTCACATTTCACAGAATGACTCAAGTGCAAGCACTGCTTTGTTCCCAGTGCTCTGGGAACAATGGCATGGCATATTTGTGCCTCTGCACCAGAGCAGCTATAGCCCTGCAGTTAGGAATGTACTAGCTTACTACCCTAGGGGAAATCTTTTAGGATTTGCTGTTGGTCTGATGACTGAAACTGACATCTGGATCTCAGTGAGTGGTACGTCTAGGCAAACCTTCCTAGTGCTGGTGGGAACCAAGGTGTAAAACATGAATGACTTCTTAATTCTCTTTCTCAGTGTGGTGACACACACCTAAAATACTTGAAAGAAGGTTTTAAACAAAGTGAAAAGCTAATTGTACTTGTCTAAACTTTTACTTTTAAACACTACAGGTTAATCTCTTTGATTGGGAAGCTTTAGGATTCTCTTCCTAGAGAGCTTCCAATGGCAATCAGTAGAAAAGTAAAAACAACAACTAAATTGTATCATCTGAAAGCTGATGTGAAGGAAAGGTGTGCTCTGAAGTCTGGACTACAAGCTACTACATAAAAGAGTGAACAAGGTAAACAGTCATGATCTGTACCATCTTTTTTTTTTTTTTTTTTTTCACAAAAGATTGAGTCTGAGTATAAAATCAAAAGCAGAATCTGTCTAAGCAAAGCTAATGAAATTTGAACAAAACTTTCAATCATTTATGACACCAGGAATAGATCCTTTTTATGTCTCAGTCAAATCCGAAATACATTTCTTAGAATATTCTTAAAATGACGGTTGGGAGGAAAAATCATGGCTGTACATTGAATGAATCTCAGCCTATATTGCAGACATCTCTAAGCACTAATACAGTAAGTCACGGAAGGATAAGTTTCCATGGTAGTCTTGGTGCTAAATAATGCATTCATGCTTCAAATATCCCATGTGCTTATTTCATTACATGGAGCACCTGCTGTTGAGATTTCAAGTTAATATGTAAAAAAAAAGAGTAGTTTCTGTCTCTTTATTGAGTTTTCCTTCTTTCTACATTGCATCTTCAATATGAATTAATTATTTTCAGCTCGCTTCCCCTTTTTCTGAGAGCTTCGAATGATATGAGCACAGCGTTTTCTGCTTAATCTTTGAATGCAAAATATTATGAGCATTGAGATTGTATTTTCAAATTGTTGAGTAAATATTATGATAAGGTAGCAAATTATTAAATATAACTTAACCAGATTAAATACTGAAAGTGATTTAGAAACTCATTTAACTTAATTTTTCTTTATTTTTAATGCGAATTTTCAGCTAGGGTCATTTTGAAAATCCTCTATAGCTGCAACAGACCCATATATTTGACTTCCATTCCCTGTATCCACCATGGAGGTAATTCTAAACTATTTATAATGATAGCATTGTGGTTACATCAAGTAATTTGACAACTTTGAATGGAAATACTTGTAAAAGAAACTACAGCATCTAAAAATAGAGCTTAGTTGTTGGAGACAAACTCCTTTGAGCAACATAATTTTTAACAGCTGGTGAAGTGTTGATTTTTTTCAGCCATGTAGGTGTTGTGCAGACACAAGATGTTAGTAATTGTGTACCAGGAACCATACATTTTCTCTGTGTACACAGAACAAGAGTGCTTCCTCTTTCTTTCTCTGCCACCACTTATCTCTGTGGGTCATTTTAAAGAACAGATGGAGTCATTCTTGCTGCTGATGAGAGGAAATATAGTCATGACAAATACATATCCAATGACTTTCTGTTGCTCTTCTGGAGTGGAGACAAATTCAATGAGAATCTAAATGTGTGGTAACAAGGCACTGAGAAAATAAATGTAGCTAGTATGTCACCCACACGAATTGTGGTGCGCTTAATAGACTGGATTGGTTTTCAGCATTCTGTGGCAGATTACTTAGGAATTGTAGTGAGTTCTTTCCCAGATATCTGGGTTACTCGGATATCATAGTGCACATAAAGATGTGTTGGAAAGTAATGCCAGGCACTCAGATACGTGCAAATGTGGCAGCATAGGCAGACTTCACATTTATTTGATCTGAAATATGTAACTGCAGGGAGACTCATCCTTTTGGGAAGATATTTTCATTTTTTAAGGTATATGGGACATCTTCCACTCATTTTGAGCAACACTCTGTTAATTATATTAATTATGGTCAACAGTTAACAATACTGTCTTATTGGCATATGTCTTATACTGTCTTATACTGGCATATGCTATCATATTGATTGTCTTAAAAGAAAAAAAAGAACATGAGCTTAACAGAACTGAATATATAGAAACATGCCTGTATGCACTCTTAGTGTCTCTTTCACACACTACAACTGATTTTAAAGCTGCGAAGTCTATTTGAAACAGAAATGCATGATTTTTTTTTCTCGCGTATTAGGAAAGATTCAGGTGATAAGCAACAAGACCTGACAGTGCAGTCAACAAATGTACAAATTAAACAGATGCGTGACAGGTAAGTGGGAATCACTTCGTTTACATTCATTTTTTATGAATTAAGTTCTATAGCACCCAAATGTTACTAATACATAGACAGTAAGAAATAGAAACTGAAGAATCAAAGAGAAGCATTTGACGACCTTGATAATCAAAGGTTAATTGTATGGAAAACTTACGGTCTATAGATTCCCTCCTGGATTTCAGTTTATTTGAGACTTTCCTCCTTGTAACCTTTCCATAGCCTTGGCCTATGTCCAGGGGTCATGTTTTCCTTCTCACTGCTTTCTCCTCAGGAGTTGCAGCACATTTTGAATTCTTATGCCTTTCTTTTGCAGTTGGGATGTTAAGAAATGTGCGTTTTCTGGACAGAGATGACAGCTGAAGCTAGCTGTATGTCAAAAGTACTCAGTATTGGGATTTGGGTAACTGAGGACAGAAGCAAGAGGATAGTAGGAAAGGAGAAAGTGAGTGTTGTAGAGTCCAAGAAAGGAAGATGTGAAAGATAAGAAGAAAATAGTGCTGAGGGGACAGTGTTTCCTTTAATTTCATTATTCAAAACAGAAGGTGACATATCTGGCTTTGGAGGGAAAAAAGGCTGATTTCTATAGAAATTAAAATAAATGTATTTTTCTTATTATTTTCATAGCAAGCACATTTAGCTTCCCTTTCCGGGATCTTGAAAGTCACATGGAGGAGAGGAGATAATTTACAGTTATGCATGCACACACATGTGCAACACCTATCAAACCTCCCTGCGATGTGTGTTAATATAGTGCTGGCTTCTGTGTTTGCCAGTTGTCGTTAATGGTCGAAATGTATGTACTATCTTGAGAAGTATTTTGATCCCCTCTATATTTTTGTTAAACTTCTGCTTCATTTTCGACCCTATGAGATAAGTGATGCAAGTAGTTCAGGGGCTGCTTTGTTTCCCAACCCTCAAAAAGGTCTTTGGATTTTTCATTTGCATGAGAAACTGTTATTTTAGAAGGTAATTGAGAAGAAATTGTTTTTAAAAACAGTCCAACAAAGCAGACAGTCTGCACTTGTAAATCTCATTAGAAGTGCTTCAGGCTGCTGTAACTCTAGATGCAGCTGTAACTCAAGATGAGGAGAAAATAATATAAAGATGATATTTTATTTGGCTTTACATAAGAATATCAAAGAGTACAACTCAGTTGTATGATTTTAAATGCATGGTTTTTTTAGTCCATGTCAGATGGGGCTAACAACAAAGTAACTGCAATTTCTTTTCAATCATTAGCATTTACTATCACTTATTATTTTCTGCTCTATTTTGGATCACCTTACATGACCTGTACAGCTTTCAAAAGTCATACTTAATGAATAAATAACAGTTCATCAACGGGAGTTTGAAGTTAGGGGGTTTGCTGATGATATAGCATTGCAAGTCCTAGATCTGAAAGTGGAACCTTGGATGCTCAACATTCTGTTTCAATCTACATAGAACAGATTGAGTACTATTTTCAAGAGTAGATATGATAGCCCCATTCAGTGATGTTTTGATGATATCTTTAAATGCAGTTTTTATTGTGTTGTTGTTATGACTCACACTGGGTAGTGTTCAGTAGCCTTGGAGAAATCCATACCTAGTTCAAGTTGATTGTCCAAGACCCCTTTCTATTCAGCAAACAGGAAAGGTTGTTTTCAGAAAGTGACTCCTCACAAACCAAGACAAATGTCTCTGCTATTGTACTGGCTTCATCTGTGGTGTGCCTTTCCCTCCTGAATGCAGTACTGAAGACCAAAGTCATGAGGTTACTTGAGAATACTACTGTTAGGAAAAGAATTTGTCACAGTCTTCATTTCAGGTATTTCAAACACTCTGTATTCTCCACGGAGGCAGGTTGCTGTTCATCATTTAAGAAGAAAGATACTAGATTACAAACAATTCAGAATATTCCAAGAGTTAAACATCGTGAGCTGTGTTTGACTAATTCTTAAAATTAATTTCACTATGTTATGGATAAGAGCCTGCACAGCAAAAAGGAATCCCTCCAAAGGAAGTCTAAGGTAAGTACCCAATGATTAAGTGGGAAAATAACTTTCACAACATTAATGACATTCCAGCTAGGAAAGTCTTCCGGCTGCCTACAGCATGATTGGCTGCATTTGTATCCTAGACATCACTGTGGAGCAAGGTAAGTACACAGCAGATTATGGTTATGTGAGAATTTTGCTTGGAGAGGCGTTCTGATTACAGGAAAATGTTCTGAAGGTTTATGAGGGCATACATTACCTTACTTTACCATTATCTTTTAAACAGGTAGATTCTCCATATACTACCACTGCCCTTCAGATTTTTGCTTGCAACATCAAGCTTATTATTTAAAATTAAGTGTTTCTTTACCTTTTAATGTAAACTTAGGTGGTTTGGAATCTTAAGAATTGATCTTAAAGAAAAGCTCTCAAGTGGGAGATCAGTATCATGTTCCCTATCTTGCTTTGAAGCTTTGCTCTTAAACTTGGATCTTGCCAGATCTATAACCTACACAAGTACGTACATCTAATCTCCTTTGAAACCACTGGACATGAGGCATTTTAGTAACTTTTGAGGACATGTAGTATGAAATAACACTTGCTGCCTGTTTGCTGAATGCAAACCAACCTTTTTCTTGTAATTTTCTGCGGCTCAATATGCTGTTAATACAACTGCTTTCACAGTTTGCTATGCCAAAGTCAGTGATCCCTTCACTTTCTATTAAGTTCGCAGAAAATAGGTTTGATTATGGACGCAGGGATGGCATTTGTTCTAGTGAGAATGTTTGTTGCTTTCTAGACAGACAGAAATAATAGCACCTGATACTGGGTCTTGCTGAAGTTGGAAAGTATCAAAGAGGGGAAGAATGCTGCTACAAACTTAGGCAATCTACATTTTCATTTGAAATAGCATAGTGCTGGAGGTTAGCCTGCATGCTATACCCAGCTGGATGGCATCTGTAGGAATCATCTCATTTCATAACAAATCTGAAAAGCTATTTCTTTTTAAATCGCATCACTAAATTACCTTATTTCTGAACAAAATACCCTTAAGGTCTTCTGGTTTGAAAGTATATTTGCTTAGAGAATTCTTATTTAATTACAACTTTCACATACAAATACAAAGAAGTCTGACAACTTTGCTTTTGACTTAATTTTAGTTACTACTAAAACAGCCTTCCTCAGCTCTATGATGCAAAAACCAGTGTTTGACTATGCAAGCAGGTAACAGCAGACTGGAATGTGTATTCAAGGCAGGTGGTGGTGTGACTTCTAATCCTGATGGAGCTATCTCATGTTGGTTGGGGCAAGGGTAACCCTACAAGCTGCCTCAGGAGAGGTCTTTCTTTTAGAAGAGGTTTCAATCATCACAGGTGACACCACCCATCTCCCAGAGTCCTTCAGCGTGATTATAGCCATCGTAGTCTGAGTGCAGGTTTGTCTTTCTCTGCCTACTCTGCTGACTCTCCCTCTCCTTTTGTTCTTTAGCAATGGCTTAGAAGCTTTCTGAATGTAAGAGACTGGGTCCAGTTTCATGGAGTGCTGTGAAATAACAAAGAAACTCCTCTGTATCTAATTTAGCCTAATGGGATTCGTGCTGCTTTGTTCAGAAATAGCTGTAAGTGAGCACTGCAGCTTTGAGTTCTGTTACAGGAAGTTTTACCTTATAACCCTAGCCACACCTCCTTCTCCTTTTTACACAAGCGTGTTATTTCACTTTCTTAAATTATTCCAAAACTGTATACCAGAAATATTGACTCAAGCACTTGAAAATGCATTCTTTTGTTATTATCACTTACATATTAAAGTTGTGATTTGTGATTATCATCTTCTTAAGTAGTACCAGCTCATAATAGAAAAGCTGTGGTCTGGTACTTACTGTTTATAATTCATTTTTGTTCTTTAAGAGTGTACTTCTATGTATACAGCATTTTTTTTCTGCTTTGTGATTCTTAGACTGCGCAAATTGTTTTCACTGTCATTTCTTCTGACACGCTTCCTGAGACAACAGAGACTTGACAGTGCCTTATGTCTTTATGATATGTCAGCTACCTATAAATCATTAACTAATTAGTGGAAGTAAATCTTTACCACAGAACAGTAGAAAATTTCTCAGTCCTGATATAAACATTGTTTTTATAATTATTTGTAAAAAATGTTAAATTCTGGCACATTTGAACTATTGTAACTTTTAGCCTTAATACCAATATATGTGCTTTCCAAAAAAAAAACCAAAAAACAAAAAACACCAAAAAACACACACACAAAAAAAAAAAACACAAAAAAAACCCACAGAAGAAACCCCACACAAACAAGCAAAAAAACCTTTATCGGTTAAATTGTCTTTATTCTCAATTTTAATTGGTTATTTAATGTAATATTTTACAATATTCTAGATTTCTCTTCCTTTAAATCTTTCATTACTAATCTCATTTTTCTTATCCACTCTGTTCTTTCTAGCTCACTGCTTCTCCTTTCTGCCCATTTTCTTCTTCTCAGTCAATGCTTCTTCACATTCTAAGTATTCCTGCTAATATTTTGAAATCATAATGGTGTTTTGGTGTAGCTTATCTATATGAAAAAATTAATATATTTGCTTTACAAAAAGAGTCTAAGCATAAAATTAATAGTTTTAATTTTACAAAGCATCTCTCTTGGAACAATTTATTCTTGACCAATCTGAGCCCTTTCAGATTGTCATTTAATAGAAAAATATCACAGACTGCGTCCACATTGGCATGAGATAACATTCTGACTCATTGCCCATGAAGTTTCCTATGCAATATAGTAACACACGAATACAATAATTATACTGTTCCCCTGCATGTTGTTGTTACTTTAATTTACTTGTAGTGCTGAATTCAGAACAAAATAAAAAATAATGAGGTCAGTGGAACTAATAGCCTAGTTATTTTTAATGTGGGCTGTCAAACTGTTTTTCTTTCTGATTTTCCTGTCTTTTCCTCTAATATATCTAGTTTCTGTGCTACAATCTTTTGTCAGTGTCTTTTTCAGAAAATATGTATTAGTAAAAGGATCACAAACTTTAAAATTCAGATCAGCCAGAAAAATGATAGGAGGAATTGTAATTGCTTTCAGGTTAATTTTCCAAATTTACTCTCCTATCAAATAAACATTTGTTTTACAATGGTCTTTGGAGTTTGTCTTATAATAGGTCTTTAATGTCCATTCCAACCCAGAATATTCTGTGATTCTTTCATTATCTCTTCTAGAAGAATACACATTTAATTCAATTCTGTTAATAACAGTTTTACGCAACCTCAAATTTCATACTTAATTAACAGACTTCTATGTCTGGCTACAGAAGGTGCAACAAGAGTATATATATTCAGAAAAGGTTGTAATTTTTGCAGGGAGTGAATACAGTGTTCTGAGGAATAGCACAGATATATGATCTATACATGTTGACTTTCTGGGTGCACCAGGGAGATAGAAGCATCCAAAAATTTATTACAGAAAAGATGAATACTCAGAAGTTGGGGAAGGTACCCTTCTCCTGAGGAAAAATGCTGAGTTAGGTAATAATATAGCTTCACTTACCCAGCACTGTATTGCAAGACCTCTCGACCTTTTCTCCTTCATGTTCCAGACTTGCCTCCATCTCCTAATTATGCAGGAGGGAGAGGCCATCTTTCATTGTAAAATAAAAAAGAAGATGAATTGCAGATTAGCAGAAAGCTTTCCCTCTTTGCTTCTTGTCTTCTCTTTCCCTGTCTTTAAACTGCAAGCAGTGCCCAAAATATATAAATGTATTTATTTAAGTAAAACTTCCCTGTTAAAGTACTTAGCAGCTGAGCAGTCACTTACCTAAAGCTGTACATTCATCAAACATAGCAGGTTACTAGCTTAAATAACATATATATATCAAATGGACAACACCACACATACATGGAAGTGAATGGAGGCAAGAAGATTTTTCTGAGGATCAGAGGCTTCGTTATAAGTTTTTACACTAGTATGTCAGTCACAGTTAAAAACTGTTAAACATGTCCATACTAAGTTGAGAGGACCACAACATTTTTAGCAAGTTTGTGATTTTGTAGTAGAGGTAACAGAATCCATTGCATGTACTTCTCCCTACACAGGACTTACCTGCAGACCTACTTCATGTTGTCAAGACGTTATTGAATAACACTGGCATAGTATTTTCTAGCTATTTTTCTCTGCATAGCCTCTCCTACCACGTTTATCACCACACTATTTGAGTACCATTCATCAGTGCATTAAGCATCTTAAGTGCCATCTGTTGTATGTTTGTCTTCTGATGCTCCCTGTAGGGAGTGTAATGTGCTCAGTAAGGTGCTTTGTTTTGATAGGGTTTTGGGGTGTAGATGTTCACGTGTCCATAAAAAACAGAAGGATATCTGCCTTGACCTTAGAGAAGAAGGTGAAATTTTCAGTGATGTTCTAGATTCCTTGTTCCTGGGGTAAACACTCCCATGAACAGGAACCAGCCCCTGGAAAAGTTATGTTTTCCTGAGAGGACCCCCTGCACTTCCAGAAGGTATTGCTAGGCCTTTCCAGATGTCAGGAGTTGTTTTAATTATCCTGGGCCCATACCATAAATCACTTCAATGAAAAGACTCATGACCTTAGATTTGTTTTGGGTGATTTTGAGTTCACCCAGCAAGGTGAGGCAGAAGATGACAGTGCTGCAGTATTCCAGTAGCTTCTGTTTCTGAAGAGGTAGATAATTCTTAATTGTGTGCTTTCTATCTCTGATGGGTATTACAGCTGAGTTCACCAATTTGTCAGGACACTTTAACAGTGCCTCTACAATAAAGGCATTATCTCTGCAGGCTCTCACACAGGCCTTTCTGGGAAAAACTCATACACTGCTTTCTTTCCTTCCCAGAAACATTCTCAACTTTAAAAAAATTCTCATGTCTTTCCTAACTTGCTATTGGCCATCTTTGATTCCCGAAATGCTTTCATTAATCACTTCATTTTTTATTTAGAGGAGAACTTCAGAAATTCATCAATTTAGAAGAAATAGATTGTAAAGGTAGACAGTTCTCAGACACAAACTTGTTTGTGAAATTTAGAGTATGTTTCTATATAAGCTATGTTTTGTTTCTCTGTACATTACATTTCTGTTGCTTGTTTGTATCATAGACAGATAAACAGACAGCTGAAGTCATTAGCCTCCAGATTCTGTGTTTATTATCAAGAATTTTGAAGAACTGCAAACACCAAATAGTGCATGACCTTACAGAAGTTCATGGTTAAGGAATATTTTTGTGGCTAAACTGAGAGTAGTGCTGTTTCCTGTAGTAGCTTAAACTAAAGCACCTGCTATAACAAATATCTCTGCAGTGGTGCAATTGATTTTGATGTGAAGAAATAATGGGTAAATGAATTTGGTAAAAGTGTTTGTTCAGAGGTGAGGTAAAGCATAGAGTTTAAAAACCTATAAAGAAGTTGCAAGACTTGCTCTAAAACTCAAGATGCAAGACCGGAAGACAAGTGCAGCACATTTTGGTACTGTTTTCAAAAAAGCAGAAGAATCTATAAATATTAATGTGGGGGCTGTTGTTACACCAAAATTAGTTCTGACTCTCTACTGGGCTATCAGTAATGCAGCACTAAGTTCTAGCCTTATCTCTGCTCTCTTGTTCAGGTCTTTCAATGCATGTGATTCGTAAATTCATTTAGTGAAACCTGGCAATACACTCAGGGTGATTTTGGCCTCAGTTTTTAATTAAACTTTTAAATCATGGAATATAGATAAGGTCTTTATTGCAGTCGGTGGTGCATTGTTTCTAAACCCAGGCCGATTCCTGTTTCATGACAGGCCTATTGCTAACTTTAATTATTTTGGTCATTTTTCCACTTATACAAACAAAGACAGATAGTAAAGTCATGGCAGAGCTGTAATGTTCAGAAATCCTACTCTAACCTTTTATCTCTATTAGCTCTTGCTCACCTTTTTTACAGTTTAATTTTACTGTAGCTGATGTACCAGTGCAGAACTATGTGAAAAGGATTTTTTTTAGTGTCCAAAAAAATCCCCTTTTCAGATAATGCAGAGGTTTCCAGGCTTTCACTGAGAGATCATATCTAATCATTTCCTCGGGACACAGTGCCTCACAGGTGCTAATGGGAAGAGCTGTAGCTCTTAAGGTTTAATTCTGTAAAGACACTGGCCCACAAAGCATGGTCAGAGCCCGGCAGAAATTATATAAAGCAGCAGTAGATGTAAAACTCCACCCTGAGCAGAGGCTGCGGGGTGGCACCAGAGGTCTTTTGCAACTGAAATTATTCTATGCGCAAAAATATGGAAATGTAAGAACAATGTTGGGTGGGATGATTTATCAGGGCAAATCTTGCTCTGCTGATGGTAAAGATTGGAACAAAAGCTATGAGGTACAGCACCAATAATGAAAGTGTGGGAGCTACAAAAGAGAAGAAAAGGGAAGTTCAGATTATTATTCTGCCTTTAAGAGCAACAGAGGAGGGGAAATCTTGGAGATGAGAGGTTGTACAGCTGACTAGAGGGAAAGAGAAGGTTTTGATTTTCTGGAGCACTGAACTTCATGACAGTTTACTAGGAATTGGTGTCATTTGTCCAGAACAGGCTGTATCTTATCAGCAGGGAACTAATTTTCTCAGCTAGAGACTAGCTTGGATAAGCAGGAAGGTAAGTAGCAACATGAAACGGGTGTAAAAATAGTCAAGGTAGTAACCACTTAAATTCAAAAACAGAGTGATCTGATATAGGAAGGAAAGTGAAGGCAAGACATTTTTCACTAAATATTTACTCAGGCTATAAGGCTGTCTAATGAGCTCAGGGAACTGGTAATTTTAATTGATGAGAGAAGATTTGATTTAACGGGTGGTATTGAAGTCTAGTGGGAAGATCTGTATGAGGAGAATATTAAAATCTCTATCTGTAACCTGTTCAGGAAATACAGAGCAAGAAAATTAAATTATATATTGAAGATACAATTGATAACTCAGAACTACAACATCTTGAATGCATATGAATCAATGTACTTACTCAAATGTTCAGGAGGTTGTAGATCTGCACCAGAAGACTGTCTGAGTGCCTGGGTGCATGCTTACTTCAGTAATGTATGGAAGGAACAACTGTACCCTAGAGGACTTTAGCCTGGGAGGAGTAGACAGACAGGGAAAGACACTCTTGTAAAATATTTCCAAAAACTAAAAAAGATTTTTATTTTATTTTTATAAAAAGGTAAAGATCAACTTGTTTGAAAATACTACTTTATGATCTTTGCTGATACAGAAACTTTAGTATTTTGATAAAGCATTATTTTGCGACATCACCAAATATTCTCAAAGGCACACCACTTATTTTCCTTGGAACTAAAGCAAAGCAGGAAAAAGAAATAGAAATCTGTGTTTTGACTGCTTCAAATGTAATGTCTCCTGTCTTATTATGTTGGTCCACAAGGTCGGAGGGGGCTTTTTGTGGTGTGGCAGTAGGTGTTGACCCTTCCCACCAATTTATCATTCCATGTTGCTGTTGTGTGACAGGTGGCAGCAGAGAGGCAGTCTGACAAAACGACATCTAACATGGGACTGCAGAAGAAGCAAAGGGATGTAAATGAATTCATCAGTGTGGAAAAAAATGGCACCTGCTGACATTCATTGACTGCTGAATGTTTATGGAGACCAAACAGTGAATGTGAGTGCAGTGGGGGGTGGGTGGTGCATTACAACAGTGGTAACAGTGGCAGAGGACCGTTTCCCCTGATGCAAATGTTTATGAGAGTAGCATGCAGACTCTTATTCTTGGCTGGAAAAAATGAATAGCTAGTGGTGGTGGACATTCTGAATAAAATGTATTTTGTAGCTGAGAATTTGTTCAATCAAACAATGTCATTGTGTTTTTCATATCTGTTGTAGTTTTAATGGAAACAAATAGGAGGCCTTACTTTCGGAAAGAAGTTTGTATATATATTTTTCAGAGATACTCATCACTGCACTACACATCCTGTAGTCTGTGCAAAGCAATACCATACAGCTAAAATCAGCATAATCCAATCCAATGTTCTCTGTAAGCTGAGGTATAAAATATAAAGCAAACAAACATGAAGCACCCTTTGAGACTGAGTCAGGTAGATTCACAAGACAACTTGTTTCAGTGTGAGAAAAAACAGTTTTGAAAGAGTTTTTGTTCTATCTTTATCTTTATTTTTCACTCCTCTTGTTATCAGCTTGTTAAAATATTGCCAGGCTAAGAGAGAATACTCAGGACATATGTTAGTAGAGAGGAAGGGGATAATAACTTCACATTTTTTTTTAAGGAGAAAATCCTTTCATTTTTAGCAAAACCACTAACTGCAGTTTAAACAAGTCTCTTGTCTGTCCTCATTTTTGCTATGGTATCTTGTCCAGAATTTAAAGAGGGTACATTTTAATGCTTACAGAAAACAAGAGATTGTGGAATGGCAAATCTGTAAATCTACTGGCTCCCGTTGGAGGTCAGTAGCAACCCAGGATGTTTAGCCTCCTCTGGGATCGGTCCTGATATGAATTCCATCAGTTTTTTGTAACAACGTTAATTCTTTCTGTCAGACCTGAACAAATGGCTTTTCAGTCATAGGACAGCCAAAGTGACAGCAATAGATGAATGTCACACATTCCTATGAATGGGTGGATTTTGCATATTGTCACCCAATGCAGTCAGACTGAGCAAATTAAAGAAACAGCATCTCAATCCTCCCCTGCTTTCTGCAAATGCTAACAAAGCTACATGGTTTGACTGCTGTTGACATATTGATCCCAAGCTTGAAAAGAAATCTAAGGTTAAAGGGCTGCTGTCACAAAACCGTTACATGTTTATTGGATCTGGCTAAACTGTTTCCACTTTAAAGTTTTTCCATCACAAAACCATGGCCATTGAGACTTCATCTATAATGCTGAAAAGCTAATTTATAGTGTTGAGAAGCCATAAAGTACTGAGGATGTCCTAACACTCTAATGACTTATAGATACTCTCCTTTCATCTGCAGTTCCCTGAATTCTGTTTAGGTGAATGTATGTTTTGGGAGAGTTGAAGTCTCAGGATTTCTGAATTCTGCTTTAAGATGGAGGTAGAGATATAAAGATCATTAATCGAGGAATTTATTGCCAGAATTATTATTATTGTTATTGCTTAGGGAGTAGAGTTCAGCCTTGCTCCAAATAACACCCATTCTTGTTTTCTCTCAGAGCCTGAAAGTGTGTGTTAAGTTCTTTGTGAAATATACCATTTGTCTTCACTTTTACATCTTCCAGAAACTGCAGATTTCAAAGCACATGAGCCTGCTCAGGTTTCACTATTTATTGTTTCACAGCTTTGCTCATGGAATTATCTCCCTTTATTTGCTCAAGAACAAAGGGTTCTTCCTGGCCTTATCCTTACAGGAACTTTACCCATCTAACAGAAACCAATTTCCAGGCAGAGAAATACTGGAAGAGAAGGTAAGGGTATCCTGAATAAAAGCACCAAGTGAAAGACAGAGGAAAAGCAAACCAGATATGAGTGACTATGTTATACTGACCTCCATTTTGAAAGGGAATCATAATCAGAGAGGCTCTGAACATCTATAATTTTTCTTACTTGGTGATTTGTCTTTTTCACAATATAGGGATGTATTTAAAATGAATCAAATCCTGAAAATCCTGCAAAATTCCTACAAAGTCCTGCAAAAATTTTCAGATCCTTCTCACTAGTTTTCTAGAACAAAATGATTTGGAATCCAGCACCTTTGTTTTGGTGTTGTTTTCCCTGTATGTGTTCTAGTTTTGCAGTTACGAATATAGTAAGATTAGTAATGCACCAGACATAAAGGAACATAGAGTGTGATTGGTGTTGGTGCAAAATAAGACCTCTTCTATGATCTAAGAATTCAAAGCCTGAAAAAACCTGACAGCAGGTTAATGGAAACATCACTGTGCACATGTGCCCACTCACATGAGGCATCTGCCACAGAGACTAGAGATCTAATTGCAACTGTGTATAAGAACAGTTCCTCAGTATCATGGCTAATCCCTATTTTTTCTGTGGTATAATTCCTGCCTCAGTGTAACACATTGTATGTATTACTATAATGACTTTCTCATGATTAATCTGAACATAAGAAAGGTTTTTGTTCCCTGACTGATTGATCACCAGAAGTTATACCTTTCATTTAATATCCCATGTTATTGAACACATTATGTTCAAATGCAAATTTGAACAGCTCTGTCTTTACAACTGAGTCTTGTACTTGTCACATTCTGGCAAAAATTACTGATTTATTGAAGACAGTAAAGGAGGATAGAAACTATCAACAGCAGCACTCATCAATAACCCATCTGAACTCACAGCACAAAAAAGATATGACAGAAATGGTTTCTTTATGGTACTGCTCAAACTGCTTGCTATCTTGGGAGTTTGTTACAGAGAATTTGAACTGAGATTTCATTTGCAGTTATTTCACACCCATGATTATACTGAGGCCAATCCAAGAACTAATGGAGATAAATCTGTCTTTATTAACTATATCAGAGTGAAAGAAAATGGCTTTCATGAATAAGTTAAGAGTGATCAGCATAAATCTCATGCTTATTAAAATTAATAAATAAGACTAAGTGAAAAGTTCTCTATGTCCAGCTTGATTTGCCTTATGTAATTTTATGTGATTTCTGCTTTTGCAGAGTGGACTGGGGAGCATTAAAAGGGACAGTGCATTGCTCTCTAAAGGTAGGAAAGGCAAGAAACAGAGTTGATACACAGTATTTTGTGGGGCAATATGGGTGATCTTTATGATTATGTACAGAAAAGCATACATATGTTTATCAGTGTTTATTTGACTGTTCCAGTTAAGTCATACAAGCTCTCTCTTAGCCTTTTTCCTGGAGATGTCGGCCAAAATGCCAGATGGTCACCAATAAACACAAAAATGAACAGTCTTCATGGATCAAGTCTAAGCAAGAGATTAGAGAAGACATCCCCCCTGAACTCACGAACTCATCTTTCCTACTCTGGTTCCTCCTGAAGAGGAGATTTCTACTTGGACAAATTACCCAAAGACTCCCTGAAATCCAAGGTGAGAAAATTCAAGGACTTTCTCTTTATGAATTACAGGTTTGATCTCATGTCAGTTACTGCTGAAAGAAATGCCGTAATCCATGACAAATCTGCAGCTAGTAATTCTCAGTAAGTTGTTGAATTGTTATTAAAGATAATATAAACTGTTCAGTCGTTCGGTATTCAGTGCGCTGTAGAAAGAGTGAATGTGGCCTTGTAAATTAGCAAAGGTGCACTTGTTGGATGAGAGAGGACTCGAGTTCCAGTCTCTCTTCCAGTTAGCACAAAACCATTTCGCAGAAGAGATAACACTTAACAAGAGATCCTACCAATCATGCTCCAAAATGCTTTGGGTGCCAACATTATTTATAAGCAGGAGAGGTCCAACTCTGAGTGCCCATAGTGCTCTCAGGCTTCAGAGCATGGGTTTCTACTTGGACTGACATGATGTCTGCTGTTAAAGTGAACTAATTTTCAATGGTTTATGCCTATGCCAGTATGGGAACAAATGTAAAGGCAGAGAATTGACTGTTGCTGACATCAGAACTCCTAGTAAACAATCTTTTAATACGTCACTTAGTATTTCTCACAACTAACTTTAAGCTTGTTCCTATCAGTTTACTCTTGAAGGTAGTTTGTGATACTATCCTACTCATTTCTGTGTTGATCCAGCACTTAAATATTCAGGAAGCTTCATCAAGCCTTTTGCTCCATCATCTTTATAGGAATACTAGTCTTTGCACTTATCCCTCTCCCTCTCTTTTTTTTTTTTTTTTTTTTTTTTGCTAATGATTTTCTGGTCCTGAGTTAAATGAATATCTGACTTCATTTTAAGTTATCACACTTATCCAATCCAGAATATTATAATCTGTGTTATAAAAGGAAGAATCTAAAACTACTCTGATTTCCTGACACCTTCTTACACTGTTTTTCCATGATCTATGAGCTGAGATGGTGGCATGAAGATTATTTATAGTGTAACTCCTGATCCCTTTACTGGTCAATGTTCTCCATAGTTATGCCATTAAATATATACTATCTATTAGCTTTATTGACCTCAGACTTAATATTAGTCATTTATTTTCATTACATTACATTTTCTATTTCAATGCCAAATTATATATGAGATCAAAATATTTCAAACTCTGGCCACAATATGCCTGAATAGTAGTTGCACCTTGGAATTATTATAATTGAATTTGATTTATTCTTCAGATAGCTGCATGAAAAGAATTAAACATTTTTCAAATTAGACAGGTTCCCAAAATAACCTCAGAAAGCTGTAGTTAATAGTAATATAAAACTCTCATACCTTTTCAGCTCACTAAGTTACTCAGTTACATTTCAAGTACTTTTTTCTTAAAGGTGTCTTAGCCCTCGTGTAATTTTATCATTCTTACTATTCTTTTTTTTCCTCCAGTGAATGCTAAGCTCAAGGCAAAATTTATGCTTTGAGATCCAAAGTGAATCTCACTAAATAAGCTGGAATTACTTTCTGGGCTAGGTGTACAAAAATGTCTTCCTTTAGTACAGTAGACAATGGAATTTGGGATGTAGAGACCTAAATTCTGGGTGCCTTTAAGGTTTTTGGTTCATTTGTTGAATTGAAAAAGCAGTTATGAGCGCAGTCTTAATTACTTTTCAGTGCTCTGATGCTTGTACCATTTATGTATCATGGGGACTTGCAGAAAGTTCCTTGTCCCTTTACAGATTAGACGCAGATTCTCTTGAAGCTACAGCAGGGTAAAGACAAAAGTGTACTATTTTTCTAAGGGACAAATCCAAGTGCTTTCACTGTCTTCATGATTTTGAGACGGCTTTCAGAAAGGGACCTATGCTTACTTCTCTAGTTCTGTTGGATTTTCTCACTAGCAGGTCTACATGACAAGTGCGAGTGGAAAAGCAGAATGAAAATTATAGTTCTACCCATTCTGTGGCTTCTGTGGAAAAATGGAGAACATAGGGCCATGGTAAAGTAAAGACAGTGCCAGTTAAATACCACAATTCCTGAGTCATATCTGAGTCCTTGAAGTTAATCAGCAAGTTGGCACCGAGCTAGCGTGTTTGCTTTCCATCAATAAATGATTACCTCGCAACATCCTAGACTTTGAATTTATTTAACCAAGAACACAACTGTGTAACTGTTTCATAGGACCATATGAGGTTTTGGATTTTAGTAAATGTAATTTTGTAGTGTAAAATAGCACAAGAAAAGAGAAACAGTGTTAGAAGCACAATACTCCCCACATTTGAAAGCTAGCTTGGTAGAACAGGTTAGAAAATGGGGGAGAATTAACAGATCTAGTCATAACTCCAGAGGAATAAATCAGTACTCACTACAAATAAGGATGGGAGAGCCTGGTAGTAAACAAGTACTTTTAATTCTGTAATACTTAGTATTTGTATACTATATATATATTATATATATATATTTTTTTTAAATAAATTGCAATAAGGCTTTCACAGGCTGAGTTCTTGCAGGCATAAGCTTAAACCTAACATTTTCTGCTTATGAAGAGTTTGGCTAATGGCATACTGTACTACAGGTACAGACAGCAACGTTTTCAATAAGTAGCAGGTGGCTGACTACTGCCTACTTTCCTACTTTTACTCTCAGCTGGGAACTACAAAAGCCTTTTTGACTTCCCTAATTTACCTGCTTTCTAAAGCAGTAAGGAAGATTTTTAAATGTTTCATATTAAAGTTGCTCTTTGAATGTCATGCAGACAGGTAAATCTGTGTAGTTGGGCAAGAGTGAAAAGGGGTTCATGACAAACCTTTTATCACC
Source organism: Oreortyx pictus (assembly GCA_036925125.1). Lineage (NCBI taxonomy): Eukaryota > Metazoa > Chordata > Aves > Galliformes > Odontophoridae > Oreortyx > Oreortyx pictus. The sequence continues at coordinate 37,051,830 of JAUPFR010000006.1, forward strand.
AATGACAAATTCCTCAAAATCTAAGCCTAACTCTGAGTTTTTTCCCATTCATGTCTTCCTGCTACTGCCAAAGGCCCCGCGACAAATTGGTAGAACTTTCTATTTGACTCTTACATGAGCACTTTGCTTAGAGAGAATGCAGAAGACAGTTCAGCTGATTTGCTGCCTTCTTCCACTCAGTGTGATTTAGCTTTGTGTTTGTTTTGTGGTTTCCTTTTCCTCCTATTCTCAATTGTGAACTGTATGAAGGGAAAGTACCCCTACTGTGGACCTCTCCTCCTTCCCATACTTAGGTCTCAGAGAAGGGAATGAAAGGAAACAGGGTCATAAAATTCAAACTGGACATGAGGTACAAAGACAAGACTAATCTGGCAAGATTGGAGTGGGATGCTAGTTGACAGATACACACATAACATTAAGGCAGATATGTTTCTTCTCTATACTGAAGCTTACATACTCCCTTCTGCATTTTCAGCTCTTGATCAGAAACAAAACTGCAAACGTAGCTCAAATAGTGCAGCCACTCATCTTCTGTAGCTGTACATCTGGTTCACAGAATTTTTTCCCTTACTCTCCATCCCAACCCTCTTGTCATTTGAAACAGTTTTTTCTTCTCTTTACCCATGCTATACTTCACTACTCCTTCAGTATTGCTTGTTAAAATATTTATAAACATTTTCTTTCCCTTTCCATGCAACTGTTTCAAGAGTCTCCTATAATATTTTCATGACCAACTGGAGCCACTAACTAGTCCACAGTAAATGTTTTTTTGTTTGTATTTTTTATTGCAGCCTGTCATTGCATCTAGTGCAATTATAGGAAGTGTGTAAATTATATAGATGATTCTAGGACAGAATAAGTGACCACAACATTTTAAAGAGCAGTGGGAGGAGATGGTGACTATTAGGTCATTAGTTCTAATTTTAAAAGGAAGGTAGTTTGCTTCTACCCATCTCTCTGTTTCATGAAGTTGAGCAAAAAAAAAAAAAAGTTTACCAGGTAAGCCTGCAAATAAATATGTGACCAGAAAACACAATGCAATGTTTTTGGAACATCATGAATTTTCAGATCAAGGAGCATAGAATTCTCTGTGTACAAAGAGCAGCAAACCTCAGCACATATGCCAGAACCATCTGAAATAACTGTCTGAACTTAGAGACTGCTGTTTAAGGCTATGACTTACTTAAAAAACAAAAACACAAAAAAACAAAAACAAAAACAAAAAACCCAAAAAAACAAAAACAAAAAAAAAAAACATAAAACCCTTTTATTTTAATTATATTTCACAATATTTCCAGGATTTCTATTTGTTATTACTGATTATACTTGAACTGTTTGCACATTCTATATTCTCCAGAATTAACATTTTATTTCATTATTCAAATTTGGAAGGTACATAGTCTAGCTCTGGTTTCATACATTTCAGCAACATTCTTTGAGTAAATACTTCTAGTATTCTATGCAAATAAGTTATAAGTCAAAGCCCTTCACTGTTTGCAAAGGGAAATCCTACTCAAAAATCTTGATGGTACAGTGCCTCCTGATGCATATACAACTTGGCAGTTCCCATCCTGTGATTTATTCTGTGCATATATTTAAACTGATGAGCACAAATTGTTCCATTGGGACTACTCTTCTGTTTGAAAATATTTGCAGTGCTAGTACTTGTATTGAGGTTAATGCATAATGGAAAGGAAAAATGAGTATCTTGCTGCTAAATTACTGAACCAGGTGGCAGGTTTTCCTCCTGCTCTTTGACTAGGATACAAAGTTAATTTCAGTGAATGATATTTTTGGAGTATACCACAGCAGCAGTGATGGTCTTCTGTATGGAGAAACTGCTAAAAAAGACTACTGTTGAGGTAAAGTTTTACACTCTCTCTATATACACTTTGTATCTGGTGTAGATAATAACTCAGAGCCAGAGCTTCACAGTAGAGCAGGTATTGTAAGGGTGTTGTGAAGCATATGAAATTTATATCATTGAAGTCTTCCATGAGTCTTGGAGAAAAACAACTTTACTCTGAATGATAATTACACTGATTTTCTCTTAGCACCTGGGCAGCTCTTGGCTATTATTCAAGCCTGATGCTAAAATATCCTCTGATGTAAGTGTTTGCAATCTCAATAAAAGCCAATTTCATTATTCAACAGAAAGTATTCAACTGAGTGTATTTTTGCAGTTCATCCTTACTGCCACCTCTCTGACTCAGTGCTGCTCTTCCAGAACTTGTGTGCAGTTAGACAAGTTAGGCAGTTTTCTCATTTCAGTCTTCAATGATGTGAAATCCTTTGCAGTACTTTTTGACACTAATGAAATGACAGTTGAGAATGCCAGACTGAAAGACTATTTGAGGTCTCTGTCTTATTCATTAGCTATGTTGCTTTTTGGAGAGACTAAGGAGCCATTGAACACAACCAGACAGGTTGTTGATGTGCAGAAACATTCATGGAGACAGAGCCTGCAGCAGCTGTTAATCTTTTTTCTGAGCACTCCTGAAGCTCTCCTTTGGGAGAAATGTAGACTTACTCACAGACTTGAGGTCTAGAATATAGCAGAGGTACACTGCACTGAAAACCATGTTTTCAAGTCCTTACATTAGTCTTCCACGTGTCCTTTACAAGTTTAAAATCCCTGTTTTATTATGCACACCTGACTAATACTACATAATTGGTATCAGGCACATCAGTGCTTTCACAGAATTAGTTAGCTGTCTCTTCTTTCTAGTCAAATATGTTCCACATTATGTGGCTATGGGCATCTGCAGTGGAGAAATATACATCTGGGGTAATCTTCTGGACCTCTTTTACTTTCAATGAGAAGAGATAGAGAGCAGTATAATGGCTGCAGCTTTCTTTTAGCATCACATTTAGTTTGAATCTGAGTCATAAAGCGTTCCTTCTGGACTAGCACAGAATTGCAAATGTCCCACTATTCCCAGGTCAGAGTATGAGGAAAACCATATTATCTGAATGCTAGGAAATGTACAGTAAAATGCTAAGGTGTTATGTCACAAAGATATCCATATTCACAGGGTAAGCTGCATCGCTGCCAGACTTTTAAGAGAAAAGTATGGGGCTGAAAATTGACAAATTTTGTTTAACTTGGATGAATGCATTCCATTCCCAATTACTGGCACTGTGTACCTGATTGATTCATCATATACTTCAAGTGAAAGTTGTGTCATTCTAAAACCTATACTGTACTCTTCTTTGTACTCTGAGAGAACATTGTGGTTGTAAAAAAACTTAGGGAGTCTCTTCTTTTTTCCATTTATATGAAAAATGACCTCAGACAGTTACAGAACAACAAAAAAAAACTAAGACCAAATGAGAGAACTCTTTAGAATTAAAAATCCACTTTTATAGTTCATTCTTAGACTAGATGCAGTTGCAAGCAATGGTGCAATTTCAAATCAGTGTCTAAAAGCACAGGTGAGTAAAAACAGGAAGCTGTCAGGCAATTGCACCTTTTTAGTCACAACAGATATAAAAGAATGGACTACTAATATTTTTAAAGAACACTCTCAGCCACTTGTCTGTGTTAAATGGCTCAGAGTACTGGTGCATATTTAGTATTGCACACTGGAATGGTACAATGTGTTTAATGAGCAGTTTTTGGGTAGTTAAGTTCAGCTGAGCTTCGCTGCTGTGAATGAGATTGCTGAGGTGCAATATAGGAGACCAGTGCTGCTTGGTGCCAGCAGCTGGTCTAGGTGAGATGTTGCCAATGGTGCTTTGCAAAGTTGATGTGACACTCAGCCTTTTAAAAACAATGTCAGTCACAACTCACATACATTTATTGACCTGCAGCCAAAGTGTGGGTTAGGTGAGGCAGAGGAAATCAAGCCATTTCATGCATGTGTGTTTTTCATTGTAAGACAAAAAAAATTGTGTATACAATTTGAATCCAGAAAGTGCTAAAAAGGAAAAGTTAGTCAGATGGCTCTATTGTGGATTTTTCACTAGTAATCATCCTTCAACAGAAATTTTAAATAGATCTATCAGGATATTATGTAATGCCCTATGACATGATTGCTATTTGGGCCTTGCTCTGTGTTAATTTCAATAGGGCCTGAACTGTAACTTAACTAGAAATGCATATAATTCGCTGTATCCTACTTCCTAGATTTTCTGCGGATAATGTTCTGTAAGTAAGACAATATCACACATGAAATTTATTTTTTATTTTTTTATTTATTAAAAAATATTACTGATCATCCTGCAGTTCAGGAACACTTACCAGTGTCCAGTTGTTCTGCACATGCTATGCTTAAACAAGCTACTGACAGAAAAAAATCTGTGCCTTTTGATGGTTTTTCAATTTTATGGAGTCTAGATGCAGTCACCAAAACAGTAGATCTCATTGTTTTCTCTTAATTATTTTGTAATTGTTAAGTAGCTTGCACATTTTGAACTATAATCAGTTTTAATGTCATATGGGAGTTTTATTTTACCTTGTGCATTAATTACCACTTCGTGATTAAATTGCAGTAGGACCTGAAGCAAGATATACAGAACCAGGGCAACAGGGAAATAAAAATTAAGTAAACTCCAGAAACAAATTTTCTGCTATCTGCACTTATCTAGTTGTTTTCCTTTGATATAAGAGCTTTGAGGTACATTGAATATTTATGCACCAGTAAGTCTTTCCCAGCAAAACTATCTGAGGTGATGCCAGGTCATTTTACAGTACTGTTCTCAAGATCAGCACTTGGAGTGGTGATGTACAGGCTTGCATCAACAGTCAGTGTGGTAAATGCTGGGAGCAATCAAATTCCTCTGAAATCAGAGGTACTGTCAGTGCTAATTAGGAGATGTGTGAAATAATGATGTGTTTTTAATCAAGAAGTCTCAGTGGGAAACAAGCTTATGCACATATTTTATAGTCTTTACATTGTGTTTAATTGGGACACCTCTGAGGCTACTTGCAGTATAACTGGGACAATTGGAATTGCATCTGGTGGCTGATTAACTCTCAGTTAGTTGTAATTATGAGAGGAGTACCCAAGTGTTCACATCAGCACTGCTTCATATTGTGCTGTAGTGTATTTTAGTGTTTATCTCTTAATGTTCTCTCACAAGACAGTGAATATCCCCTAGTCAAGAATGTATTGAAAGCTGATAAGTAATTTCAGTACTCACTGCAGCTGCAGCTGCTGAGCCTTCTGATGTCTTAAAACATCTGGCATTGTCAGATTTCGGAAAGGCAAATCTAAGGTGTGGGTTCAGACTGGGCTGCTGCAGTCATGGTGGAGTTCTGGGCTGACCATAACTGGACAACAGAGAGTTTCTAACATATCCCCTGCAGGTGATGTGCTTCTACCAGAAGAAAGCAAGCTCGCCCTCAAACCAGAAAGTCTCAATAAAAGGTGCCACACTTATACACAGCAATTAGGACCAAACTGTTACTCCAGGAGCAACAGTGATGACTGGGGTTCCTTTCCAGGGATGCTTTAGGTTCAGTGGTAAAAGGCCAAATACTTTTTTCTTCTATAGATCATATCCTTTCAGAAACATTTTCTGTTTCTTGTCTTTGTTGTTGCTATCAAGATCCTAATCAAAGCATGGCGTAAATGTCTGTTGTTGACTTTTGGCTAAGGCAAGAACTTGACCTATATAAGATAGGTGTTTGAGACAAATTGGAGCTCCTCTTGGGAGACCCAGAGATTGGATTTGAGAGTTAAGTGCTTTTGGGAGGCCCTAGGAGAAAGTGGGGAGATTATGGAGTAGCTTAGGAAAAAGGTGAGAGACTCCACAGCATAAGGTGTAGGGAGAAGCAGAATCTCAAGCAGTGGAGTTAGGAATCCATAGGCAGCTAAAAAGTCATCATGGGACATCTCACCAGAAATGTATCTGTGAGTGAAATAACTTCCTGTACAGAGCTGAGACCCTGTATACACCTTTCCTACTTATATTTAATACGGTTCTAAATTAACTTGTATGTGTGATAGGGAAAAACAAGACTAAGCAAGATAAAAGTAGGAGGATATTACTGTACCAAGCTACCACTGAAAATATCACCCAAAACTACACTATAGTGCTTGTAACTGAAAACCACCTAAGAGCTTTTGAAGACCATGAATTTAGGCAGTTAAACAATGCAGGGAAAATAATGAGGAATGTGAGTAACAGAACATCTCCTAACTGCTTCAGCTTCAAAAGGGCTGATACACAGCTCAGTAGCATGTCTAGCAGGAAAAAAGATGGTAGAAAAAATGTGAGTGCCAAAATGGCAGGAGGCAAAATGAACCTCTGGGATAAGCCAAAGTGAGGACTGTTCCGTGTACTTAATTCATAATTAGAAAGGAGTCCTCCTGAAACCTGACATGAAGTGCTGCTTCATCAATGCACTGCTGTCCTTATGAAAAGCAACAATACTTGCACTGCCTACCAGAGATGATGAGAAACAGATGGTTTGTGGGGGAAGTCTTTAATTGCATTTCATAGAGAGTAAAGATGAGGAATGACAATCAATTTTCTTTGAAGGCTCCTGCTTGTAGCTGATAAGTTAGTATGTCAAATCTGTGTTTTTCTTTATGAAAGTCTTGCATGTTAAAACTGAAACAGTGTGGGTTGGTTCTGTTGTTTTCTCTTTTCTTTTTTTTTTTGTTTGTTTTTGTTTTATTTTCTTTGCTATTCACAGCTTTCTCTGAATGCTATATCTTTTGATACTAATTAGCTATTAAAATCCCAGAGAACTGTAAACCATAAGCTCTGGAGAGCAGTGATGCTGTCAGATGCTCTCACTTATTTTAAATCTTAAAATCTTAATTCTTTGAGGCTTCGTGTATTACTGTATATCTTTTTATTCTTACCACGGTGTAGAGTGCTATAAGGGAGTGTTCATGCTAGCAAGGCCCTATTGCAGCTTGTTGTTGGTCAGCAAAAAAGCTTGTTGAAGGAAAAATAATAAAGTTGTTATTGGATCATACAACATTCCTTCCTGGATCCTGTTTGTGGTCAAACTGGAAAATAAATACAAAAATGTTCTGAATATCTTGGCATTATTTTGGACTATGTATGGAGCTTGTTGATGATAGCTGAGCCAGCTTTTCAAATAACTCAGCCGCCTTAGATGATGTGCTGCTGCCACCAACTTCCTTCTAGATAGGTAATCAAGTTCAGCTACACAGAGTTGTGAGGAGCAGACTGACCTTTACTCACTGAAAATCCCTCCTTGTAAGGAATGGTTTTATTTTTTAAACGTCTAATTTTGAAAGTATAACCTACTGTCTTTGTGTAGTTAATGGTTTTTAGTTCTACATGGAATTTTGGAAAGTTTTCGTCTTTATACTGTATTTATTTAGTAATTGCTATGAGGTTACTGTCTCCAATGGAAAGATCAATAATACCGCAGGCAAGTAGAGACAACACAATGCCCAGCAGCCTTTTCACCAAAAAAATAAAATGTCCCTGAAATACACCTTGCCTCTAATAAAGTTCCTTCCAGTCTTTTTAATAACCACATTTTCTTCAGTGGATCTATTGTAGCTAACATTTTAGGATCAATTTAGTAGATGAAAAAAATAATAACAATCACTTTTCCATGTCAAAGCATTTTGAAAAATGTGAAGAACTACAGAGCAATTGCTTTTTTATGTCTGACCAGAAACAATATTTTTAGAAACTTCTACTGTGCTGACATTTGTAATGGGATAGAAATAGAACTGTGAAAACAAACAAACAACAACAACAACAAAATAAAAACCACAAAGAAACAGTTTAAGAAATGAAAGAGAACAAAACTTTTGTAAGGCAAGCCAGATCAACGTACTCCATGGGAATAATAAGCTGCCTTCTGTTGTTTTGTTTTGTTTTTTTACTAACCCTCAAAATATATGAACTTGTGTTCCCATTTATGTTTTATTGTCAAATTGGGAATCATTGAAAAAAAAAATGAAATGTTAAATTATGATTCCATTATAGAATCCAGCAGTCAGGACGAGACTGAGCACTTGGCCTAGCACTACCTTTTAGATGCAAGCTTCTGATTTAACCTCTGCTCTAGAAGTTATTGACTTGATCTAAAGCTCGTAAATCAATGGGAATCTTACAATTGGTTTCAAAGGACTTTGGGTCAGGATTGTTGTGAATATCAAGTTCAGTGATGCATTAAGACCCACCTCCTATGTTTTGCTTTGGACACTGACATTTGACAAGGTCAGTCTAAGAAAAACCTTTGTGCTGATGATTAAGAGGAAGCAAAGCTGAAATAGTAAATGACTATCTCATAAGGAGTTCACTTAGTGCTTTAACATATTCAAAGTAAGATATTTACATTCTCCAAGGATGGCAAAAGGAGATGTAAATATACCTCTTAAGACTTACTTTATAATTCTGTGGTTGTTTCCAGAGTGTGATTATCATTGTTGAGTTTTCTAAGTACAGCACCTTGACAGAAATTGCTTGGGACCTCAATGATCATTGGAAAATGGTTGCGTCTTTCACCTGGTACTTTTCTCTGACATGTTAAAGGATTGAGAACAACCAGGGAAACTGGAAAATGAAATAGCTCACTTAGAACACTGGGTATTCATTGCTCAGTGGAAGGTGTGTACAAAATGCATAAAGGGGTTGTAAAGAGCTGAAATGTACGTTTTCTGTGGTACTGCACAAATCAGTTCTAGGCCTGGGAATGTCAAATGCTGCATATGCAGGAGGAAATCTTTGTCAGATGCAACCCACTGACTCTAGAGAAGTGGAAAGAATGGTGTGAAATAAAAAGTGTTTTGAAACACTACCAACCACACCAAAAAATAGCTGTGAAGAGGCAGAAATTATTTGAAGCAGACTTTTTGACTGTTAACTTGCTATAGAGCCAAAGGCTGGCCTTGACTTTGGAAGATCATGGGCAATGTATAAGTTGGTTTATATTTTCATCAGCTGCTGCCCTTTGCAAGAGAAAATCAGGAAGAGAGTTAATTGTGCTTTCACAGAGCAAGACCAATCTGCTTTGTATTTAGAAAGGAGTGGTGCCAAAGTGAAACCCCTCCCAACACAATTTTATAGTCAATTGTTTGTTCAAGGTAACAGAAAATCAATTCCCAAAACAAAGAGAAGAAAAACATGTACACCATGGACAAGGAAGACTCAAGAGTCAAAATGTAGGAAGGAAAAACTAATTATGCTGACTTGGAAAAAATTAGCTTACATCTAAATGATGGAGCTGAATTTGAAGTCTATATTCTCATAATACCATGAAAACTGAAACAAAAGGGAAGAAGAGAGCTCTGAAGGTTTGCTTGCTGCTTAATAAAAAAAATAAGTTCCTATTTGAAACTGCTGAAAAGTCTTTGCCATGGGAAAGTAACTGGAAATTAAAGTACAGAAGATCAAGCACACCATCAAGTGAAATTGAAATTTTTGAAAGAAATGTTTTAAATTGAAGACAAATAGATTAAATGAATAAAAAGAGCAGGGAGAGAGTAAAACTCGTGGAATCTCAGAATACAAATAAACAGTCCAAGTAAAAAATGAAAAAAAAAAAAGCAAAACACATGAAGGAAAACTTCCAATTAACAGTTGCATCAATGAGTAAGTTGTACCTATGTCTGGCAACAGTGCTGCAGAATTATTTGCCTGTTCCCAAACCTGTTACCAGCAGTTCTCTTTCATATGAATCCTGCATATGATCAGACACAGACTGTCTGACAAAAGAGGTTTCTTCTGAGGAAATTCTCTGCATCCTGTTATTTAGCCATGAATTGATCTTTGTAGTTGAATGGAAAATGTGCCTTTCAACCACTGAGAACCCCATTACTTATTTTAACAAACATTTTGTCCCGAAATACCTATGTTCACCATAACTGATGATACCGTATCTCTTCTGAAGTTAGTATAGCTCAGTGAGACATTTAATAGTGAAAAAAAAGGTGCCCTTTTAGATCTCTATTGGTTTGTGGTTCAAAAGATGTGACCTTTTTCACTGAACTACATAGTCTAAGAATTAAAGACAGATGTATCTTTCCTGAGTGCATAGAAGTACGGTTGTGGTACAGCTCATCCAGGCATTTTTCTTACAGAAATAGAGTCACATAACATCAAAATAAATTTCAGTCTTTAGCTATGTAGCAGAAGTGCTAAGTCATGGCCTGAAACAGTGATTGAGCACCTGGTGGGAAGGCAGGGCCAACCTGGGGGAGCTCAGGTGCATGCAATTCACCTGAGTGACTGCAAGGGATGGAGACCCCTTCCCAGACCTCATTTAAGGATTGCCAGTGCAGGAAAGAGTATCTTACCGGAGATCACTGTCTTCCTGAGGCTTTCCAAAGGTAAGCAAATTTACTTTCTTTATTTCTGTGTCAATAGCCGTTGTGTTTGGGCTTGTTCTCATTTGCTGTAGCCAAAGACTTTACCACCCTACCATTATTGCTGCGCTCTCTAGTATGCTACAGCATTAATAACTTATAACCTGTGCATTAATGAAACTAAAAAAAGAATAAAAACAAAACCCATGTCTATCTGGCTAAGTTGTTTGCCATCACAGCTGCTTCAGTTCAGTGGGTTGATCAAGTAAGCAATCTGTTTTGCTAATTGGAGTAGGATGCAGTTTGTTACAAGTCTTCTGCTCTTTCATCTGGTAAAAATTAAGATGAAATTTCCTTCTGCTTCAGTGAGCAGACCATGGGTCACAGGCAGGTTATGGAGGCACACAAGAAAAACTGCTGAGGCTCTGTCTGGTCAGGTGGTCTTCTGCTCTATGTGTAACATGACATCCACCACAACTGGGTAAAGTGAGTACTTATATGTGTTCCATCAGGTGAAATGCACCTCAAGGAGTAGTCTTTCCCTATGACACAGATGTGCAAATGACAGCCACGTGTCTGAGGGACAAACAAGCCTCTTGACAAATTAGGGAAAACTAGTCAGAACCCACTGAAGAAAGACTCAATCTTGATGTGACAGGAAAGCCCTTTTCCAAGTGAGAGAGCATGTATATACCATACCCATATTAATGCTATTGTACATATTTCATATAATTAGTAAGTTCATACTGCTTGGGACTCTAAATCAGTGGAAAATCTTTTCACCACCTGCACCCTGCAGCTCATGTCTCCATTCTCTAACTTCAGATCTTCCTGGGTTGATGTGGATCCTAGAAGGTTAATAGTGAAGAACCTTGATTTCAACATACATTTCTGATATTAAGTGCAGTCAAGCAAATGTAGTTCATTTGTTCTCAGTAAAGCTAACAGAGCTGCACAACAGGACTTGAAAGCATAATTGAGACCATTATCTTTTACGCTAGTGAAAGCAAAAGCAATTCTCTTACTTAAACTGTATCTATCTATTCCTGTATCTTAGAGCCAGGTTGGTTTGCAAAATACCTGCTTGTAGCATTGGCACAGTGCCTACTTACAGACTGCTATGGCTGCTTAATTCAGTCATTTAGTTCTTCAGAATGCAAAAACTGTACATAGGTGACTTCATCACGTTTATTTGCATAAATTTATGTGCATTGCTGATGAGTTTATGTTCCAGCTGTTCCAGAAACTAAGTCACATAGGGGCCAAAGGATTTGTCATGACATCAGGTTATATATGACTACGCAGCATATAAGGAGATTAAACAGACCTTTTGTTTTAAAAGACTTGGCACAGAGTCCAACAAAGCATCTAAATGATTATTTTGTATTCATTGTCTAATTCCCCCAAAGGGGAGTTTTTCAGCCAGTATGTTCTCTCTAAAGCCAATATTATGATGATGCTGAAGTTAACGTTCTAGTTCAGTAAAACAGCGCAAGATTTGAGGGTTTATGAGAGGCCATGGAGCTATGATTGCATATTCTGTATGCAGCCTTCAAACACACTGGTGGTGATTGGATCTTCTCAAGCAAAATGCAGAAAACTTTCAATTTTCTTATTTCCTTCTTGTTTTGCCCTTCAGATAGGAATGGTAAGGTACGATGCATGCTGAAGTTGCAAGAAACAGTGACACTCTGAGTTTGTAGAAAAGTAGGGTAACACGGTTAAATGTGAAGAAGAAAGCGTTATTTATTTATAGGATCTCTATGCTGATTTTACCAACTCTCATGCATTTGGTCTCAGATTTCATTCACTCATAGGCTCACATTCACATACTTATTAGCAGCAAATGTGTACAGACAAGGTCACCCTTGTGCTGCACAGGGGCACTGTTGTATTCCTGGTACATCTCTGATGTTCTTTTGTCTGGCAACAATGAAATACTTTGGGGAAAGGTCTTTTTAGACCCTTGAGGAGTTCTTATGATATAGTTCTTTACTTCAGTCTCTTGCTTGCTTCAGTTCCCATCAATCAAGGATTTCCTGGCTGTTCTGGCTTTTTTGTTTTTTTTTGTTGGTTGGTTGTGGGTGTGTTTTTGGTTTTGTTATTTTGTTTTGTTTTTATTTTTTTTTTAGTTATTTTTTAATTTGTGTCTGTTTTGATGGTGGACTAACAAGACAAGGAATGTTGTATGTAATGTGCTGCAACCTAGCTGCAGTCATCCAGTTAACAAGTCATCTGTACTGAGGTCTTATCAGGGCACAGGGCTTCTTCGTATCTTGGCAGACACAACATATGACTTAATTTTGCTGCTGGGAAAGGTTTTCTGGGAGCAGTGTCCTGGGAATGGTGTCCTTCATTATCAATACAGGCAATATGCTTAACCCTTGTTCTGTTGTTTCTTCTGGTGCTCTCACAGACAAATATCCATTTGTAGTTCTCTATATCAATCTTATAATTCTGTTACAATTCTCTGTAAATCTTCTTTAGACATTTTAGTATAAACGTATATTCCCCTTTGCCATGACTCAGTCATTGTACTGAGGAATAGACAAGAATTGTTTATATCTGAAAGTCACACCAGCATGCCAATAGAAACATTACCTCAATTTGAACTGTTGTCAGCAACTCTGAGCAAGGCATGGCTGCCAGATGGCCAGACGTCAATTTAACACTTGGACCAGATATGTCAGAAAGTTGAAACAAATCAATAAAACTATTTAGAAGAGATTTGCAACATGAATTTTCTGATAACTAGCTCCACTCTCTTTTATTTTTTTTAAAAAGATAAACAGATTAGATTAAGATGCTATGAATTCATGAATTAAAAAAAAAAAACAGCAAAATACTCAAGGACAGGCATATTTTAGCCTCAACTGTTCAACAACTAAAGATTCAGAAAATAACTTTATAAATATGCTAGCTTTATCTACCTGTTAGAGCGCAATAACATAGTGACTATTGTCTTCTTAATCCAAAGTGAACTGTGAAATTTACTGTCAACATTGTTTTTGCCCTAAATTCTAAACATAGCATCATACCAGACAATACAAAGAAAATCACCTCTGTTCCAGCTGAAACCAGGACACCAGCTTGGGGATGAAGCTCTATAGTCAATATGCTAGACAAAGAACAAAATTCAAGGGCATATTTACAAATAGTAGTATTGGAAAACTGGCCATGAAATAGTTCTCTTTCCATCAGTACTTCTAAGAACAGCCTGATTTTCCAGCTGAGTTCAAGCTGGCCTTAATGTACCTGTATGTGGCTCTGCACTTAGGTTACAAAAGCACCATTTCTTTGGCAGTTTAGTGCCAGTATTAGTGCCTGTACTCATCTATTGCACCACCTCCTTCACTGTATCTCTCTCTTATTAATGTTTACCTGATGTAGCTGAAAGCTGAAATCTTTGCCTACACACACAGCGGATTTAGGGCTCGTCTATTAAACACTGGCTGCAACAGCTGTTTATGTGCATTAAAACAGGAATTGAGAAAAAATATACTCTAGCAGATGAAGGTTGCCATTTAAGAATCAAAAGAAATGTTAATTATAGATAGCACTGTTTCTCTGTAGCCTATTTCTTCAGAGAAAACTTTTCATTTATTTTGCCTTCATCAAACAAGTAATAAAGGCATAGCTTTGCCAGATTGAGAGTTTTCAGTAGTTCAAGCCCAAAGTTCCACTCACTGGATGTAACATGGTGCTTGATATTCAGATAGTAGGAATATATAGATTAGTACAAAGCCAAAGTTTTGGCAGACCACAAGCCTGTAACAAAAAAAAAAAAAAAAGTATTTGCATTTAAAATTTTTGAAATCCTTGCCCCTTCTGAAATGAAATATGAGGAGAATGTTTTATGTCTCAACACTAATGCAACAGTTTCACTCGAGAAAAACTTCTATAAGCACAAATGACAGAACACTGGGACAAAAACCTTGGAATAATATTTAAATGCTGTACTTTGTGGCACATTCTCTTGCTGTAAAGAGATATTTGATCTCAAAGCAAACAGATGCTTGTTTAATTGGTTAGCCTGCCTACATAAAAAATTGTCAAATCAGGAATTTTGGAATTCTTGTCTGATAATTCTTGCTAATTGGATTTGCTCCACAAAGGGATGGTTGTACAATGTGCAGACTCCTGAGTCAATGGATATGTTATTGGTAAATGTCTAAGTTAGTTGCCTGTGGTTGGAGAGGAAGATCACATGTACCTTAATTTTTCCCGCACTTCTAAAAATTAGATTCTGATCTTATGGTATTTTGTGACATATATTTTGATGGCAGGTAATACTTTAATAAACGTTGTTTTATTGAGAATTTCAGGGAAATATGCTGTTCCTTCTTACTGACACATAGTGTAAGTAGATGATAATAAAATTGAAGGATGCCTGTGTTACGTGAAAAGTTCTTCTCTCTCCCAGCCTGCTGACACCCAGGCTCTCTTTTCCTCAGAAGCAGGAGCAAGATGCAATAAACTTTTCTTCACATAGCAAAACAAGAGAAGATTGACTTTTTTAAATGCATAAAGACTATGGGTAAATATAATTTACAAGTTTATGTTGTGACCATCTCATAACTTTTTCTCATGGAAGTAATTGTTCCGAAACAGTCTTTCAGTCATGACTAATTTGATAGTTGGGTGACTCATTTTGTCTTGCAATTAGATACATTCTGTGCATGCTTTTATCTTTAAAGATCAGTTCTGGATGTTATGCTGAGAAGTAATTCTACTAGTTTACATATATACTTATTTATTTATTACTTTTCAGACATGTTTAGTTAAGTAGACAGCCTTGTTCTCTAATTGGCTTGTTTTGGTTTGCTTTAAACAATCCTGATACCTCCATGATGGCGTGAATTCTGCCTTTTTAGTAGGCTGAGCTTAATGCAAATGAAGTATGTTGTGGTTCTTATGGGGGTGGGGGGGGTGTTGAATATTGAACTGAGGAAAAACATGTAGTGGACCAAGTCTTGCTTTGGGTCTCTGTGATCAGACAAAATGCAGGGCTCCCAGCATGGGCTTCATTATGATATCTAGGCTTACACCCTCAGCAGTGTAAATCCTGCCTTTTGTTTTAGTTGGAACCTCACCGATGAGTTGGTGTGAGAACAAGGCTAAGTGTAAGAACAACAAGGTTTCTTCTTCATTCTCCAGCTCTTTAATAGAGTAACAACTCTAATGCTCTAAGCTCATAGGTCCTTACATCATTTTCTTCTGGGACATGTCTGGGAGGGACATAATATAACTCTGTCTCACAAGAATATGTCATGATAGAAAACGTGTTTCTTACATGCCAGTAATTTTTTTCCTCAGTTGTTAAAAGTTCTCTGTATTTTTTTCCACTTGAAACATTCGTAACCTGGTGTAACTTAGTTAAGTGTGATAAACAAGAACTAAAACATATTTTACGTCATACGATCATACAAAATAAATACTGTAGTGACATCATAATTCACTGCAATAGCCCTTATATACTATTACTCTTTAAGAAAATAATACTGCAGGCTCCAGGCAGTTCCAGAGTTAAGAAGAGAGAAGTACAGAGTAATTCCACTAGTATCAGCGTATCTGCATTAATATTTAAGGAACAAACTCCTTTGCTTATTGTTCATTAGCTGAAAGGAAAACAAGTCAGTGATACTGCCAACAGTACTTGAAATCAGGCTTTGAGTGAATCAGACATTTGAAGAAATGACAGAACAGAATCATCGCGGACATCTGTGTAGAGGTAATTAAATCTTGTATTCTAGAGATCTGATTAATCTCTATATGAAAGTAAGTCATGATTGATGTGTACTCATACAGAGAGATTCTCTATATAAAATAAACGTGAGAACGATAAATTAAATGATCTTCATAGTCTTTCTGATGTTTTGATAGCATTATTAATCTGTTCCACCATGATACTTCTGTTCTTTGATTTTGTCCACTTTGATTGCGCTCATGTGCATGTTCGTACAGGGTATTAACAAATTTCCCTATTACATGGTACTGGATTTGATTTATTTTGAATGTTGATGTAAAAAGGACATCAAAACAACTATGCATTTATAAGCCTGGGAAAGGTGAACAATGCTTTAAAAATATCTTTCAAAATGATCTATTCTCCCCCTTCTCTACTGCAATACTAACACCTCCTCAAACTGATGCTTATTCCCTATTAATTTAGAGAATTGCTCTTCTCAAGCTTCACTTTCTAATTATCTAAACTAAATCATACTTTGTGTTTTGTTAGACATTACTTTCTTTCGATAGCTCAGCCTGCTACCTTAATAAACCTTAGTCCTCTGGATTAATTATTTCTGTATCACTCAATTTCTCTTCCACAGAGCTCTATGAGTTATCTGCTTCTTTAGTCTGTACTTTGATTTAAAGTACTTTTCCTGCAAATCAGCAGGTCAAAACAGAATGTTCTACTCTGAATATAGTCTATACAGGGCTCTATTAAGTATTTACATATTACCCTTAGACTTAATATATTTAAATAAACATCCTGAAGCCAACCAAAATGTGAAGACCTGAGCACCTGCTTGAGTTGTGAGAGATAGCAACTGTGTTTCTTTCACAGTCCCAGATCTCTGAAATAGTCTGAAATAAATCTTTAAGCCATCTTCAGAGAGTTTTCAGAAGAGTTGTGCCTTCATTTTGGGACTAATTTCAAACA
The DNA here is from genome assembly GCA_036925125.1 of Oreortyx pictus. Lineage (NCBI taxonomy): Eukaryota > Metazoa > Chordata > Aves > Galliformes > Odontophoridae > Oreortyx > Oreortyx pictus. The sequence continues at coordinate 37,068,747 of JAUPFR010000006.1, forward strand.
TTACTAATTACTTCATGCTGCAGCTATAGCTTCCATCCCAGGTCTGCCAATGCCCTTACAAGAATGACATCAGCTTCAGTAAATTGGTACATCTGTATCAAACCAGAAAGAAATGCTGTTTTTCCACAAACTCTGAATCTGAATCATACCTTAAGTTGCTGGGCCATCATCATACTGAATAAATTTTTGCCATAGCTCATGCATTATTTCCACTGAAGTTAGCTACTTAACACTTGTCTTTTATGTTCTAAACATTCTTCCTCTGGGCATTTTATTTAAACATTCAGGTGTACTGTGTAACTGCAGCATCCCTTAACTACTTTCTCCTTTTAGGGTTGTATGATAGTGCCCCTCGTCACAGTTATTTCAAGTCATAAAATGATTCATATGTCCATATTTTATATAAATGCAACATCACATTTACAGATCTCTCTAAGCAAGAAGCTTTCTTTGTTCCCAATTTTTTTTTTTATCCTTACTTAATAACATGCAGTTAATTTCGTGGTGGTAGATATTACTGTTTTTTGAAAGAGTGAAATACCAGTGCTGTAATTCAGTCTCCTGGAAACCAAACAAAAACACTGTCAACAAAAACAAGCAAAACAAATAACCACCATTGCAAACATATAAACAAAAAGAATCAAATACACAAAACAAAAAGATTGTCTGGTCCGCATAGTTGTGTTTACAGCTCTTTTTGTGCAAATATAAAAGTACATAATGACTGTATCTGGACACCAGTGTGCAGAGAAGCTCATAGAGAGCTGAAAGATCTTTGACCTCACAGAGGAAATGTCAACAAATGAAGTTGTCAAGTTGAACAAATTTGAAGTAAAAATAAGCTCCATACTTTAACAGTGGAGACAATTAAACAGTAGACTACCTTATCAATAAACGTGGTAGCGTCTCCTTTACTTGGTTGCTTTAAAATCATTGTCGATCTATCTTAAACATCTATCTGTTGAGAGGGAACACATGAAGCACCATTAATTGCAGGAAGACCACAAGCAGTTTTCATCACAGACTATCTTTAAATTGCCAAATGTGAGAAATAGAATATTCTGTAAGAAATAAGTATTTGTTAGCAATCACTCTCTTCCCACAGGCATTTGTTTTTCGCTACCTTAGCAGATGTTCTTTGGTATATATAAATGTCCTTACATTCTTATAGAGAATATAGAGGAACTGAAGGAAAAGGAAAATCTATAGCATCCCTGAGAGAATCACAGCAATAATTACTATAATGATTACACTTGGAAAAAAAAAGTGTTTTACGAAAATTGCAAGCAGGCATGCAAGAAGGATTTAATGATATACTGACTCATTTTAAGATATCAGTTTCCACAGAAAAGGCAAGTACACTAAGAACATAAAACAGCTTTAAGACTGCAGTCAAATGCTTTCTAACTTTTGAAATATAATCATTACCTTCATTTTTTTGGTCTACCACAACTCACAGGTTTATGTTCATCACACCTTAGCACAGGCAGATAGAATAGAGACTCGGTATTCAATTATTTTGTGAAAATGAAAGAGGATGGCCAAGCTAAAACAGCACATGACTGTCGGATATATTCCAATAGCTATTTATTCTACTATACTGATTATAGTCCAACCACAGAATTAAAAGTGATACAGCTAGAATTTGTCATTTCTGGCAAATCTGTTGGGACAAACATGATTAGTATGAGGTTCTACTATGAGAAATTAAGCAGAAAAGTTACTCAGAATGAAAGCTACTATCCCCAGATAAAATGCAAGATTTATCAAAAGAAGTGGTCAAACTGCACATCTTAAGAACAATAATCCATACAAGATAAACTGATTCATAAATTGATCTCAACTGAGAATGCCAAAAATTGATATTAATGCATTCATTTCAAAGACAATTAAAAAGACAAAGATTGAAAGGAGAATTTACAGATCCTTACCCTAGTCTCCCATTTTTAACACTGAAATATATTTATGACACAATGAAGGCTAGACAGAGATGCTATTTGGAAGATGCAAAAAATAAGGCTGCACAGCAGGTTTCTGCTCAGATATTAAGGGAAGAAATGTTTGTTTGTTTGTTTTCCTGAAGACAAGGGAGGCTCATTGGCATTTCCTAATATAAGCATTAAAGAATGAAACATCAAGTCCCAAGAGGCATCTTTCCACCATCATTATTTAATTTGTAGAATTGTTCAATAACACCTTGCTGGTACAACATATTCTACTTGTTAGGAGAGTCTCAATTCATGTGTCATTTTCTGAAGTTTGCCTGAAATGCTTTCACTGTTACTGCATATGAAACCTGGAAGAAGGAGTTACAGGCCTTCCATTTCTCCAATTTCTACTTAGCAATTTGTGAATAAATTACTCACTACATACACATTTAATTAACCCTGCCACCACTCCTTTCTGTTCAGCTCATTTTTTTCCTAGGCTTCAGTGAATGGGTACCCCTCTGAGCCATGGAAAATATTTGGCTTTCCATTAATACCCAAATCACCTTGGCACTTTTCCACTTTCATTTGTAACACTGGGGAAAGAACTTCATTTAAAGGCAAAGCTAACAAATCAATGACACAATTACAGTGGTGGTTTTTTTTTTTTTTTAATAAATATTACTGCTGTTTGAAGGCTATTATATTGCATCTGGATTCCACCACTGTTAACACAAAAATAACTAAGTAAATAGAGCTAATGAACTAAATAAATGGTTAGTTTACAAACTTCCCATTAAAAGACTTAGTTCTGACTTGGCTGTTCAACTGGGAAGTTAAAGATCTTCTATTTATTGATGACCCTAACTACTAATGTATAAAACATAATGCTGAATAGAAAATTACATTCATTTTAAATGCATACAGAATAATATAACTTTAATGTTTCATTCTTCTGACCATGGCAAAGAATGGAATCTCTTCAATGCTGATAAAATCTGCATGGTTTTTGAAAATTGTCAGCTATATTAGCTGTATTATATTATGACATACTCATACAGGAGAAAAAGAGACAGAATATTTATAGCAAACACATGTATGGTATGTTATTTTGTTTTTTTTCTTCCACTGATAATGGCTTTCAAGAGGTGAGGAAGAACCTGGATGAAAACCAAGACACTGTCTTACATGTGTATAGACATACACACATCTTTAATCTTTTCTCATTTACTGCAGACTTTGTGAGGCTCCATATTTCCTAGGAAATACCTCTAAGAAATCTGTACTTGTTTATCCTTCCTCTAACATTACTGATGTCAACACTTTTTTAATACTCACATTATTAAAATGATGGCAGAGAGAAGCTCTGGCAAAGCTTAGAAGAGGCTTTATCATTCTTTTTTTCACTTTATAATGCTGTTTTTGAGAACTATTAAATGTAACAGAGAGTAGAAACCAGTCTGAAGAAATCCAGACCAGACTCATTTTCTTTCTTCATAGATGACCAACGTGGTTCACCACTTTGAAGTTATGATAGCAAAAAATATAAAACTTGCTTAAATATGCTTATCAGTTTTGATGAGTTAATGGCTTTTTCTTCAGATAATTGGTCCTTCTGGGAACAGTAGTTCTCATGTTTCCTATTCATGTATTCTTGTAACCTCCACTCTTAATTTCCAGTGCAATTAACTCTGACTAGGCTCACTTGCTGGCTTTAATAATCCTATGCAGAAAGTAGCATCATTGCTATGGTGTAGGAACTAGAAGATCTAGATTTAACTTTTAGATATGTATCTTGCTTACACTGTACCTTTATTGTTCAAATCTCATGGTTTTACTTGCCTATCCACTGGACAGATCATAACTATCCTGTAATTGATTGCATGAGATAAAGGCTATAAGGACTTTTTCCTATTTTTTATATTAATTTAGTATATCTTCAAGACCATCATAAGTCATGTTGACCAAAAGTGGAGAACTATGAAGATCTGAAATGATTTCATGTGGGATCCTTCCCATTATCTGATGTTCTGCAATTCTTTGATTCTCTGATATTCTATTAAACTGCAGCTGTAGTTTGCATGCCTCTCCATCCCACCCGACCAGGAGAAACTAATTCTTGATTTTAAATGCAGAGTTTATCAAGATTTATCTCTGTCTTCAAATAAGACCTGATTCCAGTAATGATTTCAGTAAGTTCCAGCCATTAGATCATTGCATCCTTTGAAGACATTTATCCAAGAAAAGTTTCAAGAGCTCATGTCATGGAATGAAAAGTGAGCCTCATCCATGTCCTATTTAATGTAGGGTCCCAAAAGCCAATCATGAAGAATCGGCCATAGTATTTCACAACAAGAACAGTCCTGTTAATTAAGACAGAACCTTGCATAAAGGAGAAATAGAAAACATACTTCCTGTAGGCAGAACTCCTGGCTTGACTAGTCACATTAACTCTAGGATATACTGGTGACAGAGATGTTGTAAGGCATTTTTAAGCACCAAAGCTTTTCATTTTCCCTCACCTCTTTCCAACCACCAACCCCATTATCTTCTGCTTTCCCTGCAACTGTAGACACCAGCTCATTGTAAAGCAGCTGAAACTGGCAGAGCTCAGAGATCTTAACCACACTATATGTATCCTTGAGAAAGGCACTGGGATGTCTTAAATCGCTCATTTTGCAGTACCGCAGGTATACTTGGGATAACTAGTCACCAGGAAAATTATGCTGAAAAATACCCCTTGAGATATTTGATAATCCTATTCTGTAGTAATGGATTTGTTAGCAATTTGTTGATAATAGAAGAGTAAAAATCAGGCCTATGCTGTAAACTTGAGGATAACAAAGCTTTAGTTAAATACAATATATCTTTTTTTTTTTCCTCTGGTCAAATAAATTAAAAAATCAACTTCTGAATTTGCTGATGAAACAATGTAGAAATACAAGAGAAAATTCTTAACAGTTTCCATTGCTATTTTGTAATTACGCATTTGGAAACTAAGTGGAATCCAGCCTCTTAGAGTATCTCAAGCCCAGGAGCGATAACATCTGAGCGATGTGCTAGAAGTGTCAGTAAAAGATAGGACAAGCTATTGCCTCCAAATATACTTCTTTTAAATAGCCGTACTTTCCCTTCTGAGCCAACTAGCTTTATGAGTACTGCAGAAAAAATGAAAACTACTCCAATTATATAAAGTACTTCGGTGAAAGATCTTACTGGTTTTAGAAATGGTAAGATCTCCAAGACTGTTTATTGTTATCTAGAGAAGTACAAAAAGAACAAACCAAAATTGTTGTACATATTGTGAAGAAACAGATTTGATTTTCAAGAGCGTAGAGTATTTTAGACTCATATTCATGCCAATATGGAGGCACAGGTGAAATAGCACTTACAATCTACAGCCCCATTTTCACGGTCTTCAAAACTCCAAGTAAATTACTTTTTGCAAGATGTTGGAATAGTTAGTGTTTTTTATTGCTTTAAAGGGCTTCTTCATAGGATTTCATAAGGTTATTTGTATCGCTTTTAGCTAACCCAGATGGCAAGACAAAAATAAAGATTTTCTGTGACTGAAATTGCCTAGATCCTTCTCTGAACTGAAAGCCAAGCAAGTTGTGATTAAAAATTCTATGCCAATGGCATTGAAAACGTGTCCTAAACTAAAGCATTTGCATTAAGTAGCAGAATCTATCTGATACTTCAAATGCCAGCACTAAAAATGAAGAAACTTGAAGGATATATGTATATCATTTCATTCCTTCGACCAATTCATATGGATTTCTTCTTTTTCTCTTCTTTTCAGAACTACCTACAACAAAGAGGAACCTATGTACAATTATCTGAGTCCTGGTTAGATATATACCTGATCAGGTTACATCAGAGAACATGTAGCCATTGGAGCCAGAGGCAAGGGAGATTGTCCTTTCTGTCCATGAACCACAGGCTAGCGTCCATGAACCTCTCTGAGGTCTTTGAATAACAAATTTCTGAGCAGTATCTCCTCTTCTTCCTCTTTGAAATCTAGTGGAAGAGTTAGGAACTAAAAGGTTCAGGTGGGATATTAGGAAAAACCCTGAAAGGGTAGCAGGACACTGGAACAGGCTGCCCAGGGAGGTAGTTGAGTCACTGCCCTGAAGGTGTTCAATAAACATGTAAGTGAGGTACTAAGGAACATAATTTAGTGGGCAACATCGGTGGTAGGTGGACAGTTGGACTAGATGATATTAGAGGTCTTCACCAAACTTAATTAGTCTATGCTTCTTTTCAGACTGTCCTTTATCTACACAAAGGATAGGTGGAGGATGAACAGTCCAGGCAGATTAAAGAGGTGGGCCAAAATTAAGACTTTTTTTCAGTGCACAGAGGGGAACAGCCTTGTGGAGGCTGAGTGCTACCCATGTCAGTACCAGCTGTTGTCTGGACTCAATGGAGAAGTAGAAACAACCAGGCCCCCTCATCCAGGAAGATCCCCACTGCATAATTTTCTTCACAGAGAGAAGAGGAAATAGGAAAAAAAATGTTGCTCAGTTCCATGTACACGCCTGTACACAGTTTTACTAAGGGCTGCAGTGGCAATTGGTGCTTGTATGAGAGCCTAAACCATAATCACATTGCAAAATGAATCTCAGCTTCCTCACTTAACACAGAACTGAAAACGTGATGAATGGAACATTTTTGTGTTAATATTCATTATTCCCTCATTTTATGTTTTAAAATAAAATGGCACATGATAAATAACATCTAATAACTTCATGGAACTAAGTAGTTAAAATGATTTCTGCAGTAATATATGCCTACTTATATGCGGATTTGTAGCCATTTCACCATCAGCCTCCTTTTGAGTAATGGATTCAGTGTGGGAGGCCAGAATGCTCATTGTGCTGTCTTTTATTGATCAGTTTCATGATTGCTGTACAGTAGAGTAAAACTCAAAGCATTCAAATTTTAACTTAAAGCAAACTGAATTTCTTAAACTGGGTTTGCAAGGTTAGTTTATCCTTTCATGGATGGATGCCTCCATCTGCCTTAATGTCCCATTAAATCACTGATGTTTCTGTCACGTGTGGGGCATGGACAGTAACTGTTTTACCTCTGCATCTTTAATATGAAGAATTAATCCTCCTCAAACCATAATCTTTATGCCTGACTTCAGCCTGGTAGTTGTGTTTGGCTCCAAAGCAAGTTAGGACAAGAGTGTACAGGCTCTGAATTTTTTAAATTGAAAAACAAAATTAATTCATAAGTGCAAATATTCATTTAGTGACCTCATTCTCCTCTCCAAATATACATGACCTATTAGCTCCATGAACAATAGAAAAGGCACAAGTTAGATGAAATCTCAAGAAAATACTCTCTAAACACATATTTCTTCATTGATGACTAGAATGAAAACATCAACAAAGGTCTCAGATGTCAAAGGGAAAGAGAAAGGCACAAGGTTTTTCAGGATGAGGGAAATTAACCCAGGTGTTTAAACCTTTCTGTTGTCCTTACCTGACAACATTAAACATTACTCATTCATTATTGAACTATGCTGGGGAGTGAACTCTGGGGATGAGCCGATTTCAGTCAGAGGTTTTTACATAACCAGTCTCAACATTCATTTCAAACTAGGAAGCAAGAAACCTTCTTTTGCAGATATATCTTTCTTTTGTTACTCTTCGAAGATGTGCATGATCATTTTTTGATTGGAATAACCATTAATAACTGTCAGTTGGAGTCTAAATCCATCCAAAATTAGGAATTTCCTTATTATAATTAGTGTATTTATGTGTCTCTACTTGCATGAAAACAACTGCCACAAACTTCCTGATAATTATATGTTTAAGAAATTCTTTTGCCTATCCTACCATTTGCCAGTTACAATCCTTGAGAGGACTACACGCAAAGAGTTATATTTTTGTCACTAATTCATGTTCTTCCTTCTCACAAATGACATAGCTAAAGAAGAGTATTATACCCTCTGCCCCCTTCCACATTACTGAAGAACAGGGAACAGCATCATCAAGTTGCTGTTCTGTAGAGGTGTCTGTCCCCAGTCCAGTCAATCTGCCTAGCCTGGAGGTGTTGATGGAAGCTGCTACCAGCCTGCACCTGCTGTGTTCTGATGCTACAGCACAGAGCACTGGCCACTGAGAGGTCTGCCTGAGCTGAGTCTCACCCTGTGTTTCCGCTGCTTCCAGCTCACCTCCCTTAGCAGCATCTGTCCTCACTACTCCCTGACTATGACTATCGTTTTTACTTTTTTTCCTCCTGGCTTGTATAGAATGTTATGTGATCTGTACATAATACTCAGAAAAAGGCAAAAAGCTGAGTGTAAGCACATCAAGAATGCCCAATACTCAAGGGAAAGGTAATCCACCAGCTACTGACTTGGGGCCTGTATGCGATAATGCTTTTCCTGGAAAACCAGGGGTAGATGAAAGAGAATCAGGATAATCCTCTCAACTGCTAAGAGACCTTGATCATGTAACGCAAGTGCCCCAAACAGCAGAAAATGTTCTTTATTCTTGGTTAATGTTTAAAGGCTTCAAAGCACAGTACTGCTATGGCTGTGATTGAAAAGGACAAATTCCGCTCACAAACACACATCAAGGTTTTGTTGCTTATTTCCTACTCAAAGCATTTTTTCCCACTCAAAATATTGACAAAGGTGTTGCTTAGAGAAACAACAGTAGCTGAAAACTGTTTAATTGACTCCAGGAGCTTTGGGCCAGTAGGATAACGCAAAAGCTTTCTCTCGCCCAGTGTGGGTTGTAGCACTCATGTTTGTCATGTTAACAACCCTGGAAAACACATTAGCACTCCTGATAGTGTAAAGGTGGGAAGACTCCAGCCTACACAATGGTTTTGAATGCTGAATTTCCAATTCAGAGGAAATCCCAGCACTAGCAAAAGCACAGCATATTTGGAAGCCAAAAACTTGAGGTTTTGTTTCATTTTTTAAATTTTTTTCCACAGTTATACATTTCTGGAACCGTTTTGATTTGGAAAAAATTAAGTTTGTTTGACTGGCTGGAGTATATCTCTAAGATAAGAGAAGCTACATTCTTGTTCGCTTTTGGCTATGAAGATACTTTAGAGTCCTCAAGATGCTCTTCACTCCTGGGAGCAGCACTGTTTTTTCCCTTTATTGAAGAACTGGGACTCTGAGATTTGCTGTAGCATCTCAGAGCAGACAGTCAGAATCTTGCCTGGACCAACATTCATTTCAGCAATGATCAAAGGAGGTGAACTGACTTGTTAAACAACATTCCCTAAACAAACAAACACAACCAAAAAGCCCCAAACCACTGAGTGCATTTTTCCTGATCTTTCAGAGGGGTTGTGATAGTGATGGAAACAAACTAGCAACCCTGTGCTGCTATGAGTACATAGGATAGTAGATAATGAAAACCAAACATTATTTCTGACCTACAAAGACTTTTTCACAGGAGACTGACATGAAGGAATCGAGAAGACAGATCTGTGGTGTCTGACTGAGTTTTTTTTTTTTTTTTTTTAAATCTGCCATGAGTGGAAAAGGCGTAAGGAGTTGAGGAGGGAGCTGCCCCCAGCACACTGCATGTGCCACTCCTAGGAATCTGTATTCCACTACAACACTACCAGTGTTGCTCCTGTAAAGGGCTATGAGAGCTGGACCTTGAGATATCTCCCCAGAAACAACAAAAACATCTGAATTTATAGTAATATCTTTGCTGATTCCCTCCATTGTTAATGAGGGCAGCACAGGTTTAACTAATTTACACTCTATCAAATTTTAAATTCCCTCCCTCAGAGCTTGACGTGGAAAGAAGTAATTTGTGCAAAACTATCAAAGATTTGTTAAGATGGTGACAGAGAACTTGTCTTTCTCTAGGTTACTACCATAGCTACCACATACAGTGTCAGTCTTCTCTTTTTTCCTCAACTGAAGTAGCTGGGATAGATTCAATATGTATCTGGTCTCTGAATATAAGGTAGGACTGGGAGTGAATTTGAACTCTTTAATCCCTGTGAAATCAGGTATTCTGGGGAGGATCCCAATTTCTTATGAAAAGAGGCTTTTCTCCTACCAAGTCAAGACTCACGTATACAGTGCTTGAGCAGCAACATGTGTATCTCTCAGGCCTGAGAGTCAGTGCATATCTACCTTCCAGAGATTGCCTACGTTGGTTCTGAGAATTCCTGACTTGCAACCTCAGTGTTTCTTTCTCAGCTCACTGGTTTCTGGGAATCCTTTTCTTTCATCCCACACGCTTCAATTTTGTCATCCAGGGCTCTTGAATATTTACCCTGAATTCCACTAAGCTCTGTTGGTCTCAAGAATCTCACTGTGCCATCCCAACAAACAAAACCCTTATTTCCTACAGAGCAGGCTAGATCCAGACATATGAAGAGACATAGAAAAATCCCAGGAGGAGTCAGGTTACTCAGTCACTACTCTCAAGATTCAAGAAGGTATTAAGCCATTAGACGAGCTTCCCCTCAGGTACATTGCATAAGCAGATAATGTGTAGACAGCTGTAGATAAATGATGTTCACAGGGAGTACTGGAGAGAGGATTTTCCCTTGAGAATCCCAATTAGCATTCGTATACTTTCAGTATAACCAGACCATAGCACTTTACTCTCCATATACTCACAAGGTCTAATATTAGCAATATTCACTGTGGTGACCAGTCAGGCAAGAAGAAAAAGGGGTCTAGAACATAGGCCATATGAGGAAAGGCTGAAGGAGCTGGGAACGTTCAGCCTGGAGAAGAGAAGGCTCAGGGGAGACCTCATTGCCCTCTATAACTTCCTGAAGGGAGGTTGTAGCAAGCTGGGGGCTGGCCTCATCTCTCGTGTAATTACTGAGAGGACTAGAGGGAATGGTTTCAAGCTGTGCCAGCGGAGATTCAGGTTAGACATTAAGAAATATTACTTCTCAGAAAGGGTGGTCAGGCACTGGAATGAACTGCCCAGGGAGGTGGTGGAGTTGCCGACTCCAGGGGTGTTCAAGGAACGACTGGATGTTGTGTTGAGGGACATGGTTTAGTGGGAACTATGGGTGGTAGGTGAATGGTTGGACTGGTTGATCTTGCAGGTCTTTTCCAACCTTGGTGATTCTATGATTCTATGAAAATATACACACCTGTATAATTCCTTTTCCCAGATAAACACTTTCTCATCCCATTCCATTCTCCTTTTACAGGAGTCTTACTATTATTTGCACTTCTCACAAAAATACAATGAATGCCATCTTCACAGTAAGATGCTTCTGCCCTTTACACTATGTCCTGATATTTGAGAAACAGTTTCTTATTCAGATATTGACATAATGGTACAGTTGTGAAGATTTAACACCACTGGGTGATATTTCAAGCTTCAGAAAATCTTATGTTTCTTCAGTGGTCTAATTTTCAAGGTGATTTGATTCATTTTTGCTTCCGTATCCCCATAGCAACTGTATTCAGAAATGCCTTTTACTATTTGCACAGGCTAAAAGGCTGTAGCCTTTCTCCCAAGATGCAAGACGACATACCAGGATCAGTGCTGACATCTTTGTCACAGGGAGTAGAGATGCCTACTAGGACTAAGCTTGCAGACTGCCTGGAAGCTGCAGCTAATTCAAAATGCAGCAGTCTGCCAGAACAAAGAGATGAAAAACATTTTACTAATCTCTAAGTTGTACATTGGCCACCCAGTGGAGCCTGGTTTTAATTCAATGTACTGGTCCTTATCTCTAAAGCCTTAAGATTTGGCTGACTATGAGAACATCTATTTTCTGCCTGCTAGCATGAAGGCAGCAGCTGATGAATGTTTTAAACTTTTCATCACTAGACTGACAGCTAAAGGATGAAGGGGGCACAATGCAGTTATTTCTTCCCATTTCCTGAGTTCATCTCTCTTTGCCTTTCAGACTACAGTATACTAATGCAGATTTTCTCCTTACAGAATGTAGCCAAAGTTCTCTTGTCCATGCAGACAGAACAGGGTGGTTTTTTATTACTTTCTTGTGAAAGAAAGACTTGATAATATCAGTGACAACACATCAGTTCTTTTCAAAAAGAGGTCTGCTAGAAGCCATGCTAAATGTTTTTAAAATGTCTTAATAGCAATGAAGCAGAGGCAAGGAGGCATTCTCCTGTGCTTCAGAGAGTGGATGCCCAATAAAACCTACATGTAACTGATGCATTTATGTCATCCAGCAACTCTTTTACTACATTAATAAGCTCCTAAATGGACACAACAGGATAACTGTACATCACAATTTGTGTGTCCCCGACAAGTACTACTTGATTACTTTACAAACATCATACTTTCTGCAAGCAAGGACAGACACTGAGGCAGTTGTGCCACTTCCAGATTTCAGCTTCACTGATAGAATTAATTTAAATGTGGCTAATGTTCGTAATTTTAATTCTAATGAAAAAAATTGCCTTATTAAAATAACATGTTTAAACAGTTCCAACAAAGATTTAAAGTGTCTTTCTCCAGATGTTTTCAATTACTTTTTTGCATACTTAAATATCTATTTACCATAGTTTCATTTATACAAAGGTATATATGAAAATATAAACACCATCAACTTAAAAAGTCAAAACTGAACCAAGGGCCAATATGAAGAATGATAAGAACATGTTGATGGATAAAAGCTCACATTTGTTTTGAACACTCATCTACCTTACAAGATGAAACACATGAATATGCAGAAATGATTTTGCATTTAAAGTAAAGAAAACTGCCCCCTTCACAGGTTCTTCTCTATTGATAGTGCTGAAATGAATCAAGATTAGAGAAGTAATCAGCCATCTCCATCCAAATATCTTTAAAGCTAAGTGAACAATCTGAGAGGAAAATTGCTTCACATGCAGGAGCAGATATCCACATGGACATATCGTTAGATGATGACAGTTCATATTAAGCTCAAGATGGAGGATTTCCACTTCGGCAAGATTTTTTTGTGTGTGTTTGGCTGTGTTCTGAAGCAGGTTACTTTTTCTGAGGAAATTCAGTGTTACCAGTACATATCAGTTTTTTCCCTCATCACATTGAGATTATATCTATGTCCAATGCCCAGAGTACTAATGTCCTCTCCCAGAAATCTCAGGAGATCTGGATAGGGAACAACTCAGCTGTGGAACCATGCCAGCCTCAGCACTGAAATGACTGCCGGACCAAAGGAATGGACAGATACAGACAGTTGCATAAAAAGCTCCACATATCTGTATAATTCTAATAACATTTTAGATAATAACTGCCAATTGAAGTTTTTTGATAGCCACAGCGTGACCACAGGAACTCAGTTCACAAACCTGGTTTTGCTGGTATATTTTCAGCTTCTGTTTTCAGTTTTGGTGCCTGAACACTTTCCCTTGCCAACCCTAAGAACTAAATTCATACAACAAAGTCCCATTAACCTAGAGCCTGGCTTTGATGAAACCTAAAATTCAGGAATAAGTTTTAGTAAAAATGCCCCCAGTGTATCTCACGTCGCTGAACATACACTGTGCTCACTCTAACCGGTGATATCTAGTGCTAGTCAGGTTTAATTGCAGCTACATTGGAAGTCTGTAATTTTTTCTTTTTTTAAATCTCATTTAGCTTGAATTAATCTCCACTAACCAGCATTGAGAATAGCTCTGTTCCCTCTTAGGATGCTGGCCACAGAGCCATTGTTGTGACTCATTACTGAGAATCCTTTTTCTGCTCAGCAAAATTGAGACAAAGGAATGCCTCATCGAGTTTTTACTGTACTGCTGCCTTGCATTTATAAAGCTTATGGAATGGGCTATATAGAAAAGTCCTTCCTGTAGAAGGTCACCCAATTATAATCCAGTGCACAAAGCCATTAATTTTGATTCATACAGTGCTTTGCTTTAAGCTTTTTTTCATCTAAAAGCTTTTTTTTTAAAAAATTACTAGTAATATTTCTGATTATAGTTGCAACTAATTTACAGTAATTAGAGGAATTGCATCCCTGAGTCTTGTGTTGTACATATTTCAGTATTTCCATAAAAACATCTATGAAGTCCTGTGCACTTCCCCTCTTTGCTGCAGCTTCAACAGGAAATTGCTATGCTCTCTTTCCCCCTCTGCTTCTTCCCTGTCATCCGAGACCACGAATAGTCTGGGGGTGAGAATTCTGTTTTATTACATATCTACTTATTGTTAAGGATAACAGGACATTGATTTTTCCTAATATAATCATTTCTAGAACGACTGAGGGAAGACCAGAATCAGGGGCCATTTCTTTCCTACATCTAGACTATATGCTGCAGTAGAAGGTGAAAGGAGAGCAGGAAATGTAGTTACTTGTGCTACTTCCCTTACCTACTTCTTCCCTTCTCTTTTCTCCGCTACTATGACAGGAGCTCAGCAAAGGATAGTACAACTGATTCCATCTGTGAATAAACAGTTATGTCTTTTTTGTAGTTCCACAGAGATTACACCTCATGGGAGTCATCTAGTCAAACCTCTTGCTAAGTGATCACCAAGCACTAATGGTACTTGAGGTTCCAATAGCTTTGTAACAAAGAGATGCTCAGATGATCACAGTAGGCTAACAACAGCATGTAAAGCAGACAAAAATGAGTACAATTCATTTTTTATTCCGCTTCTGTGGCAATACCAAGTCAACTCATCATATACAACCAGGATGCATAAGTAAGGGTTGCAGTCTCAGTTCTACCCCCGTGCTCGGTGCCTGTTTACTTCATGTTTTGCAGGAACACAATGAAAAGAAATCTTGAACACATGCAGTCTCCTACACGAAGAAAATATACTTTCCAATACTTGCCCAAGGAGACCTACAGAGCATTAAGCTTTCCAAGGTGCGATGTGATAGAAAGCACAACAATGACCACAGAGCAACAAGATCCCAGGCTACAGCAATCAAAAATTTACTCAAACACAATAGAAGGAAACATAGAAATTAAGGGAAGAAGCTACTTACCTTAAGAAGGCCTCAGGTATAAGGAGCTCTCCATAAAGACCCTTGCCTTCACTGCCAATTTTTAAATGAGGTCAGGGTAGGGGGGGATCCTGGCTCCACCTGTTCTGGTCACTGAGGTACATTACATGCACCTGAGCTCCCCTGGGTTGGCTCTGCCTTCCTACCAGGTGCTCAATCACTGGTTCAAGCTGTGACCTGCATTTTCACTACATGAGGCATTTGAAAAATATGTTTAACTTCTCATCTCAACAACAAATCAGAAGGATCAGTTGGAGCATCAGGCAGCACGTAACTACTCTATCTGCCCTTGTATTGATTACACAGTATTAGAATACAGTCATTCTTTGTTAGTGTTGAAGCATGTTCTCTTTTATAATTATTATTTATAATTAAGAATTTCATGAAACAGTTACAAGGGGATACTGACAGCACTTAGCAGGTTTGGTAGCAGACCCAAATTAGCTATAATTGCTGCAACAAATCAATTTCACTACCATTATTGCTACTGTAAAACTAATAGTCTGTAGGAATTATATGTCGTTAAAGAATGTACTTTATTAGATGTTAGTAACTAGGAAATTAAACAGAAATAGACCTACTGATAAAAATGAGGTTAAAAAACTCTCCCAAGAGGCCAACAATCAAAAAACAAATGAAGATGAACAAAGGAAAAGCTTGATAAAATTGTAAGAATGAACAGAAAACAAAAAATTGCAAGCATACTATCACACAAATCTGAAATACCTAATGCCCAAAGCATTCTCACTCTAAAAAAGCTTCTGCTCTTCCAGCACTCCGGGATTTGTATTGTTATGTCGTTAATGGAAGGGCAAGGGAGATTTCTGGAATGATACCACAAGGAAACACTCTGTGTGGCTATTCACCTAAACCAACTGAAATTCTTCATTAAAAGAGATTTTGGGGCTAATCTGTACAACATTTGGACCTCAGCATGACATTTCTATCTGTTCTGAACAAGCCTTTTCAGTGTTATATCTGTAGTTCATGCTAGAACCATCATGGCTTCTGCTCAGTAAGCCACTTGCTGATCCTTTGATCAGTTTTTCAGCTGAGAGAATCCACACCCCTTTAGCCCTCAAGAACCCAGCCTCCAAGAAATGAAAGATCACTGCTCATTGACCAGGCTAGTCATGACAATTTATGTTACATATTTCACAGGTCTGTTTCTCCCCATCCCTTAGAATCAAGAGTAACCTTCAGTTAGTTATCAGCTTATAAAGGCGTAGAGATCTAAAACTTTTCAGGTAAATTTTTCAGTCTCTGAAAAATAAATATTCCCTCTTCCACATGCATACCTGGAAAATCCAGAAACACACCAAGGTCTTATTCATATGAGGTGACATTTAAAAGTGTTAAAAAAAAAAAAGTTTTATTTAAGTTTAAAAGTTGTAAGTACCACTTCCTATATTTATCTTTAAATATTTTAAATGGAAACATCTTGGTTTACAGTGTTCATGGTTTATCTATCTCAGATTAACTAGTTCAGATTAGAGATAAAGTAATACAACAGGGAAATACTAAAATAGGTTCGTAACTATATCTGCCTGCAAACCACACTCAGAATTATTTACTGATGAGAAAGAAAATAAATTTATGCTGACTATAAAATCTTAACAGTAAAATCAACTAAAAAAAAAAAAAAGAATAGAAAACCCAAAGGGACTGAATATATGAGAGAGAAACATGTATGAACCAAAAGTTATAGGTGGGGAGTTAGAACCCACTACTGCATTGTTCAGCTGATTCAAAACCACCTTAATTAATCTGCAGGGTAGAAAGGAGGAATAAAATCTCTGACTGTCACTCTGAAATCAATTTCCGCTTTACTTCATTCATAACATTTGAAGAATGACTTTAAATCTTTAGATGTTTCTGCAACAGATATCCTCTTATTTCACCAAGTCATGTATTTGTATATTTTAAAATGTCACAGAGAACTTGTCACTCAGACCAGCTCAATAAGGTCTACAAACAACAAGACTACAAGAATAAAACTTCACAAGCACAGAGAACCTGTTGGGGTTTTAATTAAATTTGATCAAATCAGCAGATTAAATCCTCTTTTCTTTCTTGAGACAAGATAGCAAGGAACATTGTTCTGCTTGTTTTCACTTTGTTTTCTTGAAGGCATGGCATTGCATAGAAAGAATAGAAAACTCCCAATTCATGTGGGCTCTTCCAGAAGAGAGCCCAGGTGTATTCACTGAGCCTCTATACAGCTGCAGAAAGAAGCAGTGCTACCTGATATTAAGCTTCAATTAAACAGGCCTGAAACCACATGGACTGCGTGTTTTAGGGACTCTTCAGGCCTAGAATTTTAGCAGAGCAGACAAAAACAGGGAGCTTAGATAGACTTGTCAGGTTACAGGTGACTGATGAGAACTTTATCCAGTAGGATGCCGAATACTGACTTACCTCTGGTGTCAATCATTATTCAGCAGTGGTCTGAGTCATTATCCAATACATGGCACACAGGGATAATCCTGAATACTGTTATGTCTCTGCAGATCAGGATGCCTTAAAATAATGTGAGGTTTCAGGCAACATGTTTGACAAATCAGGTGTCAGTAATTTATGAAAAATTAAAAGATGAGACAGGAATCTGGAACACCCTCCTGGAGCCCATTTTATATCTGTTTTGCAGAAGGGTATTATCTATTAATTTATTTTTTATAATAAGATGAGAGCTTTAAAATGACCACATCAAATAAGTGTTAGTAGTTTCCAAAGCTATCTTATTTATTTTTCCCTTAACATCAGAAAATGAGTCTGATGATGCTCTAACAAAGTCAAAAGAATTGTTCCCATTCAATTACACCTTAAGCTTGAAAAGGAACTTGCTAATGAGCAGAATGTCAAACCCAGTGCATCTGATGAGCAAAGGGGTTTTATAAAGCAGTCAATAATGAACATTTTCCTTTAGGTTTTCTGGAAGGCCTTAATTCAAAGTCAGGGGCATGCATAATACCAAATATTTGTTTCCAAAAAAAAAGTTCTACAACCAACACTTCAACTAAACATTTAAAACCTGTTTCAGAGCTGTTTATGTGGAATTAGTTGACACCTGAAGTGCATGAAGATAGTGCCATCAGAGATTATATAAATCAGAGGCATCAATCACAAGAAAACATGTAAAGAGCATTCTAAAAGTAAAACAGTACCAAACACAGCCTTCGGAAAGTCTTTCCTTCCCAGTTCCTCTATAGACAATATTAGAAAAATCCTCACTGTCAACTCAAATTTGTAACTCTGGAGATAATTCTGTCTCTCACAGAACACGACAATGTAATTAGATGAATTCAGCAGCTTTAATCCATCACGACCACCTGAAAGAAAAGTCTCAGTATTTTCCTACCTGTCAGGCCACAGATTATAAAACTGAGAACTGTAATGTACTGGATGACTTTTACTTCCTTTCTAATCTAATTATATATCTCTATCTTTATAATCATGGCTTCAGTATCTTACAACCATGTGCTAGTACAATGTGATACATTTATTCCATCAGTACTAGGAATACTGATTTTCATTCACCCTCCACAGAATCCCCCAAATGATATTTTGGCTTTTATTGAAGTTTGACCACAGCTCCACCAGCATTTCACGTTTCCTGTCCTAAGTACTAATTCATTCTAGAGAGAATTGGGATCAGGCAACCAGGTCTCAAGTGAATCTCCTAATATTCCCAGATAGCGCTCTTTGGTTCACTTTGTAGAATGCAGGAACTGAGCACAAGAAATACTGAGTACTGCTGCCACAAACAGATGCTAAATCCAACAACCAGATAAGCAGTAATCCAAATTAAAAAACAACCAACCAACCAAACAAAAAAGTAGCACAATGTGTCTTCCTTAGACATTCATACCCCCACACTGTATTGTTCTCTCTACATGTGTTGTTGGTCTGCATTACTTGCTAAGGTATACTTAGCATCAGATATCAGTTTTTGTAGGTGTTGGCAAATTTTGATAATGTGAGAGGCTACTAAAGTAGTTCTGGCATTAGCTAACTAGGAGAGAGATGAGAAAAAGGTGAAAAGGAAGAGAGAAATAGGAAAAGACATATGCAGAGGAGGAGTCCTACCAGTATGGCTCACAGAAACAGGCACAGAGATGCTCTGAAGCTCTCAGATGAGCTTAGAGGAAGAGTGGGAAGATGCAGGCTTTCTTCCACTAACAGAGGACGAAGTCTGAAAGAATCCAAAAGTTTGTGAATCATTTGCTTAAGAAAGCAAGAACAGATGCTACCTACAAAACTGATCTTCTTTGGATGTACCCTTGTTAACCCAAGAGCTCAAGGCTGGATGTCTAATGAAAGCATATACTTTAAAATACATTTTTTTGTGTATTTTGTTCATATATTATCACACTTAGCCTGCACTCTGAGATGACAGGATGACATTAGGTGCATTATTGACTCTGACATAGAGATGAAACAGACATTTATCATCCCTGATTTCTTCATGACCTTCACCTAGTCATCTTCCCCTTCACATATATTTGAATCTTGTATAATGCCTCTCCTGTTTGAAAATCATAGTAACTAGGTAAGTGAAATGGTAGATTATAGATAGTAGGATGGAAATAAACAAAAAATTATATTTCTTATGTCAAAACAAAAGAAGATATATAGAAGATAAATAAAAAACAAGTAGCTGATTTTAAGAAGAGGTGATGGGAAAATGACAAATGGATCACTTTATGCAAATGACTTATGGAAATGACCAATAGTGCCTTGACTCAAGACACACAGATGAGTGCAATTTCAACCTACGTGAAGCCTTTCTTTGACCTCTGCCTACACTTCAAAGCTGAGAAGTCAATTTACATGCTATACAACACAGTATGCTTTATTGTTTCACACCCAGAAGATTTTAGATGGTCCAGAGCAGGAGGAATCAACGATTACTGCAGTGGTCTCAGTACCTTGGCACCTGCAAGCAGATAGGTTTCAGCTCTGGAGTGTCATCACAAGAAATATTTTTAATGTTAATATTATTTGGAGTTTACTGTTTATTTATTAGAAGGTGGATTTTTTTTATAGTGCTGACCAGGACTAGCTGTTGCAATAAATCTTTTCCACATCTGTATTTTCTTTACTGCAGGTTTTTACTTTACCACTCTATTTTAACTCATTAAGCTCTATCTTAAAAACAACTGGCCTCTGGCACCTTTCTTTCTGAGTTAGGAAATTAAGCAAAAGCCCTTCTGCTTAAAAAACATTCAAGATAAAACTACAAAAATTCCTCAATCATATCAAACTGGAAGAGATTACCTTCTGTTTTACTGCATGAGCGTTGGATGTGCACAATGCTGAGTTTGAAATGTTGAACAGATGTTCAAGTACCATAGAAAACCAAAGGTAACTCAAGGATTATGCTTTTTTTTCAGTTAATCTTCCTCCTGCAGCTGGACTTGAACTTCAACAAACACAAACTAATCTGTGCTTTCTCTATATGATGTGCACTGCTACTTCAGTTGTTTACAGACATATTTCCTTTTGTCGGTTCCCATTTCCATGATAAAAACAGCTTCCTGCTGCTCACAAGAAGAAACAGATTGTGATGAGACTTCAATTTTTAACAAGATTTACTGTGAATTAAATAACTGTTTCCTATACGAATGTTTTTCAGGACTTTGAGAAATGAGTTATATATCAGGAAGGTCACCAGACTGAATGAAAAGTCACACACTGAGAACATTTTTCACAAACCAGGTGCAAAAAGTTATAAAATTAACTGGGTATCACAAAGGCAGCTATGGTTATTCTGTAAGTTGACTTTCATCAGAGTGGTATTTCCTGATTTGTTTAAAGCTATTGTCATTCAAACAGGATCTCCTATTCTCCCCAGCCCTCCTCTCTCATAACTGATCATCCGTTAGTTCTGCTTGTACATTTATTTTAATATTTATTCTCTTGTTGCATCCAAGCCTGCCAAAATAAACACTTATACCTGGCAAACAGTATCCAATCAGCATACATTAAAACATAACAATTACTGTAAAGAGGCCAGCAAAGATAACTGAGCCATTTCCAAAGCAGGACGGACAAACCACCAGAGCACAGCTTACGCTGAAGGGGAGTGCTTTGCTAAAAGGTAAGGATCAGGTAACCATCGGCAATCAACTAGTGTTTGCAGTACGTATCTGCTATTACTTGTGCAATTATAGACACAAGAACAAAAGTCCCAAGCATCACAAGTGTTTTTGTTTAAATCAGTTGTGGAATATTTCATTGACTCATGGGAATGGCAAATGGGAAAGTTCCATTTTATGGACATATTTCAAGCCTAAATTATTTCAACAGATTTGCATATTCTTTGAATGCACATTTCTATCTCTGCCTGAATGATGAAAAATTGCCATTCTTGTAACTTACATGAATACATCTATTTAAAGATTAAGCTGTTCTCCAAAACAAAGAATTTATAGTGAGTCACTTATATCACATGAAAAAATTCAAAGCCCCAAAGATTACACAGCAGGAAATCAGTAAAATTATACCAACACTTGGAAAGAAGCAAGAGCAAGTAGAATATTACCGATCATATAGAAGTGCCCACAGAATTATATGGTGATTACACAGCACCCTTGACTTAGGGATTACAGAATGAATTTGTGAATAAATTGTGACCTTGTTCTATCAGAAGGGGTTTCTGTCATTTCCATTTTACAATAACAATTTTAACAAGTTTTCATTTACTTTCATTTCCTTGCTCAGTTTCAGTGAAGAGAAAATAAGTAAACTTGACTCTGTTCTTCAGCTGAAAAATGAAAGGCTGCTCTTCCACTGTCTGTCAGGTGGAGTGGACAAAATATTTCTTTGTGAGTAATGGATGGAGTCCCTGTTTGTTTCAATAGGGTTTTGCACATTTACCCACACATAATTAGATATATTTTATCCTGCAAAGCTATAAATAGTAATGGAAACTGCTGCAAACAACAACATATTTCTTCACCATGTGAAACTTCTTTTAAGATTATTTTTGTTTCCAGCCTAACTAAATTATTTCCAAAATGCTTTCTTGCATAAATACAGTGATATTTATCATTCATCTTGAAGTGCTGTAATTTCGTAGGGGCTACATGTAAAGGGAATAAATAGAACTCTCAAATCCCTGTGGAAGTTTCATGACCATTTCTCTGAAGAAAATACTGTCTCCCTATAAAACAGCTCTGCATACTCAGAACTGCACAGGACAGCTGTGGCTGAGATCAGGAGGGTTGATACCTAAAAAATGCAAAGAGCAAACACTTCATTGCTACATGAAGGATGTTACATTAGCTACATCATCTGAATGCTACCCAAAATGTAACTGTATATCAGTTTTGTCCTCAAAAGATACATCTAAAATCATACAAATCTTGCAAAGGTGAGATAATTACAGTGAAATCAGTTCTGTCACCAAGGTTATAAGAACACAATGTTTTCAAATACCAGGAATGTCTATGGGAATCCAGTCACAGATCCATGCTTCTTTCTCTTTAAAGAAACTCCAAGGTTCCCTGCCTGTTCAGGTGTGCTATAATAATGACTAGCATCTCAGAAGAGATATTCTGCTCCTGAATGGAATACCTACCCATGAGACCTCAGAGGCAAGATGCAATTAATATGATGTTCCATGCTCCGCAAAGTCAATAGAAACACAGCAAATTTCACTAGCTGAAGACATTCCCCTTGGAAGATAACCCTACTTCCAAGCAAAAAAGTAAACATGCATCTTCTTGCCATTGATGCTTAAGAACTTTGTTTAATTTCTTCAAGGTGGGGAGATCAGCTTTCTTGCTTTTTAATGCAACAGGTTTTTTTTTTTTTTTTTGTATGAATGATGTAATATTATTTGGGAAGAATAACTTTTCAGCTATTGTTTTTTCTGCTAGCACAACACATACAACTCCCTAATTCTTTATAAATAGTCGAGTTACTCAAGCAGTAAAATAATATTATATTCAAATTTTATATCTGCTCTGCTCCAGGCAGGTTTTAAGTAGGCCTGATGAAAATCTTTTACATATATTTTGTCCATGATGACCTTTACAGCAAAAATATATTCATCTGCACATACTGCTGTGGAAACTTTCCACCAAGTAATTTTCCTATAGGAGGAAACAATTAAAATTGAGATCCCAGCCGCTGATACATCAATTCAAACCCTGTTAATTACAAGTCAGTAGAATTACTCATATTTGGAAATGCGCATATGAGATCACAGTCTGGCACTATATGTTATGTTGTTTGCTAGAGCAGCAACCTGACTTTTGTGAACATGGGGAGTGTGCTGTCAGCACATGTATTCAACCTACAGCTCTATTGAGAAAATACTGGTACAGAGCAGTTTGTTGCATGATTTTGCCAGATAATTGATTTCAGTAATGGTATCCTGTGTTGTTTATCAACCACTGCACTAGAAGAAGTGATGAAGTGAAGAGAATTGCAGTGCAACAGAGCTTTTTTCAACTATTTGATTTTAATATTTTCAGCAAATAAATCTGAAATAAATGCATCTGGGTTGAGAGACAAAGCATCATTTGTGCATTCACTAAGCCACAGATTGACACTTTCTCTGATGAATTTGGTTTAAAACATCTGTTTCTACAGAATAGATGTTAATTTCTCAATTAATTGTAAAGTTCAAAAGACAAAATTGTCCTTTTAGGAGAAAATGCTTTCTAACATACCATTATAATGAATCACTCCCATCTGTCAATTTGCACTGGATTTTCAACCGTAACTAAAAATGATGAAAGTTTACACACTCTGCTAAAGTAAAATGATAATCAGAATCATGACATCTCAGATAAAACAGCTGTATTAATACAAAAACATTTTAAAATATGTTGACATTCATTGCAAAGTTAAAACCTCTGCTGACTCACAGCTGTCTCCCAGTGATACCTCTCATAAAGCAAGAACAGAATTTACATCTGAGTGGTTTAAGTGGCCCAAAATTTTCTATCTTAATAAAAATGTCATGAAAAATTCATGACTCCCAAAAATGTGCAATCTATATGGACACTGAATGATTTATTACAAAAACTACAACAGATTACAATTCAACTGGCTACTGGAAATGTATCCTATTTTGCTATTTTGTAGAAATAAATGGTTATAAAATAGCATTTAGTCTTTAAATTCTCAGCAAGAATTATGAAACATTTGGTTTTAACGTTGTATAGCATATCTGTAGGTTGAACAGGAGACAACTGAATTACTCAGCGGAACCTCATCAAAATGACCCTCTACCAAAATTCTTTAGAATGTGCTGAATTTTCACGGCATATAAAAATCAAAGATATTTCACAGGCTACTGAACCACTACATCAGTGAAAATTTGAAGGATACTGATGAAAAGTATATTTCCCAGGTTTTAAAATATATAATACTTTATCCTAAGATTATTTTTGAGTGTGTTGGCTGCTTCCTTTCTCTTCTCACAACAACTCAGGCATGATGACGCTATATACATATATATATACACATATAAATATATGAAATACATCTTGATTGCTGGAAAACGTACCCGCCTTCTAAGCCATTTGTAGGATCTTTCCAGGTGGGACGCTTTGACATTCAAGGTCAGGCTGGATGGGGTTCTGAGCAACCTGATCTAGCTGTAGATGTCCTTGTTCATTGCAGGGGAGTTGAACTAGACAACCTTTAAAAAGGTTCAGTTCAAGTCAAGTGATTCTATTATTCTATGAATTTTAGAGCAGGAAGTGCTCCATCAGCAAGCACAAAAATGAATGCAATTGTCCGGAGTCCAAACCACAAGGTGATATGACAGTGATTTATACAGCCAACTTGATTTTTGTTGCCTATCTCCTCAAAATTATTTTACATAAACAAACCAGACTAAGAGGTATGTATGCCACCTAATTTATCTCTAGCAGGGGTGTTGGACTTTATGATTTCCAAGTGGTACCTTCCAACCCCTACAATCCTGCGTGATTCTGTGTGTGTGATTTCTCTCTCCTGTCCCTAAACACAAGCATATCCCGTATGAGATGACATGAGCTGTATCTGAAATGCCAGTCCATTCTCCTTCATTATTTACCCTTCACCTTGCATCCCCACTGTTACAAGCTTCATTCATATCTTTCTGAACCCTAATTCTAACCTTTGGCATGGGCTAAGCATTAGGTCTAGGCTTCCCAGCCTGGCCCAGAAGTGAGAATTTCTGGAGATAATCCATTTTTCACTCTGCTAGGGGAGGCAGGTCTTGCTAATAAAAAGATGTATTGACATATATCTACATCTTATGCAGACCTGCAACCTGTGTTGAGAAGGTCAAGCTGCCTTTCCCCATTTTGTGCCAGAACCTTAATAATCACTAACTGAGACCTCTGGTCTATTCATTACAGTGAAATCCTTAGGTTAAAAATACAACCATAATAAATAAATAAATAAATAAATAAATAAATCTAAGCATGTTCCCATATTAGAGTTTATATGTGTCAGAATTTATTCTTTACAAGATATTTCAACTGTCATATATTTCTTTCATTTCATGAGGCTGAAATGAGTCAATGATGATATTTATAATGATATTGTATCAATATCTGGATAATAAAATACATTACTTCTATTCAAGCATGGCTTCTTTATCAAGTAGTTAAGGTTTGAAATATCCACTTTTGAATCATGAGCAGTAGAGAACTGAATGCTAGTAAAAATCTAGAATCTATCAGTAAAATATATGCATTGTGATAGAGAAATTGGTCCAAATGACAAGCCTGGCAATCAAACAACTTCTTTTTGGAAAATGGCAACATTCTCTAAAGTGAGTGTAATTTTCTCTGTCTTTGGGATATTTCAGTTAACGGAGACACAGAATCCTCAGTCCTTCTAAATCGTGCACATGATACTTCATTATAATGATGACTACAACAATGTTCTATTTTTCTGGGCATATGCACCAACCAGGTATGTGTATGATACCTAATGAGGTTTGTACCTCTGCAGGAGTAATAATTTACAGATAACTGATTTTGAATCTTTGCAGTAAGAAATAACACTGCCCACATTTTATTTTTATAGAACACTTCTTACTGATCATCTGGTGCAGGTCTGCTTGCATTGATTAAAATGGGCCAAATTACGAAGAAAGTGTCTAAAACACCTTCATGCATGACTGTGTTTATACATATGCATATACAATGGAGGGCAATGCAAACAAGAACTTAAATTTTGTGCTGATGACATTGCTATCAATCAGCCCCAAAATCAACCCTTTTTGCTCTTGTCTTCACAGAGAGCAATATGAAAGTATTCAGATTCATAATGAAATTACTGTTAATTGCCGATTTTAACAATATGAAACAAGGAAATCCTTTAAGCAACACTCTGTACGTAAATATTCCCTAAAAGAAATGCTCACGTAAACAAAAGTTGGATTATAGTTGAACTATAGGTTTTCAAAAAGACTGAAGTGCTGCAAGCGACCAGATGTTCTTGCTGATGGGTTTGCAGTTATTTACTTATGCTCCTCCTCATGTCAGCGACTGAAAGCTGATTCACATTCTCCCAGAATATAAATTTTAATGAATATCATTCTCCAGCTGAATTTGTGTAATTGTAGAGATGTGAACAGTGGCAGATAGCATACTGCAAATAAAGATTCTGCACATTGTAGTTAAATATAAATCTTTCCACTCTATACTGGAAATTCTGTTGCTAACACATGAGAATATACAACCTCTGAAGCCCTAACTGTATGGATGAATTTTCTCTAGAAATTTGCATAACATCACCACATGTTCTAACATCTAGCTAACAGTCATAAACAGCGATGGTCCTTAGAGTGTTAAGATCATTTGCAAAGGTGATTCAGACATAAACAATAAAAAGAACTCAAGATGACCAAAAGCCACAAAGAACAGTTCAAATAGAGCATAAGTGCAGTTACTAACAGCTGAGTAGGGTGTGGTTTTTTTTGCTGGATTTTTTTTTTAATTTTGTTCTGGGGTTGGTTTTGTTTGTTTGATCTTATACTGTTAAAATTTCATATAGATTCATATTCTCTTTTATTCTTGTTCAGAGAAGAAAAAGAAACAGCTTGCTTAAGGTATTTGCAAAAGGGTGTGTTTATTAAACATAACTCCTATGACAAGGTGCCAAAGAGTGCACGTTGGTTCCTTTGTTGTGTCAAGATGTATATAGCTTGGAAGTGATGACTGACATGAGGAAAATCATACAGTCAGCAAGATTACATGTGTGTGTTGGAATAGTTCCTGCTGATACTGGGTTATAATGAAATGATGGTGTGTATATGCATAGTAAAGTTGTGGGTAGTCAAAAGATGTATAATTGTGAGGGTGGGGAGACAGTGATATTGGGACTTGTGAACTGTAGGAGGTGATGGGTACGCGTGGTAAAAGAAGTAGGTAGCAAGGATGCATGGGTGATGCTGAACATAGTGATGTTGTGAGGGGCATATGCACTGTGACAATATTTCTGTGGCACTGACCTTGAAAAAATAGGCAGTACTCATAGGTGAGCTGATGTGAAAAAGCAGGCTGGTCTTCATAAAGGTGAGATGTGCTCACACATGAAAAGCTGCAGTAGGCAGAATAAGCCTATATTAATTTTGTTTTTCTCTTTTACAAATGTACGTGCTGAGGGAGTGTTGATTCAGTAAGCAAGTATGGGGCACATGTTAGTGAGTAACTGTGTCTGTTTAATACAGAACAGGCAGGTGGTGGTTGTGTTTGGAAGGTGGCAGAGTGGTTATATGTAAATATATGAGCAGACTGCATGGAGTTGTAGCATGTACAGAGCTAAGAGACCTTACTGCCTGCAAGGAGGTGTGGATGTGAAGGTGAACAATGTTTGCCTAGGGTGCTGAAACACAGTTTTTGGGCATTCTGCTGGTGTTAATATGTGTTTGGAGCTGGTGGTATGCATGAGGAATCAGTGTCTGACTGGGCATGACAGCATGAGTAGCGGCTGGTTTTGACTGTATTTGTCTAGGAGTGGAAGGCATGTCTGAAACAGCACGGTATGGATCCATGTGTAGAAGCAGTTTGTGGCTGGGGTGTGAGAATGGGACAAGGGCTCAGGACATAACATGAAGAGCAGGGCATTGTTATAAAGTATTGGATGCCATTTACATGTGATGTCCAGCGGTGAAGGTGGGATAGAATGAGGTGGAGAGCATGGCGCTGTGTGATGGTGGGAGGTGCAGGCGTTGCTGGTTCCAGGCAGTGCACAGCCCCAGGTTGTGGAGTATGTATTCAATGCCGGCTTAGGGACAGCTCTGTGGGGTGGACAATGTGCATGGCGCAGGGAGAAGAGAATGCAGCAGCTGTATGGGGATGAAAACTGCCCGCTCATCCATGGCCAAGTCCTAGAACGGGAAGTGTGGTCCTTTTGCCCGGGGTGCCCCCGGACCCAGATGTCAAGGAGCACAGAGGGACAGGAGGAGACGCCGGCTTCGTTGGAGCCAGTGCGGTGCGGGAGAGCAGCTCAGAGTGAAAGGAGGCAATCTAGCATAGGGCAAGGGTAGTGCGAGCAGCCGGTGGCGGATGGGAGGCGGGAGGTAGGGAGGGACACCCACTAACGTCTCCTCCCGTATTTTTTTCTTTCCCTCCTCCTTTCGTAGCCGGTGACGCGCCGCTGCCTATTAATCATTCACCAGCCGAGGAGCAGCGATTCCTGCGCTCGGAGCGAGCGGCGCCGGCGGCCGCCTCCGTCCGTCCCCGAGCCCGGAGCAGCACGCCGGAGGAAGCCCGCCCGGAGCCCACCGCGATGCTGCGCCCGGCGAGCGGCCGGAGCCAGCCGTGCTGAGCCGGACCGGGGAGGTGCGAGCGGGGTATGCTCCCCGATGGCACCTGCACCAGGCTCCCGGGCGGTGCAGGCAGCCACAGCGGCGGTAGCCACAGCGGTGCCAGCAGCGCCTTGGAGGAGGCGGCGGCGAGGGGCATGGACTCGGGCGGCAGGAACTCCTCTGGTGCCCCGAACAGCACCCTGAGCGAGTCCCAGGGCAGCGCCATCCTCATCTCATTCATCTACTCTGTGGTGTGCCTGGTGGGGCTGTGCGGCAACTCCATGGTCATCTATGTGATCCTACGTTATGCCAAGATGAAGACAGCCACCAACATCTACATCCTCAACTTGGCCATTGCAGATGAGCTGCTGATGCTTAGCGTCCCCTTCCTGGTCACCTCCACCCTGCTGCACCACTGGCCCTTCGGCTCTCTGCTCTGCCGCCTGGTGCTCAGCGTGGATGCCATCAACATGTTCACCAGCATCTACTGCCTGACTGTGCTCAGCGTGGACCGCTACATCGCCGTGGTGCACCCCATCAAGGCGGCCAGGTACCGCCGGCCGACCGTGGCTAAGATGGTCAACCTCGGTGTCTGGGTGCTTTCCATCCTCATCATCCTGCCTATCATCATCTTCTCCAACACAGCAGCCAACAGTGATGGGACAGTGGCTTGCAACATGCTCATGCCAGAACCCACCCAGAGGTGGCTGGTGGTCTTTGTGGTCTACACCTTTCTGATGGGCTTCTTGCTGCCGGTGGTGGCCATCTGCCTCTGCTACATCCTCATCATTGCCAAGATGCGCATGGTGGCCCTGAAGGCTGGCTGGCAGCAACGCAAACGCTCGGAGCGCAAGATCACCCTCATGGTCATGATGGTGGTGATGGTCTTTGTCATCTGTTGGATGCCCTTCTACATTGTGCAGCTGGTCAATGTCTTTGTAGAGCAGGATGACGCCACCATCAGCCAGCTCTCTGTCATCTTGGGCTACGCCAATAGCTGTGCCAACCCCATCCTCTATGGCTTTCTCTCAGACAATTTCAAGCGGTCCTTCCAGAGACTGCTCTGCCTCAGTTGGATGGACAATGCACCGGAGGAACCCATCGATTACTATGCCACTGCCCTCAAGAGTAGGGCATACAGCGTGGAGGACTTTCCCCCGGACAACTTGGAGTCAGGGAGCATGTATAGGAACGGCACTTGCACCTCCAGGATTACTACCCTCTGAGGAAGCATTCTTGCCCCCTGCCCCACCACCCCCCTACAGGAGGGTGAGCAGGGCCAAACTGTGGCATGGGGAGGCTGGGAGGGAGGGGGGTTTGATCTTGCTCACTGACAGTGGTGTTTGGCAGAAGAGGGAGCAAAGAAAACCCCACGTCCTTGGTGTGCTGCCCCATACCCCTTGCCTCCTTTGAAACTGGGTGCATTTGCTGATGCTTTGACACCCCCTTAGTAAACTGCCATGCTTAGGATTTGGCAGCCAGGCTCTGCCAGCCCTGCCTGTCTGACAAGAAGGTCCAACAAAAACTCTCCCTTTTTGTACAGGTTTCCTCTCCTTCTCCTCATCTGGTGGGACCCCCTGCCACTGGGCAGAGCCTGCCTCAGCCCAGCCCAGATCAGGCTCAGACCCCCTTGACCAGCAGCAAATCTTCTCAGCATCCATGGGTACACCCTCTCCTAGCAAGCAGACTCTATCTGCCTCTTCATGGGGAAACATGGGGAAAGAAGGGAATAAGAAGGCCCCAAGAAAAGGAGCAGCCTTTGCTCTGCAGAGAGCTCTCAGCTCCCTGGGGCTCAGGCTCTGTGCTGCGATCAGCAGCAGCAAAGCAGAAAAGCTCTTCAGAAAGGAACCTGATTGTTGCAGTGCCTCAGAGCTCACAGTAGGGTGCCAGTAACAGGAGGTGATGGGCGCATGACCCACGGGGACAGCAGGAAGCCTTGGGCTGGGAGAGGTGGAAGTGCATTCCTCCGTATAACAGAGTGTGCAAATAATAAAGTTTAAAGGGAGCACTAGACTGTGAAGTTATTGTCTTACATTGCTCCATTGGCCATGACACAGTGATGAAGGGACTGAGACAGTTTTCAATGACCTGGGTGGCCACAAAGTCACTTTAACTGACATGGAAAAGGGAGATTTTGTTCAGAATCTCCACCAGACCCTTAAATAAATACTTGACAGAAACATAGCTGTTTGACAACAGCTATTACCCTAGCTCCAGTTTCTTCTGTTGCACTAAAAAGGGATAAAATGGGTTTCATAAGTTGCCAATGTAATATACTGGGCCAGAGCTTCAGAATGTTTCATTCCTGAGAAGTGTTGGTTTTAGTGTGTCAGATGTTTTCTTTCTTTTATTATTATTATTATTATTATTATCGTCACTGTGCTGTGAATGTGTTTCTCTGAAGCAGTTTATGCTGTGTATTTATGTCTGTGGTGGCTACCTGCAGGAGTGCTTTTAAAAGGGGCAAAGCTCAAGAAGGCTTCTTTTCAGAGAAAAAGGTTGTAACTTTTTCTAATTCTTTCATCTCCATTGTCTCTCCCTGGAAAAACTCAATTTTTCCCTTTTTCCTCCTATGAAACAATACTTTCACATAGACAAATGAGGATTTATTGTTTGATAAATGACAGCTGATTAAACAAACCGTTCTCTCCCCGCTCACCTCATCCCAGCCGCACACATCAGTACAAACCATGTTGAAATAAGCAGCTCTGTTGGTTTGTTTTCTACCACCTGTATTAACAGTGTCACACAGTGGCAGGAGTCCTGGTAGCTGTGACAAATCACTTCTTCAGCTCAGTGCTGTGCTGGTACTAATTATAACTGCTGAGAGTTTGAAGCAATGGATTGGGAAAAATCCGGGGTAGCAGCACACCCGGAGCCCTGTGCTGTTAAAAGTCCACGCCATGCTGAGGGTGAGGCTGGTGATGAAAGCATTCTGTACCCGGTGGTGGACGGACTGCAGGTTCTTGTTAAACTGGTACCTTTAACTTTGCTCAGCTGCAGTAAGCAGGAGACTACTTTGTGCGTTTCTTTCACCAAAAATTAGGTACTGTTAAATGAATGTATAAATTTATAATTTAAAAGTTGCCTGATTCAAAGCCCATTGAAATGATAGAAGAAATCCTAGTTCATTTCAGTGGACTCTGAGTCAGCTCTGTTTAGTTTAAAAACTGCTGATGTGGAAGCTGTTACATCCTTATTAAAACATTTTGTGAAAAGCTTTAACAAGTGTACAGTTTCTTTTCTTTTACTTCTCAGTGGACCTCATTTAAAGAAAGCAAAGAAATATGAGCTTTTTAATGATTTGCATGTACATACAGGGAAAAACAGAGCCAAATCTCTCAGTAAGCATATTTAACTTTCCACAGAAACCAAACATCTGTCAAATGCCCCACGCTGCCACATGGTGCTATTTGTAGAGCTTCACTTAGAAACTCACTAGCAATCTCTTCAAAATGGTTTAAATCTCCTTTTTCACCCTGGCATCCTGTTACGTAGGATCAGACTGAACACAGTCAGACTACATTCTACTGCTGGATTTGTTTAACATTAGGCACTAGGAAGCAAAATTGAAGGAGCAGTGATTTGTATCCAATATTCAGCTTTGATGAGAAGGTGAGACTTGTTTATCACTTAAAAAAAAAAAACCCACATGAATAAAAATCTTTGCCTTAAGTTGTCATGGATTTCTGCACGCCTTCCAGCACAGGCACTCTAATTTCAGTTCTCTGAGGCAGAGAGCAGAGGGCTGGTGCCCGCAGGCAGCAGAGCAGCCGGGCTGCTGGTGGCACAGTAGATGGCAGGCTTTCCTGCACAGAGCTGCACAGCCAGCGCTGCTGCTGTGGCACTGCCTGAAACATTACAGGCAGCTTCAGCTGGAAACACAACCTGCTTATCCCGAAGCAACACCTCTTCCTGCTGTTTTCCACTCTGAGTTTAGTTTGACTTTGGCAATGGGAAAGGCGATCAAATGCTGCAAATCACTCTTACTTTGCTTTGGAAAACAGACTATTCTGTATTAATATCCTAACTTGCAGGACACATCTACCAGAAAATGGATTGTCCTTGTGGAATACAGTCACATAACAGAAAACAAACAGAACGTCTTTTAGTACTTTCCAAATTGAAACTATTAAGATTTCATATGAAAAATATTTGTTAAGTATTAATGCTTAATTCACTGAAAAAAAAAACAACACTGCCATATTTCTTAATGACATTTTGTCTCTTTCTGCAGCCATTACAAAATTCATCTTGAAATAGGTAAACCATAATTTAGAACTAGTAGTGTGTTGCTGCGTATTTCCCTAGGAGTTTAATATTTTAAAATCTTTACTTTTATACACCTCATCATCACAGAAATTGGTCCTCTGTGTTCTGGTTTCTCTGAATCCCAAGCAATTTTTGCTATGCTTTGTGTAACCTGTTTAACTCTGCATATCATGCAGTGGACGGGATCATTTCCCTGATGCATAAAGAGCAAATGTCCTTCACGTGGATTTTCCTAGCACATATACCAGATACCTCTGCAGCATTTTCCCACTCAGAGGATGGCAAGTATGAAATTCAAATGAATTCTCACTAGAATTTCCAAGAAGTACTGTTAGATTTGGAAGTGCAATAAAGGAGTTTCAAAATCCTGCAGCAAACGCAAGAAAAGGAAAAAAAGAAAAAGAAAAAAAAAGGAAAAAAAATCAAAACTCCACAAACAAACAAGCAAAGAAACAAAGCCACACATCCCAGAAACAAAACAAAACAAAACAAATAAAAGCCAATCAAATAATCAATCCACTGTTCTAGACTTCCTCCCCTAGAAACCTTACCTGACTCCAGGACTCCACAAACAACAATATTAAATGAATCTCTAGAGGAGAATAAAGTCTTTTTACTGCATTATAGATTCATGACTTCCACCTCTAACAGAGAACCCCACTGGACTTACAACTGCAAGCTAAGTCACAGGAAGAAGCAGTAATTTACTAATTTGATTTCTCTTAGAGCAGAATGCTTTTAAATATTATATTTTGTAGAGAAAAGTAGCCAAGAACAAAGGAAACAGAAAGCATTATAAGGTGTTTCACCAGGCAGCTAGACATCACGCACTACCTTCACAAGATGCTTCTCCACATAACCTATCTTCTGACTCTGTTTCACCAAAACCTAAAGTCCAGTTTTAGCAGAGCAGGATGGTGTGTCTTTCCTGAAATGTGTGGTGCTTCATCTCCACCCTGGACTGAATGCATTTGTCATTATTTGCCTATCATTGCTATGACAGGTAGGGTCACCTTGAAAGCAATATTAAGGTACAAAAGGCCCATTCTACTCTTTCAATTTCAAAGAAGTCTTTTCTGCATAGATTCATGTATCACACAACGTGATTTGCTCTGCAGTGTCCCTCTGTAGGTTACTGAGTTTCCTAACTAGAAGGGCTAAGACAAAAGGGCCATGAAGCATAGTACAGGGGTGTGGAGGAACAGCTCCAAATTACCAGGTTTATGACTGGGGAACTGCTGTTTGTTGTGAGGTCTGCTGTAACTGAATCGCATTGACTCAGTTTACACTGTTGCTGACAGTGCTGTTTTTTGTAATCGGCGGCCTACCCAGCCATGAATGTGGTAACTGATGGGGAAGCTCTGAGCTCCTGCAATGGTTCTGCAATTCTCTGTGCTTCACAGAGCCAAACAGTGCTGAGTAACGTTGCTGTGACAGGCTGAGGGAAGCCAAGGGCCATGGGTTCACCTGATCCACACAGGACTTGCAGATATTTGCATTTACAGTGGCACATTCAAGTGATTGCTCATCAGCTGGAATAGTTAAAAATGCAGCAGATTCCAGTTGCTGGGCAATCAGGTAGTGCTGTTTTACTGCAGGGATATTGCTGTAGGGATATTGCTAAGTCCCTGCTTTGCTTCTGTGCTGCTCTGATTTGCAGAGGAAATGGGGGTGTCAATTCTGCTACAGGGGTGAGCCTGTGGCTGGAACAGTGGGAGCTGTGAGGTAGAGGAACTCCTGGAGGAAAACCATGTTTGAATTAGATCTGGAGAGGCTGTGTTTGAAGGCAGCCATTTGATGTTCACAGAATTTGGAAATGGTCACAATGAGCTGCATCTGAGAGGACCGGAGAGCTGCAGTCTTAGGAAAACACTCCCCAGGCCTACATGGACAAATCATAGCTTTTCTCAGTCATCTCTATCTGAGGCCTAAACCAGAAAGCTAAAGGAGGCTATGATTATGGTCTTTTCTGTATTTCATTAGATCAAAAAGGTTATAATATGTTGAAACTGAATGCAAAAAGCACTTTCACTATCACAGCACCAGCTAAAGGATCTTTTTGCCATCTGATTCTTTTAAATAGAGATGTAGATGGATCTTGTTCCTCTCTCTCTCCAGTCAATAAGAGACAATCCATAGATAAAAGAAAAATTCAAAAAGCACTGGGTTATTGAGCAAAAAATCAATATCAGTGTTAGTGAGTTTATTTTCCTAACATTACAGCAGAATTATTTTGTATATCGGAAAGAGAAAAGATGTTTCTAGAAGCTAAACTGACAGTACAACATTATAAAGCAGATTTTTTTTTAAGGAGCTTTGTATGTCTTCTTGAAAAACTAGAACAACTTCATTATTAAAACATGTTTATTGTCTAATGCTTTACATGTCTTCTTAAGGAGCTTTATATATCCTTTTGAAAAAACTTGAACTATTTTGATACTAAAATATTTTTATTAACTAATGTTTTGTATTTCCTATTCCATTTTGTATCCCTACTATGAACTTGAGTGTCTTCATAAAAAAAAATTTTTGCTTGCTGAAAATTTTTGACTAGCATCTGTAACTCATTTAAATGAGGCTGTAAACTGCCACACCAGCTATAGACCAGCCTGGTCCCACGTTCATGCCTTTGATTCATATAAATTAATTACATAAATTGACTGCAAGACCAAATGAATGAATGAAAGAAAATTCAATGAAAGGAATGAAGAGAAGCACAGAAAATGGATTTTCTGATGGATCCTGAATTTCAATTTTTAGATCAGTAGCTGTTAACTGGTCACACTGTGAGTCTGGAAGAAATTGAAACTCACCTTCTACTGCTTGTGCTAATGCAAGATGGTACAAATCCTCATAACTGACAGGGCAGTAAAGTTATGAGAAATATCTGTCTACCGAAGATTTCATAGGTGTGGGGAGCAGGTTTAACTGTCACTGTTGCTATTCCTGTTGTTCATGGTGGAAGAGAAGACAGAAAGGTTGTTTTTATGGGATGTTGAACAAGAACAAGCAGAACATCGCAAGTATGTTCAGAACATGGCAAAAACTGTTTAGATATTTGAGGAGAATAGATGTGAAAAAAGTAGACGTGGTGGCTATCTGGCCACAACTGAGCACCAAACAGGAGAGCTCAGAACCTTAGAAAGAGGGAATGTGAAATGGAGAAATGGCTATGGAAAATACATAAACTTTCAGCTCAGCAAAGATGATGAAGTTCTGCTTCTGATGTCAGTTGCTGTTTTTAAAGCTAGATGTTGCTTTTGAAAGTCAGGAAGTGTGCAGGTACTTTTTCTAAGAAACAAGTGATAATTTAAGTGATTTATGGAATGACTAGAAACTTAGGAAAGCAATGCAAAAAAACAGACAATGAATTTCCTGTAAAATATTATGTTTTTATTTTTCAGATACTTTTGATTTTATGGGCTATTTTCTTCCATTATTAAAATGGGGAAAAAAAGTATGACCAAATTTGTGCTCAGCACAAAGATCACCACACTAACAGGACAAAAACTGAGTACAACAATTTGTCCATTCTTTCACCATCACAAAATACGATTTGCAGAATTTAAAAGCATCTTAGATGCTATGATAGTGAAAACTATATCCCATGAGAGAAATACATACTCTTCAGAAGAAAAGGTGATGCTGATGTGTTCCTCACTAGAGATCTTGTAACTCAGAATTTAATGTAGCAAGAAGGCATAAAGCTGCATTCCCAAGGAAGGTTTTCTCATCTACAGAGGATTTCAGGTTTCTGTGTACTCATTCAAGAACGTTTCAAATAAACAAAGATTTAAATGGAAATAAGTAGGAGAATAAGCTCCTTACGCAAGGCAGAAAGTCTTGTGAATGCATATTTTGGGGGGAAAAAATAGTCGTTGGTCATATTTGCACTTAAATAGATTCCAGAGTCCATAGAAGTGCTTCTCCTGATCAGACAGATTTTTGTACATGTAAATAAGTCCCACAATCTCAGATTAAATAGGAAAGCTTGTTTTCTCTAAGCATAAATAAATATATACATATTTTCTTTTCTAACACAAAATAGAAAAATGTGCTGAAACCTAAGTTTTTGTGTTTTACTACAGCAAAGTTGGCTTTAACTAACGAGTGAACTCATCTAGTAGGATGTCATTTTAGAGATCAAAATTGAAATTATGTAATTGCAATGGATGCCCGTAGGATTAGTGTGAACAGTTTATATGAAAGTAATAAAAACTCACTTATTACTATCTGCTGATGTACAGACAAGCATAAGAAGAGTCGTGATGTAAAATGTGTCTAATAACATGTCACTGAGTATAGGGCAAAGCAAGTCATGATGAACACTGTATGGTAACAGGCTGATATTATATAGTTTCCCTGTACAAGTAAGGTTCAGAAACTAGAAAAGAATGAAAATCAACTTTGTTTTACTTAGGAAGACTAAGATGTATTATTATGAATCAATATTCTCTTAGGATATCAGAGTTGCTTCAAATGGATCAGAATCTGCTTCATCATCATAGCAGCTAGGTATAATCAAAAAAGAATCAAATCATTTTAAGTACCAGTTATTGCTGAAAAATGTAGGAGGTTTGTATTCTGAGTAAAAGCTGCACGCACCACACACACAACTCATTACTTGCTTGGAGAGGGAAAAATTTAAACAAAAACGAAGTGGAATGCTATCATGAGAGCCTGAATGGTAATGAAAATTACAGACATCTTTACTGATTCTTGGCATAATCAG
This sequence comes from Oreortyx pictus, assembly GCA_036925125.1. Taxonomy (NCBI): domain Eukaryota; kingdom Metazoa; phylum Chordata; class Aves; order Galliformes; family Odontophoridae; genus Oreortyx; species Oreortyx pictus. Next base: position 37,106,383 of record JAUPFR010000006.1, read on the forward strand.
TCTGCCAACTGACAATAGAAGAAACAGATACTAATTTTGCCTTAAGAAATGGACAGTATTTGGCTGAATATTGACTGCAACATAGCTAGAATGAACAATTTCAGGAGGAAAAAAGCAAAAAAAGATTCATTATGCTAATGCTAAATTTCAAAGCAAAGAGCTGCACAGAAATTAAAAAGATTGCTAAAAAAGAAATTTAAAGGAACAGCTAAAAGGTAAAAGCTTGCAGGAGGTACCTGGACTATTTAATGATGGTAGCAGAACAGTGCATATTACCTATCAAAAGTTAAATGAACATAATAGAAAATTACTTAATTTAAAGATGAAACCAACAAATAAAACAAAAGAAAGGATGAACTTTGACAAATAAACAGTAAAAATTTAAAGTGGGTCAAAAAATAAATAGTAAAAATGAAATTAGAAAAAGGGAAACATCTGCATAAAGAGATAGTAACTACTAATGGAAAATCTAGAAGAGGAGGAAACCAACCAGTGTGCTCACTGCTCATGAACACTGATTGTTTTTAAGAACATTTTGGGAAGAAGGAGCCATAGGGAAAAAACTAAGAAATCCTACTGTTTCTGTTCATTCTTGACAATCCTTTTTTTGGAAGAGGAGGAAGGCATGAGTCTGTGGAACTTCACCAGAATAAAGAATTTGAAGGAGTTCTGGAATAAATCAGAGAAAGGACAGTACAAAACCATCAGCAGAGGCTGATGCTCCCCTAAGAGTGCTGAGGGAATTCTATAATAAAAGAGCTGCACTATCGATGGCGATAAAACCTGCTGGAAACCACAGGGCTCTCTCCTGGGGCTTATTCAGCTCAAATTTCTCATAAATGATCTGGAAAAAACAGAGAGATAATTCTTTGAAAACACTAGCACTGTTCTCTGCAGTGGTCAAAACAAACAAATGGTTATGTCGGCTGCTTTTAGAAACACCAAAATACTGTTAAACTGTCATAGAAGACAAAAGTGTACCTGCCTCTCCAATCGTTTCTAAGTTTGGGTTTCACAAGGAATCTAACAGTGTAAGAAAAGGTACAAAAAAATGTAGAAGACAATCAGATCTATAGGATCATTTCTAAATAAAGAGGAAATTAAATCGATTCCTCATCTTGGAATAGAGCTGAGTGAAGGACTGCCTAAGTGCAGAAATTCAAAGAGATAAACAGGTTTATTTTTTTCATGTCATGTATAAATAAATTCTGACACCAATTGATACAGGATTGTTGTACGCCAAAAGTAATAAATTGGATTCAAACTCTGTTAGACAAACCAATGAAAGACTACCAAGTGCGTCCTGAACTCAGCCTCAAAATCATTTTACAGCCTGGTAGAGTATCTAGTAGAAGTGGCACTTGGAGATGTCAGATATCCTATTCTATTTCCACAAGCATTTGCTATTGTCAGAGACAGATTACTGGTTTAGGTGACTTTTAATCTCACTCAAACTATCTGTTCTTATGTTCCTATGTTCTCTTCCAGGGAACAGTGTAAACCGCTCTTATCAATCCAAAACACAAGAGCTGCTGGTTATGTTCCAAAAAAACAAATCTCACTTTCCCGACACACTGCAGGCCACGTGCTTTTCCTTGATTAATGACTGAAATGCTTTACTTGTTTGCAGACCACTGTATTTTGAATAACAAACTCATAAATAAATATGCAGTGAGAAGATGTTAAGGATGGATAAATCCTGGTTAAAGATGGATACTTGCCTAACTTTCTTATCTCTACCTCCCCAGCTCATTCAGGACCTACAGGGTTCTTGTTTTTTACATTATCCATGAAATACCTAATGTTGTTTGACTTTCTTCCATCCTTCTGCCTCAGACTTGCAATGTGAAATGGCTGGTGGGAGGGATGGGGCATAGTAAGCATGGAACCACCACAGCACTTCTGCCTTCACTTCTACCTATAGTGAAGCTGTCCTGTCAGCTTACAGTTTAGAGCAGAGGAAAAAAGGCTTGATAGCAAACCCACAGCTCCAAACTCACATTCATGTCCAGTCCTCCAATGTCAGAGCTCTGCAGGTCCAAAGGGAAAGGCAAGGCTTTATATTGGTAGAGGGAGGACTGGCATGAAGCTCAACCCTGTCTGAAGCACTGAGAGAGTGGCTACTTGTCTCTTCGTGTTTACTTTTCAAATTGATTATATAGCAGTTAAACATAGTAATCAGCACTCTACAGCCTTGATAAACATCCTCATCCTGAAAAAAAAAAAACCAAAAAAAACAGAAAAAATATTTTTTCTATAAGGAATTAAGCTGTGCGTGTCAGTGATTAAGCTCCAAAGTGATAAACTGGGAAAGAGTGAGATCTGAAAACATGAAAAACTTCAAGTGATAGGATATCATGCTTCCTGGGGGAAACACAGAATTTGTTTATTTTGAAATCTTTAAGATTTCTTTGAGCACTTAAAAAGTATGGGGGGGAGTCTGAATTTTGCCAGTGTCCACTTTCAGATCTCTCTTTAATCCCATGACACACTTAATCAAGCTCTCAGCATGTATACAATTATTTTAAGAATTGGTGAAAGTGAAAATTTTATTTCTGATTATTTGATGAATAAACTTATCATACACTCATAAATAAATGTATACCTGACAAACGATGACCCACAACTCAATCTACCTTTGAAGAAATTAAGAAAATTTAAAAATTATATCTAATAAGTGACAACAGGACACATCTTATGGATATAAACAGCAAGCCAAATCTGACCAGTTTGCAGCTGATTCATCTCTGTAATAGGAGCCAGCACTCCATGTTGCACATCAGCTCTTAGCTTCCTATCTAAGAAAGCCACAACTTAGATAGAGAGTGGAAAGCAAAAATGATTCACCCTTTCTCCCAAGCCATCTACCTCTTGATCTGAATCACTGAAGAAAGGGAAAAGAAATTTGTGCTCTGCCATCTCAGGCATTTCAAACCCACTCAGGTGCCAATCAAATCCAATTAAATTTTAATTCTGATGACTGCAAAAAGAAGGTAAACAACACAGACAGACAAAAAAAGGACCTCTAGTATGCAAAAGCAATAAGAGCTATGTTAAAATATTAAGTATTCAGCCATGCCTTGAAGAGACAGAAGGCACTGTCAGTTGTTTCCAGAAAAGTGACTTGCACAGCCAGAGACTAAGCTTTGCTGATTTTTCTGATTTAATTTTAGATCAGTGTTTTGCAGACATTTAAATCCAACTAGACTCCCGATGCACTTTTCAGTTGATGTGGAGAAATGGCACTTTTAGGATGAAAATCACTGCTCCTATTTTCAGCTTCTATTCTAAAATGAGATTAATTGCTACCTGTACATACGTATTCTCCTACAGAGGTTGCAAGGAAGGTGATGCTAGATAAGCTGTTAAGAGATACCTACCACTAGTGCGATGGATCCCATCCTTAAACCCAAAATAATTTGATTTAGAATCATAGAATCACCAAAGCTGGAAAAGACTCACAGGATCACCCAGTCCAACCATCCACCCATCACCAATAGTTCTCACTAAACCATGTCCCTCAACACAACATTCAAATGTACCTTGAACACCTCCAGGGTTGGTGACTCCACCACCTCCCTGGGCAGCCCATTCCAGTGCCTGACCACTCTTTCAACTGAGTCACATTATAAAACAAGGAAAACAATAGAATCCTTGCACAGTCCTTCAGGTATGTGTCTAAATGGATGATTTAATGCTTAAACCTCAATCTTGAGTATAAGAAAAAGAACTCTGAAATCAATATGTGATTTCACTGAAAGCCAACACAAAGAGCGAAATGAAAATAAGACAGACAAGTGATCAGAACATGATCCTGTGCATTTTAACCAAACAGTCTCAGTAAAATCCTGAGAGACATAAAAAAAAAAAAAAAACCAACACCCAACCAAGCACTCAACTCAGCACTTAGCTGCATGTTTGGTTAAGACTGAAACAGGGATTCGGAGTTTCTTCTAGTGCTTAGACAAATGAACCTGAACAGTTGCTCCACCCCATAAAGAGTTTCACCATCTGATATATGGGAAAGGACAGAAAAATGCAGAAATAATAACTTGAGGAGGCTTTTATTCATTTACTTTCGCTACCTGATTACGGAGTCCAATGTAGGAGCATGGAGCTCCATGCACACTGTGCTAGAACAGATCTCTTAAAGTGATGCTTACAGTGATGGTAACAGAAGCAGCACAAGAGAAGAGGCATCAGAGACTCATTCTGTATCTGTGCACATCACAGTGTCAAACTGAGACACCTACTGAAGCTGAAATGCCTTTCTGACATGGAAACGTCAGATATACAGATTAGAAAACTATGCAAATCGTGAGAGAGCTCTGTAATAACCAGTGTTCTGATCTGGCTGGATTTAGCTGCTGTCATAATAAAGTGGAAGTTACGGCTACAGACAGCCTGACCGCTCACAAAGTCTGGAATCCCCTTAAGAAAAGCAAGAGAATGCCTCCCAGATGGCTATAGCCTATCATCATTATAAGGGGAGAGAGAAAAAAATACCCCTGCTGTGTCAAACTTTATTCTTAGCGGATATTTATATCAGATAAATCTCCAAGTCTTTGCAAGAAAAATAGGTAATTACAATCACACTGTTTATGGTTCAAAACAGAGTGTTCCGAACTCAAAAGGAAAGTGAACAAAATGAAAACAGTAGTGAAAAGGTCAGCTTTAAAGAGAGGAAAGAAAAAAAAAATAGCAGCTGAGAAAACGGCATTTCCAACCTTAATGTTCTCTTAAAGGGAAAAAGTATTCCTATACCCCACAAGACTTGGAGGAGATCCAGTTACCCGTGTCTTGCTGCACTCAGATAGTCTTGGATCAATATTTAGCTATGCTACTTTAATTGAAAATCAACATTGCAATAGCAGGTAGTGAGCATCAGCATTCTGTGCCACACAGAGTGAGTCCTGTGGTCAGGAGGAGGCTGATCCTGAGAAATCTAAAGGGAAATCACAGAGGAAGCATTTACCTCCTTAGAAGTGGATGTGAAGAGTGAATTCTCTCCTTGTTCTCAAGGGATGCCATGGAAAACAACTGCTCTGGGATCTGCGTGCTGTGTCCAGACACCTCAGCACTTTACACAGCACGCAGCTTGCCTGCACCATGTCTTATTGTAAGGGATCCACACACTGCACACAGAAACCTTGTTTTGCACCGACACCAAACTTGTAACTGGAAAACTGGTTGCTCTGCTACAATATAAATGAGTACTGTATAATGTATAAACAGAGCAGCGATTACGGTTTTAAATCATCCTTTATTCTTTCAATCGAGTGAAGTATAAAGTGACTCCCCATTAACCTCCCACTTCCTCAGTAATTTAATGCCCATCTACGTATGGAGATGCTGCTTGTTTGTAACAATGTCAGTTTGATCCAAGGACGGGTCACAGTTTCCTCCGAAATTACGGCGGTTCACATCTCCAACGTTCCAGCAATCAGCGAGCAAACGAGAGCCACTCAGACGGGTTCCAAATGGCGAGGCGCTAGCGGGCAAAGCCTCCCACTTCGCATCTGCCCCGAAGAAAAGGTTTTGGGAGGCGGCAGATCCGCAGCAGCATCCGAGCGCCCGTTAACCCCGGGCCGGTGCGGTCCCCGCCGCCGCTACTCGGCACCCGCCTCCGCCTCGCCGCGCCCCGCCGCAGGCTCCTTGTCCCCTCCGCCCGCCGCCTTCGCGTTGAAGCACAGCTTGAAGACCCCCAGGACGGTCATGACCAGGATCACCAGCACCACCACGGCCACCGTCACCAGGATGAAGACGTAGTTGGAAGAGGAGGGCGGCGGGGCGGCCGTCTCCGCGCGGCCGGCGGGCAAGGTGGCGGGCGGCCCCGCGGAGCCGCGGGGTGCGGGAGCGGATAGGCGGCTGCCGGCCGCGGCGGTGGGGGCGGCACCGGGGGCCGCGGTGCTGCGTTCTCTGCAGGGGCAGCCGGGCTCCTCCGCGCCCTCCCAGGCGAAGCCGCCCGGCCCGTGCCGGCAGCGGAGCAGCACCTCCCCGCCCGGGCACTCCACGGCCAGCTCGGTGCCCGGCGGGCTGAAGCCGGGCGCGACGCCGCTATTCGCGAAGGGCAGGCGGTAGTGGAGGCTCAGCGCGCCGTCGGGGCGGAGGTCGGGGCAGGCGCCTTCGTCGCGGTAGCGGCACGCGTAGCCCCGGGCGCGCCGCTGGCAGGGCAGCTCCCGCCAGCCCCAGCGGGGGCCGTCGGAGCCCTCCAGGTGCAGCCCTGCGCAGCGGGCGGTGGTGCAGGTCCGCACGGGCTCCTTAGTCCAGCGGCCGAGAGCCGCCGGCAGCTCCCGCGGGGCCGCCCCGCCGCGCTCCTCCCAGGAGAAGCCCCGGAGCGGCTGTCCCGCGTCCGTGCAGGCGGACGCGTTCCTCTTCAGCCCGACCCAAAAGAGCGCGGGTCCCGCGGCCACCTCCGCCAGCAGCGCCAGCAGCAGCTGCAGCTCGGGCTCTGCGCCCACCCAGGCCAGGCCGCCCCCTCGGCGGCCGCAGTCGCGGCGGGCGTCGTCGTACGAGGCGTTGGCCAGGTGGGTGCTGAAGCAGGCGCCGGCGGACTGGCAGCGCACGGCGGAGGGCGGCGGGGGCCGGCCCAGGGCGCAGGCCACGGCCAGGAGCAAGCAGCAGGGCCCGGCCCGCCACCGACACATCCTCGCGGCGGGCCCGGGGACTCACGCTGTCCCCGCGGCCGTCTGCGCTCGGCCCAGCTTGGGCCCACCCCACCCTACCCCAGCGCCGGCCCCGCGCCCACGGCCCTCCCCCGGGGCTACGCCGGAGGAAGCGTAGCGAGAGCCGGGGCTGACCCCGGTATCCTCCGTTTGTTGGCGGCCCGGCCCTGGCGGGCACGGCTCCAGCGGCAGGGTGGGGTGGGTGGAAAATCCCGGTGCCCACGCCTGCGAGGGGCACCGGGTCCCAGCGGAAAGCCGGGTCAGATGCAAGCAGCACGGTCTTTCGAAGCCGGAGGCTTTCAGAGTTTATCAGATGGAATAGCTGTGGATGACAAGTCCTGTTCAACCAGTGTGTGACTGACCTGCAAGGATTTCATTGATCCTAGGCTCACGTAACCCATTTTCTCTGGACTCCTCAAAGAAGAATTTGAAAGATGTACAACACGGTGAATCGCAGAATGACAAAATCATAGAATCATAAAGGTTGGAAAGACCTTTGTGGAAAGATCATGTAGTCCACCTGCCAGCCCACCACCACCATGTCCACTATCCGTGTCCCTCAGTGCCGCATATACACAGCTCTTGAACACCTCCAGGGTCGGTGACACCACCACCTCCCTGAACAGCCTGTTCCAATGCAGTACTACTCTTTCTGTAAAGTTTTTCCAAATATCCAACCTGAGCCTTCCCTAGCTCAACTTGAGGCCATTCCTTTGTCCTATCACTGTTATCTGGGAGAAGACACCAACTCCTACCTCGCCACAGCCTCCCTTCAGGATGTCATAAAGAGTGCTAAGATCTCCCTTGAGCCTCCTCTAGACTTAAGCAATCCCAGTTCCCTCAGCTCTCTTCATAAGACCTGTGCTCCAGTCCTCTCACCAGCTTTGTTGCTGTTCTCTGGGCATGCTCCAGGGCTTCAATATCTTTCTTGTGCTGATGGGCCCAACACTGAGCATAATATTCAAGAAAGCTCAGAAGATTTTTCACATTTTATAAGTGTTCTAAACATTCTCTAATGTTATATGTGTTCAAGCCGGAAACCATCTTGACAAACAGTATTTTAGGGACAGTTTCCTAGGGAAATCCAGCAGCTCTTTGCTAACAGTGCATTGCCAGAACTGCAGTAACCATTCTGAGGAAAAACATAAAGGTTTGATTTAGATTGTTCCTCTGGCCCCAGACCTTGTGTTCTGGGCAGCATATGACCAAAAATGAACGCACATAATGGGCTCTATCCACAGAATCTCTCTTTTTTTAAATAAGACAAAAAACCAGCACTGGTATTCTATACAAAGTACACCCCTGGTATCTAGTGTATCTGCTGCTGACAAGAGAGCTACATACTTTACAGACAGCGTGTTAGCCATGCCGTTGCTTTTTACCTTCGTTTTACCTTTCATTTTTCAAGCAGAATTATTTAGATAACTTCTGGAGATCTGTAGAAGAATGTAAGTGTGAGTTATCTGTCTGTCCCAGTAATAGGCGTCTGTTAGTTACTTACTTTTTGCTTTGGGAAACATCCTGCTACTTTATTGTATGGTCCCAGTAGACAGTAATGTATACAGAAATATTGTTTATCACAGTTGGAAGAGTTAGCAAAGCAGCATTTCAAACTACATGAAGTAGACTGGATTAGGGCTAAGTGAAATTCATGCATTCGTAACCATATTTAAGCAGACTATTATCTGTGGTTTCTGTTTCTTTTGCTATTCAGCAGAAATGAAACTAGGTCAGAAATTGCCTACATTCTTGAAACTACTGGATTTCAAAAGCACTTAAAATGCTTAAGTAAAAATAGTTATATTAAAGCTGCTAAATACAGTTGGCAGCGTAATTGAATTTGGGTGCCAGTAGACAGTTTTAAGGAAAGCAGGTTTCCCCGACAACCTGTAGGCTGAATTCTAGAGGCACTCAGAAATGTGCTTAATCAACACGTACAGGTGTTAGAGCCCCCGAGGTCAGAGCAGGCAGTGGGGCAGTGCTTCCAGAGTCTGCTGCCTGTTGGAGCTGCCGCCTGCATCTGCTCCTCCTTGGAACTCCAGCACAGGGAGATTTGCCTGCAGTGCTCTGCTAGGAGCTGTAGTCATCCAGCATACACATGGCTAACTCTTCCCTGTATCCAGCCATAAATGCAACTAAGGAACCATTCCTTCAGACCTGTGGTGGTCCTCAGTGAGGCACAAGGTCGTGCTTCTACAGATATCCATCAGTTCAGTATCTTGAGCCATATTCCCAAACTGTGATTGATGGTAAGGTCTGGGAGAGACAAGACCTTGTTATATTAGTGCCTACAAGGACTCTATTGCCTCTGCCATCCTGCTCAGGGCTGCTGACAATGCTTTCCGTAATATGCACCTGTAATCCCACAGCTTTGGTTTGTTTTCTCTTTCAAAATAGAGTTAATGTATTGCAGCTGAATTGAAGCAAAGCTATATAAACACAATGAATAAAACAGAGGAACAAGAATGCTCTGTGTTGTGCCTCAAACACACATCCCTAGAGAGGAGAACACAATTCAATCTCTGTAAACACTTGCTCCCTTGCTTCCCTTCTGACTGCCAGCCATGCTGGAGGTGACCATCCTAAATGCCACTGACCAGGTGACTGCAGTACCACAGCTCATTTCACACAGGCCGTGACTTTCATTTCCTCAGCTACGTTTGAACCAGACAGTTAGAAACATCTGGGCAGACAGATGCAAGCTAGGCAGCCCTGCCTAGTCAGGAGAACCTGCACCAAACATGGAACAGAAAGCACTGTGTGCCAGTGCCAGAGGCTTTCTGCAGCCAAATCTGCAGCATCTCCAGACAGCAGCAGTTTGCATATGAGCACTTTGGCTTTCAATGTTTTATTATGTCCCATTTTAACTAAATAAGAAAACACTCTTTCCTTAATTGTCTTAAGGTTTTTCCTAAAGAATGCCTATCCTTTATGAGAGGATTAGCTGCTCACATGCAAATGCTGTTACCAGTGTACATGTAAGGCAATTAAACTTGTATATATAAAGCAGATTTTGTCTTATGAATGGGACTGCTTATGACTAATTGATGTGCAAGTTCTGCTCTTCTCAATAGTAAAGGCTTTTACTTAGCTCTAGTTGCTCCTTAGACTCCTGCCTGTAAGATCTGAGCTTCTGAAAAAACAGTGCCTTTCTTTACTGATAATTATATTAAGAATTATTATTTATTGTACCAGCATATCTGCTGTATAGTAACAGTATGTTTCAATTAAAGAGTAATGAAAGAAGTAATAAAAATACTTTTTCTTTTATGGTGGATTCTCTCTTGCATTCTTACAGAGTAAATTAAAGCAGTTATTTTTGTGAATAACCAGGAAATGTGTCAGCACATACTTTATCGGTGCTAGCACTAAGGAAGGTGCATATTCCTTACAAGTAGGCTTGCAAATAGGCACAGCATCCTCTTCTTACTAAGGGCTATGTTGCTTTGTAGAAGTAGAGTAGATGGATGGTGCAGTGAGATCTGCCTGGCTCTGAAGGAGACAAGCAAAACAATTGCATAATGCTGTTGTGCTGGGGTAGGAGTGAGGTAGCTCAACTAGCAGGTGGCATTTTTCATCCCCAAAGGAGTACAGGAATGGGTCTGGAAATGGATGCCTACCTCCATAAACCTAAAGGAAGGAGCTACAGCTTCTCTTTCTGCTGTTGGAGAGGAAGGCAGTGAGGGTGCACCCATTGTTAGATGTCCTGTACATGCAGGATGGCTGAGGAAACCCTCGAGATCTGTTGTACAATACAACTGTCTTTGGAGGTGGAAAATTTGTAGAGAGAGCAAGAGGGAGGATCACCAGCTCCTGCAGAAGTTGGCAGCAGGTCTACCTTGACGGTGTGAGCTTGCTCCCTCTCCCTCATCGCAACCAGTATCATAACTGGATCGACACGTCTTCCTGCTGAATTTGATTCAAGCCAAAACATCCTCCATCTTTCAGTGCTCTATTAAAAGATACACAATAAACAGGTATTTTGAACAGGAGAATATTGCTGTTGTTTGACAGCATGCTTCCCAACTCTGGGTTAAACCCTTCTCCTTTCCTCACTCAGTTCTTCACAAAATTGATACCTGTATTTGAAAAATGATTTACCAAATATTAAAACTGCCCCACGTTTCACCTGTAAGCAATGTCTGAGCAAAGTGTTTTCTCACAGTAGGTTATATTCTTCTTTAAGAAAATGGCTAAGTTAAGAATTAGACCCTCTTGAAATCGGTGAGAAATGTCTCATTTCATCAGTGTGCCAAGATTTCTCGTGAATATTTGACTGCATTCAGTCAAATAACTTTCAACAGAGAGTGTAAATGTCAGGTTAAACGTAGTGTGTCTCTGCAACATTTCCAGGAAACAGGACAAGAAATCAAAATAAGAATTTCTGCCATATTTCAACAACTTGCATGATCGTAAGAATTTAATTATTCATTACCCAAAAGGACTACAGAGATAATGAGGTTCACTTACACAGTCTGGAAAAGATAACCCAGCAGGGGTCATGCAAGTTCCTGTCTGCTGTAGTAACAATTTTTAGTGACATTATCACACGGCTAAGGGACTTTAAAAAATAAGTAATATTATTTAACTGCTGTTGTGAGCACACTGATACATCTGTTACACTGATGTTGTGGACATAAAATATAACTGATCCTGATCTGTTGAAGTGGCATTAAATCGATGGGATGCATTGGTGAAAACAAATAAAATGATGTGTCAACGGTGCTATCCAGTATGCATGTGTTACCCTTAAAGCTGTTTCATTTTTTGATGTTCATGTTTCCACTGTCAATTGTGCAAGAAAATAATGTATTCTGTTAACACTTCCATTCATCTTTAATGAGTTATTAAGAAAGATTCCAGTGCTGTAACTAGCTAGGGGAGATGAACTCCAGAACTCTCAAATTAAACACTTAAAACCATTTCCAAAAATACTGTACTCCATAAATACTTTTTATTCTCACTTCTAACCTCCCCTCCTTCTTTCTGTTTTTCTTTCCTCTATAATTCAAACCCATTTTCTCCCTGCCTTTAAATTCTTCAGTCTGCTGTACCATGTAGTGGTCTGGTTGCTCCATTTGAGGTTCATGTTGAGCACACATTGGTGGGATCAGGACCATAGGAACTGGAAAGAGGGTATAACCATATGTACCAGTTTCTAATTAACAGTGTAACGTACAGCAAAAGGATGAACTGTGTCATGGTACAGTCAGTCTTCCCTGCATCATCTCTCTGTATCTTGGATAACACCCAGCAGAGGTCAGGGCTTTGACAGATGTGGCAGTTTAGTGGTCCTTATGAGGTATCCACATGCTACAGAACCCATCTTTCAATAGTGATTTTGTGTCTGTGAATATATTTAGGTGTCTGTATATAAATTGTGCACATAAGTGTCTATTTGAATATAATGCACTTTAAAGTACTTGTGATTTCAAGGAGGCCTTTTCAAATGCAAGCCGGCATGAAGTGTGTCACCTTGCCTTCATAATTCTATTTAAAACAAAGGGGCAGGAATGAAAATACTCTTCTTGTCATTAATTTCATTATGACTGACAGTAGATCTGTGATACCTAAGCAGTGTTAGGCTGAAAGCACAGAAGAGAGTTAAGTTGGGGGAATGGAGAACTGCTGCACTAAGTAAACTGAGTAGGCATCTAAAACAAGACGTTAAAATAAAAGAGAATATGGAAGGAATCAAAAGAGAAGTCAAGAAAGTCTCCTATTTTATTCTGTTGGCCCACGATGTCAGAGGTGAATGTTGGTGATACAGCAGTAGAAGTTGAATCGATATTCCAGTATTCTGTTATGTGTTGTTGCCATGTGACAGATAGCAGCAGAGGGGCAATCTGACAGAATGACAGCTTTGGGAGGACTAAGGGGAGTTCACAACCTCACAGGTACTTTGTGGCACAAAGGCAATCCTCAAAAAGCTTTACTGTCAGAATGAGTTTGACACCTTCTTGTTGCCATTTCCTTTCTGGTCCATAGGGATGTTATGGGCAGGCTGTGAAAGCCATAGGTTTCAAAGGTGAGGTAAAATGTGTCCAGTTCCAGTGTCCTCACATTTTAGGAAAAAAAAAAATAAAAACGAAACAACAGAGAGAGAAGAAGAAGATATTAATTCAAATTTACCTAATCTAGGTTTTACCTAACTATAAGCATTTTGGAAAATTAATTAATTCCCACATTTTTAGTAACTTCCTATAGAACTGCAATTATCCAACAAACTGCTGGGACTGGCAGATTGTTTGGAATGAGGCAAACTTTCCTAGGGAAATAAAGTAAAATAGAAGGAAATCTAGTGGTAAAGAGGTGATTTCACTTCCTGGCATTTTGCCCAGACTGACCATTGCAGAGAGGTCTTGAAGCATTTGCTTGAAAACAGGCAAGGAACACAAGCTTGTGAGAATAAATTCAGGAGAGAGCAGCTGTGAGATGGAGAGGCAGCAGATGCTTGTCTTCACAAGCAGTTAATTCAGAATGAAAAAAAAAATAAAAGGAAGGAAGCATATTCTGAGCCTAGTGAATTAATTGTTGTCGTGGAGGTTATGGGAGGTAAATGCGCCTTTTATAGAAATATCTGTTGCCGTTCATTTTGTGAGACTGGACAGTCTAAAAAGGTTTTAGTTCACCTTAGTGATGCATTTTCCCCCTTTCCCTTTATAAATAATTCCTTGACTTGAAGCATTTCCTTCTCCAGAAGTTTCATGCATTAAATGTTCCTCGCTGTTTGCCTGCAGACTTTAAATTGTTTGTGTGCTTTAGAAGAGGGAGAAGATTTCAGAGAATCTTTCTATATGGCATGCAGGTTTTTTCCTCTCCCATTTATCATGGTAAAAATACAAACACTGCCTTTCTTTGTACTTGCTGTTTAAATGTGTGCAGGGGTACCTATTATTGCTGTCTTTAATAGCTTTGAACTCATAAAATTGTACCTAAGATCTTGAAATCTTACATGACATAAAAGCATAATGAAGTTATTCTTATACTTAGAGGGAGTGCATATTGAAAAGTAGTCTCAAGATAGGTGATTAACATTTTCCTGTGGACTTCCCATGCTCCATGCTGCAGAGTGTTCAGAACTGGGATGCTGGTCCCAGGTAAACCTAGGTAAAGCAGGAAAATTCAAATCATACTTTAAGGAGTGCTCACATGCTGGAATTGGCTTGTGATCTAAGTGGTGGATGTTTCACTTTCATGCTAAGCTTAAAAGCCTAGCAACACTGTCAGCTTATACAATTTAAACAAAGGAAATAAACATCTCTGTTATGACATAGGAGAATGTTGTTTTTCCCCAATAAAACCTTAAAAGTTGAGGTCTGTAAACGCTCAGAATCAAAGACCTCGTGAGGTCACAAGAACGTCTCAGCACGAAGAGCTTCTGTGAAGGATATAACAAGTTTCTGCTTAGCAAACCCATTTCAGAACATGCAGTCACATATTCCAGGCATCAGCAGCTATGTACCTATAAGGAAGACTTGACCTTGTGGTTTTCATTCATGAGCAGATTTTCTTGTGATTCCTGTGACATTGTTTTTGTGTTGTGATTGTGTCACCAGCTTCAGTTTCTTTTTATTTTCACAGGCTCTTGTTACTATTTCTTTTAGATTACATCATAAAATATCTGCAAAGATAGCCAACAGGTTGCTTAGAGAAGCTGTGGGTGCCCCATGCCTGGGGATGTTCAAGGTCAGGCTGGATGAGGCAGCCTGATCTGGTGGGCAGCAGCTTTGATCATGGCAGAGTTTGGGACTGGGTGGTCTTTAAGGTCCTTTCCAAACAAAGACATTCCATAATTCTAGGGTTCTATTCTGTTATCACCTTAGGGCTGCAGGCAGTATGTCTCCAGGAGAGCTATGCATACTGGTTCCCACCTGAGTTTATAGTTCATAGATATGGTCATGTGCTGTGTCGTGTTATATGTTGTGAGTGAAAGCTGAAGTGCTCACATGCAAACTGCAGACCTAGACCCTTCTGCCTATGCCTAAACATTTGTGATTACTTGCCCTCTGATATTCTGAGCGTCCTGGAAATGTTATGTGATCTAGTCTTATGATAAATAAAGCGCTAACTATTGTTTAGCTGGGAAAAAAAAAAAAAAAAAAAAAAAAAACAACCCACAATTCAAATCCATGTAATTGTATTTTAAATAAGCCATGGGTAATAACTCGTGAGAACAAACAGTGGCTTCACTTCCTGGTTTAGTTTAGAATGATGCCAGCCACTGGCTGCCCTTGAAGATTGTTCATGTGAACAGATTTTCTCTTTAGGTAGGAACTGTCATCACTGTTCTGCAAGTTTCAGACCTCCACTATCATACACGTTTTGCAGTTTTCTGTCATACTAAAGCACAGTCATAGTAGTTGGTTCCTCAGCAGACCTAAGACTGGGCAGACCAAAAACCCTGAGTCTGTTCATATTCAGTGGTGTTTTTGCGGTAGTGCAAGCAGTAGCATCAAGTGTGACATGCCATTGCTTTCGCTGCCTGGTACTCAGGGTAACAGTCTGCTATCTTGCTGCACCACTTAGTTCAAGGGGCCTTGGTTTTATATTAGTGAAAGCGAAGTCGTCAAGAAGAGGTTAGAAAAAACAGAATATTAATAAATAATAAAAGAATGAGAGCTGCAAGTGTTTGACCTATCCCTGCTGAGGTGATATCAATCTGAAATGGAATAGAAATGTTAAACTCTTCCCCGCGCAGAGGTCTAGAAATGATTCTGATGTCTGTCAGTAAAAGATAAGGATCAGACCGATAATATATTAGCAGATCTAATAGAGAATAAAGCATAAACAACTCAAGAACAATAGTTACTGCATGCCATCCAGAAATAAGATGTACTTACTTGACAAAGCACATCCTGCTTATGCCTGCTGCTTCAGGGCATGCCAAAGGGGCTTGTTCTGTCAGAGAGGAAAGGCACCAGGAGACTGCAGAAGGCTCAGATTACAGTGGAATTGCATCTATGCCCTCACATGGAAGGGTGGAAGAAAGGCTGAAGGCACTGGATTTGCTCTGTAGAGACTTGCCATTCTATGTAAATTCTGACTGTGAACTGTCCATCCTTCATGTTTTACTCTAAGAACACTTAATGGGATCCACAAAGGATTTTAGGCGCCAGTCTGCTATTTCCAGGTCATGAATGGATCTTCAGAACCTGTATTGTACTGTTATTTAGCCCTCCATGTACTCTATGTTCTTCCCCATTAGATTCCCCATGTACACATTAACAACTAAGGTAAGAGCTGTCCCTCCTGTATAATTCTTATCCTCTGATCTCAGGTGAATCAAACAGCTGAACACAGTGCTGCATGAATTCTTGTGCAAAATGCAGAGTAGAAGGGCAGATAAGGGAAATCTCGTAGCCTGAAGGTTATGGCATTTTTCACAGTGAAGCAGAATTACTTCTGTGCAGTGATCATTCTGTATTTCAAATCCAGTGGAAAAATTTTGTCAGAAGAGACTGAAATGGAAACCCACCTAAGATTTCCTGATCATATCCTGAACCATGGGATTTTTGCTTCCTATCCTTTCTGCTCTACAGTCTGACAAAGGATTTGAATGTATAGCTCTGACATTCAAGTAAGCACATTAATCACTGGGCTGTCTTTTTTTTTTTAAGTTAGGCTGACTTCTTATCGCTTTTCTGATGTGTTGGAAGTGTACAAGTGGGGATTTGCACTCGACAAACCTTCTTTCCTTCCTTCTTCCCTGACAGAAAAGGATTAAGCATGTCTCTATCCCCAGCTGAGTTAGGAACACGGCACATTTGACAGATTGCTCCTTTGAAGTCGATGCTAAATTGAGGCCTGTCTGCAATATTCAGATTGCTTTACAAAGGAAAGAACTCTTACAAAAACATCCAGAGAAACAGTGTTTTTTGCTAAAATGCTCTGCATTGGCCTTTTGTGCATCAGGATCAGGATGGCAATGTTTGCTGCAGGAAAGCCAGTGAAAATCAACCACTTTTAAATGTATTAGTTTTAGCCTTAGCTGCTCTTTGTGCCAGTGTGCGAAAAAGGGATTAATTCTCAAAGACTTATATTTGAATTTTAATAAAATTTAGGAGAATGGATATACTTAATCTCAGCTAAAATCTCAACATTGTATTCTGATACAGATGCTGAAGTAATTGTGATTTCCAGTCACCGTTCACAACTGGTAACATTTCCAGGGGAAACAGGAAGGCGGCTGGGCTGGCATTTGTTCTTTTAGACAATTCTTTGGTGGGAGACAGATAAGGGAGACCGTCATGAGAGATAAAGCTTCCAGCTCCTAATCCCTCTGCCAAAATGTCTGTATTAGTTACTACAGAGCAAATGTTATCATTTTCTTCTGTCAATGTAAAGATTAACTTACTGGTTTAGTTATGCTGAGTCATACAACATAGACATATATATGTATATTAATATAGGGAGAGTGTCTCATATTTACAAGAAGAATCTGGAAGAGCCAATGGTTTCTCGCAGGAAAATAAGTAAAACAGGATTAAGGAATGTTAGAGTCATAAAAATTGTTTTTCTAGATCAGGCAAATGTTACATGAAAAATCCTTCCTCAAAAAGCAGGCATTAGATAGACCTCCAACTTTTGACTTCAAGCTTGTATGATTATGCATATAACTGCGTGTATATATGCAACACCAGTTCAGAGATGTGCTTGAATACATACATTGCTTATAGGCTGTATTTATGGCAACAGGACACGGGACCATGAAACTTTCCTCATTCCCAAAGGGACTGAAATGTTTCTTGTCACCATTAAGGTTTTCCCTAATTTATTTCTCTGTGTGTCACAAATGGTCTCCTGGTAGCCCTAATTCTCACAGGGCTGGTAATGGCACAGGAAAACAAATGAGTTTGTAGTTCTTCTTGTGCTTTTGACATTCTAGGGGCTCCCTCAGTCCATAATATGTTACCACAGCTTCATGGCATATTCATATGTCTCTTCCCACAGAGACATATGTAAGGGAAGCACCCTAAAATGTAGGACCAGGACAAATCAAGATAATTTTCCTATTGCAGCCATATTTTTCAGCGTGGTTCACAAATGAACCTGAGATGGGTACAAATGTACCTGACACAGGCTGCTCGATCCTGTGACTTCTTTGCTAGGGACAGGAGGTGGAAGTGCTG
The DNA here is from genome assembly GCA_036925125.1 of Oreortyx pictus. Classification (NCBI taxonomy): domain Eukaryota; kingdom Metazoa; phylum Chordata; class Aves; order Galliformes; family Odontophoridae; genus Oreortyx; species Oreortyx pictus. The sequence continues at coordinate 37,124,180 of JAUPFR010000006.1, forward strand.
AGCTGTGCCTGTATCAAGCTCCAAAATGCAACACATAACAAACTCATAGATAGTCAATAACATTTGAGTAAAACTCAGTCATTCCTGTACTGGCAGAAAGGGAATTATGTGATCAGTTGTGGTAAAATGGCTTCATTTTCGCACCTGAGTGGCGAACAACAAATATTTTGGAGTTGTCTTCTACCTCTACTCTTTATGATGCCATATTTTGTAAGGTGACCTGTTTGATGCCAACCTGTACTCCATAGTGCGGTTTATAGATTATCTCAAAATAGATCCCCTTCCTGAATAAATGAGTTCTCACTGGACATAATGTGTCCCACTGAAAACGATTCTCTGTACTTCAAAATCAGGGGAAGGGGCTGAGTGAGAAGAAATTGCTGCAAAACATGAACATGCTGGAAAGCTGAACTAACATGGTCTGCCTAAGTGTGTGCATATAAGAACAGCTGTATAAATATGCATATGTGGTAAAAATCTTCCATTTATAGCAGTGGGAATTTGACCACAAGAATCAGAAAGGCTAGAATACCATCCAAAGCACAGCAGAAATCATGAATTAATTTTTACTAGAGTAAACACTGAAATGGAAATGTCAAAATTATTTTTCTTAACAGGGAATAAAACAGCATTTCTATTTCAAAAGAACACAATTTAAAAAGATCTATTTTAATCTGACTTTGTCTTGTTACTATCAACAGCAGAAGCGAAAAATGGGTACTATACAGTGATGAAGAAGTAGGTTGCTGAAGTTACTGGGCAATTAGTGCTCCAGCACATCCAACATTAAGACCAATTAAGATCCAGCATTCTCCTCCTAAGATAAAAAGATTTGATATAGTGCTGTAGTGTAACAGGTACCTTTCCTGTTATCTTTAGATCATAAACAGATGCAGATTATAAGAAACTTTTAAAAAAAACTGTACACAGTCTAGTGAGAGGCTGCTTGACAATGGTTTCTGGGCCAGTTTGGCCCAGTTCCATGACTGATGGGGTGGGGGGACCCACGGACCCACGCGCTGGGGGAAGGGGGAAAAGGGGAAATAGGTAGGGAGATGAGCCTAAAAACAAAACAGCTGCAACAAGCTAAGGGAGAAAAACTACTAAATGTAATAGCAGAATGTGAGGTAACACAGTATCATACAATATAATTGGAATTGAAGCTAATAAATCAAATAAAATTAGAGAGAGGGAGTGTCCCAAACTGAAGGCCTTACTCTAATGCTGAATGCAAGACATCTAGGGAGCACATACCACGGATATGAGCAGTAAAAGAAGGGATGTCTCGTGACTTGCAAACAGTTACATCTTTCCCTCTAAGTGGAAAACAGAAATGGAACAGTAAAAGTCTTCTAGAATATGTAGTTCTTTTTTTCTGAGAATCAGGTACCCGGAAATATTGACAATCCACGGAACTGAAGCATTAACTCTTTAACTCCCATTGCACTACATGATGTTATGATGTGGAATACCAATAACAAAAAATCATAACACCATGACACTGGTACAGTGTACTGATAATAGGTTGTGACTCTCCTCTGCTTCTTTCCTGTAATGCACTGTTTTAAGTCGAATAGCCTCAGGATGTCATGCCCATGTCTAGGCAGTCTAGACTAATTTTCATTCCTGCAGTCATCAGCCTGATAATGGCTGAAGCCTTGATGATCATGGGGCAGCATGCGCTGTTGTTACCAGTGATGTACAAGTTCTATGGAAGAAGTGAGCAGTTATTTTTCCAGCATTATCTGCCTGTCACATACCTTCAAAAGGCAAGCATTAAAAAAAAAGGAGATAGGTAAAAGCTGAATTTATTACCTTGATTTTATATTAGTTGGTTCTTGGCAGTGCTGAAAGGCAAATCAAACTATAAGCTGTTTAGGTTTATTTGCAGTGCTTGTGAATACAAAATTGAAACACTACGCTGGTGTCACCTTCTTGAGCTCCAGCAGCTCGGTGACATTACCATTGCCGTGGGCAGCCTGCTCCATGCCCACCACCCCCTTCTGTTGAAGAACCTTTCCCTGATATCCAGTCTGACCCTCCCCTGACGCAGCTCCATGCCATTCCCTAGATTTTATGACTGCCTCCAGAGAGAGGAGGTCTCCATTTGCTCCTCCAGTCCCCTTGTGAGGAAGCTATAGGCTGCAATTTGTCATTTGGTTTTTAATTTAAAAAGGTCTTTTTTAAAAATTTTGAAGAAAGCTGTGAATAGCTCATTACTGTTGATAAAACTCACTGATATTTTGGTAGGAAATCTCTTAAGTAAGGAAGGATCCTGTAATTTTTATTTTGTTTCTGAATAAGGCTATAGAATACTGCAGGGTGGTACAAAACCAAAAATTGGAATAATTGTACTAACTGAAGAAAGCAGATTGTTGGTTCAGTTGAAGAGCTGAATGGTAAGTGAGTGTAGGTATATGGTTAAACCCTGGAAATTCTTGATCTGATCTGATTACTTTGGAGTAAGAGAAAGAATGGCGAGATGCCTTGGAGGTTCTTGAGGCACTGCTCTGGGATAACTGAGTCAGCTGTGCTGCTGGTGTGTGAGGAGCCAAACAGAAAGCCATAGCTTGTCTTCTGTGCTGACATAGCAAACCAAAGAGGCAGACAAGAAAAAAAAATTGCTTCAGGATTGCCAGTTTGAAAGATGCTTAAAAGCAAACATTGTGGTGGCACCAAAACACAGACATCTGGGAGTATGCAGTTAGAAATTGCCTGTGAGATCTCTGACAAGTAGATCAGAAGTACTTTTCAATAAGACTTTGTGAGCTGTCCTTTGAATTCAGGGCACCTCTGAAAGTATCTATTTGTGTTTGGGAAAAAAAATAAAAATCAATCAATAAGTAGAAACTCCTTTGATTACACAAATAAAATACTGCTTGGTCATGACTCAGAAGCAGTTTCCTAAACTTTTCAAAGTCTTTCAAAAGTGAAATGAAGGGAAATATTGCTTTTTAATGCTAAATTTCAAAAGGAAATATCAAAGAGAGTGAACTGATTCTGCTGCCTTAATAGAGATGCAATCATAATAATACAGAACTCTGAATGTCAAGCTTAAGTGCCTCAAATATCAATATTGAGGGTTTTCTCCAGAGATCATATGCAGTTATATTAACTAAAAAGAGTAAAGTACTGTTTCTGAAAGATGTTGAATTTCTTCATCTCCCTTTGAACTCAGAGAGAAAGATAGGGGTGTCCAGTGCAGAAGAAATTAGAAAGTTATTGGTTAATGGCATTCATCATCTTACTTCCTAAAATTCAGTCTCCTTTGGGTTTCCTTTTGTCTCTCATCATTTCTAGATTAAAGCTTAGGGAAAGGGTAGAATATTAAAATGCTATCCAATTTATAATTGGTTACTAAAGTCAATTCACAGATGACCTTGAAAAAGAATTAATCCAGCAAGCTTATAAAATAGGATGACCCAGTCATTCTGATTAACATCAGAGCAGGTGATGGAACAGTGATGGGGTGGGGGTGATATAAGTCAGAGAAGATTAAAACATCCAGCGTGTTGAAGTATTTATATAGAAACTTCCTCCCCTTGCATCCTGACAAAAATCTACTATTTTCAGTCAACAGTATAAATCTGTTACAAATTCAGCATCTACTCATTGTCATACTATCTGTAAAGCAGACAATAAAATTCTGTCAAAAGATTGTCAGATGGATTTTCCATAAAAGCAGCAGACACTCTTTAGTAAAAATATAAACCCAAATGATGAACATTCAAGATTTGAGAATTCGTGTCTTATTTTCTTGCCTTTTAAAGGGAAATTTGTGAAGTCAGTTGAGACAGGAAGATTAGCTGTGAGCAGCAGCAAGCAGTGGGAAGGTGCTGAGTGAAATTTTTTCTTCAGCATTTTTAAAGTAGCTGACAATTGAATGTCCTGAACTGGTTACTATTGTCTTTAAAAATTTGAACTTTTGACTTTCATTTTTGGGATTATTTCTGTTTGTTTTGTTTTTAAAACAAACTACTACAGATTTTTAGAAGTTCTGTGTGTGAGTATATGAAAGCCATTGACCATCATTTGCATTTTCCTACTATACAGAATATTAAAAGTTTAATTGGAGGGAGGGGCGACAGAAAAATCTGAAACCCACTTTACAGTACAAAACGAAGTCTTCAGACTACAACATGTTCAAATGTCTGTTAAAAAAAAGTGGAGATTCAGATGCTTCACTGGTAAGCTGGTAATCAGATACTTTAAAAAATCTTATATTGGGTGACTTTGTAAGTAAAATTTCGAAATAAAAAGGAAAAACATCAGCTACATGAAATAGTTGTTCTGTGCTTTCAAGTATTTGTCAGGAGACTTCAGAAGGGAAGCACCACAAACTTCAAGTCCTACAGTTCCTTTCAAGGAGTTCCATAGGGAAGACAATCCAAAGGCAAGAAGATAAATATATTTGAACCTATACAAGCTGAAAAAGAAGGGAAACTCCTTCTAATTTCCCCTATTGAAGTTTACCTTCAATGCTAAATTCTGTAATTTTCCTATCAGAGGTAAACTATGTAGTACTATCTAACAATAAAATAAATGAACACAAAGCAGTAGGCTTACGTTTTGTTTTAAATGAACACTATACTAAAGGTATGATTTCTTGCTACAGGTAAGAGGAGTGATGAGTGACTGCCATGTTACTCAGTGTGTTCCTGGAGATTTTCTGAGGAAACACGTAGAATTCAAGCAGAATAGGCAACTGCCTTGCATAAGTTAACACTGCCACAGATCAGAAATGGTACACCCACACTGATGAATGTTAACATATTTTCAATCCATCATAGACAGACAAAGTGCATATAGAGGCAGTAGAGAGGGAGATACACGATAGAGCTGTGGATGAAACAACAGCACAGAAAGTAATCTGTAGGTGATAGCACCTCCACCAAGCAAGCAGGTTTATATGTGAAAGAGCTGCAAGTATGTACATACTGGTGTCTGAGCACCAGATTTTGGACCTAAAATATTGTCACATTCACTTAAACTGTGTATCTAAACTTGTCTCTAATTAATGGGAATCTTTATTAAAGCTTGAAGTGACAGAGCTAAATAGCTGAGTGTCATAATTGTGTGATTTTCTCATCTGTGAGTATTTATGTCTATTTAATTACAGCAATGCTTATGGTCATTACCAAATTTTGCTTCATCTTGGCTCTTTGCAGTTTTATTGATCCTACGTGAATTAGACCAAATATGAAAAGATATTATTTAGTACTAGATTTGACAATACCTTGTTTTCTGTAGCTGATAAATAAATGAATAATTCTACCTTCAGATTTTGCAGTATCTGCAGTTTATTCTATATTTTTAGCAAACATAGTAATCCTATTCTTTGATACTGAGCCATTTTGTTTTGCTCTTTGTCAGTTGATGGTATTTTCATTTGATTTTAGCTGTGGTTTTAAATTTAAAAAGTATACAAAATTGGACATTTTTTTTCAAAACAGTATCTCAAAATCAGGTGGATAGTCAAAATGTTACAAACTAGTCACTCTCTATTCTTCAAGATCAAATCATTTGTAAGTGCTTATTTTCTTCAGATACAAACATCACATTTAGAACCTACATTTCTGTAGCACCCGAGCCATTTATTATTCATTACTTTGCTTATATTTCACATGAATCCATTATTTAATATAGGGAGAGATGCATCACATACATAAAGCTTATTTCCTTATTAATCACATCTCATCCCCCCAATTTTTATTTTTTTTTTTTAAGAAAGAAAAAAAATGAATTTGAGAACATAAAGACTGCTGGAGCGGTTCGCCTAGTGTCCTGTTTGCAACCACAGACAATACGGAATGCTTCAAAGAGGCCAAGAAAGACCCTTGAATTAAACACCAATGAATCTACTGTATAGATTTCTGCCTGGCTACTTCAATACAAGGGAAGTTAATGTCTTCAGGCATTATTGCCTTCGATATTAGAGAGTTTTCTTTTCTCCTTAGACATTTAGATGACCCCAGAACAATTTAACACAAGATTTACATAACATCTTACCTCACATTGGTGCTGGAGATCACTAGGCTTAGAACAGAACAGTTACTGCTCTTTCTAAGTTTCTTACTCCTACTGGAAAACAGAACAGAAAAAGCGAGTCTAGGATTTAACTGTGTCATTGCCTGTAGCATTAAGAAATTTTGCTAAACTCCAATTCATCATGCTCTAGTGATACAGCTGCAGGATAAAGCTCTGCTTCATCCCACTGGTATATTTTTCTTTCTTCTCATGCTTGACAAGCTTAGAAACAGGCATTAAAGCAGAATTTCAGAAGAATCAGTTTAGCTGTTCTGAGGGATCAGACATTAAAAAAAAAAACTGCTTGAGATATCTAAAGAAAAAGTTTAAGAGTTGCTGCTCTAAGGGGGAGCTTAAAAATCAGCATGTGCAACTGAAACTCACAGAAAGGTTTGTGAAGGTCCATTCAGACCAGGAAAACACAGCAGTTTCTATTCCGTGTGCCATTATTCTATACAAGAAATTGGTTATTTGAGTTTTTGACCCAGAGAGTCATCCTGAGTATCTACAGTCAGTGTCTTTGCTAGCTTATAGTCTCAGGAAACCTGTTCCAGTTCTTTCTGACATACACTTTCAATTCTGAGTCACTGATAGTTCACTCAGTACGGCAGCAGGGCTAAGGAGCAGATAAATGTGTCAGAAATTATGAAGCATTGGTTATTAATGACTAACTATGATTTTACCACATGTACATTACCATATTAGACTTCATTAATCTTTTCTCTTTAAGAATCTGGACCTCAGCCATTGCTTATACTTCAGCCCCTTTCCCCTTCAAGCTCAGCAGAATCCCACAGAGCTTATGCAGCCATCAAGAGTTGAGTATTTGCAGCAATTTCTGGGTCTCAGCCTCAGCCTGCTGCACACTGCTGCCCTTTGTTCACAAATATCTTCTCTTCGGTTCTGAAATACGGTTGGGCTGTACTGCAAGCTCAGTGTACTGCTTAGAGATGCTTTGCCAAGGCTTGCACATAATTTTCCCTTCATTGTTTCTGGTGTCACTGAATAATTCACCCTGGTTCCTTAATTTTTTAGTTGTGGATGAGCCTCTTGGTGAACAAGAAAATGTATTACCACCTAGGGGCCTGATCTCACAAGGTGAAGAATGCTCTCATTTCTCAATAAGTCACGACTCTGACAAAAGCTGAGATACTGCTAGAGATTAGTAGACAGTTCTGTGTTACTCGGTAGGCAGCACTGGATATGCTGCTATCCTAAATTTAAAAAGTTTTTGGAACTGCAGCAGTACCTCACATACCCCTCATGGAGGCTTTCATTTTCTTGGTAGGGGGTCACTGCCCTTAACCTTCTCCTGAAATCCAGGTCCCAAGAGGGAGTTCCTTTTCAGCTCTTACTTGAAATAACTTTCAGTATTTTACTGAATAAATGTTTAATGTAATGCACAAATTTAGCAGTCACTTTCCCATGCAATGCATTTTCTGATAAACTTCAGAATGCCCAGCTTTGTGTCTTTACCCAGCTCTTGGAAATTGTCTTTCTTGACTTTTGAGTACTGCAGGAAAGGTAAATCAGCTTCAGCTGGTGAAACACTTTCTTACTTTCTGCTTAAATGACAGCCTGAAGGCCATTTTCTTAAATGGTATCTGTGATTCTCTACCAGAATAAATATGATGGTGAGTTCCCTCTTGAGAGGAAGCAGAGCCCCTCTGTTTCCCATCCCCTGACTGACACTGACTTGGGAGCACAGGAATTCTGATGGCACTGTTTTAGGTTGTAGGTTGAAGTAGAATCAACATGTTTTTGAAGTACATCTCCCAGACCAAGCACCTGAAGTGATATAAGTAAAGGCTCTGTTGTATTTTAACTTCCTGCAAAGATCTTAAGGACCATAATTTATACTAAAATAGCATGAGATCAGAGCCAGGTATATAAAATTTCAGGTTTTCTCTCTGAATAGTTCTGATGAGCTTCTTGTAGGGTATCTAGATTCAATCCTGTTTATGATGATCAGTAGAATATGTGGGTACATGCACTGACTAGTCTTTTAAAAGGTCTTGTTAACACTTGCTCATCTGATAGATTTTCTGAAAATGGAAGTATGAGAACACTGCCACCCTTGTTTGCACTGACAAAAGGTCAGAGATCACATTACATTAAATGTTCATGCTATGGAAGGAGCAGTTAAGAGAATACTTTCATTTTTGTTCTGTAGCTGCAAGGAATTAATGTTGTTTTGCAGTTAGAATTTCAAATTCCTTTGTTATGCTTTGCTATACTAGACACATCTAGTATAACTACAAGAACATCTAGAAAAGCACTCATTGATCAAAGCTCTTATTTAATTTCAGGAGACTTAAATGTTTGTAATGACTGCTCACTTATTCCGTGAACAGACTACATATAGATCTAAAGTAAAATTAACAAGGAAGAAGCACAGTGTTCACAACCTGACACTGAGCAAGGCTGAGCACATCCTCCTCTCTGCTGATTTTAGGCACAAGATATCTAAAAAACAACATAAGGAATAAAGTCATCCTTGCTTTATTTCCACCTTTTGCACAAAATATCTTTGCAATCTTGGGCGAATAACCAAAACTCAGCCTAGTGATGTACAAAACAGTATTGGCACAGGTTGGGCAAAGAGACTTTTGCAGGATTAAGAACTGAAAGTGGGCTTCCAAGTTATCAGCTGATGAAAATCTTCTTTGCATAGGACTGGAGAAATGATGATTCCATTCCAGAGCGGCCTGGAGCTAGAATCTGACCTCCCAATAATTTCCTCCCAGCCCTCAAATTATTCAAATTGTGCCAGTAGAAATGGAAAGTGGGAGAAGCCAAGGAACAAAACGTTAAACTTTCAAACACACACAGAATGTATTTGCCTGGAAGTGTAAATAACAATGACATCAGTACTTGATCTACTAGGATCCTACAGAACTGAATGATATGGCTACGGCATCAAGAGTATCAGCTAGCAATGTGCCCCACCACTTCCCTTTTCTGATTACAAATGAGTATTTCCAGTACTGTTGTTATTTCAAATCTCTTTTCAGTTTCAGGTATTACTTTTCCAAGCTCAGGTATATTCTTAATTAAAATCCAGTAAAGAAAGCTCGAAGGGTAGCCTATGACAAAGACTCAGAACAAATTATAAAGGCTTCAGTGATTTAGCACTGACATTTTTTTTCCAGTAGGTTTAGTTTAAGGGACTGATCACCTGTTAAAGACAGAAAAGCGTAGATTAAACATTTAAGTCTTAAAAACTGAATATCTGACAGCTTTGTAGGAGAATTAACTCAGCTTTACAGACCTTAAGTTCAGCCAAATTAGCTTTGAAGTTAGTCACCCTTGTAGACTAGTCCCTGCTTCTGACAGGATTTTACCAGATGCCTTGTAATTGCAGCAGCAAGGTACCATGTCAATAAATATGTCAGTAAAAATGTTACACCCTAACATTTAGATGGCTTTACCATTTCAGTCTTTCAAGCCAAATCCAACCTGTTTTACTGTTAATCTCCGCTACATAGATCTGTGAGACATCAGCTGAGGAGCACTTCATTTACGTTTGCTCTTAGAGCTTGTCCTGTTGGGAGTGCCAAATACCATCATCTTCCAAGGAAACCCAGAAGAATTGAAGCACTTTGCAACCTCCAGGATTGGATCATATACTGAGTCATCAGCTTTGCAGCCATGGAGCGCCTTACTTTGCTAAGGGAACAAGCTTCAAGAAGAAACAACTCTGCCAGAATCAGCATTTTATCCTGGACAGTTTTGAAATACCAGCAGTCAGGGGCCAAACTCTTGGGGCACCAAGCCCTCCTGCTGCTTAACCTGGCTGGCAGTTAGAGCTGCTCAGCACTTACCAACTTAGGGTCAGCAGCTGCCACTGCCTTCAAGGACAGTAGCTTTAAATGGTTGTTGAAACATATAAAGGTCGCCAGTCTTTGCATCTCCACCCAGTGCAGATGCAGATGCAGTACTTTTGCCTATGAGCAGGTCAGTTGTGATTTTTCTCAGCCTTGGTTTGACTGCCCTTGAAAACTTGCCAATGAAGAACTAAAAAGGAAGAAGTTCTTGTCAATGGTGCAGTGATAAATGGAAGGAGAATGTGGGAAGCGTGTGATTTATGTTTAAAGGGAAAATAAGAGATACCTTCTTGCTGAATAGGTTAACAATAATGGATTTAATTCAGTCATAGTTTCAGAAATCGTACCACACAAAATCCTGCAATGCTGAGTTAAGATATCAGTAGTAATAAGATATGAATCTTGATGAAGTATATAAGAAAAGTAAACTTTTTCCTTGATGTCTTCCTCTTTCCAGTTAATATGTTGGATCTGATCTTCATCACATACAGCTAGAGGAATGGGGCTTCTCTCAGAGACTTTGTGGCTACCAGCACCTCCTTGCCATGTAACCCCAAAATCCTACTTACAGGGTCCTAATGCAGTATGTAAATGCTAAGATATGCATATGGTCAAGGCTGTTGTAACAATATCTGCTTTGCTTGCAGTTCCAAAAAGAAAAAAACCCAAGAACTAACAAAACTCACAGAAACCCCCAAAGCACCAAAAAACAAGCAATTAGAACAACAACAGCAACAACAAAACAAACAAAACAAAAAAAAAGACACAAAAACATTGTTAATTTATTTCAGATCACTGAATAACTAGATTCCTGCTCACATTTTCAGGTCAGGCTGGAAAAGCATTTTCAGGAGTATCTGCCAAATTGAAGACACTAATTGAAACTATAATGACTGGTTTGAGTCTTACTGAAATCTTGAACAGGTATTTAATTAGAGTCATAGAATCCTTAGTGTTGGAAGGGACCTATAAATGTCATCTTGTCCAATTTCCCAGTCATGAACAGGGACATGCACAGCTAAATCAGGATATCCAGTGACTGGTCCAGCCTTGCCTTGAAATTCTCCAGAAATGGGGCACCCACCATGTCTCTGGGCAACCTGTTCCAGTGCCTCACCACCCTCACTGTAAAAGACTTTTTCCCTATATCCAACCTAAATCTACCCTCTTTAAGTTTGAAGCCTGTTCCTTTTTTTCACCACAGCCCCTACTAAAGAGTCTGTGCCCTTCTTTCCTGTAGCTCCCCTTTAGATATTGAAAGGCCACTCTCTGATCACCTCTCAGCCTTCTCCATACTGAACAGCCCCAGCTTTCTCAGCCCATCCTTGTAGAAGCGGTGTTCCACCCCTTGGATCATTTTTGTGGCACTCCTGTGGATATGTTCCACCAGGTCTATGTCTCTTGTGTACTGAGAACCCCGCATCTGGATGCAGTACTCCAGGTGAGGCCTCACCAGCACAGAGGAGAGGGACAGGATGACCTCTCTCAGCATGCTGGCCATGCTTCTTTTGATGCAAGATGCACCTTTTGATTACTTAAAACCTTTTTTTTTTAACTCTTTTTATCCTTCCTTTTACTTCTAAAAGTTGAGACACTTCACTACTTGCTCCAGTAGCTATTTGCAAGCCCCCCAGGCATACACCAGCTTCCCTCTCAATTCTTGTCTCCACTGTAGAAAGCTGCTGGGTAGTAAAAGCAGACCTGATGATCCCTGCTGGGTTTCCTTATGTTCAATTTCTCCATTTTTTGAAGGAAGGACAAACTTCAGTAAAAGTGTCTGCCAGGGCTAAGACCAATCTTGAACTTTTCTTTCAATCAGAGCAATTACAAGATAACTCTCTTCCTTTTAGCCAGCAGTGCTCACTATGCTAAAAGGAGCTTAACTACCTCAACATTTCTGCCAAATGTCACAGGAATTAGGTGGTGGGTTCAGAAATTACTGGAAAAATTGTTCACCTGTGTTGCTAACAAGAATTAGCTGTGGCTAATTAGGCTACTAATGTAGCAAGGTTCTACTATTGTTGGAGGTTCCTCCTGTGCAGATTTTTTTTATCCCTGCTGATGAGCTGGGCCACACATCTTTACTGTGATAGAACAATATCAGATTATTCATTATCTAACAGGCTGTTGGTGCAAGTGAATTGCTCCAGTTTGGGTGTAATATGCTATCAACACATTACATGCCTGACAGCTGTAGCTCTAGGTCTAGAACCTCGTTTAGCAGAAAGAAAAAGGAGATGGATTTTTCATACCATGCTGTGGTATGAATTTATCCTTGAGTGAATCTGTATTGCATTATCACATTGTGTTACATATCATAAACTGATGTTAGCCAGATACATACATAGATACATATGTGATGCAGCTATATATATATCAAGCTGTTGTTTATGGAGATTCCCAGCCTGTGGTATTCCTACTGTGGTATTCCTACTTAGGAAAAATAAAAAGCTACTGCATCTGTACTGCTACCAAGCACATCCATGGTACCTCTGGTCTATATGCACTGACTGGCAGTGTGGGATATCAACGTTCCCAGGCAGAGGTGCAAATCCATTATGACTTCTATATTGAGAACACGTAGAAATGATCACTTTCTGTGATCTTAGGAATAAAATAAAATTAAAAACCAACAAACAAACAAACAAAAAAAACAACCAAGAAGTAGATAACAGGCAAATTTAATACCCTCAAAGTCTCAGGAAGACAAGGAGTGCAATATATCCTTAAAATGAATCGGTTTTTTGTAGTAATTAAATGAGAATTTCAGAAGATAATCTACAGTTTTCCACTTTTACAAGGCTAATTTTTATGGCCTCTTGATCACCCAAAATAATGAGTCAACACTGAGATTTAGCCTTGGAAACCATTTATTTACCCTCTGGTTTCCTTCAATTCTGTTACAGTGACCAGTTTAAATCTTCTTTAATCTACTTCAATTCTGGAAAACTGATAAACAAATACTAATTATAAAGATGCTGAGTAAGCATTGTGAAAGAGGATGAAGTGAAAGAAATAGCTATGGAAGGGAGGGTAATGTAACAATCTTTCAACTCTGCTGTGTATGTCACCATATGTGATTTTCTATTCCCTCTCACACCATGTCCACCAGCTGATCTCCTACAACTAACCCCTGTCTTTTCCTTCCACAGTTTGGAGCCCCCTCACATGTGTTTGCAGCACTGCTCATCTCTTCTCTCCCCTGTGGCCTAATGTGCCTGATCTTGCCCATTGTAGGTTTGCCCTCTGGCAGTCTGTTGAGACAAGCTGTATTCACGTGGATACTAACCTGCTGACCTTGAGCTGAGATTTTTCTCAAGTGACTTGATATACTGGTTGCAGCCTCAAGCTCATAAACCAGCCCTATGTTGCTTCATCAGAAATAATCCCACTTGAAAACTTTTTATGCTAGGCGCCAGCAGTTAAAATAGGCCACAGTGGGAAAGAATTGCTGTATTCATCTTTGTTTTCTTCTTTTCCTAACACTTTTTGACACTTGGTTGAAAAAAAAGTTGCAAACGTGAAAGTCTGCTTAACCAGACATATAACCACATCATCACTTTATGCCCCTGAGAGCTCCAGGGATAATGTCAGCAACAGAAAGTGTTGTGACAGAGCAAGGCATGCTGCTGTGGCAAAAAATGCCAGGGAGAAGAAAAAACATAGAAAAGGCAAAGCTTAAAGATTTCATTTTCCAAATGTGAGTGAAGATAACATTCTCTTGAGATAGAACTGGAGAATAAAGTACTAGTTAATAGAACATACTCACCCAGGAAGATGTATATAGATATGCTAAAAAACAGTAGGAAATATTTATGGGTATGAATTGTGATTCATGTCCTTAATTTCTCCTCCTTGATAAACACAACATTTTACTAACAACAAGCTTATCATTTTCATATTTACTCACTGACAGTATTATTTTGTGGATGAGCTAGTGGAGTGCAAAATAGTTAAAGTAACTTATTTTTGGTATTGCATCCAGTAAAATGGAGCAGTGTGGCAGGATAACAGCTTTTGTTTGGAAACAAGAGCCTCTGCTTTGCCTACCCCATAAATACAGTTACATTTCTGTCGCTGCTGTGGTGGCTGCTGACTGGTTGCCACGTTCCTTCTGCAGTCATTAGTCCTTTATTACACCACATGGAATTACTGCTTGCTGAGAAGTTATACAAGAAGACACCAAGGGTCTGCAGCCACCTTCTAGTACCATTCCCTGTAGGCTCATACCCTACATCATACACATGCAGAGTAATTGCACTCCTTTTCTTCAGTCCTTCATGCAGACACATACAGTATTGCCCAAGTTCTCCCTTCAGTTCTCTGTGTGAAGCCATTAAGTCATTCTGAAGTCTCACTGAGCAGGAAGATACCAGTCTCTGAGAGAGGCAGGATCTTTCACTCTGAGCACCAGGCCCTGGTTTTACCAATAAAGGCTTAAAATCTTCCAAATGCTTACATGGTCATCTTTAGTTCTGATACTGGAGGAGACTCAGGAAATACAGGTATGTTTCTTGCTTCTGTCACAGGTTTTCTGTGCTGTCCTGGACTTGGAAGGATTTGCAAATGAGCAGACCCCTTAAATTCAGATAGATGACTCAGTGAGCATGGGTTTCTGCCTTCTCTCTATCACATGAAGGCTTTACTGAAGCATTGTTATCTTCACTTTTTATCTTACATACCCAACATATTCAGGAACTATCCTCACTGCATCTTTAACATCTTCTTCTAGATTGCTTATTTCATTATGAAGGAATCTAATTTAGATAGCTGAAATAATTGGTTGCCTTTTCTAAGATGTTATACTATAGCATCTTACTTGTGCTTTTTCAATTTCATGGTGGATTAGAATGAATATTTTGTTAACCAGCAAAAGTTGTCATCTATTTAAATACACTATCTTAGAGATATGTTCATTCCTATGCAAGTGATGTTCTAATGATTCCTTCTATTTTCAAAGTTATTTTGAGGAATTCAAAGTCAACTCTATTAAGCTGATAGATCCAGATCTGTCATTTAGGGAAGAAAAGCTCCTCTTAACATATAAGTGTCTGGCGCTCATAATGTCATTTACAGCTCTGAGTTATGTGCCTAGGCACGATGTTTCATAAGGCTCTTAGCTCCACCTGGATTCACCCCAGAAGACAGAACTTCTAGAAGACAGTTTTTATTCTCCCTAGATCCCATTTTATTTTACCAACATGTTTAACTGTGAAAAAAATACTTCCAGTCTTCATGAAAAATTGCTTTCACATCGTCGCTAAATCTAAATGAATGCAAGAGACACTGTCAAAAATTCACTCCAATACTTTCGCTGACATATGAGGACTAATGATTATTTGGCAGTCTTATTACTGTAATATTGATAGTCTTCCTTAAAAGATTTTTATATTATTATTTGATGTTTGTCTGTTTTACTTCAGTCAAATGTGCATGCAATTTGCACCTAATTAAGCACTTGACACTTAAATCCTGTTTACAGTTTTCCACACTACTCTTCCTGATAAGAATGAATTAAAAATGATTTGTCTGCACTCAATCAACTATTCTTCTCTTGTAAAGTCTTCATATCCAGGAACACTGATGAACAAATTAAGATGTGTCCAAACTATATAAGAATAAATCTGTAATGAAAGAATTCAAAACAATTATATCTTTCAAATGACTACTTTAAGGCTTTGGGGTGATTCCCAATACACTAGTGAGTAGAATTATAAATAAGAAAGTTCTAGTACAATATACATTTAGGTAAGGTACTTCTGTTTTTCAAATGCTTCCACTTTTGGGGCACTGTGCTGCAAAGAAGACTTCAGGGACAGTGGAAAGATGTGGAGCTGTCTTGGTAGTAATGTGAGCTCAGATTCTGTGTTCTGATCAGTTACTGTTTTTTGGAAACAAATATTTTAGGATGATAGTTTACAGTAATTTTCCATAAAGCAGTGTCTGCACATGCAAGGAATGATATTCAGGCCATGGTCTCCCATAGCCTTTCATATGCACTACTGTCCAGATTCCAGGTAGTAGCATCTATTCATCTACTACATCCACAAAACAGTTTTTCAGATGGAACTACAGTGAAAGGGGTTCAAATGAGCTTTTGAAATGCTGTCACTAGAAATAGAAATTGAAGAGTGTTCCTTTTGCGCCACTGCCCAGAACTATGACTGAAAGTTGGGAAAGGACTACAGCAAAGCAGGAGCTGTGAGAAATCACTCACAGTGAATCAAGTGTGATCAAAGTGAATTAAGTTTTGATATATAACATTTTCCCAAACTGGTGCTTACATGGAGGCTTTTTAAAAACATTTTTGAAATGGGGAAACATGATGGGCCAACTGTATCCTGGGCTGTAGTAAAAAAGGGGTGACCAAAAGGGAGAGGGAGGTAATTGTTCCCCTCTATCCAACTCTTGTGAGGCCCAATCTGAAGTACCTCATCCAGGCCTGGGGCTCCCAGCAAAAGAAAGATGCAGAGCACTTTGAACGGGTCCAGAGGAGGGACACTAAGATGATCAGAGGGCTGCAGCTCCTCTCCTATGAAGAAAGACTGATGGAATTGGGCTTGTTTAGCTTGGGGAAGAGAAGGCTCTAGAGATGCCTTCCAGTACTTGAAGGGAGTATATAAACAGGAGTGGAAATGACTGTTTACGCAGGTTGATAATGATAGAACAAGGGGGAATGGTTTTACACTAAGATAGGGGAGATTAAGGTTAGATGTTAGGAGGAAGCTTTTCACTCAAAGGGTGGTGATGACCTGGAACTGGTTACCCAGAAAGGCTGTGGGTGCCCCATCCCTGGAGGCAATCAAGGCAAGGCTGGATGTGGCTCTGGGCAGCCTGGTCTAGTGGTTGGTGACCCTGCCCACAGCAGTGAGGTTGAAACTAGGTGATATTTGAGGTTGTTTTCAACCCAGGCAATTCTATGATTCTATGAAAGAGGAAGGGAATCCCCTGGAGGGGAAAGTTTTTAATGTACTCTATCTGTGAAGAGACTACATTTCCATTAATACCTCAAAACTATCTGTGCATTTTTCTGTATTTGTTTGGGGAGCTGTTCCCTAGGATGATTGCAAAATACGGATGCTGGACAAGATGTCTTCATTACCAGACTGTGGGAGATTTAACATTTGTCTGTGGCTTTTCTTTCCTAACCACAGGAAGCCTGTGTGTGTGCATGTGTGTGCTGGTGTACAGCACAAGGGTTATGGATTGCCTTCCACCTAGTATTTGACAACAAAACAATATACATCCCACTGTGCCCCAGTGCTTTATTTAAACCACGTTTTCCACATAAGCAACTACAAGCAGTTTGTAGCCTTCAGAAGTGTACTGCAGTTTAGCAGATAATTAGCAATGTGGATAGCTAATTTTGCATTTCAGTTTATTTACAGTAAAGATGCAGAATCACTCTTGCACATGTTTTCCTGAGCAGAGCCTTGGTTCCTGAATTTGAACTGCAAAGAGTAGAGCAACAACTACTCATAGTGTTTAACAGCTCCTATATTTGGTTGACAAGTACAGAAAAATCAGTTGTGCACTTTTCCATGCTCTTTTTGATGAGAAATTATGTAGCGCCACCTGATGAGGGGCTCCCTAGGTGCTGAGATCAGAAACTGCAGGAGTGTGCTACAGCTCTCATCTCCTAAGTGCACTGGGAGATCCCATGGAAATGAGAACAGAGGACTAGATGTGTATTATAGAATCATAGCATTACTGAGGTTGGAAAAGACCTCTAAGATCATCTTGGTCAACCACTGACCCATCCCCACCAAGCCCACTAAATCATGTCCCTTAGTGCCATATCTGCATGGCTCTTGAACCCCTCCAGGAACAGTGACTTCACCGCCTCCCTGGGTATTCTGTGTCTGAGCCTGCAAACAAAACCACTTAGAAGCTCTGTACGTTCCTGGACTGACTCCACAACTGCTAACTGGAGAAAGGAGGTGATTATAAAATCACATGGGAACTGAAATTGTAAAGCACTGAGGGGGTAATGAAGAAATAAAACAAACCCAGAGAGATCTAGGAGACAGAACTATCAAAATGCAAAATGAGCTTCGTTCAATATGTAAATCAAACTGAATCTGCATTTGCTTTCTCTCTTACAGCAGCCTGTAATTAGGACTACTCTGACTGTTTGTTGCTGATTCAGGAGCCAAAAGAAAATCTAGTTAATTCACTAACACTGCAAAAGCCTGTGGCTGAGAGGAGAGTTTCATTTCATGAAACAAAAATATGAAAATGACCCACTGATGATGTAAAATATCTTATTCATAGATTCATAGATTCATTAGGTTGGAAAGGACCTGCAAGATCATCTAGTCCAACCATCCTCACACCACCATCCCTACCCACCAAGCTACTAAATCAAATCCCTTAGCACCTCATCTAAACGCTTCTTGAACAGCGCTAGGGACGGTGCCTCAACCACCTCCCTAGGCAGGCCATTCCAGTGCTGGACCACTCTCTCAGAGAAAAAATTTTTCCTCAAATCTAATCTAAATCTTCCCCAGCGCAACTTGTGGCCATTCCCTCTTGTCCTGTCATTAGTTACCAGGGAGAAGAGGCTGACCCCCTCCTCACCACAGCCTCCCTTCAGGAAGTGGTAGAGTGCAATGAGGTCTCCTCTAAGCCTCCTTTTCTCCAGACTAAACAATCCCAGCTCCCTCAGCCGCTCCTCGTAAGACTTGTGCTCCAGACCCCTCACCAGTTTTGTTGCCCTTCTCTGAACACGCTCCAGTGCCTCGATGTCTCTCTTGTAGTGAGGGGCCCAAAACTGAACACAGTACTCGAGGTGCGGCCGCACCAGAGCTGAGTACAGGGGGATGATCACCTCCCTGCTCCGTCCCTTTAACATGCAGTAACATTTCTGGCTATCTCAAAATCCAGCTAAAAATTAGAGGAGGGGAGAAAATAAGACTGTATTATTAAATTAAATAGTCGAGTACTTCTGTCTCCAATCAAAAAAGTAAGGTACTTAAAACACGGTGATATATTTTGTATTCATATGTTGAATTGCTTTGGAATTACTGTGTATTTTGTTGAGTGCTGGGTGTCATTACTGGTCAACATTAAGAGTATACTGTAAAAATCATTTTAAGATATATGGCCTTTAAAGACATTTTGAGCTGGAGATCCTGTGAATTGGCTGCTAGTGAGTTACATGACTTGCTTATAATATGTCTGGAAGGTTACATTGACACAGTTTATGATAACTCAGGATATAAATTTAAAGAAGCTACTTAGATTTGGTTTTCCTTTTAAATTAACTCAGTCTAATCAAGACTGTCACCTCTATGATTAGGTTTGAATTACCTAAAAAACTAAATACACTCAGATTACATTGAGAAACAGAAAAGCAATCAAAATGGACAAGAAAGTTGCTTGTATCACACAGCTGGATAGCTCCATTAATAAGCTCAGAAAGAGATTTCAGGTCTTTAATAAGAGTAATATTTCTAAAGACAGAAGACTGTTGCAAAGATACCAGGCTGCCCAAAATTAATCAAAATGTGCATTAGATGTTAAGGAACCCAGATATAACCATTCTTTAGCGTACTTCTCTGAAATATAATTTTCTATATAATCATGAGCAAAAACTTTCAGTGACCACTGCACTAACATTTTCCATATTAAGGAATACTTAATTTTCTAAGTGAATTTTATTTACCAATTATGCTCACAATAATTATCACAATAATTCCTGATGCCATTTATTTCAACATTTAACACTGTGTTTTAATTGCCCTACGGGAGCTCCAGGAAATTCATAATAGCAGTTATTTTTTTGTGACAAAACTATTATATGCATTTTAAACAGGACCTTATAAGAAATAAACAAAAATTATATCACAGATTTATTGCCTATTGCCATTGAGTTGAACCCTAGATTTATATCTTGAATTTGATAACTGAAATACACCAATCATTAAAGCATGAAGATGAAAATATAATCTGAACCAATACTTGATTTGTCACGAAATAAACCTGAAACATTCTAATATTGTGGTCTCTAAAGACCAAATTCATGTGACCTAAGTTCTACTGTAACCCATCTCAGACGGCATTTTTTTCAAACTGGTTCTTCAGAAAAGCCTAACTGCAAAGAATAGTACTCCATCTTGACAAAAGCTATTTTAGAAAAACAAATCTAGATTTTCCTGCAGAATTCTTCAATTTTAACAAATGACTACCAGATTATGATGATTTTTTTTTTTTTAAAGAAACTCTACCTCTCCTAAACGATAAACTTTGTGACCATACTCAGCTTATCAAACTGTTCACCAAGGTCTGGCAGCAGTGCAGTGTACCTCTTGCTTGTGCCCCTCCTGCAAGAAACAGGCAGCACCAAGGTGGTTCTTGAAGTTTCGGAACAAATTCTTCTGATGTAGTAAGATTTCTAACAGAAGACTAGAAGAGCAGGCCTGATAAGCCTACACACCAAAAATGGTATGTTTCTTCTCTTAGGATAATAAAATGTTTTAATTATGATAAGTCATTCCCCCAGATCCTAAAAAAGAAGCAGTGTTCAATGCAGAGCTGTCTGTAGATTTTTTCCACAAACATTTACAATAGTGAAGGTGAAAGTCACACTTTAACATCCTTTTTTCCAGATAAAAGCCCAGTTCTGTAAGCAGAACATTCACAACTTCTATTGATTTCAATACAAATTAAATGTTCCACTTTTTCACAGAATTGCATGTAATAAAAGGGTATGTCACATCTCACAGATGCTGTTATTAGTCTATGAATAGCATCAGTTGAAAGACTGATCTTTACAAACACTGAACTGCTCTAAAATGCATTTTAAACATCAGCTGTAAGAATTACAAGTTTTCTCTGCAAAAATCAAATGCCTTCAAACTATTCTTCCTCTGCAATCCCAGCAGCTCACACAGCCAGAATAAAATCACATTTGGACTTCTTGATTCGCCTTTAATCATAGTAATTCTCTTCAGTTTTACTGACTACAACGGCATGAAGTCCCTTGTGCACAGCTCTCTGCTTTTGAGCATTTTTCTTTCTTCTCCCCTAAGTATATGACTGTTAGCATCACTTTCTCACTTCTTCCTGCTTGCTCACATAATGCTTATAGAGGACTTTTCCAGCATCCTGCTGGATGCTGATGCCAAGGCTGTAAGTGTAGAGTATTCACAACTGATTTCACCTCTTCTTTTTAGACTAGATGCATCGGGCATTCTAATCTTCGCCTGTTCTGCAATAACATACAACTTATAGCTGTATTGTTACATGCAATTTTCCCACTATCCACTGACATGAAGAGTAATCAGCACAATCAAACAGCCATAGAACAAACTACCTTGCTATGAATCCATGGGTCTTGCCATGACCACCTCATTAATCCTGGAGAACCTCCTACGCTGGAGCTGACTGTAGGAAAAACTGCTCAGCTAAATAAAATACCAATAGCACTTATGAGCAGGGCTTCATTTGTATTTGCAAATAAACATGTATACTTCTAAATAAATAAAAACTTAATGCACCTTTATTTTATTTTGGCCAACAGCCAAACCACTTGATTCTGTGATTCTATGATACCTGTTTAGTGTATTGATACAGCTACAGATCATGGCAATGAGGCATTAGCAGAAGTTGAGAGCATCCAGGAGACAGAAGCACAGTTGCCAAAAGAGGTAATGTAAA
Organism: Oreortyx pictus; assembly: GCA_036925125.1. Taxonomy (NCBI): domain Eukaryota; kingdom Metazoa; phylum Chordata; class Aves; order Galliformes; family Odontophoridae; genus Oreortyx; species Oreortyx pictus. The sequence goes on from JAUPFR010000006.1 coordinate 37,145,695, forward strand.
GAAAGTAGCAGAATGCCAGTCGCTGTGTGCCTTTTACATGTCACTTCATCTTTCAAACACAAAGTCCTCCCCACATACCGAAATATGAGTATATGAATCAACTGGCACAGAAATTTTGGGAAAATTGAAGTCACTTTTTGCCAGTTCACTTCAGATGAACTTATGCCACAAAACAATGCCTTGAAATGTATTTGGAAACAGGTGAACGTTACCTAATTGTATCCAGAAAATTCAAGGATAAGTCTGCTCATGCAAAATTAAACAATGAGCCTGTCACCTCCTTTCACAGTGCCAGAACTGCATGTGCTATACTGCATGCTGATGTTAACAGCTCTGTGTTACAGCTATGTAGAAACCTGCCTCATGTTAAACTCTACATTTGCTCACCCTGTAGGTTATTGGCTTTTGGGAGACCACAGTATTTTCCTGTTCCAGAGTATGGTCCTGAACAATGGAAAAGGTTGGAGGTAAATTCCAGTTTTATGCAAACCTATGAGCAAGACACAGCCTTTAGAGTGAATCACTCTGGGATCTGAGCAGAGGGCAGCTACAACTCAAACACACATCCAAAGCATAACATCTCTCTACTTCTGATAGTACTGACCCATTCTCAAACCACTTCAGAATATTAATGTTGTCTTCCTAGATTAAGCAGCAGTAGTGAAAGGTAGCAGGAAATCTTTCTCATCCATTTCCCTCGCCCATAGACCTCCTTTCCTCTAGACACAGCAAACCTTCTAGTATAAAAAGCAAAAGCCTCCTTGACCAATTTAAAAAAATCCTGTTTAGTAATTCTCAACTGAAAGTAATTTGATAGCACTGAGAAAGAATATTAGACTAAAACAGTTTTTATTTAAAAAAAATGGTCAATAATAAGGTTTTTTTCAAATTACATACTCTGCTTCAATTTTAAAGGTAGTTTACTATAGAAAAGAAAGAAAGTTCAAAGACACGTGATTCATGCATCAGTAGCTTTCTGGTCTCTAAAGTGCCTTTAAAAACCACTTCTTTCTTTTGTTTTCCTACAGAAAGAGTACATACAAATCCTCTTTCATGGAAGACATACTAAATATATATATATTTATACATATATATATATATGTATACATAATACCAGACTGGCAAAATTGTTTGGGTCTTCACGACCTCTGAACTGTTTTGACCTATGTGTAACTAGACAGTGTGGTAGGAAAAAGTTGGTCATTCTGGTAAACACTGAGTTTTGCTGACAAGTGATGGTGAGCTTTAACACAATTGTATAATACCTGCTAGCATTCCTGCACACTTGGTCATACAGATAGTGTCATGGTGTCCAGCAGCTCTCCTGCTGGAGAGCAGTGCTCACCATGGCTGAGAGAAGAGACTTCATCTGGCTCAGCAGTACTTCTGTTTGCTCTCTAGTTAATACTGGGTGCATTCCTTGTATGTAGAAAGATGTCCTTGGAGGAAGATGATGAAATAGCAGAGTTTATTGCTTTTATCTGATGTATTGAATTGAAATCAGGTTTCTGCTTGATTATCTTGAGAACTTCACAAAATTTTCACACATTCACAGAGTCACAGAGTCACAAAACTGTAGGGGTTGAAAGGGACCTCTAGAAATCATCTAGTCCAACACCCCTGACAAAGCAGGCTCCCTAGACAAAATTAAATTTTAAATTCATTATATTTTAATGATGTACTTTATCAAAGATAATTAATTAAATGATAACAAGATGTATGTATTTATTTCTGAAAAAGATGTACTGTCCAGACAGCTGGAAGCCCCTTCCCTCCTTTTCCTTTCAGCAGAAATGAACAGAAGATGGAAAAACAACATATTTTTGCCAGACAAAAGCAAAACCCAAACAATGTTCAAATACTCTTTATCATTCCGCAGAGTCCAAATGTATTCAAGTACTCAATAATAATGCAAGCCAAAATAAGGGTAAATTAAACCACAAATCATTAAATTCCACATTATGTGATCAAATACCTTTCAACATCTCATAGAGGACTAATGAGAAATAGTAATGGAACATGATCAAACCTTTTCTACTTCCCGAAGTCATTACTAGCTAAAAGCTTATCTAAGAGTGCTCTGACAGCCATTAATGGGTTCTTTGCTGTTTTTAACACATGCCTTCTTTTATTTACAGTGTATTGAACTACATGGTTAACTGATAGTAATAAAGGCCTGAACTAATAGTTTAGTAACTTATATTGAAAAGACAAGAAGGACATGTTGAATGTTCAGTTAGTACTGCAATGGGGTTAAAAGAAGTGAGAACTGATAGCTTTGATAATGAGGATGTAAGAACAAAAATGACTGCCAGTGTTTCATAAACTGAACAAGCTGTACAACAACCAGATAAGTTAAATAGGAATGTTTTCTTGCATAGTAATGGATTTACTTGGCATAAATATTGCATTAGAATTTTACAAGCCTCTCCATCATACCTTTTGCCATGAATAAGAACTTTGTTTTCTGTTACAGTATTGCAAAAGGATTCATTGCAGTTGCTAAAATAATTTCCAAATGGACAGTGTCAGAGGTATATTGAGATTATATATTTCTTTTCTGGTAGAGTTTCTGTTTAGGGTGTGCAAGCATCATTCCTGATTTACTGAAATTAATTTGTACTAAGGATCAATAACAATAACAGCATCCAGACAAAAAAGTCTTTTCAGAGGCTCATCCTCCTCTCCTTGCCCCCAGATGTTCAAAATAGTTTATGCTGTTAAATGCTTTGTTTTGTACTAAGAGTGCATCATTATGATGTCTAATTCCATTCTGCCTCCCCCATTGTGCTGTCAGGGACATTTTCACTAAGATCCTCTATTATGAATTTTCAGGTATATACTATACTTAAACTACCAGACCCTTTTTGCCTTCATTTAAATTGTGTCATCTCAGAGTAACCTGACCAAAGAAATAAGCTCTTTAGATGGAACAAAAGATTATTGTAGTTTACCAAATTTCCCCCTGCTGGAATAAAAAGCACCTTTGACACTGCTCTGTGTAGAGACATTTGTCTTCAGGGACAGTATGAGAATTAGTGCTAAGCTAACCATGCCCATAAGCATGAGGGCAAACTAGTAAGGACTCTTTCAGAGAGTCCAAATGTACTCTCTTTTTGTTTAAAACCTCTCCTTGAATCTGTTTTGCTTTGTGTAAGTGCCAGATGGTTCATGGAGGCAACTGTCCCAACACCCACTTGGCAGACAGACAACTCCTGTGCAATTTGGAAGAATAAATTATAAGTATTGCTGTGATTTAGTCCTCCAAGGTCTTTCAGAGACCAAGTATCCTAACCACAAACCTATCAGCTACTCATTAGTCATTATATCCCTCTTCTAATTGTTGTCAGAAAGCAATCTGATTTTCTTTTTTTCCAAAGTTGGGTACATTTCCAAAGAAATTTACTGTTTTCATTTTTTAGGGAAAGAAATACGGCTAAAAAAACAACCTGAATTGTTTCTTCTCACAAACATCTTCATCAAATCTCATTCTCCTTATAACTGCTCCAACTTTTTTATCTTCCATTACCTGAGCCACTTTGAAGCTGTCTATCTGTATGTGTGTCCTCTCAGATTACTTAGTGTCCTCATTTTCTCAGGCTGGCTCTGGGACAGTCCAGTCTCTTAGTAAAGCAATTACTATTCAGTATAATAGACAAGATAAGCTACTAGCAGTCTCTCTTACAGTAGTCTTTAGTAATTGCTTGACTTTGAAAGGACTCCATCTGTTTTCTGTCCATATAACATTCTGGAGACTACTTTTGTTTAAAAAAAAATTGTTCCCCAAGCACATGCTGCACGGTACATTACCCACATTATACAAAAACATTGCCTGCTTACAAACATTTTAATTAGACATAATAACAAGAAGAAAGCCCCAGTATTCCAGAAACTTCAGTATGCAAAAATAATGGTACAATTTATCTTATATGAACTAATTCTATGTTCAATACAAGCAATCTCATATTCTCTTCATTTGGTACATAGATAAAAAATATTGCAGCTCCTTACTGTAGAAACAAGGTCATTCTGACCTGTTGCTGCACCCACCGTTCCTTCACCATCAAAGCCCCACATATGTTGAGCAAAAACTACCAAGGCAAAACAATGAGGTGAATTCTTAGGCAAATTCATCACCCTCACTTTTCCTCTGGTGCCAAGTGGTACATTCACTGTATAAAAAGGAACAGAAAACTGTAAATCATGTATGTGGTGGCTTAAGAATGTATTTGATGCAAAGTTGACAGATAAAACATATTAACATATACTACTGAAAAGTATAGTTGAATGAACAAGTAAGCTTTCTGACATATGAGTTGTTTTTGTGGTCTGAAATAGGAGAAGCAAACTCTGCTGAGAAGAAAAATGAAGTTGGTAGTTATGAGAAAGAAGAGGATGTTTATGAAGGAAGAGGTGAGAAGGTACCTAGGCCCTATTTTTAGAAGAAATAGAAAAATATTTATCATCTGTAGCACGCCAGAAGATTGATTATAATTGTGGAAAGATTGTAGTTTGTGATAAATCCAATATCTTGATTGAGTCTACAATTTTAAGACAGGTGGTAGAGCACAGAGCAGAAGTAGGTCTGGATGCAAAAAGATTTCCACCACTTGAAGTGGAAACTCATTTGATGACAGTTATTTACTTCAGTCAGTCTGTCACGGTGCATCACCAGATAGGTTTTACCCTTAACCATTCCTTCTAAAGTCATATGATGTTCTGAATAAGGTAAACACATATTCAGTGACATGGGAAGTGGGTTATGTGAGAAAAAGGCAAGCAGAGGAATCTGAGTACACTGTATTTCTCCTATAGACTTCCTCTGGATAATTCCACAGAAGTAGTGCTATCAGCAAATTGCGTTGTATGACTTTTTTTTATCACTGCACTCAGCATACTCATATTTCAGTGTAATACTGTTCAGAGCTATTTCTGTCTCTGAAACTAGCTTTTATTTGTTTGTTTATTTATTTATTTATTTAAGAATTTCCATTTTGAATGTAAAGGTTTTCCAAGTAGGTAATTCTCCTTAAATTCAGGCAGGTAAAATCAATGAAATGGCTGCCTCAGGAACTGAATATCTCACAATCTACAAACTCAAGTGAAAGCAATATCCTAAAGATCTTGCATTTATAATCCAAATTAAAACAAAACCTTCCAAAGAAAAGCAGCATGTGTTATAATTTGCTGTTTTCCAGCTATACTAATGTCTGTTTGCTGTGGTTTTCAGTACCACACAGTCACCCGCTCATTCTTCTTGTGTCTATCTTTAGAGTGCAGCTTATCACAGTTGAAGGGAAATCTGAAAATTATGGGAGAAGCTGGACAAGAGAACAGTGCCTTTAAATAATGTGCTTCTCTAAGTGAGAACTTGTTTGGTGTGGTTTCTGCTCTGTGGCAAGTAAAAACATGGAAAGACATAACCATTGCACAGCACTGAGGGAGAGAGATTGTGAGAATAGTAAGAACTGGACAGATGTACAGGGATCCACCACACATTCTCATAATAGTGGGCTAGATTTTGATCTTTTATCTTTTGTGGCTTGCCTTTAATTCTGTTTTTGACTGGCATTTACTTTAGAAAGGCAGTGTGGTAAAAGTCGGATTTGTTTTCTTCATACATGTGAGCTCCATCCCGGGCTGCAGAAGGTGGTCAGTCATCTTTTGGAACTGTCCTGGTGGCTATCTCAAGGAAATTCCCAGAATAGATTAACTTCTGACAGTTTATCCAGTTGCAATCCTTCCACTGGCATTAAAAGAAAGAAGTATCACCCAGAGCAGCCTGCAGCCCTAACGAAGGGCCAAGAGAAGATTTCAGACTGTGGTTCACTGACTCACAGAATCAAATCTAAACTGCACGAAAATGTTGCAGTTGCGTGGCACAGTGTACCCATTTAAGATAAATATAGTTTGCCATTTAAAGACTGCTCAAACCTTTTGACCAAGCATCTTTTCACCAGGAAGCTTTATGGTGGTTAAAGTAACATATGTGGACCAACATCCCCCATAAATCTGATATTAAAGTTACTACAAATATTTTTTATATATGTATGTGCCTGCCTGTGATGGATGAGTATATGGCAGTGCAAAAACCCAGAGTTAAGCCCTGTGAAAGGATAGCCTCCGTATTCAGTAACACGAAACCTTACTGTGAAAGTTATGAATTTGCTCATAAAACATTCTTAAGTGGAAACTTTCCTGAGGCATAATGATTAATGAAAGTTACTCTGTTGGCTATCAGACTGCAGGGTGCCGGACTTTCTTTGTGCGTTTGGAAATCTGTCAGTCTGAATGAGTGTGCATTTTAAATACAACACAAGGGAAATAAAGGAACAGCTACAAAAGATCACAGCTAAATGTGCAGTAGAATCCCCACAAGGATTGTGTTTATCTAATGCTCTTGTCCACATCCTTGAATTGCAAGTTTGCATTTTTAATTTAAATTTTAAAAATCCTGTATATCTATGTGCCTATAGTTATATACATTACGAGGTATATAAATGTTTGCCAGCGATAAATGCAAGATGTTAATTTTGTTTGCTAGATTCTCGGGGAAGGTCATTTCAAAACAGATCTCTTTTCAATGAAACATCGAAGCTTTTCCATTTCTTCAAAATAACTCTCTGACTGCAAAGATGTAACAGTTCAGTTAAAGTATATGTGAATATGCGTGCCTGTCTTGTAACATGTGAATAACTGATAGACATCAGTTTGTACTCCCAGAAGTTTTGTGATACATTACCAAATCCCAACCAGCATCACCTACTTTATTCTATTCACTCATTCTACAGCTCTGCAGGTTGCAAACTACATGAGTTTTGTCATTTGTTGGAAATTGAATGGGGTTTTAAATTGTGCAAGCTGGCACCTACACCTGCAGCTTTCTTCTTTATGATCTAATTTACAGCATTCTTTGCTGAGACAAATTGTATTTAAATTTTAAAAAAGAAACTGGAGTAGCATTTCTCTTCTAAGAAGAAAAAATCTTTGACAAATAAATGTCAAGGATATATAGTTAAGTAGAAGATATTTCTCAGGAGAACCCTTCCATAGGATATTTCTCTAGATAGCTAACCTACAAAACAGACAAACCAGAAATCTTTACTAATTCAGATACTTATTTACCATAATGTACTGAGTTGATGTGAATATTTATACCTAACCTAAATATTTCATTTATAAAGATCCATATGGGGAATAAAAAAAGGATTATTATGTTCCCATCACACCATGCCAGTGGAAGGAATGTGTGCCCGATTTTTGTTGTTGTTGTTGTTTAACAGCTAGAGATTTTCCTTAATCCTGTATCTGCCTCTCTGGCACTTTTTTGTTGCTCACAAACAGATACTTATGCTATAAATTTCATCTGTTGTTTCTTTTTTTCTATTTTAATATGACTGTAGGGCTGAACTTCTGAATGATGAATACATTATGGTCACTTATATCAGATTCCTGGATACATTCAGTAAAGAAGGTTCCCTGTAACCTTTAACAGGAAACTTTTAATCCTGAAGTCTTCAAGCTGCAATTTGCAGTAAAAAGCAGGACGGCTGAGCTAGTTACCAGCTGTCTCTTTTCAATGAGACAAGCATTTGGGATACAATTTTCTGTAGTTCTACACAGTTATCAATTATTCACTGCCACAATTGGCTATTTAAAACCCATCAGTCAATGGTTCGTGTCTGGTAGTTATTTTAAGAAGTCTGAAAGGAAATCTGCAGAAAAAAATAAAATCTTTGTTAATCCTTAAATTTGCGGAAAAAAAAAAATATCTCCTTATAAGAATAATCTCCAATCAAGAAATAAATTAAACCTTTTGGAGATCCCTGGAAGTAGCTAGACCTACAGGTTACAACCAGGCTGTAACAGGAAGGAAATGGGACAGGGTGCCCACTGAGATGGGATCTGAGGTCTGGTGGAGGAGCACCACATTGGGTCAATCTAGAATCCATATTCTGAATGTGACAGAATATTAAATGCAGTCAGGAGAGAATCAGGGTTCAGGACTATAACAACAGCACTGTCAGAGCCTGAATGAAGACCAGAAAGATGAATAGATAGAAAGCAAAGGCTGAGCAATGTCAGACAACCTGGTGATCAGCAAGCAACAAGCCAGGAATCAGCTGTGAAGAGGCAGATGGTATACACCAAAAATTAAGATCCAGTAAATGGAAGAAGAGGAGCATTAACCAGGATCAGCAGTCAAGATGAAGGAAGAGAATATGTAAACAAGGATGTGGGTGAGAGATGCAGAGACAAGATGCAAGTCTGATGTGCAGCAGTAACCAAGTAGAAGAGTGGAGGGCAACTGATTGCATTGTCTCGTGCCTCCAACAAATGGGGCAAGCTATCAATCAACCTCGGGATGCAGCCTCAACGCACCTGACCTCCTGGCTTCTCAAAGAGTTGAAAACAGGCACTATTATTAGAGTTTGAAGGAGCCAAGACTGAAACACCTGGAAATAGGTAGGATTTGAAATTTCTCTGAGCAAATAGAAGTCAGGTGGCCATTCATCACAAATTAGGACTACAGGAAATATTAAAAAACAAACAAGCAAACACAAAACCTGTTCATAATCTGCTTCCAAAACAAATGAACAAATAAAAACAAGGTGAGCTTTACTAAATGTTGCACTACATTTTCTTGAAGCCTGACAAAGATGGAGTAAAGGACTGGTAGCTCACTAAAACCAATGCTGCAATACAGCCAAAACAGAACTCATTTGAGTGAGGAGTTTTAGTGGGGCTTTTTTGGAAGACATTTTTGTAAATGATCACTAAACATTTCAGGTCTTAATGGAATAAATTTGCAGTGGTGTGTGTGCCTGTGCTTGTGTGCATGTGTGCATATGTGCAAGTAGACAAATAGCTTCTTTCCCCTGCCCCCACCAGTTCTAATCCAAATCATTACATAATTGTATCTGATAATGTGCTGCCAGCTTTTTTGTTTGTTTGTTTGTCTACATAGAGCCATCAAAGGACATTAAGAACACTGATATTTTGCATAAGTATTCTCAAAGCTATTTTTATCTCATATATTGTCATCTCAGAAACACTCAGTTTTTCACATGTCCTGCTTGTTAGCTTCAACACAGGGCTGTACTGACACGGATATACTGGCAGTGTTTCTAAAAAGGTGCTCTAAGACCTCCAACATTGAGGTCTCCCATGCTGCCTAAGGGAAACGCTGGGAAACACTGCTATTCCAAAATCTGAAAAGGTCACATGAACAAGAGATTGATATTGTGCCTGCTTTGACGCTAATTGAAAAGCAGATTGCATCTCCAGATATCTACCTGTTATTTATTTTTTATCAACAGGAAGCAGCCTTTCAAAGAATGCTTCTCCATAGGCATGAGATGGTTATAACCATTTTCCATCTCATACTTAATTCAGAGTGAATTACAGCAGAAGGTGATTATCATCTTAATTCAATTAGAAGTTTAAAAAAAAAAAGGGAAACCAAATCTTAATCAATCTTTCTACCTCACCAGATCCAATTATTTACTATTCATTTAGTTTTTGTGGGTTTTTTTTAATTTATTTTTAATGTGGTTTTATTTTTTTATTTTATTTTGGAATCAATTAAGAGCTTTTAAAGGTACTCTTTTGAAGAGAAGGTATGCCAGTCTTTTTTTAAGAACAACATTCTTTCATTGCATTTGGATCAAATCAGGATAAGAATAAAGCTAAGTATCAAAATGTGCTAGCACCTTCTGAACCAACTTGTTTGAATGACCCTGCTAATAAAGAGTGTTAGTTTTGCAGAGAATTCAAATGCAAGTCTTACTTAACATGCACAATTTAAGGGGGGAAAATATCACATTTATAAAAAAAATAATAATGTTTATCTTGTGTGTTATCTGTGTATGTGATGGAACATTTCTGCTTCATTTCTTCACAAGCTTATGCAATGATTCTACAAACTGAAATGCTGATTCACAGGGATCACAACAGATTATCTTTGTTTTGCAGCTGAAATTCAGGCAAAATTTTCTGGAGTGTCTCAGCCAAATAAGAACAGTTAAGTAACTAAGATGTATTTAAATAGCTGCCTTCTGTGAACATCATCCATATGTATGCCATATTTTATATGTGTATAAGATACAAATGGCCACTGTTAAGATCTTGAATGTATTTAATTTTGAGAACAAATGCAGCAGCGAATATACAGTTTCTTTGGCTTTTGAAACAGACTTGACTAAGCTTTCAAGTAAACGTGTTTAATGAAAAGTGATGGGGAATATAAAATCTCTGAGTAGTACAGCAGTTCCAGAAATCCTTATAAAATCATTTTTGCTGGAGAAGCTACTTAAAATGTTCACCTGCAAGGCTAGTGCTGTTATCTGAGAAGTTATTTTTACTTCTGATATCATTAATTGCTTGAGGGCTGTGTTGGATAGGGAGCAGTGTGATTGTTAAATTTAACTGCAAGAGAACAGTAGTATTACATCTGCCAAGGAGCACTGAATAGGTGAGTGATAAGAAAAGGTAGCATTGAGATTCCTTGTAATAAAATTTGGAGAGATTAAGTCAAATTATGAATTCTTCATGGTAAATGTTCTATTTTCCCCAGTGCATTCAAGCTAGCAATGAAACAACCGGTATTTCCAGTATTAGATTTTATCTCTGACCATATGGTGCAGCTTAAAAAAGTAATTTTGGCAGAACCTGATGTCTTTTTATGTGCTTGCTAAGTCCTTCCTTGGTACAGGCAGATGCCAACATTAAAAAAATATCACTGGGTACTATTAGAGTAAGTATATTATCTAAACATTAAAACAAAAAAAATACCAAGCCAGCCTCTATTTTCTTCAATAAATAAAGATGTGTTTCATATTGCTTTAAATTCACAGGTCTAAGACTCTGCACTTTAGATGTGACGGTCATAAAGGACACATCTAAGCCCAAATTTCTACCCAAAAGCTTCTTGTATGACCTCAACAAAGGAACACTGCTGATTACTGTTGTGGAAGAGATTGTGATTTATGGGGAAATGAGCAACAGCTCTGGTGGAGAAATATAGAAATGCATTCATGTTGTGAGAAAGAAGGACATTTCAGCCCTGTATAGTCTGTGTAACTCTGTCAGAAGTCCAAATGAGTCATTGCAGAGGCTGATTCTGAGAGAGATTTGATATTGGATCAGAAAAGACATTTCTGGAACTTTGTTTCTAGATAATAGGACATCCACTGCCTTGTATCTAGCAATTATCAATTCCTCTTAAAAGGCAAAGCAGTATATATTGGATTTAGGCTAGGTTGGATGTGTGATTACTGCTTTATTAGCTGCTGTTTGCAGTACTGGGTCCTTGTTACAGGTAGATTAACTTGGAATAACTGAAGCAGCTACTGCCTCCTCCGCCTCCCCCAGCCTTCTGCCATCCCTGCAGCAGACACTAAATACAGTGCTATGAATCAGAGTCCAGATCTAGAGCTACTAAATTCAACAGGAGCTATTCCTTTCTCTTCAAAGAAGTGAAACCGATGCTGGCAGTCTCTGTGCCACCTTGACAGGAAAGAAATGGAAAGGTGCCTCCTGCTTGCCTGGGTCTGGCTGATCTCTGGATACAGTTCATCAAACCTCCATACAGGGGGTGAGTGAATGAGGAATTTAGGCAGTGACTGCAGAGAAGTAGGCTGCTAGGGACAGCCCGACTTGCTATCAGCTTTACCAACCCTAATGTCGCCAGAATTTCTTCCTCATACTGGCTGCACATCTGCTGGCTTACTGCCAGGACACAGTATGAGGGAGCAGCTATAAGGAAGCAAGCAGTGCAGCAACAACTCAGATTGCTCCCCACAGAGCTGGGAAGCAGTGAGGAGGGGCCAGCTGCTGATTTCTTGCTGTTGCTAGCTGCTGGACCAGGGATGAGCTCATCACCCAGACAACAGGAAACATGTAAGGACAGATAGGTATGCTCAGCCCTAAGGGGAGAGAGACAGGGGGTCTTCTTGATTAGGAAAAGGTGTCAGATTGATATCCTACCAGCAAAGTTATTTTGCTCTCAAATTTTTCCTGAATTGCTCTGAAAGTAAAGAATAGTTCTAAATTTAATATGTGTTTTCTTTAACATAGGTCACTCGAAAATATATGCCTCCTATTTATTTCCATGGAAACTATAACAGCTACTAGGAGCAAAATAACACTATTTGATAGAGGAAAGTCTCAGCTACAAAATATTATTTTTCATCATAGTCACCACTATTAGCTGTGCATTTTCACCAGCAATGAACAAGAACCTGTTTGCCACGCTTATAAAAGTGCATCAGTGGAGATGACACACTGTTGAAGTCACCACTGCTGAAACACACCACCCCACCACCCACTGTCTTGCTGTGCTCACATTCCTTGTTTGGTCTCCATAAACACTCATCAAGTGTCAATGAATATCAATGAGTGCCATTTTTTCCACATAGAATAATCCACTGCCACACCTTTTCTTCATCCGCACTTACATGTCAGACACCAATCTGCCATGCTGCCCCTCTGCTGCCATCTGTCATATGGCAACAACATGGAATGGAATACGGGTTGGAAGGCTCAACCTCTACTGCCATACCACCAGCAGCCATCACTGATGTGCTGGGCCAACATAATAAAATAGGAAGTACAACTTACTGAGCAGCATTCATAGTTCATTGAAAATCACAATTTTACTTCACATATAGTAATAAGCTCAAAAAATAGATTATTTAAGGGTCATTTAGCATATTATCATTTGCCCCCACACTTAAGATGCCAGTGAATCATGGATATTTGCAGCAGCAACAATGTGTTCTTCAGCATATCAAGTGTTCAGCTAACACTGTCTTAATGAGATAAAGAATATATAAACACATGTGAGGTACATCTTTAATTATATCATGCCTGCCATTTTGCAGCCCTTGTTGTGACACCTGATAAAACAGCCTTTCCTTAGGTAGTTGTAGACACAGTGTCACAGGATCTTCCAATAGGTAGATTTAAGAAATAAAGCAATAATTTTCAGAGAGACTTTTAACATACACTGGTTATGTAAGATCTAAGTGAAAGATATAATTTTCTACTGAGCATCAATTCTAATGTTGAAAATATTTTGCTTCTATTACAAGCTAAATGATCTAATCTGTGTGTAAACCAAAAATTTATAGCTTTTTCTATTTGTGCTGTTCATAAAAAGCATGATTGTATAAGCAGATTATGTAGGTATTTATGTAAATTGGCATCAAAAGCATAGAGACACTGAAATAATAATATACAATAATATTACAAATCTCTCCTGACTGCTTTTAAAAATGTCATGTTGTGAAAGAAACAGTGAAGTCTGAACCAAAAGGATTGGCCACACGAACTAACACAAAGTTACCCTTAACCAATAAATCTGTGCTAACTATTCATCTGCATGCCCTCAACAAACACAAAAGTACTCTAAATTAGTGAGGGTGAGACTCTTTGTTACTGAAGTGTCATGGTTTTATGATTTTTGGTATTGGTATTCCATATCATAAATCATGTAGTGCATTAAGAGTTAAAGAGTTAATTCTTCAGCTCTGTGGATCATCGAGTTATGGATGTACCTGTCTTGGAAGAGAAGAAGAGCTGTGTTCCCCAGAGGACTTTGCGTTGCTTTGTATTTTTATGTTTTTTCTGCTCAGAGAGAAAGATAAAAACTGTTTGTGTGTCATGAGACACTCCCTTTCGGATTGACCCAGCAGTGGGTGCTCGCTGCCGTCTCACCTTCAGCATTTAGTGTAAGATCTTTGATTTATCGGACACTTTCTCTTGCTCATTTTATTTGATTTATTAGCTTTAATTCCAATCATAATGTATTATATTGTGTTATTTTGCTTTCCGATATCATATTTAGTAAATTTGCTTTCCTCCTAGTTCGTTACCGCTGTTTTGTTTTTAGGCCCATCTCCCTTTTCTCTTCCCCTTTCCCCCTTCCCTTTTCCTGGGGTGTGGGTCCATGGGTCCCCCACACCAATTGTCATGGAGCCGGGCCAAACCAGCCTGTAAACTGTTGACATGAAGGCCCAGCTAAACCAAATAACCTGACATCTTCCATAGACCAAATAAGGCATTCATTCTGAGCCTGAGCTAAGAGCAAATGCTCCATAGAGTCAGGTAATTTTTGAACATGATTTCAGTTTCTAAGATTAGATCCTGTATACTCCTTTCTGAGGTGCACAGATGACAGTATATTATTGCAGATGAGTTTTTGGGTAGGGTTTTTTTGTTTTGTTTTGGTTTGGGTTTTTTTGCATTTTATTTGGTCCTGATCTTTAATGCTGCATTCTTTATTCAGGATGATTAAAAGAAGACAAAGGATGAAAGAATTTTCTTCTTCCACTTTCCTTTCTCTTATACACATTTCATGAGTATCCCCTGTGTTGATACTGTTAGTTGTTCATTGCATCCTCAAAGACTCCAAGACTTTCTCAGTTTCTTCTATGTTTGGTTCATTCTTCCTGAAAACTAGGATGTGTCTTCATTGACAAAAGTAGTCCTACTTCGTTTCTTTCAGTAAATCACTTACGTTAGACACCTAAACTTTACTACATTCACAGAGGAACTGTGGCCTGCTTGGTTTAATGACTGGTAAGGCCAAGTGGTGTTCACATTTTAGACCTACACTTTTGTCTGGTGAAATGCAGGATTAAAAAGGTGTGCTCTACATTTGCCAGCAACGTCTCATCAGTGTCAGAATTGCATTCAGTACAGATAATCCCTCTTTTAGAAGAGAAAATAAAGTAAGTACCCATTTTATTGTGTAACATTAAATGATTATAGCACTTCATCAAGGAGTGGGAGACTTCAGCTCGATTCCTTCTTCAGCTTGAAAAGACTCAAAAGTACATCTTCAGCCTCACAGCAAATTGTTCATCCTCTCTCCACAAAATAGGCTGAAGTGAAGCACTCTCTATCCTGTCTTCTGAAGTGAGGCCACTACATATGAAGTAGCATAGAATTCCTAGCACTGAAGTGAAAGAAGAAATTAAACTCTGTAGTCAAGTGACAATTTCATTCCTCTGGAAAAACTTGCCAGTTGTGAGACGTTCTCAATTTCATGTCACCTTATGCATTGCGTTTAGTGATGTCCTGATGCTTGGGATATCTCTAGGAGAACAGGGGAAAAGAGAGTTGGTCTGAGCTGGCCATTTAATTTGGCAATTGAGATGGGCTTAAAGCAGTGAAACAAAGGGTTAATGCAAGTACACATAATTCAGCTGTCTAGGACTTCTTAAATTAATTAACTTGATCAGATGCCTTCTTATTAGCATGTGAAACTGCTGTCAATTACTAAAACAAAACTAAAAGTACAACTTTTAGTATGAATCTTTCATAGGTGTTACTATTTGTTGCAGAAACAGATGGCCAAATAGACCAAATATGTAAGTTATATTACTTAATGTGATTAATTACTGCAAACACATTTTTTCAATTTGATAGGTTCCAAATTGCTCATACAAAGCTATGTTTAGGCTGTCCAGAAATGCTTACTCATCTGTGCGAGAAGAAAACTGAGTTATTCATTCAGTTCTATTCAATTTTACACATTTCTTTTGTTTCTTTTAAAGAGATATCTGTTATCATCAGAAAACAGAGAAAAAAGAGAAAAAGATAAAAAGATAAAAAGAGGCTGTGGGATTTGAATAACCACTCATGTTCCACAATCGGTTTACAAGTGAACCAAACAAGACCTGAGTACAGGCTGAAAATTGCTTATCCATTCTATTAGACAAAGATTTAGTTCCAAAAATTTCAGAAGAAAATGAATCAGTTTGCAACCTACTCACATGTGTGAAAAATTGGGCTGTTCATTAGATAGAAACATTCATATTTAATAAGGTAATGCTATTCTTTGTACTTTGAACATAGAAGTTTCCTTTAAAGGCCAAAAACACTACGAGCTTTGATTTCTACCGTCATATAAGAATGTAGTCATATATAGCAACAGCTTTGGCGGACAAAGGAAGGGCAAATGATGTTATCTACATGGACTTGTTTGAGGCCTTTGACTTGGTCCCACTCTACATCCTTATCTCTAAATTGGAGAAATACAAATCTGAAGTCTGCACTATTTGTCTGTATCAAAAGAGGGGTGGCAGCAGAGAGAGGGAGGTGACTGTCATTTCCTATTTTGCCCTTGTGAGACCTCATCTGGTTGTTCTGCATCCAGGCCTGGGGACCCTGGTACAGGAAGTACGTATACTGTTGGAGCAAGTCATGCAGATAATTAAAGGGCTGGAGCACCACTCCTATAAAGATAGGTTGAGGGGTTTAGGCTTGTTCAGCCTGGAAAAGAGAAGGCTCTTTGAACAACTCATTGTGGCTCTCCAGTACTTGAAGGGAGATTACAAGTAGGAGGAGGACCAACTTTTTTATCCTGGTCTGATAGTGACAGGACAAGGGGTGATGCCTTTTAACTAAAAGAGGGAAAATTTAGGTTATCTGTTAGGAAGAACTTCTTTATTCAGAGTATGGTTGTATGCTATAACAGGTTGCCCAGAGAGGCTGTGGATGCCCCATCCCTGGAGGAAGTCAAGGCCAGGTCAAATATGGTCGTGGGCAGCCTGGTCTAGTGGCTGGCAACCCTGCCCTTGGCAGAGGAGTTGGAACAAGATGATCATTATGCTCGCCTCCAATCTAAGCAATTTGTGATTCTATGATGTAGCTATCCTCTCTGTATAAAAGTGTATTTTTCTGTTGGGATTCTGTCTTAGACCATCACCACTCAGTGACACGAAGGGAGAACAATAAAATACACTTCTCCTACAGTAAAAGCAAAATAAAGTGTGGAGACTGTTATGAGAGAAACTTTACTCCTGGAAAGTGTTATCCTCAAATCCTGATGCGGGGAGCTGGCTGGTTCTTGAGTTCATTTTTGTTACTGACATAACAAAAAAAGACATGAAATATCTGATAATCAAAACCAGAATATTCTAGACAGCTTGCAGAAAAACAGAGGAACTAACTCTGAATTACACAGGGCCACAAAATCTGAAGGGAACACATGGCGTAACAGTTCTATGAGGACAATGCAATTTACAAAGTCTTTTCCCAGACCATAGCAGGATTTACTTTAACACACTGAATACAGCCCAAGTGGTTATGGACATTTACCTATACCACTAGAACAAGAAAATATATTTATGTAACAAGTTTTTGTGGTATGTACAGGAAGCTATGCTGCTCCTTTAAAAAAAGCTATCATATCTAAGCATATACAGTACCATTCACATAGAATTATAGAATCACCAAAGTCGGAAAAGAACTACAAGATTATCCAGTCCAACTGTCCACCTATCACCAATCATTCTTTCTAAGCCATGTTCCTCAACACAATATCTAAATGTTCCCCTCCAGGGTCAGTGACTCCACCACTTCCCTGGGCAGCCCATTCCAGCATCTGACCACTCTTTCAGAGAAGTGTTTCCTAAAATTCAGCCTGAATTTCCCCTGGAACAACTTAAAGCTATTCCCTCTCATCCTATCACTGGTTACACGAGAGAAGAGGCTGAACTCCAACTTATTGCAGCTTTCCTTCATGTAGTTATAGAAAGCAATACGGTCTCCCCTGAGCCTCCTCTCCTCCAGACTGAACAATCCCAGCTCCTTCAGTCATTCCTCATGAGGTCTGTGCTCCAGACCCCTCACAGCTTCATGGTCCTTCTCAGGACATGCTCCAGGGCCTCAATGTCTTTCTTGCAGTGCGGGGTCCAAAACTGAACACAGTATTTGAGGTGTGGCCTCACCAGTGCTGAGTACAGAGGGACAATTACTTCCCTGTTCCTGCTGGCAACACTATTTCTGATGCAAGTCAGGATGCCACTGGCCTTCTTGGCCACCTGGGCACACTGCTGGCTCATGTTCAGCTGAGAATTGCATTGTTTTTGTTGTGTGGTTTTTGTTTGTTTGTTTGTTTGTTTGTTTGTTTGTTTGTTTGTTTGTTTGTTTGCTCAGGAGTCGACCACACACACAATAGTTCCAGCTCTTTGGACATGAAAGACCACTGCCTGATGAAAGTATATTAACTCAAAATTGAATATCAAAAGTAGAGACTGCATCCTATTTAGTAAGGTCAGTATAGCTGAATAAATTGCATCTATAAAACAGTGACTTACAAGAAAAAGACGAGAACAATCAACAGAAATCTGGTATTAGTGACATTCTAGTGCTCAGCTATTATGATAATCAGCACTTTACTAAGTAGGTTTGATACAACTGAACTAGTGAAGTGAGCCTACTAACAGGTGTTTTCCAATTATGGAAAAAAAATGTTTACTGATATTTTTGAAAGTTCATGGCAGAATTTATCATAGAAATCATTTGCT
The DNA here is from genome assembly GCA_036925125.1 of Oreortyx pictus. NCBI lineage: Eukaryota > Metazoa > Chordata > Aves > Galliformes > Odontophoridae > Oreortyx > Oreortyx pictus. Next base: position 37,164,015 of record JAUPFR010000006.1, read on the forward strand.
TCCAGCACCAAAAAATAATTATTTTGATCATAGCATCCCTTCATGATTAGTTGTGACTAAAAATAAACCTTCCATCTTCTTATGCAGCACACAGAACAAAGTATTAACAATTCATGTCACCGTTTGTTGGTTTTATGATAAAGGTCTGTAGTATCAGACATTGCAATTATAAGCCCCACCATAATAACCTAGATTGTTCTGCACTGGATTTCTGAGTTTCAAAGGCTTTCCAAATGGGATTTTTTTTCTTGAAGGGACAAAAAATAGTATAAGTATTTACAGAAAATAAGAAAATTGTATATTGTTTATTCTTCTTAGACTTATTTTAATAGTTTGTATTTTAAAAAGTTCCTGCAGAAAAGTAAAGGGTGATGATCCTTTTCCTCTAATCTGAACTGATGAGATCATACTTGGAGCTTTGGACTCCCAGTACGAGAGACACAGAAAAACTGAAGTCCAGCAAAGGGATACCAGGATGATTAAGGGCTGGATTATGTGTTGTGTGAGAAAATGCTGGCGGAGTTGGAACTGTTCATGCTGGAAAAGAGAAAGCACAGGCAGGATTTTATCAATGTGTATAAATAACTTAGAGGAGGAGTAAAGAAGACAGAACCAGACTCTTCTCAGTGCTGCTCAGTGAATTCACAAGAGGCAATGGGTACAAAGAGAAATACAGGATATTCCACTGAAACATAAGAAGAAATATATTTTTCTCTTGAGGATTCCATCTGGAACAGGTTACTCGAAAACAGTATGGATTCTACTTTCTTGGGAAACACTGAAAGCCTGACTGGGCACTTCCTTGAGCCATCTGCTCCTGCTGATACTACTCTGAGCAATGGAGTTGGCCTGAATGAACTCCAGAGGACCCTTCTAATCTCAGCAATTCAGTGATCCTGTGAATCTGTGATAACAAATATCTTCCTTGCAATTTTATTTCTGAATTACTTCTGAAAGGTGCTGGCTGACTGCAATTCTGAACTAAAGAAAGACTTACAGCCAGGTTTATTAGCACTTGCCATTTTCTTGAAGACATGTCTCTCCTGACCAATAGAGCAGCTTGGACTGTCCTGAACAACCCAGCAATTTGCAACATTGACAGTGAACAAATCCCAGAAAATAATTGCTTTGGAAGAAACATTTGTGTTGCCACTGAGGGAAAGCCACCAGAGGAATAGCAATGACCTGCAGTAAAAAGGGGACTGGATCAATGGTTTACATTTGCAACATAACGAGTTTCTTCTGTGTATGGCAAATGTCACCTCTACTGTGCAGTTCCAGTATATGAGTAGATGGAAAGGGGTGGAGAAGAACACTCTTTCTCTAGGCTTAGGCTACCTGACCTCCTCAGAAATTGGGAAAATGTAACAAATTTAAGGTGATTGCAGTATAATAATAATAGAAAGCTGAAAAACACTCTTAAGAGTACAGTAAATTTAAGGCATAATTTTCATAAGCCTCATTTTCAGAAATGCACTACTCAAATAAAAAGACAACCATCTGCCTTATTGTTTTGTGCTGTCATGGATCACCATTTTTGATGGTTCTGGATGAGGCATACTGCAGGCTGCCTGTATTCTTGCTTTTCAAGAAAACAAGTTTGCTGATGCCAAAAATGAGGGATTTGAGTTCCATGGAGTTTCACGAGTTTAATTTTTAACCCAGTTCTGAAAGAAAATAATATAGGTGGTTTTTACCTATCCAAACATTTTTTTTTTCTCTGAAATTGTGCAAGTTATAAAGCCTTTACATATTGCAGCAACACTACAATGCAGATTTTCCTTTTCCTTGCTCCCCTAAAATGTCGATAGCATGGGCTACTTTTGCTCTGAACACTAAACAAAAGAACACTGGTTTACAACACTGTCCCATTGGTCACCAGCTTCTCTTTTGTGACAGAACACCTTGCAGAAAGGAACCTGGATGACAGCATGGGCTTGGAAATGATATTACAATACAGTTAGCGGGAACAATGTCATATTTATTTTATAGAATTTATCTCTCTGTCTTCTTCAGTACCATTTCTTCCCTTTCTAAACATAGGTAGTACTTGACATGGAAACATGATGTACTTTATTCTCATCTAGAAACACTTGTTACAATACTATGACACTGTAATTAATTTTTCTGTTCAAATTCAAGAAGATTTACAACCTAAAGAAGTGCACTCAAATGAATCCTCATTCATTTGTCTGTAGTCCCATAAAAGTTCAAGAACAAACATGGAATGAAAAAAGTGGCTTCTGACCCCAAAATCTTGCAGCCTAAAATACAAGAAAGCAGATATATATTCAAGTAGACCAAGGGGCAAGGAAAGAATAAAAAACCAATTTTGATAAAAATGTTCTGAAGTTTAGCACACAGGCAGCTCATCTGTGTAAATCGTTGCACAAATACTTTAAAAGAACATTTATGGATAATGTCTGTGTTTTTCAAGGACCTCTTGCACTAGGGAGAGCAGCCCAGAAAGCTGATGTAAGAAAAGTCTGGAAACTACAATCAGAGGAGGAATGAAAGGTATGGATGGACCAAAGTTATTGTATTCATTTGTCCTTGGCCACTCAGCTTTCTCAGCATACCCAGGTGAGACCCAGTTTGGAACAGAAAAATCAAGTCTTAATTTTCCTAATTCATTTTGTACTTCAGGTCTTATGAGTTATCCTCTCTTGTTTTCCTGAGTTCAAATTTTAGAAGCTTGAAGCTGGAGGAAATAGGAGAATAGTTTCTACTGTTATTTCCTGAGATAAAACTCAGCCAAAAATGTAAGAGATGTGAAAACAGTGAACTTTAGATGCTGATTAATGATCTCAAGCACAGAGCAGATTAGGTGTTTTGTACCAGACCACTGGGTTTCCCATTAAATGATCTTTAAGACAGATTGTTTGGTGTTATGTCAAAGCACAACGCCCTTCCCTTATCTGACTGAGCAAGGCATCACTTGATATGAGAGACAGCTGAGTTGGAAATAATCCTCTTAAAACGACATACAGTTGGGACTGGATTCCATGGTATACCCCTGAGGAGACTGCAACAAGAGGCACACAAGAAGTCTTCCAATTCTTGATGAGCTCAACAGAATCTTTTGAGCTGCTAGCAGATACAGACACCCTCATAACCTCTGGGCAAAGCATATTCCCATAAAGGCTTCACCGAATAAATAGTACACCTCAATTTCTTTAAAAGTCAGTGGAAACTTCAGTCATGGGTTTTTTTAAAATCAGCACAAGGGAACCACAACATGAACTCCAGACCAAAAATATTATGTGACCTGTAACTCCTTTCAGGCAGTAGAGTGATATTCCACTGTAATCTTCAACAGTAAATAAACTGAAATGTGATCTCCACTGAAAATAGCTGAAAGACTCAAGAAAACCTGCAATGTCTTTTCAAGCTTGAGCAACCTTCCCCATACACTTTCCTTTAACAGTTCCTTTCCTTGAAGAACAAAGTTATAAGATGGTGATTTTATACACTCTGCATAATTGCATCCAATATCCCTCTAGGATTATAGTCTATTTTCATCTTGCTTTGCCTCTTCTATATTTTTGCCACAACACATTATTCAGAGTCCCTGTCTACATACTTCCATCAGTCCATTGTTCATTAAATGAGTCAGGAACATGGAGAGCTTTGATCAGCTGTTGAACAACAGGAACATTTCTCACTAATATTTTCCCACAAGATTGCCATAACTGCTTATACAAAGCAGTCACCATGCAAACAAGTGAGCAATTAATCACTTTTTGCTTTAACAGTCCACAAAAATTGATCTTGTTTTAATTTTTTGTTAACAATAAAGTTGACAAAGATGCGGTATTACAGAAGTAAAATATAAGTGGATAATTTAAGCATGATTCTAAATGTGGATAATGCAATAGATTCTATTCTGTGCATCTTGGAAAATCAGTTTCCTAGTATTTATTTCATATGCTTATTATTGAGATTCTGAAGACAAAGTGAATACTGCAGCACAACATATATTTATAGCAGCCACCTTTGAGGTAGTTTGTTGAGAGGATAGCAGTAGCTCATTGCAAGTTAATCTTTCCTAATTTTCAGACAAATTTTTCAGCCTAACGTTTTTCCACATGGTTCTATCATGTTAAACAGTTCCAGGCTAATGATGCATTAATTTTTAACTATTTGTCATAGGATTCTTTAATTATTTGTATAGGATTCTTTAGTGTCTAATAAAATATTTGAGTTCACTCTGTGAGGTCTCTACCAGTGGGATGCCAATTTGACTCTTCTTCTTCTCAGCTGCCTGTTTTCCTGAAGCTAGAAGGAATTGCTGAGACCTCTATATCTCTGTTATGTTTGGAGAAAGTGGCTAGCAGATTCAAACATTACTGAAGGAGATAGAGAATGACAAATTGAAATATACTGGGACAGAGATGATGTGATCCCATTACCTTAACTTCCCTTGGAAGTCAAGCTGTTGTGGAAGAAAATTCAGATCCACATTCATAGCAGTACTTAATACCCATCTGTTCTAGCCCTTGCTTAATGTGACTTTGCTTCTCAGGGCTAGTTAATAAAAGCAGTATCTCAAAGGAGTGTTTCATGTTCTCATTGCTAAGAAGACATAGTCTTTTATTCAAGAATCAAAATTCTCTCCTGTTTTTTTTATTTTTTAATGCCTAATTAAAAGTTTATCTTTTAAGTCAGTTCATTTAAACTGTCTCGACACACAACATATTTGTATTCCAGTTATGGATCTGATGACATTACAATATGGAAATCACACTGAGCGAGATTCTGTAGAACAGTTCTGCAAATTTTCTTATAAAAGTTACAGTGAATACTGCATTGTATAGTGAAGCAGGTTGAACATACTTCTTGCGTGTTATTGATTAAATACCACCATGGCATTGAACGTAGCAGAAAAATAGTTCACCTGTGTGATACTTTGTTTAAGAGCTGATAGGGTTCATGTCCACTAGAAAAACTTTTTGCATAATACTGCTCAAGTCAGGCCTCATAAAAGATTCAGGCACCTCGCTATTATGGCATATGTTCACACTTCCACATGTGACTCCACTTCTGGGCTTAGGAGGATGTGTTAGTGAAGGATCACTTCTTACTGACCTTGAAGATCTTTGAGCTCTCCTGACAGGCTCACAACCCACTCGGGGAATTCTACCAGGGCTGCAGCCCTCAGGTTTCCAGTGCCTAGTCCTTCAGTGAGAAACAAAATCACATAATTTGGTGTTCAAGCAGGTGAACTGATGCCACACCAAGACAAGTCAAAGACCAGCATGCTGAGCATTGGGAAGATACGCTGCTAGCAAACAGGGAAAGCAAAGAGAGGGGAAAAAAATCTGCAATCCAACCCTTTCTAAAAACTACACTTCAAAACTGGGGCTGTGGGTAAACACTCCATCTGTTTAGCATCCACATCCTCCGCAGAGACCAGACACCTAAAAATGTCTTCAAAGAACTTAGCTCTTGCATCTCTCTCATAATTTTCCTTATAAAGTGCAGACTGCGTAGGAGAGGAGGGGGAAAGATAGTTAGAGAGTTAATTAGCAATCTTCCTGGGGAAAAATAAAAACTTTTTCTTTTTTCTGTCTGCAGAGATTTAACACACATTTTCCAGGTTTTAGCAACACATTCAGACCGTGAGATTGTAAGATGGAGACTCATATAAAGCTGGGTACTTGGCTATGTTGAGGCTGTTCACCCTGGAGAAGATGAAGCTCAGAGGGACCTCATCCATGTCTGTAATCAGTTGAAAGGAGGATGCAAAGAAGAGGAAGCCAATCTCCACTAAGTGGTGCCCAATGACAGGACAGGAAGTTGGGCACAAACTGGAACACAGGATGTTCCATTTGAGTATCAAACAGCACTTCTGTACTGTGCTTGTGGCACAGGTTGCTCAGAGAAATTTTGAAGTCTGCTCCTTGGAGATTTTCGAAGTCTGCCCATATGTGGTGCTGGGCAGCCTGCTCGGGGTATTTCTGCTGGAACAGGGGTTGGATCAAGTAGATCCAGGGGTTCCAGCCAGCCTCAGCAATCCTGTGACTGTGATATGTGACAGCTCTACTGATACATTACTGAGTTACAAAATACAACATATTGCAAGATACCACATTCTTGCAAGGTCTTATCATCATTACTGTTTAATTTGCATTCATCAAACATTTTGCAATCTGCATCTAATAGATTTTTGGGAAGGTAATTTTAAGAATTCTAATAATCAAGAGCTTTACAGCTAAAATCAGAAAACATTAGCATGTGATCTTTTTGAGGTTTGTCCAGTCTGGTGGCTCAGCACCTGACAGTTGTTCACTCATTCACCTTTTTCCCAGTGGGATGGGAAAGATAATTAAAAAAAAAAAAAAAACCCTCCTCCAAATAAATAAATAAATAAAGGTAGAATTTGTGGGTTGAGATTAAACTATTTACTAAGATAGAGAAAAGGAAAAGGATAATAATTATGACAGATACACATAAATGTATGTGAATGCATAAAACAAGTGATGCACAAGCAATTGCTCACCACCCCTGGACTGATGCCCAGCAAACTCCTGAGCAGCAGAAGAGGGCAACATGAATTCCCACCCCCTTCAAAACTCCTTTCATATGATGTCATATGGTATGGAATACCCCTTTGGCCAGTTTAAATCAACTGTCCTAATTCTATTCCCTTCCAGCTCCTTGAGCTCTTTTCTGTGAATGGATTTGGCCCTATACACCAATGATTAGCAGCAACTGTAAATACTGGTGTGCTATCAACAGTGTTTTTCTCCTAGAACCAAAACAGCATCGTACCACACACTCTAAAGAAAACAGCTGAAACTAAGACAGACCAGGAGATAAAAACTGATATTGGAAGTTCAATTGTTAAAAGTATGTTCCCTTTCTTTTAAGTGAATTCTCTGTTGTGTATGTAGACTCTTTCCTGCCTTTTTCTTGCCTGCCTGTTAGCTGTTGTTCTGATGATCACAAAGTTTAGTTTTACACTGAATGTCCTATAATATATACATGAGGATCTGTGGATCACTTTTCTCCTATGTGTTTCATGAAGAGTGGAAAATCTTTTTGTTTCAATTAATAGCAAGTCATTATTTTCTTTGTTGATACACATTGATATTGCAATTGAACAAAACAGCATTAGAACAAAAACCAGTAACAAATGAACACTATAAAAGCCTGAATTAAAATAAAAAGTATGAAGATTGATGACTAAGACAATACATAAAAGCATTTGTGGTTTTGTCCTCTCAGAGGTCTTGCTGCTAAATCCTGCCTGTCAGCAATTCTGTCCCCATGGGCTTTTCTCAGGCTGTTGGCCTTCTCCCCTGTGTTACCGTGGATACACTGTATTTGAATCTTTTTTTTAGAATGCTTGTAAAATATAGTAAAGAATGTTGCATGGTTTTCTCCATTTGCTTTGCAAATATAAAAATATGCAATTTTATGTTTTTTCTTTGCTTCATTTATTTTCAGTTGCGAGGCTTCTACTGATGGTGAAGATACTTGCTGCATGGATTTCCATGACAGAGATACAATATGAAAAGACCCTACCTCATTTCTCCTTTCTTCTACTAATCTCCCAAATTCATGTTGATAGTGTATACAAAATGCCAAAATTTGGTAAAATATCTCCACATATCCCTATAACTAGGGTAAATTATCCGGGCATACTTCACTCTTAAAAAAAATTTACTGTGAGAAAAAAAGAGCATCTCTGAACTTGCTTTTCACACCAGTTCTGTACTAGCAAGGAGGCATCACAACCTTGCAAAACCTGAACATACATAAGCAACTTCTTGAATGTTTTCAGGAAGTATTTTTTAGTTAGTGGTGACAGCTAATGGATCCTCAATTTCTTATACAATTCCCTCTATGCTAGGTTTTCAAAAGGTCATGCAGGATATATAGTTAAAAATATAAATATAGCCAAGTAGGAATAAGTATACAATTTCATTTAGCATGTCATGTCAAATATGAAAGGCACTCTGTGACACATCCCAGTAAGGAACACATTTTATATAAAAGGCAAAGATTATGAAAACTAAATGAGTTTACAACAAAGTTGGATTGCATCACTTGGTGTTTGAAAAGCTGTTAACTCCTTTGCTCTCCAAATATATGACTAGGATGTGCTGTTCCCACTTTTTCAGAATTTTGGCAAAAAGCAGGGAAAATTCTTCACAGTTTATCATCACGGCACTTAGCAGTACGCTCACTAACCCAGCATAAAAGGCAGTACAGAGAGAATAGAAAATAGCAACACTTGAGACAATTAGGCTAAAGTTAGAAAATCAAGTTGTTCTTGAGTAGCATTATGAAAAAGAAAAAAACGGATGCCCTAATTCTCAGCCACTCTCGAGCATATGAGAAACATTATGTGTATCCCACTAAAAAAGCCACAACTTTCCATAAAACTCTTCGCCACACCTTGAACTTCAAGCTTTATAGTCCCATCACTATTGACAGTCATTGGATATGATGCAACACTCTTTCAAAGATTTCCAACATATGGACTGTTCATCTTCAGCAACATCTGCAAAAGGCAGACATACACTTTAACTGTGTGACTGCCAGACTTGTGACAAGCAGTAACCTTTAGTCTCATTAAGTGACTTCTTCAAAGATAAGCTTTTTTATTGTGCTAAGAGAAAATTAGATATAGGGAAACAAGATGAATCTGTAAGTGCCATGAAGATCTAGAAAAGAAATGTAATTAAAAATGAGGAGAAGCAATTAAAACAGGCACAAGAGTTTCTCAGGAAACACAACCATGTGTTTTGCTACTTATCTAGTCTACACAAATAATTTAGATCACAAACTAAATAATTATCTTATAATACATTGTTCAAACATTGTCACTACCCAGAAAGCACAAATATGCAGTGTTCTTTTGAAGTTAATTTGTTGATTGCATTACCAGATAAGTAAAACACATGCACATCAGGTGAGTACACCAAACTGAAGTACGAAATGAAGAGAACACTAAAACAGGCGCAGTGTGGTGATCTCAGTCTTAATTCAGAGAGGTTTGGGAGGACATTAGAGTGTTCTGAATACAACTTCTCTAAGAAGTCACACCAATGTTGATTTCTTTCTCCTCATTACTCCTTCCAGTACAGCTAACAGAAGTCTTTCTTCTGAGACATAAATCCCACAAAACTCTGTACTGCTGGGGATAGAAATACTGTAAGATAAGAGCTGCTTTATTACATGAGGTGGTATTTCTGGAGCAGTGGCTGGAACCAAGCGCCCTCTTTTCCTGTGAACAAGTTGTATCGGGTTACTGGGGGCCTTCAACACAGAGGAAATGAGAACATTCTAACAAGACAATGAATATAAAGGCAAGCCATGCAGAAGACAATTATTACTGGATTCCCATGGGAGGGGAAGCCAGAGCAAGTGTTACACATAAAGTCCAGGACGTTGTAGAAGAAATGAGTAATCTCTTTTCTGGTATTTGAGGAAAGGAATTCCACTAGGACACAAATCTGCTGATGCTTGAGCAGATCCTTTTCACTCGTATGCGAGTGATGTTTCATAGTACTGACTGTGTTATATAGCTCAGGAAGGACAATACTTGCTATGCGCTTGTTTCTCACTTTTTGACATCTAGGGAGGGTGAGTTTAGATTTTAAAAAGAGTGAAGCGTCTAAGACTGCTAATATAGAAAACACTTTAAAACCATGACACAGTCACATTATGAAGACTTACAAATGAGTGAGAAGTTACTTTAGATTCAGTGCTTTTAGGCACTGCCTCTGCTTTCCCTATTTTTTTAAAGTGGTGACTCCTTTGAAATGCAAGATTTTGTATCCCCTGAATGATCCTTAAATCTTTGCTGTCTTTCAAGCATTCCTCCGAGATACAGAACAATCCAACCAACATAATAAAGTCAGTCGAAAGGCTTGTTGTACACAGATATGACATGATTTAAGCACAACAAACATCTCTGTCAATCAAAATTCATGTTAAAATGAGATCTCATGTCAGTGTTGTTACATCTTCCTGACAGCTGAAAGCAGTTTGAAAATTTTACAAGCCTTAGCACATCTACAAAATGGACGGTTCTACTATTGCTTTCAATCATCTACACCAGCTAAGACTTTTTGTTCAGGGCAGACTAAATTCAAAGTTCAAATGTTCAGAACAAAAAATGGAAAGTGTGAAACCACTTTAACTTCAGAATGTTTCCTCTTAATCATCTTTGGAGGTTAGATGTAAGAGTCATCAGGAAAACGGAAAAGATTACATTTTCCTGTATGTGTATGCCTCCCAATTATAGAAAAAGTATAAAAACAAAATCCTATTTGTGCTTCAATATGGAAAATCTTAAAAAAAAGTTTCAATTATTTTGAGAAATTGTTTTGCTTTGGTATGTTTTTAAAGTGTAAATGTCATTCTGTGTTAAGAACTATAACTGCAAAGCATAAAGGGGAGTAAGAGTTTCTGTTCCCCTTAGAAACTCACTGAAATATACATATGCCCTACTTCTCTCAAAGGGTGTGGAGTTCGATCTAAGAATTACTGCATGTGACTCAAAAAAAAAAAAATTTCTTTTGCCCTTAAACTCAGCAAAACGTTGCCTTCATATCTTCATATTAAGAGATTTTACATTATATGGGAGCTCTTCTATCACTTTCTTGTAATAAATCATCACAACTGAATTGATTTGAATTATATATGCTCACATCCACTTCACACAAGTTAGTCAAAATTGATTTAAAAGAGAAAATTTTATTAAGATACAAGTGTTAGTAATGGTAGCTGAGGAATTATCCATAGGCCATTCCCTACCACATAGGCTTGCTTTGCTTCAGTTAGGCATTTTGGCTTGAAGGGAGGATAAGTTAGGTGCAACATGAACACACCTGCTAAACAACAGAGTTTTTATTCATTTTAGCTCTGCAGAGCAGATAAATCCTAAGGGTATCATAGAGCCCCAGAAACACACCATGAAAGAGTCTGGAGAGATGTCTTCACAGAAAGTGGGAACTGCTGGAGTGAGTAACCCCTAGTTTTTCCCTTCCTCCCACTGGAAAATATGCTGACAGGAGAAATTAGCAGGCAGTTCTCTTTTTCCCGCTACAGGTAATGCTCTATTTCTGCTGCTTTCTTTGTCCCCACCCAGACTTACTGACATTCAGCTGGCCCTGGGAAAGGTTTACTGAAACTCATGTCAAAGCAAGTGTAATCATTTTACCAAAAGACAAAAGTAAACTTCATGCAGTCATACTGGAGAAAATTTGAGGAGTCATTTTGCTTATGTAATGATTTTTCTTGGTCTGCTACAAAGTGTACACTTGTCTGCAAACCCTAATGGTGTGTACACTGGTCTGGACACAAAGATTATTTGCTCCAGAACCTCTTCCTCCTCATTTCTGACTTTGTTCCAGAAAGAACTGTTTCTAAATTCAGAAGTTATGTTTTAAAGCTCAGCACATCACACACATAATTGCAAGCAACAGAACTGAAAATTCCGCTAACTCTGCATTTATATCCAACACATGTCTAGATCATTTTCTACGCAAGAAATAATTAATCTTCCAGGGAGCTTTTCCATCAACCTAATAGTTGCTTTGAGAATTTAATTTCCCTTACCTCCTTCTAGCAAGTCATTAGAGATTAGAGAGGTGAGAGTATAACATTGACAAGAATCTTGCCTTTCACTTCAGCTACACTAGGTTAGGGCCATACTCGATCAGCAAAGTACCCTGAATGAGCATAGACATAAAAAGCTGAATTTCACAGGAAATCTGAAGCTTTTTTGTGTTAGGAAGGAACTTGGATGATTTTGCCTGTGTTTTGAATCAACTTCTCCCATAATGAGTACAAAATGTTATTGTTATGATTGTCTGCAGAAAATAACTCTAAATTAATTCCATAAAATTTTATTAGTTAAATTATACAACATAGTAATGAAATGCAAATATCCTTGTTCATTAGGCTCATCCATTTCAATTGTACCTACGGTACACGTCTCAGCAGGGACAGTTAATCATACAGCAGTATGCAGAATATAATATATTATATTAATTAAATAGCCACATTATGCAGCTGGGTGCTTGAATTGTGTCCATGAAATTCAACATAACATATATCATCATTTTTATTGCAGCACCAGAACGTTATGTCTACTGAATTTGGAAGAAGACAATATCATTCTGGTGTGTATCACCAGAAACAAATGTAGAACAGTCCAGTTATTTCAAATGATACACTATTCTCCTAAAGAAGCATCTGCATGAAATCCACAATAATCAACACTTTGATCCTTTTAAGAGCTATTCACAAACATATGGTTCAGTCCATGCAGATCTCACTGAAAAACTGAAGCATACAGGAAGATTTGAGAGCTGGACACACTAGGAAAGGTTGGCAAATGTAAGCCTTCAAATACAAACATTCTACCAAGTTAATCACCTTTATTCAAGGCCGAATACAGACTATTTGTGGTCACTTGGATAATTTATCCACTACTAAATGCTTTTAAGGACCCTAAGTACTAAGCTACTAGTTTGCATGGAGAAAAAAAAAATCATAGTAGATGCAGTGAATGGTTTTTTTACAATGACAGAAAGACACTACTTGCTATTAATCTAAGGAAACCAAAAGGAGTATGTGAAACTTTCAGCTTCCATCATTACACTACACAAATTCTTAAAGATGGTGCAAAGCCAGTTTCCCATTAGGATTTTGAACATCTAATGTTAACAGATGTTTAGTTCTAGAATCAGTGGTTAACATCCGTGAGTCTCTCGTAAAAATACTGGAACAAATGGCATAGCTGAATCGCAGAAAAATCCATTTCAACATACCTACTGAAAGTAAAATATCATTTATCTTTTATGTATAAAAATCTAGCATTTTACAGTGTAAATTATGCTACAAAGAGGCAGAATAAAACATATGCAGGACAGGCAATTTGTGTCACAAGGTAACTGGAATGTTAGGAAATGTCAGGTTTCCCTCTGAAGCACCAAGGTGTAAGAATTGGTGGCCACTAATACACGAAGAAAGAGCAGCAATTGCATTTATATACTACCAATACATTCAGGTTTCTTGTAGACTGGTGGCGATGTCTGAGATTTAAAATTCAAAATAGTACTGTTAAATCTGTCAGAAGATTCTAGTTCCCTCTGCAGCACATGTTTGCTTCAAGCCTATAGCTGATACCTACTTAAAATCATCATTTGCTAAACACTTAAGAGGATGAAGCTGGCAGCATTCCACTCATCAAAAGGAAACCATCCACTGCTCAAAAAGCTATTACACAGACTGCAGACTGAGAGTAAAGATCTCAACTTAGAAAATATGATTTTCAACTGCATTTTCCACAGTTCCTTATTATAACTGGCCTAAGTGTGATACCACCTGTGTAGTTTCTACCTAAATTTCCTATCCATTGTTCAGTGTCCTCTATTCTTGAGAGCTGTGTGACTGTAACTTCTGAAGGGGTCTGAAATTTCATTCGCGTTATTTAAGATTTTGCCTCATCATAACATGTTTAAAAACATCTAATTATGCTGGGGGACTGATGGATAAACAAAATCAAAACTCATTCCATCAATAAAAAAGTAATTTTTTTCATATCATAATGGACTCTGGAACGAAACAGGTGCCAATCACTGATATGATGGTAGATTCTAGGTTCTTTATCTGGCCAATGCCTAGAAATACACATCATCAAAATTCAGTATTTATAAGTGCCTGACATAAAGAAAGGAGGGAAGATGGGTGGTTTCTTCTACCTCTAAGACCATTCTAGGGCAGGGTGGTTCTGCATGCAGATGTGTTCCAGTTCACTTACTTGCAGGAGAGACTGGGATCTGTGCCTGCCACTTCCCAGAGAGCATTAACTAGTAATCTGTCACAGAGAATGCTGATAGCCACATATTCCTATCCTTCTCCCATGCTTCTGGATAAAATAATAGTGCCTGCTCTGCCTCATGCTGAATCAAAGTTTGGCTATGTACTTCCAGCATCTTCTCTTTATGCCTGAGGGATCAGGCCATCTACCCTACAGATTAGGGTTTCTGTTAATAGATTTCAGAGAACAGAAACTAACCACTTCTGACAAAGGTACTTTTGTTAAACTTTTTCACTGTCCATATGAAATCAAAGCTCAACACTTCATTTCTGCCTCCATAAATCAAAAATGTACAATGAATTTGTTGGCAGCAATTGAAGCTCGCAGTTGTGATAGATAGATAGATAGATAGATAGATAGATAGATAGATAGATAGATAGATAGATAGATAGATAGATAGATAGATATCATGCAACAGATTGTTATTCTTGTTGCAGCAATTCTGTTAAAGCTGTGAACTATAACAACTGACCATAATGCTGACCAGATTTATTATTCACACAGACATGTAATATTGGCAGAGACTGCTGCAGGGAGGTGTTCTCGTAATCAGAGTGTTGAAAGCATGGTCATCAATCATGGTTCTCATACCCAGGCTCAGCTGAGAAACGTTCTTCTTTCTGCTCCCTTTTTGTCATGTTTTGTTGCTTTTGGTGCCAATACTTCTTTGATCTTTCTTTCTTTGATCCCTTGTGGTAGTAAACATGGTGTTAATAAGTCAAAAACTTGTCATTTAATTCCAAAACAAGTATTGTTCATTCAATATGGTCATATTTTCTGTTTGTTTTTTTTTTTTCTCTCTCGACTATGAGTCTTTTTAACAGTGTGTGTGACACAATACCATAATATTATAGATTTGAATTTATGTACAGATGACCTCTTCTCAGAAATATAACTTGAAGTATGTTACTCAAATTAGACTACCTCTGAGATTTTGCTTGATTACTTTCTTCCAGATTATGGAGGTGATGGGGCAAGCAGTCAGTTCAAACAGAGCAAATAACATTTGTCATCTTAATAGGTGATTATAGATTTTTTTTTATATATTATATGTATTTATCTTTCTCCAGAGAGAGTGAAGTTCTAATTAATTCATTCATCAATTCTAATGAATTAATTAATCAAATTAATGGCTTTATGTTTAGTTTGTCTGTTGTTTTCACCAAGAATTAGCCAGAGCTCCTTTTGAATAGAATTTCATAAAATCATAGAATCATTTGAGCTGAAGGGAACACTTAAAAATCATCTAGTCCAACTCCCAGCAGAGAACAGGGGCACCAACAGCTTGATTAGGTTGCTCAGAGCCCCATCCAGCCTGAAACTGACTGTCTCCAGGGACAGGGCATCATAACATCTCTGGGCAATTTGTTCCATACCCTTCACAACTCTTGTTGTAAAAATATTCCCTCATTATATCCAAACTAAATCTCCCATTACTGTATATTTTTGGGTGACTTAAATAAAAAAATTCCTACTCTTGGACTAATAGTTTGAAGTTAATAGAATAAGACTAGCTAACAAAATATAAAATGTATAAGTGACACAAGACTAACTTCTACATACCTGAAGCTCTAAGTAAAATAAGAGTACAAAATATATCCTTATATTTCTAATATAACCATGAAAATAACATATAAAAGGGAGTCTCCAGTGTGAAGGACTGGGTTTAGAAAAGAGTATTCAGAACAAAACCTTCTTTGCCAATTGATACATATTGAGATAGTTGCGTGTCCAAAATCCTCTCCCTTTCTCTGACTGAATGGAGAAAACTAAGATTCCATTGATTTTATGCTGACTGCAAACGGATGGACTATGTATGATCCAGCATGAAACCTGCCAGTATCAACTGGCAGAGCAAAATTCAGCTAGCAGAGTTTTGACTAGATCAATGAATTTAATCATGAGAGCATTGTATTTGCACCCCATGGCAAGACATCAAAAGAAAACGTTATCCCTCTTTCTTTAGAAATAGTTGCCGCAGGCAAAGGAGGCAGTAATGCCTTTTTCATATGAAAGTATGAGGGCTAGGCAGCCATTAACCTGATAGGAAGACCAAGATTCAGCTGAAAAGGGCTGGAAATAGGCTGAGCTATTTTACTAACTGCACACTAACAATGGTAACTGATTAAGCATAGCAGGAATATACAGTAACTAAAGGAAATGTATTTACTTTGCAATATGGAATGAAGCGGCACAATGGAAAGGAATGAGACTTTGATTATCAGGTCACTGCACAGAAATTTCTGTACCATAAGGTTTACTATGAGACTTTACATTTTATGTTGTATTTAATTTTACCTGCTTCATTGAGCAATATGAGATTTGTGGGACTTAGCTCTACACAAGACAGTGGTACTTAAGCTTGATGCCAAAAAGGCATCAAAATGTAAGAATAGAGCTGTTACATCTAATAAAGTTCCAACAGCATTTCAGTTTACAAGAGCTCAATTAAAACTTTGTTAAAATGAGCTCAAAGTGAATTTTCCAGATAAGGAGAAAAAAAATTCTGCTAAATATGAAAAAAATACACCCCTATAAAATTACACTCATATATATGTTTCTAATTCCTTGTAAAATGAAACCGTGCAAACTGTGCAAAATGCAAACTGTGTCCTCCCATAGAGTACTATTCCTAATACCTCAATTTAGGTTTCTGTTTCTCTGCTGTATGATAAGTACAGAAATTTAGCTGATTTCTTTTTCTATGAACCACATAGTCACAGCATATTCAAAATGATCCAAGCTCCAGAGAACGTTGATAGCTACATAAACACTTTTTGTATGCAGACACATTCTTTTTGAGCTGGATTATCCTCTGTGGTAGAAAAAAATTCATAGGACAGACTGTGATGGGAAAATGAATTTCATAGGGTTTTTTTCATATCATGCACAGAAAGCTGTAGTACAGCATAGAATTTCAGGTAAAAGTAACCAGAAGTTTTGTACAATGAAGCTACCTAGATGTATTCTTTGCTTATATGGAAGTGAGCATCTTTTGAGGTGGTTAATTATTAATAATTAAATATATTAATTATTAATGATAATTATATTAATTATAATTAATTATAATTAATTATGCTTACCAGGGACACACTCGTTAGGAAAAAAAAGTCACTGTTTCCACTAACCTGATGAAGCTCTTTAGATTTGTAGGAGAAACTACAAAGCAGTTAATGAAGCCTGAAGCTAAATTCATCTATTCAAAACCTCATTTGAACTTCTACTGGGTCCATATGTATAGAGTGGCACACAAAACAGAAATCCGCTGCCCCCAGCTAAAAAGCCTTCGTCATTGCTAAGAGTCATTCTTGAGGAATTTGGTGGAAAAGATATTTACTCTTCACAGTGAAGAAATGTGTGAGGGAGGGGTGTTGCCTTTGTTTTAATAATGGACCATATTTATCCTTTGTCTTTATGGGTAACTATACCAATGACAGTTGAGAACTAATCATTTCTCTTTCCCTTTGCCCTTAAGTCCTGATGTAAATGAGACACTTTTATTTTCATTACTTTTGCTATCTTCTGAATGTATTTATCAGAATATCTAATAGAAGCTTCAATGGAGATCAGAACTAGTGAACATGAAAATAACTACAATACTACCTACTTTTGTGAAAAAATGTCTGCTTTACAAAATCCTTGAAGTTCTCTTCTAAACAGAGCAAACCTGAAGGCAAACTACAAAATATTGCTGAAGGTAAAACCCAAAGTTTATTGTAGGATTTACAACACAAAGTGAATAGCCAATAAAATTGCCAAAAATAGCATTATTGTGAAATGATGTAAAAGGCAGGGTAATAAAAGCAGCCTTGACTTGTCATACACAACAATGGGCTCTGAGCTGGTCATTCCCACTAAGAAACTAAGAACTGAAAGTGAAAACACAGCTCAGAGCTTAGGGGAGAGGCTTATGAGACACAGAAAGACCAGAATCCACAGGGAAAGAAAAGTAATAAAAAATAAAAAACGTGAATATGCTGTTCTGTACATAAATATTTCTTCTACATCTTGAATAATACATGTAATTCTGTGCTATGCATCTATAAGTTTATAGCAGAGCTGGAAAAGTTTTAGAAAAGACCCAAGGACAATCAAGGATATGGAACAGCATTTGCACCAGAAAACCTAAGTAGGCTAGGACTCTATAGACTGAAAAAGAAAGGGCATGTGAGAGAATTCTATAAAATCAGAAGTGCTGTGGAAAAGGTGCAAAGGATTGATTCATGCTCTTCCAGGAAAAGAACTGGTGATGTGAAAACTGGAGACTGGCTTCAGAGAAGAGAAAGCCCCTCCCAAATAAAGGAGGTTGTTATTCATACAACCAGTGATTTAGGAACAGTTCTGCTTGCCACAAGATGCTGTAGAGTGTATACGTCAACAGGCTTTCCAGGAGGTGCTAGCAAAGTTCACAGAAGAGATATCTCCAGTGTAATTAAAAAATAAGTAGAAACTGTAGATGTCTCATGAAGTCCTGAAGTGGCAAATGACTGGATGCTAGGAGAATGTTTCTGTGGAGCACATTTGCTTTGCTCTTATGTTCTTCTCTAGGCAGTTGCTTTTGGTCACTGAAGAGATGATACTGAGCTAGATGGATTGACCAAATTGACACTTCGTGGACTTTCTTCTATTCTTAATTTGGATACAATCAATAAAAAGCTCTACATCTCTCCCTGTACAAGGTCCTCATTCCAGGCTGCCTATCATATATTTTCCTTTCTGCGCTAAAATTACTTGAAAGACTTTAGCTGCCCTTTCAATAACTTTTAATGTTGGAATACATAGGTGGCTCCATATACAATACTGTGAAAATGTAGATAAAAGACTCCAGTTTCTTGCTCAGTTATTTTTTCCCTTCAGAGGTAAGAATGCTTTGGAATGTCATTGTATTTCAGAATAAATTAGATGTATCTTATGCCTTTTGAATTTTTCTATTCTTAATTTCAATAAATATATTTCTAATATAAAAATTCAAAAGGCATAGTAAAACCCTTTAATCTATGCATGAATGGCTGCAGACTTACTGTACATGTGGCATATTGACAAATAATATTTAACTCACAGAAATACATTTCATAAATAATGCTTTTTACAAGAAATTGTGCTTTCATTCAAGCTGAAAATTCAAGAAAGATTCAAAGTCGTGCTGTCTGTGCAATAAATACTATTCAAAGTCTTTTCCCTTTGTAAAGATTTTCCCAAGGATGCAATCAGAGACACCTGGCAGAATAGTTTGTAAGTGCACTACGACTAGCACAGAAATGCTCTGAAAGTCTGCAAAAGTAGAACATATTCCTCAGAATGTTAAATAGCAAAGAAAATAAAACAGTTAAACATTAAAAAAAATCATATGCAGCAGCTTTTGCTGACAGAGAAATACAATTTCTGAATGTCTAATTATACTCCAATAATTCAAATGTCAATATACTATTTTAATAACATATACAATTATTTTGTGATGGAAAAAGATGTTACAATAGCAAGTGAAAACTGCAAAATTAGATTCTATACCAATTTGCAATTGAAAAGACAAGAAAAGCAGATACAAAAATTGACACAGAAAATGAATGACAGACTCATTTTTCTGCATCATCCTCAATCCTGAATATGTTAGCTAACAATGTTTATTATAATAAACATGTAAAAATATAGCAGAGCTTATTCCTGCCAGGTCAATGGGGCATTTTACATATTAAAAGTGCTGCTTGGTACTGGGTGAAAAAAAACAAAAACTGAGTAAATCAGCAGATTAAATCAAACCTGCAAATTTATGGAATGATCTATAAACCATAGTTTTGAAATATGGAATTATGAATTAGCACTAAGTAAACATTGCTAAATGCATACTCAACATATGAAATATTAAATGAGCTCACTCCGTACTTACTCCATCATTTTTACATAAATGCGATAATGACTATTTCATAATGATAAATATTGAAATTTGGGTTATTATTGGAGAGTTTTCACACATTTTTTAAGACCTTGAACAAGAAAAGGTCTTTGCATATGGCAAGATTACAACTTAAAGGTACAAACATGAGGATTCACCTCAGAATTCAGATCTTGAGTACCAGTAGATCTCTGCTGTTTTCCTGTTTATTTCTTATGGATAACAGAAAGTAGCATTTCATAAACAGTAGATCACAACAGTCATATGTGTTTGCAGTTCAGATAAATATTAAATTATGTTTAGGGGTCACAAATCTGAGAGAAATAAACCTGCATTTGGAAGTGTCTTCATATTTGAAGAAATTCAGAGATCATTGACAGAGGTGCATTAGTCTGATACTACCTTTAAACTAACACAAAATATGTTTAATTCAGAATGGATCTTCAGCAGAGGTCCACTCATTATTTTTAATGAAAATAACTTCCGGGCAATCCTTCTCTAAACTTGCCATCTGCTAGTTCTGTACTGTGTTTGCTACATAATACTTTCACTGAATGCAGCTACTAATGCTAAACTGCCCAGATAATAGAATCGTTCATTCAGGAACAGGATTCTTTGCATTTTATGTCAGCAAGGTGTGGCTGACATTGCAGGTTATGCATGTGAAACAACTATCTTTCATTCTCAGTGTTTTCCTTTTAGTTTAACTAGTGCTAAATATGATCTTATGTCACAGATATCTTCTAAACAAGGCCAGAAGAGAAACTTTGGCCAAGGACCTCATCTCACCTATGACATTTTGAGAAAACAGGCCAATAAACAGAATGGAGGTAGGACTGTTAGTAAACAGAATCATACATTTCCTATCATCAGATCAGATTTTGATTGTTTGTAAAACACATATGAGCCTGAATTTGTTTTTTCCCCATCCCATACCTTAGGATGTTTTGCCAGTTTTACATAAAAACAAACTAATTAGCAAGGAATTCACAGAAAATAAAGGTCTATAAGGAACCTATTAGTGTGTTGACTTGTGCAGGCAGCATTCATGCTCAGATGTCAGGACAGATGAGGAAACCTTCTTTGCTACCATTTTAAATGCTGACAGATCCTTTCTAAAACATCTGTTCCTGACACACACAGTCACTTTACTTTTATATTGTCTATTGCCAGCCAAAGTAGAGTATTTTCAAGAAATATTCACAGTGTGCAGGATACAGCTTGCAGAAAATTAAAGACTGCTGTGTATCACTGACAAACAGACTACAGTCTTTAGCAGCCTATCAGGACTAATCATTAAAATAAATCATCTCTGCAGGAGAGTAATGTTCTAACTGCAGTCCACTGAAAGGAACGACTAAGTCTTTGGTAAGGGATTGGCTTTTGTATCTCTTATCTCCAGTACCATCTAAAGAACTAAGCTGCAGCTAGCTGAGTGTTTCGCAACACACTCAGTCACCTTCGTGGAATGCAGAATTTCTGTGTAGATTAACAAGACTCACTGGGTAGGCAATGTAGATATCACTGTCAAAACTATCCAACCGACTCGACAAAAACAACTTGTTCCCAAACCACCACTAATCACACCACAAGGCTCAAGCATCTATTCCAATATAACATGGGCCGTCTTGTTACAGTCTGAGATGCCTGTGCCTTTTGTGACATCCATAGCTTCATACATGTACTGCATGGGCAACATCTTTGTAGAAGTTACGTTCCATATTGGCTGTGAAACTGTGGGTCCCTTCCACTGGTACAAATTGTCAAGAGCACAGCATGCAGGCTCCCATTCACCACTGGTGAAGATGCACAGCTAATGCTAGCGACTATGTTAAAATGGTGCTTTGAAGCTTAGAATTTGCTCTATCAAATAGTGTTATTGTGCTCTTTGTATCCATTGTCATTTCCATGGAAATAAATAGAAGAGATTTATTTCAGAGTGACCTACCTATATTAAAATTTCATTCAAGAAGAGAATAAAAGAAGGCAGCACCAGAATTTCTGTGTGCAGCAGTAGGCGGTCATCAAAAATTTCTTGTCTTCAGCTGCCCAGCAAGTGCATACATCCCTGAAATATTTCCACACTAATACACATGCTAGTAAAACATTGTGTACTTCAGCAGAAGAAACTTCTGAGTTACAGAGAAGAAAAGCTTTCATGCTTTACGCGTACAAATGTGATTGAAGGGAATGATACAACACAACTGCCAAAAAGAAAAACCAAAATCTTCAGCCAGCCTCAGGTCTTTACTCCAAAGGTAAATGAAATCACAGATATTTTCTTCTCTAAGATCTGATTACAAGTTCTTTTATTTTCCTTTTTCTTACATCATTACTTTTCATGACCAAATTACATCTCCTGACAAACTTAAACTTTATAGCTAAAGAGCTATAAAACGTCTTTTTTTTTTTTTTCCCATCATAAGTTACAAATTTTGCAGCCCATTCCAGTGCAAACACAGATTTGGCTGTCTTCCATCTTTTGTTTCCTGTTCCTAATTAGCCAGTGCTCTAATGTCCCCCCTTTAAAACATGAACACTGGATGCTTTTTACTGGAAAAGACCGGTCTCCTTCCTATTCCCAGAGCTGTTAATCAACCTCCTCTTGTCTTGGTCAAAGGTGGGCCACATCTCTACATACGTATGTTGTTGTAAGCAGCCTCTTATGTAAGTTCACCTAATACTGTTAAGTACTTTAGTGTTTAGTGCCATAAATTCATTACTTGGAATTATTCTCAATGCCTTTCTTTTAACAACAGCAAAAATCAGGTCACTTGACATCTGAAACAAACAGAACAAAATGGAAAGGGGTAAAGTAGCTAAAAAGTGAGGTTTCTTGAGAACCAAAAAGTCCTGACAATTTCATGTCTGAATGTCTGTATAGATATACTTATGTATACCTACACCTGTTGATTCACTACATTTTTTTCACATCTCTAAACATAGAAAATAGAATGTTAAAATAACTGTATAAGAATTCTTCTTTTTCCTTTCATGATATTGAACATAGGATATGATTTTGGCTGTGACTTGTGTGCACATTTCGTACATGTTATACACAATGACAGTGGGACCACATCCAAAGTACAACTTCATCCTTATTGAAAACAACTGGCAAATTACTTCAACTCTATTCATCATGCTCAGTATGTGAGCAAGTAAATTTATTCTTAAACTTTTTCAGGATTAGGACAAAAGAAAACATCAGTAGATCAAGAAAACCACTGTCTAAAGCTGATTTTTGAAAGGGAAGCATGTAAATATCCCCACAAATACCTGGTCCCAGCATCCATAACTCAGCTACCCAGAAATCCGTTCTGACAGTGTCTAGGTTGTTAACACTTAAGAATCATCTGTCTGTGCTAGAAGTCAATGTTCAGTTAGAATAATATGTACAGAAGGCGATTTAACTTACAATAATAATAATAATAGCAATAATAGTAATAATAATAATTTGCATGTCTAAAAGGAGCAACACTTTCAGCTCACTCAACTGCTTTGTAAGTTACACACGGATGAATGATATAATAATATCTGCAGGTGCAACAGCAGGGGGGCCAAGTACCTAGAGATTTTATGACACAGATTTTTCTATCCCAGCTTTTTATCTTTCTATTAAGAAATTTCAGATATATCTGAAATAACAAAGCAGCCCAAAGATGTTGTCTGTTATCTTTAAAATAACTATAACTCATTAGTTTCACATATATTACTGCATATAATACAACTTCATTTGTTATGCATTTACCCTAAAATGTTCAGGAGAATGTATATGTAAGGATACAAGTAGCTTTTATAGAGAAACAGCAGTTTGTTGGAGAACGACAGAAAATAACTACAGTTACTGAGCCCTGTGATTAATTTGTTGTTGGATTCCAAAAAATCTCCAGTGATAACTATCCAGTTTTGGAGCTGAACTGTCCTTAGCACTTGTAGACCTCATTTCTACAGTGTCACAAAGATGTTCTCTGTTTCAAAACTTTTTGTTTTTACTACAAGACCAGGTCACTGTTGTTTCTGGCTTAGGTTTATAACCTCTGCAAGCTGTAGGTTGGCATCTGTAGAACTGCTTTTCTAGCATTCCCCCTCTTGTATCATATACCTGATTATTCTCATGTGTATGACTTTGCTCCTTCTCTGATTGATTTATATCCTGTCTACCACACGCTATTGCTCCTATCAATCAACATTTCACACTGTAATCTTCCCAAGTGCTTGTAGTTGTCCTGCCCTTGCTTGTTTTTGTCTGAAAATTTAATAAGAGCATTCTCTATTCCCTTGTCCAAATCCTTAATGAAAGCAACAAATAATACTGACCTTGAGAAATTTCACTTAACTCATATTTCAGTCTGTGAATAACAGATAGCTACTCTTGGTATGTCTTCTCCACTGCTTTCTTTCCCACCCTACACTAGTTCCATAACATTTCTATAATTAGCTTATAGGAATGCTGTGCAAGAGTGTAAAATCCTGTTGAAAGTCAAGTTGTATGTGAAACTGTTTTTTTCCCCCTCCACAGAGTTTGCCCCTCCATTGCAAGGGGAAATTAGGTAGCTTGAAGTTTATAAATTCTAAACTGTTGAGATATTTCATAAACAAGATGAGTTTTCATTATTAACACTGAAAATGCCACTCACTATGGCTGAGTCAAAAGTAGCCTTGAAAATACTTCCAGATAAAGAAGAGATAAACATTTCCTTAAATTGAAAAAACATAATTCAAGACGCATGAAACATACGAGGATACAGAATGTGGGACATGTGGGAAAATATCCCATATTTGTTTGCTTGTTTTTTTGTTATTTTTTTTAAGTGCTATATATAGATAGTAGCACCTCTACAGTTCTTTTAATACACATGTAATTAACATTTCCTAATAACCACTGATATTTGAAGTCAAGGGAAGCATATCGGTATATTCATAATTTGCATAGTCATCTTTCAAGTACTATCAGCTTTTTTTTTTTTTTTTTGGATTAACGTAGCACCAGTACTTGAAGATACTGAGTATAGTCTGAGTCTTCTTCATTTTTCCATTACTACTCCAGATTTTTAGCTACTCCTCATGCTCTTCATACAGAATATTTTCACAGTTTACTTTTGAAACAGCCATCACTCAAAGCCAGAGAGTCAGTGAGGTAGCTTCATTTTCTATCACTTACTTTAACTGCTTTGAGCGTTGTACATCACTCTAAATGAGTTCTGCCGGAGCTTCTAACACATCCATTTTCCTGTGAGCATGTGCAACAGGTCTTTTTGTGTATGATTCATGGAATCTCTAGCTTGCTACTGTTCATTTTTCTTAATCCCAAATTCTAAAAACTCATGCTTTTATTTCCCTACAGTTCGTGGAACTGTGCCTCATCTACATCAATCAATATTATAGGCACTGAAATAACCTCTGCAATGTATTGTGGATGCAATTTTTTGTCATTAACTGTCCTTGAAAAAGAACTGTGTGTGAAGACTTGAAAGCGCAAATGTTTTGTGGTTCAGAACATAGAAATAATAATCATCAAGCTTTGAAAAATCTTGCTATTATTAATCACAATATATGAAACAAAAAATGTTCAACTTTTTGTTTCTAATATTCAAAAGGTTAAAAAAAATCCCCATCTCCCCACATTCAAGAGACATTACAGAAGAGTCACAATCTCTAGAAAAGATTTTCTATGAAATGTAAAGAGCTCTCAAATCAGATTTGCAAAATACTCAGAATTATTAGGCCTTTTGTCCTGATAACTATTCCAGCGTTCACACCCACAAAGCTCTTAGCACACCTCACAGAGCACTGTCATCTTCTATGACACTGTGATGTGCAAACACTTCACGACATACTGCAGTGGGATGACCATTTTAATTACCCACTTTAATAACAGTCTGGCCACTACAGTAAATGACAATAAACACTTCCCCATCTGCCAGATTTTTTTTTTTTTAGAAGAAAAAGATGCATTTTGTTCCTTTCCCAGCCCTAACTCTTCTCCAAAGCACACCTGCTAATCATCATGTCTTCTTATCTCCTGCCAAGCTAAAGAACAGAATAATTCCTGTCACTGAATAGAAAAAATAAGAATAATAACAGAATAACACTGTTGTTAGTGACAAGAGAGAACCTGTAAAATCATGGATAATGGATGAGAGGTAAAAGAAGTACTCACATCTAGACCGAATGCATTTGTTTTGATTCTTTCTTCTGGTTGATTCAATATTCAGATTTACTTTTCAGTTGGGTATGAGTAATAGCAAGTAAAAGAAGGGAAAATCAGGTTAGATGTTAGGAAGAAATTATTTGCTCAAAGGGTGGTGAGGTACTGAACAGGCAGTCCACAGAAACTGTAGATGCTCCATCCCTGGAGGTGTTCAAGGTCAGATTGGATGGGACTCTGGGCAGTATGATCTGCCAGGTGGCAACCCTGCTCATGGTAGAGGAGGGGTTGGAGCTCTTTGCATGATCTCGGAGGTCACTTCCAAACTAAGCTATTCTATGGTTCTATAATCTACTTCATACCTTAGTTCCAAGTACATAAAACAAAATTATTTTGTCTCCAAAGTAGGGATTTTCCTGCAGTTGCTGTTTTCTGCAGCGTTAAAGTTCTTAGAGGCAAGATTGCAATTATCAGTTGACAGAGGTCAAAAATTCATTGAGTTTGATTGCAACCATCTAGTTGCAAAGTGACCATTTCCACAAAATTCTCTATTTTTCGGTTCTTTTTCAAGGGTTGTGGAATTTGTTTCTCTTATGATCTGTCAGGAAAGAATCTCGACAAGTTCATCAAGTTAAATCAACAGTGTTTACTTTGTCTCTATGACTATACTCTAAAAATTGATACTGCTTAAGGAAAGTAACATGATTCATTCATTATTCAGATTAAGAAAAAAAAAATTAAAATTTTATGAAAAAAAAAAAAAGGCAATAAAAAAAATAAATTGAACTAATCTTGTCAGCCCCTAATCCAAATCCAACATGACACGGAAAATGAACAAGTCATAAAGACTCAGTTTTATATACAGTTATTTCTAATCCTGGAGTTGCGACTATTTGATCTGAAGTCAGATATGTATGGAAGGAAGCTTTTCTGAAAAGATACGCAACCAAACATGATATTGACTTTTCTTAAGTGAAATTACTTTCTTTCTCTTTTTGTGAATGTTTTTGAAACAGGCTCTGAGATTACATGGGAACACTTCTGTGTCTGTCCAAGTCCTTGGGTGAAGAACTAATAAATCATAAGTTAGATGTCAGTCCTGGTGTATGATATCAATCATTCAGATCTTTCCTCCTGAAATCTACACAAGTTGTCATTTCGTGTTGGGTTTTGAGTTTTCATTTGATTTTTCATGCCTCATCTTGTTAGGTAAAAGAAACAACACTAGAAATGGATTCAGGAAAACCAAGTATGATTCGTATGTGAAGTAAAAAAAAAATCTTTTTACCTCCCATTGGCAAGAGCCGCTTTCACCAAACTCAACAGGAAATTCTAACAATGAACTAGTGGTGACATAAAACATCAAAGTATAAAAGAATTATATAATTAGCTGCACAAAAGGTAGGACATAGAACATTTCCACTCAGGAAATACATTTTGTCCAAAATATCACAGCCTAATGGTATGCCAACTGGAAACATTTTAATAGTGAAGTCGCTTGAGTCTTGTTAATGACAGCCTCAGACTATACGAATTAAGAAACTTCAGGAAATTATTTTATGTCTTTACCTTCCTCTCTTTTGGAGATGCAATATGTCATAATCTTGCTAAAACTCTGTGTAAGCAGCACAAAGGGAAATAGCCGAATATTCAAACCTAAGCATTTGGTATTTAATAAATAAATAAATAAATAACTGAGCATTCTAATTATGCTATTACGCTATGCTAAAGGTACCTACTTCATTTTTTAATATGGTCATACATTCTTACCCTGGATGGAGTAAGTACTCACTTTTTCAGCAAAACTTTAGTGTGTTTAATAAAAAAATATATCTTTTTGCATATGTTTAAATATGAATACATTCTTAATGAATTTTAAGTTGCAAAATATAGTAGAGTCACAAGAGAAGCACATAGTTGTTCAGAAGTATTACTGTCACTGTCACTTGAAGACTAGAGAATTTCTTCTCCAGTCATGAACTTATGCTGAAGTTGCAACACTGAAAACTCATGAAAAATAACTGATTTTCTAATTAAAGACAAGATCAAGCAGCAAATTATGAAATTTTCCACAGAAAATGAATCATATTTTTTAGAACTGACGGCAGTGCAAAATCATTAATAAAACCAACACAATATTCTGTATTTTTATCAAAACTTGTCAGAAACACAATCAGGAAGAATTGACCTGGCCATGTTCTTCAATCTTTCAGATTTCATACAAGCAGAAATGTCTTCTGTGAAGTATTTAGCACCTAAATCATGTGAAGGGCTATGGGCATTGGTCCTGATAAGCAATTTTCAAATGCCTTCTGATACGTTTAGGAACTTTAGACACTTGATGTCAAACTGGTTGCATCTGGTATGCAAATTCCTCTAATTCCAGGGTCAGATCATACATTTAAGGACACAATAGTTTCAAGTATTGTATGGTTTTCTTTTCAGTTCTCTTTTACATCACTAAAGCTGAGCTACAAGACTGAATACCTGCAAAAACAAGTTAGACCATTCCCTTTCTGTTTTTGAAAACAATATTCAGTAACATTACCAGAAGTATTTGAAACTTTCTTGGCTTTAGAAGTCAGCAGAATATTTGGTTTTAATTTCAGTCCAGTCAGAATTCCCCTCCTGAACTAAGATTTAAGTGATTTAAAAAGAAAAAGAAAAAAAGAAAAAAGAAAAAACCTTTAGTGAGCATATTAACATATGCAGGCATCTAACTGTAGGAAGTACTGTATCATACCACTATAGAGAAAGAAATCATAAAATGAAATACCGTGCTGCTAAGTGAACACTTAAAACGTTATTCTGAAAATATTGGGTCACAGGTAGCACTCTTTCTAGGCAATGCTTTTAAATTTTATTCTATGACAGAAACTCTGCTCCCAACACAAGACTGTTTTCTACTTGAAGGTGAATATAAATTCACTGAGGATCTCTATCTCATACGCAGAGAATTTCTCTTAGTATTTTCACAGATTTTTTTGTAATTTCAGCTGTTGCATAATTATCTGAAATGCTTTTTAATGGCATAGATACAGAATTAGAAGTTCAGTAAAAGCTATAATCTTCAGAATTGCAGTTACTAGAACATTTTTCCAAGAAATGGCAAAAGTTTAATTCTTCTCCAGTTATGGGAAATTCTATGGACTAAGTTCTTCATATATGGCTTTTATAATGTTTTTCTTGCTGTTTATGTGAAGGTTTGTGTGTATGTCTAACAAGAAAGCATAAAAGAGCAAACATATTCATTTTCAAGAGCCTAGAACATTCATGCTTTCTTGAAGGCATTTGAGGTCAAAGCCATATCATTAAGACATCAGATCCTTTGCTTCCATATAGTGAACATATTGGGAAAAAACTAGACAGTCAGATTGCTAGAGTAGGTCAAATCGTTATAAATCAGAACTCATATGCTAACACTTCTGACATTCAATAGACAATATTTTCTTGCCATTCATCCAAATATTTATTGTAAAATAAGATTGGGCGTACTTTAACAAAATTGATGAATTTTGAGATGGTGATAAATGCAAGAAACTACATTTAAAATTTCTGTTGTTTTAGCCAGTATTTTATTGTTACAGAGAAAAAAAATCCTTTTTACATTCAGTCAAACATTTATATTTGTGCAGATAAATATAGTGGACAGAACAGTGTGTAATTTCGAATGAGAAATCCTTCAACATGTATTCAGCCTTCTGAGAAATAATTTTTCTCTTCTGAAGAGTGACAGAGATACAGCAGGCAATAATGTGAGAAATCATTAATCTGTAATTTTATAAGCCAACAAGAAGCGAGTTCCAATTTTGCATAGTTGAAATGAATCTCACAAAAATAAAGTTGCTACAAAATTGCTAATTTATTATCATCAAAAGAGATTAATAGACATACTAGAACATGGAGTATGTTTTTGCTGTGAGAGAAAAACTGTGATCATAGTAATCACTATCATATTTCTAACTTATGCATAAAAAGTGAGTGAAATTTGGTGAGGTTGAAAAAATCAGTGATGGACATCAAATAGAGATTATTCTATCTCCTACAGATATGTTGTTTATTCCTTCAATAATTCCTCCTTGTCAACAGTTTACTGGGCTAGATCAGCCCGGTTCCATGATGATTGGTGCGGGGAACCCACAGACCCATGCCCCAGGAAAGGGGAAGGGGGAAAGGGAAAAGGAAAAAGGGAGATGGGCCTAGAAACAAAACAGCAGCAACGATCTGAGGAGGAAAGCTAATTTACTAAATAAGATATCAGAAAGCAAAATAACACAATATAACACAATATAATTGGAATTGAAGCTAATAAATCAAATAAAATGAGCAAGAGAGAGTGTCCGATAAACCGAAGGCCTTACGCTAACGCTGAAGGCGATACGGCAGCGAGCACCCACTGCTGAGTCGATCCCCAAGGAAAGAGAGTGTCCCGTGACCGCAGACAGTTGATGTGGAATACCAATACCAAAAATCATAAAACCAGGACACTCTTATCATTCCTTTTGTTTAGATTCAGGAACTGCTCCTGATATGTACTGAAATGATTCCACAAATTGAACTTACTTTTTTGTACTTGTGTATGTTTGAGGAAGTTGCACGTATTCACAGCCTCACTAAAATGTCTTACTTATAATTACTTCCTCAGCAAATTCTCATACTTTCTCCTATGAGCAACTCAGAAGAAAGACAGAGAATATCTCCAATAAACCTTCCTCTATTAGCCAAACATCTTTAATGAAAAAAGGTCAATAAACCACAGTGGCATTTGTACATTAAGCCAGTTACATCATAATGTGTCATATACTGATAGTTTTTAAGCAAAAATTTACATCTGGTAAACACATAGGCATTGTTTGACCTCGAACTTATCATAGTAACATGGGGGTCTGTTGTCAAACATTTAGAGTGTTGGTGTTGGCAAATGAAGTATAATGATTTAATTATTCATTTTTTCCCCAGAGATACAGTTGAGATGAGACTGCTATAGTGACTCATTATTTTCCACCTGTGCATTATGAAGCAAAACCTACAAGGAAGAAGACATACTAGAATATCAGAGAGCCAGATTCCCTCAGTGCCAACAGAAAACAAGGGAAGAAACACTGGACTGAACTGGTGCCAAGTGGAGTGATCCAAGTACTTGATTCTGTTTATCCTTGGTTCCCTTTAGTATCAGTGGCAAAAAAGTCTGACACTTCCCTGCAATTAATAATTTGCCTATGGAGACTAACACTCAAAAATTAGTTGTTTCAATGATATTCCAAAAGTAAATGTCTTAATCCACCTGATAAAACTGAAGAGAGTCAACCCCAAAGCAAGCCAAAGGCTTAGCCTGGCACTGATTTTGGATTCTAGTGGCTGAGGTGCAGACAGTACCCAAGGGCTTGCAGGAATGCGTACAGGTCAGCCTAGTCATAGACCACCAAAGCAGCAAATGTACTGGACTGCAGGACCATCTCTAGTGATATAGGCAAATATAAATTACACAGTGTGCCACAGTAAAGTGATTCAATTCTAGCTATTGAGTAAATCCCTTTTTGTAGTGTCTATCTGCCTAGATATGCACCTTGATCATTGTCAGAGAAATTTCCACCCAGTGTGACAGAAATAGGTTTGCACTTCTTGCTGCAAAATTTCAGGCTGCTCCAGCATTAGAAGTGGGACCCTGTGGAAATTAAATGACAGCCTCCAAAGAGTACTAATGACAGGATGCCTCATTTCAGTCACTGCCTTACTGGAGTCAGAGAAAGTGTACTAGAATGTAACATATGCTTCTCCTTTGCAGGTTTAAGGACTCACTTTCACCCCTGAGCTGAAGGTTCACAGGAGATTTCAGTGTGGTCTGTACTTCCAAAACGAAGATCAGTGATGAAATTTTGTATTGTAACTCTCTAATGACAGCTACCTCAGGAATGAGTTTACATGTCAGAACTACTCTTGTAAGCTTTCTTTTCATTGTCTTCAACAGAAATTTACATGCTGTTTTTCAAAACTGAAAAATTTAGATGGGGAATTCATGCACCTCTGATAGCTTTTAACTTATTGAGGCACGCTGTAGATGAATGCCCAGTATTCATACTTACCTTTCTAAATTGCATATAAAATGAAGTGTCACTCATTAATTCAAAAGCAGTCTTGCAACCACATCACACACTTTTTCTTTTCCATCTTTTTTTTTTTTTTTCTTTCCTAGAATAGTTGCTATGTTTAGATGCAACTGGCTCACTTTGTGTTATCACAGATATCTGCATTCTTTACACAGGCACAAAAAAACTAACACAGCCCTTCATGATTTAGTCAGGGCTGATATAGCCAAGTGATATAGCCAAGGCTGATATATATATATATATATAGATATATATATGTATATATATATAGATATATATAGCCAAGGCTGATATAGCCTACGTCCTGGCAGCTAAGTCTCTGCAAATGTGATCTTCTATGAATCACTTGTCACTGAAATGTGCTCTGTGTCACTTTTAAACAACATTTAATGTTATAGGGAATTTTACCTCCACTAGACTCTGCTGCTGATAGAATAGGAACTCCCTGAACAACTAAGATTATAGCAAGAAAGAAACAGTGATAAAAGCATGAGATTTTCTGACTACTGTTACATAAAGTAGGAACCACCAATAGCTACTAATTTTTGCTACCATATCTCATTATAAAATCTTGCCAAAACACAGTGTCCTTCTGAGCAAAATCTGGAAACCATAACTAAATTCTTCCTCACTGCAGCATAAGCCAGACCTGTCAGTGGACTACTGCTTTGCTGGCAGGTTGAATGCCACATCTATAATGTGAAAGGAGAAATTTATTCTGATTCCCCAAAATTGGCATATGTATGGAAAGATGCTCTCAAGGTTTTGACATTTAATTTGCAACAGTATTAAAACAAACTTTTAGAATTTATGGCCTTATGAGATGTGGAGAAGTGACATTTTCTTCCTTAAGAAAACTAGAAGCAAGTTATGCACTGTTAGCAACTTTCACATCAACTCAGAATATTGAGACTTGCCTAGGATATATTTTTTCCTGCATCAAACACCAAAAAAAAAGAAAAAATCAAATATATCAAAACATGTTTATCAGTGTTTGACATCTCCAGCATACTGCTATTGTTGTCTGTTCTAATAATGGACAAGCAGTCACCATGTTTCTGAGCTGTACTTCCTTAACAAGAGCATTTTTTTCCACTCAGTTGTTCATAAAACATTTTCCTATTGTCCTATATGATCTACTTCTGCATAAGGATAATTTTCAAACGAGGGCATGTTTGTTTCCATAAAACACAAATTGTACTGAAGGTGCCTGATCTTACAAGTGAAGGGATGTTACACAATCATAGAAACACTGAATTCTCTGAGGATCCATCCTGCTCAAATAGACCATTGAGCATGACAAATACTTCTTAAGATCCAAGACACAAATTCCAAGACACTAAATGTTCCATTTGCATTACACATTAAGTAGTAAAGTTGGTTTCATAAGAAATCTGTATATGATCAGCCTATGCAGAAGCAGCCTGTAGAAAGTTATATTCTTGATCCTGCACAGCAACAAAAGATTTCATTTCTCATTTGTTTTGGTTTTGCTTTGGCTTTGGGCTGTTCAGCTACCAGTGACTCCTTTACAAAATTTTCTCCAGGCACTCATGATAACTGTACATCACACAGAGGTGAATCCTTTATTTGCTTTCCTGAAGTAAATATACGTGCCAAAACAACTGAGTAGGTTGAATGATAAACCTGCAGCTAAAGCACTGGATAAGGTATGTCCAGCTTACCAAATAAATCTTTGTGGCCCACACCATATTAGTGCAAATACTATTCCTTTACTACTTGTACTAATTAAAAAACATTTTCAGTAAGATCTGCAGTATCTAATTTTGGTTTTCTTAAAATTCAACTTGCTTATTTGCAGGCTGTAGTGAGTGGCCCTCTGGTTTCAGCTAGATTATATCTCTGCTTTCTGTCTTGATACAAATTTGGCTGAAGTTAATGGAAAGATTTCTACTGGCTTTCATTGGCTTTGATTTCCTTGTTATTTTTGAAGTGAAAAAGGGTGGAGCTTCCTTGGCAAAATGTTTTGTCCAACTGGCAACATGATTGCAGTCTCCCTTTTTCTCCCGTACAGACCTAGGGGAGAAAAGGCTCAAAGCACAACCTTCCAAAATTTTCAAACTCAGCTGAATCTTGGCTGTTACATAATTTAGCTGTCGATAGTATTATAATTTGCAGCACAAAAGAGTTAAAAACTTTAATTATTTGTACAGTTCATGTGTACAAAAATGAAATTTAACTCTAAATCCAATAGACTAATTCATAATTAAAAGAATATGTATTAAGGAAAAAATCAGGAAAGTGTTCCAGTATTGTATTTTACTGAAATTTTGGTGATACATAAGCTGCAAAAATAGCATAGAATTTATTCTAATTCAGGTATGATAGGGTGAATAAATTATCCTGTTAACATATGCAATAATATATGCAAATGCTGCATATAATCTGCAAAATGACCATCTTGGCAGGCTGCAATATGGGGAGGGATTTGATTATTTTTGTTCCACTGGTTTAAACATTTCTAGACAGTAAGCTGTAGTTCAAGGAAGTATTTCCATTTAAAATGAATTTCCTCATATCTCTACTCCTGTGCTATTCATTACTTTGATCTCTTGGAATTTGCTGGCTCAGATGGGATATATTTTAATATAAATTTAAAAAGTGAGAATACAAACCTGCTTCTGATCTCTCTTACTCTCTCATTTTTTTAAAATGTGTTGTAAGTATAATCACCAAGAAATGGTGAATTAGAATAATTTCAAGAGCTCCAGTGCAAATCTTCAGTGCAATATTTAGTGAGAGGTTAAAAAAATATGTGTAGACTAATTCAAAGGACATTATCTGATACCTAATGTTTTATCAGAAATACTCTTTAATATTAAACAGATTATAATTTCTGTGTTACTGGAAAGTAGATTGCATGTGTAAAGGACAGGTTACACCATTACTTTGAAGACATATATATGCTTTTCAAGAATGATTTTCTTAGTACATCATTTGGCACTCAGTCATTGCTCAATCTTGTAGAAGCTTTGAAAGAGTTTAGTAAGAGCACAATATTATCATTTTAACAGTTTAAAAAGTATTATCAAAGACAGAGGTAACAGAACTGTAATGGTGGAATGAATTTCTCAGCAAGCACTAAAAGAGGGAAAAGAATTTCACTGTGCTTCTATAAGACTGTCTGAGTCTTATGAGAACTTTAAGGAGTAGGAGCCAGATACACATTAATTTCTAATAGAATTCAAGTGGAAACATGCCACACATTTTCCTCTAGTGTATTTACACTGATTGTTGAAAGGAAGAGGTGAGAAATAGTTATTTGCTGAGGGCTGAAGCATCCCAGCTGCAGTACAAGTGTAAGGTGCAGTATTGCTTCCAAACATCCCAATTCTCTGTACTGTTGTCTATCTTGTTTACAAATATGTAGCTTGCATCACAAATTGATCTCTAAGATGAAAGAGAAGCATTATTTTATGCTTATTTTGGAACACAATATTGAATGAAAAAATAAGTTGCTCAGCAATCTTATGCTACAGTAACTGACATCACATCCTCAAAACAGATAAGGTTGTTTACTTTCTTACATTTCTCCACTCCGTGCAATTTCTTCTCTCTCCCACTCCACAGGCTTATGGGGCTTTCCAGTTTGTTTGAATCCTGGGAAACCAAGAAATCAAATTTGGTTCTAAAGATTTTTTACAACACAGAACTCAGAAAGGACATAGCAGGGAGGGACACTTCAAATTTACAAAAAAAAACCCACAAGCAAACAGATTTGGGCAATTCATTTTTGCCAGCTTGCAAGAGATCTTTGCAAACAACTGCTTCCTATATCAAGAAATAGAAGAAAAATCACTGCTCTCTGAATTTCCCCTCAACCAAAAATGCCAACAGTTTCCCAAAACACAATCACCACAGCTTCTCCTAAAGCATGTACACATACAGTCTGTTCTCTCCTTGTTGTAGAAATGAATACCCTGAAGATAAAAATTGTTTCATTTCAGTGTTTCTATCTGCTTAAAATGAGCAAAACTTCTAATACCGATTAACACAAACATAGTAAAGATTCAACGTTAGAATTACCACAAATCTAAATTCCTAAACCTTCCACTGAATGAAGATTAAACCAGAGGAATCCCAAGCACAAATACAGGCTGGATGGAAAATGGTTCGAAAGTAGCTCTGTGGAGAAGGATCTGGGGTTGTTGGTTGATCAAAGACTCAACAAAGAGCTGCCAGTGTGCACTCACATCCCAGAAAGCGTTGGCTGTATCCTGGGCTGTATCAAGAGAAATGTGACCAGCAGGTTGAGAGAGGTGATTCTGCCCTTCTACTCTGCTCTTATGAGACCCCACCTGGAATACTGCACCCAGTTCTGGGGCACCCAACACAAGAAAGATATCAATCTGTTGGGATGGGACCAGAGGAGGGCCATGAAGATGATCAGAAGGCTGGAGCACCTCCTCTTTGAGGATAGGATGAGAGAGCTGGGGCTTTTCATCCTGGAGAAGTAGCCTGGTTGGCAGCCCAGCCCATTGCAGGGGGGTTGGAACTAGATAATCTTTGAGGCCCTTTTCAACATAGGCCATTCTATGATTCTCTGAAGGCTGCGAGGGGAACCTTACAGCAGACTTCCAGTACCTGAAGGAGGAAAGCTGGGAGGAGCTTTTTATAAGGGCACGTAGCAACAGGATGAAGGGAAATGGCTTTAAACTGAAAGAGAGTAGATTTAGACTAGATATTAGAAGGAAATGATTTTCTGTGAGGGTCGTGAGACACTGGAACAGATTGCCTAGAGAGATTGTGGATGACCCCTCCCTAGGGGCATTCAAAGCCAGGCTGGATGGGGCTTTGAGCAACCTCATCTAGAGGGAGGTGCCCCCGCCAATAGCAGGGGATTGGAACTAGATGATCTTAAATATCTCTTCCAAACCAAACCATTCTATGATTCTATGAAGTTAATTCAGATTCTTTATAACCACAGCATTTTAGGCAACTAAATTCTGCGCATGCTATAGAGCGATTATTTTTGTTTCCTGCATAGTTATACTTAAAGTATCTAATAATTCTTCCATTTTTTGTAACTGTCTCTATTACACAGAAATGAATAACTTAGTGTGTAGCCAAGGAAAAGTACCGGTAACAATCTTCTAACAAATTATTATTTTATGAAATACAATTAAAACAAAAATATTCACACTTTAAAGGAAACAATCTGCATAGGAAATTATGCTTTCCAACCCCAGCCTCATGAGCGTATTCTTTTCCAGAAAAGGTTGTTAAAAGAGTTGCTGTGGTGGAAGATGTATGTGGAGGTTCTGAGGAAATAAAGCAAAGAGGGTTCCAATTTCCAGCTGCCTCCAAGATATCAAATCAAGAACATGATAACCTTCTCATGTATGCTCATACCATTCAATAATCTTTATCTTCTTCAAGTGGCTGGGAAATTCCCATCTATTACAGAGTTCAACAATTGTGATATTGATCAACAATACCAAATCTGTCCTTTGAAAATAAGAAATTTGATAATTCAGACATCTTTAGTTCAGTCAGCTAATTAATGTAATAATATTGCCCTTAACAGCTTGCTAGACAAGTACACAAGATAAGAAACTCCTATAGTGTATTATTAAGATAGAAAATTCTATTTTGTAATCCTTGCATAATAAATACTGCATGAATATATATGACTATATATGTATGTATGTAGAAATATACAGTTGATTATGTTAAACCTACTCAGTATTCATTTTGCTTGAGAATGACCATGACATGATAATATTCCTTCTGATTGAGAGTAAATTTGACAGAAGAATTGAAAACAGAGTTTCACTGAGCTCTAGATTTGCATTCAAGGAATGCAGATTATGGCTCAACAGAATTTGTCATAGCATGGTAACTTCCAGGGTACAATCACAAAACAGGAATGAGATCAACTATGCATACCCATCTCCTTCATCCACCTTTGTCCTCTTTATTTTTTTGAGCTTGAATACATTTCCTGGTACACAACCTTGACATTGTTTCTGCTGTGCAAGACAACACTAGCCAAATATATATGTTTTTCTAATTCCACCATTTCCCTCTAAAAAACTCTGTTAATACACTTGAAGATTAAAGTTGTGCCTACTAATCTGGGATGTCTCAGAAAATTCTCTGAAGTGCTGTTTCATCAGTACAAGAAATAGTACACAATTTTATTTTACTATAAAATATTTATGCATAGTTCTTCATTAGTTTTATTCCATATTAATGTCTGGCTGGTACCTTCTGAAAGAAAAATGAACCTACAAGATAATAGTAAATCTAAATTAAAGACAATAATTTAATCAAACTCTGGCCAAATTGCAGGAAGCAGTATAAATCCACACTAGAAAATTGGCATCCAAGTTTTTTAGGACTCAGAATACTCATCAACTGCCAATTAGAGGGCAGATAAAATCCCCATGGGCATCAGTGGTATAGCATTTCATCACATAAAATTAATCTTGCAGGCGTGAAATGAAACAGACGTTTCGACAAGAGCAGAAGACTCAAACCACTGCAGTAATTATGCCAGAGCTAAACAATCAAAGGCAGATTCACTAACACTTTTGCAATTAAGTTGAGCAGCTTCTATCCACTATTAACTTCCAAGGTCACATACACAGTTTTGGCAGTTTTTGGACTGCCTTGAGTTTATTCACAAAAATTGTGATCTAAAAAGAGCCATGAGTGTTAATGCCACTTAATTATTTGGGCCAAATTTGTACTAGATGTGCACCCTTTTTTTTAATTGTTAAGATCTCAGCCTGAAGCAAAAGCATTTTAGGACTCAAACACACAATTCACATAAATAATAATAGAATCATATCACAGAACCACAGAATGGTTTGGGTTGGAAGGGACCTGTAAGGGGATCTAGCTTCAACCCCCCTGCAACAGACAGGGACACCTCCCTCTAGACCAGGTGCTCATAGCCCCATCCAGCCTGGCCTTGAATGCTCCCAGGGAGGGGTCATCCAGAACCTCTCTAGGCAATCTGTTCCAGTGTCTCACCACCCTCACAGTGAAGAGTTTCTTTCTAATACCAAGTCTAAATCTACTCTCCTATTCCTGTAGGAATAGTTACCTTTCTTGACCTCTCATTCACACTATGATGGTGTGTCATGAACATCATTTAGTGCCAGACAACTCTGTGACATTATTTTTTGATAGAATAATTTCCAACCTCTCTTTGCAAAAGCCATGTTCCTAGTTTTGCTTTTCTTCAGAAGGATAAGAAGAATGTTAGGTCATGCAAAGATGAAATAGCTCACACATCACTTCTTCCTCCTACTTCTTTTCTCCTTTAGTCACCAATATTCTGCTAAAGCATCTGCTCTGGGATTCTTAGTCTGTGGCTCAGCATAATGTTTCAAGCACTCAGCATTTCCAGCACTGTGATTATAAAAAGCATATTTAGCTTTGTGAATCATGCATGTGGAAAGACATACCAGCCAAGATGTTTTATTCTTGGAAAGGAACCTCTAAAATTAAGATTTATCCAAATTGTTGGATGGAGATTCACTTATCTGTTGCTCTGTACATGCTTATGAAATGCTGATTAGTACTGCAGAAGCTTTTGGAAAGCATGGCATTTCAGATATATTCAGATATGAATCTATTTCAGATGTAATGGATAAAAACACTGTATTCAGTCATGCATCTTGACTTAACAAAACTATTCTACAAAAGTATAATAGTAATTATCCTGGTCTAGACCAACTGCAAGTCATGAGGACAATTCTGAAGGTGTAGGTAGCTGCGTACTCTCAAAATAGGTGTGAGGTAGAAGAAGCTACTTTCATACCTCTATTTGGTAACTTTCCACATCATGTATGCTCCCATAAGTGCTAATTTACTTTATTCAAAATGAACCAACATTTACATCCTTCTAATGAAAATCAGAGTTAAATATACCTCCATGTGAAAGAGCAGAATTAGAAAAATCGCTTCTGTTTAAGCTTGTTAAGTTGGTCTGCATCATGGGTTGAGGTTTTCATTGTGCAGTTGAGTCAGCAGATTTGAGAGGACAATCATAGAATCACCAACATTGGTAAAGATTTCCAAGATCATCTAGTCCAACTGTCCACCTGCCACCAATATTTCCCTACTAAACTATGTCCAGTGTCTAAATGTTTCTTAAACACCTCCAGAGATGGTGACTCAACCACCTCCCTGGGCAGCCTGTTCTAGCACATAATTACTCCTTCAGAGAAGAAATTTTCCCTAATATCCAACCTGAACTTCCCTCTAGACCAGAGATCTAACCTTGTTTCTGTTGTTTCAGCTGGCATGATGATGGCATCTACATTCAACTCCATTGCTTTACACTACACACACCTAAAAGACAGCTAAGCATAGAATCCAGGCACACTGGTTTGACCAAATTCAGAAGCTTTAGT
This sequence comes from Oreortyx pictus, assembly GCA_036925125.1. Classification (NCBI taxonomy): domain Eukaryota; kingdom Metazoa; phylum Chordata; class Aves; order Galliformes; family Odontophoridae; genus Oreortyx; species Oreortyx pictus. The sequence goes on from JAUPFR010000006.1 coordinate 37,204,396, forward strand.
TCATTTCTTAATTCCTTCCTTCTTCCACTTAACAGGAAAGATAAATAAGAAGCTGGCTGTTACTAACATCTAGACTTTTCACAGTAAGGGGAGGGGTGAGGAGTATTAAGCAAACTGAGGAAGGAATTGTACCATATGTAATTGCAAACCACAATATCTGGTGATACTAATATCTCAAGTTGATCTGAGTATCTCCATCACACATGAGTTAGGAATAGCTGTCTGTTAAGAAACAGTAAGGACCTGTGAGATGTTTAAAGCATTGGTTCTTCAGACTTGAGTTCAAATCAAGGTTCTGTCCGTACTGCAAATGCTGCAGTACCTGAAGTTCATACATGGGCCTAGGCTATTCTTGAACCTTTTCTCAAGTTCTGGTGGCTGTAGAGTGCCACACAATTTTGTACTGCATAACTGATAAGTATTTAACCAATGTCTCAACAGTTTTGTACACAGAACTGATCTCTGATGGTAGGAATATGCCAATTATGAACTGGAATTCTAAGGTTTACTTTCCACTCACTCTTCTTACAACACAATCCTATCTTTCTCAATAAGCACAGCAGAAAAACTGGCAGCATCCCACTTCAGATATTATAATATTAAAAGCTCTTCATGGAACACATGGTATATACATGCAACGATCATTCTGCTTTGGAGTGGGATTTCTTGCAGCACAGTAGAATGAGTCTTACCTAATTGCTGAAGATTACTGTAAGGAAGGCCAGGTTTTAAGGTCTTAGTTAGAAATCAATCCTACTTAGTACATATTTACCTAATTTGTCTGCAGAAAAAATACTTGACTTTGGACTGAAAGTCCAAAATTAATAGTCATCAATTCTGATTTGCTTTTAGTTTTACTTTATGTAAACAGATTCTACAGAGTGAGTTAGATGCGGAGCGAAGTTAAAACGTTTTTCTCCTTTTTCCTTCTCATTTCTTTTTGGTTATGTGTTACAGGCATTTCTTACATTTTGGCCATGATTTCCTTGCAACAGAATTTAATACATTTCTTGTCTCTTCTGGGTTTCAGTCTGAGTCTGAGTACTACACTAGAGAAGCCAGGAGAGAGAATCTTCAGCAACACAGACTCAATCATTCTGTCACCATAGTAACCTTTCTTCCATGAATTTGTTCAGGAAAAGAAATTAACATTCTATAATGTCAGTAAAGTGTATCTTATTGTGATTTATATGTGAATTCCTTATACCCAGTAACAAGCATTTACATTTAAAATGTGCTGCACTGGTCTAATTTGCATCAGTTTCTTGGGTAAGGGTCTATAGATTGATCATAGTACATTAAACGTTTCTTTTCAATACAAATTTTATATGTTCAAGCACTCAATAAATCATAAGATCCCATTCATCACAATGTATTACTGCAGTCTTCCAATTATTGTCTCTTATTGTTTCTAATGTATTCACATTACAGTTTAATTCCTCAGTATCATCAAATATTAATTATTAGATATGGCTTCTACACCCTTTACAATAAATCCCCTGTTTTTCCTGATTCTGCTTCTTTTTGCCAGTAGGCGTTGCAGAGTTAGATTTAATCCTAATTTGAAACCTGATCCTATGAAGAATTGTATACTCTTAATATTGACTTAGTAAATAGGTCTGAACATCCTTGCAGCATGTGGCATAAATTAACAGAAGAAAAGTTAGTTTTCCTTAAGAAGAAGAAGAAAAAAAATTGGCAATATTTTCAGTGTGCATATAAATCTTCAAATAAATTGGATACTTAAAGGAATACGATATGTTCCATTAGAAAGGTCATTTGAAAAGGACAGTACAGACTGGCAAAACAGCACTGTTTAAATAATATGAAGAAAGATAGCACAGCTTAATATATATTCAAAGTCTCCAAGTAGTTACTTCTTGACTGCACAGTTAGACAGAGCTAGCTAAAAGTTTCTAATTCAGCCTGCAGCCGAAACACAGGAATCATTGTCTCCTTTTAAATATAGTGTCTGTAGGATGTTGTAATAGCCTAGATACATTTCAGGACTGATTTTGTTCCAAACAAACCAAAAGTTTCAACAAAGACATCATAAATTGTCCTGATTTCAGTTGGGATGATGCAAACAAATGCAGATGTCTGTGTCAACAGCAGATTATGAAACTTCAACAGTTTTCAGGCAAATCAAATAGAAGATACTGACTACACAACCATAGCAAAGAAGTACCAGGATTCCGATCCATAGTGCAAGAGCAGTAGATGCCATCACACACTAGATATTTCATGTTTCAGTCACAGTATTAGACCGTAAGAAGTTTAAATATCAGTTTCTATTTCAAAGGAATCCAAAGGACCTATAAGCATATGGTATTTAAAATGATTTGAAAGGAAAATTAGAATAATAAGGGACAAGACACAGGAGCTTTTGCAGCAGTTAGGTGCTGTGTCTAGTGAGGGAAGGTTTCACTGACTGATTAATTTACAGTACATTAATTTTTTAATATATATACATTATTATAAATACTGTCAATTTCATGAACTCAGGTTTTCATCTCTTTTCTTGAGCAGCAATTACTAAATTAAGTGCTTCTGTCCATGTTGAAACAGGGACTACAGAATAATAGTTTGCTTTTCATCTACCTGAAAGCATTTAGATTCCATCTTCCAATATGCAAAGAATGTCATTGTTCTCTGATGAGTTGTTTGAACCACAGACCACAAGCATGCTGCATGGCTACAAAAATAATTATTACATACTACTTCACAAAGCAACCATTACAGTACTGTTGAATGCATCTCTGGAGAAAAGAAAAAAAAGGAAGACAAGTAATATAACAGCTAGTTAGAAAACAATAAATTTTCCTTCTTTTCTGAAATACAAAAGAAATTATTCAAAATTTCAGGAAGGAAATAATCATGTCATAATAGCAAACAGCAGGCTGCTTTGAGATTCAAGTTTATATTCCTGCTTTGCCTGACACAGAGTAAAAAACTACTATTCCGAACATCTCTTGTCCTTGTCCCATCCTGACTCACAAATTGAAATACATGATTATTCTTCAGCAATTCTGCTTTATACTTAAAACTGCCCACATATTCACTTCTGCTTTACTGCATCCAAGTGATTGTTTTCATTTTCACACCGTATCATAATAAAAATTCTGTTTGTCCAGCTAGTAGTTAATCAGATTTTAACACCTAATACTTGTCAGAATCTCCCAGCTAATACATTGCAAACAATAAGAAGAAAAAAGTCAAACATATAATTACCCAGTAGCAAAACTTTTTTTTTTTGCACTTACATAAAAATTAAAGTTTCCCTTTTGTTTCCTGATAAATGTGCTCTTTGATGTACAGTAAGTACCTACTGTTATAATTCCAAGAGGATACGATTAGGATAATAACGGAAATCCTGTTTACTTGTGCCAGATGTTACAATGCAAAGAAACATTTTGATGCTATAAAACACATTTTTGTGTCAGTTTCTACTATGTTTTCCTATTGTGTCAACAGTTCTCTGTTAAAGAAAAATGACTTCAGTCAAAAGCAAATTATTTCAGGTTGACAGAACCCATAAACTTACCTCATGTATATTTACTCATATGATAAGCTATCCATTTCGTAAAACTCTAGTCTTTGCTCTTTGAGAAGTGTTCTACTTTCTAAATTAAAGACTCTGAGCACCAGTCATTTTGAAACCCTTCTGTTTTCATCCTTTGATTAAGGGATCTCAAACTTCTCTTTCTTATTTTTATTGCTTAGTTTGTTAGCATTGCAGTTTGCAGCTTTTGAATGCTAAAATGTATATTCGGAGTTGTTTTAAAGCCAGAGGCCATATCAAGGCATGCACAATATATTCTTCACAGGTCTGACTGACAGATATAGCTGCTTTAAAGTTTAGGATTTTAACATAGATTTCTTTCAATGGTTCAAATTAGTACTTTAAAAACCTGAAAACATATATTCTTCAACCATTTTGGCACTTAAATAACGTGATTGGTTTTAGAGGTTAATGAAGGACATTCTTTGTACATAGCTTATTGAAGTTTCAGAAATCCAGAGTACCTAGATGAAGCTTAATGCTTGGTTACCTTGTTATAGAATCACAGAATCATTCAGGTTGGAAAAAACCACTAAGGTCACCTTTTCCAGCCATCAACCCATCATTGCTGTGCTCACTTAATTAATTCAGCCCTGAGACTCATCTGTTTCCATAATATCTTGAGTGGCTAGGAGAATCTCTCTTCTTACCGTATGATGACCTGAACTAGTTAACCACGCTGATATTACCTTCAACCTACATGACAACAAGGCTGCCTGCTTGCTATGATTCTGCAGTCCATGGGAACCCCTCCTGTAGGACATCACAGTGGCCTCTGTAGTCAGATAGCGTACCTATCAGTCATGACCCATTCGTCTTCAACCTGCCCCATGAAGCCTATTTGGTATTCTGAACAATTTGGGTTAATACAGAACAAAAAATGCACAGAAAAGTTACTTCTGTGTTTTTATATTTTGCAGTATTATTTCTTAGATGGCTTCCTTTTCCATAGCCTGATTATAAATGAAAAAAAAATTGAAAAACAATCTTAGCAAAAAAACTGGATGATCACTGCAAGCACATATCTGCAAATCTTGCAATAATTAAAGAGGTGCTAAAGCAGCAATGAAGAACTGAAACATAACTCTTCTGCATTACTGCCTAGAACAATAACTGCCTGCAGTATCTTCACTTTTTGTCGTTTGCAGAGCCTGAAAGAGCATAGGAATGATCCTATACAAATTTAAAAAATACCATTTTGAAATGCTATGCTTCCCTACTCTGCAGTGAATGAATTAAGTCCGCAATATTTTCTTCATTGGAGGAAGGACCATGCCAACAGTTATTATGAAGAACATGATTACAATTCTTTGATATTTCAAGCAGAAAAACATAATCTATTTCTCTATTGATCTCAAGTAACTTTAATGATAACTTCCCTCTAGGCAGTAATTCTCCCTTAAGACAGTTCTTTACAAGCCTTGCATCTCTGGGCCTAATCTCCCTGATAAGTATACTTCCTAAGAGGCAACAAATCAAATGCTGGTTGGAAATTCAAAGTGATGGGGCTTATACTGTTATTTGAGGTTAGAGAGAAAAAATCTTTTATCTTTTCAATAAAACGTAGAGTTTGTCTGGCTTACATAAAACCAGACTATTTTTCAGGCTATTCCTTGCTCCCACATTTCCTCATTGCGTTTACATTATCTTTGCAACTATTATTTTCTTTGAAACTGTTTTGAAAGCCCCTACTCAACTGAACCAAAAGATTGTTGTGTTGTCTATTAAAGTTACTAGTCATTAGAGATCTGGCCCCACTTATAGAAAGTTCTTAAACACATTCTAAGACACAGTTGATATTCCAGTCTTGCTCTTTGGCATTAAGTATAACCCCCACGTGAATACTGCAGTCCTCACAGACAAAATGGATCAGGCATTTTTTACTTTGATAATTTGCAGTCATTGTCAAGAATCTTTATAGTTACTGTCTTGTGACAAATCATAAAAGTATAATGGAATTCTTCAGTATGGTGGGCCCCTGGAGAGAGCTTATAAAGTCCTGTATTGTTCAGGAAGGTTTTAACACATTCTTCTAATGTACAAGAAAATTTCTGAATTTAAAAATTATTGCAGCACTACTAAAAATAATGGGGTGAAATCACACAGATGTAGCCTTCTGCCAATAAAAATCATTGAAACACAACTTAGTAAAAGGCAATAACAATAAGCTGTATATAAATGAGAGCAAAATCTCCATTAAAGTAAATCCAGTATCACTTCTGTAGGACTCAGAAACTTCCTCATTTAGTGACAATTTTATCATACTTTCCTAATAGGGAAATTCCTGTAGGGACAGGAAAGTACATTCCCAAAAGGGAATTAACACCTTTCTTCTAAGGATCAATCATCTTTATCAGGATTGCTCTTGTGGACTGTGGCAGTGTCGCTGTCATTACTACTTTGTACCTGGAGCTATTGAATGTAGGATGGAATGCAAAGACCTGTGTGAATCTCTTCCAAGTGAATGGAAGCTATAATACTTTATTAAAAGAAAAGCTGTATTTAAGCTGAAGTGTGCTGTCCTTCTAAGGACCACTGCAGCATTTCTTATTTGGTACAGTTACTGATCAGGATCCTATCAAAGGGCAGAACAAGTGCTTCATGTGCTGAATAAAAGGAAGTAAGGGATGATTAAATATACATTAAGCGCAGAATAACATTACATTGGATATTACTAACACAAAGAACTGGAAGTTCTTTTAAAATACCACTAAGTTGATACATTGCTTGATAGTCTGGAGAGACCATTTTATTTAACAGGTTCTATTATTAAGGTCATTGGCTCACATATAGGAAAAGCAAATTCACTCCAAAAGGATTGAGGCTGCCGGCACCTTCATGACAGCATAACATTTAGAAGCTTCAGCTGCATCCATGCAGAGAATCATTTATCATTTCTCTCTTTTGTAATATTCTAATTCTTTCATGTAAAATCCCATGTCATTTCTGGTTTGGTTTTAAGGTGAAAAAGGCCTGCAATGTGATAGATACTAAAACGCTTTAATGCAAAAGACGATTTAGCTTCAAAGATGACATCATTTCAAATATCTTAACCTTTTTAATATATAAAAATATGAACTTCAAAATATCTTGATTTTATTTTAACACTATTTCCCTTTTGCTTTGATTGCATGGTAATTTGCATAGGGAATAATTCCATTTTAACTCCCTTTAGTTGGAAAATGCCAGTATCTGTACCTCTGAGGTCTAAGAAAATTTTTCAGTATCTCCAACTGTTGTTACTGCTCTTTTACTTTGAAGTAATACATGAGCAAAGAAAAGGAGGAAGAAAAAAGCAAAATACGAGAAAATGCAACATTTTCCCTTGTGCAAATTCTCACAAACATCCACAGTGCTGAAGAATCTTAAGCCTACTCATTTCCTTTTCAGATATGTTAAACAGATATCAGCTAATACTCTTGTTTGAGGCAGTTGTTTTAACAACTTGTGTGAATCTGCGGTTGTACTGTACTGCTGAGCAATGCAGATTCTTTTGAAGATGGAATAAGACGAATTACAGATGAAGGAGAAGTTAAATATGAAAACTTATTTAAAGAAAACACTACACACAACTATTTTTATCCAGATCTGGCTGAGAAAATGATATGATCTGAATACCATTTGTTGTCTTGATCTGACCAAAATAATGAAAAAGCATAATCAGACTGAATTCCTAGACACAGGGGAGACAGCATCTATAGCAGTAAAACTCTCTCTTTTCAGACTCCATTTGCTCTATTGCTGTTACATAAAAGCCCTCAGGAAGGAGGAGATGGCAACCTCATCCACTAAAATAGAATGAAACACGCTCGGGAAATAAACTGAATTGAGCATTTTCTTCCCTTCTCCATCTACACCAGGGCTAGAAGATGTTGAAATACAGAGGTTGGGCTGAAAGTAATGCCTTCTGTTTATTTCCATGGAAACCACAACAGATACAAAGAGTACAGTAACACTATTTGGTAGAGCAAATTCTTGGCTACAAATCTCTATTTTTCAACATAGACACTGCCATTAGCGGTACATTTCTACCAGTGATGAACAAGAGCCTGCATACCATGCTTGTTAAAGTCAGCACCAGAAGAGGTGATCCACTGTTTCACAGCTGCTGTGGCTGTGTTTTTTTTTTTTAAGAAAACATTGCTGAAGTAGTAGATCTTTCACTGGCCTGAACAGATGGGTTTCAGAAGGTACCAAATACATACTATATGATGGGTGTGCTGGGACAGTCCTGCCAAGATTGTCAATGTGTTTCACAGTCTTCAAATTAGCATGAGGCCTGGAATTATCGTGTGCATAGCTGTCTGGAACGTGGGTTGTCTTTGAAATCACTGTCACCACTGCTGAAACAAACCACCCACCACCTCACTGTCCCAACATCCACTGTCTGATTGTCCTCTGAAATTTTTAAATTGATTGTGAATATAAAATAAAATAATAAAATAAAATAGAACAGTACCTTAGTAATGTTGTTCCCAAGTTGAAAATACAGAAGTATAACACAACAAGATTATAATAAGATTATACAAGAGTATAACACTACAAGATTAAAGACAGCAGCTTTTGGTTTTAGGAACGCAAAGAGCATTCTTCTTCCAAATAGTTGTGTCTCTTTTGTTGTCAACAGTGCTGATACATGGTGTCCTCTCAATAATCATTTAATAGTTATTTGGCTATAGAAATCTGACCTTTTTACATTTTAATAACCAGGAAATTGGATTTTTATCCTTAGATTATATACTATCAGATACTGCTTGAATTATCCCTGCCAGGCACAATGTTAAAATGAAAATTGACACAAATATCTAATTTCAGATTGGGGTCACTGTTGCTTCTTCTTTTAGGGTATCTAACAGATTGTAGTCAAAATCTATTCAATGAAAAAATGTTGATAAATCTCTACTGTAGTATCAGAATCAGAATTAATTCATCAGGATTGCTAAAGATACAAGCATGTGGGCTTTTCTAACCCTAGTAAGTCTGATTTTTAGAAATGAATCAAAGTGTACAGTAAGAACTGCTGAAAGCAGAAGAAATATGCAACAGAGATACAGTCCCTGATTTAAACACCCTACTCAGCAGAGATATGGCAAAGGTCCCAGAACACTGTGTGAGCTTCTCAAGGCACAGGAAGATCTAACCATAATGAGGTGAAAAAGTAAAAATTGTTCTTCTATGTGCATTTAAATACTCTTGAAGGTCAGATTATAAGAAACATTCTTAACATGCATATAGAAATACTGCAATAACTATGAAATATTTTTACTTGCACTGAAAGTTTTGTCTGTTCTTCCTGCTGACCACTACAACACTATTCTGCTACATAAGCTTTAGCAACCTGTTTTTAATCTAATTTTTATTATTATTACTTTGCTTTTTATTTTATAGTGTATTTTCCACAGAATACATTGGAGATGGTATTCCTCTTACAGAATTTGAAACAAAAAATCTAAAAGGATGCTAACTGACATTCTGACCATTTCTGTCTATAATTAAAATGGCCTAACTTCTGAATATGATAGCATATGACAATAGAAACTCAAAATTCTGATTATTTTTGTACATGAATGTTGGAATATTAGAATTACATAGCATTTATTCAGATGTTTATTGAAATGAGTGAGAGGCAAAGTGCATGCTGGCTTCAACTGGAGTAAAGGCAGGCCACCACTGAGCTTTTTCATAAATTCTTCCTTCATGCATGATACACAGTGTACATCTGTTGTGTAATTGTTAGTCTGTGCCTTTTTTTTAGCTTATTGTGCATTTAAAAGTGATCTGAAATAGTAATGTTACAAGAATTTGAAGTCATGAGTTCTCTGAAAGTCAAATTAGATTTATAAACAGAAGCCTATGTGCTTTACTCACACAGGCAAAGCCTATGACAGGGTAACTGTTGGATCACCTATAACTTCTGGTCTGGAGAGGTTTATTGTGTTTGTTGTTATTTTGTTTAATTGCCTGAAATAACTTTTGATTTATCAAAGTTCTATCTTGTTTGAATTGGTATTATTTTGAAAACAACTTAAGAAAAGATACTTCTCCTACTGAGAAGCAGGAATTTTATTTTATTTTACTATCCAGAATCAGTAGCCAAACATACTAATTACTCCTCCCAAACACATTTATGGGAGGTTCATTGACCTGCCCTGTTTCTCTCACAGGGCTTAACCCACAGCCCACTCACCCTGTCATACTCAGCAGCCTTGTAAAAATACCTTTGTAATATAATTTGGTAAATAATGCTGCTGAAAATCAATAATAAAGGCATAATAAACATTTTGTATGACTCATCTCAGTTTTCTCTTTAACTCAGATTTCTTTTAAGAAACAGAAGTTTTAGTGATTATAATCTTATTTATAACATATAGTTAGTATAAAATGTAAAATATGAAAAGATTTATCATAAATGATTTAGAAAATGAAGCTGAGGAGTTTCAGTAGATGGAAGGACTGCCTCAAATGAGCTAAAAGCCTTCTGACAATGGCCAGACTTTCGACTAACAATACTATTGAGGTAAAACTAGTTTCAAGACATCACATAGGAAAAATGATGGCGTCATTTTCAAAATTTCTTCAATGTAATTACAGATTTCTTATCCAATAATTCATTAGTAAAATCTATACATATCTGAAACTCATTAGTCTCCTTGGTTCTAATAACTAAATTTCTATAATTGAATAACACTTTCCATGAGAATTTTTGGGAGAACAGATAGGAAAAGTTTTCCTCCACGCTGTGGAAAACAAATTTCCTAAGCTTAGAAGTGGCATCTCATGCAGTATGGCATACAAATCGACACACCGCACTGAAAAGAAGCTGATAATTTTTCCTATAACTGAAGTACTTTACAGCATAATAAAAGAAAATCCAGTGCCAGAGATGCTAACTGTAACCAGACACATAGCAATGCTTACTCAAATTCCTAATGTGATTATAGCTTCCCTTTGTTTTGTATGCTTCAGTGATTTAAGAGCTGTACCACGGCATTTATTTGGAAGAGAAAGGTTTACAAAAAAAATAAAGATGAAGAAACAAGAAAGAAAGGAGGAAAAAAAATACCAAAAACCATTAAAAGAAGTCATTCATAGGAGGAACAGAATAATTTTAACATTCTCAGTCTAGGCAAATCCTGCCTTGTGGCTACATGTAAATAATGTGATCGAACAATAATGATGATGAGCATAGTCAGAAACTTCCTGGTTGAGAATTCTTGAACATTCCTCAAACAATTCAAAACAATTAAGAATCTCTAATTTGCTCAGTTTGATTGTTTTACACATACTTTGTCATCCATTTCCACTGCATGCCTGAAGTATGATAATTTCAACTTCCTGAGAAATTATATATTTGAGATGGCTCCTGGTTACCAATAGAGACAGAGCAATCAGATAAAATAAGTGCTATAAGTACCTCTGGACATATTTTCAGAAGACTCACCTCTACTCTATGAATATCACATTGTAGGTCTTTTATAACCACTCAGTCTGGGCTGAGTAATTTTTAAGATTGGAGGTAGGGAGCTATATTATAAGCAAACTCTCACAGGTAGCAGAAGCCTCTGCAGCAGGGGCCAGGGTCATAGAAATTATGTCTATTCTCTCCTCAATTGTGTGACAACTATAAAGAGTTTAATGTGCAAGAAAATACAAATTTGGTATTCCTGTTAAAGTGCTGTCAAAGCTAATATGAAAATACTGAGCTGATTTTTCTAAGATATTGAAGGCCAGATTATCACTGAACTAAAGCTTCTGCTCTGTCTCTCAAGAAATAACATTGAGAGCTTTCACAAAAACAATTTTATGCATAATTTTGCATGAGGCACTACAGACAGGAAAATAAAGAAAATCAAATAGCTGTTACTGGGAAGAAATCTACATGAAGTTTGCTACCGTAGAACTGCTAGATCTATTCAATACATATGGTTTAAGAATTAAATGTTAAAAACTGTATCTTTGAATAAAACACTGAAGGAGAATTTGTGCTTGCAGTTATGTTCTACAAACAGCAACCTACAGAAGCAGTGACTTGAACAAAATCTTTGATAAAGGTGATTATTACAAAACTAAATCTCTGCTATTGCTTGTTTCAGAAGGATAATTTCAACTAGCTAAAATAAGTAGCTACAGCAATGACAGTGTATCAGAAACTGCAATAAGTTTACAGGATCAAAGGCCTGTTACCTGTAAACCCAACCTGTAATTCACTCCCCCTGTAACAAGCACATTGCTTTCAGGCTGATTACCCTTTCCTCCCTGCCTCACACAAGGATGCAGTATCTGTCCAGTTCTTGTTTCCCAGTGGAGGTTAGATTGCAGTTCAACATTCATCTGAGGATTCAAACTTAACAGCCTCCTGTTGTTAATACAGTCACTGCTCTGATCCATGAAATCTTCCTCCACCCCACGGCTTCACATTCTTTCTGGAATGCAACTTACCAGTCCCTACAATGAACCATGATGGTTCACTAAGAGAAAGGGAGTATGGGCAAAGACCTCTCAGGAAAGGGTTATTTCCTAGAACCACTCTCCACCTAGGTGGTGTAACTTCTAATCACCAGAGCACTATGAGCAGGAGCAAAGAGCTGTCCACATCAATCAGAAATGGCTCTGGACATGGCTTACCAGAAGGTCACAGAATCACTGAGGTCAGAAGAAACCTCTGGAGATCTTCTAATCTGACACACCTCCTAAAAGCAAGCTGCTCTCCAGGAATGGTGATTCCAGGGCCTCTCTTGGCAACGTTTGTTTTAATTACCAGATGGTAAAAATGAGTTTCTTCTGTTGAAAGGAAATCTCCTTCATTTCACGTTTTTCCCCTTTGCCTCCTCTTTTTTTTTACTGCATAGCTCTGAGGAGATTCTGGCTCCATTTTCGTTGCTTGCTCTCATCAGATATTTATATAAATTGGCAAGATTTCGTCAGTCTTCTCTTCTCTAGAACCAGCTCTCTCCTAACATGTCAACCTCCCCTCAAACATCAGATGCTCCAATCCTTTATTCATCAAGTTGGAAATCAACAACAAGGAAGAATCTGGCCAATTTCTGAACTGAGAGTAAATAGAGAAATGGAAGCAAGGATTCCTACCACTTACAGCACAGTGCAACAGCTTTGTTTTGCTTCTAGAGTGTTTGAAATCCAAAGAGAAAATACTTCCCTTAGCATCAGCTTTGAAATCAGCAAACACAGAGAACATGACCCTTGGTTTCATAGCATTCAGCAGATACTTTGCAAAGTATAAGTTACAATAATAGGTATAAGGCACCATGAAATCAGAATAACAGCTTTCTACATTAGTCCAGCAGAAGTATAAATTAAAAACTGCTACTGAATTGAACCAAACACTAGAGTATGCAGATCCTAAGAACATGCATTTTCCTGCTCACCTTTATAGCAGCTTCTCAGAACCATTTTTTGCTCTTAGATAAGCACCTTGAGCCAGTTCTGTGTATGAATAGAAATGGCCAAATACAACTACATTTAAAAAAGTAAAAGAAAAAAAAAGCACAGATGATAAATGGCCTAATATTAAGTACGTAAAAAAGTGTTGTGAGAACAGAAATGTGAGATTTTGCAGTACTGAGAGGATATATTTGCAAGCATACAATAATTTTAGTATAGTACAAGAAGTTAGTAAGACCTTCAGAAAATATAGACTGTTACCTCTGTAGCTTCAAAATTCCACTTAGTATGTTCTGATTAGTTACAGTTTCTCCTGCACATGAAATATAGAAGTACCTAGCTAAATGAGTTGCTAAATAAAGCAAGAAATCAAAATATCTATTTAAACAGAAAATGAAATTTCAAGGAAAAGGCTAAGAGATGGCTCACGAGCCCAGTATGTGCCTTCTCTGGCCATGCATTATAACCTGCACTGACACTTTACAAGAGACTCTTCAGAAGGATGTTTCAAGTGTTGCTAAGCAACATCACTACCCAGCACCAGGGATGCAGTAGGAAGTACAGCTTGGCTTTATAATCTTTTATCATCTATCTGTAAATGATTTTCTGAAAAATAAAACAGAATACTTCAATGTGACTAAATATATATATATTTTTTTCCTGAGTTATTGCTTGGTCTGCTGTTATTTTGCTTTGGAAGAAATTATCAGATATTTTTGGGTGCTCTATCTGCCAGATAGCCTCTTCTACAATTTACTTTTAAAATTGTTTTCTGTTGATCTTTTCTTCATAATAATTTTAGTACCTCTCATTGAAATTATGTATTTTATAATGAATTCTCTATTCCATTGAACTCTTCCTCATTGTGTGTTACAGGACAGAAGAAAAGGAATGCTGGATAGCCAGCAAATAATTTCAAATGAAACTAATTTCTTTCACTAAAACAACATTCTGTATGCTTAAAGTGATGCCAGACAGAAATTGATAGAACTATATATCACATCAGCATTTGAAGAATCTTTTAGTCCCAAGTGATTAAAAAAAAATTCTTGTCAAGCTTCATGAACTATTGCATGCTAGTCATTTTTGCAAACGTGAAAGTAAACCTGATTTGCATAAGTGTATAGCTGCCAAGTAAATTCTAACTGCTCAAATAATTTGCCTAAGGAAAGACAGAGTTGTCTTGTGGCCTTTTTACTAGATCATTGTAGAAAGAGAACAGAAGAGGCTGAACTTTCTGGTCCTAGTCCCAGGAACTCCTGAGTGCAAGTAGGTGCCCGCACCTTGTGTAACATACATTGTGAATGTGGACAATCCCATACAGTGAAAGCTTATTTTACACAGAATACTAACAAACAACATGCTCAGAGTAGACCTCTGGTGCTTTTTGAATGCAGCCTACAGTGAGGGCAAATCATCGTCAGTGAGTGACAGCTGTTAAGTTCCTGTACCATATACATATTTGATCTTCAGGTGAGCAGCAGTTGTGAGATGTATTCCTAGTATCAGGAACACAGGCCAGAATAGGGGATGTGCCTTGTGTCCGTATCCAGAGTCTGTGTTTCTCTTATAAGTGCAACAGCTTTCTGCTTTGACACCAAGAAGCCTTTTGCCTGTGTTTTTCCCTGGAGATCATTTGGGTCTCAAAGAATTGCTGTAATTTATAAAGAGTGATCAGAGAGAAAGTATAAATGTGTGAATGTATACATACACACAGAAGCACCATTAGCAATCTCTCAGCCCTTTCCTGTAGATGGTATTTTGTACTTCATTTCAGATACCCACAGCCAACCATTCATATATACAATTCTATTTAACAAAACCAGAGCTACCACATTTTTTAAACGAGGTTAAAGAAGGTTCTTGCAATGTAAATTTGTATTGTGAGTGACACCAACCTAGAAGGCTTATACTTGCAGGTCTTCAATGACTTCAAAGGCAGTCATTCTATGGGTATGCTTTTATTACATTTCATGACCTCAAGTCAAAAGATGTGCCCATGCACACGTGTTTTCCTCACACACATCCACACTGCAAGCTGCATCTTCTCTCTTTTTCTCTCATCTATCTTTTGGCAAGAGCAAATTGAGGTAGGTCAGGAATCTCAACACTTTGTGCTCATCTTTACCTCAGCCTATCAGAACCATCAAGCTTCAGGAAGAGATGGAGCAGGGTTTGCCCCAGCACTGTCTGAGACTCAGGATCTTCCAGCTGCAGCAGCACTGAGACCTTAGATTGCCTGTTGCTCCCAGTTGAAATTAGTGCTACTAGGATTACTGCCACTGTTCTGTATCTGAGGTATAAAAATGCCCCTTTTCTCCCTAGCATCAATGTCCTGGACAATAACATCAGATTACTTCTCTCTTTAAATACAACACACATAAGAGCAATACTGCCCAGAGGGCTTCTGTTCTGTGTCTCACAGGGACTCCCCAAGCCCAGTCTCTTCTCAAGCATTCACCACTTTTCCTCATCACTTAACCTCTGTGGCGTACTGGGCTTGCCAGCTTCACACTTGGATGCACTGTGAAAGAAGTGTCATTCATGTATTACATACTTGATAGTACTGTTATTTGCAAACTTATTTTGTGTCTGAAAGGACATTTTTGGTCAGACACATGAAGAGGCCAGACATGCTACAAAATTTGTTCAGTTGTTCTGCCACTGACCTGGACAGTAAGGAAGTGACAGGAAAGACTCTGCTAACCTGAATTCACTCGTACATCAGACTGCAAAACCCATGCAAACCTCTGCTTTCTTTGGCTTGGATCAGAGTGTTTCAAAAGTCTGTACTCGCAATGAACGACAAAGGTTTTTCAGGAATATTCTTTTTGTTTCGAGCAAAAACGGTTTTCTGCACGTTCACTTTGTCTCTGCATACAAGTATGTTTGGTGTCCCCTGACATAGCCAGATGCAGTAAATTTTGCCATACTGAACAAAAATCAAGTAATTAACTGGACAATGAGCAATGCTTTAAAGGAGTTAACATTCATTTCAATTTAGAGGTATGCAAATGAACTGACCAAAGAGAAGGTCCTTTATATTAATTACACGTTATACAAGTTACTAAGAGCATTTACAACTTGAATAAGATGTGACATTTCAAGAAATCATAACCAAAGTATTCACAGCAGAAGTGGAAAATGATAAAGCAGGGTACAGTAACTACTGTTTAATAAATGCAACGTGTCATATGAGGTTTAAAGTGTGATATGCAAAATTAATACAGAATAGAGAATGTAAATTCAGCAAACTAAAAAAACAGAGGAAAATACATTACTTCTATATATATCCACAGAGCACACTGCAAATTGTACAGAATGGCCAGCAAAAGAGGCAAAATGGGCAGATCTAAAGGATATTTTCTACCAGATGTCTTCATGCTTCACTATACGGTCAAATGCGTAAAACAGTTGAGCCTCATGTTATATTTTTCAGTGTGAATGAAAGCAGTACACTGATAACTTTTTTTGGAATATCAGAAGAATTGTCCCAGGTTACTCTCTCAGCTTGCTTTAACAGCTTGCCATTTACTAGTCTTCATTTGTGTCTCATTCCTGAGAAATCAGACCACTATTATTGTTAGCTTACATGTAACTGCAACCTTTGATTCATGCAGTGAGGAGTTCAGGCTTGAAAAATTCTATATTCTGCATACCAGTGCTCAGAACCTGAGCAGAGATTGTTTTGCTACACTGGGCATGCAATGTTAATGAACACGTTAGTTCCACATTCCCAAATGCTATGGCAACACAGAGTTGACATTAAAGAAATGCTTGGCTGAGCAAAAGAGTTTGCCCACAGGATTAGAATCTGACTTGAAATAACAGTAAGTCAGTAGAAATTTTGTCAGCTATCACTGTTAGTGAAAGATCACATACCACCAGCATGCCAAATATTGCATTATCATATATGCTGAATACTACCAAGTTTCTCAGAGGCAGACAAAAAATCTTTTTCCCAAGATTAGACTCTAAGAGAGTTGATTTTCTCTTGTAAAGAGACACTCTTTCAGTAATGAAGCAGTTTCCAAGGGGGTAAGAATCTTGTACAATGTCCATTTCAGAAAGGCCCTGTTCCAGATAACAATTCATGCACATCTGCTCCTCCTGGGTTCCTCCTCCCTTGCTGTATTCTCTCTCCCTCTCTTCCCTGTTACATATCTAGCAGTGTGCTTGGGCTATGAACTTACAGCTGGGGAGCACATCATCTCTGAAAGCAGACCCACACAGCAATCTCCAGACACCTTCATAACAGGCATGCCTGAAAAACGTCTACATTTTCTGCAGACACTGGGTTTAAACATGACAGCAGAGATGTTATTACATGGCTAGTAAGGGCTCCCACACATCTCCCAGCCGTTCGTGTATGCAGCCACACCTCAGGCTGGTGTCATAGCTCAGATCAGCACCGTGCGTAGGTACACCCTCAGGGTTGGGTTTTGTATTTGAATGAGGTTTAACATGGAAAAGTTGTTACTTCAGGCTTCCTGAAACTGCATCATGACTTTGCACTCCTTAGTTCACGTGGAACATTTTATCTTGACAAAGTACCCCTGGATTTAACAGAGTTTTGGAGAGACACATGCAATACAGCCAAACAGAGTTGGATATGGTATAACCTGACACATTCTGTATGATTCCAGCTATAAAACAGGCTATGAGCCGCAATCCCACCTGCTATCCATAAACCATATTCAAACAAGCAATAGAAGTGCCCTTGAGCTAAAGGTAATCTTCCAGGTCTGCCTGCCATTTCCCCATGTTCTGCACACTCTAGTGTGCCATGCTGTGTGTGCAGTACGAAATGCTGCCTCAGATTAAATGGTAGAACTCTGTTCTCCAGATTAAACCTGTTTCCAAACAGGATAAGCAGTAAGTACAGTCAACTTCATCCTGACCATTTTATGTCATACTGAGCTATCTCCTGCCCTGCAAACCGAACTGTCAGAAGCCATTGTCTCCAGAGGTTTGCAAAAACAGTGTACATGTGGCAATGGGGGACATGGTTAGTGCGTATGATAGGAATGGGTTGATGGTTAGACTAGAAAATATTAGAGGCCTTCTCCAATCTCAATGATCTGAAAATCAGTACTTGCTGGGCAGCCAGCAAACAGCTTGTTAACACAACACACAGAAAAGACAATGAGATAATTTCATCTGTTTCTCTAGCCCACACTTATTCTGGTTGTGAAAGAAAGATGCATTCCTTAAGGAAGGGTTTCCTTTGAGATGAGAGGGACACTATTTTTGTCTTCGCAGATTTGTAAATTAGCTCATGTACTATCAGTCAATTGCAGAAAATTTAGCAGCAAATTCAAAATCATTAATGGAGGACTGCAGCTGATTGTTACTAGGAGCAGCCAAGAATCATGCATAATGTAACAGCTATTGTTAATTGCACAGGTACCAGATTATTTAAATAGGTTTTGCAGATATTTAAAATGCAAGGCAGAAGAGTACAGCGCACTGACTACTTTATCAAAACTCTCTAACACAAATGCGTTAAGTAGCACTGCAGATTGCAGATGCATCAAAACATTTCAGAACTTTAATATATCCATTCTAGATTAAGAATATACGAGTGCTGCTCAAAAAAGCAATGTCTCCTATTTTATTATGTTGGCTAATGATGTCACAGTAAGATTCTGGTGGTATGGCAGTAAAGGATTAACCTTCCCACTGATATTTCATTACACGCTGATGCTGCATGACAGACAGCATTCATATTGTATGTGAATGAAGCAGCACAGTATATCATAATAATTCAGCTTTCAAAAACTTTGCCATTTCTGTTTAAAGTGGAAAAACAGTTGAAGGCAGGCTACTTCACATTAGTTTTTGCTTTTTCTAAATAATGCCAGTTACCAAAGTTCTGCTTTTCTTTTTTCGACCAAAGATCTCAATTACATTTAAATACATAAAATAATTTTCTCATGTATCTTTATGAAGAGCTTCTAGTACATTGTCTTTCTTTGTCCCAAACAGAAAAAATTAGATTTAACTGCAAGCGGTGAAAATGTCTTGTTATCATTAAAAATTTATTCTATAAATTGTCTTTTTCCACATTAGATAGTGCCATCTCCCAGGGTGTACCCTGTCCAATATCATTTTATCATGACTTTGAACATTTGCAAAAATGCGAAGGGTGTAGTTAATGGAATTTACTTCAGAAAAAGTACATTTTTCTGAAATTTGAGGGGCCCCTTTCCTTGTAGAACATAGGGCCACTTCTTTGGTTAGGGTACATAATGTATTTCTGCTGAAGCTTAGCAGTTACTATTCTCTATGGCTACTGAGTACTTAAGTCTTCAAAGTTTTTATAAAGTACACTTCCAAACAGCTTGCAGTTTCTCATGGTAACTCATGATTTTCCACTGACATTCTCTTATTTTCTTTATTTAAGATGCTTTTCACAACTGCAAGTGGTTAAAATTGTTACTGGTGACGGGATAGCACAGAAAATTGAGCCAGAAATGTCACAAGGAAGTGGTACTGGAAGACAGGCTATCATCAAAGCAACAAGTAACGCATTTCTGCTTTCATGTACAACCTTTACCTTTATATCAATCAATATTCACTTGGCACATCAGTGTACCAAAAAACACACCATGCCTTATCTAACAATTATTTCCTCTCAAAGAAAGAAATTGAGTAGTGTCAAAATAATAATAATAATAATAGTAAAAAGAAAGTTTTTCACAGCAAAGCAAATATAATCAATGTTTTCCACTAGCTCATGCACTCTGACTGGTACATGACTGCTGCAATAAAAGCCAAGGGACCAAAGACAGTGCAGTGACATTATAACTGCAGCTGGGACAAAGTTATATGATCCTTGACGGCGCAGCTTAAGCATAGCAAAGCTTAGGAGTCAGTTCAAAATTCCTGAAGATCCCCATCATCCTACTTAAAACCATTTGCACAAGTCTAAAAGACAATGCAGGAAGAGTATAAAGGAAAGAAAGAGGTCACCCAGGAGAGTTTTAAGCAGGGAATTAAATGATTCTTCCTCCACCATTTTTATAGATTTCTTATGTTGCCTTTTCCTGCTTCCTTTACTCTTCTATCTCGTCCCTTCGTTTCCTCTCTCAGTAGAGATTTCATACTCCCCATGCAATCTTGAATTTTGTTTCAGCCAACCATGCAGAGTCCATTTGCGTGAAAGGGAGTAAACAGAAGATGAACATCAACTCCATGTTCCATGGCCAAAGATATTTATTGCCAGTGAATTCTAACACTGATGTCTGTAGACTCTAAATCCAGCTTTGCCATTCAGACGTTAGCTAGCAACTCTTGTTATTTCATTGGACGTCCTTGATTCTAACACCATGGCACCAGATACACTGCCTACTCTTTCCCAGGGCAACAATTGGCTTTATGTTATGATCACAGAACTGGCGAAGGAAGAGAAACAAAACAGTAGAGCTAGTATGTTCAATCCCACACATCAGTGAGAGTAGTAATATTGAATAGCAGATAAACACTGTTCATACAGATTAAAATTTGTTCTTGTGATAAATCCAATCAATAATGAATATCAAATAAATTAACAAGATGCAAAGTCTATTTATAGTGCACAAAGCAAAAAAAACTGCACTACAAATGATAATATTAGTTATTTTCATCTAGGAGGTATCACTACATTTAGAACTGAATTATTTGAAAATAACGCACTACAAATGTGCAAAATGCAGCTACATTACTGAAAATACTGCTTAACCTATATACAACTGCTATTTGTTCAGAAGGAAAGATTTAATGCCATCTTATATAAAAGAGGGAATAAAGCACATAGCTTGCAGAACGCTCAAAGTTTAATTCACTTCCAAACTTTGCCTTGAACAAGATACTTTGCATCAGTTTTCCTATTTGTAAACAGATGTCTTGGCTAGAAAAATGAAATACTAAAATATTCCAATGAACTGAAATATCATTTTAAATTAAATAGAAAAGTGATCTGAATAACATTGGTTGTGCTTGTGATAACAAACTCAGTCTATTCCTCTGAATAGACTCTGAGTGTTCCAACCGTTGAGTCACTCAGTATTCAGGACTGTTCTTCAGTTAGTTTTATTCAGTATTCAGACTGATCTTCAGTTAGTTTTTGTTCAAGTGGGAGAAGTAATGTAAGTTTCAAATGAAAGAATTCATAAAAGCGTAAAACATTTCAAATTCGTTTTGTAAAATTACATTTAAACTTTCATGCACCATGGGATTAAATCAGTAATATATTCCCTAGATTATCTTTATCAGAAAAGTTAAGTAGGATATCAGGAAAAAAAAAAACAAAAAACTACAGGTGTGCTATGCAACTCAAATCTGTAGTACCTTGGGAATAAATCAGCTAGAATAGTTAGAGATGGTAAGCCTCCAATTTCAAAAAAAGATTCTAAAATTTCACAAGTCCTAGAAATAGGTTGTCATTTTCACACAATCACAGAATTGTAGGGGTTGGAAGGGTCCTCTAGAGATCACCTAGTCCAGCACCCCTGCCAAAACAATTTCCCTTCCCAATGCAGCTATATAACAACTGCTGGATCTAGATCAGCTGCCTCTGGTGAATATTTAACTGAGTAGGTGTAGGTTGGATGAAGCTACATAGAGGCAGAATGTCCTTGGGGCTTTGCTAGTTGTCATTGTACAAACCACACTGATTCAATCATAACGGGTCAGCACAATCTAAGGATAGGAATATCATAGCTGTAAGGCTACTCAGAAGCACAATCAAGATTAAAAAATAGAAATAAAAAAAAAAGATTGAGAATTATGGTCCCTACCTCTATAAACCTGAAGCACTACATTGTAACTTACAGTTTCAGAAGACTTCAGGAGCCTTTATTTGCTGATGGGATCAAGTGAGAAGTTGAGTACAGACATGAAGAGAAGCCCATACTAATACTAAGATGGTGGCTGAAAAATTGAGACTTGTTATAAAGTACCTGGACTTTACTAAACCTTGATCAGATGTCTGTCTCATTAGCAATGTCATGTTTAATTGCATTACAGTTCTTGAAGTCTGAGAGTTTAGCTGACTTTAATTTATGGGAGAAACGCCAAGATAAATTATTAATCTACATAAACAATATGAAGACTACGTTATTATTCTTAAAGAAAATAATAATATCAATATGTGTTCAATCAACCATAGCTCCAGAAGGACTCCTTGCAGCTCTCTTGCTAAGATTGTATATCTTTTCACACTCACTGTTGTATTTATAACAATTATGCTAGGACTCAGACTTGATAAGGTCATTCTTCCCTGTCACCATAACATAAACTTATCAAACATATTTTAGAGTAACATGAGCCTGTGCAAGTTAAAGTCTTTCAGTTTCTAGCTTAAGGTGTGCTATGAATCAAAAGTGTAGAGAGAAGAAAAAAAGATAAAAAGCAAATACCAAATGCAGAATTGTAATTCTGCTTGTTTCTACCCAAGATATCTGTTAATTTCTCTTCACGCACTTAGATGAATCAAACAGAACCATCATCCATTACAGTGTCAGAAATTTCAGAAGTATCAAATGGAAGTCTCATGGAAATGCGCTGTCTTGTTTTTATGGATGCATATTCAAACTCCCTCACACGATTAGATGGAACAAACTGAAACACCAAGGGAAACTCAGCTCAGATAAGGTCAAAGCTATAAAAAGATTGTATTTTGAATAAGCCTTGAAACCAAAATACAATTTAACACAAATTCAGTTATTTTTACTCATTTTCTGCAGCCTGATAGACATTCAGAAATGGATAGGGATTTCAGGTGTCCTCATTATGGATACATTATACCAATCACTTGGTATCTAGATTATATATCAAAATCAAATCAGTGGATTAGATACAAAGACATAATCTAAAGATGAACATACCTGAAAATCTAGTGATTTCAGTGAAGATCTTAAGATGATACTTCAATTTTAAGATATTTAGAACCATAAATTACTCTGAATATGCTGTAATGTGTTTTATTAAACACACTACAGGTACAGCTTACTAAAACAAGAAGCTCATGTTTAAAATATTATTTCACTGATACAATAGCTGTATATTCTCAGGTAGCATTAGCATGCTAACGAATCTTGTCCACTAGTGTTTGCGAATCGCTAATGCATTCTTAATATCTGATAAACCAGAACCTGAGGGTGCAAAGTTCCATTAGCATGCTAATGCATCTTGTCCCTGCTTGCTTTAGAATTAGAGAGCATAGGTTATTAGACAAAGAAAGGTCATTTTTCATTTTGTTAAAGCCATTAACATTGAGAAAGGAGATAGAGACACTGTCTGTCAGACAACATTTCTTATCAACTAGCAAAGTATAACAAAACACCACCTGTAAAGCAGTACAGAGAAAAGGTTAACAACCCTAATACCTAACTAACTGGTTTTAGAAGCCCCACTCATTATTCGTATTTAGCATTTAGCATGTGCATCCAGAAATTTGGCAGCTGACTCTGTGCTTCATGGCTCAAAATGCAGTCTCACACACACACACACAAAATAAGTAAATAAATTACTCTGATTAATTATCCTCAGTACAAAGATTTTAAAAAGGAGAAGTAGTGATATAAATAAGTTGAAAATTTAGAACACTAGCAAATACTAATCCAACCAGAGCATTTGTTTTGAATAACATAGCTCTCTAAAATGTATAAAGACCTCTTCCTTTCCACTTCTGAAACTGAATTACTCCCTGAAATCAGTGAAGTTATACTGATTTAAATATAAGATCCTGTAGATTGATACTGAGCAACTGAAAGAGAGGTATTTCTTCAGATCCTGTATTTACAGGTATTTTATGGGGCAGGGTGTCAGTGTCAATAGCCTGATCCATACACAAAGATGGAAAACCACAGGAAGAGTTAAATAAAGTCTGCACTGCCTTACACATGCGGCTTAACATCTTTGTGAAGGCAAATATGGCAGCAGTAGCACCCTGTCACAGCTGCTATGTTAATTAAGGCTCATGATGCTCTGTGACTAGGCTCAACGATTGCTGAAGAGATGTTCAATTTTAGCAATGCATGCAGCAAAGAGGTCTATGCTCCTGGGGCCAGTATGAACCTATTCCTTCTTGATGAGAGAAACCATCCTTTAGTAGACATCCTGTAAGCAAAGAGACATGATAGACATGAGGATCAGAGGGAAAAAAAAACAGTCCCTGGTGCTGGATGAACACAAAGTAGCAAGGCCTTTACCTATCCCCATTTAACCTAGGAATTCACTCAAAAACTAGCTGCAATCCTATTTTCAAGCATGTAAGAAGTCAGTTGATGGAATGTTATAAATATTAAGAGAAGATTATTGTAATCTTCTCACGTGACACACCTCCACTCTTGTAAATAACAGAAAACCACTGAGGAATATTTTGTTGGATTAAGGTGAAATAGCACAGAGAAAAAAGTAGAAAATCTACCCAGAGGCAAAATTCCTTTTTTTCCCTAATTGTGACTTTCTGGTGAACAGTTTCTCAAGAGCACTTCACTTGAGTACGTCAATAATATCTGTATTTTTACCACTCAATTTTTCTTGGCTCTGAAGTTAAAAATCCAGAAATATCTGCCAAAAATATATTTTGCACTCATTTTCAGAATTTCTACTTTTCACAGAACTGTTCAGTTACATGAGTCATCAGATAAAAGAAATATATTATCTGTCTATGTTCACATAAATAGCTAAATAAATGGCCAATCATCAAAAGAAGCACAAACTGGACAAAAAGAAACAAACAGAGATATTTGTATGAGGCCTGTGGATAATTTATAAACAGTAAAGGTGACACTGAAATCAATTATTCATTGGAAATTAATTTGCTTGATGCTGCCGCACTAAGATTTCTACCCAGCTCTAGAATGAAACCATTACATATTCATTCTTCTTTGCATTCTAATTACTTTCTGAACCCAGCCTATCAGTACAACACACCATTACATCATTTACCTCAGTGTCCCAAAGCATAGACCTAAAAGACAGGTTGACATCTCAAGATCTCCTACAGTGATAAGATCTCAGTGTACTGAGTGTAGATGAGACAAGTATAAACAAAATACACAGGATAAAGGGGGAAATATATATCAGTCTCCTTTTAAGCATTATGATAGAATAGGAAAACAAATTCTAATATGCATGATGCACTCACTAAACTGTATCGGTTGCAAAATGCCTGGACAGACAATTACATCATGACTGAAATATAAATAAATATGAAGTTAGCAAAATAGCACATATTACCAGGCATCTGCCATCCATTCCAAACCATGCACCTGACCTTCTATATACAGGGTTTCTTCACTGGTTTGTCATGAGTTTCAGAAACTTGGTTCTCATCCTAGGAATCTTAAACTTCTGAGCTCTGAGATAATGTGGGAGTCTTGAGAATGAGAACAAGACGTATTTTCTGTGGTTAAGGTGTGAAAATAAGTATTTTAAGGATTTCAAACAACAGAAAATAACATTAAAAATGTCTCAAATACCACAATAATGTGTATTTAAACCAAATGCTTGACCCATGATGGCTCAAATCTAGAAATGTCAAGACTATTTAAAGGGCATCCCTGGTGCTCAGAGACTGTGCTAGAGCCCTGTCTCAGCTTATTGCCATATCTCCTTTCCACCCACACTACAGCACTATACTTACTAATAGCTTCTAGACAGGACAAGTCAGATGCGCATGTTCTGCTGCATCAGGTACCTGTATATACTACCTGTAAATTCCATATGAATTCAACATCAAAATTAGGTCTCTTACCAGTGAAATGGTACTAGTCGTCTAACTCATTGCTGGTTTTCTATACTTTTCTATTTTTACAGTTGAGTTTCTAGAATAAGACTAGAATATATTTTACCTTTTTTCTGTTACTTAGGGTATTAACTCTTTTCATTAACAAATAAATCATTGATTACTTCCTATTTTCAATTAGGATTTAATTCTCATTAGCCTAATTAGAGGGTTTTTCCTCAAAACATAAATTTCAAATAAACTATTTTGTTCACTGATTCATTATGCTAATAATTTAGTTTCAAAACAAGTTTTGCACATCTTCAGGAAATAGTAACAAACATGCACAACTTGCATACTAGGGTGAGCATTTTTAATCCAATTTATTATACTGAATATTAATACAAATACAGCAGGAACGCTTGCAAGTCACTTCATCATGGTATTCAGATGTTTCCCAAATGACTAAGGAGTGATTTCACAAATTAGACAGAGGAGGTTTCAACACTAAAAAACTTGGGAAATGGACTGGAAGTCTTTCTCAGATCAGTAATCTAGTTATTTACCTTTTAACTCTAACTTCTGGGATGCAGTTTTGTTCAAATTTCTAATATTGTATTGTTTCTATAAAAGTGATAATCTTTTCATTTCTAGGGACTCTTTCCAAAGCATTTTAAATTGCTGCAACCACGGCTTCCACTTTATTCCTTCGGTATTCTTTTTTTGATATTGATTATATAAGATACTGTGACAGTATCTTAATTATTTACTACCTTCATTTTCAGTTAACAACAGTGAAGCAATTGCTTCCAATACTAGACACAAATTACAACTTTTTTATCATTTCAGTGATTTCAGCCACAGTCGCTGAAAAACAAACTCACAAAAGCATGGCTAAAGAAGTCAGGCCAGAAACAAAGCACCCTTTCATCTTTCAATTAGGAACTGAAATAATTAAGAAATTAGTAGTTGGGTTCTATCTGTCATATTGAAGGGATACAAGCTGGACCAGCTTTGTAGGAAAAGGTCATCTCAAGTAGATCAATGGGATTTTTTAATTAAGGCTAATCCTATCATCTTTTTGTTTTAAAGTAAAGAAAGATAACAATGGACTATACAACAGTTATCTTTATTTTTTCCTATCATAGAATTTGACAACAATGTAATTCATATATTGTAAAATACTGCATCTGTGTATTCATGCTGAGTTTTTGATGGGCATCCCAGGTGCCTCTGATCTCCTGACAAATGTTAACATATGATTAAAAAGCATTTAATTTGGAGGAAAGGACTTAATTTGAGAACCAGTGGTCATGATTCATGCCAAAACAATTCAGTTTATGGTAGAATAAGTCTTGAGGAAGAGTTTCTTTTTATCCATAGGGTTAAACATTAGTAGTTTCTTCCAAACAGTATCTTCTAAAAAATATAATTCTGAATTGTCCCCTCTGCCTAATGACACATTCCATCTCTTCTCTCCTACCCATCCCCCCCAAAGTTAAATTCTTTAGATTCAGGCTCTGATAGAGAGACTGCAGACACAGTTTCACTTTCTCTGCCAAAGGCTCTCTCATATATTTTCTATTCTAAATGTCCCTGTCCAGGCTAGAATGCATTCCTAATTCAGGTAGTATAGTCCAGTTATAAGGTTACAGTCTCTTCACATTGAGATACATGTTGCATCCCCTTCAAAAATAACTGTTCTCAATGACCATGCTTAAAGGAGAGGGAAAACTCAGGAGAACCTCATATACGTTTTCTTTCTTTCCTCTTTCATATATGAATTTATCAGTGCTAGATTAACAGAAACTATTCTAAATCTTATTTATTTCTTGATACATGCTGTGACAAATGACAAGGTTCTGAATTCAGGTAGCTAGTAGCTGGATTTAGTATCCATTAACTAACTAGATACAACTGAACTTTTCAAATAAATGTGCAGTACAGAAACTCTAAATGAACTGACAGTCAACAGAAATACAACCAGGGACAAGTAACTTAGAGCTGGTTTCAGTACTGTGAACAAAATCATAGGCAAAAAACAGCCAGTCCACTGGCTTGAAACAACATGAGTTTATTTTTTCTATAGCTGCCAAAAGAACAATATTTACAGTTACTATTATAATATTAAATGTATAATTTTTATAGTTATTTTTACCTTTTTTTTTTTCCTTCTAATTTTTCTACTAGTTACTAAGAATACAAAGAAAGCAGCAGTTGAATAGGTGTGCTGTAGCAGTGACTCCTGCATTTGTTGATTGCTAAAGGCAGAAAAAACCTTTCTTTCTTCAGTATGTCTTTCAGTGGGATAATGTCCTATATAAAAGCCATAGGCTTGGTTTTAACTGAGAACTTCAAAATGTTTAAATTCTGATTGCAAAAAGGGGAAAGAAACATCCACAAAAAGTTACTGATTTTCCCAGTCAAAAAGTGTCATAGAAAGGCAGATTGTTTAAGTGAAATTCGTTATATTTTAATGTGTGAGTCAAGTCAATATTATTACAAGTTATTCTTAACAGAAATATAATTATGGCACTAATAAAAGCATTCTTTATATATATGAGTTCAGCTGAAATTTTATGCCAATTAAAATACTTTCATTCTCTTTTTTTTATGTTAATTGTGTTCAGATCAAGAAATGAGAATGGCAATGATAAAACAAGTACAATGCAGTGTGAAATAGAACAATTCCTATTATATGATCCTTTCTTATTTAAAAAAAAATCTTTAAAAGTAAAGTTAGTGCACACCATTCTGATGAGCTTTTGCTATGTACTTCTGATTCTTTAAAACTTTTTAGATAATGTGGCCATTTCTGGTTTGTCTGGTTGGCATTATGTATCAGTGTTTCAGGGCTCTTCAACCAAGATAGTTTTTTGCTAAAGATAGAAGTATGTTTAAAACTATTACTAGTGTTGTTTCAATTGCACAAAGAGCTCACCAAAGCCATTATTTTTGTGACTGCTTTATAAAAGTATACATATTTAAAAGAAGCTGTAGAAGTCACTATATGTATAAATTTTAATGAATTCTCTTATGCCAGAACTGTCCCTGTTTGGTAATAAAAGCTCATATAGACCAAGGAATGTATTAACAATAGGAAGGTGAAGTACGAGGAAACAATTAGACTCCCCTCTGTTAAGCCCTGACAGTCAAATGAACTTTGAGTGAAGGCTTTATATACACATATATATGTAGGATTGCTGTGATTTTCATCAGAGACAAGATGCCAGCCTGGCTGAAGGCAAATTTAAGACTTTTTTTTAGCCCAGGAAACAAAAGCATCCAAGTAAATATGATCTCCTATGCTAGTCTTCACCTTTGTGGTGACTGTTCCAGGGTAAATCGCAGTTGGAAATACACCAACTCTTTGCTTTTATTGCCTCTTCGAGTGTAGGAAAGAGAGCCTTCCCTCTCAGAGATTTCAAGCGTTTCCTAATTAGTATTTCAGAGCAGATATTAAGAAAGATGCAATCTTGTCTGACTTCCTTTTTGAGCTGAGAGACCTTGTTTGTAAGGACTAGGATTATTCTCTCCTGTTTAATTCATGAAAGATCTTCAGCAGAATTTGCCATCTGGACTCAAAATTAGATCTCAATGGAAATGCCATATTATAATCTTAAATCACTGTTCCTGTACCACAGTTTTTGCCTCTGGTAATATTACAAGGATCATTAGAGTAGGTACAAATATAACTTAAAAGTTTCTAAAGGGCAATAGCTATACGAACTGAGCACAAGAAAAAACTATGAACAGAACAGTCTTCTTTTGCATGCTGTTCAAGTTTTGAAGAAAGGAATTTCATTTTTGGCATTTTCAACAGCCATAAAAATTCAGCTACAGGATTTTCCATGTACATTTTGAGTCAGAAACTCATGATGGCTTATTGTTTTTCCTTTTTTGATTCTAAATTTGAACTTGCAATGGAGCTGTCATTTAAACATGCTTTAACCTAATGCCACTGGCCCCACTGTCTCACTAAACTTTAATTCAGTTTACAAGCATACCTTTTCTCAAAGTAAAATAACTTGGCCAAAGCCACTTCTTCACATTAGAACCCACAATCTGCTCCTGTTTACATGAATATCTCAACTAGGATAAAAGGCTTACTAAGTATTTATACAAAAGGACCCCATGCCTGTATTGTCAGTGATGTGACAATGAACATGGCTGTGTATAAAACCATGTGTAAATGAAGCATGAAAATAATCCATGAAAATAAATCCAGATGTTTTATACCATATACATACTGTATTTATAGGCAGATTACTGTAAATATCCTTGTTACATGCCTCTCGCTATTGTTTTCTTTATTAGGAGATAGAAATGTTACTTCAATGTCAATATTGTTTTCTTTATTAGGAGATAGAAATGTTACTTCAATGACTTTCAAAATAAGTAATTTATAGAAGAAAAAAATAAATCCTTCATAAACACTACTTCATTCCTCTTGCACCCAATCCAGCGAAGACCACAGTGAACAGCTTTTTCCCCTACTCTCACACTGCCAGTTTTGCTGAATAGTGAATGGAAGAAGCAGAAGCTAAGGTCACCATGCCCTTATCTTCCCAGGCACAAAAAAAAAAAACATAGTGAAAAGAGGTAGACTAGTGAGAGAACTGCAAAGACAGGGTTGCTCAGTTTAGTTTGTAATGTTGCCCATTTCACTTTTACAGCAGAGTGAAAGTTGACCTTTACAATCAGGAATAAGATTTTTACAGTATAGTATGGTACAGACATACCTAAAATATTTCCCAAAAGCAAGTGCTTCAAGAAGGACTTGGAATTCAATAGATTTAGTAAAAGAGCAGAGATGTTC
Organism: Oreortyx pictus; assembly: GCA_036925125.1. Classification (NCBI taxonomy): domain Eukaryota; kingdom Metazoa; phylum Chordata; class Aves; order Galliformes; family Odontophoridae; genus Oreortyx; species Oreortyx pictus. Next base: position 37,234,894 of record JAUPFR010000006.1, read on the forward strand.
TGTAGAGTTTAAAAGCCCCAGCCAATATTGTCTGAAAAAGAAGGAAATATCTGAGACACAAAGGACAAATCCAGAGAATCTGCCATTGGAAAAATATGATAGGTCAAGTGCCAAAACCATTTTACTGTTAAATTGCGCATGGATAAGGAAAATATATAGAAGTCTTACTAGGTAGGATTTGAAAAGTGTCAACAGTTTACCGGGCTGGATCGGCCCGATTCCATGACGATTGGTGCGGGGGACCCGCAGACCCATGCCCCAGGAAAGGGGAAGGGGGAAAGGGAAAAGGAAGATGGGCCTAGAAACAAAACAGCGGCAACGATCTGAGGAGGAAAGCTAATTTACTAAATAAGATATCAGAAAGCAAAATAACACAATATAATACAATATAATTGGAATTGAAGCTAATAAATCAAATAAAATGAGCAAGAGAGAGTGTGCGATAAACCGAAGGCCTTACGCTAACGCTGAAGGCGGATGGCAGCGAGCACCCACTGCTGAGTCGATCCCAAAGGAAAGAGAACGTCCCATGACTGCAGAGAGTTTTTATCTTTTCCCTCTGAGTGGAAATAACGTAAAAAGGCAAGACATCGCAAAGTCCTCTGGGGAATGTAGTTCTTCTTCTCTTCTGTGACAGGTATACCCAGAAATATCAATGATCTATGGAGTTGGAGTATTAACTCTTTAACTCTTAATGCACTACATGTTGTTATGATGTGGAATACCAACACCAAAAATCATAAAACCATGACAAAAAGAGACTGGACCTAGGTAGGCAGAAATACCTTGTTTATATTCCAACTAATAGAAGATGACCTAGGAACAATAAGGAAACTGATGTGTTTTGTCCTTGCAATGCAGTTCTGAAACATTTATGAGCAATTGGTTGCATGGCATTGAAGTGGTGGGACAGAGAGTAACAAATGAATATACGATCATAGAAAACATTTACTTCCTTTAACATTCTGTATTATAGCACAGTGACTGAGCTTATAAAATCCATTATAGCTCTTTATCTGGAGTCCTGATCCTCTAACAAATCCCTCCCAGTCTCCCACTCAGACATTCTCAATCTGAGCTCAAGAAGTTAATCTGATATATTTCCTCTTTGTGCTCTTATCCATTACACCCAAGACCCATATCTACAATTCACCACTGTCCTCTTCAGTTCACCCTGAAAATGCAGTCAACTGCATATTCTGATACAAGCATTTTTATACTTTAAAGAGGAGCCACTCTGCTTCCCAGCTCCCCATAATGTTCAAAAGCATACATGTGATCCAGAGCTTGCACTTACTGAGAGAGTAGTTTTTCTAAGAGACTTGCTCCTAAATTACCTGATTCACCCTAATATTATAAGTGGTACCTATTCACCAACTTTCCATTGATATATAACACAGATGGATATATTTCCATTTTAACAGCCTAAATTGTTATGTAATTATGCATTTGGATTACAAAACAGCTACTTTCTATTTTTTATAATAACCTACATATTAATACCTTTTCAAACAGTGCAGTCTTGTCCTTTTACTGCAGGAAATGCACAAGTGACAAGATGGGAAGTGTTGATTTAATAATTAATTTTATCTTTCTTTAATGCAATTCAAACTACAAAAACAAACAAACGAGGAGAAAGTAAGTTTTTGCTTAAACAAAGCAGAATTTGTCTCTTTCCCCTCTGCTATCAGTGTCTAGAAAGAATTGTCATGAAGCTACTTTCAGCATCTGGGTCTCAGCAAGACCCTTATTCCAAGGTCTTAAAATACAATTGATTTGCTTTGGAATATAAACATTAAAGTATTACTATGCTTCATTTAGCTGAAGTGTTTTTTGTAATGTACCTCCTTCCACTAGAAGATGCTCTTATTCAGAGATTAAGTGAAACATTGTTGAACATGTAGGTAAGACAGACTCTTTTTAGTTATCACAGATGTAGGAAGCAGATAAACTCCTTCCTGGAGTAAAAGTATTTGAAACACTAGGAGCTACTGACCACAACACAGGGACCACATGGGTTGCATTGGAATATAAATTTCTCAAATGATAATATTTCCTTCGTGAAAAGAATCCAAAACTAGAAAACAAGTGCAACTTTAGCAGGCTCAAAATATTTCCAGACGTTTTAGTTCTTAGGTTTATTAGTCCCTGTGAAGAAAGTGGGTATACACCGAGACTTCTATAGAATGTGAATAAATGTATTTGATTTTCAGAAACAAGACCATTCAAATTTGCTTCATTTTACTCTTAAGGAACTTCCTCTTCCTCAGTTTGCCACAGCCACAACAATAATAAAGCACAAATACCATGAACAGGCCAGCACTAACACAGAAACAAGAGAGATGACATTCTCCATTCTACCACCAAACCTACTAATGACACAAAGAAATGAATATTGGTAAAGTATCTATGATGAGTAAATAAAGGGAATGTATGTGCTTTGTTAGTATCAGCTGTGACATTATTTGAAATTCTGTTGAAGGAAATCCACCAACAAACACTAATGGTACTCTATGACACTCATTTTGAACCTCAGTCAATTTAGAATTACTTGCTCTGCTTTGGAGAATGTCCCATTTCACTCCATAGACATCCCTTGTACACCATACATGTTTACACCTCATTCTTTGATGTTAGAATATTTGAATACAAGGTTAAACAAATTCTCACATAGGAGAATACCAGGTATGAAATCTGGTTGGAACAACTCCCTGTAGTCACATACTCTAAATGTTACTGATGGGTTGTCGCTGTATTGTTTATTTTTTGAGAAAACTACAAGACAAAACTATTTACAGTTGTACTCAAACCACAGAAACATATCATAGTTGTACCTCAGCATACCTGGAACTATCTGGACTTCAAGTTTATCCCACAGCCCAGGGTTGAATTAAGCTAGATCATGTGATTTAACTACTTGAAGTTGACTACAGATAATTTTCCTCAGTGCATAATTAGTGTTTGCAAAGCTTATGCTTCAATTACAGTTTTTATAAAGTTTATAGAGAATTCAGTGGTAAAATTCATTTACCCAAATGCACCTGAAATCAGCTCAGTGACAAACTTGAACCCAAAGAAGTCTGGATCATCAGAAATCTTTGAATTGTCAGTTGTCTACATTCTATTCTGTCCAAGTGAGGACTATTTTAATACAGCCTAATTTAATGTTACCATAAATAGCATTTAGCAAAATACAGAGGAGAAGCGAGAATATATTAATAATACAAAGACAAGAACGATACCGTTTTTAGAAGCAACATCTTAATTCATCATTTGTAAAGTCTTAGATATGGATGAAACACAGAACACTGTTAAAACATATACAGTCTGATCTTTGTCTAGAGTATACCTGAATTAATATTCACTATAACTTTCAGGATTTTATGCTGATATTAAAGTTCATATTACATACTACCTCTACAATAAAGGTAACTTCATGTCTGAGACATATTTTTGTCAAGAAGAATCAATTCTTCTTCTTTTAGAAGCTATTTAGTATGCTGTTATTTCAGGGTGCAAAAAAGGTTACTGCAGCATTTAGATGTGATTCAGTAACTTTCATTCTGTTCAATGATTTGCAGTCATCAGTACTTCATGAGGGAATAAAGTGATTGACTTCCTAAAAAATAATGCCATAAAGGAGATATGGCAGAATATAAAACATCAACATTCACATTAATAATCTTTAAATATTTGATGAGTAAGAAGTTGTCCTCACAAGAAAAATTTGAACAGCGATATTTCTTGTAGGGGATGTCATAAACCTTCCTGAAATCTCATGAGACATAACTAACCTAATATCCACCTTCTGCAGAAAGATTTGAAGTGATAGACCTATTAGCAAACTAATTAACAATCCATTATAAATGGCCAAATTAATTTTCATGACTTAATCGTAAACCTTTTATGAACCTAAAACTTTCAGATGCTCTATTCTTAAGAAGACACGTCACCTTAAAACTCATTAAAATAAACCAGTAATTTAAATGACTACAGTGAGTAATGCAGGAAAATATACTGATGTTCAAAACAATATATTTCTATTAAACCTTTCCTCCTATAATATATTTATTAAATGCACTTTCACTGCTTTTACATTTCAGTACAACTAGACTTAATACTGATGTGCAGCTAGATTGCACTGAAATAACACCATGAGCTAAGAAGAGGCACAACAGGCATAAAGAAAATTATCTGTGAAAATGTCAGGTCAAGTATCTCAATGGATCAAAAATTAACACAGATTCAACCTTGATTTCTATACAGTTCATCCATCACTACTCCAGATCAAACCAATAACAGCCGCACTGGCATCATTTAGCAATCAATAAAAATACAAGAATGTATTCTAAACTTGTAAATCTTAATTTTAGTAAATTACAATTACTGTCACAGACTTCTGTCTTTTTCAAATGCATCCAGGATTTCTGATTTGGTCAGACAATCAATAGAAGTTATTGATATATAACTATAATGTGACTATTTGAAATATAAGTTTAGGGGGCTGGATTTAAATTCTAGTCCTAACCAAGCTTTTCCACATTTTAGAGTAAAACACTAGAATTGTGTTGAAAAAAAAAAAAAAAAAAGAAGGGATAAATATTTATTAAAATTAAAATTAATTGTAATGTCATTTTATAGCCATGTTATTTTTCCATCATGTTGTAAATATGTGAAATTTTAAAACTTTCTGAACCTGAACTGAAAGTGAAAAACTGATCTGAAAGCAGCAACCGAGTCCAAAATCTGCTATGGAGACATGACTGTGGTAATGCTATGTTTCTTTCCCGATCAGCAAGCAATATAAATATATCTGTTATTTACAAGTATGTTGCTTCATCCATCAAGGCAGCACTGAACAGACTGCACTTAGTAGGTAAGTGAGGCATGCCAGAGAGTGATAAAAATGAAAAATGAGTCCCATTTCAGCTATGCTAATTCTGAGCTACATACTGTAAATGCTTACAACTCCTGTTAAGGTAATGCCTCTAAGAACACAGCTTCAAAAAAATTGCAAGAAAATGTTCAAATGAAAGCAGACTTTTTCAGCTAATTTGGATCAAACTCCTTTGTTAAAATTGAGGCCAAAGGAATTCATAAGCCCAACTCAATAATATAAAGTACTATTTTCCCTTGGAGAAAATAGCTTGCAGGATTACAAAGGCCTTTTTCTGTGACATGAGCTGAATAATGAAAAAGATTCTTTGAAGTTAGTAGTACAAATGAAAAACATTTGGTAATTAATGGGGTGCAGTAAGATTCAATATTGCATTGTATTTATGTCCTTCAGCTCCCTATATACAGAAGTTTGTGTATCTGTAGGATGGTCCAGAAGAGAAGATTTAAATACTTTGGAAAAACTCCCTGGAGAAACTTAGACATTTCCTTTTACAAAAAAAAGTCAGTCATTTTTTCGATGGGGTTACATAGCACAAATAACCTCAAGCTTCCCCCTGATGGTAGTAGGAATGTAGCTATTCCTTCAACCCCTAGACACACGCAGGTGTTAATTGTTGGCAGGTCAAAGCAGCTGTCATCTTAAGTATCTTTGACTAAGCTAAAGAAACACAGCCCAAGATTTGTGAGAAACACAAACCTTCTAGTGCAACAGAATATGGTTTGCTGCCCTTACATTTTATGGTCTGTTAAGGGACTTGTCACAAGGTACTCATATCCAAATTGGTATCACAGTGAGTCTTCACCACAAACCCTCTTCCTCTAGCTGCAGTAGACTAGTGCTTATAGAAGACAGTACCCTTCTTGGTCTTTTCCTCAACAGTCCTCCTTCAGATTTTGCCCTTGGTTGAACAGATGTCTGCAGACCCATGAAGGAGGGTAGAACAAACCTAAAGAGTCCAGCACATTCCCATTAGTAAACAATCATGAGAGCTTATGGGTCTCCACACAAGCCATCTGCTTTTACTATCATGGGTTATGCCCCGGGAATGGCATCTTTACAGACAAGTAGAAACTCACTAATAACCATATTATTACCATGGCCATAATTACAAACACCTACCCCTTCTTCTCATCAGGGGGAGTGAGAAAAATCTTTCTACTGACATGGTGATGGGGAGATGATGATGGAACTGATCAAAACCTCACCAGCCATCCAAGAGGGAAGAAGGGTATTTTCTGCACATAAGGATGCAAAACTGGGGACCCTGTTCTCTGGGCTGTCTGCTGCGTGATGAGGAAGTAGTGGATGGATTTCTGACAAAGTTGCTGAAAGGAAAGCTGTCATATTTGTTAGCTACATGTACATACTGTGCTACTGCAATTTTCTATCTTTGTAAATCTGTGCCATTTGTGTTAGTAAAATATTTTGTGACTCATATTTATCAGAGATGTTATGACTCATATGGAAATCTAGGCAGGCTACAGCAACTTCCCAACATGTTTCAGAAATAACTTAATTTTATTTCATTATTTTCTTTTGCAGTCTAGAAATCTTGAATTCAGGCAGGTTTGCCAAGCCCAGCAGATGGGTTATATTCTGGCAAAGGAAAATACCAGTTCGTTTTAGAAGATTTTAAGTGAAGGAAGGTACTTGGAAAAGGGAAAAATATTACCTTCAGGCAAGAGAAACTTTCTTAAACCTTGTTTGTAAATAGTAAAAACAAAAACAAACAAACAAAACAGGTAAGAGCAATAGAAAGATTTTAAAAATCAACCAAAATTGTTACACAAATTAAGTCTACCAATGTAACTTTAAAAAAGATATTCTTATATTGGCTAGCTTTCACCTACAGTGCCTCTATATCAGCTAAAGGGACCTTTCTTAAATCCTGTCCCAGTTCTTTTACTCTGATTGGTTTTGATTCTTCTATTTAAGCTAGTAATGCAAACTCAAAAAGACTTTAAGAAAAAATTAGCAACACTAGTTATTTTGAAATGGTGGCTGCTTGTACAATGCTTGAGAAGATGGATATTACTCAAGATAAATAGTCATTTGGTAGAGTCGAGCTTTTCCTTCAGTACGCAAATGTTTTAATCCAATCTAACATCTACTTTGTATTAAAAAGAGGACTCCAGTGACAAATACAGAATTATTTAATTTTTTTAAAAATGCACTGAAGAAACAGACTTGAATGAGTTGTTTTGAATGTATATGACATAAATGATGTTGTTCATGCAGCTGGAACATATAGTGGTTTGAAATACCTGTTAAATTTTGTAAATTCCGTAGATTCAGTGTTATAATTTTCTTTTAGAAAGCCCTATGCAAACCAACCAATTTTATTATGAAAGAGCAACTCAATTTTGTCTACGCAATAACCAATTGTAGTTTTTGCTTCAATTACCTAAAAAGTCAAGAGAAGATAGTGGCTTGTTTTGCTGTTCATTTCGTATGTAATTGAGATGTTAAGTACACTGCAATGTTTAGGGGCAGAAAGGCATTTATGTGCTGTCAGAAGTCCACACTCTTCAGACATGTCACATGCATCAATAAATCCACCCATGCAGATAAAAGCTTAAAAGCTGTCATCTTTACTCCATGTCAGAAGCAGCTTTCAGCATCTTGACAGCTACCTTACTTTGTGCTTACCTTACTTGGTTTTCTAGGCTGAGAACCTAATCATCTCATCCATTCTAAATGAATTCAAAAATCTCAGACACGTATCTGGATGATATGACAACAAAGAGCAACCAAATCAATTATTCTAATGTAACATTTAAAACTTTAATTTCAATGTATTTTTACATTACTCCTTGTATGGCATATTTCATTCTCACTCAGCTGTCAAGAACAGCCTTCAACTGCCAAGAGTAGATACAGCTGCTTTCACATAATTTTAATTGAAGACAGTTGAGCACGCAAAATAAATAATATTGAAAACACATTAAAATGGCAAATCTGTGGAGTTCAGACACTTCTTGACATAAGCAAAAATTACATTCTGTTTGTTACCAACTCAAAGAGAATTTATGGCATAGAATCCTAATTTGCAACTAAACCTGGTTCAAACCTCCCACCTGTGTTTTTTCCCCTATCTAAAACAGTTCTGCATTTAATTCAACCATGTTCAGTAATGAAGTCCAGAATGTTGAATTGTTCTATGTAAATAATGCAGATGATGATTTTCTGATGTGAATGGTATTGCACCAGGCATGATGCAATCTTTATCAGAATCTTATAATATGTGTAGATGAATTAATTGTTGAACTGAAATCTTATGGCTATCTAAGAATCAGTAATCACAACTCGATTTAGATTTCATAACAAAAAAAAAATCAGAATTGAAGTTCTTCAACGGAAACAGTTTTCTAAATCTGAAGACCACTTTGAAGGGAAAAATAAAACAGAAAATGATGTGATCCAATAGATAGATATTTGCTTAAAAGAATAACTCACTGAAGGCAGGAGTTGCCTAAATATTTGGAATTTTAACACACACACAGGTTACTCTGAAAGTAATGCCTCCTATTTACTTCCATGGAAATATTTGTATATGACCATACAGAACATGGCTTGTCTTTCACTTCATTGTTGCCTCCACTGAAAGGCACAGCCCACTGCCTCACTGTGTTCACATCCACTGTTAGGTCTCCATAAAAGTTCAGCAAGCATCAGTGAATGCCACTGAGTGCCATATTTTCCACATGAAGAAATTCAGCAGCACATCTTTCCTTCATCTGCACTTCCATGTCAGACACCATTTTGCCAGACTGCACCTCCACTGGTCACGTTGACATGAAAATTAATAAACACAGTATGAATTTATGCCAGCCAGCACAATTTACAGAAGATAGGTCTCCTCAAACAAGCTAACAAATTATTTATGAGATTACAAGAGTAGTAAAGAGAGCTAGATAGTCAAAACAACTTGAAATAGTATTTGAACCTCCACTAACTGGCAATGGCATAATTTTAAAAAGACCGCTGAAGGAGGTCAACCTTTCATATGTTAAATAAACTGAAAATTGTTCAGTAGTTAGAAATCATGAAGTAGCTACTTTTGCAGTTAGTAGCTTTCTTCGGGGCTCACTTTCAGCCTTGACGATATTCAGCACAATAATTAAGATTCCAAAGTAGATAGACAGTTACTTTTGACAGAAGTATAGATATTCCAGTGTTTGTTAAATCATTGAATAACAATAGTATATACTATCATCACACTTTCTTACTGTTCAAACACTTGAAAAAATAAAACAAAACAGTGACAACTTCAGGAATCATGTTTATGTCTCAATTTCATAGAAATGGCAATTTCTCTCAGAATAAAAGTGACACTTTTTTTTTTTTTTGTGAAGATTTCTGTTGTTGCTTTGGTTTGGTTTATTGTTGGTTTTTTTGTTGTTGTTTTGTTTTTGTTTTTGTTTTTTTTTTAAAGAAAAAAAAAAGAAAGAAACAGGCCAGGAACACTTCAGTATGAATTTCTAATGTAGATATCCCACTCTTACAAATAGCAGGATGAAAAGCAGTAAAATGGTTCTCTGTTGGGGTCCAACAGTAGTGAACTATACAGAGTGGCATTTCTTATACCTATATTCCAGAATAGGATGCTGAACAAATAAACTACGAATCGTAAAATGCTGAAAATATGTTTTCCAGTAGGAAACATATGGTGTAGTAATAAATCAAGGCAACTTTGAATATGAAGTGAAATCGTTGTTAACAAGGTTTTTAAGTGGTGCATTTCCTTTTGGATAAGCAACTGCACAAATCTACACAAAGTAACAATCTTTGTAAGAATCAGTTCCTTCCAGCATATCTCTTGTTAAAAAGTAATTTGTCTGCCTAGTCTCTATGTAGGTGTGCAGGATTCATGCTCCTTCAGTACTGCAAAAAGCTTCCCTCCCCCACCCCCCACATGGATTCCACCAGAGTTTTACTGGGAAAACTACGAATGCTTTCACCTTGGAAGTATCTGCACATACAGCTTACCTCATAATATGTAAAAATTTGAATTCCGGAACAAGACTTCTTGCCCTTCAGGAATATCTCAATTACTATATTGACCAGAGCTCTAGCTCTCCTTTTTAAATGTGTAAAAGATCTTTAGGAAGATAAATTGGAGACCGTGCTTAGTTCCTATCAAGGTCAGATCTGGAAATCCAGCACTAGCAAGTTGGTTATTCCAGCAGATATTTTTTCTATCGTATAAATAATCTAGACTCTCACTTTTGCTTTCAGACACATTTTCAGAGTTCTGTCATTCTGCATTTACATCTCAATATCAATTGCCTTATTTTTACAGACCTATTTAAAGCTGATCCCAAAATGTGTGTATTAACTTGCTCTGAAGACCTTCCTCTATGAATAGATTTATAAGGTCTCTGTCAGAAGAAAATCACCTTATCTTTCATCTTCATCATACCGGCACAGAAATTAACATAGACTGGACAGAAAAATGGGGAAGTACTGCAAGAAGATCCCCAAGTGGCTGAATTGTTTATATAATTCTATGCATTTTATCTAAGTATATTAAAAAGAATAAATTTCTTGTAAGCATTAGTAGAGATGGAGTATGTCACAAGAAACTCTGACACAAAGCACAAATGAATAATCATGCAGTACTGGAATAGATGGTTATTAGAACAATAAAATCTGTCATGACAGTGAGATTCATGTCAAGCATGCTGTATGACTTGGATGAAGTTTAGCATCACAGATCTGTATGAATGCCTGTGCAGGCACAGTTTCTACATTGCTAAGACATACAAAAGAGCAAGTTACTCTGTGGAAGCAAGTTATGGTTTTTTGTTTTGTTTTTATACATGGTATCCCAGAGTAGTATATAGCACTGTATCTTTGGAAGCTGTCCCAGGACCCCTTGCTTATATATACACCACGGAGTGGAATACTGCATAGAGAACCCCAACCTCGGAGGGCTTAAGCTCATTCCAGAACCAGAACCATCCCAGACTGGCACTGTTGAAGCAGCAGATTGTTTGCTTTGTTAGATTCAGTGCCATGTGTGCTTGAAGGAAAAGGTCTGAGCAGTCACACTGATAAATCTGCACCTGATCCTGCTCTATAGAGCTACTCTAACCCAGCACTCCTTCATTATTCACTGTATCTCATTTTGTCAGAGAATAAATAGGTTCTTAAATGCAATCATTCTTACCCCTCTTTGCTGTGAGATACATACTTACACATGTGCACACACAAGTCTATTCAGACAAGCAACAGTATTCTATGGCAGAAATATTTTTGTTCAGTCTTTGAATCCAACCATGCACACAGCAAAGGTTTAGTGCTGCCTTCAGAGCTTTTGATGGATGTTACATCTGAGATGACTGCAAAGATACAGTAACGTTAAGCCCTAACCACTGGCCAAGTTAGGTAACAAGGACAGAGATCTGGTTCAGAAAACCACAGGGAGATTTTACACAAAGACACTCCTCTGTCCAGAGATTCACATTTAGTTTGTTTTTACAAAATGATGGTTCAGAGAGCACAATGTAATGTGAAAACTGTCCCAGAAGTGAACAAATCAGCATTTGAAAGGGTCGTGCAAATGTTTGGGATTGAAAAATCTATTGAAGTTCACCCTCTCCATACAATCCCAAAGCAGCTAAGTAACGTAATAGATGTTCTCACTTGGGTTAAAAACAAATAAAAAGTAATAAAAACTTATTCAGAAACAAGACAAATAAATAGCCAAGTTTTTCGAATGAAAGAAATAATTGATACATTCTCACTGGGATGTGTATTGAATCCATTCTTTTCTATTTATTCATAAACAAACTGGAAAGGGAGGTGAAGCCTCATGTGAGACTGAAAACTGCTGAAAACTATAAAGGGTGAGGACTGACTGCCAGGGGAAGACCCTAATGTAACAGACATGGACAGATGGAATGGAATATAGATAAACAAAGCAAGGTATTGAAAAAGTTAAACCAAAAGACATGAAACTGAACAGAGCATAACAGCTTCCAGCATCAACAAAAGTACTCATTCTTAATTCTTTCAAAGTAGACAAGGAACTAATTTCTGTGTAAGAAATTTTTTTATATAAAAATTAAAAAGACAAACCAAGAAAGAAAACACAAAGCATCTCAGAGATAAGGTTTATACTCCCCTGGATTTTAAATAATGGATGAGTTTATATCAGAAAGTTCCAGACAACACGAACAGTTTTTTCTTTTATTCTCTCTGCTCTGTTGAATGTTAGTCCTATCCCACTCATTATCCTAGGACTTCCTGGAGTTTGTCTACAACTACCATGTCAGAGTACTCAAATAGTTTAACAATCTGAACTCTAAATCCCACAACCACTTTATTGTGAGTTTTTCAGGTCTGTGTAAAAGAATGCTGATAATTCTTTTGGAAATTTGTCTTTACATTACAATTCTCAATCCAAATCAGGCTTGTTACCTTTTAAAGATAGGTTACCTTTTCTTCTTTCTTTTAAACCTAGCATAGTAATACAAAACAGCAAACATCACCATTTTGTACAATATTTATACTGTGTACTACATCCTGCCTCTCCCTTCACACAGCTGACATCAGATTTCTCTTCTAAAAAAATCCCCTAAACAGTTTATTTTATAGTGTGAGCCTTTCTAAATAAATCATCAGATCTCTGATCTCTCCAGCAAATGACTATTTTTAATATGGGAATACTTTATTTCTCCTGCTATGTAAACACTAGAAAGAGATATATTTCAACCCAGATTTTATTTTTTTTTTAACTGCAAGTGCAACAGTTGAAAGACAAGGCATGACACACACTGTAGTTTTAGTGAATTGTGTGGTACATCACAAAAACTTAGTCACAAAAACAAAAATGTTCAAACAAATTTGATAATAGGCAGAGTCTGAAGCACTAACAAAATGGATAAGCAGTAAATAGATACTGAGCATTTATATTAAAGTGGTGGGAGGGTAGCTTTGGCTCTGGGAAAACTTTTAATTTACTAATGTTGATTAACTAAATGAAACATATGGAACAGAAAGTCTGCCAGTCACAATCACAGGTCTGCTAGAAAAGATCATTTAATGGCTTCAGCTGCGAATGCTCTGAGGAGTAAAGTAATAAAGAGAATTTGGAATATTATGAAAGACCATGGAGAGGATGTAAGAACAACTGTAAGAGCTACAGCATGACACAAAAATGTCAAATGGATGTCACCTGGAAAACGACTGTCTGGTAAGAGTTAGTGTGAGCTGAATACTGAGCCTGTGTTGGCACTGTAACATGCTAATACAAAAGACACGCACAGCTGCACAGGAAACACAGAGAAGGCAAACATTTTATTCTTTCAATATGGGCATGGGAATGGTGTGAACATTGCCAATCTGTTAAACCCACAGACTTACCACCCACTGCAACACTAAAAGCGCTGGCCATAAAAACTTCTCACAGCTGGCACACAACCAAATCAAAGATGCCGACACAGGGATATTAAGAAGGCCTCTGAACAGAAATCAATAGAGACTGTATATGACAAGTTTATGAGAACACACGCAAAGGCCCAGAGAATGGAGATAATCCCAGCCAGACTTCTCAGCATGCTAAACACACAGAGGATGTGTAGCTGACACAGAAAAAATGAGAGAAAGCAATAGCTGAATTCTAAACTCTACCACAAACAGTCTTGTAGCTACAAAACTAGTTGGGTTCACACCTATCTGAGGTGTGAGAAAGGCAGCAGAAAATATTGAAAAGAGCTAGCATAGCTACAGGTGTTAGGGACATCTTCATGGCTCTATAGCTCTTTTTCCACATGCATCATCACACCAACTTTTCCATGCAGAGATTTGCCTAACATGTATGTATTGCTGAGTTAATTATTATTTCCAAATAGACAGTAACATGGGATTGACAAGTGAAAAGCAGCACGGCTTTGGCTCTGCCTTCAATTCTAAGATGGTATTTACCAGAAAAGTATAGTAGCTTCCTTCAGTTGGAGATCAGACAAATTAGATGTAAATTCAAGCTGTTCTATGTGACTGTGTTGTGAAGAGGGAAGTCATTTCAAGTTCCCCTATCTTTGATGCTGGAAAAAAGTGCTCAGTACCTAAAAGGAACTTCTTGGCACTTCACAAGTTCTCACTCTAGTGCCTAATACGTTAGGAGATAGCTTGCTTTCTAATGATTTAAGTCTGACTCATCAAGACTTGACATTTACAGACTTAGTCAAATATTCTGGAGTAATTAAAAGGGAAATATTTTAAAAGAGCTTTTTATATCAAAGAGAAAAGAAATAACTGTGTTGACTGTCTAACAGAAGTGTGACAAAGCCTAATTGCATTTATTCAAAATCCAGACCAAATAAAATGTCAAGATAATGGCTCTTTTTCAAGTTTCAGGCTGCATAAGAAACATACAGGGAAACAGGCTCTAGTAGATACAAACAATTCTAAGTCTCAATTCAATGAAAAGCTGCTACAGAAAAAAAGCGCACCATTTTTATAAAAGCAGCATAATGACAAATTAGGGGAAAATAATCATTCTCCAAAAAGCATATTCTACCTTGCCCATGAGAGGGCAAATCAGTTCAGCTTCAATGACTACACAGCAATGTGGGGACATGAAGACCGAGGGTTTGGTAGGCAGCGAGATTTTCTGAGAAAATTCTTAACCACCTTAAACATCATGAGTTTAAATGGCAGCAGAAGCATAATTATCTGAATTTTTGGTAAAATTCAGACGCTCAAGATCACTCTCAGGATCCCCTGCAGAACTGCGCTCAAGCTGCTGACTGAAGCAAAAAACCAAATTGCTGTCTCTTCATGGAAGTAAAGATATTACTCCCCAGATGATTTCCAGTGATGAAGCAAAGAAAAATAAGGGCAAATGAAAGAGGAACCGTATACCTCTATGGGAAAAAGAAAAAAAAAAAAAAGAAATGAAGGACAACTCCTTAATTGATTCTCTAGTCTTTTAAATGTTGTCTCCTTTCTTCTCCTTCTTCTGGCCAATTTCATCTTCAAATCAATTTCTGTCCTTCCCTCTTATTTTTCTCTATACTTTCTTCTTAACAAGAGATGTTATGTACTACCAGTGAACACAGTACCTCCTCAGGGATTAATCCTGTCATCCTTCAGCTGAACTCTTCCAGTGAAAGATGATACATGGACTATTTTTATCCAGAGAAAAAACTACAGGAAAGAAAAAAAAAAAAAAAGGCTACAAAATACATGTGTCAGCATTAAAATATGTCCTCTTCACTGCCCAAAGAAGTAAATATCATCATGAAATTTCTTCTTTCTGTATACTGTAGATGAGTCATCAAAAACACAAGTGTGTTGGATACACCAATATTCAGAGCACCTCTGCAATCTCATATAGCACAGGGAGATTTTATTTAAACAAGGAGCAAGAGATCTCTGTCATGATCCCCAAGTTCCCATTACAAGCTCACACTTAGTTCTGTAACTACCAGATGTCAAGCCAGAGCTGCCAAAGTGAAGAGGAACAGATGGCATAGACCCATTTAAGTCTCTAAGTTTTAAGAACGGGTTTGAGGGACTGCATAAAGAGGTTTTGTTTGTGCCAAATAAAGTACTAGGAGATTTTTCACCACTCAGAGGGGGGAAAAAAAATAAAGAAAATCAGGATAAAAGACAATCCAAAGGTTAGGGCAAATATAGCAGATATTTAAATTCTGATATTTTTTCCCTCAAGTGAAAAAAATAGTAAATCTGCTTCTATACATGACTTCTTGGTTTAAAGTTTTTAAAAATTCTGTAAAACCTTAATGCACTCCATTAAATCTAATCATTCAAAAATATATATAAATGCGTTTTAAGACAGTGAACATATCTTGGCTCTAAGCATGTCTGAGAAATGCTAGATTGCAAATTAAAGAAGTTAAGTAAGCATAAGTAATTGTATTCTGTCAGGGCCTGTGGTAGCATTCACATAGAAATCTTACAACCACATAGTGAGTTTATAAGATTTTCAGCATAAAGTGGCAAAACAGAACCATTTACTACTGAGTGAAGTTCAAAAAGAGAAAAAGTTTAAGATATCTGCCCTCTGAAATTACTAAACTCTTCTTTACACAGAAAATCTATTGCAATGCTGACATTCTGATCCCCCAGTTGAATCAAGGGAACTGCAGTTGGTCAGCATATCTTCAGACTGACTGCTGAAGAGTCAGACTCCAATTCAGAAATAACCATCTAAGGACGGCTTTAAACGTGAGAGCAATGCTAAGAAGAGAGAGCAAGTGAAGTAAATAGATACAGTGAGGAGACTCATCACATACCTGAACAGTACTTCTTTAGGTACTGCCTTACTGAAGGCATAGTATACCACAAGATAATGGGATTTTCCCTGAACAGGCTGAGTTCTTGACATTTTAAACTTGTTTCCCTGTAGAACCTTTTCATCCCTGCAAATCTGCACATCTGCATCACTGTTGCACTGCATTGCTTAGCTCCCCAACCTTTATCCCAGAACAATGCTTGAAAATGATCGGTTTGGCTTATGAGGCTGTGCAACATCAGAGCCCAATGTTACAATCTGCACAGCACAATAGAGGACAAGAAGCATGCTGCTAAGCGCAGTGATGAATAAACCTATAAACTCAATTGATTGTGAAAAAATTTAAAGGACGCACCAATGTACTGAAAACAAAACTGTTCTCACATTCCTTATTTAACCCCTAGGCCTAATTTCATTTCATTCAATTTAGAGGTTTTACTTAGAAACCTGGCTGCTCTGTGCCCTAAAATTATGTTCTGAAACCACTAACTCTATCTGCATAATTTCACAAAATCCATGGAATGAGCAGCTTTGGCATGTTCAGAAAAGGAAAGAGAAGATTAATTCTAATTTCACCAATTTAAAACTCTTAAATGAGACTAAAATTAGACTGATAAGAAGGGAGCTTGTCTTTCCAAGAGGGTTTGATTTGAATTCCTTCTGACAAAGGTAACGATTCAGCCCTTTTATTCTGGGCAAGCTCTTCAACTTTTGCAGTTATACAAACTCCCAATTGAACATCCCCTCCCTTCTCATTCCCCACCTCAAATCTCGTTGTGAGAGCACAGAACAGAGCCTATTGAGTCTAGTCAGGTAATGCAAATAAAAGGGTCACTTTAAAAGACGTGGAGAATTAACCTACAGAAATGCAAAGAGAGCAAATATGATATTACCATCTTTCCTCTGGAAATGAGACTGAGAGACAGACTGTAGAGCTTCATGTACTCATATGGTCTTCTACTGTAATTGGTAAAATAGATTTAGGACCAAAATCTCACGTCTATGGAAATTTATATCCTGCTTTTATCCTGTTACATGTAGAATTTGGTCATAGAATTGAAAAGCATTGATATATGATATAATCAAAGGTCTAAAATAGAATAAATGATGAAAATACAACCTCTTGGAAAAAATGAAATTAGAATGGCAAGTAAATTAGCCAGTTGTATGGGCAGTTTATTGAGCCAAGCAGCAAGCTTGTGTGAGCACTTTAGTTATCGAGCTGTCAGGTTACAAAGAATATCACACCTTTTCCAGCTATGTACATATCAGTAACAAAACTCTCTCACTGAGATTTTAAAACCACACTGAAAAATAATTTTCTTAGTGAGCATGTAGAAGTGATTGTTTTTAACTCAGGCAGCTCAAACAGTATAAACTTATCGCTACAGAAATAATGTTTATGGAAAAGTTGAAATTTCAAAAGGAATCACCAGAGAAGTGAAGTTATAACAGTCTGCATACAAATTCCAGCCTGTGTGTGATGAAAGGACTAACTATATCATTCAATCACTATAAGGAAAAGAAGAGAGATGCACAGGTATACAATGGGAGAAATAGTACATTTGTTCCCATTTTCTCTCTGCCATCAATAAATGGAGTTCCAGAAGGAATAAGTTTTTGCTTCATTCTCCCACCCTAAAGCAGTTAAGCTCCTCTTCTGAATGCATGCTCAAATCCTCCCATATGCTGGGCCAGGTTCGCCAAGTCTCTGCACTTGAAGTAACCTACTGCTCTTATACCACACCAGCATAAAGAGCACTAAGGAAGAGGAAAGCCAGTCCCTCTGCAGAAGTGTCTATGAGGAGATATACAATCTTTTCTATTTCCTAGTTCTGGCAAGACTCATTTATTCTGCATTTTCCCCCCTGTCTTTAGTAACATAGCTGTATGTTGTTACCTCATTTTTCTCACTTTTCTCCAAGTCTCATCAGCAAATATTCCTTGTTCCTTGCCTTTCCGTTCTCTCATTTCCCACCAGAATCCTTAAAAGATTTGAACCTGCAGAGCATTCTGCAACCAAGAGATATTTGCAGACACAGTGCACAGTATCCAGCAAACTCTCCATTTTCTCGAGAATGTTTAAGATCCGTTCATAACTACTGGCTTTCCCTAAATTCCTCTCAAAGGAGTTTATTTCTACCCCCAAGTTTGAAGCATGGAGTTTCCATATAAAATCACAGTCTACCCCTAGACTATCCCACAGAAGAGACAGGCAGCTTGAACATCTAATTTGTATTAATCATTATAGATGAAGTTACGTGTAAATAGCCAAAGAAACCATTTCCATCCCACAAATTTCCAGGTCTGTGGTAGACCAGGTCACACTCAACCACAAAAAAAATTAAAATATTCATACCCATTTCAAGGCAAACCATGCCAATTCCACGTAACAATCATCATGAAGTTTCTGCTTCTATAAGATACTGTTATTCAAAAAACACAGTGCATGAGGAAGTCACTAGTAGGTTCCCTTCCAGTTTTGCTATGATTAGCTATCTTTAAGTTATTGAAGATACTACTCTATTATTAACACTAATCTCAGTACATAGATAACTTCTTCCAAGGTAGCAGTTTTGTATCTCCAAATTCAATATTATGTTCAAGTGTTTATAAAATCATGTCCTGAAACAGGAGCAACAACATGAGGAAAATCAGCAAATAACCATAGAATTACATATTCTAAATTAGCAGAGGAACATTCTCCAAATAAAGATGTTCACTGAAGATTAGGCTAACTATAGCAAGCTAATGCAAAACCATTTATTAAAATTTTCCTCTGGTATCTCACACAGTTGATCCTTCTGCTGACAGAACAGCAAAATTGTAAAAGTCCTATTTAACACAAAATGTATTGTTTGCCTCAAGGAACATAAGGTATTATGGTTGTCATTTTATGTAACTCCAAATGACTAGATGAGTTCGCTAAGGGTTTTCTTTAATGACATCAATAACCAATTGCTTTAATTTTGTCACAAATGTGATAGGAAAGATTCAACAGCAAAACACAATCGTATGGAAATAAAAGCTTCAAATAATATAGTGCTAAATGTTATAAATTAATCATTAGAAAACATACACTTTGAACTTTTGAACTTTAATGCACTTGAAATTTACATTTTACCTGGAAACTAGATTTAGCATGCACATGTATTTTCTCACAGAGCTAGAAGTTGTTCTCCTTCTATTATGAAACACACAGAATCGGTTCTGCTGAGAACAAAATGTGATCTTTTTCAGTCATTTAAGTCCTAGCCCTTATTTGCCTGAGCATTAGCTCATTATTCCCACTCCGCCTATTATGGATTTAGTTTAATTCCGGTTTGGTAAAACCGAGCATGAAGCAGGCAGAAGCACAACAGCAGCGAGCATCTCAAAGAGAAATAAGAGGAAAACTTAAATAGATTGAAATGCATAAAAGCATTCCACTTTTCATAATAAGTTGTTAGCTGAGTTGGCATGGGAGATTGCTGACATCAGTACTCTCGCTGTAGATTTTACTGAAAGCTTTGTGCTAAACAAAGACACCACCAGGTACCATCATGGGTTTTATTTCTTCATTATTTCAATTAAGTACTCCAAGAGACAAATGCTATGTCAGTGTATCAGTAACCTCGTAGAACCTCAAAATGACACTGAAGGAGAAAAGTGGAACCAAGATCTCAAAGGCATGCTCTTTAAAGGTTTGAGCTGATGAAATAAGGATATTTTATTTCAGTCTCATTCTTTCCTCCAGGAAAATGTTTATTTTACTATCTTCCTATTAATTATAGGAAAACTAATTAATCTACATCATGCAATTTACTTAAAATTCAACCTTTCATAATGATTCACTATTAGAAATGGAGAATTTTCTTTTTTTTTAAAGTCAGATTGGTTATTCTCCGTCTAACAAAATGAAGTGCATTTGCTTGCTTTCATCACATTTTTTCAAGACTTCATTGACTTGGGAAGGAGGGAAAAAAAAAAACAGAAAATGATTACGTAAATTCAGGTTTTTCAGAAGCTGATATTGCCAGAGTTCATAATGAACTGTAGAAGTTTCTTTTTTTTTTTTTTTTAATAGGAATAGGGAAAACATAGACTTTGTCTATGCAACTCAGTGAGGAAGAGAAAATTAAAAGTTAATTCAAAGTTACCTATAGAAGTTATATTCCCCATACAAGGAATTTCAGGAAAACTAAAATAAGCTCTGTATAAACCACAATAGGCTCTGAACAGGTTTAGATTCCCTCTCTGTAGTGTACTGAGCAAATATTTTTCTTTATCACTTATGATACAAACAGGTATAGCTTCCCTTGGTACTGTTGCTTTTTCAGTTTACAGCTAGTAAGGTTCAAAGAGGAAGATTAGCTCTTCTCAGCTTTTGTTCTTCAGAAATCCCTGGCTATTCCTTTGCTGAGCTATGTCAGCATGGTACCAAACACCTACAGAGCAGAGTACACACCATATGAAGATGATGTCACATGAGTCCTGTTTCTCAGCACTTACTTTTATCAGGGATAAACTATCAAGATGAAACTTCTGTGT
This sequence comes from Oreortyx pictus, assembly GCA_036925125.1. Taxonomy (NCBI): domain Eukaryota; kingdom Metazoa; phylum Chordata; class Aves; order Galliformes; family Odontophoridae; genus Oreortyx; species Oreortyx pictus. Next base: position 37,255,590 of record JAUPFR010000006.1, read on the forward strand.
CTGATTACCAGCCTGTCTTGCTCAAACTGATAGCAGAATGCACTCACCCCTACGTGCAGAAATACTCTTCCTTAAGGCTTCACTCTGAAACACCTACTTCTCCACATAGGTTTGGGGATGGGAAAAGCATAGCAGACATAGTATATTTCCACCTGTTCTAGAAATACGAGCAATGAACACACCAGCAAATGAATCATCTATGTTTTGCAGATATACATCTTTTTATTAAAAAAAGAACAATAGAATAATAAGTATTAACCTTAAACTAATAGTTTATCTATATTGCACACTAATGTATAGTTCAAAATCCCCAAGCCAGCCCTAAATAAGCTAGATCAGTCAGTACCAGCTGCAGTCTATGTACCTCGAAGCAGAACAAACGAGCCCCAACCCACAGGAGTTCCATGCAGACTCATCCCGTTTAGCACTGGTGCTTAGCATTTGTAACTGGATTGTTTTGTTATTGTTATTTTTAATAATACCTTGCAAGTGTAGGCTTAGATTTTGTTATTTATTAAGATCATGTATTTAAGCAAAAGAGCAAACCAAAGAAAAACCATGCAAACCATCAGGCATTTTACCACTGCTAAAGGTCACCTTGCCAATAACTAAGAGACAGAAAAAGCTATCATAAAGTTATGCATGGTCACACTGTTCTTCTATTGGCTTTGATCTTTTTGCATGAACAATTTATAAAACAGTCAGGAGCTGCATGCATTAACCAAACTGTCCTATCATAGCTTTCCACAGTGTTAACTAGTTATCACAAGTGGTAGCAACATATTTGATGGACAGCTCACGACTGAGTATCAGTACATCATCAGACAGAATTCATTCAACTCTACCACCTATTCCTAAGCCTTTCCACTTCAGAGGCAACATAGTATCAAAGACTTTTATTACAATATCAATTATATTTCTTACAATAACATTTATTTTTCTCTAGTAGAAATGGCTTTATTCTCTGTAATTTAGAAAACCAATTTCTAAGTATCTGCAAAAGATGAAAACTAAATTAATGGCAGCTGGAATCTTTATAGGAAGCAAAGAATATCTGAGTTCCTCTGCCAGAATTTCATCCTCTTTCTATCTGTGTTTTCTTACTGCATTTTTCCCTTCAGCATAATGATTAAGCACGATGTTCTCATAGGCAGCCTGATCCAGTGTCAGTTGCTCTCAGATGCTTTAGCCAGGAGAGTGAAGAAATAAAACTTGAGAAATGTAATGTTTTCACTTATATACTCTTGCAAATAATTGCAGTTAAATTAGCAGGATCAAATCCTTTTTTTTTTTTTTTTTTAAAGGAGTAACTGGAATTACAGAAATATTCCTATAGTATTAGGAACATAGTCCATTTCACTACTCCTCAAGCACATTCCTTAGTACGTACTTTGTATGACACATGGTCCACTTAGTACAATAACATGCCTATCACACACCTTTCTAGACGTTTAAGATGTACTGGGAAAGAGCGTTTTTCTATTATCCTGCATGGAAGAAGTAGCAGACTCACAGCTGAATGGCTTTTCAGAGCCAGACTTAAAAATGAAAGGAGCCACACTACTCTTATAGTTAGTGGAAATTTTCCTTCGCTTACAAGAATTTAAATCAAAATAGCCCAGCATTATTCGATTCTAAAAAGTCAGATTATCACTGTGTAATACTAACATTTAAGACTTCTATAACTACAGGCAGTGTGCATCAGAAAGAAAGTACAGGCGTAAGACATACTACAGACTGGTACTTAACATTTACAGCTTTTCATCAAGACCCCTGTCCATGATGATGTGGTAATATACTCTAATAAATATTTCATTTGCCAATCTGGATAACTCCTTTCCACTGAAATTGGTTAAATGAGTAAGCACACAAGCCACAGAAATAGACAAATGAAAGAGAAGTACTTTCAACGCTTAAAACTATGAGATTAGCCCAAGCTGCCTTTCATTCAGAAGACATTTGAAACCTCTGTTTTAAACTGTGCTTTACAGGCATATCTGTAACAGCTATATAATTTTGCTGTCTGTATAATTAAGTTCTTCCACGGCATACCTCCCAAACCAGCAATTTTGCATCAGCATTTGATATATTAGCATGTGCTGAATGTGTACATGCTGTTATAATCAGGTATTGTGCTGCTGTTTAAAAGCAGCGAAGAGCAGCTTGCTAAAAACACTTGGAAGCTGCAGACAGCAACGTGAGACTCAAAGCTAAGAGATCTGTTTAAACCACCTTCATTGTTTTCCTTAAAACTAAGACTTCTTGGAGACAAGGCAGGGGAGTGGCATGCTCCATCCTGAGTGGGAAGTCTTGTCCCAGCCATAAAGCCTAGTCCTCATTAAATGTGGCACTGGTATCCTTTGCTGCATTTCACCTTCTCTGCATGAGCTCCCTTAGCAGGATTACAGTGTGTACTCCTCGCCACTCTTTAAAGCAATTACCTTCTTGTTCTAGCATTTCTTTTACTGTGGAAAAGGTGAGATAGAACCAGAAAGATCCTTTTCTGCTTTGATACCTATCTGACTATACTTTTACATACATAAGCATACAGGTTCTAAAACTTGAGCAATTTGAGGAAGCATCACCATAAGACCGGGACGCAGCTGCCAAAGTAGGTAAGAAACAAGGAAAAAAATGTTGTTTTAACCCTTGTCCACCAGAAATGCGGATTTCTGGTGTTGTACAATTAAGATGCTTCCATGGCAGATAGCCATAGTATGGTTTCTCTCTGATCTTACCCATTCTAATTAAGATTGTTTAAGTGTACCTTACTGTTGGAGTTGCTATTTCCAGTTTCATTTAGCTATTATTCTTTACTAATCTAGTTATATGATTCACTTGAGTGCCTGCCAATACATCTTTGGAGGCATCTAGTGTAGTGGCTTGCATCTGACATAAGAACACTTCAAACGCTGGCTTCAAAGTTCATTTTCCTTTTATTTAGTTAAGAATTACACAAGGGATGGGCAAGAGTGAACTATTTACTTGTATATTTCTAGTTTTGAATTTAAAGATTGTTCCTTGCAACTGCTAGCTAGAGCCATGAGTATAAATCACAAGAGAAAGGGATGAGTTTAGGGTTTTTCATGCTTGTTTTTGCAGGGTTTTTTTGTTTGTTTGTTTTTAATTTTCAGGTCAAGCTGAAAATATAAGGAACAGTACTAGGAGTAGTTTTATACCCTGCAGTTGTATTCCTTTTAAGAACTGTGTGACTACATTTCAAGAAGATGGGTGGACACTCAGAAAGAAGCCTATAGTCCAATTCCTGCTCTTTCATATTCTTATACTGAAAAGGAGCTAGGAAAATTCACAGAAACCCTCTCTGGAATACAATCATAATCAGGCAGATGGAGTTATGCAAGTGAGTGAAGGATGCTATAAAAAGAGCAGCAGCAGAGCAGCTCATCTCATCTCATAAGAGATGATGTAACTCATCACAAGCAAAGTGTCTCACCAAACAAACAGGCTTCATCAATCATGGCATGGTTTGCCCATCGCCTCTACAGCACTGCCATCCTACTCCATGAAGGACACAGCTATGAGTAAGGAAAATAAGAATTCACTATAATGGATAACAAATCCACAAATCCATTTTCTTTGAATTGTGTTGAGTGAACCAGATGCAAGTATTTTTGGCATAGGTACATTTAATTCAGTGCTATTTGCATTCCAACAGGCAAATAAGCACAACATTCAACAAGGAGGAAAAAAAAACTGTCAAAGACAGAATATGCCTCACGCTATCTGTGCTCCCCATTTTATTTTACGAAGAAATCAGAAAGACTATTTTACATTAATGGGGCTTGTGCATGACATGCCAGTTATTTCCCAGTTGTTACGTACTCATATCTCGTATGATAAAACTAGTCAGTATCATTGTATCTCATCACTGACTGCCAGTAAAGCCTGCACACCTTGAAAGACAACCTTAGAGTATCTGGACACAAAAGAAAAACAGAGGTCAAAAGACATTCACAATACAGTAGAAGTCAATTATTTTCATTTGAACATACTAAGTCAATTGTCCTTGGGCAGCACAAGGGAAAACTAGAATGACTACACTTGGTTTCTTATGCCTTTTCATTGAGCACCAGGGTTGTGGTATTACAGGACTAGAATATCAAGTCCAGAAGGGATAAAGTTGTGAAAAAAATAACGTTTGTTTCTTAACAAACACTTTACATTTTATTTAAAACCAAAATAGTAAGAAAGAAGGGGGACAACAAATAATAAAAACCTTGCCATTAGAAATATCACTATATGACTTACTTTTAGCCTAGTTTGTATTTTCAAAATCATAGTAAATTTTAACTCACACAGCTAAGGAAGAGTTTTCAACAAATTTCAGGTCCAGTCCCTTTCTCAGCTGCTGGTTGTGCCATTCAGTGGTGTTTGCACAGTCCCTGGAACCACTATGTATGGTATATGTCAGTCTTGAAAACAAAATTGCCAGCATAACAGCAAGCACTAGCAAGCTAATTGATCACTCCCTTGGGCTTCTTTGATCACCAAGGCTTAATATATATTCTGTCATGTTTAAGTTAAACCCTGAATTAATGTTTTATTGCCATCTGATGTTTGTCTAAGTTGATAAAACAAAATAAATTGTTCAGTCAATAAAAAATCATAAATAACTCAAACTCAAATCATAGATTCTATGAATCTATGAAAATATTGTCTATGATTTGCAATACGATTTAGTGATTGATCGTAGAGTTTTATTCACAGCTATGAAATTGGTGGAGTTTATGCTTTGTTTGCAGTCCTTATCTCTTGTCTAACGCAAGTCAGAACTAATTAACTGTTAACCCATTTATTAAATGACCTCATTATCAAAAAAGCAAGAGTTTTCCCCTAGGAAAGAAAAAAAAACATTGGCAGCAGCTCAGATGGAAAAGGTTATGCAGTGCTTTCCTCAGTGCAGTTCAAACATAAGGCCTCCAATCTAAGTCAGTCTAGAGATGACAACATCATCAGTGCCAGGCATGAGTTCACAGAGTCCAGTAGACCTCATTCTGCTTTTCACACATGGAGGCAAGGGCATATAAAGCTTGTATTTATTCAGACATCTACAGTACAGTCCAGCTGCTCATGACTTGCTGCATCTCCCAAGCTCATGCCTCCAAGTCAGTAGGAAATATCAGATTTATCAAAATATTAAAAGTAATGAAAAATAAAAAATTATGTTTCAAGGCGCAGTTAAGGTGTGAGAGTTTCTGTGCCATCCAAGAATCCTTCATCTGTGTAAGTAATCCTTACACAGATGCTGCTAAGTTATCTGGACAATAATTAACATAAGGCAACTACACAAGATACAGTAATATTTGGACCTGTTACTGAGGAAGTCTTCAGAAACTCAGTAGAAATTTCAAAAAGATGGATTTGCTCTCTCCAAATGACAAATTATAATAGTGATTTTATTCATAGTGGATATTGAGCCTCTACAGAATTCTTTGCTTCAACTAAAAATTCACCATAACATTAACATTTGATGCTGACCATTTATATTAAGAGAGACTCCATTACACTCTATCTTGAACGACAATGAAAAATAGCCTCCCACTTTTGCTGTTTAATACAGTAAGAAAGTTGATTTTTTTGTTGTTTTTTTTTTTTTTCCAATAAACTATCTTCGCTGCTTTAGTGACTGTAATAATGAGATCTTGCATCAGCTGGAGTTAACTTTGGAGAGCAGGAAAAAAAATGCCACTGGATGAAGAGGGATTGTCATCATGCAGCAAATAGAGGTTATATGTTCTTTGAAGCTTTCCTTCAGCTTTTCCTTCAAGGAGATTAAAGACTTGGAGGAAAAACTCCTCAACAGGGACTCTTAGGCAGAAACTCCCAAATGGAACTTGGAAACAGTTGAAAAGCCACAGCATGGCAAAAAAGAGACTGCAGTGAAGCAGATTGTGACTGGGCAGCAATGACCTACCTAAGCTTACAAAAAATAGCCAAATTTAAATAAGAGCACACGTCTAACAATTTGTTATCTTAGTCTTTTTTTCTTGCAAAATTTCTATGGAAAAACAAATAATGTGTTCCTCAGTGCTAGCATTTCCCTGAGACTGTATGTGACCATTTACAACAGCTCTTGCAGCAGGATCCAAAGTGGTTGCTTTGACTGGTCAAAAAGAGATCAAGCAGGCCAAGAAAGAGAGGACTGGTCACTGAAAACCACAGGAAAATGGGACTGGTCCAGACAGAAAATATTGGGGAAAGAGATCAAAATTAGTTCTACAATCTGAAATGCAAGTGAGGTGGGGTTTTTTTCTTTTTTTTCTTTTTTTTTTTTCTATGGGAACATTTTTCTTTTTTTCATTTGTTTGGTTGTTTGTTTTATACAACAAAGACAACCATTACCCTACTATAACTAGACTTCAGAGGTTTCACTCTTATGGAAAAGGGTAACAATACAGTGGACAAGTATTAGATGTCTCGCTACTTCACTGAAACGCATACCCATGAACACCATGGGAACCTTCATGGGGCAACAGAGGTTAATTACATTTCACTTTTTCTAATCTTCTCCTTTCATGCAGGATTTTCCTTTCAGATTATTTCTTAAGAGAGTTCCCTTCCACAGTACATGTAATTCTTTTGCCCCTTAATGAAGGACTAGATTTCTAGCCAACCTCAATAAAGTTTTCTTACTGTTTCTAACCCAAGCAATAACAGAAAACTCCAACAAGTTAGTTTTCCCTTCAAATCTCTTTTGAGGCCAACAATATCCAGTTTAAGAATAAACATCACAGTACTGGAAAGCAAGGCAATCAACACATAAGTGGCACCTCCCTGGTGGGAGTTCCCTCAATACCAACCACTCCTTCCACAGAGAAGTCCACAGAGAGGGCTGGAACAAAAACTTAGTTTTGCTGTGTTTATTGTCACTACCCTGAACTCCACAAAGCAGTGAAAGAAAAGCAACAAATAACAATGCTGCATATGCACTCCCCATCTCTGCTGACAAACACAACTTTGAAAAAAGATTTGACACTTCCAAGCAGTCAATTTGTGAGGAACAAGGCATATTTTTGTCTTTTGTTGAAAATCATCATATTCATGATACTTCAAAAAATAATTCAGTGCAGTGTGTAATATCTAATGCAAGGCAGGAAAAACCAAGGATTCCTTCCAACTTGAATGATTCAGTGATTTTACGTGATGTTCATTGCCATTCCCATACAACTTAGTCGAATTTAAGAGCGACTGACACATACAGCAGGGACATGAGCAGAGATTACTTCTAGAGCCCAGAGGATTAAGATCTTTTCTGTTATTAAGAGAATTATATGAAAGTAGAACAGTGCACAATACATCATTTAAAGAAGCATAACCTATACGTAGCATGAACAAAGACCACTCCATTTATAAAAGGCTAAAATATCCTTATACTCTGTGAGGAAATGGCAACTTGGACTCACGTTCTTGTGTGCCCAGTGTAACAAGTGTGACATTGATACCCTTGCAGAAGGAATAGCAGCTGGAGTCCTTGCAGCACCAAACTGATCACTGGAACAAAGTAGCAAGGGATTAACTAGCAGGAGCCACCACCACCAAGGAACACTTCTTGCTTTTCAGCATGGCCTTCAAGCCACCTACACTATCAGCCACTGAATAAACAGATGGTGGGAATAAAGGAACTGGACAAACAACTCAAACATACCTCTGGAAGGAAACAGGGAAGAATACTACACAGCACAGTATTTCAAAATCAGGTATTTTACTGTAATTGAACTCTGAGAAGAAAGTGTTTGATGAAGTACAGAAGTATTTACCTTTTGCGTTTTCCACAAACCTTTTTAATTTCAAACATTATCCTGACATCAATCTAGACTCTCTTCCTTCATGAAAAGTGTAAAGGAAGGGTGTAGATGGACAGAACACATTAAAATAAATATCTAAGTAGGAAGTTTTTAAAAAAGAAAAAGAAAGGATTTCTGGTAATCGTGTTTTCTTCTTAATTTACTAAAGCTCCCAAGATGTAAAATCGTGGAATAGTTTAGTCTTAATCTAGAAAAATAGTGCCCTCTGGAGGTAAAATTGACATGTTATTTGAGAGTATTAAGTTGATCTTATTTCTTAAGACGCTTAATGTATTACATTACTCAAGTTACCAGGTTTCATTTTCAAAATATGCTTAAAGCATTTGTAGCAACATCTCATGCATTGCTGCAAAACTCCGACAAATCAGCATTTTCTTACCTTATGTAAGGTAACTGCTGGCTGATTGTCCTGCTCTAAACAGTCTCAGTATTCATTATGGTTAGCAGGAATTTTACAGAAGAGAGACTTACAACCTATAGGGCTGTGTCATTTGAGAATTAACATGGATGTATGGATGTAACCCATTGATCTGCTCAAGATCTACAGATTTAACTAGAGAAAAGGAAATATCTTAACGTTAACTTCAGTAAGATTTCACTTGTGCAATGTTCCATTGAAAATCTCAGTAGTTCACACAAGTAAATAAGAATATTTAAGCCAGGGGAAAAAAAGTAAATATTCACAGGTTAAGCAATCTTACATAAGAAATACTGAAATTTGAATTGTGAAAAGGATCAAACTTTGATTCTACTAACTGGTATTACACTTTGAGATACATTTCCTGCATAAGTATACAAAATAACTAGAAAACTACTAATTTCACTTCATATCATAGTTTGCCTATAGAAGATCTAGTTTGCTTTGATTAGTCCTGCTATAAGCTCACAGTTCTCAAACAGGAAGGAAAGGATTGGGTGAGAATCTGAGAATTCTTTCAGGCAGAGAACAGAAAAATCACAGAATAAAACCTGTCCAAAAACAATAAGTAGAACAGAACAACTAATATTACCCATCCATGGCAAAGGCATGAGGAAGAGTACAGGGGCCAGAGGTAGATATCTACTAATCTCTCTGTAAAAGTTCTTCCTGATGTGAACCTGCCCATGCTCATGAAGAGGGAAGTGGAGAGATGAAGAAATCACAAAGTCTGTGCCAGCTACTATGTTTCTGTTCATTAGCCATGACCCACACAACTTTTCCTGGGCACTCAGACTACAGTTTGAGATTTCTAAGAGATTTCTGTCCACGTTTTTCTATAGTTATGTGCTCAGAACAAGAGCCCTCATGGAAATACTTGAGAAATAAAGGACAACAGCACATCATTACTGAGATGAGAGACAGCTCAATTCCTTTTTTTTTTTTTCCAATATAGGCCTATCCAAATACTTGGGCAGAAGAACCTCTCAATATATGTCTGTCCTACTGCCTTTTAACAGCTTTAAGCTTTACAACAGACTAGCTCACAAACTTGAATTTTAAAACAGTGACAGTGAAGAAAACAATTTTTATCTGAGTCTATAACCAGCAAAAAGTTTCAAGCATTATTAATGTTGTTTTTCCCATTAATATAAAATTCAATTTATATTTTTGAGTTAGATAGATTTCTATATATTAGTTTTCAAGATTGGAGCAGCGATTATTTGGTAGAAGAAAACATGAAGTACAGTTCAAACATTTCAAATTAATTTGCAAACAGAAGAGTTTCTACTCTTCCCAGCTCAGGAAATCATTAAAGTGAAATCTGCATACATTTAACCAGTGCCTCTTGAAAGTGATCTCTGTGAAGCAAAACTCAGCTTTATAAATTATTTTGCATTTTTCCCTGTCTTAGATATAAACACTTTTCTTTCCCCCTAACAGGAATAGATAGGTCATACTTATAACATTGAGCAGTTAGAATGATAATGTTAAAAGGTTTAGCTATGCATTTAAATTTATCATAAGAATTTCATATTACCAACACTAGTCTACGTTTAAAAGATCATGTATAAATTACCATTTTTCTTATCTAAGTAGTAGCAAGAATACAATAAAAAAGGATTTTGAAATTAAATTTGAATAAGTATGCTGCAGAACGACCAGCTAGTCTACCTGTCCTTTTGCTGCAGAGGAGCTCACAAAGTACACTATAAGTATGCTGTGCTTCTGGAAGTCATTCTTCAAGAATTCATCTTGGAGTAGTTCGTGTGTGCATGCAACAACAGGTTTTGCCAAAATAAAACCAGCTGCTCCTAGGAACTGCAATCTAAATCTCTTCCCCTCTCATTGCCAACAGTACAAACAAAAGGAATACTGTATGGCATACACTCTAGCTGCTCTTCTCACAGAGAGAGTGGGGATCAAGTGTTAAGGTTCTTCATTTAAGAAGATTCTTCATTTAAGAAGATTCAGTTTATATTATAATGCTGGAACGTGTTCCATTGATCCTGTTGTCCCTACAGTCCAACTCTATTTTATGATCTCTGTTTATTTATTCACCCCAATATAGACTAAAAAGTAAAGATATGGTATTTGAAGAGCTATTAAGTCAAAAAGAAGAGTCTCCAAAATCAGTACTAGAGTGAAAAAGAGCACTCTTTGATCCCAACTACACAGATAACAAATGTATCCAAGACTTATAGTGTTATGATACTCTAAGTTAATATTTAACAAAGGAATTCTTTCATACGAGATATTAAAGGGGAAAATGCATGCAGACAGTATATGGCTGAGGATATCAATTAAAGTTGTTCACGTATGCAAGCCTCATTACAGGTAAAGTTCAGCAAGATCAGGAAAAAAGTGAACAGTAGAAGAAGAGTATTTGAGGCAGTCAAGGAAGTTTTCTTTGAAAGACAGAGACATCACTTCTGTTGGTTTGGTTTTTTAAGATATTAATTCTGATATGTTACCTATTACTATCCCATTCAAGATATGAGTGCATTTCACCATTTTTAGGAATATAAAGACCAAAGAAACAATACAAAATTTGTATTTAATTTCACCCATCAGCCCTATTATTTTACCAGTCCTTAGGAAAAATGGGAAGAGGGGTTGTAAGATCTGCATTTTATTGCCATTTTCACTTAAGTGCTAAGCTTCAATTTGATAATACAGTATAAAATATAAAAGAGTCTGATAATGGGCCAACTGTCAATTAAATTACAGAATGTCTAAAAATAGTGAGAAAGGACAAAAGGTTAAAATGCCTAAAGATTGTAATATATGCTATGTTCTTAAATTTTTTATCTTTAACTGCCCCTACAAAACTCATGGATGAAGATATTGATTTTTTTCCTCACACTGAAATCCATTTATAGAACAGCTTCATTTTTCTTTGTATCTGGTAACCTTTTTAACAGTCTTAGTTTGACTCCTGTAATTCACTGTCTCTAAGAGCATCAAAAATTGTAGTAATAAATGACACTCATTTGAACACAAATGAAATGATTCCTGGGAAAACCAAATGCTGGAAAGTATCACAGATGTACAGCCTGATGTGTTCAATTAAAAATTACTACTACTCAATATAGCAAAAATGATCAATGAAGAACTTGATTTTTAGAAGATGCTTTCTTGGTTAGAAGGGGGAGGATAGGGAAGGGGCTGCAGTCAAATTGTTAAAAACACTCTTCTGTGCTAATCTCCAAAGATGCCATGAGATACTAATAATAATTCTGAAAGTTCATGAAGTTTTGAAATATTCATAAGCTCTACTTTCAAAAGTAGAATGAATGCCTCAGACTTCTGTCAGACTTTAAAAAGCCAACTCAACTGTCAACTCAAGCATAATAGAGTAGAAAATTCCACAAAAGAAAAAAAAAAATAAGCATTTGGAAGGGAGGAAAATTAATTATCTAAAAGAGTTATAACTAATTGGCAATACAATTAGCACTTATCCTCACAAATGGAGAAGACTGTTCTTAAGAAGTTCTTGGATAAAATTGCTTCCAGAGGACTAGCAGATCTGTTTACTTTCTGTGATGTCTGACATACAAGCCACTTCAGCCCTCTGTTTCAGTTTTCAATTGTGTGCAATGAGAGAAGCAGTCTATCCACTGAATCACTCCCTTGTAATCCAGCCAGATAAATAGATTAACCGAGATCTGAATGACTGCACATCATCACTGTTCCAGGCTCTTCATCCTAGTTTAGCCTGGCTAAGTAGCCATACCTGAGGATAAAAAAGAAACATGCTCTATTATTGAGATCTTACTAAATATTATGTTGATGCCAGACACAAAGTTATTTTATTGTGTCTATGTTGGCTTTTAAATACCACTGAAGTTTAGCTAAACATTAAAAATATCAAATATATAGATCTGATAGAGTGCTGTGCATTTTCCATGTAGTACAATTACTATTCATTGCTGTAACACTAAGCAAAATTAGTTTCAAATAGATTGTTTAAAGGAGACCACATAAGGAAAACTCGTTACTCATTGTTTTGTAGTAATACTTGAATCTCATGCCAAATAAAGCAGAAAACATTACACATTTTAAAAGGTTAAATACTGCCCAAAGATATTCCCTAGAAACTATAACTATGAATAAATTAATGTTTAATTATTTCTGCCAGTGAAATAGTAAGAAACCAAGTTCAGCATTTCTTCCTTGAAACTGTTTCAAAATAGACTATTTGTAAATTCACTCATCATAATAAATAGCACATAACCATTGAATTACTGACAAATACTATCCACATACGCTCTGAACCAAATTCGAGATTTTTTTTTTATTATTTTGACAGAGACTGTCACTATCAGCATCCCATATCATCCACACATACAAAATGCATTGAAAATTTTCTGCTCAAAGAAGGCTCCATGTCAACATAAATTTATCAGCTCAGTATTCTTCTCTCTATTCACATTTGTCCCTTGAACATGCCTGAAATGCCCATAAGTAAGAGGTATGAAAACGCTGCTGAAAGGGTTGCAGCTGAAGCTGGGTGACTGCCAGAGAGCTCTGGCAGGCAGAGAAAGGCCACTGACCAGCGCAGAGCAAAGGTAACTGGCAGCTCAGAAATATGGCCCTGACCACAGCCTAGGGATCAGACAAGTTTCTGCATGCCTCAGCAGACTGAAATAGGAAATAGAGAGGAAAAAAAAAAAAAAAAAAACTCCCTATAACTACGCAGAAGACTTCAACAGTTCAGCTGCTGTCCTCCTACAGTATCCAGGAAGTTAATTCAAGTCCCTCCAGTTAAGCGCAGTTGAGAAAGCAGAAACAGATTAGAGAAAACACGTGAACAGCCATGATGAAGCACTATAGGGGTTCACCCAGAAGAAACTTCTCCATACTACTAATGCACCATCAGCTTATTTCTCTGTGATGCATCAAATGGCATACAAAGCAAACAAACAAGACAATGAGAAACTAAGCATATTCACACAATATGAGTCTCAATTTGGATTTTGATGAAAACATGTTACATTTTTATTTTTCCATGTCCTTTCCTCCTCTGTGAATGTTAAAGGATTCTATTACTTCCAATTCTATTCTTTTTCATAAAAATACAAATAGTTAGCTATATTGCTGCAATCATCAAACCCCTTCCTCCATAAAAACAAATTTTGGCGACTGCAGAAAGTCAACGATTAAAAAGAAAAGGTCAGGAAGGAGTTCTTTGCATGGAGATGAGCAAAGCCTTTGCTCACCTTCTGCATTCATAATCACTCAGATACCTAGCCCAGGGCATGAGGCTGCTGTTCTTCACCTTTAGGAAGCACAGTCAGAAAGATGCTGATACAGAAACAGCCAAACAGCACTCCTGAGAACCAGCCATGTTACTTCTGCATTGTACTGCGTGTTTACTTCAGACCTGTCCTTCCCTCTCACCTCCCTTTTTGCAGCTTGCCCTCTTACCCTCATTCAGTCATTTGCATTCAAGAGATGTTTCTCTAACTGCTCTGCAAAGAAAGGAGACCAGATGGATGTGTCCTGTCCAGCCAGTCTGCACTGCACATAATGGACACCACAGTTTCAAGCTAAAGGAGGCTCAGTTTTTTTTCCTCTCCCAGCCTCAGACTTATTTGAAGTGCAAGTTTCCTCATGGATTTGGGCTCAAACATCGAGGATATCAGGCATATTTGAGTTTTTAAGGACAAAAGGTAGCATGCATGAAACACAGGCTACCTGGATTTCTTCGACTGCACATACTTCTTAGCAAATACCTCAAGTTTCAGGAAGCATTTGACTGACAGAGAAACATACATGCAGATAGGGTTTGCATACTTCAGCTGTTTCCATACAGAACAAAGCATACAAGAATATAGAACTCTAGGTGGACTATTTTCCAGGGACAACATCCTACTCTGTTCAACTCCACCTGGGAGATACAACAGCATCTGACAGCAACATTTAGAACTATAACTAAATCAACCAGCACAGTTATTTGATCTTCATTTTCTTCCACATCAATCAATCAAGTGGGGATTAACAATTACTAAGAGCAATGACTCTGTCCGTTATCTCTCAGGAGGGATTCTATATGAGGTGAGTAAAATGGGTGATATGTTCTCTGTTTCTGAATCAGAAGTTGCAGTACTGAATTTAATAGTATTTGGGAAGTCTTTCTAATGTTAATTTGCACAATTACTTGTCTCCATTTCTGGTGTTCTGCAGAATATTTTGCTGAGATCTTGTACACAAAAATCCCACTTCACACACTGATGTACATTCACTGGATAATTCCTGTACTTTGGTGAGCGGTGGATGATTATTGCGTTTATACCTTCATGGCATCCTGAATTATGTGTCTTTTTCTGTCATTTACCTTCTCCCTTCAGCAATGAAGACCTCTACATTATATAAACATTTCTCATGAGAAGAGAGGACTCAAACTGGATTAAATCCACTTCTTGAAAGTGGCATAATAACATATGATCTTCTGTTTAATCCTTTCCTACTATTCCATAATAGTTATTTTGTTACCATGAAGCCTTGAAGTGACTTTTAATAAAGCAAGCACTATTGAACCAAGATCTTTTCTGAGTAGTAAAAGGTAGCTGTAAGCCCCTCACCCATTCATAGGGAGTGCTGGTAACAACCTCTGAGACTTCTGATAGTTAACTTTCATCTGATTGCTCTGAAAATTGTTACTGGTAAACTTTGCTACATCACTTCCCAGCTCCCAGGCTGGGAGCACAATGAAGAAATCGTGTCCATGCACACATCTCTTTTGGTACTGCTAGCATTCTCCCCTACATTACTTCAGGAAAAAAAAAAATCTGTTTCTCCCTTTTCTTTTTCTTGATTTTAATTTTCTTCTTATAAGGCTTTCAAAGAATTGCAGATACTACAGAACAAGGCAAAGTCTTCTCACAGATGAAAAGCTGGATAACAAACAGGAAAAGCAGTACTGGAATGTATGGCTGGAGCTTCTGCATCAGCTGTCTGGATGTATGCATGCTGGGTGTTCAGATGCTGACTTTCTCAGCTGGACCCCCCACTCAAAAGCTTTCCCACATGCTGCAGCCCACCAAAACCCGCTATACTTCCTTTCTTTCACTCTGATCTCTCTATGCGCCTCCTCTGTTAATTCCCCATTTTCTTCCCATTTGCTCATTCTCCACTCCTTCCCCTTCCCTCCTGAAATGCACAGCAGCCATTGTCTTTGTATTTCCATTATCAGCCACTGTAACAGACTAAATGATCCCTGTCGCTCTTCTTGACAAGTAGACACGAGATGCTGTTAGTCAGAACAGTAGTTTTCATAGCAATGAGTATGTAATAAAAACATTAATAGGAGTATGATTTCCTTTTATTTTTACATTAAAATGTTTGCCTATCCCCAGCTAAACTATTACATTTTGCTCCATCAGTGATCTTAAGAATCACCAGAGTACAGTAAGTAGTTCAGAGTGTGTTCCACTCACAGTGGAAAACCCTAAAACAGACAAAAGATAGTTGCCTTCTGCAGCACACTAATATTAAATTTCTGCTTCATAACAAAGAGGAATACAGAAAAAAGGATAATCTGTAGCAGTCAAGAATATCTAACTAGAACATATCAAAACAGTCATAAATGTTGGAACGCCCTGAATACATAGTTAAAGCAGTCCTGGAATTTCTGTGTTGGGTGTTTTCAGAGTTCCTCTGGGGATACTTCGGCAAACAGCTGCTGCCCCAGGGCTGTCTCACTTAACAGGCACTACAGGTCATTTATTATCAATGCAAGAACACCATAGAATTTTGTGATAGCCAGAACATGCATAGGCTAGGAAAATCAGATGCACTGAGCATACTAAGGATACAATGACCAATACAATTGTATTGGTTGGGTGGTTTGTTTTTTCCTTGTTTTTGTGTTATTCTACCCCCAAGAAAGCTTTCTAAATAGAAGGGTAAGAATTTAATGATAAATTTGTAACTCCGTTTACCATAATAAGCAGATATGATTTAAGATATTGAGGCCCTGGAACGTGTTCAAAGAAAGGCAACAAAGCTGGTGAGGGGTCTGGAACACAGGTCATATGAGGAGAGGCTGAAGGAGCTGGGAATGTTCAGCCTGGAGAAGAGGAGGCTCAGGGGAGACCTCATTGCCCTCTATAACTTCCTGAAGGGAGGTTGTAGTGAGCTGGGGGCTGGCCTCTTCTCTCATGTAATTACTGAAAGGACTAGAGGGAATGGTTTCAAGCTGTGCCAGGGGAGATTCAGGTTAGACATTAGGAAATATTACTTCTCAGAAAGGGTGGTCAGGCACTGGAATGAACTGCCCAGGGAGGTGGTGGAGTCGCCGACCCTGGGGGTGTTCAAGGAACGACTGGATGTTGTGTTGAGGGACATGGTTTAGTGGGAGCTATGGGTGGTAGGTGAATGGTTGGACTGGTTGATCTTGCAGGTCTTTTCCAACCTTGGTGATTCTGTGATATTCACAGTCTCAAAAAATTGAACATCTCTGCGATGCTGAAAGCTCTACCTTTAAAATCTTTCCTGATCTAATCATTATTTTCCTGCATATTTAACTAGACTGAAGACAATCAAAACTAACCACTGCATTAAAATCTTTGCAAGAAGGAGAAATGGAGAATCAAGAGAAGTTCTACAGGAGCTGTGCAAACACACAAAATCAAATCTGGAATAATGCTTGCTTCTCTGACTTTTGAAAGAGTTTTGACAAAAGCACAACCTATGCTAAAAGACAGCAATAGGAATGTAGCAATTACTATGCTTAGATTCAAGCCTTGATCACAGTGCGTCACCCTTAGTTTCAGTTACACTCTCATTGTCCAATTTCACACATTGCATTCTTCTGCATATCAGCAGGAAGCCTTACATAAGCAAACACAATCAACCTGGTACAAAAACTGAAAATTGTCCCTTCCTGTTCAAGAATGTAAGAACCATCACAGTCAGCCCAAAAAACTCTGAATACAGGAAAACAAGGCACAAGGAATGATGAGTGGTTTGCAGTCTGAGGAAGCACCCTCTCCAAGGACAACAGACAGGCCCAACAAGAAAAGATCCTTGTACATGGAGAAGAATGTATTTTCCTACATGGAGGAAAGATGAATTTTGTGTATGCTAATCTAGAAGAGTGCTTAATTCTGTCATTTCATTTCTCCACTAGTTTCACTCTCCCTTCTTCCTTTGAAGGATTTACTCTGGTTCCTTCCAGAAAGAAATATCCAAAGAATGGACTAAAATCATGAAAGAACCACAGTAATATGTTTCAAACCAGGGTTGGGAGAAGGTCAATAAGGCAGAGGGCTCAGTCCAACAGCTGAGAAAGGAAATTGTGTTGGATTTAGGATGGATTTTAAAAGCAAAGTGTGTTGAAAGATAGCTAATGATATGCAATTAAGCCTTCATTAATGCTAAGTACTTCAGGTCACACATTACCATCCTTGCTCAATCTGACAGGAAGTATACAGCAATAAGTTCATTTAAACAAACCCGCTTTCAAGAGACTTCTGCCTCTCACATTATCATTCTATCAGCCAGTTTGATAAAAAGGCTTTTTCCTTATTATATTAATAATTCCATGTATGTTGCATTATTTCTTTATCCTGATTACTCTGTGAAAGTGTTGGAATCTATTGAAGGCTAAGGAAAAGGTCATAGACAAAAGGGCGTTTGAGTGTTTGCTATTTTTAAAGAACACTACCACCCCAGTGTTAATATTTGCTTTCACTTACTGCAGGTACACTCTGGTTATCTGAAAGGAAATCATGGGAAGACATGAATGAAAAAGCATTGAGAATCTATTGACCTCAGAAGGATGTAGACATGTAATGACTGAATCTTTTTCTAAACAAACTGCTGAAATATTTTTTGTTATTGTTAAAAATCTATTGAAGGACATAGCTAACCACTACAGAAAAGAGAAATGGCATTATCTTGTGTTCGATATCCACAGAAGTCATCAGAGCATGCAAGTTTGAAGACAAGCCGTGAAAACAACTGAAATTGAATGCAAAGTGAATGATTATAAATAAACCATTTCAATAGAAAATTCACATGGGCACAGGAATAGCTCCTGGTTTTGCTCAAGAGTTCTTTACTTTCTGGGGTGGGGAAGACTTTGAGAAGAGTTTAGGCTGCAGTTTCACAGTTGGCCTTGATGCATCTACAGTTACTGTTCAGTGTTCATTCAACAGATGGAGCTAAATCAGGTTTTCTAGCAGATGGATCTGAAGTTTGCTATCAGGACCCCATTTATGTCAGTTGCAGTGACTTGTCAAGTAAATGATTTTATATGATTTGCTAAGAAGTAATCATTCATAGCACCTTTTACATGAGATTTAGCACAAACTGTGTGGAGCGCAGACAGGTTCGGATCTCTGTTGGGCTCTGACAGACACCAGCCTCCCCTGCACTGACAGCTGTCTTAGGTGCCAGAAGTGAAAAACACAATCACAAAACTGTAGGGGTTAGACAGGACCTAGAATAGGTTGCAGATGTATCCCTTCCAGTATGAGACTGCCTATTCTCCAAAAACCACCCATCTTTTTCCCATTCTGCCAGTCCTGGTTGTGAGAGGCATCAGTACTAAAACTCAGGAAAACAAAGCCTTTCACTGCCTCCAATTGCCTAATTTATGTGCTATGATGTAAATAGACTAAACCAGATTGGCGGTAGATGAGTGATGGTGTTCAGAATGAGAAGTATAATCCATCCCTCCCTCCCACAGCCAGATAGTGCCATGGAGGAGTAAGAGAAAGATCATACTAAAAATGCAACTACTCTCCAGGCAGCAGCAGAATGGCAGAAAATTGCATCTTTTAAAGGGTAAGTAAGGAATGAAGTTTTCTCTGCAGCTTCAATGTCAAGATCCCACATGCTGTATTTTGGAGAGTAGTCTGCTCCACCCCCAGCATCTGTGAGGGCAAAGGCATGAAACAGCATTTAAAATGACATTTTTTGCATATTATAGAAATATCTAAGGTTCTACAAATGCTATGGTATTAAAATACAACTCTGATGGTAATTAGTTACTGCATGACCCAAGAGCAAACCTAAACTGATCTTATTTATAGCAGAATTGAATACTTATGAACATTAGCTTCTACCTTTAAGAATACTTTCTAAAAACAGGTATCCTGAAAATCACACTTTACATATCCATACATATCAACAATGTTAAGCAAGCTTTTAAAGCCTAAAGATTGCAAGCCATGGTCTCACAGTGAGATGTAGGTGTTATTTTGTTTTCCTTAAAATAGATTAACCTTTTTCTTTTAAGCTTCAAAAAACAAAAATGACAGCTCGGTGAAGCTGTTTGCTGCAGATTTATTCAATCCAACTACCTTTATGTTATATGAAAGAACTACTCAAGTTCAATTTTACTTGCTGACTGATCTAAAAATACACCTGCCACTCCAGATCATTTCATAAACTGAATGAACAGAAACAAAAAATTCACTTTCACAAAGGCACTGTCTTATGACAGCTGTACAGTTCAGTTGACACAATCAGTAAATGAAGATGTACTGATTAAAAAGTACACTGAGGTTTTGGGTTTTTTTGTATTGTTTTTTTTTTTTTTTTAACTCTGCAGGGATGGAGAACATAGCAGGAAATAAAATTTTCAAGCCAAAACTGCCAACCAAGTAAAAAAAAGTGAAGTGCTAGAGGAAAATAAGAGACATTCCAAACTACACCAGGAGTTTCTTGCATTAACTCATTCGAAGCAGAGAGCTTCACTGAATTTCCTATGAATGCCTCTGATTCTGCTTCCTGTTACCTGTCCAAAAAGCATTTGTCCACTATATGCTTCCTTCAGAATCATAAACTCATTGGAAGGAACTTTAAAACCCACCTTGCTCCCCCCACCCCCTCAGGTCAGGGTGCCCATGGCCCCATTCAGTCTGGTCTTTAGTGCCTCCAGGGATGGGGCAGCCACAGCTTCTTTCTCTAGGCAGCCTGTCCCAGCACCTCACTACCCTCAGAGTAAAAAATTTCTTCAAAACATGTGATCTAAGGCACACACTCAGGTTGTACACTACTCAGCATTATGGGTGTCAGGAGGAGAGTGCCCATTATAAAATCTATACCTGCATGGTCTGCATAAAGGTGTAAACTTACAGAAGTATTCCAGAAGACTAACATGATTTATGTGCCAGCATCTCCAAGAACAATACTTGGAAAAGACAGGAGACAAAGCCCTTACCTTTGAGCTTTCTGTAGTGCAATCTACTGTAGCATTAATACACTACCATTGTAGCATCCCATGAAAGAAACAACATGGCAATTTAAGCTCATTTCTTCAGTTAGCTGAACAGATTGCTTCCTTTCGCATATTTCAACAACAAACAATACAGGCTGCAGCAGGGACAACAATTTCTCATGCTCAAACCCTGAAGTTGGACAGAACCTACACTGATTATCACAGCTGCATGTTCTTAGTCACAGGTCCAGCATTACTGGTGCTTGAAGGGTTCAAAGCAGAAGCCAGATCTGCCCTCAGCCCTGTGCTTACCCTGGCAAAATGACATGATGCATTGGGACAGGGCAGGCAATCACAAACACCAACTCAAGCCAGCACTCTGTGCACTTGCAGCTTTGCAGAGCAGTACTTCCTTTCTCAGCCAAGGATTTTCAGATCTGAAGGGAGATGTGACATAGCCATTAACTATAGTTTTATAAAGTGCAAGTAAGAAAACCAAGTGCATTATATATAAGCACTGAGCAGATATTTCAATTATCTGATAATACAGACAAACGTTTTCAGAAACTGAGCTTTCAGATCCAAGTTCATATACAAAAATCTACAGTTTCTTTTAAAAAGCTTACTACAGGGCAGCATATTTATAATCTAGCATGAGCATACAGACAAGTTTATTTAGCAGGTCCTATTGTACAGCAGTAACATATTTTACTTTCTAAACTCTTCTATAACCTAAGCCATTCGTCAAAAAGGTAATTTTTCCTTATAGTAGTAGTAGTAGTGACCAAGGATGACCATTTTTGAAGAAAAATAAGTTGAAAGGTTTAAATATGAAGAGTGTCTTTGGACAGCCCTTGAAAAACACCAGCATAATTCTCCAGTTTTGCAAACGATGTCTTGCACCTGCATAAGGCAGTGGATACCTAAGGACAAACTTAACACAAACTGGAAGCTGTGCTGTCAGTCATCTACCCAGCTGCTTTCATGGCTTTCATCTTTCAACACATACACTCAAAGGGCCATTCAATAGTTTGTTGTAGTGTAATTTGTACATGCTGTGTTTCTTGTTCTGGGATATTTGCTTCTCTCCAGCCTTTATATATTCTGTCATCCTAGGGTCCTCTTCACATAGCCAGCTCTTTCACTGTGCCATAAAGTGTTTCTGCGATCAATTGATCTTAACTTTATCCAGGTAGAAACTGCACATCCCTATTCCATATAAGAACCTCACCACAAAAATTCCTGGTGATAGCAACAGTTACCATTTCATCCTAATCCATTTTTGTTTTTAATATAGCTGCAAACTAGAAACAATCATTTTTTGAGATAACACATTTACCTCAATATTTCCCAACGCAGTTGGCTTAATTTGGGGTGAGATGTGTTTAGATTTGTCTCAGTGAATATCACTGCTCATTTCATGTTTAGATAATGTGACAGATCTGCTACAACTCAGTTACTATTTATGCCTTTCAGAACAAGATGGAGACACTGAAGTAGTACAGCTGTATGCAAGTGAGCTTTTTTAAGCAAATATCCACAAATCTGATCTGAGTGGTTGGCCAAAGAAACAGATACAGCACTCAATTTCACAAAGTATTCATAATGGAGTCTGATTTCTTTATTTACAAGGAATATACTGAATTCTTTTAACCTACAGTACAGAACAAATCAGAAGGAAACAAAGTATCATTGCTCACATCTTCAGCAACTTCTTGATCAGTAAATACTTAATCCTCTACATTTCATCTGAAAATTTATCTCAGAGGTTGTGAATTCTACAGTTAGGCAGTAAATTTTATCCTTTCCTGTGTTATTCCATCTGATCCCATTACCCACTTACTCATACACCTCTAGAGCAAGGTACCTCCTGCACTCCCAGGCCTAGCCATACCATCACCAAGGGATGAGAAATAATTCAAGTAGGCAAAAAAAACAGCATTTTCTTATGCTGACTTTAACACTTCTGCCTAAAACAACACAAGGTAAAAAACTAACTTTTACATTAGATTTCTATCAAAGATCTTTAGACTTGACATGAAACAGGGCAAGCAGCTTCTACTGAATACAAATCCACAACACTCGTTCTGTGAATTCATAGCTGTTGAGAAGGAAAAGCAGAGCTTGGGCCTCCAATTACTCTTCATGACACTTCAAGAACACACGTATAAATGAGATAACCCTCAACTTCTTACAAGTGTGATTACTTCCACTCCTACTGCACTAGTAATTATGTTAATGAAAAGCAAAAGGAAAGGCAGATAATAAAAACAAATCTTCATTTTGGAAATAATATTCAAAATGTAGAACTTACTGACATCGGGTCAGCACATACATCATCTTTGTCTGTCGGCCTCATGTACTCCCACCAGGGTTCATTAGCTCAGCCACAGGTCTCTTGTTATTGGGTCCTGCAACTTTTAGAGACCTTGAAGGGCAGGGAGAACAAGTTCATCTTCTTCCAGAAAATGCCATGTGACACTGCTTTAGTATTATCTGCTCAAATTAAGTTAGCCAGATTTATTTCTTAGCAATTTGATTTGGGACTGCAAATCTCCACTAAGACTCTGCAGGTTCAGATGTTTTGACACAGTTAAAGTGCCAGAGGGGATGCAGAATGAACTGCTCACAGCCACAGTTCTGCAACCCACTCCTGGGTCCTGTCTTCACACCTCTTGGTGGCCTGGGTTCCATTTTTACTTAACTGAAAATCTGGGATTAAGTACAGCTAGTGTTTCAAAGCATTGAAAGATTCTTTCAGCAAAATACTTCAAATGTTTATGATTTCCTGTGTTATTACAATAATTAGCAAAACAGATAAACTTTCATTTATCAGCTCAAGAGTAGTAGTGGATGTGTTACTATTGAAATGTGAGTCAAAATTTCCCAGTTTTTGAACTACAGTTCTTTACTGTTACCAGTGCCAACCAGGACACCCTAGTCTTCCTCCATCCAAACATTAGGTCCTGAGAGCACAAGATCAAATGCTTTCAGCACCTGGCCTTGGTTTAACAGAAAAAACATGGCAGCAAACTAACCCTTAAACTATTTTAGCAAGCACTCTTCCCATCAGAAGAGCATATTTAAGTTCTGTTTTAGCAACACTGCATTTAAGGGAAAAAAATAGCTTAAATGCAGACTCAATGAGTTCCTGAAAAAGAATCAGACTGATCCAATACTAACATAAAATATCCTCTTTCAATGATAAAATGTTAAATCCATTTATCTTCCCAGGCTCTCAGTTGTCAAGCTTTTGGAAGATAATCTTACCATATTTCAAGGAGACCTGAGAATAGAATGATACTAATTAGCGTATCCTACAATAGTCTAACCTTGCAAACTAATTCTTCCCTAAAAGCAATGAGAATAGCATGACAATGCCAGCTATTTTACAGTTTAATCAACATGTCATAAGAATGAAGTAGAACAAGTCATGAGTTTGCCAATCTCATCAGAGTTAGAGAAGCAACAAGACTGAAAGAAAAATCTAGAGGCAAAGTAATATATCAAAACTGCCCTAGAATACAGATAAGATCCAATTTCAGAAGTTCTATTGCTTTCTGTAATCATTTCAATTTTATGCAATCTATTGTAAATACATCTGGCCCAGTGCATATTTTCATCATAGGTCTCCCAGTGCCAATGTGGAAACATGCAATCTCATAGTTAGAGGCCATCAAGTTTTTTTCCTCCTTTCATATCTGTACAGGGTTTTCTTAAATTACTTCTCTGACTGAAAGAAATTTAATTGAAGATAGAGGCATTCAGAGCCTGGAGAGAGAGAAATGGATGCAAGAAAATTGCAGGGAATTTAGACCACAGAAATAAGTCCCCAGTTCCTCAGTTTGTGATGCATTCAGCACAATTTCCACATTTTTCACAGGCCTCTAGGCAAAGGAAGCTTATGTTATGAATTTAAGGTTTGATCTCATGGACTATTTACTCTCTTCTATTCATCATACTGGGGAGGTCTGGCTGCACATCGCTAAAGTATATTTCACAGCACCGACACACACACGCTAAAAGCACTAACCAGGAAAAAAAGATAGGAAAACCAAGTGGGATAGCAACTAGCTAGGTAAAAAGTCAGATTTTTGGGAGTCAGGTTAGAAAACAGACACCTACATGCCATGCTTTAGAACACCTCCATCTTACATTGTCTCAGTAACAAACGTTAGTTATCTATTTGAAATTCCATCTAGGAAGCTTTTTCAGAATTGCAAAGTCTTTGCAGAAATTTTCAAACTCCCTTGTTCCCAAAGAAGGACATGTGAGACCCCATAGGAACCTACTAGCTTATTAAAACATTCCTTGTGCACCAGTAAGTCCTTTTAACATCTGTTGTAAGCTGAAACTCTCACAGTACTTCACTGAATTGTTTCTGCTTCACTACACTTCTGTTTATAGTACAAGACAGTATTGCCAAGATGCAGATGTGTCTAGAAATCGTATATATGAACAGCAAACTAAGCAACATGGAACACTGATTAAAACAAATATGAGATTTCTCACTGAACAAATTTAGAAGAAACTGCAATTTCACAGAAGTCTAAAAAACTTCAATGCAATAACACTCAAGAGAATCCATTTCTGTAAAGACTGTGCTATGTATCCTGTGCTATCTCTAACCTGATTTCTACAGATCAAAAAGCAGATCACACCTGTGAGATGACCTGCCCACTGACAAACAAATTTCCCCTATCCCTGCCACTATGTTTTTATTGATGTTGTATGAATTCCCTTCTAGCAATGTCAAGTGTTTATTTCTATACAGAAAAATATACAAGCAGCACTTCCCCAAATGCTGGTCAATGTCTGTGTTATTCAACACGGTTATTTTTCAAAAAACATGCAACCTGTCTTTCTGCACTGTAGAGAGCTGCTTGATACTTCATAGAATAAAAGCCTCAGGAGTTGTGGACAATTTCTGATGGCATGATCTCATAAATTGTTCTGTGAATCTGAGCAGCAGAGAAATTGAGTCCTGTAGAAGATCAGACCATAGGACCAGCTCTTCTACAAGACTGCAGCTTGATCTTTGTGCCTTGCTGCTACCCAGGCACAGTTCTGGCTGTTCCCAGCCTAACACACAAGCACCACTCCAAGTTGCATACTCATGCTGGGATGCATCTCCAAAGCCAGTGCAGCCTGATCGCACTGACTCCTGGTTTACTCCTGCCCCCTAAAGGTTATTCCAGCCACCTATGCACCTGAAGGTGAACCTGCATGACCTTATGCCAAGACAGTTTTTCATGCTAGAGACTGGTTATTTCAGAAACTTTAAACTTCCACCCAGGATTATGCATCAGTGCCATAGATTTCCTGAATGGAGCATGCAGATTTATGGCAAGTACTACATAACCCAAGTCACTTAGATTTGCCCCTCTTTCTGACATACTCCCTGTATTTCCTCACATCAATTTTCATCAGCACTCTCAATGTATGCAAAGTAGGGCAAAGAACACATCACATCATCACTCATTTTCTCCTGCTGCACCTAGTCATTAATGTCTTTGCCAGGCCTCATTTGAACTGCTGTACTGATCAATGCAATTGCATTTACTATAGTCATCAAATCAACAATTTTCCCTTAGAGGAATAAGCATGTGTTATTTTGTCCTTTTCTGCATGGTTTTGATTTTGGGCCACTGAGGAACTCCTAAAACCACACAGCTCAGAATGAATTAATATAATAGAAGCCTTAGGGCACAATCTCAGTGCTCATAATCCTGCATAGTGCTGTGAGAAAATGGAATCACCCACTTGCAAAAGAGGAAATAACATTGCCAAAACAGAAAAATTTTGCACCCCAGAAAAAGAAAAGCAAACTCCATTTTTGAGCTTTTACTAAGACTAAGAACTGCCACTGGCCAGAAAACACATTAACATGCCAGCATGAAAAGCGTGTGCAGAATTTAGTGTCTCCTGCTTTTAACAGGAGTTTTAGATTGAAATGGTTTTCTTCTCCCATCAATACCTGAAAAATTACTGAAGAAAACATACTCATACAAAAGAAGATCTCAGATCTCTCTTCCAAACCATAACTAAAGCCCAAAATTAAATGCAAAAGCTTTTGGAGAGCATATGTTTAGCTGAAAATCTCACCGGTGTTGATTTAAAAAAATGTTTGTGCAGTTCTCCTCCACCTATTTCCAAATACAATGTAAGGATTCCTGGCTTCAGACAGCTCCCTGACGGCCATAGCAGAAGGAGAAAAGATGCCAAGCTCTCTCCATCTCTCCTAACACATTTAACTGAAACCACCACAGCTTTGCATTTCCTGTGTATTCAGTAAAAATAAACAAAGCAATATTGATTTCATTCTATTTTTCACAGCTTCACTCAGTCTTGTTTCCTTCAGTTCTGTCAAATACACAGCTCTGCTTTCTGAAGCAAGCAGTTTTAGAAAACTATGCCATAATAATACAGTTTGTTTTCAACAAAGATCACTGTATAAAGCAGGAAGAATTACCTGTTAAAAAGTTCCAGGAAGAGAAAAATAAGGATGCACAGAAAGCACAACACAACCCATCTCACCTCAAGTAGAGGTGAGCTGCTGGAAAGGGAGGCAAACATCAGTCCTGCCTTGCTCCTCTGAAACCCCAATGCTGAACCCCCTTCCACAAGGAGCCATCAATCAGTGCTGCAACAGGCAACGCAGGTAAAAGCAAGCTCACCTAATCTTACACAGTGCCACAAATGTGCATTTATGTTTCTACTCATGTTTTAAAAGGATGGATCTGCCCATATCCAGCACAATCCACACTGTGCGCAGTCATCGCCAAAGGCTTGCACAGCATTATCAGCCTAGCTACTGACAGAAAGGTCATTTCTGTTTAACAAAGATAAAACCAAAGCTGCGTTTTAAGGATAAGTGTGGGGAAACGAAGAAACAAATATACCTTTTCTATTCCTAAAACCAACTGGGAAAACATAAGACATTTGTAACACGATGATTTATAGATCACTTTTCCCTGCTTTTGTCAAGGGAAGTTCAGAAATAACCACGGATAGATTTATAGACAGACAATCCCATTTTAATGTTAAATTGCAATCCAACCTGGCACAAGTGGGAACATCACTCTGCCTTTCCAATCTGTCAACAACAGCAGCAGAGCCTTTGAATTACACACACCAAAGGTGATGGGCTTTTTTATTTTTACTGGTGATGGGGAAGAGACTTCAGGCTTGTTTTCTTTCCTCAAACCCAGGGCTGAGATTCTCCACAGACCTGTGCAGCCCTGAGGAATTAAATGTTTTTAAGCTATTATTTTGTCCCTCACCTTTCCATAAAGTGCTGTGACACAGATGCTGTAGTCTGAAAGGTTTGGATGAGTAAACTTCATCAATTTCCCTGCCTTACTCTGCATCTGGATTCCAGTAAGTCTCAAGGAATTTGGACAAGCGCATCTGATGAAGAGACCGTAAGAGTGAACAGGAGACAATTCAAAAGGTCTGGCTCCTATACGTGGATTATAATATCGAAAGCAAGTGTTGTTCAGGTGCTCTGTATTTTCAGTCACTACTATGTGTCAATCATTTCAAGAAAGTGACTTGGCACAGATGTCAAAGCACAAAGCTCACTACTCCTAAAGACTACATAAGACATTGGCAAAACAAAAAAAAAAAAAACACCTAGGGACAGCTCCTAAGCTAAGTTGTGTATTTCTTCTTTCTTAAGAAATCTAACCCAAAACCTTAAGTACAGAGGCAATGTCTTATTATACTTAGATGAGAAGTCACAAATTCTGGTGGTGATACAGACAAAACTATAATGACGATAAATAGATAAAGTACATAAGAAAATAACCACATCGCTATGAAGCCAAGAAACTCAACACACACTTGAACAGTTGGCTTAAGTTGATCTATTAAATGATCTTTTCTGTAGAGGGATGTATTAATTCAGCTGTGAGAGGATTAAGAACCTGCTAGCCAGCATACAGAAGACAGCTCCATTTGACAAGTAAGCCTTATAATATTCTTCAACTGCTTTTTTTCATCCCAACATCATCTGTGTCAAAGATGGGACAGATGGCTTATTAAACAATCCATTTTTATTCACTAATTTTCCCAATGTTTCTTACTACATTTTCTTCTGTGGCCCTCAAATGTTTAAGGACTACTCCCCCACTGTCCTTCTGCATACCATTTAGTTTGCTCTCAGCTGCCTATTAGAGAAAAGTCTCTCACCCGCAGAGATTCCTCTGCCATCATGTACCATATTGGCCTCTGTGAAGTAGGGAACAGATGTGCTATTCTCTCCAGTATGCTGGAAAATATTTCAAGGGAAGGAGGAATTTTGTATTAAGACCATCTCCACCCCTCCATAACCAGTAAAATATGAACACATCGCATTGATTCATGGTGGTTTCTTGAAAGTCAATCTCAGAGTTTATAGTAAAAAATAGATTTTAGAAAAGTTAAAATACAGCTAATTTAGTACCCAAACATAGATATGAATGAATAGCAAACATAAGACTTCCTTCATCCTCTTCTTCAGTTTGTTCCCCTCATCTTGTACAAGCTACATTAGAAGTTATGAAGTTTCACCTGCACAAAGGAGATTTGCACTCTTTCCACTTCTCCTTCACTATTCCCTCCTCCCAGAAATACTGATATCACTTTTCATAACAAATTGCAATCATCTCCCATCCTGACAGGAAACAAAATCTGTAACTACCCTGAAGATTATTGAACTATAAATAATCCATTTACACTTGACATGATTATGCAAGTAAAATAAACAGATTCCATTTTCCGACTCAAAACTGCAAAACAAATGTGGAATTC
The DNA here is from genome assembly GCA_036925125.1 of Oreortyx pictus. NCBI lineage: Eukaryota > Metazoa > Chordata > Aves > Galliformes > Odontophoridae > Oreortyx > Oreortyx pictus. The sequence continues at coordinate 37,284,802 of JAUPFR010000006.1, forward strand.
ATGATTCCGTTGCTCTTAAAAAAACTCACAAAACAGTAAGCAAATACACAGATATAGAGAAGTGTTTCAGGTAACTGATCTCTAATCACTATGGAAAGTATGATTATCACTTCATAAGTGCATATTTAATAGTAACATTAATTCTGAGATGCTGAGAGTTAACTCTAATAGAAGAAAAGAGTATTTCATAGAAAGACTTTAATAGAACTAAAAAAAAAAAGCAAGTCATGCAGATAAGCAGGGCAAACTGACCTCCTTTTGTGATGCAGATGAAAAAATTTAAACACCTAATGTGAACGCCACAATATCTAGAAGTTGAAGGTACATGAGGTGCCAAGTCTGACCTCACCACATGGAAACCTTCCTGCTTTTGAGTCAGTCCATATATGCCTGTCCAGAAACCTTCTGAAGAGCAGCAGTCAACAGCCAAAACACAAACATACCAGTTACAGCAAAAAATGCCATCGCACAAGGCTTGTTCTTCAAAGAGCTGTGTAATATTCACTGAAAACAGATGAAAAATTAATGTACTATTTTTATAACGTAGCAGTGTATCAAGCTAAATACTATCTGAAATAGGTTTGCTAAAAGAAAGCTCAATATGTGTAAATGTCACAGGACACTCCCAAAAATAAGGTTAATCTTTTACTTAATTCATTATGAACACCAGAAAAAACACACAATTTCCTTTTGGCTAACACAACAAATCAAAGAATTAAAATCCTTCCAATGACCAGAATGCAATTTATTTTAACACCCAAAATTTGTAAATTAACAAAGATAGACCAATGCTTACAGCATTGGTCTATTTTACAAAATAAGTCCTCTAGCTCTTGGTCTGCCACTAAGAAGTCTCCTAACCATAGTAACTGACTCCCAGTCAAACACAGAAGGTCCCATTCATCATCATACTTCAGGCATCTCTGAATCTATGTACTTTTTCCAACAAGCATGCATCCATTTTTAAGGATACAAAGAAGAGGTGGTAAGAGGGAAAATAAAAATATTATTGAAATTTACTATATTGAAGAAACCATTTAAGACTTAATCTATTCGATCTGGTTCTTTGATCAACACACAGGATATTACTGCCTTTTTCTCCTGTGGAAGCTCACACACAAGTAATGACTCCAGAAAAGAATCACTTCAGGCTACCAAGATAGTCAGAGATCTGCCCTACATAAGTCAAAAGAAAGAACAACAACTTCTACTCATGCTTGGCTGAAGGTTGAAAGAGTTGCAAGCACAAATTTCCCATTATTCATCATAACGTTGTTCTAGCTCTAGATGAAGACTTATAATGGAAGTTTTTCAACACTGTGTATACATGACTATTTTACCCAACCTTAAAATATATGACAGCTAGCAAAAGGGACAATGCAAGCTGTCTTCCTCCACAGGCTAAAAGAACTCTAAAAATTGCTTTAACTACACCTCCAGAGTATGGCATTCCAGGTCAGGATCTTTGCCCACAGTGTATTCTAGCAAACTTGGACTTTAACCAACACCCTGGAAACTTCATCTCACCTGAAAGATGAAATCAGCATGATGAAGATAAAAATATATATTTGTCTAGGAACTTTCATAGAGGTAATTTAAACCCCTCACCTTTGAAAAGCCGTTTCAAGTCTACGGAAACTGCTAGCATACAACTGTATTTCTGGTTATGCTTTCTAAAGAAAGGAATCTTGTTTATGCCACTGTGTTCTGGAAAGCCATTTTTTTTCCCCATCCAGTTTCTGATCAAGGCCTTATGCTTCCCCAGGTGTTGAAAGGAAAATCCCTACAGAAATTAATTATTTTCCTTTAACAGTGAGGTCCATGCTGGTACCATGGGATATTTTGGGGGATCTAAGAGGCATTTGAAATTCCACCGATGTCCACCATTACACAACAAGACAATTTTAAACATTCCATGTATGGAAAAAGAACTAACAAATTTAAACAATCACTGCGTAATTAAGCTTACAGACAGTTCATTGAAATCACTGTCAAGTCAACAGACACACTGGGTAAATTTGCTACTAAAGCTGGGACAGTAGTTGCTTGGCTAAAAAGAAAACTGCAGTTATTTGTAATGTTCCTTTAAAAAGTTTTACAAAGACAGCCAAAAGGAAGAAGAAAATCGAAGTGAGTTTAAAACTTGAGGCCTGATATGGATTAATTATTGTTACAAAACCTATTCCTAGTGCCTGGACAAACCAGATTGGCTAGGTTATGGGGCTGCTTATAGCCCAGAAGCAAGCTGTAAACAGGTGAACTAATAATGTACACTCACTCCAGATTTAATCCCATGACATCAGTTAAGGTAGATCCCCAGCCACAGAGGCCATAGCCTGGACTATACTGTTTCAAGCAATTATGGCATTTAGCCCACTCTCAAAGACTCAAACAACAAACAGTTATGTCAGTAACTACTCTCCAAATGCATTGCATTTGGAGAGGAAGTGCTACAAAGAAAGGCATTCAAACTTACTTTTCGTGCATTTGAAAACAATTACTACATTACCTTACTTCCCAGGCCAGAAGTTGAAGTAATACAAGGAAGATTATTCAGGAGCTAGTGCCAATTAGTACATTTTTTAGACAATCAGCCAATTTCTCCCAGCTTCTCTCACCACTATCCCACTATCCTTCCCTCAAATTGGAGAATACCTGCAGCAACGTAGGCAGAATTCCTCTAGTCTGCTTCATAAAGCCACACTCAGAGGAATTTCCCAAGGACTGGTCAGCATGACCAAGCTGAAGGGAACTGGAACAAAGCACATGATGGATTTCAAACCTGCAGCTAAGATAATTACTTCATTACATAAATATTACCACAACAGTAAGTTCCCATTACAGGAAGCTATAGTGCACTACATTAAGCTATTTTTGTTTTTGAGGACATTAAGGGCATCTATCACTTCATAGATCACTCCATAGCTGATAAGCAACATTGTTTCTGTTGCATGCCACCTGATCACTTTAGTTGCCCTCTTCCTAAACATCTTCAAGAACACTCCAGACATACACAATGTTCCATGAATTCCCAGAGGTCTTATTTCATCTCAAGATTCCCAACAGCTCTGACCAACCTATAAATCTGCCACAGGAGTCCCAATAGAGGCACTGAGATGCATTTACCACATCTGTAATAGGAGCTGATCTCTGATGCGTATTCCGAGTATTAAGACCTGAAGAATATACCAGAGGGATCTCTGCTTGCCAGCAGCATTTCTTATGAAACAGTGAGATGTTTTGAAGCACTCTGTTTTCTGTGTGATTGTGATTCCGCATGCTCGTGGGGTTAAAGTGAGCCTCCAAGAGTATAAGTAGGTGGCATGGAGATTTACTCTCACATTTGAAAAGCATGTTCAAAGTATAACATTTGCTAGAAGAGAGATAATTTACTGCCATCTGCAGTCTTCTGCAGAAAGATGCCTTTCCAAAGCATTTTATTTCAGAGTTGAGTTCATATTTGATACAGAATTTTCGTATAGAAACAACTCAGACATGAAGAATATTCATTAACACCCCTGTCAAAGCCTATTCCCAGTAAAACTGTTTGAATCTACATGTTCATTTCTAAGCTAAGGAGTCAGATTACAGTACTATCCTACTGTCTTTACAACAATGTGTGTCTATGGTAGAGAAGGAAACTGAGCATCTTCCTGACACCTCTCCAGGTAAACCACACAAGATTTGGCAGTCCCTGGAAAGTGGAGTGCTCACTTGAGTGTAGAAAATTCCAAGGACAGTCCAGTTAAACACCTGAAAGTCTTAAGTAAACTTGAGTCAACATAATTTGGAGTGAGAACCTGTGCCCATTTGAGGGGACTACCTGGTAAATGTCAACAGATTCCAAATGGAATGAACAATGCAGTCAGGAGCATGCAGATTAATACCTGGAACCAACTGAGCTTATTTAAAGTCGGTAAGGAAAATGCAGCAATATTGTCTTCAGTATGCAGAAAGAAATCCAAGATAGACCAATTTACATCACTGGAAAGGTACATATGGAAGTTCTATTGTAAAAACTAACAGAACACAAAACAAAGACCTTGATGACACAAAAAAAGCCATAGCTCAGAAGTAATCTGTTGTTCAGATCAGAACATTGTACATACCCCGGTAATGTTCACTGCTCCCCAGAAAAATACAAAAGGAAAAAAAAAAGTGAATTAATTAGCATCAAACACATGCACTCAAAAAAGTTAACAGGCTTAAAAATTTCAGAGAGAAAAATGTCCTTTTTCAGTAGCAGATCTTTTGTTTCTTAGTTCAGTGCTGAAGCTTGATTTGATTCACTATGGAAGCTGAAGGCACTTTTCAGGGCACAGACCACACTGAATCAAGAATAGCCTGGAGAAACAAACTATTCCACAGGTACATTCATAAGGTACCAGAACAAGGAAGCAGAACTTTCACAGAGGATTTCCAGAACACCAAACAGCCTTCTTTATTAAACATTACTTCTTAGCTTCCTCTTTAAAGAAGGGAGGTACTTCCTTCCCTAATCAATTAGGACTGTAAGATCTCAGCTGGCTTTCTCAGTCTGTCATTTTTAAAGTAACTATTAAATAAATGAAATCCATAGTGTAAGTTGTACACAAAACTACTGCAAGAGGAAACATGCACAATGCATTCTAAAGAAGTCAATACAACTGACAACTTAAGGCTGTTTAAATCCTGCTGGAAGATTTCAGCTAGGATAAAACACTCAAACTTTAGAGCAGAAAACAAAAGACGACTGGGGAGAACAAGAAAGTGCAAGATGACCTAGGTTGCTAGAGAGATTCCTGTATGAGAGGCTTCACATGATGTTCCAGTCAGTTGTCTGAGAAGTTTGCTTTAAGTGCAAAGGGTTGAAAAACCTCACCAGTGCTAACTGTGGGCTATGCATTAACATGCAGAAAAAGCACAGGTTTACCAGTTCTCTGACCAAAGATTCTTTTCTACCATGTTCAGGGATACTTATTATCTCTTCTTGCCCTAAACTCACAGTGCTACATGTGTATCTTTCACCTTTGGGCCACTTTCCAGATTCACATGTGCGCCAGCAAACTCAAGACCTGCAGAGTAGCCATAAGCCTGGGCATTTAAACAACACTAAAATCGTAGCCCTTCTGGCCACTGAGAAGCATACAACTGTAAGGAATTGCAGTACTTTGGAAGTTACTAAGAAAATAGATTCTATCATTCAAGACTTTTTAAGCCAGTTTCCATTCTGTTATCTGTGTGTCCTGCCAGTCTGAAGAACACAAGTCATTTTCTACGTTTGAATATACAGTCTTTGACATGCAGTTAGATCCAAGAGACAACATTCTCGTGGCTTTCAGACCCGGAATTCATTATTGCAAAACATTCTTAGTAGTGGTCTGCATCAAGAATGCTGTGTCTTAGAGGACTGGATGAAGTCCACTACCTTTGTTAGTTTCCATGAGGAGTCAGTGGAAATTATCAGTACAGATTTATGAACAGATTTGTCATATTCCTTCTTCTTGTTGGCAACATAAATCCAACGCTTAGAGTTAAATGCCTGGATAAGAGGATCCAGAAGAAAGACATCCTTGCTAAGGACAAACTAGTATTCTCAGCTCTGCCAGTTTTCCTGCTTTAGGAGATTAGGCTCAAGGCAATGATAAATCAGGGATTAACTAAAACAATAATTTTGGTGAAAGACTTGGAATTTTGACCTAGTTAATTTTCAGTAGACACTAAGGCTGATAAACCTACTTGAAAATTAAATATCTTTCACAATTACCTTGTTGTTTGAGGCATTTGAAAACGACCCACTCTTCAAAGATACATTTCTGTTATAGCCAGAAAGGGGCTTGAACAGTGCCTTCTGTCAGCAAACAGATTTACAAATAAGTCGTTTTTTTGTTTTTTTTTTTTTACTAGGTCTCTCAGTTTACTCATTTCTCTGGTTCACCAAAACCCTCACTTTATATAAGACAGGCTGGCTTTGACGAACAGAAAAGCCAGCCTGAGCAAGACCTTGTACAGTTTCTCAGTGTAGGGCGAATAACCCCCAAGAACAGCGCCCAAAAGAAATAGTGCTGAAGATGGTGTATTTTGTGAGGCTCAAGTGGATGGTACACAGACAATTAGTAAGAAGAGAGTGGCTCGCCTTTGAAGATGGTTGAGGCTCGCCAATAACTCCGCTAGGGAGGGATCTCCAACAAGAGATCCTTCCCTGGTGGTGGTCAGCCCTTAAATGGGGTCTGGGAGAGGTGGAACCAGACTCCACCCCTTCCAATCACACAGGTACATTACCTTCACCTGTGCCCCTGCAGCTGACTCAGTGCTCACCTCAAGTGATCAATCAGTGGTTCAGGCCGTGATTCAACAGTTCCCATACACTCAGGTAAGTTTTCAGTGAAAAAACTCAGGAATAAATTAAGTCCTATTTTGCTTTTTAACATGGAAAGTAGTCATTTCGCACCATCAGTCTTCGGAACACCAGGGCTTCAAATAGGGCATTCCTCATCTACAGCAATCAGTATCTGTATTCATCCTTAGCTCTCATATTTGTTCCAGCTGCAACATATGCTACAACAGAGGTTCAAACTCTGTCAAGATGGACCACTAATAACAGAGTTATATAAACTAATCAGCAATTCTTCCACTACAATTATTTGCATTTGTTATCCTTCAGCATGATTATGCATTGGCTCTGCTTGGTAGTTTAACAGACTACTGGAGTTCTTAGCAGCAAAAGAAATAAATGAAAGGTCTTGATATACAGCAGCAAGTTATTACAAGCCTAGATCTCCTATACTAACCTGAGCTGCAAAAGGCTTTCTGTAGCACTGCACAGCATAAAAACATCCACCATATCAGGGTAGGATTTAGGGTAGACTGGGTCAGATGTAGTTACAAATTAACTGGATTAGGAACAGCAGTATTTGAAGCACAGCTAAAATACACACTGCAGCAACCACAAAACCAAAGACTCAGTACATTCTCATTTTGCCAGTAACACTCTTCAGCAACACATATAAAGTTCAGACTCATCAGTGTAAACAGGTGGTATGCACTTAAAGCTGTATTCAGTTGTGCTTTTTCAAATGTATATGCAACTAAAAACATATCAGTTGACAAATAGCAATAATAACATCTGCAGTCTAGAATAACCAATGTGAAAACTTTTGAAAATAGAAGACCTTATATCTACTGATTTGGTATCTTCAAGCTTCCACAGTCTGATCTCTACACTCCAGGTGAACTCTGCTTGGCTGCCGACAGACTCTCCCCCAAATCCAGTGTGATTTACAGCACTTATTAATTCTCTAAGGAGACCTCTTGGTGTGCTTCCAAAAGAGTCCAAAGAACCCTGAACACCACCATAACTATTATTATTCAGAGCTCTCTTTATTTAACAGTCTCTCTCCTCCCCAGTTCCCTCATGCAAGATGGTAGCTTGAAGCTCCTTATAACATTTTGCTTTGTGGCCATCTATGCGTTTTAAATGGAGAGAAGATTAAAGAGGTGTTTCCTTTTACCTTTAGTAGTTAATACAATAACCTCAGGGAACTTAAAACTGAGATCCTTCAAAATAATAAATGTTCTTGAGCTGTCAGACCAGGTCTGAGCAGATATGCAGCAAGGCTGCTGACTACAGCAGTTGAAAACACACTCTTAACACAAATACCTGCTTTATTCATCAGATCCTTTGTCCAAAGATGTAATGAAAAGCAGGTAATGAGAAGTCACTGGAGTTAGGGCTTTCCATATTCTAGAAATACTCTGTCACAAGAAAGGCAAATCTGACTTCTCTTCAATCTGAGCTAAAAGTGAGAGGATTTCAGGTTATTACATTACTGCTAGCTCTAGCGGGTATTTTTGCCCTTTTCATCATATCTTTTTGTTGTCTGTTTTTACAATCACACCTACTACTATAGGTATCCTTTTCCAGAAAGCACTTCAAAAGCTTTCTTTATGTAAATATATTACGAACCCTTTTATCTAGTTTGTATGAACAGGTCATTTATTTGAACTTGCTCCCCTATCTTACATGAAGATCTTATTGTTAGATTTGCTAATACTAATAACTACATTATTCAAGTCACCAAAAAGAAGTATCACTGTCTGTATTACAGTCTATCATTTAAACATCCTTGGGGAAAAAAGAATACAGGCTGAAGAAAACCTACCCATTCAAAATTATAATGGTGAGAATGTTTTATCTGTGTTCATGGAAGTCATTCAATATCATTTACAAAATATTATGAAAGATAGCCTACTTGCATAGCTTCCACCTTGGTTTCTTACATATAATTTGCAGCAGCTTTCACAGTTTGTTATTCTATGACTCAATGGAAAGCCATCTATACCACCTCCTTTTAGATTAGTATACACAGTCAACAGACTCTGAATAAATTAAAAACAAATCATTACTAACAGAGGAGGTGAAAGGAATAAAATGAGTTGGACTACTTGCAGCCTTTCTAATGCATCACAGAAACATGCAAATGGGAGAATTCTCTTAAGGTGACAGAATAACATTCACAAGATGAGAACACCATCCCCAGCAATGCTGAGATTTAACATGGATCCTTCAACAAGTTCATTAATTTCTCAGTATCACCACATATAAAAGAGCAACACTTTATAGAGCTAGAAAGAAGTTCCAACACATATCCAAGTGTTTGTAATACCTTCAAATGTTGACTTTCCATTATTTCTATTTACTACTCAATCAAATCAAACCAAGAAGTTGTAACAACAAATCCTTTCAGCTGATTACTGAACCAGTGAGACAGCTTAGAAGTCTCCCCCTTCATTGTGTGGCTTGATGACAAAGGAATTCCCAAAGACTCAGTAACTACATGCTATTTCAAGTGGAAACAAAGCAGCAAATCCAAACTACTGAAATATAACAGCATCTGATCTGCTGTTTCAAGTGTTTATTCTCCTAGAGCTTTCACTAATCTTATTATCTCATAACTTTAATTAACTCGACATGATTTCTCAGGCAAAAAAAAATGATGCTGCAAGCTACCTAGCACTTGGTCTCTTGGAAAAAACTTGTCTATAAACACTCACCTAGACAGAAAGCAGTAGAAAATAACTTTTCTTAATAGCTCTACTCCTCCATGATTTTATTATAGCTTCACATACGTTAATGGTTTTTGCTGGCCAAGCACAGAATAGCTACATTAAAAAATAACTTGGCTACCACCATTTTGCACAGCCTATTTGGAAAGTGAGATGCAAGTTAAGACTTGATGCAAACAACTTGTGTTCTAATCAAATTTAGTTGGTTTTTTTTCCCTTCTGAAATAGTTTTCATTACAAAGGAAAAAAACTGCAACAGCAGTGATACATTTAAGAAAGCATGAGATAGTACATACATGAGTTAAATGAGAAAAAAGCACATAGCAATGTTGAAAGCTCTAGTATTCTCCTGTGTAACCTTTTAAAACTGTTCTATCTGCTAGCCTAACACATAAGGCATACTTTAAAGATCGCAAAACCTTCAAGTCATACTAGCAAAGCTGAAGAAACACATACATATACATCTGAGCAGTTTTTCCAGTGTGAAAGTGCTTTACAACATTCAGAAGCATGTCTGGACAGAAAACTCAATGCACATAAAGAAAATCAATACAAGAATATACCTTTTGAAGTTAGATTTTAACACTTACAAAAGCAAAAACTGGGTCACTAAAGTATTAACAGACCCCCAATTACGATGTAGTATCCTTGATTTTTCAGCTACTGTTAATTAAAAAGTTAGCATCAAATCCTAAAACAAAGTCCACTCAAAGTTTCTCCTTCAGCAAAGAATATTTACTAGCATTTTCCCTGGAGAACTTTCCTACCAATACATCCAAGAAACTGACACAGGGCTGCAATCCTTCCACCATTTCAGTAAAGCGCTATACTATCACAACAACTAAAAATCCACACTAGAACTAGAGACTTCAACACCAAACTGCTACAAAGCCCAGCAACAAAAAGTCAGGGATCAAGATGACTTAAAAAACAACAACCTTAAACTCTTAGGAAATAAAATTTAAACTTACCCACACGGTGCTGCCTAGTAAAACCAACAGTATCTCCAGGAGCTTACAAGATTCAACTGCCTCTAGGTTTAACACACCTGGAAAAGCAGAGGGAATAATGCATCACCAAATGGACCGTGTGGCTCTCAGTTAACTGATTAATGAAAGAAAGGTTAGCAAAGAGCAAGCTTCTGGTACCCTTGCCTTTCCGTACATGAGCCCACTGGAGTTTTCAGTTACTTCTATTATCCAGCACAAAAGATACAGTAGTAAAATAACATCTCATACCTCCCTCTGACCACCTCTGTGTCCAGCTTGTAGCCTGCTTAGAATAGCAGCTCTAGGCAGGCAGACATCTTGCTCTATACTTTCAGAACAACTGCATTGTCCCATTAATTAGACATATGACAATGATTTAAAAATATATAACAAAATAGGTGGCTTAGATTTTAATCAGCATCACACTTCGAACACAGTCATTGTAATGCTATAGCGCAGTGGAAAGCAATAGTAAAGTAGCAAAGTCCGAGGCTGAGGCAACTAAGTATAAACCCCAAAACAGCAGCTACAAAAACAAAGGAAAGAGGCTGCTTACCCTTGGAAGGTTTCAGGTAGTGAAAAATCTCCAGCAAAATCTCCTTGCTTCCACTGCCAACTCTTAAATGAGGTCTGGGAAGGGGTGGAGCTGGTCACTCACATGCATTGCACCTGAGCTCCCCTGGGTTGGCCCTGCCTTCCCACCAGGTGCTCAATCACTGGTTTAGGCCATGACTTAGCATTTCTGCTACTGTTGTCTAATTGCTATCTGGGGGAGTGCAGTCACATTAAGTAAGGGAGCTAAACTGAAGGAAGAGTGTGGAACAATGCCATGCTGCCTTAGGCCATAGGTGTGAGGAATTTTAGAGTACAGAAACCGCAGCTTTGTTAAGCTTTAGGAAGCATGATGTTTTCTCAAAATTACTTTCTTTCTTTCTCTATCTGTAGGATAATGTCCAACGCTGCCCTCATTTCCATCAAACGTTAAACTGAGCGCTCTTTTCCAAGTTTTATGGCACCCTACTGAATCACCTTTTTAAAAAATCACTGAAAAGGGCAGGCCCACACTCTACCCAGTTCTGGAGCAAATGATGGCAGTATTGACATGGGAACGGTTCTGTACCCAAACTTCTCAAAATCTACTTTCTATCCTCACCCTCACTGTACAATCACAAGGCAGCGTTAAATAATCCCTTCTCTCAGGCCCAGCTCATGGAAGTGAGACCATCTTGGGTTTCATCACATGCTTGGGATTCATTGTGTCTCCTCTGCCTGAGGCCTGGCAAAGCGTTTCTCCAGTGACTGTGGGCTGTGGAAGAAATGGCTATGCCAGCACCTCATAGACAGGAAACCTGTCTCTGAAGTCATTTTCTTTGAACCAAGAGTGAGCCTGGCTCTGCCCCTCAGGTGGCAGTGCAATTGCTTGTAAACAAGGAGGACATTTTTGTGGTAGTGGTATCCACAGTGCAGGCGACGATTCTGCCACACAGCTGTGGAAGGAGTCGAATGTATCCACTATGTCCCGGGAGGCTGGGATTTCCTGCATTTTGTGAAAAAGTGAAAAAGGCAAGTATCTTCGTCTCTGCTGGGAAGCACCCATAAACGCCTCTTCCCCCTGACACAGAAACTTGAGCAGCTGGGCCTGCACTGCTTTCACCCTGGGCTCTACCCAAGTTCTATGCCCCCTCAGCCTCTGTGGTGTGATGGTGCTCCCCTGTCTAACTCTGCAGGCTGAAATCCTTAGTGCATTTCATGAGGCCCCTGTCTTCTCTGGAACTCTCCCTCTTCACCCTTGTGTCTCTGTTTACAGCAGATAGGCGCTGCAAGAACTTATAACCCTGGGTCCTGTCTCCCTGCTGCTACCCTGCCAGATGGCAGCCACGGCACAGCGGTAGCTGGCAGGCAGGCTGCAAGCAAATTGCAGAGCTTCTAAAAACCACAACTTTCTTTTTCTTTTTTTTTTTTTAAATACACACCAAGTCTCCCTTTGTCTGTCACTGAAATTGCCCATACTTTTTGAAGAAAAATTCTTGTAATAGCCTCCAAATTTCTGTCCATACTATTTACCATAAATTTGCAGGAGACATTCCTCCTTTGGCATCAACGGATATGATATATTAACAGCTTTATTTCTAACCGAGGTCTTGATTCAGTACAACAAACTGAAGTTGTGTATTAAACAAAGCAACAGTCCTACTGCCTGTTCCCATAGCTCCCAACTCCCTCTAACAGATGTTTCATGCTGTAAGTCAAGCTGGAGGTTTTGCATATGCATAAACAGTTTATAAAGTGAGCAAGTTCAATTGCACAGTAAGAACTTCTGCTTCATGTCTACAACATCTTCCACAAACAAATTTCTGTATGCAGTAGCTGTTTGTGAACTGAAATTGAATCCTGCCTGTATTAGAGTTATCAGTGCCTCCTTTTCCCCAAAATTCTTCATCTTATTCTGTTTTGACATGGAAAGAATTTCAGAAGGTCTCTAAACTCTTCACAGATATAGAACATCCTGTGAAAACAAATGAAATCCTAGTGACCTGAATGTTTAAAGCTGGCAACAGGCATAGGGATGTGTGGGACAAGTACTTTGTTTTCTTATTAGCATACATCTAATATCATATTTGAAGAGAAAAACATTATTTAATCAAAAGATGAGTCCACCAAAATCCATGTCCTTATGTATGTACAGTAAACACATTCCATGATGTATGATATTACAGACTTAGAAGTATTGCAAATATGAATTAGTGATCTGAATAAAAATAGGTCAGCTGTATCCAAGCCACATTCACTTCTTGCAAAGGTTAGAAGCGTCATCTTAACTACATCTGCATTGCATTAAGACGAAACTGCAAATTAGTTGCTGAAAGAAGAAACAGAGGGCAATCAGATTTAAAGGGTTTCTAGAGGGCAGAATTACCATAAAAACTGTGTCGCAAGATCTTAAATTTGGCTACTGTCAGAATTTATTCTAAAAATAATGAAAAGATAGATCCACTGACAAAATATCCTCTCATTCCTATTGAAGGCTGCAGTAATTCTGTACACAATCAGAAATTTTTGCAAAAGACACCATCAGCAAAACAAGGAGCTGTTAATGAATTAAAATGCAAAAAGGCGGCATAGAAGAAATATAAATGAGAACAGGTGACAAAGGAGGAATATAAAATCAGTGCTTGGGTAATTAGGGATGTTATCAGGAAATAGAGAGCCCAGTGGGAGCTCAACTTGCTGAGGAGCATAAAAGCTAAAAAGAAAACAATTTTATAAGTACATTAATAGCAAACTCAAGTTTAAAGGAAATGTGAAGCTGTTGTTGAATGGAGGAAACAACGCGGTGGCAGATGATATAGCAAAGGTTGAAATATTATTTATGACTTTTTTTGTTCTTCAAAAAAGCTCCCAGACTTCTGCATTTATCTGCACAGTTTGAGAAAGGAGGCCAAGCTTAGGCAGAAGCGTTATGGAGTGTTCATATATTATGAGGATAGGATCAATAGGATCTGCCCAGAGAAGGTGAAAAGATGGGTGATGTGATTATGAAGTTACATCATCCTCAGAAAGTTGTGCTGGTCTATGGGAAAGGGTTAATGCTACAATCATCTTTAAGAAGCATTCAGAGGAGGATCTGAGGAACTAACTGCTGGACAGCTTCAACTCAATCCCTGAAAAGATATCTTTACAATCCATTTCCAAATGCAGGAAGAACAAAGTGATGAGCAAAAGGTTTTACCTACAGCAGCCAGGCCCGTAATTACTAATTACAACTAACCAGGCCTGGTCTGCTTTAATTAGTCTGGGGAAGAGGAGGCTGAGGAGAGACCTTATTGCTCTCCTTAAATACCTGAAAGTTATTTGCAGTGAGAGCAGGGTTTGCCTCTTTTCACTGGTGTCAGGTGACAGGACAAGGAGAAATGGCCTCAGATTGCACCAGGGGAGGTTGAGGCTGGTTATCCGGAAAAAATCCTACACAGAAGGAAGTTAAGCACTGGAATAGGCTCCCCAGGGAGGTGGTTGAGTCACTATCCCTGCATGTGGTTAAAATCATCTAGATGTAGTGCTCAGGGACGTGGTTTAGAAGTAGGTTGTTAAGAGTTAGGGTAGTAGGGTTTGATTGCAGTTGTACTTGATGATCTTGAAGGTCTTTTCCAGCCTGAGCAATTCTACGATTTTATGAAGTTGCAAAGGCACTGGGTAGAAGAACCCACTGTAGAATAAAAGATGGCAAAAGGGCAGGAAAGAAGCACAGAACTTACTAGCCACCTAAGAAACAAAAATCCATTATCTTGACATGACGGTGAGGTAATTCATTAGTGAAACAATATTTAACTGCCAAATAAATCAGATGTACCTAGTGTCAGGAGAAATTTTTTTAACAACTTGTTTCTTAGCTAAAACAAGAAGAGGGCTTTTGGATCTTTCTCTAGAACTGCAAGGAATGTGGGCAGTTCAGTACTGCTATTAGTTAAGTTTTATATCAATAATTGGCAAATATGTGAGGTTATTCTCAATTTTATCATTATTAGCTTTATTTCCACAATTCCTTTCAAGCACAGACAGAAAAATCAGCACAATAAACACAAAAAGTGAGAGAAAAACATTTTATTTGTACTGAGGCAAAAGGAGCTCATCTCACTTACATGAGCTAAGGAGATAAAAGGAGAGCAAATGTTTTTGAGAATTTACAGACAAAAATAAAAATACACTTATCACACCAGTACATGATTGAATTTCCTATGTCAAAACTCTCTTCCTCCAGACTTGGCACCATTTTCATTGCCCAGCACTATATTTCACGTCATCATTCGTCAAAATGTCATATTACCTATGTAAACATCTGTTTTATGTGTAAACTTCAAAAAGAATGGGAAAACCTACTAATTTATGCCCAAAAAATTGTTAACTAAATATCAAATAAATTACAGCATATTCTCTGTAACATTGTTTTAACAAGAACTACAGCCTATTTAATTCCTAACAGAGAGGGTACAGAAAAAGCTGATGTGCAGCATCACTCATTAGTATAATATTATTAAGGCAATAATAAAATAGATAATATACTTCTTTATACTAAAGCATACTCGCCAAAACAAAAGTCAAGGCTGTGCTCTGCCACCTCATTTATGTAGTGTAGAATTTCTTGTTAGCTCAAGCTTTTCATTTTGTGCAATATCAGATTTCTTTATTATTATTATTATTAATTTATTTTTACTTTTTCAATCCAGATTCTTCACATGAAAAGTAAGAAAAACTCTGTTCCCAAAGAATCAATGAAGGTAAATATAGGAAACAGGAAATATATGAAGTTAAATACTTCTAAAAAAAAAAAAAATAAAATAACCAACACATGAACAATAACATCACTGCAGAAGAGTTCAACAACCTAAGTCAAAAGATTGAATTAATACTACTTTTGTAACCTTTTTTGTTCCTTCTTTGCTAACTTCATGCTGAATTTGAATAAGCGAAAGTCATATGTCAGTCTGGAAAACATGACATCACCAAAGATGTCTTTTACTGTTCAATGTGGCTTTGTAGTGCGCAGCATGATCAACTTCAACCACTCGAGAAGGAAAGAGAAAACGTTTCAAAGCTGTTGAAAAAAAACTAAAAGTAATTATAGTATCACAGTAATCAAAATGACTGCTCTCTTTCCTCTCATAACTTAATCTACTACTTGTCATTTTTACAAACTGCAGTTCACATTAAAACATTTTGTGATAACAAAAGTTTTTCTTTGAAAACAACACTGCTTTACATCTGGTCAGGCAGCTTGTGCACATCAGAGCATTCTGTCTAAAGAGACACAGAAAAAGGCAAAGGAGAAAAAGCTGAAATATGGCTACAGCTTATCTGCACCTATAATGCACTACACAATCTCATGCAGCACTAGAGACAGCAAGTTTCTTCAGATGATCCATAAATACTTGCAAGCTGACATCATCAGTAAGAATGGGTGCTCCAGATTCCTATAAAAGAAAACAAAGAGAATAGATTAGTTATTGTGAAGAAAAAGCATTTTAAGGTACATATGTTTCATTGACAAACATCTCTCTAAACTAAAGTTTGGAATGATCTTAAAAACATGTAATTGCTGATATCCTCTGACAAAAAAAACAGTCTACACATTTTCATATGTTTACATGAATTCAGGCACAAATCACAAGCAGGACAGGAGGAAACAGTCTCAGACTGCTGCAGGGGATGTTTAGATTACACATCAGGAAGACTTTTTTCATGGCAAGAGTAGTTAGGCACTGAAACAGGCTGGTGGAGCAGCTGTCCCTGGACATACTCAGGAGATGTGTGGACACAGGGCTTACAGATAAAGTTTTGTAATGGCTTGGTAGTGTCAGGTGACAGTTCAACTTTATCTGAAGGGTTCTTTCCAACCTAGATGTGACTGTACATTATGATTCTATGACCACCCTCTTTCCTGTAGTAATACATGAGTTGCAGTGCAGCAAGATATTTGCATCAATTAAAAAAAATCAGTGTTTTTGACAGATGCCAAATTCCAACTTTCAAATTTTTATAAGTAAAAACTTCCATGTCACTATTTCAGTATCATTCCTATCTCAGTGGAGCAAAGATGACAAGCAGAAATGCACCAGCACCACACCTACTACATCAGTATCAGACACTACTGAAGCCCAGACACACCAAAATGGAGAAAGGAAGGAAAAAAGTATCAGATCAGGTCCTCAGTGGCTAAGTGAGGGTCAATTAGCTTTTCCAAAGTGAGCTGGACCTACAGCTCTGTGCCTCCTCAAGAGTGCCACAAGTAAGCACCATATCCAATATATTCTGAAAACTTCCAACTGCATCTTAAAAGAGTAATCAACATGCACTTTCAGAACAAATAGAATCGAACTGTATGAAATTAGTTTTCCATTATCTTCTGAAAACGTTTCACATTCCAAATAAGGTACTTATCAGCTAAAGTATTTGAAAATCTTTACTTACAATGTTAAAAACTAAGTCAATCCATCACCGCCTGAAACATGGTCTCAGTGGTGTGTGGGTGCCCTCTTCAGGTCAGTGCGGACTAAATTTTTTTCCGTGGACTTTCAATTTTGCACAAAATACACAAATATACATGAAACAGTTCAAAAAGCTCAGGACAAAAATAAGACCAAACCCAGCTCCATTCAGTATTTCCTTTCAGCATTTCTAGTTTCATAATTTTCACTTGATCCAGCTTTCTTAACCAAAAAAAAATTAACAAAACCAGCAGGATATTATGAGAGCACACACATTACAGTGACGCTGAGGAGATTGGCACACTTGTTTTTTTTTTTATTTAATGTTACCCTAAGCCGAATTATTTCCAACATACAAGGGAAAGTTGCCTTTTCTAATATGTATCAAAAAGTCTTACTGGGACTTCTCCAGAATAAACAGTTTTCTTAGAGATCAGTTCAGTAGTTGTATTTACATTTACATTTGAAACACTTCATTTGCTTACTAATTAAATAGTAAGAAAGCTGTTGTCTGATACAATGGGAAATATCAAAACTCCAAAAATTTCCAGGTAATGCAGACACAAAAAACACTGAAACCACAGAGTTCATGAGGTATTTCATGGAAGTTCAAGGAAAACTTCTAAATTTGAAGGCAAGAGAAACAGTGTAAAATTGTGCCCTCTCTAACTCAGTACAAGCTCTTGAAGCATCTGACAAAAATAACCAACATAAAATTGCTACACAGCTCACTCATTCATGACTTGAAAACTAAGTGCCTTTTACCAAAATACAAGTACAGCTTATATGAAGATCTGTCTGATGCCATCACACTTTCATGAGAAAATTACACTGTACTAATATTCATGCACTGCAACATTTCTCTTCCCACTATAAATTTGAATTTGGAAAGATGACATACAACTGGGAACTTTTGAGTTTATATATTACTTTTTTCACAGAGAAAATCTGAAAAGACCAAAAATCAAGGAAATATCAGTACCTTTTTGTTCTTAAAAAAATTTTAAAATTAGTTTTCTCTACGGAAAAATAAAGTCTACTGGTCTTTATGTGTGTTAAGTGCCCTCACTTAAGGAATGTGAATACAGCTAGGAAAGTTGGCATGAAAGCATCCTAACAGAAGCTTAAAACAGAAGATAGATGATTTTTTTGTCTAAAGAAATGAATTTTTTTTTCTTAACTTTAAAAGTTCTGGGGGCATCAGGCCAAAACTGCTTTATACAGTTTCAAAATTTGACATTACTACTTTTATGTATGCAACATCTTACATGATTTCTGAAATAGGGTGGAAAAAAACAAATATTAAATTTTACATGCAAGCTTAATTGTCAGATTCATGCTTACCTGTCCCCATGCATACATATTGTTATGAGTCTGAGAGGGATTTACTTTTGAAAGCAGGAAACGTGCCTTTAAAAAAATAAAGCACATGTAACAAATTAATCTTCACAGGCAGAATTTATTTACTCAAAAAAGAATACCCGTGTACGTACCAGTTCTATTACCTATGGATAAAAACAAGCACAGATGCCTATTTAGAAGACTGAGTAGCCTCTCAACAAAAGCCACTCCCTGGATTCCATAGCTATAATGCAGAATTGCTAACAGTTTAGCAAAGAAGCAGGAAGCAATTTTTCCTTTTTAAACACTAGCAAATAAATTATGAATATCTATAAAGTACTAATTAAAAGTTTAAAAAACAAACAAAAACCCCACAAATAATACCTTTCATATTGGTCCAAAGACTCTTACAAGCACTGTCTTTTTTTTTTCCTATACATCTCAAGGAAACAGAGTTTAAGCCATTACAGTTAAAAAAAAAAAAAAAAAAAAAAACCAGGATTAACAAATTAGGCTAAAAAGTATTCCTAAATATCCGTCTCTGCAGAAGTTTTAAAATTCCAGATATTCACTTGCTATTTACACATGATTTAGTAGAAAAAAAAAAGCAAATTTACTATACAAAAAAAATCTCAAGACATTACAACACATCACTTCCTAGATGACAAAAATATGCTTTGCTATACCTGGCTTCCTCCATGCTCTGTATCAATGTATCTGGGCATTGGAAATCTTGAATGAAGAATTTCTTGGGCATCATCTACAGGAGCTTGAAGCAAGTGATGGAAGTTTTCATATTCTGGCATATCTTGGTAACCTGATTTACGCCACTGAGCTATGGTCTGGGAAAAGGGATAAGAAAAGTTTAGAACTAATTTATCAATCTTTCTTAAATGAAAACGTGTCATTTAAGTTAACTTTTTAAAAGCACACTGCAGACATGCCTCTATACCTGGTCAGGTACCCCACTCATCTGGACCCTTGCCCAGGAACTTGATTTTGTGGCCTTAACTCAGACCAACTTGTCTGATGATCTGGAGTGGTGGCTGAATTGCTGCTGTCTGCAAACTGCTCTGCTTGTCTTGTTCAGGTTCTCCATGAGGCCTCAGCCTGATTTATCATGCTCTGCTCCGTTACCCTTCCCTCAGGTAACAGACCATCCCATTTACTTCCTGATAGTGTCTTATAAAAACGCAGAGAACTTTGAAGTGTTATAGTTTATAGTTATTTTTAAAAGTGCATCTATGAGGATGCGATCCAGAACAGCGTTTCCCAAACTCTCAGGTGGGAAACAATTACACAGTTGCAAAACAGTAAAAGCAACACCTGGGTTCCATAATACTAGGGAATATCCATCTACTCAACTGCCAGGAAGTTTCATTCCTCTACAGCAGTGCAGACAAAGGATGATTTTAAAACACTGTATTCTGGCTTCTTACCCCAGAATATTCAGAGCTCTAAAATAAATGAGTGAAGGAGTAGGTAGAAATACTACTCTCAAACGCTGGAAAAATATTAATCTAAAATAAATAAACTGCATACTGAAGTTAATTCCTCCTAAACTTGTCCAAAGAAATAGGACTGGACTGAAGCAGCAAGTAAGGCCAGCCAGCATGTATAGGCAAGTTAGACTACCAGACTACAAACATGTATGAGGAGTCTGGTACTGGCCACACATATGACATCAGGCACTTAAATGCTTTAGAAATGGGCCTTGACTTTCACAATGTAGACCTCCTACAGAAAATGGAATATGTATGTAAGAAATTACTCATCTTACCTCTCCATGATATATAAGGATCTGGAAAAAGGTGTCCATAAGAAGAATGCGATCTGGTAAAATGCTGCTGCTATCCAGAAGAACAGGCTAAGATTTAAAAATAAATAAAGTTTCCAACTACTGTAGAACTGAGTAGCCACAAGCATTACAAGCTCTTTGAGTAAGCCACTGTATCTTCAGAACTTCTTCTATATCTTCATAAAACTCTGTTATTTTCTGTTTTCATGTTACGCTATCTCACTGTAAAGTTATTCATCTTGATTCTGAACATATAACTTCATTAAAGCAGTAATAACAGAACTTGTAAGTTGTTTCAAAATTATGCAATTTTCTAGTCTTCTAAATACCTGTAGCTTTCCTCAGTCAATGCTATTAACTTCAGTGGTATTTCAGTTTATAAAGACTCAGTGGTTATTCAAATATGGGTTTTGAGGGTTATAGGGATGGGTTGGGTTGGTTTTGGTCTCGTCCTCACAGCTGTTACTACCATATATACATTCCAAACCTATATATAGTAAATACTGATGATTTATGAAATCTAATTTTAGATTTGAAATTTTTAATTCACCTTCTTAAGGGCAGTGTTACTATGTTAGTTTTATATGATTTCACTGAATTAGCACCATCTGATTTAATTGGATCAGCTACATTAGAAACAGCGAAAATATTTATTATTCCAAGGAGGAAAAAAAAAGTTATTATTCATTCTACAATGAAGTGCCAGTTCACATTCTGATCAAGTGGGAGTTTGATCATGCTTCCATTTTGCATTACCCTCGTGAGTAATTTTTCTTTATACATGGAAGAACGATCTCACAATTCTGAGTAGCTCCTCACAAACTCCCTCATTAACTTAAATTAAATTCCACAGTTAGAAGCCTTTATCTTTATGACATAGTATTGAAAAATCCTAACAGAAGTTAGGTTCCAGCTGCCAAGATCCTTGCCTACTATGTTCATTTTTACTGCATCAGTTTCCTCACTCTTTCTTTCCTTACTACTTTTGTGGCCTCCTATCTAACTCATCTTTTGTATGCTTTTCAGAAGATTTTTTTTTTTTTTTAGGTTTACACAGTACATGCCATTATACAGTCTGAGATTCAGTACAAAATATGGTAACCACACCAAAATTAGAAGGTTTGGATGAGGGTACCGAGGTAGAGGGAGTTTTGTACATCTTAAAGAACAGTTGTTTAATTTGAAAAGCATATTAAAAAAGTACATTTTGAAATATTTTTTTTTGTTGATGCTTACATTCCACCACTAAAAAAACCAGAACTACTACTGCTCTCAAAAAGTAACAAAAAAGACTTCTTAGTTTAAAAGAAAGTCTTTCAACAAAGTAAGATCTTCTCTGAAGACTCCTATGTTAGAATTCTGAGATGCACTGTTCTTTGTTCTATACAAAAAGAATAGTTTCTCATATAAAACATTTTAAAATGACATTATAATATGTATGACAATGAGGACAACGTTTCTCCCTGAGAACAGCATCCTTTAATGTACAGCTAGGTAACATGCAATGATACCTCTGGAGGTCCATTGAAGGAGTAAGCATAGAGAATTGGCTGAACCATGATAAGCGACTGTGTTAAGTCTTGACGCATAAAATGGTGACGATAGTATGAGCTCTCATCTGGACTGTTGTTAAAAACTTGCAAGAAAGGAGATCTTCTCAAGTGAAACATGAACTGCAAAACAAAAATCATTTATTTGAACTTCCACAAAATACACATACAAAGTGAGAAATATTTTTAAGGAAAACAAGGTACAAGAACCAACACCACAGCAAATTGGAAGTTTCAGAATCACAGAAACACATAATGGTGAAGTTTGGAATGGACCTCAAACATCCTGGCAGTGAATCAGCCAGGGGTGCTCAAGAAGCTTGGAAGGGGTACAGCCACACCAGCAGAGCCAAACAGACCACAGGACATATCATACTATTTTGGCATCATGCTCACAATTTACACTGGAGGCAGCTGGCCTGGAGGCTGCCGCTGCTCAGGGACTAGCTGGGTGCTATTGCTATGTTTTGCATCACCTTTTTTTTTCCCCCCTTTGATTATACTATTGTCTCTGGTTTTTTTTTTTTAGTCCTCTTTCTTTTTAAAGGGCCTTCATGTGAACCCCGAAGTTCTCATTTTTGTACTTCCAATTCTCTTAACCCTCATCCCACTATTTACCAGTGCTAAAACACAAAAGGTCTTTTCACTCTAATATAAACAAACCTTCCTTCTACTCACCTGTGGGTAAAGTGAAAAGGTTTCTGAAAATCTGAAAGAGCTTGGATCATCCTTGTGATATTCTCCAAATTTCTGACACTGGAGTGAAAGAAAATTGTATCTAAGTTCAGAAACATGGTAGATTCATCATGCTGTTACTGTAAGCTTGTTCAGTTTTAATAAACATACAATTTGAGGTGCCTACACCTTTGTAAGCAAACAGAAACCTAGAAAAAAAATACCCTGACATCAATTCTTAACACTCAGTGATTCACATGAGGCTTTAATGGCTTTTTGTTTTCCATTTAAATCACTGAGCAGAGTTAAATGATTAAACATCCCCAAAGAACATAATGATTAATAATTTAATTTAAAGGTACTTAGGCGAAGGAAATAATAACCCAAAACAAACAAGAAAGAAAACTGATTTTTTGAAAATAAAGAAGTGGTTTGGAAAATAAAGAAAATTTTGACTTTTTTTGGCTTAAATTAATTAATCTACAAAACTCCAATAACTGCTAGCATCGTTTCAGATTTTCTCTGTTGCTGGCAGTGCCAAGCGCTGAGGACTGAGGAGATACTAATAAATCAAGGAAAAATAGAGCTGCTACTTGTGGAAATATTCCCCCCCCTCATCCCGCTTTTAAGAAAGAAGCACTGAATGCTAGTGAATTATATTGTCTTGAGACAAGAAAACAATTTCATTCTTAATTAGCTCTTCTTACCAGTCTTATAAGTTGTCTATCCAGCCACCTAAGTACATCAGGCCCCTCTTCTGTCTCTGCTCTATACACTGCCAATCTAGCCATGAGAATTGCTGCAGCTTCCTGGTCAAAAGATGCTGCAATGTTCTGAATCTGTGTCTGCGCATCTGCCCAGCTGCACAAGAAAAATACACATATTTGCATCACAAAGAAAGGATCCCACCTTATAAATATACATCATCAAAACTAAAGAAAACTGTCCTAACAGTTTAAAAGACAATCTCATGCTGAAGCTTCAAAAATCTACTAAGTGTAAATGAGCAGTCTCTCAGAAAAAAAAATGAAAAAAAAGTTAATTAGAAATGTCCTTTACAGAAACGCCACATACCCATATAAAACAGTCAGTTATATTAAAAAGATGACAAACTGAAAAGTTAAGTTATGAAGAACACTGTCCAAAAAGATAGTCACACATCTTTACAGTTTTCTTGTGTACTTGCTCTGGGACCTAATTGTTCATTCCCAATTTACAAGGTGTACTACTATTCTGTTCTTTTATTACTCATCAAGATGATTTCAATGATTTCACTAATACAACAAATGTTAACACGATACTCATTAGCAGAAATGGCAATGCTTTTTTTTTTTTTTTTTTTAATAATCTGAATGTTCCATCAAATCAACCAATCAAAAAATCTTCATTTTAAAGGGAACATCATTTAACATTGGAAAATATCTTGCTAATACTAAAAATCACTTTCCAAAACTGAGAAGTAAACTGAACCAGGGAAGCTTCGGGTAAACATTATACACAGAAGAACAGGTACATGCAAGCCTCTGAATTGCAACTAACACCCAAGAATTATGGCATAAGGTGACCTTTATCATTCCCTAAGCCTCATCATCTCTTCATCTTTGGCCACAGAATTTCACTCGGTGTTTCCTGTTCATCTAAAATCATTTGGGTTACTTCAGAGCACTCCCAAAACTTTATTATACAGCTACTGCAACCTCTTGAAGAGGATAAAGCCCACAGAATATAACAGAGATAACTGTCTTAGGAGTTGCCTTCACCATCTGTGGCACTAAATAACCCAGAACAGTGGATCAGTTATAAAAATTTAAAGATTGAAAGGCAAATATGTATTTTCTTCTTCAAATACAATTTGCCACAGGAAAAAAAAAAGAAAAACCACATACTTTCTGGCAACTGTGGTCACTCTGATACGCCTTTGTCCACTGGAATGCTGGTACTGAGTCACAAACTGGATTGCACCACGTCCTCCTTGAGGAATTGGAGCATTGTGCTAAGCATGGAAGGAAAAAAATAAATGAAGGAGGCTCCCAAGATCTTGCAATGTAATTTGAAAATTAACAAACGAATGGATAGAACATGACAAAACATTTTCACAAAAAACATGTGAAATTCTATAAATGCATTGACTGATGCGTTTATCATACCTACTATTTTTAGTAAACATAGCTAATAAGCTTGGAGACTGTTAAGGCATATAAGGAACATACTAGATACTTACAGATTCTCTCTCCTTCCACACACCCTCACAAACAACAATATTTTCAAGACAACTGTGTTAGAATCTAATGAAATCAACAATTGTACCTGAACACCTTGGAATTACAGGACAGCAAAACTGGTATAAAAAGTCAACTCTTTAATCCCATAAAGCAACACTGAAAAGATATAGACTGGAACTTAGGCAGAAACTGAACTTTCGAAACTCTGATCAATTAGAAAAACAGATTTCCAATACTGTCAACAAGGTAAATAATTTCAAAAGAAAAGGACAACTGAAACTGACTGTGACATACCAAGACCAGATCAGTTATTTCTGGCTCTCCAACATAAGATTAAAATAAATATTCAAAAAGCAAAATAAAAACAGTTAAGCTGAAGTTTTACAATCTATGCCTTTGCAATAAGGTATGCAATGTGGCATACTAAATACATAGAATACATAGCTCGCTGCTTTCCTGAGCAGCAAACATTTGAAAGAAGGAAACGTACTAGAAGAAAACAGTGCATTTGCTTGCCATGCTTCTATGCTCTTCCCTGAAATCTTTCTGTGCAAGAGAGGGGAACAGATTATATGCCCCTTTATCTGTTTCACCAATCCTTATTTACTTTACTTACAAATATCACCAAAACCAAAAGTAAGATGTAGCATTACGGAGTGATTACTTTGTAACTAAAAATAAATATTAAAAAGTACTTCTAAATTAACAGATTGCAGCATCTTCACGTATTTTAAGTATTTGGACTTAGATTATGAACCTCAACCAAAAGTTCTGAAGCACTTCGAATCTCACTCATTATCCAAGAAGGAGATCAACTCATCACTAATCTGTTAATGTCCATCTCCTTAACTTCGATGCTACAGAACAGTAACATAATTTGTATACCTGCAACTGTGCTTGATCAAAAAAAAATAAAAAGAAAAAAAGACCACATAGGCTTCAGCAATCACATAAAATCAAATTAACAGACAAGTAAACAAACATGTATCACCTGGTTGACCACTTCAAAGTAGAGTGCAAGAGTTGTACTTGGATTAAGTCCACAGATTTTCCACTGACAAGTACCCCCTGTTCCAATCTCCTGTAAACAGATTCACATAACAACTTTACAAAACAGAAATATTGTTATATTTGCAACAGAGCATCTATCAACCACAGACAACACAACACAATTATTCTGTTATAAGTTTTCTCCCTGCTCACTCAGTCATCATCCCAGACAAAAATGACACAGCTTGCAATACAACTAGTGTATTGAATGCAGGAATGATTAAAAAAAAAAAAAACCCACAATCATTAAAAAAAAAATAATGATCTAAAAAAAATAATGAAAAAGTTTAAAATACTAGAAAGGTAAGAAGATGCTTTTCCAGTTACTCTGATTCCAAGTCAAAAAGGAACACAACATTAACCAAAGGCAGTTAAGGTAAGCTTCTGACCTCTGGAGCCATTCCTATCATGTTGTTATATATATTCACTACTATAGCAATGAGGCAGTATATATGTCCTTCATTAATTAAAGGATCATTGCATATTGAAGAAACATCACAAAAGAAGTAAAAAAAATGAATACTGAGCTTCCCAAAGCATTAAGAGGTATTAAAAAAAGAAAGAGATGCACCTGCACTTTCAGCTTAGCAGCAAGAGGAGGAAATTTAGACTGAGGAAAGCCAAACAAAGAATGTATCAGATCAAAACTCTCTCCTGAAACTATGTAACATCTTCCAGTGAAACGCTGCTAGTATGGATGACATCTCACACCAGATTATGATTTCTTGTTCCAATTATCACTGTTCCAACTCCAGAGTTCCATTGCACTAAGCTTTAGCAAAAACTTAGTTCCTTTGGTTCATGATTGGAAAGATAACACTTCCATCTAATGAATCGTTTTAAATTAAAACAATTATGAAAAAGTGGGATGCCACCTCATGCCATTAAAAACTGATGGTTGGTAGTTCATATAATAAGTAGTACCTAGTCACTAGTAACTAACAAAGTATCTGTATACAGATGGTGACATATTTGAAGTGGCAACTCATTTTTTTTGTCATCAAAAGAACACCGGTACCCAAACAAAAATGAATTAAAATAAGCTTCATTCATAAGGGAACAAGTGAAAACAAACAAACAAAAAAATGTTTGAGGAGAATTATACTGGCAACAGCTGCCACTGTACTCAGATCCTAAATATTAAAACTACATTAACTGTCCAGTTGCTACTTTAAGTGAGTTGCATATATATCTACATTTAGTTCACACATTTTACCCCAAAATTTTTAATTCATATAAACTCAACAAAAAGGTTTTTGGAATAGAAATTAATAATGATGTAATTGCTAGGCAAAAGACATGAATTCAATATTAAGTTTTCTACTGCCCCTTGTGATTTAAATACATAGCTTAAAGAGAGACCTGTACACTTAATTGCTTCTGAGGACCATTATAAATTTTGTTGTAATTTATTCAGTCATTCAAGTGATGACAGAGAATCTGTGCCAGACCATAAAAAAAAAAAAAATTACTGTATCGAGATTTTTAATTCACAAAGATGCTTCAGGAAAAAAAAATACTTGTGAAAAATGCTTCAGAGTATGCAGTTCGTAAGGGCTTGCACACAAACAAGGAACAAAAACAGATTTTTGACGTTTAAGCCATCCAAGTTACTTGTATTAATTGGTTTTGGTAATAAAAGATAATACTGAACTCTAATAATAACTATAATAATATTTGATAAGCAAATAAATGATGACTTAAGCCTGTTGTAAGAGAGTTACTTCGGAAGCCTGTAATAGCTGGATACTTCAAACAATTATTAAATGCATATTTGGTAAAACAGCTAATGGGAATACAAATGAGAAGAGGGCTGCTCCCAAACTTGTTTCCCCCAATTCTCTGTCTTTCTAAAGAAAATATTTTCATGGCTCCCTTTTTCGATGAGATATAGATAAGGATATAAATTTATTTTTAACAATAAAGCATGTTAACTCACTTTCTACTTGTTTTCTGTTACACCAGCAGATAACTTCACCATAGTAATTCCAAAGCAACCACCCAGTGAACAACTATAATCAAGTAACAATGGACCTGCAAGGTCTAATACAACTCAAGTCTAATCTAGCAGCGAACACGAGCTTATCCAAAGAACAGCCCTCAAGTGTATTTAATTTAAAATTGCAAAAACCGAACACAATTTATAGAAAAGCTTAATCCATCCTCTCACCCTCTTCAGATCCAAAAGTCCTAAATCCTACTTCTCCATAATGGGACATTAATTTCGTTTTCATCAAATTTTACTTACATTTTCTGAGACACAAGGTCCTTTAGAGTTTAGAGATACGCAGGGTCCAATAGCTCCAGAAA
The DNA here is from genome assembly GCA_036925125.1 of Oreortyx pictus. NCBI lineage: Eukaryota > Metazoa > Chordata > Aves > Galliformes > Odontophoridae > Oreortyx > Oreortyx pictus. Next base: position 37,312,762 of record JAUPFR010000006.1, read on the forward strand.
TCTTTACTTCCCTTGAAGTCTTTGTATTTAAAAAGAAAAACACATTGACATGCCACACTAAGAACTCAGCCCTACTTCATCACTAATAAGGAAAAATTTAATGCATATTAGTCTATACCTTTAGGAAAGGTTATACATATAATAATGCTTGATACACTTGGACAAACTTTTCACGTGGTCACATTCCACACTAAATCAGGTATATTTGCTTTAATAATAAGTACAACTGAAATAACAGTATGAATGTAAATCAAAACATGGAGGAAAAGTGCAGATATTCATAAATCTGAGAATCTAGGAAACAAACAGCATCGTGTCTATTTTCCAGCACAATCATTGTAATATTCAAAACATTAGATTAAAACTGAATACTTGTAGGATAAGTCTGTATATATCTCACAGTGAATTGACTCTCTGTATCTTCTAAACTTATCAGAAAGTAAAATCCAGTCATCTACACTCTTGTAATGTAATTTTGCTGTTATAAGTGATTTGTGCATTCCTCTACAGCTAAGCCTCTCATTTTCTTTCCTCTCATTTCCTCTCCCAACAAAATTCATAGTAACATTTGTATGGAAAAAGAAGGTTCCGTTATTTGCCCTGGTAGTAAAAACTTAAACAGAATTTTGCTGAACAAGAAAATAGCCACATACAAGACAATGTTGTAATACTTTCCACGAAAGATGGATGAAGGCTATACCTGAACTAGTCAGTAATAGCTGTCAGTAATAGCTGTGTCCAAGCAAATCCTGATCCATCACTTCAGCAGGGCAGAAATGCTACATTTAACAGCAATCCCACGGTAGTGTTTCACTAACACACTGCATTTTTCTTCTTACCTTTATTTCTAATGTGCCACCAAACCCCATTTTAAATTGTCCTTGCATATCCTTTGTGAATACTCTCTGAAAGGTCTGTTTGAATAAAGATGTATTGAAAGAGTCTCCCATTACCATGTAACCACTAGACACAAAAAAGAAAAATCTGAAGTTAAAATAGATAATTTATTACGCAATAATTAAGCATAAAGGATTTAAGTAGGTGTTTTTATTAAAGATAAAAATGAAAGACAGTTCATTGTGAGACACATTTTTGACTTCTTGGCTATCATTAGGTAAACATTTTGCTAAACGTTAGGGATTAATTTTTTAAGTGAAGTTTTGCCCGATTAGTTTATTAAAATAATTGTGATTATAATATATAACAAAATCTTTTACTGGGAAAATACTATGCCAGGCTGTAAATCTGCCTAACAGGAAGGATGAGGGTGTCATTATCAATGAAACAAAATATTGGAGTGGATCATAAGAAAGATTTTTAGCAGATTAAAATTATTTGACGGTAAGACACAGGAGGAATACAAGAGCACAAAACAAAACAGCAAAAAAAAAAAACAAAAAACAAACAAACAAACAACAAAAAAAAAACCTCCAGAATGTTTTTGCTAAATGCTTCCTGTGAAATAACCCAAAAAATGAAAAACTGCACCTTCCTAGATTACTTAAAACTGAATGGGCACATACCCAGTGTAGTTGGGACAGCACTTCATCTCCAGAAGACCAGTCTGATCCAATGCACACGCATATATGTCAACAACATGACCGTTTGTTGCAGCACGATTAGCCAAGGCTTCAAAATGCTAAATGAGAGATGGAAATACAATTTATAGCAATTTATGACATGAACTGTCAACTCCACGTTGAATCCTCGACTCCCAAAATTTCCATAAAGCATTAACAGACTGTATTCATACCGTATTCTAATATGAGACAGAAGAATACTTTTTCCTGATGTTAATTTTAAACTGGAATTTTCCACATCTGTGTTTAATTTTCTGACCAGCTGAGAACTCATCACACACCAGTCAGACTAGCAGTTCCTATTTCATCTAATGACCTTGATTTTTTCTTTTCCAACTGTGCATTAAGGAGTAGATCCAACTCACAGAATTTAATTTACTTCTCTAATCTCAAGTGTCTACAATGACAGGTGCCTGTGACTGAGCTAATAATTTAGCTCCCATTATAATCAGCTAAGATGGATTCAAAAGGTTCTGGATGCAGTTCACCTCCACAAGTGTGCATTTAGGATGAAATGAACTGTGCCTAAATACTACCATCTAATCCTCCCTCCAACTAAAGAAACAGTCTTAAGCAGCTTTTGCAGAAGTAGACAGTCTTACTCTAGCTATACCATTAAGCAACATGATCTGCTCCAAGTTAAATCAGGGAAACACTCTGAAGAATTTTAATGAGAGCTGGACAAAGTCCTAAGTCAATATGCTGAAATTTCTGGAAAAATTCATGAGGACATACAATTATTCAGAGATAGTTACTGAAAAACAGAAAATTCCCACCTCTTCATATGTTTACTACCTCTACTAACAGTATTTCACATTGCCATGTACTGTAACTACTTACAGGTAACTGCCTAAAACACCATCTCTTACCTTAGTGCCCTTCTTAACATATTTTGCATTGTCTTTCTCAATGTCATGCCATGATCTTATAGGTAACTTCAGCTCATCCCCTACAACCATCCCAGGTCCTTGTGTAGCCGGTCCACCAATGAACATCATTATACGTGCACCAGTATTAGGAAAAGTGCACTGCAGGAAATAAAAGACAAATGAAACAACCACTTTTTGCTACAGAAGAATATGGGCATTTTTCATGCTGATAAGATTTTAACAATAATTTAAACAATAACCGTACTTTTTAATCCTCCCTAGTTCAAAATCTCCAACTTGCCTCACTGAAATGCATGTTTAAACACAAAATTACTCTATGCATGTATAACATGATATTAATCAGAACTGTCATACAGAGCTAACATACATTCATTATTAACATTTTTACATATTGGTTTTGTCAGCTTTTCTGCAGCAAAACTCTAGTAACATAGTAGCACAAGTGTAGTTAAAGCTCTTACCTCAAGAAGTCCTACAGCTATAGAGAGAGCCACTCCAGAGGAACGTAAAGGTCTTTTCCCTTGTGGAACAGGCCAAGGATCTCGCTGCAGCTCACCCAAAAGATCAGTAAGATTCATATCAATCTTCTGCACTGGTTGTAAAAATCTGGAAACAAAAAGATGGAATTAATTTAGATTGCAATTCTTCAATAAAATTTATGCTAGTTGCTCAACAAAGCAGACACACATTAGCAATATCAGATCCAGAGCAATGCTTCTGCCTCACCAAGACAACACAGTTCAACAATGCTATTATAGACAGCAAAGAAAAGCTTGCTGATTTTGAAGTATAGCCACTGTCCAGAAAGAACCGTATCTAGTCAGAAGAACACAGCAGATAACCCTAAAACAGAGCAGATAATCTTAAAAATAAACAAGTGTCACTACTTCAGTGAAAAAAAAAAAAAAAATCAAAAAATCAGAAAAAAAATAAACATGAATACTTGTTTTCTCTACTAGAGACTGTCTACAAATGTACCTACAGGAAGGCTAAGAATTTATTATTATTATTATTTTATCAATTCATTACATGCCTCACTGGGTACACAGGAGAATCAAACATCAGTCAAACAGTTTCCAAATGAGAGACAAAAGGGGAGTATAAAGAGGAGCGTAAGACACAGAACAAACAAAACCTGATACTGACAGAAGTGAGGCACTAAGGCACTACCACCTACCAGTACACAAATCAACAGAAACAGTTATTTCCATATCTATATTATGCCTGTTTAACATTCTCTCAGGACATTTCAAACGCATCATCCAGATGATTTCACTACCACACACTGCACCCTTTATTTGCAGTACAAACTGTCAGGAAGGAAACAAAATCCTAGTTTCAAGTAGCTTGCCACCTATCAGAAGGCTCAACTCTTGGTTGATTTTTTCTTAGCACACAACATAAGTTTTCCAGTAAACTGGTACAGTCAAGACGAGTTTTTAAATGTTTTAAGCACATTACCTGTTAGAAGGTGGTGGCTGCTGCACTTGAGGACCCCGACCAACTTGTGAAACAGCTACTTTTGTGAGACCCAGCATTTCCTGCAGTCAAATGCACAAGTACGAAATGTATTTACAGAGTGTTTGCATCATCTGGATGACTTCTTTTTGTTTTTGCATCTTACCTCTTCTTGTTTTCGCATCTTACCTGTAGCTGCTTTGCAGACAGGTCCTTTGTTCCACGGAAGACATAACTTTTGGAAATTCCTTCACAGCCAAGCTCATGAACCTGCACCATTCGCCCAAAGGTAATGAGACCTACTAATGCAGTTGGTGGTAGGAGGCTAAGTGACATCTGCATTGATTCCTTCAGAGCTTGCAAGTCTTCATCTTCCATGCACGTGTCCACGACATACAGAAATATCAAGGGCATCTGAGGCCCACGCTTTAAGAAATACAAACATCATCACATGAGAAATAAATCTTGCAACCCTTACAGGATCAAAAATGAACAATACATGTTGAGGAAATCTTGATATTTTAATCATACTGATAACATTAATGTTCAGTCTAAATTATCTCCTTCCTCCGTCTCTAGTAATAATTGTTATCTAAGGCTGAATGGGAAATCTTTATCGTAATGAACTCTATATTAAAAAAAAAACCTTATTAGAATGTTGAGAGAATTTTGAAGCATGTTCCAATGTTATAAATCATTTAATAAACAGTGAAAAAGTGAAAGATTTGAATCAGGTAACATTCAGTAGGATTTTTCCTAGAAATTAACAGTTCTTTCTTCTAAACAAATTTTGCTTCACTATGAACAGATACTTCCTTTACTTTCTGTTAAAAGAATTGGCACCATAGAGATTCTGTTCAGCTTTTTTTCCATAACCTGAATACCTCACTGAAGTCTGAACTTGTAATCCTCAAAAGTAGCATTTTGAGTTCACAAGTTTGCACTTTGAGGTTGTACATTCATTTTTTATTCCCAGTCCTTTCAACTCCTTTCGATCATAATGAATGTTAGCTGTTCTCTCTAAACCAGTACCAACTCATGATTATTCAATTACAAACTTAAATTTAAATGATTAATGAGATATAAATCAACAATTTGAGTCAAAACCATTTGAGCAACCAGCAACAGCAAAGAAACCCCCAGCACAAACTTAAAGAAATACACCTAAGAAAAGTGCTGTATTTAAAAGAAACCTCATTCTGTTTAGGGGTTTGGTATTTTTTTGAACAGCAGTGTTATTAGTCATCCCTGTGTTCTTACAAAAAAGTTACATTTTCCATTTCCAGTTGATGACAAACCTTCAATCTACTAACATGCACATATGGACACAGTCATTAAAATGTAGTGATTAATTAAAATAATTTTTGTACGTAGTTAGCTTATAGATAATGTTAAATATCTTATTTAATGATTTTACCTGTACTACATATTCAATGCTAGAAAACTGAGGCAGAAGCTCAGCTGGCTGATTCATTTCAGATATGCCAGCATATGTCGGAGGAAACTGCAAATAAAAACATAAACAATAAGTAGAAACAAAAGATTACCACTCCAACAAAAACAAAAACACATGTATGGACTACTTTTTTTCTACAGCAAATGTTCACTATTGCTATAATGAAAAAAACCCCAATGCAATCTCTGAAGGTATAGTTATGTTCCTGATGTCAGTTTCAGCTCACAATTCTAATTTGATAAATGAGAATTTTTCATTCTCACCTTACAAAAATTATTTTTAAGTGTACTGAATACTTCAATTCTTACCTGATTTCTCTGATAACAGAAGTTACAAGCCCAGAGCTTCGCACGATAATCCACTTGGCTATAAAAATACAGCAAGAAAAGTTCATGTTGTATGAAAAAAATGTTTTCCTCCAGTGACTCTAGAATGTGTTTCTCCTAACTTTTCAAAAAATCTACCAAGTTAAATATTTCAACAGGATATTTTACATCATGTCTAGTCTCCCACTATCATCCAGTACCTTTCATGTGCTTATCAATTTCTTTTTTTAGCTTCTTGTCCATACTTTAGTGTTTGGAATGACATATGAAATGCTTATTCTGCTTCCAGCCTTCTACAATCATTTATGATCATGCCATTACCATTCTTTTGCTTAAACGTGATTTCACCCTCTCTCGTGCCCACTAGTGTATTTACTTATCTGTCACATCTTTTTTCAGCCTGTTTTTCCAAGTTAAGCCATGTAATGTTTTGGACTACAAACAAATTAAAGTTAGTAATAGTTTATTTTACTTGGAAATTAAACTATATCAGCGCCCAAAACAAACAGCATAACTTTTTACCTTGAGTTAATTTTCTAGAGGTGAAATGCTAACTCACAAGATGTGTAGTTACAAGAAAAATAACATGCCTGAAGTACATTGAAAAAAACTAGCTGAATTAAAGTCATGTTTTAATTATGCATGTTACACCTTAACAGCCTATACACATAGATTTCCTTATCTAAAAGGTTGAGCTGGACACTCACATGAGGAATACCTAAACACACTTCAGCTCTTGCACACTTTAATTGGCACTATTCTAGATATTGCTTTGTAAGAAAAATAAAATTTAGATAATAAAAATGAATACATCAGACTTACCATAAGGGGTTCAGAACAGCTCGACATGTGGTCCTGCTGCACAGAACCGGTTCATACTGAATCGGGGGCAAGTCTGGCCGTTCTTTCAGTGGTGTGAAGAGGGCAGCCACTGGGACTACCATTCTTGTGGCCTCCAGACGGCTTGAAGGCCAAACATTCCAGCTGAATCTAACTCCATCTCTGTCCTCATTCTGCTGGATAAATTCCAGGAAGGTTGTCATGATCACCTCCTCTGCGTATCACTAAAATAAATAGATAGTTGTTAGTAGAATGTGGAAATACAAGTGTTACAAAACACAAATCTTTGATTTATGTGACAGTTAAAAACTTCTAAAGTTTCCTAGATTGTAGTTTACCTTAAAAGCTTGATTCTAAAGATGACTTCCAATAAAGCAGATTAACATAATACACGAAACAAACTCTACATTTCACAGCTAATATAATTAGGAAATTATCAACCACCAGAGTGTGATATCAACTACAAAAAGACACCCTCAAATTGTTCCTATAAAACAAAGACTAACTTAAAATATCTCCTCCTGCAGTTTTCCACAGCTGCCATCAGTAATATCACAGTGTTTGTGCTACAGTATGGAGAACAGTCTGTCAACACTTTCATGAGTATCTCACAGATACCAGGAACAGATCCGTGCATCACAGTAATTGCAACACAGGAAACCACACAGAGCTCTGCACACTGGAACATTTCCACTGCTGCTTCTACTCAAGCTGCAAGGCCATCAGGCATAGGACAAAAATACAAGGGGGAAGAAATACTCAGAAGCTAGAATTAGTACAGAGAGATGAGGGATAGAAAATAACTCCACTGAGGGAAGAAAGGATAGCCTAGGATCTGAAAAGAACACAGAACACAGTAAGTTTAATCTTCTAATACATCAAGATTAATTAATTCATCGTTGCTCTGTGTAAAAGGCAAAGGAAAACTGACCCTGAGAAATGGAGTAGTGATACAATAATGTGTGTGAGGAAACAGTCACAGCTATAAGCACAAACCAAAAGAATCCCTCCTTTTAAAATTATCTCCTAAGAAGACTGACAACATTGCAACAGAAGCCACTTTAGCCATTCCACAAGAACCTTCTGTGAAGTCCTCGAGCTCCACATCCACACACTGCCATGTCAATTCCTACTTTCTGCATTGGGGTTCAAAGTCTTTCCTCCACGTTAACCCAGTCACATTTGAAATAGCTTGATATGGATGTTACTTTAACTTATCACTTATTGCTCCACAGAGGACAATGTACAAACATCAGTGTGCAGAGACTTATAAAGCACGTGCATATACACAAAAGATTTAGTGTATTTAGTGAGTTAAATGCTGTTACTTTCCAGTAGATAATTCCTATTCAGAAGATAGAACCTGCTAAAAATCAAGGGGATTATTAATAATAGACAGAACGACATAGAGCTGCAACAGGGAAGGGTCGGGTAGATGTTAGGAAAAGGCTCTTCACCAATAAGTGCTGGGCATGGAACACACTCCCCAGGGCAATGGGCACAGCCCCAAGCAGACAGAGCTCATGGAACATTTGGAACTCATGGAACACAGCTCTCACACACTGAGTTTAGATTTTGGGTGGTCCTCTGTGGAGCTAGGGGTTGGATTTGGTGATCCTCATGGGTTCCTTTCCAGTTCAGGATATTCTATGATTCCATCATTCAAACTTCCCTTCAAAAGCAAATAACGCTTACATATTTCAATTTATAACAGACGCGAATCTCACCATCTTACAAGTCAGCCAGTTCTGGTAACATTTTCATAGCTATCCATGCAGATTCTCTGGGACAGGTACAGAGCTGTGTAACATTAGAGTAGAAGAGCAAATCCTCCTGATCCACAGGCTACACACTAAAAACATCAGCTGCCTGAGAGCCACAAAATACACACTGCCAACCTCAGCAAACCACAGAAGTGATTTCAGAGCAGCTGAACAGCATCAGCTCTGAGTTGGAGTGACACGTGCCATGCTGCAGGACAGACATCCACAAGAATCCAACAGCCCTTTCAGGCTTGCTTCCTCCCACTGCTGAGGCTGAGCTTCCCTCCAATCCCTGCGCAGTGGCAACTTCATGCTGTATCACACTCAAATAAACCACACCTGAATTGCAAGAAGAGTAACACGCTGACTGGACAGGTGTGAGGTAAACAGTAGTACTGAGGCAATTATTACAACTGGGTGTAAGAGTACAGTTAGGACTTTCTAACCAGCACAGAAATTACCACGCAGAAAGCGACCCTCTGCCCAAACGGACAGCTTTAAAATACATTGCTTTGAAGTTACGTGGTTTTCAATAGCTGACGTAGAACTAACTGCAAACAGTAACGATGCAGTTTCTCCAAAACAGACCATTGGCAGAGCTCCTTGTTCAACTCAGCACCTTTACACTGCACTCGTAAATGTCAATAAAATACTATTCATTAAACGTTGGAAGCACACGCACACACAAACATTAGCGTGGCAGGAGTAAATCTACTGCAGTTCCAGGAGAAAGCCTTGGGATGCACACGCAACCACAAGCTGTCAAACCGATCACGAAAGAATCTTCAGTTTCACTTATTTAGGCACACGCGGCCATCCTTCAGACCTGCTTTCCCAGTTTCGTTAAGGACTTTCTAAAAGAAGCGACGTGGGTATGGAAGAACACACCTAAGCGTAAAAACAAACAAACGAGCAAGCAAACAAACCCAAACGCACCAGGGCCTCCCTAACACCGCGCTCGCACAGCTCCAAGCGAAGCGAACCGCAGGGCCGCGCCGGCAGAACCGAGCCGCACGTTACCGGGGAGCGGCCCCGGGCGGCTGCCGGCAGGGCCGCGAGCTGCAGGCCGTGCGGAGCGCTGATAAATCCCTCTCGGCTCCTGGGGTCCCCCGGCTCTCCTGTACGGACGGAGACGGGCAGCCCCCGCCCGCGCTCCGGCAGAGCCGTGCGTCCTCAGCCCCACGCAGGAGCGCTCCCCGCCGCCGCCCCCCGGGCGCCGCTCACCCCGCGTCCCGGCCGCCGCCGCCGCCGCCCGCCCCGCGCTCGCTCTCCCGCTGCCGCACGCAGCCGCCTCAGCGCTGCCGACGCAGTCAACATGGCTGATGGGAGAGTCCCCGCCACGTCAAGGGGCAGAGAGCGACGGGCCGGGGCTGGGGGCGGGCTGTGGGCCGCCGCTCCACGCCTTCCCCCCGCGACGGGCGAGCCGCGCCGTGCCCGGGCCTGGACGCGCCGCGCCCGGGCTGACTCTCCGCTTAGCTCCCGGCCTGAGCCAGCCCGTACAGCCGCTCCGTGCCTTACCGGCTTCACGTCTGCTTGCCCGCTTTTGCCCTTTCGGCTTTCTAACAAGCCTGATCTTCCTCCCAGGAGTGTTTGGACAATGCCGGGCTGCAACCACCAGAGGGAGCTTCGCCCCCTCGTGTGTACGTGTCGTCTCCGACTTTCTGAGGAAAAAAAAAAAAAAAAGTAGATATCACATTTGTGGTGGTTTCCAGCCTGAGATGATATTTTATCTCATATTTACAAATACCGAAACGTATAATTTATATCTATCTAATACCTTCATTGAAACTTTTACGTAGCCCCGATTGTGCAGTTTGGGTTTTGTCTTTTTTTTTTGTTGTTTTTCTCAGTTCTACACCGTTACTATCTCCACTATTGTCTGCCAGCTTTCTTTAGTCTAGAAACATGAGCAGATAAACAAAAGCACATCTTAAAGGGAGGACTGCCCTTGAATCCCACTGGCAGCTGCGGGAGTGTTCAGCTGGAGAATGCCAAGGACGAGGAACCTCCGCCGTAAAAAAATAAAACCTTGGGGTGAACCGCAAACAGATGCACAGAAAGGATTTTCAGAAGTAAGCAGACATGCTGTTGGATGTTCTCAGAAAGTCACAGTGAAAAGAGGCATGTGCCAAAGCCAGAATGTCTCTGTCAATTACAAGAAGAAAAGAGGCCGCTGAAACATTTTAAGAAGGGAAGAAGGAAGAAGTGGAAAGGTATACATATAAAAGGTATACAGTATTTCTGGGGTGTGTTTTGCACAGTTAAATTTCATTGCAATAAAGACAATCCAATGTTCTAAGCTTCAAGAAAAGTCTTGCAGCTGCTACCACAGGACAAACCAAGAGAACTAAAGAGGCAATTTAACACTGAATGGAAGATCAGGTAATAACACCATATTTACACACTAAGGGAAAATATACCATCGTCTTCCATCGTTAGATTGTACAGTAATACTATTTTACTTAACAATTTTCAGATGACGTGTCAGACTTTCTCAGGCAGCAGTGCCTGCCCACAGGCAGCAGCTTACCTCTTCTTTGGAAAAGTACTTTTCTGCAATGGCCGTGCATCTGAGAAACAGGTATGATACTCTGTTCCACATTCTTCTTCCTCTTCTTCCACTGAATCACACTGACCAGCTGTTGCACCGGCATCTCTGGCAAAATTTCTGACAATTTTGTTGGAGGAGTACCTGCAGTAATTTTAAAAAGTTACTTTGCTTAAGCAGCACCAATCAAAAGTTCGAGAAAAATGTGCCTCCATACAGAAAATATATTTTAAAAACATTTTTATTTCTGGAATCTCTTTCCGTTTGTAGTTCTCGACTCCATGACAAATAGAAAGAAATAACTTCTGGATATTACTTCAGTTTTAGAAGAGAACTTTTCGCAGTTTTACTCACCAACATTTTCTCCTTTTCTGTTGGTCAGCCTTCCCAGGGGCATTGCTGTGACTTCAGGCTGGCAGGATTGATTTCAAGTGATAACCGCAGCTGTCACACTCAACCAGGATGTGAGATCCGGACTCCCTGTTACACGTAGGTGGATTTGGAAACACCTTAAAGCAAACAAAGGTCAGCAGAGAGGAGGAGTTAGGGCTGATGAATGTTTGGAACTGCTAAAATACAGCCTTACAGAAAAATAAAGGGAAGAACAAAATTGAGAACATTTTAGAGCTACATACTCTGCTGTGTGGGCTGCGTTTAGCATACTGATTTATCATGCTGTTAGAGCTACGAAGGAACAAAAATATAGATTGAAATTTTGCACAGAAGGAGTTTGATAAGAGAGTGTTTCCATTATTTCAACAGTTACAGCATCATCCTTCTGTTTTTTGTTATCCGAGGAGTAACACACCTCAGTGCGAATGCTACTTTGATCTGGAATCCAGTCCATTAGTATTTCGATAAACCCATACAGCAGCAAAATTAAGTCTCAGCTAAATACTTCCGGAACTACATCCGAATTTACAGCAGTTACCTTTTAGGCAACTAATTATAACCACAGGTCTCACAGATCATCATTATTACTGCCCATCCACGGGCGGAATAGGCAGCATCATCAACGGGTGAGTTGTGAAGAACCACTTGCAAAAGGGAAGGTACGTGACATGTCGTAGGGCCTAAATGGGGTTATCAGGGGTCCAGTCCGGCTCAGAAACGGGGTTATCGCTCCGGGGCAGGGCAGCGTCCCCCCCCACTACACCCCGCCAGGCGGAAGAGCCCCCGCCGCTCCCAAGGGCCGTGACCCCCACGCCCGCCGGCGGCGCTCCGCCTGCGCGAGGCCGCTGCTCTCGCGAGAGCAGCCGGGCCGGCGGGGAGAAGCGAGGCGATGGAGTCGGCCGTGGAGGAGCTGATGCCGCGGCTGCTGCCCGTGGGGGACTGCGACCTGCCCGATGACTTCGACCCCACCGTGCCGCCCAGGACGCCGCAGGAGTACCTGAGGCGCGTCCAGTGAGTGGCGGGTCGGTCGGGTTTCGTCGTGGGGGTGTGTTTGTCGCTGCGGGTGCGCGAAGAGCCCGTTATTCCGCGGCGAGCCCCACGCCGAGTGCTGCAGCTCTCTGTGCTTCCCGGGAAGGCGGCGGGCCGCGTTCTGGCTCCGTGTGACAGTAGCATCCCAGGAAACTTGGGAGCACGCGAGCTTCAAGGACGCCAGTGCGTTGTGTATAACGTGGGAATACTTAGTAATCATGAAGTCAGACCCTCTGTAAGAACTGCGGGGACGGTCGGTTGTTTTTTGCGTGTAAGATTTCTGCAGGTGCCGTATTTCAGAGACATTCAGCAGTACGGCGGTTTGATTTTATGTTGTAGGATCGAAGCAGCGCGATGTCCAGATGTGGTCGTGGCACAGATAGACCCCAGGAAGCTAAGAAAGAAGCAGACAGTAAACATTGCAGTAAGTTTGGTCTGCTTTATGGCTTTTGCGTTGTTTTAAGACGCGAGCAGCAGGAAAGATGCGGGGAGGCGTGAGCATAACTAAAACAGCAGCTTTGCTGGTTCTTAAAGCACCTGATGAAATAAATGAAACTTCAGGGTTTGAAGAAATACCTGTTGAATTTCTGGGCAACAGCAGGCTTTGTAACTGATCAGTTTTAATCAGTAATACCCCTACTAGCTGACATAGAGCAGACTTTTAACTGCCTCTCGGAATCAAACGCTGTGCTGAATTTTCCAAATGTATCATAAAACCTACGTAAGCTTTAGAAGAAAGCAGTATGTATATTTAAATTCAAAAATATATCCCGTGTAAGGCAGTAAGAGCAGTAAGTACAGCTAACATAAGATGAAATCTTAGCACTATTTCTTCACTTTTTGATGGAATCTCTTATTGGAATTTCCCCTTATAAGTAGACATTACTGTTGTCATATTGCTTTTTTTTTTTTTTTAATCTACTTCCAAATATTTCCAAGTGCCTGATTTCATCTTTCTTTAATGAAGACCGCATAACCTGCCTATCAGATTGTATACTTGCGTTTCTGATACTGACATGGCCATGTGCCTTGTGACTGTTCTACTCATTTGTCTCACCTCTTCATAACGGCGTTTTTGTTAAAGGTTTGTAGATAGATTTTTCTGTACTGTAATTCTTTCATGCTAATCTTTAAAGAGGTTCTATCTACTTAATTGTCATTCTGTTGTTTGGTTTTTTTTTTTTTACTTACTGTCTTCCCCAACTCAGTACCTCAGCAAGTTGAACTTGTACTATTAATAGCATCCAAGATAAGGAAAGAACACTCTCCTTTTTATTAACAGGGAAATCGAGGCAGAACAGGTGGTAAAAAAAAAATGACCTTCAGTGATTCTTCAACAGCACATTCTGCATGTTTAATTTTCCTTTTTAGCATATATACACCATCAAGCAGGAGAAGTTTTGTCTAGACAAATTGTTAAATCAGTTGTCAGGAAATTACCTTTTCTTAAAGTGAGTACTTTTTATACATTATAATTATTGCCAGTGTTTCCTTAGATTTCTGGATGTCAGCCTGCTCCTGAAGGATACTCTCCAACACTCGAGTGGCAGCAGCAGCAAGTGGCCAATTTCTCATCTGTTCGTCAGGTACAAAATTCTGAGTATTATGGGGAGTGGGGGGGATATTTTTTCCTTGCACATCCGTGCTTTAGGGGGGACAGCCTTTTACCTTTCCTACCATAGGGTCATATAACATTTTGATCAGATTTTGCTAGCCAACTGTTTTCTTAAAAAATGAAAAAATAAAATGGAAATGTACTGTGAGGTTTTTAAACATCTGATGAAACTCCTTCCTGAGGGTCATTTTTAAATAAAACAAAAATATATAGCAGTGTTTACATTGAATGATTAAGAGTATTTGGGGAAGGACAAAAATCACTGTGATATTACCCAGTGACACTAAATCCAACAATGTTCTGCTGTAGAACTGAAGAACAAGTGAATTCTAACCCACATGAGATTCCTATATGTAGAACACAGTCCGATTAGGGTCCTTTGGACATTAGTTGGAGCCATTATGGTGAGAAATAGTGATTTGCTAAAATGGATATGTGTGGTTGTAGTGTTAGGACAGACTTTCCTACCAGATTTGTGCCTGAAGAACTGAGCAGTCTCTCCCTATGTGCTGTTCAAACATGGTGTGTATAAAGATATTTTACAGCTCCAGTGCTGGTGAAGTCATGTTTGTAATGCATTCGTACTGCATTGTAGAAATACTTAAATTAACTTAGGAAAAATATTACCATTATAAAAGCTTATACTTCAGTACAGGAGATTGTCATGGAGACCAGTTTATCTTATATGGCATCCCCGTCAGAAGAAATGTTCTGGGAAAGTATGCCTGATGTCTTTCGTGATTCTGTAAGCGCTGTATAGAGATGCAGAGCACTGTTGGAAACACGGTATTGCTTTTTTGACTGACCTAATTGTTCTTTCTGATGATAGCAAGCATAAGAATGGTCTTTAAGACTAGTAAAGCTTACTATATAAACTTAAAGCAGTAGACTTTAAAATTCCTTTGGCTTTAACATTATTTCCAAAAATCCCATATAAGTAACAGTTACTGAGTACACTCCTCAAGCCTCTTAGTATAAATGCAATGCCTTCACTGATTGCAAAAATTACTTTTTTTTAAATGAAAATAAGATTATGGCTAGGAATCAATAACTGTAAAGCTAAACAGATATGACTTTAATTATTCAGAGCCTGAACAAGCACAGAAATCACTGGCGGTCACAGGATTTGGACAGCAATGTCAACATGGTGAGTAGAATTCCTAACAGTTCTGTGTTTTTAATATACTCATTAAATTTGTGGTTAACCTGGCTGTACAGTCTAATTCAACAGCTGTTGAGTATTATCATGTCTGTTCTTTGGTGTCTTGAAGATAGCTATATTTCAGTGTTTTCATTTATTTTTATTTAACTCAGCCAAAACTAGAGGATGAGGAAGGCTGGAAGAAGTTCTGCCTGGGTGAAAGAGTGTACTCGGAAATAGATGCAGAGCCTGATGATGAAAATCTAGGAATTGATTACATAAAGGTGAGTATAAGGGGACTAATTTTCAACTTTTATTTTCACAGATGGCTACCAGAAACAATGCTACTGCTCATTACCACATCGTTCTAAATAGAAAGCAAGCTGTCTGGTGAGCCCAGTAGGACTCATTTCTCTCCCCTTTTAAAGTGAAACTGAGTGAAGCAGAGAACAGAGAACTAATCTATTACTTCAGTCAAAAAGTTGGGAAAGTTCCCTCATCTGTTCCCAGCTAAAACACACTAAATTCACTGCTAGCTGAACTGAATGGAAAGCTTTATCCATAGTCTGGTTTAGTGCTTTGTGAAGGTGCTTCCTGTCCTTGTGCATGCTACTCTATAAATATGCCCTTCACTCCACCTTTAAAAAAATAATAATAATAAATGTATGTTTTACAAGTAACAGCAAAAGCAGTGCTATTTGATACCAAATTTGGCTGGACATTATCTTGAAGTTGCTTTAAGATTGTTTTTCGGATTTTGTTTTTTAATGTCAAAGCTCAGAACAGAATTCAAAATAACTACAAATTTCTGATCATAACATTCAAATGTTAGTAAGGTCTAGCAGAAAAGTAAATGTTAATGATAACTTTTCTGCATTTTCCAACGTGACTTTTTTTCAGGTGGGCTTTCCTCCTTTGCTAAGTATTGTAAGCAGAATGAATCAGGTAAGCCTACATCTCAAGTCTACTTCTTAGAACAGTAGTGTGTTGCAAAAGTTAGTGCTGCCCGTGTTCCATCAGTTGCATAAGACTTACCTATTTTTCTGTGCTAAAGTTATTGCTTATTCCAACTGCTATTTAATGTACATGGAAAATAATATTATCTCACCTTTACCTAGAAACAATTAAAGCAGCAGATGTTTACTGTAACTAGATGTAAGATATTTTCTCCTTGTAATTTCTTTATGTAACATTCTAACGTTTGAGCCCCTCTTTTTAGGGGCTTACAGTAAGTTATCTCCTTTCATCTTTTAAGTGTAGTCCTTCAACTTGATTGTGAACTCTTAAATGCATTGCGAGACTAGAAAAACCACATTTACTACATTTCTCACCAGTCACTCTTATATAGAAATAATATGATGCCTCTTTTGTTATCTATTTATAACATCTTATAAAGCAATGTTCTGCATTAACAAAAAGCTCTTTATTTTTTACAAAGTGTTTTTTCCATGGTGCTTCAACATTTACTTTACCCTTACTTAGAATCTCAACCTGAACTAAATGCCATATAGAATATGGAAACATATGAGTGGAAACATATGTCTATATTCAAAGACAAAAATCACATTTGCTTTTTATATAATATAACCCTTTGGGTATAAACAAAACTTTGCAGGTATCACGTTGTCTCTTTATGTTCCTCTCTTGAAGGCCACAGTAACCAGTGTCTTAGAATACCTGATAAGCTGGTTTGCAGAGAAAAAATTTACTCCTGAACTGGTAATTTTTAATTTTTTCTAACTACTTCCATGTGAACACCTTAAACAAGAGATAAATTGTACATTGTTTTCTGTGAAATTATTTTAGTTTCCAAACAGTTTTCTAGATCCGTGTCTTGTATTCAGTTGTTCTCAAAGCTCACCTGATCAAAAACTACAGTGAACATAGACAGAACTTTTTGAAAGTTTAATTATAAAACAACAGACACAGATCTTTCTGGTACTACTAAAACTCCACCGTTTCATTTTCTCCCCACAGTAACTTAATCTGCAAAGGTTGGAAGAGTGCTGGGGAGAGAAGGGGCCCAGAGTACAGAGGCTTTGATTCAGACCAGTTTAAGGGGTCAGTGAGCTGCATGTTGTATTTGCCAACATGTCTGTTTTAGTTTGGAGATGCACGGTATTCTGCTGAAGGAGATACATTTAATCTTTTCACGTGCAGCACTGACCAGAAAGCTCATCTGTGTGGAAACAGATCCAATCTGATAAAGAATTCAGACGGATGGAGTTAATTAGCATGAAGTTCGGCCACAACTAGATTAACTAGCTACGTACCACAAAATAAATGAGTAATGAAAGCTCACTTCCACAATACTAAATACAGCTTTTTGATTTTTGAGTTACTTAATGGCCTTTTTGGTTCTGACTTTTTCTTACTGACCCAGTATGCTGCAGAGGGTGTGCACAGTGCTTCTTAGTTTAATCCCATCATGAAAGGCACTAGACACTGGAATTAATTTAAGAAGTTAGACTGGTAGCAGAAGTGATGTTTATAATATTACAATATTCAGTAAAGTAAAAAGCAAAGGATATGTTTTTGCAGTGAGGTAAATCATAAGGCTGATGTAACAGCATTAATTCCACAAAGATCTGACTGAGTACATACATTCTTTAGAATGTTTTTCCACAGTTTATGAAGTTAAAAAATAATAGTTATGTAACATTCTTTAGTTATTACTAAAATAGTGCTTCCCTGAGATTAATAGTGGAAACTGTACTTATATCTAATTCAAAAAAAGGAAAGAAAAAAAAAAACAGGAAATCCAGGAGCACACTCCTCACAAGAGCCTTATCTACAGGCACAGAATTCTACTATGCAGTATCTAATCTGGCCCTTGAAATTTTTCAATTCTGGCAGTAGCACTAAAATGAAATTTTGTTTAGAGACCAGTGCTCAAAACCTGTGTAAACATCAAGGAAATGCCCGTAATTAAAAACTCATTATTTTAATCCACACAGGGTAGATGGTTTTATGCACTGTTGGCATGCCTTGAAAAACCTTTGCTACCTGAAGCTCACTCCCTTATCCGACAGCTGGCAAGGCAGTGCTCAGAAGTGAGAGTACTAGAGGTAAGATTGAATTTAACGTCGTGGAAAGGACTGTTTCAGCTTCACAAATTATCAGAATTAATTTCCAGGTCTTGAATTCTTGGTACGTAATTTTCACATTTGAAGTCTTCTTGGAATGAAAGGAAGACTACAACATATAACACAACAGGTAACTTTTTCTAGTGGATGTGGTATTTGTTTCTCTTTCAGGAGAACAAGAGTGAAGAGCAAGTATCAGCTCTGAACCTGTTAATCTGCTTAGTTAGCAGGTAATGCAAACTGCAGATACAAAATAGCAGACTGTGTCCAGAGTAAGTGTGATTATCCTTGTGCTAACCTTGATTCCTTTGAAGTCAATCCAAGTACTTTGGCTGTGTGTAGCAAATGTAGTTACAAGGGTGTAGGACAAACCTAAGAGTAAAATAGAGGAAATGCATTGGTTTTCTTGGGTGAGCTCCCTCAACCACAAAGCAATAAATATGATAGAAATACTAAATTAAAACCTAGAAAGCAAATGGTCTAACAACTCAGAGCAAAGTAAGGAATGTGTTGCGTTAGAGTTTCCTTACTGTATCCCACTTTTCTCCACTAGGTACTTTGATCAACGTGATTTAGCTGATGAGCCCTCCTAGAGTTTATTGAGAAAACCATTTTGTGTTGCTGTAGTACTGACAGCATCAGCACACAGGTCTGAAGGGTGCAGTGTCTTTCTGTGAAGTACAATACAACTTCTTCAGAGCACCTTCAACATAACAGTACATTTGGGACAGCTGTGAATGACTTAAGCTGATGTTTAGCACAGGGGTACTAGTCTCCAGTATCCTCATTATAAAATGGCCCATCACTTATCTGTCATTCTCTCTCAAGCAGTTGTCTTAGTATAGTGGATTCTTCATTATATATTTTTACCATCTGAGTTATCCCGTGGATGCTGCCATTAGGTAAAGACTTCTAAGTTTAAAGAGGTCTTACATCACAGATGACTGTTCTTTGTCTAATACAAAACTCTCGGGGGTCTTTTTTAATAAAAAGAAAACATACTTTGAAGTGTTCTTAAACACTGTGGCTTTTCTCATTCTTCATTGTACTTAACAACTGTCTTTCTTCAGGAAGCCTACGCAACTGGGATCCAATGTGTTTTTTCTAGAAATAGTTCCTGAGCTTAAATACTGCAAAGAAGTACAACTACAGCCTGTGAATTACTGAAAGTTGCGTTTCCAAAACATAAAAGGAGGTAGTGCATAGATTTCCTGAGTAATAATATTGAACTTCATTGTAAACAGTGGCAGAAACCAGGGAAAAAGGCACAGCTGTATTCAGTGCTCTCCAACAGAAGCATTTATTCAACAAAATGGACAGATTTTTTTTCTGCGTGGTATCTTGACAAATACATGAGCTCACCTATTTGACTTAACATATTGGACAGGGAGCGCTTTGCCAAGAATACTCGTGTCTGCTCTGTATGTACATGTTGGGATCTCATTATCTTCAGCAATTGAAAATCCAGATTAGAGGAACTCTGATTTCTGCTGGTAACAGCAGACTGATACATAGTATTGCTTTTCACACCATACAGGAAGCTGATGTCAGTCCCTCACTATTGAAAAAAGACAGGTCATTAAGCACAAGTAACTGGTTAAGCCCTTAATGTAGCTTAGAATTATTAGCACTTCTTCATGTGGAACAGTAATCTTGAGTGTCAAGTGAAAATGAAAGTAACTACTACAGTTTTAAATCTAGAGAACCAAACTACAAAATGATTCTGTATGTTGATTCTGACTGCCTACCAAGTTGTGTGGGCCGAGCAGGTGTCACTGAAGTGTACATCTGTTAGACACAGCACAAGTCAGTCCCCTTAATAACAGCATTTAAAAACAGGATGAGTTGGCAACTGAAGAACCCTTAAAATGCACTCAAGAAGAATAATAGTTAGGTAATTCTCTGACCTTACAATTTCAAAGTCTGAGTCGTACAGGTGGACAACAACCACAGCCTTCCTGTAAACTACCAGTGTAAGTGCTCGGTGTATTCAGTCACACAGCTGATCCCTATAGAGTACCAATCACCGTGGTTACTTTTATCTTTGCTAGGTCTCTGAACAGTGTCATGGCATTCTGCTAGCGCTTTAGATTTTTCCTAGAACTGTCAAGTTAGTCAGTTACAACGAATCTGAGCTAGAATTCACAGTACCTGAAAAGATATGAATTTATTCACAGCTTAAGCTCTATAATAAGCCTCTGATTATCATGTCTGTAGTCTACAGCTTGCCAGCATAGATTCATAGACTAGAAAAAGCAACTATCTAGAAAAGGCTTGATCCATTAAAAACCTTCATGACATCATTAGAGCTTAAGAACAACTTCCATTGTTCCTGCCCAACCATGAAATCGGACAGCATACATTTATTCCAACACAGAAGATGATTAAAATGGACAAAAGTGTTCTAGTGCATTATTTTTTATATCTAGCCTGTTATTTGCTGGTCTCAAAGTGGAAACCGAATCACTATCACAGGACATTCTCACATTTCTGAAAGCCTGACCCTGCCAACATTAAAGTCTGATAGAAAAATCTGTTATGAATTTAAACAAGATGTTTTCATGCTTACCCACACCAAGCTACATATTGTTACGCAAATCTTGTAACAAGCAGTATCAAGCAAGCCCCAGTCTCCTCTGGGGTCTTGGTGATGTCTTTTTAGCTTCTGCTGGCCTAATCATCTTCCTGCACACACTCGTTACAGAAGTGAGTTGTAGCCAGCAATTACAAAAAAAAAAAAAAAAAAAGGTTAATATTTATGCACAATAAGCTAAAACAAATTGCCTTTGCTGGTTGTAGATGTCCTTAGCTATACAATTTTCTGGTCCAAAAAAACAAACAAACAAAGACCAGCCATTTCATTTTAGGGGCATAGGACATGCCTTTATTTTTGTAGAAATTAGTTACCTGTTCATATCATTCCTATACTCCACTGAATGCTGTTAATGAAGACTGTTGACTTATGCAATAATTGCTTCCTCAGAATAATAGCAAGTTGCTGCCTCACAGTTAGGAGTGAGTACGGAAAGGCAGCGGTTTGGCATTTGCTAGGTGACACAAAACACATTTGTTAATACCTTGGTACTGAATTAATTTCAAACCAATATACAAAAACAGTATTATTTTAACAAACATTTATCATACACTTTGGAATTGTGCTGCACAGTGCTATAATTTACATGCTACATACAAAGCTGAACCAAGATACCAAAACCACAGACAAAGGCTTTTTAAGGTAGATACCCAGATCTGAACACGCTCTACATTTTCTGTATCATCACCTGGAATTTACCTGCAAAGAGAATGCAAAGTCAGACCAAAGCATGAACTTTAGATTTATTGTTCCAAGTAGTTACTTTCTTTAAATAATTTTGTTGAAACATTACTAAGGAACGTTTCAGTCTTATGGTTTAATTGTGAGATACCTAGACATTAATCAGCTTGCATAGTTAGAACAGACTTTCTTACTGACTTCTATACATAAAGAGTGCATAAATAATTGTTTTTATCTTCAGTTACCGCAGTTGAGTTCTGGCTGTATGCTCTTTTGCATCCGATGCCTCCAAATGTAAATACAAGTTTTTACTGTAGCTTTCCACTTTAATGTCATGGAGGTTCACTGTCAGTACTTTTTAACAGTAAAGCACAGTGAAGTTGGTAACTAAAGTTATCAAATGAGCTAATAACCAAGTACCCTGAGAAGTACTTACAGGCAGGCATTGATGAAACTTCAGCTGTTACAATACTCTTTATTCCCAAATTCGATAGGCCTCCTCTGATTAGTCCACAGGTAAATGCTAAATACTAAATACAAAGTTACATTTTAAAGAAGTTTCAAGGTTGAAGCTTGTTGGTAAATACTGAAGAACCGAAGACTTATTGCTTTGACAGTATAAAACTATGGAGGTTTTGTTATTGTTCATCAGTGAACAAAGGCAGAACTTTCTTCCTGAACTGTACACAGAATAGAAACATCAGCTCAATGAGTTTCCACTTGAGGTGAGAACAGCTCCCACCATCAAGCAACTCAAACGTAACAACGTTTCAAACTCACTACGATTGTTTCTTGAAACGTGGATCAAATAAACTGTTCTCAAGTAAGGTGCATTTCTGAAAAACAGTTTTTGGAGACTAAATTTTAGCTTCCCTTTTGGTGGGTTTGTGTCCATTCAACTATTAAATTTCAAGTTATTATTAACAGACTAAGATGATTAAAATCATAGATCCCAAGAAGGGTACCTTTGGTGCGTGTTCTAAATACTGCTTTCCCGCGGACATTTGTGTCAAGAGACGAAATTTGTTGTCTTGAAGAACATAAATACCCTGTTAAAAAAAAAGAAAAAAGTTTTTAATTGAGTTTCTAACAACACATAATCAGAATTTTACCAATCACTGTCACCAACATGCTAACTTTGGAAAGTTTTTCAGCTGTTTTGCACTGTACTGAACAGGACTCAGTACAACTAAGTGTCTCAAAATGCTGAAAACTGTAAATATTTTTCCAAATAAAAAATGACTTCAAGACAGCCATTCTATTTAAATGAGTTTTAAGGCAGCAATATAATTTTCTCACAGTAGTTTACTATTAAAACAAACTGTGAGAGTCATGAAAAAGTTCCTGCATAAGTCTTAATAAACTGTCCTGCCAGTTTGTAATTCCACAACGCTGTGTATGAAATAGAAAGCATTTCAGCTTTTCAAACAGGGTGGCAGGAAATACATAATAAGCGATTACTAAATTGTACTCTCAAAATATGCACAAACGTGGACTTTAAAAAAGTACTTTTCTGAACAAAACATAAGAACATTCTGTGTTTCTTCCCAAGTAATTTAATCCTAGACCAAGACGAACAGAAAATCCACCTATCGCACAAGATAGCATTACTGATTTTGTAACTTAAATCATATTCTAGAACATGAGTACCTGATGATTAGTCCTCAGGTTGTCTATTTGTTTTTTGAATACAGTTGTCCAAAAATCTTTGCAAATGAACTTCATAATATCTAGTTCATCCTTGAACCTGGCTGTATCTTTTGTAAACCTAAAAGACGTGAGAAATACGTCAGTAATGAATGTACGTATAACAAGCAGGAAAATACAAAATAATACAAAAGAAAAAATGGTATTATACTACATTACTTTTGCGAATGTTACAGAGATGAATGTTCCGGCTGTTGTGTGGTTATCAAGCTAGCATCACTCAGATTTCACCGTGTAGTATAACTTAAGAGTAGCTTAGTTTTACCTTAATATCTGCAGCACTACGGTAAGAATAAAAGAGTTTGAACTATATAATCATTAAAGACAGCTCGAGTACATAAAGATACCTTAACGTTAAGCTCTCACATATACTACTGTTTGAAAGGGCTCATTCAGATATTGAAAATACTGGGGACAGGGACGGACAGGCCCTTCGGAAAGGGAAACCGTGCAGTAGCCAGTTATAAAAGCACACTTCAGGCCCACCTCTCGATCAGCCCCTGCCCAACGCGGAAGCCCATGCTCTCCAGCTTGGTGGTGCAGCGGCCGTTCTCCTGCAAGACACAAGGGCAGCCCTCAGCCTCGGGCCCGGCCGCCCCGGGACGGCCTCGGGGTCGGCAGCGGCCCCACTCACCCCTTCTCCCTGCTCTGCGGCGCGGTACAGCCCCGCCACCATCTCGTTGTGCAGCAGCAGGAACAGCGCTTCGTCCGCCATGGCCGCACCGCTGCCCTCACGGCAACGGCGACGCCGGGAGCCGCCGCACCGCCCCTTCCGGGAGCGGGAGGGCTCCGGGCTCCGTGCTGCCGCGCCGGGCTGGGCGAGGCGGAGCGGAGTGCTGGGCGGGGGGGGTGCCGAGCCGGCTCGTCCCGGGGAAAGAGGGGGGAAAGACCGCTTTTCGTGCGTGTTTTTACGTCACTTTCTATTCAGCCCTTTTCCTGCCGCCGCGCAGCACAAGCAGCGCCCGCGTTCCGTTAGAACGCTGTCACGGCGGGCAGCGGGGCTTACCACGGAACCGCACGCCGCACCGCGCGGGAGCGTGCAACGCGGCAGTCCGCAGTAAGGCCCCTGCTAATTGGCTCGTCCGGCACACGGGCTGTGGTAGCGTGAAGGTGATTGGCTCCCACCGCGGGAAAGCGACGAAGGGACGTCTCCTCAGCCATGAGACGTTCCTCTGGCCCTCCCGCTTTATGATTCGCGGAGCTGGCAGGCAGCGGCTCTCAGCCATTGGTTGAGACGGATGTCAGTCTGCCTCTGAGCTTCGTGATTGGCGGGTGAGTGCAGAGAGCCCGGCCAGCGGGGCGGTACCCGTTGGCTTGAAGCCCGCCTATTGGCAGGCGGCCGTGCCCGCCGAGGGGCCATTGGCTACGCCGTCCCGTCCCTCGCGGAGCCGAGCGGCGGCCGCCGGGCGGAGCCTCTCCCGCCGTTACCCAGCGGTGCCTTGCGCCGGGCCCCGGCTAGGCCGCGCGGTGGGCGGAATGGCGGTGGCGGTGCGTGCGTTGCAAGAGCAGTTGGAGAAGGCCAAGGAGAGCCTCAAGCACGTGGATGAGAACATCCGCAAGCTCACGGGCCGGGACCCCAACGATGTGAGGTGAGGGGCGGCTTAGCGGGCCCGCATCGAGGGGGCCGTCCCCGCACCGCCGGCGCGACCCTGTGCTGGTTGGTGGCGGCCCCGCGGGGGGGTGGGGGGGGAGGTTGGGGGTGGGGGGCAGCGATGGCTGCGGGCCCCGCGCCTGAGAGAGCGCGGCGGGAACGCGGCGTCGGGCCCGGGCGGTGCCGCTGAGCGCTGTGCTGTCTTCCGCAGGCCCCCTCAGAACAGACTGCTAGCCCTCTCAGGCCCTGGTGGAGGTAGGGGGCGAGGGAGCTTATTGCTGAGGTAAGGAACCGCGGGTCTGCTTTTCTCTCGTGGCGGTGGGCTGCTGTCTTTGCGCGTTCCGTGCGCTCCCTGGGAGGGCTCGGCAGCCGCTGCTGTAGCGACGCAGTGGAGCGGGAGCCCCGCGAAGGGCACCCGGGGTTCGATAGCGCTGCCTGAAGTGCCCGCTTTGGTATCGGGAGCTTTCTTCAACGCTCCCAGCCGCTGGCCTTGGAGTTGAGGAGGACCTTCTGAATTAAGGGAGGTGTCCTCCGGTGTCACAGACCGCCTTTCTTTGAAGCGGTGCGGAATCTGTGTCTTGGTCATCAAAAAACTGGCAGAACTTCTAGGGGGAATAGAAAGAATGGAAGACTCGTGCTTCCTTTGTGAATTTTACTTTTTCTACCCTCTTTTATTTCCCGTCTCTGTGGCAGAGCCAGAATCGAGGACAGACTTGTGCTCAGTGATTTCATCCGAACTGAGTACATAGTTAAGTTTCAATATCAAATTGTTGCTGAGGCCTTAACACTTCAAAAACTTTTGCAAAAACCTTTCTGAACCTAATGGGTAGCTTGAGTGTAGCAGCTCATCTGAGTAAGTTTGAATTCATTGGTTCACAAACAGTGCATTTAAATACTTAATTACCGTAGTAACAGTCAAACGATTACAGAACTGAGTAAAACGTGTGCCTTGTTCTGAGATCACGAGTGGTTTCCTTTCAGGCGTGGATTCTCGGATAGCGGAGGAGGACCCCCAGCCAAACAGAGGGATCTTGAAGGCGCTTCCAGTAGGTGGGTGCAAGAACGGGTGCAGAGACCTTGCTTTTTCAGAATGAGAGTTTATAACAATACATTCAAAATACGTAGGTGCAATAACTTAATAGCTGATTACTTTCTCTGTTTTCTTCAGAGATTCATTCATCACTTGTAAGAATTGTTTTTGGAGTTAATTGTGTTGAAATCTCTTTTCTGACTCCTACAGTAGTTTAAAGATTATTAGAGTAATATGAAGATTATAGCAGTAATATAAAGTCAGTACTAAGATTCTTGCGTGATGGAGACAAATCTCTAATTCTCTCTGCTGGATTCAAAGGCTAGTGTTGCATCTGGAATAACTGGGAAGAGAATTGTGTAGGGAATTAAACAACTTCGTGTATTTATAACGGGTAGAGAACTCAAAGGTGTTGAAATCACAGGCAGTGATGAGGAGCACTTCATTTTTGTACTTGCTCCAGTGTAGTGGAAGGGTGTTTCATGTTTCTTGTCCATCCTGCATATAACTCCTTTAAGTTTCTGGGCCTTTTTGTCACAGGCTGTAGTGAATTGGACGGTTTCTCTGACTATAGTTACAGTGTTAAGTGCCACATTCTAAAAAGCTTGATTAAAAACTCACACTAAGTAAAGCAGAAAATTTGTTTCAGTCTGCTGTATTAATTTTTGTATGTTAGCCCAGAGCTGTTTAACAGTAGACACAAATTGTGACTGAGGTTTCCCTTTCATTAAACTTCATGCCTACTGTGTGACAGCATATACAGAGATTTCAGGCTTTCTCACCTGGGTGGAGATCCATCTGATGTGGCTTTGGTTATAGCAAGCTGCATTTTCTGAGCGCTTCCATGCAGTGGTAAATCTTGACAAAAGCAACATTTGATTCTGAGTTTTCAAGTTATACAAAATGAGGACTGTGAAATGGCTTCACAGGTGGTAAACTGCTATGCCACCAAGCTGAGAGTAAAAGCTGAAAATAGCTTTCACTGGATACATTGCCTAGCTGTTCTTTGTTGTAAATCTCAGTTTATCCAAGGGCTCAGGTCCCAGCTCAATGCTTTGTCTGTTTTTAACTGTTTTCGAGGTGTTTGTCTAGGTAAAGTCAATAACGTCTTGAATTTGAGACTATTGTACTGCTCTCTGTATCTTGATGCATTTAAACCCATCTCCTGTTTCCCTTGTTCAAATAAACATTTTAGATGTTCAGGCTTTTCTTTTTCCAGAATAAGAAACAAAATCCAAGGCTGTGTTAAAAAGTTAAACAGTGCAGTGACACAGTTTCTTTGTTTTTACTCTACTACAAAATTCATATTTAAATTTAAATAACTTTTCCCACCTCTCACTTCAAACTTTTTAAATTTTTTTCCAACTTTTTTTTTTTTACAGACAGTACTGTCTTTAAAAACACTATTGATCTCTCCCCACTGTTCTGATCAACAGTTTTAGTGGAATTGTTGTTTCAGCTGTCTGTACGTGCTGACTTGTATTTTTCTTGGTTTAGAATAGATGCTGTCATTAATAAATGCTCTCCTGTGGCCACTAATGCTTTTTATTCCTTAGGCTGGGTGGAGAACGTCGGACGAGAAGAGAATCACGCCAAGAAAGTGATGGAGAAGATGATGATATTAAAAAGGTAATGCCTGACAGCGGGAGCTGTGCAGGAGAAAGACGACACTGTGTTAACTAAGTAGTTTGTATTTCTCTGTTGTAGCCAGCACTACCATCTTCTGTTGTTGCTACCTCCAAAGAGCGAACACGTCGAGACCTTATACAAGATCAAAATATGGATGAGAAGGGAAAACAAAGGTATGCAGGGCTCTTTTCAAGCATTTATGTGACTGAATCAGAGTCCTAGCCTAGAAAGTAGCTTTAGATTTTAGAAGGCATTATACAGATGCTGTTATGTATCAAAGATGGTTTTGAAGGCGTACCACTGTAGTGTAAATTTGATTTAAATAAATGTTCTGTCACAATATTTACGTCGGTATCAGCACATCATTCACATCACATAGCTGACAGGGATTCTGCTTCTCAAGCTATCTACAGCAATAAGATTGTTATTGTAAGAGTAATTGCCCTTTGAGTAGGGCAACAACTTCATTGGTTATTTAACATTTTGGACATTTACAACAGGAAATAAACCCAGAATGTGAATCTAGAGGCACGCGCTCTGTTGTGCTTTGCAACGTAGATTGTGTCAACGTATCTTGGAAGTAACCAGTTCTTCCTGAAATACCTTTATAGCTAGTGAAGATACATCACTTGTTGTGCATACAATTTGACCTTCCTTTTGCCTCTTTTTAGATTCTTACTGTCTATATCTCCTTTTCCTTGTCTTGTGTGTTTGAGTAGCTCGCTAAAGTTATTGTTAAGATGCAGTTCTTCAGGGATGAAGTGTTGGAAGAGCAAATCTGCAACAGTATCTAACCTCTTGGACTCTCCATTCAGCAGCCTACCTGGTGTCATTATTACTTATGCCTCAAGTAGCATCAAAGCTGCAATAGTGAACTAAATGAAACCGATGAGGAACAGAGATCAGTTAGCACAAAAAGACACTTTGCTTGATCTTCATTTGCAGTTGCAAGATCACTAACATTGCTGTTGCTTCCATCATGAGCTTTTGACTCCCTGCAGAAGGATTTTTGTAGTTGGTAGTGGACTTCATAGGGCTTCTGGCACAAGAAGTATGTCTGTTTGGAATTATTGTCTTAGCATTCTGCATTTGAGTTTTATTCTGGGGAGATGAGAAACAGTATTGATCTGTGTGTGACTCATACTGGAAAGAGGCCCTTCAGGAAGACAGCATCCATTCAGCTCTGGCTTTTCTCAGAGTCTTCTGCTTTGCCATTCATATACAGATGCTCTTGGTCAGGTAATCCCTAGCTTTCAGTTCTTTACCCATTGCTCTTTTTGCTGTTTCATGAACAAGTACTTCTACCTCTCCATGCTAGGCTTGTGCCACTGGAGTAGAGCCTTGGGGTACTAAGTGAGAAGGGTAGTCTTCTTTCTACTAACTAGGTGAAAGTTCAAGGCAAGTAAGAAAGTTGGCTTCTTGCTGAAGAGGTTTAATTTGGAATCAAATAGAAAGAAAGATAAGCTGAAATTCAGGAAGTTAGTTCAGAAGAAGATAATTCTTTGAAGAAATTTATGTAAACAAAATTCCTTAAGTGCCCTTAATTAAATGAGAAGAATTCTGGTGTGCAGTGTCTTATACAATAAGATATTGTTAGTTACATTGTGGCAGATAGTCTTTCGCTCCTCTGTGGCTGTGTTTCTTCTTAGTCCCCTCAGTGGGGCAGGGATGTTCTTAACAACCTTCCAATTCAGTGCCTTATTGAAATCTCACGCTGCATGTATTCAGCCTTTTCTTCTATGGTCCCCATTTGGATTTTTTTTTTTTTAATATTAGTGTCATTATTTTCAGATGTGCAGGCTCTTAATTCTCCCAATGCCAACTGTGCTGTGTTGCTGATAGGTGCTGTGTCTTACTCTTGTGCAAAACATGATAGCTTAGTGTAAGATATATCCTTGGCTGCTGGCAGTCAGTTTGTGTCCTATTGCTAGTGGCCTTGTGTGGTACTGAGCCTTTAAAAATAACCGTCTCTGAGGTGGAGAAGTTTATCTGACTGTTTACACAAACAAAAATACTGGTGCTTGAACTGAATCTCAAACTTCTTTTTGTTTTTACTCAGGAATCGACGTATATTTGGCTTGTTGATGGGCACTCTTCAAAAATTTAAGCAGGAGTCCACAGTTGCTACTGAGAGGGTACTTAATTTTAGTTCTATAAAATCTTCGGTTGTAAATAATAAAACCAAATTGCGTGATTTAACTTTTAAATAGCAATGAAGATTTTAATGGTGTGGGTTACAGATGCAGCAAATTGGTAAGAGTACTAATGGATTTTTGTTTGCTTTGATTTAGTGGAAATGGGTGGGGAAGCAGGAAGGAGACTCTAGTGATTTAATGATCCTGCAACATTTTTGACCATTGCAGAAGTGATAAGGCAGTGATTTCTGTGTGGTCTTTAATTTCAGTTCATCTTTAAAACCTAAAATTCAAAAGATCCCCTCTTTTCATTTTGATATTTCTGTTTCAAAATACCTGAAATTTAAAAAGAATTGTACAGAAACATGCAGCTTAATTACTACGCCTTCTGTTTAAATACAAGTGGCTGTTTGCCTTAGTAGAGAGAATGAGCATTCCTGGTTTTGATAAACGAGTGTGTGATTATACTGAATTAAAGATTTTTGCATAGCTTAGTGGTAACTTCAATATTTTGCATCTAGGTGGGATGGTGGTAGTCTTTCTTTGTATGCCCTTTCAAATTGTGGAGGCTATAGTACTTCTTACTGTTGTCCTGGATGGATTATAGAGTTAAGAATAATAGTTACTTGTTGATTATGAACAGTGTGTAAATGTCAGTGGGGAATTCTACTTCCAGCAGTCTGGAAGCAGATACAAATTCTTTAAATTTAAAACCTCTTCTGTGTGGCTTTAGCATTCCTGGCTAGCCATGTTGATACTCATTACTTTGAGATTCAGTATTTGGATATCCTACCATTTTATCTTCATAGTTTCCTATAACTTTTTGCTCAATTCTATTACAAGAGATGGTCTTGCAGCGTTTGTGTAAGAAAGACTGAGGGGTTCCTATTCATTGCAACATACTTTTTGAGGATATGCTGCTATTTCATACATAAAACCTTAACTCCAAGTTAAGTTAGGAACCTTAGGAGTTAGGACGCAGATGTAGTGTAGAGCTTGGACAAAAAATGCGTGTATATGTATGTTCTCAGACAAGTATTTTGCAATCTGAACATATGGCTTTATAAGGGCATGTGCATAGAGCACTCTTAGATTACAATGACATATCTAAATAGTGGTGACAGTACTCAAATTATCTGTAACATCATTTGTTTTGTGGTCTACAAACTTTGGCCTATCGCCCTTCATTTGCTTGTTATTTTCTGTGCAGGTGAAATTCCTGAAATCGATTTAGTTTGTCTGTCGTTTGGAAAAAAAAGAAGCTGTAGCTTATATTGAAAATTCAAATTGAGTGGCAGAAAAACAGTTAAAAGAGCCATAAGGGTGCATGGTTTTGTAGTTAACCCTTTAATTTAGTAGATTAAGGAGATAAAGATTATTTGTTCTGTAGGAATACCTTTAACAAAGTAAATAATTTATCCTAGTTGTACCAAACTAGAATGCATTCTAGATTGAAGAAATATTAAGATGAATATTTCTTTATCTTAGCAAAAAAGACGACAAGAAATTGAACAAAAACTTGAAGTACAAGCGGAGGAAGAAAGGAAACAAGTTGAAAATGAAAGGCGAGAATTGTTTGAAGAAAGGCGTGCTAAACAAACAGAGCTGCGGTTACTGGAGCAAAAGGTTGAACTTGCTCAGTTGGTAAGTTTTAGTTTTGCCCTCAAACCTTTCTATTTAAAAAAATGTGTATTTCTTCTGTATCTTAGGGGTTGTTGTTTTTTTGTTTGTTTGTTTTTTAATTCTCAGCAAGAAGAATGGAATGAACATAATGCAAAAATAATTAAATACATAAGAACAAAGACAAAACCTCACTTATTCTACATACCTGGCAGAATGTGTCCTGCTACACAAAAGTTGATGGACGAATCACAGAAAAAGATGAATGGTAAGTGTTGCTATGATACATTTCTGCTTTTGTTCTTGCCTCCCCTTGGAGTCTGTTGTACAAATTCGTTTTAACTCTTTCTGGTTAGATGCAGTAATTTCTTGGTTAGAACAAACGATGTTCTTGCATGGGTGTTCATCACAGGTAACAGCATCAGTCCTTCAGTGATTTAGATTTGTTGTTTGTGCTTTGATTTTTCTTACAAGAGTGCACGCGTAAGCTCAGAATGATGTGTTTTAAGTGTTGTTTATGTTAACTTTAGTGTCCAGATGTATGCTGATGCAACAACTGCATTTGCTGGAAGGCCCATTCTACAGACTGGAAACAAAACAAATCTTTTTTTTGTTTGTTTGTTTGTTTGTTTTGGTTTGGTTTGGGTTTTTTTTTTTTTTTAGGAGTTGTGAAGCTCTTCCTTAGTCACATTTCTAGTGCTATGCCTTCCCCCTCCCCCCCCCATGTATGTTCATTTATCCGTTTCAAAGGATGACTACATTTTCTTTTGGAAAGCAATTTAAAATACAGCAGGTGATAGTAGCCCTGCTGTTCATTTGATTACACTGAATTTATTTA
This sequence comes from Oreortyx pictus, assembly GCA_036925125.1. Classification (NCBI taxonomy): domain Eukaryota; kingdom Metazoa; phylum Chordata; class Aves; order Galliformes; family Odontophoridae; genus Oreortyx; species Oreortyx pictus. Next base: position 37,344,711 of record JAUPFR010000006.1, read on the forward strand.
TCTTTTCCTTAAGTTTTCTTCGTTGTCTGGAGTGGGGAATAGTAGAAGCTAAATCACCAGTCTGAATAGCTTACATTATTAAAAACTTCTTTTAATAGCTAATCTGCTTTCTGGTGATTCTTAGTGTCCTTTGTTTGCCTTATATAAAAATACAGTTATTATTCCTAAATACCAGGAAATGTAGGTACTGTTTTGATACAGCGATGGTTGGATTGATTTTAATGAGGTCAAAAATACTCCTAGCTTAGATCAGCAACTTTACTGTTCTGACACTCAGCAGAGCTGATTATCCCACTTGCTTTAGGTTAACCTGTGATCCTTTCGTTATGTGTGAATAGCTCACTACTTCAGAGTGAATGAAGATGAAGTTCTTAAAACTATTTGATCACTTATTGGCTTATAGTTAGGGAGAAAATACTTCAGTTTCTGTAGCTACCGGTCTGAAGCTGTTGTTTATGCATTTATTCCCTAGCAATCTTTGAAAGCAGGCGCAATGAATTTGCAGAGCAGATTAACAAAATGGAGGCCAGGCCCAGAAGACAATCTGTGAAGGAAAAAGAACAGCAGGAGGTGCAGAATGAAGAAAAGAAGGAAGAACAGAACAAGGAGCAGGAAGAGGGTAAGGTGGTTCAGCAGGTGGAAGAGTTGGAGACAGGTAATCAGCATAATGATGTAGAAATGGAGGAGGTAGGGGCGGAAAAGGGAAAAGTAGGTTCAGGGCATAGTGATGCAGAGAAGGAACAGGAAGAGGAAGAACAGAAACATGAAATGGAGATTAAAGTAGAAGAGGCTGCTGAGGTGAGGGAGAATGACAAACAACAGGATGGTCAGCATGAAGAGTTCACAGTTGTAAAAGAGGAAAATGAAAATATTCAGCCAGTGGATAATGAGCAGGATATGGCTGAAATGAATGAGGCAGATAGTGTAGAACCTGTAGATAATGAGAATGGCAAAGAAGTGGAACCAGAAATTGAATGTGATGCTCAGCCAGAAAAAGCGTGTGATATTTCTTCTCCTGAAAAGGAGAAAGTTATCAAAACAGAAATTGAAGCTGAACCTGAAGAAAAACAGGAGCGAGCGCCCGAAGCTCAGCCAGAACCCGTGGCTGAGGCCTCATGTCAGCCACAGTCTGTGCCACCACCACAGTCACCTCAGTTATCTCAATCTCTTCAGGATGCAGAGTCCCAGGCAGACAAAGATGAAAATGCTGTGGTGACTATAAAGGTCGAGGCACAGGCAGAGCAGAATCAGACACTGAGTGCGGAAATAAAAAATAAGACTAGAAGTAGAAGCAGGGGTAGGGCAGGGAACAAAGCTGCTAAGAGTCATAGTCGTAGCAGCAGCAGTAGTAGTAGCAGTAGTACTTCAAGCAGCACTAGTAGTGGAAGTAGTTCCAGCACTGGCAGCACTAGCAGTCGGAGTAGTTCCAGCAGCAGCAGCACAAGTGGAAGTACTAGCAGGGATAGTAGCAGTAGTAGCTCTACCAGTAGTGAAAGCAGAAGTCGGAGCAGAGGAAGAGGTCATAACAGAAACAGAAAACGCAGAAGGAGCGCAGAAAGGAAGCGAAGGGATGCTTCAGGAGTAGATAGAAGTCACAAGTCCTCAAAAGGTGGGAGTAGAGATGCAAAAAGTTCGAAGGATAAAAGTTCAAGATCTGACCGAAAGAGATCTATATCAGAAAGTAGTCGGTCAGGCAGGAGAACTTCACGGAGTGAAAGAGACCGTAAATCAGACAGGAAAGACAAAAGGCGTTAACAGAAGAGACCAAGCTTCCTTAGCCTAATCTTTGCAGCAGAAGATTATTTGAGTGAAAGGATTCCTTGTAAGGAGGAGGAGAAGGCTGCCTTAAGAATTGCATGCTGTAAAAAATCTTTTGGAAAAATGCAGACTGTTTACCAGGCATTCTTGTACTTTTTACATAATTTTGTAAAAGGTTACCTACCAAAATTATGTGAAGTTCCTGAAAATGTAAAAATAAAAGATTAACACTTCTTTGCATCTCTTTTTTTTTTTTTTTAATATTCTGTATTCATTAAAATCCTCTGTATATTTTAATAGGTAAATCTTTAAGTTGGTGTGATCACTTTTTCTGTATCATAAACGTTTTTTGTAGAAATAAATGTGTGTTTTAAATAAATTGAGATGTCTTGTTGACACTTAAATTCCCCTTTTAGATCCTATGTAAGGAGGCAATATCGCAGGAAACGTACAACTTTGTTTTTCCCCCCTCTATTCCTTGCAAGAATGGGAAACTTAAGACTCTCTAATTTCTCCAGTGCTAGCTAGGAAGGGAAAGTAGTTGCTTTGAATCTGTGCCTTTTTGTTTTCTTCTGTAATCACAAATTCGTAGTCAATTCTATATTCCACTTCTATGAAACTTTTTGCTACCTGTAGGCAAGCAGTGATTAAATGTGAACACTTAAAGCTGACCAAGATAGCTCAAGTCAGTCTGAAATACCGCTCTGACCTGCTTTCTGCAGGGACTTTGGTAGTGTATGTTTATGTTTTGAGGTAGTTGATATGTTTAGTAATGGTCCTTGCTTTGATGGACAGTGGCAGAAAGACTTCAGCTCGCTTCTCAACCAAGAGCCTGTTTTAGTTGCAGTCCTGTCTTTGATCCCTTCATACCACTAGGAATAATAACATTGCAGTGTTGGAGTTTCTTGGGACTACCTAATACTGACCTTGTGTGCGTGCAAGACTGTTTCCTGAATGTATTTAATACAACAGAAAGTGGTATGTTATCTATGAAAATGAACTCTGTTTTATATAATTTTGTATGAATAACAATAACATCTGTTGCTGTGTTCTGTACATGTGCAAATAAATGTGGCTTTGTAGACTATTCTCAGTGCCTATGTCTTTTTCTGTAAGACAGGTGTACTGCCTTTGTATGCTTAATGCATGTATCATAACTGCACGTGACTGTACCTTAGTTCTGTATCCAAAATCATTTGTAGAGGTTTTAATTAATGTCTAATATCTGAATGTGAAACACTGCCATCATCTGGATTGTCTGGTCAGGACGAGAATTCACCTTGTGGTGAATCAGACCCTGGGGAATCCTGGAGATACTTCTGAATGGAAGTGAGCAGTAAGTTGATTCTAATTCATCAAATACTATGCACATGCTCTTCTGGAACATGATATGCTTATGTATAGTTCCTGTTCGGGAGGGTGTTAATTTTTGGACGCTTCCGTACTCAGAGCAGTGAGACCTTCGAAATACTGATCCTCATTGCTTACAGAAACATGTATGGCAAGGGATGAAGTGGAATTTCTTCCAGGAGGGATTTAAACACTAGAAAAACTCAGGTTTCTTTTCTCAATGTATTATTCAGATTATTCATTTGTTCACTACTTCGGTATCCTATCTACTCTGCTGCTCAACAAACAAGATTCCTTTTTACCTCTCAGAAGCCTTCTGCCCTTATCTCTGGAGGAAAGTGACTAGTGTGGTTGTTTTATTTTTTTGTTTTTTGTTTTTTAAGTAAAATGTTAAAGTATCTTAAGGTGTTAAACATAGTAGTTTACCACAAGGAACAAATTTTTATACTGAGCAGCTGAGCATGTGTTACTGCCTTGCACATCTCTACAGGCAATTGGAAACGAGAAGTTAGCTGAAGCCAATTTAATGTTGTTGAAATGTCTAATATCACATGTTTTGAAGGTCATTTCGAGAAACAACTGCTTCTAAACTGTGCTGGAAATGATTTTGCTAAGCCTAAGCAGCTCAGTGCAACATCAGTATAAAAATGTTGGTATCTGATACATTTCTAAGAATGAAGTTTTCTAAAAGCTAGATTTTCTAACCAATCTTCCACTACTTGTCGCATAACATAATAACACACTATCAGCACAGTATTACAGGAGGACCCTTGTCATTAAAAAAAACTTTTAGTAATTTAGTTACATTTCAAAGTTCTGCCTTCTCACACACAAACATTTTTACAACTGTGGATAGAACTATGTGTTCTGTTAGCTGGAAACTATTTCAGAGCTGCGGATATGGCTGAGACCGTGGGTGCTACTCTTTCTTTTTCAAGAAAGAGTAAAGAAAGTTAAGTTAAAGTTAAGTTAAAGTTAAAGAAAGAGTAAGTCTTTTCTTTTTCTCTCTTTTCCAAGTCTACTCTTTCAATTAGTGGAAATTGAATATCTATTTCAATATTCCTTAAATATTTAAAGACTGAATTTGGTGAAAGAGTTTTGGGGTTCTGGAAATTAAGTGCAGGTAACATGAGTAGGAAATGAATAAAATGTTTTATTTCCCTTTCCAGTAGTGATGAGTGGAGATGAAAAGACAAATATCCTGGTCTCACTTCACTTGAGTAATGTGGGAAAATGAGCGATCAAGAAGTGCAAAAACTCACAAAGTTGAGATGGTTTATATGAGTGGGCAATAAACTGTGTAGTGCTTGCATGAAGTGGCTCACCATAGATTTAAAAAGGAATTTAGAGTATATACGTATATATATATACACACACATTATTTTACAGTGTTTTTATACTATGTGCACTGACTTTACACCATTTATGTGTCTCCATTTTCTTCAGTCTTGATGGAGAGATAAGCTGCACATCTCTAGGAATGTGTTGCTTGCCCTGGTGCTCTACCCAGAGTCCTTGTCAGAGCAGATTTTATGTGGATTGTTGGTGAGTGGCAAGCTGAAACATGACTTTGCATAGAACGTAAACTTCTTCAAATGTGTGCTTCTTCACTTGGCTGGATGTCTCTGTGCTCAGAACAGCTTCATGGTAAGTATTCAGAGGAAACTTGAAAGTAATTGGTTCTGAAGAAAGGAAGTACTGGCTAAAATAAAGCTCCAGTAAAATTAATATCCAAGACCTGTAAATATGCAAATAGATTTTTCCAGCATCATTTGTTCATAAGGAAAGTAAAGTTCTTCTTGTTAAGCCCCAGGTATGATTCTGAGATCCAGATTTAGCTGCTGATTTTGTAACAACTACTGTAGTACAACAAGACAAACTTGTTCATTTCACGTGTGTCCTGATCTTTGAAATGGGTTTCCCTGTTTGCATGTGTTTTTGATGCTGCCGAGTGCTGTGGCAGTGGTATACATACTTCATACACAGATATCTGTGTTTTAGAAGATACAATTTTCTTCCTTTGACTTTTTTTTCCTAATCTCAGTTATATAGAAAACCTGTTTTACACAAAAAAAACTTGATCTGCGCTTTTATCCAAACATCCTACATCAAGAGAATTATGTTTTATTATTCTTCCACCTATTCGTACGGTACTCTACACAGTGAAGCCTTACATTCTGTATGGAACATTTTGATGCTAACGTAAAAATGTAATCAAAACTCTATATAGTGTTATCATATTTTTTAATGTACTTAAATACAACAATATGTATTTGTAGTTCAGTAGTTAAAGTTACTAAAACGTAACTCCCAAAGATATACAATAGTTTCATCCTTATAAAAGCTGTTGGAAATAGAATTTACTTTTTTTTTTTTTGTTAGCGTGGTTTGTCTTTGCATAAATGATAATACTCACATTTGAGGCTTCAGTTCTGCAGAAGGGTGTCTGACTTTTACTTGCCGAAGAAAGAAAGTGAAGTCTCACTCAATCTGCTATGAAGTTTTCAACTTTGTCCTTTGGAAGTCAGCTATGATAAACTCCATTAACCTTTATCTTTGATTTAAGTTCAAAGGTGATTAGAAGCTATGTTTGTTTAATGTCTGCAAGTGTGGGATTTACACGCCGAAGAAGAGAATATTTGACATGTATTTTGTTATTGAAGTTATGTTAAAGGTGCAAGTAACACATTACAAAGATCAGAGCACTGCTAAGCAGCCTTTTACCACCTTCAAACCTGGAAGAGTGATTGATGAGACTAAGTTACACAATGAGCAGCCCCCACAGTAACTTGAAAATTGTAGATGTAGATTAAACAGAACAGCCGGGATGAGCTGCAACTATTTTAGCTTCTCCATAGAAAGATCTAAGAATCAGTTTGTCCATGTGAAAAGTCAGAGCCATTTGGGGAGATCCTTTGACAATAATAATGTGTAGATCTCAAGGTGTGGGTGTCTTTGTTTTCTCTCCAGTGCAAACTTGCTGACCTATGTAATTTTAAGTGTCAGCATATTTGGCTTTTCCATTTTTAGGTGAACCAACTTCATCTTATCAGGGTCAAAAAGAAGCTGCTAGTCTTTCTAAACCCACAGGAGGTGTTTGTCTTATGTTCCATGGTTGGTAAACAGCATTCCGACTCTACTGATCAGCTTTTAATCTTGTTAGTATAAAAATTCTGTCCTGATTTTGTACGCTTTATATTGGGGTACTACCTCATCAATCTGTCCTAATCTGTAGCAATTTGGGAATGAAAAGCTTGTGCATCTTTTATCTTCCCTAGGCTGCTATGAACTTGTGATCTTTCAGCTGCCTGCTATTCTATTTTCTCCGCCCTCACCCCTCCCATGGTTAAACTCACAAGGATCCCAGGCAAGGTCCCCAGTCATTGGCACTCTAAGCATTAGAGAGGAGGAGAGAGAACATTGGTGCTGGGGCTGGGGCACCATCAATTGGCGCTACTGGGAGGAGAGCACTGCAGGATGAACCTAGTGTGTGTTCATCCCAGTGGGTGCATGAAGCAGGCAATCTACCAGAGAACTCACAGCAGAGGCAGCGGGTGTGTTGGGTCATAGGAGGGGCTGTCTGACCATCAGGTCACGTAGCAAAAGAGTGGGGCAAAGTGTTAGATTCCAACTGGAGGACGTCAGCTACTGCTATTTCTTTGTTTGCAGGACATTGCTGGTTAACACGGCCCTGGCTGCAGTGCACTTTGTGCTCTACTTCCCAGCCTCCTGTAGGTGTTTTCTGGCTCATCAGTCAGGCTAAGCACCAGAGTCTGTCAGGTTTGGGTTGGGGAGCAGGAGAAAGGGGAACTATGCTGCAGGTAAGATGCAGCTTAGGCTCCCAGAAAGAAAAAGCAGAACAAACTATGTGCAAGTCATGCTCAGGACTGAAGGAAGGGTGGGCCTGCTCAGAAGTTCAGGACAATGCTCCGAAGCATGTGAAGCAAAATCTGCTTCTAAAGTAAATCACTCTGTAGGATCATATTTACAAACCAACTTCAATATAACCTGTGTGCAATTCCCTGCATAACTACTTTCAAGTATGATGTGTTTTTGAGAAAACATTTATAACTCCACTGGGGGATAGGTTGCTAAGAAACAGAAGGTATTTCTTAAAAAGCAGGACATACCATCTGCTTAGATTTTATGCATTTTTCTGTGACAAGTGATGTGGTAATGATGCATGAAGTTTATAGTCCAGATCTTACGGTCATGATACGTTACAAATTTGTCCACTATCCAGAAAACAAACGTACAAAACCCTGTGTGATAGGGTGATAGGTAATGTGAGCAGAACCACAGTTTCTTTGTATTCAAAACATCAGGCTAGCTACCGGGATTTGGTTAATTATTAAACGTGTGCGTGTAATCAGGACACCTGACTTTGCAGATTGTTAGCAGATTCAGTATAGTGTACTTCTGCTTAAGCAGATGAGAGAAGGGAAATGGGATTTACTTGCAACTTTTTGTTAGGATAAGAAAAATAATGTAGAATACGCTTGTGCTCTGCACATTGGTGCATCCATAGCTTCTAGATTTACTCAAAAATGTCAAGCATATTGGATCAGAGGATTTTCCTGCTAGTAGTTTCATTTTTAACAAGCCTACGGAGTACAAAGGTACTTTCAGAATGGAAGAAATGTGGTGACTGGGAATGTGAGAGTAAGTAATTCCTTTTTTTTTTTCTAAAGATGTCGGTGTATATTTAGCTATTTAAAGCTGTTGTGCTGAAATTAGAGGGGGAGCACTAAATGAAAATGAGTAGCCATAGAAAATCTTTGTTGCCAGTGTACTAAGTTTATGAATAATCAGCTTAAAAATTTCAAACAGAAAAGAGGAATATTCCTGAAAAACCTATTGACCAGAGAGTGTTGTGTAAGAATATAAAGATCGAAGTTCAATCAAAACAAAACAAAGTTCCTGAATAGCTCACTTTTTCTCAGGTTTCCTCAAGGCAGTCAGCATAAAGCAACTTTAAAATATTTTTTAACCTGTTCCCTATAGGTGTATACATATATGTATTAATAAAAAGAAAATAAAAGGGTAGGCTTTATACCAAGAGAGAATGTGCATCTTTGGTTCATCGCCTGGTCTGCAATACTTTATTTTTCTATTCTAAGCAAACTCTTCAGAGTTTCTCGTTTGTATGTTTGTTTTATAATCCTTTCTATGTAGCGCACAGTTAATACATCCTTTATTCCTTTAAGATGAAGTAAGAGCAGCAACTGATAATGGAGTTCCTGGGGATTAAATAGCTCTGCAGTCAGGCAGCCACTGAATCACCAGTGGACAGCAATAAGTAACGTGCAGGCATTTTCATACTAAATGCTTAGACCTCCTCTGCCGATGGACTTCTTTTCCTGGGGGGGCCTTTCTGACTTCCCCAGTTTGGTGCTCAGAGATGTCTCCCTGCGTAGGGAATGGGCTCTAAACTGACTACAGCACGGAAGCAGTGTTTTCTGTGGGGATATACGAAGTGGAGACACAGAGAAAGCAAAGTCATTCAAATTGAATTCAATTATTTCCTTATGATAATGTCTTCAAGGTTTTACTGCTTCAGCTTACCAATTTTCTTTATGATATTAATATATCCAAAACAGCAGACAAGACCCATACAATAACTGCTAGATTGAACTTAGAATTTAAAAAATATAAAATGATCATTGTGCTTGGGAAATATTTTTAGCTGCTTAGATTTGTGTTTAATAGATGAATTAGCTAATTCTCCACGTGCATTTCAGCCTGGAAGGCTTGGATGATAAGCACTAAAAACAACGCTCACATTGGGCAGGAGCTTTCCACCTTGGCTTCCGTGCTAAGCAGCAGAAAAAACAGGATAGGGGTTCTTCTTTCCATTCTGTATTTTTTGTAACTTAGCACTTGATGATGGAGTGGTATCATCACATCATAATGTTTTAGAATATTATTATATATCAGGGTTTTTCAGTAACCTATCTGACTTCAGATGAAGTGGCTACCATACTTATGTGCTCCTTTCTTCCTACATACTGTTCCAGCGGCAATGTGCAGAGTTCAAGCCACTACAGACTACCTGGGGCCCGACTGCCGGTACCTGAGCTTCAAAACTGGGGAGGAGATAATTGTATACTCCAAACTTTCCAGGAAAAATGAGGATTTGTGGACAGGAAGTGTAAGTGTTTGAATCTGATAGACTTCCCACAAAAATAATTTAGATACTATAACAGCAGTCTGCTTCCTCCTAGAGATTTTCCATCTCTTTTGTAATATTAACTAGTCATGGGTCAACATCGTATTTGTGAGATGGTTCGTTGTTGTTATCCTTCTGCAGAAGGAAAAATCAAATCTGGCTATCAGTTATGCATTGAGAAAGAAAGCCCGGATCAGAATCCAACTTTTCTGACTTCTTCATCTAATTGTTTGGTTGCAGTGATTACATCCAGTTCCCTTAAGAACATTCTGTTCTGTCGGGTCAGCTGTTCACCTACAGGTCTGCTGGTAATGAGTTTGTACACTTACTTAGTGGACAGTCCAGTGCTGGGGACTGACTTTACAGTTCAGTGCTCAGGGAAGTTCCCAGAGAAGCTGTCACATATATTTAATGGTTTGGAACAAGTGACAATGTAGTTAGAGCAGCCATTATTTAAGTTACAGGTAAAAAGATGCATAGATCCGATTCCAACCGCTAGTAAAACTGGGTTGGAAGGGAGCTTAAAGCCCACCCAGACCCTGCCATGTGTAGGGCTGCTCCCCACCAGATCAGGCTGCCCAGGGCCACATCCAGCCTGGCCTTCAGCACCTCCAGGGATGGGGCACCCACAGCTTCTGGGCAGCAGAAGCACCTCATTGCCCTCTGAGTACAGAATTCCCCCTTAACATCTAATCTAAATCTCTCTTCTTTTAGTTTAAACCTGTTCCCCTTGTCCTACCACTATCATGCCATGATATATACTTCTTCCTTCCTGAAGTGGCAAATGGAATAATTATGAGAAGGAAAAATAAAAAATAAACATTTTTTTTCTTTAAACCAAACAAAATGAAGGGAGTGAGGGGCAGTCCTCACTATTTGTTCATACTTTTCTAGCATATATGCAAGCACCCAATATAATCATTGCTGAAGTTTAAATGCTCTCACTCTCTTAATATTTCTTACAGAAAGGAAAAGATTTTGGATATTTCCCAAAAGATGCTGTGAAGGTTGAGCAAGTTTTAACTTCAGAAGAAGTTGAAGTGCTCACTAAGGTAAATCAGAATCGGCAGATTCTCCAGTGTTGTTTACACCAAAAGACAAAAATCTAAAAACAAGTTAGAAATTCACATTTCAATGTGTATTTTATTTCACATAATTCAAGTCAGGGCTCTTCTGTTATCGCTCCATTTGCGAGTTTATTGTATTTTAATATAATTTTTTTATATGATAAATAATATGGAACCAGTAGGAATAATTCAGTTACTTACAGTCCTTTGTATAAAGTCATAGACACACACAGAGGAAGAGAACAAGGATACATTGCTGTGTTATACGATGCTGTAGAAAATTATATACGGAAGTGTTTTAAGAGTGAATATTGTTCTTTTAGGAAACTGATTTCCTTTGCCTTGATGGAGATGAGTATGGTTTTGAAAACGAAGATAGCACATTACGTTATCAGAACAAAGAAAGCGAATATTCATCATTTGATGCAGAGTCAGAGCTGCAAGAAAATGAACTCTTTAATCAGACAGGAGACTCCATCCAAAATGAAGGAACAATTGAATCAATTTTTGAAAATGGTTCCAAAGAATCTCAGAATCAGGAGTCTGCAGGCAAAAGCTTGGTTAGTGAAAATGAGAACAGAAATGAAGATGCTGAACAGCCAGAACTCCAGAACAGTCTCCCATTGGAGCCTGTTCCAACGCAGTCCAGTTGGGTGGTTTCCGATATTGCAGGATGGTTCACCAAAGGAGGTGAAAACAATGAAGAGACCTTAAAAGTCATTACTGAATTTTCAGAAGAAAATAGTTATCAAGGGAGAAAAATAGCAGTAACAGCTGACAATGATGTAGAGGAGCCAAATGATCAGGAGGAGCAAGAGCCCATAGCATCTGGTTGGCTTCAAGGTGGACTGAAGGATTTTCTGTATTTTGGTAAAGAAAATGTGAACGCTGGTTCAGTATCAGAAAATGACGTAAAAATCCACGATGTTTCTAGTGTGGATGTTCGCTCCTATAATGAACATGAAACAGCAGATGCAGAGTTATTGACAGAAAAAGAACAAAATAGTGAGAGTCAAGAATCCACGTCAAATTGGTTTAGTTTGGGTTTAAGTGATGTTCTAAATTTTGGACATGCCGAGAAAAATGCAGTTGCTATGGAAGTCACTGAGAGCAAAGAAAGAGAAAATGAAGCAAGTAAGAATAAAGAAATACAGACTTTAAATCAGAAAGAATCACACACAGAAAAAGAATCACAGGAGACAATCAAAGAAGAGGTAGATGAAGCAGATGAGAGTTATGTGCAGGAAATAACAGATTCAAACAGTAACATGCCAAATGCTGGGGAGATAACAGAAAGTGTGGATACTCTTAATGGCACCAAAAACACCTCAAGCAGCACAGGATTATCTTTTGATGAACTAGTAGGTGACAAAGAGGATCCAGTTGATCCCTCCACTTCAAAACAAGTCTTGGTATCAGAAAGTCAACTGATAAAAAACACTGAAGATAAAGAGAGAGATGTGGAGTCAGAAAGGAACTACGGCCAGCCAGGTTGGTATGAAAATATCTGTAATAGCTGTGTTAATTATAATGTGGATTGTAATGCTAAGTATAATGATGGGGATCTTTGGCTGTACATGTCCCTGAAGCTTAGAATTAAAAAATAATTTTGTTGTAGATTGAATGGTTTTTTTTACCTCTTTAGCTGTTGAGGAGAAGTGAAAAAATAAAATCAAAATCTCAGATAGAGGTTCGTGTCTTGTAACCAAAAAAAGTGTGTGAGTTGTTGAAGCCTCTGAAAATAAACACCATTTCCTTTCACAATCATCTACAGGAGTAGGCAGTAAAAGAAGGCTGCTGGAAGACAAACCAGAGGATAAATATGAAATGGATGCACCTATTGACAGTGAGCGACATTCAGAAGAAATAGTGATTCCTTCAGTAAATTCTGAAGAAAAAATGTCAAGCTTAGTATCTGATTTTCAACATAATGGTGAAAAGCCTTTCTCAGAGGATGTTTTCCAAATTCAGAACTACATTTCAGATAATGGTAAGTGTAAGATTTCCTAATTTTAAACAGCAAAAATAAATAAATAAATAAATAAAAAGTATGCCGTAGTAACATAGTTTTTCTTTTTTTTTCCCCGGGTAAACCAGATGGAGGCTGGATAAATCAGATACTTCTGTGCCTGAGTGCTCTTGAGATTGGGGAACTGGTTAAGTCTGTTTTTTCAGCAATTACAAGTGTTGTCAAAGAGGTAAGAGTCGCTCTTTGCTTCACCGGGTATCTATTAGTAAGATACTAGTGACCAGTCACTAGTGCTGCTCCCCAGGGGACAGTATTGATGTTCTGGTGTGCTTTGATAAGACCGAGTGTTGGGTCTAGTGCTTTGGTCACAACATCCTCATGCAGCACTACAGGCTTGGGGTAGAGCAACTGGAAACCTGCGCAGAGGAAAAGGATCTGGGGGTGTTAGCTGACAGCCAGCTGAACATGAGCCAGCAGTATGCACAGTTAGCCAAGAAGGGCGATGGCATCCTGGCTTGTACCAGAAGTAGTGCAGATCACAGGACCAGGGAGATGATCATCCCCTTGTACTCAGCTCTGAGCTGAGCACCAAATGCTGTGTTCAGTTTCGGGCCCCTCATAAGAAAGACACTGAGGTCCTGGAGTGTGTCTAGAGGACGACGAAGCCGTTGAGGAGCCTGGAGCACAAGTCTTATAAGGAGCAGCTGAAGGAACTGGAATGGCTTAGTCTGGAGGAGGCTCAGGGAGGCCTCACGGCTCTCTACAACTGCCTGAAAGTCGTGATGAGGTGGGGGTCGGCCTTCTCTCCTGAGGAACAGGGGTAGGATGAGAGCACGTGGCCTCAAGCCGTGCTAGGGGACGCTCAGGTTGGATACTAGGAAAATCTTCTCCAGAAGAACGGTCGGTCTGGCGCTGGAGCGGTCAGCTTGGGAGGCAGTGGAATCACCATCCCTGGAGGTGCTCAAGTGTCGATGTGGCACCGAGGTACTCGGTTAGTAGGTGGTGATGGACTGGTGGCTGAGCTAGAAGATATTAGAGCTCTTTTGCCCACGACCCCTTGCTCTGTGGCAGCACAGCAGCAGCTGCCGGTTTAGAATGAATAATGGCAGCCCCGGTGCGACCGGCTTTCACCAGACCCGCAGGTGCGCTGCCGCCCAACTCCGCGGCCCCGCGCGCCTCCCCGGGGCCGGGCCGCGGCAGAGCTGCCACCTGTTCCCGGGCACAAGTCACAAGTGTGACGGCAGGCACGCCTCTTCGGCGGGGCAAGGTCTGTCCCAGGAGCCAGCCGGACCGCCGGCGCTCGCGTTCGCGTACAGCGCTGCCGCGACGCGGGGGCAAATGGAAGCGGCGGAGGTAAGTCTCCCCGCGGAGCGCAACGAGGGCAGAAGTAGTTTTGTAGCCGGCGAGCGCGCGTCAGCGGCGGAGGAGCTGCTCCTCCTGACGCCGGCTGTTCGCTGGGGCGGCCTGCCGGGCTCGCCCAGCCGCCTCCCCGCAGCCGGCCGGGCCCGCACCCCGAGGCCCGCAGCGCGCCGCCGCCGCCGTCCCGCTCTCCCCTCCGCCGCGGCTCCCCCCCCCCCCCTTCGCGTCTCAGTGGTACGGCCCGCCGCCCGAGCAGGGGCCGGAAGGCGGCCGCGCGTGGCCGTGCCGGCGCCGCGGCAAGATGGCTGCCGGCGGCGGCGGGGATGCGTCGGGTTCCGCCGGCCTCTGGCTGGGGCTGCGGGACGCGGCGCGGCGCTGCTGCCGGTGGGCGGCCCGGGCGGCCCGCACGGTGAGTGCGGGACACCCAACGAAAGCCGCGGGGCTCGCGGAGGGGACTGGGGTCTGAGGGAAGGAGCGGCGGCTCCGGGCACCGCAGGGGAGCAGCTCTCCGGGAGCGGCGGGGCCGGGCTGCCCGCCGAGCCGTGCGGAGGGACCGGTGCGCGCTGCCCGCTCCTTCAGGGTGGGAGGGGTCCCGAAAAGCCGGAGCGGGGCGGAGAGCCCGCCCTCGTTTGACCCTGCTGAGCTAGCGGTGGTTTGACGGCTTTATTGAAGAAATAGAGAACGAGGTTTGCTGTATAAGACAACAGGTTATTAAGCACACGTTGCGTTTGCCGTACGCGTCGTGTTTACCGTGACAGGCTCAGGAGGAGCAGTTCTCTGAGCTTTGTCTGGTCCTCATCGGATCTTGTTGGATCTCTTTTTTTTTTTTTTTTTTTTTTTTCCTGTTTGGTAAATGTGTAATGCAAAACTCAGGCTCCTGTAAACCACCATTTTGGAGTCTTGGAAAAGCTAGATGTGCAGGCCTGCACCTCCTGCTTTACACATCGGCTTACATCACTTCTTACGACTGTTTCTATTGAAAATATTAACCTCAGTTCGATCTTCCAATTTCGTTTTTCAGGCTGTGGCATCACTGCCCGAAGATATGAGACCTGGCCCTGATCTCTACGGTTTTCCTTGGGAACTAGTGATTGGTGCTGGCATTGTTGGAGCCTTTACAATTTTCCTGTTCCTATACAGAAGTTATCAGTCAGTAAGTGTTCAATTTGGGTGCAGATATATAGACTGCGCTGACAGCTTCTAGCGGTTTTAATTGCTACTCTTCAAGGTACCTAATGCTTCAGTTACAGCGGGTTTAAAACTCTGAATTTAGACTCTCTTTAGGGAAAAAAAAAAAAAGAGAAAAACTGGGAAGTAGCTTGTTTTGTCAAGACGGGAAGTGTTTTTCTAAAGCAGCTAAGTAAGAACAATCTGGATGGCTTCCCACCAAGGGGCACATTTTAAAAAACTTTGACTGGTGACCTTGATGCTATGTGTCAGAGTACTGAAATGATTTTACCTTGGGCTGTTTGTGAACAGTACACTGGAGAAACGCAGTACTGAAACCTCTTAACGCAAACATCAGGTGGTCTTTATGAGGTATGGGTTGTCTTCAGTTGTTATTACTCAGACCCTCACCCACACAAATCTGCCTACCAAGCTCTCCCTCCTAAAGAGATGAATTCATTATTCATAATCCAGTGTTCCTTAAGTTTTGTTTGTGTAGTTGAGTAGTCAGAGTGTGATTTTTTTTTGGTGCTCGGTGTAATGACAGTTGTCTTTGAAGATAGGCTGTGTGGCATCTTTCTTCTTTTTTTCAGATAAGAGCAATTGCATTCTTACATCTCATTAGATCTGGAAAAATATCATCTATTTCACATCAGCAATTCAGGTTGTCTGGAAGAGAGGTCCATATTTGTAGAAATTAATGTGTCTAATTTTTGTAACTCCTTTAGAGGTTTTTTTTTTTTTTTTTTTTTTTTTTTACTGTATTCCATCCCTGTCAACGGATATAAGTTTCAACTTAAACTTGAGTCAGATAGCAACTCTAGTACTGTTTTCCTCTCGTATGTTTCCCTTTTAGGGATTGAGAGGGTAGATATGCTTTGTTCTGCTTTTCTTGCTTAGACCACTTGACTTGGAATGTGAGAAGGTTACAGGGAAATTCAGAGAGAAGTTCATTCTCCTTAGATGTCAGAGACATATTACAGGTCCATCCATGAGAGGGATGTCATGTTATAATATTTTGGTGGGCTCAGCCAACCTCTTCATCTTTTGCCCAGGCTGTTGCTAATGTTTTGTTCTGCTGTTTGTTTGATTTCAATTGTAGGGCACTAGAACTAGACTTCACGTGGCAGCCTCTAATTTGGCACTTCCCACAGGGAGAAGTGGGCAGGATGCCCATCAAGTAGTGCCCTCACTGCAGCTCTGTTGTGTATTACAGCGTGTGGTTTCTTGCTCTCTCATAGGAGGTTAAGTCTGAGCTGGCATATTGAGTAACTGTCCCCTGCCCCTCCCCTCTTCTTCTGGCCGTTCACATCCACTTCCACTTTGTGCTGGCAGTATGTGTTACGTGACGGCAGCCTTTATTTATGTTCCTTTCTTCAGTTCACTGGGTGACCTGCTCATGTAACCATAGACAGTAATAGTTTTCAGGTACTATGTAAGAGTAATTAATCAGATGTTTTCAAGGTGTTTTTTTTTTCTTTTTGTTTCAGGTTAGAAGTCGACTTTATGTGGGTAAGCTTATTTTCCATAGTTTGAAGCATAGCTTTCACAAACTTCTTTTTTGCTACTTTTTATTATGTGAACGTTGCAACATCTAGCTGTCTGTTTATTTTAGGAAGGGAAAAACAGCTTGCCAATAAAATTGCTGAACTAGTTGAAGAGAAATGCAAAATTCTCGAGAAACTCAGCCTTAGCAAAAAAGAGGTAACCTAAAAACCTTCCAGTTCAGTGCCTTATCGATATCTCACGCTGTAATCAAAACTTGTGTTTGACTAGAATGTATTTATTCTGTTATTTTGGCATTTTTCATATACATTCTTAAATAAAGTAATTTTTTTTCAGTTGGAAGATTTGCAATCATCTCTAAAGGATGACAGCATTAGGAAAGAATCAACAGATGCATCTCTTTTTGAGGTAAAAAAATAAAAAGGGGAAAAAGATGAATGGAAATTAGCTAATGTCAAGTGTGCTGTGTTAATTGTCAGAATGGCTTGATTTAGGAAACACATGAAAAACTGAACAAATCAAACTTGGAACTCAACCAGGAAATAGAGAACCTGGAAAAGGAACTGGAAGAAGAAAAATCCAAGCAATCAGAAAATGATAACTTGGTAAGAATAAAAATCATCTTTTCTGTGTTGGTATTTGTTTTAACGTTCTCAGAAAAAAGTGAAAAAAACAGCTTTCTGTGATTTGGCAGTGGCAACCTTCACAGTTTGAAAGTTAATATAACTTTAGTAATTGCTTAGACTTTTCCAGTCAAATCTTTTGAAGAAGCTGTATGAAATCTAATTATTTCCAGGTGGCTGAAATTGAGGAGAAACTGGAATCTTTAGAGAAAGAAGCAAAATCTATCCAGTCACAAGTTGCTGAGGTATGTCTTACTTTGTAATTCCTGTTTTCAGATCTTTGTAATTTCTCTTTTCTCAGTGTAGTTACTTCTTTAAAATTTTGATGAGTAAGGGGCAGAAGTAATATGGCATGTAAGTGAGAAGACTTGCAAAGGCTTTAGTATTTCACTGTGCCTTGATTTAATAAACTTTAATTTCATACAGTGATTGTCACTTAACTGGGAAATACAATTCCCTCGTCTTTTCTCTGCCCTCTTACTCTACAGTGGTATGCATTGTTGCAAAGGCTCTTGAAATTGTGGGGAAAATATGAGAATACAAATATAACACACTTAGAGAAATTAAGAATGAGTTCGTGGTGGCTCTGCTTGTTACATCTTCACATATACTGGTGAAACAACACACTTTTTTGTCTTTAAACGTAGGCCAAGTCCACCCTAAAAGTGTATCAGATCAATACAGAGAGACTCGAGACATCTCTTCAAGATGCAATGGATGAAAACCGTCAGCTTCAGGAGAGTGAGAAACAAGTAGGTTCTTCCTAGTTAAATTCCTCAGAAACTCTGTGTTTGTACAGTGCTACAGAAACGTGACTTTTTCAGGCACTCCTCCTCCTTGGGTCTGTTAGTACCTTGTTAATGTTCTAGTCAATGGAATTAGGAAGAGAGGGCATGCCTTTAAAATGATGGAAAATTTTTGTCTGAAATAGTTGCATAATATTAAAAAAGAAACAAAAAAATAGAAGAAACATGTATACAGAATGGAGAAGAAGAGGGCGTGTACTAATGTGACACTAATAGGATTTTTGCTGAGGAAAACAGATATAAGTCTGCAGCTTGGATTCTTTTCAGTAGCAGGGAGGAAATGCTTTTATTTGACAAAGAAATCCAAGCGCATAAAGAAATGTCAGTCTGTGCAAAAGACAGGTAGGGAACTTAATGTGGTGCTGCAATGGATGAAATTGTGTCGAGTCAGATCAGTAATGTGGAGATACAGAAAGGACTGCTGCTTCCCAGGTTTTAGCTGTTTGCTTTCTTCCTTGTTACAGCCAGATCTCAAAGAATGGTGGTTATTCTAAAGTGTTCAGCACATGCAGTAGTCATTTGGTGCAGTGCCTAATTGTACAGTGAAACTGTGATTTCTAGCAAGAATTTAATACTTCTGAACTTTAAACGCTACATGAAGTATTTCATTTTTATGTGGATGTGTGCTTGCTTTCCTGCCTGACTCATCTCCTTGTTGTCTGAAATGAATCCTGGCAGGTACCTTGCAGAGCTAGATGTACAGGCCTGTTGATTTCTTTAAAGCACCTTTGATATCAAACTTGCTTGTTTGTGAGGGAAGTTAGTGGAAATAGTATGTTTTCTGCTGCAGCAACATTCCGGATATGCACAGCTGTGTTAGCAGCAAAATTTAAGTTTTTCTTACTTCTAGCAGGGTTATGTGTTTGACTACACCAATAAAAAGTGGGGGAAGGGGTGAGGAGAGTTGTGCTGGACGCTGTGAGCGGACAAACAGCAGATGCTGGTTTGATTGCTGCAAGATGAAGTTGTGTGAGAATTATTTTCTTTCAGGTGTCCTTTTGCATCAAATCTTTATGTAGCTTTCTGTGAAGACAAAGTGTCCCATCTCAATGCTTTATTTCCAGTGCAGCAACACATTTCTGTGACATTTTGCACAGCTGTACCCAATTAAAAATTTCAGTGGGGTTTTCTGTTAGTAGCTTCTTGGTTTCAGACAGATTTTCTATTTCTTTCTTTTTGAGGAAAAGAGAGTTCTTTCTTTCTCTTTCTTCATCTTAAAAATATAACTTAAAGCGAGTGCTGAGAATTACTCTGTTTTATAGACAGTAAATTTATGTTAAGCAAACCCAGGAGAAATTCAGAAAAACAGCCCTTAGGATGTAATCCATTTGTCAGGCTCCTAAATATATTTTTAATTCCTTCCAGATAAAATAACCTGGGCATGGTCATTTGTTAACCACGTTATTTTGGATGAGATACTGCAGTTTGTCATTAACTGAGCCATGCCACAGTTTTTAGTAATTTCAGAACATCTGTGTATGTTGCATTTTGCTGTGGTTTTTAGTGGATGAAGAACCTGGAAAAAGTTTATCGAACCCAGTAAGAGAAGACTAAGTATCTCCTTTGTTTGTGTTTTCTTTCATAAGGTTGTTGTAAGCATGTGAACTAGTTCACTGTAGAAGATCTATATCCCTTTATTTTTTGTTCTTTTTTTTTTTTTTTTTAAGATGGAATTTCACTTATGAGCATAAGGTAACAAAGATGTTATTTGTTCACAGAAACTAGAGTACTTTTTTCCTCTGTCTGTTTGCACTAATGGGTCGTCATCTGCTGGCACATCCGAGTTTAAACACTGTAACAGATGTGCTCTTTCAGATTTATGGTGTGTCAGAGAGAGGACTGGGCCTTTTAGTTTGAACAAAGGCACTGCTAATAAACTCCAAATTCCTATTTTTTGTTTTGTATGTTGTACTGTGGATTGAGTGGCCTTTGTGTTTTATTCCAGGAACACTACATATGAAATATACACTGCTTTAGTTCACTGCAGAATGTTGCTTTTTTTTTCTTCACCATTATTCTTACAAGTACATAAAGCCAGATCAATTTATTTTCTCTTTGGCCTTATGCAGAAGGACTCAAAGTTTAGTTTCCCTTTTAGGGATGATGTTTAATGATAAACATAGTTGCCTGTGTGTCTCCTGTATTAACAAAGAGTACTTTGCTTTGTTGGTAACACCCAGTTTGCACGATGCTACGAATTCATAAGTGGCTTTTATTGTGTGAAAGATGCAGTTGTGTGCTAGTAGCCAAGCTATTGTAGCAAAAGCAACTGGGAAACAACAGAGAATTTATTTTTGAATCTTGAGAATTTAACTGTCTTGCAGTCTGTTTTTGTTCAGTTCACTTTGCTAGATGAGAAGTTAAAGTTCTGCTTTTGAAAAGGTAGTACGTGTAACATCCCAACAGATATTCATCCTTATTCTTGGTTCTAAGAGATAATCACTCTAACCTAGCATTTCCCTTCTTAGCTTTTGCAGGAAGCTGAAGGATGGGATGAACGATTTAGTGAACTAAATGAACAGACTAAGATGTTTGAATCATCTAAAGCAGATATAGAAGAAGTGCTGAAAGATAAAGAGAGTCAAGTCAAGGTAAATTTTGACAACTAGCATTGAATTTAGTTAGGCAAACTGATGCTAACCTTTAAGTTTCAAGAAAATAGAACATACTGTCCCTGTCTTAATATTCATTAAGTTGTTTTGGGGTTTTGCTTTCTGTGTCCATCCTTTAGTGTCTCCTTTTCTGCTAAGCAAATAAAGTTGCTTAGCAGCACAGTAGAGCAGTATGACGGCCTTGGGAGTCAGCAGGTTTTATAAAGGAGAAACGCTTTTGATTCTTATAGCTAGGTATAATATATATACATATATAAAATATACATATATATGTATGTATGTATATAAAATTTGTAGCATGGGGCTTAGGGCCTTAATTGTATACACAAGCCCTGCAAAAAGCGTGTTTATTTGGGTATGTGAGCAGCCTTTGCTGTTAATGTGTGGTATTTGTTTTAATGGGAAGAGTCCTATACAGAAAGCTTACTTAATTTACTAGGGGAATATATAAAGTTTAAAAAAAAAGAATGGAAAAGTAATTGCAAATGGTAACCATGATTTCGTTATTTGTATTTATTTTACTGTTGTTGTTTTGTGTGTGGTTTTTCTCAGTCATTGACACAGTACTTGTTGAAGATGAAAGACTGGAGTTCAGCAATCAGAGATGATGATGATGCTGAAGATAACCACTGGGACACTGACGTAAAGGGTGAAACAGAAAACGGAGAACATTTAGGTATGATACTCAAAGTATTTCAATAGATATTTTTTAAAAAAGCAAACCAACAAACTTCCGTGAAAGTGGAAAGATTAACTTCTTAAAAGTTGGATTTCCAAAACTCACCTGATTTTATTCATGGCAGACAAGTTATCTGATGCTTAGAAACTTCTGGAATAATGGTAGCCTGTGCTACAGTGAAGTAATGGGTGTGTGTAGATACAAGTGTATTAGTTGTTACAGAGAAATGAGAAGACTTGGTGCCTGGTCTCTTACAGAGTGATTAAGCTTATCTTAGTATTAGGCAGTGATTTTCAGACGTGTATAGGTGGGAACTTTCTGTAATTTCTTCCTAAAGCTCCTCCAAGCAGTAGTGCTGCAGGTCCCTGGAGCTTCATTTCTACTTCCTTGTCATGATGCAGCTGCTGTTGCCAACTGTGTGACAGCACAGGGGGTAAAGATGTGGATCCCCTCATAAAAGCAGCACAAAAGAGCTCTTCCTCTTCCTGATTCACGAGTGGCTTCTGTTTCACTAGTGCTGGCAGTGCATTCTGAGTCTCACAGGGAGGGAGGAACATCTGTTTTCTGTTTTAAAAGATACTTTGCCTGTTGTGGCATTTTTTTAATAAAAATAAACTGATACCAGAGTAGAAGGCTGTGTCACAAACCTTTCTGTGCTTTATATGTGACGCATTCTGTTCTGTCAATCAGATGATCAGCAAAAACGAACCATAAAGAAATTGATCTATGCTGCAAAGGTATGTGACTGTAAGAAATCTGTGGGTGGAAGGGGGAGGAATCTAAATACAGTGCATGTGATTTCCTTTAACGTTAAGTTTAATTGTAAATAGATACCTAGTGTTATCACAAAGTTGTGCAGTTCTGTTGTTGAAATATTTCTGCATGCAAACAGTTTCTAATAATTTTAAGATATTGTTTTTTTTCATTTTGATCGTAGTTAAATGCTTGTTTAAAGACCATGGAAGCAGAAAGAGATCAAATGTATTCAAAACTGTCTGATGAAAGTAAAGCTAAGGGAGAACTTACAGGTAATGAAAGGACCATACAAATTGTTTCCACTAAAAACTGAATTGACTTTGAATCAGTAGATCTACTTGATGTTTAAAATGCCTGTTTGAGTTGCTTAGCTATTTTAAATACTTTATTTTGGTGGTGAAGCAATCAGAGTTTAGTAATATGTGCTAAAGCACCATTTCTAAATTCTATTGTACTCTTTTGGAGTGTGGAAGTTAAAGAATCTTAAAATATCTGTGATAAGCCATGTTAGTCAATACAGAATATCTTTACATAAGTATTGGATGTGAAACAATGTAGTTTCAGTCTAAAATCTTAAAACCATCTATTAGAATTGGTAGTTTAGTTGTAGGTAAGCAGAATCCTTATTAAAATCTGAAGTACTGAACTTAGAGCATTGAAGTTTTAAGTATCTTTATTTTTTCCTTCGTTGTAAAGGTCATACGACATTAAACTTTATGAAATGAAAATACTGCCACTGCAGTCTGAAAATTCTGTAACTATCTATTGCTTTTACTGATGAAAGCAAGCAGGATAGCTGTCACACTTTGGGCTTTGAATGATGATAGCTCTGTAAAATGATAATTTTTCAGTGCTCAGTGGTCATTTACACTGACTTCTTATGCTGAGGCATTTTTCAAATGGATTTTTACACTGTCCCATAAAGGTGCTTAAACTTACTTTAAGCTCTTTCTTCAGGCTTAGGAATAGTAAATAAAGAGACATGACTGATATTAGTCTGAATAGATAAAGTAGTTAGAC
Source organism: Oreortyx pictus (assembly GCA_036925125.1). NCBI lineage: Eukaryota > Metazoa > Chordata > Aves > Galliformes > Odontophoridae > Oreortyx > Oreortyx pictus. Next base: position 37,367,552 of record JAUPFR010000006.1, read on the forward strand.
AAATATTTCAAATTCAAACCAGAATGATCCCTTTGGGCATCTTAGCAACGCTTTGTGTGGGTAATCTACAAGAATATATGACGATAGAGATTTTACTCTTTTACTAAAGTAATTACAGTAGTAAAAGCAGTAACTGAAAATTTACATTGTGAGTTACAAAACCGCATTGTCTAGAGAAGCTCTACCATTTGGAGTTTCATTTTCTCAGAGATGTGCTTGGTGGCAGGCAGAGAATATAATGGCTGGCTTCCCATCAAAGGGCCAATACTGTTTCTCAGTTTGTATAATTTACTGAGATGTATTAATACATGTTATTGCATGCTTTGTTAACAGAGTATCAGAAGTTTTTACAGGCTTTTTACAGTCTAAGTATTTCAAAGATCTTATTTTTTTTTTGAGCCAACTGTGTCTAATTCCAAGTATAATTATCTCTAAATTTGACAGAGCGTATTGAAAACCTCCAAAGTGAACAGGTTTCCTTACAGTCTGAAAATGACCGTTTGGAAAGTGAAGTTCAGAAGCTTCAGCAGAAACTTAAAGTTATGACTGAGCTTTATCAAGAAAATGAAATGAAACTACACAGGTGACTTTTATGTTACTTTCTTATTGCTTGACATTCACACACTGCTCTGGGGGGGCTAAAAATGATTGAAAATTTGAATATTATTAACACCATTTCCTTACATCAGAGAACTCTGTAAATGTTACACCTTTGTGTACATTTGTGGTCAAAGCAGTTTTATGTTGTCTCCGCAGAAGAAGTAATATATTATTTCAGGACTTTTCCACAATTAAGTACAGAAAAAAGGATCACAGGAGAAGTAACTCATCTTTTAATCTATGAAGTAAGTCAGGTGAAGTCAGAAAGCTTGACTTTTAAATGAAGATATGATCTAAGTCATCTATCTTAAAGAAATGCAATCAGTAACTTCTTTAGCCACAGCTAAAGACTACTCCAGAGAATATGTTTAATACAGTAATGGGGAACTAGTAATGTCTGTGGAAGACTGGTGCTTAGTGTAAAGCAGCTAGGAGTTGATACATAGACAAGCTAGCTGTTACCAATAAGCATTTATCTCTGAGAGTTAGGCTTTCCTTACCAACAAAGAGCAATACAAAGGCTGTACCATCTGCCTCCCAGTAAGAGTGGTGGAAGGATTTGTGACTTACTGACTGAAATAAAATACGGAAAGGATTGCAAGTCCAGCTGGTAGAGATGGGATGGAACGTGTGAAACCTTCAGAAATGCATGTGTCTATGTGGGGGCAGGGGAGAATCATGGTAGGGCAGGAATTTACAGTTCTACTATCCAAAAATTACTTGTTCAGGGAGCAAAAATAATTCTGAAGGCAGCGAGAGAAGCAACACAAATCTTGATTGTGTACTGAGCAGCATGCAGGACCTATTTTAAGTGTTTCTTTCAAAACTAAACTGCTCTGCAGTTCATATGTAACACGTGAGTAATTGGCATCCTTGTAGGTGTAGCAAAACCCTAAAATACATTGCAGTAACATCTTCAAAAGAGATGGGAGAAAAGAAAGACACCTATTAACAATTACCCATTTAAAGATACAGAGCTGAAGGTCATAAACCTATGCTGCTTGTCAAAGACAAGAATAGCTAAAATGAATTGAATGCAGTTTGAGGCCATTAGTACTAACAGGGTGTCTGCTAAACAACTGCTGAAATAGCACTGAATGATACTGCAGGTCTGTGTAGTTGGGTTTTTTTTGGTTGTGGTTGGTTTGGGTTTTTTTGGGGGGGGGGAGGAAGGGCGTTGTGTACTTTTTTTATTTGTTTTAAATAGAAATGCTTACTCCCTAGAAAGAAAATATTTTGCAAAAGGAGAAGTTTTGCATTTGGGGGCTTAATTTGTCTTCCAAAATGCTTTTAAAAATAGTGATAATGCTTCATGAAACAAAATTAATGAACTGAATAAATGAATAAAATCTAGTCCTGTTTCTGCCACTTAATTTGTTGTCTGTAAAATCCTTTATCTGGATAAACATTATACGTTACGGCCAAGTAATTAGAGATTTTTTCTTGATACACTGACTATGGAATTGTTGACTTGAAAACAGCATTTAACCTTAGTTTGTACATTTTCTTGAAGAAAACTGACAGTAGAAGAGAGAGAACGCCTACAAAAAGAAGAAAAGCTTTCTAAAGTAGATGAGAAAATCACTCATGCTGCTGAAGAACTGAACAGCTACAGGTAATTACAAATTTTACTTGTTCAAAGCTGAACAAAAGGCAATAGAGAATGCCAGAAGTCAGTGTGTTTTCTTCCAGACTGTTTTGTTTTTGAGTGTGTGTGTGCTTGCTTGTGTGCAGCATTAGATACATAATGGAGAACAGAAGACCGCTGAGAGCTTTTCCACTGGAATGTTATTCATAATGAAATGTCAGCTGAGCAGGCATCAGAATCTGAAGTTAAAGAGAGAATACTGTGAAATGAATGTGACGTTCAGTTTTCCCATCATTCTGAACATACTCATTGTGTAGTTTTAGTATTCTGTGTCTGCATGTCTAAGTTTTAAAACAGTATTACTGTTTAGAAATTCTTTTCTCAAATATTCCAATGCAGGAAAATTTCCTGTAATCTTTTTAACTGGTCTTGTCTGTTTTGTGTTACACCTGCTGTTCTGTGGTTTCTCAAGCTATAGTGTAATTCTTTGTATAAAGTTCCTGTGTACATTCGGTGCTTAAGGGAGTGCTGACTCAAAGTACACAATGCTGATCAGCAGTGCTTTCTGCAGAGTTAATTACATTATTTTTTCTTTGGAACGTTGAAGATACTGTTGGCATTCTTCAGTATTCATATAGGAATGCAGAATTCACTCTTGAGCATCCTCACCATGGGTCTTTGGCCCACCTGCAGAGGCTGTGCACAGGACTGCTGGCAGCAAGGCAGCTTCATGCTTTCTGTGCTCTGGAAATAACCTTGGTGCAAGTAACTGTCCCTCAGAACTGAGTGGTAGCCTGAAATGGCGTAAGGTTCCAGCCATGCAACACTTGCTGCATTGGGTAAAGCTGGCTGTTAGTGCATTATGTTGAGGGATATCCTTTGTACTGGAAGCATATGACAGACCACTGAAGAGCTGGGAGGAATGTTAATGGTTTTGGCTTTGTTATTTTTTTAGCATCCTGTTTGTACTACTTTAAGGACTGCAGGATACACAAAAATGATGTTAGCAATGTTAATTCGAAGCCGAGTAAAAATACTTTCTTCTAGATACAAAACTTCAAGTACTACGACTGTGTTCTTTATATTTGAAACTATTTTTCCTCAACATTTTCTTACAGTGCCATAAATATTATTTTTGTTACAGGCAGCGAGCAAAAGATCTGGAAGAAGAGCTGGAACGAACCATCCGCTCCTACCAGAACCAGGTGTGTGCTCTGTGCTCCTCGCGTCTGTGCCGGATAGGATGGAGGCTGTGCCTGAAACACCACTTCTGGTTACGCTGTGGTACTTCATCTGGCTTTCGTTTTGTTCTATTTTAGCCTCTCTTATGCCACCTGATTTGGTTGACTCAGTTTCTTAGCAGAGATCACGATGTAACTTTATGAAAAAGGAACTTCAGTTTTTCTCATAATTTATGCATGTTAAACTTATGAATGAGAGCCTTTACTAAATCTTAACTTTTCTACTTCAGTGCATCCTAACGAATGTTTTTTTCACAGATTACTTCCCATGAGAAGAAAGCTCATGATAATTGGGTAAGTTCAGAACACTAAGTTTTCTTAATTCCGTGTCAACTACTGTCTCTCTTTTCAGTGATTTGAATAGCTTGCTTTATGAGCTCAGTACAATGCAGTACTGCAGTGTTGTTTGCTATAGCTCTAAATCTGCTTAAAGAACATGCTGTCATTTAAAAAGTGTGTCACATTCTGGTAATAACACTAGCAATTTGGCCTTGCTTCAGTGCCATTTTAGTATTTTTACTGGATGTACTCCACTCTTTTTATCTGCTAATAGAAGACATCATGTCTTGTGAGAACAGTGTGTTCCGTTGACAGCTTCCTAAGAATGGTGCTACAGATTCCATTTTTACCTTCTTCAAAGCAAAGATCTTAAAATATCTCAATGTACATAATCACATATTATTGTAATACAAAATTTTTGTATAACAAATTGGAGACTTTATATCTGGCGTGTATTCTGTAGATGCTTCAAAGCAGCTACTGCTTAAGAATTCCATTCCTACAGTTCTAAGAATCTTGTTTCCAAAACTTCAGCTGGTAGAACTGCTAGCGTCATTTGGTGATGCACCTGAGGCTGCTTCATGTGCTTTATACGTGAGAAATATACCATGAAAATAAATCTACACGCTTCAGATAGAAAAATGTCTTGGATCTAGGAGCTGCCACATTTATGAAGGATTTAATTAATAAGCAGAAATATCTAAGCATCTGATTTTTGTCCCTCTTGAAAGCTGACAGCTCGAGCAGCTGAAAGACAACTCAATGATATAAGAAAAGAAAATGCACATAACAGACAAAAGTAAGTGCAGTCCTGACTTGATTCTAGACAAATGTAATCTAACGTGTGGGCATGTTTTGGATTTGTGCAATTCAGTGTTTTCTAGACCTGTGTTAACCAGTGGTAATTGTGACAGGGCAGAGAGTGCATGGTATTCTGTCCTAGCTCTGAAAGAGAAAAGGAGAGGAACAGTTGAGGATTCCTTTAAAGATACTGTGCAAGAAAATATGAACTGTGTGAGGTGTTGAATTATTTCAGGAAAGAAGCAGAGTGTAGCACTGGAACTCTTCAGGTTTTGATGATAACTATTTTTCCAACATATATGAATTAACCAGAAGTCATGATCTTGCAGCTTAACTCAAAAGTTCGTACTAACCTAATTGCTCAGGTGTTGGGCGGGAACTTCCAGATATACAGCTAAATAGCTGCAGTGTATCTTGGCATGCTCATGGGAGCGTTGGTGTGCTAGGACTTGTGATATCTAACACATATTCAACTTCTGAATTCCAGTATATGTTTACAGTATTACAGTAAATACAGTAGCATAAAAGAAACGTGAGGAAATCCTAAATTCAGAGTTCTGTGACATCCCTTGTATTCTTTTGTCTTTTTTTAGGGAATGAAATACATCTGTCTGTTTAGCACTGAGAGTAGAAATGTGACTAGTAAGCAGTGCAGTTCAATAAAATTTTTGTACTTTCTTTGCTTATTTACAGGTTAACTGAAGCAGAATTTAAACTTGACCTTTTAGAAAAAGATCCATATGCTCTTGATGTTCCAGTTAGACCATTTAGAGGTACAGTACTGAATTGTAAAATAGACCTGAATTGTTCTGGATTCTGGTTTTGTTTCCCAGGACCACACATGTGTAATTGTTTGAAGCTTGTCTCAGCCACATGTATGTACAAGTTAAGTCATGTTAAAAAGAAGAAGTAGTAAGGCAATGTCCAAACTAAGAGTGTTGGCAGCATTGATGAGAGTAGACTGGGAATATATGGTAATTGGAACACAGTTCTCATTTCACTTATTGAATTTAGTTTTGAGCTTCACCTGAGAAGTTAATTACTTAACACAGTTTGCTGAACTGAGTATTGTGAACTTGAGTATTTTGTTTTAACTGTTCCAGAGCATTCCCCATATGGACCCTCACCAATGGGCCGGCCTTCATCTGAAACAAGAGCTTTTCTTTCCCCTCCAACTTTATTGGAGGGTCCTTTAAGGCTTTCACCTATGCTTCCAGGTACAGGAGGAGGAAGAGGTACAATTCTTAAACTTGAAAACCTGTCTGTTCTGGATTTCTCTCTCCTCATCTATAAATCTGTCACACCTTTTCCTCTTACTGGTGACAAAAGCATTAAAACAACCAATTCAGTATAAGCAAACTCTTCCTGTTCTTCAACTTGCTTCTAAATTTGTATAATGTACAGCAGTACAATGGAAAACTTTGTTGGTTTGGGTTGGTCAGTGGATTCACTTTAGAAGCACAAATTGAGAAAAGAGACGAACTTGGCCTTATTTCTTGGACAAATGCAGTTCTACTGAAGTAACTTTTGATTTGAAATTAAATGAGTCAGACTTCTGAAGAAAAAAAAATAGACACCTCCATCTCATTTGTTTAAAGACAGAGGAAGAAGGTGGAGGTACATACATTCTCAAAAACATTTTATTGAGAGTCATGAAAAATGATTCTGTAGGAAGTTACTGATTCAGTGAAACACTTATCTCCCTTTAGTTTCTGGAGGCAGTCACTGTACGTGAGGATAGTCTTATCCCTAGTGCTGAAAGAGAACAGGAAGACTCTGTATAAGGAGCAGAATGAAGAGGTTGAGAAGTAGGTAAAAGAAGGCCATGGTGTCTTAGGTCATAAGGGAAGGAAACATGACTCCTTCATGTTTATTCTTTGAATGGAAATGGTGTAGGTGAATTCTAGCATGGAGTTCAGCATCTGTTACAGGTAATGAAGAAGCTACTATATAACATAATGCTGCTGTGAGACCTGTTGGCAACTGTTCTTAGTGGGAAGTATGTCAAAATATCTGTAAGGATTTCAGTAATCAACAATGGTTTTTAAAAGCTAGTATTGTCTATTTATGTACTTTAATTCTTCATAAATAATACACCTGGTTGCACCTGAGGGCAGATTCACATTCTATGAGAGGAAAAACTGCTGAGGTTGAGTTATGACAAACAAGAAAAATAACTTATTTAACAACTTGAATAGAGGCAGTTAGTAATGAAGTTTAGATGTCACGTGAATCTTTAAAGCATAGCTCAGTGGAGAGACATAACTGGGGTTCATTTTGCAATACAGCATTAATATCACTTGGACAGAGGAAACAAATGATGTGTGATGTAACTGCAGAGTAATTAGTGCTCATCTCACTTTGTGCAAGATAGAAATGGCTTTGAATTGTAGGCTGAATTTTGGAATAGAGGAGGATACCAGAATCCTGTATTTGTGTCAATCTTCAGACCAAGTCTTACCTGAAAGAAAACTTTAAACCTCAAGTCACTCATTGTCAGTTTCTCTTCCACTTACTCATATTTTGACCTGGGCTTTTTTTTTTTTTTCTTTTAATAGAATGAGAATAGAGTTGAATATAATACGCATAAATATTTTTAATGAGGACATCAACTTTGAGTGATCATTTTAAAACTGAGGAGGTCTTGTTAGTGACAGTTATTTTAGTGCTAAAACTAACATTTACCATGAAGGCAGTAGTTTCTTCTAATTGAATTAACAGGAACTCTTAAAAATGATTGAAAAAAAAAAAAAAACAGGTACTGTAGATTACACTTCTCTTGAACTAAGATTTTCTCCTTCCAAACAAACCTTTTAAGGCCTCTTGTAAATCATCATCAGCAAACAGCGGGAGATTCCTGTGGACCCTTGCTCTTCTTGTATCTTGACGGTGTTGGCATTTCATGATACATTCCATTGTTTTCAGACTTAATGAAGAGAACATAATGGAGGGTTTAAAAACCCGAGTAAACAGCTGTGTGATTTCTTCAATCAGGATCTAGAGGACCAGGATCTGCTGTCATGTTTGAAGCCAGTAATGAACGAGGAGACACGAGTTCTGATAGATTAACTGATCCCCACAGACCACCATCAGATACTGGATCCCTGTCTCCTCCTTGGGACAGAGAACGCAGGATAATTCTGCCTCCATCAGGTACAGACATCTGCTGAGCTACTGAAAGAATGGAATTACTGTCTTGTGGTGTATATGTTTAACTATTCTTTGCTTGTAATAAAGAAACAAAGATACTACAATTTAAAAAATGTACATTAAGAGAACCAAACAGGTATAGAACAACTGTTGGTTGCAGCAAGGTATTATTATAGTTGCATCTAAGACTGTAAGATATATATTATAGTTGCATCAGCTGCATATCAGCCTGATCATGAAACCAAGAGTTCATTCAGGATGAACTTTCCCACTTGCCAGATCTCAGCTACTAACAGATACTGCAGAGATAGTCCTGTTTTATTCTCCAGAACTGTATTCTTACCCACTCTTGCTCTGAATCTCACTGCTTCAGTTTTCCTTGTAGCTGCATAATAGCTAGATTCAGTGCAAGTAAAATGGAAAAGTGTTAGAGCGCTGTGAAGTGTAATGGGAAACATCACTCTTAGTGCTGTTTGAAATAGGCAGTGGATTATTTTCATATCGGCCTTCGCTGCTACTGAATCTAAGATTGTTTTCCCACCCTGATTAACAGTCACTTTGACTATTTGCAAGAGCATAAGGTAACCAGAGGTTTTTGCTGGTGTAAAGTTGTGTGAAACACTGACCTGATTGGTGATATTTTGCTGTTTTTTTCCCATGGTAGGTGAGCCTTATGCTGATTCAGTCTTTCCTCCTCGAAGGCAAGAAAGATTTTTCCCTAATCTTCCAAATACTGGAAGACTTTCTGGACCAGCAGAGCTGCGGACTTACAATATGCAGTCCTTCGATAAGACAGGTGGGCACAGCTTTACCTGGCTCCTGTGGTACAAGCAACTGGAGGATCTCAGTGTAGGGTGACTGTATGAAGCCACGGGAGGGGTCAGAAGAAAGTCTCTTCTAGCACGTAGTTCTTCAGCAGTTTGTAGCCTACTTAATGGAAACAATGCATAACGTTGCTGCCACCATCTAGCAGGTCGTTAAGCTTGTGAACGTTACTTTTTACAGGCATGTAATTTCACCAGGTTTAGGCATCATCTGATCTCCAAAAAACATCAGTACATTTAATTTTCTTGCCTCTATCTTCTGATTTAAGAAAAACTACTGCTGGGGGTCAGCACTGAGTAACTTGTTCAACTTCTGCATACAGATGGGCAGACATCTTCAGAAAGTAGCCCGCTAACAGAACCGAGCGGAAATGAGATGAAAGACCATTCTAATCTTAGTGTAAGTAGCTAAACAGAAACTTGACTTAAAATGTATTACAAAGTATATAGAAATGTCTGTAATACTGAGTAACGTTATATTGCGCTGTTCAGTCCAAGTTATAAAATTGGTTGTAGACTTTTATCACAGTATTCGCTGTCTTGTGAGTTAATTTTGAGATGTTTCTAACATAATTCCTGCTGAAAATGAACTGAAACCTGGAAAGTGAAGCTACGATGAAGCTGATGGCCAGTGCACCAAAGCAGCCTTGCTCAGGATGATGCAACCTGTTTATGGCTTGTGTGACAGTCCACGTCAACTCAGACCTGACTGGATCGAAGATATTCTTCCCTTTTCCCTTTCCCTAAGCTGTCTTCCCTGTTTTCACTGTGTTACAGAACTCTCTCCCTGATCAGATGCTGGCATCTGAAAGTGAAGCAGTCAGCTCGGGGTTTGCTCCTCCACCTTTCCCTCCGGTCAGACCTCCCATGATGCCTATGGATCCCCGAGGGCCCTTCATGAGGCGACCCCCTTTTCCCCCCCCGCCCCCCGCTGGCATGTACGGACCACGTGAATGTTTCCCTGTGCGGGACGTGGGGCTTCCACGCCCTCCTCTGCCAGGTACGTAGCTCCTGTTAGCATTTACTTCAGCCTAACGAACGCGAGTGATTCACTGAGGTATTGTGCTTTTACCTTCTGGTTAAGGCGGTAGCGTGTATTTACTTCTTCACAGCTGCTCACAGCGCTAGTGAGCTTTTCCTAATATTACCTTTGGAAAATAGCATCTGCACACCAAACTTGAAGGTAGCGGTGGCAGCAGCAGCCAGTTAGCAGACACTAAGTGGCTGCTGCCACAAGCCTGGCACCAGATCTCAATAGCCATCACTACTGAGAAAAATGGGTGCTTTGTCCTTCCCTTTCCTACTGTCTTTGTCTCGTTTGAGCACATCGTCATCTAAGACGGTTCTGCCTTGCGGCTCCCAATTAGGTAGGACATCTCGAGCAGTAAGGTGCGTGGGGTAGAATGAGCACGTGTGGGTTTGCTGGTTCATGGATATTAACTGGACTGCTCTCATTGCCTCACAGTGAGAAATCCATTTCCCATGAGATCTTTTCCTCACTTTCCGCCTCAGCGACCTGAATTCTTGCCTCCACCTGCACCTCCTGAAAACAGAATTGAGTCACCTCAGTCAAACACGTTGGCCACAGAACAACCAGAGCCACAGCAAGAGACTTGACAGAGCTGTTTGAGCACCACGCCAAACCATTCTGTACTCTTCTAATGGCATTCTCCCCTACATTTGTGTTAAGTAACTGCTGTTACTTAGGTATAAATAAACTACTTTGCTCAAATTGAAGCTTAATAGAAAATTCTCAGGATAGTATTTTGTAAATAGAGAATGAAATACAACCACAAATGTTGTGAATAAGCGATTTCCATTGTACAGTAGTCACTTTAAATTAAGTATTTTTCATTTGGGTGATCTCTTCAGAGGTATATACAATTAAATAATGTGAATCATTTTAAAAGTGCAGCTGCTTTGTCCTTGTTTAGCTGTACAGGGAAGCTGTGCATGCTAGAAGTGATGCTTACTCTATGAATAGAATGTGAAAAAAAAAATCAAATAAATAAAAAGTAAACATGATAAAATGAAATAACTACTTCTATTACAGTAATAATAGTACATTAATAGTACATAGTACATAACAATAGTACATTAACAGGGAAGTTTCAAGGAAGGGAAGAGGAACCCAACTACACACATACTCTGTTAATCTTTCAGCTGAAAAAGCTTTGCAGAGTGGCAGCTGCCAACAGCTGAACACTGTGGCACAAAGCAAAGAAATGCAGAGCAACTCTCTTAGCACTGCTGAAATCTGCCAGCATTAAGGTAACTGTTTTACTGCAGGTCTGTTTGGTGTTCTGTTTTGTATTTTTATTTAAGGCAAGATGCTATGAAAGCAAGGGATTACCATCTTAGAGCTGTATGAGATGCTTCAGCATCTCCAGACAATTGCTATTGGAGGTGCACGGCCACAGTAAACAGCAGCTGAAGTCCTAGTTAGTATCTTTTGTTTGCTTTTGTACTGTCCCATCACGAATTCAGCGTAATGGTGTTCAGAATTTAACACAGCAAGGGACACTGCAAAACAAAAGCACCTCCTGAGCTTACAGTCCTCATTCGTTCAACTGTGCGAGGCTGGAGAGCCATCAGCATTTATCACCAGGGTAGCCATACAGCACGGTAAGAGACTTCTGTAGCCATGTAATATTACAGATCATTGAAAGACCAAAGAAAGATTAAATGCCTTTTTTGCCTGGAAAGAGTACCGAAGCCAGTCTAACCAACACACTAAACAAAAGGGAAGCAACACAAGTCGTTAAGAATGTGCTGTTAAGACAAACATGTTGAGCAGCCACTGCAGCCTTCCTGCAGCCACAGAGCCCTGGTAAGGCAGCAAGGACAGAACCTCGCTCCGTGTTCATGGGCTGTCCTACGGACTAAAGGCTTCTGCTAGAAGCTGCTGGCTCTTGCCAGTTGGTGGTGTTAAGGCCTGCACACTTAACCTTGAAAACCAATTACAGTGCAGTCATCTGGTAAGGAACCCTTCAAAAAACAGAAAAACTGTTTTTAGCCAAGGTTCCACTTAGAGCAGCAGCAGTGGACAGCGAGCTGCCATTGCCCCATTCTCCGCATGCACACACACACACACACACACACACAAAAGTTCTTAATGTAAGCCAAGTCTGTATATTTGCTCTACTCTCACAAGCAACCACACCCCATAACTAGAAGTTTCCTAAAAGCTCCAGCATGCTCTTTTTTGTTACTGCTTGCTTAGATAAGTCTGCCAAGTGAGCTTTTCTTTCTGCAATACTCCTGGCTCTTAACCTTATTTCCCCATAGGCTTATTTCAGCTGCAGAACTCCCCCTGGCTCCTCCTTGCTATTTCTTTATTCTTTCTAATTTAGTCGAAGGCTTTTAGATAAGCACTGTACTTAAGCTATTGGCCAATGAATTCTGGCACAGACATTCTGAAGGTTCATGTATGTCGAAATCTTTAACTGCTGTTCAGCTTAGTTCAGCTGTTGCATCACTTTTAGCTGTGATTTGCTTTCCAGAGGTTCTAAGTTGGCCTAAAAAGGGACCCAAAAAAGCAGCTGTTTGGTTTATACATCCACCTTCGCATCAGCCCTTAGAACAACCAGAACTGCCAACTGTCAGCTTGACTCTACATGTAGAAAACAGCCAAAGGCACAGAGGTCCTTAATGTTAATACCACCAACTGAACAATGTATTTTTTTTAATCCCAAACTACTTCAGGGTTTGAAAAGGACTGACAAGTGTAGCTCCACTCTCTGAACAGATAGAGTATTTTGACACAGCATGGTGTGAGCTAAATATTTTTTCTAATGTTTAACTGTCTTCAAAATACAATTGTTCCTCCACCAAAACAGTTCACTCTGTGCCCACAATGGCAGGGAGCTGCAGGCAAAGCATGAATCTCATTAAGTAATGCAGGACAGGCATGGACTGGAGCATCCTGCAGACAGAACAGAACCTTTTGTTTTGTGAGGTTTTTTTTTTTCCCCAGCAGTAGCCCAAAGTTGCATTTGCAGGCAAGCAATGAAAACAAGCTCTATTTATGCAGTAGGAAGTAGGACAGAGTAGTCCATGAAATGGGTTACATAAGCTTGCCTGAGCAGGATCACACGAGCGCGTGTGCAGGGAAGTCCCTGCTCCCCCCGCCGGGCAGGAGCAATGGCTGGAACAATGAAGGCCTTGTGTTCCAAGTTCCTGCTGCTAAATCCAGAATGCAACAAGAACTGACTTGACACCCCCGTCTTTTTAGGAGAAACAAAGAGGAAAAAATGCAGTCCTGCTTGGGATTACGCAAACTCAAAGCAATTGCACATAGCTTCTCTGGCCCCTCTCCACATTAGGACCACTTCTCCATCACTTGATTTACAGCTGCTGTAGTCTGAACCCCTTCATCCTGGTACCACTAATTCAGACTGCTGTTAAACACACAACCACCCAACGAGAGCGACTGTTACTTGTTCCTAAGGAAACAGAACAAGCAGAGGTGTACCTCTCCAACTGCTCAAGGTCTGCGTGTCTCCAGCCACACTCGCCTTGCAGGGCTCCCTACACTTGAAGGGCAGAGGTTCACTGCAGCATACGCACACTGAATTCACACCTGGAACACAAACCACGTGCAGACATTAGTCTTCAAGCTGAGGAGGAATCACATCTGGAGGACGGACAGCACTCCCCAGAGATGGACTGACCTCCCCAGCGATGGCCCTTTTTCAGCGTAGCGTGAGGACCGCACCCCTCTGTACCATGGACAAGTGGTCGGTCTCTGCTGCCCTTCACATTTCCTTCTCCACCAATTAAAAACAAATCAGAAACTAGGTTAAGACTACGAAAACAAACATTTAGGTAATGAAGTCCCAACTGCAGTAAATAATGCAGATATGCACAGAAACCGTGTAGCCTGCAGAGGAAGAATTAAGTTCCTGCAACTCTGTTTAAACCAGAGGACACGACATCTTCAGCATTTTGCGTGGAAGCCGTGAGAAAACCTTCCATCACTTTACAGCCACGGCAAAACCTACTTCGTTCTCCAGCAAGTTGCTCGCCAGATGTACCAGATGCGGGACAGCGCTTAACCAACAAGCAGCACAGTCCTCATGCCTGCTAGTGGGGTTTGGGCTGCCGCAAAACCAGGTTCAGAAGCTCAAAGCAGACCCGTGCTTGGCACGCACACACTGCACAGCCACTCCAATTCTCACAGCACAGTCAGCCGCTGCAGGGCACGGCAGCTCTGCCACAGCTCATCAGACATCTGCAGTTTTCATTCAGAATACACAGCTACGTACTCTGAGTACGGATAAAATGTCAACCGAAGCATTGTGGGTATTCATAATCTATTTAATAGCGGGACACCAAAAAGACTACTACACATTTTTTTTCTAGATCACATTAGGTTTTGATTTAAGCAATTGCAACGGATGCAGGAATTTCTCAAAAGAATCTTTTATATTCTACAATCCACATTTAACTGTTACCGGTCTAATAAGTCATATCGTGATATACCGTTTGTGCTAAGTGGTCTGGTAGTCTCAGCTTCAGCAAAGCATCCTCCCCCTCCCCTCCCTCCAAAAACATCGACAGAATTCAGCCAAGTCAAAGAAACCGCCGTATGACATTTGAGACTCTTCCACTGACCTAAACACAATGGGAGCTACCAGTTACACACAGCTTATGAATGATCGTTGCATCTTAAGTCTAGAAATTCTCATGCTGATACGATAAAATATTTTATACAGTGATCCATTTTTAACGCTTCATTTATTGATTAAAAGAATATACATTTAACATAAACCATACAACATCAGTCATCGATTCAAACATTCAGCTGGTTTCCTTACATTTTCTGTCAGGAGTTTATTTTTTAATCTGATCACATTTATAAGATAAAATCTCACCACATCTGGCATATACACACACTGTGCCAGTGGATTCACTCTACTGATGTACATATAAAATCCGCATGGTATGTGCTCACTGGAGACAAAACAGCGCACACCTGTCAAAAGGTCATTTTAATATAAGATGGTAAAACCATTTGTAAAACACATATAAACTTTTTCCATAAATAGAATCATATCTGGACATCTGTTGCATAAATTGTGTTTTCCAAAGCTTACAATATAGCAGCCAGGTCTCAGCACTGCTGGGCACCCACGTTGGCCACTTACTTTATTATTGCAGACTGTCCTTTAAACATTAAATGCACAACATTCGTACCACTTAAAACTGGGGTCAGGTGGAAGTCTCACAGAGACCACGTCTGTACCGCGGTTGCCCTGAAACAGTTAAATCGGCTTTTAAAGCCTCTCAGATATAACAAGATTTTAAAACATACTTCATGGAATGTTCTTCATGCATCGTAGCAGCTCATACCTGTGATAGAACAAGCTTTGTATTTGTTTCCTTTCCTTCCTTTACATTCACTATTCACAGTGAAACAGGTGCATGTTTGTTAAGAGTTCTGAGGTTGCTGACTGAGCCACAGCACAGCTGTGTACCACAGGTCGAAATTCGACCTTATATATTACAATCTAGCAGTATCTGGCTGGCCAGAAGCTGGCCTGCCCCTGCCAGCATGTGGGCACTTCTTCGTTTTTAATCTATTCTTTGGCAGCTGACACAGGCGCTGACAGAGAAAATCCAGTGACTCGGTTGCTAGGGATTTCACGACTAATGTTTGTTTGCAGGTGTATACCTTTACGCTGAAGCCTTTACTGTTACCTTTTTACCTCATCGGAGTGCGCTTTCTTGGTTTTTTTCCTCTTACACTTTGGCCCAAAGCTAACGTCTGAGGAAGATGACGGAAGATGAGTATAAACTAGGAGGAGTTTACACAAAGAACCCGAAACGCCATGGAGCACGGAGCGAAACTGCGAGCACGGCTGCCTGACAAGCTAGTGCTCCTCCACAGCACTGCCTGCCAGCCAAGGGGAGCTGGGACCGGCAGCAGGGCACGCTTCAGAAGCAGAATGTGAAACGAAGCAAGGTGAGAGTCTAACAAACCAACAGCCCCGGGTAGACCTCTCTTCCTTTTAAGCCTATTAAGTAGCACGCTACCAGACAAAGCAAACAATGACGGCACAGAAATCCACCGGGCTATGGATATGGATATCAAAAACAGCTGGCTCCTGAGCACAGAACTCCGATAGAATAGTAAAAATAATTGAGAATGCATATAGAAAAAATGAAAGTTAGCCGGCAACCTCAGACAGCCTTCGGCTGCATCTCTGTAAGGTCTGGTAGGCGAGTCCATTAACCGTGAAAACCCTAAACACTGCCACTTTCAGCTTCTAAACCAATACCCGACTACGTTCTTTGATCAAGAAGTAGAATACACATGTAATTCTATATAGCTAATACTGATTAAACACAGCACAAAAGGGGTTAATTCACGCTACTAAAAAAAAAAACAAAACAAAACAAAAAACAAAAAAACATAATAGGACCCTACTTGCATATGTAACCACAGGAACTGTAAATAAGGAGCTAAATGCCTTCACTGAAGCTCTGCATCTCTCTGTAAAAATGACGAGTTGGCTCAGTGAAGACGCTGAGCAGCTCTATGTCCATGACTGCGTGCCAAGGTCGACCCAATCCGAGAGATACTTGCTCAATGAGATTATGCACTGGATCCACATCCTGGTCAGCCAGTTCTCCTTGGTCAAAATCAATGCTTTCCTCTGTGACTTCCAGCACTTTCAGATCAGAGCCACGAAGACGAGCGATTGCAATGAGATTGTGAGCCCAGACTGTGTAACCTATGGGGGAAAAAAGAAAAAAAAAAAAAAAAAGCTCTGTAACTTTGCAGCAAGGCACTTCTTATGGAAATATTTAATGTCAGACCATCTTAAAATCCTTCCCAACTTACTTTATCATCTTGTGTCTGGCAGAGCTTCTGTTTTGGTTGCAAATGGTTAAGTTCAATTTTATATTTTGAATAAGGAAGTACCAAAATAATTTCAGTTAGTTCAACAAAGCTTTTTCTGTAGTGAATTTTTCCACCATTTGTATCGACTTCTTTAGTGCAAGTTAAGTTGTAACTACAGTACCAAACCTTCTGTCAACTACTTATAAATAAATCACATCAAAGAAGTGACTAATCAGCTATTTAAAGTGGATGTATAAAGGAACTACTTTAAAACTGTGTTTTTGCCAGGAAAATAAGCCTGAAGCCAGCTTTTATTGCCTCAGAGGTAGAATTAGTGGAAAATAAACAGAACAAAAGCCTCTCCAGTAAACAGGTCCCACCACTGTAAAAAAAAAAAATAACAATAATAATCCACATCTATCATGTTATTCTACCTCAGATTAAACGTAACTATGAAGCTTCTCTCTCTTCCCATTACCGTATATTAGCATTCCTCTTTCAAAACACTTACTCTGCAGTTACCTGCTAGTTCTCTGTACCTTGGCTAAGGCATATGCTAAGTTCTTCCTTGTCCAGGTGCAAAACACAGAGTATTTGGGAACTTCCCTTTTCGGAAGCTCTGCAAGTCAGCACTTCCACTGCAAAATGACAAGGCTCAGTTCTGCCTCCATCATCACTCTCACAGGTGCTGTACCTCCTGGGGAAATGCACACTCAGGCTCTACGTAAAGCTGCCCTGTGCGCAGCATCAGAACTGGGAAAGCGTGCTGCTGAAGGAACAACAGCCAGCTGTGCTCTGCTCTTCAGCAAGGCAATCAGCACGTCCTACATCGTAATCTAGCAAGACGGGTGATTAAAGAATGAGGAAAACTGAACTAAGAGATTAAAGGAGAAATGTTCATGTATTTCTTTCCCTGCTTTTTGTCCGTAACGTCTCGTACAAATGTTTTGCTGAAGGTATTTTTTTGAACGAGGAGCCCCACAAATATCTCTCTGGCTCATTTCTAGGACGTCAACCACGAAGAATGTATGCATCCCTGCAATTCTCATCTGCTGAGGCTTTACCCGCAGGCAAAACAGCAAAAGATGAAGCTATCAGTGAGGCTGTAGGACATTAAACCCAATGGAAAACTGCACTTCTGTGACCTACACTCCTCTCAAGCTACGAAGGAGCTCACAATACCTTCAGTTATTTTGATAGTAATGAAAGATAATGAAAAAATAAATAAATAAAAGCTACGAGTGTGCAAGAATGAAAGGGGACAATAACTGTGGCTGAGTCCCCTGTGCCATCCCTGAGGCTCAGGTACGTGGTTTTGCTGTAACTTTTCACTGCCAGATTTTTTTTTTTTCCAGTTAATCTTATTTTAAATGATATTTTCAGAAGTTTTGCCTGAAGTTTCTCAGGAGCAGCAAAGAAGCCTCTGCTCAGCTGAAGTATTTCAGAGGTAACAAGGAACAATCACTTCCTCACAAGTACCAAACACACCGTGAGGAGCACTGCAGTTTTCCCTTGCTGGTGCAAAGGTAAACTTCAGCTTTGCTCTGACACAAGATAATGCTGAGGATTGCACAAGTAATACAACATGTTTACTGCACTAAATATCTTGGAACTCCACATGATGTGTTCTTCTATAAAAACAAAACAGAAAAAGGACTTCAGGCCCTACGGATAACCAGATCATACCACTGTCTATCCTTCCTACCATCCCCATCTCCAAGAGACCACATACTCCTCGCACCATTCCTTCATGCTACCAGAAAGCATTCAACACCCTTGACTTATCTCTCCTAAGGATGCCGCCTTGGTGGGACAATGATACGACCTCCCATAGACATCACAAAAGCTTCCTGAGGTTTCCAAGAGAGACCTTCAGACGCATTCTCCCTTCCTCCTTTCGTCAGTGCCAAATGGCAGCCAAAGCTAAGCGTGGATCAAAGACTTTCAGAGCAAACTAAAAGCAAAAGATGAAAAACTTCTGAAAAAATATTAGAAACTGCTTCTCAACGAACAGCAAGGAAAAAACCTGTGTACTTACAATCTGAGCCAATTACGTCTCCTCTAACAAATACAGCCTTTTCTTCCCCCCCCACAAGTTTTCCTTCCCAGAGGAAGCTTGATAGCATCACAAGAAATGTAACAAGTAGCACCAGAAACCATTATTAGGCAAATCTTGACAAATGCAAACGTGAGAATAAGATGCTATACTGAGTGAAGCACCACAGCATTCTAGATCCTTCCCCCTAGCCACATTCTTCTCACTATCACTACTCAAGAAGAAAGATGCCTAACTACAGTAGCAGAGAAGTCACACTCTCAACTTAAAAAAGTAAAAATAAAAATTAAGAAAATTAGCAGTCACTCATAAGCAGTTTAGCTAACTTTATCTATGAAGAGGAGAGAACAGAAAGGGAAAGGAATCTGAATTTCAGCATTACAGTGTGGTTGATGTTTGGCCATTCTCTCTCCCAGAGAAGCAGCGGTAACAAAGAACTGTAAGACGTGTTTGCCTTCCCAGCACTCTGCACAGAGTAACACATTCTGCACTGATAGCAGGTGATACTTAAAATACCTGAATATAAGCTAGTATATCATCTTTTTGAATTTACATAATATATTAGGAGATTTTCCTGTTGTAGGAAGGTAAGTGGATTTTTTTATTTATTCTAAAAGGCCCTGAAACTAATTCAGTGTTAGAGAAACTGCCGAAATCCACACTTAAAGAGAGGCATGCTCATTTGCCAATCTGTGATACAAGGGGGGGGATACGAGGGGGGACTTTCTGACTTCAGCTGAGATGTGAATGTACCGCTTTTGCTGCTGAAGATGTCTCCTGTTTGTGCTGAGTAACTGGAGATTTATTCCTGCAAGCTGCCTGAGGAAATGGGCATTCATTCTTACGTAACAGAACAGAGTCATGCCTTAACTCCTTCATGCATCAGCAAGCTTGCTCTCTGTAAGCCACTTCCAGCACAAAGCAAAACAACCACTGCATTGTTTCAGTTTCAGGTGTCTTAAAAACATGCCAAATGATTCTAATTTCTAATAGAGCTGAATGCAAGCGTGTACTTCTTTTTGATGTGCAATTATACAGCAAACATATGAGACAGACCTAGTTTTGGTACTACCAGCGAAACCAACGCACCGTGTATTTTTCTCCCCCACTCTTCAAGTAGAGAAGTCTCAAATTCTGCTCACCACCTTCATCTGCTGCCAGAATCTTACCGAGCTGGTAACAGACTTCCTTCCCCTCAGTCACAAAGCACTTAACCTGTGTTAGCTGCACAAACAGGAAGTACAACCATCTAATTGTAATGGCCTATGAGCTCACGGCACACACAGCAAGCATCTGCAGCGTTCACATCCACATACCCAGCCACAGCGAGGAACCTGCACTGCGCCTCCTGGAATGCTCACTCAGCTCTTAGTGCTCAATTCTGTGAGCAGCCTAATAAAATCCTAGCTGACCTCCCACGGAAGTTTAGTAAACTACAAGAACATTTAAGACAGATAAACAAACAAATCTTTCTATGAAAATCCCAGCCTAAAGTACAACAGCTCGTACAGTGACCACGCAGCGGACTCTGGAACATGACTCTTACTGAAACTCATTGCAATTAGAAAGGGCAAAATGTTGTAAGTATTTCAGTCACATGCGGTGCTCAGGCAACATATTACGTACCATGAACAGCCAGGAGAGAGAGCCTCGTGCACCTCCAGGCTAATAGGACAAGTGGATCTTCATTCCGGTTGTCGCTAAGATCTGGGAAGCCAGACATATCTATCACATCATTCATCAGTATAAAATGAGTGAGGAACTTATCATACTGCCTGGATATGAGGTCAACAACAGCTCCGGAAACACAAGTGACGTAGCTGTCAAAGTGAATCCTCTCTAGGGGTATACTGGGCTTAAGAATCCTTAACATGTCATCACTCTTTACATCAAAAGCCATTATATAGACCCGAAGATTCGTGCTGTTACGCATCAGCGCCTTCCAATTCTCATCTTCTGGCATACTGTCCAATGACTTGTGCATTATGGAAACACTGTGGACCAGGAGAGACAGTCGATGCAAAGGCACGTGGTTGCTGTCAGCCAGGACTCTTGCCATTTCAGCTGTAAAATCACAGAAATCCAAAGCAAGCGAACGCAGATTCACAAAGCGCTCCATCTCAACCGCAGTGATGAGAGTGGTATTACCAGGGATGTGGTTGTCCAATAAGCTCAGATGTTCCATGGTGTTGGCTATGGGGTTTGATAAGGAGGACAATGATGTGGGAGTTACTATTTGCAGCATAAACCCACAGGACAGCCATTTCAATTGCCTGCTATTGCCTAGTATCTCTTCAAACAGCTGTTGAATTCTGTAAGTAAACAGAACAGAGAACAATGCTGTTAAACAGGGTTTAGTGCTACCAATTGTGTACCAGTCTATTTTTCTCCCCCCGCTGAAGAGTTGATCTTTTTACTTATGGCCTTATCCTACAGAAGGTGCTACCATCAGTTTTCGGGAGCCATAAAGGCACACAACATAAAAGGAACACAACACACTGTCGACCTCCCACAGTGCTTTAACCTTCACTGGACTTCAAATGTTAGAACTGTAAACTACCCTGACAAAAAAACCTATGAAAACAACAATGTACTTTGTCTTCCAGTAGCAGTGCTGCACTACGAATCTCCATGTCACACTTCTCAGCACGTATCCTCGCACGTACCAGCACCCTCCCACAAACACATGAAGGTTATGCAAATAAGAAAACCTGTAATGTTTTTAAAAGCAATAACTGCGTTTTTAAAACCAGCTTTTCGTATTTGTCAGCCAGCATGTCTAGAGCTGCAAATTAAAATGGAAAAAAAAAAGTCATTTTTGTGGAAAAGTTGGAGAAGCTTGACTTTTAAGCACATCAGAATAATCTGAAGCCTACTGCTTGATTTTCCCCACTGAAGGGTAAAGAACAAACACCTGATGTTTTTGAAACAATTCTGAATACACAGCTGAACGGATTTTCAAGTGTCAACAGCTTGACAAATAACAGGAGAAACTTGGGCCTGGTGACATTTCAATCCCAGATCACCAGGTTACTTTAAATGCAAGTTCTTTAAGTTAGCTATGTAATCCAAAAAGGTATTTTAAGGTAAGATTTGATATAGATGAGTCTAACCTCAAACTTCATTCAGCTCAAAGGAAAAATCAGCATTTAATGGAAGGAACTGAGCCAGGCTACGTGAGATTTGAAGAAATAAGGTAAATCCCTCCATTAAGAACCTAGCAGGAATCTTTGTGCCACAGATCAGCAACGAGAGAACACCTTTTTCTTCCCTGTTTACAACATATACAAACATTCACATCTAAGCTGAAAACAATGTTACAAACTTTATTCTTATCCCTGTATCTATAATCAAGATAATGTCCAGGCAAAAATAAAGACTCCGTATCCTGACCAACAGCAGGAAAACACTAACATCTTAAAAAGAGGGAAGAAGGGAAACACAGAGTCATGCTTCCCAGAGATTTTCCCCTTTCCAAAGAGTTCCAGCTCTCACCTCTCGAGGCAGAGATGGCTTTCAGTCTGTAGTAACCCTCAGGGACCTCACTTCCAGCAAAGAGCCACCGTTTTGCAACTGTAACACCGTGCAGTGCTATCCCCCTTTTCTTCCTTTCTCTTACCCTGTCACCTTTAACACCCTGAAGTCTTTGTGTTTAAGAAAATTAACAGACCAATCCTCATTTATCCTCCTGCCTGTCTGTATGTGCTCTCCTGCCCACTGTCATCACAGTACCTAGGAAAGGAAAGGTGCTGTAACATTCACAGCAGTGGTAGCCTTTGCTCTGTAACGGTCCAAGCAATACTAGTGCTTGTAACAACAACTGACAAGATGACAAATCAAGTTTTGACATGCTCTGTCAAATACCACTATCTATACCTCACTGCACTGAAGTTTTCTTTAAGTTGTGCTTCGGATATGATTTAAGCATCGAGGCTTAACAAGAGTACTGCTCTAGTGCTCACAGAACTGTGCAGTGACACTGATTTAATGCTACGTAACTTTGTGTTTAAGTATTTATACATGTGTTTAGACTCATGCTGATGGGTTATCGATCCATACTCCCTAAGAAAACTTCCCAGACACGTTCTTCCAGTTTTTTGCCAACTTAATAACAAAAAAGAGATCCAACACCACAATATACATTTAGCAACGACTGCTTCTGACTTGCTTTAAATGCCTGCTTTTTATGAGGACAGACAGGAGGAACTATAAAAACTGCAGGCTCTTAGTTTAACAGATCTCAAATGCATCTTTCAAATGCTCTAATAAGGGTTTATTCCTCCCCTGCAAATTCGTACGTGCATCCTATTCATCATAAGCAGACTGCATCTAATAGGAGTTTGCAAAAACAGTTTGAGTTGTGTCTAATTTCTAGAACACCTTAAGTGAACTCTTGGAAATTAACACTTATTTTACAACCATGTTTTACTTCAACTGCCTACTATGCTGTACAGCATTCATCCTTACACACACGTGACTATCTTACACAAACACAAAACGTAATAAAAGTTCAGCATACGGAATAAAGCAATTTAGCACAGTGATGTCTCAACAGGCATACTTAATTTTGCTCCCTGTGAAAAGCAGTGGAGGGAACGTTCCCCATCAACCTACAAATGACAAAACTATTTTAGAAAAAAAAAACAACCTCCAAATAAACTGCTATCACAGCATCAGAAATGGCAATCTCAGGCACAGAACTGAGCAAAAGCTAACTGCTTTAGCCCCAAGAAGTCCCACTGGTACAGAAACACACTGATGGCCCTGGGCAGGAAGTAAACCTGTTAGCAAGATCTGCACAGGACCCATTTGTTTAAAAACTGTATCAGTCAACGTGTTCTGTTTAATACAAAAGGCTAAAATGGTTCTTTTAGAAACAAAACTATCTGAAACACACGGATCAGTCATGGAAAGCAGATTTCATAAAGCAAAAATTTTAAGCTGCACTTTACTCTGCTCGAGACAAATGCATTCTTTGAGCTTTTACACAGTGATGAACTGAGCACTAAAGCGAATTGTAGAAAGTATCCAGGGACACGCAGGCATGAAAGAAAAAGAACAAGCATTATAAACCCATTGATTGTACATGCTGACCACTGCTGGAGAAGGATTTTGGAAATGTACCCCAAGGCTTTCTCTTCCCACAGAGCAACCATTAGTCTTTACTGGATAACAGCCTAATAATGGCTCTGTGCTGGCTGAGATTCCACCCAAGCTCTATTACACTCAGTTCAATGCTATGGACTAGAGGAAGTGTCATGTTTTCTTCTCTAACTGACTGAATTGTAGGAAGTTCCCGGAAGAGACAGAAGCATTTATCACCACACAGGTTCCAAAATCCTCAGCCACCATTAACGCTGTCTCCATAGGTGGCTCAATATCTTTCAGTGTTGGCTATTTGCATCCATGTTTTGTAACTTAACTGATGCAAACGTCCAAATGCTCGCAGAAGGCAAGACTACAAAGATTTACTTCCTGAAGTATACACTGTTAGTGCTGATGATCCACTGCCAACTTTCATCTAGTTTAGAAAAGAAACTAGCAGGTCCCAAACACACCACTTTAGTTCATAAAACAAAAAAAAAGGTAGCATTTATTTCCTCATTCCAAAACATGCAAAGGTCAATACCCATGTGAAAGACTTCATTTTAGATAACAAATTAATTTTGAACTGTTTATGGCTATAAAGTATGCATACCAATTTTTGTTATTGTTTAAAGAAATATTTAATTGTATGCTCAGCTGAGTAAACAACTGCTTAGATGGCTCTCTTTACGCCTCAGGACAATCATTCCATTATGTATTTGTCTTCAGAAAGGATAAGAAAAAAAGCTCTTTACCTGCACACATATGTTGAACAGGAGCTCGAACTACTCTGACTTCTGCATTCAAAGCATAACAAAAATTCACATCTGTATGTGCACTGATGTGCAACTTCAGTCAGGACCAAGCATTCAGAAGCTTTGACAGTTGCACTCTCATACATACACTGATCTGAGAATATATTCAGCCTAGTTCTAAAACCATTTAAAACAAACAGTAAAGATCTTGAATAGCTGCACTTATTCTACTCTCAAGCTACCTGGAGAATATTTACACTGACATAAATCAAAGTTATGGCATTCAAGTTTTATCTGTATGGAAAGTTTTAGCACAACTACTCAACTATTTAACTTAGCATAACTCCTCTGGGATAATCGATTCCAGAAGTCAGTAGCTTTTAAATTTGTATTTCACCACTTCCAAAGAGCACAAAACAGGTATTTTGATTATAAGCATTCAAAGACTGCACAGCAATGTAATTATGGCAAGCTAAAATACACCTCTGAGACTAAGCAAGCACACTGTGAGCTAAGATCTTACAGGAATTCTACAAATACCTAACCCAGTTTTGAGATATAACTTAAAATAAGTTCTTGGTGCTTATGTCCTCTTTTAAGTTTAAGGATTGAGGACATGCAGCTAGTAAATACATCAGATTACTTCCTTGTATTTTTTTTTTTTCCATGTACAGCAATAGTAAAGGTACTGGTAAAAGATTACTGTTCCTCCTCTTGTTTTAACACGAAATTGTTTCTAGAACACCATGAAAAACAAAAGAAAGGATTCTCATCTAAAAGAAGACCACAAAACCAGACTATTTCATTCAAATACTAGAAATCAAACAAAAAATTCAACTTAAGAATCTAAATTCTTATCCTATTAAAAAAAAAAACCCACGAAGTTTTCTCAGTCACGAAAAACCATTAAGTACTGTTTTAACATATCTGTCAGTTTACAAAATATAACTTACTGCTTAATCTTTTTGCCATCAGGATCAACCTTGCCGAGGTATGTATTTGATAAACTTCCATGTTGCTGCAGAATGCTTATATCCCCAAACAGACTTAACTTCTGGAGGTTCCTGAAATGACAAAACAAAAAGGGATCTGTATACAAAAAAACACTGTAAGGAATCACTCTGGATAAGACAAAAACAGGCAGTAAGAACACATAATTACATGGAACATGTAAACTATTCTGGGAAGCATCCTGCTGTCCTGCAGTACAGGCACGTTTGGAGCTAAACAGAGTGAGACCAAAGCATAAAGGGGAGGAGGGGTGTACAAACTGGTGACCCCAGCTGTAAAGCAGGTCTGCTTTTAGTGACCACAGAGGCCACCACCACCGAACTTCCAGCAGTACTTACACATTCTCCTTAATTCTTGGAACACGGGCACTTAACATCACGGGTAAACACATCAAATACCTATTCCTTTTCAAATGTAACGCTGTGTTCAAAGTGCAAGCAGAACACAATGGCAAAAAGCCTTTCCTGATCGCTCCCATATTGCAGCCGTGTTACAAATGGGGGCCCAAACCTGCAGCAGCTGAGGCAGCACAAAGAGAAGCTGAGCAAAAGCTCCCCACACCCCAATCAGTGTTTGATTACTGCTATACCAAAGTAATGGAAGCTGTTCTGACATTCCCCATTGGTCAACAGAAGAGGATTATTTGTCCATCGTGACACAATTCGACTTTTTAGAAGTAACATTAGTGAAAGATCACCCTCTAAGTCTATGCTGGACTTGTCTCAGTGTGCTAGACAGACAGTTTCCCACCACAATTAACTTCTCTGACTTGCATCATTTCTATGCTCTGAAAAAAGATCCAGCAGAAGTTACAAAAACTGTAACAGTTTTAGAGCAGCTGATTGCAGCATTTTTTTTTCAGGGTGTTGTTGTTTTATTCTAACTGACTAATGATTTTTTTTGTTTGCTTTTAAACTTACTTACACACACAGTAAGTTAGATTTACTTGTAAACATTCAAGGTTCATAGTTTGCACTTGGAAATTAACACAGCAAAATCACAAATGGCTACAAGAGTTAAATTCACCTTCAACAGCAGATGCCAATTAACTGGCAGGTGACAACTCAGAAAGTTGCAGGCATCCTTACTTCTGCTGGCTTACCAGTCATACGCTAATACTGCAGATCAGCTTTTAGGAAACGCAGTACAGTCACACAGCTCAGAGCCCGGGGAAGCTCTGGTGCCAGTTAACTACTTCCACAGGATGAGGAGGAGTCAAGGTTTTAGCTTTTTAAGTCTGAACCTAACAGGTATCCACCATAAATAATCATGGACCCGTTTTAAAGTTCCTGCATTAAATAACCACAGACTATCTTACTGAAATCTATCCACTGTCACACCTCCTACTTTTCTTGTATGGGTGACTGAATGACTTAAAAGCAAGGTCCACGAGTTCCATAAGCTCCATATCAAATCAAATATCGAAGCAAAGCACCTAGATTTTACAACCATTTCAGAGATTAAAACACATGAAATTATTAGAAATACAGGACTTCTGTACTGACGATATTTAAACGTAACTCAGCCCTGGCCACACACTCAATATTCTACAAATCTAAGTCAGTGCCTGTTCATACTGAAGAGTAAGTTTGGCAGGGCAATCTTAAGATACCACCAAGCATTCTGTGCTCTTCTATGTCCCACAAATGTTGAGGAAAGCCTGGTACAACAGGGAAATCAGCAGAAACATCCACCAGGTGTTAGAGGCAGCGTTCACAGCCAATATTCTAATTATACAATTAATCAGATCTTCTGATCTCAGTGACTTAACTCTGAGAGCTAAGACACAATGCAATCTTCAGAACAATTCTGATTCACCAGCATATTCACAGCACACATAGGTCTCATTGAGTACTACTCAGACCCCAGTGAATGCTACTGATGTGTTAATTTCAGAGCCCCTAAGCAACAAGGCACACAAAACACCACTTACCAGAACCCCACGCCCGTTTACCTGCATTTGTTTCACTGCCATTCGATGCACTACAGACACAGACAAAGCTTTCCACCTCAAAGCTTAAGCAACAAAAACATCCAATTACTCTTCACAGCACAGTTACCACCATTAACAAATGTGATCACAGTTCAATTCCGCATTAGATTTCTGTCACTACTCTGGTACCATCTAATCTCCATGGCACCTGGCTCAACTCTCACCCTTACTCCGTTGGATTAGTAAAGCCATTGCCATTTAGATAAATAATGTAGGAGTTAACTGTCTTCTTCAGATGAAAGTCACGATGGCATCTCAATACTATGTATACCACAAATGCATACAGCTGTGGAAAAAACATTCTCTTTTGGATTGAGTATTTCTTTGTCATTTAATACCTATTTATACTCCACTAGCTCAGAAGGTGTATTAAAAGTAATACGCTTCTTGTTCTGCCCTAACGTCAGTTTTTCTGAACATCCATCCTCCACCCTGTGATGCAAACAATAAAAAAGAACAATAAAAAAATCAATGGCCTTGCTTCTTGCTTACATTAAGCAGGAACAAAGTGGCCCTGTCTGTCTGTCCTACTGGTCCCTCGGGGCTTTTTGGTAGTTTGGGGTTTATTTTGTCACTGCCAGCTGCTCGCTCTGACTGACAGAAGAGAGTTCTTAGAAAGCCTCAAATATAGACACAGTCTGCTTCTTTGAATGACTCACAAATGTTTGGCAACTCCAAAGTAGACACCTTCACTGAGACACCCTAGTTTACTATAATCTGCATTTCTGTTTCACAGCAAAGATCGAACAAGGACTGCTTATTAGCTCCTGTACATACCAAAAAGACTCACAGAGCATCACCCTCCTGCCTGCCTCCCTGAACTTACGCTTTCAAAGAGCAGTGCGTGATGGCACAGACGGTGAAGATTCCTTAAGAATCCCTAGGAAACAACTTGCCCCTCCTGATACTGTTGCATGGTGCCACTCTTTACATTTTGTTTTTAAATACAAAGTAGAACATCAACAGTTTAAATACTAGTCCATTTCATTTGCTGTCAAACAACTGGAAAAGTTACAAATCGCTACAAACATTACTTCAGTATGCATTTTATTTTGTTTTTTTTTAAGAAATTACAGAGTTTCAGAGCTCCTCTTCTTGGTTCCAGTGGCAAGAAAGCAGTATTTTGGAGTAACATGCAGTCAATCGCAGAGTGAGAGCTGTGTTGAGCTGAGCTCTACTTCAAACACAAAACAGACTTTGAACATACCTTTGTGGATGCAGACCACCAGCAGCACCACCTATCAGAGCACTACCAGGTACTTCTAGTTATGCATCTACAACCTCCTTAATTCTATCAGCATTAGCAAAGGTTGCTCCACAATACTTTTCCAGGGACTTAACAGAAAATAATTTATTTGCATGGAAGTACACCATCACCCTCCTGTAGCCAAAAGGACATCCACAACTCGCATTACTTTTACTCCTTCCTTTAGTCTTTTCTTAGGTCCTGTGGTATTACAAATCCTCAAGGAATTCTGCAGCCACTTCAAGAACATTTTTTTTCCTGAAAGGAGGGAGTTGTTACTGTATTGTTTAACAACAGATTAAAAGCCTACAACAAGATTACATAGTTAAGAAACAGCACCGCATTTCAGAAAAGCGGATTTCTCCCCCTCTAGCTCTGAAGTGTAAGATGGAAGTCCTTTGGATTTCTTTGCCAAAAAGCTATCAGCAGGGCTGACAGGAGCTATGAAAGAATCATCCTGTTTCAAGCCCTGCTCCAAAAGGAATGCATTTGCTGCGGTTTAGTTGCTGGAGAATTTAAAAACACTGCTGTTTCCTTAATTTTGGAAACTGCAAAAGCTATCACGTGTACAAGAATACTTTGCAAACACAACAAGAAATTATTAATCACCCTTGTGCTACAGATGAGCAAACAGAAGCAGAGAAACAAAGCGACTGACTGCAGTCTTTCTACGGATAAAAGGAAGCACTGAGCAGGTGACAATGGTCTACAGATAAGCTAAGAAGCAAAACCAAGCAGCAACTTAGCTCACCTTATTGTTCCTTTCCATCTCATTTCTATCTTAAAGGTTCACTTTAAAAGCTAAAGGATGACATTCAACATGCAAACGAACTGCTTGCAAATAGTTACTTCTCAAGAACACAAAAAAGTGTCAAAATAAACCCCAAACCTTGTTTAAGAGGGGGGAAAAAAAGTAAGCTCATTCCAAAAGTAATTCTGAATATACATCTGTTTCACGTAAATCCTTTCACGTTTCAGTTGCTCACTGAAAAAAGCCTGCTGTCATAACGAGGTACTATGCATTCCCGGGTCATACATTTTTCATTCATTTTTTCATGCAATACCTCCTGCAGCTTCTAACTGTCCATTTAAAACGTCGAAGACCACCTAGCAGTATTTGTATCAGATTTGACAATCACTTCCTGACCACTTTTTCATTTTGTATTTCCCCAAGATTCAACAGCAAAGCAAAAGCTCCTCCTGAAAAGTAAAAGAAGACCGACCAGGGCAGCCAAACCTGCACACTGAGGATTCACAGGGCAAGAGACAAATCAAGATGAAGATGAGCTGTGACTCACAGGCAGCGTCCAGAAGCACACTTGCTGCGGTTCTCAGGAAGTGCCTACGGGTACCATGGGGCCAAGGAATCGAAAGCGATACTTTGCACGCTGCGCTCCTGTTCCTCTAACACCAACCAGGAGCTGAAGCTCCCCTTGTCACCACTCAAACCACAGGAGAAGTGAAGGCCTCACACTGGTCCTTGACTGCTTCAGGGTCAGGGCTGGTGGCCATACCGTGATGCAGCTGCCAACGATTTTCCACCAGCCATCTGCAGAAATGCCTTAAATGTTTAGCGATGGTTGCTTTGCCCCCAGTAGGCGATGCACACCGTCACACACACAGACAGCAAAGCACGTAGCCACTCACAATCCTCAGCCTGCACTGCTTCACAACGCACCGTGACTTCGCTGCGCAGCGTTTTTCGACTGGAGGCCGCGCGTTACGAGCTCGGAGATTTTAAAAGACACCGCGTGGGAGCGTTATCGAGATAAGCAAAGAGAAAGCAAGCATCTTCGTTTCAGAGAAGTCCAACCTGAGGAAATCAAGTCTCAGAGCTGCCCAAAGTCAGCGCGAACAAGTGGGATCTGCGCACGTTTTAAAGCCCAGGGCTCAGCTGGATCGCGGGATCACACAGCAATGAGCAGTACCTCCTCCTGCTGAGGCCAGGCCGCAGCCCCAGGTCACAGCGAGCTCCGAGCCGGGGCCTTCTGGCGAGGGAGAAAAGAAGCCTCTCTCCAACGCTACGCCTGCAGCCCCTCTATTAGCCCCCACCGCCCGCCCACTCCGTCCCCCACGGAGGCCGAGGCGCCCTCGCGGCCTTTGTGTCGCCCTGCGGCGGCGCGCTCGGTACCTGTTGTTGCGGACGCTGCTGAGCACGCACATCACCAGCTCCAGGTACGTCCTGAGCAGCTCGAGCCAGCGCGGGCACAGCGGGGCCGCCTCCCCGTCGCCCGCCGCCACCGCCGCGCCCTCGGCCGCCGCCGCCCCGCCGCTCGGGTAGTTGTCGGCGGCGAACTGGACGCGCAGCTCGCGCACGAACCAGCCGCACTTGCGCATCAGGAACTCGAGGCGCGGGCGCTCGGCCGGCGAGACGCGGAGGCTGAGGCGGAGGCGCGGCCATAGCGCCGGGTAGAAGAGGCACTCCCGCCAGTGCGAGCAGGCGGCCGAGGCCCGCAGCCGGTCGGGGCCCGCCAGGAAGGAGAAGATGTGCACCACCAGCTCGCTGGGCAGGGAGCCGGCGCCCACCGCCTCCCCGCACACCGACATGCCTGGCGCCGGCCCGAGCCCCGCTGCTGCTGCGGCGGCCACAGGCGGCGGCGGCCCCGGCCTCGCCTGCGGCTCCTGCGACAAAAACAACAACATCAATGACAAGGCGAGGGGGCGGGCGCCGGCCGGGACGCGGCCGCCGCCGGGACGCACCACCCGCGCCGCCGCCGGGGGGAGGAGCGGGCGCTACCACCGCCCCGCGCCGCGCAGGGGTGGCGGGGGGGGAAGCGGGCCCGGTCCCGGCGCCGCCGCCCGAGCCCTACCACGTCGCTCGCGATGGTGGGGGGGGGAGCGGAGGCGCCGCGTCGGGGGTGTGTGGGGAGAGCGGGGGCGGTGCTGTGCGGCGCAGGGACGGCAGGCACCCCGCGGGGGGAATGGAACGCGCCGCAGTTCGAATGGCGGGCGGGCACTGCCCTGCGGCCCCCGCGGGTCGGGATGGGGGGAGGGGTTAACCCCTTCCTGCCCGCCGGGCTCAGCCCTGGGGCGGTGGGAGCCTTAAAACCCGTCGATATTCGCCGGCGGGCGTGTGGGGAAACGTGGTGT
Source organism: Oreortyx pictus (assembly GCA_036925125.1). Classification (NCBI taxonomy): domain Eukaryota; kingdom Metazoa; phylum Chordata; class Aves; order Galliformes; family Odontophoridae; genus Oreortyx; species Oreortyx pictus. Next base: position 37,399,120 of record JAUPFR010000006.1, read on the forward strand.
TTCCTCGAAGCTGGGCGCGGGTCCCGTCCGAGCGGCCCCGTCGGACTTCCCCAGGCGGTCGGGCCGGGAGCAGCCGAACCCCTGCGGCCCGGAAGGCTGCCTTGGGGGAGGGAGGGGCAGTCCCGCTCCCGCGCCGTCTATGTGTCTCCTTATTTTAACGCCCGTTCTACCGGTCCGCCTGGCGAGTCAAAGGGCTTCCGAGGTCACCGAGTGTCTCAATGTAACAGCGTTCGCAGCTCGGCGCCCCGCGCTTACGGAAGTCACGCGGGGTGAAAGTGCCGCGTGGGGCCGCCGGGTGCGCCGTCACCGAGTGAAAGCTGCGAGGGACCGCGGTCACCGTCTCAGCTGTGTCGGGGCCACAGGCACCGGCCGTGCACGCTCTCCGTCCCGCTAACCCGCAGAGATAAGGCCGATAAGCGAGAAACGCGAGTGGTTTTTCAGCTCCTCAGCCCCGCGGCTGTTAGACAAGCCGCTGAGACGCGTGCGTCTGGCATTACGAGCTCGCTGTGCAGCTGCCCACACACAGACGCCTCGCTGAGCCCCAGCGGGGCGGCAACGGGAGTTCAGGCAGAACTAGCGGCACCGCCGGGAGGTCCCGGGGGCGGCGGCGCTGCGGTTCGGAGGCGGCGCTCCTCCCGGCGCCTACCATAGACCCGCAGGCGGCGCCCTCTTCGGCGCCGGCGTTTCCGGGCGGCGTCGCGTCACTTCCGGGCGGCGTCGCGTCACTTCCGGGCGGCGGAGATGCCGGTAAGGCGGCGGGGGGCTGGGCGCTCCGCCGGGACTCGCCGTCAGCCCCGGGGCTCGGGCGGCCCCCGGGGTGGCGGGAGGAGAGGGTTAGGGTGCTCGCCCCACCGGGGTGCGGCCGCAGGGGGACGGCGCCGCGCCCGCCCCGGGCCGCGCCCACTGCTCTCCCGGGCCCACTATCCTGGGGCGGGCTGAGGTGGCGAAGCGCGGTGGTAGGGCTGCGGGGCGGGGCGTCCCGCTCCGCTCCGCTCTCACTTCTGTCGCTGCTGTCCTGACCCTGTGCTGCAGGTGGGGCTTCGCTGCTCCGAGCACCGCGGGAAGGCTTTAGGTTCTCTGTTAGGTGACCTCGCTGGTTTTGAAATACGTTCATTGGTTTTGTAATTGCGGTAAATGGGAGGAGTGACAGGAACCTGTTTGTTTGCCCCTCAGTCGAGTCAAAGCCCTTCGTTGGTAGTTAAGAATGATATGTTCCTGTTTTACTTATCAGTCCAAAGAATGAACGTTGTTTAAGTGCCTGTGAAGTACTGTCCAAAGAGAAGTTACCTCACAAATCCCTGTACCCATACGTGTCCAACAAGAAATTTATGACCAGTTGGACGCGTTATAGGAAAAACAGAGGTTTCCTAGTTATGGGGTGCATGTGTTGCCTGTCACCCCCACAAGGGATTCAGCCTGTATCTCTTATGTGCTGTCACATGTGGTTTTTACTCAGTTCCGTACATTTCCAGGTAAACAATTAAGATTCTCACTGAAAATTATACGTTGCAAGGAAAGCATGGAAAATAGCCCCTGAAAATCTGTTTCATGTGTTAAGGTGTTATTCTGCTAGTTTGAATACAACTGAAATGCAGGAACCTCTATGAGCTTTCTCATATACTTCAAAGTACATCTGCTGACCTTAACTTGTTTATGTTTTTTGTTTGTTCATGTATTTCCATCTCTTTATGTTCCCTTTTCTATTGTTTTTAGGTTAAATTGAATATTTGCGCAACACAATTCTGTGCGGACGGACCGTCACTTTGTTTTATACCTCAGAGAATATGAGAATAAGCAGAGTGTTGTTCTCTCTGAATTAAAAGTATATATCTGTGCCTTGCTGAGGACAGCTGCAGGAATCGAACGCTTGAATCAATGTTATCGGATGAGTTAGAATCCAAACCAGAGGTGAGCAATTATAAAGCCAGTTGGGTTCCCTGAGAAGTTTGCAGGCAGCATGTAGGAAAAGTTCAGAGATTACTCAGCTTGCTGCTTAGATACTCCTTTTATTTATTTATTTATTTATTTCCTTCAGTGACACTGTCTCGTTTTTATGTGAATGATAAAAGATTAAAGAATACTGTAGGCTTTTTCCCTTCTTCTCAGATTTAAGCCAATACTCCTGCCTGTTCTCGGGTTACGTTTTTTTTCTTTCAGTATTATAATGTCCTTTCTGTTAAAAAATAAAATGCATTCTTCTACTGACTACCTTTTTTCCTCAAACCAAATTGACTTTACTTGGCTTTAAGGAGTTTGGAACGTTTTTTTACATGAGCCAGTTGTGTTTTAAAAGGGCTCACATTTCCAGTAGGAAGCTGACCAGAGCAGTAGATGGTTGCACCCAGGGGATCCTGGTTGCTCAGCATGAGGCTCCTTGACTGTCCCCAGGCAATAATATGTGTATGTACACACACGGCTGACCACAGATTAATACATGCACATCTAAGTTATCTTTAAGAGAGAAACACAAACAGCATGAATGATGCAAAAGGGCGTGTTGTTTCTTGCAGTTTGTAAGCAGAGCATGTTTATATCCACAGTCATTTTGCACACGTGCATTCACACATATCTTTAGTCTTTACTAAACCTAAAGCCCTTCTGGTACCTGTACCAGACCTGTAGCTTTTTAGCCCATTTCCAGCTAGGAGCTTGGGACTTTCCAGACTACTTTTCTTCCTGCTTACGTCTGCTGACAAGAAGAATGCTTACTTGCAGGAGAAATGTTCAAGATGAGTGTTTGTTCAGTAGATAGAAAGGAATCTGGATGGTTATTGTATGAGTGGGGACTCTAATCTCTCTCCCCCTTCCCTATTGTTCTTCTTCTGTTCACCTGTCTTCATTTCCCCATTCATCTTCCCCCAAAATGTTACATAGTAAGTTTTACACAGGTGTAAATAGACTCATTTTTGTCTTTCTTTTTTTTTCAGTCTGCTTACACTGTAGCAGATATTTTAAACCAGTATTTTAAAGGAAATTGTGATTATATGCTGGTAACTCATCATAGCCATGGTAATGTGGTAAGGTATTTACTGCTTATCAAAACCCTTCCAATCACACCATTCAGGAAGAGTAGCTGCATGTTCACAGGAACTCTTGTGTAGTCTCAGCTTGGGCTGCAAGTTCTTTCCCCTTGTCTTTTGATTTTACATAAATTGCTTATGATTTTTCTCTACATTCTGAATGGCGAGGTAGAGAGGATTTTGTGATCTCAGTTCTTTGAGGAGGAGGATTCCCACACATTATTTCTGACAAATAAGGGCCAGGATACTTGGAATGCATGTTCCCTTATTGCTCAAGTGAACTGTGAGTGGGCCTCATGTTTTCCTACTTAAAGTATTTGTAAATTAGGCATGTTTGCATAATAGTCCTATTTTCCCATGGCAGGGTTGTATACTTTCTTCCCAGTAAACACAGAACATAGTAAGCCATTCTCCTTGAATAAAATCTATTGTGGTTGTAAAGCACATTTTTCTACAGAATTTTTTTTTCTGTACCATCTTTTAAGCCATGTTCCTCAATCTTGATCAAGGCTGTTTTATATTATGAAGTGGGATTTGTTTGTTACATACATTACCAAATCCTATACACACCCTCTTTCATGTTCCGATTGAGAAACCTGTGTATTAAGTTAGTTCCATTTTCTGTTCTTCAAATTAAAACAAGTAGATACCGTGTTTTCACCTCTCAGAAAGAGCAGTTCCAGTACCTCTGAAATCCATCATGATTTTACATTTGCTGGTGAGCCATGGCACCGTAATTCTCATAGCCGTAGCCACAGATATTCTTCCATATACTCTTACCATGTGAGAAAGGTATTAATTAAGAGTTAACTGTTCACAAATAACATTGTATAAATATTCATCAAGACACTACAGATGGATTGCATAAGCTTCACTGTTGCTGTTTTTTATCTCTAAGAAAGCAAACATAATACTTGAGTAGAGGCAGATCCTCCCTTGGTAAGCAATCGCAGAGCTGCTGGGAGAGTTTATAAAGGTAAATGCATCTACCTTTTCTTCTGGATTCCCTGCTCCCAAAGCTGTATTGCTTGCATTCCTTGCGTTCCTCAGGAAAGTGATAAGATCTGCATTTTGCATTTTCTAAGCCTTCAGAGCAAATTGTTAACACTGGAGACATTTCCAGCCACCTCTACCACAGTGGTCCACTACAGAGTGCTTTCTGCTGTCTGGGGAGCTTTACCACAGTTAATCAAGTGAACTACAGCTCTGGTCTGTAAGCTGACATGGCTGTTGAATCTTTCTCTCCTCCTCAGCACCTCACAAGGAGAGATTCTTATGAGGACATTTTATGGTAGAAAAGTATCTTAGTTTCTAGCTGATTAGCCTCCTGCTGTCCACCCCACGTTTCTTTGCCACCCTTCCCCCTCTAGTAAATGTTATTTTGACCTTTTGATTTTGTAGCAGTTCACTGGTTAAATTTAGAACAGAAGAAGTATCGATTAAAACATGGTCTGCGCTGCTCTGGGAGTCTAGTCTAGCCCTGCAGTGGGAGGGCAGTTCGGGACACTTCACTGGAACAACCTTTCTCTCCTTTTCCTCCCTGCCACCCTGCCACTCACCACCCCAAACAAAGCAGCTGTGTCTGCCATTTCTTGGCATCTGAATCATCTGATAAAAGGGGTCTGTTTATAGGACACAAACTTCAACCTGATCCATACCAGATAGCCATTTGTTTCTTTAATGCATCTGCTTTTTTCAGCAATGTCTAGAAGAGGTTCCCAGTTCTTTAAATAGATTCTTGTTTTTTTTTTCTTTTGGGTCAAGGACATTGCCCAAGTCTTCTTGGTAATACAAGCATTCTGCACTGCTTGGAGTGATGAGTTACTGAGATCATCCTGTCCTGCTATTTCTCACTGAATAGCAGGGATGATGATTATTTAAGTGACAAGAGCCAATAAATATTTTATGTTTTTAGAACCTACATTGTCTACATAAAGGATTTTCAGAGTTCAGTTGTGTTTCAGCCAAGGTAAGGGAGAGTATATTTAAGAAGTTGGTGAAGCAGAGCCAAAAAAATTATTCATAGGAAGCTGTAATTGAACTTTGCTCATCCTATCTCCCTCTAGTGCTCATAGATTCTCTCTGTACAGCTCTTATGTGGTCCTTAGCCTTGAATCTCAGAGTTTAGGATGTCTTTTTATGGTAAATACCAAAATTTATATTAAATTCCAAGTGACATTTTTCTGCACGGGTCTTGGCTATAGATTAAAGCTACTTTACACCTCTTTATTTTTCCTTTTATGACTTGGTAATGTTCTCTACGCTCATGTCTTAATATGCTCTGTGGCTTTGCTTCCAGACCAGCTCTGTGGATATATTTACAGAGTGATCAGTCTCCCTCTTTTCACTGGATTTTAAGGTTTCCAGATTGTGATTTTTCTCCAATTCACAGGCTAGTTTGACTTTAATTTTACTTGTTGGACACACTTGGAAACTGTTAGGAGCAAACAGCATTTGAGAAGACAAGATGGGCTGCAGCCCTGACCCATAGCCTGCTAATTGATATAGCCTGGTAATTAGTTAGCCCCTTTTTATCCCCATCCATTCCTATTCCCATGGTTATTTCTCCCTACCTACCTTGATCTCCACCCCCCTATTCCCACAGCACTGGTTGGGACATTGTAATAATAAATTTTGCTCAGTTTTACGGTTCCTTTTGTATCCCATGAGAAGCTTATTCTTTTCTGTAAGACCTGTTCTAGAAACCCTTGATATTTTCCTACCTCTTGCAAAGTTTTTGGTTGAATTTCTCCAAGGTCATGCTGAAATTGTTCACATTCAGCCTATCCATCTTTGTCCCAGGAGTTCTGATCTTTATTATTCTCTCATCTACAGTTTGTTATTCTACGTATCTATGTATGTGATTTATTACCTCTTCTGTTCCTTGTTTGTCTTTTATGTTGAATAGCCAATTGTGAGAATATCTGGTAGCTTCCTGTTTGCTTTCAGCTGTAAAACCAAATTAAAAGACACTTAAGAAAGCAGTACATAGTGTGTAATGATTTTTTTTCCCGTTTTAGTTGCTGTAGTCACAACAAGGGAGGTTTCTGAAAGTACCTCGCTGTTAAGAGGCAGATGTCACATTAAAATTTGTGTTTCCCCTTAATCATTTGACAGAGTTGGGAGTTTTGTTTAAGTTTTTGTGGTTTTTTTTTTTATTGTAAATTTTAATAATGCGAGTGATTTATATTTTTGTATTTTTTTCTGCTTCTTCTGGCCCCTAATTCTCCTTACTCATTTGTTATTACTTTACAAGGAAAATTAAAATAATCTTTTCTGTTCTGGGTATCTATTTTGTGTCTGCTGCATTCTGTTTCTCCCTGGTGGCTTGATGTTGATGCGTGGGAGTGGAGGCTTTGAAACAATACTTTTCTATTGCAGGAGGAAAAATGTTATTTAAGGCCATCTGTACAAAAGGAGAAGAGTTCATAAAAATATACACTTCATAGTGGAACAGTAGAGTCAAGGCTAACTGTCAGCTGAACAGCAGTCCCATAACTTAGTTTGTTGCTCAGTTTTCAGTCCAGTTTGTGGTTGCTTTGTCACCCCTGTCTTCCATCTCTGATTTGGACAGATGAGACTGTCAGGGTGAACTTCCCCCTTTTAATCTCAAACTTATTCCTCTGATCACCCTCTGCCAACTTTGAAAAGCCATTTGCTAGACATTTTTCAACTGGTCTCTTGTCTTTTTTATTTTAAAAGGCCAACATGCTAAGTACTTAAATATTATATATTAAAAAAAAACCCAACTGTTTCAAAGATTGACCATGGAGAACACTTACTTAGAAGATGACAGTGCAGTAAAGTATCAAGTTCTAAAAAGTAAACTAAATATAATATGAAATAGCCTAATTAACCTTTGGTGTATTCTGCAGTGATCCAGAACTTGTTAACTTGTTTGTTATAGAAATGAGACTTTTGTAGATATGTCACAAATGACAAATACAAATGATACATTCTTTTGTCACTGATGTAAGCCGAAAGAGTGTATAGTCACTTTGATGGTAATAAATCATCTTTTTTGTCCCCTACAAAAGACAGACAGGGGAGATTCCTATAGTTAAGTGATAATGGAATAGGTATAATACCTTTCTTAATGATTTGTGCTGCTCTCCACCTAACGTTCAATCTTTTTTTTTCCAGCTGCTGGTTCAGTTTGTTCAGAATACTTCTATTCCACTAGCTCAAGGGCTGGTGGAATCAGAGCCAAAAGACATCACCTGTCTTTCTCTCCTTCCTGTTACTGAGACCTCAGAATGCAACAGACTCATGTTACCAGGTAAAATCTATGCGGTGGATCTTTGTGAGCATGCTGTTTATAAAGCTGTTTTAACTGCTCGACTGTGGTGCATCGTCCCTACCTCTTGCAGAAAATGCATTCCAGTGATGGAGAAACAAGTTCAGTAACTGAACTGAAACTTTTCTCATTTAACAGTGGAGTCTGACTAGTTAGAAATATCCTTTCCTCCCAGGCTCTTTCAAGACTTTTTTTTGTTTGCTTTTGTTTTTCCTAGGAAAATAACTTCGTAGGTGTCTTCATCATAATATTTTTATATTTTTTATTTTCTCTGCTGTATTTACTTCACCAGATGATGAAAGAGATCTCACTTCTCCAAGTCACAATAATTCTTCCAAAGATGTTTCTTCATCTGCTGTGTTAAGGAGTCTCCAGGTAAATGTGGGCCCTGATGGAGAGGAAACAAGGGCACAGAGTGTACAGAAACCATCTGAACTTCTGTCATCTCCAGAGACTTCCAGTTTATTGCAGGACCTCCAGCCCAGTGACAGCACTTCATTTATTCTTCTCAATCTAACAAGAGCAGGTAATTCTCCTTCTGTTTGCCATCTGTCTGGATGTGTCTCAGAGGACAGAATGCAGGAGATACAAAGTACATCTCTGTCCCTGCTGCTTAGGAAGGGGAAAGGTCATGAAATTTGCTGGCCAGTATTGCATATTTCAGCAGGATTTAATCGTCAGCAGCTTCCTACAGCACAGAGGTCAGTGGAGACATTTTCTGTGCAGCAATTACACCTGTGCAACGAGTGTTAGCCTTTGGGAAGCAAAATAAATTTCCCTCTTCCACTTACTACATTATCCTTCTGTTTGATTAAGTTGTCTTCTTTTCTAGGGCTGGGCTCTCCTGCAGAGCACTTGGTGTTTGTTCAAGATGAAGCAGAAGATTCTGGGAATGACTTTCTCTCTCATGATAGCACAGACAGCAGTACTCCATGGTTCCTGCGAGTGCAAGAGTTGGCCCATGACAGTTTAATTGCTGCAACTCGAGCACAGCTCGCTAAGAATGCCAAAGCAAGCAATAATGGTAGGGTATCTCCTGATTCTGCCTCAGAAGTTGTATGTTCCTTACAAGACTCCTCGTTTCATCTTGTTTCTTCCTCTCTCTTTCACTCTTTCTTACTTTTAAGCTATTCTATGTGTCCTCAAATCATCAGTAATGGAGACACAGAACAGTCACGCAACTTTTCCGTAATATGAATAGGCTCCTAAGTTTTTCTCAGAGAATGAACTTCAGTGAGGCCAGAAGTGCCATGGCAGTCCCTTGTGTTTTCTGGTACATGCAGAAAGTATATTTCTGACTGTGGCTGTTTTTCTTTTTAACTTTCATTTTCGCTTTCAAGAATAGTTTTAATGCATACCACAACTTACCTTTTTCTTCTTGTCTACACTAGGTTTTGAAATGATCTCTCTGAGGAATACGTAATTGGATTTAGACACATTTTTGTGCCAATTATTTCAATTAATAATCGCAAACAAATGCAATACCCCTTTTTAGCTAGGGTGTTTTTAAATATAGTTATCCAGACTGCTACTTAAATTTGGATGACTGTTATTGGTATACAGACCATTTTTACAGTTTTTGGTGCACTGACTTTCTGTCCTTCTTGTAATAATCTTCATCTGGTAGCAGGTTGTATGATACAAATAGTTTGCTGGCCGTAGTCTATGGTCCCGAAGACGACTGACTGCAAGTCTGTGTCAGATCCTTCTGGTGGGCTGAGTAGCAGCATGTTGGGCACAGTAAACAATTAGTAGCCAGCCACATATCTACTTTACAATCCTGTTTCATGTTTTATGCTGGTCTTATCTATTAGATTTGACACATTTCAGTCATCTGTATCTTTTTAAGATTTTGGTGGGCTTTTTCTTCCAGGTGAAAATGTTCATCTTTGCTCAGGAGATGGGCAACCAAAAGACTCTAGCCCCATTCCTCACTTATCTCGTGTGGAAAGGAAGCTGAAATGCACAGTTGAAGGCTGTGATCGGACATTTGTGTGGCCAGCTCACTTCAAATATCATCTGAAAACACATCGGTGAGCTGAATAAAGCCATATGTTGTCATGACTTTGAAAAAAGGTGCTCTGTAGTTGGGACTGTATCACCTTTTGATGATAGGAAGCTGTGGAAACCTAGTATAGCTCTTAGAAATTCTAGGCCTGCTGCTCACTTTAGATTGTAATTTATGTTGAAACATTTTGGCCAGACTTAGGCTATTTTTAAAGTTTCATATTCAGTTCAGAATATTTCTATTTAAACGTGTCTTCGATGAAGATGTTTTTGCTTTTTATTTCAACAACAGAAAAACTTGAATGTTAATGAAAAAACTGTTGAAGAAGATGGTTATGAAACAGCTGTTCTGTTGCTTTGCAGGAATGATCGCTCCTTCACCTGCCCAGCAGAAGGCTGTGGAAAAAGCTTTTATGTCTTGCAGAGGCTGAAGGTGCACATGAGAACTCACAATGGTGAAAAACCCTTTGTTTGTACAGAGCTGGGTTGCGGGAAACAATTCACAACAGCTGGAAATCTGAAGAACCACCTACGAATTCACACTGGTGTGTTTTAGACTTCACCTATTTGTGGTCTGCAGAAGTGGGGTCTTTACTGAGGAATAAAGCACTCCCTCCTCCAATCCTCAAACTCTTGAAAGTATTATGCTTGTATACCTCTGGCCTTCATTAATGTCCCTTTTCTTTTCAAATGAATAGTAAGTGAACACCACTGCTGTAATTATTTTCATAAAGAAGCTATTTTAATTTCCTGAGAAGCACGGTAGCTTACATATTTCTTCTGTGTGAGTCCTGGCAGACAGCTGTAGCTGTACTGACATCTGGCTGAATCTGCCTACGTTATGCTGCTTGTAGAATGACTATCTGTGAGAGATTTAGGAAGTGAGAAGTACAGTGGAATGAGTATCAAAAATCATCAAAGCCTAATAGAAAAAGGCATTAGTTAGAAGAAAGCATTTTAGCATGCAGACTGCTCTGTTTGTAGTAATGCTGATTCGGGATGTTGCCATCTATTGGATCCTATGTACTCTTAACTCATGCACAAATTTTTATATTAAATAAAAGAAGAACCTTTATTTCATAGTGCTGTATTTTATACATGGTTTGTTATGCTGTCTCATGTGCAGAGTTTTGCCTTTTCAGTGTTTTTAGAAGTTTTGCCAGCCAAAGTATTGACAATGCATAGAGTGCTGTACATGCTTTTATCCTATAAAGGTGTTTGAAGAGCTGCAGAAGTTCCTTCTGAAATGATCAGCAATTTTACTCTTAAGTTAGCAAAGTTGTTAGTGAATATTCTGGGAGCTTTGCTTGTTTGTTTTTTAAGCCTCAGGGTTAACGCACCACTGAAATAAATGGCCCAGTTCAACCCTCTCAGGACATTCTTGGAGATTCCCTGGTGGCCTGAGAAGGTAGTGTTGCATTACAGCTGGTTAACATTTCAAAATAAACTTGAAAACTGTTAGAGCAGAAGGGCCTCTCTCATAAAATGAAATTCCAAATTATGTGGGCTGCTAGCAGCTGTGCGTGCTTTCTGCCTTAAACACTACCGTATGCTAGGTACTTTAAAATACACACGGGAAAATGTTGCTTTTCTAAAGGCATCTGCAGTCTAACTAGAACACATGGCTTGGGGGCAGATGTTGGGATGTAGTTAAAAGTGATACATGCCAAAAATAAAATTTTGAGTGTGCAGTAACAGTAACCAAAGTTTGCACAGGTGGATTTTTTGTGCTTGAAGCTCCTAGCCAAAGCATAAACAAAGTTAATAGGTCCAGGTTACTCATGCTCAGTCTTCCACAGTAGTGTTCTGCAACCAACAGAATGGTAGCCTCCAGAGGAGCAAAAAACTGCATTTTGATAATGTGTGATTGAGAGTTTGATCAGATCTAAGTTATGAACTGCAGATGTACAAATACATCTAATGTTTCTTATTGGTAGAATTTTGTGCTGTTTTTGTCAGTGGCAATTTTGATTCCTTTCTTTCTAAGTTTTAAATGGTTATAACAAGTGAGAATTTCCAAGTAGTGTTTGGGAATGTGCTACTTGTTTCAGTTCTGTAACACCAACTGATCTGTTAAATGCTACAGCAGATATGAAGCTGAGAAATGAACTGTAGGGAGAGTGCTGTTAAAGGCAAAATCACAGTAGAAAGAACTTTAAAAACAAGATTACTCTGAAAGAGCTATGTACATGTTAGACAATCAAAATAACTGAAGTAGCTTGCTAAACCTATGGAATTGTTACTCTGACACAGTAATGAAGAAAAAGGCTTGAAATTGTACTGTTAAGCATGGCATAATGAGATCTTTAGTGGGATGTCGCAGGCAACAGTTAGCTTTAGTTTTATTTAAGGCATTATTAAAAAGGAGTTTAAAGCAGATTAATTACATTACAGTGCGTACTAGTGTAATCATCTCCCTGTTTGTCATCGTGTAGAAAGATGCAAAAATAGCTCTGGAGATGCATACAAATAACAACTTTCTATGAGAACAAATTGTACCTTGAATTACTGTTCCTTTGTGGGTAAATATAACTGACATGTCTCTCTCAGGTTTTTGCCAAGGTCAGCCTGATCTGAAATAAAGTATAGAATCTGATATGGGGGGAAATACAGCTAATGGGATTTTTGGCATTGAGAGACAGAAGCATAGAAATGGTTGTTAAGACCTGCACATAAATGCTATATCATATTCCAGGCACTGTTGTATTACTCTTTTGGTATTTATGCACTTGGAAGATCTCTTTAGAAACAGCATCCTTTCTTGTCTGTCAGTTAATGATGATCTCAGAATATTTGAGAATTTGAATGTTTCCTCTTGAAAGCTGATAATGAGAATGCTGTAGAAGACTTGAGAAGCATGTGTGTTATTCCTGCTGACCTTTGTTACGTGTATGGCTGTAAAGGAGAATGAGGTAGAGGTCTTTAGGCAGTTCTTGGTGACTTAGACAATCAAATCAAGTTGTGATTCCAAACTTACTTTTCCCTTTCAGGGGAAAAACCCTTTCTATGTGAAGCACAGGGATGTGGTCGTTCCTTTGCCGAGTACTCCAGCCTTCGAAAACATTTGGTTGTCCACTCAGGTAAGAAGCTTCATCTGATATGCTGTGATTTAACTGAGAAAAGAACTTTATTGTCAGATTTCGATTTGATTTCCTTAAGAAGAATGCTTTGTTTTCTATGGAATTTCTGGTTGTGCTTTTTGACAGCTTCGTTTGTGGTGCCTGTGGCCTGCACAGTTCATTTTTTTCCTAGATGTTATATTTCAGAATTCAAACTTCATTTTTAAGATTTATTTTTTAAAGTGAGGGTTTCTAAGATGTCATGAAGTTGAATCGCTTTTTCATCGCTGCCGTTTTCTTATTTAAAGAGAGAATTTAGCACTGCTTTTACATTCATCAAAACTATTCAGTCTTTCATGAGTGGATTTCTGCCATGGGTAGAGGTTTCTTTCTTTCTTTTTTTAACACCACTTGTAATCTAATGCTACAGAGCATTAGATGGGCATTTTGTGCGTATTTCAAAGCTTCTGCTCTCTGTTTTGATTGATCTATCTTAAATATCTTCAGTACAATATAAATATGGCTTGTTTGAAAAAGGGGGAGTAACTTTTGGGACTGTCTTAGTTCTCCATGTGTTTTATGACATCTGTCTTCCTGTTCTGTAGCTATTGAGCTCACTCTTATTGATGTCCTACTTGGTTGTAGATGGAAGGAACGATAGACTCTTTTGTCCATCCTTTGAGGAAATCCTTTTACTGTGACAATATCATTCAGTGTCTACTCAGTCCTACTAACCAGATCCTGCAATCTGTTGTATGATCAGAGGCTCACCCCTGATTCCTTGCTATTGGTCAGTTTGTACTCTCGGTATAAATACTGAGTAAGAGTTCAGTAACTTTCCTCCTATAAATCAGATACTATGTTACTCTTCAGAGCTGAATTTTTCAATGGCCAGCAGTGCTGGTGTCTAAAACTCATATGTTCTGGAAGCTTATTGCTCTGTTGCAAACAATAGTATTTCTCACTATTTATTTTTTTCCCACTAATATTTAGCACAAAGGATATCAACGGCCATTTCAAAACAGTAGTATTGACTGTTTGTTTGATGAGATCTTTATTCCCAATTTGTTAACTCATGGGGTAATTTATCCCCCTTTTTCTCCAAGGAGTGAAGCCCCATCAGTGCCAAATCTGTGGGAAGACATTTTCCCAAAGTGGTAGCAGAAATGTGCATATGAGGAAACACCACTCCCGAATTGGAACAGCTGGAGGCAGAGAGCAAGAACAGCCAGGTAAGGAAGAGAGAAATGCCCAAAGGAAGTAGTGAGTGGTCAAAGAGAAGGGGAGAGACCACAAGACAGTAAGGAATAAAAGACTGTTCCTCTTGGAGATGAGGATGGATTGCTCACTCTCCCCCCTTTTCTAGAAGACAAAGTAATTTCTGTGTTGTGGTTGAGGCAGATGATTTTATTGTTTCAAAAATTAACACTAATCTGATATCTTTTTTTTTTTTTTACATTGAAGTTGTGCCATTTGTTATATATATATTTGCTTTATGAAGCCTTTTTTTAGTGCTGTGTAGATTATTTCAAGAGAAGGCCAAACCTGTGTGAAATCCTGACATACTGTGGTTCAAAACAAAACCAATAAATATAGGAGTTACCGTCCATTGGAGATCCAGGTGCTCACAGAGTGGTAACTGATAAAGCAGGTGACTAATGAAGAAGTCTATGCAAATTGGAGGGGCGAAGGGATTGCGTCATATGTTGTAGTATCATGACATCGTTTTGTTTTACCCCTTTTTCACACCAGAGTCGTTGATGGGCAGTAGTTTGCTGGAAGAATCTACAGTGCACAGTAAGAATCTCATCTCTGTGAACTCTCAGCCCAGCCTTGGTGTAGAGTCTCTACACCTGCCAGATACCGAGTCTATTATCGGCGTGGAGGAGGGTGAGACCAGCTGCTCTTTCTTCCGCCCTCTTATCTGTAGTGACTGAAGTGGGATTGATCGTTCCTCCTAGAGACTCACCATGTTGGAGTGGAATGAGTCAACATTGTTTTAACTGCACAGAGCGAGTCGGGTAGATGGCAAACAAATGATAATGCTGGAGCTGGAGAAGACTTACTGGACCAAGTTTCTCTCTGGCAGAGCTCGAAAGGTGGTCTACTGCTTACATGTCATTTAGCCCGTGTTGTGGAACGCCATTTCAAAACCGTTCATGCAGTCCATTCTCCTAAAGCCTAAAGCACTTGTTTTACTGGAGCACTTAGAAGTTCCAGTTAAGGACCAGGATCTCATTGTGCTAGGCACTGTACTGAATGTACAAACATTCAGTATCTTGAGCAACAGGCCTTTCATCCTTTACCTTCAGAGACTATAGCACATCTCTCTGTCAGGAGCTGACTTAATATCCGAAATAAATGTACTAATTGGTATCATTTAATTACAACTGCTGTGTTCTTTCCCAGTTGTTCTTTCCCTGAAAAATTATTTGATACATTAAACTCTATAAATTACTGTGTAGATATTTTGAATTTTTGTTAAGTTGAAGTCTTTTTCTTCAGAATTAGTATTATTAAGGAAGCAGAATTTTGCTGAAATACTCTGTGATTGTTCTGGCTCCTGTGTGAACACAGTGAGTTAATATTGCTCCCCAGCTAATGTAAATGTAGTGCTGCTGTTGGTAAAGGTATCACAATTTGGAGATTCTTGCAGAAGCAAGGTGAATTTCAGTCTAGGGGACAGCACTCAGCAGATGCACTGTATAGAACGCTCGACCAAAAAAGGAGAAAGAAAAAAACAATGAAACAAGCCTAAGCTTAGATTTGCTGGAGATTCTTTGCATCAGTAAAGACTGCTGAAACATAATGCATTCAGCTGTGTGTCAGCATGAACTGATTTCTTTGAAAGGGTTACATAGCAACCCAAAACCCTAGGGCCCTAAACTCCAAGTTCTAATACGTTGTTATGATTTTAAGTGCCACAAACTCAGTTTTTATGTCTTATCTAACGTGCTAGCTGTTACAGGTACTTTATTTTTGATGCGACGATAAAGTGGAATTGTTATGGAGAAATGGATTGAGCTAAAGAAGATGAAAGAAGACACAACTTCCATTTACATGTGGAAGAGATTGATAAAGAAATTGGACATTGCAGGAACACTGATAGCCATTATAAAATCTTTTAATCTCAAAGTGTTTTGACATCACAGCTCTCAGAAAATAGGTGGTAAGGGTTTATATTTTTGAGATGCTTATTACAATCAAGTAAAGGAAGACGACTAATGTGTGAATTATACCATTTAGGGTGCCCCAGGCACTTGAGTGTGACACATTGACAGGTAATACCTAATCTTGCTTCCACTGAAGTCCATCTTTGATATCACAGTAACAGCAGAATTAGGACAATAGCAATCTAAAGTTCTGCATTGCTTAATTGTAACCTTAATAATTTTGGTTGTTTTTCAGAACAAATTAATGACCTGAATTGGTAAGAAATTTAAACTGAGTTTCTAATAACGGATTTACATGAGATATCTTAATATAGAAGGATTATTGCTTTTTCCTAATGAGAGGAAGAAGCAGAGCTGGTATTGAGAGAACAAAGAGTTAAGAGGCCAGAAAAGAACCTCCCTGTGAAACTTCTTCCAAGGTAGGTCAAGTCATGCTATTTTGCATAAATACTTTGCTTAAAGTTGTTCTACCACATATATCTACAAACTAATGTCTGGCACACTGAGAGGAAATCTCCCCTTTCTGTGCTTCTCTGACGTGAACATAAACAGCTGACATTAGAGGATATATTTCTTCAATCTTTCGTATCTACTTTTATCCAGAAGTAGTGCTTCAACCTTTTAAACTTGGGGTTTTTTGTGGGTTTTATTCTTTTTTTTTGAAGAAGAAAGAAGAAAGGGAAATGGCTCACATGAGGAACACTTGAGAAGACTAAAAGTGGATGCAGTGTTTGCAGAATTGAACAAAATGTGACCAAAACAGTCAGTCTTTTTCTCCTTTATTATTTTTCTTCACCTCACTTACCCCAGAACAGTTATTGTCAGCCTAAAACAGAAAGTTCCTGAGGATTAACGTGGGGACATTAAAAATCAAGAGGTGATCGATGGGTTCTTCACTGTGTTGCCGTTTCTTTTCCTTTCTGTTCTTCTTGAGGTTCTCCTTCCTGTATAGTACTGTTGTCCTTTTCACTCTGAAACTTGGGCACTCTGCAGAAATAGTGATTATTTAATACTGGAAATGCTTCGCAGTAATTACTTGCTTTTTTATCCCACAAATAAGAATACAGGGACTGCCTAGTGGTCGTAGAGATTTAGACAGATAAAATATGATACTTAATTAAAGAGGAGTGGAGTTGGATTTTACATATATTACGTGGTACAAACCAGAATTGCTTTATGAAAAATGAAAATATTTCCAGTCAAAGACATAAAAGCTGTATTGCATTCTTACCTGTGAATGTCAGATTCTTCTTCCAGCAAGTCAGCAGCATCTTTTCCTTTTTTCCTTACAAATTCTTCACTTAGCCCAACCTGCTGGAGGGTGTTTCTGTAGCGACGCTCTGCTCCTTGACGAGCATCATGCTATCAGATTGAAACTTAAACAATAAGCATGTAGAACAGGGGCTTCTCTATAAGCCAGCTTAAGTTGTTTTAAAGTTAGGGGCTGACACTCCTAATGAGAACAACAGCAAAGCCCCTGTCCAGAATTTTTTTCTACCGTGGAGTATAATATCAAAATTGAATACGGGGAGAATGTTCTCAGCATTTCTCGAAGCTGGAGCTTGCCTTTTCCTGCATCTATTCATTTTTCCCAACTTCCCTCTTCTGTTCTGCTTCCGCAGCATACAGTGGCACACTTGTGTCTGTATCCTGACTGACACTCAGATTGAGAATATGTGCGAAAAGGGTTATGAGAAATTCTGGAAGCATACTGGCCTACAATTTGTAAATGCTAACTGCAATGGATTTCAATAAGCAGGACTCGTGAAATAGCTTCAGATCAGCGTGTATTCAAGAAGCTGAAAGCAAAGCATCCAAGATCCTATATTCTCACTGCCTTCACACAAACCAAAATTTATGTTACCAAAATTTACCATACAGATGTGTTCTCTGCCTCAATTAATCACTCACCTGAACAGAAAGTTTGAGCCAAGAGATTATTTCTACTGAAAAATCTTAAATCAGCATATAGCTATATTGCCAATAGGTCTCTAAGCAGTTATGTCAACTCTGCAAGGAGACAGAACTGAAAGAGAAAACCCTGGGAAATATACTTTTTAGAAAGTAAAGTATTTAACTATAGTTCACGTGCAGTATAGATTTGGAGACTGTATTGTGTGATGGTGATATGTGCTGAACAGCCAGCCAAGCTTGCAGATGATAGAAGTGACTTCACTGGAGAGGATTTTTTTTTTTTTAATTACAATTTCTAGACTCTAGATCATGGTACTCAGGTGTAGAATGGGCAGTCATATAATTTTTGGTGTGAAAATGACTTAATTTTGATCAGACCGTGTATTTTGTCTGCAATATATACTACAGATTGGAAAGTTGTACAATCAAGAAGTAAGTACCAGTGTTTAAGTCATGAAAAGGAATTTACATAGCACTCATGTGGCTGTCCCACTCTACAAGCATTAGCACCTTTTTAACTGTGATTAACTTAAGACTAGATTTCTTAGTACCTGTTCTAAATGAAAGACAATGTATCCTGTTATCCAGAGACACTTTGGAACTTTGACAAGTTACCTTGGTGACCTGTTCAAAGAGGTATGGTCTGTTACTGACTCGCAGCTGCATTTCTTCCAGCTCTTTTCTGTACTCCCTTGTTCTCTCCCTCATATTTTGCCTGAAATGAAAAGTGTCCATGTCCAAAACAGGCTCCCTTCTGCCTGTAGCGGATGGGGAAACAGGAATTCTCAATAACCATTTAGTCCTTTCAATAGCTCTGAGATTCCAAATGAGGGGCAAAACACTATGCACCATTAGCAAGATTTACTTTTTTAGAGCGTAAGCTGAGAAGTTCACATTTTTACTAAACCTTGTCTTATGTGTTTAATGTACATTACCAAGAGAGACATTGCAGTTGTACAAATTAGTCTCTACCAGTGTTCATGTACAGAAAACTATTGTGTGTGGAAAGAGAAGTGCTTGTGAAGCAATCTGTATGGATCTGGGATGCGTGTGCAGCTAAAAAAGTTAGGTTAGGAATGAAACCTTAGACTAAACTCCTCCTAAACAATTACCTGATAGTCCCCAGTTACCAAAGCAAACAGTTATTTCAGTGCAGAACAGGATACTGACCGGTTCTGTTTCAACTTCTCCTTGTGTGTTTCATCCAGACTTTTATGCGGATCCAGGGCTTTTGCTCGGCTGTTCACTGACTTACGAATAGCTTGACATTTCTTTTTCTGTTTCTCTAGCCAATAAATTCCTTCTTTCTCTCCTTCTTTTTTGCTCTCCAGGGAGTTTCTGTATAGAAGAAAGCAATGAGCTCACTTTGGAGTGGCAGACTGCATGCTGGTTAGCAATTTCACTTTTCGCTGTTCTCCATAGAAGATTACAAATTTTGTGTGTAGCTCCCAAATTCTCTGGGAGGCAAGACAAGAATTAGCAAGGAAAGAAGACTAGACACAGAGAAACAATTAAGAAAATTGTTGTCAGTGTGATGAAGGAGAACATAAACCTTTTTCTCAGTTTCAGTCACTAGGTGGTGTACAGTCTTGTACAGAAACTTCTACTTACCTAATAGCAGATTCCCTTTTTCTTGTTGCATCTGTAATATGCACTGGAAGGGTATTGGAAGAGAGAGAGGAAAGTGCAGTCAAAGAATGACTTTTTTGCACAGAAACCTTTGTAAGTTGCTGAGAATCCTGAAAGAAATGGAACTTTATTCAGTGTAATTGTTCACAGCACAGAAGCGCCTCTGTTTTTTTGTCTAGTAATGAGAACAGTTGGAGGTACGTGGGCAATGCACTCGTTCTCCTCTCTTCCATCAGTAGGGATTTACATGGGGAGGGGCTGAGAGATGAGCTGGAAGGAGACTTGCTTAGGAGTATGGAAGAGTTTGTTATTCAATTTGTCCTAGAATTCTGCAGTACTCCTGGGATAAGTGCAGATGTCATAGGTCATAAAGGACATAAACTATTCATAAATAAATGCTATGCGTTTAAGAACTTCCTATCTTAACTAGGGAGAAAAGTACCACAGAAATATCTAGTCATCTCACCTTTACCTTTTCGTTAGCTTCTCTCTGCCTGCAACGGAGATTGGAGGTTCGTAATTTGAATGGCTTAATTCGAGTTGCCTCTCTGATTTCTTGCCTTCTTACAGCTTCCCTCTGAAATTCCCAATAAAGTTCTTCAAAATCTGGTACTGTTGGATTAATTCTTGGCTTGAAGCTGAAGCTTCTGTCCTGCAAGAAGCCAAGTCTTTCCTGCTTAGTTTTAGTGGCAGTTCGAGACTGAGGATCCCTCCGACAGTTGCTAGTATCTATCGGAGCTACAGAGCTCTCAAGCAAATCCTTGGCTCTCATTTGAATGCGGATTTCTCTGTAGAGTTCAGCTTCTAATGAATTAAAAACAGCAATGAGAATAATACTAGTGATGTAAAAGGCTGCAAAATTTCCACTGCACAACTTTTTTCTTTTTTTTTTTTATAATGGTAACTACTCACATAGTGTGTACAGGCAACATGTATTCTCTTTCCCCACCTTCCACCCCTTCTCTGCCTCCAACAAGAAGAAAATCAAAGGAATACAAAGAACCATGGTTGTATCATCATTCTCAGGCATGATGATGTATCAGAACTGCCACTGCTGACCCTAATACAAGACTACAGAATTTGAGACGCTCAATTCTAAGGGCCTCTGGATGAAATGTAATGACCAGTAGTATAGGGGAGACAAGACAATACCAGAGGATATAACGATGTTGGCTTCTTACTCCAAGTGATGTAATGGAGGCCATGATCCAATCTCTGAGCACTGAGATGGTGAGAGGCAGTCAGGGAGGTGTTTGTTTTTGTTTTGTTTTTTTTACAGGAAGAGCCCGGGCACTTTACCTTTGAGTTTATCTCCAAGAAGTGTGTCATTAGTTGATCTAGGAACTTTTCTATTGACCTTCTTCAGTTTGGAGCTCTCCTTTGGGGTTGCTGCTGCTAGGAACTTTTGTCTGATAGCTTCTTTCTTCTTCTCCTCCTTTTCCAGGAAACTGAAGGGCCTCTGAGTGGAAAGCAGCAGCTCCTTTCTTTTCTGTGTTGCTATTTGCCTGCGAACCTCATTCTGTTCCATTATTTCATGATAAAGGGGCAGAAACACATGGGCAGGTACAGGCTGTGCCCGGAACTGTTTCTGACATTCGGCTTCATCCTGGCTTTGCCTTTTGTCTCTCAGTTTGTCTAGTTCAAGAAACATGTTTGACTTCATCAACTGGGATTTTTTGCGAGCTTCCCGCAGTGTCATTTTGAAGGGCTGAGGGATGGTAATGGAAGGAATCCAAGGAGATGAAGCACTTTTTGGCCTCAAGCGGGGTTTAGGAAACAAGTGAGGTTTTTGTTGATCCCAGGTACTGTCCGAGGTGAGGTCAATCAGAGAACAGGACTGCCTTTTGTTACCAGATGTATGACTAAGACAAAAACATTACGAAGGGGAAATA
Organism: Oreortyx pictus; assembly: GCA_036925125.1. NCBI lineage: Eukaryota > Metazoa > Chordata > Aves > Galliformes > Odontophoridae > Oreortyx > Oreortyx pictus. Next base: position 37,420,111 of record JAUPFR010000006.1, read on the forward strand.
AGAGAAATCATTAAAAAATAATAATAAAAGAAGAGAGATCTGTTGATTAGGAGAAAGACACTGTAGTCTGTGTGAGAAGACAGGCCTAGGCCTCACTGTTCTTGGGCTCTGAGTTTTGCTTTGCTACTTAAGTTAGGTTAGGCACACAGATGCACAAACCCTGATGAAAAGAAGATAAAGGAAACAGTACCAAACACCAGAACTCCCAAGACACAGATGGAAGGATGTTTGCAGGGAACCACTTGAGTTCTACTTTCAAGAGGTTCAGCTGGAAAGCTTGTAACTGTTAAGGAGAGAATATAACTCATAATTAAAAACAAATAAACACAAGACTATCGCTGGTCTCACAGAAACAGAAAACTTCACACAGGATGTTTGAAGGGTGAATGTGGGACAGGCTAGAACTATTATGAAACGTTTAGGGAAGGATCAAGGTGGAGCAGAGAGGACTAAGCACAGGAAAACAGGGAGCCACTAGGAAAGGGAAGCAGCCAGTCAAACAGGTGGTCGCCTGGTGCTTCATGCAGTCTGTCCTATCTTGCTCTTTATCAGCTCTATTTCACATTTATGAGGGTGTGATCTGCTAGCAAACATCAAGCTGGACTAATAACAGAGTACTGAGTTGGAAAACCAGGTGCTGGAGAGACCACAGCTCTGAAGATTGGATGCTGGACAGAAGCACGTATGCACACGTGATCTGCTAGCAAATTTCAATTGGCAAGCAGGAAGGGGATCGGGCTGTTTGTGCTGCTTCGTGCCTTATGTGAATGCTGTTTGTGTGGCCCTGTATCTGGGCCCTGTCATCGCACCGGTGAACACTCTGGGCAGTGTGCTGGTACCACAGACACGCAGACAAGGGTGCACGCGTGCGCTCATCGTGGGATCCACAGTGCTGTGTTACTGCTTGGAACTGGGGAGAAGCAGCAGAGTTTCCCCAAGCGTCCTCCAGTGCTGTGGATTTTGCTGTCCTTAACGGGTGCCGTCCTACCTGAGCACCGTGCACAGCCTGGCCCGCAGCGCAGCAGCCTCCTGCAAGAAGTCTCCGAGGTCCTCATCCTCCTGAGAGGCGCTGAGGTCGCTCCCTAACGCTGCCTGGCACAGCAGGCCCAGTTCCAACAGTGACCGATGGCCTTCCATCCCGGCGCCCCTGGGCAGACGGGAAAGGCACAGTTCGCCCGTTGATGCTGGAGGGGGCCCCGTTATCCCGCGTCACCTGGGAAGAAAATCAAGGAGAGCTGCGGGGCTGATGGCTTCCAGAGAGGGGAGGGGGCAATCGCTGCCCGCGGCGTTCCCCGCCCGTCCCGGCTCGGATCAGCCCCACCGAGCACGGACGCGGCTCTCACCTGCAGGCCGCTCACCGTGCCGCCGCGCCCCAGCTCCCTCCCCGCCAATCAGCGAGGCCGGCGGCTCCCTGGGCCCGCCTCCCGCCGTAAGCAGCCAATCATGCTCCGAGATGGACGCATCCTCCCGCTCACTCATTGGTGATCCGGAAGAGCTGTTCCCGTCCGGCTCTCCCCTCTGGAAGAGGTGCCGTTGTCATGGTTTCCTCTCTCGACTTCCGCCCGCGGGCGACGCGCGCGACGTCACCTCCGCGGTGATGGCGGCGGCGTGCGGCCGGGCGCTGCTGGTTCCGCTTGGCGGGCGGCGGCGGGCCTGCCCGCGGGCCCCGCTGCGCTCCCTCAGCGCCGCAGCACCGCTCTACGACGTCGTAGTGTCGGGCGGCGGCATGGTCGGCAGCGCTATGGCCGCCGCGCTGGGTAAGGCTGCGAGCTTCATCGCAGGCGGCCCGCGGCAGGGAGCAGCAAAAAAAAGTTCATGCTGAAAGAGGAAGTATAGCGCGTGCTTTAGGTGCGGGAGGTCATCGCTCACAGAGGGTTGCGGTCATAAGGCCGAAGGCTCAGCTGACGGCTCGGAGCCTGCCTTGTGGTGTGTTAGTGTATGAGCTCTGTCTCAGTACAGAAACGCCTGGAAGTTACAGATGCAGAATTAAGAAACAGGCGTCTGACGGGAGTGTTGTGGCAAAGCGTGTTTTATTTGCTTGTTTAAGGGCATGATATCCATTTCCACGATAAGAAAATTGCCTTGCTGGAGGCTGGGCCCAGGAAGGAGTATCACATGCCAGACAGTTACAGCAACAGGGTCAGCTCCATCTCCCCTGGATCAGCAACCCTCCTGAGCAGTACGTGTCACCTTTATTCTTTGTGTTTCAATGGTGTGCTTGAACTTCCTGCTTTGTGTAAACAAAACTCCGTTCAGCGCGTTCTGTCTTCATTGGAGTTGTTTGGCTTTGTCTCTCAGTGTTTTAAATGTTTATTTGCAGTGATTGGATCAGGCATCTCTTGGTTAACAGGATTCCACGTTCTCATGTCTCAGTCTGATGTTATTGTACAGATACGTGTACATTTGTTTACATTATGTATTTGTGTTTCTGACACTAGGCTGGCAAAAGGTTGTGAAGTGCTCTCTGTAGTGTTGAGGATGCTTTGTTCACAGAATGTGTATAATTCTCCCATGTTTAGTGCTCTGTAGGGATTAGTTTTCATTTTGAAGGCAAATTTGAGCCTTGGTTTCATATGGAGAAAGAAATATAAACAGTGATGACTGGGACTTTTTGTATCTGTTCTGTTGCCCAGTGAAAGTTGATGTGTAAGTGACAGCAGTTATGTAGAAGCCTTGTTCCTTTTTGTCTGGCACGTGTTAACAGCAAAATAATACAGTGCTGGAGTTGGCAAAGCACTGAGTGAGGCAATGCTGACCCTGCCTTGGGGTGGTGGAAGCAGAGTGGGGAAGTTACATAGTAGTTAGTTATACGTGGTCAGTGAGAGGGAAAAACACAGAATGAGCTTCAGCTTTGTTTGGGTCTCAGTGTCATTTGTAAGCCTGTGCATCTGTGTCCTCTTTCTCTTTTAGGTTTTGGTGCCTGGGATCATGTCTGCAGCCTGAGATGCAAACCATTCCGACGCATGCAGGTGCTGTACATAGGGCTGCAAATGTATTGTGTTTGTCTACTTTGATTTCTCACAAATGCTCCCATTAGTAATCCAGAGTTTATTCCTTCTTTGGTAAAGGGCGGGCCGTACTTTTCTCTGGGGGAGATAACTGTTCTAAGAGTCATGATGTTACAGGATGAAAGGCTGATTCCGAATGGAAGCTGTAAACATAGAGGTGTGGATACCAGTCAGAAATAAAGGTAAAGGTGGTAGGGTAGCATTATGTGTTAATTATGTAACAGGAAAATAAGGGGAAAAAACTTTCTGCTTTTAGAATTAGTGTTTGAGGTTGATCTAGATGGTTGCCTGAAAGGAATTACGTGATGTATTTTAGTAACTTAGAATGGATGGTAATTCAGGATACATCATCTACTTCTGCACTGCTAGATTGACGCATTCTTTTGCTGTCAGGATGGATGTTTCAGTGTTTTCCAAAAGGAGTGGTACCTGTTCCTTTATTTTGTAGCTTCATAGAATGTTTTCCTTTGTAGGTGTGGGATGCTTGTTCTGAAGCCATCATCACCTTTGAGAAAGATGACTTAGATGACATGGGTTACATAGTGGAGAACGATGTCATTATGTCCGCTCTCACAAAACAGTTAGATGCAGTAGCAGGTAGTGGACAACTTCTTTAATATCTTATTTCCTGGAGAAGTTTATTTGTCTTCTGTTGTGTACGCTAGGTTAAGAGAGGGAGAAAGATGATTTGTCTAACAAATGACTCTGGGACATGGGCAGCTTCTTGAAATGGGGGGAATGGAAGGAGAAATCTGTCCTGTAGGCTACACAGTGTGAAGACAGTTGGATGTGCTATTCACCAGCCCGCAGTTTCTCTGAAATAAGACTCAATGAAAATATGTGTAGTTTTCTATATAGAGGGTGCTTTGCAGTGGCTGCTCTTTCTTGCCATGAGAATTGTGGGGTCTATACTTTGAGTGCCACTAAAAGGTGTGCATGGCCCTTTGCTGCTGTAGTGATGTTTCCTTTCTTTCATGTCTGTGTCGTGCAGTGACCATGGTACTTTGTGTTCCCACCAGACCGGGTGGAGGTTTTCTACGGAAGCAGAGCAGTCGGGTATACCTGGCCCCTTCCCTCTCACAGCTGTGACACAAGCCCTTGGGTCCAAATTGAGTTAGCTGATGGACGCAGACTTCAGACCAAACTGCTGGTAACTACAACTTTTTATTTCTGTTGATCAGGCATCATCACTTGCCCAAGTCCTTTCCACTGGATTTGGTTGTGATTCCGTGTGTGCCGCTCCACCCACGTGGAGGGCTTGAGTGAGGTGAGTCACTAACTCTGTCAGAGGTGCTAAGGGACAGACACATTGCGTAGCCTTTTCTGTACCTAATGCAAGAAAACTGTGCTGAACTGGACAGGAGTAGAAGGGACTACCTCTTCTTGTCTGAAGGAACATATATATGTTTTCTTCTTCAGTGTAAACAGAAATATATGTACACGCTAATAGAGGTTTGTAGACTGGAATACTGGCTTTCTCGGGAGCTCATGAAGAGGCAGCTGTGCATCTCTTTGTTCCACAGATTGGTGCTGATGGCCATAACTCTGTAGTCCGGAAGGAAGCTGAAATTCAGAACATTGAGCATCAGTATGACCAGTCAGCTGTGGTGGCAACTCTTCATTTGTCTGAGGTGAAATTCTACAGACCATCTTGTCTTCTGCTTAAGCAGGTGATTTTAACTTACTTGTTCTCAACTGTCCACTTCTTTCCACTGTAGGCCACAGACAATAACGTAGCATGGCAGAGGTTCCTTCCCACAGGGCCAATTGCACTTCTTCCGGTAAGATACTTCATGGTCTCTGTGTTTTTTACTTTTTAGTATGCTCTTTTAGTCATTTTTCTTCTGTCTGTATCTTGCTATGCCTGTTGTGTCCTTCTGCCTTTGCAGTTGTTTCCCTTGCACTTTATCCTTGGGTGTTCCCCAATATGTTTGGCTGGGAAAATAACATGCAGTTGGATTGTTGTAGGGAGAAGTGAGTGAGGAAAGCTTTGTGTTGGTTGTGTTTTTGTTTTGTTTGGTTTTTGTTTATTTTTCGTTTGATAACTACCCTTGAAATTTTCTTATCCAGTTGTCTGACACTGCCAGCTCTCTGGTTTGGTCTACATCTCATGAACATGCATCAGAACTTCTCAGTATGGACAAGGAAAGTTTTGTGGATAGCATCAACACTGCCTTTGTGAGTATCAGCCTTACGGCAGTTATGAGGCTGGCTGTTGCAGTCATAAGTAGTATAATGGAATCCTAAAGCTTACAGGATAGTAATGGGGAAGATGGATTCTGAAGCTTCTTCCTCTAGTGGGGATGATGTTAGAGGACACTTGGCAAAAAAAGGATGACCTTTTGGGACTGTTAGTTCTGAAAGGTGTGTTGGAATCTGATCTCCATTCTGAAAGATGGGAAGCATAGGCTTACCCCAGTTTGAGACTTAACATGTCCTAAAGTGATGAAGATAGTTTCTTCTGTTATCTGCTTTTGTCTAGGTAGTTAATTGAGTATCTGGAGCTAGATGAGATTTTCTTTCTTTTGTGTTCTTTTATATGTCCAGTTTGGGTTAACATCTAAAGATTTCTTTCTGTTTGTTTGTTTGCTTGTTTCAGTGGAGCAATGTAAACCATTCTGACTTCACTGATGCTGCTGGAGCCATGTTTCGATCTGTTCTTTCGCTTCTGAAGCCCTCAGGGACTGCGATGCGTCAGCTGCCCCCGAGTGTTGCTAAAGTAGATGCAGAGAGCAGAGCGGTGTTCCCCCTGGGGATGGGGCATGCGACACAGTACGTCCGGCACCGCGTGGCTCTGATCGGGTAAGGTCTCTGGAGCATCTGCTGGGTGAGTGAGTGGTGTGTGGCTAGAAATGATGTGAGCACAGTGACTACAACTTAAGAAATCGATGGTTAAAAATGCATTTATAGCTAGACTTTATCCAGGCCGTTTGTATAATTTGCTTTTGTGTCAACAAAAGGCTTTTGTATGAATAGCTCTCTGCCCGTTGCATATGCTTTCTGTATAAATTGGACAGTTTTCCTGTTTTTTGTTTGCGTAGTTCAGTGAAACAGTCCAGTATCTCATCGTGGACCAGTACTTCACCAAACGTAGCAGCCATTCCACGTATCAGTTTGAGTGTTAGCTCACTTGCCTTGACACAAATGACAAAACTTACAGGTGATTCTGGATAGGGTGTCATAGGCTTTTGTACAGTCGTCTGTAGAAAGAGGGAAGTACTTCATCTTTTACGTTCTGAGGCTGAATGTACGTTATTTTCCCCTACAGATGCAATACATCAGTAGTTTTTAGTAATTCTTAGTGCCATATTAAGTTTCAGATATATTTTTTCCACCTTGAGTCACTTTGTGTCTATGAGTACTCTGTGCTTTTTATCTCATTAACCTTTTAAATACATGATCTTACATTTCATACTCAAATCTCATGTAGTTTCATCAAGTTATGTGTTCAGCTTTGTTCTTTGCAGATAAGGCTACTCATAATATTAAACAATCAGGTTCTTTACAGTGATACATCACAACCTTGTATTCATGATTGTATTCATTTTTGGACTTGATGATCTTCAAAGTCTTTTTTCCAATCTGAGTGATTCTATGTCTCTCTGCTTTTGTCTTGATGAAATGTGTCAGTGATATGGTTTGTCTTGTGTCACTTAGAAAAATAGTGATTTCACATGTGGTTTGACACTGGGCTTCAACTGGTCACCTCTTTATAATTTTAACTTTATGAGACCCCTTTATCTTGCTTCAGAGATGTAGGCAGCACAAGAAAGTACCAGATAAAGGTGTATATGCTGCTGTAAGATCACAATAATTGAAGACTTTGTCAGCCATTTGGCCTTCTTCAGGAAGACTAATAATCTTCTATCTTCTCATGCTTTAGGGATGCAGCACACAGAGTCCACCCACTTGCAGGACAAGGTGTAAACCTGGGTTTTGGTGATATTGCATGTTTAGCTCATCACCTCAGTGCAGCAGCCTTCAATGGACAAGATCTGGGTAAGGATCCAAGACGATGAGGTGGCTGTGAGATGTTTAGCCTTACAAGCTTCTGCTGCTACCATTGGCACAAGCATTGTCTCTGCAGGTTAAACTTACTGCTCTTTTTGCTTAAAAGACACAAGCGTCTTTGAAGCAAAATTGTTCTTCTGTTCCTTGGGTGTGGAGCAGTTAAAAATACTTAGATGCCATTTACATTCTCAAAACCTGAAAAAATGCTTTAAAAAAGCAAAGATCTGCAGGATGGTGGTGGTGAGACAAAACCCGCTAACTGATGGACTAAAGCCTGTATTAAGACGGACCGTTCCTCTGTTCTGTGTTTTCAGCTATCCGAGAGGATTTCTATATAGATCAGATGCACAATTGTTTGTGGCAAGTCACTTCTAATGTGAGTATTTAATTATTTCTTCTAGGCTCCTTAAAACATCTCTTAAGGTTTGAGACAGAGCGGCAGAGGCACAATGTCTCCTTGATAGCTGCTATTGATTTGCTGAAGAGGCTTTACTCCACAAGCCTGGTTCCCTTGGTGTTGCTGAGGACATGGGGATTGCAAGCAACAAACGCCCTACCTCCTGTCAAAGTAAGATTCTTCCTTTGTACACCGTCCACTGAAGAGTTCTTGCAATTTTTTGGTTGGAAAATGCTAAGTTGTTCAGACTGAGGTTTTGTGTTGTGAATGAGCCTGAGAATTTCCTAAATAAGTTGTGGCTCAGTGGTGATGGGTTTCTTCTGCAGCACAGGGATGAAGGATCTCGGTATCTGTACTCTGCATTAGCCATTGTGGGTTAAAAGTCACTAATTGTTTTTGGCTTTATTTTGCTATGAAATGCACACATGGAACTTTGAACTGCATTCCAGAAATGCACTGTGAAAAAATAACCCTCTGAAAACAAACCTTCCTTAAGAGTAAGACATCGGGTGACTTGACAGATTTGGGATGTTACTTGGGTATCTTTTTCTGTGCTGTTCTGCCCTCTTAAATTGTTCTCTCCTGGCTGAAGTTCGGGCCTTCAATGGAAGTTACCTGAAGAGGCTCAGGCATGAACACAGAACCTCTGTTTGCAGCCTAGCTGCCAGAATTTTGCACAGCATTGACCTAGTTGGTGGATTTTCATGATATTCATAGAGCCACCTGCTCACTAAGCTCCCACATGCCTTCAAATTAGATTTCTCATTTCTGAATTTGACTGTTCTATTGCATAAATCAAGTCACCTGCTTCCTATTAAAACACAGGTGGCCAGTTTCCTGTGCATTACATCACAGTAAGACACAGGGCTGAACTGAAGAGATGTTTTTATTAGTTTTACTAAAAAGAGCAGTCTGCTGCTGCTTCAGTGCTCAGTGTTTTTTCAGTTTCTCTATTGAAAGCAGAAAGCCAAGTGAGAGCCACTTTTCTGAGCACAGAACATGTTGGTTATGCCTGTTTTGTGCTATTCAAGAAGGAAAAGAATGCAGCAACTTCTTTAATTTCCTTGTATACAGGGATAGGTACTTTGCACTTAACTAAAAAGGCTGACAAGGAACTCTTGCCCACATGGAAAGGGGAAGGAGGTTATAGATGCTTTCTGAAATGTCTACTTATCACCAGTTTACAAATTACTTTTCTTTCTCCCTTTTTAGGAGCAAATCATGGCTTTTGCCAGTAAGTGATCCATTTTCAGTTTGGAACAGCAGCTTGCCAGTGAGTGTATTACTTTTATAAGGACTGTGACTGATACACGCTTTTGAATTGTGTTATTTTAATTTAACAATAAAACTGAAGTATTGAGCTGTGTCTTAACACCTTCTCTGTTTTATGCAGATGATATCTCATCTGTTCTTCTCAACAGGGTTTGAGGTCTCTTCCTGTAGTGTCACTATCTCTTCAGTCACTCAACTATCTGTACAAATGTGCTTTTAGTTTTGGCCTTTTGAATTGTAGACCGAGGTGGACCATGCTGAATTTTGCTAGTGACAAATTTTGCTGTTTAATTACTTACAGTTTTTCATGGTGTGACTCTGGAACTATTATGTCAATTCTGGGTTCTTAATCACTTCCTGGACTCTGAAAGGAGGGTGAGTTTTCAGCAGAAGAGACCAGCTCCCAGTGGCAGATGATAGGTATGTTTTAGTGTTCCAAATCTCTCTCCTTCACCTTTTTCCTTGCCACTCCCATGTTGCTTTTATTTAATAGAGGTTTCTTGTGGAACTGATTAGTCTTAAGAGCTTTTCAGTTCCATGAAAATGAGATGCAAGGTAACAACATCAAGGAAAGAAAACTTCAGGACAAAGTTGTAAATATTGTTAAAAATGCTTTAATTACTAAAATAGAAAATCAAGATATTCTGTCTTATGTTCCAAATGCCAGCCTCCCGCATTAGGCATTTGAGGCTCACAACATTGAGCACTGCCACTGGGCAAGAATTGTAGATACAGTAACCAGTATCAGAAATTAAAATCACAAATAATTAAACATAAGTTTTGGACTGAAAGCCATTACTTGTGCTTCTTCAGTCACACGTATGAGGCAGTTCCTGGTAGTCAGGATAAGAGACTTTACAAAGGAGAAGGTAAAAATCAGTGGTGCAAGTAGAACTCTTCCCTTAGAAGGCTGCTTAGTCTTTAGTTAAGGTAATAAATAGTATAATTGCACTAGGGTTTTGAGGAAATGACTGGCTTCCTATATCCTCAGCCCACTTTTAGTAATTCAGATGTAAACAATAGGGGCGCAGAACTGCAGTTTCTTGTAAAAGAAACCTTTGAGCTGAGTTTTTGTTTCTCTCGTGACTGCAGGATCAGGCCCTTAATAGAGAGCAGCAGGTGAGTTTCAGATAATGAATTGTGCCACTGACAAATGAAGGCCCTGAGCATTGAGATGTAATGCAACTTTGGTACAGGATAACGGATGCTCCCACCTAGGATTTGTAGTACTAGAGTTTGAGGGAAAGAATACAGAAAATAAACTCACTCCACATGGTACTTGTCTTCTAGATATCCTCCCTCAGGACAAAACCAAACCCTCAGGACAAAACCAGACCCTTGCATTCTCCTCAGTGCTAGGCTTTATTCACTTGGCAGATACACTGCTGCTTGTGCCTTAAAAGTAATACCCCAGTTTGCTTTCATGTTTCAAGTACAGCCTCACTGCTTATGGCTCTGGGCCTCAAGATCTACTAAGAGAATCTGTCATAGCACTGGCTCAGACTGGAAGCCTTTTGATTTAGTTCATTAACCACTTCTGAGGAGTAATGCACTTGGCTAGTAAGAAGAAAATTGGTCATTCAGGAGAAGATGAATATATTTGCTGTCAACTTGTAGTTGAAACCAGACCATGCACTAAGTTTTGCCAAATACTAAGCATGGGAATAAGAAAAGTTCCTTGTTAAGAAGAAGCCAGCATCAAGGCTGGACTTCAATGGTACTTTCTTCGTGCTTAAACAGATTTTCTTAGTGAAAGAGGAACAGATGTTTGGTGTGACACTGATGCATTTCCCAACGTGAATCTCTTAATAGATTCTGGTAAGGAGCACAAGTAGGATGTTCATTTTCATATTCCAAAGAAACAGTCTTGAGTTTTCAGCAAGGTGTCAAAAGTGGGTCAGTTACAGGCTGCTCCATCCCCACCTTTTGGACTCCTGGCGCTGACTGAAGTTGCTAAATCAAAAGCATGCTTTGCATCCTAGCACCATAAAACCTGAGACAGGGAAATGGGATAACTTAATCAGCCATCATCAAACTTGCGCTGCTAATGAGAGGAAAATTACTGATGTTCATAGTAAGGCAAGTTCCTAGGACTCCAATCTACTTGGTGAGATTAGTTAGGATCTGAGTGCACTACTTCCTCCCTGTGCTGAGCATTAGCAGTTGTTTTCAAATCCAGTTTCTAGAGAAGGTAGTGTGAAAGCAATCTTGGGTTTTACCAAAGTGAAAAAGCTGTGTAGTAGCATGTGTAACTGCAAATGCCTGAAAGGAACAAAGTATTCATCATAAGGCAGGGGTGAATAAAAGCTTCTTTTAGTTGTAAGGATAATACCTCTCTGTTCCTATGACTGTGGTAAGTTCATCTTTAAGTTCTATATTCCACGTGGAATAGAAGGTAGTCAAAGGCAAAGTGAACTATTAAATCAGACTCTTCATCTGACTGCTTCCTTAATTTCATTGTGGTACAATGTGACAAGCATTTCTTTTGGCAGTGGAGTTTGCATATCTGGCATGTGTACATATCTTGCTGCCTAGTTTTGTTCCTGCACAACTGTGTCACAACTGTAGATGCTAAAATAAATCAAGGCCTGATATCCAGATGTGCAGCCATACAGTACAGACTTTTAAAGGGCAGCACAAAAGTAGTCATGCAAACTGTTTGGCACACATGTTGCTTAAGAAACTCCTGCTGAAAGGAATGCTTGGTGTGGTACAATTGGTTTCAGCCAAAGCCTTTCCTAAGGAAAACTACCCAGAGAGTAATTATAGAAAGACTGATGTCTTCTTGCAATATATTAGCTAACAGCTGGGCACTTGGAACAATGAGACTGAGAGCATCCAGAGTTATTGTTCAATCTTCTCTGAATGTTGATGTCATCTGTAATTTCTGTATTTAATGTCTTGCAAGCAAACTTCAGCACTGTATGCTTAAAGTAAATGCGGGAGGAGCGATAACATTTGTAGTTTACCACCATGTCCCAGGTACGGTGTGCTTTTAGCAGTGGGATGCTATACAAATCTGCTGGTGAAAGCTGGCTGTGAGTCCCTTGCAGATACTCTGTGGGAGTTTAGGCCTTTTGACTTTCAGAATGCAGCTTCTAGATTATTTATGACAATCACAATTATATTGTGGCAGCTTTCATTGTGTGCAGTGCCAATCCCAGGTGAAGATGTGTTTTGTAGCTTTGGTCCGTTTTCCACTCCGTGACTGACTTCAGCTGGATAACGTACCTGGAGATTTCAGTTTGCTTTCTCAAACTTTCAGAAATGCTGAAATCCATAGGAATGTTACAGTTCAATACGTTATCCCCAGAGACTGCAATAAGTGAAAGGTAGCACCCAAAGTCCAGCTTGTCTCTATGTTGTTCACTTTTTTTGTTAACTATAAAAGGAAGAAAAAGAAGTTGTTAGCTACAGTGTTCTCAGTATGCTGAGAGTTGCACGTGACAGCTACTACACATAACAACCATGGAAAGACTTGGCAGATAGTTAGCCAGAAAAATGAGCCAGTGCACACAGATCGATAGAGAAACTGGGAAGCTGGTTTTGGGACTGAACTTGTTCTCACCTGTAGGAGTGTGTTGTCTCTAAATCCAAAACCTTCCTTTAATAAAGCAGTGATGTAAGTGAGATCCATGCAGAGGAAAGGACTGGCTGAGCTGAACCTCTCCATGTTATCACAGACTAGAGAAGGAAAAAATAATTACAAAAAAAATCAGCACAATAAATGGGCATTTGACCTTAAGCCAAAACCTACTAGAACATGTCACCTACTTCTATTAATGAGGGTATATAACCATGGTACATACAACACAGCTGTTCTATGAAGTCAGTAAACAAACCATATAGTAATCCCAGTTTCTCTTAGCTATCGTAAGTGTATGTTTTGTTACAGCAACATAGTCTAGTCCACATTGCTGTTTTTAAGACTGAACCTCTGCTCAGTCAATAGCTGCCAGGGTAGTTGCCTGGCAGACTGCTTATTTTAAGGACAGGGTAGCATTTATCTTCCTTAATCTGTCCAGAAATGGCTCCAATAACAGACTCCATGTTCTAGGCTGGCAGCTGCTTTTAATTTGAAATTTTCATCCATGTGTCCAAGAGACTGTTGCTCAAGCCACCACTCATACTGCAGCAAAGATTCCACAACGAGGGTTACCATGACTAGGAAGTGGATTTACAATGAGTGTCATCTTTTAGATGGAAATGTATTGTTTTGTGCTGATGTTCACTTCCCTTATTTCCTGAACAGAACTGCAAAGATCCTACCACTTTGCTTTTTGTTACTGTTCTTCAGTGCTTTATTCAGCACCAGTTAGAGGTATAGCATAACAGAAGAGAAGCAGCAAGATGTGGGAGTGTAAGGGAAATAAAGGCTAAACAATCTTTCTTTCAAGTCAGACACGTTAAATGCTCCCTTGTAAACGTTCATCTGTAATGGTTTATCCTCCCCAATAGTTTCCCATGTTTGATGACAGTTACCTTCTTTGGCTTTTCTTTCAAAATCTCTTACTTCCAGAACTCCTCCCTGTTCGTAATCTGAAAAGGAAAGAGGTGACAAAATATCTTCATAAACCTGCTAGCAGTTGAGTTCTGAATCTAAGTGGACTCTGGAGTACAACTCCGTGATGATGGGCTAGGAGTGAAGTCCTTGGTGACAGAGAACAGAGCTGCAAGTATAACTTAGCATTCAGAGCACTAGACTCTGCCAAATTCTGAATACCAAAAATGAGGGATACATGAAGGCATTTTGTGTGTTTCCTTTTCCTTGGACATCCTGTGCTTCACCTGTCTCCAGGGTTCTACCTTCTGGTTGACATGCTCATGTGCGGTAGATTACCCCAAACCAATTAATTTACCAATTAGATTGGTGTCAGCTGCTCGATCGTAGTAATAGGAGAAAGCATAGAAGGAACTTCCACGAATCTCATCTGGTTGGTGCAGTTTTCCTTTGACAACCTCCAGTACTTCCAGGTAGCAAGGCTTGAATCCTGTTTCTCCTGCCAGGACAAACACAGATGGGATGAGCCAAAGAGGCACATCTAGGAGATGGAGGAATTGGTGGCAACAGTATGAAACTGGGAAGAAGCAGAGATTATAGAATGAGAAGAGATGAGAAGACTTTAGACAGCCTTTCCATAATACAGCATAGTACCTGCACGTAGCAAGCACCCAGGATCACCATCATCAAGTGGAACTGGTTAAAGCAGTTCATGGCAATCTCTGAAAGGTGAGATGAGCATACGAGGGTAGGTGCATGAAAAGCTTCCTCATCAGGCAAAGCTCCCATTGTTATGTTCTGTGGTCAGCAGAATCTCATTAATATCTGCTACCCCCTGCAAGGTAAAACTTTACTTTCCTTCCCCATCGCGTTGTAATTTATCGGTCCACTCCACACGCAATAAATCAAGGTCAGCTATGTTTCCTACTGTAAAGCAAAGCAGCGTCAGTCACCAAAGGAGGCTGTTGTAGTCACTGCTGGTAGCAGCTTCATGCTCTGCTTGCAGCATTAGGGACAGTATTTTTAAGAAAGAGCTCCACAAGTGGATATTCTTCGCTATACCAGTTGTTGTACTTTAACACAGCCAGAGCACTCAGCTCCAAGCCTCAGAAAGAACTCTCCTGTTTGTACAAGTAACTAATTTTTCCTATCAAGGCAGCATACAGCAAGTTCAGGACAGCTACTCTTACAGCATCAGATTTTACTTTGTCTCTATCAAAACTCCATATGTCTGTGATTGGAGAGGTATTCTTCATAGTCCAAGATAACCAATGGAGTATTTCTCAAGAAGAAACATACAGATGCTTCAGGGAAGAGTTATCTTGCAAGAAGCAAAAAGTTGCCTTGTTTTACCTTTTATGTTGCCACCATACCGGTACTTCACTCCCCCAAAGTGCCACTCTGCTTCCAGCTGCTTTGGCAAACAAGAGCTGCGGAACATTTGTCCATCTGCAGCTGGAAATAAGAGAGTCAGGAAGGATAAATTTTAATGCATCTGTCAATCAGTGTGTTTCACAGTGTGTTGACAGTGTGCGAAGCCAGAAAAGAAAAGGCTGAAAAACCTTAGTTGAGGTCTTCGAGCAAAAGTAAGGAAATCTGAACTGTGCAACCTACTCAGGGAGCCTGCTTTATGCTGTTTGCAATTACGTGAATGCTGGTAAAGCTGTGTGTTGGTGTCTGGCTGCGTCTCTAGGCTGGCTGTGTGTCCACGTGCATTTTTGGAATTTACCCTCGGTCTTGCTGCTAGTTGAAATTGGAAAAGCAGCTTTCTCAGAATACACTCCTAAAAAAAGCAGTAGGCTCAGTTTCTGGACAGATCTATACTAGGGAAAGAGAAAAGTGTGAAATATAGCAGTGAAGGCATCAGAAGTGGGTTGCTGACACAAGACTAAGCCTACTCCTCTTCTCAGAAATTTTCTGTATTTTGTTACCTGGACATACCTTCCATATTCAAAGCTCCAAGAGTTGCTAGTCTGGCAGCTTTTAATCCAAACCCCAAATAACTGCAAACAACAAAGGAAAACATTACAGTTTTAATTCTTGCACTTTTGATGTGCTTTATCTCTTCCTAAATCTTGGAACACTGAAATTGAATTTTCTTTCTTTGTTTCCCACTATTCTATGCAAAGGGAATAGAGAGTTCTCTTTGCCTGAACAACTCCCAAGTACCAATAGTACAAATGCCAAGATGCTTCATGCTGTTAAGATGATGGATAAATCTAAAACTGCAAAAAGTGGTAAGAGTTGGTGTGGCATTTCTACAGGACATTAATTGAAAAGTAGAAATACATTAGTCTTAAAAACAAGGGATAAGTAAAGGTATGTGAGAAGTGCAGGGGAATAGTTTGGCCATTCCTGTGTTATATGTGTAAGACTGTGCTCTTCACAGAACAAAACTGCAGAATATCCCACTAAAATGAAGATCCCTTCCTATGAAGTTCACCTCTGTTTGACTTTACTGAATACCACCATGCTACAAGCTAGGATTATGAACAACACAGAGTAGCATGTAATTATATTCTCCTGTCTTTAACAATGCAGCTAGATTAAAAACCTGCTGGCTTTCCATTTCCATTACTCTTTGGCTATCTATCCCCCATGTTAATACAAGCTTTTACGTAATAACCAGGGTTAATCTATTTTCTTCCTCATTTGGCCACAAACTGAAGCATTGGAAGTTCTGCACAAATGTGTATGGGAACTTCTTCACAGTGCAGTGACGGAGCACTGGCACAGGCTGCACAGAGAGGTGGTGGAATCTCCTTCTCTGGAGACGTTCCAGACCCGCCTGGACGCCTACCTGTGTAACCTGGGCTAGGGAGCTGCTTTGGCAGGGGGTTGGACTCAGTGATCTCTAGAGGTACCTTCCAGGCCCTACAGTTCTGTGATTCTGTGATTTTTATGAGATTATTTTAAATTCCAGTTATTTCAAGTGATATAATTTACTTTCTTGGTAAATACAGCAATCAGTTACTTTCATAAATACAAGTAGTGGGAGAGGAGGACTATTAAACCAGCTCTGCTGTTAAGTAAACATTCTGCAATAAACTGATAATTGTCTGATAAATTGAACTGATAAAATGATATTCTTCACCCCAGTAGTTGTGGGCTGAGACAATCTCTATCATGCACAGTTGAGTTCTTCGCTGGACTATATAAATCATGCAGGGAAACTCGGTGTCACTGCAGACATCTCAGATACCTTTTTGCTTAATTTAGGAAGCACAACTACATTCTTTCAGGCCAAGAATCCCCTTAGCTGGTTCAAGAATCTGTGTTCCACGTTGTATATTGGCTGTCTAGTTGGTTTACATCAGTCTAAATTCTACTTTTTGCCCAGTTACTGAAGAGACGGGCTATTTGGAATTGAGAACTAGGAATTTAATTAATTCTTTTTTAATTCTGACCTCTGGCACAACATATACCATTCTGTTTGTTCCAGAATATTTGGCTTAAACTGAGTAATAAAAATTCTTCTCCATAAACACAGTACTCATAATGCTTCCACTTCATTTGATGCACTGTTATTCCTTTGCAGTGATACTAAGCTGGAGTATTTCCAGCCTACTAATGTCATGGTTTAGTTCAACTAATGTTTCAAGCAGGTAAAAAATCTAGTAAAAAAGTCATGCTCCCAACAGCTGGCAGTAGGACAACAAACATATCTGGTCTCAGTGGCTGCAGAGAGATTGATTCTCCCACTAGAGCCAGCAGTATTTTTGTTTCTCACCTGTGGGTATAGAGTTGGTAGGTACTGTTAAACATTTCAAATGAGGTAAGAAAATCCCTAGGGCTTTCCTTCAAGGTTTCCTAAAAATTAAAAAAAAAGAGGAACACTTTTAGTTGTAATTTTGCAACAAAGAATAAATAACTGATCACAGATACACCCTTCAAAAACAAAAGTTTTTCAATGGTGTCTGTTGCTGTAATATTTGCAGTATTCAACACTGAGTTTATTTATTTGCATCTTTGTGTTACTGCAGTGTGTAACAGGGAAGTGAAACAGATCAGGATGAAAATACTTTTTAATTCATTTGACCCTAATTTTTCAGAGTACTTTTGTGCTTGCTTACACAGAATCCCCACTGAACTCAGCTGCACTAGAAGCACTATGAACTTTTCCCAGCCAGACTAGAAATCTTAATTCAGGCACAGAGAAGAATCTAAAAATGGAAATTAAAGTATAAGCCAGATTTTTGCCAAGTTAAATTACTTCCTGATAGTCAAAAAACACTGTGACCATTCACTCTCAGTCTTTGGGCTTCTTTATCTCCTGGTTTAAGTGCCTGGATCTACCTTCAGCTCTCGCTTCACCACTTCCAGTCTTCTTTCTTCCAGAGTGTTCCCTCTGTGTGCACCTTTGCCCCACCAGCGCTCAGTCTCTACTCCCTTGTCAGACTGACTCATTCTTGTAAATCTGAGCCTGTTTTGGACCATTCCTTTGTTTCCAGCCTCCGAGGACTTAATTCCTTCATCTTTTCTCTGTTTCCTCTGACCTTGTCCTCCCATCCATCCCTTCTTGGCTCCATGCCTTTTATCAGACACTCTGCTACTCCGGGCCAAACAGCATAATCTCAGAGGAGTGAACCTTCGGAGTTTTGAATTCTGTTCCTAAACCTTACATCACAAAAACTTTAAAAAAAGGAGAGTCCTGAAAAAAAAATTTGATTGGAAGAAACAACTGTTTTTCCATCCCTTGCTTTCACAAAAATGTAGAAGTCTTCACAGACTCGTCAGATGAGGCAGGCACTAGACAGGCAATTTCATAATTATTATGGTTGAACTCGAGTTGCTTTTAACTTTGGCAATTTTTTTTTTGGCATTTGTTTTTGTAAAAAATAGTACGAAAGCAAATATGCAACTGCCTCAGGTTATAGGAGGCAAAAAGCCTCTGTAAATCAAGGGGCAAAATTCTCTCAGATGGGCAAAATTCTTCAGGAGCATTCTGAGCTGTATATCTGCTTTTTGGTGTGAAATTGATAACACAGGCTAGAAGCATGGCATACAAGCAGGGTACATTAACCCTTACTTCACTCTGCTCTGCTGTTCATACCGTTGATCCCCATCAGTAGCAAACCTTCGAGGCCTTTTCCTGCAAAGCTCTAAGGAGAAATTTGAATCCTGAGCTGCAGTTCAGCCTCCTTTACAGCTCTATTTAGTCTCTAAAACCCTGACACATAACACCCTTTCCTGTTGGTCCAGTGCCTGGTTCAGCAGGTGTTATCAGCACAAAACAGAGGGCAAGCCCAGAGTACTTGACGCTCTGCAGAACACGATAAGGTTGCACATCAGGTTGCAACATGACCCACCATGGCAGAACTAAAGTATTCTGATATGAAAACAAGGTGTTTAGTGGTCCCAAACACCTGTTTGGGAATTTCCATTCTTGTAAACAAAATATGTTAAACTACTTCAGAAATAGCAAGAGGGATAAAAGCAACTTGACAATATAGAGGTACCAAATGCTATAGTATCCTTCCACTGTTTAACATCCATGTAATTCTGCCATGCAGTCTTCATACTTAGGTCCCAGTTCAGACTGTTTCTAAAAAGATAAAGAATTTCTGAAAAATCTAGTGGGGATGGGGAGATTTCCCCAAAGATGTCAATTCTCTCAGGAAATGAGAAGGAATAGATAAGTAAACAAGGAGGGAGTAGCTGTGCTATTGGAAATAAAAACATTTGCTCTATTAGACAGCAGCCCCACCCTGCCACTGTTTAGTGAGGATCTGCTATCAGACTGGAATGGAAAAAAAATGATAGACAGCAAATAAGGGTCCCTTCTATGTAAGAATACTCTCTGGGAATATGCCACATTTACTGTAATAGTCTGCATTCATAGAGATTTTGCATCCTGAGTCTAGAAAACAAAGGCTAATTCTCTTTGGTTTTACACATTTGCTTTCTTTTTCCTTCCTACTAATCCAGGCTCCTTTGTTTGCAAGCTCCTATCAGCCAACTGCTGATGTCAAAGGGAAAGGCTGTGCAGATGCTCAGTACATCTGAAATGTTCTGCTTGTGCCAGAGCTGACAAAATAAGAGCACAGAGCCCAGCGGTGCCCAGGTCTTCCCACTGGCCTTGTGGTCTTGACTTGTATGCTCGCAGCCACTCCTCACCTCAAACCTTGGCAGAAATGTGATCTGGGTTGAGGCTCCTCCCAAGTCCAGGGTCCCAACAGTGTGCTGGTTCTGGCCAGACAGCTGCCCTGCAAACCAGGGCAAAGAAAATTTTCAGAACAGCCTGAAGTGGAAAATGCTATAATGTGGATACTGCATGCATGTTCCTGCAACCAACGAGTTTCTGCATTATCATAGCAATACAGGAAGGCAAAGCGGGCCCTCAGAGACAAAAGCCATCACAGAGAAAACGTGGTCATAACAAAGGTATTAAGAAAATCTCTTCTCTGACCCAAATTTCATATCCCAAGAGACAAAAGCAGATAAGTGTGCAGGTATGCATCAAAAGCTGAAAGCAGGAGACAGTATCTCTTGTGGAAGTCAGTCAGGGAGAGTACATATATTCTGTAACTACCACAGGGCTGGACAAGAGCAGTAGGATAATAAGGATATATGGTTAGAGCAGAACTATTATCATTTATCTTCACCCAGAACAGCTTTATTTTATTTTATTTTATTTTACTTCTTTTCTTTGTTTGTTTACTCACATTTCTACTAGAATACTGATTTTCTTTTCTCTTTGCTAGATTGCACTCTCAGAACTTATTAGAGCCAGTAGGGCTAACACACGCTGTTGCACCACATTCATTGCACAGTTCACAATGGGATGAAGAATACCATAAAACCCTGTGTTCCACCTTCTAACAGGTTAGTGGTACCATGCCCCTACATACATTACAGAAACCAGCTTGCCAGTGCCTCCCAGTCCTCAGTAAATCATGGCACCTTCTGGATCGAGATGCTTTCTTCTTGCTACAGGTGGGACTCTGCCTCTAGGACAGAGGCTGCCCAAGTCAATCCACTGCTTTAGCATTGTTGCCACAGTAGGAGGAAAAGGAAGATATAGCAACCAAGGCAGAGTAACACACAGAGAGATCATCTCGGCAGAAGAAACTCAAGTTCAAATTTTAAGTGAAGTTAAATAGAATTAGCTACCTGTCAAAAAGTTCACAGTGATCCAGGCTAAAATTCCTGTAAAGAATGAAAGAGGAAAAAAAAGTCACCACGGAATACTCTCGTGACCTCCTGCCGACTCTTACTACCACTCCGTATTACTTTTTTTAATTATTAATTCCTGGTAATGAAATACAACCTCTCTAATATTTTAGACATTAATTCAAGCTTACAAAGAAATTAATATTATGCATTATTGATGTATTGAAAGCTCATAAGGTAGGATAGGTAGAACATTTGTAGAAGCTATGCAACTGTAGCATACTCAAAAGACATTTCTGATTTCCAAAGGACACGCAAAGAAGCAATGAGCTGACAAAATATACAAGTTTCCTTCCGCACTTTTCTTGTCAGCCTTTCAATTCCTAATCTGAAATTTGCACGTACGCTGCTGTGTTTTAAATTTCTGGTTAGTGTGACCACAAAAAAACCAGTAACGACCACTAAAATGCTAACAACTCCTCTTGGACTCTAGTAGCTGGCTTGATGATGGCATGATTATCACCCAAACACAGGCAAATGTGACACAAGAGGTGGGCTTTAAAACAGAACTTGGCAGACTACGTTGTGCTCTGTTACGCCTTGCTGGTACTGCTCCGTGTTAATAACACACTTCTCTTTGATATACTCTTCATCTGTTGACCCTGGTGACATACTGTGTGTTGCACTGTGCTTCATCAAACACTTGTGAATTTGTTTTTTTCTCTTGGCCCATGTGGGTGGATGGATCTTGCTCCTTTATTTTTCTCCATGTATTGGTTGCTTTCTGCTTTCCCTGAACAACTTCCAAAAATCTGCCACCATGAAACGTTCAGAATTGAATGTAACATCGTGGATGGCTTTTATCAGACATCCATACAGGATTACTACCTGACTGATCTCCAAGGATATGTAGTCAGAATGCATCATTGGTTTGTTCCGCACTGCAGAATCATTTATAAATAGTCACTAACTCCAAGCCTACGTATTTTCTTGTATTTTAGGTTACTTCCTTTGTTACTTAACAAGCTGCACTTTTCCAATCTGATTTTTTTTAACTATTTTTACATTACTTATTTAGGTTACAAACAAGGCTAGAAATCTGTTTCTTCCTTCCCTCAGTTTAGGTGACCATTTCCCTCCCCTTCAAGTTCACTTATTCCTGTTTTCCCTCCCATTCCTCTTTGCGTTCAGTTCTTCTTCTTTCTAAAACACACCTTCATAAGACCCGTCCATGATGCTAACACTATCCTCTGGAACAAGAAATGGTGACTCCTCAAAGACCTCTTTCACCTGAAGAAAGAGAAAATGATTCAGTTCCTTGGTCTGAACAGTCTTACTCTGCTCTGACGATGACAGAAAAGCTCTTCTTTTCACTGCAGTAGAAGTCAAGAATGTGTGATAGACAAAATTCTTCCTCTTTTAAGAGCCAGTAAAGAAAGAAACGTATTAGAATTCTCTCTCCCAGAGCCTCCTATCCACACAAGGACAGAGGATTTCAGGACAAATCTGTGCAGTCTGTGACTTTCATGCTATTATGAGATTACAGTTACTTTTCACAGCTGAAATTCACCAATGGCAACATATTGGAGAATTGAGTCAGGAAAGATGAAACAGAACAACGGTATTGTATCCAAAAGATGTTAGTGTTACCTCTGAAAGTAGGGCCTGAGCTTTCTCTTCTGACAGTAAGCGCAGTCCAGCTGTGGCTTTTAACACTACTGGAGTCTTCTTCCAGAGATGAGGTGGCACAGCATCTATGGCCATGTCCAGCAATCTTTTGACAGATTCAGCACCCTTAAAGGAAGAAATTGTTTTGTTACAGTTTTCTTCCTACAGAAAATGCACCTCCCAACTCAAAACTAGTGAAACTGAAGTTCAGTAGCAGAAAACCCACGCCCAAAAGAAGCATAAAAACTGTGCTACATGTCTCATTCAAACCTTAAAGGAATGTCTGCATTGGAAGGTCAGATACATTTAGGGTTGTGTCTTAGGAGACAGAATTAAATTTCATTGTATGTGGAAAATATTCTTGGAAACGGTGGAGGGGGACAAGGGAACTGAGTGACAAACCTAGGCATCTTGTAGTGTGATAAAACTAAGCAGTGCAGTTACTGACTGAAACTGCAAAGGTCAGGGGGGACGTCTGTGGTTTTCAGTAAATGCACATAAGAATTCCGAGCGAGTCCATATAAAGTAGCCTAATTACAATGCCAGCTGTAGAGTGGTTACCACATGAGGCACAGACATCACTGCTGGGCTCTCAACTATTTACACTGCTCTAACAATTACGGTTTGGCATTAGCAAGGAGCATTCTCCTGTGAAATTTCTAGAAATGACTCTCGGTGACTATTTTTCTCCTCTCCTACCCAATAAATAAGACAATTCAGTGAAATCACAAGAGATATCACCAGTTTTAGAAAAGAGCCATCTACTCTTCCCCAGAGTTTCAAACTAAAATTTCCGCAGCACTGAATGTAGTTGGGCGCACTGAGAAACCTGAAGCTCCCCCTAAGGTAGCCCCAACTCCAGGACTGCTAAAGCAGGCCAGGCACAGGATCTAATCTATCATTTCACTGGCACCTCCCTCAGCTTGTGAATGAGCTTGCTGTCAGCAGAGGGGCTCTGGAAAATGGCAGCTCAGCTCAGGACTGGCTCTGTGTATCAACAGGATTCTTTTAGCTGGCTTTACCCTGCTGCACACTTCTGACTCCTGATCAGAGTGGCCTAAAAGAAGTGCACTGCGCCTGAGTTCACAACCATGTGCATTTGAAAATAAAGAGGGCTGCTCCTAACTTTAGTTTCTTATTACAATTCTAAGTTACTAATGTATAAACTAATTGATAAAGTACTAATGAATACATCCGACTGTAGATTATGAAACTGCCTGGATTTATTTTTGAAAAACTCCATACATGAATAAAAAAAACAAAAGTCCAGAGTCAGTAGAAGAGTAGCTGCCCATACCAAAATCATTTCTCAGCTAAAACTGTGGTCAGATATCTGAACTGATAGTGACTGAAGTGAGTTCTATATATCCTGTGCAATGTCCTCCAAGATAGCAGCGAAGAATCAGAGCAAACAAATTACTGGTAGTCCGACAATAGAGGCTTTGAAAAATACTGTGCCTTGATTTAACCAGCTAAATGCATCTTGATTCTTCCCCTTCTCCATAACTGATTAACAAAAATTAACTTTTGCAGATCTGACTATAAGCACACACACACAAAAAAGAAAAGATTAGTAAATGAAAGAATATGCTTATTTATATTTGGGGTAGCAACAGGAGAAATAAATGTTGAATCTGGATGTTGCTAGAACCAAAAATCACTTTGCCTTTGACATTCTCAGAGGCATATAATCTAGTTAGATATTGCATTTAAGCAATTAATTAAGGCATTGTTCCAGTGATGAAATACGTGGAGTAATAGCTTCCATTTTACT
This sequence comes from Oreortyx pictus, assembly GCA_036925125.1. NCBI lineage: Eukaryota > Metazoa > Chordata > Aves > Galliformes > Odontophoridae > Oreortyx > Oreortyx pictus. The sequence goes on from JAUPFR010000006.1 coordinate 37,443,855, forward strand.
ATGTGGAAATTAACTCATAAAAGTAGAGCAACAGGTTTAGACAGCCAGTAGTAGAACCTTTACATTTTTCATGACTCCCTGCATTGCAATCAGCAATATCTGAACTGCTGGGTAGAGTGCAGTTGACATTGGTAGTAAGCAAGGTCAACTCACAGGGAATGAAGGAGAGCTTTACCTTTTCAGGCTCATCAGCATAGGCAGAAAGACCTGGCTTCACAGACTCAAATATTTCCCCTTCTAACTCTGGAAGGATTTCTGCACAAATGAGACATTACATGAAACAGTCAACAGTTCAGATCTTTTTCTTTGCTTCCAAAAGGTTCATCTGCAACACTAAGTGAAGAGACTGTCCTTGACTTCCCCTTGCAAATAATAAATCCCCAGAAATGCACTGCTCCTTCATTTCAGAAACATACTTAACAGATTGCCCTTGTGTCCTCCAAGTTCATGAACAATTTATTACAAACATATTATAACTAGAAGGATGTTTGTTCATTATCCATTTGTAAGCCACAAGTTGCAGCAATTTAGCATGACTGTTGCCTAATCTTAATGAAACTTCTTTCCTTTTTTTGCCCCCAAGCTAAGTGTGAAATATTAATTCATATTAATGCAAATACAGTCAGCTCCTGATTATTCTTTCTTAGGTGATTCATCCTACTCACAAACACAGGGAGTGCTGAACAGAGCTGACTGGCCCCAGGCACTTGGCTGCAAAACCAAACAAACATGACCGTTGCTCCCAGAGCAGCTTGGCTCTACCATCTCTCAGTATTGCATGTTGTCCATCAGAGCTGGACATTGCACCAGCCCTTCCCAAAGAATGCTGAAATCATGTGAAGCCACACAGGTACTACATGCAGTCCTGAAGGCTTTATTAGCCTTTAACCTTTGAAAATTTGCTGGTTCACAGTACACGAGCTAATTCAGCCTCTCAAATCCTGTGTAATGTGCAGCCGAGCTGGGTTCCTCCACGCCATGTTAGATAGAGATATTCTGCAGTGTGCTGTATCGGCTTACAGTTCTGAAAGCTTCTCAGATGGCTATAACTCTTTAATGTACTGATTTCATTTTGCTTTAAAATGTTATATATACAGAATTTAAATATTTGTTGATATGATTCCTGGTAATAGGTAACTTGACAGGGGATGGTACAAGCCTCTTCCCATTTCAATAGGACATTTATTTAAACAGCTGTGGAGGTGAAAACTGTTGGAAATTCAGAACTCTTCAGTGTTCCCAGAAAGAAACCTTTGGGTTTCTCAAGATGTACAAGATAGAACTTTTCACAGCAAAACACCACCATAAATGGCAAACCATCACCCTGCAGGGGATGATCTGAAGGACACACAGGAGAAATCTTCAGTTGATCTCAAATTCTGTATTGATGCAAACAATACCCTCTCATGTGAAAACAGAACCTGAGTCAACATATGGCAGGTGCACAGACTGATGCAGGGTCTTACCTGGGCTCTTCTGCACAAACGTATAAATGTGGATCCGGGTGCCAGTGCTTCCTGCGTCAAACATTATGCCATAAAAAGTGTTGGTCTTGGCATTTATAGGGCACGTGTTAGGTGGAAAGAGATCCTGAAACCACATCTCCCTGTTTGAATGGGAAAGAACAAGGGACAAAGAAGAAAACACCAGTGCTAGAAGGACAGGGAGTCTGGAAGATGTCATCCTGCCACGATCTCTTGAGGCAGTCAAGCGTGGGTCAACAGTCATAGAGCTGGTGTAGATCCTGTAGGGAAAAACAAATAGGCAAGAAAGTTACTAAGCGCCCTCTCCTTACAAAATCTGTGGAAAAAGTTCTGCCTGTACACAAATATTTTACCCTTTGGATAGGTAACAGATTTTCAGCACCTCATCCACAAGGATCTACTGCATTTTGATACTACAACTATATCTAAGTGTTTTGTTCTTTCACAGTAAAGATTTCTCCACTTCCTAAATGCAGAAGACTTAAGTACAATGTTTTCCCCAGTATTTCTAGCTTTTACTTTACTTTTTTTCTCTGCTTTGGCTTTAAAGTTCTCAAGTTTTACAGCTCCAAGAAACTACAGAAGGTCCAAATACTATCTGAATAGAAGCATCAGAGGGGAGCTCAAGGCAGAGCCCCTTTGCCCTGATACTTATACACATGAGATGCTGTGGCAAAACACAAATGTTATTCAAAGAAATAGAATTTCATCTCAGGCTCTGAGCAGCTGCTGGGAGAGATGAGTGCACTGAGTGAAGGTAGCATTCTGCCTCACAAGGGCTTCTGTGCTGCACAAGAGGGACTGAACTGTGATGTGCACCTGGGCTCTGCCTCTCAATAGTTTTCTTCTCTATTTTTCACACTTCTCCTTTCTGCCCTCATTTCTTTTTTTGCCACCAGTGCTGAATATTCTGCCCCATACGCCTGCTCATCTGCTCTGTTCGAGACCTCATCTGCTTTTAGTGCTAGCATTCAACTGTTTTAGTGATCTATTCAGCCCCACTATGCTCAGTCTAAATCTTTATTTGCAACCTCTATCCTATATTTACCCATTCTGATCCCTAACCTCTATCTTCTCCTTTCTACGTGAATTTGACATAGCTTCTATTTCCTTATACCTTTCACCTATGCCCACAGAACTCGCTCCTCCTTCCCTCCCACATTCAGCCCTTATACACCTTCCATTATTTCAACCTTTGTTTGTAATTACAGCAGGAGATTAACTTTTACCCCTTCTCACTAAACACATCACGCTGAGTCATTCCTTGAGCACCTTTCTCACTCGCTCAAGCGCTCAGCTCCCTCCAGGGCAAACACAGGCTGTCATGTGAGGGGAACCTTGCTTATCTTCTGCGACCTTTATTTGATTGCACAGGATCCACTCTGCCTTACAAACGCGTTCTGAGAAGTGATTTTATGATCCAGCAAAGAACAGCCCTGGCCATCCCTCTCTCTGACAGATCAACTCCAACAGTCAGACTTCCTAAAAAGAATATACATTTTATGTGGAAATTAGAAAAAGCTTAGCTCTAATCTGTAAAAAGTTGAACCGCTGTGCTGAGCAGAGCTCAGGGAAAGCACTGAGCAGTTGGACAGCTTCACAGGTAGGGATCTCTTCTATGGTGCAGCTGGAATTACCCTCGGCTTCATCACAGTAAGCAGCCCTACTCAAAATCCAGGCAGCTGCATCGCTGAGCAGAGCAAGAGCAGAAGGTGAAGCTGTTCAGGAGAGGTGTCGTGTAGTGTAGGTATGTTGTTTACTAAACAACCACAACTAAAACTGAGCACCTGCCTTAAGAATAAACCCCAGAATCTTGTTACAGGCAGCACACGTGACACTTACGTAAGCCGCATGATCTCGGTTGATCCGAAAATATCTGACCAACTGCCACCATTAACACATGCCCTTCTTGCCAGCTCTCCTGACGGACGAGCCCTGGCCTCCCATGAACTGCTCCTGTCTCTTTGGTTGCCCTTCTCAGCCATTCAACACAACCTCGTGCTTCTCATTCTCTACCTCAGCCCCGCTTTCTCCCTTTCTTTCTGCCTGAGGTCCCCTCTCTACCCCCATAAAAAGTCCCACAACACCTCAGGATCTCCTTCCTCACTACGAAAGAGAAAAGCACATGGAGTTTCTCTCGTGAACGGGTTCAGACCTTCTAAAACCAGGCGCACACCGGCGTCCACAAGAAGCACGGAGATAGGCAAGGAGAGCACGAGGGCAGAGCCGGCAGGGGGAGACGGCACAGAGTAACAGAAACGCCGGCGGACCAGGAACGTGAAAAGGGAGTCAGAAGAAAGGATGGAGGGAACGTTTTAGGGTAGAGGTAGGAGAGAGGGAGGGGATCAGCCACCGAGAAAGAAAACTGCTATCTCCAAAGAGTTTCTCTCCACCGAGCTAAAATCCTCGCTGCCAACGGAACACAGCAGGAGGGATAAAGCGACGAACGAACGGACGGGAGAAAGCGGGGGCACGGGGATACGATCGCAGCGCACGTTCACGAACGCGAGCGGGCGGTCCGGCTGGCACGGCACGGCACGGCACGGCACGGTTACCGAGCTCGGGGCACGCACCTGCAGCGGAGCGCGGGGCCGCCGCTCCCCCCCCTGCTCCCGCCGGCGGGGCCGAGGTCGCTGCCGCCGCACTGCTGCCCTTCTCCGCGGCGTTCCGCTGCGCCAGGCGGATCACCGGGGGTGCGGCCGAACCGCTTTGCCCGAGCTCGAGTTTATCATTAGCCGCCAAACGCGCTCGGATAGGCGCGGGGGACGGACTCGAGAAGTTGAAAGTTAACCGAGTTGGACGTCGTTCAAACGCTGACCCGCCGGAGCGGCGTGGCACCGGGCACGGCGGGCCGTCAGCGGGCAGCGCGGAGCCGCCCCGGTGGAGCCGGACGCGGCTCCCACAGCGATGCGGAGCCGTTCCCCCCCCCCCCCCCCCACCGCCTCCGCCCCGCGCTCACCGGCCGCTCGGAGCGCCGCCGGCGCCACATCCCGCCGGTACCGCGCGTCACGCGGCGCGCCGCCCGGCGCGGGGCTTGCACGTCGCCGCCCGGTTTCCACGGCAGCGGGCGGCAACGGAAACCGCGGCATGGAGGGCGGGTGGGAGGCCCGGCTGGCGGAAGCCGAAGCGGCCGCGGCCGAGTACCGCGAGGCTGCCCGGCTGCTGGCCCGCCGCAACGCCGAGCTGCTGTGGCGGCAGCGGCACTCGGAGAGGCAGGCGGCGGCCGTGATGGCGCTCGTCACGGAGCGGGACCGGGAGAGGGCGGCGGAGGTGCGAGCCGGGATGCCGGGCCGGGCACCACGAGCCCCGGTCCGACCGCTCCAAGTACCACACCTCGCTGTGCTTGCACACACTGTTCGGTCTCCGTAAACGTTCAGCAAACGTTGATGAGTGCCAGCATCGATGGGTGCCATTTTTTCCACACGGCGGAATTGACGCCTTTGCTCTGTCCGCCGCCCCTCTGCCGCCATCTGCCGTGCGGCAACGGCACGTAACGGAATACTGAGGGGAAGGTTCCGCCCCTCCTGCCGTACAGCCGACAGCCGCCTCTGAGCTCCTGGGCCAACGACATAAAAATCAGGAGGCATTACTTTTGGAGCAGAAGTCGTACATGATTTAAAAATTCTGTTTATTGAATGAGAAGGCACAAATCTGCAGCCCCAGAACACTGATGGGTTTAAATCTTAAGTCCGACAACACTGATGGGTTTAAAAGACAGGATACAGTGTTCTCAATCACGCCCCATCCTTTTCTTTTTCCCCGTAGCTGTCATGGAAGCCCTTACTCGCCCCTTTTCCAGCTGCTTTACCCCCTTTTCAGAACTGATTCTCTCAGTACTGCACCACTGCCCAAAACAATAAGGAAGAAAGCCATCCATCCATGTAGTTTTAATTCCGCAGCAGGCTCGCAGGTCTCTTTCCATCTAGTACAGGGTGGGTTTTCATTGTTCAGGCTTGCACTGTTTCCCACGCTTAGCACAAACCAAGGGCAGTCCTTTCACTTCCCATTTTTAAGAATGCCTGAAGGCTACAAGTGAGGGACCTTTCTCTTTCGGTATCTTGTAATTAAATTGGAAAAAAAGAAAACAGCTCAGGCACTACTCCTCCTCCCCTCAGTTAACATTTCTTGATTTCTGTTTTCACAGACTGAGAAACTGAAGAAGGAGCTGATTGATTTGAAACAGAAAGCACGAGAAGAGAACAGGAAACTGGTGAATGAACTTTTTGTCCTCAGAACAATGGGATCCACCAAGCAGGCTGAACAGTAGTACTTCTGATTTTTGCATGAGGAATAAGGGCAGCAAACTCTGCAAGAATCTTGAGTAGAAAAAAACTTGAAAAAAAAAAATGGTGATGTGGAAATTACCTTGTGACTCTCCTGTATTCTTTTGGATAATTGAATACTTTATAGTACCTGAAATAGTATTAAGAACCAGCTTGGTAACGGTGAAGCCAGAGACCAGCAAAAACATTCTTACTGAGTTAACAAATAATTAATTTGAACTCTTTTATACTTCTCCTTCATTCATTGCTATTGAAGCAAAAAGTCATAAAAAGAGCTATGAAAATTATTGTTTGCTAATAACCTGGCTTCAGTAAGAAACACAGAACTGTGCTCATCTCCAGATTAGACAGACGAGAAAAGGCTATAACTGCGAATGGGAACTGTTGAATCACGGCCTGAACCACTGATTGATCACCTGAGGCGAGCACTGAGTCAGCCAAAGGGGCACAGGTGAAGGTAATGTACCTGTGTGATTGGAAGGGGTGGAGTCTGGCTCCACCTCTCCCAGACCCCATTTAAAGGCTGACCACCACTGGGGAAGGATCTCCTGTTGGAGAGTCCTTCCCTGTGGAGTTACTGGCGAACCTCAACCATCTGGAAAAGGTGAGCCTTTCTTTGTTCACTGGTTGTCTGTTTACCATCCAGGTAAGCCTAGTAAAATGTACCATCTTCCTCGCTATTTTCTCTGAGTACCACTCTTTTGGGTTACTCACCCTACACACTGACATTCCGAATATTGCTTTACGCTTACCAGTCATTTCTAGGGTTTTTACTTTGTTGGAGGGCCAGCAGCTTCTGCTGAGTTAGCAGCATTTCTGTTCATGATGAATTCCTTGTATTTTTCAAAACTTTGCAGTTCATTGTGATTTCAGATATTCAGTAGAGTGTGCTCTGTGTTTTGTGTTACAGTATTTGATGGCTGGCTTCTCTCATTTTGCTTCCTTCTTACTGAGTATTTCCAAATTGCAGGAGGACTACTATGCCCAACAAATAAAAGAACTGGAAGAGAAATTTCAGAAAAAAGTTGGAGAAATCAGCCAGATTCAATTAGAACTGAAATTAATACAGGAATTCCACAAGGAGAAAGCAGCTGTGGAGAAGGAGCTGGAAGATGTAAGCTTGTCGTAAAGATGGGTTTGTAATACTTAATATAAGAAGCAGCATTTCTTGCTGCATGGTAACAGAGTTTCTGTGTGGAGAACAGACGCTACCAAGCTACTGGGCTGGTTTCTTTCAGCACTGTTTACAGGGTCTGAGGAAAAGCACTAAGTTTGTAAAAGGCAAGTTCTGATTTCTATTGTTAACAAAATCAATGTGGAATCATACTAACAGGTGTAGATGAACTGGGGGATTTAGTATAGATTCTGTACATATTAAGTAATGTTATTAACTGTAAAACATTTCAGGTGAGAGGCAGGCATCTCAGCTGACTGAGGAGATCCAACAGGCACCTCAAACAACTTGTCTTCTTCACTCAGCTCACCTCATATTTTTCCAGCTATAGAAAAGGTCTTGGAAACAAACCACCATGCTTTCCATGGGGGAGAAATAGTTGCTCAGTGGCATTTGGCTTATTAATATATAGTTGCTTTTAAACTAAGACATTAAATACAGTTAGTTAGTCATGCAGTTTTTAAAGGATGCTTGAGGCATTTTATTTCAGTCTTGATGACTGAGTGAATAGACAAAGTAAACTAGATTCCTAAAACTAAGCATTCCACAGAGTGTGAATGACTGGCTGATATGAAAATACAGGCAAAGGTGAACTATGGAGAATAAGCAGAACAGCAATAGAAGTCAGATTTAAATGAATTTTAGAGATTGTGAGAAGATTTGATGAGCATAGTACCACATACCTCCTTGAATAGCTGCATCCGCGTTCTTAATTATAAGGCTAAAATTACAGCACTGCTATTACAGAAATACATTTTTTTTTAATCACAGTTAAAAAAGACTGTCAAGATCTCAAACAGGAGACATCACGAAGAGGTTGTGCAACTTGAGAGGAAGTTTCTTGAAGAGAAGGTAAAAGCTCATGGGCAATTAAAGGAACTTGTATTAGAATTAAGATCTCTCCCACTGGCTATTCTGGCCTCTATATTTCTGATAGCTTTTAACTCAGCATTTTACGGAGTTGAAGGTTAGGTGCAGCTTTCAAAGGACAGGCATAGGATGTCATGGTCCCAGAGAGGCATTATTCTCCACTGCTCTCAGAAACTTAGGTGCCTTTGGGAGTTCATTCCTTATTATTGGTAAGAAGTTGTGCTAGCTGAAAATTGTGTAGATTTTAGAACTTATGCTGTAACAAGTTTTAAGCTTCAGTTCTAAGGGCCTCAGGCAAAGTTTAAACAGGCTTTTCTCTCTTTCAGAAAAGGCTAGAAGAAGATGCTGAGAAGAAGCTAATGATGACAAGAGAGGCTGCTCAACATGAAGCTGTTATGTAAGAAACACTTGCCTTTTCTGTTTTCTACTTAAACCATTTTAGAGCTGTGTTCTGAAGAACTATTTGCCCATGTTACTGCATGGGCCTTTAAGGGCAAAATCAGTGATGACTGAGGCTGCTTTTTCTATTTTAAATGTCAAGATGGTGCTGACACTTGCATTTAAACTGTAAAGCTTAATTTGAAAATTAGAACGCTGAAGTAATGATTTTAATATTATAAAGTATGGAAGTTTGTGATTAAAGTTCATGGATTTTGTTTCACTTTGTCTAGGCAGCTGAACAGCACTGAGAGAGAGGTTTTTAAAGAGAACATTCGTCTTCATGGTGCTTCATCTTATCACCTGAAGGAGGCAATGGAATTGCAGAAAATGAAACAGAAGTTAGAGGAGGATAAAACTCTTCTGTTACAGGAAAAGGTTTCTGCTCTGGTTTTAGTTCTGTTTCCTTCCCCTCCAGGAAGGGGTCCTTGATGTCCTGGAAATAGATGTAAATGTACTGAGAATAACTTTTCCACAGCCAGACCTATCAGCAGCTATGAATTCAGAGTTGGCTGAAGAATCACAGAACTGCAGGGGTTGGAAGGGACCTCTAGAGATCCTTGAGTCCAACCCCCTGCCAAAGCAGCTCCCTAGCCCAGGTTGCACAGATAGGCGTCCAGGTGGGTCTGGAACATCTCCAGAGAAGGAGATTCCACCACCTCTCTGTGCAGCCTGTGCCAGTGCTCTGAAAGAAGAGCTCTGATTCTGTTTCAATGATGGAGGAGATTGAAGGGATGTTTTCCTATACTAGTCCAAGAACAGGTCTTTCTGTAGCATGCGCTACTCACCATGCCTTCGTATGGCTTCTGTTGCGAACAAGAAACTGACCCCAGAGAAGTATTCACTGTCCAGTATGAAGGTGCCAGCATCTTGACTACGTTGTCACTGCTGGGGAAAAAGAAAATCCTCCAAATTTGATGTGAAACGAAAGTCCAAGTAATTTCTTCTTCTCATCTTTCAGGAAATCGCTGAGGGTTTGATTAGAAAAAAGATCCTACAGATCAACCAGCAGAAAGCACAGATTGGAGATCTGCAGCATAAAGTGGAAAAACTGGAGATGGCCTTGTGTCACAAGACTAAAGAATTTGAGACAAAGACTCAAAAAACACAGTACCAGGCACTGATAGAAAAGCAGGCTAGCATGGTTGAGATCAAGAAATTGCAGCACCTGCTAGAAATGAAGGATCAGGAGATGAACAGAGTGAAGAAACTAGCTCGGAATATCTTAAATGAGAGGACTGAAGTGGAAAGGTTCTTCCTTGATGCTCTGGAACATGTGAAGCAGGAGATTATAGCCAGTAGAAAACACTATAAGGAAAAGGCCCAAGCTGCCTATTACAGAAAAATGATGGAGGCATGTACAGGGATGAAGGAATTTCCCAAAATCAAAACATTCAATAGCAACGTGAACAGCACGAATAGTGTGTACAGAGACCTTGAAGAAGCAGAGAAATGCTACTGGTATTTTGACATAAAAAAAAAAAGTCTATCTTCCTACCATACCTTTAAAAAATATACAACAAAATCCCAAAATCTTTGTGATTATATTGTAAAGACTTGGAACACTTGTGGAGGCTGCTGCAGTGAAAATAACTGTAAGAGGTGTAGTACCCTGCCAATTAGCAATGGCTTTCTGGGTGCCTAGTTATACTTTCTGCCATTACTTCAGTGGATGAAATTGAATATAAGCTCAAAAGAGTCCTTTTTACTTCCTCCTACGTGCTATGGAAGTTAACACTGAAATTTCAGTACAGATGTGTTTCTGCAGTTTCTTTTTAGTAATTACTGTTGCATCTCTGGTCTTTTTGGGTTGTATAGGCATCATTCTGGCAATGCTCTTTTCACTCATTCCAGTTACCTATCAACACTGGAGTCTAAACATTAAAGACTGTTAAAAAAAAAAAAATTATAGCTCTTTAGTATGATGCTGATAGTTTTAACTGAAGCAACCAGTAGATGGCAAGTAGCCTTTGTTCAACTGCTTGTTCATTTGTCAGAGGCCCTGGGCTTTGCATTGTACTTTCAAAGCTCGTTTTCATCAGGCTTCACAATAATCTGTAAATTAAGGCATTACATTAAATATACAATGGCATCAGTATGAAGATCAGTACAGTATAGTACTGATTGACAGGATTACATTTTAAAACAAATGTTTTAGAGTTGCAGAGATTTAAGGAAGCTTCCCCTCAGAAAAAAGAGAAGGGGGATAAAAGTTGGTTACACTTGTTAACTCTCTTGTGTGTGAACAATAAAGAAGTAAGGAAAAGTCAATGTATCCAAAATTAATACATCAATACTAGCATCCTCCCTCCCAGTATTTATAATCAATACCTGTATAACAGAAATAGCTCTCTAAATACGTAGAATAAAAAAATCTATGGATTTAAAAGTTAGATAGATAGTACTCAAATTTATCTTTTGAATTTACATATTATGAATAGCTTAACAAATGCAATGCTTAGATAGAAAGTGTTTTTAAATCAACACATACAGAATCTAGGAGAGAGATGCTTTTTGGCATTTTTTCCTAATTCATTGATCTTTTCTGTGTTTTTCAGGGAAAATACCCGGTTTGAAAAAGTAGATATCAGTGAGCTGACATGGGAACAAAAAGAACGTGTCCTGAGATTGCTTTTTGCCAGAATGAATGGCACAAATCTGTGGTAGTATTTTGTTTCTTCAGTAGGTGAATGCAGAGCTTTCCCTGTTACAGAAGCTTGTCTGATAAACTCCAGAGCAGAGGAATCCAGGAGACTCTGCATCTAGCATAAGAATCTAGCTAACTGTGGTTTGGTGTGAGATATTTTAACCTCATAAAAAAGGTGATATAGAGCAATTTTGGACATGCACCTTTCTTCCTTTAAAAAACAAACAAAAAAACATAGTTCTCATGTGTCTGCTAAAGGAATTGATCAGGCCATTGGGAATCAGGAAGGAAGTGGACCAATGAATGAATATTTTAGTCGTGGATACTCTTCGTAGTGGTAAAGAGGATTATCTGGGCCTCTGCTAACATCAAATTTTAAATACTTGTATATTTGTAAACCCAGAGATAACTAAAAGGCAGAAACAGTACACGGCAGCACTGATGTCTGCCGTTACAATTTCTGTTTTGAGCTCTCTTCATTCATTGACTTGTAATGATTTGGCCACAAAACACAGAATTCAATAGTGAACGTATGTTCAATTCATACTGCTGATTTCAGATATTGTATTGCAATAACCCACGTGTTCTGACCTTTCTGGCTTGCTGCTCATTTTAGAAAACGAGGAGTTTGCTATGGGGTTAGAAACCTGGTTGAGTGTACATCACCCTCAGATGTCGATAGCTTTGCTGTTGTTTCTCCCTCACAGGAAATATAGCAGAGTTCTGGCTGCTTCAACTCCAGCTCCTGCTGATGCTGAGAAAGAAAGCATAGCTGGGTAAGACACTAAATTATACTACAATATTTAACATCTGCATAGTCCTGATAATTCCTGATAATCCTTCCTCCTTTAGAAATAACTTAGTTTATCTGAAGAGCTATTCTGGTGTATAAAGACGTATACAAAGAAATGCATGTGTAACAAGTCAGGAATTTGTTACTTAACTTTGATATTTCTGGTCACAGTGATCTTTTAGCAGGGGTTGTTTAGACTCAGCTTTTATGACACACACAAAAATAAAAATCTCATGCCATCTTAAAGGCTCTTATCAAAAAAACAGCTTCAGTATTTTTAGAGAAAAAAGTGAAAGACCACGGTTGTACAGAGAGAGATTTCCAGCTAGAACACAGTTTTGAATAAATGACTAAATACATTAAGCTGATTTTGCATTCAGTATAGAATCACTTAGAGATAATGGGCCTGTGTGAAACACTGATATGCCCGGTTTTCAGAGACAGACTCAGATGCGATATGGAACTAATTGTAATCCTCCAAGGCAAGCAAAACCAACTTACCCTGAATGAATGGAGAAGAGTTCTACCATGTCATCATGGAGCATTACGTCAGATATGAGGCAGCCAAGAACTCACAACTTAAAATGTAACACTTGGGAACGAGATGAGCAGATAAAATTTAAAAAGAGGAACCCTGGCGGGATTTTTATGGAAAGATGAGAGAGCTCCTTCTAAGAGGCTGACTGCCACTTCCAGAAACGGGTGTCGAATTGACTGGTGGCTTTTCTTACACACAGGGGAAACAGAAGCAGAAGTTGCAGAGTCCAGTTCTCAAAGATGGTTGAACTATTAAAATGTAAATTTTTAGGACTTACACTGTTGAGTAGTTTTGAGAATCTAGACTGCAGTGTCTGCCAGGCAAGAAAAAAATAAAAAAAAAAATAGACGACCGAGGGCTGACTATAAAACTGTATTTTAATAGACTACAGAAATTTGAAATCCTTCACACTGAGATATTTTTGTATAATACAGAAGTTATATTCTTTAGCTTGCATAGTGTATGTTGAAATAAAAAAGATAATAAGCAGGTGGGTGGAGAGCCATAATAGCAGTGAGATGAAGCATGTACATCATGATCAGTGAGCATCTGCAGCTTGATCTAAAAAGGCGTTTCATAAACTAAAAAAGCAGATATGAAATTTGTATTCTTTGTACGCTCAAAAGAATCTGATTTTAAAAGGCTGTTGGAAATGCAGATGATCAGAAAATATATTTGCACACAAGTAATAAAGACTAACAGAAGTGTGGAGAAAGTGCAGTGAGATTCCTTGCAGATCTCCATCCAGCAGGCAAGCTTGGTAATAAAGACTAATCTTGCTATCAAAGCTGAATCTCAGAATTTCTGAAGGAGATTATGTGCTTTGAACAGAAAAGTCAGAATAGCAATACAGATGAGGAAGAAAGTCAGTGATTTGAAAGTGAATGACTGTAGACAGTAGGAGACTACTACTTTCTGTTCCTTTCCCAGATAATATGAATGAATGCCAATGTTAATAGTGATTTACCAAGAATATTTTACCTTTTCAGCACAGAGAATATTTCTTCCAACCAGATATTCATTACACAGCAGGCTGAATTATGAGTCATCACCTTCTGCAGTGATCCTACCATGTATTCAGATGTTAACACTACAGATAAAGTGGCACTTGGCATCAATAAGAAGAACAACTTCCACAGTACTTACAGACTGATCTGCGATTTTCATTTTGGGAGTTAGTTTGAGAGCAAAGCTGCAATTCTACATTTCCTATCTGCTATGCTGCTGCTTTGACTGCATGTTTGAAATTCATCTGAAATATATTTTCCTCCTCCTTACAATGAAGATTTTTTTTTGTTTCCAAAGCCAGGAGCTAGGACAACCCCATATGCAGCTCTAGGATGGTTAAACCTGTACAGGTGTAATTTGATTAAGATGTATTTTCAGTTTGCAATAAAGTCAAGTGCATGGAGCTTAAGAGCTTTTGTGATCAAGTGACAGGTATGTGGAAACAGAACCAAGGCCTGCCTTGGAATGCTGAAAGAGGAAATTAGTACAGAAATCCTTGAAATGCTGTAGAAAAAAGATGTGTATGGAGGTACAGAAGCAAGATAGATCAGCCTCTGCAAAGAGGGGAATACAGTCAACATAACACCTACAGGATATCTTATCAATGAACAATCACTTTCTGCAGAAACATATTAGTGAGTTTTTAATTCATAATCAAATTGCAAGGTGAGAATTTTCCCTCTGGAGTATAGCAGAAGAAAAAAAATACAAACATTAGTGGATCAACAGCAATTATTCTAATATATAACTGTGAGTTACACTACATATTTATCAGAAGGCAGGCTACAAAGTCTTCATGTTCAGATTATTTAATTAAACAAGTAATAATTACAATCATTAGAACAGTATTACTTTCCAGGGGTACTTGAATGAAGTCCCTGCAGATCCCCCCCTCACACCTGTATCATCTTCTGGGAAGCAAGAATAAAAATACAGGCTCTCCAACTCCAAATGCATATGTAAGAACAGGATATACCAAGACTTACTCTTCTCCAATAGTAGGACATGCGGTCCCTAGAGAAGCTGACTGTGTTTGAGCAAATATGACAAAAAGTCAATCAAACATCAAAAGAAATGCATTTATATTCAGGAAAACACACAGAACAGGCCTGGCTGCTTTGTGATTAAATCACATGCTTCTTCCTACCGACCTGACTGACATGATCCTGTGATGAAAGACATAGGCACACGTTTCTGTTCTGCTTCCACGGTTCCATTATCTTAAAGGACCTGCAGGCACATTTTTGTTAGCACATTAAAAAGGCACCAGCAACGTAGGTACAATGGAACTGACAGCAAGTCGAAGAATGCATGCCATACGCACAAGAACAGTTTCCAGGTGTAAGAGGCATGGTGAAGGTCACTATACCATACAGGTATTTATTTCATCTTCAGGCTAGCAATCAAATATGCTTCCCTGAAAAAATTCTTAGAAAGACCCTTCCCAGGTGTTTTGGAAATGCCTCAACTGATAAAAGTCTGACATTTTCAACTCCAAAAGTTGCTGTCCTCATTGCATGTAAAAGTCACTTCTGTGAGACATTCAAAGTGTCCCAGTTACGTCACTCAAAAGTGAATACTCATCTGAGTACGGTGAGCTCAAAATCTCAACATGTAAGAAAGCAGTAAAGAAAACTGCTATAAGACGTAGCCGGCAGTGAGTCACTAAGGCTAGAGGTACTGAAGTGGCAAGCAGAATAATGTTCAAGTTCAGAAGGTCTAGAAAGAAACACAAAGTCAAGTCCATCTGTTTTCCCTTTCAGTTAGATAGGCTAGTTTCTTCTTGATAGTTATTCAAAAACAAACAAACAAAAAAAAACAATGACAGCAACAGAAAACCCAGACTGTGCATGAAAACTTGCCTGATCTACATAGAAAAAGAGGCCCTTAGAAAATAGAGTTTTCTATTAATTCCCAACGAAACCATGATAATCAAGACAGAGCTGGAAAGTGCAACATGGAAAGAGAAGGGCACCAGAGACAGCATCTTTAAAGGCTGATTTAGTTCCCCATAGTTGGCATAACCACAGCAGGCTTGGTAACAGTGGCATCTTCCTCTTTCCATTGAGAAATGATAGTTTTCAGTTGTGTGTAGAACTGCACTCCCTGGGGGAAAGAGACACAAGGATCAGATAGATGTCTGGTCTTAGAAAGTCTTCATATCTGTGCCACAGGTGTATCAAGCAGTTTTTCCCAAATCTACAGAGCACTGAGTTCTCCTACATGGGAACAATTCTTGTCAACTTATTCCTTTCAGCAGTTCTCCCAAAATTCTGGTCCTATGGGAAAGCCTGCTATTTTAGTTCTTGCTCCCTTTCAAATCTCCTCCCAGTAAGATGAGATCTGATGACCATCTTCCCATTGCCACCGCTGACATGATTTACCTCAGATCAGCCAAGAGAGTAATGTGAAATTTGGCAAGTTACCTGTTTGCCATAGAAATTTGCATCTCCTCTGAAAGAAGCACGAGAACCGGTGAAAGAGAACATGGGCAGAGGTACTGGAATTGGAACATTGACACCCACCTAAACCAAAGGAAAGCTACCATATTAACCACAAGATAAAGGAACAGCAGATTTCAGAGCACTCTCCAAATTGACAGTATTCTGTATCTTTTGATCTGAAGCTAGGTACTGTTGGCTGACTAGTCAGTGAATAGTCACTACAGCCGGATGGCTATTGACCACAAATGGTGAGTATTAATAGCAATAATTCTAGCTTGAACATACCTGCCCCACATCTACTAAGTGAGAATATTTCCGAGCTGTGGCTCCATTGGTGGTGAAGATTGCGGTTCCATTTCCATAGGGGTTATTGTTCACCACCTCAATTGCATCATCCAAAGTGTCTGCTTCCAGAACCACTAAGACAGGCCCAAAGATTTCCTCCTTGTAACAAGTCATGTTTGGCTGCCAAGACAAACAGCAGAAAAAGCAGACTGGATATTGAATATAATAAATAGAATATGATATATAAAATCTCCTAGGAAATAGGATATAAACACATATGCTGCTCATGCTCAGGATATTCCTAGAATCACCCATCGTACTCCATTGCTTTTAGTCCTGGTTGCCTTTCCATCATTTCCCAAGCCCTGCCACCTATGCACTGAAGACAGTACAATTTCTAATTGCAAAGTACTTTCTGCTGATCCAAACCAGGATTAATTCAGGACACTTTACTTCAGATCTTGCTGATAACCTGCAGTCCTCTGAAACTCAGTGCCCAGGACTTAGGCCTGATAATAAGCCATATCTGACAAACACAGAAGTACCAGCTGGTGAGTACTTTAATCACTAATAACAAACACAACAAACTACAAAATAAGCAACTGATAGGTAACCTTTACGTGGTTATTAATGAATACTACCATATAAAGAACTAAGAATAAAAAAAACCTCTGTGAAACTTTTACTTCTGAATACTATTTAAAATGCATTAAAGGAAAAGGAAGCATTTCAAGATCTTTAACGAAAACAATGCAAGAAAAATATGAGACAGATTAAAAGCTGGAAATACATAAGCAGCATTTAATCCATAAAATCCCAAGAACACAAAGAACAATAGCAGAACTATCAAGACTGGTATGCAAAGTTGGAATCACTCACCAGAGGGGTCAAAATGAATCAAATACTAATTAACTAATACCAGCTAAGGGCATAAACATTAAAAAGAAGAATTGAGATATAAAAACCCACTTGAGATATGTGCCTGGTAAGAAAATGTTCTCCCACAGTATTGTCTGTCTGTTGCACACTATGCATTATATTGAGAGGCTGTCGAGAATTGAAACTGTTATTCAACTACTCAGTAAGCTTGTGTAACTTGCCCTGTATTATTCTTGAGAAGACTGCCACAAACGTTTAACTTTTGTTTCCATAAGTACTTAAACTGCAAATAGTAGGAATGTATAACGGAGACAGGAAAGTTTTGTCTGGCTGTTAGTCACACTCCAGGCATCTGCTGCTGGCCATTACTACGGGAAGTAAGCAGTGCTCAATGGACATTTTAATTGGACACAGTACAAACAGTCCATATGTTCTTCCAACTGGCTACATTTCAAAAAAGTTAATATTATTGACTTTATTCATATTAATAACTTTATTAATATTGTTCTGTTCCCATGAATTCTTTCATTGCCTCCACAGCAGCGTTACAATCAGCACTTCATTGGAATTGTGCAAGGGAAGACTGAGTTATTTCTGGGATTTGGTGAATCTTGATTACTGACCAATTTGACAGATTCATTTTTCAAATGATCCTGCAACATACAGCATCGAGCACTAGTTTTGGTTAAGTTACCTTGACATTGGCAAGGATCGTTGGTCCAACAAAATTGCCATTTTCATAGCCCTTCACTTTGATATTACGTCCATCCAGAAGAAGACTGGCACCTTCTTCTACTCCTTTCTGAATCAGGTGGCAAACTCTTTCCTTCGCCTGGGGACTGATTAGAGGCCCTAAATCTGCTCCAGGCTGGTCTCCTGTAAAGAAGCAGAGATGCAAAGCTTTTAGACATTCCTCTTATTAGGCATAACGAAGGTAGCTACATCAGCAGGAAAAAAATCTGAAAATTCTGATGTTTCTGAGACATGGAGCAAAGATTTGTACCATTAAGGAACATAAACCACTAACAAGAGAAGTCATAAGCATGGTTTTAGATCACTGGGCAGATCACAGATCCTTCTCAGGAAGAAAACTTTTCCTCTGTGCAAGGCTTTATTCAAAATAAGTGAAAGTCAGGAGAACTCTACAATCAATCTCTTCTTGTTTCCATTTTTCCCACTTACTGCATTCTTACTACAAACTGGAATGACCTGTAAGTGAGACTGCCATATAAAATGGTAGGTTTGTGTTCTACATAGGACATAATCTCAAAATTCCAGTTAAAACCAAATCTGTAAATTTTGCGGCACAGTTGTACTGCCAATCCTTCCTACATATTCCTAACTCCAAGCCTAGAGCTTTGTGTCCCTCTCCAGACAGTCTGCTAGCTCCCATCCCTACAGATCAAACCTGCAGAGCCAGCAGGTCCAAGAGGCACACTGCAATGTGGCAGTACACCCACTTAAAAAGCCACAGTTGCACAGAAGCACAGTACCTACAAAGACATTATCAGAATCTGTACCTGCATTTACACGTAGATTTTTGGCTCTCTCCACCAGCTCTGGTAACCATTTCTGTGCTTCTCCCACTAGAATTGCTGTAGACAGGGCCATGCAACGTTGGCCAGCTGCTCCAAAGGCAGCTCCAACCAGCTGGTTCAAGGTGTTCTCCTTATTGGCATCTGGCATCACCACACCATGGTTCTTTGCTCCCTGAAATACAAACACATATGGACTCCATTAACCAGCCCTGCTTACTTCTCTAGCTCTCTGGTAATAACATGATGCAGTAGTTACGACTTAGATGCCAACAGACTGGCAAGAAAGTCAGCCTCATCAAGTAACTATCAGAGCAAAGTCAGTATCTGCTGCAGAAGTGTGGTCTGTTTAAGCACACACAGATAGAGGCAGTCCGTGTGGGGCTGTATGCTGCACTGAGTGGCATTACCATGTTAGCCTGGACTCTCTTGCCATTTCGGGATCCTCTTTCATAGATGTACTCGCCAGCCTGATTAGATCCCACAAAGCTGATTGCTCTGATATCCGGATGGTCACAGATGAAGTTCACAGCTTCAAATAGGAAATAATACATTACATGCTGTGGTGTAAAATGCTTCCCCTTGTCCTCATCCCCATACTAATCTATGCATCTTTCTTCTTATTAGAATTCTTGCATCTGTTGCCTACATTTGAGTTCCCCTCCTGCCCGTCCATGCATCTCTCCACTCTAACTTCTCAGCGTGTGAGCTCTGAACACACACCACAACACATAGATACTCCAGACCAAGAAGAGCTATTATTACCTTCATGCTGTCCATGGATGATATTCAAGGTCCCATCCGGGGCACCAGCATCCTGAAACAGCTTGGCAAGGAACATGAGTGCTCCTGGCACACGCTCAGAAGGTTTCATCAAGAATGTGTTTCCACAAACCATAGCCATTGGAAACATCCACAGAGGAATCATCGCTGGGAAATTGAACGGTGCAATGCCAGCACACACACCCAGAGGCAGACGGTAGGTGCAAGTGTCCATGTCTTTAGTGATGGAGGGCATGGTCTCTCCCAGTATGAGAGATGTCACACTGCAAGCATGTTCAACCACCTCTGCAGCAGAAAGGGCGATATGCCACTGGGTGATTTGGTAATGGTCAGCTCAACCCAAACTCCCTTCTTGCCACTGCCTTGACCCAAGCCACAACTTAAAACAAATAGTGCTCCAGAAAATCCCTTTGCTCTCCCAAGCACTGTAAGTGCGCTGTGAATGGATTCTCTCCTGAGTACATTATACTGTGATAGAAGCACAGATTCAACAGCCCCAGTAAAAGTGGTACAGATGTAGTTTCAGTGTACCACCTGGGATTCAACCTCAGTCATTTCAGCACAAGTGAGAAGTTCCTATCCCTTTACAGCATTCAGCAGTCACTCCTAGGAAAATAGCAGATCTAACAACTTGGAAGTGACTTACAGGAACTCCACCTAAGGGAACATCTCAGGTTGGAGTTAAAACTGCCCTTTTTCTTTCAGAAGAAAGCTATGAGGGGAGCTACATGTACAAACTCCTAGAGCATGCACTTGCTCAGGAGACTTCCCCCCTTCCTATAGGTTCTGAAAGCCCCTTTTGTAACAGACGGAGCCAGCAGCTTACGGAGGCCTCGGAACACATCTCCCTCAGCATCAGCCAGGGTCTTCCCTTGCTCAAAGGTGATCAGTTTTGAAATTTCTTTCTGAAAATGGAAAACACAGAGTTTATGAATACTAGGAAAATGCCTGCCCATGAAGAAGGGCGCAGGGATAAGTTTAACATCTACTGAACACCACAGTCTGAGTAGATCCTGGGAAAGCTGACATGGGCTGATTTGCTCTTGTGGACAAGAAGTCAATAAGCTGCATATGGGATATTGAAAAAAAAAAAAACCCAAAAAAAAACCTACCAAAACCAACAAACAACTGTGAGCTGGCTTATATTCTATTGCTTCCAGGTGTCACAGCACAGACATGGAGAAAGACCTGGGGAATTCAGAAACACTACAGTAACATACTTCTCTCACTTGTCTTTGTCAACTGGCACATTCCCCATCAAGCTCCTCCTGTGTTATTTTGGTAAAAGCAACAGACACAGAATAATATTCCCTAAGAAGCACTGCCCTCGTGTCTGCCTTTGCCTGGAGAGTGATGGTGACTCTGGCAGCTCCTCACTTATGGCAACAACACCTTACCAACAATTGAGTTGAAGACTGGGTCTCTCAATTTAGTTCAGTCAGTTACAGTGTATTCAGCAACAGCTATCACACACAGCTGTAGTGTCTCACCAGATTGTCTTTGATGAGCTGCTGGTAACGCAGGAAGATCTGCTGGCGACTCAAAACAGATGTTTCTGACCAGTTCCAAAAAGCCTTTTTGCAAGAAGCTACAGCTGCCTCCATTTCACTAGTGGTAGCTTTTGGTACACGAGCAACCACTTCATTTGTGGCCTGATGGAGAGAAACAAACTGCATCAAAACTCGTTTTTTTCCAGCTGTTCTTGCCAACCATTCAACCAACAGTCCTTGAACACCACACACCTAATACCTTTATTCTAAAAGGAGCTGTACTTCTCAGGGGGAAACAAAAGAGGCTTCTCTTCTAGTGCACATTGTGAGGCCTGAGCCTCAGCTGGAATTCTATATATTTTGTAGCTCTGAAAATCTGCAGTCTACACATCTCAAATCAGGCACACAGAGAACTGTAAATGCAGTACTGGTTTCCAAGTGGGAATTTCAGCAACTTCTCTGATACATTTTGCAACGTTGATCAGGACTTCATATTCAGCATCATATCAGGCTGCACACATGCAGGATGAAAGGAAGCCTTTTGAAGTTTTGACACCATAGAGCCTTTCTATGTGAAAAATAGTGTAAGCAGGGTTTCAGCTTTCTCTACAGAGATCAGGGGTTTACTACATAGGGAGATAAAAGAAGTCATCATTTTCCTAAGACTGACACTGAACATGAAGAGGAAACTGTGAAGCAATTACAGCGCTAAATCCGTCTTAAACTCCAACTCTAAGCTTGCTCCAGAAGCACACATACTTCCCCCTTTCACAAATGATTCAAGGAAAGCACAGCATCTTGTTGTGCATCAATTGCTGGTATATGAGCAGAAGCCATTTCACTTACTGGGTTGTGGATATCAATCCATTCTGTGGTTTTGGACTCAACAAACTTCCCATCAATGAACAGTTTGGTTGTTGGCTGTGGAGGAAAGCACAGGGAGTGATCTTTGTCTGAAGGCGCCCTCGTAATGATGTGCCCTGCTACGTGCAAGCTTTTGTTGTTTACTGCTGCGCCCCATTTTTTCCCTCACTTTAGACTAAAACTGTTAAAATTCTGTCTGAAAACTATTAAAGAAGATATACACTGCTAGAAATTATGTTCAGAACTATTTTAATATACTCAGTCACTACAATTACTAAGTCATAAAAACCCCTGCAGTTCATAAACGTTAAAACAGTTAATAATTCACTTTGTAAGAATTCCACCCACTTGGTGCAAACTGTGCTCATTTCCGTCCCATCGAGCCACTAAGCCGGTTCATCTCCCAGCTCATAGCTGCAGGCACAGCGCTGTCCTATCCCTGCTTCCCAAATTGTTCTGCAGCCAAGAGAAGGAAACCTCACAGCCATGGCCCTGGCAGGCAGCACAGAGGGCACAGCTTTCCAGTTCAGGTGCAGAGGAGAGTGAAAGTTTTGGTTAAGTTCAGGTAAGTATGGAGAAGAAAAAGCAGGGGCAGAAGATGCAGTTAGTGCTGTAATGTGCAGGAAAACAACTGGGGCTGCATAAGTGAAGAGACTGGAAACTAGGAACTGGTACTGAGAGGTAATGAGGAAACCAGGAGAAAGTGAGAAACATTTCATGCTGCCACAGAACAGTGACTTAGGGAGAACAGATAGGAGGACAGAGCTGCAGTGTGAAGAACAGGAGTGGTACACAAGTCACAGAAATGAGGATAAAGCCAAATATACCAGGAAGCTGTGTGAAGAGAATTGGGACAAGGAGTTATGAGAGAGCGATCACAGAACTATTAAGGTTAGAAAAGATCTCTAAGATCATCTAGTCCAACTATCAACCCATCACCACTATGCCCACTAAACCATCGCCCTCAGTGCCACACAATTTCTTGAAAGCCTCCAGCGATGGCAAATCCACCCCCTCCCTTGGCAGCCTGTTCCAGTGCCTCACCACTCTTTCTGAGAATATATATTTCCTAATATCCAACCTGAGCCTCCCTTGATACAACCTGAGGCCATTCCCTCTCATCCTATTGCTGTTACCTGGGAGAAGGGGCTGACCCCCACCTCACCACAACCTCCTGTCAGGCAGTTGTAGAGAGCAATAATGTCTCCCCTGAGCCTCCTGTTCTGCAGACTAAACAACCCCAGTTCCTTCAGTTGCTCCTCATAGGACTTGTGCTCTAGACCCTTCACCAGGTTCGCTGCCCTTCTCTGGACATGCTGCAGGGTCTCAAAGTCTTTCTTGTAGTGAGGGGCCCAAAACTAAACACAGTACTTGAGGTACCAAGTACTGGAGGATGACCCCTTCCCTGCTGACTGCACTATTTCTGATACAAGCCAGGATGCCATTGGCCTTCTTGGCTACCTGAGCACACTACTGGCTCATGTTCAACTGGCTGTCAGTAACTAACACCCCCAGATCCTTTTCCTCTGCAAGTCCTCCAGCTACTTGATCCCAAGCCTGTAGCACTGCATAGGGCTGTTGTAACCAAAGCACAGGACCCAACACTTGGTCTTGCCAAAACTCACACAAATGGTCTCAGACCATTGATCCAGCCTGTCCAGATCCCTCTGTAGGGCCTTCCTACCCTCAGGGAGATTGACACTTCCTCCTAACTTGGTGTCATTTGCAGACTTACTGAGGGTGCACTAAATGACCTCGTCCAGACCATCAATAACAATATTAATCAGTGCCCCAATACCGACCCCCTGAGGAATACTACTTATGACTGGTTGCCAGTTGGATTTAACTCCATTCACCACCACTCTCTGGGCCCAGCCCACCTTACCCAGCCAAGAATAATGTACTTGTCCAAGCCACAGGCTGCCAGCTTCTGCAGGAAGACGCTGTGGGAGATGGTGTCAAAGGCTTTGCTGAAATCTAGGCAGAATTCATTGACAGCCTCTCCCTCACACCCAGATGGGTCACCTGCTCGGGGCAATGAGGACTGGGGTGCTATCTCTGGTGCAATGGTGGAAGAGGGATCAGAAGACAAATCAGGAAAAGAAACGGGGCAGACTCGAACAGGGCATGACAGTGAAGAGAAAAAGAGAACAGCAAGGGCTGGGGCACCGTGAGCGAGCAGGGCTGAAGCGAGACGTCTAACCCAATGCTGGTAACGTGCCTCAGCCGCCCAGCCCCTCCGCGGGCCCCTCTCCCTCCCGCCGGAGCGCTTCGCCCGGCAGCGCTTCTGCCCCGGAGAGCAGCCCGGTGCCCTCACTCACCACGGAGGAGGAGGAGGAGGCGGCGGCCGAAGCGATCCACGGAACGCCGGCTATCCGCGGCAGCTGGACGGGGGACACAAAGCAGCCCGGTTACGCGCGGCTCCCCGCCGCCTGCAGACCCCTACTCCCCACCATGCGCCATGCGCGGCCCCGCTCGCCGTGCTGTGTCCGGGGACCGCAGCCTCACCCTGAGCGCCACTCGCCGCCGCCCGCCCCAAGCTCCGCGCGCCGCCGCCGCCGCCGCCATCCCAGCCGAGGGTCGCAGAGCCGCGGACCCCGAGCGGCGCCCCTCGCCCCGCCTCCCGCCCGCCCGAGGGCCCGCCCCCACCCGCTCATTGGCCAGACGAAGGCCCTCCTCGCCCGCTGTACGCCCCCTCCGGAGGGGCCTTGCCGGCCGCCAGCCAATCGCCGTCAGAGAGGGCTTCTTCCCGCCTCCTTTTCGCCACCGCCCCCCCATCCTGGCCAGCGATTGGCCACGGGGGTTAAGGCGCTCTGGCTCGGCTCTGTGGTCACATGGGTGGATTCTCGCGGGCCGCGGCTGCAGGTCACGTGAGGCGCGCAAGATGGCGGCTGCCGGGGACGGTAAGGCGGGCGGGTGTAGTTGCCGCGTACCCTCTGGCGGGGGCTGGCCGGGTTCCGCCTCACCCTCTCTGTGCTGTAGGTGCCGACCTGGAGGCCTCGCTGCTGAGCTTCGAGAAGTTGGACCGGGCCTCCCCGGACCTGTGGCCCGAGCAACGTGAGCGGGGCGATGGCGGGGCGATGGCGGGGCTGCGGGCCCGGCCCCGCGCTCACCCGCTGCTGTTCGCTTCTCTCTTCCAGTGCCCGGTGTCGCCGAGTTCGCCGCCTCCTTCAAAAGCGTAAGCTGCCCCAGGCCCGTGCTGCGTGGCTCTTACTGCGATCGCGGCTCGACAAAATTCGGGAGGAATTCTGAGCCTTGGGAAATGCTGCTCTTGCTGCTGCCTTTAGCGTCTTGTTGTAATTCCCTGCTTGCTCAGGGAGAGCTAGAAAATGGGAGTAGGCATTAGAGTATCTCTGTAAAGTATCTTAAGCTGTCACATTTATCCTGTCTGTGTAACTGGTTGTAAATGCTAGCTCAGGATTTGTATGCTGCTGAAAATGTATTTCACTGAGCACGCTTTGCCTGTTTGTTTTCCTTTTATTTTCCTTTTTTCTCCCCACAAACCAGCCTATTACAAGCTCACCTCCCAAATGGATGGCTGAACTGGAAAATGATGATATTGATATGCTAAAGGGTGAGTATGGGCAACATGGGCTGTGAGGTTGTCTGTAGGTGGGAATTCTATGCCTACTAGAGCTCAGAGTCTGCCTTCTGGAAGCGGGGGGATGGGAGATGCTCTTCTCATTCTGTTCAGTGCTTCTTCCAGGGTTTTGTCCCAGCTGCCCTATCGTTTATGCTGTTTTTACTTCAGTTCTGAAGGCGAGATGGTCCTGTTAGTAAGTCCCTTAGCCTCAGGCCTCTTGCTGTTACATCTGCAGAATCTCTAGCTGAACAGTTTCACTCAGTTGCCTTTATCATGCTCATTACCTACATCTTTAGTTAGTTCTACCAAGAGTGAGTTCTCTCCAAGAGTATATCTTGATTACATATATAGTTGTTCCTGTTACTGCTTTTTGAGCTAGTAAATCCCTACTGTTTGCTTTTTCTTTGGTGGTGGTGATTGCTTCTTTTAGTGTTTTTTTTTTTTTTGCTTGCCATTCCTGCTTTGGAATGTTTAGAATGTCTTTCTCATTATTACGAGTTGTGGGAGTTAATTAACGTATGCTGTAAACTGATTCTGTTGATATCATGACTTGATTACTCTGTGAAAAGATAAACGTATAAACTGCCACTAGAGGTCTACAGACAGCGTTAAAAATCACACTTCTCCCTCTTAGAGCTGGGAAGCCTCACTACAGCTAACCTGATGGAGAAGGTTCGTGGCCTGCAGAACTTGGCTTATCAGCTGGGACTGGATGAATGTGAGTTCTGTGCGCAAATGCAATGACTGCATTATAAGTTTTGCTGCTGAAGTGTGTGTTAGTGTTGCACTTACAGCCAGAAAACTATGTTTGCAGATGTGGGAAATATCCCACAATTATGACAGTGCGTTACAGTTTTCTGAAAAGAGTGCTGCTCTAAGCAAGTCTGTCATGGGTGCCTAACAGGGAACATTTAAAAGATTCATTACTTTAGATTTTATTTTCTATTTTGAATGTTAAGGTCTGCTTACGTGAAAAGATACATGACACAGTTATTTGTGACCTTCCGAAACAGGGAGGGGGTACCTACAAAACAGAAGAACGTTTTCCTCTCTGACTTAGAGCCTACCTGCTGGGTGAAAGTATCTTGGCATAAATCACTAGATGTCATGCCCACCTGGTATTTTCTAGTGGCCCGTACATTTCTGACTTAAATTTGGCTTTGGTAAATCACTCATTTTGCTTCATTTCCCACTTAAGTGCTAGCACTCAGAGTATTTGTGCTAGTACTTCTGTGAAACTTTGTGCACTGCCTACACAGTGAATATTTAACTGGTGTGCAGGACTCTGTCAGCCGTTATTGCTCTTGCAACTTTGGGCCTCTGCAGCTATTTTTTTCCATAGTCAGCTATAGCAGGAGGTGCTGTCACTGCATTCTAAAGTTGACCTTCATCCTGCTTACTAACCAATTTATGTCAGTGTCTTTTTTTAAGGAGGGAAAAAATTGTTTTGAAAATGTAGTGATGAAAATAATTACATTTAAGATTTTGTTGTGAACATGGTGATCCAGCTTTAAAGATTCCAAAGGGATTGTGCTTACTTTAAATAGAACCTGTGCGTATTGATGTGTTTAACTTTTTCTGTTTTATTTTGCTTGGTCGTAGACTTCAGTTGCGGTTAACTCTTGGGCCTTACATTAAGCTTTGAAATTTTTTTAAACTTAAAGATTTTTCAGCTTCATTTCAGTGGTAACAAAAAGCAGTAGAACTTTGAAGTGTCGTGATTGTAAGCCTGGAATGCCCTAATGCTTTCATATCAGAAGGTCATTAAGCCTGTTCGAACATGCTCTCCATACATAGGAATTTACTTTCAGTGCTGATATCTACAAGGATTGAATAAGGCTTTAATAGAGTAGAAGTTATACTTTAACAATGGAAATCCTAATCAAATAATAAGTTTTGCTGATGTTTGTCTTTCTCAGTTAAGCAGTAGGCTTACATGTCAAACAGCTTTGGCATGATGAAACAGAGTTAAGTGGGAGAAAAAGCTTAATTTTTGTTGTATCTATTTTTTTACTAAAAAGAAATATGAAAAGACGACCAAGTGAGAAAATGTCTGAGGTGTGAGACTAGTACTCATTAGTCTGTGGTAACTGAAATCTTAAATTTCTAAGGTGTGTAACCTCTGTATATTTGCAATTTCTTTTCACTGAAGTCTGTCTCTTCCTTTAATTTGTAATACATTGAATGCTTTGTGTGTCCTAACATATATGCTTATATTAGGAAATAGTTCATGTAAAATGAAATGCTGAATTTGAACGTGGGCTGTCTGGACTATTTCTTCCAGTACTGTATCTTTCTCTTGCAGACTTAGGTTAGTAAGAGAACAAGAAGAAAAATCCAAAAGATATGCTCATTGAAGTTAAAGGGCTTGTGATTTTGTTTCAGTGGTATATAATTTGGTTATGTCTTTGTGTATTGAAATGTATTAGTCCAGAATTTACATAGCTGATAATCAAAACTGCTCATCAAAAACAGCATTAAGAAACCCTGATGGCCACCCTCCTCTAGATGGCAGCATGAAGCTTCTGGTAGCAGTCTTGATATCTTGCAGTTTGTCATGATTTTAAGTTCTTCTTGAGTTATTTTCATGCTTTTTGTATTCCATATTTGTGCTGTCCTTTTGACGATATTTTCTTGTTTCCTCTGTATTTTGTGAGAAACAATTCTGCTTCATTGTGTCAGTATTTTATTTACTTTCCAGAGCCCTCTTCTATATTCCAGTTCCTTCGTATTTTCAAAGGCTTCAGTTTTTGTCTGAGTTACTGATAAAAATGCTGTTCTGGACCATAGTGATTCCTGCAGCACTCCATGACAAAAATGCCTATTTAGTAGCTTTGTAATTATGTTGTGAGATCTGTTATTGAACCAATTCACAGCACCCTTCGTGTTAATTTTGTATTATAATTAATTGGGCTAAAGGAAGTGTGGGACTGGCTACCTCTTTAAAAGCTTTATTCCTGTATTTAAAATTACATTTTGTCAAATCTATTGCTCAGATTTGCGTGATTAAATTAATAGTTACTTTATTATATGCCTTCTTAAATCCATATGAACTGTCTTTGTAGTTTTCCTGAGTTCAGTGGAAGGGCTGATATACTCCTAAATACCTGGGTTATTCTACCAGTTCTCTTAAAATGCTTGCACAGTGCTTGCTGTCTTCAGTGTCTTAAGAGCATGGCCCAGGTGTACATACATACAGCCTGGTCATAAGTATTGCTGATGCCAAAATAACTGTCAGCCTGCTGTGCTGTTGTACTTTAGATTTGATGATATCAGTAGAGCAAGACTTCCCACAGAGCCTGATTCTTGTTAAGGTCTGATACCTTTGGGAAGGTAATGGTGCTCGCATTCATAATCTGACCTCATGAGTATGTTTATAATTTCTGTCAACGGTTTACCGGGCTGGATCGGCCCGGTTCCGTGACGATTGGTGTGGGGGACCCGCAGACCCATGCCCCAGGAAAGGGGAAGGGGAAAAGGGAAAAGGGAGATGGGCCTAGAAACAAAACAGCGGCAACGATCTGAGGAGGAAAGCTAATTTACTAAACAAGATATCAGAAAGCAAAATAACACAATATAATACAATATAATTGGAATTGAAGCTAATAAATCAAATAAAATGAGCAAGAGAGAGAGTGTCCGATAAACCGAAGGCCTTACGCTAACGCTGAAGGCGATACGGCAGCGAGCACCCACTGCTGAGTCGATCCCGAAGGAAAGAGGGTGTCCCGTGACCGCAGAGGGTTTTTATCTTTTCCCTCTGAGCGGAAAATACGTAAAAATGCAAAGCATTGCAAAGTCCTCTGGGGAATGTAGTTCTTCTCTTCTGAGACAGGTATACCCGGAAACATCAATGATCCATGGAGTTGGAGCATTAACTCTTTAACTCTTAATGCACTACATGTTGTTATGATGTGGAATACCAATACCAGAAATCATAAAACCATGACAATTTCTCTGTCAGCAGTGCTAGTCTGCTCTTTTGGGTTGGATTGTATTTATATTTGAAGCTAATCTGTGCTTTTCCTCCTTTAAAAAGGAATGTATAATTACTGCATTGTCCAATCTCAAATTCTCATACTTCAAGAGCGATGAGACTGTTACTAGGCATACTTAACCAAGTATCCCCCTTGGTTTTGTGTGCCCTGACTTTCACTGGAATCCAGAAGCTTTTCTCTTGGAGCACCAGCGATAAAGGAGAAGTCAGCTAGGGTGTAGTCGGAATTAGTGACAGTTTTCATTAATGTAAAAAAATAAGGAAGAGTTTTTAGCCTGGAGGTATGCATCTGTTTCATATGTGGAGAGATGTCTGTAAAACTCATGAACGCAGAGGAAGTGTGTATGGATAGCATTTCTTCACTGTTTCTCTAAGTGTGGGGGTCAGAGAGAAGCAGTGGTGTGTCAGAGCAAGAGCAAGGTTAGACTCTCCCTCGTGATAAAGACAGAGCTCATTGCCACCAGAGGTTGTGACCATGAGGTTACCTCATTGAGTAAATGAGACAAATTACTGGATGATTAATCCTTCTAGGATGTCTGTCCACAACGAGGTCACCAGTATCTTGGAGATCTTGGAGATGCAAAAAGCTGGAAGGAGATTACTGGATAGGTTGGGTATGTGCTTGCCCTGGTACTATGCACTCTATGTGTTTGCCTTTGGCCTGTTGGATATAAAATGGTGGAGTGGGAGGAAACTTTCTGTTTGTTATTTTTCCTAGGAAAATACACTCCTAGGAGTGTATTGTGTAGTATCAGTATACGTTGCCGGTAGGCTCCAAGCAAAGCTAGTGGCCTGCATACCCAAGCGGGCTTAAAATGTTAATGATGTAATCGATCAGATTAAAAAAAAAAAAGTAATGACCATAACTGCCCTTTATTTAGTCTTGATTTAATTAAGACAGAAGCTTTTTTAAGCTCAGAAGCTTGATTTTACCTTTGCTAAGGAAACTGGTTTCTCACAGTTTCTTGTTAACCAAAGTGAATTTCTTGGGATCTGTCTAGAAGAGAGGACTCTTTGCTGGTTGTGACTGTTTCCTGGGAGAAATAAGATCACTTAAAGTATTGGTGGAGGTAGAGAAGAAAACTGTTCTAGAAAGAAGTGAAGGAGATTTGCATAATGTGGTTTGTAGTCTGGATTCTACAAGGGCCTTGGTACCTGTGATTAGAAACATACTGCAGTATTCTTAACATCTTGACAATTGACAAGTGTAAGGACAAGTGTAAGAAGCCTGCTGCTTCTTTGTTAATAATCAGCACTTCTAGAAGCGTAGAGCTTCTAGCACAAGTGTGTCCATATTTATCTAAAACATGAAGGAAGAAAATGTGTTCTGGAATCATTTGTATTGTTCTAAATACCTTGGACTTAGAATATTTTATTCCAAGTCTAATGCTCATTATGGTCTTAATATACACTATATTAAATACACTATAGTGAGGTGGGCTGTCCTGGCTAGGAAAGAAACAGTTTGAGATGCATGTATTTCAGTTTGTCTCCATGTCATATTTCTGCCCTGTTCAGGTTTTTCTTTGTAGCAACTGTTTTTCTTTCTGTTCCTTTACATTTTCCTGCCTTGCTGAATGAATTTTCATTGCGTTTCAGCTTTGCCTGGAAGCATATTTCTCTCTTATTTTGTTATTTAGTACTGTGTTTGCGAAGACTTCTTGAAATAGTATATGCTGTGCTTCAAAGCTTGAAGGCAGAGTTTTATAGCTGGACAACAAAATTATGCTCTTTGGACACTGGATTTCTTTAATATGCAGTTAGCATAAGGATTTACTTTGCTGAATTAGTAGACTTCCCCCAGAAAATGCCTCATGTTATGGATGGTTCATTTGTGGATTGGGAAATGATCAGAGAGGTTTTTTCAGGAACTGCACGATCAATTGAAATACTAATGTTTGCTTTTGTTTTCCTTACCTGTTATGGTCTTTCTGGAAAAATACAGAGTTAATGTAGACTATTTTTGATTTACATTCATAGTAACTCTTGACCATTATTTGGTTGTTTCAGAAAAGTGAAAAGAATGCTTGTGATTCGTTAGGGTGTTTATACAGCCCTTGTCACTATGATGTCCAGGCTGCCATGATTTCCACATGAAACCTTGGCCTTTCTCCCGGTTCTCTTTATTCTCTCCTCCCATGCTGTAGATCTGCTTCATTTTAAGGTAGGGTTGTATAGCAAGAGGTGTACTCTGCATCTACAGAGGGATGAGGAAATCACTTTCTCTTATACTGCTCGCTAGGTTGTTTATTTACTGACAGGATTCCTTCTGGGTGGAAGAGTGAGGCAGTGGAATGCCAGCCTGAAATTGACATTCACACGTGATCTGTGAATTGGCTAATTTTGACATGTAGGTAGTTAAGAAATGATTAGAGTCGGAGGAGTCATGACCTCAACTTTCCATCATCTCCATTGGCTTGTACCCCAGTTTGGAAGTGAAGAAGGTATAGGAAGTTTTAATTGTACCTGTGTGATTTATCCTCAGTCAGCTCTTTAATTTCTTCTGGCTGTCTGAGGTTTCCGACACGCTGTAAATTTCTCCAACTTTTTCATTATCTGCAATTTCTTTATGACTCATGAATCGGAGTGGAGAGAGAGTGTGGATTTACAGCAGAGATAAACATGTCCATAAAGTCTGTATCTGTGTCAGTAATTGTACTGCTGTCAGTGACTGTCCTGTTTTACAGGTCTCTCTTGGGAGAGGAACGCGCTTTGCTACCAGTGTCAGAGAAATGTTCGCTTTGATTTGCATTAACTTGCTAGGAGATTAGGTTGCGATGGCGAGGATGGAAATTGGGTCTGGACCTCTGCTGCTTATTGTTTATTTTAAATAAGTGGGTGTGTGGTTGCCCTGTGCACAGAAAAAAACAATTGGTCCAGACTGTTTCTAAATACAAAATTAGTCTACTGGTAATATAAAGTGTATTAACCATGTACATAAATTATGAGTTTGCAGCATAATACAAATGCTGCATCTAGGTAACTGTCATGCCCTTAAAAAAAAAAAATACTCTGTGGATCCTTAGGTATTCAAGTGCAAGATCTGTCTGTTTGTGAAGTAGAAACGATGTTTCTCAATGTTTCAAAAATGTTTGCATCTTGCCTTTTTTTTTTTCCTCTGTCCTTTACTCTGAGAGGAGAGTGCTGTTGTAGCTTTTGGTGGAGAGTACTAATGTAGCATTCTAATCTTCAGGCATTGATGGCTCTGCTTGCTGCAGAAGAAGGTATATACTATTGGAGTTTGGAGAGGGGGAAAATTCCTGAAACTCTCCTAAATGTGTCAGAGGTTCAAACTTCTGCAGTTATTTTCTGTTCCATACCTGTTGTTGATACTTTTATCATTATGTACTCTGCGTGCTACGTATCCAGAATCTTCTTTTGTTAATAATATATTTCAGGTTGGATTATTTGTCTGTGATTTACTAGAATGTTTTCATATTAAAAGCATTTTATTTCAGAAATATTTTAAAATATTTCAACTAACTGTGAAAGTCAACTTTCATCAAAAGCCCCAGATGCAGCTTATTTTCCTAGGTCATCTGGGCATCTTTTGCGTAAGGAAGGTTATAAGCAACATAAACTCTGCAGTTGAGTAGGTAATTTTTAAATGCACATAGATGACATCTTAGCATTCCTAATACTCTTACATCTGTCATTGCTTGTTTGTTAATTCTGAAGCTTATTGCTGGAAATACAGGAGGGAGCTTTTCAAGTGTTAGACAGCATCTAAGTATGTCTAGTAACTAACTGGGTTTCCAAAGTTATATGTAAGGATCACATGCTAAGTGGCCAAACACGTGGCGGATATCTATAACGTTAAAACTACTGTTGATCTTAATGAGCGGTGCCCAGTGCAACAGCAATTCTCAGTAAAAACTGAGTAGAGAGACATTTCTGATCTTATTGAGATGTCTATTGTCTTTTCCTCATTCTTTTCCTCTCCTTATTTACATCCCCACTTCTAGTTTGTAGATGTGAAAGGTTCTTCACACTGTTTGCCTTAAAAATAAATAATACTTCAAGTTGTACCTTGGCATTCCTTTCTAAATAACTGAACATCTCCTCTGGAAGCTCTCCTGTAGTTTTTGATAGTATGAAGAAATTCTGCAATTAGTTCGATACTTTCTAGAAAAAAGTTGTTGAGTTTGTTGATATGAGTGAATGTTGATCTAGATAATGTCAATAGTTAAGAGAGGGAAGTCTTTTCAGTGTTAATGAGGAGGAAAAGATCTGATTAATGTGGAGACTAGCTGAACAAGCACACTTTCAAGAACTTTGGAATTATTCATCAAATCAGTCAACGTTAGTTTCCTGAAGAATTTTTAGTATTCTCATCAAAGCAGCAATTTGTGCTTTGTGAGGACATCTGGAGTATTAACACTGGTCAGTCAAGCAGCTGAATATGTTGTTCAACTACCAGGATGATTGTGCAGTCTCCATTCTTGAAGGTTTTCCAGGCTGGACTGAATAAAACTTTGAGGATGCAATGTGACCCTATAATTGACTCCCTTTTGAGCAGGAGAACTCTGAGCCATTAGGGTTTAAGTCATCCCGTGATCTGATGGTTCTGCAATGTAAGATCTGTTCCAGAAGTTAATTCAATACCTGTTTTCTCCAGTCTCACTTGGAACGTGATAGTGTGTGGCACTTGGTTCTGCTCATCAGTGTGGAGCAGGAGCTCTTAGGTGAGACTCTGTTGTGTGCCTGGTTTGGAACAAGAGACTTGAGGATTTTGTATGGACGTGAATGCTTTCACGTTTCTAGGGGATGAGGAATGGTCTTCCAAATATTTCCATACACAGAGTTGATTACATCTGCGTAACTGAGGCCAGGGAACCTGTTTTTCTGTGTATGGAGATACAGTGCGTTCAGTATCATTCTTTAAGTGGAGGAAGAGAAAGATACTCATTGTACACAAAGGCTCTTGTGTGTCTCAGCTCAAATGAACAGTGAAAGCACTATCACTTGTGTAGACAAGCAGGGGGTCAAATGGGGCTTGACTGAAGAGCTTTTTAGCTATGAAAGTAAGGGAATGGACTGTCACATTAAAGCATTTCTACCTGCCACATGCTTGATGCAGAAAGAAACATGACTACAAACAAAATGTTCTTACATTATACTGTCAGAAGCCTATTTTTTGCTACTCTTACTCTGACAGGATAACTTGTGGACTACTGTCAGTGGAGGAAATGAAGATGGGGAAAAGTTTGCTCAAGCATAAGGTTATGTGCATTCTTTCCTTATGGTTTAAGAAACACAAAAATGCCGTACACATCTTGGGAGATGCTTTGGCAGGGACTTTCAAACCTTTGCAACTGATCTGTTTCTATTACTTAAAATTCTTTTGCCTTCTATATGTGAAAGTACTTCTATTTGCAAGCTTTATGAAGGTTAAAAATTGTTAGCTTTTATCCACGCTGACACTGGGGATTATTTACCTGTTAAGTGGCACATCTGGCCTTCTGGCTTGAAGGCAGTGGAGTTATTACTCCATACATAAGGACTGGTCTGCGCTTTGAGAAAGGAAATAGAGTGCACTTGTCCAGCAGTCTGAGCAGACATTGGTGGGGTGTTTCTGTATTCCCTGTTTAGTTTCCTCTGTTCAGGTGACAACATGTACAAGGCAATGTAAACAGCCTCGTAGTATTTTGCTTAATTGTGTGATTTCAGCTGTTCTGAGTATGAAATCCTCCACAGGATTTATAATGGACTTGTCACCTCACCTCCTGCATTTCCAGAAAATGCAGCATCCTGTGTGTGATGTTGCTAGACCAAGTCTGATAGTATCTGTCTCTTATTGCCTCATTAGCTTGTGAGCATTAGAACAAGATAAAAATGCCCTAAAGCCTCTTATCTGATGATTGTCGTAACCTTCCAAG
Organism: Oreortyx pictus; assembly: GCA_036925125.1. Classification (NCBI taxonomy): domain Eukaryota; kingdom Metazoa; phylum Chordata; class Aves; order Galliformes; family Odontophoridae; genus Oreortyx; species Oreortyx pictus. Next base: position 37,478,829 of record JAUPFR010000006.1, read on the forward strand.
TGCCATTAGTTTAAGTTTGCAATCAAATGCTTCCCCTGAGTATAAGGAGTGCTGATTAAACCCAGAGCGTCCCCAGGGGCCATTACAGCTGAAGGAGAAGGGGGGGGCTGCAGGGCCCGGCGGGTGGCCGGCCTGCAGGCCTGCACGTGGCTGCCCCAGCTGTTCCGCTTTGCCTAATGAATTATTTTACAAGGAGGGGCTGGATATTGTCATCACAAGCTGCCTTCCCGAGGGACTGCAGCCAGCCTGATAATGACTAATGTTAGTGATAGTAATTGAAGTGTGATGGCTCTCCAGGGACCCGCACACGCGTAGAACTGTCAGGCACTTGTGGCTGGTTCAGTCCTGTGAATACCCCCGAAATGCTTTTTAATTGCTTGACTTTCATAACTAGTTCCCATATATTTCCTGCAGAAATATACATTTTATGGGGGAAGGGAAAGGAATGGAGGACTCTGCTCTGACTCTCGCTTAGCACCTTGAGTTTATTGCTGTGATGTGCTTCTATTGAGAATGGCTGTATTCTTCCTCTTCTCCATTCTCAGCATGAATCTGCCCTGTGTGTCTGTGCAGCTGATTGTGCCTGAACTTACCTTTTCTTAACTACTTTTCTTTAATGTCTAAGCCCTGGCTTCTGTGATACCAGTCCTTCATGCATGGGGGTTTGTTTTGGCTATAACAAAACAGTGATTTTATTTCAAAGATGAAAATGATTATAGTTACAGTATTTTGTTAGGCATCAAAATCTGGATGTAAGAAAGGCAATCTTGTAATAACGTACTATGCATATCTCACTTATATGTCTATACATATCTGGCCATGAGTTTTTAGGGGACAGGACAGAGAGCAGACCAATCTACGTGGAACAGCATGAAAACTTGCTGACCATATTCTCCCCTAGGAATTCATTATTGAACATATCAATGAATTTGAGGTAAAATTAGGAGGGCTGCTCCAAAAGCAGTGTTTCTTATTTTATGATGTTGACCCACCAGGTCAGGGGTGGATGTTGGTGGTATGGCAGTAGAGGTTGAACCTTCCTGCCAACATGGTCCCACGCCATATCCTTATCTCTGAATTGGAAAGTGATGGATTTGAAGGCTGCACTACTAGGTGGGTAAAGAATTGGTTGAATGGTCATAGCCAGAATGTTGTTGTTAGTGGCTCTATGTCCAGGTGGAGGCCAGTCCTGAGTGGTGTCCCCCTGGAGTCATTCTTGGGACTGGTACTCTTCAGCATCTTTATAAGTGATGAACTTTTGGATTGAGTGTTCCCTTAGGAAGTTTTCTGATGACAGTAAGCTGAGTGATGTAGTTGATATAACAGTTGCCATCCAGAGGGGCCTGGATGTGCTTGAAAAGTGGGCACATGAGAATCTAATGAGGTTTAACAAGATCAAGTGCAAGGTGTTGTAGTTGTGTCAAGGCAGTCCCAGGTACGAGTACAGACTAGGAAAAGAACTAGATCACAACAGGTCTCCTCTGTTTCAGTGCAGGCTGAGACAAAGGAAGAATGCAGTTCACACTGCTACAACTTGGGGAAGCTGTGAAGAGAAAATGGAGTTGCTCGTAGAGCTGAATGACCAAGGAGGGAAGCTTGAAAATGACATAGGGAAAGGGAGACCCTGCCTTGTTTTCATGTTTTCTCTGGGAATGAAGTAGGAAATGGGGAATGTTTTCTCCATTATAGTTGTTAAGAGTGTTTGGAAGTATATATCTGCCTGATAAATGGTTTATTGCATAATACTGAGAGATCCTAACTGACAGCTGGGCTGTTGTTTATAGTAGACTGTGTGTTGTGTTTGTTTGTGGCTGCTGGGCTAGTTATTCAGATACGAATCCATCATATCATATTTTCATGTTTTACTATGAAAGTGAAGTTGGAACATTACTTCTGGGCAGTGTGACAGGTCTTGCTGAGTTTGTGCTCATTCAAGAGGTGAGACAATTCCTGTCTCTTTGTGAGTTTACATATGTTAGGTTAGATATGAGGCTTTTAAGAAGTCACTTCAGAGAATGAAGCAGCAAATAGCCTGGAAGATACAAAGAGAAAGTAAATATGTTCACAGCAGTTCTTCCAAAGGAAAAAAGGGGTCATTTTTTTTAATGATAGAAGATTGAGGCTATGCAGCAGGTATATAGAGTCAGACAATAGGACAGGGATCTTCAAGGAGGAGAATGAAATGAAGCAAACATCTTGGTACTAAAACTTCGTTTAGCATCTATTTTTAGAACCATTTTAGCCCAAGTTAATGTGAATAACCTTTGTAAATTCAGAACAAGTTAAAACAGGTCATACCAATTAATTCCAGCCACTTTATGGATTAAGTGATGCCAGTAGTGTTTTGTTTCTCTTGCTTGCCTGTTACTCTTTAGGTGTAGATATCTCTGGTTTCAGGTCCGTGGGCAGTCTTCTGAAAAAAAAAAAAAAAAAGAATTGATTTCAAGGCAGCACTTCTCTTCAACTTTAAGAAGGTTCTAGAAAGGGCATTCTCAGAACTGCAGCCTGAAAACGAAACCCAGCTTGAACTGTGCGAAAGAAGTACATTTTTAGAAGGTTAAATGAAACCATTCTGAACACATGGGTAGGAAGGTTTGAATTAATTTATCTCAATTCCCTTGCATAAAAACTGTCTTCTAGGGGCAGAAAAGTTGCATCTTGCTAAAATTATTAATAGTGATGGAGATTTTACTGCATACCTTCTTAACAAGCTACTACTTAATGTCTACTTCCATATTAAATGTACGACTAATTCCAGTGTGAATTTGTCTGGGTTCTAAGACGTTTTGAATGGTCTTCAACTGTACTGGAAGGTTTTGTTGTGGCTTTTTGAGTTCTAGCTGGAGATCAAAAAAGGGTGCTTAATGCCTGTGCCAGCAGAGGAAACATACTACCTCTTCTCATCATATTCATTGCAAGTTTGTTCCTCACCTCCCCCTTCCAGTGAAGTGCTTGATCTTAGAAATTTATTTTGGTAATAAAACATTACTTTATACTTCCCCATGAAGGCATGTTTGAAGGCTGCTTGTGGATTTTTTTTTTTTTTTTGAAGTGTCCAGGAGCTTGTTGTTCCCTGAGCACACAGCAAACTGTGTCATGGTGTTGTGGTAAGTCTGATGAATTAACACATGGAAAGTTAGACTTAAATCGCCAGCATTAACTTGGACTCTCAGCACATGGAAGCAGACCTGTGGATGGAGCATTGTGCTTCAGTTTTCTGTCTCCAAATGCTATATGTCGATGGTTGGTTCTGAAAATAATGGGTGACCTTACTCTGAAATTTTACTGTAATTTTTGTTCACAATGAAAAGAAGTTTTAACTCCTCAAAGCTGTTGTGACAGTAAAGCTAAATGATGTAGTTCAGTTACTTTCCTGTGATTTATTGAATTGCTTTATACTTCAAGTTAAAACTTGGTTTCTGTTTTCTCACTTGAGGCTATAATCTCTGTTCTGATGGACCAGATACAGTTGGTTTTGGTCAGTAGCTGGAGGGGAGTTCAGATGAGTCCAAAGTTGTAATAAGCAGCACTGGGTTGCTGAACTGTTTTCCTGCAGTAGCTCTAGGGGGCTCTCTGCTGTTGGAAATGTTAAACTTCCAGTGCGGTCTATGACATAGGTCTTAATAACCTGATGTCATTAAAGATCTCTTAAGACTTTTTTTTTTTTCAGATGGTGACCTCATTTTTATCAGTAAAATACAGAATATGCAACTACAAACTAATTTCCTTCATGCTGTCAATTAAAGATTCTCACTTCTGACTTAAACTGTCTTCTGCTGTGCATATAAACTGCTGTCAACAAACTATAGTATTTAAGGAGTGTAGGAGGTAATTTTTATACATGCAGTTTGCAGAGTTCCTTATGTAAGCCATTACAAGTATAGCGCTATCGGCATTAACTGCCTATGCAAGAAAGACAGGAAATAGTTATCTCATTCTTTATTTGTAACCATGTGGTTTATTACTGCGCTAACCTTAGAAGTATATGGGCTTTGTTACGGGAGTGTGAGAAATAAATGTTTAAGATGGATGACTAGATGAAACAGGACAAAAGAATGAGCAGTAACTTAGAGCAGAATAGTAGGTGTTCACCACCACTTGTTATCAAAAGGTATTTAGAAAGGAAGGGGTATGTATATAACACTGTTTTTAATTTCAAAACTCTTCCTCTGGGTTTTATGTGGGGCCATGAATTCCAATTGTGTCTTGAGCTTAGTGGATATGCAGTATCAAAGTGGGTTCCACTGTGCGTCTTGTATCAAATTCAGTTATGTTGAAATGGATTTCCTGATGATCACTTTGAGTCAAGCAGTTTAAGATCGTAATGCTGTGTTCTCTGTAGTAATACTAAAGGAACTGTGCAGGTAAGCCTGTTGGTTGGGTGTGTGCACGAGTGGAAGCAGCATTGTGTAAAATTTAAGTGCTAAATGTAACCAGGGAAGAAATGTTTACTGATGTGATGACGGCAGTTTGTATCTCCTGAAGCAATTGACTTCAATTTTAGGAAGAGTGCTGTATTGCTTTAGCTTCATTGTGCTTTGACTGCTTTCTTCCAATCTGTGAAGACTAAAAATAACTGCAAATTAATTATAGCTTATATTCTCCAACACATTTGGGCAGCATTCACTGGATGTCTGTTCCAAATGATACTGCTGTTTTCTGTATGATGTGGAGCTTATATTTTGAAGGAGTGAAAATAACTTGGAGCTTGAAGTTCAGTGAACTTTGCACTAAGAGCACGCACAAGCGTCCTGCTTAACATGCATGATGGTGAGTTTGGTCTTATTTATTTTGCAGTCATAGCTTGAAATAGCTATTGTGAATTTACTGCTGATGGGAGAAAAGGTGAAGTATGGCTAAATTCAGAAGGGGAACAGGTTGTTTTATTTTTGCTGGTAGCATTTGCTGTTCCCAAGCAGTGAGGCTTGGACAGCCTGGCTGTTGGGAGACATGTCTTGATTAGATGTTGGGACCTGCTGTAAAACTGTGATGTCTGCCAGTTGTGCCAAAATTGAGTCCTGTTTATTTCATTGAGGAAAGGTATTTGGAAATCTTGAAAAAAGTGTTGAATAACCCTTGTCTGTGTAAAACATAGACTGATAACAATGAATCACTTGATTACTTCTTGAGTAATGAAAGATGCTTCTTCCATAATTTGTTTCCCTATGCAACCCCTGACTTTAAACACTTGCAACATACAACTTCTGGTTGTAGGAGAATTCAGGTGCTCATTCTTGCCAGCATTTTGAATGTGTTTATTGCATGCACTGTATCTTTTCATATCTGACCACTGTAACTTGAGAGGAAATCATATCTTATTTTCAAGTGTTGTACCAGTGTAGTTGAAGTAGAGATGTTAAATAAGTTTTAATACACTGGTGAATTTTTTGCATAATGAACTCTTAAGCCAATTAAAACCTTGTTTAACAATTGAGCCTTGTGTATGTAAATTCAGAGGGTTAACATAGGTGTAGCTATGAATGACAGAATGCTTTTCTAGTCAGTTAATAATCAGAGTTCTGAAGTACCCAAACAAAATGTCTGATAAGTATGTCAGAATTAGTAGTACAGAAGTGCTCTTGATCTATTTAAACATGCTTCTGTCTATATTTCTATTTCATGTTAAGCCTCTTCAGCTTTTAAAGCTATATCGCTAAACTGAAAACAACCTTTTGGCTCTCATGTCTGTCTGAGGGGTGTCCTGCTTGAGTGTGGGATTAGCAGTACAAACCCTATTCTTACTTGCCAATTTTACTGTTCAGAAAAGGTACTAAATGCAGGGAGGAAACAATGGAACTTTTTTCTTTCAATACAAACCTGAAACAACATCTAGTGTAGTCTTCCATTCCTAACTGTTTTATGTTTAAGTAGCTATGGTGAGTAAAACTCAGATATATACAAGTTTCAGAAATGACTGCAGAGTTCAAAGGGATAATTGTCATTTTTCCCAGGTAATTAGTGACAGGAGGAGAGGTAATAGCTTTAAGTTGCACTGGGGGAGGTTTGGGTTAGATAGTAGGAAACATTTCTTCTCAGTGCTGATGCATTGGAATGGGGAAATGTTGGAGTCACCATCCCTGGAGGTGTTCAAGAATGGTGTAGGTGGGGCATTGAGGGGTGAGGTGATCTTAGAGTCTTTCCCAGCCCTGATGATTCTATGAAAAAGGAAGTGATTTTTAGCCTTTGTGGCTGATGGCCTTGAACATTCAACAGTAGAGAAGAATTTTTTTTTCCTATTAGCTGTTTTTACTTCCTGGTAATACTGCAGCATCCTGGAGCTTCTGTGTCTTATATGGAAAATGTAGCAGCAATGTTTGCATTTTTTCAAAGTTTCAATTAGAATTATGATAACAAAACTAAATGTAAGAGTTCTGAAATTTTCAAGGAGCTGAATTTATGTGTAAACTTGTATGTGTTATGTGGCAGTTGTCTTCAGCACTACTCTGAATGTTTTATTTATGAAACTTTTCTTTAATATTCTGTTTGTTCACTACTTCATCACAGATTTGCAGTGCTGCTTAACCATGTAGCCTGCACCATGTAAGGACCTCTTTCCATGGTTGCAGTGAGTGGCAATGCCTGCTGTCTGAAGAGCTGTTTTGTGAACGTATGCACCGTGTTCTGTCCCTAATCTGTCAAGCTGGGGTCACTGTCATGTGTTTCCCAGACTGAAGCTGCAGGGCCCCCAGATCCCAGAATTCCTGCTGCTTTCCTGTTAGAATTCTGCATGCCAGACCCTCAGCACCCCGCTCTTTCATGAATGGAATTCGAAAAGACACTTACATTTCCATAAATAAATTAGGAATTCAGTAGCTTCTTCTGGCTAATCAGGGCAGGCTGATAAACCTTGCTAGCTGTTTAATAAATGAATTGTGACTGATTACCTATTAATATGGACGCCTTAGGAATTCACCCTGGGGGAAGCAGAGCAGTGAAATAGAGAGGGGCATGGCCCCCTGGGAAATCAGGGCTTCATGTTTGCAGCTTAAATATCTCTGTGAAGTATCAATAAGGAGGTAATTGAATTTTGAACACAAACATGAGTGCCGGATGGATGAAGGAGAGGGGGGCTCTGATCATCTCTTGTCCCCCTTCATACTCCCCTCCCCTTTCCCTTAGAGACCACTCTAGTGAAGATAGATGCTAAATCCATTAAATAAAGATTAGACTCTGTCGTGGTAGAAAATGGCAGCTTAGCTAGATCCCTGGGCAAATTGGGACCTTTAGCAATACAGAAAATTAAAATATACATTTTTAACAAGTGCACTGTTGGCACTGTAATAATGACTGTGTGGCTTGTGGGGTTTGCTCACCTTTCAGATCTGCTTTTGTTTGGTTATATCACTTCCTTTTGTTTTGAAAGCAGCTTACTTGATCACTCTGAAACAGAGAAGACTTAAGGGAAAGCTAGGGGAAGAATGGTGGGTTTTTCTCCAGTGTTTCCTTCCAGTCTTCGTTGCTTCTTTTTTTGGTCCTAATGCTTGCGTTAGCATAGAAGTTTGGTACTCTACTGTCTGAAGAGGGAAATGATTACCTTTGGTTCCATCATGCTCAGATACATGTTCTAAGAAGTAGGTGGAGATAGTCCAGAGGAAGTATGGAGATGGTATTGGAGTTAGAAATATAAATGTGATTGGGCTGTTCTAAAATACGGATTTTTTTCACTAGGCCTATTGTTTTTTTTCATCTACTCCAGATCAAGTTCCCTACGTTTTTTTAATATTGGAAATATTAGTATGAGTGACCCTTGTAAAGTATCAGTGTTCTCAATATTGTCATGTGCATCGTAGGAGCGTAGCTGGGGTGTTCTTTAGCAGGTGATTGTCTTCATTTATGATTCTGTGCTAGACTTATAACACAAGACATTCTTTACAACTTCACATGCCCTATTCTTTGTCTTTCAGGCAGAACTCCATCCCTCGGTTTAACTGGGGAACGAATTGTTATTCTGGAGCAAGTGCTTCTGTTTCTCTAAATAAACAGAATAATATAGAGGATTATTAACAAAAGAAAATCCAAATTTGTTTAATATTTTTAACAAGAGATGGACCTAAACTATTGTGGTCCTAAGGAAACTTGCTATTACTTCATTTTATAACTTTGTTTTGGGGTTAATTTGTTTTGTAAGGAGGTTTTGGGGTAGGAATTTGTTCTTTCATCCTACCATGGTTCTAGCAAAAAAAAAAAAAAAAGAATCCTTGATACTGAGCCAGCTTTCACACTCTTTGGTGTTGGCACCACAGTTGAAAATGAATGGTTACCACCACTAAACTGTGTATGCAGTGTATCTTGGTTGAAGAAGCCTGATCTCAAGGCGCCATTGAAAAGATAGATGACAGCATTAGATTTACCTTTGGTCAAGCATGCTGATCATGGACTCTTTCTCATCTGGGACTTCCTGGCCTTCATCCCCTCACACACATCCGTTGTTTCATACGTTAGTCACTGAAATCCATTCTTCCTGGTCTCAAAACTCAAGGGCAATATGCAATATAGCTCTTTTCAAACATACAAAAACCTTATAGATAGTTTTGAATCTAGTCATGTTTTAAACTGTATGAGGAAGAGATGTAGGCCAGAAAGGCCTTTATCCACGTGTGCTTCTCCCAGCCTTTGCTTTTTCATCTTCCTGCAGTATTCAGTGGAATGAGATAATGTATTTTAAGAATTTTGCAGTTCCACTCCTGAATCTCTCCTCTCCATACTCATCAATATGCAGTCTGTTTATAACTCCTTTATCATATTTGTCCCTACTTTAACCATAGCTTATCCCTTTCAAAGATGTGCTTGGTGCCTGGACTGCTTTTTTACTCTCATGCTACAGGCATCCTTAGTCTTCCTCTGTCCCGTGTCCCTCTATTTGCCTATTTTGGATTTTTTTCCTGCTCTCTTCTCATTGCATGTAAACTTTGATTTTTATTTTTTTTTTCCTAGTTCAGGAGTCTTCTTCTATGCATCCCTACTTTAAAGGGGGATTCTGACTGGTTTGTTCTGTAGCTTCTTTTGTAAGCAGGCCAGAAACCTCGTAAGCTTATGGCCTTCTACATATTAAGGCACTTAGTGATGCAGCATTTTAATTAAATTAACCAGAATTCGTAAATTTAGATAGATTTCCCAGATCATCTCAATATGAGCTTTTAGGGTGATCAGCACTCTGCTGGTGTTTAATCCATCAGGCTGCCATATGGAGCACTGAAGAGCAGAATATCTGTTTATTAACCATTGTTTTTTTTCACATCAGCAATTATGATTTTTGTATTTGAGGACATGGGAGTACAGTCTGTTGTTGCATCTATTATACCAATTATATCAATTTTATGCCAGACCTGCTTTCATGTCTGTTCCTTTGCTGAGTCTGGGTAATTCAGTAGATTGTCTTAAAGACTCAGTAGACCAAGAGGATCATACCATCAGTCCCCAGGAATCTTATCACAAGAGGAAAGGCCAGGATGTCTATTATGGAGAGTTATACATACCTGTAACAGCAGTGGTTTCTGCAAACTTTTGAGACATTTCATGAAGCTTTGCAGTTTGAACAACCAGAGCATAGATAATTCATAGAATTCAGAAAGCTGGCTTATCTTAGAGATAACGCCAACCTGTAGTTCACTCTGTGTTAGTGAATACCTGAATATCTAGCCTCAGATTCAAGGATATTTTCTGTGTTGGACTTGCAACAGAAATTATTTATCTCTTCATTGTTCTGTTTCATTTTATTCTCACATACAGGTTTATTTCTGCTACTTAATGTGTGTAAATCGTAATGGTTTTAAATGGGATGAATAGCCTGTAGGGAAGAGGGAGGAAAAGCTTTGTCTTACTTTTTTGTTGTACTGCTTTCTTCAAAAAGTAACATTGGACATTCTAAAATGGGGGATAGCATAGGCCTGATGTGGAAATGTTTTGTAGTCTAGACATCCAATTCTTCTCTTGAATTCTAGTAGAAAATCAAGTTCGCTGTGAGAACCTCCTGGATTCTTAGCAGTAGTAACAGGTATACTCACTCAAATATTTTCAAGCTTGCTTGCTTTTTTGGGTGCATTGACACAGTCAGGGAGGTTAAAATCTGCTCATTGAGACAACTTCAATTTTGATCTGTTTAGGTAGTATATGGAGAGGAGAGAGAGAACTGTTAGTATGTGTTGATGATAAGTGAAAGACAGTGCTTTCTAACTTTCATTAGAGTTGGCCTTTGTATCCAGCAGATGGCAATGAAAATGTACCTGCTACTCTCTCTTCTTTCTAAGCGGTGTCTTGACTAAAATCTTAAAGCCTGCAGAATGTACTCTTCCCTGTTCCCTGGTGCATGGCTACAGATCACATCCTAATGAGGATTTTGAGTGCCCCCTGCCTAGTGGGTAAAACAAAAGCCAATGCAACCGTGGATTAATGAGAAAGGAATTTAATGCTGGCATGCTGTACCCTGCAACAAAGTCTGTTTTCAGGATTTCAGAGTATTCCTTTAGACGTTTAGCACTTGGACAAGCCTTTTTAGTAGTCTTCTCTTTCCTACTTACATTGTGCGTCCATCTGTTTGTCTGGCATTTATCTTGGTTGGTTATCTTGTGTGTGAAAAAGCAGTGATATTTCAATAAGCTTGGCACCAAAGGCAATGTGAGCACTCATTCTATTGTATGGTCTCACAGTACACACTAGCTCAGAACTACTGCTGGATTTCCAGGGAGGACACAGTTTTTTTTCAAGCCAGTGGCAACATCTATCTCAGCAAGGAGTAAATTGAGGTTGGTGATGTGGGGTTGTTGGTCTTTTGCATATGGGTCACTGCGGTTTCAGTTCACTTCTGTACATTTGCTACTGTACTGATGTGCAAAGTAAAGTGCTTGGCTATTCCTAAGTAGCCAATTAATTTGCAAGAAGTGATAGTTTGTATACTACATAATTATCATGTGGAGTTGTTATGGATGACTGTCAACTGTATGAGACAGCTTTGTGCACCTGGTATTGTTTACAGTCATGATATGGAACAACATATAAACCCCCTTTCAGAGTACCTAGACACTAGGAGCTAATGGTGAACATTACTACCTTTCTAGAAAAAAAAGATACCTATTTCTTAGTGACTGTGAACACCACTGATGTTCTGTCCCTTATTTAGCCCCATGTCCCAGCTATAATGGCACTTTAATAAGCCCAAACATCCAAGTTATAATTTAAATCTTCCAATTTTCTGTTCAATATTATGAAATGTTATTTGTGTTGAACTTATGAAATAAAACCTTTCCTGTCTATCCACTGAAATCTTATCAAAGTTTGTCTTCTTTCAGAATTCTTTTCTCCAATCTTGTTAAGTCTTGTTCTGCTCTCAAAGATGAGATCATTTTGATTATCATCAGGTTCTTTAGACAGTTTTCTTCAAACATATTTATTTTATTCAACTGCTCTTCCTCTTCATGGCTTTTCTCTGCCTTATTGGACATATTCTGTTCAGTGATGGGAATACAATAGCCAATTCTAATCAGTCAAGAATGCAGGTTACTATGAACTACTGCTATTTTCTAAAAAAGCTGGTTTCCCTGCATTCTTTGGAGGGATACTTCGTAAACATCCAGGGAGCTGATTTATTTTTCTTGCATGGGTGTACAATGTTTATAGAAGTCCTGATGACTGGCGAGATGATCCCTTGGAAATAAGGTACTGTTCAGTGCGGTTTCATTTATGTATACAGCCTGCACTTATGCTGCATCTCTCCTAATTTCCTTAGGACAGAAATTGCTTGTCTAGTGTTTGTACGCTCTGTAGCAGAGTGGTAACTTGATCAAAAGAATTTCTAGGCATTACAGTAGTAATTCAAGGTGTACATACAGCTAGCTGTCTGTGTTTGAAGTTGATGTCCTATAGCAGTTTTGTTCTTCGTGTTGGCACTTGATTGTACATTTTGGGTTCCTCTCCTTTTGCCTTGCATGTCCTAGCAACAGATAAGTATGGAATAAACTTTGTGGGACATTCCTTGCAGGGCTTTGATAGTATAAGAAGGGTCTTCTGTGAGAGAAGCCAAGACTCTTGTCTGATAGCTTACAAAGCAGTTCTAGGAAATGTCACGAAAAGGTGCAACCTGATAGGGAGCAATTTCCCACCAAATTTTGGGACCAGCTGTTATTGTTTAGCATCTAGTTGGATTCTCCACACTCTAAGCTATACATGAAGTCGTACCTTAAACTCCTGTTTAGGAGGCTTTTGTTTCTTTCTGTGCATCTGTTTGAAGTTTTGAGCATAGGTATCTTAGTCAGGAGCCATACTTTAGTTGGCACGGATCTAAACCTTAGGCCTGAACTAAAATAGGAAACTGAAACGGGATTATTATGAAACAAGGAAATCCTATTCCCTCCATCAAGAACATTACAGAGAAAAGTATACACCAGTAACTGATGGGAAAACTGAAGGGATGGAGGAATCACAAAGCAGGAGTGAATGTGTTAAGAGCAGAAACTAGGTTTCCGTTTGCAGGTTAATGTACTGTCTCTTGGAGCTTGCCTCCATTTTAGCCCAATAATTATATCCATCAAGTCAGTTTACCTCTAAGTAACACAATTCTATGGTATTTGAAGCAATGCTTTTTTGACATCAAAATACCATTCAGAAGTAGTACTTGAAGTCCAAGTGTGGCAACAATTCGTTGCAGCCTTGCTTCTATTACAAAGGAAGGAAGGGAGGCAGCATTGTAAAACTTGTTCTCTGGGCCTCTTGTTTTCTGTGTAAGTTACAGGCTGGTTGACCACAGTACTGTCAAATTCTCTGTCTTGTATGTAAATAGCAAATTTTGATTTTTTTCAAGAAATTGTAATTTGCTGTTACTTCTGGTGAGTCTGAGAAAGTTAGTGGGTGATCTTCGTATGCATTCATGACACTTTGTCAGGCTACACTGGTGTGGATTTTTGTTTGCTTTTTCCTTTTGTTTTTATCCCTAAAGGCGCTTCTCATGCTGGTAGATTTGTAAAGAATAGTTTCAGAATAATTAGCATAGTTGGGTTGGATAGGTGGTGACACAGTGACCTGTACGAGGGCCAGCATAACTTGATAGCTCTTTAACTGATAGAAATAGTTATGCCAAATTTTTCTGATACTCTTAAGTAAGACTTGATGCTTCTTAACTAGGAACTTGCTGTTCGGCAGAATTTTCATGACAAATCTATCTAAACTTGGCAGAGAGCTAGTTACAGGATGGAATCGGAGTTTATGTACAGCTGGTAAATGTTGTGGTGATGTTTACACCTTTTTTTTCATATACCTGTCAGGCCTCCTGAGCTCCTGGAATGGCCTGGAGCAGCCAAGTGTAAGCACAGTCCCCAGCATGGTAGAGCTGGGTGGGTGGCTTCATGCTTGCGACACTTCAAATTTCTGTGCTGTTTCCTACCTCTTCTGCTGGACATTAGTAACTGTTTGCAGTCTCTTCTATCGGCTTCTGAATAAGGCTTCATAATTTGTTCCAAGGGAGGAAGAAATTCTTATTCTGGCTCCTAGAACTTCACATAACTTTGGGTCATTTCAGGCAGTCTTTTAGCAGGAGCAATTTCAAGAGAGTGTGAAGTAAGCCATTCCTAGAGAGCTGCTTAGAAATCAAGAGATTTCCTTGTGAGTCTATTGAAGGGGGGGAAAAAATGGACCTCTAATTTTTTTTAAAGTTACCAATTTGCATCTCTGCAATTGAGAAGGTAAATTGAAAATTCATATTGATTCCCAGCCCTGAAATGAATAAGAAGTGTAGAATTCAGAAAAAATAATGGAAACCAGTCATATGAAAAGAAGCGAAGAAGAATGTTTTTTTGTTTTTTTTTTTGCACAATGAGTAATTTGATGTGGAACTATCTGCCATACAGAGATTTTTTTTAGATCAAGTACTGAACAGCTATTGAAAAACAATCAAGCAATTAAATGGATAAGATAACATTTCTAGTTATATCTGAATAAACTATAAAATGAACTATGAAACATTAACTGCTTCAGAATACAAAACAAGCACTTGGGAAGAGGAGGAATCTTTCAGAGCCAGTTATTCTGTTTGTTTTCATAATGGTGTTCCCTTTTTCCTGTGATGCTTCTGAACATGGGTGCAATCAGACAAGATATCTGACTGGGTAGATCACTGATCTGCCCTACTCTATCAGTTAATGTTCCTTTACATTTTTTTTGACTGTACTGTGACATATCTGTGTTTAATAGGAAAATTTTCACAATATACTGTATTTCTCTTTTCTAGAGACTGATCTTAGATCTTATCTGTTGATAGGATTTTATTTACAAGATTTCAGTCAGTGATACAGTATGTATATTCAGAGCATGCTTTGAGTTGCATCTCTAGAGAGAACTTTAATAATAAACCTTTTTGAAGGGGTCCCCAGTGGCAGCTCAATAGAGCAGGTGGCCTGCATGGCACTGGTGCACAGGGAGTCAGGAGCCTGTGTCTTATCAGAGCATATAATCTAAAAATCATTCAGCCTGTTTCTCTCTCCTGGGGAGATGATGATGACGCAGGACTTTTATGCTAAAAACTAATTGTTAACTTACAGAAGACGTCAGTCAGCACAAATCCCAACAGAAAAGGGCTGGGTGATGGATGTTTCTGGGTAGCAGGCCAAGGTGCTGTTTGATTTTCGACCAATAGTTCTTTGGGTTACCCCAGCATTTTAATGTCAAGTACCTGGAGGACTTGAAAAGAAAAAGCATGATTAAAATTAAACAATGTTCACAGTTTGTCTGTTAATATGTATTTTAAACTTGGAGAAAATGAACCATTTTCTTCTCTCTGGGATTTCTGACTGGTGCTCAGACCTCCTTGAAGCAAAGCAGTGGCTGTGTTGAGGATTCAGTGTTAGGAAACAGTATCCAGCAAGAATGTAGCAGGTAGATAATGCTGTGGAAAGAAATTTAAGGTTGCATATGCATCTGTTGTTACAGCCGTAGCCAGGCTGAACTGAATTTGCACTACATCTAGTGGTGTCCTCTGTGCTCTGTTATGCCCAAAACATTGGGGAACTGAAGTGAGTTCAGTTTTTTTTACTTATGCTTTTCTGCCTTCAAATATGTCTTCTAGTCCCATTGTCTCTGGGTCATGGAGCCTTCCCGGTTCTCCCAGCTTTCAAAGTTTCCCTCAGTCATTAGAGTGATCTCACTAGTCAATAAGATTATGGAGACTCTTTATGGCCATACCACCTTTCTTCTGTTTTACTTTTCCGAGCTTTCTTCTAGATGGTTTCACAGTTACTTTGCTGTGATACCTTTGGATTTGCTTTTGAGTAATGATTGAGGAACACTAGTTTGCTGTGGCACTGTTATTCAGCTTTTGTAAGAGTAATGGTAGACGTGGCATCAGAATGCTGGCACGCATGAATTGTGAATAAACATGAAGGGATTAGTGGAAGCAAAGGAGTACCAAATCTAACTCTGCTGCTTTCAGTAGATCTTTTCAACCAAAAAGTGAAAACTGAAGTTTCCTCTGGCTCCTGTATTTAGAATGTATCAGGAGAATGATACCTCTGTATCTTTTATTCAAATCCAATTCAAGGTTTTCGTAAAAACAAACAAAAAACATGGGAACTAGGTGTGAGGATTTTCATGTGGAGTGTTCCCAGTTGTTTATGGGTCTGTGAGGATTTGATTTTGGGTGTAGTTTTTACAACTTAATATCACTTTGTTGCCTTATAGCACCTTAACAGCTAAAACGTAGAAATTGTAGCAGAGCCTGCTGATTTATCTGTATCTCTCTGTTCCCAACAGTCCTGAGTGGTTCACAACCAGCCAGTTCACTTCCTGAGATATCTTGTGACTAGCATGGAGTTAGTAAAGATGGTTTTGAATTTCCTGTACCCTGTTCTGGACTTTCAAATATTCCTGAGCTCAGGGTGTTGTTGCCAGGGGGAAGAGACTTATGGCCAGTAGAGAGCATGAGCTGAGTCAGTAGAATAACTGAAAAGTGGCTGGGCTGAAGCAAGCAGTGAATAATACTTTGAAAGAAGAAGACAGGGATAAGAGAAGTAATTAAAATAAGTGTCTTTGATTCATGTGGAGAAAAGAAATGACAGAGGCAATTGCAGAGCTTTTCTTCTGCTACGAGAGCCTACAACAGTCTATTGCTGCTCTTCCGTAATTCTGCTTTTCTGAGTTTTATTTTTTTTTCTGTGGAGCACAGAGATTCCAATATTTTAATTGTATTTGTTCATACAGACTTTTAACTTGGATTTCTAGAAATTGCAGAAGTCTTCCATTGTGTTTTACTGATTAGAAAATTAATCTTAATTTACTTAATATGTAAATAAAATAGTACTACTCAGACATAACAAGGCATGAATTTTCTTGTGGAGGCCTTCAGTGTTGGTGATTCATTGTTACATCAAGGGGAGCTACTACACAGAAAAATGTTCCAATAAGGAATCTTGGGATTAGAAAGCACTTAATTTTTTTTTCCTAAAGTAAAGACATCTCTGAACAAATAAATACCGAATATCCTGGTGTGAGCTTCTTTTCTCAGATACCTCTTGTGAGGATTGTTGACAGAAGTTAAAATTCAAAAGTTCAGTTTCGCTTCAGTGCTTGGTTACCTGGATGACCTGCTGACAGTCCTGTTTCTTTTGGAGGTAAAAGAAGCTGTACTGATCTTGAAACAGGATTGTGGGCCTCTCTGTAAGACATGCCTAGTCATTTTCTGAGTGGATTTATTTGTCCTGACTTGCATAACCCTACAGCTTGTATCTCAGCATTATTAGCCAAAGGGAGTATAGAGACTTACATAATCATTACACGATTATTTTTCAGTAACTGTTCTGTAAATATGTAATTCTCTCTCTACTCCTAATAACTCTTAATCCCTTTGTTTCTATTGGCTCCTGGGCTCAGATTTTTTCCATGGCCTGCATGCCCTGGTCACTGATAAGACTTGAAAAAATGGTGACTTTCAAGATTCACCTGCTTTGCTCCCAGCCATTGAATACCAGCTGCCTTTGCAGGCAAGGGAAGCTGCATCATGGTGCTCTGTTTTATGGGAATTTAAATGTTGCTTCTGCCTGCATGCCTTCTGAGAAGTACTCAGTTCACCTTTAAAAACATCTCATACCTAGCTGCATGCATTTATTCAGTGCAAACCTCTCCACCTCATTTCTTCATTTGTTTTATGCTCAAAAGTTACTGAGCAAACAGATTTGATCTAATTTCTCCATGTTACTAGCAAGCTCAAGAAGGAATCTTCATTAGCCTGAATCATCAGGCGTTCTTGGTCCTCTGCAAGGGTGGGAAAGGCATGAAGAGATTTTCTTTTTTTGATACAAGTAGGTAGAAAGCTTTTGTTTAGTGTGCTTTTTGTTACATGTCCTTTTTCTATCCCAGTGTTTGCTCCTAACATGTGTGGGACTTGGTCAAAACTTCCCTGAGTTGAACCTGTTCAAGTAGTAACTAGTAAAGTCTCCTTCAGGAACTCTTGACAGTATCTTTTACTTCTTTGTACAATTATTTTTCATACTGTCTTTAACTAGAACATAACTTGAATTTATTCCTTTAAGCCTTATGAAATACTTGAACATCATTTTTTCAGCATGTAATTAGCTTCATGAGTCAGAGCCTGGTCTTAGGTCTTGACACTTTTGGCATGTGAATTTTTTGTGTGTGTGTATTTGACTTTGGCTTTATTCCAGAATAAATATTTAAAGCTGCTACTTGTGTGGGGGTTTTGTGTCTTCAGTCTGAGACTAGGGGGCAGACATAACCAGCATGAAGAGAAGTGAACTGTATAAACCACAATCAGAATTGCTGTGCACAGGTGTCTGAAGATCTTATGCAATTGCCAAGCTATTTCTTTCTCAGATAAGAGGGGCTCCAGGAGTGTATCTTGGAGAATAAAGGGAATGGAAGGCCTTCCTTCTGGATGTTATGTATTTTATTTTGGTTTTGATTTCTAGCTTAAATTCTTTTAGACTTGGTGCATTTGGTATCTGAACAGAACCAGCATAATGAATAGTCGAAAATGACCTACAGTGCCTGCTGACAGAATTTGTAACTGCTTTCAGATAGGAATCAGCATTTAAGAGTTAGGTCTGGTGGTTTAAAAAATTGAATGCCAGCCTTCAAAGATGTCTTGCGGTGTTATTAAAGGATAGGGGTTATGGGTGAGTTCTGTTGCAGATTCTTGAGCATCCTTTTGGGAAGGGAGGCCTCTTAAATGTCCATGTTATTCATATGCCGAGTATTATTGCAGTGAAAAAAACAGTGCACAGACACCTACAGTACGAGACACTTGATGCATCTAGAGCCACAATGCTTGCTGGGTTTTTTTTGCAATTTAATGCACAATAATGTTTTTAGTTCTGTATTTCTGTATGCTCCACTGTGTCAGATCTGTATTCTTGGGATGTGAGGTTTCATTAAAAAATAAATAATAATCGCAGCCCCCTCTCCCCCCACGTACTCTCATTTTCTATAATATGGTAATGATATCACCGTAGCAGTAATTACGGGTCATCTTCATTTCTTTCATCTCTGCTGGTTCTGATGGCTTCATTCCTTTGACGGAGAAGATTTGGCTCTGGGTGCTGTGATTATTTTGTTAAGCATTATTCGAATAGACAGGAGTGAGAGAAATTAATCAATCCAAATGCAATTAGCATCATGTTTAACCCAGTGATGGACGTCTCAAGGTGAAACAGCCAGGGGAGTTTCAGACATTATTATTCAATCCAGTGGCTCTTATCTAAATTATAATCAAGAGAGGTTTTTATTGGCTTCGCAGAGCGAAGATGTAACTCTTTCCCTGCTTTGGGGGTCAAAGGGATCAGGTCTTTGGCCTCACAGGATGTTGGCTGCAGTCAGTTCCTGCAAGTGGGAGGTGCTGTAGGAGCATTGCTTAATATGTGGGTTGCTTGGGACAAAATATCTTCACATCTCAATGCTTGCGACCTGGAATGTAAGTTTAGTAGCTCCTTGGACATTAGCAGGGGTGTCACTGCCCCTTGCTTCAAATATTTTCATTGCCTGGATTTGCCCATCTGTATGTGAATGAATGGTGTGGTTTTTGGCATTCAAAGCTCTCTGTACATTATTGTTTGCAACTGAGTGCAAACAGAATGGTGCTGCCCTGCACGGTGGGGAAATCTCATTAGGAAAACAAGGCAATTACTTTGTAGAGAAGGATATTTTCTTTCAGATTTACTATTGTTGGGACCAGTAAGCAATAAAATTATATTCGCAGAAATCTCAATCTGTATGCCATAAATCTCTTATCACCCAAGAGGATAATCCTGAAGGAGCTCAGCAGTCTTTTACTCTCAGCAGGTGTAGGATAAAAGGCCATGACTGTGGGTGGAGATAAATGAAACGGACAGAGGTCTCATCGGGATTTTGTGATTCAGGAAAGCATTGGGTGTCCAGTTCATAACGCTTCAGCCTGTCCACATTCAACCCTTGGGCTGCATGTGGCCCAGCCCACCCTCAGGTGCACAGTCATTGCTCACCACAGACGCTCACCAGTGCATGATTGGCTCTGCCTGAGCTGAAACCAGGGCATGGGGAAGATGCAGTGCAGTGCTAACTCAAGTGAGGGCAAATTATTGTATGCATTTTGATACATTGTCTCAACACAGTCCTATCAACAGCAAAAAGTGTGTAGCAGTCTTTTCTGTTTTGGTACAGAAATTTGAGAACAGGCTTCTTCAAGATTGCAAAAAAAAAAAAAAAAATTTGTTTGCAACTCCATTTTCAGTCAGTTAAAATAAATCACCTGCAAATTTTCAAGTGGATTTTGTAGAGTTACACTGACGTATTCGACTCAAGAATTTGTTCATGTCTCTTCACCAGACTTTGATAAGACCTATCTCAGCAGAGAGAAATATCCCTCACTTCACAATCATGTCTTATTCATGTCACCACATTTTGGCAGTACATACATTTTGTGGACATTTGTCGAGGATTGTCAAGGATGAAGTACATAAAAAATAGAATTTTATCAAGTTTCCAAAGAACCCTTTGAAACCTCACTAAAAAATTTCAGCTGCTGCCTTCAAACCAGGCTGATGCATTGTTTTCACAAAAGCAAAGGCAAGTATCTCACTAGCATTATGTTTTTGTTACTTTTTTAATGTTTTCTATAAATATACATATATTAGAATGTTATGTTACTTACACAGTAACTGTATTATATATTTTATGAACGCTGCTCTGGAAGTAATGCCTTCTGTTTCATTATGTTGGCCCATGATGTCAGAGGCAGATGTTGGTGGTACAGCAGTAGAGGTTGAGCCTTTCTGCCAAAATCCTGTTCCATTTTGTTGCCGTGCAACAGATACCAGCAGAGTGGCAGCCTGATGGAATGGCACCTCATGTGGGAGTGTGTATGAAGCAAAGGTGTGTCACTGAATTCTTCTGCACAGGGGGGAAAAACAGCACCCACTGCCATTCATCAACACTTGTGTAATGTTTACAGAGACCACACAGGGCACATGATCACAGTGAGGTGGTGGGTGATGCATTTCACCAGTGGGTTGCCTCTGCTGGTACAGACTTCAAAGAGTGCTGCGTGTAGGCTCATGTTCATAGCTCAAAAGAATGCACAGCTTACAGTGGTGGTAACTGAAAAATAGTTCTGTAGCTGAGAATTTGCTGTATTAAATACCTTATTGTGCTCTTTGTATCTGTTGTAGTTTCCATGGTAATAAAATAGGCATTACTTTCAGAACCACCTACATATATGCAAACCAAGACAATTCCTCTTCACTCAGTGCAGCCCAGACGAGCCAAAAGGCTGAACACCTGTGCTCTAGGAAATACTCACTGAACAGTTTCAGCAGATTGGAACTTCACAAATCTCTGCTGTTTACCTCTTTCAAAGATGACAGTTTTCATTACATACTGGGAGAAGCAGTCTGTGCTAACTATTTTGGTTCACAGCAGGCTTTGTACAAGCCCTCGTTCCTTGGTATTTCCATACAAGTTATGCTAGACTGTGCTGGAATCATAGAATCATAGGGGTTGGAAGGGACCTCAAGAGATCGAGTCCAACCCCAGTGCCAAAGCAGGTTCCCTACACCAGGTCGAGCTGGAGCTGAAGTGAGGGGTAGGTTCTGCCATCTTACTCACCCAGGGAAGAAAGTAATGCTTTGTACCAGGGATGATGTTCGTATTTCAAAATACCATAGCAAGTCTTGACAGAACTCATCTTTCAGGGCCCAAGTTCTTGCACTGTTGCTGACACCTTTTGTGTACATCTGTGCCTTGCTTCTGCTGAGACTGTGACCCCATCTGTAAGATGGGAATTAAATCACCATATGTCTCAGGAATATTATGAACCTTGATAAACTTTGCAAATGCTTTGATACTGATTACTGAGAGATACCGTGGTAACACAAACTTGTTCCACCCGGAAGTTCATGGTGCTTCTCTGACATCTTTCCTGAAAAATATATTTCAGGTGCTCTAGATTATTGCACTGGTATTCAGTGTAAATGTAATGGTTTCTGAAGCACAGGTTTGCAAAACTGCAAGGGTCAATTCTACCTTCATTGGAGGTGACAAACAATGCTACCAAAGATGGCCATTCCACCTTTGTGAAGTGGGGTTTGGTGCAGGATTCACTGATACGTATTTGTTAAGGGCCTGCAGTCATCAAATAGTATTTCATTTGGCAATTACATTAAGGAAGTATGAAGTTGGCAAAATAATCGGATATCTTTTTATGAATGCCAGCAGCCATCTAGGTGGTGGTAGATTTTTGGGAATCTGGTTTTCCTGTGTATGTGTGCAGTGAGCCTTGAGACTTGGAGATGGAGATCTGTGTGGATAAACTCTGCCATCAGAGAAAGTGCAGGCCATTGGTTGGCTAGTAATATTCTCTTAACAAGGTCCATATGTGCTAAGATTATCTTAGTTTAATACTAATGTCGATTTTAATTTTTTTTGGTGTTTTTAGAATGCCTTTTTGCCTTCACCTTAGTGTCTGACTTTATTTCTCTTCCAGATGTAATAGAGGTTGAAAGTAGCCAAGAGATTTGGCTTTGATGTTGGCTTTCACAAGCCCCACAAGCAAGAATCCCACATTAACTCCTGGGCAGAATCTTTCTATGTGCCTTTTTGTCTATCCTGCCAACTAAGAAAAATAATTGTCCTCCTATCCTAACGTTTTGTCAAAGGACAGAAGAAATAATTGCTGAAGCTTTAGGTTAACCCTTCTGCCACAAGGGTATAGTGTTGTGTTCTACTGTCTTTCTGCAGTTTGTGTTCTTTTTCCCTGAACTGGTTGTTTGCGCTGATAGCTCTTCACAAACAGACCCTCTTTGTTTTGTTGTCTCTGTGGTGCTAAGACACAGCAGTTTGAAAATGCATGACTGGTACTTTGGAGGAATCCATGTTGAAAGTCAAGTCCCTTAGCTGTTGTAGGTACAACTGTAAGGGACTGAACAGGAGGAATATTTTAACTGAAAAGCTAACAAATGATGACAGTGCCCCCAGATAATGTTTGAGTAGCAAGAATGTAGCATTCTAAGTGTGATCAAGAGCTAAAAACACGTTCTGTTCACATGACATTAATTGTATTTCCAGTTTTTTAGTAGTCAAGGCATTGAGATATCAACATGGATACGTTTTCAGGTTGGAGGAGAAGCACTGTCAAAATTGCCCGAGTTGCGTGTTTTAAAATGAGTGTGATTTGGAAATGCTCACAGGCTTTGTTTTGAGATATGCCCAGAAACAGTAAGCAGTGGGAAATAAGATAATGATAATAAATGCATCATAAATACAGTTTGTCACACATCATGTGCTTAGATTTTGTCACCAAGTCCGCACTTCTGTATTTAGATATATGCTATCTTAAGAACATGTATATACGTGTGTGTTGCTTAGGGATTCTCCTGGATGAGGGTTTCTTATGTAAGTCGCTATTTCTGTTGCTGACTTTATAGCAGTAAATCCTTCCGTTATTTCTTGGCTCTCCAAACCTTATGACACAGTTTGTCCTGTGCTGTTGTATGTATGAGAAGGCTTTTTATGGGGAGCAATCAGACTGGACCCCAATCTCCAGTGCAGTGGTTTCTTTTCTAATTAAATTGTCATGAAGGAATATATGGAACAGCAGTTTTCATTTTCAATGTAGGAAGAAAACACCACTGAGTCCTTGTCATTTGATTAAAAGTTACTTAACCTTTAAATTGCTACAGATGTAAAGATAACTCTGAGTTTCCAATATAATCGCCTCCAAGTTAAAATCAGGAAAATCTTTGTGTAATGAAACCCATATGTCATAGTGAAAGGATGCAAAGCACTGGCAGAGTGGGCTGCTCTCGCAGGAGATCTGCACCCAATCTTGTTAACCAAGACTGCTTTTGGTAATCCCTCATCTCCTCACTTGTAGGAAATCAATCTGTACTACTGAATCTTTTCAACCAGCAACCACAAAATTTACTGCAAAGAAGCAGCTTGGGGATAGTTGTAGTAGAAAAGGAGCCCCAGGCAACAAGGCTAAATGCGGGATTGAAGGATTGGAGTTCTAAAGAAGAGATTATATTAAACCTTATTCTGTTCCCCTATCAAGTAGAAATCTCTCCTTCTCCTTTCTGCCTCGGACTTTACTGTCCAATACCTGTTCCTGAGATCTGCTTCTCCCCAGCAGCAAACTTAACTCATAGGGCATAGCATTCTCTATTAATTGTAACAACCTGAAAACATTTTACAATAGTTATCTTCCTGAGGGTCAGTTCAAGCACTCAACTTCCATTGTAACCAGTGCTGATAACATCTTAGTGTTTTTTCCTGTGGTCCTCAGTGCCCTCCTCTTCCTCCCTACTATGTGAGATTAATTTGTATCCAAGCTATTGCTATCATATCCATTGTTGATTTTCTATTGTAGTAGATGCACAGCTAAGGCAAGGCTGTAAATTCTCGTGACATGGAGATTCATGATTCCGCTTCATACTGCACAGCCTCTGTAGTGGCTGTCTGCTGGTGCAATGAAACCTGTGCTCAAGCCCCTTTTCCACTACAAGTCTGTAGTTTAAGCGACCATTTTAAAGATAAATCCCTAAGGTTTTCACTGCAGTTCTGTCCAACCTTGTAATTAAAAAGTCCACCTCTGACTGCCATACAACGTGCTTCTTCTGGTCCCTTGCATAGTTGCTTAAGGTGGGTTTTGCTGTCTCAGACTGTGTTTGTATTTAGAATGTGGGTGATGGCTCCTTCCTTCACAAGCTCTTTCTTTTTCTGGCAAGCTCCAAAAGGCCCAGTTGGAAAATGATATTCCTGCTTCTAAGAATTCATTCATCAGAAGCAATGCTGAGCAGCAGAGTCACTTTAATATTTGAAGCTTTTCTGTGCAAAACCCAAGCTGAAGGCATACTCCAGTGCAGATCAGGGAGGAACAAAGGGAAAGGAATAGCCAAGACGTTTGAACACAGCACCGTGTAATGTGTATTTGGCCTGTGTTTATGAGGGATACATTGAACTGTGATCCCTGGGCAGACAAGAGAAGCAGCTGAAGCAGGGAAAACAAGATTGTCAGCGTTTGTGGAAACTTGCCCTTAGTTTGGCTGGGATTTGTTTGTGGTATGAGGATGTTATTTCCTGACTGTTTTCATACATATACAAAGATGTAAGGTCCTTTTTTTTTTTTTTTTTTTCTGTTTGGCATCATATCTTTAAAAATAAAGCCCTGCTGCAAGCCTGAGTATGTGAGGAGAAGAGGAATACAGAATAGCAGAAGGCTGTCTCCTGCTCCTAATGGGATTTTGTAGCAGCATGTGCGAGTTTGTTTCAGAAGTCAGAAATGAACAGATGTTGGTATAAATTACCTCTGTGTCTGATGTCTTGCAAATTAAAAGCGCGGTTGGCATCACTAAACAATTTCACCAGGTTGGGGGGGGGAGGCGGGCGGTGATTATTGTAGCAGGTCGGTAAGAATCTTTAAGCTGCGGCAGAACTGGATAGCAAGGATAAAGGAATGAAGAATAAAATGAGAGGTCTGTGAATTAATCAGAAATGTTAACATCTCAGATGACAAGTGAACAGGAGGGCACGTGCTCTGGAGCAACCCCCAACCCACAGTAATTTTGCTCAGCGCACAGAAGGAGTCTATGCTCTCTGCCTGATTTATAGGGTGCAGCCTCTTTGGGGGAACAGAATTGTCATACATTCATATATCTCCTATATGGGACTCAGGAAAACTTTCTGCTCTATCAGCAGTAGTTCAGTTTTGTGCTTGTTTCAAAACTGTGCACTGTTGATGGTACAAGGCAGGGAGGTGTCACAGAACTGTGAGTGGAAAACCTATTCCCACCTGAAATGTTCAGAAACTTGCATTTTTATTTAATCACACTGTTTGTGCTAGACAACTTAGTTCCCAACAAAATAACAGTTTCCTGCCATTCTCAGCATCTTCTACTCGTGTCTCTTTGGTGGCACTGAAAGACATAGGCTATCTTGCAGATGGGGAAGTAGAGATACAAAGAAATAAATAACATTTGTGATCGCTCACGCTGTATCAGAAGGGGAGTTGGGAGTGGATCCCAGATGACAAAACTCACAGCTGATGGCATGAAGCAGGTGAATAACCCAGTGACCAGCAGTAGCTGTATGGGGCATGTTGCAGTCGTGGCGGTGGGCGATGAGCTTTGCAGCCTATGAATATCAGAGTGTGCCACACAGTTTGTAACAATGCTGATCGTTTTACGCGTCCACACCTTGTGCTATAACTGGAGTTTCTAAGTTAGAATGTGATCATTTAAAGAATAAGCTTAAAGGCACAGTTTTTAACCTTTATAGCTTAGAATAACAAAATGTCTTTACCTGATGGTGAGTATGTGTTTTGGGCTAAACAAACACGTGGAATATTTCAGTTCTGTTCAAACAGATAACCCATAATGTTGAATAAAAAGTTAACACCAGCATCAAACTCACCTCTTTTTTTTCTTTTTTATTTTTTTAATGGTAATTGTCTTTGCTGCTGTTCCCCTCAGAAGAGGTCAGGAATTGAATGGAGTAAATGGGAAATTAATTCCCATCTCTGCCTTTCAGAGACTCTGTAGGGTAGGTGTGGGGAGACATGCAAGCTTTCATCAATCCTGTGGATAAAAACCTCCATGTTTTGATGGCTGTCAATCCAGCACAAAGCTCACACCTTTATGTAAAAGAAATGACAGGAAACTCCAGTGGGGAAAATTCTCACTCTCCAGGACTCAGTCAGTATTTGTACTGTCCTTAGTGCATTGCATTGTACTGTGAGACAAAGATGGTACGTGGGCTACTTTGCCAGTTTGTGAGCTTATGTGTTTACAAGCCAGAAATGTCTCATGCAGGAAAGTGGCTTTGTAAACCCTGTGTAATACAGCTACCAGAGATTGATGGTGCCAAGAGTGAGAGAGAGAGATGTATAAGCCTTGCCTTGCTGTATTAAACATCAAAGGAATGACAATGCAGAGAGAGCAAGAAGACCAGAGCTCTATAAACTTTACTTTATTACACCGTCCGTAGATGAACTCTGTTGAGGGAATATAAACCCCATTATATTATTGTAACCAGGGACTGACACTGCTGAGAGAGAATACTGTCTGATTTCTGTTGGTCGTAGCATCCAGGGACCAATAATCCTGAAATGGAGAAAGAGAGAGTTCCATAATCTCTGATGGGATTATAACATCCAGGAACAATTGCTTTGAGACAGTGATGGAGATGTGGCTTATACCATTCAGAGGTGGATGGTTACAAGGACAGAGAAGTGGAATCTGCAAGCAGAAATAGAAAACTGAGATTCTATGTAACAAGAAAGCCTTTGGGAATTACTGCTGAGTTTAGAAAGAAAGTTCCAGGCCTTGCCTGCATTTCTAGATTGTCAGGAAATTGGGCTGTAATGCAGATTTATGTACCTTTCACTTTAATAAAAAAAAAAAAAAAGTCTTAGTAGAAACACAAATTAAATGAATTTCTTTCCCTCTATTTAAAAACTGTAAAATACACAACTGTTTGAGTTTCTTGGCTTTCTTTCAGTATTAATCTTTTTTTCCTCCCTTGTGATTTCAGCTAGAGAAATGACTCGAGGGAAATTCCTGAACATCTTAGAGAAACCCAAGAAGTAACTGCAGTACCTGAAGCTGGGACAGTAAAGTATCCTGACTGGATCATATTATGTACTGTGGATCCAGATGAACCCCAAAACTTCTAAGGAGAAGTACAAAGCTCTTGCTGCAGACCTTCGGAAGCAAGCACCTATTTTACTTCCACAGCTCATTTCTTTGCAGGAGAGATTTATTGTGTACATAGGTTACAAGGACTGTGGTTAGGTGCATTGGAATTCAGGCTTCATCCTTTTCTTAAGTTACTCAAATGGAAGGATTTGACCCTGACGTGCAACAACAGTCACCTGATAGGTTTTTGTTTTTTTAATCAGCTATTCAAAGTGTGCCCCCGTGGTGACCTTGCTGGATTGTTCTCAAGTACACAGCAGCTCTTGGTGAGGCTGGCCAAATGCATCCTGTTGCATTGGCCCTCTTGTGTCTCTTGTACATGCACTGATTTCCTACTTACAAATTCTGTGCTGAATGACTGGAGAGCAGTTTGGGGTGTGGACTGTGACTGATAGCATTGGTTCTGCAGGAATGTTTACTTTTAGTGTAGAAGTTGAGTGCAGTCTGCATTAGATTCCAGTTACTCACTGCCTTCAAATAAACATGCTCAGTACTACAAAGGATCTTCATTCTATTGGTCCTTTCACTTTCCATGGCTTGTATGAGTATTGTGTGTACTAAGAACTTAGTGCTACAGTTTTCTAGTGAAGTCTAGACTGACAGGCTGTAGGGAGTAGGAAGTGTTACTATACTGTGAAGGAAACTGTTGTTAAAGCAAGTTCAGCCTATACACAAAGAACCAGCTTTGTCAGCCTGCTCTGCAATTCTCAGTTTGCTTCTTACAGAGCTAGAAACACAGTAGAGTTACAAGGTTGAAAAGTAGTAATGTCTTCAGTATTCCAGGAATGGGCAGGCTTGTGGGCCCCGTTGTCAGGGTACTCTGCTTAAAGGGAGTGTTCACACATAAAAGTATTCTTGGTATTTTCATTACTTGGAAAACTGGGATCTCAAAGTTTCCTTCACCTACAAAAATGAAATTCTGAAGAGAGAATTTTGTGACCCAGTTTCTTAGCACACAGTTCTGAACTTCGTTCGTCTTACAGTTTTATGCGTTTTCTTTCTGTTAATGCACTTCTGCATGTTCAGCCCTAAGAAGTTAAGGAGCATGTTTGGATTTTGTTTACAAGAACTTTTTCTTTTTATCCAATTTCTCTAGGAAGTAATATTAGAAGATTTAGTAACTATGATCTGTCTAGGGTAAAACATAGTATTGAAACATTAGATAAATAATAGTTTGGTTTTTTTTTCCCATTTAGAAATGCTACTTCTAGCATCTGTGCATTTCAAGGCCTGTCATTTCCCAGACTGATCATCACATGTGAGAGGAGAAATGTCTTGGAAATAGTACTTGTGCCTCATCATTAATAGGTTGTCCTTAGAGCTTTGCAAATGTCTGTCTTTGCAGAGAGAGACTATTTTCAGTTACGTGTGTGATAAAGGAGATTTTTAATCAAATAGACTTCTCTGAGTTTTTTGTTAAGGTGACTGTGGCCTTTTAGTTTGCAGTCTGTGGTCGTGGTTGTCATCAGTGAAAACTAGGCTTGTTTTGGACAGCTCCAGTTAACTAAATTTAAGCAGTTAAATCCCAAATCCTGGGAAGACCATGCACAAATACTGAATATTTAGGTATTTGTGAAGCGTGGTTTTAAACTTAAAGGATTTACTTCCCTTCTTTGGTTTATGTAGGGCTGTGTTAACAGGACCTCATCCCTTGAGAACATTAGAAATAAGATATCTAAATGAGTAGAGAAGCTAAGGGTGATGTTTCAGAGACAGAAACTGCTGGTACAAGCCAATGTTAATGTGGCTTTAGATATTATACATTTTAAATGCAATTGTAAGTTTGTATACTATATGTAGTATATATACATGCACGACATAATGGGAAATACGAGTTTGTGCGTTTCATACAGGTTTATTGAACTGAAAAGGGGAGGAGTGTAAGAGAAGATATCAAAGCCTGGCATTGGGTGTATATGTTTTTCTAGTATATCCAGTAAGGAATTTCAAGCTTTTAGTTGTTCCTAGTAACATATGGGTCTTTTAAAAACAAACAAAAAACCTTTACCACACAGTACTTATTGTCTGTAGGGTAGCAAATAATACGTGCCTTAGAAATGGTATTTATTGGCTTTGTACTTTGTCATCTGTAGAGATCAGCCAGTGCTCTATATTTTTATTGGTAATATTTATATGTATTTCATGATAGCAGGAGAATTGTAATCCGTCTGTTACTGCTCTGTGATCTGATACAAAAAACAAAAAACAAATGCAGAGCTCAAACAGTAGCTTGAGTTTCCAGAAGAGCCCTCTGGGATGCAAAAGCTGTTTGCTTAGTCAGTGCTTTACTTTAGGCTCGTCTTCACTGTTAAGTTCATAAGACGACACATTTTGCTCATTACCACTTCAGTTTTCCACCTGTGACTACTTCAATTCCCATCAGTAAGTAAATAGTTGGTAATATCCAAATGGTACTAGAAGTTTTCATGTCCTCTTTAAACACCGTTGTTTTTTTTTTCTCTTCAGTGAGGTCTTTCCCATCTATCTTTATAATAACATATGGGTAACTTTGAATTGCTGGTAAATTTCTATATTTTAAAACAAAAAAAGTTTGATAAATGATGTGTATGAAGAGTATAGTAAGATCAAAATTCAGTAACGCTATTTGAGTTTGTGCAGTTCTTTATGAAGTATTTTCATGTATTGGTATGTTAAACGTTGCTGTCAGTTTCTTGGTAATAAAACCTATGGTTTTAGTTCCTTTTGAGTGCCATTGTTTATTAAATGCATAGTAAAGGGTGTTCACTTTGTTTTTGGAGTATCCAGTGCTTCACTGTTCAGTCCAACTGAGTAAATTCTTGTTCTATTAATTGTTATAATAGAAGTCCAATTGCACTTTAAATAGAAGTGGGTGATATGTTGTAGAGACATTAAGCTACTGTTATGCCATTGAGAATTTGACAGATTTGGAACAATCCTACAACCTGCAATCACTCAGTTTTTTCCGAACAAGTTGCTTAGAAATAACAGGTAAGTAAAATTGACTTGTCCAACTCAGAGGCAATATTTGAACCTTATTCTTTTATCTTACTGTTATGTTGGATAAAAATGTAATGTGCTGTTACAAGGCAAATCACAAACCTGTCTTACCTGTAGTCATCTTTTTGTTTTTAAACAGTTGTAGACACATAAGAAAGAATATACACAGGAGGCCTGCACACAGATTTTGCTTTAGGTTAACCTATCCAGCAACCTCTTAGAGACTTTCTGAGCTAGTTTGAGTCTGGTCTGCAGTAGGCCCTACCACCGTTCATCTGTTTTAGTTCTAATTTATTTGTACTTCTGGCCTCTAAAATGCCCTATGAGAGTGAATTTCATCATTCAGCTGTATAAGAAAAAGGTTTTGTTTTAATGTTATTGTTAGTTTTAAATGTGCTTACATGTTAACTTGATTTTGAGCCTTTCATTTCTTTTATTGCCAGAAACATGTGGTTTTTGGTTTGGTTTTTAACTTGTCTCTTCTATTTGTGATTTTTTTTCTGTTGCATTTTTGTTCCACGTTTATTTCTGTCTTCTATTACGTCCTTTCAGTGATGCCTTAATAAAGGAGTGTTCAGAGTGGAGGCATGCTGTGGAGGTGTGTAAGTAGTAATTACAGCCTTGCATTTTGTTTCTCTGCTGTTTTCTTTCCCTTCAATATGGGCTAAATCCTGTTTTGAATATCTCTAACAACAGGGTCATCACTTAGCTGCATGCACAGAGACTGCAAATCTGATCTCATCCACTTCATCTTCACCCACAGTAGCTTGTCTTAGGTAAACAGTGTGGTTTTTTTTTCCCAGCCATGATGACAGTTGTGCCAAACACTTAATGATTTTTGGAGTTCTTCTCAGGATGAATCCCAGGCACCAAGGACACTCTGAAAGGAAAAGTGCATTGTGTCTCAAAGAGAGCTATCTGCATATGGTAGGCAAATCATACTACAGTAATCCCTGCACCTTAGTTTTGTATGCCTCTTTCATAACCCTAACCTTGTACACTTTTAACAAATGTCATCTCGTTATCCACTGGATTGTTGTCGAAGATAGCAACTAACATAGGCCCTGTAAGTGTTTGTGGGACAAGCTGCCAACCTCCTTATTTTACAAAAATCGATCATTTATTCTTGCTGCTCATTTCCTATCTTATAATCTCTCACTGATTTACAGGATGATGTAGGCTATTATTTCATGACAGCTTGGTTTCTTCAAAAGCCAGAAGAAGGCTTTAGTAAAACTCAAAATTATATCACAAAGTCATCTTCGTGTGCTTGTTAACATCTTGTACGGTACATAATACTTGTGTGGAAAAAGTGTCTTCCACTACATCTGTTTACTTTTCCCTGTTATATATGATGTATTCTTGCATCTTTTTTGTTCTTCCTCAGACATTCCCCAGTTTCCACCAGCTTAACACAGTCTGATGCTAAAAGTCGGTGTAGTTTGAGCAGAAACCCTTTGTAAGGATTATTGCCAGTTATGTTACCTACCATTCCTCTGATGCTTCACTTAAGGTAGAGGTTATGCATCGTGTAGTATTTCAGCACTTTTGTAACCAGAGCTCCACAGAGACACCTGTTGACCTCACACTGACTCTTCTAGCATCTCACAGTGCTGGAAGTGAGGAATTCTCATACTTTAAACAGTTTTTAAATTTATGTTCCAGGAGATATGTATTAGCCTCCCATGTCCCAAACACTTTTTTCAAGAGTAGCTGCACACTGAAAAACATAGATACAAGCAGCAAAACACTGACCTCTGGTTGTTAATGTGAAATTCCTATCAAGGAGCAGAAATATACACTGAGGAATGATGAACCTTGATATTTTAAAAGGGCAAGAAAAAGGAGAGAAAGCAATGAAAGGTGAAAGAAAGGATGGATCCTCTTGGTTTCACATTATGCTGTGATTCTTGGAATCAGAGGTATTCCAGAACTGTTATCTCCACAAATCTACTCTTAAATCAGTGCTTTTAATTTCTTTCAGGAGGACATGAAATGCAAAACCTGAAGTGAATCATTTCTAGTCTGTGTGAAGATATTCAAAAGCTTAAGTAGTCAGAGAAGTATGTCTTGATAAGTTTCTGAAACTGTGTAATCTGTATTCTGCACAGAATGTGTAACATTGCCACGTTTAGGTTGTGCTAGATTTTCAGCATGGAGGGACCTCTTCACATTTTGACTCTGTCATCCCCTGGAACTGCTGGTTCCTAGACTTGACCTTTTCTGCTGTGTTCCTTTGAGCAGGATGACTGACTTCTGCTAGCTGATGCATGCACAGAACAGGCGTTTTCTTGTTGGGCTTATGTGGTTGACCTCTGGCCTGCCTGCTGATTCCTCTAATGCCGATCAGTGACCAGTGAAGCCATAGCTCTCCCTGCCTGTCTCTGCTACAGACACCTCAGTATGGAACAGAAAAGAGGAAGAAGAGTGAGCTTGAAAGCAGTTACTTAATTACTAATAGAAAAAATGGGTAGTAAGAATGACCTTGCACCTTATTTATTGATCAGATCTTGGAAGGGTGCAAAATACTTGACTCGATTCTGTATCGCTTGAAAGGATGTCTCTATGACCAACAACTGATGAGTAGGTCCAATAATATAGGGTAATTAAATGTTGTGGTTTTTAGGCATGTGGATGCATGAGGGAGTATTTCCCCTCCCAAAAAGTTCCAGGCACGTGTAACAACTTCCCTTGTAATCACTGAATCTTTAAGCCAGTTCTAAAGCATTAGAGATCTGCCATTTGACATCTCCCAGTTACCACAGTAGCCCAAAATGAAGCAGGTTATGTACAAAAATTCAGGAGGGAAGCTCATAAGTTAAGGAACAAGAAACCCAACAGTAACTCAAGTGGGCATGGATGCTGAGGCTGCCTGATTCTGTGACCCTCATTTTCTTTTCCTCACTCTGTATTAAAATAATTTTCATTAGCTACTGCTAATTTTCACTGATTTATTTATACATATGTATATTGATTATCCTAAATTGCCTTGCAGGATAATCACCTTCACCTGACATTCTCTTGGGCACTACATTAATTTGTTTATCTGCCCTGCCTTCCTGCCCACTGGGGTTTCTCTTCCCTGCTTAGTTCGCCACAGTCATAACACAATAAATCTGAGGGGCAAATCACTTCTGGTAAGATGCTGATTGGCAGGAGTGATCAGTGTGTAACCAGCTGCCCTGAAGGAAAAGGGATCTGCAGAATCTGAGCATCTTCACTTAAAATCAGTTGACGTATTTTGCTCAATGTGGGCCTTTTGTCAAAAATTGTCGTTGGATTGCGGGCAGAATGTTTTGCTGAAGTATATTTAAGCTGGTTTCTCAAGAAGGGGTTGGGTTAAAAGTTAGAGGGAGTGTGTGTCCTCCCTTTACCTTGTTTTGATCAGGGAGTTTGAGCTCTGGTCTCCTATCCACCTCACAACTCTGGAAGTGTTCATATTCTAGATCATTTGGGGCCCATCTGTAGAAACTTGTCCTGTGAAAATTTGTATGTGTTCCTTTCTGGGGGAGCCAAGATGATGTTATGTATGTAGACGTGTATCTGTACTGTAGGGCAGAGGCATGGTACGGCCTCATCAGAGGGAAGCACGTGCCAGGGGCTGTTCTTGTGACAAGGTAGATCTCAATCAGACACTGGGGAGGTGGTAGTTCAGGAGCAGGAGGGGCACAGGTGGGCAGTTGCGATAGAGAGCTGGAGTGAGGGTGGAGAAGGGCTTTGTCCCCAGTAATGAATGGCCACTGGCTCTGAGCTGTGGCTGCTTTCCTCCCCATTTCTCCACGTCCCCCTTCTTGTCTCGGTGCCTGCAAGGCGGCTCCCAATGCAGTCTGTGGTGCAGGGAGCGCTGACTGCCGCTTGTTAGAAGAATTCCCCCAAGTCAGACCTATGGTACGAGCCGTGTGAAGCGGAAGACAATTAGGGGCTTATTAGTGTCCTGGGGAGACGTGTAACTTGTGTTGCTGGGACTTACCAAAACAGCGAGAGTCTTACTGGCAAGCTCCAGCCGAGAAAAGACTGAGGGATTGTCTCACCTAATTATGGGGAATGGGCCTCTTTGTGTTTGTGATTCGGTACGGTTGTCCGATCGCTTTTCTCTGGCTGCTGGCTCAGGCCGAACTGGAAGTGTGCTAATTAGAAGAGAAATGGACGTAGTGATCCTGTCAGCTCTTGTTACCGGCGTGGACAAAGCCGAATATTATTCTGAAGCAGTGTTTTGTGAGTGTCCCCCTTCCAGCTCTCATTAAGGGCAAGGTTGGTGGACAGGGAGGGGACTCGACCACATGGGTTGGCTAATGGAGCACAGCTACCGTTACTGTGCTAATTAACGGGCTCAGGAGGCAAATGTTTCTCCAACCAGAAGTCCCAGTAGCTGCACCTGGTGCTTCCAAAACCCAAGCATCTCTGAGCAGGCAAGGCAAACTGCATACAAGGGGAAGCAGCTTTACTTATGACATCCATCAGCCATCCAAAAGGGCGAAAGAGTCATTACAGTGGTGAACAAAGAATGACAGAGAGTAAAGCTGCTGCAGCAGTAAGTTCAGACATCCCTTTCCCACCAACACTCACTTGTATACAAGTGCAAGGTGTCTTCTTTACCCTGCTGAAGTGGGAAGGTTTGTAGTATCATCACAAGTGCAGTCTCTCAGTGGAAGGGAAGAGCAGTGAGCATGAGGGTCCGTGGAGCAGAGTAGAGTTATTGACTTGTCATACAAATTTCTTTTTAATAATACACAGGTGTTTTTGTAAAGGGCCATAGTTACTCACACAAAATAATTGCTGATTGGTATTTTGAAAGTTGTAGGAATGTATTAGTGATTAAGCCTGAACTGGATATTATGGTCCTCCCGAAGGTCTTTAATAAATCAATGGCTTTGAGCTAGGTACAGTGAAGCAGATATTGTCCTAAAACTTTAGATTTGCTTTATCTGTTTTAACAAAATTTTTGTCCTCTTCAGCCGTTTTTATTCAAAGAACACTATTAATTGTCTGTGAAGTTGGTATGTGGCTGGAAGAAGCATTTTCTCCTCTGTTTTGTGGGTGATTCTCAAAGCAGATGCTGAACCCTTCTGTCTCGTGCAGGCCAGTGGAGTTTTAAGGAGTTTCATCTCCTTATGCTGGAGAAATGACAGCACTGACTCCTCTCATTGGAAAACAACGTCCTTCCTGTTAAATAAGGTCATTTTACAACTTTCTCTTACTTGCTCTGTATCTTTTTACTGGAGAGCAATTGCTGAGGCTCCAGTCAGAATTTGTATGACCCTGTTCTGAACTCTTGCCAAAATTACATTCAGCCTTTGGCTAAGGAAAGTGAGCAGCATGGAGAGAAATCAACTGTGGGAAGAGTGGTAAAAGGGATGGTTAAAGATGAATTTGTGGAAAAGTGGAAGCATTCAACATGGTTTGAATAACCCATTGCTCTCTTTAACCATACCACATTTCCAGTGAGGGAAAGAGGGGACATCAGTATCTTTTTCTGCAGGAGAAATCTGGATGGTTCTTCACATTCTAAAAAGATAAGAATAAATCCCTTGAATATGTGCTTGGCTATTGCTCCCCAAAAAAACTCATTTGGGATAATTGTCCTTCCTTCTTTTTTTTGCCCTGCTATTCTTCAGAAGAGCAACGTGCTCCAACCATGGATCTGTCTGACTACTTTCAGACATATTTTGTCAAATTTAAAGAAGCTACAAGAGATTCTTGCTTTTCGTCCTTGGGTTATTTGTCCTTCATGGTGAAGCTACTCCAGTGAGAAGATTAGCGATGTCTTTCCAAGGCTTCACCAAAAGTCTGCTGTCATCTGGGATGAAGCTTGAACTTGTTGTTTGCTTGTACCTCTTTATTTTTCTGCCTCCAGTGGCTGTGATCCCAGCAACCTGTGGCAGCATGGTTGCTGTGTCCTAATCCTGCATAGCTGTAGAAACCTTTCCCTTTTGACTGGCTGCCGTAATGGCTTCAGTCTTAGTAGTCTTGATGTCCCCACTGATCTCCAAAGAAGACTTGAATAGTATCTTCTCTGCAAAGGGATTTATTCTCGAAGAAGGAGATATGTAATCCTCTTACTAAAGCCCAGAGAGGAAACTGGAAACCTTTATGGCTCCTGCCTTATCCCAGTGAGCTGGAAGCTTTTATGCTGGTTCACAAATAGAAAAGGTGGAGAAAATTTGAATGTAATTAGTCCATCTGATCTAAGATTCTCCAGTGGATGCTGAGTGAAACCTGCGTCCCCGCTGCCTTCATGTGTCTCACCAGAATGGATCTGCAATAGAGTTCTGAGAAGGAACTGCTACAGTTACTTTGAACCACTCAGATGGCCACTAAGTGCAGGTCACTTCCTCACTTTCCACATGCTTCAGTCAGGGTCCAAGGAGGAGCCCCAGATCAATGGCAGATAACTGAAGATCATCACAGTAGCCTCCATTTCTGTGCTCAGTAAGTCAGGAATAGAGTGACCTCTGTGAATAAGGTTTTGTGACATTTCCTATGTCAGGCCTCACTGGCAGACAACAGGAGAAAATTCTGCAGGAACATGCTGCTGTTTTTCCTGCTTTTCCTTGGTTTCTTTGGCAGGTAGGTTTACCTGTTACAGCACCTTTCTCATGGCCTGTCATGATGCTGTACAAATAATATCATGCAACATTTCTGACTTCTATACACATACAAAGATCAGTTGAATATAAAAACTGTTGATTTTGTGTTCTCCCAGGAAAGACATTCTGGTGAAGAGCATCCTTTTTACAGAGAAGCAGCACTCAAGAATATTGTGAAGTGAGATGATAAATGTACAGAATGCAGATAGAGGAAAATGGTGCAATGGTTTCTTCACTAGAACCTTCTGTCATTAATGTGCCATTTACTCATGGTACAGTAGGTGACCTGTGGGCTGCAGTAGTGTTTGGAGGATATGTCTTTTTCCAGTTGCAGTTATGAATCATGTTATTGTAGTCTTTTAATGTACAGTGACATCAGCAAGTATCAAAATTGTAATTATGCTGTGAATTATATAAACATATTAGATGAGAGTTTCTGTCCTCAAGAGCTTATAAGCAATAGAAAACTGGAAGGAGGAAAGGTGGCATCAGGATGTGAAGAGACTTGTGTCATCCAGCATACACAATTCAAACCCGGTGAAGTCTTAGCCCCAGTCCAGCGGCCCTCCTGCTACTTGCTGTCTGCCTTGTTGTTTCGTTAAATTGGTATGTTTTACAAAAATATAAATAAATTAAAAATGCAGGCACCTAAGCAACTGACATACATTGGTAATTTAAATAATAATGAATTTCACTGTGATACTAGTCAGATTAATCCTTTTTTAAAGACCTGTAAGAACTATTCAGATGATGAAATTTTCTGAAAAGTCACTTTAATATTATATTAAAGATTGAGAATTTTAAAACAGAACACTAAGCTTTCTCACAGTGCTATTATCTGTACATTGTACACATGTATTTAGGAGAGAAATGAGTATTAGAAATCCTAATAGCAACTGTAACATATTCATTGATGTAGGAATGCTTGTTCGTATCTTCCTGAGCCTTTTACACTGATGCAGAGAGGGTGCAAGTGCCACAACCTGCAGTTGTTCAGTCCACATGCTTGCTGACAGACCAGGAAGGGCATTGCCTCCAGCATGCGAACAGAAGCTCCCCTTCTAGCTACACAAGCTCTGCTGGGATCACTCAGCATATCAGTGGATTTTAAACGTGGTGCTTTTCCCCTACGCATCTGTGTTGATTTTCTCATCACTGGAGTAAAATACTCCACCAAAACCTGCCCAGGATCTTGCTGACCATGTCTGGGCTTCACAAATTCTGCAAAGACCTTAAGGTCTCTCTGTGTGGGTATGAATTACAGCTCTGTTACTCAAACATGCAGGCTATGTTTTTTTTTAACTGCTCTTCACTGTAAGTGCCTGTGTCTTTGGTTTCTGCCACTGTGGTTCTCATCTGGTGTTTTCTAGGGATACTCTATGACTGGATACCTTGGTTTGGATAATAAATAGTATTGAATTTTTACTGGGATCTCACTTTATTTTCTCTTAGTTCCTCTACATTTTATTTTCTCAACTAGTTTTCCTGATTGTCAGGCAGAAGGTCAATAGCTGTTAAACAGGATGGAACTCAGTGCTGATGTCTGTCACTCCTAAGACCTCTCTCTCCAACACAATACCTTTTATGCATCATTATCCTCTGTTTTTGGGTCTACAGCCAAATTTTCGTTCCATGTGGCAACATAGCCAAGCCAATTTGAATTAAATTTGAGTAGGATTTATGTATCATATCTTTACTAAAATCCAAATGTATCAAATCCATCATGTTCCCTTCATCCACTAATTTTATAATTCTATTAAGAAAAGCAATTGGGTTTCTTCAGCACAATTTGCTGTTTGTAAATCCCTGGTACTCAAAATAGTTTTCCAAATCCTTGGGTGGCTACGGAGTTTTTTTTTTTCTTCCTATTATTTTACTAGCTGTAAGTATTTTTGAGAACTCTAAATTTGCCTATTTTCCTTCCTTAACAATCAAGGGAACAATCCCTTTTCTCTAATTTCCAGGCAACTTCCTAGTTTTTATGACTTATCGAAACTGTCGTTTGTGATGAACAAACAGTGTGTTTCTCATTTTCTTTAAAGCAGGTAAATAGATGTCTCTTCATCAGAAGCCCCAGTCCTGAATGTTTGACTGTATAGGCAGAGTACTATATATATGAGCCAAATGTGCTGTCAGTGAAAGAAATTCGTGGAAATCATTAACTTCTTAAGTGAATCTGGTCAGGCTTTTTGCCTTCTAATATCTAGTCTGGGCAAATGTTACTGCCTACTGAAGATATATCAGGAGGATATTTTTACATGATTTTTTTATAACGTTCATAAAAGTCTTCAAAATTACATAAGAATATAATTCAAATAAGCTACATACATATTCATGTATATATAAGCTAAAAGTGCTATTGAAGAAAGTCTACAAAAAAAAAAAAAGCTATCGGATCAGTAAAGGTATTTAGTCTCAGCATTGGGCTGGAGATCAGTCATGAAATAAATGCCAAACTAATCAACCTCTATAAATTCTAAGAGCTAAATTGGTTATAAATCCAAGCTTGGAATTTTACCGAAGTAAACAGAATCTGTGCTTTGATGGGGTGGGTGTCATATTCAATAATGTCAATCACCTATGCAACTTCAGAAGGCCTTTACTAGTGAGAAGGGTGGTTAGATGCTCTCAATCAGCTATCTTCTCACAAGTTCACTTCTCCAGAGATAAAGAAAACTCTTTTGTGTGCTGCACAGACTCATTAGACAAGTCCATGCAGCAGCAAGCCTCTTACTGCTTGCACCCGACCTCTGTTAGATAGCAGATCATTTGATATCCCCATGGCTGTCTCACACTTAGCACAGAGCTAAAGAGACGGATCCTATAGGAAGAAGAAACTTGCTTTGTGGCTTATTCTTTCCAAGGTAAACAACCTCTTGTGGACACTCCAGGAGATCAGTTCTCCTGGTGGACTGCCAGTTTAAAAAGAAAGGTTTCTTTGTCTTTAATCCTTGTGGTTCATACTTACTGTCTTGTAGCGCCGTCAATCAGATATGAGTTCACCATTGGAACCCTTTAGTTTAATTCAAACAGGTTTGCAATGGATCAGCACTACTGCACATGAATTTAAGCAGTCTTAGTGTGAGTGTTCAAGTCATTATTTGTCACAGAATGGAAGCTGATAGCTTTTGGTTCTTCTTTTGCATTGTTAAAATTTGAAATTGAATTGAAAATTGTTAAAATTGTTAAAATGCAGAACATATAAGAATCTTGTGAGAAATTCCAGCATTTTTTTATGGGAAAATTTGTATGAAATCCCTACAGAAGTAATGGGGAAAATACTAGCACAAACACTGGACGTTCAACATTTATTCATCAGCAAAATAAAAATACATTGGCATAATGATAAATTTCACAATTGCAATTTCACCCGCTAATCTTAAAATGAGATAAATGTTCTTATTTTTCTTGCAAACAAGATAATTACAGTAACCCTCTTACTCCTGAGCACGGCGATCGATTAGCAGCTCCTCTTCTGAAACCAAGATATTGATAGAAAATAGTTACTTAAAAGCTCCTCAAGATTAAATATATTTGGAACTCTATAAAAAAAAATCTGTACACCTATGTACATGTTTCTGCTAACTCGCAGGCTTCTCAGGTACATTAAGCATACACATCAGCAGGTGTGAATTGTGTACTGCATTTGGGTTGGAAGTGTAGAAGTTTGATCCCACTAACTCATGTGTCCTTAAAATAAAAGCTGGTTTGCTCGTAACTAGGAGCTATGCCTTGTATGTGTTCAAGAAGCATTTAGATGTTGTACTACTAGACGTGGTTTAGTGGGGAAATAGTGGTGGTAGGTGGATGGTTGGACTAGGTGATCTTGGAGGTCATTTCCAGCCCAAAGCCTAGACTCAGCAATATCCTTACAGTTAGAACAAGCTCTTGGCTCAGTTGTATGGCACTTCTGGATTCTAGTGGTAACTTGAGAAAGTAATCAAACACTTGCTATCAAAAACAAAGATGTTCTAAAGCCTTGGGAGAGTCATGGGTTCAGTGATGCATCCCTGCTTCAGAAAGACACTCAGCATTAGTATGGTGCTTGGTGGATCAGACGTCCTAGAGAAGGAGAGAGGTCTAAAGGTTCAGTGAGTCATACCACTGTTTATGAGACTTTGATAAGCTACTGATGGAATTGGTATCAATACAGAAAATGCCAAGGAAATTCACTACTATGTAGCCCTGTACTGTACCTAATGCTTAGTATTGTTGCACCCACATGTAGTCTTCGCATTTACACTAGAAGGCAACAGCCTTGTAGAAGTCAAGATGAGAAATGGCCAATTTCAACAATGGATCTAGAGAGAAAAGGATGGAACTACCTGTCTGGGCTACTCCACATAACTCCTCTCACAGGTTCTAAGTGATAAATGCTATAATAAACGTTGTTGGGGTGTTCTTCTCTCACGTACAACTTAAATTATGGACACCTTCTCCTGAAAGAAACAGACATGGGAGAGGGTCTCAGCTGGTGAGCAAAATTTATTCGTCACATAGGGCCATATTTGGTTTCTATATAATGAATCATCGCTGAGTCCAGGCATAGGCAGGGTAGAAAGAAGCAACAACAAATGAAAGAAGGGTATTAAATAATGATTGCCATAAAGACCAATCAGATTTACCCAACTCCCTGAAATTTAAACAAGAAAGCTTAGAAAATGAAAACCCAGTACATTTCAAAGAGATAAAGGGCAGTGTCTAAGTTAGCTGCAGAATGCAATAGCGGGATATTGAAGCAAGTTGTTTAGTCAGGCTTCTAAAACCCATTGTCAGCAATATGCAAATAAGACCTCCAACAATTTTTCATGCCTTCTGATCGCACCAAGAATGAGCACATTCACAGGAGACACACGCAACTGTAGAGCTAAGGTAAGAGAATGATGATGCCAACAGGCAATGGGAAAACGTCTAGAAAGTTGTGCTGGTGATGCAGCTTCCTTCAGATGAAGACCCTATGTAAGTCAGGTAAGATTGTAGTTTATGATGTTTTTTTTTTTTTTTTTTAATCACCACATTTCCATGTGGGCACTGATTTAGAACCACCTGCAATTTTACCAAAAGATCCCATTCTTTTCACCTCAGTTATCATCACCTTCAGCAGTGCATAGTACCTAACTATGAAGCCTGTGGCTACTAGGACAGCTGTCACTGTTTCTTATAGTCACTGCTCACTGGCATGGCTTACTATTAATTCAGCCTCTCTGCCACTTTCTCCACTGGCTTACCATTGAATCTTGAACCAAGCTCGATGACTGTAATACCCAGGATGTTCCATGTCAGTAGCAAGGCCTTCAAAAGATGGGATGGCATCTGATGGTGATGATCACTGCCACAGCAACGGGAAGCTGGAAGCTGTCACTAACTTCAGCCATTCGAGTCTGCTTCTTCAGCCACATCTTGACCAGCAAAAATAATCAGTGGACATACGTTATATATATATATATATATATACACGTATACTTGTAGTTTATAAAAAGCCTCCTCAGCATTGCCATCAATGTCCAAGCCCTGTCAGCATTCCTCTGCAGCTCCTGACCCCCAGGAGAAGAGGGGCAGCGAGACCAGATCATGCTTTTATTGGCAGGGACAGCTTCCTGTCCTGCTCACACCCTGTTCCCTCCAGGGGTGTTTAACCTTCATAGGTGCCTATGGCTGCCAGAGGGCAGCCCTGCTCTTGCCCTGCCATGCCCTGGCTTGGCTGTGGCCGCCCAGGTGAGTTCAGCAGCCCCAGGCCACGTGGCATCAGGGCAAACTGAGTCGTGGGGGTAGGGGGGGGCTGCACATCACCTGACCCCCTCCAGCCAATTCATGGAGACAGGACGTCAAGTTAATGAGCCCTCAGGCCTGTAATTAGCTGTCAATTACCTCAAATTAATCAACTCCTCGCCTAATTAAGCATCATCGGCAGGTGGGCAGAAAACGGGGCATTGTGCGGGAGCCATGAGAAAAGCATGGCTGGCAAACTTGGTTAGGATCAGCAGTGCATCCCCGGACGCTGAGCCACCGACACCCGGGCGCCCAGCCCTGCGTGCCGCTGTGGGGTTGAGAGGGGCTGGGGGCAGCCCAGAGGGCTCAGCAGCAGGGCAGCCTGCGGGTGCTGTGGCAACAGGCCCCACTGGGGCTGTTTTATTTATTTGTGACATTTTCCGTTCTTGTTTAACACTTGTGTCCTTTGTGTGCATGGCCAGTGAGGAGGAACCATGGCTGGGTCAGCCCAAATTACCCCTCTGTTTTCTCGGTCCGGTTGCTGATCTGTTTGCTTCCCACATTCATGTTGTTCACCGTCTCAGAGAACAGGGAATAAAACGCACTCCACACTCACGGAGCCAGGCGTACTCCGTTTCTGAGCACGCCTACTTGTGGAGTGGAGATTTTCATAAATGGAAAACGGAGTTTCAACAGGTATTAGTTACTACCGGTAAAAATGAGTCACATTGCATTTATTTTCCCGTGGAATTAACACAACAAAAACTCCTCCGGAGCTGCTTTTGGCGGCAGGAGAAGTTTCCTGCAGGGCTGGAGGGGAACAGGGCTCCTGCCAACTTTCAGATGTTAGCAGTGTGTAGGACGCAAGCTGTTCTCTGCTGGGCCAGGTCCTGCATTCTGCCTGCTAGACCCAGGCACTCACGCACTGAGCGAAGCCTTGTTTAGCTGCAGACAGATCGTGGTGTCTCTGAGCCATGAGAGAGAAGGGCTGAGGGAAGTGCGATTTCGCAATGAAAATATTGTGTGTGATATTAAAGTGAAAGGTTTTGATTACGCCTAGAAAGTCCTTTTTTTTTTTTTTTTTTTTTTTGTCCTGTGGGGCGAGATTATCACCCAGTGTGCTGGATTTGTGCTGCATTAGTGATCTCCAAGATTAGAGCAGAATCCCCGGATAACAAACAGGAACACAAGACGTCAATTTGTGACATAATAGCAATGGTAATGCAGCAATAATCATATTCAGCAGAAGAAGGATGTGGTGGAAAGTGAGTCAGATCTGGCTCTGAAGAGAAGAGCTGCCTGCTCGGAGAGGCTTTGATTAAAAATCACTGTCTTGTGTCCAGGGAGATGATTTTATGCTTTATTTCTGATAGAATGGAAAGGCAACAGCTTAGCACAGATCTGAAAAAAATTGGTGTGAATAACAACCAGTGACCAGAAGGTGAAGTGAGAGGTTGCAAGCTGCCCCTTGGTTCTGCTGGGTGTCTGTGCAGTTCCCAAAAGCCTTCTGGAAAAGGTGCGCACTGAATCTTGTTTCTGACGGCAGCACAAGCCCTGAGGATGGGTCTGCGGGAGTCCTCACCCTGCAGAGGCTGCCGTGGGGTGATGGGAGGGGTGGGGTGAGGGCCTGCACGCTGCCCTGCTGGGGTAGGAGCTGCGACCTGGCAGCTGGCCCAGCTCGGGGGATTAGAGGTGCCCCCACCTCCCAGCTCACATGGTGGCACAGGCCGCAGCCAGGGCCATGAGGCCCTCTTGTTTTTTTTTCTCTGCCTGTCCTGTTCTCAGTTGAGTGCTTATTACCACAGCAGGAGGCTTGGGCAGGGACACCCTCTGCACACGCGATGCTGAAGCTGATGAAATGCTGGGGGACCTCCCATCCCTTCTGTCCCCTGGGTCAAGCCACTTCCCAGAGCATGCACTGCCCTTCAGGATAGATCCCTCCCCTGCCCTCTTGGTGGGACTGCTCTGTGTTGGGAATCAGCAGCTACCACAGAACCCTCACTTCCATCAACCTTTCCACTTTCTACGAGTGTTTTCTTGCAGACCCCCCTCTCCATCACCGCCAGTCTCTTCCTTCAC
Source organism: Oreortyx pictus (assembly GCA_036925125.1). Classification (NCBI taxonomy): domain Eukaryota; kingdom Metazoa; phylum Chordata; class Aves; order Galliformes; family Odontophoridae; genus Oreortyx; species Oreortyx pictus. Next base: position 37,523,341 of record JAUPFR010000006.1, read on the forward strand.
TAGCTCTGCTCTTTGGGACCCATCAGGACACCTCTGAGGAGAAGCTGGGCAGGGGCATGCTCTGCAATGGCATCACCCGAGCCATAGGCAAGTATTGCTCTCCCACAACTGCGTGTTTATTCACAGGCAAGCTGAAGGCACACATTGATTTCAGCAGCTCATTTCCATTTAGAGCTGGAGTTCTTGCATCAAGGTTGACTAAGCATTTCTGTTATCAGCTCTCTTCTTAATCACACATAACTCTTTCAGTCTGTGCGTGTGAAGTTCTCTGGATCTGATCTCCGTCCAAGGGAGAGTAGCTGCTTTGATTTTACTGTGTTTGATGGCTGTGATGTTCACAAGCGTAAGGGTCCCAGTCACAGAAGCAATATCCCATAATCAACCAAAACTCTATCTTTCTAGAAATAAAATCAATCAAAGAAACAAATAAATACAAAATAGAAACAAAAGCAAACATAAGCAGGCACTACAAATCCATTACATTGAGATTGTCGGAGCAGCTTTCAGTGATCCACTGAAAATCAATTGCAACAGGGCTGAGATGTTTTGGGTCAAAAAGCTGTGCTTAGAGAGGCAACGTTATTGCTGGACTTCGGCAAGAAAGCACTTTTAATGGGCATCTTGATTCTCTGATGCCTGTTCATCACAATGCAATCCGCAATCATGTATCTGCACTGCTGCAGTCTCTTCCCATTCATACATGAAAATAACTTCATTGATAATTGGGGAACCTCGTGGAAAACAGTGACCAGCACCTCTGCCAGGGGCCAACTGTCCTCAACTCCTGCTGGTCACAGGCATCATCAGAGGCGCACAGCAACTTGTCACCATCAATCAACAAATGATGTTACACACCCTCTTCATAACAATTACTGCTTCCCAGAGCAAGTTTCTAGGCTTCTTTATGTTTTTACTTGTCTTACAGGGGATACAGTAGGCACTCTGATAAATGAAGAGAAAGGGCTACTTGATTTTCAGGGGATTTATGTGGCAGTTTCTCAACCCAGGACATCCTTTGTGCCATTCCTCATAGTCAGTATCACTGGCTGGCTGCAGATACAGCGCGCTGGACTCAGGAAGCTGATGGTCAGCATGGAGTGACACCACTGCTTTCCCTGCAAAGGAAAGCCACCTTCGGGTAGTCTCCATCCATAGCCTGGTAGCTAAAGCCCCAAACTCAAAAGATCAGAGCAGCATGGGGAACAGCAGTCAGTGCTGCAGCATGTCAGAGGTGCACCAGCTGAAGGCCCTGGCAGTGTCAGCCTGGACCCACCCCACCCTGGGCCATATCTGCCCAGCTGAGTTATGTGCCACTGAAATACAAACTCATGCCACTTTGTTCCCTGTCACCCCAGTGACTGAGCCACTCCTGTTTGTGAGGGGTGACTCTCAGGAGGAGTCACCTCATCAGCCATGCCCACGAGCAAGATTGTTGCATGGTCCCCTTGTGGCTGAGTCCCTCACCTGCCAGAAAGAGTGGTGAGGGGGACATAATGTTGTATAGGGACACTGACACCAACAGAGCAGAGTGTGTGTGAGCCTCAGGCTGGGGGCCACGCATGTGCAGTCTGTCTGAGGTAAGAGCTCTGGAGCTCCATCCACCTGTGGTCTGGGAGATGGGCCTGGCATCTTGAGACCATTGTAGGGAGCGAGCAGGGGCCATATGGAAGGCGCTGCCAAACAAGGCTGTTAAAGCAAATGCTGCAAATGAGTTTAGTAGACAGCCAGACATTTTGAGGAGGGGGGAGGCAGAGGGGGAGCGGAGGAGAGCAGGAGAAAGGGAGAACCTGGCACTGCGGCTGAGAGGGACCTGCCAGGACACGCTGTCTGGTGGGCAGCACACCTTTTGCTGTCACCCCAGGTGTCTTCTGATGCCCTAACTTCGAGACCTCTCAAAGAGAATATGGAACTAAGGTGTCATGCCCCCTTCTTTGTTTTTAATTACTTCTCATTTTAATCTTGATTTGCACGTCTATCTCTCAGAACTGGGCCAGGGACTCTACAAAGCCCTTGTCAGCAACTCCCCCAATAATAAACAGGAAAAGGCTTAAGGGGCAAATCACTTGCATGTTAATGAGACTGTTTGCTGGAGTCAAGAGAGAAAACAGCAAACAAACAAATGGACTGAATTCCAGCGGCAGCTGTTTGCTCCTTAATCTCGGCTCGTCAGAGCTGCCCTTTGATGGGACACAATCTACACAAACGATTGTGCTAAATCTTCTAATCTACGTCCTCATTATTACATCCCTTCTTACGCATGTAAATCAGGGACAAACTCATTTTAATATGTAGATAGATTATGGAAGGGAAGGGGAGGGGATTGGAGGGGAAAGGAGCTGCTGGTGGTGTCTGTGTCTGTCTGTTTGGAGGGGTGTTAATGAGCAACGTGTGGAGGGGGGCTGTCTGTGTAGACCCCCAGGATGAGGAGAGGAGGGCCAATTGTCAAGACAGAAGGTGGGATCTAAAAGGGCAAATACAGCAGAGCTGGTATGCTGGAGAAGACACAGCCACACGACAGCTTTGGCCATTGCCTTCAGCCTGTGTGCTCTGCTCCCAGCTCCATTGAAGTTGGATGCAGGAGGAACAGGCATGCAGGAGGGTTTGCTGGCAGCATAGTAAGAGGTGATGGGGCCCCAGTGATTTCCCTGGGTGCCTTACAGAGCAGGGTCTGCTTGCACAACATCACAGTCTCCCATCCCTCCTTGACTCACACTTCTCAAGCACTGTTGGTCAGGGAACTGTAGTTCAAACCAACCATCTTCACACAGGCTGGAGAAGTAAGCTAGCATCTCAAACTGCCAACAGCAAGGATAAAGCCTATGCTGCCTATAGGTGAATATCATTAGAGTTACAGTTACAATCTTAAGTAGCATTCTGAGTAGTTACTTAGATAATCAACACAGCAGTTGAAAAAAAGAGGTCTCCTTCATTTCTGTACCTCTGCCATCTCCTAATCCAAATACTAACTTGCAATCTGCCCTTTACCTTCTCCATACACTGGAACAACATAGGAGAACAACAAGGCTGTGCAGCTCCGGCACTGTTTATCTGAGCCACCTCTTTCCTCCAGGAGGAGCAGCCTCCTGGTAAAACAGGAAAAAATAATCTTAAACTAGCCTGATTAAATCACAATTTCCCCATCTCTTCACACTGGTCAAGGAAGAGTGTAGAAAATAAAGAGTAGGTAAAATGCAAAAAAAAGACAAGTATAGTAGAGCAGAGGCATGCAGGAACATAATCAGAAAGGCCAAGCATAAAATAAGTTTGCAAGCAGCAGGATCATCAAAGGGAACAAGAAATCATTCTGTAAATTCATTAGGAGCAAGAGGAAGACTAAGCAAAATATTGGATCACTTCTCAGTAGGCAGTGAAAATTATTGACAGAGCATAATGTTAGTGAAACTAATAACAGTGATAATGAGGCAAGATCCTGGCATATAACGAAGAAAGGATATGGTAAAGGTCATACTGTTGAGTTAGCTGTATTCAGATTTATTGGGTTTAATGAGCTTCATTTTAGGTACTTAGAGATTTGGCTACATCAGCCTCAGAATCACTAGTGACTGTCCTTCAGCACGACAACAGAACAAAAAGGCACTGCTCTTTAAAAAGTAAAGAGAAAGGTGGTGGTAATTGTCATCTTAATTATCACTCCCATAAAAATTCTGAAATAAACCGCTAAGTTATTTCCTAAGTTATTTCAAAGAAAAATTTAATAGTCAACTGTGTGCATTTTTCAAGGATCAGTTCTCTTCCAGTCATTCTAATTTCCTACTGTGAAAAGGCAACAGGTTTTGTAGACAAGAATGGTGCAAATATGTGTATCTTAACTTGAGTAAGTTGTTTGGTCTCCTTTTCAGAAAGGTGACTTTATGAGCAAACTAGGAGAATATAAATTAGTCAGAGTTGCCAAGGTACTTGAAAATCTACGCTCAGTGGTTTACAGTTAAAGAAAAGAATGCATTGAGAAGAGCTCCACAAAGATCTATTTTGGGTCTGGTTCTGTACAGTGATTTAATTAATAACGTGGATGTCAGAAGAAGACACAGACGTGGAAGATACTTGAAGTACACTGGAGGATAGGCTTAGCACTCGAAGTCATCTTGGTACACTGGGAAAGTGGTTGAAAAAAGCAATAGGAAACTTCAGTAAGAAACTATGCAAAGAATATTGGTGATGCTGAAAACAATTAAATGCATAAACATGGGTTGGGAAACAATTTGCTGAGCTGCAATTCCTCCAATAAACATTGGAATGAGTTACCGTCCCTGTCAAAAAAATAATGCTGATGCAAAAAGCAGACCTCATACTATGGAGAACAAATAAGACCACAATTGTCAAGACCTCTGGAAATTGTCTTTCCTTCTAAAAAGCATTTGTGAGCCTTTAGCTGTTTTTTATTTTTTTATTTTTATTTTTTAGCACAGGTTTGGCAGTGCCTTTCAGGAGGAATACTGGGGAGTCTCTAAAGGAGGGCAATGAGGATGATCACAGATCTGTTATGTGTCAGGTGAGGTAAAACTGAAAGAATTGGCGTTATGTAACTTGAATGAAGACCGTGAGGGGACAAGAAACAAATCACGGGTACAGAAATTGTAAAGAGGGAGGGAAAAAATCTGTCCTCCATAGTCACAGCAGGCACACAGTCCAGAAAAAAACACAGCATGAAGGACCTGGGTTAGATATTGGGACCAAAGTTAATGAGGATTAGAATAGAGACTAGAGGTGACACACTGGATGGGAGTATTTAGAAGCTTGACTGTCAGTCAAGAATGAGATGAGGATAGCTGGTAATACTGCAAAGAAAGTGATAGCCTCTCCCAGTTCAAATTTTTTGTAAGTTCATCTCCTCATTTCTGATACCCATCATCTAATCTTCAGCAGTATTTGAAATGGAAGTACGCAAAGACAGAAGAGACATAAAGAAGTGCCATTGATTCATTGACCCCATCACTACCCCCCTCACAAACACACAAACATATTTACTAACTAGGAATGATAATACAATTGAGACTTGAGAGATGACTGAACCCTTGAGATGAACAAATATTCTACTATCTTGCTAAAAGAAAAAGGCCTAGATTACTGCCAGACCTGTCCATGACTAATAGAGCTTCACTGCTTAAGTTAAAACAGTGTTGTAATCATCTGCCTCCCTGTCATCACCACCAGATACCTAATTTGAATGCTGGTACTGCTCCTCCCTGTTAGGGAGTCTAAATCAAGCAATGGCTTGGAGACTCACTATAAACTATGTACTTTAAAAGAGATAACTATTTCTTCAACATTTCCTTGGGGAAATCTTGAGAGGCTAGGAATGTATTAGGTTGGAATGAGTATCCACCTCAAATGATGGATTTTCAAGTACAGTTCGGAGATTTTTTCCTCGACCTCTCTCTCTCTCTGTTTTCAGTCTGTATTCTTGCCTTTTGTCATATTCTTTCTTTGGCCATATGCATTCCTGCTCCCGTGCCCTTGCCTGTCTGAAGAGCATAAAGCCTTCCGTACTTTATTTTGGGTTGAGTGATGGACCACAAGAAGGGTCAGGAAGAGGATAGAGGCCTAGATAGGCCTCAGACCTTAGTTTACTACATCTGGAATGAAAGATGGAAACATTCCTAGGCTCCATCTTTCTTCAAGCCACTGTGATCAGCTCACCATTTTGTTCCATTGCTTGTGCAGATTCTCTTTATGTCATATGCCAGGCCAGGATATTAGATCTGGTCTTCAAAGCTCTCTCAGAGTCGATTATGTCTGAGTCTGCATTTTCATCACAGCCCACCTATTCCTTTGGGAAAATGCAGTTGACTAAGTTCCTGATGAAGTAAATGAAACTGGAGATGAAATGGAGACAAATGTCAAATAAGTTTGGCTACTGAGTAAGTTTGTGGAAGAAGTGCACTGCTCCAAACTTGTGAAACAGAGAATAGCTTCCTTTTTCAACAATCTTTCCTCTCCAGTAGAAAAAAAGGCTTGATATTATAAAATACAATTAAAAACAAAACAAAATGGCAATGATGCTTTCCTAACAAACTGCAGGGAACTTGGAATTAACAGCAGCCAAAATGGTTTTGCAGTCACAAGTAGAAATGTTCTGAGGCTTTACAACTCTCAACAGCCCCTTTTTTTGCTTAAGGAAGGGCTGTATCAGGAAAGACATGAAGTGGACAGAAGACTGCAGGAAAACATATAAAAGAGGTTGAAGTGTAGACAAGGAGGGTGCAGTGTTGGGTGTGGTGTAGAGGTACGGAAGCCTTCTCTGTGGTCCATCAGAGCCAGGTGTGTGGCAATGCAAGGGTCAGCAGCACTGCAATGTCCCACATGACAAAATTCTCATAGATGTTCCTCTGGGGAATGTCTAGACCCAAATTTCATCTGACTGCTCCCCTTCATCCCATGCATTGCTGATCTCCACTTCATTTGTTGACTACCACTCCTTGTCTTGCTGCTAGCCCATATATGTAGTCTTCCTCATCAGATTTTGTACCTTTCTGGTAGCTGAGGGATTATTACTTCTCACCTCTTGATGATCACTTAAACAAATCAGGCACAATTATGTGTGGCTTGCAGACCCAAACCACAAATTCCCATTAGTATTCTTTTCTCTTCTCTAAACTCTGTGTAGTTTGACAGTACTTCTCTAAACAAAACAAAACATGTAAACAAGCACAGAAAATTTGAATCTTATTCCATAAGTAGAGCATTAACGGGCTGCTCCACAATGTCATGTTTCTGAACATGTAGCCAGCTCAATCTTATTTAGAGCTTTGCTGTACTGCAAATGTACATTGTTATCACACCAAACTATATTATTTTCAGTCCTCCTCACTGAGAAGTTGTCTGTCCCTCACCTTTGGCTTTGGAATTTTTCCCCTATGACAGTTTGCTGAATTGACAGTCATCTGTGTTCTCTTTACTGCATTCTAGTTCTCTCCCCAGTGGCAGAAATTCTTCCAACACTGTATTATCTGCAAATGGCATTAGTATGCAGCTTGGTCGGCTTTCTTGATCTTTTATTAAAATCTTAAGAACAACAGACTTAAACTCCACTGAGTCTGTCACTTGGAGTCATCTGGCTGCCTTCTCATTCTCACTGATAACTTCTATGCGAAAAGTCGCAATACATTCTTGCTAATATCTGAAAATTCATTCATGTTCTGCTAATTGGAAGTTCAAGAACAGATCTGAAAAGTGAATTTACTAACAGTAGTAAAAGTGCCAATGATGGTAAAAGAACTAAATGAACTGAAAATGAGCTAAATGAGTTCAACAAAGTCAAGTGTATTTCAGACGCTGGGCAAGGAAGTAACTTGAACTTGTTTCATTTTATTTTGTGTCCCTGGCAATTCAACCTGAATTTATTTTGTCTAACAAACTTGTGAGTTGTTTTCCCATGATTTACGTCAATGATACTCACTTCCCCTAACAGCTCCACAACACTAAGACAATTCAGTATGCACCTAAAAATTCCTTCTGTTGTGACAAAGTGACAGAAATTAGATTTTTGCCATAGAAATTGAGTTTAGCATTCTTTCTCTCTCTGGAAGATAAATTTATCTGTCATGCTTCTTTCTTCAGCACCTAGCTCTGTGGCATCCAAATGTAGCAGAAAAATAATAAACAGCTGCCCCAAACGAGAACTACTTTTTAATCTTCACTTTTGTTCTGAGGCAGATGAATATGCATTCATGCTGTTGCATTACTGCAGAAGCAGAATAATACCTTGTTTCCCTTAGAGTGGGATCCTTCTCACCTAGCTGTAGATGCCTGTGTCTGAGCTGGTCATGGAGTGCCTTTGTAGTCAATACCAAACTAGTTAGCTATCTTTCTAGTTGATAGCAATTTGATCAGTACAAGCAAAGGAGATGTGATTCATCTAATCAAATGTAGGCAACTATTTCAAGATAAGAGGAGTTCTGCCCCACGCTCCTTTGAGCCTGTTGACTAGATCCCCTATGACTAGTATGGGAATTAGCTCAATGTAGGCTCCCCACATGTTCACACTGGGGCTGATGAGTGCCATTGCCACACTGTGTTCTCTTTTAGGACAGTATTTGACTTCCAGATATCCATTCATTTGCTTTATAGTTCACATATAGATTACAATAAATAGAAGTGTTTGAGATGTTTTTTCCTACTGCTGCTGGCAAAATGTTTTAGTACAGATCCTCTGCAGTGCTTAACCTTGGGTCATGATGGCTCTCCTTGAAGGCTACATAACGTTTTTTCCCCTGTGGTATGAATTCAAGTTTCAGAACAAGCAGTGGGAAATTCAACCATGTCTGTCAAAGAGCACAGAGGCATTTCTGGGGAGTAAGAAAAAAGTCCCAGGGTTAGGATCAGGCCTACATGATGCTTTAGGTATGGCAGCTGGTTGTTGTTCATCTGCCCAGCAGCACTGGTGCTGAGTTGCTGATAGCTGAGAGACTTTTCATTGCTCAAGATAGCAGACCCTGGGCAAAGGGGATGGCACTTGTTCACGTGGAAAGCTTGGTGTGCCCATGGCTGAGCCAATCCTGCCCTGTCCTTTTGCCTTGGCAGAGGGCACCCAGGTCCCCAGAGATGGACAGTAACCCAGAGCTTTTCCTCGGGCTTTGCTAATATCCAGCACACAATATCTCAATATACACAGCATCTACCCTTGCACCTGAGTCCTTCCAGGGAGCAGGGGCAGCTCCTGGAGGCTCCTCATTAGGTCACCGGCCTCAGGAACCAGAATCTCCCCTCCCCCACCTCTGTACACAACTGTTCCTCATTTACATAAATTATCTCTATTCAATTATCTGTCCAGATGTCCGAATTGTGCCACCAATGATCTGTGAATGAATTAAAAATGGAATATAATTTAATAATAACTGATTAGAAGGAGATTAGTTGTTATATAAAAAGGAAAAACCAAGAGATAGCTAGTTGCCCTTAATCCGAGCCAATCCACAATAATTATAAAAATAGTCTCGCTTGCTCTCCTTCCCCATTTCTCTTCTTCTCCTCCCATTTTCTCTCTTTCTCATTTCTGCCTTTTTCTCTCTGTCCTTCCTTTCCTCTCTCGCCTCTCTTTTTTTTTTTGTTTGTTTTTTGGTGTTTTAGCCTCTGTCCCTCCCATGTCTACTCCCCACTTTCTCCTCCTGATTACACAAACCTACGTCAACCGAGTTAAAGCCCCCCCGGCTGCTCACATACCCAGGGAGCTGTGGATGTTCTGGCAGGAGCCGACCAACAAGAGCTTTCGGCTGCATTAATGTCCTGCCTTCCAAGCCATGTTAATGATTTGCCTTTATACTCTCACTTTTCTCTTAAACAATTTTGGAAACTCTGCCTTTTCTCTTGGTCCTTAATCCAAACTCTTTTCAGGTTTCCCTCCTTGTGCCTTCTGGAGTTGTGCAGAGTGATTTCTATATTGTGTTGGGTTTAATAAAACAACATGTAGCATGGAGCCCCTGGCTCTTCCTCTTGCACTGGGAAGAACCAGCAACAAGCCCTAAGCCCCTGCGGGGCCAGCACAGCATCAGTGGAGTAGATTTTTCCAGGAAATCTGTCATCAGTTTATTTTTCAGTGCTAGTCCCTCTTCTCCCAAGCATACAGCCACAATACCTTTGAGCAAGGCTGAAAGAGAGAGTGAAAAACACGTCTAGGTATTGGAGGCAGAAAAAATGCTGAGAAAAATACAATGCACAGAGAGATAGTGATAGGACAAGGCAGAATGGTTTTAAACTATACAAAAGGAGATTTAGATTAGATGATAAGGGGATATTCTTTACGCGGAGAGTGGTGAGGCCCTGGCACTGCTGCCCAGAGAAGCTGTGGGTACCCCATGCCTGGAGGCACTGAAAGCCAGGATGAATGTGGCCCCTGGTAGCCTGAGTTGGTGGGGAGCAGCCCTGCACATGGCAGAGTTTGGGACTGGGTGGGCTTTAAGGTCACTCCAACACAAGTCTTTCTGTGATCCCATGATTCTATGATCCTATGGGTACCCTGCTAGCCAAATGCTCCGTGGGTGTCTTCCACTGCTCCCTGCCTTGTCCCTCCCAGCTGTGACCCATCCACATCAGCTGGGGCTTCTGACACAAACCTCTATCACGTCAGGACTTGCAATGGCATAAAGCTGAGTAACAGAAAACTTGTATGAGTTTATTTGTATTCCTCGTAAATTAGAACAGGGAAGAAAAATATTTACTGTTCTTCATTGCTGTGCTAGGGCGGACAGTTTATCTCAAGTAATTTCATAACATGACTTTGAAAACATCAGTTAACAATTTAGTCACATTTACCACCTAGTTCAGCGTGGGCATTATTAGAGGCGGGCAGTGATGGTGCTACTAAAGGTGTGTAAATGCTTTGTATTTTGGAAAAAAAAGTGTTATGTTCTGTTTTATAAATCCATCTCTTCAGCCCACATGAAAGTGCAGTGCACCTCGGTATATATTGCAGAGATTCAAAGTTAAAGAAATTACTGAACTGTTTCCCTACCATTAATTTTCCTAGGTTTAGATTTATGTTAGAAGATGTGTGAACTGGAAGCATAATCATACCCTTAAAACACCTTACCTGTTCATCCTCCCTTTTTTGCATGGTTTCCATCAGAGTTCCAGTATGAACTTTTTTAGTAATTATTAACCTCTAGAGGAACCTCAGTTTGGAATGGTTGTTTGTGTTGGTGGTTGTTAAGGAGATTTTCAGGGAAAGGATGTTCACTGACAACAATGTATTGTCTTCCCATCCAGTTCCATCCAATAGGACACCTGTGTGCATCTCCTGGGAGCCCCGCTCAGCACAAAGCACAGCAATGCAGACACTGGAATACTTGCATTTAGTATGCATCCTGGATCCAGAAACAATCTTCAATAGAGACAGACTCTGTAGGCACCCATTGCAGCCTGTGCCAAACCAGTAAGTGTTGTTCATACTCAAGCACATATCTGAGAAAGTTTGAAGCAGGAAAGATCATTCCTCAGGTAAACAGCTTCAACGTTTGGATATTAGAGGTCATCATAAATCAGTTCCTGATACTGTGGGAAATGGAAACACTTTTAAAAATCTTCACTCTATTAAGAATTAACATTACAGTTTTAATTCTGCCTTATAACTTAATTTATGTTACATTTTATACCGGCCATCAGTTTTGTGCTGACAGATCAGCAAAGTGCTGCCTGCAGCACATACACCTGTCGCTGGCCACAAACAGTGACTAAAAACTGAGACAGTTGTCTCCAAGTTTATATTTTAAAATCATTCAGGCCATCAGAAACTTCATGCCCTATGAACTAATTCACTGTTTTGGCAGCACAAAGTTTCTCTGCTGTGTTACAATGATAGAACGTTACAGCAGTTTAATATTCACCCAATACCATGCAGCAAATGTACTTAGCAGTTTGAAAATTATAATGAAAATAGATTCCAATGATTTGTCATGACGTAGTGTGGTAATAGACAATAATATAAAATGAAAATGCATAAATAAACATGAGAAAATACATTTCAGAACATTTTTCAAAATATATTGTTAAAGGAATTTCTGTAAGAAACTACTTCTCTGTCAAAACTCTAAACATTTCCGTCAGCTTTTTCCAATAAGAAGCTCTTTAAAAACTGTCTGGCCTACTCTATTAATTATCTTCACTGTTAAAAATCCAAGCCTTATATTAATACTTATATTTAATTAAATTAATTAATTTAATTATGAATTAGTTAGCTTGACCCTCCGGTGCTGAATCCTGTTATGTCTTTGTCTAATAAATTAAAGAACCTTCCATCCTCAGAAAGCGTCTCTCCTAATGACTTACAGAGGGTGACCAAGCCACCTCCTAATTTTCGCCCTGACAAGCTGAATAGATTGAACTTCTTAATTTTCACTGTATGACAGGTTTTCCAGTTCGATTTCTGATGCTCCTGTCTGAATATTTTCCGATTCTTTAGTGGTTTTTTTTGAACCTTGAGGTACAAGGAGTAGACCCCATTGTGATATGATCCTGGGATGCTAATGCTATCCAATTCTGCTATTTAATATTTTCTTCCCCATATCTCCAGAAACTGCATAGCTCTGATAAAGCAGATTACATGAAAGATCCACGTTTAGATTTTATTATCTGTCACATTTCCTACATCCGCCTCCCAGCCACCACTTACCATGACAGCATCTCCCATCCTGTGACCTTCATTTTCTATTCAGAGATATATGATCTTGCATTTGGCTATATTAAAATCACATATTGTTCAAATGAGCAGAGCCTGCCAAGTGATCCAGATTGCTTGGTATAACTGACCTGCTCCCATCATTATTTATCATGCCACCAATTTTTATGTCAAGTGAAAATAATTACCAGCATTGATTTCATATTTTCTTCCAAGTCACTACAAAAATACTACAGGGTACTGTGGACCAAGAAACGATCTCAAGGAAATGTATCTCCAAGGCTTCTCCACCAGTGGGCAATTTCTCAGAACCACTAATTAGTCCATTTGTAATTCACTTAATGTGCGTTATTTCAGCTTTATGTTGAGCTAATTTAATGTTTTGTTTTAAAAAAGATCATGAGCTGACAAGGGAACAGCTGAGGAGACAGCAAGGCATGTTGTGACAACACAAGCCACCTCATTTCAGTAGCTTTTTCATCTGATTGGAAATAGCATGGTGCCTGTAATAGCAGGATCTGCTTTCTGTGTTGGTTCTGATGGCTCCCTGGTGACACGGGGCCACCTCCAGGTCACATATATGCTGAGAAAATGCTTCTCACTAGGTAGCACCTTGTGCAGAATGTTCCATGGCCGGGATTTCCCTTGGTTGCAGAACTGATAGGCTGAGGCCATTGGGATAAAATCCAACAAGACCAAGTGTTGGGTCCTGCACTTGGTTGACAACAACCCCATGCAGTGCTACTTCTTGGGGCAGAGTGGGCAGAAGGTAGTGCAGAGGAAAAGGATCTGGGGATGCTGTTCATTGCTCAGCGGAACATGAGACAGCAGTGTTCCCAGGTGGCCAAGAAAGCCAAGGGCATCCTGGCTTGTGTCAGAAATTCACGAAGGTGTTGATTGTCCCTCTGTATTCAGCCCTAGTGAGGCCACATCTTGAGTACTGTGTTCAGTTTTGGGTCCCTCCCTACAAGAAAGACACTGAAGCGCATCCAGAGGAGGGCAATGAAGCTGGTGAAGGGTCTGGAGAAGAAGTGTTACAAGGAGCAGCTTAGGGAAATGAGATTGTTCAATCTGAAGGAGACTCAAGTGAGACCTTATTTCCCTCTGCAACTCCCTGAAAAGAGGTTTTGGTGAGGTGGGGGTCAGCCTCTTCTCCCTGGTAACAGTGATAAGACGAGAGGGAATGGCCTCAAGTTGTGCCAAGGGAAGGTTCAGGTTGGATGTCGGAGAAACTTCTTCTCATGGAGAGTGGTGAGGCACTGGAACGGACAGCCCTGGGAGCCAGTGGAGGTGTCCAGTAAACATGTGGATCTGCCGGTGGATGTGGCACTGAGGGAGATGCTTTAGTGGGCGTGGTGGTGACGGCTTGATGGTTGGACTGAACGATCTTAGAGGTCTTTTCCAGCCTTAACGGTTCTATGGCTACGCCGGGTCCCGCTAGGTTCACCGTGCTCCTGTCGGCCGCAGATTGTCACCACTGCAGGAGCTTTACTGGGACACGCAGGTAGGGGGCTGAGCAAAGCTGCCAGTCCTGAGGCAAATGGGGGTCCCTCCTCGGCTGCCGCCGGAGCTGCCGCCGGTAATTAGCAGCATTAGCGGAAGGAAAGTTGCCTGCTCTGATCTCCCGTCCCGAGGCCACAAGGTCCCCGGGTGCTCTCCTTCCCTTTCCTCACTGCTCCATTGCACGCCGAGCGGCCCCCTCCCGCCCTCTCAGCAGCCAGGGAGGCTCCCGCTTGTATTTACCAGCAAATGATTAATTGCGGCTCTACGCTCACCGCTAATGCTGCTAATCCGAGCGGCTGCGTGTTCGCCCGCTCGCCCGGTGCCAGACCCAGTGGGCGGAGGGGCGAGCGGCGGCCGGGGGCCGGGGGCCAGGCCGGGCTGTAATTACTCCCCAGACAAATCTCCGCCAACAGAGGAGCAGGGAAATCTCTGCCCATATTGCAGGGGCTGCAGCCCCCACCCGCGGGATAATTTGAGACTCAAATCCCAGCAAAGACCTGCTACAAATTGCTGCAAATTAAGCTGATTTTGCCCCGAATGAGGGATTTTCTGCTGCAGATCAGCCCTTCCCGGAGCTGATGAGGTGGGGATTAGAGAGGGGACTGAAATCAAAGGGACAGGATGGTGCGGGAGGGGGGAGCGGGAGAGGGGAGCCCAGCAGTGAAAGTCCTGGGGCATTAACACTTATTGATTTCTACTTTGCTGACATTTTATTCTATTACCAAGTTTCCGATTAGCCTCGCACTGGGATCCGTGGCAGACGAAGCAGGGTGCAGGCACAGGGCTGAGGGGTGCAGGCAAGTTGGCTCGGAGGAAACAGCACCTCTGGGGCTCCTGGGCTGTACAAACCACGACGAGGCCCTGAACAAGCCCTGGGAGGACTGGAGATACTGTGGCTGCTGCTTCAAAGGGACTGCCTTCCTAATTCTAATTCCTTACAACCCCCCAGGTAACATACACACACAATGTGAGGAGCCCACGTACCCCTTTCCAGCACCCGTCTGTCTATCCATCTCCCCATCCCTTCTTCTTCTCTTTCCTCCCCTCATCAGGATCCTCATTTCCATCTGTTTAAACAGCAGCAACGATGTATGTTGCAGGTATTTCAAATTGCACCATTAAAGATTTTATGTTGTGGATGTTAAAATTAAAAAGATATATGTGCAAATAGTCACTACGAATTTAATCAACTTGATTTAATACTAATAGGAAACAGCAAATGGAATTTATGACTCAAAAAGAAGTGATTTTTTTTTAAATAAATAGAAGTACTTTGTGCAAAACAGAAAAAAATCCCAATCTGAAGAGTTTATTAGAGTCTAATCCCCCAACAACAACCGAAACCGGGGCTGCCCACCCAATAATCCTGGCTGCCATTAAAATATTAAAGATAAATCTAATCGTCTCTTTATCCAAAATAAGCGACTTTTATGCGGAGAGAAAATGTCTAACCCTTTGGGAAGAGAATTACTCCTAATGCATCAAATGGAATTCAGTCAGGATGGCAAAACTAGGTTTAAAAGCAAATGAGATGGTAATAGAGATAAAGGCCAGTATAACAAATTAAAAACACTCATTTACACGAATTAAAATCCCTCCTAAATGGGTTCCGAGTAAGGAGGCCACTGGACAGTCTTGGTTCTTCTTGGTGCACAGGGTGCAGGCGAATGTGGGGAAGGCAAGGTGCAGTGCTGAGCTGAAGGGAAGGCATTTTCCTCCTGACCTCACATCCCACAGGCAGTGTTCATCCGCGTCCTACCATGGCCCCGTGCTGCTACTCCGGACCCACACACACTTGAGGTTGTTCCAGCCCATGTCTTTCCAACAGCTGCCTCTGTCCCAGCACCAGCAGATGCCGTGTTCCTTGGGATGTGTCTATTCCACCCATGCTCTGTAGTTTGGGCACTTGATTTCCCCATGCCCCAGGACTCCTAGCATGCGGTCACAATGTCAGATCATGTTGAGATTGTTGGTGTATCACCAGCTTGGGCTTGGTGAGCCCACCCTTCTGGTGAACGCACCTGAACGCACATCCCACCAGGAGTATTGCTTCCCAGTGCCATGAGTCGAACCCAAGGCATACTCCCAGACCAGTTGCTGGTGGCAATGGTTTACAGCCAAGCATGTTTTCCAGAACTTGGGAGACAATTCTCTCACAATCAACTTCATATAAGGCATCTGATAAATCTACAAGAACAGAGCTTTACCTGCTTAGAGTTTTCCTTCCAGTATGGAGCATAGACATTTCTATAGTGAGAAAATGACAGGTAGTGAAATTGGAATGGTCACTATTAGCGACATGTGACATGAAGAATCATGTGGAAGTGGCACTGAGGGACAAGCTTTAGTGGGCATAGCGGTGATGGTCAGAGTAGATGATCTTAGTGGTCTTTTCCAGCCTCAGTGATTCTATGATTCTGTGATTCTATGACATGAATAAGAGCAGGTCTCTGTAGGACTGGAACTTCAGACTGCTTGAGATTTCCCAACATCATTTTTGTTCACTTTATAATTTTAAGATTCTTGACGCAATTTTATAGGCAAGATAAATTAGTTAATGCTTAGAGTCTTCAAAAAAGAAAAAAAAAGTGTTTCTTCCTCTTAGAAAAATAGCTCTCTCCTCTTCCCTAATTTCGTCTTTAGTTTTTACCCATCGTAGAAAGCTTCTGTGTTCAGAATAGCATTGGGTAAAGCAATGTTCTTGACAACTTGTCTTCTTATTCATAGAAGCGTAGCAATTACAACTCATAGTGACAGAAACATAGAATCACTTATATCATCTAGTCCAACCGTCCACCCACCAATATTTCTCAACTAAACCATGCCCCTTAGTATCACATCTACACACTTCTTGAATGCCCCCGGGCACGGTGAATCCACCACCTCCCTGGGCAGCCCATTCCAGTAGCTCACCACTCTTTTGGAGAATAATTTTTTCCTAAAAATCAACTTGAACATATCCTGGAACAACTTGAGGCCATTCCCCCAGCAGGTCCTTAGAACTCTCTCTATTCACTTTTTTTCTTTTCTAATAAATCAATACCACAAGCACTTGAATCTAGTTGAATAAAAATACACTCAGCTGTTCCAGAACAGTAAAGAACACACCTACATTGGTAGTAAGCTTGTTTGAAAAAGAGACAGAAATATTTACTTGTTTAATATTATTCTCTTCTATATTAGGGGTTAGGGAACAGTGACAAGAAGCCTCTGGTTTCACCCCATCCAGCACTGCCTGCTATCAGTGGTAGGATCAGAGCCTGAGTAACCACTCCAGAGTTGCTCAAAGGGTGAATGTCCTTCCCACTCAAAGTACAGATAATAGAATAGCCAATATGTGCAGTTCCCAGAAGTCTTTGGGTCCCATCCTTACACCTCTGCAGGCCCATGCAGGGAAGTTGTCTAACCCCTTGCGCTGAGCAGGACAGAGCTGCTGACCATCCTTGTCACAGGAGAGGGGAATGGCTTCTGTGCAATCCAAGGGGGGTGGTCCTGGCAACTGGATGCTACACAGCATGACTGGAGCTCAGATGCAGAAGTAAACAACAGAGCTGTGTCTGCATCAGGATGGAAGATGTCTTGCTGCTTAGTGAAATCCTCGCTCTGCTCAGCATCGGTGGAGTCCTGACAACTTTGGTAGGCTGAGTATTCTCCCAGGGGTTAAGATGTGCAATACCCTGACAATACCTGGGTAATTCAGAGCAAACCAAAATAGCAAGGTATGCTCCGAGCTGCAGTAACTCAGCCAGCAGGTGCCAGCTGTGAGCATTTAGCAACGGGCATGGCAGGTGCCATAATCTCCTTGTCATCTCGTGCTTTGTATCTCCAGTGATTATTTAGGAATCAACGCACTGGCATGTAAAGAAAAACAAGTGCCCCACAGGACTCTAATATATCAGACATCAGAAGCCTCTAAGGTTCTTGTTTGTTCCTAAAGGAATGTGTCTGACAACTTGAGCTCTGTGGAATCGAAGATTTTAAGGCCTGAAGAGAATGTTACCATCTTCTAGCCTGAACTTCAGCATAAAACAGGCTACAAAACTGCACCAAATAACTCTTGAATTAGAGCAATGGCTTCTGGATGAGTTATAGATCATCTCTTAAAAAGACTTTCAGCCTTGGTTTGAAGACTTTATGTGACAGAGAGAATCTATGACATCTGTGGATAGGTAGCTTCAGTCCCTCCTTGTGCCTCAGCAGTTTTTATTAATACAGCAAGTGTTTGTTCTTGTCATATTAGCATTCTTATGCCCTATATCCATCTACAGTGCAACATATGGCAACAGGATAATGAAAATGCCCAGTGTCTGTGACTACAGTAGATCACAAGTTAAAGAACAGCTAAAATATAAATGGACTAGAAGAGACTTTTATACAAAGTATTTTTCCCCATGTAGGATTTGAAAAGAGAGAGGCAGAATTGGTGTTGTCATTTCCACAGTGGAACAAGCAGAGGAGACCAGGACAGGTGAGGCTGCACTGGAAGGACCAAAAAGCCATTGTGGAGGAATGGAAGAGCACGGGCACATCAGGTCTGTGACCCAGTGAGTGAATACCCATTGCAGCTTGTTGAAACAAAAGGCAAGATGACTTTGAACCAGGTGCTGAATGAAGTGACAAACAACACGTGGTAGAGACAGAGGAGAAGTGACATTTCTTTGCAGACTGAGGGAGTGATGGTGACAACACTGCTTCTGTTGGAATTCAGAGTGTCCATGGATGCAAGAAGAGGTTGGGAGAAAGTCAAGAGCGGGTGAATCATAGAAAAGAATAATAGGAAAGCTTAGGTGGGAAGTGACCTTAAAGTCCACCCAGTCCCAACCCTCACCCATGGGTGAGGCTGCACCCCACCAGCTCAGGCTACCCAGGACCCCACCCAGCCCGGCCTCAAGTGCCTCCAGGGGTGGGGCATTAAATACATGTGATCAGGATGGAAGATGGATTTGCAGACAGAGATGAGAAAAAAGTTCAGCATCAAAGTTAATGCAGCAGAACAATGGGAGAAGACGAAGTATGTGTTGGATCATGAATATGTGAGGAGGATCTGAGGCTTCTGAGGGTCTCTCCCCAGGAGAGCATCAGAGTTGTTAGGATGAGGAAAGCTCCAATAAAGCCAATATTTACCCTGATCATGGCAGGCTGAAAAGGTTGCCGGAGATTAATCGTAGAGATATTGAAATGTAAGTAAGTGTTCACTGACTTAAGTCCACTGGACTTACTGAAACATGAGTTTGGTTTCCTAATCACAGGAACTCTGCTAGCTTGCAGAGAGGCAAAGAGCAATGAGAGCAGGCATATTAAAAAGCAGACTGACAAACATGGAGCTCTGTAGCTCAGTGACCAGAGTCACAAAGAACTTGGCAGAGGGAGAGCAAGCTGTCCTCACAGCCCTGGGTCATGGCCAGAAAAGGGAGGGACTTCAGCTCCCCCAGGGTAGCAGTGAGGTGAGACTGTGCAGGTGCATTGGGTGGAGCCACACTGCAAAGGCAGCGAACGCCCTGGTGGGCAGGTGGGGAAGTGTTGGGAAGAAAGCCATGAAACCGTGAGGAATTACATGCGTAATTCTACAGGCTGACAGTGCTTTAATTTTGTATAATCTGTGGAATGAACTGCTGTGCTTGCTTCAGATCACTGCTGCCACTCAGGGAGGCACAAAGCGACAGGGGTGGCACCTGGTGCAGAGAGGACCTCAGGCAGATAAGCTCCAACGGACTTGAGCTGGAAAGTGTGGTCATCTTCAAATAATTGTGTCTGTTCTTGGGTAGGGTTGCAAAGTCAGGTCTGGAAGAAGCAAGAGAGGGTAGGGGCATGGCCGTAGAAATTTGAGAACATGGACTCAGTCTGAAATGCAGCCTCCATGCATCACCACACCATGTGTGAGCCCAGGAAAGTTCTTCAGGCACAGGTGCCATGTGCAGGTACTTGCCCCAGAATCTGTGCTCATCAGGAGAGCCGCAGAATTTCAAAGGGCTTGAGATATGGTGGTCTGACAAGAAAAGGTCTTACCACAGTGAGAGTGCCCTTGGTTTGACTAGGGAAGGTGTGACACCTGGCACCTGCAGCAGCCCCCAAATCTTTTGCAGGCCTAAACTCTAAATTGGAATTCCCCAAACCCACAGAGCACAGCATATGGGCTGCCTGGGGCTGTTAGGCAATCCCAAAGGACTATGGCCATCCTGAGCAGATCCCAGTTTCTGTAACCATTCCCATTTGTAGTGGCACATGCTGTTAAGAGGCCACCTGCTTGAGTGAGTGACGCAGGCAATGCCTGAGGATCTCTCTTCAATGAATGTTGAAAAGGTTGGGATCAGGCACTTGGGATGAGGTGTGTGGCACCTGTCCACGGGTGGTGAGAGGTGCTCTCAGCTACCACGGCACCTTGTGGCTCAGGATCTGCCCATGGGCAGGTGGAGTTGGTCCTCTGATGACACAATTCAGATGTTTCTCCGGTACATAACACTCAGCCCTACCTTGCTTCAAGGAACACAGCTCAGTCCTGAGGTACCCTCCATGCACCCCAATTCCCTGCAGACCAAGCGTTGATCCTGGTGTGAGCCACAGCCCCGGTGACCCGGTGATTTCTACCCAGGCTCTTCCAAGTATCACTCCCCAGGTCCGCCACCCCACGGGCCGGAGCTTCGCTTATGCGGCCGGGCCCCGACCCACCGAGCCCAGCTCCCAGGCTTGCCCCACCGGGCACCGGCTCCACCGCCGCCGGTGCCGGTAGCGGCTTTTTGGCATCCCTAATCGCGGCTGGCCCCTGTGATTGGCTGCGCGGCTCTGACCCCGCTCGGGCTCCCGGCTGGGCGGATAAAAGGGGCCTGAGCCGGGGGCTCCCAGGCATTCCCGGAGCGGGCACCAGGGACCGACGGCCTCAGCATGACGGGCAAAGCGGGCGCGGCGTTGGCCCCCAGCCTGCCCGGCAAGCCCAAGCCCGACGGCGCGGCCGCCGCCGCCCCACCGCCGCCGCCCCCCGCGGCGGGAGCCAAGCCCAGCTCCGGGCCCACCCCTCCTCGCTGCACCGGCTTCGGCATCCAGGAGATCCTGGGCTTGAACAAGGAACCGCCGTCGCACCCGCGGGCCGCCCTGGACTCGCTGCCTGCCGGGCACCTGCTGGCGGCCCGCTCCGTCCTCAGTCCCGCCGGGGTGGGCGGCGTGGGCATGGGGCTGCTGGGGGCCGGCGGCATCCCCGGCTTCTATGCGCAGCCCACCTTTCTGGAGGTGCTCTCCGATCCGCAGAGCGTCCACTTGCAGCCTTTGGCCCGGGCCCCCGGGCAGCTGGACAGCAGCCAGACGGCCAGTTCAGGTAGGCACGGCCCCGGCCCCCGGGGGCACCGCCGCCCGCGGGCACCTTCGGAGCCCCGCACCAGGCGGCAGAGAGGTGATTTCGTTTCGGAACCGAGGAGGAGGAGGAAAAGAACGAGGGAGCTCGGGACCGGCCCTTCCCGGCTGGGGCCGCGGCCGCGCTGTGACGGCCCGGCTCTTGGCTGCACCGACCACCGGAGGAACGGCCCTTCCCCGGCCCCGGCCGCCCTAACTCGTTACCGGGGAATTAAGGCCCGCTCCCATCCCGTTCCTAGACGGCGACGGCCGCCCGCGGGCCCCGCTCCCAGCCCGCCTCCCTCCCTCCGGGGCGGCGTGCGGCGGTGTTCCGCTTCGTCCCCGAGCATCCTCCCGGAGCCGCCGGACCGGGCCGTGCCCGCCGCCCCCTCCCGCAGCGCGGCCGCCGGGATTGCGGAGCCTCGGCCGGTGGCTGCTGGGCGGAGGAGGGCGGGGAGCGGCCGGAGCTCGGGGCTAAGGCGGCCCGCACCGAAACGCACCCGAGCCCCGGCTGCTCCCGCGGGACGAAGGCGGCACCGCCCTGCCCGCAACACCCCCGGCCCGGCCACCCTCGGGACGCGCGGCGACCGCGGGCAGATGCCATTCCCGGTGATGTTTTTCCCGGTGGCTGCAGCAGCCGTTATTTTTCCGCCTTTCCGGCGTTGCCGCGGAGCGGCGCGGGTTCCCCGGCCCGGGGCAGGAGGCAGCGGGCTCCCGGGCGCGGGGAGGGCACCGCGGCTCCCTCCATTTCCTACGTTTTGTTGAGATCGCGGGCTCCGCTTTTCGGCGGCGCGACAACGGCAGCCCCGCGAACGACTCCGGGCGACATAAGGGACGGCGAGAGCCCGCTCCCGGCCCGCAGCCCTTCCCGGAGGGGCACGTTGTCCCCGAGGCACCCGCAGCGGGATCCGAGCCGGGGCCGGGCTGCTGCTGCCCGCCGTCCCCGGCCGCGCCGCGATCGCAACGAAAGCTCCGGGCGGAGTCGCCGGAGAGAGCGGAGCAGCGGGGCCCCGGCGGGGAGCGAGCCCCAGCCCACGGCCGCTGCCCTTCTCTCCGCAGATTCCGAGGATGTCTCCTCCAGCGACCGCAAAATGTCCAAATCTTCCCTCAATCAGAGCAAGAAACGAAAGAAGAGACGGCACAGGTAAGCAGAGCCCCGCGGCCCCTCCCGGCAACCGGCAGAGCCGGGCTCCTCTGCCGCTTCGCGACCACAACAAATGGGATTCGGGACGTGGCCGTAGGGAGCGGGGAATTGCCACGAGGGTCAGGTTATTTTGTTTTGGTTTCGTTTGGTTTGGTTTTCTGGCTGCGGGTTAGGGTTAAAAAAAAAAAATAAAAAAATCCCTAACTCGTCCCAGAGCGAAACTGTGAAATAATCAAAAGTGCCCATTGCTTCACGCATTCCAACCTCAAAATGGGCTGTCGGCAAGGGACGGTTTCTATCAACGCTCTCTACGTATTATTACTTAAAAATGAATGTTTCGCCGATAGATGTAATAGTCGGGAGATAGTCCCAGCCCGCAGAATGTCTGGAGATTCGCTCTGGGGGATGCTCGGGGGCTCGCTTCCCCTCGGAGCGCTCCGGTATAACGCTTCCCCTCGCTCCTCCCGCAGTGAAAACGGAGTTGGGTGTCCGTGCTTTAAAATCGAACCGAACCTCCCGCTCCGGGTCCTGGCACCGCTGCGGCCGCAGGGCCGGGACAAAGGCACCTGGGCACCGTCCTTCGGGGGTGACTCAGGAGCAATTAATTCAATCCCTCCGCGGGGCGGGAGGTGGATTAAAGGTGCCCCAGCGAAAGCTCAGCCTCGGGATCCGGGTTCGGGGGATCCGAGCTGGAGATGCGGGGTTCGGGCCGGTGCCGCTCCGGAGCCAACGCCGATTCGTTTGTTATTTTGCGAGAGAAAACGGCATACGAATCGGTTCCATTTCCAGCTCCAGACAGCAGCGGACCCGTAACACTGATCGGTGGTTGTGTATTCTGTAAGAAATGGTTAAGGGCTGAGTTCTCACCGAGGCAGGTGACCGGCCGGCTGCTCGCAAAGAGCTGCAGGACGTGAGAGGCGAACGGCGGAGCGAGGGGTGTACTGCACAGGGCCGGGGAGAGCCGGGTGGGAAACGCATCCGAACGGGGAACGCCGTCCCTCTGCTCCGGGAGAGAGGAGACGTCGGAGCAGCCGTGCGCCGTCCCCAGGCTTCCCGCAATTGTCGGAACGAAAAGTGTTGGAAAAGAGAATTGGATTTCGTTGTGAATGGAAACCGGGAGCTGAAGGCGGGCGGGTGCCTCGCATTTGCATGCTGCTTTTGTAGGTAATGCCATCGATCTGGCCGAATCGTTCAGGCTCTAAATAGCGGAGGATATTTCTGAGACTTTCTGTTTGTGCTCTCGGCAATTCTGTGGCTTGTTCTGGAACTCTTGCATATTTTTAGAAAACGATTATTATTTTTTTTAATTCTTTATTTCTCCCTTACGGGAGCTGCGTGTTACCTAGCATGGTAATAATTCACGTATTTACCTGGAACAAAGGTTTTAAGCTGCTGTTGCCGCTGTTTGTCTGCTGTTTGGTTTTTCGTTTCTGCCATCTGAGTGCTGTGAGGTCTTAGAGAAAACTGCATTTTGCATACAGCTGGGCTTCAGGGTGTGAACATCGATCCCTGGGGAGTGGAAGTGGTCGGAGACCTCTCAAGCCCTGGAGAAGGGCTTTCTGCTGTCTCGGTATTCCAGCTGATGGCTTTGCAGTCTGTCTGTCCCAAGAGCCAGCAGTGCTGCGGCCGCTGCCTGCCCAGGAGGGTTGCTGAAGGATAGGAGGCAATGCCAGCCTGGCAGAGAGCAGCTACCACGGTATCGGTGTGGGAGCAACCAGCTTGAAGGTGGAGAGAGGGAGCTGGCACTGCACTCGTGGGGGTACCATCCCAGGGAAGGGTGGGGTACAGCAGTAGGGCACAGAGTGGGTAAAGGCTTGTGAGGTTTCAGCAGAGGCCCAGGTTCCAGGGTAAGCTCTCTGCCCCTCTGCTGGCTGTGGGGGGATGTCCCCAGCAGGGTGTCCCTGACTGGGAAGGTGATTTGTAACTATACCAAGCTCTGTCTTCAGGCATTTTCTGGTTCTCCTTTTTACCCTGACACCTGACCTTTTGTGCACAACAACACAGGAGACAAAGGGGAAATACTATGCTATATCAATTACTTGAGTTTTTGTAGTATCTGCATTAATTTCTCTGATTCTGTATCTCCTCTGCTGCTTGTTCTGTTTTTTGATCAAAGAGTTTTGCTCCCCTCAGGACGATCTTCACATCCTACCAACTGGAGGAGCTGGAAAAGGCTTTCAATGAGGCCCACTACCCTGATGTGTATGCTAGAGAGATGTTGGCCATGAAAACAGAGCTGCCAGAAGACAGGATACAGGTAATGGTAGTTCTCAAGTCCCCTTGTCCTGCCTCTCCTGCCCATGCTCATCCCAAAAGGAGACACATGGGACAGAGTTCACTTCTCAGATTGAATCCCCATGGGCTGTCCACTCCCAGCTTTAAAAATGTTTTTGGGGTTTGTCTGTGAAACTTGCGCTACTTGTGGTGTATTGCAGTGGTGGCTTGGAGCATGTGTGTTAAAGTGGGAATCTTGAATCACTGAAAGGGAACCACTGTGCAAGGAAAGTCTATAGGGTTTGGATGTGTTGGTAGTGTAGGCAATGAGAGAGCTGACTGGTGTCTGGGTGAGATGGAGCTCACCTCTGGGCTCAGACCCAGGGGTCACAACAGGTAACCGGCCCTTCTGTGAGCAGAGTTGAGAGGTGAGCCCCAGGTGGGATGTCTGCACATCTATTCCAGTTTGCTGCATCTGCCTCTTCAAATGCAGCTTACTTGAATGTTTCTGAAGATTTTTTTTTTTTATTACATGTAATGTTTGGGCATTATTTGTGTGCCAGCCCTGTGGTGACTTTGCAGAATGTTCTTGGGCAGATCCGACATCCACCAGGGTGTACTCCAGTGACTTCCCCATGCCTGGCTCTCTCCAGCTTGCTTGCAAGGCATAGGGATATAATGGCTAAGTCTTGAACCTGTTTTTGCCAATGCAATATTTACAAGAGTGCCATATTTGCTGTTGGGTGAATCTGTAAGCCGAGTCCTGGTTTCAAAGTGAGTTGGGCTTCTTGCCTGTTGTACCAACAGGACTCCTGCTGACCTAACAGCTTGTGCACAGAGTGTCTGTCTACTGGTGGGATTTCTGCTGGACTTCAGAAGTAATGGACCTTTGCCTGAAATCCTACCTGCCATTAGGTAGGATTTTTCTCTGAGCAGCAGGATCCAATGGTTTGCCTCTAGAGAGTGTGAGTTGGATGAGAAGTCATTTATTCACATGCATAGGTTGAAAAGCCCAGGGGAAAGAGTTTCATGGAAGGTTGGTGTTGCCTGTATCCACCATCTGAGGCTGGCTGGCAGGAAGGCCTCGCATACTGCATGCACTGCTTCACATCTGGGACGTCCTCCTGGCACTGGGAGCCGTTATTTTATCTGACTGGGAAAGGAAGAAGTGGCTAACTCATCCCAGCTCTCTGGCATACTGCCTGTTATTCTGTAGCAGGCTAATGAACAACCACTATTCTTCCTGTAGCACTGAACTTTTAAACTTAGGAAAGCTTTCTGCTGCGACCCTTTCCCCCAGAGTTCAGGGCAGATGTGGCCAGCAGAAGTCCCCAGTGAGGAGGATGTTGTGAGCATCATGTGCTGCTAATGGCACAAGTATTCCAGGAGAAAGTCCTCTTGAATGACATTTTGCTCACCGCGAAAGGGGAAATCAAGTGAAACCGCAGAATTCCTGTGGTATCCATTGTGTGAGTGCCCGAGGGTGAGCATCAGGGTCATGCAATAGCCCCGGGCACCACTGATGGGGAGAAGCAGCTATTCCCACTGATCTTTCCAGAGGGTCCACACCAGAGAGGACAATCATGGCCACCAACTCAGACCCTGGTGAAGGGAGGGTGCTGGGGAAGGGTCTGAGAGCAGGGCAATGCTGTTTGATAGATGCTGAATGCCCTGGGAGTCTCCTGGGGTTTCAAATTCACGTGAGTACCTTATTATCTTGTGGCAGAGGATTCCACAGCACAATTGCACAAATGAAGTATGTCTTGTTTGGAATCCATTAGCATCATTAAGGCTGTATACTTCTTCTCTTGGAAGAGGCAGCTAACAATTTAATCTTTATTCCTTTCTTCATAATATTTACAATTTTACATCTTTTTTTTTCCCCTTGCACAGGTTTGTAACTGCCTGAGGGAGGTCTCTATTTTTGCATTCTCATTGAAGCTTGTGGTTCCTCCCATCTCTCAGCATTGTTCTCTCTCTCCTGTAGGTCATTAATGAGCGTGCTTTCTCAGATTGTTGTGGATATCGCATGCTGTGGGCTATCACAGCGCTTCATGTGGGTTCCCACTGGATCCTCACCTAAGAGTGATATCTGCCCCTTATTTTCATTCATGGGATTATTTCTCAGGAGGTAGTAGTCAAAGAGAAAGTAAATCACCTATGAAATTCAATATGAAAGTGAAATTCAGAGAGTGCAATTGAGAGAATGATATATAGGAACTGCTTGCGTGTAAAACCTCCAGCAGAACACTACAAATAGCCATCAGAGGCCACGAAAGTTATTGGTTTGAGAGAATATTGAATTCAGGAAAAGATATTCAAATCTTCCATTTACAGAGAAGATGAGTGTGTATTTTATTTTTCTTTCCCAAGGCAGCATTCCTTGCCTTGCGTGTACCATCCCCTGCATTGAGCTGGCTGCTGCTGGGAGGGATGTGAGCATTCTCCCAATGGACCATGTGGGAAAAGTATTTGAATTTCCCAGGGAGGCACAAGTCAGATCAGATGTCACTGTGGTCATTTTGCACGGTACTTGAAATAGATCACATTAATCAATGCATCGAGAAGAATATTCAGAAGAGTTGAAGTGCTGCTATTAAAATAAACCCAGATCATCCTGTACAGTGTAGGTGGGGTAAATAGATTTCTGTGCAGATGTATATCCCAAATAGGCAACTTGAAGATCTCAGAACAGCCTCAGCCTGACAAGTATTCTAACACTTTACTCAAACTAGTGCCTTTATCTTAACAGTTACTCTTAACTTACCTAAATCCACGTTATATTTGTCTCTGTTGAATTTATTAATATGTGACATTTTCAAACTTAAAGTGCCACTGTCCACAATACTAAAGGTCAGTAACAGTTTGATTTGGGATCACTGAAATGTCTGTATATGACTGTCATTGTACTGTGTCTTCTACTGAACAAATACATGATTTAATCAGATCGGTATTTCCAAAACAAGATCCTGACTGATTTTGTAAAGACGCTAGTTTCACCTGAAGGGAAATAATTCATTAAAAATAGGAAGAATGAGCATGCTAAAAATGGCCAACTCGTGTTGCCAAATGATCATGAAACACTCATGTGAATGGAATAGTTGGACAATTAAAATTGCTCAAGCAATCCAAAGGAATACCACGGAGGTGCTTGTATCACACTTGGGAGTTGGGGTTATCTGCATGTCCAGCAAGCTCTGCCCCTCAGCTGAGGGGTTCATTTTGGCTGAAATCAGAACAAAACCAACTAAATCTGTGATTGGAAATGTGTTGTTTTAGATGCTCTCAGACTGACATGTCTAAGTGATACAGAGATACTGAGGACTGAAGGGGAATGGAAGAGCCAGGAGGGGTAGTTATTGGTGGGGTGGGGGAAGCATTTACATCCTGGCTGCTAGGGCTTGCAGTACAGTCAGAAGCATTTCTTTTTTGCAAAGAAGTGAATTTTAGCCCTAATCTCATAATGTAAGTGTGGAATGGAGATGATTGCTTCATGCAGTCACTGACCGCTTCTGAACCTCTGATTGTAAGAGCTTCCAGGGGGTTTCTTAATGCTGCGGAGAGTAGTGTCCTTGTTGATCTTTCCAAGGTTTCTTGTTCCGGCCTGTCATAACTACTGTCAGTAGGTGAGAACCTGGCTATTTTCAGGTGATTCTCACACTTAGGCCAAGCACAGGTCTGGCGGGTTCCCAACAGCAGGTTGGTGGTGACCATATAGCTGGAGGTGAATGACCAGGATGCTTGGTGGTAGATTGTCAAAGTGATGGAGAAGCTGAAAGTGTTGCTGTTCTGTGAGTCAACTTTTTCATCAGCTTGTTTATTGTTTGTTTGTGTGTTTTTTCCTTAAGAGCCCTGTTAAAAGTTGATCATGGAATAGAGCTGAGGAGCTATGCTGGATACCTTTTCCAATAATTCCTGTGCACTGGGGCAAGCTACAGCAGTATGATACCAGATAAATGTCATTAAGTTTCCCTGTGCTTTCAGAGTTGTAGGAAGTGTACAAGTGAGAGTAAAAACACTAATCGAGATTACTGGCTTTATGAGAATATTATTATGAGTTTCTTATAGTGTATGGTGTATCTCTGCTTCCATGTCTTTAATTGGTATGTGAGAGGTTCATCCACATTGCTGCCTCTTCAATATTGTGCTTATTTAGTTCATCTAACTTCATATTAATTTCCATTTTTCAATTAAGAGTTGCTTAATTTGGCCCTTTCTGTAATGGAGTGTTTTCATTACCCTTTATCTATGTCCTGTTTTCAGTTTGTGTGCTAAAATTTTGTTTACAAGTTAATTACCATAGCTGAAAGCAGAGGGGCTGGGAGTGTGCAGACACAGGGGCCCTTGCAATCCTGGGTTTGCCATCTGAAAAGTCTCACGTTACATGCATTTGGACAGAGCAAAAAATGAGGCAGGAAGGTAAATGGATGGCTTGGAACATCTTCCATTTGCTGTGAAGTGGAAATTTCCTGCCTGTCGCTAGACCTTATAGGCAACCTGCCCTGTTTGTGAGATTTACCTGGGTAGAGTTAGGGCTGTAGGAACAATTTAATAGCTGTTGTTGTTGTTTGTTTGTTTTTGTGCAGAGATGGAAGCATAAATGTATGTACCTTTTGTATTTCCAGGTACTACTTTATCCCTCTGTGTGTCACCCCTGAGTTCTATTGGTTACAGACCAGATTTCTAAATGGGACCTTGGTTGTCTTAGTGTTCTGCTCTCTGCTCTGTTCCTTGCAAGGTTTTCACAACTATCACAACATAAGGGTTTTGATGTGTTCCTCCACAGTAGCAGGAGGGAAATGGGGCAGTGCTTTCTCCATGGTTTGGCGAGCCCATTCTGAAGGGTCAGACACCTCCTAGTATTGGGACACTTATTCTCTCTGTGAGATGGAAGACTGCTACCAAGAAAATATACCATAGGCAATTGCTGAAAAGTGCCTTGGCGGGGCCTTTCTCCATCACAAATGGGAGAAAGGAGCAATGGCTCTGCAGAGTCAGTGCCATACTGTAACTACTCAGGATCTCTTCCCCCCATTTATCCCACTGTTTTCTTAGCAGTTCTCTGAATGAGTTGGGGCACTGTTATGTCTTAGTCACTTCAATAGTTTAGTAGTGAATTCCCCTCTAACCTTTGAGTGTCTGGTAGAGGGACCAGCTGATAGTTGTGCTCAGATTTTCTCTTAATGACATATTATTATAAAGTTTTCCTCCTGATTTTGAATGGAGATTTTTTTTAATCGTTCAATAACTTAGGTGCTGTGGAAGCACAGTTAATTTACTTTTCTCCTTAATTCTTAATAGAGCTCTCTTTTTTTTTATTTTG
Organism: Oreortyx pictus; assembly: GCA_036925125.1. NCBI lineage: Eukaryota > Metazoa > Chordata > Aves > Galliformes > Odontophoridae > Oreortyx > Oreortyx pictus. The sequence goes on from JAUPFR010000006.1 coordinate 37,552,975, forward strand.
TGTATAGTTCTTATCATGTACCCTGATATATGTCAACAACTTCAGCTGGGCTCACCTGGAGTGAGGCTGAGCTAAGTGTATGTGTGTGTAGTGTCCCTGATAGGGAAACAGCTCCTTGGAAGGCCCAAGTCACCTGACCATGTAAACGTGCATGATGAGTATCTGACCTCCCATGTCACGGTCAGGAGACAGACCACTGTTCTGGCCTGATCTTTCACTCTGGTGATCCTTCTTGTTCCCTGGATTCAAGAGATCCTACTGGTAAGGATTGTTTATTGTGCAAGGCAATTAACTGTTAATACCATCATTACCATGTACCTTCCTAAGTGAGATGGCAGACAGTCCTGAGAGAGATTTGGCTCACTGGTTGCTGTTCGGCTGGTGGAGACTTCAACATAAATATTTCTAGTAGAATTGCACTTGTGTGGGCACATGTAAACATACATCACATCAGAAGCTGTGTTCACAGAGTTTGTTGCCTATGGCTGTTTATAAAGTCCTATTGCAATATTTCTTCTGTTTCGGATGAGGTACAGAGCAGTTTTAGCCTGGGAAAATGAGGCAAAATGGTGCTATGCAGGCAGGATATCAACTTGGTTAGTGGAGGCCAGGTTTACCATCAGCATTGTGAGCACCTGTAGGATAGATGCTTTGTGCAGTATCATTCCTTATGTCAATGACAAATGTCTCCCCAGGTTGGTGTGGATGGCAAGGCCAAGTGAAAACCCTAGGTTTGCAGTGGGGGTGCAATTTAAGATATGTTCTCTGGCCAAGAGGGATTTTGCCTCCTTACACTTCCTCATTTGTCACTGACTTTCTCTTTGACTCCTTGCAAGGGATGGAGGGATGCTAGACAGAGAAGGATTCATGTCCCAGCAGTGGGAAAATGCACTGTGGCCTAGGTGAGGTGAGATATTTACAGTTTTGTCCGCATAAGTCAGAATGCAAAAAATAGTTGTATTTGCTGATTTGGTGCTGTTGCATGGGATTCAGGGCATGCATGACCTGCAAGAGTTGCAGCACAGTATTGCCAGACACGCTTTCCTAGGTGTTGTGTTGACCCATATTCAAAGTGTGTTTTGTGCTACTTAGGCTTAGAGGGTTCAATCTGAACTTGACTGAACCACTGTATCTTTGCTCACAAAAGGTGAGTACTGTCTTGCAGCTCATCTCAGCGTGTCTGGTTGGACCTATTAGCCAAGTGGTCAGCCACAACTCCAGCTAATAGCAAGAAGGGTTCTTTTCGTGCCATGTAAGGGAACTGCTCCTTCTACTGTGAGCTTGGAAAGCTCTTTCCTGGTGTGAAGTGAAGGAATGATAAACTTGTGATCAGCCATGCAGGCCATGTGCAACCTTTACTGCTCTCATTTAACTTCATACCCATTTTATGCCAGCCATAGAAAGTGATGTCACCATAAACAGTGCCAATAATTTTGACATAACATTTGAAAAGATACCAATAAACTGTTGCCAGGCTTACACAAGTGCTGCAGTTTTCACCGGCAGCCAGGTGTCTGGAAGCTTTCCTGGGGTGGTTGCTGCAAGCAGGGATCTGGGAAAGTCCCAGTACCCCATCAGACTTTACACTCCCATGACAGTACTTTACAAACCCCCAGTCCTGTGAGTGTGGATGGGGAGATGCTCAGAGGAAGTCTGAGGATGTGAGCAGTGCAAAGAACAGCACCATAACTATATCCAGCCAGAGTACTTGCCCTATCCAGCATAGGGGTGATGACATCACTGTTTTTCTCAGTGGGGATTTTAATTGTGGCTACTCTCAGTTAGAGGGTTGCACTGGAAAAGAAGAAATCTGAAGAAAATGTGCATCATTGTCAGGGAGAACTGAGTGCTGACAAGGCAGGACCTTGACCTTGGGTGGCATCATGAGGGTGGGTTATCACCAGAGGCAATGTCACAGAAGTTCAGGAAGCTTCCTGGTGTGTGGAAGAACAGGGATATTCAGCTGTATCCTCACTTCAAAAGCTCAGTGTTAAAGGTGGCTTCTTTGCAGGGATCATGCAGAGTGATAGCATGGGTCCCCTAGTCAAAATTTGGAGCCATGGGTTTATGGGATAACAGACAATGTAAGATGGCTGACAGCTCACAAGCAAGGAAGATTCTCTCCTCAGCAGTATTGAGATTTTTGTTTCTTTCCTTAGTTTCTGGTTGTCCATCAGTTGCATGCAGCAGCTCCCCACAACCTGGCAAAGGCACAGGCATGTGTGTCAGTATGTCTGCGTCTGTAAGTCTGTGCACATGTGTGCATACATTTGCTTGTGGCCATCTAGTGGACGTTCCAGTGTGTGCTGCTTTGGGCTGAGACCATCTTGTTCTCAATCAACCAGACTCATAATGTGAAAGAACCTTGCTGAAATACCTTGCCAAAGGTAGCATACAAGATGTGGTGAAGAAAAATTAGCTATTTTGGTGTTTTCCCTTAAGGCATGAGGAATGCTTGGGCAGGGAATATAACTTTTTGTTCATTAGAAAGACAAAATATAACCACTCTCAGCTTGGAAAATAGAAGAGGATATTACTGTAACCAAAAAAGTTTTGGGTTGTGCTCAGGCACTGAAACGGAACAGAGTAGCATCCTAGATCCCTTTGCTGATTAAGATTCCTGGCTCATGTCTACTCTCAGGCAGATTTCTCTCTTTATCAGACAGTGTTTCAGGAGCTGATTAGGTAAACAAACTAATATGATGAATGTGGATAACAAGGACACGTTGTGTCTCATGTCCCTTTGCAAAATGAGAGATTCCTCCTACTACAATTTGCTCTTCTGCACTATCAATAATACAAAGGAGTATCGGTCATCGTTCGTGCTTCAGAGGAGGAACCTGGCAAGAATAACCTTGCCAGTTTTTGCTCTGAAGTGCTGTGACGCTGCAATGCAGTGCACAGTGCCTATGGTTTGACTGCCTGGGGCAGTGGACACTGAGGATGAAAATTTGATGATGGTAGGATTAGAAATATTTCCGTGTGGAAGGCTTTCCGGTACTGCTGGTTTTGGTAAGGGGTCTGAGAAAGACAGGCACGTGGAACATGCACCCAGGAGATGATGCTGAAGGTGCTGGCATTTGCTGCAGCTAGAGTGCTCGCACAGGCTGGATACTCAATGCTAATGCGTCCTGTGGTAAACAGAATGTGAAATCTGGGATGCTGTCAGAGTAATAGGATGGGAACAGCTATACTGCTGATAGTCATCAGCAGAGGTGCAAGTTTCATTAGTGTTAAATCTTGGAAATACCACAGTGCGTCACTGAAACATTCCCCTTTCCTGCCTGGTGAAGGACAGCCAGGAAGCAGTGCCAGATCCTTTTCTGAAGAGAGCTGAAAGATGACCTTCTTCACACTGGAGTGGTCAACCCTTCCCTACCAGAAGTTTCTCCTGACACACCAAATCTCACCTCCTGCTGCCCTGTTCCCTCTTTCCTGCTCTTGGGAAAGGCTACGAAGAAGGTGGTTTTGGCCAATACAGATGGATGGATTTCTCCAGTGTGCCAGCAGATGGGAACGAGGGGTTTTTACGTGTACTTAAGATGAGACAGGGAACAAGTTTCCTCCAGAGCCCGGTCAGCATCCCTCTCCTTACGCACCTCATCTCCACCCATTGCTCTCTCTGCTCAGTCACTCCCTCTAGCGCTCATTCCTACTCTACAACATCCTGAAGGACTTTCTCTTATTGCATCCCTTTCAAATTCAAGAAATGTTTACTCCTTATACGTGAAATACCTCTCCTTATTCATATCCATACTTAAAACTGTCTTTGAAGAAGCTGGTTCTTGGGTTTTCTGGGTAGTGCCAGAAAACCAAAGAATAGCAAGACAGCTCTGCCTACTTCATTCTGTTATCCAGCTTCTGAGGATACGGTTTGTGGAATAAACATCCCATCTTTCACGGAGGTGAAATATTAATAGGATGCAAATTATCTTGAATGGTAGTCTGTTGGTCCAAGATGCCTTTGCCCACAAGATTGTGATAGCTTTGCAAAAACATCAGATATGCTTCAGTAAACACAGTCTGAAATTAATAATGGGGTTTAGGTCGCGTGGTGTGGAAGTGCAAACCCAGTCCTTTCACTGGAACCATAGGAAAGCAAGTGAGAGGCAAGATGTGGGGTAAATACAGCACTTCACAAAGCTGAGCTGACCCACGTGGTGGAAAGGGACAAGTCCAAATATAGATGAAGTTAAACATTGCTTGATGCAGACCAGATTTTGTGGAGCCAGAGGAAACAAACGTCTGAAAGTAAAAACAACCACAGCCAAAGAAGACAAAGCACCAAAACTTCAAGTACATTGAAAGGAAACTATAAAGAAGGGAGAAGTAGGATACCTATAATCAATACTTGCATTTTCAGAAGTTGTTGCTGATGTACCAACACCATTTGAAGTACCTCAGCACTAGTAAATCTATTCCATAATTCTGCTACAAATGGAGGCATAGGAAAATTTTGTTAACATGCCAAGAAATCTCAAGACAACAGTAAGATCTTCACACAGACGGAAGACTTACTTATGGAGCTATACAACTGAGAGCAAAATCACAAGAGAATAGCACTGCCCATCTGTACTGGTGTTGCACTGGGTCTGCAGGTGCCATACTGGAGCTCATCCCACCATGCTGTGGGGGATGGGGTGGTGGTAGAGGGGCTGGGCTGGGTCCCAGACTAGCAATATTTGACACTGAGCACCACTAGTTTCACTTAAGATCCTATCTGAAGTTAAGGTCTTGGTGTCAAAAAAAGATGGGCAGCACCTCCTGCTAGGAGTTCTGTCATTTCAGTGTTTCCTTTTTGCACTTCAGAACCATGTGGAAATTCCCATCAAACCTCAAAAACTGATCTGGGAAATCTAATGATCTTACAAGGCTGTTGATGTCATTTTGATTTACCCATTTGGCTTTATTGCATAGATTTTGCTTGTTACATGGACGAGATTAAAATACAACATTCAGAAGAAACCCATAGATAATTTTGATTATGTTTCCACAGTCCAGACACAGCTTTTACACGCAACTGAATCAGCATTTGGACAGAAAATTTGCCCCCAGCCCTAGTCAAAATTGATCTGCCAGTGGCAAACCTTGGGCTGTCTCCTGCATTTGTTTGTCCATGCTGGGGAAAGAGAGATGCTCTGTTGCTGCAGGTTTAGGAGCAGCACAGGAGAGACCACTGCTGTAGCAGGACTGAGACCATGGAGCAGGGGGAACCTGGGGAGCATGGGGTAAGATGTTTGGGGCATCAAGACAGGAAGAAGGGAAAAGGGACAGGTGGTGAAAGCCTCAGTGAGGAAGCACCTGAGTGTAAGAATTGAAGAGATTTTAAAAAGTTGCAGACTTGGTACCTGATGGAAAAAAATGGTTGAAAATCCCAGAGTAGTTTGTGCAAGCTGCTCTGAGTACATGGAGAGGTGTCATTTCAGCTCCAGACCAAGGCAGATTGGCAGGTGCTGTCCCTAGGATTTTGCAGAGAAGATGCTGGCATGTCACATTTCAGGAAGCATCCCGGCTGTAACATTCCCTCTGCCATGCACAGGCTGTCTTCTGCCAGGATAAAATGGGATCACAGCTGCTGAACCCACGCCCTCCATCCCTGCAGAGAATACTGTGCAGTCCCTTTCGGGCAGGCAGGTGAAAGAGGAGAGCTCACTGTGCTCCATAGGGGCCTCGTTCCATGGCAAGGCTGCACCAAAGCATTGGTCTCACAGTCCTCATGGCAGAGCTGGGGGTCTCAGAGCCCTCTGTACTCCCCCCTGCAGCCCGTGGTCCCCCATGGCTGAGGCAACAGAGGGTTAAGCTGTCAGCTCTGTAATGTTAAACAGGTGTCAAAGGCACCTCCATATATCTGCAGATTGAAATCAAATTCTTTGCAGTATAAAAAGATAAATTACCCAGGCGATTCCCGCCTCATCCCACTCATCAGGCCAGCGCCAGACGGCAAGCAATTTTTTTTTTTAATGTGCTAACGACCTAATCAAGCAATCAAGTCGGAGAAGATTGCGGAGTGACCCCGAGCATCCATCTGCCAGCGAGACCCCGCCATTCATTTCCATTCTGCCGTGTACTTTCCGGGAAAGGGAGGGAAAAAATAGGAGAAAAAAAAAATCCTAAACAAATTAACACCCAATTTTCTGTGAGTCTAATTAGTTAAATGAGAAGGTGTTTGGGGTGTCCACGGGGAGGGAGGGGCTGCCTTTTGGAGAGGCGACTGGTAACTCCATGGCATTAATTAGCGCAGGTCAATGGCGTGGTTCCCCGGGGACCAGCTGCTTTAATTTCCCGTGATATTTCAGTGCCTGAGGCCCATCGATTCAAACTGAAATTAACTTATTTTTCAATCAGGCCTGGGCTGCCCCTGGGGCTGACTCTTCCTTTGCCTCCTTCTGAATAGACCTCGAGCAATTTTTCATCTAAAGCTGATGCCTCTGCTCTGCAGGAAGGGAGGGGATGTGGGGAGGGAGGAGGGCATGCAAGACAAGAGGGATGGAAATCGGAGAGCGAGCACTAATAGATTTCTGCGAGCCACCCCCCGCCTCCGCCCGTGTCTCTGCTCACTGCCCCCCAGGTCACAGCTCAGAGATTATTCTGCCAATTTTCTGAGAAGATGTGGGTCTTTTCAAAGGGGGAATTCAAGGCAAGCGGCACAGATCAGCTCCCCGTTCTCCTGCCTGTGCAGAGCATCTCCCCCAGCACGACTGTCCCAGTGGCACTGCAGCACACAGCCCCTTACTGCAGCTCACGCGCCCAGTAAATAACGAAAGCAAATCCCAGGCACGAGAGCTGAACTCTGCTGGAAAAAAGACAGTGCGATGGCAAATTAATTACATCCTGCAGGGAGGGATGGGACCTGCTCTCATGCTTGGCCATTGTTGCTCTTGTGAGGAGGAGAAAGAGAAATACCCAGAGGCTGTTGTGTGAGGGAAATGCCACAGGGGGTGTGTACCTGTGCCTATCTTCATCCCCTTGCACAAGCATACGTGTGCAGAGATGGGACATCACATCTGCTGCCCCCAGTGCTCACATCCCTCTCTATTCACCTCCCCAGGTCTGGTTCCAGAATCGCCGGGCCAAGTGGCGGAAGCGAGAGAAGTGCTGGGGCCGGAGCAGCGTGATGGCTGAGTACGGGCTGTATGGCGCCATGGTGCGTCACTCCATCCCGCTGCCTGAGTCCATCCTCAAGTCAGCCAAGGACGGCATCATGGAGTCCTGTGCCCCATGGCTCCTAGGTAAGAGAGCAGCCAGCCTCACGGGGGTGGTGTGGAGGTCACGATGAAGAGGGGTGCGAGGAAGAAATCTGATGGGATTCCAGCTTGCTCAGGGTCCCTGCAAAGTTGTATGGCGTGCCAGGACCCCCCTGTACTCATCCTACATCCCTTCCTCTGGGCACCTAAAAGAGCCCGACAGCTGCCCTGTTTTACTTTGTTTGCCATGGAGGAGGGATAGTGGATGTAATGGCTACCCTACTGTGTTCCTGCTCTTTGCTTCCCACTTTCTCAACTTCCAGGCTGGTTTTGCCCCAAAGCTGACTGTGGGCATCTTAACGGTGGGCTGTCCTCCTGTCTGCATGAACCTGAGGAGGCAAGGGGTGGGTTGTATGAGGAGCTGATAGGGAAAGGCAGGGAGACCTCCCCTGACCCTGTAAGCACATGACCCCAGGGACCCAGGCCCCTGCTGTGTCTAAGACCCTTGTCCCCACAGAGCCAGGGCTGCACTTGCGCGGGGCCAGAGTGCCTGGTGTGCCATGACTGCTGTTTGAAGCAAGGGTTTCTGCTTTTCCTTAATTCTGGCCTCTCTTTATCTTTGCTGTTTTCAGTTCAAGATGGCTTTCCCATGCCCAGGCGCTTTTCTAAACCCGAATACCAACAATTCTTTTTAGGGATGCACAAAAAGTCTCTGGAGGCAGCGGCTGAGGCGGGGAGGAAGACGGAGGTGGAGCGCCAGGCCCTGCCCAAGCTTGACAAAGGAGACAAGGAAGAGAGGGTCTCGGATCCCAAAACCACCATTTCCCAGGAGGAACTGAGAGAAAACAGCATTGCTGCCCTCAGGGCCAAAGCTCAGGAGCACAGCACCAAAGTCCTGGGGACCATTGCGGGGGACACCCCGAGGAAGCCGGAGAAAGGGGAGGAGGTGGCAGAGGACGAGAGGCAGACAGAGAAGTCCAGTGCATCACAGAAGGAGGAGAAGCTGATCTAGGGGGGCAGAGACTGTGGGAGCCAGCCCTGACAGATACTGTGTCCTCTGGGGGTCACAGCCCCCTCTGATGGCCTGGCCTCCTGGCCACCCCCATCCAGGATGTGGGGCTCCGGTTTCTTCATGTAGGGCTGACCCAGGGGTGCCCCCAGCCTGCTCCCCTGGAGCACAGCTCTGTCCTTCACTCCTCCATCCCTAGGGCTTTCCTTACCCCAGCCCATCCCCATCTCCATCACCACCCCAGGGCAGGCTGTGGCTCCAGGTCCCTCTGGTTGTGGGTCTGGGTCTAGCCTAAGGTCCCATCCAGCCCATTGCCAGGCCAGTGCAGCCCAGTTCCCCTTCATCTCATGCCCCATCCTGCTGTATTCCACTCCCCAGGGGACTCCGCTGCCCCTGCTGCAATGAGCCCATGGCCCTGTGTGTGTGAAATGCTGAGCCTCTGCTATACAGCTCTCTCAGCTCAGCACTGACAGCTGCTAGGATGGGGTTGCAGGTCTGGAGCAGCTGATTTTTGCCTCCATTACGTGAGGAAATGCAAGTTTAGCTTGCAGATGCCATGTCCCATTCCCAGCTCACACCTCCAGTGACCCCAGCCCACACCATCATCTCCCCTACATGCACTCAGAGGACAGTGCCACACATGGCTAAAGCCTCTCTGGCAAGATAACAACATTTTCCCAAGGTATTTATTGAAGTGAATTCTTCCTGCTCTCCTTCTGAGCCCTGAAGGGAACGACAGCCATGCAGACATGCTCCTGGCACACACTGTCATGTGTACATAGGTCTCCTCACTGATCCCATGTGTGCACGCAGACCCATGCAGCCAAACCTGCTGTTCTACACAGCATCCTGTGCTGATATCACCCTTCTATCTCAGTCAGGCACCCTCTCCTCAGAGCTGCTGTTTTTATTCTGTCAGAATTAACCCCTTCCATCCAGCCCCATCTGTCTTTGTCCCCAGTTTGTTTGATGTGTTAGATTATAGACCACAGTGTGTAAATAATGTACATACAGTGAGAAAAGAATTCAGTATTGAGGTGTTTGAGATATGGAGCTGTAATAACTTCTAGTCATTCAGAACCCGTGATTTATGTGCCATTTTCTGTAAAGATATGAACAAGAATAAAACTAAACTGGAACACGGAGTGTGATTCTGGTCACTTTCTCAAGGATTCAGCTTGAGTTGAGAGGGGTGAGGTTTCAGGCCTTACTCAGAAATACTTCAGAGAGTTCCAAGTGGCACAGAGAGGTGCTGGATCCAAAGGAAAAGAAGGGTGAAGAAAGCTCCCTGGTACGAGGCAGGGAACAGCTTTGCCGCTCTATGCAGGCACTGGGGATCTCAGAGCAAAGAGAAGTGCTGCAGCATTTCATCCAAGCCAGCCTCCTGCTCCACCAACACCTCCAGTGGTGCTACTGAGGCTACAAGCTGCTCTGAAGTATTTAGAAGAGGTAGAGAGCCCAGTCCAGCTCCCTAGAGGAAGGGTGTATGCCCAGCAGGAGGTGAGTGGGATATCCCATCCCCGGTGACAGCTGCAGGAGATAAACCCTGGGGAGCAGCTGGGGCAGCCTGGCCCAGCACCTGGCTCCACCGGCCGCTCGAGCACACGCTGCAGCTGGCTGCTATCCAGGGAAGGCCAGCAGGACTCAGATTAGCGTGAAGGTTATTTTCAGTCAAATAGTTCTAAAGCCCACCCCTTCCTCTCCCTTGAAAGGGATTGGGTTTCTTTCCCTGTGCTGCTTTACCAGTGAAGAGGTGCAGGGGACAAGGGGTGCCCTGGGCTCTCAGAACAGGGGCTCTGCCTGGTCCCCAGCTCCCATAGGGGTGCATCTTGCTAGGGCTCTGAGTACCTGTCTTTTTGGGAAGAGGTTGAAGCCTATCTGCTGTGCTGTGACTATGGCCTGGCTGCTGACTAGGGCTTGCTGTCCCAGAGCTCTTCCTTGGGCTTCCAGATGCCTCTGTGGGTTGGTGAATGCTCCCTCCTGGAGCCAGGGTCCTCTCACTGCCTACATGCCAGAAGCTGCCTCCTTCCCCGGAGCCCAGGACCACCAGGGCTTGTACAAGACATCGGTGGAGCAGGGGGATGCCTTCTGGGGTGCACTGGCAAGGAGCCGGCTCACCTGGATCACGCCCTTCCACTCCGTCAAGGACTGTGACCTGCACCGGGGCCGGCTTGCCTGGTTCCTGGGGGGACAGCTCAACGTGGCAGGTGAGGGGATAGCAAGCCCCATGGGGACCTGGTACCTCACAGAAGAGGTTAGGGTGAACTGGGGAGGGAGGGTGCTTTCTGCCCTACTCAGGATGTAGAGGTGGTGGGGGGAAGGCAGCCACCTGCCTGCAGGTTGTGTTATGGGAGGGGACTCTCTGCCTGCTCTGTCTACTGGGGGAGTCATTTTGGTATTAAACCCATGGGAGCCCAGTGACACCTTCAAGTTGTGCAGGAGAGGTGTGGATTGGATATCTGGAAGAATCTCTTCACAGAGAGGGTGGTTAGATACTGATTGGGCTGCCCAGGGAATTCAGGGGACTACCATCTCTGGAAGATATTTAAGAGGTGCATGGATGTAGTGCTTGGGGATGTGGTTCGGTGGTGAACTTGGTAGTGTCAGGCTGATGGCTGGAAGTGATAATCTTAAGGGTCTTTTGCAACCTAAGTGACTCTGCGATTCTAACTATCTGCAAATACATTCCTATGAAGTGCTATAGCCTCAAAAGCAAAAAGTGCTTGAGTGAGGGGATTCCTCAAGAGGTCCTATTGGCCCTCGTAGTCATGGGAAGCTTTTCCCTACTGCAAAAGGGTACTGCCAGAGGAAAAAAGGGGCTGGTGGCACTATGTTCCTGCTTGTAGAGCTGTTGGTGCCAGAGTTCAAAGTATACAACAAACCTCTCCAAAACCTAGGTCTTACAGGGCCTATTTGGGTGGGGGAGCAGGAGATCTTCCTGTTCCCACTCCTGGGACGGTTGGTTTGCTTCGTTTCCTTCTGCAAAGCTACAAGTGTTCAGGAGGAAAAGGTATTTTTAAATGCAGATGAGCTGTTGTGTCATCTCATGACCTCAGTAGCAGGTAATTTAAGAAAGGAAAATACAGAATGTAATAAGGTTTCCAATGAACACGCTATAGCCAGAGGTGCAAGACTCTTCCTAGAAGAACTGCAGCCAAAGGCTGAACACCTCAGTGTCCCCAGGAGACCAATGCTATGTACAAACGGCTCAGCTTTCTTCTGCATTCTGCATCCTTCTTGCACAGATTTTCTCCTCATCCTACATTTCTTTATTTAGGATCATGGCTTCTATTAAAATAGCCACATTTCACTGTGGAGACACTAGCAAGGGCAGAGTAGTGGACAAGTTAATGTTTACTAGGCCCTCTGAGGCCCACAGCTGGCACTAGGGATGTGACCTCCAAGGGACTTAAGTCAACTACTGAACTGGGCTGTGTTAGGTTGAAGTTAGGAGGAACATTGATAGTGGAAATTAATGTGCACTGAGACACTGAGGAGTGCTTGGGTACCTGTGACCTGCCAGCTGGTACCTGCAGAGGCTGAGCCATTGGGAGCAGGAAGTTCTGGCAGTGATACTGGGTCATCTTTTCCAGTGAACTGCCTGGACCGACATGTCCACGTAGCCCCAGACAAAGTGGCCTTAATCTGGGAGAAGGATGAACCAGGAGAGGAGGTGCGGGTCACATACAGGTCAGTGCTTACCTCTGAACATACGTGGGACATGCACATGCTGCAAGGGTCTGGTTTGCTGCTGTGTGTCCTGCAAGAGGACACAGCACCCCTTCCCATATTTGGATCACCAGTGTGGGGGCTGCTGGCCTGCCTGTGCTACTCTGAGGCATCAGCCCATCTCCTGGTCATCTCCATGGGGTCCCTGCCAGGGTTTCTGTCAGCTGAGAGGTGAATACTCTGCAAAGGAGACTGGGCTGGCAGGGTCTGCCAACCTCCCTTCATGGAGAGACCATCCATGAAATGAGTCATTGACAGCCAAGCTCTTGTTTCAGGCAGAGATGTCATTTTGCTCATAGTTTCCTACAGCTGTTGTTCCCACTGGTAGGCAGAGCTCTAGAGGATTTGATGTTCCCAGCCTGAGCACAGGGTCCTTTTTTATTTGCTGGGGGAAGACATCCAACTCCTCTTGCAAGCCCCTGCCCTTGCAGGGCAGAGTGTATCACTCCCATTGTTGTAGGGGCTGATGAGAAATGTGTGGGTTGTCATTGGAAAAGTCAGTAGTGGCATCATGAACTGTCTGAGCCATAGAGACTGCTAGTGGCCATTACTGGACTCTGGGCTGGCTTCTACTGCTGTTAGTGGCAGTGCCAGACTCTGTACACAGGTCTTTCTGGTTAATTTCTTTACCACGAACAACAGCCTGTGTCCAGTGATTGTTTCCTCCTTCCTTCCTACTACCACTCTACAGCTCTCCAATGGACTTCCCACACATGGTGCTGGGGGATGAAGTGGGGACCTGTGGGTTTGGAGCCTTGGGATGCTGGGCCACCCCTAGCTCTGTGCATATGGGGTAGATTTGTAAGAAGGTGCCTAACTATGTGTTGCTTCTTTGGGCAGGGAGCTGCTGGAGCTGACGTGCCGCCTGAGCAACACCTTGAAACGTCAGGGGGTGAAACGAGGTGACAGGGTGACAATCTACATGCCCCCATGCCCACTGGCAGTGGCTAGCATGCTGGCCTGTGCCCGAATAGGGGCTGTGCACGCTGTGGTGTTCGCTGGGTTCAGTGCAGAGTCCCTGGCAGACAGGATCCGGGATGGTAAGAGCCAATGGGGACACGTCCAGCATTGCCATCTGGGAGCAGCACTGAACTTGTTGGTTTGGCAGCTGGGGGCTTAGATGAATGAGCCTGGCCAAGGTGCAGATCTGTGCTGACTTGGGGTATCCTATTGTGCTGCATGGCCATAGAGCAGGTAGCAGCACTCCAGGAAATGGCAGGGGGCTCAGTGAGTGTCTTTCAGACCACGGGTAGGATGCTTGGCAGAGGCAGACTGGTGCGTGCTGTGTGGAGGGGGCACGGATACTTACGTGGCTCTTCTGCCTTCTGCAGCCCAGTCTGAGACAGTGATCACAGTGAACCAGGGGCTGAGAGGTGGCAAGGTTGTGGAGCTGAAGAAAACAGTGGACCAGGCTGTGCAGCAGTGCCCAGGAGTGAAACGTGTCCTTGTGTCGAAGAGGACAGACAGCCAGCTTCCCATGACAGACCTGGATGTTCCGCTGGAGGAGGTGAGGCTCCTGCCACTTGCTCAAGTGTTGTGATCGGAGGCAGGATGGGAAGTGGATCCTTGAAGAGACGCAGGATCACTGTCCTGCAGCAGCAGGAGCTGCACATGAGCCCAGAACTTTCCCAGCAACTGGTAGCTGCACCGTACTGTTGGGCAGGCAATATACAGCCTTTGCTTCTCAGTTCTGAAAGCAATTTGTGATCAGAAGGCATTCTGGAAGGCTCTTGTGCTGGGCAGAAAAGTAGGTTTATAAAAATAGCTGCCTCTTACTCAGCAGGTCTGCTGTGATGGAGGAAAGTGTCTGCCAGCTCTGCAAGGCGGAGGAGTTCAGGCTCAGGAGGAAGGAGAGAGGAGGTGCAGAGGAAGGAAAAGATGGAGTAGTGGGAAAGGGTGGCAGAGGAAGGCTTGGGGGCCTGTGAAACAGCATGGGAAGCCTGTAAGACCTTGAGTCGGACTGCTGTGCTGTCTCCTGCAGGAGATGATGAAGGAGGAAGCATACTGTGAGCCTGTTGCCATGGACAGTGAAGACATGTTGTTCCTTCTCTACACATCTGGCAGTACAGGCAAGCCCAAGGGCCTGGTTCATTCCCAGGCTGGCTACCTCCTGTTTGCTGCTCTCACACACAAGGTAACGAATCCCATGCACAGTGTTCATGATCCAGCTGTTTATAGGCAGTGCAGGGAATAAATATACCAACTCATTGCTCAATGAGCTCATCTTTATCCAGAGCAAAGTCTCTGGGAGCTGCTACAGGACAGCAGCCTGGCACATCCACATACAGGTACAGAAGAAGAGCAACATGTTCTCCTGCACAGGGACTCCCAAGAACATACTCCTCCAAGCTGCCATCTTGGTTTCCCTCGTTCTTTTTACTAGACCTAGACCAAATAATTTGGGTGTGTTGCTCAGTCTTACTGCTGTCCTGGGATGGAAAAGCAGGGAGCAAGCAGCACATGCCCATGCTAGTACTCGGGAACGCTGGAAGCCATGACACAGGGTTGGCATGAATTACTGCTCAGTTGTATGGGGCAGGCTGTCACTGATTTAAAAAAGAGACAGACCAGGCCAGGGAAGTTTCCATTACAAGCCCTCTGGAGTGCCTGAGGCCCTGGAGAGGCCAGCTTCCTGCTGCCCCACACAAGGAGCTGGCAGCCTGTGTTCCTGGTGCTGAGCAAACAGATTGAAGTGTTGCTGCCAGCATGATGGCTTTCAGTTCTGCTTTCTATTGGGCTGGTCTCATTTCCTACTGCTCCAACAGTGAGCACCTCCTTCCTGTGATCCCTCCCCTTTGGGTGTGGAGGGATCATCCTCACCCAGAGTTATCAGGTTTTGCTGTTGCAGGATGCTGTATTCAGCCTTGCCTAACGCACTGAGGTGGTGGGAAGGCAGAAGGGCACTAACACTAGAGCTTGTGCCCCTTGCCCAGTGGAGGTCCTGCCTCCAGGGTTTGCACCCCTCACAGTCTCTCCTTCATATTGCAGTACGTGTTTGACTACCAGGACAGAGATATCTTTGGCTGTGTGGCAGACATTGGCTGGATCACAGGGCACAGTTACGTGGTCTATGGCCCCCTCTGCAATGGTGGCACCACAGTCCTTTTTGAGAGCACTCCTGTCCATCCCAACCCTGGTGAGTGAGAAGTGTTGTGGGGATGTAGCGCAGTCACCCTGCAAGATCCATTGCAGGCAAGGGGGCTGGTGGCCCTGGTGCCAGCTCATGGGAGTTAGTTTGGCTGAGGGTCGGGGAACTCTTGTTCTCACCTTCTCTCCTTCAGTCTGAGGCTGCAGGACGTGTGCAAGTGATTAGTGGCTGTTTGTGTTCCAGGGCGCTACTGGGAAACAGTGGAGAGGTTAAAAATTAATCAGTTTTACGGGGCACCTACTGCCATCCGCCTGCTCCTGAGATATGGTGACGAATGGGTGAAGAAATACGACCGCTCCTCTCTCAGAGTTCTTGGCTCAGGTGACAGCTGGTGGCATGGGCTGAACTGGCAGGAGGTGGTGGGACCACATAGTTTGGGGCTGGCTCTGTGAGCTGTTCCTAAGAAGCTGTGATTTGGACCTTACCCGGGCTCTGTCCCGTTTTCTGGTCCCTTGCAGTGGGTGAACCTATCAACAAGGAGGCATGGGAGTGGTACTTCCGTGTGGTGGGTGAGACACGGTGCCCTGTGGTGGACACATGGTGGCAAACAGGTGAGATGTGTACTGGCCCTGGCTCCAGGCATTGCCAGCTTCACGTCTGCCAGGTTTCAGGAGCGACCTGCTGCTTTACTGGCTAAATGGGAATGATGGTTACTGACCTGCTTGTATGAGCAACCCCTTGAAACAAGGGGTCATGGACATCAAAGCATGAATCAAGATTTAAACGATAGAAATTAAAGCAAACCCAGTGAAACATGGGGGGGTTGACCGCAGGGATCTGACCTCTGCTGAACTAAATGTGCAGAGAGCCTTCCTCAGCCCTCTGGCTAACCCTGACCCACTCTGTAGCTGGCAGGGTACACTGAGATCCAGGGCAAAGGCTGATGTTCAAACAGTACTATCTGGCTTTCTTCTTTCTCTGGCTTTGATAAGTATTATAGTAATGTTGGGGGGGGTTAGTTGTTGTTTTTCTTTATTTTTTTTTTTTTGCTTCAGAAACAGGAGGCATCTGTATCTCACCCCGTCCTTCCAACCCTGGAGATGAAATCCTTCCAGGCATGGCCATGAGACCTTTTTTTGGCATCAGCCCCTCTGTCCTGGATGATAAGGTACATTTATAGCCTTCAGCCCAGCTGCCAGTTCAGCTCATTTTCTTGTGCTCGCCTATAGCCTGTACTTCTTGAAAACAGAGATGTGTAAGCACAATTCCTCTCACCTCTGCTAAGTGGCAACATTCTTTACTGAAAAGGGGTTAATGGCAGAGCTGGTGGCAACCTCTTCCAAGCAGCATGGAAGTGGAGCCGTTTCCTAGCTGTGTTCTGATGAGGTGGGCTCTGCTGAGGCTTCCTGGCCCAAAAACTTGCTGGGGTAGCTGTGCAGGGACAGACCACTCCCCTGGAAGAGCCCTGCAGCCCAGTACAGTGGGCAGCTGGTTGTGGATGGCTGCTGGAAGAGGCTGGACTTGTCCCTTGGAGCTGGGGGCACAGGACTCTCCTCGCTGTCTTCCCTGTTTCCCCTGTGGAGTTATGGCCACAGTGGTAGAAATAAGCAATGGTTGAACAGCCTGATTTGCCTGACTGTGGTTCCTAAAACATAACTATTTTACAGGGAAATGTTCTTCTGGAAAATGATGTCTCTGGAGCCCTTTGCATCTCACAAGCCTGGCCAGGTATGGCACGAACCATTTACAAAGACCATAAGAGGTTTGTGGAAACCTACCTGGCTCCTTATCCAGGTAAGAGAACAAAGAAAGTCCTTGAGGAGGTGCTTGGTGCAGTGTACTTCAGTCCTGACTACTGGTTTTCTACATGGGGCAGGACTAGGGAAGGCTGTTTTTGCTGCTTTGCTGTCCCACAGACTTTCAGCATCTCCCCATGACAAAGAGCTCAGAACTACCACACATTCCCTTTCCCCCCACACTATTTGATCACAGGCATTTTTAGGACTGTATTTTTTCCTTCTGCCCCCCTAAATTCTCACTAACACCTCTTAGTGCTTTTCTCTTGCAAATCCTGCCAGCTGCTGACCCTGACCGAGAGGCACTGAGCAGGTCCAAGCAAAGAAGATAAGCAGCAGGACCACAAGCACCTGCACAGCATCTGGGTGTTTCTGGCTTGTAGGGATAAGGAAAATTGATTGTTACCTGGCATATTGCAGAATTAGGGCAAGAGCCTGATAATGGAGCAGGTACCAAGACAGTGAAGGTCCCTACCTTCTCCCTGAGCGCTTGAGAGAAAGGTGCAGAGACCACAAGACCTGGTACTGACAAAGTTGCTGAGGTGGCTCACAGCTCACATTTGCTGTAACAAGCAACCACAGCACGGTTCTGGCCCCTGCAGGGTTCTTCTTCACTGGGGATGGTGTGTATCGCACTAGAGAAGGCTATTACCAGCTGACGGGACGGCTGGATGACATCATTAACATCAGCGGGCACCGTCTGGGCACTGCAGAGGTGGAAGATGTTGTGGTAAGAGAAAGTAAAGCTGTCCCAGGGGTGAAGGAGAAGCAGCGATGATACTCAGGGATGCCTCTGAAACACCAAGCCAGAACAGTGGTGCTGCTGGAGCCACAGTCCCTTCCCTCCACTTCCTTCATCTCCTCCTAACTTAGGCTCTTCCATAAGGCCACAGTGCTGACACCACCTTAGCAAGGCTTAGCTAGGCCTTTTCTTTCCCTCCGGGATGCCCCTGAGTATGTACGAAGCCCAGCACTAAGCTCTCCCCTCTGCCAGATTCATTTAATTGGTCTCGTTTGGCTCGAGGCATTGAGCGCAGCTGGTCCCATGCTCCATCTCCCTTCTCTCTGCAGCACAGGCTGATAAGTGTCAGGCTGTGTGGGGATGAATCCCAAACCAGCAGCCACGCGCATTTCCTGAAGCAACTTTGGGTCAGTAAAAGTTGAGGGATGTGGTGGAGCAGCCTGGAGGCACACAAGCAGGGTGTTGAAGGTGCAAGCCTAAAGCAGCTGGACGGGGGGAGATAAGTTTGCAGAGACCTACTGATGAAGCAAGGGGGAGATGGGGCAAAGGTCATCAGAGGTCCTTCCCTGTTTCCATGTCACTACTGACTGCAGTGATCAGGGCAGTTCCTGGGCAGCAGCTATGAACCCCAGCCTCGTTCTGTTTCAGAACCACCACGTAGCAGTGGCAGAGTCTGCAGTGATCGGCTACCCACACGAGATCAAGGGAGAAGGTGAGACGCGTGCTTTCCTGCCCACAAAATGCCACACCAACCCCCAGGCACAGCATATCACTGGGGATCCCCAGCAGTTATCAGAACCTTCATGCCCGTTTGGCATTGCGTAAGGAAACATCATAGACAAAAGCATTTACAGCTCAGGCTACAGAGCACCCTGGGGCAGGCAGCACAGAGGTACCTCACCATGCAGCCTCGTGGGACCACACTGCAAACAGTGGTCTGTAATGGTGGTCCTTCTGCCAGGAGCCTACGTGTTCATTGTGCTGAAGAAGGACAGCAAGCACACGGGGGAGACTCTCACTGCTGAGCTCCGGGAGTTGATCTCCAAGAAGATCGCGAAGTATGCGGTTCCAGAGTACATCCAGGTAACACCTCCAGGCTGACCAGGACCCACCCCTGCAGCCTGGCCAGCCCCTTTCTCTCAGCCATCAGCTCTATTCCTTCCGGCCCAGGTCACACACCGGTTACCCAAGACGCGCTCTGGGAAGATCATGCGGCGTGTGCTAAGGAAGATTGTTGAGAACAAAGCCAGTGAGCTTGGGGACCTAACCACCCTAGATGACCATGAAGCTGTGCAACAGATCATAGAGGGACACAAGCGCCTTGTGGAGGGGCAGAAGAGCTGCTAGTGTGTGACTCTTCCATCAGCCACCTCCTGCTCCTTCACTACACAACCAGGGTCAGGTCCAGAAATGTCACTGAGCAACTGCTGCCCAGTAAGTGCTTAGACTTACACCTCCAGCACAGTCTGAGAGACCCTCAGCTCTGCCTCCATGTGCACAAACGAGGCAGGAGGAGAGAACAGGCAGAACAGTAAGGGGGGGAGAAGAACAGAGGACCAAAATCCTTCCTTGGGAATCCTTGTGCCTTGCAGTAGCTTTGGAGAAAGCAACTGACCAGCCGGGGGCAGGTGTATTACTCCTATCCCTACTTTGCTCTTCATCACCTGTCTAGTCCAAGAGCTTTGTCAATACACAAATAGCTCCTCCAAAGCAAACAGTAAAAGGAAAAAAAAAAAGAGACAGAAACCTGGTTAACACATACTGTTTCTTCTCCAGAAACATCTTTGGATAGCTGACCCCAGATTTTAATACAAAAATGTTTATTTGATCCGTAATTATGTGTCTTAGGGCAATGACAACTACGTTCTTTTCCATGCCAGTCTTTTCCTCCCATTACAATGCATCCCTTACCTTCTGCACGGGGATCCAGAGGGTCAGAAGCCAATTCTGTAGCACCAGAGGCAGAGGTTCCAGCAAGGCACAGACAGAACATCAGGTTGCATCCTAGCATCACACTGCTGCATCCTCAGTGAGTGAAAGTTCCTCTGTGTGTTGTTTCTAGAAACCCCATGAGGCAGCGTCATCTTTTTTTTGGCAGCCTAGCAGCCCCACCCCTTCTCTTCACAGTGGCAGACAGGAACAAGGGGGCAGAGAGAAGGATGGGATGGACATGTCTGGTCCTGGTGTAAGTTCAGACTTAGTCCTGTGTCCGTTGGCCAATTCCATAACTGGTCTTTCACCAACCAAATGAATCCCTTGCTGACAGTTCTGCAGCTCCATGTCTGCTATTTAGAGCTCTCCTGAGTATGTGTAGGTTCTGCAGCTGGCCAGATTAGGACATGCTTTTTGTCATTCTTCCCAGGATGAAAGCCTCTTCATCTTCTCACAGCGAGTGAGTTCCCACTTTCCCCCTCCATGAAGTTTCAGAATCCAGCTGTGGAACTGCAATTCAATACCACAACAGCTGTGAGTTGCCTCTATGAGGGCATGTCCTCCAAGAATGGAGCTCTCTAGACTTTTGCTTCCCTCTGCTCACTGGCAACACCCTGATTTCCCCTCCTTGCCGCAAGGCACGGAGTGCTGCTTGCAATCTCACCTTTTCCAGGCTGGCCCTGTGTCCCACGCTGACCAGAGTCATGCCCAGCTGAAGGCACACACGGTACAGGTCATGCTCCACCTCTTCTGTCAGAGCACTGGTGGCTTCATCTAGCACTGAGAGACAAGTTGTGAGCCCCACACATCCCTCCCCTCCTAGCCTCCTGTCATCTTCTGGGCAATAGAGCAGTAACTGCTGAGATCATTTCCCATAGTAAACGCAGCTCACCAAGAGCATCTGCAGAAGGCAAGTGAGGAGAAGCTTAATGACCTCAACTTTGACACAGCTGGTGTCAGCCACATGGAAGGCTGTCCTTCCCCATACGCCCTCAAGTCCGCCCAAACAACATCATTCACCTCATTCATTCTCCTTAAAAGCTGCATGCCACTGCACCGTCCTCACCACTGTGATAGCCATGGCATCACCTTCCCAAGACAGACTGTGCACCAGAGCACCTGGCCAAGAGCCCATGTGCAGCAGCCACGATGGCGTGGAGCAGCTCCCTGTCTGTCAGGGGTAAATACTACAGACCAGAACAAATGAATTTTATTCGTTTTACGTAATCTTCTACAGCTTTTAGATTGCAATCTCCAAGACCTCCTCTCAGGTAGCACAGAGCAGTGCTGTAAGCTTCAGAAGAGCAGGATTTAAACGTGGCTCCTTGCTGCTAACATGGCTCACTCTGTTCACACACGCCTACCCTGGCCCCTGACAGCTCCTCCAATGGCCCCCCAGCAGCTACGAGCCATCTAAAAGTGTAAAGGAATTAGACTCATCTGTGAATACAAGCTGCTTCATCCCCTGCCACACAGACAAAGAAGTGTTTTCACCTCTGAATCCTATGTACTATGCTACCTAAAATCACCACTGAGGCCACGTATGTTCATGAGCTGCCTCTGTGCCAGCTTCTGTTTATTCCAAAGGCCCCGCCTCTCTTCTGCAGTTGCTCACTCACCTGCATATCTCGGCTGAAGGTAGAAGAGCCGTGCAAATGAGAGCCTCTGCATCTCCCCTGGGGACAGGACATCATACCTGCAGCAGGGCCGAGATTCAAAAATCTCCCTTAACAGAAACATCTTGTTTGTGAAAAAGCTTACAGTTGCTGACTTTGGAGACCCCAGCAAACAACTGCATTTGTGTATACCCTGTGATCCCCCTCCACACTGGCACTGGCTCTGCACCCCTGCGTACAGTCACTTTCCTGCAGAGCAACATGGTTGCTGATGTGGAAATTGATGCTTGGGGCATAATTCTTTCAGCCTGCATACTTCATACCTTCCACAAGACACAGGTAAACACAGAAGATGCTCCTAAGACCAGCAACATGCAACTGCTTAGAAGCTCCACAACTAGCAGCATCACATAAATTCACACAGTGAGCAACTTTACCAGTTCCAGTCCACCTGCTCGTCCAGTCCTCCAGCCCTTGCCAGCAAATCAGTCTGCAGAGAACACAGCAAACTTGTGAACGCAGCCCCAACCCTGTCAGCCCACAAGGGACACAGCCCTAAGAATAACCATCTTCCTCCTGCTACCCTTTCTTCTCCCACTTGAACTGAAGTTGCTTCTCTGCCCGGTCCCTTGGATAATCCTGTCCCAGCTACAGACCATTCTCTGCCTGTGTCTAGCACGTGGTCATGCTGTGCTGCCATAATACCTCGCCCCTTCTTCCCTCTCCGACAGCAAGAAGGCAGCAATGCCACCAGGGACTCACCAGCCCTGCCAGCTCCAGGAACTGCACAATTCTCTCATCATCTGCTGATCCTAGGGGAGAAACTGTGTAAGTATAGGAAACTTCTGCGGAGAACACCTGCTGCAAGGAGGAACTGGTCAGACCAGAGAGAAGGCTTAAACAATCTCCTGAGGCACAGTGTAGCTGACTCAACCACTTAACAGTATCAGGTCCTGAGCTCTGGCATACAGAGAGCTACCAAAGACTGTCCCACCTTAAACCACGCCTGTGAGGAGCACACCACGATATGGCTGGGCTCCACAGCTACACCTGAGGCTTGGCTCAGTCCATGATCACAGATAGACAGACCCGGAACACAAGGATCCAGGCTTCACTCTGACAGAAACTTAAACATCTGCAAGACGTAGCAGCTTAAAATGAGATGTGTGATTTGGCATGGGAAGTGGGCAGAGGAGAGAAAGGATCCTCGTGGTCTGACCTCAACAGCATGTAAGGTCACGCAACCTCAGTTGAAAAAAAGGAAACAGTGAAAGCTGGAAGTGCATGGAAAATGAGAGAAAGGCAAATCCGGCTTCCCAAAAGCAGGATGTACCAGACACAGCAGATGTATTCCAGCAGCAAGTTTAGAAATCAGCAGGGTGCCTCAACACATCATATATCACAGTACAGCATGCAGAGAACTGCCAGCCTGTCCTCACTGCAAAAAGAGATGGTGTTCTCCTCAAAACAGAAGGAATGCAAAGCCAACCCAAAGCTATAGGAAAGTTAATCTTCCAGGAAAAAGCAGAGTGCAACAAAACTGGAACAGCACTCCCGACGGGGTACTGTAACGGAGAAGCTGCACTGGGTACAGAATGTAGAGCTGAAACCACAGAGATAAATAATTGCTCTGATGAATTTCCACGTACCTGAAACTGGATAGATCTCCTTCAGAGGATAGATCACCTGTTTTAACAAATAAAAAAAGGCTGCATCAGAGGGAGCTGGACACGGTCCATCAAGGACAAAATGATGGTGGCACAAACTCAGAGGCAGCAGGGCTGGGGCCAGCTGTGCCATGGAGATGGCCCAGGGCTCACCTGCTCACGCAAGCTGCCGTCAGTGAAGAACGGCCGCTGGGGCAGGAACACAACTCCACGGGGGCCAAAGCAGGTCAGCATCTGCACGTTCCCTGCACAGAGACATTCTCATGCCAAGCCTGCAGCACCTGCTTGCAACTACCTGCCACTCCCATGGATTAACAAACAAATCACAGAAAAGGTGGATTTCCAAGACAGAGCCAGAGCAGAGTCTGTGATTCAGAGAAGGAGCAGCCCAAATGCATCAGTGACATTAACCAGTACAAGTGGCACTGCCTCACAGCTCCCACTGCCACCTTCTAAACTCAGATAGGACAGACTTAAGTGATGAAGAGAAGGCTGATGCAACTTGCAGTCTTTACCCTGTGTGCTTTCCCAGAGTCCCCCAAGGACCCTCAGGAGAGATGTCTTCCCTGTGCCAGTGTTCCCCATGATCATCATGCTGTCTCCTTGTGAGATCCTGAGGCTCAGGTCCTTGATAAGCAGCTTGCCAGAGGATGGCACTGAGACTGTGACTCGCTCCAGAACGAAAGCTGTGTCCCTTGGCTCTGTGTCCTCCCCAGAATCACTGCTGGACCACCACAAAGACAAAGAGATGTGGAGGTAAGTGACAGTACTGGGACTGGCAAAGACTAGGAACCTTCCCTTACACCTTAGACATCCTGTGCCTCTGTGATATTAGCCTTGCCATACACATCCCAGGGTACAATGAGTACTGTGCTGCTACTTCCAATCAACTGCAAGCAACAGGTTGTGACTCCAAGGGCCACCTCCACCCAGTGACAGCCCTGCACACTGGCATGTAAGCTGCAAGCCAACATGCTGCTGAGGATGGACTCACCTGTCTGAATCCCAGGCTTTGGCTTCTGAGTAGCTTTCATTTTCTCTTCTGCCGAGGCTCAGCAAGGTCTCCTGCAGTTCACCAATCCTGGACAAACAAGGAGTTCCATGAATCCCAGGGGCAACTCCAGTAGTCCTCACTGCCAACCTTGTCCATACTCAATCACATGCACTTCTTACATATTTAGCAAAGACATGGGCAGAGTCATGTCTCACACTCACCTCTCCTGCAGAGACCAGCCCACACAGAAGCTCACCTGTGTGTATAGCCAGCTACGTCAGTCACAGTGCTGGAGAGATCTATAAGCTGGCTGAAGCAGCTGATGAGGTAGATGGAAACAAAGGCATTCTGGGGAAAAAACATACACCAAAGCAAGGATCAGCACTGACATGGGAAGCTTGCCCCCACTTCTATGGTTGCAAAAAGGTAGCCAAAGAGACCAGACATCCAGCTGGGTCAAGCAGCCCCAGACGGATGAAGGGGAGTGAAGGAGAAAATAGCCACATTCAGATGGAACAGGGCTTCCCTGCTCTGTACAGCAGTTCTGGCTGAGGGACATGTCTCCTGCCACCCAGGGATGGTGTCTGCGAAGTGTCTGCAAGCTCACCCTGTCTGAGTCACGCAGATCCATGCCACCAGCCCATTAACTAGCACCCTACATGGCTCGGAGCTGGCTGATTCAGCCTGCAGTACTTATTTAGCTATTTTTACTTCTGTACTCTCCATCACAAGCCAGTACCTAGAAACAAGTCAGGCTGGGAAGGCTCCTCTCCAGCAGCCTTGTGGGTGAACACAAGCAAGCTCAGACTCAAAACTGGCCATGGGCAGCAGTCAGGGGCATAACCCAGAACCGCAGCACTTTATGAGCCTAGCACCAAAAACGGAGCATTCAGATCTCCCTTTCTACATACAGAAATATGAGCTGGGAAATGCTTTAGTCACACGTGAGCTCCTATTTCCAAGTCACCATGAGCAGGGTCAGTCTATCCTCAAGGTCCCAGCAAAAAACCTCAGTGCCTGCTCACCCTCCACAACAGGGTTTAACCACATGAACTTAGACATAAGTCTCTGCACTGGCTCACCTCTGGCATTGGGGATCCTCATACAGTCAGTAAGCACGACCCACACAAGCAATACTTCACCCCCTGCCCAGTGTGGAATATGATCTGCAGCTCACCTTGCTGACCAGGGCACTGAGTTCTGTTGGACTCAGGTCACCGTAGACCCCAGAAAAGATAGGAATGGCAATGATCACGTAACTCAGGATGCTGCCCAAGTAGTCGAAGGTGTTGATTCCAACTGGGCAGAAGCACATGGAGAGGAGACAGTGAGCAGGAGTGGGAACCTCTCTCCCCACCAGGCCCCAGTGCAACCCATAAGCCCACTCAAAAGGAAGACCCGGATCCTGTCTCAGCCTTTCAAGGTGCACCTGGGCATAAAAACCCATCTCATGGGACAGCACAAAAGCTGGGATGAAAATCCATTTGACGAGGAAAGAGCACCTTGGGATAGGCCCTAGAGAGGAGAAATATCACTCAGACACAGCTCGGGAGCCAGCATGGTGCAAAAGCCACTTTTTCTGCTTGTTTTTGATCTTTAGAGGACTGGCTGGCTCTAGAGAAACAGGAAAGAGGGCAAAACAGAAGTTTTGGGCTGAGATGCTTGGCCATGAAGTCTACTTTGAAGCACACAAGTAGAAAGACTTAAGCTGCCAAAAGTCCCACAGAAACACGTGCTCAGGCCTCTCCCTCTCTCATGCTGCTCAGAAGCTCACCATTCAGGTGAGATGAGGAAGAGCTATCTTGACACCGTTTAGCCCCCAAACCCGGACCCAGTGACAACGAGAGGAGGGACGCAGTTATAGTTAAGGGACAAGCTTAATAGGAAAGAAATTCTACAGCTTCCAATCACATATACAGAGTCCTCTCCTTCCCTAGGGTCTAGGAGGTACCACATGCCCCAGTTCACCATCCAAAGCTCCCCACTCACTGTAGAGCCACAGCTCCTTGCCTATCAGCTCCCTCTGGGTCTGCAGCAGGCTCTGCAGCCTGCGGTTAGTGCGCATGTGCTCCACTTGCCCGGCCCTGTAAAATAAGATTGCAACATGACTCCCAGACTTCTGGGTACACCACAATGGGGTAAAAGTGTGGGCTTTAGAACTGAGGTCTGAAAAGGGCCTGTCACTGCAGTTCCCAAGCTCTTTGTTGAGATGGAACTGAACACCCATAAACTTCTTCCTGAAGATGTCTTCACCAACTCTGACTGAACTGCGCATCCCTGCATGTCTCTTTCAGAGCCCACGGATATTCCTGTCCCGCACAGGAAGAGGTGAGACAGGGCTTTACACCATCAGTGAGAAGTATGAGCCTTAAGCAAAACACATCCAAGGTTACACACTTTCTGAGCAAAGCCTGGCTGGAAGAGAGGGACAGCACTGCTACACATGTGGAACCAGAAAGGACAGAGGCAAATCCAGGAGCTGACAGCAAGCCAACATGGTGTGCACTACCCCAGCCTCCAAGCCCTCCCTTTCCCAGGAGCTTTCCAAAAGTGTCACTGAATCCCCCACAACCTGAGCTAGTGGAGAAGTTCCCACTGCTTCGCTGCCTCCACTGCCAGCAGCCCTGCACTCCTGGAGCAGGCAGCAAGCAGGCACAGCCTGGCTATACCACTGCCTTAGCAATGCATGGAGGCTCCTTCTTCTCATTTGCAAGGGTTGGGCTGCCCTCAGGTGGCAAAATGTAGATAAAGCTCTGTGTTTCACTCCTGCTTAATTGAACGTCCAGCAAGGACACAGGCAGTGAAAGGCTGGGTGCTAGGGACCATAACTTTTGTCTCAAGTGCACAACTAGTGTTTGGTAGCTATTATTTCTTCACAGAAATGGAAAGTTTGTATTTGTTTCAGTTTTTCTTCCCATTCACTTTCAGAGTAAGTTTGCCAAAGGTCGAGAAACTAACTAACTAACTAAATTGGTGACAATGATCTGTTTCTGTTCCTTATCAAAACAGTCAGTGCTTCAGCAGGTACAAGAGGACAAGATTTAACAGCTTCTACAGACGTAACCTCTTAAGAACTTCCTTTGTTTTTAGTTAAGGTTCATACCATGAAAAGATCTGGTTTAGTGCAATTCAATTAAACTCCAGTTTCCCAATAAATTGATTTTTTCTACCTATGAAGTAAGACACACAGTTTTCTCGCTTGACAATTCACTTCCCATTTAGAAATACTATAGAAAACAAAACTGTGTGTAAAAGTATTGCAGCTTAAGTAAAGGATGTAGACAGAAATTCTTCTCAAGAAAAATCAGCATCAACCAATAAGAATCAAACTGTCCACAAAAAAATAAATAACTCAGATCGCCATTGCAAAACAAGACTGATGTTAATTACTTAAATCAAGGTTTCACGCCAACCGGTACTAATTTTTACGAAATCAATGATTTTGAGTCAAAGCACCTTGAACATCACTGTAACAGCTGAAATTCTCAGTCACTACAGCATGAACAAGCAAATGAGTATCAGTCAGGAAAGTCCACAGACAGGGCAAGGTCTGCTTTCTTAAATTCCTGGAAGAAGTGTGATTGCACAACAGGCAGGACAAAGGCAGACACATGACAAGAGTTGAGCAATGACCTCCTTCCACTGACCCCAACACATGGAGTATACTGTGGCCTTTTTGCTGGGCTCTAGTCATGTCTGTGAAACACCCTAAAGGCTCCAATCAGCAACTCAATACACTGCAGGGCATCCCAATGTGTGAAGCTGCTGCTGGGATGCCAACTGCATGCACAGCTCTGGGAACTGTGGTTCTGGTTTACAGCCGGATGTAAATGGCACTAAGCAAATTCAGAGAATAGCAGTACTGTGTTGGGAGGGTCAGGGCACAGGCTGACCTAGAAGAGCAAGCAGAGATAACGAAGCAAGGCAACAACCTAGCACACCCACAAAGACATGCAGGTTAGCAGCAGCAGGATGGGACCAATCTGCAAAATGTCCCCCAAAAGAACCTCCTGACAAGATGCAATGAGACCTCAAAAAACCTTCCAGGTTGTAAGGGCCATGGCAAAACATCACGAATGCTTTCTAAACCAGCACCATATCTCTATTGGGCCTTTAGGGATGTTAAGACAGTAGGCAGAGTGCAACCAGTCATCTCCAGCTGCTGTGAAACATTTCTGCAGGCTGCACAGAATGCAAAGGAAAACTCTGTGTTGGGGAACAAATGACCTATAACCCTGCACCTGCAGCAGGATGGAGGGGACAGAAAGGACAGGCTGCAGCAACAGCACCTGGACAACTCTGGGCTACAAGCACATACTGAAGATAGCCCAGGTTGTCAGAATCTCTTTTCTACTTACCTATAGAAAGCAGCTGGCTCTGCATTGACACGAATCTGCATGTGCTTGAACCTGAACAATCCATAAAACATCATCAGAATCGTGCACAAGTGTCCAGTGAATTATACAGCCAACAGCCTTGCTAGATGTACTCATCCTGCACCTGTCAGAGCAATGACTTGAAGCATCTCTCAACACAGATTCAACAGACTGAAAAAGGCACTGAAAAACAAGCCTTAGCACAAGGTGACATCATCCTGGGACAGCTCAGTGGCACATTTGTTTGGTATTCTGCTCACTGTGCCTATCTTAGCCCTGAGGCAACCCTTCCCCCTCGGGCAATTTTCTTTAGCACATCCACAGAATTAGCAGAGCCGAGAGACAAGCAGCAGCAACCAGGAGACTGTACCAAGGACACTGCCTGACATGACACAGAGCACCAAAAAGGGTGGCTGGGGCTCAGCACACTGATTTTACGGCAGCCCTGAGCAGGTAGGTCTCTCTGAGCTGGGGAGAAGTTGACAACGACATGGACAAGAGAAGCGGCTGCAAGCATAGCACTGAAGTGGGACCACAATGTAGCTCCCATAGGAGCTGCCAAAAGGCAGTGAAAATGCTACTCTGCTGTGACTTACCTGAAATCTCCCTCCAGCTTTTCCTGCTGCACAAGTTTAGACACAATTGGGCTCATCAATACCTTGTTAACGACTGTCCCAATGATGAAATACCCAAAGATGCTCACCGGGCCTAGCCAGCCTGTACTACAGAGGAGAAAGAAAGGTCAGATAACACACCAAGCAAAAGGAAACTCCAGCACCCCTGGGCTTAAGCAGTCAGAGCCCTCAGCTCTCACCTCTCTTTGCCTTCACAGTGTTTTGGGGGCCATTACTGCACACCCCAGTATCCCCAAGGCAGAAATCCTTTTGCAGTCCAGAGACCCTTCACTCACGTGTAAGAGTACCCCAGAGTTGCAGCAGCAGTTGTAACACAGAATCACAGAATCACCAAGGTTAGAAAAGACCTCCAAGATCATCCACTCCAACCATCCAACCATGGGTACTAAGCTCCAAAAAACAGCATAGGAAAGAGGCGAGGAAGCAGGGCAAGGATGGGTCCTTACCTGTGAAAGCACTGGTATGTGTAGTATGCCAGTGTGAAGGGAGAGATGACGAGCTTGCTGGCCATGGAGCTGAGCTGCCTGCAGAACCTTTCCACATCCTGGCTGATTCGCTGGTCCCTGCTCAACACAAAGAGGTACTGTTAAAGCTCTAGAATTAGAACCAGTCAGTGCAGGTCACAGTAACTCCCTAATAGGGTACAAGCCAGGCAGTTTCACTACCTGAACTTAGGATAGGGGGAATGAAAACAATTCAGACCTGCAGCCTGACTCCAACTGCCCCTCAAGGAGTCTACCTCCATGGCTCAGTATGGCCCAAGGGCTTTCCTGCCACCCAGGAAGAACAGCTCCTATTGTTACCTTCACCTCGATCCTTCCATTAAACTCCTGTTCCACCTTCTGCAACACTGTCCACTCTGTGCTTATGGCCTCTGCATCCTTGTTCACCACTCTCTGGTCCCTCACCTATACTACCAAAAACACCAGCTCTTCCTCAAATCTTCTGTCCTGGTGCTGCATCTCAAACACCAGAGCTACTGGGGCTGGTCAGAGCACAACACAGGCCTTCAAAAGCTATCTGGGACTTGTTAAGTCCTCCACCAAAGCCACCCTTAAGTCAGTAGCTGGTCCTTTTAATACAAAGAAAAAAGCACTTTCACTCACCCCCACCCCGTAAGAGCAGACAGAAGAGTACCAAGCCTCCCTGCCACACTGGCAGCAGCAGGCATGTTGGTGACAGACCCCCAGGTCCCATCTGCCCCACTGCTGAGCAAAAGATGAACTTTGGGTAACTTGAAAGAATTTTTAGCATATTTACTCCCTCGAGTGCCTGATGTGCCCAAAGAACACGGGTAAGGGCTTCAGCCCCTGATGCTCTAAGCACAGGTGTAAAGGTGACAACTGTGAATGCTGTAGGCCAGAACAAAGAGCAGGGCTGGAGTCCTGCTCAGCCATTAGTGCAGACACAGCTGCAGGGACATTAATCTCTAATAGCGTTTGCTGACCTGGAACAGCAATGGATTCAGTTTTGGGGCAGCTCCCATCCTGGCTGACATGAAAATCATAATTTTTCCCTTTTTTAGACTGTAATTGTTACCATTATGTTACAATTTAACTCACGCAATAGACTCATGGCAGGATATTACTTTTTACAAGCTATTAAGCAACACACAATGACGACACATAAACATCAACCTAAATGCCCTCCTAGGCACCACAAGTGTTTGTATGCCACTCAAAGCTCACATTTCATTCCTTCTAGATGGGAAAAAAGAATGACAGAATGCATCTAACACGTAGTCTCGTCTGTGCAGCATACTGGAAAGTATCACTTTATTGTCTAGTTCATTCTCTGACTACCGGGTGCGTGGAAAAAAAATCTCATTAGAACTACAAAGGGTATTTTTGTAGTGGCAACAAAAAAGACACTAAACAGTAAAACTGGATTTTTGAGTAGAAGCAAGGCATTAAAGAAAAATAC
Source organism: Oreortyx pictus (assembly GCA_036925125.1). NCBI lineage: Eukaryota > Metazoa > Chordata > Aves > Galliformes > Odontophoridae > Oreortyx > Oreortyx pictus. The sequence continues at coordinate 37,583,666 of JAUPFR010000006.1, forward strand.
TCTGCAGCAATCCCACACTTCTAATCTGTTAAAGTCAGGATTGCTGCCTCTATCGCTGTGGAGCAGATAGACTCAGTTATCTCATGCATTTCACTGCACAATGTGAACATGCTTCTTAGTTAAAAATAAACCTGGGCAGTGTAATCATGTGATGAGGGGCCTCTGCCCTCTCCTTCCCCCAACCAAAGGAAATTATGGGCGTGCAGGACCTTCCAACCATAGCCAACGTGCTACACTGCCTGGGAAGCATCATACACCTCGGTGACAAGGAAAAACAACACCTCTCTCCCACGTGATGTCTAACACAGGCTCTTTAACTCTTCAAACCACGTAACTATGACAGCAGTGTCCTGTGTGTGAGGACAGGCTGAACAGCTGCAGTCAGTGTGCTGTTGCATGGGAGACCTCTGACCTTGCCGGCACAGCCTGAGTAAAAGAGTAGCTCTGCAGTAACCAGGATGGTGCAAAAAGCAAAACTTCTCCCTCGCCTCAACAGTGCCAGAGGCTACTGCAGAGGGACTAAAAGAGGATCTAAGTGTAGGCTGGATAAACCACGAGGAACCGAACATTCTTCCTTCTCTCACATTTCAATTCAGCCCTGACATTTCCTTCCTAGGAACAGAGAAGAGGAAATACACTGATCAAAACAAAGCCTCCCCTGGATGTGACTCAAAAGCCCTAGTAACTGCATTCAGCTCTGGTGGTTGAAGTTCAAACTGAATGACAGAGACTGCCCAAGTACACTGGCTGCGTGAGGCAGTGTTCTCTGCCTCCAGCCAGATCCTGTGCAACTTCATGCCAAGTGCCAAGGGCTGATTTTGCAGCGTGGCTAATAGCAGCACCAGAATTCTGTTCTGATGGTCCTCCATTCTCCTCGCAACAGAAACCTCCTGGATGCAAAACCATCAAGATCAGCAGTGATGGGAAACTAACACCTCCCACCCGGGGCAGATGAGGGTGCCTGTGTCTAGACAGAAAAAGTTCCTATGGCTTAAACCCCTACACAGAAATACAGAGAGGTTGGGAAAAGGTGAAGAAGAGTTCAGGAGAAGCCAAGCAAGAGACCAAAAGAAGCTGCAGGCAGCCTACGGGTTATCGATGTCCTCGTGCAGAATGTGCAGGTTGTAGTAGACTTGGCCCTGGAAGTAACAGCTGTGGAGGTATTCAGTGAGAGATTTCCTCCAGCTCACGTACAGCAGGTTGCAGATAAACTGGTCAAAGCTTTTCAGCTGGAACGAAGGCAAGGAGACAGATGGGATGAGCCAGCATAACAAACATTTCCTAAAACAAAGTGAGAATTAGCGGTTTGTAGCAGTGATTGTGCAGCTACCCAGCAAGCTGGGGCGGGCCTAGATCCTTCATCAAGGATCACTGCAGGAGCAACGGGAGGGAGCCCCTGCCCTGCCTTACCGTGGAGTTCACTACGATGAGGGTCAGCGCGACAGCAGTCAGCACTCTGAATCCAGAGAAGTCCTTGTTCCCCAGTACCTCGTAGTACTGGCTGGGGATGACACCGACCCGATAGATAACCAGCTGCTCTGCAGGACAGAGGGACGCACGGAAGGGAAGGGCGCACTGCAGCGGGAAGGCAGAGGGAAAGCCAGGAGCCCCAAGCCCGCAGCTCCCCGCTCCAGGCTTACCCAGCACGGCCACGCCGAGCAGCGTCAGGAACATCAGCGCGTTCGGGGAGGGCCATTTGGGAAACAGCACGGCCTGGATCCTCAGGAAGCGCCGCACGAACAGCACGTCGAGCCGCGGCCGGGGCCTGGCAGGGGGCAGAGAAGCGGCAGAGCCGGCCGTGAGCTCGGCACCCCGCGGCACCCCGCGGCACCCCGCCCCGCTCCGCCTCACCGGCCGCCGGCACCCCGAGCCCTGGCGCCGTCTCCCTCCATGACCGCTCGGGCCGCCTCCGGGCGCCGCGTCACGCGTGTGCGCGGATATTCCCGGCCCCCTGAATATTCACGCGGCCCCGCGCACAGCGGCAGCCCGCCAACGAGCGGCGCCGGCCGCGCCCGCACCACAGAGCGGCGCCGAGAGCGCCGTCCCAGCGGCACGGCGGCCGGGAGCGCCCCCTAGCGGCGCGGGGCGGCACGGCTCCCCTCGGGGCTGTCGGCCCCCGCTCCCTCGTCCCTGCGGCGCCTCTATCAGACCTCCATCAGGGACCTCCCCTCCCGCCCTCATCTTCTCTGGGCACCGCTGGAGCTCTCGGTGCTGTGGGCCCTGCCTCAGGGCTGCTCTCGCAGCGACTGATTTTTATGGCACACGGGGTGCTTTGCCAGCAGTCGTTGCTCCAGGGCGATCCTTTCACGGTGCTATATGGAGGCTGGGTCCCCTGCCACTTCACGGCAGGGCTCGCTGCTCCCCATCCTCCCCTGCCCACAGCACGACTTCCCAGCACCAAGGCATGCAGAGAGCCCGACTCGGAGATGTGATGGGCTGTCCCAAACTCTTCCTCCTCTCCCTCTCTGCGCTTCGCCCATCCCTATTGGCTGCGGGGTTTCCTGGGATCCCCCTGAGGCAGCCGAGAGCAAGCACAAAGGAGCTGTGCATCCTGCAGCACCCCACCCCCATGCTCCCAGCAGCATTTACATCTTTTACGGCGCTGCTTCTGCCTCCCCCCTTTTCCCCAGGACCAGCACGGTCTTCCAGCACCTGCTGTCCCCATGGTGTTGGCTTTCCATGTCCATCTGTGCCCTGGGGCTCCTAGGACAAATGGGAGTTGCTGTTGAGCCCTGGAACAAACGTGGAACAACAGTCTCAACTCATACGCTTGTTTTCCCTCAACTTGCCCATCCCAGATCTTTACACTCTTGTGTGTTCTGCAGTGGTTCCTAGTGAGGTACTCTCAAAAGAATGTCATCTTCCTAGTCTTTCCAAAATTGAATCCCTTCTTTCCTGCTCGTTTCCAGTCTCCAGACTCTCCGTATGTGGCTGTATGAGCTCACAGCTTCAGTTTGCTAGCCTTAGCCCTGCCTCTAACAAGTAGTAAGAAAGGGGTTTTTGGATAGGTATAATGCTGACTCCCATCCTGAGCTTCAGCTCTCTCTGTATCAGGGCATGAACTAAAACAGTTGTTTTTCAGCCGCACGAACAAACCAGCAGACACCCACTCTCCTGTGCCCCACAAAGCGGAGGGTGGGGATGGAGGGGGCTGAAGCCACCCTGGAGCCACACCATCAGCTCCCACTGTGCTGTCTTAATGGTTCTGCCTTTGACTCCATGCCCCATGCCTTAATTAGTCTTTCCCCCTCCCATGGGCCCAGCAGCTCTGCTTTCTTTTAAATCCTCCTTCCCCGTGTTTCACCTCTAACAGTGTCTTTCTACTGTACACTTCAAAGGCTTTGCTCAACACATCTGCCCTGTGCAAGCACTGGCCCCAGCGAAGGCCAGGTCTGCCATGAAATCAGTCATTGAAATGACTTCAGGCCCTTTGGATCTGGGAGAGAAGCAGGAATGGGGGAGGAGGAGTGGAAGGATTTTCAGTATTTCACCTCTGGGAAGAGCTATTAGTAACACAGGAAAAGCAAGGGGGAAGGCAGCCCCCTCCTCCTGCCACCCTCCTGCGTAGGGAGCCTGCTGAGGGCGGAGTGCTTTTATGTGCAAGTGGGAGGGAAGGAGAGTGTTAGGGCTTCAGAGGGAAATGCTTTGATCTTGACTTTGAATCTTCAGAGGTTCCCAGCTCTCCCCCCTCTCCCACCCGCTTCCAGGACCCCAGGATGCAGCTATGGCTCCTGCTGTTCACCGGTGCTGAGCACTGCTTGTTATTCCCTGTGGATGTTCCTCCCACCCAAACTGGAGTGTGGTGCCTCGGGCAGCAGGGGCATGGCACTAGCACCAAGTTCAAACTTTCCCTCTGGGAAGATAGATGAAACCTATCTGGAAAAGGGAAAAGAGCCCAGAGCTGAGCAGAGGATAATCAGAGAAGGGACCTAGTTTTGGGGCTGCCCCAGGGCATTGTACTTGTCCACCCTGAACATTGCTCAGAAGGTGAACTGGGAGGCAGCCACCACTAGCAGAGGGACAAGGTGCTCTGCATCCTTCTTGGGGCCAGCATCCTTCTTGGTCCCACAAGAGAATGAGGGATGAAAGTGATGGGGAGCTGAATGTTCTCCATGGATAGAAGTGGCACTGTGGTGTGCTGGGTTTCACGTGAGTGATGGGAAATGACACTGAGCACTGAGTCACTGCAGAGTTCTGAGTCACTGCAGAGGTAGTGGTGGGCAGCAGCATGCGGAGGAGCCTGAGGTGCTTCTGATCTCTTGTTCAGGATAGGATCTAATGTCCAGGCCAACTCCCTGCTGCCCTGAGGGAGATTAAACTCCTGGTTGCCACCAAGCTTTCCTAATGTTCAGGCCAAATTCTTCTGTTCTCTGTGCCATTCCTCTGTCCTCAGTCACACAGCTGAAGTCATCCCCATTAATTCCTTCCAGCATCTGAGATTTACACACTGGGCTGTCCCTGCCTACGAGTTCTCACTTCAGCACCACTAAATAGGTTTTGCTCCTCACATTGTCTCCTATAATTCAATCACACCAGCTCCCTTGCTCCTGGCTGAAATCTCCCTGTAGTTTGCTGCTCTCCTTCTCAGTGTAGAACTGAACACAACAGTTAGCAGACACCCACATCATATGTCCAGAGAATCCTTAGAGTTGGAAGGGACCTTTAAATGACATCTGATCCAACTCCCCTGCAATGAATAGGGACAGCTCCAGCTAAATCAGGTTGCTCAGAGCCCCATCCAGCCTGGCCTTGACCATCTCCAGGAACAGGGGTTCCACCACCTCTCTGAGCAACCTGTTCCAGTACCTAACTACCATCACCATAAAAGACTTTTTCCTTATGTCTAACCTAAATCTCCCCTCTTTAAGTTTGAAGCCATTTCCCCTTATCCTATCAATGCAGATTCTGCTAAAGAGTCTGTCCCCTTCTTTCTCGTAGCTCCACTTTAAGATGCTGAAAGATTGCTGTCAGGTCACCTCGGAACCTTCTCTTCTCCAGGCTGAACAGCCCCAGAAGTCTCAGCATGTCCTTGTAAGAATGGCGTTCCACCCGTTGAATCCTTGGGCACAGTCACACCAGAACCACAAGGAAGTCTTTCATGCAACTTGACATTCCTTCACCTAAGATCAGTGGGCTGACTGCAGCTACAGCAGCCATACCTCTGTTGCCAACTCAGGCTGCAGGCTATGCTCATTGCTGTTTCCTCACGGAGAAACCCAGCCAAGACACCAGAAACCTGGAATCCACCTAAAAGCTCTCTATGCTTTCTCTCAGCCCTGCCAGCCTCTCAGCAGTCCCAGCTCCCCTCACTTCCCAGAGGGATGTCAGCACTCAGATTCAGTCTCTGTATTGTTCTGGAGGGGAAAAAATGATGGGGGGGAAATAAAACAGAAACTAGGGCACCAGCAATGACTTTGAAGGGATGGGCATGTCAGTTTATCTTATTTAGAACAACCTGTTGCAATTCCAGAGCTGGTTTTAGCAACCAGTCCACAGTCTGGTCTGCTATGAATGCCATTTGGCTGTGGCAGATGTTCCAGACACTTCCCATCCCATCTGAATTGCCTCCTCTGGTCCAGCCACGGGCAGTGAGTAGGGAGCTCTGACTCCCCCTGCTCCTGGAGGTCCCCTATGTGGGAGTGAAGGTAACCTTGGGATGTTTTGCTGCTGGGGGGATAGCTGACTGTTTGAATGTTGTCCCCACACATCATCCCATTGGATGTTTGCATTCCAGAGACAGTGAAAGACCCATGCTGCACAGGAATCCAGCACCATGTCCATGGGACATCTCTCCAACCTGAGTTCAGGTCAATGGGAATTGTAACTACTGATCATGGAGGTTGTCCTTGACTGGGAAGAGGACTGTGTCCCAAACACAGAGCAGTAAAACCTGCCTTCCAGTGCTGCTGGACGCTTGTGTCCAAAGCACCGAGACCCAAGCAGAGCTGGATGTGAGTGCCTTTGTCTGAGTGGAAGGGCAGCAGGGCACAAGTTAAAACACAACAAGCAAAGAAGCATCTGACAAACACAGTTGAACTGTGAAGGTCTCTGTGACCCATTGTCGTACTGAAGCATCCTGCACCAGAGCAAGGAGTGTGCTGGTTCCCTACTGAACTCCTCCAAGGAACAGAAAAATGCTAACTACTTGTTTATATGCTGGAAGCTGATGTGTGCAGTGATCTGCATAACAGAACTGCCCAGGCTGCCTCTTTGTGTGTTTTCCAGCCCCTATGTTAATCACTGACCCTGCTGACTCTGGCATTTACCGGTGTCTCACTGCCCTGTGAGCACTGCTTTGCATTTGCAACCGAAGAAGTTAAAAGGATGAAGGATGAGAAAGAGCTGGGCAGCTGGGGCTATGAACATCGGGTCACATCCAGGACTGGACAGGTTAATAGCAAGAGTGGAGCTGGCTTTTTCCTCCAGATAGCAGAGGGAAAGCTCACCAGGGAACGGTTTAGGTCTCTTTTCCTTGCAGTGTAACAGTTCTGTGAACAGTACCAGGACTGTCAGTGAGCGCTAAGCCCCAGGGTTCACTGTCAGCCAGGAGTTACCTCCTGGCTGGGGCTGAAAACACAACTGGCAGAGAGTAGGGCCAGTCCACAGCTTGCAGGGAGCCCAGCCCGCTCCTCCTGTCAAACTCCTTACCCGGCCTCCTCCCGCAATGCTAGGTTGGGAGCTGAGACAAGAGAAGTGGGAAAAGTGCTCTGGGGTATGCACTACCGAGGATGTTGAAAAGCATCTCAGCAGAGCTGTGCTGTGATTTTTCCTGCAATGCTGTGTCCTCAACTAAGATGGGAGAGAGGGCAGGCTGCATTCAGCCCCAGCTGGAGAGGTAGCAGGACTCACTTCCCCTGTGTGAAAGGTCCTTGTTTGGTTATCTCCCTAAATTGTGAAAGAATCTCATCACTGGTGTCCCCACCAGTCTTCTTATTGACAAACACTGCAGCAGGAATGAGTGTCCAAAGTGAAGTTCTCTGCTGGTGGCTGTGCACAGAGCAGTAATCCCCTGGTGTGTCTGACATCAGGAATGATTTCAGGCCCCTCTCTGCATGAGGGGGCTGTGGCATGGCTCAGGGTGGGGTGGAGAGGCCAGATGCCGCCTAAAGCCAGAGTTTACAGGGTTGGTGCAGGATCACGAAGCACTGAGACCGATTGGTGAGGAGCCTGATGACCAGCCTCTGTGAGCAAAGCTGTGCTTCTCCCCCATTAAAATGCACTGATCTCTTTACTGAGCATATGAGCTCCTGGGGGCATCGTTTTGAGGTAGGTCTCACTCTGAAGAAAAAAACATACCTAAGGCTGGATGAGTAGGAAAATTCCTGAGCTCCCCCAGCCCTGGGATTTGGGTGGTGGCCAAGCCATCACTGGCTTGGACTGGAAACCCTTGGTGGCTTCAGCCAGCAGCTGTCTCCATACCCTTATGTCTCCATACTGCTCATTCCTCACCAGCAAGTCCCAGGGTGGTGACTAGGAGAAGCCAGCGTGAGATCCAGGTTGCAGGAGTGAGTGGTTCAGCGCGTGGCAGGAGGCCCAGGGCTCAGCTGGGGTTTGGAATGGACATGGGTTTGGGTAGGGAGGGCTTGGGAAGAGGAAGGTCCTGGAGGAAGCTCTGGGGGCTCTGAGCTTGTGAGGAGGACACAGGATGCAGCTGAGTTTGGAAGCTTAGAGATGCTGGATAGACGTGCCTGGCGCACGCACTGTTTGCACAGCCTCACATGATGCCCCAGATGGACCCATTGTGTGTGCGGGAGTTAAGGAGGGGGACCTGGGGCCAGAGATTAGGCAGCAGGACAGAGATAACAGGAAGAAAGATTGCCCCAGGTGGATGGCACAAACGTGGACGGGAGGTGAGGTCAGGCAGAGGGCTGCTGTGTTCTGGGTGCCTCCTGCAAACAAATTAGAAGGTTCTGAGGCCTTCATAGGTCTAGTTTTCTTAGGCTTGGACACATGTCCAATGGCCACGGCATCATCTGCTCCAGACCTGGCACCCACACAGTGGTATGTGCCTTCACCTTGCCGAGCACAAGGGCTGGGCAGACATCAGCGAGCCCGAACGGGGACAGCTGCGCTACGGCCATCCAAGGCTTCCTGCGGAGCAGCAGGACACCTCGGGGCACGGGTGGCTGTGGGTGCTGCAGCGTCCTGGGGTGCTCCGAGCTGGCCGCCGTAGGGCCGGGCGCCGCGGGCCCTTTAAGCGCGGCGGCGGCAGGACAATGGCCATTATCACTTTAGCTTTGGAAGTGACCCCCGTCCCGCTCCGCTTTCATCTGGGCCGGGGCGGCGGGGATGGCCCGCTTCCTGGCGGGGGAGGGGAGCCGAGCCCAGCCGAGCTCGGCGGGGAGGGGCGGCCCGGCCCGACCCGGCCCGGCGCCGCACGCGGCCGCCCGCTCCCGAGGGTCACTGCGGGGCTGGCACCGGGGCCGCGGCGGCGGCGGCTCCGCGCCGCTTCCTGCCGCCGCCCTTAAAGGTGCGGAGCGGCGGAGGGCGCGGGTGGGGTTCGACCCGCGGAGCCAGGTGAGTGCGGTCGGGGTCGCCCCGACGGCGGCTGCCGCCTTGTCGGCTTCCATTGCTTTTCAGCGCGGGGCTCTGAGAGCCGTCCCGTCCCGCTCGGCTGCTCCTGGCGGGGCTCAGCCGCTCTCATTCCCCGTGGCTGCGCGTCCCTTTGTCCCCCGGGCGACAGGGCGGGCTGTAACCCGGCCCGCTGGGCACGGGGTTCCGCTCCGGTCGCTGCTGCTGCTCGCTGGGAGAGCCCCGAGTGGCCGCGGAGCTGCCCACGTGTGTGTCCGCGGAGCGGGGCCGTGCCTGTTGTCAGGTGCTGCTTGGATGTGAGTTCCCCTTCCTATGGGAACGTCCCTGGGCAGAGGTAGCTGTGATGCTGTGGCCTGGGTTAGTACCAGTCAGTAGTTTGTTTACTGTATTTTTTTTCTCGCTCTTCAAGTGTTACTTCTTTCTTAGGGGTGGGAATGCGAGTGCTGGGAGCAGGCTTCTCTCTATGGGCTCTGGTAGAAGCCCTTGCTGCCGTGGTAACCTGAGGGTGCAGCTGGGGCTCAGAACGAGCTCTGTAAGCTGATGGGGCTCCGGCACAGCCCTTCTGCCCTGCCGGGTGCTGTCGGTTGCAGTCTCCTGGATTCCTGCTGGTGGGAGCGTATTGGGGCTGGCCTGGGGAACTTGCACTACTGGATGCCACCAGCCCATCAGTTTAGGCGAGGGAACGTGATCTGCAAGTGCTTGCTTATCTGTTACAATGCAAAAGAGGCCAGGCTAGCTAAAATCTCCTTTATCAGCAGGGAAAAGTTCCCTTGGTTGGTTCTTGGAGCTGGGATGGTTTGGGGAGTGCTTGTCTGTCATGTTTAGCAGGAGAAAAAGGGAAAACCCTTGCTTCACAGCCACTCCTCCATGTTGAGAGTAAAGGAGTTTACCCTGGCTACTGTGCATCCGCTGCCGCTGCCTTGCCTGGCCCCTTGTATGCCAGTTTGGAGCTTATCTGTGATGCCTGAGCTGTGGCTCTCGCCTCAGGTTTACCTGTGAGATCCTACTGTTCCAGGCATCAGGCACTGGCAGTGACATTGAGGCTGTGGGGTATTACTTAGGAAAGGGATTCAATTCCGTGTCTCTAGCCCTTCTTATTCCCACCCTCAAGCTGTAAGGGAATGGGAAATGGCCACTAGGCCATATGGACCAGGTGTGTTCCTGGATTCCTGGATTCCTAGATGATTCCTGGTGCTCTATAGCCTTTGCTGGTTCTTCACCCCCCAGGGAAAAATTTGTCTCACCTCACTCAGCAATCCTGCAGTCTGTAAGGCAGCGTGGCCATGGAGGATGAGAGCTTGGGTGTGCTGCGGCTCTCCCTGGCTCTCTTCCCATCTTCACTGGAGGAACAGGGTGAGAAACAGAAGGACTAGATGCTCTGCAAACACTCTTTAGCAACAGTTGAACTTTCAGCGTGTCATCAGCATTGTGTTGGCCACAAATGTAAAACACAGCAGCACAGGAGCTGCTGTGAACAAAATTAACTCCATCCCAGCCAGACCCAGCACACAACTCTGTACTGGACTTGGACTGAGTATTTTGAGGGCAAGTCTGTGCCTTTGCTTCTCAGCTGTGTGCTATCTCTGTGTTGACTCTGTTGGGTGATTCCCCACAGCTGCTCTCATGCAGAAGATGTGGAGGAGCTGGAGGCAGTAAGGGGAGCTGGCTTGGTTAAGAGAAGGGTCAACAGCAGCACAGAGGCTCCCTGGGGTGAAGCAGCCTGGGTGTAGCAGTGTGATATGTGGCACCTTATTCTGCTTACTGTTTGATCACGGCTGCAGCCTTAGATACTACAGCAATATTAACAGGACTGAGAACAGGGGAAGGTCAGGCAGGACATCTGCTTTGCTCCAGGACTGCTGCCTTTCCTGCCTGGCACTGCTGTTTCCCCATCTCCCTGCGGAGCTGTGAGTGCATAATGATACCTCTGAAGTGCTGTGGGAAGGTGAGTCTCCAGCTGGGATAGGAATGAGGCAGACTACAAAGTGATGCCCGATACGTGGGGGGTGTCACGTGAATGAGCAAGGCTATGCATGAGGAGAAAATAGACCAGAATGGGCTGCTCTGAGGGAAATGTTGTGAACTTTGGGAAATGGGGGTTGGCAGAGTGAGGGGTTCAAGCTGGCTGGTGGTGAAAGTGCTGGGAAGGGATGTACTGAAAGGGCTGGGTTGTGGGTTAAGGGCTGTAGTCCAGTGGGAACTTCAGCAGTGGCAGGAGCAGAACCACGTGGGTGTTAGGAGCAATGCTGACAAAGGAGAGGATTCAGGTTTGGCTCCTTGGATTGCCTGAGTGGAGGCTGGCCCACAGGATTGGGTTTTGCTGAAACTGGGAGAAGGAAGAGGACTCCATACAGCCTCTGAACTGCCCACTCAGCTCTCACCCCATCTATTCTTCTGTGCTGCCTCCTACCTGGCAGGGCTCCTTTTGCTCCTTCTCTGCTAACAGCGCTTCTCTGATGAGCAGCAAGTGACACCTAGTGTCAGCTCAGACAGCAGTAACTATGCCTGCTTTGGCTTCAGCTGCTTCTCCCATCTCAGATTTTGTGATGACTTTTAGCTGTATGTGATGGTTGCAGCAGCGGAGCATTGCTTCAATGGAGGGAGCAAACTCTTTGTACCTTCTACTGGGCTGAAAACTGTAGTCTGGTCCCTCTGTGCCCCTGCACAGCATTGTTCTGATGCTGGTGAGTTGACAAATGCTTTACCTTCAAGATTTTCTCATTACTGACTGTAGGTGCTGGTAGCAAAGCAGTAAGAAGGGATGGCTAAGCTGCATGCGTGAGGCTGGGCACAAAGCCAGCTGTGCAGGGCAGAGAGTGGCCCCATCTCCTGCCCCAATGGATGTGGTTGGTCCTCAGTTTTTTCTGTCCATCCCAGACGCGTCTCTGGAAGCCATGTGTCTTCCATGGCTCCCCACAGGGGAGCTTGTTGCCCACAGGAGGTCACTGGAGAGCAAGTGGAATCCATGTCCCTGTCCCAGGTCCGCCTGTGGGGACCCAAGCTTTCTCTTTTGTCTTTGGGATTGTGGGTGTGGGGAGAGCAGGGACCTTTGCTCTATGCTCTTCTCCTTTCCTAACCTTCAGGAAAGAGCTGGCTGTAGTAATCTGGAGCATGCCCTGTCTAGATCTCAAGTGACTTCTGTCTTTCTGCTATCCTTCAGGATGATCCAGCGGCACCAGCTGGTGCAGTCTGTGCTGCAGGAGCTGCAGGAAGCCACTGAATGCTTTGGTTTGGAAGGTCTTGCCAGTGCTGTGCTGGAGGCAGAGAGGACCCTGTCATCTTTCTCCCTGCCTGGGTATTGCAGGAGGCAATTTCAAGAGGAGCTGGAAGTTGATCGAGTAGCTAGAAGCCTGTACCCTGAGGATGCACCAAGTAACATGCTGCCTTTGGTTTGCAAAGGTGAAGGGAACCGCCTCTTTGAGGCAGCCAGCGTGCTGCTCTGGGGCAACCCCAGCCTCAGCCTGGAGCTGCAGGTGCGCACGGTGGTGGAGATGCTGCTGCACAAGCAGTACTACCTGAATGGCATGATTGACTCCAAGGTGATGCTGCAGGCTGCCCGCTACTCCCTCTGCACAGAGGAGACGCCGGAGATGACCAGCCTCCCCATGGCTATCCTGGAGGCTATCTTCGATGCAGATATCAAAGCTACCTGTTTTCCTGGCACCTTTGCCAATATGTGGCACGTCTACGCTCTCGCCTCAGTGCTGCAGTGTAACATCTACTCCATCTACCCCATGAGCAACCTGAAGATCCGGCCATATTTCAACCGCCTCATCCGGCCCAGGAAGTGTGGCCCACGGACCTCCACTCTCCACATCATGTGGTCGGGGCAGCAGCTCTCCAGGCAGGTTTTCAAAGCACAATACTTTGTGGCTGTAGTTGGTCTGGAGGAGCTGGAACCCACGATACCTTTGTCAGAGCCTCCTGTCCAGCCCATGAAGACCCTGGAGCTGTTGAACAGTGACCCCCAGCTGACCTACTCCAACCTGCGTGACAGGTACAGCATTACCAAGAGCACCTTCTACCGCTGGAAGCGCCAGTCTCGGGAACACCGGCAGAAAGCAGCTGCCAGGTTTGCAGCTAAACACTTCCTTCAGTCCTGCTTTCAAGAGGGCAATATCGTCCCCCTCCAGCACTTCCGACAAATGTTTCCAGAAATCTCCCGATCCACATACTATGCCTGGAAGCATGAGATGCAGAGCATGGTCAATGGTGATGCCTCTGCCCTGGCTGAGGCCCACGGGCTGCAGGAGCTTCACAGGGAGGTCCCAAATAAGGCTGATGTTAGTGAGCCAGCAAAGGCCAAGGCAAGTGTAAGGCCCCCAAGTCCTTCCCTAGACCCAGTCCAAGCAGGGATCTTCATGCAAGGAGCCAAATCGTACCTGGAGAAATGCATATCCATGAACACTCTGGTGCCTTACAGGTGCTTCAAGCGCAGCTTCCCTGGCATCTCCAGGTCCACATACTACAACTGGCGAAGAAAAGCAATCAAAGGGAACCCCAACTTCAAACCTCCCCAACCTCCCTTGAATAACCAGAAACCTTTAGCTGTAGAAAAGCCACAAGCGCAGCTGAAGCCAAGCAGCTTGCCTGTTAGGAAGAAGCTGAATGGAGATCAGCCAACAGCCAGGAGTCTCCTGCAGCTCAAGCCTTCCCTGTGCTGGAGGAAGCGGCTGCGAGATGTGGCCCGGAGGCAGGTCCAGCAGTGGCAGCTGCCATTCAGCAAGTTTCGCCTGCGCTATCCAACGCTCTCCTCCACAACCTACTGGTTTTGGAAGGGTAGCAGCCAAGCGTCTGGGCAACATCACCTTCTCAGCTCCAAACAGCCAATGAACCAGGTTACTTCCCTGGTACCACAGAAATCAGAGATGAGCGTCAAGCCACAGCTCCACATGCAGGTAGCGACCAAGCATCTTGACAAGCCAGCATCAGCCACTCCATACAATGCCACCATTTCGGGCTACCCTGTGTCTGAGAGAGCCAACAGCCGGATGTTTGTAATGGATGTGATTGCCACTGCCCAGTTCAAGGCACAAGCCAAGCTGTTCTTGCAGCAGCGCTTTGAGTCGAAGACCTTCCCCACCTACAAGGAGTTTAGTGCCCGCTTCCCCCTCACAGCCCGCTCCACTTACTACATGTGGAAGCGTGCCCTGCACGATGGGCTGACCCTTGTGGATGCATGAGGTCCACCTGGCCATGGTTCTCCATTGATGTGACCTGTGACCCACGGGTGGGGTATCCAGGCTGGGGCCCAGGTCCAACTTTTGCTTTGTTTGTAGTCTTTTTTTTTTTTTTTTTTTTTTTTGTGTGTGTGTGTGTGATTGAATCATGTCTGGGAATGCATACACAGTGCCCACTCCTGGAGATGGAAGGAGTGGGAGGCAGGTTCTGGCTGCTCCAAAGGAGAGGAGCAGAGGGGTGTTGGCTTTCTTTGCACTCGGGGAATGAGTAGAGCTCACAGGATTCTGTCAGAGTTCCAGTGTGTGCTTAAGATAGAGGGTTTGAAGGCCTCTCTGCCCTGGGTATTTGTGTGAAGGAGTGATGGGGACATGCAGAACTAAGCATGGAGGTGTGCAGCATCCCCTTGGTGAGCAGGAGCAGCTGGAGGAGTTCTCAGCACTGAAGGATAACATAATCTTTGAACTGCCCTTCTTGTTAGGGAGGGTGAAAGCTTCACTGGTGCAGGTACTGATACTGCTTTGGCTTTGTGGCTTTTAGCATCTGTCCTGGTTGCTCTGATTGCCCTTAGAGGGAACAGAGGCAGGTGGGGGGTGGGGGGGGGCAGGGTTGGTTTGTGTCCCTGGTGCAATCTGTGCTGGGAACATGTTGGGCTCCCTTACCAAATCTGGAGCTGGTGTCTTTTGTAGGCACTAAAGAAGCTTTTCAAGACCTTTTTGGTCTTATAGCAATTACCTCTTTCATAGTCCTTTACTCACTCAGAGCTGGCAGCTACCTTCTCCTCTGTGTCTTTTCCCTGGTGCCTATGTGAAGGTGTCTGCCTACTGTGGGACAGAGCCTAGGTGCTGTGTGGCCAAGGTCTCTGTTTACCCTGATCCATGCTGCAAGTCCAATGTGGTGTGGCTGTTGCCTTACAGCATGCCTGTGGCAATCATGGCTTTGCACACCTAACTTGTAAGAACTGAAAGCAATAAAAACTTACACTCTCAATCCTGTGTGTTTCCTCCCTTGTGAAAGAGGGATCAGAATGGTCTTGTGGCACCAGTGATGTGGTAGAGCAGTACTGAGTGCCAGTAGGCTCTCACCACTGTTGATGCACCCCTAGAAAATGTTCTTTGTGGGTGAATAGATACCAGTGTACTTTGTGTGGTCCCTTAGAAGGGGATGTGGGGGTGGTGGGTGCTGTGGGAAGAGTCATGCAGGCCTCTGCAGTGGGAAGCAGGGAGGTGCTGAGCAGTGCTCGGTGCTGCTGCAGAAAGCTCTGAGCTCTGTGTGTCAGGAAGTAATTGGAGTAATTAGCTGCCAGTGATTTCTCACCAGTGAACTCCTCCAAGGGAGTGTGCTGGTAATTACTCTAGAATGATTATCTGTGCCTCTGAACTGCTGGGGGCTGGAGGTAGCTGCACTCCATGGCAGCAGAAAGCTGTGAAGATGCACAAGGCCTCTAGAGCAAAGCTATGTCCTCACTCTGCTGAACCTAGGGGACAGAGAGGGGCTTGTGTGATCACCAAACTTGGATCCCTCAGGTGGCCCTGAGCTGTGGGCAGCAGCGAGGATGGAGCTGGGCTTTACATCCAGCATGCTGCATATCTGATGGGGAGTGCAGGGGACACTGTGGGGACTTCCTGGTGCTCTGCAGGGCAGAGGCATGGCTCATCTTTCTCACAATTGTCTGGCTCCCCTCAAATGGGGATTTTTGCACACCTTGCATCAGGCTGCTACCCAGTCATCTGCCGCTTTCTTGCAAAATGCTTGAGAAGCTCTCTTGAAAAGACCCAGGTGTGATGTTTTCTTTGTCCTTAGTTGGGTGCCTGGGTAGGTCATTACATAAAAATATCTTCCTTCCATGGGGTTTTATGTGTGCACTTGTGCATGTGACACAGTGCACAGAAGGGGGCACCCCATGCTTTGGCATCGCACAGTGGAGCCATGGTGGTTCCCCAGCGGTCAGCATCCTGAGCTTTCCCTCTGTAGGGAGCTGCAAGCTGTGCTGCTCGAGGCAGGCACCTTCCCTCCTGTTCTGTTTCCAGCAGTCCTCACGTACACCTCCCACCTGTGCTGAGGTAGCAGCTCCTGCACGTCATGATGCTGGTGGGGGGTGGAACCCACAGCCCTCATTTCACACCCACTGTGCTCACGCTCAACTGACAGTAGGAGATGAATTCAGGGTAGTCGTAGTGGCTTTGCACCATGTTGCCACGTGCTGGCTGATAAATCTCTTCCTTTGCAGGCACAGAGAGGTATTTAGTTCAAGTGTCACTGAGATCTCATGCAGGTGAGTACTTAAAGCACCAACCTCACCCAAGGTGAAAATGAAAACATTAAAAGGAGGTTGAAATGCAGAGGCTGGGGTCCATGAAGCCTGTGGGGAGCAGCCCCTGCACACACAACACACAGTTCACATGCATCACACTGTGCCAGCTGAGGTGGTCACCAGAGAAGGAGTTTGGCAGGGCTGCTTTGGGGAACAGGGACAGTGGTGCCACCCTGCCATGTCCCTCCTGTCCTCAGGTGGGGTGAGAGCACTGTCCTGCGTGGTGACAACACAAGCAGATGGAGCAAAGGCAGTTGCTGGCTGATGGAGGCAGAGGATCATCCCTGCAGTAAAACTGAATGGTTACATGGTGAGTGCTCCTGTTAAATGGGGATGTTAAGTGTGGCAGCTAGCAGGGCAATAAGCCTGCCTAATAAACCAGGCAACTCCAAATGATTTAATGAGCGGTAATGGCCTGCAGCTGGAAAGGGCTGGTCCAGATGCCACTCCTCGGCAGTGCGGGAGCTCTGCTGGTGTGGCTATGGTGGGCAGTGGTCTCTGCACAAAAGCTGTCCTTCCCCAGGCTCAAAAGGTAGTAGTCTTGAAATGTAGTGTGCAACTAGTTTAGTGATTGGCTTTCTGGATGCATTCTTCATAATAGAAGTGGTGTCTTTACAAAAGCTCCTGGATCCCTAGTGATCCCCCTTACCTTCCCATTAGCAGAGCTGCCTTAGGCAGTCCTGAAGTGGGGCTTTGCTTGCCCCAGGCTTCTGCAGCTCCTGGGGGCATGAATGGGATCATGTGGAGATGTGCAGCAGCAGGACAGAGAATTCAGTGCTGCCATTCAGATCCAAACCAGCAAACACAAAAATAATTAATTACTGAGAAAGTATATGTGGGAAGGGAGTAAGAGATGAGGAAAAAAAGGGATTATGTGGGTCAGTCTCCTGTGTAAGCCTCTGCATGCAATCCCCTAGCATTTCCTACTGCTCTATCCCATCCCAACACCACTGCTTTGGTTTGCTGGGTTGCACAGTTGTTTTACTCCTATTCTGTATTTCCAAAGCCTCCTGATTTTGTCTCATTAGCAAATGTCACCAATGCATCCTTCCTTCCCATGCCAACTTGCTGATGTAAACGTGGAAGATCAATCCTTGTACTGATCCTCAAGGACTTTGTCCTCAAGACAAACAGCTCTTCTTCTGCAATATTAATAACCCATTAAAACCCATCACAGCTGTTTTGGACCTGCTTGGCCTAACAGTGGCACCTGGCACCGTACCATTCAGCCAAAATCCAGGTGCTGTGTTCCCTGCTGCTCCTTTTCTAGACAACAAATGTGCTGATGTGTCACAGTGGTTTAAGACAATCAACATCTGGAGAACGCATGAGTTTTGGAGAAGAATTCCATGAGAGTGCTGCAGAGTGGTGCCCAGCCATTCTCAAGCATCCCCCCACTTGGGTACTGTGAGGACACGGTGGCAGAATTAGAGTGGGACAGCTCAGCCCTATGGCACATTCCTGTGTTGAGGATGGTGGAGGAAGGAGAGGAGGGGTAATGAGCCCCCTGCTCACAGAGCTGATGCTGCAGTGGTGGTCCTTGGTTGGCTTTTCTCCTGAAAATCTTCCCCTAGGTCCCAGAGAGGTGACGTGGCCATGGACTGTGTGTGCCCTGCCGCAGGCTGTTTGTGGGAAGCCAAGGGGAAAGTGGAAGCTGCTTCAGGGATGTGCTGAGATGTACTGTTTTCTTTTTTTTTTTTTTTTTAACAGGAACAGAATATTTGCCCAATCTCAATTAGTTATTTCCGCACTGAATTGCTGTGAAGGGAAAACACTGTGCCGTCAAGAGAGGACAGGCTCTGCTTGTTTTTCCCTCCAGCTCAATTCTTGCCATCCCCAGAGGACACACATTGGGGTGGCAGAGGTGGTTTTGCCACAGGGTGAACAGCTCCTCCTGGGAAGGGGCTGTGTCTGCCCATACACACAGCATGCCAGATGGGCATCCTGCACAGTGCCCTCTCCTGCCTTGTGGTGCCACCAGCCCAGAGCAAGGGTTAGTGGTGCTGGCAGGACCACAGTTGCTGAGATAGGCATTTTTGAGCAGTGGGCTTGAGGGGCTGCAGGATCCTGCCTGTGCAATAGGTGGGGGCTGGGGTTGCCATGCAGCACCTGCAGCCTCTGTGGGGGAGGCTCAGTTGCAAATACATGTCATAATTTATAGATTAATGCCCCGCAGGGTCAGGACACCTTTGGAGTCATAGAGCCATATGCCATGGGACAGAGGGTACCAAGGGCTACTGAGGGAGAACGGGAGGTAATAAGCTTTCCTATGCCACCTGATTGGGTTTATTTTTTATTTTTATATTTTTTAAATTTTCTGTAGCTCAGACATATTTCTGGATGTCTCCCCTGACTGCTGTGCTCACTGCCTTTCTACTTGTGCTCCGGTGGCTGCAGCAGATGCTGGGCATCTGTGATAAGTTATTCAGCAGCAGTCTCTGTGCTGGTCCTCAGATTTCAATTTCCATGTTTCCCTTCAGGCTGTTTCCAACTAATTTCTCCATTTGCATAATACCCCCCTTAGGGACGTGCTTGCTCAGCCCCTTTTCCCCCCTTTACAAGTTCATCAGAGATTCAGGCTATTAGTGGAAAACACTCTTTAATTCTGTTGGCCCTCCAGCCCAGTCCTGTCCCTTGTGCCTCCAATTAAAGAAGACAAAGGGGCAGGAATGAGCCGTGGGAAGGGTTGGGGATGCTCCTGCAGGCACCAGGAGCTGGACCCAGAGGTGTGTGGGGGGATCTCCTTTGAGCACATTTTATTTGGTGCTTTTCCTCCAGGCAGAGCAGCCTGAACAGCAATACTCCAGCCTCTCTCTACCCATTTCTTGTCCCCCCCCCCTCCCGTGGCTAACAGCCCATCCCATCACTGCACAGGCTGCTGGCTGTGATGCACTCTGCAGCACAGCTCCCCCACGCTGCCCAGCCACCAGCTGGATGCTAGTCTCCGTGGGAGCTGCAGAACACCTCCAGCTCTTGGCCATCTCAGCACTCCCATAGCAGCCTGCAAAGCTCACCTCTTCCCTCTGCAGCCCCATGTTAGCACAAACAGTGCTGTTTTGCCTGCTCTTTTATTAGCTCTTCCATGTTATAAAACATAATGGGAACTTGCAGAACTGCTTCTGAACAGGTCTCTGATGTGCTTCTCTCCTTTATGGCTCGAATACAGCAAGAATTGCAGACATTAACATGCTTCTTTAGAATGAAATGTACATGCGAGGAGCACATTGCACCTCTTGCAGAGCCAGTGGCAGAGGGGTGAAAGGGCACCAGGGAAGGGGTGAGGAAAGGCCTTTGAACTGAGCCCTTTAGGGCAGCTGCTGCCTTTGTGTCCACTCCCAAAGCACTTGGTGTCACTGACAATGTACAGATTGGCAGAAGTCAGCAGTAGGCATGGATTTACAGTACTTCCCTGTCAGCAGAGGCCTTTGGATGGATGGAGATAGCCCTCTCCAAGATGTAGGAAGAAGTGTGTTGGGGTCTCCCCCATCTCTTGTGCTCCCCCTAGGCCTCCTCCTCTCTGTATCCTTGCTTCCAGTACCCACATGAGCTCTGCATGCCATGCCAGCTCTTTGCTCCCCACTCCTGGTGCACAAACTCCCAACTCAGTGTCATAGATTCATAAGGTTGGAAAGGACCTACAAGATCATCTAGTCAAAAGTCAAAAGTATGTACCTTCCTCCCACAACTCACAGTCATGTCTTGGGCTGAAATTCCCACTGCTAATCTCTCCAGATCACCATGAGATGCCAGCCCTCCTGGGGCTCTGAACTACAGTTATTTTGACAGTCACTGTGAACACTGGATCATCTTCGGTGATCAGGGCAACTACACCAGCCTGCATTTCTTCTTGGTTCTCATCTGCAGCAGGCTAGCTACTGTTGGTCCATCTGGAAGAGATGCAGAGAGTGCCCCAGAGAATGCCTTCTGGTCATGTTCATGCTGCACCCTCTTCCTTTGCTGCAGCTGAAGTGCCAGGTGCCACTCATGGCACTGACAGGAGATTGTTGTCCCAGTCACAGGAGTCCTGAAACCACACCAGGGCTCTGAATGCCCAAATGAAAGAGCAGTCATTTCTCTTTGCCTGTCCCCTTTGTGGGAAAAGCCTGGGCATTGGTGGTGGCTGCCCCCACTGCTGGGCTGGGAGAGGAAGTGGTGGACCTGGAGCAAAGTGGTGGCAGCAGCCAGCAGCAGCACGCAGCATTGCTTTTACACATCTTCCTCTGCACTCCTTCTGGTCCCAGCATCCAGATCACTACTCAGTTCCCTGCTGTCAGACGGTGTCACCTTGCAGCTCCAGGGAGGACACAGAGTGGCTGAGGCTGGAAAGGAACTTCTGGAGGGCATCTGGTCCAAGCCCTGCTCAAGCAGGGCCTCCTAAGAGCTGCTTGCCCATGTCCAGGTGGTTTTGTGTATCTCCAAGGATCTACTGTCTGTCTGAAAAGGGAAGGAGCTGGCACAGGGCACTGAAGCCTGGTTCCTGCTATGCCAGCAGGCCTTGCAAGTACTGGAACCCTGTGCTTCACAGAAAGTCTTGATCCCAGAGGACTGGTGGCTGGGGACAGCACTGCTGTGCAGGAAGCAGTTACATGTGTCCTCCCTTGGAAAGATATGCGATAAGTGCCACCACTACCCCAACGTACACACCTGTACCGATGGTTATAGAGAGCGCAGCAAGGAAGAGAGCTCGGCGGGAAGATGAACTGGCCAGGTGGAAATCTCCTTTGGAGACAGCCTTGCTGGTCTGGAAGGAGAAGAAACACACATCACTGTACCTTCTCACTTGTGTGCAACACAGCTTCAGTCAGCCACAAAGAGAGGGATGGATGTGCACAAGCTGGAGCATGCCTCATTCAACTGCAGAAGCTAAAAGTGGGATGTACAAGCACCCAAATGCCTCCCTCTCCAAAAACATGGCAAACCCTTCCAGAAGTCCATATACTGCTAGTCAAAGCAAGGTGAGTGCCCTCTCTGTGGTCTCTTCTGCAGGTGTCCCTCTCTGTATGGACCTGAGAAGAGCCCTGGGCTAGCGTTGTGTTTTTTGATACCTAAATTTATCACGGAGTGCATTCTAATGCGGTTATGTCACTGTGCTTTGTGAACAGATTTTTGTGCCTTGAGTGGGCTAAGTGGGAAGTCTGCTGATGCTCTGCATTTTTGCTGATCACTCTGTATTTAAAAAGATCTCAAGAAGAATACTGTGACTATGCAGGAGCTGTGGCTTTTGTGCTTTTCTAAGTGTACAGCTGAATCAGCTGGCTACCTTATCCCAGAAGTGCTAGGAAAGCACTAAAATGAACGAATAATAGGCCATTTAGAATCACAGAATCATTAAGGTTGGAAAAGACCACTAAGATCATCCAGTCCAACCATCAGCCTATCCTTACCGTGCCCACTATGTCTCTCAGTGCCAAATCCACGTTTCTTGAACACCTTATGTTTAATGACATTTAAAGGATTTCGTCTGCTTTGAATCTTCAGCTGAAACCTACTGACACAGAAGGGCCAATTACTACTGACACTGGCCGATTAAGCCAGTGATGAAGGCAACATAGGTGTTAGCTCATTGGCTGGCAGTGAGCTGTCCTTGTGCTCAGGGTGCACTCAGAGCTGCTCTCAAGTACTGCTCATGGCTGGTGCTCTCGTTCTCCTCCTAAAATCAGGGCAGGCGCTGTGCACAGATTCAGCCAAAAAGATACTTTTTGCCCCACAGACTGAATCCAAGTGGTAATTATAGCAGAGGGAGCTAAGTTTGAATTGTATGAAGCACATTAACACATGGAGAATGCAGCGTGCTATGCTGCACCATGTGCAGAAACGTGAAATCATCCACTCTGCAGGTCCCAATCCTCTCTGGCTGTGTGCCAGATGCTCCTGTTACACACTTACAAAGCTTTCCAACTTCACACAGCCTGGTTTGGGTCCACAGACTTTAACCAGTGAGGGGCAGAAACAAAGGTACGGTGATATGGAGACCAGAGTCTCCAGCATGTCTGGTCTGCAGGGCGTGAGCAGCAGACGGGATTACAGAGCAGGGTCTCCTTACTGCTGGAGAACGAGAGGACGGATGGAAAACGCCATGTTCCTTTGCCTGGCTGGTGGGTGAGACCTTTCTGCAGGAAACCAGCAGGAGCCCCAGTTCCCCCCCAATAACACCTGAAGGCCCAGGGAAACAGTTCAGCTGCCAACAGCTGGAGGGCTTGCAACCCCACAGCAGCTGTGCAGACAGCCGGGAGCAGGAAGCACCTTTGCCTTCGCCTTCAGGCATCTGGGCACAGAGATGGGCAGAAGGATGCCCAGTGCCCTGCAGGACCCTTTGCTTCAAGGCGGAGCACATGCAAGGGAGCAAAGGAGCCTGCAGACAGGGTTCTCTTACCCCTTGGGAGAAGTAGAAGGCAGCAATCCCCAGGGGCCAGAAGCAGCACAGCATGGAGAACAGGGCCAGGCCCAGGTGGTCCCGGGGAGGGAGCATCAGGAATTGGTCCTCACTTTCGCTGTCACTAGAGGAGTCACTCTGCAAAGATAAACAAAGTTGGGGCATGCAGGGAGCTGCCCTGCAGCCCAGCAGGCCCAGCCACTGCTCCCAGTGACCCCACACGCCCCACAGTCCTGCCCTTCCTCCCAGCTCCTGCTCAGTTCTGCTCCAGGTCCTCACACGCTTCCCACCTGCACATTCAAGGCGTGAGTTTCAGAAATATTCTGGCAGCTCAGCCGGGTTTGGTGAGGAAAGCCGTAGCTCAGCACATTCAGGCGCCTCGGCTCCCTGCCAGAGCATTGCTGAGCTCACCGGCTGGGGTCTAGGATTTCCCTGCGAGATATTCTTACACTGAGATATCTGGAGCTTTGGTGGAGCTGGCTGTTTGTCAGCTTAAACAAACTTAAACAAAGTGCCTTAACCCCATTAGGGACCGGTAGATCGATATCCTGCTAAGCTAATTTAGAGATTGAAGGAAAGCGGTTGAATTGGAGCCTCCATCACGGTGGCAGTGTGTCCTATCCTCTTAGCAATCCCATTTCTCATGTCACTGCCATCAGCTTGCTTGTGTTTGGCCACGGCCTGCCCAGCTGAGCCGTTTGACAGCAGTGTGCGCTGTGCGAAGCCATGGAGAGATGGGGAGAGCCAGGGAAACTGCAGCACTGGCCCTCAGGGCAGCAGCAGAACTGTGCTGGCACAGGAGCACCAGCTCCAGCAAGCTCCGGGACCTGCCAGGTCCTGGGCAATGTGCAGGATAAGGCTGCTTTGCCAGCTTTATTCTTTCCCTGCAAGATTCATCCTGCCTTGATATATTAAGCTTTCTTGCACTGACATCATGCATGTGAATTTTGCTGTTATGCAACAGGAGCGCTGTTTCCCATTAC
Organism: Oreortyx pictus; assembly: GCA_036925125.1. Taxonomy (NCBI): domain Eukaryota; kingdom Metazoa; phylum Chordata; class Aves; order Galliformes; family Odontophoridae; genus Oreortyx; species Oreortyx pictus. Next base: position 37,607,046 of record JAUPFR010000006.1, read on the forward strand.
ATCCAGCACTGCGGTGTCCACAGATCACCCTTGTCAAAGGGTCCCCATCACCATAATTGTGCTGTAGAGATGGCCCTGACTTCCAGGCTGACAGCAGTAAAGCTGGTGACCTCCGTTCAAGGTCTGTGCTGCGGGGAAGGGAGTGGGAATTTTAAGCAGAAAGAAGAAATTCTGGGTGCACAGAGACTGAGGTGACAGGAGAGAGTGGGGTCCGGGAAGGAAGCCAAGCATTTGGCCCAGTCACCACAGGTGTGTGGTGCCAAGCCTCCGCACAAACCTCACCTCGTATTCCTGGAGCTCCTCCTCCTCCACCTCATAGGACACAGTTTGGATGCGGATGTCACTCTCTACCAGGCAGGACCCTTGTGCATCGTGCCCATCAGGACTGTCAGATGGAGCCTCTTTGCCTTCTGTAAAAGTGGTCTCACAGCTCTCTGTCTTGCTGTCCTTTGCCTTGAGAGCAGTCTCATCTTTCACAAGGATGAAATTGGGGCCGTACAAGGCTTCCACAGCCAGCTGCAGAGAGCTGGCATCCAGCAGCTGGTGAGTCCTGGCTCCGCCGGTGTTTTGGAAGATGTAAGAGTAGAGTTTCCCCTGGCAGTGGTGGCCAGAGTAGTCCTGGCTGTGGTGTTGGTGGTAAGAATAGCTGCTGTGGAGGTGCCCATTAGCCTTGGTCAACAGTGGGTCCTGGAGCTCACGCACGCTCTCCATGCTGCCAGCAGGGTAGGATCAATCCTGTGGGAGCAGAGAACAGAGGGGGCTGTTAGCTCCTCACGGTAAGGCAGTGGGAAAGCCATTGCCCATGCAGGGTCAGTGTCAAGGTGAGCAAAGCAAGAGGGAACAGGAAAATAGGGAAAAGAAGAGTCCTCCCCCACTTCCCACAGCTTGAATGCTCTTCAGAACATCTCCTTGTCCCTCCCCAGCTGGTAGGAAGATATGGATCCAGCTGTGCAACAAAGCAATCTGGTTCAGGCTGGATTAAGACTGCTGTGTCTACAACACATCTCAATGTGGCTACGTGCAGCCTGATGGGAGCAGTCCCTCTGCATCTTTTGTGCTGGCTCATAATCTGTGCTGCTACAAAACATGGTCAGCTAATGGTTTCGTGGACATGGGACGATCTCTTAGGGCTCTTTTGTTGCTGGGCTAAGGCTGGGGTGAGGGGAGGCAACAACTGAGGAAAGCCAGGAGTCTTCAGTTCCCAGTGCCAACACTGGTTTCTTCCTCAGGAAAATTCTGCTCCCTTCCTCCATTTCAGAGTGCTGAAACACTGTGCTACCTTTTTTTTTTTTTTTTTAACATGAAATTTTCTGAGATGAAACATTTCAACCCCATTTCTTCAAAGGAGCGCTTACTGTTTTGGCTTTCCAACCCACCTCGGCACATTGAAAATGTGTACTGAAATATCAGAATCCCCCAGGAGAGAGGAGTGATCGCTTTGCACTGCTCGGTATCTGTGTGCCCTCTTTTCCAGCCCTCTCCGCATGCTCCCAGCTGCTGGAGCGTGCCACCCTCCTGCCTCGCAGCCCCAAATGTCACTCTGCTCCCCAGAGACCTCTGCAGCTGCTTCCTCTGCTGGATAATGCAAAGCAGAGAACACTGCTACCTGCCATAGGGCTCCCTGTGGTGCACCGGCCCTACTGATGGCAAGCGCATTGCTTTGGCTTCAAGTCAATCCTCACAAAGAAAATATAAATGAAGAAGTTGGATTTGAGGGCTCCAGGGAGCAAAAAGCCCAACTGCTTCCCAAATGGCCCCGTCCTCTCAGCCAAATTCTGCCATATTGCAGTTTTTAGTGCCACAGCCCGTTGTAAATGTCCCTGTTGATGGGCTTTATGCTGGCAGCAGTTGGCACATTTTGGAAAGCTGTTTGGGAAAATGAAGCCATTCAAAAGCACTCCCACACGGCTAAAACAGTGCATGAATGCTCTCCACACTTCTCTCCCCGAAATCATTGTCTGCTTTCTTTACCCTCCCACCTTTCCAATAAGGTACTCAGTGGCTCACACAGCAGATGGCCAGGAAGTATTTCCACAGTATTTAAGGGTGATGCACATTGGTATCATGGATATTTTTGTTTCCTGCACAGCCCAAAACAGTTTTGCTTACCTCAATATGCAAATCAGATTTACAATAAAATCATAGAATCATAGAATAGCTTGGGTTGGAAGGGACCTTTAAGAACACCTGGTTCCAACCCCTCAATGTGGGCAGGGTTGCCACCCACTAAATCAGAAACTGGATCAGGTTGCCCAGGGCACCATCCAACCTGGCCTTGAACTCCTCCAGGGATGTCTGACTCAAGTCACATCTAAGAGCACTTCAGGACTGTAGAGGAGTGACCTGCCCTAAAGTCCTTCCCTTGTCTTTCACTCTCAGAAGTCTGAGATGATGCAGAACCTAATAGAGAATACAGTGGGTTATAAAAATACTACAGGTAATATTCAGGTGGGAATTTCAGGAAGAGTGAGGCACAGCCCCAGCTACATTTGTGCAGGAACGGACAGAGCTTTCCCACACCCTATATGGTTTATCTGGATTCTGCATAAGATTTAGCCACACTGGGACTGCACAAAGTAAGCCTGGTAATAACAGTCTTGGGGGAAGAGGAATGAAACAGGCTGATGAAAGCAAGGAAGATGTAAAAGCCCAACTTGGGAAGAGCAGACATTCTTTGCCCTCAGTACAAGAGTGACAATGCAGCATGGAGAGCAATTAGCCCCACGGTGCTGGCAGCAAGCAGCAGCAGCAAGATACTCTCAGGCACAAGGTGCCCAAATACAGGTGTGTATATGGCACCGGAGCATGACATCCTGGGGAACACAGAGCCCCATGCCTCAGCCCTGCAGTTTCCACAGTCAGGCTGAGCAGTGTGGCCAAGGCAGTGAGTGCTGGCCCCTGCAAGCTGCCTCCTCATCCTAAGCACCATAAACATATTTCCCAGAGAAGCTGTGGGTTCCCCATCCCTGGAGATGCTGAAGGTCAGGCTGGATGGGGCCCTGGGCAGCCTGAGCAGGTTGGGGGCGGCCCTGCACATGGCATAGGTTGGAGCTGGTTGTGCTTTGAGGTTCCTCCAACCCAAGCCTTTCTGTGATTCTATGATTCTATAAACCATGGGGCTGGGCTCACCCCGTCTCTCCTGTTTTCCCTGAAGAGCAGGAAAAGCAAAATTGCTTTGAGTACTGAGATCTTTTCCAAACAGGTATAGAAGGCATGACAAGGAAAACATACCTAATTTGGCTCCATGCATAACACAGCCCACCTCCACACCCCATCCCCATGGCTGCCCCAGGTTGGCAGCACAGCACTCGCTGGGACCCTCGGCACAGATGCTGCCTGAGATTAGCCCAGTTAATGATGAATTAAGTGGTTGTTCCAGGAATCAATCATCAGCTAATTGCCTTGTCGAGCAAACACTCTGCCCTGCTCCTTCGGCTTATTTAGAAGGCTGTCCTCACTCTCCCGAGTGATAAGGGCAACCTAGCCTGGCCTAAGGCACCCGGCAGGTCAGAATTCTCGGGAAAAAAAAGGGAAAAACAGCAAATCCATCCCTGGGATGGCCCAGCGGCAGCCGTCCCCCGCCTCGGCCGCCGTGGGGAGAGCGGCCGCTAGGTGTCCCAGGCGCTCCACGCAGCGCGGGGGCTGCGAGGTCCCCAGGTGTCCCCGTGCGCAGGGACCGAGCTGGGGGAGGGGGACAGCGGGATGGAGGAGGGCGGCGGCGATGAGACACTCGGCTGCGTGGGTAGCGAGGTGTAAAATTAGCACGTTTGGGCTCTCTCGGTGTCCCTTTTTTAGCTGGAGAGGCCCAGAAGAATAAACAAAGCTGCGAGCGGGAGTTCCTGCAGGATGGCTGAGGGTATGGGGGGGCTGCAGGGGATGCCCCGCTGCTGGAGGCAATGGGGTGCCACGGGGCAGCCACCCGCTTTGTGCCGGGGATGGGGCCAGGACGAGGCCAGGATAGTTCTCAAGGTGCCGACAGCTGCGCTGGGACCTTCATCTCAGCCCCCGAGGCTGGAATGCTCGCTCCCAGCCAAGCTTTGTTCCCAGCAGCAAGCCCCAGAGAGCCAGTGGGAGTGGTCTGTGCCAATCAGAAGTGGTGGACAGCTCTCACCAGAGGCTTCTGCACGTTGCAAAATGTTGGTTGGAGGACCACGAGGAGCCGCTGGGAGCTAGCGGTCCCAGCGCAATGATTCCAGCGTGGGGAGGCTGTCGCTCAGCATCGCAGCTCTTGGAGGAACCGACCCAGGAGAGACGCCTGCCCAGCATCGAGGGAAAGTGCCTTCCCACGTTTCCTGCCCCAGAGGAATATCAGTTCAGGCTTCAAACTCCCCTTTCTCAGTTCGGGACCACCCTGAGGACACCCTGTGGCTACGGTCCTCTGAAGGGACACGTATTGGCACCCTACCGTCCGTGCTAAAGCCTGCTTACCAACGTCCATGACAGCAGTGTTGCTGGAAACCAGAACTGCTGAGCCCTGTGCTCTGGCCCAGCCAATCTCTCTCCCCAGGTATCTGCATGCGCTGTGAGCCACTGCCATAGGGCATCTCACAGAGTTCCCTGAGGACGTGCTTATTGCCAGCATGTTCTCACTGCTGAAGGAAGGCGAGCAGAAGCTCGTGCTTGTGGGTTGTAATTTTACTCATGACTGGTTTCCCTGTGCTAGCAGTTCCAGTCTTCGGTTTTACATAGATTTTCTCCATTGCTGTTTATACCTAGCACTGAACAGAACATGACTGCCACCCCCAGATGGCTCCAACTCTTTTCCCAGCTCCCCCATTTCACCCACATCCTCTGCTCCAGTCCCATCATCTCCACCTCAGGGCTCCCACTCTGTGAGCTCCCCAGGGCCATGGCACCCAGCATGGGGTTGACCTGGCAAAGGAGACCCCCCTTTTCCCCAGGCAAGAGGCCTGGGCCAGCTGAGAGCAGCACAAGGTGAGGACACAGCACACAGCTAGCAGTTGTCACCAGTGAGGACAGGGAAATGTCCACCCCCTGCAGGGAGTTTGAGATGGGCTGAAGCCATGTGCTCTCTCCATGTCCCCCTGTCAGACAAGGCTGGCAGTGCACAGCAGTTATTAGGAACTGTTCATTTGTCTCTGTTTCAAATGCATATGTACAAATGATTCATGAGCACCCTGAAGGCTGGTGCTGCCATCACCTCCCTTCCCCACTGGTCTGTTTACGTTAAACTCTATCTGCCTTCATTCAGCTCAGAGGGATTTCCTTCTGGGGCACCACTCTCCTCACAGCTCAGACATTTCACTCATTTGCCAACAATCTGCTCACCCTTATTTATAACTTACGCTGTGGACACAGCACAAGTCTCCTTCACTTTTCCAACTCCGAAGTTTCTCAGCACGGCCTGTGAGCAGCATACTGATGTCCAGCAAAGGAGCAGATTGCACAAACTTCAGCTGGCACCCCAGCCAATAGGTGCCGTGCAAGCCAAATGGTGCAAATATCTGCTACTGACAAAGAAATTGAGTCACTGGGTGGGGATTTGCCCCCCGTGTTTAAGGAGGCTCCCACTGGTGGCAGCTACACAATTTTTCAGTGTCTCTGTTATGCACTCTGCTCCAGGCTCACCGGAGCACTCAGACTGCTCTGCTGCCTTCTTCACTTCGCTGACAAACAGCAGCAGTAAGGACTATTGAGAGGAAATCTATAAAGGACTTTCCCCCCTCTCAGCACTGCGTCTTAGCTTTTCAACCAACAACATCAATCCTTTGTCGATCTCTAATTCCACGGACAGAAAGAAGCTGGTTCAAAGGCTGTCCTAAAAAGACCTTATTGGAGCAGTGGGCAGAGAAGTGCCATGAGCCGTGCCCCCAGGCCTGGCTGCAGGGCTCCAGGGCAGGGAGGGGATCGACACCAGGCAAAGGCAGGGATATGCTGTGCAAATCTCCTGTGCTGGAGCTGCAGCAAATTACTCATTCTTTAATAACGGTGTTTATTACCTGCCTCTGATGGTGGTTCAGGGAGCTGAAGCGAAGCCGATTCAGCTCCCCAAAGCTTTCCATCTGCCAGCCATTTTCACGACAACAGAAACTTTTGCTGGAGAAACACAGTCGCTGCCTTTTTGATTGGGTAATTCCTTCTCCTGTCAGCCCACAGAGTAACCGTCCCCGTCCTCGGGAGGCCGGGGCTCCTTGCCCTGTGCCTGCGGGCAGCCTCAGACCCCGCTCCACCGGCCGCCTCCGCTGTTTGCACAGTGCTGCCTTCCACTCGGAGTCTTCCTGGGGAAGGGGGTTCTCCTGAGGTGCTGCAAATTTGTTTCTCGGAGGCAAAACAAGCAACCCGGTACAGTGCATCGGTGGAGAGCAGTGCGGGTTCTGTGCAACCTGCGGCAGCGTTGGAGAACGCATTACCAAAAGGCGCTGGTCAGCTCCTGAGAGCACTTCTCTCCCAAACTCCGAGCTGCGGACGCGAGCCCGGGAGGACTGCCCCGGGGACACGCGGAGAGGCTCTGCCCGAGCAGGTCGTGTTCCGCACATCTCCGCACTGTCACGGCCCCTCCGCACCGAGCTCCTCGCTGCCGCCGCCCCGCACACCCTCGGGCGGCCCGGGCCGCTCGGACAGCTCAGCAGAAGGGATGCTCCAAACTTCGGAGCCGCCTGGGCTGGGGACCAGCCGGCTGCCTCCGATTCACGCGGCAGCCCCAGGTGCCTCTGCAGTCCCTCGGCCATACTCAGCCTCAGAAACTTTTGCTGAAATCCTTCCCTTTCGCCCACCCCGGCACCTACGAGCGGTAATACCCCCCCGGGCGCCGCCACCTTCTCTCTCCGAGTCGCAGCCCTAACAGCCCCCGACAACGTTTTCCCAGCCCGAGGCGCTCCTCGAGGCAGACCGCATCTCCCCCCCCCCACCCCGAGCAGGCTCCCTTACCTCGGCTCAGCCGCCAAGTTGGAGCGGCGGCGGAGCGGCGGCGGGCATGGCTGCGGCGGGGCTGCCCGGGGCCCGGCGAGGCTGCGAGGGCTGAGGGTAGCGGCGCGGCGGAGCCCCGGGGCGGCGGCGGCGGCGGCGCGGTGCGGCAGCGCGGCGGGCGCGGTGCGGTGCGGTGCGGCAGCGGAGCCCCCGGCTGCAGCGGCACCGCGCTCCGCCGCTCTCAGCCGCGCAGCTCCTGGCTCCCGGCGGCCGCTATCGGGAGCTGCGCGTCGCCGGCGCTCCTTTTCTGAGCCGCTCTCCTCGGAGCCGCTTCTCCTCCCGCTGGGTTAGAGAGAGAGGAGGGAAAGTCGCTGCTTTCTCTGCCTTTGGCACCGCACGGCCCCTGCCGTTCCCCTGATCGTCCGGAGGGAGCCCCCCTGCAATAGCTTAAAGGGAGAAGGGAATTGTCTCTCTGCCTCAGACGAGTACTGTCCTGCCTTCTTCCGCAGGGACCCCTGGCAGCGGCAGGATTGACCTCAGACTCGCTGAGTAGCGCTCTGGTTGAGTGGAGTGAATCCGGATTCACACCAATACGACGCGAGATGGCACCGACCCTTGCGGTCTTCCTCTCCCCCGACTCTGTCCAGGCGATGCTCCAGCAGCTCCCCAGGCTCTGCGCTCCCCACCTGCTTCTGAACTCCCCAGAGCTCAGCTCCTCCCCCGGCTCAGCAGGAGCGCACGAGGCTGAAGAGTGGCTCATCCAGGGCTAGGGACTAGGGGACGCCCCATCCACTCAGGATCCGAGTGGGGTGCACATCTGCCTAGGAGCCACAGGGACTGGCTGTATCGTGCAGGTTGAGAGCAGGACCAAGCTCTGGGCTTTGTGTCCTCGCATCGAGGACTAGCGACAAGTGTTGCAACTGGCTGAAAGCTCCCCAGGGGCAGAGTACGTGTCCCAGGCATCACTGGGGAGGATTTGAGCCCAGATCGCCAGCCACGGGAAGGTGGCAACAGCCAGGGGAACAGGACGGCAGCCGGAGCACAGAGTGCCTGCTGTTAATCTAGCAGTCCCCAGAAAAAAGTGTCCCTGTTGGGCAGACCTATCTGGCATAGTTTGGGGAGTGGCGTGGGGGTGTCCCACACGGTCTGTAGACCCTGAGAAGAAAACAATGTTCATGTCCCTAGGGAGTGGGACGAATTGGAAAGTGCTTGAGATGCCACAAAGGAGGTTGAGGGGAAAGCAGTCCTACAGCATCTCTGTTGGCAAAGGCCTGCCGGTCCAGGTGGCAGCGTGGGACTCACTGCTTGTGGGCAAGATTTGTTGGCAGTGGCCTTCTCCAGGAGCTGCTGATGCCAGTGGGCATGCACACAGCTGCAGGAAGCCTCATGATCCGCCTCCGCTATCAGCCCCTGCACAGCCACGTTCAGCCAGCACCTGCTAATTAGAGAGGGCCAGGAAGGAAGAACCTCATCACACATGGCCGGTCCCTCGGCAAGGCCTGAGGGGCCCTGGTGCTGCTGGGAAAAGGGCCTGGATGCTGCAGGGTAGCTAGAATTATAAACTCAGGAGTGGATGAAACACCTCGATCCATGGTTTGCCAAGACCCAGGGATCTATCAAGGAGTCTAAATGCCCAGCAGGAGGGCAGAGACATGACTGACGGATGCCAGAGCTGCCTCTGCTGGCATGTGACATCTCTGCCCCCACGAGCAGCTTTGGCAGCCCCATCCTTCACGCATGTCGTGTGCAGTCACTGGATTAAAATGCAGCGCTGCACTTCCTCGGCCGGGCGGGGGATTAGCCCTCGCCAACTTCGCGGGCGGTACTTAGCAGCAGAGCTGCTTCTCCTGGCTGTGTGGCGATAAGACGACATTAGCATCACCACTCTAAGCCTCACCGACCTCGGGCAGCTCCGAGGGAAACGTAGGCATACACAGATACGGGATGTGCGGGCTTGTGCTTAGAGGGGCGTGGCACAAAACAGCTTGAGGATCAGCCCCCCAGCCTGTGTCACAGCGGGGCTGTGTCCCTGGGAGGTGACAGTCGTGCCACCCTGACTGTAAAGGCTTCATGATCAACAGTAAGCGGTGAGCCACCCCAGGGCAGTGAGGGCAAGCCACCTGCAGGGCACCTTCCCACCCAGAGAGCCAGCAGGGACAGAGTTCAAGGCAGATGCAGCAACAGCACCCAGAGCCCCTGCCCTGCTGAAAGAAAAATAGCTGAGTGGCCCCGTGCACTCAGCTGAAGATGGCGAGGGAGTCCTCTGGTGAGAACCGATCCAGCAGAAGGAAATGAGATGTCATTACATTAAATATTAGCTGATGTGCTCTCACACTGGGCTTGTTATACCAGCTAAGTGATGCTTCTCTTCAAAAAATAATTAGAAAGAAATGTTGCCGTAGACATAGAATACGAGTAAAAGGCTGTGCTAGCATTTTGGAGATGCCGTGTGCAGGAAGGTGGGCTTTTGTTTTTGATTATGTTCCATCAAACATTGAAAACTCACTGCCAATGTGTCCTGAGCTTCGCAGGCTTCATCTAGCTACAGACATAGCAACAGATAAATACGCCACGACAAATTTGGTAACAGTGCTTTATTGACAGCCAAAAACCGGATCACTGCATGCTGCAAGCCTGAACTCCTGCCAGCAGCCACAAGAGGAGCACCGAGATGAAAGATTTACCACCAGGAATGGACCGAAACTACTAAAACCTGAAATAATTGGAAGGTCTCCATGAAGGTGAGGGCTCAGCTGCGTCGCGTCCTCAGAAAGCAGCGAATGCAAGCAAGAGGAGATGAAAGGCAAACACAGTGCTTGAGAGGGGCAGCGCGGCCGCAGTGGGGACTGGAGGTGTCTGTGAGAGCCGAGCGCTGTGATCTTACGGCCACACTGCAGACATGGGAGAAACGCGGCAGAGATTAGCTGATATTTGTGGCTGTTAAAAATGATCGGCTTAGTGAAAGCTGGAATCGAGAGAGGAGCTTTGGAAGGATCAGCCAAACCTAATTAATTGGGCAGCATGGTGGGAGAGGAAATTAAGTGTGGACAAGTAGAAGGAGAAGCATATTGGAAAGAACGACTTCAGCTCTCCATAATTGCTCGTGGTTTCTAAATTAACTGGAAGCATTAAGGGAATAAAGATGTGGGTGGATCTGTGGACAATAGAGTGAAAACCATCTGGTTAGTGTACAGTGGTGAGGGAAAGAAACACATACGTTGTCAGTTTGCTTTCATAAAGGCATACAGAAAATAATAAAAATATTACTGTATGTGTTGGTAGTGACTCAGCTGTTATGGACGAGTCCAGGTTTTCAATGAGAAGACAAATTCTGATTGTTTATGGTGAAAAATAGAGAAAAATGTTTTTACAAAGTCTTCTGTAGTAGTAAAGTGCTGGGCCCTGGCGTGCAGGATGAAGTCTGCAGCATTCCCAGGCATCTCAGAGGACTCGGGAAGGCAGATGTAAGCTACAGGTCCCCCCAGAAACGTAACAGCCAGCACAAGGGTGTGTCATGCCTCTAATGTTATTAGTGCCTGATCACTCGGATACCTCAGTTAAAGCCCAGGAAAAGCTTGTGGCTGTGATCTGTTTGAGCACCCTCCTTCTGGGATTAGTGTCATTCTCCTCCTCCTCGCTAAGCAGAAACGTTGGCTGCTGCAAGAAGCACTTGAATGCATCGGGGCCTGTGGGGACGTCCCTTTGTCCTTAGCCCCTGTGGGGTCTCTGGGACAGGTCTCAGTTCCACTGCTGCTGCTGGGCCTGTGGTAGGAGATGGATGGAGCAGGGCGGCTGCCTTCAGAAAGCCGTTTAGAGCACCTGAATCCTGTGGTAATTATGCTCTTGATTTGCATATCATGAATAGCCATTCAGCAGCACCTTCCTTTCCCTCAGCTCAGCTAAGAAGACTTTCCAGATGCCTGAAGAATGTGACAGTGATGGCAGTTCCCATCTTCAAGGATGGTCACTTGGATCCCTTCCCATCTAGGATACGGAGGTCCTTGAGGGAAGGCCCTTATTGAAGAGATGGTCCTTTGAAAAGTCGGATGGTCCGTATGGGTCCCTTTCAGCCCAGGGTATTCAGTGATTCTTATGAGGGCAAGAGACTAATGTGAATCCCAAACATCCTCGTAAGGGCTGTCCTCAACCAGAGACAGTCAGGAGGAGGCTGAAGAGTGGGGAACAGCACCCTCAATGCAGGGACACAGTTTGTGGCAAGGAAGGGGAGGTACGGGGCTCTGGGTATGGGTGCGTGCATTCCGGGCAGGGGATGCATGCAGGAGAACATCTGGAGGAGAAGAGCACAGAGAGGGTAGCCCTGCATGCAGGCCTGCTGCTCTGAAACACTTTGGCAAAGCAAAGGAGCTCTAAACACAGAATAACGAATGGGCCATATGCTTCAGCACTTTCACTGGCAGACAGAGCCTTATGGTAAATCAGGCCATAAAAGGTAACATCCTCTTGAAAAAAGGAAGCTTGGAGTGCCTGTCTGCTTGTTAACCATGCCTTGGAAGGGCCTCAGCGGGGACACTCACTAAGCGAATGCTCACCCAGCACTCACGACCACGATGGTTTTAGCCAGGTTGAACTGGCCCATGAAGAGGCTGTGTCAGGTGTGGATGTGTCCCAGCCACAGGACATGGGAAGGAGCCACAGTGGTCGGGGTCTCCTTCATCTGCACCAACCCCTGTGACACAGCATGAGCACAGAGGGCTGCATGCAGCCACAGCCTAGTCTGAGACCACCTGTGGTTGCGGTCACCTGCTGGAAAGCAGCTCCCCCGCTGACTAATTGCTGAACAAAGTGTCTCTGCACTCTGACAGACGGAGCCCCGGGGAGCTCCTAGCTCAGATATTGGCAGGAGGCAAAGTCTCTGGAAATGAGGCTTTACAGCGCTGCTGAAGCCCGAGATGAAAGGGAAGCAGCGGGGTTGGAAATAAGACATCTAGTGGCAGCAGTGTGAGCACCGCAAGGACCGCCCCATTTATGCTGGCACAGAAGAATGGTGGAGGGGCCTCATCCCCACTCATGTGGTCCGGGAGCCTCGTGCAGAACCCCAGCATCCTCCTGCCCTGTCCTGGGGCTCACACTTGAGGGTGAGGGTCGACCTTTTTGCAGGACACGTTCCCCACCGCAACACCCCTGTGCACACTGACCTGCAGCTCTGGGGCTGTTTTCTTTGTCTCCTTCCCGGTGTCAAGCCTCCAGGCAAACCAGCTGTGGAAATGTTAAGAAAATTCAGCTCAGCAAGCAGCAACAGAAGGGTCTTGTCCCCCAGACACTTTAAAAATATTGAAATTCACTTGAATAAGCAAAAAAATGGCTGAACTGTCACGCATGAGGCACATGAATCATCTTCAGGGAGAAAAGTGATCCTGGCAATGTCTGGGCTTGAAGTAACAGTAGTTAACATTATAATGACTCATAGCACATATGCGTCACATCGTTTTTCATTAGGAGCAGGATCCTGGTGTCCTGTGACTAACTGGGAGCTGGAACCATGGTCCTAAAGCCTGGGGCCTGGAGCTGGCTCTCCCATATGTTCTGGTTCAGTGCCAAAAGCATTATTGGCTGTCAGATATTAAATAATAATAATTCTCAGATCAAACACTTCATTCGCATGACAAAATGAGATGGGCTTTGGAGATGCCTTCCCCAGGGAGCGCCATGATTTTAATAGGGAGAAAATGAATAAATTGAGGGCAAGCACCTACAGAGAGGCCCTTCTGCCCTCAGCTTATTAAAGTCAACCCCTGGCTTTGCAGCCCATCTCTGGTCTTCAGACAAGGTCAACATTTCTATTTCTGTCTCTCCGCAGAAGGACCTTCAGTTTCTTTGCAGTAACCTCATGGACCCCTCAGCATCTTCCCAGCAAATCTCCTGAAAGGCGTAAGCCCTCTCTAAAATGCTGCAGCTCTTGCAGCCCAGCCCCTTGCTGAACCTTACCCCAAGCAGACCTTGTCCCACCGAACCTCTTGGTCCACTGGCACGTGCCCATCTAGGTGACTCAGGGCAAGCAGGGGGGCTGGAGCCTCTCCTGTGGAGGGCAGTGAACACTCCATAATATGGTGGTTCTGGTACATACAAAAGCTCATACCATTAGCTTAAAACTGCTCTCTGTAACCAAATCATCCTCCAGCATAATGGCAACATTGGACCTAGGCAAGAGCAGAGTAGCCAAAGAGATGTGCTGAAGTTAATGCATCGGTCTGGAGGAAGAGAAAATGCAGCATCTGGAAGATACCCATCGTGCTTTACCCTTCTCTTGGTTGAATAGAACAAACCAGCCAAAGAGATTTTTGTCAGACTTTAAAAAATATGCCGCCTATGGGCTAAGAGAAGCAAGAGGAAATGCATCTCACAGGGCAGCATTTGTTCTGAGTGACAAACTACCAAAAATAAGTGCTTATAATTGAAACTCTCTCCCCACCTTGCAGCAGGATCAGTGTGGTGCTTTCCTGACGGAAGACCAAGTGACTGCGGAGGGCACTTATGCACCATCAGAAAATGGCCAGCAGTCAACAGATGCTCACATCAGATGGTGAAATACCTTACAGAGGACAGGATAATGGGAGGACGAGGCTTTCAGACCTTTAGAAGCAAGACTGCCTGGAGCTAGAAACAAAAATACAGTAGCAGTGAGGTTCAGAGGTATACAGTGGTCATGTTAATTGGCATCCTCTCCTTCAGCGTGGGACACCCTCGGAGCTCGACCTGTGGCAAGTTCAGCATCTGCAGCCATTCTGGGGCCACACTGGGTCAGATGGGCTCTGTGAGCTCTCACTAGCAGGCAGACAGGGGCAGGGAGGCTTAATCGAAGAAGACGTAGCCGGTGTGTTTGTTTTCTTGTGGATACTCAACTACAGCAGCCAACTGTGCGTGAAGTCTGTGCAGCCACTTGTTTTTCATTTAAGTCTGTTCTTGGGGTTATAGATTTAGCTGTAGCAATAATGGGCTCAACCTCCGACTAGGGATTGTTTATAAACAGGAAAATATTTCAAGTTTTCATAAAGCGGGGTTGTAATATAAATGGAAAGAGCTTGAAGGAGTCCAGCCGTAATCCGTTGACTCAAGATACTGTTATCTGTGAGGTGCTCCACCTGGGCAACCCTCTCATTTCTCCTCTTTCTGGAACCGTGCCCGCTTGGTGGTGGTCAGGTGGCTGGTGTGTTTTTCTCACAAGAAGACAGGGGTGGTCCAGTTTGACCTTCCTTCCCACCCACAGCTCTCTCAGCACCCCAGAACTCCTGTAATTTTAAGAACAAACTCCTGCTCCTACATGTGTGGACATGTCAGCTTTGTCAAGTTGCTTTAACTGGGCTTGTCACAGTCAGGAGTTGCCCCTGACCCTGCACACACCAAGTAGGAGGTGTCCTGCAGCAGTCCTGACAGCCCTGCAGGCCGTGGGAGTGGGCTACCAATGTATATCCCGATTCTGTCCCCAGTTGGGCAATTTGTGCAGGCTTTACAGTCTTATTGACTGCATCCCGCGATGACCTTGCAAGAGCAGCGAACACCCACACAGCCATTAGGTTCAATTATTGTAATTCCCTCTCCACAGGGCTCCTCCACCCTGCCTTACAGGTTATTCCAAAAGCAGCAGCAGGTTGCTTGCTGGCTTGAGCCACATTGATCATATTATCTTCACTTCTGCTGCCATGAAAGCAGCGGATTGACTAACTTGGCCTCACCAGTCCTTAAAGTTGCTGCCAATATTTTCCTAGTTGCCTTAAAATCCTTTTCTCTCTTCTTTGTATGCTCTGGAAGTGCCTGCCAGACCAGCACCTGGGTTAAAGCAAGGGGTCTTCATCCAGGAGGGAAGGCAGGCTCCGTGGGAGACAAGCACAAGAGACGGAGCCTGGATGAAGCTGCCCTCACTGCCATCATGCTTGATTCACGGGGAAAAGGGCATCACAAAAGCACCACTACCCCACCAGAACAGAAGAGTTTTAGTATTCTGCTCACTGTCCCATTTTTCCCTCCTGCTCTGCACCAACTTCCTTTAATTTGCTCATTAAAGGGAGCTGGGTTATTAAAACAAATTGTGGCATTTTCTGTTGAAACCTGTGAAAAAGCTGAAAGGGCTGAAATTGCCCTAACACTAATGGGTACAACACTGGCTCAAGTGAGTTATCGGCAAGCTGCCCGCTGATTCCTGTGGAGCCAAGATTTTACTTCAGATGGAGCCTATCTTTCAATTAAAGGTATTACTCCTAATATGCATTAAAATTCTGTTTAATCCAGGCTCTGCGAGGGGCAAACCCTGAAATTCATTAAGAGTTTTGTAAAAAGCCACTGCAAAAGGCCACAGTTGGGAAAAGTGGCTCCCAGGGGGAGAGGAGCAGGGCAAGAACGTGCCTTCACCTGGGGAACAACCAGCACCTGCAGCTCGTTGATGGAGAGTGGGATGGTTTTTAGCATCTCTCTATTGAGCCCATTGAAAAGGGTGGGTAGGCAGCAGCAGGGGGATTTGCTCCTTCCCCGTTGTGGTGCTCTGGCTTCTGATCATGCTGTGGGAGGGCACCCAGGTGTGATGGCTTGCCCCAGACTACTCAGATACCCACATAACCAACCAGTGGAGGGTTTGTGTTCCACCTGCACCAGACTCTCCATCCCTACCACAGTTTGCATTCACTGCATGCTTGTACAAAATCCTGTTGGCTGCCGTTGACTTACCACTGATGGTGCGTATGACAGAGGTCTTGTGGGCTTCAAAATCAATCCAGAGGCTGTGCTCTGTGAGCTGTTGAGTGAGTACCCTGCAAAGTTGCCCAGAGGTCTGCAGCTACCTGCCTTGAGATGCTGCTGTCAGCAAGCAGCCAGCTGCCTTGCGGCTCTGACGTTAGCAGTACGAATAAAAGTGCTGCAGATCACTGGAAACAGAAAACAGCTCAGGGGCTGGAGGAGAAAGGAAATGGCAGGATCTCCAGGTGGGGGCTGCAAAAAAGCACTCAGGAGAGCCGGGTAGCTCTTTAGGGGCTGGGATGGAGAGGGGTTTGCAGACACCTGGACAAGAAGCCAGCAACTCATTTCAAGCAGGAAGTGGTGTCCTGGGTTCTGCACTGCTTTCTGATCCACAAATGCGAGCTGAGGTGATTTGGGTCTGTGTTTTACCTTGTTCTAGTTTCAGTGCAGGCATCTTCTTTTCTCTGTCTGCATTTGCAAATGCTGTGATTTTGTACCAAAATATTTCTTCATCAAGGAACTGTTAGTGCCTTTTTCCCAGGCTGCTGCCTTAGGTGGTGGCTTTACCTCTGTGAGAGGATGCATCCGCTAGGCAAATGACTTCTGCCTGTCCCTGCGTTCCTCTGCATCTGCTAATTTCTTTATTTCTAATTTTATTTCCAAACGCCATCCCACAGGGACAGATGACTCCTAAATCCCTGTCCCCATTCTGTGCATTTGGCATTCTGCAGCCCAGGTTTAAGGCTGCGAGGGCAGCTGCTGCCTGCTGCCAGAAGGCAGCCTGCCAGCAGCCCCGTCCCCTGTCCTCTCAAACATCAGCTGCCTTCCCCAGCCATGAAATACTGATGTATGAAATACGTTGGGTTCCTGAGATCAATAACCTATCAGTACTCTGAACTCAGGGGAGGCAGCCAGCTCCTGCCTCTGCCAGCTAATTCCCTGAGAACCTCTTAGCTTTCTCCCCCACTGCCCTCGCAGACCTTTTTGTTCTCTCCCTCCGTTTTTGCTGTTGCTTCCAAAGTCGTCACTGCTCCTTCTTTTGTCTGTGTTTGTTGTTTCATTTTCCTAAACGGTGCACGTATTTATCTTCCTTCTCTCCACCTCTTTTCTTTTTCTTCTTCCAGCCTCTCCCCTCTGCTTCCTCATTACTTCTATCTCCTGGCAAATGGTATACTGTCATTTGCAACTGTAATGATGATGAAATACCTGAGACGTGGAAATAGCAGGCATCATTTCCCTCTCTGCCCTTTCCCTCCTCCCCTCGCACATGAGGCGTATTTCATTTCTCCTATTCTGCATCTGCAGCAGCGGAGCTCTGGTGTGCCCGGGGAGCATCAGCGTGGTGCCAGCAGATGTGGAAGTGATGAAGGATGGCAGGAAGGGCTAGCTCCCCTGGCTGATCTCCTTCGGAGACCCATCGCGTTGCAGACCGAGCAAGGTGAGGGCTGGCTCTGAGTGCTTCCCACCCAGCCATCTCTGAATGCTGTACTGCGATAGGCAAATCGCTTTATCTCTGTGGCACAGATGGAGGAGCTGAAACAAATCACTGTGCTCCACGATGTGTGAGAGGGATACAAGTAGAGTGTCCCTACTCTTTGTGCTTTGAAGGGAAACATCTCTGAAGGGTACTAGCCTCAGGGACCAGCCATACTTGTGCTTGAATCTCCTGGTGGGAACAAAGGTAATACAGCTTTTTGCTGCAAATCTGTAGTCTGCCATGTAAAATTCAGACAGAAGTTTGATGTTCCTCTGCTTCCAATTTGTTTTTTCATGTGGCAGGGGACAGACTAGCAGTGACTGTACACAGTGAGCAGGACCGCTGCCACAGCACACCAGGGGTAGACAAGGGGAGCAGTCCCGTAATGGGGAAGGTGATGGAGCATAGCTGCACACGGCTACATAACAGTGGTGGTGGGTACAAACAAGGCACGGTAAAGTCTGTGGGAGATTGGCACAGCCCACCGACCCCCCAGATGGGAACTCTCCCACCCTCACCTTATCCCGTTGCTAGGAGCAGTCCTACTGAAAGTCGGTCCCTACAGCCCCTGGACAGGCCCAGCCCAGCATTACACCATGGCCTGAGCTACAGTGTCCCCAGAGCTACTGGATCTGTTCCAGCTTATACTGTTTGCCCTCACTTAAAGTGAGTGTCTTTTACTTGTCTCTCTCGTTGAAATGTGTGTGATGTTCCTACATTGTCTATGTCGTTCTTGGTGATCTCAGTAAAACAAGACAGGTAGCCAACTGTTGACTGCACATTAGCTGTGCTGGGGATACTTTTCCAGCAGTATAAGCTGTTTCTATAAGATTATGAGAAATTAGTCAAGCGTTCATGAGCAGATGCTCTTCCTTCTGAATAACGCAGGGCTTGCTTCATCTTTGGAACAAACCCTTCTGGTAAGCTGCTGCTAGCTGCTAAGGTGCTGATGTGATGTGACATGCGTCATTTGTCTTCAGACAAGTTTCCACACTGGACATGATGAGGTGAGGTTGGCTGTGCTGGCACGCTGCTTTGGCAGAATGGGCAGCTGAGCCAGAAAGTGCATTCCAGGATGAGAAGGAAACCCATGTCCCTGGCCCATGGGGGCCACTGCATGCTCCTCATTTCAATGCCTTTGAAAACAAATTCAAACATGAACTTAGTGATGGACTTCATGGGGCACAGAAGACAATTATATGGAACAGAAATAGCCTGCATACACAGCGGGGAAGAGCTCTTGGATTCCGAGTCCTTATTGTAGATCAGAGTTCATAAGATTCAAAGTCTACAGAACATCAGAGGCTGTGTTGCCTCTGGATTTCCTCTGAATCACGCCTTGGCGAGTAGAAAAAGACCTGTCTGCCATGGAAACAGAATTATTTAACCCCTGACAGTCCAGGGGGAGCATCTGGGGCTGGGTTAGAGTGGTCAGACTGGTTCAGAGATTTTTTACATGTAGATTCAGCAGCAGCAGCAGATGACTTGATGGGGATCAGTGGGGAAGCTTCAGGGATGGCTGCACTAATTGCTTCTTGGCCCTGAAAACTCATCCCCAGTCATCTTCAGAAAATGAAGTCATTTAGATCTGTCCACGGGCATCATGTCTCTCACTGGTTTCCCTCATATGCTGGTGAGACAACCCTCATAAGCCAAGGACTTCATCTGTGATGACACAACCTGAAAGCCATTTCTGATCAAAACCATTGCCTTTCCAACAGCAGGATTCCTCCGAGTCATTGGGAAGCTCCTCATGCTGTGAAAACGTACGTGACTAAATTGCTCTTTACTGTGATACTTTCTGCTGGACATGAGGTGGGGGGCAGTTACTTCATCTCTTCCTGATTCTGCCTCTGTCCCCAGAGTAGGAGCCACGCTTTCCTGCCTCCCCAAGACATTCAGAATCATGTCCTGGAACTGTTTTCCAAGTGCAGTTTGTAACTGAGACCGTTGCACCAAACCAACATGAACCCCCTTAACCAGCCATCCTGGCAGCCAAGGAAATAGTCCCTCCTCTGCTCTCCCATTAGAGGACATCTATGTTTGTTGTTTCCTCTTTGCTCTGTTTCCTTGGAGGTTTTTACACAGCTAGCTGCCTGGGCCCAGCAGCCCATCGGTGCCACAGTGCGTCTGAATCCCCTCAAAACAGTGGGATTAGAGGCTTCGCAAGCCACCAGTTTTCTGCTGTATGTGTCCCCATCTTCACCAACAAATCCGCAATTGCCATGACTCAATTTCATCTCTCTCCGCCACTCAACCTTAGACAACAGCGTGGGATTTGTTATGCTGGGACTTGTGTTCCTGAGTGTGAGGACGTGCCTGTTATCAGCGGTTGACAGGCCATCACGTAAACATTGCTGTCAAAGCAACGAGCTGGCAGCGAGCATTTCCCTGAACCCCTGCCTGTCTACAAACAGCAGCAGAAGTGCAACTCCTGCTCATGAAGGAGAATCTCCAGGCACCGTAGTCCCCCGACCCAGGACAGGACCCAGGGCACAGCCATGAGGCATCACTTGGAGGATGAGCAGCTCCTGAGGTGGGGTCTGTGCATTGGCATGTGTGGGAGGAGGCCCTGGCTCCCTGTCTGATGACTGTTGATGCTGAGAATAGTTTTAAAGATGGTCGGTGTGCTGTGGCTGTCAATGAAAATATTTACCTTCATTCCATAGAGCCATAACACGGCTCCCCTCATGCTTCTTCTCCCAAAGATGCAGCCCAGACTCTTGCCTCAGTGCCAAGGGAATGAGAAAACCTATGCAATGTCCAGAGACCTTAATGTTTGTACTGGCATCTCACTGCTTTCATCCTTTTGAAGGTTCCTTTTGAAAATGTAGCACCACCATTCTTGGCACACTGTTTTTCTTAGTGATGTGGAGACTGCTGAATTGTGGCCACAACCACTCCAGATGAGGATGTCACTGCTAGCAGCAGTTGACAGGCCATCAAAACGCAGTGCCTACAGGCTGACACGTGGCAGGGAACCAGCTGTGGTTCTGAGGAGCAGCCCATGCACATTATTTAGAGCGAAGCTGGGGCAAATGCCTCCCTTGTGTGCCCTAAAGAATGCTGGTCTGAAGTGCAATTGTTTAAAATGTCATGTCAGGAGCACCTCTGCAAGGATATGCTGAGCATAAAAGCACTCCTTTGGGAGACATATGTATATTATCTCTTTTTAGGGGCTAGTCTCATGGATGATGGGCAGGCTGCATCAGCTGGTGTCTGTTTTCTGCAGGCTGAATCAGTTCACATCTGTTTGGTCACTTCTGATAACATCTGTGGGGTTTCTGACACAGAGTCCCTGAGTGTTAGCCCATCCCTTGGTGTTTCAAGTCCTTTCTCACCAGAGGACCTGGCCTGAATTTCCTGGGGACTTAAACGCTTCATTTCCTCCACAGGCATTTTTACTCTTATAATGTGTCACTAAAGGAAGAGTGGAAAAAAAAGGCCTAAGTCTTTCTTGTGATGCAAATAGTCACAGCCAAATATTAAGGATGGTTTTTAGGATTTTAATACCTTGCTTGAGAGTGAAGATACTTCATCCCTTAGAGGAGCTTTGGTGAAATGCCCACTGGTACTAAGGGACCAGAGATGATGCAAGACCCCTGTTTTGAACGAGCCCCCTGGCTGGAATTTCAGCACGGAAATCAGGAGCTTTCTTATCTGAGAACTTTGAATGCTGGTTTCCATTCAGGTGGTGCTGTGCTGTGGAGGGGCTGGGGGAGCTGATGTCTGCCTCCCTAGTGGGGAAGAAAATCCCATTTATCTTTTTCAGACCCAAGGATCACCATCAGAGGAAGGCTGAGAGGTCAGTGGAGAATTGCTCTGCATAGCTGCATTTTTACTGTATTAATTTCCCTGCTGCTCAGACAGGGAATGCTAAAGCAAATCTGCTTTGCATCTGATGTTTTCACAGAGAAAACAATTTAGAAAATGGTGACAACCAACATCACCTCAGGAAAACCCTGTATTTGCCCAGCTCTGCATTTTCCTGGAACAGTGCTACCTTTCCAAGTCCCTGTACAGGGGGAAACTCCTGGGGTCAGTGCTGTGAAGCCACAGCTAGCACTGGAGCTTGCAAATTGCTCCCTGAAATTCCTCACTCTGAGAGTTGGATGGGTCTCAGAGTGGTGGGGCTGTGCTCCCACTCCAAACCGAGGATGGGGACAGCTAAGTCTAGGTGGGGGCACTGCATGACACTAGCTGAAAAGGCCCTATCAGCTCCCACCCAAATCCTTTCCCGCTGACAGACTCCAGTTGGCTTTGGCCAGTAGAATGAGGGCCTGTGTGTTCACAGCCAAAACTGTGCCCCTGCATGCTGTTGAGTTGGTGACATCCTCGTGATCGGCCCCTCAGCCCTCTCATCTACAATCACAGGAAAAAATAATTGGATGGATTGAAGTGCAGCACCCTTTTACTTCACAGATAGGAAATTTCATATCTGCCCTGATTAGTGGCTGAGAGATACAAGCTCTCTCTGCAGCTGGCCATGAAGGCAATTTCATTTCACCATATCTGCTGATATAGGACGGAGTTTGAGAGGCTGAACACTGCTGCTGTTTGCTATGTTAATAATCTGCCACTGTCTGCCTCCTGCCCTGGGGTCCTGCCTGCGCCCTTCCATCTCTGCTCCTCCATCCTGAATACAGAACACCCATATGGGTAAAGAAGTTATGGTGGCATATGGATGTGTTTAAGCCAACAGCAACCTGGCTTTAAATGAGACACCTCCACAGCCAATGTAGCACTGCTGTGAGGTCTTTGGTGCCTCATCTCAGCATAACGTAGCTTCTTCACCAGAGGCATTGCCTAAATTCCTTGAGACTGGCCTTCTCCTGGCTTCTGGCTGTCTCAGAACCCTAACACCAGGGGAACCCCAGAGAAGAGGCATGAACACTCATGGCAATGAGGCCACGTGCTCCGGAGCTTCGCTGTCTTCTGTGGTGGTTAGAGGCACCAGCAAGACCATGCCCCCACCAGGGGAGATTTGGGGCAGGCTGTGTGTTCCTCATCTCCCAGCATACCTGTACAAGACAAAGATGGTGAAGAGCAACAGGTAGCCTGGTGGAACTAACACTCAGCACAAGACAGTGTCCTCAGGCCTTGTAGCTTCATCCCTAAGCTGATAATGTTTGGCAGCCCTCTTGGGATCCTGCATCCCCACACAGATCTCCGTGAGCAGAGGGGAGTGTGATGACCAGCATCCTCTACGTGAAGCCAGACAGACTTCCCCCTGCTACGAAACTGATGTTTTTAGATCAATACCCTCACCTTCTAAAATGTTCCAGAAGAGCCTGCAACGATTTTCAATCTATTCTAAATGTCAGAACAAACAGCATTTCCTTCTGAAAGGCTTTGCAGGGAGCCATGCTGGTACTGCTTGGCCTCTGCCCAGGGTCAGGCATCTGCATGGCACCAGCAGTGCACCCAACCCCAGCCCCACTGCCACAGGACCCCCCAGTCCCTGCAGGGATCTGCAGACCGCTCAGCTCACATCTGCTGACTGCTGTTGCATCTCTTACCTTTGCAGACGCATTTTTCTCCTGTTCCCTCTGCCAGGCCCCTCCTCCAGGCTGCGGGAGCAAACGTGGTGGAGATGGGAAAATGCTGAATTCGTGGAAATAGGTCAGCACTGAGAAACTCTGGCTGGCATGGGGAGTGTGGGGGGGTGGGGTCTTGAGGTGTCTGGGTGTGTGAGAGCAGGTCACTGAGCTGCTTAAGCAAGGAAATGACAGAGACGTTCCTGGCTGGCACCGGCTTTGGTGACCCTCCTGCCTCAAGGGCATACCTTGTAAAAGTCTGTTACCCAGCTTGAAACAACCCCAAATATCCCAGCCCTGCATTGCATGGACAGTGATGAGAACTGCACAAACCCTTCTCCTGTCCCTGGCACCCCAGGTTGGGAGTTTGGGAGAGGCACAGGATAGCCATGCTATGCCACAGCAGTCACCCAGGGTACAGCTGCTGCGGGAGAACAGAGGTCTGCAAGGAGCTGCGGAGCACTGCCCTCATAAATGGCAATTTCCTCATGACACCTAATCTTGCTGCTGAGAAGTACATTCACTTGTCACTTAGGTAGGCAGGGATGCAGCATTCTGTGCCTGCACTTGTCTGTTTCTCTCCTTTCAGGAAATAAAGCACTTAGTCTCTCCAAGAGTCTCTTTTGGAGACTTGATCGTGCCAGAAATCTCTGTGTTTTTCTTCCATGTACTGCATGAGCTATTTAAGGGATGCTTTGTCATATTTGTAGTTCCTTTCCCCATCATCATAAGCTAAAAATGATCAGGGCACTCCCCTGTAGCTGAGCCCACCCTGTGCTGAGCATCCCAGAGCACCACCAAGGGCTCTGAGCGGCAGCTCCACGCTCTGGGCACAAGGCTGGGAAAGAGCTGGTGCATGACAAGCTGACCTCAGAGAGTAGATTTTCACGTTTCCAGAGTCTGCAGTTAACATACTTTGTCTGAAAATGGACTGGGTAATAATTTTTTCCTGAAAAAATTTGTAACATTTTGTTTAGATATTTTCTACTAACACATTCTAGCTTTGTTTCAAGGTGACAGCTACATATCAAAGCTGACCTGTTTCTTAAGTTTCTTTCTTTCTGCTTTTTTATCTGCAAAATAAAATGAAACATTTGGGTTTTGGATTGAGTTTTTATTTTGTGAAAATCTTCCCTCAGTTTTCCATTGGTTTGAACAGGAAGGTCTGCCCCTTCCTCCTGAGTGAAGGGATGGTGAACCCACTCTCCCTCCATTGCTGAGCACCCCCAGACCTCCCCTTCACTCCTCGCTTGGATGCTCGCACTTCCTCAGCCGCCTGAGCCCACTCTGGTGCCCCATTCTCCTATTACAAATGCTGTCATCAAGGCCGCACGTACTTCTCCTGCCCCCACACCTTGCTTTCCATTAAAGGCAAAGATTAATTTCTGACTTCATTGATTGGAAAACCGCTGAGAAGGGAAAAACAGAGCAGGCTGTGGAGAACAAGAAGCAGGAGAGGGCAACCAGGGCTGGCATCCGCTCGGCCTCAGCTCTGCCACCCCAGAGAGTGCCTTCCCAACCAGGCAGGACTTGCACGGGGCTACGTGGGAGGTACCCAAAAACCTGCCGTGTGAGGCACAATCCCACACCTTGTGCTCTGGCCTGGCTGCGGCTTACCTGGAGCACCTTCCCTCCCCTTCTCCCAGCCCCCGCCATCCCAGGATATGGAGAAACCTTCATTTCCCTCCATGAGCTTCCCCACTTGGCTGCCACAACCGATTGCTATGGAAACATGTAGGATGTGGAGAAGGGGTGCCTGTCACTCTCCTGTAGCAGGAAGGGACCATGCAGAATGGGGGTGATGTGGTGAGGGCAAGTGCCCATGCTGGGGTGACCTGGAACTAAGCAGCATTGAGGGAGCAGAGGATGAGCACTGGTTCTTTCTCACCATCTCATCATTTTGAAGGTGCTGGTTATTGCCTCCAAACACTCCTGCACTGTTCCTCTTTCTTTCTCTGCATCAGAGGGGACAAAAGCTCTAGGCAGAAAAGCAATTCCCCCATCAGCCAGGAACTGTTGCCAGATTTCAGCTTCACCAGCCTTTCTTACCTCAGCAATGCACAGAGGCTTTTCTTCTATGTGGAGCTCAAAGACTCTTCTGTCTCACTTTCTTGTGAGGACTATCAAAGCTCTCTCTCTCACACACTCACACATATACACATATTATGTTTAGTTGCTTAAGAGAGGGACACCAGCACAGGTGTACTGCTCTCACAGGACATGGACTCTGGCTCCCCCCACTCCGAGCAACACAGATTGAAAGGTAACAGAGGGAGAAAAGTCCCCTAACTAGAGACTTGGTACCCCCTTCCCTTCTCTCCCTATGGAGTGCCAGCAGAAGGTCAGGAGCATCCCTCTGGGGCGCCAACATCAGCTGCTGCTGCCCATAGCTCCCTAGGCCAGGCTGACACACCTCCTGGCAGCTCTACAGCAGAGCCCAAACCAGTGCCTCTGCTTGAGCTACGTTCTTAGCACACTTCCCTCTCGGTATCTCTCGACTGTGAATGCAGGCAGGCATAGAATGTGCTCTTATCTCTGTATGAAGTGACATGAGCAAAGGTTGAGAGCAAAGCAGAGATATTAAGACAAGGTTATCTGTGTAGGCAGTCTCTGAAACAGGGCAGCAACAATCCCAGGCGTATGCTGGGATTGTCAGCCAGAAACGTACCAGAGAGGCACAAGCGCCCAAATGTTGTTTCCTCCCACTTCTCCCCCACTCTCTTTCCTCTGGAGTGAATTCATAAATTCAGTCCTTTCCAGTGCTGCCAGCTCTGTCCAGGATGCATATGAAGCTGCTTGCAGTCAAAATACCTGGCTTTGAGCTGACTCTATTAAAGGAGGGAGAGCTAGAAATGTTTCTTGCCTGAACTGGGACTTAGTTAGGCTGCTATAATTAACGACCGTGGCTTTCCTACGAATGATTCCAGCTGCTTTGCTCAGCAGCCTGCTTCATCAATTTTGCTCTTGCACACCCGGCACGCACCAGAACCCATTCCTGTGAGGAGAAATAAAAAAGATGCATAAATCAAATGCATACGGAAAACAGGAGCAGGAGGGGAGGGGGCAGAGGGAGCGAAGACTCCAAAGAAAGCAATACTGATCAGCAGACTGGGACTGATTCTCAGGGTCCTCTGTCTCAGAGAAGCTTGTAGGGTCACATGCAGCAAACCCGGCACACCTCAGCACGAGGCAAGAAGCACAAGCCATGCCCTCATCTTGTCTTAAGGTGAACACCTTTGCTGAACTACTTCTTTTGGAGTACTTCATTTCCTCCCTCAGGGGAGGCTCAGCAGAGATCTGCCCCTGAGCTGTCTGCTTTGGGCAGGAGGGACAGGTAGCGGATCATACTCCACGTGTCAGCTATGCTGTGTCCTTTCCCATTTTCCCTCTCCAGACCATTCTCCCTTTCTGCTGGTTCAGAAAGTCTATGGTTTCGTAGAGCTCTCATTTGCTCATCCTCCTGCTCTCCCAGGCTGTATACTCTCCGCGCTACTCAGGGTTATTCACCCTTCTCCCACATCAGGTCTGCTTTCTCTTTCCTCTCCCATCACGGTGGAGTTCTCTTTGATTCGCAGACATTATTTTCTTCCGTGTAATTCAGCTCTGACCTGTGAATTGGCTTTCCACTGATACGTTTTTGCTTTGCTCAAAGAGGATTAAGTAACTTCTTTCACCACAGCAGTCCTATTTCTGTCCTGTACCTGTTATCTGAGAACTTAGGGCAGCTGCAGCAGGAACGGCGTTTTATTAGTGGCCTGAGGGATGTGCCACACAGCCCCACTGCTCCCCACAAAGCTTATGCAGGTGTTTGCAGATAAAGTTCTGCTAACAATAGCATTTTCCCATTGTTTCCACCAAAGCCAGCTACTGCTTTCTCTTTTCCAAATACAATCAGCTCTTCCCTTCCCCCCAGTGAAAAGTTTCTATATTTACCACGAACCTACCAAGTCTGAAGTTTCTACAGGTGTGCATGGGTACACAGAGAGCAGGAAAAGCCCGCAGCGAGGGCTGCTGGGACACGTTGGCCAGGGCATGGACATCCTCACCTGGACACAGCATAAGACGCTGGCAAGAGAACCGACCCCGTGACCCTCCGCACCAAGGCAGAGGCTGCATGGCCCCTTGTCACAGCCTGCTCAGCTTTGTCACATGCAATCAGTGATGTGTCAGACTGCAGCAAGGGAAACAGGTGTGCTGGAAGGGCTCTGCCTTGGCTGCTCTGAGGACCACCTCTGCCTACATGCTAATTCCCGAATGAACAGAACTTTATCACCCTCTGCTTTAGCATCTGTGAAAGACCAGTGGGGCAGATACGGAAGGAAAACTCCACTACATCCTGCCCATGGATGACTCAATCACACCAGGCTAGAACAGGGCAAGACACAAGCTTTTTCCCCTCAGTAACCAAGATTAGACCGTGAATAAGAGGAATTAGCTAAAGGTCAAGCCAGCTAGAACAAGAATAATGAACACAGGCTTAAGGAACAGCTGTGTGTAATTTCTCAAAGTACAGCAAATTCTCTTTCTTTGACTGAGTAGCAGGGGGAGGCAGAGCAGTTCTGGCCAAGGGGCTGCAAGCCCCATCACCCAGCAAGAGCCTGCTTTCTCTGCACTCTGAGTCCCACACAAAGCTGTAAGCATTGCCTTTGATCCCAGCTGACTGTCACAACATCCCAGAGCAGTCTGTGTTGTCACTGCAAGAAGGTCCCTTGCTCCTCAGGTCAAGGTGATGTGCCCTGGGCCTGCAGGTCCAGCAGACAAAGGCTTCTCCTGTGAGTCTTTGACCTTGTAATTAACACCTGGCCTTTCTGACTGGGAGGAGCTGGAACACACCGACCTTTGGAAAGTTCAGTTAACTTCAAGGGCCTTTTCTGGGAGCGTTGGTTGAGGAAACAAAGAGATCTGAGAAGTGCTGGAGCATTGTCATCGAATTATTCTGAACATCACTATTTTTAGCAGGGTGAACTAGAGAAAGGAGATAAAGAGGGTAGGCTGGAGCCCCAGCACATGGGATGGCAGCAGCAGTAGGGCCTCTCTTGGCAGACACGTACCTCAGCCCCAGGCCTGAGCAGAGGAAGAAAGGGGCTGTAGCAGTGGTGGTAACACACCTCTGAATATATATATATATATATATATATATATATAAGAGATGAAGCTCCATTTTCACCACCCCACCCCCATGGTCAGAAAATGAGACCCACAGATAGAGCTGGAGATAATGGCAGGTTGCCATGGAAATGTGCATTTAGTCTCACTGTTTCCATGGCAACTGAAAGACATACCATTCTGTTCCTCTGAAGGATGCCAAAGGTAAATGAGTACTGATTAAAACAGGGGCACAAACTTGGGCTCTAATCAACCACAAAGACTAGGGCCATAAACTCTTATTGCTCAAGCAGGAAATATTAAGAGCCTCAGCAGTGATGGGAAGGCCAGAGGCAGGGAGCCCTGCGCACAAACTGCTCCCTGCAGAGCCAGGAATCACAGCCCTGCTGCAATGTCCCAGCTCAGTTCCATGCTCAGCTTCAGCTGCCTCACTATGGTCCTTCTGTCTGTAATGGGATGCTAAAACCACCCCAAGACTGTCAGGCTGTTTCCTGAGTGGATATCTGCACAAATCAAAGCCAGTTACAGTCTAATCCTGAAGTCAAGCAGAGCAAGCATACTTCCCAGAATCCAGCAAGAGCCAAACCACACCACTAATCCTATGTGCCTAGCCCCTAATGGCACTTGATTCAAGGATTCATCCTCCTTCAAAAACTAACAAACCAACCAAAAAAACCCAACTGCAATAAAAAGATTACCCACGTGGAAGCTGTATCTCCTTGAATTACGGTTCTTCTTCCACGCTGGCTGACATTCATAGCAAACAAGCCACTATGCATAGTTATCCCTTTCTCTTCTGCCAATCCATCAAGCAGCTCTGGCCTGTTCCAGAGGACAGTGAATGTCCCATGAGAGCCTCTGCTGGTGTGCATGGAAGAACAGGCAGAGAACGAGGTCTCGGAATGCTGCATATCCTGTCACACACTGCCAACAAACCCAACTGCTGCAAATGGAAGCAGTGTGAGGTTCAGTCTTCAAGCATGTGATGTAGCAACACGTTCTGCAAATACAGAAAGCTTGCCCTGAATTTAGTGAACTCCTTCAGTCCCAACTAAGTGAACAAGGGGTTTACACCACTCCAGTTTCTTCTCTGTGCTGCCAGTGGATGTTCAGAATGCTTGCAAGGCTTAAGGCTGTTGAGATACAAAAGTAGTTGCCTTCATAGTGTGGGTGAATCCTCCCCCAAGCACTGGGTTCAGGCAAGCCCTAAGTAGGGTGTGATAACCACTTGTTCTCTTAACACTGGCCCTTGGCTGATAGTCTAGGAGCCAAGCAGCCCAAACGCTCTGTTTAGCAAGCAATACCACACAGCAGTCCACCCAAAGAAACATCATATCATCACATGTATCCTTAAACCACTATTTCTCTACCATTTTCTGGAAGAGGGACAAGTTATCCACAGTTAATAAGTGGCAGCAGCTATCAAATTTAAAGAACAGAGTTGGAACGCTGTTCTTAGAACTGGTTGTCTACCGAGTCCCTGCAGAGCCAACAAGTCCTGACCAAAGCAAGGATTTCTGTGACATCTTTTTTCTATCCACCTGTCACTGATAATGATGATCATGCCCTTTCCCTTGAAGTTTTATCTTAACGTAGGTTTCCATAAATATCTTCCTTGATCATTCCTTGTCAGGTGGGGGAACTGAGAGCATCCTTCATGTGGGAGCAGAGAAAAGATTTTCCACTGCAGCTTCTCTTTGCAAAGAAGGAAAGCCAGCACCTCCAGCTCCACACTCCTGTCCTAATCTCAGGGTTTCAGTACAAAGGCTGCCACACATCCCCACATTACAGACCATGGGTACGGGCCATAGCAGTCCCTCACTGTTCAGGCAGAACTGAATTCCCTTTCCAATCCTCTGCAACCTTCACTTTGTACCAGTGGTGACATCTTTTCCCCTAAGACTAGCCCACATACAAACCTTAACATTTTTTCCCCTTTTCTACAAGAGCCAAAATACAGCCTTTTTTTGCCTACACAGGGAAAATTCACCAAGGTCACCTTAATTCCATTCTGCTAATATGACCCCCTTGCCAGCTTTCTAGACACAGAAGTTTCCAATTTATGATATACTGTATTGACATGGGTTTTTTTTTTCCTGTTTTGTTTTGAGTCAGCAGGGTTCTAGAGATAACACTGCCTTTTGCATCCATTTCATACTGGGGACAGGAAGACTAGTAGTTTTGGCCAGTAGATTTTAGCTGCTGACAGAAAGCAGGACTAGGAGGTCAAGAGCACTGAGCTGCACAAATGAAACTTCTCCAGCTCTGCACAATTTCTCTGACATAAAGACTACAAGAGAATCACACAAAATCAGCACTAGCCTTCCTCCAAATAAACTTTTGCTCTTGCATAGGTCCTGCAAGGAGCACATTCAACCTTACTCAAGTTGCAAGTCTTGTACACGTCCAGAACAGTGAATGCCAAGGAGTAAGGGGTCCACCTAGTGCAGTTAGAGCAGTACTACCAACAGTGCAGACAGCGCAAGGCGTGCACGCAAGTTTCCCATGAACCCAGCAATAGGCTGCTGGTGACACCAGTATGAACACAAAACTTCATTTATGGTTGGACTGAATGATCTTGGAGGTCTTCTCCAACCTTGGTGATTCTATGATATGTATTATGATACGATTTGTTTAGTGCCTGCAAAGCAGGAGGCAAGTTACCTGAAAGTGGTTGCATTCCATGGGGACAGCACTTGCTTGATTCACTTGAACAGTGGAAGGTGAGTGGCACGTGGTTAGGTTCTGTAAACAGAGCTTGTATTCATTTACTAAGTACAGTAACCCAGGTGGCATACTTACAGGGGCTAAAGACAGGTTTTCACTCACAAAAAAAAAAAAAAAAAAAAAAAAAGGCCTTGCTGGTTTCCTCTTTTCCCTTCATTACTCCTGCACTTACATTTCCTGTTAAAAAGTTCCAAGAGACTTGATCAAGGACAAATCGTATAAAACAGATCAGGAGCTAGATTACTTACTTTCTACTTCAGAAAGCAACTTTTAATTGCTCTGTTATCCTGTGTGAAAAAAAAAATAAATAAAAATCGAATGTCTTCTACCTACACAAGCTTTTAAGTCTTACTCTTTTTGAAGGCATTTCTGGCAGACATTCAATTCAAGACCTAAGAGACTGAGGGTCGGACCAAGCTATCCTGCCGGGGTCTAGACAAGTCTTTTCATGACATCCTTTGGCTCACTTTTACAAGATGGGACAGTGCTACATCCAGCTCTGTCTGACAGGGACATAAGCTTGTGAAGTGCAGGGAACAAATCAAAAGCACCAGACCAAAGAACTGCTGCTCCAAAGCCCACCCATATTCCTCAAGTGACAAAACTGCATCATCTGTGGATGAGGCTAACGTTGTCTGGCTATAAACTTGAGCACCAGAAATCAGTAGGCTGATATGTAGTATATGTATGTGCTGCTGACTAGCAATTTTGTAAGCTTAACAAGAAGAATGCCTACAGCATCGAGTCCTCAAAACCTCATGGTTTGCCTTAAGCAGTTTCCCTGAAACCAAAGTCATGCAGTCCTCCCAGACTCACGTGAACAATTCAAGTCTTAGACAATTTGGTTGTGATCAGATAAAATACAAGAGAGGGAACAAAAATAGTTTCTCTCTTTCTCCTTTCACCCAGAAGCAGATGAATCACTGTGATTTAAAAGACATCTAGTGGCAGATAAAAAGGCACAGAAAACTAATCAAAATGATGTTATTCTGGAAACCTCTATTCTTTCCATTTTTTTGGAAGTTTCAGAAAGGAATGGAGTTATTTAATTCTTTCACAACACCAGGCAGACAAGGTAGACAGGAAAAACGGTGAAGCAAATTATTCTCAGTTAAGTCAAAACGACTTAAGGACACACATGCAGCACTCCAGAACTTGTCTGCCTGTGTCACATAAGCTTCCTTTCCTGTTGGGAACAGCAGTGGATTCACTATGAAATCTTAAGAGATTGTATGACATCAAAAGCCAAGTCAGGTTAAGGAACAACCTTAAACAGCACTGGGGATGGAAGGCTGTGTATTTTATTTAGATATGTTCACCCACACATACACATACTACTTTTTTTTTTTTTTTTCCCCTAAAATAATACTAATAGCTATTAATTTTTGCTACCTCAGTCTTTGAGCTTCACCTGCTTTGAATACGTGAAAATTTTCACCCCAGGGGCTGAGGGCAACAATAACACAGGCTCCTTGGACTGAGACTGAACAAAGTGCTTAGAAAAGCTTATTGAATGTTGGGACAGTCAGCAACACTGGTAGGTATAACTCAAATTCAGCTGGAAAAAAAAAAAAAAAGGGGTAAACAGCATTAGCTGAAATGAACCCAGATTCTGCCCACCAGAAATGCATGAGTAATACCAAACAACCTCAAATATATATATATATTTAGTAAGAACTCTCCATAAACACACATATATACAGCCATCTCTTGCTGAGACAAGTGTTTCCACATTCTGGAGAAGGCAGATGAGTGTACACCACTGAGCAGGCAGTCCACAAAGTGCTGAAGATGCTCCTGTTTCTGTGATTATGGCTACTTCCTATTTCTGAGAGGAAGGCAACAAAGTCTTGGACTTTTTGGAACAGGCTCAGTTCAGACACACGCAGTTGGTGGTCATCTGTAACTGCTGTGTTACAGGGTTAGAAGCAGCCAGGAAAAGATCAAGCAAAACCCTCTGGAGACTGATGGAAAATGCCTGCAGATAGCACTCATCCACACGAAGTCCAGTCAGAATTTGACAGAGAAAGAAGTCCCACAGGAGCATCCCTTCTCCGCCTGGGGATTGCTCACCACCTGGAATGAGCTGCGAATCAGCTCCCGGCTGAAGTCCACCATGGAACCTTTCACAAAGGCCAGGCTGTCCACATCCACAACTACACGGGCACCACCTTGTTCAAACACCCTGCAAAAAAGCATGTTTAAACATCAGCTGTACTGCAGACATGACCAAGAAGCCTGAGCACCTTCCTCATCTTGGAGTCTTTGCCCTTTCAAGATATTGTATCACACACAGCCACTTCGCCCCTTTTGCAAAGAACAGTCCTTGCCTGTCATCAGGATTAATAACTGTGTCCAAGGAAAACTTGTACTGGAACCCAGAGCAACCACCTCCTTCCACCTGCAGCCTGAGAAACTCTGAGCCTTCTGCAATCTCCAGCAGCCTCTGCAAAACAAAAGGGATTAAAAACAAACAAACAAAGGCTCAAACTACGTTGAATAAGCAAACACTCCAACACCTCCGGCGTGCACTCGGGGGCAGGCCGGACGCTTTCGGAAACCCTCTCGAGGCCCTACCTTCACACAGCTCTCGCTGAGGTAGACCTGTCCGTCGCTGGAGTCGCTCTCGGTCGGGCCCGGCTGGGAGGAGGACGACGCCCACCGCAGCGAGCGGCCCAGCGCGCGGGCTGGGGCCGGCGGGGGGCCGAGCAGCGCCCGTCCTCCCCGAGACGGAACAGGACCCCAGCTGCCCCAAGGGAAGGGAAGGGAGGAAAGGGCGAACATCAGCGGAGCCGCGCCGAGCCCCCAACCCCATACCTAGCACCTCCTGTCACAGAGCGAGGCGCTGCCGACTCTGTACCTGACCCGACTGCCCCACGCCAACCACCAACAGCGCCGCGCGGCCGCCATCTTGCTTCTCGGTCCCGCCTCAGCGCCCCGCCCCGCCCGCCCATTGGCGGTCCGGCACCGCCACTTCCAGGGCGAGCCGCCATGCCGCCTACCGAGGCGGAAGCGTTCGGTGGGGACCTGGCTGAGTCCCGAGCTGGGCTGCGTGGGGAGCGGCTGCCCACGCGTGGGCAACAAATCGACGAGGCTGCGTCAGCCCGGTGCTAGGTTTGGGAACGTGCTGTAGCTGAAAGCACTAAACTTGTTATTTTGTCCTTGAAATTGTTCGCTTTTGGAAGCAGCAAAGCTCACGAAAGAAAAAACAAAACAAAACAAAACAACTTTGTGGTGCTTTTCAGCAGAGCGTGTTTGCGGTGGAATTAGCCGCGAGGGTTATTCGCACTGAGTAGCACCCTGAGACCCTGACGGGGATCAAGATGTCATTGTAGGGGGGAATTACGCAAGCAGAAGAACAAGCACAGGGTCTGCTCTGAAGGATTTCTTAGCATTTGTCCCGATACTGACTTTTCTGTTTTACTTTATCGGGTAAGAATATCTAAGTCTCTAAGGTCAGCACTCCATACAGAGGCCCGGTTTTCCTCCGGGTCGGGATTCGTGACCCTGGTACTGCAAACAGATGGCTCGTCTTTCTGCGTGTGCTGCAGCTCCACGCAGGGCCGTCCTGCTCCTCACGTCTCTGAGAACAGGATCCAGCAGGGTCGGGCAGACGTGCAGCCTTCATTTACCTGGTGTAGGGAACCTGCTTTGGCAGGGGGGTTGGGCTCGATGATCGCTAGATGTCCCTTCCAACCCCTATGATTCTGTGATCTCCACAATGAGGTGTGCAAAACACAGTCTCCATGGTTTCAACACACAGCCTGCGTGTGCACCAGCGCTTCCCATCTCCCAGGCCCCCTCTGCTCGTACCTACTGCCTCGCATTTCAGCGTGTGTAGGTGTTTAATGGCCCTTCAATTAACTGCACAGTCAAAGCAGGGAACACATGCTTAATAAAAGGTCACGTGCGTTTTGTCAAAGATGCTTTTCCTCTTGAAAAACTTGTATTGGGCGCTTTGCGGAGGATGAAGCTTCACTCACCTGACTTGAGTCCTGTACTCGGCTGACTGCTTTAAGCTGAGCAGCTCTGCCTCGTTTCTCTCTCTTAAACCCGAACATTTGACATGTGACAGTGGTCTGGCCTGTTGCTCAAGGATGTGCCTACAGTTAAAGAGCTGCTTATCATCTCCTCATGTGCTCCGGCTGGAGGAATTCCAGGCTGCAATCCTGTTCCCCCACCCCCAGTCAGGTTTGTGGAGAGTCATACAGTGGCATGTCAGAGGAAAACCAGTCATCCCAGCAGGAGGGGATCATTTAAAGTCAGCACACCTCGGGACTTGGTGACTATCAGCTTTCTCACACGTCTCACTCGGAACAAGGCAGTGCCTAGAACAGCCTGACCTCCTTGCAGCATAGTGGAGGCAAAGGAAGTGCTTAAATCCAAGATGAGACCTGCTATAGACAAAGTTATTGTCCATTAAGCACAGAGTAGGCAGCTTCATGCAGAGATTTAACAACTGCAGGAAGCAAAAGTATTTTCTTTGGCATAGGCATAGAAATCAAGCACGTGGTGGAGTGCCTGCAGTAGTAAACATGTAGTTAAGTATTATGTGTGTAAACCTTAAAAGGCTCACTCCCACGGTGAATGTGGCTGCCAGGCTGAAGAGGCAGTGCTTTAAAGAAATGCAACCACATGCTTTTGCTTAGGTATACCACCCTGCACATGTAAATAAAGACTGGTTTGAGCTGTTAAGTTTTTCTCATTCTTGGATTAGCTCTAACGATGTTCAAATAAAGCCAGGAAAGCATTACAGGCGGGGTCCCAGAGGAGCTGGAGTTCATCCAGTTATCTGCGAACAGCTGGACCCTCAGATTAGGCATATTAGAACACTCTATGTGTTTAAGCACACATCGGGGGTGTTCTCTGAGTTATTATCAGTGCACCTCTGCATTTGGAGGAGTGAACTAAGAGCTTCAGGGAGAAAAAGGAGGAAGGATGGTTCTGTTTCTCACATTCCACAGGCTCTTCTCTCTCTTGGAGGATTTATTGCACTGAATGCTGGCATTTCATGGCCCCATGTTGAGGCTGTATTCACTGCAAACACCTTTTGGGTAGCCTACTCCCATAAAAAACACTTGTACTTTCTACATGCCCACAGTTTTACCAGTGTTAGGTGCCTGAAATGGAACAAGTGCCTTCAAGGCATTTCTGGGTGTTGCTCTGTTGCTGTAGACTGATAAAATGAGAGAGTATTGGCCTCAAACAGAGTTAATTTAGTCTAATTAATAATCCATTGCTCTGATGTGTGATTCATGCACTGGGAGCAAATGTTCAGAGTAGCCGGGCCATGTAAAGAAGGAGAGCAGCTGTTTCTTTGTGCCCCTTTATTATCAGTAATCGTTTTTTCTTTCTGCCAGCCATGTAGCCAGAGGGTGTTTTTGTCTCATCATTACAGCCTATATTTTTTCCCTTCCTAGGCTGTGGCTTTGTTGATCTTGTGGTTCTTGATAACTTGATATAACCTGGTTGTGCTTTGTTTCCCCCTCCTCATTCTGGTCCAAGCCCTCTAAGTTTGAGGAGTTCCTTCAGCTCTCTTTAAGCCCGCTAAACCGATGAGGTCTGCCTGCAAGCTGTCTTCTCTAGGTATTCTGCTTTCCTCTACAGTGTGTGTGTTTAAGGCATTTTATCCCTGTCTCAGCAGAAAACTGAGCTCGTTTGAGTGATTCGGAAAGCGATGACATGAAACCTCCGCCACGGCTGTTGAATGTGAGCGTCCCGTGGCGTGTTCATTGTGAATGCTGGTGATCTATAGCTAAAGGAGCACGTTCTGGCTGACAGAGCAGGAGAAATTGATTAGTCCCTGCGTGTGGATTTCCTCAAGAATACCATTTCTGTACTCACTGCCGCTACAGTGCCTGAGGGTCGATGCGTTTACCGAGCTGCAAGCGCAGCGCTGTTACAGGGACTTGCATTCATCGTGCGCATCAAGCGGAACTCCGGATCGGCAAACTGAGATGGTTGCCACGATTAAGTGCAGAACGCAAGCACCGGTCTTGCTGGGACGAACGCATCTGTGCGCTTTCGTGGTGACCCAGGGGCCCACGGACTCTACCAGCGTCACAAGGCCCCGACCACAAGGTCTGCGAGTGGCGTTCCGCCTCAGGTCGGCGCCGCCTCGGAGAAGCCGAGCGCGGCGCAGGGCCCGGCCCCGCGGGCGGAGCAGCACTCAGCTGACCGCCGGGACGGGGCGGGGCGGGGCGGCCCCGCCGCTCTCATGTGACGCCGCCAGCACAGCGCAGCGCAGCGCACTGCCGCCATGGTGCCGCCGCCTGCCGTGCTGCTGCTGGCGCTCGCTGCCGCCGCCCTGGCCGAGCCGCTCCGCTTCGTGGACTGCGGTGAGTGTCCCACGAGGTGCTGCGGGAGGGTCGGTCCTTTGGCCGGGCGGGAGCTGCCCTCCGGGGTCCTGGCATCGCTTGCTACTCGCTGGTTCTTCTAGGTTCCAAAGACGGAAGCATTCAGGAGGTGAACGTGAGCCCCTGTCCCACGCAGCCCTGCCAGCTCGTCAAAGGGACCTCGTACAGCATCAACGTCACTTTCTCCAGCAGTAAGCATCGCCTCTGTGGGGCACGGGGTGCCGGTGGGGTCCTGCGAGGAACGACGAGGTGGGCAGAGAGGGTGCTAGTGACGCGTCTGTGTCTTCGTGTTTGGGAATAACTGGGCAGGGCGGCTGGAGAGGGTCAGGAAGCGGGAAGAAGTAGCCGAGGCATACTGAGAGCACGCTGCTTAGTGTGCTCTCAGCAGCCTTCGGGTAGGCTGCCCTCCAGGTATGCCCAGGGGGAGGCCGCAGGGCAGAGGTGTTTCCCTGTTCTGATGCTGTACTCACACTTCCCCATGTCCTGCAGAGATCGAAAGCCAGGGCAGTAAGGCAAAGGTGTATGGAGAGATGCTGCACGTGGACATACCCTTCCCCATCCCTGAGCCTGACGGATGCAAATCTGGGATCCAGTGCCCCATCCAGAAGGGCCACTCGTACAGCTACCTGAACAAGCTCCCTGTGAAGAGCGAGTACCCCAGTGTAAGTAAGCAGGAACCCCACCTGCACCTCACAGCTTCTGTCCTTCCTGAGGCAGCCCACAGCCCATCTGTAAAAAAGAATGCTTCATCTCGCAGTATGGGGAAGAGGTCAGAAGGATCTTCAGCTGCTTCTCACTTTTGCTGTGAGCGGGATTCTGTTCCCAGTTCCTGTTCTGGGACGAACCCAGCAGAGGAAGCAGCCCGACTCCAGCTGCTGAGAAACAGCTTCAGCTGTCCCGAGCTGTGTCCCTTGTGTGCAGTGCCTGCGTGCAGCCCCACTGCGGAGGCTCTGCTCCCAGCCAAGCGCTCAAATTCGGGGGGTTGGCTCCAGATGCCATTCAGCTGGGAAGTGCAGGTTGTTTCTGCTCCACTCAGATGAGGGGTTCTCAGTGCAGCATGTGGAGGTCTCCATGCTGCAGGGCAGCTCCCTCCAACCACACAACACCACAGGAGTCACCACATGTGACCCAGCTTGTTCTTAACACAGGGCCACCAGGACCTCCCTGCTTCATGAACAGCTGGAGCTGCTTGTTGTCTTTGCTTTGCTCTCTCCTAACCATTCTTACTTCACTGTTCTCTTTCAGATAAAGCTGATAGTGAAGTGGGAGCTGGTGGATGACCAGGATCAGATGTTGTTTTGCTGGAAGATACCAGTGCAGATCACCAGCTGAGGAGCCCTGCCACGAGTTGGGCTTGGGGAGGAGAGAAACAGAGAAGATAACACAAGCCAAAATCTTTTATATAAGTTTTTCTTACTGCTTCCTTCAGAACTCTGCAGCCTCTGGGCAGCCAGTACTTTGTTCCTGCAAGGCCAGCTGTGGGTAGAGGGCTCTTGCCCCTCTCCACAATTCTTCTGGCGTGTTCCCACAGCAGCTTACAGGGGAGCAGTGTCTGCTGCTGTCAGCAAGAGAGACTGAGCGTTATGACATTGTCTTCCAGGTGCTCTGTGGAGGCACTTTAGTTGTTTGAAACAGAGCTGTCTGTCCTCACAAAGAGATTTCTCTGCAGCGAACCTGGCTAGTGTCTGAGCTGCTACCCGATAACCCTTCAGTGCCTCTTGTAGAATGCTGGCTCCATCCACCCTCCTGTGCTTTTTCTGCTCTGCTGTGACCGGGATGCTCCTAGGAACTGCATTTTCCATCCTTACATCTGAAGGAGAGGGGAGGAAGCTTTCCTGAGCTGACAGCAGAGTCTGTCCAGGGCCCCTGCTGGAGCCTGCAGGACTGCGGCTGGGAAAATCCCTTTTTGTGGATGCAACGCCAAATGGCATTCAGTGTTTCTGCAGGGATGATTCTTTCTCTAACCAATGGTTTGCACTGTCAACTAACTTGGAGCTGCTGGGAGCTCCTGAACCTCTTTTTATAACTTTCCTTTTAATAAAGGCTAGACAAAACCAGCTTGCGTTGTCTTCTGGGAGCAGATGGCTGGAGGACAAGTGGGGTATTTGGGCACCTTCTGGTTGGTTCTGCTCCAGCTCTATTTTTTGGCTGAAGCTGCAGGTGGTGGCTTGCTGGCCTCAGTGCAGGTGACTTGTGAGCTGCCGTGGATCTCTGCTGCTGAGTGCTGGGGTGTCTGGCTGGCAGCATCAGGCCATGTGTTAGCTTTCCAGGTCCTGCACTGCTCTAGAGCACTGCAAAGGCTCCTAAAGGAGATGGCTGTGCAGAACACATCTTTGCTTGCTGCACTGTGGGGCAAAAGTATTCCTAGGAGGGGCTCTAGGGAAGGAAAAGCATCTCCTGGACCTGCCCAAGGGCTCCTGCCAGCCACAAGGATTTGAAAGCTTGAACTGCAAGTGAAGGGCATGTGAAAGAGGCAGGGTGTTAGCAGCCATATGTGCTGTGAAGCCCCCAGCGGCTGGAGTTGGCTCCAGTTGGGGCAGATAAGTGAGTGTTTGGCCTGGCACAGCTCTCTTCTGTCCCAGGAGCAGGAAAGACTGGTGTTATCCCTTGGCAAAGGGAAGACAAGCACAATTCTGACCCAGCCCCAGTGTCGTGAGCCACAGGGCCCAAAATAAATGTTTTATTTAACAACATGAGAGAAGTTTCCAGCAGACTCGGTTAAAAAAAAAAAAGTCACCAACTTTACAGAAACTAAGCTGGAACCCTGCCCACTCCCCAAAGCCAGCGCAGGGCACAGAGGCGCAGCGCAGGGGTAGGGATGTGCCTGGGACGGCTGCAGGGTGAGCCGGGTGTGGGACCCCCATCCTCTCCACCACACCTTGAGGTTGGGCAGCAGCTTTAGGGAGCCGGGGTTGCTCCCCCAGGGCCGTGTCCCAGGGCAGGCTGCGTGGTGCGGTAAGGCTCACCGCTAGGTCAGTGCAGCAGTGATGCTCGCCGTAGGGAGGTGAACCCAGTCTCTCTGCAGGGTGCGGGGAGGAGCTGGGGCTGTGTGGCAGGAGGTGTCCTGCGAGCCCCCGTGGTACGTGGCACTGTGGCAGGTGCTGGGGGCCGAGCTGGGGTGGGTTCTGCTGCAGAAGCAGGGGCTGGAGGTGAGGATGAGGTTACAGAGGCTGGGAGCTCAGCCCTGGCGGCCACAGCCAGGAAAAGGTGGCAAGGGAGTTGTGCGCTTTGGAGGTGAAGGGACAAAGGGCTTAGAAGAAGCCACAGCCCCAGGGACCCCTTTCCACACCACCAGGTCCCGGAGAAGCGTGCCACCAGAGGGGAGCAACCCCACTGCTGCTCCCCTAGAGCTATGCTGCTGCCGGGCTCTGGGCTGTCTGGGGCACACAGTGGTGGGGCTGGGCCAGTGCCACATA
Source organism: Oreortyx pictus (assembly GCA_036925125.1). NCBI lineage: Eukaryota > Metazoa > Chordata > Aves > Galliformes > Odontophoridae > Oreortyx > Oreortyx pictus. Next base: position 37,647,217 of record JAUPFR010000006.1, read on the forward strand.
GCCTGGCAAGCAGCGGCAGCGGTAGGAGCCCTCTGTGTTCTCGCAAGTGCCACCCTGGCACAGAGGCACTGGAACATCCACATCCTCGCACTCGTTGATGTCTGCAAGGACAAGAAGAGGGGGTGAGATGGTGGCACAGCAAGCAGTCCCAGCATGCCCTCTCTTGCCCAGGCTCCTCAAGATCCTTCGTGTTCCCCAGCACATCCAGGCTGCCTACTGTGACTCCTTCAACCGCTGCCACGCGGGGTTGCACCTGACTCCTTTGCCTTGCTGCTGTGTTCAGCACATCTGCAGAGCCCTTGAAGTATGACATCCCCAACGCTTGGCACCCCAGCCACAGGCTGGAGCTCCAGCACATGCCCTCCCCATGCTTTGCAGGTGGTGACACCCTGGGGAGCACAGCAGTTTCCCGCTGACAAGTCCTGATAGCCTAAGATCTGGGAGAAAGGCCACATCCAGCCTTAGAATACGTCCTTTCCCAGCCTGACAAGGCCAGGAGGCAGATGATGGTGGCCCTGAGAGGCTGATTATCACCTCCAAGACCAGAACACAAAGGAACCTCATGCTATGCAAACAAGGGCTTGTTTTATTAACCTGCAAACTGTGCCAAAGTGCTTGTGTGGGAGCCCTGGAGGCAGCCCTGTGCTGCAGCTCTGCTAAACACAGCAGTTCCAAATGGCTGCCAACATGTGGAGAGGCATCAGCAGGGCCTCATCCCTTTGACCACAGGGCTGAGCATGAGCCCCTCGACCACTGCCTCCAGCCCTCTCAGGGGCACCGAGGGCCAGCAGCAGCAGAGCAGTGTTAGCAATGCACACTAAACCCTGGGGCTCCCTGGGCAGTGTGTGAAACAAGCACTGGCTGGGCAAGGACAGAAAGAGCAACAAGAAAAGGCTCCATAAATACATTAACAGGAAACAATGGGGAATGTAAGTCTGGGCCTTATCAGGGGAGGAAACAAAAGCCAGACAATGCCGAGCTGGCTGGTGCAGCCGATGCAGGACTTGTTCCAGCCATCATAAAAATGCTCCTTCTGACCAGATTCAGTATGGATGTTTCAAGTGTTTAAAGGAGAAGCAGAAGCTCTGGGAGCTTCATATCTCAGTGGAGAGGCTTGACAGTCAGCTAGGTAAAGCTGCTCCAGCTCATCTGCAAACAGTTGGCGCTCCAGCACTGAGGAGTCAGAGTTCCCTCTGAGGTGGAGGATCAAGGTGTTCCCTGGGGAATGCTGTAAGTGCCTCCATAAATGGGGATCTGGAATTACAGATTGCTCACTCCCATCCACTTAAACAAAGCAGGTTTCTGGATGGTTGGGTCACTGCCCTCCTCCCCCAGAAGGATATAGGGGCTGTTAAATAGCCAGAGAAGATCTGTTCAGGCCTGATTATGTCAAGCAGTCTGGTTCCCCTTACTGACCCGATAAGCAATCTGTGCGATAAGGGGGGAACAGTGGGTATAACTCTTGGCCAGGATAAGGATTTCAACACGCTGTCACATGACACACTCAAGTGGACTGAGGAAATAAGGGCTAGATGAAACTGCAGCAAATGCACAATGGGTCACTAAGCTTGTACCCAAGAGATAATTAGCAACACTTGGCTGTTAAAATAAAAATAATTCAAAAAGTAGTCTGTGGAGTCAATCCTGATCCCTGCTCCAGTCAATGCTGCCATCAGTGTTGTCAAAGGAAGACTCTTCATGCTCATAATAGCCATGTGATGCCAAGCTGTGAGGGCTCTGATCCCTCAGAGGAGTCAAATTCACTGAAGTCAAGTGCAAAGCACCGTAGCTGAGGAAAAGCAAACTGTGCACAAATGCAGAAGGGGGAGCAAGAGGCTAGGCAGCTGTTCTGCCCAGCAGCACGGGGGGAGGAGAGGCACCGTTGTGTCATCCAGAAAGGATGATGGGGGCTGGAATAAGTGCCCTGATTAAGGAAACAGACTCTTCATCTGTTCTGTTGGGTGCCTGAGGCTGGCCAGGGGAGCTGCACTTTTGAAAGAACAGACACATAGAGTGAAGATGTAGAGCAGATGACAAGAGAAGCTTTAGAGACCTTCACTTATAGAACAGGGTGGAAAGTCATGCAAGTTTAGAGGAAAGAAAACAGAAGCACAAAACCATCTATGCACAGGAGTGCTACTAAAAGAAGGCAGTGACCAGCTGTTCCTTGACATCCCCAGGTGCCCTGACACAATGTTCCCAGCTCCAAGGCCACAAATCTCCCAGGAGAGAAGGGAAGCCTCTGACAACCATCCCAGGCAGCACCACCAGAGAGCGGCAGCAGATAAGGGAAGCCTGGGCCAAGAGCAGCAGGACCAAGAGCCACTTACCCACACAGGCCATGAGGGTCATGTCCAGCTGGAATCCATCAAAGCAGTCGCAGGTGTATCCCTCTGGGACGCGCACACAACGTCCATTCTCACAGCCGTTGAGGATGCCACACTCCTCAGCCTGCAGCCCCTCAAAGCCCTCATAAAGACCTGGAGGGTGGCAAGGATGTGTCAGAGCAGGAAGACTGCTTGTCCAACCACAAAGGGGACATCTGGCATATGGTGGGATGGTGCTGGTGGGGCTGGGAAAACTGAGCGCATCCAGAAGCATAGCCAGGAAGAGAGCTTGCTGCAATCCTGGAGCATTCCAGCTGGGGTGGACACAGGCTGGGTGAGAAAGCAGCTCTTGTGTCTCCCAGTACTCACCAGGTTGGCTAGGCAGGTAGTGGGGTGGGGGCCGCCCTGGGCCGTGGTGGAAAGAGCTGCCACGAAACTCGCTGCTCAGTTCTCTCCGAGGGAAAGGCGTGTCAGGGTTTCCATACTCTGACTCCAGGTAGTTGTAGTAGGGGCCCATGTCTGGGCTGGGAAGGCCATAGTGGGGATCTTCCAAGCCTGGTCCATACTCATACCTAGGTCTTTCTCGGACCTCAGCACCTCTGTCACTGTCTTCACTGGCTCCATTACAAAGGAAAGCAAAATCAGCTGTGGTGAGAGAAAAGTAGTGTCAGAGCTCAGCAGGGCTGCTACAGCTGATAGAGGGTGCATCTGAACTGGGCCAGCAAAGCCTCAGCAGGCTCAAGATACATTTCCACATTTTGCTGGAGGAACACAATCTTGGAGGAGATCAGCTCCTTTCTGAAGCAAGCGAGTCCTTGAGCAATGAGAACCCAAATCCCCAGCATGCTCCCTTCGCAGGCTGGGTACCTCTCCTCTCCTAGACTGAGCAGCCCCGGTGCTTGAGAGACCTAAGGGAAGCAGTATGATGCACGGAGCAACTTCCCTCCACCACCTCAGACCAGTTCAACTCAGCTGGAAGGTACGTTCTGCCCCATGGTGCTGCCCAAACCTGGAGAGGCAGGTTAGCTCACCTGCACTGGCTTTGACAACAAGGATGGCAAGCGGAGGCCTAGCTGCAGCCAACAGCATAGTGTGGCATGGCACAGCACAGCTCCACTAAGAGGTGCTTCCCTCACCACCCTGCTCACCAGAGGACCTATGTGGACAGAGCGCACAGTTCTGGCCCCAGGCTTCGCCAAGGCGGCAGCAACACTCGGTGTAGGTGGTCTGCTCGCCGTGCAGCAGGTCTTGGCAGATGTAGTCAGAGACAGTCTGCCAGCAGACATCCAGGTGGATCTCATACTCTTCCAGGGCATCTGCAGGTGACATGAGCAAAATCATTCAGAAGAGAGCCACTCACTGCCCTGGCAAAGATGACCGTGCACTTCAGGCCCGGCCCCTCCTGCACCCTGTGGGGTGACCCTGCTGCAGGTGGGATGGCTCAAGGTGTGCTGAGGCTCACCTGCCCTGCCGGAGAGGTTCACACAGCGGTTGCCAGTGGCATCCAACACAAGTGGGAGGCTGCAGAAGCAGTGGTAGGAGCCGACCGTGTTCAGGCACTCGCCGTTGATGCAGTACACCTCATTCTGGCACTCATCCTGATCTGCCCACATGCAGGATGGAGCAGTGTCTCAGGCAGGCAGGCAGGGGCAGCAGGGCCCATTCCCTGCCCAAACACTGCCTGCCGCCTCTCCCATCCCCAGGAGGATCACAGAAAGTCCCTTGGCCAGACCTGGCCCTACAAGGACAGCTCTACCATCCCTGCACTCAGTGGTGGTCCTGCTGCTCTTTGAGGCCATCTTACCTACGCACTCAAGCCTGCCAGCATCGTAGTAGTAGCCTGTACGGCAGAAGCACTTGTAGCCTGGCACCGTGTTCAGACACTGACCGTTGCGGCAGAACTCAGAGCCAAAGGTCTCACACTCATCCATGTCTGAGTGGAGCAGAGAGAGGAGAGAACATGTTTCAGAGGTTTCTCTGACAGGATGTCAACATACCCCATCACAACTCTGGGGAGATATTTCTGGGGCTCAGCCTCCATGCAGGGAATCGTACAGTGCCTTCCCTCTCCCCATTGGAAGAAATGACAGAAAATGGTGCTTGCTAGTACCTGTGAAGGAGATTTTTCCTGAGAGCGGATCTTCTTGAGGAACATAGCCCTTCCCAAGAGGGCAGATCTCTTGATACTCCACTGGCCAGGAGGCAGATGCCAAGATGGGAAGAAAGCAAGCAGCTCTTTAGTGCAACCAACCCGGTGGGCAGAGCATGGGCCCTGCTGGGAGTGCTGGGGTCACCATCCTACCTGTACCCAAGATGGGGCAGGGGTAGGTCTCACAGTTGTCACCCCAGGCTGCCCCCACAGTGCAGCAGCACTCCTGCTTCGTGACATTCTTGGCCAGGACACTATCACACAGGCGAACATCGCTGATGTGGTAGTAGCACTGCTTGCGCTCCATGCTGTCAGAGGGTTGGGTTATGTGTCCCTCAGGACCCTCTAGAAGATAGTAGAGCAGGAACAGGATGGGACCCTTGACACTCCGGCACAGTATCCCACACCACTAGGTCCCAAAGCAGGCCCATCCGTGGTCTTCTCACTTTTAGGATCCTTGGCTCTGCCCAGAAGAAGGTTCTCCCATACCTGCATGGCCTCTTACAGCCCAGGCACCTCCTGCAACCCCCTCAGCTCCCCCCACCCCAGCCAGCACCACCACACTGCTGCCCTATTTGTTTCTCACCCACGGCTGCCCGTGGCCGGCACTGCCCTGCCTCTGTGTCATACTCCTCATGGTCACTGGGGCACAGGCACAGGAACGATCCCTCCACGTTCTCGCAGAGCGCAGTCCCACACACTGCCACCATCAGCTCACACTCGTTCACATCTGCAGAGCAAGGGCAGCAATCGGTAGCAGCACACAGGTGGGAGGGCTGAGGATGCTAGGGAGCCCTGCCTCAGCATGGGCAGGCTCTGCAGGGTCTGCAGCAGCTGAACACTCTTCAGTGGGGACTGGAAACTCGTGAGGGAGAGCTGGGAGCTCTGTCAGCACTGTGGCTCAAAGCAAAGCTGTAAAGAGCTTCCTGCCCTGCTCTCAGGGGATCCAAGCAGCCTGAGCTCCAGCTGCTGTGAGCCACAGCACCACAGGATCAGCTTAGTTTGAAGGAGGTCAAATCTCCATCAGATTAAGGTCTCTATCTAGGCCAACCCCCTGCTCAAAGCAGGGTCACTTATGGATTTAACCACGCACCAAGGGTCTGCTGTGCTAAGGGTACAGCACAGGAGGTTGTTTCCTTTTTTCCCAGAAGGATCTCCTATCTGTGTTTGAGGTTCTCTGTGCGTGGATGCAGACCCCATTCGTGCTCTAAGAGTCATCACATAGCAGGGTCACTGCCACACCAGTCACGCATTGGCTGATGAACGTTCCTCACTGCATAACAGAGTAATAACAGGGGACAGGGACCCCAGAAAGTAACTCACCAACACAGTAGTGCCCAGAGGGCGAGCTCTCATAGCCACGGTCACAGAGGCAGCGGAAGGAGCCATCCGAGTTCTCACAAAAGCCATGGCTCCCACACAGCGTCTCATTGGCGCACTCGTCTATGTCTGAAGCAGCAGGAATTGCAGCAATTGCCCTGGAGCCCAGTGGATGCCCTCAGCCCAGACCCTTCTGCTCTGACCCCAAAGCCTCGGGATCAGGGCAAGCATCACCTTGATGTGAGGTAGATCTGGCTCAACCCCTGACTATGAGTCTGAGCGTTAGAGGGACAGGAGCAAAGGCACAAGCACAGAGAGCTTAGGATGAGCATCCCACACCCCTCCTGCTGCTGAACCAGGCAGATTTCTCTGCAGTGTGCAGAGCCCAAATACCATTAACTCCTAGTTAGGACTCCACAGAGTCCTAAGCAAAGCCCTGAGCCCAGCAGCAGCTCCTCCTTGCTGCAGCCTCCCCTGAACTGGAGGAGACAGGGAAACTGCAGAACTCCCCTTTCACTTTTCCTTTTGCCTGATGCTGGAGCTTGAATGCCAAACCCAGCCATGCCTAGTACAGCATAGTAGCAGCTCTCCCTTTATCCAACGCTGCCAGGCACTGGGAGCTGCAGCCCAGCCCCAAGCCTGGGATGGCTGTAATCTGCCCAGAACTCTCCCAAGCAGAACACAGCACAATGCAGTGTCTGTTCCAGATGCCAGGAAGAGATGTCTAGACACAAGCAAGCATCTCAGCCAAGAAAACAAACTCCCAGCATTATCTGCCTCCCCACTGGCCACATGCTTCCTCCTCCTCCTCCTCTACATCCCTGGCAAAGATGTCCCACAGCCTTGTTGTTCCTGCCAGGAAAGGGACAGGGACACTGAGGCTGTACTCACCAATGCAGTCACCCAGGGGTGTCCAGTGGAAGCCAGGCTGGCAGCCCATGATACAGCGGTAGGAGCCCAGGCTGTTCTGGCACCGCCACGTGCCACAGATGGCATCCCCATATTCCTTACATTCATCTACATCTGCAGGGAGAGGGGCAAAGGGACAGGGATGGTCCACTGGGGTCCTGCTTGCTCAGGGCACGCCCTGGGCCAGGCTCAGTTTCCAAGACCCTCGGCCTTCCTGGTCCTCCTTGCAAGTCATCAGCAAGCCTGAGTGCTGGGAAGCTCTCAAGATGATCTCCCCAGTAATGAGCTCTCACCTATGCAGTCATCAGTCTCCTGGGAATGTTTGAACCCATTTTCACACAGACACCTGTAGGAGCCTTCTGTGTTCAGGCACTGGCCTCGTGAGCACCGGGATTTGTCTGTGCATTCATCCACATCTGCAAAATCAGGCACAAATCATCAATCTGGATCTTGCAGCAAACAAGCGGGGAAGAGGCAGGACCCTACCACCAGCCAGCTCACCTTGGCAGTTGACTCCTCCGGCCGAGCTGGAGAAGCCAGGAGCACAGATGCAGAAGTAGGATCCGTGGTTATTGAGACACTCGCCATTGGGGCTGCAGATCTCACTGCTCAGGCACTCATTCACATCTGCAGAGGGAGCAGAGTCAGAGAGGCTCACCCAGCCCTTTCCCCGAGCCACATGGATCCCCTCTCCACGGTCTCTTACAGGCCTTAACAGGGCTCCTGGCCCCTGGCTTTCACAACATGGAGAGAGAGACCTCCCCTTTTCATGGTGATCCTGCATTTGGCTACCATCTTATGGGTGTGTCACGCGTGATGGCATCACCTGTTTTGGCACAGGCACTCTTTCTGTCAAGAAGGGGATCCATAGGGAGGATGCATGCCCTAGACCCTGAGGGCTACAGGGATGGGGTTTGTACCTTGGCACACGGTGCCATTGACGAGCTCGAAGCCAGCCCGGCAGTGGCATTCATAGGAGCCCAGCGTGTTCCGGCACTCTCCCCCCAGGCACTGAATAGCAAGGTCTGCACACTCATCCACATCTGCCAAGTAGAAGGGTACAGCACAGAGTGAGATCCCAAGCGTTGCCACCACTGGAGAAGATCCCCACTTAGGGCAGCTGTCACCCTTCAAAGTGGGCCTGGACTACCACCTTGGAGCAACCAAACACAGTGAAAAGTCAGCCCACATCCTTCACCCTCCTCCATTGTAGACATGGGGCTATAGACCCAGTGTCCACCTCCAGCTGAGCACTGGGTACCACCTAGAGGGCAGTGCAGAACCTCTCTTCGGCCACCTGCCCCTGAGCAAACTTCAGGAAAGTACCCCAGCATCAGCCATGCATCCTGTGGCTCTGCTTTCCTATTTGCCAGCCTTGCCTTGATGCCTTCCTTCTGGGAAAGCTGGCCCAGACTCGTGTGGCCCCATCATTCAGGACTGCACCTCTCACCTGTCCCCACATTACAGGCTCTGCAGGTGAGGTTCAAGGGCAGGAGGCAAGTCCCCACATTAAGTCCCAATGCAGCAATGGTCCTCACTGTCATTCTGCTGGGCTGTTACCTAAAGGAACTTTGCTCTCCTTCCCAGAAGCCATGTGCAAGGCAGAGGAAAGATGGTACTTCCCTGTATAGGCTGCTGAACAGGCACCAGAAGGCATGCTAGTGGAGGAGGTCCTGCTCTGTTCTTCTCCCCTTCCAGGAGCTAAAACACTGAGGCTGGCAGCTTCTAAAGGCAAGGAAGAGACCTTCTCTTCCTCTCTGCAGAGTGATGAGCATGCCACAAGCATAAATGAGCATCACAGCATCTGAGGATAGGGGTACCCAGTTGTCAAGTTTCAAAGGGTTGCAAGTAGCATCTCCTTTAGGAGATGAACCATAACCTAATTTATTTATCACAAAACTATCATGAAACCCTTATCATTTTTCAAATATGAAACCCATATCCACAGGCAAGGCCACCAGCCAAGGCAGGGAAGAACATGCCATACTGCCACTGGGTCAGTGTGACCCAAGCGGTATCGAATCCTGATAAGATGCCCTCGTGACATGGCTGGGACAAGGTGGCTGAGAAGGGGGCACATGAAGTCTTGGGAAAGGGGCACAGCATGCAAAAATGAGATGGAATGTGACCTCATTTCATACTGTGTTCCTCACATAGCTACACAGAGGAGAAGCAGGGGAAGTTCCCCTCTTTTCTCCCTCTTCCGAGTTGAACCACACACTGCTCCTCAGTGCCAAGTTTTCAGGCTTCCTTGCATCCCTCCAGCCTTAGTCAACATTCTCCAGGTCACCAGTAGTCCAGAAGTCTCATCTATGAGTCCTTCCTCCCACCTCTTTCCTGAGTGAGGAGAATCTCCTTCCTGCCACCCTAGGTGGCATGCACTTGCAGCCCCCATGCTACCTGCTGTCTGGAAAGCTGAAGGGCTGTAGAAGGATCTTGCAGTTAAAGAATTCCCTCTGCCCTAGCAACAACCTAGATATCCATATGTCTCTCCCCCTCCTGGATACTTTTTCCCTCTGACACCCACTTTTCTGTCCCTGTGAAAGGAATACCTTCACATGTGCTGCCATCTCTAGAAACGGTGTAGCCAGCATCACAAGCCATGCAGGAGTAGGAGCCCTCGGTGTTGAGGCAGAGTCTGGAGGGACAGGCAGTCTGGGCTGCGCACTCATCGATGTCTACGTAAGCACATGAGGAAGAGTGAGAACATGAAGAAACCATGACTAGGGGCAGCTGAGCTGAGGGAACTGTCTGACACGGGGTGCAGAGAGGCAGCGCTCAGGCAGAGCCAAGAGGTCCCCTGTACCTTCGCAACTCTTCCCATCAGATGCCACCTCATAGCCTCGGTAGCAGGAACATCGGAAAGAGCCATCCAGATTGACACATTGTCCATGAGCACAGATTCCCTCCAACAGGCACTCGTCCACATCTGTGTTACACAGCAAAGGGTAACATAGCTCGGCAGGATGCTCAGGTCTGTCCCCACCACCCAAGTCAGGAGGACACTGTGTCAGACAAGCATGTTGCATGCACTCCTGGCTCTTTGTGAGGGTAAGGGTGACTCCCAGGGGCAGTCTAAAGTCCTTACCAATGCATCTTCCGTTCCTGGGCCGGTAGCCATCCGCACAGCTGACACAACTGTAGGAGCCTGGGGTATTGATACACTTCCCATGGGGACAAGGGCTGGGATCCACACACTCATTGATATCTGCCAAGAAACACACTCCTTGTGTTTCATCCTGTGCCAGGATGCCCCCAGCAGCTGGGTCGTCACTGTGCCCCTCCAAGACAGGGGTGCCCAGCGGGAGGTGAGAAGGATTTGTTAGGGCTCTGGCAATGCTTTTCATAATCTCTCAGGATCCAACACCCACACCTGAGGGCTGACATAATCCAGAAGCAAAACTTGCTTCCAGAGGATGTTGCCAGGGCCAGGAACATGCATGGGCATGGAAAGGGTTCAGCCAACATCTGCACATAGCTGCTCTGCCAGCAGACTTTCATAACTATGATTAAGAGGCAGCCTCCAGTTCAGGAAGTCCTTAAGGCGTGTGCTTTCTAGAGGCCGTGCGGGGGGAGAGCATTCTGTGCATACCTTGTTTCCCTACTATTCCTAAAATATACTCCCAATAACTCTGTTGGAAACAAGCTAGTGAGGAAGGGGGGATCTTTGATCAGGCGCAGCGTGTATTCATGAGGTCAAATTCTCTGATGGGCCTGGGTCATGCCAAGTGAGAGGGATGCTGGGGGGACAGGTGGCCTGACCCTATGCAGCCTGCTCTCCTTGCAAACCACTGGCCAGCAGAGGTGTCTGGACACAGAGTTAAGCTGGCATTAAAATACATAGGCATCTCCTTCCCGAATGGGAAGTGAGCACTGGATTGGTCCCAGAGCACTGTAGGGGCTGTTCCTGGGAAAGAGTCAGAGGACAGCAGAAGTTCCCTTTGACTGCCCAGGAAAGCTTGTCCCTCTCATGGACAGAGGAGAGGACAGACAGCCATCAGAGAAGCACAGGACTTGCAAACATGGATTGATCCATCCTCCACCCCAGAAAGAGTAAACCTGTAGCAAGGGAGACAGGCAGCAGAAGCTTCACCTTCACATTGTCCTCGGAGGCCCATCACAAAGCCCTCCTTGCACTCGCAACGGTAGGAGCCAGGGGTGTTGACACACAGCTGTCCTGGGCAGGTAGAGGGCTGCTCACACTCGTCTTGATCTGGCGACACAGAAAGAGACAAGTCCTACCCCTACAATCCTGTGATTCTGTGTGATCCTGTGAAGTCCTGAAGCCTTCCCCCTCTGGAGCTGGGTGCAGCAGAAGAGCTGCTCCATCTGCTGAAGTTTGCCCAGGAAACACATTCCAGGGCTCTGCTCCAGATCCCACTCATCCCTGACCAACCCCCTCTGCCATGAAGCAGTGAGCAGTACACCCATGCACATAGGAGAGAACAAGGAAGGGAGAATGGGGAGGCTCTGGAGAGGTGACAGTGCACTGCCAGGTAGGCACCACTTACCCTGACAGCTCTGCTTGCTTTCCAGGAAAACCAGGGTGTACCCAGAGTAGCAGAGGCATGAATAGGAGCCTATGCTGTTGACACAGTGACCTTTTCCAGCGCAAGGATCTTGCAGACACTCATCTTCATCTGGGCTCAGGCAAGGAAGGAAGACAGACTGTCACCATGAGCAGCTCCTGCTGTTCCCAACCAGCCCCACTGTGCAGTGGGTGGGCAGGAGCTCAGCAGCAGAAATGCCAGATAACCCTCCCCCAGGAGGATCACAGAGTGTTCTAACACTTTGCAGCAGTTTCTGTGCATAAGGAATGGGGAAACTGGTCTCAGCCTCAAAGCTGCTCTGGCCCCATCTGCCCTCCTCACCCTTGAGAGCAGAGAAGGTGCCAACATACCGACACAGTGCAGATGGCTGGGATGCAGTGTGTAGCCCAGGTGGCACAAGCAGCTGTATCCATCCAGGGTGAGCACACACACACCAGCTCCACAGGCAAGGGATGAGGAGGCACAGCCACTGGCCCCTGGGTGGAGAGAGCATGGGGCTGGGGGCTGCAGTGCTCACTGCAGCCCCAGCCCCACAGAGAGGTAGAGATGAAGAGGGTGGGAGAACTTGGAAGATGGGGGATGACAGCAGGCCCCCTCCCCTGCTAAGCAGGGTGCAGATGGTGGTGGGTGGCAACAGGGTGCAGGAGAGGGCAGCAGCATCACCTCCCAACCCCAAACAAAAGGCTATTGAGGGAGGCACATTCCTTAGCAAGGTGCCTCCGCCAGCCTTGCTCCCAAAGGTGCTCCTGCCCCAGGCGGAGGGCCGGGGCTGCACTCCCAGACACTTAGGCAACCCTGGAACAACAGCCCTCTTGTTTTCCATGCAGTAAACAAGCCGCCCCGGCAGCCACATGCCGCCCCTTCCACCCTGTTTCCCTGTGACTCAGCTCATGCTGCAGTCACTGGAGCAGGCGTGTGACCCCTGGCCAGGCACTCACTGCCCAGCAGATGAGCTGCAGGAGGGAAGGGCCCTGAAAGCAAGGGATGTGCTCCCATATAGGGTCATCCTCAGGCCTCCCCGCTCCTGGCTTGCTTCCCCTGGCTGGGACATGACAGTGGGGCTGGGATGACACTCCCAGGTGTTAGGTGAGAAGAAGGCTGAGGAAGGGAAAGAGCTCCAAAGTAGAGCTTCGATCATAACGTCCCCATAGGGGCAGGCAGTAAGGTGAGGGATACACACCTGAGCCCTGTGCAGGTATCTGCGTTGGAGCAGCATCAGCCCAGGTGGTGGTAGGGCCAGCCTGGGGAGGAGCACGCCGGGACTCTTCTTCCTCCACTGAGGGGAGTGAGCAGGAAGAAGAGAGGCTGCAGCAACCTCAGCATTATGTTGTTCAACCTCATTCACTTGCTCCCTGCAGAACCAGCGTGGCCCGCTGGAGAGGCACCATCCCCACATCCCTCTATCAGCCCCCCCTGCCCATGCCACGCAGAGGAGGTATCTCCAAGCTTCCCTGCTCTCTTTGCTGCCCCTTCTCCACCACTCCCACCCTGCCTTCCCACCAGCCAGGTGTTTACCTCTGTGTGCCTCAGGCTCTGGGGTAGTATCAGCAGCACCCTGAGATAAAAACACAAGACTGCCTCTAAGCACATGTGTGTAGCTGAGATGCAGTGTTCCATGCCCACCGAGATCTGACAGTGTGGAATGAGGGCCTATGCCTCACTCTGCAGCCTGAGCTGGAACCCCAGCCCCAGCAAACTGGAGGTAACACTGGTCAGAATCCTCAGCTCCTCCTGCTGTGAGCTAACAGCCTCTGAGCAGGTAACTGCCACAGTGCCCTCAGTCACCGCAGCTTAGCCAAGGTGCTACCATGGATGTACCTCGATGCGGAAAAACAAAAGTTACTCACCTGCCCAGCAGGAAAAACTTCACCTGGAAAGTGAAACAGTGCATGGTGAGTACAGACAAGGTGGGCAGGTGCCTTCATCATACCCTGGCTGCTCAGAGTTCATCCCACCACTAAATCACTGCCTTGCAGTAGTCCCTCACTCTCCCTGCAGGAGTTTGTTACCACGTTCAACACCCCTGGACTCCTCTCCCAGCACTTCACAGACCCCAGAAACTTCCATCCCAGCAGATTCTGGCACAAGCAGTTGGTCATGCTTCTCCCCAGCTGCACTGGACAAACACCAAAGGACTGCAGTGCCAGGGCTCCCACGCACACCAGAGGTCCCAGGACAGGCAGCCTGACCAGTCAGCATTAACTGCAAGGCTGCAGTCACAGGAGCCTGAAGCACTCAACCTCCTCTGCAAGTCTTGAAGAAGCTGTGTCTCATGCCCCAAGAATATTGCAGGGCTGAAGAACAACACCTTGCATATTTAAACAAGGGTAGAAAGCTGGTATGAGCTACAAGTCCACCCAAGAGGATGCAGCAGGACCTGGGAGTTTGCCCTCCCTTGCTAGAGACCCAGGTGGAGCAGTTTTAACTACCCTCTCCTGCAGAGGTGTCAGGATGGGGCAATGCCTCCAGGACACTCCCACGCAAACTGTCCTGCAGCTGCTGTCTCCTTGCTGCCCAGTCTAATGTCCAGTTGCTGCTCTCACTGTGCTCTTCCAGGCTGAAGGGCAGTTCTTCTGCTTCTGCCTTCCTCATGGAAAGGCGGATGTCAGAGCTGGAGTATGTATAGCCATGTCCTGCTGGGCAAATTTCCTTGAATGCTCCTGCAGGGGAAAATCAAATCAAAGTTTTGGAGGTGGGAAAAGAGAGGCACGCAGGGATCACAGACACACATGTTCATAGCACCCAGACATGATGATGGGGCATATGGAGGAAGGAAGTGAGAGCAAAGGTATCTATGTTAATGCAGGTACCAGTGTCTTCCACCCAAACATTTTCTGGAGGTTCCTAAGGGCTATGTAATGCTAGAAACACATCAAGGCTGCAGTGGACAGATGTGTCAAGCAGAAGGTCTCTTGACAGGGCAGGACAAGTTTTCAACAGGTACTGGCTGATACTCATGGACACCAACACTTCCATCTCTCCTCATGTCAGTACTGCTAGGGAGGGATCATGCCACAAGAAGGCCTGAGCTGAGCAACAGAGCAGATACAAGAGACCCCTGGCACTCAGCACTGAGCACTCTGCACATCACTTAGGATGCTCTACACAAAGCACCTGAGGATTTTAGAATCGCTGAATCATTGACTCATTAAAGTTGGAAAAGACCACTAAGACCATTCAGTCCAACCATCATTCCACCCCCACCATGCCCACTAAACACGTATCTAAATCCCATATCTACAAATTTCTTTAACTCTTCCAGGGATGGTGACACCACCACCACCCTAGGTAGCCTGTTCCAATGCTTTATTCCTAACATCCAACCCAAGCCTTTCCTAGCACACCTTGAGGCCATTCCCTCTCATCCTATTTTACCCCAGCCCTGAGGATTTCTGCACTTTCCCTCTATCCTACCTCATCCCCATTCCAGAAGATGTGAGGGAAGACAAGTCAGAGGGAAGGGTGGCCAAGCAAAGCCAAACACAGACATGGCTGCACTCTCCGTTTAGAGCAGAGCACTTTCTTGGTCTCACCTGAGCCAGGCACGGGGCATTCCTCACAGTTCTTGCCCCAGCCCTTGCCAACACGGCTGCAGCAGCAGATCTGCTGAGTGATTCGGTGGGAAAGGGGGAAGGAGCACACACCTCCAGCTGCTGAGCGGTAACACAGCCCCTGCTCCATCGACACTGCTTTGTCCGCTGAAACACAATGGCATGTCAGTGCCTGAGGTCTGGCTCTAAGTCCAACAAAAGCCTCCCCCTTGGGAATCTCTCTGCCCATGCCTCCCAACCTATCCTGAGGAAACCCCACCCTCTTGCAGGCACGTTGCCTCCAGGCTGCACCATAAACAAGATCAGGAGGCAATTAAACATCCATGGACAAAAATCACCCATGGGCTCCCTGGACACCCACCCTGTGCAAAAGTGCAGGCAATGTGCACTCTCCCACATATGCAAAAGGCACAAAGCATGCTGCAGCCCCACTGAGCTGGGGTCCCGTGCTGTGACTCCCTGTGGAGCACTTACAGATGCAGTGGCTGCGGGAGGGGTCCAACATGGTGCCAGGTCTGCAAGTACAGCGGAAGCTGCCACGGGTATTCAAACACTTGGCGTCTTTGCATAAGCCCTGTATCAAGCATTCGTTGATATCTGTGGGGAAGAGTGAGCACCAGCTCAGCTGGCAGCCCCTGGCTGTGTAACAAGGGCTGTGAGGTGGAGCTGCCTCTCCCCTCTTGCTGCTCAGCCAAGCCAGCATCCACAGCCATGTTGGTGCCTCAAGGTCAGAGGAACAATGGAGGGGTGCAGAAACCAGTGCCCTAACCAGGTGCTGGCAGTGGCTCCAGCTTAGTTGCCCATGGGGATGTGAGATGTGGGGAATGTGAGGGTGGAGGTGATACTTGTCCTGCAAACCTCTGTGAGAAGCAGCACGATGGTGTCATCGGAAAATTCAGGAAGAAAACTCTCAAACTGAAATGAGACATTAGAAGCAGGAACCTCCATGACGACAGCAGTCCTACATCTGCAGCATGGGCTCACTGGCTGCAGCTGCAGCTGGATCTGGAACAACTACTCTGCTCTGTGGTCCTCATGGAAAACATACATAGACCCATTGGAGAACTGCCCCATCAGGATCACTCTCACAGCCAGCTGGGTCATGACTCCAAGCCTTGGCTGGCAGGTCCTGTCCTCTCATCCCAGGTCATCAGGAGACATCTACAGATGATCCTTGATGAGAAGCTCAGTGTGGGAGCACAGGAAGGTCTGACCCCCACACAGAGCCCAGTGCCAGGCAGAGGAGTGATGGGTTAGACTCCAGCTCACCACTGTGCTGCCTTCTGGCCTACAGGTCATGCATGTGGGAGGCCACCACATTCAAGCACTGCCTTGAATGCTGCCTCTGACTCAGCAAACAACATCAGGCACAGTCTTTGGAATGGAGCTGGGCTTCTTCCAGGGAAACACCACCAGCCTCATCCATTTGGCTGGCAACAAAGCCTTTCCTACAGCACCACACAGGAATGCATGAGCTAAGCTGGAGAAGATGAGGATTGGCAAAAGATGTGTAAGGGGGAAGCTGAGGGCAGATCTTAGGGTGGGGGTGAGAAGGAAGCATTCCTCATGGATTGGTCCAGCTTTATATCTCTGCTAAAGACTTTGGCCCAGAGAAGTGAGCATGCTGAAGAGACGTGCTGTCTCAGGAGGCACAAGCAGTGCAGGAAGAGCTGGACAGGAGTGTGGGGTGGCAGGAACTGTGTGAACTTCAGCAGTACTCCAGTACAAATCTCAAAAATGTATGCTGCGAGCTAAGAGGGGGGAAGAGAGAGTAAGAGCTCACAGACATGCTGCTGTAAGAAGCATCAGGGTGATGCTAGGAAGCTTCATGCCAACCACTTTCCAATGACCCAGTCCCACTGCCAGTATGCAAGGCCCTGGAGAAACCCCAGGTGCCTTCTAGAGGTTTTCTCAAGGTGGAGGGCTGCAGGGACAATTGGAAGGTTGGAGATATGGAAAAGCCTTCCTGAATGCAGCTTGGCTCAGAAACAGCTTTTACAATACTAGCTTATTCCTCAGAGATGAAGCTTCGCAGGATTGACATGATCTTCCTACCAGGGGGGCACAGAAAACCCCTGCATATTCCTTGATCATCCCAGGTCCTGAGGAAGGACAGACATCTCTTGTGCTCTTTTGCAAAGTGCAAAAGGGTCCCAAGAACATCTCTTCCTGCACTGAGCAGAAATGGTGGTCTCAGAGCAGAAACTTCAACTGAGAGATAAAAGAGACTAGCACAGGGAAGATCAGCAGAGCACCCTGCATGGCATCCTCCAAAAAAATCCACAGAAACCTTGTGCCCCAGCTGATGCACTTGCCTACCTGTCCCTTGCTGCTCTGGGAGGAAGGGGTGGCCGTGACAGTGATGTCACAGGCAACATTTTCCTGTTGTATGCCAAGTATAAGATAGTTCATGAAAAAAGAGAAAACCAGTGGCCAGACCCTAAATGTGCCAGAAGTCCACTTCAATAAAGGGACTGGTCTTTCTATAAAGCTGCCCACCCCAGCACCCCTTGAGAGCCATGTCACTCTGACACACCAAAGGGATGAGGTGTTTGGCCTCTGAATAAGCAAAGGGATTGAAGGGATTAGAGTAATGAGAGCACAAAACAAACAAGCACTAAGGACTAGGCTTTGTGAGCTTAATTTAAATCAGGGCCACATGTTGGCCTCAGCCCAACTCCCCTTTTCCATTGGCAGCAGAAGACCCACTCATAGTGGAAATCCCAAGAGGAGCAGAAGCAGGCAGGCTCTCCGTGCCAACACTCCTACCCCTGCAGCATGCCAGCCATGAACCGAGGGCCACAAACTGTCTCATGGCTTCCTCCCACCCCATACAAGTCTGCTGGTGCTCCTCAGAAACAGCCAAGCTGGGACAGGCTCTTCTGGAGAGCATCTGGAGAAATATCTCAAGCCCATAGGGACTGTGGGGCTGATGCCAGCTGAAGCCAGATCTTCTAGCCACTCTCATTATAATCCTGCTCCTCAATGGGAAGCAGCAAGAGAAGGAAAGGAGTTCTCACAGAGATGAGCTCCTTGTTGATCTGCTGGAAGGCATCAGACAATCCTTACTGTCCACGCCAACCAGAATAAAGTGAGATTTTGCCAGGACCCTCCGCCAGCCACTCAGCCTGCAAAGTCAGAGCTCAGCAGAGCAGCTGGTAGCTTCTCTCCTGAGGCCCCATGAACCAGCAGCTCCCATCTGTTCTCTTGGCTCTACTCCTACCTGGACTGGCAAGAGAAGGTCCCACTTGGCCACTCCTTCAGACTATCAGCTGGATTGCTTGCTACAGACCTTGAACAGAGGTTATGAGCTTCCAGATACATGCTCCACAGCAACAGCAGGGATTGGAAAAGCATCTTGAGGCAGCAGACTGCACAGCAGTGCTTGTCCAGCCCAACTTACAAAGCAACACGTGGAGGTGCAAGTCTTTGCTTCATGTTTCTTCTTGCATATAAACATCTTCCTAGCCAACAACACACCACCATTACCATCTGCTCCTCAGCGTGCTGAGCCTCACCCTGCTCCAGAGGGTGAGCAAAGCAAGGCTGCAAGGCCTCCACTCACTGATGTCAGTGCTTTCAGCTGCTCTGCTCCTCAGGCTCAGATCGCATGTCTTTGGGTGGCTCCTCATGCCCATTGCACTGCCCATGGCCACACAGCGGGTGAGAGCTGTGCACCATGGAGAATAGAAGCTGTTGTGTTGTTGAAAGTTCTCCCCTAGGATGATGAGGGGAGGTTGAATCATTAATTAAGCAAGCATGGTGGAAAGTCCCAGATGCAAGAGATGAGTCATTAGATCGCCAGCCCTGGGTTAGTGTGCCAGGGCTCAGGCTCCCTGCTGCATCTTCTAGATGTCACCTCGCAGTTTACTGTGGATCATGGGAAAGGAACCAAAAAATTCCACTTCAGTCAGAGCATGGAAAATGCAAACACTGCAGGCTGGAGAATGCCAAATAAACATGAACCAGAGAGAAATGCAGAGGGGATGGTGCCATCCTTATGTGGAACTGAGGGACTGTGGATGAGAGAAACAGATAGACCCTAACAGCATAGGACAGGCAAGGCAACCTGACAGCGACACAGTAAAAACACAGGGATTTGCTTTTATGGACTCTCCCTCTTAATAAATAAGCAAATGAACAAACAAACAGCCTTCCAAAATAGTTTTCAGGCAGCACAATTGCTGTTGCTTCAGATTACAGGAGAAGAGCTATGCACTGACTCTTGGCAGAGCAGAAGCACAGACCCTCGCTGTGAGCACAGCAGGGTCAACATCCCATCAGCAGGACCTAACAGGTGAGCATTCTCATGCTGGCACAGCTCTGAGCTGACTGCATGTACAGGCTGAGTCATGGAGGTCAGTGTTAGCTGTATTTTTCCCATGTTTGATGGAAGTAAAAAGCTTTTTGGTACATCTGTATCAGATAAGTTAGATGACTTTATTTTGCTTGTGTAGATAATTACATCTCTGTCAGACAGTGGATATGGGAAAGAGAGAGAGACGAAAGCAGCAGCCTCACCTTGGCAGTGGCTCCTATTCAGCCTCTTGTATCCCTGGGGACACTCCACCTGTCCATTCTCAATGACGGGTCGCGCTGGGAAGAAAGAAAACAGTGAGAGATACAGGCAGCAGAGGTCCACCAGAGCCCTACCTTCCCCTCTGCCCTCCTTGCAGAAGGGAGGGAGGTACCCAGGTGTGCCTTGGACAAACGTGTGACAATGCCCATGGCAGAGGGAGAGCTGGGAGCAGCCACATTTCACAAACAGTAGCTTCTACTGCTTGAAAAGTACTAGCCTGGTAGCCCAGAGGTGCCACATGTGCTTCATTATCCATCCCTATGCCACCTGAGCTCCACCTTGGCCAGTCTGGAGAGCCAGGCAGTACGTAACAAGGAGGATCAGAGTGGAGAAAATGACAGAGGTCCATGATAAGATGCAGAAACAACAGCCCAGGGCCTGTTTATTACTTTTTCCTTCTTTTTTTTTATCCTACACAGTCACTCTCACCAAAGATTTCAAATTGTTGCTTAAAATAGCTTTGTGAGTTTCAAAATGGCCTATAACCTGCATGATTTCAATCTCATCCAAATCTTTAGAACCTTGTAAAATAAAATCATAAATTTAAAGGTAGTTGAAGTTAGGCATTGTATTTTGGAGCAAGGGAAAGGAAATCTGGAAGGTGAAGGACAAGGGAGTGAGTAAGCCTGGGGTGGGGTGAAAAGAAGGGTACTTTGACTAGGGATCGGATTTTCCCAGGGTGGGGCTTCTTTTTAATGTTTTGGACCAAATGAGCGGAAATGAGGAGAGCATGTAACAACTCAGTGACAGTGTGCTGGGGGCAGAACAGGGATGTCCATAACTCTTTGTCCTGGATACTTTGACCCTATGATGCAGCTTAAAGCAATTCAAGGACACTTAGGCTTGGCGAAGAGCAGATATGAAGAAAACAAGCTGTTCTCCAGCCTGAAGCAGGGAAGAGAGAAGAAAGCCTCACTTCCCCAGGTGCATTTAATGAAGCTGCAAGGCTCCCCAAGTGCAGAAAGAGATTTTCAGTTGCTGGATGAATGACTGAGAAGAAAAGTCTGCTGAACTCCTTCAGAAGTAGCAGGGACATATAAATATCTGGATGTTAAGGGAGAGTGGCAATACTAAGAATCACTGGGTATATTTCCAACCTTCTGGGAAGGGAAAAACAACCTCTGGCACCCCAGCAGGATTCCAGGTCCTCCCACATTACAGCCTGCAGGCTTGGGGCTGCCGACAGGCATTAACTGTGCTTGGAAGCATCTGTCAGCCTCAGCACAATGTGATAACAGACACTCAAATGAAACAGCATCGTTATGCACGAGCCCTCCAACAGGGAGCCAAGCATGCTGGAGATCAAACAGCGATGACATATGTCAGAGCTCCGCTCCCTCTCCAAAAAGCCCCTGCAGAGAAACTAAGCCTGCACAGCATCCCGCAGCCAGATGCTGCTGGGGGAAGGCAAAGCACAAAGCAATGGTGATGGGGGTGGGCAGGCAGGTCTGGAGCCACCTCAGCACTGCAAGGCAAGTCTGAAGAAACCTGCAGATCATTAGTGCAGCAAATTACTCTCACAAGGCTGCAGGTGGATATCTTAGTCTTGCAAAGAAACATATACTCCCTGGAAAGAACCTGCAGTGGGGGTCAGCGTCCATTTCTCTCCCATACCACTGGTAGAAAAGGGAGAGTGGCTTTGGAGGCTGCTCCACTGGAAGCTGGCAAAGGGCAATGCCTGGGAAAGTGCAGATCTGTTGACTGGAGAGGGCAGAGGTTCCTGCCTCCTGTGTCTGTCTGTCTGTCTACACTCTGGGAAAAGATTCTCCTGGAGACAGAGCCCACTGATAGAGCAGCTGAATTTCATCTGTTAGGCAGAGGGATTCCAGGCATGCTGTGGGCAGGGTGCCCTGGCTCCTGATTCAAGGATTTCAGAGCTTCATCTCCTGGGCTCTTCTGCCCACTTCTGCTTTGGAATTGAAATGATGGGCTCTGCACAGACCTAACTTCTCTTGGCCCTTCCTCACCTCCAACTCTTCTGTCTTCAGCGAGGACAATATTAGAACACAGAATGAGATAGAAAACAAACACACGGAAACAGGCATTTTGCAGTCTAGTAGGACATTTTTTAAGCAGCCAGGCACACTTTGGAGTCAGCCATCCCAGGAGAAGAGGCTTTGCTTAGGAACCTACTCCTGGGCCCTTGGGTCAGTGGGTAGATGTGGTGCTGACACAGCCAGGTAAATAGGGATAAGGAAAGCAAGACAAAGCTCAGTCTGATGGTGAAATGGAAAGAAACTGCTGCTAGCGGTGGTAGCTGCAAGGCTTTGAGTGAGGCAAGGTCTGTGGGGTGAGATAATATGTTGCTTTAAGCCAGCAAATATCGCTGTTAAAAAGGGAAGAGGCAGGCCTGTGGTTAGATGAGCAGTGAGGAAATGCTTGGATGCTGAAAGCTAGCCTATTTCTTTCAACTCTTTCCATTTAAAAACCAAAAGCATTCTCTCCCTGCTGTCTCATTGACCTCCTTTGCTACTTGAAAGAACAGCAGCCATTTCTGGAGACCCTGGCCTAGCTCTACAGAACAGCCTTAGCTCTGCTGGATCCCAGCATCTCCCTGCACAGGTACTGGTCATGAGTTTCTCAGCCCATGGGTGTTGAAAGGAGCCAACATAGTGTCACAGCTGCTAAACCCACTGGCAGGAGAGCAGAGCAGCTCTGACCCCCCAGCAGTCTCCCCCGGCAGTCAAAAAAACACTTTGAAGATGCCAGGTCAAGAGGCCTGTGGCCAAAGGGTGTTTCTGTGGGGATAAGCTGAGTACCCAGGCAGAATGGACAAGGAGACGATGTAAATCTTTGAGCTCTGTCACAACCTTTCTCCTCTCCTCTGGATGCACTTTCATAGTCAGGCTCCCTTACAGCTTTCTCAATGCCCTAGCAAAGGGAATGTTCGCTGGGAAAGGGAGGTAGTGCACCGGCACTGATGTGAAACAGGAAACCAGCCCTCTGGTCCATGCATGGTCAACAAAGATCTTCGAGGTTAAGATACTTGAAGGAAAAAAAAAGTAATTGCTGTTGGCCTTTGGGTTTATTTCCGCAGAGAGAGAACATCACTCTGCTTCCAGAGTGGCATAAGTTACTTCCACACTTTTGCAATGCTGTGCTGCCATGTTCTGAGACCACAATACTGCACATAAGTAATGGGAAAAACAGGAACTCTGCAGAACAGGGCAGTCCTAAAAAATGCTGCACTTGCCCTCTGCAGTACTGTCATAACCTTGTAGAGATCTCAGCTTCTTCCCCCACCTCCAGCTCTTCCTTACTGTCCCAGACAGACTCTGTATGGCACATGATGCAGCGGTGGCACAAACAGCCTCCTTCCCATATTCCCTTTTTTCCCCCTCTCTCTATCCTCCCTAATGTGATTGCAACAAGAGCAGACCAGGGGCTGATTTTTAAGGGGATTCCTGTTGCTGTTTCAATGCCTGCAGGCACGGCACAGAGGAGCGTGTGGCTGGCAGATCCGCTCTGCGTTCCCCATGATGACGGCTCCATGGGTGAGCTGCCACCCCTCACAGTGGGAGGTCTGTTCGGGGAGTGCTGTGGATGCCAAGCCAGACATTACAAGATCCAACTTTCCAGTGAAATTCAGACTTTTCTCTAGGACAAAAAACTTGAAAAAACATGGGGAATGGGAATGAAAACAAAACAATGGCCTTCAAAGACTTGTTTCTTAATGCAGCTAAAACCTCTGGGCAGGAGGATAGAAAGCAGCACAGGAAGATCAGCAGTGAGCGCAGCCAGCCAGTGCACAGCCAAGGCCATGCTCAGCCTGGTGCAAGCCTGTGCTGCAGCATGGACAGTTAAAACGCAGCACCTGGAAGATGCTAGCTTACTGCTCTGGCCGAAAAATCCCCCAAGCCCACACAGAAAGATTAGACTGGTTGCAGAACTAGGGAGGAGGTGGAACAGAGAAGGGGCTGAGGCACAGAAGAAGCCACCACACAGGGCTTCATCTCAGCAAGAGCAGCATCCTCCTCACCTGGCCAGCTGCTCTCCCACTGTGTTCTCTACCAGAGAAACCCTGCAGACTGTCAGAGCCTCTCTGGCTGCATACTTCAGCAACCAGTCGCCCTTCTGAATCTTGGAGTTAGAAAGGGAAAGAGAATGCACATGAGATGGAAGAAATGCGACCTTACATCAGAGTAAGCACCTTGCTTTCAGAAAAAAAACTCTGTGATACCAGTTCCCTTTATTTCCCATGTGCCTGAGGTGGATCAAGGCAATCGAACGCTCAAGGAACAGCAACATCCAAGTTCACGCACCCTCTGAGGTCTGTGTTGACCTGTAGCTTCCAGGGAAGGACAAAATGCTCTCTTGGGTCTCATTAGCTTTACTTGGCATGGCCCATCTCTTGTCCTTGCACCAGCATGTTCTTCTCCACAGGCAACTACATTCCCCAGAATTGTATGTGGTCTAGGAGTGAAGCAGGAGCAGCTCTGCCCAGCAGAATGCCTTGGCAGTGCCCAAATGCCCTGCCTATGTTTGGTCTCCTGCAGCTTCCTTAGCCTGATTCCCTTTTTACACCACCATCCTTCTTCAAGCTTTATCTTCTGTTTGCTGCAATGGAAAACCTGCTACAGAAAGTTCTGGCCAGGTCACACTACATCTCTACCTCTGTTCTGAATTCAGCAGAATGTAGTCAAAGCATTTGAGTATCTCTGCTTTTCCGACACAAGGCAAAACATAAAAAATACCAGGGACTGATCATGGCAGGTTCACTCGGACAGATGCCTGCCTTGATTTCCTCCTCTTCTCTGATGTCTTTCCGTGCACAAACATGTACCAAACATGAAAGTTGCACTCGACAGAGACATCCGGACGTATCCAGACTCTACTAACAATCAGTGTCTCGGGCAGACAGTCAATCCAAACAAGTTCTCCATTTGTCTAGCTCTTGCCTGGCTGCACTTCTGTACATTTCTAAGTGTTTACACTGAACTTGCTTCTGCCATTTCTGTCTCTGGTTGCTGGAATGAAATTCCCAGAGCTGTCAAGTCTGCTCTGGTGCATGCTTCTCTGGGATGCACGAGCGCAATGCAGAGCTCTCGTCAAAGACCACTGTGCCAAGAAGCAAGCTGGAAGCATCCACTGGACATGTTATCTCCGTGCACATGACCACAGGTCACCGAACAACAGCCCAGCAACTTTGAGCAAAATGCAAGCCAGCTAGACCAGAAGATAGACTAGACTAGACATGAGCACAGGACATGGTCTGCAGCAGGAATGATGCAATGATGCCTTCGTGCTGAACCCAGCAGAAGGTCCGTGAGAGGACACAGAGCTCAGTGGCTCTTTTAAAGCAGAAAGATCATGGAGAATGGAGTGTTTCCACAGCAATGCCTCCGAGTGAGATTTCTTGTATATGAAGACACTGCCGTAGAGAAAACCATTCGTTCATCAAGCATCTGCCCTACATCGCCCTTCACTTGAATTGTGTGGTCTCTTGCATGCGGGGATAGTTACAGGGCAGTCAATCAGAAGTAGCCAAAAGAGAAAGATATTTGCACACAATTAAAAAGGATGAAAACAGCCCCTTCAGCTAGCCTGAATTCCTGCCAAAATCAACAAGAGCCATTTGGTTTGCAAAGGGGAACTGTAACCTCCAGAGGCAGAGGGACTGAGGATGGGATTTTTTTTGTGGCACAGGAAGACAGAGGGCCCAGGGGAGACATTTTTCATTTTACCATGAAATTCACCTGAAAAAAAGCCAGACAAACATCTGCCCACTCAGCGAGGACCACCAGTGACAACCTCCTGGAGCTGCAGCTGCAACTCAGGCATGTGCTGAGCTGTGGGAGTGGGACCTGCTGGCATTTCTTAAACACATTTGCTCTGCTGGATGACTGCAAGGAGCATATGCAGGTATTTCATGGCCCTTTTCATGGTAACCTGTGATTGAGGAAGCATTTTGGAATCCTGAAGGTCTAAGTCCAGCAGAGCTGACCCTGTTGCAGTTATGGGCATAACTGCCAAGAGAAACCTAACATCCTGGCACAGTGAAAGAGAAAAGAGGTGAAAAGATTTTGCAGCCATCTGCAGCCTAACAGAAGTGCTGAGCGGCTGTCCTGCTTCCTAATGGAGGGTTCACAGGAAACAGTGAGCAGGTGACTGCTGTGAGATGGGACCAGGGAGGGATGTGCAAGTCAGGCACACAAGAGAAAAAACACTAGAATGCCATGGGAAGAAGAGGAGAAGGCTGAGGCGTTTGGGTGCATTTCCTGCTTGCCTTGATTCTAGCAGCTGCATGGTCACCTGCATGCTTGGGGCTGGCACATAAGAGGACCACAGTTGGGCAGGCCCATAGCAGAATGGGAAGATAACAGCAATCAGAGCTCACTGAAGCTGAGCTGGGTTCTAAGATGCTGACGGTCCAGTCTGTGACTGCAAAGAACTTGTTTGCAGCTTGGCTGAGGAGGAACTGAATGAAGGGACCACAGGAAGGAGAAAGAAATGCAAGCAGCTCTGGGGAGTGTACAAGTGAAAGAGAGGCAGAGCTAGGAGGAACCAGTATCACACTGACATAAAATCTCCTGTCTTGGAGACCTCTGTTCTCCTCAGTGGTCAAATCACCACTGAGTTTGCTTCAGCACTTACGAGCAGCGAAGGCACAAGAACACACAACCAGAGTGATGAAGCTGTGCAAGAAAGAAGAGAGCAACTCCCTGCCTGCACAAGCTAAGCTGCAGTCTCTGTACCGCACTGTGTCACATCCAGCACAGGCCAACACCTTGTCCTGCACCAAACCTGGTCAGAGCTGGCTATTCTGAAACCATGCCATCTGGGCAGCCAGGCCATATGCATCTCCCATGGGGGGCTGCCCCCCAGAGAAGAGGCCCTCAGCACCGGCCCTCCACATTCTCGTGTGAGGTGTGAGGGGGTAACACGCAAGGGGCTGAGACCTCCCATCCAATCCCATCTCACTCCAGCCAACACAGTATGCCCCTCAAAAAACGTATGCTGTGGCAGTGAGGAATCCTTGCTGGGGCCAGGTGGGCCCGTCCAGTTCCCCAGCACGGAGCAGCAGCTCTGGATGCCTGTGCCCCTGGAACGGACAGCGGGTGCACTCCTGCCAATTGTTTGATGTAGTGTTATTTCCAGAGCCCCTGCCAAGCCTGTGTCGGGCTGAGAGCAAGCCCGTAACTCTATAGGGCCGAGTCTGCAGCCTCCCCTGCTAATCTAGCACTGCACCTCCTAAAACCGCGGCTGTTGTTTTCCTGTTTCTCCCTCCTAAAGAGTCTGGCATGGAGAGAACTATTGGCTGCACAGGCAATGAGAAGCAAGTGCCACATGTGGAACCAACACCTAAGCAGAATGCTGTGCCCAGCAGTGCGGTGGGCATTGGCTCTGGCAGCAGCTCTTACCTGGTCGAGGGGGGCAGGCCAGGCACCTGTCCACCCCCCAGAAGAGCCCCACACTGCCACAGCAGTCCTCCAGCAGGGTCAGCCCTGGCAGCGGGTTGGTGCACTGTGGAGAGAGAGGAGGGGGGTCAGGCATCGCACTGGAGTCAGGACTGAGCATCTGTCCCACTTGGCTCACAAGGGCAATGAGGGCTCTGGGTAGATGTCAGCACCGTGCTTGCAGCAAAGCTCCCCACAGGGCTGGGGATGCAGTTTAAGACAGTAAACAGCTCTGCAGACAGAAAAACACACATCTCCCTCAGCTGCACCCCTCGAAGGAGAAGGGGACATTCAGTGGAGCAGAACGTACACTAGAGATGGTATCACCCAGCCAAGCTCTCAGCTCAGCCCTGTGCTGGACAATTAGCCAGCAAAATGGGTGCACCACTCCAGCCCTGTGGAGAGCTGGCAGTCAGACACTTTCCTTTGCTTAATGAGTCTCTCTTTCCCCCCCGCCAAGGCTCTCTGGATTACAGGCTTCCCCATTGGAGTCGAGCTGCCACGGCCCGCAGGCCAGGTCTGGCCCCCGTCCACGTGCAGATGGCGGTGTGCCCAGCACTCGCATTCCCATCAGCTAGGCTGCAGGCTGAGCAGGGGGGGGCAAGCATGTCCCACTGGGCTCCACAGATCAGCCCCACCTAATGGGGTGCAAGTATGACTGGGGTACGCCTGCCTCCTCCCCCAACCCCTCTGAGTGCTTCTCCCACTCCTCAGCTGCTGGAGTAAGTCACGGTGCTTTTGAGAGCATCTCTGAGCTGGCCAAAGGGAGGGCAAACTTGTCTCAGTGGTCAGAGAGCCATGTCCACAGAGTAACAGGGCTTTTCCAGCCCTCTTGTGATATGCTCAGGGTCTGATCTCATTTATTCATGTGCTAGGGAATCTGGTTAGAAGTGTCTTGGATGGGACAGACTTAAAAGATGGGATGGGAACCAGCAGCAGCTCTGGGAACAGGCTGAGTGGGGACAGGAGGCAGAGTCCTGGACTGCCCCACTAGGGTCTCGCTAAGAGCAAGCTGCTCCAGGGAACTCACAGGTGTTCCTATGGGTGCCAAAAACCTCCAATACTTTTCCAGTGATGCAAAAGAAACATATGGGGAGAGACAAAATAAGAAATTACGATGACTGCAGGCTGGGAGTGAGAAAGCCCCTCATACGTGTTTGCTTCCCAAGCCCTGACCGAGCTGCCCAGGAAGGCGACGTTCCATGGAAATCAGACTTTCATTTATCGTCTGAGAGGGAAAGGAATTTTCCTATGTTTTATACATTTCCTACAATAATCACAGAGCGTGGCTGTAAATGTTGCTATAAATAGGGCACCCTATTTTAAATGAGACTGTGTGTGAAAGCTATCAAGTCTGGGCTACGCTGCCCCAGGGCACAGCCTGCTCGGGGCAAGATAGCATGGCCTCCTTCTCGGGCCAAAACAAGGGATTTTCTTCCCAAGTAACACATACAATACATTCTTCCCACATAACACATTGCTGCCCATGCCTATAGTACTTGGACGTTGTCCACACATCGTGCTGAACAGATTCATGCGACGGAAGCCTACCATTCCTGCCCCATATTCAAACATACCCATTGACCAGAAACAGAAACACGTCCATGCGCTCTTCCAAAGCTGATGTCTGACCCCTTACCCGCCCATGGAGAGCCTCCCGAAAGCACCTCCCCAGCAACCCTGGGGATCTCTGCTGCTGGCCTCCCTCAGTGGTGATGCTGTTGCCGTTCCCATTGCTGTAGGTGTACCAGGGCACCGCGGCCATCTGAGGCACCAGCACTGCCTCCACGCTGTTCTCCTCTGACACCTCTGAGTCACCCCGCACCCTGGCCACCTGGTGAATCTGCACAGTGGCTTCTGGAGGGTGGTTGATATGGACGTTCACCAGGGAAGGGTTCAGGGAAGCTGGAAGATGAATTCATACCATAGTTGTGATGATCTGGATGAAGAGTGTTCTATTCATCAACAAAAGCACAAGGGAGGAGAGGTAGACTGACCATATCAGGGTTCTCTGCTTCTCTGTTCTCACTTTGTCCTGAAAACAGGACAAACCTACCAAGAGCTTAACCCTAATCCCAATCTTCACCTGTGCCAGAGCTAGCACCATTCACCCCTTCTCTTTCCTCCTCGTAGCACTTCCCCTGAGCTTCCTGATTCCCACACCCACTGTCTTGGTCAGTCTTTGGTCTCCTGGCCACGGCTAGATCCCCAGGGCAAGGCTTCAGGAGCACAAGGCACAGGCCCTTCTCCAGGCCAGGTGCCTGCATGGTCAGATGAACTACACTCACCTAGCTGGTTGGACAAGGGCAGGGTGTACGTGGAGTGCTTCATAGAGCCACTGGCTACGGTGTTTGGTGCCTTCCCTCCTTGCTTCTTTTCTGGAGAGGGGGCTGGCAAGTGGCAAAACTTCCCCGTGGAGTTGGAAGGGCACCAGCACTCATCACGGCCAACACAACGTCCTCCATTCAGGCAGGGGATCTGGCAGAAGTCTGCAAGGCAAAAGGAGGCCTGCTCAGCAGAGACACCAAACCCCTGCCTCTGGCTGAGGAACTGGAGCATGGCTGGCATGAACCCCGGGAGCCCTGCTGTGCAAAGCATAGAAACTGCGGTCCTCCCTGAACTCTGCACAGAGCTGGAGCCGTGAACCGATGATGAGCCCTCTCTCGGGGCCACAGCCAGCATGGGGCATCTGTGCTGTGAAGCAATGTTGCTGGCCCAGCAGCATTCCCTTGGCGCAGGGCAGGAGCTGTGGCAGCCACAGGCAGCCGAGTCAGCACAGTTCCCGCTTTTCTGCATTGAGGGATTTTGAGCCCCCTCCCAACTTGGCAAGGATTTTCCTCCCAACCAGGAGGGAGGTGAGTGGGGATGGGGGAGGCAAAGGAGAGAACGGGCAGGGAGCCACACGTGCAGAGCCTCTCCCTCGGCCAGCCCCAGCCCTGCCAGCAGCTGGAGTGGGGGAAGCATGGAGCGGGACAGAAGAACTGGGAGCAATTCATCTGCACAGGCTTGGAAAAAGCATCTGCTGCTGATGAAACTGAAGTCACGTCTTTTCTGGTCTCATCAGATGGCTGGAGCAATTTAGAGTGCATCTCTGTGTAAGTAGCACTCAAGCAAGGCACGGAATTTCCTAACAGATCATCCTGACTCATTTCAGCATGAGATGAGACATTGCTTTTGCACATGCCAGGATGGCTTGTTGGGTTCACCCCAGGGGATGGGCTCCTACCCTGCTCAGAGCTCCATTTGCTCAAGTAAAGTTCTGGGGGAGCTGACACATCTTTGGATCGGGATCTAGGCAGAAATTCTCATGAACCCATATCACACAGTGTCCACAATGTACTCCGTGTTGGAAGAGCTTGAGTCACAGAGGCTCATATGACAGGGCCAGTGGGCTGCTCCCACTGGCTGGCTCCAAGAGGATGTGCCCAACCCACACCTTGGTATCCCAGTGACCAGATGAGCAATCCCAGCAGCTCTCATAGGCAAGCAGAGATTTCTGCAGCCCTGTCTATAGGAATGGCTTGCAACCTGCAGCCAGCTCTCCTGGCTGCCACGTGAGTGAAAGGAGAGAACAGGAGGAAATTAGGTGATGAAAGTCAGCCCCAGGACTGAATGCCAATGAAAGCAGTGAGCTGGCTTAGAGAAGGAAGGGGCGGCGAGGTTTGGCTGTAGGCCTGGCTCAAATACACACGTCCCCCCTACCTAGGGCGGAATGGAAATAGAAGTTGCTTGTCCAAGAAAGAGAGCAGTGAGGCAAGGTCTGTCTTCCTACCCCAGAGACAAAGATGGAGTAAGTCTCAGGAGATATCTTTCTAGGCACTGGGAGAGGCCATCTCTTCCCATCCCCAACCAGCCCAAGTCCTCAGTTTGTAGAGACAGGAAAGGTGGAAAGAGGAGAAAGCAGTAGCAGGCAAGAAGGTGAGCTGGGAGCTTTGGCTACTCACAGATGCGGAAGCCAGACTTGGGATCGTGGTCGTGTCCCCCTTGGCTGTAGAGAGTGGTGGTATCTCCCTTCTCACAGCTGTTGTAGCAGCGCCCATTCCGGCACGTCTGTTTGCAGATGGTGGGTGTGAAGATTATTTTTATTTTTCTAATCTTCTCTGTCAGGTTGGCCCCTATAGAAGAGAAGGACAGTGACAAGCGGAAGCAGGATCTCCAGGCCTGGGGGCAGGTAATTCCATCCTGACCTCCAACCCATTTCCAGAGCAAGGACTAGCTCCCTGCTCACTCCAGCATGTTCTCTGCTCCAGCATCATTAAAAACTTCGTCAACATAGGAAAGACCTCCAGCAGCATGCTCTGCCACAACTCCAGTTCCAGTGACATAACTCCCTGCAAAGGGCCACACACCCACTAGCTCCAGTATAAAAGGATGTTTTTCTCAAACCACTTCATTAGCCTGGATGCTGGCTGCCCTTAAGCCACAGAAAGGCTTCCCACACAACCACACTGGTACAGCAAGGAGAATATTAAGTTTTGAGAACGTCCATGTATCCCTGCAAGTATCTGCTGATTTCCTGCACCTTGCACTCCTCCGCAGTCCCTCACCATCCTCCCATTACGTGGAGGGGTAAATTCTACTCAGAGCTCTTGAAGGTTTGTGGAAAACAAACAACTGCTGTGTAACTGTGAGCTAGCTGGCTCAACACCAGAGCTCTCCACTTATGCCCAGCCGTTTTTGGGGCTCCCGCCCCCTTCCTGTACTCCCCCCTCATTCTTCCCACTTCAATCCCCACTTCCAGATTACAGCTTTAATCAGGCTCACAGCCCTACTCATAAAGGTCAAGATGTCTTGAAGCCTCCTCAGGGAACCATGGCTTCAGAGGAAGCCAAGCTGCAGAAGACAACTTGCATCTGTCCTACTGGGGAGCTGCTGACACTGCCTCATAAACTGCAGGCAGCCTGGCTTGATCTCTGCTTGTGTCAGAACGCACAAAGGGGGTAGCCAAAGGGGAGAACTAGGTGCTGGTTACACAATCTGACCTCCAGGGCTGCTCTAACAGGAAGAAGCTGGGAGGCACCACTCCTACAGTCTGAGGCAACCCCCCTTCAGGGCAGTGTGCTGGAGTAATGTTCAAAAGCTCTGGGAGTCATGTGTCACATGTCCTCTGCCACCCACATTTTGCTTCCCTTCAATGGGGTCTCTCTTTGCAAAGGCCTACAGAGTCACCATTCTTACTCCTCTTTTCCAGTTCTCAGTTTTTCTCCATTCTGCTCCCTTTTCCTCCTTGGAGATTTGCTCTTTTCTCCTCCACTCCCCACTTCCAAAGTGCTACAGGGATGGCTGGCACCTCCTGTGACTTTGCTTGCCACCCCCTCACTATAGTATTCCCACCTACACCACTGCCCTTCCCAGTGACACCACAGGACCCAACAAGAAATCTCAGCAGTGACACCCCTGGATGCCTTACCCCTTGCAGCCAGTGTGTGCTCCTGGAAAGCTGCATGTGGCCCAGAGCTGCCCTGCTCGTGTCCATGCCCGTTGGGCAGTGTATTAGACGTGAGCTGGCCATTGCTGGCGGGGTAGCGTCGGACAGTCCGCGATGGCCCTGTGTGCTGGGGGGTGACAGGAGAGCCAATTCTGCTCTGAGTCCTGTGGAAGAGAAGAAATGAACTGATACTCCTCACAAGTAACTGTGCTGATCTCAGTGCCCATTTTGCAGCATGTCCTGAGGACACCTCAGCACCAAGCTGAGCCATCAACTTCACAGAGCTCTGCTGGGTCCCCCCCTTGTTTGTTTTCAGCCACCATTTTACTTTAGGGATGATGCCCCACGTCCTTGATATATATGTCCCCAGAAGACCTGCCCATGGCTGACCCTTTGCCCTCTCCTATATAGAGAGCCACCTCGGCTCTCTGCAGGGAACCCAGCCCTGATGATTAACTTATTCTGGCACCGCAGCCAAGGCTATCATCAGTTCTGTACCTGCTGGGGTACATTGCTCACCCCAACTCATGTCTGTCAGGCTGCCACTGCACTGGAATGCCCCAGCTGCTTTTCAGAACCTCTGCATGCATGCTGTTGCCTGTCCCACCACAAAGTCTTTAGTATACACAAGCAGCTTCAAATCCGCTCATTCTTATGGTGGGGAGTTCTCTCTGGCCCTGTATTCCCAGCCCCAGATGAGTGCTGAAAAAACAGAAAGGTAGTCAGAAGTGAAACCAGGCCAAGCAAATAAGCAAAAGTTGCCCCATGAGAGTAACAAACAAGAGAAAACGACCAAGAACTGATCCCCATAAATGTAGTTACAACTGTCTGCAGTAATTACATCTATGGCTTTTGGTGTTTTCTGGGGACTAAGCAGGACAAAGTCATTTGACTGACAAGGTAACACTTCTGACACCTTATGGAATAGGAGATGGAGAGTGCTATGCAGTTTCTTCCATGAAACCAGCGCAACAGCACATTTTCTCTATTGCACTCACTCCCATTCCTTTGTACTGACTGGCAGCACTGAGCCCCCAGGAGGGTGCTCTGTGCTTATCAAGTAAGTGCATGCTTCACTCTTGCTTGAACCGCTTGCAAGGAAAATGACTTCAGAATAGCAGGGTCCAAAATAGGATGGCTGCGTATATGCCCCAGGTTTCTTTGAACATCCCAGCCTCAGATTCCACTGAAATCAAACTTAAGCACCAACAGGTCTTCTGCTTGTCTACACCAACACCTCCATCTCTCACCAAATGTCTTGGGCAAGAAGCTAGCCTTTCCCACTGAAGAGCAGCCCCACAGAAGAGCATCTCCTTTTAGGGGTTTTGCCATTTTCCCTGTCAAACTCAGCAAAAGGAGGTGTTACAGCATCTGCTGGAAACAGAGTTTTCTAAAATCACAAGGATTGGATAATCCAACAACAGTTGGCTGACAGTAGCTCTGGCAGACATTCCTGGCTCGGGTGTCTTGGCGTAATGGTAAGAGTTGGGGAGATGGAAAGGCAACTAAAGCAGCACTGGTATTTGAACAGGTCAAGCACAATATGCAAGGTAACTGCTAGCCAGCAACCCAGAAATCAGCCCTGAGAAACAAAATGGAAAAGATGACGCACGGGTCAATTAATTGCAAACTAAAGGAAAGGAATACATTAAAGACGTCAAGCCAACGGGGTCTATGGAGATCCTTTCTTCTCAAACGAATCCCTTTTCATCATCTGATAGAATTACATGCACACACATGACAGGCTTAGAGCTCATGCTATTCCGATAAAAAAATAAACACAGCAGTACAGTGTCAATCAGGCACATGTGAAACGAATAACAAACTGGCTATGTGACAGGACACAAGAAGTAATTGTCACTGGGGAGTGAATTAGACGGGTTCCAATGTGATCAGTAAGAGGCCTGGCATGACTTTACAATTTCATCTGGAAATAAATATTTTTATTTCGAAATAAACATACAATCGACGTTGATAATGTGTGCTGCTGACACAAAAATTTGCAATGTGGTGTATCGTGATGAGAACAGAGCAATCATACAGAGCAGTTTGGATCACTTTGTAGGGCAAATCCATCCAAGCAATATGGGATTTTAATACAGCCAAATGCAGTATTACTCTTCTAGGAAGGAGGAATGCAGGCAGCAGCTGCAGATAGAAGGAGACAATCCTGGAAACCAGCAATTCTGAAAAGATTTCAGGGGTAATGACAAGCAATTAAATACGAGCTGTCATCTCAATACCCCGACATCAGGGTACTGAAACACTGCAGGAACAGGGAGGTATTTTTACCTCTTCACACAGCCTCATCACGGTAGGGACTGTATATGCTAAAATATCACATCTAATTATTTCGTGAAATGTGACATATTTGCTAAGGGGTCCTGAAAAAACTGAGAGGATATGGGAAAAAAAAACATGACAAGAACAATTTGAGAGTTCGTGAAAATGCCTTTCTGTAAGAAACGTAAAGTAGTAGATCAATTCAGCAAACAGAAGATGAAGAGGTGCTCTGATTACAGGGCACAGGTTTCTCCACAGGAACAAAATGCCAGGTGGAAAGAGCCTTGTAATCTAACTACAACAACAACAACAACAAAGGCAAAACATGAAACAACAGCTGCAAACTGAAGCCAAATGATTCCCTGCTAGAAATCACGCCCACACATAACAGCATAGCTGCTTGCTTTCTGCAAAAAAGCAGCAAAGCTGCGAAATCCCCAACTCCTGATACCATCACTCAAACTGAGTAGTTGAATGAAGATGTGTAATCCATGCTATTAGAGAAGCTCTTTCAGATCAGCTATTGATCCACTGATCATTTCTGACCTTGAGCGGTAGGAATCCAGGAACAGAAGTCTCTGGATTTCTCATAACCTAATCGTCTCTAATGCCTTGAGAGTGAAGTGGCTGAGCTACTGTAAGGAGGTATGAATGAGTCTTGAGAAGGGAGCAGTGCAGGTAGCCTCATTAAAATTGAGATCTAAACTGGGATGAGACTAGCAAGCAGTTCTTATTTCTCACAGGTTGCTAAGAACAACCAGAATACTTGCAGATAAGTGGACATTACTTCAATACCACGCCAGTCCCCAGCAGCCTCCTTCAGAAGCTGCCCTGAGATTCTGCAGAGTACCAGCTACCCCAGTTTCCACAAGCGCCATCACCTGCATTTCTAAGCTACTCATCCAGCTCCACTGACAACAGGGAAACTTCTGGTATCTATTAGCTTCTTCTTTGCTATCTAGTGTGCTGCAGCTGCCTTTGTTAGTGAAGAAGGAAAAGGTATACAGAACTCTATGGTGGTCACAGAGCCCTAAAAGCTGAGGCAAACTTGTTCTCAGATCTCTGGATATAGATCCCAAGCATAGCCTGTGGGCAAACACAGCTGGAGCTTTGGGATCTTGTGTTGTACAGGGGGAAGCACCCAAAGGGGGAGAGGTGAGAGTTCCCCAGACCAGCAACCCTCACTGTCCTTGTGCTGATCACCCTAGGGCAACTTCAGCTCTGCGTTTTGAAGATCTCTGGGTAAGGGTAGCCAGTGGCATGACACAGGGAAATAGAAGCTATGGTGCTTGAAAATACACACCATGCTTATCCTTGAGAAGGGAGTATGCTACGTGCAAGCAGCGGGGCTTGGCTGGGTGCAGCCCATAGCCTGCATAAAGGAATTCCAGCCCTTGGCTCTGGGGACAACTTCTGTGATTCTCAGGATCATCAGATTTGGTAGGGAGAAAAAAAAACATACCAACATTAAGAGTTCTAGAACAAATAATAATTATCATCTTGATTATGAAGAAAATCGGATTATATAGGCTCACTGCAGGGAGGCAGTGCCAACCTTATTAAGGAAAAATGGAGGAGGAACATTACTCCATGCCTCACCATACTAAAGGAAAAGCCATCCTACTGGGATCCTCTTGGCAAAGCATTCCTCTGTGTGTTGCAGGGGAGAGAGGCAGATTTGCTTTGAATTAATATGTTTATTTGGTTCTATTCTAGGCAAATGAGCTCTGGGATTTGTACACTGCATTGAGTAACACCCTCCTACCCTAGGCCATAGAAATCAATGGCAGAGGGAGTCTTTCTATCCCAGTTTGTCAGATCCAATCCCTCTCCAAGTCACAGCAAGTGGCTGGCTCAGGGTCAGGGAATACCAAATGGAGTTTTCTCCTCAAAGCATCAAAATCGGGCAATGCTGGGTAGGGGAGGCCTGGCACACTTGCAGGGTATCAGGATATGGGCATAAGCTCACCAGGTCAACACACCAGGTCAGGCACTAGCAACCCCTAACCATTTTGGGGGGTTCAACATATGGCCAGAGCTTGAAATCTGTG
Organism: Oreortyx pictus; assembly: GCA_036925125.1. NCBI lineage: Eukaryota > Metazoa > Chordata > Aves > Galliformes > Odontophoridae > Oreortyx > Oreortyx pictus. The sequence continues at coordinate 37,683,761 of JAUPFR010000006.1, forward strand.
CCCAGTTCCCAAGGATCTCCTAGGAGTAAGAGCAAAGACAGAAGACAGGGTGGCTCGCTGTAGGGATTCCCAGCAGAGGGGAGATCTCGTACTATCATTCTCCATGCCTGCATCTACTCCCGAAAGAGGCACTGAAGAGGAAGAGGAGGTTGAGACCTTAAGGACTATGTTCTGGGACACTTAGAGTCCTAGGGCTTCACATTTATTCAGTCGTACAGCCTCCCTCAGAGCAGTATTACTCACTTCCACACTTCCAGCCAGGCACAAGGCCAGCACAGATCTCTGCAGCATGGAGCCTCTGCAGAGAGGCAGTGGTCTCTTCCTTTATAGGCAACCTCCTGCCAAGCAGCTGGTTTCCCTGCTCTTCATCTGTCAGAGCTGCTGACAGCTAGCTCCATGTCAGGCACAGCCTGTGGGGCAAAGACAGCATGCAGGCTCCTGGGGACACCTCTCCTTCTGTGCTGCCCCAAGGCACCCACCATTATGGCACCCAGCTAACATCAGCAGCACTCCTAGGGGAAATGTGGCTCCAGAAGGGAATGTGGAGGAAGCAGCATTATACCTCAAGGAAGCAGTATTATCCCTGAAAGAGCGGAGATGTCTGTCCTGCTGATCACCACCTGGATGACACTAAGAGATTACTACTCAGGAGACCTCGGTCACTGGCACATGGGAAAATAATGTCTGTGTAAAAATGCACTATTTATTTAAGTTTCTGCTGCTTGTTACACTCTGCTCAGTATGTTTTTTTAGGGCAAGCAGAACAGAGTAGGAGAAAGAATGCCTGCCCTGGTACAGCAGTTATCCTGCCCTGTCACAAACGAAACTGCAAGGTGCCTGCTCCCTGGTACCTTTCACCCCACTGAGAACAGCAAGCAGAAGATGGAGCTGGCAGGCTTCTGGCAACCACGCTGATGAGCATGAAGACTGCTGTTTTCTGAATAACCACATTTTTCATTAAAAGCCTGTAATTTCAAGCCGAATCACAATAAACACTCTAAATGTAAAATAAATACTAATACTAATACTACTAATAATAGAAGTCTAAATGAAGAAGAGCTTGGGTTCCAAAAAACATTGTTTTCCCAAACCACTGCACATAGAAAGTGATTTGAAAACTGTGCCAGTTTCTTTGAGTGACCTTGGTCCATGTGGGTAAGCAAAAGCCACAAGGTGTCCAAGCAGATGGACAGCTGTGGCTTCTCTCAGTGACCCAAGGGCAGCTATCCTCCTTGCAAGGGTGGCAAACTCTTCAAAGCACTTTCCTTTCCCCACCAGCAACACCTCAGTCTTTCCTGGATTTTGCTTCTATCGGCTGCTCTTTGTTCAAATGTTGATTTTGGCTAGATTGTTAGCAAGCTGGGAAAGGGTGTTTTTTGCATCTTGCATAAAAGAAAATGCAGAGCCAAGTGCCACAGGAGTATTACTGTTGTTTCATCCTGGCTGTCTCACCCTTTCCCCAGCCAAAGCCTGGCTGACTGTAACAGGGTAGACAGCCTGAGGCATTGCAGAGAGTGAAACCTGGACAGTATGGGCAGCAGTGCCAACCCCGGATGTCATTGGCCAAGGCTTGGAAAGTCACTCCCTCAGCTGGATTTGTTTCTTTTTACTAAGGAGCAATGGGTGTGTGTCAGGAGGAAAACAGTGGGGAGAAGGGATGGTGCTGGCCAAACCTAAAGTGAAGACTGGAGACCCTCAGAGAAATAACTGTCTCCCAAGAGCCCTATGTCCAGACCCATGCTCCACAGGCTGCTCGCTACCATCCGGCTGCCTGTCCTCTGGGAAGCAGCTGCAGACACCTGCTTCCTGCTGGCCAGTCCTTCCCAAAGTGGCTGCTGCTCCTTGCTCAGGGAGCAGGGAGGGCAGCAGTGCCTTTCTGGCAGGACCCAAGTGATAGGGACCATCGCCTTCAGAGCTCCCCACAGTAGGCCATAGGGCCATGGAGAAAGGCTCCCCATGGCAGGGATCCACCCCGGCTCCTCCAGCTTCAGCCTGCACAGGCTGCTCCGAAAGGAGAGCTCACAGCCAGGACAGGGGCTGAGTCATGTTCAGCCCCTGATAACCTGCCAGGACAACAAGAGGGCTCTCCCCTGCTTTTGAAACACCAAACAACATGCTCACTATCTGTCTTGTATGTTTGCCTGTTCCTTTGGCTTGCCGCCCTCGCCGCTTGAGGCCACGGGGACCAAACTCAGTGATTCACTTCCCCCTTTGTAATGCTCTGTGGTTACTGATTTTCCACTAAAGCATCACAGAAGAATGGGCAGCCTCCACACCAGTGTCTGTGTCTACAGGGGAAGAGGGAAGCAGCCAGCCTTGGAAAGCAGCAAATTGACCGCAGACCAGAAACTTCCCCTTTCTTGGACTCTAAGCAGGTTCCTCAGCAGGCAGACAGGATTCATGGCTCAGGCTGCAGGACCTGGAGCACAGAGGGGGAGCATTGCTTAGAGAGCACTGAAGTCTATTATCAATTAGCTCACAAACACGCTGACAAGGAAGACAGCTCTGTTAGGACTCAGAGAGAAGGGGTGAAACCACACCATACAAGGCACCTGACTTCAAGCCCACCCACACAATGCCTATAAATCTTGGCTCAGTTTATTAACCCCACAAGCAACAGAGAAAGCTCAGAAGCCAAGGAGCAATTCAGGACCCAGACTCCTCAGTTGTCCCTCACCACAGCTAGCAACGGGCCATCATCGAGCCAGTACGGCCCCACTTCAGGCTGTCTTTCCTGTCACCTTGCAGTACCTCTATCTCCCTGTACCCCTTAACATGTGACAGTGGCTGGCCTACATTTCTCTGGATCTCTGAGGGCAAACCACAGTGAGAGATGTGCAAGCCTACAGTATGGCAAGCACCACACTCAGTCCCTCCACCACCAATCTGGCATCATCTTTGCTGTGGCCTCCAAAGCAGTGCGGGTGCTTTAGGGCCACCCTAAACCTGTCCTGTGGCGCAGCAACACCTTTTTTGTGATGTTGCTCCCCTTTCCTCTTTCCAATCACTGCCCTCCTTCATCACTGAGCTCAGACACCAACAAAACACACAGTTCTGGACAACCACCCCTATGGCAGCATCCCATGCTGCCCTCTGCAGCCTCCCAGCCTGCAGCACTCTAGCCAGCTTGCCTGGTGCTACTGCTTCTACAGTTGGAATTCACTGCTCTGCTCCATCTATGCCTGCCCCAGCATGGAATAAACACTTTACAAGCGTGCACAGGTGCAGAGGGTAAACCAGATTAAAGCACATAGTCCCTGCACTGCCAGCCAACACACTGGGGCAGCAGGCTGGCACCTCACTGAGATCTTAACCAGAAGTATCTCCATAAGCAATACCCTCGCTGGCATGCATTTACATAAAGCAACTAAAAAAAAAGCCTTCAGCATCTAATCCAACTGCTGCTGCACAGAGAAAGAAGAGAGAGGAGTTGGGTTGTGAACGCTATTTTTATCTGCTCAGAAGCTGCCAGACACCACACAAACAAACCTCTGTGAGCACACAGACAGCTAACAGGTTCTTCCTAAGCAGTCTCTGCAGGTCTGATTTGTTCCCTGGCCGAAGCGGCTGCTTGCACATCTCTGCTCCCTACTGACGTGCAGTGTCCTTCTTTTGCCACACATGCCACCTGCCACTCTGTCACTGCTCATCTTTGCACTCTTACATTAGGGAGCAAGCAACTGCTTCCCTGGAAGCAGTCCAGATCCGAAGTGGTTGCAGGCGAGCTCCCTGCACAAAGGCATGGCACTGGGCTGGTGCAGCAGCACATATCACTGATGAGATCTATCAGATGTTGGTGCTGACCCATCAAATGGTGCTGACTCCATCTCCATGTGATGAAACCTCCAGCAGAGGCACCGGTCAAAATGAAGCTGGGGTAACTTCTCTCCTTTTACAGCTGGGAGAAAATGAGTGCTGAGTCTCATTTCATCCTGTTGATGTGAAACACCAACTCCCTCCAATGGGCTGCCAGCTTCAAAGCCCTGAGGAAACACATCACCCTATTCATCCTAACACCCACACTTGTCCTGGTGAGCAGGGCCAAACAGCAGCCTTTCCCTGCTCTACACAGGGTATAAAGAGGACAGGCAAAGCCTCTCCCACTGCAGGCATGCCAGTAGTGGTAAAGTATACCCAGAGGGCACAAGGTGGAGAGAAAATGTGTTTAATCCTAAGTCATTTTTTTATCTACAGTGATGAAAGACACCCACTCACCCTGAGAACACTTCAGGACTAAGACATATTTCAATGCAAAGTACTGGTTTGTATGCAGATTGAACATGCTGGTCTTTGGACCTACTACACAGAATCACAGCATCACATAACTGTAGGGGTTGGAAGGGATCTCTAGAGACTGTGGAGTCCAATCCCCCTGCCAAAGCAGTTCTCTAGCCCAGATTGCACAGGTAGGCAATCAGGCAGGTCCTGAATGTCTCCAGAGAAGAAGACTCCACCACCTCTCTGTGCAGCCTGTGCCAGTGCTCTGTCACTGCACCGTGAAGAAGCTTCCATGTACATTTGTGCAGAACATCCTGTGCTTCAGTTTGTGGCCATTTCCCCTCGTCCTATTGCCACACACTGCAGAGAAGAGTCCAGGTCTCTCAGCCTTTCCTCATAAGGGAGAAGATCCAGGCCCTTTATCATCTATGTAGACCTCCACTGGACTCTTTCAAGGACATTCCTGTCTTTTTTGTACCGGGGAGCCCAGAACTGGACACAATACTCCAGGTGAGGCCCCACCAGGGCAGAGTAGAGGGGGAGGATCACCTCCCTCGACCTGCTGGTCATGCTCTTTTTAATGCACTCCAGGATCCCAAGGTCACCAGGGCACACTGCTGGCTCATAGTCAACCTGTCATCCACCAGGATCTGAAGGTCCCTCTCCTTAGAGCTCCTCTCCAGCAGGTCATCCCCCAACCTGTACCAGTGCACGTGGTTATTCTATTAGTTCCATGTAGTTAAAGTCTCCTCATGCTTCTCCATCCTCTGCCACACACAGCCTTCTCTCACTTACAGCACTGAGCCACGAGAGCCACGTAGAAACATTTCACTTTCCTGCCACTCTCAAAGTCAGGATATTATCCAAATGCCTCTTGAACACTAAATAACATGCTTTAACTTTTAGTTAGTGCTGAATTGATCAGACAATAGGACTCGATGATCTTTGAAGGTCCCTTCCAACTATCCTATCCCATCCCATCCCATCCCATCCCATCCCATGTCTCAATATCACCAGGGATTGGGGAATGAGCGTCTCAGGGATTAGTTCTTTAACAGAATGAGCACCATGCCTCCAGCTGCTCAACAGCCAGAATACTACAGCCTAGCTGGTGGCCAGGAACATTCCTGGTCACATACATGTGGTACATGTGACCCCCCATGTTACAAGGAGTACGAACCTGCTCTCACACATCTCCCACATGACCAGCGTGCACACTGAGGACCAGCAGGGAGGAAGAGACTGGCACAGTGGGAAGCGACCAGGAGCAGGCATTACATGGGCTCCAGCCCTCAGCACAGCAGCCCCTCAGTGACAGCAAAGGCAGAGTTCCAGGGTCATTATTGGCCTGTCATTACAACCCTGGAAGAGTTCAGTGCTGTAGAAAGCCTCATAGCTGAAAAATTATCAAGGCTACCCTGCCAAGGAACAGGCAGTTGTAATACATGCCATTTGCTCCCTCCAGATAACTGCAGCCTCTGAGTGTGCTCCCCATGCTCTCAGGCCAGCTTTTAGCTCAGCTTTGCAGACGTGGGTCTGTTAACCACTCCCCTCAGCTCCCTCCTCAGCATTGTGCAGTTCTCAGAATTCCTTCAGATTTTCAAGATCTTTTCTGGCAGTGAAAACCACATTGACCCAGTGTAGGACCCCAGGGAGCACAGAAAAAGAGCCCATGCAATCAAGTATTTTGCCTTCAGTGTCATAAGCATGGTTGGTCTCTTTAATGAAGCTATACCACATTACTCTCTGCTGCCTAATTTGCTGTTCAGTTCTGCTCTGAAAAACTTCAGCCTCTCCTTCTTCCAGCTTTCTTCCTCCCATGGAGGATTTTTTCCCTCACCCGTAACCGACAATATTTTTCCAGTCTGAACCTTCTCTTAGTTCCTGCCTATACACTTTGTTTCTGCATGCCCCTGAAAAGTGTTTCCACGCAAGTGTTTGGACCTCAAGCCAAAAATGGAGTGGTGCAAAGCTGGGTACCAGTCCCACCTGCACCAGTCACATAGTGCAGCACATCTCAGAGCACTGCTGGAACACATGTTTTATATGGGGATTTCTACATCTCCATTTCAACCACTCCCTGCGCCAAATCAGCATCAATCCATCTCTTGCATCTTGCCAGTACTGGGTGATTTATAGAAATACTCAAAACCAAAGAGAACCACTTTGATATTGCATAAGTACCAGCTTAAACCAAAAAAGGCAGTGTGTGATCAGATGAGAAATGGCAGCACAACCCACATGCACAGGGGATCTGAATGAAAGCTGGGTGACAAACCAAATGCAGGCAGTAGGGAAAAATTCTCCAGTGTTTGACTGTGTGGCCTTACTGCTTTAACCTTTTTCTTTTTTAAACAATTGCTATGTAAATTGTATTGTCATAAGTGTCCCAGATGATAGATGTACAGTATATAAAATAGGTTATAATCCGAATTTTCTGTACTACTTCCATCACAAGCACATCACATTTGCCATGCACCCCACTCTTGACAGCAGCAGCATTTCTCCTCTGGGTAGAAAGAAAAGTGCCTTTGAACACTGACTCCCAAGGCCAAAAGGCTGAATTAAGCTATAGAAATTACTCCCAGGGAGATGCAGAAGAACCAGGCCTAATATAAAGACCATATTTGGAGTTTAAAAGGAGCCTGAAAAGCTAGCTGTCCTCTTGCAGCTCTGAAGCATATGCAACCCCCTAGGAAGTAAATACATAAAACACATAAAACAGAATGGTGCTGACAGCTTTAAAGCACTAGAAAGTAGAGCAAGTGTATCTAGTGCCAGGCTAGAGAAGGTGTATCATATAATTTAAAAATAGAAGCATTTTTATGCAAGAAAAATGACATTTACACTCCTCTTGGGTAGCTTGAGTTTTTCCTTTAGGTTTCCCAGACAGCCTGCCAAGAGCTTTCAGCTGTGTCAAAACAGGAGAGAGAGGCCGAGCCCTGGAACTTATGGAGATCTCATTGCCCTGAGTGGAATCTCTTTTTCACATATTCTCACACGGACTGGCACTGGCTTTTCAGTTTCAATTTTTTAACAAGGTCTCAGATATCTACTCAAGATTGGCTTTGGATCAAGGAACATAAGTGCTTGGCCACCTTGTGAAAACTATACTGCCAAAGGGAAGCACCTTAGAAAGCTGCAATTAGGACTTAATCTGCATTAGGAAAATATGCCATTCAAGTAACTAACATAAACATGCTGCAGTGGGGAAGACAAGGCTGGCACCAGCATTTCACCAGGAATTCAAAGTCATGCGCTATGGACCTCCTGAGCTGGTAGCAACCCAAGCAAAGGAGGATCCTCTCACAGCCCGTGCAAGTGGGACTGCATTTCCACTGAGGAACTTATCAGCCAGGGGTGGCTTTTACTTTCTGAAGCTATTTGTGTATTAATACACTGTAACCATCATGAACGTAAAGTGGATGTAAGTAAACAGCGGAGCAGGAGTGTGTTCAGTAGACTCATAGATGGTACTGACCTCCTTCTAGAACTATTCATATTGTCATAGCGTACAAACTGTCCTGCGCCCTCAACAGCAGCACAAGTAAGGAGTAAGAAAGCTCCTCTCTTTCTCATAAGCTTGGAAAGTTCAAAATTGGCAAGACAGTTGGCTCCAGATGCTGCTTTAACAACGGAGACAAATCTGTCTCTGCTTGGAGCAGCATATTCAAATAACAGATATTGCTCTGATTTTCATTCTATCTGCTAGTCCTCAATGACAGCAAGCTAATTAAGCTGCTTTTGCCAATCTGCAACTCTCGATGTCACGTTTTGAGAGGGAGGAGAGCTTTACAACCACAACGGCCACTAAAGTGACTATCACTGGTTTCATTCTCCTCTGTAAATGAGCACATGGGGCACAGAGGCCACCACAACAGGAGCTGATTTCTAACCAGGATGAGTTATTTCAGCTATTTTGCAAAAGGGGGGAATTATACTTTCTCCATCCAACAACCTCTGCCGCACACCCAAGATCCTGCCTACTGCTTGCTCCCTGCAGTTCTCATCAGTAGCTTCCCAGAGAGAGAAGAGCGGCTTTGGCAGAGCCTCCCTGCTGGCGCAAGGCTCCCAGCATCTCCAGGCCAGCAGCGCTTGCCACAGCTCCTCCAGGGCTGCATACAGCCTGTACTCTAGTCAGGAAGGGAGGAGATGGCTCCTCCTGGGTGCTGGAGAGAGGCTCTGAGATCAGAAGGCAGGGCAGTGGGCATGTTGCAACTCAGCTTTCTTCCTTTTCCATCCCAAAAACAGCAGGCACCTCCTAGCAACTGCCTTGCCCAAACAGAGCCCTCCCAGAGGAAGCTCCCCACTCTCCAGGGCTTAGCTGTACTGAGCTGTCTGTGTTGTGTCTCAGCACCTTGTACCACAGCTATTTCCTCTTCCCTTGCCCGGGTTGCTGGGAAAATGCTTTGCAGGTCCCAGTCACCTCTTCTCTGAAGAGAAAGGGTGCCCTGCTTGCCTAGCTCAGCGCATGCATCCTTCCTGGCCAAGAGGGACTCATGTGCACAGACCTGGCACACAGGCACCCTGCTTCCATAGGAGTGATCTTCTCAGGTGGCAGTGGCAGGTCTCTCCCAAGGTCCTTCCTCCATGCCTGGGGCAGGTGGCCACAGAGCAGCCCAGAATCCAGCCAGAGAGACAGGGGCACGAACCCTCTCCTCCCCCTGCTATACAAACAGGAATACTTTTGATATTCCAGCCTTAGGAAAACAAAGCTGTTTCCATTTAGCTCAGCTTCTGGGCTGAGGTGCAGCTCCACCCGCGCAATCGTCCAGCGGGACTTTGCTTCCCCGGGCAAAGATTCAGGTTGAGATCAAGATGAGAGAGGATTTGCTGCTGGCCTGTACTGAGAGGGCCTCCAGCACTCCCAGGATTTTGCTCTCCAGAGTACTCTCTGCTCCAAACATCTCAGCACCAGTTTCTCCCAGCTTCTGTGTCAGCTAACAGGTCCCCATGTGTTCCCTCAGCCACCCAGCTCCAAATGTTCACTGAGCCGCAGCCTGATGAAGGGACCTGGGGAACGGTACTCATCTCCCAGCCTGCACTGTAAAGAATGAAAGTTTGAGCATCACCAGCTCCAGAGTCAGCAAAGTAATCCCAGAGCTGCCCACCACCTAACCACATCTCCCCTTCTCCAAGCGCTGAACCTGGAAAAGGGTGGGTGTTTACTTCTTAAGTCCCAGGAAGACTAAATTCCCAGGTGGAAAACCATTTTGTGCCTCTTCCTGCCACTCCCGTGCCTCTCCAGAGCAGTGGTGCCAGCAGAAGCTCTTATTCGTGAAGAAAACACCAGTAAGAGCTTCCTTCAGCAGGACGACCTGATGCCAGGCTTTCCAGCTGCAGTCTAGCATAGCCACTGGCATGCTACAGTACTAAAGATTGTTGGTTTCCTTTATGCTGGGAAAATGTCATCAATTTTTCTAAGTATCTCAGTAGCAATTTTAAATATAAATCATTGGCAAGTCTGACTAGCTGAGGATAAGAAACCATGTTAAGCCAGCCCCACCTCTCAGGGAAGCGGGGAATACTTTGGTCCAAAAATGTTCTGAATAACCCACGATGCTGTTCTCCTGCCTCTGCCTGAAGACTCCCTTCAGAACATAGTGAAAGCAGAATCAACTCCATCTCTGTTCAGAGAGCAGGTCTATGGGGAGAATTCATGTGTTTTGCTGAGTGTTTATGCAACATCTAATATAGCATTGTTCTAGTGCATGACTTCAGAGCTTCTGATTGCTACCTCCGTGCAAACAAACACATACAAAGCCAATATATACAGTAAACAAAAACAGAAAGCAAATACACTCATGTGAGGATTGATTTCCTGTCTTGGCACAGCAAGAAGTGGCTTGGAGGTCTATAAAGCCCCTACTCTTGCGCAATTCCGCCTTGTTAGCAATGAGGATGTGCAGGGAGGCTGGGGACTGGCTGTTTGTCCTGGATCTCAAAGCTACCTCACAACAGCTGGGACCTGTAACCACAAGTGTCCTCAGTCCACTGAGACCCAAAAACTTCTTCTATACTTTCTTATTGACAAACCAGACAAAAACCACCAACCAAAGCAAGACAACTCTGGTGAGATTACAGAGGGCTCACTAAAAGAGTTCTCTGTGCCCCTAGCATGACCCATCATTACTCACGAGGAGACCGAGGTCTGGAAAACCTGCTTAAGCTGTTGCTCTCAGACCTACTCAGTTGACCCCACTGAAAGTGAACTGGTGTTAGCAGCACCTAAGTACCTTGTACTTGCAAATCCGAGCAAGATCTACCCAGTTCTGGGAAGGCCAACACACCTTTGCTTCTACAGAGCACTTGGAGGAAAGCTGATGCAGAAGCACAAAGTACTTCAGCAGTAGCACAGGGGCAGATGATATTGCAGCTGCAAGAACCACACTTTAGTTCAGACTGCTCTGAGAACACAGTTTCATGTTTTATGACTATTCTGGTAAGTGGCTTCCCCAAGAAGGGGAGCCCATCTCCTTCCTTTCCCTCCCTGCTAGCTTTGCAATTCTGTTTATTTACTCTGGTCCTTGTGCTTTCTCAGTAATACAGATTAGCCCTCTGGAGAGGCAGAAAATTACCCCTAATTATGTTATGTTAGTGTTTAGCTGGTTTATCAAACTGAGCCAGCTCATGCAAGGGACAGATTACAGCAGTGGCGGTGCAAAGCAAGCAGTGTGAGGTCACAACTAGGTGCAGCAGCAGCAGGAGTGCCCTTGACTGCAGGCATTTAGGCAGCATAGCATTCCCTGGGACATCCCTCTTGCAGCACCCCATGGCTAGCACAGAAGTTGGCTGAAGGGAACACTCAAAAATAGCTGCGAACAATCTGTCAAACAGCAGCAAGAGTATTCAGATGTGACAGTTGTATACCATATCCATATGTTACATTGTCCATGGACAAAACCCAAGCAACCAAATAGAACAGGAAAATATCCAGAGGCTGAAGATAGGCACACAGATGTGAAGCAGTGGTAGAGTGCGGGCAGCCCTCCTCCAGTCCGCACAGTGTTGCAAAGGACGAACATCCAAAGCTGTCACTGAAGTGAGGAATGGGGTGACGTCCTGTGGCCTTCACGAGGAACGAGGGAGAAAGGCATAGCAAGATCCTTAACGGCGTCCTATTTCCCTGGGATGGTGCCAAGGGATTTAAGGTACAGCAGGCAGCTGGGCATTCAGCACTCCCAGCCCAGCGATCACTAGGCACTGACTCTCTCTGGCCAGTAATACTCTGCCAATGCCTGCACGGTCTCGTGCCTCTGCGCAGAGTCTGAGGTCATGTTCCTTACTGGGAAAGCCCCAAACAGGTGGTGTATCTGCAAGGGCACCACTTTCTCTCCTCTCCAGCCGTTGCACACAGAGGGGTGGGAAGAGGCCACTGTCATGGGGACATTCACCAGCCACGAGCAGGATTGCAGGCATGAAATAAAGCTAAGACTGCCTGCTCGCCCATGCGCCAGCCTCTCCTAGGCAGCTATGGCACAGGCTTGGACACCTCTCCATGCCAGAATCACCCCAGCCTTGCTGAATTAGGTTCCCGTCAAATAGTCTTTCATTTGGGTACCATGATTTCTAGTTTTGGTTAACTACTTCATCAGTCATCCTTTTTCAGATGTGAGCCCCTCCAAAATTGAAGATGTTCAAGAGTAAACATCCAGAAACATTTCCAGTGGACACACTGCCTCTGCCTCAGAAGAGAAAAAAACACATAACTACTTTAAGTGTAACAAACACTTAAGAAATAACCTGCAAAAATGCAGAATAACAAAGGCTGAATTGCCCATACCTTTCATACTTTTACTGCCTCTTTAGTGTATTTCCCAGAGAGGCTGCAGAGTCTCCTTGGAGCTCTCCAAAGGCCACCTGGACATGGGTCTGGGCAAGCAGCTCTGCACGAGCCTGCAGAAGCTGGGGCAGATGGACTCAGTTGTCCTGGCCAGTGTCAGCCACTCCCCAGTTCTGTGCTTCTGATCCTGCCCTTCCTGCCGTTAGTGCTTTCTAAACAAAAAACCCAAAGTTCCAGAGAAACTCATGCAACACAAAATGTAGAACTGTGTAGAACTGGCTTGAGGCAGCTAGGCTGAAAGCATAGGCTCTTCTTTACACAAAAGAACAGATTATCCCACAGTATCACCCTGAGCTCAATATGCTCCTTGCAATACATCTCCTATACAATCATCTCCTAACACCAGTAGCTGTATCTTTATTTCCACACTTGCTTGGGTACAGAAATGATCCGTGCAACAGCAGGGTGACACAAAAGTAGGAAACATCTGACCCAACAGTATCTAGAGCCTAAGAGGTGCTACACGTATCTTCATTCTGCTTATACTGGCATTTGACAGCACGCCTTGGATCTGTGTAACTTCCCACAGGTGCTAAGTGGACGCTACCACTTCAGAAAGAGATTTAAGCCCACTCTCCAGCACACCTCACTGCCCCCACTCAGGCTGCTCAAAGGACAGAGGCAAGCTGGCAAACTTCCCTGTTCTCCTGCCTTGTAGGATTGCAACTCTGCACCTGAGGACAGCGACACCATCCCAGGAACAAAAGGAGTCCCCTTGGGAGGACAGCAGGGCACAAGCTGGGGCAGACTTACCTGGTGGGTGCGTGCCGTGGGACAGGTGCCTGAGCCCCTCGTGGGGAAGCATCCCGCTCAGCTGTGCCAGTCCTTCTCCGCAGGGAGCCCGCAGGGGGCTGCAGGGCAATGCTGGGTGGATGGTATTCTTGCTCAGGGACAACTTCTTCACATCTAGAGCCCTGGAAGCCCGAGCGACAGGTACAGACGTGGGGGCGGCTGCAGGAGCCCTTGTTCTGGCACGGTGGGTCACAAACAGCTGGGGGGACACAGAAGGGAGGTTAGCAGGACACGGGGCTTCCAGCAGCACGTTTGATACTGGGACCTGGCTGGGGCAGCACAAGTGACACGACTCTATCTCTGTTCTGTGGGCAAGCAGTCCTCTGCTCAATAGGAGAAAGGTTCAGTGATACACCCCTCTGGTCCCACTTCTCCCCACAGCAGAACTCTTTTCAAGCAATATTCACTTAAGAAAGACAAAAAAGTAGGCACTGTGGTCTGCAGAGAGCACGCAGCCTCCAGCACTGCTCATTGCTGTGGGCAGGAACAGGACCTCAATCCCAAACCATAAAGGGGAAGCAAACGACCACAAGAGAAGAAGCTAGCAGACGCTGAGGAGGAAGATACCAGTGCTCTAATGTAGCCTCCTGGGAGTGGTTTGTATGTATTGTATTTTTCATTTTATTACATTCTGGGGTCTGATTTGAATGGCTCCCTTTCGTGCCCCCTCCAGAGCTTGCCAGCTCTCCTTCCACAGCTGATTTTGGAGTCACCATCCTCAAATTCCTTCACAGCTATGGGGACTTACAGTTCATTAACTTCATGCCCAAATCACTCTCCAAGACTGCGTGTGTTCCTAATTACAGCACATCAGCTTCACTTTGCACTCCGGGAGGAAAGTGCTATTAATTATAAGCTGGACCCTAACACTTCCCGAGTTAACAGGTGCCAAATTGAGCTTATAACCCAGTTAGTAAGAGCTGAGGAACCAGAGGTCACTCAGGCAGGACCAGGTTGGACAGTCTGAGCAAGCACAACTGAGGAGGACTAAGAATCAGCGTCTTCCTTCAGAGAAGAAAGGAAGGTAAGGGCTGGCTGGCAGGAGATGATGAAACCTCCCCAGAGAACACAAAGCAAATATTAACCTTCAGTCCCATGGAAATCTCGTGGACAGGGTGCAATGTGCAGCCCGCACTTCTGCTCAGGTCTGTTCCCAGGACTGCCCTGGGTGGCTGTAGAAGGTCTGACATCCCAACACCACCAGGCACACCTGCTGGGGCTCCACAAGCACCTCTCTCCTTACTGGCTCTCTTCTCACACTGTACTTATTACCAGGAGATACAAATACATCTGTGGGAAATGCTGTTTTTCTGGGCAACAGAAAGATCTAGAGATCATCTAGAGACTTTCTCTTTGCTTTGTGGCTTCTGAGCTCAAGGGTTGCTCAGAGTCGTTTCTCCCCATCCAAGGGGTTACAAATACTTTCTGATGAGGTGAAAGCCACTTCTTTTGTTTCTCTAGTCTTATGTAATCATCTGCTCCTAGGGCTGGGGCCTTAGAGAAAGCAAAAGCAAGTGTCTCAAAAACTCTTAACAAAAAGGTGAGATTTGGAACACTTCTGAAGTATTTTTCAGTAACAACCTTCATTTGTCCAAAAGCATGTAGCAGCTCCTTGGCACACAAGGCCTGTGCACAAGGTTCTTGTAGCAAGGTAAGGCCACAGAAGACAAGTGTGGTATGGCTTTGCCAGCCAGGATGGCACAAAGGGACAGCTGCAGAGCTCAACCTTCCATCACCTTGCAGACAAGCCAGGTCTGGGACTCTAGGTCTAGCACACTAGTGAAGATCTTCACTGTAAGCTCCCTCAGATGTTCCTTCTGCTCAGTCCCATTTAAATATGGGACTGTCCATCCAGTAAGGCATCCACAGCAAAACCAGGAAGGGGCTGAAGGACTCTTATCACTGGGGTGATTTAGTCCACTTGCTTGTAGAAAAGTTTTTTTATTGATGCAAAATAACGCGTAATCTCAGCTCTAACCTGAAGTTGACTGCCTTAGAAAACCCAGAAGAAAAGGACAAGAGATTTGTGTAAGCCAACAGTCAGTTAGAGCAATGGCAATGCATGAATCACAGAGACTGAAAACAAAATTTCAATGAACTCATTGCACAGCAGCCTGTACTCAACAAAACCTACTGTCACTGCACAGAAGACAGATGAAAGGAGAGAGAGCATGAATGCCACCTCCATTTTGCAGATGCAGAAAAGCCACAGGTGCTACTGCGACCATCGGAGACCACAGCAGAACCAGTAAAACCTCTGTATATTCATCAGGTATTGCTCATCTGTACACGGTTAGAAAATTGATGCTTTTATGAAGTCCTTCCCAGCATCCCAATTAAAAATGTTTCCTTTAAACTTTAAAATACACATGGCAAAAAAAAGTTCATTTTGCATCACCAGACTGCTACCTCGGAAAGCAGCAGAGAACCATGGCACACATTGCTAATGAAGGTGGAGATGCTAATGAAGATGTGAGTCTGAGCAAGAGCATTCCCCCACTCTTCAGCAAGAGGAAGGAATCAGCCTGAGTGGGGAAAGATGAGCTGATAGACTCCAGCTTAAATATCTGTGAGATCAACCTCCTTAACTCCGTTAGCTTGCTTTCATTTTACCAGCAAATACGAACATCCCCAGGTGAGATATTTCTCTCTTTTATACTCCCAGTCACCAGTCTCCAGTTTTTCTCTCTGAAAACTCCCAACTTCTTACTGCACTTTTAAGTCGTAGAAGCTGGAGCAAACCAAAGCCTGGAGAATTCTGTCTAAGGTTACAGCTCAGTCCTGTACAGAGGGGCTGCAAGAGGAAAGTCTCTGGAAAAGCACTGATGGAAAAGGAACAACTCACTGTGCTCAGCAGGTCTCAGCAACTGGATTAAAGTAAGCATTTAGCCCATCCTCCTCCTGCACCCAGGCTTACACCCACCAGAGCTGAGGTCCTTCCCACAACCTGAATGCCAACTTCTTCCCCACTTCACCGTGCTCAGAGCTTCCCCCTGCTGAGTTTCCACCCTGCTGACTTCCCTGACATGCCCCATATCAACCCCCTGCTAAATTCCCTGATATGTCCCATACCAAAGAGCATGGGATCAGAAATTACACAATGTTACAGTGCAGAAATTAATGAGAATAGGCCATTCAACTTGCACTGGCAGCTTAAAAACAGCCAAGCATCCCCAGCAGAAAAGCCCATGGAGGGAGGCAGCCAGGAACTCGGCAATGTTTACACATCATCGGTCTCCATCCAAGTCCTAACTGAGATTTTGCATCCCCTGTTGGGGTGACACTGTCAGGCCTGATCATGTCTATGGTGTCCTTTTAATTAATCCTCAGGAACAGCAGCACCTGAGCAGGAGATCAGCAGCCTGCATGGCCACGAGCCCAGATCCACGGCTCCTACAAAAACCTCTAATGAGAGAAAGATGCTGCCATTGCTGGCCTCCCACTCTGTTTACAGACACTGTCTGGCAGCACAGCATGCTCTCTACCGTTTGGCTTCTGTGGATGAGGGCGAGAGGGAGAAAGGAGGTGAGTCAGCCCTTGGCCCCTTGGTCCCGAACGGCAATTGCTAATGCAGTTATCTCAGTGCAGCCAAAGCGCTGCGAGACCCCGCAGCAAGCAATACTGAGCTCCATCCCACCAAACATCTGGGCAACTGCTGCCACTCGAGCGAGGGCAGATGCTCAGGGCTGTGCTGGGAATGGAGGCTGTGCCCGCTGCCCAGCACAGAACAACAACACTTTTGGGGATGCTTCTTGGGGGCTGCGATGCTCATACTCACGTTTGATGCAGTGGTTTGTGCCAGGAGCCACAGCCCAGCCTGAGCAGCACTGTCTCCCACAGACATTCGGCCTAAGCACAGAGACAAAAGAGAGTAATGAGAAGGGGGAGCCGAGGTCTCTGCAGCCAGTACCTCTGAGTCACCCGTCAAATTATTTCCTGCAGCATCTGATATTTCCTTCCAGATGGACCAGCAGCTGAGATCAAAACCCATCAGACAAGGGCTGAGTTGTTTGAGTGCCTAGAAGAGACCCCCCCAGGGCTGCATGAATGCAGCAGTGTGCACAGTGCCTTCTGAGCTGGGAAAGTGCTTAGCTCCTTGTGCTGGGAGAAAACACCCTCCCCCCGAGGCCAACAGCTGCTATCTTTAACAACCTCACAGCACTATATTTTTTTTCTGTGGCACTGGGGAGTGCATCAGGCTTCATTTCAGTCTGGCCATTGCACCCCATACGAGTCTGCCGCTGTTGAATACAACACGTCCTCTCCCATTGGAGTGCTGCACACCCACTTGCCAGCACTCATGTCCCTGTGATCATTTGCCTCCGCCAACCCTCCAGTACAGAGCAATTTCTGCCTAATTCCAGCAGGCTCAGATCACTTCCACGGTTGTTAATTCCAGCACTTTGATGCAAGAATGTTTTGACTGCCTTTACACAGACACAGACAGCATCCTCCCCACCAGTCCTGATTTTCTGCTTTCAGGCGCTAATCACAGGCCACCTACAACTGTCAGAGACAACACTGTGCCTTGCAAAGCTGAAGCAGGCAGCTAACCCTGAATTCAAGCTGCAGGTTGCTCTCCGAAAGTATTCAGAGAGAAAGTATAGGCAATTTATAACCTCTGTATGTCCAGGTAGATGGGAAAGTGTGACTGTCAAAAGAAACAGTCAGCCTGAGGGCTCTGGAAAGCCTCTGGAAACAAAGTCAGGAGTGTGGTTTATTTCTAACACCAGACAAGGCTGTTAGGGCTTCTGACAGAATTTACAGGAACCATGGAAACGTGTACATGTGTCTTCTAAACTGACTTTCATAGGAACACAGCAGGGTCAGAAGATGATCCTGCTCTGAACTAGCACTCCTGAATACCCACAGCATAAGGTGGCAGCCCCAGAGGTACCAGAGCTCCAGGTATGGGGTCATACTTCAAAAGAGCCAAACAGAGCGTGCAGCAGGCGTGCAAGGATGGCCATGGTGCTGGCAAAGAAAGTCATCTGTAAGGATATGGTCACCTCACATGGGAAGTAGAAGTGGTCTGGGAAGCCACACCATTTGTAAATCAGTCTTTCAGGATCAATATTTATTTTAACCAGGTAGATTTTTCCTGGAGAAAGTATTTAAACGCCCTTTGTGTGTCTCCCTGCATACAGAATGGGCCAAATTAATTCCTGCATTCACTCACATCTGTTCTGGCTGGGCCACAGCACTGACTTTAAGCTTTTTGTTAGTGAACCCAGAGATTTACAGATTTCTTCTTTAATACCTCCCCAGAAAGCATCCAAGGAAAACAAACTCTCTTTTACAAACTGTGTAAGAGTCCACAAAAGGTCTGATACTTTTTAAAAGATGTGTGCATCAATAGAGAAAACCTTTCTAGAGCTGTAGCAGCTATCTGCTGAGAGATTTCTCATTCTCTCTCAGGCCTGCTGAGAGGCTTCAAGCACCAGCATGAGCATCTTTGCTTTGACTCTCACATCTCCCATTCCTCCCTCAGCACAGCACACACCTTGCCAGCCACATTCCACCAGTCTCTTCCAAGAACAGAGCCCTTTCTTTTTCTAACCTCAACTTGCTGACATAATCAGAGGTTGTTTCCTGTAGGCATGGTATGTACCTTCTCCAAAGAAGCTGTTTTGGTCTTGAGTCCCATCGTAGGTTCTTGAAGGAATTAAAGTTCAAGGTTTGTCTAAATATCTCACACACGTACTCCTGATTGCTCGCAAACCGAGCCTCCCCCTCCTCCATCACTCTCCTACTGGCTATAGAAAACCACTGCCAACCCCAAAGGAAGGCAAACATGAGCACTGGGGGATGCCCCTCAAGAGAGGACAGCCTGGCACATGCAGAGGGGTGCAATTCTGCAGGGTCAAAGAGAGCATATGAAAGGGAGCAGCTCCTCTTTCCATAGCCTCCTTGATGAGGAGGCATGCAAAGGCAGAGGCAAAGAGGACTTCCTGGGCTGGGAGCATAGCGCTCAAAGAAGCAGCGTGTAGGGCAAAGAAGGAACAGGTCTATTTCCTGCTAAGGAATTCTGAAGCTGGCAGTTAGGTGAGCCGGGGCAAATGCAGCAGAACAGCTCTGGGGGCTTTGCTGCATGGGACCCAGTGCCAGGCACATCTGGCTCTAGTTACAGCGTTCAGTTGACATCTGTGTTGGTTGAATGCCGTGTGGTTTCCCTGCCTCGCAAAGAATGCAGCACAAGGCTCTGGAGGTCTCCGGAGCACGGCATGTTTACCGTGGTGCTTGGCCAGCTGCACATGCTGTCACCAGCACCAGGGTAAGCACGCAGCTCAGGCACGAGCCACCCCCAGGCACACAGGGCTGCTGCCAGAACCATTGGCAGGGTCTCTCCTCCAGCCTGGTGTCACTGTCTCCAGGGGGCTGCTGGGCACTGCCCGTGGGACAGCAATGCACCCTCATCCTGGGCAGCCCATGGGGAGTGGCTTGGGATATTCCCAGGTGCTGAGACTTGGCTGACTGTAACACTGGACTTCTGCAGGATTCACCAGTCACACTTCAGAACTGTTCCTAGCCCAGCTCAGTGCCACGAAGCTTCCTCCGCAGTAAGAAGTACCATGCACGGTGCTTGGCAGCACCAACCCACAACTTGAGCATCAGAGCCACAGAAAATCAGTGCTTGCCTTGCTGCCTCAGGCAGAGGCCACTGCCAGGATCAGATCCCCATCACGCAAAGTGGTAAGCGAGCGCCCAGCACGAGGGAAGCCAGCAAGATTTCACTGTGTTATTTGAAACCTGAGCCATGCAACTGCAATGAGCACCGGGGGAAGGAAAACTAGGAAACAGTAGTAAGATCGTGGCTTCACACAGTTAAAGCATGTGCACAGCCTTAGTGGTGATCACACAATGTTTCTGAAGCACTCAGCACAACCATTTCTTTCGGCATTTGCTTTAACAGCGAACCATGCATCATCTTTCAACTCCGCACAGTGCTCTGCTGCCAGAGCCGCTGGCTCCGTGAGGGTCATTCACAGCATCCTCACCAAAGGCCAGGGGACTATTAGATCACCAGGTCTGCCTTTATGCTGCATGACAGTGAACTCCATCCAGCTGCATATGAAATACTTGCAGTCAGACCCAATGAAGAACATTAGCAAAAGGCTGCTGGCATCGATGAGCCACTGAAAGTGCGCTGCCAAGTCCACATCAGCATTAACTGCCTCAACGCCTGAGCAGTCCTACATACACACTGCAGAGCGAGCTGATATCCCACAAAGCTGGGGTGAAGAAGGACTACACGACCACAGGCAGCATCCACAACCCAACAACTGGGGCGTACAAGGCGCAAAAAGAAAGCAGGAGGGAAAAGAAGATGGAATCCCCAGCCTATCACTCTGGGATTACTTGTCAAAAAAGCCTGGCGTGTCCTCAAATTTGTCCAGGTAGGCAACAAAAGTGGAGGCTTCCCCAGAGTATTCCCCAGTTACCCATCCCCCTCTAATTTTGTATACATCACTGAGGACTCGTTTTCAAAGAACAGAAGACATGGAGCAGGGGAATAAAGAGGGCCACATCATGGGGGACACAACAGCGTGCAGCAGGACCACCATCTTGAGTGAGAGATACATTCAGCACACTAGTTGGCAAGCGCCAGGTCCATTCTGAGGGTCTGGGAGCTGCCTATCCCCACACCCAGGAGGAATGGCATCCCACGGACCAGAAGCTGCATCACAGAATCACAGAATTGTAGGGGTTGGAAGGGACCTCTAGAGATCATCTAGTTCAACCCCCATCAATGAACCTATGAACACTCCAAACATGGGGCTGAACACACCAAACTGGGCAGTCACCTGTTCCATGGCACTGGGTAGAAACAGCCCATCCACAGCAGTGAGAGGTCTGGTACATGCGTGCAAGCCAGTCTGGAGGGAGTGGGAAACAGGGGGGGGGAAGCAGGGCACAGCAAAGCAGGCAGAGATGCATTATATATTTTCCCTTGCTTAGTGATAGAGGAGTTTTCAGTGATACTCGCTCTGGTGCCAGAAATCACCTCACAATGAATGGGAGAAAGCACCCAAAAGCAGCTCTGGCAAGGTGTGCTCACATGGAAGGTGTGAGCAACTCCTACCTGCAGCAATGCCAGCCACGAGCAGGGCACCAGACACATCCAAACAGTCCCAGAGCAAGAAACTCCATTCTGGGTATGCTACTGTCAAACAAAGTGGGAGGACAGCTGTGCAGAGGACAACACCATGCTAATTAATAGTCAGGTTTTGCAGCCCCAAGACACAGGCTCACAGTGAGAGCAATGACCTGAGAGAGGCCCCCAGAGGTACCAGCAGAAAGCTGTGATTTGGGAACCAGGAAAGTCAACCCACGCACAGCTGGGACTTTAAGCCAAAGAAGCTATATAAATAAACAGCAGCTGGGTGTAGTACAGCCTGCCATGCTACCTGAGGAAGGGAAAATGAAGGTCACCATACCAGAGAGTAACGGGAGTGCAGTGCGAATAGCAGAACAGAAAAAATCCCACCTGGCAAAAAAATGAAACATCATGAAATGAAGTTCTTTAGGGGCCCTGAGTTTCCTGGATGGAAACATGTCCAGTGCAGCAAGGGATGTAGGAAGATGGATGAGGTGGAAGAAGGGAGTCTCACAGAGCGGCTGGAGGCGGCAGCTAGCTCTCGGCGAGCAGTAACGCCATGTGGTTACTCACCAACGGTGACTTCAGCGCAGCTTTCGTGTGAGAAAGCTCCAAAAGCAGCAGGTCACAGAGAAGTTTAAAAAGTGCTGATTTGGACTCCAGAAGAGATGGAAAGCCATTGACAACAAGCCATTAGATGCACGTTCCAGAGTTCACGTTCATGGGGATTGCAGCCCTCCCCTCAGCTCTCGCTTTCCAGAGCAGAGCACACACGGACAGCACTGGGACACAGCTCCTCATCCCCCTGGACTTGGAGGCGGTGGAACCATTCCAATACAATCTCCCACCATGGGGATGGTGAAACAAGGTGCAGGTGTGTCAGAAACTGCCACTTACCTGCCACTAGTAGTAAGGACTTCATGCAGCAAACGTAACAGGTAAGAAAAGCAAAGCAGCGTAGTTGTAGGAGACTACGTGAGCGCAGGAACACTCAGAAAGTAAATGGAGACATCTCTGTCTTGAAGGTTTTCAGGGAGGCAAGTAAGGGAGAGAGAACACCAGGGATGAAGCTGCCTTTTGCACTCTAGTGAAGATACCTGCCCATATCAGAGAAGACGTTTCTGCCCATGTCAGAGAGAGCCATCCCAGATCCTGCGCACGGTTCATGCACAGAGCCAACGCACGCTGCCACGTGAGGCAGTCAGGCTGCCCATGCCACGGCTCCAGTGACCTGTCCTGGCTGCAGATTAAGAGTAGGAACTGCAGAGCAGGGAGCCTGGGGGTACGTCAGCACCGCACCATGTGTCCCGCTGCAGGCTTCCCTGCACGGCAGAGCAGCTGTGGCCCTGCCATACGATCTCCTCTCCACCTCCTCACGGCTGTAGCCAGAGCCTGGAGCTGGAAGCGGCCCTGCCAGGCAACTCATAGAAGCCTCCCCCAGCTGAGCCAGCTGAAGCCATGGGAAGCTGCTGTGTGGAGTGCTTACAAGGGGCCCATTATGGGAGGATGGAGCCAAGAGGCCAGGTACCTACAGCAAGAGCTGCGGCAGCCAGGCTCCGTCCCGTCGGGCTAAACGAGCCCCCAGCCAAGCACGGGGCTTGGCATTCGGAGAGCGGCAGGGCGGCATCCACCACCTAGTGCAGCGCACAGCTGCGCAACTAGCCAGCACACCACCAGACCCAGCTCGCTCACCCACGGCACACCGCAGTGTGCCAGGCAGCGGGCACGGCCCCGCTCCCGCACCCCAATGCGCGTAAACGGATCATGGCACGCGTGGGACAGCGCGGGGGACCGGCAGCTGCTGGCAGAGGGCTCGGATGGGAGCGCGGCTTCACGCCCCTCCCGGAGGGCCGTCCCGCACCGCGCAGCGCGCACTTACCCCGCGATCCTCCCTCTGCCGTTCGCCTCCTTCGCCCGCGGCACAGCCCGCGTCCTGAGCGCGCTCCTGGGCCGCTGCCGGGAGGGCTGCAGCCCCTGCGCGGGGCCGAGTCCGGGCTCGGGGCGCTGCCTGCGGCCGTCGCTGGGGCTCTCGGCGGGGCCGCGCTCGGGGCGGAGGGCGGCGGGCAGCGCGGCCGGCTCCGCGGGGGCTCTGTGCGGCCGGGGCAGGCCGGGAGCGGTGCCCGCAGCCCCCAGGGGCGCAGCCTGACCCCGCAGCCGGCGGGGCTCGGCGCGGCGGGAGGGGCCGGGCTCCAGCCTCGCCGCCAGGTCCCGCTGGCAGTCGCCGAGACCCAGCAGGATCGCGAAGGTGAGGGGCAAGACGCTGGCCACGGCGCCCCGCATGCTGTCAGCCCGCGGGACGGGCGAGGGCCGGCGGCGCGGGGCGGGCATCCCCCCGGGGGCTGCGCTCCGGTCCGCCCGACGGAGCCGCGCCTCACTGCCCCATCTCCCCGCGGGGCTCCGCCAGCACCTGCTGCCCGCCGGGGCCGGGGACTGGGCCGGGGGCTGCCGAGCTTCCCTGCAGAAGGAAGAAGAGCGGGAGGAGCGCGGCCGTGTCCCGCCGGCGAGATCGGGCGTTCCGCAGGCGGCTCCGAGCACCTTTGCGCCCGCCTCTGGCACTGCCAGAGCCTGGAGGGGATGGAGGGTTTTATTTTTGGAAACCTCCCCCTTTTGCGTCTTTTTGATGCTGACATCCCCCCTCTCCAGAGGACACGGCTCAGCCCCCCTCCTTAGCAGAGGAGACATTCCAGCAACACCCACTTTGGCAAAGGGAAACAAACTACAACAGAGAAGCCTTAACCCCTGCCTGGCCGGGAAGGCCGGTGCTCCGCCGGTTCGGGAGCCGCCCTCACTCCCCCCGCTCCCGCTGCCCGGCCCGCATCGAGCCGCCGACCCTCGGCGCTGCCCGGGGAGCGGCAGCGGCCACGGGAGCGCGGAGCGGGGATGCGGGCGCCGGAGGGAAGCGCTGCCACCCCCCCGGAGCCTGGGACCCTCGGGAGCTGCAGCGTCTGTCAGCCTGCCCGCTCCCTTGGTGGCATCTCCCGGTGTGAAGAACCTTACTGACATCACCATCTGGCTTCCGTGCTCTCATGTGGCCCCAAACTCGGCTCAGAGCTTTACGCGTTTACCTGTAGGAAAGGACTCGCCTGAAAGCTCCAGGTCCTCCGGCGGAGAGATGCCTTCCAGGAGTCACATCTGTCAATAGATGTCAAACCCTCCCATATTCCTCCATGTGGGCACCTGGAGGTGGAAGGGTGGCTCCAAATGACTGCTTTAAATGCACTGAGAAGGACTGGGTGAAGAGTGGGAGTGGGGAGAAGGGTGCCAGGGGTCTCTTTCCAGGCACGTACCCACTTGACCTCATGCTCTGTCGCATCTCTGCTGCTCTCCACTGCCCTTGGCCATCTTGGGCAGGAGCAGGTCCTCCCTGAGTAGCACAGGCTCAGCCTCTTCTGAACACCAAGAGGTAATTGAGGTGGGCTCCCCAGACTGCTCACTGAAGCCTTTGCATGCAAGGAGGGCAGAGAAGCACACCGAATGCAGTCAAGGGGCACCAACCCAGGCTCACTTCACAAGCTCAGGCAGGTGGAAGGTGTGTTTCACTCAGCATCCTGATGTAGAGAGCAGCTCCTGGATGCCTACAAGAGAACACAAGGGACAGAACGTGTGTGGAGCAGTCCTTGCACTGTACCCTCAATATCTGTCTTCAGCATAGGGACTCTCAGGGCCGGAGGTTGCAGCTCAGCCACTGGGTTTAGCAGACACGTTATCATGTCAACCCATGAATTTACCTATTCTCCCTTACCCATCTGATGCATGGAGGAACTGCAATAGAACACAGACTCCCCTTACATGCCCACCGCTCCTCCAGGCCCCCGCAGAGCCTACTGACTGCCCTCTGCTTCCCTCCAGCCTTTCCCATTGCAGATACCCACTGCAGGGCTGAACAGGTTCAGACTTTGACCTCAGCACTGGCAGCTAGCTGTGCAGGGCAATGGCATCAGAGCAAGGG
This sequence comes from Oreortyx pictus, assembly GCA_036925125.1. NCBI lineage: Eukaryota > Metazoa > Chordata > Aves > Galliformes > Odontophoridae > Oreortyx > Oreortyx pictus. The sequence goes on from JAUPFR010000006.1 coordinate 37,708,661, forward strand.
GCAGTAGGTGCCTTGGCATTCCCCGGATGCCATCATCTCTCAATCTGCTTGGGCAGAATCTTGCGTAGCTGCTGAACGCTGCAGGCAGTGCCAGATAAGAGCAGAGGCTCAGTTCTTTGTTCTGAGGAAGAGGAATGTCCTTTCCATCCTCACCTAATTACTTTCTTATGCAGCAGTGGAAAGAATGCATGTGCCTAAACCTGACACAAGAAAATTATCAACACCATAAACAAAGCCATAAACAAAGCTTCTCAAAGCACCCTGGCAGTGCTGGAAGCCCCACAGGCAGTCCTGCAGAGGGCTCAGTTGGTTCCCGCCCTGGAGGTACCGGGTCACCCCAGGAAGATGCAGTCTCAGAGTCCAACAGAGCTGAGGAATGAGGTTTACAAATCAAACACAGCCTCAGCTGGCTATCCAGTACCCCACACAGAGCCAGCACAGGGAGTTGGCATCCCATTTCAAATCAGCCTCTTGTCGTGCTCACAGCCACCCCAGGAGCTGGATGCCAAGCCCCACCCCGCTTCTCCATGCAAGCAGGCACTCCTGAAGGGATGTACCAGAGCTGTTTGTTCCCAACGGCCCAAGTGCCCATCAGATAGGGAGCAAGGGCTGCCCCGACACAGGTGAGCCAGGGGCAATGCATAGGCACAGGGTTGCCTTGTAGTTGGTCCTCCCTGAAAATGAGTCGGAAATTGGGAAGCGCAGGGTGCATGGAGAGCTGCAAGTTGGGCTGAAGCACACTGCTCAGCGGGGGCTCAGCAGACAAACATGAAATACCTCATTTCTCAGGAACTCACACAGACAGAGAGTGGCTGGTGGGGCGGCTCGCCGCCGAGATCAAACCCACGCCTGGGAAGAGAGATTAGCAGCAGGAGAGGGTGGTGAGTGGAGTTCAACAGCAGAGAGCTGTTGGTCCAAGAGGGTGAGCTGCAGGTGAGCAAAGCAGAGGCACCACATGCAACTCCTTGTACTTACCTGCACCAGCTCTGGGGTGGCTGAGACAGCACCAAAGGAGAGGCCAAGGTCAGATGGAGATGTGGCCACCTCCCCAAGTTCACACTTTCCACAGCCAGCAGCATACCAAGGAAAATGAGGTAGCCCTTGGGGCCACAGCGGAAAGGAAGAGGCTCACTGGGACCTGAAGAAGAGAGGAGCAAAGGTGCATCATGGCCTGTCCTTCCCACCACCATTATGGCAGAGAAGGAGGAGTGATTGGGCAGCTGAGGATCAAAACTGCAGTGCCTGGTGAAAGAGACTGAGTGGGAAAAGGTAGCTTGTGCCCAGGAGGGATAGCTGAAAGTCACTTCTCCTTTAGTCTTCTAAAAGAATAGGGAACAGGGGGTCCCTCTGTTCCTGGACCCCTTCCACCCTCATTCCCCCACCATTCACATCCCCATCACTCCTGCAACACCCCCTTGGATAGGTAGCACCTGGGAACCACGATTCCAGGGCCAGTTGGCCCACAGATGTATCTCCTGGCACCACATCCCTTAGATTAATTAGCTTGTTTTCTTCCTCTTCTGAAGGGTTCACAACCCACATGTGCTTCTTCCTCCCCTGCACGTGGACCCCTAATGCGCTGCAGATGGGACACATTCCATGGATTCAGGAGCTGCCTGAAGCTCATGGGTTAAGAAGGAGCATTCTCCTGGCTGAAGGCTGAGGTACAAGAGAAGGCCAGCCAGCCTCTCACATTCACAAATCAGGGTGCAGAGCCAGTCTTCTGTAGGTGCAAGTCACAGCTTCTGAGAAGAGTCACCTCAAAAAGCAAAGGCACAGTAGCCCTGGACAGCTGGATAGAGAAACAGCTTCCAGGCAGCAATTCAGGCATCTCTGGAGAGCACCTCTGAAACCAAGGACACTGAGGAAGTGTCATGTCCGTTGACAGGAAGCAAGAAAAGCAGTTTCTGGACTTGATAGCGTGGCCAGCAAAGCCTCCAGTGACACCACTCCAAACCTTCGCTTTGCCATGAGAGACACTGAGTTCAGCACTCATGCTGACAGGATGCCCAGGAAAGGGGACGTAGGGCAGATAATTCTAGAGAATGGAATTCAGAGGAAACATCGCGGAGGATGTTATTTTTCTGTAAGGCTTCATATAGATGGTACACAGACTACTGGTAAGTAAAGGATGGCTCACCTTTTATGATGGTTGAGGCTCACCAATGACTCCATTAGGGAGGGATCTCCAGCAAGAGATCCTTCCCTGGTGGTGGTCAGCCTTTAAATGGGGTCTGGGAGAGGTGGAACCAGACTCCACCCCTTCCAATCACACAGGTACATTTCCTTCACCTGTGCCCCTGTGGCTGACTCAGTGCTCACCTCAGGTGATCAATCAGTGGTTCAGGATGTGATTCAACAGTTCCCATACAGGGAATGTTCCCAAAGGACTGACAAGCTGCAAGGCGGATTCTGGAAACAGCTCCATGCTGGCCCTCCAGCCACCTTAATCCCCTCTTGATGTATTCATCCCTCAGAACCACAGGGCACATCCCAGCCCGTGACTGGGGACCATGTTAGTGTAGCATATTGTCAAAAATCAGAACAAAAACTGTCTGGCAGCTTCTAACAGAAAGCAAAGGTTTGTTGGGTTTATTGCTCCTTCTCCTTTTGCTTAACCAGGACTATTTCCAAGATGAAGGAGGGAGGCACAGCTGAAGCAAGTGGATGTCCCACAACTGGGCCCTTTGGTCATGCTGCTGTATGAACAGACGTCCATGCATTACTGAGGGCTCAGACCACATGCTGAAAAGGAGCTTACAACATGAGAGCAAAACGTGCCACTGTGAGGGAGAAGAAACCTGGAGAGCAGGAACACATGGCAGAACCCAAGGGATGGGAGTGAAGAGTGAGGCAGAGAGGAAATTGCCATGGGTTGCCTCTGCAGAAAGGCTCTGGTAGTGCTGGCTGCAGAGTACAGCTGGCTTCTTATTTATCCATCACAGTATTTCAACCCCTTCAACAACTCTTCAAGAGAAAGAAGAAGAAAACAGAAATCTCAGCTAGAGTGTGACTCATGCAGAGCTACAGCAGCTCAGGGGAACCAGTCCATTTATAATTAATGAAGTCCTGTTTGCAATGACCTGGCTGTGGCCTTCCCTCTTCCCAGGACCTCTGCCTCCTCCATACCTGTGGCTGGAGCTGCATGTGGCAGGGAGAGGGGGTCTACAGACTGGGCAGCCTCCACCAGAAGCCTATTCCATCAAACCTTCCTCGTAGGAGCAAGGCAGCTCAGGGCATCCGCCCTATGGGGCTTCAAGCAGAGTGCACATTCATTGCCTTTTAGGAACAAGGAATGGAAAGAAAGAGTGAGAGGAAGCTTTTCCAGAGGCAGGTTGTCACACACTGGACAGCCCGAGGAGATCAGGACCATGGGCTGCTATCCTCAGCAGAAAGCCTCCTTTCCTGGCAGCTGGGACCACCCCACAGGAAGTGCTTCCATGGAGCCCACAACCTGAAGGAAAGAGAAGACAGATCCAAGCAAGATCCACAACACCGTCATTGGACAGGAGAAACAAGATAATGGCAGACTGAGCTGAAGGAGCTTGTTCTGAGAACATCCTGCCATACTGAACTTTTCTCAACAGCACTGCATTTTCTCAGCACATCAAAAAGATCAGATACAAACAAACAAACAGGCCTGTAATCAGGCTTTGATTTCTACGAGTGTTTGGCATTAAAGTCATTCAATTACTGTGTTTGATTTCAAAGCAGTCTTCCTAAAAAGATATGACTTTCATTTCCTTCAAGGTTTTGGTCCTCCTTTACAACACTCCGCTGCTAAAGGCATGGGGAACTCAGACTAGAAGTCCTTCAGTGCTGCAGCTTTGTGTTTCAGGGGAAAACTGGTGGCAGCCCTGCAGATCCCAAAATGGAAGGGATCTTCATGGCTGACTCTGCATTTGTACTTTTGCTTGGTTATTCTGTCATCCCAAAACGGCACCGAATAGGTGCTCTCCTTCCAGTTTGGGAGCTGGAAGAGCCGTGATCTCAGTTTGTTACAATGCAGTGATTTCAAGTGAATGTTAAATGTCTTAGTAATAAGGGAATCTTAGAGAGCTGCAAAAAGTGACAATTATAAGGTGGCGCGTGTTGGAGCTCAAATAGTCAGTCACTAGGCAATAACCTAGTTCATTTACACTTTACAGCCCCATTGGGTAATTACTGGGATTAGGCTGAGTACCCAGTTTCCCAGCTATGACTTCACAGGCTGGGAATCCAGCTCTCTGCTGACATCACAGCTGCGAGATCTGCCCTCACCAGCTGCCCGCTGTCACCCACCCGCACAGAGGTGTGGCACACCCCTGTGGGGCCCTCACCAGAAATAAACTCTCATTCCTCATCGTTTTAACAAGGAAATGAATGTAGGGCTGGTGCAGCCCACAGATGCTTGCCCATATGGCCAGGGCAGCCCCTCCCTCAGCAGTGCTGCTGAGTAGCAGCTGGGGGCTGAGGGGTGTAGTGGCACAGCCCTCTCTTCCCTCAGTCTGATTCCAGTTGTTATGAACTACGGTTGACCTACAGCTCCCTGCCTCACCTGTCCCTGCCCCGGCGTCCATATCCTATATGGCACCAGCCCCTTGGCCCCTGCTCAGCTCGAGCCTCCAGCTGGCTTTGGGACCACTGTGAGAAACATTATAGCACACCTGTTCTTCAGATGAGGGTTTACAGCCAAGGCGAGCACATCTGGATTGTGAAATAGACGCTTGGAAGTTTATCAACATGTTTCCAAACAGTCTGGGTATGGCAGCGGCTCTGTCTCAGTGCTCTGCTGGAGGAAGCAGCTGGCCCGGGCGGATGGTTCAGCACCCTTCTCACGCTCCACACAGGCCAGGCCGAGCCGCTCAAACGCACGTGTCTCTGGAAACCCAAAATGCCTCTTCCTGACAGCACTGCTCCAGGAAGCCGTGTCAGTGAGGCTCTCAGAGGGGAACGGGGAAGGGAAATCCAGTGCCCTTCCCACCCCCGAGCCTGCTGACACAGCACACCCATCCCAGCCTCAGACCAGCAGCTCCCTAAAGCGTTATGCTTCCACCATGGATCACAGAGCTGTTCTGCATCGGGTGCAAGGATGGGCTCCTTGCACTGGGCAGCTCTGTCCTGTACCAGACATGGCCATCAGCAACCTCCAGAACTCCCAGTAGTGTCGTACTGCCACTAATGGGTTTATCAGCATCACGCAGATGTGAGCAGAGCTTGTGGCCCGCTGCCCTGAGCCACTTCACGTGCACAGCCCTGCTGTTTTATGAGTTTCTCAGATGTGCAGCTCTCTCACCCATGCTCACAACAGACCTCCCACACAAATGCATACTAAAACACTGATTTGGGTCTCTTCCCAGACATCCCTTGCCAACAGAAGCACAGCTAATTCTTTGGGGCATGAGGGACACGGGGGCAGGAGGAGCAGAAGATCTGTAAGCTGCCAGAGCAGGGGACCTCCTTGGGTTGCATGGTAGCTGTTGCTTGCCACAAGGCCGTTGGATATCCCAGGTCTGAGCTCACAGCAGCTGATAAGCAATCTTTCTCCTGATTTGGTAAAGCAAAGTGACACTAGATACAGATGTACTCCTGAAAACCACTCTTTCCCTGTCTCACACACAGCAGCAGTTTGGCTGGCAGCTGGCAGTGTCTGCATTCACCTCCTTCCATCTGCTGGTCCACCTGCAGTTAAGGCAATGCTCCTGTGCTGCAGTGTCTGTTGCTCTGCTCCATTCTTCTGGACCACCCCTCCCTGGATGGGAGACCACTTCACTTCCCTCATGGCTGATCTCTGCACAGCAACCAGTACAAATGGCACAAAAGGAGACATTACTTTCAAGTTGGACCGGCAGCTTCACTTCTCCTGCTGTTGACTATGAGCATATCTGTAATTATTCTTCAGGGCCACTAATTCAAAGTGGTTCCAAGTTCAGAACACTTTGATGGAAGAGGCTGGGGAGGAACACGAGTGGGAAGGCCAGGGGTAGCACCATACCTTCAGGCACTGTACCTTCTGTGAAAGAGATGCAAATGCACTTCTATAGCAATTTGGATTCAATCAAATCCTTCATCCTTATGTATTCACTTTAAGATCCTGGAGTCGGGGCTGCAGAGCTCCCAAAAAAGCCTGGAAATAAATGCATCCTGACTCAGGGAAACCAATGTAAGAGCATCAGCACAGAGAGAGCTGATAACTTCTAAACAGAGCCCACGGTAATGGAGCTGGGGACAGTGCTCCAGGGTGGTGAGAGTGGGACTGGAGTTCAGTCTGGCTCTGATACCTGTTTCTTCTGCTGTCTCAGATAAACCACCTAACTTCAGTCCTCAGTGACAAAATGGACCCACCTTGTTTGCCCACATGCTTGCTGGGCGTTGGATTGAGCCAGGTTATATCTAAATGAAGGGCATAGTGCAGGAGAAGAATTCTGAACTAAGGTGAGAGCTGTATGCATACTAATGCTTAGGCAAAATAGATGTGTTTAATTGCACCTACCACTGAGCACATGTAGCATTGTCTTAAGTCCATGTGAGGGCACAGTTCACTACCAAGTATGTCTTCCATGGGACTTGGAGAACCTGCAAAGATGCAACAGCAATTCAGGGCAAAAAGCACGGCAAGATGCAACAGCAGAGGAGGATCTGGAAAACAAGAAATTCATTTGAATCTTGACAGGAAAATTCATATCTAGATGTGCCAGTACGACCACCTGCCCAGACAGTGTATTTCTACCAATAGAGAGGTTCATGCAGCTTCACATTTCTCAGTAAATTGAGCTGGTTACCTCTAAGCTTCCAGGTCACTGGGTCTTCTGTCTCTTCCTTCTCACTGCAGCATAGTTCTGACCCCTGGCCCAGCCCCACACTGCTAGGGCAAGAAAGTCTCACTCATGATAGCCAGTGTTTTGTTCAGGGCTGAGCAAACACTTCCTCCCCAGGGAAAGTGCAGCTCTGAGGAGGCAGAGGTCAACCGTGCTCTTCCCATAAGATGAGAATTTGCCTTTTGACATTTAATCCTGGCAGAGATTACACAGCCAACAAAGAGCTTCTTCGGAGGTACGAACAGCATTGTCGAGTACTTGAGGCACAGGTATGACTGGAGACTTGAACAGGTATCCTTCACAAGAAACCTTTGGGGGCAGCAACAAGAAGGCAGCTAAGAAAAAACATCCCCAGGCACTTCATCGCTGTTTTGCAAAATAACCCTACCATTACCATCAGCTGGTCAGGCTTGACACCTGATGCTCATGTGGCTTTTGATGCTTAACTTCCACGGGCTGCTTCACACCCTTGCCTCCTCCAGGGAGACTTGGACACAGAATGGCCTCACCACCACGGTGCCTGCAGGTGGACATGCTGCAGCAGCTCAGTTCTGAGCTTGTCTGCACAGCACAGGAGGCCTCCAGCAGCACCATGACATGTCTGAAAGTGCTCCTGTTGCCTTAGCCAGCTGCAGCCCTGGCTCTGCACAGGCCAGTGCTCTCCTGCATTCACAGGTTGGCTGAAGGTGGGACAGGATCTCAGAAGACGATTCAGTCACGTTTGTCCTCAGAGTGGGGTCAGCCAGAGCAAGGTATTCAGGGCAGTGTCTGGTTGAATTCTGAACATCCCAATAGATGAGTACTTCACAACCCCTTTGGGCGGCGTTCTGCTGTATGGTTCACTCTCGTCCAATCTCTAGGCCAGGAGGCTGTTGGCTTTGTGGCCACAGTGGGTTTGGTCACAGCTAGAGGAGATACTGATAGCTCTTTGGGGAGCATTGTACCTGCATTATGACTGCTCAGTCTAAAGGCTCACACAGCTCCTGGCTCCAGTCCCACCAGGGCTGCCCCGGGAAGATGCTCATTCCCTAGTTACGTGGCTGCAGTTTACCAGTTCACAGAGGCCCAGAGTGAAAGGATGGGGTCTTTCTCCTTGCACTGACTGGGCAACCAGAGTAATAGTGAACACCATTTTCCTCCATTTCTTGCTTTCTGTTTAAGATATCCGAATGAGCAAGGGATCTCATTTGGATGGGAAACTTTACTCTATCAGATCTGATTGCCTCCAAGACTGAAGAGGACTAACCTCTGTGACTCCTCCATAAACACTCTGGCTCCCCCATGGCCATCCTCTCCTCCCTCCAACTCAGTCTACAGTCAGCATGAATCCAGGAGGATTCCAATCCCACAAGCTTGTTTTCACTGATTTGCGCCATTTTAACTCCTGGTGCTTTTCTGGTTCTAATTATCTCTCTGCAGAGCTGATGACACTTAGACGTTTCATTTCCCTGGAGACTTTTTCTGGCTCTCAAAGCCTGATTTATGCAATGCAGCCGTGGACATTCTAATCACCCAGGCTCACCTCTTGCTTGTTAACACCCTGGCTGGCTGAGGACATGGATGCGCCTTTCCCTCCCATCGGCAGATCCAAAGCAGACTGAACCTTTGCCCTCAGTGAAGTTAAAAATTTGGCAGGTCTCTCCTCCTACCCCTTTCCCTCTCATTCATCACTGGTCATTAATCACAGCAGCCTCTTTCCGCAGGGGAACTGCCTCAACAGACCCAAACCTGCCCCTGCAGCTGACAGGCAAAGTCCCAGGAGCAGGCACTGAACAAGAGCAAACCCAGTTAACTGCTGTCAGAAAATGCTACCAGCAGCCTCAGCCTGGCCACTAACCCAGCTGCTGAGAGGGCATGGTGAGCTTGGAGCTCCTCCCAGACCCATCGGGATGCTTCCAGCAGGGGAAGCAGCTGCTTCCCCACACTCCCGTCTTCTGCTCTTGCTGGAAACCAGTTCAGAAACAACAGTTAGGGATCTAAACAGCTCTTAACACTTATCACTGCCTGCCCCCAGAGATGGATCCAAATCCAAAGTACTGCTACAGCTCATGCGTATCTATTTGCAACACCTCGTTGGAGGAATTAGAGAGTGACACGATACAGTACACAGGACACAACGACGACTACTTCCATCCAGACAAACAAGCCAGAGTCCAACGCTGGTCCAGCCTGAGAAATGGTGTGAGAGGTTCAGGCTGGGCACAGTACCAAACATTACAGGAGAGCCCCTCTTCATGGCCCCCAGACATCTTTGCATTTGCAAGGGCCTGACAACCTTTCCAAGCTTTTCTCCACCATTCTGCTATTCCTTTTCAGGCTGTTTCTTGCTCCTTGTCCATACTGTCTGACAAGCTGTTTTGCAGGAGGCAAGGTCATCTCTCACGAGCAGTCAGCATTGCAAATAACACAAGGAGGGTGAGCTGTCTCTGCAAAGCAAACCTTACACCTCTAAATTGTACTGGGACACATCTGTCCAAGTCATATTTTGGGAAGGACTGTTCTCTGTCCAAGTCAGCCACTGCTGCCACCTGGATTGACAGCGTGACAGCCTAAGGGGCTGTGACCTGGATATTCCTTCAAATCGCTCCTAGACCTTAGCAGTGCTCACATCAAGCCAGACCTGCCTGGAGGAGGAGTGGAGGAAGGCAGCTGGACGGGCGCTCTGCACGCTAGCCAGGCTTTTGTGTACTGGCCACAGGATTTGCATATGAAGCCATTAACAAATGAGGTGAAGGAAAAGTCTGGAACCAGGACCATGTCTGGTGCTGGTTTGAGTTCTGACTGCAGAGCAGCTGGTGCAGTCTTATGGGTGATACACAACTCAGCTGTCCCAAACACCCTTGCAGAACTGAATCTTCCCTCACGGTGGGCCAAGTGCCTTACTTCACCTCCTTGAGCTCCTGCAGTTATAGGTGAGGAAATTACTCCCTGCATCCCTCCCAAGCCAGTCTTTTTCCACAGGGGAGAGTCAAGAGATCAGCTGCACAAAGCAAACTCACAGGCTGCAAGACTGCACCAACACGTTATCTAGAGCATTACCATTCCTCAGCTCTTGCCAAGCTGAGCTCCACGTCCTGCTCTGCCTGTGGAGCTGGGTTCTAGCTGGACACCTCTGGAGCCTTCACAAGGATCCAGAGGCTGGATCATGGGGTGCGCAGAGGGGTGGGAGAAGGAACACAGAGGCCATAGCTCAGGGGTTAGATGAAATTGGGTGGTTGAAAACCAATACATGTGGGTGTGGGTGTCGGGGCAAGAGGCACCATTGGGCCAGGCCCTCCTACCACTGCAGCTTCTACTGCTTCTCCTTTCCTCTGCTCTCCCACCAACTGCTGAGGCGACCACAGGGAGAGAAGGTTTGCAAGGGTCACCCTTAGGCCAAAGCAGATGGAAAGGCCCTGCTGCAAGCAATTTCCTAGAGCCGGGCCAGACAGCTGCAGTGTGCCCCAGCCCAGCACATGAGAAGTGCCCAGGCTATGGGAGCTGGCTCACAGCTGCACACGCTGCCCTGAGGCTCTCCTGCAGGGCCTGAGCCTGCAGCTGGACGCGGAGTGAATTGACAAGTTGCTTATGTCCTTCAGCTGAGGCTCAAACAAACAGATGATGCCAGGAAGCAGTCTCTCTCTCCCTCCTGCAGACTGTCCTTCTGGTCAAACGCACTTTTCACAGTGCTCCCCAGGGGCAGAGCCAGCAGCACCTTTGTTTGCTACACAAAGCTCTGGACTGAAGGCTCCCCTGTACCTTTGAACCAGCTCCAGCCTTCTCAGCACTGCAGGCATCCAGCCTGGCCTGCTGCAGGCCTAATTAATTCCCTTGTTCATTTATGGTCTTCTGTCAATAAAGCAAGTAATTGGTGCACAGAGGCAGCAGCTCCTCATTCCATACATGTGCTCACAAGGGCCCGCGCACTGCCCTCATCCTGCTGGGAAGACTTCCCTCACCAAGGCTGCCTGCAGCCTTCTCCAAACAGGCTAACTGCATGCACACACCCACAGGCAGGGACACCAGAGCTGGTGTGATGCAGCCACACACTTTTCTCCCCCCTTATACCCATTCAAGTCTATGCACAGCCTGATGGATCAACTGGGACATGGCCCCACTGCTCTGTTACCCCAGCAATTTCCCCCTCAGCCCCAGCGGGATGGGACTGAGCAGAAGGTGGCAGGGCACTTCCACAAGGGATAGCTGGGGCAGGATAGACTTAGGGGTCCTGAACCAGAGGCAGCTCCTCAGCCTTCAGAAACCTCTCTTGCCCTTGTTCCTTGGCCTTCTAGGGTAGGGGGAAGGGATCCCAAGGAAAATGTTTGTGCTGTTCGCCTTAATAGGGTGTTGTATAACATAGGGGGAAGTGACTGTGCTGGGAACCCCAGCTGAGAACAGAGACTTTAATCCTGCTGCCCAGGGAAAACTTGGAAAAAATACCTCCATCTGTTCCATTGCATTAGGCTCGTGGCTCAGAGGCTGACAGCTGACCCTGGTTGCTCACTATGCCAAGGTACAGCCCCTGCCAAACATTGCCAGGGCAAGTGACCATGACTGATGGGAAAGGCAAAAGACAGCCAGAAAAGCTGGGGAGGGAGCACTCCCAATGCAAGTGTCTGGAGAACAGAGATGGCCAAGTTAGACAGGATCAGGGCATTTGGTCTTCCCCAGGGCCTCACCAGCACACAGACCAACTCTCTAGAGAGGTTGACAATGCCCACAGTTGATAGAAAAGTCAATTTAATTACAGTGATCCTTCAAAAAGAGAACATCAGGTCTCTGTGCATAAGCTCAGTTACACTTTGCTGGTTCACATGTTAAAATTCCCTCTCCACTCTCAAAGTGATGACTAATCTGCATCTCACATCCCAAGGGAACACATCTGATCTGGTTAGCATTGCTGCCATTGTTTGCTCCTATCGAGCACATTATTCTTACTGAGCTATTTGTCCTGAGCCTCCTGAGTGCCTGCTGCAGGTTAATGTACACATGCAAATCCAACTTCCCCTCATGCATTTTTAATGTGTTGCCTGTTGAAAAACAGCAGGGCAAGGGGGAGAGTGCAACAGGGACTTGTGCCGAGCAAGGGGATGCTGCCTGGACGCTAACTTCTCACACGCTTCAATTTGAGGGTTAGAAGCAGAGAAAGAAAATCGTAAAGAAACAGCAAAAAAAAAAAAAAAAAAAAGAAAGAAAAAAGAGGTGAGAGGTAGGGAAAAAAAAAAAAAAAAGGAAAAAAAGAGGAAAAGGAAAGAGTACCCCAACACGCAGGGTTTCAGGAGATCCGAAGCCGGCCCCAACCCCCCGACCTGCCAGGCTCCAGCTGGCTGTCGGGCCCCCCCTGGTGGCCACGCAGCTGCACCTCTGCCTTGCTGGATAAACGCGAAAGTGACATTTCTGTACTGCAATTTTCAGTTTCAGCAATTGGTACTAGCACAAGGCATGTTATTCCCAAGGCTCAGGAGTGGGAAGGTTCCATATCACTGCTGTAAGCACAGGCAAAAGGGAAGGATGCTGCCAGTTCTTCTCAAGCAGGGATCTGGAGCTGTTCCACACCAGCAGTAAGGGCTTCCACAAACCTGAGCCAGCCTCTAACCAGCAAAGCTCCTCTCCAGACACAGCCGAACCTCTTGGAGCTGGTTTCATCCTCCAAGAGGACTGGAGAGGGTTCTGCTTCTCTGTGTTTCTTCATCTGTTGCACAAAGTGGCTGTGCTGAAACTCGAGGCAACCCCACGCTTCAGCTACTGCAGCACGAGAGCCCCAAGCAGCTGCTCGTTCTGGTAAGAGATGAGATTTCTAATATTTGGAAAATTGCATCAGTTTACAGGGCTCCAGCATTATATTAGCATAAATCTCTAAATTAAGGGATGGGTATGGGCCAGCACACTTCTCACAGCTTATCAGAGGGCTGTCTCGAGAGGGAAGGAAGAATGCGGTTTTGGCCACCGTAGAGTCACTCCCCAAAAAACCACCCAAATTCACTCCAGCCTTCACGTGCCTCATAGAAAGCTCTGGAGCAGCCTTAGGCCAATTCTCGTTTCTCCATTCCTCATCTGGTACATGAGTCCTGCTTCCCCTGCCTGTATTCACTGCAGCTTTACCCTGAGAGCAGCTTGGCTCCCAGCCTCACTCCCCATTTCCAACCCAGCGCACGCTGTAGCACGCCATCCCTGCTGAAGGGCAGCGGGGAAAGACTGGTTGGGAATTCTGGGTGAACTTCAGCTACAGCTGTTTTGTTTTACTGCAGAACAGAAAAAAAAGTTATAGCAAATTATGTCTAAAAATGAACACATTCATGCAGCAACACCTCCCTCCTACAATCAAATTCCATGCTCTTGAGAGCAGGGATTAGTGTTTCTCACGCATTCAATGAAAAAAAAAAAGCACAAACAAGGAGAGAGTTTAAAAAGCAAATTCTAAAATCACAGACTGGGCACCAGAAGGCTCATGCCAAGACAGAGTGAGCTTCTTGTGGACTTGGGAGTCTCCCGTAAGTTTATTCCTTTTACAGTTCCCATAATCACATGCTCAAACTTTTCCTGCTCTCATGTGCCAGGCAAGTCGGACACAGGACAGCCAAAGACATACAAAATATCCACATTCATTTTGGCAACAAGGAATTACTGCTCAGTTCAACCAACAGATTCAGCCACAACATATGAAAGAGAGGAAAAAAACCCACCATATCCAAATAAAGCATCATTTCCCCAAATGCTTTACTCACTGAGGTATCTGAAGAAAATCCTTATCAGCTGTTCAGCAACTGAGCCAAGAAAAGCTTAGCAGAGGAACTGAGTGCACAAAAGCCATTGACAACAGCACAGCTACCCAGACACGTCTCAAGTCAAGTGGCCGTAGGCAGAACCAAGGACTCTAAGCCATGCAACAGACATTTGCTATTACTGAGGACATGTTCTGGGGCACGTAGATTTTATCATGAAGGGCACAGGCCCGAGTACATGCCAAACCAAATGGCTGTAGATCCAGCAGCAGGTCACTGTCACTACTCTCTCCAAGACACCGTCAAGGTAAACTGGTGGCCAAAACAGAACACATCCTGAGGTAAGGGGCAGAAACTTTAAAACCTACTTCATGCTGAAGTCATCCAGCAGGATGCAAACATACCGCGGAATATAAAAAGACACACAGGTCTCAAAAAGCTTCTCTTTCTCTGACTTCAGCTGACCTTCTTGGGCAATACAATGCAGCACAAGCAGTGTCAAAGACCTGCAGCTCAGGAGAAGTCAGGTACCGCACAGTGAGATAAACACTAATGGCACAAACTGCATTCTTAACTCACATAACAGATTCCTTACCATACATTCTCGGTTTACCAGCTGCTTCTGTCCATTTTCTGAAAGTCTCCTTAGTGAGACACTGGTAGACCCAAAGTGGCTCCTCATCTACAGACAGCACTAACCAGCTTGGTTACCTCTGCCAGCCCCAAAAGAACACAGAGTGAGAAGGCAGCATTTTTAAAATATTTTATTTATTATACAAACTATTTACAAAATCAGCTACTACAACCACAGGCTTCCAAATTTTGGCTGAGCTCTGCCAGAAATTCAACAGAGAGAACTGGGATTTGATCTGTATCATCCACAGCTCCTGGTTTCTGAAAACATGCAACATGGTCTGCAGGTGCAGGCTGAAGCCAGACCCCTCTGCACCTCAAAGCAACTTCAGGAAACATGGAACTGTCTGACACGGCACCAGGGTCCTAAAACTTCCTACATAAGTGCCTCTAGTAAGTTGGGAATAAATAAGGATAAAAAGAAAAGTAACAAGCCTCTGTCAGAAGAAACATAGAGTACAGGTAACCAGAGCTCATCCCTGCTGCCAGTGTTAAGGGCAGCATAAAAAGTGAACACTTTGGAAAAGAGTATAAAGCTAGAGACAAGTTTAGAAACACTGTGATGAATCCCAGGAACACGGAACCAATCAGGGACCTGTGTCAACAATGCAAATGGGTTAAAGTGACTAAGAGTACCTGCACCCATCACAGTCCTGCCTGCACTTGTGTTGAGAAGAAATTCCTTGGCTCTGTATAGCTTCTGAGAAGCATGCGGTGCTGGCTGCAATGCAGTTAGTTTCTAGGAGCTCATTCCAGCAGAGGAAGAGTGCCCAGTGTCCAGCTACTTTGTCCTTGGAGTAAAGCAGTCCAGCTCAGTAGAAGAAGGGCGAATTCCTGAGGAAGATGTCACTGGCAAACTTGGCCCATAGCTGCAAGGCTGGAAACGTTCTCACCGAGTGAGACTGCAAGACAAGGCTGCAACATGGGAAGAGCACCAGGCCCACATCCCAACAAACAGTTGCTAAGCCAAGCACAGCCACCTTCTCTTCATCCCTAGAGAAAGCAGCGACGTGGTGGCACAGAGAACACAGCCACACTGTGGTAACCGTGGAAGCCATCCATAGCATAAAGAAAACTAGTACTGCATTCTCTATCCAAAGGTCAGGACCTTGCAAACAGAAGCCTGCACTAAGAAAGGAAGTCCAGATCCCACTGCAGTGATGTCAGAGCACAATGGTGGCAACCTCTCAAGCTGGCAATCTCCTAGCACCTCAGCACCCGTGGCAGAATGAATTCACAAGGCAAAGAAATCCCCCTGAGTAGAATCAATGCTCAGCTTGCTGTTTTTTTGGCACCAAAATGGCTTGTTTCTTTCTGTACAGCCCAAGAATAGGTAAGACGCTGCCTTAGTAAAGACATCTTCTAGATGTAGAGCATTTCCTCAAATTCCCAGTCATTTCAACAAAGCTACACTGAAAAAGCATACACCTATCTAAAGAAAAAAAAAAAATCCATACTGTGCAGAAATATGTCTGGATCAGCTCAAGGATAGATGGGGGCTAAGGAGGATGATGTGACTTTTTATCTAATACAGTGTTCTAAAGTTAGCTCAGAGATGCCAGTTTGAGACTTCGCTCTGGAAGAAGTCCAGCCATTCCATAATCCAGTGAAAGCTTAAATTGCAGGCAGTAGCAATGCAGCATGCCCATGTCTCCTGACTGGAACTAAGAGACTGTCGAGAACTTAAAGATCTTCAAAAATTTGGCTTCACTGAAGAACATATAAACATCCACAGACTTCCTTTCCCTCTTTTTCCTTAAGAAGGGCTGAACAAACTGCCAACCTAACACAAGCCAATCATTCTGGTCTGTCCACTCCTCTCCCCACAAGCCATACAGTGGTGAGTGCAATGCACTATCATGCAGGCTGTTGAGTGATCATTTGAATGAAGTTCTAATTAACATTATTTTGCTGGAAAGCCAGCAGCCCTGAACGGAGCAGCAGGAAAGGAGAGCTCAAGAAAGAGCAGGCAGGAAGATTGGGAGGACAGAAAGCCAGCTGCTCTCCAGGCACCAACAACCTTCTGGAAACCCTGCCTGAAATGCAGTAAAGAAAGACAAGCTTCAGGCTGCTGCACGACAGAGGTAGAAGCCAAGACCCTGGAGGATGCTGGGGTGGAGGTACGGCATTCTGCCCACAGCCATCACCCCAACAACAGACAAAAGACCAGCGTATATTGTAGCTGCTTAACTGACTTGCCACTGTTCTTATACAGCACATATACCCCTGAAGGTGAATGTGGGATAGGCATTGGTGCTCAGCAATAAGGGATCACAGTCGTGCCCATGCCCTCTCTCCTGAGGAAGGAGAAAGAAGGCAAGGGCATGGGACAGCTTCCTGTGCAACATCATTATTCACTATCATAGACATTCAACGGAGGAGAAATTCCTCTTCCAGTTCATTTGCAAAGGCTCGTTACCAGCTGCTGCTGGAGAAGGACGCTTTTGCTGCTGGACCCTGATGGAGGTAGTACAGAATGACTGTCAGGGCCAGCACTTGTGCTCTGATGAGACTGCTCTCCCCTTTGGGCTACTCCCTCCAGTGAGGGATACTGCCCATTTTTCTCTGTGGCACAGGTGACAGACAACAGCATCCAGAGCAAGAAGGAGAACCAGAAACTCTTCTGGGCCAGGTGCTGAAAGAAGAAACCACTCTGCACCCTTCTTGAGTGATTGAGTTGGATGAACTGTTGGAGTGCATCAGTGAGGGAGCTGAGCCAAGATGCGGAAAGCACTAAGGCTTCCTACGAGCTAGGTTTCCAGCAGAACTCCACGTTGGCCTTACCCCTCCTTCCCTGAGAGCTACATTAAAGGCAGCTCAGCATGTTTGCACCTCACTGCGACTTCTGCTCATGAGTGTCCTCTCACAGATGGATGGGTGTACAGGGCAATCCTGTACAGTGTCTCCTTGATGAATGTACCACACTCCTTCTGCTGTTTCACACTGAACCAAAGGGAGAATGAAGGAAAGGAAAACTATGAGCTCTTGATGACATATTTGAGATACAGAAAGGCCACATGACGACTTCTGGATGACAAATTCCTTTACATGGAGTCTTTGCTCTGCTCCCATTTCCCATGTGAAGGGAAGAAGAACAGCTAAGGGACTGAACCTGGCTCTTGCCATGAAGAACAATGGCCAAATGGCCTCCTGGAAAGGGGAAATCACAGCATGCCAAAGCCTTCACAACCCTCACTGATAGCTAGCTGCAGCATTTTGTGCACTTCTTCATAGGAGTCATAGGTAGGGAGGCACAGCTGGTTAAAACTGTAAGATAAAAGAAAAAAAACATTTAGACTTGATCAAAAAGGAGTCACACCCATCAGTTGATTTCAGATGAGTTAATACGAGTATCCCGCATACTGATTTTATACACTGCTTGCTCATCACAAACAGCCAGCATCGTGCCCAAAGCACAGCGCAGGAAGTCCTAGCACTTCAGGATATTTACCACGTGTGAGCTGTCGGCAAAGTACTGTGAGTTGGAGCCGCAATGATCTGGAAGGATGGACAAAGTGCAGCAAATCCTCCCAGAGGCAGTTGGGATGAACCAGTTGTGAACTGTAACAGCCTAGCCAGCTCTTCCTGCGTGAAACTGGAGACCACGGTCCAGAACCATCTCATGACCTGTTAGGAGACAGTAAAGGTAAAGTCAGGTCAGGTAAACAAATCAGATAAGCCTCTAAGCACATCACAAGAAGATCAGTCAATGTATCTGGCAACCTGGTGCTCTAATAACAGTTAACAATTTGCTGTTTTACCAGGACGAGACAGGGACAAGGATTATATAGTTTATTTAAGTTAAAAGATGTATCACAACACTAATTCCCACTACTTCTTTCCCTTAAGACAGAAAGGCTTCTGCTTCCCCCACAGATTTTATTTATTTTTAGAAATACCTGTATAGACAACCAACTCAGTTTACAATGCAGAAGCTCATTCATCTTTTGTTTTTTCACATCCCTTGCTACTTTTACAGGAAGGTGTTCAAACGTTCCAGTGTTTACAGGTAGTACCATCACTTTTCTGTTTGGGTGTTTTAGAAGTTTCCATTATTTTTCTAAATTAAGCTGTTTACATTCCCATATCCCTCCCACTAAGAAGATTTACAGGGTACAAATTTAGACTACTACATCAGTAGTCTACTGTAGCACTGAATTCCAAACACTCCACGTGGGCTGCAATCATGATCTTAAAGCATCCCCACTAGCAGCAATTCCCAACACTTCCTCTCAAATCCCTGCTGAACTGCTCTTAATTAGCACATCGTTGGCTTTTTGTAAAAAGGCTGCTGCTGCTAATTTTTTCCTGCTTGTATTTGATTAAACATTATTTCATAACACTTGTAGTGTTATTCTTCACTCTCAGATCTTCCAGTTCATCTTTCTGGAAGCCAAATTTCCAACCAAGAGAGTAAAGCTGTTTCCACTTTAATTTGTCTTCTGCTGTAGCTGAACTAACCAATAACAGCAAGCAGAAGGTGGAAACCCTTTCACTTACTTTCTCACGGAAGTGCCAGGATCCTCCTACCACTACTGCATGTGCCTTGAAGTCACAGACACTGATATCTCCAGTACCACACATAAGTAACTGAAAGGAAAGAGACAGCAGTCAAAGGCAGAAGATCAGGAGACAAAAAGACAGCCCCTGTCCAAATTATATATGCTTAGAAAATAAACATTTTGACATTATTCCATATCAAAAAATCTCTTCATTTGTCAGAGAGGAGGCAATGAAAGGGTAGGCATGCTTAGAAAGGCAGTGATTACCTCAAGCTCATTTTCATCAAAAATAGCCAGCAGATTCTCAGGAACTAACTCATTAAGACCTGGAATAAAAGAGGAGAGAAGAGTAAGAAGGTGTTAGCACTCGGGACATGAAGGCAGAAAAGAGAGGGGTGTAGACAGCATGTTACCTTTCAGGAAGTGATCCACCTCCTCTCTAACCTGATTGGCCAGCCTGTATTGTGCAAGCAGATTCAGATAAAATATTTTATTTTCATTTGTTACTGGTACTTGAGCCCCTCCTGCCACCAGTTCAATCACCTGGAAACAGAAGATCACTTGACATGAGTGCAACTACCAGCATTCCCCAAGCACGAACTCCCAACCAGAACAAACCCCACTGGCTACTGTCCAGCACAAGGTCCACTTTATTGGGCACACAATTTTCAGCCTCCCCTGGTATAGGTGGAAGGGGTTGAACGTCCCACCTTCAGGAACTCACCTTCTCCAACTGCCCTGTTTTACTGTACTTCTCTTCAGCAAAGACCAAATCCATCTCACTCACATCATTGTTCAGTATGAAACAAACTTTTGATTTATAGAATTCTGGATCATCTGTTTCAAAATACTGAAAAAAAAAAAAGGAAGGAAGGAACATGAGAAAGAAGAGATATATTTTTTAAAGATACATATATTGCTAGTTAGGAGTCTGGATAAGCTTCTACCACACTAACATTCATCTGTTTCCCAGATCAAGTCTTCAGGCAACGCTGGGAAGATTTACCTTGTAATGCATCCGAAGTCCTATGATCTGAGCCAGGAAGGATCGGGTGAAACGAGCTCGCACCAGTTGTTTGTAAGCACCTCCCAGTGATGATTCATAAAGACACTTTCCTACTAGACGGCCTGCAAATTCATACAGCTTGAGTCGTACATACGTGGGACGCCCTGGATTTGGATGAACCTGTAAAGAAGTAAAGCAAAATACTCAAGTACCAGACAAAACTATCACAGACAGTAGGTACAAGACTTGTTTAAGTTACATCTCATTAGGTACTCAGGGAACTTCAAGTTAATACCCTCAGAGCCAAGCAACAGAAGTGAAATACCTGAGCCTGCCTATGAAGAAAGTAAACTGTTTCACGCTTGTGGGTCAGAGGCTGTGTGAGAGCACAAATGGATGTTGAAACATTCAGACCCAATAAAACATCTAGATACTCCGATGACACCTACTCTTTCCCAGAAATGCAGTCTTCCCTGCTGATTGGTGCAGAGGTGAAATTATCAATACTCAGGATTTGAGAGGTTTGGCTAAGACTGCCCTAACTAAAATAACTTTCCTTCTATAAGCTAGCAGTCTGATCTAAGATAATACCAGATGTACCACTCCTACAGACTCCGCCAAGATCCATCTCTCCATACTGTCACAGATTCACAGCTTGGTTCCTTCTTCCATCCCTCCCAGGGGCAGGTACTTGGCCCTGCTGACTGTTCAAATGCTCTCTTGCTATGCTCATAGTTAAATAAAGCCTTTTAAAAAGACGGGTAAGGCTGCATGCTTCTTCATGAATTTAGCAGCAGCATTACCTAGCCAGCAGCACACCAACACAGTGTGTGGACTGTTCAGTACAGAAAACTCACCAAGGCCTGGTTGTTATCACTAAAGCGGGTAAAGAGTTGACTGGTGGTATCAAATAATGCCTTACAGATGAGCTCAAACCACTCTCTGCGTGGACCTCCCCAGTCCAGAGCTATAAGATAAAACAAGTCCAGTCATCCACAGGGCATCAGTTCAAGAGTTTCATGCATGCAATTCAGTATTACCTGATGAGAGAACTTATCTCAATGAACAGCTCTCTGTAGCAAAAAAACAAAAAGAAAACAAACAAACAAACAAAAAAAAAAGGGACTCCAAACACTAGGTTCTGCTCTCTAGGCCTGACAGACACTTTTTTACTTTAAGCCAGGTCTCTATGTAAACTAGGAATAACAGTACCAGAAGGTTAATTCACCAACATCTGTGAGAAGGTGAGAGCTAGAAAACCACAAAGGACAGACAGACTACATGAAATCAGAATTTCAGACCAAGAACTCCACTTCCTCCTCAAGTGAAGTCACAGGATAACTGACCTTCTTCATCTTGAAAAACTACTTCGAAGTTTTTGCTCCAGTCAGAAACAGAGAAATTTCGTGTTGCTTTAAAAGACTGCAAATAAATTGAAAAACAAGAAATGTAAAACAGCAGAAGCTGTTACTGCTTGGCATCCTATAACCAATACTGCACTTGTGGATGAACAAGTGAAACACAGACCATACACAGACCATAAGAAATGCAGATCAGTACTTTAAAGTATAAAAATGAGGACTAGGAACTCCTGAGGTCTAATTCCTACTTGATGAATGCCACAAACGTGAATTACGCATTTTCTATTAAGAGAAGGAGAGAAGCACTGTCCACACAAATCTAGTTATCTTAAAACCAGTATGAGGTTTAAAAACAATAGTCTTAGCATAACCCAGATGTATGTATCCCTCTCGAGGCTGCAGTATTGTTTAAAGTATTCAGATGCTTGTGGGTAGGAGCAATTTCTGTAAAGCACTTTCAGCCCACGAGTCAGATTCAAAAAAGGAATCTTTCAGAGAACATTAGAAAATAGCTTAAAGGGTTCAGCAAGTTCACACTTAAAGCAAGTCACAATGCAAGTAAGTAACAATCTTCCAGGCAGCTAGAACTTCTTTTGTCCCAGTTCTGGATTTCAACTGAAGAAAAACTAAAAACAGCAGTCCTCAACCATACAGTTTGCCTTGGCTTAGCCCATCTTCAAACAGGTTAGGCACCATGCCAGTCAATCCTTCGGGATAAGCACAGGTCACATTTTTCACACTTGTCAGCCTCATAGGCTACAACTTCTATTGATTATTATGGCAGAGAATTTATTTTGTCTTACTAGGCCCTAACACCAGTGCAAATGACAGTGCAGGAATTTCAAAAATAGCAGGAAAAAATCCTTCTAATGGTATTTCTATGACTAATGTCATTCAGTATCAAGCTATTAACTGAAACATAATCTTTTAAACAATGCAAGCTTGTGCATGCAGAAAATATTCCAAAACATGGATTTACTGAACATAAATCAAGAGAAATCTCAGCCAGTCCTGCTTTCCCCAGAAATGTTGTTTTCCATCTCCATAACATTTCTGTTATGAGACATATGGAAACAATAAGTCAGGATAACTGCCTGCTCGGTTTACATGGTATTTAGAACGTCAGTTAAGAAATGTATGAATGTATCAGTTCAGGTCAGCTTCGTTGAAAACTCAATCAAGCGCTCTACAGAAAATTTGATGGCTACAAGCTCATCAGTACATGTGTGCAGCTCAGTAATATTTGATATGAGAACACGCATCACAGAACAACTCTATAGAAGAAAGTAAATATGGATGTGGGAACTCCAGGTTCTGACCCCAGACGTAGTTCAGATGGCCAGTCTCTCTCTGAGCCTCAAACCAGTGTAAAATCAGGACAATAGTCCTGATTTTACCAGCACTCCTACATTTACAGGCCATGCAAGCATTTACCAGAGACATTTCTCAGTGCCTGCTTTACTCAATTATTATTATTTTTAATCAGGGCTGAAGTATCCTCCTTACTAAGGAAACAGACATCATCTTACTGGCTGCAGAAACACAGCATCCGACATGTTACAAAACTAAAACTACAAAGGAGCTACCTTAAGATTTTCTTCTTTTTCCAGTGTCTAGCTGTCTGCTGGCATCTTCCAGTAGGCAAAAGAACTAACCACTTTTAGTGTGGCAGCCCTAGTAAGTGCCAGTTTGGATTTCTTTAGGCATCAAGACAAAAAGGATGCAGGAAGCACTGGCCTTGACTGAGGTGACCTATAGACTCACCGACTCCAACAGAGAGTGGCGGCTGACCTTCAGCGTGACCTTTGAATGAGGTCTCTTCATATGCACTTGACGTAGCTCTCGTTGAAAAAAGTTCACTTTGTCTTGGAAGGTCTCTGAGCCACCTGAGAACAATGAAAGTTAGGGTCAGGTCTGAGCTGTCAATGCTTCAAACAGTTAGAAGGCGTTCCTAAGCCTAACTGCTTTACAGTCCAAGGATGAGTTTGTTACAGCAACATATGGGACAGAACTCTAAAGGCAGTTTGCAGTATTTAAGTGTTAGTATGCTTTAAAGGAGCATTACAAGAAAGCCAAACTGAATAGGAACAGCTGGCACCACAAAATATATTCACTAAAAGCACCAACAGCAACAGAGTATGAGACTCCAGGAATCACTGCATTCTCAGAGTTCATTCAGTGTTGACACTCTTCATTGCTAAGCAAAACTAGCAGACTCAAGTGCTAACTTCCCAACTACTATACCTACTTCCCAACCCTTTTACCTATGTTTTTATGGAGAGAGCGAATGAAAGTGGCTGCCAAGATGTTCCTCTCCTTGCAGCTGAGCTCCACAGGGGGCTGGATCCCATCATCCACTACCAGCGTCAGTAGTTTGTGCACAGGGTCAGGACCAAGGTATGAAAACTGAAAGAAAAAAGATGCAAGAAACGGTAAGCATCATGCAGATAACAGAATCATAGAATCATTACAGTTGGAAGAGACCTCTGAAGGCCACCTAGTCCAACTCCCTCGCAATGAACAAGGACACGCACAGCTAGATCAGGCCCAGGGCCCCATCCAGCCTCACCTTGAAAGTCCCTAGGGATGGAGAATCAACCACATCACCAGGCAACATGTTCCAGTGCTTCACCACTCTCACTGTAAAATATTTTTTTCTTATATCCAACCCAAATCTACCCAATTTGAGCTTGAAGCTATTTCCCCTTGTTCTATTACCATGGATGCTGATAAAGAGTCTGTCCCCTCCCCTCCTGTAGCTCCCTTTAGATACTGAAAGGCAGCTCTCAGGTCACCTCAGAGCCTTCTCTTCTCCAGGATGAACAGCCCCAGCTCTCTCAGCCTATCCTCATAGGAGAGGTGTTCCAACAGCACACTCAGCAGGCAGAGCAAGATCACCTGCACTCTCAGACCTAATCTGCTCACTCACGTAGATGCAATTAACAGGAACACTACTTGCTAGTATCTGGACTCCAGTTGGGAGTCTGCTTCAAAGCTTGCTCCCCAGCCAACAGGCTTCAGTGGACGCAGTCACAACGTTTTAGCAAGGTTATTAGGAAAACAAGAAAAATGCAAGAGAAGTCGTGACTTTTGCCTCAACCTGAGACAAAAGGCAGGAAGGGCTAACACAACTAGTTCCTACCCAAATAACAGAATTAAGTCAGTGAGACAGTACTCTTGAGTCTGAATTTTACACAGCAAAGCTTTGCTCTGTGGATGAAAACCCTTCTCTCCAAAAGGGATAAAACCAGACAGACTTCCACTCACAAGGATTTCTCATAAGGAGAGACTCACCTTTGTACCAGGACATACTCTAAAGGTAAAAAGGCGCCATGGAATTATCTTCAGGTAGAATTCTTTCACTGAGAATTGCTGAATAACCACAAAGAAAATAAAATGTTAAAAGTCACTCATTCATTAAGGGGTTTTCCCCAAACCACCTGAGATATGAGATAGAACAAACCCAGGGTCAGGCTGACCCGTCATCAAAGACTGATGACAACTTTTCCCTGGTACAATGTATAAAAGCCTTTAAAACTGGCAACAGCACACCAACTTGTTAGCGACACTTGACCGTGAACACTCACAATGCAAGCGGGATAGCAGTGGGATACACATTATACAGTAGTAAGCCCTTGTGTTCAGTAGAATATCACCAGTCTGGTTGGAGGGTACTTGAGTACCCTTGAGAGGCTGAATTCAGGACAACATTGTAACACAAGGACAAAAAAAACATTCTGGAAAAAGACACATCCCACCTACCAGAACTCTCGCTACTACTCCCTTAATTTTCACAACCGTTGCCAACAATTTTGGAAAAGCAATTGCTAAATCCAGGAGATTTGGATAAATTTCTTTTTCCAGTTTATTTCTGGCAGAACAAATAACTGCTAACTATGGAACTGTTGCCTTTTGAAGAGCATGCTAAAATTTCATTTTAGCATCATTTGATGGAAAACAAAACCACTCTTTTCACAAGCCTGTTGTAGCTGCAGTAACTGGAGAAAAAATGATAAGTGGCATTTCTCCACTGAGCAATTATGCAACAGAAACTGAGCAACTATGAATAGGAGCACCTTAAATAACAGCACAGTTACATTTATCTACTGTGCGGGACAGATGCTCTAGGCATATAGAAATCCAGGGAGACAGTTATACAACCGTCAGAAAACGCATCACTAACTTTGGCATCTGAAGGGAACCTGCACTGGTACCCACTTCTGGGAATCTCCTTTAGCAAATAACACAACAGAAAAGTCTAAAGAAGTCCAGAATGACACTACAAGGATAAAGGATTCAAAGCTCATTCAAAGCTCATAAGGGCCCAGCAACTCATTCCCAAAGTCAGTTCTTCATGGTGCACACTGTAGAGATGTAGAAATCTCTAGCAACATCTTCCATCATTTAATTGTTTCACCGTTCTCTCTCTTTGTTAGAGAAACAAATCCTAGATGAGCCTTTTACATTGATACTCATCACTGCATTTTTCAGCAATGCATTCAGATTACTAGATCTGCAGTGAATTTATTAGCAGATTTAGTGGCATTTTCTTTCTAGCTTCCTTGAACATTCAGAGACAATAAGAAGCTGCTAACATTCTTATAATAAGAGAATTCTCACTTTCTCTTGACTTGCTTCAATTCTGTACCTTCTATTTATCCAGTCTTCGTTCTCTGACCACTTTCTTTTTGTTTTCCCAGTAACTTTCAAGAAAAAAGACAGACAAAGCCATAAAATCTAACAAGTGTCTTAGTTCAGGTCCACAGGTATTAGAAACTGAGAAACAGAACTGCAAGTCTGACCTGACCAGAGCAAAGGAAAGGCCAAAGTCTACTGAATAATCAGTGACCAAATTCCCAGAAGGCTTTGGTGAGACCTAGAAAAACAGCCCTAAAACCTCAAGAAGTTATCAGTCATGAGCTTTACGTTTGCTGTCTATCCATAAGCAAAACCTTTTCAGCCAGATCTGAGGCATCTAAATCTGAAATTGAGGTGCAGAGTACAGGGAATCTCTTCAGTTGTTGTGTACTTTAAACATGCCCTTAAGAGCGCTAACTTTGTGGTCTTTACCTTAGGAGACACATAGCAATACACTTTTTTAGGTTTCTTCACTTTCTCAGGAGTTTGGCTGTCAGAAGGAGAATCTTCATCTTCATCTTCAGTGGCAGTAGAAGGACGGCGCTGGGATGAGCTCAGATGTGTTGGTGGGAGGTGCCACTGGGTGTTGGTGTAACTAGAAGCTTCATAAAGGTAAGCTTCAAAGTAAATACTCACACCCGAGGTGGAGACATTGCGTTCGACGATGTTCTTCTCATTCTCTATAGGAAACAAATAAGGGTTGTATAAATCTTAATGCAGCCCAGAACCAAAAGGTAGAGCACCCACAAAACATGATTAATTTGTCAGCTTTAAAGTAATCAGATAAAAATTAAAAATAATAAATAATAAAAAATATTTAAAAAGCCACCAGAAGACCAACATCCAAGGAAAAACCTGGTGACATAAAATTCCTGAAGTGAAAGCAGGAATAGGACATAAAGATTTAAAGGTAGCATCTTGCCTACCCTGGCCTCAGATTGTGATTATTTTTTTGGGATTTTTTTGTTGTTGTTTGGTTGTTTCTTAAAGTAAAAACAAACAAACAAATACTTCAAGCAACAACAAAAGTAACTAGGTTTCATATAGCAATCTTCATACCTACAGCTCAGTACGCAATACACAAGTAGCTCACTTACTGTATGGCTCAGATGCAAAAGACTAGGAAGCAGTAAAAGTTGCCATATTTCAGAGGTAAATCCCCTGAGATATGCAAGAGGACACACATGGTCTTATCTGCTGAAGGAACAGGGAATATCAGCCTATCACGATTCCTGTCCGCAACAAATTCACTTAGCTTAGCATTTTTAAAAGAATAGCTATTCCTTGAGCAATTAAGCATGGCTTGCCTGCAGAAACGCTACATTTAGTTCCGCTGCAAGACTGCACACAGCATTCTGCAACAAGGCACCCGAAGAATAAACACTGACAAACACTTTACTCACCACTTAGAACAATGATGTCAAAATCACCATTACTTATGGGCTGGTTCTGGTAGGAGATGCAGGCATGGAAACATCCCCTACAGTGCAAGGTGAATCGGAAGAACACTTGGCAAGTCTGACGGTTGGATACCACAGACTTCTCAAACACAACCTCAGAGTTCTCTTCTTCTTGAGGACCCAGCTAAACAGAAAACACAAAATAGAGGACAATTCTCTCTAGCTCACGTGAAAACAATTGGAAAGGGATGAAGCTGCACTCACCTCATGGATGGAGAGGCTGTAATTGTGCTCATCAATCAAAGACACAGAATTGCTGCTAGGATTGTCGTATTCATCTCTGGGAACTATCTGCAGGGTGTGCTGCTGGCCACAGGTCAGCACCAGAGTGGAGAAATGGCAAACAATTTTGGTTTTGGAGGGAACCACCATCCCTGAGGTAGACAAAAACAGTTTAGAGTCAGAATTCCAGGTGCTGCTACAAAGGAAAAACAACCATGGGCACAATCCCCTTGAAAATTGATAAAACCCTCAAAAGATTTTACGTCTCTAGATTCAAAAAACAAAGAACCTGAGCACTGAAATGCATAGCATGAGGCAATGGGGTCACCTTGGATCAGAATCTCAATACTGATAAAGCAAACCCAATCAGTCACCAGCCCTCCAAAGAACACCCTTTCCTTCATCCTGACCTTCAGCTCAGAAGCTTGCCCACATGGCAGTTACAAAGTACACATCAGCTGACATCCATGAAACCTGCAAACTCAGTTTATCAAATAAAATTAATCCTGAAGGTTACCTGAATTAATTCTGAGCTCCCTCTTTCTAAAGAGTTATCTTAGCAAGCTTCATATCTATTTATAACACAATTTAACAGAGGTACTTTCAGTGAAAATGTGCATGAAACACAAAAGATTCTGACGGGGGTTCAAAAAGCAGAAGTAGAGGAAAAAAAAATTAAAAGGATAAAAAGAAGAAGCTTGGAGGAATAGAGTGGGATATTCAAAAAAGGAAAGGAATTAAATCAAAGCAGTATTTTCAGCAGCATTTCCAGTACAGGATTCCTTTGCAAAACACATTCTCTGGCTGCAAGATGGATCTCAAAGAAATTATTACTGAACTGAGAATATGACACAAATGGTTAGAGAGCTTAACAAGAAATAATGACTTATTCTGCAAGGCAGTTTCTATTTGGACACGTTCTACTAGTAAAAAGTATGTTTTAATCACAGGTCTATTGCTGGGACTTAAACACATCAAGAGAAAAATGGTGAAAGGTAACCATTCTCCAGCCACCTACCTATTTCATTTGGAAATACATACACCTAATTCCTTTCAATAATTCCACATCTACTTTTTGAAACATTACAGGGCCACCTAGACCTTACCTGGCTGAAACACCTTGTAGTAGGGGCTGTAGGCCACATTCAAGCCACCGAGTTTTACAGTGATCTCATATCTCCCAGCCCTGCGCACAGTGAAGGCCACTTTCACCACATTGGAATGGGGCTCCTGAAGAACTTCCTGGGTTACAGGAATATCAATTGCTAGCTCCACATGGCAGATGTGAACTCGCAGCCCCAGAGGCCGATGAGCAGGGAAGGGCTGCCCATTCTTATAGAATAACTGCATGGGAAATGGAGAAATCCAGGTCAGCAAAAATATGAAGTGTACAGAGAGACAGAAAGCAAAATGCTTTGCAACCAGGAGGAAACAAGCACAAGAACCCCAGCTCAGCATAGGAGAAAAAAAATGAACAGACAGCTCTGACACACAGGCTGTGTTCTCCCAGACAAACGGAGCACAAATAACCATTGAAAAACCTCATTCTCTTTTTAGCTGGGGTTCACATGAGTGACCCAAAAAGAACATGCCTCTGGGCATTACTTCTCTGAGAGTGTTAGTGTGTATCAGAACAGACACCAAAAGAATCCGCTACCCAAAGGAAAAAAGGCAAAGCCATGTCCTATCAGAGAAACAAGTAGATCTTGTCCATTTATGCTCAGCTAAGCTCTCCTCAAGTTAACACAGAAAATGGTGCAGAAGATGCTGATTGAAGGAGCTGAATGAATCCATGCTACCGATAAGAAGCATCAGCCTGTAAACAACATTAGACACAGCCAGCTCCATCACAGCAGTTATCCGATTTTAGAAAGTAACACACCTCAGTACTCAGTACTTCCTTGCATGGAAAGAATTACATCTCAAAATCCTAAGAGTTTGCAGCCTGCAGAGTCCTGCCTGCTGTCAGAGAGAAGTTACTATTATTCTTTGCTTGTTGTGGGAATACAAAAAGTATATTTAGAGCTGCAGCTGTGGAACAGGATAAATAGCATAAGAAAGGAAGGCTGAGAACCAAGGATACTTCCAGAAGAAAGCCACAGTGAGCCCGGTCTGGCAGTGCCGTCCGACTGAACTGCGGAGGGATTGTTTCACGCACCCGCACCGTTGTGTAGGACAGAAGGTGAACAGTTGGGAACTATGGGGAGTTCACTAATGAATCATAGAATCATAGTTGGAAGGGATCTCAAGAGATCGAGTCCACCCCCCTGTCAAAGCAGGTTCTCTACACCAGGTATGAAGGAGCAACAAGTAAATCTTGAAGTATTACGGTTAGTTTTAAAGTTCCAGGATCAGCCTGTATCTATTTCACAATTAGCTACTTTTCTTAAATGGATAAGCAAAAACGTCCCTGAATTTCCAAAACCTGGGTTCTGTCTTTGCTGCCAAACTTCTACCTGCTTGGCGCCAAATCATGGAAGGGCTTAAACAAATCTGACAAGGAAGAATTCCTTGCTGGGCTGCTGGTCTACAATCCTTAAAGAATGCAGATCCATCCATTACTGACATGATTAAAGCCTGTCAAGATGTAGGAACGGAAAGTCATAAAATGGCTTTGCTAGCAGACACGCTGGCAGCCTGACTTGGTGCAAGGACAGCTCCTAAGCAAGCAAATAAAAATGCTTGTGCTGTTCCAACTGGAGCCTGCCCCTGGTGCAGGAAGGGCTATACTGGGTGAGAGATTGCTGATCTAAACTCCCTTTTGCTGCACAGCTCTCTGATCTGTTGGGAAACGGGAAGAAGAGTGTGACACCACGTGCTGTAAGAGTAAATACAGTCCCAAATCTGCCGGCTGCTGCCTGGCCAGCTCACTCAGACCTGCCACTGCCAGCAGCAAAGGAGTGGATTTGGCCACCGCCCAATCAGTGACACTGACTGATAATGCTGTGACTCTCATACTAAATGCACTACAGTGCTTAGTCTCTGTAATAACATCACTGCAACATCAATAGAGTCATCATGTTTGTCTGTCACTTCCACATCCCTTATAATAATATCAAATTCCTATCAACCATATGGCTTGTTATGTCAACGGGAGACCTTAAGAAAAAATCCTCTCATCATCCTTGAATGGATATTTTCTACCACGTATATTTTCAAAAACTGTTACATCATGAGTGGAGATGTTTGCAATGCTAATACAGCAAGGTCGACATCGTCTACAAACTTTACAAGCTCTTGACCCTGATTGCATCTACATACCTGCTACTAAAAAATATTTAGATTGGTTGCTTGCACAGTCACTCATTTTACAACTTGCTATGGCAGGCTATATCGGACAGATCTCCACTCATCCACACAAACATCAGTTACTGCATAATTTGAGTGACCTTCCCCTTTCTACTAATATTTTACTTTCACATGTTCCAACACCTAATGCTGTTGATGACTCCAGCAAGACACACTGAGCAGTGGTTCTCTGGCGTGTGACTGCTACACGATGGCAGACAGATGCACATGCTGTGGATGGATCACCTCAAGTTGCAGAACTCGCTGCGGTAGCTCAAGCTTTTCAAATTTTTATGTAAAAAAAAAAAAAAGCTTAACATAACAACTGACTGAAGGATCTTTCCCTACGGAAGTTAACAACCCTGCTTTGTCTGTGCAGATCAAGCAAGTTTTACATTTTGTCTCTCACCATACTCTCCCTTATTTTATTATGCATATTCAATCACACACTGCATTGCCTGGTCCTTTAGCCAAGAGCAACCATAAGGCTGATCAAGCCACAGTCACATTTGCTACACCTCAATTATTCCAACAAGCGCGACTCTCCCATCAATTTTTTCATCAGAATAGGAGAGCTTTACAAAATCAATTGCAGCTGACAGCAAATCAAGCCCGTAACATTATTCTAACATGCCCAGACTGCCAGGAAATTGCCCCTTTGCCTCAAACTGGGACAAATCCCTGTGGCACAGCACCTCTTCAACTATGGCAGACAGATGTTACTCATGTTCCCGAATTTGGCCGTTTAAAATTTGTACAGGTAACAACAGATACTCACTTTTCATACATAATTTGCCACAGCACATACAGGCGAACGCTGTCGCGGCGCCCATAAACACTGGTTACCTGCCTATGCTGCTATGGGGATCCCATATATTATACAAACAGATAATGGACCTGCGTATACTTCTAAGGCCACTCAAACTTTCCTCCAAGAATGGGGCATTAGACATATTACAGGGATTCCTCATTCTCCCACTGGGCAAGCTATCATTGAGCATACTCATCAAACACTGAAATCCGTTCTTAATAAACAAAAAAGGGTGAATACGGGAGATACACCACAAAAAAGGTTACGTAAGGCTTTCCTTGTGCTGAATTTTTTGAGTCAAGATCATACAGATACAACTCAAGTAGACTCGAGTCATTTTGGGGCCTCCCCAGTGCTCAAGGAATGGCCAACAGTTCATGTCCAGAATATGGCCACAGGGCACTGGGAAAGTCCCTTACCACTGAAAACTTGGGGTTGCAGTCATGCTTGTGTTTCCACAGGGACTGGTTCTATATGGGCTCCAATGCAATATGTTCAGCCTCATCTCAAGGCAGAAAACAGCATCCAGCCTTTATAATGACTGGGATTGTGTGCTTCTTTCTTTATTGGTATTGCTTTGTAACTTGTTCTATTGCCAACTAACAACATTAATAAAGGTATGACATAGTGGGTGATTTTCCTGTGTTACCAACACAGTTTCAAGAATCAGAATTATTAGGCATTATCTAAGTTGTTGTGTGCTTCTTCTGTTTTAGTAGTAGATCAATGTGAATTAGACAGGATTTGATGTTAGCTATGTTAGAGTCAATGGGAATAGCACTTATAACGTATTAGTAATGCACGGTTAGGATGTTATTAGCCTATCAATTAGCCTTTTTCTAATTTGCAAAGACAAACCTGGAAAGGAACCCTAGGCAAAGGGATGACTTTGTGTTATAGTATGATTAACTCTCTTTCAACTCACTAATCAGGATAGTTTTTATAGCCATGCATCACTCAAGACAAAGGCGTATGCTAAGAGATCTAACCTTGATAGTTTATTCTGTTTTGCAAGCAGGTGTTCCACTTGGGCTCTGCATCATGCACTGGCCACATGGATGCGGTGTACAAATGGAAAAAACTCTGCAGACCCTGAGAAGAGTAAAAGCAGAAGAGAATCTGTGATGGGTGAGAGAGGAAAAGTGCACCTTGAAGCAGGGGACACCCTGCTGGCACTGCCTATCGCATCCACCACCAGCATGTTCCTTTTCTCTCTTCTTTCTGGTGGTTTGCCATTTCTCAAGGGTCAATAGCTAATAATGCGCTTGCTTAGGGAGTTTCTGCTTCTCACTTACACTTACCTAAAATGGATGTCTGCGTGTGTATGTTGACTAAAACTCTAAGACTCTGTGTTGCTCTGAATGCAGAGTTTGTTTGCTTCTGCTCTTGAGATGCCTTGTCTCTCAGATCCAACATACCCTGAAAGAGCACCGCTCAAGCTTCAGCCACAGTCACCACGTCAGGATGTTAGCTGGCAAAGGAAAGCAATACCACTAGTGCTGCTCTAGCAGGCTTACCCACTGATGTTGATTCTATCTGACATGCAACTTTATTCCTTCTGATCAGTTACTGGTACACAAAGAATGGGACCTTCAGGGATTCTTTTCCAGGTTGTAGGAACCTAATGCCATGGGTGAAACATGCTTGTTCACCTCTTAATAAGTTTAAAAGTATATCTTGTCCTTACAACAAGATTACCTTGCCTCTTTTCTTACATTCAGCGCGTTATCAATTGAAGCCTTGATTAAATTGTGATAACCTAAATGAATTCAGCAATACTGTTAAAAAGTGTTACTAATTTGTAGTATGTTAATAGTTTGCTAATAAATAAGAAAGGGGGAATTGTGGGAATACAAAAAGTATATTTAGAGCCACAGCTGTGGAACAGAATAAACAGCATGAGAAAGGAAGGCTGAGAACTAAAGACACTTCCAGAAGAAAATGAAAAAGAGTTCAAGTAAGCTGCGTGACAGCAGACCCCAGATGGAGGAAGAGTGCACGGCCCTATTTGGATAATGGCCTGTATGCATGGCTAAGGACTGCTTTGGGAAGTTATATTGTTGATATGTAAAGGCAGGTGGGAAAGTTACAAGAGAGAACTTGTGAAAGTATATAAGGGATGTTAAAACCTGTAATAAATTATTTGGATCGCTCACATCTGAGTCCGTGCCCGAGACGCTGCAGTATGTGTATGGGCTGACAGGGAGAGAAACCAGTGCATGCAACAGCTACTTCTGATGAATAAAGGACTAAGCAAATGCAAGACAAGCATGGCATGCACAAGCAGATTGCTGGAGCTGCCATGAATGAGTCAGTGAGGTGACAGGAGTAAAATTAAATAGCGGGAACAGAACAAGTCCCTTCTAGCTCTTTTTAACTGTTCTGAGTTAGGACCACTCCTCATTTACCATCAAGTGAAAGGACTTTCTTCACCTTCCCAAAACGGTAATGTAGTTGAAATTTTCTTCTTACTTTGAAACCTTTCTGGATGGGTAAGTTGGGGTGGAAAGCACAGGACCTCAACAAAATCTGTTCAAACAATCCCCACATAGCTCCAGACCCTCAGTGTTCAGGCCCCTCACCAATCTCATTAGTATTCATGACCCATTCCCTTAAAACTTGTCCTTTTGGGAGTGGGGGGAAGCAAGAGTCCTTGGAAAGCTTCTCCAGATCAAAAAGAGTAACACTCAGAGTTTTGGAATAACTCTTCTGGTAGGATGGGGAGCAGCCAGAAGGCCTTACAGCTCCAGGGTCGCTTAAATGCTCAGTGATGCACCCAGCTTCAGCTGCACGACCAAAAGATATGACCAACTCTGTTGAAGGCAAGGTTCAGCCAACTCACTTCCCAGCAAAGGAAGCAGTAGTAGGACAAGCCTGGTGTCCTCTGACTATTTTGAGGATCCCACAGAGATTGTGATAAGATTTGTAAGAGAGCAAACCTTGTACATGCACTTACAGAGTTCTGTAACACATTTATAGGGTAGAACACAAGAACAGATAGCTTTTCTACTCCTAAGTTGGTCTCAATTAGTAAGGAAAAAAAAAAAAAAAAGCATTGGAAGAGCCCATCCCTAACTCAGATCTCTGTCCCTGACCCAAAGATGCTTGGAAACAGAAATATTCCCTTACATGCACTCGGAAGGCCATGCTATGGCCCACCTCGTGGGGGTCCTTCCAATCCCAGGAGATTTTGCAGGACCGGGGATCCAGGTAGTTGCCTCGCACGTAGTCATAAATAGTTCGCTCCCCTCGGCGTTCCCGGTCCTCATGCTGAAGGAAGCTGACTATACGTGCGGCAAGCTCAAAGAGGAACTTAATGGTGAAGAAGAAGGCTACCACAGATACCGTGATCCCACCTGCAACAAGGAAAAAGCAGATGGCAGTTGAAGTAGCATGAATGAATCAAGTACCGAAGTCACACCTTCATCATCCAGAGATGCCTTTTATTAATGACATTTTACTCAACTGCAAATTAGATGTTTAAGGCAGAAGCTATTGTGCAAACATTTATGGGTTGTGTTATGCTAGAAGTTAGTTTAGAGAACAACACATTCCCTTAAAACACTGCAAAGGATTGAAAGTGGAGGAGAAGTAGGCAAAGGTGATGCAGAGTCTCAGGCATGGCCAACAAAAACATGAACGTCCCTCTGAGTTGCAAATTAGGACCACAGAGATTTCTTTAAGGGAAACAGTCAGATAGCCACACAAACCCTGCACACTGCATTAAGCCTGGATTAAGAAGCATCACGGAGGCAACAACCCTACACTAGCTCTGAAGAGAAAAAGTAAGGGGATGGCTTAGGAGCGAGGACAATGGAAGAACTTTGGAATCAGGAAGAATGGTACAGGGGCAATTCTGCCAAGTGGATGGCACAGTGCAGGGTGACAATAACTTCATGTTTGTTAGGTAGACTAACATGAAATCAGAGGCTTTCAATAAATTCCTCTAATGCCTATGGAGAGGTCAATAAACACAGTGGCAGCCTTTCCTTCACTTACCAATAATGTAAAACATCAGGTCCCTTCGGTGAGACACACAGCCGAGGATCACAGCTGCATCTAGAACACAAAATAGGCCAAATCCAGTCTAATAACTCTTCCTCACAAACACTGGCCTGAATTTAGTCCATGATTCCTGAGATAAATAACTAACATCTACCTTCCTCTCCAAGGACATCTTTCAGGCATTATTCCATAAGACTAAAATATACAAACAGTGTGCTAAAAGGAACAGTCCTTGCACCATCACAGATTCCTGTTCACATTCAGGAACCTAAAAGGACAACATATTATCCTCAAAAAGTAGTGACAGTGGGTTTTGTTTACTGAAAGGAGGAGCTATTTTTGCAGGATTGCCAATTTAACCAAAATATCTGAAAGCCACCCATCTCAAATCTCAAGCCTACAGGAAGCAAGTCACAAAGTTAATTTCTAGACTGTCAGAAAAGCGTATAACAGAGCCAACACCAAAATGGACAGAAACCAACCCTCAACCAGCAACTTCAGAAGGCTATGGAATAAAAGGATGCAGACAAACCACTCTGATTGGTTCAGAACAAACAAAATCCTCCTAGTGCATGGATTAATCCACTTTTTTTTTTTCCCTGCCTTGTGCCTTTACTATAGAAAGTATTAAAAAAAACAAAAAACAAAAAAACCAGTTCACCTCTGTGTCCTCTCCTCTGCAAAGCAGAAACTCTCACTGATCAACATGTAAGCTAAAAATCTTGATTTTGTACACTATTACGATAACAGAAATTTTTAGAGACACCAATCCAAAATTAAATTCTCACTGACAGGGTGCTAAACAAACATGTAGTAAAAAGACTACACCCAGAACAACAATGTGTTCATGGTTGATAAGACATAGCTGACAGATGGAACAAGAAGCAGCAGCAGCAAATGTGTGTGACAATCAGACAAACAACTTGGCATACACTAATGCATCCAATATAGCTCACCAAGTCACCATTCAGTTAGTGAGAAGCTACATTGTGCATTCAAACTGTCTTTAAAGAAAAAAAGAATATACACACAAAGGGGGAGTTATTCAGCAGTCATCTCAACAGCAGCAGCAAAGGACACCAGCATGCAGAAGGATTAAATGAGGCATATTCCCCGCCCCCCCTCCCAGGCCACAATGGCCATCATCTTTCAGCCCAGAAAATACCCTTCACTGGCCCACCTCATACACTCCATCCCCTTGGCTGAAGATCCATCACTTACCTTTATGCAACTGCCCATGTTCTAAAACACAAAAGGGTGGTACCCATTCTTCAGCATCCTCCCTCCTTGTGCCCAACAGTGGGGCAAATGTCAGCACAAAGAGGTCATAGAAAAGACAGTCATGGAAAACGAAACTCCTGGAACTTGCATCACAGAAAAAAAACGCTGAAAGGTGAGGACCTGAGCACAGCAACCTCTTCCTCTTCGTGGAAAAAGGTTGCCCTGAAGTACAGCTCCCTGTAGCCTGTAGTTAGCTAGCCTCCCTGGAACAAGAAGAAAAAGTAAAGTTAGATCTCTCTGTTGCTGACAAGTCAAGCAAGTACAAACAGGTGAGAGGCGCACTGCAAGACTACCACTGGATGTCAAATCCAAATAAACTATCCTATGAAGATATCACAGTCAACGAAGTGCTTGGCTTTAGCATGTTCCCAGTCTCCACGTAACGCTCTCATTCCAAATGATCTGCTGAAACTGGAAAGCTCAAGGTGAAAATAAAAGCAAATAAATAACCTGTCTCCATATGTTTCATCAGGCTCATGAGTTTCCCAGAGCAGCCAAGAAGCTGTGAGCTACTCAAAGCACAGAGAACCAGTTGCTCCAAGACTCCATACACCACAGAACACCTTATACTATCCCAAACTAATTTTTGCTGCTTACGTTTTAAGCATTCAGAAAACAAGTTCATAAGGCATCTCAGTTTCAGCAGCACTATCCACTAAACCACAGCTTACTGTCAGAATTCAGATTTTAATAATAAAAATAAAATACAAACTAATAAACATAGTAATTAAAATAATAATACAACCTCACAGCAAGAACATATGCCAGAAGACAAGCCACAGAGCCTACAAAATCAGTATGCACACACTCAGAACACAGATTACGTAAGGGAGAGAGAACAAAATGAACAGATCCAGGCTCACCACGGCAGCTCTCGCAGTTCCACCTCAAGCAGGGATGCCAGCGATGTGCTCCTCTTGCTTGTCATATCATTCCATCAGTTCTCACTACTTCACTTATACCCCTCCATTCACCTTTCTCTTCAGATGTCTCTTATTTCTCTCCATCCCAATAATCAAAAGCGAACTGCTTTTGCACACTTTTACTCAGGCTCTAAGCTGTCTGACTCATTGGGAAAACAATGGATAAGTTTTTGACCGTGCTGCAAAAGTCAGATTCTCTCTGCCTTCTCCGCCCCCACCCGCATCTCAGGGAGAGTCCCACCCACTCTGCTATTTTCTTCTCTCCTCTGGTTGAGTGAACAGCTCTGCAGTCCTCAGGGGCACAAGTTCTTATTCTCCTCTTAGATAATGCTTCAGGTTTATAAGCTCTTACCTCTGCATATTAAGAATCACAGATTAGCAATTTCTTTGATGTTTACGTTATGCCACAGTATATCTCCAAGATAACATTGGAGTACAGAGTCTTAAGTGCTTGCCCGCCTGTGCTACAGATGCCTGCCTCAAACTGTCCCCTAGCAGCTTGGCAGTGAAATGGGTGCATTCCTCCCTGCACACCAGTGAAATTTCACAGAAAGTTATCAATGCTTTGGGATCTGAGATCCCCTCCCAGCATCTTATAGAACCCACTTTTTCAGGTCACCAAAAAGCATCAAACTGACATCACGGGTTCGTTTACCCAAACTATCCTTGCCTCGACCTACAACTCCCTTTCGTAGAACACACCACAACTGACAGCCTCTCTCCAGAATGGCAGAAAAGTGCTGTAATTCCAACTACAGGTGTAACTGGAGAGAACAAAAGCCTCTTGGTCGGTATCGCAGGATTCCAGGATGATTTCCTGCATCCAGCAAGCCATCTCCATCAGTCAGCACAGCCACTTCTCATTCTATCATCTCCACATGAAGTGGCAGGCAAGGTGCCAAGCCAAGCACCAGCAGAGATTAAACAGTCATGGCACAGTTGGCTTCCCTCAAGCACACATGCCAGCAGCAGCTTTAAGGATGCTCCCCGGGTAAAGTTCCTAGCTGTGAGTAGCTGGTATTCAAGATAAGCTGCAGCATACACAGATAAATTAAAACAGTACTGGTGCTAAGAACTGCCAGCTAACAACCTGGGAATCCAATTTATTAAAGCAGCAAAAGAAGGTGCCATTGTAGCTCGGCTGAAAAATGCTGAACTGACCTACAGGTCACAGTGAGCTGGATTTAAGAACACAGCAAACAATGTTCTCGTGCCACCTACATGGAAAACAGGGATTTGAAAAGCTTCATTGTGGTTTGTCTGAAGAAGTCCTTGCACAGTTAGGACAGACAGACAGGAATCATAAGATAAACAACATTAATACCATTTCTCAAGGCAGAAAGGAAAACAAGAACAGTAACAAGAATAAATTTAGCTTGCATCACTACTGCTGTGAAACCAAGGGAACGCAACACAAAACTCCAGGAAGCAGCACCACTACATTTGTGCACAGGAGCTATATCAGTGATGCCACATTCACATAGTTATAGCTATAGAGCCACTCGGGGTTTAAAAATGGTTTAAAAGCCATTCTGCAATTTTGTATTACTTCATATTCATTAAGATGACATAACTCCACACCTATCAGCAGAACATCTCTATCCACGCACGCAAACATTCTCCGCCAGCAGCAGCTGCACCTCATGCCACGCTCACCACGCACAAGACAACTCTCCTTCAAGCAAGAAGATGTGGTATTTTTTCAGATTCATTAAAGTATGCACATAAGGACAAATAGAAAAGCTGACAGGAACTTGTCTTTTAAATAACGCGCACAGAAGATTGAAGAGTCAGCTCAAAAGGCACAGAGCAGACTCAGCTGTCAAGGACAAAAGCCACAGCAGTGACAAGGGTGTCTGCAAAGCAAATCTGCTACTCTCTCCTCAGAGCTGACATTTGTCACACATGCACTTAGACGCAACCCCAATGAAATACTGGCGGTATAAAATGGTATAAAAAATAAGGGGACCTCAGTGCTCAGACCAAGCAATTCCCATCACAAGTGAGCAACCACCAGGGCTGCAAGCCACTCCCAGGCCAAGCAGGTGCAGCTCTGTAGGGACCTCCCATGGGCTGTCCCTTCTCCTGGGCCAGGAAGAAACTCTCACAAGGTTTGTTGGGGTTGCAGAGCTAACTTTGATGACCAGCATGCCAAACGAAACTGGCTACGTTTGGGAGATACCAACAGGTTTCAGTAACCTCATCAAAACCCACAGTGAAGACAAGAGGCACCTCACCCCAAACCCAAGAACACCAGAAGCGTTTTCTTCCCTGTGCAGAAAGGCTGCTACAGGTCAAGTTGCACCGTTAGCAGAAAGCTCAGCTTAGCAGGACTGAGGGCCACAGACACTCCGAAGAAGCACAGGTACCTCCATCCCCACCGCTCTACTCGAAGCCCCTCGGCACAGCCCCTCCAGCACGGCGCTGCTTCCAGCAAAACGCCAGCCCAGCAGGCTTCAGAAAGGGTTGCACCCACCGCTCCCCGCCTCGTCCCGGTGCCCGTCACCGCGAACAGAAGGGGCTCGGTGCCTCGGGAGGCCCCCAGCTCAGAGAGGCAACCCCGAGCCTGGCTATGGCAGCGGGGAGAGGGAGGCGGAACGGACACAGCACGTTAACCTCAGCGCTCGCGCAGCCCCGAGCCCGAGGTGCCGCCCCGCTCCCGCAGCAGCAGCGCCCTTACCGCGCAGCCCGCTGACAGGGCAGCGAGTCCACTGCCCCCTTACCGGCGGCCGGAACTGGCGTCAATCTGACCGGCCCGGAGGGGCGGGACGCTGTGACGCACATTGACGGCGCCGGTGGTGGCAGCGGGGCCGGCGGCATGGTGAGGCGGGTTCGGTTGGGGGGGGGGGCTGTCGGCCGTGGGGTTTGGTCTCTCTCACCGCGCCCGTGTCTCCTTGCAGGGAAAGCAAAAGAAGGCGCGGAAGTACGCGGTGATGAAGCGTATGATCAGCCTGCGCGACCAGCGCATGTGAGTGCGGTCCCGTGTTAGGCCGGCTCAGGCGGCGCCCCGCAGCTTGGCGGCCCGTTGGGCGGGGCGGGGTCCTGCCGGGTCTCGATGCTGCCCTGCCCCAGCGGTGCGTGTGCTTCCTTGCAGAAACGAGAAAGAACGGGCCAAGCCGCCCCCCAAGAAGAAGAAGGACGATCCGAGTGCCATCAAGGAGCGGGAGGTGTAAGTACTGCAGTGCCGGCCTCGTGGAAGGTGTCGGCCTTACACCCCTCCTTCGTTGTAGGGTTTGGTGTGACGTCAGTCACAGTTAACCGGTTTGTATTCTTCTCTACAGCCCCCAGCACCCCTCGTGTTTGTTCTTCCAGTACAACACGCAGCTGGGGCCTCCTTACCACATCCTGGTAGATACCAACTTCATCAACTTCTCCATCAAGGCCAAGCTGGACCTCGTGCAGTCTATGATGGACTGTCTCTATGCCAAGTGTGAGTGTCTGCCTCACTTGTAGCTTCTGGAGCACCTGTCTCACAGTGTGCCCATGAGGCACCTATTTGGCTTCACCACGCTAGCTGAGGGTAACAGAAATAATTAATAAAATATGTACTATAATCACAGAGCTCCTTGGGGATGGTTTATGGCAGCCTTGGGACTATCTCTGTCTTCAGACAGAGAATGCTTTTAAATACTAAACAAAGTAAAGCAATTGGTATTTTAAAAAATCTAAATCACCCATGGATTTGTCCAACTGCTGTTCACTGGCTTTACACATCATCACTTTTTATCTTTAGCAGTTCTTAGAAACGGTTGGTTACAGTTTCACGATAGATAACTTTATGAGCTATGCTGTTGAGGTTTGTAAAGAAATACAGATCTGTTCTAATACAGGCTTCTAATGCTGTCATTTTTGCATGTAGGTATTCCATGTATCACAGACTGTGTCATGGCTGAAATTGAGAAGCTAGGACAGAGGTATCGCGTGGCGTTAAGGTATGTGCAGGGTATTCTTCTCTGCTTCTGGAACTTCATATTTTAATATAAAGAAATGAAATAAATTTGCTATGGCAGTGCTATTGTACAAATGGATTTTAGGTCTTGAACTTGGTTTTATTTCTCTGGCTTTCTGAATTCAGTTCTGAGTTCAGTTTTAGATCGCTTTTAAAACCTATGTACTACGTACAATATTGAGCTATAAATCTTTTCTTTTTTTTTTCCCTGAGATTTTCTCAATAACATTTTTTTTTCTGTAAATACTTTGTTTTTTAATTTTACAAATCTACAAAAGTAAAGAGAGAAAATACCCAGGTCTTTTGGAACCTCCCACGTAATGCCTCATGTTATTGCAGTGGCAGTAGGTAGCATGTACTGGTAATGTAGAGCTGTGTTGACACGTAGTCTTTACAAAACAAGTCTAGTGTGGTTTATGCTCTCAAGGTTTACTGTTCGGATGTATTATTCTTTACCCTTTATTTTGAGCTGTTGAATTGTAAAATATCTGAGTGCAGCCCCTAAATATCTTTGAAGTTCCCCTTCAGAAGGGAAGCGTTCCTATAAGCATGGTACAAAAGATTAGTGGCAAGTTCTAGAATTTCTTCTAGTACTTGATGTGCTGTTTCAAATGATTTTCTCTGCTAGCCAAGATCTTAATGTTGCAGAGAGGTTGTAAACCAATTTAAAAGAACTATGAAATACTTAAATCAGGCAAATTGCATTACATTACTTGTTTGCTCGTCATTTCCATTTACTGGAATGTACCATTTGCTCAATGCTTTAAGCTCTTGTTTAGAGGATAATATGCTGCATATCATAGGAAAGAGTGTCTCTGTTCCTCCATGCTGTATTACTATACACTTCTGGTCTGATCGCTGTGATGCTGTACGTACATTTCCCCACAGAATTGCTAAGGACCCTCGGTTTGAACGTTTGCCATGTATGCATAAAGGAACCTATGCAGATGACTGTTTGGTACAGAGAGTCACTCAGGTATTTACCCATACTATGGTAACGCACTCAAAATTCCTGAACCCTGCTAATTACTGATTACTTAAGTTTCCAGCAAATTGACTGTAAAATCTTATAAAGAGACATTTTCAGTACTTAGGACAAGTTTATTTGGAGGGGAGGATGTAGTCTTCCCCAAATGCTCTTGTACAAGACAGCATGAAAAAGCATCTAGAATGGGAAAGCTGCTTGTAAAAACTGGACAGTGTTTGGATGTTTTTTGGAATCTGATTTGATGAGCAGAATGACATCACTAATCTGTGTATGGAGTTCTCTACAAGTCCTAAAAATGCCTCACTAATGACAGCTAACCCTCTCCTCTTAAATAAGCTAATTGAATTGAGGCTGTTGCTTGGCTTTTGCACTAG
Source organism: Oreortyx pictus (assembly GCA_036925125.1). Taxonomy (NCBI): domain Eukaryota; kingdom Metazoa; phylum Chordata; class Aves; order Galliformes; family Odontophoridae; genus Oreortyx; species Oreortyx pictus. The sequence continues at coordinate 37,751,600 of JAUPFR010000006.1, forward strand.
TGTTTACTCAGGCTTGCTTCTTTTTTTTTTTTTTTTCAGCACAAATGTTATATAGTAGCCACAGTGGATAAAGAGCTCAAGCGGAGAATACGAAAAATTCCAGGAGTGCCTATAATGTATATTTCCAGGCACAGGTAAGGGACTTCAGACAGAAAGGAATGCTGCCAGGCACAATCATTGTCTATCGTGGACTCTATTCCAGTGTACTTCTCCACTGCCTTGTCTATAGTGCAAGTTGTAGTAAAGTGCCTAGTGTTTGCACAAAAGTGAAAGTATAGCTGCTCCTGGGATAGAGATTTGTTGCAGACCTGCTTTTATTGCAGTTCACAAATTCACTCGCTTTTGCCTGGAAAACTTTTAAGGCTAGCGTTTCCATGGATACATTTTACATAGCAGCAGGAGGCAGAGGTGTTCTACAGATTCTTAAGGAAAAGTTCCTGTTCTGTGTTCTATTTGGACATTCTGTGTACCCTCAACTTAAAAACTGAATTTGCTTCTTAGCTAAAAGCTAAACCAACTTGGAAGGATGTTAGTGAAGCAGTTTCAAAGCAATAGATCTATACAGTAGGTCCAGCGATATATTGTAACAACACTTGCTTGAACTTGTTTCCAAAGCATCCATTTGTCATCCAGTGTTTTAATAGTCATTCTACATCATGTACAACTCAGAACTTCTGTCTTGCCTAGAACCTACGTTAAATCCTTTCAAAGCGTAGTAGGTACATTTGGTAGCATGGTAGGGAAAGAAATGAGAACGTGGAGAGAAGAGGGCCAAAGTCTTCAAGTGTGATGGGAGGGATGCTGGGAGGCAGGTATGCTACCAGCGGATACCAAGTCTACTAAAATGCAGACAGAAGCATGTTCGAAATGAGGAAGCTAATTGCTATAAATACATAGTTTTAATTGATCTTTAAGTAGAAGGTGGCATAGAATATTTCCCTCAAAACCTCTTTGCCCCTTCTCATTTTGTTCTTGAATTACAAGTTGAATGGACAGGATTTTATTCGCCATGGTGGTTCTGTTCCTAAATCCTAAGTAAGTTCTTACAAAAATATTTTTTTCTTCTTTGGAGTTGATGATTTCTTGATGCTGAGGGGCTGAGGGGAAGGACAGAGGTAACCATATGAAGTCATTTTAGTTTTCTCAGAGGTAGTATTTTTCTCCCTGAAGTTCTGAGCTGCAGATAGAAATGCAGCAAAGGTGTTTGCTGTTCAGTCCTCCTGTAAGCTTGTTTCTTCACTAAGAGGGGAACAATACGGAGTAGGTTGTCTTACTAGGTTTTCCTTCCCTTTTGCAGATACAATATTGAGAGGATGCCGGATGATTATGGAGCTCCTCGGTTCTAACCTGTCCAGTCAAGCCATGAATGTCTCTGAGACAGCATAAGGGTCCTTCCTGTTTCCTGCCCTCCTGTTTTCCTTCTTGCTGGAACCCTGTTTGTGGGATATTGGACTGATTTCACAGCCTTGATCTTCTAGGAAAGAAGACTTTGTGCAAGAGTCTGTTTTTATTCATCCTTTTTCTGACTGCACCTGATAATCCTATTGCTTGGAGAAGGATATCAGAACAAGAGGACTCTATGGTCAAGAATATGCCAAAATCCCTCTTTGTTTTCACATTGTAATCATTGGAAAGGGTTTCACCGTTCTGAATTTACTATTGGTGGTAGTCCAACTATGACTGAGAGTGGAACCACAGAGGTATTAGAAGGTTCTTATCCCTGTATCTGCAGGAGGATGGGTATTCCTTTGGTGAACTGTGAACTCCTTCACATCTACCCCAGAAGGAATGCTGGGGGAAAGCCATCAAGTCTGCATCAGTAGGCTGCCTTCTCTGGACCCACAGTCTGGTAGATTTTAACTGGGAATCGATGGGCTTTTATTCAGTTGTATCTCAATACAGCGAATAAAATCAAGCTGTGTCCTTCTCCCTAGACTGAGTGCATGCCTGTACATTGACCAAATTTGCCCTTGTTTTTGTAGGTGCTTAGTGCATACTTAATATCTCTTTTTACCAGTGCACCTTGTGTTTAAGATATGATGGTATCATCTCAAAGTCTATTTCTACTGGGTCAGCCAGCGGCCCGGCCCTTTTGCTTAAACACAGAGAGATGTTGGCATTGTCGGGTCTGGGATAGACCTCTCACTCTTGTGTGATACTTAAATACTTTAAAGTCTCATGTATTGAAATAGGAGGGTACTGCTGTGTAGAGGAAAGTGCCAAACTGAAAGCTATTGATTTGGGCTGGGACCAGAGTAGATGGGGAGAAGTAAGTGCAAGTCTCAGAGAACAGCAGTATTGGCAGTAACATGGGAAGGAAGCACTCAGAGCGAGGGGAAAGAAATGTTTAAGTGCATGGAGAAAGGCAGTGGAAAAAATAATAATTTTAAGCTGTATTGGTTGTGTCCTCATGAAAATGCTCAGCATTCATGTATCTTCTGTATTAGTCTTTCATTTTTAGTTTGCTCTTCTGATCTCTGTTCCTCTGTGGTGGTGAGAACTGTTTTAAAATAGAGGCAGGAGAGAAGTTGACAGTCACTCAGTCCCACATACTGTAGCACACCCCCTGGCCAAAATATTGGAGTTGGGGTATGGAGAAAAGGGGAAAATTGATATTCTTGGTATAACTAAGAAGACTAAACTTTAATAGACTTTATATCTTGCAATACCCTACACTAGTGCAATCTTCAGAGAATAGCTGAATGCACATCTCTAATAGTAAGGCAGCACACAGTGAAGGTAATAGCTCTCCTCTGCTAATTTCTTGTCCTTGAGAAATGCTAATAACCATTCTTCTAGCACCTGCCTTTACAGACTTTGCAGGAAACTTTGGGAACACATCAGACTTTTCTTCTTTGCTTTCTGCAAGCTCACCTACTTATTTTATCCCTAAAATAATACCATGCTATCAGTTCCCCACCTCCAGACAGGAAGAAGGTAACCAACCAGCCTGAAGTTTTGCACTATTAAATTGTACATTTCAAAATAATTTCCTTCATTTCCTTTTTTCATTTGAAGTTACTTTTTTTAAGCTAGAAGTATTGCCATGAACACATGGAGGCCACATGTAGTCAAACACATAGACTGAGTTATAGGACTAGATCTGCTTATTAGGTTTTCAAAATAATCCTAGTTCTAAGAGACTTCAAGTACAAAGGTAACCAGAATTTTCCCTATGCAGATAACTTGAGTTAACCTAAACTGAAGGGAACTGGAGGAGAAATAAGTTGTTGCTCGTGGTTAATGTGACAGAAGTCTCTTGGGTGCTGAAGATGTCAAAGGCACAGCAACCCGATGCACTTGTAGAATGTCTTAACTGCCAGCAGAATGCTTACTGGATGTACTTCAGGAAAATATGTCACTTGAAATTTTGGTAGGAATCCAAACAAGTGTTTGCATTTACAAGAAACTTTCAGGGGTAATAGGAACCTGGGAAAAGCATAATGGAATTGATAAAAAAAGTGTAGGAGGGTTGGAGGATGAGTAACAGGGAGAAAGTTTGGGCGTTATGTAAACCCATTAACAAAGTTTTTTGTAAATCGAATACAATCAGCAAATCTTAGGGATTGATGCAAAGAGCCTGATGAGAAGAGGAATTTGGGACAGGTAAAGACAACTTGAGTGATCCATCACCTGCAGTCCCAGGGAACTTGTGTGACAGACATTGGTTCAGAGACCATTTACTCCGTGCATCCTACCTCAGATCCAACTTGTGAGTGTGGAAGAAAGGCTTTCAAATCTTCGTGCATAAACCACCCAAAGAGCTTGGGGATATGTTAAGTATTGGATTTGGAGGAGAGGGGTTAGGAGGTCATATTCGCTAAGAGAAATCAAACAAAAGAGCACCATACACAGAAAGGGATCAGTAGCCACCTCTAGACAAAAGGAAAGGATAACGAAGGATAGAGTTGTGAGTGTGTTAGGGTGGTTTTCCCAAAGGTAACGGAGTTAACTTTGTTGGAAGCTTCTCTCATTGCGTCACATCTGCACGATGTGGCACTTCAACACAAAGCCCAGCTTTTCCATCTAAGAGGACAAAGCTTCTTCCTAACCTTCCTCCTGTCTGAAAGGCTTCGGACTCCTCAACTCCTGTGCTTTCTCGCTGGGGGGAGGTACTCAGTTCTCCAGCCATGAACTAGAGGCAGAACATTAGGCAGAGGGTGGAGTTACTTAGACCCGGCTAGGAGGAGGGGGGGGGGAACCCAGCGCTGCCCGGCCGTCCAACCTCCCGCCACACATAATGGAGCCCCGCCGCCGTCGTCCTCCAACCTCGTAGCGATTAGGGGCGGGCGGAAGTGCGGGCGCGGCGCTCTGCCCTCGCTTCCTCCCCTCTCTACGTGCCCCGCCGGCGACGCGGCGCCCTCCCGTAGTCACGTGACCGCCCTCCAGGCGGCGCCTCTCGACGCTCTAGCTCCGCGCTCGCGCCGCTCTATCGCCCTGGAGGGCGGAGCGCCGCCCCGCGCAGGCGCCGTGGGCCGTCCGCGCCGCCGCCGCCGCGGCCTGTGGAAGCGCCGCGCTCCGCTCCGCGCCGGCCGCCCGCGGCGCCGCCGCCATGTACCCGGCCTGGGGCCTTTACGGGGCGGCGGGGCACTACCCGCCGCCGCCCACCTCCATCCCGCCGCCGCCGCTGCCCATTCCTCCGCCCAGCGTGCCGCCGCCCGCCGTGCCGCCGATGCCGTTGCCCAGCTACCCGCCGCCGGGCCCCGCGCCCCCCGCCGCCGCCCCTCCGCCGCCGCCCAGCGGTACCTCTGGCTTCCTCAGCCTGCAGGAGCAGCACCTGGCGCAGCTGCAGCAGCTCCAGCAGATGCACCAGAAGCAGCTGCAGTCCGTGCTGCTGGGCCCGCCGCCGCCGCCGGGGCCGCCCCCCCCAGGATTGCCCCCGCCGCCGCTGCCCGGCTCCTTCCCGGACTGGCAGCAACCGCCGCCCGCCGTGCCGCCGCCGCCCGTGCGCAGCTACCAGAAGCAGTTCTCCCACCGCGAGCCTCCCCCCGCTGCCCGCAAGCCGCCCCCCTCCGCCGCTTCCCGGGAGCGCGACGGCGCGGAGCCGCCCGCCGGCCACGGCGAGTGGGGAGAGCCCGCGCCTTCCGAGCCCGTGCCCATGGATATGGAGCTGTCGTCGCCGCCGCAGTCCCCGCAGCCCGCCGCGCAGCCCTACCTGCCCGCGCAGCCCTACCTGCCGCCGCCCGCCTCCTCCCCGCCGTCCCAGCCCTACCTGCCCCGCCCGCAGGCCTCGCAGCCGCCGCCCGCCTTCTCCGAGCCGCCCCCCTCCTACCTGGAGCCCCCTCCGGGCGGCTCCGCGCCTCCCTTCCTGCCGCCCCCCGCGCAGCCCTACCTGCCCCCTCCGCAGCCCTACCTGCTGCCCGCGCAGGCCTCTCCATCGCAGCCCGCTCCGCCCGGCCCCGCCGCCAAAGCCGCCCAGCCCCGCTTCACCCCTCCGCCCTCCTCCCTGCCCGAGGGGGGCACGGAGGGCGGCACGGAGCAGCGCGGCACCCCGCAGCCCGACCCGGCCACCATGACGCCCCAGGTAAGGGCTCCGTCCGGCTCCTGCAGGGTGCAGCGGTATCGCACGCACCTGTGGCGTGCATCGTGTGATTTCTTCATTCCCATCTGGGACCGTATGTCATGGTCGATCTGGTCAGTGCGGGGCTGTGACGGCCTATCGGCTGCGGCTAAAGCTCCACGAGTCTGCCTGCTGTGGTACCCCATTCCCTTTCTGGGTATATGCTTTCCACCGTATGGGTTTGATCTTCCACAAGATCAGACACGATGGTACGGAGCTTCTCAGGGAAATTCTCTGAAATAGTTTCGACGCTTGGTTTTTATGGTTAACTGTGCGATTTTACATGTGCAGTAGGGTTGAAATGACTGCCAAATGTTCGTCGGAGTGTGAGCGCATCAGTGCAGCTCTGTATGCATGAAGCTGGGGACAGTGCAGTTGGTGGAAGTGTGGACAGAGGCGTGCGGAGCCTCCAGCTGTGTGTGCAGCGTGCTTGGCCGCACTGGGGCTTCTGCAGCACTTCGCGGTCACCTCACATCGATCCAGCTGCAAGACTGAAGCAAAAATACTCTTAAGAGTGAATGGATTTTATTTAAGCTCAAAATACGCAGGTTTTTGACCAGTTGTTCTTTGGGTTCCGATTTGAAGCAGAGTTTGTAGAAATCTTGGTGTATCAGACAGAAGTCACTGAGATTAACTTTGTTAGTCGTTGAGCCATCTTAGTATCCGTTAGAATTCCATACCTGTGCAGAGGTAGTGATGGAAATGTATTGGTTTTATATTTGTACCATGCAGTTAATCCCTGCCTAGCAGAGGAGTGCTTTTAGTTCACAGGTGTAATGTTACAAGATTTTGGACGGTGCTAGTTAATCTCTTGCAGATACCAGTGGGGCTCATGTTTGATACCAAAAGCTTGACAAGTCAGATGTTGAAAATGAATAGTGTTGAAGGTGCTGCTGAATTCTTAAACTGAGATAGAGCGGTGAAGTAATTGTCCCCCGTTACGTATCCAGAAGTGTCATAAATGTTAGGAGGAGAGAAAACCAGATTACTGAGAATGTTGGGTCTTTGTCAGCATGACTTTACAGCCATTGCAGCGTGCAGAGAACTGGGTACTTTGAAATCCCTTAGTGGTGTGGGCTTATGTTGCTCAGAGCCGTGCTTCTGGTGGCGTGTTGTGGTCATGTTTGTTGTGGTGCTGATTTCAGACTCTGTAATGCAATAGGCGTAGTCTCTTGGTCAGCTGAAGATGGAGTAAGTGTTTAAATAATGAACTTGCTATCCAGACTCTTCTACATTACATCAGTGCTTCTGTTCTGTTCAGGAGCTACGGAAACCCATGTTTTCACTTTTCTCTCACTTCCCTGTTAGAACCTGCAGGGCATGTATTACTGACTTCATCTGCTGTGAAAACTATGAGACAGGATACGTTGCTGCGCGTGAATTTCATTCTGTGAATCGCTGTTCATACCATGATTTTCAGCCCTTTATCCAATTGTTTGAGGAGGAGGTTGTGGAACTCTGGATGAAGAGAATTCCATGACGGTGGGACAGTGGTCATTTCTCTAGAAGCACAGCATCCGGCACTGTTGTTCTAAGTCACCTTATAATGGTGTTTGCGAGGGATAAATGTAATAATCTTTTGTGTAACTGTATAGCCTGCTCCTCCCTGGTGCTGAAACTTACTGACCTCATCTCCAAGTTGAAGCCTTTACAGAAGTATTTTGAAAAAACGCATTGTGTCTGCTAGGCTGTTAGCAGTGGAAACCTGCAGTCCCGTTCTGAGTGTCAGGTGGGCTCTTCGAGGAAGCTGTGTTCCGTAAAGAGCTGCCTGCCACCAGCTTTAAGTCTGTGTCCTGCTGGGCTGATTGATGGCCTGGCATTTCTTTATTAGAAAAGGGAGAGAGCCACTGGTTCCTGCTTGGGTCTCTAATATGCACAGTCCTGTGAGTGTTGAGATACTCCTCTTTAGTCTGTTATTCTTTACATTAGTGGCATCTCACAGTGCTTTGAAGCTGCTGGCATGTATTGACAGTGCTCTGATTGTAGCCTGAAGTATTTAAAACTGAAAGCTGAATCACGTCTTAGATGGTGAAATCTTTGGATGGAGACATATCTTGCTACCCTTTCAGCTGTTGAATGTTAAATGTAGAATCACAACATTATTTGGGTTGGAAGGGACCTCTAAATATCCCCTTTAAGCCCCCCTACCATAAGCAGAGACACCTTCCACCAGATCAGGCTGCCCAGGGCACCATCCAACCTGGCCTACAACACCTTCGTGTCTCTGGGCAGCCTCTGCCAGGGCCACGCTACCCTCTGAGTAAAGAATTTGGTTTCCCCCTAATACCTAATATAAATGCCTCTTCTTCTTGTTTAAAGCCATTCCCCCACGTCCTGTCACTGCACACCTTGATGAAAAGTCCCTCTCCTGCTCTCTTGTAGGTCCTCTTCAGGTGCTGGGAGGAATTGAATGTAATCAGAATTCAGTTTATAAGTAACTTTCACTGATTTTTGGTTCAGTTTTGTTTTGTTTTTCTCCCAACTGTCATTCAAATATTTCCACCACAATATCTCTGCCCTCATTTTCACACTACTTGTCTGTGTTCTCTGTTCACACTCATCATCTTTTTTGAACGTTTTATCCTTTTGTACTGCTCTCCTGGTCATATTTGTTGTCCTCCTTTTTCCCCTAAGTTAGTCTCTTAGTAAGTACACATATTTGCTAGGAATAAAAAGCAGTAAAATTAGTGAACATGGCACTTAGCACATGCCTCCAGTACTTGGTCATTTTCCTGCTTTTTATTTTTGTTTTCCTTAATTGAAGGCTCTTTGGAGTGGGAAATAAATCCTTTTGTGTCTTCTGTGCCTCACAAAGTGGTATCTGAATTTTGATTAAATCTTTTTTTTACGTTCACTGCAATACTGTTGATAATGAAGTGAGCTTTTTCTCAAAACAAATATATACATTTTTATAGAACATGTTTCTTCTGCATGATTTTTAGTGACTATTGGGAATCAATGTTTGTGATTTTTTTCCTCTGAAAGCCATTTGTCTTAGAAAATTTCTGTTTATTGTAGGAACAGCAGCAATACTGGTACCAGCAGCACTTGCTTAGCCTACAGCAAAGAGCAAAAGCCCATGCTCAGGGACAGCAGCAAATGAAAGGCCCAGGAGTAGGGAAGGATTCATCGGAACAGAGAGCGAAGCCTGAAGAAGGGAAAATGAGTGCTTCAACTCCACAGTCTGAACCTCCTCCAATTAATGAATCCCTGCCTCCTGCATCTAAGGAAGATGAGTCTTCTCTTACATCCACTGAAACTCAGGTAGGCTTTGCGGAGAGATGCTGCTCAGTGTGTTGTGGTAGATGGGTTAAAACCCAGGAAAATATTGCCATCATATTCTCATATACTCTGTAACAATATGTGTGGTAAAATGATGTTAAAAGAACATTTGTTAAGGCTGTACCAATAAATTAAAAAAATTCACTCCTCACATTTAGACTTACATACACACACACAAGTGCACCAAGCTTGACCCACTTGCACCTTCTCCAATACTGTCATCTTTGTCTGTGAGAAACTCATTGTGACGCTAAGCACAAAATCAAGTACTCTGTAAATGTGGAATGCTGTACTTAAGATGCTGTTTTTCAGTACTTCTCTTGCTGGTTTTCAGTTCTGGCTCTGTGTGTTGTAGTTTGTCTGGAAGCCAAGAACTTTGTACAGAGTATTTTGTATTTTGTCAGAGTGCTTAGTGAAGTTACTAGGTAATGGATGGAGGTCATTATTTCAATGTTTGAGCAGATTACTGTAGTGCAGTAGGCTCTGCTTTAACTTAGGATGCGCATGTTCCCACCAAGCAGCAGAATTATGCACTTGGAATTACTTTGTTTTATCATGAAAATGCACAGTTGTCTCACTGCATTTACTGTGAGTAGCACAGAGCAGATCTGCGTTAATCTCTTACCTGCTGTTAGGTTCTGTATGTACAAAAACCCTAATCCCCATCTGCTTAACCTTTAGATCAGATACACAGGAATGAAGGAGATAAAAATCAGAACACTGAAATACAAAGTGATAAGATAATGAAAGCTGAGAAGATTCTTGTAAACTGGATAGCAAACAAGTGTTTTTCTCTTCTGATAAAAGCAACCTTCCTTTATTTATAGTATTTGCCTGTTTCTCTAGCTTAATATTGATCCTCCTGATGACCCAGAGGAAGATTTGAGATTGCAGCAGTTGCAAGCAGCAGCAGCTCAATGGCAGCAGCATCCCCAGCACCGAGTTGGATTTCAGTACCAGAGAATAATGCAGAAGCATGCCCAGCTGCAGCAGATAGTACAGCAGTATCAACAAATCATGCAGCAGCCTCCACATCTACAGGTGAAACATTCAGGAGACGGTATTTGGTATACTTCATGGGTGACCTAACACTCACGGTCTGCTGAAAAAATGAGTAGTTTAATAATTTCTCACGGTTGGCTTATCTGTCTGACTCCTTTTTCTGCATGGACAGAAGTCTATATCGCTGTTTCCTATTATCGCTCAACTTCAGAATGAAAAAAATAGCCTGAGAGGTGACGACGAATCTTTAGCGGGATGGCAAAAATAAGAATTTACACTTGTAAGATTTTCAGGCATATCTGAACGATACGATAGCAGAGTTGAATATAATACAAATCTTACTCAGCTTTTAACATTTTCCTGCTGTAGAAATCATTCAGGAGAAAGTGAGCAGGTGATTCTGTGAAGTAATTTGGTAGCTGCTCTTTTTTGTAATTCTGAGAAACGTACAGTGGTGAAGTAAAAGCCTTAATAACAAATTTGGATAATTATGTCACTGTTGAAACCTTTAAGCTTTTAAGTAGATGTTAATTACTGTATTAGTTGAACCAGCTTTTTCTTAATTGGAAGAATTTGTATGTGAAGCTTTTATTTGTAGCTTTAAAAAAATCTGGAAGCATAACCCCCAGAATAATAGAAAAGATGAAGGCCATCAATATTAGCGCCTGAGGAAAAACTAACTTCACTGTGCAAATTATGTCATGTGGCAAAGGTTTAAAGAAAAACAGCTGCTTGCTGCTGAAGTAACTCTGTGCAGGTTACTAGGTTTAGAAACTGAAGCCTTGAGAAGTAGTCATGTACTGCGTATAGTGGAAGTGTGAAGGTTGATTTGGGCTTTTGTAGCTGTAGTTAGCATTAAGTAATATCACAGCTTGGAGGACTTTGATTGTAGCTTTCTTCTGCTTTCCTGCATAGAACAGTATAACCTTTTTATACATAAACGTTTGCTCTCCAGTGATACATTGTGTAAATTGATGTTAGATGTCAGAGTTTGCTTTTGTTTGGATGTTGTTCTTCCTCAAGTATATGCACAAGTCAGAAGTTGTGATAGGAGGCGTGATGCTAAAATGCATGGCTCTGATGGTAACTCAGAAGGTATTTTGACGTTATCCCTGTATTCTCATTGTAGACCATGTCAGTGGAGATGCAACTGAGGCATTATGAAACACAGCAAAAACAGTTCCAGCAGCTTTATAAAGACTGGGAGCGATCAATGAACCAACAGTGGCAGCATCAGCTTCAAACCTATCCTCATAAAGACCAACTTCAGGAGTATGAAAAACAGTGGAAAGCGTGGGATGAACAGATGAAGGTCACTCAGTCCCATCTGCAGGAGAAAGTGAGCTCGCTTCAAAATTTGAAGAACCAGTATCCTGCAAATGTTTCACTTCCACCTCCATTTGTTCCGTATTCCCAGTCTGCTCAGGGTGGCATTCCTGTTATGCCTCCAACTTTGCCTTCAACTACACCTCCACTGGTTCCCCCACCTCTGTCTTCTGTATCTCAGTTATCCAACTCCTCTGTCCCTTCAGGATCCAGTTCTCAAAACAGTCAGTCTACTGAAACACCAAGGCCAGCTCTGCTTCCCACTCCTGGTACCTATGCATCAAAAATGTCTACTTCACCTGTGTATTCAGCTTACCATTCTCAAGGAAGTTCATCCTTCAGCTCTTCAGACCACGGGAAGTCTCAAGTTCACCATAATAAACAAACTGAGCAAGGATGCGGGGAGCTGAAAACCCCTTCTGCATTGTCTTCATCATACACACCTACCATGCAGGATAAACCAGTGAGATCAGGTGGTTTGCTTCCAGATCCTCCCAGATCAGCACGTTTTGAAGGCCCCAGAGGTCCTCGGTAAGGATGATTTTTTGATCTGTACACATTTGATGCTAAGTGCATTTTGGTGATATATTAAGAAATGAAACCTTATTCTCAAACTTTCCTGAGGTCGTGTGAGTTGTGTTTGACAGCGGTTTTGTTCTTAATGTATGTACATTATGGCCTGGTATATGGCCTATGGTATTTATCTGATTAAAGCAAAGATAAGTAAATGCAGTTCACCTAATCATTACCTAAAGCAGAACGCTTTTTTTTTTTTTCTCTAGTAAAATGCTTTGACATGCTGCTTCCTTGTAATTGTCAGAGGCATAATATTCCTTCTGTGAAAATAGGAAAGATGCTGTAAATACTTCATGCATCTTTGCAGTCTTTAGCTTAAAGATGATAACTAACATTTGGAAGAATGACACTTTATGAAAAGCCATATAAATTTCCAGCATTTCATGTGTGGTACTTGGAACATAACGTAGGAATATCTATAGCAGAAGTGTAGAGGGATTGCTTTTAAATCATTGCTGTAAATGATAGCACTTTAATGTGCACGTTCTGAAAGGGGTTCAGGAAACTATTCAGATATCTATTCAATTGAATGCACTACAGCTGAATATAGTAGCTTGTTACTAGAAATTCAGTTTTGAAAAGAGTAACAATTAGTCCTTGCAATCTAAATTCGTTGATTGCAGGAAGAAATGAAAAAACTAGGAGTGCTTCACCCGTCCTTTTTCTTTAACTTTTCTTAGTGCAAGAGAGTTCTGTAGGTACATCATTTTTCTATTTGCTGTACTATCCAAAATGGCTGCCTGATAAGAGTGGTGGTCTTTGTCTTGCATGCAAATCAGTGTTTTTCCACGAGTACTACTACTTAGCATTCAAACAATTATAAATGAGAAAGAAGAAAAGAAATAAAGATCTGAGCCTTTGCCTAACACTAGGATTCTCTGTGTTTTGTGTAACATCTGTTGGTTTTGATTTTGAACGTAACTGTCTTTATCAAGGTGGAGTTTTATTGAAACTTAAATCTGAATTTGGTCTAGTAGGTGCTGCCTTATACTCTAAAAGTCAGTGTTCTGTGTCTATGTTGTTTCATATCTGCTATGTGCTTCGACCTAAGATCTTGGTTTTGAACTGTTTTCTTTCCATAATTGACATGATACCGGTTTGCAGAGACATCTGTTCTACCTGACTGTTAGTTCAAGTCTGGTTGATGTGATGCCTACTGAATTTAAAAAAAAAAAAAAAAAAAGCCAACAATTTATTCCATTAAATTGTTTCTATCCTTGCATACTCTGCTAGGTTTTTATGATTGTATCGTCATGTTTGTTTGCATTGTCTTTGCTTTTGGAGTGTTCATTCATGTATCCTAACTTGTGAAGTATTAGCAACGTAAGTTATTTTTTTTATAGCTTTCAGTGATTCTCTATCTCCCCATGTGTTTTATAAAAAACAAGTGTCTGGGGATCAGAAATCCAGTTCTTGGTTGTACAGTTAGGCACAGACTGTTTTATAATTTGCTAGCGCCAATCATTTTTTACATGTTCATTGATTGAGAGCTCAGTATTGTGTGACAACAGGCTATGGATAATCAAGAATTTCTAGAAAGTGTCTACAATGGCTTTATTTCTGAGGATACTTGAAGTATTTAAGTAGCATGGTAACTTTTATGCATTTTTATATTGTAATTGTACAACTGTTCTATGGCTTTCCCAAAAATCTGTTTACTGTTCTCAGTATCAGCAATAGAAATAAATTTTTAACTGAACTTGTGATAAATTAAATATGTAGTTTGTCACAGGTAATGATTAGACGTACAAAGAGACACCCACTGGCTCTATTTTAGCAATTTCCGTTTCTCAAAAATATATAGAATTACCTTAAACTAATTTTCAGAATTTAGGGGATGGAGTACATCTTACAGTATGCAAACTTTTCTTCTAGGTCTACTTTTGATGCAAACATGAATCCTTATAAAGCACGGTAGCAAGATATCTTAATTAATTTTTTTTCCTTTATCCTCTTCATCTTGACCTCCCTCACCCCAAACAAAAGGCAGTTTTGTTCCAAAAGAAAATGTGCTTTCTACTTTTTCATCTTAGATTAAGAGGATTATTGAAATTCTTTGACATTGTATAAATGATCTAATTTGGTAAATTGTTCACTGAGACATTTCTGCAGCAAGTCAACTGATGCTGGTAGGTAGGCAGTAATGAATTCATATCCAGTGAGACACAACTATGAATCCCAAACATCCAAGCAATTTGACTTCAGGCATAAGTTCTATATTTTGTGTAAAATGACTTAATTTGTTGTAGCCTGCTAGGTAAATCAGTATCGGTGCATATGCTTAAAGGTTGGATTTTTGATTGTGATTGTATGAACTGTTCTTCTTACTTGTTTGCTTGACTTCTTGTGTTTAAGCAAGGGCAGTTGCAGATGCTCTCAAAAGGAATTCAGAAAGAGATGCCATAAAAAAGCACTTTTAGACATACTGTCTTGCTATTGTCTTCATAATATCACAAACTGTTACAGAAAGAATCTGTATCTGTAGATTTTTCTGTATGCCATTCATCACCATAGTTAAGTAAGCTTGTTGCATAGTATTAAAGCAAAGGCTCAACAAGATCTATTGGTTTCAACAAAACTGAAAAACTAAAACTTTTCTCATTTGAGTTTGGAATGTTTGTGGGGTTTTTGTTTGTTTGTTTTTTTTTTCCTTTTTTTTAAGTCACATTTAAATCCTGAGATACTTAAGTTTCCTTCTTAGGGTCTGCAACTGGTTTAAATTTCTTCATCATACAGTGTTGAAATGGAGATTCTCCATGCTTCCATATTGGTTCAAGTGGATTTGTTTCTAAGGCACACTAAAGTACATCAGTTAATTATGGAGGTGTTAATTTTTTTTTTTTTTTTTAGAGTACAGTTTGACATATTCATGTGAGTAAAATTGCCTTTATTTCATGTACAGATTTGATGGACCTCGAGGAAGAGGATATGACAAATTTGAAGGCTCAAGACCAAGAGGGCCCCGTTTTGACTCGCAGCGCTCAGAAGGACACAGGTCACGTTTTGACCGACAGAATACTGATGGACAGCATACGAGTAGATGGGGTAATATCCCACGTGGACCAGCAGGACAATTTTATACTTCCCAAAATACATCACATGCGCACGGTTCTCGACCTGGTGGTCCACGGTGGAGGGGGCCTAGGCCTCATTTAGGACAGCAGCAGTCACAAACAGACTCAAGATCAGAAAACAAAGAGCCTTTTACAGACATAGCTGGCAATCAGCAGCAGACTGTAAGTGGAACGCAATCTCCTCCTGATGTGAAGAGTACCAGTTCCGTTGAGCCAAATGAAGACCTGGCAAACACTCAACAGGAACCATCCAAAGCTGAAGTCAAAGAAACCACTTCAGACCCTCCTAAAAAATGGACATGGAGTTCACATGATCCTAATGAGCAAGTAGAAGAGTCCAAAGCAAGTACTTCACCTATTTCGAACCAGAATTCAGCATCCCTTTCTAGTAACTCTGTAACTTTGCAGTCAGGTGTTGCAAGGACAGGAGGTGCAGTAACCCCTGTAACAGGAAACGAGGATCTGGATTCCACAGACAGTCAGCTGCTTGATTCTGATAGTACCCAGGGCCTATCTGGGCCAGAAGACAGAGGGAAAGGGTCTTTCATGCATGAAGATAGAGGCAAGGGGCATATGAACAGAGGAAGAGGACAGGGCAGAGGGCAGGGAGATGGCCGTGGCTGGGGAATGGGCCGAGGCCGAGGGATGGGCAGGATGGATGGCGGCCGGGGAATGGGCAGGATGGATGGCGGCCGAGGGATGGGCAGGATGGATGGTGGCTGGGGAATGGGCAGGATGGACGATGGCCATGGCTGGGGGATGGGCAGGATGGATGATGGCCGTGGCAGAGGATACATGTACAGAGGCAGAGGGCAGGGGAGGCAGGCATCCATCCGTGGCAGGGGGATGTTCAGGAGAGCAGGCAGCAGGGAGAGGATGCCAGATGGGCGGTCAGGCAGCAGGGAGAGGATGCCAGATGGACGATCTGGCAGCCGAGAGAGGATGATGGGTGGCCAGTCTGATAACCGGGAGAGGATGATGTCTAGCCGAGACAGAGAGCTAGCTGGGCGGCCAGGCAGCCGGGACAGGGGGCAGCGGGCAGGCAGCCGGGAGAGAGGCCCTGTCAGGCGGGCAGGCAGCAGGGAGAGGGAGCCCATGCGGAGGGCAGGCAGCAGAGAAAGAGTCCCGGTCAGGCGGGCAGGCAGCAGGGAGAGGGTCCCTGTCAGGAGGGCGGGTAGTCGTGAGAGAGGTCCTGTCAGGAGGGCGGGTAGTCGTGAGAGAGGTCCTGTCAGGAGGGCGGATAGCCGGGAGAGGGAAGCAGGAGGCAATATGGATAAACCAAGTCACCTAGGAGATGACCCTGACAATATGCCTCCTTACCATCGAGATGAGACGGTCAGGGGTTCTTGGAGTCATGAAGATGAGAGAATGCACGAGGAGTTTCCTTTGGATAGTAGAGATGACCCTTCAATGGAGCACGAGCATATGGATGACTGGGAAAGAGAACGATACTGGAGAGATCACAACTCAGATTATCAGGATGATTCTGTAGATCCATATGATAGAGATGACAGGCTGCCATCTCACCATTCAATGCCTCCGTTATCTCCACTACCACCACTACCTCATTTGTCATCTGATCATGACAGACGAGATTCATGGTGGGATGACTGGAAAAGGCCAAGGGAGAGGGAACTAGAGAGAGATCTAGATAGGACTGGGAGATCCTCAGACATTTATGATCAAGATTTGGACAGAGAATGGGATAATAGAGACTGGGACATGAGACCTATGGATGACAGAGAAATGGGAAATCGTGACCTGGATATTCCCCCTCTACCACCACTACCACCCCTTCCACCTCTGGACAGATATCGTGAAGACAGGTGGAGAGACGATAGGAATAGAGACCATTATGACAGAGACCTCCGTGACAGGGGTGATCTGAGAATTCGAGAGTATCCAGAGAGATATGACACATGGCGGGAGAAACAAGACTTCGTTCCTGAAAGGAATGACTGGGAGAGGGAACGGTTGTCAGATAGGTGGTATCCAGATGATGGAGACAGAGTACGTTCTTTAGATGGTCAGCTGGATTCATCCCTTCTTCCACCTTCACATTCCTCTGATATGCTGGGATCAGATTCCAACCTGGACTCAGAACAGTCCTTGGGGGGAGTGATGGTCCTGAGCCAAAGACAACATGAAATAATTTTGAAAGCTGCCCAGGAACTCAAAATGCTTCGGTGAGTTGCCTGATTCTGTCACATTTGGAGGGAAAAATAAGTAGATGTTAAGGTTTTTTTTTAATCCATTTTCATACTGTTGCATGAGCTCTAGAATGTAGAACTTCTGAGCTAGTATACTTCAATTGCATGGTATTGAGTGGGAGATGTTAATTTCCCTTTGGACTTCTTCGTGATAAATGTTTCTTGTCGTGCATTAGTATGTTCTGATGAGTTGACTTGTATTTCTGACCTATCTTGCCTTTCTTATTTCCAGTGCAAATTAAATATTCTACGTTTGCCAAGAAGTAGCTAAATGTTGATGACCATAGATTTCTTAGGGACTGTGAATCCACATCTAGTTTCAGCTGTTAAATAGGCAAGTCAATCATACTGTAGCTTTAGCCAGTCAAATGGAAGATTGGATGTGGATGAAGTTTTCAAAATCTTGAATCAGCGATGGTTTGCCTCTGAGATTGAGTTTGGTGATTTTTTTGGTGATTTTATCATTTTTGTTTTGTTCTTCAACTGTTTACTTCCTTCTCTCATGCTACCTTTTTCAAGAGCACAAAATATACATTTATAAGTATTCTCTTTTTATTTTGCTTTGCATATAAGAAGTATTAATTTTAAAGTTGGGTTCCTATGTTGAGGGAGTGCACTTCGTGTATTTGTAGAACAAATGACTAAGAAGCCTTGTTTGACATCAGTCTGTTTCCAGTTCCATTAGGCATCTCACTTATGTGGCTTTCCAAGCTTGAGAGCAGTGTTCATTGTCTGGTTGAAGAAAACGTTGTGCTGATGTAATTTCACGATCTTAGCAAGCTCTTGGAACCTCCTTTTTGGATGTTCATTCACTAATGGAGTTGCAAGATAGGTGCCATGAAAATGAACCTGTTGCATGGTGCTTTTTATGTTTTTGCTTAAGTATGTTGTTATTCCAACTTCAGCTGACCCATAAAGTATTTAAAGCAAAGCTAACGGAATAGTTTGGTGCTTCTGCCAAGAGATGGTCCTTGTTTCTTGATTTCTTCTCCCATTTGTACATTAATAGCTTAACTTCTTTTCACCGTAGAATGGCAGTAGAAGCTCATGTGGAACTAGTTGTTAGGACTATCTCTGTCACAGCTTTCAAGGATGAACGTATTTTTTCTTAAATAATAGAGCATTCTCCCATTGAATAGGGCATTTTCCATTAATAACTTTTCAGTATCTGTCCACATCACCTGACCAACCTTTCCGTTATCCTCACATGAGCTTGTTGATAATTACTTCTTAAAATTCCATTATCTTCAGATGAGTTTGGTAATTGTTTTAAGTAGTCATGTCAGAGTCTACATTGGAATGATTCCTAATTCACATAGTGGAAACTTTAATTTTTGAATACTGCTTGCTTTTTAATTAAGGAATGGTTTTTGTTTGTTTTCTTTTTATAATGTTCCTTCATTTGAACTCTAGCATCCTCAGTGAATAATTTTGTCCAGCTTGGTTGGTATTGCTTCTAGGGATCAACATGTGACTAGTAATCTGCAGGATATGAGTACAAAACAAACTCAAAATGCGAAAGTTTACCAAGAACTCATTTTAGAAAGCATCTCCTAAACTCTCTAAGGATTTAATAGGCATTTATTGCAAAATAAGTAATAGAATAATATATTCTTCTGCATAAGAAATATCCTAGGGTTCAGAAAATTAAGACACAGAAAAAGGAAAAGAACACAGGCCTCCTATACAAGTGTTTTATTTGCAATTTGGTGCATGGGTTTTGGTGCATAAAACATATTCATGAGAAAACCAGAACGAAGTTTGTACTTTATTTAGTGAAGGAGACAGAGGTCAATGTGACTCATCCTCTTTGTGAGTTACTGAGAAAGAGCTTAGGATTGACACCGAGTAAAGATGGTAGTTTTAATTTTGCAAGGAAGATATTACGCTGAAATAATGAGCAGTTAAAACAAATGTTTAGTTATCACCATTACATTAAACCATGTTGAACAATACAGAGGGATTTTGCAGTTTTCTTGAAGCTGTTTTGTTTTCAAACTTGGAAGATTACTAAGCACGTGTCCCATATGGCAGGCCTTAATTGCATGCAGAAATGCAGGAAGAGTAGTTTTTAAAGTGAGGGTAGAACTGTACTTTGTGAACCATTGCGTAAGTGAATAATTTTATTAGAGCTGAAATACTTAAGCATAGAAATGAATATGTTATTTGTAAGAAAGTAGATATACATGTCTGAGTCACTAAGAAGGAGAAATATAAATATGATAATATTCATACTATTGTTTTTTAAATTGGATATGAGGATATTCTTAAAATTAGCAAAACAGGTACTTTGCATCAGGTTCTTATGAGCAGGTGACCGCCATCTGATTGGTAGAGACAACTTTAAGGAGAATATTTTTTTTGTTGTTGTTTTTAAACTTCCTTGATCCAAGAGCTACACTAGTAGTATGGTGCATAATTGCTTTCATATCCAAAGGTACAGCCTTCATCTGTCTTTGTTTTTATTGTGTATATGACGGCGCACTAGATGCTGCATACCATTCTATATTTATCGTGTGGTTTATTTTTCATAAGCCTGGCATAAAGAACACACAAGCGCTGGCAATTGCTCAGTTTACTCTTTGGACTAATGCAGCACATAGGAGCCCCTTCTGTGAGCCACATTGCCCTTGCATTGGATGCTGAACAGAGGCAACACTGGTCAGGATGGCCTCTGTTGTGCTTAGTACAGAGGGATCCTGCTCTAAGTTGTTTTTTGGGCACTGCTGTAAAAACATGCAATTAATATGAACAAAGAGTTACTACAGTTGGAATAAATAAATAAAGCCAGGTAAACCAATGTGAACGAAAACTGAATGCATATTGAATAGAAGTTTGTAATCTGGTGGTTGCATTATTCACTGCTGCCCTGTTTTCTGCTCCATGAAACGAGAAAATGAAAGCTGACATCCCCACTTTGTTTTTAAATGTTGTTGTGTCTGTTGTGCTTTGTGTTGGCCTCAGTCTTGTTAGCATGCAACCTTGAGTGAGTCCCAGAGCACTTAGGCATATGTCCATGGGGCTTCACATTTACAGGTGCTGGTGTAAAATAAAAATCCATCTTTGCTCTTTACTGTTGAAGCAGAGCGGTTCTGGCCAAGTTCAGAGGAAGTCTGTGGCGAAAAAGGAGGCAGCTAATATATAAATATCTCAATGGCTAATAAGGTGGATGTGAAACAGGGATTTCTCAATCAGTGTTGACCATATAATGCCATGTTCTCACTTAAACAACAGTCTGATATAACTTTCTTGTGATTCATGTGCAGAGAGCAAAAAGAACAGATGCAAAAGTTGAAAGAGTTTAAACCTGACATTTCCACGCAGGACTCTCCAAGATCACAAAACACAGGCACGAGGCCGGGTGCCTTTCAGGTAAATCCATCTCAAGACAATGTAACGTGCTGGTAGTGATTGCTATCCATGTGAATTTCACATAACTTCTGTGCTATGATGATCAAACCTCTCTGTGAAATTACCTCCCCAGCAGTCCTTACAACTTTGCCTGTCTTTTGTTGAGGCAAAGCACCTTTGTGATTTCTTCAGACTTTCCAAAGTCTGTCTTAGTTGTTCAGTTCACTGCTTCCAAGCATGGCCCTAAGGAGACAGTAGTTCGTGAGGTTTGGCATTCTAAATTGCTGCAGGACGATGGTAAAGAAGAGCTGAGCTCTTACAAAGAAAGTTCTTAAGGCTCATGAGAACACCCTCCTTTTCCTCACCTCACTAGGTGGGGATGCTGTCTTTGAATAGTAGATTGCTCTACTTTCCCTGCTTTATGGGCTCTTTATTCTTTGAAGTTGAGAGGAAAGAACATTGAGGACAGTTCCATCAGAAACTCAGATAAAGTGGGTGTTGGTTTGCTGTTGGTTTTCTTTATTAGGAGTTCTCATTACCATCTAGAATATTGTGAAGTGCTTGAAAGCTAACATTTATGCACTTCTCTGCCCTCTATGTTGTGATATAATTTATTGTTCTGCTATTTCATCTTCTAGTTGGTCCTGAGAACTCTTCCCAGATGCTTTAATTTGTATTTTGATATCTCACACCAGGTTAAAAAACAACTGAACTTCTGCAGTCGTATTTACTCACATTTATAAAGCCTTCCTACAATTTTGTTACATGTATGTTGAAGGAGATACTGAGTTGATGCACAGACTTTATTTTTGTGATGTCTTAGCCCAAAAGTTACTGGTACCAATAAACTTGGCTGTACTGACCTGTGATCCTGTCCTTTAGCCAGGCCAAACTGTCTTTGTCCCTCCTCCCAGATAAGCATTACACTGTGAATGAGGCACTGCAAGTTTTCTTTTTGCCTTGCTGATGTCTTTCTTGTTTAGTGTCCAAAAGGCAAGTAATAGAACACATTTCCTACCAAGAACTGCAAACATGATGACATCTTTAGGAAGTGACTTTACTCCTTAACTTTGGTATTTTGTATCTCAGAGTACATCCCTCTGCCTGGAGGTTTTCAAACAACTGTTATCTTTATTAAGATTTCTGCTGTGTTTTTGAACTTAAAGCTTCGCTTGTATCTACAACTGTTCTCCAAGTTCTGTTGCATTGTGCTTATGAGGCTGCCTGTAACTTGGCTGCTACTATGATGCTGAAAAAGCTCTTATGACACAGTATGTGGTGTTGGGTTCAAGAAGGGATTTTATTTTTTCATTGGGCAACGCCATCCCATTGACCAGATTGCATTAAGAGTTTTCCAGGTGGTACTGCTCTCTGGGTTTTTTTCCAGGGGCTTCCAGGAAGAAGCTGGCCTTACCAATCCTTTCGTGCCTCATCAAGTTGGCCCTACTTCTAGACTATTTCAGCCTCCTCACTGACAGCAGGAATCTTTGGGAATTAAACTGTAGACGCTTTTGAGCTAAGACTGGCCTACTGGAGCTTAAATTGTTATTTATTTATTTATTTAAAGAAGGTAGTACCTAAGCATTCATGTAGTGAACAAACACCGAATTAATTGAGGCTGCCAGTTCTTGAGATACTGTGCTCCTACCTATAGCTCCTTGCTGAAGGTACTATATAATTTGATTACAGATTGCCGTTGTGCTTACTGACTTAGAATGGGAGAAGGTTAGATGACAGATCTCTATTTAAAGTGCTTTCTGCATCTAGGTCTCTTCTCAGCTATCTTCAGAGGCACCATTAGAAGCCCAAGCTATTAAACCTTCTCCTGCTGTTATTATAAAGCCTCCCGTGTTGTTCAGACAGCCCACCCCTGTGACAAGACCACCTGCCCCACTGGCAAGGCCTGCTACAGCTATGACAAGGCCACATACTCCAGTTTCTACTCCAACTACAACCCCAAGTCATGGTCAGTCTTTAAAACCATCACCTTCTGCTGTGGAACAGGAACGCTGGGATGAAGATTCTTTCCACGGACTCTGGGACACAAATGAGGATAAAGGAGCAAATATGGAATATGAGTTACGTAAACAGGAGTCAATGATGCCTCCACCTGTATCCTCGCCTGTGAAAGTTCCTGCTGTTCACACCTCTGTTCCATCAGCTGTGCCAGGATCACTGCCCCCAGTTGTTCCACCAGTTCCTAAACCACCTGTAATTCAGCAGACTGTGGATTACGGCCATGGACGAGGTGAGTATTACAGTGGCCGTATTTGTTCTGTAATTGAGAGAGAGTTCTCTCTTAGCTTCTTTCTAAAGAAGCATGCTACGCAATGTATGCTTTATATATGTTGCAGCTGACATCTAAGCTGTGTATGCTGTTATCTAATGCCAAGCAATGCAATTTTTAATGACTCAGTAACGTCCAGTCTTGTTTAGTGTTTTCTGTAATGCTGTGATAATGAGCTTTCTGTGTGAACTGGAATCTACCTCTAACAAACACCAACTGATGTGATCACGTCAACATGTTATATTTAGATTGATACTGATACTTTCCCTTAATCTCTTTAATAGCTGAGTATGGGAGTAACTGATAGGAAGTGTTTTGGATTGTTACAGTTCTGAGGAGCAACTTACAATCTGCTTTAAGTTGCTAATGTTTGTGTTGTTTATATACTGCTTAATAGGTACGAGGTACCCTCTTCAACAGTACCTAGAGCCCCCTGGAACCAGTGTCCTGGTTCTGAGGGGCAAGAACACTTAACAGGCATATAAAACCTACTCAGTGAAAGCTTATCTAAACTAAAATTGAGTACTAGTTTTTCATCAATTTTTTTTCATTCTGAAAGCTCTTAACAAAACTGAAATCATGTCATAAAGAAGTTCATAAACTGAATTGTTGTCATTTAAAGAACATTTTTTCTCTTTAAGATGCCATACTTTGTAAGTATTGAAGCCATATTGATTTCAATCAGACATTTTACAAAAAATTGTTTTACGAAAAACTGTGACCGTTAGGAATCTTAAGTGATCATGTAGTACAGAAGTTCTGTGAGTTACTGAAAGTTTCATATCTTAAGGTTTATAATCTAACTGCATGTGGTACCTGAACTCATCCAAAGAAATTGTCACATTGTTAAGATGAGGAGGTATGCATGCTTACGCACACACGGTTCAGATTTTTTAATAAACCATTCTGTTCTGTATGTGTGTTTAGTTCTTTCTGCATTGTTTATTAAAAGAAATTTGGTAAGTCATTTCAGTTATTTCTAAAGCCATTCACTGATTGCTTTTCACAACAGAGGAAAGGAAATGGAAGGAGGGTATTTTAAGACCTAAATTGTTTTCTGATTATTTCTAACTAGATATAACCACCAGTAAAGTGGAACAGATTCCATATGGGGAGAGGGTAACTCTGCGTCCAGAACCTCTACCAGAGAGGCAAACATTTCAAAAAGGTAGGGAGTGCTTGGTTACCTCGCAGACCATTGGTTAGCTCTTCAGCAAGGTTATAAGGCACTAGAAGTATATTTTAAACAAAGTAACTTCTGCTTTAAGTCTGGAACTACTTTATTTTCTTCAAAGACACTTCATAATAACAGTTTATATTGTCCAGTGAAGTAATACAGCCAATGACCAAGACACTTTAAAAACCTAGTTTGTTACCTTTATATAGGATTACTTGATTTGGTTGTCTTTCACTGTTTGGAAGAGAGATTCAGTGGCTAAGTAAGTTCATTCTGGTCCAGGCATCATGTATTTCTATATACTTCTCCTGTACTCTTGTTTTTTTGTTTATTCTTCAAAAATAATAAATTCAGGATATGTTTAAGTAGTTTGTATTTACGTGGGTTTCTTTTTTCAGAGCACCCTGGTCGTTACAACAGAGAAAGAGACCGTGAGCCCTATTTTGAGCGTCAAGGCAACTCAAACGCAGATCACAGGGATTTCAAGAGGGAGCGGGAATTACACAGAGACCGTGGTTCTGTGGACTATGACCGAGAGAGATTTGAAAAAGAGCGTCATCCCCGCGATGATAGGTATGCAGTTCTGGAACGTTTCGGAAATCAGTGTGATTCAGGCTATATTGCATAGCAGGCTGTCCTTTTTGCCTGAGGTAGATGCTCATTTCTCTCTGGAGTCCGTAGTAGAAATTCTAGGAAAACGCAGAATTCTCATTTTGCAGGGTTCTTCCTACCACACCTTCAAGGGCTCCGTCTTACCGTGACAAGAAAGACCATCCCTCCTCCAGGAGGGGTGGATTTGACCGACCACCGTATGAAAGAAAGACAGATCGCCCAGCATATGATCATGGGCCATCCATGTTTGGAGGTACGGTTTCTCAGTCCTGAAGACGTGCTAAAATATGAGAAATTTTATGAGACATACAGATTAACAGATGTGGAGTTAGGAAAAAATCAGTTGATTTGCAGTATTTCTTCATGAACAATACCGCATTTGTGAAAATCTATTTGGGTAATGTAAAAAAACCTTGTGTTTCTCAGTGGGAGTGGGATCAGGAAAGTGGTTAAGCACTCTGCTAGAAACGTCTTTGATTGTATTAGTTTCAAAACTAGAACTTTAAATTGTTTTGGGGAAACATCCGTGAATTTATCCTAAAGTAATGAGAGTCTATTAAAATTTCTTAATTTTTCTTAACTAAGAAAATTCTTCTGTCCAATCACTGGAATTTGAAGGTGATCGTAGAAATTATCCTGAGGAAAGGATTCCTATTTCTGCTCCATCAATGCCCCGTCAGCCACCACCTGCTCCAAGAGTGGAAAGGAAGCCAGAGTCTAAAAATGTAGATGATATTTTGAAGCCACCAGGACGAGATAGCAGGCCAGAGAGGGTGCGTATGTGTTGCAACAGTTTCCTTGAAGTTTGTATACAGATAAAAAGCTCATGAGTGCAATATGTTGGGCAGAAGGCTGTGTTTGAGGAAGCACTCTAAATTTTGTTGGTTTCTTTGCAACCCAGAGTGTTGTAGCATAGCCCTAAGGACTCCAGAGGAGATGTAAACCTCCTAGGCAAGCTAATATGAAATTCCTGTTAGTTGGTAATATGCCTGTGTTTTATACTCTTCTGAGGTCTTCCCTTGGGTTTTTGATGTATCAAAGGAAAGTTTTGGCTTTACCAAGAGTCAGAGAGGTGACAGTACACTATTAAAAAAAAATAATAATAATAAATCAGGACAAAATCCAGCCTATAAAACATGTATGCAGGATATGTTAAATTAGTTTTATTGTGACCAGTTTTATACCAGCTTATGCAGTGTGAACTGAGAAAGCTAACATCACATAATCTTATTAGTATTCCTGGAGAACTTCCTCCATGCATCTCAACTTTGATTGTAAAACCTGGCAGTGTAGCACTGTACTGGCTTTGCTTTATGATATTCATAAGAGTGAGCCCAGGGCACATAATTCCACAGAAGATATTTTTTTTATATGAAATCATTAAATGTAGTAGTCTCCTACCTTGTCCTATGCAATCTTTTTTTCAGATTGTAATCATCATGAGAGGGTTGCCTGGCAGTGGAAAGACACATGTAGCAAAACTCATCAGGGTATGTAGACAACTGCTCACTGTAGTGCTGGTTATCTCTTTCATGTGCTTTATTTGCTCTACTCTTTTTGGTTCAGTATATGAAGGTAAAAATTAAGTCAGCTTTCGTGGAAGAGAGAAGACTAGAATCTAGAATTCCAATCTGTTGTTATTTCATGTTCTGTGTTTTCATGTAGAATGTGAATCCTGTCCGCTATAAGCAATCATGAGGAATACTGCTCTCTTTTTATTTTGAATATAGAACTGGGAATTGCAATTTGCCAATACCATTTTGAATGTCTTACATAACAGAATTAAATTTGTGTAGATACTCTAGAATGCATGTTTTCTGTTTTGCTTTCCTCCTAGGATAAGGAAGTAGAGTGTGGAGGACCTGCACCAAGAGTGCTCAGCCTGGATGACTATTTCATCACTGAAGTAGAAAAGGAAGAGAGAGACCCAGATACAGGGAAAAAAGTGAAAAAGAAGGTACTTTTAATTGATTTGCTTATTTTGACGAAACAAAACATTGTGGTACAACACAGTAGCAATCAGAATTTCTTTATTTTGTTTTGGGAGAATGCAGGGGTCTTTGAGTTGTTTTGCAAAACAAGTCAGTATAGAATCATAGAATATCCTGAGTTGGAAGGGATCCATAAGGATCATGAAGTTCAATTCCTAATGTGACTAATATAACTATACCTAATATAACTTAAGGGCAGAATGGGTGAGTGATTGAAAGCTGATTTGGAAGAAGCCTTTCTCATGCTGACATACTTCATGATCAGGATATTCAGCAGTTGAATATTAGAGGTTTAATAGTTGTCCTCATTCTGAAATGCCTTTGTTGTTAAACCAGGTGATGGAATATGAATACGAAGCTGATATGGAAGAGACTTACCGTACCAGCATGTTTAAAACTTTCAAAAAGACATTGGATGATGGCTTCTTCCCCTTCATTATCCTTGATGCTATCAATGATAGAGTGAGACATTTTGAGCAGTTTTGGAGCGCAGCAAAAACCAAGGGTTTTGAGGTAAATGTCTTAAAGATGTTTGAAATTTTTAACACTTGTGTGCTGGTATTTCAGAACTTTTGAATGCAAAGTCTTTCTCACATTAAGGAAGAGTGCTGTGGTCTACAATTACAAATTTACTTTTTTTGGAATGTACACCAGCGGTCCTATATCACCAGATAAAAAAGGAGCTCTGAAAATTGATTTGTAGCATCTAAGATACAGCATTTAATATTATCTTTCTAGGTGTACTTGGCTGAAATGAGTGCAGATAACCAGACCTGTTCCAAGAGGAATATTCATGGACGCAAGCTAAAGGACATCAGCAGGGTAACTGTATACATATGAAGTCACTGATTACAAGTTTTGTTGCATTTTTGCTCCTGCTGTTGTTGGAAAACTTGGTTTCTTTCAGTCTACATAATCCCTACAGCTTTCTTCTAGGAGGAGCTGGTAGTTATTTCATGGCCTTGACTGAAATGATTAACAAAAAGATGAATCTGTTCTTGATTTTTTCCTTTGAATCTCTGGTATTTTTTAAGTACTTTGTTTTTCTTTCTTAGATGTCTGATCACTGGGAGGCAGCACCACGTCACATGATGCGCCTGGACATTCGTTCTCTGTTGCAAGATGCTGCTATTGAAGAGGTAAGAATATCTCTGCTAGTTAAAAGGATAAATTATGGAGATGTGACTGTACTGAAAATATAAAGCAGAGGAAGATATGACTGCAACAGGTTCTACAGGCTCTATAGAAAGCCAGCATTTCTGTCAAACAAATGTATTCCATCATTCTTAATAATTATGCAGTCACAAAGGCACATGCTACTTTGTGTGGCATTTTTTAGAACCCGGACTTGATGCATCTTTGAGGAAGAGTGAAAACCACTTCAGTCTTTAGCAACTATTAGGCCTAACTAAAGGGTATTTTTGCTCTCTCAGAGCTTGGCACTTTTCCACGTTAGTGGATCAAAACTTGAGAAATAGTAATAACTTATTTTAGCTGTAAGTAAAAGGATGAACAAACTTTTCTGGGTCCCTGCTCTGATAAATCCAGACCCGTGCAGTGAAGTAGATAAGTAGCATATAGCAGATTCTACTTAATGTAAAACTATGCTACCTTTTCTTTCCATTCACAGTTTGTCATAATGTGCATATTGGATATGCTATGTTTTTGCATCCTTCTTTGGGAGGCGTTTCAGGAGCTCTGCTGCTATGCTAATCATATCTTTATCCTTCAGTTTGAACCTGGAATCTTCAGCTTACTGTGATTGAAAGATGTGGCTTAGGAGTCAAGCAGTGCCTTTTAAGTCTGTTCTTGTGCTTTGTAACAGGTGGAGATGGAGGATTTTGATGCAAATATTGAAGACCAGAAAGAAGAAGCCAAAAAAGATGCAACAGAGGAAGAAGAGAGTGAACTGGTAGGAGACACATCAGCCATCTCTAACAAAATGCTTGTTAATATGTTTGAGGGAGAGTCTTGTAAATGCCAACATGTTGCCATTCTTAGCAGTGCCGTCTTAATACACGCATTTCTAGTCATTTCTTCCTTAAACATTTCTAAGAGAACTTCAATGTTAAATCCTGTTATTCCTAACTGAAGTTTTAAAATCATCTTTAAGTGTATGCTACAAATAGTATTATCAGAGTAACTTGGCAACATGCCTCTTGCAGACATTTGTTTATAAATTGCAGTACACTGTAGCTCTCTCTTCCAGATTATCTAACTATCACACCAAGTGGAGAGGTGGGAAGAATGGGCAAAGACTCAATTCTTCTTATGTGTCTAAAGAATTCATCTCAACTGTCATAGTATATGATAACAGTTATGAAGAATACTTTCTCTGTCAAAGCATTCGGACCTTGTCAGTAATGTATTTCCAAGATGAGGGATGAGATCTCTTGGATGAATGAAGGTTAGCGAATTGCCCTGTGATCTGACTCTTGGGATTATGTATTTAGAAGGCCTCTGTGTGCAACTTCTTGGTGTGTGTTGGAGCTACTACTGGTCAGGGCTCAAAGAGTTGAAAGTGTCAAATCCCAGCTCCCACAACCAAGCAGTTAAATTCCAATAAGCAGGAAGTAAGCAAAAGCTGGGACAAACTAATTCCATTTTCTTAATCAAAATATGTTTCTTCAGGAGTGGCAGTCTAGAAAATACCTGAAGTCCAGAATAAGAAAAATAAAACTTAGGAGGAATGGATTTTAATCAGCATCTGGTTTTTGTTTTTGTGTTTTTGCAGTATGACTCATTCATTCTCTTGGTTAAATTATTCTCTGACAGAGTATGAGACTGCGTAAGGTGTGGTTAGAAGTCTTTAAAGATGCATCCATGTTTACAAGATTATGGCTGCTTGTTTCTCATTTCTCGGAGACAAGTTTTGTCTAGAAAAGAAAGTTGTCTTTAGCTTTTGAGAGAAATACATGCATAAACATGGGTGTTTATGGGCTCTGGGGATTGTCCTATTGCACAGCACATTATAAGAACAGGCCTTTATGAGACAAGGAGAAACCATGGTGGTGAAAATTATGCAAATTATTAATAACTAAAAGTAATCTACATAAAAGTATGCCTTCTGTTCAGATTCATGAGAAGTGATAAATACCAAATAATTATCTGCTCTATGTAATCTCTACTGTAGAGTCACCTGGCTAATCTCAGAGAGATATGTCAGACAGAAGGGTGAGACAGTACATTGTATTTTGTAACTGTCACCTTCTTGAGAACAGTAGATAAGTTTCTTCTGTTCATTTTGCTGTGCTTCTCTTAATCCTCTGGAAAAAGAGAGGTCTGGAGCTCCATCTGCTAATCCGGTCTTAATCTTTTTCTATCCTATCTGAGGACTTGGATACATCAGCACACATTAGGGCATTTCAGACCATTCAAGTCACTCTTTTGTTGCTATTATCAGCTCTTCTAGGGTTGTTTGAAGCATTCAGGCAATTCTTGCTTTTCTGTGCTCCATGGTACGATTTACTGATGCATTTAACTTTGTGTTCTGACCAGCGTATCACACATTGCATTTTCAATACAGGCTTCTAGTTGTGGTGTGACTTCTGAGAGACTTTTAATGTACAACTTGGTTTTAAAAGTAAAGATATACGTACATACCTGAATGTTTTCTGTCACAGCGGAATACTGCAGCACAAACTACTTTAGTTTATACTGATTACAGACTCAATTAACAAACATTAAAATACAGAAATCTTGATGATCTCAAATCACTGATGTATACTTGACAGAAGAGAGATCTGCCAAGGATTTTGGAAAAGCAGTGCTGAAGATAACCAAAAGCAGCATAGCTCTCTGGAATGCTGCACTCTGATTTAGTAACTCCTAGCGTTCACTAATACACATGTATTTATACTGGAGACAACACATAAATAGAGCAGGGAACAAGTTAGTAGATTAAAACTGCTCTGTGGATTGTTTGCTGAAATCTTCTAGAGTGGTTCTTTTCCCAAAAATCCTTCTTAAGACAGTGGAACTCTCACAGAGGTTTGGTTTCGATACAGTTGGCTTTTTATATGATTACAGAGAAGCGTAGTTTCACAGCAAATCTAAGTGTTACAAGGTATTGCTTAAGGATTTACTTGTATAGAGTATAAAATAAATTACAAGAAAATACCTAAAATAAATACCTTTTGCCAAATTTAACATCCTCATCTTCATTTGCAAGGAATAAACTGGCTAAAGATAGTTACATATAAAATGTTTGGTGCCATTATTTGTAGGGGATGAGTGTTTGGAAGGAATCACTGAAATACAATGAGGGTTATTTTAAATGAAAAATAGCAGTTAAATCTCAGAGATTCAGCAGATGTTAACTCTTTTTTGAAATAGAAAAATAATTTTGTTGTGGACTGAGTATTTAGAAAAGAATTCAGTATATTTATTTGAAAGGATTAAATGAAACTTGTAGTAGTAAATCTGGAAATACATTCTTAAAAGCATGTGACTAAGGTAACTTTTGCATTTGTATTTGTAAAGCCTTGAACATTCTTAATGCCTGATAAATTGTGTTGCTGGAACTTTGCCACCTGGGATTTATATGATCTAGTAACAGTGTACACAGCATCGTTTTGCTATCTGTTAGACTTGTTTGGAGTTCTATGTCGGAAGCAGCATTCTTGTAATGATGTGCAAGGGCTGCTAAAATCACTGAAAGGGAAGTGGATGCAGAAGTTCTGAAATACTGAGTAATTTGTTTCCTTCACCTGATAACAAGAGTTGTGTCTTACAAAAAGAAATACCTTAAGCTCCCATTGTAATGCTGTTTCCAGTTCAAAAGTGATGTGCATGTGTATCTCTCTCTAATCCTCCGAGCTTCTCTCTGTGTATGATTTAGGGTTACATTCCGAAAAGCAAATGGGAGATGGACACTTCTGAGGCAAAGCTAGGTGGGTATTTATTTTTTCCTGTTTATTATAGTTGGTATCTGATGATATTTGCAATTCTTTAATTTTCATTCTGACTGGGCCTCCCTAATAAAGACAAATAAATGCATTGGTCTCCTATGTGTATCTGAAACTGTAAAAACCTTTATACAAAAGAAAGGAATTTCTCTCTGCTGCCAGAGCCAAGGCAGTTGTGACTTTGTAGCTATCACTGTTTTATATCCTCATTAATTGCTCTTTCATCCGTTCAAGGAAAGTATTTTGTTGTAAAATTGAAAGCAAACAGTATTTCTATTCTTTGTCCATCTCCTCCACATTGCAAAAAGCAAAGTGTCAGTTTACATTACACTACATTCTTGTTCATCCTGCATATATTTTTCTCAAGCCTAAATGTCATCAGTAACTTCTTACTTTCTTGGATACTTACGTAGTAAGTAAAACTGTACTGAAGTTGCATCTTCCTTTCCATAACTGGCATGTGTGTGGACAAAAGTGCCGTATGTTTTATTATGTTTTCAAAAATGTATGCACTAGTAATTTAAAAGTTCATTGTGCTTTTCAAATTCCAGGAGATTAATAGAGTTCTTCTTAGTAGGGATGCAGAATGGATTTCACAGGAATACAAGGGCATTGTGTTTACTGCTCCTTGGATTAGATATGCTGGCTGCATTGTACATAAGTGCTAACACTACAATTCTGTTCAAACCAAAAGCAACTTTCAGGCTGAAATGCAGACACCATGGGTGCAGTGGAGCACGTAAATGTGAGAAGGAGTTTTCTGTCATGGGTTTATTAATTTTTTTTCCTAATGAACAATAATGTTATGAACTCAAGATTTTATCAGTGAAATCTGCATAAAACTACAATTTTCTGTCACATCTATGAGAATTAACAAATACCTGAATGGGATACAGCACAACTTGACAATTTTGAGGCCTACTTCTTCATGTGTGGTACGACCCTGCGTATCACTATTTTCCAGTAACCAGAATCACCATTGTACAGCAGAAATATCACTGGAAGTTCTGGCTTACATAAAACAGCCTTTTGTCTCTTGCTGTTAACTGTTAAGCTGCACCATCTCTTTTGCTGCTGTGCTCTTTTTTTTTTTTAAGTGATCTAAGTATCTGTGGTATATATGGACTTTATGGCACCTGCAGTACAACTGAAGGAGCCTCAGTGGCTCCGACATGTCAAACAGCTTGGCACATGAAGACATAATTAATCGAGGATTTTTCTGCACTCCTGGTTTAAGAGTTAATTATTTTTGATATCTTAAGATTATATCTTAAGTTTGTATTGATTTTTTTTTCAATGCTTCATTGTTGAAGGACACAAGGCTCTGATATGCTATGTGTTGCTCTAAATAACATGGTCCTGTGAACACTGAATAGTAGGAACAGATGTGTTAGAATGCTTACAGTGAACTTTAACTCATCCCATGCAAGTTATTAGTACGATGGGAATCCAGTGTATGTCCTATAGCACTTTTTTGTTTAGTTTCCATTAACACAGGGACTGTGACTGCAGCGGAAATTTACAGTTAGCTTTCAAATCTTACCTCACTCACGGTCAACTACTGCTAATAGATAACAAAGAACTGCACTGACTTTCTTTCCATGGGAAAACTTTGTAATGTAAAATGCAAGAGGATTTTTATGTGGTCTCAACATAAATGTAAAATTGGGAGTTAGCAGCAGCAACATTAATTACATTCTAAAATAAGTTGCCCGCAAGATTGTTGAAATAATCCTTTAACAATCAGAACTCAGTTAACAAACTGAACTTTAGCTGACTACGAGTTACGGATACAGGTGCTGCAAAGGTCTTTCTGTTAGATCTGCATTTGCAGTTTTACTTTTAAGTACTTTCCAGATTCGTATTTACAAATATACAGAACTTTAGATTAGATGTAAATTCTGACAGAAGACTTTTTTTAAAAAGCCTGACAATTCCTGTGTCATGAGCACTGGGTTTTTTTTTTGAAAAATTTCTTTGCTTTTAGCTCTGGGTGTGCTTTATAAGCACCTGCAGTCTGCAAGTAAAGATGATTCCATTAACTTGAAGGCCCGTTTCAACTGATGACCTATTAAAATTATTTCCTGAATGGCATGCATTTGTTGTTCCAAAATTGGGTTATTTCCTGGGTGCTGGCCTGCCCACTAGATTTATGGCCTTAGTCCCTACAGGCATGAGTCTGCAGAAGTCATTTAGTGCAGAATCCAAAAACAGCACTGTAAGTCTTGTTTTG
Source organism: Oreortyx pictus (assembly GCA_036925125.1). Lineage (NCBI taxonomy): Eukaryota > Metazoa > Chordata > Aves > Galliformes > Odontophoridae > Oreortyx > Oreortyx pictus. The sequence continues at coordinate 37,785,188 of JAUPFR010000006.1, forward strand.
CCTTTTGGTTTTCTTTCGGAATGGACACTTACATGGGAACACACAGTAAGATCTTACTGATCATGATAAGCCTCAGAAAAGGTCCAAAAAGTTTGAGTTCTTTTAGCTTCAGTGCTGATTGTGCTAGATTCCATACTGCTCGCCCCAGAGCTCTTGCTTTCATTCAAATTTACTTTGGCATGAATGGTGCATTCCTCTGACTGTGTGCTGGTATATTGTTTCCTTATGTGTTGTGACTGCACAGCCATATTTTTACTTTAAAATTTAGTCACTGCTACTTCAGTTTTAGCGTGTACTTACACACAGGTTCTTAAGCTTACTGAAATGGAGCTGTATTTTTAAAATCTGACTGTAAGTGTTCAGCGCAGTCCTGTTTGGAAGCATGGCTTAACTGTGAGTTGGACAAACTTCTGTGAATGGTGAAATGAACTGTGCCAAAGCTGAAGTTCTGATGCCATTGTAAGATCTGTTCTGGGATGCAAATAACGTTCTACTTAAAACACTGTGGCTTTCCTCTAAGAATTGCAGAAATCTAGTTGATTGATAAATTCAGTTTTTGAAGGAGCAAATTAAGTAAATTACTTTCTGAAGCCTTATTACTAAAATTCTCAAGGTGAGTTTTTAAGTTCAATAGATATTTTAAAATGCTACTACTTCATTGTTTTTAAAATTGAAATGGTACAGTAATTTGTTTGACAGTTTAACATTGAGTAATCATCTACCATAAATACTCACAAGCACCATTGTTACACAGTGGCACCTTGTCTCATTTTCCAGAAAGTTTAAAAATAATAATAATTTTAAAAAAAGCTCTCTTTGCAGTGTTTTGTGGTAGGCATTTCATATCACCTTAGAGTGTGTCTGCTGCATATGGACCACAGTGGTATGGATGGGAGCAGATCTCTCAGGAAAGACAAAGCAACTTTAAACATGGAAGGAGATAAATTCTGCATAGCAGTAACAAAAAGGAATGGGGGGATGTCATGTTCTGAATGTCTCTGGAAGTCCAGTTATGAGTTATGCATTTCTTGGCCGTGTTTTCAGTTTGTCTGTTTGTCCCAAGGGACTTGGGAGGGTCAACTCTTCCACCGTGGTAATGAGATACACTTGCATTAGAGCATGTTGTCTTCCAACAAGAGTATGTCTGCGTTATGCATAAATATCATCTTAGCTTCTGGACTCTCAATTCTTCACGTTCCTAAATGCTCCTCACTGTTTCTTGCTATCCCTCTTAATGTCTTTTTTTTTTTTTTTTTTTTTTTTCTGGAAACCCTAATTCTGTGAATGGTCTGCGCTGATCATTCTGAGAGTAATACTAAGAAGTAGTGCAAGACATTACATGCTGAGTAACAGGAATGTTGTGTAAATTGATTTTGTCTTCTAGAGGGAGTACCGTCTTTCTGTGGAGATTGAGCTTCAAATTTGGCAGATTTAACTTAGAACTAAAGAAGAATCATAAGTGAATCATGTAACAAGATATCATGTAACATAAATATTCTGCACAGAGTTTTCTTAAATGTTCTGTTTTGCAGAGGGGGATTTATATGTTTTCTTAGAAGAAATTCTGTATCTGTTGCAGGGAAATGGGACAGAGGGTGATTCTTAAAAAAAAAAAATAAATAAATCTAGTTGTATGAGGGAGAAATTACCTCAGCAGTTTATGGCACTGAAACTTTACTAGCATGTTTACATCACCATTGCCTCACCTTCTCTCTCCTATATTAAGTAAAACAAACTCATCTCTGAACTGATCTTCTTTAATACGTACTTCTGAACGTCATCTTCTGCTCTCCAGAAAATATATTTGAATATATTTGTGTATTTGATTTATTTCAGAGGCCTTCTGTGGGTAATTTTGATTACATCACTGGCTTTTGAGCAATGTTACTGATATGACTGGAAGTGGTCCACAGAATATTGCTACCATGCTTATTATTTCTTCTTCATACGCTTAGTTGTTGGTTTTAGAACAGCGCCATGCAACAACAGAAGTACTAGGATTTACTTTGACTTGTGGAGCTAGATTTTGTTTTCGTGTCTTACTGTTCATAACCTCAAAGTGAGCAATTCCTTTGTCTTCTTCCTAAAAGCAGTTTACCATATCAGTTCAAGATGGTGATGTTCTTTTCACTGAAAATAAGTATCCAAAGAGGAACAAAATTTTAGAATTGTTTTTCCTAATGTCATTATTGATTCAGTAAGGAAAAGAAGAAAATGGTGACTGTTGGACAATCATATTTCTCAGATATTTGTGACTGACATGCAACAAAAGATTCTGACGTTTCTGAGGCTTTTGGGGGGTGGTTCTTCCTTTGGGGAAGGGAGGTCAGGGCTTAAGGGGAGGTTTTGTTCACCAGAAGGGGTATTCTGAAAACTTGTATTTGATGCATTAAGTTATAAGATTATCACCTATTCCCTGATACTGCATGTATACCATGGCTGACGCAAGTCTGGGAAAGATGCTACAGCTTTAGTATTGTGTTCTATCAAGTGGATCTGTAGTTCCTTAAAGAGCTATGGGTGGCTCTATTGTACCTGTAAGGACAGACTCTATATGCTCTGAACGCCCAAAAAAAAACCAAGCTTTTCTCCCTCCTGCAAATAATAAGACTGAGTGTTGTTGCCACACAGTTAATGTGAAAGTTCAATAAAACTTGAAAATTGTGCTGAGTCTTCTAGTTTATTTCAACCCTCATCATTCTACCTGTCAGGACAACTGGATGTACAAGTTCTGCTGCTCATTCTTTTGAAGCTATTTCCACCTTCGTCTTTGTTTGTGTGAATAGTAGAAAAAATATCTCCTTTAACTCTGAGGCTCTGTGTTTGTTCTCAGACAAGCTGGATGGTTTGCGGACTGGCACTAAAAGGAAACGTGACTGGGAAGCAATTGCCAGCAGAATGGAAGATTATCTGCAGCTTCCAGATGACTATGATACACGTGCTTCTGAGCCTGGAAAAAAGAGGGTAATGTATTTTCAAATGACTTTCTGTAGATGACCATTGAACAATCTCTGAAAAAGAATTAATGTGAAGTCAGTCATTCTCTATGGATATGGGAATTTTATTGACTCACTTTTCATTCGAGTGTTCTTATTAAATTCTGTAGGAGAATGTTTTTGAGAATATAGTATTTTCTGGAGGTAAGCAGATTATGTGTAACGATTTGTAGATAGTGGAGGTTAACTACACGTGGCATGGCTATTGAGGGATGTAATCATGTCCCAGTTCATGGTGAGGACTAAGACACTCCTTGTTTCAGAGAAGCCTTTAGAGTCTTTTTCTTATGCAGTATGTTCTCTGATGAGATACAATGCATTCTAAGATAAGATTATGTTATTAAAATAACATTCTGTTAGGTTTTATAATAAGTAGGCAGAGAAACAGTATGCTGTGCTTACTTTCAGAAAAATTCTGATGAGGAATAAAGTGCCAGCTATGTAGGTCTTGTATTGTTTAGATCTTGTAGAAGTTACCTCCTGCACATACCTTGCATGGTAGAGGATGAAAGAATTAATAGGAGGAGGTGTGTGTGTGTGTGTGTGTGTGTGTGTGTGTGTGTTTGTTTGTTGTCCAAAATAGAAAGAAAACCTTTTGCTTTCAGAATTCCATCTTAAAGTCTGGAAGAGACTGGTTACAGTCTCTTCTCTCTGGAAAAGACTGGTTACAACATGCTTAAACTTACCATTTTATGTGGATAGTGTGTTAGTATTGTCCTGTATTCTTAAATCTTAGGTTTACTGTCACAACTACCATTACATGTGGGGGAAAAAAGAATATACAAGCTTGTATTCAGAGCGTAGCTAACATCAATAACTATAGACTAATCTTTGTTAAGTTTAATGATTGCTTTTCTGTGTCCCATGAATTTTTGCTTAAAAGCAAAAGGAGAACATTATCAAAGGATAATGTCATTTGTGCCCGTGCAACCAGTACTACATGTCAGGAAGCACATTTACTGCCAGTTACTGATCACAGAGTCACACATGCTTTCCAACTCATAATTTCTGCTGTAAATGTTGTATTCAAACTTACATTCAATTGCTTGGATTTCCATCTCTATCCACTGTTGGATTTTTATGGCATCATTCTTACTATTTAATGAATGAGTTGATTCAGAAATGCAGTTTGTTCACTTCTGCTACTAAAAGTAATTTGAGCTGAATATCCATGTTTGAGTTTTCTGTTTTGCTTTGCAAGGCCAACTAGAAAATGTAGGTAATACTGCACAGTGTGTGTGAGAGAAATGGAGTTACTGAGCCATTTGTGCAGAAGTGGTTGTTGAAGAAGGCAAATCTTGCTCCTCAGTTTCAATGTCTGAGGAAACCCAGGCAGACTGTTGAATAGGGGTGTGCTGGCAGAAAGGTTTTACAAGTGTGCCCAGAAGTAACAAACCAGTCCAAAGGGGTGTATTGAGGATGTCGGGGAAGTGTCCTTCAGCTACTGTTTTTCTCATCCTGTAATTGTGTCCTGCTGTTAAGTCTCTAGACTACAGCCATTCATCTCCTTCCTCTGTCCCCGCTGCTGCACTCCCCCTTATCAGTTATCTGGTTTTGTGGTTGAGGGAATGACTATGTTTTTGAACAGGACAAGTGATGTGCATGACTCTGAAGAGCCCCAGAGGCAACAGATGCAGCTGTAAAGATGCAAGACAACAAAATGCATGAAGAAGTTTTTTAGTGGAAAGACATGCATAAAAGAACTATCACAGCAGACAGAAGAAAACAGTCTCTCATTCTTTATGCTGTATCCTGTAGTTTTGTAGTATTCTCAGTGTTTCCCTTGTACATTCAAAAGACAGGTTATACAGAAATTAAGGCACTAAATTAATCTTCGACTCTTGAAGAAAGCATTGTGTTGAATAGAATAGTTGTAGTGATTTTTCAGCTCTCAGGATTACAGCATCAAAATGGAAAATGTTAATCATCCATACCTTTTTTCTGCTTCATGGTACATTCAGGATATTCAATTAAAGATAGTCCAGCTGATGTAGTTTCCATCTTTACTCATCAGAAAACAAATTCATAGGTACCAGTTGGAATTAAACTATGTGCAGATTGAAATTCTTGTACTCTCATCTGCAAGCTTAGATGTGTCTCAAGAATTCTTAAAGGAAGTATCTTACTGACAGTATGTTCTCCATAGGTGCGGTGGGCAGACCTAGAAGAAAAGAAAGATGCAGACAGGAAAAGGGCCATTGGTTTTGTTGTTGGACAAACGGACTGGGAGAAGATAACAGATGAGAGTGGTCATCTTGCAGAGAGAGCCCTCAACCGCACCAAGTATATATGAAAAAGTGGTTAATTGGAATTTTGTGCCTTTAAGGTATGTATTTGGTCATCTTGCATGTTTATGGCCTTGATGTTAATTGGTTGGTTGGTTTATAAAGTATTGAGGTGGCAGGTCCTGTCACTGTTAGAGTTCTTCCAGACAAGATTATTTGATATAGTAGGTGTCAGCTGTGCACTTTCAGTGTACGTTCCCCTGTACAGCATCTAAAACCTAAAGGAGAAGATTGTTAGCTCTCCGTATCTGAAACCTACCAACAGTAATAGTTACAACAATGTAAGAATAGTTAGCTTTGTGCCTAGTCCCGTCTACTTCAGATTTTGCTTGCTGTATCTTAACTGTCAGTTTTAGTTGCTGTTTTACTTGATGTAACAAACTTTTCCTTTCTTTTCAGGCCACTTGCTCTAAGGAGATGTGAACCAAGGTGTTATGAGCATCTTGCATGGGTCATGTCACTCCCACCTTCACAGTTTTCATTTGTTGTTTTAGTTTCAGCAATTTTTTGAGATATTGGCAAATAACCAATGCCCTCAAAAAGAAAAAAAGAAAAAAAAATCCCACTGCTCCTAAATGAGATAAACAGTTTACTTTTAAATATTTTTTGGAGGGGAGGGTGGGGGAGGGCCAGTAGTTTTAGCTGCTGTTATTGGGATAAAGTGGAAAGATTAGACAGATGTTACCTCCACTGTACTGTCACAGAATGTTTTATCACCTTTGCTTTGTTGCCGTTCTCGTTTTATACTGTATGTACCTTGTAGCTTATTGTATTAGGAAGCAGAACAATAAATTTCACTATAAACTCTGTGTTCTTGGTGGACCATGTAGCATGGATTTTGTTTCACCTTTTAATGTGGTCTGTGTCTTCACGTGTTGACAGTACTCAGAACTGGCCTTACCTGGAAGAGGTGCTGTCCTCGCATTCTGGGATGTGTCCTGTCTTCTAGGTTGATCACCCACTCTTCTTCTAGATGTGTCTAGTAAGGCCTCAGGATTTGCTGGCCTTTAGAAATTACACCATACTCTTTCTCCGTGGAGAGCAGAAGTGATCGTTTTCTGGATCCTAGTTTGTCAGTTATGTCAAATTTCCATTACTACATGAGTATAAATTGTTTTGGATGGCTCTGGAATACTCAAAGTAGTAATGTGTGAAGAACATTAATTTAATGTCAAACTTGAAAATGGGTACTACGGTGTTCTGTGTGAGAGCAGCCTAGAAAATTCATTCTGGTCTTACTGGGTCTTTTAGTGAACACTGATCCTTACCTGGGCTTTTCATTCCATTCATAAATCTATTGTTTGTAGAGAAACGTCTTTAGAAGAAGCAACGAAGACCAAATACTGTAACCCTCTATTATTTTAATAAATGCTTAACTCACTGAAAAAGAAAAGAAATAATACTCCACAGTATTAAAACTGATGAAAATTCTTCATGGCTGGCGGCGTACCACTTCTGCACAGTATCACAGGTTTGCTGGTGAAAACTTGGCTTTGTCCACTCAAGTTTTGAAGGAAATACCTTGTGTTAACAATGTCATAACCATTCAAGGTGCTTAAATCTGAAAATAATTGCTGTTTTAGTGGCGAATTGAGATCTTTCTCCTAATCTTTTTGAAGGAAGCAAACAGAGTCCTGGATTTCCTTGTTTGCTACTCTTTGTTGCTCTGCTGAGGAATCACGTTGTGTTCTTTTCTCGGTTGGGAAATGAGCTGCTTCTGCTGTGGCAGTAGTTGATGCCATTAATTAGAGCAAGTGGTACTACAGAGTGGTTCTGTTTGTCGTTCTAATGATTTAGTTTCTTGGGCACTCACCAGCTTTGTCTGTGTTGTGTGATTGAGACCTCTTTGGAAAAGAGTGTATGAGTATATAAACTTGTTTTCTGCCCTGAATGTTTTTAATATGAGAAATTGAAGCTTCCTGAATACAAGAACAGATTGTAAAGAATGTGCACTTTTTTCCTGTATGTACACTATGAAATAGCGCGTATACTCTCTTATTTAAATGTTGTCAAGTGTTCTTTGAATTCTGAATGAGAGTTGTTGACAAGGGGAAACCCGTAGTTAGCAAAAGATAGTAGACTTTATGTATTACTGTGAAAATCCAGCACATTTCACTTCAGGGATGCTTCTCTCTCGAGTACATGTCAAATGGTTTTCAACCTTCTGTAAGTACTCTGTAACAGAACTAGAGTTCTTGTGACATCCCACTGTTATGATTTGATGCCATTTCTTGACTTGATTATTGTTTTATCTGTATTTCTGGTGGTAAACCTAAACCAGGTCTTTTCCTGACACTTTCTTTCCAGGCTAAATACTACTTAGTTAAAAAGATTTACCACTTTTAATGATTTTGAAAAGTATTTCAGCAGATAACATTCAAAGGGATCATGCTGGTTTTTTTTTTCTGTGACAAACACAGTTGAAGGGATGGAGAATGCACATAAAGTTATGCTTTATTCTGATAAGAATCTCAAATTTAGGTCAGAATTTTGTCTATGAAAACAGCATAGGAGCTGTTGACATTGTTTTTCCTGGCTCCCTGAAGCTATGCATTTTCCATTGTCATGCTACATAAAACTCATTAAGTAATCTTTGCCATCTGTTTCATTTGGTTTGAATATTTATATTTAGCAAGTCAGTCTTCTATCTGCTTTATGCAAAATGGCTCTCAAAGAAAATAACATTTTACCAGAATTGCACCCTGTAACATTCCACATTGAATGAAGAAATCAAACAAAAATGAGAAATTCTTCTTTGCTGCTGACAGAGCTGAGAAAAGCATGGGACTGTCCAACTAGTTTTATAGTTGTCAGAGCTTGATGATCAGTGATTTCTCTGTTGTCCGGAAAAAGCTTTGCTATAGAATCCAGTAAAGCGTGATTGTGGTTTAGTTCTTTCTCATCTGCTCTCTGGTACCGGCATAGAACCTCTTACTGCATTGAACAGAAAAAAAAAATGCCTATTTTCGCTGTTGACTAGACAGGAAAATTTGCATCTGGCACTTCTAAATAATGATCTGTCTTTGACTACGCTTGCAATTGTGTTAACTTCAACTTGGACTGTTACTGTGTAGCACAGCATATTTAAAAATACAGCCTTGCACAAAGTCATCAGTTGCTGCAGAATTGAGCTACTACCTCTTAGGCAAAGCTGACTGTTCAAAGAGAATTTTCTGGGATTTACAATTTCTTGTGGCGCTTCAGTTTTTTTCAAGACTATCTGCTTTGTTAATAGTGAAACTACCTACCTCATGGAAGAAATACATGGGCTTTTTACAAGGGAACCTGCAATCTAAGACATGATGTGAGTATATTGTTAGAGCTTAGTTGTCATTTCAGCCATTTTGTGCGTTTTACTCTAGGATTGCTCATTAAGTATATTGGCCTGACTATGGTTTGCAGAAGTAAAAATCCACTGTATACTATTACACCACTTCTGGAAATTTCATGGTTGTCTCTTTCTTAAATGTTTGCATCAACATAGACAACCTACCATGCGTTGTTAGTTCCCATCATTATGGGGGAAGAGCTGGCAGTTGGTGCAGGTTGGATCTCCACTTTCTTTGCCTGTCTGTAAACAATATGTCGTTGTTACTGTCTGCTTTTTAAGGTATTGCCTCGACTGGTTTCTGAAGCCTTTTGATTGTGAAGAATAATGATTTGTAATTTACTCTGGAAAGGATACTTCCAGCAGAAGAATAGTCTTTTTGGTTTGTGTGCTTTGAAATTAGAAGAACAAGACCTCAGGCTGAAATATGTTTTTCCAAATTTGAGAATGTCTCTGGAACACTCAGAGACTCCTTTTCAAAGGAATGAAGTAATTCAGCCTGTGGGACAGCATGTTGCCCCCTAAGTAACTTTGTTGTTAACAGAAGAAAAGTATTCTTTGCCAATGTCAGTGCACTTATTTATTGTGGCTGTCATGATTCATTACATGCCCTTTGGACAATTTCCCATAGCAGATTGTGCAATTTTATTAATATTACTGCCATGAAGTTATGGAAACAATATTAAACAAACCTCAGGACACGAAAAAATGGCTGGTCTGGGATGAACGCAAATGGAACTTTTTTGCTTTGAAATTCCTAGTATTTCTGCCAGCTAGTTAACTGAAACTCAAGATCTCTCTTGGAGTGTTGTAACTCAGCGAATGTTGACTGGAAAGGGGAAGCAGTGCCGAGAGTCTTGTTGTGTGGAACATGCACCTGGTCTGCATCCTCAAGAGCTCAAATCTTGGTGGCTGTGTTGTTCTTTTTGTTAGGCCTCTTCATTGTTTTTTGTTTCCCAGATTATTTCTGGGAAACAAAGTTGCAGTACTTCACTTGATCCCTGGACAGCTGGGGATCAGACTGCACAAATACAACCTGTGTACCATGAGATAAAGTGTTTGAGGAACAGAGATGACCATTTAAATTGAGATTCAGGTATCTGCCACGTGAGTTGTAGGTGGATAAAAAAAAAAATATTCAATTTCTTAAGGTGCCATGAAACGCTGATTTGAGTTAGTTGTCTTGTAGTAGAAATGAGAGGAGAAAGGAATTCCTTAGTATTTAAAATATTGATGGTGATTCTCTTTATTTTGATTTTATTTTTTTTATTGATTGATTCTCTTTATTTTGAGCCTGTCAGGCAGTCTTCATTGCTCTCATAAAACTTGACTCAAGGAGGTTTCTCTTTTGCTCATTCATTCCTGCAGATGAGTCAAAATCATTTTGCATGTAACTTTTCTGATCTATGCTCAAGATTAATCACTCTTTTTCACAGTGGAATTCTTTTGTTTCATTCTTGCCAGTGGATTTTTCTAGTGATTATGAAATCTTTCTACCACTTCTGAATTTCTGTAGTATTGGATCTGTGGTCAGAAGCCTCAGACCTTCCTAATCCATGTGGGCCGAACAATTGCTAATGACAGTATTTGAGGTGGATTATCACTTTTTAGCTGATTAATGTTATTTGGGAGCAAAATGTGCTCTTCTGTTCATGGTTTTGCTTAAACAAGGTAAGCATAAGTAGTACTGTCACCACATACACACCAAAAAAGTACAGAGAATTACTGAAAATCGAGAGATAACTAGAAGTGTTTTGAAGTAGTTCTTGTTCTCTATTTTGTTTTAGCTATCTAGTCATGGGTCTCTGGTCTCTTTGAATTTTAGGATTTAGAATTCAAAATGAAAATCCTTAAAGCTGTCTGGATGGAATATTTTTTTCCTTGTATTTTTCTGACTTGCGGGAGACTCACATGGCTCTCTGGACCTTTCTCTGGGATTTGTACTTTAGAATTTGAATCATTTGAGTCCTTCTCTGTATTGCTTCCATTGTATTTGTGCACAGGGACTGGGTTTCTTCAATTGACTGGGACGAGAGCATGTGAATGGATGTTCAGCTTTATGAAGGAAGTTTCTGGCATGCTTTATTTGGAAGGCATCCAAACTATCTGGTATAAGCCCTATATTTGTACCTGAAGTTGCTCTGTTTGAACGCTGAATAGTCTTGGGAATACATGAGGACCCCTTCAGTTATTAACAGTTTGCCAGTTCTTGAAATGTTGCTGTCTTTAGAGGGAAATTGTAACTGCAGTGTTTTCTTGAGGGGAAATGTTTTGACAGGTAGGTAATACAGGCAATGACTTTGTTTTGGCACTGCATGCTGTGTGGAAGGCAAGGTATCCAAAGCAGCATTTAAAAATTACCTTTTTGTTCAGCTGTTGTGTCACATAAAAAGCGAGAACAGTTTTCTTGACCACTGTTGCTGATCCACGTGGAAGCCTTTTCTCCTGTAGCTTCTTTCTTCCAAATATACTGTATTGCTGTTCAAAGCACAGAAAACACAGCCTTGCTGATGAACGCCTACACTGTTTCAATTAATCTTTCATTGTGGATGCTGAGAACATTTGTGCAAGTGGTCAGATTACTGGTGTTTGCTTTTCCATTTCCTTTGAACTGAAGTTGCCATATTCTTATGTTTGAAGAAGATGTGGACAGGTTTACTTATCTGATAGATCTCATTGTACTCTTCAGTTTGAATCACACAGAAATCGAGATTTTCAGGTAATGACAACCAGATGGCACTAAAACTTTGTTTTCATGTTAGAATTTAATTGGAAAGAAAACATAAGTCTGAAATTATTTCCACCATCATTTTATTTTTGTGGTTTCATATTGCCCAATACAATCTTAAACTACTAAATTCTACTCGTGGAAGAAAAAGCTACCACTTTCCCATGGGGAAAAAGAAATAGTGGTTAAACATTGCACATACAAACCTACATACTGCATAAATATGGAACAAGATCTTCATTCTACCTAAATGAGAGGTATCAAGATGAAATTCTCTCTTTCATATCCTGCCAAAACACTTGACAACTGCTGATATCTAATGAAAATAGAGATGTAACTTGCTAGTAGCTGCATTTGGTTTGTGTATTGTAGCAATAAACAATTTTGTTTTGAAATCTTCCAAGGTTTCTTACTGAATCTTTCACTTCTTTCCTCCTGGAACAAAAAAAAAAAAAAAAAAATTTCTTGGAATAAAGGAAAACTAAGGATGAATATCCAAACCACAGCACAGAAGTGTTACTTCTGATCCAATTTCAATATAAAATATTAAGTAACTATGATAAATGAAATGTTATATTCTTATGTCTGAGAGATCTTCCTTTGCAAGAGCTGGAGGACCAACACTTAACTGCAATTACTCCACACAGAAGCAGCACATTAATTAACAACTGCACACTCTGTTGAGTTTAAAAGAGCACTGTATCACTTGTAAGCATGAAAACATTAATTTTTAAAAGCATCAACATAGGATGCTCAGCTGTGGACAAGGGCAAGCTGTTTCTATGGAGTTCATGAAGAGGAGCCCTGCTTGTTCCAGTTTATCTAACTACAGAACTTCACATCAAACAGAGATTGAGCTTGAGACAAGATCTGTCTCAAAGAAATACTTGAAACACTTGACATGGACAATTTGAACAACTTTGGTGAAACAGACAACATATGATATATGTAGTGCACATTTTGCAGTGGGCATTTCATTGCTGAGGAATGTGAATTGCCCTTTGCCAAGAGGTTTACAATCTACTTATTCCTCTTCTAGGAATATAAAGGTTTGTATCTCCCTTCTGTTCTCCTTGCAGGCAGCAACAATCTGCTATAAAGCTGAAGGGATGGCCCTGAGGAAACTTGGGTATGAGTTTCTTCAGTCTTACAAGTCTGTCTGCTGCTACCTCGTTGCCGCATATGTGGTTCAGATGCAGTTTGAGAAGAAGGTTCAGAGACCATTTAATCAGTTTGGCAGATCTTATCTGTAGGAGCGACTACGCAGCGCTGGTGGTAGTGTGCTGGCACTGCACAACTGTATCCTACTTGAAAATAAACCTGGATCAAAACAAAAATCTGATTAAAAAGCTAGGCTTACCACAGTAAAGCCAGAAGTGACTGTTTGGCTCTGGTTCAACATGGACCCTCAATGATGATTGTGTCTCCAGCCCACCTCTGTCAGCTGTGTCTGGTGCTGGGCTGTTGAAGATCATCTCGATGCTGTTTATTTGCATCCTTCTTTCATATCTAAGCTAGATTTGTAATGTGCTGCATTGAAGGAGTATCCAGCATGATTTGTGTTTTGCTAAATCTGACTGTGCCACACTGACTCTGTGTTCTTTGATGGTTTATTTATTCTGCAGCTAAATCCTAGTCTTGAACTCCATCTTAAAAGCCACAATTGCTCTACCCATTGCATGCCCAATGCAGTAGCATTCAGGTGCAGATGAGTTCTGGAGAGAAGTTCTTTGGTAGTGTCTGCTGTGCTTGGGCAGTCTCCAAGAGTTTGTCCTTCCTCTCGGAGTATTCCAAAAGTTCTCTTTATTCAGACATTTTTTTCTCCATATCTGATCTTTTTTGGTGATAAATTCTGTAAACAGCAAATACACATGCTGTGTTCTTTTCACGTACAGTTGTGTACCATGCCTAATCAAGCAAGCTCAGAAATAGGCACTGTTTATAAATCTGCACATGTTTAGTCCAGAGTTGGTGATGCAGTGACTGCACTTGTGCAGGAGTGCTTCATCGGGGTGTTCTTATTCACAGACAGCATGATTATAAGGGCCGTTCCTGTGGAAAATATCTTTAGGCAGTTCTGAATCAGTCTCTTACTTAGATGAATCTTTTAGATTGAGACTTTGATATATGAATTCCTCCAGTTTAAGAGTTTTATTTTTTCTAAGATGTGTAATTTATCTCTTGGATCAGTCATTGATTATCCTGCTGTGGACTGCTCTGGCATTTCTTTTATCTTAGTTTGTCCTTGTGTAAGTGCATCAAGATGAAGAAAGTCTCTTTTCAACAGCTAAAGACACTAGTGAACTTAGATGTGTAGGAGAGAGAAATGATGTGCCTCTCTCCCTAAGTCCAGTCAGGTTTGTTATTGTTATTTTTTGTATTCTCTGCATTTTTTCTACAATTTGCAACCACATGTACAATCCAACTAATCTGTATATCATACAAAACTTAAATAAACATGTAATGTTGAAATCAGTTGTCTTCATGTTCAGTTTTCTGGCTGAATTAGTCCAGTCCAGCAGGGCCTGGCATCCATCATCTTCCCCACCATTGTTTATCCAGTTTCAGTCTGGTATGTTTGACCCACCCCAACCTCTTTGTGGCACTCCTATAGACCTAGAGAGAAGGCAAGTTCAAGAGTTCAAGGCAACTGAATATACAAATGGAGTCTGTTTCATGGAAACTTTGTTAGCTTTCTGCAATATATAGGTTGATTTCTTCTTTTTAAATAGTGCTGTTCTCGTCATTCTCTTCTTTTGATACACCGCTTGTGGAGGAGGGCCTCTATTGATAAAATTGCATTGTGTTTCAAGCAGTTAAAGTTATTAAAATATTTTACAAATAGGCACATGGTCAGCACCTTCCCTGGCAAGGATGATGTAAGGTAACAGCAAAACTTGAGTGGTTGGTTGTAGGGAATTCTGGAAATTACAGAAGGGCAGTAAGATGTGAAAAATTAAGAGCTGGAATTCAGCGTTCTGTGTCAGATTCCTTTTTGGGTTTTTTTCTGACTTTGTGTGAAGAAGGACAAAGATTTTGAAAACAACATTAAAAATGCTACTTCTGGTAATAGTGGAGAGATGGGTAGCAGTTGGCTGGGGCATACTGCACATCTGAAGCTGTGCTGTGGTTGTAATGGTTGGTACTGTTTATTTGCATGCTACATCTTTTCATGGCAGGGAAGTGTTCCCAGTGCTACAATCCTATTTAAATACTTCATAGGGAAAATAGATTTTAAAGAGCTTTCTGCACAAGACCTTTCTCCCTGTTACTGCCAGTGCTTCTTTATTTGTACCAGGATTTAAGACTTTTGTGTGCACATCTTCTGTATGTGGGACCTGATTTTTTGTAAAATCATATTTGCCTTGTCACAGCTCCATTACTTTTGTGGATTTGTTTTACACTTATATGATATCGGAGTTACATCTACAGCACTTGCATTTATCTGTCCTCCCCACCTTCCTCTCCCTAGGTCTCTTAACTGATGCTATTTTTTACGTCTGAAAACCCTTTCTCAGCTTTAGCTTCCAGTGTGTGTTGTTGTGTTTTGTGTGTGGGGCTCTTAACTCTGTGGTCTTTTTGCAGTGGAAGAAGCCACTTAATGCTTGTAAAGACATGACCACTCAGCAATGTACTGAGTAAAGGCAGTTGAGCTGGCACCAGAAGACTTACTGAGAAAAGATCTGAGATGGTGAACTGAGTTTTGCCGACTGTTCAACGAATGGCACGTCATGAGGACTGTGTAAGGGCCAGTGAATACAGAGAACTCACTTATGGGACATTACATGCTGCTTTCAGGTGATGTTGGTGCCACACTCACACGGAATACTTTCCACGCTGGCTCCAGCATTGCTTACAAAGAGGAGGTGCTCTGCAAAGACTGTTGCTGCCATTGACTTCCAGGCAACTGCTGCAGACAGCTCAGCTGGACAGCTCTTGAGCCTGGTGGGTGGCTGTGACTGATGCAGCATGGGGTGCAGCGGTTCTGGGGGAGAAGGAAGACCTCACAATGGTAACAGGCAGGCTACTGACTGAGGCCTTTGTGTTCAACGTTTGTTGAAAAACAGATCTTCAGAATTGTATTTGAGATAGTCCCACATCTGTTGGCCCGCGATTCTTGACAGTCTTCCATGTAGTAGCTGCTCAGAAATACTTCTCCAGAGAGAATTTCCTCCAGAGTGAGGCGATTCCTTCTAAAACTTGAAATGCAGCATCTTCATAAGCAAACCCACCATCTGCAAGAATTTGGTTTCCCAATTGGGATCCTAATTCAAGCACCGAGAGCACTGCTTCCAGCATCCTAATTACGTCGCTGGCCAGAAGATGCTGGCACATAACACACATCTCCAGTTAAGTGCTGCCCTGTGGGTAAGTAGAGTGTTGTCGCTCCTTTACTTTCAATTAATAATAAAAGCTCCATGATGATCCTGAAACAGAACATTTGTCACCGATCAAACATCCCTGCTTTGGCTTGGAAAGGCAAGAGCCTTGGACAGCTACTCACCGAGATGGTGTCTCCAGCTCCCTGATGCTGCTCTGCTAGGTCCTGCTCACATCAGAGCCATCTGTTCTCAGTTTCAGCAGCCATTTGTGCCATTCAGATGGCTTGGTTGTTGGCCAGCCCCAGGTGTACAAAGGGCATTTTCTAGCAGTTCTTCTGGGGTACCTGCATTCTAACTGAAGGGTGTTTGAGGTGCACAGGTGAAAAGCACCCAGAGCTCAGCGTGAGCTTCACAGTGCTGTGCTACGTCACAGCCTTCAACAAAAGAGACACAACACAGTGAGAAGTCTCACTGTGGCCGTGGGCTGCCAAAGCTGAGATCAGCTGTGCTGCTGAGGCCACAGCTACAGCCCATGACGCTTCCCAATGTGAACGGATTCAGCACAGCTTGCAGTGGTTGCTCAAGAGAAGTGGGAGCTGTGGCTTTAAAAATACGATTTCTAAAGTATTCTCCCTTTGTAACTATACCTACTATTCCTCAAGTTTTTATTTGTTTATTTATTTTAAAAGAGCCTTTGGAATTTTTATTTGAGCACAGGTTGCACTGCCAGCCATGGGGACTCTAGTGGATGTGTGGACACATGGGGCTGGCCTCATGTTTCCCTTGAGCACGAGCTTACCTTGCCTTCAAACCTTGTTTTCTGAAGGGGGTCCTCATTTCTTCCCTTTTCTTATTTACAGACTCAGTGGCTAGAAAGGGAGAATGATGTCTTAGGCTGTGGGGTATATATACTGCCCTCACCCTGAGATCCTGGTGAGGACTGGTTTTATAGAATGAGAGGAATGTAGGTGTGTGCGGATGCGCTTATGTCGCCAGATATCTAACTTAACCAGTTTTGTAAAGTCATACGAAGTATTTTTAATGATATCTGTACTTTGCATAAAGCTGTGAATGACATATGACATGCATTGAGTAATTCAGTAAAATACTTTTCTTCAAGTTTCCATTTTTTTCCTCAGTCATGTATTTTTCATACTCTTCTTCAAGCTTTCCACTTCACCATTGCCTTTAGCTTCTTGTTTTCTGCAATTGTGGTAAGATAAAAAAAGGCTGGCCCTGTTCATTACAGGGTGGCACTTTGAAGCCTGATCCTTGTTAATCCAATAGAACGAGTAAGGAAACCACAAAAGCCAGAGCAATAAAACACCAGCGGGGGGCTGCCACGTTTGGCTCGTGCCAGTTGGACTCACCGCTGTGTGGTTGCCGTTGATTGGTAGGCAATGGGCAGTAGTCCCAGAGAGCAGGTTTTATTGGAACAGCAAAACCAGGAATGCTGTTTGACGCTAATATGTCGAGTGAAAGTTACCCTCTGAACTTTTAATCGGGAGTGCATATCGTGGGACGGCAAGTGCTGAGATGTCGTGACCGTTGGCCACTGGCTTACCACAGAGAAAGCTGCTGTATCCAGGGTGTTATCTGCGGTTCTTTCCAAGAACCTCTGCTTCAGCTGGTGGTTCAGGCTCTGCAGACAGACCCAGGCCATTAGCAGCAGTAAAACGCAAGATCTTTAATTGCTTGTCAGTTCCCCCCCCAGGCTGCCATGACACCCAGGCTCGGCATTCAGCAAGGACTTCCTCAAGCTCCAATTAGCTCCGTGTGAGTAATGAAAGCTCGTACAGTACATAATAACAGACGTGAGTAAGTGTTAAGGGCTCCGAGGACATGGATGTGGTTACATCTCCCTCTCTCGGCTGCCTCAGGACACTTAGCCTGGAGGCAGGGAAAAAGCAGTAGTTAGGGCTCAGGAATATCTGCAATGGTCAGGTGTGAGGACGGTGTGCAGTGCTGCAGAGGGACTGGGAACGGAATGGGAAATGCAGAAGGACAGCTCTGAGGGACTGTTCCCAGAGCAGATGGTTAATGATGGTAACAGGGATTTCATGCGTGTACCACAGATGTTTGGATACAGAGAAATAGCTGATTGTTTTAAAGGTAAGACAGTCAGCAAGATGTGAGCGTGCCACCCCCATTGTTTAATTGAATAATTAGTGGAAAATGGAAAAGCAACTTGTACAGCGGGCTTACACATGGGGGGTCACCACTGCCATGGTGGTGGGTACAGCCTCTTCCCTCTCTCCCAGCCCTTCCAGCTTTGCCAATATAAATCCCCATGTGCCAGGCATTTGTCTTCGTGTGAGAACCTCTTGCTGTGTTCTGAGCACCACCAGGCTGCATGGAAGTACATACCACACCGTCAGAAACACAGCCACCGCAGCCCTTCTCTCAAGGGGTCATTCTTTCCCAGCAAAATTCAAGAAATACCCAGGGTAAAGCTTTAGAGAAGAAGTTATCAGATAGGTCTCTGGGGATGTAAAGTGGTAACGTAAGCTGTATTTATTTAAAAATAGATGGAGTAAATTTGGAGTTGGAGTTGCACAACATACAGACATCAAGCAATTAACGTACAAACCCAGACAGGGAATGTGGCTAACCCCACTCACAGTGGCAAGGGCCACTGTAACACAGCCCCTGTGGAGCCCCACCTGCTATGCTGCCCAGCCATCAGGTGTTGCTGCCCAGCTGCAGGCACCCTGCTGCAAGGCTGCTTGTGCAGCATCGATTTTCCTCCCTGTGCATTTGTCTGTACTCCAGCACCAAGCAGGCACCCCCAGCACTTCCAACACTGCCTGTCCCCCTCCAATCTCACGCTGTCCAGCTTCAGCTCCTCTGCAGGGCACTGGCGAGGCGGGGAAGGGGCTGTTAGTGCTGGCTGCCACAAAGAGTTTGATGTCTCCTGGACAGGGCCAGCCATCCTCATGGGCTGCTTGAAATGCTGGAATTCACCAGATGTTTGTTTTGGATGCTGTCGTGTTGTTTCTGGGCAGTGCTTGAGGAGTGTTGCTGGAGCAGACACAGCGCCTTGGGCAGCCGTGCCAAAGAAACGATGCCCACTGCTGGGAGCTCTGCCCACTTTGTAAACAAAAAGGGCCACTTGCCCTGATGTGTGGCCCTGTGGAAATCAGGAGAAAGGTGGCTCGGCCCTGGTCCTGGGGAAAGCTGGAGCAGGGCCAGGAGGAAAGCATCCATTTCCAGGCTCCAGGCATTTGGCTTCCACTCCGTGTACCCTCCGTGGGTCTCCACCACTGCCAAATAAAACATGCAGCACAACATCCTGATGCCTGGGGAGAACTGTGGACTTCACCCAAGGAGGCTGTCTTACAGGACAGAAAGAAACCAGAACAATGTATGCTGTAAGTCCAGGATTTGTCCAGCACAGCCAGCCTTTCCCCCACCCCGCCAGCAGTTACCCAAAACCTTCCAGGGTCCCATGCCTGGCAGATCAGTTGTGGGGCAGCTCCTGGGAGCAGCCCGCAGCTTTGAACGCTTCGGGGATGTGGCTGTCCAGTTTGGAGATGATTTTGTAAATGGGCTTCTTCCAGGAGGGGTCGGCATCCCTGCCCGCCCGCACGGCGCTGAAGAACTCCCGCAGCGTCAGGCTGGCCACCTCCAGGAAGCGGCTGGGCACCTGCGGACAGACGGGCGGGTGGGTCCCAGCGGGTGGGCCCCGCACCCCACACCCCGGCCCCTCACCTGGAAGTCGTTCCCTTTGTTGTAGTGCATGTTGAGGGCGCGGAAGAGCTCCGAGTCCCGTGAGACGCGCAGGGCTGCAGCCTCCGCGACGCCCTCCAGCAGGGCCTGCCGGGCAAACTTCTCCACCTGGATGTAGTAGAACTCGCGGAAGTTGCTGAACCACTTGATGAGCTGGGAGTTGATGCAGCGGCTGAACTGTCCGGGTGCAGTGGGAGAGTTGGGCTCTCAGCAAACTGGCACCGAAATCCCACCCGCCGCAATCCCACCCTGCATCCCGCAGCAGGTCTACCTGCACGTCGAGGAAGTAGGACCTCAGCAGAGCCGAGCTGGGGTAGCGGGTGAAGAAGAACATCAGCTTGGCCTTCTTCAGGTGGCCAGGGGTCAGCGCCTCCTGGATATGGGCTTGGAGTCAAGGAAAGCCCGCACACGGCAGCTCTGGTCTGCCATAACCCACCCCTACAGCCTGGTGTCACAGGATGGCTGAGGAGGGTCCTCTGGGTCCTGCTTGAGCAAGGACACCCAGAGCAGGGTGCCCAGGCCCACATCCAGGTGGCTGCTGGAGATCTCCAAGGAGGAGACTCCACAGCCTCTGGGAAACCTGTGCCAGGACAGTTAAAACAAATTAATGAGGGCATTATCCAAATGCCTTTTGGATGCTGACAGGGAATGAGGCATCAACCACCTTTCTAGGAAGGTTGTTCCAGTGTTTGACCACCCAGTAGTTTGGTAGTGGGATGGAGAGTTGGCTTTTCCCATCAGCATCCCTGAGGAACCAGGCCACTCCATCTGCCCCAAAGGATACGTGGGTAGGGGTGAGGGGTGTTCTGTTCCCCGCTACCGTGCCAGGGCCTGGGGGGCTCACTGCCAATGGACGCAGCTTGGTGACTGCCCAGCATGCATCTGGGGGCTCCGGGGGCCAACTCTCTGAGGCATTAGGGCTGCCCCAGTGGCTGTGAGGGGTGTAGACCAGCAGCTGGCCCAGCAGCCGACTGTCCCGCACTGCTGGGGCAGCTGATCCTGGCCTGTGACCTCCACTGGGTGCTTGAAGGGGGTTTCTGACCTCCCCAGAGCTGAAGGATTTGGCCTGAGAGCTCTTCCCCGACAATAGTGATGGTGCATCAGGCTGGGGTGAGCCCCGGGTGCTCAGGGAGGGTGCCTTAGCAAGTGGTTTTCTGCCTTTCCCAGCAGGAAAATGCTCTCCCCTGGCAGCCGGCCCTAGTTCAGGGTGCTGCTGTAGGAGGTGGCTGGCTGTCCTTGGCCACACAGTCTTCAGGACCGAGTCCACCACACGTGATGTCACCCCAGCCAGCTCATGCTTCAGGGCCTGTGAGAGCACCCTGGCCACTGAGGGCAGGAGCCCTGTACTGCCTCTGCCTTCGTCATCCTCCCCCACACTGGGCCCATCCACTTCCAGGATGCTCTCCCAGAGAGTGGCTTTGTGTGGATGGTGCGTAGTGACAACACCATCCCTGCCCACTCTGTCTCCAGCTTTTGCAGGAAGCAGCTGTGCTTTCTCGGCACCTTTCTGGGTTTGGGCAGCATCTCCAGAGTCATAGACCTGGGAGAACCTCTCCTGAAGCCACCTCAGCTGCTGCTCTAGAAAGCGGAGCTGCTCCCTCAGCTGCTGGCACTCTGCTGTGTGGGGGCTGCCCCTGCCAGGTGCCCCTTGCCTGACCACCCCTGCACCCTGCTGCTGGGGCACCCGCGGCTTCCTCTTGCCCTGGTGGGGTGCTTCCCCACCCCTCTCTCTCCCCTGCCCCAAACCTCCCTCCATGCCCATGCATGAGGCCTGGCGGGTTGGAGGGAGGCTCATGCCTTGGATGATGCTCTCCACCCTGGCCCTCTTGGCTCGTAGGTGTTCATCAGAGAGCTGCTCCCCATCAGCTGCAGAGGGCACAGGAGCAGGGCCACAGGTTCTGGTGATAGCCAGGGCTTCTGCTGCTTCTCTGAGGGGCACACCAAGCTCATAGCCCTGGGGCAGCTCCACTGATGAGGAAGGGAAAAGGGTGCAGGGATCCAGGCTCCTGCTAGCCGCTGTGTGGCTGAGCAGCTGTGACATGAGGGACGAGCTAGGGGAAGGCAACAGAGAGTCCCTCTGGAAACAGGGCTCCGTTTTCAGCCTGTGGCTGTGCCTTATGGTGACACAATCTCTGTCTTGCTCAGGGGCAGTCCTGCCACCCCCCGTGTCCTCTTTCTGTCTGGGCACCAGGGAGCCGCCCTGCAGCTGATAGGGGATCATCTCCAGGGATGGACTGGCAGGCGTTCCCAGCGATGCTTCTCCCAGCTAGAGGCATGGAGCTGAAGAAAGAGCAAAATATCACCTGACAGGACCAAATACAGCCACCCTCCATGCATGCGGACAGAGATTTTCCCAGCTCCCACCTGACAGCAGGCATTTGTGGAGCCTGGAGCACACTTCCAGTGGTTTGGGCCCTTGCCCAGCAGTGAGGGCTCCCTGCATCACAGCTTTGCCCCGGAGGGGTTGGAAATCCATCTCACTGTGCCTTGACCACAGCTTCTCCCCTGCCCCCAGGAAACAGGAGCCTCAGGTGTACGTGTGGGGCATAGGCTCAGAGTGATAAGCAGAAAGGGAGATCACTTCTGACAAGAGTACTCTTTGAGCTCGTGGACTGTGGTACAAGGGCACTGAGCACGAGACAGAGCCCTCCTTCAGGTGTACCTAGGCAAAGGTGTTTCAGGTGCTGCCGAGTTGCTGGCAGGGTGCCTGGGCAGCCAGAGCTCTGCAGAAGGCATTCACAGAGTGGAGCAATCGGAGCCCCAAGGGCATAGGCAGCAGCTGGCATCCCACAGTGCTGGGATGGTGGGAAGGGGCACAGCAAGGGACTGGAAGCAGAAGGCACAGTATGAACACTGCGAGCGGGACTTGCTGGGATAGTGCTGCTAAGGGCTTGTTAAAACAGAGAATAAAAGGGATGGGGATTACTGGGGAAGAGAAGAATTCCTGAACCAGCAGCCTCGGGCTAAAAATTGTCACAGAGCAGGGGCAGCCAGCCACCCCTCCTCTCGCTCACTGACACCTTTGAAAAAGGAATAGCATAAGTTCATGTGCTGGGCTGTTACAGAGTAACAATCCCGATGGGATGCTGCCTCACCAACCACATTAATTAGCATCAGTTCTGCATGCCTGAAGTAAAGTGGTTTATGCCTTTTTGAGACATCTTTAAAGTCCTGAGATTCTTTTACCTCTATCCAGATACGTCTGATAATTTTCAGTGCTGTTTATCTCCTGTCCCCATGATTTTTTTCTACAGCAAGTCCTCCTCCAGCTTACTGAGTGGTGTTAGGAAAAAAAAAAAAAAAAAAGCCTCTACTCACTCTTCAGCAGGTCGCTTTTTATCATTTAGCCCTTTATTCCAGGTTGGTGTTTGGGAGAGCAGCTCTACCTTTGGTAAATCATGCACCATGACCCACCACTCCAGTGCAGGCCCTCGGGCTTGGCTCCCGTGTAAACTGCACTATCCCATCATTTTGATAGAGCATTGTGTCTCTCCCCTCCTCTGTCACGCCTCTCTGAATCCTCTGCTGCTGCTCCATCTGTGACAAATCATCTTCCATGCTGCCTGACAGCACTTGTTGCTCTCCATGTTGCCTCCCCTCCCTTCCAGCTGTGAAATTTCCATTTCCCCAGCACTTGTTCTGCCCAAGGACAGCACAAGACATTGCTGCTGGCAGCTCCTGCTCGCCCCTTCCACAGCTTGCTTCACCCTCAGCCACACAATGCTCCTCAGAGAATCAGCTGCCTACAGTAAACCCACACAGCAAATGCAAGGTAGAAATATGTCTCATCCATTCTTCAGACTTTCTGCACAGGGAGTCTCAGCTGGAGGATGGGAGAGAAGCAAGGGGCTTCCCAGCATCAGTCTGGATGCCCAGTGTCCTGGCCCAAATAAACTGCTCCCGCTAACAGTCCTCTCCCTGCAGTTAGCAGGTGGGTGCTCCCATTCATGCTTCTGCTACCAGCCTTTGCCAGCGCAGTCTTCCAAAATAGTAAAAAAAAAAAGTAGATGCTCATCCAAATTGAAGAAAAAAAGACCAAGGAGCAAAATGAAGCTGCCCAGAGAAGCAGGCAGGCACGTCCTCCCCAGGCAGCAGCCACCCCGCAGAGCTCCCCATCCACTCCTTGCTGGGAACACCATGCGCTGGGCAGCCTGTCACCCAAGAGCCTCCCCAGGCTGCCCCATTTCTGCCTCCAGTGAGGGCCCCAGCCCAACCCGTGTTCTCCTCCATACCCCACTCACCTGGGCTGCCAAGATGCAGGATGTGTGCTGTGGGATGCTGGAGAGGCCACCCGGCTAGTCCTCCTGCTACGCCCATGCCCTATAAAGAGGGAGTGGGGCGGCCGGAGGCAGCCAACCAGCTGGGAACAACTCCTGAATATGCAGATGGACGGCCAGGGGTCCGGCCACCTGCCTCAGCATCCCCCAGGCTTACAGAAATGATAACAGTGTTGTTGATTGTAAATCGCCCAAAACGTATTCAGAAGAAGTGTCTGGAGAGGAGACATTGCTTTATTCTGGGCAGGGCACAAGGTGGAATATTCCCACAAATCAGGTGCTCTGAGTCTTTATGTTGGCTACCATTTATAGTCAGAAGTTTTCACTGTATGCCTACCTAATACGTAAGTGACACCTATCCATTACATAGTCATAGGTTTATGTAAGTATTGCGTTACATGACATATTTGAACCTCCTATGCGTGCAAAGGGGTCTTCAGTGGTCGTTTGAGTAGGCATCCCACTCCTCGCTTTATCTGTATTTGGGCACAAGGACATCCAGTCTCTTCTGATTGGTTCCTCTTTTGGACTTGTGCCCTCATCTCAAGGATGCTGTCCTTGCGGGTCTTATTTATGGCAGTCTTGGATCTTTGAAGAGAAACATCCCATCTCGGGAAGGTTGTTTATCAGAGATAAGAAGGATATCTGGAACTTAAAGCAGAGATTCAACCTTGAGCAAAATACCTCAGACAGACAAAAATGTCAAATAATCAGCTTTTGAGACATCACCAGCACTGGGCTGAGCGTATCCCCATATACATCATGGCAGAGCACTATGGCAACGCCTGTCAGGCTCTGCAGCTCTGCCATGCTGTGGCAACTGAGGGACTGGGGCCCATGAGGAGGGAATCCCTGGAACAGAGAGCTCCATCCAACATCCGCCATGCAATACCGCACAATTATCCCACCACTTAGCACAACCTTGGGAGAGCTGGGAAGCCGCAGTTTGATCTGACAGCACCCATCCAGGACACCCAAGACAAAGACTCATTAATGAGATGACATAAATACACCAGGCTAGAGGCAAGTGGCACCTATGGCCTGGAGCTTCAGGTGCACCCAGTGTCTGCTGAAGGCGCCCAGGTGCTTCTGATGTTCCCCACTGTGGTGATACCAGGGGTCTGCCTGGTATCACAGGAAATGGTTGGAAAGGCTTTTCACCAGAGGTGGCTGGGCATGGAACAGGCTCCCCAGGGAAGCAGTTGTGGCTCCAAGAGGGCAGAGTTCAAAGAGCATTTGGACAATGCTCTCAGACACTGGGTTTGAATTGTGGGTGGTCCTGAATGCATGGAGTTCAGACTCAATGATCCTTGCGGGTCTCTTCCAACTCAAGATGTTCAGTGATGTTGTGCAAGTTCAGTACCTTGCTGACTGTAAGGTGCTCTAGAGATATCCCTACCACTAGCACATCACAACCTCTGCTCCAGGACTGAGCTGGCTGAAGTTTGGTGTGGGAAGCCAAGAGTGGAGGGAGCTCCTAGAGCTAGACAAAACCAAATTGCCTCTGCCATTTCCAGGTCGCCATCTACCTTGCCTCCATGTACTTAATAAACACTGTGATGCTTGTTTTGTTCATCTGATAGGCAGGTGGTTAAAAGCAGGTGACACCAGGCAGTCCTGCTCAAGGGTTTCAGCCCTCTATAGACAGACTACAAAGAAACCCCTGGCAGAGAGCCTTTCTGGAACAGCTGCCTTATTTTAAAGCAGTCAGCGCACCTCTGAAGCCTCACAGACAACACCCTATTGATTTTTCTTCAACCTTTGTTTTGAAAATCATACCGAGGATATTCATTGCAAATTCATGTTAGGAGACTACTTTGAAGGTCGCAGTTTACCACTGGATGCGTTATTAACCAACAGCTTAATTAAGGATGTGTGTGTGTAATCTTGAGATGCTGATCGCCGGACAGAGTTCTGACTTTCCCAGGCTACTTCTCAGAGACCGCAGTAAGTTCTTTGTGTTTAGTTTCAGCAACCTGGAAATAGGCAGAAAACAGAAGGAAACTGGGGCACTCTCATTTTCGACAGATCTCTCAGAAAAGTGGGACTGGGCACCACCGAAAAAAGCCTGGCCCTGTCTTTGCTGCATCACATCAGGTCACCGTAGATTCTCTGTGACCTGCTACGTTCCTGTCTGCTGAAGCCTACTTATCTCTTTTTTGCCTGTTTCAGCGCGTGATTTATTGTTTTGTTTTGTTTCTCCCCAGACTTACTTCCCTGCAACTGCCTCGTCCGTTTCTAACCAGGCTGACGTTCCCAGCAGCTCCGCCCTACGCGAGCCCGCTGCCAGGAGGCGCCAAGGTGAGCAGAAAGACCACCAGAGCCGCTTCCCTGCGGCAAGCCACACCCGGATTCCACCAAGTCCACCAGTCATCCCCTGCAGATTCACGTGACCACCAGCCCTGGCAGCCCGGACACGCCTCAGAGCCGGACGCGAGCCGGCCCGCCCCAGGCGGCGGCAGACCTCTTAGACGAGGCTCTACAGCCGCCCCGTGAGACGGCGACAACTTCCCCCATCCCGCACGCCCTCCCGGCTCCCGCCGCGCCGCCCCGCCCAGCCCCGCTCTCCCCGCCCGCGCGCTTGGTGCGGCCCTGCGCACTTCCGGCTCGCGCCGGGCCTGCTTCCCGTGTCCGCCCTCCGGCTCCTCCCGCCGCCGCCGTTGCCGCCGCGATGCTGCTGCTGTGGCGGTCGCGCTGCCTGGGCCGGGCGCTGGGCCGCTCGGTGCGCGCCCTCCGGCAGGTACGGCCCGGCGTGGCCCGCCCGCGGGGTGGGCTTGGGGGGGCGGGCGGCCGCGGCGCTCGGGCGAGCGGGCTCGGCGGCGCCAAGGGCACCGGGACGCGCCCGTCTCGGCCCCGCCGCCGTTGTGGGGCGGGGGCGCCGCGGGCGGCTCGGCCTCCGCGGGCAGCCCCGGGCAGGCGGGAGCGGGGCGGGCTGCGCGCGGGGCCGGAGCCGCCGCGGCTGTGAGGGAGCCCTCGGCTCGGCCGCTCCGCTCGGCTCGTCCCTCGTGGCGGCCGCCTTGCTGCAGGGATCGCAGATGCGCTGTTGGCGTGCCCGGCGTTGTGCGCGCGGATACACGTGTGCGCGGTGCCCTGTGAAGAGTTTGTAACTGCGTGCGTATGGCTACCCTCGTAGCGATGGCCGTGTGCTTTGTGGCCGCACGTTGATTGCGGTGTTTTAAGCGTTAATAATCCAGCTAAACGTTTTAATAATAGTTATTTTTATCAGCCCTTACGGTGCTCTGTAATTATGCAGAACAGGGAGGAGCGGCACACGGAGAATTCAGGCGTTTTTGAAACCAGTTGACAGAGAGCGAGGCCACAGCTAAGCCGCTGGTGGTGGCGAGTTGTGGTTAACCTGCTTGAGGTGGTGGAAAAGCTGTAAGTTGAGAGGTGAAGGAGGTGGCAGCAGCTTGACAGCTGTCAGAGTAGGGATGTGGGGATAACGTGGAGTTTGGACGAACTGTAGAAAGGAATGGTAAAGCGTGGCAGGCCTCTGCTGGGCAAAGTGAAAACAACTCACGTGGACAAAATTCAGAAGTGTCCAACTGAATGGAAGAACAGCAGAGTCAGCAGGAAATGGCACGTGTGGGGAAGGGACAGCTGCGTTTAACCCTTCGGAAGAAGGAAGAAGGTTAGGGTTCACATGTCAACTAGGGATCGTGCAGGTGCCTCTGAGGCTCCTGCTCAAGGAAGTCGGATGCAGCAGCTGAAGTGTGACCAGAGGCAGTCCCAAGAGGCACAAGAGGTTCCGAAGAGAGATGATGTGATGAGGAGCTGTCATCTGTGCTTTGCCAGTGAAGTCCTCGCATTTCTCTGGGGAAGAGTTTATAAAGAACTTCCTCCCTTGCTGATCCCCTCCACATGCTGGAGGAGCTGTCAGCCTGTTGTCTTAGTAACTGTATCCAGTACTCACTCTGAATTATTATCTCCCTTCCTGTCTTTGCATCTGCCTTGCCATGCTATATATAATTGTGTTAAAGACACACGGTGGGTTCTCTGTGTACAGCGGTGCTTTGCGTCCATCCTTGCTGTTAAAGCAGCAGCCACGCTGCTTCGGAGAAGCTGGAGCTGGCAATGTGATTGCTGCCATCAGAGCTGCCCAGCACTAGGTGCTCGTTGTGGCACTGTGCACTGGGCTGTGTGCTTCTACTGATGTAGGGTCCTGCCCCAAAGTGCTCCGTTTGCACCACAGCAGAAGAGGTTTGCAGGTGCACAGGGCATTGCCTTAGTGGGCATGTACCATCGTTGATTTCTGAGTGTGGTGACCTGCTGGAAGGTGACAGCTCCTTTAAGGTGTGACCTGAGATGCCACGTGCTGGGGTCTCTTTGCCATAACAGCGGTGTGGAAACAATTCTGTGAAGTCATGTGTAACTGGGGGAAAGTGTTAATCATTTGGTGTGTGAGTCACTAGCAAATTAGAACGAGGCTTGTTTCTCCAAGTGAGGGCTGCTCCTTTATACGTGACCCGGAATGCTACCACCAGCTGGTGAAACCTACATTTCTCCTATTTTACCAGAGGAATGACGCGTGGCTCGCTCAGCCAGGTGATTTCAGGGGCAGGTACAATCAGTGATTCCTTCAGAGAAAAAGGGAAGAAGCTGCTGGCTGTTTCGGAGCTGCGTGTGCTGGCACCCTGTGGTTAGGGGTAGGCGCACAACAGTTGTGCAGAACACAAGGCAGAGAGTCTCAGTGTCTTTCAGTACAGCTTCTCGGACAGTTAGGGCTCATCTCTTGCTTCTCACATAGGAGACAGAAGGGCAAATGATGCCAATTTTTTCTTTATTTTGCAGCACACAGTCTTGGTGCTTCTCCCAGAAGAGAGCTGCAGATGTGTTTTCTCTCAGCCGTTTACTTTAGCACACACCTTTTAAACGTTTTTTTTTTAACCTTATAGTAAGCTCACACTGGGTCTGTACTCTTTCTTAATGAGTTACTGTCTGGGATGCTCGGATTACCTTTACGACTTTATAGAGTACCCAGGAAAACATTAGCAGACAGAGGGGAGCTCATATTCCTTGATATTCTATTTGTGATTAACTTCATATCATCTGAGACATTACAGAAATTGGGGAGGATTTGACCAATGCAAGTGCTGACATGCACTGAGGATCGAGGTGCTTTAGGCACATGACTGGATGGAGTTAACAGGAGGTTTGTCTGGCTTAGGGCTGGCTCTGCGTGAACCAGAACTATGCTAGCAGTGCTGGGCTGAGGCGAAGCCTGTAGCACTCACAGTGGCACAACGCCTTGCTCTCCCTTCTCCACAGATCCTGCTGGTTTTGCAAGATCTCATGTCTAGGATGTTGGTCCCAAGGCGGTGTGCTGCGTGGAGTAGGGCTGCAGCTGGTGGGCTCTGTTGGATCCTGGCTGGTCCGGCAGCTGGGCTGTGTATCCTCAGCACCGCTGATTTGCTGCCATGTTGTGCTGCCCATAGATAATTGAGTGGACGGCATGTTCCTACCTGAGATGCCAAATCCATCTATGAGTTTGGATAATTGAACTGTCAAGGGGTAAATTTCAGAACCATCAATAGTTTTGATGATGTGGAGTGTTTGCTGAATGTATTTTAGCATGTTATACCACTCATTCCTGTAGCCGATGAGACACAGAATTAAATATCTCTTTGGTCCTTGATGTTTCTGCTGTCTGTGGCACACGTCTCCAGAAGTTATTTTGGTATTTAAGATCAACTGTATCCCATTTTTCCTGCTCTGGTGATCCTGAAGTTGGGGTTTCTACATAAAATTCCATCATGAAACCAAAGTTCTGAGTTACATCTAATTGTTACCTTCTGAATTTGCTGCTGGAGTAGGATACTTTGAGATGTTGAAACCATCATCAATTGCATTTTAGTTGTGAATATAGTGGTATTTTCCCATAGCTTGTGAAGAATGTTCAGGTTCCCCAGATCTGCAGGTTTAGTGCCAGTGAAAGGTGGTCAATGATTACTGGGTATGAAGCAAAAGGTCACCAGGAAGTGGAGTTCCCAGCTCACTGAAGGGAGAAGGAGTTATGCCATTGGGGGACAGTCTGACCTTCTGGAGCCCAAAGGCTCTGTAGCCTTAAACAACCAAGAAATAGGCACTGCGTGCTAGGTTCTGTGACTGCGGGAGTGGTGGAGCCCTTCTCTCGTCCAGGTCTCTTAGGAAAACCAAAGTCTGCTTTTTTGCAGTACTGACCCTTCTTCTTTCTGACAGGGCAACTGTACTCTGGCAAGACACTCCCTGTCTGGTAAGTCTTTTGTTTTGTGTTTCGCTTTAAGCTATGTAGGCAGAAGCTGGTTCTGGAAATCGATTATAGGTTTGGTTGGGAGTTATTTCTGTCAATCATAAATGAAGAAACGTGTTCCCATGTTAGGCTTCTCTTGCCTAGTGTAAGTGCCACCCAGTCCATCCACCTGCTGTGCAGATTTCTCAGCAGCAGTGCTGTATTCCAAGTGTTGTAATGCTTGAAGCACTTGCTGTTGCAGAGACCAGCTCTCTGATAAACTGCTTTGAAAATGATGGGTGAACGTTAACTGAGATGTCAGAGAGAGTGCGACCATGAAGTCGTCTGGTGTTTAAACTGCATTTTCTTAGAGCCGTGCTACCTTTGTATGGGATTACATCACTTGCTTCTGAGTCTGCTTTGAGAAATCAGTTAAATCTGCTTATCTTTCCTGGCTATAGAGTTCCAGTGTTATTAGCTGTTCATTAGGGGATGGTGTCAGTGTTGTAATATCTTTTTTTTTTTTAAGATCAAGTGGAGAAAAGCTTTTTCTTTCTGGACTTGTGTAATTGAGATAATTACGTTCTACATTTGGTATGCTGATTCTCTTTAAGATCAGTCTGGAAATAGGCCCAGTGCCCTGAAAGAGGCAAAGGACAGGAGTTCAGAAAGTGCTGTGTCAGGGCACGTGAGCAATGTGGCAAAGGGTCACTGAGGCATAGGAAACCCTGAGACGGCGTGCAAGAATCTTCCCCATTTTGGGTTTTGAAGCAGAATTGTTCTTGGGCCAGTGGATGAAGAGGGAGACAGATGGCAGTGGCTTGCTGCTCTGCCCTATGCCCCGTTTTTGGGGTGCTTTTCCTCCTTACTGTTCCATGCAATTGTGAGAGTTCTGGAGAGCACCTCATACAGGACTGCCATGTGTTCCTGTTAGGAATCCCTTTGTGTTGGTGGGGATAGCTCACCAACAACAGTCCTGAGGACTGGGTGATGTTCCTGTGGGTAACACCATTCTCATTCACAGGTGTGGCTGGCAGCCAGGGACTGGCCTATACCGACAGCAGGAAGCTCTTGTAAGTACCCATAGGAGAGCCATGGTACGTAGGAACTCTAACCCTGAAAACACTTGGAAGCTGAAAGGTAGAGCGTAGTCAGCTGTCAGAAAATCTTTGTGCATTTCTTAGGAGCATGGAGAAAAAAATAGGGTTCTCTGGCTTTTGCAGCTCAGAAACTGTGGCATGTTTCAAGAAAATAAGGTCTGTCTGGAACCAGATGTCAGGGCAGACGGGGCAGGAGTGAGGGGAGCAGCGATTCATCGATTTCTACCTGTTGTTATCTGACTGTGAATCTGGTTGGCTCCATGTAGCCTCCCAGTAGGATTTCTGTTGGACACATGAGATGGTCTCCTGCAGGAGGAGTAGGATGGTTCAGGGGGCTCTTGTTCATATGACAAGGGCTGCATTGCTATGTGGTCTCATTTCCACAAATACTTTTTTTTAACCTTAAGAGTGCATCCATAAGAGCTTGAAAGACTAGTCTGTTTGCACCAAGCAGCCTGTATTAGAGGAAATGCTAAAGCACATTTGCTTCAAGTTTCCAAATACAGTATCCACAGGGATAAAAAACATCTGTGGGAACGTGATTGCCAGCTCCCTGTGAAGAGACACAGTGGAGGGAAACAGCTGTCTCTTGGACGTGTACGCACTGACATTTTATGGTGCTTTTTCAGATTTTTTTTTTTTTTTTTTTTTTTTTTTAGAGGTTAACAAATGGTTCCTGGGATCACATCCTAGGTGTGCAGTAGGTTGACTAGGTCAACCTTTTACCAGTACTTAAAACACAGGAGATCTGTTTGGATGTCTCTGTAAATTAAAATTCCATAAACGTCACTTCTCACTGAATTTCTGAGAGCACTACTGAATTGTTATCACGCTCCTTAGTGGGATTTTTGCCCCTCGAACAAGTAGGATTCCCTTGGAGCAAATACATTTGAATGGTTGAGCAGCCTTCAGATTACTTAAACAAGCAAATGTAAATTTTGAGCTCGAGTCTGGAGCTGGCAGCTTCCAGAGAACTTGCTTTATTATTCTGTGTTCATATCTTTCTCTCTCTCTGCAGAGTAAATAGCTCCAGTGTCTTCACTGTCCGTTATTTCAGAACCACAGCAGTACATAGTAAGTAAAAAGGCAGGAGTCAGTGGGGAGACTCTTGTGTTACCTGTTGCTGTTCTAACAACAGCCAAAGCTGCCTTTTCCATCACTGGTCTAAACTCACTGGTGTCACACTTCGTTGGGCGCTGAGCCCTAAAGATTTTGTCCAGTATTTCTGTCACGTTGTAACTCAGAATCAAGCGGGATTTTCTGTCGTGCCTTAATACTGAAGCGAGGAGAAGGTCAGCATTTTAAGAGTGTTCACCCACTCACTCTTTAGAGTCCTGGTGATAAGAATGAAGAGGTGCCAAATGTTTTGAGCTGTGAACACGTTCAAGTCTGTCCGCCTGTCTCTCTCACAGGGGATGACGTGGTTACGGTGAACACCCCAGCTTTTGCAGAGTCAGTCACAGAAGGAGATGTCAGGTGGGAGAAAGGTAAGTAATTGCCTATTCCCTGCAATTCTCAGCACTATTCCTTCTGCACTGGATAGCTTGGGGATGGACTGTAGTTCACTGACAGACAGCCTGTTTTATACTCTTCAGTCTGTGACAAACGAGGCAGTTAAGGTTAATTGCAGTTCTTCTAAGGAGTAAGGATTGCAATTACTGTTGCAGTTCTTCTGTCCTGAGTGATATTGGATGAAGAGAGATGTTTACATTGGAATCAGATTCTCTGCAGTAGATTGTTTGAGTTGCACTTTTCTTTAGAAGATGTGGAAAATGGGGTGAGAAAATTCTGGGTTAATGGGAAACTGCTGTGGGTTAAGAGGGGAGGCTGGAGCACACCTCCTTCTTCACAGTGGTCTTCATATCTGTCATTCAGCTGTTGGAGACACAGTGGCGGAAGATGAAGTGGTGTGTGAGATTGAAACAGACAAGGTAGGAATTCTCTGGACCAAAATTTTTTCTGGTTCTCTAGTGAGTACCTTGTATGGCTCCTCTCCAGCTGAGCCTGCGCACTGAGCCTGCCTGTCAGTCCTGCTCACTTCACGGGGACAAACTTCTCTCATTTACTATGAAAGCAGTCCCTTAAGCGAGGATTGTTTGGTAATTCTTCCTTCCTCGTACACTCGATTAAACATCAGTGGAGCTGATGTTTGTGGGAGCTGCGATTTCACTCCCTCCTGTTAGGGTGCTCCATGCTTGGAAACCTGTTTGTGTTTAAACAGGAGAAATCTGCACAGCCATTTGATATCTTCAGGCTATTTAAAATTCAGTCATTAAATTTACTCACCCCTTAAAATACTCTTAGGCTTTGAAGTTTGCGCTAAAACTCCCTGCCAAGTTCTGTTTCCAGTGTTGCTGTCAGGAAGATGCTGGCAGTAGGTCAGTTCTGCCTTGTACCTTGAAGCAGGAGGATCAGACTATGTGATCTACTGCCAGCATCTCCTACACTTCTGAGTGTCGGCACAAAATCCCACTGGAGGGCATGCAAACTGGTGGAAATGGTGCAAGACAGAGCTGCTTGTCTGTGCCAGACTACAGTGTGTGTCTGTGCATGTTGACATCTTTGCTCAGGCACTCGTTCCTCATCCTGTATTTGGGAGAATTTAAAGACTTTCCTTTTTACAGACATCAGTGCAAGTTCCGGCCCCAGCAGCTGGGGTGATTGAAGCCCTTTTGGTACCTGATGGTGGCAAAGTGGAAGGGGGGACACCTCTGTTCAAACTCAGGAAAACCGGAGGTAAGTCAGGGTTTAAATTGCACTTACCTTCCCATTTCAACCACGTGTTTGTTTTTTTTTCTGAAGACAGAAGCAAGGCCCTGAGGGGCTAAAAAAAAAAAAAAAAATTGTAGCCCTTCTGTGAGGGGAAACTTGCCTTTTACTCATCCTGGAAGAGACTTCAGTACTAAGCTAAAATTATCTGAGAATTCTCCTAACATATGTCCTTTGTCCTCCCTCTTCAGCATCCAGTCTCCTGCACGCTGAGGAGATCTAGGGTGTTGATGGTAAAACACCATGGGGTCCACATAGGGTGGCTCCTATCAGTTCATTATTATAGTAGAGAGTTTAAAGGCAGTGTGCTAAAGGATTAACTTCTGTCAGGCTGGTTGGGCTCGGAGATCCCTGGCAGTAGAAGCTGTGGTTGCTCTTAGGATAATTGTTCTTCCTTTTCTTTCAGCTGCTCCTGCCAAGGCCAAACCAGCAGCAGCCCCTCCTCCTCCTCCTGCAGCACCTGAACCTGTAGCTGCAGCTCCTCCTCCTCCTGCTGCAGCACCAATTCCCACTACAATGCCACCAGTGCCACCTGTGTCAGCTCAGCCCATTGACAGCAAACCAGGTGAGGGAAGAGATGCTTTCTCTTATTTTAAAGCCTCTTTTACGTGGGGAGTGTTGGTAAGGTTAAAGGCAACAAACTGGCACACACGGTGGAGGCCTCTCTGCACACACCTGTCTGGAGAGCTCAGCTGTGCCTGGAGTCTGCTGGCCCAATTCAAGGCTGCTAGGCACCTTAAGCAAGTGGCTCAAATGGGCCTTCTGTCTCAGGGCATGGCCCTCGGCTCCTGGTTTTCCTTCTTGACTGATGTCTTCTTTACCCCTCAGTGTCTGCAGTGAAGCCGGCTGCAGCTCCAGTGGCAGCCCCTCCTGGGGAGGCAGTGCCCAGCAAAGGTGCCAGATCAGAGCATAGGGTAAGCTGTGGGAATAAGGGCCTTGCTGGTGCTTCTGTTGCTGGGTGATGACTTGTTTTAGCATAACCTGTGAACTTGCTGAATAGATCTGTTTCTTTCTGTTCACGCTCAGCTTGTCAGGGCTGTGACAGATTGGAAAATGCTTTACTTGAGAGCACCACTTGGAGGTGGCATGGAGGGAGCCAGGTCTGATCTCACGTTAGTCTTTTCTAGACAGAAGTCTTGTCCTCAGCTCTGCTGACTGAGCACAGACTGCTCAACGTTCTGGTCTGTGCATAAGCCCTCAGCAGAGGGCTGAGAGTGCTGCAGCTACCTTGTATGTCCTTAAGAAAAATTTGATGTAGCAGTCTGCTTTCTCAGCTGTTTTGCTCTTCTTTTATTAGCCTCATGCTGGAAATTTAACTGTACTTGGCGTTTCTGAGGGACGCACAGGTCAGAAACAGTTCTACTGTGATGCATTTCAATTCTGCATTTCAAATGAACTGTTAGTCAAGTTGGGCAGCTCCACTGTGTGACCAGCTCCTCAGCCTGCTGTGCTCCTTCAAAGAGACCTGAGGTGAAAACCTTAGCCATTTTACTGGTCAGCCTGATAGCAAGAAGGGCCTTTTTTTTTTTTTTTGTTGCTTGTCTGTTTTTCCACTTGGGTGATCTTGAGGCAGCCTCTGCTTATTTCTCTTTCATTTTCAGGTGAAAATGAATAGGATGCGTCAGCGTATCGCCCAGCGGCTGAAGGAGGCTCAGAACACTTGTGCCATGCTGACCACTTTCAATGAGATTGATATGAGGTGAGGAGCAAACCTTCTGGTTTTTAACCTTTACTAGTAGAAAAACATGAAGGCAGTCATCTTTACGTAGCTGTGGAGACCTTGCTGACTGCATTTGGGAAGACCAACAGTGTGTCTTCTGGCACCTCTTCCTTACATGTTTCCCTTACCTTTGCATTTTCATCAGAGCTGTGCTGGTGTTGCAGCAGGAGGGATGCATAGCTTCCTGATTCATCTGTTGCTTGTTAAAGGAGCAACCCAGCTCCTCATCTGTGTGGTTCTTAGTGGAGGTGGAAGACTAGCAGATGTTGAGCAGATGAGCAGGAGTGAGCGTTATCATTTGGACAGCGGCTGTTAGGAGACACCTAAAGCATCTGCCAGGTTACTGCTTTTGGATGTGGGCGTATTTGGCCACCCATGAAGTAGCTCCACAGAGCTCATCAGCTTCTCAGATGAGCGTCGCACAGGTCTGCGGCCCTTGCTGTCAGATGGTTCAGCTTTCCAGACACAGACCAAGGTCCTTCTCCCTCCCCTCTTGGCAGGTGGGGGTCTCCTTACCCAAGTGCTTGCATGGACTGAGCACTCTAATGGCTTTGAAGGGTGGGCAGCTTATGTTACAGTGCATTAGGGGGAAATTGTGCCCAAATCAAATTGCCTTGTGAAATCCTATTCCAGTCCTTAAGACAAAACATGTAAATATTTGGGTCTCAGAACAATAAGGTTGGCAAAATAGTCTTGATTGGAGGGGAAGTGCTTCAGCGTTATCTCCTCTCTGAGGTTCACTGGAGTGTCACTTTACATTGGCCTCGGGCTCTCGTTGCATCTGGTAATATGGTTTGGATTGATTGCTGTGCTGACGACTCGTGAGGGTCTGAGCTGGGGCCTCCTGCTTCCCGTTGGGGGTCAGCATCTGAAAGGAGTAAGCCATAATGAGTCACTTTCGTAGCAAACCTTGTCCTCATTGCTGCAGTCCTTGTGTCTTGGGAGGCACTAATGTCTTTGGGCAGTAATCCTAGCCCTAAACAAGGTTAGGTGCAGGAAAACAAACGCTCTAAACCACAAAGACCCCTGCCCCTTGCTGAAACTGTCTCTTTGAAGACTTAAGGTCTCTGGAGTCAGGAGAGATGAACCAAGCAATTCCACAGCATTTGTTTTAGCCTAGAATAGGCAGAGATCATTTACTTATTGTAAATGTTCTCAGTTCTGATAAATACGAGCAGGGAGGGAACAGGACTTATGTGCTTGAAGACTGTGGCAGAGCTAGCAATTGGCATCATAGCATCTGGGAAGAGTTCTTTCATATTCATTCAATTTCCAAAGCCGAAGAGTGGGGTTTAGAGATGTGCAAGCCCAACACCAGCCAGCACGATGGCAAGGGTTAGAGTTGTCTTCCTCTGTCATTTCCTGTGTCTTTTCTTCTCTTGGCATTTTTTCCTGTTTCTTCATTCTTCCAGGGTCAGCCCAGATGCATCTGGATTTGCTTTCTGCAGTGCCACACTTTTTATCAGCCATAGTGGCTCCAGAGATCCAGCAGAAGTATTTGCAGCCTTATCAGGTCTAAGCAGGAAATATGCCATGCCACATCTTGCTTTTGTGCCTGGCGGTACAAGCTTTGTACACCCGTCCTGTTGAGTTTGGGGTCCAGGAGCAGTTCCTGTTTGATCTTTTGGCAGAGGCTTTAGGGCAATCATCAGCCATTTCATCTATGCTATTCAAA
Organism: Oreortyx pictus; assembly: GCA_036925125.1. Taxonomy (NCBI): domain Eukaryota; kingdom Metazoa; phylum Chordata; class Aves; order Galliformes; family Odontophoridae; genus Oreortyx; species Oreortyx pictus. The sequence goes on from JAUPFR010000006.1 coordinate 37,822,325, forward strand.
GGATTTTTCAGGATGCTGGAAGTTTGCCAGTTGGTAGTACAAGTTTGCAGCCCTGGGGATGGCACTGAGGTCTATTACAGAGTGAGGGAATTACATTTTCTCAGACTCCCTGCTGACCACTGTTGCAATATGTTTTGCAGCAACATCCGGGAGATGAGAGCCGTACACAAGGATCCCTTCCTGAAAAAGCACAACCTAAAATTAGGTTTCATGTCGGCTTTTGTGAAAGCTTCAGCTTTTGCTCTGCAGGACCAGCCTGTTGTGAATGCAGGTGAGTGGTGACCCTTGCTGATGAGTTGCACTTCTTAGCAATGAATGTGGCAGAGTGGGCAAAAGCAGGCGGTCTGGTCCGAGGCAGGGCTATCGGTGTGGATAAGCAAGTCAAATACAAGGGGAAGAGAGGACAAAGTCCTTCAGGCTGCGGCTGATGTTGCTAATGCCACTTGCGTAGATAAGAGTGCGTGTTGCCAAGCGTCCTATTAGCAAGGGGTTGCCAGGACTGGGGCTGGGACTGTGAGTGCTCGATGTCTTAGCCCCAAGAAAGCTGAGGCTGCTGCTTGGTCTGGTTGCTGGAGGTGCAGTGCAGTTCCTGGTGAGTGCCAGACACGTTTGCTCAAACCCAGAAGAGGAGAATAGTCAAGGCCGTGTCTGAGTGGCACTGACCTCTGAGTACCATGGTTCCTTTCTGTATATCCTGATACTTCTCCCACAGAAGCAGTGAGGTCTCACTTTCTATAGATGAACAAGTTGTTATAATTTATGGCTATTTCTGGCTTGCTGAGCTTTTGATCTTTGGGTACTGCATGTATAACATGGCTTTTTTTTTTTTTTTTTTTTCTTTTAGTAATTGATGACACGACCAAAGAGATTGTGTACAGGGACTATGTGGACATCAGTGTAGCTGTAGCAACTCCCCGGGTAGGTACCTTTGGTGCTTTGGCCATGGTTCCTGTAGCTTTGGGTCTGGGATGATTCTGCACTTTGAGCCAATGCAGCTTACAGCAGGATCTTACTGATGGGACTGCTTATCTAGATGAGACATCTGATGTATTGTGGACTGCTGAGGTGGGTTTTGGGAGAAGGTGAAGGACGAAGGATTTCTTGCCACCATGTTAAGACAAGTAGTAACAATAAAGTTACTTCCAATAAAGATCTTGGTGGTGGTTGAGCAGGGACAAATTAGGGAGACCTCTTTTTCTTGCACTCCTGAAAATACGGTATAGGTAATAAAAGCTTTTTATGTTCTGACTAACTCTGCTGTTCGTCCCACCATTTCTGTAAATCATATTCCCGCTCAAAAGAGATGTTCCTACTGAAGAGAGAGCATGGGATGGAAACGCTTGCTGAATTAGGTATTTCCATTGTAAGACAGAGGTTTGACCTCAGGGCTGAAATTCTGTCATTGCTCTCAAAGCATAGGGGAGCTCCCACATGAAGAGACTCCCTTCTTCTCAAGGAGAAAGAGATGGCAGCTGCCCAGTGCCTCACTCGCTACTGTGGATGTGGCCTGGGGATACTGACAGTCCTGGCTGATTTTACATGATGGGTTTACGGGCAAAGACGATGTCTCATTCATTGTACAGGGCCTCTGTGGGTGCCGTGCCAGGTTTCCTGGCAGGCTGGCAGAGCATGAGGCAGCCGTGCCAGCCACCTGCTGTGGGCTGAGCAGGAGGTAGGAGTGGTGCTGGGCTGGGGCCAGGCTCCTGCCCAATAGCAGTTCTCTGTTTGTCACTGCCATGAATTTGCTGATTGTGCGTTTTGCTTCTCCCTAGGGTCTTGTGGTCCCAGTCGTTAGGAACGTAGAAAATATGAACTTTGCTGACATAGAGCGAGCTATCTACGAGTTGGGGGAAAAGGTAAGAAAAGCTGGAGGTGTTTCTGAAAAAGACTGGGAGGGCGCCGGATAGGTGTGAATTGATTTGGTCCCTTTGCAGCGTCATCTGTGACCTCTGACAACACTGAGATATGTTGTAGGGAACACTCCAGTTACAGCTGTAGCTGTGCCCGTGCCTTACAGGACAGATCTGTCTACTTACTGCCTTTCCGGAAGACTTCACACGGTTATTAATGATGTGGTGTGTCTTCACCATTTCTTTTGGAGGCCACGGCTGAACCGCCTTGGGATAAGAAGTCCCTCTTATCTGTTTCCTGCACAAGCAGGAGTTGGAGTCAAAGGCAAGAAAATCCTTCCCCAAAGGCAGCAAATATTCAAGTCTGAAAACAGAATGTGTTTTCAAGTAACTGATGCTGGTTTTCAGTTGAACAAGTCAGAAAGTGAAGATCTGGCTATCAGCATTTATTCCTGGAGGGGGTGAACATTCAGACCCTTGTCCATTGCCTTTTGTGGTCCGAGTGGCTTTCTGAGACCTTACCTTTCTTCCAGGCACGGAAGAATGAGCTGGCTATTGAAGACATGGATGGTGGCACTTTCACAATCAGCAATGGAGGAGTTTTTGGGTCACTCTTCGGGACACCTATCATTAACCCACCGCAGTCTGCTATCTTAGGCATGCATGCCATCGTTGACAGGCCTGTGGCTGTGGGAGGCAAGGTAGGTGGAGCCACACAGGTTTCAGTGAGCAGAGGGGAGGGCTCTGTGGGATGAGGATCATGCTTCCTATGCTATTTCTAGGAGGGTGGTGTCGCCTTCTGAAGGACTTCACTGTGAAGAAGGAATAGAGACTAAAAAATGAAGGGCAACTTTGCTAGCACTGATACGTATTTGAGATGCGCAGAGGGCCTTGTCCTATCCATAACGGGGGACAGCTGAATAACCTGCTTGGGTGTGGAGGGGAAGCGGCTCCAAAGAGGGACCAGGTGTTGTACAGTGCATACCAAGCTAGTGCTGGTGCCTGGGTGAATGAGTGGGTGTGAATTCTGCCACGCAGTGGCCCAAGCCCCTGATTCAGGGTAGGAAAAAACCAGGTCTCCCTAGACTGAGTGGAGGGTGTCATACAGGCAGTAGGACTGAGCGTGCTGATACCCATCTCGTTCTTTCCCTTCAGGTCGAGGTCCGGCCCATGATGTATGTGGCACTGACCTACGATCACCGTCTGATTGACGGCAGAGAGGCAGTGACTTTCCTGCGCAAGATCAAGGCAGCGGTGGAGGATCCCCGCGTGCTGCTGCTCGACCTGTAGAGCAGCCACACCCCCACACAACCCACCCAGGGCAGAGACGCAGCACCAGCAGGGGCACAACACAGGGCATTCAGGAACTGGCTGGGGTCATTCCAGTCTCCCTCCCTCCCCTGAGATCAGAGATGTCCCAGAGGGAATTGGGAGGATAGCTCCTACCTCCTTTCCTGTTCTGTTTAATGGATGGTTCGGTCTCTCACTTAGGATTGCCATGCAGTGGGCCAACCACTGAACGGCACTGCCTTTCTGGAGCCATCTGTGTGGCATCCTCTCCCTCACGGCACCAAACTCTCGCCTCTAGCTTGTCCAATACCACTGGAAAATGCTTGCTGCTGCTGTGCTAGGGTACTCTTTCCTACCACTCCAAGGTGGGTTCAGCTTTATTTCCTAGCACTGAGGTTCTGGGAGGGGAGGGAGAGGAAAAGCTGCTGTTCTGTCCCCATTTTGCTTGAAAATATATCACGCTCATCTGTCTTGCAAGGGCAGCCTGGGTTTCCCAGGCCAATTGCAGCAGAGTTTTTGATCAGAGCAGGGCTGAGGTAGGTGTCGTGCCCCTGGCAGTGCCCTGATTACACTCCCTCCACGGACTGGAATGCAGCGTTTGCATCTCCCCTGCTTTCCCTTGGAGATCGTTAGTCTCTTTCTAGCCTGGCCACTGAGGCATGAATGTTCCTGGCCAGGTGGGCAGAGTCCACAATCTCTGTGGAGGTAGCACTGTTCCTGGGGATGGGAGGCCACCCTTTCACCATGACATGCCCAGCACTAGGCTAAGAAACAGCCCCCAGCAGCTGTCCTCGAATCACAGCATACCAGTGGGTGGGTCTGCGTGTGAGGGCTTGGCCTGCTGCCAGTGGACAGAGCTGGGGGGGCTGGTCTGCAAGTGTAATGTATATCCCAGCCCAAGGCTGCTGGTTTTGGGGGGAGGGGGGGAACAGTCCTTAATCTGATAGCGCACACATGTATTGGGGAGTGAGGGGGTTGCTAGTGCCTGCAGAGTCTATTACTCTTACCCTCTACACAGAACTTGTAACTAAAATATTTAACACAGCGGATTTTAAATGAAATAAAACTGGGCAACAACTGCACGGTGAGCTGTGTTTGGGGAGGTAGTTCCTGAGCGAGGCGTCTGTAGCACGGCACGAGCAGCCTGTCAGCTGAGAATGAGAGAAAGGAGACTGGAGCTGGATCTTTCCCTGCTGATAGTAAATGGAGGTTTCTCTGGCTCTGAACTTTCCTGTTCTCAAATCCTCTGGCACAGAATTGTCCCTTACCAGGAAAAAAAAAGTGAGGTTCTGGGTCTGGAAAGCATCCTATTCCTGATCTAGCAGCATGAGTCTTATCCATAGCAAGAAAAAAAAAATGCCAGCATTTTCTGAGCGGTGTGATGGCTGAAAGGAAGAACTGGGACAAGCTCTCGAAGTACAACTCTGGAGCCAGGTCAGTTTTTTCCATGATACAACAGTGAGAAAGTGAGAAAAAGGATATTAAGGGTTGCAGAGAGATAAAGGAGGCAAGAAGTGTAAAGCAAAAGCTGTCTCTCATCAGGGATACTGAGAGCATTTCTCCAAGGAGCTGCCCCTGTTGGAGCATTAAGAAACAGTTCCTGGATTGTGGTAGGGTTTTCCCATCTCTGACATAAGCTTCAGAGAATGGCTTGCCCTTTCCAGCTATGAGTAAGGGCAGCCTCATGTAAGAGGAAACTATTGCACCCACAGCTGTGATGCTGAGAGAATTTTCTAGTACTTGTTCCTACTGCTTCCTGGCAGCTAAGAAATAGAAGCGTGGCTTCAGCCGTCCTTTGTGCCTGACTGAGAAGGTTAGGAGAGGAGAGAAAAGGGGGAAAAAAAATGAACCTTATGCTATGAGAAGAGCAGTGTGTCTGGCTGCTGTTGCAAAAATAGATGGAGAGATGGTTCTGATTAAAAAAATGCTGCTGATACCCAGCACCCATGCACCTTCAGACTGCAGCAGGCCCTCCGTGCCTGTGTACACGAGCCTGGCGAGCAATGCCTGTATTCTGTCTGCAGCTGCAATAAATGAGGCCTTTGAACCACACAGGCTCTTACACCACTCCAGCAGGGCAACCCGGTTGATTTAGTCTGCCTTGCTGCGGCATGCTGTAGGAGGCTTAAGCAGCTGTTGTGCTTGGAGCCTTGTTTTCTGGGACCGGGCTGGGTGACAGCAAGGGTGCCAGGCTGTGCCGGTCCTGCTGAACCCTGCTGCATCTCAGCCCCAGCCCTGGCGCTGCGGCAGGAGCACAGCTTCTCCCAGGCTCTGCTTCCCTCTGCTGGCCGAGCCCTGCTGCTGCTGCCCGGGAGCCAAGATGAGAGGCTGGGCCAGGAGCGGGCTGTCGCAGCTGGAGGCAGCCAGAGCTGGAACCAGCAGCCACACCAGTGCTTCGCTGCTGTCAGGAGCTCAGTACCGGGGAAGCTCGGGCAATGGGAGCTTACCAGGAAAGGAGGATCAGAAGTACGCTACCGATGATGCCAGATACTCCTTCAGCCCAGAGCTGCTTTGATGCACAACAAATCAAGCTATGCTAATTCTCATCAGTCGTCATCATAAAATCATAGAACAGTTTGGGTTGAGCATTGACTCAGAAACAGGAGGACACTTCTGCAAGCAGTCACATGTGGTTTATTCTTTTCACAGAGCTGGGAGTAGAAGAGCCAGGGGCTCCATCCCACCCCTGACCTGCAGCAGCCATTGCCACACACATGCAGCTGGTGAATGGCACAGAGTGCAGGCTCAGGTACCAGCCAGCAGAGGCCCAGGGAAACACAACTGGAAGCCACAAAAAATAACAGAGGACATCGACTGTAGTAGCAGCAGAGATAAAAACAGAGGGAAGAGGCCCCACGGCACCGTGCTAAGCAGTGGGCCGTGGCCTCTCCGTGGCAGCCAGGAAGGGTGGTACAGAGGAGGTTCAGGGCATAGGCTCCCATCCCACCAGGGGCTGTAATGGAAGAACCCTCAGCTTCCCCTTGAAGATGCTAGCAAGCGTAGGCAGCAACAAACGAAGATATGAGGCTGCAAAACCTTATGCACACCCTCTCCCTTTGCAAGCAGACCTCCCCCCACTGCAGGCAGAGGCGCCAAGTGGGATCACAGGTTTTGGGTGGGACACAGCCCCTGGAGCTCCCCCTGCTCAGCCCACCAGCTTGCTCCAGGGGACAGTGTTGAAGAAAGAGTGGGACTTGAGCTTGGCGATTCCACCTCCTCCTGCACCCAAACGCCGTTTGGGGTTGTGCTGCAGGAGCTGCAGAGAAACATGGGACAGAAGTTGGGAGCTCTGGGAAAGCTGCCTAGGCATGACTTGGGCCAGCCTCGACCCTCGTCCTCCCTCCCCATGCTCCCCAGTCCCTACCTGAGTGAGCAGTGATGTGGCTGCCACGCTGAGACCCTCGGGCAGAAGCAGCTGGGTGTGAGGGTAGATCCCTGTTGGGTGGCTTTGAGACAGTGGCTGTAGAAGGCAGAGGGTGATAGTGAGCAGTGGCACTGAGCCTTCTGTACCACCCAGCCCCATCCCAACGTGGCAGGTTAAAATCCGAGGCTCCAGACTTGCAGGGCACTAGGAACCACACTCCAGCAGCAGTACAGCATGGAGCCAGTGCTGGAATGCAGCCTCTTTTCAGACAGGAGTTCTCGCTCTGTGGTGTCCCCTCTGTGCCCCCATCCCAGTGCTGCACAGCCCCGCTGCTTCTTACCACTCCAGTCAGCAGCTCATACAGCAGCGACCCGAAGCTCCAGCAGTCAGCTGCTTCGGTTGGCTCCGTGATGCCCCCCACTTCTGCAGAAAGAACCAGCGAGGGACTTGGGCAGGCAGCAGGGAGCCTGGGCACCAGCCCTGAGACTGTTACATGGCAGCACTGGTCAGTGGCATTGGGCAGAGGATGTGAGCCTTACCTGGGGCACTGTACAGCTGCTCCACTGCTTGGCTGCAGCACTGTGGCTCTACCTCTGTCCACTGGCCGAAGAAGGTGAGACGGACATGACCTGAAGACCAGCACCAAAGAGGTTAGGACAAGGTTAGCACAAAACCAAGGCCCAGCCACTCAGGCAATTAGCCCTTAACTAGGGACAGCTGGGACACATGGCCCCTGCTGTGCCCTGAGTGCTGGGGCACTGAGCATCTGCTGAGAGAAGGCTGCTTAGACGGGGTCAGTCCATGAACCTCAGTGCACACAGTAGTGAGGAAAACAGTGGAAGAGGAAGGCTGGCTTTCCCCTGGCAAAATTCTGATTTTTGTTCCTAAGCATTCTGTGGCTCTCCAGTTTGTCTCAAACTTTTCCAGCTGCCCAGGCTTGAAGCATTGGGCAGGCTCAAGGAGACCCCAGGAGCACAAGTACAACCTGAGCGGGTGAAAGGGCAGCTCCACCAACCTCAAATACAGCTCAGCTGCTCCCAGCTTCCCTGTGCCAGGATTTCCCAGGCAGACAGGTCCACACAGGAGCAGAAGCAGCATATTCCTGCGGCCACACTCCCTCCAGAGACAGCTCTTGTAATAACCTCTTGGAAATCTCAGATCATGCTTTCAGGCTCAGACACAGCCAAACCTCCCCAGCTTCCCATCACAGCAGGCTCAGGAAGCCCCAGACTCCTGGCAATGGGGTGAGCAGCCATCTGCCAGCCCTGCAGCCAGCCTACACCTACCGGCTGTATCCAGCAGCAGGTTCCTGGGATTGAGGTCCCGGCACAACACGCCCTGTTGGTGAAGCCCCTCTAAGGCCAAGAGGATTTCTGCGGCCCAAAGCTGCACCTGCTCCTCCTTCACAGCCCAGGCCTTGTGTCCGTGCCCCCAGGAGGCCGGAGTCCTGCGGAGTCCCGATGCGGCAGGAGCACGAGCACGGGGCAGACTGGTGGTCTGTCCACTGAGGGCCCTGGGCTCATGCTGGGGAGCTGTTTTTGCAAACACGCAGCCCCTGGCCTCACCAGCAGTCACAGAGTTCCAGGTGTGGAAGACCAGACCCTGCTCACAGTGGTTGGGGCTGAGAGTGGATGCAGCTTGGTCAACGGAGCCCTGGCTGCTCCCTTGGGCACTGTCCTCGCTGTTCTCTCCCCCATGTCCCTGAACGGCTTGGGTGGCTGTGGTACACGGGGAACTCGAGCTGGAGGAAGGGCTCTGCTGTGTGCAGTACTTGGCACGCAGGTGGGACCACAGTGTCTCCCCTGCAAAGCAGAGAGGAAGAAGTGATGGGGCACAAAGCACGACAGGTACCACACACCGTGCTCCCTGCCTCTCATCTCCCATCTGCTATCCCCGCTTCTTTGGTCTGATCTCGGAACGCATTGCAAAGCCTCTTCATTTGTAACCACGTGTCCCTCTGAGAAAGGCTGTGCCAGCAGATAAAGGAGTCCTAACCCACAGAGATGCAGCTGATGCACTAAGGCCAGGGAAGGAGCGGGAGGCAGTGCTGCGCTCACCCTGCACGTGCTCCAGGTGCAGGAAGATGGAGTCTTCACTCGTGTAGTAGCACAGCAGCTTCACCATGAAGGGGACGCCATGTGGGATGATGGTCTGGCGCTCACGGGTCTCCACGAAGGACTTGGGGAGGCTCTGAGGGAGGTACAGGGAGGGTCAGTGGGGGTTACAGCACGGAACAGGTGTGAGCTTCCCAGGCCCTGGCAGGGCAGAAGCCAGCCAAGAGGGCTGGCCGTGGCTGCACGCTGCAGTCCTTTATTTTTAGGGGGTGGGAACACTGGGTGTGTTCCAAGGGTGCTAGAAGCGCCCACCCCCAGCACTGAGCTCACCGTGCATGCGACCCACCACTGCTTTCAGGGCTGACTCTGAACGCGGGGCGAGGCCTGAGCCGCCATCGCAGGGCTGAAGCCCAGCAGAGAAGCAGATGAAGAGAACAGAACCTCCTCCTTCCTGCTCACAGGAAGAGGCTGAGAGGGCCGAGCGGACAACCGCGGATCAGGGAGGCTCCAGAGGAGGCCCCCTCGAGCCGCTCTTCGCTGAGCTTCACGACAAAGGATTAGCACCGACCGCTCGGCACTACGCGCTTCAGCCCAGGGCCGCCACGGGACGGAGGCGGACGACGCTCGGAGCCGTTACCCACCTTCAGGACGAAGGTCCCGCCGGTGCCCGGGTCCTGCAGCACCTGCACCTGCGGGCAGCGCGCGGCGCCGATCAGACTCGGGGCCGGCGCTCGGCTGCGCCACGTGGGCCAGCCGGGCAGCCCCGCCCCCACCCCCCGCGCTCCGGCCGCACCTTATCGATCAGCGCCAGCACCCGGCACCGCCGCAGGTTGTCCACCGCCGAGCGCAGCGTCCTGACGGGCCGCAGGCGGAGGCTGCTGTACCCCTGCGGGCGGGGAGAGCGGGGATCAGGGACCCGCACCGGGACGAGGGCGCGAGCGCGTCGCCCCCGCCCGGGTCTCACCGTGCCGCCGGGGCTGCCGTCGCCCAGCGCCCGCTGCAGGTGGCAGGTGAAGATCTCCTCGGCGCGCCGCAGGTACTGCGCGATCTTCCGCTTCACGGCCTCCCGCCGCTCCCGGTTGGGCTCCACTGAGGACGGAGGTTGGGGTGAGGGGACGGGGGCGGAAGGCGGCGCTGCCCGGACCCTCCGGCCCCCGCACCGCCCCCGCACCCTGCACGCCGCGCAGCAGCACGTCCACGCCGTTCTGGTAGTGGTTGAAGGCCTCCTCGTAGTCCTCGCTGACGTCCCGCTCCAGCGCCAGCCGCAGCTGCCGCGCCGCCTCCACCAGGTAGTCCCGGCCCGGCCGGCTCATGGGGCCGGGGGCCGCGGCGCGGGGCTCGGGCATCCCCCCCGCCCCGCCCCGCCCCGCCCCGCCTGCGCGCGGCCGCCTGGGGACCGGCGCGCGGCAGGAGCGCGCCCGGCGGCAGCCCCGCCCGCCCATTGGCCGCGGGTGAGATCATCGCGGCGCGGAGACGCGCGCGCGAGGGGCTCCCGCCGTTCGGGTTTTTAACCCCAAGAACCGTACCTGATGGGCTTTTAAATTAATTAACAGTCTCGTTTTTACGTAGTTTCCTTCTCGGAGGTCGTCGCGCTACCACGGTGGAAGTTCTAGTGTTACGAACCGCTCGGGGCCGTCCCTCAGCGCTGGCTGTGGCTCGTGCTGCTCACAGCCCCTCCTGCCCAGCTGAGGGGGCACGCAGCGCAGCGCAGCGAGCTGCCCACACCACGGCCCCACCTAGCGCGGGAAGACCTAGGTCTTCCCACCTAGGTCTGAGAAGACCAGGTGAGGCTGCCCCAAACGCCCCGCTCGTGCTGCAGCCCTCTCTGGTTACCCAGCGCTGGATGAGCCACGTCTCCCCTCAGCTGAGGGCAGCAGCTGAGCCATCACAGCCCTGCTTCAGCTCTGCAGAAATACAGCCCAGCTGTGGCTTTTTAGGGGGTGCCAGAAGCCGAGTGAGGCCCAGAGTCAGTCGTGAAGAGGTTGGCTGGACGCAGGGTTGGGCCTAGGGACCTCTGTGCCATTGGTTCCCCACTTTGTCCATAGGGTCTGGGCACCGCTGGAGGGTACAGAAGAGCACAGAATGCACGGAGCAGCCAGATCCAGCACTGGGAAGTGGAATGAAGGAGCCCCAGGGGCAGTGCTTGAGGTGAGCAGGAACCAGGGCTCCAGCTGTCCCTGGGCCTGGCTGAGCTGCAGTGGCCATCACGGCCCTAGGGAGGAGCCTCCAGCCCTTTCTTCATTACTGGGGCAAGGAGAAAATGAGTGCCTGTAGCTTCTCAGACACGGGAATACAGCCTCCTGCCCATCCCAGGGTGTTCCAAATAACAGATGGCATCACTGTGCCAGCTGAATGGGGCACGTTTCCCACACAAGAAAGCCCATGGGCAGCTTGCCCCCAGCATCAGCCCCACCAGGGCCAAGGGGTGCCTGCAGGACAGCAGGATGAGACAAACCCTCAACAAAACAGAGGGAGGCAGAGCAGGACCACACCAGGGGTGGTACAAGTGCTGCAAGAGCTGAGACCACCAGCCTGCCTCCAGCCTAGGCCCTCCAGCTGCTGCAAAGGAGAGGAGCACTCACCCACGCAGCTCTTGGGTCTGCCCCCAGCTTTTATTCAAAAGGGCAAGGCTGGGATGTGGCTGTGGCTACAGGAAGGGTCTGCAGCACCCCAATTCCTCCCCGTGCCTACCAGAAGGGCTTGCCAAGCTCTCTTCCCTCCTCAGGCACCCTTCTGGGCTGCACCTTGCCCAGGCTGAAACCCACCCCAGCTGTGCTCCCTCCCCTCTGCCTGCAGGACACAGTAGTTCTGTGGTTCCAGCCCTGCTCATCCCCACTCCACATTGTGCCCAGCTCCAGCAGCATGCCCACTGTTCCTTGCAGCCCCAGGATGCCCTCCAACACCAGTTTGCGGCTCCAGCTCCTTGTCCTCCTTTCTGGGTCCTTTAGTCCTGCTGCAACCAGTGCAGATGTGGCAAGAGAGAGTCCTTGGCTCTAGGATATGCTCCCACTCAAGCCAAGCAAGAATCTCGTCGGCTCCTTCCTGCTGCAGTCCTGTTCCCCCAGCACTGTCACTCCAAGGGGCTCAGCACCACACATCCCCACACCGGGCAGAAGTGCTCAAGCTCCAGAGGCAGGAGTGAGGCCAGGGGCAGAGCGGAGGCTACCTGCGTGGTGTGTCACATCTGCAAGGGGAGCACAGCACAGGATAAGCACCACCAGGCTCTGCAGTACCAGGACCATCTCCTGCCCCTCAACCCTCCTCGTGCCCAGCCCCAACACCAAACTGCAGGAAGAGACCATGAGAAGTGGGGTTTCATGGCAAAAAAAAAGGGCTGTGGGGCTGTAGGTGCTAGCAGAGCACTGAGCAGCACACTTCAGACACAGCAGGGAACAAATATAGCAGCAAAGTGCCAGTAGCAGGCTCGTCCCCAGGAAGTGCTTGCTCTGCAGCCCCAGCAGACTGTTTGCAAGAGTCAGCAGGACACAGCGAGGGTAAGGACAGGAGTAACCCAAACAGCGGCTGGCCAAGGACTACAGTAAGGACACAGCTGGCAGCAGGATGAGACTGGAACTGAAAATTCACACATCAAGAACTCAGCATGGCCTGTACAGGTGATACAGCTGTATGCAACCAAGCCACTCTTCCATCCGCCCATCCCCGCCCTGGGTGGGATCAGCCAGTTTCAAGCACCTCTGGCCAGAGGACTACCGCACACTGATCGGTCTGTGGCCCCTGTGCTGTTCCCTTTGTTCTGCTTCTTCCTGCGTTTGTTCCGCTCTACTCACAGCACCAAAGACCTAACACCTGACCGCAGCTGATCCTTGCCCAGAAGCGAACCTAGAAGGCACCACCCATCCCTGCCCTGCTCACTTACAGCTCGCAGTCTTTACGTCTCTTCTTGTCTTGTCTTCTCTTACCTCGGCCCTTGAGTCTCCTCCTTCAAAAGCAAAGCAGCAGAGAGAGGCTGACGTGCAGGCACTGAGCCCGCATCCCCAGCAGCTGCACGCCCCAATGCCACTTACCTGCCTGGTCTCACCAGGTCCTGTCGCGGCCTGTGGGGAGAGCAGGGCAGTTATGGGGCAGTGCCAGCTGGGAGCTGCCAGGGGGCTGCCAATGCACCCCAGCATCCTTAAAACAGACCCAATGACTCCTTCCCACCTATCAACCCCACACTGACCACAGTAGACGGGGGACAGCAAACTCAGTGACACCCCTGGGCTTCAGCAGTGGTTGGTTGACACCAGCCACAGCATCCTTGGCTCAAGCATCCCCTATAGGAGCCACAGCTAGGCTCCATCCACTGCATTTATGCTGAACTTAATAAGGGGAGCAATGTAAAAGTGCTGAAGGGTGCTTGATGAGAAGACAAAAGGCTGTGCAGGTGCAAGACAGACGTGAAGCCAGAATGCACACTTGTCAGTGCCGCCCCAGGAATCACCCTGTGTAGGGAAACCACAACAGGCTCAGGAAATTCCCTCATGGAACACAGCTGGAAGCAGGGGGAAGTCACACACGTGCCTCTTCCCGCTCCTTACGCATCCACTGACAAACAGCTCCAGAGTCAGCACGGAGCGGGATAGCCCCTGGGCCTGCTCCAGCATCACCGCCTGCATCGCTGTGGGGGAATACTGGCACAGGATCCTTGCACTCTTCCAGACAAGGCTCACGCTGCCCAGCAGCACACACTCCCCACTTTTTGCAACACTCCGCTGCTGAGGCCAATGGGTAGTGACCCACTGCAGTTAACTTCATGCCAGGCTGACAGGCGGTGCTGAGCATCTGTCCCAGGTCAGTGCTGCACGCCCTTGCCAGATCGCTGCCACGCACTTAAGCTCAGATGTAAACCCTAAAGCACCATCCTCAGATCACACAGCCTGCCCAAAAGGGAGATGCAAGACCCAGCCAGGTGTGGGAATAGGTGCACAGGTGCCGCAAGTCACCAAGTGCTCAGTGCCTGATTTGGAGGCACCACACCCTGGGTTGCAGGGAATGTGCTGCAGACACACAGTGCAGTGTGGGCTCCAACAAAATCCATCATGTCTCCATGCCTCACGGCGGGGTGGCAGGTGGGCTGGCAGGGCCTCAGCAGCACAGAGTGAGCCCTACCTGCACTCGCACTGCTTGTGCTCGGTGAACGACATCTCCACGTACGGTGCCTCCACATAGGGTGCCTCCCCGTTGGGCTTTATCTTCACAAGCTGAAAGGAACAAAGGTTACTTCCTAGCACACAGTCGAGGCACCATTTCTCCACCTCCACTCAGTGCAGGATAGTGACCACCCCAGCGCCTCGGCCAGGCGCGGGGCGAGCCCTCTGCTCAGCACGAAGGCCTCCAGCCCTGCAGGCAGCAGCCCCAGCTGGGCTGTGGCACTGGAGCCTCTAACACCTCCTTGTGCCTTTGGGGCTGCATTAAGGCTCCTGCTGGGATTTCCCAGCCTGAGAGCAGATATTCTGTCTCTGCCTTTGCGGAGATCTTTCACGCATTTGGCCGCTTTGCACATCTTCCCATCTCTCCCTGACCACTTTTTCAGACTGTTCCCACTGCTGCCACTCCTCCCACCATACGGTGGTGCCTCTTGTCCTGGGAATACAGGATTTGCCCTGCTACATGTCAGCCTGCAGAGAAGCCGGGGATGGGGGGGGCAACAGAAACCCAGGGGCTCCTCTGGGAATGTTCAGCTGTGCTGCAACCCACACTGACCCTGTGCACTGCAGCTAGATGCCTCCTGTGGAGGGAAGCCCGGAAAGGGCTCAGGACACCACCTCTTGCCCGTTTGAAACTTTTGCTCGAATTAAGATTAGTTTCTGTTAATTTTTTTTTTTCCAACTCCCCTCCTGCCTTCTGATGTGCTTTCAGTCCCTGCAGGCTCTGCAGTCCCTCACCCACAGCACAGCAGCAGCACACTGACCACTGGCAGTGCAGTGCGGGTGCTGCAGAGCGAGGACACGAGCTGCCCAGCTCACCCTGCACTCAGCCACAGCCCCTCGTGCTCACCCTGCCCATCCCGCGTCTGCTGCCAGCACCGCTATGTACATCTCCCGTGTCAACTGCCACGCTGCCGGCAATTCCCTGCCATCCTCGCCGGCGGGATTGCAAGCTGCAAGGACACCCCAGCTCCACAGGGATGCAGAAAGGTGGCGGCAGCAGCAGTTCTTGCTATGGACCGCGCACTTGTGGAGAGGACAGGGAAGGGGGGGAGAGAGAGGTCTGTGCCACCCGACCTCAGGGACGAACCCACAGAACAGGCGTACGGACCCCTCCGGCTGGGCACGCGTGCGTGTCCCCTATAGCACCGTGAGGATGGGAGGCCGCGAGTGCAAAGCTTTCCAGGAGCCCCCCACCAGCCCCGGCCCCTCGGGACGCTGCTCACCTGCACGGTGACCGTGCTGGTCTGCACGGGAACGCAGCGCAGCCCCTCATCACCGCAGCAGCCCCCGCAGCGCTGCAGGGAGACGCAGGAGGGCCTGAAGATGTACTCCACCTCGTTGGGAAACTCGGTAATGATATCCACTAGCTGCTCCCGAGGCCGGCAGAAGCTACGGTTCCAGATCTCCTTAAAGGTCAGGACTGCAAGAGACCGGGGGGGGGGGGGGGGGGGGCTCTAAGGGGTCCCCCGGGGAAGCGGGTCCCCAGCCGAGCCCCGCAGCGCCGTCCCCATCGCAGTGCGGGATGCGGAGGATGCCCCGGTGCCCCCAAGGAGTCCAGCGCTGCTCCGCTGCGGGGCTCGCACAGCCACGCGTCGCCCCGCCCGCTTCCCCGCCGGTTCTCCCCGGTTTCGTCCCGGAGGAGCCGCTCTCCCGGGGCAGAGCCGCGCTGCGCCGTCCCGTAGCACTGCCCGGAGCCGCAGTACCGCTCCGGGGGCGTCGCCGCCGGCCGTGCTGCCGCGAGACGGCGACCCCGGAGCCAGGAAACCGCCCTCGGCCCCGCACCGCCGTCCGCCGCCGACTCACCGGGCGCCTCCGCGCTGGCTGTCCCCCGCGCCTCCGGGGCCTGCAGGGAGGGAAAGGCGGGCGCTGTAAGGACCGCCTGCCCCCAGCCCCGGGCAGCGGCCCCGCTCCGACCCTCTCACCCCCCGCTCCTCCCTGCCGGTTCTCACCGGGGCGGGCGGTGCCCCCAGCGCCCCGGCCAGCAGCAGCCGCAGGAAGGCTCCGAGCAGCCGCATCGCCGCCCCGACCCCGACTCAGTACCACCGCCTCCGCCCCGCCGCCCCCCGCATGCCAGCCCGCTCCGTCGCCGCCGGGCCATGGGAGCGCGTCCCGTTCCGCCGCCCCTATTTCACCGCCGCTGTCCCGCTCCGCCCCTGCCCGCCCCGGCCCCGGGGAGGAGCAGGTGCCCGACTCCGGAGGACGCGGGAACGGCCGCGTCCGCGGAGAGATGGGGCCGCCCCCCGCCCCGCTGCTGGAGCCCGGGACGGATCCCGGCCCAAACCCCGGCACCGAGGTCCCTCCGACACGCGGTGGACGGGGAGGTGCGGGCAGCGGGTGCCGGGCCGGCGGGGAGCGGCCCCGTGGCTGCGGAGCGGCTCCGTGCAGGGGGGGCCGGGGGCGGCCGGGCCAAACCCCGCTGCCGAGGTTAAACCCGGAGGAGCTCTGTGGCCTTTTCTGTGCTATTTTTAAGCTCCGGTGGCCAGGAAAGCTGTGGCTGCCGGAGGTGGGAGGGAGCAGATGCCAGCGGGGAACACGATCCCCGTGGGCTGCGGGTCTTGGGTAAGGATGGGCTCTGTGTCCCGGCCGGGCCTCGTGTCCTTGCTTCCTGGGGGGCAGCAGGGCTGCGGGGGCTCCTGGCCCCCCTCCGTTTGTGGTCCATCCTTGCACTGCTGTGGCACGTCCCAGCCCCAAGTGCTCCTTTCCCAAGACACGGGGCCGTACAGGCGGTGGTGGCTCAGATGTCAGTTGTCACCAGGCTCCAGCCGGACCCCTGTGTGCTGGTACCACTGAGTGCATGAGGAAGGTGCTGGCACTGAGCAGGGAGGTGCTGCAGAGATAAGCGTGCAGAGAGCTCCAGGGGCCGGGCGCGCTACTGCGCTGCAGTCCATCACTCAGCAGCACAGCAGCTGCTCAGGGCCGCTGCAGAGGTGCTCAGCGCCTGCTGGAGGTCTGTGCCCTTACAGGAGCGGGTGCCGTCCCTGTGCGGTGCCCTCTGCCTGTGCTTCCCACTGCTGCCCTACTGCACCTCTGGGCCAAGGGCACCCTGCTGCCCCATGGATGGCTTTGAGGTGGGGGGGAAGGGAGTGCTTCCCCCTGCCATGAGCGGGAGCTGCTGCCGTCGGGAGGGCAAAGCAAGTGCTATTGCAGAGGTCGTCACCACACGGGGCCTCCAGGGCTGCCCGCCTGTCCTTGCGGGAAGGTCTTCTGGGGCCACCCCTCAGACACAAGGCCAAGCCGGTGCTGGAGCAAAGGGCTCTCCCCCGGGGCCATGTGGCAGGAGGGGGGGGACCAGCCCTTCACTGCGAGGGCAGTGCTGTTCCTGTTCTGAAGCTGTTTTCTCAGAGGCCCTTGAGCAGAGTTTACATTCCTGGAATGAGCATCCCTGTTCTGGGCAGCACAGAGTGGGGAAGCACAGGAGTGGGGAAAAAATACTTGGATGCTGGTAACCTGTGACCAGCGGCGGGGAGCATCCAGCAGGACCCAGCCACAGGACAGCGCCGGGGGACAGTGCTATAACTGCAGCCTGCTATCCGCCGCACGGCCTCCTCGAAGCTCTGGAGCCACAGACCTTGGGAACAGGGCTCAGCGACTGGATGGGGGCTCACGGAGACATTTCCTGACAGGACAGATGTAGCAGCCACAGGCCAAGAGCTTTGACTCCAGTATGTCACAGCACACCCATGCCACCTTCCTGCTCTGTTAGAGCTTCACCCCGCTGCGCAGTCTTCCTTGCCACAACCCCGTGCTGGGATCGACCTCCCCCATGGGAGTCTTTGCCCCTGTAAAATCTCAGGTGAAAACAGCCCAAACAAACATCTCCGTGTCCCTGTGAAGCTGACTGTCTCCAGTCCCTTCTGCGTCACCCACTGAGCCCTCAGAAAACACCCTGGAAACCTCAGCTCCATATTTTTGTGCTGCGGCTATTTCTGGCCCCACTGTGGGTCAGACCAGAGCCCCACGTGGTGCGGTGCCTCAGCCTGTGGTACGGAACCCCACCACAATGGGACCCCCACGGCCACACGTCACAGGGATGTGACACACTGCGCTCCTGGATTGCCAGTGTTTCTCCTGAGGGAACCAGCCTGCGGACACATGGGCCCCACAGCACTCCCCGGAGCTTGGCCAGGTCCGGCCTCCCATGTCTGGCCGCCGGCAGCCCTGCAGTTTCTCCTCGCATCCCAGGTGTGCAGGGGATGTGTGTGCTGAGCGGCAGGCTGACAATAGGGGGAAATGGGCCGTGCTGCGCACCTCGAACATTGTGGCTGTTGTTGCTGCTCAAGGCAGGCGGAAGCGGCTGCCCTTAGTCAGCCCCGGCTGCACGTGGCAGGAACTCTGCTGTTTATTTTGGTTCCTCGGGATGGACCTGGGCTCCCTGGAGACCCTTGGCCTCTCTGTAGGACTGCCGGGGCTGCAGACACCCGATGGCTGCCCTGTGCTGGCAGAACGGCAGGGCTCAGCACACAGGCTGTTTGTAGTGCTAGGCCCTGGGTTGGCCATAGGGACGCCAGGGCTGCTCCAGAGCACTGGGGGCACAAGACCCACGTGAGGGCAACACCAGCAATGGAGCCACACTGAAGTCCCACTGGAGATTTAAGGGGAGATGCCATCAGCGAGCAGCAATCCTGAGTCCCAGTGCCCTGAGCTGGCGGGCAGGCACTGCTCAGCTCAGCATCTCACACCAAGCATGAGCCTCATTTGGCACTGAGGCCAAGCCTCATTCCCACAGAGGCAAAACTGTGGGCAAGGTGATGCTGGCAGCAGGGAGGGCTAACGCCAGCTGGCCATCTCCCAGCCAGGCCATGACACAGCAGCATCAGGGCAGAGCTCAGCAGCCAGCGGGGAAGTCACGGCGAGCACATCGTGCCGGCCAGCTGGCGGGGACACACTGGGATGCGGTGTTTGCAGAAGCAGGGTGAGGCTCAGGGAGCTGAACCACAGCACCAAGCATACGTGGGTGCCTACAGGTAAACGCTGCCTCAGCAGCTTCCCAGACTGAGCCTCCATGGGATGTGCAGTCGCTGTACCCAGGCAGATGCCCCCTGTGCCGAGCTGCTGAGTGCCCCCGCCACAGCTCCTGTTCTGCACACAGAGCTGCTGGCTGGGAGCGGCCCTCCAGGAGAGCAGGGCTGGATGAGAGCTGGAGGTGACTTTCCACTAGAGAACAAAGCTCTTTCTGTGCACATCTCCCCTCGGGACACGCCATTCAGGCTTCCATCAGCCCTGGGACGAAGGCAGTGGGAGTTTAAGGGAGAGGAGCGGTGCACGTGCTGGCCTTGCTGCGTGCCTCTGCCTGCCATCTCCCAGCACAGCGGCCGGGGCTGCCAGGCATTCTCTCTTGCCAAACGAATGCGATCCACGCCCAGCCCAGAGCTTCTGGCTGCTTATCATGTGGATGCAGTTCTCCTGCTTTTAGCTGTCATAATATTGACACAAAGCAAAATAATAGTGACGGCAAGCCCCTGTCTGGCTCTGGAAGGCAAACACACGAGGAGAGGGGGAGCAGCAGGCTTGCTATTGTGCCGAGTGGGCAGCAGCCGGGGCTGCTCCCAACCTCTGCTCACAGCACCAGCGCAGCAGTGGGACGTGGGGATGGTGTGCGCGGGCTCTGCACTCAGCTCACCCCAACAGGAGCGAACGTGTGCATCGGCAGGGCTCCGTCCCCGAGCCCTTCCCAGAGCGTGGGTGGAGGGGTGGCTCATCCCTCTCTTACTCTGAAACCTGGCAGCCGCTGAATAGCTCGCATCACCCGCGGCAGACAATGAGTAAAACGAGCCCGGCGGCCAGCTGCAGAGCGAGGAGCGAGAGCAGAGGAACTGCGCAGAGCTGGCCGGTGACCAGGAAGCAGCCCAGACTGCTGGTGTCACGGACCCTCAGTGACCGCAAAGCAGCTAGGATGCACTTTGTCTCCCCCGAAGGGCCCGGCTTCCTGGAGCAGTGGTGGTGATGCCAGGTTTGCTCGGGGACTCCCCTGAGCTCATCCTGGAGGGATGCACGTCGGCAAACCCCAGCACCGCTTCCTCCCCGGCCCAGCCAGCCAGCTGTGCGCCCTCTGAGCAGGGATGGGGCCCAGCCACCGCCTGCGTGGTGCCAGCCAGTTTTCTGTTCTGCTCTTCTTAGCACTGAGCAACACCAATGCCTTTTCTGTCTACAAAGGCCCGACGCACCGGTTGTGGTGCCGATCCCCTGACCATCCCTGCACCATGCTCCCTCATCCCTCTCTCAAGCTTGTTTTCCTACATGACAGCCAGCTTCCCACATTTCCTTCACTCTTCCTGATCAGCCTGACCTTTGAACTTGGACACTCCAGCTGCCAGCATCCAAAGCAGGGATCTGGAATAGTGTCAGAGTAACAAGTTGATGAGTGGGGCACCCTGCCCAGCACAGGCACTGCAGTGCCAGCTTCCTGGGCCTTCTCTCTTGTCCCCAGGGTCACAGCCCAGCCTTGTGCAGCCCACTGGGGGCACAAGCGTGGGCTGCTTCCACAACAAAGTCTAGAAAACCCCTGTGACTTCCCAGCCTCAGCCTCTATTTTAAGGTTCTGTAAAGGAGGGGGGCAAGTGGCAGATGTGCTGGCAGAAGAGATGATCCTGGGACCGGATTTGGAACCGCCTACTTGTTTCCCTGAGGGATCAAGGACTATGTCAGCATCCTCGGGCCTGCCTGTGGGCACCATGCTGATGCGAGGGTGAACCGTCAGCTCTTTGCCAGGCAGAAGCTGGCGTACGTGCACGTGAGCTGCTGAGCAGTGACGTGTACCCAGCCCTTTGCTAACCCGAAGTACTGAGCTGGTCCTGTTACCCAACCTTCAGAGCACCCCCAGCGATCCCCGTCTGTTTCTTGCTGTCCACTCCAATCACACTTCCCTGGGGATGACGGCTTCATGGTGCCGTTGTTGCCAGGCTCATCTGCAAAGAGCAGCAGAACACCTCCTGGTACCTGCAGAGTCAGCCACGAATCTCAAGCATGTTAACACTGCCGATGACTCAGGCCACGTCCTCGTGCTCCTCCAGATGCACAGAGCTGAGTTTCCCAGCTGTTCGCATACCTGCTTTTGATCATCAGCTATTTGTTTGGGGGTTTTGTCTTCTTTCCCTGGAAGCCGAAGCATTCACCATGTGCTCATCACTTGGTTCAGCCTATCGTTTGAAGTTTCTCTGCTTTCGTTGTGACACAATTTCTTGCCAGTAACTAGCAGAAAGCACCGGTTTCGTTTCCCCCAGCCCTTCAACAGAATCACTCCTGTTTCATAACAGCGCTGCCTCTGCGGCCGCACAGCCATGTCTGTCACTGCGGCTATCACAGCTGCTGGCTGGGGCTGTTCCCTTTGAACATGGAGCAGGGACCCTCTGCTCTGGGGAACCCATCTCCTCAGGCTGTGGTTTGTGTTCCCTCCGCTGCCTCGTGTCTTGCAGTCCTCAACTGCTCCTCTGCCACTTGTGCCTGAAAGAACCTTCTGCACCCAGCAGTCAACCTATGCTCCTTTTCCCCATGTCGCCTATCCAGCCGGGACGATCACTGCTGTGCAGATAGCTGCCTAGTTATTCCTACTGCGCTGCGTCTGCTGGCTCTCACACGCTGGCTCCTTCCCTTCATCTGTGCTGAGCGTGAGCAGCTCACTTTTCTTATCCGGGTGTTACAGACGAGTCCAATTACTAGAGTTCAGCAAACTCCAATTCCCCTCCCTGGCATTTCATCCAGCCCACTTGATCCGCAGAGTTTCTAATCCAAACAGCCTCCTAGCACACGATGTTCCAGTGCTCCCAGACTCTACCCAGCCTCTGTGCTGCCTTCTCCTCCCTCGCACCAGCACTCAGGGGATTGCATTCAACCCCCAGGGAAAGATAAACGCAGAATTCACCAGGCAGAACGAAAACAGTGTCTCCAGTCGCCACTCCTAAGAATCCTGAATACCCTGAGTTGGAACGGACCCACAAGGATCACCGAGCTCAACTCCAGGCTCCCACACAGGGCCACCCAAAATTCCAACCCTACGTCCCCGGGCCATGACCACAGCCCTGAGGAGCCTGAGGCCACACAGCGCAGAGCAGAGCATGACAACCTCTCCCCTTGCTTGGTGGCAGTGCTGGGCCTGGTGCACCCCACTGTGCAGTCGGCCCTTTGGGCTGCCAGGGCTCTCTGCTGGCTCACGCTCAGTTTGAGGTCAGTTGAAGTACCCAGAGCTCTTTCTGTGCTCTGCAGCTTCTCATCCTCCAGTCTGCATGCCAGACGAGGGAAGGGGGTGAGACACACAGGAGGCACGACATGCAGGAAGCAGCTGGTTGTGGCACAAGAGGGGAGTTGCAGAGTTAACTGAGTGGACCCACCGAGGATCTCCCCCACTCCACAGCCAGCGAGACAGCGAGATGTTACCAGGTATACCAGGACGCTAAAGAGGTGGCACTCCAGCTGCCTCTCCAAGTGCCCCACGTTGCTCTGATTGGGGTGGTGCTGCCCCACCTTCCCCCTCTCTGGGCCACGACGACCAGATGTCCTTCAGCCGCGGTCCTGCCAAGCAGCCAGAGCCTGGTGTGCGCCTTTCATCTCCCCAGAGAAAGGCGGCTTCTGGCTCGGCTCAGCTACCGAGGCCGCAGGCTAACCGCTCTCAAATGCCCATTCAGAGGCTTTCATTCACGAAATACAGGGCAGCAGGCTGAAGGCAGGACTCCGGCCCCCGAGGGACGCAGGGCTGGCAGCTGTCCTCGGCAGGCAGCGGCGGCAGTGCCCGGTGGGACGTGCTGCGGGGAACGAGCAGCGTGAGCACGGAGCTCGGCAACCCTGCAGCCTGGCGAGGGCTGAGAAGAAACTGCCCTGCAACGGCTCCTGGGAGCGGAGCGGGGAATGTAAACAGCCCGGCATCCACACGGAGGTCACAACCCCCGGGCCGGTTTCCCTTCCCCTTGCTTCCTCCCGCCTGATCTCGGAGAGCCGCTCTGTTTACGAGCCGGATAAGTAAACAAACAAAGGAAAGCTCCGACGCAATCCATTCTGTTCCTGGCCCGTTCCCCGCGTGCCCGCTCCCAGGGTGCCTGCGTGGGAGCGGTCCCCGCGTGCCGGCGCGCAGCGGCAGGCAGCGGCCGTGCGGAGGGGCAGCGGGCGGAACGCGTGAGCGCGGCGGGTCCCTCCGTCGCAGCCCCACGTGCGTGCGGGCAGCCCGCTCTGCTTCCTCAGCCCAGCACGGAGCGGCGGGGCAAAGCGGCCGCGGCCGCGGCGCGCCGGGAAGCGGACGAGACGGAGCCGCATTCCCGCCTTATCCGCGCGCTGCCAGCGGGAAGGGCCGCGCCGCCGGGAGCTGCGTCCCTTCCCGCCCCGTTTGCTTTGGCTCCGTGCGCCAGGAGCGCGGCCCGCTGCGAAGCCCACGCCGCGGGCGGGCGGGCTCAACCCGCCGCTCGGGTCCGGGTCGCCGCCCGTCTCCCGGGCAACGAGGGCGGGAGCCCCACCCCCCCCGTCCCGCGCCTCTCATTGGCCGCGCCGCTACGGGGCGGGAGCGGCGCCGCGGTGCTCGCCAACGGGGTGGCGGAGGAGCGGAAGCGGAAGCGCCGCCACCGGCGGTGCGGCGGTGTCCGGTCGGCCGCCATGCCGGGCGCCGCCGAGCGCGGCTCGGAGCTGTCCGAGCAGATCGAGGCCTTCGTGTCGCGGCTGCGGGGCGGCGGGCAGAGGCCGCGCTCCGAGGACGCGGCGCGGCAGACGCTGTCGCTGCTGCGGAAGATCGTCGCGCACGGGCGGTGGGGATGGGCCGGTGAGGGCCGGGCTGGGGCCTGGCAGGGAGCGGGCGGCCGCGAGGAGCCCCGGGATCGGTGGGGGCGGGGCCCTGAGGGTGGCTGCCGTGTGCCCACCCCGAGGCCGTCGGAGCTGTGCCCTGGGCTGCGGGCGGGCTCAGGCTTGCTTCTTCGGTCGGCTTAAACCGTTTCTGTACGCCTTCCTAGCAAAAGCCTCTTGGGATGTGGGCTACCGCTTTTAGGGAGTTAGTTTCAGAGTCCTCTGAGTTTGCCATCCCGGGTGTGGGGTATACATAAAGGCCTTTATAAAAGCTCACTGATGTCATTCAGAGCGCTGGACCTGCAGGAGTTTCCCTTTTTCCATGCTCACTGCTTATGATGTTTCATAAGTCCCAACTCTGCACCGTATGCAGGTGATTCACATCACCCAAAGATCCCACGGAGCAAACTGTGGCGTTGCTTTTTGCACGCGTCTGTACTTTGCCTTGGCGTCGTGGTACCGGTGCAGGGCTGCTCCGGGGCGGATGAGCAGGTCTGACGTGTGCGTGGGGCAGCTGCAGGCGGTTTGTAACCAAGGCTGTCCCCTCTTTCAGGGGAGCTGATGGATCTGATCCGGACGGAGGGCCGGCGGATGACAGCAGCGCAGCCGTCCGAGACCACCGTGGGCAACATGGTGCGGCGTGTGCTGAAGGTCATTCGGGAGGAGTATGGCCGGTGAGGTGCCCCTCGTGCTCTCTCTGCCCCTCCCAGAACCCAGAGCAGGCTCCTGCAGAGTGTTCTGCTTGTGAGATCCCTTTGGTTTCTGTCACTCACTTTTGTGGCATCTCCTCCAGAGGGGCTCAGTAAGTTTAATAATAGAGGGAAGGGCACCAGTACCAGTGGACCTGCAGTTTTCAAAACAGCTGATGACTTTTCTTCTGGTGAATGCATAAGCTCCCCTCCCCAGAGCAGTCTGGGTTCTGGCTTGGCCACTTCTCCTCATGCATCCCCAGGAGGGTTTGTTCCACTGCAGCGGTAGCTGTGAGTACTGCTCTCCACCTGCTGCATTCATATGCAACTTTGGGAAGTGCTCACTGGCAGAGCTTCAGGTGTCCTTCTGCCAGAGATGGCTAGGGAAGCTCTTTGGTGTGACACGACCCCTGCATGTGGTTTTCCTTCCTCTCCTTTCACACCCACGTACTGTGAGGATGCTAGCTCAGTAGCTGCTTTGTGTTAGGCTCTGCCCCTGCATGCTCTCCTGAGGCTGAAGGGCTCTTTCTCTCTGCAGACTTCATGGGCGCAGTGAGGAAAGCGATCAGCAAGATTCCCTGCACAAACTTCTGACTTCTGGAGGACTGAGTGAGGATTTCAGCACTCCCTACCCTTCCCTCAGAGCAAACGTTATTGAAGCTATCAACGAGCTGCTAATAGAGCTGGGTACGAATGGGTCGTAAATAGAGCTCTTTCTGGGATGGGGCTAATGTTTCCTTTTGCTCTTACCTGGAAAAAAGATGACACTGAAGAACTGGGTGGTTTAATCTGAAGGAATGCGTGTAACAGGAGAAGTCTGTGCTTTTTTTTTTTCGGTTCAAAGAGACATCAAAAGCAAGGAGGTCTGCCTGTGCTGCTGGTCTTCTGGAAAGTAGCTCAGGAGCATAGGGTCCAAGGGTTCGAGGGCCAGCTTCTCGCTTCCTGTCTGCTGGTGAAAAGAATGGGGAGAAAAGCTGCTTATGCTCTACCAGAATTTATAATATCACTTCCGTAAAATATGTTACTGGAGCAGTGAGTTGCTTTTCCTGGCTTCTTTTCCGCTCATAGCTTCATTCTGTTACAGAGGGCACCACTGATAACATTGCCATGCAGGCACTGGAGCACATCCATTCCAATGAGGTGATCATGACCATCGGCTACTCACGCACTGTGGAAGCCTTCCTGAAGGAAGCTGCCCGCAAGCGAAAGTTCCAGGTCATCGTGGCAGAGTGTGCACCTTTCTGCCAGGTAAGGCCCGGGCTGCACTGTCACACACATTCTTGTGTCTGGAGACAAGCTGTCGGCAGAACATCTGTGCAAGGGGAACAATACAGGAATGCTTCTGCCGTTGAGAGACTGAAGACAACTCGTCCTACTCTTTGTTCTTCAGTCAGAGGACTGTATTTGTGGTCTGCTGCTTGATGTACTTGCAGTTCAGACAGGAACTGAGTGCCAGTATCTGCATCTGCAGTGCAGGAGCTGGGTTTCAGAGGCACAATTATGTTCTCCCTCTTTTCAGGGTCATGAAATGGCTGTCCGACTATCTAAAGAGAACATTGAAACTACTGTCATGAGTGATGCAGCTATTTTTGCTGTCATGTCTCGAGTCAACAAGGTAAGCAGGGCTCTGCTACTGGTAGGAGTTCACGGCAGGTTTGATGCTTAGGCCTCCCAGAGCAGCTACAGGTCCTACCTGTGATTTATGTCTTTCTTCAGTGATAGTCAAAACGGTAATAATCCCTTTCTACGGATGGGGAGGAGATTGTGTGCAATCCCTAATCATGGTGATGACTATCAGCATAGTGATAGGATTTTCTGCCTTAGTGGCTACCAAGTGGAAGAGTTGCAAGGAACCAAGCCAGGAGGGCAATCAAGTCACCTGCACAAGCTTACTTTGTAAGCTTGTAGCAGAACAGGGAGCACTACCCAGCTTCTGCATGGTAGTCTCTGCGGTAGAATGTATGTTTGTCCTTTAAGTTCTCTGTGCTGGCATCACTGTGCTCTCGTTGGGAGAGGAACTGGTGCAGAGCCAGTGCCAGATGAAACAACCCTACAACTCCAGCTGCTGGCTGGCTACTCTGACAAACTCCATTTTATCCAGAAGGGTGTGAGCCAGGAAGCTCAGTTTGCTGTGGTGCGTGCTCTCTAACGCTAATTTGTCTTTTAAGGTTATCATTGGTACAAAAACAATCCTGGCCAACGGTGCGCTGATCGCTGTGAGTGGCACTCACACTCTGGCACTCGCAGCTAAACACCACTCCACGCCGCTCATCGTGTGTGCCCCCATGTTCAAGCTGTCACCCCAGGTAAGCACAGTGCCTCTTCAATACTGCACCTTCTTTAAAGAGAGATAAGGGGGTGATATTTTGCTTTTGAAAGCTTAGGGTGGACAGCACCTCATGGCCCAAGGTAGGATTGGTAGGTGAATCATCTCCCCATGTGGTGCTGTTATTTCATATAGGAGATCTTCGCCCAGATCTGGCGCAGGTCAAGATCTCAAAGCTCTCACTGCTATGCTAAGTTCCTTGCCAAATCTGCTGAGTAGAAGGTGCACGGAGTATAGGGTTGCTACTAGATGAGTGAGCCAATGCTACTGGAGAGTGACATCACCATTCTTCTTTTTCTTCAGTGTATATTTTTAGTAGTGAAAGATCCTTTGTACCTACAGAAGCGGTGGGTGGAGATGCTCTCTACTATTTCCTGTGCTCATATTTTCAGTGTTGTCAGATTAAGTTACAGGCTGAGAAGTCACGTCTCTGCTCTGGTTCCCTAGGCTTTGCAAAAGGGCAGACGGGCCACAGCAGGTTCTAGAAGCTCTGAGGAAAAACCTTTCACTCTAGATGCTACTGAACTACTACCGGGCATGGGCATTATGTGATTGTTATAAACAGCCCTATTGTTCCCTGGCAAGTCTTCTTCCACTGCTTTAGTTCTTCTAGCACCTGTGATGTTTTCACTAGGATAATGAAGTGCTTTTTCTTTCCTTGACCTTCTTGTACTCTGTCTCATTCAGTTCCCTAACGAGGAAGATTCATTCCACAAGTTTGTGTCACCACAGGAAGTGCTGCCATTCACAGAAGGTACTGGTCAAGCTAGTCCAGGCTGTGGTTGCTTTATGTTCATTTGCTTGTTTGTTTGTTCAGTATTTGATACAAAATTTAAATATTAGACTGTCCTAGGCCCCCAATCCTTTCCTATTATCTTAAGCGAAGAAAAAAACAAAAAATAGCGTTGGGAACCATCGTGTTTTATATGTAATTTCTTTATTGTAGAGAGTACAGAAAAACGTGTTTTTTTGGAATGCTGTCCATCTTTTTAGTTCTGCTTCTGGTCTGCGAGGTTTAGCACTTTGTTGCAGGATTGTGGTAATGGTGCCAGACAGGTGTCCGTTCCCTGTAGTACACAACAGATGGTCAACACTGAGGACAGCTTGCTTTTCTTCCCACAACTCACATAACTTTTTGAAACTTTGTTACTGGGTTTCAACCATCAGATCCCGTACCTCTGCAGTGAGTTTTCCTCGCCAGTGCCCTCACTAGAAAGATGGCAGCTCAGTCTCCCCCTTTCAGATTGGAATGTTACTTTGAATGACATGCTTTTGTGTGATAGACTTCTAACACTAATATATTAAGTTTGGCTCAGGTTTTTGTTTTGGCTTTCTGAGCTTTTGTTTAGGTGGTTAACTTTGGCAGGATCAGGATTCTTACATTCTCATTACAAATTAGCAGGCTTGCTATGAATTAGTAAATCTGTATCAGAGAAGATTTGGAGCTGCTATGAGTAAAAACTACCAAGAGAGCAGAGGATGCTGCTCCATTCCAGGACTGCTGTATACTTGTAATTCTGAGGCATTAGTGAGGAAGTTCAAAAGGATTCAGGATATCCCAGTAAGGACTCCAGGATGTCGTGGGCCCTGCCGGTTTCTCCAGGAACTCAGGAAGATGTGCAGAAGGCTAAACATACTTTCTTTGGTTTGCTTATGTCTTAATACTGCTGCTCTTCACTTTTCAGGGGAGATCCTGGCAAAGATCAATGTTCACTGTCCCGTGTTTGACTATGTCCCTCCAGAGCTCATTACTCTCTTCATTTCTAACATCGGGGGTAATGCACCTTCTTACATCTACCGCCTCATGAGTGAGCTCTACCATCCAGATGACTATGAACTCTGACTCCAAGAAGCATATTACTGTCCAGACTTGTCCTGCCTTTCTCTTTAGAAAGGTACAGAAGCTAATTAAAGCGGATGTTGCAAAGATGGGTTGCTGTTGAGAACTGGTAGGGAATATGTTCTGTGCAATCTTTCCTAGCAAGAAGCAACAGAAGGCTCTTGTCCCGAACCATCTGCTCTGTGACGAGCCACATGGAGCTGCTAACCAATTCTGAAACAGCAAAACATCATTTTCTGGGGCAGCTGAGCTGTTACATCAAAGTGTGCTGCAATAAAGGCTGTTTATGGTGCTCTCGGTGTTAATCATTTCCCATGTAGAATTTATTTCCTTAGCTATCAGGAGCTTTACGAGTGCAGTGAGCTGCCTGTACTTGTGCTGCAGTAGTAAGGGTAAGGTGTGCTTTCACCTGAAATGTAATTGCCAATGGCTGTGTGCTTCAAAACTTAAACTTTTGGTATAACTTTTGTTAAGCTACTGAAATCCAAATCGGCGTTTTGGAAAACACTGGAACAGAAATTCCACTCTTGAAGAAGGGCAGACTTCAGAAGTCCTGTCAGCAAGTTTGTTCACTTCTGGATCAGAAGGCAGAGCTCAAGTTCTTGCTTCACTCCTTTTAGTCTGAGGGCCTTCCCTCTCCCTTACTACTGCGTGACTAATTATTCTTCTTGGGTGGACATCTTGTCTCATTCTGAAAATTCTTTTTGTGAGGGGCAGCATAGACAGCTCTTAGAAATCTCAGGCTCTTGCAGGGTGGTCAGATCATTTCTTAGTCCCTTTTATCAGGATGTGCTATTGTACTACAGCACTGCTGAGGCACTGAAGAAGCTTCCACTCCTTGTTTTGTTTTTGAAACAGCAAACGTCATTGCTTGATTTGTTTTGAAGTTGCTTTTTTACCGAGAACAAGGATACCAGCGATTAAAGAAAAAGACATCTTTTACTGTTAAAATAATCATCTCCTCTCTAGCTTAGAATGTGATACAAAGTAGAACTGGAACCTGTGGGAAAAAAAAACCACGTCTGCCTACTGCAAGAAATGCAGTGAGCTGTTTTGTTGTTTCTGTACGCTGAGAAAGTGGGGCTACGCTAGGATTTAGAAATCACTCACTCAAAAATGCAGACTGCAGGGAGGTGGGAGAAAACAGCTGGGTGTGTCACTGACTGCCTAGTTAAAAAGACACAGACCTACCTAGAATCAAACCTGTATTTACTAAGAAGCTGGTCAGTCCTCATTCCAATCACCACCAGAAACCTAAGGAAAGTTCAGTTAATTTTATTAATAAATACCTCCTCCGTTTCAAACACTCTAAAATACATCAATTAAAAGTCTCTGTATTACACACTACTCTGCCGTGCTTGCAGTAACTGTGACTGGATGCAACATTTTGCCATCAATAGTCGAGCACTGACACATGACTCAGGTTTACAACGCAGTTCTTTAGTGCTGAAGGTGCTTCTCCAGGTTCCAAGAGTGGCCTTCTGCCATGTTCTCCTGGCTGCTCTCTTCTTAGGTCAGTACTCAGGGCAGAACTTTGGTTACCGGGGTGGCTTGGGAACTTGGCTCCACACAAGATGTTGTTCAACAGCAAGAGAACCTGGATCGTGCCAGCACCTATGGAGTCTGCGGTTTGCAGTCTCACCGTTTCTGTTCAGGGTCTTTGTTCCCAAACAGCTGCCATGCTCGCACCATTTTCCGCAGTCTAGCCAAGTTAGGTTTAGGCTGGAGGGAGAAAAATTAAGAAGCACTAAGTCATAAGTAAACCAACTTCAGTACCTCCGTACTCCTCTCTAATAGAAACATTCCCATTTTTTTTCATGTCTAATTCAGAGTCCCAAGTGATTACCAACAAAAGCTAACTTAATAACTTCTCGTAGTACATTATTTGCAAAAGGGAAGAAGTTGGTTAGGATTTTTTATTGTTTTCAATTTTCATGTTGCTATGTCTTTGCTTCCCCCCACACCCCATTTTATGGCATCTTCAACAGTGGGAAAGTAGGTGTTTGTTTAATCTTTATCATCTTTATGTAGCGGAACATCAGCATTTACATGTTTCAAAGTTTTACACTTATAAACCGTAACCGCTTTAAACATGTGCTCAACTTTAAGCACGAGTTGACTCCATTCCATCCAGTGTAACCATGCAAATGGAATATGGTAAGATCTTTGCCATGGATTTTGCAGAACAGAGGCTTACTTTTCTCAAGCTTTATTTTACCCATAACGGCTATGTAAAAGTTGAAGTAAGACGCAGCTGTGGTGGTCCTGTTTCTAACACATACGCATGATATGCCTCTGACAATTCAGAGTACGCTGCTCTCTTTCAGTACCCCACACAGTACCTGCATTTCCTGCTGCAGATGGTCAATGTCTGCAAGGGGCATCATGGAAGGTCTTCCATGAGCACACTGGAAGGGCAGCTGGCAAGACGACAAAGCTTCGATGAGCTGACAGCTCTCCTCTGAAGTCAGACTGTCATTAAACTTAATAGCTCCTGGAACAACATAAAATTCTTGCACGTGCTGCCAGAGAGAATTCAAGCCACCCAACAGGCCTCCCTCCACAACTGCTGTTTACACAGAAAACAGGGCAGCTCCCAGATAGTACAGACTAACAGCAAAAGCTGACTTAAGGCTTAGCTCAGTTAACCATGCTGTTGCACAATGATCAGCTATCCAAAGCCTAAACTCTTTCATCTAATCCAAGTCTGAGGGACTGCAGGATTGATAGACTCTGGCTTTTCAGATAGTGCTGCAAGAATAGATTTTTTTTAGGGCTGAAGATGCCATCAGCTCACGTCCAGAGACAGTAAAAGCAGAAGATATCCTGTATCAGTTCTGTAGAACTGACATCCGTTCTACGTGTTTGCCAGTGAGAGGCATGAGCTCCAAAACCAGATGCCAGCCCTGCCACTAAGTCCTTTCTCACAAATAGGCACTTAATGGCATCCAGAGGAAATTAAAGCAGAACATCGAAGAGCCGTATCAGAAGTCCTGTTATCTTTAGCTTTCACAGATTCACCAGACTGTCTGCAATCTGTGTCCTCCCTTTCAGCCATGAGACCTCTTTAGCGTGCAGTGACATACCACAAAGATAGGCCTCATCCCTATGAAATGGTCTGTAACCCTGCAACTCCTGCAAACACGTTCTGAAACCACTACCCTGGGAATGATGTCAGATGAAAACAGGTTAAAAAGTAAATGAAAGAATGAAAGAAAAGTATGCTTCCCCTACCGTGACAGGCTTGAGAAGCTAACACCTTCAGAAATGTCAGTGGCAGCGTCCCTCGTGCTCCTCCTGTGGTCTGCACTAGCTAAAATTAGTAAGGGAACATCATCTTACATTCCAGTTAGTACGAAAAATAAGGAGAACTGTAACAAAGAGTGAGCAACAAATGACCTGAATATACATCTCTTGTTTTGTGGTTAACACGTTTATTCCCTCCGATTCTTTCAATAAGCTTTGCATTATTCCAGTCAACTTTAGAAGCAGATAGTTACTCACCTCAACTTGTTCTTGAATAAACTCCTGAAAAGAAAAATGTAAGACAGTAAGTTGGCATTTCTCCTTTTCACTGCCATACCCCTCTTCTCCACATCTGTGTATAATTGAATACATAAGTTTCAGGTACACCTCAGGAAAAATGATGCAGTTGCTTGTACACTGACAACAGTGTGAAAGATCCACGTGCAATTCCCGATCCCTCCAAGTCTTTTCAGACTTGAATCCATAACTTAGATTCTCTGCATCAAAATATAATGGGTGTAACGGAACTCATACTTCAGAGTGTAATGAATACATGTTCCCATAATTGCCCTTTCTTCTTTGAATAATAGTCTGATGCAGATTTCATTTCTGATGTCTAAGACACAAGGAATTCTTAAGTGCAAAGAGGTGCTACCAGTCCTCATTAAAACAAAAAGGATCACAGAACAGGTCTGCCAAAATGCTCATGAGATCTTGAGGCTCCAACTAAGGAGGAGTGCTAGTGAGGGACCTGATCTCTAGCTAGGCACCATTCAGACAAAAGCGTATGTTCTAAAACCATTCTCCACTGCCTTCAGCACTTCTGGCACAATGGAGAGTGCACTTTTCCTGCTTCTAGCAGGACTGGAGAAGAAAAAGTAATCAGATGGATCACCTTTTCATATAGGAAAGGTGGGTAGCAGGGCTGGACTGATTCACAGTGGTTCAGCCTACTGGCTGAACACAGTACTCCAGAAACAGTTTTTAAGGAGAGAGTTGTTGATGCACTTATGATTGTAGAGAACTGTTTACAATGGAAACTGCTAGCAATCCATTCAGCACTTTCTTCAGACAGCTTTTTTTCCTTCTTCAACAGCAGCTTTCAGAAAGCTGAACTGCCTGTGCAGAGATTTCATCAAAGCAACTTTAAATCCTAACAAGTAACATTTTCTTATCAGTAATGTTATTTTACTGTTTATTCAAGTACTCAGAACGGATGAGCAGTAAACTGATGAAACACCTGGACTACTTATTATGTTTCTTTGTTTTCCCACTATTTCAGGTCTTCTCTGTCTCTTTTAGAGGAATGATATGCTATACCTTGGGTCATTAACACAGGAAAAAAAACCAGTAACACAAACTGCTTTGATTTGTATCCACAGCTGACCTCCACAATGCTTTTAGTGACAGGTTGTCTTTTCCGTCGTAACTCATTGGCCTCTCTTTCTATAAAACACAGTGGCACTTTCTTGACTAGAATCGAGGAGCTGTTGGTCTCAGGAAATGATAGTTCAAGGCCCAGGTCCTTCAAATTTTTGTAGCAGCACCTACATTAAAAACAAAACAAAACAACAAAGCAGAAATAAGACAGAAGTGTCTACTTCTTCACAGCTTAAATGGATATTTGTGTAGTCTCCACATTTCTTGCTAGAAGTTTCTGATAGTTGAGATTCCAGTTAATTTTGCCCTTTCACTCTGCATTCTACTGTTTTTCACTCAGCTATGCATACTGTATGTTCCTCAGCCACAAGATCTAGGTACAATATTTCTGATTACTATACAGAGAGCTTTATATTTAAATTGATACATTTTTATTTTCTAAAGATGCACAAGATGTCTGATTCAAGGAAAAATCACCAACTTACCACACAAATAGCAACACTACACATCCTCCAAACATTAAAGTTATGCACTATAAAGGCTGCTTTAAATC
Source organism: Oreortyx pictus (assembly GCA_036925125.1). Taxonomy (NCBI): domain Eukaryota; kingdom Metazoa; phylum Chordata; class Aves; order Galliformes; family Odontophoridae; genus Oreortyx; species Oreortyx pictus. The sequence goes on from JAUPFR010000006.1 coordinate 37,855,823, forward strand.
TAGCCTATAAAACAGTGATTTCAATTGACACGTAACAGCAAATGCTTGTGACAGAAAAATATCCAAGAGATTTATGATGGCTTAAAGAACTCATTTCCTGTTAACTAAAGCAAAGAGAGCCAAGGAAAGAACTTGACATCAAAAAAAGGAAACTGTCAGCAATCATTATCAAATAGTTTGATGTATGTGTACATTTTGGTGACTTCTACATTAAGTAGCCAAAATGCAAAAATCCTCTCTGTATTCCACTGTCATGACAGTTCAGTAAGCAAGCAGTTCATGCAAGCAGCAGTAGCCAAAAGCAGCAGACAAAATGCTAAGTGTGGATTAGCAGACAGAAGATAGGGGAACAGTTGCAAAGCTGCTGCAGAAATGAGTGGGATATTGTCATTTGGAGGTATACTGTATTCAGTTTTGGCCGTCCGGACTCAAAAGCAGATATATCAGAAAGAGGAGATATCCAAAGATTGCTGTAAAAATAATCCAGAGCTGACCTAGAGGCATTAAAAATATTGTGATATTGGCAAGAATATCATTAAAGGATAGAAACAAAGGCATCCAAATATTGTTAAATTATGAGCAGCCACGGTTATATTCTCACATTTTTTCATACAGCAGGTGGTACATTATGGTGCTTTACACTTTCCTCTAGAATTTCTGGTATTGGCCACTGTTACACAAAAGAGTTACCAAACATATACCAGTGATACTGTTACCATTGGAATACACCCAAAAAGGACATTCCACCAAGCAAGTGTATTGCTAGAATGGGCAACAGTTTTAGTAAGGAGTGATATAAAAGCTGTTGAGTCTGCTACAGGCATCACAAAAAAAGGGGACTTGGAGAATAACAATGAAGTATACCTGTGGAAGTTAGCAGAAAACTTCAATTGAACATGAAGAACAACATAGAAAAAAGAAATAAGTGCAAATGCACGTGGCAAGGGGCAGTCAGGGATATTTTGAGGAAATAAAAATGATTAATTAGTGTTCAGTATGTGCATAACAGCCCAGCAATAGATCTGTATCTAGTCTAAACTCTTGCAATACAAAAGTTAAATTTCCTAATAGTAACTAGTACACCGTTCTGAAACATTTGGGAAACAGTGCTCATTAGTTAGTCTTGGCAGACATCTAGGATTAAGGAATGCGTTTTCGAAGGATTCACAGTACAAGCTTTCCGTAGCCCATCCCTCTCCTCTCCAACAGAGTCCATTAAATCAGTTCCTCTATCTATATTGTGGACACTGCACTCCACCGTGCAGTTCCAAGTCCTGGTCTCCAGACAGCAGGATCTGCTGGAGACTTCTGGGCCACTCCTCTGGCTCATGCATCACGGTTTGCTTTGCCAGGGAAACCACGGCATACTGCAGTGGCACAGGGATGGCACACCGTGGGGTTTTGTCTTGAGATATAACGATGTGCCCGAGGAGCACACCCATTTTCTACAGTATAGATACGGCCAACTGGTTTCTGCTCCAGAAAGAATCAACAGATGTGGTAACCTAGGAATATATTGAAATCTTCCCCAAAGTTTAGAGCTACTGGCCGATACTGACCGTAGAATTCTCCTTTGTTCTTCTGTAACTTCAATTTCTAAAGGAGGAGAGATGGAGGAAGACAGTAATTTCTTCTTGCCGCATGCTGTAGCTTCCTTCTCATAGGAATCTGTGAATGAAACATTGAGAAACATGCCTCTTTGAGTACTTATGCAGGCATTGCCCTTAATGACCCTATGGTTTGGCACGTAATCCTCTGTTTGGATTAAAAATGACCACAGAATGCCTTCTCCTGAAACTTGTGGAGGACTGGGAATGTCACAAACTAGACATCTAGTCCCAGGGGAGAGGTTGGTTAATGCCACTTTGTTTTTTTCCCACCGGTTCCAAAAAAGAGTCACCCTAAATAGCAAGAAAAACCTACTGGTATATTTAGTCCAACTCACAGACAGTGATTTTTCCAGAGAAAAATCTCTCGTAAATGGCATTAAAATACTATTCATTAAGCATCTCTCCCTTCAGTCTTCAACTTTTTTTCAATACCTCACCAAAAGGAGCAGATTTCCTGGAAACCTTTCTGCAGGAACTGCACAGTATTTCTCAATGAAAGGGAAAGTCAATGATTTTTAAGTACTTGATGGATAGTCCTCGTACTTTTAACGCTAAAATGTTGGCTAATAGGCTTACAGAAAAGACCATTATCCCTTTGCAAACAGTTTCAGAATGTTTCAGAAAAATTTTAGGCTTCAAGTGTAGAATTCAGCTAAAAAGGAACCAAACAAACTATGCTCTTCAGTCTGCACCCCATGTCTTATTCTCCACAGCGTAATCACACACTCTTACTGACGTTTTTCTATTTCCTGTTCATTGTTTTCCCTACGTCTTCCTACTCTTTCATTACATCAGGTCTATTTCAGCTTGATAGGGCTGTGTGGGTAGGGTGCATATTTTCTATTTCTGGAAACGCTGTACCAATTTTCAGCTGCCAATACTGTGACTACTGCAGATACTGAATGGCTGCACTCTGCTAGGGATCAAGGTCAGGATGGAAAATCAATATTCTGCTGGTTCCATATAGCCCAGATTTATCCTTGCAACAGCTTAGTTAGTCAGCTTCCCCTTTAAGACAGCTCTTGTTTGCACATTCCTGTGCACTATCTTTCCTATAGCCACCTGCGTTCTCACCTGCAATAAGCTGCTCCAGGCGGATCCGTTCGTGAGCTGCATGTTGGTCCACCAAAACCAAGAGGTTTCCACCTAAAAATGTACCACAAGAGATTAAAAATAGGTAACTTTGTACCCAACAACCACACAGATTGGAAAGAAGAGTGACCACTCCCTAGAGGCCACATTTACAAGAGAAATACCAGTTAGTTTTACAGGTGTGAAGTGAGGGCAAGACTGCTGGCAGAACAAAGTCACTACAGAACTGAAATGACCCAAATAAGTAATTTAAATTAAGGGCAATTAGAAAATCTTGTCTGTAGGAGTCTTCATTTAACTTCAGGATTCAAGCTGAGGTCACTAAGAACTGTTCTGTTTTATACCATCTTTAAAACGTTACAAAAATTACTGATTTTGAATGCCTTTTCTGCACAGCTTCAGTGAGCTGCAGCAATGAACATACCCAGACACTGTGAACACAGTCTGGAAGATGTAAGTAATTTGAGTATAATCTATTTTTATAATACTAATCTGAAGGCAATAGGAACATCCAACAATGTCCAAAATAAAGAGAAAGAAGATCCAGGAAATTTCATGTGAAGGCTAACATTTTCCTCTACTCACAGTATCATCCCAAAGCAAGAAACTATTCAAGCAGGACTGTGTTCCCTCTGCAGAGTAAGTGCACTTGAGAGCTACCTTAATACTTACAGCAGCTCTTACCTTCCTTTTTATCCATTTCTTTCCTAGTGTTGATTACACAAGCAATGAATTTATTGTCCACTTGCTGAAGAACCTGAAAGACACTCAGAACAATCGTTACCCAGTGGTAAAAGGAAGAGGTATTAGAGGGGGGACTAGAAATGCACCTTTTCTAATCTCAAAGGCTGAAAGAATTTGGCCTAGGAAAAAACAACACTATGAAATCGTATAATTATTCTTTATAATACTGTGAGGGGCTACATAAGAGAAGGCAGCAATTACTTGGGCTAGAAGACGATGCTAAAAGAAGATCAAACAACCATGAATTGGTCATGGAACAGGTTAGTCTGAAATAAAAAAGAAAGTTGCAAAATATCAAACAATTCTGAATCTGTCTTTTGAAATAGTTGCAAGGACAAGAACGGTTCAGGTGGGGACAGGAAATTCACAGAATGGACAATATAGTGGTGTAGAAGCCTCCTCGAGCTGGGAATCACAGCTGTTCACAGCTGGCAGAATATAAACAACCTTTTATAATTTGAGCTGTGTTCAAGGGCTTGTACTTCTCATTTGTAGTAGCCAGGAAGCGATTTCTTCCCTCTTTTTCTTATGCCTAACTTGCTTTTGAGAGTTGATTCCAACTTCCTCCTAAGCAGCATACATCAACCAGATCTACAGATGGAATACTGAGCAGAGATGCATCATGCCTTCAGTATCTAATGTTTATACTTAAATTAACAGATGCAAAGTAAGGAAGGAGTCTCCCTCAGTCACATGTACAGAGCTCACTGTGAACACTATCTTACAACACATGCATTGTCCAGCTCCTAGGTTAAAACGAATGGATGATCCTATTTCTTTGAAGGGATACTAGACATGAATGTTTTTTCTGTTCTTCTCCTTCTGTTTTACAGCTTTCTTCCCCTGTCTTTTTGAAACTAATTTGTTTCCTGTAATAACTTTATGCCTCTTGTTATTCCTGCACACACAATATAAAGGATGGAGAGAATCGTTTCCATCCTTCTCCACCCTGTCCTTAATATTACCATGTCCCACCCAGTCAGAACCTGCAATCTCAAGGTCAGCAACCTGACTGCATGAGAACAGTGCTAGTTTGCAAGATGTTGGTCGTTAATACGTAAGAGAGGGAGAGAATTCACTTTGATATTTCTATAAATGCAGAGAATGTAAGTTGAAGGCATACATTCACGTGAGTTTTTAAGTTAACTATCAAAACATACAATAAAAGAGCATTGAAATTGTTAGACTTCACGTTACAATGCTATTTTTAAGAATCACTTTTCAGAGGAGATAGAAATCTTAAAGGGAAATTTCAAGTCTTTCCAGGAAATCTAGGATTTGCTTTTGAAACCACTGTGCTTAAGAATTAAATTTCTAAAGTCAATAAATATAGAGCACGTAGGACATAGGTTTCAGGAGAATATGAACTAGCAAATATTTACAACAAATGTGAAAAGCGACCTGCTGAAATATCGTTTAGTTAACAGTGTTTCACAGCAGCAGCAGCAGCAAGGCTGCCTCTTGATTTGATTTAACCATGCAAGCCAAGGAACTTTAGTCACTTTGCAGATTGATGACTATCCGGATATTAAGATCTGACTCGGCATATGTCTGATGACACAAGGATTTCTGACTGTGTTTGTGAGCATTAAGGATACGAGCTATTTCCCTAGTTACCTCTCTCCTACAAGGCAGAAACATCAGAAAATCCCAACCACTGAGTAGGAATTCTAGCACGGAAACTAGTTATGGATCATACTGTACCTGCATTGAATGAACCATGTCTTTGGTAAAACGATAAGGATACAAAATATTATGAATTTTCACAGCAAGATTCTCAGCCTGACCGCTGGTCACATCAACAGCTATCTGTAAAAAAAGCCAATGACATGAAGAGTTTACAGGCTCAAGCCACCTATGGTGAATATGGGGGGAAAAAAAAAAAAAAGTCAGATTTGGGAAAAAAACATTCTGGAAATAGCTTTTCATATTTTGACAAACCAAGCTTTCCACTCAACCGTAGCACCAGTTAAAGATATAAATCTAGCAGTACCTCTGCTTCCATCCCCACTTATTTTCCCATCTTGGTATTACCTGCTAACTTCAGTGCACTCAGCTAATTGTGAATACCTATCAGAAAACCTGCTGTTGACTGCCAGCCTAGGTAAGCAGCTCCCAGTGCGCTGAGCTACAAAAAATGTATCACCCTGAAATGACTCAGAGTCTGTCACTGTAACAAATGATCTGAACTGTTCCTTTTCAAAAATTCACCAGCAGGTGGTTTGTGACTCCATTTCCATTGTGTGCAGGTGGAAATGGTTACATACGTAAGTTTATACACATACCACATGATGATTAAAGATAATGCTACCTCATGACAACAAAGGAAGTCTTTCTAAAAGTTCCAACATTGTTTCCCTCTCACATGCTGTAGTGCTGCTAGGCTACAAAAACAACTACAGTAATAAATGTTTAAGACCCATTGCAGCCCAAGGGAGAAAGATGAGTTGTTTTACTCTGTCCACAAAGAGGACAGACAATGTATTAATATTTTGCCATCTGCTAACTGTATTTTAAAATGAACATTTCTGTAGAGAAGAAGATAGATCAAAAGAATGTTTTGGGTTTTTTTGTTTTTCCATCATTTCTTTTGAAGGGAAGGTAAAAGATTAGCCCAATACCTGCTTCTCCAACTTTGAATACGTGCACCAAAATGACTTACACATAAACCACCTGTAAAATGTAATTCCAAGGTCTGTAGTGTAAAATATCACTGAACAAGTTATACAGAACAGTTACAATACGTGCAGTTTTGGTCCCCAATCAGATACAATAACTCCTGTGTTAGCATGAGATGCGAGATAATACTCACCTCTGGGCAGCGAATAAAAACAGGATTATCCCATTCTGAAAGCATTGTCTGCAGAGACTCACCATCACCTCCTGGCAAAGAACATACAGATAATTCAGGGACTGCCATAAGCTGTCAGCAGAAGGTACATTGGGTACCTCTACCTCACAAGTATTATTACATTTTTTTCCTTTAGTAAAATGGGAGAACGTACAGATAAATAACAGAGCAGTGGGCTTCTCTATTGTTTGCTTTATCTAGAAGAGACCCTGTGCAGCTTCCTGAGCATGCTGCAGCACAATTCAGCAGGCCTTGGAAATGAGGAGGGAAAGAAAACAAAAACAAATGAAGGACCTGTTTAGCTACCCACGGCTTCTGGACAAAGCCACATACCAAAAAGGTGATTTCATCCGTTCTACCACAAAAAGAATGTGTGGATTGAAGCTATTTTTCACATTCCAAGGTTGGAATGAGTACAAAGAAGGGACTAGGTAATTATTCTTTAAGCTGCTGGCATCATTCAACAAAGAGCTGGGTATTTAATCTGTAAATAAGTACCCCCTAACCTGCCTTCAACCCTAAAAGAGGTTTTTTTTCCAGTTCTAGATCTGAGATGACTCACACGGTCCCATTGTGAGCAGACCTTGAGTAATTCTGGGTTCCTGTTGGGACATCTGGGAGAATTCTTTGACTTGTTTTTACAGCAGTACACTGTGTCCTGGAAAGCTGGCCCTACCTCTCTGATCCTGGCTTGCTAGAGTCTTCTCTTTTCGAGGTCTAGGAAGGAAGGGTAGCACAATCTCACTTCTAAAGGGATGGCACCTGCACTGAAACCCTAAACACAACATAAATTCACTGCTGCAGATTCGTCAGTGTGCAAAATTACCAAAAGCTATACAATTATCTCATAAATCTCATTAATGAATGTGTGCTTAGCCCTGTGCAAATTAGACACACCAATTTGGCAATCTAGCATTTAGAAATACCAGCATATATGTAAAGAACTCAGAATTATCAGGTACGCTTGCATCTGGAAATGTGGCATCTGCAAGAATGCCATTCTTAAAAACTGGCTACTGTGTGAATCACATACAAATTTCTTTGAGGATTAATGCAGTCAGAGAGAGGGCATACAATCAAAACACTCTGGACTTCCCTCTTTTCAGGGGTGGCAGAATTGTCAATCCGTTACCACCACCGTCAACAGTTATCAGCAGTTATCAGCACCTTGTAAGACTAAAAACTACAACCACATGAGATATCAAAGTTAGCCTAACAACATGTTCCTACCCGCCCAGAAATGATCTAATGATATTACAAACCTGCACTGTTATCAAGATTATTAAGTGGCTCAGATTTCCAGCAGTGGTAAACATTTCACCCTTCCTTTGGTACAATTCACATTTCTATTCTTTGTGAAATAATAATGAATTAATAAAGTTCCTTTCTACTAAGAAATTAAGGGTGTGCATTCAGGAAACATGGCAGAGTGATAAAGCCAAGAAAAAAAAAAGCAGCTGTGTGCTGATAAGCTCAGTAGAAAAAGGTTCTGTGAGGTCCTGTGGCCAGTCCATAGACTCGTGACTGTTGGCTTTATCCCAGAAAAGCACGGTGATGGTTCTGTCCTGGGGACTGAGAATCCTCTCAAGAATCCAAACCAGCAGTCCAGCACAGGACGGTAACTCAGCATCTCACTGTCACAAGAGTCAGCCACAGACTCTCTTAGCTAACACAGGGCAAGATGTCCTTCATGCGAATCCTGGTGAACTGGGACAAATTAAGAATTCCATCTAATGCAGTCTTGGACAGAACTCTTCCAGCTATTGTCTCAGAGAGATAGTATCTCACAAGTTCGCAGAATCATCTGTCATTTACGTGAACAGGAGTCCAATGTTTTATACGTGTCATAAACAAAGAAAGGAGCATTTTCCTCCTTCCTGTTGCAGGGAAAATCCTTGCTCAGGACATACGTTGTTCACAGAGTTAGGATTTTCTTGTCCAAAGGCCAGTGAGAACTCAGAGCTCACAGAGATGTTATTAAAACTATTATTCTGACAGGTAACATCAGAAAAGGTGCCAAGTATAACTTCTCTACTATATACACGCAAAGCACATACAGTTAGAATACCTGAATATTGATTTTCATTCACCTCAATTACATCATTATTATACTGATGCAGAACATTAGATTGTTCAGAAAGTCATTTTAAGATGAAAAAAAAAACCCTATAAATTCTCCTGTAATGGTCAGCTTAATCAGTTCAAAGATACCTAGGTCTAACCTACAAAATCTTCCATTTCTCTTGAGCACATGGAGTACGTGGCCTATGAATAGACAAGATGGGCAGACAGCCACTAGCTGAGTTGGAGATAGAGGACATCCATAAGAATCGTAGAATCACAGAATTATTAAGGCTAGAAATGACCTCTAAGACCATCTAGTCCAACCATCCACCTACTGTCAATGTTGCCCACTAAACACGTTCCTTAGTACCACATCTACACGTTCCTTGAACCCCTCTGGGTATGGTGACCTCACCACCTCCCTGACCAGCCCATTTCAGGGCCTGACCACTCTTTTGGAGTCTTTCCTAATGTCCTACCTGAACCTCCCCTGGTACAGTCTGAGGCCATTCCCTCTCATCCCATGGCTAGTTACTCAGGAGTAACTAGCCCCACCTCACCACAATCTTTTTTCAGGGAATTGTAGAAAGTGGTAACATCTCCCCAGAGCATCCTCTTCTCCACACTAAACAATCCCAGCTCCCTCAGCTGCTCCTCCCGAGTCCTGTGCTCCAGTCTCCTCACCAGCTTTGTTGCTCTTTTCTGGATGTGCTCCAGGGCCTCAGGGTCTTGTAGTAAGGGGCCCAAAACTGAGCACAGTACTCAAGCTGCAGCCTCACCAGAATGCAGAAAGACGAATGCTTCTCTTCTCTTGCTAGCTACACTATTTCCGATACAAGTCGGGATGCCCTTGGCCTTCTTGGCCACTTGGGCACACTGCTGGCTCATGTTCATCCAAGTGTCAACCAACATTCCCAGGGCCTTTTCCTTTGCAAAGGATATGGATCCTCTGCAAGAAGATATGGATTACTCACATCTCTTTCCATCTGCTACTAACCAGCGTAATTTCCCTAAACTTGTGTTCAAGACACCATTATTAACAAATCAGTGGCTATGAAATTCAAAGTCAGCTACAAAACACTATTTTTCAATATAGTCACCACCATTAACTATGCATTTTTGCCAGCAACGAACGTGAGCCTGCATGCCATACTTGTAAAAAAAAAAAATCTGCACCAGCGGAGGTGACCCACTATGGCTGTTAGCACTGCTGAAAGGCACCACCCACCATCTCACTGTGCTCACACACACTGTTTGGCTCCATAAACGTTCAGCCAAGAGTCAGTGATTTCAGTGGGTGCAATCTTTTCCACATGTAGGAACTGAGTTCCTCCCCTTTGCTTCATATGCACTCCCATGTCAGAAACCATTTTATCAGACTGCCCCTTTGCTGCCATCTGTCGCACAGAAACAACGTGCACCGGAATACTGGGGAAAGGTTCAACCTCTTCTGCCATACCACCAACCTCTGGCTTTGATGTTATGGGCCAGCATAATATAATAGGAGTAATAAGTTTCAGAGCAGCCTTTGTATACGACAGCAATTGCATATGACTGTGACTGCGGTAGATGTCACGATGCTCAGTGAAAACTAAGGGCTGACATTGCATTATTTTATTAAAAACTGTCTTTTAACATCTTAATGCTAACATGTTAATGTTTGTTTTGTCTCCGTAGTCACACCAACACATTCTGTTTTCCAAACAGCCCCTACACGTGAGGCAGTGGATTTTTCAGTATAAAGCGTCAGGTGCAGCCAGCAAAATATTCTATGCACCTCGCAGAACAAATACTGTTTTCCTCATCCCATTTTTATGACACCAACAAACCATCTTACCGTTCTCAGAGACAACGTTCACAGCCATTGTTGTCAAATCTTTAATGCAGGCAGCTGGAAACTCTTCAGGAGGCGTGTTGTAGGTGCTCAGTCCCGTTGCTTTATTGATGTAGACTGTCTTACCCGACAAAGCATCAAAATCTTGCAGCCAGTCTGAACTACGCAGATCATCTCTGGGATCACCTGTACTTGCGTTGTCTGCAGAGATTGCCAAGTTCCTTGGGAAGGTCATGCACTGAACCTCAGGATCTTTCACGTTTTGTTTTGATGATTCATCTAACATACCTTCATCTTCACAGATGATGCCAATACCATCTTTTTTTGCTGGAAATGGTAAAACAGTGCTTGCAGAGACTGTGTACTCTCCATCCGTGCTGCTGAGTGGTGACAGGCTAACAGGACATCTCATGAACTCTGCTCTCAAATCATCTGACTGTGGGTAAGCATCCCCCTTAGAAATGCTGCGACCTTCCCTCATTTCTTCCATTGAAGATTTATACATTTGACAAGGGTTATACAAAAAATCATTATTTGCAGATTCAAGATCAAAAGAGTGGTTATCTTTTCTACTTGAATCTGCTTGGAATTGTTCACCCAGTTGTTTTACTTCTCTGTGATCGCTTCTCATTCGGCACAGTTTGGATGATAGGGATCCTGGAGATCTATTACTGCATGTGGTTTTCTTACCAACCTCCGAGTAATCAGACAATGTCAGTGGACTGTGACAAAGGGCTCGTTTGTCCAGTGAAGTTTCTCCTCTGCAAAGCAAAGCCTCATCCAGAGATCTCAAAACATGGCTATTATTATTAGAATCCAAAGTTGGAGTCTCACAGATGTTTGAGTGACCACGACTGTTATTCTGACTCCTTGAAAAGTCATTAGAAACTGGGAGATGAAACTCACTCTGCTCTGGTAATGGCGTTGGTAGTGTACACTTGTCACTCCCATAATATCTCCTGAACTTCTCTAACGAACCCAGCCGTGTAGATAGGCTCAGCTTCTTGCAAGGCTGAGATCTTGGATCAGCTATTTGTCTTCCAGAGCTTTTTATAGATTTACTGTGAGGAATGCCCGAAGATGTTGCCCGTGGCAAGTCTGTAACATCTGATGTTTCATAATGCCTTTTACTGGTGGCAGTGCGCATGTCTTTCCCATCACGTGCTTGACTTGGCAAACTTATATTCTCTGACTGTTCATTTCCATCAGCTGAGCCTATTTCTCTGCTGCAGAGAGGTGTATATTCTTTATTCCCATTACTGGAAATATCTTTAGCATTTAAAGACTGAGTCGGCAAAGTCACTTTGTGCCTGAAAGTATGCTTGGCACTGGCAGGGCCTGTTCTGCAGTGCACGTTTAATGCAAGATTTGTTTCTGTTCGTTCACGTTCACGGGGTGGCTTGTTTTGTATCACACACGTTTTGAAGCCTAAGTGAGAATGCACTTTTTTTGGTACTGAACTAACAGTCCCTCTTCCAGCATTATCTGTACCTTCATTGGTTTCCCCGTCTCCTTCTCCTGCATTACGTAGTCTCATCAGCGAATTTCCATAGACAGTTTCAGATTCCCCTGCTGTTTCAGTAGGGTCTTCTCTCTCAGATGGCCACTGAGTAAAACCATTATTTGAGATGCAGACTGTATTGCTTTTCTGCACAACTTCGTCCTGCTGGTTTCCTACATCTTTTGCACAATTCCTGGCACGACGCCGCAAGTCACCACAACTGTCTATTTTTATTACTTCTGATCCAGCCCCTTCAGTGAAAGAGGAATGGAGATTCTCTGAAGATCTGAGATGAGTATCACACGCTTTTTGGGAACTGTTTGTGTCTTTTGGCTCCTGTTCTGACATATCACATGTAATGAAATTAGAAGTGGTGTCATCTTTCTTGGGCAGTGGAATCTCTGCTTTTTTGTTTCTACATTGACCAGTGGGTTCAGCAGTCTTCTGATCTGAGGAAATTTCAGTTTCCTGTGTATTTTTATTTGACTCTGTAGGATCTGAAGGTTTTTTTCCCAACATGGATTTTCTTCTGACATCTTTTGATTGCAATTTACGCACTTCATAGGAATCTATAATTTCATCACATGCTCTCTTAAAGTTTTCTTGGATGCTCTCATCCTCAGGGAGTGTGGGTTTCATGACTGGAGCATTATACAAACAAAAATTATTATCCTCATTAAACTCCTTGATGTCCTCACAACAAGGTTCAACAAATAAATGTTCTCGTTTCAAAAACTTTTTCACTCCTTCCTCTACACAAGCTAGGAGAACATCCCAGTTCTGGAACTCAATCAGAGTTTTTGCAGGTTCCAAAGACACATCGTAGTCACTGTACGCACAGGTCACATTGAGAACAAAGATCCCGTACAACTCTGGGCCACAACGAAGGCGACCAGGACTTGAGGCAGCCTGTCTGCTCACAGGGACACTTTTTGCCTTACAAATGACACTTTCTTTTCTTAATAAGAAGTCGATTAGTTTATGTAGTCTTGTCTTTAAAACAAGCCTTCTATTCACATACAAGAACTGCATATTCTTATTGTAATGTCCTTCAGAACTGATATAACCACTTATCTCAAATCCCCCAGACTTATGCTTTATTTCTCTTAACTTCTGAGATCTGCCCAGTCCATAAATCTGACAGAAACGAGAGCAAACATCTCTTGTCTTAGAGAGCTGGAGCACCATGGAGCAAGAAATATCATTCCTTAAAGAAAGTGAAATAGAGGGATGCATCAGCGAGATAGCCTCTACTTTCTGTCTCACTCTCTCAAATTCCAGCACAGGATCCATACACCTCCTCCTCACTGGTAACTGATGGAACAGATTACACACGGTCACTGTCGTTCCGCCACTCGGTCTGCTCAACTCAGCTTCACAGACTTCCAGTGCATGCCCGTTGTGAAACAGTTTCATAAAAGTTTTTGCCGTCTTGCTGGTCTTAGATGAAACTTCCACGACACCGGCCATGTTTGCTATGCTCGCCAGAGCCTCTCCTCTAAAGCCATAGAACGTCAGCTTCTCTAAGTCTGCCACTGAGCTGCACTTGCTAGTGAAGTACCGCTTACCCATTTTACTTAGGTCCTCTCTCCCTATGCCACAGCCATTGTCCACCACCTGGATCTTAAAAGCTTCCAAGTCCACCCTGACTGCAATGCACGTTGCCTTGGCGTCGATGCTGTTGAGGACAAGCTCCTCAACGCACTGCCCCAGCGAGGTGACCGCCACTCCGGAGCGCAGCCTGGCTTGCACGTCCTCTGCCAAGTGCTTAATCATGTCAAAAGCAGGCAGGAGAGACACGCGAGAAACCGCAGGGAGATCACGGCTCCGTGTTCTTGAGAACAGCTGCGCAGGTGGGGAGGAAAAAAAAAAAAAAAAAAAAGGAAAAATGAAGAAATTATCGTGGAAGGCTTGATTTATGCCTCTGAGCTCCCAGCAGCTGGTCCCTCCGAAGCACACGGCACACAACAACACACTGCTTCCACCTAAGTCAAGGAAAACGGGACGGCAGCGAGGCCGGACTCACCCGGCCCGCAGCACGGCGCCTCCGCTCGCATCAGCACGGCCAACAGCGAGGGAGTGACGCCAGCACAGCGCCGGGCTGCGAGCCGCCATGCCCTCGCTTTTACCTCTTTCTGCTCCCGTTACAATCGCCAACGAACGCGGCGGGCTGAGGGAGGCAGCGCACCGAAGGAGACCCGGCGCGCCTCAGCGCTCCCGGCAACCAGCGGCCCCTGAGGGCGCGAGCTCCCCGCCCCGCCGCCGGCACTGCCCCTCCCGGGCTCCGCAACGGCCGCGGCTCGAGCCCAACCGCCGCGGGGCCCGGCACGCCGAGCCGGCAGCGGGGCGGCCGGGCGGGGAGCGCAGTGCGCATGCGCCGGCGACGCGAGACCACGGCCCCCGGCGGGCGGGGCGCCATGGGAGCTGTAGTTTCCTCCCGCTCCCGCGCGGGACGCCAGCACGCCCGGACCCGACCCTGCAGAAGCCACACTCGACTCAAGCAAGCCCCAAGTGCCTTTATTCTAATAAAAACAAACTTCTGTGCGGGTGAAAGAACAAAACAAACGGCTTCGGAGCCACTCGGGTCACACTCACAGCGGTATTTACAGCCGGCACCGATCGCGCAGGGTCCTCCACGTGAGTGCAGCGCTACAGGCCGCACTCGGCGCTCGGCCCTCGCTCCGCACAGGCGGCGGGGCCCAGAGGCAGCTGCCCCTTCCGCGCGGACAGCGCGGAGCTGTCAAAGCGACGCGAGCGTTCCAGTGCTGCGTGACAGTACTGACGCACCAATAAGTTAGAAACGGAACGAAGCGGAGCTCTCCAGAGCCGAGCGAGCGGGCAGGCGAGCTGCTTCCCGCACAACGCTACTTCCGGATCTGGAAATCCGCGTGCTCCAGCGCCGCTATCTCCTTCTCGTTGCTGAACTCCGCCCGGCTGATGCGGGACTGCGGGCTCCCGACCTTCCGCAGCCACTCCTGCAGCTCCCGCACGCGTGCGGCCGGGCCCTGGGCCTGTCCCTGCACGGTGCCATGGCTCGTGTTCCGCACCCAGCCCACCAGCCCCAAGCGCTTGGCCTCGCTCTGTGAAGACAACGCAACACGTGAGTCGGCTCCGGGCCGCCGCAGCTACCAACAGCGTTGCAAAGCCCGCGCCGCTCCGGCTTGCTCGGGAATCCCGGTGTCCCCGTCCCGCCACCCCGCGGCGCACCTGAGTGTACTTGCGAAAGAAGACGCCCTGCACTCTGCCCCACACCTCGTAGTCCACGGACATCAGACCCTCGCCCCCGGCCATGGCCGCCGCAGCGCCAACCCCACGGCGCACGCGCGGCGCGGCTGACGGCGGCCTCCGCTGCGACACAGCGACCAATGAGGACCAAGCCCTCATGAATAATACATGACCCCGCCCCTCCCCTCCGCCCGGCGGCCTTGAGCTCAGCCATAGAGGCGAAGTCTTCCGAGCGGCAGAGCGCCGGTTCCGCGGACCCATAGAGACGCCGTTCAGCGGCGAGAGCGGCGCCGGAAGTGGCACCCTCGCGCCGGTCTCCTAGCAACCGCCGTCAACACGGCGCGGGGCGGCAGCGGCTCGGCGCTGCTCTGCCGGGCCTGCGGGCGGGGCCGGGCCCGGGACCGCTGCCCTCAGCTCGGCCCGGCCGCTCCCGGGGTCGCAACGCACATGAGCGAGGCGGAGACGAAGCAGCTCGGCGGGAGTGCCGCGGGCGACCCTGCAGGTAACGGCCCTCCCGCCCCGCCGTGCCGGGCCCGTAGGGCCTCGTGTTCCCCCGCGCTCCCCGCGGGGGCGGCGGTTCGGGGACCCCGGCCTGCGGGGGTACGGGGCCGAGTGAGCCTCGGAAAAGCAGCGGTGAGCTGAAAGGGCCGTGAACTGACGGTCGGAGCCCGGGCTGTAGGGACGGGCCTCAGGAAGCGCTCCCTGCGGTAGTAGCGGCTTGCCCGGCAGTGCGGTTGGTTTCTGCTGCTACAGAGGCAAGGCGCGGCTCAGAAAGAACCCAGAGAAGTTAGAAAACCTTTGCTTATATTCGTTCTAGCTTACAGGTGTAGGCTGTTGGGAGGAAGCTTTACAGGCTGAAAGAGCTGGGGCTGTTCGGCCTGGAGAAGAGAAGGCTCCGAGGTGACCTGAGAGCTGCCTTTCAGTATCTAAAGGGAAGCTACAGGAAAGAAGGGGACAGACTCTTTAGCAGGGTCTGTGTTTATAGGACAAGGGGGAAGGCTGCAAGTTCAAAGAGAGTAGGTTTAGGTTGGCTATAAGGAAAAAAATACTTTACAGTGAGGGTGGTGAGGCACTGAACAGGTTGCCCAAAGATGCTGTCCATGCCCCGTCCCTGGAAACTTTCAAGAGGAGGCTGGATAAGTCCTTGGGCAACCTGATTTAGCTGCGGTCTCCCTGTTCGTTGTGGGGGAGTTGGACTAGATGACCTCTGAAGGTCCCTTCCAACTCTAAGGATTCTATGATTCTATGAAATGCGTCCGATTTTGGATGACGGCCTGTGGTGATTTTGGTTCTAACCTAAGGCTCTTTTCCAGGCACTGAATGGCTGAGCTGCAGGTGGCCTTGTTTCCGTATGTGGATTCTGTGGCTGCAGCGGCAAAGCTCCCAGGGACAGATAGTTATGATTCTGAAGTCTCGTTACGTCAGTCCCCTCTGGAACACCTGAACAACAGTTGTCAGCGTGAATTCCTACAAGACAAAGAGGAAAGCCTGAAGAATCCCTATGCCCAAAAGAGCCGAAGCTCTTCATATACTCTTTCTGCAGAGAGCAGTCAGCAGAGCTCCCAGCGTGGAGACTCCAGCTCAGCTGGGCTGCAAAGCAAGCATCTTGCCAGACAGGCCAAGACTCTGCCCTCTAAATCAGTTGCCAGACGGAAAGAAGGAGTGGATCGTTCCTATCCTCTGAAACCAATTTTTCGCCACAACACTGGGAGCCTTCCTGCAGTCAACACAGGACAACTTGGAAGTTCCCCATACATGGAGGAAGCTCTGCACAGTAGGACCAGCTCAAAGAGCAAAGGAAGGCTTCTGCCAGGGAAGCCTCAGCTGGCTGCCGTGCACCCTCCTTGGACAGCAGAGCCTAAACAGTCAGATTCCTCTCAGTACAGGAGAGATCGGGCTTACATCCTAAGGCTGGAGGCAGATGGACAGACCCTGGAAGAGGAAATCCGAAAGAAAGAGGCTCTCCTCAAAGAGAAGCTGAGAAGAACAAAGGAGGAGCTTAGGAGGATTCAGAGAGAGAAGGAGCTGATGGAGGCAGAGGAGAGAAGAGCCAGAGAAGTGGAGAGGACTCGCGAGCGAAAGGCCACGTGGCACTCTGGAGAGGAAAATGTAAGAGTTACCATCGGGATGTGTGATGGGGACTTTAATAGGGTACAGTCTGCAGAGATCACTGTCCCAGAAGCTGACACGACCCTCCATCCCCAAGAGCTGGCTATGGGGAAACTGAAGAAGGAACGGTTGGTGGCCAGCAACAACAAAATTCGGGACCGTGTACCTGCGCGGGGTTTAGTCCCATCCTCAGAGCTGGCCTTAAAACATGGTCCTTCCTCTGCTCTCTCAGACTGTGGCGACTGCTTGCCTGCAGAGATGCTGTACGTGCAGGCTGCCGGCCCTGTGGAGCAGGGAGAACTTGGGCAGTGCAACTTCTGCGGCCGCAAGTTTCTCTGCACCAGGCTCGAGAAACACATGAATATCTGCAGCAAGAGCCAAGGCTCTAAGAGGAAAACATTTGACTCTAGCAAGGCCAGAGCCAGAGGCACATACCTGGAAGAGTTTCAGCAGTGGAAGAGCTCAGAGAGATCTCAGGTAACTTGCAGTCCCTTAACCTTCCTCAGTTCACACACTGCCCGCTTTGCTCCCTCTCTGCGATATAGTTCTGAGACATGAGCACCCTCACGAGTACACAGGGCTGGGGAACACAACCCAGCCACTGCCTCTGGAAGGCACTTGCCAAGGTGAATATTTGGGTCCGTATAAAGTCTAACAGATTGGGTTGGGGGTGGGGGGGGGGAATGAGGTGCTGTCGCTTCTGACTGACTTGTCTTTGTAATGTGCCATGGGGGTACTCCTGGAGAGAACTTACTCCTTGGTGTAGTCAGGATGCTCGTCAGGACAGACTGGATCTGCTGCGGTGAGGATCTGTGACACTGGAGGGTTGTGGGGAAGTGACTGAAAAAAGCAGGTAATGAAATGGACTAACGATCTGAGGGCAGTACAAACAGCAGCTGTAGCACCTCTCTCAATCTAGTGGTTAGCAACCTTGCCCGTAGCAAGGGAGTTGGAACTTAATTGTCTTTAAGGTCCCTTCCAACCTAAGCCGTTCTGTAATGTTCCGTGGTGCTACTGCCTGCTTCTCTGTTCATTCCCAAGCTCTTTTTCTAAGCACTGACATCTCCATCAGTAACTTTGCCAAACCCTCCTTGGTGCTTGGTGGGATTCAGCTTCCCTGGGAGGTTTTAAATCAACAGAGAGTGCTCAGGGAGAAGCGCCTAGAATTGGACCCCGAGAGCAAGGCTGAGGATGGAGGCTGACAGCAGTGCCAGTTGCTCTGACTGCATTTCCCTTCTGCAGAATAAGCCACCCAGAAGGAGCAACTGGAGGCAGAACCACGAGGCTTTCATCCAGACCCTGTGCCAGGCCCAGCAGGTGCAGCAAGTGCTGTCCAAGGGAGGGAAGGTGTCTGACCTGCCCCCGCTGCCTCCCATTGAAAACCCAGACTACACTGCCTGCCCCTACTGCAGACGCCGCTTTGCACCCAGCGCAGCTGAGGCACACGTTCCCAAATGCAAAAACATCAGGAATAGACCTCCATCCCCCCGACAGAGGAAACGCTGATAAGACAGTGCGCAGCTGTACCTACTGCAGTTCCCTGCCTGCTTTCTGCCAGACACTTGTGCTTTCTTCGTTCTCAACACTGGCTGTGAGTGTTGAGCAACTATTTTACAGTAAGCAAACAGTTCAGGCCCTGTAGGCAGAATATAAAGGCATGTACTTTGATGTGTGTGCTGGATCGTGACACCCGTGATGCCCCTCTGAGGGCCACCTTTTCCCAGCAGGTGATCGCAACAGGAAGACCCCGACTGCAGTGTAAGGATGTCACTGATCAGTCTGCTGAGCAGGGAAGAAAGGTTGTTGCTACAGGCTGACAGCACGAAGCAACAAGGAACAAACCAGCCCTCAGAAACGTCCTGAAGAATCGTGGTTTTTCTTGTAGGCTGCAGAGGCATAATGTTTTTTCATTGAAAAGTTTCTCTGATGTGGAGATAACTGCTCTCCTTTAGCTCATCAGTGGCTGCAGACTCTTATTTTCCTTCCATAAACGCAAAGAGGAGTGCTGTGCATGACACAAACTGCTGGGCCAAAGAGAGCATCTGCCTTCCGTACGCTTCATTGCTCTGTAGATGCAGCTGTTCACTCCTGAACGTGCTAACAGCGACAGTGGTTCTGGCTGCCAGAGTGTTTCTATTTTAATTACCTACAAGAACTGGGAAGTGTGGAGTTCCCTTTTTTTTTTTTTTTTTTTTGCCATAGAATGCACTCTACATTCTACAATACTATCTAGCATTTACACAGGGTTTCTGAGGCTTTTTGAGGGCTTTTCCATACAGGCTGCTGAGTTTTCCCCTCCTCTGTCTATGATAGACAACAGGATCCAGAGCTGCTTCTCCATCATTTCTCTTGCTTTGTCTCACTTGTTGCAGAGCTGTTCGGTTGAATAAAGAAACCTACGAAGGCAGGGTTACTCTGCACTTGTTCTACATCAGCCCAAGAGTTTTACTCAGATGATTTTCTGGAACATTACAGACAGTCCTGGGACCATTTCCTACCAGCAGAAGAGTGTAACACAGTATCATTTAAAAATCTAGTGTCCTTTGGAAATAAAAACTGATGATGTTATTTAATTAGGAGAATTGGAAGCTATATCACTCAATACTTCCTCAGCATGTGAACCTCAGGCTCAGAAATTCATGGGGAAGCTAGCAGCAGCAGCACTTACTGTGCAGGTCTGTGTGCCAATTCATGTACATAGGACAGCAGAGATGCTCTGGACTGGCCGGGTCCTTCAGGCAACAGAACAGCCACGTCAAAGTGATTACGTGCTATGTACAATAACTGGGACTCAGAGTTGGGAACGAGGAGAAGAGTAAACGTTCAATTAAAGAATAATAATACACAAGATCAAAATAGGCCATGAATAAGATTAGACAGGAAATCAGTCTTCTAATCAGGAGAAAAGTGAGGTCATGGAAAAACCTTCCACCTAGGTTAGCAGAGGCAAGGGATCTACACTGTTTCAAGATGGACTTCGAGAAGAGTATTAGAAAGGACTATACTGCGGGAGTCAGAAACAAATGTCTGTATCACAGTTCTTCATTTCCACCTCTGGGCTCGTGATAAAGAAGTGCAAATACCACACCAGCAATAGTCCTGTACTTCAGTGCATCCCTTTCAGGAGCAGAGAAGGAACTTCCACAGCCACCTCTGTTTCCTAACACAGCTTCTAATTACCTTCCATCTAAGAAATAGAAGAACAGCTGCAGCTGAAAACAAAGACAGAAATAAAATAACCAAGCAATACACCAAGGAACTTCACAACTAGGCAGCGTAACAGGCAAATCAACAGCTAGATGTAGTATCAAAAAGATGGAGTTTTCCTGCAGGTCAAAGTGATGGGGACCTCTGAGACACAGGGCTTTAACCCTTCCTTCAGTCATCCATTTGTTTCCATCTTGGACTCTGCGATTGTATCATGACAAAAACATGCTCTTCCTTGAGGGATGTGCAGGGTAGTTGTTGGTTATTCTGGCCTTATGCTGAAGGGCCTAGTTTGTCACACACTATTAAAGGGACTTTAGGAGGAAAAGATGTCCTACAGTCTTACGGAGAAGCATCTGCACCAAACTGGTAACAGTTGCTGCATATTTGTCTATTTTTCCGGATTCTGATTTTCAGACTGGTCTAATATTAGACTATTTCTGTTTGGTAAAAAGCTGTTTTAAATGGTCACAGAATGTTTTTTGTTCTCAAAGTAAGAACGACTACTTTGTATGAGAAAGTTGCAACAGGAAGCAAACAAGGAACAAAAAAAGTTCCAGCAGCTCCTTTTTGCAAATCCTTCAGCTATGCAGAGCCAGCTCCTCACAGCCTGAAGAAAAAAAACCCACAAAAAACAGATAAAAAGCAACCAGACTGAACTGGATTCGTTAAAACCCGAATCTGAAGAAACACCCCAGCCTGCAATGGGTGGACCAGACTCCTGGAAGAAGTTGGAGTGCTTCTGACCTATAGACATGTGGGCAGAGATCCCAGCCCTGGGGCACACCCTAGGAAAACATGAAGGTCCCAGAAAGGGTCAGTACTGCAGCGTCAGCCAGGTATGTATTGAGGATGTGCAAACCCAGAGAAGAGAGAAAAAACAGACTCTTAAAATAAGGGAAAAGACTTCCCTATATGCAGACTGACTGGAAAATAATACCAGTGCTTTAACTTCAGAGCTCACTAACACAGGGTAATAGAGGATAGCAAGAGGTGACAGGAAAAGGGGAAGGAAGGGAATAAACTGAAAGCTGTATTCCTACAGCCTCGAATTAATGAAAGATGTTACTGAATTAAAGGGTAGTTGAGAAATTCGGTACCAGTGCCTGTCTTGTGGTATTGACTCAATTTCCCTCGCACTAGGTTTTTTTTATTGTGTTTAGCCAACAAATGGTCCCTGGGGTAGACACACTTAGAAAGGCTTTTGATACTGTAAAATAAATCAGTCAACTGGAGGCTTTCTGAAAGTAACAGGCACGGAGCTAATGCTGGTTTTGAAACTGTAGATTAAGCAAAAGGAATTATTGAAATTAAAATCACCTGACTTCCTTCGTTATGTTGTTTCAGAGCTAGCCCCCAGCACTTCGCCCTGTTTTGCTGGCATTAATTTTTCGGGTAAAGCAAGACAGCAGAGATCTGCCCTACTTTTTTGCTGTCACAGTTAGGGATACCCAAGCTATGTTATTCCAACTGGCTCAGCTTCCTCTGCCGTGGTACAATCCCGCTCTCAGGGCTGCGCTGCATTTTCACTTTCTGATTCTCCAGTGACCATTAGGTTTCTGCCCCAGCTCTGC
This sequence comes from Oreortyx pictus, assembly GCA_036925125.1. Taxonomy (NCBI): domain Eukaryota; kingdom Metazoa; phylum Chordata; class Aves; order Galliformes; family Odontophoridae; genus Oreortyx; species Oreortyx pictus. The sequence continues at coordinate 37,877,634 of JAUPFR010000006.1, forward strand.
CCCTCGCGGCGTTTCACAATGTACAAAATCCCCAGTAACAGCTGAGAGGTGGCAGGCATGAAGCACACTGTGCGGGAAGTTTGCTAAGCTGGTATTAGTCAGGTTTTCACCTCCACAGACCTTAATGCTCAGTAAAAGCTGTTCAAGAGAAGCAGGTGCTTCTTCCCTGTGAACCTCTCTCTTCCTGTTACTCATTTCCCACTTGGCATTAAAACTGTTGAAAAACCACACACACAAAGGGCTCCTGACGTCACTAGAAGATACAGCAGTATAAGAAAAAGGCCTTTTTCTTTTCTTTTTTTTTTTTTAAATAATCAGAGAGCCTGACACTTTTTTCCCATAGCAAAGAACCTGCGAATCCCCTGCTCCTATTTTCAGGGGAATATCAAACAACAGAATGCCACTGATAATATACGCATGTTTCCCCTTACTCTTCTGCAAAAAAAGAAGTCGGAATGCAAGCAAATGAGTTTAAACATTTATTTAAACAGAAACTCCAAACCACTCCACCCTTTAACCTTTCAAAAAAAGACAACGACAAACAAGTTTTCAGCCAGAGTGTCAGAGTAGGCATAAGTTGTGTTCTATAACAACTCAGTAGCAATACTAGCAGGAGACTGACACATATGGAGCTAGCACTGCAAGAAGGGGAGAAGTCAAAAGGATCTGAAACTGCTCAGAGGCACTTCTCTGCCCACTTGCCCTTCCAATTTCAGCCCACGACTAAGGTGCTGGCTTTAAACTGCTTTTTTGGTTGCATAGCTGGCTGGTGTGAAATCTGCGGTCTGTAACAGGCACAACCTGGATAGCGTGAATCCTCTAAGGCACGTATGAGATTGCGGAGCACAGGGCACCCTGTGTCAGGACCCTGATTCTCCGCTAGATCCAAGGGGAATCCAGTCTGTGCACCTAGCTTCCCAACTGCAGAGCATTGAGAAATGAGGATAGCAGTGCACTGCAGGAGAGCGACTCCCATCAGCTTGTTGCTTGCTTGTTGGACACGGCTCAGGCTCAACTCTTTGCTCCTCAAAGGGCACTGCTGCAACGTGACCAACTCGATCATTTCCAAACGCAACGGCAACCCTCGAGCTGGGCCCCTAACCCGAGAACTGGCTCCAATGCACACGAGGGGAAAGGAGGGCAGAGTCACGAGGGCAACCAAGCGACGCGGCCACACCAGAGCGCCCGACGCCACCTCCCAGGAGGGCTGTCCTCCTGCCCTTCCTTCATTAGGGATGGATGGGCACAGGGGTACTATCCTTGCCCTGGACACTGTACTGTAGAGACTGCACTCAGTTCAGCTCCAAGATGCAAGCAAGAGGCACCAGTGAGTATTTAAGAAGCATAAATCACAAGGAGAACGGTTTGCCATTCACCTCTAGACACAAAGGGGGAATGCTGGCTCCCAAAGAAAGACATCTAGGAGAGGTGATAAAATAACCAACTCCATCTGACCTAAGACAATTCTAGTGACACGTCTTTGATGGGGACTGTTTAAGTCTAATGAAATCATTAACTCCATTCTCACAGCAAAGGTGAAAGGGACTCAGGATTCCTCGGAGGCTTCACATAAGGTGGGGGGAGGCGAGCTTCTCCCAGTCATCCTACCGCTCCTGAAAGCTTAATTCAAAATCAGTTTGCTAAAAATGTTGTGGGAAATAAAATTTACTTCATTCCTTAATGGGAAATAAGGAAGCCCTGAGCATCAGACCATGCCTCTTCCCAATCTCCAATTTACTTTGGGAAAACCTCTCGCTTCTAGAAAGAAGGTGAATTCCAGACAGAGACTTGATCATTCGTGGTCATGGGGGAAGGCTGCATCCTGTGACCACAGCATTAATGACCTATTCTGGGTAGGAAAATGCATTCCAGCTTCATCACAACACTGAGTGGAAAAATACTGATTCTTCCCACACCCACACCAGGGGCTAAGCAGAACAGAAGCCAAGCAGGGAGCAGCTACAGGCTTATGCCAAGAAACTAGAAGCTCTGGCACCCAAACCAAGTTGACAGCTGGAGCAAGAAACGCACGACTGAGTCTGAGGACCAGACGCTCAGCATCTGGTTGGGAAGCAGGTGGTCTGAAACCGAGTACCAGAGATCCCATCTCTATCAGTCCCTGCTACAGCTGTCAGAAACTGCACCCGATTCACTTATCTCTGTGCACTAACTGGAAGTTGGAGCGCTCTTGGCACCCAGAATAAGGCCTTTAAACTCTCTGTACAGGCCACTGGACGCAGCCATACGGCCAGAAGCTGTGCCTCGAGGCCAGGGACGTGCTGTCTGCCCTTATCTCCCTTACAGGAGAATCTCCACTGCCTCCAGAATGAGATGTTCTCTGCTCCCTCTGCCCCTGAACAGAGGGGAGCAGCCTCACCGGCTGCGCCTTACTGTGTGGCAGGGACAGGACCGTATAGCCCTTCACCCCTCTAAAGTGAAGGTGGTTAAGTGTTAGGGTTCAGCCAGCTTCAGTACAAAACACGTCTCTTCCTCTCAGAGATGCAGTGATGAATACTGGGGTCCCAAAGACAGCTCCCAGGAAGCAGTGGAACAACGAAAGGGCCACAAGCTGCTACCGGAGCTGTCATCACCAATGGGGCCATACTGCTTCATGTGCAGAACCGACAAGGTAAGGTACAAAAAGGAGCTGCTGCTGCTTCAATCACTGAGCTGGCCTAGAGCTCAGAGGCCCTTCCCCTCTCAAAACCACTCCTAGTTCATATCAAACGTACATGGATGCTGCTCTGGAGCCTCCGGCCTCGCTCCTTGTCTGTGAGTGACCTGAAGCCAGGAAAGCCGCTCTCTGCATTCAGTTAGTGTGCTGTGAAGTTAGATGGATCCCAGTGGGCTCAGGAGACTAGAGGCTGGAGCGGCACGAGTCCGTTCCCAGGAGACACCAAGAATCTGAATCCAAGTCAGGTTTTGGATCCACTTCCATCTCCTCTCTGGCTGTCTGGGTTCCTTTGGAATGAACCTCCACCTGCCAAAACACACAGCAACCCTCTTAACAGCTCTGGGACTAGCTACAGAGAAGCTAAGAGCTGCACAAGGCATGACTCCTATTCTCCACATCCATTTGGGACTCTGCACAGTGTCTGACTGCCCATCCCTTCTCACCAGGAGAAAGGGGAATCCCATGTCTCTCAAGAACTGGGCTGTCCCCACTGGAAACCAGCTTCTTGGCTTCATTCCCATTGTTACTAGCTGAGCCTGAATCAGCAGCTCAACCAAGAATCAGGCAACGCACTTCTACTCTTATAGAGGAGTCCATTAAAAGCTGCTTCCTTCTCTGCAGTCCGCATGGGACTGGGATCAGAGTACTGAGTCCTGAGTACGGCTGTGCACTGATGATAGGTCCTCACCTGCTGCATTCCCTCTGTTCCACTGCAGAACCTCTGGAGCTGGGCACTCAGACGAAGAGTTTCCTGATGCAGTTTCTTCTGGTCATCCAGACACTGTAAGACCAGGCTTCGGAGGTGCTCCACCTCTGCTTGCAGAGCACTGCACATGCAGCCCACAACAGGAGGCACAGCCTTACCTTCACTGCATGGCAAGTCTGGACTCAGGCAAGGAGGCTGCAGAGATGAGAAGTTAGACTGAGTCTGAGTGATGAGTGAAAGGGACGGAACCTTTAGGCCAGTTCTGTATACCACAAGAAGAAACCCTGCAAGGAAGTGTCACCTCACATGAGTTCTTGACTTCCTAAAATTGTAGCAGCTGTGTCACCAAGCTACTAACCGTTATGTCTTCTGTACAAAAGCCACTATCATCCTCCTTTGGGAAAGCTGATCCTGTCCTCACCAAAACTGACCTGGTCTAACCCCCTTCCCCAAGCCTGAGATCTGCACCTCCTCTTCGGACAGAAAACTCCAGGAATGAGACAGTCTAACAGCAATTTCCTACATCAGTCCCACTTCCTATCTCACAGCAATTTCTGCTTTCTAAGTTTCTACTTTCTGCTAGGCTCCTGGGCTCCAGGTTTCTCTCTCTTTTTTTTTTTTTTTTTTTTCTTTTTTTTCTTTTAAACAAACCACATTTTTTCATATAACTGATCTCATTATTTTCCATTTGGCCAAATCCCAGCTTCACATTTTAGATTCCTGTAAACCGTTCTCTTTGCAGCATCGTCTCTTTTCAACAACCCTCTTTTCCCCATCCAGATGAATTAGCACAGTCCAGCACCCTCTTTCCCAGCCCTCCCCATAATTCAGATATTGCCATTTCTGGTCCCAAGACATTCTGACCAAGCATTCACTATGAAAGACTTGAATAACATTACCCAGGACTCTGTTTTGGGCTCGTTGAATCCAGTAGGTTCCTCAGGGGCCACTTTGAGTCCTTGAAGTTCCTGGTATGGGAGAGTCTCCTTCTCAGGCTCTGAAGATGCCATGCTCATAGGAAAAGGGCTGTCAGGCATGGGGATGAATTCAGCATTCTCTAGCTCCTGGATACACCAAAGCAGGACAGTTAGGTGTCTGCCATTCCAAAGCTGACCTAACGTCCTCAATCAGTGTATCAGCACCCCCTTGTGGTTAAGAAAAAAAAAAAAAAGCAGCTAGACCGAACAGGCTCCCCACACACCACCTCCCCAAGCATCCCCTAGAGGCAGAAGTAGCCAGAAGTTGCCTTTCTTCAGCCTTAAGCCCCTTTTTAGGGCATTTCTAAAATACCACATTACCTTCCTCAGCCAGCCAGGGCAGGAGCTGATGTCAGTGCTGTTGCCTCCCTTGGTTTCTGTAGTACTGATCCAGCCCCCCATCCCACGATCTGCTTCCATGGTTCCCCGAAAGCCTCCACTGGGATCAGGAGTTTCTGCTTCCTGTTCATTTTCCTCTTCCTCTCCTCCTCCGGTGGTGCAGCTCTGAGTTACTAGCAAACAAAATGACAAGTTCACGCTTTCCCACCTCTGTGAGAAATTCCTCTGTCGCCAAACCCCATCTGGAACAAAGAACTTAGCGCTGTGTACCCACGGTGGTGAAAGCACATGCTGGTGGCATCTCCCTCAACAGCTGCTTATCTCCTAACACTCCCTGCAGGCCTTCCCACAACAGCTTGTGCACAGCAGTCTCCTGCAGCATCTTGGCCTGTCCCGCAGGTCCAAGGAACTGGTCACCATCTCTCCAGCAGCTGCCTCATAACCCCCCTTCCCTTACCGGCCCCCTTCAGCAAATTCTTCTCAGCTCTTCCTTATCAACTCCAAAGGCTTTGCTGCATCTATGTGCTTCCCCTCTGCTTCAGTTCTCTCCGCCTCTCCAGCCTGGTGCATTCCCTCCCAGATACTGCAGCAACTGCATTTCCTTCCTTTGAGCTCTTCTGCAAAGCCTTTGAAACTCAAAGAAACTATGCTGCAGAACCACACTGCGGACAGATGAACAGCCGAACTAACTGAGAACAGCTCCGCAGGACAAGTCACTCACCAGTACCAATGGAGAGGCCACTGCTGTTGGAGCGGATGGTTTTAGAATTCAAAACCTTTTCTGCAAGGAAAAAAAACAAACAAACATCATTTTGGTTAGAGAGAGAGAAAGCAAAGGCACTCCTGCAAACAGCACATAAAGGCAGTGCTGTGAGGCCTAGAGCTCAGAGCAGCTTTCCACATCCCCCAAAGCCATGCGGCCTGCCCCCAGCCAGAATTTATAGTCTTGTCCCTGCCGAGTAATACAGCATCATAATCAAGACCTCAAAATTAAATCCTAAACTTCGCTTACCAACAACAATGATGGTATGCCAGCCACGGCACGACAGGTCTGGAACATGATGCAAAGATCCGAATATTGGCCGAGGCCACGAGGTACAAATATCAGAACCATGTGCTCTCTCAGTCGGTGTCATTGCCAGGCGCCCGTTCCCACCATTACCCCAGGCAAAGATATGGTTGTCTGAGGGAAAGAGAAATTCAAGAGATTCAGTTTGCCTGTTCCCTGTCAGCCTGTAATTGTTAGAGGAATCACAGCCTCCCTTCCGTGACTGCTGTCCTGAAGTATTTGACCAGCCAGCTCCATTTTGCCAATGGAAGGACAAAGCAATAAATGTACTAGGCATCCTGCAAGCTGGCACTGCAGCCCAAGGGGCAGGAAATGCTTGCTGCTACGCTGACAGCGTGGCTGGGGCAGAGAGTCCCAGTCTAAGAGAATTTTATTTACTCTTAAATTTTAGAGCAGTGCTGTGGGAGGGCTCTAGGAAACGCACAGTGGGAGCCCTGCAGATCTCGTTCACAAGAACCCACCACAACCTCGTAGAGACCCACTCACCGTCAGTAGCAGCTATGGTGAATTCATCTCCACATGAAACCCTGATCACCTGCTTACCCCCCAGGGGGCCTGCCAGCAGGTTAATTCCCAGGTGCTTCTTATAGTCCCCAACACCAAGCTGTCCACACTTGTTGGAACCGAAGGTCAGCAGGCGGCCTCGCTCTGAGAGGAGGAACGAGGAGACAGTCACAGCGAGGGCCCAACTCTGGAAGCAGCCATGCATGCAGAGAACGAGCAGCACCAGCCCACAACCAGAAAGCACTCTGCTGAGAAGCCAGCCAGGCTGGGAGGGAACAGTGCTTGCCTCGAGAGGAAAAGCTTCAGCCTGGAAACACCTCCCCAGTTCCTCTGGCTGTCAGCCTTTGCCCAAGCGACACCAGTCATAAATGATTCCTTCACTATCCCACAGGATAGTGGATTTCCCACAATTTTTTTCAAAAACCTCTTTTTCAAAAAAAAGAAAAAAAAAAAAAGGTTACTCTGGCAGCTGATGCTGCCGTTTCAGTTGAGGAACAGGAAATCTTGGTTCCTGGACCGTGCATGAGCCCTGATACCAAGAACATAACCTTCAAGGTCAAGGGGCTGGCAATCATTACGTTGATAGCACCACTTCACCAAGAGAAGCCAGGCTGAACGGGCAAAGCTGACGTAAAGGAATCAAGCATCTAGCAGATAAGGACTTGTTTCTTAATACATGTGGCTCACCATCAATGGAAGCTGTGTGCGTCTTCCCTGGAGAAATGGTACGGATCTTATAGAAGGAGAGCTGCTTGGCCAAAGTAAGGGAAGTAGCATAGGGCACCTCGCAGTAGGTCTGGGAAAAGACATATGGGTAAGCAGAGAGTGAAGGATTACATGTCTATCAGCTAAGACCTACCCAAGCAGAGCACGTTAACCTAGACAATCCCCCGACACAGATATGGAAAACTCCTGCCAGCTTCCAGTGGCATTGGAGCAGCTCACTGTGTTTTAGTACCTCAGCTCCAACAAGACTATAGGGCAGACAGGAAGCTGAGGGATAATTTGCCCCTCCCCACAATACCAGCGTTCACTGTCCTGCTCTGGAAATAACAAACTGGCACAAATCTAACAAACTTGTCACAGGACCTCTGTTCCCCTACGTGCTACTGGCTGTTGGAAGCTGGAGTCAGGGACCCACACGCACTTACATCATGGTTAATTATCCCTGATGTGCACTGATTCAGGCCCAGCTTGTTAAACTCATTGAGTCCACACGCCAACACTTTGCCAGTCTGGGTGAGCAGGAAGGTCCCATCACAGCCACAGTGAACGGACACAATGTTCAAAGTCTTTGGAACATCCACCTATGGGGAAGAAACACAGCCTGAGAAAATGAAAATCCCAACCACTGCTACATAGAAGCCAGAACAGGAAAAACATACTGGGTTAGAAGAGTGGTTCAGCTAGCCTGGGCACTAACAGCACCTAATTCAGTTGCTCTGAATACAAATGCAAGAATACCATAAAGTCTATAGCATACTGAAATTCTGGTAGCAGTGCAGAAATTCAAGGCAATTCTAGATCTTGTGTGCAGGCACCTCTGATCCAGCAGAGGAACCAGAAATGTGGTGGACACACATCCCAGGTCAACTGAAGTAACCAAGTAGGGCTGGGTCTGTGCTATGTGGACATGATACTGTCTGGCTGTGGCTGCAGAAATTTGGCTACCAGGCACACCCTTGCTGTTTTCTAACCCTCAGTGGTTTACTGTACTTTAATTATCCCTAGCACCATGTTTCAAGAGGACTTTACTTTGAACTCATCTTTAACACGTTAAGTGAAATTCAGACTCCCATTTGTTTGCAATGCTGCGAGTTTCCTGTACAGACCTGAGACATGCGATTTGGTAATTCCTATGATTTCTATAATACTAAACTCAGCATTTCTAGTTTCAGCTTGGAGATCAGCTCTAAGTCACGATGCTGGCTAGTCTGGAAGTAGCACATCCCTTTACCATGATCTCTAGGGATAAACGAAGCAAAATGGAGTAAACGAAAATAAAACCCTTGCAAACTCTGTGATACCTTAACAAACAAACAAAAACAAAACCAAGAAAAACCCTACTTGAGCCTCAGCCAGCTAACATTTCCAAAGAGCAACAAACGTGGAGTTAGGACCATGCAGATTTTGGGAAGAAGTGGCCACAGTCCTACCTTCTGAGGTGTATAGTGATCTTCTTCTGAGTCCAATCCCAAGCGCCCTGTGTCAGTGAGAACAGAATAGTCAGAAAGTGCCTCACAAGTGCCCACCCCTAACAAACCGTATGGTCTCTCCTTAGTCCCAAATCTCCTCACAGAACTAGAAACACACTTCCCTACGCAGCTTGCCTGCCAATCCTCAAAGTAATCGTATCCCATTCACAGAATGGCTGCCCTATTCACAAGAAAGCCAGGTGGTGTCCCAGAGCTTCTCAGAGAGAGGTCCCGAGGGCTCAGACCCATTTCCCATTCTCGCAAGGAAAGAAAGTCCCAAAGAAACAATGCTCTGTGTTCCACCAGCACATACCAGACAGCCCCCATCTAGGCCAAACATTACACACCTGCACCAAGCAGCCTTCTGGAGCAGGCATGCCCCAGTGCCTTTAGGTTCCAGGGGAGACTCTACCTACCGTACTCTCCACAGCCCCACGTGTAAACTTCTCTGTTCCTGGTCAGCACTGCCACATGGTTATCTCCACATGAAACCTGCTCCACAGGGTTGGTGAGAAAGAAATCCAGCTGCAGGGGCTCAAGTACTTCAGAGCCATAAGCCTTGTCAACGCCAATGCATCCATAATAGTCTGAGCCAAATGCATACAACTGGCCCTCATCTGAAGGAGGCAATGGAAGCTTGGTTAGCACACAGAGCTTTTATTTGGCTGTGCATTAATCTCTCAGGACACGGCCAGTGCAACTATTTTCTCTAATCACTTGTCTTTTTTTGCACAGAGTAATGTCATCAAGAGGCTATAGTTCTTTCTTGACCACATTAAGATGGATGACCACGCACCACAACATGCAGCTTTTTCAGGCCATCATTGTAAAAAAATCTCAGATTGAACCTATCACATTTTGTAACAGAAACCTACAAATTGATCCTGACACTCCCTAATTAAGTCCTCCAGCATGCTGAGCATCTGAGCTCATCCCTATCAAACCTGTGCCTTTCCAAGCTTCTGTCATAATTGAGGCACTCTTTCCTCACACAATCAAAAAAACATGTTTCAAACACATTTAGATCCTTGGATTCAGGCTCCTCTGCCTTTAACACAGTGTGCAAGAAGCAACATATGCACTGATAAGAGTAGGGATGCTGCGCAGCCACAGGAAGCTGTGCTCAAACCATCGGTTTCATCATCAAAAAGAGATGCATCCCTAGGAAAAAAAAAAAAAAGTCACCCAGATTCCTTGTGAGTCAGCATCTTTCCATGCATAATAACTTCCATCTATCTCCACTACTGAACCTTCAGTCCACAAAACTGAAGGTTAGGTTAACACACGGAACTTTTTCCTTTCTGCTTAATGCTGCTCTGCTGACCTTCTGCGAAGGCAAACAAGTTCAGAGCACAGCAAAGTGAGGGGATGATGGCACCCCTCCACCTCTCACCTGTGATGCATACTGTGAAATCATCTCCGCAGGACACCTGGCGAATGGCTTTCCCCTGAAGCTTCTCCACGTGCTTTGGCTGCCGGTAGGATGCTCGATCCCCATGCCCCAGCTGTCCATGCAACTTGGTTCCCCCCTGCATATTCTGCAAGGAAAAAGAAAAACATCTGGTGAGGTTATGTATCTGCAACTCCTGACACGGTGCCAAGAATTACAGCGTCTCCAAGGAAGGACCGAAGACAGCACAGAGCAAGACAAAGCATCAGATACTCCAGGGAAGAGACTGCTGGATAAGTGCAACACTTGAAACAGCAGCACAATTCAACAGCTGTGCACAAGTAACTGATGTGGTCTCAGGCCACCAGCTGGTGGGTTTAAGCATGGTGAGGAATCTCTGCTCTTTTTTCATCTGTCAAGAATCCACTTCTGTACAATTCATCCTTCAGCTTTTTAATCAGCATTTCTAAACCCTAATGGCTGCAAAAAAAACCCCATTACATAAATGTCGCCATAGTAGAAAGATCTACAGTCTGTAAGGGGAAAAAATAAAAAAAAAATAAAAAAAAAAAAAGGAAAAAAAAAAAAGCCCCAACAACTCTGAGTAGCGTTCAAACTCAATCTAAAATATTAACAGCTAGCTCAAAGATTTCAATGGGCATTTTGGCAGGAACATCCAGCAAGTGACATCAGAGACAACAGCATACCACAAATCCTTCACTGGTCACTTGCTGACTTCATCAAAAAGCACTTTTGTCCTGGGAGACTTGAGTCAGTGCCAAAGCAGATGGCTTCCTGCAGCGCCAGCTACAATCAGATTTCTCTATTTCCAAGCTCCTTCCCATCTGATTTTAACACGCTTGTGACTGGTTGGTGGTGGATTCTGACTTGCCCTTCCCACCATCCCCCCTTCCTGCAGTTTCTCTCACTTACCACCCAAGTGTAGAGCTCCTTCTCCACTGTCACCACAGCAAAGTGAGTGTTACCAGCACACACCTGGCGTGCACTGCAGCCACTTTTGATGGCATCCAGCTTCTGGGGGGTGGACTTCCCACCCCCCCAGACATACACCTCACTAGTGCGTGAAGTCACCACCGCAATGGGAGTCTCATTCACGGTACTCGACCTGCACAAGGACCCCCCCCCAAAACACACATGCTTTTAATTATTTTGACATCACTATCATCATGCATTTTCCTTCTGCTCTCTCTCTTCTGGTCTCCCCAGGTCCAAGCTGCAGTCCTTCACAACCATTCAACTGAGTACATATTCACAAACTGCTCCATTCATTCAGACACTATGAGACCCTGATTGTTATACACAGGCTCAGGATCACAGAGCTCTGAGCAGAAGTGAAAACAGCCTCTAGCAAGCATTAAAGGAAGCCTACACTCCAAGCTGATGTCATTAAAAACAACAAAACACCTGGGCCTTCAATGAATTGCCATGGAGTTCTCATTTGTGAAGAAGTCATGAAATCTCGCTCAAAAGCTTCTAAATTCCCTCTATCTCCACTTGTTTAAATTACAGGCATTCCATGCATTCCATTTGAGGGGAATATGACTTCAATGCAGAACCAATTTACTAGCAGATTGCAAAATGAAAGCTGCAATCAACCAGTTTGTGAACAACTCACAAACTGGAACAACCTCACATAAAGTGCTCGAGCTCATCAGAAACACAGGTTAAATTCTGTGGTAATTCAACAGATATACAAGTCACACATATACAGTTTCAGTGACACGTATTGCCATCTCCTTCACTAAGCAGAACTTCTGCATATATCCAGTTCTATGAAAGATAACCATTTCAAATTCAGCATTCAGATAGTCATATTTCTCCTGCTCATGGAAATCTGTCTGAAAGCAGAAATCTACATTACAGCCTCAGATATTTAGGTTGTGAAGACTACATCCTCAGCAGGACAGATTATACTGCTGTATAAGACCTGCTGAGGTAAGGTCCCAGCCATGCACATGCATCTAAAGGGCAGAGTAAAATGTGGGACGATAATTATGTAACAAATGTGTCTAATTCCTAGCATTTAGGGATCTCCTTCAATCTATATTTCATTAAGGCTGTCACAGACTAACACTCTCAGCGAAGTTCCTCTCTGGGGAGCTGTTCTATCCAGACTTCCTTTCAAACGTATGCCAAAATAATTACCGTGGTCGCTTATTTGGCCCATTGAGCAGTGTGACTTTCTCTTCCATTTCCCTACAAAAGGACAAAAAGCATTTTAGGAAACAGCAACACATCTTCCTGAGCTATTTACTGATAAACAGGACACGGGCAGACTGCTTTCCATCCCTATAAAATGCTGCTCCCTCTTGGAGGAAACATGGCAGCTGTTTACCAGCTCACTGCAGTACACAAAGTAGGGCAGAAGTAACATGCCACAGAGCTAACTAACTTCTAGAAGCGCTGAGAACAAACTAGATACACCAGAACTTGGCTGACCAATACCCATATTACAGCAGAATTACCTTAAAGGGCTACATTTTATCACAGTTTGGGACCAGCCAAACTCAAACTTCAGTGACCACGATGTAAAACAGTATCAGTAAAAAGGACAAAGTCTGCTGCCCCCAAGGCAGTGGGGTCCGAAGAGACCAAAATTCCCTTCTATCTTTAATAAAAAGACAGTATGCGCAGGCAGGGGGTCAAACTAAACTAAAATGGACTGCTTTCAATGCAACTCTCTAAGGAAGAAAGAGGTACAGGAAAAAAAAAGAAATGCAAGTGTCTACACTGTGTGAGATAATATATTATGAAAGGCATTTTTCAATGACCCAATGAGGATCTAACTCAGAGATCTGAAAAGCAGAAACCAGCTTTCCTCAAAGGACTGACAGAACAGGATGCTTCAAGGCTCTCAATATAACAGCTCCCGAGACCAGAAACACAGGGACCTTTCTCACTGTACCCATGCCCCAGCAGGCAGAGTGACTGACCAGAAAACAAGAAAGCAAAATCATGCTTCTCTCCCAAAGAGGGTGAAGTATACTTCAAAAATCTGCCTCACATCAGGACAAATTATCTTAAGGACTTTGCTTCAGAATTATAAATGCCAGCAGTCTGTACAAACCCTCCTGCTCTTTCTACCACATGGCTTGATCAGATTTCAAGCAAGACCATCTATCCGATTACCTCCTCCGTTTGCTGAGAAGGGGTTGTTCAAGCAGCTCATCTGCAGTGGGTCTCTTCTCTGGATCCTGAAAGAAGCATGCAGTAAGTCACTCTTTGGGAAATACTCATCATCTACAGTGGTATCTTGGTACAAGGTGGACCTTTATCCCTGACTCCCTTTGAAAGAGAAAGGAATTAATTAAATATTTGGAATGAAGTGGGATAAATGCTTGCGATATGCAGTACAGAATTCTCCACTCTGAATATACTCACACTGTCCTTGCTTCCAAAAAAATTATTTCCTATAAAAATCTATAGAGTCATGGTCAGAAAGCCAGATTGTACTGAGGTGAGGCTTCCCCCTCCATCACAACGCATGAAAAAATGTCTGTAAAACAGCTGCCATCAGAGCAAACCCAGCGTCCCTCCAGAGCCTGCAGGACTGAAAGGCATCCTGAGACAACTGGAGGGAGCCCAGTCTCAGTGATGTCTCAGGCCTCACAGAAATTACCCTGCATCTACAGCCCTCCTGCTGACACAGGCACGTCATTCCCCTTCACGCCTGAATTGCATAGCTGGGCAGGGATGTCTGAAAATTAAGTATTTCACCAACCTGATCAAGGCAGGAATTCACCATCTGGATTAGCTCCCAAGAGTAGACAGAGGAATCAACTTCCATGGCACGATTTCCCTGTACAATCTTCACACAAAGGTTCAGGGGATTCTAGGCATAAAACAGAAACCAGCTGTAAGGGAACTGAACTTTGCCCAGAGGGAGAGGTGGTGCAGGCCTCCATTACTCCCTTCATTGTTCTCTCACCAGGACACGTCCTGGTCTCCAGGTTCTCCAGACACCTATTAATAAGTACCGTAGTACTGGTACCTCTGATAGCTAGGACTTGGTGACAACATCCCCCTTGTCACCAAATTTCCTAACAGTCAATGGAGAACATGCTCCTCTCTGTATGCAAGTTCACAGCATATTGCAACAAACCCAAGTACACGATCATAAACTTCCCTCTTGTGGAGGAAAGGATGTTTCACCCACAACCAGAATACAAATTAGCACAGTCTGCAGTCAGCATGTGGTAAACCCAGGGCTGTAGAGGAGTGGGTTTGGCAAAGGCCATGGAAGCACCCGTGGGAGAATCCTGCAAGCATTTTCTCTGACTGTTATTGGCACTCCCAGGCCACTAGTTTCTTAATCAGCAAATTTAAACAACAGTGAAAGAAAAACGCGAATTAAGAAAGCTATGAGCCAAGCGTGTATCTCAGAGTGATAAAAATAAGGTTATTCAGTCCATCCTGGTTTGCAGACTTACAGTAGCATCAAAGGTCCTCTTCAAAGTAAGAAGCTCAAAGATGACACAGCCCACAGCCCAAATATCTGACTTGAAGTTGTATTTCACACCCTGGCAGAGTTCTGGAGACATGTAGTAAGGAGTTCCCACCAGCTAGGAAAAAAAGAACATTTAAAAATCAGAAACAATCTAGCAATTTTCAGTTCTGAAGCTCTGCATCCCACCTGTTGACACAGGCTCATGAGCATCATGAGCTGGGTGTAGTGGAAATGCTAAGTCACAGCCTGAAGCAGTGACTGAGCACCTGGTGGGATGGCAGGGCCAACCCAGGGGAGCTCAGGTGCACGCAAGTGACCAGAAGGGATGGAGCCAGGATCTGCCCCTTCCCAGACCTCATTTAAGAGCTGGCAGTGGAGGTGAGGGCATCTCTGGAGATCCCTGCCTACCTGAGACCTTCTAAGAGAAAGCAGCTCTTCATTTGTGCAGCTGCTGTATTTGGGCTCATTCTCATTTGCTGTAGCCAAAGACTTTACCACCCCACTATTATCGTGGTACTTTCCATCCCATTATAGCATTACACTGGCACTGGTCCTACATGAAAGGCTTGCACTTCAGAAGCAGGCTTTCCTGAACAATGTTTAAGTCCCCTGCCTCAAATTTAAGAACGCAGCAGTTACGCAGAGAAGCCCTTACAGCCGTCAGAAATAGTGGTAAAGCTCAGAGCCGCAAAAAGGAGACGCACAAAAGAAGAGCAGGTTAAAAGGTGTCAGAATTAAGCTTCCACAAATGGAGCTCATTTTCTAGCAAGCAACCAGACACTGAAATGATACAAAAAGCCAAGACTTAAGAGAAATAGAAATATTTATAGCTGTCCTTTCAACTCCCTCAGCAAAACTCCAAGGACTACAAAGGCTGTCTCTCATTAGACTTGGGCAGATCCTGAATGTGCCTGTTAGGTGCTTGGAGTACCGTCACCTACCTTCCATTTCCTTTCACACAGCATGACAGCCACAGAGCTGCACAAGTCCTACCCACAGGAAGGCTTAGAACCTCAGCTAGATGGAATATCACAAGAAGAACTAGGACACCACATCTTTTTCAAACAAACGATAATGTAAGGGCATTTTTTTTCTGTATCTTCCCTGGTAATGGGGAGGAAGGGTAATAAATTAAGAAACAAGCACTTACCAAACAAGATGTAACAATCAAATGATGATTTTATAAAACAGGTACAATTACAAATTTTATAGTGAAAAATACTAACAAGAACATGGTTTGCACTCATTTTACAACAGGCAACTTTCAGACTGCCACGCCACTAGTCATTAGATCACAAATTGAACAGCTAGCCTACAGCACAGTCAGCAAATACAAAAGGACGGATGAAGATATTCATTAAAAGTTTTTCATAAGTCAAAAAAGGAAGGGAAGAAAAAAAAAAAAGCTGCTATATAGGTGAATACACACAACACAGGCAAAAAATAATAAAAGGAAAATCCATAGCACAGACCACAGTTTTTCTGAAAGTCAGTAAGCCAGAAAAAAATGTGACAAAACAAATGGCTTTGCTACAGCCCAGCTTAGCAAGGGCTTTATGCAGTAGCCTTGAGCTCACACTTACTGTGAGCAACTGCACAATGGCACTCGTATTCCGGAAGGAAGCTGGCAAGCATTTAACTGCACATCTTAACACAATACCAACAGCTTACATAAATCTCATAAGGCCTGGTAAGGGGATGTGCAGGTTGGCTTGCATCCTAAACTACAATAAAGGCCTTCAGCAGATAGGAGACAGCCAGCCAATGTCTCCCTTTGCAACTCCAGAGCGCAACCACAGAAATTAACAGAGCTGGGAAATCAAAGTCGATCCTTTCAGGTGGCTGCAAATACAGCTTATCCTGTTTCATAACCCTGGCTGTGACACTGCTTTCGGGAAGGGTCTGGAACAAAGCCAAATTTGACAGCCTTCCTG
Organism: Oreortyx pictus; assembly: GCA_036925125.1. Lineage (NCBI taxonomy): Eukaryota > Metazoa > Chordata > Aves > Galliformes > Odontophoridae > Oreortyx > Oreortyx pictus. The sequence continues at coordinate 37,893,890 of JAUPFR010000006.1, forward strand.
TAGAACTACTTTTTTCTGCAAGCTTTCCCACCCACCAGCAGCATTACCAATACACTATACATCTATCCTAAGAAGCACTTCTCTTGCTTCTTTCTAATTGAGTTCAGAGTCTAAATATTAAAGAGACAAGAGGCCTATCTATGGCACAGTGCAAGGTCAGGGAAATAGATCCAAGCTATCTCAGACCCAGCTGAGCCAAAATAGTTCTGCTAGCACAGCAGCATGACCAGGTTAACTTAACTTGCTGAACTGGGTTCAACTAGCCCAGAGGGAGAGAGTTAGAAATGCTGATGCAACCGTGCAGTCTCTGTGTCCTCACATACCTTCATATCATGTAGATTCACCTTTGAAAGTACAGTGCCCAAGTACTAGAGAAAGAACAGTGCTCTCTAATGTAGTTATGCTGGCTCTGACACAATTTAGTGCCCACAGTGTCACTTATCTTTAGTTTAAACTTCAGAAAGATAACATGGGAGCAAGGATAACTGAAGGCTGCAACACATCAGCAAGTACAGCAAGATCAGTGAGATAAGTTAGGTGGAGAGAGGAAGGAAAAACACAGAAAACAAGCTGAGCATTACTGATCTTCTGCAAGGCATGCAGGGATGAAATGGGAAAATACACAAGCAAAAAACAAACTCCAACCCTCAGTTCTGCACAAAAGAAAGCATATACTCACAGTCTCAGCCATAGAGTACTCAGAGTTCAGCTTCTTTGCCAACCCATAGTCTCCCAGTTTAATCAGGTTTGCTTTGGTTAGAAAGATATTTAATGTCTTTATATCTCTAGAAGAAGAAAGAGAAATGCGGCTGAAACGTACCTCCAGATTTCAGTCTCCCACACCCTACCATACTCTCCCTCCCCAAAAGGTAACTGCTGCTGTAAGAGCATGCTCTCACACAAAGAGCTCTCCAAAGGCAGCCTGAGCCCAGGTACCGGGGCTGTAACAGCAGTTTGCCATATTTTACCACATACCCACAAAACCACAACACAGTCTAAAAAGCTCAGGCTCCAAACACCTACGTAAAGAACACAGAGCAAAGATGACTCTCTTTTACTCCTCTCAATATCTTCTCAGCTGAAGGTCACTGAACAAGTCTTATTTTCCCTGTTTTTATGAAAGGATCCTAGCCATCTCCGAGCTTGCTAAAAAGAAATCCATGAATGGGCATGCATGCAAATATAAACAGACAGAAGGTGTGGAACAGATGCTACTCCAGAATGTAAGCATAACACCCCTGCTCTACCTTACGCCTCTGGAGCAAGTCCAAACTATAGCATGACATGCTACATCCCTAAGATCAAAAGGCTGACAGCCAACAAAATGCATTACTCCACGTCTCACTGAAAATACTTTGTTCCAGATAGAATGAGTTATATGTAGAAACACAGATAAATACAAGATGCTGCTGATATACAGAGGAAACCCCCACAGTATGATATGCTTCCTGCAGCCAACACTTTGTAAAATTTCCTTTTCCTAGCATACCATCAGCAACCTCCCAGTGTAGATCAGGAAAATATCAAGCAAAGTGTCACTCTGCGTTCATCCCCTTGAAGCATCACAAAGTCCTGGGTCACTGTGACAATGTCTGCTGCAGAAGGAAATGACTGCAAACATTTAAATAACTGTTCAATTCGTTGTTGCAGATGGATGTGGGGCCACACGTGCTCCTAAGCTATGAATCCAGCTGCAAAGATGGGCACCAGAAAGGAGGAAATTACTTCAAAGCACTACAGATACAACATCTGCTTTAGGTCAAAAACTCAGGCACAGCTTTGTTGAGTGTAAGGTACTCACTGCTCACTACCAAGACTTGCTGATTAACCAGAGATTCAGACTGTCAGCAGCCAGGATGCTGTCTCAAAGATATGAGCACCCTCACACAGCTCTGCTCATTACAGGACGTTGTGCAGCACACAATCCAACCTTGCTGGAAACCACTGTCTGTGTATGCAACGCTCTCCAGAACGTCACCACCTCCTTACTCTGCCCACACACTGGGCACCCTTAAGCAAACGTAAGCAATGAAATTTACTCCTCCCAAACATTCAAAGCGTCAGAAAAAGAAAACTACCTCCTCATTAAAATCTTAGAGTCGACGTCTAAATTATCACCACCTGCCAACTTCCTTAAATAACAGACCCATTACATGGTATGATGAAGCCAAATCTGGGACAAATCTTCATCTGAGTGACCTTATAGCAAAGCTCCAACACAGTCTCCATTGCTGTCAGCCTCCAGGAATAGGTAAGGATGTACATAATGGTCTGAAGCCATCACTTGTACAGCGGGTGTGAAATGCCCTTGGCCAGCAGTAACTGTTCTTCCTATCCACCTTAGCAAACATCACTTATGCACTGTGGCAGTAAAGGACCAATATAATCCTCCCTACGTGGATTAACTCATTGTTCACAAAGGTGCAGCAAAGAGAGCTACTCCGTTTTCTGATACAAAATTCCTTCCATGTTTATGGAAGGATAAACTTACAGAAGTGATATCTAACATCTGTAAGTGATATCACTTACAGAAGTGATATCTAACATCTAGGCAGTCCAGTTACACTTTGAAGAGAGAATCTCATGGTTTCCTTTAAACACAAAAGCAAAGGGCACTCATGTCCACAAACTGCACTTGTCAGCTCAGCTGCACGCTGCGCAGGACGTACCTGTGAAGAATTCCTGCTCGATGAATGCAGCTCACAGCTGATACAATTTGAAACAGATACCAAAGCACCATCTGCAAAGGTAGGAATAAAAGTCTTACGTGAGGCTTAAACAAAAACTCCAGAAAGACCCCTAAAATAAAATAAAATAAATAAATAAATAAAAACTTGCCATCTCTGTCGCGGAGAGGCATAGCGAGAAGGCTTAACCACACTCATTCCTCTCTCAGGAACACGAAAGTGTATCACTACCTTCAGGATTTCCTGTTTTGGAAATCTCTGTATTTCCTAGTGCCATCTGCAGTACCTGCCCTGACAGGCAACGCAGAATTCAGTGAGTTAAAAGAATTTGCAAAGACAGTTAAAGACGAGATAGGAAAGAGCTTCAACTGCGGTCTCTGGAATTTAAATGTGATCATTTAATACTCACCATGAGTCAGGAGGCCTTAAAATGCATTATATAAGAGCAATAAGCATAACCAGCATCTCAACATGGAGTGGAAACAGCTTTTTTTTTTTTTAAAAAAAAAAAGAAGTCCATGGTGAGATAGCTTCAGAGTAATTACTCTGAGAAGAGCTTAAAAAGTGGTTAAGTAAACTGAGTATCAAGTATGAAGAAAGATTTTACAGTTAATTTTTAGCCAAGATGATGGGATCATCAAAGTCTACTGAGTGTACTCTTTCATTATTCCTCACTAGGAAGCTTACATTGTCTAGACATATCCAGAAATGAAAATAAGAAGTTTCTGATAGTGCATACATGTCTGCAATATTCAATAGAAGACGGATGACAACCCCCAGATTAACAAAGAAAATTCCCATCGGTGATGTGGTGGAAAAACAAATAAAGTATCATAAACACTCAGATCATCAGCCAGAGCTCCAGAACACAAAGCAGCCCCACTGCTCCCCAGAACCGACCCAAATTACCTCTTCTTCAAATAACTTGTCTTTCTGACGCAGAATCTTATCGTAGAGGTTCCCTCCTGTGGGTGAGAAAGACAGAGGATCATCTTATTAATGACAGCAGTTACTCTGCTAGCTTACTGCTGGGAATGCTCAAATCCCATAATCGATCCAGTGAAGCACTGCAGCTCTGTACTCTCCACTTACACCGGTCAGGCACGCACAAAACTATGTTCTTCTTCCATCTAAGAACTGCCTAGCTTCTTGGCATATGCAAACAATTCAACCTATATTCCAAATCGTGTGAGATTAACTCTCACATTTTCAGTAGAACAAACAGACAAAGAACAACAAACCACCAAAAAAAAACCACTAGCATTATAAGACACAGAAGACTCTGGCAACACCTATTATTGCCTTTCCTCACTTAATCTGAGCTGCCTCTCCCTCTGAGCTGTCAAATACATTAATGAAGGATTCACAAACTATTGACAACAGCAGCACAACCAGCAGGAGCCTGTAAGCAGCAAACGTGGCCTCTTCAAGGCAACTCACAGACTGAAAGCAGTGCTGAGGGCACTAAGACTCTCTGCCAGATTAACATCTTACCAGTAAATACCAAATCTTTGACCATTTCCTGTTGCTATTCCATTTCCCAATTACTGTATATTAAGTCCTAACAGTAACAGAACACCAAGCCCTGTTCAATTCCCATGGGTATAGTGCAAGACAGCTTCCTGCTGTTTGTTTTCTGAGTCTGTCACTTTGCAGATGTCCAAAAAAATGGCTTCTCTGTCTCCTTGAGGGGATGAGACTTACACAGAAGGAAGATTTTTCTGATATTCCAGTAGAGATCCCCTTTGCTTTAATTTCCTCATTCTGTCATGCTGTAATCTCTCCACATTTTCTTTTCCAGCCCCATGTTCCCTTTTCCAGCCCCATTCACGTATGTAAATGATCTACAAATGACTCTTCACATTCATAATTTAACCAAAGTTAAACTGCCTCCTCTCACCAACCTCTTTCCCTGTGATTCAGACTGCACAGAGGTTTTTAGCATTTTCTGTTTCTCATTTCTGATATTTCTACCATCTTTTTTTTTGCAGCTTTTCTGAGCCAAAGCACAGCACACCACGTACTACATCGCTGTAAACCTACACAAGGAGATAAATAGTTCTTGATTCAGATGACCAATAAGCCTATGCACACATATCAAAACTGAACCAAATTACTTTTTTTTTTTTTGGTACTCCTAAAGCTAACTGTGCTTCAGGGAAATAACATTTCCCTATTTGTGCATTGAACTCCACCACGCATAATGAAAAGCAGTGAATTTGGAGAGGCAAAACTGGCTTCAGCCAATGTGCCAGCAAGGGTGCTTAGCAGAAACAACTCACACAGGTTTGCTGTCTTCCTCAGCCAGACCCAGGAAAAGCTGTTTGGCAAAGATGAAGCCACAGTAAATTCTCCACCACCAAAAAAAGCTTCTGCTGATAACCCAAGGCTTAACAACCCCCAGACACATAGAGGACAGCTGGCCAGGTGAGCTGTCCCACTCGTCATGAAGGAAGCAGCCTGCAGCTCCAGTCAGCCCCCTGTTCTAGCACTAGCACCTTCATACTACCTCCAGCTGTCTAAGAGCAACTGCAGCTCAGATATTCACACCAAATCCTTCCTCGTCCCCATCCCATCCAAGCCTGTTTACCCTGCAAGCTGCAAATGACTCCATCTGATCTACTCTTGGATGAAACTTGAAAGTTTTTCTCCATCAACAGTGAGACTGTATTATATACATATATATATTTTTTTTTAACAGTAAACATAGAAGCTGGAGGCACAAGGCAGGAAGAAGTCCTGACTGCACCATGCAAATAGATTTTCAACCTCTTTCAACTTATAAACAGATTCGTTCATTTGGTGATTATGTGACTGAAAACAGCCCTACTCTGTACTGGCAGAGAGGCCCAAATAGCCTCAGCTCTTTTCCCACTGTCCTCCCACGAGAACAAAATGCAGCAGGGTTAGAGGAGAGTACTACCAGTAACCCACTTCTCCATTTGCACCAGCTGCTCCAAACACTCAAGAAACTGTCCACTGAACTGTCTGCACAGACTGCGGGGACACAAATCAATCAGAAGGATTTTCAGTTTCTTCTTTGGGAGCTAAGCAGCAGAATCCATCTCTGTTCCTCCACCCCCAGAGGACTCCCCAGCAGCCTTCCCTGCAGGCTGCATAGGACAGCAAGCCAGCAATGCAGGAGGAGGGATCTCACCATTACAGTACTCCAGCTCAATCAGCAACGTGGTGTTATCCATGAAGTGATTGTAGTACGCAATGATGTTCTCATGCTGCAACAGAGCGAGGATAACGATTTCATTCAAAGCATCACGGCGCTCCTTCTCTGACAGTCGGGTCAGGTCCACCTCCTTCCACACCACCAGTGAGTCATCCTGAAACACAAAAACATCTTTTAATTAAAACGCACGCTACTCCGGAGAGAGCAACGTGCAGGAAATAAGTTTCAGGAAAGGCAAACAGGCTTTCCTGCTCATCGCAGGTTTCTGACAAAGGCTGTCAACCACGAGCTCTGAGTTTTGCTGCGCCCCCAGGACCCGAGCCGGGGGCACTTAGGAAAAGGAACGACAAGGTGTCCGGGGAAAAGGACGCAAAGTTTGTTTTGTTTCAATGAACTGAACGCGCTTCGAGGGGGAAAAGGGGGAAAATCGTACCGTCCCAACCCCACAGGCGTAGGGTACCGTACAGATCGCCAGGCCCTCGGAGCAACACCCGCGGGGAGAGGAGGACACGGGGAGCGGGGCGGGGAGGGGCTCCCGGCCCGGCCTACCTCGGTGCGGCGGTACAGCGTGGCCTCTCCGAAGGCGCCGCGGCCCAGGATGCGGATGGGGATGTAGTGCAGCTCCTCCTGCTCGCCGGGCAGGCCGCCGCCGCCGCGGGAACCGCCCCGGCCCGAGGACTCGTTGCCGAAGTCGGAGCTGATGGAGTCGCAGTGCCGCTCGTACTCGCCCAGCGACATGGCGGCGCCGCGCGGCCCGGCCCGGCCGCTCCCTCAGCGAGGCCCCGCGCGCCCGACGGGCTCCATGTTGGCTGCCGCCGCCGACCCGGAACCGCTTCCCGCTGCCCGCAGACCTCCGTGCTCCCGCCCCCGCCGGCCCGAGCCGGGAACCGCCGGGCGAGCGTGGCCGCGGGGCGGCTCCGGCCTTCCGGCGGGGGCGGGCCCGCTCCCTCAGGGCGAGCCGCTCCGGGCCCGTCCGCCACACGGTCGGTGTGGCTCCTTCCTTCAGCGCTGCTCTCTCAGAAGGCTTTGTTCTGATCGACGTACCCGATTCGCGTCCGAAGTAACGGCGTTATTTCACATCTGACGGACGTTATCTTTGCTTTTTCCTTAAGTGTGCCACACGTAGTGCGGGTTTTTGGGAAAAAAAAAATAATTGTTCCTGGGAAAACACGCTGACAGACTGTATCCCAGGCTTCCAGAGCTGCCCAGGAGATGAGGTGAGCTGTGACGGACTCACTTCGCACCGCAAATAACGCATTTCCCTTACTGTGCCACTCCTGACTCCATGCACTTCCCTCTGTCCAAGATGAAAGTCTGGAAACCTCATAATTAACATTACAGACCCAGAACTGCAGTAACTGCTCTGTCATAAGAAAGTGCTGGTAACCATCACCATCTATTTTCTTCATAGGCAGCACGCATCGTCATGACGCCGATGTTTAGTTTTCAAAGCTCTGCAGCCACTACTGCGGATCAGAAAGCAGTTTCATGAGGAGAAAAGCTTGCTTCTGGATACGTGACCTCACAGACACGGGATTTCCAGAGCTGAGTGGTAAGTCTCTGAAGCCAGGCACAACAGAGCTGGTTGGCTTCCATCTCATACTTTGGGAAAGGTTTTTATTGCTCAGTGTGAACCAGAGGGGGTGAACACTACAAAGCCATTCTGCGTTTCCATTACAAACTTCCATTTTAAAAATGAATATTTTGCCCTTGCCATAGAAATACTTCATCCTTCTAAACAGTGAAAATGGTACTGCAGTTCCAGGGAAAAAAAAGAGCTTACACGTGAAAAAACTCAGACACATTCTGCTAAGTAGGACTCCATCCTCCCCCTGTGAAGACTACCTTTCAAAATGTAATACGGACCAAATAAATAAATAAACAATGCTCCAAAGGCTCAGAGCAGTGAGATTAAAGAGCCTGGAACAGCTGTGAAACACCAGAATGCTGACTGAAAAAGTCAGTGTTCCTTTCCTATATTTGAAAAGTAGTTACCTTGTCCGCTACCTGCAACCATGACATGCCTGCCATAGAACGAGGACCACACCACCACCTTACATGAGCACAGCTACTCCACACACACTTCTGACTTTTCTACACTTTAAAGAGTTGTGCAGGATATCTCACAGCGAGATACACGTAAAGCAAGCAACAGATATGGTCTGATTTTTGGGCGGTGCTGTGTGGAGCCAGGAGTTGGACTCTGTGATCCTTGTGGGTCCCTTCCAGCCCAAAACATGAAGAGACGGTGCCCATCCAGATTCACTGGAAAGTAGTAGAGTAGCAGACACCCAAATTTCACAAATGATTTTTTTTTTTTTTTTTACTAAAGCACTGAAAGACATAATGTGATCTAGAAGTAACATGCCATTCTATCTCTTGCTAAACATTGCACACAAGGATGAATTTGGACTTGGGTAAGTACGCTGCCATTTAAACTAAATCCTAGTGAATGTCAGCCTTAGATCAAAGATGTCATTAAGGGTTTCAGCAGTCAGGACAGTACACTGTTTTCATTAGTAACATAAGGAAAGTGCAGCCCACACTGAGAAGGAAGAAACGAAACGTCATCCTCGTGGTTAATCACAATTAAGACAACAACACAATGAGACTCCAGTTAAATACGTATATAGCAGAATGAGCAGCTGGTGTGGGTGGAAAAACCACCTAGAGGCAAAGCCCTGCAGCAAACCAGAATGGAGTTGCAGTGCAATATAGCAGGAAAACACAAGGGTGCCCCCTCTGCACGCCTTGTCTGTGCAGCGGGTATGGGGATAGCGTGCCCCAGAGAACCAGGGGAACTGATCATCTGCTTAAAGGTAACCGGCCCTCCTGGTGCAGCCTGTGAGAGATCACATCACGTAATCGGTTTTAAAGCTCAGGGGAAAGTACCTGAGGCATATCAGCTATCAAAGGTAATAAGCGAGAGGAAACAACAGAGGTGAGACTGAGCTATGGGAGGGTAGTTCTATCGCTACCTTTTTGGGGAGAAGTTATTTGATGTTTTATTGTAAAAAAAAAAAAAAAAGAAATAAAACAAACCACTTGCAACATAAGGAGTAATAAGTGGCCACCGTTCTGTAGACAGTTTGTCGCTTCAGCTGGCACTAAGACACAGCCTGCAGCTCCTTCTAGTGCAAACAGCTTCTAGCACAGAGCAAAACAGAGACTGTGAAGCCAACGCTGAACAAATGCAAAGGGTTTCTGTGTCGTGGCAGAAGCCTGGGCTCAGCACTTCCCAGGCTTACAGAAATGTCAACATGTGTTTGTTTCTAAACCTCCAAGGCAGGCAGGCCTTCCAGAGCCACTGCACCAGCAATGGTGACTGGGGGGAGAAACAAAACAGTCCAAGGAGATGGGCCTGATACAGGCGTTTCAGGTGGGGGAAAGGAAGCAGACAGAACAACCTGAACTGCAATGGACTTCACATGCTCAGCTTTTTTCAGCTCTAAGAAACGTACCCAGTCCAGATCTGTGCTCCCTCCCTTCCTACCAAACTTTGTTTGACTTGCAAGCAAGTCAAACAATGAGACTTTGTTCAACAGCAGCAGAGCTCTGACAGATTGCAGCGAGATAAGCACAGCAGAGGGCGCAGCTGAAGCGCTCGAATTCATTTCGTAAATCTGCAGTGGGTAAGAGAGGCCTCACTACTTTCTCAGGATCGCTGCAGTGGGACCTTACGAAACACGCGGGCAGGAATCCTCTACAGACCTTGCCAACCAGTTGGCAAACCAGTTTGAGTCAGAAGTCCCTCAGCAGCTGCTCCACAGCTAAACACACTGCTCTTGCCAGTTAGGAGACAGCACAGGTGTTGCACACTGCAGTCGTTTCTCCTCTTTCTGACCAACTTACGAGAAATGAGCAGCAGAGTGTAAAACGCTCACCTCCTACGGCTTGCACGCAGCAGTACGCTGACAGAGCAGGAGGGGAACACGGCGTTATACCTTCCTTAGGAATGCTCACGCGCTGTGTAAGCATTGATAATTAAATTGTTAGTCACGTTGACAAGTGGGTGGAAGAGGCCGAAAACCTCTGATGCAGTTTGCCACGGGCAATTATAGATTTACTAGTGATGCATCTGTCACACACAAAGATGGGCTCGGACCCAAGTATCTGCAATAGCTCAACTTTAACCCACTTCCCAGAAGTAAAATGGAATGAACAGACCGCTCTGCATCCGCAGCGCAGTGCAGACCCACCTCCAACCTACCGCATGGGAACAGCTGTACAATTTCACACACTCCAGCATTCATCCAAGCAAGAACTTGCAGACATTAATCCTTATCCAAAGATCTGGGAATTTCCGCTCTTGAAATTCTCCCCGATATTACCACCTAGTTATGTAGAACTTACAAAGCCTCAGCTCTGCTATAGGACATCTCACTCGGACACCGCACAACAGAACGATCACTGACTCAGCAGAGGTGATCTGACAGCAGAAGTAAATACTTAATCACTCCCTTCACTAAGCATCTGTCACAAGGACTAACCCATCTTCATGACAATTTTAAAGTTTTCCTCTCAAGCACAAAACACATTAATTCACCTTAACAAACCTGGGAACTGACAGTGAAAAACTGAACCCTGCGTCCTGTTGCACCCGCCCTATTTTGCTATCAGCCACACGGGAAACAAACTGGCAGTCTCAAGACTTCTCCACATAGAGGGAAGATGATTAGAAAGAGTGGGGGGGAAAGAAGGAAACAAAAGGTACCTTCTACTAGCAACAGGTTTCAGAATGACCAGCATTTGTTGTGCCAACCCCACTGCTAGGAGAAACCCATACACCTGGCACCCCACCACAGTCTCTAACTAACTCTTACATTCTTCAGAAATGAACTTCTACTGGAGAAACCAAAGGTGTGCCAGGGGTCTGTTATCCGTGTTTCCTGTGACAGCTCAGCCTGTAGGAGTAGCAGTCAGTAGGAACGTGCACAGAGGACAAAACACAAAGACAACTGGATTTTTTTTTTTTCCCCAAAGAAATTTTATTTGAGAAAACTCAACAAAATCCCCCACCCAGTCATGACAGGTCAATCCGTATTAATCCCCCACCTCTGCTCCCCGTAACCACACCAGCACAGTGAGGACTGACGTGCAGCACTACAGCCATGATACCGGAACAGTCACCTGGGGAACTTAAGGCTTTACAACCACTTCTGAGAGAATGGTATCTTTGTATTCTGACAAGGATGGGGAGAGGATGTCATAGGCAGGGAAAGCCCCTTACAAGTACTGTCTTTTCAACTTGTATAAAAACAAAAATCAAAAAACCTTAACAGATCTACAGGCTTCAAACTGTAAGACCTAAAGCTACCTTCACATGACTTGTAATTCAGTGCTGCGGCATCACTGCTCTTCTGCACTGTAACAGCTTTCAAAAGTGTACAAGGATAGTATGGATGCAAAGGGAGAGGAGCAGACTTGGATTATCTTAACACGGCTTTATTAAGATAATAATTACAGGCAACACAAGCACTTGCCAGCAGGACTAACAACTCCAGGGTCTCAGCAACAGCAAGTGACAAAACGCTGACTTAGTTAGATGACAGTAGGTCATCTTTTCACCCTCTTTTCCATAGCCTCACCCTGGACAACTGTCTCTCTCCTGGCAACAGATCAGATTCAAATCAAAAATCATGAATGCTTTCTTTCCTTTTCTTTTTAAAACATGGTAGGCTGGGCCCAGGGCCACGACAACATTTTCTCAAGCCAGAAAGGTCTAGGCACCTGAGACCAGAAAGCTATGCTGCTGAACCATTTGCTCTGAAGGAATGCAGAGAAGGTTTAGGAATTTTAATCACTGCCTAAAAACTGCAGCATGCAAGTTCAGGAAGTTAACCTGTTTTTCTTCAGCCTTGCTTATTCAAGATAATCCCATCTGGACGGCTGAGAAACTGTGAATGGCTGCTTGCTCTCACTGCGGTACCGCAGTGTGTGGAGGGCTCAGTTCAGACACCCCTCCGATGCAGCGTTAGCATATTCCTACCCCGCACCGCTTTTCAAGTTCATTCACGTCCTTCCAACAGCTCCTCTGCCAACCTGCAAAGCAACCCTTGCATCCTCAGACCTCAAAGTTGGGTACAGGCCTTCGTGCCTCACAGCAGTTGTCAGCAGCCCACCCTGCTTTGATGTCTCAGAAAATGAGGTTCAGCCACCTGCCTGCTGAATAAGCGTTACACGTTAGATGAGAAAAGTCTCCTGCTCAATTTAAGATCAAGTTTCTTAGCATAACCTGTTCCAATCTGCTCTGTGACTCTATCTAACTGAGGCCTCTTCTCTGCACAAAAGGCCACCAACGACCGTGGCATCATCTTGGAACAAGAAAAGCAAATCCAACACAAACACGTGGACTAACAGAACTGAAGCTGGACAGTCAATGTGAACAAAGCAGGCTTCTCCTTTCCAAGCTCAAACATAGTACCAAGCCCTCCTTCCAAGGCTCCCTGTCCCTCCAGACTGAGTCATCATATCCTTAAATGCCTTGACCCATCAGCACAAAAACTCCCACAGGGAGAAACACCGAGGTCCACGACGGGGACCAAACCTTGGACCTTCTTCCAACCTCAGACCCTGCTGGAATGATGAACCTATTGTTTTGCACTCACCTTTATTTGCACGAGGCTTAGATCCCAGCTGGTCAGAACAGGGAATCCCCGACACTGCCGTGGTGCTAACTGCACGGCACCTAATGAGCTCAGCAGGATCAAGTGGCTCAGAGTAACACTACAGTCACAGACAGATGGGAGACATCATCAAGCCAAGATTATAAGAGAACAGACAGTGCAAAAAGTTCACTGCAGCTGTCATAGAAAAATTATTTTTATTTAATCGCTGCACAGGAATCCCCAAACCCATCACAAGCTGCCCCACCCTTAATATCCAACAGGATTTCTGAAGTCCCCGGTTTCTTCCCGTCTTTATGCTCCCCTCCCCTCTTAGGGTTCAAGTTCCTGCAGCATAGCTCCAGTCAGTGGGTGTCATCTGTGAGATGGCTCCGTGGGGACATGGCTGGGTTCCAGCGATGTCCAGCTGGGCCGTGAGGAGGGGGAGGAGGAGTTCCTTTACTCAATCAGTTTCTTGGCCTTGAAGAAACGACGCAGGTAGAACACCTGCCAGGTGGCCAGTCCAATAAGACAACACATGGAGAAAATGCTGAAGTACAGAACCCGGGTGTTTGTTGATTCTGAAACAGACAAAAAATGATCGCATGGGAGTCTGACAACACAAAATGTTCCTAAGAGGGCAGCAGTCCCAGGATTTTCCCTCCCCACCTCTGAAAAACTTCAAAGGCAAGATATCAAACAACATAAGAGCACGGTTACCCAAGCACCAGCAGTACTTGAGAATAAATGCTGAAGGAACAACGAGAGAGACAGTGAGAGGAAACAAGGTAAAATTATGGTTAAAGGGCAATGTTAAACAGCACAGGATAATTCACATTAGGAATGAAGATGAAAAAGAAAATTCTAGAAGCGGACATCACAAGACCTGGTGACTGCTCCAGAAGAGCAGAAGTATCAGAGCATTTTCCCATACGAGGAACAGAACAGGTAGAGACCACTATAATGGCTTTGTTTCCAAATGTCATCCTTGTGACACATTCAGTGGAAGTGAGCACCTTAGAGCTCCAGCCCTCTCAAGGAACGCACTGTCTCTTACCATTTGTGTCCCTCATTTCCTCTTCTCGTTTCTTCATGTAAGCAAAGTCATTAACAATGGACTCTGAAAGATCCTCCAGGCGTCTCAGTTCTACTTCTAGAGGCTTCAACTTCTCCACTTTAGCAATCTAGAAAACAGGATAGTCAGGCAGTCACTAAGCCATAAAGCACCCACACGAGCTTTTACTGCTAGCTTGAACCACTCCTTCTCACGTACTCCAGATCTGGGGCATCCTTCCCCTTAGGGTAACACCTCTGCGAGCCAGAAACTACCACTGCATAAAACACTATCGCTTCTCCCACCCGTTCTTTAAAGCACACTTCAGTCTACCCCTCCTACTCAACAGAGGAGCACAGTACGCACACAAGCACATTTCTTCCTTATTCGGCCTAAAGTTAGCTTATTCACAGTTTGCTTTTGATGAGTGGGTAGAAGAGCCTGCCACATGGCTAAGCCTCTAGTGAACAGAAGACACAGACCAAGATACAAGTGACTGTCACTTCCACGCGTGCAGTGTAGTTATACACGCACGCTGGATATCAGCACTGAGACTCACATGGCCAAACGCTGCCATGTGTTCCAGAAAGTCAGGGCAGCCTGACTCCTGGCAACAGTGGTTCAATTACATCCGCAGGCGCTCAGGGCTTCTGTAGTTTACACTGTTAACCTCAAGGCCAGCAGCATACGCTGAGCAGAGGTCACGCAGCCACAATGTACTCCACCAGATGACGCTGTTGGAATATGTATGAGATGGGTTCCATTTAAGCCAGTTAAAAAAAAATTTAAAAACTTCCCCTCGCAAAAGCTTGTTTTACAGGACACCATTTTTGTGCTGATCATGCAATCTGCAAGCTGTAGGCTTGTATCTAAGAAAAAAATCGACAGGAAGTTCCGTTAGCACAGTCCACAACAGTAACTGTTTGAAGCTGAACAAATAAGCTCGTCTTTGTCCCAGCCGTGGCCATCGCCTGACTAAACCTCAGGTAACATCAGTGACACAAGCACAGCACAAAGGGAGGACAGCTGTAAATCCTTACGATGCATGTTTTGGATAACCCTGTTTTTTGTGTAGCATTTCACTACTTATGAATGCCCCCACCAGGAACGATAGACACCATGTCACGCGGTAACGCAATGCAAGGAAGACTCACTACAGAAAATGAACTGGAGCACGTTTGGCTCAGACTGGCTCTGAAGCACTGGTCTCACCACGACTCAGAAACGAAGCCAGGACGGCATCTCTCAGTGGTCCAGACACTGTCAGGCAGGCAATAGGTGGCGCTCGGGGAGCAGGCATCCCAAAACGTTGCTGCTGGAAACAGGCCCAGGCCTCAGAACTGATCTGAAGAGGCACTCATGACCAGGACACTGCTGCTCATCAGTCACTTCACTGAAGGGTCTCCACATGACACGGAATTTGGGAAGCAGAACGCCCTCAAGCAGTCATCTGAGTATTTTTATGCTGTAGCAAGCTGCATATTACAGTTCTACTAGCACAGCAGTATCAATTTGGAGTGAATGTATGAGGAGGTAGTAGGAAATGGTAGGTTAAAACCTTCCTAATCTTCCTGCTTTCAAGACAAGAGGCTGTACAGATCAAACTCTGCAGCCTGGATTCATACCGTTAGCAGAGCTTTGCTAAAGAACCAGCACTAGCAGAAGTAAGCCTATGGCCTGACTCTGCTGACACAGCTATAGCAGCTGCTCTGTAGCGTGCACAAGGCCTCAGGCATCACTGCTGACAAAGTCAGGAGTTGACTGGCTCCATTATCTTCCTGGATGGCACTCTTCCATTTTCACAGAAGGCTAGGAAGGCCCACTGGGAG
This sequence comes from Oreortyx pictus, assembly GCA_036925125.1. NCBI lineage: Eukaryota > Metazoa > Chordata > Aves > Galliformes > Odontophoridae > Oreortyx > Oreortyx pictus. The sequence continues at coordinate 37,909,246 of JAUPFR010000006.1, forward strand.
AAAATCAGGCTTGCATGCTCCATCCTGCATCCCTTCAGCTGCTCTTAATACGCATAGATAGAAACACTAGACAGCTACTTTCAGTACTCTCAGATAAAAAAACTTTCTTGTCCCTTTCTGCATCCAATGCATGCAGCTGCTCCAAGAGTTTGTAAGAAGCCCCCCAGGCCTCGTGATGGTGAAACACCATCCTGGAAGGCACAAGAACACCCAGACCAGCATAACAACTGAGGCAGCAATGCCACTGTGCTTCCCAGTGGGGCTGATTAAATATGCAAAGCCTAAATCTCTCCCTAGCATAGAGACCATAGGAAGAATCAGCAACGAGTTGCAGACCTGCAAGGAAACCTCAATCCCCAAGCCTTCTTGGTGTTCTCTAAGAGACCTTTCACTTTTTCCTGCCCTCATTTCTACATAGTCAATGGAGAAAACTAGGTATCCCTACACAAAAAACTGAGGCCTGGAATTGCTATGCAGCAAATCATTAAGATTTCCTAACCTTAACACTCTCTAAGTTGCTTTGCCCCAAGAATATCTGCAGCTATGAAAGCTTATGAAGCCAGACTTGGACACTACCCCTTCTCCCACTGCACATATCCATACACAAGCAGGACAGTATCACTGACTCTCAGTCAACACCCTTCAACAATGCTTCTTGTAGCAGCTCAGCAAAACGAACTGAAGGGGAGGGCAGATCACTGATGCATTACAGTCCATGAACACTGGAAGCAAGAAGCTCAAAAAAGACAGCAATTCCAGGAGAGAGCTCTGTGCAGCAGTCCTCCCCCCAGACCTTACAACAACCTGTCAAGATAAAAAGCATGGATACTACAGCAGGCTGGGCCAGAGGATGAGAAAAACGCACTGCAAAACAGTGTGGCTAAATGTCAGCAGCAGTGACACAAACACAAGATGTCTGAGTCCCTTGCAGACACACCACTGCTCAACAAGGCTTGAGACAGACTGTCACCTAAAGGTCCCCAAAAATCAAGAATGTTTGCTAGCAATCTCTAGACCTGTAATCAAGTGAGACCACAAGTCTACATTCTTCTTTTCCCATATTTGTTCCCAGAACTTTACCTTTTGTGTAATTACACTGGACACAAGCGTAATGCATGCTTGCTTTTATGCAAAGAGTTTTATCAGTATAACCAGTAAATTGTACTGAGTTGCACCAGAGAACCTTTCTGCATAGGAAAAATGCTTCCAGTTAACAGTACCTTAATGAAACTCAAGAGTATGTTGCAGGGCTGATTTAAAGAGATTCTGTAAATGCAGTCACCAGAATCTTCCAGTTAAACTCTCAGTGGTCTGTAAGGTTTCAACATCCTGTAATACTTCAACAGTTGGTTAAGCCAGGCAGCCAGCCCAATGATTGCTTTGCTCCTTCCATACCCCAAGCGATTTTATTCTTCATGTAGGATGGGCTCCAACCCTGAATGAACAGCTACTCCAAAACACAAAAGGATATATAAACTCCTGCACAGCCATCTGAGAAATTCATTAGTTTTCTAATTGCTCCTATACACAGCCTCCTTTGCTACCAGTTTTCTTCCCTCAGACATCTCCCAGGCTGTTCTAAGCAGTGAGCGTAGCAATCATTTGCAGGAACTTTTCTGCACTAACAACTTTCATTTTCTCAAGCAGAGGCTCTTCCAGGAGTTTATCAACCCCAAATTCCAGCAAACAAAAAACATAGCAGCAGTCATCAAAATTCAGCATCCAAACCAGCCAGTGACTGTCCCAGCCACAAAGCAATTGCTATTCTGCACAGCTGCTCGAGTCTAAGAAAGCTACGTCCTGCTATGATGAAAACATTTTTGTGCCTGTTCTCAGTGTCATACCTTCACACCAAACACCCATCTCACACCAACTGCTGCTCACCAAATACCTCCACAGTGATGCACTGCCAGTTCTTACAAATGCACGAGAACCACCTCAGGGCTGTCAAACCAGTACATCCTACAGCAAGGAAAGTAATGACAGTAACAAAGCGACCTGACCTTTAAGAGAATCTAATATTAACCTAAAATGCTCTCCAAACCTGAGGCAGGGGACACTGCACGTCTCAGTACCTCACTGCTTCTAATTCCTATGCCCAGAAGCTGGGTCACACTGTCCAGGCAAAAATATTCACATGTTAGGCTCCAGTTCACAGAGCACTGAATGAATTTTAGCTGATGTTTGTATTTCGGGCTTTTTTTCCTCCTTTCTCCTCTGGCACACAAAGCTTCACCAGAACAGCAGGTTGCAGACAAGCTTTCATCACCTCTGGGAGAACAGCTTCCCATCATGAGCCCCACATCTACAAATAGCACCACGTGAGTGCTGGGAAAGGGGAGTTTGAAGAGCAGGCAGCCAGGGGACATACCTCCTCGTAGTTCTTTGCCTCAACGCCATGCTTCATATCCAGAATCACGAGCTGGTCCGGCATCCTCCCTGTTCCTGGAAGCATAATGAAAGGATTCATTGTGTGAACACAGTCAGCCTGCCAGGAAATCACCAGCTCTCCCCAGCGCTCAGAAAGGACTCACAACATCCCGCCCCTCCGTCTCTGCAGCTAACTGCGGAGGCAGCACAGTCCAGCCTAAAAATACAGAGACTTCAGAATAAATCCTGGCTGAAGGAGAGCCTCCCAAAGATAATGGGAACAAGCTGTAACCAAAAGTGTTAAGTATGTGTAGGATGCGAGTTGCTGTAAAAACTGCAGAGGATTAGAAGAGCAACACCAGCTGCTATGAGACAGCCTGGCTAAAGGCGAGTCACTGTGGGACTGATATTCAATGGAAAGCCCACGTTCTTCCTCGCAGGAAGTGCACCAACTACTTATCAAGGCTACTGGGGGTGTAAATGATTTCACATTTAGACAAAAAGGAAGAAAGCTTCTTTAATTGAGGAATGTGGCACACGAGGATTACTGACCCCCTCGCACCACAGCAATGCAGAAATAAAGGCAATATTTTTTCCAGAATATCTTTTCAGGGAAAGAACTGACCAGATGCGTAAGATCCGCATTGCTAATGCAAACCCCAAGGTGTCAGGAGACTTATGAAGGTTGCACTCAACAGCACAACAGGATAAAGTTTACGGCCATGGAATCCTGTATCTAATAGCTTATTTGTTTACTTTTTTTTTTTTTTTTTTAAGTGGCTACAAACTATCGTATCTGAGAATACTCGAGAGAAAGAAAAAAAAGAAGAGGCTATGCATTTAAGATACCCTATAGAATGTAGCACCTCAGCTGACCTGAGTATCATATTCTACTATACCACCCACCAAGGAAACATCTGTACATAACACATTCCCAAATCCCAGCACTTTGAGGTATACAGTTGTCCTCAGCTGGCTGCCAGCACAGCACAACGTTTGAATTCACTCACACTACAAGCCTCAGAACCTTTATCCAGGAGCATGTCCAATACTCACACTGCCTGAGGTGACTGATGTGGACAATCCCTCAGTTCACAAACAAATTCAAAGTACAGGTCACACAGGGTCACTCCAGTCAGAGCTAGGAACATATTCCAGACCTTCAGTACAGCACCCCTAAGTTTTTTCTCTACTCACTAAACAGCTCTTCTGACACCAGAGTGGAATCACCTCCATGTTCTACCGCTACCAGTGCATGGAATCATCTCACAGAATCAATTAGGTTGGAAAAGACCTTCAAGATCATCAAAGTCCAACCACAACCAAACCACACTACCCTAGCTCTACCAACCCACCACCAAGTCCTGTCCCTGAGCCCCTCATCCACAAGGATTTTAACCACATTCAGGGATGGCGACTCAACCACCTTCCCGGGGAGCCTACTGCAGTGCTTAACAACCCTTTCTGTAAAGTTTTTCCTGATATCCTACTGAAACCTCCCCTGGTGCAACCTGAGGCCATTTCCCCTCATCCTGTTACCTGACACCAGTGAGGAGAGACCAACCCCACTCTCACTGCAATTACCGTTCAGTCATTTGAAGAGAGCAAAAACATCTCCCCTCAGCCTCCTCTTCCCCAGACTAAACAACCCCACTTTGGACAGTTGCTCCTCACAGCGCATATTCTCCAGGCCCTTCACCAGCCTTGCTGCCCTCCTTTGGACCTACTCCAGCACCTCAATGTCATTTCAGTTTTAAGGTGCCCGAAACTGAACACAGTACTTGAGGTGGGGCCTCACCATTGCTGAGTACAGGGGGAGGATTACTTCCCGAGTCCAGCTCACCACACCATTCCTGATACAAGCCAGGATGCCACTGGCCTTCTCGGCCACCTGGGCACACTGCTGGCTCATACTCAGCCAAACTGTCCACCAGCACAACAAGGTCCCATTCTATCAGGCAGCTTTCTAGCCACTCCTCCCCAAGCTTGCAGGGTTACGTGGGGTTGTTGTGATCAAAATGCAGGACCCAACACTTGACCCTATTGACGCTCATACAGTTTACCTTGCCTCATCAATCCAGTCTATCCAGGTCCCTCTGTAGTACTTTTCTACCCTCTGGCACATCAACACTCCTTCCCAACTTGGTATCATCTGTAAACTTACTGAGGGCAGACTTCATCTTCTCATCAAGATCACTGATAAGAGATATTGAATCAGTACCAGGATACTGATTCAGTACCAGGCCCTGGGGGACACCACTTGTGACCAGCCACCATCTGGATTTCGCTCCATTGACTACAACTCTTTGGGCCCAGCCGCCCAGCAGAGCATATGCCCACCCAGCCCATAGGCAGCCAGCTTCTCCACGAGGATGATGTAGGGGATGGTGTCAAAGGCTTTACTGAAGACCAGGTAGACCACATCAGCAGCCTTACCTTCATCCACTAAGTGGGTCACCTTGCCATGGAACGAAATCAAGTTTGTCAAACAGGATCTGCCATTCACAAACCCATGCTGACTGGGCCTGATGCCCTGGTTGACCTTTAATTGATCCATGATGGCTCCTGAGATTATCCATTCCATAACCTTCCCCAGTACCGAGGTGACCCACAACCTTGGGAGCTACCAGCAGCTCCTAGCAGCGTGGCCCACATCAACTACAAATTTATTTTTTAAATTTCCTAAAGAATACTGCGGCCCAAAAGTCAAACTCAGCTACATAAGAGTCTAATGGATAAACTAGGATTGGGATGGGGCTTTGTTATCTTATAAAAGGCCAGATGCTGCAAAAATAAAACTTAAAACCCAGCACTGTTCTTTAATAGACACGTTGACTACAACCACCCAGTGCTCCTTTCCCCAGCCAACAAGCTTTGACCACCTGTGCCTTATATCAGCATGCCTGGAGACTGGTAGGTACGGTGGCCAGCAGCAGCTGCAGAAAAAAACACAAAGCACGCAATTCGATGAGAGGATTTTTATGTTTAAATTACAGCAACTTGGGTGGACAGCTGGAGCTTCCAGGAAGAGATGAGAAAGGTGAAAAGGCCAGCAAACAGGAGAACAGAACTGGAAGGATTCAGATGTCAGGCTGGAAGGGAGAGACGCCAGGAGGCAGAAAGAAAGCAGAAAAATGAGAGCTGCTGGGTGCTAAGGGAAGGAAAGCAGACATTCTGCAAGAGGTTAACACTGTCAGGGACTGTCCTGGAGAAACCGAAGCTGCTCTTCTAGAAGTGTTCTGAGTACAAGGCACTAGAAGAAGCTTCCTTTAAGCTCTTAAGATACTCAGTAACTCCCTGCTCCTCCTGCAGGTTGGGCTCACAGAGCAGAGCAGATCAGCAGCAGAGAAAAAAAAAACAGTAACTACCAGAGGTCTTGAACTAAACTATCCAGCTGATAACAGACATGTCCCAGATGAAAGTCTTCAAGCGGCCATCTCAAACGAGCACAGACCTGTTTCCTGGGAGTCTAAGGAGGTTCCTAATCTGCTAAGTCAAAGGATAAACAGGACAGTTGAACTGCATGTCAAAAATGTTTCAGAGAAATGGCAGAATAAAAAAAGTTATCAAATCCAAGGTTGGGAAATTAAAGATTAGAGAACAAGAAAATAATTAAAGATGGAGAGGGCCTCTTTTTCCCAGAGCGTAGTGACAGGTCAGAGTAATGGCTTTAAACTGAAACAGTGTAGGTTTGGATTCAAGAAGCACCCTAAGACCTCCTGCATTCTCATTACGTGTACCTTCTACACAGCATCTCCTTCTCACTTCCTCTTCCTTATTTCTGTGGTTAAAGATTGAGAAATCCCAGTTGCTTAAATCCTTCAGGGCCCAACGGCTCCAGGTTCCCCTACCAACTGTTCTCCTCTTCCAGTACTCCACCAACATCCTCCTCAGCGGAGCACTAAAAGTCCTGATTGCCTACTTAAATAAACTATGAAAAAACACAACCTTTTGAAGAGAAGCACAGGGAGGAAAGAGATCTCAGACAGTTGTCTCATTCCCTTGCTTGCAATATAGGGGAACCAGGCACTTCTCATGACATGGCTACTCCTTTCTAATCAACTTAAGTCCTGCAGATGATCAGGCCTCACAGTGCCACCACACTTACTTCAACATTTTTGTGATATCCAACACAGGCACAGGAAATCTGGAGATCCCCATCATCAGTATGTATCATTAGCAAGGATTATGGGGGCCTCAGGTCCAAAAAAGAAAATGGCAGCTCAAAGGGATCTAAAGAGAAAGCCTCAGGAGAGTATCTAGACGCTGAAATGAAAAGCTGTAGAATTGGCACTTCGGTCCACCACTGGTCACCAAGTAGAAGCTGGACTTAAAAATATTTTATCCTCGCTGGTGTCAAAAGCTTTACTATAAACCTGCAACAAGACAAGGGAGCTAAGGAACAAACACCCGATAGAATCGGAAGAGCTGTCAAGGATCTCAGTCTAGGCAAGAAACCCCGGTCACAAGCACTGAAATAAAGAGTCTAGACACAACTAAAGAAAGAAGCCTTTCCCACTTTGTTGTGTGATCACACAGAAGCCAGAAAGGATATGTCAGACTGCCTGGAGACCTCCCAAACCCCCAAGTGTTGGGCAGTAAATAGCAGAAGTGACTCCCCCAAATGAGTCACTAGCACCTGTGTGTTTCAATGTGTTAAGAAGCACTGGGAAGCACTACCTTTGCAGTGAAATAAAAGCAGAACCCTGAGCATTTAGAGCCGTTTTATCTGCAAAACATGACAAAAGAGGTGCGACAAATCAGATGCCTCTTAATAAAGATACCCTTCTGTTTCTGAACAGTTCTCTTCAGCTTGCAAACTATTTGCATATTCTACATGGAGAACACTTCAAGAGATAGGAGGAATGCTGTCAGTGACTGCTTGGTAATCACTCTGAGATTTTCTAGGATAAGACATGGGGAGAAGCAGCTCCAGGGAGCAGAACTCTGACAGTGACCGCAAAAAGATGCAAGCACCTACAAACTTGCACATGTTTACAGCAAATGAGACTGGAGCCCATGTCAGCTGCATTCAGCACATCTGTCCTGAAGTTGAGCCCAGCCACTCGAAGCAGCACATGCGTCACATTCAAAGGAAACAGCCTCGGTGGTGCTCGTTAGGCAACCATCCCTGCAGCACAAAGGCAATATTGACGCGCTGCTCATTTCCTCTTCCCTTTACTGACCACTTAGCAGTTATGGGTGCAAACTAAAGCCAAGCTCTTTTTACACACAGGAACTCCAGAAAACAGCTGCTAGCCTGACAGGATTGCTGAAAAGTACACACTCTATTGAGAGCACATTCTGCCAAAGGAGGGGAGTAGGTCAGCAGGAAAAAAAACCTATGTCCTGGAGATAAGGGCATTCTGCTTTGTCCTTGCTTGACTACAAGATGGCAAGAACCATGAAAAGAGCAAGAGAGGTGTGTTTTGCTCCCTGGTACCACCATTCGCTGCAGCTGTGGTAACCTGTGTAGGAGGAACATACAATTCCCCTTTCTTCTGCCTGTTACAGAAGAAACCTGAGCACAATACGACAGCCATAGAGGAATATTTAACTTCCAAATACAATGCAGACAGCAGATATTCTGCATCATGGAGAATACACACAAACTCCTGAAATGCAGCTTTAGAAGTCGAAACGTTCTCACATTCTCAAAAAGTTCAAGACTACACTCAGAATCTCTTTACACATACCACTAATCCAAACATCCACATCTACAAAAACTTCACCAGAAGGTGAAGGCAGCCAATGGTCCTTTCACTTACCCACAGGAAGCTTGCTCTCAAAGCAGGCCTCAAACATGTCATAGTCTTCAGTGGTGAAAGCAAACTTGCCCTTAGTCGCATCCTCTTTAGCATACAAGATGTGCCCTGCAGAGTCAGTAATCTGTAAGAGAGATAACAAGTGTAAGGAATGCAGTGTTTCACTGCTGCAGGCTCACGCTGCTGAGTTTAGGCAGCCTGAGAAGTAAAAGAGTTCTCCTAACCTCCCTTTTGGATCAGATACTTTGCTTTTTATAGTTTTCCTCCTTCCTGGCAACTACATCAAATCTTCTCCTACTCATCCGTACTGAGATGACAAAGTCAGTGCCTCTCAGGCAATTACTGACTCTTTCATTAAAACAAATACACAAAACAAAACAGACAAAAAGAAGAAGAAACAGAACAAAAAAAAAAGAAGACCAACCAAAAGCCACACTAATTTCCTCCCGTAACTTCTGAATACAGACTACGTTTAGAAACTCTAGACATATGAAGTGTCAATCATTGCCTAATTTTTGCAAGCAAAATTTATAAATTCCCACAGTAACAAATATAGAGAAGCCTTATGGGAAAAAAAAAAGACTAATTCCCCACAAGATGAGATGGAAAAGGGCACATCAGTTCCTCTAGAAATGAATGATCAGTGCAGCCCCAAGTTATGCAAGGTCTGGGTGCCAGCATCCATAAAAGTGGCCACTTCAGAGGACAGTTCAGACTGCAGACAGAATAATGACTGCTTGCACCACATCTATGAAACTACTAAGAATAGGTGAAAACAGTAGGTCTACAAAAACGCTTCACCCAAGAGTAAAAAAGGACACACATTACGTGACACGAACTCGAGAATTACTGTGCTCAAATAAAATTCCAATCAGCTGAAATACACTAACCAAGGAGCGGGGTGAAAAAAAAAAAGGTATTACAAAACTGTGTGAAAATCAACAGCATGTTTTCCACTGGAAGGTATCCCAGTTTCCCTCAATAGATATGTTGGAAAAGCTTGGAACTTATTTCAAAATATAGAAGACAGAGGTACACAGTGTATTTTTCTGTATCAAGAAGATAGGCTGGACATACACTCCTTTCCTCCACCTTAAAAAGAAAAGCAACCAGGCAATCTAATACACACAGAAAGGCTATATACCTAACATGATTTCAGGGAACGCTCCTCTTTTCCTGTCTGAGCACCTAATTAACTCTCCGGAGGATACCACTGAGCCCTACCACCTAGCAGGATTCGGAACCTTCGGATGGATAATGAGAGCTGCTACACTAGACAAAAAATAATAATGGATATAAACCCTCAAGCCTTAGGGTGTTAAGACAGTAGGAAAAAACTTCCTTTACATATAGATTATTCCGTAGTTGTCTGTTTCTGGTTTTGTTGCAGCTCTCCCTGCACCACGTCATATCTGTCAGCATCTGAGAGCAACACGGAGCACTGCTGCTGTGTAGCGCTGCAGTTCCTTTCCAGAGCTCTACCCGTACTCAAGCAGCATGCAGATATATATCTCAGTCCAGCACAGGTTGGCACAGACAGCTGTGCTGCTGTCCTCCCCACAGCCAGACAAGGGCTATCTCCTACGTGGAAGCCACCAAACTACTGGAAGCATTCAGCCCAAGTGAGCAGGTTCTGCTGCAGTGCAGGACTGCCTGCATTCGGCTGTGGCAAAAGAGCTCGGATCACTGTGCACCGTTCAGCAGTGTAGGCCTTGGTTAACCAAGATAAGATGATGGCACATCTGGGCTGATACTGTATCATCTGCACACTGGGTTATCGGTCCCAAGAAATGGTGACAAGGTCACAGTAAAGAAAGCTTTCAAAAGACCCCATTATGTTGCTCCCTTGGGGCTTTCTGTGGACCAGAGCTAATCTTTAGCTAGAGGATACTGTACAGCTTGATCAGTTTCTGTCCTGTACAGGCCTAGCAGCAGCCCACTCATAAACAGGATTCCAGACAGTCAAAGCTCTGCTATCTGCTTCCATCAGTACTGAATGCCGTTACCCAAATCAGCCAAATGCCCATTCAGCTGGGCATGCGGGGGTGGGAGAAGCTGCTAATAGCCCAGCCAGAACACTTGAGGGGGAGAGGCTGACCTGAAAAGGATTGTTCATGATATTCAAACGTTATTTACAGTAACACAACCGTCCACAGACAGGGCATTGTTCGCCCTTGACAAACAGCCCAGCAATTCCCCAAGCCACCAGTCCCAACAATGGAACTGACGCACGTGACTGGGCCAGAGCAACACGTCAGCCACCCCTGGGCCTCCCTCCTGGAGCCAGCTGGCAGATCGCACAGATTCCTCCCAAACAGAGGGTGCCACTGTTAGTGTTGGAGCATCACAAACACAAAGCTCAGCCCATGGACAGGAACCGTACCGAGCGCAGCCAAAATTAACTACCAGCCTCCTACGCTCTGTGGCCAATCCAGGGACTGCAGCCAGCTGTCCAGTGTGGGGGGAGCGAGACCACCTGCAGCTACAACGTCCAGAACTAACCTTCCCACTGAAAAAGACACAAACCAAAAGCAGGATGCACCTAGCCCAGGGGCTGCAGCACTTCCAGCAGGCCCAGTGTGCTGGGCAGCCATCGCATACCTGAGCCGTAAGGGGAGCAGGAATGGCATGGGCTCTTATTTCTCCTTCGTAGATTTTTGGACTAGTATAGGATATTTAATTATTTTACGTCAAATTCATTTTGGAATTCTTCCTGTGAATACTCTTATTTGGCTACCTGCTCCAGCAGCAAAGCCAGACCCCAGCATGGGATTCACTGCCTCACCACCTGCCAGGACCTCTATAAAAAGGGCAGGTTTGGAAGAGATGGAGCCATAATGGGACAACAGGCAGTGGGGATGTCTGACAAGAGATGGGCAGGAATATGCCACTCAAGCTGAAATACAGGCACCTTAGTGGGCAAATATGAGAGCAAGATTGTACAGCATTACAGCTGCCTGTCTGTCTGTAAGCAGACAAATTTCCTCTCACGATGTGAGACAGTAAGGCTCCCAAAGCAGCCTGCTCTGTCCATAATCAAGCACAGCTGCCAACCTCACAATGCCTCCAAGCATCTGAGCATAGTGCTGGACGGGCAGCCTGATTACACTCCCACCGTGTAACACTGCCACTTGTGGGCCCTGAGCAGGCTATCCCGTCACCAAGCGCCGTACGCTAACTTCATGATGTTTTGTGAGCTCTGACAAAGATAAATGACAGACAGACTGTCGGTTAACACCAGTTAACACAACTGATGACAGAGCAGCAGGCCTTACACAGCCAGCTGGGAAATCTGAAGAAATGCAGACTGTAGGCAGAAAATACTCAAGCTATGCTTTAACAGCCGCTTGTCACATCGACAAGAATATTCTCAATGCTGCTCACCCTTCCCCTACGCCGTTTAAAGGTACTCCAAGGCCGTACCCTGCTGCCTCCTCCCGCCGTGCCGGCGGAGGCAAGGCAGAGTACGTCACTAAGCCCCGTGAGCCATCAGGATCAGCTCAGCACAGCCGCACAGAAGGCGTTCCGGACCCCCCTCCCCGCCGCTGCCCACGCCGCACACCACGAGGCAGTTCCGCGAGAGCCACGTCACTGCGGCCCTTCCCTCCGCCCGCCGCCAATCGGCGCCGGCCCAGCACGACCTAGCGCAGCGCACCGCGGCCCGTCCCGGGCCCCGCTCTCCCCACGCCGCCTGGCGCGGATCGCTGGCCGAACGCGGGCTCCCCGCCCGCCCCGCACCGCTCTGCCAGCGCGGCCCGGCCCGACGGAGCGGAGCGGAGCGGAGCGGGGCGGGGCCTCCACGCCGCCCTCCGCCCGCCCGCCCCCGGCCCGCTCCTTCGGGCGCCGCCGTGGCCGCACCTTGAGGTTGGCGGAGGGGCCGCTGGAGGAGCCCGGCGGGGCGCCGATCTCGTACTCGCCCGTGACCAGCGTGTCGCGGTGGATCTCCTCCCGCAGGCACTTCCGCGCCTTGCCGGGCAGCTGGAAGGAGATGGGCCGCGCCGGGCCGGCCAGCAGCAGCAGCGCCAGCAGCGGGGCCAGCCTGAAGCGGGGGCGGCCGGGCGGCGGCAGAGGCATGGCGGCGGCTCCGGGTGCGACGGGCCGGCCTCCGCCACACGTGACCGCGCCGCCGCCTGCGTCACGGCGGAGGCGCGCGGGGCGGGGCCGGGCCCCGGCGGCCGTTGGCGTTCGAATGTGCGCCGCGCGCGCGCCCGCTGAGGCGCTGTGGGGGTTGGGGGGGGCGGCCCCTCATGGCGGCCCCTCATGGCGGCGGGGGGGGGGGGGGGTGATGTTCATGGAGTTAGCGAAACACGCGTTCACGTACAGAGGTGCGCACTGAGGATGGGCACGCTCGAGCTCGCAGGGCTTTCCCTGCGGTTTGGTGCCTCCCAGGTCTCTCACTGGAGGACGTGCTCGCTTCTTAACTGTACGCGTATATTATAAATTCCCGAGTGATTTCTCCCGTCTTCTTCAGCCAAGAAAAAAATTGTAGTATCAGATGTCTCAGTTCTTCGGATCCACGCCGTGTAAAAACAAACAAACAAACGAAAGTTTTTTTTATTTCTATCGACTAACGAAAAAATACAGTTTTTCTGTATCCAAAACATCACTCTTCCTCTCTGACCAGAATTTGTCTTTAGTAACAATTGGTAATCAAGAATCGCTGCAAATTTCAATGTTAAGAGGCTTAGAGCAGTGGACTTCATGCCGCAGTGTTCGTACGCAGATAGCAAACAGAACCTTCATGAATAAAAGCCCATCTTAACCTTCATTTAAACAATATTTTAGGGGAATGCAATTTTCATTAGCGTTGCAACGTATCTTTTATGTGAAGATCAGCTTTGCTCAAATATTCAGACCGTTACTTTATGATTTAAAGTGGGATTTCTGGACATTTGTTGCACATCTCAATACATCTTTTTTTTTTTTTTTTTTTTTTTACTCAGTTTTCAAACCTTTCCCTAGTTGGACAATCACATTAGTTTGAAGTTCAACCTTAAAAATAAATAAATGTTTGGCTGTTCCTGCAGTATGTCAAAGTATATTTGCACAATGAAAACATTCCTTCCATTGCAGCTCTTAAGGCAGAAATAGATACTATTTCACAAGCTTAAAGAAATATAGATTACTAGAATCTGAAGATATGAAATGTTGTAATGTTCTACCACCACATTCCCGATGAGACACGCACATCACGACAGATCTCCAAGCTGAACATTCCTTATACCAATGATATGTACCCAGTCTTCTAGCAAGTTTAAAACATTCAATGCAGTCTTATTATCTGGGGCAAAAATTGGAGAAAGAGTCTCATTCATGTTAAAGTAATCCTATTTTCTAAAACCAAAATATGAAGTCAACTACTGATGAGAAAATATTTAACAATCCCTTCTTATTGTGTCTATTTCATCATGGTACATTTTTAGATGAGTTACATCCATGACCGACAAATGTATCATCGTTTCTGTTTTAGCTTCTCACGGATTAATGCATTATGTTTTAAACTGCCATGCACACATTCAGTTCTAATTATAAAATTGTATCATACATGGTTTTGTGCGTTAGCATGTTGCGAAAGAAAGCAGTCCCTGCTCGTTGCAGGGGAGTCTGACTAGATGACCTTTAAGGGTCCCTTCCAGCTCAAACATTTCTATGATTCTATGGACTGCTGAAAGTCTCTTTAAAATCCCCACCTCCTCACACTTGAAATGCTTAAAATGCAACGGGGCAGTCTTCATTTTGTGCGCAAAGTAACATAGCAGATGGAAAGCGTTTTAAGATCCTTTCAGCTGCGGGTTTAGAAATAACAGTCTTGCAGGGACATGCCTTAACATTTCCACATATTCAAAGCTGGCAAAATGAAATACTTCCTGTAATTCCGAATCATTTAGCAGATGAAAAGAAGAGATTGATAACTCATTACACAACTTTCAGGATGAAACGATGACCTATTTTAGCGTAATTTGCTGTTACACATTGTACGAGCTTGGCAATTAGGTAAAGGCAGGTATCATTTCTCACTACCATTCCTCTATAGACAGATGAGCATATACCCAAAGAAAATATTACCTTATCATCTCCCAAACATAACATATTGATAGAATTTAAACCATTTTGTTTATTGTATACATTTTATATTTTTAAATAACCCTAGCACTGTTTCATTGCTATCTTGTAATTAAGAAAGCAGTGAATTACTTGGCTTTCAACCCTGAACTCACAAGGAAGTACTGGAAAAAAAACTAGTGTTTCTGTAGTTTGAAGCAACAATGATCAGTGAGAAAATATAGCATTTCCCACAGAACTTGCAACTGTTTTCTTGACTGAAGAAGAAGTTAACAGATTGTTGGCAATAACCATTTTTTCGCCACACTTAAACATGTCTTTTATCCATGGTGAATTGCAGAAAACAATCGTCTGTTTCCTTGAAACAATGTGTAGAAATGTGTACAAATGAGGCAATTAGTCATTTTTTTTCTTGCTTCTGCGTCAGCTGCTTTGGCTTCTCAGCATCTTCTTGGTTTTCACAATGAAAAGTTAAACAGTTTTCTTCTTAAAACTATTCTAGAGTTGTGTGCACTTTTGCAGTCTATGTTGCACCTAGCAACCTACTACCAGCTACTGAGACACTTCCGTAAACCATTCAGTGTTTCAGTTAAACATGCAGAATTATTCACTCACTTTTGGAAAGTGCAAGGCTTCTCCCTCTAAGGGGCTGTATTTGAACTCAAAGCCAAGATATAACCATCACAGGCCCCATCATGGTCACAATCCAGATAGGGAGATCATCCTGTCAACTAAAAATAAAGCCGTAGTTTAACAGCCATAAATCACTACTGCTATACCTCCCCTGTAATCTGTCCCAGAGACTTCAGATATTGTGTCCCAGTCACACAGCAAAATAAACTGCATTTTAATGAGAAGCATGTAGTGAAATAGCCATTAGACATCAATAGGAGAAGCACATGTGGTAATTCTAGCTGCATTTTACATGAAGATACAGCTATTGTTACAACATATTTATACACATCTGTTTCCATTACACTGAGTTTTGCTTGAAACACTATATATACAGGACTTAATCTAAAACACAAATTCATTCGGGGAACTGAAACATCCTTCATCAAAGATAGTGCAGATTCAATCACGCACCAACCACTTTGAGGAACTCATACTACTTCTCATTTGCTCCCCGCTCCTAGCTGGCGCCAAGCAGGTTTCCAGCAATAGCCACAGCACAGGCCTGCAAGGCTCCTTCCTGGCTTTTTGAGGAAATCCTCTCTTTACTTCCTGGGAACTTTTACCCACTGCCCTCCTGAAGTTCAAGACTTGGTTCCTCTTTCCATTTCCAAGCCCTGTTTCTCCAGCTGCCTCAGCACAGGAGCTCACAGCCAGCACCTGCATCAAGACAAACTTGTTCTGCAGACACCAATGGACAGCCCACCTGGAAGCTCCCACCCTCTCCAGGCCTACCACTGCCCTCCTTTAACCTCTGCAAGGAACGTGCCTGCTGCTCAGGGAGGGAATGAAATTGTTGTTTACACAGACTTTCAAGAAGCTGTACAAAACATTGCATGCAATTTTGTTACGTAAGCCACAGCTCTTAAAAACTACAGAGGCTTGGGGTACCGTCATGTTTTAACAGGCAAGCCCTCCAGTGTTATGTCATGCCATTAATTTTGTTTCATTTGTGGAATGTGCTGCAGTCTCAGGACAAGAGCCCTACTTTTTCTTTAAAATCTAAAGCTGAGTTTCTTCTGATCCTTCTGTATCTGATGGAGCCTGGGGACATAGCCCCTTTCCAAGAGATGGAAATAAAGATTTTACTCTCGAGACAAGGCCGTCTCACCCTGAAATAGACATCTAAAAATGATGGGATTAAATGATGGGAGTTTGGTTTCTTCAAACCAAATGGGAGTTTGGTTTCTTCAAACCAAACTTATGCTGAAAACAGAGTTTAATCAGCTGTTATATTGTGTACTGCTGCTCTGCATAAACCGGAGCAGTATCCTCACCCACGAAACAAATAATTGAACTAAAAAAACGTGTATCAATAGCACCTCAAATAAGGGGTGGTTGGCTGTGCCAGATGCACATCCCTGCAGATCTCTCACATATCACTGCTGACTTTTGGGCGCACTGTGGCCCCAGGAACAGATCCCTCTGACCAGCTACTTCATTGTCCTCTCTGACAGTGGCTGCTGATAGACATGGGAAAGGAGAATAGAAAAGGTCACAACAAAAAGACAGAACAAATTTGCTCTACCATCACATTTTTAATAGTTAGATCTAGCCAAAGGACCTCAGAAGACTCACTTCCCTTTTTACAGCATATACTGACTTTTAAAAATGTGTGCTCTCATCAGCCATAGAAATTTCAATTTTTTTTTAATATTGCAGAATTCTTCACTTAAATCCCTTCCTCTCTAATTGTCCAATACCTGTAAAGGCGTTTCCATAAATCAATTTCAGCTTTTCATAACTGAACACTGAGCTGTCACAAAACTTGCCCTTCAGTTGTTCCTGATGGGAGAGCTGCCAAAACTGCACTCAAGGAAGATGGCTGCCAAGGTGTGGGCAAACAGCGGCCGATGGAAGTATCTGAGCAGGTGTGAGGAAAGGTTCATGTGTGAGTGTGTTTAAAAACGCCACTTCCCAAATCATCCCCACTTAAGACAAGTTGTGATTTCAGTAGCATTTTTAAAAGAGCAATTCTGAACTGAATTCTTCACGTACCCTTCCAGAGAAACAATCGCGTCAAATGTAATGTAAAAAATAGCCAGAACCTAAAAATCAATATTTTTGTGTAGGCTTTGGACACGATAGCAGTAAACATTTTATGTGTAGGACGCTTGAAGTCTTTGCGTTATTCTATTATGGTGATGATTAAATGTCAAATACAGTTTGTTAGAACAGAGGCTGTACTTCTTCAAGGGCTGATTTTAATAATTCTAAGCTTCTCAGCTATTTAACATTTGTATATGTTCTCAGATCCTTTCTCCTTATACGTAGCAAGTGAGTGCAAGAACACTAGGAAAGAAACAGCGAGATAGGAAAGAGCATGAATCCCTATTTTAAACACAAAACTAATCTCAGCCATAACTATGGAGCCACTGTTTCTCAATGATAATATTCCTATATCACCTGGAAATAATAAACACAGGACATTTATACGCAGGGACGCTATCTATTTTAAATATATCTTCACACTAGGGACAAATTAGGTGCAATGGACAGTACCAATCCAGGCTCTCCATTGGAGACAGTCGGATGAATTCTTTCAGTCTGACATTATCTTTTCATGCTCAAACAGCCTTGTTGGTTATTTCAAGAGATACGTGAAGAAAGTGCAACTCATAAGAGTGACCAGCATCTAACTAAGGGTTGAAAAAAAAGTCATATGTATCAACAATAGAGCAGTTGAATGCCACTCAAATCACCAGAGCTTGGAAGGAAGCTTGGCAGCAAAGAAGGCAGTTAGATTGGATGTTTATTGGATGGCTTCCATCAGCTGCACTGCTTGAGTGCTGGATTATAAATATTTCCCCTTGTGAAAAGGAGAAGTTGGCTGGATGGACACTGAATCAGCAGGACATATTCTTATCCTCGGCAGAGATTGGTTTGTAAGAAAGCAGGAATGGGAAGCATTGAATTAGGCCTGGGAAGTCCCTTCTCCCCACAGGCACATGAGAAGCGAACTTATCCTTGGAAGCTAGTCAGCATGGCACGTGGGCAATGGGAATATTAATAACTCTTCTAAGGCAAGACTTCTTGCTCTGTGGAGGAGCATGGCTCACCAAAACCACAACCTCTGCAGCCGCTCAGTGCAGATGGGCAACTTCTGCATTGCAGAGTTCCTTTTGCGAGACCAAGTTGGTGAGATGCAAGAGGCATCTCAAAACTCAGGTAGGAGGTACCTCAAGGGTACTGATTTTCGTGCAAATGTACACAGACAAAAAGTGCCTCCTAAACTTTACACCAAAAACTGATGGGCCTTGCTAGCCCTTTCAGTGGGCTGGGCTTAGTGAGCATCAAAGACATGAATGACAATTGCACGCAGCACATGAGATGGAAAAAGAGTGTTCGTAGTTAGGCCTTTCGGTGTGCAGTGCAAGGCTTTCCACCTGGAGGGAAGGGAAAACTAGGTGACTAAGATGGATAGAAAGTGCATAATAGTTCATCTGTGCTGCAGCATGGCTGGGGGTAGCTGAGAAGGGTCAAGTGAAGAAGTAGTGGACATCTCCTTTGCCCTGCAGTGTGCATGAGAAGACCCCCAGCAGCCTTCCCGTGACGAGAAGGGTACAGGAGAGGTGTCAGGTTGTGGGTCAGTTCTGGTATTGGTGCTAGTTTTGTGCAAGAGGCTGTGAGTCACCACAGCAATTCTGGACTGGGGGAGTTTCCAGGAGCCCGAGGCTGAAATCCCCAGGGATGTCAGTCTAGACAGGGTGCTCTTCCCTTTGACCTCATTGGGGGCCTCAGCTTCCTCTTTATGCGAGTAATGCCAGCTACCAGGACAGGTTATTTTGAGCTACAGAACAGTTATGAAAGAGTAATGTGCTGAAGGTTTGAGGGAAAAGATGCTCTTGCTGTAAGCATCCTTTTCAGACAACTTTTGTGCTAGGCTGTTCCTTGACACTGCTGACAGGAAAGAATCTGTATTCCTGAAGTCTTCTAAGAAGACTCAAATAGCCACAGAAAGGCTCCTTGCCTGACGCCAGGCGAGAGATCATTAAATAAACTCTAATTCCCCTAGGATAACTGGAGGGAAATCCCAGACATTAAGTCTTCCGTCAAGTGACGTAAAAAGGATTGCAAATTAATCCTGCTGCCCATTCATCTGATCACAGCCTAGCAATGAATACCAGTCCTCCGAGTAGCTCTGGGGAATCCCAGCCCCTACCACCTGCTCTCCTGATCTTTTTAACAAATGTCCCTGATACTTATTGCTCACATGTTACTCCTCTCATCTCTCAAGAGCTGGTGTGCAGGACAAGGCATGAACTGAGTGTAGTGAGAGCTACAGCTGGAAACACCAATGCTTCCTGCGTTCACTCTTTTGAATCAAGGGGCTTTGAGTGCTGCAGAAGTGACATGGGCTTCAGCACCAACACACAGAAGGTGGGCTTTGGTATACAGTCACATGAAGACTCTTGATTCCCAAACACCCCTTCGGAACTGCTTCAGAGTACACAAAAATATCAGATGCCGCTTCTTGAACCCCACTGTGCCTGTGTGCGTGCACATGTCCCTTGGTCTTACACCAGCCAACGGAGAAATAGAGAACAGAGCGCAGAGCAACGTGCTCGTTGTTATGCATGGCCTCGTTTGACCCCTGGATTCCAGCATAATTCCTCAGAAAACCCAGCAATCAGTGAGATAAGATAATAGGCACTGACAGATAGAGACTTGAATGAGGCAAAGAATGTCCCTGAGAAAACCGAGCAGCCTCCAGGTGGGCTTGGCAGTCAGGACGGCACCCTGTACAACAAGACCCTCCTCTCGTCCCACTGTTTCTCCCTTCATCCCCACTGAGCTATTCAACTCCAGGAGCTTATGTGGAAGATGAACAGATTTCATTTGCTCTGTGCATGCCTTGGGGTATTTTTGATCCCAGAGCGAGGAGCTGCTGCTGTGGCTGCCCGGCTTGCTCCTTGCTGTGCTGCTATATATATCTGCAGCGCCTGGCTTGAGGAGCTGCCAGGGATTGGAGCCACCTCTGAGCACAGGTACCCAGTGTGTTGTGTGACAGAGGACGGGCGAAGGTGGCAGAACTCCAGAGGACAGGGTGTAAATTAACTTCACGAGTGGGTGTGTGTTTCTCAGACCAGGAATTTTAAACCTCTGTCCTTTTTTGTTGTTGTTTTGTTTTGTTGTTTTCCTGTAAATAATAATTAACATTGAGACTTTCTCCAGAGCTGTTGTTGTCTTCAGAGTGTTTAACAAATATTAATAACCAGCCCACCTTCCCAAATCTTCACCCTGCCAGCTGAAAGAGGATGAAAATCAGCTCCTGAGAGTGGGATTCTGAAGCATACACACATCCACGTGAACATCAGGGAAAGATGTGCCCAAGGTCACAGAGCAGGGCAATGTCTCTGCAGGGCAGACGGCTGTGTTCCTGGCTGCCTTCTCTGCGTTCAGAGCAGTAAACCAAACAATAAAAGTCTCCACTGCAGTCTCTCTTGTTGTCGGGGAATGGCTCAGGCCTTATCTGGGTGTATAAACACAGATGTCAGCAATAGTTTTGCAGCTTTTTGGTCTGGTTCCGTTTTCCAGTTCATTTCTCAGAGGGCCTGAGCCTCCAGGCACACTCTGAATCAGCACTACAGAGCCGGGGGCTCCCCGGGGCTGCACAGCCACCGGAGGCACAGTGGAGCTGGCCCGTGAGGGTCACCCCCAGGGGACAGCAGCTCTGGCTGTTCATGAGGAACATGAAAAGCTCTCGGGAAACGCCGCTGCTCCAGCACCCCCTGCGTAGGGTCAGCCTGTGTCCAGGTGTTTGAGCTGCCCCAAAAGGGATGAGGCGTGAAGCCAGGCTGTTGCCACCGCCTCCACATCCACACGTCTGTCCCTGCAGCCACACACCAACCTGGCGGGTGGATTTTACTTGAAAGCTCTGGCAGCCCGTGCCACTGATGGCAGAGCCCTGAGCTGCCTTCCTCTGTCTCCCTGGAGTCCCTGTGCAGACGTAGGCACACGTCACCGCCTGCTCTAATTTTATCCACGTTTGATGGAAGAGACTAACTGAGCAGTGGGGAGGCAGCTATTTTGGTTTTCTCTGTGGCTCTGGGTTATATAAAGCATCCTGCCATGACCTGCATTGCTCAGGAGCTGCTTTGCTTTCCCCATCGCGGCTGCCACCAAACACCAGCTCGAGTGCTCGCCTCAGTTCCCACAGCACCCGTGCATGGGGCATGCAGCTGTGCATGTGTACAGCATCCACATGTGCCACACGCGTGGCATCCAGCTGTCACATGCGTGGCTTCCAGCTGTGTCCCAGGTGCACCGTGTCCCACGCATGCGGAGGGAGCCTGTGGCAGTGAGATTCACAAGTGGCCATCTGTAGGGGGAGAGGGGGTTTTTGCTCTTCTGTGTGGTTATAACTGTGCCGATGCCTGCAGTACGGGCACTACCCACACAGCAGCACTTTGCGTGGGCACTGCCCCTGTCCCCCCACGTGGCGTGGGAGCGGCTCCGTTAGGTGGCAGCAGCAGCGGCACCTCCAATGCGCAATCCCCAGGGCTTCTCCAGTAGCTCGGCTCCCCCACGTCATGTACGGCGTGGGGGGGATCCCAGCCCTGACAGCAGCACCCGGCCCCACGCAGAGGCTGTTTCCCAACTGCAGGGAGCGGAGCCTGGCTCCTCCGGTGGTTTTGTCAGCGATGCTGCAGTGCCTGAGGCTGGGAGGAAGCACAGGGGGCCAGAGGCTTGCTGGGTTTGGAATTTTTGGAAGGAGACAACGTGACTGGGACTCCCTTCTCCTCCCCTCTCTGGAGCAGGCAAGCCTGCCAACATCTGGGTTATGCGCTGGAGGGAGTGCTGGGGAATGCCTCTTGTTTTTGTTTCTTGCGCAATAAGCAAATTTAATAGCACAGTGTAGATTTGGAAGCTAAAGTAATTATGACGTGTCACAATATAATTGCAAACACCCCACTATCTGTGACTCGTGCCCTTCCCTGGCTCCAAACATGCTCCCCCAGATCCCATTCCCACCTGAAAACAGCCAAGCCCTGCTTTCCCCAGTGAGCTCCCCAAAGTTTCGTGCTCCCTTCTGCAGCTACTTCACCCCCAGCCACCGTCTCCCTTATGACCCCTGAGGCCAGGCCGTGGCACCCCTTGCTCCCACACAGTTCCCGCACTGCCGGACGCACTCACTTCCTAAAGAGTCACCTCCCTGGCAGGCGGCCGAGCCTCCGCACCTTGACACAGTCACTGCCGGGGCAAGTCAACCTGCAGGGCGCGGGGCCGTGCCATCCTTATCACACTGTGTGCCCACGGAGAGATGACAGCGGAGCTGCCCTGTGGGGCACTGGGACCTGTGTCCACCCTGCATGTCCCCCATCCACGCTGCCACCAGCAGCTCATCAGCTTCGCGGTCTCTTCCCTCTGACATATGCTCCCTGGGGCAGTATCTCGAGAGCCCTGGGAAACCACCAGGAGCCGGAGCCACCACCAGGCGTGCGTGTGGCTGCGTGCATGTGTGCACGTCAGTGAGGAGGAGGGAAGGATGTGAGCGCTGCAGGCACTGAGTGGCCAGTACAGGCTGGCAGGCAGGGATGCCGCTCCAGTAGGAAGTTCAGATGTTTCTCAACAGTCGCGACAGTGGAGAGAGAGAGAAAAGTTGGAGGATGGCTGCAGCCCAGGCTGCAAGGTGGGCGGATTCAGACTGAGTGCAGGGCTTGGCTGTGTGAGCTTGTGCCCAGGCGGTGTCACCTTGGGTAAAGCTGCTGTGCACCATGCAGGGGCCACTGAAAACACCAGGACCAGCACTGAGTGAACAGGAGGTGCACAAAGAAGCTTAAATGCTTCCGGCAGTGAAAATATTACAGGATCTGGATAAATGGGAAAACAGCCAGTCACCGTCCTGTCAGCTCTGTCAGCCACAGTAAATGTGCCCAGATATGCAGAAGGGAGGGGAAAGCAGCACTGTGCCCCCCTAGCTCAAATCCAGCACACAGTAACGTCTGTCACAGCAAGGCAGTTCAGTGCAGAACAGCGTCAGGCTTGGACTCACAAAGGCTCTGCCCATAACTGGAGCCCTATTAACTCGGGGCTTCTGTGTGGCCATGGTTACACCGTTTTGGTGCTCTTTGAAGTGGTCTGAGCGATCCCAGCTCTTCAGCATTCATTCACATCCTCCCCACGGTGCTGGCACAACAGCTTATGTACCTGTGTGGCAAGCCAGTTCCCAGAGCTGATCTAGCAGAAAAGGGACTGGGTTGTGTTGTTTTAGGGCTGCCCTCCCACATGAGTCGCTTAATGCTGAGCTGCAGGGCAGTGCCATACTCCCCAGCTTCTCTCTGACCTATGGCAGCTGATGTGGGCCCAGGTGGCTACCAGCACCTTGGTGGCCCAGGCCCGGCTGCTGCAGGTTCGCTTGTCCCAGCCCTTTGGCACCGGGCTGCCTCACGATGCCGCTGTGAGCAGTTTCACCTTTCTCAAATGGCGAGGTGCTAACTGACAGCAGCAAGGGGTTTTCTGCTGAGGTGGCACAAGGGAACAGCTTTGTGTGGGGAGGGCTGAAGGCTGGGTCTGGGAAGGGGCTCTGACAGCTGCCCTTACGGACAAGTAACTTGGCAAAAGAAAGTGCTCAGTTTTCACCCAGGCAGCGGACGTGTCCTCCTGTGGGCAGCACAAGGAAGAGCTGGGGCAGGAGGGCCGCAGGGGGATCCTAGGCTGCACTGCTGAATCAGTGCCGTGAGATGCCTCATCCCCCCTGAGCCTCTCACCCCACGTCACAGCCCGGCTGGCCCACATGCTGCAGGGCAGGGCGGGCTCAGGAGCCAGCAGCCGGGGCAGGGCTGGGCTTGAAGCAGTGCTGCATGGTGAGCCCTGTCCTTTGCCCTGGGTGAGGCCTCGTGGCTGGCAGGGCTGTGACACGGCAGCTATCTGGGGTCACCAACAGACAGAGGGTACAGCACGGCTACCCAGCTGACAAGGATGGTTGGACAGCCCCATTGCCCGCGTGCCAATCCTGCTGAATTAACTGCAAGCCACTCCAGCGCAGCTCCTGCCATTGGCCACCCACCCTCTGCATTTCCACGTGGTGGCCGTGACCACGCAGAGCTCCTCTCACACAGGGATGGCCTGCCGGAAGGCAGTGCCGCAGGCCTGCCCCTGGGAAGCAAACATTAACTGCAGCCCCACCCTTTCCTGCCCTAGGCGGCAAGGCAAGGGGATCCTCAATGCATGCCGTGTTCGCAGACACGGGCGTGGGACAGGAACTCGTAAAATAGCTGGGGTTGAACCCGCTGCCCTCCACCTGCCAAAACAAACAGAGCTGATGCAAAGCCAACAGTGGTGACAGCAGCCTGGCTGCTAGCGAGGGCTGGGCGGGCAACTGCCTTCCAGTTTGCTGGCCTCAGCAGATCGGGGCAGGAGCTGGTGCTGGGAGTTCCCAGCCCCGGGGGTGCCCGCTGCTGTGGTCGGGCACCCCAGCAGTTCCCTCCTACTGCTCTCCTTATGCAACACCCGGCGCCGATGCAGCGCTTGGGCCTCAGGGCAGACCCTAACTGGCGTCAGCACCCGCCTGGCCCAGGTGCTCGGGGAAATGCCTGTGGGCAGGCGGCCCCAGCACAGGGCTTCGCCTCTGAGGGCTTCGGTTGGCGTGCGGCGTAGGGGAGGAAGCTGATGTCAGAGGGAAGGGCACCCGGTGCTCTGTGGCAGGGAGGGGGCGGCCAGCAGGAGTGCTCAGGAAGGAGCCTGGGCTCTGGCGGGCACCTGCACAACGCACACAGCAACACCTCACCTGGGTGCCGGGCAAAGCGTGCCTGGTGGCTCTGGAAGGCATTGCAGAGGGCAACACGAGGAGGGTAGGGAAGGGAAGGGCACGGCCTCCACCCCTCAGGACCAGACAAAGCCGTGATGAATTACAAGGCACATTTTGGTTTCTCCCTTTCACTCTGTGGCTCCTTTTCCGGGGTTCCCTCGGCCACGCAGTTCAGGCCCACACTACAGCGGCTGGGTAATGGGCACCGCCGAGCTGCCGCAGGCCGCTGCCAGGCCAGGCCGAACACCTGATCCGGGTTAAAAATAAACACAGTTTTTCAGCAGGATTATTTTTATCCCGGGCCCGTTTCTCCCGACGCGGTACCAGCCCCAGCGCAGCGCGGCAGCCCCGCGGGACGGCCGCTCATTCCCACTCAGGGTGAACCGCCCGTGGGCGCACCGACCCCGGGCGGCCGAAACCCCCGCGGCGCTCCCGGCCCGGGGCCGAGCCGAGCCCGGGGAAAGCCCCTCCGGGAGCCGGGGACCGCCCGGGCACAGCGCCCGAGGGAACCGAGGCCGCCGCGAGCCGCAGCCCGACCCCGGCCGCCGCCTCCCAAACAAACAACAGCCGCTCCGCTGCCACGGCGACCGAACCTCACCCTCCCCCGCTGCCATGGCAGCGGAGCTCCGCCCCTCCCGCAGAGGCTGACGCCGCCGCCTGCGTCGCCCGCGAGCTCGGGGAGGGCGGGGGGGGGGAAAAGCTCGGTGACGTCGCCGGTCCGTTACTACGGCAACCACGCACCGACGTCAACAGGTTTGTGTGTTTTCAACGTTCCGCCGTCTCCCGGCAACGTCAGGCGGTCGGCCCGGCCCCAGCAACAGCACCGGGATTGGCCGGGAGGGGCGACGGGCGGGGCCGGGGCGGCCACCCCGCCCCTTCCAGCCGCGGCCCCGGGACTGCGGGCGGCCGCCCGGCGCCCGGCGGGGCGGGGCGGGGCTGCGGCGGCGGGCGGCTCGGGGGCTCGTGCCGCCGTCAGCCCGGCGCTCCGCCGGGGCGGGCGGGCAGATACGGGGAGGCCGCGGCTCGCCCCGCACGGTCGCTGGGTGCCCCCGGAGCGAAGGGAGTCCCGCGGTTCCTGGAGGAAGGCGGGGAAGCCCTGCAAATGGTGCCCAGAAGGCAGGCTGCCGGTGGAGGGCTCGAGCTGGGCCCTACCGCCTGGCTTGTAAGGGTGTATTTCCGTCCGACCCCGTGCGTGGACGTGCCTGGGTAATGGCGACAGCCTCTGCTCTCCGCTGGAAGCGGTGAGCAGCAGTTGGGCCTCTGCTCGCTGTGCGGGGCTCGAGCGGAGCACCTTGGCCGAACTGCACATCTCCCGTGCTTGGCAGCTGTTGCAGTCGCGCCAGTATTGACTCAAGATCACACAAAAGGTTTCCCCCTCCCAGCAACACCCCCCAGCCAAAGCAAACTGCGTGGCAAGCCAAGGTCCTGGGAAGGATCAGGGGACTGGACGGGCTGTTTGTATGCATCCCTTAATGGAGCTGTTAACCCCAATCCTTGTAATTATGTTGAATTTTGTACTCAGTACATTTCTTAAATACCTAAGGAATCTCAAGTTCCTGGGGCTTTCCCCACGTTTTCTCCTTCGAGCCCAGGAGGGCAGATCCCTCGTTGCCTGTTCTTGGGCTTCTTTCCTAGGGTGTCCATCCCTGCAATAGCCAGATACTATGGGAGCTGAGGTCTTTCTGGGCCCAGGGAGGCTGTGTTTGAGCTGACAGTTGTGCTGCAGGGTGGTCCCAGTGTGCTGCTCTCTGGTACCCGAGTAGTGCTGGTAAAGGTGGTGTGGGGTCCTCCTGCCCCGGAGCAGGGCTGCTTCGAGTGGGCAGTGGCAAAGCCTCGGGCTTTTTTTGCCTCCTTCCAGGCTATTTTCAGCCTTGTGATGCCTTGTCCTGGAAATCCCTTTGAGCCATTCCCCAGAGCTCTCTCCAGTCAAAACAATTAGAGGGTTTCTCTCTATCCTGAACCAAACAATCCCCAACATCCTGTCCCTTTCCCCTAGTCCGGTTCGTTTGTTCTCCGCCCAAGGCAAAACCTCCCTTTTCTCATTGATCTCAGTACTTCCTCCTTTGCCACCTTTGTCCCAGTTCCCTCCAGAGCCATGGTGCCAGCAGCACAAGGGAGGGCCCCGGGCCCTACCCAGCCCCCTCACACCCTTATGTAAGCACCGTGACTGCTTGGTCCTGCAGGAAGAGGAGTTTTCACTGCAGAGGCTTCACTTCTAAATACCAAGCAGTTCCCCAGATGGCTGCTCACTTTGCTCCAGGTGTTTTCCCTTCCTCTTGAGGTGGAACAGTGCCCTGGGGTGATAACAGTGGGACGCGCCTGTCGCCTTCCAGACGGTGCAGAGATAAGGGGCTGTGTTGTGCCAGCTCTGTGCAGGCAGCACAAGGAGTCTGGGGACCTTTGTCCTTTAAGATGTTCTGGGTTATAAAATGCTGCTCCTGGGGTCACCGCTGCCAGGAGCTGAGCCAAGGGCAGTCAGGGCACAGGACAGGACGGTGATAGGCAAAGTGCCACTCAGCTTCACCATCTGTGAGCAAGGTGCAGCCTTGTCAGCACTTGGAATGGGCTCAGGTGCCCAGCAGTGCAGCCAGCACCGTGCAGAGAAAGGCGCCGGGCAGAGCGACGGGGCCGGGTGGGACGGATCAACGGCACAGTCTGCGGTTATTGGCGGCTGATGGCATGAGGCTGTGCGACCACGAGATGCCGGGATGTCTCCACTCGCAGTGTTTATTCTTCAGCATGTCCCTGTCACACACCCAGCTGCTGTGATTATTAATTACTATTTATAATTTGCTTTGGGTACACGCTGCAATAAAGGTGGGAGCCTCCTGGCAGCTCCTAGGCTGGGTGTTGGGGCCACAGCTGCAGCAGTGGGGCTCAGTCACCCAATGGAGGCCCCATCACTGCCCCATCAGCTCCAGCACTGCTCTCCTATTTTAACTGCTCCGGAGTCCTGCCGCCAATGACAACATTACAGCCCATCAAGTCTGCGCTGCAGTGTGTTCCAGCGGTTGCGTGGACTGTCTGATGGTGTGGGTGTGCTTTGCTGCCCACAGTGGTGTCCCCATTGCTGGGTTCCCTCCATGCTGTCCATAGCAAGCCATGGAGCTGCAGGGGTGGCTCAGAGCTGTCGGGTGGCTGCCAGAGGGCTGTGCTGCAGCACGAACTTTCCTCTGGTGATCAGCCAGATGTGAGCACAGCCGCCTCCTGCCCCAGGAGGTGTTGTGGGCTGTGGGGGTTGCACTGTTCCTTGTACCTCGGGCACCTCTCTGCTGTGACTTCCCATGCCCAGGCTGTCACAGCCCAGCTTAGGGTGGGGAAGTGTGCACAAGTTCCTGTGTGGCGGTTGGGGGCTGGGGCAGCTTGGTGGAGGGCAGGCAGATGGGTTCCCCCAGGTACCGAGGGCCAGATCCCCACTGGGTGCATGTGATGCCCACACGGGGCCACGGCCATGACCCAGGGCAAAGGGCTCGTGCCTCGCCTGCGTGCAGCCCTGTGGTAGCACTTGCTTCCTCTTTTTTTTTTTTTTTTTCACACCAGCTGTGGAGGCATCGTGTGCACCCCACGTCTGGAGCAAATAACAAACCCACGTCATGTGTTTTCGGTTTCTCAGTTTCCTTGCCCCAGCGGCACGTGCTGGAGATGCGCAGCAGCACCTGGGCACTTTCCGTTCGGTACAAACAGAGTGCCCTGGGTCACCGGCAGAGATAGCAACAGCACGCTGTTGGCACGGGCGCTCAAAAACGTTTGGAGCCATCAGTGGAACGGGTACTCCCCCCCTGCTTTCCAGAAACTTCCCTGGGGGTGCAGCTCGGCCAGAGGGGCACCGGCTGGTTTGCGGTGCATCTTTCCTGGGCCTGCCCGCGATGTGGCAGCGTTGGTGGGGTCACGGCTTCCCCAGCGCCGGCCAGAGCGAGGGGCGGGGGTCTGGGCCAGTCCCAGGGAGGGGCAGCCCTGGCAGCCTCCGAGCGGGTGAGAGCAGCGCTGGCCCCGCGGCCCCTCGCCCGGGAACGGCAGGGCCGTGCGCTGCGGCAGTCCTTGGCTGTCCCCTCGGCGCTGACGGGTAACGCAGAAATAGCAGCTGGCCCAGTTCTCCCGCCCCCGTGGCCCAGATCTCTAAGAACGGAGGTTGCTCGCGCAGCAACAGCAGCAGCGGCATCAGGCGCTGCATTTAGCCCATGAGCTCAAAGAGCGGGAGAGGCTGCCAGCAGGATCCCAGCCTGCCTGGGTGACGCTCCTGCTTGGAGACTGCGCTGCGGGCTCTGTTTGTTGCTGTAAACACGCTGCCGCTGCAGCTTCCCTGTTACTATCTATAGCCGCGATCTCTTGGCTCCCGTGCGAGGCGAGGCTGCGGTCTGGCCGCCGGCTCTGCCTGCCCCGAGCCAGGGCTGCCGACATCCCCGCCGTGGGTGGGTGTCTCCGGGCTTCGCTGCGACGGGGATCAAAACAAAACCCAAACCGGAGGAAAAGGACGGGCCTCGCCCTCGCTGCTCCCCCGGTGCCCCCCTCCCGTGCCCGTGTCCCAGCGCCCGGGGGCTCTCCGGAGGGTTCCGCGGCCCCCGGGGCTGCCCCGCGCCCCTTCCCCGCTCTCCGCGTGCGCGTCCCCGCCGCGCTCCTTGACAGCCCCGCGCGCGGCACCCGGCCGCTGCAGGACACGGGGACGAAGGGCGCGGCGCCCCGCCGCACCCCACGCGTGACCGCGCCCGGCTCCGTCGGTACGGAGCCCCCGCCGGGCAGCTCGGTGCGGGGGGGGGGGGGGGGGGGGTTGCCGGCGGCGGGGGGGCGCCGCGCGGGGTGGGGGAGGGGGGCCGGGGCGGCCCCGTCCCATCGCGTCCCGTCCCGCGCCGCACTTGGCCGCAGCCTGGAGCGCTTCCCGTCAGTCACGCCCCCTCGCACAGGATGTATCCCATATAAGGATATCTGCGTCAGTGGGTTCCCGAGCCCGGCCGTACCACTCCGCGAGGGGGGGGAAAACCCGGAGCCGCTCTCCCCGCCCCGCCCCGCCGCGCTCCCCCCTGCCCCGCCGCGCTCCCCCCGCCCCGCGGTCCCCTCGTTCCCCGCGCTCGGCGGCGGAGCGGGGCGGGCGGCGGGGGCGGGAGCGCGGGGAGAGGCGGACGCGGGCAGGGCGGCCCCCCCCGCGAGCGGGCGTGCTGCGTCCCACGTGACGTAGGCGATTCACGCGGCGGCAGGGTATAAACGGGCGGCGCCGAGCGCTACTCCGGCGGCAGAGGCAGCTCCGGCAGCGGAGAGAAAGTCGCGCGGCGCGGACCGGACGCAGGGACGCAGCCAGCCCCTCTTCGCCTTCTCCCGCAGGGCGCTCCGCTAGCACCGCAAGGCCCCGCACGGCCGCCAAACAGCCGACATGATGTACCAGGGCTTCGCTGGGGAGTACGAGACGCCCTCCTCCCGCTGCAGCAGCGCTTCCCCGGCCGGGGACAGCCTCACCTACTACCCGTCCCCGGCGGAGTCCTTCTCCAGCATGGGCTCCCCCGTCAACCCGCAGGTGAGGGTCGTTGCGCGGCCGCCGCGGGCCTCTGTGCTGGGAGTATTTATTGGGGGATGGGGGGGGGATGGGAGCGGGAGGCGGCGGGGTGCATCTCGGGTCGAGTCGGGACGCTGCGGGACCCGAGGGGTGCGGGTGTGTTCAGCCGGGCCGGGGCCGGCGCGGGGAGCGGGGCGGGGGGGAGCTGGGGTCCGGGCTGCGCGTTGCGGCGGGTGTGTAAAGCGGCTTCATTGATAAAAACGCGAGTTCATTGAGGAGACTCCGGAGCGGCGCCTGCGTCAGCGCGGACGTCAGAGATATTTATATCGGGCCGCTCTCGTGCGGAGCGGCGCTGGCGGCGCGGCCCCGGGGGCGGCGGCGAACGGCACGGAGGGGAGTGCTGACCGCAGTCCCCCCCCCCCCCCCCCCCACTGTGTCCCGCAGGATTTCTGCACCGACCTGGCCGTGTCCAGCGCCAACTTCGTGCCCACCGTGACGGCTATCTCCACCAGCCCCGACCTGCAGTGGCTGGTGCAGCCCACCCTCATCTCCTCGGTCGCCCCCTCCCAGAACCGCGGGCACCCCTACGGCATCCCGGCGCCCGCTCCCCCCGCCGCCTATTCCCGCCCCGCCGTGCTGAAGGCGCCGGGCGGACGCGGGCAGAGCATCGGACGAAGGGGCAAAGTCGAGCAGGTGAGCGGGGTGCGGGGCTCGGGGGGGGGGGGGGAGCCGGGGTTGGGAGCGGGGCCGGGGCCGCGGGGCGGGGTGTGGTGGGTCTGGCGGCCGCGCTGACCGCCCTCTGTGTCCGCAGCTGTCCCCGGAGGAGGAGGAAAAGAGGAGGATCCGCCGGGAGAGGAACAAGATGGCAGCGGCCAAGTGCCGCAACCGGCGGCGGGAGCTCACCGACACGCTGCAGGCGGTGAGTGCCGGCCCGGGATGCCGGGGACTGTGGGGCGGGGACCCCCACCCCCCCCCCCCCCCTACCCCGAGGAGGGGCGGTCGGGTGAGGTTGGCCCTGGCTGACGGCCTGCCTGTTCTCTGCTTCCGCAGGAGACGGACCAGCTGGAGGAGGAGAAGTCAGCTCTGCAGGCGGAGATAGCCAACCTGCTGAAGGAGAAGGAGAAGCTCGAGTTCATCCTGGCGGCGCACCGGCCCGCCTGCAAGATGCCCGAGGAGCTGCGCTTCTCCGAGGAGCTGGCGGCCGCCACCGCACTGGACCTGGGCGCTCCCAGCCCCGCCGCGGCTGAGGAGGCCTTCACCCTGCCGCTAATGACCGAGGCGCCGCCGGCCGTGCCGCCCAAGGAGCCCAGCGGCAGCGGGCTGGAGCTGAAGGCCGAGCCCTTCGACGAGCTGCTTTTCTCCACGGGGCCGCGGGAGGCCTCCCGCTCGGTGCCTGACATGGACCTGCCTGGGGCCTCCTCCTTCTACGCGTCGGACTGGGAGCCGCTGGGCGCCGGGAGCGGCGGGGAACTGGAGCCCCTCTGCACCCCCGTGGTGACCTGCACCCCGTGCCCCAGCACCTACACCTCCACCTTTGTCTTCACCTACCCCGAGGCGGACGCCTTCCCCAGCTGTGCTGCTGCACACCGGAAGGGCAGCAGCAGCAATGAGCCCTCATCTGACTCCCTCAGCTCCCCCACCCTGCTGGCCTTGTGAGGGGCTCGCCCCACACTGACTGACCTGCCGGGCCCCCTCCCCTGCCCATGCACCCCCACGGACTCGCCGTGCCCCCTGGGGCTCCCGGGCCTGGGGCGGGCTCTGCCGCTGCCACCCCCTGTCCAGCTGGGGCCCAGGGCCTGGTGGAGTGCCTGGGCCCATACCTCCTCCAGAGATGTAGCAAACCGCATGGAGTTTGTCTTGTCCCCAACGGCCCATCTGTGAGAGCTGGTAGTCTGTAGCATGTCCCACATGGCTGGGTTGGTGACTCCCCCCTCCTTAGTATCACTAGCATTAACTAATTAATCCCTTGGTTTTAAATGATTGGAATTAACCTGGTGCTGGGTATCTCCAACTCGTATCTAGTGCAGCTGATTAACAATAACTACTGTGTTCCTGGCAATATTGTGTTCTGATGACTTAGCAACGACCCATCTTATGTGGGGGGGAAAGAGACTCTATTTTATTTTCTAGTAGGTAGATGAATAGCTATATCCATGTACTGTAGTTCTACATCGATGTTCATTGTAACTTTACTGATCATGCATTGTTGAGGTGGTCTGAATGTTCTGACATAAGTTTTCCATGAAAACGTTTTTATTGTGTTTTTAATTTATTTATTAAGATGGATTCTCAGATATTTATATTTTTATTTTATTTTTTTCTACCTTGAGGTCTTTTTTGACATGTGGAAAGTGAATTTGGATGAAACTTAAGCATTGTTTGCTTATTATTGTTCAGAGACATTGTCAATAAAAGCATTTAAGTTGAGTACCGGAGTTGTCCTTGCTTTACCTTTTGCATTACTCCCTCTGACCCTGAAGGGGTCTCCCCGAACTCCGCATGGGGCTGGGCTGTACCAACAACTGCCTGGTGTGAGCTGCTGTAAGCATAGGGTATGTGGGGGTGGGGAAAACCATTAAGTGCGGATCTGTCATTGCCCTGATGTATTAGTCAGGACTGGCTGTGCCTACACCCTTCCCACCCACTGGTGGGGCCACCCCTTCTCTGGCCTTCCCTGTGCCTGAGGTGCCTGCCCTGCACTGCTGCCTGTCACCTGCTGTGGCCTTTCTGCAATAAACTAGAAGCATGCAAGGGGATGAAGGGTAGGAGAGGTTTAACTCCTGAACCATGGAGTTGTTTTCAGGCTGGTGTCCACCCTGTCGCTTGCACGTGGCTGACAACCTGACTCCCTCCTGCACAGGGAGGGCTGGGACTGTAACCTTGCTCTGGGTGTCCTGGGCTAGCTCCCCCAGAAATAGCTACTGATCATCTCCTTGCCGCAAAGACTTAGAGGGATGCTCACATGCTCTTTGAGCAAAATGGTATATGGCAAAATGCGCTTCCCCAGTGTTTTGTATCAGTCCCCTTGGTTCTTGAATGAATGCAAGCTATTGGCAAGCAGCCTAAGAGCGCTAGGAATCAGGGTCTGTCTGTGCAGCCTGGCCTCTCCTCTGATTCATCTGAAGGGTCTGCTGCTCTTTTTCCTTCCTGCTGCCTGCACAGTGAAATGCGCTCCTCTGGTGGGCAAGTGCCTTTGTGTGGAGGAGGCTCTTCTGCTCCCCCCTCATCTCTTTACTTCAAGAATGTAATTTTCAAGATGATGGGAAAGATGCCACCTGTGCTGGCACGCGCAGCTGGATGAGGATTGCTTTATCCTTTGAGAAAAAACTGTTACTTTGAGGGTGACAGAGTACTGGCACGAGGTCCCCAGAGAGGTTGTGGAGTCTCTGGAGATATTCAAGAACCACCTGACGCCTGCCTGTGTGACCTGCTGTAGAGAACTGCTTTAGCAGGGAAGCTGAACTCAGTGATCCTCAAGAGGCCCCTTCCAACTCCTACAATTCTGAGATTCTGTGACAGTATGCTCAGGAAAGCTCCACAGGTCTTTGCCATTTGGGGTTGCGTTTGTGCAACTGGAGGCTTCCTGGTCATGGCTGCAAGCTCTGCTTTCTTCACCCCTTCCCAACCAGAACACGCACAGGATGTATCTCATCTCAGCAGCGCGTATTGCACTGTCTGGGGCTTGCTCAACACCGCCCGCGCTGTGCAAAGGCGAGCATCACTTGTGCTGCTTCCGTCTTTCAACACATGGCTGGAGGCAGCACTGACAGCTGACAAGGAATGACCCCGGTTGCCACTGAGATGCCACCTGCTCAGCAGCAGCCACTTTTGCAACATCACTAATTTACGAGGACAATACCCAGGCGGAGCAAACACACAGTGGCACTGACCCCAGATGTCATGTAGGTGCAGCTACAAGAGACGAGTGACTTGGTGGAGTTGGGAAATCCGGAATCACAATGCGTCTGCTGCTGAAAAGACCATAGGACTCCTAGCTGGAGAATTCAGTGAACTGCACGTGCTGTTGAAATCAGTAGCTGTTCCACAGAAGAAAAAGAAGCAGCAGTCTCAAAATACCAAGCAATCCCCTGGAGGCAAGTGGAGCGACCCTGGCCTCGCTGCCTTTCCCCATTACTGGGCAGAATAAAGCAGAACTTTGGGCTGAGTTCTGAGCCATGGTCTTCTTGCAGCCCCACTGAGGTTTGCTCCTTCCAGCAGCAGTGACAGTGACCACCACACACAAGTGTCAGTGTCTGCCTCACGGGAGATGCACTCCTTCAGTCCCAGGCTCTCGCTCTGTTCTTTGCCCTATCATAGCGTCACAGAAAGACTTGGGTTGGAAGGACCTCAAAGCCCAACCAGCTCCAACCCATGCTGTGTGCAGAGCTGCCCCCCAATGAGCTCATTCTGCCCAGGGCCCCATCCAGCCTGGCCTTCAGCACCTCCGGGGATGGGGCATTTGCAGCTTCTGGGCAGCAGTGCCAGTGCCTCACCGCTCTCTCAGTGTAAAATTTCCCCAACATTTAGATCTCTCTTTTATTTTAAAACCATTCCACCTATTACTCTCTGCCGGTGTAAAAAGTTGGTCTCTCTTCCATTTTTAAGCCCCTTTTAAAAGTACTGCACGGCCACACCGCGGTCTCCCTGGAGCCTTCTTATTGTCCAGGCTGAGCAAGCCCAGCTCTCTCAGCTTGTCTTTGCAAGACAGGTGCTCCAGCCCTCCGAGCATCTTTGTGGCATCCTCTGGACCCAGCAGCTCGCTACCCGAGCGCTGGGTGCCCAGGCTCGGACACAGTACTCCAGATGGGGCCTCACGCGGGCAGAGCAGAGGGGGGCAACGACCGCTCTCGCTGCGTTGCCACCCCCTTTTTGATGCAGCCCAGCGGCGCCCGCAGCCGCGCTCCGCTCCGCTCACGGATCCCACGCCGCGGGCCCGGCACGCGCGGCGCCGCCCCGCGCCTGCGCGGAGCCGCCGTGTTTACTGTTTGGTTGCCAGGGCGCCGCGCGGCGGGCGCGTCAGGGACGTGACGTCCCGCTCCCCGCGGAGACGCTACGAGCCGGCGCCGTGACGCAAGTCCTTCCGGCCGTGCCCGTATATGGGAAAGCGGCCGCGCCGCCTTCCCCTGGCGGGCGCTGGGCTGCGCGTGCGGCCCCGCGGAGGGAAGGTTCCAGAAGGGCGCTGCGGTGTCGCGCCGCCCCTGAGCCCTTAGCGCCGCTGCGGGCGGTCGGCGGGCGCCTGCTTTGCTGGTGTTTCGTCCGCGTCGGTCGCGCTGGGAAGCCTGCCGAGCGCCGGCACGGGTGGTCGATAAGCGGGTTGCTCTCGTGGGAAGATAAGGGTTTGAGGAAGGGAGAGCTGCGCTCTCACCGCGGAGGTTGCGGTGCTCTGTGCTGTGAGGGGTGGGTGCTCCCCGAGCGCTGGTGCGTGCGGGAGGGGTGACGGAATGAGAAGCGTAGCTCTCCCTGCTGGGTTGAGCGAGGCAGCCTTTAAAGGGCAACTTCCAACTCCGACGGTCCAGCGAGGAATCGGCCTGTGAGCTGATTTACCGCGTGAGGACGAGACCTTGGTGTAATAGCAGCTCCGCGTAGATCTCGGCCCAAGGCTTGGTACATCAGCAAATGGAACATTACGAGTGAGATGGAGAGCAGTGCGCAAAACGCAGCGCAGGTTTGTGGTGTGCCTGCTCTTTGAACGCTCTGTACGGTTCTGATTCTCCCCTTCAAAAGGATGTGGAGCTCTGAGAAGTGCAGACAAATGATGAGGTGCTGTGGGGGTGAGGAGCGGTTAAATTAATGAGAGCTCTTCAGCATTAAAGAGACACCAGTGAGGGAGATACCTGTCAAGAAGAGAATTGTGGGCATCAGATGTAACACAGGAAAAATGGGCGTTAAAACAAACATACAGAGGTTGTTCTCTTTGTACTGTGGTTACTTGCATGGTTTTGTAGATGCTAGTTTTTTTTACGCTTGAGTCTAGAAAGTGAACAGAAAAAAAGTCCGTGAGTACCACTGAATAAAAATGCATCCTCTTTAACTGATGAAGTTCTGCTTTTTTGTAAATTTCTGGGGCCTTGGGGAGTATTCCAGGCGTGTGGTGTCACATCCTTACCTTGTCCTTACAGCCTTCCTCGGATGCCTGCTGTCAGCCAGAGGCAGAAGCTTGTGGATGTTGGCGGAGAAGGAGAACCAGAGAAAGGGAAATTTGGTCTGCTTGACCGTGACTGTTCTCTATTGTTTTGTAAGTAGTTAGCTAAGCTTTCGCTCTGACTCGGCGCTTCCTTATTGAGGTAGTATTTGAATTTTGTGTAAACGATTACAAGGTGTGATCTCATATGTCCACAATTTTCATCCGTTCAGATCTTCTGCTTGATAAAGTTGTTCTTACAGCTTCTGGCAAGCTTTCTGACTGTAGTGAGTAAGCTGGTGACCCGGTGAGATGCTGAAGTGAAACCAACAAACACGTACTCTTCTGATATGGAAACGGCAGATATCCACAAGGGACCTCGGTGTTATATCAACAGGATACCACAGGAAAACAAAAGAAGGTCATAACTAACATGTGGGCAATACAGTACCTTTATTACTTCCAATTATGGAGCTCTTGTTCCTTTTTTCCCCCTGCGTCTTTGGGTTGCAGAACAACAGATTTTCAGTTCCTATTCACTGATCATCCTTGAGTTTTGTTTTTATACAAATATTTTGTAACTTTTTCCTGTTGTTGAAGAACAACCAGGTGCAACTTTAAAGGAGTCGGAGTTCTGATTGCATCACAGCTTCTGTTTAGTGAGAATATAGCTCAGAACAGAATATTGTAGTACTATAATAATAGAGTATTATCTGTTTTTTTTTGTTCCTGAAACAAAGTACTTGTTTTGAATGAGTAGCAGTGTTGCAAAGGCCATATAGTAGCAGTGTCAGACCTGAGGCATATCCTCTAAACTTTACAGGGCTCAGATATTTGCAGGTTGATAGGGTTTTCAGTGAACCGTAATTTTGGCACAGCTCTGAAGCAGTGGGTGTTTCCATGTAAAAATGGTGTTGATCCTTCTGTGGAGTGTTTGAACTCTAATTGTTGGAGGAATAGCAGCAGCTGGTAACTCACAGTTGAGAGAAGGACAAGCACTGTTACAGCATTGTAAGCATGTGGTATGGCAGTTCAACTAAAACAGTAAGGTGACCTAAGTGTGTTGTGTCACTAACCTCGAGGACACAAAGGAAGGTAAACTAATTTGCTGCCATTACGTAAGAGTTGAGCACAAAGCCAAGAACGAGGTTTCAGCACAGATAAGGATTTCACTCTGAAACTTTCAAAGAATTCAGATCTTCACAGCTTCATTCATAGTATGGGGTTGCAGGTCCTCCCCACTGCAGTTTTCCAGCAAGTTCCCGCTAATCAGGTGCCACAAGCACCTTAGTTCCTTAGCTGTGCCTGGGGGAAGGTAAAAAGGGTGAGCATGGGATTGCCCGCTGGCTGTTACACAGTAATAATCCTGGTACCTGAAACGGTTTTGGCCTGTGTCAACTAGCAGTCTCCATGGGCATGGTTCAGGGTGTAGCATGCCTCCAAAGAGGAGTGTGGGCAAGGCTGGGTGAGGCTGGGCAGCCCCCACGCTCCATGGTCATACAGCAACATCTGAGCTAGTTTCATACTGCACTTCCTACTTCATGGCGGTTCCCTTGTTGTACTGCAATGGCTGTCTGAAGTGTTCAGTGCTCCAATATGAATCCTGGTGTCTACAGAGTTTGCTAAACTACCCCACATTTGGGAGGATTTATGGGAAATGGGAACTGACTTATTTCACCAAGAGGTAGGCAGGTAGCTGTATTTGGAGAGCAATGTGATGAGCTAACCAAACAAGAAAATATGCTACTCCATCTGATTATCTTCAAGATCTTTGTTTCAGCCTGAAGGCTGAGCTGAGGGGCATGGCAAACTGCTGGGGTGGGTTCTACAGCTATTAGAACTGCACAGTGGCACTCAAACAAGCTTCCTTCCCCAGAAGGCGTGTTCCTGGTTAGGGACGCATGTTTTTGAGAGAAGTTTTATGTATATTTTATACATTTCTACTTGCCTAGGGGCCTTCTGAGGGCACAGTACTCACCTGGAGTATTGTGTCCAGTTCTGGGCACCCTCGTACAAAAAAGACAGGGATCTCCTGGAAAGAGTCCAGTGGAGGGCTACAGAGATGATGAAGGGTGTGGAACACCTCTCTTATGAGGAAAGGCTGAGAGACCTGGGTCTGTTCAGCTTTGAAAAAGGAAAACTCAGAGGGGATCTGATCCACATCTAAAAATATCTAAGGAGCAGGAGGCAAAGGGATGAGGCTGGACTCTTAGCATTGTGTGGCAACAGGATGAGGGGAAATGGCCACAAATTGATGCATAGGAAGTTCTGCACCAATGTTTATGGGAACTTCTTCACAGTGCAGTGACGGAGCACTGGCACAGGCTGCACAGAGAGGTGGTGGAGTCTCCTTCTCTGGGGACGTTCCAGACCCACCTGGACGCCTACCTGTGCAACCTGGGCTAGGGAGCTGCTTTGGCAGGGGGTTGGACTCCATGATTTCTGGAGGTCCCTTCCAACCCCTGCAGTTCTATGATTCTGTGAAATGCCTCACTGAGTGTCAGTTCTGGCTGTTAATTCCAGTACATTTGGTCAGGACCTGAGTTCATAATGGCCTTGCTAATGAAATACCATTTGTGGTTTCATAGCTCTATTCCTTGTTGTGCAAAGGCATGACAGGAGCACAATGTTCTTGCTCGTACACCTGGAGAGGATTAATACGGCTTCTTGATAATCCTGACACTGTAATGTATGAGTAGTCTTTTGCCAAGAGGGCTTTAGCACTTCAGAGTGGAAGTGTTTTTTTTTTCCTCTTAATTTTGATTACCTCTAATATGAGAAACACTTCTCAAATATTTTCATGGCAACTGTAAATACAGCTTATTTGCTGATTTGTTCTACAGAGTAGATGTGAATAAAACAGTTCTGGGACTGTCAGTGTCTCTGTGTTTGTGATCAAAGTGCAAACCAACTCCATTTGTTAAAGGTGTGGAATTGAGCGTGAGGCCGTGCGATCAAGCTCAGCAGAGTGTCCTACCAAAGCAGTTTAACTTTAGGACTGAAGTTTGCATTATTTTCCCTGTTTGCTGTGTAGTTACTTGCTGTTGTATCAGACACGGGTAAAGGACTGAGCTGTCGTGTGCACGTGAGAATGATTACCATAGCTAATTTGAGGCACGTGTAGTTGCTTGGGGGAATGACCTCACAGCTTCAGTCTTGTCATACAAACAGCTTAATTATTGGATATCGAATAACAGATTGTGTCCTGCAGGTGATCAGACACGGAATGTGCTAAGGACCAGCTCTGACTCCTAACCAAAGGTTTGTACTTCCTTTTAAGATACATCGTGCACTCAATAATCATCTGTATTTATGAGGACAAAGTATTATATAATGATTTTCACCTGGGGATCTCTTAGCCTCCTTATGGGCCCTAATGATAAAAGTGTTCTGTTCTGTGTCTTAGCATGAGATTTTCAATGCAGCATTCAACTACTTTTCCCATTAACCTCACATGTGACTAATACATGAATAGTGTGGTTTGTTCCCCTCTCCCCACATTGGGTTGCAGTGTGCTTGCAGTACAGTCGGAAAGAATCGTGCCTTGCAGTCTGGGGGAGCAGGTACTGAGGGGTCCTTTGGTCGCTAGGGAGTTCATCCTTCAGATTTGGACAGGTCCCTGGAAAATGGAGTCTCTTGCACAGGCAAGCATTAGCCTTGAAAGTAAAAACTGGGAACAGCAGAATCAGTTAAACTCAGAACCATGTGAAGTAGGTGAAGAGTGTGGTCCCACGTTAACAGCCAGTAATTTGAAGCACTAGGTGAGCAGTTTCAGGATCGTGAATGTTCCTGCTGTCACCTCTGCTCTGCTCTGTGTGATTCTCTTTCCTTCCTGGATTCTTCATTGTTACTTGCTTGACCCTCAGTGAAGTAGTTCAGGAATTTACACTGTCACAAAAAAAATGTTTTCATGTGGGAGGGTTAAATTCCAACCGAATTTGGTCCCTAACCAAAGTTACTGCGGAATCAGTATAATCCTAATGCCAGAGCAATGCGAGAGGCAAATCCTGCAGCTTCGGGCTGGCTTGGGCTATACAGCCTTCAGAAACCCCAATCAACCGATGTGATGCGTTGTCTGTGATCAGTCGGATCAGCTGGGATGTGCCCCGTGATCCTAAAGTTTGGCACAGCCGTTCACGTCACCTGGTTTCATCAGCCCCTTCCAGCTCCTGTACCTGCAGAGTTCCCGGTGCTGCTTGGGATTTCATCATTAGACCCGTAATGTTTAGCGCGTGCCTTAAAGCCGGAGTGCCTGGAGTCATGTGGTTATGTAAGAATTCAAATGTCTTTTTTTTTTTTTTCTTTCTTAAGCACACGATTAGATCTCGAGATTGTGGAAGAAAATTGAGCAACGTGAACCCAGCAGACATGGGAAGCAACGAGCAGCGTACAGCGGCGAGGCGGGCTCGGCAGTCACCGCTGCTCCGGCTTGGAGCACCCGCCAGCGCCCTCTGTTGGCTGCCGCTGCTCGGATCCCTGCGTAACAGCATCCTAGGGAAATGCTTTGAAGAGGCAGTATTTCTCCACTGCGTTCCCAAACTTATCCCTTAGGTACTTCCTAGGGGCAGGACCAGGTGGAGGCAGGTAGGCTTTTTGGAGAAAGGGCAGGTTGTTGGTACGTGGCCGGACTTGCCCTTGGAGCTCTTTGCGTGGCTGTGCATCAGCTGTGCAGTCAGAGAACTGGCATAATTTCTGATGAGATCTCTCGTTTTTAATCCTCTCAAATATGTGTGTGTGCTGATCTTGGGTGTAGTTTATCTAATGAAGCTTTGGAAAAGATGA
The DNA here is from genome assembly GCA_036925125.1 of Oreortyx pictus. Classification (NCBI taxonomy): domain Eukaryota; kingdom Metazoa; phylum Chordata; class Aves; order Galliformes; family Odontophoridae; genus Oreortyx; species Oreortyx pictus. Next base: position 37,950,252 of record JAUPFR010000006.1, read on the forward strand.
TCTTGTAAACATCATGCAGGTTTGGAGGCCCAGCAACCTCCTATCAGATTTTGCCCTAGGAAATGGTAAAAAAAAAAAAAAAAAAAGTCTGAGAAAGATCGTGAGGCTGGGATTTGGCACCTGGGAGAGGTGCTGAAGACTCTCAGCAGTGTGCTAGGCACGGGAAGACATTTGCTTTTGTTTATTTTAAGTCTGTTTTTTGACTCCCTGAACCATATCTGCAGGAAGGACTTAAAGAGATGCTGGACCAGTGACAGAGCCCATGGCTGAATGGCTGGAAGCATTAGTGTGCTGGCAGGAAGTGTTCAGGTGGCACTCAGGTTGAAGGGCTGTTTGATACAAAGGAGGGGTGGTTTCTGAAGTAAAAAAAAAAAAAAAAAAGGCAGGAAAACATAGCCCTGCAGGAAGGAACCTCTACCCTTTCTGCACTGCCATTTGTGCCATTTCTGCAGAATGACAGGGAGAGAAAATGTACACGTATGGCTCATGATTAGATATCATTTGAACTTGGAACAAAAGCGCTTGTGTGGCAAGAAGGGGAGTTAGGAGTGTGAGAGTTTGGGTCAGTGTACAGTAGAGCTTCCTGCTCCATGAGAGCAGCACTGCTGCCAGTTCAGAAAAAGTAACTGGCCTTTACTCCTTTCACACAAGAGGGAAGGCACGTTGCAGCACTTCTGAGCCCATCACTGGCCTCTTGCTGCTGCCATTGCTGATGGCTGGGACTTTTACGTGGTTGAAGAGCACACGGGACAGATGCTGAGAGGAACTTGGGAATAGCTGTGGAGAATGGAGGAGGTGAGGCACCCAGAAGCGCAGCTGTGCCGAGTGCAGCTTTGAATAGTAGCCTCCTGAAAATGCAAAGGTCCATCCAAAGCCAACTGACTGCAGTGTGATATGCGTTGGTGCTTTGTCAGGTCTGTAATTGCTATGATGTGTTCTAGTTATTTTGGTCTCTTTCCTCTCGTCTGAGACGCGTCTACAGGTGTTGATCAGGTCTCTTGGCTTCCTGTTATCTGGCAGTCTCTTACAGCCAGCTTCTCACTATACAGATCAGAGGGCCAAGACAGTATAGTTTGAGATGTGTTCACTTTGTTGTACTTGTTTGGATCAATGGATCACTGGTGTGCTGAGTGGTCCCTTCAGAAAGTGTAATTCATGTCATGCTTTTCTCAACGGGGACCGTCCTTCTTCACCTCTCTGCTAGAATTCAGCACGTGGAAGGCAGAGCATTGGTAGCCCTGGTGTTTGGTGTCAGCTGTGCAAAGGGGATGACCACTGCTGAGCTTGTGATGATGGTTAATGCCCTGGGTTCAAAAGGAAAGAGCTTAGCAATTGTGCAGCTGCAGAGCCCAGCCTTGTCCTATGTGCCTTGCTCTTGTCTACGTGCCTTTGGAGCAAAACACAGACATTGTTACTGCCTGCCACTTTTCACTATCACCATCTCTTGTCTGTTCATCCTGGGAGTTGTGGCCTTTTGCTGTGTTGAGTTCCTTGTGAGTGAAGGGTGCTAGCCCTGGGAAGCTGTCCTTCCATTTGGGAGCCCTGTCCTTGGAGCTGCAGAGCTGTGTATAGTGTCTACAGAGTGATCTTGATGTGACATTGCTTAGGAGGTCTAATAGCTGAAATACCTGAGGGGCCTCTCCTTTTGCTAAACCTTCCCTTTAAGATCCCCTGCTGGTGCCTCTGTCTCAATCTCCTGTTACCTGAGCTGGCTCCTGTCAGAGGAGAGGCTGGACCCAGGTGTTTAGCTGGTGCTTCACAGGGAACAAGTTTATCACTTGCTTCCCTCTGCATGGCAATCTTTGTGCTGGCAGGAGAGGTGTTAAAATAAAGGCTTCATAGTCCTCATTGATTCTACCCAGCGCTGCTTTTCTTTTCTATGGAAGCCTTACATGCAAAGTCTTGCACTGTGCCTTTCAGCTCAGGCTCTGGATCAGGTCTTGCAAAGACTGGGTGCAGCTGCAAGACTCCTGGAGGGTTTTTTATCCTCTCATCAGATAAAGTTGGGGCAAAAAAAAAAAAAATAAATAAAAAAGAAGGGGTAAATTACATAGCCAGCAACTTTCTTGGCGTCTCTGGGATTGTGGCTCCTCCTGCCCCTCCGGCCTTCAGAAATGTATTCGGCAGAGCTGCCCGCATAGCAAAACAAATGCATCCCAAACCAAAACAAACAGATTTGGGTGTTGGTGGTGAACGGGCCAACATCATGTGCTGGCGTCATCTCTGCCCACTGCCAGCATGTTGTCATAGGAACAGCTGGATTATTTTACAATCCAGCTGTGGAGCCAATTCTCCAAAGGAATAGCCTGGAGGGAGGAGAGGGGCGGGCAGAAGGAGCATTGCTGCTTTTTCTGGTAAGTGAAGGGAGGAGGAGCATTAATGGAGAGAGGAAGGGAGGGATTACAAGTGAGTGCCATCTATCATAGCCTGAAACCACAACCAGTCATTTCCAGATAACTGACTGTACTGTTAGCTGGATCTGGGAAGTAAGAGCTGCTCCTTGGGAGAGGGGGTGAGGAAAAAGGAAATCTTTTGTGTCTTAATAGCTCATCACTACATGTTGTCCTGCAGTGGCCGTGGCTCTCCAGCTGTGCGGTGTGCTGCGCACCTGCATTGTGCCCCACTGCACCGGAAGGTTGGAGCTGATCAAGTAATGGCTTCTCACTCGCCAGAAGAAGATTCCTGGCCATTTCCCTTGCACTCTCAGAACGTTCGGTGCTGCGTTTCCTCTCTGTAAGCTCTTTGGATCACGTTTGGAGACTGCAGAGCACTGAGGACACTGTAGGTTGCTGAGCAGAGGCTTAGTGCTGGTGCTCGTGGGGGCTGTTGTAACAAAGAGAACGCTCTCGGGCCGATGGTAGGAGCTCTGGACCTCGTAATTCAGCAGGTCCCACCGTTTTTCCCAGAATCAAGGGGGTTGGAAGGGGCAGCTGACGATCATCGAGTCCGGCGGCGGCCGGTAGGTGGTGCGGCCGAGCTCCGCGCCGCCTCGCCCGGGGACCCCACAGCGCTCTGGGGACACCTTCGCCAGAGCTGGAAGGGAAGGAAGGTCCTTTTTCATCGCTTAGCTTTGAAGTGAAGACAGCAACGAACGCTGGAGTGACAGAGAGCTCGCGGTCCCTGCCGTCGTGATGTTTCCAAAGTGCAGAAAGGACACTGAGCCGTTTTTTATGCTTCACCTGACGTTTTTCTTTTTGTCTGTTATGTACTGGTTGATGCTGCATGTGCAGACTGGGGGCTGGGGGCAGATTTGTAAGGGTTCCCCTTGGTCTGTTCTGTACCTTGCTGGTTCTTAACGTTTTAGACTCACAAATATTCTAGGCATCACAATACCTCCCTCCTGCTTCTCCGTTCTCCCGGCTCTTCGCAGTGGTCTCTGCTGACCCTGCTGCCAAAGCCCCTTGCAGGGGGACAGCTGGCAAGAGCTCACTTTCAGCACATGGACTTCTTTACCAGGGCTCCGGTGGGCTCTGGCAGCCTTAAGTGATTTGCAGGATTTGGGCATACTTGTAAAGACATCTGTCTGACAAACTTGGCTCTTTTAGTAGTGCAGTACTGCATCTGACCCGTTCTGGAGGAGTTACCAACAGATGAAAGTAGAACTGGAGAAGTGGTCAGAGTTTGGCTCATAAAATGTATAAAGTTTTTTTTTTTTTTTTTGCTTGACATCTACACTGCTGCTACAGTTATTTCCATGTTTGCAAAGAGATGCAGAGATTCCTTTTTTCTTGTTTTATTTTCGGTCTCTGCTGCTTTGGGGAGATAATTGAGGAGGCAAGCTGCAGGTGGTGACTAATGGAGTGTCTCAGATGCCTTTCCATGATGAGACAGCCACCACTATGGAAAACACTGCTCTTTCTGGGGGGGGAATTTAGCTGTCCGTTATGGGGAACCCACTCTTATTCTTTATTTTAGCTTTCAGCAAAGGAGGAAGGGGTTTTCAGACAAGTCAGCATGAGCTGTTTTTCTAGAGCTCCAGCAGGTTCTCAGGGCTGTGATTCTCTGGTTTCTTTGTTTTCAGTTTACTCCAGGCTGAGCTGTTACAGATGTACGCTGTTGGGCCCCTGCCATTGCCTCTGCTGAGCCGAGAGGTCTGTTGGGTGCTGTGGCACCAAGGAGCATGCAGAAGCCATGGCAGTGTCAGTCTTTGGCCTGTTGATAGCTGGGGTATGTGGGCAGGTGCCTGCTGTCAGTGTGTGGATTGGCTCTTGTGATGTGCATGGTGATGGTGAGAGCTGCAACTGTTGGTCCCTGAATTGTGCACATACGCGTTGTGGGATCTCTCATTGCTTGTGATATAGCTGTCTGTGGCTTTCGTTCTCCAAAAGCTTGGTTTTAATGGACAGCAAGACTGCCCATCAGCAGAACATACTGAAGAATAGGTGTGGAAGCTGGGACAGAATGCGGGAAGGAAGCAGACAGGAGAGAAAATGTAATCTTGTAATTGTAGGAGAGCAGGAGAGGTGTGACATTGGCTTTTATGGGGTGTGGTGTGGGCCTGGGGAGGAGCAGGTAGCTGAGAATATCCCTGTTTGGAGAGGATACAGTCCAGTCTCTTCCAGATATCTGCATGTAGACAAAAGCTGGAGGAAAGGCTGACTTTTAAAATTTTTTTTTTTAATTTTTGCTGCTGCCTGGTTGGCTCTTGCTCTCAGAGAGGCATTAGCTATGAATCCTGACAATTAACAGACAATCGCATGATGTTTTAGAGAGCTGTGGCTATTTTGGCTGTTGGACAAGTGGGATGAAAGCAGAAATTCAACTCAGTGCTGTAACTATTTGTTACTGTCCCTTTTATTATCCTGGTTCCCTTTGATGTGGAAATGTTGGCCACCCTTGTCCTCTGGAATGGTGCTCAGGTGTAATAATGCAGGACATCTGTCTGCTGTGAGCCCATGCTGCTCACCACCTGCTTGTCAGGACCAGGTTTTGTATGCATGCAGAAAGCCAGTGCTCAGCTGCACGTTCAGGCCAAACTGCCCATGCAAAAAGAAGCTTCAGGCACTGCAGTGAATGCTGAGATTGTTTGTGCAGATTTTCCCAAATCTCTTGTGCTTGGGGATATCCTGCAAGGAGTCCAAATACTTTTACTAGAAAAGGATCATTAACAGCCAGTCCTTAAAAGATTCTGGATGTGTTTTGTTACCTTGAGCTGGAACCAGAAATAGGAGAGGTGATGCTGGGCCTTGGCATTTGGTGCTTCTCACTTTGAGGTGTGGGCATTAAAAAGTAGTTGTGTAACATGCCAGAGTTGATTCCCTGTATAAAAAGAGCAGCTCTGCTCTATTTGCAAGCTTTTCAGTCTCATAAGCTGGGCGTCAGTTGTAATAATTGTATATTATTTTTTTTTTGAAAGGAAACATGACCATGTCAGCTTTGGCACTCCAGTTTAGGCTTTATGTAACAGAGAACTCATTGGAATCACTTGATTAAAAAAAAAAAAAAAAAAGTGAAGGCTTTCTTCAGAAAAAAAGCAAATGTGCCTTTGCCCATTGTGCTTTCAGCTGTGGCATTGCAGCCATGAAATCCTGCAAAAGAGATGGGCTTAAAAGCATGGACAAAAATGTGAAACTAATTAGCTCAGTGTCATTGTCCAAGTTGAATGAAGTGCTGAAAGAAAATAAACATTTGCAATGAAACTCAGCATGGATCTAAACAAATTCTTTCAGCTTTACTAATAATCTGTAGTGCTTCCTTAGTAAATGAATGACTGGGGATTTTTTTTTTTTTTTGTTTTAGAGCTGCAGTTGTACTCTGATAGCATAACCACCAAGCCTGCATGGGGCTGTGGGGACCTGCATTTCCACGGGCTTTTGCCACAGTGCTGGGCCAGGCTCTTTCTCTCTCTGCTATCAAAGTGTTTGTTTCTGCAGGCAATCATGGTAGCTGAACGTGTCAACAAAACATGCAGCTGCATGCACGGTTTTTCCTGTTGCTTTGGACTCCTGCCTCTTAGATCAGACCGTGAATTATTATGTCTTTTCAATTTTCCTTGCAGCTAGTATCCCTGTGAGTGCCTTCATTTCCAGAAGTAGCTGCTCAATGAATTTCTCTTTTATCTAAAAAGACTTTTCTGTACTCTGCCCTGTGTGGAGCTTGGTGGCTGCAGGCAGGATCATAGCTGCAGTTACGTCTGCTGTGAAATTCCCAAGATTCCCATCACCACCCTCATTTAAACATCCCCCAGCCCTGCTATAAACAAGTGAGAGACACTCACCCTGCTCGCTGGCTGGGGGCCAAGGGTACAGGGCGCTCCAGCTGGAGACACGGAGGGAGCACAGAAAATAGTGTCAAGTCATGAATCATCTCAGTGAGGACTGACAGCCACCATCAGCAGAACCAGACAGACCTGGGGCTCGCTGCTGAATTAAGCAGTTTATTTTTCATCAAAGTGACAATTCACAGGCGAGCTGGAAAGGCAGCAAAGTGCTGCTGGCAAGCAGCTGCCTTTGCTCCATGCCTCCTTACCACATTATTTTGCAGCAAGATACCTATAGGATTATGGATGTAGTGTATGGGCCTCTTAGCTGGTCCTGGCTGGTTTCCTAAGGTGACAAAGCCCATGTCATCGTGCTGTTTACCATGGGGCCCCTCTGGCTGCTTCTGAAGATGCTGGATGGTTTCAATCAAATTTGAGGAAAGATTAGGAATTTCCAGGATTGCTATATTTCTACAAGTTTTATGATGCTCTGCAGGTGGAAGGAGAACAAGGCCCAAATCAGCACCTTGTCACAGCACAGGCACTGGTGGTGTGGAGCTGGTATGCGCAGGGTACGTGTGCTGGTGCAACAGCCAGCACGCATACATCAGGGCTAGCCAGAGCAGGGGATGGAAAGAAGTGTAAAGGGAAAGCCAGGATTAATGCAGTGCTAGAGGGCAAAAACACAAATGTGGAATATGTCTCATCAGCTGTTTTTTCTATTCTGAGATCCTTATGCATACCAGGTTGTGCCTCTTAATTCTTCAAAGAGTTCTATGTGGTCTGGTCATGAGCATAGGCTTAGGTGCACCTTCATGTTCCATGTGTGAAACTTGCTTAGTTGTCTTCATCCTAAGCTCCTCTTTAGCAGAGCCTGAAGCTTGAAAACAATGCCTCCATCCTGATGGGCTTCAGGGGATTTAGGTGCAGCCCACCCATGCCTGGCAGGTTTCTAGGTTGGCACAGCTTCTTCGGATGTTCTCACTGCCTGTCCTATATATGCTGCACCCCTGCCACATGTATGAAATAACAAAGGCTAAGGCGATGCCATGAGGGAGCTGGGATTGTTTAGTCTGGAGAAAAGGAGGCTTAGAGGAGACCTCATTGCACTCTACCACTTCCTGAAGGGAGGCTGTGGTGAGGAGGGGGTCGGCCTCTTCTCCCAGGTAACTAATGACAGGACAAGAGGGAATGGCCACAAGTTGCGCCGGGGAAGATTTAGATAAGATTTGAGGAAAAATTTTTTCTCTGAGAGAGTGGTCCGGCACTGGAATGGCCTGCCTAGGGAGGTGGTTGAGGCACCGTCCCTAGCGCTGTTCAAGAAGCGTTTAGATGAGGTGCTAAGGGATTTGATTTAGTAGCTTGATGGGTAGGGTTGGTGGTGTGAGGATGGTTGGACTAGATGATCTTGTAGGTCCTTTCCAACCTTATGAATCTATGAGTCTATGTGACAGGTGAAGTTGCAGTGAAGTTTTTCTTGGGTACTACATACTACATTTCTTGAGTATTCCCATGGTTCATGGGTCCACAACCTTATATTTTCTTGGCACAAACAGCCTCATCCCCAAACAGGAACCATGTTTTGTGGTTGGTTTTTTTTTTTTTTTTTCCTTATGGAATGTCTTGCCACATTACTTTGGATGGGTTTTAGCTTTGTTTTGCAAGATGATCTCCTGAAGTACAACTGATGCCAGTAGATCCTCATGATTAACTGCATGCCCCAGGCAGACCTACTTCATCTCTGCCACACTGCAGCACTTCCCTTCTGGGTCATCCTAGTGCTTTGTGGTTCTGGAGTCACCTTCAGCAGCTTTCTTCCACTTGATTTGCACTGGGTCTGCATGGCCTCTTGTCTGTGACCAGGGGTGCAGTCAGCTCCCTCTGGTTGCCGTGCCCCTGCTTCTTCAGGGTTATATGAGGAAATCTGAAACTTTCTTGCCAGAGGCTGGGGAGCAGATTCAGACTTCAGCAGACCTGGAACAACGAACAGCTTGGAGAAGGTGTGCTTTCAGGACACGTGCCAGCATTGAACCAGCACCAAGAAACTGCGGCAGGTTTACAGAAATGCCACAGGCAAAATGAGAGCTCTGGTAATTCACGGGCTCCCTGGGTTTGACAGGCAATCATCCAGCCTCACCTCTTGTATAAGACTGGACCCTTCATTTCATGTAGTTACCCCTGTCCCACACCCAATAATATGTGCTTCCCAGCAGTGCTTTTGGGAGGTTAGCCAGCCTCAGTGCAGAGCTGAATGGAGATGGGGAATCTGCCACTTCCACTGGTTGAACGGCTTCACGCTAAAAAAAAACAAAAAAAAAAAGTGTTTTATTTCTAATCAGAAATTGCCTGGTTATGGCATCCGGCTGTGGTCACCATTCTTCCTTTCTACAGGAGATGAAGAGCTTTCTGAGTACCCTGTGTTTACTCCATGGGATTACAGCAATACAAAGGCGTTTGGTTTTTTTTTTTCCAATTTGTGAGGCTGAGCAGGTTGTGCTTACCATGGGGCATGTGGTGCAGCTGTCAGCCATTGGAGTCTCTCCCCGCTCCTTTCCCCAGAGGTCAGCGTTCCTTTAAAGCAAGGAAGTGATGCTTTTGTTGGAGCTGTACATTGGCATCAAGTAGCTCCCATCAACCTGCTCACCGTGTCCCTCTCTGAGTGCCTGCTGTATGGACGTGGGCTGGATTTTAGTCTGTGCTCCTTAAGGGGAGTGCTTAGAGACTCTGCATTTGGTGCAAGGTGCGCACTGAGTGAGACAGGGACAGAATCAGCTGTAAGTGAAAATCTTATTCTGGGTTGCAAGTGCTTTAAAGGGCCAAAAGTAGCAAGTCGCTGCAGGGAAATAGGCTTTCTAGTCTACACGGAGGGTGAAAGAGAGGAGAGAAAGGGCTCTAGAAGAGAGGAAAGGTCCTTGCAGTGTTGCTGCCAGTACCAATATAAATCTCTAAGGAAAGAAAGGGGAAACAATAGCAGCAGAAAGCTTCCAGAGCAAAGGCAGATCTCTTCCTGGATGAAGGCTGCCAGCTCTGGACCTTGGTGGTGGTTAGTTAGCTTTGGTGAACCTCGTAACCACTGGCATGTGCTTGTCTTTCTCATCAGTGGCTGCTCACTAAGCAGGCCAAGTGGCGATATCCTAGCAGGAATGTAGCTGAGCTGTTGGATCAAATTCTGGATTTGAACCAAACCAGTTCTGTTTTGGAGCAACTAAACTGTCCGGTGGGCTGGAAAAAGCTCTGGGGAGCCTTGACCAAGTTTGCTAGAGATTGAAGCTGCAGAGAGTTTCCATCCAAAAAGGATCCAGGCAACATCTCCTTACAGTAAACAGGAAGAAAAAAAAGCTCTGCAGTTCTGTGATCCTTAAGCATAGGGGGGAGAGGAGGAGGCTATTGGGAATGGACTGAAAGCCCTGGGAGGTTTCATAATGACATAGCACATCTGTAGGGGAGAGTAGCAGTGGTGGAAACCCACAGGGAGACTGTCTCACATTCAGAGCACGTGCTGTCTGCATCTCCAGGGGTTCCTCATACCTTCCTGGACGTGAGTGCAGGTGAGGAAGCAGGTTATATCTTTTGGCATTGTTAGCAGCAAATCTGACATCTGGGCTGGTCAGTGGAACTACCCAGGCATTCGGTTTGTTTATTTTTCTTCTGCCTTTGGCGCTTTTTGCTCCTTACAGAAGAAGGCCTGAGTGCGTTGCTAACACACCACTCATGGTAAGCACTAGATGATACTCCCACTATTTTGAGGAACTGAGCTCAGGCATTTTTTAAATAACTGCTGCTTCATTGTGATTCTTGGACAAATTGAAACTAAAACTTCTTCCCCTCTGCGATGTTTTTGCCTGTCGTGCTGATAGGCTGCTCTGTGCTTGCGAATCTCCAGCATTTCAAAGTACCCTAATTCCAGTCTCATTTGGCCTAACTTGACACTGCAGTAATTTCGTTAACGTTGATGGCAATGCTTCCTCTTCGTGTTGGCACAGAAGAGAGCTTCTCTCCCGTGCTGCAGCCAGCAATATCTGCACAACAGAGGTGAACTTGTTGCAATGCAGAACACAAGCATATGATTGCTTGGACCAGAGAGCAGCTTTCTCTTCTCCAGTGTGAAAATGGTTTATCTGAGAGCATATTTTCAACTGGGGACTGTTGATTTCCCCAGTGCATGACATACAGCACTGGGGAAACGGTCATCTGAGGAACCTGCTCTTCTCCTTTTTTCTTCTCTCCGTTTCCAAATGCCCTCTTTGGCATCCCAGGGCCTAGCATCATAAGCCATTTGCTCTCTTGTCCTTAAAAGCAATGGGGCTCAGTGTTGGACTCTTTGGAGAAGCTAGGGTCTAATTTTAGCTGTGCTTCTTTGGAGAACAGTTGGGTAGGTGCAGGTGTGGTGTTGGAAGATGAGTCTGGAGCTTATGGCTGCTGAGATCTGAGCAGAGCTCGAGTCTGGGAGGTTTGCTGTTCCCCAGGGGTGTTGCAGGGAGGGGGCTGAAGTGGGTGTAGCTGGTGATATGTACAGGCAGCCAAAACCTGGTGTTGTAATGTCTGAGACGATCTGAGTTTGGAAAAAGCCCCGATGATATCACCCTGCAGAACTGTTAACGGCAGAGCGCAGGAAAGGAAACATTCACAAGTCCTTTCCAAATCTGCAAAGGAGAGGAATTAATACTCCTTCTTCCCATACTCACCAGTCTGCTTGGAAATGGCTTTCATTCATGACCAGCTACAAGAAAAGATGATTATTCCTCTTTTTAATTCTCCTTGCTGCTGTGATCTCTCTGCTACATGTAGCAGAGTGCTGAGGGCAGAGGGCAGAGTGTAAGAGCTCATCTGTACCAGTTCCCTGCAAGGGACACTGAACTCTGCAACCCATGCTGATGTTTTGCCTAATCCACTTCCAGAGGAAATAAACAAGGCATGGTGTTTCCATTGTTACCTCAGAATATCCACAAAGCAATTAAGTTCTGCAGGAGCCCTCCCGTGCTCCTTTCTTGTGGCTGCTCTCTTTGCAGTTTGTCCTTGCTGTCCTACATCACCTCTAGCACTGTCTGAGCCAGGTACAAGTGCTGAATCAAAGATCTCCCGTGCACTTTTCAGCTGTAGCTAGCACAGCGCAGCCCTCCTGCTTAAGAAAGCATCTCTGGAGGAGGTGGGAGTGAGACCAGGCAGAGAATGCTTAGCTGATCTCAAATCTGCTTTTTAGTGCGATCCACCCACTGTCACAGTATCCTTGGGAGGATGGGAAGGAGGAGCTCGAAACTGCAGCCAGTTCATGTGAACTGAGCGAGCAATATCCTGCATGGCACAAGGAGTGTGAAGTATGATGTCAACCAGTGACTGCATGAACTAGGCAAATTATCTTTGTGATTTTTCTCCAACCAAGATGTGGAGAACGAATATGAAACATTTCCCTCTAGACTCTCATGCAGCAAGACCTTCAGATTGACAGGGCTGTTGTGTCACACTGAGAACAAGTGTATGCAGGGCCTGTTGAGCTGCTTTGACAGGGGGAGTGTTCTCTTTCAGCCAGCTGCTCGCTGCCAAGGCACAGCCTTGCTTACCCTGTTCTCCAGCACTCGGTAGCATGGGCTGGTCTTCTTCCACCATCTGTGGTGGATGAGATCAGCATGCAGCTCCCACCCTCCTGCTCGCCCTAGAGCCAACTTCATGGTCAATTTGAGGAAGGGGCAAGGCAGATAACAATCTTTTTCTGTGGCTTTCATGAAACTTGAAGTCCTGGGCTCAGGCTTGGCTGCAGACTGGCTGAGAAATGGCTGTGATTCATGCTTGTGAGCATAGTTTTGTAGCAAGCGCAGTCCTACCCTTAGGAAGCCAGAAAGAGGTGAAATTGACAGTATCTAGCACTGTTTTATTTTTTTATTTTTTTAATTTTTTGTTTGTTTTTGAGTGAATCCCAGAGGACAGCAGTGGGGACCAAGGTAGACAGGGAGCCTGTGTCGTGTTACAGCTGTAGGCTAGGCCAGTCTTTTTCCTCTCCTATGAAGAGAGTGAGAGTCATTCTCCCAACAGTTCACCAAATATTGTAACCTGAACTGGGGTTAGTTGAAGCTTTTGACAGAGTGGAGAGATAGACTGAGCATAATGCTAACCAATTTAGCCAAAAGATGACTAAGGTGGGGAGAGGATTGTTGACTCCAAACATCTGTGTGGAGATGGGAATTGCATTAACAAAGGAGAAAATTTAGACAGGAAAGTACTTCCTAGAAGTGAACTGTGCCTCTCCAGGGAGGGGGTGGGGGTCCTGCATCTAGCAAGATGGGAATAGCAAGAAGTAACAACGAATCCGATTACTTGCCATCTACTGATAACAAATAGTGTAAAATAAGCCTTGATAAAGAGCCAGATAACAACCCGATAGGAACCAAATGCAGAAGTCAAGGGCATGAGCAGGGTGGGACTTTGGGAGTTCTGATGCTGGCAGTATGTGTCTGGGAGATCTTATGACTTCATGATTTGAGCCGTGAAGTTCTGTATTTAAGCTTTATTTCACTCAGTACTTTGAATCAAAAGTAAATTCAGTTCCTGGGCTCCTTCTGTAAGATTTTTTAATTGAATGAGTAGTGTGGTACAGCAGTGATCAGTTTGCACTTTATTTGCTGGCAGTGCGATTGCAGAGGCAGCCACACAGCTGTATGTCACTCTTCTACTGTTTGAAGTGAAAGATCTCCCAGCAAAGAGAGCAGAAAAGCAAATTTATGACTGTGGGGAGTTATTCTGTGATACGCATCAGGGGATGGAGTAGGGACATGAGTGGACAATCAAATCCAGGAGTACATGAGAAGCAATTCCTCTGTGTCCAAGTGCCTAGACAGCCTGTAGTGCTAAAGGGAGCCCTCACTATAGGGCGGGCAGAGCTGTGGGTGAGGGGAGGAATTGCATCTGTAGGTTCAAGTTAGCCCCAAATCCAAACTGGAGAAGGGATAAGGTTCCCCTGTGGCAACTAACAGTGTCCTGCTGATAGGCCATTCAGAAAAAGTGGGTTAAGGTCAGGACTCTTCAGTATTTTGGGACTTCGGCTCAGCTAGTGGTGATTCTTTTTATTTTCATTTGGTAATACTAGAACAAGGCGGCAGCATTTTGTCTTCTTTGTAATCCTGAAACCGTGGTTTTGTTTAGCATGGGCTTTAGTGCCAGCTCTGGAAAGTTAAAGGGGAACACCCTTTGCTTGTGCCCTTGACCAGCTGGTCTGTCGATGACAATTTCCTAGGTGGTAATCATAAGATAAGAGGGAAAATGTGACTGAGGGGGTGCTGGGAGAACTGAGGTAGTACTGTCCATCACCTGCCCCAGCAGTGAAAGAGGAAGTAGGTGACTCAGGGCCTAGGGACACAGCAGGGGCAGGATGGAGGTGACAGCTGCCTTGCAGGATTCTGGCTGAGAGTGGTTGGATACTGCCCATGGGTGTCAGCCTCTGTCACCCAACAGGCTTTCTGGGGGAGAGGTGTTGCCTGCCCTGCCTTGCAGAAACCCCACCCCATGGAGATGTCAGGCTGTTGGACACTTGATTGTGTAAAAGTGAAACTGACAAACAAGGGGAAAACGGACAAGAAAAAGGGACTGGTGGTTGACATTGCTGTTTATTATGGAGGAGGTTGTCGGAGTACAGCCACAGCTGCACAAGGTGTTTCTATTAGGCTAAGGGAAGTAAGTGCAAGATAAAAATAGACAGTAAGAACCAGGCACTTAAACAGCCAGATGGGCAAGATTGCTCAGGTTGGATATTACGAAAAACGTCTTCTTGGAAAGAGTGATAATGCATTGGAACAGGCTACGTAGGGAGGTGCTGGAGTCACTGTCCCTGGAGGTGTTCAAGAAACATGTAAATGTGGCACTGAGGGATGTGGTTAGTGGGCATGGTGGTGATGGGTTGACGGTTGGACTGAATGATCTCAAAGCTCTTTTCCAAACTTTGCGATTCCATGATTGTCCACAGTGAGCCCAACTGAGGATGCATCATTTCAGAGATGCTTATCTCCCCATCATTGTGCTGGGTAAAAGTCACTCTTCAGCCCACCCAGCTCCACTGCTCAATCCTGACCTGGCTTGGAGGCCTGCCTGATGCTGAAATGTCCAAAGAGGGAATGGAGACTCCCATGGAGCTGTTGCTGGGAACAATCTGAAGCACACATTTCCTCTTGTCCCTGCCTAAAGCAGACTTGCTTTGAGTGCCATGATCATGGGCCACAGAGAAGTGAGCTGCAGCTGGGGACACATCTGCAGTTTGGCAAAGATAGTTTCTTTCCACAGAAGCTCAGTTTCTGCATGACCTAATCTGGGCTTGCTGATTCTCTGTGCTGTGAGTCACCGTGTGCATGGTCCTTTGGTCACTGCAGCAGGCTGCAGGACTTCACAGTGGCCTTTTGCTCTTCCTAGGAAGAACAGCTCTGCCTTGGGTGCCATGTGCTCTTGCTCTTTGATACTTTTCCTTTTATGCATGATAAGATCATTGCAATCTGTAGCAACAGTAGGTTGTCATCCTAAGACCTTTGGCAGCTCTTTTTTGCTGTTGGTAGCTCTCAGGAATTAAAGTCTTTGGAGAGAGTCAGTTCCTGTGGGGCAGCATGTCTGGTCAAGGGAAAGCTCTACGGAGCTGGAAAGAGGGCAGAAATCTCAGTATAAAAATAGAGCAGAAACTGGCCGTTAATGGCAAGGCAGTCTCTGGCTTCCTCAGCAGCTTGTCCAGCACCCATGGAAAAGCTTTTGCCGTAGGTAAAACTGGCCTCTCAACCTAAGGGCTCTCTATCTTACCCTATGGGCCAGCTGAACCCTGAGCCTCTGCAGATCCCCAAGCTGCAAGCTCTGGGCTGTGGGTACCAGATTAGCTCGTTTTTATTTCCTTTCATTTAGCAGGATCCTGCAGAGCTGGGCAGCTGCCAGTCAGTCTGTCAAGACACGAACTATTTTGGGAATTTTTATGATGGAACAATATTTTTTTGGTAAACAAACGGAAAGCTGTTAAACAGGGACCTTCACCTCGCAGCTCCCGGTTCAGCTCCCTCACTGCTGCGATGCCACAGTGCCTGTACTGTCCACTCTGCAGAGCTCCCTTCATGGCTCCTGCAGGGGCAAAACAAATAGCAGCTTTTTTTTCCCCTTTTCATGAACTCCTCAACAAAAAAGAGAGAGAGAGAGAGAAGAAAAAGAGGCATTTTGGTTTAAGCAGCAGAAGCTTTTTCTTGGTAGACTTAACCCCTCGCACACCTAAAGGCAAGCTTTATGTTGGCTTGTCAGTTGTGCTGAGGCTCTCTGTTGTGTAGCACCTAGCCACCTCCCAGGCTGGATTTCCTTGAGACTGCTGGAGTACAAATCCAGCCAGCAGTGACACAGGGCTGATGATGCTCAAAAGGAAGTCTTCCCTCTTCACAGCACCTATTGATGGGAAGCCCTGATGGAGTTACAGAGTGCAGAGAGGAAGGTGCTTGTACAGAACTAAGCAGTGGAGGGAAGGGCAAAAACTCATCCCACTCTAAAATGGAGGTATCACATCTCTTTGGAAAAGCCTGTAAGGGGCCCATTTGTCCTGTATCTGTCACAAGCTAAAACTGCTTTTGTGATTTCACTGACGTGTCTTCGTGTCAGTGAGGAGTCCAGTTTTATGTGGAGCACAACTGCCCTTGACGCTGGGGGAATTGATTGGTACCGATCAGCTGGAACAAGCTGAAACATTTGCATGTACTAGTCCGCTCCACGCACACTTTGTCCACGTCACAAAGGCGTCTTGTGGTTTTCTCCAGTTCCTGGAATGTCCAGTCCAGCTTGTACAACAACTCTGTCTCACAGGCCTTCCTGGCAGCCCACTAACCACAGAGCATGCCGATTGCTGAAGGGTCTCGAGGGATGCCGCTCTGCTCTTCTTGTCTGCCCCTTGTTCCACTGTCAGACTCATCAGGGAGTTGTAGGTTGCCCCACTGAAACCTCACGCAGTGGGATCTTTGTTTACCCTGTCCTGGTTCTGCCTTGAGGTCTCTCCTGTAACTCATTAACTGTTCTCACTCTGAGGCTCTGCCACTAATGATTTTCAGAGAAGTCTTCAGTGCAGTCCCACCTTTTCCCTGGCCAGCTGTCTTCCCTTCTCCACAGCAAGCCCTGCACTTCCCTCTCTTCTCTCCCAGTTTCTTGTTTTTAGAATCTTGACAAGTTGGCTTAGGAGCCATTACACCTCACCCTTCTCCCTCACGTTGTGATGCTTCTAGGATTTCCCACGCCCATCCATATGTGTGTCCTTTTTCCCAACTAACAGGTTCTGAATGCTCTCCCAGGGCAGCCCTCTCACCCTACTGTTTCTACTCTCAGTGCTATGTAGGAACAGCTCTCTGCTACATAGGAACAGAACTCAGACCCACCATGGGCACAGCATGCCAGCTGAGTCCCAGGAGTGCTGGGAGGACATGGGGTGAACTTCTCAGGAACTCTGGCCGTGCCATTTTGTGAGAGATGCGCACCCATCCTCAGCTCCCCTGGCACTCAGGGCATCCCTGTTCTGCAGATGGAGTTACACAGACCAGTTTACTCAATTGTTTTGGATATCATGTCTGCATTTTTAAACAGACACCTAAGGTCTCAAAATCCATGCAGCTATCATTTCCTGTGACTGCAGCTTCTACTGTCTACAACTGGAGTCCCACTCCTACTTCCTCTTCCTACTCCGCCTTCCCTGACTTTACCCACTCACTTCCCCTCCCTTTATTGCACCCCACATCTTAGTCCCATGCACTGAATTTATGCGTGCTTCACTGGCCCTCTTGGTTCCAGAGAACAGCCTCCATCCCCAGCAAATAGCCCAGCTCTTTTCTTTATCTTTCTCCTGAACTGATTATGCTCCTCTGCAGGACATTCCCTCTCTAGCACTCGGTGGCTTACGTAATTTAGTGTTACTTATGCCTATTGCTCCTGTTTCTCCTGCTCAGCCTCATTCCTCCCCTGGATAAGGATTCTTTTTCTGTTGTAATGTTATGCCTCCAGCTTTGATCCAGCTTGGTACCCTCCAGGTCTAGCTGAACTTCATCTTGCATAACAGCCGTACTCCAGAAGCATGGCCACGCTGGATGATCATGCAGTAAGTCATGCTGATGTGATATTTTCTTCCTTATCTAGTGCCTCTCTGAGCCTTAGTCTTAGCTTTTCAGCTCTGTTTTCTCCCTGACAGGCCCTCAGGGCCAGCTTTATGATCCTCCCCTTGAGTTTGAGCGTTTACCTCATGCAGGCACAACAGAACATATGTTTTCTTTCCTTGTTGTAGATGGGAAGCGCAGGGAAAAGGTCTTGAATAAAGATACTGGCAAAATGTTGCCTTGGCCTGCAGCTTGTGGGCCTGCCTCATCTTTATTCTGCCTGTGCTTCTGGGGAAGACATTCTTTCTCTCAGCTCCCAACCTGCAGGCAGCTCCTGGACCTCGGTTGTTTGTGACACTGCCATTTGTTGCCTTGGAAATAAGTGCTGTTTTATCCCAAACAGAGCCTACAGATTCACGGCGCAATCCAGAGAGAGGAGCAGCTGGTTTCCCCCATCTCTGTCTTCATTCCCATTATCCTCCACCGTTAGATGACAGGAACCTGTGATTCCATGTTGTGTTCGTGACCCAGCTCTATCTACCAGCATAAGTTGGGGAGCCATATTTCCGCTGGATGTGGCATGCCTTTGAGTCTAGCATCATCATTTTGGCTTCTTGTAAACAGAACGTTACTAAAAGCCTAGCATAAACAACTTTTCTTGCTGACTTCAGTGGTGACCGTGAGTGATGAGCAGAAGAAGCGTTTGACACCTGCATTTTCTGTTTCCTGGGGCTTTGTAGAATCTCTTCTCACTCTCAGCCCCCTGCAGGCTGGTTTTGCTGTTCTGTATATTGGACTTTGGACACTCTTGTGCTCCCTGCAGCTCTGTAGTCTCCTTCCTTACCTGCAGCTCTCAGGAGGCTTAGCTGCAGTTTGGCTGTAGCTGTGTGAGGTGGGATGCAGGGCATTGGGTGGAGGATGTATCTTCATGCAAATGAATTTTCCTGGAAGCAGTTTTCAGAAGACCATTAGTACTGGGGTATAGTGGGATCATGGCTCTAATAAGCACACGGGGAACCGGAGAGATGTGGGTGCTCTAGAGAGCTGAGGAGCCCACGGGATCTGAAATGGTCCAGGGAGTGAACATCTCCGAACCTGAGATCAATTGCTTTGCAAACAGTTCTATTTTCATTCTTTGCCTTTATTCTTTGTGATTCAGTTCGATTTGTTTGCATTCTGTTCTCAGGTTTATGTCCTATCCAGGGCTTTGCTGCCTGGGTGCTGTTTTTCATTGCCAGAGCAAACAGGAATGGGTAAATTTAGGCTGGAGATTAACAAAATGTTTCTTCCTTTCTTAGCAGTATGATCTTTGAGCAGCTTTCTAGTGGGAACAGTGAGAGCAAAATCCAAATTGGTTTCAAGACTGAGCTTGGTTTGTTTATGATAGGGATTATATAAGTGATGGCGTTAGAGCTTGTGGCTGAGTTCAGCGATCTTTCAGTCCTGCCTTCCTGGGGGCCAGCTAGGTTTAAAAATCAATTGAAGATGGGGAAATTGTTCTCAAGTGCAGTACTGGGGTCAGGGGTGGTGGGGCACAGGCAGGCAGCGTCATCAGGAGAAGAAAGGAAGAAGGCTGCCTTTCCTGTCCTTGCCATATTGAGCTCTTTTGCTTATCACCAGATTTATCCTTTCTACGGTGAGTAACTGACTGAGGCTCCTTGTGCTGCACCATTAATCTGTGGCTTTCCATTAACAGGCAGGTGCTTGTACCCAGGGGACCACCGTGCTGACTGCCAGCGATTCCTGGCATTGGTACTACGGAGTTAAGCAGCCAGGCTGGAGTGTGCAAACAAACAGTCAGGCCTGTGCTAACAGCCCTGCTTTGTGCTGGTGGGAAGCACAGGCTCCAACTTCTTCCGATTTCTCACCTGTCCAGACTGGTACAGAGAGAAAATGCCTCTTGGAGCTGCAGAGAAAACCACACCTATTTACAGTGGATTCCCCAGAGCCCTCCTGTGGGGTATTAACCCTTTAGCCCCAGGCCCAGAGCCTCCAAACACTTATTTTGGCAAGACAGATCCCCCTGCTCTCCCTGGGGAAGGTGGCCCTCCTCTGCTGCACAGACATCCACTGCCCCTCTGCTCCCTGCAGCATGACATCGCTTTTCTTCCCTCCCCATCTGCACAGTTCTCTCTGCCCTTTGGATAACTGTGTGTGGGGCTCTGTCAGTGGGTGCCAGGCTTTACAAAGGGGCTTCCTCCCCCACAGCACAGGACTTCTCCCCCGTGTTTGGGTTGGAGCTGTGATCGCTCTCTGTGTTGTTCTCAACCCCACTGCGTTTCCCTGAGATACCGGCTCATCCCTCCCCCTTGAAATACCCTCGCTCTTCTTCCTGTTCTCTCTGTTTGCTTTCCCTCTTTTCCCTGGTTTCTGAGTTCTCTCGGAAGGAATCCCGTGCTCCGGCCTCCTTGGGCTGCACTGTTGTGTTGTTGTTTTTCCTTTCGTCGCTATGGGCAGGGATTTCAGATACTGAGCCAAGGAGAGGAGGGAAGAAGGGAGGCAGCGAAGGAAGGAGGGAGTGCGAGGGGAGGGACAGAGAAAGTCGGGAAAGTGAGAAAGTGAAGTATGCAGGGAGCGGGGCAAAGAAGCCATGGTGAAGGAATAAAATAGGGAAGGAGGAGAAGAGGGCACTGTGGAAAGGAAGGCTTTGGGATAAATATAAAGGAGAGCTTTTTCATTGTCCCTTTTATTAATAACACCACTGCAGCAGACAGCAGTCTCCAGAGGAAGGCAGGGAACCCCACCGTCCACTGAGGGTGGGAAAGGTTATTCAAAGCAAAGAGGTATCCATCAGAGAATCAGCATCCAACATCAGAGCAGTTAGTCAGGAAAGATGTCAGCAAGTAACACAGGAGGTGGGTAAGGAGAGAATGTAACGCACAAAAACACAGAAAGACTTACAGGACCTTTTTTAGATGTGTTAGAAGTAGGAAGCCAGGAGAGGGCTGGCAGATTGACTGAGAACAAGGAGGAAAGTAGAGCAGTTAAGGAAGGTAAGGGAGCTGCAAAGCTAAATAATTTCTAAACCAAAACCCAAGATAACTTCCTACCAGTGCAGCTCTGGGTACAGATGAGGTACCCTTAGGCCATGGAAGTTATTAAAGGAAATGTGGATGTGTCAGAGAACAGCATTCCCCTGATCAGGCAGGAACAGTGACTGATAGAGGCCAGCAGCTGTGCTCAAAAATAGAGGAGGGCAGAGCTGCAGGGAGCTGCAGATACACGTCTTATTTCAGTCCCAGGTACATTGCTGGAATGGCCATTCAGGCTCTGCACGTCCCCTCCGCACACCCACCTGCTCAGCTGCATAGCAGGGAGAGAGCTGCAGCTCGCTTTCCTCTGCAAAAAGAATCGTGTTCCTGGGGCCGCTCGGAATTATGTAGTGCTTCCTGCTGTAGGAAGTATGGCAAAGCATGGGTTTGGAACAGGTTGTGAGCAGGGTATTTCAAAGGCACTTCTTGCTGAGGGTGAGTGGCCACGTGGTGAGCTGCACTGGCGCTGCTGAAACACAATGAGGGAGCGGAGACCAAAGGCTCCAAGTGGTGGGAGCCGTGCAGGGGAGGTTTTATAGCAGGATGGAAGCTGACCCAGATGGCTCTGTAATGCCTCTCAGTGAGCCTGGGATGCACCTTTATTGGGAATACTCTGTGTGCTTCTCATCACCCCTGCTGGGAAAAACAGGGAAGATAAAGGCAGATGTATCCTTTATACTTTAAAGTCTAAGCCGATGCCTAACCATCAGAGATAAGAAGGGAATTCTTCTCTGATTTCTTATCCCACAGTTGTCCAGCATAAAGACTACTTAGCCAAAAGGCTCCAGCACTGTCAGGGACAAGCTCATAGGCAGCAATTGCCAGCCCTGGTGTCTGCTGAGTGCTGTTTATAGGCCAGCAGCTGGGGATCAGTCTGCAGCCTGAACCCAGCCATTTTCCCCCACAATTCCCTTCTGTGACTTGGGGGCAACACTCCATCCTCTTCTACAGCCTGTGAGGTTTGTCTTTTGGATCCCCATGCACAACGACTGAAGTTCTTTAAAAAGTGTGTACATAAAATCTGCTGGAAATTAGGTAGGGTTAGGTGAAGGGGACAGCTAAACGAGAGTGGGGATGAGACAGCGTGCAGGCAGAGGTGGCTGAAGGGAACTGCTGCCCTCCTCCGTGGGGTGACCCTTCATTTGTGCTGTAGGTGGGTGCTGTACTCCGACTAAACTGTGATCAGGCAGAGCTCTTGCACAGCTTTCCCAAGGGCTGAGAGCAGCTCTCTTGCAATGGAATGCAGCTCTGTTTTGCTATAGTGTTCACCATGTTCCTGGTAACTTCTTGGTCCCCATGTAGTGCTGCTGGGCTGTGTTCGCACGTCCAGGAGCTTTCACCTTCCACACACTTTATCTGGGACAAAAATATGCAGATCATCCCTTTGGTCTGAGCAGGAAGCCATCCTCCAGGTGGAGGGGTACTGACAGCTTTTTGCGTTTTTGTGCCGTGGAGCTTCACCTTTCCCCAGCTCTCGTGGGTCCCTTACAGGTGCTGCCATTCCCATGCGATTCATTTATCTCTGTGGCAGTGGTGGAACTGAGCAGCCCCAGTTGGGCGGCTGTGCTTGCCCAGCGCTCCATATCCCTCGGCTTGTCTGGGGCTCTTCTGTTCACTTTTACCCACTGAAACCGCAAATTCTCAATGAATTCCTGTGCCTGAGTGAAACTATATCTGGAAAGCAAACATGTTTTGTGTTTACATGAGGCAAAAACCTCTTTGGGAAAAGGACAGTTCAGGCGCAAGTGGCGGTGAGAGCGAGGAGAATTCCCCTGTGAGATAAGAGTTCCTGTCTCCAGAAGGAATGATGCAAGTGTGTCCCTCCAAACGTGCGTAAGCGCTACCCTGAGCGAGGGTGCTTCCCTGGAGCTGGCACTGAAACAGTTAAAGAAACTGCAGTAGGGATAACCCGGATTCATCATAATGGAGGATTAGTCCCCCTGGGAGAGGGGACCTGCAGAGTTGAACCGGGAGGGAAAGGCATTAGGGGCTGAACAGAGGGGTTTGGCTGGACCTTCTGCTCCCCGTGGTGCCCTGGAGGCAGCTGTGCGTGAAGTGCTGGGCAGTTCTGTTTGTCACCCACACCAGGGTCCTTCCAGCTTGAGGTGCTACCAAATCTATCCAACTGATACAGGGAGGGGAAGGGATGTACGTGGGTAAGGGCACTGCAGCTCGCACTGCTCCTTGATGTGAGGTGCTCAGATAAGGGAAGTGTTGGGGGTGTGTGCAGGTCAGTGAAATACTGGAGTTGCATGCAGAGGTGTATATAGAAAGTGTTCTGCCTCCCCTAGACCAGAAAGCTGGTGGCATGAGGAGAGCAGGAATGGAAGACACAGGTGCCGTGTCCTGCGCAGCTGGGTTGCTGTCTCCTACTGCACGACTGAGGATGTCCTGTGCTGAGCAGTTCCGTTTGTGGCTCGGTCCCAGCTGCACTGCCATGTTTTCTGTTCCTGGGACTCCGATGGAGGGATTGGGATGCGCTGGTGTGGGGAGACCGTCA
Organism: Oreortyx pictus; assembly: GCA_036925125.1. Taxonomy (NCBI): domain Eukaryota; kingdom Metazoa; phylum Chordata; class Aves; order Galliformes; family Odontophoridae; genus Oreortyx; species Oreortyx pictus. Next base: position 37,973,052 of record JAUPFR010000006.1, read on the forward strand.
ATGATGGGCAGTGTGACGATGGCAAGAAATGAACTCTGTGGGAACTGAGCAGGAGCAATGACTGATGAGCCTGGAGCAGGAAGATGGAGCTGCTCTAGGAGCAGCCGTGCGGGTGCATCCAGTTCCCGCTGCAGGTCCGCGTGGCTCTGCGTGAGCCGTGCTTCCCCAGCAGCCTGGCAGGTGCAGGTGAGAGAAGGCCAGTGGTGTGAGAAAGAGGAAAGAAGCGACTGGCATCCATGCTAATCAGTTATCGGGAAGGCCGCGGTCCCACGGCTGCTCCCTCAGCCCCACCTGACGTCTGCCTGCAGTGCCAGCGGTCTCCCGGGATGTGCCGGCGATAGGGGCCCGGAGCGGCGGGGCAGGGGAGCCGTGACCCCTGCGCTTCTTCCCGGCTCCTCTCCATCCCGGCTGGGGCGCGGGGCGGCCGGCTCCGCGCGGAGCAGCACAGGCCGGGCCGGGGGGGGGGGGGGGGGGGGATCGGCGCGGCCGGCTGGTCCCACCCCTGCGCGCCGCTCCCCGCCCCGCGGCCCCGCTCCCCCGCCCGCCCTCCCTGACGTGTGGCGCTGGCAGCCCAGCCGGTTCCGCATTCCCGACCCCTCCCCGCAGCCCGGGGCCGCTATATAACCGGGGCTGATGCAACCCACCCCGCCGCCCGCCACAGCCTGCGGGAGGCGCGCACCGGGGCGGCGGGGGGCGGCGGGCCGAGGCGCCCCGGCGGCGGCCGGCACCGGGACCGACACCGGCGGCGGGCGGGGCCCGGGGGTCGGGGCAGCGCCGGGCGGCGGCGGGGCCGAGCCTGCAGCCCGCGCCCGGCCCCTGCGGTCGGGCCCCGCGGGCACCCCGGCGGCCCGCTCCCCGTGCACGGTGGGTGCGGGCGCGGCGCGGTGCGGTGCGGAGGGACGCGGGGCGGGCCGGGATGGCGGCGAGGAGGGGGGTGGGGGTCACGGCCACGGCCGGGCCGGGTGCGCCGCGGCGATCTCCCTCCGCCCCGGGTCGGGGTCGGAGCGGGGCCGGGCCGTGCGCGGGGGCCGCCTTCGGGGAAGGGGTAGAGCCCCCGCGGGGTGGCGAGGAGCAGCCCCCGGGGCGGTGGGTGCCCGCCCGCGCTGCGCTCCGCTCCACCTGCCGCTGCTGGGGGTCTGCGTCCGTGCTGTCCGTGCGGGCAGCGCTCCCGGCTCGTGGCCGGGGAAGGAGAGGGGCCCCGCCAGCCCCTCCGCCCGCTCCCGACTCTGCTGTAGTGCTCAGGCGTGGAGTTGAATGGAAGTTGCGTTCTTTTGCACGATCTGCTCCGGGAGGCACTTTTTCCATACTGAGGAAATAGGCTTGAGAACAAATCGGGGGAAAGGGAGAAATAGCAAGAGAGTGAGAGCCCCCTTATGTTTCCATTTTCCTTTAATGAAGGCCCTGTGGAGGTGTATTTGAAAACACAGGGTCTCCTATGCCTTCAAGGAGGGTGAGAACACAGTGCTGGCTGCTTCCAGGGCCATATGCAGCGTATGGTGGCCAATGAAATGGGGCCTGGCTCGTTCTGTTGCTTGTCTTGGCAGCCAGCTTCATGGCTTGTGTTACCAGCCCTGGAACACAACCACTGCCAAACTGTGTGTGTGTGTGTGTGTGTGTGTGTGTGTGTGTGTTTGGACTCAGAGCTCAGCAGAAACAAATGCTCCAGCAACTCAGACTGAGATTTTTTAGCTAGTTTTGAGACAACTTGCATGAAGAGCTCTATGTGGAGGCCGTTGCCGGAGCTGCACTGGGAATTGTCTGGTTAATGCTTTTGAGGGACGTCTGGGAATACTGATTGTTGGAGTTCACATCAGTATGACTCTTGGTGATTGAAAAATGAGGAAAGCTGTCTGTGTGGGGGTGAACACGTGGGTGGGAGCCGCTGTCCAAGCCATCCCTGTGTCAGGCAGCAACTGGCTGTAGGTTCCTCGGGTCCATGGGATTTAATGAGGTCAGCTGGAAGCCAGATGCAGGTTGCTTCTCTGCTCCTCACCATGGATGATGCTTCTCCCTCCTCTGTACAGCTGAGCATGACCTTCCCTACAGGATGCGAAGGTCTCTGCGCTGTGCTCCTGGCTGCAGAGGAGCAGACCTTCCCTCCTGTTCCCTGTGCCCTCCATCGCTGCAGTGTACCCCGCTGCACTGTTCAGTGCGGTGCTGAGCATCTGCTGTGCACTCTCCTTTGCTATGCTGCCATTTGCTGCTTCAGCTGCATAGCTTGGGCCGGGTACTTGGCAGCACGCAGTGTTGCAAGCGTGTGAAGCTTCTCTCCCTGCAGGAGGCTGTGCCCTGTCAGTCCCGGCTACCCCAGGACCAGGGCAGGGAGAGCTGCGGTGTGTAGCGTCCTGCACGTGTCCCACAGTGAGAGCCCAACATGGGGCAGGTACAGCAGGGCCGGTGTTGTTTATCTGTGCTGTTTGCATGGGTTATTGCTTTGCACTGTCTGACCAGATACTAACCCAGCACTGCAGGCTGTTTGATGTGCAGTGGGAGTTGCAGATCTGTGTGAGCCTCCACTGAGCAGGGCTACTGCAAACTAGCCGTAGCTGAGTGACCAGCATAGCTGGCTATGTCAGCATTCAGAACATAGCTTTGTGGAGTTTGTAGCCTTCCTTGAGCCCTGAGGTTGGAGCTCTGTGCCTGAGGAGAGTCATCTCTTGAAGATTCCGACCTTGCTCATATGTGACTGTGGAAGGCCCTGGGGGGATGTTATCACATCTGCTGTTCACCTCTGTGTCTGAGCTGCAGCCTGCCTCAGGTCAGCGCATTCCCTCCTCCTTGAATCCATTTGAACTGTTCTAAACAGGAGTAGGACAGCTTTTACCCTCGTGCTCTTTTCTGCCCACCAGTGTGCAGTGTGGCACGGGAAATGTCAGCCACAGATGTCTGCTGCAGAGGCAAATAATTAATTGCAGTAGCTGTGAGGAGCCTTGCTGCACTAGGTGCTGTGCAACCCCCTGCTGCTACAGGTTGCTCCGAGTCAATGACTGCATTGCAGTGGTGGGGGTATAGCATCGTGCTCATCCATGGCTTTTTACTGCCCTGCAAAGGGATGGAGTAAAATGCTGGGAAAGGAGGAGGACTGCAAGCTGACTGCTTTGCTAGTGGCAAAGGGTTTATTTCTGAAGCCGAGGACTGATTTCTCCCTTCATAAGGGGGTAAGTTACAGCGTCAGACAGGTGTGGGCTACAGTGGTGTGTACAGCTGGGGGGGCTGCAGCATGGCAGGAGGCACAGTGCAGGGAGATGGGTGCCCCTCTGATGGAGGAGAGCAGGGAGACGGTGAGGTCTGTGCTGCTGTCAGAAAGCTTTTCACAGCCTTCTGACTGGGAATGACTCGGGCATTCACGCTACCATCTGTGTGCAGCTCGGTGCTCTGAGCTGAGCCAGGCCGTTCCCACTCAAGAAACGGGTTTAGAATTCCACTTCCTGAGGATCTGTCCTTCAAAAGCTTCTTCCTCTTCTTAGCATCGAGGCCCTGCAGTCTGCTTGCTGCAGCTCAGTAGTCTGGGAGGAGGTGTTACACAGTAGGCTGTTCACAGACCTTGCAGTACTCTGGCCACTCTGCAGGGTTACCCATGGGAGGGAAGAGCAGAGTGGGCAGATGGGGGTTTCTGGGAGGGGCATAGGTGCTGCTTCGGCTTTGCAAACCCAGAGCTGGGTTGCAGGAGCTGTCTGCCCCTTGAAGATGGAAGTGAAGCATGGTGGCAGCATGGCACTGCAGTGTCTGGCTTGCAGAAGTGGCATGCAGAGCTGGTAAGCCATGCTGTAGCCGTGCCTCAAACTGGTATTCAGACAAAGCGGTATTTCCTTGAATGCTGTGCAACACTCATTAATCCTATGGCCTGAAGTGCACTAAGTACTGAAGTGCTTTGGGACGCTGCAGGTGTTGGGTTCCTCTGCATCACTGGGTTCAGCAGGTGAATGAATAAATGCACAGTGATGGTTAAAGGCCGTGTTTGCAAGCAGTAGTGCATGGCATGGGCAGCTGAAGGGACAGGTTACGACCGAAGGGTCGTAAGGCTTGGCTGCTGTTGTGTTTTGATGGTTGGCAAATAACCTTGATACTGATCATTGTGGCCTTTGACACTGGAAGTTATTGCTCTTAAAAATATGGATCAGGAGAAGCCAGGCAGTGTCGTACCACAGGCCGCTCCACAGCCTACATCAAACCAAGTGTGCTGTGCAGATCCCAGTCCCCTGGGAATGGGAGCACTTCTCATTCTAGACAACAGAAGAAAGAAGTGGCTGCATACTCGGTACTGGGAATGTGAGGTAGTGGTTTTCTGCCTTCAGCTCTGTAGTGCTTCATGCTGTGTACTGAACCTTAAAGTGAAAGTGCTTCTGGACACCAGTGAACAGCCCCTGATTCTGACACCAGAATCAGCCCCTGCAGCCTCCCCTGCCAGATGTGCCCAGATGAGAAGAAGCTAGTGAGCATGCTTCAGAGCAAGTGATACCAAATTGCTCTGTCTTTGTTTAGAAAGTTGCATTCTTGAGGCATGAGAAGTTGGGCATGTCAGGAAAGGGCTTTCATATAAATCATCCTTCTGCCAATGAGAAGGAACTGGAAGGATGTGATGTACATACAGACTGAGCAAACTTAATAAAACTTAAAATAGTAAAAAATGACAGAAAAGCCATAATATGTTCCATGGGCCGAATGTTGCTTCTCATGGATGGCAGCGTTACCTCTGATCTCCAGAGCAGAGTTTGCCTGTTGGCCATGAGCAGGTGAAGGGCTGATTGCTGTGACATAGAGGCTGCAAGGCTGTACGTACAAATGGTAGTAGTATGGGAAGTGCTGATGCACTGATGAAGAGATCAAAGATGCTTGTGTGGTGGCTGGTGGATTTTGGCAGGTCTCCTGCCCATGGCAGCTGGCAGGCAGTGGCAGACACCCAGGTGGAACCTGGCTGGGAGCAGTGGGCAGCAGGAGGGCTGGCAAGGCACGCTTGGCCTTATCGCTGTGCTTTTTGTTGTGGTAGAAGAGAGCCATGCTGGTATTTACACTAGGATGGCAGTGTTATGTGCTGGCCTGGGCATAGGAAGAGTTCCTGGTTCAACCACTGCAGATGTCAGAGTGCGGAATGGCTTGTGCTGTCTCTTAACAAGAGACTGAAAATCAGATTGTAAACAGCTCCCACTGTCACCGAGGAAGCTGTCAGTGCTGATAAGACAATAACAGTAATCTAAATTGAAGTGTGGCTGTCAGAACCTGCTTTGTGACGTTGTGCTCCTGTCTGCATGATAATGCTACAGTCGCAGCAGATTTGTAAAGAAGCAGGCAGCACGCTTGGATGAGTGAGGGTGCATAGAGCAGACCTGGTGAACAGTGGGTACAAATTAAAGCCGCTTCTGTACAGAGAAATGAATGTATGACTTTGCACAGGTGGGCATTCCTGTGCCAGATTTAGTCTGTGGGTAAGAATAGCACTGAGAAGGTGGCAGAGGGGCATGAATTTAGGCTAGCACATGGAGTACTGCCCTCAGGGACCTGGGCTGCGTGGATTGTGCCTACGCTCATCAGATTTATGCTGTAACTGCTGTGCTAATACCAGCTCTTAAAAAAAATAAATAAAGAAAGAAAAGAAAAAAAAGAAAAGAAAAAAACAACCAAAAAAACCCAACCCTCAGAGTCACCAAAAAAAGGCATCAGCAAAATCAGCATGGAGAAATAAAAACACAACAAAGCCCTCAAGCAAATGAAAACTTAAACTATAGGGAAAAATAAGAGGAGGGGAGGGGGTGTGGGGGACAGTGTCAGAGAGGTGCTGAGCAAATGTGTGGGACAGCAGCAGCTCAGTGAAGCACCTTCCCACAAGGCAGCTGGTCCCAGGAAATACCAGAGCCAGGCAATAGGAGGAAAACAGGGTGCACTGCATGCTGCCTTGAAAGTGCTGAATTGGCTGATGTCAAACTGCTGACCAGAAAGGCATGGCTGGGGTGAAAGGACAGAACCATGCATCACTGATGTTGAAAGATGCAGCAAGAAAGGTGAGAAAAAGAAGAGTTACGAGCGCAGATAAAATGACTGAACTTGCCAATAGAGTGTGGGTCTGAGTGAGAGAGAGTGGTTCCAAAACGAAGATGCAAAAGAAACTGTGGTAATTAGGAGCATTTACAGAAAATTTGGCCACAGGTCAGAGCCTTTTACAGCACTTGCTAGGGCAAGGAGCAGAGCTGAAGGAGTGCAAGCTGAATGTTGAGCCATGGAATCGTGTGCTGCCCAGATTTGTGCTGTAAGGTTAGTTGCTGAAGCGAGTGCTGAATGACACAAGCTGCTCATCATTAGGCTGGAGTTCTAAGAAGGCCTATTCTGTCTCATCATTAGCTGTGGGGCATCTTCAGATGTCGTGGCATGATAATAAATAGCATTGGTGCAGAATGTGCAGCTCCAGTGAATGTAAACTTGAGCAGCAGGCATCATGTGGATAGCAGGGACAGATGTAAGACTACACACGTTCTCTTTCCCCTCACCGCTTCGCTATTGGCTTTATTGTGTGCAGGTGCATAGCTGATACAATGCAGGAATTGTGTGGTTCAGCAGTGGGACACCAGCAAGCTCGGTGTCCCTGATGGCACAATTTCTATTGGCTTGTGCAAGGAGATGCTGAAAGGTTGCTTGGTATGGAGAAAAAAGTTGGTGTTATTGTTTTAAGTTATGAAAAGAACAAGCAGTAAGGATCCAGCTAAAGCACAGTGCTAGAAAGTGGAGGAATACAGAAGTGAGTTGGTTCATGTTCTTTAGAAATAACAAACACTGCAAGGAAATATCCAGAGAGGAATTATAGGCTGGCAGTGTACCAGCTGTATTCCCCATGTTCAGCAAGGCCTGGTTATTGAAAAACTACAGCTTAAAGGTCAAACTCAGATCCTGAACTTCGAAGTTCTTTCTCCCCTGACATGTGAATCTGGTAGAAATATGCTGGAGCTACTGGCAGGCTTGTCAGCCTCAGAAATAAGACTAAGTATTAAATAAAATGACCTACTTCGGCGTTTTTAACGTGATCGGAGTATAACTCCTTACCTTTAGGGTTATCCAGAAAACATGGATGTACCTGAGACTTGGGTTGGAACAAAGTAGTTGAAGGAGAGAATCCCTTCCGTCAGCAGTGAGTGTCAGCACCTGGGGTTGGGGATGTCAGAAGCTGGGCTGGATTAGTTCTCACTGCCCGCTGCTCTGCAGAGATGCCATCTCTCCCCATTCCTGTATTCTGTGATTGCAGCCCTGCTGGGAATGGTTTACGTTCCTCTCCAAGGTCTAACTTGACTCTTGGCAGTTCTCAGCGTGCTCCTGAGCTTCTTGACCGCTAAGCGGGATCTCACTTGAAGGAGTCATTTTCTTCTTTCTCACTTCTGCCACAGCTCATTCTGATAGGCGGTTTCACATTCTTCCAGGTAGCTTCTACTGCTTTGGTTGGAACAGCTTCATGTTTACTATACACAGATGTGCATGCGATGGGTGCTTTGCCAATGTGCTAACTGGGTCCAGGATAAGTTTTTAGTGTCGGGTAGATATTGGGCCAGCTCCTTCATTCAGGCTGTCTCAAGGCATGTTAAGGCGTCAGATCAGAGGCAGAGAGAAAAGGTGGGTCAGATAAATTGCTATGTTTTCACCAGTCTGTAGCCAGCCCTCCCTGGGAAGCTGCTCAGACTGGAGCGCTGGGTGGCACTCAGTGATCAGGCCATCCCAAAGTCTGGAAAAAATCCAAATTTCTCCTCCATCCTTATTTCAGAAATCATGGTGACCATGAATTCTGCATGGCAGAGGGCCTGTGCTGTCCAGCCCAGCATGTAGGTGCTGTTGGCTGTGTGTTGTGGTGCAAAGCAATGAGTTAAATCCGGTCCCTCAAGTTTGGGTTGAATTTAAGCATCCAGCGCTGGACTCAAGTCAGGTCTCAGGCTGAAGTATATAAAAAGGTGAACCAAGGCCCCAGATTAATGTGAACTAGAGCAGCTCACGCAGTATTTGAAGGAGGCAGGCTTTGAGATTCATGTACTGCTGCAACTGATTTCTGTTGGTTTTGTTAGGCCCAGACTGTTCAAGTCTGGGGTGGATGAGAGGGGCAGTTCCTGAGGAAGATGACAAGGATTTAGGCACATACCTCCTTGCCTTTGTTTGCCTGGAGTACAGCCCTGTGCAGGATGGTGCCTGCTGTCTGGATGCTTTTAGCTACATGTGGGCCTGAAGGCTGGGCAGGGAGGTGGTTGCAGCTTGTAGCACTGAGAGCAACTGTGTCCTGATGCTGTGCAGCCACTGCAGACGTGGAATTACAGCTGTCTGCTTGAGGGACTGTTGGGGAAGAATGAATGCTTTGGATTGTTTTATGTCTCTGCAATCTCAGTGAGTTGATATGTGGTCTTTTCTGAGGTCAAGTGTCACTACCAGGTATTTTCTCTTTCTCTTTTATGGCCCAATGGGCAGGAGTTCATTTCTCAGGTAGTATTGCTTTCCTCCAGAAGTTACTCATCTCCTGCTCCTTGTCAGGCTGACACGTCCCTGTGCAGCACTCCGTCTAGCTCAGCATTTGCCCTGCATACCAGCAGTGCCCTTTCTCATCGCTCCTGAAGGATGACCAGAGGAGCAGAGGGCTTGCTTCCCACTCGCTGTGTGCCACTGCCTCTTTATGATAACCACGCTGCATTTGCTTACTATGCTGTTAATCAAGTCCTGTCGATTCCCACTGCTTCCTGCTGAGCACACTCTGCAGGACAGCTTGCCCTGACACCTGGATTTCCTTGGTGGCAGGTTAGGGCATATGGCAGCTCACAGCATATAGCGAAAGCACTCTCTGGTACAAATCTCTTGCTCTGTCACACCAGGATGGCTTGCATGGCACCCATGCCAAGAGCTGTGCAGCTTTCATTTGCCTCTCCGTTCTGGACTAACCTGTAAGATGGGCTTTCCTTCCCATTCATTCCTCATCTCTTGTTCCCTGACATTAACAAATACACCAAATAGGCTTCTGGTCAGGAAGACATGCCAGTGCCAAGAAATGTGTAATGTCTGTGTTTCTGGTGATTAACACTTCAGCTTGCTCCTGCTGACCCTGCTGTAGCAGGGGTTGGACTAGGTGACCCCAGAGGTCCCTCCCACCTCAGCTGTTCTGTGCTCAGTGATCCATCACTCATGACTTACACGTGGCTTTGCAGTGGGTTTGTGGCCTGGTGGCAGTGCAGATTTGTCACTTAGGATGGTCAGTGCGTAGCAGCTGTGGCAGCTGGCCTGGCAAGGTGTGTGTGTGCCTGCTTAGCACAGCTGTGGTGCCTGGACTGAATATCTGCATTGCCTCTTGCTTGCTCTCCCAGTGTCTCAAAGCAGATGCTTCAGAAAGAACTGGGCAAGTGCACATTACTCTGAACTTCAAGCATCTCCTGGCTCTGGCAGTCTGTGCTGTCGGTGCTTCCATCACTTTGCACAGATGCTTGTTGAATCCTGCGTTGTGACCAGCCCCAGTGGTGGCTCAGTGGGTTCTTAGTTCCACTTGTTGGCCAGTTCCTCTGTCTTCGTGGCTCTCTGGGAGCTGAGGCTGCAGTCCCTCTGCCTCCTGGTGCAGGCATATGATGGTGCTGCTGCCCCAAGGCTCCCCAAGTGTGCTGGAGTTGGTTTGTCTGGACAGAGTAGCACAGGAACATGGTGACGTGTGGTCGTGTTGAGGGTGCAGGAGAAAAATGCTTGCTGAGTGGACAGAAGCGACTACATGTTGTAAGTGGGTCACTTGAGAGTGTCCCACGCCTGTTACGCAAGCAGAGATGTACTTATGCTGTAGCTGACAGCCACCTGCTCCCTTTGCTTTTGGCTGGTGCTGCAGCTCCAGCTCTGCAGGCTTCTCATTTTAGATCTAATTTTATTTCTTTATCTCTTAGCCACTCGTTCTTCACGTTTCCTGGTAACCCCCTTTCTTCTGCCTATAAGTGACTTGCCAAAGCTTGTCCCAGTCCTATTCTTGCCCAAGCTGTATGGCTGTTTTTTTTACTGGTAGAAGAAACTTTTTACACATTGCTCCATTTTCCCTCCCCTCCAACCTTTGTTTCCTCGTGTTTGTGCTGGGAGATGTTTGCTCAGTAGCAGCTTTTCTCTCAACAGCTTTTCATTGTTTCGTCCTTGATCCCAGTGTGCTGTGCCCCTGGTCAGCAGGCTCAGCCTGTCCAAGGCGCTCAGCCTCAGGCACATTGTAGTCCTCTTAATGCCATTTGCTTCTTGTCCTCTCCCTACTCATTCACCAGCACTCAGTAAAGAGCAAACCACGATCTTATGCACTCCAGAGAAAGGCTTGGCAAAACCAATAGTCCACGGGATCACATCACTGTTTCTCCTGTAAGTCACTGCAACCAGCTCATGTTTCTCTGGTGCTTTGCCTCTCGGGTCTCTTCTCTTCATCTGCAGGTCACTAGCGTATCTTTCAGGATTCCTATATTTCTGTCAGCCAGGTTCTGCTCACTCCTTGCCTTTGCCAGCCCCAGGGAAGAGCAGCCACTTCTGGGGCTGTGAAATAAGAATCACAGGAAGGTTTGAGTTGGAAGGAACCTTGAAGTCTTCCCGAACCCCAACCCGTGCCATGTGCAGGGCTGCCCCACCAGCTCAGGCTGCCCCATCCAACCTGGTCTTCAGCACCTCCAGGGGTGGGACACCCACAGCTTCTGGGCAGCAGTGTCAGGGCCTCACTGCCTTCTGAGTGAAAAAAATTCTCTTCAACATCTAACCTAAATCTCACCTCTCCTAGCTTAAAACCATTCCTCCTTGCCTATTGCTATCAGAACATACAAAAAGTTGGCCTTCCTTCTGCTTGTAAGTTCCCTTCTCTTCTCCAGGCTGAATAAGCCCAGATCCCTGAACCCCTTCTAACAAGAGAGGTGCTCCAGCCTTGTGAGCATTCTCATGGCCTCCTCTGGACCACTTCAGCTGCTTCCTGTCTTTCCTGTGCAGGGGCCCCCGACCTGGGTGCAGTACTCCAAATGAGGCCTCACAAAGGCAGGGCAGAGTGGGACAGTCACCCACTTGCCCTGCTGCCACCCCTCTGTTGATGGAATTCTGTGCCGTGCTGTGAGCTGGCAGTAATGGGCCGTGTCCTGCTCTCTCTCCAGCCTGCGGAGCTGCTGCCCCTGCTATGATGCCTGGGCAGATCCCCGACCCGTCCCTGACGGCCGGTGCACTGCCAGGGCTCGGCCCCTTGACAGGACTGCCTGGCACCACCCTGACAGCTGAGGAGCTGAAATACGCCGACATCCGCAACATTGGGGCCATGATCTCACCACTCCACTTCCTGGAGGTGAAGCTCGGGAAGAGACCCCAGCCTGTGAAAAGTGAGGTGAGTCCAAGAGCTGCTGTCAGAAGGCTCATGTGGTGCTTTTCTCCCATCTCTGGTGGACATGAGCCCTTGTGTTCTGGTATCATGTTTTAGCTGGTTCCCTGAACCTTGCTGGTGTTGAGCGTTTGCATCTCCTGCTGCCTGCAAACAGAAATCCCTTAGTTTGAGGCCCTAGTCTGCTACTCCTCTAGCAGCTTTTGATCTGCAAGAGCCAGAGAAGCCCTGCAGCTGGCTGGGAATGTTCTGGCACTGGAAGAGGACGTGGTCAGGATGCAGCTGCATGCCTGATAACCCACAGTAAAGCAGTACTTGTAGTAAAGCTATGCCTGCATGGATTTCTTGCATCAAGCAGGAGGTGCAGTACTCACATGGCTGTATGTGCTGTGGAGCAGAGAGTCTGTAGGCTGTGTGCTGCCCTTCCAGGGCACGGCTCCTATCCTCTGTGGTACCTCAGAGCTGGCCCCGCAACAGCTGCTTGCCCTCAGTGCCTTGTCTGGATGGGCATACAGTCCCACCAGCTCTGTATTAATGGGGCAGGGTAGCCCTCCCCTGCTGTAAGCACTGAATGTGCTCTAAGCTGCTTGCTCAGATACTGTGGACGAAAGACGAGGGGAAATCCACTGACAACCTCCAGGACTGCCACCTTGCCTTTAGCCTCCTCCTCCCCTGCATGGCCTGTGGAGCCAAGGAGTCGAGGATGGCAAATGGGGCGTCCCTGGCGTGGGTTTTGCAGCGAAAGCCTGGAAGAGCTGAAGCAGTGGCTGCTTATTCCATGAGTAGCCAAGAAGCAACCCACGCATAGTTTTGCAGTGCAGCCTGCAGCTGCTTTCTTCTTGCAGGGAGTGGGAGCCTGAGTAGCCTGGGCACCATCATGCCCTGCTCTGTGCAGGGAGGATAGGCAGCTTTCTCTTCTGTGCTGTGGGTGGCAGCATCCCCTGGCATGGGGTGTCTGTCTGTGTCAGGGCATGCAGAGCTCACCCAGTTGGTTCTGGGTACTGGCATAGGGGGGGTGGGGAGCCCTGCTGGGCAGCCCGTAGTCCTCTTGGGGCAGCTGGGAAAAGATGCTGCCAGGCTCCTCTGCCTCCAGAACCCACACAGGATACGTCCCCTAGGCTGGAGGCAGCAGTCCTGCCTCCAACACTGATGTCATCCTCTGTCCTGGATGTGGCTGGCTGGAGCAATTCAGGAAGCAAGAGAAACCTACTAACAGGGCTCACCTGCAGATTGATTGCTGCAGCATGCTCATGTCTCTCACTGAGCTGAGTCTTAGCACCAGGGCCGTGTCACCATTTTGAGCTGAAACAGGTAGGAAGGAAGAAGGCTGCTTTCTTGAAGTTGCAGAACTGGTAAGCAACAAAAAGTGGAACCAAGAGTTCAAATTTTGCTGTCTGTGTGGAGCTCGCCTCCCTGTAGGCCCTAAGGGACACCCTTTACTGGCCCATTGTGAAGTGTAGGGGAAGCTGAAGGAGATGGGGGAGAGTCAGTTGACTGCTACTGAGCAGAGCAGCTGGGCATGGAAATGTGGCAGGCATTTCCAGAGAGACAGTGAAGGCTGCATTGTCACTGTTCTCCCAGGACAAGGCAGCAGGGCGTGGAGTTAGGGCCTTCCTGGTCTCTTCTTCCAGTGCCATCACTGGCCTTTGGGAAATCAGTGCAGATCCCTCCCTTGCTCTCCCAAGTGTAGTGCACAACACCCCACACGCTGCTGTGGCAGAAGAGTGATTGCAGCCTGATGCTGTGGGAAATGTGTATGGTTTGTGCTGACTTTTCTTGTTATTTTTCTCTATGCTTGGGAAGTAAGGTACAGCAGATGCAAAATCTGTTAGTGTTATAAAACTCGGACATTGTCTTCTAAACATTAGACATGCAGCTTACTTAATTCTGCCCAGACAGTGTTTCATCCCATCCTTGCACATCACATTGAGATATTTTGATTAGTGGGGTTTAGAATAGAAGAACGTTAAGAGCTTGCCTGGATTGGATGATGGCCCTTGCAGCCTTCATTTCCTGCAGGCACCACCGGCATATCTTTGTCTGGGCACACTTAGGCAGCACTCAATTTCACCACCACATTGTGGCCTCAGTACTGGAGATCTGCAGCTCTGTTTGAGGTCCCTAAGCCCAAGAGAGAGCAATTAAGCTGCTACACCATTTGGTGTGTGCTGTGAGAGGCTCCTCTGGGGTATACTTTCTAATCGCACTCGCCTTGGGAACGCTAGAGAAAGGAGGAGGCTGCCTTGTCAAACGAGTTGCTCTTACAGAACATGCAAGTAGGCTGCTGAAGTGATGGTAAAGTAAATGTTTCTGCTGCTGTATTTGAAAAGATTATGCTGTCGGATGTCAGTTGTTAGGAACAAGACAGTGCAGTCTGAAATCTCCAATTTCAGAGCCCCAGGCCAAATGTGGATGATTATTGTTCGTGGGTCTTAATGGCCACAGGGTCTTTTTCTCCTGTATCTGTGTCCCAGAGTGCCATGGGATGCTGAATTTGCAGGACTTTCTGGCACTCAGTTTTCTTGAGAAGGAGCTGGACGGAGTCCTTGGGTGTAAGCATGCCATAGGCCACTTACACAGGTTTCGTCGGAAAAATCCATGAATATTTTGATTACGTGTTTTCAGCTCATAGGGCTTATTAGCCTGGTCTGTGTGGTTTGCATCAGATAGCAGTGAGCATCTGAGTCATGGCAAGCAGCACTGCTGTGCCCTGCTTCCTTACCAGGGATACAGCACATTGCTGCAGTGTCTGGGTGACTTGGCCAGCACTGAGGATGCAGCACTGGAAGTGCTCTTTTAGAGGGTGAGAGGTGTCTCTGCATGCTGCACGTAGCTATGTGTTTGATGCTTTGAAGACTCAGGATGGTGTCTCTAGAGGTCTGTATGTGACAAGCTATACTGTTCTGGCAGCAATGTGCTTCTTGGTTCTCGTTGAGGATGGGGACGTTGCTGGTGAGAGTAGTGTCAGGACTGCTAGGGGCTCCCAGCCTCCTCCCATGCTCCCCCCGGCTCTGACCTGGACTTCTGCATTTCATTGCAGCTAGATGAGGAAGAGGAGAGGAGGAAAAGGCGTCGGGAGAAAAACAAAGTAGCAGCAGCACGATGTCGTAACAAGAAGAAGGAGAGGACGGAGTTCCTGCAGCGGGTGGGTGCCCTGACCTGGAGGTGGGCTTGGGGTAGAGGGCTGTGTTATCTCCCCGTATCTGCTGGAGGAGGAGCACTGTGTGAGCGCGGCACAGGACGGGCTGGATGCCCGCTGGCTCCCTGCCCAAATTCCAGGAGGTTTCCTCATTCAGAGGCCAGATGCCCTCTGGTGGTGGCCTCAAGACAAAAACCACTTCGAGCACCTTGCTTTTCTGTAAGGGCTGGTGGGATGTGGGCAAACGACACAGCTGTGTCGTTGCAGACAGAAAGGTGAACCTTTTAAAATTTGAAAATGCAGGTTTATTTCCCAACATCTGCCCAGACTGTGGAAAGCAGCCGGGCATGGGGGCTGCTGTGGTGCAGCAAAGCCCTGTACAAGGAGGTAGTTATATTTCCTAGCCCTGACACAAGGTAACGGGCTGGGTAGGAACTGCCTGGAGGAGCCCAATGTCTTGGCATGTCTTCAGGCTGCTCCTTTGCTGCAGGGCTGAGTAGAAATGGCATGTTGGCCAAGTATTTCTCTTTGCACCTTGTCCTCATGGAGCAGTCACGTGTGGTTGTGTTTCTGCTGTGTTAGGAGTCCGAGCGCCTGGAGCTCATGAACGCCGAACTGAAGGCCCAGATAGAAGAGCTGAAACAAGAGAGGCAGCAGCTGATCCTGATGCTGAACCGGCACCGTCCCACCTGCATCGTACGGACAGACAGCGTCAAGACGCCCGAGAGTGAAGCCAACCCGCTGCTGGAGCAGCTGGAGAAGAAGTGAAGGTGGCACTGGAGGAGGAGACTGGCGCGGGGTCTTCCAAGGTCTCTAATGTATGTACTGTATGAAGAACTGTGCACCGAGGCCTGATGCATCCAGGACCCAGTGGGCTTCCTTGGGAACTATGGACCAAAAAATATTTGGGGACAGAGAAGACTGGGAATCTGTCAACTGTCTACTCCGTGGCTGCACCAGGGAGCAGGGCTGGTGGCGCGGGTGAGGGCAATCTCTGTGTGATACCTCATCACGACACTTCTGCCTGTTTGCGGCCCTGGGGACCCGCGGCACGCAGAGGAAGAGGAGAGGCAGGAGAAGAGCTCCCACTCGGCCCTCTTCCCCACAGCCCTCAGCGTGCCCGTGGGGCGCAGGGGCCGTGTCCTGCCGGAGCCACCCCACAGGCTGCCGCCGCTCCCGGCACACACTCCGCACGGAACCGCAGACACTTGACGCGCCCTGTTCTGTGGCAGGCCCATCGGGGCCCGGTGGCGCAGGCGCCCCCCCACAAGCATACTCTCAGTATAATGTTTACAGCCCAGCTGTCCGTGTCGGCCGTGCTTTTGAATGCACATTTTTACACTTTTTTTTTTTTTTGGTAAAGATATTTTTTACAAAAGTTTTTATACAGCGATCTCTATATGGATTTATATAATCACTAGATGTGATCCCATAGAAATGTATGTTACGATGGTCTGTTTGTTACAAATGCATATGCCACAGTTATCTCCGTTGTGTTACCTGTCTGGCCGCGGGCTCCTTCTCCCAGTACGCTGGGATGGGGGCCCAGCAGCCCTCTGCAGTGCTGCCGCTGCCGCCTCCATCCATGTATGTCCTTCATAATACTCAGTTCTGTATCTCCCAGTAAATGTTACCTTTATGTACTTCTCCCTCTTGTGCTCTGTCTGAGTCAGGCTGTGGTGGGCTCTGGATGGAGCTCAGCCCCATGACGGCAGCTGTGGGGTTTCTGACTGTGCTGGCCGTGTTCTGGCTGACTGGGATCAGGAGACTGATCAGGAGACTGATCCCAGAGTCATTTCGGCCTTAGCTGTGTTGAAGGCATTTATCTGGGGAAGCTGGGAACGTCAGAGGTGGCTCTGACATCTGTCAGTCAAGCAGTAAGTAACTCAGTGCTGTACCTTAAAGGGGACGCAGGGCATGAAATGCAGAGGTGGGAGATGTGGGAGACCATCTCATCTTTGCTTCTTCCTAGGTTCAATTCAGCACGAGTGCCACAGCTTGAGCCCCTTTAAGGAAGACAAAGAGTGTGGTTGCATGTTGCAACGTCAGAGTGGTGGCGATCCCTCCATAGAAGGAGGCAGAATACAGATCCTCTGGGCCTCCCCTGGGTCCCAGTTTTCTGAGAAGGCTGAGCCCTGCCAGTGCTGAGCATGGGGATGTGCAGGATAGAATGTAATCAGCCACGTGGCACCCAGGTGCTAGGACAAAAGGGCTCTCTGGGACTGAAGGAGTTGGCATGCTCGCGTGTGTAACCAGTGCCTGTCACTGTATTGGTGTGCTTCTGAGTCTTACATACAAAGGCAATGGGAAGGCACTTTGCTGTGGGCAGGGCAGGCTTCATCTAATGCTTGGAACACCAAGTGATGGTATCCTGCGTATTGTCTCAGAGGAGCTGTGGTGAACTGACCTTTTCCCAGTTCCTTTACCAGAGTGGATGAAAACTGAGCTGTGGTGCAGATGCACGTTCCAGCCAGTAATGCTGAAGTACTGTTGGGGGGAGGATAAGCTCACCCTAAATGTGGTAAGAGCGCAGGAGGTGGCCTTTTCTGAGCATGACTGCTTCTCTGGTGGACATTTATTTCTCTGCAGTTTCCTCTTCCACCTCCAGAAATGTCTGACATTAGTTCCTTCCCCGTCTCATACTTTTTTCCTGGATTTCCCCTCCTGTTCTGTAACTTCTGTCTCTGGGACCTCACAGAATGCTGCCAGCTGCCTTATTTAGCATAAAGTATGTTGGATCTTGTACAGGCAGTTTTTGCCACTGGAGGATTTGCTGGCTGAGGTGTGCTAGAGGGACGTACAAGGAAAGGATCTGGAACAAAGCTGGTGAAGAAAGGCAGCGTGTGGCCTGGCTCTCACTACAGCCGTGCAGCCCTCTGCAGTTGGATGGCTCTGCTCTGCACTTGGATCTGCCCAGCAGCAGTGGCTCAGGCCTGACCCTATTCTCACAACGAACCAATGTTGGCACTTCTGAGGAATGTGATGGCTCTCACCAAGCTGCGCTGAAAGGCTGCAGAGCATTTTCTGGACCTGCTTCTCTCTTCAGGACTTTATTTCCCCCTGCAGAGTATTCAAGGTAATGAATTTCCAGACTCCCACATGTATCAGTTTCCTCTTTCCCGGTCAGAGCGAGCTCCTTGTGGGACATCAGATGGCCCAATCACAGTCATCACGCACTTCTTGCTCTCCTGGACAGCCTGCATGCTCGTCTTTATGTGGAGTGCCTGTGTGACTCCCATGCTCTGTCAGCCTGGGCACTGCTGTGAGCGCAGGCGATGGATGGCCCTTCTCTGGCCAACAGCCATGCTGCACTGAAACTTCCTGCTATGAAAACAGCTGGCTTGGAAGAGAAATATAAGATGCCCTTTGAAACCAAGCACACTGAAAGCAGACAGCAAAGGCGACAGCAGTGGCGTGGTGGATCTGTGCTGGTTTAATGTGCAGTGCCTCCTGCCAAGGCTCAGGCAGAAGCATTCTGAGCCCTGGCAGTGCCAAGACAGGATGTGCCTGTTTCCTGTATGTCTTCAGAGCAGCCCTTTGCTGCACTCCGGTCACTGCCGAGGGGATTGCCCCTCAGTTTAAGGCATTGTTTTTCCAGGGCACTTGGTTGAACCGCAGCCCATTGGTGCATTACAGTGGTGCCAACTGGGCATGTTTAGAAGCAGGGGCACATTCCAGGTATGAGCCCACCTCACCTATAATGTTGCATTTCTGGCCGGCCCTCATTCAGCTTCCAGCGCTGGGCTAGCCCACTCCTTGTTCCGAGCCAGCACGGAGCTCCCAAACACAACGAGGAGTGGCAGAGTCCCACGTGAAGGCTGATGATGAGGGATTTCACTTCGAAACGACAAAGGCTGCTTCCCAAAGGTCAGCCCGCTGCCTGCCGGGCGGGGCCCGTGGTACCCCGAGCCCGGTGCTGCCCGGGGCCGCCAGCAGGAGGGGCTGCGCGGCTGTAGGAGAGCCGAGGCCCGTCGGGGACCCACGGACCTCTGTCCATTTCCATCTTCCGGGAGAGCCTCGTCGGGCTGTTACTTTTCTTGGGGTGATTCCATGATGCTGCGATGTGTGGTGTCATCTGGCCTTTGCCAATGACCTGCCCTTGTTTCCTTTTGAGCTGGGGCCAGCAGGTATTCGCTTATCTTTGTCTTTATTGGTTCTTTTACTCATCTGGCTGGAAAACAACCCCTAGAAATCCCCAGCCTTGATATTTACCAAGAGACACGGAAACTGGTTCACGTGGTGCTGGCCTGCTCTGAGTGATGCCAGCACAGCCCATGGCTGCAGCGTGGCCTGGCTGCATGGCATGGCTGTAGGGAGCGAGAGAACCCACCCGCTGCTTCCTCCAGCCTGGAGACAGCACCTGGAAGCAAGGATACAAGCCCAGCACTGCAAGAAGAAGCACCCAGTGTGTGCTCAGTGCTACTTTCAAAGCCTGATGTGGCTCGAAGCAAAAGTGGAGTTTGGGTATGTGTGACAGCGAGGTTTCGCTGCTGCCTGTCACGTCTCAGATGAAGCTTCAGGAACAGGATCCTTTGCCAGTAACCACCACCTTGTGCTGATGTTATCTGGTTTCTGCAGAATGAACTTGCTGAGCTGTCATCCGTATCGCTGTCGGGGGAAGTCCTGGCTCCTGACGCTGCAGTTCCCGTGGTGGCTCCACCAGTGCCCTGATTCCAGCAGCACCACCGGGTGAGGAGGATCCGCTAGATACCTGCGGCAGCAAGGCTGGGATTGCCGGGAGGAGGTGGGCGGTGAGGCTCTGTGCCTGCCCCCGGAGCTGGCAGAGCTTCTAGGCAGGCCAGCCTGGGCATTCTAGTCACTGCTGGTGCAGTGCTGCTGAGTGCCGTAGCCCTGTGAGCTGGCCAGGGAGGTGTGCTGGAGTGAGGGAGTGGGCATCCACGGGTGCCTCTCAGCGTGTGTCTGCTGGGATCTGCCACACAGGCACACGCTGTGGGTGCCAGGCAGTCACTGCTGCACTTCTGTGGAGGCATCTCTCCTTTTTGGTGAAGGTCTTCCCTCTTAGCAGTGTGATCTGATGTGCTCATCACTTCCAGTCTGCAGATGTTGGTTGTGTATGAAGCCGAGGTACCAGCAAGGCATTGGCTGGGCCTCTTACACCAGGGCAGCTGAAATATGGCTTCCCGCAGCCACTCTGCTGCCCATGGATGCTATCAGGCTAATGTGCACAGGGTTTTAGGAGCAGCACAGTGTGCCAGGGTGCCCTGCTAGGTTTTGCTGCGTGCATGGAGCCAAATGCATGGGCATTTCCCTGCCTGATGGCCACCACATGCCAGGGCTGCTGTGCCTTGGTGTTGCTCCTCACCACGTTCCAGAGCATGGCCGAGCACTAGCAGCATGGTGATGGTGCAAATGGGTTCTGGTGTATCCAGCCTCTGTGTAGCAGTGGGGAAAGAGGAAGGGAACCTAGGGAATGGGAATGGGAGAGCACGTCCATCCTATTATCATACCAGCACCGATAGGTATGGGATGTCTTGCCTTGTATGTTGCATCACTTCTGCTTGCCCCACTGTGAAATTGGGAGGTGTCCAAAGATGTGCACTGACCTCAATCAGAAGCGTAGGAAAATTTCCCTATGTGGAGGCTAAAAGTCCCAGTAGTTTAGAGCGGAAACTAATGAAATGCTGTGTGATAGAGTTGTGTAGAGCAATGCTTGGCTTAGAGATAAGTCTGTTCCTCTGCTCACCCCCTCACAAGATGTTCAAAGAAATGGAAAGACAACTCATTTCAAACTGGCAAACTGACATACTTCTCAGAGAGCAACTGATTGCCTTGTGCAGGTGGACAGGGTGCCCACTGGCATCGCAGAGCACTGAGGATAAGGTACTCATGAAAAATGAGGATGTCCAAACTCAGGTCCAAGAGTTTGGATTAAAAAAATGAGGAAATGGCACAGCTCTTTTACACATGCTTCAGGATTCAGGTGAAGGGAGGAGGAAAAATGTTCTGCCTTTCTCTGTCCCCTCTTTGAAGCTACAGTGGGAATTGTCAGCAGCAGCGGGCATTCCTCACGCTGGGGTGTGAGGATGCGGCCCCTCTCCCATTTCCCACCTCCCAGGCACTGCTGGGCATGAGGCCCTGAGAAATGGGGGGGAAAGGGAGAAATTGTGAAGAAAAAAGAGAGAAAGTGAAGAAGCTGCTGTTGGGACAGGAATGTGCTTGGAGCAGTCCTACTGTTCATCCATTCCCTGCTGAGAAGGGCGTCTTGGAGTTTGCTAGCTTCAACATGCCCCAAACTAACTGTGCCCTGTCCTTGGGAGGGGTGGACAGGTGGTGAGGGTAATCTTGGTGAACATTTCTCTCCGAAAGGAGTCATGCATTCATTTAGGAGACAAGAAATGTGTTTGCCCCTGTGCCTCATGCCCCAGGGCATGGCAGCCGTACCCAGTGAGCATCAGATCCTGTCAAGATGCAGACAACCCTAGGAGCAAAATGGTTGCTGCTCTGTTGGACTGACTGCAGCACCAGCACAGGGCCAAGGTGTGTGGGGCTGCACAGCCGTGCTCCTGCCTCACGGTCTGGAAATACATAAAGGAAGCTGGGGCTGCAGCCCCCTGCAAGCACCGGTAACCTGCCCTGGGTGGATCAGCCGCTCTGGTTAAACGGGTCGCTGCCCTTCCTCTTCGGGTCTTCCCCACTATTGCTGAACGATACTGCCATCGAGGTGAGTCAAACCGCCAGACAGCAGCTGTGCCCTGCACACACTGTGTCCATGCACTTGGATAGGTCACATGGTGGGCTCTGTCTTGACAGGGGAAAAAGAAAAGCCCTGATTTACCAGCGACATGTGGAGGAGAGGCCTTCTGGAGCTTCAGGTGCATGCTCATCCAGTGGTCTGAGTGGGCAGGTCTACTCCTGGTGAGGAGGGGACAGGGTGCTCTGAAGAAAGCAACTGTTAAGAATTTGGCCTTGATACCTGGGGAGAAATAATGGCACACATCAGCACAGGTCAGGGGCTGACCTTCTGGAGAGCAGTTCTGCAGGGAAGGACCTGGGGTGGCAGGGTGGCCATGAGCCAGCAGTGTGCCCTGGTGGACTTCTTGTCTGGTGGACAATGGCATCCTGGGGTGCATTAAAAAGAGTGTAGCCAGCAGGTCGAGGGAGGTGATCCTCCCCTTCTAAACTGCCTTGGTAAGGCCTCACCTGGAGTATTGTGTCCAGTTCTGGGCTACCCCATACAAAAAAGACAGGGATCTCCTGGAAAGAGTCCAGCAGAGGGCTACAGTGATGATAAAGGGCATGGAAAACCTCTCTTACGAGGAGAGGCTGAGAGACCTGGGTCTGTTTGTCCTAGAAAAGAGAAGATTGAGAGGGGATCTGATCAATGTTTATAACAATGCAAAATGTGGGAAGTAATTTGATGAGGCCAGATTCATTTCAGTGGTGTGGGGTGACTGGACAAAGAGCAATAGTCTAAAACCTGGATGTAGGAAGTTCCATATAAATGTGAAGAATTTCTTTACAATAAGGGTGATGGAGCACTGGAACAGTTTGCTCAGAGAGGCTGTGGAGTCTCCTTCAATGGAGATATTCAAGGCTCGTCTGGATGCCTACCTGTGTGACCTATTGTAGGGAGCTGCTTTGGCAGGAGGCTGGCCTCGATGATCTCTAGAGGTCCCTTCCAACCCCTGCAATTCTGTGATTCTTAGTACTACCCCAGATTTTGTAATCTGCTAATCTGGAGAAGCATGTAAGCACTCACCTGACTGCTGTGCTTACTCATAAGCTGCTAAGTCCTTGCATGGAACAGAGTAGAGGTTGTTCAATTAATTACCCAACCTGCCATAGGTATAGGATGGGAGAAGGAGGCTGCAGCCAGATCTATACCTTTTGCAGCCTGGTGTGAACACGTTATTTGTACCCCGAGACTGAAGCTCTGGGGTATGCTAGAGGTCAGACCCTGCTGAGCTCTGCTGGGACAGCTTGTCCTGGAGAGCAAATACATTTGGAGGTTAATTTCTATAGCTTGCTTCTTGTGATACATAGACAAGGATACACAGAAAGCACATCAATGACATTCAAAAAATTCATAGAAATGGCAAAGACAGGTACAAAAGAGCTATACACTGCCAGAAATGCCTTTGCCTGGGCAACCTAGCTTTTTACCCTAGATAACCACATCTTCATCAGCCAGACTGGATCACTGCTGGAGGGGACTGAGTGCTGGCCTACTGGGCTGCCTGTTTTCTTACCAGGGCTGACACTCCTATCAGACAAGGAAACAAGGGACTGCAGAAAGAAAGGAGATCTCCTGGACAGATCTTTGTTGCCTTCTGAGGGAGCTGAATTTGCCCTAAAGTGACCTGGTGAGCTGCAAGTCTTTCACAGGGGGCAGCCATGTGTTCCTCATATGCCAGGTCTGCTTTGTAGAAGACCTAAAAGTTTGCAGCTGCAGCCCCAGACCTCAGAAGCTGGAGTCTGGTTAAATGAATTACTACACGGAGCCAGAAACACTGAACATTTAGTTGCCAATTGGTTAAAATGTCCAAAATTGATGAGTACTTATGAACGAAATCCCTCTTTATCTCTCATTTTGCAATTGTTAAACAGGGATAACTCTATCCCTTCATGTGGAAAGGTGGTTAAGGAAACAACTTTGTTAACAGCCCTGGAGCACTTACCTGGGGTTGTGGGAGAGATTAGCACTAGGAAGAGGCTGTGAAGAGATGAAAAAGCAGGATATCAAGGTGGGATCTGACCACCAGGATAAAGGTAAGGCAGCACTGGCAGGGAAGGAACCTCTGTGAATACTGCAGCTGTAGAGCCCATCCCAGAACAGTATGTTGCACAACTGTGCAAATGCAGTGTGCTTAAGGGAGCTCATTCTGAGTTTTTCTGTACTTTTGAGTGCTTGATTTTTAAAGCTCTTGTTCATAATTCATTTCGGATGTTTGTCTCCTGAAGATGGTGAGGTCGTGCTCACTGTGGATTGAAAGTGCTTGTGGGATAGGTGTTTGGGGGTGGTTCAGGTGGATAAACACAGTGGGACAGAGCCCTTGCTCTCCTGTTGCAGCCTGACTCTCCTGCTCCTCCTTACCTCAGCACAGGTAATATAATTCTAGGATAGAGACAAGCTGTCCTGCCAGCTGGGGAAGCTGCCCTGGTGCAGACAGGACTGTCCTGTCCTGCTGGGATGGGATGGGATGGGACGGGATGCAGAAACTTGCAAGGTAGAGTGAGGCTTCCATTTACCACCACCATTCACTCATCATCAGCACTGAATCCCACACAAGAGTTTTTGAGCTCAAATGGGGAATGATATGCAAATTATTGTGATTGCATTGTGAGAAAGTGTTTGCATAAAATGTTACACGCAGAGCAGAAGCAACCCCCGCAGTTTACAGGAGGCTGAAGTTGATAACTTCTCTACACTGGCTTTTTAAATAGCACCATTCACTGAGTGCTCATGCAAAGAAGATGAGTGAGAGGGATGTGGTAGGTTTATGGGGAAGCTGCAGTGGTCTCCTCTCCTGAGAAAGCAGTGTCTATGGGCAGGTGTGGGCTGGCTGCAGTTAAAGCCTGGCAAATGCATAACATGCTCTCTTAGTAGTTATTCTGTAAATAAGTCACCATGTTTAAACCTTGGGAGCAACTCTTCCCAGCCCATCCTACAGCAGCAGGATGAAACCCGGGTCATTTCTGATGAAGGTTTGTTCTTTACCACTTCACGTGAAGGGGACAGCATTGCCTTCCTAACCTTGACCTATTTTCAGCCTGAATCTTTCTCACTGCCAGTGAAGCCCTGCGTTGGCTGCACAGAAAACAGTTGACCGTTCTTTCCATTACAGCATATCAAAGACAGCTCCTTCCTCCCCCGCCCTCCCCTCTCCCCCAGGGCTTCTCTTTTCTAGGCTGAGTGGACCCATCATCTTCATTTCTTCCTCTTTGCGCAGGATTTCGGTGTGTTCACCCCGTGGGTTATTTTCTTCAGGGCTTTTCCATGCCTTGGGAGGGGCAGCCGTCCCCTCACCTCCCTCACCCGCCCGCTGCCTGGCAACTTGCACAGCTCTGCACCACTGCCAACGCTTTGCTTTAAGATGCTCTGCAACCCCCAGATTTTTCCCTGCTGTTCTGCAGCCTAACTGGTTATTCCCCACTTCTTCTCTATACACCTCACGTTGCTTTATATTTGCATTTGTTTTTGCTGAATTGCACCTTGCTGCTCTTAGACCATGTCTCTGGTAGCCGAGGTCATGCTAACCGCCAGCCTTCAGTCGCTGCCATCGCTCTGCCCTTGCATCGTCTGCATGCCTCAAGTAATGGGACTGCCCTCAACAGGGCCCACCCCTGTTCAGCAGGGACCCACGCAAAATCAGATGGCTCCATCTTTCCCCTGCTCTCCTCTGAGAAATATCCCTGCTCTGTAGGCCTGCTGGCGTGGCAGTGACCTAACACTTGTTGCAAGTGTCATCCAGTACTGCTGTTAATGATTTTGCGCTGCTGTGATTAAGGTCAAGAAACTTAAATGGTCCCATTGGGAAAGTCACAGTGTGTGTTGAAGTCATCAAAAGGGGTGTGGGGGTTAGGAGGCTGGATCTCATGTAGGCTGCCAGGTGGGATTTATCTATCAGCCTTGGGCTGCTAAGAAGAGTTCAGCTAAGGCTCAGCTCCCGATTTTCCTTTTGAGGATCAAGTGAGTTTCCGAAGAACTGACTGCCCAACTTGTGTCTGCATATACCCAGCTTCCACAACTGCATTCTGCCAACTACTCAACCCTGACCAAATTGTTTCTCAGCTGCTGGTCTTGCTGGTTGCCAAAGTAAGGCATTTGACCTGTTTTGCCCAAGGATGAGGCAAGTAAGAAAGGAGCTCTCTGCATCCTGCCTTGGGCAACAGCAGCAGTAGAGCCTTTGAGGAAGGCTCAAAGGAGCTACTGATGCAGTGGATGGGAGCCCAGGTGATCCATGAGTTGTGCTTTATGCCAGAGGATTGTGGGTTTCCTCAGGACAGCTAGAATCCAACAGTGTGCTTCCCGCTAAAGAAGCACTGTGAGGGGTTGTAGCGTTCAGAGGAAGTGAGGCAGTGTTTGAAGTGATGGTTCAATGGTTTGGCTGCCAGCAGCAGCTTGGCAGCCCTGAATCTGCTCCTCTTCTCACTAGCACCCTGTGGGTGCCCCATTCCTGGGGCTCTGAGGAGCTCCGGGTGCTGGGAGAGGTGGCAAAGGGAGCAGGGCTGTGCTGAGCATGCAGACTTTGTGCTCACGGTTAGGAACTGTGCACCCCCACTTGGAGAGGAGGCTGAGGGGAGGCCTCACGGCAGCCTACAGCTCCTCACAGAGAATGGGGGGCGGTGCTGAACTCTGATGACTAACAAGGGCCCGAGGGAATGGCATGGAGCTGTGTCAGGGCAGGGTCAGGTCGGGGTTAAGGAAAGATCCTTCACCAGAGGGAGGTGGGCATGGAACAGGATGCTCGGGGCAGTGGGCATGTCCCCAGGCTGCTGGAGTTCAAGGGGCAATTGCCCTGCTGTAAGCACCCACTCACCATACGTGGCACAAGGGCGCTCACATGGGTTTGGGGCTGTGAAAGCACGGGCTGCTGGGGCTGGTGTACAGTGCTGCATTGCACCGTGCTGGATTTTGATATTCCTGTGCAGAAAGTAGAAGGAATTGAAACACTGGTAAGCAGGAACTGCCAACCGCTGCTTTCCACAGCAGTGCGTTACCGTGGGGGGGGCTCATGCTTTGCTCTCTATCTGCTCTTCGCAACACGTGTGCACCCATTCTCTTTGAGGATGTGCACTTCTGGCTGAGATGGACAACCTGATGGCACCCAGAACTGCTCATCCTTCTGGCTCTGATGCTGTGAGCAAATCAGGAAGGGAGTGGTCCTGCTTCACACACTGCCATTTACTATTACCTGCAAGGCTGCAGGTGAGTAAGTTTAAACATGGCAGTTGTTGGGCTGTGCTTGAAGCAGAGTGCTCTCAGGGCACAAACAGCAAGGAAACAATCCCAGTACGTTATGTTATTCCTGTCTCCACATCTGCTGCTGCAGACTATGGTGTGAGAGGGCAAGAAGGGAGCAGGCAGGGAGCCAGGACCCATGCACAACAGCTGTATGTCCCCAAGATGGAAAAGCTTGTACTGTGGCGCAGAGTTCTTAGCTCTCACTGGTGGGTCTATAGGATCCTCCCACTCCTGGCATCAATTCCAAATGTTCTTTCATCTCAGCTCTTTGCTTTCAGCTGGGCCTGGCTCATCCCACACATACGAGCCATGGCACCAGCATCATCTAGGTGACACTGGCTGAGGATGCAGATCTCCCCTAACATCTGTGCAGGCAGTGCTGGGGGTGGCAGGACAGGAGGTTTGGGGTTGAGGGAGGCTGCCCTGGAACTTCCCAGCTGGGTTGGGGTAATGGAGGCCACCAGCTCTGGACTGCTTCCTGTCCTCATAAGGCTGTGAGTGCACAGCTCCTCCTGCCCTGGAGTTTCTGGGGCTCCCAACACCACCTCCTCCGCACTGCCCTCCTCTGAGGGTCCCAGTTTCACAGCCAGGGCTGGGGCTTTTCTTCCCTTTACATCTCTACTGTTTGTCTCGGAGAAAACCCATTTTACTGTTTTTCTACTGCTTGAAGGTGTTTTTCGGGGGTTTTTCAGGCTATTTTGAAGCTCATTTTTCCCAGATGTGCTTTTTTTTTTTTTTTTCTTCTTCTGTAACTTTTCTTCTTCGTCTTAAAGTTTCCGGCCACGTGACTTTCAGCTTACATCCCCTAGGTTCTGAGAAACCACAGGAGGCCAAGACCTAAAGGAAGGTGCAGTGCTCAGAGAGGAGAGGCAGAGGAAGCAGCAGAGCACGGGGCAAGAGGACAGCGTGCCTCTGGGCTGGGGAGTACCAGAGCCCAGTGAGCACCCCAGGGCAGAGGAGAAATCAAGAGGGAAAGAAGGAAGCCAGGCACACCACAGGTGCAAAGGAAGCCGAGGAGGTCCTGGGAGCCAGAGACGAGAGCCAGAGACAGGAGCCATGCCCCACAGCTCTGACAGCAGCGACTCCAGCATCTCCAGCCAGTCGCCCCCTCCCAGCAAGCAGGTAAACAGGGACCCTTTCCCGCCTCTCCCCAGCTCTCCTTCAGGTGGCCAGGTGGCTAGAGTGGCCAGGAGGAAGCCTGGCATCCCTTGCTGCTGCCTGCATGGTATGCTGTGGTGGGGCTTTCTAGGAACTGTGGTAGAGAGAGTGGGATGTGGGGCTGAGCTGAGAGCAGTGCCCACTGACAGGAGTACGGGGAGAGGAAGCCCAGAGAGCTGGGGCTGTGCTGAGGGCAAGGGGGAACCCCTAGGCATGGTGGTCCCCATACTAGCTGCCACATAGAAGGCTGCAAGCAGAGTCCAGTGTCACCGAGAGGGTGCTCAGGGGGCCTGCTTGCTTCCCACTGCTCTGCACAGCACTCAGGGCCGGGGGGAAGCCCTGCTGCTTTGGGTCTGCTCGTCTCCTATTTGTCCTCAGAGGGTTTTCATCTCAGTGATGCTTGGCTGAGGGATTTTTTGTTGTTCCACAGAGTGCCTTAATGGTAGGTTTTTGTCAGGCAGAAACTAATGCAAGCCCAAGTTATTTCTATCACCTTTATTATAGCTATCATTTGCCGTCTACCTAGTGCTGACACCACCAGCAGCTACCTGAGATTTTGCTCGGAAGTCTCCAGGATGATTACAGCAGGTGATTTCAGGCTTGCAGCCAGAGATGGGGAAGCATCCTAGTGCAGAACAGGATGAAGCACAGAGACTGCTAAGGGACTGGGCTTGGTGCAGTACCTGGGAACTACTGTAAATGAGGTTGGTAGGGTAACGAAGGCAAGGATAAAACGGTTAAGTTCAAAGAAGAGAAAAGATCTTGGGCGGGGTAGAGGGGGGAGAGGATGTGGACAGACTGATGGGCTGGGAAGATAACTTTTGTGGCTGAGTTTCATAGTCCTGTGGGGGAGCAGTGGTGTGAATGTTAAAGAGTCCACAAAAGAGGCAGCACCATATGAAAACAGAAGATGAAAGAATCTGTATGACAGTTTTAACTGTCAGAAGGCAGCAGCAGGACCAGATCTGAGCAGAGAAGGGCTGCTGCATGAAGCTCCCAACCTGGCACCACGAGCCTGAGCTCCCCTCTGTCAAGGGGCTCAGGAGCATATGAGCAGCACTGTGGACATTGCTGCCAAGGGACTGCAGAAAGAAGCAAGCACAGGCATGGGAGAAACGGAGCAAAGGAGGTCTGGGGAAAAGGCTAAAACTCAGAGTCTGCCTTGTTGAGCATACAGTGTCATAGCAAGCCGCACCATGCTATAAGGGTCTGCAACAAAACAAGGCCAAGGGAGAAGGGTTGTGGAGAGGGCTTGGGATCTACAGGGATGGAAGGAAGAAAGCACAGGATGCACCTCTGGAAAGATACTTTAGCCAAGGAGCCGGAATAACTGCAATGCCATATCCCTCCATAGAGGATGAGAAGGGAAAGGTTTTCTGAGCAAGGAACTCAAATTATCTCTCTTCTGGAGAGGTCCTTGCCCGTGTCCCGCAAGCCATATCCTGGGCTGGTGTCTTGGCAAAGCAGCCATCTCCCAGCCATGGCAGATTCGTTAGGGGATCAGATCTGCCCCTCCTGGCATCTGAGATGCCAAAAGCATCGCATGTCCCTGGGGTAGAACTTTACCTTTGTGCTGAGGAGGACGTATTCCATGACCTGTGCTTCAAGGCTGTTTTCTGCTGTGTCTCCTTTTTCATCTCCAGCCCAGCAGGAGCAGGGTGAGGGAGAGTCCCTGCAGTCATTTCCATGCCTCATGTTTCCCTAGGACTCTTCTGATGACATGAGGAAAGTCCAGAGGAGGGAGAAGAACCGCATTGCTGCCCAGAAGAGCCGCCTGCGGCAGACCCAGAAAGCAGACACACTGCACTTGGTGAGCACAGCCATCTTTCTCTGTTCCCTGCACTGAGGGATCACACGGTGAACAGCATGCTCTCACCTGGGGGACTCGGAGCAGAGGTGCTTGGTAGAGCCAGGACAGTAACAGTGGAGCCAAGGCAGGGTGCTGGAGACAGTGCTAACAACATGGGCAACTTTCCTCTACCCAGACACCCAGGGACGTTCCTCCTTCAGCAGGACCAGAGTGAAATCCTCTGGTTTATCTACTAAATGTTACAGGTTTCCTCCCTAGGCTCAATCGAGGTGACTCATTCTGTGTCATTGGTCTCACGTCTGCCTTTCCCATGGGGTCTTTGTTTCCAGGATTCATGGCAGGTTCTGCTGTCACCACCCATCAGAAAGTGCAATGGCCATTGAAGCCCCTAGTTCAGCAGGCAGTTCAGGACTAATAACAAGGCTTTATCTCTCAGTGTGGCATAACAAGTTTCCTCTCATAACTTCTGAATGGTTCAGCAAGAAGCTCTTTGAAAGCATGGCTTCATTAGGGTTGGTGCTCCCAGGTTCGTGCTTCATGTTGTCGCTTGCTTGGTGATGTGACAGCATACAGGCAAGCTATTCTGAAATGCTGCACAATGCAGATGAATATTAATCATTTTCTAATATTTTAAAACATCTCTATGGCAGGGCATGCATCCCTTCTTACATCTGAACACCATACACTACCTGGAGGTGTTTCCTATCGCATAGCATGGATTTCCCCTGCCGTCCCATTCTTCCCTGTGGCACCACAGGCACCCTACAGCTCCTCCAGGTGCAGCAAATAGGGAGGCTGCATTTCAGGAGGTCTGGCCACTTCTTGCTTCATGCACTTGGCCAGGAGTGTGTGGTCAGTGTTGGAACGCAGGGGTGAGTGCCTTTGCATTTTGCGCTTTGGTAGGTGCAGTCGAGGCTACTGGTGAACAGGATGCAGAGCATGTGGCCTGCAGTGGGCAGAGCCATCTTTGTCCCTGAAGTATGTTGCCCCTTCCAAGTGTGATAGTGAAGCTCACATTCAAAAACACATCCTTTGACCTAGCAGTCTTCATACTTCCCCAAATCCTCATTTTTGGAAAGAATTCTTGAGATGTTGTTCCTGAGCCTTCCCTCTTACTTTGTGACCTCAGTCCATGCTTGCAACTGGTTTTACAGAGATCTCACTCTTTCCTATGTTGCTGATGAACTGACACGGCTCCAGGCTGTCTGCATTTGTTAGAACTAACAGCAGTGATGGCTCTGGGAGCTGAGCCTTTGAGGAGTGGAGACAGATGCTTCTTTGGGCCTGTTGCTCCATCCTGGGCAATCCTAGAGACAGATAGGGGCACTCATCTTCCCTCTTGAAAATCCTGACTCACACCAAGAATTGGGCTGCTCTTAGGGCAGACAACAATCAACTTTCTTAGCAGATAGATGTTGTTCAGATGGCATCAATAACAGAGACTTGTTTCTATCCCACAAGCTGGGATCTGGAGCAGCTGCAGAAGCCCATGGGGCAAGTTGAGGGTGGATGGTGAATTTTTGCTAAGGCTTTTCCTGATCATCCCTTGTCCCCTCTGTCTCTGGTGGGCACTAGGAATGGTGCTTCTGCACAGTTCTGCCCAGAGAAGCTGGAGTTGGGGTGTTTTCAAGGAGCCAGCAGCTCCACCTGTCCCCAGGCATCCCAGCTGCTGTTGATGGGAATAGGTCACAGGGAGGTTGGAGCTCCTGACCACAAAGTGATTTCTGTCAGCTCACGGTCTGACGTCAGTGACAAAACATTTTGTCACATCCCAGAGATGATGGCTGTTTAGTGCCGTAAGAGCTGGGTGCATTTACACTGTGCGTGGGGAGAAGGTGCGTCCAGCAGTCAGTGCAATGGTGGAGGTCTGACAGGTCCACTTTGCCAGGGATCTGGTGCAGCTCTCCTAGGTGCTGCTTTGGCCATCCAGCCCGAATTCCCAGACTGCTCCCTGCTTCCTTCCGTCTTGCTGCATGGCCACCGGCACCCGGGATGCCCACCTCTCAGTGGCAAAGGATGTGCTTTGCTCCTGATCGCTGAGGCAAGGCTGAGCATCTCCCCTTTGTTGTTATTCTCATTAATATCAGTAATAATTCATCTCAGAGGCCCGGGTTTCTCTTTTCTTCTGACTCAAGCGTCTCCCCCCCCCCCCCCCCTTCCTCC
The DNA here is from genome assembly GCA_036925125.1 of Oreortyx pictus. NCBI lineage: Eukaryota > Metazoa > Chordata > Aves > Galliformes > Odontophoridae > Oreortyx > Oreortyx pictus. The sequence goes on from JAUPFR010000006.1 coordinate 38,004,553, forward strand.
CCACCGTGCCGCTGGTTTCCCCGGCTGCTAGCAGGAAGCAGTGAGTCTTTTCTTTCCAGGGCAATGACAGGTTTCCTGTGGCAGGTGGTTTTCTGGTTAAAGACGGCGGTTATTCGGCGCACCCTCCCCCCGGCCGCAGGGCCCGGGAAGCGGCCAGCAGCATGCATGTGCGTGAGAGGGAGCGAGAAAGCCTGGGCGGGCGCGCTTCTCGTAAGCCCGGGTCGCCAGCATCGCACCCGCAGCCAGCCCGCTGCTGCTCGGTGCCGAATTTGCCGGAAATGTGTTGTTCTGGAAAGTGCTGGGCTGAGAGGCGCGAGCATCAGAGCTCAGCCCCTGCCCTGCTCCTGGTGAGCACCTCCTGGAAGGGGCTGGGTGGTGGCACTGAGAGACGTGGTTTAGCGGGCACGGCAGGAGTGGCTTAAGGGTTGGGCTAGTTGATCTTAGTGGCTTTTTCCAACCTTTATGATTCTACGACGAGGAGGGGTCCCGACGTATGATGCTGCAGTGTGCCCTAATGCAGGGCAGCTCCTACAGCCCCACTTGTAATCGCACCCTACTCCCCCCTCAGTCCCCGTTCACGTCTGCAGCTGAGGAAGCCCCTGTGGTTTTGTCTCCCCAGGAGAGCGAAGACCTGGAGAGGCAGAACGCAGCCCTGCGCCGGGAGATCAAGCAGTTGACGGAGGAGATGAAGCACTTCACCTCCGTGCTCAGCTCCCATGAACCGCTCTGCTCTATCCTGGCATCACCCCCACCACCGCCCCCGGAGGTGCTTTATGCTGCTCACTCCTTCCACCAGCCCCACATCAGCTCCCCACGCTTCCAGCACTGAGCCCGCTGGGGCAGCCAAGAACCAAACTGCGGGGCTCACTTTTCCATCTGGAGAGGGACGGATGGACAGACACCCCTTCTCAAAGTGCGTACTCTGAGTGACTTTGTCCAAGACCTGTTCCCCGTGCAGAAATGGCAGAGCCACCAGCAAGCATCTTCAGGCGGTTTCCAGCTCGGATCCTGGAAAGAGAGAGGCAAAAGAGCATCAACTGTTCCCTGGTTCTTGCCTGGGGGTGTCGCAGGCTGCCCCTGTGCCAGTGGCTGGCTGCAGCATGCAGCATTGGGAACTCTGATCGGGCACAGGGATGAGAGCAGGGGAGGAGGGGAAGGTTGGGGGACGCAGAGTACCAGGGTGAAACTGGTTTATTTTTGTAAAATAAAGAATGAAAATACTTCACGCTTTGTTTTTCAGAACAGGATATGGCACTGTGGGGATCCTGTGTGATATAGACAGGGAAGCTGGTGTGGCAGTGGGGGAAAGCTCATCTAATTGGTCTCATTGCTAGAGCAATGGTCTGTAGGGGGCAGGGTCTGGGGGGAGATGGGCTGTTCCCTGATGTAGGGCTGGACCTGGCTAACGCATCTGACGTGCTTTGCACAGCAGCATGGTCCTGCTGGGTGTGATGAGTGGAGGTGCCAGTGGTGGTGCAGGTGGTCTCTGCACCCCAGCCTGGCAATCAACCCAAGCACAAGGCTGAAGTCCACCTGCCAACGCAGGCCTTGCTGCTAATGCTGGCTCTCAGCTGTTGCCCTCTCTGAGAAACACCAGTTGCTGTTTTTTCAGGATAGGGTATCACAAAGCAGTGTTGCTGAAATAAGCTTCGCGTCATCCCTTCGTACCAGGGCTGGAGCTGCTGCTGCTTCCCGCACAAGCCTTGCCTGGAGCCACCGAGGTCCAAATGCCCTTCCCAAACTGCATTTCACAGAGGTTTGGTGCTTTAGACCATGCAGCAACAACCCAAGCTCTCCAAGAGTTTACAAGACTCTGCTTCTGCTCCTCCAGCATCTGGTGGGTTTGGCCCTGAGTTTTTCACTCGCTGTTGCTTAGAGCTCTGACACCCTTGTGCTCGTTGGGTTATGCTGGGTCGGAGGGTGAGAATGTAACAACCTCGGAAAAGTTTGCTCTGACTTACAGCAGCATCACCGCCAATAATAAGAAATAGCCATCCATCCCAGCCTGATGCATGTGTGCTGTTCGGCTATGAAGGCAATATTTTTGTTGAAGAGCTGTCAAGGACTAAGATCCTGCAGGCTGGGTGGGGCTCTGCAAGATGCCCACAGCACTGCTAGACTACTGGTAACGTCTCTGCTTCATTACTGCGACTCAAAATGAAAATAAGTGGTAAGTGCTGAGACTGGGAGACAGGTAGGCATCAACATCCTCTCAGAACCATAAACAATTGTCCTGGCAGCACCAGCCGGGGTGCCCTTCCTCCACAGGGCTGAGCACTGGAAGCCCCTCAAGGCAGCTCTGCCCTCACCCAGCACTGGTCCAACACCAGATCACAAATCAGAAACCTGATCACAGAATTTGCTTTCCACGGTTTAAGTGGGTTTTGACCTCCCCATTGTTTCTGGTTATTTTGGGGTGTCTGAAAGGCTGTCTTCTTTTGTTATGAAGAGTGGTTCCCTGGGAGACAGACATCAGCACCCAAACAGCTGGGGATAATATCTCTGCTCAGGGACACTGACCCATCAGCCAGTGTCTGAGCACACGGCGTCTGAGTGGGGTGCTGCTGCTCCTGGTGCAGACAGATGCTGTGCCAGCTGGCTCTGGTGCCACCTGGGCAACCTATGGCCATGTCAGTGCCCTTCTGCTGCACAATGCTGTCCTTTGCTGAAGAGCTCTTCCAAATCAGCAGTGAGGGCTCCCAGCGGCAGTGAGACTCTGAGTGGAGGAATTCCAGGTGGGAAGGTTGCCCGCCCTTGCAAGCAGAGAATGAGGAAACGCTGTTTTGTGCTGGCCTCTGCTGGGCAAATGCTGAGTTCTGCTGGCTCAGAAAACTTTCTGGTTAGCTCCAACATGGCACAGCTGGCTCCAGGATCAGGAAGGATGCTTCCCAGAAAAGCATCTCTAGTGATGCTGGAGTTCTGCTGTGGGCAGCTCCTGGGCACAGCCAGCAGAAAGACTGACGCGTGGGTGCTGAGGGTGGTGAGGGTCAGGGGGAAGGTGGTACTGAGTGGCAGCTGCTGTGGATGCCCTAGTGACAGCTGTCTCCAAATAGGTGTCTTTGCAGCAGGACAGCATAGAGATATGTGGCAAACTGCTGATGCAATCGGAGGTGGAGAGAGGAGTGAGGGGACAAGAGGGTCATGCTGTCCTTTATGTCCTTCACTGCTCTCAGCACCTCCTATAGATCAAGGCACTCAGGCAACTCTGCAGAAGGGCAGAAAGTCACTGACTGTGGAGGGTGCAGAAATTTCCTTCATTTACATCCCCTCAAAAAGCACAGGCTCAGCACTGTACAAGCACTCAGCCTCAGCATTTCAGGGCTGCTTCTGTGGTTAGATAAATAAAAACACGACACCCGGTGCTGACGTAAGCTTCATGTATCTCGCAGATGGGAAGCCCAAGGCAATCTTTTATGCCTGACATTCCCTTCCTGCTCCATCCTCCTCAGCTGGGCTGCAGGTTCCCAACATGTAGGTGCCGAGGAGGGGAGGAACAGAGCCAGCCCAAAGCAGGCGGATCCCTCCTGCTGCATCAGACAGCTCTGGTCTCAGCTGCGGTCACTGTGATGTTCTCCCTCAGAACTGATTCTTCCAGGGGGCAGAAGGTGGTGTGATACCCAAGCCCCCTCTGCAAGAAGTCAGAAGGGAAGGAAGGGCCCATGCTTTCAGTTTGGCCAAGGACAGGCTCAGCAGCTGTGTTACCCGCTTTGCAGTGACTCCGGAGTATTTATAAGCTCCTTTTGCAAAACCTCTCTCCAAAGTACTGGTGCTGCCAGCCTGCATCAGCAGGAGGAGCATCTCGTGCATACTGAACCGAAGCAACAGCCCATGGAAGGAATGAGTATGTTTTCCAAAGCAGCACTTGTCACACAGGGGTGCTGAATAGGTGCTAATGTTTCAATATACAGAGATCAAAGAAGATCAGGAATCACTGCTGTGAGACAAAGTATTTTTATGAATCAAGAGCTGTGGAGGAGAGAAAAAGCAAAGTGTGGTGTAAAATGGTGAGATTTTTTCCTAGAAAACAGCGCAGTGCCAGCATGCTCTGTGTCCCTGCTCTGCCATGGTGTTGCCACCTTATTTATTAACGCTTTAGAAGTGATCTGAGCACTGAGGCAGCAAAGCTTGTAAGGTTGTTCGGGTTAACCAGACACCTACCAACCTGTAGGGAATTCAAAGACACAACCTAGGACACCTCAAACCCAGACAAGTTTTCTCTCCCCACAGCAGTGATGGTGCGGTACCCTCGCTCCTGTCCTTGTCCTTTCTCCTTCTTGCCGAAGTGGAGGAAGAAGAGGAGCATGCCTGAGTTTGGTACTGACCCATGCATGTTTCCAGCACTCTTCAATTATTAATTAACTAATGTAAGCATTAAGAGACGAAAATTTTTTTTTTGTCATTAGCACGAACTGGTATGACTCACTGCAATTGAGGCTGGAGGATGCTGAGTAAGAAGGGCTTATGTACTTTGAACATTTGGTATTTGGGGTTAATCTGTGACCCTGATCTGGACTGGGGATGTAAATCTAGACTGTGGCTGAGTTTTGAGACTTGCTGGCTCTTTCTTCTATTCTGAACTGGGTGAAGTGATGCTCATGCTGCATGTGCATGCCTGGCGCACAGCAGAGAAGATGGGCAGTTTTGCTCCACTGAGAGAGCCAACAGACTCTGCCCAGCTGTCCTCATGGCTACATCTGTCTCTGCAGCCTTTTGCAAACAAAGGTTGAGAGATGGGCTCAGAAGCTAAAGCAGTACAGCATGCTAACCACAGCTCTTGGATCAGAGTCGGTCCTCATCCTGCCAGATCGGAGAGCAGGCAGAGCAAGCTGATAGCTGTTGCAGAAGGCCATGCAGAGGTACCTTAACGCTCTGTCCCAAGCTGTGCAGTGGGCACATCTGAGGAACCCTGAGCGAGATACTAGATTGTACAGCCGAGCCATTGAGCTTTGTGTAGAGGAAATTCTTGCACAGTTTCGAATGCTGCAGGGCCTGCACGCAGAGCAGTTTTATAAATGTAGCTATCCATCACCGCGTCCCCAGATCTTTACACATGAAACATAACAGAAAAGATTCACAAAGGCTTAGGGAATCAAAATAACTAACCTGCAGTAAGCCACCGCATTTGTAAACTGCACTCTGGGCCCTACTCTCTGCTGGCTGCCGGGACGCAGACAGCTGCATGTACCAGCAGAGGGCTCGCAGCCTGCCCTGCTCCATCGGGGAACAAGGCTGCCTTTGTCCCGCACAGCCACTCCGGCATGCCGCTGTGCAGCCCGTGCTGCCAGCTGCCCTGTGCCGCAGCGCTGGGACACGATGGCACGTGTGCAGGTCGCCGTTTGCTCTGCTGACACAAGTGGCTGTTTTCTGAAGACTACCGCTGAAGCACTGGGAGTGGAACCCAGCACAAAACGTTGTCCCTCTGTGTGTTCTCCTGGAAGGGATTGCTGCAGTGTACTGATGATGAATCTCTGCCTCTGTCTGCTATTTCCCGGCTAAAATGACTTCCGAGCTATTCCTTAGCCACTGTCATCAGCCCAAATTTATGCATCACGCATCTTTTTTTCTTCTGAGAAGTTTAACATCTAACTTACCTTTATCAGCCTCCAGCAAGAACGCCCTTGTAATCTTTTCTTCCGTGAAAGGCTGTGTGGGATAGACTGGGACATCTTCTGATATCCCATCGGTCAGAGTGTGATAAAGTCACCTGAGAGCTGTGCAAGTTAAATCTTTTAAGTGCAGTGATGAGATTTAAGAGACACAAATCATTGCTGGAAGTTTGTGAGCAAGAGACATCCTACAAGAATGTGGATGCTCCCTAGTTAAAAGGAGCCTGAGCTTCTGAGGTCTCTGCAGGAATTCCTGGTTGGAAGATCCAGAGAGCCTTGGGGGCTGGCACCAGACGATATTTAAGGTCCCTTCCAACCTAAGCCATTCTATGATTGTGTCCCTGAGCACTCACTTTTCCCCTCGTCAACCTTCATCTTTTGGCCACCTCCTCCTTGGGCCTCTGAATCAGTACAGGAGGGAAAAGGCATCAAGGAATTACACTTCAGATGGATTATCACTGCTGCCATCATCCCTAGAATTACATTTATTGAGAAAAGCAAGCTTGTTCCAAGGCATGTTCTTTGGTCCTTACACAATGTAGGCACCACTTAACTCACTGGTCAGCAAGGCAGAGTATATTCCAAGCATGTCAGAAGTTCTTTCCTTGAGGTCAATTGAGAACCCAGAGGTGGTGGGCTCTATCTGATGGCCTGCATTGTTACATTTAATCTGGAACCTGACTGCCTCTGGCTTAGTGTCTTCCAACCTTCACAGATATTTTTGACTACAGAATATTGCAACCTCTTAATCCTTGTGTCAACCTCCCTGTGTGGGAGATTTCCCTCTAAACCCATTTCCCTTTCAAATTCTCTTCAAGGGGTTGTCCTGAAATATAAATAATTTTTCATGGCTAAGAAGTTTTTACATAAAGATGCTGTGATTAGGGAAATCCAAAGGCAGCTGCTGTGCTGCTTCAAGAAGAAAAGGAGATTTATCTGAGTAGAAACAGATGCGGCAGTGAAGAGGGGAAGAAATGCAAAGCACAGAAGTTTTATTTTTGTCCAAAAATTGGCTAATGATATAAAGGGGTGATTGAAGAATTCACAGAACCAGAAACAAAACCAAGCAGCCCTGACAGCAGAGGAGAGGGGTTCTGGGAAGCGTGGGCCTGTGCAGATGAGAAATCATCTGTGGGGGATTCAGGGCTGCCTGACTTGACAGACCCCAGTAACCAGGGTCTGAGCGCTGCCTTCGTTCTTCTGCTTTCAACTGTAATTTCCATCACGGTCTGTGTTTCAGTCATTCTTAGTTTATTGTTTCACTTGTCTGACGAGATGAAGACAGTGCTTTGCTGTGAGCAAGAGGTTCCCTGGTCAGCAAGCTCTGCTCCTAATGCTGGTGATGGACTGGTGAAACTGAGGAGTCCAGGGAGAAAATGTGGAGCTGGCACTGGACTAGAAGGGAACTGAAGATGACAGACAGTTTCAGATCGTGCTTTGGAATAGGGTTGGCAGGAAGAAGAGGATCAAAATTACTTCTTATTCCCTTCATACATCTAAAGATTTTTCTGTGTGTGTCCTTATTCTTCCTTAGCCATGTGAAGGAATACGCCTGTCCTCAGTGTCCTCAGTGTATTCCTAATGCATGCCAGCGTCTCTTCTCATTTTTTTCATTACACTCTTGCTACTTTTTCCCTCCCATTTCTGTGACCCGAGCCTGAAAACAATGTTCAGCCCCAGATGGTCACTGATTTCCTCCTTTCTGCTGCCAAGAGCTCTTTGTGTGCAGCAGATTTCTATACGGGACATAACTCCATTATTCTGGATTTATCCTGCTTTACACATGAAGCATGTAACACAGTTAGAGGCAGCTAAAGCTACAGTCCTAAAGTTGTGTGACTTAAATAAAAAAATGTAGGTGACATTTAAATTAGTCTTGAGCAACACAAAAATAACATCTCACCATCTGCAAATTTTGCTCCTCCCTCTGCTTTTGGGACTGTTGACAAACGGCACTCCTCTGAGCAAACCCAGTATATCATGCTAAAAAATGCCCATTTATTTCTGTTCTTGATCTTTATTTTTCCATCACTCCTCAACTGATGATAGCCATTAGCTCTGGGTAACTCTGATAATACTGTGGGGAATCTTGTACAGACTGGATGAACATAATTTTCTGTACCATTTTACTGTCATATCCTAAGAGTCCTCAGTCTAAGGAGCTATTGGACCGTGACAGTCCTTTTCATTTTCCATTTCACCTCTGTGCTTTCTGCATCACCATCACTCATTGCACTCCTGCCAAGTTTAGGTTATACACATTTATTATAACAAACTTATCTGTCCTTTTCCGTCTTAGTTGGGAGCTTGGCATGACTTTGGATGCTCAGCCTAACAATAAATGAAACTAGAAGCCTTAGTGATCCACAAAGTAAATACAAGCCAAAGAAACACCACCTTCTCACCTGTGACCTAAGCCTTTGTTACAGGAATGCTGTGTCCTCAAGACATCATTCACATTTTTTCAAGTGAACTTGGAGCTGCTGTGTCAGTGCTGGAGCGTTGAACACTAGCACACAACCAAGTCCACGGTAAAGCTTACGCTGAGTAACGTTCATATGATTCAGATAACACAATGTTAACTAAATGAACTACAGATTATAAGTGATCTGTGGGCAGCAATCTGCCAGAGTGACATACTGCTGAAGTAACTGGAAAACACGGGCTGACTCACCGAGCGCCTGGTGAGGATGAAAACAAACACCACTTTGGGCTGTTTTGCTTCAGTCCGACTGACACGTTTCAATTCTGACCTCACTGCGTGTTTTCATGTCATAGCAAAAACACGTGGAAAGCCACCCCGAGTGAAAAACACAAGCGCTTCATTCCCCAAACGGCATTTCTGAGCGAGTCAGGCACGTGCGCATCCCTTCACAATTCCCGGTTAGCTGTGTCCGCCGAGGTATCTCTGGCACCAGTCTCTAGGGCGCACCCCACGACCTTCTCCCCCGCCCGGGGAAGTTCTCTCCGTGCCGCAGCGCTCGGCTGCAGCCCCAGCGTCGGCGGCAGCCTGCTTTATGCGGGATCTGCCCCGAAACGAGCGTCGCACGGACGCCTCAACTTTCGGACGGGGACAGACGGCAAGGCTGAGCGCTCACGCACGCCCCGGCAGCTCCCGGCGCCCGGCGCCCAGGGCCGCCCTGCGGAGGGGAGGCGCGCCGGGAGGAGGGAGGGGAGGGCCGGGCCGGGCCGGGCCGGGCCGGGGGGCGGCGGCAGCCAGTCAGCGAGGCGGGGCAGGCCGGGCGGGGTTTCCCGGCCAGGTGCTCGGCCTCGGGGCCGAGGGTGTCGGCGGAGCGGAGCGGAGCGGGGCCGGCATGGTGCGGAAGGAGAGCGGCGGGGCTCCGGAGCCTCGCGGGGACGGGCGTGCGGCGGAGGTCGCCGCCGAGGTGCGGCTGTCCCGGCGGCGCTGGGTCGTGGTGCTGCTGTTCAGCAGCTACTCCCTGTGCAACGCCTTCCAGTGGATCGAGTACGGCAGCATCAACAACGTCTTCGTGCGCTTCTACGGCGTGAGCGCCTTTGCCATCGATTGGCTGTCCATGAGCTATATGCTCGCCTACATCCCGCTGCTCTTCCCCGTGGCCTGGCTGCTGGACAAGAAGGGGCTGCGCCTCATCGCCCTGCTGGGCTCGGCTCTCAATGCGTTGGGCGCCTGGGTGAAGCTGGGCAGTCTGCAGCCGCAGCTCTTCTCCGTCACCGTGCTGGGGCAGGTGGTCTGCTCTCTGGCGCAGGTCTTTATCCTGGGCATGCCCTCGCGCATTGCCTCTGTCTGGTTCAGCTCCCGCGAGGTGTCCACCGCCTGCTCCATTGCTGTCTTCGGGAACCAGGTAACTGGTGACTGCCACCTGGAAGGGACGTGAGGTCACCTGCCTGGGCGCGGGGACCTGGGGTGCTAAGAGGAGGAGATAAGCAAAGCCTGTGTGTCCTTCCTCCCTGAGAGAGGAGCCAGGTAAGAGCCGTCCGCATGAACGGGGCTCTGGACAGGTCTCATTGTGGCCTTTCACTACTTGAAGGGAGCTTACAAGCAGAAACGGGGCTGACTTACACAGGCAGATAGTGATAGAACAAGGAGTAATGGCTTTAAACTCTAAAAGGGAGTAGATTTAGACTACATGTTAGGATGAAATTCTTTACTCAGGTTGGCGGTGAGGCCCTGGCACTGCTGCCCAGAAGCTGTCGGTGCCCCATCCCCGGAGGCACTGAAGACCAGCCTGGATGGGGCCCTGGGCAGACTGAGCTGGTGAGGGGCAGCCCTGCACACGGAATGGGTTGGGACTGGCTTGGCTTTGAGGTCCCTCCAGCCTAGCATTCCATGATTCTATAAACTGTGGTTGCATTGGAATTTGGTGCAGCAGTGTCTCCCTCCTGCTAGCTACTAGATGGGACAAAGGAGGTGAGCTGTACTTACGGCTGGACTCTGAGGAAAAGGTCTCTAACAAATGTTCCCAATACTAAAAAGTAAGGGACAGAATTTCTACAGTTATTTTGAGAATAAACAAGCTTTCCTCCAGGCCTGGAGGAGCTAAGGTGTCAGAGCTCTCCTCTATAAAGATGGATCAGAGAGGCCAGTGCCCCACCCTGGCTCAGGCTGTGCCATGTTTGTCTGAATGCCAGCCAACACTCAGAGGAGGTAGTTTTTTCACAGTTTTGAAAGGATTAGTGAAATGACATGCTGACCCTTGCACTGGAATACCCACTGATCCCTGCTGCACTAGGCAGATGGGCTGATACTGATGTAGTGTGCCATGAGGGAAGTGGCTTCAGCTCTGTCATGTTGACACAAGGAAGAGGGAAGAACAGTCTGACATTTCATGTGTGGCTGGACCTGTTCACCTAACTTCAAAATTCAGTATTCCTCTCTGTGACTGCCTTCAGCTGACTGGTTGAAGCTGTGGGTGGGCACCGCTCTGGTTGGAGTAGTGTGATTTTGTGGTTTTTTTTTTTTTTTTTTTTTTTTTTTTTTTTTTTGTTCAGCTGGCTTCTAAAGCCTCTGCATGCAAAATTATCAGCAAGATTTGAGTTCTCTTTTCCCCACGCTCCTGGGTTTCTATACAGACTGAGACAGTACTGCGGCAAAGAGTGAGTGCTGGGAGGTAACATTTGAGGAACAGAAGTTTGTGCAACAGCATTAGGCAGACTATGGCTTATAGCTTTAGGAAATAGAAAACACAGTTTCTCTGGGTGAATCTAAGCTTTCCCGTTCTCTCTTATCACGCAGTCTTATGGGCTCACTTTTAAATGAATTTTCAGAGTTGAAGGCATCTAATTTGGCATAAACACTGCTGATTTAGAAGTAAATAAGTGAGCATTTTGCTGTCACAGAATCACAGAACTGTAGGGGTTGGAAGGGACCTCCAGAGATCATGGAGTCCAACCCCCTGCCAAAGCAGCTCCCTAGCCCAGGTTGCACAAGTAGGCGTCCAGGTGGGTCTGGAATGTCTCCAGAGGAGACTCCACCACCTCTCTGTGCAGCCCGTGCCAGTGCTCCGTCACTGCACTGTGAAGAAGTTCCAATGCACATTTGTGCAGAACTTCCTATGCATCAGTTTGTGGCCATTTCCCCCTCATCCTGTTGTCATACACTGCAGAGAAGAGTCCAGCCTCATCCCTTTGCCTCCCACCCCTTAGATATTTATAGATGTGGATCAGATCCCCTTTGAGTTTTCCTTTTTCAAAGCTGAACAGACCCAGATCTCTCAGCCTTTCCTCCTAAGAGAGGTGTTCCACACCCTTCATCATCTTTGTAGCCCTCTGCGGGATTCTTTCCAGGAGACCCCTGTCTTTTTTGTATGGGGAAGCCCAGAACTGGACACAGTACTCCAGGTGAGGCCACACCAGGGTGGAGAAGACTGTCAGACTTTTATTTAAGTGGAGTTACTTAACAGTGTGCACAAGAAATACAATCAATGTGACATGCAGCCTGTGCTATGTGTGTATGTGGAGTCCACATCATCCTAAAAGTAGCACATTAGTCTGGTGGTTGTGAAAGGCAAACTTTGGCTGGACGTTTTGGTCCTTGTCTGTGGGTTAACCTGACATCAGTGAGACTACAGACCAGTAATTAGCTCTTGCTTGTAAACCCAGGCTTTCCTTTTAGAGAATCAGAAAAACAAGAAATGGCAATGACTAAAGGCAAGGCATACCTCATAGGGAGTACGTATTCATTTCATTCCCTCAAATCAAAGATCCAGTGAATGAGAAGTAGCTGTTAGGTGGTGACATTGGACAGGGCAAGAAATAGAGGCTTCTTTTTCCTTAATCTGCAGTTAAGAGTGAGCTTTAGGGAGTGCCAGTAAGGGGCATAATATGGGGGGTTTGTAATTGCAGTATGGAAGATGATTCCCTATGCTCCTCTTGGTTGCTAGTGTTTGCAGGATGTGGTTGCTGGAGCAGCAGGCCTTGCCCCTTTTCTTAAAATACTTGCTTTGCTATCTTTTGGGGATGAGAAATGCTGTGGCATGATGGCACTAATCACTACCATGGTGAAGATGTTTAAGCAACGAGTTGAATTCCTGTGGCTTTTTAAGGTGTGTTAGCTGGAGCCAGCTGGCCAGGTACTAGAGTTCCTCGCCAATCTGTCTCAATTCGCATGGTGTGTGCTAGACCACTGTGCTCGGGCTGTGCATGTTCAGGCCTGTTGGCTGGAGGAGTGCCTCTCATTGCCCTGTCTCCCTGATGAGCAATGGCCATCAGCAGCATGTGGAAAATTTGTATTGCTCTGCTACCAGTGCTGTTGCTTTTTTTTCATTGAAATTATCTTCCTGTTCTGACTAAGGGAAGTGAGCAGCTGTTGGACTTGGGGCAAGAGTTGGATGATCTTTCTGCTGTAATTCTGACTCTTAGTTTCTTAGCAGGACTTGATAAAAACTGGTGATGGGCAGAAAGAAACCTTCTGTTTCATATTCATCTCTGCCTGTGGGGAAAAATGATGTGGCAGCAACTTCAGGTGGGGTCTGTCTTTGTACTGCTGGGATGCCTCTGTGAGATAAGTGATTTAGGACTTCCATAAAGAAAACATCCTGAGGCAGAGTTTGTAGATGCTGCGTGTACTGTTTCTCTGGGCAAGTCATTCACAGCTTCTCAGCCCTGAACACACTTTTGCCCAGTTTACTGGGGAAGAAATGCACTGCAGCCAAACAACAGCAGATAAGAGAGTGCTAGTCTCTTATCTCTTGTCTAGCAGTGATGAGGTGAGGGCTTTTAATTTGTGCAAAATGCATGATAATCTGTGAATGAAATTCAAGGAAATGTTCTTTCTTGGTAGATTCTTTCCTCTTGTTTTGAAATGGGAGGAAGAATCTTCAGGGGTTGGGGTGGAGTGGGCAACATCTGAATAGCCTTTGCTTTTTTCTTGGTTCTGCAGTGCCCTGTGTGGTGTGTGTGTGCTGCTGTTTCCCTCCCTGTTAACCCTGTTCTGTAAGTGTCTGCCCTTCAGGTAAGGCAGCATCTGAAATTCTAGGAAGTGTTGTGTGGATGGAGTGTGTCTGGTGGGATACCTTTCTTCCCACAGACGTCTAGATCTCTTTGGTTTTTCCCTGTCTGCTGGGGGGCTTCCCATCTCTTCAGATGAGATCTGATTCCTGTTAGAAATAGAAACAGGTGGTGATCTAGCTCACATCTCTCTGTAGCCCGGCCCTTCATCTTCTGGGATTTTAGCTATTAGCATAGAGAAGATTTTACTGAGGAGCTAAGAGGAGCCAGTAGCAGCAGCAGTTAGAGGTGATGTTTTCCAGCCCTGGTTCTTTTCTTCTCCAGCAAAGATGAAAGGGTGCATCAGGGCACTCAAACTACAAGGAGTGCTGTGTGGCCAGCTCTCTGAGATCCTGCAGAGGCTCTGTGCGGGAAGGCATGCTGACAAAGTAGCAATGTGGCTTTCCCAGGAATGCCTAAGCTTCTATAATTGAGCACTGGAATCTGAAATGAACTTTTCCTACTCAGTTAACCTGGTGATCCTTTCCCTGCCAGGCACCATAAGCAGCACTCTCTCTTCCCTCACAGAAGCAGCTGTCTTTTGGGTTTTGCTCAGTGGAGGTTGCATGGGAGTTAAGTGAATGACAGCAGTGTTTCTGCTGGGAGGGGCTGCCCTATGGCACCCTTAGCACTTGCCCTGCAGGATCCTCAGAGACTGTCTCTGTTATTTGACTGTAACACGTCCTTGACCCATGTATTATATCCTGATGGAGAATTCCAGAAGCTGCTGAGGTGGCTGTTGGAGCTGAAACCCCTCTTCTGCTTTACTGTTTCTTATCTGCTGCTGTTTTGCTGCATTGCATTTCTTCCCCGGTAAGCTGGGCGAAGGTGCATTTGAGGCTGAGAAGCCCTGAGTGACTTGCCCAGAAGAGCAGTTCTCATGATCTGTCATTGCACCATGTTTAATAGTGTAAGATGATGCCACAGAAGAAGTATGATGAGGAAGGGTGATTGCTTTCAAAAGAGCTTTAGTTGTGTAAATGCAGACTGAAGAAATACATTATCTCATATCAGTGGAAGTGTATATTTAAAAAAAAAAAAAAAAGAAAAGCTAAGCCTTATCTTATCTCTTCATGAGGCATGGATAACAGTTCTTTCCACTCACAGTGGGTCCTTTCTGCTTCTTAAAACACTGTAAAAAAGGTAACTAAGCTGTGCTACATTTAAATACAGAGACTTCCTGGCTATTTGGATTTTAATGGACTTTTATGGATTTTAGTATTGCTGTCAGTAGTATGGAAGAAGCAACACAAATAAAAATATACTGTGTAGGAACTGGCAGCTTCTGCTTTCCACAGCTCTTTGGCTATGTATCTTCAGTCGGAGACACCCACAGATAAAAGAGGAGGAAATGCTTCAGTCTCAGCTGTGAGACACAGGCAAGAGTAGCAAAAGGGGCTGTGGTGCCCAGGGCTTTGGAGTACATGTGTGCCTCTTCCACAGCATTCCCAGGGTGAGTGGTTCTGGTCTGATGCATTTAATTGCCTTGGCATGGGCTCAGTGTGTACTGACCGTGGGTTCAAAGTTCTCCAACGCGTTGGAGCACTGCATGAAAAGGAGAGCCCTTCTGAAGGGGACAGATGTTGCTGCACTTGGCTTGTGTGTTTTAACTGCAAGCTTTTTGGAAAAACAGTGTTTACGTGGTAAGTTGTGATGGCTGTCTGGAAACCGTATCTCAGAGCAGCAGTGGCAGTGCACAAGTTTGTCTGGAGACTTTTCACAAAGGAATGAAGTCCTTTGCATGGATTTTATTTGTGCTCTAGAATACTGAACTTGATAGGATTTAGTAAGTTTCCTTCTAAGAGAGACCTATAGTGACTATTTAGACTCTTCTGTTTCCTATTTTCTGGGAAAGGTGCATGAGAATGCCTAGCACATGGCTAGGGCAGGCAGCCCTGGGGTGAATCAGCGCTCAGTGATGAGCTCTAAGGGAAAGACAGTAATATTGGTGTGCATCCTTGCAGCTCCAGAGTCTCCACTTAGAAAGCTGCAGAGATTGAGTTGAAATCATAGTATCTGCAAAGCTGATGTATTGCCTCTTATACATGTGCAGACAACTGTAGCTGTTGTTATAGTTCTGCCACTTTGACCAAACCGACAGCCTGCTGTCCCTGGAGCTCCCTGGGACTCCTGCCCTCGCGGGGCCTTTTAAAAATTCACATCATGTTTGCCTTCCTGCATTCCTGATCAGAGTATTTGGTAACAGACTAGTTAACAGTTTGGTACATTGTGTGCAAATAGTTAAGGTTTCCTGTTGTCCTGTTCTTTCAAACTCCTGAGTGAATCCTTCCTGTTCCTGACACCTTGTAGAACAAATTAATTGCAATAAATTGATTAAAATCTTCCACTGATAAAACTTCACTTGCCATATGAAGAAATTCTGTTGAGATGGCAACTTCCCATAAAAACCACGTAGTGAATGCTGATGCAAGAGTTCATTTAGTTCTCCTTCTGTCTCGAATATTCTCGTTCCATGGTGATCATCTTTTGGCCTCGCAGCCTTTCTGGCAGGCTTCCTGATTGTGCTGTGTTTGAAGAGTTCTGACTTACGCTGAGGAACGGCATGACAAACTTTTTTGGCTTAATTATGGTTTTACTTTAGTTTGGGCTGGCTTGCTGTCTCCTCTTTTTCTTTCTTGAAGAAATGAAGTCCCACTTTTGAGGGGTGTGCTGGTTTATTTATTTTTTCCTTCTTTGCTTTTTAGCTGCAATTTTTTTTTTCCCCTGTTTCTAAAGTTTTGGATGATATTCTGGACACCTGCTCTGAGGTTCCAGATACAGTGTATTTGTGCAGTCTTAATGCAAGCAATAAGTTTCTCTGGATTTTCCTTTCTGTTTCCTTTTAACAAGTTTCTTTCCTTTTAGGCAGATCCCTCTTGTGAGTTAAATATTACCATACTGGTCTGAAGGGATTTTTTTTGCTGTTGTCTGTGTGTCTGATTTATTCCTACTGCTGCAAGGAAGCTGAATTTGAGTTCATTGCAGAACCAGTCACTAATATTGATAATGGGGCATGCTACCCTAGGCCTAAATCAGGAATTGTGCTATGTTGGGTTCTCCCTAGAAAGAGGTATTTATGGGATCTGAAAATGCAGTCCTTTGCATCAACCCTGTCATGACCCTTAGCCTGTAAGGGCATTGCTAAAATTTCTCACTGTTGTGTTTGTTTGTTTTTTTTTGACTTTGCAGCATCTTTCTCCTTCTGTCTTAACACTTTAATTAACCTTCTTGGTGTGGTCGTCCTCCTGTACCTATATTCTTGCTTGTTCTGCAGTTTTATACGGCTTTTATATTCTTGCTACTAAATCTTAGGTTTCTTTAAGGTGGATACCCACTCATCCATCAATCATCCATTTACACTTTTATGCTTATACTGAGCTGGTGATTATCCTTCAGCAGACCGTTAGTATACAAACAGCTAAACTTAAATTAGATATTCCATTGTCAACTATGAGACATTTATACCATCTTCCCAGCTACTTGATGTCTGTTTTATCATCTGTTCCTGCATACAGTTGAATCTTGAATATAACGTCACTGTTGGCACTGCACCTTGGCAAAATTCAGGTAGGAAATACTTTATTTCTACTGTTTCCTTATCAACTTTTAGAGAATAAATGATCTGAACCGTTTGTGCCAATACAGTTGATGACTTTCCAGGTATTCTGTTTGAGAATTATCCCAGAGCCTTCTTAAGAGCCTGCAGTCTGATTTCTGCAGGGAGATTCTTGGAGAACAGGACGTGATTGTGCGTTTCAGGTGTGGGGATGCTCTCATGTTGTAGATCTAGCTATGTGCTGAAAACTAAATCCCTCCTTCTGAAAGCTGAAGCCTGTGGTGTGTGATACTTATCGTGTTGTACCTCTGTTGCTAAAGGTGATGTGAATATCCAGGGTATGTGAGTACCCCTCAGGAAGCCAAAGGAGCTGGCCCCATCATAATAGAGTTAGTAATGTCAGTGACCCTGACATATAAAGTGTGTTTCTTGTTGCAGTTTTTCTCAGGTTTAATAAATTCACAATGGAGAAAGTGTTGTCTTTTATTTTATTTTTTAGAAGAGAATAAGGAAGGATGGACATCCTTTCGTATTCAGGTCTTCTGAGAAGAAAACAGCGGTATCTGAGAGAGAGCTGTGTTGGTAGTTTTCAGATAGGAAAGGCTAGAGAAAAGAGGGAATCTAGACCATGGTCCTGGAGAAAACTTCCTCTTTTCTGTGCGTGTTCTGCCACAGTTCAGTGGCTCATGTGACAGCATGTGATTGCAGAGAGCAAACCAGGAGCAGCTAGCACAGGAATCCAGCCCCATCCTTCCAGGAGTGAAAGGGTGATGGGGCAAAGGAGCAGTTTCCGGGAAGCAATTTATAGACCTCATTCAAAGGGTGGAGGGGCCCACGTGGAGCCCTGTGTAAGGGCTAGGAAGATCCCAGCCTTAGGTGGAAGGGAACAACATTGAGTCTCGTCCTTGTAGCCTGAACTACAGTGAGAAGCAGTCTCAGTACTGGAACCTGGTGTGGCTGTGCCCTGGCTAAGCAGGTGTACTGGAGCAGCAGGACCATACTCTGGACAAAATAAACATACTGCAGAGATAGATGTGCTTCTGCCCTGTAAGTGCCTTCTTGGTTTAGTGTCCATCTTTACTGTGTTTTGTTGCGCTTACTGAAACTCTGAGTGCTCTCATTCCCAAAAGCGGCCTGATCTGGCATGGCACATCCATAACCTCTTGATGACTCTTCCTGACAGGTCCTGCAATGTTGTGGGAGTGAACTCAGCACCGTGTCAGTTGCCAGTTCAGATCTATGCTATTATGGTGTCCCAGAGAGAGCACTGTTTGACCCAGTAGGAGTTTGGCCAGATGGTGTTGAAAGTTACTTGTCTGTAAGATAAATACAGTCTCTGAGTTTAGCAGACAGCTCTGAGCCATAAGCAACCTCCTTGCCTCAGAGATCCACCAGTTGGGTGGAGCAGGAGGGTTTGCACAGAGCTTGCTAGACAGCACAAGCTAGCTTTTGTTATAACCAGCAGATGTAGCACCTGGAGAGTATTTGTTCTGTGATCTTCTATCTTAGCCAGTGAGTGAGTCTTCGGAATGAGTCCCTCATCCTTCAGTGTGGAGGTATGTCTGCAAAAGCATGCAGAAGGTGTGAGGAGTTTTTGCTAGAAGACAAGCCAGGAGGTGTTTGAACTTGTGCCAGGGACACAGAGCTCCTGGGTTGCTCTGCTTTGTGTTCTGCCATGATTGTATGTGGTTGGTGCGCAGAAGAGTACTTGCTTTTCTTGGTTCTTGCTTTCTTTGCCTGTAGAGTAAGGCTGATGACACTAATACAGCCTTTCCAGGGACTATGAAAATACTGAGCACTGAATCCTTCTTTTGGTCAACGCTGCTGTTCTACTGCTTTATCATGGGGCAGCTGGTCATGGTTGTACTAATGGATTCATACCTACCTGATGTTGTCATAATGAAATGGTACATACAATGTGCTTAATTTGAATACATCCTTATCTTCATGTTTTGCATATTCCTGTCGCCCTTCAGCATGAGAATGAGAGCAGTGACTCTTAAAAAGGCTATTGAAATAGCATGAGTAACCAGCATGGGGAGGAATGGTTTTTTTTTTTATATTTCTAGTCTGTCTCAGTTCAGTTAGCACTGTACCAGCACTGTGAGTGCTTTTCCAACTCTGAGCAAAGTGTACAGCCTGCAAAAGAAATTGAAATTCTGTGTTTGAAGGAGAGAATGGATGTATGGCCACCTGCTGTCTCTTTCTTGGGTGCCTTCTCAGTCCTTCAGTCTATCTGAAGCTCTTGTGTGTGCCTTGTTACTGTTCGCAAATGTAGGCTAAAACCAGGAAAAAATAAATGAGGGTGTTGCTAAACAAAAAATTACTTTTGCCCTGTACAGGGCTGAATGTTGCTTGCTCTCAGAGACGCTGTCCAGAGCTTAGCTGATCTGTGGCTCTTTTTCTGATGTCTGAGAGGGTTGCAAGTTCTGAGAGGGGCCAGAAGAGGAGGTACATGTACTCCTTGGGAACCAAAATGGAACTACAAAATGAAATACAGGAGAGTGAACAAAAAGTGGCTTTGTTAAGCCTCTTCTTTAGAGTACTCAGAAATATGATAAGTGCACTTCGATTTCAGCCTTTATGAAAAACTTGCTCCCAAGCATCAAAGCAGCAGTTTATCCCTTTTGTCCTTTGAGGACACTGAAGGCATGTGCCATTTAGTCCTACTTGTCAGTGTGACAAAGCCTGAGCTGATACAGCTCCTTGTTGCTCTTCTGGAGAAATTGCTATACTGCAAGAGCCCAAATGTCCTCAAAGAAGCCTGTGCTGTCACTGCAGGAGCTTCTCAGCTGGACACGTGGGGTTCTTGGCATAGCAGAGGACAGACCTGCAGGGGTTTCTTCTTGCAGCCCTTTAGGGCCAAGCATTTTAGCTGAGGCAGTTGCCAAACCCCATTGCACAACCTCAAAGTTTAGGAAGTGTTGGCAGTACGTATCTTTTGCTTTCAGATTTATTTTTTTTTGGTAGTTTTTTTTAGTGCACTGGGAAGGGTGTGAGAGGTATTAGGGTGAGCCTTGTCTTGGGAGGGTGCTCACTCAGAATTAACGTAATGAAATGGCTAAGACAGATCAATATCTTGCTCATAAGGAGTGGGTGGGATTTAACATTACATCAGTCCTTCCTCTTTGTCTGTCTTGAGAAAGAGTAGGTTAAACTCATTGACGCAGCAAAGAACTGGGGTGATTTTGGGAAGTGTCATTTTCTACCATTTTTAATGAGCTAAGTTAGATTACCAGGTGGCTGGGCTAGCACCAGAACAGATGCAAGATAAGAAGTGGAATGTGTGCGTGGGCAGGAACATGTGTGGAGGAGCACAGGAAGAGCAAGAACTCCACTTTGTTGGAGTATTCTGTTTAATTCTATTGTAAAACCTTGACTCAAACATCCTAATAATTGTGAATTTTGTGGGGGACCTCTCATGGCCTAGTTGCTGTGGACAGCTGC
Source organism: Oreortyx pictus (assembly GCA_036925125.1). NCBI lineage: Eukaryota > Metazoa > Chordata > Aves > Galliformes > Odontophoridae > Oreortyx > Oreortyx pictus. The sequence goes on from JAUPFR010000006.1 coordinate 38,024,629, forward strand.
TTTAGCTTTCAGTTATTAGGTTGTAAAGGAGATTTTCACCTAGGAGGTGAATAGGCCAAGTTGAGATCTTAATGTGTGAGGGAAGATTGAATTTCTCATGAGCTCTGAGCTAGTGGCAGTGTTGTGGTTCCATGTCACTTCTATGTCCTCTTTCTCTTCTGCTCAGCTCGGCATTGCTCTTGGCTTTCTGATCCCTCCAGTGCTTGTTCCCAATGTGGAAGATGTGGAGAAACTGGCTTACCACATAAGCATCATGTTCTTCATGACAGCAGGCGTGGCAACAGCCCTGTTCATCCTGGTCGTCATAGGTAAGGTGGTGGGAAGTGCATGCATGACTTCAAGTGGGGCTGAAGTAAGCCTGAGTGAGTGGAGATCATCTGGGGATGTGTCCCTGCACACAGCAGCCTGTGTCATGTTGTACTAGATCTTGCTGCTTCAAGCCCTTGATGAATGGCACTTGTAGAAGGGAGTTGGGGGCAGTAGCAGGACACTAGAGATGCGACCCCCCCCTGTTAAAGATCTGACACTAGAGATGCGATCCCCCCTGTTAAAGATCTGGCTTCCACTTTGCATGTTAGCATGACAAATTGGCATGTTCACTGGAGTGCAGAGATTGCCTGCTAAATATTGAAATTATTTTTTTTAGGGTTTCTCTTGCCAGCTTGTTTATGTTGCCTGGTGGCTGAGTCAGGTGTAGATTTTAATGATTCTGAGGTAGGGAATAAACAAGGTAAAATAGCTGCGTATCCCCTAGTACAGCAGTATATTACCTATGATGGGGATTCCTGCATGCTACTTTAATGCTAGTTAGAGACAGCTTGTCCTGACAGAGAAGTGCTGGGCTTGGTGTAAAACCTAGCAAGTCTCCCTAAGCACTGGTCACTGTGGGGTACCAGGCCACCTTTTCCAGCTGGCTTTTCACATTTCTATTTTGCATTTGAATGTCCACGCAACACTTCAGCAGCTTCTTGCAGACCACGTTATTAGTCCTGCCAGCTCTTCTGCTTCTGCCAAATGATGCCTACACAACATGCTAATTGAAGGCAAGGTGTTTCCCCAGTGATAGAAGATGTAGAAGTGCCCTCTTCTCCTGCTCCTGGATAAGTTTGTGCAGAGAATCAAAGCTGAAGAATGTTGATATTTTAGACACTTGGATTTACTAGCCCCTGTGCTGTCCCTTGAGCAGTTCTCTCCTTGTGCGTGCCCAGGCTCCCCAGTTGCACTGCTGCAAACAGTTCTATTTTGTGTCTGGTTTCAGTCTTCAAAGAGAAGCCTCCATACCCTCCAAGCCGAGCTCAGGCCCTGATCCAGTCACGACCAACAGAGGAATATTCCTACATGCAGTCAATCCTCCGTCTGCTTCGCAATGCCAACTTTGTGCTACTTATGATCACTTACGGTAAGGTCTGACTATTCTTCTGTGCTGCTAGACACACTTAGCTTCTCCCTCTCTCTCTCTCTCTCTCTGTGCCATGCCAGTGCTGTAACTGGGTTGATGTGGACTAGGGGAACATAAGGAAAGCTCTGCTGCCACAGGGGTCCCTCAAGCACTGCAGTCTGTCCAGCAGCGGCTGCAGGCAAACACCGAAGGAGGAATAAAAGCAGGACAAGCAGGCATAGGACAGTACGACCTCGTCACTTTTCTCTCAGTTTGTGACCACTTTCTGTTCTGGGGTTTTCCTTATCAAGCTATGGGTGTTTTTTCTTTCTTTTTTTTTTTCCTAGTTCATTAGTAACTTGGCCTAATCTAAGTGTTTACTTAAGAAAAATGGAGCTGCATTTGAGTGCAAGTCACTGCACTGAGTGCAAGTTATTTTTCAAGGAAAGTGCATGGCTGCCAGGCTTTCCAGTGGAGGTGATGTAGAGCATGTAGTTGTGCAGATTGCACCATCTTTTTTGGCAATTCCTATAAAGCAAATAGAAGGAAGAATTGGAGACCATGTCCTTTTGCCATCTGTTCTTACATGCTGGATTTGCTATTTCTCTCCAGCAGTCTTGCTGTATTTCTCTAAGGGCAGTGTAATGTGTTGAATCTGTTCCTGATGCTGAGTTGTCCTATCCAGAAGTATTTTTTAGTTTAGCAGCAACAGGGAAGGCCACTGCAACCTGTGCCTGGCTTGTGAACTTGTCTGCAGAGAGGTCTGTCCCCTCTTCCTATCTGCTTGCTGTGGAAGCTTTTCAGAAGGAAAAATAAATAGTGCTTGAACTTCTGTGGTTCTGTGTTCTGCTGTCTGGAGGACTTTGTAGGTGGTACATCTAATTGGAAAGAGTAATGTGGTGGCATTTTATTGGTGCTAGTGGTCCTCAGAGCTGTTGAAATCTCCTCTCTTCACAGTGCAACAGGTCTTTAGAAACACCCCTCTCAGACCACCCTTAAGCTCTGCTGGTTTACACTGCAACTGCTATTGTGTTTTGTTTGTTTTCCTCTAGTACTTGGTGTCCTCTGTGAAAGCAGAGATTGAAAAAACTGTCAAGAAACGGACTGAGGCAGATTGGCTAAAAGCTGGATTGTGTCATCTGCCTGGTGTGCATGTACATTTCAGAAAAAAGAAAGGGGAAAGCATTAGTTTTTATAGGAGTAAACAAGCCTTAGATGAGAGAGGCAAACTGTCAGTACTGAGTGTATTTAGTGTCTGATCTTCCTGGGATAATTCCTTCCTGGCAGTCACGAATGATGTGGCAAGTGTTCAGTGCCTCATAATCCCGCCTTTCTTCCTGCTGCTCTGTGCATTTATCCTGCTCCTCCCTGTGCTGGCCTCACGTCAATCTTCAGTTTGACTTTAAGGCTGCTGGCAGTGAAGATAATGTGACTGTTACTCAGAGAGGGAACTAAGCAATGAAACTTTTTTTTTTTTTTTTTTTTAACTCATCTGGCTTTGAAAATAGGGACAGTTTTTCCTACTCAAGTCAGAAGTTATGTTGGCCGAGATTTAAGACATCTGCAGCCACATGAGCACAACTGAGTCATCCTCCCTAGCTAACACAAAGATATCTGCAGCTTCTCTTAGCTTTTGTATTAGCATAGTGTGCAATGGGGAGAGAGTGGGAAATTGCATGCTGCTTCATCTTCCCTGGCTTAAGAAAGAATGTGGGCCTTCATGGGATGCCAGGTCAGAACAGGCCTGTGGATCTCTAAGATGAAATGGTATTACCAGCAGCTGCCAGCTCCTTTCCTGTGGTAATACTTGCAGCGATAGAAACATTGGTGGCACTGCAGCAGTGCTAGTGCAGGGGAGCCTTCAGGCTGCCTTTTCTCAAAGACTGCTGGCGTCACCTTGATAAAGCTGAGGCATGACATGAAGTGGGAATGAAGCAGCTCTTGAGTTTCTTGGATTGGACTCTGCGCTGGAACTCCACATTGTTACAGAGAGGCAGTGGCCAGGAAAAGGGTGGGAAAGTTTGAGAAGGGCGTGTTAAGTGGGAATGATGAGACAGCTCCAAAAATAATGTGCATTTGGAAAGGGGCAGTGATGAGAAGGCAGGATAATGAGGTCTGAATATGGAATCATTGTTCTGGAGGATGATGAAGGTGAAGAGGAACACCAGTAGCCTGGCTTGTAGGTAATATGCCAGTTAGTTAAAGGAGAATTGAATTCTAGTCCAAGGCTTCATAAGAACTCCTTTTGGAACCTTAAGCAATAAAATTCTCCTTTGTGGCCTCTGTAAATTATAGGAGACACTGTGAGTTTTCAAAAATGTTCTTATACAGCACATTGCAAGCAAATCCTGGTAACTAACTAATGACTCGGGTGAGGCTGGACCTTCAGATGTGTTTACCCCAGACATTGGTTCTAGCTTCCTCATCTGCAAAATCGGGCACTATTGGAAGCATGTCTTGCCTATTTTACAGGCATTCAAACAGCTGGCTATAATTTGTGGAGAAACTTCACAGAGCAACTGTGGCGTGCCTACATTTTTGCCAGCCTTCACAAATGCGGATTTGATGCATTGTCTTGATTCTTAGGATATTTTGTCTGACTCTGGTGCCAAGTGCTGCTGCCAACTCAGCATCTCTTTCTATCCAATTTAGGACTAGGCGCCTTTCTCTTCCTTGGAAATCACGTGCATCACAGAGTCTCTGTGGAGACAGCATGCTGATGGCATCAGCTACTAGTCTGGCTGTCCCCAGCAGGTTAGGTGAGAAGTATAGGTACACAAATAACTGCCATGTGTTCGCGCCCGGCTTTGAGGTGAAGCAGCAGGGGATAGAAGGACTGTTCTGATCTGCTACACTCCCGTGAACTGGCACTGAGTTTTGTGATGTCTCCTAGTGAGCTGGGTGCTCCACAGGTGGAGATGGGATTAACACAGACTAGACTCTTGTGGGTGCTTTGCCATAGCCAGGTGTTGCAAAGAGCCAGCTTTTGAGGCTGCAGGCATTTCCTGCCCTTCTAGGTAACTAGAAAAGGATTGGTTGGGTTTTTCCTGCATAAAGAGCAAGTCACTCAGCTTACTTGCCTCTCCTGTCACTTGACACGCATTTGGAACAGGGACCGCTGCTGCAGGCAGTCAGCTTATGGGGTCAGTTGCATAAGCTTATTCATCTGTTCTGCCCCACGAAGCTGTGAAGTTAGCTCTGCTTCAAGTTGTTAAGGATGGTGTGTGAGCAAAGTGTGATCTTCCCTCCAGCTGTTAATCTTGTGGCTTCTTCGGTTGCTTCCTGAGCTGTGTAGGGCAGTGGGATGAGTTTGGGATTGCCCAGGGCTTCAGGAGCAGGGGAGTGGGAGTTTGACCTCAGGGTTTTGTCAAAGCTCTGCCTACTGGGATGCACTTCTGTACCATGTATTACCATCTTTCTGCTTTTAGCTGAGGCTGAAAGAGGAAAAACAGGAAGTGGGAACTTGACATGTATCTGGGCTGTCAGAATTTCTGGCATCTGAGCCAGAATTCTAAAATTCCATGCCACTTCATGGAGCCTATAAATGTGTGAGCTGCAGTGGTGAAATCTGTCTCCATCCCTTCCCCCTACCAAGTTCACTGAAGCCTTGAAGAGAAATGAAGAGAAACTAACTGCAAATGTAAATGACTTTCTGAGAAGAAAGTTGAGCTGACTGTTACAGACATCATCCACCTGGAGAAGGTTTCTCAGTATTACCCAAGGTGAGAGTGTAGCCGTTGTGGTACCGCTACTCCAGTGCCCATGTGGATATTCTTGTCTGCTATAAAAAAAGAAAATTAATAATAATAAAAGCACTCTTGTTTTCTGTGCCATTCAGGAAGGCACTTAACTAAATCAGAGTTGCAAGTGTACTGCAGCCGGGTGTCTGAATATGGCTTGACCAATATCACCCTCAACAGTTTCCATTCTCACCTTGGGTGATACTGAGAAACCTTCCCCAGGTGGCTGACGCCTCTAACAGTTAATCTAACTTCCCTTTCTGAAAGATGATTACTTTCACAGTTGTTTTTTATTTTTTCAGGCTTCAGTGGTATCTTGTAAAAACGCGAGACTTTCCTCGTGCAGATGCACAGACCAGGTGCCTTGGGGAAGTGCTGTCTGTGATTGCCATTAGGTCTGCTCCTCCCTGCCTCCTGCTATTTCTTGTCTTGGAGAGGCTGTCCTTTGCTGTCAACTGGGAGAGAACTGCCAACTGGTTTTTTTTGAGCGGGGGAAGGAAACCTTGCTCATCAGTGGCACTGGTGTTAGTTGAATCTCAGGCCCTGAGATTTACCTGATGCTGAGGCAGGTGTTTTGTGATTGTTTTGAGAAAACTCAGCTCCATCACTGAAGATGCATCTGTCTGTGAGGGAAGCTTTGAGACCCTATGAAGGGCTTGTATGACCTTTCCGTACTAGAAATATGCACAGCTTCTCTTTTAGCTCTTCAGGATGTATGGTATGATGGTAAGAACCATCCTGCCACTACAGGGTGCTTCCTACTGTATGTTGAGATCCAGTTGTTCTTGGTCTCTGTTTCTGCCAGTAATCTGTGTCTGGCCTGTCCAGCTATAGCACCTCCTAATACTCTGCAGCCTAGCTATAGATTGCTGTCCTGATAATCTTGATGCATTTCTACCTAGCAGAGTAGCAGCAGACTGAATATACTGCATTTTTATCCCCCTCTCAGGTCTGAATACAGGCTGCTTCTACTCCCTGTCTACTCTGCTGAACCGCATGGTGATCTATCACTACCCAGTAAGTACATCCAGTCCTCGTGGCCTTCTGATCCTTGCTGTTGTCCATTGTTAGCTGCCCAAAGAGAGTCTGTGAGAAATACAGTGCTTCTGGCCTGGGTCGATGTGCTTCTGCAGCCTCCAGCACTTCTGGCTGACTCTGGCATAGGTTTGCTGGCTGGCTAGAGGCCATTGTTTCTTTTTGTTCTTTACAGCACTCTGTGCAAAATGGGAGCTCTAGAAAAGACAACTCCTTTGCACCCTGAATAATGCAAGTATAAGCACTTTCTTCTGAGATTCTCCTAATGGTTGTCTCTGCCCTGTTCTGGCAGTGATTTCTGCTGGCACATCTGCACCTGGAGACTGTGTGTGCTCCGGGTGCTGAACTGCTGTGGTGTTTTACTGCTGGAACAGAGTGCCCGAGAGAGACTATCCATCCTGCCTTGTAGTGGGTCCTCGGATTTCCTGGTTCGTGTGGCCCGAATCCTGATGCCAGATATCAAGCATTGTTGCGTTTATGCTGACTTCCCTGAGAGTGCCTGCTCATGCTGGCTAGCATGCTCACGTGTTCTCTGGGCTTGCCCAGAGAGAAGTGCCTGTACCAGAAAGTGTTCTTGCAAATGCTGCTTTTGGTTGGCTTATTAACAGGAGTTGTGTATGGGACACTAACTTTGGTGTCTCTTACCGTCTGGGTTCTCCACATCTCAGTTGTTGTTGGCTATGACTTTGCACCTTTATTTTTGTATGTGTCTTACCACAGAGGGAGGAGGTGAATGCTGGCAGGATTGGACTCACCATTGTACTGTCAGGAATGGCTGGTGCTCTCATATCTGGCCTCTGGTTGGACAGAACCAAAACCTACAAGTAAGTCTTTTGTTAGCCTCTGTGCTGCTGGTGATTCTGCTCTTCAACTGTGTGGAAAGAGCAAATCTGTGCAGTTGCAACTTGGTAGTCCAGAGACTGAATTGCTGGAAAAAAAGTTTGAAGGGAAAAAAACCATGGCTTTTGAGAATCTAGTTAGTCTAAAGTGAAGTCTGGAGCAGCGTGTTAGTCTCTGATGGACTGATATGAGGTCTAGTGCTAGTGCTCCCTAGGGAAACTTGGGGGAGAGGAGGGAGAAGATAGCCTGGCTGCTGCTTTGCCAGGGATGAGAGAGCTCTTGGCACGAGCAGAATCGTGACTGTACCAGACCATTTCTTTGCCCTTACAAACCAGCTTCTGTGCATCTTTGTTCTGCTTAATGAAAGACGCATTTAATCCAGTGCCCAGAGGCATTGTATGAATGCGTGTTGCTGTATTCAGGCCAGAAGCAAGGGAAGAGGTGATGAGGTTGTGGATGAGTGGTTCTGGATTTTCTGCTTGGTGGGCTGAGACAGCAGATCTGGCCTGCGTACTATGCGCATTTTCAAGGAGGCAGCAGAAGGTCTTTTGGTGTCCTGCAGTTCCCAGTTCTCAGGAACTCAGATCTTGCTGACAGACTTTTCTATATGGGGTGTCTCAGGGAATGGAGAGCGCCTCTCCTTTTTCACATGGGGATCTATGTAATCAGTTTCCAGTTTGTCTGCTTGCTTTGAAAACTGTACTATAACTTTTCTGAGTACGTCATGAAGGATGGGGCTTTTCTGGTGTTATGCAGGTGATGCACTGAAGGCAACTTTGGAGGTCTTTTCCTTGCAGCAGCTTTTCACCTTAGAGGATACAGCTGCCTTTAAGCTGCGTAGTATCTCGTGGGCTGCTTAGGTGAATCCGGCAAACGGAGGGCTTGTAGCTTCTGAAGTGGTCTCTGTCCCTAGCTGTCAAGTATGGGTTCAGAAATGCAGAGGAACTGTGCTTCTGTGGCAAGAAAGTATGGTACGCAGTGCTAGGGGACAGGAGCAAATGACTAATAGAGAGACCAAGTAGGTCTCTTGTCATTTCTAGATCATGTACCATTTGGGTATATTTCTCATTTGGCAGTCCTAGGAAATGGAAACACAGCTTTTGTGAACTGCAGTAGCTAACTGCAATCTGACTTCTCTTTTTCCAGCCTGAGGTTAGTGGTATGGTAGCCTCAATTGTCACTGCTAGGGTAGATGGTATTCCTGACTCTCCCTGAATGGAGCTCGGTGGTAGCATGAGGGCTGAACAGCTTTGTGGCCCACCAGGCAGAACTGGGACTCACAGTTTGACAGCATAGAAGGAAAATAAAATCTTGGATGCATTGAAGGGACCATGTAGGTGAGCAGAGCTGGATGAGCGCAGAAAAATAGAGCCACCCATAGAACTTATACGATGGGCTCCTAAGAGTATCTGGGAATAGATTTAGCCTTAGGTGAAGAAAAACTGCTAAGAATTTGCTCTCTGTTGTAGCCTACTAAATGGGATTTCTGTGGAACTAGCAATTTTTTTTTTCTTCTAAATGCTACAGAATCTTTATTTAGCCTCATTTAAAAGTCTATTTAAAAGACTGTCAAAATGCCAGATGTTCTAGGCAGGTACCCTCCCCCTTCTCTGCGCTGCTCCGATAGTGTCAGGAATTAAATGGTAAGCACATGAAAATCAGGAATGAAAAATGTTAAGTCCTTTTTTTTAGTGAGCTCAGAGAGAGAGGGTGAGAGAAGCAAGTGAATGAAATCCAGCTGTGATTGAGTGGAGCAGGAGATTAGTATCACAACGAACTGTAGAACACTTTTAGATCATCGCTGTCCCATCAGCAGTTCCTTCCAGGAGTAAGGCTGTGCGAAGGCAGACTTTCTCCATCTGTTGTGCTCAGGCACCAAATGGCCTTGCATTCTTGATTTTATTTGTCAGGCAAGTCCCTGAAGCAACCTCACCACTGTTCTTGGTTTTGGAATTAATAGGCACAGATTTGACCCATACAAATGTGCAAGTGAACGGTCTCAGCGCTCGGGCTGTCTTCGGGGTGACCGGTTGAGAGCTGAACACCTCTTGAAAAGAATATGCTCTGACACTGAGTTAAATAGAACTTCCTATGCATCTGTTAGGTTCCTCACTGGAGAAGAATGGGGTTGAGACACCTGGAGACTGCTGGTTTGCTTTGAGTGCCTTGGCATTTATTAGGGGAACCTGGCTTAGAGTTGGAGGACCTGGGTCAGTACTCCTGTTCAGCTGAACTTGGCTTTTAAGCGCAGTGTTCACATGGTCTTCATTCATGGAGCATTCTCTTTGTCCTCTGACTAGCAAATGTGCTGACAAGAGGTCACTTCATGAGAAACACCTTGCCTTGATATCTTTCCCCAGGGAAAGATTTGTCCTTCGTTTCCCTCTGCCCCAGTATCTGCCTGCATCTTGGCTAAGCCCTTTGCTTGTCTGCAAAATTTTGGGCCTTGCTTAGTCTGCTATGCACTAAGTCCCCTTTTTTGTCATTCATGATATACTCAGGGGAGTGGAGTCTTTCTAAAGCCTTGTTTAACAGAAGTCTGCCTGTGTGCTAGAGGCAGTTTCCTGCAGCAGGAGTTGCATTCAGAGCTGTCTATTGAAGTACTGCTTGGGTACTGTGGCAGGCAGGGACCAACTCAGTGGGCACACCTAGGGCATTTCTTGGTGTGTGACTTCTACTGTCTTGAAGCCTGCAGTCATGTTCTTTCCCAGGTGTCTGTCAGTTCATTCTGTACTGCTGGAGCCTAGTGACTGATTGATATAGATTAATGAGGAATGCTTGTTTCTGTGAGCCTGCTAATGTGTGGTACCCATAACAAGATTGAAGTTGTTTATTCATTCCCCACCCCCCAAAAAAAACACCTACATTCTGCAGTTCCAGTGAAAAATATAACTTGCTATAAACTGCAAGAGCTGCCTGCTTCTCTGCACCAGCTTAGTTCTCAGTGGAGGATTATGTGTTCTGGGAACTTCCTTCTTGTAGCCTGACACAGCATCAATACGAAACAAGGTCCTGACCACATCTGGTCACTAACTCATTCATCTTCTTTGCCTGGAGTTGTGGAGAGACGTGCAAATATGGGCAACTGACAAGAAATAGTGCATCAGTTACAAACTGCTTCAAAAACTTGAAACATAAAGCCTGGGAACTAATGTCAGACCTCTGCACTGAGACCAAAACTGGCTGGGGGTGGAGAGAACAATTTTCCCAATGTGCCAGCTGTCCCTGCTAGCAGAGATGAAGCTTCTGAGGATCACAGATGCATCCTGGAGGCTTATGATGGTGAGCATGTATTGTAGCATTGTCTTGTGTGAAGTTTGGAGACTGCTGTTTATAGAAGCTCCATCTAATTCAGACCTGGCCTGCACAGCCAAGGCTGTAATTCTATCCTTGAGCCTATTTCTCATTCAGCTTACATGTCACCTCTCTCCAAGGTGAAGGCAGATGGTATTCAAACACAGAAAGTGGCATCAATGCAGTGCACTGAAAAACAAAGACACATAAAAGAACATCCTTGGTTTTCTCTCTGTTCTAGACAAGGATATGTTCTTCAGACCTGATTATTTTAGTGTGTGGAATGTGTGAGAGCTACGCTTTATTGTGCCCTGCAAACTATACCATGATCTGTGAGTGAAAAGGAGAATTTGATTGTATAAAACCCTGACTGTTGTTTTCCTTGCAGACAGACAACTCTAGTGGTCTATATCATGTCTCTGGTGGGGATGATAGTCTACACTTTCACTCTGAACCTGGGTTACCTCTGGATGGTCTTTGTGACTGCAGGTGTTCTGGGGTAAGTTCATGTGCAGGCCGTTTTCCTCTATGCTTGAGCTGCTAGGATATGAGGAGGGGGGCAGAAGCTGTGGCCCAGGAGGGCCTGGGGAGAGCCACAGCCTGCTTGAGGCTCCTACATGGGATAAGGACGAAAGGAAAATGCATGTAGGCCTGTCTGGCTGACGGATGGTGCTGGGGGTGATGTCCTTCTGTGTTGCTTGCAGGAGATGCTTCTTTTACTGCCTCGTTCTTTGCAGCTTCCTGATGGCTTGGCTCCATGCTCAAGGCTGTGAGAAAAAGTGTTTGTGGGTTGGAGGGAGACCTATGCTGGGAAGACAGAGTTAGACAGCTTCCTAGGCAATGATAGAAGATGTAACTGGTGTACTAAGTCGGGCACCCCAGAAGGCATTCGTGCTACATTGTGTCTCTGCAGTCTTCTTCCTAGCCATTAGGGAGTTTTCCCTGTGTGTTTCTTTACAGCTTTTTCATGACAGGGTACCTTCCCCTGGGCTTTGAGTTTGCTGCAGAGTTGACGTACCCAGAATCAGAAGGAACATCATCAGGGCTCCTTAATGTCTCAGCACAGGTTGGTGTGTTGTTTTCCTTTCTTGCTTTTTTTTTTTTTTTTTTTATAGGCAGAGATATCAAACTGTAGTTCCCAGCACTGAATCCCATTTCTTGTCCATGATTATTACTGTGTACTGGAGATCTAAGCACCTCAGAACATGGCTTTTCTAGTAATGGTCCTTGTGGTATTTGTCTACTTGCACCCATTCTATTTCTGCTAAGGAAAATGCCAATCAGGATGCGAGTCATCTTTGCATTTTCCAGCATTATTCCTAACAGTCCAGTGAGAGATGTCCTGCCTTCTGCCCAGAGAGAGATGGGCTTCCAGCCTTAAAGGGTCACCTGAATCAACTGAAAGAAGGTATCCCTGGACGTGTTTATAAACAAACTTTAGCCTAGTGACAGCAACAGTTTGTCTGGCCTGTATGCTCTGATACTTAGACAAAGTTGGGAAGCTGTTCAGGCTGCCTGATGATAACAGTACAGCTTGACCTTCTGTTTGTAGATCTTTGGTATTGCCTTCACCATCAGCCAAGGACAGATCATAGATCACTTTGGGACAAAGGCAGGAAACCTCTTTCTTTGTTTCTTCCTGCTCCTGGGGTCCATTATGACAGGTAACTAAATTTCTCAGTATTCTGCTGTGACTCTTTGCCTTGTGCTTGGCATGTGAACTGAAGGGCTTTGGGGGTTAGCATTACCTTTGAAGAAGTAGAACTAACACAGCAGTCTCATAGCAATGTCACAGTACTTTCTGAAGCATTTGGTTTGTGTTACAAAAAGATCCAAGGCTTCTTGCCCTGGTTGCTTTTTGGGACTTCCAAGATGTACCTCCTGAAAAAGGAAGGACATTAACTCCTTATTGCACCATACAAAAGCACTGTCCTCCTTGTTCAGGACAGTGGTTTCCCTTCCCCTGAGGTCTCTTTGCCCCTTTGAGTCTTAGATAAATTGATTAGGGATTTGCATGGTAACTAAACTACCTTCACCTTTTTCTTCTCTTTGTTGAAGCATTCATTAAGGCTGATCTTCGGAGACAGCAGGCGAATGTGGAAAATGAACATACAGTGAGTAAATCCCCTTTCAATCCTGCTGTGCACCTGCTATTGGCTCAGGACAAACTTCAGCCTTTCTTCCTTCCAGGAATAAAGCCTGGCCCCTTTCTGAGTTACAATTGTAGCTGTGATTCTATTTTCTTGACCCACTGCTTGCCGGGCCTGTGGGGAAGCTCCTTGTTGGCGTGTTCAGACAGTTGGCTGTAATTTCAGCTTTGCCAGCTGCTGGGGGCCTCTGTTGGTTTACTTCTAATGTTCTGCAAACTCTGTAGACTGTGATATTCTGGGAGTCTGCAGAGCTTTACATGTGTTGCTCTTGGCTAAAGACAGCCGTGGGACAGAGCTGTGATGGCTTCTTTCCTCTAACCATCCTTTTGCCTTGTTTAGGGCTGGGTAACTATTCTTCCAACTCCCGAGAGAAAGCAGGTTGTTCTTATTCCCTGTCTTTAGCTGCAAAGTGGGGTTCTTTGCTCAGGGCAGGAGGGAAGTGAGTGGCAAAACCCAAATTGGAGCTTGAGCTAGTGTAGCTCCTTACATTTGATGCGGTGCTGTAGGCAAGGCTTGTGTCAGAAGTCAGGGTAGCAGGTCCCAGTGGTGTAATGTTGCAAACACTGCAGCTGTTTGGGTGTGGGACAAGGTCTCCATCTGGGTGAACTGCAGTGGATACTCTCAGAAGTTCTCCCTGGAGGGAAAAAGAGAGGATTGGTGGTTTCTTGGGTCACTTCTCCTTAATGCTCTTGGCTCCTCTTCTAGGACATTAGCAGAGATGTCCATTCAGTGTCCATGAAGCCATCAGCGACCATGACTAGCAAAGTGAATAAGCTCAGTTCTCTGCTGGCTTGAGTCAGACTTTTTCAGAAGATGATGCTGCCTGTCTCCAGTTAATCTAGCCAGTCCAATCTGGAGAGAGACCAAAAGGTTCGAGAAGCAGCCCTACTCTGACCAACTGCTCAGGAAGGTGGATTTTCAGTTACAGAATATATGCTGTTTGTTTTATTTTCACAGAACTATCTGAGAATAAATGCAGGGAGTACAATAGGTAGGGGGAATTGATACTTCTGTGGGTAGTTGTTACATATAAAGTTTGGAGTAGACCAGGAAAAAGAAAGGGTGTAAGTTTATTCAGTTTGGGTAAAGTAGCCTTTCCTGTTGTAGTAACTTAAGAACAGTTATTGATTTTTTTCTGCTCTGGGATTGATAACTTAGACCCTGATGCTTACCATTCCTACAGTTAGTCTATGCAACTGAACTAGAAGACTGTACTCATCTCCTAGAATCCTGGTGTGAATGGAGTTAATGGGAAGAGACTTGGCTAAGCTGAGCTGGGGTGACAAGCAGTCTGTTTTATACACACCAAACTGCTTGTATCCTTTGATTAGCAGTGATGAAACAAGATAAATTTTAAGGCAAGCCATCCTCTCTCTTCAAGCCCTCTGGAAGCAAGATTGTCAGGAGAGGTGCTGGTGACACATTTAATTCATAACATGTTAGAAGATTCAGGAAATATTAAGGTTCTGTCACCTAGTGGTAGTAAAGCCCTTTCCCTTTTTGTCAGGTACTTTTCTTGCCAGATGAATTGTACTCTTTTGGCATTTTTTGTAAAAGTCTGAAATAAAGTTGTAAGAGTTTGCTGCTGAAGCAAACTGGTGTTGAGACCAGAACAGAAGTAGTACAGGTCACTTCTATAATCCTAAAAGCTTCCAAAACTGACTGCAGTAAGAACCAGAGGGATATGCATGAGGAAGTAGGTCTCATCAGTCGAAACCTTTAATGACAGCACCTTCCCCTGAGGGCTCATGCTCTGTGAAAGTCATGATAGACACTTCTTCCACCCCCACTACAAATGGCTGAGCATACCACGTTATTTCTCAGGATTAACAACCAACCCCAAGGGCCTGACCTGCTGAAGTGAGCTGAACCTGGTGTTCTGCATTATTATGGATCCCTCAACCAGGTGGGCAGAGGCACTGCGTGTTGCCTTTGTGGGGAGTTCTGATGGTCTCAATACTCTGGAGCTCTGCCATATGGCATGGCTGCCTTAGTTGTGCTTGGGTGTTTGTACTGGTTTCTTTCTTTACCTGTTTCTCTCTCTTTTTTTTTTTTTTTCTCTCCCCTTCCCTACTTGCCTTCACGTTTTCTGGGATCTGACTTGTGGCTGTTGTTACAGAGACTCCAAGGCAGCAATCAGATCATGGCTTATGGACTGTAGCTTGTAACCCTAACCCCATCAATTTCCATTCCTGTTCACTAGCTCACATACAAAGGTAGGAGAATCACACTAATGTGCTTGTCTGAACACTCACAGGTGGCACAGGCACCAAGCCAATGATGTTTCTGGGACAGCAACAGCAGGCACAGTGCTGAGAGCTGCCCTTCTTGGGAATGGGTTTGGGAGGAAGGATAAGACAGGTTTCCAGAATAGTGAACACCCACCAAACTTGTGTTGTTTGAGGTGTTGGAAGAGGTGCAGAGCAGCAAAGCCTGGTATTGGAGCAGATGGAATACTGAATTGACAGTAAGTTAACAGGGAATGGAAATGGTATTTGGAGGCCCTTCTCAGATGTTACTTTTACCATCCGGATTCTTGGCTGGAAAAGATACCAGGAGCTCTGTAGAAGAGTTGGCTTTCATCACAACCAATAACAAAGTCATTGGGTTGGTGCCTTTTGGTGTACAAACACCTGAAAATTATAAAGCTCTGTCCTTGTCTGTCTGTGAATCTTAGTGGCACTTGGCATTTTCTCAGCTGTTGCTTTAGGTGTGGTGCTTTATTACTCACTTTTCTCTGCTTTGCGTACTGGCTGGCTGCTCTGCCAGGTAAACTGGGCTACCCTGTGCTTCTGACCAAGTGCGTGTATCATTACATGGCCACAATCTATGGGACTAACAGACAAAACCACAAGAGTCTCTTGGAGAAAACCACCTCAAACCTGCTAAGATTAGGCATGTCCTATAGGTAGTGTGAAGCAGATGTGAAGGGCAGTCACACACACAGGGAATTATTTGCCTCTGGGCTGAGCACTTCTAAAGCTGTCCCCATGTCTCTGTTTTTTTTAGCAGGCAGATAGGTATCGTGTTCACTTGGGACGAAGTAACTGAGAAACTGTAGCTGCATGAACTGGGCAAGCCTGTTCTGGTGTGCTGATAGGTTTTGTTGTTGTTTTTTTTTTTGATGGCTGAAGCTTATGCCATTGGCTTCATTGATTGGTATTGGTCTTGTTTTGGTACAACTGACAGTGTTACTGCTCACGTCCCAGCTGCAAAATAGGCCTTGTGAGGCTAAGGCATGCTGTGTTATAACTATTGTAAAGAGACAATGCATTCGGAGTCAGATGTGATCTTCCAGAGGATGCAGAGTTTTGGAGCTGTCAGCTGAAATGTTGTACTACTGTTTGTATGGTCCTGTTGATGACAGTGTTTTCAGCAGTGCTGACCCAACAGGTGTGCAGTCCCATGGTGGAGGTGGATGGTTGACTTGCTGTTTTCTGTGGGACCTGTCTTCCAGTATTGGGCCTAGCAAGATTTGAATCTTCCTGGTGTAAAAATAGAAATAATTAGATGGAGAGCTGTCACAGCTTCTAACTGGATGTTCAGCTTTGGTGCAGGGTAGGACTGTGAAACGCCTGATTTCAGTGTATTAAGATACAGAAAAGAAAAACACACATGCTAATTCTCATACAAAAAGCTCTTCACCATGTCGTACATTCTGGTGATGAAATAGAAAGTCTAGAATCTGACTGAGCAGCTGACTTTGTCAGGGAGAAGAGGAATGTATAATGCCACAGCATCAGAGAAAAGAGTCAGTATTGTTATCGGCCTTCACTCTCTGCCAAGGAGCAACAGCCTCCACGCAGCTGCCTTTTGGTGGCTGTGTCCACCCTGCAACATTGTTTCCTCTTCTTCCTGCAGGACCTGCCTTGTGCTTACAAGCACTTTGCCTTCTGTCAGTGCCTTTTTCTGTTGAAGGTTATTGTTAAACAGATGTTGCAATTGATAGAACTTGTAGAGGATCGAAATGGCACTGCGAACACTTTGTCCTCTATTGAGAAATCTGTAATGTGGTTCCAACAGTCCTCCCGTTTGTGTCAGTTCCCAGAACATTAGTGGGGTTAACTTTCTATATCTCAAAACACTTGAATCAAATGCCTACAAAAAGACTCATTATCATGTAAAATGGGCTGAATTTACTGTAAGTGTATCTGAAGCCATTTCTACATTCAGCCTTGTGGTTTCATAGTAGTCAATTGAATCAGGATCCGTATTATTGTCATGTTTATGCTGTGTACAGCCTGTGTTCATCTGTCCCTGGTTTCCAGCATCTGTGCAAACTGTCTGTTATTATTTCTTTGTTATGCAATAAGCATCTTTGCTGATTTTTGTAATTGTTTTGAGTCAGAAGTATTTTTGTACAAGAAAGGTCTTAAACACTTCTTTGGAAATATTTCTAAGCTGAAGCGTATTTTTTTTTTTTTTTTTTTAAGAAAGAAGCTATCCTTCTTGTTCACTTGTGCAGGATCTCAAGCTGGCAGGATTGTTTTTTCCTTCAGACTGGGCCTTGCTAGCCCTCTTTGACTGTAACAAATTGGATTTAAGTGTGTTCAGGATACTTTACGTCTGTTTCACATAGTAGGATATATATATATATTTGTCTGTTTGTGCTGTGTGTGTGTGTGTGTGTGTGTGTGCCTCAAGGGCCTATTTCTGATAGTGACTTCTGGCTTTGTCCTGATTTTTGTATAGTAATAAAATTCAGAATTTTTGTCTGAAGTATTACTCTACCAGCAAGGCTAAACACTGATAAGTGTAGGTGATTCTGAACAGGTCAGTGGACATCCTAGATAATGCAGCCATAATAAGTGACTTGCTTGAAACAAGGCTCAGGTTCTTCTGTGTTCTCAACCTGTGTCCTGGATTGGCCAGGACTCAGTCAGGGCTCAGTACAATGTGCTGATGGCTGTGCATTTGCCCAGTATGGAGATGGATCTGATGAATTGCAGTATAACACCTAAAACTATGTTGCCTTTTCATCCCAATGACAGTGCGACTTAGAGGCTCGCCTGGACACCAGGGAAAGCATTTTACTTTTCTAGCTTACTGGAATCCCTTGCAAGCTGGAGCATGCTCCAGCTCTAGTGAAATACTGCCTAATACAAAGAGATGGAATTTTGCATAATAGGCACAAAATGTGCGCCCTCTCCTGTTTCTTAGACTTCCCTGCACCTTCTCTGTGTTTCTGGAATGGCAAGCAGCCTTCTACTCCTCCCAAAGTCACGGGCAGGTTGCCTGCATGTCCGTTTCTAGTGCTGTGTCTGCCACCTGTAAGAGCAGCCTTCCTGTCCTAAGGCGTGGAGCCCAGCAGGCTGGCTGATCTCCTAAACCATCACTCTTGTAGCTCTACACTACAGAAGTGGTGTCGAGTCCCCAAAGGTGCTTGGGGAGCCTGTTCAGAGCTGCCAGCATGCTTCTATGACTCACAGCTTTTCTCAAGCCTAAATGCAGCTTTCACGTTGCTCCTACCTCTGGCACTGCTTCATGCAACCGCTCCTGCTAATGGGAGTTGTTGTTGGTTTGTTTGTTTGTTTGTTTTTTATGCTTCCTGTCTCATGCTTCCAGGCATGTCTTTGAAGCTCTCCTGGTCTCACTCTGTGTTCAGATACTGCTGTTGACCTCTCCAAAACCTTTTCAGCTGCTGTTTGTGTATGAAGCTACTCAGAATGAAACTGTTTGTAACTCTTACTTCCATGCTGCCTGGACTTACCTTGAACAGCACTGGGGATGCAAACCTATTTGTGCACTTCTGACTCCTGCCTCAGATCTCAGTCTTGCCCTGCAGTGAGTTAACTCAGAGTCCAGGCTGTACAAGACCTGTGTTTACCCTTACAGGTCTGCATACTGTCTTCTAAATCAGTGACAGTTGGGGTGTCTCAGTGGAAGCAGCCAGAACGTGGAGAGATGTCTGAAGCTTGCTGGGGTACCTGGGAGTATAACGTCTAGTCACAGCTCAGCACTCGAAGATGCAGTGAGAGGGGCTGATCCAGCCCTACCCAGGGAGGCTGAATTGGAATTGCAGAAGTTCAGCTGTTCTATGCAGCCCCAGGTTGTGTTAATCTGGCAGCAAGCTGTGCTGCCCTTGCTTTTCCTCTGTGAAATGACTGTACAGCTGCCTCTATTTAAGGGAAGAAATTGTAGGAGAGTTCAGGTAATCAGGCTAATTCTTTCAGAGGATTTAGGTGGAAAAAAAATAATGCTGTGTATCTTTGCCTTTCATTTCTTATGGCTCTTTAGGATACAAGTAGTGAATGTTGAAAATGGCTTATCTGTAACATGCTATGGAATTATCCCAGCCATAAGTCCAAGCTGGGGACAGGGAAGAAGGGTGACAGAGCACCAGCCTTGAGTGGGGGTGAGGAGGGAATGAAAAGTGTTGAAGGTGAGCAGCACCAGCATCTCCCTTTCTGGGAGATGAAGAAGCCCTCAGACATGCCAGAGAAAAGTTAGAATTGGAGCTAGTTGCTGTGCTGAACCTCCTGCTGTAAGATACAGATTGTGTGCAGGATGCAAGTTCTCTGGGGCTCCACAGATACTGCCCTTCTCCATGGCACGAGAGAAGATTTCCTATTTCTTCCCTTGCCCAGAGAACTGACCCTGCAGCTTCACCACTTTGAGGCCAATCTCATATCACTGTGACATCATCTGAGGATTCCAGCAAGCAGCTAAAGAGAACTGGGATCGTTGCTCTGCACCGCTGCCCACAGTGTCCCTTGTTTGGGCACTGGAATGTCCTGGAGGAACAAGTCAGGTGCATTCCAGCTCTCAGAGTGTGGTAGTGGCGATTCTTTGGATTTAAGTCTGGTCAGATGGGGCTTTGAGCAACCTGATTTATTGAAAGGTGTGCCTGCCCATGGCAATACAAACTTCAAAGGTCACATCCAAGCCAACCTATTCTGTGGTTCTGTGATTTGTCATACTAGTGCGGAGCTGTGAATGAGCCAGCCTCTAGCCTGCTGATCTCTGAAGCCAAACTGTGGCCATCCAGGATCCTAACCATATTCTTTTCTCTCTCTGATTTGCAGAAAGTGATTCCAGAAGCCTGCACTGTTCCCATAGTCCTTGAAGAGTCAAAGCTGTGAAAAAGAGGGGTGGCAGAGCTGGGAGATGCGGGACTCCCCCCTGCCCTCATTCTCACCTTTGCTACCTACACCATCCTGTTACATGTGTATTCTGGTAGGGGGGCAGCTGGGAACTGCTTGTAGAGCATGACAGTGTGAAGCTAGAAGGGAGTTTCTCCCTTCAGTTATACTTCTGCACCTTGCTGTTCTGGAGATTGTGCTGAGCAAGAGGAAAAGCTGGAAAAAGTCACTGCTCCCCTTCACTTGGAAGAAAAGCACACATGCTCAGAAAAGCCCCAGTTCCAGGCAAGTCCTGAGCGGGTGAGGGTGGCACCTTGCATGTGGTCTGTGCCGCATCTCCCAGGGAAACAGTGACATGGAATGCTGGTGCTGGACCACCAACTCAGGAGAGTTGTGACACCTGGCTCTCAGGAGGAAGGGTTGTGCTGAGTGCCTGTGATATCCTGCAAGTTGCCCATGGTGATGGTAGGAGTTGCAGCACACCAGCCAATCAGTGCAAAGCAGTGCAACTGCTGTGGCCAACGCCAGTTTTTTATATGTGGCTGTGGATAAAGATCCAACTAGAATTCACCTGAGTTGCTCTAATATTCCTATATACTAGGAATAATTGAGAGGTACCAGTACATCTCCTACTAGAGGCAAGGGATAGTTAGTGCTGTGGCTACAGTCTGAATCCAGAGTAGCACTGCTAGCAGCAGGAGTGACTCAAAGCACAAGCTCTCAAGGCTGAGGATCATATCTTCCTCCTTAATGATGAAGTGCCTTTTGCAACTTTTGACGCTACACAAAAGCCTTTGTGGAGTATGAGATGACTTGTCAGGGTGATGTTGCCCTGTGCTGCTATGGTGAGGTGTTTTCAACACAGTGGGAATGATGATTTGTTCTAGTATGGAGGCTTCTACTTCATAATAGAAGCCTTCTTACCCACAGTTCTGTCTTTTAGGTACTGCTGCTCTGTATGCTGGTGTTTATCTCCCAGTTGCAAATGTAGATCCTCAAAACCCTTTCCCTTTCTTTCCAGCATTCATCCCTTGGTGGAGACATTGTTTCCTTATATCATGCAGTTACATGCATACCCTACTGGGAAAAAAAACAAAACAAAATGAATGGGGACTGGATAAAAATATATTAAAAAAAAGTCTTTTTTTGATAGTTTGGGATTGAGGATGTGGTCAAAAATGGCTTTTAAATATGATTTTTTTATGAAATAAAAACACTTTGAGCGTACAATGGAAGATGACATTTTCATATTACAGGGTTAAAACTGTCTCCATTTGGCTTTTTTTTAATAGCCTGAAATGCAGAATAGAAAAATTTCTCTGCCCACTGCTACTTTTATGCTCTTTTCTTCCTTTTATTTCCCCCCTTTCTTCCTGAGAGGCATAGGCTTCTCTCCTAGCAGTTTCTGCTGGTTCTTTCCTACCTTCTGTGAACTGTTCAACTGCTCTGAATGTTCTTTCATCTAGGTTTGAGCAACCTGTTCCCATTTGCTCATTTTTAGTCATAGCTCATTGCAAAGGAAGCTCAATCCTTGCTCCTTCTGCATGTGGCTTGTTGCCACTAGTATGCTGCAGCAGTGACAGCTGCAACAAGTCTCCTTGGGTGTGTGTGTGTGATATGTTCAGTCAGATGTGGACCTTCAGTGGAATGAACTCAGTGAATGGTACGTTTGCTGTAAAGCAGGATAATGTATCCTGTAACACACAGTAAAAACCACTTGCTCCAAAGTTGGAGAGCATTTACCTGCTGCTGTGTAGCACAAAGACAGACATTGCAGACATCGGTTTCCTGCCATTTATTAGAATTGGTCCCTGCAGAATGCACACATGCAAGTTACACAGTTGGACCAGGGCAGCACACGTTCTTTTTCCTGTCCAAAGAGTTCAGTGGATCCTGGGTGGCTCTGCACCTCCTCCCCATGGGCACATCAGGAGCAGACCTTAGTGTTCTCATGGGAATGCCTGAGACGCTCCCTGCCCTCCTGCAGGGAGGCAGTCACCAAGTGCTCCCAGCAAGCTTGGACAGACTCCTGTGGGAGCTTGTCTTTGACACCAGTCAGCTGAAATGTTGCCTGGACAAGATAAAACACTCAGTAATGAAGGATGATTGACAGAGCCCAACATCAACCTGCCACTGGGGCTAGTGTCCTGGAGAATTTCAGAGCTTTAGTGGAAGTCTGGCAGTGAGAACAGGAGACAACGCTGACCTTTACAGTGCACTCAGCCTCAGTTTTTCTTCTTATTTGCGGACAGTGCTTCTACCTCTAGGTACTGTAGCCCTATCAGCATCCCCAGGATGGAGAAGCCTGTGATGGGGATAAAGCGTGAGTTATATAAAAAAGGCTGCACATACGGGACATTCTGGCACCCCCTCCCTCCTCCACACACAGTTCTGAGGGAGCTGAGAGCTCCGCGAGAGGTTGGGGGCAGGAGGCAGGGCTCTGCTTACTTGCTACCATGAGGGGTGCCATAACTCCAATGGTCAAGGCTGCAGTGTGGTAAATGAAGACTTCAGAGAGGAAGTGACCAAGGGCCATAAAGAAGGTGAAGAGCGTGACGTAGTAGAGGCTGTCGGAGCAGAAAGGAGCAGGTTAGCACGCTTACAGCACCAGCACGGCCGTCCTCCCCGTGGAGCACAGAGGGCACTCGATCCCTGGAGCAGGGAGGTACTAAAGGTCACTGTGCCGTGGGCGGGAGAACGGGGCGGCGCGTTCAGCGGAGCCCTGTCACTGGCATTATCTGCCGGGAGCCAAGTGAAGGGGGAGAGCGAGGGCAGGGCCGGGGGGACCCCCCCGAGCTCGGCGTCACGCGGCACCGAGCGCTCCCCAGCCCGGGCCCGCCGCTGCCCACGTACGTTTGGTTGCGGATGTCGATGGCGCACAGGCAGCGGATCACCGAGGACAGCAGCGTCCAGATGCCGAACGTCCGCGCCTGCAGCCCGTTCACTGCGCACAGACAGGGGAAAAGCACGGTGAGGGGCGGCCCCGGGGACGGCGTCCCGCCGGCTGCAGGCCGAGCCCTTACCGAGACCGGGGCTGCCGGTGTAGAGCTTCTCCGAGAGGAAGCTGTGGTCGCGGAAGCTCTGCAGCGTGTTCCCGGCGGCGATGACGGACACCATGACGAGCCAGCTGCGCAGCACGTTCAGGAACCGGCTCATCCTGCCGCCGCCACGGGCCCGCACCGCGCCGCCGGACCGGGGCTCCGACCCGCGCCGCCCTCCCGAGCTCCCATTGGCTGCCGGAGTGCCGCTCCACGCGCGCGCCACGCGGCCGCGTGGGCCTCCTCCGCCAATCGAAAGCCGCGCCGCGCGGCGTTTGGTCCCGCCCCCTCGGGCGGGGAGGCGGAAGAGCCGCGCGTGCGCGCTGGGGCGGGAAGGGCGGCGCAGAGGGCGCACGCGCGGTGAGGGCGGGGTGGGGCCGGCCGCCGCCGGTTGTTGTAGTAACGGGGAAGCGGCGGGAGTGGCCACCGGGTCGGGCCGCGCCGATGGGGCCATGAGCGGGCAGGTACGGCGCGCGGGAGAGCCGGTCCCGCTGTGAGAGGGCCGCGGCGGCGGCTTTCAGGGTGCCCCTTCTGGGGCCGCGGGGAAGGCCGGGGCTCGACCGCTCCGTCGGGCGTGGCCGTCCCGGGGGACGTGCTCGGCCTGGAGGGCCGTTGGAGCGTGGGGAAGGGCGGGGTGGGGCTGCGGGCCGGGAGGGACTGGTGGGCGCGGGCTGTGAGCGCCCAGAGAGGTGTGGCCCGGCCCGGCCCGGCCCGGCCCGGCTCGGCTGCAGGAGTGCTGCCCTCGTGCTGCCCTCGTCTCGCTGCGCGGCCCCGCGGCGCGCTCAGGGTGCTGGTTGCTGTTGCAGGTAGCAGCTGCTCTCAGATCCCTCGGGTCTGTAAGGAGGGCTGTCTGAGGCCGCCGAGCCGGCTGCATGAGAGCGCCCGGAGGAGATGCCGGCGGGCATGGCTCGGGGTCTGGAGGAAAGCGGCTCGTCCTCGGAGGAGGAGGAAGAGGAAGATGCTGGAGATGGGCTGCAGTAAGTAGGCTCCCTCTGTGTTCCTGTCTCTGGTTCTCCCGGCGGAGGAGGCTGTTGGTTACGGCTGTGTCTAGAAGCTGCAGGGAGACGCTGTACTTTAAGAGCCTAAAAGCATCGCGCTCATGGGAGCTGGGCACGCGGCTGTTCTTTGGCTGCTCTAAACATTCCACTTTCTTTGATCTTTTTCTGTCACATTCTCGAGCTGAGAGCTTCCTTGGTGGCACATAAGAAAACGATGGAAATTCGTGTCCTTTTTCATTTGTGTAGTTTTTAATTCTCTTTGGAGAAGGAAAATATATTTCATAGTGGATTGAAACACAATGTTGTGTGTCGTTTTTTTTTTTAAACTATCTAATGAGAGCTGTGATATCCACTCGGTTTCTAGGGTTCCTATTAGTAACTAGTGTATGTTTGTTCTGTTTTTGTTAGTTTTTACTTTTGCTTGGGAAGGAGTTGCTCTCTTCCTCCTCCTTAAAGTGAAATCCCATTTCTACTTCAGCTGCACCTACTTTAGTATGTCCTGATTGTTTTTTTTTTTTTCTCAGTACATATTGTGACCCAGTGTCTAGCTGCAAACAGCAGTGCTCTTGTAGAGAAATATCACTTTGTACGAAGTGGAGGGCTTGGAGCTGTCAGGCATTTAGGGATGAATAGCTCAAGCACTGCCTTCAACTAGAATGTGTCTGCATTAAGTGTGCAAGTGTCATGCTAGGAATGAATGTCTGTCACCTGGAGGATTGCCTGAGCCTTGGTGGCCTTATTGCAAATCCTCAGGGTAGGCTTAACGTAAACTCTCCTCCTGTTGCCTCAGCTCATTTCTCACTTACATAAGGTTCTGTCCTGCCGTGTAAATTCTGGAATCCTCCTGGGTCCCTTCCAGTCAGAATGGCTAACTGCACTCCTTCAGTTATTTCTGAAGGTAGCACAAGCAGATATAAACTTGATTTGTTGGGGGTAATGTGGTCAAAAGGATCAAGAGAACTGAAGAGAGCTTGTTTTGTCATAACATCAGAAAATTGTCCTTTCTGTGTTCCTGTGTTCTAAGTGGAGGATATGCTTTATCTTTTGTAGTGTCTCTAAACCTTTGCTGATGGAGATATTGCATGTTCTCTGGCTAAATGCATCTGTTTAGTGTTGTGCCAATCTTTCAGTTTCTTTTTGTCTGTGAAGGTAGATGTAGATGTCTCCCCTGTTTCTGTTTTCTGCTTTTTCATGTCTCTGTTTCTGTGAGCAGGGAGTAATAAGCAGCTTTATTGCTTCAGCAGGTTGATGGGTTTTCTTTCTATCATCTTAGGTTTTTATATTGTAGCTTTTAAATTCTAGTGCGTGTCTCATTAATGAAGACGTGATAGTTCCCAATGTAGACTTGATGTTTTGGGAAGAACAGATCACTGTGTTGAAACCAGTACCATCCTTGAGAGGATGGTTGGGGGCATCGTTGTTGAATTCTGGGCTTGCATTTCACTGCATTTGGCAGAAATGAAAAAGGAAGAACAGACAAATTCATAGATCATGTTGAGCCAAATCTCTTCTAGTCTGTCAAATTCTGCATGAGTACCGTTTTGCTCATCTCAAAGTCTCAGTTTACAAGCAGGAAATACGCACAGGTTTGTATATTTTTTAAGTTGGAGACAGGAATTAGTGTTGTGAGGTTTGATTGTGTGGATATCAGTAATTACAGTCTATCCTTAACAATAGATGTTGATCTCAGGCTATAAATCAAGAGAACATGTAGCTGTGGAAATCTGTGTTTCTTCTAAATCACGTTCAATAAAATCAATATAAATTAAGCAAAATTCCTGTTTAAAATGGCAAGAGCTACCTACAAAGCGGGTGACTTAGAAGATTGATTTTATAGCTGAGTACACCAGAGTGCTTAGCGTGTGTTTGTCTGTGCGTCCCATCTGTGGGCTAGCTGGGCAAGCATGGGCAAGTACAGAGAACTGCTGCATCATCATAGTAAGTGCTGTGTGCATGTGAGGTTCAGCATCTACTAATGCTACCTGTCTTGCATTGTAGGGATCACCCGTGCATCAGGTGGACTGGTGGCAGCTGCAGGCGGATCCCCATCTTTGTGTTTCATGCTGATGCCATTCTGACAAACGACAGCTACCTCCGCCTAATTGGAGGTGGGTGCAGCAGTTTGACAGCTTTTGGCCTGAAGGTGTGAAGCAGAAATCTCTTACCTGGATGTTCCCCTCTCTTCGTGGAAGAGAGGGCACGCTAGGGAGGAGCCTATCATCTTATTGGCTCTGAGCACTGAGATATTCAGAAATACTTGGCCAGTTGGCAAATGTTTATGGTATATTTACCTTGTGCTAAGTGCCTGTCTTTGCCATTCTGCTGGGTCTTGAGGTGCTTTGAGTTGGAACTGGGTGGTTGCAAATTGGATTTAAAGGTTGTGCTACTTATGACCATAAGATAAACAGCAAGTCTGTGCCTCAGAGCCTCACAAGTCTGAGTAAGGCTGTAAGTCTATGACTGCTGTTGTAGCAGCTCTGCCGTCAGGAAGCCAAACCTGTCTAGTGTCAAACAGGGGAGAGCTTCTATATAAGGTAAAGTTATTGTAAAGAGTCACTCCAGATTGCGAGAGTTAGTACTTGCGGGTGTGTGCGGCTGGGAACTCATTCTAGATGTGCTGAGTTGGGGAAAAGCTAAAAATCCTCCCAGCTTTTTTGACGCTGGTACCTCTTTCTTCTCTTGCTTTTCCCTTTCTTTGATAATTGGTGTGCTCGTTTCTAATGTCCTAGCCAAGCAGAAGTGCTCCTGGCTCTTTTGGGTAATGGGTGGAGGTGAAGTGTGTAGAAACTCCTGATCCTTTTGATGTGAGTTACAGACATACTTGAATGGTGGCAGAAGCTGATGGTGATTGTAACTTGTATTCTAATCAAAATGTGGTATCTTTCTGCCTTTTCTCAGTCCATGGAAAATTTTTTGCAGTTGAACAAGTTTACTATAGGATAATGCAACTTCTTAAACCTGCTTTAGAGCTTTATGTGTTCCCAGATGATACTACTTCTCTTTTCTTTAGACTTATCTTTGTTGGTAGAACTTATTTCCTGAGGCTTAATCTAATCTTATCTTTCCCCCACTCTTTGCCTGTTATGTGCAGCTACTGTGTGAATGTTCCACTGTAGATTAAGTACAGCTGTACTAAGTCCTGTTGTGCTCTTCTTTGCTTGGTAGCGTAGGTAACTTTAGTTTATTCTTTTAGGTTCAGGCTAATGTTATGTCTTTTTCCCTGTTAAGAACGTTATCACTTGTCCTACAAGATTGTACGAACAGACAGCCGCCTCGTCCGAAGCATACTGACTGCCCATGGATTCCATGAGGTGAGTGCTCAACTGGAAGATGTGTGAATGTTATGTCAAGCTAGAATCAAGTTCTTGTGGAGTCTCTCAGTGATTTTTTTTCTTTTTTTTTCCTCTACACCTGTCCGCTGTACTTTGTTAGTCAGATAGGAAGCGTGTTATGAAGTCTGAAAAAATAGGCAAAAAAAAGGGGATACCAAGTTGTGTATTTCTTTTCTTGCTTTGGAGCCCTGCCTATACACTTAGGAAAATCTGAAGAGTTTCATCTCTTAGCCTTTACAAGCTTACAGAAACATTCTTGTAGTGTTTTGTATTTCTCTTCTAGCATCTGCCTTGCTCTAGAGGGAGTCTTGTGTGCAGCTTATGTTAATTTGAGAGAAGCATTTGGGTGGTAGATTTTCTTCTGAATAAAGTTGGGAAATTGATCTTCCAAGTTGCCTGGAGAAATCTAAAGTGCTTTATAAATTGGATTTAGACAGTCTATAGAAAGAGCAGAATTATAAGCCTGATTTAAAAAAAAAAAAAAAAGAAATACAAACAGTGTGTTTATTTTCTAGCATCACTGTGTAGTAGCTTAGGACAAGAATCTGGCTAATACCTAATATTATAGGTGGGTAGAGGAAATTGTCTTAAGCTGGAGTTACTCTGGTCCCACAAATGCAAGGGCATAGTCTGTCACACAAACAGTGGTGCTTCTCACTATTTCCATGGTTTTATGTATGAGTTTCTTGGTTTTAGTTTTTGGTGTTTTTTTTTTTTTTTTTTTTAGGTGCACCCTAATAGCAGCGACTATAATCTCATGTGGACAGGATCACACTTGAAGCCCTACTTGCTGCGTTCCCTTACAGATATTCAGAAAGTTAATCATTTCCCCAGGTAAGGTCTTGGTATCATATTTTGCTGAACATCTTCGTCGTGGTTTGTAGTAATGCAAACATAACTTTTTTTAATTCATTAAAAAAAAAAAGAAAAAAGGTATTTGACATGCTTTAAAGTTTTAGCAGACTAAACTTGTACCATACACTGTTTTCATTATAAACATTCTGGGAATTTGAGGGAGATATGTGAGTTTTAAGAGCTTTTCCATAGTCCAAATACAGATTTATTCCCCTCTCCTCTCTGTTTAATGAGATAAGTATTTGGAAGCTTGGTGGCATTTAACTACAACTAAGAACTCCGATTAAAATTTATAAACACCATTATAACTGTTTCTTCAGTCCCTCTTGGGGATAGCAAGAGGCACTACAGATGAGAATGGTTATTAATACAGCCATAGAACAGAGACAGTAAAACAGAAGAGTAGCTGCAGATGAAGGCGGAGGCCTCTGACAGGACTGCAGGTGCTTTAGGAATAGGTTGTTGTAGTGTTGCGTGGCTTTTTGGTGGTTTTTTTTTTTTTTTGTCATTTTTATTTTTCCCAGCATAGAAATAACAGTCTCTTGGTCTGCAACTTCAGGTCATATGAACTGACACGGAAGGACAGACTTTATAAGAATGTCAGTCGTATGCAGCTGTCCCATGGATTCAAGACGTTCCATATCTTACCTCAGACCTTTATCCTCCCAGCAGAGTACCAGGAGTTCTGCAGTAAGTGAAGAATTGCTAATGATGCTCAGACCTAAGACCTACCTAAACTGAGTGGGGGGAAGGGTATTACTCTTGAATATTCTAGTTTGCTGATCACTTCAGTGGCTGATGAAACTGAAAATACAGTTGAGAAGACTTGCGTGATTTCTTTGTATTGTTTTTACTGTCTATACAAAGTGTTCAAGAAGCTAATTGACGGTTAGGGCACCAGAGTTGATCTTTATTTGTTCATGGTGTTGATGTTTGGCTTCATAGTATCCCTGACTAGTGTCTGGGAGTACAGAAGAGAAATGACAAGTTACGGGGCAGGGAAAATAGATCAGAGCAGGAAGAGTGTAACAATTGCAGTGGATTCCTAAGGAGTAAAAATTAGGAAGTAGATTCGGATCTCTTCCTGGAGTTCTCAGTCTCATATTGTAGGCAACATTCTTACTCCTCTGTGAATAAGCAAAATGGAGGATGTTTCAGACTTGTACTGTTTTCTCCTAACCAGGTACCTATTCTAAGGACAGAGGCCCATGGATAGTGAAGCCTGTGGCCTCTTCCAGGGGTAGAGGTGTCTACCTGATAAACAATGTAAGTACTTATCAAAAGGATTACTTTTCAGTAACACTGTTTACAAAACTGTGGCAGCTTCCAAGTGTGGGGTGTGGAAACAGCTAAGCAGACAATGACCGTGCTCTGGATTTCAACAGTGCATTAGTGGGCAGTTTAACAGTCCAGAGCAGCTGACAAAGCTTGTCCTGGCCTATATTGTGTAACCAAAAGCAAGCTGTTTCTTTGTTCTCTGCATTTACCTTGCAACCTGTATGGTGCTTTTGAGTCTCGGCTTACTAGGAGTGAGTTCATATCCCATGAGACAGTATGGGAAACTGTTCTGCTTCACACTTTCTATTGTGTCTGACAGTAGGCTGACTTTAGGAAGATTCCCAGAACTCTCTTTGATTATTTGCCCTTTGCAGCGTAAACAGTCCTCAGCGTCCTTTTCTCAACCCTGGAGAGGACCAGATAAAATGAAACCATATGTGTTGCAATATGATGTGTATCAGTCTTAAGAATGGTGTTACTTAAATATCAGTGTGCCTTAATTGAGGTGTAAAGAGGATTATTCTTTGAATTTGGTATGCTAGTCATAGTGTTATGTTGCCTTTTTGGGACTTTGCAGGAGTTAGGTTGTCATAGGTAACAAATAGATCTGGATAGGAGCCAGAATACATGAAGGGGTTTCAGTAAATATTCTCAGCAGCAAAATTGACTGGTGAGTTATTTTGTTTTCACTCACTCAAACCCCTTTAGCCTCCCCTGCATGGAAGGGGTCGTGCTGCCTCATTTGTTCTCTACCTGGATCCTTTCCCATAAAATAAAGGAGCAATTTGCCAAGTGTATGAAGTAAGTATTTCCAGAGCTGCACTCAGCTTTTTCTTTGCTTGAAAGAGAAGAATGAGCTCAGGCTTTTATGGCAGTTGGCCATGAATTGGGAAAAAGACCCTTCTGGGACCAGTCTCCCTTTGTGTATATCTGTTCCAGAAACATTTCAGCTAGCTTAGTCCAAAGGCTTCTTTTTCCTTCAGAGTGATTCCATTAAGAGAGTGTTTTCTAGAATCTTATTGTAGTGGCTTGTTTTTTAAAACAAACAAAACTCTCGGTTTCTCTGATCCATAGTAAACAGGCTGTCATTTTTGCGACGTGCTGAGGGAATCTGAGTTTGTTTCCTCATGCTATATACATGCACTCTATGTACCTAAGTTTCCTGCTCCTTACACTGTTGAAGCTAAATACCTGTAAAACTGAATAAAGCCAGGGTGATGGGGTTCTCTCTTAAAAACTGTTTTGCAAGAAATTGTTGCCGTGAGTATTTAAAACTGGTTACAAGGAGATAGGCTTGTACAGAGCAAAAAGTAAAAGCTTTTTCTGCAGATCCCCTGACTTTGTGATGTGCATTTGTTGTACTAGCTACAAGGGTAGCTTCTTTGTCATACCTTAGCCCCTGCTGTGAAATGATCCTCACTAGAAGGTACTTACTTATGTTGTTAAAAGGTTTGGATACTAGCCATAAAGATCACAAGCTGAGGGGTCATTTTCTTCACCTATAACCCTTTCACCAGCAGTAGTTACATGTTCCTCCTGGTGGCTTCCAAGTAAATCCCTCCTCTATGTGTCTGGTTAAGCACTTAGGAAACAGACAGCAACAGACATTTCTCATGTTCTTTCTCTTGCCTATTTAATTTGATTTTATTTTGCCACGCTGCTGTTAAACCTGCAGTTCACTCTAAGGAGCGCTCAAAAAGTCCATCAAATCTTCCAGTTAATGTAATCCTTCTGAGGCTTCTGGTTAGGATCTGATTATCTGAAGTGTGTTGTGTCTGACTGTTAGTTTTTTGTTGTTTTTTTGAGGGGAGGTGTTTTTGCTCATATTACCCCCATCCTCTCACATAACTGTTGATAGAAAGTGGTTTTAGGAGGTGAAAGCTGGAAAAGTGGTAGGTTTGATCTTGTAATCTTGCTACTGATTGAACCTTGTGTTTTTTCTCACTCCTGGTTTCTCTGTTCTTTTGTAGCCAAATCAGATTGTACTGGAAGACAACATCCTGGTTTCTCGTTACATCAGCAACCCCCTGCTCATAGATGGTGAGTACGCTTAGGAATTGCACTTGCTTTCATGCACTCTTTCTTGTTTCTGGGAGCTGAAGAGCTCTGCAGCATTTGCAGGAGTCAGTTAACTAATTGAGTAATCTATCTATGCTAGTATTGGGGGGCGGTGGGAGGGGAATGAAAAATTCCTTGAAATTGGGAAGTTTTTCAGTTAGGAAGGCTTCAAGCACCATGTGTTAGCAGGAGGTAATGGTTCATTCCTCCCATTGCTCTCAGAATTTGTTGCATTTTCTCAGCTGATTATGGTATATGGAAGATATTTACAGCCACTGACTTCTGACAACTGTATTTCAGACTTCAAATTTGATGTGCGCCTGTATGTTCTGGTTACATCCTATGATCCACTTGTCATCTATCTCTATGAGGAAGGATTGGCCAGGTAGGGGTGGTTTTTTTAATTTCCTCTGTGCCCATGCACTCTGTGATCAATGGACATCTTACCTTGCCTCTATAATTCTGACTTGGTAGCAAATAAGAGGGAAACTCAACTTCTGTCATTCTGCATGGGTTTTTTTGTTTTTTTTTAAAGTTCATTATATTTAATTTCACTTTGTCTAGTCAGTTTTCTTTGTGTCAATTAAAGCATCTTTAGTGAGGGATTTTATTACACAAGGAAGTAATAAAGCCTGTTTTCAACTTTAAGCAGTGGAATGGCCACACACCATTGTTGGAGTGTTGATTCTAAATACAGGATTCTTCTTGAATCCATTTTATATTCTTCATGCCCCTTCTCCATCCTCCTCAGTAGAGGAGCATACAAGGTGAAGAGAATCTAAACCTTTTCAGTTTACATATAGTAATACAGCAAAAAAACATTTAGAAACTTGTTGATCTTTGCAGTCTTAATACCTTCAACTTGTCTTTAAAATTTTATGTCAGCATTTGTATTTCCTACACTATCAAGTAGGATAACGTAGGTAATTTACTAACTTTTTACTAACTTTACCCTGGTAGATTTCAGTTTTCTTTTGCATCTATGTTATGAAAGATACATAACATTCCCAGGAGGGATGCTTATCTGCCGAAAATACCTGTTTCTCTGTAATCACGAATGAAAACTTAAGGTAGGCTGCTCTGTATGTCCTGCAGATGGCACTAGTGGTCTTTAGTTTTAGTTTTTTGGATTTTTCCCATTCTCTGGATCTCCAAATTCAGACTCTTGATGGGAAGTGAGGATCTCAGTGCTACTGGATTTTAGCTTCCTGTTTAGCAACATGGCTTACTGTTTAACAGTGTGGAGAGACCCTTTTATTGCTTCATATGTGTAATGCTTTGTTTTAAAGCTGGGTCGAAATTTGTGTGAGGTGGGGGAAATGCCTTAACCTTTGGGAGAGGAGGCTAGTTGCTACTTCTTACTCAGAAAAACACACTTGTTTAGAGTGAGAGCAGTATATAGGACAGAACAGGGTGGTAATGGGCCTGGAATAAAAGGTAGCAGTAAAGAGATCTGAGGGGAAATCCACCAGCAGAACAAAGCAATCTGTTTTAGGGACCTGCAATAGTGAACTATGGTCTTTGCGTTTTTGAATGCATAGGTAGTCTCTGAAGTGTAGATGGGGTGGCATTTTCTGTGTTGCTCTTATGAAATGCTCTTTTTTGACCCCCTCTTTCCTTCTAGGTTGTTTGAAAGATAGTATTTCCCTTCAGGCTTAGGCTTTGCATATTTCTAATATAAGAGGAACCTGGCTACTTCTGTAAAGCTGGAACTTCTGCTAGAAAAGGAAATCAATAAGATGCGTGATCTTCTTGGAAAGGGGTGGATTTGATATTGTGTTTGTGATTTGATATTTAACCAGATACTTCCATAGGCCTGGTTTCTGTTGGCATGGCTAGGCTTGCCAAGGTGTGATCTAGACAGAAATGTGAGGCCTCAGTGCTGAGGAGAAGAAAGGGATTATGGATCCAGCCTGGGTGGCAGTACTTAACTTTCCATGTGAAAGAGTGAAGAAAAACTTTCCTTTGAAGGAGATGTGAAGGCTGTATACCCAGAGATATACAGCAAAGCTTTCAACTCTTGCTGGTTGATTTGTGCTTGAAATAGTGAATAACTGTTTGATTTGTGGTGGTTTAAGTTCTTTGAGGCACGATGAGTATTGCCAATGTTTAGTAAAGCTCCTTTTGTAGCTATTTAACTACTTTTCTCCCCACAGAATAAACTGTACTTAGCACATAACCTTAGATAATAATCAGATACTGGGCTTCTGGAGACTTACTAAGATGGGCAGTGCAAATGGTTTCTGTGTTAAAGTTATTCATTACAATGCAACCATTCTGGTCTTGCCATCATCTAGACTGATCATCTGTGATTGGCGGCCTGAAGAACTCTACGTTTGCATTGAAGCTGTAGTTTTGAGTTGACCAAATGGAGCATTATATTCTAGAATGAACGGTACTCTTGATAAGTTTAGTCCAGGTTTGCCCAAGTGTATAACTGATGATCTGATCTCATGTTAATAATCTAGGTTGTTTTATTTGTCTGACATCTAAAATGTGTGATAAAATACATCTATTGATGTACCTTTTAAATCCTAGTATGCATAGGAAGTGAAGTGTTAATAAACTACAGTCTTAATTACAGGCTGACCTCAGAAACTGCTTTTAAAGGTGACTTACCATGCCCAAGGAACAGTTACGTGGGCATTAGCAGGTGGAAGTCCCAAGGCTGCTCTTGTGGCAGCTGCTGTATTGATGGATTGTGTGGTTTTTTGGAGGGGCATACTTCAAAGATGAGAATAGCAAGCCTGACTGGTGCTTGAAGTACTCATGAAGAGGACGTGGGGATTGCTCCCTCCAACAGCACAGGTTGCTCCTCGCCCACATTACCAACTAGGGGTGGGATGCTCCTCTGTCTCCTATGTCATTTCCCCTCTTCCTAGGTATCTCCATGTGAGATGGAAAGCAGTCTGGTCCTGTCTTGCTTGGTGCCCGCAGAAAGAGTAGGACTTGACACGTGGTAGTGGTAGGAGTTCATAGTGAAATATCATCTTGTTTTCATGATACTTCTCTGTAGCCTCTTTCTTGCCTAAACTGCAAGATTTGGGTAGCCGCACTTCAGAGCCTGAGTAAGGGCATTTGTCCAGTGGGAATTTGTTAGTCAGATTTACACTGAAATTAAAAATGAGTTGCTTTTTTGTTTGTTTGTTTTTGTTTTCTTTTTTTAAAAAAGTGGTTCTTGCAAAGAGCCCCAAGGAGCAGCAGCTGAGGGGAAACTTTCCACAGTGACTTGAGACAGAGTAGCAGCTGGTCTTCCCCGTGCTGCCACAAGCTCCTTTCCTGCTGCCTGAGCTCCCACTGCCCCATGACAGAAACCCTCCTTTGGTAGCCTGGCTTCCTAATTAGCACTGGCTCCGCTGAGATATTTACCTTTTCTGTGCAGGATTCCTGTGGTTTCCAAAGAATTCAGGTGTTTGCTACGAGCCAAGAAATTCACATTGCCTCACAGACTGTGCTTAGAGCAGAGTGTGCTACAGCAGCCTGGTCTCCGCCTCTTGCGGTAACCCCTGTCAGGCCTCTACTTCTGAAGGAATGCATTTGGTTTCTACGCAGGCACCTGGGAGCAAACTACAACCACTTAGGTAGATACCACTCTGCACAGAAGCTATAGAGCAGTGTTTCACTGGGCATCCTCTCTGGGCTTTGGGACAGTGAGTAGTGCATCCAGACAGGATTGCTTCCTTCTGTTAAGAGAAGCCGGGTTTGAATGACGAAAGGGAAGGATAGGTTTATTTGTGTATAGTTCATATGATTTTTCTTAATAAAAATGTACTAAGGATATAGATACCTGTTACCTATTTTAGACTCTATTTTAGGCCTTAAATTTGCTTTGTAAAACTGAGTAGCTAGGCCTAACACTGCTATTGTTTGTAACACAGTAGGGCTGTGTAATAAATGTGTACACATTATGTTAACATTATAAATATACAAATATTTACATGTATATGAAAACATGTTATGTATACACTTACCATATACGCATGTATATGTGTAGGTTGCTCCAAAAGTAATGCCTTCTATTTATTTGGAAACCACAGTGGATAACAAAGAGCCCAAGAGCACTACTTCATAGAGCAAGTTCTTGGCACTGTTTTTCAACATAGTCACCACCATTGGCTGTGCAGAGATGAACAAGAGCCTGCATGCTGTGCTTGTTAAAACAAACAAACAAAAAAACTGCACCAGCAGAGGTGACCCACTGTCACCATAGCTGGAACACGCCACCCGCTGCCTCACTGTGCTCACATCCACCGCTTGGCCTCCATGAATGTTCACCAACCATCAGTGAATGTCAGTGGATGCAGTTTTTTTGGCACAGAGGAATTCAGTTCAACACTTTCGCTTCATATGCACTACCATGTCAGATGCCATTTCATCAGAGTGCTCAGGATTGGAGGGGACTTCTGAAGGTTATTGTCTAGTCTAAATTCCCTGTGCAAGTAGGGTCACTCAGATCTTGTTGCACAGAGCCACACGCCCAGGTGCTTTTAAGTGTCTTCATGGATAGAGATTCCACAACCTCTCTAGGCAACCTGTCATTGCTCAGTCACCTTTGCAATGATTCCTTAGGTTCAAAAAACTGCTAAGAACAGTGCATATGTTGGAAACTCACAAAGGTATGAAAACAATTTTTAAAAAGCATGAAAAGCAAACAAGAAAACCTGAGTCTTTTCCTTTCCCTGTAGTTTCTGGTGGAATTGCTCCTAGATCATGTTCTTTAATGTAGAACTGCTTGCATTGTTTTATCTGTCTTGGCTGGGGAAACTGCTGTAGCAGAAATGGCACTGAAACTTTTTTTTTTTAATACTTTTTTTTTTTAATACATATCTTTTGCAAGTTTTGCATCTGTTCCTACTCTCATCTTAACTGATGTAACAGATGCTGTTAAATAAATAACATTGTTGATGAGAGATTGTGATGTTCTATGCAGGTTCTTTTTTTTTTTTTTTTTTTTTTTCCCTGACCTGTCTTTAGGCAAACAGGTAGCACTCTGGAACCCAGACTTTGTTGCCGTTTGAAATAGAAGTATTTGTAGCTTTCTTCTACCAGTTCTTGTCCATTGAACAGTTACCTCAGGGCAATTGCTTGGTTCTTTTGGTCCTGACCTCACAGCAGTTCATGAGAACCATAAAGAGAATGGTGCAACCAGTGGTGCGAACAAAATTCTATGTGGACTTATACCCTAAACAAATTGGCAGCCAGTATACTAATAGGGAAGCTAAAATCTATTTACTGGAGGGGGAGGGGTGAAGGGGAAGGAAAGTAGATTGAGAAAGTGACTCCAAGCATAAAATGTGAAGAGCGTGCTCATAGGAACACTACTGGTTATTTCCAGGACACTTAGGCAGGAACGCTGTGTGTAGTCATGGAAAAGACTGTCGTAATGTGTGCTTTTTCTGTAGCACTTGTTTGAGCAAAAAGGGATTAAGTATTCTTTCCTTTCTCCCACTCCAGGGTCTTTTCTCCTCCTCCTTTCCCAGGCTCTGGCTAGATGTCTCTAGCATTCCAGAGCTGCCAAGTTTTATGCGAGCCCATGCAACAACTTCTGTAAATATTTAATGATCCAGTTTACGTATTTGCAAATTGATTTGCATCTGACAAACTTTACCTTGTGGTCAATTCATTTCCCAAAGTAGTACTGAGAATAAGAGCGATGTGTAACCCCTCAAGTAATTTCCTGCTTGAATGAGTGGTAGTTGAATGGTAGGCTGTTTATATTAGGGCAGTTTAAGGATGTGAGTTGGGGCAAATGAAAACTTGGGGTGGTATGGTGAATTTGGGGATTTCTGGAGATAAGTGCAGGCTCTATGATGTATTCTTTTAGATTGCTAGGTCAAGAGGCAGAAGTTCTGCATCTCACTTGTGGAGTAGATGGGCTATTGAAGATGACCTTATGAGCTGAGGAGAGAGGGCAGTAGTGGCTTAGTATCTCAATACCAAAGGGGATTTTTGACAAGGGAAGTGTGTTGCATGACAGAGAGGCAAAGGGCTGGGATACTTCTGAATGATTTACTGTTAATCTGGCGACTGAAGATCCTCCTGAATTCGTCATAAGGAATTAATAAGGGTTTCTCCCTTTATCTTTTTGTTCCTGCTGGTTAGACCAGCTGCTGCCACTACTGACATCCTACTGCTCTTTACTTTTGATTGCTCTTTCCCTTACTGTGATCCAATGGAAAATGCAGCCAGAGTGAAGGCGAATGCCTTCTTGTTGAAGGTGAGTAGTGCATAGTTGCTAGTAAAGGGAACTCGTTTTTGCCTTTGAGCTGACATGTACCTTTGTGACTTTCAGCTGAGATGCAAGGAGGTATGTTGTGTCAGAACTGTTGAATATATTCTATTCTAAAATCTAGATTTTAAATTCAGAATTAAAAGGCATCTACTCTGTTCTGAGGAAAGAGAAGGTTCAGTGGAAGGACTGAAGGTTGCAAGGGATGTTCATAATCTCATTGCTGCTGCTTCTGCCCAGGAGGTTGGATTGCTGGCAGCAATTCAGGTGGAAACTGAAGAGCATACAGTCAACCTCAGTTTAACCTTTCCTGTTTTCAGCTGTAGTCTTGGGGTAGAAGCTCCCTCAGAACAGTTCTGTCGAGAAGCTTTTGGAATCTAATCTCCTGTATACCATGTTAGGAGTTGTTCTTAATTTTGTTTACTTATCCATTTCCTCAGGTTTTTAAAAGAACAGGATTCTTCAGAAAGGGAGAGTCTTTGAGAGAGTGGTAGCCTAGCAAGGCCAGGGAAACAAGCTGTTGAAAGTGATTCTCTCACTTGTTGTTTGGTGTGAACAGTGAGTACAAACAGTTACATCTGTGAGCAATAGTGTACGTGTGATGTCATACTGGGCTTATGTGGCAAGATTTTGGTAGCAGCATGCTGCAGGGGTGGCCTCTGCGAGCAGAATCCAGCAGCTGCTTCATGTCAGCTCAGAGCCAGCTCCAAAAGAGACCTTCTGCTGGCCAGAGCTTAGCCATGAGCAGTGCTGGTTGTTCCTCTGGGAGAGCAGATTTAAGAAAGGGAAAAAAAAATGCTATGTGACACCAGCTGGGAGAAAGTGGTATGGTGAAACTGAGCTACCTGTCAGTGTGAAAGGACAGTACATGGCACAGAGGTGACT
This sequence comes from Oreortyx pictus, assembly GCA_036925125.1. Lineage (NCBI taxonomy): Eukaryota > Metazoa > Chordata > Aves > Galliformes > Odontophoridae > Oreortyx > Oreortyx pictus. The sequence goes on from JAUPFR010000006.1 coordinate 38,062,821, forward strand.
GAGGCTAGGGCTGTGGTAGGGAAGTATTCCTCTTGCTTCCTTTGTCTGTTTCCATGCCCCACCAACAGCCATTGTCAAATGAAAACTTGTGCGTAAGAAGCTGCGTTATGGAGAATACAAATCTGAGTTCAAACTAAAACAGAGCAGATATCCTTTTGATGGTGGATGTAGAACAGCAGAAATTCCTTTTTAGACCATCTCTATAATATTTCACATTCTTAGCAGAAAGAACTTAAGTTTTTCATGATATAGAAGAAATAGGACTTCTGCTTGCCCTGCTCTGAAGTGGCAGGAGTGTTGTTTAATTAATAGTGGAAATTTTCACCTATTACTAGATTATTTTTCTTTTTTTTAAGAAGCCTACAGGAAAATTCTTTTTAAAAATTCAAAGTAGTGTGAATTTAGCAGTTGAACCACTTGGGCCACACAAGCTTCCCTACCAAGAATACACAACAGTGAGTGAGTGTGTTGGCTTTCTGTAACACAGAGCATTTTCCTGTCCCTGGCTTGGACAGGATTGGTTTACAACAGGGGAAAATAATGGATAGATGAAGCAGAGCAAGAAGGAGGTGGTGTCAGTGAGCGCAAGATGGCATCTTTGAACTTTTTTGCTTGATAAAATAGCCTCCTCTGGCTGAAGATGTGCCTCCCTGTGTGGATACACCGGCCTGTAATTTCAGAGTATTCTTGGATTCCTGGCTGATTGCAGGCTCCCACATAGCAGCATCTACTAGTAATACTTTGGCTAGAAAACAGTCCTATCCTGGCTGATGATGACCTGGCTTCAGTTATTTGTGCCTTCATCACTGTTTGGCTAGATTATAGCAACATGAGATACCTGGGCATGAAGCCTTTAGTGCTTAGGAAAATAGCTTGTACAGAATGTTGCAGCATGTGCTCATGCTAAGTTGTGTTACTGGGAAACTATCAGACTTGCCCTTTAGTTTCTGTGATATCTTCCCATATAGTTTTTGAACTGTTTGTAGAATCTTGGCCCTTATCGTTTACTTGATAACTGTTCTGTTTTGGATCAGTGAAAGTTTACTGGTGCTTTTTAGTGACACGAACAGAAGTTTGATCATCCTCTAAAAGGCTGAAAGACTTATTAGAAGTTGATTCTAATCTCAAGAGATTTTGCAAGAAGATTTTGCACACTTTGAATTTTTCTTCCTTTCCAATCTTACAGGCCCATTCCTATGTCCTTTCTGTATCTAAAAATTTCTGACTGTTGAAGCAAGACATTCTGTAGCATACAAGTCTCCTTCCTGGAGAGACCAATGAATCGGGATGCTCTCTGTAGAAAGAAGCTAATGCAAGCCTTTGAACTTTAACCAACTGCTGTTTAGAATTGTCCTATCTGCTAGGGGTTGATGTTCTCATGTTTCTGATTGCGTGCATAATTGACAGCAATAACAACAGCAGAAGTGCAGTAAACCTAATTGTGCACTGCTTGAAAGTACTGAGGGAGCCCTGACTTTTTGAAATAGCTTGCTGCCTATGCTGTGTCTTCCAGGACCTGGCTGAAAGCATATTAACAGCAAGTGCTTTCAATATGCTGCTAATAAATGATTGTTAATCAAGACTTAATTATTTCCACCTTAAGAGGCAAATGCATGAGAGGATTGTTAGTGTTTTCAAAGCAGAAGACCTAAATCCAGGAAACTTACAGTTAAACTGAAAAGGAATGCTAATATTTTAAGCTGTGGAAATTTGTGGAAGGGGGATCCAAGCTACTTTCTGTTGCCAACTGCTCTAACTTCATGTATAGTTAAAGCTGAGAAAAATATGATGAAAGATTATACTGGTGTTTGGTTTTTTTTAAACTTGCTACTCAGTTGCTTCATGAACATTTTTTTTCTGCTCCCACTTGTGTATTTAAAAATAAATTTAATTTGATGTGCATCTTTATGAATCTGCTTGTATTGTTCCTGGAGTGGAGAGAGATTTCTCAAAATGACTATCAAATGAGGGCATTAGTGGCTTCAGTTTCACTGAGAAGTGAGGTTTTTGGCAGTTGTTTTTATAGAAAAGATTATTGTGCAACTTGTTGGATATTCTTGTATAGCTCAGTTTTTTCTAAACTGTGGAAAACAATAAGGGGAAGATAAAGAGAGATGGCATTAATAAAGTGAAGGGAGATGTTTTTGTTTTTTTTTCCTTTTATTAAAGTTCACTGTACATCTAGATTCCCTTCTCTTTTTCCTCCCTCCATTTTTTGATTACTGCCTCCCTGTTTCTGCTTTTGAGGGTTCATCAAACATACTGTTCTTCTCTTGGATATGACTTGCTCTCTGGTTTTCTGTCACCCTTATGAAAGCACTCTTGGATAGTATATGTTTTACTTCCATTTCACTTTATATTCTTCCCCTTTATCTCTTCTGAGGTAACATCTTAAACTATAGTAGTGTAGGAGAACAGTTGGGATGAAGAAGATGGTGGTTTGGGGTTTTTGTTATTGTTTTGAAAGGGTTTGTTTTTTGGGTTTTTCTTTTGCTTGCTTGTTTTGTTTTTGTTTTGTTTTTTTTGTTTTGATCAGCTGAGATGTTGATGTATGTGGGTTTGTTGGTTGTTGTTGATTTTCTTTCTGGTAGTTCTGCCAGTCAGATGGCCTGGAGTATTGTGTCCAGTTCTGGGCTCCCTGGTACAAAAAAAAGACAGGAATCTCCTGGAAAGAGTCCAGTGGAGGGCTGCAGAGATGATAAAGGGTGTGGATCACCTCTCTTAGGAGGAAAGGCTGAGAGACCTGGGTCTGTTCAGCTTTGAAAAAGGAAAACTCAAAGGGGATCTGATCCGCATCTATAAATATCATAAGGAGCGGGAGGCAAAGGGATGAGGCTGGACTCTTCTCTGCAGTGTGTGACAACAGGATGAGGGGAAATGGCCACAAACTGATGCATAGGAAGTTCTGCACAAATGTATGTGGGAACTTCTTCACAGTGCAGTGATGGAGCACTGGCACAGGCTGCACAGGGAGGTGGTGGAGTCTCCTCTGGAGATGTTCAAGACCCGCCTGGATGCCTACCTGTGCAACCTGGGCTAGGGAGCTGCTCTGGCAGGGAGGTTGGACTCGGTGATCTCTAGAGGTCCCTTCCAACCCCTGCAGTTCTATGATTCTGTGGATTCTGTTCTTGGTCTTTTGTTTAACGTGTTTTATCCAAAATCTGGGGCTGAAAGTATATAGTGAAAAAGGAACTGATGACATACAGGGTAAGAAAATTGTTACATTACGCTTGATGACAGGTCCATATCCGGTTCTAGGATTTTACAAATATGGCCACAAATGATATTCTCTGCATATTTTTTGTTTTATTTTAAGTTAATCAGTGGCTGTTTGTAAAGTGAAGATGCTGCTCTATGTTCTGGCTGTACATCCTAACAACTTCCTTTTCCATACCCAGAAGAGTGTTTGTCTGTATCTGATTGAAAGTTAATTGGTATCCTTCTGTATTTGCTCAAGTGTCTGTTCTGTGAACTTACCTGACTTGCCTGTGTCTGCACGGTTTAATATTAAAATTAAAAAAAACCCAACAACTAAAACCTGTGTTTTTCAGTTGGATCAGTTCTTTGGCTCATTTCAATGCAAATATCTGTGATGACAAGGTGTGGCTAGGAGGGATTTGCAGTACGGGTAATTAATGCCTTTTAATTAGAAAGTCACCACTGATGTCAATATAAGAAGCACAGAATCACAGAACTGTAGGGGTTGGAAGGGACCTCTAGAGATCACCGAGTCCAACCTCCCTGCCAGAGCAGCTCCCTAGCCCAGGTTGCACAGGTAGGCATCCAGGTGGGTCTTGAAAATCTCCAGAGAAGGAGACTCCACCACCTGTCTGGGCAGTCTGTAAACAGGCTGATTAAATTGTGGTATTACTGGCTGCAACAGGGTTCAGACTGTAACAGATTGGATGAGAAGGCAGTGACTTTGGTGATTCTGTGACTTGCTCCTGATTGCAGTCTGTTTGTCCTTTCCTCCTGCACAAGTCAGACGACGTCTTTTAGATCTGGAAGGGTTGCACAGTCCCCAACACCCTGGAGATGATGCTGCCTTGTTGGGCAAATTGATTTGGCCTTCAGGTTCTGTCCCTCATTTTCTTACTTATTCTTGAGAAAAAGGATTGGCAGTTGTAGGATTTACAGTCAGCAGTGACAGAAATCTGTTCCCACAGGCAGTCTTTCCTAAGGCATCTGTAGAGTACCGAAGAACTCAACTGTGTGAGTAGGAGACTTCAGGGAATATTAGCTGTGATATGTCCATGTAGCATGACTGCTGTATGTGTGTGTGCAGTTCCGAGGAGCAGTGGATGTTACATATTCATGGTAGATCCCATTGTGAAATTGAAGGGGATGTGATGCTGTTTAAAGCTAAGTGGCCTGTCTGGTTGGAATCAAAGCAGTCTAGAATAAAAGTGTATACTGTTAGGTCTGGAAAGCTCCCTGCTTTAAGGTACTAAAAAAGAGATGAAATGTGTCTGAATGTGGCCCTAAACTGTATTTCATTTTATTTTGATCAAGGGAGGTTGCAATTGATGAAGTCACGTTGCTTACATCCTCTCCCTAGATGTTGGAGTCAGATGGTCCATGTAATAGATTGCATTTAGTAAGCATATGACTCATTTCAGAAACACTATAAATCTTGTCCCTCTTTTCAGGTTTGCAACTGTGAGGTATGACCAGGCATCTAAGAACATTAAAAACCAGTTTATGCATCTGACCAACTACAGTGTCAACAAGAAGAGCGGAGATTATGTCAGGTACTTGGCTGAAAAGTGAAACTTGATTTCTAGAGGCTGGGTCAACTTACCTTAGTTGGTCTGAGGTTGGTATCAGTCCTCAGTTATGCCACTGGTGTAAACATTTTTTGTTTATTTTAGCTGTGATGATCCTGAAGTGGAAGATTATGGAAATAAGTGGAGCATGAGCGCAATGCTGAGGTACTTAAAACAAGAAGGGAGAGACACTGCAGGTCAGTGAAGATTGTGTTGTTTTATTCCTTCTTAATCATCCCACTAGTGTGAATCGTGAGAAGTCAGGGAAGAGCCATAGTGAATCCCATTTAGCATCAGAGCAGGGTGGAGGGAAGCATTGTTCCTTACAGCTTTCTCACTAGAGCTGTGTACTTATTTTCTATCCCTAGAGATGAGTCCTATCCCCGGAGGTAAGGCCTATCCCCTTCCCTTTTGCAAATAGCATTCTGAGCTTTTCACAGAGTATGTTTCTTAATATTTTTACCTACATTTCCCATTTCTTAAGGTAATTGCATCCCTTCTAAAAGCTTCCCTCCCTCTACTGCTCCCATGGCCTGTTCAGTCTGATGAGTGACCAACCTCTGGAGAGCTGTGCCAGTTTGAATGACTCTTGGATGTGGTGTCATCTTTCCATGGCTCAGGTTTTTGCTGGGTGTTTTCATTTCAGTCTGTGTTTCATATAAAGTTGCTCCCTCTTCCCCACCCTTGCCAGGTCTGCTGGGAGTAAATGCATATGCAGAGCAGAATCCAGGTATATCCTTCAAGGGATAAAATACCTGTGATACTGAGCTGTCAGTTATGCTACTGACAGCAGCCGTGCCCATCCTGCCATGGTTCCCAGGGAACACTTAGATGGTGTAGGAAGGGGCTTGAATCTGGCTTTCAGATGGAAGTAGACTTTTTCCCCATTGCGTGTATGCATGGCTGTCTGACTACTCCCATACAATTTCAGTCAGCTCTGCAGATGTAGTTAGTACTGATAAGTCCTGTTCCTCTGTCCTCTCCACGTATAAGATGTGTTCTTAAGAAAACGGTTGAGCAGTGTGAGTGGGCTTCTCTGTAACTGCTTGTCACAAGACTTCTTGCACCTTTCTCTGATGTATCTGGTTCTGGTCATAGGGAGGCAGAACTCTGGCTGGAAAGTGCTGGCTCTGGCTGGGCTGGCAAGTTTTTTGTGCTCTGAGATGTTTATGTGCAATTACATTCCCATGCTTTCTTGCTTCCTGTGACAGAGAAGCTGACATCTGAATTTGCTTGCATGCTCATTTGTAATTATTCAGTTCCCTGTATGTCATTGGCTAAACATAAAAAATAGTAATTGTATGTCTAAATCAAACTCTTTGATTGGTACTGGATGCTTTTTGGGATAGGGATTTCCAAATGTTTGTGTGGATTTGCTGGAGGTTTTGATGTGTTTGCACGTGTTCCTTTTGAGGGGTGAGAGTGGCTATGCTATCATCCTTGCTGGTTTTTCAGACTAGGACTCTAGTGATTGCTTTTTCCCCCCCTCCTCTCACTTCTCTGTCGTTTGTCCTTGAAAACAGAAGCTCTTCTTTCTATTGCATGACTCATCCCGAGCTGAGTGTAAGATCCAGGTCTGTATCTAATGTGCATCTTTTCTTGCCTTTTGCTCCCTGTCTCAACACTGCTTCTTGTTTCTGAGCTCTATTTCTGGGCTTAGACAGGAGCCAGAGAGAGCTTCGTAACTGAAGCTGCAGGTTGTAGATCAGCAGGACTGCGAGCTGTCACTAGTTTCTTTCATTTTGAAGTAATTTGTAAATCATGGTCTGGGAACAGCTGCTTTAGAGGAAGGTGCAATATCACGGAACATGTCTTACATGGAAGTCCACACCAAAAAAATATTTTGTACCTTAGTGGCTGTGGTTTAAAGTCTTACCTTGCTCACACACTCTTGTTTAATCCTTCCTACTGACCTGAGGAAGTGATGATCAGACTCCAGCTGACTTGTGCTGATGCGCTTGCCGCGTGTTTCTGCTTACTTGCACTGTACTTATACTCTTGTATCATACTCACCCATGACCATTTTTTGCAGTAGGTTACTTATGCATGTAAATGTTCCTGCTTGCATGGATTTCCAAACATTGCTTTGTCATCCGTAGGCTCTCATGTGCTTTGATTCACAAAGGTATTTGTCCACATGCATACGTATTCATGTTTTTCTAGATTTAGTGTGTTGCTTCATGATCTACTTTTTTTTGTTTCCTTCTTCCCTCTGTTCAGCACTGATGGCCAGTGTGGAAGACCTGATTATCAAGACTGTAGTTTCTGCTGAGCTGACCATTGCTACAGCTTGTAAAACTTTTCTTTCACATCGTGGCAGCTGCTTTGGTAAGGAACTTGGGACGTCTGTGTTGATTGGTTTTTGCGTGTTATTTGAAACTTGCATCTTTCCAGTGCTGTAGCGAAACTTGCATTTCCTATTGCAAGGAAGCCTGATTCTGTTTTTCAACTCACTATAGGTCTCTGGGACCAGAGGTTGTTGAATCACGGTTGCCCTATGCCAACATCATTCCTTATCATCTTGTACTAGAAAAGAGGATGATGAAAAGTGATTTGAAGGGCAACTGGAGAAGTGCTGGAAAGTTGAAGTAACTGACCCACTAGCCTTTGCAAGGGATGGCTGTGGATAATTAAATATCCCTTCAAGAGTACTTAATACTTTCTATTGGGCTAGGTGGCTCGATATAGTTCTGATTTATAGTCCTACAAAGGTCTGGTGGCTATGGAAGGAAGAAATGTGTAATGCAGTTCCTGGAATGACAGTGGTCGCAATGCTTCTGGGCTTGTACTTGTGTGAGAGTTCCTCAGGGCGGCGTCGGAGCCTATTTCTGGCATAAGCTGGATGCAGAACTATGTGCTGGCAAAGGGCTTTGAGAACTTGCTGGCAGCAGATGCTGGGAAGGGGTCCAGAAAGCAGTGGCTGGTACCACAGTGTGCCTTCTCCTGCTTTCCAGTGGCTGCTTCCCAACCTTCCCTGAAGAGGCCTCCTCCTGCTCTTAGCTGCTCTCTGTTCACACAGATGCACACACAAGGAAGCAGTCTTGGGGCAGGGGAAAAGAGTCTAGAATATGTTTCAGTTTCTGTGTTTAGCTGTTGGGACTTGTGTTTAAACTAGCTGTGACAGGTAATTCCATTTGTGTGGTCTTTGCACTGCACTTGGGTGTTTACTGTTGTACAGCTTTCTACACTCTAATATAAATGCTATCGTCTTTGGACTTGTAGGGGTGATGAGAATCCAGGGAGGACACATAGCTGATAAGTTAGTTACCTGCTAAATTACCTCTCTGTCCTTGGCTTCCCCAAAGTAACTCTGGTGCCTTTGCTCAAAGTTGGAGAGCTTTAGCATACATGTGGAATTGAGTTAGGTGGTATTTTGTGAAGTAATAGATTAGAAGCTACTCCAGAAACATCAACAACTATATTAAAAAACGAAAAACAAACATCAAAAACCCTCTTAACTGCCTCTTTTTTTTCCCCCCCTGTATTCCTTTCTGTTGTGTCTTTAGATTCCACTGAACTGTGTATATGGAAATTAATGTTCCCCATGTACTTTCTGCTGGGCCTGGCTCTGAGGTTATCCCACTTCCTGCTGCCTCCCCAGGGCTGCACTAACCACCCTCTTAGATGCTCCCCCACAAATAAACTGTTTTGTTCCATTTGTTTCAGTGTAAACATAAATTTAGAGCTTCCCAGGAAAGAGGGCTTAAGTAGGAGCCATGCTGCTTCCCCAGGGAGCCTGAGGCATTTCCAGAGCTCTACACTTTCTGCCACCTTCCCTCACAATTAAGTGGTGGTCCTTGTCCCAAGGATTTGAGCTGCCCTTGTCACGCTACATGGCTTTTTCTTCGTCCCTGTGTCACTTTGTGCCATTTTTGACTGCACTGAAAAAACAAACAAACAAAAAAGGCAGTTTTTCTAGCTGGAAATGTTCAGAATGGCTGAATTAATAGCTGTTAACATGAGGAAGAAAATGGGAATGAAGATTTCAAGTTAGCATGCAGGGGCTCCCAGGAGCCTTTTCCTTCCTTCTGGGCTGTGAACAATGGAACTGCATGTGTGTCCTGAGAGAGACCAATCATTACACTTCTGAAACATGTATCTGAAGCTCAGATACAGAGGTAGGCCTTATTTCAAAAAATTATAGAAATACGTGAGTAACTGTAATGTGTATTTTATTCCCACACTTGTAACTTGTAATAATAGGATTCCAGTACAATTACCACCTTCCTGATAAAATATCGTAAATACTTAACTTGCTTAGATTAGGCTTCCCACTTCATTTCTGTAACAGTGTAGATCTCCTGCTGTGGTGCTTCATTCCTGCAGTAAACTTTTAATGTAAAATGCTTGTCTTTTAGAATTAAGGGAAGAGACTCCATTCATGGTTTCCTCATGTCCTAAAATAAGGCTGGTGAGGCAGTCTGTATGGTTCCAGCTGCCTATGCTTGCCTGGAAAGTGAGTGTGGTAGGTCAGAATGATACTTTTTCTAGTGTCAAAGTGGCGAGCAGCTGAATATTTGTTGAAAGATTGTAGTGAGCTCCCTTTTAACCATGCAGTGTGAGCTGTTTACTGCACTCTGCTAATAACTGGTTCTCGAAGGACTTTGGATACTCAGTAGCTTCAGTAAGTCCAGTTTCATTCCCAGCTCTGGTCAACTCAGCAGTGACACCGCTGAGCGCTTGTGCAGTCAAGAAGGCAAGGCAGGGGAGGGTAATGAATTTGTTAATCTCACTGAGGCACTGAGTGTCCTCTTTAGCTTCTCCTTTGTCCTGAGGCTGAACTGACCATACTTATACTTTTAATCTCATCTTTATCAAAATAGATTAGAGCAAATGAACTATTGTACTACTTTAAAGGTGAGATAAGTACTTAAAAAGTCTTAATTTGTATCTAATCTCTGGTCTTCATCCATCTGGATTACCATTCTTTGTGAACTCTTAATTTTTGTAGCAATAGCAGTTAATCAGCTTGGGAGAGCGCTAACATTTTTTTAGTATTGAATGGTGCTGGCCTGATCTTTGCAGAATTTTGAAGTATACAAAAATTTGAGATTATGAAGGAATTTCCCTGCATGTTTGCTGGACTTCAGTACAGGGAAGTCCCTGGAGACTTCCTTGGAGACTTAGGTCAGTCTTAAGTATACCACGTGCATATGTTTTCATCTATGAAACCCGATTAAGATATATGACAAAGCAAAAGCAGAACAACTATTCCCCATGTGTATTCTTCTTCCGCAAAGCTTAGGCCATTCTACTTCTAGCTCCTTGCTGCTAGTCTTCACTTTAAAGCCTTTTGAATCTGAAGATTGTCCTCAGCATCTTCTGACTCCCGTCAGACTCAGGGGTCTTGTACCATCCTGGATGGGTCTCCTAATGATTATAATGTACTAAGGTAGTTTTTGTAATGTATGTGTATCTTCAGATTTGACTGAAACTATCAGCTGCAGCTAAGTGGTAAGAAACATTGAGGGACATGTCTTCTAGTGATAGCTCTGTAGGAGCTAGTCTGTCCCTGCACTGTTTTCCTTACTTGTCACTTTATAGCTCTAAATGGCCTTGGGTTGATGACTTAGAATCCAGAGTTCAGCTGAAAGTCAGAATCTTGCCTTTTGGTAGAAGTATCTTTGTAGATGTGCTCTTGTTTAAAATGAGATTGTTGCAAAAACAGAAGTGTTGCATACTCTGCAGCTTTTTTCATTATGTATATGTCACTTCTTAACCTCAGGTTGCCTCCATTAAATTACAGAAAACCTCCTCTGCAGTAAAGCTGCTGCTTTTTCCCTAGTGAATGAGCTGAGAACAAAGACCAGAATTACAGTGACCTTCTAGCAATTGAGCTTATTCTATGCAAAATCACGAAAACATTGTTTGCACTACAAGCTATTACATGTGACTTTGTTGCTAGACTTAATAGAGAATAGCAAATTCTTTGGGAGTATTTTCTAAAAGGGAGTACCAATGCAGTCTGTGGCAGGACTGTAAGCCAAACTTTGAATACATGGTAGTTTACTAGAACTGAAAGCTTGAGATACTGTATGAAGCCTTCCTCTTGTTCTTAAATAATGGCATTGGTTAAAAACTAAGAAATAAACATCTATCTCTGGGTGAACTATTTGCTCTTAGTCTTCAGTCTAAAGCTAGCACTTCTCTTGGGCGGATTGGGGGACTCTGGTGGCAGTGCCTTCTCTTAATGGGAATGGGAGGATAGAGGCTGCTCCTGCTGAATCTTGGCGATAGCCAGTACCTCCTAATATAATTTTAATTTAGCAAACTGGAAGGGTGAAACTTTCTCATGGATCATAGTAGCGAGGAGTGGGGAGTGAGGGAAGGCACTGTGGAAACTTGGTATCTTAGTTTCTTCTCTCTTAATGACAATAGTGGTGCAAGATGGGCTTGTTGTAAACCTACTGTTACTGCAGCCTGATGTGGCAATGGCTCATTTGGCCTTTTTCTTTACCCTCTGCAGAAGAAATTGGCAATCTTGCTGAGACTGGTAACTTCAGAGCCTGTACTTCTGGCCTTTGCTATGTTTACGTGATTCTGTGTTTTTTGTGCTTGCCTACACATAATTTTGAGTTTCACAGTGGAAGCATACTACTTCTGTTTTTAATCTAAGCAGTGCATTTTCCACATGTGAAAGAATGCCAAGGAGACATTACTACAATAATTGGGAATACAGGTAATTAATCTTCTGTTTGTGCTATAGTATCTCAGCCAGATTTGAGAGCCCTTTGTGCTGTGCCAAGTACGGGGACCTGATACATTTGTCAGAATGTAGGTGATGTTTTGCTACTGTTGCCATAAAGTAGCAAACATGTCTGTCTAGGCACTGCAGGTACACCTTAGAAGACTTTAGCCACTGAGGAATGGCAGTGGAGTCTAACTAGGAGACTCTAAGGCATTGCAGGTGACATTAGATACCTGTGTTTAGCGATAGAATTAAGCTGATGGCATTGCTCTGAAGACATTATTGTCCTGATAAACCAGGCACTCACAAGGGAATGGAGTACCAGCAGCAGTTTAGTCAGGATTGGCCAAGTTCCACTTGTAACCTATATGTGTTTGTAACAGTGGATTGAGTGAGTGAGTAATTAGGGCTACTGGGGTGGGAAACAGGGAGGGTTAAAAAGCAAGTGACTTAGAAAGAAGGAAAGTGTGAGAATGACTAAGACAGAGGAAGTAGATTACTAGCAGAGGTCCTTTGAGGGACAGAGGGAGGGAATGGCCAGCAGCAAAAGAAGTGTAAGCTAGTCAAAACAAAATGCTTTGCTTCCTGACTGGGGCTGAGAGGTTGCAGGCCAGCAGCTGACATAGGCCCACTCTTTGCTTCTTTGCCTTGGGCATGAACTGCCTGTCTACTGGAGGTTACTGTGCAATGGTAGTCACAGGTCTTCACTAAACCTGGGATTGTCTTTTGAAGTAATGTATTAAAAGCATCAGAAGTTTCTTTTGGACAGAATGCTTTGTTAACGTTTACTCACATAATCCCAACCTCCTCCTTTTTCCTACAGTGCAGCCTTCCCAGTCTGGGGAGCAAGAAAGCCAAATGTAGATTCAGCCTCATTTCTTTGGAATGAACCAACTCCTTAACTCTGCTGTTTTGCTTTCTACTCACTCTCTGGCTACAGTGTCTAGAAAAGTGAGCGGGCAACACTCTCAAATCTTACTGCCTTTTCTTCCCCTTCCAAGTCCCTCCCTGCAGCTCTTTATCTTCCTATCATAAGCTACTTGAGCTCTCCTACAGATCTCTGCTTAGGAAGATCTTGTCAGGCAGTCTAGCTCTCTGGAGCCAGCATGAACATCAGGCAGGCGACAGAAGGCCAGAAGCAGAATTTAAGGGAAGCAGCATGGCAAATAAATTCTTCAGCTTCCACTTCAGGCACTAGGGAACCAGTTGATTCCATGGAAATCCTTCTTCTTTGCCAATACCCTGTTCTGTGGTGTTTTGAAAAAATGTGCATAAGTTGCACTCAGGGTCATTAACTGTATTTCTTAATGCTGGAAGAGAGAATTGCATTAATGCCAGCTTCTGATTTACAGTTGTCTTTGTGTGGTGTCCTTCTTGCAACTCAATCCAAACTAGAGAGATTGTGTGTATAGAGCAAAACAGTGAAATCCATCTTGGAATGGGAAGCTGGCTTTGTTATGACCTGCGCAGAGCAGAACACTTCTAGCAGATGTAATACGTTATGAAGGAGAGAGACATTTTAGAAGCTAATATTTCTACAGTGATTTACTATAAAGTGGGGGAAACTGTCAAAGAGATGAAGAGTTGTGGGAGGTAATCCATGTTGGTGGAGCTGCAGAGAACACCCTTTTATACTTGTGAGAATACTGCACAGAAACATACAGGAATAACTGGAATGATGCTGATGCTTTAAAGATACAATTTTCTATGGCTGGCTGGAACCTTGAATATGGGGATGAAAACTTTTGATGTTTGTGGGATCCAGTGAAAAAATCAGAGTGGATTACTGTGCCCTGTGTCAGCTCTATGTAAAAACAAATTCTGCATGAACTGAAGTTTGTGTATGGCAGAGAGTTCATTTTTCTGTATAACATTTTCCTGCACTTATTTTATGCTTCTCTCTTTTCCTTATGGAGTGAATTTGATTTGAATTCTGAGGGAGTGAAACTTCCCACTTGTGAAATGTTACTTACTCAGCCCTAGAGAGTTTGCTGGATTTCACATGAATGGTGTAGATAGAAATGACTCGATATAAACTAATGTTGAATTTATCTGGATGTTTAAAGGTGCTGTAATGTAAATTTACAGTGCTTGCTATGTTTTCAGAGCTGTATGGCTTTGATGTCCTCATTGATGATACTCTCAAGCCCTGGCTGTTGGAAGTGAACCTATCCCCATCGTTGGCCTGGTAAGTGATTTCCACATTGAGGCTGTGGCTATTGTTGAAGATGGTCAGTCTTGCAACTTGTGCTCCTAAAACAGCATGATTTCATGAGGACTGTGGAGTATTTCTTCCAGCTAACAGCTGACGGAACAGTTCTTTGCTTTTCCCTTTGCTGAAATAAACTCACTGCAGCAAAAGGTTTTGAAAGAACCCAGTTGGGATTCCATTTTCTTTTTAATTATTTCTCCTCTACAGTCCATCATCATTGTTAACACTTCATAATCTCCCATCATAGAAAAAGCTTGAAGCTCTCCAGACTATTGTGTGGGATTTAAGTCTTTTTGGCCAAGTAGATTCTTTAAGATTTTGGAGTCAAAGCAGAGTTCAGCCATTATACATGACTTGTGTATGCAGATTTATTCTTGGGTTTGCATTTTTGGTCTAGTATTCTTTCACTAAAATTCACAATATGAGAGCTGTCTTGGCCCTGACTCTGACCTTTATGTTCTAATGAAGCTTCCACAGTACCCATTTAGTTTTCAGGTGCCACTGTATTTAATTTCCAGGCTTTTTGGCCTGTGCTCATATGTACACAGTGGATTATGTTTCCTACTTAGAACTCTTAACTCCTGTGTGCATCCTTTGCCCTGCTTTATGATTGTCAGTCTTTTTGTCCAAGTTGTTGCCATCTTTTGTTGTACTGTAAAACGTAGTTGATGTCTCTGCTACCAAGACATCTTAACTTCATTTGTCTGATCTGAATTTTATTCATTGATGTCTGTTGGAAAAATTAGTGATATTTATCACTTGTCTCCTATCTGATCTCTTCATCTCTTTCACTTTTGCGAGTTGTTTTTTCCTATCCATTAGAGCTAACCTGTCTGTTTTCATGATTTTACATGGAAAAGGCATAGGTTGCTGTGTTTTTTGAGAATTCTGATGGAAGCATTCGATGAAATGCAGCATAATACATTCAATTATGTTTCTGGACAAGCAGAGCTAAAAGAAGATTGAGCATTTCTGCATTGGAAGACAAAAGCTGTGTGATGATAAAATAAATAAATAAATAAAATCAATAGATGTAGTGTTTAGAAACAGAAATAGTTGAATCTGTTGCTGTTTGGTGCTTACCTATGAATGTGAACCTCCTAGATTTCCTCACATATTGATTATGTCTATGTTAATACAAAGAAAATTTATTGTAATGGATCTTGTCTTCTGATGTATTTCTCTGATTGAAAACCAGACAAATCTGCTTGTTTTCTGTTGCATGTGGGGTAGTGATGCTCCTTTGGATCTCAAGATCAAAGCAAGCATGCTCTCAGATATGTTCACCCTTGTAGGTGAGTGTAACAAATAGCTTTTTGAATCTTTCCTTCATCTAAAAATAGTAGAAAATAAATTAATGAGCTACATGTTAGAAAGCATATTAGGTTATTAGATTACTATGATAGAGGAAAATCCTTGTTAAGGAGAGCAACTGCATTTAGCACTGGGAATTAATATGCGGACATTTCAGCTTTAGAATGTAAATCTGGTTGTTTTTGTTTAGGTGATATTAAGAGTCTATACTTGGATATTTTAAGACACTACTCTTTTTGTCTTAAGTAAATGGCTTTTGCTTAGTCCTCAGAATCAGTATGTGTGTACTTTGAAGTTGAATGTGTGAGTTCTGTTTATGCTCTGTAGAAATGAAGCCAAGACTGTGAACACTGCATGACTTTTTAGTGCACTGCACCATTAGGCATTCATAGTACATCTTGTTTAAGTTACTTAAGCATCTTACCTCTATTGCTAGAAGTGATAGAACTGTCATCAAGTAGACTGTTCAGCTGTTTGAGGGAGGGAGACAGTATCTGATATTCTGTAGCCCAACTTTCTGATTTAAGTAGTTGCTTTTGGAGCGAGTTTTGCTTTTTTGTTTCTTTCTAAAAGTGCAGTGCACAGTGTGGCGTGCAAAGATTGGAATTATACAGCGCTAGGCATGAAAAAACAAAGGCCTTTTGGATCTTTAGGCAGTGACAAGAAGCTTATTTATGTATAGACTGAAATTATTAGCAGGTGTACTAGGTTTGTGTTTCAGAGCTTACCTGTCAATAGGCTCTCTTTGGTATCCTGATCTCCACAGGCTTTGTATGTCAGGATCCAGGCCAGCGATCAAGCCGGACTGTTTATCATTCAACTGAATCTGTCAGGAGAAATCCATACCAGAAGCTGCAGGTAAGTGACTTCAACGTGCCAGAGCTGAGGAATGTAGCAGCAAAGTAATTCTCATGGAATTTATCTCAAAGGTGAGAAATTGAGGGTAGAGGCTATTGGGGAGGACAAGGACAAAAGGACAAGGGATAATGGTTTTACTGTGAAAGAAGGCAGTTTGGGATTAGACATTAGGAAGAAATTCACCAAGGTGAGGGTGATGAGGCACTGGCACAGACTGCCCAGAGGAACTGTGGGTGCCCCATCCTTGGAGGCATTCAAGGCCAGGCTGGATGGGGCTCTGGGCTTCATGATCTAGTGAAAGGTGTCCCTGCTCCTATAAGGGGCGTTGGAACTGGATATTGTTTAAGGTGCCTTCCGACTCAAACCGTTTCAGTAGGTGAGGTTATCTGGATTTCCAGTAGAACTACAGAATAACCTCAGAATGCAGCTGAATTATGGCAGTGTACCCATTTTCATTTTATTGTAAGCAACAAGATTCCAGAACCCTAGAGCTTTATGAATGTCTTCTAAGACTTTCTTCTAGAAAGAAAGAGGTTTTGCATTTGAAATTTAAAACTTCTTACCCATATAATTGTGGAATTTCTCCTTCTTTTCCTTTGGATCCTTGGACTGAAACCTCATGTGGCTTTCTGTGATTGTCTGTTACCTTTTCTGCTGAGATAGCTCTTTCTGAGCACTATAATGATGAAGAGCAGTTGTTCTCTATCACCTGGCACCACATGGGTCCCATAAATATCCGTGAGAGTGGAGCAACCACAAAAAGAAGGGAGATCCCCCATCTTCTTTGAATTTTCATATGAATTTCTTACAAGGCAAGTAGGCAAGAAGTGTATCATGATGCTCTCTGCATCTGATATATGTTGTCCTATGAGGTACGTGCAGCATGGCTGTTTAACTCAAGCTCAGTTAGAAAATGAAAAGTCATTCTCATTCAGTGATGGAGTACCAATACACTGCCCATTTTGGTAATGGGAAAACATAGAAATTTTAACACTTTGCTTCTTGAAAACTTGAAATTTTGAGTCACTAGGGAGAGGTGTGAATAGTTGGTAGGTGACATTTGAGCACCTGGCTCAACCTGAGTCCAAATCTGCTAAGGTCAGTTTTATAGATACCTCTCAAAATAAAGGTGCTCTCCATGTCAGATAAGTATGTCAGATAAATAAAGAACCATTCCAAATGAGGGAAGTGACTGCTCTTCTCTCTGATACAGTAACTGTATCAGATCATGATGACTTGAAATCTTTTATCTGGAACAAATAGCTGTAGTCTCAGAAAACTGAGCTGTTAAGAATCACTGAATTTTCAGCAGGCTTTAAATTTAATAGATTCATTTTGATTGAGAACTACAAATGGCTCTTAAGGACTGGACAGTTGGAATATGCTAAGATTCGTATGATAGAGCAGTGATCACAAGATAAATTTTCTTTTGGGACATTTGTCCCTTTCACATATGTTTACAGAGAATAGCTTTCTGTGATAGTTTTAAGAACCTAGGTGGAAATCCCATGAGTAATTAGATCTGTAGATATTTCTGTGCTTCTGAAATGTTGTGGCCTGCTCTTAATGTGTGTTTTATCTCAGGTTTAGTTGAATCATTTATACTTTTGTACCTACTCTTGGTTGCAAAGACTACTTTTAAATTATATTTTAAAATTCCTTCAGGATTTCTGAGTTGTAATTGTTTGCATAGGCCATCTTTAATCGTCAGAAAAATCACTTTCTGGGAAAGAAAGCCTTATACTAGTGTTCCGGGTCCTGAGGTGGTTGCAGTGACTTCTGTTTCTTGAGTTTTACTGGACTGCAAGTTTGTGTGTTTCCTTTTGTTCATCTCTCTGAGCGTTTCTTCATCTAGAGGGATGAACAGTTGAGTGGCTTCCATTGTAACTTGTTGATTTGGGCTGAAACCTTTTGATTATTCTTAATAAATGAACACTGATGTGTTTTGTATAGACCAACTATAGAAACAAACTTGGCAGTAGCACAGCTACAAATGGTAGATAGATCTGTTGAGAATCCTTTCTTACACCTTTGAGTGCTAGAGAGGAAAAAAGCGGCCTGAGTGCCACCAAAAGCAGGAAGAATCTAAGCTCCTGTGATAATAGCTTTCTTTCAGTCATACTGCTGCTGTCAGACTTGTCTTAGTTGTAGACCTGATGCCTAATGAATCCTTAAGTAATATTGGGTACTTTTTGACATTCTGATCATGTTTCTGCATATGTGCTAGAATGTTAAGTAACATCTTGTTTCTCCACAAGACTTGGAATAATGTGAAATAGCTTCTGGAACGTCGAGATTTTTACAGTTTTTTTCTCTATCTGCTCTACGGACAGCTCTGCTTGGCAGCATCTGTTTCTTCTCAATAAGTAGCTAATAAATATTTTCCTCTAGGTAGCTCTTATCTTAGAAAAATACAAATCTTGGTCTTGAGAGTTGATTTCATCAATTTTTGAGTGTTTTTTTTGTGTGTGCTTGTGCTTTTGAAAATTATGTATATGTCCAGATGCATTGTGAATGATTGTTGTCTAAGTTTAGGATTAGTGCTGTACTCTGGAACAGGGGTAGGATATTTTTGTGGGGGACATGAGCATGATCTGAAAGAAAGTAGAAGCTGTTAGCTATTTCTCTGGACTTAATTTATACTTGTTTGCTTCAGGGCACTCACTGCTCTGCAACTCAGGCAGAGATGATAGTGTTTTGAAGAATACAAGGTTTTATTTTTTCCCTCTGTGTGTCTCTTGCAGCGTCCTGTGTCTGCACAGTCCCAGCCAACAAACACTAGACTGGTAAGTAGAGGATTTGGTTCATCTTCCTTCATCATTATAAAGAATACCATTTTGGACTTTACGTTGTACAACAGTCTTGCCACCCTCCATGCAATCCATATGGACAAATCAATGTTAGATTATAATTCTAAGCACCTGGCTGTGTGGGGACTTGGTAGGCGTTATTTTGCTGCTGGGCTTCATGGGCTAGCACAGTAGTGATGATTCATTCTAATTTTCTGTGGCTTCCCAGCAGGAAGGAAGGTAGCACAGATGGAATTGTCTTGAGATCCAAATTCGTTCCATGGGCTGCCATTTTAGGTCATTCAATGCAAGTTTAGCTATGAGAAAAGATAAGACTGGCAGAAAAAAGTCTGACTGAATAATGAGGTTTCACAGAGAATAGGAAAGATCTTTGTGCCAACTGCTGTCAGTGATTAGTATAATGAGAATCATGATGTGGGAACCAGAGATGCTTGCAGAATTTGGAGATTAAAGCAAAGTGGATGGATTTATCTATACTTTTAAAGATAAGCTGGGTCAAAAGCAAGAATTTCATATAGTTGGAGGCATTTCTGTATTATAGCGGAGTCCTGCATTAAAGGAGGAAGAGGGGGTTACTGAAGTGAAGTTGTAGAGCTGTGCTTCTGACTGAGAGGAAAGTTTAGGAAGAGAGATGGCCTTAAGTGGAAAGGTTGTTAGTCTAAGAGTATCAATCAAACATTTTTGAGTGCTGACATTTTTTTTCTTCTGCAGATACTTTTGTTACCTACCCACCCCCTCATCCAGACTGTCTCATTCTCACTTGTTTTATTTAGTCAGTTTCCATTAGGATTAACAACACATTTCAGAAAAAAATGGAAATGTCAGTGGCTGTGCAATGCTCACTGCTGTTGTGGTTGTTTCACCTGTGAATTCTGAGCAGCCACTTGCAATTTGTAATGAATGAG
The DNA here is from genome assembly GCA_036925125.1 of Oreortyx pictus. Lineage (NCBI taxonomy): Eukaryota > Metazoa > Chordata > Aves > Galliformes > Odontophoridae > Oreortyx > Oreortyx pictus. Next base: position 38,082,374 of record JAUPFR010000006.1, read on the forward strand.
ACTGGAATTCAGTTCTGTTTCAAGTGATCCTTACAAATAAAAATGAAATCTGGTGTTGCCATGAGTTTGATTTCTAGCTGAGTAGTATGAGTTATTCCCTTGGGCTTTTCCCAGTTAAGGTTTCCGTCGTGCTATTCACTTCTTTCTAAAATAAGGAGGTTCTCTAGTATATTCTTTGTTTGGTATACAGCAAGTATATAGCTTGAATGAGACCTTCTGAGCTAAACTTTTAATGCTCGTTTTTGTTTTTTGTTTTTTTTTAAATCTCCAGAAGTTGTTCATTTGAAATAGGACTTAGACAAGCTTGATATGCACTTGAGAGTGTGTTCAAAGGCTTCAGTCTTGCTGGAATTTAAAGGTTGTACAAAGGCTGCTCTGGAAGTAATGCCTCCTATTTTATGATGTTGGCCCACAACATCAGAGGCAGATGTTGAACCTTCCTCCAGTATTCTGTTATGTATTGTTGTTGTGTAACAGATGGGAACAGAAGGGCAGTCTGACAAAATGGTGTCTAACATAGAAGTGTGGATGAAGCAAAGGTGTGGAACTGAGTTCCTCCACAAGGAAAAAATGTTACCCATTGACTTTCAATGCTTGCTGAAGGTTTATAGAGACCAGACAGTGGATGTGAGTACAATAAGGTGGTGGGTGGTGCATTTCAGCAGGGACAGTTGGTCACATCTGCTGGTGCAGATGCTTACAAGAGTGGCAAGCAGGTTTTTGTTCACTGCTGGTGAAAAAGTGTATCTCATGGCAGTGACTATGCTGAAAAATAGTGTTTTGTACCTGAGGATTTGCTTTACCAAATAGAATTCTTGTGCTCTTTGTATCTGTTGTGGTTTCCATGGAATTAAGAAGCCTTACTTTCAGAGCAACCTATGTATAATCCTACTAATCTGGAGATAGTTTGAATTCCTGTTGTTATAATTTATTACAACTGCTCATCAGATTGATTTATCTTGGAAATCATTTATTTTCTTCACTCTTCTCCTTGTTCTTCTTTAGATTTATATACGTATGTAAATACAAAACACAAATTCACATATGTGTACAGATAAGCCAGGAGTAGAGTAATAATGGGCATTGAATTTAATTTTTCATGTTATTTCCTGCAACTTTATCTCATCAGTGAATTGCAGTTCTGTACTCCTGGCGTGGCAACACAACAGGGACATAGAGTCATGTTTCTAATACCATTGATGTGTGAACCCCAGTGTTTTTTGGGGGACTATGAACATGAATGCTGGCTTTATTATCCTTTGGACATGGATCTTTCTGGGCTTAGGGGCCAAGTGTGTGAATCCTGACTTTGGTGCTTTTGGGTATGTCTCATGCTTTCCCTGAATGGGCTAGGGGTGTAAATACTAGCAGTGGTGTCCGAATTATCCTATTCTGCTCAAATCTAGGAATATGAATACTCACAGTTAATGTCCACTGGGGAGTAGATTCTTCAAAGGCTGGACTGCATCAGTTTGAATTTTGGCCATAGTACTCCAGATTGTGGATTCTCCTGGAAATGGAGTCCTAGAGTTTGAATGTAAATTTTTTCTTTTTTTTTTTTTTTTTTTTTTTTTTTTTTTTTTTTTTTTTTTTTAAGAAATCTGTGAGAGGAAGGGAAAATTTTTATTCACTTTGTGTCTCTGCAGCGTGCCCGCCCTCTTTCTGCCAGTGATGCTGAAATGAAAAACTTGATGTCCTCAGGCAGGGAAAAAGCAACAGGAAGGCAAGGAAACTCTGTGCTGGGTCTCTCCATGGAGGAGGTAAGTGAGCTATTAAATATATTTTGTTTACTTTGGCTTTCACACCATGTGTGGGATCACTTCTCGGCAAAGAGAAGTACAATTTTTTTTGAAACAGAACTGCCGATTTTTACTGTTGGAGCTGCCCCTTGCCCTCAGTTGAGCCAAGCATACATGGTATGGATCCAGGCCATGGTAGTCTCCTTCGGAGTTTAAACACAAGATAAAATTGCCTAAGGATGTATGTCATACATAACCACCTCGCCCCAAGGACATCATTTTTATCCTCTGAAGTTCAGGGATTTTTCTAGGATTCTTTTTCCACTGCATCTATTTTGCTGGCTCTAGTTATTTTCTTCTTTCTTTCTTTATTTTTATTCCAAGATAAAAGTTCTTCGTCGTGTGAGAGATGAGAATGAACGGAGAGGAGGTTTCATCCGGATATTCCCTACTCCATTAACATGGGACCTTTATGGGTAAGAATCAAAATCCATCAGGATGGATCAGTGTTACACTAGTGCTTTCTGTTGTGGAATATTCTGTATTAGGTATGTGTAGTTTAATGTGGTTAGCTGTCAGGAGTGTACCAAAGATTTTGGTAGAATTGCTGTTTATTATTGCTGCTTTCTCTAGTTGCACCTTACAGAAGGCTATTAAACATTGATTTATAGATACTGATACTGCTTTTCTGTCAGAATAAAAATGTCTTCTCTTTAAATTACTTATTGCTGCTATCTGCTTTTACATCCTACAGCTACATATACTGTGTACTCTCTCATTGGGCCATAAACAATTCAGGAGTGAGTGATACTATATTATGCTTTCTTTTTTCCTTTCCGGTGTGCAATGCTTCTTTGTGTCTCTTGTCTCATCAGGAATTTCATCTGAGGATTGATATCTCTCCTCATTTCCTCTTTTCTGTTGTGGTACAGCATGTTGTCTCAATCAACTTGTTCTGGGATGTTTTTTATAGATTACTTTTTTTTCTGTATAGTGTCTTTCAATATGGTGAGCTCTACCTTGATACATTCTGTATTTTGTTTTTCTAGATCCTTTTTAGAGTACAAGACATCAATGAATTACATGCTGGCTACACGTCTCTTTCAGGACAGGTAGAATGATTTTGGGGTTTGGGAGGGAGACAGAGGACACAAACAACATGAAAAGGATTGAGTGTTCACTCATCCAATGTTATAAACATCAGTCTGTGATTTATAAGGGTAGTAATAGCTGTACATCTCTTTTCTGGTGTGCTGGTTACTGTGGAGATTTCTCTCATTCTTGCATGTCTCAGTTCTGAATCCAAGGGTAAAAGGCATGGAAGTAGGAAAGAGGTGACTCTAGACATGTAAAACCTCAAAGTACTAATGTTTTTTCATGAGGAGATTATAAGTGGTCCTTGTTTACCTTTTGTTTCAAATATAAACTCCTATCGTAACTTTCCCTCATGTCAGCACTGAAAACTTATTCCAGAGGTTTAGTATCTCTGTCTCTTGACATATGCAAGCATGATTTGATGCCTCATTCCTTGGGTTGTGCTTTGATTCATGCTGCTGGTTGAACTTCAGATGAAAGCTATATGCAGTGTAGTTGTGTTTAGTATCCATCCTCTTCCACAGTTTTTCTGGGTTCTGCAGTAAAATTACTACAGAAGAAAGGTAAGGTTGCACTGTGCGATATTTTGCTGTGTAATTTCAGGGAAGTTTCTGGAAGCTAGTGGCAAGTGATGACACCCCCCCATTTGAGTTAGGAAGATGTAAGCATCATTTTTAGAACATTTGCTCGCAGTTCCTCTTTTAGAGCTTTTTATCCTTCTTTAAGATAGGATTAAGAAGAAATTCTGTGAATTTGGTCTTTGCATTTTATATACAGTAGATTTTGGAGGCTTTTTAATAGAGTCAATGATCAAGAATGAAAAATAATTTTTGCCCTTGTTCCCTTCTTAGGGACAAGGTGAAAGGAGACTTCATCACTGGAAGATCTCGGTAAATACTTAAATAATTTGAATTTTTAGAGTTTATTCTAAGTTTAGATTTTCATAGCTTTGCTTTCTAAGTCCTAGGTCAACACCTATTCTACCCCAAACCAATCAAAATAGGAAAGAGTTGCGTTGCTCCTACCTTTCATAATCAATTTTATAAAGTAAATACAGTGAGGAAACTGTGTCCCAACATCAGGAGAACTAATGTTTTTGTTGCACTGGACCTTAAAATTGCTCCTCTGAGGTTTGTTACTCTGGCACTTCTGTTGTACTGTGCCCAGTATTACACAAGCTCTCTTAAAAGACTCCATAATATGTGAGGTTTCAGAACTTCATATACCCATATATTCACTTTGCTAGTTCCAGAAGATAAATGCAGCAACAGAAATTTTCTGTGGATATTCACATATTGTGAATAGTGTTTTGCTGGATCTTTCTGTTCTGTAGTGCTAGAAAGTTAGCATGTTTTTTTCTTTAAAGGAATCTGGCTGAGATCCTTCTCCTTTGCTGAAATTGTAGAAAGATTGTCAATTTTCACCTAGATTATATTAGTTAAATTCTTGTCTCTGATGTAACAATGAAGAATAAGCTATCCACTTAAAAGGTTTTGCAGTCAGGGCACGTGCTGTCTTTACACTCCCCTCCATTGTTTTGTACTCATACTGTTCAGTTCAGTTTTCCTTACTAATTGTGCCTTGAGCTGCTGTATATTGGACAGATGCTGCTGTGCTGAAAAAGCAAGACATTGGATAGATGAGTCTGGAGCTTTTGAGAGCTGATGTTCTGTATAGTACTTGAAAGATTTGGTCTGAACGTTTGTAAGCTTTAATTGGAGCAAATCTAGACTGATAGTGATTGTTTTTGCCCTGTGTCAGGAAAACCGTTTCTTGAAAAAATTTAGTCTGCTGAGTTTCTTCGTAACATCAGAGAGGTATAAAGACCATTTAAGTATGTCTCCCTATTATACTCTCCAGACAAGATCTTAATGGGAGGCTGGATACGAGTCTGGAAGCTGTAGACTCTCACTTTCGCTTTTATGAGAGAAAGCTTGTTTCACTGGAGTTACGGAAGCGCCGGCGATGTCATCTCAAAGCTAGAGCAGCACAAACAAGGTCATCAGGTATGCACAGCTAGAATGTTAGATGAACATCAAGTCCTAAAAAACACATAAGCTTTTTTTATTTGAAATCTGTGTGAATGGGGTTGGTTGTTCTAGCTATTGTAGTCCCTATGGGGATTCAGGGTTGAAGTTTTTATTTCATGGGTTAAGAATTTTCACTTTATTATTCTTCTGGGCTTCCTGCCTTCTTAGTGTCAAGAAAACGGTCAGTCATGAAACCGATCAGAGTAGTGGAATACATTTCCTTTGAAGAGAAGCTGAGATAGTTGTGGTTGTTCAGCCTATGGGAGTGAAGACTCCCAGGAGACCTTGTAGCAGCCTTTCAATAGCTAAGGGGACCTGAAAGAAGGATGAGGAGAAACCGTTTACCATGGTGTGTTGTGATAGGGCAAGGGATAATAGTTTTAAACTAAGAGAAGGTAGGTTTAGATTAAATAGGTTTAATAGGGTGGTTAGAAATTGGAACTGGTTGCTCAGAGGTTGTGGATGCCCCCTCCCTGGAAGTGTTGGAGGTCAGGCTGGATGGGACTTTGAGCAACCTCATTTAGTTGCAGGTGTCCCTGCCATGTTGGAATTTTCAAACTAAATAACCTTTAACAGTTCCTTTCAACTTCAACTGTTTTATAATTCTAAGAATTCCATTCCCGCTATTCATCTCTCTACATATCTGACTAAGTGTAGTCAGTATTTTCTTGAACGTGAGCTTGTAGTTGCATTCTACACTATTATGTGTCTCCATCGTTCTACGGCTTTTCAGAGAGAAATGAAAACTTACAGCCTTCCAGGCTAGATTTACTACACTTGAATTGACTCTAAGCATTTGGAAAGAGAGAAATGCTTTTTATTCAAAACAGTGTGAGAAAGGCTTAAAAGGATATAGAGGGGAATGATCTTTGTAAGTGACTGTTCCTTAAGCCTTTATCTAACCCCTTCTAGTAGCTACCTGATACTGACTGTCATGGGAGAGGTTGTGTGTTACATGATGACTTACAGAGCTATATTAAAATATGTAATCTTTATTGGCACATGTGAAAGTAAAAAAAAAAAATCCAGAAAGTGAACGTATATGTAAAATCAAGGCCTGCTGAAGAATGAGGATGAAACACAGGGAACTACTGTTCTTTTATTTCTCGTTTTGTGAAGTTAAGTTCTTTAGCTGTTTGATATGTAAATGGAAAGCCAGAAAGAATAATAAAAGGCAGCAGTAGTTATCCTGCTATTCTAAAATAATGTTCTCTTGCTCTGGTGCAAGAATATGCTTAGGAAGAAACCTAAGCATATTTATAGTAGGACAGTTCCCACAACTTGATACAGAATAGTTTATTTCTTTTCTACAGGGACATCACAGACAACAAAGCTGTCCCTCACAGATACTGAAGGTGAAGAGGAAGAGGAGGTGGCAGATGAAGATGAAGAGCAAGGTGGAACTGTTGACTCTCTTTCAAACAGCCAGTTGAAAAGCGAACCAAAGCTCTCTGACCTGAAAACTGCTAATAAGGAGAGATTGCCAGAAGAACTTGACAAGAAAACAAGAAATGGAGGAGAGCCGTTTCTTGGAAAGACAGGCTCAAAGTCTCAGTTTAACTTGCTGCAGATTCTTCAAAAAAGTGGAAATCTAAGGTGAGAGATTTCTGTATATTGCTTTGAGTTTGACTGTCAGCTAATATCAAAATATTAAGGATACACACTTTTGTGTCCCACTGCAAATGAGAGTGAGGATATTAGAGGAGACTGGGCTTAAAGGGCCTGGATTTTTGTCTGTGAGCAGTCTTAGTAAAATAGTTGGCACAGAAGGGGATGGTTGCAAAGGTTGACAGTTTACCTAATGCCTGATTAGTGTAAAGCACAAACTGTAGTTTTCATTGCTGTTTTTTAATCTGATGACCTAAGATATTCTTTGAGTCAGCTTGGGCTTCTAAAATGCTTTTGTCTTAATATAAGATGCTTGCTATTGAATTCTAAAATGTGTCTTTTAGTACTTTGTATTTTTGAAGAAATTGCAGCTTTTATATGTTAAGCTATTCAGGAAAAGTTGGGAAAGTACACCTCAGTGCTACCTCTCCATAAAAGTATAGTTTTCTCTTTGTTGTGCTTATATTTTGGATGATGACATTTTTATCTATAACAACAGTCTCTGAAGCTCAGAGTCTACACCTCCTGAGAGCAAGACAAAAGGTCATTTGAGAGCAATAAGTTACTGACACATCTTATTGCCTGCTGCTGAGCATGACTGAGAAGCAGATTGTTCAGATGGATGACTCAGCTGCTTGAAAAAGTGTGGTAGTACTGGAGGAGAATGTATACAAAAATAGCAGTCCAGGTCGTACTAGACATTTAGAGGAGTGGTCTTCCCCTTAAATGCATTTGATAAAAGTGGCTATTTGCAGAAGGGTAAGAAGAACAAGAAGTGATTATACATCTAGAACATGAAAAGCCCTCCTGCACAGATATAAGAAATACTGTTTTTGTGTGAAAAGTGTCCAAAGGTAGAGGGAAAAAAAGTGTTGCTTGTATCTGCCTTCTTAGATTATTTTCTGGAAGGATTTATGAATTATCAGATGGATTAGGGAATTGTTTAAAGATTTTCTTCTGGCAAGAATGTTAGCTGTTATGACAGAAGATTTTGAAATATTTTTGAGGATGGGTATAGCAATAATGTCATCTACCTATATATAGAACTGACTTCTGCCAAGAATGTAAGCTCTGTCTGCTGTTCCTGGCAGAATCTTGCTTAGCACCCAGTGATGTTGGGATTTTCCCCCCACAGAAGTGTGTAAGGCTTGTGGTGACCTCATGTTTCAGGACTGTGCTGGTCTTGTCCCCATCTGATCTGTCATTGATGGAAGCTTTGTTGCCATGTCAACAGACCAGGGAGCTGAAGTAATGACATTTTCATCCAAAAGAAACTAGCCCATAGGATAAAGCTGGAGAAAGAGAAAGCAAATCAAAACTGTCCATGAATGAAGCTAGGCTGCATAGTAATAGAAGGTTCCTAATTAGTGAAATAGTGAGTTCTGGAATACCATTTCAGGAAAGTAGTGGTTTGAAAAATCTCATGATTGTGGGATCATTTTTTTAAGATGAAATGTGATAATTTTTTTTTTTAAAAGATTGACATTGCCTGTAATAGAAGGGGAATCAGTCACTGACACTGAAGCCCATTTTCTTCTACCTTTTTACAAAATGGAAGGACAAATTACGCTTGGCAACGCAAGTGACAATTTATGGTGACACTGGAGGAAACTACAAGGAAGAATAGACTGAGGAGGAAACAGTATGTTGGAGAAGAGGGTTTAGGCAAAGATGACACTGAGCAGAAATAAGTAAAGTTTTCAGCAATTTATCTCACAGCAGACACATATGCTTAACTGACTGCTATTGTGAGGGAATAGTAATCAATGTGTCTCTCCTTGTCTTGCCCTGGTCTTCTCCTCAGTTCGTGCTCACAGCTTCCCAGCGTGCTCAGCCAGCTGCACAGCAGATTTTGCTGATGTTTGTTCTTTCTTCAGTGGTGCCTTGCTCAATGAAATCTGGCCTTTGTCCTTCGGCCAACAGGGGAAAAGCTTACTTTCACAGATTTAATTCTGTCATTTCCAATGGGAATTGCATGGCCTTTGTTAGAACTCTGGCAGTGATGTTAAGCTCTTTATTTAATTTATGGTCTGTTGTTGTGTTCAAAATGCTTGTGAAGAGGAAGGTCCAGGAGAGCCTTGAACTGGGTTTAAAAATATGGATTTACTGATGTTTGTGATACTGACTTTTGGAGGAGAGTTGCTATGGATGGGAGAAGGCAAGGAGAGCACTCAATTTTTTGTAGTGGTCTTAGAAATTATAGGGCATCTTCTGTCTCTTGTATCTCTGAAACTGTGCCCTATCTTTGTGAACTGAAGATCTCCTTGGGAATACTGGTGGGGTGAAGTGATTCTCTTTTTCTCAAGTGTCAGCATTTTTGCACCTGCAAGGTACTTGCTGAATATACTCTCCAAACTATGCCTGACAGCTGTAATTCTTTCCTTTACTACTCTGAGTAGCTGACTGTGATGCTTCTGGTCCACAGCAAAGTGCAGGCTCGTAGGGCTTTCTCTGCCTATCTACAGCATGTTCAGCTGCGGTTGATGAAGGATGCTCGTGACAAGTTCCAGAATGCCACCTGGGCTGCCAAAGAGGATGAGCAAATGGTAAGAAGCTTTGTGTTACCTTAGAGAAGTCCAGCTAAAATCTGTCCAGAGTTTTGAGATCAGTTCTGATCCTCGGAAGAACTGAAGTGCAAAAGTACCTTATGACCAGCAGGTTGAGGGAGGCAATCCTGCCTCTCTACTCTTCACTGATGAGATCTCACCTGGAGTACTGCATCCATATGCGGAATCCTCAGTACACAAGACACAAATGTATAGGAGCGTATCTAGAAAAGGGCCACAAAAATGATTCATGGAATGAAACACCTCTCCGATGAGGACAGGCTGATAGAGCTGGGGCTGCTCGGTAGGGAGAAGAGAAGGCTCTGAGGTGACCAGAGAAGCAGCCTGTTGGTATCTAAAGGGAAGCTACAGGAAAGAAAGGAACAGAGTCTTTAGCAGGGTCTGTGGTGATAGAACAAGGGGTAATTGCTTCAAGCTCAGGGAGGGTAGATTTAGGCTGGATGTAAGGAAAAGTGAGAATGGTGAGGCACTGGAACAAGTAGTGTTGTGGTTGATGCCCTGATTCTGGAGACTTTCAAGGCAAGGTTGCATAAGGCCCTGGGCAACCTGATCTAGCTGTGGTGTCCCTGTTCATTGCAGGGGACTAGACAGCCTTCAGTGGTCTCTTCCAACTCTTAAGATTCTATGACTGTACTTGCTCATCTTTGTCAAGCTGTCTGTACATTAAAATATAGTACTGACAAGATAGGAATGCTGGCTGACACCTGAGCAATGTCAGAGTAGACTCCAGATGACTAACGTGTGGTTGACATTTGAGCTTCTCAGATCTTTCTCTGATTCTTCACTGGATCTCTCATCTCTCATTTGAACATCTCTAAGATTCCTTAACATTACTTAGCAGTATCTAATTCATGCTACTATGGCATTACAAAAAAAAAAAAATAATACAACCACTCAAATAAAGAAGGTACCCTGTCAAGCTTTTTCACTTCTGTACCATTCTACTAATTGCAGGCATCTGTACTTTAGGAGTGTCACGTGTATTCTAGATAGTGAAGAGAAAGTAAGAGACACTGAGAAAATAAGTTGCTATTAAGCATCAGTGTTTTGGGGGATGTTTTTAGTTAGTTTTGTTTTTCTTTTAAAGCCATTTGATACATTTCTCTAGGCAGTATTTTAAGGTCCTATATTTAGCGTATATGCATTTTAAGTATTGCAACAAGCTCAAATTCCCTCATAATACTTTCCTAAAAGAGTGCTGTGTGGCAGGCTCTTTAACTTTCTGCAAACAAATGTTCTTGCTGAACGCATGTTTCAGGGAAAGAGCCAGTACAATTTGGAGATAAAATTGAACTGTAAAAGAGGTAAAAACTGAACTGTTGGGATTAATTGATTGACTCAGTGGAAAATGTTACTCCTGCTCTTTCCAAGGAGAAATTAAAACTGAGTTTTTCAGAGTTGCTTTGTCTGCTATACTGTAAAAAACAAAACAAAAAACAAACAAACAAAAAAAAAACCACCAAAAAACCAAGAAACAATATTTAAAAGAGCAGGCCAAATCAACCTGGAGTAGTGGCAGTGAGAGATGAGCTGTGGAATCCAGTAGCTTCTGTGTGAGGTTGCTCATTTACGCATTAGCAGTGCTCCTAACCCAAAGCAAATCCAGAGGTGACACAGAAAGGGTTCAAAAGACTCACAGGATGCGCCTTGTCTTAGGATCTGTCTTGCCATATGTTTTGTCCAAATAGGGTGCAAATGTTGATCCTGCTTGGTTGGGGAACTAGAATTACATGGCTGTAGATGTGGCCATGCTATGGAGAAGCTGTGGTGATAATGTATATATATGAAAAGTAATGAAATACGGTTACGTCACTGTAGTAGAGATATCTGACCAAGAATCCCTTCACTGTGGTATTGCTGAGGAGCTTTTATGCTCACACATAAAATGCTACACATTTGATCACCAGCCTTCTTTTATATGCTACAGTTTGTGTTTTGGAGGTGTTGGACTTAATAGGTCCTTCTCTGTTGTTGCTGCTTTTGTGGCTTTTTTTCCCCCAAACACTCATCAAGCATCCTCAGTTCTGGCTCTCATCAGACAAGGCACAACATCCTTCTTCTCCACAGTCTAGGATTTGTAGGGCTGTATTAAAAATGCACATTACAAAATGTCCTGAGATCTTTGCTGACAACTGACAGACAACACCTTTAGTTTTTGCCAGTCAGGAACTACTCTAGTACCTCTATTGCCTTTTTTCCACATCTTTCAGCTGATCCATTGTTAACTCCATTTTTCTTGCTTGCAGGAGCTAGTGGTACACTTTCTGAAGCGAGCTGCTAGTAATCTTCAGCAGTCCTTGAGGATGCTGCTCCCCAGCCGTCATTTGGGACTAAATGATCGCCGTCGTATCCTGGCTCACCAGTTGGGCGAGTTCATAATCTGTTATAACAAGGTGATGAATTATTCTTCTGGTAGCTTATCTATTCAGTAGAGGGCTAAGGTACTTAGCCCAAAGGTATTGAAGTAAATTTTGTTGCTTTTGTGACACCACAGTGGATCTTATTATAATTTACCACAAAACCAGAGCAGCATATCTGGTGCATTTAGACTCCTTCAGCACCTTCTGCTGTGGTTATTACAGGTCAGGAGATAGGTATGAGACGCACACTGATATATACCTGCCAATTTATTAATTACTTCTAAAATTGAGGAACCCTTGGGAATGTTTTTTGTTTAAGTATATGTATTTTACATCTAACTTGTGTAGGAAATTACCTCTGACACTATTGATTTGATTTCTGTTCTTTTCCTGTGATGTATCTTTTGTTGGCTACTGTCATAGTCAAGGCAGAAGGTTATTTGAAAGGCTCTTTACAGTCTGCTTGCAGTTGCACATCAAGCACTGGTACTTTGTCTATCCAGACTGCCTAGTAGAAACAGCATTACTATGTCATATGTGCAGTCCAGTAATCTTGTGTATAAAAGAAAAAAAATCAGTGGAAGATTTTAACTGGTAGTTCACTTTTTCTTTGTTTTGTCTTTGGTTTTAGTGCTTCATAAGGCCTCTTCCCATTTCTTCCTGTTTTCATTATGCTTCTATAAAGAATTTTTATACAGTACAGTATGTGAAATGTACTTTAGCATTCATTTAGTATGCTGAGGGAATGCTAACCATCTAGATTTCTATAGATAGATCTCTACATGCTCAGTGACAAAGAAGTCCAAATTCTTGCCTCTTTAGATTTAGAGCATGCTCTTCTTACCAAAGTGATTTCATGACAATTTTTTGTAAATTTTTGTAAAAAGTTTTTAAAATACAGCTTCCCCTTTCCCTTGTCCCCTAGCATTTCTTTAGTGTTGGAGCAGTGATAGTTTGAATTTTGCTTTCAGAGATTGCTGTGCACTCAGCCCTCTAAGCGCCTAGTTAGTGAAGGACATTCACTTACAGTTCTTGGTTGGAACTGACATCTGGTAACTTGATCTGTCAAAGCAAGGCTGGTGTTAAACAAATCTGTTCCAGGGAGTGTCTTGTATGCCTAACACTCAGTGAATTACTGTGCTAAGAGAACCACAGTGTGCTCGGGTGGCTCTGCAGTGGCTGAAAAACACAACTGCTTTGGATATGATTTCTGCTCAAATTGTATTCAAATATTGATTTTCTTCTCTGAAGTAAATTCACAAAATAACACTGTGTTACTGGAAATAAATCAGTAAGAATACATATTTTCTTAGTTAAAACAAGCATAAACAGATCACTAGAGGTTTTGGAGCATAGATATTTAATCTTTTGAGAGACAGCAAGGCTACGAGGCTTTTGATGTCTGATTCCAAAATACAGACTTCTTTCTCTCACTCATAACTTCAGATTTAGCGGGGGACTCTACCAGTTATTATGCATCTTCTGTAATCACATAGAAGAAAAAAAAAAAGTAGCTGCCTCTGGCAAACTAAATAACAGATCAATATTGTTGAGACTTCTACTTATGTAGTGAAGAGGAGAGGCATATCCCAGAGTAGCTTTTTCTCCCTCTCCCTTGAATTGTCTTTCACAAGATATACTGGCCCTTTTATCCTAGGAGAACTTAGAGTAGCAGTAGGAAATGGAGGTGAAGTCTGGTCAAATAAAATATATATGTTGATATTGAAATTTCAGGCAGGTCTGTAAGGTTTTGTTTGTTTTGAATTAACAGAAGTGTTTGTATCAAGTTTTAATACCAACAAGTTCTATTAGTGTAAAATGTTAAGATCATTTCTAACTGATAGTTTTCTCTCATTTCACAAAGGTTTATCATCTTTTGTTACAACATATTCTAATGTATAAGTACATATTTGCCACAGGCTGTACTGTTTTACTTTCTTTGCTTTTGGTATAGATTATTATTTGTATGTAGTTAAGACATAACTTACTGCAGGATGGACTAATTTAATTTGAGGAGAACTCTTAGCTTACAGTATAAAATGTAGGTGCCCTCTGCAACGTTCTTGATTGAGTTTCTGCAATATAATTTTACATTTGTCATTCTGTCTTCCTGAGTATTTTATTGGGGGTTGGATTCTGATCTCTAGAGGTCCCTTCCAGCCCCTACAGTTCTGTGATTCTTTATGGGACAAATGCTCGAAGAAAAGTTATTGTGAGAAAGCCTCTTTCTGAAAAAGCCAAAGGGAGACCTGATATCTGTGAAAAATGATTTATGTCCCCTCCATACTCTTGTGTCCTAGCAAAGGATACATTTGATGTGGGAGCAAGTGTTAAGCTTTTGCATCATTTCGGCAAGTCAGTTCTAATAAGTCATGTCAAGTAGATGAATGAGATTAGCGTACATTTAAGTGTGCTGTCTCTGGGGCTCTCTATGCTGCAGATAGAACCAAGTTATAAATGTCTTTAACTTTGAAGTTCATATTTTTCTTTGTTAGTTCTCAAGGAATTACATTTTGTATTCTCTGTTTGGCAGCTATGCCACAGATAGAATAACTTCATAGAGAGACTAATGCTGCTTATTCACAGGAAACAGAACAGATGATTCAGAAGCGATCCAAAAAGAAACAGGAAGAGGAAGAGGAGGGAGTGAATCCTGAAGGCTTTCAGAACTTTATTGCCACAGCAAGGTAGGAATGGATTTTATACCATTTGGTACATGATCTCCCAACCCTGAAGATGATGGGACTGTGCCTCCAGATACCTCTACTAACCTTAGTGCCCGCTCCTGCTTATGCTGGGGGGACAGAGAACTTTGATTTCTCCTTTTCTCTTTCCCAACAAGCAAATACTTGTAGAGTCAGCATCTGGTGTGTAGAGAAGGACGCACAATAAATGTTTTGATTATTAACTAGGTCCTCAAAGGACAGCAGTGGTTGCTCTGATCTCAGTAAATTGCAACCTAATGCTGATGAGCGTTGTGGTCTACTTTCCTGCAACACTAGAAGTTTTATGGAAGGAGAATGAAATTAGAGCTACTTCTCAGATGGCCTTGAATTGCTGTGGTTGAGCACTCGTCTGGCTCTCAAGATTCTGCTCTCAGAAACCAACTTAACGTGCATTCTGCCTCTCTTCGGGAACCCTCCAGGATGATGCTGTCTGAGATGAGGGAGGAAGGGAATTAGACTATCTCATCCTAGCCTTTTACTTGGCTTGCTAAGGCAGTTCAGTGCAAGCAGTTACTTTAATGAGAGAAAATACAACTTTTCCTGTATATGCTCAGAACTTGATCTGACTTCTTTAGGCGAGTCTGCTGGAAAATGTATTTTGAAAATAGATATATATTCTTTGTGACCTGTAGTACTATGTGGAAAAACAATGTTATAGCCCCTCTTACTGCAGAGAGGTCTGAAATTGTTCCGTGACCCAGAATTACTTCCTTAAGCCTCTGATTCTTGAGCACAAATTTTATTCCTTTTGACTTTTTTTTTTGTTGTTCTGTATGTTATATGCTTATATTGACAGGGACTTTAGTTACTATCTGGACAGGTAGAGCTCATCTGCCTTTTTAATGCACTTCAGTTTTCTCTAATAAAGTTGAAAGTTACTGCTTCCATCATTTTTGCAATTTCAGTTGTTACATTGTTTTTTCCTTTCCACTCTTTGGATAGTATTTTTAGTAACTGATCTAAAGTAAGTGATATGTAAGTCTTTGCAGCTAAATTCAGGAGTCACAATCTCAGAGGCCTGGATCACCTCTCTTACAAAGACAGGCCGAGGGATCTAGGCTTAGTCAGACTGGAGAAGAATCCTGAGAGACCTTATTGCAGCCTTCTAGTACTTAATGAACTTAAAAACAGGAGGGAGACTGAATTTTACACAGTCTTGATAGTGATATAAAAGAAAGAATGGTTTTAAACTAAAAGAGGAGGAATTTAGGTTAGATGTTAGGAGGTGAGGTGTTGGAATAGGCTTCCCAGAGAAGAAAAGGGAACAGTTTTTCACTTTGAGTGTTTGTTCTGCAGCACAGTGAGTGCAATACTGGAGCTGATAGATAATAAATGTTACTACACAATTCAAGTTGTCTCATTCACTCTGTAATTTTGATATTTTCATGGATATATTTCACTTAATGCTTCAACCATGCTTGTAAACATCCTCGTTGCAGCATAAAAGTAAATACGTCTGGTAAATTCACTTAAATATGAAGGCATCTCTCCACCAGAAATTCTTCATTCTTATGTTTTCACTTTACTGTATTCTTACTGCTTTTGGAGAGAAGGTAACCTTTGCAGAATCCAGTGGGGCCAGCTTTTAGACATTGCTTTTACCAAAGCTCAGGGTAGCTGAGATTAGTACAAGAATGATGTGTAGAGGACACTTTGGAGGATTATAGCTGCTGCTATGCGAACTTATATTCCTGGTATATTTTTAGTAGTGTTAGTGGCTCTACTTAATTTTGTGTTCTGTATGCTCAATAATGCTGAGGCAACAGCAAAAGGAAAACATGGTATGTGTGTATATGTAGAGATTTTTAGAAAGTTTCAGCTTGCACAACTAAGTAGTTGAATGGCTAAGTAGCTAATACTGGCTTGGGACTAACAGGGGCTTAGGACATGGGCAGTTAAACTCTATTCTTATCAAGAAAATGAGAAAGAGAAACATATGCAAGTTTGTGAGATACACAAAAGTATTGTGACTGTTCTGCTTGTTTGTCTTGCAGTTTTGGCTAATTAACAAGCTCTTTCCTTCTCCTTCACCCCTCATTTTTACTGAAGCTAATGATGACTTTAAAACAGTCTGAAACAAGTTCTCTCATGAATATGATAGCTGCTTGTCCTAGAGAGCACCTGAGAAAGACTGACTAATTTAGCTAAGAATATAATCTTTCCTGTTGAGCTAATCTTCCTCAGCATGTTTGTAGTTTCTGTTTGGTCTTTATTTATCTGAGGAATATTCCTAGATCCCTTGAATTTTCTGCTGCCTATAAGAATGGCATTTTAGTGGGAAACTCTGATTTGTTCCTTTCCTTCCGTTCTTACCTTGCAAAACTATGCAAATAACTTCTGTGGCCTCACATTTTTCCCACTTTCCTTTTCAGCCTCCTTACTCCTTGATTGTTACATAAAGGGAGAAAAGTTTGTAGTCTTCATTTAGGTCTTTTCTTCTCTCCTTATTGTAGTGAGAGAGACTTGGAGGAAGTGCTGACATTTTACACACAAAAAAATAAGTCAGCCAGTGTATTCCTAGGATCAAACTCCAGGACCACAAAACCCAGGAACACCAGTAACCAGTCAGAGAGTCAACCTCAGGGGGGTAAGTGTTGCAGGCAATTTTGAGATTATGTTGCCCAGACTAATCCAATTTCACTTCAGTTTTTAGAAAAAGACTGATCCAGAGTTATTCAGGTTTCTGGAGGTTGTGGGCTTTTTGTTTTTTTTTTTTCCTTGTCAGTGATTCCTTACTTTGAAGACTAGGGTAAGTACTTCTTTCAGTGGAGTAGTATGTAACAGGACTAGCCTTTATAAGGAACTCTAAATATGATGACTTGTGACTGATATCAGAAGTGGAAACCTAAAGATACTGAAATCAGAAATGTTGAAATCCTGTGATCAAAGTAAGAAATGAGAGAAACCAAGACTTATTCAGTTGTGCTGCCTTCGGTGATCATACCAAATGGAGGGTGGAGTCTGCACATTTAAGTCTAATTAAGCATTCTGTTGATGGAAGGGCAGTTATCAGCTGCGCGCATCTAGTCCACCTTGTTGCTGTATGTGACAGTACAATATGATCAATATTGTTTCATGGGCTACAATATTAGCAGGAAAGTTCATTATAAAAAGGTTTTAATTCTGCAGTCTTATTCCAACTTCTAATTCCTAATTGTTACAGACCACCCTGAGGTGATGAAGAAAATAAAAGATGATCAACCCAAAAGTTCAGTTGCAGATCTGCCTGTAGAAGGAGGAGGCTGTAAACCCAAAGAAGTGAAGTCAACCTGTAAGTAAACTGACTTCATTTATCATCAAGAAAAAGTAATGATGCATCTACTGTTTTTAATACAGATTTAAACAAATTTTAGAATCTGTGAGTTCAAACCAGTTTTGGGGAATATTGTGCATCTTTTTCTTCTAAACCCAAGAAATACTGTAGGGTGAGCAGTATGAGTGAGTTAACTGCTCTTTTGTGGGGAAAAATCTAGACATGATAAGCATTGAAGAGATATTTGTCATGTAGAGCTGCCTCTTTACTTATAGATGAGGTCACTTTGTCTTCAGCGAGTCAGTGAACAAAAGTATCTCAAATTGTTATCGGAAGGACCTCAAAAGCACTATCTCTCATGCAGTGTGCTTGCTGTCTTTTTATAGTTCCAGAAAGATCCACCTTCTCTTTAAATGCTGATGTGAAATTACCTCGGTGCTGCCCTCCTAGTGCTCCTTACTCTGCTTCTGGTGCCATGTGCCGGAGAAGTACCAGTTCCCAGTTACCATCTCAGCCTGCAGCCTCTGGAAATCCACAGGTGCCTGGTCACAGTTCGTTGCCATCTCCTCCAACTGGTCTAAGGCTAATTCATTCCTCATCTTCCCTGCCTTCCTCCCAGAGCCAGAGCACAGCCACTGACTGCTCTTCTGTCTTCATAAACCCAGTGTCCAGTGAGGCTTCTAGCCCTGCAGGGTTACATCGTTCCGGTACCTACACCATTGGCCCGCTCTCATCTTTTCAGAGAGCTGCTCAGATCTACAGCCAAAGATTGTCCCGATCAACCTCTGCAAAAGCAGGTGAGTGTTCTGTGTTGCATAATGACTGGCTAATGCAGTATAAAGTTTTTGTAAAATTCCCACCTATTTCAGAATACAGATTACATTTCTAGAATTGAGTCTTGTTCAAATGATGCTAAATTTCTCATGGAAAGGAGGGATGCATGAAGCAGCCCTTGTTTGTCGTATCTGCCCTTTTACTGAGAGGATGAATAGGGAATTGAACTTGTTTTGGAAAAGCTGGGAAATAAAATGTTATGTATTTTCTCCTGTTTGTATTACTATGTTTTGTTTAGTGATTTCAGTGTAGTTTCAGTTAGCAGAAGTCTTTTTCCCAGTCTATGTGCAGTTCTTAGTTCCTCGTTTTTCTCTCAAAGAGAAATCTCTCAGTCAAACTTCATAGTTGTTGAATGCTTAAAGGTGTGTCAAGATCCCTAAAAATGGAAGATCTATGTGAATTTGTATTGTATCTCATTCTGTAGGACCTTCCAGGATTGTTGCCATACCAGAGTATCTTAAAAATAAGATCGTTTGCTGTTCTGGGATAGAACATAGTTAAGCAATGTCACTTCAGATTGTTAGGATTTTGGAAGGTAGAATAAACTAGAGGTTTATGGATGCAAACAGTAATCTGTTCAAAAAGTTTTGGGAACCATACCCAAGCTAACAGCCATGGTTTTAGTAACATGTTTTTCTTTGAAATGATATTTGCTTTGAGTTGTGCATCAGCACATTTTCACTAGAGTTGCTGTATATATAGAGACAAATTCTCTAGCATTAAAATAAATCTGACTTCCCAATCTCATAGCTTGTTTAAAGGAATCCATTTGTTTTGAAGGACAGTTGTTATAGCTTTTACATGCATAACAGCTAGCCGAAATTCTCTGGCACCGGTGCAATTAATAAATACATTATGCTGAAGACAGTGTAAATTTGGCATTGATTAAAGCTCATATAGGGAAAATCCTATACAGAATAGAAGGCTGTATTCTCCCTAGAACCCATAGGAAGTGTCATACCTTCTTTTGCATCTGTGTGACCAACAGATTGAGAGAGTCAGACATATTATTAGAAGGGATGCAGAGGAGGACCACAAAAGTTATCAGAGCCAAACAACTTTCCTCTGAAGGGGGACTGAGAGAGTTGGGGTTGTTCAGCTTAAAGGTCTCTACGGAGACCTTATAGCAGCCTTCCAGTACCTAATGGGGGCCTGCAAGAAAGATGGGGATGAATTCTTTACCAAGATGGATAAGATAAAGGGAAATGGTTTTAAAGTAAATAGGATAGGTTTAGATTAAATATAAGGAATAATTTCTTTACTTTGAAGGTGGTTAGCCACTGGAACAGGTTGCTCAGAGAGGCTGTGGATGTCTTCTCCCTGAAAGTGCTCAAGAATGAGACCTTGAACAACCTGATCTAGTGGGAGGTGTCTGCCATGATGGAGGTTTAGAACTAGATGATCTTTAAGGTCTCTTCCAACTCAAACCATTCTGTGATTCTGTGATGCTGCTCACCAGGTATGACTGAATATTTTGTTGATCTTTGTTTTTTGGTAGGTTTGCGCCATCGCAGTCCAAGTGGGCAGCGTGTGGGCTCTGTCATGGTGAACAAAGGTACAGAAGATACTCCTTCCCTGGGCAAGCGTTACAGCCCCAGTATGGTAGCAGCAGAACTGCAACAGCTGGCAGAAAAGCAAGCAGCTTGTCAGTACTCCCCACCAAGCCACATCAGTCTCCTTACACAGCAGGTATGTAAGCAGCAAAGCTAGAATCTCTGTAACAAGCTTGTGTGTCAGCTCTTAGCTGGGCTGAGTTGTGTTGGAAAAAGTAAATCTTAAAAATCCCCTGAACCTTCTCTTCTCCAGACTGAACGATCCCAGCTCCCTCAGCTTCTCCTTCTAAGGCCTGTGCTCCAGACCTTTTACCAGCTTCTTTGTCCTTCTCTGGGTATGCTCCAGGGCCTTGATGTCTTTTGTAATGAGGAGCCCAAAACTGAACACAGTACTCAAGGGTTGATGGCTGGAGGAGATGTGTTGGGATGCCACAGAAATCAGATTTTCTTAATTCTGCTGTTATACATTACTGGAGTAATGGTGATATGGCTTAGGTCTGTGGATGCAAGTCTTGGATGATAAGAGCATAAGAGAGATTAAATCATTTATTTTGTATGAATTTCCTCTGCAGTAGACACAGAGGAGCTGCATTTTCCTTCCAGGTAATGAAGTGAAATTACTATCAGAAGATAGAACAGACAAAAAATAGTGTGGCTGGATGAGTATAACTTTAAGAAACTGGAAGAAATGCACGAAGTATGGTGACAAAGTTTCTACGGAAAGGTTGAGTTGGTGGTGAAGTGGGTGTAGAGGGCAGAAATGTAACAAATGTACTTACTGGCAATTAAGGCTGTAAATGTTTCCTGTGAATTAAAGCAGCAAGTGTAGCTCCAGAACCAGATAACCATGCATTCAAATAAATAAAAATGACGATTGTTTGTTTACGGAGAAAATAGAAATGTGTATAGAAAACGGTGGATAATAAGGTAAATAATGATGATTTTATTTGTGTTTCTCATAATAAGGTAATGGGGATATTAAGTTTAGTAGGAAGACAACAGAGTAAAGACTGTAAAAGGGAATAGTTACTATCTTCTGAAACTTCCTGTGACAAGATGCCATTAAAGTCAAATGCTTGACAGAGTTCAAAGCTATACTGTAGATTTATGTGGACAATATGACCTGGAATATTTACCTTAGAATAATGAATGTTTTTCAGATGCCAAATTGCTAGGTTCTAACATACAGAAATAATGCATTTTCTTTATCGACTAGATGTTTCAGCTAATTGAAATGGAAATTAAAAGTGCCTTCTATCTTTTGAAATGCGTCAGGCAGGATAGCAATTTTGCTGGGCCATTGCTCTGAACTGGCTTTCCATCTTTCATGTGATGAGAAATGTGTGCTGTGCTTCTGTAGCCATATTTATGACCTTTTCCTTACCACACTGTTTTACTGTAGTCAAGCTAAGTATTTCCTTTATGTTAGCAGAGTTTCCGAGACACTTGTGAGGAAATCATTGTCTGCAATTAGGGATTTCCTAATTGCAGATGATGGATAATTATTTTTACAAGATGCTGATGTCCTTGTCAGTATGTGCTGTGTAGTGGTTCAGCTGCAGTGTTGGCAGTGTATTAAAGTCAGTGTGTCAATTCTGTTTTTCAGATTATCCTGAAATTTTGCTAGCTTGTTTTGCCCAGTGCTGAACATGAGCTAGGATTACTCCTATTGGAGTACTGTTAGATACAGTGATGGTGAATTAGGGAAATTAAACCCTTTTTATTTTATTAGGGACTAAATTGCCTTTATCTTCTTTTCTCATTTAAGATTTTTTTTTGGCTCCTATGCTACTTCAGGAGAGATTAAGTAAGATACATATATATATATTTTTGTCTATACCCATTGGTGGTTGGCCTTCCCTGATGGATAGATGGATGAAGGGTGTGACCAAAATAATCTAGACTTGTTTTCCTCTGCTACGTTCCCTACCAGGCATGAATTCTAAAGTCTGTACTTAAGGTGTGTTTAGCATAAAATATTTCCATGTGCTTGCACTGCAGGACCTTCTGTGGGGAGAACGTTAAAATGCACAGCATGTGCATAGATCCAGAGCCAGGTGGCTGGATCCTGGATATGTATATGCTTTCCTTTGTGAATAGGAGGCTACTTCTCTCTGAAATATGCTGCGAGGTAAAAAAAGGGCTTTATCCTGTAGTGCTGGGTCTGTGTGAGGTCCCTATCACAGACTGGTGGCAGGGGCTGTGGTTGATATCTACCAGGCTGTAATACTTTGTAGTTATTAATGCTCACATAAGAAGAATGCGTTGAATTGGCCAGCTTCACCAGAAGGAGGGAGAGAAGGAGGGGAAGCCTTGTGGGAGCTCTGCCCTTCTCTGTGAGGGAGGGTGTGAGATTTCAGAACCGAGCTATCATTAGGATTAGCTCCAATTCTTCTAGCCAGAGAGTTCAATCATGGGGATAACATCAGACCACCCAGGCAAGGGCCAGACCGAACTGTCTCCATCTCAGTTATGCAAGCAACCAGTGCCCAAGATCTAGCAGCCAGCATTCCTGCAAACAGCTGACAAGTCCATTGGAGGATGGAGTGCTGTCCTCATTCTACATTTTTCGTTTGGACAGAAAACGGAAACTGGGAAGAAAAAGAGGAGTTTACTAAATGTTAGGACAGTGGAGAGGAAGTGAGGAATAAATGGAATAGGCAGTTTACAGTGCCTCGGAGTGACTTTGTGGAAATCTTATGCCACAAAAATCTTGAAGTAAAGAGCTTCAGCTAAACAGTTACTGCAAAACCCTGAACCCATATCACTCCTTGTCAGTTACCCATCTCATCTACACAGCTTGAGACCCTGGTCTGCATTATCCTGGCTACGAAATGAACTGCCAGTGAGACAAACGACTGTATCGGTTCCAATGCTTATTATCAACTCTTTTGCTTCTGGACCTGAGCAGTGCAATGTGGTGGGTACAGAAAGACCAGCAAATATGTTCAGAACTGTAGGAATATTTTCCTCACTGAATGTTTTTGGTGTTAGTTTGTTTGTTTGTTTTCCCAGTCACAGTATTAGTCCCTTGATTTGACTTAACTTACTTTGTCTGAATCTTAATCTGATTTAATTTCCTTACATAACACTTTTAGTTGACTTTTACCCTTGTGCTGAGAGGGTGAAGGGGAAACGTAGAAGAAAATGACATCTCAGTCTGTAACCAGGAAGAGGAGCAAGAAGCCAGGAGATGAAGCCTGAGGTCTATTTTTCTTTCTTTTTTCACAAAGCTGTTTGTACTGCTACAGGGCCCCATTTTTTCCTCATCCTCTGGCTGTTGACACAAGAGTTGAAATTACTTCTAATACTGCTAACTTATAGCTTCAACAATAATACAACTGATATCAGCTGAGGAAGCAAAAATGTCAGCGTGGCTTCTGCAGTACAGGAATTGAACCCTTCTGCTCTGAGTTGCCAAAGGGAATAGGCTTTTGTTATAGCTCAGCAACATTTGCAGATCTACAGTCACTAAATGGGCCAGACTGAGCAGCTAGTGCTTGTATTATGGCAAGGATTATACACTGATGAGCAAATGTGCCTTATCAAAATCACTCCCACTGGGAAGTTTGGAGGCAGTGTCTAAATGAAAACCTGACTTTTTCAGAAGGAAGAGGGGAGTTCAGCCATCCACAGCAGCAGTATGAACATAGCTTTTTTTTTTCATTGTTAAATGGATGCATACGCTGGAGACTCTACAAAGGAATTTGCAAGTTTGTCAGGTTTCCCAGGAATGTCTCTGGCAGGTCTTTGTCTGGAACATTTTCTGGAGACTGGAAGGCTTCTGCTCTGTATGCATATGTATGTCCTGTAAGCTGGTAAGCTCAGCAAGCAGAGAAGGAATGTCACAGGCCTTTGGCCAGATCAGCCTTGGTACACACGCAGATTTCACACTTTACAGCCTTTAGCTCCAGTTCTTCCCCTCTGACTGGCTGCTCCTACAAATTCAAATCTGAGCATAACACGAAGCTACTTTAGGGTGTGGTCAGCAAGCTGACCTGGGTCACAAGAAAGTGGCCCTACAAAAACAGTATTGTGTGATTTCTCCAAAGAATTTGTAGTAGGTGTACTTTATGTCACTGCTCAGATAGTGAAAGTATCTGTGTTTTGAGATTGGTTTGGAGTTTCTATTGACATTTCAGAAAAGAGTCAACTTCTCATATTGAAATATTCTGTTGGATTTCAGCCTCAGTACATTAAGGAAGATGGACTGCAAGGAAGATGGAAAATTTCCAGTAGGACTGGAAAACCTGGGTGCTCTGTTAGATTAAGTCATATGGGCCTGGGCTAGTTGACAGATGTGCATGGGAGCTCTGTGGTGAAGCAAAAAAAAAAATGCATCATGTAAACTGGGTAGGGGGCAGATTAATAAAGACTATTTATATTATTGTAGTATATAGTCAGCCATCTCAGAAGGCAGAACAAACAGAAATATAATTGAAGTAATGCAACAGAATTTTTTTTTTAATATGGTATGTTGTTAAATTCCTGCCTCTGTTCCTGGGGATGTGAATATTTCACTGATCTCAAAAGCTTTAGGGAATATGTGCCTAAGGAATGGTTGGCAGGTGAAAATGCAGTGACTAGGCAAGCCAAATAGTAAAAGAAGCAGTACTTATTTTACAAGCTATTGGATATAATGGTTGAATTGATGGATGTACAGTATTAAGTAATAAAATAGGAAATTAAGGATTGACTCAGGTAGAGGGTGGGTCTTGAAGTCAAATTGAACATACAGGATAATGCAGATCAAGAGACAAAGGAGAAGATCTCACAAATTATTAGACATTTTACACATTCTTCAGTTTTCTAATGGAATGCTTCCTTCTTTGAGCATAATATGTCTTATCCTTCTGAGGCACCAAAACTTAAAGGTTCTGGTCTGTTTGTAAGTGCAGTGCTCTTCTAACTTGCATGTGTCTTAACCTTAATCCGTGTTGAACCTTTCTTTAAAAGAAAGGATTTTTTTCAATGAACTGTTAAAGCAATCAAACTTGAAACCTACTGGTACTGTATATTTTACCCCAAATTCTGTGGTGCTAGGCCTCTTCCAGTTTTAAATTATAAACTTTATATCATATTGAATGCTTTTCTGGAAGAAACTATGAAGTCTACGATGACTGCATCTTCTGGCCTACCTCTTAGTGTTGATCTTCAGACTGTCCTGACTTCTGAATTCCTTTTCCTCCTCAACCAATTAGAATGACTCAAATGGGAGCCTGAGATGTACAAAATAGAGAAGATGTGAGTGTGGCTCGAAGTAGAAGAAATGGTCTTTTAGTCTGTAGGTCTTTTGTCCTCAGCACATCGTTTATAGGCAACAGGATATGACTGGCCTCTGGCAGGAAAAAATACTAAAGCTGCCAAATGTGGAGAGTGAAGTAGGTATCTTTGTACTGTGTTGTTTGTTCAGTGTTGTAACAAAGTGATAGTGAAACTCAGGATCTGCTGTTCAGAATGAAAATTTAAGTCACTTGTCCACACTGCCAGAAGAAGCATAATAACTTCTAGCAATGATGTGTCTCTGTTCACCCTGGTTGACTCCTGCAAGCTGATAAGGACACTTGACCTTTTGAGAATCTTTTCCTGAATCTTGGAAGGCTGATCTGTAACACCGACTTGTTTGTTCATTTATTATTATTATTGTTAACATTTGCTACTTTAAAAAAAAGCAGAATGTCTGCTTCTTTAGCCTATTTGAAACAAGATCAAAGTGAAAATAAAGCATTTTATTTAAGGAAAGATTAAGTACTCTAATATGATGATGAGAGGCTATTGAACAAATAGTGTAATGTAGATCAAGAATGTGAAAGTTCCTCTTTAGACTCTTGCTTGTGATTTCTAAAAGATTCTTTGTCCAGAGAATGCTGTTTTTAATGAACAAATTCTACCCTGGAGTTCTCATTCTTCCTACTTTTATTTAGATATATCACTTAATGGCATGTGTGGGACAGCCAAGGGATCTGGCCCAGCATGGGTTCATGAGATGCAAGTCATTGTTGACCAACCTCATCTTCTATGTCTGAATGACTTAACCTGGTGGATGATTGAATGACTGTTGACATAGTCTACCTAGACTTCAGCAAAGCCTTTGACGCTGTCACCCACAGTGTTCTCCTGGGGACACTGGCAGCCCATGGCCTGGACCATGTACTCTTGGTTGAGTAAAGAACTGACAGGGGGGCAGAATGTGGTGGTGAATGAAATTAAATCCAGCTAGTGACTAGTTGTGACTGGTACTCCAGGGGTCGGTACTGGGACCAATCCTGTTTAATATATTTGCTGATGATCTGGATGAGGGGATTGAGTGCACCCTCAGGAAGTCTGAAGATGACACCAAGTTGAGGGGAAGTGTCAATCTGTCAGAGAGTAGGAAGGCCCTACAGTGGGATCTGTACAGGCTGGATAGTTGGGCTGTGGCCAATGGGATGAAGTTCAGTAAGACACTGTGCCAGCTCCTGCAATTTGGTCACAACCCTATGCAGTGCTACAGGCTTGGGACAGAGTGGCTGGGAGGTTGTGCAGAGGAAAAGGACCTGGGGGTGCTGGTCGATGCTTGGGTGAACATGAGCCATCAGTGTGCTCAGGTGGCCAAGAAGGCCAATGGCATCCTGACTTGTATCAGAAATAGTGTTGTCAGTGGGAGCAAGGAGGTGATCGTCCCCTGTACTCAGCACTGGTGAAGCTGCATCTTAAGTACTGTGCTCAGTTTTGTGCCCCTTACTATGTTGAGGCTGGAGTGTGTCCAGAGGAGGGCAGCAAAGCTGGTGAAGGGTCTGAAGCATGAATCTTAGGAGGAGTTGCTGAAGAAACAGGAATTGTGTAGTCTGGAGAAGAAGAGGCTCAGGGGAGATCTGGTTCCTTCTACTACTCCCTGAAGGGCGGTTGTGGTGAGGTGAAGATCAGCCTCTTCTCCCTAACAGCATTAGGGCTAGAGAGGGAATGGCCTCAAATTGTGCTAGGGGAGATTTAGATTTGACACTAGGAAAAACCTCTTCTCTGAAAGAGTGGTCAAGCACTGGAATGGGCTGCCCAGGGACGTGATAGAGTCACCATCCCTGAAGGTGTTCAAGGAATGTTTGGATGTTATAGCGAGGGATGTGGGTTAGTGGGAAATATTGATGGTAGATGACTGTTAGACTGCATGATCTGAGAGGTCCTTTCCAACTTTTATAACTCTGTATTTCCCATTTGAATCGTAAAGCAGATTAAGAAATTAAATTAAGCAAGGCTACAGAATGAGACCCAAAAGTACTGGATACAAGAATTGAGACCTTTGTTTTTGTTAAATTTATTCAAAAAAATTTTTCTGTGAATTAAACAAGACCACAGGTAGCTGGTTCTTTTAAGCTTATGTACGTCTATTGTCAAGAAGGCAATTGTATTGCTTACCTTGAAACATTTTATTAAAATTAAAAATGTTAAAAACAAAAACAAAACCACTAACTTTCTTCTTGTAGATCCATATGAATTAACATCTTTCCTTTTGAGACACATTAGCCCTTATTTTTGTTAGATTTTTTTTCCTACTACTCCTATTTTTGAAGCTACAAGCTATTCTTTATGGAGCTTTCAGTATCTGCTTTTGTCCAGCTACCTTAAAATATCTTTTTTTTTAAGCCAAGGAATTTATTTGTTGCTAAGTATTTGCCTCTTTATGAAGGATACTGTTGGGTCAGGTGTACAGGAGGGTTAATAACTGGAAAATGAACCCACTCTGCTGTGCACAGATGTGTTGGGGTTCCCTCAGCAACCCACCAAAGCAACATCCTGGCGAGCTACTTTTACAGCAGCTGAAACATCTCAGCACATGGCACAGTAATAAGAAGTAACACCCATTTGGGTGGGCTGGAGGCAGCCAGACCTTACTATTTTGCTGGTGTTCTCTCCCTCACTCTGAATCCCTTGCCTGTCTTTAATCCTGCTGTAATTTAAACACCTGTCTCTCTGGAATGTGTGAAATGTCCTTTCTACCTATGTGAAACTATTTGCTCACCTGCTTTGTTTAGAAAGCCAGCTTTCAAAAGAATACTGATTATAATACTAGAGAGGAAAGCATATCACCTAAATAGAGCAGAGATGAGCTGGTAACTCATCAGACTAAATGTGATGAGGAGAAAAGATCGGATAAAGTCATCTTAGTTTCACATGCATCTGTATGAGCAAAGTTGTGACTGCTGTTGCTGACAAGCTAGGAATTGTATATATACTATTTATTTTGTATACAATGTTGGCCTCTGTTTGCCTCATTTGCTATTCTTGGTTGTTTTATTTTTTTCAGATCATAAAATCTCAGTGGCCACAAACTGTCATTGTTACGCATTTGTATGGTGTCTGGCACCATAAGACCTAGTAGTGATTTGAAATTTTCTATTGTTGCAATGAAAAGGCTTTAAATAATGAAGTCTACGAAAGGCTTAAATTTAAGGATGAGGTAGAGGTGCCAAAGTGACTTCTTATGTCTTTTCCACATGAAGTGGGTAGCACTGCTCATTTCTAAGCTTGCTCAGTGTGTCCCACTGTAAGACCTGGGAATTGTGACTTAATGAATGAGAAGGATTATGCTCAGACCGAAGGAAGAATGGGTTAGAACTGGGGAGGAGTATGGCAGAAGGAGGATCCTTTTGGAGAATTGGGCAGAAAAACAGTGTGCAATTACAGTAATTTAATTCTGTCCAGAAATTGAAGTAGGTGTTAAGATTTCTAAATTCAGGAAGTGGAAAAATGCTTTTTAGTACTAAAATCTGAAAGGGTGACAACATCCTGTGTTGCCAGTTTCCATGTTAGTTAATGTTCTAGAGTTCAGTCAGCATATGAATTGTGCAGTTCTGGATCAGACCGTTGTAGGTGTGAGTGCAGCATCACGCACTGCAGCTTGTATATACTTGCTTTAATTAGAGTAATTCTACACAAATACTGGTAAAAGAGCATTGTTAGGATAGCAAAGCTGGGAATTTGCAAGCTGTGCTTGGGCATTTATAGGAAGTTAGGTTACACTTAGGTAACTTACCTTTGAGATCTGGAGCAGATGCAGGGCTAGTTTTTCTATTCTTCTTTCCAGTTATCCTATATGTCATTGGTTACACACACCTTTCGGTTTCCCCAGAAGTGAGCAGGGGTGATACAAACAAGTCACCTTTACCATATAACCTTAATCTTGGTGCAGAACCAGTTTTTTTTGTGCTTCTGAAAAAGCAGTATGTGATCACGTTGTTAAAGACAGTCAGCCTTTATAGTGCTTTGCAAAAGTGTTTTTAAAATGTATTGTTTAACTTCTGTAATAGGTGCTGTTACTGTATGAACTTAGACTCTCTTCAGTATATAAGCAAGTTATGTATGCTCACAGAGTTTGATCTCTTCAGAAGATACACATGAAAAATGTTCAGAGAAAGAAACAATGAAGTACATTTTATATGCTTAAAGCCAAACTGGTAATTTCTTTAGAACTTAAACTTGCACCACATACGATTTTAGGCTATTGTTGACTGTTTTGTATAGTTACTCGTGTGCTCAGTTTGAAGGTGGTTTGGGTGGAAACGTTCACTTACGTGTGGTAGAGTTAGTTGCTCAATTTTAAATCAGAGGTGCATATGTTGATGCATTGTACATCTGCTGTGGAGTGGGATAGAGAAAGGACAGGTGCATATGGCTTGATCAGTAACACAGATTGTGATGACTGGACAGACACCCTGAGTTCTGTTCAGAAAGTGTAATATAAACATCTATCTTTTGATTGCAGAGTTAATTTTGTTAATGTAGAATTACTTTTTTACTGTATACTTTCATCAGTTCTATAGCAGGATACATTTTCTTGCTTTAGGATTTATGCCTGATTCATGTCATTTTCCTCCTTTGAGCTTTTACTTACCTTACTACATACTCTATCCAGTATGCTTAGTGCCATCTTTTGCTTATTTCTTGTTTTTTAATCATTTCTGATGTCTTTTTCATTGCCTCTGCAGTTGACAAGCTTGAACTTAACAAGTGGAGCTGTAAGCAAGGGGAATGCAGCTGTGCCCCCAAGCTACCGATCAACGCTTAACAGAAAAGGGCCACTGTGGGCTGTTCAGTCAGACACTCTTACAGATGACAGAAGATCCATCTCTTCAGCAGACAGGTAAGTTAAAACTGATGCTCCATGTTTTTTGAAGGAGTGTGTGAGGTACTCAGAAGCTCATCCATAATTTGTTTGATCTCTTGCTCAGAGGATAACACCTAAGGGCCAAACACTGGTTCTTTTCAGATCTACCCTAGGTATTAGGCCCATGAAAACATATCTATGTTCCTAGTACTGGCAGTTTTGTGGTGGAATGAGGAAACAGACGAACACATGGAAAGGGAGGGAAAAGGGGAATGTCAGTTTCTCTGTAATTATTTCTCATCTCTGTATTTGTAAATTTTGGTTCTTTGGTGTCAAGACATAAGCAGGTACTGCGGAAATCTCCACCAAGGCCTCATCTTCATGCATTTTTTCTTTGAATATCAAGTTTCTATTGTTCAAAGATAGAGGAGTACCCTGTAGTGTTTTATTGTTTCCTTTTCAGATAGCTTCCTTGTGCTCTTGATTAATTTTGGTCATTGGAATTTGTATTTATGGCTGATATACTCGTGGGATTCAGAATTTTGATTCTGCAGGGGATAAAAAAGGCTGTTCTTCCTGTGCTTGAAACAGCAGCACTATTTACCCCAAGGATTCTAGATCTTGGAAGGTGAGAGCAAGGTGAGCCTATGGCAGAAGGCTAGGCTGAACACAGGCTTGAAACTGCTTGAGACATCTGATTTCATTTGCCAGTGCTTTTTTTGTCCTTTTAAATTCAATAATGAGGCAAGACTTCCACAACATGCATTTAAGACTAGAAAACAACATACAGGTGGAAATATTAATTCATCTAATTGATACTTGAATTACTGGAAAATCGAGGAAGGTAAGAAAGGCAGATATGCAGTACAGAATACATGTGACCTGGGTGGTCATCTTTTCCCAGATGGGTCCTTCAGTTAGAAGGATTGGAATGGGATTTGGAAAGCTCAAGAAAAATTTTTCTTATTTCATCAGTCACTGCTTTTCATCCTGCCTAAAAAAAGAGGAATGTGAGAAATGAATTCCTGGCCTGTTTCTGTTCCAGCACAGTGTTTGCCTCTGGGGTTTGCAGTTATTAAGAGAGGTGGTGATTCTGCTCTTGGAGATCAGCCAGGCTAGCTATTACCTAATCCAAATAAAGAACCTATCCAACAGGTGTATACTGCCTTCCCCTCCTACACAGTTTGAGGGAGCAGCAGAATGCAGGCTGTCATAGAGCTTCTGTTTGTTTCTCAATTCGGCTTGCACCTCTGCGTGGATTCAGACATAGCTGGAAAGGAATTACAGTCATAGTCTTCTGTGTATCTCTGCAGAAGGCACAGTAGTTACCACCTTTCTCTGAAGCCATTTTTATTAAATGCTATTACCTGCCAGTCTGATAACCTAACTCTTAATGTCTAGAGCTCCACTCTGAACTGTGCTTCATCTAGCATTGTATGTGTAGCTTAATGCCTGTAGAAACTGTTGTATTTCACACAAGGTTCCAAAAGTTCTTCAGAAGTGTCTGGCCACAGCTGGTATAAGATTCTGTCTTCAAATGTTTCATAAAAAGTTTGATCTTTCAGTACTTGAGTTATTATTCTCAAACCAAGAGACAGAAAGATAATGTAAGACCCTTTGCTGAATTACTTTATTTTCATGGCTGCTTGCGTGAAATGGCCAGAGTACTGGAAATAAGAAGTTCTACATAAATATGGGGAAAAAAATATCCTGAGACAATGCTGGATTACTTGTACTTGAACTTTCTTTTAATGAAAGGATTCCAAAAGGAGCATCTAGATTATGATATATGGAGATAGCTATCTTGAATTTCAAATGACTTATTTGCTGCTTGGTCTATTACATTGGAGCTCAGCATTTTGTAGAGGGTCATCAAATGAGTGTCAGCCTGTGCTCAGTACTGGATGACTATTTGAAGAAAAGCTTCCTGTTTTTTTCCATTGAGGTTCTTCTCTAGCAGTTGTAGAATTTAGCAAGGATGGAAATGTTTTGTCAATGGGCCTCTTATCTGGCTTGAATTTGGCTCCAGTTCAAACATCTGCCTCAGTCACTACAGTGTTCGCAGAGCTGTGTGGTAAAACTAAGCCATCTTGCTGCTTCTGAGTTCTGTTTTAAAATGTTATTGCAATGCTTATGAGCAGTGAGGTTCAGGCTATTATGAATATTTTTTTCTCCTCTTTAATTCCCACTCACACAGTATTGATTTATCTAAACTTCTCAGAGCAGAAGTTAGTTCTCCATTTCTTTGGTTGAATGTTGTGTGTATGAGAAGAGTTGCCAAATTAATAGTCAGCTCACCAAAAGACAAAGGTAATCTTGAGTTTGTAATACAGAGACAGAGAACAACTCTGGATATGTTAAAATGTTCTCAACTACTGTAACATGACTGTCAGAGGCCCTTTGCCATGTTTGCTGCAGCCCAAACTGTATTGTCCTCTATAACTCTGCAGCTATGACAAACCTGCTCTCTCCTTCTTTAACTGTAGTCCTGAGGGTCTTATTCCAATCTGTCCCAGCTTCTCGCTCTGTCAGGCAGGAGTGTTACTTATTCACATTCTGCTTTAGCCACATAAACAGGTTTGTTATGCACTTTGTAAGCTAAGTGTTTAAGATTGCTGTATATAATTTTATCGTAGTGTTAATAGTGTGACCTAAGAACAACAAAAATGAAAGTGATTTCTTATTATCCATTGGAACTGATTTCCTGACATTGAATCTAAGACCTTATTGGGAATGTGGGAATGATCAGCTCCTGAAGACGTTCTCAGTCGCACAGTAAATGTAGAAAATAGCGTCTATGAGAACTAAATTTATTGTTCAGAACCTAAACTAATTTCTGAGTACTGTTGGCAAATAGTTGCATAACCACCAATAACAGGGGTGGTAGGCTTTCCTAGAAGCTTCTGGCACTGGAATCTGCTCTGCTATCTCACTTGTTTTTGAAATTCTTCTCAAAGAGTTGTTTGGGCTTTGCAAATCACTTAATCTCCAAGACCTGTGCCAAAGGTAATGAGAGAGAAATCTTTCTAATTAATACAGATTTCTGTATTTTCAGTGGGCACCTTGGATTCTGTCATCCTTGAACAGGTTCACTTTTAGAACTCATACAGGCAGTGTGCTGGCAAGCATTCAGCAGTAATACATGGTCAGTATTTTTCCAGACCTTTGTGTTGCATTAGCTTCTTGGTTTTTCATGACAGCATTCTCAAAACTAAAGACACAACCAACCTAGCTCTGCATGTTTTTTTCCTTGTACCTTTTGACAGATTTATTTAACTTTTTTGAGGGAGGCAGGCAAGCAAGCTTCTGTCATCAATCAGAAACTAGAATGGCAGTCCAAATTATACCACACAGCTTGGATTCTGACTGCTGTTAAAGTCAGAAGCAGAGGATTCTGCTGTTCTGATTGCTTAACATTCCCAAAATACTGCTTAGCTCACTTCTTACCCAAGGTGCTCAGGCTCATCAAGAAATGATGTTTTGTTGGCAGGTTCTCTAATCTGGGTTAAATGTTAAAAGCAATGTTTTTCAATTTTCTTATCTAGGGGTTTCTATGTTTAAATTGCTCTGTCATTCTTAGTGGTAGGAACAGCTTAGGCATTGTGGGCTGTGTGCATATAGCTGCCATATGCCCAAGTTCTAAAACAAGCTTTGCTTTTTGTAGTTCTGTTCTATTTTTTTCCCAGAAGTCTTGAGTGGGTTAAAAAACTAGATGAGATTTGGCATCCTAGGCTTTCAGGATCCCCAAACTATATAGCTCAGGTCTAAAAGTCTTGTAAGTATCTGTTCTGCAGTGAGCCTGAAGCATTCTGGAAGAATTAGATGTGCTGCCCATCCACAGTATAGTTACAGCATTCACATAATATGTGCTTATGGGCTGCACTGCATGTATTTACTGCTCATTCACAAATCAACATTATATGCACAGTAAATCCAGTACTACTTAAAATGACATCTTCCTGTGCCTGTTCTAATAGCAAAGATGTATTTATTTGTATCCCAAATGTTTTAGACAAAAATAGTGGCATATTCTGCTTTTGCACACTCTACCTTACAAACTAGGACCCCAAGTGCTACATTCCCAGACGACCTTCTATACTAAGTGTGCAGTCTCTGAAGAAAGCAGGAGCTTCATATTAATCACCAGGCTTTCATAATCCTCATATGGATAGTGGATTCTTTACCTAGGACCTACTTCTACTTCATGCCTGGTTCATTACTACTAGGACTGCACGTGGTACAGTTTCAGAACTTCTACTGTAATCATACTGAATATATATACTTCAGGCTTGTGAGAATGTGGGAGAGTCTCTAAGCTCTTCCAAGAGTTTGTTCTCTGCTGATGTAAGTGTCTGCTCCATTTCCACTGAAACTTTGAATCTTGACAAGAAGACACCAGGCAACTATAACAAGCTAATTTGTTCACCAGTCTTGATTCTGTGTGTCAAAGGGACAGCTTATTACATTTGACATAGAGGTGAAAGTAACCTCACTGTTTTCTCAAATTTTCATTTAAGTTTTTCAAGCTACAGAAGGTAAAATATGAAATCTGGTGAGTGCCTGGAACCTAAATAGATGGGATGGGAAGAGCTATGAAGAGAACTGTACCAGAACAGCCATACTAAGGTGCAAGGTGGTTCTCACAATGCTAGAGGGTGAGAAATTGGTGGGACTGTCTTCTTTTTCAAAGACTCATGATCTAGGGGTCTTAGGATGGCAGATGCAACATGCCTGTTGTAGTATGAGCTCTGGAAAAGAGCTGACTGCATATGGGCTTGCAGCTAGAACCAAAGAGGAGAGAACTCTATTAATCTTGGCAGCTAATGCTATTTTTTTATGAGAATAGATCCATTTCTCTTTGTTGCATGGTATGTATTGCCTTGTAGTTCTGCATCTCAGTGGTAGCTTTACTGTCTTCCAAGTTGCATGTTTCAAGCTCCCTGCAGTCTCTGGACAGGTAGAGCCTGTCCATCCTCTGTCCTGTGCTCCCCTTGCCAAGTGGCTGGAACGTATTTGTTTGTATAGCAGCTGGGTGCAGGCTGAGTTTGAAGAGACTGTACTGCACTGATGCCTCTGGAGGAAATGAAGAGAGAAGGCAGCAGGCACTGATGGCTACAACAGACCTTCAGATTCAGGAAACTCTCCAGCGACCTTGACGCCTCCCTGGCTAGGCAGCACAGAAGTGCCAAAGCAGCAGCAGCAGAACATGACCAAGACCTGCCCTGTGCCAGCACTGTTTCCTCTGTTCCTTCCTCTTAATACCATTTGTCCCTTCTCTTTTCTCTCTTTGAGTAAATGTCTGATTATGAGCTCAGCCTGTCTGCACTACACTACTTTTCTGCAGGCTTCATGCTTATGCAGTCATCTTCTTTACTTTCTCGTGTAAAGATGTCCCATCTAATACCTAACAACAGCTAAGTGTGCTGTCCTTGGTGAGGAGCAGAAGATGTTGTCATGAGGCATATCTCGCACAGGTCAATCTGTCGCCAGTTCTCCCTCTCTGGGAGGGCCTCCAGCTCATAGTGTCCTATTATCAGGCTGCTTGCAGGGATGAGTGCTGTGTTTAGGAAGGTTTGTATAGAAACGTCCCTTGTAATAAGACTGGCCATTTGCATTAGGACATACACAAGACTGTTTCCTGGATTTTCTTCTGTGGCAGGCCTCTCTTGTATGCTTAAATTCAATTATTTTTTTTTTTTCAGTGGGAGATTGAGAATGGGTGTAGTGATTTTTTTCTGTGACCCTGTCTGGTTCTTCTGAGCAGCTCTGTCACACTGTATTTACTTGTAGCCCTTGAGAAACAGTATTTCTGGGAGCCCTGAGTCTGGGAGTTGAGGTAGGATTACTATATTCAGAGGAAATTTGAGGAGGGAGTGTGAAAAAAAGAAATTCTGCATGGGTCGCTGTAGGTTCTTGTAGGTCTCCTTGTCTCTAGCTTGTACATGTTCTTTCTTCGTTTCCCACATATTTGTGCTTGTAGCAGCCTTTCCCCCACCCTGATAACCTCTAACCTTTTTTTTTTTTAAAAGGGTCTCCCAGGGTCTCTGGTGACAACTTGTTAACTTTGGAGGCAAACTGACTGACTTCACCTTCAGAAATACGCGGCTTGCCTTGTATTACTACTTATATATTTTGGTCACAGTGAAGAAATGTGTGATGGCAGGTTCAATTACTTTCCTCCTGCTTGGAAATTGCCCTGAGCCTCAGCACCGCAGGTTGGCAGTGCCTCGAAGGATCCCTGCTTCCCACAGCCAGGCCTTGGCTCTGGCTGCGTGGAGCCTCTGGGAGAGGAAAGGCGGAAAGCTCGTGACTTGCCCAGACAGTTTGAGGCCTGGCCCTGCAGCCTCGGCTCCCCAGACGCTGTTGAGTCGGACTTGGCTGGCAGCCGCCAAGCTGTTACTTTTCCGAGGTAATAAGTAAGATTAATCGCAGGACCCTTTCCAGAGGCGAAGGGGGTTTGGGCTGAGTGCAGGGAG
This sequence comes from Oreortyx pictus, assembly GCA_036925125.1. Classification (NCBI taxonomy): domain Eukaryota; kingdom Metazoa; phylum Chordata; class Aves; order Galliformes; family Odontophoridae; genus Oreortyx; species Oreortyx pictus. Next base: position 38,118,696 of record JAUPFR010000006.1, read on the forward strand.
AGTGCAGGAGCCAGCGCTGGGTCTGAGAGCTGGAGGCAAGAGCTGAGGCCTTGCATCAGGGGAGAGCTGGGCACAGGCAGGCCAGTGCATGGCCTGCAGCTGCAGCCTGGGGATTCCTTAGGCTGGTTTCAGCTGAGTGAAGGGGCACACAGCATCTGTGTTACCTCTGCGGGTCTGCTGAGCTTGGGCAACTGTGCGTTTTGCAAGTAGTCCTAGTAATGTGAGAGCACAGGTTTCTGGCACCTGGCTTTGACTTACATGACTTCCTTTCAGAGAAGGGATGGAGATCTTTCCCATTATTCCCATCAAGCAGCCCATGTTGGTAGGTGGAGGGCAGTAACAGGGTTTTCATACCTTCCCTAAATATCATGCAGCATCATAGTTCTTGGTTCTTTCTTTTCAGCTGCCTCCCCTAACTGACCTTTTACCAATGTAAACATGGGATTTGCATCCTGGATTAGGCTGCTAATCTTTATACTTCACCTGTCTTGTCCTCTGGAGTAACTACCACTAATATCTTCAGTAAAAATGCGGAACGATTGGCAGTAAATACATTTCCTGTCTCTGGGGAAAGCTTGCTTTTGCCTTCCAGTTGCTAACGGCTTACTTACTATGTTCTACATAGGTAGTGTAGGTGTGGGTGTTGTCATTAATCATATTTTATTTTCTGGAAAGGTTGTAGCCTCATTCATGAGCTGTAGCAATGAGTTCCACAGGTGAATTTAGTATTATTCAAAAGTTTCCCTTTTTATTTTTTTTTCAAATTTGCCAATAGTCTCTGCCCCTTTAATATATGTCAAGACAAACTGAAGTGCATTCTTCATTTTCTGCACTATTTATTCTGTATGTCTCTATCACCTCCCTCCTTTCTTGTCTCTCCTGAACTAAACAATCTCGTTCTTTTTCAAGTTCTGAATGGAAGCCCTTAAATAATTGGCTGGCTGTCTTTATTCAGATGACAAGACTTGAAAGCAGTATATCAAGTAGGAGTGAAAAGCTGATTTTATGTGACTTTGTCATTTTTAATCTATTATCTAACTCATAACTTGCATGTACGCATACCTTGCTGGCTTTTGACCATGCTAAGCATTGAGTTTTGATTAATATGTAGTTGTTTTTCTTTGGCTATTATAGTTAATATAGCTCTGAGCAACAGGTGTAGGCAGTTCGTGCTGGTACAATTCTTTTTTTTAATTCCTCATCAGTGAACTCTTCTTGCTTTTAGATTCCATTAATGGATTTTGTTGGCTGTGACAAAAGCTACATGCTGTTCTTGGTTCTAGTAAGCATTTAATTTTGTACAGACCTGGTTTAAATCTTTTAGGATCTTGCCTCATACCCTCTCCCCTAGCTATCCCTAATCTTAGATCTAAGAAATATCCTGTAGAGTTTTGTGTGTTTTATTTTGCAAAGTCACCTCCAGATCTCCTTTTTCTCTGTATTTAGTTACATCTCCCAACTCCTATTTTAAAAATGCTTTACAGAGTGGTGAACAGAGGGTTAATGTGGCCATAGCTCTCACTTCAGTAGTTTTTTATGGGGAGATCAACTCTGCTGCTTTTGGCTCTCTAGGAAAGAGGATACCCCTGCAGCCTGGTACTCTGCAGGATCTGCTCTGCCTATAACAGCCTTTCTCTGTAGAGGAGTTCTGAAAGGGTTACAAAGGAGCCTTGGCTGTTTCCTTGAGCTATTTGGAAAGGACAGGCCTCAGACAGTTTGGCAGGAACCTGGGGCCCTGTTTTTTCCAGCCCAGCCCTTCCTTCTGCACGGAGCTGTCAGGGAATCCCACGAATGTCTGGTTTCTCCCCTTTCCTAATTTTTTAACAATATTTTTATCCATTCCTGGCTCTTTCCCACGCAGGGACCTCAAGTTTTGTCCATTGCTTGGCCTTGCAGGTAGTGAGATGGGAATGAAAGCAGTGCTACCACGCCATAGCTGTTGGATTGAGTTCACAGTTGTGCAGCTGAGAAGGGCACTGGGAAGCTTCCCAGAAGAGTGTCCTTTCTGGCACTGATACGTTAAGGCAGGTCCATCTGACCTATGAACAGAGGGATTGAATGGGCCTATCTTTAAACTGCACTGTTCCTGTGGGTCACAGAGAGGCACTTGAAGCCTCAGAGCAGCATGTTCTGTATTTGCTCTACTAGGCACACAGCAATCTGCTGCTTTGTAACAACGGAAAGTCTCTTTTAAGCTAGTTTTGTAATGGACAAGACAGGTTAGTAGCCTTTCCTTCGTTTGCCTTATGCTCTCCAGGGCTGTCCTGAAGCTGACTCATAGTGAATATTTTGGAGGTTTGAATTTGCCCCGTACCTTTTGGCATCAAAGAAGTGGGTTTGTATAGAGTGAAGGAACAGATGTTTTAATGCTAGGAAGTCTGTTTACTGCTAAGTGCAAAGGCATTGAAAGGTGTCTCTGTGTTGGAGATACTGTGTTCTGCAGCTGAGAAAGCAAGATAATCCTAACTCATTTTCTCAGTAAGCCTGTCAGATGCTGGGAGCAGCATGTGATCTGAGATCCGTGTGGGAAGCCTTTCCAGAAGGCAGTGCTTTTGTGGGACAGTCCCTGGACAACTTCCTGAATTCAGCAGCCAAAGAACCTGAAGTCAAGCACAGATAAATCAAGGGTTTCAGTGACCAAGTAAGAATGCCAGAGCAGAAGGTAGCTAAAGAGGCCAAAGGCTTTTCCTTCTTCCTGTTAGGCTTTGTTTTGGGGATACCTTCCCTTGAACAGTGAAGTTTCCACCACCACTGTGTGTTCACATTTTTCATCCGACCCAAAGTCATGCTTTGGCTTGGTTTGCTCAGGATGAAGACTGTACTTTTTGATGTGTTGTCCTGTGGTATAACAGGAGTTACCTTCCAAGAGCACAGAGAAACCCCTTTCCTGTCTCTGAAAGTGTTAAGTCAGCCTTTCCTATGAAGATCCTACTTTGTCACCTAATTTTCCCTAACTTTCAGACTGGGGAGGTTTTGTAGCTGACACAGGAGTTGGTGAATTCTATGCTGTTGGTTCCATGACAACCTGTTACTCTGGGGCTTCTCTAGGCTGCAGGTATCAATCAGAAGCCATTCATGAGCTATGCAGGGCTCCAATATTTAACGAAAAACTCTTTTGAAAAAGGAGGAGGGGAAAAAAAGGCATTAAAAAGTTGGAAAGTATTTCAACTTCCATGTTCATGTGGTGACAACTTTGTTTGGAGATCCTCCTTACTAGCTCATAGGTTTTTGTAATGTGCATACACTGTGTGATCCGAAGAGGATAGGGCAACCAGAACTCCCCTGAGGAATGCCAGGTTTTTGTTTAGGGTATTGTGTGAATGAGTAGTGTTGGTAGTGTCTTAATCTTTAGTCAGTGCTGTATACTGCCAGCTTTGGAGCAGTGTGACCAAAATGCTCTGGGTAAGAGAACTTCATTGATAATATGGTAGAATCCACTTCATTGGCTCAGAAAGGCCAGGTGTTGGGCTGTCCGGAACCAGTGCTAATTATGAAGATTTTTATGTGTTCTGGCAAAGGTAGGTTCTACAGTGTTAGGATAATTAAGTCTTATATGGAAATACTGGTGTATCCAGGATCCTATATAGTGACCAGTTGTTCCTAAGAGGTTCACTCTGTAACAATAGTTAAAAGGTGAATATCCTCCTTAAAAAATAAATAAAACAACCACCAGGTAATGTTTAAGGTTACCAGCTTCCAGACACAATCCCGTTGCACTCACTGAGATTTTATTAACATTTCTCATCATATTACAGTTCTTACTGTCCACAAGCAAGCATGATACTTGGGAGGTGTGTGTCAGGGATGCTTAGTTTGGGCAAGAGTCACCACCCTCTTGAGCAAAAGAGCTGTAGCTTATGGGGCTTTAACCTCTTGTATGCCTGAAGAATTCTTTATTTGCTTATTGCTGGGGAAAAAAAACAAACAAACATATATTTGATGGTAATCTGCTCTGAAGAATGTAGCCAGATGGAGCTGTGAATGTCTTGTATGGAACTGAATTTTCATCAAAATCTAGCTCAGAAAACTTTGTTTAGTAGACTATTCGAAAAGGAGGAAGAAGCCTCAAGTCTGGACCATGTGTTTCTTTTTTTTTTTTTTTCTTTTTTCTTGGTACTGTGAAGAGTGCTGATGGCTGGAATGGTGTTAGCTTGTTTTCAATCAGCATTTTGAAAAGCTGCAGATGCTGAGACCTGAAATTGAGTGATTTTAAGAATTTTTTCTTGCTGCTGCTGAGTGCAAGTCCACAAGGAGGACCACTGAAGGCTTGGCATTACTACAAGCTGACTGAACTTTCAGATCCTTGTCTTTTTTTTTTTTCTTTTTCCCCCTGAACCAGTATAGCTTTTTTTTTTTCCCTGAAATTTCAGCTACAGGGCAGTATAACTAGATATAATGTACTTCGTTAGTCAGAAGGTCAGGTTAGACCCCCATGTTGGTCTTTTATGGTACTAATGAATAAGTCCCTAGGATTTGTCCATCTGACACAAACAGTAACTCTGAACTTCATGAAGACTGCCCAGTGTTCATTAAAGACAAGATACTGCTTGCTGTTTTTTGACTCAAAACCTGAAATTGTGCTGTTACATAAAGCTTGAAGTAACTTCTTTGCTAGAAAGTGTGTTCTTATTAATGTATTTCTGATCTCAGCTCTGCTAACAGATACTTGGATGTAAGATTCTTTAATGGACTCTTGATGCTGCAGTCTTTGGTTTCTCCATAAATACCTTCAGTTGGCTGATACTTTAAACACACTTAAAGGCTGTCCATCTTAAGCAGTCAGCATGACAAAGAGAACACCATCTCAGTCCAATGTGGAAAGTAGTGCATGTGGAAGATACAAACACAGGCTCTTGAAACTCTCCGAGAACCCCAGAAGCAATACTTCAGAGACTTTGTTCTTATGATAGGTGCATTGATAAATGCATCTCTTTGTTAGAAAAAAAAAAAAAAAAACCTACAGTTGGTATCTCCAAAATATTCTCCAAGAGAATGAGATTTTTGTCCTACTGACAGTGGTACTCTTAGGCTTATGTTTTCAAAATTTCTTATCAAAATATCAAGGAAGTTAGAGTTTATTCCCTATGAAACAAAAGGATGCCTGTTAGGAATTTTTTTAGAACTGTTGTAGAGTTCAATTTTGAGTGTGAAGAACCTGCTGATCTTTTTTATTAAATTTCTTCAAGGGGAAGCTTTGATTTAACATAGAATTAGTTTAATCAGACAGCCATAACAACAACAGCTTTGTTATTCCTTCGTGTTTGCAAGTATTTCAGTTCTTGATTTTAATCTATTTTATTTTCTCTGAATAAATGCACATAGCACATTTTTAAATATTAAATATCTTATTAGCAAAATAATTTTGGAAGCCTAATTTTATAGGTTGGGCTAATTTGGTATATTTCAAGAAATTTGAATCCAAACAACTTTTAGATTTGTAAAAAATATTTTGTCCTTCTGTTCAGGATTTTTTTTTTGCATAACTGTCTTTTTTTTCTGAAAATCAGAGTCACCTTCTCATTTCCTTGTGAAATTCCACTTTTCTGTTGATTATGCTAGCCCAACTGATTGAAATCATTTAATTATGGAGTTTTTTGTTTTTAAGGTCACTTCCAACACAAGCCATTCTATGAAATATGAAAGTATGAAATCTGGAAGTGACCTGAAGTTCTGCACAGATTTCTACATTGTGAGTCACGTGGGACAAAATGATTCATCTAGTGCAGCAATTTTCTTTAAAGATGTTTCCTAAACAGAATGAATTCCTAAAGTGGATTATGATTTCTTAAGACACTGCAGAACCTGAATATGTGACTATAAATATCATTAGGCCTGAAAATTGTATTGCTGCTTTTTTTGTTATCTGCAGGTCTCATTCTGGAGTAATGTAAATTCCTGCTATGCAAGTGGCACAATCTATGAAGTCGAATTGTGTTTCTAGGTAGCAAAACCAGGTAACAGCTACTCTTGTTATTTAGTTTCAGCTTTCATCTGATGTCCATTATTCCTCTTTGAGAGGTTGCTTACTGTCTTAACATCCGGCTGGTCTCTGGAGAGCCATGAGCACAGTGCAGAACAAAAGATTAACCTTTTTGCAAATATTACTGTATTCTGCATCCAGAGGCCACATTCATCTTTTCACAGAACAAAACTGTAGTAGTATAGCAGTTCTGGTGTTCCTCAGAAAAGTCTCTCCTGTTTAGAGCGTTGGCTGAAATATCACAAAAAAGCATCAAGTATAAAGTAGAGGCATATAAAGAAGATCTCTTGTTTGGACATTAAAGCAGTTGTTGTGGTCCTTTCCTGGTTGTGCCTTATCTATGCTAGGAGGGGACTCTTGACATTATTCCACTAAGTGGCTGGGATATTTTAGTCTGTCCTTATAAGGATTTAGCATCTGCAGCTGCATCTTTGATGTGTTCATGCTTAGCATTGCATGCAATCACTTGGTGAAATTCCTGAAGTACTGATTCCATGGTTCCCATCTGTGTTCCTGAGTCTGGGAGCTTCTGACTAATTATAAAATTTTCTCTGTATACTGTAGGAAACAATTCCATTTTGGCTCTAGAAGAAGGGATTGGGTTGGACTGGAATATAGGATTGCATAACTTTTTTTCAAATTTAACCACAAATTCCTATGAAAGCTATTGCATTTCTCTGTAGATACCTGCTTTTAGCTTTTGGTTTCCACTCTCATTAGAAATATTCAATGCTCGTATACTGTTCAGAAGCAATTGAAAGGCTTACCCAAAATCAGTCATTAAGAAAGCCCAGCCAAGTTGCGTCTGCAAGTGAACAGCACCGTTCTATTCTATCTTTCTCAAACCCCTGAGGGGAAAACATGGACAGAGCATTCAGTTGGGATGACCAGCAGAGCTAGCACAAGTGTATCGTGCCCCTTCCTGGCTCTAATGGAGGAGGACACATCACAAGTAGGTGTGTCTGTTCAAATGGACTAAATCTAAAACCTTCTACTTCTAGATGCTGCAAATTAAACAAGAGCTTAGCCTCATCCTTCTAGCCTGCCACTGTATGCCAAGACAGAATTTTCATGTATAAGACTCCAAGCTCTAGGTCATCTAAATAATTTTTTGCGCACCTTCTGCAGCTTGGGTGTCTTGACAGAGAGGGATCTTTCAGCAAATCCTAAATCTGGGAACTGCCTTCTAGATCACACCAATTCTTCATACTGAACTAGTTCTTCAAGTATCTGAACATCATTTTACTCACTTTCTTTTAATGGCAGACTTTGTCAGTCATCAGATTTAGTAGTTTCCTGGGGAAAGATATGGTTGACCCAGGTAAGCTTGAGCTTTGTCTGTACTTTCAGCGGTATAATCACAAATTCCCTCTTCACTGTGCATAACTATGGTCCATCAGCTGGCCTGCTTGGTCAGCATGTGCATTGCTGCCAGCTGAGGAAAGAGGCAGGCAACTGAATGATCTGGGGCTCTCACACAATTTTCCGCTCCAGCACCTGCTTTGGAAATGGCTAATGAACTGCCAAACATGCTGAAGTGGTTAAGTGTGCCAGCTCCTAAAGAAGCTTAAGGGGAGGAGTGGTTCTTGCCTGATGGGTTTTCAAAGGGAGTTGAGTCTTTGAAGTTTTGTTTTAGCAGCTGCCAGGTATGCTGCTTCAGCCCATGCTGCACTTCTGCCCCCAGCCTTCATGCGTTATGTTCTTCTTTACACGTGCCAGAATGAAGAAAGTGGGGAATAACATTAATTAAACCAAGAGTGTGGATATTAGCAATAGTGTTGCCTTACTGTACCCTTTGGGTTTGGGTTCTTCATGCCACATATTGGTGAAACACCTTACGCTTGCTTTGGTCCATTAGAGTAACAAATATCTTCAGTTTTCTTTGCTTATCAAATTACTGCTTACTTGCTTCTCTTCTGCTTTAATTAATTGTTTCAGCCAAAATCAAGATCATGATTCCTCCCAAACTAATTATAGTAATTTTAAAGTTTTGTCTGTAATGGCAACATGAAATAGGCAGAAATTTATATCCATGATGCCCCAGAACTCCTTTCTCAAAATGATGACACCAGATCATTTTTCTCTGGGTTGCACTTTTCCTCGTTGGAAATGTTGGGGCTGTCAAAGCAGGGACAGGCACCATTTGCTACAGTAGCTGCTGGAAGTAGTTATCTAGGAGCTTCCCCTTTGCTCACCCAGTTCTTCTCTGCCAGAAAGATGTTTTCTTTTTCAGTTTATTTACGCTGAATGCTAAAACTCCTGTATGATGTATGATGATGTGAACTCCTCAATGAATTTTCCTATTGAAGCATTGGGTTACTGGAGATGCTGTAGGGTGTTCTTAAGCTCTGTTCTTTCTGCAGATGAAGAGGTAGGTAAATCCCAGTAGGAGATGGGAATTTATGGAGCAGCACTTGGAGTGGAGTAGGGTTTTTTTTTCCTGTACAGCTTAAAACAAAAAAGGAACAACAAGGAGGCCAGAATTGTCATAAACTGTAATAGTCTTCTCTGGCAAGGGAACATGCTTCTGTGGTATTAATCATTGCAGGACAAAGTGCCAAAAATGGAGAGACTTTTGCTCTGCAGTGCTTGAATAGCTTGCTTTTTCAGGTGAGGATTTATAAAAATAAAAGCTTTTTACTCTTTTATTGCAGATCTTTATAGTCCAGTTCTGGTATGTTGATACTAGTTTCTGGTGGTAATAGTGCATGGGAACTTTGGGAAGAGAGGTGCAGTGATTTTTGTTTCGGTGTTGGCTATAGATTTTATAAAAATACTTGCTCTTTCAGCATTAAAAGTAGATAGCATGTAACTCATCTGAACCTGACATTGTTGCATTTTAGCAAAAACGTGTCAGTTTTTGTTTTTTTTTTTTTTTTTTGAAAAATACCTTGTAAGTTTTTAAGGTATTTTTCTCTACTGAAAAGTGTGTTGTGGTTTTCTGGTTTTTTGGTGGTTGTTTTTTTTTTTTTTTTTTTTTTTTTTTTTTGTGTGTGTGTGTGTACAAGTAGGGTTTGTCTGGAAGATTCTTTGAAGAAGCTCTACAGACCTGGAGAACTGTGAGTTTTAGCTTGAGAAGAACATGAGTAGGAATTTGTTTTTCCTTGGCTGAAATAAGCACTTCCAGGAAACTATCTTCTGTTATCTCTAAGGATACTAGGTGACAATTAGGTGAGTGAAAAAATAGGCTTTACCTCTTACAGTACAAATACAGCATTATACGTGAATTAGGCTTGCAGGGATTCCAGGAGAGATTCTAGCTGTAAAATATCTAGCATCACGATCCTGGGATTGCTTTGGTTCCAGTGTGTCGTGCCGCTCGCAAGAGGAACCTGAGGAGGAAAAATACTCAGTTCAACAACTGGGAGGTCACTCAAATCCAGTCTGTTTGCTGCCATACCTTGTTACCTTACTTGTTCATCCAAGGGATGAGAAGAGCAGACTCTTTGTAAGAAATAGAAGTTATAACATGGAGAAAAATGGTAGTGATGCTTCTTGGGAGAGTGTGTAAGGTCCATCTGGCTTAGGGGACAGTCTATGTCTATTATTTTAATGGGCAACTCCTTTAGCTTCATTACATTGGAGCAAGGTTGATAATTTGTTAGGTGTATGGAAAGAGAGATCTCTTGCAGACCTTTTCTTTGCTCATGTATCAGTGCTAGGGGAATTATCCAAAACCAAGAGACTGTTAACCACAAGCATATGGCTTCACTGCAAGGACCCACAGAATTGACCTTCAGTTCATGTTTTGTATTTTTTCTTACTTGTTTGTGTTCAGCAGATAGTTGTTATACAACTCTAGTTATGTTGCTGACTGGTAGCACCAGATGTGCCTTCCTATTGTCACTGCAGTACTATCTTTTCACAGGAGCTTTCTTCCTAATATTACTGATGCCCAGGTAGCCTTCAGATGATGACAACTCATGGGTAGTTGAATTTGCACAACTTTGATCTTGAAGTGCAGAACAGATTCTGGCCTTCCCTCTAGGTATGGAGATTATAAATGTAGAAGTGTTGCTTCTCTTGTGAAGTTCTGTTATCTGGCCTTGAGTTTTGGCACTGAGCTTTATAGGCATGATGTCAGGGAACTCTATACTTCAGCATGTTTTGTCCACATAAACAGACTTCTAAGCTATTGAGATTTATAAATGATTCTCTAGAAGACTTTGATTAGAGGCTCTTCATCTACCACAACAAGAAGATAAGTGTACTGGATGTCAAGCAAATTTGATTGCTTCCATGAACTTCAGAGTAAATTTTGTAGAATTTGGAGGCATATGCTCTTTTGTTTGTTTAGTATTTAGATGACAAATCACCTGAAATTGGGAGAATATGACATCTCTACTCCATAGTCATGGGACACAACTCAAAAATCATTTGGGCCTCAACTGGTATGAAACTTGGGTAGCACAATCCTGGAGGAGCCCTTGAAGCCTTGTAGTGTAATGCCATCCTGTCCTGCATCTTTTGGGAGGCTGACAGAGATAGGGTCTTTTAGCTCTGCAGGGTATTTATAGTCTTGAGCAGGGGCAGAACACTTTGAGTACTCTCTTGTCTCCTGAATCCTAATCCTACCAAACTCAAGAGTCTGTTTTTTGTTTGTTTATTCTTCTCAAGCGCTCTAGATTTCACCAGTGTAGCCCAATTCTAAGTTTTCATTTGCCTCTTGAGACTTAAATGAGAGGCCTGAGCTGTTCCCTTCATTCCTCATTCTGTTATTCCAGTGGGATCTTGCAGCTGCTGCTTGGGCACATCTAGTGAGGAGCACAGCACTCTGGGAAAGCCTATGCAGGAGGAAACTTAATGGAAAAATATTATGGAGAAAAAAATGTGTTTGATGGACTTTTAATATAAAAGGGGGAATAAAAAAAGGGGGAGGGGGAGATTTATTCACTATAATAGGAACCAAATGTTGGCTAGGAGAGCAGCTGCACTCTCACTCTTTCCCTGTAGACTGTGAGCGGCTTTTCAAAGGAGGCATTGCAGGGTGCAGGGCTAAACTACTGGTCCTGACTTAACCCTTGCACCTCTAAAAAGTGCTAGGGGATATGCGTTTCCAGGAGAGTGGTAGAATAACATCTTCAGTTACACATCCAGCCTAAGCATATTCTAGACAGATAGAAATGAAGCCTATTTATGCTTTCATCCTTTTGTGATACTGTTGCCATCCACTAAAAACAACACAGAGTCAGGAATAAGTAGAGCCCATCATTCTTTTCTGTTTTCATTTTCAGTGGACCTACCTGCTGTCTGTTCAAGTCACATTTTGATCCATGATAGTATTTTATAGTGGAACCTCTGTAGCGAGGAATACCTTTCCCATCTGAAAGTGGCACAGCAATGCATCTAAATTCCTGGTGCTCTGAATTCACTGAATAGGCGAATGTAGGGTGGCAGGTTAGGTAGGCCGTTAGCCAAATCTGAATGATTTATCCTAGTCAAAGCAGAGCAGAGTAGTGGTGAGGGGAAATTGCTCAGAATTTATCTGTTCTGTTTGAATTTCATATCTAATTAGTGCTTTAAAATTTGGGGGGTTGTGATGTGGGGGAAGGCAGTTCAGGCAATTACATGTCAGAAATGTAGGCAGGTAATCTTCCCCAAGGCTTCCTCATGAGAGAAGAATGATACAAGGCTTTTGTATTAATCTTCCTCTGTAAATATCTGGTTATTAAAATATTTTTGCTAGCTTGCTTGCAAGTGTGGAATTATGTGCAGGAAACATGAGGCCACCACCACCTCTCACCTTGTATGGTTCACCACTTTGTTTGCACTCACTGAGGCTACGTGAACTTGTTAATCTGGATCACATGGTGGAGATACGCTCAGTTACCTTCACCAATTCTCCAGTGACCTGATAAACCACAGCAGCATGGCAGCACTGAACTTTGCAGCCATCTGGCTGCTAATTTTCTTCTTGGTTTAGTCTTCCTAATAGTGAATTTAAAAGCTGCTGTTGTAAAGAGAAGGAAAAATGCCCTGTTTTTTACCAGCCCGTTATTCCCCAGATCTGAGAGACTGCAGCCAAGGATGCTACTAAGGCCCCAACAGAAAAATGGCTACACTGAAGAGTAAGCAATTCCATTTATGAAGACTGACAAGTTTAGTGCTTCTCTAAGTAAGAGGTTTATAATGCCAGCTAAATCTTGGAATAGTTGAGGTAGATTAGGCCTACCTGCAGAGATTTACTAGTATTCCATAACCTCAACTTGTTCTTCATCTGCTAGACTGCCACAAATCTGTTTGCACCTCATTTCCAACCTGCTAAATCATGGTATTATAGAGAGCTAGGGCCTAAAATGCACTTAATTCCTAATCTGCAGCAGAATTTAGCAGACGCTACACTGTCTGTGTTATAAGAAAATCTATCTTTACTCTGAAACTCGGGGAAAAAGCAGCAATATATGTAGCAGCATATATCAGAAAAGGAGGAAGCCCAGCAACTTGGATAGTACTTGTTAGAATATAATAAAGGAGCAGGCTGGCAAGGGACTTCTCCACTATAGATACTGTGCATGCACATCCAGAATGCATTCAGATTTGAACACCCTTCTAGCCCCGAATTCTGATAGAAGTACAAATGGTGTATAGAAAATCAATATACAAACAAAGATCTGAAAGGACTGAGTTAAGAAAGAAGATGAAGTTGAGTCCAGTAAGGCTGACTAAGCTCTAAGAAGGTATAGGTCTAGTAGTGAAGGTTTAGACCTGCAGTAAGGAGGAGAGCATGCAGAAAAACTAAATGCAATGGAGAATGTCAGGGAAACTTCAAGACACTGAGTGTATACCAGCCTGTGCAATTGTGCAGCTGATGGTATGACACCTGGACTCCAACAAGCTCCTGGGACGTGTATATCACAAGAAGATAAGTTGGATGCTTTTTGCATGCATCTTTGTTTTTGAATAAAATTATTGTAACAACAACTCTCTCAGTGGAAAGGAGGAACTGTGGGAAGAGCAGAGAGGGACTCCAGACACTTGCTAAAAATTATGCGCATAAAAATGTTATGAGTTGTTTAAATTGTGCCTCTGTTAGCTGTTATAGTTAACCTGTGAATGAATCTGGAAATTGCTGCTAATTCCACAGGACCTCTTCTGTTCATTTCCTAAACCAACTTTTGACATGCACCTGGTACATTTGTTGCCTTATGGCATGAAGATACTGGTGACTTCCTTAGCTGCTATGTATGTAGAGGCCGCTGGGGCTGCTGAGAAAGTGGGGAGCAGAAGAGCTAAGGCTGAACCTATTACATGTTGCCTGCATCTGTGCCTCATCACTAAGAGAAAGTTTGATTGGTGCTCTGGGACAGAAGCTTTCCTACATCTCTCTAACACCTTCACTGTGGGAGATTGTATGTGTCACTTTGAACTGGATTTGAACCCAAAATGCCATTCCACATGTTTATGGTGCCTGTGCAGCCTTGATAGGCTTGCTTATTAACTTTGAATGCTTTTCCTTGGCTTCACTTGCAGAGCCTGGAAGCAGATGGCAGACTAGGTGATGGCTTCCTCCTTTTACACAGGCCTTCTGATTCCTGCTCCTTCCCTGTCTGGCTGTACCTTTGCCAGGGGAATTCTGGACACCTCTCTGGGCTTCAGGAGGTCTCTAAAGCCCAAGGCAGAGCTCATTTAGAAATATCAAAACTGCTTTATTCTCCCTGTTGTTTTTTGGAAAGCTGCCTCCCTTTAGTTCTGTAGTGTAGCTGTTGTGTGTTTGTAGTGGGCCTGCATGTTCCAGCAGTCAGATCTGCAGGCCGTGCTAAAATAGAGGCTCTTGCTGACTAAGCTGCACCAAAGTGGCTCTTTCCTAGAGACTCCTGATAACAGCAGAGGACAGGAGCAAACCATTCTGAAAAGCTTGATGTTGTTTCTTAATTTTTAATTTACTGCTCTTGAGTCTGAGGGGAGGGAAAGAGGGAGAAGAGACAAAGAAAGGCCTTGGGGCGAGCAGCGCTGTGAGAGGCCCGACTGCCCTGCGCCTCAGCCAGGCCCCTAGTGTCCTGGGCTTTGTCCCACTGTGTTTATCGTTGCTCCATAGCCAGCACCAATCTAGGGCCTATTGTTAGGGATGGAAGAAATGCACAGTGTGCCAAAGAAAATGTTCAGTGTTTTTCTGAGTGCCTGAGCATAAGTCAGCAGGATGCTGGGAGCTGCCACGCTAGATAGAGTCATTAGACTCACTAGGCCGACTACTTTTTTAGCAGCTGGTGCCCACAAAGGTTGAAAGCTTCCTGGACCTGTCATACCACCTGAATGCCCTGTAGGCAAGAAACTACTGCCTGAGATAGTCTTACATTCCTTGGCAAGGTGGGAGCTCTGATTTATAAATGCTCTGAGTTCCCTTACTGCCAGAGAGGGGCCTTGTTCCTCCTTAGCTCCAGCCTTTACAGAAAGGGATATAAAACATCATTGTTAGCTTGTTACCTAGTCTGAAAGGAATATAAGTCTTTACTCAGTTTTGTTGACCTTCAGCTATATCAGCTCCTTCCGTGACCCTGTTGGTTCTTACAAACCAAGTATAGTTAAACATAAGGCATTATTTTTCAGGATAGCGGCAGCTTCATTTGCACAAGTAATTTGAGCATCGTTTGCATTACCTTTCAGTGAGATGTACGCATTTTTCAAATGTTTCAGAATTCCTGCTTACTAAGTGACGTATGGGGAACGCCAGCATGCTGCATGAATTGGTATTGTTGCCTGCTATGCAGGAGTCAGTATCAAGCAAGTGCCCAGCTGTGCTATTGGGGGAAGGCTTCAGCGGAAATATCAATGAAAGCATGAAATGTGAATGAAAGCATAAATGAAGTTATTCTTTCAGTAAGAACTTGCTGGATGTTAGGTAGTAACAAAATAGCTACAAGGTTCTCTGGCTGCCTTTGTGGACTTCATTATAGCTTCATTCCTTGACGTCCTCTTTAAATTCATTTGAAGTTGGGATAGAAGTCAGCATCCTCCTTTTTTGTAAAAGCTTGTCACCCCATTCCTTTCTTACAGCAGCTGCATTATTTAGAGCTTCTTTGCCCTTTTTATTTTTTTTTCTGTAGTCAGTGAACAAATGTATTAGCATTTAGTATTTTATTAGCGTGTAGAAGTGGAGTATATCTGCATTAGCTCCTAGCACAGGTGAAGGTAATCGATTATGAAAGCGTTGCTTACACCAGAAGAGAGCTCATGATTTTTGAAAGATGTCCTTGTCGAGAACCAAAGCAGAAAAGAGAATTGAGGAGCAGCAAACCTAAAAATTAGTGCATGGTGTTCTAGCACTTTTAGGCTGGATTATGATCATAATAGCAGAGAGGTATATAGAAATTTATCTGGAAAGCAAACTTGTATCTTTTGTAAGACAAGAAGTTTGCACTGGAGAGTCTTAAACTATCATTGCAGAGGAAGAGGGAATTCTGGCTCAGGCTTTATAAAAACTGCAGTTCAAAGAAAGGAATACAGTGGGTTTCTTGCCAAAAGTACTGAGTAGCCCTAAGAGCTGCTGGAAGCACAAAATCTTGCTTACAAAAGATGGGCCATAATGCCAAGGCTGAGATTTCCTGTACACAGTAAAGGTCTGAATCCTGGCCAGGTCTCTAGACTAAGCATCCCATAAATAATCCTGAGCAAGCTGTGAGAAGGTTGCTCACAACCAGCCTGGCTGACAGGATGAAAGTTAATCTCCTCTGGTGGCACAGACAGGAATTTCTGTTTCCCATTTGCATGTGTGTACATCCATTAGTATATCTGTCCGCTGTACATGAAAGCAAATCACAGAATTTCAGGGATTGGAAGGGAGCTTTGGAAATCATCAATTCTGACCTCTGTGCTAAAGCATGTTCCCTACAGCAGATCACATGGGTAAGTATCCAGACAGGTCCTTAGAAGGATACTCCACAACCTTTCTGGCAAACTATTCCAGTATTCTGTCACCTTCATTGTAAAGAAGTTTTTCTGCATATTTGTGTGGAGCTTCATACGTGCAATTTTTAGGCCGTTGCTCTTTGTCCTATCATTTACACCACTTAAAAGAGTCTGGCCTCGCCCAGTTGCCTCCTGCATTTTAGATATTTATAAGTGCTGATCAAATGCCCTGTCTTCTTTTCTCCAGGCTGAACAGACCCATTGGTTTGAATGGGTATATCCCATAGAGGCCCATGGATTTGTGCACTTTGATTTTTGGCTAGATGATTGCTGACCATATCCTGCTCAACCAAAGGGAAGTCTTCCATCCTCCAGACTCTCTCTCTTACTTCTAGGGTCTGAGATTCACAGTGGGCAGTCTTTATAATAAAGACAGAAGCAAATATTTATTTGAGGAGTCATTAATGTACAAGCAATAATTCCGGTCTGAAAACAAGTAGACCTATGAGTACTGACTCTTAAGGAACCCTCATTTCTACTGGGGAGTACAAGTGGTTTTTTTTTCTGATTATTTTTGACTTTGTCTGAAAAGGTGTGAGTTGTGAAAAAGCTTTTTCTTCAGCTTGGTTGTGTATAAAGAGTTTTTCTACTGCGTGAACTCTGTAGTATCTGTTAAGCTGCGAGGTCCTCCAGCCTTTTTGCAGTCTTCATTTCTGTGCCGAATCTGTTGCTGAATTCCTTAAGCAGAAAAGCTAATTTCAGGAAGGGCACAAAGGTGCTATCTTGCTTTGATAAATCATCTGACAAGAAGTGGCTGAGAATAGGAACTGCACCATGATGCGTTCCTGTGAGCGTGGCTAACAGACTGAGAGCTGGAGCATGTCACTGGCAACAGCATCTTGAGTCTCAGACTAAGCACAGTTTTCCTGTACTAAGGGAAGTTTGGCTTTAGATGTAATATCAGCAACCTGGTAACGTATTATATGGGAACTTTCTGAAAGTGCTGATAAACTACCCCTCTGTGAAAGTGATCTGAAGACTTGCAGGCGTGTGCACTTTCTGATCTCAAGTATCTTATGCTTACATTAAAAAAAAGCTTTAAGTTATGAATTTATATTGATTTCCATCTATAAGGAGAAAACCCATGGCAGCTGAGAAGCATATTCAATCCAAAAGGGTTGTGCAGGTCATGCAAGTGACAAGCAGCAGTTCTTTCAGTAGAGTATTTAGAAAAAATAGGCACTGTTTCACTGCATCATGTGATGAAAAGGAATACATATATTGGAACTGTAGAGATTTGCATATAACCATTTGCAGTGGAAGAAAATGTTAGCCAGTTTTGTGGGGTTGGTTTGGCTTTTCTAATTTAGTTCTTCCTAAAGATCTGGTAGTATAGTTTCAAGAGTATTCTCCTGGGTAGTTTAAATTAAACATACCTGGGTAATATTATATCCTTTAAAAGGTTATAGATTATATATTGGTTAAAATGGGGGAAAAAAATTTATACAAGTTAGAAATGAAATGAAAGTTTTTGGAAGTCCATTTAAGTGAACAAACATTGGATTGATCCAGTGCAGCAGTCTCAGTCTCTTTAAAAACAGGACCGTCAGACTTCAGAGTTTGTCTTCCCATAACGGTTAATCCTTTGCTAGGTATTTCAAAGCAGAAGAAATGGGGATCAAGGAAATGATACTGAAGTTCTGCCATTCTGTTTGTGGCCCTCACAGTACTACAGACTGCAGTCACTATACATCATGTCTGTGGCACAAAGCCAGTCTGGCTATCTGCAGGTCCAATTTCAGTGGAGTTTTCATTTATATCGGTTTTATCTCCTTCATTTCTTCTTGACTTTCATGTTTTAGAACAAATCACTCAATCTTTTGTTTCCTGGGCGTTATTTATGATCAAAGGATTGAATTTATGGATTGCAGGTTTTGAGTTGATACGAGAGGAACTGGAACAGATACCAGTTTCTAGAATGGATACTGCAACTTGACTGAATTCTCTTAACTTCTGACTGATACCTGTAACAGATTTAGTTTCAAGACCCCTGATGCATAAACAAAACTGGTTGCATTATCTCAGACCAGAAGGACTGTGTAACTCAGTGTCCTGCTCAGACTGCAGCCTATGGAAGATAACGGGGAGAGCATTAGGTGATGTTATACAATGATGGTAATTCACCAGTATTCTCTGGGACTCAGTGATTTCCTGGCCAGGAGGTGATATCTTCATACATATATATATATATATATACACACAGTTCTAGCGGCTCTTGTTTCCAATAGTTTGTACAATCACTTCTGAACCCTGTACATTTTTGGCATCCCTAGCTTCCTGTAGTAAGAAAACATCCACAGTTTAATTAGGTGTTAAGAGAAAAAGTACCTCATTTTATTTATTTTAACCTGCTCACCTGATGGCTTCATATTTTGTTTTCCAGCATCTTACAATATGAGAAGTAATTTTTTTTCCTTTTTTCTTCTCCCTGAACCTCATGGTTTTAAATACATTTTTCCTACTTCCTTTCAGTTGACATTATTTATTTATTTATTTATTTACAATGAAGAGTCCTTATTTATTTAATCATTCCTCAATATATGTTGTTCCATACCTTTAATTATCTTTTTTAGTAGTGTGGTATTTGTTTCACACTTCTCAATGATTTTCAGTTTTTCAGCTGCGAACTTTTTTAATTCATTCTTTTCCTGGATCATTTGTATGTGTTTTGAACAGCAGAGACCATAATACAGATTAATGTGAGACTTCAGTGAAAGTTGTCCTTTTATTCTATCTTTTGTTTCATGTGCTTTTAACTAGTTATTAGATCCATGAGAGGTTACCCCATGGGATCATGCTGGTTTACTTTCTTCAGGAGCATTTTGAGTGACCTTACCAATTTTTTCTCAAATGAGGAATTACCAGTGTGAAAATGTTACCCAAAGCAAATTGACAAACATTATTTCAAAACGGAGATGCTGAAGATCATGATCTCGTATTAGTACTGATGAGTAATTAATCAAACTGTGTAGAGAGCGCTAATGTGTCTTCCTTGGAGCTCCTGAATGCTCACCTTTGTCTCTTCTGTGGCTGATGTTTGTTTCAAGGGCTGATCTGCAATAACCCTCAGCTATCTCCCGAAGGGTACGTCCTGGGCTCAGCACAGTCCTCTGTGCTTTTCAGCTAAGAGCGTGCCCTGACTTTACTGGAAGAGTAATAGAGTCTGCAGCTGCTTCTTCACCCAAGGGAAAAATTTAGGGAGCTTTAACATCTGTGTGGGTGAGGGAGTCAGCATCTACGCAGTGGGAAGAGCAGTTTTTATCCTTGGGTGAGAGCTGAGTCCAGATGGCAACAACCTGCTGATAACCCACTTGGTAAGCCTGTAGGATTGGAGGGAAGGCAGCTGGGGATTGTTTCAAAGATTCTTTGTGCTGCTTTTTGTGGCATCCTGTGCCCAGTAGGGGACAGTGCTGGGAGGCCAGCACCTAAACCATTGCAGACAGAACCACAGTAACAGAGAACCATGCCCCGTTACTCACCTAGGAGGGGTTAAAAGAATACACGTAGCCTGAACATAATCACTGCGGAGGTTTCCCTGTACTCATCTTGTTTGAGGATGGAAAGAGAAAGGGGAAAGTATCTGAGATTATTTTGTAGGATCAAGAATAAAACGAGTCTTATAGGACAAGGAAGAAAAAAAAAAAGATCAGGTGTTGTAGGAGAGGAAATTGAGGAAAGATGAAAATCTAAGATGTTTAGAAAGTGTATGTATTTTAAATTTACAATAAAATTTTCAGATATTGGATGATGTTAAAGAACTCTTATTTTATAAAACAATAAGAAGAGATGATTCCTGCTCCGTTAAAAAGAGGAAAGAAGAAGAATGGCAGTTCAGAAGAGGGAAGCTAATCTCCCAAGAGATCTAACCTCAGAGTCAGATTCAGACTTCTACAACTTGTTTTTTGAGGCTTGAGTACTGTCAGCAACATTACAGTTTTCCAAGCACTGGTGAAAGAAAAACTGAAAGACTGAGAATCTTGCTGAGGTGTAGCAAAAGGTAGCAGGGAGCAAGAAGTAATTCATCCAGTATTGCACTGCTGGGGTATGATGGGAGCAAAGGAGTGAGGAAGTAGGATCTCTTGAACAGAGGAGTCTAGAGAAGTCTACCTACAGCCAATGGCTCAGAGGAGGAAATAGAGGTAGCAGTGCTCCATTCAGCAGGAGTATCTTTTACATCCTAGTTAGTTATGACATGCACAGGAAACACAAGGAAAGTCTGCCCTGGGAACTGAAAGGAAACATTTGAAAAGAGTGGCTGAGAGAAACGTGGTGGAGATCACCAGAAACCTAAAAAGCTCAGGCATTGGGGCCTAAAGGTTTAGTTAGACAGAGTCTCAGGATACAATGGGCTGTATGGTATCCTCTCTTGTGATCGCAGGGTGTTGGAATTGCTGGGCCTTCATAGCCTCTTCAGGACAACTTGTGGCCCTGTCAGTCTGCCACCTGTTCTCTGCAAAGCCCCTCGACCTTATGCATAAGTGTGCTGGTACTGCCTTCTCACCACAGCTTATAAACTTCAAAGCAAGCCAGTGAGCTTCTGTCAGTACTTATCAAGTTGCAGACCACAGCTGAACTTCCACCATGTAAGCCTGGGTTATAAGAACTGCCTCTTTGCTGGAGGCCTTTTCACTGGGTAAGGATTGCATTACTTAGATGATGAAGGAGGTGAATCCATCTTCAGTCCCATTACGTCTTTTGGATTGTAATTGTGTGGAGTCAATGTATGCTGTAGTTGCAGTCTCATCCTACTAGTCATTTGTCCTCTCTGGACATTATTTTGCATGCCTTTATTCTACCCTCACTGCAGCATGCATGTACTTGGTGTGAGCTTTGTGTTAGTTTATTGACAATCTCTACAAATGCAAATAAATACTTATCTCATTAGTGACATAAATCTGTAGCTCTTTTCCTGTTGCAACACTGCATTTTCTTATTGCTGTCCATAGCTCCAATTTTGAGTTTCTTTTCTCTTTTGTCTTCCTTTGTTCCCCTCAAACATGATGTTACAGCTGTTAATGTAGTTCTGCCCTGGAATACAAGGAACTTCTTAGCAAGGCAGCAATTGGCACGTGGCACCTGTAGCAGGTATCGTGCTCTTTGGGGACACTTAAAACAAATTCACAGTTGTCTTAAGTATTAAGGAGGTTTTAGGAAGCAATGGTGCCTTGTAAGCAAGAGTCTGTATAGGTAAATAAGTGGAAATGTGATGGCTTTTTTTTTTCTCAGGGCTCCGAAGGGTGATCATTTTGCCTGGGAGGGAGAGATGGAGAACAGCATCTGCGGCAAGGTGACACGGAGTCCACACCCCAACTATCAGCTGAATTCAGCCGCTCAGCAACTTCAGCAGCAAAAACTTCAGTCACGACAGCTATTGGAGCAAAGCCAAGCCCGGCACCAGGTAACTAAGAAAGCTCCTGTCTCAAACATAGCAGTACTGAGAAAGTCTTAGCTAAGTATGAACAACCTCAAGCCAGTGCAAAAGGCACAGCTTATGTGGAAGAAATAGCTCTTCCAGTGCTACAACAATAGAACAAATATCACCTGCAGTGATTTTAGTAAAATGTTGATGCTGCAGTTCCTGCTGGCCTTTTCCACCACGTTGTCATCCTCCTCCATTTGGCTGTTGGCATGCTCTTCCTTGCTTTTCTGCATAAGTTCAGAGCATTCCCTTACATTGCCTCAGATTGCCATAGTGTCTATAGTCTCCACAGCTCTTTGTCACTTAATTGCACAGTTCTGGTTTTACTTGTGTTGCTCATGGGTTGTGCTTCAAGGTGGGTCACTCATATTTCAATTTTCAAATCTGGGGTCTTGAAATTGTTTTGACTACTGTATGTTCTGTGGCAAACAGATCAAGGTATTGTCTTGACAAAATTCTCCTCCTGGATGTCTTCTAATAAGATGAAGCTATCAAAAATGCAGCGTGTTCCTAAACTTAAAAATTGTTTAGGAGAATCTGCATCTTCCTTTTAAACAAATACATTAATTTCTTTTAAGATCTTACAGTGTGCAGGAGGCATGGCTGCTGACACTGATGCTAGGTGCAACTTTTTTCTGCAACCCTGAAAATCTTCTCAGTCTCCTATTTATTTTGTTATTGCTGTATTTAAGATTTTCTTTCTCTGCTTTGCACTAAAACACCTGACAAGCATATTACTTCTTTGTTAATGACTGTGAGAAAAAGTAATGAGTTGAGTGTCCAAGAACTAGAGGAAATATGAACATAGGTTTGTATTATTGATTCTATGGGTGATTCCTAGATGCCATGGGTGGTCCACTGTCTCTGAAACAGCTTTTCTGTCCTGTCTGGGAATCTTCCAAGATTACAATTAGCTTACTGCTGCACTCGTTACCCTTTTTTGTTATTAGGGAGAGGGAGGTGTGTTTTTTCCTTCAGATGAAAGTCTGAAAGAATTCCTTACTAAAGAGAAGTGTTTGTGTGAACACTCAAAAGAGACTGCTTAATTAGAAAGGAGATATTTGCTGGACAGTCTGGGAGATATTTGCTGGACAGTCTGGTAGGACTGGACTCCAACAAAACCACGAATTGAGCTAATGTGGAGGTCTGAACACCCACTCTCCCTCCTATGAAGCATATGAGTCACTAGTCAGAATCTTTGAGAATATCTTCTAGGCAAATTGCCCCATCCTTTTCTGAGAGCATCTTGAAGGAGAAGTCCTTCACCCTTTGCTCCTTTCACTGTCTCTCAAAGCCCTTGCTTAGCCATGTGGTTTCTGTCCCCAAATTCCCCTAGCTACAGACTTCTTGCTGCCCCTCTGAGCAGGAGCAGGAGGTCTTCCTTTCATCCACATCCATGGGGCTCTTGGTGGGTAGCAGTGGCTTCTCATGAGCTCGGGAAAGGACTATAAACAGGCTTGTGCCTGTGAGGAGGCCAGAGCTGGCCATGGGGCCTGGCTGAGCCCTCTTCTAATTGCTGACATTGAGCTGATGTTGTTCTTGGCCTCAGGCAGTGCCATTACTCAGGAGTTTCAGTTAAAGTGATTCTTTGTTAAACCTCCACTCACCCCCACAAGATCCCCCTTGCTGCTCTCCCTCCCTTTTCTCTCTGAGCCAAGCAGTTGGGAGTTGCAGTATTGAGGCCATTGCTGTGCCACAGGGCTTAGGCTGCTCTGAAGTTGCCATTGATGAAGAAAGGGATTTGCTGAATAAGGGGGCTCTCAGACTCTCTGTAGCGAAAACCATATCTTAATAGCTTGATTGCCTTTTGGACACTTCCTCTCACAATAAACTTTGTATGGAGTCAGCCACAGACCTCCGCTTCAGTCACGGTTGCATGGAACCTCTGATGCCCCTCCCAGTCACTGCACTACTCTCATCTTTATTTTGCCTGACCTTCCTCTCTAGTTTGCTGTTATCGATCTCTTCCTTCTTAGTCTTCAGTTCTTTGACTTGACTGTTCCAGGACTTGCCCTTTCTTTTCTATTACTTGCACAGTCCCTACCCTATATCTCCTTTGGTTTCCATCCCACTTTTTTCTGCTGCCCATCAGGAGTATGATTTCAACATATTTTCTGCTTAGTGTCATCTAAGCCACCTAACTCTCATTGCCCACTCTCTCAGCAGTGTACCTTCTCATGTAGTGAAATCTGCCCTGTGCTTTGTTGATTTGTTTGCTGCATTCAGGTTTGTCAGCTCCCCTCTCCCTTCTGTTCACATAGCCTTATCTTTACTTCCATGGTAAGGCATCCTTGTGTCAGTGGTGTTGACCAGCCTTGTAGTAAAATCATGTTGGACAAGTATGGCAGGTGTTTCTAGTTTCCTTACTCTGAGTGGCAACTACAGATACAGGAAAAGCTAGAGCATAAGCCTCTTATTCTTAGCTCTGCATAGCTTAAGACCCTCAAATTCAGCGCTGCTCTTTGCATCTCCTTGTTTGTTGTCTTCTTCACTCATACTTTCCCCATAATGCCTTCTTCTGATACAGTATCATGTTCTTTGTCCCTCCCTCTTCCCATGCAGCTTGGCATGGATGCTAGAATAGAGAAAGCTTACTAGTATTATGCAAGATACCATAGTTGGGAGTGTTCAGAGTTGAGAATCAATTCGACCTTTTATAGGAAGCTCCCAGCAGGATAGGAAGGATTATATATTTCAGTCACAGCATTAACTGGTTGGTCTGCACACAATCAACAGTTGGTACTCTGATCTCAGAAAATATGTTGGACAAGATTGCCCAAAATTACATGTGTTTAGAAATTGCCACCATTTCTCCTAACATTTAAAGTGCTACTAGTTATAAAAAGGCAGAGGAAGGTCTAGAGGAACTATTTAGAGACTCAGTACCACCATCAGAGGCTGGCTGTGAAGGGAAGGAATGATAAAGAGGAAAACAAGGATTTAATCGCACTCCAATCCAAGGATGGAAAAGCATAGGATTACACGTCTGTTGGCTCCATAATTTTGGATTCATCCTTTTTAGTGGCTCCTGAATCTTCCTGAATTATCTTAATTAGAATTAAAGGGCTGATCTGGACCTTGGGTGACCATTGTTTTAGCAGTGTCTGCTGTCAGGCAGTTAAAGATCCCTAGAAAATGATCTCCACCATGTGTGGGTTAGTTTCTCTGATTCACACTGCCCACCTCTATGAAATGCTTTGCAGTTGTGAAAGTTTACCTCCATTAACAAAACAAATATGTCCCCAACAGGGGAAGGTCTATTACTTGAAAGACTGTCATGGAAAATGTGTTCAGGACACCTCCAAGCCATACACTTCACGTGACTGTTCAAGTTTCAGTTGGAAGGCAGATCGGCCATTTGTCAGTAGCTGAAGTGTATTTATCAAGGCGCCTTGGGTATGGCATGACTATACAACGTGATTAGTTGCCCATTTTTCCTTCTGTCTGTGACAAATAAGCTAGTTCAGTTGTATGTAAATGGATAGCATGTGAACAAATGACAGAAGCACCATGATTAATAACACAGGCAGATGCTTCTGCTTGCGCGTTAATGAGTTCGATATGTTGGAGATGAGCTAGTTGTGTTGGAAAGCATAGAAGTTCCTAGCCAATTGTTTGCGTAATAGGAATACTCCCCACTGCCATGCTGTGGATGTATCTGATCATGAGAGCTTATTGCGTATTTCTTTGTGGTAGCACCCACTCTTGGTTGAGTGCTTTCCAGACACTTCAGAATGATGTTTTCTCCTCCAAGCATTTTGCAACTTGCAGGGCAGCAAATACTGTGTAGATGGAGCAAGAAATAGTAATCAACAATTTCCACTCATTGTATGTGGACGTTAGTTCTCACTGTGCAGTGTGGTGGAAATAGATCTTCAATGCCAGAATAGGTATTTTATTCTTTGGATAAAAAGAAAAGCACCAAACTCACTGAACGTGAATCTGACAATTAAATGGATAAAACACTGCAGTGGTGGGACCAGGAATAGAGACAATACAAAGCCTGAGAGAAAAAAAAAATAAGAAGGGAGTTGGAAAGTGCAGACAAGAAGCTTAAATCTGATATCAATAAAAACAAGGAACAAGAATTACAAAGTTAAACCAAAAGAGAAGAAAACCAGGTTTACAGCAGTATTTTTAATGTTTAAGGGAGTCCTCATGTGACACGCTATGACCTGAATGTTAGTATCTCTGTTGCAGTTGGCAAGGCAGTTAATATACCATCATTGTTTATTCTCTAATTGTTTCCTGTACTGGAAAGATGCCATAAGCTGTTAGGGAGGTTCCTTCTTCACCATGTGGCTCTGTTCAGTCTGCTCAGCCTAGCATCTACTGGGTTCAGATTTTTTACGACAAGCATTTCACATGGGAAAAAAAAAGCTAAATTAATATAAGGAAAGTTCAGTTATATTTAGGAATCATCCTACTTGTATAAAAAAAAAAAGTAATCTTAAACAAGACATAAATCATGTTAATGAAATGTGTGGTCAGTTATGATCACATTTTCAATCAGAAGTTTAAGTAGATTTTGTGCAATAAAACGTTGGACTCATTTCATCCTATGAATCCTGTCTTTCAGTCATTTGAAGATGGTAGTTCTCTGAGGTTTTATTGTGTCAAGTTCAGCAAACACTTTTCCTTTTAACACATCTTACTCTTTCCTGAATTCCCTGCAGTTTACTTGATCTTACTGAGAATTTTGGATATTCAAGATAACATTCCTAATATTCCTAGAACTACATTATTCCTGTTTGAGGACATAAGGCCTCTTTGAATGCAGCGTAAACATCATGAACTGTTTTCTGAACTGATATATATTGTACTGTTGTCAGATTTGCAGTCTCACTCCCACCACAGTCTCTTGCTCGTTCTTGTTTTGCAGCTTTTTCCCTCCAACTGTTTTCACTGTAGATGTGCTAACTGCCGTTTTTCCTATTTGAATCTTGTGATGCTGATGAGTCAAAATCTCAGTCTAAGTAAAGCAGAACAACTGTTCTGAAAGCGCTAGTCTGTACTGATTTATACCAGCTGAAACTTTGTCCCCATGTTCCCAATCCCATCACTATTATTAGAATTATGGTAACGCCCAGTTGTATAAAAGTATCTTTCCTATACAATGATGTGGCCCAATCCTTGCCCCAGAGAGCTCCTAGTTTGATAGAGAGGCAAAGGAAGAAAGCACCCAATCAATTTATTTTAGTGCATTGTGGTAATTTCCTGAAAAATTTACCTGAACCTGTGGTTCAGGACATTCTGTGAATACCTTGAGTTTTCTCTTCTTCCTTTTGATTTTTTGATGACATCAAGATTCTTCTCTTTCTGCAATTCAGCACTGTGACAGTTAAATAATAAGGTCAAAATATGCTATTATCCCCGTTTTGTGAATTGTTAACTCAACTGATTGCTGCATCCAAATTGATTTAGGTGAACATATTGATATGCGTTCAGAGGAATCTGCACTGAACAATTTGTATAAATCCGAAAGTCATCTAAGCCTTTTGATTCTTTGTATTCCTGCAATGTTATCAGAAATGCAGTTGTTTTTCTAAAAAGTTGGGGGCTTGTTTTTTTTTGTTTGTTTGTTGGGTTTTTCCTCTTTTTTTTTTTTTTAACTAAATCCTTGTTATAATTCATTCCTTATGAACATCACAGTTTCCAGCATTGATGATTAGGAGCTGTCTGCGTAACTGCACAGATCTTTGTGCAGTACTTGTGTGTGTACCTTTGTCAGTTCTCATATACTGCTGAGTCTCGCATTGCTTTCAGGCTTGCTGATTCAATTTAAACAAATCACCATGATATAGAAATCTCAAAGTTATATTTTATACAAATATCATGAAAATAAAGAGCTCAGCTACTGTGTTCCCATTAAGGCAAAGCTGCAGCATTGGGCCACTCCTAACTATACAGCAGAAAATCCACACAAGAATGCCTCAAACGTGTGAATGAAAGCATAATTTAGGGCATGCTTTATGTTAGATACTATAAGATTCAGCCCTGAGACAGATTCACAGGAAATGAGCATCATTAGCTACTCTGGTCACAGAATGAGCATGTTTTGGCTTGCAACATTTGTTCCGTTACTGTGCTAGGAATGGGTGTTAGATACAGGGATGGTTAGTGCCAGGAACATTCTTTCTGTTTTTGAAGTTCATTAATATATCTGCTTTTCTTCAAAGTACCGCAGTACCTCCCTGCTTTTAAATCATGAGCAGCCCTAGTTCAGTTGCTGCTGGCTAATACTCTTAGATGTGCATTGTTATTACTGTCGAGCTGTACATGGTGAGATTTTCTGATTAAAAATGTCTCTTTTTGTATTAGATAACACTTTGTCTATGTTGTACATGTGTAGGTGGATGCAAGGGGAGGTATGGTCTAATGAGGCAAATGGGGGATTGAGAGTCTGGATCTTCTCTGAGATCACAGCCTAGCTTTTCATGTTACTTCCGTCTGTGGCTTGGGGAAAATCACTTTCTCTGTGTGCTAGATAAGGTAGATGCTTTCCTTTTCTGCATCATGTTGGAGGGTGCTACCTGCTTCAGAACTGCTTCTGTCTCGGCTTCTTAATGCTTCTGTTATCCCTAGGTTCTGAGCATTCAAGATCCTGAGTGCTAAGGCATTTTTCCCACTTTTTGGGTATCTCTGGAGTAACTTCCCAACCTTCCTTTTGTGCAGTCAGGCTCTGTTCTCCTCAGCTGCCCATTTTTATTTGCACAGTAGCCTCTCCTGGTTTCCTGTTCTGTCCCCATGGAGTTCACAGCAGGGCAGTATGCTTTGTAGCTGAATCCAGAAGCCATGGTCTGTTGTCAGCTTCCATCTTTGCCTGGAAGGCAGCCAGAATCTCAGCACAGCATGGAGACAAAGGCTATTTTGGAATTCCATTATCCCCAAGAAAACATCCATGATCTTTCCATAGGCAGGTCTCAGCCTAGCTTTTGCTGATCAGATTTCATTAGATTATCCATTCTTGCTGCTTTCTTGAGAGTCACAGACCACCCTACGCATTCTTGTTAAAATAGGGAAGGTGTTAAGACTGTATGCTTTGCAGACACCAGGATCATAATGATTTTAAAAATAAGATGGAAAAAACAACAACAACAAAAAAAAAACACACAGGAAACACCCATAATATCAATCAGGGAACAGTGAAGTGGCATCCTTGAGTAAGAAGGGGCTTCAGAGAGTTGAGGGTCTATATCCCAGCCCTGTAATGCGTGAGACTCTAAGATACAACATGCTGAACCAAGTTTCATTTTGGTTTGTTTTACTGAGGGGAGGTGGGTGTGACTGCTATTTTCCAGACTTCTGCACTTACACCAGCTACTTATTTCTAAAGCTGAAAGCTGTGATCAAGGTAGAGCTTCAGGGGAGGGAGAGGTTAAGAAGGATTGGGAGCTCAAGAGGATCTTGTCAGTGAGCTTTCATTAGGAAACAGGCCTGTTTTGGCTCCTGCACTTCCTTTTCTCCCTAGAGCTCAGCCTGTCAGAAACGCCTTCCCACACACCACCGCCTTGCCATTTACCAGAGAATTGCGGGGGAGAGGGGCTTTTCCTGTCTGTGTGCTGAGACTCAGCCAGCCTTCAGACTGTGGTTTTCTCTGGAGCCCACTCTCTGTGGCTTTGTGTGTTTTTCACCGGAGAAGGAGCTAAGGACAAATGCAGTGAAGTGCACTGTTGCCAAGGTCATGCTGAGGTGACAGGCGATTGCTCAGCCATCCCCTTCATCTCCTATCACTGACCTCTAGCTGTTGAACTGTGTGGCTATGCTATTGTCTCTTTGCCCTGGGAAACTAAGAAACTTCAAGGAAAGGCAAGGCAGAAATCCCAGCAAGTTGCTCCTTTCTATGAAGAGCTGAGCAGTTTGCAGCACTCTTGTAGGGAGCCATTTCCCATTCCCTGCCATGCTAGTCTGTTGCCCACAACATGCAGATTCTTTTGTTCTCTGTGTCAAATCTGAAACATACTCTTCCACTTGCTTTAGAAATAGAAATTTTCTCAGTTCCCTGGTATTCACGGGGATTTCCGTTTTGTTAGTTGTGGACCTCAAGTCTCCATTTTCAGAGAATGCACCTTAGAGCTTTCCAATTACTTGAAGCACCTAGAGGGTTGGACTGAAGAACTGGTATTTTAACATCTTTCTCATAGCCTCTTTTTTTTTTTTTTTTCCTAGAACTTTGTCTTAATCTCAGCTCACAGACAAGGAACAGTTTACTGGGGAAAATGCAAAAAGTCAGTTAAAGTGATAAAAGTTTTATTTCTTTGTTTATAGGAACCCATTGCACAATTAGATTGCAAATGTGACCTCTTGTTTTTTTTTTCCTTCAGAGCTGTATTATTATGTGGTAGTAATAAACTTCTCTGTCTTCCAAAATGCTACAATTCAGCTCTCAAAACTACTTCATTGACAGCTGTTATTTTTGTGCTTGGAACTGCCCCTGAAACTCTGGGGTTTCCTTCACTGGGCAGAGGTTCTCCCTTAAAAAAATGTCACCCACATCTACCAGCTGTATTCAGGGAGATGATCACCAATTACTATGATTTTGTTTTGTTTTGCTTTTACCAGGCTCTCTTTGCCAGCTACTCACAATCCAGCACCAGTCATATACCTATGTCAGCTGGCTCTGGTGCCCACAAGACATCAAGTGCCACTTCTAGTATTCAGAAGGCAGCCAGTTTGCACAGAGTGATGCCATCCCAGTGTACGCCTTCTCAGCTGGTTCCAAAGCCTCCAGCAAGCCACAGACAGGCAGTGGTCAGAAAAACTGCAGCCCAGAGGATTTCCAAGTAAGTTTTATCTCTTTCCATCTACAGCAGGAAATTGGCACTGGTTCCAGTCAGAAGGAACATGGGAGAAGAACCTGTCTACATGTGACTCAGACATAGGTCTTTCAGGCTGTCCAAAACAAATCTCAGAATAGCTTGACCTGTGTGAACTGAAGTAAATGCGCACTATCGTGCATTTTCATGTTTCACAGGGGCAAGGTGAGGCAGACTGTAACATCATACAAACAGGGACATGGGAACCACCAGATTGAATCAGAGAAGTGTCCTGTCCAGGGTGGGAGTCAGTTACCTAAGTGTAAGTTGCTAGTGCCATTTTAATTGCCTAGGGCTATTGTATGTGACCTCCAACTGCTGCTCCAGATAAGCATAAGTTTTCTGCAGGTTTTGTGTTGTATCTGCCAGTCCCATGCAGGTGTTGCAAATAACTTGTCAGCTGTGTTTAGGCACCTGAGTCACTTCCTCCTTGTTTAATCTTTAATGAGGGTTAGAGTCTGGAGGGTCAGAAGAGGCTGCCAAAAAAAAAAAAAAAGGTAAAACCACCGATATCTTTAACAAGCTAATCTGCCCTTGAGCTGAGTTTTCCTGTAAACTTAATGTATGATGATTGACTTATGCCTTTAGGCAGAACTGTTTATTTCATTTAGCGTGTTTGTGTCTAATGTAGTGATTGCTTTCCTTGTTATCTGTAGAAATGTGCTCATCCTTCCTTAACTATTACTAAGCTTCTAGTTACAGTGTTTGCCATTCTAAGGTAATTTGTCGCATATTATCTTTAAAAAGAAAATAACAGACTCACCATGAAATGTTGTTTACTGATTGCAAGTTTCCTTCCTTTCCATTTCTTGGTGCTATTTCTTCTGTCTGTTAGGAAAGAATGTGAGCAAGGCTCCTGTTTTTCATTTTTCTTATCCTTTACATTTCTTGTTACCTCCCTTAGCTCTCTCTGTTTATCTTTTCTTGGTCTAATGCAGTTCTATCAATTACATCCTTTGGCAAGTTTTTCCTCAGATGTGTTTCATTCCTGAAGGGCAGAAATTACATTCATAACTTCCTCTCTTATATTCTATACCCAGAAGAGTTGTAAAGCTTTCAGAGAAGGTTCCTGTGAGGTTTCCTAGTTCTTTGCTTCCTGGTTTGAAGAGAGGAGGCTTAATAAAAGATTACTGATGAAAGATACTTCATAATGATGCTGGGGCACTGTCAGTGTGTGGGAAGCTTGTGTATTTCCTGCTTGTACTCTTGCTATCTTAAGAGCTAGCATATTCGGTGAATACCCAAAACTATCTGAAAAAACCCAAGATGTCAGTAGACTTTGTCAACTCAGCAAACGCTGATGCGAGCATCAGGTCTGGCAGGTATATGCTGGTGAGTTTGCATGAATTCTTTCATGTTGGATTGCTAGTGTTAGTACAGGTGACAGGCTGTGTCAGTGGGTTTCTCTGCTGGGCAGCAGAGATGTGTATTTCAAGATGCCGGTGTGCTGTGCTCACTTCTTGGCAGAAGAAATGTTTATCCTTGTGAGATGGAATTGCAGCTCCTTGGACGGACTTTACTTTGCTGCATTTTTGTGGTTTCTGCTCTGTGACAGGCAGGAGTGTGGGAAAACCGGAAAAAGTTCAGCACCAAAAATGCACAGAAGAGGGAAAAAAAGCAAAAGATTCCTTCAGAATTTTAGAAAACTAATCCAAGTATTGAAGGCTGCAAGGAGCCACTCCGGAAATACTTTCCAAGTTGCCTTTCAGACTCCAGTACAAGGCTCAGAACCCATTCTTGTCATTCATGGGATCTTGAAGTAACATTTTTTCACTTACATGGAAAACACCAGTGCCTAGCTATATTTCCAGCATACTGAGGACTAATAATTTAAGAGCTGCTACGTCTCAGTCTAATTTAACCCATCCATTGTTGTCAAGAGTAGACCAGAGATGTATTGAAAGAAGAGTCAATAGAGACAAGCCTCTGCCTCAAATGGATCTAGATTAGCATCTTCTAGCCTGTTCATTGCAGTCCTTGGTTATTTTGGGCAGAGTATTCTCAGACACTGTGTGTAGACTGCTTTCAAGTAAATCCAGTGGCAGTGTGTTATAGAAGACTTTGTCTTCATCTAAATAACCTTATTATTAGAAAGTTTCTCCTGATGCGCAATCTGAATTCTTTCTTTGTTTCATCCTGTTGTACCTCATTCCTCTGTCCTGAACCACCTTCAGCACTTTCCCTTGCAAATACTTTCCATCTTTTGAAAATCCTTCTACATCTTAGAGTTTCTTAATGTTGTTTAGACTTGTTGAGGTTTTGTTAACCTCAGATAGTAGTTCCACCTGCCAAATCCTTAATTGTCTCAAATTTACTATATTTTCTTCAGTTCATCAGAGTTCTTGCATTGTAGCACCCAGAATCGTACTTCTCCAGTGTGGGACTACTGTATCCTTAGGTTACGATGCGGCAGATATCCCTTTCTGTAACATCTAATCTAATTTTGGCTTCTTGACTCCTTCGTTTCTTTGTAAGGTCATCTCTGATTTACTGCTTACTTTCACCCCTAATTCTTGTTGGCTGTTTTCCTGACCTCTCCTCACAGAAAATCTTGTTGCTATGTATTATTTCCACAAGATTCACTGAAACTCATCCCTTTCTATTGTTAAAGCTCTTGTGTGTCATTTCTTTTTTTCATAGTTTTCAATAGGTCAAAGCTTTATTTCTCTGACTGTTCTTACACCACCTGGCTTTTGTTTAACATCTTAATGAAGATCTTTTTCAAGTTCTTTGTAGAATTCCTCCAGAGACTGAACTGTGAAGACAAACTAGAATTAACTTTGTCTCTTTGACCTCTCTATCCTTTTGCACGCATTATCATTTCTATCCTAGCCAGCACACGTGGCTTCCAGAAGAGGAAGGAAAGAATAAGTAGTTGAAAACACTTCTACAAATAGAGTGAGATGCTAAAGATGAACTTTACTGATTAATTCAGATACAGTCTAATGTAACAGTAACTTGGACGCTTCTCTGCCTAAAACATAAAGGAAAAGAGTAATGAAGCAGCCAGACAGTTCAGGTTCTGGTCTCGTTTTCTCAGTCTCTAAACTTGTAAAAGGTGGTAGGATGACTTTAAGATGGACTATGTCCAAAGCAGACTCCTCCTTTAAGCTAACAGAGTGGAAAACTGGGGCCCACATTGAAGATGTGGAAAAAGACTGTAGTAACTGGGAGAAATGGTTTAGCATGTAGCTTCGCTTAGAAACATACGCTCACAAAATGGTCTCCTGAGGCTCCACAGTTTTGATTAAATGTACTCAGATTACAAGTAGAAAGATAGCTTTTGAATAGCTGATACAATAAACTTTTTTTCTTTCCAAAAGTCAGATCAGGTCCTTTCCACTGCTTGTATTGCCACTGTTCACTGTCTGTGAACCATGAAGAAACCTGCTGCTAAATGAGTGCAAAAATTTGAAACAGGAGTCACATAAATAGTATTTGTAAGCCATGGGATGAAGCAGATGTCCCTGGAAGCAGCATTTGCTGAATAAAACCTTCACATTACAGATGACAGGATGCAAAGCAAGAAAATATATTAGCACAACTGTGAGGACCCAGAGTGAATTGGTACAGATGGCAGACAGAAGATCTTTCTGCTTTTAGGAACAACTAAAATACAGTAAATACAGATTTTTAAACTATCATTCCTATGTGACAACTTTTCAGAGAGCTGCTCTCTTATGACAGCATCAAGACTGACAGTTAGATTTGATGATCTTAAAGTCTTCTCCAGCTTTAATGATTCTTCGTTGTTAAATTAGGGCAAGGCTTGGTCAGCCTATGAACAGCACTATTAGTTAAATGAAAGGTCTTCAGAAACATACAGCAGCTAATGTTAGACCAGTGTACATAAAGAGAGGAAATACCAGATAGGTAAAAGGAGCATACAGTTCAAGATTTTATCAGGGAGAGAGCAAGCCCAAGATCACTGACTTTACCAGTGATAGACTGAAGCACAACTAGTGGGGGTGTGTTGATCAACATGGCCTAATTACTTGTACTGAATTTCTCTGTAAATATCATTCCTAATGGCTCTAGTCAGGAAGAACAAATATTTCCTTCAAGTCCCAACACCATAGCCATGATCTTACCTTGTTCTTCTCTTGGCTATTTATTTGTTTTCAACAATGCCAGCAGTAAAAAATGCAAAGTTCTGCTTTATTGTAACTAACACAGAAATGGGATAGAGGCGGTGGATTTCTCCAGGGTTCAGGAAATCCACTCCACAGCTGGGTGGAGTCCTGACTACAGTTGAACACAGCAGCAACCAGCTGTTCTAGGGCAGGCTGGCCAAGCTGGGCAAATGTGCCAAAAGTAGAATAATGGCCATAGGGCAAGCACATAGAATGCTATATTTCTGGTTTGTATCCTGTCCCACATGTGCTTATTCACAGACATGGGTGAAGTGCCTCAAATGAACTGGTTATATCACACATGCAAGCTGAGTGCTCACCAAAAAGAGGAGAGGCATCAGGAGACCAAACATGCATCTATTACTGAGACCACTTTTTTTTGCTACCACTGTTCCGAGGCATGCTTGTTGTTTTAGCTCCTGACCATGTGGGTTAATCAGTCTGCCTGACCCTTAGATATTTTTGGCAGTAAAAGCAGTGCATCTGAGAGACTTGCCTTGATTTAACACCCTGACACAGCTGGCCTCACTAGGCCTGCAGCTCTTAGCCCTTGGCTAGCCTCAGATCGTACACGCAGATACACATGTGAAGATACCTTGGCCAAGAGCAACAGAGGAACGAGCTCCCTGGCTCTGACTCTTCACATCTGTTGCTGTCCTCTTGTCAAATCTGGGCTTTATGGGATGCAAATTTGTTAGTGTCCCCCATTGGACCATTAGACACATTCATGACATCCCTGGAATAGGTTGTTAAAACAAAGGTGTTCAAAATTCAGTCAAGAAAATATTTCTTTGCATCTGTGGAACTAGGACATCCTCCAGATTTGCAGTGCTTAGAGGTGGCTTCATGCCTAAGTGAAGAAAGTCAGCATCAATTTAAAGGAGGGCTTAGTTATCTAAGCAAGAAAAAAGGCCATTGTCAGATATTTAAGTGAAGTGAGGAAAAGGCTGGGTTTGTTAGTTTAAAAGAGAACATAACATTATTTTAAATGAAGGACATAACAAAAGATTGCATTGGAGAAACGGAAGCCAAAATGACACAGATGCAAGAAACAAGAAAATGAGAAAAGCAATGGGATTTCAACCATCCAAAGGAGGAAGAAAATGGAAAAGAATTTACGCAGTTAAACTAGTGAATATTTTCCAGGACTAGAGCTTCTATCAGGACAGCAGAGAGAACTTGAGAGGTGAGCTTAGCACAGTGAGAGATGAATGCCACAGGGAGATCTAAGAATGAGTTGTATAGAGATGACAGTTAAAAATGTGAAAACCAGGATACAGAAAGAAAAGGCAAGTTAGTGGAGGGAAATAGTAAAGAGGACTTGGAGGTAGAAGTGTAACTTTTGTTATTTGTTGTACTTCATGACATTTTCAACTGCTAGTCTTGTATTCTACCTACAAACAGATTAGCAAAATTTGGCTGTCAGTTGTGCTGCGTTAATGAAGTAGACAAGCTAATTATGAGCATGGAATGTTTATATAAAAAGCACAAAGATCTATCTGGATTCTCTGCCCCTGGATGGACCACGTACTATCAGCAGGAAAAAATACAAGCAGCACAACATAAAACATAAGTACAGATCCAAAATTCTCTCTAAGAGACAATAAACATAGAAACAGGCACCTCGTTTGACAACAGCATTTCAAATTACAGCTGACTGAAGTAAGGGGTTGTGCTTTGCAAATGTTATTTCTGCTTCCCCTTCCCATATGGATTCCAATTTACTTTACTTAAATGCAACTGAGGTAGGAGTACTTCTCTGTCCGTTTAGCTGCCAGAAGCACCTGGATTACTGGCAACTTGCTGACTTTGAAATCTGAAGGCAAAACGTTTCAGAAAAAAACTGCAGTAACTGCACACATGTGCCTGAATCTGTTAGTAATCAGGGCATCACGTGAGGATTGGAGCTCACAGTGTTCTTCAGGGGAAGAGCTCAGAGTAATCGTATTTCATGGCAGATATGAGTGAGTGAAGGAGAAGCTTTGGCAGAGAAATAGGAGCATACAGAAATCTGTAGCGGTCAGAGCAGAGTTGGGCAGGGAGGAAAAAAAGGCATAGGGGTAAGAGAAGTGAGGACAAACCAACAATGGATTCATTTTTAAATACAGAATAGATCATTGCAGCTGTACAACTTGAACTACTTTAATGAGTAGATTATTTTTTTTTAATGTAGGAGAGCGTGATCTCATTTTGGTAATGAGTATTTACAATAGCTAAAGGAAGTGCAGTTGTTCTCCATAGAGTATTGTTTTACTGTAACACAAATGCTGAGCTAAATGCAGGAGGATTTGCATGAAGTATCTGTTTGAGGACTTGCTCTTTACTACCAGAGACTAGAAACGCATTCTGCAAGTCTCAGTTGCCAACACAAGTCAGAAATCTTGCCCAAATGAGTTGTCTCTACTGAGACAAGATGCAAGGGCTCAGATTTTGAATGAAGCTTAGTTTTTTTTTTTTTTTGCCAGCCCCCTTCTCATGTGCATGTTTGTTTTAACAAAATGCCTAAACATTTTGCTTCAAATCACTGGAGCAAGTTGAGTTGTGCTTTTGGTATCATTTACCATTCATCTTCTTTATCCTTCAGAATCAGCTTCCAAGGCATGTGGGACAATTAAACACTTTAGGTGCACTGAAGTCTTGTTGGTGGCTTGAGCATTCATCTGTCATCCCCTCCTTTTTTGGAGCTGTTGCTGTCACTGCCTGTTTCATACCACACAGCTTCACTGAGCCACAGGCTCAGTGAAATTATGTAAAGAATAGAGAATTCTAATTGTTTTTGTTCAAAACCTTTTTGCTTTCTTGGTATATCCCTTTTCATCTCTTTCTAATTGACGTTTTCACTTGTTAGAGTGACCTCCACTGAAAGGCAACTTAACAGATTCCAGAACAGCCCTCGCAGTGCTGCATCCTGTGAACCAGGGTCAAATTCCACAGGTGAGTGCTGAAGATCAGAAAGGGGGAGTAGCCATGCTGGGATGCTTTCATCTTTCTCAAGCACTGCCAGTTAAAAACAAACAAACAAAAAAATACCTTAGCACAAGGAAGAAACACGGCTGTCTACTCTGTTCCTAGGTAACAGCTTGGCTTCAGATGCATAGGGAATTTATTCTTCCTGGGACTAAAAAGACTAAACAAAAGGGAGCAAAGACTGGGTTTCATAGAATTGGAAGAGGAAGATGCTTAAAACTGTGGCTGGGAAAAAAACTTGGCTAAAATGGCCTTTCTGCTTTAGGCTTTGGCTCCAAGATGCTCTGTTGTTTAAGCTTGGACTGTAATAAAAGGCCAGGACATTCTTTACATTTTTCTTCAGTCTTGCAGAAGAGTGCCTTGGTTCAGAAAGATGTCAGTGAGATTTGTGAATCAGCTGCGTAGTGAAGTCAGTCAGTAGAGGCAAAACCTCCCAAAGAAAGATCACTGAGGACCTATAAAATCAAGTCTTCATCCTTCCTTAGGGATTAATTCTTTCAAAGAGGCTTCTCTGCTAATACTATATGAGGATCTCAGAAAATGAGGACTTAATTAATTATTTCATTGATGCAGACATATTTGTAGTAGAGCATAGTCTTGATGAACCCATATTACTTGTGGCCAGCAGTAATTTGCGATAATGCTGTAATGGAATATGTGGACAAATTATGATCTAGAGTGCTTTGAAAGAGTTATGTTTCTGACCTCATCTTTTACTTTGAAAACCTTGAAAAGATGACTTGAGTATCACTGAAGCAGTCTTGTCTGTGTTTTCATGGGCTGAAATAGAAGTTAGTAGAGAGGTGAACTGCCCAATTCATCTCTTGGATATCTATCTCTGAGACTTAATGGTGACATGTCCCATATTAATGTCAGTGATTTTATGGCTGGTCCTGCAGCACAAACATTCAGCTAATGCATTTATCGTACAATTCAGAACTGCCTCCTGTGCTTTACCACCTGCCAAAAACTTCAGCTATCCTACCAGAGATTTTACAGCGTGAACAGCCCTTGTCAATAACAAAGACCCTACACCACACTGGAAGATGACAGTTTAGAAATGGAGTATAATGAGATTATCAAAATAAATTTTTGTCAACTCTGTAGTATATATGTAATCAAGGCAAAAATTCTCATTTACTGTATAACTTGTGTTGAGTTTTTTGGCATAATATACATAAATTCACAAGTAAATGTAAAAACAGAAAGTAGTATTTTTCAAGGTATGACTGAGTGGGCTTGTATGAAGGTGATTGTGTACTGAGCCTACCCTTTTTAACAATTTTTTGCCACTCTGTAATTCTAGGGGTAGGCTAGCAGAACTAGGATCTGATGAGCAAGTCACTCAAAGCTTCCTTGTCCCTAGAAGAATTATGTAGTTCACAGAATAGTGCTAAATTTTGCAGTGATTGAACAAAGTGGAGCAAAATGTTTGTTCTTGGAAACTAGAGGAATGATATTTTCTTCAGCTTTGCACCAAGCCACTGGTATGCATTAGAGGCTTCTGTGCCCAGTCTGTGTGTCTCAGAGACTACTCTGGTCCTTCCTGCAGGAACAGCTGTTTTTCTTCTTCACTCTTCATTGATTGCTTACACTAGGGCCCTGATTTCCTTCATCAACAGATTATTTGGGGTTCCTGTTTCGCATGTATTTAGTATCCTAGATACCAACTAGAAGAATTGGAGACACAACACATACAGCAGATTACAAAATAAGCTGCAAGATTTTAAAGATAGGAGGCTGTGAACAGTTCTGGAGATAAGAGGAATCAAGCAGAACCTCTGTGTAAACACATGCAATTATATTTAAAAATGTTCGAGAAGCTTGAATGGACCTCAACTGAATAAAAAAGTCTGTAGGACAATTAATTGCAGAATTGGCATAACCATTTCATACCATTGTATGAGACTGCTTTTGTGAAGAGAAGATCCTGGAAGAATGAGGAAGACAGTTGAGTACCATGGTCTACTGTTGCCTGATACTGATCTGAGCCTTCATCTGACTTCGGCTGTTGTCCCTCTGGCTCTTAGCCCTTTCTCTTTGTCTACTCAAATAGCCTATCCAAGGAGTGGTAGATATTGGGGCTTTGCAGAGGAGCATAAAGATCTAACCAAAGCTTAAAGCATAAAGAAGCATGATCTAACCAAAAGTGAAGATGATGCTCAAAATAACTGTGAGACCAGTATTTGAACACCATCCAACTGAGACGAGTGCTCAGCAGTGTGGTTAGCTATAATGAATGCAACAGTGATAGTAAGGAACACTTTTTCACTTGCTCGTCTTTACATCTACCACAATCTCAAGATTTTATATTTTACAGGACATTTACAAGTAGACTGTGTATTTCTGAAGATTTTTTATACCCTAGATTATTTTATGGGCCTGCATGAGAAATTCATGTGCGTCTTTTCACTGGAGACATAAATTGGAGTTGATGTTGCAGTTGATGTGCAGAGCTGTGATGACTGTTGGCTACCCACTGCCTGAATTAACTTCATTCTTGAAAAAAGAACTTTTATATAAGCTTGTAGAAAGAAGAGATTATTTTAGCAGGCATACAGATGTACAAGATTCAAAAATTGCTTTCCACCAGCAGAATAAAGTCAGTAAAACACAACAGGCACTTACTCATGATATGTAGTATAAAGGATGGCAGTGGGATGGGATGCGATGAGAACTATTGCCACTGTGCATGGCTGGTGTCAGACACACAGCTATTTGCTACAGTAGGGTGGAATTCTCAGCTGCCCAGCCTTGTCCAGGCTTCCTCAGCTTCTGCCAGGCTCTTCTGCAGCATAGGGAGACGGTAGCTTATTGAACACCAATGTATTTATTTTTATGTTGATACCACATTCCCAAAAGGAACCTTGGCTACAGTTTCAGCTGGTCTCACCACACTATCCAAATCCTTTGTCAAGAGCAGCTGGGAGAAGAAGTCACTCAGATTTCTGCACAGCGCATTGCTGGTACGCCTCCTCCCTCCCACTAATCCTGTTAATTCCACCTTCTTGATTCTCTCTTGTTGCTGTGACTGACTGCACCAAGTGGTTTTGAGTTGGAAAGGTGACCTGAAAATGGGCACCTTGAGTAACCTCTGCCTTGGACATCTTTGGCTACTCAGGCAAAATATATCTTATGACACAAAAGAGCAACTTTTGGTGGCACCTCATAACTTATTTTAATCCAGGAAGAGAGAAACAATCATCTCTTCCATGATAATCCTTCCAGAACTGCTTCCCTCAATAAGAAGATCTCAGTGGGTTACTGAAAGAGATCAGTGGTCTGATACTCTGTACCTTGCTCCAAACTTTTTTTCTTTTTTTTTTAATGCCTTTCACCCTGTTAACAACCTTTGGCAGTAGCAGTAGTAATATTTTGCCAGCATCTTTCTATCTGTTTTGTAGTGCCATCTCTATGCAAAGAAGGGGTTATGGAGAAACACAATCGTTTAGTTGTATCATATTTTGAGAAGCAATTTAGCTTAAGGTGAAAGATGAGGTGAATCCTACTGCTGTGTTTCCCTTTTGGGAAGGGCAAAGAGTGAGTTATTTGGCTTCACGTTTGTTCTTAGAATTATCTTTCTAAAGCCACTGTTATTCCACGCACCTCAACAACATCCTGGATCACCTTTCTGAGCCCTACTGACATCCATGATTCCATAAAGAAGGTAGACAGGATGGGGCAGTAGAAAAAGTATGTTTTCTCCCTGGCATACTTGTTGCAGTTATCTCATGTCAGATAATAACAGGTAAGCCTGTATTATCAGATGGAGCAGGAAGGAAAGGAGAGAAGCAGACAAGGCCTTCTCCTTAAGCTGTTTCTTGGTACTCTTTGTAGAATCAAGGAGCCATTACCTTATGACTAGCAATAAGCACACTGATGAGTATGAAAAATACCTTTAGAATAGATACAGCACGAATTACAAACAGGCTGTGCCTGTGTTTGAGCTTATTCAGATTTCAGTAAACTGTGGAAGTCCTTCTCTGATATTAATGAGATAATGGCCAATTCAGCTAGTGCCTTTCAGCTAGAGCTGAGGGTCAGTGTTCACTTCTAATGATCAAATACTACATTTATTGTTTAACTTGTGACAGCAGCCTGCCTTTCACATCTTTGGTCAGCTTTTTGCCTTTCTTTTATGTAAGCCTTTTTCCTGTTGCTACTGGTGTCATGCCACATCCTCGTGGAAAGGACATTCCAAGTTTCAGGAACATTTGGGAAAGCAGGATTTAAAGGAAGAACAGCCTCTAGAAATTGGCTTCCCTGTTTGAGAACTAGAACTCAGCTGGAATTTCAGGAGCCTCCACTTCTGAC
This sequence comes from Oreortyx pictus, assembly GCA_036925125.1. Classification (NCBI taxonomy): domain Eukaryota; kingdom Metazoa; phylum Chordata; class Aves; order Galliformes; family Odontophoridae; genus Oreortyx; species Oreortyx pictus. The sequence goes on from JAUPFR010000006.1 coordinate 38,160,228, forward strand.
AGACGCTAAGAAAACTAAGCAGGATAAGTAGTAAGTTCAGGCAACTGGCATTTTTGCATGACTGGAGGCTGAGCTTTGCTTGTTCTCAGTAGTTAGGTGGTTGCAAACTGCCTGCATTTCCTTGCTGTGTTGGAAATGTCATTCAAGATCAGGTGTGCAAAGACTGTTGAGAGGTTATATAATGTCTTGGCTACCGATGTCTCACATCTGGCCCTTTGGCATTAAGCTACCTGTAGAGAGGATGACTTTGCCTGTCCAAATTGGATTTTCTTTTAATCTGGCATTACTTTATGGAGGCTAAAAATAGAAGCCAAAATGTGTGTGAATAGGGTAAAAGGAGTGTCTGAAGTTATGAAATGAAATGTGTGGAAGAGCCAGAGAAGAGAAAGCCACAACAAACCAAAGAGTAGGAAACTGAAGAGAAAGCAGAATGAAAGTGGTCAAGTACAGAAAGGTGTCGGCAGTCAGGGTGAGAGCCCACTCAGTGTCTTCTAAGTAATATGAGGAAGAGGGACCCTTATGCTGGCGTCCACCACCATGTCTCCATTTGTTATTTAGGTTGCTTATTGCTCTTTTACTGCAGAGAGTCTTTGCTCAATTGTATATAGTTGTGTGCGTCCTGTTTGCGTCATCCTCCCCCCCCCCCCCAAGTACTTTATCATGCCTGGGAACTGCTGCTTTCCTTCATCTGCCCATTCCAGCAAGCCAACTTGAAATTGTGCCCAAAAGATGGGGGAGGGAAGGTTGGCCTTCAGTTGTCAGCTGTCCTAGATTGCTAGTGTCAATCACACAAGGATATAAATAAAACCTATCTATTTATTGCCTTTCTTAGTTATACTGTATATTATTAAGAGAATGCTGGGCATCACACTGGGATTATAAATTCCCTCTGCTTTGGGATAAAAGATCTGAATTCCTAGAATTATTAGGGCTTTTCAGGGAGACTGTAAGCTCCTGTTTTTAATGCTGGATTCAGGAGGTTTGGGCCTGCAAGACTGTGGCAGAAGTGGGAAGTTATGGGTATGATGAAATAGAACAAACTAGTGCTAAATGTTAGCACAGGTTCCTGACCTAGTACTGTCGACCAGCTTGGTACTCTGCTTTATCTCATCCCTGCAACTTGGAAGCAGAGTAGATTATGTGCTGGTGTCTTAACTAAAACTGTACATCTGTGCTGGGGAAGTCTATACAGCACTGAATTATAGCATGCACATATCACATTTACACAACTCCTATGACTCAGGCATATCCATAAAATTGAGATAAAACTTTTTGCCCCTGTAGAACTGTTCTATATACAAAAGTATTACTGTTTTTGGGGTGCAGTTGTTGATGACATGCATATAGGTGGATACTTCATGTTTTAACACCTTGTATGTGGTGCTCACTAGGGAAAGTCAACAGTTCGTGTTGGCTGCTGTCAGTAATAATCTGAGGTTTTTCTGTTCCCCCTACTCAACCAGAACTTAAAAGGATGCAGAGTAGCATCACAAGTGGCTTTGAAATGTTAAAAATTAATCAAGTTATGTACATTAATATATATGAAATAACTGAACTGTAGCAATGGGCATGAGCTATGCTTATGGTAAGAATGCACAGATTTATATGTAGGCATGTAAACACCTCTCTCCATGCTGAGTCCTCAAGGTAACCACACAAGAACTTACATTGTGTGTTTTTAATTCCATTTGTGAGAAAAGATTAACAGTATTGTGCATTTCTGTAAGACAAAGAAGGCTCAGATGCCTCTTCAGGATGGGAAGATGAGGTTGAAGTTGGCTGTCTCTCTCATAAATGCCTTTGTTTTTTTAATATCAGGATACTGTTAAGGGACAGTTTTCTGGACTGGTATCTTATCTTAATACTCATGGTTGACAGTTTTGTTCCTAATTCAGGTTCCAAACTTTCTGTGCAGCGACAGAGCTGGCAGTGCTGCTTTTTAAACATCTTTCCAGATCCTCTGTGCTGTGCGATGCTTGGCTCTACGCTGGGCTTTCAAGGAGAGTGTATTTTTTAAAATAAGGCAATATTTTTAATAAACTCAGCTCTCAACAAGTGTCGCTCACATTTAGGAGCAAGCTGATGTGCTAAATACACCAGACAAGCTTTACCAGCTAGATTAGCTGTAAAATGCAAACTGTCCAAAATAAACGTGGTACATTTCTAAATGTTTTGGAATTTTCTTTTTAAAGGAATGAGCGAGGATTTTTATGTAAAAGAAGTGACAGTGGCATTGACTTTTTCCCATAACATGCCTAAATATGAAAATGTAGCAGTACCCAAAGTTAAAAGCTATGTCTTTAATAATAGGAAGAAGAAAATATTTCCTATCCCCATCATGTTTCTTGTAAAGATCAGCTTTTTCATAGCCCCACTATTCTGCACTGAGGTCACTAGCATCTTTTGGAGTGCGGGAGTAGATTCCCATGCAAGCAAATGAGTCAAAAACTCATATAAAAGGTGTTCCAATATGGGAGAAGGATTTAGAAATACTGGAGGAATGTGTGAAGAGATGAGTTATACAGGGAAGTGCAAAGAGGTTATTGTGAGTCTTGAAAGGAATACTATGACCACTTTTCCAGACAGTGGCTTATTAATTTAGGTTTGTAATACTGTTACACGATCTCATGTCTTTCTGTAGAGAATGGCTGTATTATAGGGAGGATCAGATTAGGAGGAATTCAGGTTTCTGGTGGTAGCTGAGATTTGCAGGGTAGTGCAGCAGCATTTCAATAAAACAGACCCCTCTGATTACTCAACAGCTTTACTTTCTGGTGTTTTTTATTTTTTATTTTATTTTTATTTTTGTTGTTGTTGTTGTTGTTTTCCCTCCAGCTTCTGCTTACAGAGAAGGACTAGAATTGAACACTAGGTGAGAAATCCAGAGTCTTGCTTCAAAGCGTGGGACAAAGGAAGAAGTAGCAGTGACTTCAGACCACCACACTCCTATAATGTTCACAGGAGGGTGAACAGGAGTCCCTGCTGAGAGCACAGCCTGCAGAGGAGAGTACCTGAACATCTGTGGAAGCTGGAGATGCAGCTGTAAGCTGGTGACTGCCTCTGAGAGCTTCTGCTGCTGAATCTGAGGGTCTCTTCTTCCAGCTCTTCCTGATCACTAACTGTGAGATCTTTTTATAACACAGAGGTTCTACAGCTGTCTGTATTGTTTTTCCCAAGGTCCAAGTTTGAACATAAAGATTCCTCATTTGCTCAGCCATTTCAGTCTGTCTTAGTCTGTTAACAGACAGTATTCTTTGCTGTCATCACAGAGCGACCAGCAGCAGAGAAAAATATTAGACCATATGAGTAAAGACATCCTTACAGTTGCCATGTTGAATTTTGGCACAGAGCCGTGGAAGTGCTCAGTTTGAGCTAAGTCATTTCAATTGATTGTTTTGATTATAATTTCAGTTATTAATTCACACCCCCAAAATATTTGCTCTTGGATGGGATTTTAAATCTGTCTTTGTTTCACTGTTGGATGCTTATGTTTGTGTGGTTTATTTTTGTATTTTGATTTCTGTTTGTTTAGGCTATATAAACTTGTTTAATTGGCTGATGGTTGCAGACCCAAGGTTGAACTCTAAGGCCCAGGTGGCTCCTATCACTTGCAATAGTGGCTTGGTGAAGCTCTCCAGTTAGAATTTTCCTAATGTTATGAAAATTAATTTGCTTTGTGTTAGAAAACAACATCAGCAGCTGGAAAACGTATTGGAGAGAAGATCCACCCTTGCTTAAAGTGAAGAGGAAGGAGCTTCAGCTCTGGTTCTTCACTGATGCCAGGTTAAAGGATAACCTGCTGTTTTCATGGTATTTTCCAGCTTTCCCCTTGTCAAACAGCAAGCAGTGTGATTGTGGTTCTCAAAGAGTACAGTATTTCCCATTGTTTGCACCAGAGCCCTCAGAGATTGCATTTTACAAACCTGTTTGAGCTGTTTTCTTATTCCACAGCTCCCCTGTCATTTCTACACTTCATAATCGGTGTTAAGAGATCATTCTCATGTGCTGACAAATTAGATAATGATCAATCCAAAAAGGCTGACAGAAACAGTGTCAGAGAGGAGAAGTGTTTTCTCTTGGAATATCGTTTGTGTTCGCGTTCACTCTTGAGTTGCACATGCTTCTTGTCATTCAAGACCAGATAAATTGGAAAAAGATGAAATAGGTATTTTCATACCCCATTAGCTTAACTATCACTTGCTTCAGGCACAGATTCGTAGGAAAGAATGTGCATTTTTCTATTTCTGTTCCATTCATGCACGTGACACAGATCAAACACTTCACTTGTCCAAAATCTTACTTCATTGGCTTATGTTTCATTTCCTGGGCAGTCATGATTCTGTTGTCTTTCCTTGCATCTTTCATCTGTGTTCTTCAGGTATCACTGCGTCATTTGTCCACTGCTTTTTCCACTGTCCTCGGTGATCAGCAGTTCTGAAAAATTTCATGATGTTGCTTTCAGATTAAGTCCCTTCTGTTCTCTTCCAGTTATACTCAGGGATCTCTGAGACAGATGATTCTAATGTTTCTTCTTGTGTGTTACACTCTTGACTCGTCATTAGTGAAAGATCAGTTGCAGAATTTCTTACTTCAAACTTCTGTGCATCCCAAGCTGCTGTGGGCTTCAAGACCTTGGGTCTGTCTTCACATAGCCTACTCAGCCACATTTGGTGTTGACTATGGCCTCCAGCTCTGTTTCAGAACAGAGCAATTTCCCTACAAGATCTAGCTTCAGGAGATAACTGATTCCGTTGCTTGCTTCCTCCTAGGGAATCCAAGTTACCTTTATTCCACTGGGTGTCATGTGCAGGACTGAGTAGCTGTAGCATTTGCATCCTTGTGGAATTCTGATTTCATCTGGTTTTGTTATCTAGTTTCTTAATTCAGGTGAACCTATTCAGTTTTGGAAGATAGATACGTTAATACACAGCTAGTCCAGGAAAGGTAGTTATCTTCAGAGGATCTTTAACAGAAACAGCATTCTGTAATTGGTAATTCTGCAAATTTGAGCTGATTTATTATGAAAGTAGTTTGATTTTTTGTCAATCTTGCCAGTCTCCCACCCACTGATTTTCAGCTCATGTTGCACTCAGCTATAGCCAGCATGTTTTCTGAGCTTCTTTGCACTGCAAGTTAAACACAGCCAACATTACATCTGTAACTGTGAGACATCTTGTCTCTAAGATTTTTGAAATCTCCTGAGAAATGAACATTGGAGTAGGAACGTTCCTTAGGAAGGGACCGGTTTTGTCAGCTTTAGGAGCAGTGAAGTCTTACATCCTTTGTTCTTGAAATTTTTTTCTTCTGCTTCCAACAAACAAAAAATCCAGAGTTATCAAGATTTGTCCTTTACCTCAAGGCAAACACTTAGATTTTGAACTCCTGTTCAGACTCTGGATATGTTAGGGCAGCCAGTGCATTAAAAGAAATGGCAGTATTACTTTGCTTTGTGCATCTGCTGATCCCAGCTCTGAGCACTATTGCTGTTACCTTAGGTGCACATGCAATAATACAGCAAAGAATCAGGAATAATTCCTACAGTTGTGGCCTCTCTCTTTCTCTGCTTCGCTGTAATCTTCAGCCTTGAGTCCTTCCATGTATTTGTGCGTGCTGGATTCTGTGGGTCAAATGTAACATACTTATTTTATCTCTTTGCAGGTCTGCTATTTCCATGTCTGTCAAAAAGCTCTCTCAAAGTGCTTCAGTTGAGAAATTTAGTAGAGTGGCATAAAACTGTTTTTTCGACATCTTGGAGTGAATGCGTTTTCCAGGAAGTGTGTTCTTGTACAAGAGAGGAAAGGAGAATGGAGCATTTGGATTTACAGTGGTTGAACATGAGGGGAATACAGTTATATGCATACTCCCCAAGTGGAGCTTACTTTGTCTCTCTCTGCTTTTATGCCATTCACTTCCCTATGCTCACCACTGAGTTTCACTGGAAGTGCTCCTGTTTACTGCTGGAAAATTGCCAGTACAAAGCCCACAGTAATCATGCAGCAGCTCCTTCAGTGGTGAAACTGGATAACGTTAACAGGGCATCCTCTTCACTCCTACTGGGTGGTGTTTGCATCACTTCTAAGTTAAGGAGTCTGTTTTATGACAAACAATCTGGCTTGTTTGTTTTGAACAGGTGCACTCCAGAGTCCTGAAGGGTGAGGAAATACAGAGTTCATACAAGCATTTTATGCTGATCAGGTGATGAGCACAATACAGCATTGAGAGATGTGAGATTCCTTCCAAGAAACATCTGACTTAAGGTTTACTTAGTTGAACTTCCAATGACTTTTTTGCCTGTCATTCCTGCGTTTGCTCCTCATTGTAATCCTGTGCTTACTATTTGAACCTGTGTGGACTATTTGGTGCTATTTAAGTAGTTTGGATTTATTTTTATTTTATTTTTTTCTTTTGTTTTTGGTTGCAGTAACTGACTGATTGACCCTGTTCACAGTTTCCATTCTGGACACATTATTACTGTGGATCTGTCATGTGATTTTCCAAAAAGAAATTTCTGAATTTTATTTAAACATGGGACTTGACCTATTTTTCTTCTTTTCTAGAACTTCATGTTTCTAGAGCTAAGGCATTCTTGCTTATGCTAAACACCAAAAAGATCTTATTTCTACAGAATCAGGTCTGCCTTGAGATTGGTTATAACGAGGACCCAAAACTTAGTGTTTGTAGTTTTCTTCATTCAGAAGCTCTTAAACTGAAAAAAAAAAAAAAGAAACTACGGGTGAGGAGAAATGTAAGGGAGAAGGTGAAAAGGAAATTATTGTTCCAGTCTTGCATCAAATGGAACCAGCAGATAACAGATTCAAATTAAAGGGGGAGAGAACTGTTTTCTTTCACAGTATGTAATTTACCTGTGGAACTTCTTGTCACAAGATACTGTGGAGACGAAAGCACGTTTGTGGTTTGAAAAGGCAAGTAGACAAATTTGTGGAAAATAAGTTTATTATGGTGTTATATATTAAAACAAAAAAATGAGCAGAAAGTTTCTAACCCCTTTCAAGTGATTGTGTAGGGGAAGTCTCATGGTGTGCTTTTTCTGTTCTTAACTTGTCTGTCAGGTATATGCTGCTGACTACTTGTCACAAAGAAGAGGTGGGCCATAGGTGGGCTTGTAGTCTGACTTTGTATGAGTATTTTATTTGGTCAGTTGCAGTACAGCCTACTAAGAGCAGCCAAGGCAAAGCTGCCTTTCATGATAGTAGCATGTTCCACCAGAATTCACTGTGGTGTTGGGCTGTCTAAGGAAGGTCTTAATTGCTGACATTTACCAAGAATGCCCACATCTTGACCTGGACAAGCACTGTATGCATTGCCGAGGCTTTCGAAACGTTGAAGATATTACAAGTGCATAAGGTCCGCTTCTAGACCAACCAGTCACTTGCGATTTTAGAGGAAAGTGGGTTGCAGTTTGGAAGTCATCCACAATATGATATGTATGAATAGTTAACCACTCAAATATGGAAAAGAAAGTTACTTATCGCTAAGGGAAGCTCTTACGTTATCTTGAATATGTGCACATTTGCTTCTTGCCATCTTTGTCTTCTGAAGTGTTTGAGTGCAAAGCACCTTCGGGGTGAATGTGGACAACCACAGCACGTCTTGAACAATTGCAGTACCTGGTAGCTTTTCTGCTCACTTTAGAACCCATCTGCCCTTTCGTGAAAATGAGATCAAGTTTCCCTGCTGCTTTAGAGATGAGTAGTTAAGAAACACAAGTGGGTCATCTTCAGACTTGCTGGATCCTGTGCAGTTTCACCATAGAGGACAAACTCCACTGAACAAAAGGTGACAAATGAGGCACCATGAGGAGTCTGCTCTGTCTGTTATCTTACCAAAAAAGGATTTTATTGGCCTTCATTGAAAATGAGTTTTCACTGCTGTTTCCAATTTAGAGGAAAGAATCACTGATGACTGTGGACACCCTGGTGTGAATTCTTTACCAGTGGTATTCAGTGAATCAGAATCATTCCCTAGGGAATGATATACAGTATACTTAACGGGGCCTCTTCTCTAAAAGCCCACGCCTACAGTGCACACAATGAACTTGAGAAATCTTACATTCGTTGAAAAGGGATTGCTTCTTATTTGACCTATTAGTAAAATATATATTATATATATATGTCTTAAAGAACAAATCTGATGCAATTGTTAAGAATTTTGGGGCAGTTTAAAATCTGTTTTCATCATTTATTTGGGGCAGCTACAGGTGGTATCCTCTCTAAAAGGAATTTCAGAATTTCAGCACTGTATGTGGCTTTTTGCCTACGTGTTGTGAGTACTACCATGTCAAAATTCATGAGGCAGTCTTTAAGTTCCATTACTGCCAAGTCCAAATGTTTGGCTGTCATTGTTCCATCATTCCGCTATAGAGAAAAACTACCTTTTTGTTCATATTGGAGAAGAAAAACAAGAAGAGATTTTTTTCCCCACTATTTCCATTAATTGTTATTATAGGTTTCACTTTATATTTTCAAGAGCTTTTGCCTTATTTATGTGACCTTCTGAAAATTACGTGCTGTATCAGATATGTCCAGTACATCTGTGATGTCTGTGCCATTCTTCAAGGTTTGCAGATGGACAACTGTAAATCTACTGGGAGGGCAAATGAGACTGTGGCCATCTCATTAGTGTCACTAATTAGAGTTCTTGTGCTTCCAGTTGCATGATTATTTCCCCATTTAAATCAGGGATGTCTTCCCTCTGGAAACTGTGTTATTTCCACCATGTCTAATTCCAGAAATTCAATGTGGAACCCATTTTGTCTATGATATCAGCTGGGAACTTTTTTTTTCTTGTTCACAGATGTTTTTTTTCTTGTTCACTTGTGTCTCCATATGTCTGCTGAAAGTCCTTCTTGAAAAATAGCTAAAAATAAAGATCAGTGACTCTTTCTGCCAAACTGTGGCTGCAAGTGTTCTTAGGTCTTCTGAATGACTTGGGCAAATGCAAATGGCAGTGATTAAAATAAAGGACAATTTAAGGAGGATAGGCAGCACATTGGAACTGCTGCAAAGCTATGCTTTCCTTAGATTTTATTGACATTTCCTTTATTTTGTTTCTCTCTGTTCTGTTTGTTTTCTGTTCTTCAGATTAGCACAACAGAATGCTTGGCATAGTAGTACCCAAATGGGATCTTCAGATCCTGAAGTATAGTTGGAGATATCTGTAGCAAGCATCCTTTGATGGGGAAGATTCAAATTGTGTCACTCAAAGCAGCTTTTTGTAAGCTGAACATCTTCCAGAGACTCTTGTTGAAAGCCAGACTATCTGCTGCTGCTTTCTCCAAGAAGTGAAATTTCTTACAAATCCTTCAAAGAAGATCTCCTAAGCATGTGGGCAGCAGAGTTTCAGCTCTTCAAAAGACCATACATTTCTGGTTAAAGAAAAGCCCACAGCATTGGTCACCAAGACATTCCTCATTCATTACACTACATGCATTGCACAGATCTTCGAAGTTTCTCCCATGGATGTACAGCAACTCTTTGCTTTGTCTTGTCTGCTTCCTAATGGAGATAATAACCTCGAAAGGAAAAGTGAATCCTTCCTGAAGAATGTCAGGAAATCTCTGGTTTGATGTGACCCAGCTTGCTTCTTGCTTCAAATAATGCGCATGCACTGGTCATGATATATTATAATGCCTCATGCTAATTTCTGCATGTCAAGAATGAACGTATGTATGCAGCTAGTTAAAAATGTCTGAGTGATGGCAAAGCTGACAAGAAAGTCACCTTCACTTTCTGCAACACACATAGCTCCTACATGTAATTATTTCTTGCATCAGTCTTTGTGAACAGCAGTGAGGTATCACCTTGCCTAGCCAATTAAGTGGAATGAGACATGAAGAACATCACCTTGCACCACGGCCACTACCCCCCTGAAAGGAGAAATAAATCTTTGTTTTCAGAAGCTTCTGAAATTCTCCTTGATGTAATTCAGCGGTGCCAGCATGTACCACAGAGGACAGAGCTTCTGCATGAAAACTGTTCAGCAAGTCTGCGGGAAGTGGGAAGCCAGTAACGTGGGATTTCTTTTTGCCACAAACCACAGCTTTAAAGTGCTTCTATTTTGTACTAGATATAAAGGTCCTTATCCTTAAGTGTATTTTCTATGAAATCATAGCCAGTCCCAGGAGGGGACCAGCTGATTGGTTGAATGCCTTCAGACCATCTCTGCCATCTTCCCTATGTAGCATAGTCCTAGGGATGGATGTTCTAAAAGCAGCTGAGTAACCGACGTCTGTAATCTTTGAAATTGGTCTGTCTTAGAAACATATTGTGACATCCAAAGTACTGTGTAATGCTATTTCTGAAATATGGGCACAAGCACGATACTGTTTTTCGGAGAAAAGTGAGAATGACAAACATTAATTGGCAGATTTCATTTGCTGTATTTCTCAATGATGTATCTGCGTTCATTTCTAAGACAATTTGTTTCCCAGTGAGTAAAACTGTCTCTTCTGTATTGACTTGCTGCATGATAAAGGATCTTGCACGGGGTATCTGAAGCCTGTCTTCAAGAGAGGACAAAAGATACTGAGCTTAGCTGCATCTGTCTGTCAGTTGTGGAGCAGCATAAAGAATGAAAAAGGGCTTAAATGACTTCCCTAGAAATGGAAGAAAATATTTGTAAAGCAGAAACCTGAATGTTCAAGCGTTCTTTTGATAAATATCATAGTACATGTGTTATTGTTTTCATATAGCTTTTAATCGATATATTCTAATGACTTGTAAAAAATTGCTAATAGATATTTTAAATAATTATAAGGCACTCTATCACTCTACCCATATCACTGCTGTTATTCTAAACCACAATTCATGTAGTTTATAGGCAGCCCTTACAGCCATCTATTTTTCTACACCAGTGCAAATCAGTATAGTTTTGCAAGTGTGTAGGTACCATACCTTTTAAAACTGAAAATTGCATTTTCTTGATAGAATTTACTGCTTTCCAATCACATATTAAGAGAAGAAAATTCAGTACTACGTGGCTGATGCTTTGTATGCTACTTGAAACACGTGCAGTGCAAAAGGAGCCTTGAGCTCTATCCTGCTCACACTGTGGTGCTCAACCTGTTCTGCATTGGACCTCGGATTGTACTGAAGACATCTGCCTCATAAGACATCATAGGCAACGGATCCTGTTCTGCCATGAGATGGCTGTAGTTGTTTCACTGACAAAGAAACCTGAGCCAGGAGTTCTCCTTTATTTCTGCTCTGATGAGGACAGCCTCGTCATTGGTAAGGAAAGCTTCATATCAGATTGAACAATAAGCAAAGGGAGAATGGAAATTGGATATCTACAGCAAGAGATGTGAGACATCACAGGACAGAGCAAAACAGAGCCATGATGTTGCTGGAGAAGTGGACACGTATGTTTGTCTTTTTATCTTTGATTGCTTTCGGACACGGTCTGCTTTGTTTACCATAGGTAGTACTAGTGCCTGTTGGTTCTGGAAAGGTGAAGAACCAAGAGGCATTCTTCTGTTCACACAGCAGTAACTGAGGTGTTTTACTGCTTTTCGTAAGTGCTGTGAGATAGAGCCATCCAGCACCAGAGAATAAAGACTCATTTAGTCTGCAGAAAGTGCATGATTGGCTGAAATATCAGTGTATGTTCCTGCACTGACAGAAGCAGTGCTCCTTGCAGAGCTCTACTCTGCACAATAGCCTGGAAAACAAAGTCTTCCAGTTCTGGTCTAGACCTCTTGCATGCTGTAATAGAGTATGTCACAGAGAAACAGGACTACACAAATGGTGATTAGACCTTCTGGGTAGGCTCTTCCCTATGACAGTGCAGAATAGTGTTTTTTTTCACTCTTTCTAACCATTGATCTTTGTTAAAGAGAGGAAAGTGTGGGGGGATTGTTTTCATCAGCTTCTGTTTGTTCCTGGGAATAACAAAAGGGAACTGTTGGGATCTGTATTCATTGTTGGCAGCAAAGAACCCACTTTTTCATTCCCATTGTCTTTGTCAGTTTGCCACCTAGTAACAGAGTAGATAGAGAGCTCTTTGCTGCTGATCCTTCTCACACTAGGGTCCTGAAATGTTTTAGTAAGCCTGGGCCCGGGAGTGGATTCAATCTCTTATTAACCCCACGTAGGTAGTGTAGTTTGTTGCTGAATTATAGCTCAAACAGCCCTAAGAAAGCTTTTTTAACTGTAAGAAAATGAATTTGGAACTTGTCTCACAAATCTAATTCTCAGTTGCTGCTAGGAAACTGAAGTCTGGAGAGGAGTAAGTGAAGGGAGTGCTTGACTTGGAAAGACTATTGTACCCATGAGGTTACCTGTATACTAACTGGTTGAACACCCTGGGAAACCTCTCCCTTGACTTCCACTTTGTCTTCTTTCCAAGCAGTTTAGCATAGCCTGCTCCCTGTGCCGCCCCTCCCTGCCACTGAGCAGCAGCAAACAAGGCCTAGCAAGGCAGGCTCACCTCAAGGGCCCCGGCAGGGTTAATCTGTGGGTGGTTCTGGCACGCTCCAAGTGCCACGTATGACTGTGAAGCTCGTGTTCTTGCTCAGCTCTTTGCAGCTCCCCCTCCTTGTGCTTTTTTCTCCTTACTAGCAAGGAAGCTCTTCAATTGGATGGGCAGCAGAGCCAGCACAGGGCTCACGAGGAACAATGACCGAAGAACAGACTGTAGCTTGTAAACCAAAACCTCCCCAGGGGCTGCTGCTGCTAAAAGGAGATTAGAGAGAATTCCTGTGCCAACTGGCATCTGGATTTCCCTCCCCTCCCCAGGGCAGCCACTAAATTTCTGGGCTGTCTATCAGCATGGTAGTGTAGCTGCAGTGCATTTACCTGCTCCCTCCCTTGGCAGGCATGGGCATGGAGAGCTGCACAGCAATAATTTAGTGCTGCAGGGCTGATCAGAGCAGTACTTTTCATCGTTACACCAACAAGACAGGTCAAGGAGCCCCAGGGAGATGAAAGGGATAAAGCTGAGCATTGGGGAGTGTCAGAGCATGTGTGCCCCAGCCAAAATGTCATGCAGGCTGGCAGGCTCCCTCTGCTGTCCCACCCTTGCTGATCTTGCCAACTGGTGATGGAGGAGGAGAGTTGTTTATGGGTGTACTGAGATGTTTGAGATTACATGTTACGGCAGCATCGTGGCAAGGTGTATGGAAGCAGCCACTGAGGTGCAGGAGCAGCCCAGGAGCTGCATTCCAAGTTGACCATGCAGAGCCCTGGCCACAAGCAATTAAGTCGTTCCATATCGTGACATTCAACTGCTGGGGACCAGGAAGTGGGAGGGGACAGGCAGGAACTTCTGTGGTCTTTAGAACATTAAGTAGTTGTGGTTGAAGGAGCGGCAGCCTCTGGGTCTCATCTGACGTACAAGCAAGTACTTGAGGTTTGTAATTTTCAGAGTATCTGTGGCTGAAAAAAGCACACTTTTTTAAAAGCACTATGTTGATTACTTGCCAGGGTCACATCTGTGAACATTTAATAAGCGTATGAAATGTTCATGGTAAATCTGAGGGGGCTGGCCTTTGTGTACAAGTCTGTACTGGCAGAACTTATATATTCCAGTGAATGTATGATTTTTGTCAGCTGTGACAACTATAATGCCCTGATTATTTAAACAGTACTCTTGGAAGTATTTTATATTTGAGGGGTCCTTTATACGAATCTGTCCAAGTCAGATGCCGGAGGTGACGCATCTGTCTGAGGGACATGGGAAGGACAGGGCACATACACAGCAGACACTATTTGAAGGTACAATGGAATTTCCATTCTGAGCTCTCTGGCTGACCTAAATTCTGCCCATTTCTTTAAAGAGATATTCAGGAAAAGGGAAAGATTTTAAAGTGACCAAGTATGCCATAATAGTAGCAGTTTAAAAACCAACAACAACAACAACAAAAAAAGCATCTAACCCTTCAATAACTTCCTTGTGAGAAAAAAATAAAATAAAACAGACCATCTCCCCCCCCCCAAAATATTTATTTTTTACAATGTTTTTGAGATTAATATTTCTTTTTTTTTTTTTTTTTTAAGTCTCGGCAGGTGAGGCCTGGGCCACACTGAGATCATCGTGCACAACTCCCCAAAGCACCTCACAAACCACAACAGACAAAGGGTCCTCAGGGTGTTACCAGATGATGAGTGAATGGCTCCAAAATCCAGGTACCCCCCAGATAATGCTCTTGCCCTGACCCAGGAACCATCTTTCAGAAACTCCAGAAATGAAAAAGAGCTGAATAGAGACATCAGACCTTGTAGAAACGGACTCAGCACCCTCTTTGCTTGTCTTTGCCCACCATCAGCAGGCTGAATGGGAACCTTGCAGACTGCATTTGAAAACCAATAGCCCAGATCTGCCAACTGAAGTTACAGGTCTGGCAGAAACACAATTACGGTTACAGGCCTCCTGGATCACAGTTCTGAGGAACACAAGTCTGTCTGTATCTCTGAGCATCTCTTCTCTGAGCAGCTTCTCTGCTTGGTGCATTTTATTTTTCTAAAGAAAAATCCAGGATTTTCTCTTGCAGGAGGGAAAACCTTTGTAATTCTTCAGGCCAGTGGGGAGGGCAGAGGTCCCAAAGGAGCTACAGCAAGAAGAGGAAACATCGCCCCATTTCCAATCCCTCCTTTCAACTGCTCTTTCTCATTCCTTGCCTTCCCATTTCAACTACTCAGCATTCAAACACACAGCAGTTCCTTCACTCTGTCCTTCTCTTCTGCATCAACTGTCCAATCATTTTGGAGTGTGGTCTTTGTGTCGTCAAAGTAACTCCCAGAGGCAACGTGACACTGGCAACAAGACCGAGAAATGTTCCAGAAGAGATTCCCAAGGACTGCCAGACCCGAAGCCACAGGGTTTAGCACTCGGCCCTCTGCATGCATAGTCTCTGACCCCCAGTTCCTTTTGTGCTAGCCTTGGAGCAGAACGGGTGCTGGCAGTTTCTCTCTCGGCTTTGGGCAGCCCAGGGTGCCTTTCAGCTGCACTTGCAGGATTTCACCACCATATTGGAAAGCTGCTCCACTTTGGGTGTCCTCCCAACATAGTACAAGATGGTGAGTGGCTCCAGGTCCTGTGGGACGCAGCAGGGTGAAGCAGATGCCTCAGGGTTCAGCGTGTTGTACAAGCCCAGCACCTGTGGAAACAAATGTAAATGCGGTGACAAAGTCAGGAATCCATTTAAGTTGGTTGAGAAAGGAAGGTACTGCAAGCCCACAGGTCTCCCAAGTATTTTGACTGTGCTCATCAGGGGCATTTCCCTGATGTGACTAAGATTCTCATCACGTCCTGACCATGGCCTGCTCCTGCCCAGGCCTGATCCAGAGCCTTTTCCTTTTTAATTGAAGCAATGTAGACTGTGTCTGATGCCTAAGGGTGGAAGAAGTACAAGCAGTTCACTCCCTTAATCTCTAATTTGGTACAGAGGATAGTGCTACTTCTTCTTGTAAGAAGTCAGGGTGTAACCAGCCTGGGGCTGCGTTGTCTTTGGTTCCATTACAGAAACCAGAACAAAGAAAATCAATGCTGCATATTTCAACCAGCATCTCTAGATAGCGCTGGATGGATGCCCGTCCTCTCGAGTAGCCACAGTTCCCTCTCAGCTTTGAACTGTCTGATGCTTTCTTTCTCCACTCCATCCTCCAAGTCATTACACCGCAATGCTGGAGCCAGGACAGCATCCTGTGGGACCCCACTGGCTTCTTTCTCCCAGCTGGCCCCAGCCCACAGACAACTGTACACTCCAGCCATGGAACCGCAATGAAAGAGCTGCCATGTCTTCCCGGAGGTGGCTGCTCTTCAGTGGTAAGCAACATCTTCAATTGTGGGGCTAAGACACAATCTCACCTGTGCTACTGTTGGCTCCTAGCACCTGTCTGGGTTAAATTACAGGGTCAAGCTCATTGTCTGTTAGTGTTTGAGAGTGGGAGGTGCTAAGGAGACATTCTGTTCTATGGTAGAAGCCCTCTGGGATGCTGAATAAAGGCAGAGGTAGTACCACGTGGGTACCATGTGCACTAGGGCTGCTGTACTCAATGGAGACAGTGGGTTAAAGAAACTGGTGAGAAATGCGATTTTCACCATGTCTTTCCTAGGTGGTGCTGGCAAGCTGTCAGCAGCTGTATTGTTCTGAAGCTTGCTGGGATCACTCAGCTGACTTTAGCACTTGATTTCCCTTCTTGCTCAATAAGAGAACATTAGGAACCATATTAAAATCTCACTTGTGTTCATTCAGTTCAGTATCTATTAGAGTTCCTCAGTCCGACGCATGCATGTTACCTCTCCTAAGCTATTCCTTCACCTGCCCTGTCACGTGCTTCACGCCCAGCAATCTGTCCACTCCTTCATTCCCTTAGATCTACTCCCACTAACAGCAGTCTTTTAGCTTCACCAAGCTTTGCTGCTGTGCAGATTCTTTAAGCTGACAAGAAAACGTTAGCATCTTTCCTGTGGTATCATCTCTACCCAGTTAACTGTTCTTGAGCTAGATGTGTTTCTTCCAGAAAATTTTTAATGAAACCTGAAGCTAATTTGCTGTGAGCTGTTGCCATGTCTGGCTTGCTGCCTTTTCTCTTCTGCAGACAATAGCTCAAGATTTATCTATGGCTTTTCTTGCTTAGGAATGGACTGTCTGCTCATTAGTCTGTGTTCTCCTCTTGGTTCTTCTTCCATGGCCATGCTTTTCTATTGCTTTTGTTTTTGGTTTTCTTTTTTTGCTCAAGACAGTAGCAAAGCTCAGGTGGTATTCTTCCGTAAGACTGCCCAACATACTATATTAAACAGAAGTTACATTTATGTTACCTGGAAATATTTGCTTTCTGCCAGTTTTACTCATTGATTTCACTGCCTAGTGGGTTCCCAATCCGCACTCTGCCAGGTGGGATTTACACAGCTGGAAAGAATGCCGGTGCAGAAAAGGGAAGCTTGCTGCATAGCCATGTTCACTTGGACATGGGCTCCCATTCCCTTCTGGGCTACAGCTGCCCCTGTGGTAGTAGGCAGCAGGTGTGTGCCGTAGCTCCGTTTTGCACACCGTGTGCAGAAAATTCCTCTGCCAAGTGAAAACTAGAGGAAAGAATTGTGCAGAATATAACCACCAGAGCTGGATGTTTTATCTGAACAATTAACACTGACCACTACCAAATAAGTACCCTAAGTCCTGCTGGTTCCCCATCTCATACAAGAGACTGCATCCTTCTCCTTAACATTTTCCCGGACGCATGGACTCAGTACTGACTCCACAGGAAGACCATTTCTCCCTGCTGAACTACTCAGACTCTTTCCTGCAATTTCCTTGTAGGTTTTTTTTGCAGGTACTGATCTGAACTGCTTCTGCTACTTTGATGAGACCAAATGCCATCAGACTGAGGGAGGAAAGGGGCAAGAGGGCCACAAGGATGATACGCTGGATGTACCGTGCTGTGAGTGGTGTCTGCACTGCGGAGGTACGGACAGGGGCCCGAACAGAAGTTTGCAAAGTAGCCTTTAGGCTCGTGGACCCATTTCCAGCCCAGGTCCTGTCGGAAGTTGATGTAAAGAGGACGCACACAGCAGTTCTCCTCCAGGTTCCTGAAACACAGAATGGACACGCAGTGAATCTAAAGAGGGACCTTTCCATGCTTGCATGAAGCACCTTCCAAAGCAAAAGGAGCAGGACCAGTAATACCCAGTGGGATATATGGTGTTCACCTGCACTGGGTGCTGAGGAGTAGCAAAGGCCAGCAGGTCTGCAGCTTGGCACTGCTCATACATACTGCCAGGCAGTTCAGGCATTGGCCTGGTCCTTGCCCAGGCTGTACTGCAGGAGGTTGATCACAAGCCTCCCTCTTGTCAGAAACTCAGCCAGAAGAGCCTTCTGGGCCAGCCAGCATCCCCTTCTTGGAAGCCACAAGGAGCACCAGCTAAGCTGCACTGCTCACATGGTCCCTGCAGTACCACGATGACTTGCAGCCCCTTTGGCAGGCGCTGCCTTGCCCGATGATGTGAAGTCCCAGCTCAGGCATGGGCGCTGGCCACTGGCAGGATTCTCACTTACTGGAAGCAGTAGTTGGTATCCAGGGCCCGCTTCTTTCTCTGGCCTCCCAGCGTTGGGCTCTCCAGGCGATGTGGGGGTAACATCATCAAGATGAGGTGGGGATTATGCAAGTCCTTCTGCTTCTTCAGGCGCCCCAAGTCCCCACGGCCATAGTCATCCTCACTGTCAATGCCTTCAGACAAAAACAGATGTCCACATCAGTATGGAAGTGAAAGACGCAACAAGACTTTTCAGTGTGCTTAACACCCTCTGCCTGCCCTGAACCAGGGCAAAAGAGACTCAGCCACCACGTGTACTCACTCTGGGACTTCTTCCTTCCTAGGGAACTCTTAACTCCTGGTGAATCTGACTGCTGCAGGCCTGAAATAGAGGCCTGTGGGCCACCTGTTTTACCATCTGCAAACTGCTGGTGGGGCCATTAATCCATCCCACTCACTCCTGGCTTCAGTCCCAGGACAGGCAAGAAGATGAATGGTTTAAAGAAGATGTCAGATCATTGGCACTCTGCACAACAGCCTCAGAAATGGAGCCTGTGGGGGCCAGTGGCTGCAGCCCAGGGCTGCAAGCCAGGAGGTTCCTACATCTTAGGCCAGCCAAGCCACTGACTCTCTAGGCTACCTCACACAGGATGCCTGACTTCCTTGTGTTTCAGTCACCCTAACTGGAAAGCAGAGCCTCTGCGGAAATCTGAGAATGCATCAAGCTGAGCTTCCCGGAGAGACACTCAAATACAAAATGATTCCTTTTCGCAGAAATGCTGCACATTTTTCTCACTTCTATCCTAGGCACAAAGTGGGTATACTCACAAGGTCAGCATGCAAACCCAGTGTGCTTTAAGACAAATGTTATGAGGGGTAGAATCCTCAAATATGCAAAGGAAGACCTCTTTTTTTTTTCCAGACGCTCCTGGCTTTCCCTCTAACAGCCTCCCCAAGCCCAGCTCTTTATCACCTTTGAATTTGATCTCCAAGACCTCATGCAAATTCTCCAAGATGTCCCCATTGGGCTGAAAAGTATGGCAAGGGCAGTGTATGCTGATCTCCAGGCCGAGGTTGGACTCTGCAAAAAAAGGAGAGGACTCTGAAAAGCAGTATTCCTCAGCTGAACAGCTCCCAGTACAGGGAAGCTCCATAGAAGGCACGTGCTATGCTGTGGCCCCAAGAGAGGGATCAGTCTCAAAGTGAAGGATTGCTCTCTTTGGGAAACAGGAGCCGACTTAGAAAGGAGAATGGGAAGCAGAATCTTGTGGCTTCACTTGTGCCAAAAGCCATGCTCTTGCTAAAGGAAGCTTCCTGGGCAGGTGAGAAGGGTGCTTCTGGTTACATTTTTTAGGCCATTCAGCATCCAAAAGCATTTGTGAGCTTTGAGGAGTTCCACTAAAAAGTAACTATTTTGCGGAGTTGGTCTGTGGTGCGTATCTGCGTTGAATCAAATTTGCCACCCTCAGTACCTGTCTACTATCTGGCTTCTGCTTAGTGTCTGGAGGAGAGATCTGAGAGTAACTAACTGAGTTGGATATGGACAAGTAATTTCGCTGGAAGCCTTTTTCTCAGCAGCTGCAGCCTCCTGTTTTGTTGAACTGCTAGTGGTCTTGCAGACTTTCCAGAGGCAAGTCTATTTTCATAATAACTTCCTGGACCCGTCATGCTGTGTGGGCCCGATCCACGGAACCCACGGCTCTTAGGAAAGCTCCTTTTCTGTGTTGTGTCATGAATTAAAACATCTGGCTCTTGGGGTACTGACAAGGTGCCTAGCACCTTTTCTCCTAAGCACCGTATCTGATGTATGTCAGTTACTGTGCGCCTGCCCAGAGCACACCGCAGTTCCAGCACTGAACTGCAGCCATCGGGACACAACTGGGACTGCTTCAAAGAGGAGGAGCCTACAGGCTCACAGCTTATCCTTCCAGGGGGCAGCTGCTTGCCAGTGCCTGCATTCCAGTTTTCAGTGGCACCTAGCTTCTATCTGTGAGGCCAATCCAGTGGTGAGTCACGGTGCCTATGCTCCAGCTGTGAATGGGGGCAGTGTTCTTGCAGGGAGCTGCCCCATAACTATCTGCTGGGCTGCCCAGCGGTGGCAGAGGTATGTTCTGTCTAGGTGTGTCGGCCTCTGGTATTTCCTCACCTTTATACCTGCCAAGCTGTAAACAGCGAAAGAAACCAAGATCCTTGCTGTTCTTCTCTAATACATTTTCTCTATCCCGTAAGAAAATTACACCAGAGCAATCCTCATTTTCTGTGTGTTACAGGTGATAGGTTAGACGCAGACAGATTCCTCTGAGCTTCAGAATCAAAGAACCAAAATAAGTCTCTTCCTGAGAACAATTTCCTCCTCCAGAGAATGAGATCCTACTCTGACTCAGCCCCCAGAGCTACGCAGTGGGTACTCCAGACAGAGCTAGGAAAGGGGAAAATGCTAGACACAGCTCTCTGGGGGAAGGTGTGTTCTCAACCTAAAAGAAGCTGCCCGCTATTTAAGTGTTGTTCCTACAGAAACAGGAGTGGGAAGACACTCCTGACAACACTGATCCGCGTTTCTGCGGATGCCATCACACCCAGTCCAGCTGAGACCCCTACCTCTGTGCAGGAGCCACTCACGCACGGTCTCGGTGACATCAAAGGACAGCCACTCCGGGGAGCCCCGCGTCTGCACATTCCTGCCACTGAGGTAGCGCTGCTTTGCTATGTGCTCATCCGGCCGCAGGATCTGCGTTAGAAGGAGCGGTACAGAGAGTGAGCCAGTGCTGTGCATAAGGAAGGCACAGCCCCTTCTTCCTCCTCAGCTTGCTACAAATTTAAAAGGTGAGTCCCAGCACGCGTGACACCGGGAATACCCTGGCACATCGCAGCGACGTGCTTCACAACCAGCCTATTTCTCCAGCCCATATTTCTGGGTCCTAAGCAGCCAACCTCTCATCCTTGTTTCAGGATGCATATTCAGAAGCAGAAGTATACAGTGATAGATCTAGCAGGTGGTTTTGTTTCTGTATTCACATGTGCAACGTGGGCCTGAATTTTGGAGCATCTAGCCACGAGTCCCTTGCCCGACAAGTCTCTCGAGTCCTGCAAAGTGGTATTTTCATGTGTCCTCCACACTTCAACAGCTACCAAAGCACACCAGGGTGGATCAGGTTTGGAAAACTCATCCCCTGCTCTGACATCCCATTTCCAGACAGACACCAGCAGCCTCTGGAAAGTGCTCCTTGCTGCAGGACCCCGGCTTCATCCCACACAACACAGCCTGCGGAGAAGCCCTGGGATTGCCTGTTAGCGATTGTTATCACCTGTTAGCTGGAAAACTGCTCTGCCTTTTCAAGCTGAATTCCAAGCGGACCTTAAGAGCTAACAGCCAAAGGGCAATTTCAGCTGCATTGTTACTGCATAGCAGACAGACAGCAGCCTGTGGGAATATGCTGCCTGGATGCTGGACCACACCATTAGCTGTGTGATCCGGCCTGGTCAGAGACTGCCTCCAAACCTGAACCAGACCTCATCTTGCCAGTGGTCACCAAGGATTCAAACCAAACTCCAGATAAGCACCTGAGCTAAAGGTGCCAGGAATTGTCCCCACAGAACTGCTGACGAAAGGAACACTGAAACCAAGCATTTATTTTCCAGTAAGTCTGAAAGTCAGAGAGCTCCACCCATTGGATTAGCACCAACTGTACTGTGCTACTGCAGTCAGAGGAACAACTCTGCCAAGGGACTCAGGCATGCAGGAGTGACAGAAGGGTCAGGGCTTCTCTGCTGGTGAGGGGATCCTCTTCCAAACCCTTCTCAGTATAGAAAAGAGCTACACAGGCCACAGTACCCAGAACATCTGGGCAACGTGAGTGGGGAAAAGGACAGCACCACTCTGAAACAGGAAAAAAATGTGTCTGTATCACTGTTTATATGCTGGAAGAAGTCTGGAGCAAAGTACGGGATCTCTTCTCCCTCTCATCTGTGGCCTTGCACCCGGAAGCTGGGGGAGCCACTTAGGGAGCCAAGCTATTGTGACCTGAGGAAGGCGAGAAGGATACTCACCTGGAAGAGCTCAATGCGCTGCTCACTGCGCTTGGAGCTCGGGTTGGGCACACGCAGCACCCGGAACTCAGCTCGAAACAGGTTGGTGCTGTTCTTCTCTGCTGAGGATACGTTAAAGCGGAACACATTGGATGTGACACCTTTTGGGCAAATGCCCAACTCATCTAGGAGAAAAAAAAAAAAAAAAGAGGGAAAGGCTAAGAATTTCAGGCCAGGGGTGACCGAGAAAGAGCTTCCAGCTAAACGTCGCATCACCCTAAGGTTTGGTTGTCTGGCTAAAGAGATGGCAGGAGGAATTAACTCTAATTTGCTCCACGTTGAAATGTTTTGAAAATCTTCCCACCACTGCCACCATTATTTCAGTACTACAAGCCAGAGAATCAGTAGAGACCAAACACGGTATTCTTAATTCTGACTCTTCCAACTCTACTCATCAAACGTTGATAACGCTTGTAAGTTTCCTACATTTGTCAAGGCAACTCCAACAAGCCCAAGGGGACAGCGTCCTTTGCTCCTTGTGGGGCCCATTCCCAATAACCATGATGGTGTAACTCTATGCTAATGCTGAAGATGTGAAGCCACACAGAAAGTGATCTTGTTACAGGAGACAACGTCAAGGTCTGTAACGAAAACCAGAGAAGTGTCCACAAAGTTTGGTGAGGCAGTAGAACAGGCTGCCCAGAGATGTGGTGGATGCTCCATCCCTGGAGACAGTCAGGCTGATGGGCCTCTGAGCAACCTGATTGAGCTGCAGGCATTTCTGCTCATTGCAGGGAGTTGGACTAGATGGCCATAAAGGGTTTCTTCCAAGTCCCACGATTCTGTGATATGTATGAGGTACAGAAGACATCTTGGGAGCAGTGACTCTCCAGTGTTTACTAAAGGAACTGGGTTTTAAGGTCAGTTCTCACTCATGACCTGGAGGAGGAATTCATGGAGTTCTTCGGGGACAGAGGCTGCTGTGAGGCCTGCAGAGATCAGATGCATGGGCAGGAAATAGCACAGCAAGGCTCTGCCTGGATGCGTGCCTGCTGAGCAGAAAAATACACTTCACAGATGCCCAAAGAGAAAGTGGGCAAAAACCACAAGATTTCCTGAAGAGAAAATGAGCATTTCTTCATTGGGACCATTTTGGTCCCATGGAAAAGACAGTGATCCCTGCTGCTCCTCTCCTGTTGACCTCTCTTAGCCTTTAAGGCTATAGCATCATCCAGGCTTTAAGGCTTCTTGCAGGCAAGGCTCATCAACTCCTGCTCTACAACCGCATGCAGATCTGTTTGCAGTCCTGCAGAGCCTCTCATATGACCTCTGGCTGTTCTCCAAGGCAACACGAGGCTCTCATGTCAGCTGATATTTGTGTTTTTTGTTTTTATAATTAAAAACAAAGCAGTAAAACAATAAAAGCATGCACACAAAAATCACTTTTTCTGAGCCACGTTTCCACCCTGTGACAAATAGGCTAGAAGACCTGGCAGCATTGGAATTGCATTCCTGGAGCTGGCCCGTCTTCAAAGCACCCATGTCCCACAGAAACAAGTTCTGAAGATGGGCTACTGGTGGAACAGCATCTGAGAACACAGGCTCATCTCCCATGCCAAATTCTGCTTTGAGCAACAGTCATTCTTCTTCTGGAGTCAATGTTTATGAAGCTGAAGGTCTTCCTCTTGTGCTACATCCAGATTCAGCAAGTGGGAGCCTGCCAGTCTTCTTAGGGACCTAAAGTTTTACTCAATAAGCTGATGACCAGATGCTCACACTGAAATTTGTTTTGAGGCTTTTTGCCATACCTACTATTGAATGGAACTGCTCTTCCATCCGTGAACATCTCTGCCTGCTGTTAAAGATGGGGATTTTTGCAGCCCCAGGAGACCAAACCCCTTGCAGCCACAAGCTGGTACGCTCAGCCCGAGAGCCCTACAGCACAGAGTGCACTGAGCTGCGAGAGGACACCTGCCACGGGAACTCCACAACTGCCATCGGTTTTGTGCCACAGATAAGCACAGACCATTGAGCTCTGATCTCATTATGTGCCCAAGGGCATATTTCTAGCTGAAGTCTAACACTGCTAATGTTCTGTCAGACCTAGGTGGGTACTGTGTTTTAATTCCCCCTTAAGCTGTTTTGTAATGCTCGCCCTATTAATAGTGCTGTTAACAGCCTGCCCTTCCATTTCTGAGCTGACAGCTTGTCCGTGAGGGGGTGTCCCACCAAATCATCAGAAGCGCCTCCAGATCAGACCAGTGGCCAGCATGGTCCACAGTCCGTTTACAACACTGGCACTTTATCTGATAATCTATTTAGAGACTATAAATCTGGTCCAAATCTGGTCCTACACAGCAGAGTGCAGAGAGGCAAAAATCATTTATTGTTCTTCAGCTCCTTAAATTTTTTGGCTCAGTGAGGCAGCCATGCTAATAAGAGATGGATGGCTGCCTTCTGTATTCCCTGGATATCACCATGCTGCCTCCTACCTACTTCCAATGGTGTTTTGGAGACCTTCCTGCTGGAAACAGTAGGAGTTATCTTCCCTTCCCTAAAGCAGCAGCTGGGAACAAGCCCCCTGTGATGGGGGAGATAGAGCTGTTGTTTCATTCGGACCGCTCCAAGGTGGTCAGAAGGCCTGCCTCACATAGCCAGATGTCCAGAACACAGCCCTCGCTCTCAGAAAGATCTCTGCTTTTCAAGCAAAATCCTTATGTTAGGAAGTCAGAGGTATGCACAGCTAAGTGATATTTTCAGGGAACTCGGTCCAGTCCCAGCTCAGGGCGTGTTAATCACCCCAGGATGCGGAACTGCCCAGATACCAGCAAAGAACAAAGCCTAGAAGCAATATTCCTGCAAGCTCCTCGAATCCACAACATTCAATGTCTGT
Organism: Oreortyx pictus; assembly: GCA_036925125.1. Lineage (NCBI taxonomy): Eukaryota > Metazoa > Chordata > Aves > Galliformes > Odontophoridae > Oreortyx > Oreortyx pictus. The sequence continues at coordinate 38,185,138 of JAUPFR010000006.1, forward strand.
AAGAAAGCTGAGAGAAGGAAATCCGTGCCACCCGGGCACCTACAGCAGTCTGCCAGACATGACAGGCTGTATCTTCACGATCAGTCCTCCTGACTGTGGATCCCAGCCAGCCACTGAGCTGCAGACAGAACAGATGATGGGACCAGCAGTGCCTTGGAGTGGAGGATGGGACACAAGGAGCACGTTCTGTGGGAATTCCCCTCTTCCTGTCACTGCTCTCAGGGAGGTGCAGGCTCTCCACGTGCCACCAATCCCACATGGCCGCTGATCCTGGCAGGCCTGAAGACAGCTGACTGCTGTCTGCTTGGAGTTTGATGTCAGGGAAGGGCTGGCTGGCTGCAGGCCGGTATCACCTCACTGCGTGCCACACCACTGCTACTGAAAGGTGCTTAATGTCAAAGCTGCATAACTCAGGAGGAAAAACAGATCCTTCTGGAACTTTGCAGGCAGCAGGTTTGGAGGGAAAGTGTGCTTGGCCCAAAGACCGACGTCTCTAATTGCCTTCTCTCATGTCAGCTTGGGAGATGGCAGTTTTTCCCCAGAAGGTGAGTAAAGCCACCAGCAGGACCACTGCAGAAGCTTTCTGTGGTTGAACCTAACCCCCATGAGGTGAATGGCTAGTTGAGAGGGAGCTACCCTCAGAAAACGTTCCTTGTAATTCAGCGTGTCCCAGAGGCACGGCAGGAAGACGATTCCCTGAGTCACCCAGCAGCCTAGACGGGGGACAGAGACCGGCTCCTGGAAGTCCTTCCTTCCTTCCTAGAAGGACTGGGCTCTCCCCACTGCTATTTTTGCTCCTCAGCTTTCCTCACTGTTGGGCCTTAAGTTTTGGAGAAAGATAAGTTCTCCGAGCCAACAAACTGATTGACTAATACTCTGGAGCTAGAACAGTTCGTGCACGCGCGCACATTTTGAACTCATCTGTATCATCTTCAGTTCCCTCAATGGAGCCGTCCTCCCCTTCCCCCAGAGGAGCCTGGCTTTGGCTCCAGCTGCTCTGAGATCACCACCTGGCACAGTGACAGAGCCATGGGAAAGTTGAACATCAGCCACTTCTGCAAACACGAGGCCAAACTCAGCCACGGTGTACGCGACGAAACTCCCCAGGTTTGAAGAGAAATGTGTCTCTCGACACTGCAGCCTACCCGGGGCTGGCCTGTGACCAACCCCAACATTCCCTTTTCTCTGGGCAGAGGGGGTGCCCAGAATGCAGTCTCGGCACAGCTCACTGCTCAGCGCCTTGCTGTAGCGCCACAGAGACCAGGGCAGGCCCATTCATTTCCAAAGGTACAGCGAGGTCACCCTGCACGTGGTGGACAGTGGCTGAGCTCACGGGAGTTTCCTCGCAGCACCCACTCCTGCCCCAGGCTCTTCTCTCACCATCTTGCTGTTCCTCCCCACTGCTCTTCACACACATCCTCCTCCTCCTCCTCCCTCTTCCCTCTCCGCTGTATTCACTACCCACCGCTGTGCTTTCCAGTTTCCTCCTTCAAAGCACACCAGCTCACACCATCAGTGTTATTTTGCACAGGCGTGTATTTTTAGAGTTTCACAACCCTTTGGTGAGTCAAAAATACTGAAATATAGGAAAGTTGCAAATACTCCGTGCACTTTCTGTTCCTGGAGTCTGGGCGCCTCCTGAACTGAGAGCTAATCATATAACCATATGGAGCGCAGTCTGCTAGAGATTAAGTGAAATTTGTTGCATTACCACATCGCAGCTCTGATTCCAGCTCATCATATGTCAAGATTAACATAAACCTGGCAGAGGAGCCGCATTCTGGGGTTGCCTGCACCAAGTCCCAGCTCCACCCCAGGGCTGCCGGCGCCGAAATCGTGTCCCCATCACGAGGGAACACCCGGGAGGGTGTTGTGACTCTGTGCCCACCAACAGCTTCCCATCCAAAGGGAGTCTAAGCGCAGACGGAAGGGATCGCTAGTGCCAACATCTGCTCCGCATCTGCGATCTACCCGGGGTTTCTGTCTGCTCGCCCTCCGACTTCGCATCTGCATCCGCTCAGCTCCTGCACCTGAATTCGCTTAGTGCCTGCATCTGGCCCCACTCACGTGCTCTGCACCTGCTCCGCCATCTGTCCGTTTCCTCAGCGCCCGCGCTCCTCAGGGCGTCCCCGCGCATCCCGGCTCTGCACCTGCTCAGCACCCCCGCCGCTACCGGAGCGGCACCCCGCACGCAGGCTCCTTCTGCCGAGCGCCTTCCCGGAGCCGGGCGCACCGCGCACCGCCGCGGAGGGCTCCGACGCGGAGGGGGGAGGCTCGGGCCGCCCGCTCCTCACCCGGCAGAGCCTCGCTCCCCGTTGCCCCCGCGCTCAGCCCCAGAACCGCACCGCCCCCTCCCGCAGCGCGACGCCGGCGCTCCGGACGCGGGCTCGCGCCGCGGGTGCCCGCTTCCCTCGGCCTCCCCTCCGGGCGCGGCGCGCCGGGCGCTTACTGTGCTCGGGGAGGCCCTGGATCATGTCAAATTTATGGATCTCTTTGGCATAGTATTCGGACTCGGTGTTCTCCTGCGAGCAGCTCTCCTCCTTCTCCTCCTCCATCTCCTCCAGCAGCTCGCGGGTGCTGTTGTAGAGCGCCAGGATCTGGTAGGGCACGTGGGCCGGCCCCACGCCCTCCGGGGGGCTGGTGAGCCGCAGCTTGCTCAGGATCTGCCCCCGGATGGCCTCCACCCGCTTCTTCTTGATGTGCTCGAGGTCCAAGGTGGTGCAGGAGGACAGCGCGAGGCTCACGGTGGCGAAGCTCAGCAGCGAGAGCAGCACCAGAGCCCTTTGCGCGTACATCTTCATGTGCGAGGGGGCGGCGGCGGAGCCGCCGGGGAGAGCCCCCCGGGCGGCGGTGAGCGGCGGGCGCGGGGTCCCGGGCGGTGCTCCGGCGGCGGCCTCCCCAGATCCCGCGGGCTGGGGCTTGGCGCGGAGGTGCATGAACTCACCGCGCCGCGCGCGACTCACGACTTCCAGGAAGAGCTGGCAGCGCTCCGCCGGGGGAAGCGGCCGGCGCCGTGCCTCGCCGCGCCGCGCTCCTTCCCCATGCGCCGCCCCGCGCCCCGCGGAGCCGGGAGCGCCCCGCCGCGCCGCGCCGCCGCACGTGTCAGCAGCGGGCCGGGCCGCTCCGCCGCCGCCAGGGGAGCGCGGCGCCCGCCCCTCTCGCTGCACCATGCATGCCCCCGCCGCGCCCCGCGCCCTACATCGCCGCGCCGCCCGCGGGCTCCGCCGGCCGAGCGCAGCGCCGCGCCCCGGCCCCGCCTGCACACTGCCCCGCCGCCGCGCTCGCCGCTGAAATTTTATACCTCCCTCCCGTGACGTCCCCGCGACGGGGCTCGCGCGGGGGAGGGAGCTCCAAGCCCGGCCTTCGCCCGCGGCGCCGCGCTGATGGCTTCAGCAGGCGCGCGGCGATCGCCGCCCCCCGCCTCCTCCTCCTCCTCCTCCTCCTCCTCCTCCTCCTCCTTCTCCTCCCGCTCCGCCGCCGCCCCCCGCGCGGACGGCGGCGCCGGGCCCCCGCGCCCCGGGCTGGGCCCCTCCGACGTGGCCGACGCGGCCCCCGCGGCGGCGGCGCGCGGGCGCCCCCTTCTGGCGGCGGACGGGCGCGGAGCCGGGCCCTTCGCGGTGGTCCGCCCGCTCCGCCCCTTTCCAGCGGCGAGATCGCGTTAAAAGCGGCAGAAATAGCCCGAATAGTTTCCCGATGCGGTTTCTTTCCGAGAGCGGGAAGGAGGGGCCGGCGGCCCCGGAGGCGGCGGTGGGCGCTGGCGGCCCGCGGAGGGGTCCGGCAGGCAGGGTGCCGTCCCCGGCCGCTCGCCCGGCCCCGGTCACGGGCTGGGATCCGCCCTTCAGGGCCCCGCGGGCTCCTCTCCCGCGCCTGGCTCCCCGCCTGCCCGCAACCTGCCCGTCGCTGCTGGGGCCCACAGGGAGACCGGGCGCGCCCTAGGGATGCTGAAGGGCGGCCCGACGGCCCCGTGGTCAGCCGTGGTGCCTGCGGATGCGCTTTCCCAGAGACGCTGGCCCTGACCGGGAGCGTGGCCGGGCGCGGCCGCACCGCCGGGGCAGCCTCACAGCTCACAGCGCGGTGGGGATCTGCTGCTGCTGCTGGGCACCCCTGCTCGAGCCGCGGCCGCCAGGTGTGGAAGAGGCTCTGCGGGAGCCCATAGGGCGGCTGGCAGCGTTGCGCCCGAGGGGCCGCGTCGTATTGGAGGCCACGCTGACCGGTAGCGCTGGTGGCTCTGGGCTGCCGCAGCCCGCCTGCCGCAGTGCCGCGTGGTGACTTCTTGGCCGGTGCAGAGATGGGAGCGGCTCCCCAAAGGCCGGGCCCAGGTGGCGGGTGTCAGTAAGGATCCTGGCGCGCCGCAATGGATGCGTTAATGATATTGGCTGCTCACCCAAAGCTGGGAGCTTTGTCAGCACGAGGGCGGCTGAGATGTCCTGCAGGAGGGGGTAGGGCAGCCGTCACTCGCTCTGGCGGCTATAGCTTGCTGTGCTCCCTGCGGCAGTGCGGTGCCTGCAGTCCCACGCGGGGCCAGGAGCCCAGCCGGCCGCCCGTCAGCACCCCAGCTAAGGCGGCCATTGCTCTCTCCTGCTGAGCAACGTGTGGGCTCCCTACTAAAGCTCCCCTTCAGCTACAGCGTGCTGCTAAAGGTGGCTGGGAGCAGGGCGCGTGGTGGTGCTCGGGTGTGGTGGCTTTCCCGGGCTCGCCAGGCTTTCTCTATGCAGGCAGAGGACCGTACACAGCCCTGTTCGTCCGTCCCGTCGAGAGGCAGTGAGTACAGTGCTGGGGGGCTCTGCTAGTCCTGCTCCGTGTGGCCAGGTGAGTGAGCCCACAGGTCCTGCTGCTCTGTGATCCGTTCCTACCCCTCCTACAGCTGCCCATCGGAGCAGGGGTGGGAGATGCAGGGCCGTGTGCCCATGGCTCTCGTGGTGATGCATGGATGCAGGTGAACAGCAGTGGCCTTCTGCTGGGTGTGGGCGCCCGGACTATCACTGGGGTGCATCTCCACATCTGGGGGAATCATGGTGTCACAGCGCCCAGCCGGCCTGGCTTCAGGAGAGGAAAATCACGTCTCGCTCACTGAGCCCCTTGAACATGTGGAGGTTTGTGAAGGCAGGTAGTATCTTCTATTAGAGCGATTGGTACAGCTGGAAAAAGCGGACAAGCCTTCGGGCACAGACACGCTGCGTGTATGGCTTTTTCCAGCGGCATCAGCGGGTCTCATAAAAAGTTATTACTCTGCCTACAAACCACGCGTCACTGGATCATCACAGCTGCTTAAAAACGGCGGCAAGAGGCGTTAAGAGCGCTCTCGGACACGCCGCCTTTTATGCCTGCATCCAGCCCGCCGCTCCCAGCGATGCCGGCCGGGGAGCAGCTTCTGGCCGCCGCCGCAGAATTAACGGGTGCCGGCTGAAGGCGGCGCGGGCTGTCAGGCGGAGCAGGAGGGCCGGGCAGGGGCGGGCCCCGCTGCCGGTTGCTAGGGACGCGGGGCGGGCCGTGCTCCGGAAGCGGCGGATGGAGGCAGAGCGGGAGCGGGCCGAGGCGCCCCGCCGCGCGGGGGTGAGCGGGCCCGGGGCGCTGCCGGCGGGCGGGAGGGTGCTGCCCTCAGCGTGGCGGCGGGCGGGGGTCGGTGTTTGCTCTCCCCTACGGCTCTCCCGTGGTCCTCCGCGGTTATGGCCGCCCGAAGCCGTTCGTGTCGGTAACCGTGTGCCCTTCGCTCCTTCGCGTTTCCCCTTGTGCCACAGGTGCCCAGGATGGGCCGGCGGGCTCGCCAGGCGCTCTTCTCAAGCGAGAGTCTCAGCGGGAAGAGCTCTTCTGCGTCCACGGGAGAGGTGGGTGTCCCTCCAGAGGTCCTGTCTGTGTGCCCCACGGGAGCTTCTTGCCTTCCCTCGTTACATCCTTACCCGTCAGAATTTATCCTTAGAGCTGGACCCACGTGTCTGCCCTGCCCCTTCCCTTGTGCCGCCTTTGGCACCACGTGTAGGTTCACACAGCTGTTCAGTGGGGCCGTGGTCCCTCACAGTGAGGTATGGAGTAGTAACAAGCAGACTGGGACCTCTTCCTCCCACACGTGCAGGCGTACTGTTTTGTTCCAGTGTTTCACCACCCATGAGAGCAAGGCAGAGTACGGGTAAGCAGGTACTTTTTTTGTGTGTTTGGCTTATTCAGGTGCCAGAGTACAGTTTCTGGTGGTTAATATCGAACTTGTGCAGCAACACAGTTTTTCCTTTCCTCTGCTCATATGCTATTAAGGCCGTGTTAGGAGCTGGCTTTGCAGCACGTGAGGCTCTGTGATAATCTGCAAATTCATTTCCCATTTGACTTTAGAGAAAGACTTTTGTTCAGAGTCTGTTCTCGTCAGTACCTCTTCAAAAAGTAGAAGGCTGCCTGGAACCCTTCTTTCACAGGAGGATGAGGCAACATCCTATAATAACCAGGAAGATAAGGGCTGAACCTTTTGATTCAGTCTCTTGCTTAGTGCTGCAATTGCTCAAATTCTACCTAGCAATTAGTTTGCTAGGAAGTCCTGATGGGAGATGCTAGGTCTGTTCAAAGCAAATGGAGCTCTTTATGCATTTATTTTGGTAATACAAAAAACTGAAATAACAATGGGACCCATAGGAAAAGAAAGTCTTAGGAGCAAGCTGGTAGGGCAAGCAGGTGTTAACGTTGGTTTGCTTCCAGGTGAGGGTGGCTCACTCTAATTGTTCACTCACCACAATTGGCTGTCCTCTTTATGGGCTGATTTTCTGCTCAGAAAGAGAGAGAGGCATGTGGTAGGGGTACAGCTGACCCATTGTAACTTACTGTGGCTTGTAACTTACTGCGGCTGTGTTTAGTGTGGCTCACGTCACAGTGTTATAACTGCTGTGGAGAGATCATAAAGGTTCCAATCCCTGGACATCCCTGGAGTGGAATAAGAAATAGAATCTTTTGACTGAAGGCACTGGGTTTTTCAGCAGCAGAAGGGCGAGGCCTTCCACACCTTAAACACTTCAAATATGTTATTACTAGATCTTAACCACCAGGAAGAAAATTGTGTCAGTAGTCTCCCTTCAGACAGTTCTATGTTTGCTGTTAACAGAAAACCTTGGAACTCCTAGAGAAGAGACAAAATGTGCTGTATCTTCAGCCTCTTTCTTTGCTCTGGAATTGGAAGCCTTTCATACGTGGCCATGGTTGGTACCAAAAAGGCTGTTTAATAGAACTAATATTGTGTTTTCCTTCACCCTGGACTGGCAACTGCCTTTTACTTTTCTGTAAGCTTGGCTTGTCTCAGAAGTGGTGGGGTCAACTGGTACAGTGGGTGTCTCATTCAGCCAGCTGGTCTTGAAAACTTTTCAAGGAGTATTACTAAAACTACAAATAACAATAAAAAAAACAACCCACCCTATTTTTCTTTACTAGGACTGACTAGTGGAGGAGGCCCCATGTAATGTCAGCCCAGCAGGTTTTATTCCTGTTAGTGATTTTGAAGATGGAGATTTGCTCTAAACCTTTGCTGTATTGACTCTCTCTAGGGAAGTTTCCCATCTGGGATAGTGATTCTGTCTTTGGTTGTATGTCAGGGTTTTAGGACTGTTTTAAGAGTCATCTTGATTTTTATTTATTTTAATGTTTCTGTCAGTCCATTCGGCCATCAAATCTCTGATGTAAACACCTCACTTGTCCTCACGTTCTGATCTTTTCTTGATGCTGATAACCACTCTGGATGTGTGTTGCAGTCAGAACAGCTTGCTTGAAGGAAGGAGAAAGTGTCTGTCTGTCCATGTTTTTGGACTTATTACAAGGAAATCACTTTGTGGAGTGAAGAACTCATTTAACATAATTAAAAAGTTCTTTGTTTTGAAGTCAATAGGCAAATCTTCTGACTTAGTGTGCAGATTTTATCAGATTACCACTGATCTCTTGTTGACCTGGACTCCGTCTTCGAAAAGAGACGTCAAACAATGATGCCTCTCATCAACTGTCGGTCTTCTTTCACAAATGAGTTGTGGAAAGCTGTTCCCTAGGACATAACTGCAATCTCTTGTGCCTTGTAGCCCATTATACATCCCCCAAGCTCTGTAAACCAAGGTGATATCTTAGTATTTTTTGTGTGCCTGTGGTGTATATGCATTGTTCGCTCTTCTACAATAAATTCTTGATCTGAAGTAGTCTCTGATTCCTCTGGCAAAATCTGTATTTGATAATTCCCGTTCCTGTGTGAAATAATCTGCATTACCTTAAAATTCAGACACCTTGAGGAGCTCGATAAGGGTCATAAAGCTGACAGTTTGCCATCTAATGTGCAGAGCATTCCTGTCTTCTCAGAAGGACAAGTACCAACAAACAACAGTGCAGCTATGTACTATTTCAAGAGGCAAGAAGGAACATGATTATTTGCTGTAATTGGTGCGATCTGCATCCTCCTGCAACAATGGCTGTGCGTGTTCCTGGCCTTTAGAGCTCCTTGGCAAATTAGCAGGCACTTCTTGAGCACCCAGGGGAGTATGCTGTAAATGGGAATTCCTAGAGATAAATCTACTCTCTGCGTGCCAGAACTCTGCATTTCAAACATTCGTTTTCTACCCATTTTCCATTGGGAGGCCTTTCCCATCCCCTGGCTCGCTGCGTTACTTTTTATTCATCTTGATGCTATCGGGTTTCTGGCAAAATGGGACAGATTCGAGCTGGTCGTGTTATTTGTGCAAAGGGAGGGGCAGATGATATAATGAGATCTGTTGAAGATCTTTGTTCTCGCATTCCACCAGGACTTCTGGATGCTTGTCTAGAATAAAAGTCAAGTCTTTTTCCTGGCTGTAGCACTGCTGCATCCAACTGCCTGAACAGTGGCTTGATGACATTCACCAAAATAAGCTATTCAGCCAGGTTCAGAGCTCTTAAGGAGATTGATTTGGAAAGCTGAGTGGAAAAGCCTTCCGTTTAAATATATCAGCTTTTTTTTTTTTTTTCCTTTTCTGTGTTTCCTCTCAGCAGGAGTGAGCTATTTGTTGTTCCATAAGAAATCAGTATGCAGAAATATTTTTGTGTTACTCTGCTTGCACAGTCAGTTTTCTCTTTATCCTACAGTGGAAAGGCTCCCTTGGGACTTTGTTCAAGACTTCCTTGGGTTTCTGCTCTTAGAAACTCAGTGTGATGTTGTCAGTGTCTTCCTTGCAGTGCTTTGTAGATCCTGTGTAGGTGCTGCTTTGTGTAGGCAGTGCACCAGCGTAAAGGATGAGGTTTACCAGGCTGTGCTGGAGTCTCTCCTTACAGGTAGGACGAGGGTCTCTTTCACATAATGGCATCGAAATTCCCTTCTGGTTTTCTTCCATGTTTCACCCAGGCCTCGGGAAAGGCTCTGTGCTTTCACTTCTGAAGGTATATTCTTCCCTTACTGCCGTACCTGTTATTTGTAAGCATGCCTATGTAGTTGTAGTCCTTGAGTGACAGTTAAAAATGAATATTTCTATGCTGCAAAGATCTTACATGGGCAAGTGCACAGACAAAACCTTGAACTGCCTCCACTGCCTGCTGGGCAGATGTTCCCACAGGAGTGTTTTACAGAGCAGCTCTTTGGACTTCTACCACCCATGCCCTGGTAGTGGCTTCTGGCTGCATTCTTTAGGCTTCATTTAAATAGGACTCTGGTTATCTAACCCAAGCAGATAAACAACTGCGCATCAGTTGCTGAAGATGAAACCCAGATGGAAGATGGCTTAAAAAAAGTGGTTATTTAAATGCTTTTTTCAACATGTCTTGTCAGGCTGTATTTCCTTCAGTGTGACTGTGAGTCCTGTACCACCTGGGATCTTCACATCCAGAGGAGCTTGGGTCATGCCGTGCCCTGCAGAAGCCTTTCTGCTGTTAGATACAGGAACAAGGAGCCCCTGGTTCACAGATACACAGTTCCAACAGATTTTATTGATTAGGTCTGTCTGGTTTCATTTACACTGCTCTCTGATATGGATGCTTCTGTACTTTGCTGTCCTAACCTGCGTGTAGCTTCCCTCTGTTCCTATATCATAAGACCCAAGGCAGCACACAGGCTAAGTGAACTCAGGTAACAAAATATTTTAATCAGAGATGTATTTATAAATTGCATTACTTCCCTTCTCCCCAGGAGAGATGATGCAGTCCAGATAAAGGTCGGCTAAGTTAGAATAGTGGTTCCAGCCCTAGTCCCCATACCGGGTTGTGGGAAACCTATAGTTTCTCTCTGAATGATTCTGTTATATCTTGGATTGCGTAGAGATTACTGGGTTCTTAAAGTGCCTTCTCCTTGCATTTGATGCCCAACAACTTGTAGTTGCTGTGCTGGTTCTGGCAGTGTTCGTCACAAAGATTCTCAGCCAGTTCACAAGTTTCACAGTGATTAACAGGCTGCTTTTTGTAGTTGTTCATCTGCCCCATAACTAAGCCATTCCCTGATTCAGTAGGGTTACCTAAAGTTCACGTACTTGTGCAACACTAGGGCTATCTCAAAAGCTAACTGCTACAGCTACCACTACCAGTGGAGAATCTGACTTTGCTCAGAGTGGCTCCTGATAAAGGGTTACAGCCAGCTGTGGTAAATACCCCCCAGCATGATGGCTTCAGCATCTTTTCTGGACTGACACAGTTGCAGAGTTTGGCCATTCAGATCTTTCTAATGGCCCTACATGAATGGTATGGGCTATGTGAACTAAGTTTTTTCCATTCTTGCTATTATTGTAGCGTTTTTGTGTTTGGCTTTTTTTCCAGTATTTCCTTCAGTGATCTGATTGCTGTCCACCTCTCCTGCCTTTGCAGTAAAACAGGCATGCTTTGTGGTATTACAGGTTGCATATGCATAAATGCCTGCAGATATAAAATCTTACAGTAGTGCGATCATCTCTGTACTTCGTTCAGGCGATTAAGGTTGCATAGCACGTGCTGCAGGACAATCGTTCATGTCAACCTTCAAGCTATTTTGTGCAGTTCCATAGTTTTTCCTTTTAACTTCTTTCTCTTTTCCCCTCCTTATCCTCCTAGGATGAAGACCCTGAGGAAAAGGCTGACCATGTAAGACTAGAAGCTTTTTAGGTAGACACTGGCTTCTCTGAAGGGGTCCAGTAAGGCTAAACTGGTGGGCCTGGGGGCTACCATAAGGGAGCACTCTAGTGACAAAGAGTAAGACAAAGTCATGCCTGAGATGCAGTGTTTCTCCTGCATCTTCTGTTCCTATTGCTGACAATTTTTTGTCTTACTGTCTGATGGCTACTCTGACCAGCTGCGGCTTTGTGCGCTCAGGTCACAGACCTCCGTGTGGCCATTGAAAAGGCATTCTGTTTTCATTTAAAAATAAGGACGGCGTTTAGCTGACGGAGTACAGAACCTGTCTGAGCCTACGTGTGCTGTCCACTATGTTTAGCCTACTCCCACAACACGAAAACTTGTTGTAGGAGATTATGAAGTCTCACTGGTGCCCCAGAGGAGAAGGCCATCCAGCAGTAGCAGGATTGTGAGCTTGTGTATTTCCTGTGTTTCCTGGCTAGAGTAGCGCTTTGTATATGTTAATATTTAAAGCATCCTTTCCCATACTCTGATTCTTTCTGCTGAAGCACTAACTCTGTAGTAGTAGTGTACTAGATCCACTCAAGAAGTTTGGAGCCCAAAAAACTAAAGCTGTATCACGCATCTCATTAATTCTGGCCTCAGCAGGGCTTGGTGGTTGCAAGAGTTTAGGACTATTCACTTTTCTCTTGGTGGTGCTAGGGATGATATTGCAGGAAAGATCCACTGAATTTATTCATCAGTGACAGATGCTTCAGGAGGGAGGTGTCCCTGCCTATGGCAGGGGGTTGGAACTTGATGAACTTCAAAGGTTCCTTCCAACCCAAACCATTCTATGATTCTGTGTCTTTCCTCTTGCCCACAGTAGAGCTATCCCCAGAGCGCTTTTCCAAAACTCAGACAAAGAAACTTCCCACAGATGGATATTGTTTTGGGAGCTACTTACCCAGTAGATTTTTTTTCCTAGTAATTGTCTTAAACTTTCTTATTTATATATTACCTCAGTGAACTCAGTCCTTACAGTTGCTTCACTGGAACTAATTCCACCTTCCATGCGTTGCCCTAATTCATCGCTTCTGAAGAGCTGCTGTACTGAGTGGTGGCTGGTCACATGCTGCAGGCACCTTCTTGCTCCTGGCTGCACAATTTCATTAAAACAGCTAAACTGATTTCCACATGAACAATTGTTATTGCTTCGGGGGTATTGTGCAATAGTGCCTGGCAAGGAGAGTTTCCTTAGTATGAAGCGATCCCCTCTCTGAAACCACTCCTATCTGGGTAACTCGTGCACACTTTATTCAAGCTTGTGCTCTTAAGCAGCATAGTCTTGCTTGAAAGTATTTTTCCATTTGTAAATGCCTGTGAAAGGTAACAAAATGGTTAACTGAACATTCATAAATCTGACTGATCAGTAGTTTGCTTGTAGCTTTTAATACTTACATTTTTAAAATGCCTACTAACTTCTATTAATTGTATCGTAGCTCTCTTTCAAGACAGTTATTAGCAAAACTTTCTAAGTGTGACTCAAAACTGTTTAGTTGCAGGATGTCTCTCCCTTAGTCATTGCCTGGCCAAGCTGAAATACTTGGCTTCTTGAATCATGTCCGAAGTTGGCCCTTTTGTCCCCCTGATGGCTCATGTAACCCTTCTCTGAACTCCCTTTGGGCTGTGCTGAGTGTTACAGGCTAAACTCTTTCTGGATTTGGTCCCTTTCCTCTTGCTGCTCTGCAGTTTGTGGCTGTCAGAATATCAGCAAGTACCCAGTTGGTGCCGTTGATGTGAACGTACCTGCTGAAGTCCTGCCCTCCAGCCAGCTGCCTGCTCAGAGACTTGTTTTGTATCCCCTGGCAAACCACTCATCTCACATCTGAATTTTTGCCTGTTGAGTCACTCATTTGTCTGTGCCTTCCAAGGCTGCCTGGGACATCGAGCCAAAAGCTGCAAGGCTGATCAATAATATAAGAAAAGGGTGTATCCTAATATCTTAGTTAATCTGCAGAGGCAGAATAAGCAGGAGGACTATGAAAGTGTATGGGAGCCAAGATTTTTTCTGGATTCTCTTCCCAGCTTTGCCACAGATTTGCTTTGTAGCCTCGGAGAAGTCCCTTCTCCAATTTGCTTTAGTCCCTGTTTAAACAAGGGATAGAACTTCATGTAGGAAAATGGTGGGGATTCTCTAAACACAAATCCACAGAAAGATGCCTTACCCTCATAGCAGAATCAGTATTTTAGCCCATTTGTAGGCCCCTACTCTGTGTAGTATGCAGATGATGTCAGATGGGGCTGGGAATTGGTTAAGGTGGTAGAAAGTGGCTGGGAACTGCAGTGTGTGTGAAACCCTGCTGTTCTGTGGAGTTCTGGCACCTCTCAGAGCCATGGGAGAGCAAGTCCTTGCACCATCTTGGTGCTTTGGAGCTGTCAGTGGCAGAGCAGGACTCTTTTCTTCAGGGACCACTAGGGATGGAGGTGTTAATTTTGATGTTGAAGCCACGTGTTTCACACACAAATTCAGAGTTCAAACTTGCCATCACCTTTCCAAGCTGGAAGATACTGATTTTATTGCCGCCTTCTTGTTCATCAAATCATGTTTCCTGCTTCCCTACAGAATATTATATATATATATATATATATATGTAAAAAATGACAAAGATACGAGCTGTTCTGGGTCTGAGAAGGCTCTCATTCCCTTCTCTTGAAGCCACTCTGCTTTGCAGAAGGGAACTGGAAGCTATCTTGGGCTGCAGTAAAAGATTTTCTAACTTGAGGCTACAACAGTTTGAGCAGACAGACATCTGTTCTGGGACTAATGAATCCAGTTGGGACCTTATCCTATAATTTTGTTTTGGTAGACCTGCCATAGGTAGTCCTGAAGTCCTTTTGGGGGGAGAACATCTGATTTTTGACCCCTAACTAGGCGGTTGCTGACATCTGTGCCTGCTAGTCACTCAGCTCCTAGCTGAGTGGTGACATGCTTTAAGGCAACAACTGCAAAGGGGAAATGAGGATCTGACTTCTCCAGAGGGACAGCCAAGTCCTTCTGTAGTTCTGAATTCCAGTGCTTTTAAAACGTTTTGAATGGGAAAAACTGGGCAGTTGCTTTTTAGGTTAAGAAGACATTTCAAGAACAAATGTTTTCAATAAATGCTTGTTGGAGGAACAGCTATCGAAGTTTTGAGTCGGTGAAATATGAAGCCAATTGCAGAGCTCTGTTGCTGAGTGACCCAGTTTGGTGACGTTATACATTTGCAACCTAAAATACAGTGCAGATGACACAGGGACCCCCTGATGAGAAGCAACCTGTGCCAGCTGTGCAGTGCTGAGCTGTTGCACAGCGTGGTTACCACAAGTAACTAAAGCTAGACTGTTTACAGAGTGGAGCTGACTCACGTAGATCCTGGTTGCAGGTGTGTCTGCACCTGTGGTATAGACATGGCCTTGGGCTTTGTATGATCAGGGCCTTTAATCAGAGCAGTGTTTTTCTAACCCAGTTCTTATCCGAACACAGTGGTTGGCACTCAACTCCAAACTCATTCCGTTGTCTGATCTGGTCTCAATCTGCCTCGCAGGCACTCCCCAAGTGGTCTTCCCCACGTTTCTTGCCCATCACTTAGAAATGTGAGGGTCCAAACATTGGATGCAGTCATCCGTGTGCTTACTGGGGGACTTTAGTTACGCAAAAACGATGATGCTGTTTTAGGCACTGTCCAGCCACTCTAGTCCAGAGAGTTAGTGACTGAAAAAGACACGTATAATTGTAATGAGGCTTCTTAAAGCCCTTTCTGGATCAGTGACTTGCATGACAGTAAGATGTAGAGAATTTTGGTGAGTGACTGGGACAAAAAGTTCACATCCCTAAGACTCTGTAGTTGTACTGCATTGCTTTTTTCTCCAGCATCCTGCTCTTACCTGTGATCTTCAGCTTGTAGAAGAGCTCTCACCAGAGGAAAGCTTCTTTTTTTTTGGGCATGGTTTGTTGCCAGAGTTTTGCCTTCTTAGGCATTTAGCTGGGAGTGGGATGGCCTGGCACTAGATAGCTGACTGGCGTTTCTGAGAACCTGGGAGAGTTCTCGAAGGCAGAATTTCCTGTAGCTCGTGTACGTTTTTAATACCCTCCCATTTGTGTGTTTGTCCTGGACTTGGGCTGAGTATGTCCCTGCGTGTCCTAGCCTCTGTCATCTGTTTGGATTCTTGCGTTATGCTTATAAACACACTCTACCATCATCCGACGCAGCACTGGCTTTTTTACCTGCTTCCTTCTCACAATGATTGCATCTTTTTCTCCAGTGGCCTTTCGGTTGCTTGTAGAGTTGCAGGACTCCCAGCCCGTTCCCGGGGACTGCTCAGCTGGAAGTTGGCCAGATTCTCCAGGAGGAATCTCAAAAATGCAGCTGAACTTCTGTTCCCTAATTAGGCCAACTTCCCCAGTGTGAGCCCCAGCACTGTGTCGGCCTGGAGCTCCCCAAGGCCTTGTGCTGCCTCTCTCCCATGTACCCCAAGTGCCTGGCTGGCAGGGTAGCTATTTTCAATTTCCTGAGGTTGTCTTGAACCTTTTGATGACATCTGTGCAAACAGCATTTCTAATCAGCCATGTTTCCCAGCCTTTCTAGTAGTGTCCTTCCTGCCAGGCCACCTTGATGTGGGTTATGGGCAAAACGTGAAAATTCCGTGGAAAACAATTTTACTATCAGCTTTTTCTTTTCTTTCCGCTCATTATTTCATGCTTCAAGTGCTCCCAGGCCCATCTGAAGGCAGCAGAAGAGTTGTAGGAGGGGTGTAGATGGATCTGAATATGTCTGTCAGTATACAGCACAAGGTAAAAGTAAGTGGGTTGAGAGATGTTTGCATCTTGGAGGGCTGGAAGGGGCACAGCCTTGTAACTGTGGCTTGTTTCTACCTGGTAATAATTTGCTCATAGAATCAGGTTGTGCAGTGTTTTCATGCAGAGGAGAGCAATAACTGTTGCGACAAGTGTCAACGGTTTACCGGGCTGGATCGGCCCGGTTCCGTGACGATTGGTGTGGGGGACCCGCAGACCCACGCCCCAGGAAAGGGGAAGGGGGAAAGGGAAAAGGGAAAAGGGAGATGGGCCTAGAAACAAAACAGCGGCAGCGATCTGAGGAGGAAAGCTAATTTACTAAATAAGATATCAGAAAGCAAAATAACACAATATAATACAATATAATTGGAATTGAAGCTAATAAATCAAAGAAAATGAGCAAGAGAGAGAGTGTCCGATAAACCGAAGGCCTTACGCTAACGCTGAAGGCGATACGGCAGCGAGCACCCACTGCTGAGTCGATCCCGAAGGAAAGAGAGTGTCCCGTGACCGCAGAGGGTTTTTATCTTTTCCCTCTGAGCGGAAAATACGTAAAAATGCAAAGCATCGCAAAGTCCTCTGGGGAATGTAGTTCTTCTCTTCTGAGACAGGTATATCAATGATCTATGGAGTTGGAGTATTAACTCTTTAACTCTTAATGCACTACATGTTGTTATGATGTGGAATACCAATACCAAAAATCATAAAACCATGACAACAAGTTAAGGTGTCAAATGCTGCAGTGTGACAGCTTCCCTAGCAGGTGCACACGCTACTTAGCCAGAGCTGACTGTTGTTTTAGGGAGGAGGTTCTTGTCAGCTGTTTAACAAGATGAGCTGTTCCTTTGCCTGCTGTGATAGATGTCAAAATATTTGAAGCCCCCCAAGAAATGTTTCCACCTCAATAGCCTTTTCTCTTATAAAGGAATGTCAGTGACTATGAGGAACGACAGATTGTGGAAGAAATGAGAATCTAGTGTTTTCTGTTAGACGTTTAAGATGTGCAGAAGTCCTTGGAGAAGATACGTTACTTCTACAGACTGTGAACGTGACAAAGAAGGCTTGGAGAGACAGGCCCTTTTTGCAAAAGTACGAGGCTTGAATGGAATTGGGAACAGAGCCCTTTTTGATATCGTATGTGCTCTGAGATGTGAGTAGATTGTGAATAGTTATGTGGCTGCTTAGAAGCAGCAGGGTTGTTTGACTTACAGCTCCTTAACGGGCAGCAGTCAGAACTAATTAGTGAGGGCTGTTTGAGAAGATCAGCTTTCCCTCAGTCAGGGAGCCTCTGGCAACTTGCTGGAGGAAAGGAAACTCTGCTCTGGCCATAATTCTTTCTTTTTGCTCCGTGGCCACTATTAGATGAAAAGAAGGTGCTTACATACCGTATAAAAGTATCACCATGTTTGCATATGGAGAACACAGATCTCACACGTTCTAAGGTGTACCGCATGAGAGAAAGATTGTGTGCCCTCTGTTGCGTACTGTCAATGTCATTTGAGTCCCTGCTTCCCTGCACGGAGTGCTTGCTGTTTCAAAGGAGTTGTCGTGTTGATGAAGATAAATTAATCCACATTTCCAGACCCTCCTGAGAATGTGAAAGACCCAGCATGCCCATAATCTGCCTGTATCATGGTGGTTCCCAGCAGAAACATCACTGGATCCTCCAGTTCATTGCTTCCATGAGGGAAGCAACATCCAGCCAACACCTTCCAAACTGCAGACATGAGCTGACAAGTAGCCTGGAAATTTCTGCCTTAATGGGGAATCCAGACTAGAATCCCACATCTATCTGATAAGAAAGAGCCTGAAGAAGGAGGTAGAATTTCTTCTTTAATGAAAGAGGGATGGGATTCAGGTACACTGAGCAAGGCCAGTAATTTTCCAAAGGGGAGATAAAATCCTGATGATGGTGGTAGTATGAAAGCATTGGTAAGAGCGCCTGGAAAATCCTGCCTTTGGGAAAATGGCACCAAACTGAATTTCTGAGAAAAAAATTAAGTAGGAGATACAGAACATGGCAGTGTGCCTGAAAAAAAGTGGGAGTCTGCGGGAAAAAAAGGTAGGGGAAATCTGGAGATAAAGAATTGACAACTCAAGCAGAAAAGCAAGCCACAGAGAACAAGTGGTTTGTTAGTGGTGTGAAACCAACTGAGTAGTAGGAGTTGAAAGAGAGCACTTTTGTCAGGAGCTGGTGGGTTCTCAGTGTTTTGAACATAAATGACTTTGGGTGCATGGTTTTGTACAATAAAACTCTTGCTTTTGATATAGCAGGTATTACCGACAGGTTCTGATCATTTAAAGTCCCCAGTTGTTTTCATCAGGATGACATATTCAGGAGCACATTTACTCCATGACAGAAGAACAGCATCTTTCATTTCAGCTCAGCTTCCTCTGGCATTGACATTCTTCTCACTTTCTGTGTCAAGCTTGCTTGCAGTTGCAACTTCTCTAACTGTGACCATATTACGGCAATGCACAACATTACATTCTCAATTGTAAATCACATTTCAGAAGTGGGAAAGGTAAGTTTATTTACTTGACAGAAGTGCTTGTGGCATGTGACCTTATTATGGCACTTTCCAGGCGCCTAACAAAGAAAAACTATTTATTCTCAGCTGACAGGTAACATTGCCTTTCCTGTTGCTAGTGCTCCTGTGGGCAGTTCAAAAAGAATTACCTGATTTATTGCAAGAGGAATAAAAGGGCTGTAGGTATATGTGAAGTGTTTGTCAGCGTCTGCAAGACGTTCAGGGCTGCCTGATGTGTATGATCAATGGGAATACTTTGTAAAACTGGGATGACATTGGAACCACCCCCCTGAGCACAGTGGAGTCGCATCCTGTGCAAGGACTGGGGCAGCCATTCTCACCACACTTCCATCTGAAGTGCCCGACTTAGCTCATCTTGGAGCTCAGGATGAGTTTTGGTGCTGCAGGAATTAAATTGCCAGTGTGCTGGCATGCCGTGGAAATGCTGTGTTTTCCCTCAGCCTTATGCCTTAAGTTCTTTGGTGACGTTTGTGTTCAGGGAGCAAGGCCTGCTGGCTACCAGGGCAATGCTGCAGGGGAAGGAGGGAGAAGGGATGCTTGCGTGGGAAGGATCAGTGTGGGAGGGAGTGTGTTTTTGAGGTAGGGATGTGTGTAATGGGAATAAGGATGTTTATGTGGGCACACACGCCCATATGTGGTGTGTTTTTCCCCCTTTTCCTGGGCTTTGGGTGTGTCCAGATCAACTGAATTCAAAATGCTCCTTTTTTGGCACTGTAGCCTCTTCTCTGGTTTGGCATCTTAAGAATCTGGGGAAATCATTTCAAGATCAGAAAACTCCATTCACTTGGGCCCCCAAAGGCTTCACATTCTGTGACATGGTCATTCCAGTCGACTGAGCTCTGTCCCCTGCGGATGAGCCCATATAAGGAGGCTGTTTCCTGCGTTTCACGCTCCCTGCCTGTCCCTCTGCCCTGCTGTGCTCCCTTTGCTGAAGAAAGTTGGTATTTTGGGACTGCAGCTCCTGCCTCATTCCTGCTCCCTGTTTATTTTTGGAGAATGACTATTTTTGCTCCTATCAGAGAGCTATGTGGGGTCGTGCCCCCTCCCTGCAGCAGGCAGTGGCTGCCCCTGGCAGGCTCTCTTCATTTCCCACACTCACAAACAGTGCTTCTGTTTCAAGAAATAAACATGGGAGACCCCTGCCATTGGGGGTTAGTTCAGTCCCTGCCTCATCAGTGACGAGAGACAGTTTGGCTTTGGCTCAGGTTCGACCCCACCTCACAAGCAAGCTTCCCTTGTCAGGTCTGAGATCCTCAGGAGTCACCCAGCCCATTCCCTTTCTTAATAAAAACTAAGGGAGCTGCATGTCCCCCTTCCCTTGCCCCAGCTCCTTTGCATTTACTGTGTTTTCCCAATTTTCAAACATTTTATTCAATTGTCATTTTTTTTTCTGATGGTTTCTTCATGAATTTGTGCAACTGGGCATTATAAACTGAAACAGCATGGGGAGTGGTGGAGTCACCATCCCTGGAGGTGCTCAAGAACTGTGTAGGTGTGGCGCTGAGAAACACTGTTAGTGGGCATGGTGGTGATGGGCTGGTGTTTGGGCTGAATCGTCTTAGTAGTGTTTTCCAACCTTAATGATTTCCCGATTCTGTGATGATCGGAAGCTGTAGATGCTGTATTTAAGTAGTCATCCACTGGGTTCACCTTGCTCCTAGTGCTTTCACCACTGGATGTTGTGCAGAACACCAAAGCCACTGCTGCATGAGTGCTTCAGGCAGGGGGCTGGGCCCCAAACTGCAAGAAGATATCAGGCAGCTCCCATGTGGTGGGCTTGGTACTTGGAAATTCCTGTTGTGAGCCCCAAGCTGAATTCTTGTTTTCTATTGCCATGCAGCCGAGTGCCACACAAGACAAAATAGCAGCGAGTGTCTATAAGTTTTGAGTGAATTTTCCCTTTAGCACCCCAGAGGTGGTGATTGGCAGGATTCATCTTGCCTAACTTTACAGGTCTTTGGTGTGGCTGTCATCTGACTTCCTATTCTAGTCAGTGAAAATAAAGCAGATCCCTCTGGGGAACAAATCCTCATCTAAAATAGTATGCCTAAAATGTGTGCTGACTGACTCGTATCCTAGCAAATGTGTAAAACGCGATGCTCCCAACTGAACTGTGAGCAGCTGTAGTGAAGGTGTTCCCAGTGAAGCATGCTCTGGAGAGCAGCACGACCTCTGCAGGTCACCTGTGCTTTGTCTCTTGAGCAATAAAGCATCAAAAAGCAATCAAAAGCATGCAAACCTGCAGCTTGTCAAGGTAGTAATGCACCTCCTGCTTACATAGACATATACAAAATTGTCTTAAATATCTCTTATTTTATGAATAAGCAGCATTTTAAGCATCATCTCTCCACCTGTTTGGTAAATTGTTACCTGAGTATGTGTGGAGCTGGGCTAAGAATTGACTTGACAGGAACTGGCTGTAAAGTTTCTCTTTTCTTTATTGAAGGAACCACCACCGAAACCCCCACGCCGGCAAGGAGGCTGGGCAGTTGATCCTGTACTGGCACCTACCAAGTGAGTACTCACCTGTTTCTTTATTAAGGGGGCTTCGGCATGGGTTAACTCAACGTCACTGTTTGGACTTCACTATTGCAATAGAATAGTGCAGAAGGCACTGGAAAAGTTCTTTCTGTATCTTGCAGTTGGTGTCTCCGATATTCTTGTAACTCCTTGAAACCATCTGAAGTATTGTTCTTGCTTGGTTCCACTAGCAAATGCTCTGTGTAGATTGACCTGTCTGGGCTCTGAAGTGTGTATACATCGCTGCCTGCAGGAGGCAGTGTATTCCTCACCTGGTGTAGTCCAGGTGGGATTCCTGGATGAAGTCAAGACCATATTAAGGATGTTAGATACAGAAGCTGGGGGGTGGGATTTGATTGCCTGCATCCTTTCCAGGAGGGTGACACATGATAGTGACCCACTGACAAGTGTGCAATGAACTGTTCAGGATTTAATGATAATCCTCAATGGTAAAGGTGAAATTTGTTAACGTTTGTGTGTGTATGGGCTTGTGGTATAATGGAGATGATCAGAAAGAAGAGATGGAAGAAAGAATTATTCGAATTGTAGAATGTATGTTGAAAATTCTGATTCTTATGAAAGACACCTTAACGAAAGGGAAATACCTGGATATGTAATAGGATGGTTATCAGAACTAAGGGACAGTTCAGACCAAGAGGAGATTGCAATCTGTTTGTTATTTATCAAGCTGTAAAATTACCTTGGAGTTACAGTTGTTATTCACAGAAGTGAAGGGCTCTGCTTGTATATATTAAGGGTTATAGTAAGAGTGCATGTGTCTGAACATGTGCTTTGGAGACGCTCTGATTATGTATTTTTCATCCTGGACCTTGAGAATGGGACAGCACATCCAGAGACGTGTTACACAGTCAGTATTTCCTGGGAGCTGGGAAAGGTGGTCTAGAAAACAGTACTTTTCTGGGAAAATTATGGCTCTTTGTTTGTCTCTGAAGAATAAATCAGCTCTTTGTAGAATCAAGCTGAAGCTTATGGAAATGTGATAGCAGAGAACAAGGGTGAATTGCATTGCTTAGGAAAAATAAATCATGTAATTGGTGGCTACGTGAGGGACTGGATGGGAGCTAATTCAGTTATTCAGAGCTGAGCCTAATGTGCCCTGAAGGACAGTGCTCAGGTTCTTAATGTAATGGCATGGTGCTATGTGCTGCTGTAGGATGTTTTCCATGGTTTAACTTGAGCCTTATCTGATAGATTTGGAAGAGTAGTTATCAGCAGTTCTTCTCCAGCATCCCAATTGCATGGATAATGGATATACCAGGTTCTTGGAGTAAATGCTTCTGTTAGGTTGGAAGCAGAACAGGAGCTAGGGGGCTGCAGAGTGTTCTAACCGTAAGACCCTGCCCAGTGGGATGTAAGATGAAGACGTGCCCCTTGCTCATTCATGCATACAGTATTGTGTCATACCTGACAGTATTCTCTTTCTTTGTATTAAGAGCTTTTATGGAATAAATTTTATGAAGAGAAGGTTTGCTCTGACGTTCTTTAGTTGTAGAAGGGATGAGGCTTTTGTACAACTCTTCCCCTGTCATTCCTTTCCTTCAGCTGCAGATTCTCGATAGGCTGATCTCTTTTCCTTTCCCTCAGAGAAGCCTGAGATGCTGGCCTGTAAAGCTGTCCTTGCGACATATCCCAGAGTTGAACCTTCATGTGAAAAGTCTGAGTCATTGGCTGATGTCATACCAGTGTTGCTGTAGCTTTCTTGTTTCTGTTTTCTCAGGCTTTATCTCCCCACAGCTTTTCTGCCAATTTGACTCAGTTTGGAAGACCATCAAGTTGTTCACCGGGGTAGACATAGATACTCTAGAGAAATGTGCTGCTTTTAACATATCTGATGTAGCTATAAGTACTCTTATGACAGTGTAACAGCCTACACTTGGAAGTATACTGCTTTAAGTAATTTTATTTAAGCAATTTTATGTTCTGTGATATTTCGCTTATAAAGTGAGGGTGAGCAGAGTGGCTGCAGTTAGATTCTCTGTGTTGCATGAATATATTTTGGGTCAGATAGGATACTGCAGCCACTTGGGAAAGTCTTGTCTCTGTGTACTGTTCTCTTCCTCACTCGAGGTATAAGCTTTTAGCTCTGTTTCTGATAGGTTCAGCCAGTTGCAACTGTATTCTCACTGCTTTCACTGCAGAGATACTTCAACTCTTTTTTTGCTGTATTTCTAGTTACAAGTTTTATCAGTTTGAAGTGATTAATTGAAATTGTTCTCTGTGTTTACATTGGGTACATGTTAGAGTAGAATTTCATTTGCAGTGTGTTTTTTCTGTTTTTCTACCTTTGCTGTGCCCTCGTCAGCCCTTACCCATCCAGCTCTTGTCATACAAAGATGAACCTCCAAATATTTTCAGCATCTTGCTGATTCTTTCCATTAGACTTGTGCTTTCTCAGACTATTGCAGGATAGGAAGAGGAGGAGATCCCATAAAGTTTTCTAATCTATAATTAATTTTAAAATTAATTTGCACAGATAGTGTGCAAGGAAGATGTAATTTTGTCACAATTTCCCATTCTGTTTACAAGTGTCAGATATTAAAGTCCAAAGAATCATCAAAGTGCTGTCCTTTTCTCTTGGTCTTAAAAAAATTTAAAAAAAAAATGTTTTCTATAAGTCAAGCATGGAGCAATTACTTTGGACTCCCAACGCCTCTGTAAAACAGTTGGCATTACTAGGAGTCCTGTTTTGCTGATATGGGTAACAGTGAGGACTATAGATAAGCATCTGAGCAAATCCTCAGACTTGCCCTCTGACATCAGCAAAAAAAATGGTGCAAAGCAATGACACAAAAATATTTTTTTTGCTTACGGGGCTCTCTGCAACTGAATGTACTGTACGTTGTTTGGAGAGAAAAGAGCAGTTCTCCGTGAGAAGAGGCAGTCCCATTGCTGCCCCAGCAGTATTCTAGCCCCAGTGTTACAGGAAAGAGAACCAACTGAAAACCAAGGCAGCTACTTGGAGCCTAGTACCCTGCTGACATTACGTAAATAACAGTAATTACAGATGGTTTTATGCTAGAGAAGCATCGCTTCAACCACTGGATGGAGCTCAAGTGCCATTCTGAAAGCTGTACTGATTTCCTTAATAACATCAGTGTTGACATTTGTGTCAAGCAAAGCAAAGGTTTTATTGTCAGGTTATCTCATGCTTTGGAAGGAAGAAACACAAAGTGCTTGCCAATGGGAGAAGGAAAAAGAAAGTCATTTTTGCATATTGGTGGGGATTTGACAAAGGAGAGATGTTTCGAAGACCCATTTAATTCCAGCTTCTGCTGATCTCATCTGTCTGACTTATATCTGACTTTCCTTGTAGAATTGATTTCATTTTTCTTCCTGTAAGTATGTTTTTTTGTTTGTTTGTTTGTTTTTTGATCCCCTGTGTCTCCTTTCTTCCACACAGATTGTGGCATTTTAGCAACAGGTGCTCCAGCCATAACTGAAATTTCTTCTGGCTTCTCGGTCATACAGGGCTCATTTAGGTGAATGACCAGAATGCTTTAGAGCAGATGTGCTGGTAAAGCATCCAGCAGTGCTTTTCGCAGGAAGACAAATATCAAGGCCCTGTAAGAAGGAAGTGGATGCAGTTGGGGTGACCTTTAGGGCAGAACGGCATTGATAACTCAACCTTTGTGTAGACATCACTTCGGGCTCTGGATGTTGGACAGTGGTGAGATTGCACCCTGGAGCTGGAGGAAAGTTATTTAAGAGATTAAGGTTTTTTATTATTTAAGGTCTCTAGAGGTAACTAAAGTTAAAAACCTCCTGTTTCAAGAAGATGGGCTTAAACTATCCTGTGTTCTATCTATATAAGATGACCCTCAAGAGTGCCTGGTTTATAGAACCTCTGTCCATCCCTGTCTTGCAAGTGGGAGTAGTAAAGTGCTCACATGTTTCTCTATCTGACATGGCAGGGAAAAGCTTGTGTCATTGTATCTGCCCTCTACTCCCAGTCCAGCAATGCTGAGATAAATCTTGGGCTAGGCTTTCCTATGACACTGCCGTATAAGGAGCAGATCCAAGCTCCTGGCAGTGGTGAAGACAGCAGACTCCCTCTGCATCTTGCCGCCCTCTGTGAATGTCTTCAGTGATGTGAAGAATACAGGCACAAAGGATTGAGGCTACCAAGTGAGGGGGCACAACTGAGAAGGAGAAGATAGAAAAGGAAGTCTGATTAAGTTTTGTCTTGAAGTGTCTGTTTTTGGGTTTGTCCCTGCATTGATCTGCAAGGGAATGAGGCAAGTAATAGCCCCTTGGGGACCTTCAGGACTTTCCTCTCAATGTCAGCCGTCATTTTCAATCACCCTCTCCCTCCCAGCCATTAATTTTGGCCCAGGATCATGGGGACTTGTCCATCTATCACTCCTAATTGACACTAAATGATCTGTCAGTTTATTGATGAACGGCAGGAGTGGAATTGTCACAATATATTTTACTTTCTAACAACTCCTCCTGACAATTTTACCTTGTCCATCTCACTCTCCTCACATAAATCTCCATTGGCCTCTCATTCCTTCTCTTGGGCTGTTCTGGTGCCAACCGCCTCCACGCCATCGGCACGCATCAAGGACATCAAGATGGCGGTAAGCTACAGTGTGCAGGCCTGAGGTGGGTTTTTTCTTCTCTTTCTTTCTCCCTCTTTTTTTTTTTTTTTAATAAGCTGGATGTTCCAGGAATGCTAACAGGCTCTTGTCCTCTTGTCCCTCCGTGTCATTGCTGGGGTGAGCTCTCCTTGGTGTTTCTGTTTAGACTCAGTAAAGATAACTGGCAGAAAATTGAAACTCCCTTAAAGACAAAAGAGTCATCTGAGAATCCCTCAGTACCATCACTGTGATGGGGGATTTTTTCCTTTTAATCCTGTACAGTGTGACTAGCAAGGTTCCCAGCAAAAGGAGAATGCTAGACTTATGCCCATACCTGTGTCTTTTACAGTGCCCCGAGGAGCCAGGAAAAAGAGTTGGGCTTTTGTCTTTTTTTTTTTTTTAAGCTATTTTTCTGCTTATTTTCTTCTTTATTAGTGAAGTTTTCTTTGTCTTTTTACTGACAAACACTGGACAATTGAAGAACTGTTCCCTTAAGAACTGGAAAATGGAGCCTGCACAACAAAAGCAGGATATTTGACAGCACTACATGGTAGCAGTCCATGTAAGCTGCTGAGGTGGCAAAGTGTGGTCAGGGTGAAGTGTCTCAGTTTTTTTGATTGAGGACAAAGCATCTCCCTTCCTTAGTTCTCCGCATCTCCAAGGAATTTATTAACACATCCAGGGAAGAACATACTTGCTGTCCCAAATAGTTTGGGCTTAAAGAAGCAAAGCTCTCTTGAAGACCACATGCAACTTCAAACTCTTTTGTATTTGTCAAAGCCAAGGCTAAAAACTTGTCTGGCCTATTTAGGTCACCTCTAAATTGACTGTGAAGTCTGGCTTAATGCAGTTTACCTGCAGAAAGAGAACTAAGGTGACCCTGATCTACTTGTTTGCCCCTATTTCCCCGTTTCTCCCCTTTTCCCATATAGCCGCTCTACTGTTCTCAAGTTCTTAACCCAAGTTCTTTAGATACCTTTTTTTTTTTTCAGAAGATGTGGCTCTCAGATGACAGCACAATGTGGCACTTATACTTAGTTTGTCTGAGTTTGTATGTTTGTTTTTTAATATAATGTTTTTAGTGACACAAGTGAAAAGACTTTGGTCAAGTCCTTCAGAATTTGGAGCTTGCTTTCTGTTGTGGGATTTAGGGGAAGCAAACAAACAAAAAGCAAGCTTCTTTGTATTCTAGTTCTTTTTCCTTTAGCAGTCAGATTTTTTGTAATCATGCATATCAGAAATGTATGCTTCCCTTTAAATGGGAGCTGAAATGCTCCTGTAACCCCATTTGATGTGAGAGCTGGCCCTGGTGCTCAGTGGAGACTGAAGATGTGATTTCTTGGACAGGAGCCTCTGTTCTCAGAGAACAAAGATGTGTGGTGGATACCTCTAGAAGCTGCAGTGCTGTTTTCCCACACAGCAGGAATTTGTGTTGAGTGTTGTTGTTTTTTCTGTTGCTCAGTGGGAGCTCGGAGCAGCTCTGCTGGTCATCTCTTTACCAGCGAGTGGGTTGGGGCACCCTGGGAACATCTGTTATAGGGAGTAGGCTGAGGATCAGCAACCCTGTGAACTGTCTGTCTGCTTGTTCACTTGTGCCAGTTCCTAAAACCTGCTTGCCTGAGCTTTTTTCATTTCTTATTTCTGTTAAGTAAGCCTGTGTACTAGGACATGAGGAGAAACAACAGTGTTTTTGCTGCAGATTGGCTAGTGCTTCATACATGTCAGCTGGAGCTGTTTAGCCTCAGTGTCTGTCAGATCAAGGGACCTTAAAGCCCACCCAGTCCCAAACCTCTGCATGCACCTCTGTGTGCAGGGTTGCCCCCCTTCTTTTAGTTTAAAGCCATTCACCCTTGTCCTGTCACTGTCAGACAGTGTGAAAAGTCGGTCCCCCTCATGCTTGTGAGCTCCCTTCAAGTACTGGAATCACGGGCTGCAGTGGTGTCTGTCAGGGGCCTTCTCTTCTCCAGGCTGAACAAACCTAGTTCCCTCATTCTTTCTTTGTGGGAAAGGTGCTCCAGCCCAGGTCCTGTCCCAGAGGGAGTGCTTGCACGTTGCTGTGTCCCTCTTCTACTCATGCAGCACTCAACATGTGATCCAGGCACCCCAATGCCTGGTGAGGCACCAGAAAGTCATCTGTGGGAACCTTACAGGTTCCACAAATGTGTCTGCCCAAACCCCATTGAGGAAATGCCAACACACGCCCATGGGCTTGGGAGCAGAAGGCTGTGAGATGATAACCTCCAGAGAGGTTGTCTTTTGAATGGGCAAGCTTAGCTTGGTTTTAGGAGTCTTTTCCAGGCTGCCGCAGCCCTGGGAGAGGAGGTAGAAACCTCAGAACCCCAAGGAAGGTGAAATGGGATAGCTGACAGGATGGGTACAGCTGACTGATGGGCACAGACAAAATAACTGAGCGAGTGTGTTAGGTGTCTTTCTTTTATTTTTTTTTTCCCAATTTAATCATAAAGAGAAGTGGTTTAGGCATGCAGATGAGCCTCTCCCTGAGCTGCCGGGCCCTGTGAAGCACCCTCCGGCCCTGCACGCCCCGTCCCCTCACACCCGCAGCCCGTCCCGCGGGGCCGCCGCGCCGCCGAGGCCCGGCAGAGGGCGGCCGTGGCCCGGTAGAGGCCTCCGGTCGTCCTCGTCCGTCCCGCCGGAGCTCGGCGGCCGCACGGCGGACGCGGGGTGTCCTCCCCGCCCCGGAGCGGGCTGCGGCCCGGCGGCTGCGGGCGTGAGCGGAGCTGCGTGAGCTGCGAGCGCGGAGAGATTTCAAGGACGTTTCCCCCCCCACTCATCCCAGTTATGTGCGTCGCTAAAATAGGTTAACGGTGTCTAATTAACCAGTGCACGTTGTCAAGCGGCATAAAGATAGCAGCCTGGCTGTTCTCTGAGCCCCGCTACTTTATCTCCATTTAGATCTCCGTGGTAGTCCATTACACGAGAAAGAAACAGTTTAACGGAGATGATGTCTACATTAGAGCTGCCTTTCACCCCTCGGCACGGCTGTAGGCAGCTCCCTGCCAGCCGGGCTGTGCCCTGCGGTGCTGGGTGAGTTCTGAGGTTCAGCCCCTTCTCATCAGCACGAGGCAGGATTCCGGCTGGCCGGGACTGAGCAACGCTCCCGAGAGAGATCAGATTTATATCCTCGGCCCCAGCACACAGCTTGGAGAGAAACAGGTCGTGCATCGCAGAAGTTGTGCGGTAGGATGCTCTGTGGTCTGCTGGGGGGCTTCTGCCCCATTAGAAAGAATGAGAGATACAGAAGTACTGTTCTCACAGGAACTGATATGGTGTATAATACAGCAGACAGTGCATTTCTGAGCATTGCTTCCAGGACTGTGTTATTTTGTTCACCCTTACTTCAGTGTACGTGTCTATACATCACAAAGATGCACCAGGGGATGTTCACTGTAGACGTTAGGAAAAAATTATTTACAATGTAGGTGGTCAAATGCTGGAAGAACATTCTTAAAGAGGTGGCTGATGCCCGTCAGTGTTGAAGAGACATTTGGATAATGCCCTTAATGCTCTGCTTTAACTTTTGGTTAGCCTTGAATCGGTCAGGCAGTTAGATGTGATGAACTTTGAAGGTCTCTTCCATCTGAATCATTCCATTCTATAGTTCATGCACAGTCGCTCATTTTATGGACGCCTGTTGCTACCTTCCCTGGGCTTTGCCTCCTGTTTGAGCAAACAGGAAATGTGGGCAATGTAATTGTTACTGAGAATGTGAGAAAAGGGCAAGAAATCTACCTATACAGGCTTGACTTTAAAATCTGTCTTCTTCCATGCTGGTTTTCACTCATTACTAGAAAGCCATGCCCTTGGGGATGAGGAGGATGCTGTGTACCCAGGCATGATCTTAAAGGATGAAATGCTGTTCTCAGCATGTTGTAATTGGTATTGATAAAGCTGAGCCAGTTCTCAGGAACGGACGCTTTACTCCAGTTTAAGCAGTGTGGTAACTTCACAGAGAATGCCTGCAGGACTTCCAGTAGCTTCCAGTAGCACCTGGAGACCAAAGGGACAAATAGGTAGCTGGTCCTGCAGGCACAGCGTTTCCATGTACAGCACAGCTCTTAGCTGACCTTATGAAATGCACAGGGTTGGAAGCAGTACACATTTCAAGGATCTACTAACAACTTTCTTACTGCCTTGATGGTTTTTAATTTTAGGACGTGGGCCAAAGCTTGTCTTTGTTCTCTGGGTCAATTTTGTAAGTAGGTTTAGATGATGCAGTTGGGCCAAAAAAGTAAAAAGTTAGCCAGGAGAACAAACCGAAAGTATTTTGTGTTTGTTTGGTTTTTTTTCCCCAGCTTGGAACAAGGAATTAAGAAGTAACGTGTAGTCGAACAAAATAAAAGGAAGGCTTTGGGTTTGGGACTTGTTATCTTCTTCACCTAATAGCTTCGACATCGTGGTCACAGAGAGTGTAAAACGTGGAATTCCTTACAGAAGTTTCATACCATATATCCCGGGTAGTTCTCTACCCATGAGCTGGTTTGAAATGCCAGTTTCATCAAATGATGCTATTCCAACTCATATATAACAAACCTTTGTCGTGCAGGTGACTGAAAGCAGATGTCTCACCTAAGCAGAACAGCAGTCATTTCTGTCTCCTGCTCTGCTTCCATTGGTATTTAAATGCTTTCTATTAATGATAGTACTGTTGACATAAGAGACTGTTGTCCCCCACTGCCACCTCTGTACCCTGAAGTGTGGGGACTGGGACTGACAACAGGGCTTTAGCTAACCCTAGAGAGAACTGACCTGTTTGACAGGAGGGTGTTCTAACACCCAGACTCAGGCATTATAATAAACAGTACTGCTGTCCTTTCCTGGTTTATTAATTTATTTTCCATGTTACTGTTTTGTTTTATTTTTGTTTGTTTTTTTCAATGCAGTACAGTTATTTCATAAAAAAAATAAAGCTATTTGGCAAACTTGCAGATAGTTTTAGGAGTGCAGAAACTACCTTCTTCTGAAAAATGTGTAGAAATCTCAGTATACTGGACAAATTATGAAAGTATTAAGTGAGGACAGAAAATTAAACCTAAGCAACAGCATTGGTACCCCCAACAAAGCTGTCCTGATTTGGAGTCATCTAGATCAGTGAAGTGAGCTCTCATGATGTATATTTGCTTATTGCCTTCAATGAGTCCATTGTTAGCACAACCAGAAAAAGTCTGGAAAGCTTTAAGTCTGAGAGCAAGCAGAATAGTCTCTGCCTCCAGGACGAAATATGACTGCATTCCCAGTGGGCCACCTGCATATCTATCAGGACAGAGAGCTCAGAAAAAGAGAAACAGAAACTGCTTACAGGGATAGCAAGGTGTGACTCTCTCCTGGGAAGTATAAACATGTTTTGCTCCTGCCTAGGGAGAGGCAGTGAGCAAGAGTAGAAGTGTGAGTGCTGAGGGAAAAAATGGGTTATTTGGGGCTGGACAATTACCAAGAATAATGGGATCATGCTAAGGAGAGGTTAGACAGAGCCTGCAGGAAATGATCCCACTGCGGGTGCTGTGGGTCTGAAGATAGTCTGTGGGAAGCAGTTCTATGAAAGCAGAAGGGAGAGAGAAAATGGAATAAACCTTGTATCTTTTCATCTCTGTTCGGATTCCAAACTCTGTTGTGAGCTGGCAGTGGGCTCTGAGCCATTACTTTCTCTCTCTGTAGTATCAGGGGATTACAAAGTGTGTTTTGCACTATCACTGGGGAAAAGAACTTAACTGGACAGTTACTCCTCACTGAAAGAACTCTCCTAGATTCACCAACTCCATTGTTCTGCCGGAAGCTCAGGTGCAGGTGTCACTTCTGTGACTGTAGTTCTGACCATAGCAGTGGATATTATTGGATTCTTATCACTTACTGGGTCTAACCTTTAACCCCTCGCAGACTGCAAGCTTCAAGGAGAGCAATGGAGACAAGGGTCTTTCTTCTTCTCATAGCAAGACATTGTCTGTGTCCTGCTTCTTGCTCTTAGAAGAGCAGACTGTTCACAGGAAGACTCAGTGAGCCCCATGGCCTCATCAGAGAGAACTGATGAGAAGTCTGCCTGTTTCGTGAAAGTGCTTTGAAAAGTGCAGTGCAAGGCAATGCAGCAGGTTCTCTAACATCTTGGTGTGTCCTGGGACAGTGCATGTGGTAGGGCAGAGCCCCATGTACTCTTGTCATAGTGCTCTGACTTGAGAGAGGGGAGAATATTTATTCCTAATGCATAGAGATGAAACTTCACTCTGCAAAATGGCCAAAGCAATCAGTGAGTGATGAAGTATCTGCTAAAAAGAAACCTGGCATTTAATTAACTTTTCAAAGTGCTGGTTCAGCAACCTCCATGTTTTACATTTTGAATATTGAACAAGCATCCCTAATCGGAACTGAATTACTTCTGGGCTTGCTGGGGTGGAGAGCAAGGGAGCTGCCATTTGCCAGTGCCTCCACCCCACGTTATTATTATGAACTTCTGTTAACTCAGCCGGATCAGCCCTGATTTACTGCAGCGACAGCGTGCTTGACCTGAACTTGGCCTATGCAAGTGGGGCTCCTAACCCTCAAAGGTGACTGCATAATCTGTAAGCACAACCAAGGGAGAGAAGAACCTGTTGATCTCTCAGGGGGAGGCAGACAAATTACACTTTCTTTGTTACTCTTCAGTGTGCCAACCTCTGCACCAAAGGTAAGCTTTCCCCACAGCTGATGGCAGAGAGTATGAAAAAGTATCTGAGGAACTAAAAAAAAAAAAAATAGGGACTCTGTCTCTTGCTGTTTCTGGACCTGGTTATCTTCTGGGACTCAGATGATTCAGCTTTAACCTGATGCACTCAAGGACTTTTTGATACCTTAATTTAGCAGTCTGTTTACCCGTGTGATGTGTGATATTAGACCTGGTTACAGGAACTGCTTTATGCATTAAGAGTGTTATAGATAAATGTATGTTTTTCAGTACGTCTTTCTATCCTTTTCTAAGCACGAGCCTTTCTTTGTCTTGCAGGTCAGGAAAAAAGCATGCAGAAGAAGTAGAAGAGTAAGTTCCCATTGTTGCTAAGACTTCTTTCACAACTTTTGCATCTGATTTCATGGAGAAAGGGTATGAAGCTCTCTAAGCTCCTGGACATCAAGATCTGGAATCTGGGACAGATACAGAGCCTGTCATGAATTCATGCAGCGTGTCCTAGCATGGGTCAGGACTGCTTGCTCTGGATATGGAGTTGATGGTAGCTGTGTCCTTCCTGTGAGACAGAAAGAAGAAGTGGAAGCGTCTGCCTTCCCAGCAGACTCATGCCAGGCTCTGCTGTCTAAGCCATGTGTAATTACCTAAGTGTTTGTCACAGATATGAGGCATTTTAGACTTGTGGGGAAGAAGGAGATGCAAGAAGATGCTTTTCTTGGCTTTCATTTGGAATTCTTTTTTCCTTGTGTTTTGTTGCAGCCGTCGTCTCCGGCAGCAGAGCCAGGAGGTATCAAGTGAGGGAGGAGGTATGTTTTCTCCTACTTGACTGCCAGAATTACCTTAAATGTGTCTGGGGCTTATCCAGTAAAGTGAGCAGAGGTAAGAAATGGCTAAAGAATGAACCACCTTGAGGAGAGAAATAAATGTGGCCGCTGCTTAAGTCTCTCAGCTGCTGAATGGGGGAGAGAGAGCAAAGAAGATGGAGAGGAGGAGGATGAGATGAGCCTGTAGTCTAAGTCTGTTTCTTCATTGACACAATAATAAAGTGCCTTGAGGAAGAAAGAAAGCATCACGGGGACACTTCTCTGTGATTACCTCCAGAGGGATAATAGTGTACTGGGGAAGAATGACTGATAAAAGGGTGTAAACACAGGGATAGAAATCACTGCTGTCCCCTAGTTTAGGTGATAGCAGGCTCTACTTAAAGCTCCTCTTGTGTTTTGTGATAAAGCCTTTATCTTGTGCCTATGAGGACAAGTGCTTGCACAGGTCTCTTGGGGCATCTGTCATTAGAGAACTCATTATTAAAAAAAAAAAAACCAACAAAAAACTTAAACTAATGCAAGATCTTAGGTCATAAGCTGAACTTACACTGGTGGATTATCCCATCCCATCCTTTTACAGGCTGCTGTGAAATGTACTGAACTCCTAACTTACCACTTCTAGTTTTCCATTGGGTATATATGGACTGTTGAGGCAAGAGGAAACTCAGGAAAAATCCTCGATGGATGTGGATGTAGGAATTCACTGAAGTATCTAGGAGCTACCTCCATTTTCAAGGGCTAAGAATTTTATACACTGTATAAAAAGTTGCATCTGTAAAATATTGCCAAGCATTAGGAGAATTACTGGAAGTCACAAAGGATAAGACATCAATACGTTTAATGAGACTAATTAGAAGACTTATTTGGGTCTTCTAGACAGATTAAGCACAGCAGCATATGACTGCCAGAAGTGACACCTTTATAGCATTGGCATCTTCAGAATAGATTTAATTTCCCCCCTGAGGTGTTTCTTTGGCTTCTTAAATTTCAGCATGTATCACTGAGGCTGATAGTCTGTTCTGAATAGCTATTTGTCTGTTTGCAAATGTGGTGTCCTTCTTGTTGAACCTCGGTCTTCTATTCAGAGTATAATAACTTTGCTAACCGGGTGTAAAAACGCTTGCCACATGTTTGCAGCATATGACTTCTAGTGCTCCTACACACTGGGTTATAAATACAGAACAGAATTGATACAGAACGTGGTATGAAGACATGGTAAGTTGTAATACACTTCGCTTATTTATTTGTACCTAATCTGTGGCTAACAGTTGATTTCGGCTTGTTTGCTAATCAGAATTCAACCTTGGACTATATGCATGTGTTAGAAGAAAGATCCTGCTAACATTACTGGGAGTTCACACTTAGGCACTTTCTAGTATAATGAGATACACCGGTTTGTCGATCCAGTTCTGATATGGAAAAATCAGTGGTCCTACTTCTACAGGGAGATTAAACTGACTAATGCTGGGAGAGCAGTTGTCCGTGTGGACTCAGCAATTGCAATGAGAACAGGTGACATATAAACAAACTCCAGAACCTGATTAAAAATGCTTTTGTAATTAAGCAGAGAGACACACAAGAGCTTCCCAGTGCAGAAGGCATGCTGTGGTTGTGCCTTGAATTGAGTTGTATTGGCCTCTCCTTCACACAGTGAAGGGCTCGTATCCTTAACGGTAGCAGTAAAGCCCAGATTCTAACCACACTGAAATCAAGACACTGGTGTATAGATCCCCAAGGATGGGTCATGGTTATTTTTTGCTGCATAATGTGTTAGCTTGTACAACTTAATATGAACAGGCACAGTTGCCTACTGATTGCTACTGTCAACCAATACATTTATATTGCCTTCCTTCACCCTATTAAAAAGCTTAGCTGTACCATTCCATTAACATTGCTTGTCCGCTGTCCAACCTTTTTATTAAAAGAATGAAAGACAAAACTATATGCCCTTAAAAAGATAGCTTATGTATCTGAAGTGTGCTCAGCTGTAATTGTTTGTATGGAACTAAGGCCCAAAGGCTCAGAATTTGGGGTCCATTGGAGGAAGCACTGAAAAATCACAAGCTCTGGAGGGAGTCTGTGGTTTGGCATGTGGAGAATGTGAGAGACTGGGAGAGAAAGACAGTTGGTTCTAAGAGTCCGGGAAGGCTGTGTGAAGACTGAAGTAACCTGGGATGTTGTAAAGGGATGGACCAGACAGGGACATCTTGTGTGGAACTGTATGCAGTTTCAGCCACTGCTTACAATTAATTGCACAGGGAAACCCAGGTGCAAGTCGTCCATACTTTGCAAGATAAACCACTGAAATATTAGCAGTGAAGTACTTTGGCTCAAGCTTTGCTCAGAATTCATTTTCATTAAACTGTATTTCTTCTTCACTGAGGCTAGTCCAGGACAAGAGAGCCATTTTAAAAAGGAGCCAGTTTTGAGTTATAGTGATCAAAGAATTGTGTTTCACTAAAAGCACCATCTGCTCCTTTAAAACTCCAAGCTGAAAAGACTGGTAGGAAAAAGTACAGTGTCTCTCCAGCAATAGTTCTGCTGCATCTATCTGATGGATGCCGGGCTTTCCTACGGTGCCTTCTCGGTGCCCATGCTCCTCAACAGTCACTGGTACATGATAGAACATTATCACAGCAAGTGGATAACGGGCCTTTGTTAGGTTGTTGTGTGTCCAACTGAACCATAGCGTGGTGCAGCCCACCTCCTGTGTACCATGGAAAACTTGCTTTAACAGGATTTAATGCATCACATCTTGAGGAATAATAAACCTTCACAAGCCTCAAAAAAAATGTGTAATTCCTAGAGGACAGGCGTAGTTGAGTCACTTTCAGCCAGGGGCAATTGGGGGCTTAATGCCGTGTATGTAGCAATCTGGGCAGTCAGAGAGAGAGGAGTTTAAGGGTAATTGCTCAATTTTCTGTCCGTGTCAACAGGGAAAACAGGCAGTAGAGACTGAGTGCTGTACAGCCAGGAGACTGCAGATGGGAGACATCAGGAGCATTTAACAAGTGCTTTCTGTAGCAGCCAAGAGCAGTTTCTCCCCAGTACAGACTTTTTTGTTGTGAAATGGGTGGACAGGACCAACTGAGTGTATGTTGAAGGGCCTACCGCTCTTGCTCCTTTCTCCAGCAGGATTGTAGAGTTTGTGCTTCTACTTTGCTTGCATTTGGCTTTACTCAGTTTGTGTGTCTCATTCTGACATGCAGCTACACTTTTCTGTCAGCAAACTACTTTGTTGTCTAAAACTTTCCTCTTTGTTCCATTCTTGTCCACCTGTTCTGCTCTGCTATGCTGCACACCCGGATGCCTGTCTCCTCACTGCTTTGCCCTTGGGCTTTTCCTCTTAGCACTGTAGAAGAGGTCTGTTAGCTGAGATTGTCATCTGTCTCCCTGCTCTCCTTTCTCTATAGACTGTTTTCCCATCTTCAGAAAACTCGTGCCTTTTCTTTCTTACTCGTGCATAGCTCCTAGAACAGGGCTTTTCGTGGAGGACTGGGCTGTGACACATGTGATACTCTGTGGGAACAACAGCTTGTTATTTTAAAGCAGATAGTGTGGGTGAATGAGAGAGTTGATTGAAATGAAAGCCTGCCTGTGCTACACAGACAACCCCAACGTGACCTGCAGGTGAGGAAAGCTGCCAAGAGACAGTCATTGGATCTGTGCCCTCAAGGCAAAATCCCTTCCTGCCTGCTGGGAAGCCTCCTCGAGGAAGCAGAGCTGACGATGAGACCTCTCTATACAATGTCAAATCTTTAGAAGGACTTCTTACCCTCCTGGCATGTGGCAGCAGCTCCTTTGCATTTGAACAGGACAGGAGTCCGGGCTCTGTGTGCAACAGGAGCAGTAGAAAATGTGTTAATGTGCCATCAAATATTAATCTTGCTTGGAAAAAGAAAAAAAAAAAAAAAGTGGGGAAAGCGGGCTTGTGCCATGGTCCCTGCATTCTTCCTGGGAGTGATGTATGTCTGTCAAGTGAGAGGTGGCGCTCAGAGGATATCGCAGGATGTGGCCATAAAACACTTTACGAGCTGCATGCAAATACGTACCAATGCTGTAATTGCTCCAAACAGAGCTGATAGTAAGAGCACAGTGTGGGTTATTGCTGCCTGTGTGAAGTTTGCCACCTAGTTGCTTCCTGGTGAGCTGCTGTTCTGAGATAACACACCAAGTGCTGGTGGTTTTCAGGGGGTTGTGACTGCAAGGAGTATATGACAGAGAAACCTTTATTGGCCAAGAATGAGGCAGAAGGGTGAGGGCTGGTGGATGGGAAGCTAGACATGAGCCAGCAATGTGCCCTTACAGGCCAGAAAGCCAGCCGTACCCTGGGCAGCATCAAAAGACGTATGGTCAGCAGGTCAAGGGATGTGATCCTGCCCCTCTACTCTGCACTGGTGAGGACTCATGTGGAGTACTGCATCCAGATATAGAGTCCTCAGTACATGAGAGACATGGACCTCTTGGAGCATGTCCAGAAAAGGGACACACAAACGATCCAAGGGACGGAACACCTCTCCTGCGAGGACAGGCTGACAGAGTTGGGGCTGTTCAGCATGGAGAAGAGAAGGCTCAGAGGTGACCTGAGAGCGTTTTTTTAATATCTAAAGGAGAGCGACAGAAAAGAAGGGGACAGACACTTTAGCAGGGTCTGTGGTCATAGAACAAGGAGAAATGGCTTCAAGCTTAAAGAGGGTAGATTTAGGTTGGGTATAAGGAAAAGGTCTCTTACAGTGAGGGTGGCGAGACACGAGAACAGGTTGCCCAGAGATGTGGTGGATGCCCTGTCCCTGGAAACTTTCAAAGCAAGGCTGGGTCAGGTCCTGGGCAACCTGATTTAGCTGTGTACATCCCTGTATGTTGCAGTAGAGTTGGACTAGATGACCTTTAAAGGTCCCTTCCAACTCTAAGGATTCTATGAATCTGCAGGAACTGCCATGGAGATGGCCAGTGGGTCAGTCCTTCGGAGGCTTGACAGCCAGCAGTGGAGTGGTTTACACAGAACTGTGTGTGCTAAAAGCATTGAGCGTCAGTTGCAATGAGTACAGAGTGAAAAATACGGTGTTTGGGAGTTTGTTTGAGGGACTGAAGAGAGGGGCTTAAGGCAGAGTGACAGTGACTGCTGTGTTTCTTGGATTCTGTGCTATGACTTTGTGTGTGGCTCTATCAAATGCACCGCTGTTCTCCATTACACTGCCTTAAGACTCTGCATAAGGTCAGTGAAGGGCAAACTCAGACCAACCTCATGGTTTCTCCTCTGCTGCTGGTCCAGACCAGCTTGGACTCCTACAGTGACTGCTGACATTGTGATCTGGAGTTTCTGGTGATTGAGGAAGCCTGTTTTGGCAGCCATGGTGAATGGGGGAAACAGAGTATGTCCCAGGGGATACGGCAGAAGTCCTGTTTGGAGTGGCTAACCACTTGTCACAGGACAGTGGACAGTGTAATTGCAAGGGAGCAAGCACAGCTTGTTTGGAGCTGAAAATAAAGGCCTGGGTAAGCATCTTCCATCACTGAATTCTGCAGTGTGGTGGATACACAGTCATGTTGGTCCTGTGATAGCTGAGTCCATAAGTGTAGTTGACGGACTAGGTTTACCTAAAATACCCTTTAAGAAAAAGCTCTTGAAAGATGATTACAGAATTGAGACACCATCATTTAAAACTGCTGGAGGCAAGCTCCTTTGAAAATTGCAGCAGTGGAGGGACAGAGAGAGAACCACGTAGCCCTTGATTGTAGTGTTGTTCCCTCAGGACCCGTCCCCCCTCCCCCTCGGTTTCACATCTGATATGAGAGAGAGCAGCAGTAAGATTCCTCATCTGTCTTATGAAAATCCGATTCTGAGTGGCTCTGATCAAACCCGGCTGGCTGTCAGCAGCGGTGGCCTTGTGTGGAGGGAGGGAGGCTTCTGAGGAGTTGCTGGATGTGGAAATGTCATGGGTGCTGCCGATCAAAGAGGCATTTTTTAATAAATATATATAAAAAATAAAAAAACCTAAGGATTTAGCATAAAAGAAATGTAGTTTGTCTTGTTTTTCCAGCATAACATGAAGAGGATGAAATAGAACCAGATACGCCTGCTCCCAAACATACATCCACAGGAGCATTTGAGAAGCTTCTTTCTCTGCCACACTAACGCTCTAGCACAAAATCACTCATCTTGAGTGTTATTGAGGAGTTTTGTGTTGCTGAGTTCACCAAACCCTCCCAGGGAACCTCATGCCTTCTCATTTGCTGCCCTGCCACCTTCTGAGTATGTTTCAGCAACGGAGCAAACAGCAGCCTCTGTAAAGAAAAAACGTGTGTTAGCAGACAGGAGGGCAGGTGCTGCGGGTAGAGGCTAGCTAGGAGGTGTCTGGCCACTGTAGATGCTGATAACCTCAGAAGTTATGTTGGACTCCAGGTCCTGAGCTTGGACTCTAGTCTCTCCTGTCTGCTGCACGTGGAAAACCTGTGTGTTACGAGAAGCCTTGGATTCCTTGTCTTTAAAGCCTTCAGCATCTCTTCTCACACAGAACAAGCTATAGATTGCCACCTGTTGAAGCCCTGTATGGAGCTCAGTAACTCATCTGACACAGCTCTTTGGTACCCTGGCTGCGTTGCAGCAGCTCATCTCTCCTCATGCTTCCCAGGGATCAGAACAGGCTTTGCTGCAACAGCAGCCTTGGAAGATAGCAAATATGGCTATGCTTGTCCAGCAGACTGCTGGGTGAGGAAGAAGTCACACCACACTAAGCAGTCTGTTGTGATGCTGTCCAAGGAAGTAGGATGTCTCAGTGAACCTCCCAACCTCCCTGCTAGTCCTCCATCTACCTAGCAGTATCATCAGAGCTTGGTGGCTGAAGAAAAAATGATTTTGTCTTATGCATCTGTAAAACAAGGCTGGAGGGTCATTGCTGAATCTGCTGCGTGACTTTTCCCTTCAGCTGCCTAGGCTGTGCCATTACAATTCTCTTCTCAAAAGGATGTTCTGGGATATGAGAACCTCAGATTATCTTCTGCTTGTCTCCGCTTTTAAGACTGCCCCAGCAGCTGTAGTACCACCTGCTTTTCACCCTACCGTTTTCATCTCCTTGCTGGCTGAAAGGTACACTGTTCAGCATCAGCCTCTTGCTAGGGCAATTTCAATCAGGGAAAGGTATCCCTATGAAATTAATGTCTCAACATCCAAAGAAGTATTCTTTATCCTCTCCACTTGCCTACTGCTCTCCTGAGAAAGCTTCCAAAAGCCTTCAAGCTTGTTTGTGTGTTCAGTAGAGGCTGTATGTGTCCCTTATTCCTTATGGTTTTTTGAAGGTTTTTTTTTTTTTTTGCCTGTTGCTTTCCACTTTTTTCTTTTCTTTTTTTAATTCTCCATTTTTCCACTTAGAGAGAAAAATTATTTATTGCATTGAGATGCGCTAATTAAAGCCATTTTCTGGTATTTGGTTACTGAAGTGTTTGATGTCTCTCTGACAAGACCATGAAATGCGCAGAGTGTCTACAGGGACAGAATTTGCTGAACACGGTGCTTTGTAAATGAGGGGACACAGTGTCGCAGCAGCTCATGAATATGAAACGCCCATGATGCTACCTCAGTGGACTTGAGAACACAGATGAATCCTGTCATGTGCTAAATGAGACCAATTTCTTTCACTTAACTTCATCTTCAATCAGACCTTCTTCCATTTGCCTGTTTAAAATTCCCCAAACGTGATGCAGAAGGTAACAGCATTCAGTAAAACAAAGTTTTGCAGCAGCAGAGATATTGTAATTATCTCATTTTTACATTTTATGAGCAAGCAACTTAAACTAAAGTTAGTTTCATTCTTATGCCTGCTTAGTGGCAGGGGACTGCCAGCTCCAGCAGCCACTGCCCTTTTTGTTCTCCAGATATGGCAATGGATGGCAAGAAAGGACAGCTCCATCCCCGCTGCAAAAATGCCCATTCTGAACTGGCATTGGAAATATGCACCCAGCTGGTGGGTGTGAATCAGATGAAGCAAGATGGAGACTTTTTTTGGGTGTCAGGATTTTGGGTGTGAGGCTTAGGTAACTTCCAGTGAGAAATGGCAGCCACCCTACTGAATAACTGTAGGCTGGATCTGGGATGTGGTTTCTAGTTGCAGCTCTGATTTATTGCCTGACCTTGAACAAATTCTGTCTGTCTCGAACAAAGCATTGAGTTCTCTGGGGCTAGGACCAGACCTCATTGTGATGAGAGGGGGTCCAGAATGCAGGTGCTGCTACCAAAAATAAGCTCCTTGGAGGGGAAGTGCAACTCAGCAACTTGCAGATGTAGCTGGGCAGTAGGTAGGAGGTGTGCCTCCTTCTTCTGCTTGTGGCTTTCTGTGGTTGTCATCAGTAACCTGCTAAAAGGCAGAAGAGGTGATGGTCACCACACATGCCCTATCATGAGCACAGAGCCTCGCTTTGTGTTTTACTTTGACTACCCAGATGTAGCCTTTCCCCTCTATTTTTTCCTTCTACCGCTCACTCGCTTCTGCCCCATGCTAGTCGTGCCTTACCATAACTTAGCTATGGAACTCTTCTAGTGTTCAGTATAGCTATTGTAATAAAAATACTGCTCTTACTTACACTCTGGACTTAGATGTTCTGAGACATTCAGTTTGATGCAGTATATTGCAACTCCTGTTAGCCAACACTTGTGCTTACGTCTCCTACCCTAACCTCTGTGTGGATACGGTCATTTTGTTTTCATTCTTTGATAGTTTGCTCTTGCTCACTATCGCATGGGGGAAGGAGGGGAATCTGCAGTTGTAATCCAGCATTTGATGCTCAGTATTTTCTATCTCTGTCATGAGCAGTGTCTGAAACTAGTGTCTTGTTTGCGGGCTGAAAAGTCCATGAGAAAGGCTTTGTTTTTCTTTGTTCTCAGTCATTTTGAGCAATAGAGGGAAACCTCATCCATTCCTCTTTAATGCCACTATGTGCTCTGAGTTTTATGTTATCTCCTCCACCTTCTATTGCATACCTGTGTCTTCTGCTTGTGAAGCACTACCTGGCACTTGTGTCCCCCTCATCTCCTATCCCTTCAGCTGAAATGAAACTGGGATACTCTCTCAGGGGAAGTTGAGCACTGCTTGTAGAAGCATTCACTCTGGCAGTTTTATCTGCTGTATGAAATGGGAATTCAGAGGAGTTCTGTCAGGGGAAGACCGTGTGCAGGAGGCTACATAGATAGCAGTGGGAGTTTGTAATGTAGCCTCGTTGTTGGAAATGGCTAAAACTGTTTCTGTGTGAGCTCTGCAGTTTGAGACTGGGAGAACATGGTCCTGTGAACATTTCTGTATGTATTACTGTTATGTCTAAGTTATCTCATTGCGGCTAATGGCAATATTATAAGTAAAGCATATGCCTGTATTCCTGTAGCACTACAGCCCATGTGGTTCTGTTCCCTAGGGTACACATAGTACCAAGACTTAGCTGCGTTGCCAGAGCCTGCTGGAAAAAGAAAGGTGTATGCCCTAAGAGAAGCAATATGGGGCAGGAGCCTGAGCAAGGGGAAGGTTGGCTTCTCATGTGATTAAGGTGAAAAAGGAGATAACTTTGCAAACTGTGGGGAGGAAGAAAAGGGATTGTGGAGAGGTGGCACCATGGAAACTGGCAGAGGGTAGGAGAAATTACAAGTAAAATAAGACCCAAAAATTTCAGGCCTGGTTTGCAATTGATAGCAATTGGCCTGGGGAACTGTTTTTTTCCTTCTTAATAGTTTGCAGTGGTTTTTGTTCTGTTTACTGTCAGTCTCTGACAGTCTTAAGGAGTATTGCCTGTGCCTAAAACGGACAAAATCATCAGCACTTTGCAGTGAGAACACTCGTGCGGTTCCCTTTGCTGGAGGGGCTGGCAGGAACCCCCAGAGCATTTCCACTTGTTCTGTCTGAAATATTTTCAAAGTGCCCATAAAAATATTGGAGCCTTTAATTTCTTTTGGAAAGCATTTCTATGTGATTGCCTGCATGATGGTAATACAGAGTAGAGACAGCACTCTGTGAGTTTGGGAATCTCTCCATGGAATTCAATGGCAGTGAGATAAAACCAGCACTGGCAAATCCAGGACTGCACAAAAAGAAGGTGCAGCTCACAGCACTAAGTTTACAGTTTTCCCTATTGCAAAAAGAAAACAACAGAAGCAAAAGCCTGGCAGGGTACCTCTGTGCAGTGCTTCATTCCTCCCCTTGTACAGCCTCCACAGTCTGTTCCCTCCTTGGTCTTTTATACTTATGGACAGGGACTTTCTTCCACACTGTCACTGAGCAGCTCCCTCTACCC
Organism: Oreortyx pictus; assembly: GCA_036925125.1. Lineage (NCBI taxonomy): Eukaryota > Metazoa > Chordata > Aves > Galliformes > Odontophoridae > Oreortyx > Oreortyx pictus. Next base: position 38,228,400 of record JAUPFR010000006.1, read on the forward strand.
TCTGTCTACGGAGATGCTGTTACCCTGTGATTACATTGTGTTATGAGCTTTACCCGTAGCTGGGAGCCCCTGTATAGAAGAGCCAGCAGGGGAGCAGGTTCTCTGGGCTCTTGTCCCTACAGGTAGAGCAGGGACAGATATATCCCAAAGGCACAGTAACACCCTGGTGAGGCATTTGTCATCGAAGGGACATCCTGGGGGCCTGTTGCTGCAGTTTTCCTTTAAATGTCTTTGAGAAGTTTGCTGTATTCAGAGAGCTGCTTTGCAGGCACCTGTTCCTCAGGCGGCTGGGGAGCTCGAAGGCACAGCTCTGCTGAGATCGTCCAAGCTGTCACCTCCGCTTGCCATGGCCTGGCTCTCAGTGCAGCCGCTGTCCCACTCAGCCCTCCGCCAGGCAGCCAATTAGTGAGAAATCCCACTGTGTGGCCAGCACCGAACGACCGCTGCACCGAGGCCCGTGCTGACCTGTGCCCTCCCACAGCTGGGCCAGGGCTGCTCCTGCCCCAGCAGCTGATGAGCCCCGGGGAGGCTGAGGGGATGCTGGGCAGAGAGGGCAGCTAAGAGCCTGCGGAGCTCTGACAGGAGGCTGGACAAGGGGCTCCTCAGCAAGACCCTGCCCGAAGCCTTGGCCGTCACAGGTGGGGACGTCTCTCCAGCTTCTGAATATTCATCTCAGCCTGGGCTGCAAAGCTGGGCAAAGTCAGGCCCAGCTGCCTGCTGAGCTGCTGGCAGAGGCAGGAGCAGCCTGCCTGCTCCACCGCTAGAGGGGCCAGCTCTGACCCCACCTTGTGAGTGTGAAACTTCTTCCCAGAGCCAACCACCAGCATCTCTGCCATCTGAGGACACAGCATCTCTCAGGGTTTTAGCAGGATGCAGCGTGCACCCAGTTTTTCCTTCTCTCCTCCATTTTTTTTTTCCCTCTAAGTATCCTTTTTCAGTGGAGTAACCATAATCATCATGCTGGGAATAAATAGTGCCACCTATCAGCCATTCCAGCTTTACTCTGAAGTCATGAAAAGCTTGATGAATTACAGCTTGGTGCATCCTCCCTAGTCTTAGCGTCAACTGGACCACTAGCACTTCCTCCTTCAGATATCCAGAAGGTCACAGCCTCTGCTCAGTCTGCAGCCCAGCCAGGAGCTCCTTCAGCATGCAGATTCATTCATGTGGCTTGTGCCATTTTATGCTCCACATCTCATTTCTAACAGATTCTAGGTCGCTGAGCAGAGCAATCAATAACATATCTCATAGGGAGCAAATTCTTACCAGTCTTCAGATGATGGCCAGATTCTTTTAGCTTCAAGGTTGTCTTCAAATGCTGCTTTCTCTTATTGTAGATATTCCTGTGATCCCTGATTTAGAGGAAGTCCAGGAGGAAGATCTGGCCATGCAAGTGGCAGCTCCCCCCAGGTAAGAGTGCTCCTGAGGCTCACATCAGCTGTCATTTGGGAGGATTCGATGCTGAGCATTGTGACAGTGAGGCTCCAGGCTGAACAGTGCACACTTATTTCCTATTACACAAAGACAGCAATTAATGCATTTTCTCTCTGTATACACAAAAACTACATTAGCGCAATACTTTTGATGTTGCAAAATCAAACTCTGAAAAGTTAGGTGTTGCTTGATTTAAGGTTGCCTGTGTGACAGATGCCTCCAGTACACATGTATTATCACACGTACTTTGATTGCACACTGCTTTGCCCTCCACAGGATATCCTTTTCACTCAAGGGCTTAGTTAATTTGCAAAGTACAATGCGATTTGTAGGGGTATCACAGTAGTCTTGGGATTAGCTCATAGGAGACCAGTATGTTTTAAAAACTGAAAAAAAAAAAAATGAAAGTTTTGGAGTTCATTTTCTTGATACTTTTACGTCTTCTCTTCTGTTGGGTCTGTGGTGAAGATCACAGACTAAGATTTCTGTTGACCCTTGTTTGGATGACCACAGATGCCTCACTTGCAAGCATAGAGTAGGTATCGTAACTAAATAGCTGTTAATAAAAATAAATGACACTTCATCACAGTAAATTAAAATTAAATTTTGTCTCTCACTAGAGTTGTTCTTTTTTTCTCTCTTTTATATAATCCTATCTGTTCTTCCTGTATTGATAGTCACTCTGCAATAGAAGACAAATAATTTTCATGGGCAGACATAGAAGACAAATTAATACAAATCTCTGTAGTACTGTACGACATGCAAAGGAAAGTATGGCAGGACAGTATATTGCCCCTCCTAGCCCTGCTCATCTTTGGAGCCTACATTTGAAGAAAGTGCATTTGATATCTGAAATTCAGCTGAGAGAAGGAAATCACAAAGTCTTCACTGTTACACAGTTTGCATTGTGGGAACTCTTAGAGTGTGCTTTACTTCCCAGACAGGAGTGGCATTTTGGCTGTTACATGCTGGATGTATCTGTATCTGGGGCTGTCTGAGTGTTCATTGCCTTACTGTTTTCTTTCTGGCCCTTGCACCTGGCTTATGGATCTTTGCTCTGGCATGCCAGGTTCTCTGAAGGAGTCCCTGGTCAATCCATATCCTATTTTTACACATGTGCTCAGCCTGGCACTCAGATTTGTCGGTGCCTTTTAATTTGATTAATGAGATGTGCTTCTATTCTTGGACAACCATCTCGATATGCTCATCACCCAATGCTGATACTGAGGTGGGTGTCCCCACACTCACACACACAGTTCAAGCCATTGTTTGTCTCATCTGATGTGCTTCTGCTCTTATCAGCGGTGTATTTTGCCCCTTTCTGTTTGCAGCGTGCAGGTGAACCGAGTGTTGACCTACCATGACTTGGACAAAGATCTTATGAAGTATGCAGCCTTTCAGACTCTGGTAAGTGGATGCTGGCGTGGGGTGACAGGTGTAAGTCCCTCTCCTTCCAGTTTTCCGTTGTCCTCCACAGTGATACTCAGCTGCATAAAATGCATTGCCTTGTCATCCAAGCACCTTCCAGTCTGCCTGCAAGTGTTTTCCTCTCTGCAGTGCACTTTTCAGGCTTCTGAGTGTCTGCAGATAGTGTGTGTACAGTGCCTCATACAAGGAGGTACCTGCTGCTGTCCTAAAGAAGGTGTATGTCATGTATGGAACAAAATGTTAAGACTTTAGCAGCACCCTCTCTGATGAAATGATGGTTTCTGCTTTTTCTGTGTCTGTAAGACTGTGATTGTGTGTTCTTAGGATGGAGAGGTTGACCTGAAGCTTCTCACCAAAGTCCTGGCTCCAGAACATGAGCTACGAGAGGTGAGTTTTTTTCTGGAAACACCAGTGAGTTAAAAGCTTCTTATGTCTCAGACTGTTCTTTGAAAGTAGGCTTTTGTTGGTGGGGTGGAAGAAAGAGACCTGAGGAGGAGCCTGTGAAGAGGAGCTTGTTCTCAAGCTGAGGAAGGTCTCATTTCCTCAGCAGATTATGTTAAAAGTTTGTAGGTCTTTCTGTGTGTGAGATTATGGCACTGCTGTAACTAGCTTCCTTCAGTTTGTAAGAGCTAGTGAAGGGCCTGGTACTGTCACAGATCCCTGCAGAAACTGCTGTGTTGCGTAGTCTTCTGGTAGCCACCATGGGCTCCAGGTTGTTCTGCAGAAAGCTACAGAGGAACTAAGAAAGCATTTAAGGTTAGGGCAGAGGGCTCTTTTAAAGCAGGACAGAAGAAGCTCAGTACAAATATATAAGCAGTAGCTCAGGACTTGAAACAAAGGATTTCTATGGCCCAGAATCACAGCTGGTTCAGGAGAAGGGTGGAAGATTTTTATGTCTCCTTATGCCCTTCTTCCTAAAATTAATGATGTGGGCTTTACTGAATTTGGGAACATGATTAATTCTGCCAAAATCTTTAATTTGTAACACGGATTCACATTCCATCCTCTCTAGGTTTTCTATCCCAGTCAACAAAATCTATGCATTCCCCTCTGGCAGGGACATCATTTAGAGACATTTGGGAGTCATCAGTTAAATTTCAACATTTTTGTCTTTTTCCTCTTGATAGGATGACGTCTGCTGGGATTGGGACCATCTCTTCACAGAGGTATCCTCAGAACTAGTAACTGAATGGGACGTGGGACAATCTGAGAGAGAGGACCACCTCAGTGTACCCTAGAGCACTGATACACCAGATATCTCCTCAAATACACCTTCCCTGTAAATAGTTTAGCACTTTTAATTTTCTATTCACTTGTTTGTATTCAAGAATATATTTCAGACATGGAAACAAATAGAGCTATCTCCATAGGAAAACTGTCTCAGAAGTTTTGGATATTTTGTAATAAAAGTCTTCATTCTGAAAAGAGATTAAGAATTACAAACACAGTAAATTATTTACTCCTGAACAGCCACTGGCACCTTACTGCAGCACCTGTACAGATAACTGCAATGATCAGTCTTTCTTCAGCAGAAATGTAGCCTCTCTGGGAGATCATCTTGCACAGTCAAAGAATGGAGTCTGGTTTAAAATGGTGGCTAAGAAAGAAACTTGAGTTGGTACAATTTGTGTGCATAAGACTTGATCAACATTATAATCTTCCCACAGCAGATGCCACAAGTTGTCAGGATACCTGTTTTACATTTCATCCATCAGCCTCCTTCCTTCCTTGCTGGTTTAACATTTGCCCTCGATCTTCACACCTCTGTATTGACTCAGAGGAAGCAGTATCACCTACTGAACTGCCACTACTGCTTCTTACAGCACCTTTTTTTTTTTTTCTTTCCCTGGAGGTATCCTAGCCGAGGGCTGACTGAGCCATAGACCTGCTTAGCTTCTGCAGTCAGATGAGATCACATCTTGAGTGGAGTTAGCTCCAGGCGGTAGGTAGTTTGCAAAGAAAATACTGCTCATTCCACACATGAAAAAAAAACAAAACAAAAAAAAAACCCAACATGCTCTGAAACAAGCTAACTCCCTAGTGTGTTTCATTGGAAGAAAGTAACCTGCTCTCATTGCCACCTAGAAAAAAATCTGTTTAGCTGTTAATGCCCTATCCCCATAGAGCTGTGGTCATTATTTGCAGGAAACAATAGTATTACTTTCAAGCCAGTGTCCTTCAAAGCCTTGTCCTGCTGGAAAGCCTTGCTATATACTTCTGGGGGGCAGTGCAGGTGCTGAGCAGAAGGCCTGTTGTGCTGCTTTTCTTAGCTTGTTCGATAGGTCTAATGGAGGACTGCATTCTTACTTCTGTACTGACAGAAGTACAGGAGAAACAACTCATTGTGAGCTCAGTACTCTGCAGAATTTCTGATCTGAGTTGATAGCCCCCAAAAAATCTACCAGCAAGAAATAAGAAGCTGTCTCAATGAGATGCTGTGTTTGTAAAATCAAGGAATTTCCAATGTCACTAGAAAAGTAGGTGAGACAGAAGCTTTGGAGATAGTATATGGAGATTTCTCCTGGAGTCTTTTTTTTCTGAAGTCTTTTTCTGAGCAGAGAAACCTGTTTTGGTATGAACAGAAACTTCCTAGCTGGGCCAGTGTCTCTTTTTCTCTGGCATCTATGGCCCTTGGACAAAGAAAATTTAGGATTCTTCCCATAGTCTAAGAAAGAGAAAAACAGATTCAGCAAACTAAAGTAGCTTAGCTCAGTCAATTCCAACAAGGCTGGGTGGGGAACAGAATGGTAAAGAGTGGGAGAAATGGGTTAGAGTTAGGGTTAGATTTGTACAGTTTTGTACATCCCAAAGATCACAGAGAAAGCAGAGGCTCTCTTCCCTTGAATACAATCTGTAGTAAGTTTGGTATGAGCTCTCCATTCTGCTTTGAGCTGAGGCTTCTTTAAGCTGCTTGCCAGGTATCACGGTATTCAGTGCACATCAGCCAGTTTTCAGTGACCACAAAAGCTGAGAATGACCAATCTTGAGGATCAAGAGTACTTCGAATTGAAGTTCTCTGACTGTCCAACCTGAGGTTTGGTTTGTGACACTTGACATATTATGTGTTGAGGTTTATTTAGGAACACAGCGAGGTGGCATTACTGACAATGGGAGCACTAAGAGAAGAAAGCCAGGCAGTATTTAGGATTGCAGCCTGCAGGATGTGGGCTGTAGGGGCTGTGCTCAGCCCATTGCTCCTCCTGCAGCTGCGTGCCATGCCAACGGCCCTGCCTCAGTCCAGGAGGGCAGAGCACACTCTGCCTCGCACGGCTTCCTTGACCTCCCAGGGTAGGCAGTGTGCCCCTGGTTGGCTGCTGTCCTAGCAGGGAGAAAGGACCTTCGTGCTCAGCCCCTCTGAGGCCACGCTGGACCTTCAGGAGCCAGTAGGAAGGAGACCATGAAACAGAAGTGGGAGGGACGTTGGATGTCCAGAGATGCTCTCGGAGATGGTGACAGGTAGGAGCGTCGAAGGCCTGGGGACGCCATTTTAGGTGGGTGTGGGGAGGAGGGAACTCGATGTCACAGCGGGCTTTGTGGGAGGGGCAAGGGAACGAGGAGGGTGAATGATTTGGGAACGGTATTTTTGGAAACACGTTTGGAGAGACAGGACAGAGCAGGTGCTGATGCAGAGGCGAGAAGGAAAGATGAGGTGCTTTGCTGTGTGATCTGACCTGCTGTGACACAGGCCGTGGCAGAGCTCAGGGAGATGTGGCTGAGCTTCTTTTTCTGGGTTAGTTATCCCAGTAGATAACTGCCCTTGTGGATCGAAATCTGCTTTATTTCTAAGCTCTGTTTTTGTTTCACCTTCTGTTCCTTGCGTCTGGTTATGCTTTCACCATCCCCGTTAAGCCATGCTGTCAGATGCTTTCTACGTATTTGTGTGCAGTGTGAGCAAGCTGTCTCTTTAATCTCCTTCAATAAACCTGATAGAGTGAGACTTGTTTCCACATCTTTCCCATTCCTTCCCCAGCTGGAGGAAGGGAGGTGAGCTGTCTGGCTCCTGCCCTTCCTCAGTTGAGTCCTTTCCACTGCCTGCCTGCTTGTGGTGCTGGGAGGTGTCTGAGGCGGTGCCCTCTGTCAGGCACTGCTGATGTCACTTGGGAACCCGCTCCTGTTGTGGTCCCTGCTGAAAAGAAACAGAGGTAGGTGCCTTTGCTAACTCTTGGTGAGGAAGGCTGTAGAGCCATCCTTTGAGGCATCTCAGTGTCTACAGACTCACATCGCAGAGGGTGTAGTGATGTGTGTGTCCTCAAGTTCCTAATTCAGATACAGTCCTTGTAGACCTAGTGAGCGTTTTTGTTCGTGGTGTGAAGATAGTAATTCAATGTGGAGATCTTGTGTCCTGCTTGCTCGTTCTGCTCTGGCTCTGTGTGGCTGAGGGGAAGCTGCACACCTGTCAGTGCATGTTGTCAGCAGCACTAGCACAGTGAGTTGCTCTGGGTGTCCACAGAGGGCTGTGCTGGGGCTCAGGCCGGGTGTATAACCCTGCCCCAGAGAGCCCCTTGCAGGCTTAGGGCTGAGGGGCCTATTCAGGGCAAACTGCAAGCCCTGTCACAGTAAAAGAAATGCACAAATACAAATGAATTCTAGCTTGTAATATATTTAGGAATCTTTGGATTTGATTATAATAGTAGGTACAATATTTATAGACTTAAAGGAGATGAATTCCTAGAATGCAGTTTGTTGGGAAAGTGAGGGGGTTATCAGGGCAGCTCTTAAAAGCACGTAGAAAATAAAAGCTGAGGAAAAGCCAGGCCCAGCAACTGGAGCCTTCCTGATAGCCAGGAGGCACTTAGAAGGGCTCTGGCTGTTTTGTAAAGTGTGGCAAAATGATGAGCGGGTGAGGGTGGGGGGGTGTATGTTAATCAGCTGGAAAGGTACTGCTGCTCCTCTCACCAGAGCATCTCAGGGACAGCGGAATTAATTCATGGCATATGCTCCCAGCAGCTGCTGCACTGACCTGCACTGCACTGGAGTAGCAGCGGCCTGGGGCCTAGCTCCCACTCCTCACTCAGGCCTTGCTCCTCACCAGCCCTACTGGGCACAGCCCCTGGTGCACAGCCCAGAGACAGAGCCTTCTTCTCTCTGAGAGGGAGAAATGCTGTAGGCCTGGAGGGAAAGGAGGTGCTTGGATAGAAAAGAGACCAATCTGAGTAAAAAAAATCCAGTTTGTCCCAAACAGCCCTGATTCCTTGCACAGTGCTCACTGACCAGGCCCTCCCTCGTCAGCTACTTTGTCTGTGCTCTCTGTGAGGCAGCAGCTCCTCATTCTCCATCTTTGTTTCCCGCTTCTGCAGAGAGTAGACAGTTTGATCCTTTCCTCAGTGAGGGCACAGAGACTGACTTTGCTGTTAGCAGACGTCATGTGTCTGATGGCTCCCAGGAGGTTAACTTTCCCAGCCTTGTTTTCCCTCTCATGACTGTCAGCCGTGTCCAGTACCTATGTCTGGCAGTACAGGTGGGTCCATCACGTTGCTTACAGGCCGCACTGGCTTTTGCCTGTGCTTCGTGCCCTGTGTAATGTACAGGCAGCTCCCCTCCTTGGAGACATCAATTCCCAAGGAAAGCTGTCACTGTTGCCGTTAAGCCCTTGGAGGATGAAGCCTCTCCTCTGGGTGCCCTCTCCCAGTGGGATGCTCTGCAGTCAGCCTCACTGGGCCTGAGAAGCCCTGGGCTGTGTGCCGTTATCGGGCTGCATCTCCAGTCACTTTCAGGACCACTTCATTATCCCTTTATTAGCCCTCTTCTCCTGCTTATCGTTATTAATAATCATGTTGGATCAGCTGGAGTGCTGACAGCTGCCTCTTGTCTATTCTTTCTGTCTGTTTTAATCCTGCCTGCTTATCTGGGATAAACCTGATCCTTTTTCTTTTAATTAAAGAAATTTGGTCAGCCAGCCCCTCCTCCATGCAGAGATAGAGCTGATCACACTGGTGATATGCAGTAAGCAGGAAAAGGGGCAAATTGCTGGGTGACAGTGTTTTCCACAGCCCAGAGATGGGGGATGTGGGAGTTGAGACTGGAAGAATCACAAGCTGCACAGGCTGTCCCACATTGCCACAGCACTGTGGGATGGGGCACAGCTCGGATTCTGGCCTGTTAAAAATGCCCTTCTGGGCAGCTGAAATATTTGTATTGTCTGAAGGGACAGGTCACCGGAGGAATAGCTGTGCAAATAGTCTGAGGAGAAACCGTTGACTTAATTTACACTTTTATGAACCCATAAACTCAAATCTGCATTCACTGCAATCTGTAAAGTAACCAGCGTGTGGCTGAAATGCTTAGAAAGTGTTAATCAGGGGTCCGTAACAAAGCGGGATGCTGTGAAGTGCGGCAGTGGGAGCTTGGCCACGAGCAGCAGGAGCACTCAACCTTAGTGCTCAGAATGCACATTGCTTGTTTCCCAGACAGTTCATTTCAGGTGCACGTTGCTGTAGTGGTGACTGGATATGTATGTACCCTCTGTGACAGTGCGCGGCAACTGGCTCAGATTTGTAGGGCTGCTCCACCCCTGAGGGGCTTTGAGCACATGAAGAGTATAGGGCAGAATTTTCCAATGTTCACTAGAAAGCATGGCTCTGGAATTGTCTTGGGCAGAGCATGCTGTTTTCTGTCCCTGTGTCACTGGTGCTTTTTAGTGCTTCAGCTAGCTGCCATGAGCTGTGGGTCAGGTGTCGGTTAGGCAGCTTCAGCAATGCAGTCCACATGTTTGACATAGGAGATCCTGCAAAAGTGCAGGGTTCTTTAACAGTGGCAGGCAGGAGCCATGCATCACTACAGTTGTGCTGTTGCATTTTTTCCTGATGCTCCCAGAAAATATTTTTCCTCACATTTCTTTTGTTCAAGAATATGCTGGAAAATAAGCTATGGAGTATGGCTAGTTTATAGCCAGTTATTGATAGCAGACAATGAGTGACAATTACTCAATGTTAAATAAAGTGCTTGAAAGATAGGAAAATGGAGTCCACTTGCCTGAACTAATAGTGCACTAATAACTGCTCTGAGCTTTTATTATCTGACCCTGCTCCTGCAGCAGAAATCCTCCTCCTGCAAATCCAAGTAAGGCAAATTCTCAGGATGGTCTTTGACACAGAAGTCACCTTTTTTGGTGTTGTGGGACATTTTGAACCAGCCAAAAAAGAAGGGCTTACAGCCCGTGTGAGAGGCTGGGGGCTTGCTTTGATCAGTGCCCCATCAGCAGAACTGCCCTCAAAGCCAGAAAAGCATGCTGGGAGGCTGCCAAAGAGCTAGTCCAAGTTAAGCAACTTTCTCAGCGCTTTGAGCTCCTAAGCCAAAGGCAGAATTCTGCTTGAATCTCCCTGGGGCCTGTGAGGTTCTGTGTGCAAATGGCTTGGTAAGTCAACTAACTAAATAAATAAGTAGTAGCAGCTATCCCTGAAATAATGCAAAAGCAGTCCAGACAACAAACTCCATCTAACCCAGAGGAATGCGGAGCAGCCTTGGCTTGTCCAGCTGGGTGCTGTGGCTCTTCCTCAGGGGCCTGAGCTGGCTCATTTAAACCACTGCTGGTGATGCTCCTTCTTAGGCTTTTTGCCCCATGGAGATGCTCTTATTCATTTCCATGGCTTTTGCACCTCTAGTTCCTGAGTCTTAAGACCTTCTGTGTCAGTGTACAGGGGATTGAATGGTCTTTCACACAGATTAGAGCCAGGGTCTGATAATACTGTTTTGGGGTCATGATAAGACTGTGACACAGCCATGCAGAGCCTCAGCCCCATTTCTTCACTGACTGGAATGTTGTACATGGCCAGTGAATTTCTTAATTTTGATTTTCAGTGAAAAGGTTGTGAAGCTCCTTCCAGATTTTCAAATACACAAAGTAAATTTCCTTACATCTGTAAGAAACACATTCCCCAGTAGGAGCACAGCACACTGTCCAGCTCATGGTACCTCAGCTGGGGTAGGAATCTGTCCTCATCGTCTTCCTAACCAGTTTCCTGCCATAAACCTGCTCCCTTTGTCCCAGGAATGCCCGGGGAGATGAATGAGTTGATAGAACTCTTCAGCCTTCTGCCGTCCCCCAATCAAGCTCTTCTGCTGAGCTCAGCCCTGAGAGGACCACAGAGCAGGGATGGGAAATCTCCATGCTGAGGGTTGCGCTCGACATTCAGAAAGGCTTCGGTGAGTCATGCCATAGTACATGCTTTATGGTAACCAAAAAATGTGCTTCTTTCTTTGTGTTTCAAGTTGTGTAATGTTCAAGAGACTTCAGTGCAATTGCTGGGCCTGCCTGTCCCAGAGACTCACTACAAGGTGCCCCAGCCCCAAGTTAGTGTGTGATCGAGTGGGACCCGTTGTAGCACAGGGTCTGTGACAGCTTCTTATGATGTGACAGTCAGAGAGCCCCGTGGGACGCCTATGGCTTGTATGGTGTGCAGTTGGTTGAGGCCATTCTTGAGAATAGCACGCCGTTTGGGCTCTGTCCTGTTAGGAAATGGCTGTGGAATAGGTGTGTGCGTCTAAAACGTTCATCTTTGTTGTGTCCTATCAGTGGTATTTTTCCTTACATAATGTGGATTGTGTCTGGGTCGTACTGGGTGTGTGCCACTCCTTGGCTGGAGGTGTCCATACAGAGCACAGCTGTGTCTAGCCAGCTGCATGATGTCTGTCCCGTTGGGTTCAGGGCTCTGTTTGTCCGTCTGCAGTACGTGCGCAAGCACCAGAGATGGCTGAGGTTGGAAGTATTTATGGCAATTAAAATGTTTTGCCTGGGAGCTGTTTTGGGCCTTTTTTTGAAGTGAGGATTTTCAGACTTCAAGGTGTTAACAGCCCCTCTAAACGGTTTTGTTTTTTAATTGCAGCAAATGACTGTGGAGCCATTAAACATTCGCCTCTCTGCAGTTGTTTCTAAGCCCTTTCAGTCCTTCTTCTATTTATTCTGTTTAATTCAGTCAGGTAGCTTCGGGGCAGTGAAGATCAATACTTTACTTTGATAGAAAAGAGTCAGGTTTGAAACATAGAGATAAAACTGACACATTTTGTATAAATTTAATTAAAAATGCACCTTTAGTGGCTTGTTGCAAGCACAAAGCCAGCCCTCCATCCAGCTATCTCTCTGTCTCGCTCTCTGTCTCTCTCTTCCCTTTCTTGTTCCTAACAGGAAGATCTCTGAATCCGCCTCACCAACAAAGCACCTCGTTTTCTGATTTTTGTCTTGAAAGTTTAGCACTGAGGGAGAAGGATGGAAGGGACGTGCAATGCTAAGCAGACCTCCTGCTCCCCGCCTGGTCCCACTCCTTGTGGTGGTGGGTACAGGAAGGAGCTGGTCCCCGGTGGGGGAGGGAGGGGGATGAGGCAAAATGATTTTATTTCAAAACCCAGCAGATTGGACACCCTGGGGCACTTTCCATTTGGATCTGTAGCTTTCCTCCTCTCCTGCCCCCCCCTCTTCCTGCTTTGTTAGGCTGAGAATTATTTTTCTGACTGCACGAGCATCCCTGATCCCACTAGGATAGTGCTGGCCACGAGGCACTGTCTTTATTCTCTCTTTCTTTTCCCTCCCTGCCCCCCTCACTTCTTCCCTCTCCTCTTTCCCCTAACCCTGCTGCCAGTGAGGGAGGACATTTGTCTTGTGTTTTATACTCTGGCCCCTTCACCCCCTTCCCCTGCACTTCTCTCTCTCTTTCTCAATCCCGTTTGCCTTGGTTCATTTTTCACTTGAGTGCCTTTCCTCCCAGACTCCCCTTTGCTCTGGCCCCCCTCTGCTCAACACCAATAAAACATGCGCAACACAGGTAGAACAAGGTGCCAGGGCTCAGCGTGACAAACGGCACGTGTGCTGCCCCACAGCCAGGCTGTAAATCGCCCCTCCTCACCCCGACAGCTCCCAGGGATGGGGCTGGTACAGAGGGTTGCCCCGTGTTGGGGTGGGCAAATGGGGAATTACAGAATTGTAGGAGTTGGAAGGGACCTCTGGAGATCATCAACCCCTGAGGTCCTGCTGCCAGGCACCGCCGCCCCTCTCAGCTCAAAGCCTGAGAATGGGCAAGGGGAGAGGGCACAAGCAAGTTAGTAGGTAAATATGGACAGCACATCTGAGCAGCCAGCAGGACCAGTGATCGATCAGGTCCTGGGTCTGCACAGACTCAGGAACTCTGTAGCACAAGGAAAGGAGTTAGTACGTGATGGATAGCATGGGAAAGGGGAGTGAAGGGAACAGTGCAGATATCAGTAGTGGAGGCTGGATATAGGATGAGAGATAATGGCCTTAAATTGTGCCAGGAGGGGTTCAGGTTGAATGCTGGGAAGGTTTTCTCAGGAAACGTGGTGAGGCATTGAAACAGGCTGCCAAGGGGAGTGGTGAACTCATCATCCCTGAGGTGTTCAAGAAATGCATCTGTGTGGCACTGAGGAACATAGTGGGCATGGTGGTGATGGGCTGATGTTTGGAGTGGGTATCTTAGAGGTCTTTTCCAACCGTAGCGATCTGATACTAAAACAAAAGGAATGGATGATGAGAATAAGCTTGAGGCTCTTACACAAGCAGGGTGAGGTTGCAGAGGAGGCTGAAGGACAAAGATGCACAGCCAGATGTACCAAAGTAGCAGCAGAAAAATGAGGTGATAGGGGCACAAGTGAGGGTGCATCTGGCTGCTGCCTGGGGCAGAGCTGGGCCCACAGGTGCAGCCACAGGGAGCGACGCACAGAGGTGCATGCTTTGAATTCTGCTGCATTTAACTTTAGCTGTCAGAAAGCACAGCCGCTGTGAATTTTGCTGGGAACCAGGAGGTGCCTCACTGCTGGAGCAGCCGGCTTTGGAACGGCATGCAAGTCTGGCTGCCTGCCCTGTGGGAGCAGCCCCCATTGTCTTGGGTACTGCCGCTTTCAGAGGCTGTGTGAGGCTCCTGGTACCAATCCCCATGTACCTGTGATGTACATAGCATTTCCTACCCTCCAACCTACTGGAGGGTGCACTCCAGCTGTGAGTGAAGGGAGCATTCTGTGAAGCACAAAGTACAGGCAGACTGTGTGAGGCACGATGGGGTTAACTCTGCCAGCCAGGCTGCAGACAGTGGCTGCAACATCAGTTGGAGTCCTTCGAGTGACGGTGGAGGTGAGTGCTGAGGGCCGCTTTCTTGGGGACTTCACCACGGAGGTGTGCCACAGCCAGCAGCACACTGCTGTGCACAGACACCTCCCGCGCCTCCCGCCTTTAATCACAGCAAATGAAAGTTCCCAAACAGGCGGAAGATGCCAGGCTTTTGTGTTCTGCCACCCGAGCTGTCTCTGCGCTGCCGTCAGTGCCGATAATTGCAGACAGAAACCGCTTTGTGTTAAAATGGCATCGGTAATTGAAACAGAATTCAGAATCAGGACCCCGCAGGCGCCGCTTGGTGAAAGAAGAAATAAAGATCGCTTGGGTCACATCGCTTGTAATTTGTGTTTAATAATCGTACCGGGAGGTACGTACAAAGGGAGAAGAGACGCGAGGTGCAGAACTCCCCCCAGCTCGTACTGCCTCACAGCCTCCTGCAGCCTGGAGGGTCCGGCCAGGTTGTGCCCAGCTCACTGCGGGACAGGAGGAGATGAGGTGTCTTGATCATGGCTATGTGGATACTCAGTTCTGTGTCAGGGCCCACTGCCTGCCAGGAGCCTGCGTGCACTGAGTGGTAGAGCTGGGGTGTGAGCTCGCAGCTGTGTGCTCCCATCTTCTGCTGGGCTTCCCCTTGTTTTTCCTTTCTTGGGCCTTGCCATGGTGCAAAAATAATCCAGATTTCTTCAGTTATTAAAAAAAAATAGTTTTTATTTCTTAAACCAAACCAGTGACATCACGCATACACCTAAGGAATGGTGTTACATTTTCTGCTTTGCTCTTGGTAAAACACAGAGACCGGCCGGGAGCTACTCTTACATTCAGACCAGATGGGCACAAATGGGAGCAGGACCAGTCCATCCCACCCTTGAGCAGTGGCTCTCCTTAACCCATACTTGAGTATGTCTTGGGGAACAGACTCAGTTCTGTTTGTCTTGGATGCTTAACCTCCCTGAGAAGGAGCAAGTGGTATTCTCTGGCCTTGTTTCATCCAACAGGCATTTTCTCTGCCATCAGAGTTGACTTAGAGACAGAGGTGTTGTTGTTGCCTGTGCTCAGGATACAAAGGAGAATCCTGCAGTGTCTAGCAGTTTCCCTCTGCGCTGTATCGATGCTGTTACCTCGTGGTTTCCCTTGCACATGCACTCTGCATTTCTTCCTTAAGCTACTGCTGGCAGCTCACCGTCTCACAGCTCTTGCCCGTGGCCAGGAAGAGCATCATCTGTCAGCTACATCTGG
Source organism: Oreortyx pictus (assembly GCA_036925125.1). NCBI lineage: Eukaryota > Metazoa > Chordata > Aves > Galliformes > Odontophoridae > Oreortyx > Oreortyx pictus. The sequence continues at coordinate 38,243,554 of JAUPFR010000006.1, forward strand.
AGCTGCCATCCTGCCTTCTCCCAGGGAACCCAGCGGGTCCTTACCAGAGGGACAAAGCTGCTGTTGTGACAGCAGAGATCTAGGCTGGGGAAGGGAGGTACCTTGGCTCCTTCTAGTCTGAATTGCCACTGTAAGAGGAAATTGTACTAGATGTTGAGAGAAAATATCCTCATCTTTCTTAAGCCTAGAGAAAGCAGTGAGGTGTGAATGGTGAAGTGCAACTCAATGTCTCCCTGTTCGTGTGTTATCTGTAAGTACTCAGAAGCTTGAAGTCTTGAGAGAAAGCACCTGAAAGAGGTAAATGCAAGAAGTTTCTGCATTTTGTGGAGAAAAAGTCAAAGCCCCATGCGATAATGCACAGGCCCAGCCTTTCACTTCTGCTTCAGACTGTGTTGGCCTTTGGATGAGGAGCATCACTGCCAAATGGGCTGAGGAAGTTCATGAGAGGCATTGTGGATGCTCTGTCCTTCTCTCTCCAGTCCTTCCTCTTGCCTAATGCATGGCACAGATCTAGCAGCCATCATCACATTAATCCTGCTGTGCCCCAGGTTCTGTCCCTCAAAGACAGCCAGGTGGGGCCAGACTGCTGCCTGCAGGTGGTTTCTGGCTGGGTGTGTCCTCTGTAGTGCTTGCCAGCCCTGGGTGGGATGCAGTGGCAATGCTCTGCTGCACTCTTCTGTCCTTGCTGCAGCCTCAAATCCCTCCCCAAATCCTCAGCTTCTGTTCAGCATCTTCACTCTCTCCCTCTGTGTGAATGGCGACCCAGAGAATGCAGGTTGCTGGTGACCTGCTCGGTGGTGGGGAAGGGAAAGATCTCACAGATGAATTTAAATGAGCCCTTCTGGCCTTTCTGTGTGTTAGTTCCTCTCTGGGGGGGCTGTTTCCACGGGCCTGATGCTTGGCTCTGACAGCTGCATCCCCTTTATGCTGCGCTATGATAGCCCACTTTGCATGCTGCATAAGCTGTCATTAGGAGGACGGGGCCATAAAACCATCAGCATCGGCCTCCCCCAATCTGTATGCTTCCCTCACACCCCTCCTACTACCTCCGTCCTCATCTCAACACACTCACCAGACACCCCTATGCACCCACACTTCCACGCACTCACACCATGCTCTTAGTTTCTCCATTTTGCCTTCCTCCTTTCCCTCCTCCCATCTGTTTGCCAAATAATTCCTGGCTAAGGAACTTTCCCCACATGGCCCCCGGGCCAGGATGGAGAGACATGTCCCCTCCTCCCCGTTCGTCCAGGGGGCTTTGGAACATGTGTTTCTGGGAGGCAGACACCAGCTGGCTGGGCAGCATTTGCATAGTCAGCGAAAAGCCCCTGAGCTGAGCTGGGCACGTCTGGAGGAGCCTGTGGCAGGATGGAGGGACGAGGGATATGCTGGTCAGCTCGGGGTCAGCTGGAACAGATTTCCAAGCAAACGGACAGATGGTGAAAGGAGGCAAGGGGTGAGGGGGAGCTCATGAAGGCTTCTACATCAAATAAATAGCTGGATGCAGCTTGGAGTAAGTGACCAATGTGTCTATGGGCATAGCAGTCACTGTGCTGCTTCCTTCAGAACCCATAGGGGTGGATAAGGGAGAGCGTGGTGCTGGGGAGGGGAGCAGTATGAGGATGGAGAGGTGCAGGAAAGGCAGGGGGTTTGGCAGTGGGCAGGCCCTGAGCTTGCGTGGCCACACTGTGTTTCCTTAGCCTCACCCAGCTGATTGGGTCTGGGACTGGGGTATGTGCAGTCCAAGCATGAGGCACCATCACAGCACAGACCCAGTTCTTCTCTGCTGCTTCTCTCATCTCTCCTTCCACTCCATTTAATTTGATTGGACTGAAAACAATAAAGCAATCTGTACGTTTTTGCTTCTACAAAGACATGTCTGTCACATACCAGAGAAACAGCATAACTCAGTAGTTAGAAACTTCTACTGGTGTTAGGAGTTTCTGCTTTGCCTCTGCACGCTGGTCAGCACTGTGGGCTGCCTGACTGGGTCCATACATGCTCCCATTTGCACAGCTCCTCAGGACAGAAAGTGTACTTTGGTGTTTGATCCTGCAGCACATTCTGCAGCATTGGGGAAAAAAATGCCTTCTCTTAGCATGTGAGTTGCCCAGACATCCTGAACTGGGAGGGACCTGCAAAGGTCATCAACTTCAGCTCCTTGGCTTCGCACAGAACCACTGAATATTCAAAACATGTTTCTGAGAGTGTTGTCCAAACAGTTCTTGAATTCCACTGGCCTGGTGCTGTGACCAGTTCCTTGGAGAGCCTGCACCAGTGCCCAACTGTCCTCTCACTGAAGAACCTTTTTCTAATAGCCAACCCGAATGTCCCTTGGTGCGGGTTTATGCCATTCTCTCAGGTCCTGTTGCTGGTCATCAGAAGAGATCTGTAGATGAAAGGGGTCCTTCTGGACCTGGAGAAGCATCTGTAGACTCTGATCTCAAAGTTCCAGCTACTGGGGGGATCAGTGTGGGGGGACTGGGTTCCAACTACTGCAGTATGACTAGTGGTTTAGGCCTGTGGACAGAGGTGTCAGCTATTGGAGCAAACGGGAGTCCTGGCATCAGTAGCATCAGTGGTTGGAAGTGATCCTCTCTGTGCCTAGGGTCGCGTTCACAGTCTCTAAGCCCAGAGTGCCAGCTTCTGGGGACTAGTATGATAGTGCTTGGAACAGGAGGTGTTGGCATAGGATGTGAGCAGGCTGCACAGCATCAGAGAAGATGGAAGGATCTTCTCCAAGACACAACTTAAAGACCTTAGAGGTCAAATGCAGGAAAGAGTGGCAGCATCCACTCCCACTGGTGAAGTAATATATTGAAAAGGGAAAGTATAGGTAAAGGTGACGTTACTGGAGGTGTCTACTACAGGCCACCTATCCAGGAAGAAGTGGATGAGCCCTCTGTTATCAGATAGGAGCAATCTCAGATCTGCAGACTCTAGCTCTCATGGGGGACTTTAGCCACCCTGATACCTGTTGGAGAGACAACACAGCAGGACACAAGCAATACAATAGTTTCCTGTACTTCAGTGATGATAAGTTCCTCCTTCAAATGATAGCCAACAAGAGTAGGTGCTCTGCTGGGTAGTCTGCTCTACATCCCTGTTTGAACATGGGGGCTAGTCCAGATGACCTCTAGAAGTCTCTTCCAACCTCAACCATTCTTTTAAATAACATTTGTATTATTATTAATTCAGTTTAGGTGATTGGTGTACGTACATCTTTATTTATATATACATTTAGCTCTTTTATGGTTTTTTTCCCCCCAACTTCCTGTATGGATGATTCTTCTTCAGATGAAGAGATCCTGTAGATAAAGCAAAACTGCCCTGTGGCCACCAACAGGCCTTGATTGCCCTGAGGGGTTTCACCTGGAGACACACCCACACCTGCTGCCATGGCCTCATTTAAGCTCAGCCTGCGGCCTTGCTCCATTCCTGAGCCGTAGTTTTACACGTCTCTAGCCTCGTCTCCTGGACAGACATTTTATCTGCACTGCAGCTGTGACTTCAGCCACGTCTTCTGCTCCTGACCAGTCTTCCTGGAAGGTGCCTGGACATGGTTCACACTTCTCCTTGCCTGGAGCTGTTGATGGACCTTGTTGTTGCCTCCTGCCTCTGTCTTCTGTGTTCAGGTATTACAGCACTGAGCCCTGCTTCAGCCCTGCCCAGTCTGGATCCCTTCCCGCTCTGGGTCACCTCTCTTAGAAGCAGTCTGTCTTCACTATAGCCTGACATGGATTGCCAGTTGCAGTTGGCCTGGAGACAACAAACAACTGCTCCCTTGCATCCATCAGCACCATGTGTTCCTGCTGTCATCTGTCTCTGAAGTTCACTGTTTTCTCTGGCTTTGCTAATATAGTCAGAGATCGCTACTTGCCCCTAATCACTGAAAAAATACATCAAACAACACTTCTAAAGGTCACCTAATGGCATCCCAAGGCTGACCTTAAGTTGTGCTGAAATTCGCAATTTACTCGTTTCTCTTCAGATCTCTCCCAGAGTTGTTGCCTTTACCTCATCGTGATTTAGCTTCATCAGCAGCGTTTTCAAGATGATGTCCTTTTTTTGCAAGTCCAGATAATGATTTCTCCTTTCCTCATAATTTTGTTCAGAAATTATCAGTAGACTAAAGATGGCTGGTTTTCTTTCAGAAAGCGTTTCCAACATGCCCTTGGTTTCTATTCCTTTTTGCTGCTTTTGGTTTGTTTCCTCTAGCTTTGAGTTGCTGATCTTGGAGAGTTGATGGGCAAAAGTCAGTTATGGTCTGAGCTGATGCAGATGCTGATCAGTGGTGTTGTTTTCTGCTCTCTGAACAGTAAACTCAGGAGCCTCACACAACTCTCGGGTCCTGCCTGGGGTTGCTGAGCTGCCAGTGGGATACAGAGCTTGTCTCCCTCCTGTGCTTCCCACTCTGTGGGCAGCTGCTGCCAAGTGCCCAGCTCATATTTTGTTTTATGAATCCCTTGCTTCTGTGAGGCTTTTTTTTTTTTATTATTATTATTTGAGCTAAAATGGATCCGTAACCTTGTGGGACAAGGACATCAGCCTGGCTGGCAGCGCACGCACTTTCTTTTGCTCACGCTCTCCCTCCCCTCCACAATTACTCTTCATTCAGCACAGAAAATAAAACATTCCAGCAAAATACGACAGCCCTGGTGAACTGCCCCCTTCCCTCCCAACCAGAGGTCACCAAGGCTTGGACTAGTGCAGGGGAAAGAAAGCCCAGGAAAAGAGCTGCTCTCCTTTGATTTACATGCTGGCTGGCCAATGGGAGAGACTGCAGGGTGAAAGGAAGGGACTATGGAAGCTGCCAACTGAGTAACGAAGGCTCTGAGCTCTGCAGAAAAGATGTCAGAAGCCCTTGTTTTCTTGCCCTGGGTATATAGGATGGGTGTATTTGTCTACTTTTTGACTTTGTGTAACACAATGGCTATGTTTCTGTCTTCGTCAAGAGTGCCTCCGGCTTGTGCCTCTTCTTTCGGTGCTTAATACCTGGAAAATGTAAGGTAGTAGTTCTGTGTCTGAATAGATGTAGAAGCTCTTTCCTTGTGCAGGATGCAGGGTCAAGGTGAATGGTGTTTGCTTGCCCTCTCCCTGTGCTGGGCTTGGAGCGCTTGGTGTGAATGTGCCTGTGTGTGCTCAGACCATCCTGTCTGGGGCTGAACCTGGATACTGGGGCTCTAGGGTTGAACTCAGCAGGAACCAGAGTGCTCTTCTGTCCTGCAGCTGTGTGTGTGATGCTATGGTTGTCAGGGCTGTGCAATGGGAATATAGCATCTCCTGGTGTGACTGGGGCTCAGCCAGACATTGCTGTTCCTTCTTCCTGCTTCCAACCATGCTGAGCTGCCTCTCCTTCTGGATACAAACTTGAGCCACACATCCCAAATTGCAGCCCAACTGCACTTCGTCTTCTAGCGCTGGTAACCATCTGTCATCTTCATACTGAATTGTATGCCCAGTTCAGGACTGTGCTGGAACTTGAGTGGCTGCAACTCAAGAGGCAATGTGGGCAAGACCTGAATCCATTTCATTTATTTGCATTAGTTCTTCTGGACACTCCTAGTCTGACATAATCACTCTCTTGTTTTGAGTACCGATACCGACTCTCTACCTCTATGGGTCACTGGATATTCCCTTTGATCAGCACTTGTTTTCCTCTGGCTCAGGAGGAAGGCAATTGCTGTGCTGTTCAGAGCAATCGAGACATTTGTTTCTGGCTGAGGAACGCTCAGAGGGGAGGACAGGCAGAGTCCCTCCAGCATCACTAGAGGTCTCTCTTTATCTGTATGTGCTTGTCTGCAGGGCAATGGGAGAAAAACACACTTGCTCAGAATAATTTCTTCATCTGCTTCTTGACATGTCACAGCCTCCTGGAGCATGCAAGCCTTGTGAATTCACAGGGCTGAATCCTCAAGGCTCAGTTTCTCTGGTTGCCAACTGCTGGATAGTCTCTGTCTGCAGTGTGCCTTCTGTTGCTTGCTTCTCCACAGCTCCCACTTCCTCCCAGTGCACTGCTCAGCACTGCAGAGCTCTGCAGCTGGCTGTCAGCTATTGCCTTCTGTCAGCCCACTGAGGTACCTGCTCAGAAGGCAGTCTGAGTTCTCCAGGAGCTGCCTAAGGTATGGTCCTCTCCTGGCTCCTTGTTCTCTGGCCAAGTTGTAGGCCATGGGTCTCAGCCTTCCTCTGTCTATGCCCCTGTAACTCCTGCACGCTGATGAATGTGATGAAGCAGGAAACCCTAATGCTGCTTTGGAGGTGACACCAGTGGAAGGAGAGGAATGGTGTTACTGGTGCTGAGGTTTATGGAGTGCTCGTTATCTGTTCTCCCACGAGTCACTTCACTGTAGCAGTTGTGAGCCATGTCCTCAAGAAAAACTTCCTCTGGCAGCTACGTGGAGCAGGAGGCCTGTTAGGAGTCTGAGAAGCTCTTCCCTCGGGATACTGCTACCTCATTCCCACTTGGAAGTAATGTTGACAATATTGTTGTAGTCTATTTGCAGACAGGTAGAGCTACTTATTCATTTTTGGGTACTGATGACTCTTTAGAAGCTTTTCAGATTAATTACATGCTTGTCTTGTTTTGCATTTGTCAGCTGCTCCCCAAAAGATGTCCTTGCTAACATTCATCTATGCAGAAATGCAGACAGTTCTGGATTTGACCGTGACGTGAGTGATTTGGGACATGAGAACACCAGGTCTGCAGCTTTCTTGTGATGCATTCTCTCTTGAATCCAGGAAGCCACTGGTTGAAAGAGTCCTGTTCTTTCATCTGTTGTTCTTTTTTTTTTTTTTTTTTTTTTTTGTCTACTTCCCTGCTCTCTTACTGTTCCAAACACCAACAGAACCACTGAGGTTGTAATATACTGTGCCAGGAATGTTTTCTAGGAAGGGCTTGCAGGTGCCAGTGTCTCTCTCAGATAATAAGGCAGATGAACCTCAGCCTGGTTCTTCATGGTATGGTCCTGCCAGCTGGCTGAGCATGAATCAGATTACTTTGATTCAGCCCAATTGATAAATTTGCTACATTGACAACTGTTAGATTTGCTGCCTATAACTGGTTCTTCTGTGAGGAGCACTTTGAGGTTGGTCAGCATGGGTGTTCTGGGGTGCCTGAGGCCTGTTTGGGAGGAGAGTTGCTCAGGGCTTGATGATGGTAGTGGTGCAGAAAGCTGCCCTAATGCACTGAAAGAGAAGAGGGGTGATGCAAGGGCTGAGGACTGCTCCTCTGTGCTCCATTCTGTAAGGGCAAAATGTAGTGGAGCCAAATGGGACTTGCTGGGACTCCACTGCCCAGAGAACTGCTCTGAAATGGCAGTACAGTGGATGCTGGGATGTGCTACTGCCTTTTGTCTTTCTGATAGGTTTTTCCCACTTGGAAAATCCTTAGAAGGAGGAAAGTGCTTCCCAGTACAGCTCTTCCCCACGCATTAGCCCCTGTTCAGCACTGGGCCTGTGTGCAAAACCAGTCAGCTTAGCAAATGAGGCATAGTTTTTTAGGGACACTGTTTAGTGGATGTGGTGGCTGATGGTTGGACTAGGTGATCTTAGTGGTCTTCTCTGACCTCAATTATTCAATGATTCCAAATGCTGTGAAAATAAGCAGGGAAAGTGTGCACAGAGTGTGCTGTACAATAACCAGTCCAAACCTATCTGTGGAAAAAGCAGCAAGCATCCTATCAGGTGGTTTCCTTGCCTGTCCCACAGATCCAAACTTGGTGTTTGGCTCCAGCATGTAGGGTGAAAGACAGATGGTCTTAGGGGTACAGAGATGCTGCGAGTTTGGTAGGTGAGAAATGGACAGCTTCCGCAGGGGTGAGAAACAAATCAGCTGAGATCTGGAACCCAGAGAGTATAGACACAAGGGATGCCACGTTAACTCTTATCACCTTGCACCACTGCTATGTAAGGTCTGAAATACGTTTATCCTGTACCACTCTAACTGGGAAACAGGAAGGATTGAGCAGAGGTATCACAAGATGGTGGAAGAGGGGATTCATGTCCACAGATCAAGCATTTGCCCTCCTCTACCTGCATTCAGTGCAGAGTGGTTGGTGCATGTGTGTTAGCATCTTCTGAAGGAGAGAAACAGAAAGAGTGCCACCAGCTGCTGCTGCTGCATTCAGTGGGGTTCAGGATGCCTTGAAGCCTGGCTGTGAATACATGTAACTCTGCTCTTCCATGGCTGCGCATCTCAGCACTTACTGTAGGAGTTTGCAGGCACGGGGGCAATTATCTGTCTGCATTTCCTCGTGTGCTCATGTGTTTGTAAGTACCTTGGTCTGGCTGTTGTACCTGTGTTTCTGCCTGTGGGACGGTACAGTGCTGTAACGAGGGATGTCCTGCAGTCAAAGCTGCTGCAATAATTACAGCAGATAAACTGCTCTGCTTGAGGGCTGCTGTCCCCACCAGTCTGCGAGGCAAGCAGCCTGGCTTAACCACCAAAGTCTATTCATTTTAATAAGAGGGACACCCTGTGTTATTAAGAAGAGTGTTTATTACTGTCGCTGCATGCTGACAGCAGCTTCCATCATCGTTAAAAGGCAGATGGGGGGAGGAGGGTAGGGAGCTGTGTTCGCATCTCAGAGGCTAGGAATCCAGCTGGTGTGGAGGCAGGGGGCTGCAGGGCTTCCCCTCGATCCAGGGAGAAGCCACCATGCAGAGATGGGGCCCTGGGCAGGACGGGGTGGGAAACGTGGGGCAAAAGCAAATGGTAACAGGTGATGCTTTGCACAGTATGAATACCCGGTGTCAGTAGCTGGCCTTGCTGGTGTTTTCACTGTTTCCATAACGCCTTGTTAGATAAGATGTGTAGGAGACAGATTCAGCACAGGACAGGATGGAGTTCCAGCAGAGCAGGGTAATCATATTGCTTTCCCCCTCTGCCTGTGGTACTTTCACACTTCTTGCTTCTGAGCATCTGAGACATGGTAGTTCCCAGATAAAAGATGCTTAGGGAGTCAAATCCCTCCCAGCTCTGGACTCAGAAACGACTGTATCCAAAGCCAGAGGTGGGCCTCATTACTTTGGTTCTCAAAGTCCTCAGGAAAGTCATTAGTAACGTGTGACTTTCAGCTGAAGAGCTCCAGTTTCACACACCACTTGCAGCTTTCAAAAAAAAAAAATGAAAGTGTATTTAAAATTTCCCCATCTTCCTCCCAGGTATTTCTCTCTTTATAATTTCTCTAGTATATTCAGAACTGCCTCCAGTTCCCATCTTTGGGCTTTTTTTCCTCTCTATGCTTTTTGGGTTCAATGCGAACTGACGCACTGATGATTTAATCCTACCAAGCAATAGATGAGTAGCACGAGGAAGCAGGTGGAAGGGAGCTGTATGGCAGGTAAGCCTGCAAGTGGGCAGAAGAGTGGGGGAGCCTGGAGCAATTGAGGGGAAGCCTGTCTTGAGCCGGCAGCGGGTGCTCTGATGTGCAAATCCAGTTCCAGCTACACTGAGTTGAGATGGAGAGGTACGGTCCTGCGGTCTCTTGTCCTTGTTCTGTGTGGCTGAGTGTCCTGCTCTGTCAGATTAAGCTTTTGCTGGTCAGATGCCTCTGGTGGCTGGGGATGGCCCTGGCTGCTCCCCAGGCCCTTGCCCACCTCTCTGGGGCTCTCCAGCCAAGCATGACATTAAGGCTTCTCTAAGACTCTGCAGGTTTCGCAAGGTTGATTGGGACCAGTGCGTGTCACTCTCGGCCACTTCCTCATCACCATAACTCTGGGCTGAATAACAAGAGGCCAAGAATCTGCTAACGCAGGCCCCGGCAGAGTGCCCCATCACTCTCTTTTATTCACCCTGGAGATTTATGCTGCCTATCTCCCTTCTCTTTGTCCACCAGTCGGGCCCTATAAGTCACGTCCCTAGGCTGACAGGTCACGTGGCCCATGCTGCTGCCCTGTCAGAGTGACTGATGCCAAGGGGTGATTAAAAGAGAGGAGGGGTGAGAGGTCAGCAGCAGGCGGCATGATGCAAGTGGGGGATGTAATTATCACTCCCATGACATACTGCTGAGGGCTTTCATGGATCGTCACTCGGGCTGGAGGTGGGGAAGGAGGTGCTGGAGCAAGGAGGGGAATGGATGGATGCATGGCAAAAGCATGGAGTGTAGGTATGGGAGTCAGGGAGTTTTGTTTTCAAGAGAAAGTAGGAGGTATAAAACCGAGTCTGCTCCTCAGAACTGAACTTCTAGGCTCCATGTGGCAGAACGGAGAGAAAAGGGCATTTGGAAAGCTGTGGGGATCTCTGTTGGGGTCAGGAGGCAGCTTCCTGTTTGGAAAGGCTTCTGACCACTTTTACAGTGCTGCTAGTTCCTTCTGCTGCTTCATCCCAACACGGACAACACAGTGCAAGCAAGAGAGTCTTCATATGTGAGAAATGAGAGACCTGCAAGAACTGCTCAGGGTTTGAGTTGACAGAAGCTGCTAGGCTCAGTTCCCCAGTGCTGACTCTGCCCATTTCCATCTACAGTTCCCAGCTTGGGGTCTTTTGTGGGCAATATGGGGCTGTCTGGGTAAATAGTGTTTCAGATGCACCCGGTAAGCTGTACCTTTGAATATGCCCTTTCTGGCCATAGGTAGAGATGGGAACTTCTGGAGAGGAAAGATCAAGAAAGTAGATGATGGACTGGAAAGCACATATCTTCAGCCTAGAGAAGAGGATTTTAGATGGAGCAGGACAGCTGTCACGTACCTGTGTGAAAGAGAGAAATAATTTAGATTCTGACAGTGGGAGATGGGATCTGAGGGTTGGAGAAACTGAGATGATGTCTTAGCAGTGAGAGCAGTCATAAGTGTGGTCAGTTTTTAGTGCTGCAGAGCTTTTGGGGGAATGCACTAAAGGGCCAGTATATGTTTTAGAACTGACTTAGGTTAATTCCAGAGTGTCAGGGCTTTTTTCAGTGGATTTTGTTTGTGCTTTCCTAAGGTTCCACCGCTGAAACCTGAATTTCTGTTTTTCTGTTCTTACCTCACTGAGGTGTTCCTTGAAAGTTCCCAGCTTTTGGTTTCCAAGAGTATACCTGGGAGCATTTCCAATTTCCATTTTTTCAATGGCTTATGCTGTGTTGGTGATCCACAGATAACATGGGCATCTATCACCACATAGCAGTGTGAAGCTTAGCGTTAAAACTTTGGACTGTATATGGGAACGTGGTGAACAACATGCAGTACTCTGCTGTTGTGCCCTCAGAATCGAGGGATGCTGGCATGCCCCTGCAAGCAGTCTGTCTGGTTTAGTATCCAGTCTGTAAGTGTGGCTGTCACTTGTGTGTCACAGGGAGATTGTGAGAGAGGTACATGTGCCCTACCACTGGCTTTTGTAGTTTGAGGATGGTGATGTGGACAGCTGTATACTGTGCTTTTGTCCAGCCTTGGTTGATAGTATAGGGAAGGACAGTCCTTCAGATTCAAGCTGTTGTCAGGAGGAAGAGCTGCAACTTTTTGGTGATCTGAAGGCATATATCACATCTGTGGTAACTCCAGGTTACAAGGATGAGTGGTTACATATAGATGACAACAAAACCTATGAAATAAACACAATGAAATCAATCCAGTGTAGGCCAAACATGAGGGAACCAAGCTTATTAGTTTCTTCTATAATCACTGTTTACACACTGGTATGTCTCTAAGGGCAGATCTTCATCCAGAGAAATAACTTATGGTTAAAGGAAAGATATCACTGAAAAAGCTAAGAATGAATATTATTTATCTAGTTTGAATTAATGGATAAGTGTATTTTTCAACGTGGTCTGTCTCATCAGGTCTGGACAGAACTATGTCCTACCTCATGAAAGCTCGAGGGCTCAGAACTTTTAAAATTTGAGTATTTTAATGATAAATAAAGAATCTCAAAGCTCCATAATACCTGGAGCAGATGACATGCAGTCCCCAAATTCTGCATCACGGCTTTTCATGCAGAGAAGAGGACACACTCAAATTCTCAGCAGTATCATAGTACATGTGTAGTGTCTTTTCTCCTTTCCCCTCTCCTTCATTTTGTCATAGTTAACACTGGGAAGCATAGACAGTAACTTCATTACTGCCTCATGTTGTCATCATCCTCATGTTAATGTGGCTCCACTGCAGATTTTCAGCAGCGTGCTTATTTCTGGATAGTCTGTGTAGCATTAACAGAGTGCCCTCAGTTTATTTCCAGATTCAGAGAAAATATAGTGGGAAGATTCATCTCATGTGATTACATCATGAATTTCTGCAATTATTAACTCTAATAAGTGGGATTCTTTTCCACTGTTTCTTTTCTTTAAGGCTTATAGGCATCAGGCATTGACAGGAAGTATTTTATGAACTGGGAGTTTTGCATCAAAGAGGAGTTCCAGATGTGAAATCTGAGCATTTGTCATAAACCTTGTTTTTAGAATTGTTCAAGGATATCACAGCATAAGGACAATATGGAGTTCTTCCAAACCAAACAAATCATTTGGTATGTGAGATTTCACCTACAAAATCCCTCTTCTCTTTTCAAGCCCAGTCTCATTCTGCAGAACTGGTGAATTTGAATCAACAAATACCCTCAAGGAAGTTCAGCTTGATGAACAACTCATGAATGGAGGGATGGATGATGTTTGGCAAATAGAATTTTTCCTAGGTACTGCTCAGTGGGCTTTAGAGGGGGCTGGAAAGGACATGCCAAAACAGCTATTCCTAGTGGCTGCACAAGGGAAGCTTTCTTGAAGGCATTATGTATGTGTTGTTACACTGGGTCAGAAAGGAGGAACAAAAGAGAACAACTTATTGAAGATGAGCTCTATGAACGGTGGTGTGGGAGACAAAAGGATGGTAATCAGGGCTTGGATAGAAGTAAGCAGGGAGAATGAGAGCAACAGGTGGGAGTGGGAGACACTAGAGGGGTGGGAGCATGGGGGAGGAGGTGAGCGAGCGAGCCAGGAGAAGACAGCGTGACTGTGTCTGATGTACACTGACGAGTACCAATGTTAACTGTCACCTCTCATCTCCAAACTAAATCACACCTGGAATTGGAGGCAGCACAGAGCTGATAGTCAGCCTTAGAGAGCCGACAAGTCAATCAGAGCAGAGATGCATGGAGAGACACCAGCTTTATAGGACTCGGTGCTTTCATTCATCGTGGGATTTACACCTGTCAGCCTCCGGGGGGGGGGGGGGGGGGGGAGGGAGCACACTAGGACTCACTTCAGTGCCACTTAAAATGGGGCAACAGACACATTACTGCAATCAGCTCCTGCTTGTCTTTCCTATGGTCAGTGTGTGCTATATTGCAGGAAGCTTGGCTGCATTTGCTACTTGCACTTGAAGCTGAATGCACCTCCTTCCACAAGGTAAAGCACTGCCTGCGTTTCCAGATCAGAACAACTATTCCCCACACAGCTGAAATGCCCCAGACCAAATGGGCAGGGTGGCTCTAACTGGCTTCATGTTCCCTAACACATGGGGCAGAGGGAGATAACAGGGTAACCACTTGCTTACCAAAAGAAGGCTTCAGGAGCTATGTAGTCTGCATGAGCCCATCTCATTATCTGAGTTTGTCATGACATTTATTACAAGAGGTCAGTGGAAGCCAGACCATGAGATCAGCCTGCCTTGTCTTCTACCCAGCTCTTTTCAAATACCTGCAGTGCTCTATAAAGACCCTCCTCTCCTTTCAAATGAGCCCCCAGATCAGAACTCTTTCCTGCTGGCTAAATCCTGGGTACCAAAGCTTGTGATACAGGCTTTGAGCTGCCTGATCTCTTAATCCAGCTGTGTGTATTCATTTGAAACTGAAAGCAGCTCCTTTTTGTCGTCTGCTTCTCAGCATTAACTTCTCTTTGATGTAATTCTTGCTTCCGATGCTCTCTCCCTTCATGGGGAAGATTAGTGTGAAATTGGCCTGCTTCTCTAGAGACTGCAGTGTTAAGCCTCCAACACTTGGTCCTTATTGGAAATCCTTAACCCACATCAAGAGGAGGGGGAAGGGTGGAAAATGTACGAGTCCCAGACCTGACTATGGTAAGGCTCTGCTCCCTTTGCTGTTTTGCAAGTGGGGATCATGGGGTTGGAGGAGGTAGGGACTCACTTTCAGAGATACGGGTTTTTTGGAGCACGGACAAAGATGGCATCCCAGCTTCTGGGGATGTATCTTCTCAGTCTGAGAAGAGAGGACAGCAGTGCAGGGGTACTCAGAGGGGTATGCAAACAGTATGCCCAGCCTGGGCTGAGTGAAACCCTCACTTGGAGAATTAAGCCATCATCATGATCATTGCTAATCTGCTTTGAAAAGTAGGCTTGGAGCAGCATTGCTGAAGTCCAGGTGGTGAGGGCAGAGTCCAGGAGACAGAGGTTCCCTCTTCTCTCTGGACTGATGTGGCTTCAGGGTAGCCTTGTGCTTCATTTGGAGTATCTCCAGCATGAGAAGGGTGATGAGACTGAGGCAGATGAACTTCAGTGAGTTAGCAAGTACTGTTGGCTCAGGCAAGTTGCTCAGGAAACTCTCTTCCTTGCAGTACCAGGAATATTTCTTTTCCTTTCACTTTGTTTCTTGTTCTTGCCTTCCTTAAACAGCTGTTCTCTGCTTTTCTTTCCTTATCCTACCATTGTATATTCTTCACCTTTGCTCCCCCGACAGCTTCCCACAGTCCCTGAACCTGGTACTGCTTCTTCCACCAACCTCTGCTTCTCTCCTACCCTCACTGCCCTTCCTGGTGGCTCTTCCCTGCTCCCTGAGCTTTTGGGCTCTGCTATCTGCTGCACTCCATTCCCACCGTCCCCTCCCTCCCAGTCCTCCGTTGCTCTCCCCGTGAGTATACGGTGCTGTTATCTCAGAGAAGGGCCTTGAGCACCCCTTTGGTTTAGCCTTGTGCTTCCTCTCGCTTGGCCGCCCCCCTCCCTCACCCAGGTCTGCAAATCACTCCTTCCCATGTCAGCCAGCAAATTGGTTTATCCTCCCCCCATCCCAGCTTTCATTACCTTGCCGAAATGAAGCGATATCTCCTCGGCGGAGGCTTCCCGTCGCTGCAGCCAGTACCCAAATCATGAGAGCTGGCATAATAAATGAAGACAAAGTGCCGGCGGCCCGGGCCATCTCTCCCACTGCGCCACTAGCCGCTGCCAGCTTCATTATTCGCTTAAGTTGCCGGAGAAAATTACTTAACCCTGACCCGTGTATTAGGGCCCTGTATTAATGCTGCGACAGGCGTCTCTTACAGCAAAGAACAATTTATTAGAGCCGAAACAGGCTGCTTTTCTCTGTCATTTTTCCAATCTGAGCTTTGAACACACATCATTAAACTTGTCTGACTCTCTCCCCTTCTCCATCATTCCTTTTTTATTTTTTTTAAACAGAAAGCGCTGTAGAGAATGGAGATTGTTCTGAACTCGCTGAGTGCCTCGGACTTTGCCCCCGCCTTTCTCCCCCCGTGATTTTTCCTCCAAACCTGGCCCATGTCTCCATCTCTCTCTGTCTAATTCACCTTATTCTCCTCTTTGTGTAGTTGCATCCCTGTTTTTCAACTCTTTTTCCTGAAGTTCTCCCATGTTCTCTGTTTGTAGCTCTGCTCGTTTGACTGTCCCTAACTGTACAGGTGTCACATTCTCTTTCACTCGGTTCATTTGTCTGATCGCGCTTCTTTCTCCGTGCTGAACTGATGTTCTGGAGGAAAGACGCAGGGAAGTGTATGCTCCCTGTGCCAGTGTGGGGCCTATCCCACACTGCACTGGCCTAGGACTACCTGGAACACCAGGGATCATCAGAGCACCTGATAATCTGCTTTTCAGCACTTTCAGCTCGTCTCATTCTCTCTGAAGGCTCCACACTACTACGGTTTGGTCCTCGGTGTCACCCAGCAGTGCCCAAGCAGTGTGAGCACCAGGCAGGGCTTCAGCAGGACTGACAGTATTGGGAGGGGGCTTTATTCCTACTGGCCGAGATACATTTGTGTGCTTTGGTGGAATTCAGTCATGCACTTTTTTTTTTTTTTTTATTTTAATAGCTGTTTCATTACGAGATCCAATGTAACTCATGATAATACAGGAAGATATAATCAAAATAATCACTGTCCCTTTTAAATCCCATGCTGACAGGTGCACAGAAAGAGGCAACCAGAAGTTAGATACAGGGTGACGGCCAAGAGAGTAGAAATACATACACAAACATTGGTCATTGGTTCCGAAGCACTGAAGCTGCAGATACTTTCTTGGTTGGTTTCCCCCCTTCTCTCAGTTAATTTGCTTTTATTTTTTTCTCTTTGTATACTGTCTGTCAACTTTCATCTTACTTCTCACTGACCCATTTAATGAAATGATCATGTAGATCTTATATCACTGTAATTTTTCAGTTCTCTTTCCCCTTTTCAGGGCCCCTCAGGCCAGAGGTCAGATTAGTTGAGGACCTGGCACAAAGCCTCATCATCAATTGTATTAGACTGGAGCTACATATGAATTTGGGGTTAATTTACCAATGAATTCATTAGCTGACTGGTAATAGGAGAAATCGGAGGCTGAACCCACAGCTTCTTTAGGAGACGATGACATGGGTAACCTAGAATTTCAACGCAAGCTATGCCAGGCTTTCTTCTCCATTTTCATTTTACTGGTGATTTCCACAAGAAATCAGCAAGAAATAGGCACTGCTGAAGAGGAAAGGCTGACTGTACAGATTCTCTCAAACCATTCCAACTTCAAATATTTCTAAGTCTGGCTCTGTGCCTGCTCTTAACTGTCTGTTAACAATTTGTCATTTGCTAGTAATTGTCCCGTGGAGATAAGTGGTTGGAGAGGAATTGCTAAGGATCAAGTGGATCATGGTGAGCACTGCCTTCCAGTTAGCTTTCCAAGAATCCGTGTACTTCTGGGCATTTCACGTACTTGACAGTAGTGAAACCTAGTGCTAAAATGGGAGGCTCTGCCTTACGTGGAGGGTCTGTTTTGGATTCTGTCTGGATATCCCAGAGGAGCTGAAGATTACTGGAACTCAACACATGGTCATGGGTAGATGGGATTAGGCTAAGAAGAGGTGAAAGATCTGCATGGGGTAGGACTTAGGAGAGGCTGTTTGTGCTACTTTATGGAGAGTTGTACATGCCGTGGAACTGAACACTTCTGTCTGCCTTCACATTCTCCTGTGTGATTCAGGTGAGAAGTAGCCCATTTAGAAGTATTTCTCTTTTCACTCTGATTTACTGTGAGTGCTCTGCTGGAGTGAGTTTCCTGGAGTTTAAGGACTGAGACGTGCCCTCACCCTTACCCTAGAGGCGTGGAAGATGGAAGAGGAGACTTTAATCCTTATAAATTTTTCAATCTGTAGATGCTCATCTGAAACTTCAGCTTCTCTGTTACACTTTTTCTCTCCTGTTTGGAACTTGCAGAAAATCTCTTTGTCGTTTCAGAACAGGATTTTTGACAATCTTAAGTACAGCATTGGAAATAGACTCATAATAGAAAAACCCTAGTAACTAAAGCATTAAGTAATAATAACAATGGGAGTAATGGGTTAGACAGATTACTCTAATTAAGTAGAATCTTTATTATCTTCCTGTCCACTGCAAATTTGTCTGGGATGCCAAAGGTTTATATTAAAAAAAAAAAAAAAAAAAAAAGAAGGAAAATTAAAGTGATGGATATTTTTCATTGTATCATTCACATGTAGGTTAGGAGAAATTCAACTTTTTATCTGAGCCCCATCCCCTAGTGTTATGCGGGCTGGATGAATTTTCAAGGCTGCTTACCTTCCCAGAGGGGGAGAAAGTTATTTCTAGCAATGTCAGGAATCAAGGGGATTCTGTAGCTATTTGTCAGGGGAGCGATTGTGAGCTGAAGGACAGCAAATTCATGAAGACATACTCATGGTGCATGAGATGGCTTGGGGGCTGGTGGGCTGTATCACAACAGTGATACCTCTCAAATGGGGGAAATATCGCATAGGAGTCATGCATGGAAAGAGCGGTGCCAAGCTGGTTCAGACTAACATGACTAACATCGGGGTAGTTTTCGTCCACCCGTGTGTCATTTCTGTGAGCCATCGAGACAGTCAAGAGTTCTAGTTATTAGCCACCTGTTAAGGAATCTGCTAATGATAGATACTCCGACCTCCCCAGGTAGCTTGGAGGGGGGCCAATATTTTTGGAACCTCTTTGACTGTGTGTGGAAGGCACTGAAAATGCGCTGTCAGCTGGGCCTTTAGGACCTCAGCAAATCTAGTGTGTTTTCGGACCTGAGTGTGTAGGCTCTGCCACCACATAAATCATCTCTTCGGCCACTAAAACTGTTGATCTTTGGAAGTTTGCAGTTTTTCCTGAGGTGTGTGCAGGGGATCGTTGGGTCCAAGAGGGAGAGGAGGGGTGGAGGGGAAGGGAGCGAGGGTGAGAGGGGATGGTTGGTTGGAGCAGCTGCCCTTCTGCTGGGAGTCCCTTCCGAATTCTCCAGCACTCTCCTGCTCAGCCTGATAGCTCCTCCAAGTTCTCTAATCACCTTCTTGCTGTAATGAGCCTCTCATCTCACTGATGGAAATCAGGGTATTTGGTTATGAAAGGGACACTGTTAATAACACGATCTTCTCTCTTCCTTACTCCATCCCCCATTCCCCCCTGCCAGCCCCCCTCCCAGCTCTCCACACAATTCTCTCAATTAACGATAGGCAGAAATTAATTTTTCCCCTGGACTGAAACAATTGCTTGGCAGAGGATTGCCAGCTCGGCTCCAGATAGGGACCTTTCCCAGCAGGGCCCAGAGAAAGGAGGAGAGACCAAGGCGATAAGCAGGGCCCTATCAGCAGCCACAGGACGCAGTAATACAAATGTTATCCTTAGAAATGTATTTAAAGAGGATATGTTTATAATTCGAAGGGGATTGTCAGGCTGCTCCCCTCCCCCTCCCCACAGATCCACGCTACTGCCTTCTTCCTTGCCATAAAGCACACTTCAACTTCCAAAAGGCTTGGCAATGTCAGCCCTGCGTGCTCCCCTGGCCACTGCATGGGGTGGCAGGAGGGCTGCCTGGGCACAGTGCTGGGAACAGCCAGGGAAAGCCACAGCATCCAGCGTGCAAACCCAGGCGAGGCAGCAAGCAGGATCTGCTCAAGGGGCAGGGACTTGCAGCAGATCTACTCAGATCTCTTGCAACAAGAGGTAAGGAGCAGAAAAATACGTTGTGCAGGAGAAAAGCGGTAGGAGGGATGAGCAAAAATACTTGAGTCAAGCGGGGAGAGTTCTGGATGGAGGCTGATCTGGATGGCAGGGGAAGCTTATGTCCAGCCTAGGACAGGGATCCAGCTGCTGTTGCATGCAAACGTTTTAGTAACACTCGTGATTTGGGAAACGCTGCATATTTATGGATCCCATGTGCATAATGGCTCATTGTGTAAAGATAATACATCAGGCCCAGACCAACCAACGTGCAGGGCTATTCCAACTGTGCCCCTGGCTGAAACAGCCAGCCCTGTTCGCACATGCAGCGAGCCGAACATCTTCATCTTCCTCTCAAATTAGGGATGACAATACAACCAGTGAGGCCTTCTGGCAACCCTTCTTGGCTGCTTTATGCAGACTTGTGACATGCCCTGCAGTGCTATCTAAGAGGACCTGCTGCGCTCCTGTGTTCCAGTTGTTTTCATTGCAACAGGCAGATAATGACAAGTTGCAAGGACAACAGGAAAGGAGCAAGAGGACTTTCAGGAAGCAAAGCCTGCAGTTATTATAACTGAAAAAGGCATTATTCTACCCTCCTCGAGGCTTCACCAGTCCTTGTAGGGGATCTCTGCATTTGGCTCTGTTTGAGGCCCGATGCTTGTGAAACACCTCTTGTTCTTGCTGAGAGCAAGCTAGCATTGAGTTCCTGCCACGCAGTGTTAACATCCATGATGGCCCAGTGCCCACCAGCATCACCAGTGCTACTCCTAGCTCTCTGCTGCCATGGTAAATATGTTCCTTTTTAGCTGGGCCCAAGTCCTGCTGGGAGACTGATCAGAGTGCCCCTGTGGGTGGGTCAGAGGCCACTGTTGTTAAACCAGAAACAGCATGGGGACAGGCAGCCATATGTAAGATCCAGGACTATTACAGTCCTCCTACAGTAGCCAGTGATCTATGGGGAAAATGAAGGCAGTTATCACATAAAATAAATATTCTTTACAATACTGTAAAGAAGCTGGCACTCTTATACACCAGGTTCCCCACACCTCTTGGCTCTCTTTACCTCTGCTCCTTCTTTCTCCACCATGCAAGGTAGCACTGATAGACCAGAGAAGATCCAACTGTCTGAGTAACATATGCATGTTTTAAAGTACAAAATTCATTTTTTTTCTGGTAAATGCAAAAACCTCTTCCATTCATTGTGTGGAAGCGAAGTCTTCTGGTTTCATGCAGAGATGCTGTGAGCAAATGACAAACCCTAAAAGCCAGCCCACATTTAACTACGTTCTAGGGGCTGTTTGATCCAGCTGAAGGTCAAAATGTAAGGTTTGCATACTGACCAGCCCTCATTTCTGTGTTAATTCAAGTTCAGAGATAGAAAGTTCTTTTAGACCCATCCCTGTAGTCTACTTGGATCACTGCAAATTCAGCAGAGGTCTATCACGGGGCGGGTCATTCCTGATTATTGGTACTAAATGGACACCAAAAACATTACTCAGGGGAACATAAATGTGGGCTTCAGCTCCCCTCCCTCAAAGACTCTTAAGAAACAGAGCACGTTATGGAAATAGCAGCTGATGTGTATAGAACAGTAAGCAGAGGGTGAGCTTGAACTCCTGCACTGAAGTTCATGGGTTCTTCTCAAGGCATTTGTTCATTTCCCCCAGTATCTTCCACTGTTGCCAACCTGCTGCTCCTCAGTGAGGTAGTGGAGCCACCTATCCTAGCAACAGTTGACAGTCTAACATTCATTCCTTTTTTCCTTGTATTTGGGAATACTAAATATTTGTAATGGGGCGGTGGCATATCCAGTTACCCAGGAAGGGATGAGGTCTGCTACTAGTAGGCAAGATACTTGTGTGACCTTTACCAGCAGGGGCCCTGTGGGAGCCAGTGGTATGAAATACTAGGAAAAGAAGCTAGGCACTATAAGCACGTTGGATGTAGCAGCACTGTCTTCACAAGCCATGTTCTTGTGGCTGGTTCTGTTTAGTGGTTATAGACACTTGCACGTGTCCACAGCCTGGATGGCAGCCTCCTCCCTTCCTTGCTATCTCCATCCTGCTTTTGTCACCAGGCTGCCATTGCTGAGCCAGCCTGGCAGCAGTCAGCTCGCACAGATGTCCCTAGTGATGGCCTGTAACTCCAGAGGCACAGACGCAGACTCTGCCAGCTGCTGGGAGGAGACACCTGAGAGGATCTTGCCCTGTGCAGAGCCTTCCACATACAGTTCCTTTCTACTTTCAAGTACTGTTCAAACGCAGACAGTGTTGGCTGTTGGGAAACTGGATTTTTAAGGTGCCTGCAGGAACGCTCCTACAAGACAAGTAGACACAGTCCACCAGTTACAAGGAGATATTGGCTTTTTCACAAAGACACCGAGAAGGCCCCTCCAGCTGGCCCAAGTTTACCTGTTCCTGCTAAAGGCCTGCTCTGCGAGCCAGGGCATGGCCCACCAAATCCAAACTGACCACCCAAGACTTTCTAGTGGGCAACTCGCAGCTCAACAGCCAAAGTCTTGAGAAACTCCTTCCGGGTGGTGGGGTGGGAGGGAGATGTGGCGGCACAGCCTTGTCCACCGTGCACTTCTTCGCTCTCCCTCCCTTTCTGCCCTGTCCTTTCTCAATACCCAGGAAAGATTAACTCCTCTCCGTGCGCCAGAGAAAGTTATTATCATTAATGAAGAATTAAAAGGGAGCGATTAATAAAGGGCCCTTATCTGGCAGCGAGGAGGAGGCTGGACAATGGAAGGAAGATGGAAAAAATGAAAAACAATAAATATGAAGCGTAAAAGGAGGCGAGCACTGCTCCCACTTGTTAGATCGCAGCTGCATCTCCTGAGGGGGGAAGGCTCCAAATTGCTAATTACTGCCTCTGAAAAGACCTCGCTCTGATATGTTTTCTGCTGAAAGGTTCCCATTAATGAAGCAGCGATGATGCTGTTTCCCTTTGACTTGCCTTCAATTCCCTCTCTGAGCTTCCTCCCAAGCCGGGAACAATGAGGCCCTGGGAGCTGGCGGCTCCCACAGGCCTCGCAGAGACTGGGCCGGGGGCAGCTGAGTGAGGGGAGCCGCGCCGGCTGTGAAATATGGAGGGGGGAGATAAGGCAAAGACAGAGGAAAGAGGCTCACTCCCAGGAGCCCAGGGAAAATTTGCAGTTATTATGAAGGAGATGAGACAGATTAAAAGCCCTTGTGTTCTGCACTGCCCTTTTATTTAGTGGCTTCATCTCCAAGATGAAAGAAGTTGGAAATGACTTTCTCCGCATTTTGCTGCAAGAAGCTTCACGGCACATTTTTTGACTTTATTCCTCCCTTTGTCTCTTGTCCCCTTTCTGTCTCTCTCTTTTTTCCTTTTAACCCCTGGAAGGTTTTGCTGAGAAGCACCGTGGGACCTTGCAGAGTGTTTGCTGGGGTACAGCAACGACCCCTTTACTCTTCCTGTCCTACCAGGCCGTCCCTCTCCCTGTGCAGGCTGGGGGGTGAGCTGGGCAAAGCAGCAGCAACGACGTGCTGTGAGCATCCTGCAGACCTTCCCTTGCTGCTCACCTCAGGAATGTCCCTCGACAGCAGTATCTCCTCTCCCATCTCAAGTCCCAGCAACAGCTTAGTGCCAGTGACCACAGACTCTGGGCAGGAGAAGGACACCTGCGTGTGCAAAGCCCAGGAAAGGCTTGTAATTCACTCAGGATACGAGTGCTGAAGGTTTTGCATCCCTGCAGCTTTTCACAAGCAAAATTAGTGCTGAGAAAAACAGGCCAGTCCCTGTTGTCCGTGCAGGAAAACTGCAAACTACAGAGAGATCGAATAATTCACCAGGGATGAGGGACGAAGTTGAACCCAGGCAAAGATTCAAAATTTATAGTCACTGTTCTACTTCAGAGTGGACTTTGTGAGACAGAACAGAAATACCATAAACAGTTCAAAACCAGATTACCCCTTCTTCCCCAGTATATCTCACCAACTCCTACTGACGGTTTTTTCCCTGTACACGTCAGTGCCCTATTTTAGTTCTTGTGTCTCCTGCAAAAGGCAGAAGCAATTCTGTTACCTTCAGCGGTCTCCCGGAAGAACATCCCTCACCTCTCCCAGACTGGGAAAAAGACTGCTGACATCTCTTGGAATTCAGTTTGAAATGCTGAAACTTGAAAAAATATTGACAGGTGTTTTAAAATTTATACGATTCGTAAAACTGCTTGTTGACCAACAGAACAGCAGAGAACTTCTTGGGAAAATGAATGGAAAAGAAGAGAAATGAGAGTGGGCATCTGCTGCTGTCTGCATGGGATGAGTGAGCCCAGGAGCTGTTTTACACAGCTGTTTGTCTAATGTGTTATCCTGCCCAGAACTACAGCCAGCACAGAGCTGAAATGAAGAGGTAAGAAGCTCTGAAGTGGATGTTTACAGAATAACCTTCCCACCAGGGGAGTTTCTCTGTAACCCAGACATTTTGTAGCTGTTTTATATCCTGAAGCATGGAACAAGATTGCAGCGGTAAAATAGGATTAGATTTTAGGATCTGAGAGTAAAAAGAAAACCTCAGTACTGAAAATAGGAAACTAAATGCTGCAGTCGATAGAATGAGGCACTACAATGGAAGGGGTTAAGAAGACAAAAGGACAGACAAGTACAGATGAATTGGTGCAGAGAAAGTAGCTGAACTGAAGTCAGACGAGAGAAAAATGATCTACCAAATGACTGTTTTTCTTCTTTTAGTATTTCTTTTCCACAGAAATTTCTCAGACAACTAAAAGGTAATGAAAATGTTAAAATTACAGCTCAGAACAAAATAAAGGTCGAGTTGGAGAAGCAGCACGGAGAAATCTTGGTGAAGCTGAATGACGATCGTCTCAGAGGGCGTAGGAATCAGCCACAAACTGAAGGATTCTCTTATGGTTATTCTGAAGTACCTTGACAAACGGGGGGGGGAGGGGGAGGGAGCAGGGAGGAAGTCATGATCTTGGCAGTTATCACCCTTTCAGTATAACTTCTGTTCCTGGCCTCATAAAGGAATAAATAGAGGCCGGAAAAAAAAAAAAAGGTAAAGAAGCAAATGATAATAGATCTATGAGCAATGAGCAGCAGTGTAGATTTTATAGAGAACAAATCATGTCAGACAAACCTGATTACTTTCTCTGATTTAATTTACAAAATTAGCGAATGAAGAGAATGCCATGTACATAATATATCTGGGCTTCAACAAATCCTTTCATATACTGCCTTGTAAAATATGACTTGAAAAATGAACTAATATTGTCTTGAATTTGAATGCTGACACACGGATTAAATAAATAGAAAGACAGGAAACAAAAGGGAATGCTGAGGAAAACGGAACTGGGGTCACACTTGGCTTTACTCTGATGGCCACTGGTGATCTATAAATTGGGGAGATGATAGGAACATGCTGTGACAGGAGGAAGGAGGTGCAGATTTAAGGACAGGGGAACTGCACGGAGAGGTTTATCTTAGAAAATAACAAAACCAAGTTCCATCCAGGTACACAAATTCAGTGTATATCCGGATATACAAATTCAGATACACAAATTCAGTATGAAATGGAGTTTGAAATGGTACCTAGTGTACTGATTGCCTGCATCTTACAATTAAAAAGAAAAAAAAAATCAAGAAGCAAGAGGGTTAGCACATGGCAAGAGCTGGGAACATTCAGCTTCTATTAGCAGCTAATGGTCTGTGGAGACATGGGCTGGCACTCCGACGATGAGACCTACCGACGCACAAATCTTCAAAAAATCAATCAGAAACACCAGCCTTCAGCAGGGCGTGTGGTACTTCCATTCACAAGCAGGCCAGAGGTCAGATAAGCCAGGGACTGATATTTCCATAAATAAGAACTTCATAAACCAATGGCAAGTGATAACATACACCCACTAAATCAAGGGATGCCTGTGCGCCCAGCATCAGGAGGGGCCTCGTGCACCGGGCCTGGTTTCTGCTGACGCTGGAACCGTGAAGTGATCTCTGGGGGGAAATAAACACAGGCAAGATATTCATCTGGGGAAAGCGTGGTTGTGGTTTTGGTGATACTAAACCTCAGCAGTGAGTCCTGCAGTGACAGGGCCTCGCGGACAACTCTCCTGCCCAGTATGGCACTGCATGGAGGCACTTCATGTTCGTCACCAGCCAGGAAGGATCTGACCCAAGGAACGGAACACTTGCCCTACGAGGGCAGGCTGAGAGAGCTGGGGTTGTTCGGTACGGGAAGAGATGGCTGCAGGGAGACCTTGGAGAGGCCTTTCAGTACCTAGACGGGGGCTATAGGAAAGAAGAGGACAGACTGTTTAGCAGGGTCTGTGGTGATAGGAAAAGGGGAAATTGTTTCAAATCAGAGCAGGGGAGATTTAGATTTGCGTGTAAGGAGGAAGTTTTTTACAGTATAGGTAGGGAAACACTGGAACAGGCTACACAGGGATGCAGTGGATGCCCCATCCCTGGAGACAGTCCAGGTCAGGCTGGATGGGGCTCTCAGCACCGCGACCGAGCTGTAGGTGTCCCTGCTCTCTGCACGGACTTGGAGCAGATGGCCTTTAAAGGGTCCCTTCCAACTGCAACGGTTCTGAGACTCAGTGACTATATGAAAAGGCTCAAGGGGTGGACACCTGAAAGGTTAAGCCGGCTAACGCGGCTATCCCGCACTGTGACGCCTATCCGAGCGCCTCTCCTCACTAAGTAACGATCTGCAGCGGCTTCTAACAGCCCGCAGCACCCCTCGCGGACGGTTCCCTCGCCCCGCCGCGCCGCCGGGCCGCGCAGCACCCCGCGGCCGGGCCAGCCCCCGGCGCCGGGCCCGCCCCTCGGCGGGGAGGGCGGGGAGGAAGTGGCCCGGGAAGGCCGGAAGCGGCGCTGCGAGGGGCCGGCGGAGCGGGCGCTGCCCGGTGAGTGGGGTCGGGTGCCGCGGCCCGGCGCTGGGGCGGCGGCGGGGTGTCGGCGCCGGGCCGGCGGGGCTCGGGGCGCCTCTGCCGGTCCGGCGTCGGAGCGCGGCGTGGTGTGCCGGGCTGCCCTGCGGGGCCGGGGGTTGGCCGGCGGTGTGTGGGAGCGCGCCGGCTTCTCCTCGGAGCGGGAGAGACGTTACGGCGCGGCCTTCCGGGCGCCGGGACCGAGCGGGGAGGCCTGCGGCAGCCAGTGCTGCTCCGGGACGGGGCTGCGGGTGTTCCTGGGAGAGGTGGCCGAGCACGAGACCCTGAAGGGCTGGAGATGGGCGGCCCGGCGCGGAGGTCACGGGCAGTGTCGGAGTTCGGCCGAGCCCTTAGCGTGGGCTCGCTGGCAGTCCGGAGGTGGGAGGGCTGGGGGCTTTGTCCCGAGCAGCCGCGTTATGAACGCTGTTGTAAGGAGCGTGGGCCCAGTGTGTCTTGTTTTGCTGCTGAATTGATACTGATTTGCAGAGTGCTGTTTTGCTTTTTGCTTTGCGCTCAGCTTTACTGCATGTCTACTTCAGAAAGGAAGCATTCAGAAGGAAGACTTCAGTCCGCTTGCTGCGGTTGCTAGCCTTTCTCTGTGCCTTATAGTAACTGACATAGACATACCAGGTAGCGAACTAGTTGCAGGCACTCCTACCCTGAAGATGTGTAATAGAACACATTCCTCCCAAGCAGAAGATGGAAACATAAGGCCTTGTCAGACGCAGAGCACTTGATCCAACTGCTGTAGTAGTGACATTTCTGCCACCATGGTTAGAAGTGGGATTTAACTCCTGAAAAAAAAAGAGTGAACATTGGCCCAAGAAACAGCAGTTATATCGTGTTGTTTCACCCAGGCAACTCAAAGTAAGTGTGTAACTCAGCTATAGTCTGCTGTAGTCTAGTGGTGCATTTGTAACAGCAAGTATATCTGGTGCTAATTGTTTTCTGTCATTTTTAGTAGGCATTGCCAATGGATGAACTAGTGCATGACTTGGCCTCAGCCTTGGAGCAGACTTCAGAGCAAAACAAGCTGGATGAGCTATGGGAAGAGATGGCCCTAAGCCCACGGCAGCAACGACGCCAGCTTCGCAAGAGACGGGGTCGCAAACGGCGCTCGGACTTCACACATCAGGCAGAGCATGCCTGCTGCTACAGCGAGGCCTCGGAGTCAAGCTTGGATGAAGCTGTGAAGGATTGCCGTGAGATGCTGACAGCCAATTTCAGTGACTCTGATGACATGGCAGCGATCAAACGGCATCCAGCTCTCAGTGCCACCCTGAGGAGCAAGCAGCATTCATGGCACGAGTCAGACTCCTTTACAGAGAATGCACCCTGCCGGCCTCTCAGGCGCCGCCGGAAGGTCAAACGTGTGACATCAGAGGTGGCTGCCAGTCTCCAGCAAAAGCTCAGGGTTTCAGAGTGGAACTATGAGAGGGGCTGCAGGTTCAAGTCAGCAAAGAAACAACGTCTTTCGCGCTGGAAGGAAAATGCCCCCTGGACGTCATCCAGTCGTGGCCTTTGTGAATCAGGAGAGAACAGGCCCTTCCTCAGCAAGGGGGGAAGGAAGGAGCGGATGGAGTGTGAAGCTGATGAGCAGAAGCAGGGCTCAGATGAAAATATGTCTGAATGGTGAGGTCTTCGTTTCTTCCCTATGCTGGAGCTAGATGGCTGCCTTGCTTGCAGCTGCTTGTAAATTCTTGCTTCTAGAAGTTCTTTCCTAGCTTATTCAGTGCTTTTCTCTTTTTTGAGGAGGGAAAAGTCTTTCAGCTACTTTAAAATTTAGATTTTTTTTTTCCCATCAGTCTTTTCCTGTCAGTGCCAGAATGATAACCCAAATGTTTTCCTTGAAAAGATAGCAAGTTATTGTGTTTCTGGCTTATACTACACAAACAGCCCTTTGAAAATTCTGTGGCCCTTCTGCTGTGGGAGTCTCATGGCCTGAGATTTGGCGGGTGAACCCACTGTGGGTACTTAAGTTGTCTGATTTATATGATCTGTTCTCAATTTCTTGTTTTCAGAATTTACCTTAAGTAGTAATAGAGAACTGGCCAGATCATGAATGGTAGCTGAATGGTAGCCCTCTGTGCAGGTACTGTATGAGCCTGTCAAAACATCTTTGCAGTTCTGCATCTCTGCTATGGATTTGGAATAAGGCTAGCTGTGTCAGGAAAGTAGTGAGAAGATAAAGAAGTAGAGGAAAATGAAATATTTACAGGGTAAGTCTGTATGAACAGTGGAGTATGGCTTATATTTGGGTCCAGTTTGAAGAACTCTGATGACCTAGTGGCACAGTCTTGTACAGGAGATGAAAATGAGAAGTGTAAATATCGCAGTCTGAATTTGAGCATCGCTCCTGAGAAGTTTTTCCTTTGAGTTTGGTTTTTATTCTCTCCATAGAAGGTTTAGCGTTATAAAACTCCTTCTTTACAAGATTTGTCAGATTAGAAGAGAAACGACTGCTGAGAATCAAATGGAATTGCTGTTGTAACAAATGGCATACAGAAAGGAAATAGGGACTATCATTGTTTAAGAAGCAGGAGACATTCAATACAAAACTGTCTTTTTTTTTTTTTTAATAACTGCTGTGGGACATTTTGGAGGTATAATTTTTTATGTATCCAATAGGGAGATGTGGAGGGTAGATTTTCCCAGGACTGATAAGCATTACAGCCCAGGTGGAACATCTGTCTCAGAAAGTCCTGAAACTGCTGACTGCTGGCAGCAGTAGGAATGTACCGAGGAGATGGACAGTCCACATGTGTTACAATCTCACACTCTTTCCTCAAGTATCCACTAGAATGACCCTAGTGGAGACAGTGAAGTATAGTTGTTTGCTCTAGTGTAATTGTTCGTGTGTTTGGGTTGATGTAGGTGTTCTGGCTGTCTAGTTACTGTAGTTTCTCTGTGGACAGGTGGCACACGCTTACTGAGGGCTTTGTGAAAAATAGCTGGAAGTGCAGATACCTCAAAGGTACTTTCTGTGAGGCTGTGAAAAGCATAGGCTGTAGTACATCCTCACTGTCCTGATCCTGGAGATCACTAGTGCATTTTTTATTGAACCAGCGTTGTAGCTAACTATTAAGAGGATGGAAGAAGGGAAAAAAAAAAAAAGTGATCTTTTTTTTTCTCCTGTGTTGAAAAGTGGTTCTATTTAAGTTAAGAAATGTGTGCAGAGTGGTCCTTTTCAAGATGCGGGTGAATGCCTTTTTGGTATGAGTTGCTAAAAACTCTTCTATCTTTTCAGTGCTGTGTTCTGGCAGTCCGGAAAAGGAAATGTGCTGAGTAGCCTCTGAATGTTGCATGTCACTGGTGATGGACTGGGAGTTGCCCTTACTTCATGTGGCAGTGATGGACAGTGCTCCTTGAGGTTCTTTTTCTACCAGTCAGAGTCTGTTCCATCACGTCAAACTTGAACTTAAACCAGCAGGCTTTCATCCAGCCATTATTTGTGCCAGAATTTGGAAGAGCAAATAAACAGCTTTGTTACTTGAGGACCATGCTGAGGATATCACTTTGTTCTGCCTCAGTTGTACCTTGCTCTCAAATGTTGTGTGTCTGCATCAAATGCTGTTTGCCTTCCTCTGCCAAGTCTTTGAGATTCTCTTTTGAGATCCAGAGGTCAGAATGTTTGACCTCTCCAACACCACATGCGTGATCTGTGCTATGAGTCACTTGAGAGGGTCAAAGTTGGAGAGAGAAACACAATCCTCTTTGCTACAGCCTATCGCTTGCAGCATTGAGGGATCACACTTGGTCTCTGCTGCTCTAGATACAGCTTGCAGTACCTGGAACCGGTCCATTGTGATCTAGCGATATATGGAGCAACTTGATACTGTATTGGTTCCATTTCTGTTCATAGAATCACAATCATTTTGGCTGGAAAAGACCTTCAAGATCATCAAGTCCAACCGTCCACCTAACACTATTATTCCACTGCTAAACCTTGTCATTTCCACATCCGTGCATCTCTTAAATATCTCCAGGGATGGCAGCTTTGTCACCTCTTTGGACAGCCCTGTTTCAATGTCTAGCTACCCCTTCCATAAAGAAATTCCTCTGATAGCCACTCTGAACTTCCCCTGGTGCAGTTGGAGGCCATTTCGTTTTTATGTTACATAGGAACAAATCTCCGTAAATAATGAAATACTCAGCGTTATCTGTGCTTTCAAGAGAGCTCCTTGTCTTTAAGTCAGATCAAAAGCCTACTGCATTCAGTAAATAAACAAGTCACTGAGAAAGCTTTGGAAAATGTATAGTTAATGAGCAGTTTTCTTGTAGACATGTATGTGGTCTATGTGAAATGAAATATTTGAAACCGACAAATTTCAGCGTACACTGTGAGAAGGAAAGGTGTGCAAGGAACATATGTTTCTAAGTTGGGTAATGACGTGACTCAAAGACTGACACAAATAATTGTGGAAACGCAAAGCAAGTGATTCTAGCTTAAATAGTCATCTGCATGCTTGTACGAAGGTGACAGTTAACAGCTAAGGTTGTTGCAGGTAACGTGCCCTTCTCTCTCCTCTAATGCTCTGAGATTCCCTGCAGCCACGAAAATGCAAAGGGAAATCATATGTTGAGTGCTGAAGCTACTCTTGTTGGTCTAAGCTGAGCACTCTCGGAGTGATCTGAGTTTAGCTTGAAGGCAAAGAAAACCGTGGTCAAGACTCGTTTGACAGATCAGATGTGCTTTGAATGATGTGAGAGCTCTGTGGTTCATCCGATCTACTCAAGTGCCATAACTTGACTTTTTTGAACTGGTCATTGCCCTCACCTGCTGACTCTGTGTGACTTCACTGGTTTGTTGCTGATGTGTTTTGGCCTGGAAGTGTCGCCAATGCTGCTCAAGTTGGAAGAGAGCTGTTTTCCTGATGGCCTGCAGTGGCAGTCGAGAGCCTGGCCAAGCTGATGAATTGGAACCCAGTCTCCCGGTAAAGAAAAAATTTCTCTCTTGTAAGGCAAATGACAAAGACAGAGTGTTCAGCTTCCCCTCCTCCTCCAGCCCAGCCTGACCTTCTGCAGCCCCTCGGTGCCTCTTGTTTTCTTATTTTTATAGAAAATCAATATCCCTCCTGACACAAACAATAGCTCAGGAGAAAGAATAAATGGGGTAAACCTGAGATCCCTGTCCATCACCTCTCACTTTAACTCTCCCAAACTATTTAATTATAAGCATCCTTTGCTCCAGGTGTTTGCAACAGTGAAATTGCTAAATGAGGACCATTTTAACCAAAGATTGGGTGATCAATAACACTCTATAGCAGTAGGTTGTCGGATCAATAGGATTCATTATTTCATGGTTAAGGTAAGTAGCCTCCTTTGCAAGTGGAGGTCATTAATCAGTGCTTACTGGACCTGTAGAAAGGCCTGTGGAGGAGTCGAGTTTGTGTTCAGCCCTGAAGTGTAAAATGGTAGAGAGGGCGAGTGGGATCCATGAAAGTTGATTCAAGTAATGCAGTGGCAATAATGTGTATCTGTAAGGAGCGAAGGAGCTATCAGTATGACAGAATGCTTAAAGTACAGTTAATGTGATCCAGAATCTTACATAACACTTCTTTTCTCTGGCACCTTTTCTCTGATAATGTTAAAACCTCTATGAATCAGTCACTCAATCCTTGCATCTGCTGCTCATAAGGACTATTAATCCAGGCTTTCAAAAGGGAAAGCAGGCACACAAAGATTTGCCCAGGGTCATACAGAGAGTTGGTAGGAGAGCTAGGAATGAAACAAATGGCTTGTGGTTATCAGTCCTTGGCCTAATTGCTTTGTTGTATACGTGGGAGGGTAAATGGATGGCCAAACTGTGTAATGGATTGAGTTGGAATTTGATATTAACTTACATACTGAAATGTGGGAATGATGCACAGACCATTCATCCCTAAAAATTTATGTGACCTTTGTACAGTGATGAAGGTGCAGAGTTTGTAGATATCCTGCATGATGAGTTGATTTGGCTGTACTCGAGACTGTATTTTCAAAGAGCGATAATACGCTTCAAGCATTTGAATAGCATTTAAATAATAAAATAACATTATAAAAAATAAAATGTAATAACATAATAGAACAGAAGAAGTTTAATTATGTTCCTGCATTTGTTTGGGGTGACGCTTCCTACATTCATTCATCCTTTTGCTTTGTGAATTGAGGGATTTTCTGTTGATACCGGTGTCAGTATGACTCCAGTGTCCCTGGAGGAGGCTAGAGAGCTTTCTAACAATGCTCCCCAGTCAGAGGTTGATTCTAGTTCTGATTTACGTGATATTCATATCTCCTGTGAGACTTTGGTGCTACAGGGGTGGCCAGTAAGTAGTTACCCCTTGGTTCTGGTATTTCTCAACTAAATTGGTGGAACTGAAATCAGTCTGAGGACTGATTTAATATCAGCAGTAGAGTTGTTGGATGCTTGGGACTGACTTGAGCATGTTTTTCGGCTGCAAATATTCATCCAGTGTTACAGTCAATTAACACATTAATTTTTATTCCTTCAAGAATTAAGTCTGTTGTAACTGCTTCAGCAAAGGCGAAGTGTGCAGTTCTGAGTGGCGATCCTGCAGCAAGTCATGCTGTGCTTTTTAGCCAGAGAGTTACAATGTACCTGCTGCTCTTTCCTGCCAAGAAAGCACAAGTTACTGTAGGTTGACGGGAGGCTTATGTATCTGGGTAACACATTTGAAAAAAAGGAATCTGAAGTACAGAACTTCAGAGGCTTTTCTGTATCTGTTGAGTGACCCAAGGGCAGTTAACTGCACTTAATTTCCTAGTGAGTATTCCAGACAATGGCATAGTTAGGTTATTAACTCTAGTACCCAAGGCAAATGCCACTGTATTAATTACTTTTTGGTACCTTAGAAGTAGACTAGATAGAAGATTCTGCTTTTTTCAAGTGGTGCGGGGTTGCTAGGATTTACCAGGGAGCTGTTAAGACCCATGCTGGAGCCAGCCATGTATATGAAATGCAATGATATCCCATTTCTGTGAAATATGTAAAGTGTTGTGAGCTCAGAGAAACCATTAAAATGTTTGTTTTGTGTTTGCTGGGGTTGTAACAATGTTTTTCTTATTTGTTTGGTTTTGTTCCAGTGAAACCAGCAGTGTATGCAGCAGCAGTGATACCGGGCTATTTACCAACGATGAGGGCCGCCAAGGTAATGACTGTCCTGTGGTTTTCCTCGTGTTACAGGAAGTATCCCTTGCCTCCTTTAAAAATAGATCTGAAGAAAGATCTGAACTTGAAGCCAGACAGGGAAGAGAGTGTGGGGAAAAGTCCAGTGGCGGGAGGTGCTGGAAGTTATCAAAATGATCTCAGGGCCATACAGGTATGGCTTTGGTAGCAGTACGCTCTTGTATAATACAGAATCATAGGGGTTGGAAGGGACCTCTCGTGGTCATCTGAACCAACCCCCTTCTGAAGCAGGCTCCCTGCAGTAGGTTGCATGGAAAAGCATCCATGTGGGTCCTGAATGTCACCAGAGGAGGAGACTCCACAACCTCTCTGGGCTGCCTCTTCCAGTGTTCTGTCACCCTCACTGTAAAGTGTTCTCATGTTCGTATCAGATTGATAACATTTCGTATACTAAAAAAAATCATAACTACTATTATGGCAGGGCCTAGAAATACAAGAGAAGTTTTAGAGCTCTACACAGTGAAAGAGTACATTTCATGATCTATTTTCTATAGATGTTTTAATTGTTTTCTACTTACTACTAGAGCCTGATCTGTTAGTCTTTCTTTCAATGGAAAGGAAGAAACAACTCCAAAATAATCAGTACTGACAGGTCATCTAAAGAACTGTGCTAAGGAGAGCCTTGCTCTTGTGTGTATTCCTTGAGCCTAGTATCTTCAATGTCTATTGTAGAAATGGTTTCTTAGGGCTTTTGGGTGTGGAACAGATGCTCATTTTACTTACCAGTGACTGTTCAGTTTATGGGAAATAAGGTGAAAAGAAGTGTGAAATCACTTGTAGTAGGCACGGAAGCAATCAGAACTATTGCGTTTGGAGCAGGTGGGGTATGACCCTGGAGACCTGTAAGTCTGTGCAGCTTGTGCTGGTGTGTATTCTGTCATATTTCAGAAGCTGTAATTTGGATGAGGTCTCTCCTGGGAATATGTGAGTGCTAAAGGAAGTAGAATCAGTAACTCGGTAGGAAATACCTCTTCCACTTGTTACTGACCCAGATATCTGGGTGTGAGGATGCTAGCAAACATGCATACATTGTTTCTGATTATATTAGGCTATAGGGCTGATCTGTTGTGACCTTAGGTGGCTCTAACACTTTGCCAAGGGTAGGAATTTCACAGATCAGCTTTGCCCTTTGCTGGGAAATAACCGTTTCCAGCATCCTGTTCTTCAAGAGCAGCAGAAATATAAATCTCCCATCCCTCATTTTTGCATATAGCTCTGCTGGGGGAGCTGAAGTTAGTGAGCACTTACTTGTCAGGTGATGGCATCATGTGTTGACTGAAGTGTTGAAACTTCAGCTCGTCACTTGAGACAGTGTTGGTGTAGGCTGTGTGCACGTTTGCACACACGCGTACCTGTAAGGGGTTTGCTGTCACCTATGCCTGTTCAAACTGTTCATACTGTTACAGCTTTCTAGCCAAGATGTTCTAGCTTATGATAAAAAGGGTTGGTAACTTCTTAGAAATGTTAATGTTGTTGCATTTTCTAGTCAAATAAGGAACACCTTTCTGCCCTTCTGTTAGACAATTTCTGGTCATAAAGAAGTAAACAATAAACAGCAGCTCCTAAATTCAGTGAGATGGAGAGAACACAAGAAACTCTTTTTCTGTGACAGATCATATTAAAAAATAGTTTTCTAGTTGGTTCCAAACTGAATAATGGGAAATTTGAAATAGCAACATCTTAAACTGAATAGAGCTTTCTTACTCTTTCTCGTGTATTTGCAGTTGCTAATTAAATTAGTTGTCTTTGCATTTCCAGCTTCCAGTACGTTTCAGTGAGTGGAGAATGATTCTCGTTTATAATTTTTTTTGCAAGTTTTTGTTGAGTCACTCTCTCAAGCTGAAAGTTGAAGAGGTATCAGCATATGATCCTCACTGTTAATGTTTGTCTTGTGGAAGTAGTTATTCAAGGTATGATACTGCACTGTGCTCATAGAGCCAAAAATTTGGGGATATCTTAGTGTGAATTATGGTTATAAATGAATTAAAAAGAACTAGGCAACTTTACTTGGTTTTTGCTTACTGTAAGGTAGGTGGAGGTGTATGTGTATATATATATTTATATATGTGAATATAACTGTAATACATCAGTTGATGAAGCATGCTTACCACAGAAATAAAAAGCAGTTTCCCAAGCTATGGGATGAAACATTCTGGCTGTCCTAGCTGTTAATGCTTGCAGTTGGTTATGGATGCTGCTTTTTCTGTTAGATGTAAGATTGCAAGAGTCTTACTAGGATGAACTTTTCTTCTTTTTGTAGGTAGAACTGAGTTCAGTCACAGATAATGTGACTTGGTTAAGAGAGAAAGGAGAATAAGTGGGAATACTTGAGTCTTAGTGGTAGGCAAATGAGTTTTCCCTGAGTCAGGTGCGTTAATAGTATTTTAAGGCAAGGTGAAATATTTTGCTATTACGCAGTATTGTTTCTCAGTTGGGATACCAAAGAGCTGCTTTGTTATCTTTCCATTTTTTTCTTACGTTGCTCATGTGCAGCTACTCCCAGGGGCTTTTTGGCCAGGCAGGTTGATATCTAAGGCAGTTCGCTATTGAGACTGCAACTGTATTAATTACAGTGGCCACGCTTTATGGAGACCTTGGTAATGACTTCTGTTGCTGCTGCTCTACTTTTGCAGGGAAGATTGTAGTTCTGACAGGTATTAAGGAATTTTGATGGAGCCGTCCTCACAGCACGGTTAGAAATGATCGCTTTGAGTGTGAGCACTAACTTGTTTTTTTCCTGTTAGCTGCTGTGTTAGGAGATCTATTTCATCAGTGAGTATGTTCCTTTTGCGTACACAGTGAGCCTGCTGTCCTGTTGTGAAATCTTTCCTGTGGTTGCCTATAAAGTGTGCCAAATGATTGGCCTCTATTTCTGTCACAGTAATTACTTCAGAGAAAGAGATGTGCGTTAGACATCACACAGCATTGAACTAAGGTTGATGAGATGCGGCCACAACAGAGTGCTAAAGCTGCCCTAGGCAGGTCTATAAAGAAGGCTTTGTTCTATAGGGAAATTCTGTAGAGTGAGCTGGATAATTTAAAGCATTTAGTGATATCCCATAGTTACTGCAAATGATTGAAATGGAATACAAATACAAGGTTCTCCAGGAACGAGTTCCTAATGAGACTTCAGCTGTTGTTCCACATCCAAAAATGCCTACCTGTAGTACTCTGTGGGACAGTCACAGGGCACACTGATTTTTCACAATTTCATTCTATTTATTTAGGAGATGATGAGCAGAGTGATTGGTTTTATGAAGGAGAATGTGTCCCAGGATTCACTGTCCCCAACCTTCTTCCCAAGTGGGGAGCTGACCACCGATCTGAAGTGGAACGGATTGATTCAGGCCTGGACAAGCTCTCAGATTCCACATTTCTCTTGCCTTCACGACCAGCTCAAAGAGGTGGGTTCCATAAAGGTGTTAGGGAACTTCTGATGTGATGGCAAGAGCAAATTTCATTCATAGGTGCTGCAGTTTAAAATGACTGATGATCTGGTTTTTGTAATGATCCAATTAAAAATAACTGCACTAGTAGAGAAGATACAGAAGTACTTATTATCCTTCGGAGTCCCTCTGTTTTGTTTGTGGTTTGGTTTTTGTTAAATGGAGATTCTGATTTGTGAATAAAAAGACATATCTTCTTCTTGCAGATTGAGAAACAGAGGCAGAAATACTGATTTGATCACTGAACCAACTATTTTTCCTGGCTGTTTTGCTGGGAAGGATCTTCAATTTTCATGTGTTTGATTTTTTTCCAGGATTTCATGCTCGCTTGAACCGCCTGCCAGGAGCTGCTGCCCGTTGTCTTCGAAAAGGTCGAAGGAGGCTTGTTGGCAAGGTATCACTTTTGCAAGATAGAACATCTGTATTTCCAGTGCTGATTAGTACTGGAGTACTATTATGAGTTAGCACTTGAATCCTACATATACATATATATATATATATACAATATACAGGGGGCACTGTACATTTTCGTTTCATAAATTCTTTCATTTGGTTAACTGCTTTGATTGTTGAAAGTTGATGGAGTGACTGCAGATTTTAAGGCAGGTGTGGTGGGTCAAAGAGAGTTGGTTAGTGCTAAAATTGATGTGAAAGGAGGTCTGGCGATGAATGATAGAAGAAGATTTAGTCAGAAGGTCAGGAAAAATGATGAGGCATGAGACTTTTTTTATACCAGTAGCACCTACAAGGACAGAGAGGTAACTCTAAGGTAAAAGAAGGTAAAATTTTAGGTACATGCAGTGTTCATCAAAGCCAGAGTTCATTGACCAGAGTTGTTATTCGTAAGGCAAGCAGCAAACAAAATGCTAGTCCTGTTCTTAAAGGAACAAACGATACTTGGCAGATGCCTGTCTACAAGAGGGAGTCATCTGGTCTGGATCCTGAAGTGTGGACTGCAGCTGCCTACTGTAAAAGATGTTTATGAGGGTGGAGGTTATTGACTGTGTTAGGTTTTACTGGGACATGCTCTTGAATATACTGGCTTATATTCTTAGTTAGCTGGCTTTAGAGAGTTTGTTAACTCTAAGGAGCATCAGCTTTCTAGATGAATGTGATTTCTTCCTCAGACGCTATCACACTTGAAAGATCCTTGTTTGCCCCTTCTTCCTTCCACTCACCTTGCTTAGTTGTAACGGGGACTTAAAATATGACTCCTCAGCTGGCAAGAGACTGGCTTTGGGTAGATTCCTCAGGCTGCCTGCAAGTGCCTGGATCTATTGGAAGCACCTCTAATGATCCAGATGAGAAAGATAATATTTACTTGTTTAATTCATCTTCATCACCTTAAAGGGATCTTTGTCATTTGCAGCGGAGGTCACTGCTTCCCCTTCCCCATCTCTCTCTAAATTGTAATCATAAATAATGAGTTTCATTCAGAGCTCCCCGCCAGCGAGCTGCTAATTACCAAAAGTACGGCTTGTAATTTACACAGTAATAAACCGTAAATTTAAACATTACGGCACTTTAAGTTAATAATTTTCCTGCTGTAACAAATAGCCCATCTTTCACCCCTGCTGTTACTACTCCACCTAAACTTTGAATGTGTTTTGCCCATGTAAACTGGCAGAAACTGTGAAGAGTCTTGTGTGTTCTTTTATCCTCATTTTAAGGCATTCCGCAAAGCACATTTCTTTTCTGGGTCTAGTTGCTATGCAGATGTGAGCAGCTGCTATGTTAGGCTGTGTGTGTGTTTGTACACCGGTATCAAACGAATAACACAAGGCAGTGCCTCTCAGAGGAAAAAAAATGTGCTTTCAGAGAGCCCTTTCTCTTGGGATATACCTTTCCTTTAGCTGCTAGATGTCCTCTTACTAAATTGCTGTTTTCAGAAAGGGTGAGCTTTGTTCTTCACTGGTACTTGATGAATCCCTTTCCCCTTTTGTTGGAGAGACTGGATTCAGTTTTGTGAGGAAGATTCTTTTTAGTAAGGTGTTGTAGTATTCTGTCTCTCAGCCTCCATGTGGCCCAGCTGACACTAGTGTAGATTGGTTCAGTTTCCCCCATTCTTAACTGTGTCCTTCTGCTGTATGCTTTGTGCTGGTCCAGTCCTTGGTGCACCCCTGTGCAAGCAAATGTAGTCACTAAAATTAAAAAACAACACCACAGAAGTAATAAAAACAAATGTTCTTTTGCCTCTAGTTGAGGTTCTAAAAAGGAGAGGATGTTTAGCTGAGAGTGGGCTGGGAGAGCAGTGTTTGTTTTTATTAGCAGCAGCAAACTATGACTGCTCACTGCATGAGACTGCAACCTTTTACCTGTCTTTGTGTTTCAGGAGACCTCCATCAGCACTGTGGGCACGGAGAGGCTAGGTCATATTGTTAGTGATCCACGCCAGAAGGAGTAAGGCCCTTAACAGCTGTTGTGTATGGTTTTGGGAGGGGAGGAAGAACTTTGGGGTCCTCTGCCCTTGTTTGTCTGAATAAAGAGCTTTGTTGGTAACTTAAGAATGCAGTCACCTGCTGAGTGGGAGACAATCCTCTACTGACAGTTTCTCCATTTTCTTTTTTGTAATTGCTGACTCTCCTTTTGTAACGAGGCTGCCCCAGTATGTGGACACTGCTCAAATGCCCTTTTGGTTCCAGTCAGCTTTTTTTTGATTGCAGAAATGGTGCTGATGAGGCAGTAGTGAATTTGCTTTCTCTTTCTTGGGTGTTTTATGTCTTTTTCCCAAATTGTGTTTTAAAATTAGAGTCAGCAATGTGAATGGATACAGTGCCTGTCCCTTGGCACCCCTCTCATGTCATTCTTGTTGGGCTATGGTTAGGTAGAGGTAGCTCCTCTCCACTGTAACACAGTGGATCTATCCTTCACCTGCTGTCAGTACCCAGTTTTCTTACCTGGATCTGGAGTTTGTTGTTTTTAATATGAGTCCTAGTGATATTTAATCTCTCTCTTTCTCCCTCCGTATTTGTTCTTCCTTTGCCCTTTTCTCCTCATCCCCGACCCTCTTTTTCCCCCTTGATGTCTGTTCCTTCCTTGGCATGGCTCCCACCTGTCCTTCCAACTCTGCCTCCTTCCAGTTTTTGGTTACCATCAATGGGGAAGAGAGATCGCAACCAGGTAAGCTGTCTATGCTCTGTCTTTTTTTATTTTCTTGGTTTTCTTCTCTCTAGAAAGAACAAAATGCTGGCTTCTGATTTCCCTCATGCCGTGGCCTTTGCATATGAGGTAAGGTAGAATCATAGGATGCTTACAGCTGAAAGGGATCTTTAAATGTCATCTAGTCCAACTCCCCTGGAGTGAACAGGGACTTGCACAACTAGATCAGGTTGCCCAGGGCCTGATCCAGTCGTGCCTTGAAAGTCTCCAGGGACAGGGCCTCCACATCTCTGGGCAACCTGTTCCAGTAGCTCTGTCCCTTCTCTTTCTGGTAACTGTTGTCTTTTGGGCTTTGAGTGCAGCCCATGTCTCTGGCATTATGTTGTCTGAATAGCTCAGGAACTCCTTTTGTTTGTCTTGGTGTTTCAGGTTAGTGTTTGCTTTCCTCTTCAACAAGTAGTGGGAGAGAGAGTGACTCTTGTCTGGAGAAACTTGAGCCTCACAAAATTCCATTAGAACTGGAACATTTTTCTCTTTTCAGATGCTTTATTTTGACTTGTTTGGCTCAGGCTTTTACCCAGTAGTCTCATCTGCAGAGAAGTGGAAAAAAATAAAAATAAAAAATGGTTATCTGACTGTAATTAAATAGCAGCTGTGAGAGGAAAAAGAAAGACATGACTAACAGGAGAAATAAGCACTCTTTTAACTGACTGAAGCTTTGGTGTAAGCACTTCTACTATTTTGTATTCTTTCTTTGTAAGTTTTATATAGCTTCTGTGGTAGAGGGCTGTTTTATTTGTGATGTAAGACTTCGGGTTCCTGATAGCAGCAAGAAGAAAAGATCTTCCCGAGTTGTGCTGTAGTGGTGTTCCTAGCCGTGCACACTTCTGTTCTACTGCTAGTTGGCTTTTGGTTAGTGAACACTAGGGCTGAACATTGTTTTACCCTGAAGGTAACTATAATAACTACGTATATGACAAGAAGCTATTTTCCAGTCTTTGTGCAAAGAAGTAATTTTATGGCCTTTGTGTAACTGCATTTCTTGTTAATGACAGCATTTCACATACCACTTCTATGTTGTTGAAGTCATAACTCAGTAAGCTTATAAATGACCAATATAAATAAGTTTTATTTTTCATAACGGAACTTGCTTTGGCTACAGAGAGGTACTGATGATTCTCCCCTCTGGTGAAGCTGCAGCATTATTTCACTGATGGTAAACTGATAGCCCAATTTAAGGAGGAGCTCACTGATAACAGGAGCTTTGTAGTGCATAGTGCCTCTTTTCTGTCAGAAAGTTTGAAGGCAAAGGTCTAATACTGAATTCTAGGCTTCCATATAACGTTTATGACAACAGTTGCTGCAGCTGTGGATTTTCCCTATTTAAAAATGCATCAGTGATCGTAGTAATATAAAAACAAGCTTTCTGGAAATTGGTCAAGCACTTTGCAAAATAGATGGAAATGAATCTCCTGCTTGCAGTGTGAATTACAAATAAAGAGGAGATGTTGAATGGAAGTGTAATGTGGGCACCCTACGGCAACTACCAACCTAAACCATCTACTTGCATATTGAGCTAGGTTTGCTCTCTGCATTGATTCAGTAGATTGTTCTGTCTTTTCCATCCCTTCAAAAAATAGCACTGCATCTTCTACAATAAGCTGTCTTTCACAGGCTTTATGCCTTCAGGATTTGTCAGGGTATGTCATACAAAGAATGTAAGATTAGCCCAACCACACACCATTTCAGAAAATTGTTTTAAGCTGTTTACAAGTAAAGCTTGTAACTGAGAGGTGCAGCTCACTTCCTTGCTGTGGAATGAATTTTGAGCTCACTTTGAAACGAGCCTGGTGGAGCTGAGACTTTCAGAGATCTGTTTCAGTGACACGTGAGAATATTGGGGAATACTGAGACTGTTGGGAGGTTCTGTGCTTTCCGTATTTGTAACACTAACTTTTCATTCTACAATATGAATGTGAACAAGAACCTTCACTAGAGGGAGGTAGATTTTTC
The DNA here is from genome assembly GCA_036925125.1 of Oreortyx pictus. Classification (NCBI taxonomy): domain Eukaryota; kingdom Metazoa; phylum Chordata; class Aves; order Galliformes; family Odontophoridae; genus Oreortyx; species Oreortyx pictus. The sequence goes on from JAUPFR010000006.1 coordinate 38,285,302, forward strand.
TTCTCTCGTGCAGCAGTAGAGCTCTTAGAGTATGCTCTCAGTCAGCCAGCATTTCTAATAATGCAAGCTGAAAAATAAGTGTGCTTGTAGGGCTGTCTCTTGGGAGAAGGTGGTTTTGAGATTTGCTGTTGCACACTGTGCAAGCCTGTTGTCTGAACTGGGAGCCAGTTCTCATCTAGCCTCATCCTTTGGTGTATCAGAAAGGTGTTCTTATACTGTATGAACAACTGCAGGAAATAGATCTGAGCAGCTGTATCTGGAGACGGTTTCTTTTAATGCTTTGCTTAAATAAAATTTCTTGACTTTCCAGTTCAATCCATTATCTCCTCTGTACTCTCTGGATGTGCTTGCTGATGCTTCCCACCGAAGATGCTCACCAGCACGCTGCACTGCCAGGTAACTCCCTTTCTCTGCTCTGTTGGGGTTTTCTTGCTTCCCTCCCATGTGTATCTTCGGTAGTACTGTGCAATCTGAACAGTCATCACAGGCAAGGAAGTTAATGCCCTTTTCCCTAAGAGACTCATGTTCAAACTTAGCATAGGACATACTGATGCAGATTATCTGTCAGATTCAGTACCACAAGCACTTAAGAGTGTATTGAAAACAGCTATAGCAGATAGGCAGAACATACTGTGTTTTTAGAAGCAAATGTAATCTGTTTTTCCTTGTGCAGTCGGCTGCTGCAATTCTGTTGCTTAGGTATGAATGGCATAAGACAAGAAGGAAAGTGCTGATAGACCAGTGTGAGTGACATGCTGAGGCATTTTGTTATCCTGGAACCTCTGCCCAGATTCAGAACTAGTCACCTAATTCAAATTAGGTGACCTCTAATGGGTTGGTATCTGTCTGTCTTCCTGTAGCTGGTCTGCCCAAATGTTGAGGTATATTTGAGTTTGCATGGTTGGGGTTAACTTACTGTTCAGGTACCTTCTGCTGAATAATCCTAAATTAAATCCAGGAGTTGTCCTTTGAGGTGACTTCTGTTCTTGTGCTGCAGGTGACTATCTAAAGGTAAGGTGCCCTTGAGCTCTTTCACTGTACAAGAAAGCAAAGTCCTGCCTGGGACACAGTTCTGCTTACGTGCTAGTACCAAGGACCAAATCTGAAAGAACCGTCTGGACTTTCAGCTTCATGGCTTTTTTTTTTTTCCCCTTGTTAATTAGCAAATAGAGCATGAAAAATGTACTGAGGTTGTGTGTGTCTGAACGAAAGCTTGGCACCCACCCAGCAAAGCCTCTCCTTCCACTGGCTCCTGCAGGGAATTTTGTGATACCGCACCATGACCTCATGCTGCTGTAGGCAGCACGCTAAAGCTGAGAAGGTGGGGGGGGGAGGGAAGTCAGCTCTTAAACGTTCATCTGGATGAGAACAAAAATAATTTAGAAGATTGTGCATAAGCAAATCGGTGCTTTTGCACCAGTCCGGGGATGTTTTGTGCCCGTGAAGCAAGAAGATTGATCGATCCCTTCACTTGCAGCGAAGATAACCTTTCTTGTGCCTCGAGGGTTTCACTTTGTGCTACACAGAAGTTACAGGTGAGACCAGCTGTTTCCTGTCTGTCCTCGAGAAAGGGGATCTTGACAGCTCCTGCTCAGAAATTTGAATAGGGCGAAGTTTCTACTTTTATAATGATTAGTGAAGGCCTCTTCCAAAGGTATTTGTTGTGGCATTTCTGAAGCTGGAGTGATCATATTTGCTCATTTGATCATGTATTTACTGCGTGTATAGTCCAGCTATCCTGTGGATATAAGCTTGGTTCCTTCCTATGAAGAACAAGTGACTGGTATCCTGACACACATAATCCTAATGCATTATTATTAAACGTTGATAGGGAAGTAGTTTGTCCCATTCCAGTGGTGAGTGTTTAAGTTTCTGCTGTTTGACAAAGTAGCTGCTTCTTATGGTGTGAAATGTGCTGAAGAATATGGGAGGAGGGAGTGCAAAACTGTGGTAAGAATTTAAAAACGTTATAAGGTCTCATGTATGAATGAACTTTTTAGTGCAAGATGTTTATTTTATGTAAAGATGCTGCCAAGGGCATAGAGGAAAACTGATTCCTTCACAGGAACAATCTCTTGACAGGGGCTGTTCTTCAGATATTCCCCGGTTAACCTCTTCCTCTCTTTTCATGGATGGAGTCAGTTGGCATAGTTTGTTCTATAATAAGTTCTTTCAGCTTGCATCTAGTCCTGGAGTAACTCTGCTAGGAAATGTGTCTGAATAGGATGGGGAAGGCTAATGCGCTGGGTGTGATGTGAAATGTGTCAGAGAAGAACCTGTCTTGTTATGGATATACAGCTTGTTTCACCTCCTGCCCACTGCGCAATGGAAAATTACCTCTCTGTTGAGTTCCTTCGATCACATTTTGATTGGAAAAGACCTCTAAGATCACCTAGTCCATCCCCACATTCCCACTAACCAAATTTGTCCAGTGGAATTATAACTTCCAGCTGGAGTCTGTTCTTTGCCATTGAAGTGTTTTCTTTGTCTCTGTGGTCGATTTTGGTGCACTTCACCTGGAAGTGCAGCACATGATTAGTCATGCAGTGCTTTGTTTAGGCAGAGCTGTTAGCCAAAGTCCTGAGCACAGATAGGGGTGTTCAAGAAAGGCTATTCATTGTCAGGGAGGTTCTATGTGGAAGGTTCCTTGGGAAGTCTTATTTGAACGGCTGTGTGAATTGTACACTGCCAAGATTACCTTTCTTGCTTTATATCTGTGATGAGAAGAGATTCATTCAAAGTGTGTGCATAGCACTGGGAATTTCACACCCATCATTAGAAGCAGTTTTGTGTGTGTGGTGACTGTTATCATTAGTGGTATAATTTTATTTTGTGAAGCGAGGAGAGTTTCCTGCTTTCTTGCAGTCCTCCCAAGGGACGACTGGTGTATTAATTTGCTGTATTGCCTCCTGGCTGTTCCCAGGCTGTTTTTCCTCTTCATCATGGAATTTTTAATGGCCCTGCTGCCTCTCGGGAGGCATGCAAGTAAGAGTACCTCGGGGATCTCTTTCTTTTTTCACATGCCTATAATTACTCTCCTTTAAGAGCACAAAGCGTTTGCTAATCGTGTCTTGTCTGTTAAGGTTTCTGCTCGATGATGCTGGCTGTTAAAAGCAAGCAAGTCGAGACTTGCATGGACAGCCTGAGTGATCCTTCCCTTCTTTCCCTTCTATCCATTTACCTCTCTGGGAGAAAGAGTTATCTGAAAAGAATTGTTGTCTTGAACTCCATTTGAAGAGGATTTTCATAGAATCACCAAGGTTGAAAAAGACCTCTAAGATCATCCAGTCCAACTATCCACCAATCTCCCAATATTTCCCACTAAAGCACGTCCTTTCAGTACAATATCTAAATGTTTCTTGAACACCTCCAGGGTTGGTGACTCCACCACCTCCCTAAGCAGCCCAGTCCAGCACCTGACCACTCGCACAAAGAAATATTATTTCCTAAAATCCAACGTGTCTCCCCTGGTGCACCTTGAGGCTATTCTCTCTAGTCCTATTGCTAGTTAATGGGAGAAGAGACTGACCACCACCTCACCACAGCCTCTGTTTACGTAGTTGTAGAGAACAATAAGGTCTCCTCTGAGCCTCTTCTTCTCCAGAGTGAGCAATCCCACCTTCATCAGCTGCTCCTCATAGGGCCTGTGCTCCAGATCCCTCACCAGTTTTGTTACCCTTCTCTGAACCTAGGGCCTCAGTGTCTTTCTTGCAGTTGAGGGCCCAAAGCTGAACACAGTGCTTGAGGTATGGCCTCACCAGGGCTGAGTACAGAGGGGATGATCACTTCCCTGCTCCTGATGGCAACACTATTTCTGTTACAATTTTGTACAGGCTTACGCAGAATATTTTATTATACTTTGGCTATTCAGTGGCTCTATCAGTAGAAAAAATGTGGTAGGTTGTTGTTTTGTGAGATGTTATTCTGTTGAGGCAGGGTGAGTTTCAGGAGAGCTTAGAACCAATGTTCCCTTCAATTTGAGTTGTAAAAACAGGAAGAATAAGAGGGGAAGGTAGGTGATAAATTGTCCTTAATGTCATTTATTGTTTGGTTAGTCTTGAAAGTAGGATATAGGGGGAAAACGTAATTTAATGTTCTGACCAGATGTCTTAAGAAAAATGGATGTCAGTGCCCAGTGAGATGGCAAGTAGGTAATGAAGATGGAGATTTGAAGAATGTCTCTAGTTCCAGCTCTAGAAATGTGCATGTCTATCTAAATCTTTCGCTTCTGTATCTGTGTAGAGATCCTGGCATTTCTGCCTCTTATCCAAGCAATTATAGAGTTGCTTGCGATGCCAAGTCTTTCCGGAGGTAGCTGAAGGATTGAATGAATTTTCACAATTTCATGCTGTCCCATTTGACCAGGACAGTGTCCAACTTCTTCCATGCAACCTATCCATATATCTTCATCTTCCTGAGATTTCTAGGCATATATTTTTGCATCAGCTGCTGTAGGCATCCTTCTTCTCTCTCTCTCTCTTTTTTTTTTTTTTTAATTTTTTATTTTATTTTTCCAGAACACTTTCATGTTTTTCTTTTCTACTAAAGCCTAGATAATATTCCAGTTGGGATATAAGTGAATTCTGACAGGCGTGCAATGAACAGCAGCTATCAACCTACTGTCAAATGCAGTTGTCTGTAACGCCTAATGCTTTCATTTTGGTGAATCCTAATTTTCCAGAGTGAAAAATAAATTCCCCTTGGCTTCAGAATCTTGTCTACTTATTACTGCTTTCTTCCCCTATGAAGTACGTTGCTATTACTAAAGCTGTGTACTCAGGTCGGGACAGCTGTTACTGGCACGCATACTGCATAGGTCCATATGAAAATAGAGAATACAGTACATGGGATCACATAATCTCTCACTTGAATGCTAACTTGGGAAATTATTAAAAATGTGTTCCTTACTGTTCGGCATATGCAAACTTTAGGAATGGAATTGCTATATCATTAGAATGCGTACTTGGGGAACAGCGTGTTGCTGCATGAGGGGGTATCAGGTTCAGATGATTGAAGAAGTGAACTAACTTGTTAGTGACTTTGAAATCTGAAAATCTGCTCTAGAGGTTGTCCCATGCAGTTCTGCAGAGCAGAGGAGACTCTTACGCACAAGTCTTGTTGTTGATTTACAAACATTAAATGCAGATCAAACTTTGGTGCCCATCTGAATCTGTAGTTTCGAAGAGGAGGAAAAACTCTGCTCTTACGCTTAATTTTGCAAAGCCACCTGTGTGGCAAAAGAAGGTAATGATAATACCTTCTATTGAAACACAATCTCTATGGAGCAAAGAGGATAACAAAGAAGGAAAACTAGCTCACTTCTGGTGGTTGGTGGTGGCTCAAGCGGAGCGTAGTCTCTATCTGGAGAGTTGCTGCCCCTTTAGCTGCTAAACCTTAAATGAGGGTGAAGAGGCTCCAGGCTCCACCCCTTCTGATCACTCAGGTGCATTGATTGCACCTGAGCTCCCGGAGTTAGCCACACCTCTCACCTGGTGTTCAGCCATGACCTGGCAATCTGTAAGCCTCAGGTAACAACGTTTCCAGATTCAGCGAAGAATGTTTCATTTGACCTATGCTTGCTGGAAATACAGCATCTCAGCAGCAATGATTAAATTGTGTGGCACTTTTTTTTAGTGGTGGTACCCTTGTTAGATGCTATCTCTGCTGAATGTTTATTTTAACATGAGGATAATAGCGCCCCTTGTTTGTGTGACAGTAGATTAATAGCTACCTAATTTTCTCTATATAATCCACTTGTTTTGCATCTTCCAGAGGCTGTCAGCAGAGAAACTGAATAATATGAGATTACATCAAGAGATGTACACCCCCAAGTGTGTGATACACCACCTGTTTCCAAGAAGGCCACAGACTGTTGCAGTTAGTTTTGCAGGATGTTTTCAGAGACCTCTGTTTTGAGATTGAGATGTACTTTGAGTTTTAAGTGAACATCATTTTACAGAGTAGGAAGACTTCAAGGGCCTAGTTCTGTTCATTTTGGTTCACAGAATCACATAATTGTAGGAGTTGGAAGGGACCTCTAGAGACTGTCGATTCCAGCCCCCCTGCCAAAGCAGCTCCCTAGCCCATGTTGTGCAGGTTCATTGTGAACTGGTGACTTATTGTGCTCTGTATTGTTTTCCATGGATTGTCTGGCAGTCCTAAACCCTAGAATTTTCTGGGTTTTGTGTCTATGACAGTGGCAAGCTTATATGGCCCTGTCCAACATGTGGTCACTTTGAAACATAGGAGTGAGGTAGGAGTTCAGTATATACAGTTACACTCCTTTTAAACAAACAAACAAAAATAACCAGTTATATAATAAATATGTGGTAACTGAAGGCAAGGAAACAATGTTTAAAATCCTTCTGACAAATAAAAGACAACAATGAATCCTAGCTTTGTGCATAGCAAAGCCTGTTTTTTCTCCCGCATGAGCTGCATGCAGTGTCACCAGGTACCTTGAGAACTGTGTTAAGAACAAAATATAAATCTGTATTTTCCAGATAATTCCTTAGCTTGTGATTAAAAAATGCATACAGATATCATGTTTGGAAAGAAACTATAGATCTTTTTTAATATAAAACTATTTTTCTACATGTGTAATTTTTTGTCACTGACTCCTGACAATAAGAAGCTGCAGTGTGAGTAGGATATATTGCAGCTACCAGGGAAGCTGCATTTTGGAGTTTGCTTTGTCTCTCCAGGTATGTTCTGTTTTTTTCTCTTCCTAGGGCAGAGTTTTGGTCCTCTCTAGACTAAGGTTGATTTCTGTGTTTGTTTCTGGTTGACTAGCAGATTTAATGGTGATTTAGCAATGCAGTTTTTTTTTTTCTCTTAGGATCCACCAGTCATTGTCCAATTAGGTAATTGTTTTCTTGTTACTGTTTGTGCAACATTCAACAAAATATAGATGCCTAGCAGAAGAAATAAGAAGCCAGTAAGACCAGAGTAAGTGCCATTCTGTTTTCCCAGTTTAGGCCCAAATCTGTCATTCCACAATGCTCTGTACCTCTGACTTCTTGTTGTTAAAATCTATGTTTTGCAGAAAAACTAATTCATGGTTGCATCCTGTCACAGATTTTTAACAATTTATAGTTCCATCTGTCTGCTGTGATGTGGTATGCTGTGCATACCCACTGCCTTACTTTGCTGGCGCTGGTGTTCCAAGAAGTCTGCTGTTAAACTGGTGTGTTTTAATCTGACAGGCAGCTCAGCACCACACAGCCATTCTCTTGTTTCCTCTTGACAGTGGGATGGAGGGGAGAGAACTGGAAAAAAGGTAAATCTTGAGTGTTGAGATAAAGAAAGCTTAATAGGACAGAAAAGGAAGGGAAAATAATAATGATGATAATAGAAGAATACACAGATGAGTGATGTGCAGTGCAGTTGCCCATCATGTGCTGACCAGTGCTCAGACAGTGCCCAAGCAGAGTCATTTCCCACAGTCAAATCCCCCAGGTTTATTGTTCAGCATGACACCATATGGTATGGCACATCCCTTTGGACAGTTTGGATCAGCTGACCTGGCTGTGCCCCCTCCCAGCTCCTTGTGCACCCCTATCCCTGTTGCTGTCAGGGCAGTGAGAGAAGCTGAAAACTCCTTGACTTAGTGAGGACAAAACCAAAACCTTGGTGTGTTATCAACATTATTCTCATCCTAAATCCAGAACACAGAACCATAGCAGCTACTAGCAAGAAAGTAAAATCTATCCCAGCTGAAACTAGGACAACTGGGATTCACCTGTATCTTTCCTTACCAATATAACACCAGTAGTGTGGTATCTACCAGAAAATGTGTATTTCGTGAACTGTTACGTGGATACCCTTCCTGCCCGTGTTTTAATGAGGTATGTCATTCCTCTGTGCATTCTTCCATTCCTCCCCCTCCCAAAGTACCTACCACCTGGAGATTCCCTGTATGCAGATTTATGGTGCCTGTAAAGTGCACCAACTGCTTGAAACTGACACTTTTACCACCAGGGCAGTCAGAGCCAGTGAGTAATCAATAGGTTCCTGATTTACTAACTAGAGCATAGGTGATCAATAAGGGATAAACCTGAATGAAATATGTGTGATGGAGACAATTTATAACCTCCAAGCCTTGGTATCTTAGAGGCAGGGCTGCTAGATTCAGTGTCCTTGCTACTAGTCTCTAGCTGGAGTACAATGTGCCTTTATTTTCAGTACAAGAAGGAATTACAAGATTCTGTCTCTTTTTCTTTTTTCTTATTCTTTTTTGTAATTGTGAGGAAAGGGTAGGTGTGGTTTGAACATGGGTCTGAGAACTGGGAGCTCGTATTCTGAGTCTAGCTGTAACGTGGGAAAAATTGCATAAAGTCCCTTAGAAATGACGGTACGTACATACTTTGTAGTATGTAGTGATTCTTCACCAAGCATCAGCTGGCTGATATTGGGGTGAGCTCAAAATTAAACATTAACCTTTCTGTTATTGTGTAATAATGATTTCGATTATTGTATATAACTATGTAGTCATCTAGTCAGTAGTATTATTTTGTAATATTGATTCTGAACAAAAAACTGAAGTTCCACTTGAATGATTTTCCTGATTTATACGTGCTTAAATGTTTAAAAATACATGGTAAGAGTGTGCTAAAATAACTGTATGTCCACCATTACAATAATATACAAAAGCAATTTTTAGCTGACGTGAGGTAACTTACAGGTTAGTCATTTATGTGTAGAAGCATGGGATTTGCATGTGCAGTCTCCAGTTGTGCTGGTATTTTTGAAAGCCCTTAGTTCATGATGTCGGGAGACTTCTATCTCATTACATTGCTAAGAGCTTCCAGAAACTATGGATTTGAAAAATTGGTCCTCAGTGAAACTTAGCACACGTAAAAAAAAACAAAAAAACTTTTAAGCTGTGCCTTAATGTCAGATTAAGATGACAAATCATGTAGAACTTGGGAATTTTAGTTGAGAATACAGACTGATGGATCTTCCATTGTTTTCTTTCTTATTTTGTGACTGCATACTTGTTGCAGGTAAGTAGGTAGACCCAGCAACATTCAGACAGTTTATACTTTTGACTTTTACATGGATTTTTTTGGTCCTCCCTGTGCTGTTCTGTACAGTGTTCTGAGTGACTACATCAGCTAACTTCATAGTTGCATAAATTCAGCTTCCAAAATATTATGTATAACAAATACACCCTTCTTAAGTAGAATTTGGGATAGAAGTATGAAACTATGATCTTTTCCTCTTGTTATCTTGTAAAAAAAACTTGAGAAAGTTTTCACCACTTGGATAAATGTTTGTTAAACATCCTGGAAAAAGGAAATAAAGATAGCAGGATTGAAAGATACGGAAAAATTTCATCAACAATTAGTCAAAATGTACTTGATTTCAGTGTTTACACAGTGTAAGCACCTCACAGTCCTCTGTGGTTTTTACTTACACTGTAGTTCTGCATTTTTCCGATGCAGAGAGAAACCAAACAACTTGCCAAAAAAATATTGTTATCACAGACAAAGGTTTGAACCCAGAATCGCTGCTAAATTATGCATTTGTATTGATCATGGATTGTGGTTGAGGTGCTCTGGACTGCTTTTCTCTGCTTCAGACTGTCCTTTCAGAACAAAACTTCATTTCTCCTACGTCCTACTTAGAGGAGTGCTCAATTTGAGCCACTCCTAATAAGGCAGGTTTCTTCTTAGCTGACGAAGGGTTAAACTGGAGTGGTTAAGACTTAGCAGCTGGTATGGCTTACTACAGATGTAGTAAGGTTATAATATTGCAAGCCAAATTCAGCTGTTTTCATTTCATTTTCTATAATAAAATCTGAAGTTTGAAAATACAGAAAACAGTTTTGAGTTTCTAACTAAGTTTATGAACTAACTTGTGTAGTCATTTGGACTATAGGTACATCCTAAGATGACTCTACAGCTCTGAAGATGTGTACGTTGTAAAATAATTTTGGAATAAGTGAGCAAATGTCATTTTTTCCAAGCAGTTTTGCAGATGTTTTTTAAACTTGGGCAGAAAATAATGCACTGCCTCATCACATCTTTACTTATGCAAAAGAATTACTTAAAAGTGATTAAAAAACCAGATCCTTTAAGTGCTAGGAAATGATGATTATTGTGTTCAGTTTATGGCTGTGCGTTCTTAAAGAAACAGAAGCATCATGGTACATTAACAAAAAGTGTGAGGAAAACTTCCCTGAGAAGCTTTGGTTTCACGTTGGCTACTGGTTAAGAGACTGATGCAGAGGAGGGCTGGAGATGATTGGCCAGAATGTTGTGGGAAGGTGACACTGGAACAGTTTAATTTGCTGTTTTAATTTCTCTGTAGGCAAGCAAACGTACACCTGGGACCACCGTGCTCAAGGGACATCAAGAGGAAACGAAAGCCAGCTGCAGCCTCCGTGTCCAGCCCAACGTCAGGTAGCCTGCCTTTATCTGTGTCAGCATTTCTAAAGTCGTGTCCCTCTTGGGCAGAGTGCCAGAGTCAGAGTAGTGAAAAATAGCATTGCCTCAATTATAAACTAAAAAAAATATGTGAGAGAAAGGCAACTTGCGAGAAAGCGTGTGATTTTTTTGCATAGCATGAGAAGCTGCCTAATAAACAGATTTGATAATGCAGTTATGTTAAGCTAGCATAACTTAGTGCTTCACTGTGTGGTGGCTAATATATAATCTGCTTTGTCAAAAGGTGCTCTTTCCACAGTTCCTAAACAGTGCAACACATGATGATCAGCATGCAGGAGTGTTCTCGTGCAGTTTTGGGTTGATATTAGCTGATGGCTTTGGTGCCCTTTTTCAGGGTGCCTCGAGGCACCCTGAGAAATCTGGCAATTTTTGTGTTTCCACTGGGTGAGACAAGCTGTATTCTCTTGGAGTTGTTTTGTTGTTGTAGCTTAAAATAGTCACTTTTTTTCTTACTCTGAGGTTGTAGGTTGTAGTGTGTATCTGCAGAACATGAGGTTTTAGGAGTCTTCTTTATGTCCTTTCACTACTTGAAACATTTTTCCTGCTACTAAGTGACCAGTGTTCTCCCAGCTAGTTCATTAAGACACTGTATAATCCAGTAACAAAGAGTTGGTTGAGCTGATAGGAAAAAATGGTGATGTGAAAACCACAAAGGCCAAAGGAACTAGTGATTAATAAGAGGAATGCGGTTTGGTGGGTTTCTTTGCTGGGTAGGCAGATAGACAATAGAATAATGAGTTGGGAAGAAAGCTGTGCCATCTTTCCAGACCAGAGATCTGGACTGGAGAGCATCTGAATGGTTCTGTGTTAAAAAAGAAGATAAAAGAACATGACAATCAATGATCTTTTGCTCAATAGAAGTGTTACTTTGTTATTGACCGTTTATTTAGGATATCCTTTTTTAGCTTTTGAGAATCCTGTGCTAGAGTATTCAGACTTCTATAGTGAAAGGATTAGTAAAACTGTGTATCAGTAGCCACAGAATTTTAGTTCTAGTATGCTAGGTTTTCTTGATATGAATGCTCATGTCTCATTATTATGAGACACTGTTACCTCTCTGTTTATTTTGTAGTTCAGAGTGTAATTTCTGTTCTGCACTGCTGTTCACATTTTATAGGGAGAGCTTCTATTTCTACGTCTTTCTCTTTCAAAATATTACGTAAATTATATTTGATTAGACAAAGTGTGTAGTGAACATTTTTCATGGAACTGAATCTATATCTGGACTGGAACTCAGCAGTGGAAAATAGCACAGAGGTCTGACAGTCTTTTAGGGAGGAGAGGGAAAAAAAGGAAGTGTTACAAATTAAGGAAAGAGAATTGCTGGAGGCTGGACAAGATGCTTGTGTTGATCATGGAGAGTAAACTGCTGCAAGATCTTTAATGGTCCAAAATGGCATAGATCTTCCTTAGATCCTGTTTAGAAACATCTCCAGCAATAACAGATGGACAGGATTTTCTACAGTGTTTGCAGAAAGAAGCTCCTGTAATGGGGTAACTGTGCCCTTGCTGACTTTCTACAGCAGTCTCTCAGTTGCAGCTGGAGCTCAACCTGGGCACGTAACTTGGAAATTTCTGAAACTTGAAATTATTTCTGTTAAAGGTGCTCTGACTGCAGAATCATTAACGCCTGAAGAAGTAACACAGAATTACTCTTCAGTAATGCAGTGTCAACTGAAGCATCTTATGCTTGCTGGATGTCGGTGGGACAGATACAGATTTTTCTGCCTTGCGTACACCTACACATCTCTGCATAGATGTCTTACATTGGATTTCCCTGTCCCTGAGGAGTCATGGCGGCCACATTTTCCCACTACGGAGGCTCTTTTTGTTTGTGGTGTCTTACTCCTTTTGCAGAAGATGGAACATGAGTGAATCAGAATTCAGGCCCATGCCTGTCACTGCAGAAATACATAGTGCTGGATTTCTTCACTTTTAAGTAGCTTCTTAGCAGAGTCCAACTGCTCCCGTCTCACTTGTTGACCAGGTCCTGCTTCAGTGATCTCCTTTTTTGCAACCTGAGTGCCCCATGGAGGTGAAGGACACAGCCTGAGCTGGCTCCATCAGTCAGCAGAACAAATGGGCTTGCTCTGCCGAACATCGGGCCATCTCAGATTCCACCTCTTTTATAGAGATGAGTGATGAAGAGGGGCTCGTTCCGCTTTGCCGCTGTATTAATACACATCAGGGGCCAGCTCCCGGCACTAAATCACGCTACTGCATACATCTGTTATCGGACTCCTCACCACTGTGATGAACAAGACTGCAGATAGAGGCTTCCTCGTGTCATTCTTTATAGGATTTTCCTAAAAGAATAAATAGCTCAAATCTCTGCCAACACTCTCCCCTGTCATTGTGATGAATTTAGCTTCTTTCTTAAACATGCAGCTACAAATCTTCCCCTGTCACCTCCCCCGCCACCGTCATCCACTGAAAGTTTTGAGTTGAATTTGGCTGATATCAGAAGATGCTAATAAAAGGAATATGAGCCATGGATGCCAGTTTTCTTTCTAGTTGCAGGAATGAGAGAAGGGAGCCGAAGATATGTTTATTTGAGAGCCAAGCAAACTAAGTTTATTCTCTTCTCGCATGTTTTTCTAACAATACTTACGGGTTTGTAGTTATGTTTTATTAGAGACCTTTGTATGAATGTCAAAGAACACGAAGTACTGTAGCAGAAATGCCACAATCTTTCTTGTTACAGATTTTATCATTATTTGGCCACAGTTTGAGGCTAAGCAGCCTGAATATCACAACTGAGTTATTGAAAAAATAGCATTTTAGGAAAAGACCTGCATGCTGAGACAAAGGAAAAAATGAGCAGAAAATTCATTTGCTTTTCAGGAAATGATAATTATAATCAAAAATAAATTGATTGATGCACTTGTGTGAGTATTGAGAGACTGAAAATGGAAGTTAGTGCTCTCAGCACTACATGGTACATCTGTGTGGGACTCCTAAAGCATAAGGCATTATCAAAGTAACATCAGAAGTCTAACTGGCTGTGGAATAAGGAAATCTGGAGAAAGATTGGCTGTACTAGATTTGATCAGTAGTTTGACCAATTCAGGGACCAAAAGCTAGTGCCTAGAGAAAAGGAAAGTCTGTGGTGATAAAGGTCCTTCAAATTTCCAGTGATCTGGGCTAGGGGCATCAGAATTCACTGATAGTGTCCTTGTGTTCTGTTAGAGTTCATTGTTATGTATATTTGAAATAATTTCCTCAGTGGAGTAGTGGTCTCAGAACTACTGTGCATTTCTTTATATTCATTGTAATTATTCTCTAGCTTGAAAGGAATCTTGCAAAGATTGTCCTCTCTCTGTTCCATGTTAGAGTGGACCACAAGTACAGATGGTCATGAAACAGATGGTGAACAACTGTCCAACTTTATATTGATGTGTTTAGTGTTTGTGGTTATGTGCTTGGGTACCTATAATATGGAGCAGTGCACATGGTAACCAAGATGTTATTCAGGTACCACAGTGATGAATCTGGATGAAAAATCTTGTTAAATAGATTTGGTTTCTCTTTGCATGCATTCATACTTTGTAAAATAAAGAAATTCAAACATTTTAAAAGATGCCAGTTAGCAGCTTCTGAAACTGCTTAGCAGAGAACAGTCTGAGTAGTGACAGTTTAGTGATTTTTGCCTCTCAAGTTTCTTGCTGATGCTAATACATTCACTCTTTGTCATAGTGTGATGGTACTTCATAATGAGAAGCCAAAGGTGGGGAGACTGCTAGTGAGTGTCCCTAGTGTAGTGGTGGCGGTAATTAAGAGTTTAAGGATTTTTTACTTGTTTTGTTACTGGTTTTTTTCTGCATAGTTCCTCTGGCCTTCAGATGAAGATCAATAGGCTAGAAGTAAAACGCACCATGTAGTGTTATCAGCTGTACTGTTGTAGATGCATGTGAGTGACTCACTGTTTTAGATGGGCAGGACCAAGACTGTTGAGTTCCTGGTATAGTGAGTGCGTTAACCGCTAACCTCAGCCACTGATACTGGCGTTCTGTGTAAACTTCAAAGCTGTCACTCTTCCAGTTGAGGCTTGCTGTGGCCTTCCTACCGTTCATCCAGTACGGAGCAGCAGAGTCAGCTCGTAATGAACGCACGCAGTTATTGTCTGCTGGGAGAATACAAGGCAGAAGAGACGTGTGTTTGGTACTGAAGCAGTTAGTCGTTCAAAAACCTATGGTTGTCCAAAAGACTCTTGGGACGATTTCTCGTTTTTATCTTCCTCTGTGCTGCTTGCAATTCAGAATACTGAGAATGGGATTAAACTGCCATATCTCCAGGTTTCTTATAATCATTCTAGAAATTTGGGTTACTGTTCAGCTGAGGTGTGGGTCTGCAAATCTTTCCTGATAATTGTATCTTGTTCCATTTTGAACCGGTGGTTGTGTTGGGAAAATGAGAATGGATTCCAGCCTAGCGTAGCTGGCAGCTTCTTGCTCTGATGGGCTGATTTACTATATGTGGAGGTTCATGGTATTGTCAGTACTAGCGAGCTCTGTTTTCTTCTTTAACTGAGCTTTGCAACCTGGAAATGGCCAAGATTTCAGAGACTTTGAAATTCTTGATTTTTCAGTAGGAATTCTGGCTAATGGAACTGAAAGTTCAGAATGTGGAAATCATCGGGGCAAAGATGCTGATGCCATCAAGAATTAGTACTTCAAAGAACTTGGAGGGAGCAGAACTTGCAGGAACTCAATAAATAAAACCCTCATATAAGTATTGAAGTATATGAGGAGTTTGCCATGAAGTCTCTTGTTCTAACATTTTTTTTTTATTTCCTTTTCCTACTCTCTTCCTCTGTTCCCTTTTCTGCAATTTTATATTCCAGCAACTTTATCTGTGCACATGGGTGCCGCGGAGTCAGACCTACCAGCAACACCACCATCCCCAAGATCCCAGAACCATGAGGGGACAGGGAAAATACCAGCAGCTGAGAAAGCCACAATTGCTGCCTCCACTAACTTTTTTAAAATGCCGCCAGAGAAGAGCCCTGGGTACAGCCATAAGGAAGCACTGCAACTGTAAAAGCTTGCTGGATTTTGGAAGTGTTTGACTGTGGTGTACGTCTCCGCCAAGCATCTTGTTGGCCAGCAGAGACATCCTCAGTATTGGCGTGTGATGTGCACCACTATCCAGACAGACCTGCGTGCCCACAAATCTAATTCATGTTTGTGAATCTGTGTTTAAAAGCAGGTAATGAGCGCTGGGTCTGCAGTCACTTTTTAAAATGTTCTTGCTGTTGCTGTATTTATTATGCGTTCATCTCCTTACCTGATGCCAACTCATAAATGCTGGATCGTGTGCAGAATCTATTGGGTTTTCAGATCCTGGATCTTTGTTCGCTCTGTGGGCATGTTGCTTGTTTGCTGCGTGTGGCATTTTCTGGGTGAAAGTTCCCACTGCCTCTCCAGGAGGCAAAAGTCATCCCCTGCTTGCTTCTAGGCCAGGAGGATTTCTTGGCTGGGTAATTAGAATGGTAACGAGTTGAACTATGTAAGCTGAATTCTGCATTTGCAGAATATTTCCAGGCTGTGTATATGAACTTGGAACTGTGTTTCTTCTAATGAAACAAGTACGGTGCATGCCAATTCAGAAATTGCCATTGGCCCACTAGCAGCATGGTCCCTTAGACCTTTTCCTTCTCTCTTGCTCTAAATGTCTTCTGTCTTGCTTGTGTACTGCATGTTCTTTCCTAAATTTCCTGGACAAGGATTTGGGAGAATCAGTTGGACATAAATGTGCAAACTGATGTCGTGGAAAGGAACCTCGACCCTCGGATATCCTTGAAGAACGTTAGGGGATATACCGAACTTCTGTTTCTCAGTGTTGAACTTCAAAAGTGACCGTCAGCATTATCCAGCACATTTTCCACAGAAGTTAACACGTAGCTGAATGAAAAAACATGTATCACTTGTGTTCGGAGCACTTTTGGCACTGATCAGACTGCAACTGTCTCATGTTCTCTCTCCCTTGAAGAAGTATTGTCTGCTCTGTCTGTTGGAGGTGTCTCCACCTGCTGATGATTGTACTTTACTTTCAGTGTACACAGAGGGGATTCTGTTCTCTACGTAATGCTTCCACTTAGCCCTCTGTTGCAGAATGTATGGGTTGTGATTTCTCCCTACTTCTATTATATTCGTGATCATATTACACTTTTCTCTAGTTATTCTATTAGCAGCATAATTTTTATTTCATTTTTAGCATATATACCTGCATAGCATGAGTCAAGGGACTGGTGACCTCACAGGTTCTTAAGTCCCTTAGCAGTAGGATGGATTTGTATGCACGCCATTGTTTTTACTTTCCTCACTGGGTGGAGCATTCAGACAGGACTGTTAAAGCTTCTAAAATTCATTTCGAATATGGAAGTGCACTTAGAACTGTTTTTACCATTTTTGCAGTGGTTTTACTGGTTTTGCAGTGTTTACCTCTGTTTTATAAATCAATAGCAGAGGAACAAATCTGATAAGAAGGCTATGTGATGGTATTTTATATTTAATTATGTGTTAAAATGTTAAATGGCTTTATGCAAAACAAAAATGGAATGACTCAGTCTAAATGCGGATTGACAAATACAGTTATATTACAGACTTACTGCCTATCTCTGATCCCCTAATACCTGCTTATTCTTGGGGAGAGATCCAAATTGGATTTATATTTCGCAGCCCAAGCAAACTGTCAGATCTGTCCACGCAAATCCCTCTCAAAACGTTTTTGTTGTTGTTGTTAGTGGTACATTTTAAAACTGTTTAGATCAAGGAAAACCCTTTTAACTTGCTAAAGGAGTACAGGGGTCAGTTTGGATTATGAGACTGGCTGGGAGAGTTTTGTGGAGAGAGGAGTATTCCTGCTTTAAATTAGTTACTGGATTGTCTCATTTTGTACTTTAAGCACTTGGTTCAGTGGTGCTTGGAAGTTACTGGCAGAGGTCTCAGCACTGGGAGGGCCTGTAATCTAGAAATGAAAAGTAGTCTCTTGTCTTTCTAGGACTTGTAAGCGCGTTCAAGGCAAAGGTGGTCCTTGCGACCGTGTGCAGATAAATTTTAGTTTTGGGAACCTTGTAACCTAACTAGCAGGCAGTTTTAGTGACAAGGAGGGATCTCCCTAAAAGAGCATTTGTGCAATTCAGAGGCTTTTATCTCATGAAGGATTATCCCAAACTTCACTTGTTTTAAGTCTGTTCAGCAGACTCACTCCTGTTACTGAGCACTCCTGTTTCAATTTAGTTGAAATTTTAAATGGAGGTCTTTTGTATTCCCCTTTTTAAAAACAATTCTGATATTGCAAGATATATTCCAATGACTGTTTGGAGTAGTTCTGTTTTGGGTTTTTTTCCCTGTAATCTAAGGACAATTTTAAAACTTTTGTCAGAGGTGTTATGAGGTGTTAGGGGATTAACAGCCTTTCTCTCACTCTTGGGACAGACACCAGACTTGACATGATTTTTCTCTGGGGGCACTCTGAAATACATTATCATCAGATTTTCCTATTGAGGTCAGTAGCACTGTTCATCTGGTTAAGCCCTTTGTTAGACTGTAAGCTCCCTAGGAGGTCTTAATTGCCTTTAAAGGTTGTATGTACCTATGGCACTATTGAAGAGCAACTGTAGCAGGCCTTGTCCTGATAAGTAATGTTTCCTGCCAGGCAACTTCCTGGAAGTGAGGGGAGACTCAAATTCTTGCAGTTGCCCTCTCTTTAGTATTTCTATGTTAGAATCCACTTGTAGGTCAGTCAGGCTTTTGACCAAATCTGCTTCTTCTGACCAGCAGACAAGCATGTCATGCTCCATCTCGTTACTCCAGGGTGTTCATCTGAATTCACTGTCATACTTCAGTAGCTTGATTCAGATTTGAATATTTGCAGCATTCTTAGATGAATGAAGTAGGTGCGTTGTTTTACAATGCTCACTTGTATTACACTTCTTGTCCACCAAGACTCTCCAGTTTTTTCCAGATCTGTCTTCCTCTCCAGTTGATCTTCAGCCAGTGTCTTACACGGGGTTAGTCTGTCTCAGATGCAAGGATCTCCACCTGCCCTTGGTGGAATTCAGGAGGTTTTTGTCTGCCTACACATTCAGTCTGTCAAGGTCCCTGTGGTTGGTACCCCCCACCCTCTTGCATGTCAGCAACTCCCTCCAGTGTGACTGTTTTTCTGTTGTTGCTGAGATTATGTTCTGTCTCTTTCTCCCCATCCCTCATGTGAATGCTGAATAGCATCAGTCCCAGTAGTGTCTTCTGAAGCATGCTTTTCATAACTTGCCGCCATGTAGACTTCAAACTACTGGTCATTCTTTGAGCCTGACAGGTCAACCAGTTTCTCACTGACTTTCTTACTGGGCTGCACCCAGAGCTCCCCAGTACGGCTTTTAAGGATGCTGTGAGAAACTACACCAAAAGGTTTGCTGAAGTCAGTGTAAGCAGCGTCCACTGCCCTCCGCTCAGTCTTAAAGCCTGGCATTTCATTCTGGAAGGCAGTCAGATTCATACCTCATTAAATCTGACTGCCTTTCCTAGCCACCTTCCTGTCCTTTGAATGCTTGGAAATGGCTTGCAGAACTTGCTCAATAAACTTATGAGGGACAGTGGTAAGGATGACTAGTCTATTGTTCCCAGCTCCTCCTCATTACATTTTTAGAAAGTGACATGATGTATTCTCCTTCTTGCCTCTGTGTTGGGGGCATCATGCCATTGCTACAGGTTTGCAAAGTGATGAAGACCAGCTCGTAATGACTTTCTTATGCAAAGAGGGTGTTATTTATGTACAAGAAGGCTACGTGTGGCGAAGAGAAAGCCAGGGCTGGGAGGAGAACATCTAGTAGTTATTTGCACATTTCTTGAAGCTCCAGTGAGCTTTAGTGAGACTTAAGTTCCAGTTTGGTAGAAGCCAAAGGGGTACAAATTAAAGAATGAATTCATGATTTTAAGGTAATGTATAGTGAAGAGTGAAGAAGGCAGCAAAGCAGTAGTTGGAGAGAAACTCATGAGAGGCTGGGACTAGTGCTACTGAATGATAGATTAGCTTCATGATTGTACCGTGCAGAGGTGTGTCTTGCCAGCATTTGTGAATAATGATATTGAGGCGCTTAGTTCTGCCCTTCAGACTGTAGAAGCTTGCTCTGTTACTTTGTGGATGTTGCAGACAGCTGCTCAGTGGGCAGAGGCGGAGAAGGAAATTGGTGAAGAACAGTCACCGAGAATCCTTTTTATTGTAATTGCTCTCTGCACTGAAGAAAGAAGATGCTATGATGTATGTACCTGGAAATTGAGAAGGAATTATGTCAAGCAGATAAGAACTTTGCTTTGTTGTCTTCAGGAATAGTTTCTTAGCCAGGGAATGTTTCAGTGAAGAAGCAAAAGTGAAGCCTGCTACGTGGCGTTTGTTCAGAAAATGTGTTTTAATAGTCCTTTGTAGGAGACTGTCAGGGGGGGACAAACGTCTGTTCTCCCTGTGATTCTGCATTATTGTATCTGTCTCCTGCATTCTACTCCTGTTTGTGTTTGCATTGAAGCATTCTGGTTTTGTATGGTAAAATACAGGAAAAATATGATGCTGCTGCTTAGGGTAAAAAACATAAGGGGCTACTTGCAATATTATCTGAAGCCTTTAATGTTTACCCAGTACAAGGATAGAATTCAGCACAGAGAGAGAACAGAGTGTCTTAACTACCCTGAAGCATCTTGTTCTTTAAGGAAGTGAGCTGTGTCACAGGCACATGAGACTGAACTGTCACTAAAGCCTGGAGACCCGTGTGTGACTAGCCCTCAGTCAGGTGACATACCAACTTGTGGAGACAGTACATGCTTCCCAGCTTTGATGTGGGTAAAATTCCATCTCAAGTGCAAACATAGCTGTTAGTGTGATTCCAGTGTGTTGACAATAATGTGTCAGCTGGCACACCTGGAGAAGAGAATTCTTGTACCAATTTGAAGAACTGGTAAAATGGGAAGATGGATACAACATTCTATCAAAGAAAGATGCAAAACATATGTACCTGCAAGCAGTAATCAGAAAAGGTACTGCTGACCCCTGCATGTGTGACCCTTGTATATTCATTGTCTTAAAGCAGAGCTGCCAGTATTATGAGGATGATCAGGGTTTTGCAAAGCTGTTCTATTTTAATTGTAATCTCTGAAGAAAATGGGATGAACAGCATAAGAGAAGCAGCACTAGGTCAGGTCAAAGGTTTGTCTAGCGTGGTATTCTGTTTCTCATAGTGGCCAAGTTTGGATGTATAGAGGTTACTTAAGAACAAATGAGTTGTATGATGATACCTGCCTTTTACATTCTGTTAGTCCCAGTGTCTGGTCTCAAAAGGACTTAAAAGTTTTCTTCAGTCTTGAAGAAAGTTTCTACAAACCGTTTAACAATTGTACTTTTCCTGCAACTGGGTTTAATCATATTTTTAGAAGGACGTGTAATCTGACTTCAGAAACTTCAAGGATTAGCTCATCTTCCTTGGTAGTCATTTTTCTTTTTAATTGCCCCCTCAGTTAGGAAATTGCATCTTTTCTTGGAATAGTTCTTTTCCTTAGTATCGGTATCCTGACATTTCTTCTTGCTATGCTTTTTTTTAGCAAGGTTGAAAAGTCCTGTCCTTCCTTTACAACTAGCTTCTTCGTCCTGTACAACTATCTGTACACAGTCAACAAGTGCTTGTAATCCGTTAACCCATGTAAGTCATTTTTTATAAGCTTCACAGTACAAAACTTGTCTTTCAGCCTTTCTAGTTCCTTTCCTCCATGAACATCTCCAGTATTCCACATTCATTTGCATTGAGTTCTACTGTATTCTTTACAGAAGCAGGAAATCTTGCTTCTTTGTTGCTGTTAATGTTTCATATATTCATATAGCCAAACATCATAGTCTTTGCTGCCCAAACAGTGCAATAACAGCAATAAAAGTCATATTCAAGCAGCTGACCCTGAAACTGAAGTTCTTACAGCTGCCTTT
Organism: Oreortyx pictus; assembly: GCA_036925125.1. Taxonomy (NCBI): domain Eukaryota; kingdom Metazoa; phylum Chordata; class Aves; order Galliformes; family Odontophoridae; genus Oreortyx; species Oreortyx pictus. Next base: position 38,306,718 of record JAUPFR010000006.1, read on the forward strand.
CAACACATGGGCTCCTATAAAGTAAGAATAATTCTCATTTTTTTTAATTCCAAAATGCGTTTTTTTCCTTTAGCTGTATTACAGTGCAGTGTTGGACTAAAAGTTCTTTTAATTCAGAATGCTTCAGAACCTAGTCTGTTTGCCTCTGTGATGCCTGGTAACTTTCACTGTCATACTGGAAGAGCAAGATGGTAGGTTTCTTCTCGTGGAGGAGCCCTGCTGCACTCATCTGAGAGCAGATGGTGCATGTGCAGGAAACAATTTCCTGGAATATATTCAGTAGTGTTAGGGAGCAGTGACTTTATAGACAGAGTGCAACTTAAAAATACATTGCGCTACATTTTGTTCCAAAATAAATGTAATATTCCACTGATAGCACAGTGCCACATTTGAATTGTTGCTTACATGATGTTCAGAGTCCCTTCCCACCCATACCCTTCTGTGATGCTATGATTTGCATCCCAAGCCTTGGATGTAACGTTAATGTGTCATGCTAGCACTTTTGTGTTGTTGGCCAGAGTGATATGTGAGAGTGCAATAAATCGAGACTGCTCTGGCCTGACCCGAGCCCCCATGCACTGATGAAGCCTCTGAATTTACTTTCAAGTCTGGCAACACCAGACAGTTAGCCAAAGCACTGCCAGAGTTTCATTTTAGCTTTCTTCTGTCCCAGACAGCTTACTCGGAGGTAGTTCACAAACAGCTGTACTCTTCAGAACTATTAAAGAGTCACATAGTATATGTCACAACTGTTTTATATGGTTGTAAGATTTAACTGTAGGTTATTAAAGAATTGGATTCTGGATTCTTAGGAGTCTGTTTTGGGAGCAATGTAAATAAGATTCTTGTTTGTATTCTATTGTCTTAAACATGCATTATCTGAAAAAGGCCCAGAATCTCTGTTCTGGTTATAGAAACTGGAAATAAATGAAATATATGAAAGAATTGTTGTATCTGATACAAAGTGAGTTGAGAGCGGGAGAAAGTTCAGTGCCATCCAAGTAGATTTACAGAATTGGAATTTTCATTATCTTTATGCTTCCTCATTTGTTTCCATAAATACCTTAAATGTAAACTGCAATCTGAGAGTCTGTAGGAATTAATTATGCTTTTTTTCCTTTGAATTGGAAGCTTGGGTGAAGGATTTGAGGTAACTCATCATGTCCATTCTTTGTTCAGTAATTTTTTGTTTGCTTCCTAGTTTGCCATGATGTCATGTCTAGGCAATTGTTCCCTCTTTGAAGTTTGAAATGATTCCAGAGTTTCTTAAGTATCCTTCCACTTCCAAGTCACCACTTCAGATTTGCCAAATCGCAAAAAAGATTTCATTTAAATGAGTGGGTCGGTCTCAATTGATATTTTAATGGATATATGTTCATTTTGCCAAAGCTAACATCCTTTTAAGACTGATATACATCATTAGATTTTATCATGGTAGCAGTGGCTTTGAAGATCAAATTAGCAGTGGTCTTTGAATTTTATCCTGCATGCATTTGTGTCCCTAAATTGATAGCTCTGCATGCTTGTGGGAGGAATGAAACAGAGCTTCTTCTACATAAACTGCTCCTAGGAACCCAAGCTGATTGAACACTTCTAAAGCAATGTTCAAGATTCTTTGGAAGCTGCTTCAAGTTCTTAATCTTACATGTGGGTTGTTTGTTGTTTAGTTTGTTTTCGAGTTTTTAAAGCTGGTGATTTTCCCCTCACCTGCAAGCTGCACCTGTGAGAAGTGAGAATTGTTTCTAGTGAAATGTGCTGATTTTTGTTGGGAGGAAGGAGAAAAGAGCTCACTCTTACGGGAAGTGCCCCAATTCAGCAAACTTGATCACCTAGGGGTAATAACCAAAACACAGTTATTCACAGTTAGTTAAGAGCTGCTCTAGTCTTCGACCTACCTGCATTTGTTTCTTAGTAAAAAGCATTTCATTCGATAATTGGGGCATTTCTTAACTCATTTCCTTTTCTTTCCTTTTCTTTTTTTTTTTTTTTTTTTTTTTTAAGATGAATCTTTGTTTGTTTGTTTTTCACATGCTTGTAGTTGTACACCAGTAGTTTTTCAGGCAGGGTCCAAGAGTTTTTTGTTTGAAGGGCTGCTGGTAACATCAGTAGCAGGGCTGGCTGTAGGGTCCCATCAAAGTGGTGGCTTTATTCTACTACTGGTGTTTTTCAGACCATGCTTGTTTCATACTTTTCCACCTCAGAGAATCTATACCCCATGAAACCTCACATGAATTCGAGTAGACTGACTATGTACTTATGGAGGATTTCTCACCTATAAATGATATTTCCAATTAGGGAGTACAAGATTTGTTCTCTACTAAAGTCAAGCAGCTTTTCAGTAAGGGCGGATACTTGATAGTTGTTGGTTTTTTTTTTTCATTAAAAGCAATACAGAGTTTCAAACTGCTAAATGACATTTCAGTCAGTCTGGATGAGAGAACAAGGAGGTATCTGAGGATGAGAACAAGAGGAGAGCTCACGCACATTTTAGTCAGGAGATGCTGCCCCTAGGAAGGCAAAAACACGTGCAATTTATAAAACAGCTTTAAAATAGCTTTATATTTGAAGAGCTGAAGAACTTCCTGAAAGGTTCACCAACATTGCCTTAGGAGTTTTCTTCATCCTGCTTCACTGGGTGCTTTGCAAGCATGTGGACTTGACTCAGACACTCCCCCTGTCCCTGGGGACACCTGCATTGCTGTTTTGAGAAAGCCAGAGGTGAAGATTCTCTTAATGCTGAATGCTGAGTGGTGAGTGAAAAATATCCTGCGGTTTCTTTCTTGGCTATCCACTGCTTCCACAAAAGGAGCCTACAAAGTGAGCAAGCTGCAAGGAGAGTTTCCATGCCCCTTTTCTACCTTGCTGGTTCTTTTGGATATTGTGAACGCTGCAGGGAGTGGGAATGTGGAGTACAAGAGCTGATTCCCAGGATCCGTGGGACTGTCATTGCTCCGCACTTAACAAATGCAGGGGGTGCCATGGGGCTGCCCTAGAACAGGTGACATTTCCACCCTCCTTACCACATCAGTGAGAGTGCTGCATGACTCCAGACACAAACTTCCTGGGTTTCTGTTTGTTTAGATATGTAAACAAGTGTATTCTTTAACAAAAGAAAAAAGAAGAAAAAAAAAGATTCATGCTTACATATGTAGACTAACCAGGCTATAATTCAGGTGAATGATGTTGCTGTAATTAGTACAGTCAGCCCTTCTGCATGCACAGTACAGTGTAGTCAAGCAGTTGCAAAATTTGTTGTTCACACTGGATGCCCTTTCGTACTGGGCTCCTTCCTCAATCAGTGTGGGAGAGCTTAGGTTCACCAAATGTACAGCTGCTTGGGTCTGGTTATTTTCCTTCATTTAGACACTTGAGGCTGTATTCACTGCACACCATCTAGACTATGCTCTGAAGAGGGAAGAAGTAATTTCCTTGTTAGTGTCTTCAGGGTGCCTCCTGCTATGGTAAACGTTAATGGATTTATTTATGTGCTAGGAATTTTGATATTATTGTCACTCTTATTTTACAGAACAGTTTAGGTCTCAATGACTGAAATAATAACTAGGAATTGTCTCTGAATTCGGGAGGCCCAGGATGTGTTACCAGTGAACTAGTAACTTTCAGTAGATGCACATAATTTTCTCTTAACTTCCACGACAGCTATAAGTGCCCAGAGATTCTGGAAATTCAGCCACAATATACCACTGAGGTGAGGAACATTGGTGGTTGCTTCTCAGGCATCAGAGAAATGGCAACAGGCAGGCATATCTTCAGTGCTGCTGGTCACTTGCATTCATCATAATAACTTTGTTTTGACAGTTTCCTACTTTGTTCTTTCTGTCTTTAGCAGTAAATGAGTAAGACCCCATCTCCTCCAGCTCTTGGCCTTCACCTCCCCAGATGTGTGTGTTTGATGCTCTGTGGATTCTGATTGAAAATTAACTGTGCGCTCATTTGATTTAACATTGTAATGCTTCGCACAAAGGGATGAATTAGGATAACAGTTCATTTCTTCAGTTTTGAGTATTTCTATCTGTAACCAGCTACATATGTGTGTATATGTATGTATATATATATACAGCTATAAAATTTATTTTTACACTAGGGATTGTTGGCATGTATTCCCTTTGTGTTGGGATTTCTTTGCAGGATATTTTAGCTTCCAAAAATATGATTTCTCCCTGGACTTCAAAGGAGTTGAAAAAGGAAGAACAACCCATGTGCATAGCATGGCAGAAGATCTGCTGTGAAGTAGCAAATCTGCTACAACTTGAGAAAGAGCAATAGGTAGGTGAAAACCTGGTCTTGAGCGGTTACACTTCATGTACTTTTACCTGAACAACACAGGCCAATATAACTGTTGGCTAATGTCTCGCATGGACATTTCAAGTGTTACTCTGTTTCTCTTCCCTGAACTCCAAAGCAATGACTGTACAGTACAGAAAACCAGCTGTTATTTAATGAATGATAGGCTGCCTATCAGTGCCGAGCTGAGTAGGAAGTAAAATCTCAGAAGTTTTGGTGCATGTTTTTGCCCTAAGATCATCTTTGGAACCAGAGACAGTTATCTGAACTGTATCAGAAGGAGAAAGGCAAGAACAGTATTAACTTTGTCCTGCATTTTGTTCTGTTTTCTCCTTTGAGTTGCAGGTTTAAATCTTGCAGAGAAATCAGTGCATTTCCTTCTTTTATTTTTTCTTAAAACCCAAACAAATAAAAACAACTACCACCTTTCTCCAACTTTTACTAGAATTCTCATGTCAGGTGTGGTCAACAGGCTCTATTTGCAGTTGAATACCCAATTTCTGATATAAACAGGTGCCACTGACCCGAAAGGCAGAAATTGATACTTGAATTCCCACAAAAACCATCCTGAGATGGAGTAGGTAGCTGCAGTTAAGATATCCCTATAGTTGCTATAAAGTACAGTGGACCACATTATCCCTTGCTCACACACTACACCTTTATATGTGTGCAGAATGGGCTTTTCCTGCACAAAAGTGCATTTTTTGTGTCACAGAAGCATTTAAGATGACACATGTATGACACTGTACACCTTAGCCCTTCTCTTCTAAAGCAATAATTGTGCACTACCATGTGGCTCAGACACAGCTCGACTGACACCCACAAGCTGTTTTCAGGTAAGCTACATCCCACCTGTGTATACATACTTAAATGCAACTGTGGTATTTGCTCATGAGAAGGTATCAAATGCTTATCACAAAAAGCTGGGAACTGAAAGCAGCAGATCTAGTGTATTAAGAATGTGAGTATTCTCTGTCATTCTGCAAGTACCTTGAGTTTTGGGGCACAGATGAGTACAACTTCTACTGCTTGTCACTGAACTACTGCTGGTAAATGAAAATTGGAATACAGTGTTCCCTGGAGAGTTTGTCTGTCATGGAGCTCAAGAGGTTAATATGTAGTTATGTGGGGATACTATAATTTTATATGCATCTGCAGATACTGGTAATAGATATTAAAGTGGGCATTTACATCCTTATTATGGGTCAGTACTTGATGTCATAATAAAAAAGTCACATCAGAAAAGTATGGGATAAAAATCTGATTATGCCCCTTTTGGAGTGTAAATGGCTTTAAAATTCAAATTGTCACCTGATGGGAGGATCGAGAAAGAGTCAGAACAAGGGCAAAGGGGCGAAGCTGTGAGGCACAAGGGGTAGGGTAGGGAGGAAAAAGACAGACAGGACAAGGCCTTTGCTTGTGCGGTTTATATCCACATGAATACTACATCTCATTAGTTAGGCTCTTTGTGTCATCTCATTAAACATCAGCTTGAGTGAAAGGTGGACTTTGCAATGTAATATGAAGGTCAATAGACTACAGATCTTCCATCTTTCCCTAGAGTGCAAATCTGGTTGGGTGTTGGTGGGGCTAAAATCTCATGGTTAAAGCAGTGTTCTTGTTTGAAAAATAACATCAAAACTACGGAAGAGTTCCCAAAGCAAGTCAAAGGCTGGAATCTTCTCAACACTGTCCTCAGTTACGGCAGTGCCTGGTCCAGATCCTAAGGAGAGGGATGGGTACTGAGGGGGACTGAGAGATGGGATGGGTGCTGTAGATTCCACCTAGGAACACAGTAGGGCCTAGAACAGCACATAGTGTGGGCTGCATATGCAGCTGGATAGATTGGGTCAGGAAGCTCAGCTGCAGTGCACTCAAAGGGTTCCTGACACCTGGCACGTCTGTGGGAGCTGAAACCCTGCAGCAGACAGAAACTTGGAAGGGTGCTGACCTTCCATTTTGCTGCTATTTTCTTATCTAAATACAATTTGCAAAGACTTCACAGCTGACTGTAACATTAGAGACGTTATATTTTCAGGAGATAGGAGGTGCAGTGCCCTGAGGTAAGCAGGTCATCACAGTCAGAAGGGGAAGCCTTCTCCCACCATTTCCACCACATCTTCCCAGGCCTGGCTGTAACGTCCTGCCAATTACCTGGCAATCCTTGGGGAGAGCCCTCTGAGTAGCACCAGCCTCCTAACAGGAGGAAAGCAACAAGCAACCCCGAAACACAAAACCCAAGCAGCCTTGCTTTCTGCTGATGTAATCAGTTGATTGGCTCAGCTGGTGCTTGCTAGGAGTGCCAGAGGCAGCAGCAGGCCTGAGGGAGGGGTTGGCTGGGCAGGAAGGTGGCTTGCTCAGCAGACAGCAGCTCTTTGCTTGGGGTTCAGTTGCTTTCGGGTTTGTGACCGCTCAAGGGATGCAGCAACCCTGTACAGTCCAAGGCTGCAAGAGGTGCTTTGCAGGACCTGTGCGTCACAGGGAGCTGCCTCACCAGCTGGGTGCTCCTCGTCTCCCACGTGTTCCTGATGGGGCTTTGCACCATCTCTAGCTCAGGTAAGAAGGAGATGCTTCCTAAGAAGGGACTGTGGCTGGATGGAGCTGGTCTGCTTTAGAGAACCTCAAGTGTCTTTCTCGTGGATCTCTTTTTTGGGGATGATTTATCTGTTCAGAGTAAAGGGCAAAATGAAGGAAAACGCATATGAAGAGAACCAGCCTTACTGGTGAATGAGAGCGTTACTTGAGGAAATCAGTGAAGTCCTCAGTACAGAGAGACACGGAGCTGTTAGCACTTGTCCAGAGAAGGGCCACAAAAATGATCCAAGGGATGGAACGCCTCTCCTGTGAGGACAGGCTGAGAGAGCTGGGGCTGTTGAGCATGGAGAAGGCTCTGAGGAGACCTGAGGGCGGCCTGTTGGTATCTAAAGGGGACAGGCTGTTTAACAAGGTTTGTGGTGGCAGACAAAGGGGAAATTAGAACAGAGGAGATTTAAATTGGGTATAAAAAAGAAGTTTCTTTACAGTAAGGGAAGTGAAGCGCTGGAACAGGTTGCCCACAGAGGGGTGGATGCACCATTGTATGGAAACTGCTGAGTCACGGCCTGAACCGTTGATTGAGCACCTGGAGAAGAGACCCGGTCAGCCTTGGGAGCACAGGGGAAGGCAATTAAGCCAGTGCTACCAGAAAGGGTGGGGCCAAGCTCGACCCCTCTTAGACCTCATTTGAGGGCTGACTGGCACTGAGGAAGGATCTCTTGTTGGAGATCTCTCCTTTGTGGAGTTTTTCCTGCGAGTCTAAATCCTCGGGATGGGTGAGTATTATTTTTTGTAGTATCTAATTGCACTGGTCCCACTGCTGTTAGTCCTGCCCTTGAAGACAGTCGAGGCCATACCGGGCCAGGTTCTGAGCAAAGAGATTGAGCTACAGATGTCCCTCTTTACTGCAGGGAAGTCGGACCAGGTGGCCTTTAAGGGCCCCTTCCAGCTCAAGTGATCCTATGAAGCCTTTTGTCCTTTGGAGTAGCTTTGTTGTGGCCCCTCGCTCTGTAGTGTTTTGGGATGGGGTTTAAGGCAGGAGACAAGATGTTTCAAGAAGTCAGAACTTTGCAAGTGTTGCAGAGCAAGTCCACGGCAGGCCCAAAAAGCTTTTGAACCTGCTTCTCTGAGGCCCTTGTATTTGTGAGACAGAATGCTCCAAGAGGGTGTTTTGGTGGGTCAGACAGATGCCAAGCAGGCCTGGGGCGGGAAGTCAGCCCCTGAGTGAGGTCCGTTCAGTGATTCACATATCCTCGTCTGTGAATGGCTGCATCTCTTGGCTCAGATGGCTTTTGGCTGCTGAAAGAACAGGAATGGAGGACTCCATCCCCCTGTTAGCGATTAGTGTTCATTATTAAATGCTGATGGTGTGTTCTCTCATGTGCCTGGGTTTTGTTTGTTGCCGTAAGCTTCTGTGCTGTAATGTCTTGCATTAGCTGCTGTTGAAAGAAATCCAAATAACAGTGTGCTTTGAGGAGGATGGGGATGACTTGGCACAGACAGAGCAGGAGCAGTTCTGAGGGAAGTAGGAAAATGGGTTTAGTTAAGTGGGAGCCTGGCGAGGAGTAAGTGTCAGTGTCTCTGTACACATCTCTGTGCTCAAATGTGATGCCAAATTTTTTGAGGGGGATGAGGGGATACATAGAGGGTGTTATTGAAGGCAGGGGGATGAGCTAGCCACGGAAATGGTTTGGCAGAGGGTGCATTTAGCAGACATGGTATATCTGGGTGAGCAGGTGGTGTCTGAGGTAGTAAGTGTGGCACCTAGAGCAGGAGACTACAGTTGCTGGAGATGACCATAGGAGATGGGTAAGCAGAAATGATAAGAGAACTCAGGCTGTATGAGGAGGAGGAGGAGGAGGAAGAAGAGATTAAAAGCATAGAGAAGAAGGGAGACAATGAATAGAACTTCTGAATCGTAAGCCATCTTGATTGGCATTGTGGGTGCAACAGAAAAGAAAATGGCCTCTGTCCTCCCGTGGAGGAGAGACTGATTCCATTGTGCAGGGTTCACAGAGCACCTGGGAGGCCTCAGGTGCAATGTCTGGGTTAAATACTAAGGCATGTGCTGCAACTTCCTTCCTGGCTTTGCAGTACTGGAGATCAGGTCTCCCATGTATCTGTGAAAGAGAATTCAAAGAGAACTTGATCAAGAGAAAATGAGCCTGGGTTTGTACAGTTTGGTTAAGAGCCTTGAGAGCTCTATGTCACCACAGCCCAGAATGCTTGTGAGGGGGTATGTTAAGATAATAAATGAAAAAAAAAACCCAGCTCCATTTATTTATTTAATGTATTTTCTAAAGCCACCTCTAATACTTCTCTCTTCTGTAAGGAAGTAGAATATTAACTGGTAATAACATAGCTTCCTGCAGTGCTATTAGAGCAAAGGACATGGTGTGTTTCTCCGTGCATTGGGAAGGGATGAAGGATGTCATGAGGATGGCTTGTCTCTGTGGAATGCACTTACTAACTGCTAACGTGGCCTGACTGGTCACAGGCTGTCTTTGCCTGTCTGAGCCTCATTCCTAAAATGCAGGTGGCTTCAGGGGCTGCAGAAACTAAACTCCTGATGTTCCTTGGTCTCCAGGAGTGGAGTAGGATGAGCAGGTTATCAGGCGCTATTTATTTACTGCTGAAGTCTGTTGTATGTAACTGTCCCTCTGCACATTGGCATTTCATCCTGGGAATAATCTGATGGAGTCACTGCAAGCATCTTTCCAGACTATCTTTAACAGCAAAAATGACTGCTGTTAGTTACTTTATGTATTTTGGACGCGTAGCTGTGGTAATCCCAAATTCTCTTGTTGGAGTAAATTGAGGCTGCCACCACTAGAAAGACGCTTTCTTCCAGCTGCTGTTCAACTTGACCACTTGGAATGAGTACCTCTCTTTTTCCCATCCCTCACTTAGTCTTTCCTGATCTTTCCAACCCTCTGATGTTGCTGTGCCATTGCTCCTCTCCCATAGTCCATGTTCAGGTATCGGTATTTAAAAGCAATCACTGTCAACATTTGTCATTAATCTGTTTCCATTTTTATTTATAAAAGAAAGAGAGAGAGAGAGAACGGAGCAGTAGCAGGGCAATTGCAGATGAATAATGAAAGGATTCATCACAGCCATACCAGGATATATATATTTTTTGCAGCCAAGCGAGACGGATTCCCATCACAGCTCGGGGACTCGTTCCACACAACCACTCATCTTTCATGCTGGGGGAAGGGAAAGGTGGAGACAGTATCATTATGGATGTAACGGGGCTCTGAAGTGACTGGTCAAGGTTGCTGCTTCAGTCACAAGGAATCTGCTTACAGGAATTTTCTCTCCACCGTGTATTGTTGCCTTCTATGGCAGCCTGCTGAGAAAAGAAGGGAGGCTGTTTGCTAGCAGGTAAACTTGCTGAGTGCTCAGGTTGCTAAAGAAGGACAGGGATGGCTGGTGAGAAAATAACACAGGAGAGGAACTTGTCTCAGTGGGAATGAGGGAAACACCGATCATTCTTACTGTTTGGTCTCTGATCCCACACTCGTGTTTGTGGTTGTATCAAGAACCAGCATTCAGCTTGCCCTGTCCCTCTACCTTTACAAATCCATCTTCCCTGGTGAGCAATGACATTTTTTCTTCTTGTCCATTATTAGTAAGTAAAGTGGAAGAAAAATGATCAGATGGAGAATGCTGAAACACTCTGGAGTCCCAAGGAGTCCAGAAGAGAAATAACTATCATTTAAAACAAACAAACAAACCCACAGCCAAAACCCCAGATAGGCCTGGTTGATTAAGATGTGCATTCAAACCCAGAAAGATCTTTGTACTCACCTGTCTGCCACATTCAGGGGAGCCAGGTTCGGAGAGTGAGCTGTACTGATTCTGAGAGGCATGGCTGCAGTTGCTATGTCTGCTCCTGGATTTTTGGAAGGAGCCTGAAATCAGACAATATATATTTTTTTCTATCTAGTGAAGACCTCCAGCAGTCTGGTTTACTGGACAGGATGCTCTTACTTTCACATGCTGCAACCATGTGTTATTCTGGTTATCATTTTCACTTCCAATTGTGAGAGCACATCAGCCCTCAAGAGACCTTAGCCCAAAGGACTGTGTTTTTTGTCAGGCTTCTTGGCATCCTAGAGTGCTTCAGGAACCTCTGGCAAGGCAGTAGCATCAGGGCATTTCTGTACTAAATACCTCCTCTTAATTGAAGCACAAGTGCCACTGGAGGCAATTCCAGTTGGATGGGAGGGTACAGTAAAATGCCACAGCTGAAGCAGTCCTTAGAAGAGGAAGACAAGTGATCATATTGCTTTGTTGGGCCCTTTGTCAAGGGGAAAGAATGCTTCTTCTGATCTTTTCTGTTCCAGAGCCTCATTTGAGTGTTCTCTTCTTTTCTGTATGAAATCCCAGTCTTGCCAGGAGTAGAGGGACTGGGGGGAGTGACCTGGCTCTCACGCTGTCCTTCGCTTTCTCCTGTGTCCAACGGATGCAACACAATGTTCAGAAGCTTAGACACAACTTAGTCTTGTATTTTCTACCATTCCCCTTCCAACATATAGGGACTGTTTTGTCCATTTCCCCGTATCCTGGCACTGAGTTGTGACAGATTGTTACAAACTAGATATTACTCAGTTTGACTACACAGTCCAGCTCCACTCAGATGCCCTACTAGATTTAAGTTCCCATCTTAAAAGGATACAACCCTGACACAAATTTTCTTTTCAATGTGGAAACCATCAAGTGTTTGGGCAGTACCACTAAAGAGTCATCCATCACGTAAGGTGCTTGCTTATTCCAGAAAAGAAAGGTGGCTTCAGCCATGAGAGGTCTCATCCTTGGACAGCTGCAGAGGATGTGTACGGCCCTTGTATACCTAAAGGTGGCTTTGCTTCCATGGGGACAAGATGCTGTTAAATACAAATGGTTATTTCCTGGCCTCAATTGCATGTATCCAAGTGTTTGGATGTTAGGAAAAAAGAAAATCAGGTTGCTTGCACTTGTAGCACAGACTTACAAAACAGGGTTGAATGCAAAGGTGAGAATTCTTGGGCAGTTTCTCATTTATTTGTGGGATTATGGATTATTAATAGAAGGCTGCCTTAACCACAGCTGGGAGGTTACTTTGCTTCTTATTGATGCTTTCCAGGTAGATACATTTATTACACATCCAAAATTTATATAATATCATGTTTGTGGAGGAGATGGTTCCCTTCTGACTCCAAACACCTCAGCTGTTGGTTTAAGAGATCTCTTTCCCACAGTCTCCTTTGTCTTGGAGATATTTCTACTGAATTATTTTGCTTCAGGTTTTAGTGACTTCATGCAGTTGGAGTCAGTGCAGGTGACACGTTTCGAGCCTTCATGATTTGGCCTGTATATTCTTTCTGTCTAGCATTGTTCTCTTCCTCTCAAACGCTGCCAACCAAACCATGAGCTACTTAAAGAATATTTTTCTGGGTTTTGTAGATGTGGCTGTCGTTGCAGTTTTCCACTGTAGGGTACAGTTTCTGGACCTTGCCGTGTACCCACACAGTAGTTCAGTCTGTAGGACCTCTGTATAAGATGAACTATTCAAGAGGAAGAGCAATTTGCTATCACAGGATATCATGAGATAGTTAACGTTTAAATAATATAAATAGTAAGACCTTCTTTAGCCTCAAACAGTCTGTAAAATATTGTATGCAAGAAAATTGTGGGTCTTAGTAAAGGCTTGTGATGCAGCATACAGCACTTACTGGGGCTCTCTTCCCAGCCGCAGAAGTTCTCAATTGGAAATATTTAATGCCTTATTTGTTTCTGATGTGTTCTCTACTATATATTGGTGATCTCAGTTTTCCCTGAGGGACTTCAAACATGCACTTGGTTATGTCCTCATAATTTGCAGAATCTGCTTTGAAATACTTCACTCCATCTGATGCATAACTGGGTTATTTTAAAGCTTTTGTGATAAGCATGAAGGGAAATCTGTGTGGCATTCAGTGAGTGGTTGCTGAAGAACTTTAAACTCCTTTTTTTGGGAGATCAGGGCTGTTCTTTCAACAAAGCAATCTGTGGACAAATGAGATGCCCTGAGCAACTGCTGCTACTCGGTTACAGGCAAGAAGAGGAGCCCTCTAGGCAGTTGTGTTTGGAACAGAGACTTGCTTGGGGAGCAGAGCCCATGCTTCTGAGATGCTGTTAAAGATGCCTTGGATTGAAAGCTGAGCAAGTTGTTTGCTCTTTATATCACCTTACCCAGTTATCCGCTGTGTGGATTTCTTTTCTCTCTCTGCTCATGGTGTGCATGCATTCAGATCTCTGTAAATCCTACCAAAGAAGTGGAAGCCACATTGAGAACGGTGTCTGCCTGTCCCCAAACTTCTCCCCTTGTGCTCTTTGCTCCTGTGGAGGAAGTGCCCACTCAGTGTGGCTGTGCTTCACTTCAGAATTCATACTGGAGGTTCAGATGTGTTTTGCTGGTTACAGCAGTGAGGTGCAAAGTGTTGTCCTGCTTTCTGCAGCCCCTGTGCTTCGTGCTCCGAAGCTTTGCTTTCAGTAGCAGGATCGTTTCTCTAAGAGCAGTATGAGAGACCAACCTATTGCCTCTGGGAATAGTACTCCCCATGCTAATGCTAAATGGAGGCAGTTCAGCAGTGTCTTCCCTGGATGGCTCTGCCCTCCATTTGCTACTTCCCCAAGGTTTCTCTCTGCTGACTCCTTCCTGAGTCTGATGGGATGAGGACAAACCAGATGTTCCTTCACAGATTCCTGTAGCATTGAGAAGAACTGGGGAGCTGTACTGATTTCAGTTTGTTCCTACTGCATTATTCTCGTTGAGGGCCTGAAGGCAGTCGATAGCATCAGGGTATTGAGCTGCTTAATCTTACTGTGGAAGTGTCTAAAATGGTGCAAAACAATGAAGGAGTTGAGTTAGCTGTTATTGACTGAAACAGTCAAAGTCAGAGCAGAGACTCTTGATTCTGTCTGAGAAATAATCTGAATTCAAGTATCCTCCGAATGACAGTAGGTCTGACACGTGGGCCAGGCAGTGTATGAAGGGACTGTCCTATCATGGAATCATTAAGGTTGGAAAAAAACCACTAAGATCATCTAATCCAACCATCAGCCCATCACCACTATGACCAACAAAATATGTTTGATGTTTTGTTCAAGGGCACATATCCCAGGTGCATAGCCAGCTATTTCAGTTGTTATAAAACAAACAAAACCAAACCAACAACAAACCACAAACAATTTTTCTAATTTATTCAACCTGATCACATGACATCAATATTAATACCCCAATTTACAAGGTGGGAGGAGAGGCCAAAATGCAGTTATTTGCCTCTAATTCCTATTAATGGTGGTTACCCCTTTCCTCTGGGGTATGGGTGATGTTTTGTTGGCCGGATTCTGGGTGACTCATCAGAAGTCGAGGTATGAGTGAAACAGTGAGACTGGAGTAACCCTGGGATGAGAAGGTGACCTGTACTTTTGAGGGTAGGTAGAGTTTCACCCTTTTTATTTGAAATTCTTATGGGGCCCTGAATTTGCTTTGAAGTTGCAGGGAATGAAGGTTTCTTCTACACACTCAGCTGAGTCTTACCAGAAAGTCCAGTTTTTCTTAACAAGGCTGATCCTTTGCTGATCTGTTACTGGAACCAGAGGCTGTAATGGGCATATGTTACTTATTAGTCCCTATATTTTCCCTTAGGAGACTGACAGACTGGCAAGGGGAGGGAGAGAGTTGGACTGCCTAGCTTGACCTTGCATTTTTTTTGTTTTTTTCCCTGTTATTGTTTTTATTCTCTCTACACGTGCCTCTAATTGAACTTGAATAGAAGGGACAGTTAAAGAAGACGTTAAGGTGAAATGAAGCCATAACTGTGACTGGAGACTTTTATTAAGTGTGGCAAAGTTCCCTGGGCTGCGTAGAAATTGTTTATTGATTTTGGTATGGCTCGGTGCTCCGGAGTAATCGCCCACAGAACCGCTGGAGGGAGAGCAGAGAGGAGAGTGCTCAGCCAGGCCCCTGCTGCCTCCTGCACTGCTGCTCTTTCCCCTGCGCTGGAGGGCTCCTCTTCAGCCTGTAAGTGGGCAATTGCAGCTGGTGGCTGGCTTCTGTAGCTGGTGCTGGGCTCTGCCCTCCTGTTTGAGAAGCACCTGGTGATGGAGGAAGTGACTTTGGAGTATGCAGTGGTCAAGTGAGCATGGTGCTTTTGGGGCTTGGGTTGCTCCTTGGCCCTTCTAACTGTGGGTGATTGCATAAGGATCCCATGCTGGGCAGCAGGATCAGCATGGCCTGCTTAGTGTGAACAGGGCAGTTCTGTAGTGGGACAGAGACCAATAGGTCTGTGTTTCTCAGTAGCATCTCGGAGAGGTTTTGGCAAGTGTCCCTTGTTAAAGCATGCTAAAATACATTGGTCCCTCGTTCCAAGGGAGAAACAGGCATGGAAGCAGTTTCACTGGTATTTGATTGGATATGTAAATAAATTCTTGGAGACATTGCATAGTTGTTCATACTCTCTCTTCTACAAGGAAGATGCTGGTAATAAAACAGAGCCTTTATTCTCTCCCATCTCTCCGTTATTCACGGCGCTTATTTTTACCATCTGGTAGCATAGGTTGGTTTAACCTCCTTCCTTTCTTCTGTGGAGGAGGGCTGCTATAGTGTGGTCGTTGGGTGAATGTTGTTTCAGTGTATATCAGTGCATGGAGGAAAGAAAAGGGGACTTGCCCATTTGGTTAGGGCTTCTTTAGAACCTTTGTCTTTAAGAATAATGTGAGAAACTGTTTGAAGATGAAACAACAAGTTAGGTTGCTTTCTTAGTCATTGATTCTGTGTATAAGAGTGGAATTATGAAGCCAGAGTAAAGATAAGATCCTCCTTTGAATCACCAGATGAAGTTTTCAGGAGGCCATGTAGATGCCATGAAAATCTTTTTTTTTCTGCTTTGCACGAGTATTATGTTTCTTTAATGGAAAAGATGTGGAAATGTGTATTTGTTTAAAATTTAGTTTCCTACAGGCCACAGTATTAATGGAAGGTAAAGCATCTCTAAAGTGATGGCAACTTAACTCCTGTGTGAAGTGTTTAGAAATGGGATAAAATAATATAAATAAAAATTTGCATCTCCCTGGGGAGTTCTCTGACAAAAATGACACATGCTCGTAAGTGCTAGGAACAGCAGTAACAACTTCAACTCTGATCCTTTTGTTTGGTTGTCTTTTTTGTCCCTGTAATAAAGTTTAAAAAATGCAGCTTACTGTGGAATGAGGACAATGAATTATGCTGATGTGGTCTGTGTACTTTGGCTAGGAAGTGTGAATGCTGTAATGGAATCTGCATCACTCTGCACTGGTACTTTAAAGCATATACTGTGTATGTACATCACGTAAACTTTTGTAATGCTTAGTTGCTTGAATGAACTAAGAAGATGGATTTATTCTCCCTCTTTCTTTCTCAAAAAAAAAAAAAAAGTATTTTAGTTAAGGCTGAAAGACCTTGTTTTGTGGCTTGAGTTTCCCAAATGCAGGTTCTTGGTGGTAATGGCTGTAGCTTTACTGCTCCTTGTGCTTCTATGAGAGATTTTTGAGCCCTCATCCCCGGGAAGAGCGAGCTGGCTTTAAATTCCTCAGTCCGGCACCTCAGACTGAAGGAGTTATTTTTAACCTGCCTTGACCTCTGCTTGAGCAAGAATAAAATAGGGGTTGGGCAGAATATGACACAAATCAATAGGTTATCCCAACAGATGTGATCTTTGGCACCGTTTTGCCTTGGACACTTGCTGCAGTAACAAAGATAAATGGTGATTTGTTAACATTGTGATCTAGGGACTGGGTGGCTCAGTGGATCGTGTGATGACCTCTGCCCTCTGGGTCTCCAGGCTGCGAACATCAAGATGAAATCTCATTCTGATGGTAGGACGGGATAAAAGGTCCACAAGGGCTGGGTGGTTTTGGCTTGGTGCTAATCATAGTACTCAACAAAACAATCGAGCAAGAACTGAATAGGCAGTACCTCTTGGCAAAAGGAGCTGCAGCAGTAGGGAGCTGGCAGTCAGTTACTGTGTGCTGTCCTATGGTGCTTTTATGGAGTGACACTGGAGCCCTCAGAACTGCTTTGTCTCTTAGCCTACCTATCAGAGAGGACTTGCACCAGGGATGATTTGCAGTAGCTCTCAGTAAGAGGGGAATCGGCTCTCTGAAATCAGCTTCCCTTTCACTTTCTGGGACGTTTTCTGCATTTCTTTTGACCCTTGACTAATTGCTGAAGGGTGTGTGTGTGTGTTGTAGCTGATCTTGTGTTAATGGTCTTAAGGCACAGTCCGTTCTTGTCTACCTCAGCCGGTGTTCAGTTCCTCTTACCCGGAGGAGGCAGAATGGCAGTGTCTCATTGTGAGCTGAAGCCTTTGGCTTAGCTCTGGAGCTCCTTATGGTTCTGCCGGAGAGACTGACACCAAGACAGGTGTTCTGCTGTGTTCTGTCCTCTCAGCCTTGAATAAGGGAGTAAAGCACTTGCATCTGCTGTGTGGCAGGGGATCCAGTAACTTCTTTATTGATGCATGCAGGATGCTTACCTATTGCTCATAATCTTTCCTATGGGGTAGATCCAAGGATTACAAGAGGTCTTATGTTGTGCCTGGAGCTCCCAAGCCTGCCTCTGTGACAGTCCCTTACAACATCAGTCCCACTTTGTACTTCACACTGGGCTATGCATTGCTGTGTTATAAAGAATGATGTGAATTATGTGGTTGAGAGTAGCCTCTCTCATTTTTCTTCATCTCACCAATCTGTACATTGTATGTAAACCAATGAGTTGGAACTGCAGAGGGCCAAGGCAGGCTTGTGCTAGTGTCTCTGTTTAGTGCTGTCTTGCCATTGACAGTTGCTCGTGGATCTCAGACGGGAAGCCATTTTTCAATCCATAGATTGCATACCCTGTAGGTAGCTCACAGCACTCATTTGCTGCTTGAGGTTTTGTAGAAGTAAGCTTGAGCTGAATAATCTTGTCTTGTCCAGCTGACACACCTCCTCCAAGCCCCTGCCTCTCTGCCCTATTCAGAGTACGTTTGGGGCTGAGCTTTGGGCTTGAACTGAACAGGGGTGGCAGTGTGGTTGGTGGGCCAGGAACATGTTAGGACCTGCATGTGAAGTAACTCTAAAATTGGCTATGGCAGTAGCCTTGCAATAGAAGTTCAGGTGTGCTGCACTAGCGCTGCTATCTTTACCTACCAGGCCTGTCATTCTGTCTTAGGGAAAAAAAGGAAGAAGGAAAAAAAATGAAGGAAAAGAGAGCTAAAGAGAGAAGGTAGCAGCCTAACAAGACCTAGTTTCCATTATATTTTTAGCCTCTGATTTTATTTTTTTCCGTTATAATTTGGAATTAACTGTTTCGTTGTTTTGTCTAGGCTGAGATCAAGCTTAACTGATCTAGAGTTCCCTGCCAACATCCACTTTGTCCTTTTCAGAATATAGGAATTTTACTGTCACTGCTTCAGTCTTTCCCTGAGTTTTATGGGTTGGTTTGTTTGTTTTTAAAGAAAAAGTATTGAGATTGCTGATGAGATCCTTGGAAGCTATTGGTATAAATTATTCTGTTACATCCTGAAGACCTCTGAAGATGGAGATTGTGCAGCTTGTACCAATGCTTGACTGTCTTCATGATGGAAAGGCTTTGCCTTCTATCCCCACTGAACCTCTTGTTTCCTTTTACATCTGTTGTGTACTGCTGTCCTACTATGTACTTCTGTAAAGAGCTGGTTCCATCTTCTTCGTAAGGTCCCGATAGGTATTGAAAGTGTGCTGCTAGGTCCCTTCAAAACCTTCTTTTCTCCTGGCTAAACAACCCTGTTTCCTCCCCACCCCACCCCCCCATCTCCCCTTACCAGGAAGTGCTCCAGCATCCTAACCAACCTGTTAGCTTTCTATTTAATTTGCTGTGGTTTATCAGTCTCATACTGGGTCTCCCACATTTGACATGTTGTCTGCCAAGTGAAGGAAACTGTTACGTCTGACCTACTGGCTGCAGTCCTGTGACTTCAGCTCAGGGTACTGTTGGCCATTTTTGCTGCCAAGGCACACTGCTGGCTCTCGGGTTGACTTCAGCAAAACTGCTACTCAGCCAGGCTATGGAATGCAGTGCTGCAGTGGTTTATTTTGTGCAAGGTTTAGGACTTCACATTTGTCCTTGTTGAATATCATAAGGTTCATGCTAGCCCAGTTCTTGCAGCTTGTGTAGGTCCTTCTGGATGGCAGCCATGCTGTAAGTATATCAACTGCCACTTGGTGTCAAGTGCAAATTTGATGTGACAGAGCACATTTTCATCTTCCATATCATTCATACAGATGTGAAGCAGGTCAGATCTCAGGACACATCCTTGCATACCTCTTGCTGTTGACCTCTAAGCAATATATAAGCACCGTTGGTTTTTAACCCATCTGATAGCCTACCTGTATCACTCTTACGACATTATGGGAAATGGTATTGAATGCTTTGGTGAAATCAAGATAAGTGGCTTCCATGCCTTTCTCCTTGTCCACAAATCCTGCTATTTTATTGTAGAAGATCATTGGTTTGGTCAGGCGTGATTTGTCCGTGGAATATCCACACGTGTTTCCAGTCAGCTTTTCCTTCGTGTACCCAAAAGTATGTTCTAAAGGGATTTACTACATCCTATTCCCAAGGGTGTGTGTGAGAATGGCTGACCCTAATCTCTTGGATTTTTGACCTCTTTTGAAGATGGATCAGAAGGAACCCTATAGGTCAGAAAGAATCCCACTGCTTTTGAAGTCCATTACTTTGAGCTGCTTTTTGCTTAGCTCACTGCCAGCGCAGCATAGCTGGTGTAGTGTTCATGGTTAACATAAGAGAAAGCTTTCTGTCTGCCTCAGATTTGCTAGCAGGAGACAGGAGAAGTCATGATGATCTTAGATACAGGTTGCAGTGTAGCTGGGATCTAGCCTTTAAGCAGCGGCAGATGATGTTAAAGGTGTACTTGTTCCCTGATCACAAGCTTTGGGTGAGTACATTATTCCAGAGAATCATAGAACAGTTTGGATTGGAAGGGACCTTTAATATCATCTGCTTCCAACTCCACTGCCGTAGGCAGGGACACCACCCTCAAGACCAGGTTGCTTAAAGCCCCATCCAGTCTGGCCTTGAATGCTTCCAGGAAGGGGGTATTCACAGCCTCACTGGGCAGTCTGTTCCGTTGTCTGCTCACCCTCTTGCACTTGGCCTTGTTGAACATCATGAGGTTGACCTGGGTCCTCCTCTCGAGCCTGTCTAGGTCCCTCTGGATAGCATCCCTTCTCTCTAGTGTGTCGACTGCACCACTCAGCTGGTGTTGTCTGCAAACTTGCTGAGAATGCATTTGATCCCACTTTCCATGTTGCCTGCAAAGATGTTAAATAATACCAGTTCCAGCACCAGTCCTTGAGGAACACTGCTTGTCACCAGTCTCTGCTTGGATATTGATCCACTGACTGTAACTCTTAAACAAAGATCGTTGGGGGATCCACTTCTGTGTCTTTGGAGCCCTTTCTCTGCCATTCCATGTGAGGCGGTATCACTGCCTCTTTCTACCAGCTCTGTATCTCACCTGTTCTGTTTCTCTTTCCTGAGAGGAAAATGGACCTGTACTCTAACCCAGCAAATGTCATGTGTAGTGGAAGGATACATTTATCCTGTCCTCTTCCCTGGGAATTCAGATATTTCAGAATTTCAGACATTCAGATAAAAAATAAATTGATTTCTATTGCAGGTCTCGGAATGAGATAGCTGGAGCATTGGTCTTGTTCTTATAGGATCTATCTGTCAGCACTGTGATTAGTGATCCACAGGCAGCTTAACCACAGCAGTTGAAATTGAAGCTGCAAAGTTCCTCTGGATGTTGAGAGCTTTCTACACCTACTTCCTTCTTGCAAGAAGTTTGGAGAGAGAATTTCCTCATTGTTAGGCCAGGAACTAGGGAGATAAGGCTGAGGGAGAGGTGATCATCCTCTTTTGTTCTGCTGCTGACCCCAGAGCAGTAGGACAAGTTCCAGCAGTGTCAGTTGTTGCTTTGTTGCTCTCCTGTCAGTGCAGTGTCCACAGGTGAGTGAAAGAGCTCAGAAGCTGTCCATCCACCAGCCCATGGGTGTCCAGCTTTTTTTCTTGCCTGCGCTGTGCTGAGTGAAGAGGAATGAACTTGGGTTGCATATAAAATATACGCTTAGTGTATGTAAGTAACAAAATTTATGTTATTTAATGGAATCATAAAGAGCAACAAAACAACGCAACTAGTGGAATATTTGACCTTATGTTTACAAAGCTAATGCATCAGTGTAGTTAGTGGAAGTAGTTGCAATTTTTTAGTGAATTCTCAAGGCGTTCATCAGCAATTTTTGATTGTTTTACTCTTCATAGAGTCATTTAAACTGGAAGAGTCCCTTAACAATCATCTTGTCTGATTCTCTACAATGAACAGGGGCTCCACGGCTTATTCAGGTTGCTTAGAGCCCCATCCAGCCTGACTTGAGTGTCTCCAGGGATGGGGCATCTACCACATCTCTGGACAACCTGTTGTATTCTTCCTTATACCCAATCTAAATCTCTCTTATTCTAGTTTGAAATAACTTCCCAGTATCCCATCACTACAGACCCTGCTAAAGAGTCTGTCCCCTTCTTTCTTATAGCCCCCTTTAGGTACTGAAAGTCTGCCCCCAGGTCTCCCTGGAGCCTTCTTTTCTCCAGGCTGAACAGCCTCAGCTCTCTCAGCCTGTCCTTGTAGGAGGGGTGTTCCATCCCTTGGATTATTTCTGTGGCCCTCCTCCAAGAGTCCATGTCTCTCCTGTATGGAGGACTCTGCATCTGGATGCAGTACTCCAGGTGAGGTCTCACCAGCACAGAGCAGAGGGGCCTTGTTTCATCCTTGACAACTGTTCACAAACGTATGTACTGCCATAAAGTGATGACTTGAATAAGACATTGTGAAGCCAGAGATATTTCTTTTTGGTAGTTTATGTCTTATAGAAGTCTGGTAAAGAGACATTCTCTGACCTTTGAGATGAGTATCTGATTGCAACTTTATGTATTCTATTTGAATGTTTGCAGGTAATTTATTTATTTCAACTGAAAACAGAGTTGCATATATACAAAAGTTCTCAAATTCTTGTATCAAAATGAAAAGCGTGGCTGTGTATTTTTTTGCTGTTTACAAGGACTGTGTTTAGACAGTGTAGCAAAATTCAAAAAATTATTTGCCCTAACTTGTCTTAGCACAAGTGAGGATAAGTGCCCTGAAGGGAGACTGGAAGTAAGGAACAGGGGTGGGCATTTGGGAGGGCACTGAAGTTCCTGCGATAGAAGTATCTCTGTGGAAATTGAGGTGGAAGAGAGAAAGGGAGGACACGGAGCTCTGAGGGGCAGGTAATGATGACTGTAAAGGCAATGTTGAGAATAGGCTAGGCCAGGCCAGTACCCCTACCTTTCAGCTGCTGTTGCTTGCTCACTCACTCCCCATGTAAGGGGGGGGAATGGAAGCTATAAAGTGGTCCAAGGACAGTGGTCTTCATCATAAAAGAATCTTGTAAGCTTAAGACAGAAATATCTGGTCTTCAGCATTGAGAACCTGGCCTGGAATGGCCAGTGAAGTGGGACAGGGATCGGCATTCAGCCTGGTATGATTAATCCTTTTCATTAGATATAGGGAAGAGGAGGTAAACAGACCATTAATTAAATCTACAGAAGATACTAAATTGGGAGCACTGAAAACAGTGACTGCAGAATGGAATGCAAAAGAGATTTGGAAACTAGAAGCAGTGGTAGGAAATAAATGTGAAAGCAAACCAGATTGAATGTGATATTTGGAGAGGAGAAGCCTTAAAGACTGTGGTGCCATAAGGTGCGGCTGTGTGAGGGTATTTGTTGGATGTTTACTGGTAATTTTCTGCCTGTTGGGGGAATCTTAAGATTGTGGTCTTTGGAGAAAGAAATGAGTCTGATTCATTGTTTGTGGAAGTCAGTGGAAATCCTCCCAGAGCCTTCTGTGAAGCTTGGAGCGTAGACTTAATGCTGATGGATGAACCAATGGGAAGCCAATCAGAAATACTGTGTGAAAATAGCTGAGTCAGTGGGCATGCTTCGAGGCAGGAAACCCATGTCCTCTGTAAGGAGCTCCACCTTTAGAGTGTGTTAAGGTCAGTGTAGCTAATCAGTGTCAGAAGGGGTCAGAGTCAGGGCATGGTGTGGGATAAGAAAAGATTTTTCAGCAGCACTGGAGCAGAAGAATGATGGGGTGAGAAACTAGTGAAATCTATAATCAAATGCACTGTGACCTACCTGCCCTGGCCTTTTCCAGTATTCTTTCCAGCATCTCCAGAAAGCTGCCCAAGTGTGGCCGTGCTGATCAACAACGTCCCTCAGGGAGGCTTGAAGAGAGAGGAGCGAGGAAGGAATTAAGCAAGTGCTAGGGAGGTGTTAATGTGAGCAAGCCAGGCTCAGGAATTACAGGTTTTTGTTGTTCTCTTTCAATGTTTTTTCCATTTAGCATTTGAGAGACAAAAGGGAGCATTAGAACTCTTGGAGGTTTAACACTTGTTCTTTGTTGGGGAATTTGCCTCATTGTCAGGCCTAGGTTGTGCCGCATCATTACTGCAGTTATACTGCCTTATGCCAGTGGCATTCCACTTGAGCTGTGTCATATGGAAAACGAGAACATAAATTCCTCACCAGCTGTAGATGGCATCTCTATAGAGTGAGTGATGTGAGAGGATTCTGAGCATCCACCTCTTGAAGAGCTGAGCGCTGTGTGTGCTGGGCTGTTCTGCATGGGGACTTCCCAGTGAACAAACAGGGCCTTAGGTGTCCCTGGAGGCACTCAGAGCAGTGAAAGTCTGTGCAACTTTGTAGTGCTCCAGTAAGACTGGCAGAGGCTGAGGGAAGGGAGTGAATTTTTCTGAGGGTGAGCTTGTAATGTGGGCTTCACCAATCTGGAGAGGTTCTGCTGTGCCTACCCCATCCTAAGAGGAGCAGGGAGAAGTGAGAATTAAGCAGAATGCATAGTAAAAGTATTTTACTTGGTTAGTATCAATCCTGATACCACCAAATGGCTCTGGCTGGTGCTGGGCTGTTACACCAAGTGGGAAACTGTGTGTGAGAGGGGAGATTTCAGTTGTAGTGGATGGTTAGTCTGTAAAGGTCAGGGAAGGGTGAGGCAGGGAAATGTAACCAGGGAAGGGAGATTATTAGTAGTTTTTCCCTTTGACACCTCTTTGTACCCTGCAGTCCTTTCCAGCCTGACCTCCACCAGCTGGGTTCGCGTGGCCAGTGTGGTTTTTGTGGTCGGACTTATCTGGCTGTAGCTTCTGGTGTCCTCACCTATATCCTCATCTCGACAGACAGAGGAGGGAGGCTGGGAGAGAAGGTACTGAGGATTTATATAGAAAGGAACCATCCAGCTCTTGAAATAGACCTAGGTGGAGTGTGATGGGGAAGTAAGAAGTTATCACACCAGTTTGTGCTAATTATCTGCCTGTTCCTTTTGTGCTCTTTCCCAGAGTGGTTGATATGAGGTACTCCAGGAGGATCGGATTTGGAGTGTGGAGTTTGGAGGTAAGTTTTCTCTATTTCTGCTGGTTTGAGGTTGACTTCAGCCTCCAAGTTGGGTGTTTGCCTTTTCTGCTAGAAGGTGGATCCAGCTTGTGGTGCCTAGTCAGCTCAGTGGGCAGCTGGATACAGTTTAAATCTTTTTCTGTTGGAACATTAGAGGAGATGGAAACAGGTGTTGTATCGGTACACAAGACCTGAAGACAAATTAGGCAGTTATGCCAAGGAATTGCCACCCACTTGATTCATACAACCTATGAAGGGTTTCTGTAGCTGGTATCCAGTGGTTAATGTGAGGCTGGTGCACAGTTATTCTCCAGTATGCAAAATATTGCCAACTTATGAGTTTTGGGTGAATTAGGACACCATGCTCTGCTAGTTTTAACTGAATCTGACTTGAGATTAACATTTTATATTAGGAGGCAGATTATCCCAAACTACTGTGTTGGTTTTTTTTGTTTGTTCGTTTGTTTTGGGTTTTTTTTCCAGCAAAATTTGGCAGCTCACAATGACAGAGTAGAGGATGCATCAGTCACCTCATAGTTTATATACTTATCTGATTCTATTTTAAATCCTGCTTGATCAGTATCTTCAGTGCTATCTGGTGGGGGTAAGTCCCATGAGTTAGTGTTGCTTCGTGCATTCTAAGTGAAGACTTGTTTTTTACTGTCATTGAATGCCATGCTGTGTTCCTGTTGTGAAGAAGCATGTTGTGGCAGTGTCTTCAGGCATTTTCATCTTCCAGCTTTGCACTCCCCTTTCTACTGCCGTCTTCCACAAGTGATTATCCAGTGCTGACTGTGGCTATCTGAGGGCATGGCTCCAGCGTGCCCTTTATGATAGTGTCTGAGGAAGGAAAAAGTATCTTTCGTTCCACTGTAATGTTGCTCCAGAGTATGGAGATGGTGCTTCTGTAGAACACAGAACATAAGGACAGAATTCCTGTCTGTTATCACTTGGAATTTCCTTCCAGGTGTATCTGAATGAGGTTGGCTTTTTCCTTTTTTTCTTTTTTGTCATCACTGCAGAGTGAAAAGTCATTTCCATTGAAATTTTGTTTCCTATATTCACTGGGAAATTCCAGCCCTCTGGAAGTGCTGAGTGTAGTCTGCACATAGGCTTTGGCCAGTGCTAGACTTCGCATACGGTTGTCTTCCCTTCTATCCAGTTTTGTCACTTAGTGGTTCTGCTGAGTCTGTTTTTACCTTGATTGATTTAAACAAGGCTGTCATCTGCAGTTTTCTTGCAATAATATTCAGGTCAGACCCTGGCATAGCTGAGCTTTTGACCTGTTCTTGTACTGAAGACTAGCTGTTCATTCTTTACCATCGCTTTCAGTTTCATCTAATTTCTCATTTGTAACAAAAGTCCTACTCCATAGATTCTGGTTTTTCAAGAGTCTCTCAGGAGGAGAAAAAGAAACAAACATCATTATCTGAGAGTCTAGACTGTCAGCCAGCTCTCACATCAAGGTGTTTCAAGTATAACTTGAAAGAAGACCCCTCAAGTTGAAGCGAAGAACAATTCTTGTTCTAGAGTGAGAGAAGTAGCTTAATTGGTAGTTGTAAATTAGGCTAATAATTGCTAAGTTCACCTTACATGGCTATCAGGCCCTTGAGTGCTGCAGTTAAGGAGATCGCTTTCAGTGTGGCATTTCGCTCTTCCCTCACATCCATCAAAGGTGAGGTGAGCCTCTTCTGTTAGGGGCACACTCGGGCATTCATAAGGAAAGTTGTGATGTCATGGGAGGAGGCAAACTCCTTTTGAGCATCAGCCTATGTTTGGGTGCCCTGACTCAGCCACAGGAAACTCAAAGGTTGTTGCTGTTCCCCCCCACCACCAGTGGCAAACAGGATATGACATTGGGTGGTAATCACAAGGAACTGACCTTACACTTTCCCTCTGAGGAGTCCCTTTTGGGCTAGGGAATGAGCACTGAGAAGCTAAGAGTTTAGGCTGGTGGCACTTCCTCTGTGAAAATTCACTGTGGGGTTGAGGTTTCTCTAAGATTTGTGGGCCAATACCCTCAGTGCATCCCATTGTCTAATTGTGCAATTCTCCCCTTGTTCCAGCGTTCCTGGTTCTCTGCAGTACCCAGCCTTACAATACTGCTGCTATTCTCTGCTCATTGGCATGTGCTTCCCAGGTGCTCATACCCTCCTTCTTCTGAGGCTGACCCTGTGATGACAGCTGCCTGGCTGCCTATCAAAGGCTCCATTTAGAGCTGGCCCAAGTGCAGACAGAAAGCTGCAGTGTTAGACCCCGAAATCTGACACAGTGTGGCTTGCCCGCTTTTCAGTGGGTCCTTGACAGCCTTTCAGCTCATGTCTGTCAGCCCCCCTACCAGGCACACAAGTTCACTTCCATCTTGGAAGAAGGAGAGAGAGAAGTGACATTTCACCGAGCAGTGGGCACGCCAGGGGATGTAGAGAGATAAGGCAGGATCACAGAAGCAGCTGAAATCCCCAGCGGATATTGCGTTTCTGGCTGGATTGACAGGTTAAAGTATTGCTGGGACAAGTCTCTCTGCTCCCTCAGTCCCAGAGGACTGTGCAGTGAGAACTGCACTCAATCCTAATGAATCTTGGCCTACATTGGGACCAGTTTTGCCATAGTCTGGCATGAGAGCGTCCATGGGGAATTTGTTTCCAGCTTTCAACGGGAGCTACCCGTAGAACGGCATTTTAAATAAATAAGTTCACTTAACAAACAGCAGCAGTAAATGAACAGAAACACTGATGTGGCCAGGGATGAAATGTTAGCATTTTTCAAATCCGTTTAGTGAAGACAGCTGCTGGGCATTGGTTCAGGTCTTTGTATTAGCAGGCTGTTTGCAAAGCACTAAACTAACTTCCAGACAAAACCTTCCTGAAGCTCAGGAGGGTGAAACTTGTCTTAGTTGACAAACTGAATCTGGTCTAAAAATGTAATACCTTTGCATTTCTTTCATCCTGAAGTACGTATCTGTACTGACGATGACACAAATGTGTCCCAAAGACACATCAGTCAGAGCATAAGCTTCAGGCAGTGTTTTCGCTGATCCAGGCTGCAGGCAGGGAAAGGAGCACTAGTGTTTTTGTGGGGTTTGGAAACTACATTGAGAAGACTAAACTGGAGTGAGTTGCTACAACAGGACTGCAGGATTTTCAGTGAATTCAGATGATCATGGTGCACTGAAAGTCTCCCTCACATCAGAGCAGCAAGCAGCAAACTCTGACAGTCTGGCTTGCAGAACCTCCCTGCTCCATTATGAGATGCTTCCTGGCTGCATTTCCCGAGGCATTGATCTGTCCAGATGCTTATCTAGCTAACCTACTGGTTCACCAGCTCTTGTGAGGCGCAGCACAAGATAACAAGGCTAGAGGCTATGGTCTGTAGTGCAGGTTTTCCACTCTTGGAATAGTGTCACTATATCCTTAGAGAAGGAGGAAGGTGCACAGGCAGGCAACCTTTTCTTTGAGGTCACTTGCTCAAAGCTGTCTGGATCAGGCAACCTGTGCCAGCTGTGTGCTGTGAGTGGTAGTTTCAATCTAGCATCCAGTAGGGAGAATAGTGAAATATGTGGAGTCTAAAATGAAGACTCCCAGCCAAGGGAAAGCAGTGTCAACCCTCAGAAAAGAGATGTCAGAGTGCAGTGAGGGTCTTCTCAAGGAAATTACACGTGCAGTAGGGGGAGAAGCAATGGTGATTGATTGAGACCCAAACTGTTACATGTAGTTCCTAGCCCACAGCGTTCTCCCAAGCAAGTAAGTGGTCCCTGGATAATGGGAGAGTGCTGGGAAGTGGGGGTGCTTTCTCCTCCTGAATCAGCAGAAATGAGCCAAGTTGTAGACTAGCTAGTGACAGGCCAAGGGGCTTAAGGGGCTGTATTTGCCACATAAGGAAAGGACTGGGGAAGGGGCACGGTGCCTAAGAATGCGGGGCTGGGGAGATGAGACTATAACAGTGAGTCAGAGATGTGCTGCCATCTTGCAGCTAGTGGGTAAGCTGCACCAAGGTCCGTGGTGTGCCCTGCTTGCCAGCCTCCCCATACCGCTCTTGGTTCCCTGCCCACTCTTAAGACATGGCAACTGGTTGCACTAACTTTATTTAATGCTGTGATCTGTGTCTTTTCTCCCAGGTACTGTGATTCTGCAGTATCTCCTGCTCAGTCTATCTAGATAGCTGAGGCCTGTTGTCCACTTTTCTTCCCCCTGTTGTGCTGTCCCAGACCCATTTTGCAGCCCTATGGCTCTGTTCTGCATGCAGCACTGCCCCTTGCAGTCCATACTGTGAGGTTAATAAAGATCTACCGCCTGAATTTCCTTTAGCTTTTATAAAACAAAAAATGCAAACAGCATGTAAGCAGCATTCATTACCTTGCACGCCTTCAGCTGCTTATTGGATACACATCCCCCTCCCTCTAGCATCTCTCTCTTTTTTAATATGTTTTTTTAATTTGTTTTGATGAATGAGTGACAACCCTGACACCCGATTCGCTGAGATTAATAGAAACGACACAATATTTACGTCGCGCCGACGAGCAATTATCCTGCCATCTATCTTTGAGATTATCTTTCTGATTGAAAACTACTCATCCGTGTAATCGGAATTATTTGGAATTAGAAGGGAATTTATGGCCCCTCTCACTCTCCCTCCTATTTGCCTCTGTCGCAATCCTTCTTTAAGAGGGATCCTTTCTTCCCTTCGTTCCTTCCATCCTTCCAGCCTTGTGGATGGAACTGCACGCTTTGCTGTGCAAGACATCACTGTACAAGGATGGGTGGCTGTGGGGATGTGGGGAGACTAGGCAAGACTGTGGCCAGGCAGGCACTAGGGGCTGTGAGGATGTAATGAATCCTGGGGATTAAAAGGCTATTCAGAAAAAAAACTGGCATGGGAAGTGGGCATGTGGAGCGTGTGACTTGGTGAAGGCTGTGCAGGCAGTACCAGTGACAGAATAAGTGGCAGCACCTCACTTATCTCCCTCGTTTGTTCCGTCTTGCAGTTCCTTCTTTACAGCTTTGTTTTGAGGATGCCTTTTACCAGCTCAGTGTTTGGTTAATGTGCTCCTTATGTGTTTATTTTATCTAAATGCTCATCTCTTATTCCAGCTCCCTGTGTAGAGACCCATGCATCCAGACATCTTCTTGCTTGCTGTAGTCCTTTCTGCTGATAGTGGGAACCACATCAACAATCCCTGGAGGCAGCCTGGTGTGTGTGTGTGGGATAGGCAGTCTTGTTTCATTGCTGGCATCTTCTACTACAATGCTGTCTGTATAGGGCTTGTAGGAAATACTATTGCTCATTTCTCACTACTTTAAGGAGCTAATAGGTAGTACAGGACCTCTGTTGGTTTTTCTCAGTGGGAAGAGCTCTTGTTTCTTCATTATTTTTCAGAAGCACCAGTCTTTCCATGCTTGTCTTTATTTGCTTTTCATTCTTTTGTTGGCCTGAGATACAGATGAACTAACTAGTCTGGTTGTCTCAGGCCACCTCTAGAGGCAGGAGGCACAACTCTTCCTTTTTTGTTGATGCCAGGTCAGGATGGCAGAATTCCCACATGCTCTCTTTTCACTGAAAGCCCATTTCTGAACACTGTCCTCAGGGAAAATATTTCCTGCCTTTTCCTTCTTGCGGGAGGCAGGAGTGGGGCTATCCTACTGCATGAGAACACAAAGCATGTGGGGAAAAAAATGCGTTGTAGATTAGCCAGAGCCAAGAACTACTCCTTCTCTGCAAACAGCACCTGATAATTTTTTTAATGGTGTTTGTGGCAGAAACAGAGACACTGAGGTAGATGTTAAGGGATGTCAAGCAGTGAAGACGTTTTAAATTAATCTAGTAGCACTGATGTCCTTTGAGAACTACAACATGGGAAGATCTTTGACTCATATGAATCCTGATGAAGAAGACATAAAGGAAGTAATGCAGGTTTATGAGCAAGTGCTGTGTTCTGAAAGAGAGGCACAGGCTGAGCACTGAAGGAACTCATCCTGAGCTTGATTGCAAAAATGCCAGTTAACATACAAGCCAGACTGACAAAGATGTTTGTTACAGAGAGTGGCATAAACAGTTAATGACACAAAGATTTGGAAAGGGAAATGTGTTTTGAGGTACAATTGCTCAGTCAGCTTGAGAGATATAGGCCCAGATGGGAATCCGAGATCCTTCCGCCCAGAAATACCCAATGTTGTTATTAATTAGTATGGAAATATTTTCCTTTCTTTAGAGAGGGCTGTTGAATTGCCAGTGGGATACTGGGGGGATGGGTGTGTGCATGTGTGGGGTAGGCAACCAAGGAACTATTAATTAGGTTACTTCCCACTGCTGTTGACATGCTGGGGAAGGGGTTTGTTTGTGGGCCAAAATAAGAAAAGGAAAATGGAAGAACCAGGAACAAGAGTGGAAAGACGGAGGAAAAAAGCATTTAGGAAGGAGAAAGATCATAGACTGAAAGAAGAGATTTGTGTAAAAAGGCATTCCTAAGATCTCCTCTTCTGATTTGGGAAAGAGTGAGAACCTAGGCTGTAGTTAATACCAAAAGGGAAGCTTCTTTGAGGCAGCTGCAGTGTGGGTTGGACACAGACACTCAGCAGGACTGATCCTCTCCTGCCTTGTCACCGGTTTCCTTGTTCATATTTCAACAAACTTGGCAGCAAAGTGTCTTCCTGACAGAGTCGCGATATTTTATGCCAACTGTTGTTAGGAAGTAGAATAGAATTTGGATGAGAAACTTCTCCAGTTGTAGATTACCTGCCTTTGCTGATGTAGGTCTCTTACCTCCTTTCCTTTGGAAAGGGATCTTTATGAGGTTTGATGAATAATCATAACAATAACTGGAATCTGTGCTCGTCTTCCTACATAAAAGCATAAAGCGGTTGAAGCATTATCAAGATCTTTTTGTGGTTTCTATCTCTGTACTTCTGGTAATAGTGTGTACAGCCATGGGAGAGTCCAGGAACAAAACTGGCAGAAAGTGATAGTGTAGCCATGTATCTAAGAAGTAGGTGCTTCGTTTACTGTTCTGAGATAGTGTCAGAACAAGAAGGAGACAAAGGGATGTGTGTGGTGGCGATATGAGTTAGAATAAGTGAAGGTTCTATTCACAGAGGGGAAAGAAACTGAGCAAGTGGGTTACCTAAAAATATCCCTTGCAGAGGAAAGAAATCAGTGCAGTTTTGATTATTCAGAGAAAGTGTTTTGGATTTGCAAAGCGGGAGGAGTGGTGTGATAAAACAAAGACATAGCATTGATATCTCATATAGGACCAACACAATCCAGACCTATTTATCTAGAGGTTTGACTCATAGAGAACATGGTTATCTGTAGTATTTTCTTCCCAGAAACTTGTCTAGTAGGAAGCTGGTTTCTGAGCATCAAGAAGTCCCATCCAGTCTCCTTGGGTTAATGTAGCACTGAAAGGAAGAAAAGCTGTCCAGGCTGTGGCCTACCGTTGGTTCAATTCCACTCAGTTACTAAGAGATCCAGAGTGAAAAGAGGTTTGAAACATGGAAAATGGTAGAAAAGAGGGTCTAAATCTAGCACAACAGCGTGGTTTTCAATTTCAGGGGTTTGTGCATGACATTTACTAAGATATGAAAATGTCTGTTAGCACGAGTGCATGCTGGAGGCCAAGGAGATGTCCCTTAATCTGTCTGTGATCAGAGAATCCAGGAGAGCCCTGTGGAGCCCTACCAGTCCTTGACTCTATTCCTTCTATGCTACGTGCAAGGCAGAGCAGGGTCGAGATGGGACATGGCAGCACAAGAGCAATGAAGCTGGCTGAAGCTGAGCACTGCACTGCTCCTGATTCCAGATGCACCACTTGTTGATTTAATAATGAAAGGTTTCTTTTGAAAATGAAGTACTGATTATACTGCAACATTGTGCTCCTTAGAAAAAAAATACCTGTCAGTTTAACTCAGATTTCTTGTTAGGCCTGATTTTCTGAGGCAGTACTATGTATGTGATTGCAGTGGCTAAGTTTCTGTAACTTTTAACCTGTTATCTAATTTCAGACACGTTTTGCATCCAGTCACAAGTATGAAAGGTATTAGGTTTATGTCAGTTTCATGAAATAGGTAACAGGTAGAGGAGGAAGACCTTATTATCATACCTTAGGGAAAGACTACAGAATGAGCTCACTCTTATTAGAGTCCAGGAGATCCACATGGGACAGAGATTGTCCAAATGCCCCAATTACAGAAGAGTTCAGTTGAGGCTCACGTCTTACTAGGTGTGCATCAGAGGATCTACTGGTTGATCAGTGTCTCTGTCTTTCCATCTCTTTCACTCGCTCATACAAACACACACAGATTCTCCAGTTAAAAAGGCATGAATGAGCTTCCTTACAGCTGGGCGTTCATAATACTGCTAATGTGTGTGGATTCCCTGGAATTTAGTGAGAGATGAGTAATACTGCAGCTTCAGAATACCAGAGTTGTTTTTTTTTAAAAAAACAACAACAACAACAACAAAAAAACAGTCAAACGTGAGGGAAAGCCATTGGAAGCAAGGTGTATTTCTTTCTTGACCCCGAGAAGGCAGTGCAAAATTTCCAGCAGGAAGATTTTTTTTCAGAAGGTGGGTTGAGATGCAGCTGTAAAAACACACATGGGAAACTGACGATGTTTTTACTGACTCTGTCTTCTGTCCATGTGTTTGACCCAGCTTTCATTGGGCTGGTGATCTTTCAGTGTAGTTTCTTTGAAGGTGTAACAAGGACTAACATAGATCTGTTTATAGCTGTGTAACTTTGTTCAGTGCAGTATTCTTACAAAGTCTCTCCTGTGTAGTGAGATAGTTAGAGAAAAAATGATGTGGATCAGACCTCAAATTACAAAGTATTTTCAGTAGAGACCATATATATGCATGATGTTTACTGTCAAAAGGCTCAAGACCTCACTGAGGTTCTGAATGCTGCTGTAATAATACTAGCATTAAAGGGATACAAGACTGGCCAAGGAGTCACCGCTTTGTCTGTAATTAGTTGTGGTAAAAATTATCATTTCTAAGGCATCTGGAAACAAAGTAACTCTCTTAGATCTACATTAACTATGTAGTCATCTCTGTCATGCCGCAGCCTTAATGACATTTTTGTCAGGGAACTTCCTCGCTTTTTGCTTGCTCTGTTACCTCTAATAAAATTAATAGTTGAATGGGTTTTATTTGCCATCTTGCTATAATGTGGATCACTGAGAATGTCCACGTGAATGATTCAATGTTCACAGGGGAATCAGGTAGCATTTTGCAAGTACAAGCAGCTTCTTTGCATGCTGTGAAGAAGGAGTTAAAATGAGTTTGTAGCAATGGAAAGCCTGGTTAAGAAGTTGCCTTTAAAGGAGGGAGTTGATGAGAAGTTTAGAGCAGGATCCCGCTTCCTGATTCTGTAGCTTTCATTATCAAGTCTTGTTTACTCTTTGATTAAAATTTTCTCCACTTAGCAGCAATTTCTCTGAATTACAGCCACCACTAAGAACAATAGTTCCAAATATTTCCTCTTAAACTCAACTCTTTGTTAAATTTCCTGCTCAGAAAAGTGACAAAGCTTTAGGAAACCGTTTTCTTGGGGGCTTTGCTAGTACAGCTGAGGAATATGAAATACCCTATTGATTGAGACCAGTGGTCCACCTGTGTCCTGCCTGGATGAGAACTAGTGTCAGGTGAGAAAGTGAAAAATAGAGTAACTTTTTTTTTTTTAATAAGCTGTTTTCTTTGGAAACCTAAGAAGAAAACATGGGGAAAAAACATGGGGAAAAAAATCCACAGACTATTTTCTAACATTCAGTTTCTACAAATTTAAAATTTTTGAATCTAATAATGTGAAAAAAAAAAAAAACCTTCTTCAGAAGTATAATGCATACATAACAACTCTGGAGATCAGGCTTCCCAAGGAGTGGGAGGCAGTCTGTTCTGCATGTTTCGATGGGGCTTCAGGAGGAAAAGGATCCCAGGAGCTCATGACAAGGCACTTGATTTGTTCTGGAGTGAGAGATTCTGTTCTTGTCTTTGCTACTTAAGGTGTATTTACTGGGCACAGGAGAGCACCATGCAGACATAATTCAGCTTAGATACTATTTCGTGGTAATCTCCATTTGAATTAATACAGCCTGGTTCTCATCTGGTTGTGAAGTCCCTATGAATGGGGCTTTCTGCCAAATTCCAAACTTGCTCATTCGGAGTGTGCTGAAGTAGCTCCGCATAACTCTGTTTAGTTAAGATAATGTTACTTGCTACATGACATTAGGAAAAAAAAAAAAAAAAGAAAGGGGGGGGAGGAGGGTGAGGGTGAGCTGCTTTTACTGGAATTTCTGTCACCAGTTTGCAAAGTGCTTTGATGCCACTGCTCGCCTTGCAAGGATGCAGAGGACTGAATGTATCCCTTTTTGCACATAACTTAATGTTGCACAGATGTGCTGCCAGGAAAGAAATGACTGTGTTCACTTCAGATCTTCCTCTCTGTGGGGTGTCATGGCCTGGCCTGGTGCGGGTGTGTGCTGGGGCCATGCCCATGACACATTCCTCGAGGGAGGGGACAAGCGAGGAGCTGGGCCTCGCCTCCCAGCAGTAGCAGGGCCCTAGGCAGAATCTATGGAAGGGACTAGTTCTTCCAGGTGAGCCCGGGTGTGGCAGGAGCATGGACTAAAGCAGCAGCAAGGGACTGAGAGATCAAATGTCTGCAGCTGAAACCTGGACTCAACAGGAACCTTCCTGAAGCAGCTGTTTCCGGAGGGCTGTGGGTAAATCTACTCAAGGAAAAGAATGTGAGAGCTGTTTGTGGTGGGCATGGCACCTCTGTACCAAGAAGGGGTCTGTCCTCAGGCTGCTGGGGCTCTGCTGTCTGTGGAGCTGGCTGCTTCGGGATGGAGCTGGGGTGGAAGGTCTAGCATGGTGCTGACAAGGCCAGGAGCGCAGGGGGTGGACACTGGGTGCTCCTACCACAGCCTCAGAGGCATTGCAAGCAGTTGGTGTCTGCTTCATGTAGTGCCATGAGTCAGGGTGAGAGTGGTTCTGGACTGTTGGTGTGGAAACTGCTGGGTTTTTGGGTCCTTCTCAAGCTGACAGGGCATTGTCTGACAGCATGTGGCACTGGCTGGCTGAAAAGGGGCAGTTGGTGCACTTGCAGCTGCAAAGTTATCCTGGCACTCTCTGGCACTGCTGCCTCTCCATGTGTGTGACTTTTGTCATGTCCTCTTGGTGTAAAGCATCACCAGACCAAATCCTCTTCTGTCTGAAATATGCAGTAAAACTTAGCAGTGGGAAATGGTAACTGCAGCTTGTCACCTCTTTCTGTGTACTTCAGCCTTGCTTCTTTCTTCATCTGGGATCAGCTCTGTGCTGAGGAGCTATTTTGGTCTGCCTGGGAAGAAGAGGAACTCTTCTACCTCTTCCACTGCTCTCAGTGGCACAGAAGTTTTTTTCCTCACTTCCCAGAGCAGTGTTTTCTGCCTTGTCTTAACACTGAGGTGCACCACGAGGTGCTGCCATTTTGGCTGAGGGCTGCGCACCCAGCCTCTCTTCCGAGAGCCTGCCTCAGCAGGTCCCCGCTGCCAGCAGCTGGACGTGGATGCCCAGTGCAGGTGTGCTGAGTGACTCTTGTTTGATGGTATTTTGAGGTGGATGAGAACTATGCTTTCTCCCTCCTCAGACCAGCTCTGGGCAAGGATAGGGGCTTTTCAGACATGTCCCAAATCAGAAATCAGGCAGGTTGGTGGTGTTGCTTCAGAGGGCTCTCATGAGAGAGAATTTCACCTCTGTTTCCATGTTTTAGAGACTGATGAGCTTGTGCTGGCACTGGCTTTACTCAGCAGTCCCACCTGGGTTGTGACCATCATCTGTTGCATGCTCTGAGTGGATGGAGATGGGTGAGCAGCCTTGAAAGGACTTCACCTTGCACCTGAAGCACTTCTCCTAGAAAGGCCTTTTCATTTCGGATATCTGTACCCAAGGAAATTCCTCTTTCTTTTAAAAACTTAATTAGTTTTTTGCCTTAATTTCTTGTTTTATTTTTTTCTTTAAGTATCCTTCTATTGAGAAAAACATACAATTGAAGAGTATATGGCCCCTCCTTGAAGAGGGGAAGAGGGAGCAGCAATAAACCCCCCCCCCCCCCCCCCACTTTGGAAAATGATAGTGATTTTTTTGGGAGGGCTAAGCTAACAGTTTGGCTGTAAGGAGTTTAGATCTGAAGCCAGACTTTATAGTTAGGTCTACCTGTAGTTATAATGGAGTTGTTTTGGTTTTGTAGAAGTTCTCTGAAGAAATCTAAATTAAAAACAAACCAAGAAGAAAACAAAAACCCAAGGGGAACCTGTTTCTGGCAGTGCTGATCCCTCCTATTAGACTGGCATCCATACTGGTTTAAATCTCACCTTGTCCTCCAGGTATCAGAATTGCTATTAGTTTTATTCTGATAGTTACTTGCTATACTGCTACTATGCTTCCTCTGCCTCTCCACTGTGGTCAAGGTCACTGAGAATGTGAAACAGTATCTCATGTCCTAAGTCGACCTTACAAGGCTGCGGGCTGCTTTAAGATTGAGTGCACAGCTAATGCCCTGCCAGTGCAGGTGTGGGCTTGCTGCTGCTAAACAAGGTCCTAAACAAGTGGTACAACAGCAGAGTTTCTGCAAAGCATCTGCAGCAAGTCAGAAGTGTGAAAGGCACCTGCCCCGAGTGATGGAATTGACAGCCCAACATTAGTGAAACGTGTTGCAGCGTGCAATTGGAAGAAGTTGGTGGTGGTTTCCAGAGAGAGTGTATCGTGGTTGCACCGATTTAGTCAGGAGTACCTCCATAAGAGTTGTCTTTTTCATTGTATTTTGCAGAGTGTAAACACAGAAGCCCTTTTAGATGGAAATTCAGGAGGGATCTAATTGAGGTAAGGGTAGAAGTGAGGGGGAGTCATATTGTGTGCAATAGATTGGCTGAGGCTATGTGTTTAAATGTAATCTGGTGTACAGTTGTTTTATTGCTGGCAGGATTTAGTTAAACCCAGGCAAGTTTTATTTGCGTGTACGCGTAGAACTAAATGCTTGCTTTGGATATTCTCTGAATGTGCTGTGGTATGTGTTGCGTCTTATTGTTCAGGCAAGCCATTTTTAATAGTTTGTTACTGGTGGACTCAGAAACAAGGCAGTGTAGTGTTTTTCTGGACTTGCTCTTGTTCTTGTTAAAGCCAACGGTTATAACTTCTGAGCAGACACAGATGATGTCTCTCAGCAGCCTCATTCTGCAGATAGCTATGCCAGGTGAAGAATTTTGTCTGCTCGCAGCTCTAGAGATGGAAAAATAGATTTGTGCTTCTCAATCCAGAAAGGTTTCGGAGCCCTAACCTGATGTGCTTTGCTTGAAGCAGTGTAAGAAGTTGTGATAGGTTCCTTTCTGCCACAGAGCTTTTTGGAGTCCTGATTTCTTGCTGGCAGGTACTTGGAAGGTAGTAACATCTTTAGCAGAAGTTACTAAATCTGGTAGGGAACTTCCATTAAAATCTTAGTCATTTTCACGTTCCTGCAACTTAATAAAATGTACAAGAGTTGAAACAAACAAAAACAACATTTGCAGGTGTATTAATGAAGCAGTGTGAACTTCCCAGGTGATAACTTGATGAAGATGAGACTTGATGAAGCAGGGAAAGCACCATCCTGGAGCATACGTGAGAGGTCTGGACACAGATGTATGGACTTCGGGTTCAGCATGTGCCTGAAATATACCCTGCTAAGGGTGTTCGTTGCACAAAGTATACTGATGTATGTTAATTTCATAGTATTAAAATCAAATAAGGAAATAAAATTCTTAGTGATAATATCAGCTGTTTCCTCTTGAGCATCTGCTGCTTTTCAGAGTACTTATTTTGTATCAAAATGTAGAGTGCATTTAACTAGCTTTTAAGTCAGACTGAAGAGTAACACTATGTGTACCTAGTATTTGGAGAATGTTGCTAGTCACACTTTTCCTCTTATGTGTAATGTATTCCTTATTTATCCCTTGTTTCTGTTTTCAGAGCCCTGAAATAAGTTGTTTTTTTTTTAATTTCCTTTGTGTGGTAAGAGTTATTTTATCAAATCTGTTTTGGTCTTTCCTGTTTGTAATCAGTAAAATTTCCATCTCACTAAGAGTTCTGACATGGCTATCCTGGAATTTTGGAGTTGTGAGACATGTTCAGGGTAGGGGGACTCTGACAGTGAAACTTATTGTACTTTACGGTTGTCCTTCGTTGTGGCTAGACTTTGGAATTGCTGTTTCTTCTAAAGCTTATTCATACCTGCATTTCCTGATACAAAAGCACTGGTGATTCTAAGCTCTGAACTGATGTCATATAAATCCAGTATGTGTTGAAGCATCCTGAGGCTCATGGGAGGTGGGACAAAGATTATCTGTGTGGTTTCATGTGTGAGTGGGAGGAATTGGAAGATTCCATTGACTGGGCCACTATTTTCAAACTTGAACCGTCTTTGCTCTGTCTGTGTCTGAGAGGGTTAGCTGTGAATTTTTGTTTGTTTTTATCATCTGGAGGAAAGTGTACTTTGTATTCTGTAATGGCATAAATGCAGCTGAGCAAATTCTTCCTGGTTTTACACATGCAAGCCTTTAGCAGCTTATGTTTGAAGAAAACTGAGTACTGAAATTTTACTTCTGCCGGTCACGCTCTTTGGAACCTGAGGCTGAAATACAGGCTTAAGAGGAAGGTAGCCCTGGCAAGAAGCATTTTTAAAACCTCTCCAAACAACCATAGAGAAGACAGTAAAGCTGTGTTTGCACTTTGTGGTATCTTCTACCTGGGTGCCTCAAGGAAAAGAGTTGAACCTTTGATACAGTCTGCAAGTCCCTGATGTTAATCGTTGTTGTTGTTATTTTAATGTATCTGCGGGTGCTCTTGAAATCTTCTGGCTTTCTTTTTGCTGTGTTTTGAAGTGGACGTTCTGTTTCACGGTCTGGTCTCTACTATTGGTTTCTTTCCAAGCCTCCCCCTGTCTCTGTAGTGGCTGGACTGAGGAGAATGTTTGTACACAGGAGGTGATGGCAGTGGGGGCAGAAGACTGTGTTAGAGCTTTTACTTAAGGGAGATCTTCTCTGAACTGCCAGGTACCCCATTAAGGTCATATATCCTAGTGCCTAAAGGCAGGGAGGATGGAGGAATGCTGCCTCCATTCAGGGTTCATCCATATTAGCTAGCTGTTTCATGCTGGCAAGTTCTCATTTCCCCATTCTCCTCATGGAAAGCAGAAGGGTGGGGAACTAATGTGCGTCCACTTTGCTCTGCTGTGGATATGGGTTGCAAAGATAAGTGTTAACCTGGGCCTGAGAACTGAATAGAGCTTCCTTCCTGGCAACCTGTGTGAGTTGCGCCCAGTGTTTAGACACAGTTTCCTTGGGATTCAGTTTGAGCCATGGCAGGGGTAACAGGGCAGAGATAAAACTATTACATGCAGAATGGGGCTTGACAGAGTAGGATTTGGAAATCTTTAGATGCCAGCAGTATATAACACCAAAGAACAGTCTGATAGGGGTAATGTATTTAGGGCCTATATGAGTGATGTTGTTAAAGTTGAATTATTCATAAGTGTCTGCTGGATTTAAGTGCCCTGCTTTGGGACCTTGGTCTGCTGTGCCTCAGTCTGATCATCCTAAAATTCCTTCTGATGGCAGTGGGAAGTGTTAACGTGCTCTACGGCTCTGAATATTAAAGTCCAAAACATCACCTGCTATACAGACTAAATGAGAAGGTTGAAATGAAAAATTTGGCCGCATTCATTTTTATCTGAGATGGATCATTCTGGTGGTGCAGAACCACAATCTGGCAAGGAAGGGGGGTTGTGTTTCCACACTAGAGCTCAGCCTATCAGGTATTTTTTCCTCTGTGTTCATTCGTACATCCTCATCTATAGATACATGCTCTAAAGTGCACTGTTAAGTACTGTTATCTCTAGTTGTTTGTTTGTTTGTTTTTTTTAAGCTGGAGGATGTGAAGCAGTGGTAAACTGACAAGTGAAACTTTGTGTAGTGCAGAAGCTTGATTGAGGAAATGTCTTCCTCCAGTGCTTCAACAGATCGGTGTCTTGTGGGAAGTCTGACTTCTTGTTTGGAAAAGAACATTGACTAAATCCTACCAGCCCAGACACAAAGCATATTGACAAGTGGTGAATTTTGTCCCAAAATGATAGAATTACTTATTTTTCCAAACGTTCCTAAATGATCACTAGCTGCATTGATCTGAGACCTTGGCTATGTTGCGGTGAGTCCTTGCCGGGCTTCCAGGTAGCTGCCCCTGTTGACTAGTTTGCTTTACTCCAGCAAGAGCAGCAGCTGCAGCACAACGTGGACATGCTTAAACTAGCTTGAATAGTTCAGGTACTGTTAGCCACTGAGCCAGGGAACCATAGAGTTCAGTATGGGCTTAACGCCTGGGGATTTTATCCTGCTTTTTATGAGTTCAGCATTGCTTTATCATCTCAGTGCTAACAATGCGTTGAAAATAAAGGCTGGTGGATCTGGTACTCTGTCTGTGCTAGTGTTTTTGCCTGCAGAGCTGAGCATGGTGCTAGGGGTGTTTGTAGACAGTACTGCCAAAGGTAGCAGTGTGGAGGTAAAACAGCTTTTGTTCCGTTCTCTTCTTTCCCACCCTTCTGCTGGTGTTCATCTGCAGCTGCCCAGCCTTTGAGCATATTTGCTTTGAAACTGCTTAACTGGTAAGGTTCTGCCACGTGTGTGAGTACCTAAGAGCTGGGAGGACCAGCTACCTCTTGGGTCTGCTTTTGGCCTGTCTGATGGAGGACTAGAACAATCAGAAGAACCTGTAGAACTCAGATCGGAAAAAACCCAGGACCGTTAATGGGGATCAAGGCAGAAGCATTTCTGATGCTTTATGTCAAGTTATTGCCTGGGCTGTGGGTTCCCAGCTTAGCCTCTGCCAAAGAGCTGTGATGATACCTATAACTTGCTAGGAGTCTTCTCCTGGCAGTCAAGGATGAGATTGCAAGCAATGGCTTGGTCCCTGAGAGCTCAGTAGCTTCTGCTGAGCCAACAGGCAGTGCATCATCAGTGTCCTCAGTTTTGTTTCCAGAAACAGCCTCATGAAACAGTTCTTGTGGGCTGAGATGGACAGTCAAACTGTTAAATTGCTGATCTGCCCGCTGCTCTGTTTACTCTGCAGCAGAAATACAAACATGCCTGGACCAAACCCCAGAGCTCAACTCTGAATTTCTCTTTCATTTTGTCAGAATCCCTAACGTGTTTTTAAAATATTTATTCGTGTTAAATTGCAGAAGAGTTGGACGCGGTCTGCCAGTTGTGCTTTTCCCTCTTCTTCTTTGTGCACTGAATTTTGTTCACTTGCTTTACATGCCTCAAGTTGCTGTAATGCTGCTGGGAAAGTAATTGCCTTGCACTTTCTCTTTCTGATGCCCACGGGTGACTGTGGGGGACTCCTCCCTGGGCACAGCGCAGAGTTAAAAGCCCAGCTTCTTCTTTGCTTAAGACCTGGTTATTTCTTTCCTTTTTTTTTTTTTTTTTGTCAGCTGCCTGTTATATCAATCACAGAGCTGGGATCTATTTATAGGTTGGGACTCGGAGTACTGTGTCCTAGTCACAAAGAGAGGCAGAGACGCAGAGGGGACTGTCGGCTGGTGCAGGCGGAACCAAAAGATATTTAATCAGCAATTAGAAACACCTGAGGGCAAGGGAAATTCTACTCCAGCCCTGAGCTTCATCTCTCAGCCTGCAGCATGTAAGTACCAAACTTCCACCTTTTATTGCATTAATGGAGCTGTTTGTTGTTTTTTGGTTGCTGGTTGTTTTGTTTTGTTTTTTTAATTTATCCAAATGTGCCCTGCACCAGTCTTTTTATCTGGGATAAAAATTATGGCAGCATCCCAATATAGTTAAAGGTAATATATATACGTGTATATATAAATATATATATATATATATATATATATATATACATATCTACTTTCACGCTGTCAAAGGAAGGTCAGTGTGACCCACAAGGATAGGAGTTGCTTTCGGAACTTTATAGAAATCAGGCAGTCTCACTATTCAGGAGTTGCTTTTTTCCCCTGGAAATAAGCAAGTGAAAGTTTGAGAGGAGCAGTTACGTTTTGGGAATAGAATGGTCAGGTTTGCTGGCATTCCAAAAAGGTCAATGTATAATGTAGCTCTGCTTAAGGGCTTACCAAGGACAGGTGCTATTTATCCTGTGCTGGTTAAGGCAAACCTGGAAACTTCAACAGTCTTGTCTTAAAAGAACCAAGTGACACCCTTTCCTCAACTTTACAGGAAAAAAAAAAAGGAAAAGAAAAAAGATCAATCTCATATCAAACTTCCTCTTAAGAGAAAAATGACTGAATGATAATACTGAATGTCTTTGTCATCGAGCAGCTAATGCTTCTCTAATGTTAAATGTCCCAAAGAAACAGAAGCCTCTCCAGTGACAAAAGAGGGGTGCAAGTATTAGTAGACTCGGCACAGTGGCAGTTAGAAGAGCTCAGTCTGGCTCTGATTGCCACTTGATTGTTTGCTTTAAAGCAGCCCAAATGCAGAATGATTTTAACAATGATAATTTTTTTTTTTTGAGACCTTCTATTAACAGGAGAACGAAAAGGGGGAAGACAGTAATTACTGAGGAACTGTTTTTTTTTTTTTAATAGCTTTTAGCATAAATTTTTGTCAAAACATT
Organism: Oreortyx pictus; assembly: GCA_036925125.1. Taxonomy (NCBI): domain Eukaryota; kingdom Metazoa; phylum Chordata; class Aves; order Galliformes; family Odontophoridae; genus Oreortyx; species Oreortyx pictus. The sequence continues at coordinate 38,349,766 of JAUPFR010000006.1, forward strand.
GGAAATCAGAGAGGTTTTTCTTACTTCATATTTTGATCTCAGAGATTTGGGCTGCATCTTCTACAGAACTTAGTTCTTATATTTTTAAGCACATGAAAAAAATCCTCGATTTCTCATGATGTCTTCATGATGTCTGACCCCCAAAATGCAAGTATTACAGTTTTTATTTTTGGTATGTTGTGTTTCAGTTTAAATTGTGTATGAGATACATACTATTAAAACTTTTTTTTCATACCATTTCCCCATTACCTCCCCCCTCTCACCCCCCCATTTATCATTTTTGAAAGCAGTAAGGAGAAAAATGAAGCTGTACTTAATTTGGATGGAACAAGTGCCTAATAATCTTAGAATAATAAATCCAGAGCTGTCTCACAGTCCGAGGGAATAGGTGATAGCTGATTTGCTTGGACTGACCATAGAAATGTGGCAAATGGGCTGTTAGTTAGCTCTTTGCCTTGTGTTTCTTTGAGAATTATAAAACATCTGAGTTTGACTTCAGTGCAAAAAACAAACAAAACCTGTACTTCTTAGTAAGCTTTCAGTCATGGGTATACATTTTCCTCTTTCAGTTAGAATTCTAGAAATAAGAAATGCTTTTAGGACAGTATTGATAAACACTGATTTTTTTTATACACAAGTAATACTACAAATGATTATTACAATACACTGCTTGCTCTGAAGCTCCCCTCCCCCCAAATAAAACACAATTGTCAGCCTGACTGTTCTCATCATAGAAAGCTTCCTTTCGATTATTAAGGCTTTATGCTTTACTTAGAAATGAATGTATTTAAATTATTTAACTCCCCGTTCTGTTTGTTTTGGCACAAGGTTACGTTTATTCTCAGTCTATGACAATGCGACATCGCTGTTTTATAGGAGAGTAGATTTTCCTGAAAGGTGTTACAGAGTCAGCAATTTAATTTCTTTAAGCAATAAAGAATCCATGGTGTAACTGGTCTGACGTTCTCCTGAATGCTGAAAACCAAGCAACACCACTTGAAGAATAAAAATTGCATCTGTTTCCTTCTTATTCAGAAATATCAGTGTGACTGTACTCAGGAATTACTGCAGTTCTCTCTTAGTATTGTTATTTGCAGAAATCCAAGCATTCCTGAAGAAGTCCTTTGAGCATAAATCTGGAAAATGTTTAATCTTAAGAATTTTTTTGAACTGTTCAGTAGTTTTGTCCACGTAACTGCTGGACTTGATCCTTTGCTTTTCACCACGTGTCTTTCCTCCTGTATAACCTGCTGTATTTTATTATTGCAATTAGGAAAAAATCACCAAGCATCTCCTGCCTTATGGTATACCAGTTAATAGCTTATGGGCCCACTATTATTTTGGGGTGGGGAGAGAGCTAGAGATTTTGATGCATTATATGTGTGGAAAGCTTTGTTACTTAGTTTCTGTCTCGCTAGCCATTCATTTTGTGGACTGAGTACCCGTGAATCTCCAAAGTGGCTTACTTTGAGTAGTTTGTCACAGAGTTGTTGCTGGATTTATTTATTTTTTGGGGGAATCTTTTTTAGTTCATCCTAGTTTGTTTGTTTTCTTGACAGTGAAGTAATGATTGACATGCAGATTCTTTTTCATGCCCCTCCTTCCATTGCTGAGCATGATACCTCCTGAGAATTATAAATATAACCTGTGCCAAATCTTCTGCTCAGGTGTCTGGAGTGCAGCGTGCTGCAGTGTCTCACTGTAAGTCCCTGAGAATATGGAAACAGGAAAAAAGATAGTCTTCTTGAAACAATTTTGTGGGTTTTTTTTTTTTTTGGAGGGGCCTTTTGAATAAACCCCTCAAAGCCAGCAGCTGGTTATTAAATATTGTGTAGCTATCTCTTGCTTGTGCTATCTCTTACCTCTTTTATTGTTTCACCTGTACATCCGTCCAACTATTCCTCATCTCTCTATTTTTACATTTCATTATGCTACACTTGCTCTCTGGCTCTCTTCTTTTCCTTTCCTGAAGACACATTTCTATCTGGCACAGAAAATAAACTCAGATTGCGGGTAGTTATGTTAATCTAATTCAATCCTCTGTGGGTTAGGAGTGAAATTCTAATAGTGGAGCTGTTGAGGGCTTTTTTGTTAATGGCTTGGGGATTACATTGAGTTAAAGGCTCATTTCCTAATCAAACAGAGAGGGAGAGAGTGACTCCGAATATTTATGAGTCTCCCAGCGCGAGTTAAACATTGAACTCCAAAAGCAGGATTTCAGTGCTACAGAAAGAGTTAAAACCCCTCAGGGCTGCTGTGGAGGGGCGGGGGGAAGGAAACCAGTTAAGCCATCAGCGTTTTCAACTGCTGTCTAACTTCAGTTTGGTTAGAAAAAATAATCATCTCACAGAGCTAAAATGGAAACTGTAGTGAGATATTTAAAACAAAGTCAAGTGATGCTTCAGAAAGGCTCTCCTTTAGCAAAGCAGGATACATGCAGTGCATGATGTAGCCTAGTAGGAACTCCAAATAAATACTCTTCTAAATGGGAAGAGCTGGAGGGTGGGCTTAGTTTTTATTATTGCCTTGAAGACTTGATTTAACATTTCAATGTGTTATATTTTTGGTTCTGTTTAACCCTTGGATAACCTTTGCTTAAAATAACAAAGACGTGTGTGGCTCAATACCTGTTTGTTCCATGTCTGTTCGATAGGCTGATAGCTATTGAGGCTCTTTTTTTCCTGCACCTCAGGTTAGCTGGAGTCTTGGGTCAGTTTAGCTGGATTCTCTGTCACAGGAATGATTAATCAAATTAATGTCTGATTACTTTTGTGATGAGTATATCATAAATGATTGAGTAGACCCTGCTGTTGCTGAGAAAGTGAGGGCCTGCCTGCCTGCAGTGTAGTAGAGGTCCAGTGTTGCTAAGTGGTGTGTTGAGAATCAGCTAGCAGCGTGCTTTTTTGCTTCGATTTAGGAAATCTGTCTGCAGTGAGTGACTGCTCAAAATCGAGGTTGTGCCATGATCATGGTCTTCATCTGTAGAGATGATTCTTAAAAGGAGTAGGAATGGAGACCAACCATCTTCTGACTTGCATAGTCATATCATGCCTTCATGTGCCTCAGTTATCCTGCCTGTAAAATGATATATGTCTGACATCAAAGTTACCCTAAGATCTACAGGGAACAACTTTGTATAAATCCCCAGTGGCTGGTTTGCTCGTGGCAGACTGACTGCAAATCACTGTCACAGGTGCATAGATTGAGAACAAGGGGTTACTGTGCAGGTGACAAGGAGTTACCCCACTTCACTAGGTTTGTTTTTTTGTTGTTGTTTTTCTTTTAAAAGCTTGGTACAAGTCATCAATAACGTCTTGCTGTTTGGGTAAGAGAAGCAGATAGAAGGCTAACTTATTCCTAGTAAAACTAAAATTCAGTGGAGTTGTGCTTCACGTTGATCTTAACTTGGTCCTGGTGACTCTTGTTGAGATGAAGCTCCAGGTTTATTTTTCAATAAACTGGACAAAAAATAAGTTACTCTGGTTCTGGAGCCACTTGTATTGATGGCTGTTCTCTGTATACTGAACTTACTGTTTTTGCTGACATGTCTATCTGGGTGCAGCACCTTGAGGTAAGAATTGGCACCTTGCCCTAGTTTAAAAATTATTTAAAACTGTGACCTGATGTAAATGCCTGAGGCCTGCTTCTCTTTGTGTTCTGTGCCTGGACCTGCTGAGGAGAGCACCATCGGTTGGAGTCTACTTTATTAAATGCATTTGAAATACATAATAATTGTGTTCTTTCCATCTAGTAACTGGCACCCACAGCAGATCACTTTGAGATGTGAGCTTTCTGTGGCTGAGCTGAAGACTGTAAACATTTTTTCCTACCTTCCTCTCCTTCTTTTCTGTTTTACTGAGCCTTTGTCTCTTGTGCTCTGTTCTGCTGTGGCCATATGGCCAGTAGTTTATACTTAGATTTTTCCTGATGAACTTTTAGGCAAAATAATCTTCCTTCTCTTCTTGTTCTTTCTGGTGTTATGCTGAATCGTATGAATGATCTGCTGCTGTTTACCCTGAAGGTAGATACACTTCAATGCAGCTTTGCTTGGCATATGTATACTTTATGAAGAGCTGGGAAGTTGAAATCTGATTTTCTACTCTTTCACAAGCTACACAGAACTGTTCTTGTCGTTGTCTGTGTGCCACAATTACTTAAAAAAATGATCTTATAGTAGTGTAGGAATTTTTGGAAGGAAATGTGACTCTTTAACTCTTAGAACACAGTTTAGTTTCCATGATTACTTGAAAGTAATGACATTTTAAAAGTCTCGGGATGCTTGAAAGACTCTGGGGAAAAAAGGGTTGCTTCTTTAGGGGGAATTACGCTTTCTAATAGGATATAACTAACTCTTATTAGAATACTGGAAGCATATGCCCAGCTACAGAGCCTGAATCTCACATGTATGAGAGGGAAGCGTAAGCGGCTATTTTTATTCATTAAGAAGTTGCTGCCCTTTCCTTTCCCTCTACCATGTGAGATGTGAATGATCCTGCTCACAAGAGTTTCATGCTTCTCCCAGAATGGATTCTCTATCTCTTTGTAATTGTGTTTGCTGGATCAGCAGGAAATGCACTCCAGAAGCTCTTGTTTCTCCAGGCTCCCGTGATCTTCTCCTTATAGTAGGTCTCAACAAATGGCCAGTAGCCATGCACGAAAGTACAGGCATTTCAGTGACATGCTCCTAAGGTTCACAAGGCCTGGAGTGTTGCTTTTTGGGTGAGAAGAGAGGGCATGCCTGCTGCCAGGTCTTCCAGACTGCTTTTGTTTTGTTTGCTTTACTCTCCATCCTCTTCCCTGATGCCATGGCCTAGCAAAGGGGTTTTCAACCTGTCTATGTTGGCAGTGTGGATTCAAGTACATTGGTGGAGAGCTCAAGTGAATGAATTTGAGTTGTGCTTGCTGAACCTATCGAGTAGGACTGAGAAGCAGGGCAGCTCTCAGCTCAAGTTATAAACATTGGCTGATGCCCTCTTTGGATAGAGGAGCCTTTTGTGTCCAAAACAAAATCTAGGAAAGGGTTCCTTGCATCAGCATCCTCTCTTAACACTTATCCCTAAAGCCTTTCTAGGAGCCTACCTAAAGTCCCACTGCTTTTTAGGTGTACAGCTTAAATGCATTCATGGTCAATCTTTGTGGGAGCAATTTGTTTCACTGTTACTTTTTTAATTCTAGCTCTGACACAGACTCCCTGTTCAGCCTAGGGTGAGCCACTTTAGTGATGTGATGATGTGTTTTACCTATCGTAGATGGAGTTCCTGCTTGCCTGTTCTCCATGGCTCATGAAGAGTTGCACAATCACAGCAAAATGCTTTGTGTTAGTGCAGATTCCTTGTACAATCCAGTGTTTTGCCTCCAGTAACCCCCATTCCACTTTTTCACAGTATATATAATGAGGTTTTTCCATTCTTCCTGACCTTTCTTCCCACCCCGATATAGGATTAAACTTCAGTTTTCTGTGTGGTAGGCTCGTGGGACTGTATTGACTGTCCATGCCATCTACTGCCAATGCAGCCCCCTTCTTTGAGCAGGAGCTCTGCTCTGCAGATGCCTTGTACTCGCTGCTCAGAGAAGTGGTGGGACAGAGAGCTAAAGCTGTGGTTTCTTTGGGATAGTCTGTCCCATAAAAAGAAGTTGGGTGCAAGGATGCATACAGGTGCTTGAAGGTCAGTATATAGAGATGTTATTGCTTAGCTGTAGTAATGGGTTGTACCTCACTGCAATACTGTGCTAACCTGGATATGTTACTTCCAGCTCCGTAGTCTCCTCTGGCACGTGAACTAGTGTAATGTGTGTTTTAGGAGGATGGAATTATTGGTGCTGCTGGTTTCTTTATGAAGGGTTAAATGATAGGGAGAGAGCCATGGCTTCTGGGAAATAAGAACTAGCCAGAAGAATTGATTGTCTTGGCTTATTGATCCTTCAGGAAACAGCCCTGAAGTGATAATGCTGTTTCTGCCACTTCGAGTCACTTTGTACCAATGATATCCTCGTACTGAGAATAGTGTGAGGGTGGAGTTGTTCTGTTGTGAACTCATTCCAGAAAAACCCTGTGCTAGACATGTGTTGAGTTCATCACTTATCTACTTGCTCACAATGAGATGGGCAGCAGCCTCCCTGCACACGCACTAGAGTCACTGGCTTACAGTGGGTAATGGCAATTGGCTATAAATGGTGTTTTTGAGAGGTTTTTTTACCTAGTCTTCATCTGTAATGGCATTCTGTGAAAGTAGCAGCCTGTATGACATCTCTCCCATTCTTTTCCATTCCCTTTCTGGCCAAATTGGAGTCACCTCCCAGTTGGACTCGATGCTTGAAGTAAGGTGGTGAAATTCATTTGATCTTATGATCCCATGTTAACTTCTAGCCACCTCTGTGGGCTGTTGGTGGGCAGATGATGAAACACCTGCTTTGCTCTGAGGAAGAACCTGCCCTGAGAAGACAGACATTTCCTTCTTTCCCCAGGGTGGTAAAGGGAGAAACACCAAGTTGCTGCAGCAGCTGGTGAACGAGCAATGCTTTATGTCTGCTCAGCTTCCTGTAGATGTATGAATCAGGTATTTGAGGAGCAGAGTATGTTGGAGTGGCATCTCTTGGGTGCTTCCGTGACCATGGGTGTGGTGGGGCCTGGGGGAATGCTCTCCTCCCTATACATTGGGACTCACAGCTGTCCTTGCAGCACAGTGGGCTGGGGAAGCCTTCATGCTGTTGCCCTGAGGCACCACTCTTAGGCAGCTTGCAAGATGGGCTTGGCTTTCAGCCTTAAGTAGATCATTGCTGATGATTACAAGATTTGGATTCAGGTCTGCAGAAGTAAAAGGGCAGTTTGTTCATTGTATGGGAACTGCTGAGACATGGCCTGAACTGCTGATTGAGCACCTGGAGGAAAGACTTGGTCAGTCCTGGGAGCACAGGTGAAGGCAATTCACTGGAAGGGGTGGAGCCAGGCTCAACCCCTCTTAGACCTCATGTAATGGCTGACTGCGTGAGGAAGGGTCTCCTGATGGAAATCCCTCCTTTTGGAATTCTTTTCTGTGAACCTAGATCCTTGAAGATGGGTGAGTATTCCTTTCCTTTTTGCAACACTTCCTTCTTTGAGCTGGTCCCTCTGCCATTACACTCATCATGCTCTGTATCTGCATTTCTCTCTGCTCTGTATTCACGTGCTTTGCACCCTTTCATTGTTCTGGATGTGCTGTTGTTATGAGGAGTCTCGGAGGGTGATAGCCTCCATAGCCAGGTCAGAAGGCCAGGAAAGCTTGGGTCCATTTGGAGTCCATTGCAAAATCTTGCAGAAAGCCAAGAGAGCCACAAAAAACAAAACCAAAAAAAACCTACAGTGAAATGCTTCTTTATTAAGTCAGGAGAGCTTATATATAGAGATACACAAATGACAAAGAGTCATTTAATTACCCTATATATCATTTCTATAGTTCATCTTCTTTGAGCCTTCCAACAACAATATTGCTGAACTTGAAATTTTACTTGACATCTCCAACAAGTGAAAGTAAATTATGAGGAAAAATCGCTGTTTTCTTTTATAAGGAAAAAAAGGTGCCCAGACCACAGCAAACAACAAAAAGCAAAGCCAACTACTTCAAAAGGAAAAAATGATGGGGGATAAAAATGACACCAATGTATGTATAATATAGAATATAATTATGTTTATTCTGGGACTTGATCACTAGTTGAACGTTTGAGGCTTATAGTACTGTGTATTATGTAATATAAAATTATCTACTACTTAATAAGTCTTATGCTGTGACTGCTCCACTTTTTTTAACCAGCTCTCAGGCTGCGGCTGGAAGTTGTGCTGGCAGCTTTGGCTGTTTCTTCCATTTTGCCATTGCTGCTTGTATCATGACACAATCCCTACTCTTAGGTCTGCTGCATTGTGACTTGTGACAGCTTCTGTCCTAGAGACCTTGCAGTCCTGTTCAAGACAAGAGATAACTGTAAGGAGAGTCAGTCATGAAGACCATGTAAAAGAAAGACAAGGGTAACTAAGATAGAAATTAATGGTAATGTGTTATCACAAGCATGGTGTATTTTAAACATAGGTGGCTTTACTTACTGTGCACTTAACTAGCAGATTAAAAAAACAAACTATACTCCTTTATGTCACAGTACATGACTTACCTAATTCTTTGCTTTGCAAAATCAGCACCTCTACTTTCATTGCTAGGAGAGCATTGCTGTGTGTTCACATGTTCATCTTTACGTTCCTATGTGTGCTCTCCCATTTTTTCAAAGCCACACTCATCGTTTTCTCTTAAAAAATAATAATAATAATAACTCCTAGGGAGCTGACTTTAGATAAACAGAAGTATTTTTTTCATATAATGTAAATTAAACTGAGGGATTTGGTGGCCTCTGTGTCATTTAGAAGCAAAGTTATGGATGGACTCAGGGAAAGGTATTTATGGAATGTGTGGTTTCATCAGTGGCAAGTAATGTTACGGTCTAGAGGCAACAGCTTTAAGCCACAGAAGTGCAGCAAGGTGAAGAGCAGGGAAAATGTTCCCCTTGCTTATAGTATTTTCTTGTGCATGTTAGTGACTGCTATCAGAGATGAAATATGGGACTAGCTGACTTCTTAACTTGACCTCATGTGACTGTCTTCACGGCACCTCTTACATGTGAAACCACTGTTGGCAGTGCAGGTGGCTGAATTACTTGCTTATGTGATGCCACATTACAGACACACAGCATTTATACTTTGTTTAAGGTAAATGATTTTCTACTGTTATAGGCCATGTTCCTAAAGCTGTGAAAGTTTCTAGGATGGATAAGTTGTGCCATCGAGAAAGCAGTGCTGAAGACAAGAATGCAGCCAGGGAGCTCCCTTAATTTATTGTTTCTGACTAGTATGCATTGCTTCCCCTGGACAGAGTGGCACTTGCACTGGAATTTGCTGGGCAGAGAAAGGACCAAAGGAAAAGAAACATGTGCCTCTGTGGATGCATAAGAGCAGACTGTGCAGCAGCTGTGATCTCGTTTCCATGTATAACATCCTCTGCTCTGCAATGTAGATCTCTGCAGGAGATTTAGTCACCTGTTGAGCTTTAGTTTGGCAGTGTATTGAGTCAAAGGAGCAAGGTATTTTTCTTATGAGATGAGGGTTCAGTGTGAGAAAGAGGGAGGACCATGAAGGTTTGTGCACCCAGTGGTCACATTAATCAGCCTGTTTCTTGTCCAGTGCCTACCCTGTGAGCCTACAGCACTGAAAAGTTATGTCATTATCTGTTGAAAATTGTGGTTTGTTGTTTCAGCTTCTTTTCTTTTTTTTTTTTCCCTAGGATTTCATGGGCCTTCTCTAATGCAGCTGTCTGTAAACTTGTAGTTGTAAAGCGGTGTAAGCTTGGAAGCTGTCTCATATTGTAGTTCTGCTGCTTAATGCATGTCTTCAACAAAACATTAGTGAGTGCCTTGGGGTTTCTGAGCAAATGTACTTTTTTGGCCCAGAATTCACCTCTGTAGCAAGGGGGCAGGTTTGCATTACTTTTTGGGAGATAGAAAAGGCCAGGCTAGGGGCAACAGTGCTTTCTGTCTTGCTTCAAATGTAGGTGGTTGTCTTTTATGTGTTTCTATTGTAATTTGCATCAGTAGATACTGATCTGTATTGGAATTAAAGCAAAAGTTTCTTGCTCTGAAGTCCTGATAACTGCTCAGACCTGGAGAACTCTTGGCAGGCCTAAAGTTGTGGGCAGCCATACTAGTTTTAATTGTCCATCCAAGCCAGAAATATTTCCCCATTTAACTTTTTGAGCCCATCAATAACACGGGGCAATTATGGGACTATGAAAGCTGCTACTGTACAAAAAGATGTTTGTACCATTTACTATTTAAAAGCTGAGCCAAGCAGGAATTTATGCTGCTGGTTTCCCATTCACCTGGGGACTGCTGCAACTTTGTTAAAGTCACGTTTCTGTGGAGAGAGGACTCGAGATGCTAATTTGACTGTAGGAGTTTATTTCTGGAATGCAGCAGTGTTTCACCAACTGAGCAGCTGTCCTGGAAACACTTATTATACGCAGTCTTTTTCCTCACTGTGTATAATTGACAAAATCACCCCAGTTAATGTGAAACCTTTTAAGTCTCCTTAACTAGACCACAGGGAGTGTGGAGAGGTCTTCAGGACTCTGACCTCCTTCACTTCCTTCTCTTATCATTAAGGAGGAAAAAGTACTCCCATGATTCAGTGTCCCTTGGAGGAGAAGCCCATAATCTTTTGAGTATATAAAGCTGTTTCTGTCAGTAAAGTACTACTGTTTTTTGGGGGGATATGTTGGTCTTACATTTTCTATAGATAATTTGTGATAGTAGGTATACCTCTTCTAAGTTTCTCAGCTATTGTAGGATGATGAATCACAGCTGTCAGAGATGGGAAAAGTTTCTTAGGTTACTCAGTTCTTTTTCTTCTATTTGACTTGCTTTGCTTGTCCAGCTTTCTTCCATACCTATTCACTGCTGGGTGGCAGTTCTACAGCTCAAGCCCTTCTGCTACCAGAGAAATTTTGCTGGTTGTTCAGTTAATTTTTTTTTTCCTCTCTCTAGTTTTTTTTCTCATGATGCACAGTTTCTTCTTTTTGCTGTTTTCACTCTTAAGTTCTTTTTGGACAGGAGTCCCATCTCTAAATCCTTGTTTCCTCAACTGAGCTGTGGTTGTTGTTGTTGTTTGTTTTTGCCTTTCCCTGCTGCCTCATTACATCAGTCTCTTGAACTACTCTGTAAGTTTTATTGTCTTTCTATTGAAAAGGTTTTACACTTTGATTTTTCGAATCTGTCTTTAGGCTGGGGTGGAAGGCTAGTCACAGGTAACACCTGTGAGGAGGAGGACATTGTGGCTTGGAAGGCCTTTTTTCTAGAGAGTACCACATGACAAGTCCTGCACCTATGATCTAGGCTGATGGGTGCATCCCTGGTGCATCTGATGGGATTTGGGGAGTGCTTCTTCTATCAGGTGCTTGAAAGTGAGAGTACAAATTACCCCTGCAGCTGCTGCTGCTTCTACCCCCAGGCTAGGCTGCGTTAGCATACTTTTCAGATGATAAGGATGACCAGGGCTACCTAAAAATTAAGCACATTGTCAAGAATTTTTGCCCCTACCATCAGTTGTCTCAGAAAGTAATTTTTTTTAAAGATGCTTCACTGAGTTCAGCTAGAATATTTAAGAATTTAATTTTGGAGCAAGAAAAGTATAGAAAGTGATCAATGGATACAGTTTCTTTTTGTGATTTCTCATTTTCTGTGTGTACGATGGAGTGAACATAATTAGTCCTGGATCACTCTTATGGTGAACTGGAATCTGAAAGATAAAAAGGTTTTTGTGATCCATTTGGAGGAAGTAAAAAAAAAAAAAAAAAAGCAATATGGATTTTACTTACAAGAAGCCAAGGGGCAGTAAGTTTTAGCAGGAGAATGAGTCTTGCAAATTTTGTTTTGGATGCTGAGGTTTGAGAGATATGGTAGAAAGGAGAGGTTAGTGGTTTTTAAGAATGGCCTGGTATGACACACCAAAAGGAGCAGCTGGAGAACAGCAGTGTGTGGGTTTAAGGGGCCTTCAGTAGGGAGAAGATAATTATATACGACAACTTAATGGAGAAGAATTAAAAAAAAAATTGGTCCCCAAAACTATGTAGACTCTTCTGATGGAACATGGTTGTAGTCCCTTGAAACTAAATAATAGATTTGTTTTATCTGTTAAAACTAGAACCATGTCTAGTTAGTCAGAGTATATGAGAAGCTGGAATAACAAAGATTTTTCAGCTGCAGAAGGGTCCATGGCTTGTTTTCAGGCTTCCAGTGCTCCTGTATTAAAATTACATATTGTAGTAGTATAGGTGAAGCTGGACAGCAAGGCAAATGTTAGTGGGCTTGGCTGGTTGACAGAAAGCTCTCATATATCATTTTATAATCCTGATGTTCTGGTCGTATGTATTATTATTATTATTTTTCTCATAGGCATCTTGCTCTGTGAATCTTGAATAAGATTTTGAAATAAAGCAGGTCTATCAAAAGAGAATCAAGATATGGACACTTTTAACTGACCACTTATTGTCTTGTATATGATTGGTGCACTGTGCAGCCCTTACCATCAGGCTCTCAGATTTCTTTATGCGTTCTGGTAGATGAGACACTTGTTCTCTGGCAAAAAATAGGTAGTTTTTCATACAAGGATTGCTATAATATAAAAGAAATTGTTTCATAAAAATCATTTATGATTCCTCTTAATTGAAGTTTCATTCTGTCTCAACTGTGTCAGCATTTGCTTGCACATGAGGTGATGTTTTCAAAGAAAAATAACCTAAACATAAATAAAACATCTAAAAAAAACAAAAAACCCTGAAAGTAAATACAGCAGTTGCAAAAGTACATTAGCAATGTGGGGAGTATATGTCGTGCACCTCAGCCTATTGTAGTCTTCCTTGTGTTCAATTTGGATTAAACTTACCTTTCAGCATTTTTAACCCAGATCATCTCGTCATTTAGGGCTGTGCATTTGCATGTGTCAACACATGGATAACCGGTGGTAAGAAATCTTTGTCCAGCCATACTCAGCATTGGTGCTGCCTCGCCTTGAGTACTGTGGTGCAGTTTTAGGTTCCACAGCATAAGAACAATATACAAATATTATAATGTGCCCGAAGGAGGGCAATGGAGATGGCAAGAGGACTGAAGGGCATGGCTTATGCAGAGAGGCTGAGAAAACTTGGTTTCTTCAGCTTGGAGGAGACTGATGGGTGATCTGACTGCAGTAATTAAAATGTTATACTAAAATTTTTCACGTGAAGAAACTCAGTATGCTCTAAGAGACTTTGGCCTTTACCTTTTCTGTCTGTGACAGAGTGCAATTGTGTTGCTCTGGGAAGAATTTGAGGATGAAATCCTGGATTGGGTACTGCTCTGTTCATTCTGTCTCCCTTTGCACAGGAATGGTTGTAAAGGACAGAGTTATTTCAGTCAAGTTGCCCTCTGAAAGAGAGTGAGTTCACAAGACCAGAACTAGTAGTCCTTTGTTAGGAGTGTGAGAGGATCAGTGTGGCAGGGAATGGATTTGCTTGCGTCTTGAAGAATTTTGCATTTTCTTCCTTTGACTGAGCCTGACCTGTTTTGCAATGAGAAGACCATCTTTTTTCATCCCCCTTTGCGAGGATATTAAGGCTAGTTGGAGTCAGATCTTATGAATGAATGTAGTAATGAAGCCATCAGTAGCAAACATAGGTAGCCTCTACGTTGATAATTCTACCATGAGTTTTATTTCTCTTTCTCTAAATTAGTCTTTTGATCAGGAGTACAATTGTAAATGCTTAACCAAAGAATTCCAGTACCGGTTGGCAGATATATTGAAAATTGTTAATACATTCACTATAGCCATATCCAAAAAAACAGAAAATGCTTGGATTATGAAATCAAGGTAACGAAGCTTTGTGTATCAGAACTGCAGCCAATGGGTTGAAACGGGCCTTTCTTTGTACACTGAATAATTGTTTGTGATATGGCCAGCCTAAGATTTATGGAAATAGCTTGTTAGCTGGTGTAAACCAGCACCACTGTGGTGAAACCTGACCAGCCCTGCTATTGTACACCACGTTACCATTTGGCCCTTGATGTCTATAGGTAGTTGTTTCCTTGCTTTTAAGTGGTCAGGTTTTGTACATGATGCAGGGTAACTACAGGGTTGTCACCAAACCAAAGCGACCTTAAACAAGATTCTGACGCAAGGTTTTCCTTTCAGGCTGTACCTACTCAAGGGAGAATATTCCTCAGGTAAGTGGAATGTGGTGGAGAACTGAATGGGAGCATGGGGAGGAATGGTGGTGACAGGCAAGTCTGATCTGAGTTAGCACTATAGCACCACAATCCAAGAGGGAAAAGCAGGCAGGCTGCATATGTTGGCCTTTGTCTGAGACTAGATTATGTAGTATGGTAGCAGGACATCACAAAGCAATGAGATAGTGTTCTTGCTCTGTACCATTCCGGTAAGACTTTCAGCTCTGGGCACTAGAAGAAAAAATGCAGAGGAAACTTGGAAGGTAGTAAGAGAAGTACAACAAAAATGATGACAGAGCTAGAGGGATTGTTTTTATGAGGGAAGATCAAAAGAACTAAATATGTGAAGCTTGGCTAAGTGATGACGAAGAAGGAAACATGAAAACTACCTACAACTGTTTGAAGGATATAAACACTAGAGGTGAGCAAACAGCAGGGAGAAATAGTCTATGAATTTGAAAGTCATTCTCAGTGCAATCATGTTTCCACCCTTTAGTGCTCACTTTCTGTTAGGACTTGTGCTTTGCTGAAAACATTTTCAGGGAAAAGCGCACGTCAGTAGTTCAACTGCTTCAGTATCTGCCAGGAAATTCTGAAATGTAAGTTCAAGTTTAAAATGTGAAGTTTGCTTTACCTTGCATAAGTCACTGAGTGGTAAATGACAGTATGCAAATTTCCTGTATGGCAGGGTAAATGTGTGGTTGGAAACTATACTTTGCTTACATGGTACTTGTCCTTTCCCGATGGAATTACTTAGTTAACTGAGCAATGCAGGATAGATTGCAGCTGCCTTCAATCAACTTTGCACAAAAAGATGCTTTTGTACACAGACTATTTTATAAATGGAACAATTTGCATGTTGATCTGTTGGAGGAGGTCTTATGTTTGACAGTAGTTACAAGTGACTAGAGCACAAAAGGCAAGTATGTTACTCATATGAGGGTTATCAGTGCTGTTCTATGAAGTTGTCCAAATGTGCTTGTGTACTGCAAGGGAGATCTTTTGTAGTTTGTGGGTATTCATAAGCCAAGAAAGGTGAATATACCTTCTGTGAACCCAAGGACAGTTAGCACAATTGAGTTAAGTGGAAGCTGAGTTTTAAGAAAATGTGTTAGTGTTGAAATTCTCTCCTGGAGGTCCACTTATCATTTAAAGTACTTTGGCAAAGCAGTGGAAGCGGGTGCTGGACGAGCCTCAGGTGAGCTGACAAAATTAGTAGGTCATCTTCAACTTTCGTTATTTGTGAATTCAGGCATCAAATTCTATGTTAATGCTCATCAATGGACTTGTCTGAGCATCTTTCCCTGTTAATGTAGGATTGATGTGTGTGCTGCTCAGCAAATGACAAGAAATATACAGCTGTCTAGACACACTCTTCAAGAAAATGCTTCTCTGGAAACAGCTGTGTATGTGTGCGTGCATGCATCAATCCATACTGTACACAGAAACTACAGGCATTGACCTATGCAAACACACACCAAATTATTGCTTCCTATAAACAAATTAGCATGCTTTAAAAGGTGAAAAGCTCTATAAAATTGTCTGCCCTGTTGTTTATGGCATGAGCAGAGGATGCACTACATTACAGGGGAGCTCACATTTCTCTCTTCTCTCCCCCTCTCTGAATGGACGCGTGCTCCGTCCGTTTCACCATTGTTCCTGCCAGCCCGATCCCAGCAGGGGTTCCCTAATTAGCAATCTCTTCATTTCCAATCAAAGCACAAAGCGGCCCCAAAAGCCTCTCTTTATGAGGGAGCTGAGCGGTGGCTGGGGACGTGGAGTGGGATAATTGCCTTCGCCACTGGCAGCAGTAAGCAGCCTGGCTAATTCATTATTGTAATAACTTTGCTTGTCCTTGGGGAGGGGGGGCTAGGATGAGGAGGACTGAGCCTGGCGGTGCTAGCTGAGGACAGGGGGAAGGGGGGATCCAGACAGAACTGAGGTAGGAGATGGGAAGAATTGGCAGGAAAGGAGAAACTATTTGAGATTTTTTCCTCTGTCCCCCCTAAATATTTTGAGGAGGATGTTGATTTGTGGCATGTTAGACAGTGTTTCCTAGCAGGATTGCTAAGTGCACCCCTCTGCTCTGTCCTTGTGCCCACATAGAGTGCAACACCACGTCACTTGGTTCCAAGACTTCAGGGGAGGCTGAGGCTCGTGAGTGAGGAGGACTTGGTGCTGCCTCTCAGTCAGGGCAGGAAAAGTTGCTTCTGAAGCATTGAGTTAAGGCTGAATGACTCAACTGTCCACACCTAGCAGTCTGTGGCATTCGGTGATGCACAAGAAGAGACTGCATGTTGTGTTTATTCCACTCAGCCAGGAGCTGGCATATCTGCAGCAGAGCTTTGTTCTTACCTATTATCTCTTTAAAATACCTTCTGTCACTCACACACCTGCGTGTAGCTTTGACTTTGCTGAAGCTCTGTTGGCTGCCAGCAGCAAACAAGGCACTGCCCTCGTGAGCAGACTGACAGGCCTATGTGAGCAGCTGCTGAAGGGAGTAGGCAGAGCTGATGGTTACTTTCCCTTAACTTGAAGGAAAATGTCTGTGATGTGGTATGGTAAACTGTTTAGGTTTGTGTTTTTGAAGTGTATACTTATTTTAAGAAGATAAGACTAGTCATATGTTTCCAGACCCACTGGTGGTTCTTTTTTATTTTTGTCCTTATCTCAGACTGGTGTGGCAGGGTCTTGGCTACTTGGATTGATTGATAGTACAGCTCCTTTTCCAGATTCCTTGGAGCTGTTACTGCTGTGTTCACTGAACCCATCACTCTGAACCTGTCACTGTTCACATCCTGCAGAGAGATGGCTGGTTATTTAGCTGTGCATTTTATTGTCAGTGTTTTTTTCACTGAAAATTATTATTTCAGGCATGAAATAAAATAAAAGAAACAGTGATGTCAAAGTGAAAGCATCAGACAGGCAAATTTATGTGCGGCAGGAGCGTTTTCACATTAAACTACTACTCTGTATTAGTGAGCGCTCCATTCTGGAGCTATTTGCAGTTTTTTTTAGTAATGGAGAGGCACATAGTGCAGGACTTCAGCCTGATGTCAGGAAATTACTGAAATGCACAAGTTTAGCCGTCGAAGATGTAAAATGCTTACAAGAAGACAGATTTTCCTAGGGTATTTGGATGAGATGCTGGAGGTTTAATAGGTATTTGGAGCAGAGTTTATAGGTGACATCCTGATTCTTGTGACCAGTGCTGTTTTCCTGGCTGACTTGTGCTAGCTGCTGTCTGGCAGGTTTCTCCACCTTTCAACCAAGACATTCATCCTTGTGCAGGCTGTTCTGCCTGCAGCCAAGGGAATGTCAGCTTAGCTGACAAGCAGAACAAACTACCTCTGCCCTGTACACGTGTGCATGAGTAGTCCACAGCAGTGATGTTAGCGTCCTAGGAGAGTGTCTTTTTTTTTTTTCCTTATATTCAATGCTGTGCATCTTGCTGTCTAATGTAAACCCTTTACAGGGAGAAGGGTTTGAGCAGGCCCATGAGTGAGCACAATCACTATTTCAATCACTTGTTCTATGTCCTCCTACTGCATCCTTTCTATCTGAAGATCGTTGCAGGAGTGGTGGGGAAATTGCACATCTCTCACAGCTTGCCCAGTTAATGAGATGCAGCAGTGACAGCACACAAGAGCTGAGGTGAACTCATATACATAACCCTGCCTGGTAAAAATGGAATATTGTTCAGCATTTATAGAGTTGGTTGTCAGTTGTGTGGTGTGTCCTGCATTTGCTTCGCATTTCTTCCTTCAGCTCTAGGAGAGCACCTTAACAGTGTGGAAAGCATGGTGACCAAGAATTAGAGCCAAACACTCAGTAAAAGAGACTTTGAATAAATAAATTTCTTTCCTTGTGTTTCTAGCTGCTCAGGAATGAGGATAATCTTGAATTCATTTCCTGATGCTTTAGGAGGCTAAAGACCTTTTGGTAAATAAATTAGGATCAGGCAGCAGAAAGGGGCAAAAGCATCTATTACACAGCACACTGGCTGTAAGATTGGTGGGATGCTAGGGTGTGGGCAAAGGTGAATGAACTGGAGCAACAATGGGCGGCTTAGTCTTGAGTTCGCTGTTAGTATGAGACCCTAAATTGTTGCATTGTTAGCGATTGCTTCTGGAGAGGTAAGAAATTGTAGCTATGGGCATGAGAAGGAATATTAATGATCCAATTTCCAGCTGGGTTCCACTCCAAGGCCTCTCTGGGTGATGTGCATTTTTAATCATAACAAAGCAGAAGGAAAGGGAGTAGCTTGCAGTGAGGCAGGTATGCGTGTGGAACCATGGTGTGCGACACTACCTTAGACCTCTGCCTGCTGCTCAGAGAAGGCTGTTACATACAGCTGCTGTGCTTGAGTACCATGACAAACTGGTCTGCATTATAGCCATAGTAAAACCTGGGTCACCTAGGAATGCATCTGTTGGAGGAGTCTGGTATTTATCTTGAATAGCCTAAACCTCTTGACTGGAGGAAATCTGAATGATTTGAATTTGACTGAAACTTCAAATCAAAACTGACCATAACCCCAAAAGGCCAACAATACAATTTCTGAATGTGAGAAAGCCTTTTCCTAACACAATGTTAATTTTGTTAACCTATTTTTTGCAGTCTTGATTATTTCTGTGCAGGGGTCTTCTTACTTCTCGTGTTTCTGGAAAGTGATTTCTCTGACTTCCAGGGGAATGCAGTCTGGCTGAGTGATATGCCCAGCAGCATGATCTTTTCAACCCTTTCAGTCTTCTACAGGAGTGTGAGAGACTTTTTGAGGTGTTTTTCATTCTGAGCTTTAAGCCAAGGAGAGTTCTGTACTGCTCTGGGAGCCCATCATTTATGGTTGAAGCAGTCAGAAGTTGGTTTTGAGTGACACAAAGCCCCACTCACTTAAGGCTGAGTACTCTGTGCTCATTTAGCTGTGGGATGTGCATTTGGGAATGTGCCAGCCACCTACCCTAACTTAACTACTGAGCTTCAAGCTCTGTGTCTCAGGACATACCCCTGCTTACTTGTCCATCTTCTGCTCTGTCCTGGTGACTGCAGCTCCTTTGTCTGTTGGCTTGAATGGCTAACAGTCACACCAGTGTTTTAGCCTCACAGTTGTCAAGTGTATGTGAGAATATGGTGCGGTAGCACAGACTATTTGTGGCAGAGGTGTCTGATAATGTCTTTGTGGCCATCTGGCAGAGGGCAAGGGGTGTTACAGGTACTCTCTCATTATGGTGTAAGAGTTCTTTCGTGTGTACTAAGGCTAGAAGTATGTATCAGCTTTCCTGTTGGTCTTAGCGACCATCAATTGCTCCCCTCTGTGTTTGTTAACCCAAAACAAGGAAGAGGGATGAAGTACTGCACTGCCTGGGCCTTGTGGTATCGTGTTCTATGTATCTGTTTGATGAAAGGTGGCTAGTTTTTAACATCCCATTGCTCTCACTCATTATTTTCAAGTAAATAAGGTGGGGTATCTGGAAGAGATGGGATAAAAAGCAGGAAATGCCTTTTCCCATATTAAAGTAGAAGCTAGTATTCTCTGAGATGATCTGTGCTGACACACCAATCAGTCACCTGTTAGTTGGGGTGATGGCATTGCTGCAGAAAGATGGGATGCTTTCTGGCAGAAAAGGAGGTTGTGGAAGAATGTAGGCACCTACAAAAACAGAGCCAGTCAAGCCACTTGTGTGTGGCCCAGCTCCTGCCAGCCGCAGTGCCAGGGGAAAGGCCAACAGCTTGCATGCTTCTGTTTTGCTTCAGAATAACAGTTATAGGATTAATATCAGAGTAGTTTCACCTCAGGAAG
This sequence comes from Oreortyx pictus, assembly GCA_036925125.1. Lineage (NCBI taxonomy): Eukaryota > Metazoa > Chordata > Aves > Galliformes > Odontophoridae > Oreortyx > Oreortyx pictus. The sequence continues at coordinate 38,369,339 of JAUPFR010000006.1, forward strand.
GGAATTCGCTGAAGTGGCTGAGAAGGGAGTGGGGAAGGGATAGGAGGAATTGCCTTTCAGTAGCTACAGTAGATGCAGCCTCTGGCATAAGTGCCCTGGTTGGAGGATGAAGCAAGGGGTTTGGACGAGTGTTCATGCAACAAGTCTGGCCCTGAGAAAGGCATGCTTCCACTTGGCAAAGCCACCTCGCTGCTGCCGGATGCCCAGCCAGCCAATACACCTCCTACGTGAAAGGCTTTGGTTTGAAGTGCTGAAAACTGCAATTCTGTGTATGTACATATGTAGGAGGATGAGGAGATTGCATGGACGGCAGTCCCCTACTATTAGGAGCATAACAAGTGAATATATACCTGAATGTAGCTCTTACAATTGCTTTTTGGGAAGATGGCTACTGTTTTCTGGGACAAGTGTTTGTTGTGCAGGCAAAACTCCCTGTGTATTTACAGCAGCAGTCTCTGTGTGTGTGGTAGGTACGTGTGTGTGCAAGTACATGCTTGTGTATGCCTTTATTTCCATGCTCCAGCTGCCTGCCTCTGATTTAAGGGCAGGTTTTATTCCCTAGCTGCCTCAGGGCTCCTCTTTTCTGATTGCATTAAAGTCTCCGTAATTCTCCCCTCATTAATGATTGGCATATTTTTACCTCTCACTAAAGGAGCTTGGAGGCAACTCCCGTGGGGCCCTGCTCGCCAAATGAAACAATTTCATCCTGCTCCAGAAACGCATTAAAAAGGGTTTGTCAGGATCTTATCGCTAGTTAGGGAAGGCTAATCAAATTACTTCTATTTATTAGCTGCTGCAGCAATGTGTCATTCCATCAAGTACAGGTACCAGGACAGGCAGGATGCACAGAGAGCTCTGTGCATCCAATGCTGCTGTCTTGTTCTGCACAACTTCGTCTCTTGCCAAGGGAGGTGCAGGGCCAAGAGAGTCCGTGAGCTCCCTGGAACAGTGCTTCTGCCACCATTTCCCACTGGGATTTTCTCTCTTCTGTCCTTCTGCCTTCGCTCATCTTTTCCAGGGTTATGTTTGAGTCCATTACTTCTGCATTTGTTTGACCTCTTCTTACTGCTACTGTTGCTATGGTCTATTTATTTTGAGTTGCTTGGTTTTGTTTTTGGTTTTTTTTCTCCCAAGTTTAACTCAGTATTAAACCAGTCCAGGAATTATTTCTTATATAATTTCTCTTTGGGTATGGGGACTTGCAGAGAAACAGTGCGAGAAAGATTGCAACAGTTTGGAAAATTGTACAGGCTTTGCTTACTGGTGGTTTCTTGGTGGCTTGTTTTTGTGTGATTTTCTTTTTTTTTGTTTAGTTTTTAATAAGGTCTGGAAAGGTAATGAAAATTAGGAGACTGGCAAAGAAAAAAACAGATTTTTATTTTTTAAATAGAGTAGGTTCCAAGGGAACTAGCTGGGACTCTGAGAAGAACACCAGCTGTTGCTGGATTGACGGTGATCACATGAGCAGGAGTGGTTTGTGGAGGTGTGAACTCAAATAAAAGCTCACTCTTTGATTCCACACATGGAATACATTTTCTGCTCATGCAAAATGCACTTATGCAGGTAACTGCATGCACTATTGTTCTTTACATGGGTTCCTAAATCCCAGGATGAGCCTGCTTCCCATGGGCACGCTCAAAGTAGGGAGTTTAAAAGTAAACTTTAGAAAATATAAAATCATTTCTGTTCATTTTCTAATTCTTTTGCCTTGAAATTGAGAGTGTTTTTATTGTTCATCTTTGGGGTAAATGCGAGTTTGCCAGTGAAAATATGCCTGTTTCCATGTAAAGCTACACATTTGGGAAAACAAAACAAAAACACAAGAATAAAACCACTTTGCTGATGTATTAGCATGAAGTGAAGTGCGTCTAAACAGACTTATGGTGATTCGTGCAGTTGCTGTACACTGTGTAAAACTTTGCTCTCTAATTTTGTGTGTGCCAAGATCTTCACCTTTGCGCAAAATCCTGAGCAAGCAGTGGAAGTGCTCTGTTCTCAAGGAGAAGAGTGTGTGAACGTAAGTGTGCACACTGTCTGGGCTTCATTTTGGGCAGAGCTGTGCTGGTTTTCAGCATTTCACAGCGTATGTACATGTGTGCACCCTCTCTTTGCTTAGAAATGATGGAGCACATAGCGGTTTCACAGTGTTCTGGTACTATAAGCAGTGATTTGTGGAGCTTGGGCAGTAGGAGAAATGCAGATGCTCCAGCTGTTACAGCTGTATGAATTCTCTGAGTGGTGTGAGTGGCTGCCAAGCTGCTGGGATCCTGGCAGCCAGTTCTGGGAATGGCAGCGTAGCAGGATGTGTGGGGCAGTGCTGCCCCAAGCAGCGAGCCACGCTCCAGCATCCTCATTATCTGCACAGTTCAAAAGGCAGTCCTGAGTGGTCCATCACGTCCCACAAAAGGCTGTATCGATTGGTCTGTCGGAGCGTTTCCTGGGGTCCTTTATATCTCTCTGCCTCGTCGTCGGTAATGAAGAGGCCAAGCGCGGGGAGAGTCAGCAGATTCCCAGCTGCTGGGATTTCTTCATCTTCTCATCAGGATTTTAATTAGACACGTCCGAGAGGGCAGCACTGTGTGAGGGCGGGCGGGAGCTTTATCAAGCAGGCCACATCTTTAATTACTGTTTACTGACAGATAACAAGGAGGGGGTGGGGGTGGCAGCGGAGATGGTTGTCGGGGGAAGCGGGGAAAGGACAGCAGTCTCCAGAGCATGTGCTCTGCGAAGAAGGCCTTTACTAGGGATTGAGTGGAGAGTGTTCCCCTTCCCCATCCTTCCACTGTGAGAGAGGTTCCTCTTGTACCTTTCCTAGGAGTCAGGAAGCATATCTAAAAGGTTGTAAGGGTTGGGGATACAAGGAATGAGAAGTAGATGTTTGGTTAGAGAAAAATGGGGTAACTGTCTCCCCTGAGCTGGCAAGATCCGCAGCTGAGCTGTCCTGTGCCTTCCCAGGCATGGACAGTCCTGGGGGTTTTCTGATACCACACAGTAAGCAACAAAATCGTGTCCTTTTTTTCTGTCTGGAATTAGCAGCCCCCTTGTCACTGTTGTTTTGTGCAGAAAAAGCCTCCTTCCATCTTTCTATGTGTCCTCAACACTAGTGGCATAGGAGCGCAGCTGGCTTTCTCTTGGTGCCCACAGACTTCCAGTGCTCTGAGCAGAACAGGATCTGGAGGATGTGCTTGGGATCAGCGAGGACTCGGTAATTGGACTGTTGTTCTTTCATTTTGCTACGCAGTAGCGAGCAGATTATAGAGCCCACATGTTATAGATTTCCTGTCATCCCTCATGAATCAAGCTCCGCTGTCTTATTTACTGTCGGCCAAGGCCTGTGAATAACATCACCAAGGGATACACTCTCACGCAGTTGTGCAAACACAGTACAGAGCAGTTGCATGTGCCTTTGAGCTGTCAGTTTGCCTCCCTCAGTACAACCCTTAGCAAGGCTGCATGGTAGGGAAGGGCCTTTCTGTCTGTGCAGGATGGCTCCTGGTCTCCCTGGGAGCTCACAGTGAGTAACACTGAAGGCAAACCTTTGTAATCCCAATAATGCAAAGTTCTGAAATGTATAACTTGATAATATTGCACCTTATGATTCCAGCCGTTCCATGTGGTCTCACTCCTGCATGCGCTAAGGATGTGGAATTCCAGTTTCCCGAGAGCTGTCTGATGTGAAATCTGGCAGCTCTGTGTGGCTTGTCAGTGCAAGGAAACTTGGTTTGTGTCCTGGGCAAAGCACTGAAAGGCAGGACCAGGAACACAGCTCTCAGCCTCATCAAAGAGGTCTGCACAGAAATTTTGTTTATCTAGTAGTGTAGTGAATGTAACAGATAATAGCTTCAATTTATCAGAAGATATTTTCTCAAGTTTCCCCAGATTTCAGCTTAATATTTTGAAAGCATGTGAGACATTAAATCCAATTTGGAGATTTGTCTTGGTGAGGGACTAACATTTTTTTTTGTAACTGCAGTGAGACGTGACTACCGAGTTAGCTGGGGTACCCTGGGAGTGAAAGCAAGGTTGCTTTGTGTGTCACAAGCCAACCTGCTAGCTGTTTCTGGTTGTAGGTGTTTGCAAAAGATTTGGCCTTCCAAGTGATAAGGTTGGAGACCTGGAGAAATAAAGTCAAAGGAACTTTGGTGCTGATTTGTTTCTGTTAAGCAGGTTAATATTTCTGTTATAGAAATCTAGCTATTAGACAAGGTCTGGGGAAAGTGTCTTCAAATTCTAAGAGGCTTTATCCAAGAGGAAGTGATTAAACTGTTGTCAGTGTCCGTTGTTGATAGAGCTGGAAGTAAATGGGCTTTGGATACAATGCAGGAGCTTTCATTTCAGTGTTACAAACTTTGCATTAGCAACAATGCAGGAGCAATAGAACAGGCTAACTGGGAAGGGCTGAGTTTTTCAGAGCCGGCTGGAAAAACATCTGTCAATGTAATGGTGCTACAGCTGATCCTCTGCAGGGACAGAAAGATGCTGCAACCAGCTGATGTGATCCTTGCCTTATTCTCTGTGACTTTAAAATGTGCATGATCTTGTGACCAGCTGATGTGGGCCTGGGATGGGTGCAGGTGCATCTATCATCAAATAAGCATTAGCGCCTGTAAGCTACCAGGAATAGGGTACCAAGAAGTGCAAGCATACTGCTGCCATCCAAATGCTAATGTATCCAACCATAGTGAGTCTTAGAAAGAGATGACAGCAGCACTCTTTCCTGCTTAAGCAATTTAATTTTTATCTTCAAATGTACTGCTATGCACAACAGAGACTACTAGTACTGTCTTACTACTAGTACTTCCTGTAAAATTTTCAGTTGTTCATACCACTGCCAAGCTTGAGTCATTACTTCCCACTTTTCTGAATCTGTGATAGATGGGTTTTGGAGAGCTTTTTGTCAAAACAGCAAATGTTCTTTTTTTGTTGTTTGTTTTGTTTTTTTTGTTGTTTTTTTCTTTAAGGAAAAATTAGGGATTATACTGTGATTTTGGCTAATGCCCTCCTTCTGTTTAAAAACAAATCAAGAATATTTCTCTTTGTAAAGCTTTAAAACTGCTTGTGTTCTAGTGGTCTGCATGATGGGCTTGTTTTTTCTGATAACTCTCAAAGATGTCACTGTGATGCTTCATGAGGGAATTTGTTTGCAGTAGAAGAAACAACAAACTGTGGAAAGGGCGTTCTAAAGGATGCTGACACAGGAACTGGAAGCTGGAGAAAGGCCAGTTATAGTCTGTGTGCACTTCTGTCAACCTGACCATGCATTTTGCACAACTCAGGTGTTAACTATGTAACTGCACTATTTCTTTGTCAGGACTCCTGCCGCATTCACTATGTGATAGGCCACCAGCTCCGACGTAAATCAGAATTGCAAAGTGAAAGAGACCGTCTGTAGGACCTCATGTCATTTGTTAGCTGTGTAGTGAGTGAGATAAAGGATGATGGGAGGGAAAGGGAAGTTCTTATTGGTGAGGCAGTTAAATTCTGATCTGGTGGTTGACTTTTTCTCTCACTATTTCTGTATGATAGTTTTCAAGTTCTTGAAGCAACTGTTGTCAAGTGGCCGTTCAGTTGTGCATTCCTTATTTTATAGGGGACCTTTGTGATCCCGAAGGACCCACTTTACAGAAGCACTGAGTGCTTATAGCTGCAAATGAAGTAAATGGGAATCCACTAACACAGCACTATAGAAATTCAGATCAGGTTGTGAGTCTCAGAATGGGCACCCAGAATTAGCAAATATCTTTCACCATGGTTCTCATTCACTCATAAAATGGGAATAAAAATACTCTCTACTTTCGTAAAGGTGTGAAAATAAACGATCTTGGGATGGTGAAACTCTTGAACAGTGTAATGATAAGTCCATAGAAAAATACATGAGAAAATGAATGAATCTCCAGAGACACGTTTGAAGAATGTGCAGTAAATAAGGCCTGGGGCCACACCAGCCATTCTGAGCAGAAAACAAGCATTTCAGGTAGCTATTTGTGGCATGGGCACAATCCTTTCAGAGCGCAATCTGAGGTGGGATCTTGCAGAAATGGTATGCTAATGTAATTAATATCTGTGAAATTGTGTGTCAATATGAAAGCTAAAAGTGTTTCTCACAAGTAAGCACAGTTTTGCCATTTTCTAAATCTTCCCTGCATTTGTAGTCTGTCTTTTTAAAAATACAGATTTTTTTTTTGTGTGTGTTTCATGGATCCTTTTGTGCTTTTAAAGAATTATGTATTATAGTATGGTGTTGTCCCAGCCTCGCCATTTGGAGGAAGAGTTGCTGTTTTGTGTAGCTGCAGATCACCTAAATGCAGATAGTCAAAACCTGCTGATCTTAAATAGCATGTAATCCACAAGTAATATCCACTGAGGTACAACACTGTATGAGTGAGAAAGTCAGATCCAACCTTGAAATTTTGCTTTGTGAACAAAAATGGCACCCAGATATTACTATTGTGAACAGTAAAGGATCTGGAGATATTTGAGATCGTAAAACCCACTGGAAGTAATTAAAAAAATAATCTTCCTATGTAGCAATATACAAGAGAGGAGAGCGTCAACAGGGCTTTGAAATGACCGTAAAGGTCTTTGCTGTAATGGGAGGAGGAAGAATGACAAGACCTGAGCTCCTAATGAAAGTATGCAGGAATGTAATGCTCAAAATATCTAATTTTAGTTAACTACATTTATGACTGATTAGGTACATTTCTGAACAAACTTATAATGATTGTAATGGTAATGGGGTAGTGTTAAAATCTACTAATTTGAGAAGTTGAATGTTAGTAGTTCTAGAACGATCAGTGTCCAAACCTAACACTGGTTACCCTTTCCATGGCACGTCTGATATTTGCTGATATTTCCAAGAGAAAATGGGACAAGAAATGGAGCTGTGACACACACCACTGGCATTTTGTTTGTGGCAAATAGAATTGTTCACTGCGAATGCCTAAGTACCTAACCATAGACTCTTTCTCTCTTATATTTCCACCTGCTCTTCTCCATTTCTCAAAATTTCAAACTGAAGGAGGATTCTTTGACTGATTTTTCTTTTTTTGTCTACCTCTCTCAGGGATGGCTGGTGTCACTCAACCAGCTGATGACTTGAAAAGCACTTGTTCCCATACGTACTGCAGGTAGTGATTCTTTCTGGAAGTGAAGTAAGCCAAACCTGTCAGATACATTTTACTATGTGTAAAAGACTGAATGGAAGTCCCTTGCTCAGTGGTTTAACTGCTCAGCTTTAACTGTTTAATCCGACAAATGTGATTTAACAAGAACAGAACAGAAAGTGATGCCAGGGTACCTGAGAGCAGGAACTCTTAGAGGATCTGTGTGTGCAGGTCCTGGCACTACTGGTAAAAAGAGAGAGAAAGGAGCAACTTAAGAAAACAGTAGCAACTACAGCAACAACAAAAAAACCAACAACAGTCTGTTCAATACTCTATGGGGTTTAGAGACCTGAAATATCAAAGTAAATTGGGGCTGGGACAAATGGAAGTTATGCCAGGCACGTCAGCAAAGTTGTTCTGTTTTACATAGGTACCTGATCTTGGAATGATTTAAACTTTTTTTTTTCTCCTGAATATCAGGGTGCAATATGACCCTTATAATTTAATCCTAACTGCCATATGTGATGCAACTCTGAAGTTCTATGCAGAAGAGAAGCTGAAGCATAAGGCAGTGTGTTCCAGGATTGTGGTTTCTGTGTGTGGGTGTCATGTCAGTCACAAGCTTCTGCTGCATGCCGGTGAGTGGAAGAAGAGAGGCTGTGGGGGTCCTGTGTTCCAAAACAATTGCTTAATTGACAAAGCCAGGCAGTGCTAATGCCTAAAAACTTGGGCATATCTGTTCTGTGAACATCATCCTGAAGCATCTGTGCATGGCAGGCATGCTGCCGTCTGAAATGAGCCTGAGAAAAAACCAAAACTGGTCTTCCCCCACCCCAGTGTGGCTGTGCAGGTGTAAGGTCAGGCCTTGGCACTGCAAAAAAAAAGACTGCATGTGCCCAGAGGGTGCAATCCTAACTGTGCGCAGGGTCAGGAGAGCTGCAGTCTCAGTCTTTATGGACTTGTCAAACAGAAAATGTTTATTTGTGGCTCTGAATTTGCAATCTTGGAAAAAAAGAGTAAAAGTGATTTAGCCTCCAGTGTGTTAGAAAAATCACATGACTGAGAAGGACACAGAGGACAGATGTGACAAAGGGCCTTACCTTGCCCGGACAGGGTGGATGTGGAAAGAGAGGAAAGGCACAGGGTAGAATTCATTATTATTTATTATTAATCTTCTAGTTCTTCCCTTGCTCGGATTCCACAGTTGTTAAAAGAAAATGCTCCTCTGGCTGTCTGGGTGAATCTGACATTAACTCTGTCTTTGAGATGGGGAGCACCCTCTGGTGGTTGAGGATAATCTGACATTTCCTGGGATTGACACCTCTCAGCCCAGCAAGCTCCTGCGATTAAACTGGATGAGTGACAGGGACTGGCTTTCTGTCACTGCTGGGATGGGTGTTTGTCGTACAAATGCTTCCTCCGAATTTCTGACCCAGGAAACCAAACTGAGCCCTCGGGAAGCCTTTTTGCCCTATGTGAACAGTGTGAGGTGTGTGTGCTGTCCCTGTCCCACTGTATGGTAGAAGCTCCAGTCTATCCTCATCCTGCTTTCTCCTGGTGCCTGGGCGGGCAGAGCACAAAAACCAGCCCAGAGCATGCTGTTCTCTGTGTCTCTCCTCTTGACCTACCTTCCAAAAGCTCTGATCTTAGATCCAAAGCTCTCCCCAGTCTCGCTCCGCTGCTTTTGCTCTGTGAAGATGCTAAAGCCAGCACAGTACAGTCCATTGCAAGGAGCACAGCAATTCAGCTCAGGTTTCCCTTCTCCTTCCCTAAGTGGATTAACAGGCTGAGGGGATCGCCTCTGCCTGCCTGACTCAATCTTCATTAGCTAACATGTTTTGCCAGATGCAGTCACATCCTGTGTTGGAGAGCTGTTTGACAGGAGTGGATTCTGGCCCCAGCCTCTTGCAAATGCTGCTGTGTCTTCAGAGAGGGTTTTCTTGACAGCATGTATCTGTGAGCTACCCTGGGAAGTAGGGACATGGGGCAGGAGTACTGCAAGGTGTGCATCCTTCCTGTACGCAGTGTTACTTTGCAGTAACAAATTTGCATTCTTTGCTGACAGAGAGTTCTGAGTCCCTGTGTAACACAGGTGCTGTACAAATGCCTGGAAATATTCTGGAGATGCACCAACATGGTTTTTTTCCACCAACAGGATCCTGTGTATATTGGATAGTCCTTGAAACTTTTTTTTAGCTCATTATCACTTCTGGTTACCCCTTCTTGGGTAACAAGCTAACAAGCTGTGTGCAAGCAACTGACCACGTCTCCTCTGCCCCTTCTCTTCTGTGTTGCTCTGTGGTAGTCGTCATTTTACAAGTGCTGCTGTTTCCACTGTTCCGAGAAGATCTTGTCTACGTGAGGAAACAGCGTACTCTAAATTGTATTGATTTTAAAACAAACCATTTAAACTACTGAACATCCAAAGCATGTATGCTCTCCTGCCAGCTTGAGGATATTTAATTTTGGCTCATTAGATACCTAAACAGGTTTAGTTTCAATAGTAATGAGAGTCTTTTGCACTGGCTTAAGTTAATCTATTTAAAATTGTACCTTGAATTATACTGCAGTAGCATTCTCGTGCAAAGTGAGCCTGCCAAGTGGGAAGGTGAACGCTGGGTGCCACGAATACCAATGCCACTGGGGGAATTCTGTGCTCAGTAGTGAGAGGAAAAGACACCTGTATGGAAGGAAACCTGTGTGTCTTTTAGCAGGAAGGAGAGGCCCCCTCCTCACTGTCAAATGGATATCAATGGGTGCAGGTTAAGCCTTGGACTTCTGCAAAACCGAGACTGTGAAAGTACAGAGCATCCTACAGAAATTACTGTGACTGAAAGATCTCAATGGGAAGTGTTTCACAGGGAAGCAAATGTTCTCCTTATGTTTTTTATAACCTGACAGTTGCAGCAGGGGAATTTGGTGTGAGAGCTCTGGGTCTACTGTGTTCCATCTCCCCTGGGGAAGCAACCCTCTCTAGAGCAGTTTCCCGTTAGGATTAAGTAGCTATCAGAACACCATTAGAAATTCTTCCCAGAGCAAGGAAGAAAGATCACATAAACGGCTGAAAATGTAATCTCTGAATGGGCTGCAAAGGAAATTCTCTTTGAGAAGCTAAATAGTACCTATTTTGTTGAAATAGAATTATTTTAATATTGTATTTTGAGGGAACAGAGATGGTGAGACCAAACCTCTTATATTTTACATGTATTTACGAGAAATCACATTGTTTTGTGTGGGGAGAAGTCTGAGAGTGAGGAACTGGCTGACACTCCCTCACTCCTGTACTTGGTGCCTAAATGATGTTGAGACTCCTTGGATCACTGAGCTTACCTTTTTGAAGATTTTCCAAACCTGTTCATGGTTTCGGAAGGTACTGCCACAGCTGGTTTTGCAGTAGTTTTAGCAGCACAATACAATGTGCTGGTTTGAGACGGGAAGTGAGAGAGAAAACCACCACTAGGGAGTATTACAATGTGTAACAGTAGAGAAGGAGCAGGCAAAAACAGGGAATGCTGAAAAAAGTGTGTCTAAAGCAGTAATTCAGCATCAGCTCCTGCCTTTTCATCTTAATCTCTGGCATCTCATTAGTAATGAATAGCAGGAGGACGTGAATTGACATAGCATTAGGCTTTACCAATGAGTTCAGCCACCATCAATGACTCTTCTAAACATTTCTGCAGTGTTATTCGTGGTTGATAGTTTCAAGCCCTGATTTTCCTTTGTGGCTTTCTGACCAATATCAGAAGAGGATAGTTGCCAGAGGTATCTGACTGGGCAGATCTGTGACTGTTTCTGCCACTCTTTTCAAGTAGTAGTGAAAGATTGGTTCTGAATAGTGGGGAGGGAATTTTATTATTTTAGGGAACAACTCTTTCATCCTCCAATTTGGGAAAACAGTAAGGAACTGTATCAGAAATACTGTTCAATATCTTGAAAACGAATTCTCCATTTAGCTTTCTGTGCTGACTCTCACAATTCAGTTATTTCCTTCTGTTTAATCTGCTGGTCCCTCCCTCCTCCATGTGTGCAGGATCTTTAGATGAGCTGTGGATACAGACTAGACTGATGTGCTTTTTGTGCAGCTAGGATCTGGTTGTGTGTAACTTCAGGGTTAGTCTATCAGCTGTGGATTAAATTGAGGGTGTCTATTGGGATTTTCAGGTCTTGGTTTTCTCATTGGAGGTCCTTCCATCAGACATGTCTGTTAAGCACTTGCTGAGTCCCTTGAGACACTTGATCTGTGTTTAAAGGGAAGCAGCTGAACCACAAGAAAAGAGAAACAGAAGTGACTATGTACTTGAGCACTGTTGGCTCTGAAGGGGTCTTACTGAAAGCTCTGCAGAGCTTGCATGGCACTGGGTGCCAGGGGCTCTCTGTGTGCTTCATCTCAGCAGAGACCTGGGTGATGTTTTTTTCTGGCCTATTCTGCTCTGGGAGATGGTTGATGTCTCCTGGATGCTCTGGACATGAATTGTATTTAACTCTCCTGAGACCTAGGCCAGGAAAACCTCAGTAGGATTCCAAGCAGCATCCTGCTCCCTACTTCTCTTAAAGCTTCCCCAGCGGATACACCTGCCCAGGGAGAACAGGAACTCCATAAATAAATAATCCCCTCTGTCTCTCCTCATCAGCCCAAACAGCTGTGATTGCTCCTGAACGCCAGGGTTGCTTTCTTCTTAATGGCTTTTAAACCAATTTCACTCTCATCTGATGACCCAGCTTCTCCTCTGATTTTTGAAAGAACAATTTCTTCTTTTAGGGAGAGGGCTTTAGTGGGTGTTTAGGTTGTGTCAAGAGTTGTGGGTGAGGTGAAATGGTAGCACTGCATGGAAAGCTGCAGAATACTGGCTCCAGTGTGCTGCTCCATGGCTTATTCTGACAAGCTTCTATGGGGTATCTCCCCAAGTACTGTAACTAGCATTGACCCTTGCCTGAGAGCACTGGGCATGAGGGATACTCATGGATGCCTCATGAATAATAGGAATTTAATATCTCTAAGAGCACACTAAGTATACTGTAATTTTGGATATGTTTTACTGTTGAAAGAGCTAACTACTGCACACAAGTATTGTGCAAAAAAGGAAAGTTGTCTTTGTGTAGCACGTACTGTGTGCACTTCTGGGCTCCGTGTTATAAAAATGATGTTAAGATGCTTGAAAGTGTCTGGAGGGCAGCAACAAAGCTGGTAAAAGGGCTGAAAGGCATGTCCTGTGAGGAGAGGCTGAGGACACCTGGCTTGTTGAGTCTGAAGAAAAGGAGACCAAGAGGTGACCTCACTGGTCTCCACAACTTCCTGAGAAGAGAAAGTGGAGAGGGAGGTGCCAGGCTCTGCTTCCTTGCCACCAATGACAAGACGTGCAGAATGGCATAAAGATGCCCCAGTGGAGGTTCAGACTGGACATAAGGAAAAACGTTCAGGTGGTTAAACACTGGAGCAGGCTTCCTAAAGAGGTTTATGTCCTGTGTCTGTCTCTGTTCAAGAGGCATTTGGATAATGCCCTTAATAATTTGCTTTAGCTTTTGGTCAGCCTGAAGTGCTAAAGCAGTTGGACTTGATGATCTCTGTGTCCCTTCCTAGTGAACTCTTCTATTCCATTTTACTGAACACCTGTCCATTTCTCCATAGAGAATAGGAAAAGGTTTGGGAACAGAAATTTGGAACGCAGACTCTGTTGCCTGTTCAGCTGACCTTCAGAATCTCATTAATGGGCATCTGACAGTTGATTAAATGTATGGGGCTTATGCTGGTGTTCTTGTGCTTTGTATATATACACCATAGTAGCTTAAAAGAAGAATTGTCTTTGTATAGCAAGCATGTAATCAAGCCTGAAGTTGCTTGGTACGTAGCCCTATGCAAACCTGAAGGTATTTATTGCTGATGGGTGTCGCCTAGGTGTGTCTATGCAGAAGCATTTTATATTTCTGGAAGAATTATTACTACCTCTGCAAGCAGGACACACGTTCTGGGCAGTAGGACAGGCAAGGCCTGTTCTGTATGTCCTTATGCTGGTGGCCAGGTGCCCGTGACACATACCAGCAAGGCCTTGTGCTGCACTGCAAATCACTGATGCCTTCCCATGATGCTTGATTAATCAGTTTGATGTTTCTCCTCATGAAATGAGCACCTAGAAACCAAGTGATATCTATGAGTGCCTTTGCCAACATCTTCTCCCTTGAAAGCCAGACAGGGTTCTCCTGAATGTCACGTCATTGTTTATGGATCTCTATTTTTGAAGAAGTGTTGGTCTCCTACCATCTTCCTTCTGTCTTGCTTCTCTCTGGCCTGAAGCAGCTGTAGGTTTAGTAAAGATGAGGTTGTATGGTTCCCAGGAAGAACCTGTAACATCAACCTCTGGAACTTATGCCTTGGCATAAAGCCTACCCTTTACTGAGTTACTAACCACATGAGTTATGAAATATTGCTAAATGTTGATAAGCAAGATCTGAAAGATGAATTAAGTTCTACTGATTTCAGCTGACTGTAAATATTTAATGGAAACTGGATATGTTCAAGAGCGGAACAAAGAAGTGGGCATAGGTAGTCCCTGATCACTACAATAAAAGTGCTCAAGAGATGAGTGAATGACCAAAACTGGATTTTCCTTTGTAAGCACGATAGAGACCAAGGGGATCTGTTGCTAGGAAGCTATAGCACAAAAGTCACCCTCAGACCACAAGGGACTGAGATTTGAGTTTGCCTTAACAATGATACTGAAAAGTAATTTTCTATAATGCTGCCACAAGAATGGCAAAGCTGGCAATGCAGAAAAGATGAAGGCATATTTGCTGAAATAGTGATGCGTGCTCGAGTCCATCAGGAAATGGCTTTTTTGCAGCCCACAACTTCCTCTGTGCCTGGGTCTCTGAGAAACTTGGAAGTCACCTCAATAGGACCTTTGCAAGGATATCTGGGGACTTGTATTTCCACACGTAAGAGTGAGTTCTATCTTATAGACTGCACGGGGCAGCTTAGTAGAAGTAGGACTGACTTAGTGAAGCTTCTCCTTACCTTTGCATGGAGAACCTCTCTTTCTGGTAATCAACATGCATCTCTTTTTTGACTGACTGCCCTCTTGATCTTTTACGCGCATACATCACATAGCTTAAGACAATGGGTTTATATGGTCCTGAATAGCCTTAAATGATGTTTAGGTCTATGTGGTATAGGTAAGGATTGGTTTTCTGGTTCTTTTTCAATTTCTTGTTTGAATGAGCACATATAACTGTGATCATTCCTGGTCTGAAGGCATAGTTTTTGAATATTAATGGCCTGTTGACAAAAGCGGTGATTTCCTACTATGTACTTTACTGCAAGTATCTGAATGAGGTACTGGGGCTCGGAAGTTAAAAGTATGTTAAGCTTGGGATACAGTCTGTTGGCAAAGCAGTCTAATGAAATAAGAGCTGAGGGTGTGATAGATCATTTCCAATTTGCTTTTGTTGAGAAAGTGAAATAAATGTTGTACAAGTAATAAATACACTCAAGAGGGAGTTGTGAAAAATGTATATTATTCAAACACAGAAGTTAGTACAGAACAGATCTTCAGAGTGGAGGTGAACTTAATTGATCCAGAGCAGAGGTTTCTTGCTGTTATTGCGCTGTTCGTGCAGCTGTCAGAAGGAAACTGGCCTTTGGCATGCCTGGTTTTAGCCAAAACCTGCAACTCCTTACTGTTAGAAACTGGAGTATTCTAGAGCTGGAGAAGGTGACCAGAAGGGCAGTTCTGATCATGTGATAATCTCTGCTTGTTTTCCATCAGGTTTCCTAAGGTCACTTGTGACCTACAGATTTGTCTCACTGTTAAACATTCCTACACAGATCCACTGTCACTGAGCTCTTCTGTATTTGGCCTGGATCATCATGTGTAGTCAATAGTCTTCTGCTGACCAGGGCTAGATGGAAGTTCTGGCAGGGAAAATAAAGCTGTTACTCTTTGTTTTCTTCATCCCATACGCTCTGGATGGAAACTTTTCACTGGTTTGCTTTATAACTGCCTATGTCACTTTCCAAAAGAACCGTGTTACCTTCACAGAGAATGCAGCTAAGAGGAAATTGCACACATACCCACTGTTTTTTGTCTCATTGTAGAATTCAGACTAAAAAGCCTGAGCCACTGAAGTTGCTTCCTTGCTGTTGCTGAGGAAAGAAATGTTATCTTGCACATGCTTAAGTTTCTGTTTCCATCACAGATTTGGAAAAATTATCTTCCATCTTCACTGTTAAGCCTGTGTTGGGTATGCTCTTTAACAGCTGTAGTTATGAAACATTTGGGTTCCTTTTAAGCCCCTCTCCTGGACTGAAACATTCAGCATTATCAGTGCACAGGTAAACATGTTTTAATTCTTTCCTTGCAGCATACCAGTAAGTAGTTGCTCTTTCTCTTGAAAAGATGGGTTTTTCTTGTGAGCAGTTCAGTGAGTAACCTGGTACAGTGAGTGCTGGGGTCCTGAAGTGGTTAGTTAGGTTGTCCAGGACTGCAGAAAGCTGCAGCAAATAGTCTCCCCACGTTAGAGAAATGAAAAAGCATTCTCAAGCATCCCCCATTCTCCTGACCTCCCACCTTGGCCTTTTGTAATAAAACACTTTAAGGTAGTGCATTCATACTGAAAGGTTGAAGCCATTTGGCTTTGTCTCATCTGACAGGATTAACTACCACGCTGGGAAAGCCATGCTTGTCATGTAAGTGGCGGCTAAGCAGAGGCAGTTTCAAAAATTTCTGATGCCACGTATTCCCTCCTTGCTCCCGGTGGTGTGCAAGCAAATAACCCAACTGCTGCCCTATGGGAACCTGGGAGTCTGGCCGGGGAAGGGTTTATTTTTGCTTTGCTGCAATTTGGGAGGAGTCCCAAAATAGCTAGTAGATGATGTATAGCTGTCAATATAAATAAAATCACTTTCCAGACAATGTCTTGGTCATGTTCTCATTGACCAGGGTGGCCCAGCTGAGGGTTACTGTAATACATCAGGGGATACAGATGAGCAACAGGTCAAAATTTGTAGCTGGGACACGGGTCTTCCAAGTCTACAGAATCAGTCTACCTCTGTAATTACCTGCCGTTTTTGAGGAACGTTGCTGACTGCTTAGTTAAACAAGAGCTAGGCAAACTCTGGCCAAAGAAGTAAGCTGGCAAAATAAGAAACTAGATAAATTGCATCATTTCTGAGAAGGGACAATAGAAGTCTATATCAAACACAATAAGCACTCCAGTAATGCAAAAAGGCATAAACCCAATCAAAACATTTCCTCTCTTGCATCTCTCATGCAAAAGAAAATTAATTTCTTACTATAAGCTCTTCAAAAATCTAGAAAACGGTATATTTTTCTCACTGTCTTTATTATTTCCTGTTTGGTATAACATGTTCTTATTCTGATGCACTGTTTTAAAATCTGTTAAAGTTAATGCAGCTGTGCCTGGCTTTTCTTTGTGTGTATGTGTAGCAGGGGTTATTAAAAGAAAACAGGAGTTAACTTGTGATTAGCAATGGAGGGACTCATCTGAAGACTCCTAATATTGTTGCATCCAAATATGGAACTGGCAAAAATTGGAGCCTAACAAAAGGTCACATTTCTAAGACAGAGAATTCTGAGGCAAAGCAGGACAGTAAGGCTTACAACGCATTCAGATATAGGCTGTGCTACAGAACTTAGAGGTTGATCTCAGGCAAGTCAACCTCTTTATTATATGATTTGACAGTCTATAGGTTGAGAATTATAACAAATGTTTCAGACTAGGTAATGCTTGAAGCATGTCTAAGGACGTTCAGATGAGCAATTATTTATATGAAAACTATTTCCTGTTTAAATAGAACTTGAGCTTTAGCAGTGATGGCAGTGATGCCTTTTAGAGCATACTGTTTGTAAAGGAGTATTTTGGGGAAAACAAAAATCAATATGGAGTTCAGTAGAGAACGACAAATTGTCTCTGGTGGAGACAGTAAACTGTTTTGTCTAAGTGTAGTAAGGGAAAGTAGAACAGAGCCCCCTGATAGAGAAGTCTGTCTTGTCCTCATGGATATCCATGTCAGACTTCTCTGTCAGAGGGCTCTGTTCTACTTTCCCTTCCTATGTGCTGATCTGGCATGGGGGAAGCAAGGGGATGTATGTGAGAGTAGTGAGTGCCCACCGGTGATTAGGAGCCTATGCTCAGAGAACCGAAGTTTCTCTTCATTGTTACTAGCTTTACAAAGTAGAGGGTTGAGGGCATGCAGCACAGGGACTTCAGCTGTACTGTTGGCCTCTGTAGTGTGAAAGAGTTATCTTCTAAATTCATCCTAATGAACCCTGTGTAACTGCTGTTCCTTTAAATTAGATGGGGGCTGGGAAAGACCTCTTGTAGTTGAGCTTCTCTTTACCCAGTAGATGAGGCAGGACTGTGTGTACACAAGACTTGTGCTCAGCTTAGCTCCCCAAAGTAGGTTTGGTTTTTGCCCTGTGCTGCACCTCATTCACTTTCTTATGAGAATACAGTAGTGGGGCCTTCATAAAAGGAAAAAAAAAAAAAATCCCCCAAAGTAACTAGATATTATCTTCTGCTGTATTTTCCTTATTCACAAAAAACTAACCTTATCAACGAGTGAAATCAGGTTTGTTTGGCAAGATTTGCAGGTTGCTCTGATATTAGTCCAAATGAAATTTCTGTCAGTCAATCAGTCATCTTCCTGGGAAGCTGAATGTTATTGCATGATAAAAGTTTTAAAAAAGGAAAAAGTTAATCCACTGAAAATTGCTTAGTCATTAAAGGATGGGAGAAAGTTTCTCAAGGAATTCTTAATCCATCATCTCTTGGAAGAGCCAGCAAAAGTACAAAAGATACGGTTTTGGGGAAGGAGTGATTGCATATCTCAGATGTAGCTGGGGCTACATCTGTGCTCTACGTTAACTCATGCAAAGTCATTGCTCCGCATTGGGATCAGGTGAGGAAACAGGACTGCCTTATAATGATCAGGCCAACAGGCAGTATTTACCTGAGGTATGCTCTGTTCAGAGGCTGCAAACAGAGTGGGCTGGGGTGTTCCTGCCCCTCTGGAGGGAGAGCAGTGCTTGCAAGGCAGGATTCAGGCAGCCACGGCTGTGCTCCTAGGAGAAGCTAGCTTTGTTGTTGTGTGTGTCGTTCTACCTTGTGTTTACCCATCTGTGGCTTTTGGATTTGACAGCCAAATCTTAGTCTTTCTAAACTTCTTGTGACACGTCTTTGCAACACACATATTGGAAGGAAGGCCACCTCTAGTCTTTGGAGGGAAGAGAATTTGGCTGAAGGTGTGAGAAGAGCTCTGCAAGCACTGTGTGCAGAGAAGATGAAGCAAAGGAAGATGAGGCCTCCTGAAATTCCCAGATCAGCCCTCAGAACTCATCCTATTCCTAGCAGAATTCAAGCTCACAGGTCAGGCCCAGCCAGGAGAAGTTATTCCTTTGCAGACTTCTGAGAAAAGAGACCAGGGCTCTGTTCAGCCCCTTTTGAGGTGGGGGAAGCTCCATTTGTTCATTTGCACTGGATCAGGAAAGATTAATGTTACATTTCTGCACTGCTTTGTAAATACCCACCTTACCCAGGCAGTTCTCTGTCAGCAGCAACCCATTTCCAGAGGACAAACCCACCATTGTACTGCTGATATCAGCTAATTCGGCCCTGTGGACCTTGTGCCAGGCGATCACATGGCTCCCTGCTTGCCTCACCTCGGCCTGGTTAAAACTTAAAATGAAGAATTAAAACATCAGCTATTGGGAGAGCAGCACCTGCCTGCCAGGCTGTCCCCACTCAGCTCTCCTGTTCACTGAGAGCCTGCAGCAGAACTAATTCTGCACAGTCAGTATGCAGACAGTGAGTGTCTTTCTATAGAAAACAGCTTTCAGTCAAAATCAGTTCACTGCAAGTGCTCTGGTTGCTCTTGAACCCTGCCCTGACCCCATGTGTTTCCTCCACTGTGTGTAGCCTCTCTTGCTATGTCAGGAATCCTCTTCATGGGGCAATCAGGTCATCAGCAGGTCCCTGTGAGCTCAGATCCCTGCAGGAAATGCACTGGTGCTTGTTTCCTCCTCCTCATCTCTGGTTGCACTAGGGTTCTCCAGCGTGGTTTGCGAGATCCCTTCCTCACAATTCTGGGTCCTGCTAAGGTTGCCTCCAGGCCCTTGTCTTCAGACTTGCTGGCAATCAAAGCATCTTAGAATTTTCACTGTGCTGATGTGTCACTTAGGAGTACAGAGGTGTATGTGTGTACAATTCCATTTCCTTTAACTCTGCTTCTAGGAAACATGTATACTTTGAACTTTGTCACCTGCAACATTCAGGTAAGCGGATTCAGCTCTACTTTTAAAACTGTGGGCGGGTTCCTGCTCTGTCTCCTGTTTCTAAACTCAGTGTTCTCAGTGGCTTCAAGCGTCTTGTATTAAGGAAGGCTGATCTGAACCCCACAGCTTGTCCATACACAGTCAGGAGATGCAGCAGGACCTAGACCAGGCTGTATAATATTTTTATTGCGTATTCCATAGTGGTTAAGATCTCTGGTAGAGAATTTGTTGAGAAAGTTGTGCTGCCTTTAGCAAAGAAGGATGGTTTGTGTTTGCTGTGGATTTGACTGTTCCTCTGTTTTTGAATATGATCGGCTTCAAGTTTCTCCTAGTATGGCTTAGCCTAAAACTTTCCTTAGGACATAGTGTTTATTGACGTGTTTACCGCTGAACCACTGTGTTTCCCTCTCTTGCTGTATAGGCCCCTCCCATCTGGAAAGTTCTCAAGGATCATCCCCTCTCCTGCTGTGTTATACTCTTGCCTCAAAATAGATTCTGTGCCTTGTATTAGGGACTATCCTTAATGCTCCAACTTTTTTTTTTTTTTTTTTTTTGCTTGACGTAGGAGAGTGAAGTTTTATTGAGTTGCGTTTATTTCCCTTTTAAAAAAAGCCTCTGTTTCTTGTTGGTGAAGGTTATTTTAGCATCAGACACTGAAACATAAAGAAGAGGTATAGGAGAGGGACGTGGGAAGTTTGCTTCGATGCCTTTTGGGAGTTCGAAGGGATGGTGTCAGTGACCAAAGAGACCCTGTAGGGCACCTGCATGTGAGACAGGCTTCCAGGACAAGGCTCTGGGCGCGCAGCTGAGGCTTGTGTGCTCGCACAGGTAGGATTCTTCAGCTGGGAATTGGTCCGCTGCTGCAGCAAGGCTGTGAGGTTGCACGGGTGTGAAAACGTGTGGGGATTGTGAAAGCCCCGTGACGGGGCAGCTGATGCATACACAGAGCTTAGAAAAAGTCTTCTGTGAGGATTGTTTTGCACTGGTTTTGATTGTGAACATTTCTGGGGGTCCGTACCTATGGGTGTGTGCTCGACAGTACGTGCTTTTATCCCGAACGTCCGATTCTGGTCTCATTGCCAGGGTTTATTCCAGCGTGCTCTCAGGCTGAAGTGACACTTGAACGGTGCTGCTTTGAAACTGGGATCGGGGGCTCGTCCGCGTGCGTGCGCTGAGGATGCGGGGCTGCGCAGGGAGCTGTCGGCGTAGCGCGGGGCTGCGGCAGCCAGCCTCGGCCTGTGCGTGCGGAGCCGGTGCGGAGCGCCGTGCCACGCGTGTGCGGACCGTGCGCGCCGCTCCCCGCCCGGTGCGCGCCCGCGGGACCAACTGCTGGCGGGGCTCCGCTCCGCGGGGTTTCCCCTAACCCTAAATAAACTCTGCGGCCGCCGCTCTCGGAGCGCGCGAGAGTCGCGGGCCGCGAGTACCGGCGCTGCGCTACTTCCGTGCCGGGGCCGCGAGCGGCGGGCGCTCGTTGCGCGTCCCAGCGCTGCCGCCACCCGGCCTGGGGCCGCCCCGGGAGCGCTGCGCCCGCGAGGCCGGAGCCGGGCCCCCCCCCCCCGGCCGTGCCTCCCCCAGCCGCGCTCCAAGCCCAGCCCCCGCGCGGGAGCCAATCGCCGCTCGCCCGTCTCCATCCATCTCCCGGTGTTAAAGCTACAGCGGGGCTCGGGGCGGCGAAATCCCCCGTGGCTGGGTCCTGCGCGCCGCCCGCCTCCCGCCGCTGCCAGTGTCCGGGCGCGGAGCGGAGCGCGGCGGTGCTGCCGGCCCGGCCCGGCCCGTCCGCCTCTCCCCTGCCGCCGGGCTCGGCCGGTTCTCTGCTGCGGCTCCACGCCCGGCGCCCGAGTTGTCCTCTTGTTGTTTCCCTTCTTTCTTTCTTTTCTTTCTCTCCTTTTAAATTTATTTATTCATTTTCTTCTCCGACCGGGAATGCTCAAAGTGGACTGATGGACATTTCCGAGCTGTGCATCTCTGACCCGCTCGGCTACCACAACCAGTGAGTGCGCCGCGTTGTGCCGCGCCGGGACCGGGCGAGCCGCGGGCGGGCGGGGACCGGCACCGCTGCCGGTGGGACGGGACGGGGCCGTGACCCGGCGCGCCTCCGCTCCGCCGCGGGGATAGGAGCGGGCGGGCGCGGGCAGGTGCCGCGGGGGAGCGCCGGGAGTCCGTGCGCGGAGCCGGCGCTTTATTTCCCCGTAACTTCTCCCTCTAACGCTTCATCTCCTAGGAACGGGCTGACGCCGAGTGCTGGCAGTCCAGCGTGCGCAGTTGTACTTTCCGTCGGTGCTAGGATTTTTTTTTTTTTTTTTTTTTATTACGTGGATTCCTAGGCGGCTGTAAGGGGATACGTGTGCAATTACAGAAGTAGATCCACTAAAATACTGTCGTGATTTTGTTGTCGTTGTTACAAAACTCGTATTTTGACCCGAAATCCTCTTCGGAAAAGGAGTCTCCCGCAGCTCGCTCTCCGGGGTGCCTGCCCGGGGAGGAGCGGAGCTGCAGGGCTGGCGGCAGCATCCCGAGCCGGGACCGCCGGCAGCGACCTCAGCACCCGCCGCTGCTCTTTGTATCCTGCGCGGAGCGGTGCCCGAGAACGCCGCGTTCAGAGCCGCGTTAACGTGTTGAATTTGGTTTGGTCCTTTTGGGGGAAGTTAGGAAACAAGGCAAAATCTTCTCAGCGTTTGCATCCAGCTCGTGGGAGTCGTTCAGTTCCATGTGCGTTTCTCCTCTCCGATAAATCTCTCCGAGTGGAGTTCCCTTTTGTGTTTTCATGTTAATCTGTGTGTCACCTACACAGGTTCTGTGGTGTCATCGGGAGGGGGCAGGGGGTAGGAGTGAGGTCATTTGCCTGTTTCATTGTGTTTGTTTTAAGAACGCATTCTATTTAGTAATATTAAAACACTTGAAACCAACCAAACCCGCAGCGATACTTACCTCTCTTTCCTCATTACAGCTGTCCTTAATCCGTCTGCCTGTCTTGCTTGCTGATATTGTCTGTCCTTACACTCATTTCTCCCTACTTTATAATCGCCTGCTTCCAGCAATTTCATTAAAATGTGACTTTATGTTGTTAATAGAAATTAAGTCTCACCTGTGTGATTTTCTTTTCCCCACTGGTGCTTCGCTTGTGGCTGCTCTGTTCTGAATTAAAAATAAACAAACAGTTCCTTAAAGGAAACATATTCTGTATGCTTCTGGGAGTCTTTTAATGTTAAGTCAAAAATAGAAAGTGCATTTACCTTCATTAAAAAAAAAAACAAAAAAAACCAAAAAAACCCACCAAAACAACAGAACTGAATGCCGCAGTCGAAAGGTAGATCATTGCCGCTTGCTGTGGTGTCTCTTAACTTCTTCCTTTTATTTGTTCTACTTTTGGAATTGCGAGAAGAAACTCCAGCAGCACGAAAGCTGTAAGAGGGGATCTGCGCGTTGGATTGCTGTCCCTGTGCTATGTCACCAGGGGCTCTCGGGCAGCTCCCAGCCCAGGAACAGTGCTGTACTGCGTTCCCAACCCTTTGGCCGTCCAGCAGGCAGGTGGAGGTGGCCCTGGGGAAGTGCTGCTGTGCCCCCGCAGCTTTACAGTAGACAGAGATCTGCTCTTTGCGTGTCGTAGTGCTCTCAGTTGAGAGGAGTGCTTGACGTGGCTGCGTGTGCCAGCTAGCTGCCATCCTAACGTTGATGAGATCGAGGGAGGGAGACCAAGAAACACCATTTCAAATATCTCACTGCTGTTGTTTTTTGTTGGTAATTAGAGGAGTGCAGTGATGAAGCAGAGAAGTGTGGCGAAGTCTGGGAAAAGTTACTGAGAGAAGGAAAAGGTGTGAGAAGCCTTAAACCATGGGAAAATTAAAGTATACGTGCAGTGTGTCAGTTATTGCTTGGGTTTATGTTCTGGTGTTGTTAGGGCTAGATTTTAGCTTGCGTTCTCGTAGCTGATGGTCAGAGTTCACACAACGTCTACTTCTTGAGTCACTTCTTCCTCCGCTGTAACGCAATTATTTATGAACGTGCGGGGTAAATACAGGTATTGTATTTGTGCCTGTATCGTTACCTGGTTGTGTGAGCGTACTGTCATTTTTGTTCTGAGTGAGTCTTCCTCTCGACTGCCAACCACTGAGAAAGATTTTTGTAGTGATTTTTCTTAAAAATAAATAAATAAATAAATAAATACAAATTTAAAAAAAAAAAGCTTTTAATAAGGTGGGCAGCGTTTGTTGTCAAATTAAACTTCAATTTGAGAGTGAATTTAAATACATTGCAGACTGCCTCTTCTTGTTTAGTTGCCTGTTAAGCTATAGGAGAAAATGGGAGGAAGGATAGAATGTGGCTGGAGAAGGAGATGTAGTCACTCAATAGGGGATCCATACAGTTACCTGGAAACTGTATTTCACCTTGGAATGATGGAGAGACGATGACCAAGGCAAAGGAGAGGAGAGGTGACTCCCTTCACCTTGGAGTGTAAGGAGAGCTTAATATTTGTAATGGACTCAAAAGTGAACAAAAATGAACAAGAGAAAGGAATTCATTATCCCTCATCACGCTCTTGAGGTTTTGGATTTGTCTCCCCGAAGCAGTGAAAGTTCCCTTTCCTCTGTCCGTGTGTGCTGGTCTGAGCGATCGCATCAGGAGCTGGGGATGTTCCGCTTGGCGGGCTGTGTGCTTTCCCTCGGCGCAGGGTCTTGCAGTAAAAGTAAGAAATACTGATTCCTGATACTGACCCTCTCTTTTTGACCCTGTGTGCCCTATGGGAGCGTACATGTTTAGTTTCTTGCACAAGAATCTGCTCTTTGGTGACCGCTTTCTACCTTTCAGTGCTGACCTTTGGGAGAATTATTCCTAGGGTAGGTGATACAGCTCTGAGGGAGAACCTTTTGCATGACTTCCAATTAGGAAACTAACAAAGGCAGTGATTTGTACCTGCGGTCCGCCTCTCAGGTGAGGTGTACAGCGAGAATAGCTTAGTTACACTGTATGGACAGTGTCTTTCTGTAGTACAGTGGGAAGGAAGCTTGCTTACGGGCACCGGGAACAGCACCCAAACAGACAAAATAGGTGATTATACTCACACGAACACCTGCGTGCATATATCAATATGTGGAGTTATATGCACGTACATAGGAACGGTCACACTGAATATCGGTGTCGTGCCTCTCTCATATGTAAACCTAATGCTGTTTCAAAGGGGGCAGCTTTACTTTTATGTATTAACTTCTTTGTCCCAGAGAATTTTTTCTGCCTAGCTATAGCTGCCATGAGAAATACTGACAGGACTGCAAAATTGCCATCTCTGTTTCTAATTAATATTCTCCATGACAGACAGAAACTGACCAAGTAACCATAATGAAGGGAAAATAAAAATCATTGGCAAGTAAGGGCATGCTGCCAGATGCTATGTCCCTTACACTGTTTCCTCTGATGTACAAGAAAGACACATGAGTCACTGATCTGATAAAAATGAAAATTATTTTGTGGGCAGAAAGGAAAAGTTGGAAGGAATATCTGATATATTTGATAGGGGGACGGAAAGGTATTACAGTGGAATTTTAAGTCAATGAAACAGCGAATTCTGGATCCTGTAGCAGAGAATTGACAGAGTTGTTGTCACTGACTCTAACGCACAGACTGAGGAAATGTGACTTAATTTGAGAGGTTACTGGAAATGTCCATATTCTGTGAATGGGAGGAAATCTGAGTCAGAGAAGCTGAATGCAGCGGTCTGGTCTGACTGTCTCTGAAAGTCTGGGGCAGGGAGGAGCTGTTAACTGGGGAGTGTGGGGAGGGAGTTACGTGCTTTATTGATGGAATAAACTGAAAAACCTCTGTAAGGGAAACAGCCCGGTTGCTGGGTTCCTGACTGAATTCCCACCACAGAATAGGGTTTTGGTGTGCTGTGCTTATTGAGCATGAGGGTGATGAGGAATTTGGTACCTTTATGATATTTGTATTAACTTTTCCCTCCTTTTCCAATTCTACTTGTAAAAGTAAAGATGGTCTAATCATTATCAATTATTGAGAAATATGGAAAGATCAATATATTTTAAAAAGTAGGATTTTTTTTTCATTGTATTGATTTGAAGTAATCGATAAATATTGCATTTAGCCTGAGAGGGGAAAGACTTTGGAGAGATTGCATCAGAGAAAGTTGCTGTGGCAGAGATTTCAAATCCCATTTTTTCCTTTTCAATGGGAACACTGCTGTATCCCCAATGCCCTTTTTGCTGCTGTTCCCCAGCCCCGTTTCGGCTCTGTTACCAGTACTCAGAATTTCTTGTCATTTGAAATATCCTGTATTTTCCCAGTAATTTTAGTTCAATAAGAAGTTCTGTGCGGTGTGTCAATGTGTCTCTTTCCCAAATTTGCCAGGTCTCAAAGGACGTAAGTGCTTTTATGGAGCTGAAGAAGGGAGAAGGGCAAAGACTTAAGCCTGAGACCAGTGGACTTCACTGTTTTTGTTATGAACACGGTAGAATTTCTTCAGAGTATGAAGTATCAAAGAGAATTTTTGAATAGAGAAAGAAATAGTAAAACTAGAAAATAGATGCTGGCAAAGCTTGGCTGTAAAAGTCAAAATCCTATCCCCAGCTTCTCCTTCTAATTCCTGCTCCTTGGATTGGGAATTGAGGGTCGTAGCAGCAGCCGGTGTTACAAGACAGCAGCTCCGCTGCAGACTGTGGAGACGGGGAAATTCTTCCCAGTAACACCTATGTTTCATTCTGTGGATCTCCTGGTGTTAACTTTACAGCCAGAACAGCACAGAATTTTTAGTTTATGCACTCAGGGGAAGGAAATGTAGCATCTGTCCGGTCCCCAGCGTTGAGCTTCCTAGGTAATGCTGCTGTAGAAACTGGGGGGTAAAAAGCAGGATCAGAGCTTCGACATAAAGCTACGAATCAGATGGGTGGTTGGTTAGTGAACGGATTTAACACAGGCGATATTAGCAGCACTAATTTTTGGTGATCCTGCTGGAGATAGGCAAATCTTTATTTCATTCTGCCCTCCCTGTATCACTTGCATTTCAGTTCTGAATGTAGTCATCCCTGCGCTGCTTACATGTGCAAAGCACTTGGTGCCTGTCATCGGGAGCAGAATTTAGTATTATTTATTGCTAATAGTTATTGATCTGATAAGTTTTACTACTTAAGAGTTAAACTGTTGCAACTTAGTCTGCATCTGTTTCATCCTTGCTGTGCTGCCTCCCCCCAGCCTTGCCCTGTCCCCTTGGAGCAGTAGCGATGCCCACAGAACGCGCCTTGCAGCTGGAGCACGGCGTGCTTTGATTCTGCCCGTGCTCGTGAGCGTGGCTGCTGGCTGTGACTGCCCAGGAGGAGAACGTGCCTGCTCAAGGTGGAACGCACTGTATAATAATATATTTGTCATGTTTGTAATTGCAAATGTAATTAGCAAACAAGCTCTGGGGGATTGAGGACTTGAAACTTTCACTGCACATCATTTGACCCTATCTTGACTGGATGGGAGCTTGTGCACTGCTGTTAACCCTTGCTGATCTTGCAAAGAAATGCTCCTTTTTGTGTGACTGCTGCTAAGTTTGCTGTTTGGTAGGTGTCTTTTGGTCCCTTATTTTTATTTTTTTGCTGTGAGCAGCTTTGTACCTACATTTGCTAATACCTTATTTTTTTGTGATGGCAAGTGCTTACGTTCCTCCTGTGGCACACGCACTAATATTTCCTCTCCTAGCACTTCTGACAGTCTGGAAAGCATTCTGCAATGCCCTTTGTGAAGAGCACCGTGTACCAATAAGTGCTTTTGCATACTGAGCTGTTCAGTGCATTCCTATCACCACAGGCAACGTTACTATTCAGTGCCCCTTGCACTTCGCAAAGACAACTTGCGAAAAGCAGGTGGCAAGCTGTTATCACACAACCTGCGATGGCTCTGTGTCCCTGCTGAGCTGGAATTTTCTTGCACTCCTTTTCTGAATCGGGGGGAGGTATGGAAATGGATAAGAAGTTCTGTTCATTTTGTGGGATCCCAGCAAATCTCTGTCTAGTCACCCTTCGCTGACTTTAGGCGTCCTACAAAGAATATTCCTGCTCCGTAAGGATTTAGCGAACAATGCAGAATCCATTCATAAAATCACAAACTTGTGTGTATGTGAAGAAGAGAGGACTCCTTTGCCTTTTCAGGCATATGTCACCTCATTTCATTTCTTTTTCTTTTTCAAAATGGGACTTAAATTGCAATCAGACGGCAATAATAGGACTGTCCTGGTTTTGGACACAGTTTTATTTATTCCTGCATTGGTGTGTATGTGAAAAGAAAGAGATTAAGTGTAGAGATAGGTAGCCATTTTCATACAATTTTTTGCCATGGCTGTAAGGACATCTCACAAATACCTCATCCTATTGCAAGCTTAGAAGGAAAATGAAATCTGTTCTAATTTGTTCTTGAAAGAGTAAGAGAAACTGATGAGAACCCTTTGCTTCAGTCCAGATTTTTCCTTTCCATTCCTGGAGATGATGTTGGATTTATCATGTGTTTAAGGGCTGTATATTTTTCTTGAATTAGAAAAGCCTGTGTTGCGGAAGACTGAAATGTGTCCGGGACCTCTACCTTAGAGTGTGCTGCGTAACAAGAGACGATTTCTCATCATAGCACCTTTTGTTTTGAATTGATTGTCTGTGTTTTACTGCAGCTGTTTTCACACGATGATTTCTTGTTGCTCTGTGTCTGCTCTCCTGAAAGGCTCCTTGCACTCATGGCGTATTTAAAAGTGTTGTTTTCTAATTTTTCCCCTTTTACTCCTGGCAATTTAAAGTTCCCTTTAATAATAACGGCCCTCAATCTCCGGTGATGGAGCCGTCATTGTGAACAATGCTGGTGAGTGTATTGTCTCGCTGTCCTTTCACTCAAGAGAAAGGTCAAAAGAACAGCTTTAAAAAAAAATGTTCAGTTCTCCTGTTATGATTTTGCATATGGAGATGCACATTTTTAGAGTGTGCAAGCACCTGGGTGAAAATAAGACAAGTATGATTTTCCATGTTGCCGCTGGTATGATTTTAAAAGCAAACTGACACGAGCAATCACAAACCAGATTTCTCACTGAGATTTACATAATTTTGTGTATTAAAAAAATACTACGTAATTATTGTGCAACAGATTTTATTTTTCTGAAGTCTTACACGTAGTTTGCTTTTATTTGGTTAGTCTGACAACTTTCTCATTCTCAGCCGTGCCATTTGTTTCCCAGCTATAAGAAAAATATACCTATCTCGGTGAGATTTTCACAGATTTGGCAGTATAAGCAGTGGGGAACGTGGAGTGTTACTGATTTCAAGGACTTGATTTCAAATTCTTTTTGGTGCCCAGAACCAGCATTAACCGGTGTACATCTTAATGTTCATTTATTTTTTAAATCAGACATCGATTTATACAGTAATTTTGAGGAGTTGCTATGTTTTTATTTTATTTCTGGACCATGTATGGCATGCAAATGCCATCTGGTTTTAAACGGTTTAGAAAGTGCGGTAGAGGAAGGAGTGAGAGATACTTAATTATTTGGAACGCAAATTCTGTTCTTCCGCAGACCTTTTTCAGATATGCAGGGTGCTGCTGCTGCATTTTGCCTCTGAGTTTGAGTCCATTTCTTTTCATTGTTATATTTCTGTTGATAGAGGTTTTTAGGTCATTTTTGTAGACTAGAGGGGTAAAGGTGCAGGGAGAGGCTGAAAACATTCTCCTGTGTAAGTAAAAGCCTTGGTGCCTATTGCCTGACACAGTTTTTGTTATCAGATTGATGGTGGTGCAGAGGTGTCTGGATGGAGCGGGGCTCTCCATGCACCCGGCTGTTGAGCAGTGACTTCCATGAAGTGCTGTGCAGCAGCAGTACAGTGTGCCCAGGGACTGGGGCAGGGAGTGGGCACAGCAGCTGGCACGTCGACACGCAGCCAGGGAAATCCCTACACGCGCGCTTGTAATACAGTGCTTGGACTTTGTGAAGGATGTTAACTTTGCTTCTTTTGGCTTCTTTTGGCCGTAACAGATTGTAGCAAATGTGACCTTTTGAAAATGATGGTTAAATGTACTGATGTGTCTGTATGTATGCGTTACTTTACATACATGATGCCAGATGCATCTCCCGTGGAATAAGGAATAATTGGCGCCAGTTGCGTAGTGGCACCAAGCACACTGTGGAGGACTAGAATTAATCCAAGTATGACAGAGACAGTTTTCTTGCATACAGAGATCTGTAAGTGCATGGACGTACATATATCAGGCTATATGAGTCCATGCTTATTTTTTTAAATAAATGTGCACAATATAAGCTAACAGAAAAAAGGTGTATGAAGTATGTAACTCATATATAGCATGTTCATTCTACACTTCATTTCACTTGAATCGTTATCTGTACAAAGTCTCCCATCTGCAAGTCTTTCTGCATGCGGTTGTATATTTGTGTGTGTAAGCATGTGAAAATGCATAAAAATTAAGGATAGGTGTGTCTGTCCTCATCACAAGGTCGTTCTGAATATTTGTTAATTAAAGTTCGTGAATCTTTTGATAGTTGTGCATGGGAGGTGTTCTGTAAAAGCAGAATGCCATCCAAATACGCTGTACGTAACGTTTATGCTAAAAAAAAAAATATTGCTACATCTCGGAATTTGTGATTTTTAATGAGAAGCAAAGATTTTCTTTAAATAAAATGCCTTGGAGAAATTTGAAGAACACTGTGCAAGGCACCGATCCAGCTATAAAGATAAAGCTGAGCTCCTGTGGCATAACCAGAAAAGTCAGGTGTTTGGAATTTTGTTCGTTTAATTTTTGCTTATTTTGGAAACTTTTTTTTTTTTCTTTAGTGTTTTTGTTTTTGCAAGACACAGAGTGTAGTTTGTTTCCCTCGTGGAGTCCTTTGCTTTGGAAGCTGTTTGATGATGCGATGTGCTTCGTGTTTTGTATTTTTTTTTTCAATACCCACCGTGTTTCTGATCATTCTCTTTCTATTCCTTTGGATGTATTTTTTAGATTAAAACAGACCAGTTGCTGTTCTTCTAGCAGTCATAGTTAGGGAGCTGTCACTGCAGAAGAAGCCCTAACTCGTTAATAATACAGACCGTCTCTGTAAGAATTTCCTCACTTGAGATCATGTTTTAACATGGACTTTTAAAAGTATCAATCAATTCTGAAGACATTTGTAATAGTGTATTTATGAAAGAAAAAACAAAAGCTCATGCAGTACACTGATGTGATATTTGCACGCGTTTTAATGCACTCATATCCCTTAGAATTTTTGCCCAGGCGTTTAGGGAAAAACAGATGCAGCTTCTTCCCCTTTGCTATTTGTTGAAAGAACTGAAAATACCTGCTTTTGGATGCTCTGCTATTTTAGCATACTGTTTCTTAGCCTCGATCCCTGCAAAATGTTATACATTCAATTCTCCTGTTGGAGCTAGAGTTAAAAATTAATTCATGAATAATAAAAACCAATCAGTCTTGTTGAGTTTAAGAAGGATTAGAAGAAGGGTTTTTGTACAGAAGCAGTTATATATCTTGGTGCTGATATTGTTGGACTAATAGATATTGTACTAGCTCCTGTTAGTTATCTGATAAAGGTAGCTGATTTGCAAATAGGATTGTTATCCCGATGAATAACGAGTCTAATACTGGATGGATTAAAAGAGGCTGGGCGGTTGGTGTCTATTATAAGTTCTCAACCCCCTCTCAGGAGATAATTTATAATTTATTTGATTCAGAAAAGTGTAGATTGAAAAGGAACCAGGTAAATACTGTACAGGAACGTTTTGTGATGCTTTCCTATGGTTGACATTTTAAAGGAAGGCACCAGTATGCTTCAGCTTGCCTCTGGTTAGGTGACTGTAGCGTGGCATTAGGTACAAACATCAGGCTGTTCTGTGCTGGAAGCAGGTAACTGATGCAAAGTGGGCGCGGGAAAACTCATTATTTCCTTGAGACAGAGGAAGAATTTGCAGCCAAATTTTTCTGATGCAGAACCCAACCCTGTTCTTGCAAAAACTGCTGTGCAACATGTACGTGGGGAAGCAGAGGGATGAAGACTTCATTAGCTCTGAAATGCTTTTTAGGAAAAAAGTTAGAGGTTAAGGGAAGTTAGAAATTAGGGGGATATCTGGGGAGAGAAGTGAGAGGCCAGTGGGCAAGAGGAGGTCTGTATGAATCCTTTCAAATATCTGCTCCAGAAGAACTTCCCAGGACTACACAGAGTCTTGGTGGGAGAAGCATCTTGAAGTGACGATTCCAGCTCCCATTAGAGAAGTTTGCTGTCGCACTGAAGAGCCGCAGCATCTCTGTCTTTCAGCTGTTGTGGGGAAATGTGCAAACACGGGATCCTTGGGAGGTTAATAACACTGATATGCAGCCTGCAGGTGACTTGCCTGTTAGATTTGGGTAGAAATAAGGGCGGCATAGATAGAAATGTCCTTTGTTTGGAAGGAGAATAGTTTGGTTTTCCTCAGTGAAGGATGGCTAGAGGCTTTACCTTCACCTGCCCGCAGCTGCAGTGCAGGTAGGAGCTGGCAGAGCTCAGCAGCCATGTGCAGGGCCCCACCAACAGTGCTGCACATTGCTGCTTGGGGGCTGTGGGGCTGTCTGGGACCAACCATCACACCTTTCATTTCACAGCCTGGCTCTTTAGAAACAGACTATTTTGTCCTCTAGAAAGTATGTGCAGGTTTCTCCTGGGCACCTTGGTGCTGCTCTTATTGCTGCGTTAAGAGAGTGTTGCCATCTTTGTGGACTTTTTGAAGCCTCTAAGGAGACTTTGCAACATCCCCCACAGGTCATACCCAGCAAACTCCATTCCTCATCCTGCTAGTGCAATGTTTGGAAGCTGTCACCGTGTCCACTGAGGGGCAGTTCCTCTGGCTATGGATATCTCATTGAAAATAAGCTTGATTAGGATAGGAAAAACTTAGTTTCCCGTCGTAGTCCCATGTAGCCTTTGAGAAATACATAACTGTCTTTATGAGCATCTTTCATATGCTTGCTTCTTTTGGTGTATTTGTTTCCCAAATTAAGCAATCTCATGATTTTCCTCATGTTTGAGTCTATCAAACTGTTTTCTGGTGTCGTAAAATACCTAGTTCACCTGTCTGTCCCTAATAATGTGGCATCTAGACAATTTAGATTCATTGAGGTTAAGCCTGTGTGAAGAAGTATTCCCTACTTGACTCATGGACAGTGTGTTGTGATGCATCTTGTGTAGGTAATGGGCAGATGGGAGAATAACTGTGTCATTGGGATCTGAATTGTGGGGCTACTGCACCCTGTGATGAGAATACGCAGTTGGAGCATTGGCTTGAAATTCATAACCAGTTCATTGAGAACATCAGTTGCGTCTCATCAGGAGACACAGGAATTTAGGTGGCTAATTTCTCATTTAGTGTAGAATATACCTTGTCTGCATTAAATATTATTAGTATCACCATACTTGTTTGAAATAGTCTCTTTATCTTTTTCTTAACCAGTAGCTGACTAAACATGATTATTTTCTTAATAGGATAAATGAATAGCAGTGTGCAACTATTAAGTGCAGATTTTACAGAAAGCAATCCATTTATTTTTGGGTTGCCTTGTTTTTACCTCTGTCCCTAGTCCTCAGTGTCTCTTGTTTCTTCTGATACAATGATATTGGAGTGGTCTCGCTGCATCTTTGGTACATCACCAGTGTGAGAGTTAGGATAAAGGTTTGCCACTTTCATGATGTGAAGGCATGGGAAAAAAAAAAGAAAACACCTTTGATATCATAGAGAAGAATCTTCAGGGAGGAAGCCATATTAAAATAACTTAGACAATGATAGAAAACCTTCTGCCTGTAATGGCCTGCCTTCCAGGAGCAACTTCTGTGCTCACTTGTTCTGTTTCACTCGCAGCAATAGGTAATTTATATCAGGTTACTTCATCATCTGAAAGCAACTAACAACCATGAAATATTGTCAGTGTTGTTGAAGGAAGGGACCAGTGTTAAAAATTTATATGGGAAAGTAGACAAGCAGAAGCCACAAGATGAAGCCGTCTACAAGCTTCAAGCATGTTTAGGAACTTACTTTTAAAACTGTCTTCTAAGGTACTTTGGATCTGAATTGGCTGTCATTTATATTTGAGAAAATGACAAGTAACTGTCAAAATCAGGTGGCATATAGAATTTTAAAACTGGCACAGTGTTAATATTAGGCCATTCAACTCAACATCGCAGTAGGGGAAGATGTACCTGGAACTGATGTAAGAGATTGTTTATTTTCCCCTTCAATACAATAAAACCCTAAAGCTTTGTATGGGGAGTCATTTTCCTTATCTAAAACTCTGCCAGGTGCTGCTAGTGCCTCAGATCACTGGCTACTTCCTTCAGAGTTCAAGTTTCGTGCTTTTAATGCATGAAATTATTCTTTCAGCCCTTTGGGAATAATTTGGAGTATGTTGGGGAAGGCTACATAGTGGTAATTGGGGAGCAGTTTGATGCATTGCTGAAATGCACAGAGGACAAAATGCCAAATGAGGTGTGAGAGGAGGTGAAGTGTGAACCCGCTGAAGTTGCAAAGAATATTACTGGGATAAAAACACGGCAGAGAAGAGTAAAGCAGATCTCCAAAGAAGCATTCCGACATGTGGAGAATTCCAGAGAGTTCCAGATGAGAATGTCCTTGCCAAATTTGTGAGGATGAACCCTATGAAGAAGAAGGCCTATGCAGAGGAAAAAGGAGACTAGGACAAGAGAACCGTGGAGCTCTGAATCTTGTTTTAAGCTCCTTTTAAAATGTGTATATAAATGCTTTCAAACTGAACAGCAATTACATCTTTATAGCAGTAGAGAAAATCAAGAAATAATGGAAGGGAAATGTAACAAGCTGTGCCTTAAGCAAAATCTCCCTGATATTCCCCTGTGGATAGGAAATATAAATTTATCACCATCTGATTCTGTAGCATTGTTGAACATCTGATGCTGCTAGGAAATGTGTAAAGCAATGCCAGGCGGTGTTCTGCTGCTCTAGACAGAAGATCCAAAGGAGAGTTGATGGTGCAGGGTGATCTTGAGCATTCTGGGTTGTAAACAGTATCCTTCTGCTTGTGAGCTAAGTTTGACTGGAGATGGTAAGCTGGAGGAGAGAAAAGCAAGGGTAACACCTGTGTCATGAAGGTTGAACTCTCACTGTGAGTGAGCAATGGTGAACAAAAAGCCCGGGACAGCAGTCGCTGTGTCTTGCTTTGACTAAGGTTTCTGACTGCAGCATAGCGGGAAAAATCTGTTTTTCACCACTTTTCTCATTTAAATTACTGAACATGCACTGAAAATATGGAACCATTTCTTCCTGTAGAAAGCTGGAATTTGAATCCAGGAGTTTTAATGGAAGGGGAGATGACAGAGAAAACATTTTCTAGCGTATGCATAGGTTTGTTCTGCTAAAATGGAGTGAGGATTTGCCTAAAAATTGGGATCAAACCTTGCAAAACTACTGCTGTGTTTCTCTCAGTTTTTTAATTCAACAGGCATTGTGTGACCATTTGACTGGAAACAGGCTTTCCTTCAAATCTGTGGACTCTCTTGCTTTGTCTCTCTGCCACAAAGAGAAAGTGTCGGCAGTGTCCTTGTGAGGCGAGGAAGGGGCACACATGTAAAGACTGCCCGCGCCAGCACACAGGGTCCCTCCCACCTGAGCCCTTCAGTGTCCTCTGTTGCTGGCTGAGAGCAGAGCCTGCTGCCTGCACCCACTGCAGGGAACCTGAGAGCTGGGTGGTGCAAGGGACAAACTGTACAGGGTGGAGAAAAGAGGAATAGGGCAGCAGGATCTTCCAGAGGGCAGAGCAACTTCGAAATGGTGCTTTTGACATTGGAAAGAGCTGCTGTGTGTAATGTCATGGGGCCTGAGGAAAGCGAACTGTTCCCGTGGGATGAGGAGATTTATTACAGTGTATTTAGCATCCCTGCAACTACAGAAGGAAGATGCACATCAGCAGCTGCTAGGAGGCCTGTGTCGCTCTTCTGCTCTAAAGGAGCAGAGAAGGCAGGAGCGGTGCAGCACAGTGGGGTGGGGTGAGAGGCTTGTGCAACCTTTGGGGTGAATTAGAGCAACGCTGACTTAGTGTGAGAGGAGGAACAGCTCAGCCGAACTTTTCAGTGCGACAGAAATATTACAATAAAACAGGGAGAAAAAACTCACGTTCAACAAGCTGGAAAAGGAGGAGACTGAGGACTGCAACCAATTTGTAAAGATTTTTCTGGCTCGTTCCACGGGCTGTTGCTGGTTTTAAGTCTCAGTGCTGTGCTGCGAGATTACTGGGCACTACCTGTTGCCTTCCTGCTCAATGGTGCTTTGGTGAGGTGAACTGAACAGCATTTGTTATAATTTTAACGGGCAGGGAGCAAAATAGGGGCTGGAGAGGAGAGTCTAGTGTCTCAGTTTAGTTTTAGTAAAGCTAATCTGTGATATTGCCTGAACAGGATTGTTGCTCGTCTCCTCTTTATTTAGAGATTTAGGCGCAAAGTGAAAGACCTTCACAAGAAATAGGGAGAAAGAAGGTGAATCCTGTTTCCATGCAGAAATGCTGTACCTCTGTGAGACGTGTCCTTTGCTGGATGTGTGCTGTCACAATCCCTTACCCCTTGGAAGGGCAAGGACACAGCTTTTGCCTCTAGATGCCTCGATGGAGTAAATATTGTTGTGTGGCCAAAGGGACCTGCTAGCCTCCAGGAGACACCAACCAGCAGCACTCAGAAAAATTAACAGCAGTAAAAGTACATTATGCAGTTCATCAATCTTTTGTTTTCAACACCGAAGCAATGCTGCTTGGGGCACGTGGGTTATGGCAGGGTCAGCACTTTCATTAGGAGATCTCTGGTTCCTTACCCTCAGCCGTCCCAGGAGTGTGGCAGCATGGCTCCTGGCAGTGGGTGCAGTGCAGCCGGCCTAGGCAGCGTGCAGCTGAGAGCAGCCCTTCTCCTCCAGGCAGCAGGAAAAACCAGAGGCCGTTAGGTACGAGTGAAAAAATTATAAGTTTCCTCAGTGTCAGCACAGGCCGGTTCTGGTTTTAAAAATGAAATATGGCAGCTAATTAATCTAGATCACAGCTTAATCGCCTGTGGTGGGTTTAAAAAAAAAACATTTTTGTGTGAACTTAGCACTCATGAAAGCGTGAGGCTGATATTACTGCAACGACCGAAGCACTGCTCGGGTAAGCTGCCTCCCGCTGGTTCTGCTCATGCCGCTCTGCAGTGGCCAGCATGAGCTGCTGCTGTCCCCTCTGGATCTGGCCATATATCCATCTCTCTGTGCAACCCCACAAACCCAGTGTGTGCTGCGCTCTTCTCAGCTGCATTCAGGCTTGTAGTCACAGAGCAGCAGTTTGAAGTTTCCCCAAGGACAACATCAGGAATGTCTCTTCCCAGGACTGGTCTGTGGCATTGTCACCTGCTACGAGATGTGTGTTCTGAGATGTGGTACTTCCCTGCAGACTGGTGTGAGTAGGGAAAGCAGTGAGGAGGCACCAAGGCAGAGAGATCAGAAAACCAAAAGAATAAAGGCTTTAGTGAGCTGCTCTGTCAGGGCTTCCAGTAGTGCAGATCTTGCAGAGGGATGTGTTGCGGGTGCTGGCTGTGAGGCAGTGTCAACCAGACCAGCGGCTGAGGTGAGGGGTGGCATGGAGGAAGGCAGGTGCCTGTTGGAAAGATGCTCAAAACAGATGGGCCGGGCTGCTGTGGTGTTGCATGTGATGGATCACCGAAAGAGCCAGCATGATCTGAGGAGAGACTGTCTATTAAATTTTGTGGAATGGCTTAAAAATAATCCATCAGCAAAGTGACTGCTCTGTTCAGTCAACTTTTCCAGTCGGAAAAATTATTACTTATTTTCTGTTACAGTTTCAACAGGACACAATTCTCCTTTCAGTTCTTGGACCCAGGCTGTAAGCATTAGGCGTCAGAGACAGATGAGTGGAACAGTTCCTTGCTGTACATGCCATTTTGAGTAGCAGCTTAAGTCCTGGTGGTTGAAAGGTGCTGCACGTTGCTCCTTACTGTAAATCATCATTTTA
Source organism: Oreortyx pictus (assembly GCA_036925125.1). Classification (NCBI taxonomy): domain Eukaryota; kingdom Metazoa; phylum Chordata; class Aves; order Galliformes; family Odontophoridae; genus Oreortyx; species Oreortyx pictus. The sequence goes on from JAUPFR010000006.1 coordinate 38,406,738, forward strand.
AAAATATTTTTTTGCAGTGACCTAAGTGGATCAAAAAGGGAGTCTTCAATTTTGTGAGGTAATAACTGTATCCTAGGTGAAATAAAATAGAAAGCCAAAAGCTTTAAGCAAGAATAGGTTGTTAATATTAATAAAACAGGGTAGTGCAGTTTTATGTCTCTAACCTTCAGCGATTATACTGACCTATGTAGGAGCTTATAGTTGGTGCTTAATTTGAATAAAAACATTATTTCTTATTCTGTCATGTAGATGTATTGAGAAGACGGAGCAGTCATATTTACTGGGGGGCAGTGAGGTCAGAGGGCAGTAGAGATCCGAAGAGCATGGCTCCCACTTGGTCAGCGTTGTGACCACTGAGGAAAGTCCTGCCCCAGCATAGCAGCTGGGGAACAGCCACATGATTTTCAACCTGAAAACACAGTACTGATAAGTTGAATTTTACTGTGTAAAATATGATACACAAAGACACTGTGGCTGAGAGCCTAATAAGCAATTTTGGAAAAATTGTGAAATACGTGTGACGAGGTTAAAAACTCAGAGAAATGACAAAGAGTTCACAGCTCTGTAGGATGAGTTGTCCTTTAAAAAAAAAAAAAGTTGCACTCATCAAAGGGTACTTTAGAATGATTTGAGATACGTATGCGTCTGTTGGATCAGAAACAAGGAGATTCTGATTTGTCCTCTTCAATTTACCTTTGCTATTATGCAGCATTTGTCCCCACAGCCTCTCAAATCTAGCTGTTTAGTCTGAGGAAGAGTAATATGTACATGAAATTTTTGAATACCTGTGATGCGTTCTCACAAAACAGGACTTTGAGTACCCTGTGGGCACACAATTAACTGTTTCATTTTAATTCAGCCCAGTGGGAAGGGGTCAGGGTCTCTCTCTCTCTTTGAAATTGCTTTGTAAGGAAGGTGGTTAGTTAGCATCAGCTGAGCATCTGCTATTGAGGTACACTGAATAATCACCCGATGCCGTTCTGGATTAGAAGAGGAGAGAGAAATCAGACAGAGCTATAGGCACCAATGATTAGCTTTACTGCATCCTGGGAATGTATGGACAAAGCAGCATTTATTTGGCTCTCCCAGTTTTAATTTCCATGGTTCTCCACAAGGCACCCAGCGATCTTGGAGGGAAATGGCTGGACCTGTTATCTCCCTGTTTTCTTTCTTTATGTTGAAATTGTTTCCTTTTTGTTTCCCTTCGTTCGTGATTTTGGGTCATGGAAAAAAGCGAGCATCCCTGAAGATGGCAGCACAGACTCCCCAAACCTAGCTGCGGTGCTCACTGAGAGCAGAGTTGATGCTTTCTGGCCTGATAGAGGGATCCCTTCCCTGTTTCCTTCCTTCTACAGGCACTCAGGATGTTTCTGCTTTTGAAAGCTACATTTTACTATCTGGTTCATGTTCCCAGCAGGTGGGAATTCTCTCTAGGACAGTTTTTTTTTGTTTTGTTTTTTGTTTTATATATTTCTTATTTATTTCTCAAGGAGAAGGTAAAACTGTAACTTGAGGAAATTGATGTATTTTTCTTGCTGTGCTGAAATTAGTTGTCCTGGCATAGTTTTCTTTTCTGAGTGAAAATGATCTTTTTCTTAAAATAAATTAAAAAAAAAAAAATGTAAGCAAACATTTCATGAAGGAACAAAAAAATCCTGAAAACTCTTTAGGTGTACTTTTTGCATGAGTTTTGGTGCAAATTTTAAAGATTTTGTGATGAGTGGTCATTATTGTTGTTGGTTTTTATTAAAAAGCAATCTCATTTTCTGTGGTATTCTGTCCCTACCAATAAATTAAATATACTCCATGCTCTTGGAAGCATGCAGAGTAACTGTTCTGATTTTGCTCTTCTCCTGCCTTCTGTTTTCATAAGGAAGTTGAATGTTTTAAATCTGGGCTTGGGATCAAAGCCCAGTTCCCAGCTCTTCTGTAAGTTTCTTAAGTGAGCTGAGCAAAGACTTAAGTCTCTGATTCTTTCCTCCACTGGTAAGTTGTGGATTGAATATCTCCTTTCTTTAATCTGTTTCTGGAATCTTAAGTTCTTATGGGAAGATACTTTCATGAGACAAACACTTTGGGTCTGTGCAACATTTTTTTAATGACAATAATGCTTTTAATAATAAAGCCAGCCCTGTCACCATCACACAAATCAGCTTGTTCTCCATTTTTGCTTTAGTGGAAAGAAATTCCTGAAGATGAGTGCTGCATACCAAGTCCTTTAGCTTGAACCTCTATGGTCTAGATGAAATCTTATGTGCTGCACAAGTGTATCTGTTCTACCTTGATATAGGTCAGAGAAAGATGGGGAGCATTCCTGCTCATTTGAGGCTGAATGGCAAAGAAGCCTTTGCTTCTTTTTCAAGCAGGCCCCTATATTTACGTATATAAATGTATGCAGTCCTGATTTTCACACTCAGATATGGAGATAAGCTCATTCTGATGTCTGGAAAATATCTTCCTTTGAGAGCAGGTCCTTGTGTATTGCACTGTATGCGTAAGCATTAATTTCAGAGACCTTCTTGCCCTGGCAGCATCTATATTGTGTTGTCCATGCCCTGCATCTATTCATGCTCTGCGCCAAAGACAAAGGACGCAGTGTTTTTCTTGCTTCTGCTGCTTACCTGTTGACAGTCTCCTTTTGACACAGATCTGCTGCAAACCGATCCAGATTGGCTTTGATTTACAGTTAGCAGAACGTGGTGTTTTTGTTTGTTTGTTTTTGTTTTGTTTTTTTTTTTCTTTTCTGCAGCCTTTTTGAGTCTTTGGAGTTTTTGTGGGTTCTTTTGTACCCCGTCTTCCAGTTATTCCTACCTTTCTGGCTTGGCTCTGACTCTTTTCTGAAACCTGGGGCTTCCCAGGACTTCATTATTTGCCTTTTTTTGTCTGCTTTAAGATTCATTTCTGCCCGCTACTCAGCCAGGCCTCTCCCTTAATCTGCCTCAGACTGGATGAGTTGAAGCTTTAGAAGTCTACCAATGTGAATGCTATGTGCCTCTGCTATTCTTAGGAGCCTGTAACTTGAGGAAAGGCAGTGGTGGTGAGTTAATTACTTCCCAGGTCAGTAACTGTGGCAAAGCTATGCCTCAAAGTTGACCTCTTGCCACCATCAGCAGCACCTAACTTGGTTGTGACAGGATGTCATTCAACAGCCTTCACTCAATTCTTGGAAGATGGGATCATACATCATTGATAGCAAGAACGTCTCCTAGAGAGAAGTGCACGTGGACGATACCTCAGAGCTCCTAAGGCTAGCTTGTTGCTGGCTCTGCTTCCCTTTCTTTATGTTTCACTGAGCAAGTTTATGAAGAAGAAGAAAAGTTTCAGGTAGGGTGTGGAGCAGAGTTTTGGTTGTATCTCTCGCAGTACAATTGATTCTGGGATTGTGTTTTTTGAAGTTTGAGCCAGGTCTGTGTTTGAAAGATACGTGTAATATCTTGAAAATGCCATGAACAATGTAAACAAAAGTAAGATTTATTGAAAGAAGAGCAATGAAGATGGAGAAAGGAGGATACTGTTAGTCTTGCATGATGAGAGGCCTCATCATTGTGGTTTTGTTTCTTAGGAGGAAAGAAAATTCAGCCCTTGCAGTACAGCAGTAGTCCCTCAGCCCTGAGAGTATCGATGTGCCTATCGTACTTCGGATAAGGAGGATAAATCAAGCAAAAAAGCCCTGAGCTTCATCCTAGTTCTGCTAAGCCATGGGACAGTTTGCTGCCATGGTATCATATATAAGGTAACCCTTTCCCATCTGAGGAATTATCCCCTTTCTCCCAGCTGGGTGCTTGTGTTGCTGAGTACATTGCTGCCAGAATGCTGTCTGCGACACAGCAGATCAGTGGGCACAGACCCGAGTCCCCTCTCCTCTTGGAGATTGATATGGTGTTGGAGTGTGGTGCTGGGGCTGGCATTGCCTGCTCCTTTTAGGTCTGGTGTTGATCAGCTGCAGCCTGCAGGTGGAAGTGGAGCAGTGATGCTCTGCAACCTCGATAACCCATCCTCGGGAGTCTGCCAGTGTTATGGGGCTCCTGCTGCCACCTTAGCCAACAGAGCCATTTCATTAGGCTGTAAAGGTTAATTGCATTGAAAACTGGCATTGTCCTCAGCACATGAATGTTATAAAACTCCACAGTGGTATGAGGCCTGAAGCTGTCTCAGGGAGAGCAGAGCCCATCTAAGCTCTGAGAAACTGTTCTGTGCTAATAGCGTGACAGAGCTCAAGCTCTTGGAAAATTGTTGCTGTTGGGGTTTTCTCTGCTGCAGGAGGGCTCTGGTGTCCTTGCAAGCTCTAGGAGCTGTTGGCTGTCCAACAATCACAAGGAAGGATCACTTTTTTCAAGGCTGGCCCTCTGAAAGTTCAAGTGGTCTCTTCCAGTGTGTTGTTAGGCTAGTGTGTATGTTAGCTAGTCAGAGAAGCATATTTCTGTTTGATGTATTTTTGTCGATATTTTATCGGGAGTTTCTGCTGTACAGGCAGAGTTTCAAAAATGAAGATGATCTTGAGCACCTGGGAACTTTTAAGGATCTTAGAAGCATTTTCTTCTCGTAGCTAAAGAGGATTTTCTATTTTTGATGGGAATGCTGTAAAGACACAGGTTTTCTGCTACCATAGCATGTCTGCTCATTCTTTTTTTAGAAGCAGCATCTTAGAAAGTGAGTAGCTACAAAGACTGGTAACGAGTTCTGAGGTATGGCTTTGTTGTGTGTGTGAAATATTTTGAGGTGCTTTTACTGAAAATATTAAAGCAAAGCAGCAAATTACTTCCCAGTCTGACACACTTTGCAAAAACAGTCTTTGGTTTGCTTTTCTGTCTCTTGGTGACCAAGCAACCACTGGGATGTGTTAAATCACCAATTTCAGCTCCTGTAATGAACTCTTTTCTTCTGCCTTACCTTCAAAGTCACCATCTGTGGGCAGTCTTGCCCAACATTTTTTTTCATATATTATCTTGCTCTTGCTTTTCTGTGTTCTACATTTCAATTCACAGAGTTGGCTTCAGAGAACAGAACTTGATGCCACACATGAGACTTTCCACTGCTAACCACAGATACATGAGGTCAGAAGGATGTGAAGATACCAGGTGTGCACAGCTACTGCTCACAGGAGAGCCCCTTGCCATACAGTGACTCTCACATCTCTGCAGATGGCTGCTGTGGCATCCCAGTTACATGCACCAACCAGCGTGGCAGTGCCTCGCATCGTGTATGTGATTGCAGGGCAGCTGCACTGAAGTAGGAGCTCTAATTGAACCTGAGCAGCTGATTACTCACCTTGCCCACTGCTTGTAGGCTTATGGAAAAGGCCTGAAAGGATCTGCGTGCTTTCAGTATGTCTAATTCCTAGCACATATAAGGGCATTGTAGCACCCATGTCCTCTGCCCTCTGTGAAGGAGCCTTCTGCTGCAGCTTGACAGTGAGTGAAAGAAAGGACTTAAGGGTCTGAAGGAGGAAAACAACAGAGAAGGGTGGGAGGGAACATCATGGGTTTAGGAGAGCGGCTCTGTGTTGTGAGGTGCTCTTTGAGTGTGCGCTGGGTTCCCAGTGGGAAGGGTGCAGTGAAGAGCTTTCTCTTTAATACAGTGAGCGTTTTATCTCCGCAGACTTCTTGCAGACTTAGTTTAAAGATCTTAGCTCAATACCATTAGTGTATCTCTGCTGAAGGCCCTTTATAAAATTGATTAGAAAGTGGGCTTTTGCATGTGTGTGTGTGGGCTCTAATCTGATTTGAGTCCGAGATGGTATCTTTAATTCAGTGCATCGTGGCGACTAACTCACGAACTTCACCGAGAGTCAGGGCCCCTAATTTGGTTTGAGAATACATTAGCAAAACGAGCTCAGAAGACCCATTTTCAGGGAGAGGGGGAGGGGATGTTTTTGGGGGGGCTTGAGGGAGGATAGGAGGAATTGACTTGACAGAGAAGAGTCGTGGATTTAAACAAGATCCTGGGCACGATATTCCTGCAGTGGTTCCCAGGAAGAAAAGGAGGAGAGCGAGTGCAATTGATTGATTTCTGGTCTTGCACAAACTGGGGAGAGCAAAGTGAACATCAAGGCAAGCTTAACCCTTTCTTCTCACACAAAGAGAGAATACAGGGTGCTGACTATTCAGCACTGTTTCTCCTGTTCCTACCTGCTGCTGTGTGGGCTGATGTATAAAGCAGATGCTAACATTGCAGAATTAAGGTACTCTTCTGTTCTGGTAGATGATCCACGTTGTCAAAACTTTTCCAGACTGATCTGACTCAAAGAAAAGCATTAAACTATATCTCTCTTCTCCCTTTCTGAAATGGAAAGGGAAAAAAGAAATGGAAATAAGTAGACCAGTGCACCTGGTATTTGCCGTGGGACACTGAAAGCAGTAATTTGCTTCAGGTAATGAGGAAAAGTCTGCCCCAGGGATAGTTAGACTAAGCAGAGTAGAGATATACCTCCACTACTTGCTCCCCTTTGCTCCTCTTTGTTCCTCTAAGATGTGTCCTGGGGAGTTGTGTAGCATTCTGTATCATCCAGAAGTTCTGAGGAAACTGAATTCTCAAGATTCTGCTCTGCACCCTTTACATAAAGGATTATGTAAGAAATTCCTAAAGTTAATGGGGAAATAACAGATTCTGTTGATGCTATGGAAATACACATGATAGAAGTAAATATTTAATTTGAAAATGTAATTAGTAAGTTGTTAGAAAATGTTTGCTGTGGTAATTCAGCTGTTCTACAGCTGAGGTTTTGCATGCACAGATGTTAAAGAGCTCCAAGCTCTGCCTCCTTCAGTAGCAACAGTGCATTCTTGTAACTGGGTGTTATTCCTCTCGCTGGGAGTATGGGGCTTGCAGCTTTGTGAATTGGTACAACTCCGTTTACTGCAAGGGAAGGTTCACTGTGGTTTATACCCTGTGTGATCATTAATACTAAATCTGAGTTAAAATTTCAAATGAAGGCTTGTGAATTTTGTTTGCAAAGCACTTAAAAAGTACACATGTAATTGCATGGATAAGGCACTCATGGACACAAATGTCAAATATAGTTTCATCTACAGGTTTGTTAATGAAGTTGCTGAGCTACTGTTTTTGCTGTAAAAGTGTGAGTTATTTAGTCATAATTCAGTATGAGAATTTCTCTGTGCAGTGCCACATCATGATTGTTTTAGGCAAGTGCTGAATATTCAGACTTGAATATATTGCAGTTTGGTATATTGTTCCTTTCTGATGTATATTTAATCATACTGCATGTATACATTGCATGCATTGTATAATGCAGTGTTTCCATTCTGTTGCTTGAGAACAAGATCAGCTAAGGCCATAGCTGCACAGAGGACAAAAGATATGCAGACAAGATCCAAACCCCTTCCTTACAGGCCGTGTGTCTGGAGTGGGGAGCTTACTGTGCTTTTAGGAATGAAGAATCACAAAAAAACAAATCCCTTAGAACTGGAAAACTTTGCCAGTAGGTCTTACTACTGTCACTTGGATATACAGATGGCTGTATGATGGTTTGACTGTCTAGACTCAGCTGCTCTCCAGTCACTATTTTTGTTAGACATCATGCAGTGCCCATATGCTTAGTTGAAGTTCCTTTTTCCACCTTCCCTGATGAACTGCTGAGGTCAGCAATTTTTCTGCAGTAGCTTGCTCTGATGAACTTTTTCTACACCAGCCTCTCAATCCAGACAACACTGCAGTGCAGAGAAATAATCCAATTTTACTCGATTATTAATAATTACTCTCAGCTGCTACTTTTTCAGTTGATTGATTAGAATAAACAGTGCTCTGATGGCATACACCAGAATCCATAACCCCCCTTCCCTGTCTATTTCTGCTCCAGTCTTGACTTTTCCAGGTGCTTTGTGAAGTGGAGGGTTGCAATGCAGAGTGGCTTTTTAAAATGTACTTTGTTGCTAGACAGCAAGACAATGTTTTTTAACTAGTTTTGACCAATGTTAATCTATCTGGACTGATGGAAGTTCACGAGGTTTGAGTGATGTGTCCATTTTACAAGTCAGTGCTTCTGCAATGCAGCTAAGTTTTCCATTGTTAAGGTTGAAGCAGGACACAGCAACTTGATTCTGTGTTTTAGCCTTCCAAAATGACTATAGGTTTGCAGGAAGCACACGTCGTACTTACAACCTTGTCCCAAGTCTGACTGGTTGTGGATCCTTCCAGCAGAGTTATAGACCATGAGCTGCCTTGGAGGGATCTCACATTGTAGTTCTGTGAGATTCTTGCTGTACTAAATCTGACAGTTTCCTTTTAGTGTTTGGAATGTCACCACAACTCATGGTCTGAAAATCTATCTAGCAGTTCTGCAGGGATGGAGGAACTTTAAAGACTCTACAGATCTGTCAAGAACTTACACAGCTAAATTATCCACAAAAAACAAACAAACAAACAAAAAACTTGGAAAAACAAACACTGATGTTCATGATTGCACTGGCTTTGTCCACAGTCAGTAACAACATCTCTTAGCACTGCAGCGCAGTTTCTGTGGTTCCCTTGTTGATCCATCCTATTTATTCTGTACCAGGTTCACTGTTGATGCCAAGTAGCACTGCAGCTGTACCTCAGTGCACAAGAACAGGTGGTTCAGGCATATCTGGGATAAGTAGTGCTTTTTCTACTAAGCAGCTGCTGTTAACACTGGACTGTGGAATTCTTTCTGGAGATGGTTTTGCTACTTGTAGCTGTTCGATTTGTAGCATGGATTCCTTCAGTTCACCTTATTTAGAGAATGATGTACTTTGTTGGATGGAAAAGAAGAAAGTAAGAAAATTGCTTCAACACAGACCTCTTTGCAAGCAAGATAATTGTCAGAGGTTCCAAGAACTTGGGCTATTTATCTGCTAACTATGAGTTTTTGTTAGATAGGTCTCTGATAGACCTTTGTAGGGAGCCTGTTGTTGCTGGATTTCCTCTCTGGAGTGACTTGAACAGAGTGGACAAGCTTGTCACAGCTGACAGCAGCGTGGTTTCTAAGGGATGCTCAGGCCAGTATCCTGCTCAGCACAGCACCGCGTGATGGAGGTGTGTGGACAGATTCACTGTGCCCCATGGTTTAGCAATAGGATCTTGGTTATTAAACACACTTTTTTTTTTACATAAGAAAGACAAATTTATCTTTCCCAACAGAGGGAAGTCAGGTATATTTGAAGTAGAAGTGTGTTTGTAGAAGTTGTGGTTTTATGTTAGAAGGCACTTGTCCAGAAGTCCAGTGAAGTATGTGGGATAACTGCAGTGTTCAACATTCAGATAACTCTTCTGATCCTGAAGTCCAACTCCTCTTCAGATCAACAGGAAAACCTATTTAATTTCAGTAGTAGATGGATCAAGACTTAAATGAAGAGAGAGGATTTTATTCCAACCACTTGTGATTTATTTTGACTGTAGCTGCGAAATGTTGGATAGGATTCAGGTAACAGGTGGGGTATTTATACTAATTTCAACAGCTTTTCCTCAGTAGGTTGCAAAGTCAAGTACTTGTGCTGGTGCTAAGCAGCAGCATTCCTCATGGGTGAATGAGAAAGAAGTTTCATTCAAGCTTTTGTCAAAGTGGATAAAATGTCCAGGTCAATTTTTGTAAGTTGATAGGGAGCCAGGATTTCTGAATTTCTGATCACATGCCAGCAGTCATTTCATTGTGATGCAGGAGTGGGGTAAAGCTTAAAAGGCAACAAATGGAAAAGCAGGGCGGGATTTCTCCAGTTGCACTCAGCTTTCAAATCAGAGGGGTTGATTTTTTGCTGCCTGATGCTCCTTGACACATGGTTAATCCCTACCATGTAAAAAGGCTGAGTTATACAGAATGGCTGTTTTATGTGAGTTGATGTCACGGCTTCCACAACTGTCTTGAATTCCAGAACTTCTGTGTGGAGTTCCAACTTGTGGGGTGATTTAGATATAGTTTATTTGCTAGCATTTGTTTCATTAAGCTGCCTCACTGATGAGGGCAACATAAGAAATGTATCAAAACATGTCTATGTACAGTAGAACATATGTGCTTCTGATTAAATATGGAGAAAAGACTACCTGTCAGTGAAGTGCAAGCAGAGTGCTGTCTGCAAGATGCGAGGAGTGCCAGTGTTGTTTCATCCTAAATCTGACTGCAACATGAAATTTTAAGCTGAGTAGAAAATCTGTTGAAGTTTATTTTGAGAAAACTTGCAATATTTTTTTACAGTATATTCTTGAAAGGGTGCATGCTTGGTCAGTCGAAGAATACAAGGCAGTACATGGCAGGCTTAACAAACTACTAGGAACAAAGCAAAATTGAACATTGCATTTTGTTTATACTTGTTTTGGAAATCTTAGAGTACAAAACAAAACTGATATTTTTCTGTAAGGAAATGTAAAATATTTTTTTAACGCAGTAAGTAATTGATGAAAAACTTCTAGCAAAGTCTAGCTCTGAAGAAAAACATAAAAATGGGTTGCATGGTGGTGTGGTCAGGAGACAGTTGGTGTGTGAAATAGCATCCAGGGAGCTGGAGCTAGGATTAGGCAGTATTAGACGTAATGTTATTGTGTAGACTGGGTCACAGGGGATTCGGTTTAAAGGGGAGTCAGATGCAAGAGGAGGTCAGAATTGATCTGTATAATACAGATTTGTAAAGCCAATTCCTCTCTGGCTGGCTTGCATGCAAGAAAACTGTAACTACTCACACTTCTTACACAGGCTAAGCTCTGGGCTAAGGTGCTGAAGAAAGATGTTCAATTTCTGGTGATCATAGGATCACCGAGGTTGAAAAAAACCTCTAAAATCATCTAGTTCAACTGTCCACCTATCACCAATATTGCCCACTAAACTTTCTTAGTACCACATCTACCCATTTCTTGAACTCCAGGAATGGTGACTCAACCACCCTCCTGGGCAGCCTGTTCCAACACTGGACCACCTTTCCTAATATCCATCCTGAATGTCCCCTGGCACAACTTGAGGCCATTTTCCCCTGTCTTATGTGTTTGTGGCACGGGTGCCTAGTGCTGGGGAGAAATGTAATCTTGGTGCAAAATGGATCAGAGACCCTACTTTTAGATAAGACTCTTCCAATGGATTGGGCTCCAGAGAAGAATGTGAACAAGGAGATCCATGCAGACCTGGCCAGAGTGAGGTGTTTGGGGACATGCCTGGTTTGACAAGGGCAGAGGGAGCTGGGCACACAAAGCACACGAAGTGTGAGTAAGTGTGTGGAGTTATAGATCCTGTCCTTATGCATCACATTGATTCCATTCATTGTGTTATACTTAGCATTGCGTTTATATAATGTTAGGGTTTATGTGGGTTTGTTTATTTTTAACTCACAGATGACTGGCAGTTTCAGTCTGGATGCTGTCTGGTAATGAAATGGAAGACAGCCAAGGCCTGGTGAAAAATCTTTGTCGAAGGATTTTTTAAAATAATGATAAACACACTTTCTTGTCTATGTGTACTATTTTGTCACCTAGGAGCTAAATCCAGCACCTTCCTATATGCGATGTAGTGGTTGGCGATAGGACTTAACACCACTTGTTTGCTGAATAGCTGGGTCAGATTATGATACATGTTAAACTGCATTTAGAAATTTAGGAAAAAGAAAGGGGGTGGGGGCATGGTGTGTTCTGCATCATACAGTAGGAATCTGCTGCAGAAACAGCTAAAGCAAGGCTGTCTGGTGCAGCACATTGAGTGAAGAGAAGAGCTTGGGACTAAAGCTGCCTCTTAACCAACCATCTGTGCTTGACCTCACTGCTGATGACCACTCACTGACTTGCTGTGTTGTGTTTCCCATTACTGGTGGGCTTTGAGTGAAATCAGTTTGGGGATTTGGCAAAGTATTCCCTGATGTAAACAGAATGCTGAATCAGTAGAGGCCAACACCTGCTAAAGATCCATGTCTTTACCAACAGGACTGGTTACCCCTTTCTCACTCTTTTTGGTACTTCCTACCCTACTGGAGGAACCATCAGGACTTAGAGGGTTTCCTCCCTTCAGGTTTACACATTGAGTCCAGCTGAATGCAAGTGGACCTCGGCTGCAGAGCCTGCTTCAGAAATGGCCCTGTTTGCCCTGATGGGTTTGCAGTGCTCACTGCTGGCTCATCACCAGACATTGATTTCCATTTCCCATTGCTCTGAACTCTTGCATGGCTCACACAGAGCGAGCTCAGTCTATCTGCTATGAGCTGTCAGGGGAGGTGGCTGGAGGGGATGTAGTTAGCTTTTGAGACCTCCCACCATCAAAATATTTGGCAAAGCTGTGTTGTGAATGGATTTCTGCTTCTGTCTATCCCCACCTCTTGTCCAGGTTTCTCACACCTTGTATTCTGCATGCATCTGTTCCCCACTCAGCCCAGCACTGCCTGTCCATCTCCTTCTCCATCTATGCATCTAATGGAGGTTGGTAATCCCGTTAGGTGCTTGCAGCAGGCGCTGCCGAATTTGCTTGCAAACGCCTGTGCCAGGTCGAGTGTCATTGCCAGCAGCGCTCTTGGCGGGATGAAGGTTGCATTAGTGAACAGTAATTGAAATGCAAAATAACATTTTGATCGAGCGAGCAGGCTGTTTATTTATCAGATCAATAGCCAAAATGCCCCATCTGGAGAAGTCAGCGTGATAATAAGTGATAGCATTCCAAGGGCAAACGGAACAAGCACAGCAGGGAGGATGCGTGGGCAGGGTGGGCTGGGTCACCCCAGGGCCAGGGGTTGCTGAAGCTTGCTTCTTTTTCCATGTCTTCCTTGAAGAGGGCAGCCCCCTCTGAGGTGTGTCTGCTAAGGGCTTCAGACCTCTGGACAGAGAACAAAGGGTGCTCGAATACTAAATGAGACAGAGTGCAGGCATATGTGAAATCATGTGCGGGCTTTTCCCTCTCATGCTGTGGTAGACATAGGGCCATGGTCAGGGTGCAAGTTGCTGGTGGTGTAGCCCTGTTAGGCAGTGGTTTTGGTTTTTGTTGGTTTTTTCATTTTCTTTTAATTATTATTATTTTTTTAAATATGTATTTTTATCTTTTGCTTTATTGCACTATATTTCCTGTAAAGATCTGAACACTCACTGTGATGATCTGAAAATATGAGATCATAGTTTGGCTTCTGTAGCGAATCTACTGGAATGGTACCTAGGTGCATCCACATAATGAGGAAAGAAGGAATGTCTGAAGGTGAGGAATGGGGTTGTGTATATTTGCATGATAAATTTGTGTGTATGTATAACTCACAAACACAGATTCCCTATTGAATAAAGTCTATCTGGAAGGTACTGAGTGGAAGTGCAGAAGCAGCTGTAAATCTTTGTAGGAGCCTAGCTGTCCATCTGCCAGTGTTATTGTGTGTGTCTTGGCCTCTGCCTGTTAGTAGGGATGCTGAAGACAGGGACTGGGAGATAAAACTGAGGTTGAAGATCTTGCAGCTTGCTGTTTTGTTCTTTCACATTCCAAAATATTTATAAGGGAAAGTGAAAACTTCCTAGGATTAGGAGATTTATTAATCATAATAGAAAGGACCACTTGATTTTTTTTTTTTTTTAACAACATTTAGGTGTAAAGTCAGTGTTGTTAAATTCCCTACATTTTCCTCACACATTGAGTGTAGAATTTGTTTTGGGTGGGAGTTTTCTTCGGTTTCGAGATAAAAGAATGTGCAATATAAGCCAGAGTGATGGGGAAAATGAAGCATGTGCTTGTTCTGTTACACAATTTTCTGTCTACAGAGGGATTTGTTTCCCATAGGGGTCTTCTCATCTCTTGATTCTGGCAGGTAAGCAGAACATCGTGGGGCTGAAGGGTCAAGCAAACTGGAGGGAAATGGGGACAGTCTGAACGATGGATGAATGAAGTGGATTTAAAACAAGTCATTAGGGTTCAAGGCTGGAATTTGGATCAGCTACAACTAGCTACTTAGAGACTTGTAGAAAATCTGCTGAATACCCACCAGAGGTGGAGTTTTAAAGGCTCAGCAAAAGTGAACCTTGGGGATGCCTAAATAGGTAGCTAATGATAATCTTGTATGTTACAGTAGTCTAGGGTGTGCAGAAGGATCTCCCCAGACCTGTGGTGTCTGTTAGCCAGCTCTTCACTATAATCCCTTTCTCTGTTCTGTGCTGCCTTGTGGCTCTAGTTTGTAGCACAAGTCTCTGGCCTGCTCTCAACCCCCACGCAGTTCTCTTGTGTCTCCCCACCACTCTACCCACTCCCACTTCCGCTCTTTTGATGGTTCTGGGACAGCTTCCATGTGCCAGATTCAGTTTTTGCTTACACACAGTTAGCTTGTTTTGTTTCTGTATTGTCTTAGAAATGTGCTCAGGAGAGCCAGGGATTGAAAAAAAAAAAAGTTCAAATTGAAAAGCAGTAATTGGCCGTTGTTATTTTCTGTGCTATAATGTATGTGAAACTAATTTTAGTCAGTTTTTTTCAGGATCCATCTAGTTTTGAGTAATGTTGCTAATGATGAGCCACTTAATTATAGATTTCTCCAAGTGCTACAAGTGGAATCTAGGCAAAGCCCATCTGTCCTGTCTAGATCGTCTTGGCAGGGATGGGAGAAAAAGGCACAGTCCTGCCACAGCTTCAAGTGTTGAGATGCAAGAAGTAGAAACCTTCCAAAAAATTGACAGTCACTCAAAGTCAGAGACCTTCTGAATGCCTCCAGACTGGAGAACATGCAGTAATAATAAACTTCAGTAAACTAGTATTCAGAAGAAACATTTCTTTCTAGGATGATGTCCTTGATAGGTACGTAGCTCCCATCTTAAATCCTTTCCCAAACTCTTTTTGGAATTTAACAGTACCTCTGTGTCTTTCTTTTTATTTCTTTTTTTTTTTTTCTGCCATTTTTCATCGTGTAATGTAGGCAAGGCTGAAGAGGGTGCCTTCAGTGGATATCTTGAAATACAAGGAAGTGCGGGCTGAGGAATTTGCACTGGTGGCAGTTTTCTGTCATAAATGCTAAGACTGTACTGAGTGAAAAAAAGAGGTCTGTGTGAAATGAGATGATGGATCAGGCCAGGATACAAAAATGAATGTGACATGAATGACTCTTCTAGAGGTTTTCCTTTCCTTGCTCAGCTGAAAAGGTGAAAGCAAAATTCTGACGTACAAGTGTTTGAAGTGCACTACTGAATATGTTGTTGTATGAGTATCATTCACCAGTGTCTGAAGGACACTGAAGGTACTAAGAGAGATATAGATTAGAAGTGCCCTAGATAGACAAGGTATAAAGAAACATTCAAGAATAAATGAAGGTCTAGCCTAGCATTTCAATAGGGATTACTGTATCCAGCTTTGCCATACGCAAGCAAAAAATGTTGAACTGGTGTGAACAATCTTCCAAATGGAGAAATAGTAGAGGAAGAAGGTACAGATAGCCTGGAAATGTGAAACACAGAATGACAGAAGGGGAAAAAAGAGTGATGGTAGAATTTAGATAAACAGTGGATTGCAAGTGAATCCCGGTCCTTGTTTCATAGTGATATCAACAGCAAGTGTAAGCCAGAAACATTAGCTCAAGTGCTAAAGCAATTCACTCTGGAGGGACAGCCATTAGTACACCATAGGGCAAGGTACCTTTGAAAGGCAATGTGTTAATAAGAGAGTGAACTGATAATATATGTCACACCTCCAGATTAATTGTCACTTCATCTGTGTAATACTTCTTACCATTAACTAACAAGAGTGTTGTCTTAAGTGTGAAGAGAAATTACAAGAAAGAGAAGAGGAATGAAGGCTAGCAGGAAATCCGTAATGCCTTCTGCCCATGAGAAGGCTTTTTATTTATTAAGCAGCCTCCAGACATGATTGCTGTAGCAGCTTTCATCAGTGTGAGCTCACTTGGACTGGAGCAGATCTACTGATATGTAACTGTGCTCTGGTTATACAATGGGTCAAAGGGATAAAATGTCTTGTGGGCATTAGTCAAGCAAATACTATTTGTCTAAGAGCCAGAGTATGTGCACTTGCTGTCCTGCGTCTCCTTATCTAGCAGAAGAACCCAGCTTGGAACAACTTTGCTACTCCTGTGCAAGGAATCTCTTCTTCCAGACTACGTGGCAGAACTGGTCTCATGCCACAGCTCACTTCAGGAGGTCTCGTATAATGCAGTTCTCCTCAGGGCTGACCACTGGAGGCAGGTCTTTAGGTAGACTCTTGCAGCTGAGGAGCTGTAGGACTTTGTTGTCTGCGTATCGTGTTTACCTTTTAGATGCTTCAGGCTCCTGACTCAAAAATTCTTTGCCTGACCTTCTCAAGTTACAAAGCAAATTTAAAAATCCATCTCCTTCTTCAAAGCAAGTTCAAAAGGCAAGCCAAGTGTGATGCTTTTGTACAGTATAAGCCAGGTCGAGATGCCCAGCAAACCCAGAAACAACAGAAAAGATTGCAATTAGAATAAAGATGGTGTATTGCATTTTTAACAAAATGCTGGCAATTGCACTTTGTTACAGCCTGGCTGTCTAGGCTGGTGTTTATGCTGTGGAGTAGAAGTCGCACAGTGCTATCCATTCCAGATTGGAAAGCAAACTCATCAACATTTTCCACCAAGACATTTTTTACCTGGATTGCCACAAGTCCGTGGTGTCAGATGAGATCCATCCAAGAGTGCTGAGGGAACTGGCAGAGGTTATAGCCAAGCCACTTACCATCATCTATCAGCATTCCTGGTCGAGTGGAGAGGTCCCAGAAGATTGCAGGCTCCCAGTGTGACTTCCATGTACAGAAAGGGTTGTAAGGAGGATCTTGGGAACTACAGGCCTGTCATCCTGACCTTGGTGCCAGGGAAGGTTATGGTGCAGGTTGTCTTGAGGGAGATGGCATGGCATGTGCGGGGCAACCAGGGAATCAGGTCTAGTCAGCATGGGTTCATGGAGGCAAGTTCTGCTTGAACAACCTGATCTCCTTCTATGATCAAGTGAACAGCCTGGCAGATGAGGGAAAGGCTGTTGATGTGGTCTACCTTGACTTCAGCAAAGCCTTTGACACTGTCTCCCACAGTATTCTCCTAGAGAAGTTGACAGCCTGTGGCTTGGACGGTACGCTCTTGGCTGTGTAAAGAACTGGCTGGAGGGCTGGGCCCAAAGAGTGGCGATGAATGGAGTTAAATCCAACTGGCAACCAGTCATAAGTGGTGCTCCCCAGGGGTCAGAACTGACCTCTTCAGTATCTTTATTGATGGTCTGGATGAGGGCACTGATTGCACCTTCAGTAAGTTTGCAGATGACACCAAGTTGGCTGGAAGTGTCAATCTGCCTGAGGGTTGCAAAACCCTACAGGGGGATGTGGAGCGGCTGGATTGCTGGGCTGAAGCCAATGGGATGAGGTTCAACAAGACCAAGTGCTGGGTCCTGCACTTCGGCCACAGCAACCCCGGGCAATGTTACAGGTCTGGGGAAGAGTGACTGGAAGACTCTAGAGTAAATGGACCTGGGGGTATTGGTTGATGCTCGACTGAACTTGAGCCAGCAGTGTGCCCAGGTGGCCAAGAAGGACAGTGGCATCCTGGCTTGTATCAGAAATAGTGTTGTCAGCAGGAGCAGGGAAGTAATTGTCCCTCTGTACTCAGCACTGGTGAGGCTGCACCTCAAGTACTGTGTTCAGTTTTAGGCCCCTCACTGCAAGAAAGACATTGTGGCCCTGGAGTGTGTCCAGAGAAGGACAATGAAGCTACTGAGGAGTCTGGAGCACAGACCTTAAGAGGAATGTCTGAGGGAGTTGGGGCTGTTCAGTCTGGAGAAGAGAAGGCTCAGGGGAGACCGTATTACTCTCTATAACTACCTGGAGGGAGGTTGTAGTGAGCTGGGAGTCGATCATCATCTTCATCATCGATCTCTTCTCTTGCGTAACTAGTGATAGCACAAGAGGGAATGGCCTCAAGTTGTGCCAGGGGAGATTCAGGCTGGACGTTAGGAAATACATCTATAACGCTACTTTTCCAAAGGAGTGGTCAGGATCTGGAATGGGCTGCCCAGGGAGGTGGTCGAGTCACTGACCCTGGAGGTGTCCAGGGAACATACAGACATTGTGTTGAAGGACATGGTTTAGTGAGTACTGTTGGTGACAGGTGGACAGTTGGACTGGATGATCTTGTAGGTCTTGATTCTATGACTATGGTTCTATGATTTTGCTAAATTATGATTTGTGTTTTTCTGAAGACCAGTAGGTAGTATTAATTGTGTGGCTATACTGGGAATGAATGCTTTGCAGAGAGTGTCTTTGCGTCTTGCCATACTTGTCAGAATAGCAACATAGCTTATGCAAGCAAAAGGGTGCTGCTGCTAGCAAGCTCAACAAAATTCTTAGTAATTATATTTGCACCTCAGAGAAAAATATTTAGGTTGATTTGAGGTTATGACTGTCTTATCCTGTGTAGCAAAGCAAAATGCTGTGATTTTAGTAAAATCCTCTAAAACCTAGGTACTGGCATCTTGGCAATTTCTGTTTATGATCTGGCACCCAACTTAGTAATTAAGCCTGTCACCCATGCAGTACCCAGGCTTTTGCCTCCAGAGGGAAACAGTGTTTGCCCTGGGTGCAAGATGTGTTCCTGCATGACCGAATACTCCCAGAATAACTTCCTTGACCATGGTGGTTAGGGCTAACTTATCTACAGTGACCTCCTGCACAGAAGTTGCACATTAGCAGATCCCATTATTCTCAGACTGTTGTGTGGAGAATATCTGTCAGGCAGGATGAGGCGGTATCTCTAGGTGATGTCCCTCTCATTTGAGGTTCAAATGGAGCGGCAGATCAGGACAGGCCTTGCTCCCCAAGCACATGGGGGCTGAGAGCCAGGGCCATATGTGAGCTGTCCATGGTGCAGGGGACCACAGGTGGGAGCCACTTGGCCTTGTGGTATGAACACCTTCTGCCTGCACCCTGTAGCTACCTGGGCTATTAATGCAGCTGTCATGTCTAGCCTGCCACTTGGAAAACATTATTTACTTCTGTATCTAAAAAAAGCCACGTGACAAAATTTGGCTTGTTCCTGGGGTTATGGCGAGTGTTTGAGAAGCTGATCTAGTGCTTATCAGCCAACCGTGAGTTGTGAAGCTCTCTCATATGGCCCACAGAGGGAGGACACCAAGTCTTTGTTGCTCAAATAGCATCATGGCATGATATGCACATCTCATTTACACATGTAATGTATGTTTGTTGTCTGTGCTAATAAATGCCGATGGTAAAAATAGGCCTGTAACTATGGAAAGTTGGACTTTTAAAATCTTTGTTTAATTGTTGGTGTTTCTGCTTGTTAAAAAGTCTTTGCTCTTCCTTGGTCTAAAATTGTGCAGTTTGAAGCATGGTTTTGTCATGAGTTGAGATGTGAAGTGAGCAGATTTATAGTAGCAGCCTTCTCAGGTTTTTTTTTTTTTTTTTTTTTTGGTGGGGGAAGACTTGTGAGCAGTAAGGCTTGAATTCACTCTGAGGACTTTGCTGTTGTGACCTTCAGGACCAATGCACAGAACCACAAGCTCAGCTATAGGGCACCTGGAAGTTGCAAGCTGTACAGGCATGCTGCCTGCAGGGCCTTTCAATCTTATGGTGGATTGCAAGACTTTTAAGAATTGAAATCTGTCTGGATTCCATCTGTGATAACCACAAAAAAGCTCATTTCTGACCTTTTGCATTGTTCCTTGTAACTGGGAAAAAAAAAAAAAGGCTTTGTTTTGAGGAATTTATGAGAGAGTGTTCACTTACCCATGTTCATGCTCGTTATATAGATGTATTTCAGATATGTTTTAATGTCAATTTCAGTCTGTAAATCTCCGGCATGCTGGGTTGGTGGCTGTGTGATTTAATCAGAAAATACTGGGGAAGGACTGGCTTATGTGGCAGAACTTCTGATGCCCATTCTTACCTTCCTTCAAGAAATGAGTATAGCACTGAGATATTTTTTTTTGTCTTGTTGAAGATCATGTATTGAGGATCATCCAGTAGAGAACATCAACAGTAATGCTTCTAAACTTTCCTAGCTCCTGTTCAGAGTAGGGACCACTGCATGGAGAATGTGCAGAGTCAGATACTTGGTTTTGCATCAGCACTTGGAGCTGCTCAGATGGAATTAAGTTACTGAACTCTAGATATGTTAGCTGATAGAGAATCCTGTTGGTAGGGGAAAGCTTCCTTCTATAATAGTGACAGATATTGTTCTAGCTGTCTTGCTAAGCTGCTGTGGCCCACCTCTGAGTCTTTTTCAATTCTTGAGGCACGTAAAGGCTTGTGGCTAGAAAATACTGATGTCATCTCCTTATCTAGAACTTGGACAGTAAGATGAACATAGCTAAAAATTACTATTTCTGGTGAAAGAAAAAGGAAAAAAAAAACCTCAGAAAATGTGTAATAATTGTATAGAAGTAGCAAAGTGTGAAAGGAGAAGAATTGCGGAAATTTCAAACATTAAATCAACGTCACTGCCCAAAAGGCAGTGTGCCCACTGAAGGCACATGAGTGCCTAAAGCGCAATCTTGACTTGGTCTAAACTTGCAGATTTTCATCCAGGATCACTAAGATCAGAGCATACTTGCTTGATGACAGTTGTGTGCTCACAAAGGCTAACAATATCGTCAGTGATAAATAGCAGTGGGTTTATGAAACGAGAGTAGTCAGACAATAACCTTTCTTGATACAATTAGGTAATTAGTGGGCAAAAAAAAAGCAGTGGATAGACTGTCTTTGGACTACGCATGAGCTTTTGACACAAAGCTGTGTAAGATCTTATTAGGGAAATTAGATCAAATTGGTTTTGATACAAATCCTGTGAAATGCATCATGGATTAGCTGACAGAGTGCAAACACAAGGGTTATAGACATTCTTTATCCTTCTGCAAAGGTAGTGTCCAAAAGAGCAGTGTTTTGGCTTTAAATATTCGTTAGCAACCTGAAGGAAAATGTAGA
This sequence comes from Oreortyx pictus, assembly GCA_036925125.1. Taxonomy (NCBI): domain Eukaryota; kingdom Metazoa; phylum Chordata; class Aves; order Galliformes; family Odontophoridae; genus Oreortyx; species Oreortyx pictus. The sequence goes on from JAUPFR010000006.1 coordinate 38,427,580, forward strand.
AGATGTAGTTCTTAAATTTACAGTTGGCACAACTGAAACATAATAGAAATAAATGAGTGTAAAAAAAAAAAAATCTAGGCTGAAATTATTAGAAGGCCTTGGCTTTGATAAAACAATTAGCAGTGTGTGCATTAAAGATGTTACTAGATCTGCTTTAGAAAGGGAAGAATCCAAACTTCATACTGTGCACAGCAAGGTGGCAAAGCAGCATAAGTTCAGAGAGCTCCTGGTGAGACAGAGGGTATGCAATGATGGCGTTCAGGCTAATGGCTGGTGAAGTTATGCGTGGTTGGCCTGTAAGTCTGCCTGACTGTGCACTTTCTGGAGAGTCTTTCCCCTGTAGTTCTGTAGTATCATTGCAGTGTGCGATTCCGGGCACCTTGCTGCAAGACCCAAGTAGGCTGGAATGAGTCCAGAGAAGGGCCACAAAGATGCTAAAGGGATTAGAGGGAATGACCTATGATGAGGAAAGGTGAAAAGAATGAAATGTTTAGAACCTCTAAGCTTGTTACATGGGCACAGAAATAGTAACGGAGTTTCCTGTGCCAGCGTGAAGGAGAGTTGGATCAAGTCTCTCTCCTTTTACATTCCTATTAAGGTAACTAGAGCTGAGCAAAATGGCTGTTCATCACTTTGAACTCTTTGCAAAAAATGTTTAACTGTTCTTCTTGAAGTTCAAGATGTTTTTTTTCTTGCCAGGGGGCACACCGGATCTGTTTAAAAATCATGATGGGATCTCTGGGGGACTTGAAGAAAGTCAGAGCTGAAGAGGCTTAACTCTGTGTCTGCTGCCCATTAGTCAACTATGCGAGTTGTACCAGAGGACACAAAAGAAAAACACAACCTCTGGAATGAGTGGATACACAGTAGCTGTGGTCTTTAGTCTGACTGTGCTAAGGGCTTTGATCTGTAAAGCACTTGTTTAAACCAAACCAGAACTTGCAATGTGTTACTGTCTCAGTGAGAGGGAAAGGAGCATCCTGGACTGTAAGGATGTAGGGGTTTGTTGCTATCTTTGATCACCAGACAGTCACTGTAACAGAGGTTGTGAGTGGAGAAGTGATTTGGTCCTAGGAGACTGATCTCACCTTTTACTCTGTTATTTTTTCCTAGTGGAGGGAAACACCTCACTGAGTCAGTTTGAAGCAATTCAACTTCCTATAACTTGCAGGTGACAAAACATTGCTAGTCTTTAGGTTATCAGTTCAGAACCAAGATCTTTTTAAAACAGTAATGTCTGGTCCTATGACAACAGTTCTGAGAAGTGTTTGCAAATAACTGTCCCTTTCTTTTTGTGATTCCCTGGTTTATGATGGGCTGGGAGAGCAGTGGTCCTCAGTAAACTCCGCTGTGGGATCTTGTCTTGCAAATAGTGGTTACACTTAGTAATGTGGTAGACAGGACTTCCAAAAATCTGAAGTGAATAACCTCTTGCTCCGACAGCCAGCCTTTTGTTTTCTATATTCAGGTTTGTCTTTGGATTTCTAAAGGGTGCCATTAATACAAGGAGGTGTACCAGGATGAGTGTTTCATACATGGCTAACATGAAGAATGTGAAATGTTATGCCCTAGTTGGAGTAGATATAAACACAGACACAGAGGACTTCTGTCACCTCTGTTTAACCTTAATTCTCAGAAGTCCTTCTACTCCCAGTTTTCAGTATCTTTTCTAATACAGCTCAGAATCTCATTTGTTGCTTCTTTGTTTCTTCCCAGTCAGTGAATTCTGGGCTTTTAAGATACAGAAGCTAGGATGTGAACTTACCTGACTGAATCTGACAGTTCAGCTTACTTCCTTGTCATGCCTTTTTCATAGTGTTGTCCTCTGTCTGCCCTTAACACTGAAACTTCAACTCCTTTTACTATGGAGCTCCTCAGTGCAAAAAAGTTTTTTTATGGTGGTTTTGCCTTCCACTTTGACCATAATCTCATGTTTCTATGCCTGGTGATCTTCAGGCGTTTATTACATATGCATCTCTCAGGTAGGGAAAGGTTCCACAATCTGGCCAGCACAGCAGCCTTTTTGCTTCGCTTTCTGCTTTTCTGGGCAAAGCATGGGGATTCATCAACTCATCACACTGTCTCTGAATGGGGCTAAACTCTGGATTCCTCTCAGGTAACACCAGGCAAAGCAGCCCAGGAATGTGAGATGCCTGCCCATAGTCTCAAGGTCAGCCATCTTGCCAAATAATGGATGTCTATGATCGATCCCAGAGATGGGAGATGAGGTCAAACACTGGCAATGAAACAGAGAGGAGAATTAAGAGATACTTGGGTCAAATGAGATCATAACAGTGCAGAACTGTAAAGCTGTTGTGTATCAGACATGTACATTCATATCAGTAGGCACACAGAAATGATGTATGTAACGTATGCACATTGGTGTTGCTGTGTCACAAAATGCTTTGTCCTGTCACCTGATGGGTCAGGCCTCTTGGCAGGAGGAGTTGCCAAGTTGCCATAAATACCAGGTAAATAGGTTGAAACTGAAATAGAAATAGAAATTACCCACATGACTGTGGTATGGTAACTTTAAACCAGTGGAACTTCCAAGAAGAAATTCAAGCATCCCCAGGCAATCAGAGTTCTTTGGATGTGTCGTCAGGAAAATCACTTGATTGCATATTTTTAGGTTTTCTTAAAAGCTGTTGACAAATTATCTTGCTGGAGAGAAAATTTGACCTCTCAGGTTAATACTGTTATCAATTTAAAAGTGTCTGAGACAGAAAACAAGAAGTAGGCATACCCTACCCAGAAAATAAGGGGAAGTCAATTTTCAGGATGATAAAGGTTGACATGAATGACCCAGAAAGTTCTGTGTTGTGGTGGTTGATTCATGCAATAAAGCTCTTGGAAGTGGGCGAGCAATGAGACACTGCAGATGGCAGTAGACTTTGAAGAAAGACTGAAGAACTCCAGAGGGTCTGTGGACAGCACAGTGGTAGATGAAGTGCACTGTTGACTATTGCAGAGTTGCATTCTAGAAGGCATTAATTTGATTTTTCATAGATGTTAATGGATTCTAAATTAACTGTAACAACTCATGAAAAGATCTGTGATTCTCAGTAAGTAACTTGTTGATACTGCCTGTTAAAAGAAATGGTAACAGTTTAATTTTAAGAGGGTGAAAAAAAAGAAACAATATAAGGAGTTATATAAAGGATGGGCTGAAAATAACATTGAAAATATGGTAATGTCACTAGGTAATTGACAGCATACCTTTGTCTTGAATGCTGTCCAGACCTTCAGCTGGAGAAGTGATGGAGTAGTGCCAGTTTCATGCTGCTGAGGAGTTGCCTCATTGAATTCTTCTGGACTGAACAGAAATAGCCGAACTAGATGAAATTCAGAGGTGGATGATGTAACAGATACGAGATTTGCAAAAACTTCTGCATAAATGCATGAAGAACAATTATATAGATAATGAACATCTGAATTAGGAGAACATAGCAAAAGAGCACATCATGAGGAGAATTAGGAGATGTCCAGGGAACCTGGGCAGCTGTGAATGCAGCATGGGGTTGCATTAATCAAATCAGGGATTTGATTTAGTAGCTTGGTGGGTAGGGATGGTGGTGGGAGGATGGTTGGACTAGATGATCTTGTAGGTCCTTTCCAACCTAATGTATCTATGAATCATGCACACATTATTGTTTGTTCATAGACTGAACAAGTAATCCCTGGAGCTCATTTCCATATGATATCTTTAAAATTAGCAGTGTTACAAAAAAAGCCTTCACTTTTATTTGAACAATAAAATTATCTTTGACTGCAGTTAATAATAATAAAAGGTTTCAAATTTGGTAAAGATGCCATCCCTACATATACTTTAGAGCATGTGACTCTGTAAGAAGTGGAAATTTGGGAGAAGCCTTTCTATGCACAAGTCTTATGCTAGTAAACAGAGGAAAGATTAATATTTAAGATTAAGTTGGATCAAGCCTTTGATCAGATCAGTTTCTTTTCCATTTCTAAGATCCCATTTTAGTGATGTTAATGAAGAGGAGGAGTGAATCCAACGTGAAAATAACACGGAGACATCTGTATTACTAAAGAAAATCCATTCTGAACAGATTCTTCATGCAGGGTGTGCTTGTGTACTCTCATGCTTGTGTACCCTCAGGGCAGGGAATCCTGAACTAACTGAGAATCTTTTTCATTTGGCCAGCCACAAATAGGTTAATTTATTTCTGCTTTACCAGGGATTATCTGTTCTGGTTAGCTTCTGCCTCATAAACGCTGATGCCCCTTCCCAGCACTAGTCTGTGAACACCCTGAAATTGTGATCTACATGAATGGCCTTGACTTTCTCTGTGAGATTTGATGGGAAGTAGGCAAATGGTTCTTAGTGACTTGTGTTCATATCCCTGAGGAGAAGTACCTATGTGGGGTTGCACTGCCTGAGCCAAATGGAATTAGACTGAGGTGGGAAAGGGAGGGCTTTCCTTTGACTGCTGTGGAGCTGCATTTAACCAGGAGGCCACTGAAGGTCTTTGCTCTCTCTTTGCAGGCTGCTCGGCAGAATGGCCACAGAGGAGCGGCACCTCTCCTCCAGCTGTGGGTCCTTCATCAAGACCGAGCCCTCCAGCCCATCCTCTGGCATTGACGCTATCAGCCACCACAGCCCAAGTGGCTCCTCCGATGCTAGCGGTGGCTACGGCATCGCCATGGGCGGCCACCCCAATGGCCTGGACTCACCGCCCATGTTCAATGGCACGGGGATCGGCGGTGGGTCCTGCCGTAAGCGTTACGATGACTGCGCCAGTGCCATCATGGAGGACTCACCCACCAAGTGCGAGTACATGCTCAACGCCATCCCCAAGCGGCTGTGCCTGGTGTGTGGGGACATTGCTTCTGGGTACCACTACGGTGTGGCTTCCTGTGAGGCGTGCAAAGCCTTCTTCAAGAGGACCATTCAAGGTACAGTGTACCAGTTTTTGTCAGTCTTAACCAAAGGTCAGAAATCCCTTAGATGACTTTGATAACCTCAGGGCATATATATGTAGACAAATTGCAGCTCATTAATCTTGCATATACAGTTCACATATAACATATGTGTCTGTGTCCTGAGCGCCAAAGGCATGCTGCAGTTGTGTAGGTGTTCAGGTGCAACAATATAGCCAAAAGTAGGAGTGCATACTGGCAAACTCTGGTATCCTCAGATGCGTGGGTATACTTACACAAGCAGACCGTTTGTGAGCAAACATCCCTGAGCACATGGATATTCTCTGTTTCTTGCACTCTATAACAGAAAAAAGGACAGAATAATTCACCTTGCAATGGAAAGCATATATGTGGTTTGACTAGAGAGGCATCCAGTGAGCAAGCTGTTGTGTGGGTACTTGGCTGATGTCAGCCCACCACACCAGCACTCCCTTGACTCCTGTGAAATGAAATAAGTCCACTTGTGAGGACAGTACTCTACTTTTGTTCATTGACTGGGACAATCATACTTAATTATACTCCATCACTTGGAATGTTCAGTCCTGGAGTGAATAGAGCAATACAGGGTGCAGATTACCACAGATGTTTACAGAATTTACTATTTTTAGTTTAATTTTTTACATTCCAGATGTATCTTTTTGCCACTATACTGTTATGGAGATGATCATTGCCCCACTGAGTCTTCCTCTTTCATTATGCCATGTGGAAAGTGTGTCCATCCCTAGAGCATTGGCCTGTGCTCTGGCAGACTTTCTGTGATTTGTCATTGTTGAATCCCCTGTGATTGGACTTTTAGTTGCACTTCTGACTGTCAGCACAGACTCTGTTGCTTCTCCAGCACTTAGACCCATTCCTAGTGTTAGTTTTTTGGCACATTCAAGTACTAAAGGGAGGGACAGGGTATTACTCTGAAGCAAAGCCCTTAGGGGCTCTTTATACAGGAAGATACTAAAAAACTAACTCCTTAAGGGAGCAATGTAAGATCTTCTCTGTGGCAGAGTGGAATATAGGCTTAACGTGGAGAGAGGAAAAAGAAACCTAGGAAGTTTTGAAAAGTTGAAAATGCTGCAGAGCAACAGTAACTAGAACCTGTATTCAGCCTTAGTATTATAACAGCTGATTTCATCCTAGAAAGGGAGACTGCTTCTCTCCAAGCCCGACTCCCCAGCACAGCCATATTCTCCCTGTGGTTCCCTAATTGATTGCCTGTTAACGTGTAACAGATGGGGGGAAGGGGTAAGTGGAGATTTCTGTCACCCTGTCATCAGCTTGTGTTAGTGACCGAGGCACCAAAATACTTCAGTTCCCAGAAGTGGGAGAGCCTGATGTGCTGTGCCAAGGGTGAGCTGTTCCAGCTATGGAGCTGAAGGCTGAACCTGGGGAGATTGGGTAGGCAATAGGGCTGCACAATTTGGTTGGCTCAAGAAAATGTGAAATTCCCAGGGCTGTGCTGTAGTGTATGCTGTATCCACCCAACCCTGGGTATACACGAGAAAGAGTTTAAGTATAGCATTTTAATATATTAATCTTAAAGCTCAGCAAAATAAACCTGAATTAATATTTCCCTGTATGATCTTTGTGAATCAGCTTGTTGTATGCCTGGAACTCATACCCATAAGGTGAAACAACAGAACTTGTAAGAATTCAGATTGAGGAGAATGGGGTATTGGAGAGTCAGAGAGAAGAGGTACATTTACCACCATCATCTGAGTGGACAGGTTATTTATCAGGCTGAGTGTCTGCATCAGTGGATTCCCTGCTCGAGTCTTCAAAACTTCAAACTCAGTGATTGTAGCTACACAGCTACTGTGCTGAGATGCCCTTACACCACTAAGGGGCTTAAAATATGGATAATGCAGCTCAGAAGATTTATGTGGATTTATAACTGGCTTGTAACAAAATCCATAGTCTTTTAGGACCTCCTGGTTGTCTTTATAGTGATCATATGGCTGCTGGGAAAGTAAGAGCAGCTGAGAGAGTCTGCACGTCTTCCTGAGCAGAAGAATCTTCCACAAGACCAGCAAAGAACCTGTGAGATGCAGGAGGGAATTTGTGACCTGCAGTAGTGGCTGTGGCAGTCAGGCTCTGTCCTGTCACTCTGTCCTCATGTTTCTCAGATGGAAATTCATAGAAAAAACACAAGTGTTTTCAGCCTTCTAAAAGCTTTTGTAGTGTGACCAGAAAAAGTGCAATATTTCCAGGATCTGGTGCCTGAGTGCTCTTTATTATTGCAGTTCTACTACTTGAAGTCAGAAAATCACCTGCAGTCCAATTCAGCTCTGTTTGTTTTGTGTTTTGTTTTTGCCTCAGTGCATCTGTAGAGACTGCTCTGTGTAGAAAGATCTGTTCACTGAAACTTCAGTAAAGTACCTCTGTTTCAGAAACCTGTGTCTGCAAGAAATCACACCAGGCTGAGAGAAAGCTGTGTGCTGCCAGTAGAGAGCCCTGGATCATCTCCTGCACCCATATGCAGGCAAGAGGGTGACTTGACTGAGGCTGTGCAAGATGTCCAAGTTCTTTTGCATAGAGCAGAAGCCAGGGGTTCCACTCTGAGAAGGCAAACAGTGCTGGTATTATACCTGGAGTGGCCTCATTTGCTCTCCTACTGATCTTCCTCTGATTTTCACAAAGTATCTGTCCTCACACCAAGACTCAGATTATGGTGTCTCAACTATTTTAAGCTGAAGTTTAATAGAGAATCCACTGCTTGCTTTCTATCCTTGTTCCCTTGTCCTGGTGCAGAGGAGGTTGGACTGGAGCCTATTGAGTGTAGAGGCACTGCTCGTCTCTCACCATGGGCCTTTTCACAGTTTTGTGGTCCTTTTTCAGGGGGACACCCAAATGATCAGCTTGACTTCGGAACTGGACAAAAGTTTCCAAGTCCTGAAATGAAAGGATCACCAAAGCCAGTGGCTAGTTGAAGTCTGGTTGCTTTTTTTCTCTTGCAACTGTGCCAAGGAGGAACTATGCTGAGTGCTTGATGGAACTCTCTTAAACCTACTGTATTCTGAAAGCAGTCCTTGAAGGAAAAAAAAGATAAAATGAAAGAAAGAAAGTATAAAAGGCAACAAGTGCATGAGCTGGGAAGGCTGTAAGATGGATTTCCCTGTAAATTCCTGCTCTCAGCCCACTGGCACCACAGGATCATCAGTGTGACACCACTCTGCTAATCACGACTGTAGCGTGTTGCATCAAATCACGGGGGTGAAACAAGACTTTTTATCCTGAACAAATAAAATTTGGCTCTTAACAGCAAATATGTTGAAATTTAGGCTCTTCTCTGAAATTCAGGGAAAGCTTGCCCAAAGAAACAGAGAACAGGAGCGATGGATATGCAGCAGTGCAGGCATAGCAGTATGGAGCGTGCAAGGGAGAGGAGAGGGAAGAATAATGAAGAGGAATGCAGAGCAGACCAGAAAGAGAGAAGAAGGTCAGCTATTTGCTTGTTTGTTTCAGAAAGCAGAAGTTGAAAAGACTTCAACTCTGAAGACTTTCTTGGTGATTTTTATTTGATTGTCCCTGAGTTTCCTTCCTTATAGGAGGTGGAGAAGGCAGGATTTGGTTAAGTAGAGGAGCAGCTTGAGCTCTCAGTGCTATAGCAATTCTGAGCTCATTTCCCTTGAGGAGCCAAGTCCATAACATAAGCAGGAACTGTGTGACATGTTACCACATTCCCCAAGCTCAGAGAATCATTCTCCCCCTTCCTAGGTCCTCCCCTTCCAGAGAGGCCATGGTCCTGTAGGAGACTCCAAGCTCTGGTGTGCAGTTTTCAGGTATTCCAATTATGAGTGCACTGAATATTTTGTTCCAAACTGTTTAACAGTCAGAGGTCCCTATTTTACAGAAAATGGGGTAATTTTGCAGCTCTCCAGCATAAAAAAAACATGATCTATCACTTTAATAGTCCTTGGCTGTTCCTTAGCATCTCTCATCTAAAGGCTTTAAAGTGCAGTTAGACCTTAATGAATCAAGACTCACGATCATCTCAGAAGACAGGTTTGGTAGCTCACTTTATTTTGCAGATGGGAAGAGCAAGACGCAGAGAGGAAGTGGTTTGACCTCCCAGACTCAATATAGGAAAGCTCAAAACAAATCCAGACTCTGTGCTGGTCACCAGCCACTTGTTTTTTGTTTGTTTGGTTGGTTGGTTGTTTTTGTTTTTGTTTTTTTTTTTTTTGAAGCCATTTTTTAGGTTGACCTTATATGGTATCATCAGTGAGGTCCTAGCAGGTTTTTTAGATCAAATGTTAATATTACCTAAATCAATGAAAGCTTTTCTCATAAATGATGGTTCAAATCGAGACCTTGTCTACTAGATTATCCCGTTTTCTTGCCTTTTCCTTCTAGGTCACATAGTCTACAATTCACAACGCACAGAGATTTGCCCCAAATTTATACTCAAATAAGGACTCGTCTGTCTGAACCCTTGTGTGCACGGAGGCCCTTCTGCACCCCAGCTGCTGTAGCTAAGAGGGAGCACTCTCCAAGTGCCAGCAGCCGGGCTGATGGTGTGACCGCCAGCCGCTGCGAGGCTGCTGGAATTCCGATGAGTTAATCTCATCACTTTATCACAGGGCACTTACAGAAATTACAGGGAGCTGTGTGCAGCTTGCTGTGCTGGCAACCGGCCCCAGGACCCATAAAAGAAATTGAGAGAACAAACAATAAAAAAAAAAAAAAAAGTCAGAGAACTTTGTTACAAAGTTTTGGAGATGAGTTTTTCTTGGATGAATTCTTCCTGGGTAATGCTGATAGTACCTTCCCTGGTGATGTCCTGCAAAAAGTTGGGTATTGTCCCCAGCTGTAGCTTTCAGTCCATTCAGTACAGGGTACGTTTGGAGCTTAATACAAAAGTCTGTTTAGCTTGGCAGCACTGTCTTGTGTGTCCTAGCATCAGTTCTTGTGTGGACAGAACACACTGGGCTTCACCTCTAGCATTTACCCCAGCAGAGAGGGCTGTAAGACTTGGTTGCTGGTGCTTTCTTCCTTGAGACTAGAAACAGGGTGTGTGTAAGGGCACGCAAGCCTGTGTTCAATGTGAAGGCAATAAGACATGCTGAAAGGGATGTCCAACCAGTGTTGGGATTTTTTTCCCCTTTTTTGCATACCCACAGACCCTGTGGCTGCAGCACTGCATGGTGGCCGCCATGTTGCCATATGGGAAGGGGAGCTGGCCCAGTGGCCACCCTCTTCTGGCTCTGATGCTTTAACAGGTGTGATCCCAGTACAGAATGCCTTTGAAAGCTGCATATTAAAATCGTGCCTACGTGATGGTATGTATGGTACCTGGTGCTTACTGTGACATTTTCTTAGCTGAGTTGTGATGTAGTAGTAGTTTCTAATACTTTGTCAGGAGGAGGCATGAAGAGTTGAGGGATCTGCCTGGCTCATTGTAGAGGGACCTTGAACTGCTACAGAGGGCTGTCATTGCCTCCTGGTGCTGTTAGGGCTCTGTGCCCTTGGTGTCTCTGTGTTAGGAGGCAAATTTTTGGCCTGGAATCCATAAAACATGAAATCTTTTGCTCTCCAAACTCTGGTGCTGGTTTTGGTGTGCAAGGTGAACACTCAAACTAAGGCAAGGCCTTTAAAAGTGAGACTATGGCTGAGTTTTATTCCAGGTTTGTTCCTGCTCTATTCCTTCTGGTGTGGGGGACAGCAAGTATCAGATCATGAGATCAGGGCCTCTGTACTCAGGAATCTAGAAGGCACTGGAGCTCTGTGTCTAAAGCAGGAATTTGTTTATTACCTTGAGATCATGCCCGAATCTCAATTTCCAGCTCTTTGGGAACCTTGATACATTGCTAGCTATTGAAATTCAGATGCTGCACACTGACGAAATATAGTCTGAATGGAAGTAACTTGTGCAGCATTCTTTTATTTATTTATTTCTTTATTTTTGCAGACAAGATGCATTTTGGGTACAAAGGAACATGGTGAGGAATGAGGTGGATTAGAGTCAAGTTGCAGGTCTTGTGACAAGGTAGAGGGTAGAAGGTTTGTAACTAGCAGGCAGATAATGTTTATGCTCCTGGGGGTTGTGTGCTTCTGAGGTTTCACAAAGCAAAGGGCCATGCATAGTGAGATAAATCAAATGGTGCTTTCTTCCTTTTGAATCTATGCCGTCTTTTAGCTCTGATTGCTAGTGGGTTTTCTGACTGCTTAGTTAGTTGCAAGAACTAATCACCACCCCTAGAGACTGTATGCAGAGAAAGGAAGTGTCTCGAACAAGAGCACAGAAATTCATGCAGAGCTAGCAACAAAAATCAAGTGTCCTGTCCTGATGTTACTAAACTGGGAGCTTCCCTTCTAACCTGGTGGTATATGAAGTCCAGATTGTGACCCCTCTCTGCTCTCATCTCTACTCTTAACTGACAGCTGTGAGTGAACTCTCTACTCTGCTTCCTGCTGTGAATCACCAAAGCAACCGTTCCATCTTTCTGAACTGATTGTAGATTTTAGAAATCCTTTCTGGAGTTTCCTGTTATACCTAGTAGCCAGACTGCCTTACGTACATTATCACTGTCAGTGCATCATGGCTGACACTAGGTTTCCAGTCCTGCTTTACAGCAAACACTGAGTAGGCCTCTTCAGAAGCATCTTCACACTGAATGGCAGGATGAAGGCAACTGTTTCTGTTTATTATCTTCTAGGATTAAATAACTGTTGGCTTATGTGAGATTCAGTGTACTGTCCATTCAACTCTCATATCAGATCCCTGCTTCCATGTTTCAGTCATATGCTTGGCTTATGATAAAATACACTATGACCAGAAACAAATTTGGAATGTCTCTATTTCCAGTTTTGTCTTGGAGCTCATGCTGTGAAGGGATTGTAAATGAAAGGAAATGAGGAAAGAAATGATGATTTTCTCTGCAAAGAAATGATGAGGACTACTAAAGTAAAACTGAAAAGGTTTGCATAGATGGCTTGTATTTTACACATCACCCATTTTTCTCAATAATTGCTTCCCTGCTACCTGTAGGATGTCACTAGTAGGAGGAGTCAAGGGATGAAATACCACCTCCAAGCTCTCTGGTCCCAAGAGCAAAGCAAGGAAGGCAGGTGACATCCAGACAGTAGATGTGGGCTGAGACTTGCTCCCACCCTCAGGGCTTCGGGGAACAGGACAGGTTATAGGTGATGCAGGAGGAAAAGTGATTATGTGCTTTGAATATCCTGTGTGCCTGAAAGCCCAGCATTGAGTGAGCCCCTTGGATGGGCCGGTTTCTCTCAGTACTTATAGCAGTGTTGCTTTTTTCTGAAATGTGCTTTAATAAGTAGTGCTGGGCTCTCAAAGAGCCATCCAACACAAGCCAGAGTGGTGTGTGTGTGTGTGCGTCTGTGTGTGCAAATGAGTGTCTAAACGTAGAGACCAATGGTTATGGAAATACTTGGGCACTACAGCCTGTCTCTGAATCACTGAGGAGAACGTGGCCCCTGTGTGACCATCTCTGTGTTTGATTGCAGGGAATATTGAATACAGCTGCCCGGCCACCAATGAATGTGAGATCACGAAACGGAGGCGCAAGTCCTGTCAAGCCTGTCGCTTCATGAAATGCCTCAAAGTGGGGATGCTGAAAGAAGGTAAGGTGGAATTGCTGTCTGTCCTGACCTGGAACTTCAGACCTTGTAGGATCCCCTAGAATAACTATGCACTTGTGATCTCTGAGCTTTTCCAAGGCATCTCTATTCAGGATTCTTAGAAGAGTTAGGATGACCAAGAATGCAATCCAGTGAGGAGTGTGGTTCTAGTCAGCACACTCATGCTAGAATATTACTTTCAGTGTGATAGCAAATTTGACAGATAACTGGAAACAGGCTATGCCAAACTGTTCCCTTTCCTGAAAGAACCCCAGGCTGGAGAGTGTTGTTCTTCTTGCCCTCCGGTTCATTTTGCAGTATTGGGAAGGAAAGGTTCTTGCTTGATTATGACTGGGTTGGCTGGTTTTGTAAGGGAAGGATGGAGTTAATGCAAAGCTATGGCACAGTGTGCTTGAAGGTCTGCCCATATTCCCACTCAGGAGACTTTCTGAAGATGGTGAGGAGGACAGGTTTGTCTGGGAGCTGTGGGTTGCCTGCCCTGCATGCTCAACCTGTTCAGCTTATTGATCTGTTCAGTGTTCTCTGAGTAGTGTTCAGCTTCTTTCTTGTGCTGCTTTTCCTCCCTTCCCCCCTGCCTCCCCAATCCTTGTCCATTCAAGGTGAACCATAGGGAATTCAGTGGCAATTAAACACATTCTTATGGATTGGCTTTAAAGCCTTGTTTCCTTTGGGTCCCTCAGGGAGAGGTAGAGAGCGGAGGAGGGGTAGGAAGGAGAAATGCTACTTGTAACCCTCTGCATTGCTGTACCTGGCAGAGCACAGTGCTCTCCCTTTGTCCAAAAGGAACAGCAGCTAGCTGCGGTCTGCCCAAGGCCAGCGTGCTGGAGCCAAGATGCCAAGCATGCAGCATGCTTCCAGATCATACCACTTTAACAGCCAGTGATGAATTGCACGATGTCACTTGAGCGTGTATTGCTTTGCACTGGCACTCTCTCATTTCTTGAGAGGCAAGTTGATGGCAGCCAGTATTGTTAAGAATGTAGATTAGATGTTAAAACCCTGTCCTGTTCTTTGATGGATGTGCAGTTTCTATGGTTAAATATCTTCCTGCTAGAGCACACCAGGTACCAAGGGGAGGAGATGCAGTCTTGTATAGTCTATCCCTTCTCTGGGCTGGCTATTGAGTTGGGAAGATCTTGATCTTCTGCTGAGAGGGAGGCACCTGCTTTTGGAGTTAGAGGGTAACCCCTTTAAAGCAGCTCCTCTGTATGTGGTCGTTCTGGGGAGAATTACATCCCCTCACTTGCATGCCAATCCGTGATAGTGACGCTGGCTTTAGGGGGAGTACAGGTTGGTTCCGAGAGAACCTGCTCATGTGAATCCTGTAAAACAACCCTAAAAATACAGTGTGACTCCAGTCACTCTGCAGAGCAGCAGGGTCCAAGCTGGCTGGCTGCTTCTGTCCGTGGTGCCCTTCATTTGAGCAGTTGAGCCCTTCAGAACTGGCAGCTCTGAGCAGCAGGAGCCCATTCTGGCCTGTCTGACTGCAGCCAGGGCAACCTCTGCTCCCAGTTCTAGGAGTGTAATACAGTCCAGAGCAGGGTGTGAACTGTGGTGTAGCCTCCCAAGTTGTGTGAAAACACTTAACTCCTACCAGACCAGAGGCAGGCTGAAAAACAGTGTGGTTTCATTCACACCATGCTCTGTCTGAACTCCTGAAGCCCATGGGATACAACCCATTGTAAACTGAAATTTGACTCTTAAGGCTGCTTTTGTGCTGAAGTGTCTTTGGTTATTCATATAGGAATTGATTTGGCATCATTAAAGCCACTGGGGAAGGGTGGTTTGCTATTGATGTAAGCGTATCTGTGATCCTGTCCATAATATTTAGAGCTGTGGAATATACAGTATTAAGATTTACTGATAGCAATGGGATGTGAGAACACGTGACAATATCAACGGGAGCAGAAGAGCGTATATTAGGAATCTGCGAGCAGGAGTTTTCTGTATTAATGCTGAGTGGTCAGCTGATGTAGGAAATGCTGCTGCTTTTCTCTATCTTTTGCTTGGTTTTCCCAGCTGAGAAATAAGGGTCAGACTGCTTTGCAAAAGGGCTGTAAGGACTGATTAGTTAACTTTGTGTGAAGCCTGGTGGAAGCGCAAAGTTATTAGTATACAGAATTTAATCAATACACATCTTTAAAAGCAAAATCCAAAAAGGGAGAAAAAAAATGGCTTCACAGTCTTTGTTCTCCTCAGAGCCAGGAGTTTCAGGAAAGAACAAATCCATAATTGTTTGACTTGCTCAGAAATGCAGAATTGACAAGAGATTTTGGATTAGAAAAGGTTCGTTGGTTTTTTACATCTCTGATCTGTCATTTTGTTAGCTCATCCATCCCTTTATCCACCAGGGCAACAGTGTTCCTGGTTATACGTTTCTGGTAGTTTGACTGGTTTTTGAAATCCCTGGCGTGTTGGCTTTCCCTGAGAGCCTATCCTGCAGTCCCCAGGTGCTCATTAGGATAGGATGAGTCTTGATGCTCGAGTTACATGTTGTTTTTCTTTCCAATATTTCCCATTTCTCCTTGCTTTGGTTTATAACTCTTCTTCCATGGGTCTGTCTGTGGCAGAATGCTGTTAAGCCAGGTTCTTTCTCCTGTTTGATTGCCCAGAGTTTGGAGAAAAATGATCTTATGGTTAAATGAGAGATCTTGAAGCTTATTTATCTCTGGCTGCATTTCTCTTTGAGATCTTTGGTACTGAGCTGGTAAATTACTGGGGGACATTTCTGGGAATGTAACCTTCCTCTGAAGAAGAAAAATTTGATATTCCATTAGTACCTAGTTCAGTGCTTCATGATTTCTTCTTGGTAAGACAGGAAAGATTCTTGTAGTTATTGTCCTTACATGTGATGTTCTCACCTCTGTCTGCTCACTGGGCATGTAGTACGAGCCTGTTTTTAAAGCAGGGGGAACCAGAATTCAAAGACATCAGAAAGCAGGTAGCAGTGATTTCAAGCCTCTGCCTTACTCCTGAATGCCCATCTTGATTCTGCAGGAGCAGGATCCCCTTGGAAATGCACATGATAGTCACCAGGCATGTTCTCTCCTTCCCTATGTACTGCAGGGAGCTGATCAGCCAACTGTGGTCCTTTAAAATCTGGGGATGCTGCCCCTAACACAGTTGTTCGGGCAATGCCAAGTGAATGAGGATCAGGGCAGGAAGAGAGCCAATGGGGCGATCAATAGGTGTCTCAGATATCCAGGCCACTTTCTTTAAGAGATCTTGGATCAATGTATTGCAGCGAGGGAACTGCACGGACACCAGAGCTTTGCTGTCTCAGGTTCTCCAGGCGTGACGCTGCAGGGCAAGCGAGACTCGCTGTGGAGCCCAACTGACTCAGATGTGTTGGCCTGTCTAGCTGCCTGTCTTCCACTTTCCCTTCCATTTGGAGCATGTCCTCAGAGAGCTTTAATTAGCCCCTCACTCACAGACCTGGACAGGAGGCTGCTGGACTTGGAGTCTCTGATTCCAAGAGACTCCAGTCCAAGTGTCCCTATGGAGAGGTGATGTCCCTGTAAAATTTATGCTCTGCTGATTCTGGCCTGGCTGATGTATCTGCAGGCAGAGGTGAATGGGGCTTCTCCACAGCTTTTTCCAACTGAAGTGCGTACCCTCCTGTTCTGCAAAATCTGTCCACAAACAGATGTTACCTGTTAGGACTCCTAGCCATTGAGAACAGCCTGTGTGGCTTCCAAGAAAGAGGGTAAAGACTGAAAAGGGCCCTGGGGATGTATCTTGTGGCAGGTGAGGCGCGCCTTATTTCAGAAAATATTTACATCCAGAGTCTCCTAGATGTGAGAATTTCCAAGATAGGAAAACTGCTTTGTTCAAGATGCTGCATCCCTATCTGAATGTCTTTGAAGGTAAGTTCTCCTCTGGCCTGGCCTCCTTGCTCTTAAGAGTCACCCAACAGCTCTTACTTACACAGTGATGGTGAAGTCCGCAAGCAGAAGGAGAGTAGGGGAAAGAAGACTGGATCTGGATGCAGAAAAGATGTTCTTTAGCAGCAAGAGTTCAGGCAATTAGTGAAGAAAGGTGAATAATTTACTTTAGCTATGTGACTCTGTTTCTTCCCAGAAGTGTATCTGCTGTGGTGTAGTAATCCCAGGTACAAACATTCCTTTCCCAGGCTTTTCTCCTTGTCATACTAATGCACTTCCATAAGTAAGACTGTAGAACACGTTAAAATTCAACAGGACATCCGAATTTCTTGTTACAAATTCCCCAAGCTCCTGAACTGCTATCTGTCTAATCTGATTTGTGATGTACTCATCACTAGAACGTGTGGATATTGACACTGCAGGGCCAAGGACTGAAATATGAACAGAGAGGAGCCACAGCATTTACCTTGCTCATCTTCCTATTAGCTGTTCCCCTTTCTCACCTGCTTGCAGTCTTTGGCAGTACCCTGCCTACTGCACCCAGTAGAACTTTCCTAACACTGCTCTTTCCCTTACCAGCTGCAGCCAGTGACTGATGTTGCAAATGCTTCCCAAGGAAACAAACCTGCCACCCCGGGTAGGTCTGGCTCTGTGATTTTATAAACTGGGTGCCATCTAGTACCTAATCAAGGGATTCCTGGTACTGGCAATCTCGAACTACTTTCACTTCATAACTTTGCCATCATTATTCACTAAAATCCACATAACTGAATCAGCAGCGGACCTCCTTTCAGCAGCGTAACCAAATGGAGGGTGTTTCATTTCTCTTTTTAAGTGTCAGAGTCTCTCAATGGAGCAAAGTGTTTCCAGCAACTGCTCCCTCCTGCCCCCATCCCTGCTTCCAAACCATGTGTTCTCGAAAAGATATTTGATTCCAGTGAAGGCTCAGCTGACATCCCTGCAATATGCTTGGGTTTTTGCTTTGTGCTTCCTGGGAAGGATGAGGGCTCCTCCGGGGATTCTGGGTAATTGGGTTAGTGGCCAGCTCATGTCAGGAAATTAAAAGGCAGCCCCGATCAGGTTGCTGCTGCATGGGATTTAATGGCTTTGTATTTATAAAGTATTCTGCCTCCAGCCGAGGCCAGAAATATCACTACTGGAGGTATCCAAATGAAAAAAAAAAAAAAAAAAAAAAGAGAGAGAAAAATTATTTTTCTTTATCTAAAATACTCTAGTGTTTAAAAACAGACAGGCAACCAACCTCCCTGTCATTTGAAACAAGATCTCCAGATGCAGTGAGTGGCATCTTGACATCTATATCTTCTACACCCAGCCATTGTCCAAGACAGGAAATGAGCATTTGCAGTATAGCTAGAATTCGGCTGGGTGGTGGCATAACGTGGAGCACATGCAGCCTTTGGTAAGATGGTGGTAAATCTCCAGAATTGAGGTTTCTAATGGATGGGCCATCCACAGGTATACATTGGGATGGCAGCACTTGGTGTCTGTTTTCTAAAAATGGACCCCTGCCACACCTTCTGCCACATCCAATGGATTATCAGTATATCTAGGTTGGTTTTCTCCATTCATTTTGAACCATTAATCTGCCTAGATGAGTCTGTAGGTTCTTGTCATATGTAACTAAACTTCTGTTCTGTCAAACATGAAGTCCAGATTGTTGACGTACATCAGTACATATTCAGAGGAGGATCACTTCTGCTAAGGTTTGTTATAAACTCTGTGTATTTCATCACTTGAAGTTGTGCTTAGTGCTTTTATAATATATACAAAAAGGGGAAGCTGATCAAAACTTCACTGTGCAAGGATGCTAGGATGCCAGTCATCATACTACAAACTTGTAGGCAGTTCTGACTGCAATAGGTAAGATCCCCTGAGGTAGGCAGGAGTGAGTTGGGCCTGGATTCCTGTCCCACTGTTCTACTGTAACCTAAGGCATGTACATTCAACAAGTGTCAGTGAACGCTAGCTCTTGGTGTTGCAAACACCACTGCTGAGATGAGAACTTCAGGAGTCATTTTAAGACTAAAAGGTGCAAGCAGAGTTGTGCTAGGAGAACTGACCAAAGTGGCAGTGTGCTGTGCTGGTGGGCCCAAGGAGCTCCTTCACCTCTGCAGAGCTCTGCCACAAGTGGGCCTCTCTCCATGTGCCAGTGGAGAGGTGGGGCCTCTCCATTGTGTCATACATCTAGAATTTTGTTTCTCAGACCATCCTTATGCTCCTTTGCCTGTTCCAAAGGGCTTGTATTCTCTATCTAAACATTTGAACAGACTTCTCACAGATGTTCTCAGTGTGAAATAGAAAACTGAAAAGTGAAATACTGAGTGAAAAGTGAAAACTGAATAGAAAAATAGAGTAAGCACTGGTTTGACCCTTCATGGCACTTCTGAAGTTCGTCACTTCTCCTGAGGTAAGTGTCTGGAGGATGAGGTGAATGCAGATGTGCCTGCTTCTTTCTGTTGCTTCTCAGAGGAGCCCAGATGTACAGAAGGCAGCTGTCAAAGTCTAAAGTAAGGTAAATAAGCTGCTTTAGACTGCAGCTCCTGGGGACAGGTGTGTATCTCTGTCACCTGCAGAGATAGCCCAGCTCAGATCCCACAAGAGCAGCTAGGTTGTGCTGGTGCAGACTGTAACTCAAGATATAGGTGGACAGTGGGCAAGGATCTGGCTGGTTTATAGGGGGAGCTGGGCAAAAGCAGTCCTGGAGACATTGCTCCCTAGCGTGCATTTGCCCTCTCTTGCCTTCAGTTGTGTCCTTCTTGGTCTAGACACATATTGTCCCGTGCATAAACCCTGTAGCTTGGCTTCTCTGTTAGCTCTTTTGGCAAGATGGATCTTTCTGTTCCTATCAATTCACGAGCATGTGATAGGACTCGATGGAAAGTGAGGTGAGGCCAGTAATTTGACACGACAGCTGATATTGGGCCTAGACTGCATTTCCCAATGGCCTGAGCTTAGCTTCACAGAGCTTTTAAGATTATTTTTAGTCCCCAGAAAATAAAAGAGAAACTAAACCTGACTCTGTATGCTGTCGCCTCTGCATACTCGGCTATTTTTACTTCCGACAGACTGGGCCTAGGTCCAGCTTTTAAAAAAAGCTGGAATTATTTTACTTCCATTAAGAAAAAAAAAACCCAAAGTCTGATGTTATCAAGTCAGCAAGGGGACATCTGATCCCAAACTTGTCGGGCAGACGTCTCTCCGAGGGGCATGTCAGAGAAATGCAGGGAGCTCGAACAGATCAGCAGATCATTTCTCCCACTGCAGAGGCTTGGTGCTGGCACAGACCTCTCCGCACCAGCACTTGGAACGCGAGTGGCACCCACAGGACACTTAGAAAACTGACAGTCCTACCCCGGGCAGGATGCTGAGCCGAGAAGTCCTGCACAAGCCCTGGACTTGCCCCTCTCCTTGGTTGGTTCTGGGGGGTCTCAGGCAGGCTGGGGAGCTGGAAGTGTGCTGCTAGTGAGTGGGGCTCTGCCTGTGGTGGACGTGTGGCCTGGCTTTGCTCCTGGGCTGCTGTGCAGGGTCCCTCAAAAGGTAACAGAATTCAACAAACAGCACTTCCTTGCAGCACAGGGAGTGGGAGGAGAGGGGATGCTTCCAGCACAGATAGCCTTCATTCCTGAAGAAGCAGTTTCCAGATAGGTAGGTTAGCACAGAGTGATACTTCCCAAACTTTGCTCTATACTGTAGCACCTTACATCGTAAATGTGAATCCTCTCATCCTGGCTGCTCTAGCTGCCTCTCCTTGCTGATGCTGTGTCAAGAAGGGGAGGACTGAGGAGTGCCTGTCATGGTGATGGCTTTGTAAGATGAGTGCTTTCTCTCCTGGGAGCTGGACAGTTGTAATCCATGTGAAAAATCAGTTTTTGCAGGAGCTGGACATCAGCTGCTTTCTCTCAGTGTTGCCTTGTCAGGCTATGGCACCAAACCCCATGTAAAAGCCTTCAGTATGGACCAGCTGTATCTTGTAAGTGGCTGAGGCACCTTGAAGTTAAAGCACAGGTGGCTGCACATTTGGTGTGAACTCTGCACTTGGGATTACAATGTATACAGAGCACTCATGCTCCAGCCCTGTCTCCCTCACCTCTCTTCTTCCCACTCACTTTCGTTCATTCCGTTTACATCCTGCTCTGTTTCTTCTCCACTTGATGCTTTCTTTCATTCTCTAAGTCACTCACTGTACCTCCCCACCCCATTTTAACAACCCTTAGGTTTCCCCATGCAGAGCTGCATTATAACCACCCTCCTTTTAAAATGAATCAGTGAGGAAACCAGAACAGCAGCGTTAACAACCCACCTGAACTCCGCTGCTGAGTATCAGATCCTGGTTTCTGGCCATGGCCTTTCCTGCCGTCTAACTGTGACCCCTTAGGCTGTCAGATCTTTAGGAAAGTGCTTTCACTGTAGTGCTCACTTCTGGATGCCACAATCAGGGCCTTGGGTTGAGATGCCTTTGTTTGCTGTTGCCCTCCACAGCCGGAGCTGCTGATGACCGGGCAGGGTAGTGGCTCTGCAAATGCTGATTGAAAACATTTGCCTCAAGGAGTTTTGTGCAGGATGGGGAACAACAAGAGGACAAAGGCTTGTTCAAAATAAACAAGGTAAAGACCTTGGGCGAACAGACCTCTATCTGCCTAGTGAGGAAAGGAGGGATGGAAGGTAAATCTCCCTGCGTCTCTCTTATCTTTTTTTTTTAATGCACTTAAGTCGTTTGTGTCCTTATAATCTGATTGAGGGTCCCTAATACTGCTGCAACCTGTGCAGCCATCCTTCTGCCGAGCACTGGAGATGGCACACTTCTCCTTGGGAGAAGGAACAGAAAACTCTTTCCCCCACTTTCTCTCCAGTCTTCCAGTTCTCCCTCCATACTGCTTAGCAAAGTGCACAGCAAAAGCATTGCGGAGGGCTGTTTGCTGGTTTCTCCTGGGCTGAGGATGGTGCCCCCAATTCCAGTGACATCCTGCCTACTTACTGGCATGAGGGAATGGACCTTTCTTCTTTGCGTGTTCTAGGAAGCTGTGATTCAGGAGTGAAGTCATGTAACCTTTTCTGGATTCCTCCATAAGCTCTGAACAGCATTATTCCTGACCCTATAAATTTTCAAAACTTGTTACTTGGTTTCCTGGTACTTCCTGAAATCTGTCTCTCCCTTTCTCTCCAGGCTATAGGTAGGTGTCATTCATTCAGCAGTGTGGCATAGAGGTCTTTCTAATGAAACCAGGGAACATGTACAGAAGGAAAGAATCACAGGCAGAAGTTACAATATCCTACTTCATCCGGGACTTTATTAGTGCTGTTTCTCCAGGATCTCCCAGGATAAACTTAGGTTTGGGATTCCCCATTTGCCCTTTCTAAAAATCACATCAGTAAATTCTCCATACAGAATCAGAAATAGAAAATGAGGAGGGGAAGGAAAGGTTTGACCTGAATTCACATATTCTATATCATGTCATTCTGTCCATCTTCCAATGCCTGTCCTCCTCTCAGAGTACACACCTTCAGCAGCAGTTCCTTTGCTCTTGAGAGCCCCAGGCCTCCTGTATTCCTGCCTCCTCTGCTTAATGGCAGCAGCAGGTCTTTAAAAAGGAAGTAGCGATGTAGCCCTACCAACACTGAGCCCCAACACACCGGGGTTTGAAGGCAATACACCTCCACATGGTGTTGCTCCTGCTGGAAATCCCAGCTGTGCTGCTGCATGGCTGAGTGCCATCAGCCTGGCTGGCAACAGTTCTTGCTATTGTGAGGCTGCTGTTGCTGTTTGTCTGTCAGTGTGGTTTGGGTGCTCCAGTTGTGGCATCAGGATCAAGGTGGTGTGGCAAGTAACAATTTCACGTGGGATCAGCGTGAGCACATTACAAGCTTTCCTTTTTCCATGACACTAAGCAAACAGGGCATTGGCTTGAGACATACATTGTGACAGATGTGTCTCTTTCTGGGGTTGAATATATGTCAGCAATCTTCAAGTTTTTCAGATGTACAAGTTGTTCAGAAAGCACTGATTTGGAGTGTTTGCTTTTAGTTGTTTGTGTTTATGCAGTAAATTGATTGCAAAATATTAATGGCTCAGTGTGATTAGTGTATCCCATAATTGGTCCCTGTGATTAGATAAACTCATCAGTGTTTATCCACTTGTATAGTGTAGATTCAAAAATTTATTCTACTTGATGGTGCCTACTTTTACCTTGAGAGATTTTTTTTGCAATAGCTGTTTCCTCCAGCAAGACTGAGCTGCCCCAGTTTCCCAGGAACTAATTACTGGCAGCAGTTATGTCTGCCAGAAGTAACTGACAACTGGACAAATATCTGTGGGTTTTTTCATGATTAGTTTTTAATACCGTGTCTTGTCCCAGTGCAGTTCCGGATAACATTAATTCAATGGTAGTTCCTGTTCTGCTGGTTATCAATGCTGCTGTAGTTTTTTTTTTGTGTGGGGACAGTCACTGGGAACTGTTTTCACTGTACTATTTGCAGTTCAGTTCTCCGTATCTTGAAAGAGCTACATTAATTCTTCATTGTGTCCCTGTTTCAGATTTATCATCGCTGTATTGTAGGAGAGGTTGTTTCTTTTGAGTTCTACTTTTGTTACGGCTTCTTACTTGATCAAACCTGAACCATTTTTGTTGAATTCATGGTTCATAATCTATTTGCTATAGATCACTTTTTTCAGATATAAGTAGTGAGAGGTCACAGAACATTTAACTTCTCAATTTTAAGAACAATCTAAAAGCTTAATTTTATAACTGCAGGTTTGATTGACATTTAAGGCTTTATTTTTAAAAGCAAGATCATCCAGAGGGCATTGAGTTCTGAGGCCTTTCATTTGTCTGTCAGATGAGTGGTGATTCAAGAGTTCAAATGGGTTAATTTTTGTCTTCGTTAACATCTTGAATGAAAATAAGCTCAAAGCAGTAGTATGAGAGCTAGAGGCAGCTTACCTGATATTATTGGGATCTCTGAGTTCATCTGAGATCTCAAATGACTTGTGAGAGTGTGGAGAACGCCTTAGCAGACTTTGACATCAAGATTTCCTGTGGCCGTAAGGAATCATGTGAATATATCCTGTTTTAACTGCAGGTGTTCGTCTGGATCGAGTCCGTGGAGGCCGCCAGAAATACAAGAGAAGACTGGATTCTGAGAGTAGCACTTACTTGAGCTTACAGATCCCTCCCCCAGCTAAAAAGCCACGTATGTATCAGTCTTTGGATTGTGGTCCTCTGGGCAACTACTGTGTTCTCTTTAGTTGGCCTCAGAATGTACAATGGAGCAGTTGTCAGTTCTGGGTCCATTAGTCAGCAGCACTAGGATGCTTTTTCTTGTGATCGTAGCAGATAAGTGTGTTTGGTGCACCTAAGGTGCACTTGACGCAATATACATTGCCTGAGTGCAGTGTATATTGTACCTAAGAATACAGACCAGAAATTTCCTAGGAGATTATAAAAGTTCATTTAGTTTAGTGATTTTGCTGGACTTTTCTGGCATCCAAGCTACCCTGACAAAATGGGTCCTGTGCCGATTTCTTTCTTCCATATGACCAGTAATACTCTACGCTTTTCCAGGTCCTATCAATTGATTATTTGTACCTCCTCCTGTCTTTTTGGATCTCCCTGAGATAGTGATTGACAGTCTTGCAGTAGCTTGCTGCTCTTGTCATCCCTGTATGGAGCTGGTTTGGCATAGCCAGGTCACTACAGCATATAAGGTTGTGATGTACTGTCCTCTTGTGACCTCAACAATTTCCGAGGTCCCACAGCCTCTATAGCCATGTACTCTGCAGGAAGGCCCTTCTAGAGAGGGCTGTTGTGACATCTTATGTCAAGAGAGATAAAACAACAAATTCTCCTTTGAAATGTGCAGTGACTAAGATCGTCTCCCACTTGCTGGTGGCAGAGCCAGAGAAGATTTATGCCATGCCTGATCCAACCATGCCGGAGAGTGACATCAAAGCCCTGACAACCCTCTGTGACCTGGCAGACAGGGAACTGGTGGTGATCATTGGCTGGGCAAAGCACATCCCAGGTAAACGGGAAATTACAGGGCCTAAGTGTAAACAGCAAAGGGAGCTATTATTTATCACCGTGCTTATCAGTTTGTCTTCAAGCAGGATTTTTACATATAGTGATGGATGGAAATCACTGACACAGAAAACTGCTTGTGGCGGGCCTTCATTGGAAACAAACTCCAATATAGCCCCTGGTGCAGGTGCACGTGTTGGTTGCGTGCATGTGTGTCCTGGCATTATGCAGTAGGCTTTGAAGTGCTATGATAAAGTCCTCAGTGGCACCTGCATCAAGTGGCACACAGAAAGCACTCAGAGAACAGCCCTTGGGATGGTGGACTTGTGGTCTTGGACCACATCAACATGGCCTACGTCTGTTGTGTTTATAGATGGAATAAATGTTATGATAGAGACTGGACTTCATTGCTAATGACAAGGCAGGTGTCTGCTCTGTCTGTAGTGGGCATTCTTGTGCAGACTTAGGAAAGCTTTTATCTTACTGGATTCATCACAGAACAAGTCCCATTGGAATGGAGGACATACTCACTATTGTCAGTGAATCTCCGGGCTTCTGTACTGACAAATAATGAGGACAACGTATTGGCATTGTAACAGGCCTCTGAAGGCTCACTGCATGCATCCAATTGAGTGTGCCTGTGCAATTGAGTGACAGAGCGACAGCATCTCACATGTGCAGGTAGGATGGACCCAGGCCGAAGGAGCAGACGTGGTCCTCAAGGAGGTTGTGGGACATAGATTCAGACCTGGCAGGGAAAATGCCCCTTCCCTCTTTGTTGTTGCTACTCTGCAAACACGCTCTCAAAAAAAATAAATTGGATTTAGATGTGGGGAAGGTTGGACAGGGAATTTGGACAGTGTCCTTGGGGTTTATATGGCTGCTTTCCAGAGGACTGCTTCAAACAGATCCTCGCTATGAATAGCTCAGTACAGCCTTCTCCTGCCTTCCACCCTGCCTTGTTGGGAGAATATCTGAGGTCAGCTACAGAATCACAGGATTTAAGCAGTACTGCATGTTGTCTGTGCCTTCCACTGCAGACTTGTGTTCTGTTGTGTTGCCTCTTGGCTTTAAGCTCTTCCTTGTTTTGTGAGGCATCTTAGCATGAGTGAGCAAACAGTGTAGTTCTCTTATGCATTCTGCTTCTCTTTGTCATTCCTCTTGTGGCTTTTTGGTGTCTGCTCTTCTTTTCTCAGTGGGAGTATTTCTCTTGTGACTCGAGGGTTCGTGGCTTCCCAGACTGTATGAAATACGGACTGTTACGTGGTGGGGCTATAAAGTCTGGATAAACTTTTTGAGGACAGTGTTTCTGAGTAGAGGTTAATCCCAGTGGTGCCCTTCTTACATGAGATCTGCAGGATCTGCAAGGATTATATCCATCGCTAGCACTGGAATCCTGCTGGGGCTGATTCATCACAAATGGAGTTACAGTGGTGATTAGGAAACTCAGCCTGGATTGCTCTACTAACCCAGAACTTGGGGTGTTAAAACAGGAGTGGTTTTCATGCAGTGCCGTTATCTGCTTGGCTGTCCAGTAAGGTGCTGCTGTCTGTTCCACTAACCTTGGCCACTCCTGTCTGCACAGGGTGTCCTGCTCTAGTTTCCTTGCTTGCAGTGTGGGATGCTCAGCTCCGAGTTCTTATGGGGTTTTCCAGTTTGCCATGGTGACTATCTCAGAACAGGTGTGTAGTATTGAGTTGGCTCCTGCACTACAAAATGGGCTCTTCCACTCCATTCTGAAAGGAAGAACAAACCTGTCATCATCTCAGCTTTCTCTGTATTTTCTTGTCCTATCAAGGACTGCAGCATGATAACAGCCATCATCCTGGTGCAGTTCAAAGCAGCAGTATCATAACAGGACTGTGTATACAAGAGAGAGCTCAGGGACTGTTACACAAAGGAACAGTTGAAGTTTATAGAAAGGGAACAAAAAACATTTAAGAATCATACTGAGTTATGCAGCAAGGGGGCAGAACAGGGCAGGACCAAATGCTGCCAGGAGTCTGAATTATACGTGCCCTGTAGTTCTGCCTTCCAGAGATTTTTAGAATACCAGGACATTGCTTCCTGTGTGCATAAGCTCTTGGACACAGACAGCGTGGGGAAAGGAACAGAAGTCACATCGTGCCTGCCTTGTGTTCACAGTGGAATTGATAAAGAACTGTGTGGTGTTACAGTCATACCAGCCCTTCAGGGTCCCAGATGCTCGTACAAACTTTTGCCTCATGCTGTTAGCAAATAAAATCAAAGCTTAAGTCACTTTCCTGTGATAACAGGAAAGCACAATGTAATGGTGTTCAGCAAATATCTTTAGCTCAGCAGCCTTATTAGCTATTAGCTCAAAAGCCAGACTTAGTGTGTGTGGAGTTGTACCCTTCCGAGTGAGGTCCCTCCCCTTGTGCTAATTGTCTTTGAACATCTACTCTTTGTGCATGCCTTGATGCAGGGAGGCAGGACTTCTCTCAAGAGGTGACGACGAAGGCTCTCCCAGGGAAGCTGTTGTGCTGTTCTCACTAGGAAGACGATAGTACTAGCACAGAATGAAATATGGCAAGTGGAGTGACAGCAGCTGTGTCTGGAGTGGCCTCAGATCCTATAATTACATCTCCCTTTATTACCTCTGCTAATGGCCCTCCAGGATGACAGAAATGATAATAAATTAACAGATTATGAACTCCACTTGCCACAAATTATGTGACTTTTTTTTTCTTTTTTTAATTCTGGGAGCTCCCACTGCCATATCACTGAGGGGAAAAAAAAGCCACAAAAATAATGATAAAAAAAAGAATGTCACATCAGCATCAGCTATTGCAAATAAAGCAGCTTTTCTCATCCTGCACCTGGGATGGAGGGAAATGCTCATCCAGCTCTGTGCTGGAGACAGAGGCTATGCAGTCCTGAGATAGTTTCTTTGGAGCCTCCAGCTGCAAGGGGGTAGTCACCAACTTTAAGGATACGGCCTGCAGCAAGAAATAGATTACTGAGGCAGGTTTCTGTGTGCTGTGCCATCAGAGAACTCAGGAATGCACAAAGCTGGATTGCTACTAATTCCTGAGAGCTCTGAGATGGTGAGGCACTCGAATTTCACAACTGGACGTTCTCCAGTGTTGCAAACCTATAACAGCAAGTCTCTGATTTTGGCCAGCTGAAATTAGGATTTATCACTCCAGATCCCAGCTTTTATAGATGGGAAACCCTACATTGTCTGATCTTATGTTGTCTAATCTTCCCTTGTCTGTGCGGAGTGCAGTATCATACAGCACAGTCCTCCAGCCCTTGCATTCTATTTATGAAAACGCTGGAGGAAGAGGGTGCCCAGAACTGGCACTCCTGCCTTCGTGCTCACCACAGGGGACTGGCAGGGGTCTCTGCCAGCTAGGCAAGGCAATTGCAGCTGACTCTTCTGTCCCCCTTGGCATAGGTAAAGAATGGTCTCTGCTTTGCAATTCCCCACCTGCCATAACCAGCTCTGGGAAAGAGCGATTCACAGAGTTGCTGGATGTACAGACTACTGCTAAGATTTAATCAAGTTTTTCTACTTCATTCTGTACAGAAATGTGTGAGCTACGTCTGTCCTGGATCCTCTCACTGTACTGTTTCTCAATCTCTAACAAATTCTGTTGGCAGACTGCACTGAGGCAACAGCGTAACCCGCTTTATAACCCAGATGAATAATGACAGTGCAGGAAGGCCACATGATTGACCCAGAAAGTGGACTTAAGGTAGCAGCCCAGATGCAGGGCTGTTCTCCCTGGGCAGAACTAGGAGAAAGGTGAATGAAGGACTGCTTTCAGATGGCTGCAGAGGAGAAATTCCAGAGACTGTATCAGTGCCTGTGTTCAGCTTCCTCTGCCTCATGGCTAAGCCTAGGAGGTCCTGGTGCAGCAAGGAGATGTGGGGAGACAGGACCCAAGGCTGAGCCTGCTCTTGGGCTCCGGATGGCAGCATTCAGGAGCAGCAAAAAAGCAGCATACTGACTCCTGTTCAGGAGCAGGAGGCTGAGGTGAGGAAGGAGGCAAGCCTCCCTGCAGCCTCAGCAAGGGATGGATTTCACCAGGTACAGGGCTACGTGGGCTATGCTGTATAGGAATCAATCTCACAGTCATGGAGCTGAATTTTTGCAGCTTTTCTCCCCAGCAGCCTGGACTCTTTAGCTGTTCCCTCTGGCACTCCTCCCCAGTGGTTTATTGATTCTTTCCTCCCACCCACTGCTCCCCTCAGACCTTGCACACACAACACGTGACAGCTGATTGGTATCTGTTAATTAATGTGGCCTGGGGCCTCTTTTCTATTCAGTGGCCTGATAAGAGAAATTGGATGTCCAAGGGCTGCCAGGCCATTATCACCCTTTGCTTCCCCTGGCAACACAAACACAAAACATGGCGTAGTGATAAATAAATACCACTAACCCACCCTTCTGCCATCCCTTCCCCAGCTGAGATAGTGCAGATAGAAAAAGAGGACCCACAGTCAGTCAATATAGCAATCATCAGCTCTTTTGTTAATTGCCAACTTGATAACAAGAGAAATCAAATGATCATCATGATGGCTGGCTACCTAGGCCCTGACATGGGTCCAGGGAAAGTGAGCAGGGAGGGCTATGGGATGGAAGCATCCCACTGGGCCTAGCACAGAGTTAGTGGGGCTGGGAGGCTCCTGGGGACAGAGTGTAATGAGTTCCCTGGCCCCTTGAGGAGAGTGAACCCCAAGGCTGAATAAGCATGTGGAGCGAAGACTGGCAGGGGAGGCTGGTGGGGCACAGCCCTCCCAGCTGAGGGTGCCATAGTGCTGCATTCTTCCACTGCCTGGGGAACCTTTAGACACAAGGAGCTGCCAAAAATCACAGCTCCTGCCTGTCAGTGGTGGACAGGAGCTGCTGAGATGGGACTAACTCACTGTACTTGACATCCCTGTCTCCTAGGATCTTTCATGATCTGGCTTTCTGGGATCATGGGCTTGATACTGAGGACATAATGGATATAGCTTTCTTTCCTATGCACTTTCTTTTCCCTTTCTCTTCAGATAGACATCATCTCTGCATTTCAGCCTCTCCACTTCCCCAGCAGTGCTGACAGGGCTCTGAGGCTGTCTATGAATGTCAGACTCTGATTGCTCCTTTTCTATATGGGGAGGATGATCTGCTTCACTGCTAGGTTCTGTTGCTACAGGGTCTGGCAAGAGTTTAGGTGTTTGCATAGCACCACAAAGGTGTTTGTGTACTGGGTAAGGTTGTCTGTGAGGGGCAGAAAGCTGATGGTGCGGAGCTCAGGGAACACTGGTGAGGATTTCTTCATAGACACATTCAGCTTTTGACACTTCAGCGCTCTGTTGTGGCAGGACCTTCTCTTAGGTTGTCTGAAATGAGAGATTGCAGTATGCACTTGTCATTTCTTCCTATCCCATCAGAAACAGTCTTTTCTGCTATCAGGAGCTTTTCTCTGCTTTGGTTCAGCTGGGGAGACTAAATGGGCTGCTGTGCAAAATTGCAAAGGTGCAGTGAACAGGAAGTTGTGGTGCAAAACAGCTGCTGCTATAGAAGTAGAGATCACTGAAAAGAAGCTATCATTAGCCTTGGGTTGCCATATTCTGCGTGTTTTGTTTGCCAGAGAGACAGGGGTCACGTTAGTAAGCATTTTTTGAGTGGCAGGGGGAGAGTGCTTCAGGTAGACCCCAGGGAAATTAAGAAGCCCGGGCTCTGTGAGTCTTTGGTGCACGCCTGTTTGACCCTCGCTGTCCTTTGCCCTATCAGGGTTCTCCAATCTCTCCCTTGGGGACCAGATGAGCCTCCTGCAGAGCGCCTGGATGGAAATCCTCATCCTGGGCATTGTGTACCGCTCCCTGCCATACGAGGATAAGCTCGTCTACGCTGAGGACTACATCATGGATGAAGAACACTCTCGTCTGACGGGGCTGCTGGAGCTCTACCTGGCCATCCTACAACTGGTGCGCCGCTACAAGAAGCTCAAGGTGGAAAAGGAAGAGTTTGTCACGCTTAAAGCTCTGGCCCTCGCCAATTCAGGTACAGCACTGGCCCTGGCAACCCCATGGTCAGCGTCACACGCACACACGCACAGTTATCTGGGCTGGGGGGAACTCAGCCCAGTGCCTGAGACGGTGCTTTGCTTTGCCTGTGTCGTGCAGCATCCCCAAAATTCTCTGTCACCCACAAGAGACAAGGGAGATGGAGACTCCAGGCTGGAGAGGAGGGAGAAGTGTGGCTTGCTGCCGCAATGGCCCCAACTGCAAACTGGCACTGAACTGGGGAATGGGATCTGCTGGAGGTGGGCTGGATTCTGGCACTAAAAGAAAGGCCTAATGTCATAAGTTCAGATAAAGGGATGACACCTGAGTAGTGTTGGGCAGTTACAGGAAATAGGAAAACCCTAATCTTAGTTTTAGATCCCACCAAAAAAAAAGCCCCAAACCAGTTGGGTTAAGGCTGCCTGGTCTGTTCCTGTAGGTGTTCAGTGACCACTGGACACTGAATTCCCCTCCCTACCTCCCCACCCCACCCCTTCATCTTAATGCTAGAGGATAAGATGTGCTGGCAGAATGCCTGATGTTGCCTGTTCTGTTTCTTTTTGGGAAGAGGATGACAGAGATGAGGGCCCTCAGCCTCCATCTCAGAGTGGGGAGTTTCGCAGCCCATGAAAGACACAAGGTGCTCTGTGTGGTACTGATGTTGTACCATACGTATATTTGCTCAGGAGTTCCTTCCAGAGGGAAACTGCTGAAGCTACTGTGTGACGAGGGCTCCCTCTACATCCCTTGTGTCTCACTGTCTCACATCTGATCTTGCCAAACTGCAAGATGCAGGTTACACAATTCACCCTTTCAGACCAGCAGCGAGCCCAGTATCTGTGTTCAGCTAAAGGCGCTTTCCAGAAAGACACTCAGCATGAAGCTGAAGGCCGTAAGTGTGAGGAAATCCACATCTTTCACAATAGTTGACTCTAAAAACTGATCATTCTCTCAGTTTAAAAAGAAACATACCATAACCCAAGCAGCAGTTCTCCTGAGTTCAGTCAGCCTGTAAATACTGGTCTTTTCTGAGCTGTGTCCTATGATCCCAGGTCCTTTTACACCTGACAGCTTGACATGATACTGTTCCTATTGCACAGTTGGATTCCTGGGCTATAGGTATTACTTCAGGTATAAGCAAGTGGTCCAGAAGGCTCTGTGAGGCTACTCTATCCTTGCTGTTTTACACCATTCTGTTCTGCTTTGTCATTCACACATCTTACCAGCAGTAATTTGAAAGAAGTTAAAAAAGAAAGAAAGAAAGAAATCACTTACAGATCATTGACAAAAATGTTGGGCAGCATCTGTTGTTTAACTGATCCCTGTGGGTTTCCACCAGAAATCTCTTCCTTCAGGGATGATTCACCAGTGATAGCTACTTGGAAATCTGTCATCTAGCCAGTAACTAATCAATTGAAAGTGTGCTTTATTGATATTGCATGGTGCTAATTTTTTAATGAGAATGTCCTGTGGTGCTAAGCCAAGTGCCATATAAAAGACTAAGTCTATTATATCTATGCAGTTAACTTTATCAACCAAACTTGTAATCTCATCAGAGAATGAAATCAGGTTTGTTTGACAAGACCTCTATTCCGAAGTATTGTGCAGACTGGCAGTAGCTGTAATACCACCTCTTAAGTTTTAACTGAACATCACATTGCTTTTTTCCTTTATTTTACTCTGGTTCACATCAATGGCAATTATTGAACAGGACCTGGGAACTTACATGCTTCATTGGAACTCTTTCAGCCGTCTTGAATTTCTCAAAAATACCTGCATTTGGCAATTATTAATCTGCCCTAGGTGGGCCTTTGCCTGCAATTTTAAAACTCTTAAAGCCAAGTTACCAGGGGATACTGATTTCTGTCAAGTTTGTCCCTACCAGATGTCTGATATTTACTTGCAGAAACAAGAGAATCAGGAGTCTCATGATCTTCATGTAAGACAGGTATATAACAATTCTTCTAAATACAGGACAGAAATACTCACTGAGGACTTCTGCTTCCTCATTCTGTTAATAGTTTAATCATCTACAGCTTAAAAGAGCCCCCCTACAAATGGTCATTTTTCTTCTATTTCTTAAATATTTGTAAAACTCTTCTTTATGGTCCTTAGCTCTTCCAGCCATGGATTTTCTTCCAATG
Organism: Oreortyx pictus; assembly: GCA_036925125.1. Taxonomy (NCBI): domain Eukaryota; kingdom Metazoa; phylum Chordata; class Aves; order Galliformes; family Odontophoridae; genus Oreortyx; species Oreortyx pictus. The sequence goes on from JAUPFR010000006.1 coordinate 38,460,211, forward strand.
TCCTTCACTTTGCTTATCGATTTTCTACACTTCTTAACTTTTGATTCATACAAATTGCTATCTGCTTCCCTTTTTCAATTTCTCGTATACTGCTTTTTTTTACCTCTAATTGCTGCCTTCACTTTGCCACTGAACCAGGATGGGCAGATGGCCAAGGCTGCCCTCTCTCTAGACTGTGGGATGGTGGTTTTTGGCTATGTAATCAACTCTTGTTAAAAAACTTGTCTCCTAGTACCAGGAAGGTCACAGGACGTAACAAGGAGAAGGGCTTCTCAGAGAGGTTAAGCCCAATATAAGCCTTATGGAATAGTCTGTAGCAGTAGAGACACTGAGCAGAATAAACAGTGCTTAGCAGCTGTTTTTGGGTTCTGCTTTCAGCACTCTTGAGCGGAAAAACCAAGGTGGAGGTCAGGAAACATAGGCCTCACCTGAATGGGAAAAGCCACTCTAACTTTACTGGTTTGTTCCAGGGCAACTAGAAGTACAGTTGGGTAGGAACATAAGCCACAAAAATCTTTCTTTGTTAATCTTACTGACATATATAAAAGTAAAATGTAACATTCTGTTTTTCACGTAGCTAAAGACCCTTAGCGCATGTATGCACACACACACACAAACACACACAAGGAAACTAGATAAAGCAAGCCGTGTTTTTCTAACATAACCTTCACATTCAACCTTTATATTGTTTTAATACTAATTATAATCTTAGTATACTTTGACATATGAATAAACCTGCAGAGCCTCCATGTATGTGCCTGCATGCAAACACAGCTGACTCCAAGAACAGCAGGAATGCAGACTACCTCTGGGCGAGTCCCTGGCTCCATGGGTCAGAGGCAAGGTTTAAACCTGAGCTTTTAGATTTAAGATCTGTGCTGCTGGAACCTGCCTTTTGCTGCTTGCCTTCCATATTCATAAATTCCTGAGGTTCCCCTATCTCTGCTGGATGTAATTCCTCATGCAATCCAGTTTCTAGGGACTTTCTACTCTTCCATACAGCTCTGCGCATGTTGAGCCTTTGTTTCTAATAATTAAAGTGAATGGAAACGGAAGCAGCAGCTTGCTCACTGCTCATAGAGGAGAAGGTGCCTCAAGAATATGAACTGATCAAGCTGTGCATCAAAGATCTTTCCAGGTTAGCGTACAGCACATGTTCAGCTATTTACATCCCTGACTGACCAAATCTTATTTCTCTCTTTTTTGTTTTTTCTTCCTCAAGATGTTTAATGCTGAGATGGAGTGAACAAGGCCTGGATCTAGTAAGGGGATGCAAATTCTTTATTAATGGGTCCTTTTAGGTCCCTGTCCCTCTTGTTCCTGCCAGAACTACAAAGGAAGAGTTAGGGAAGGAGACAATGGGCCTTGTCCATTCTCATATCTGCCCTATATGCCATGGCAGCAGTGCTGGAGAGAAAAACAAGAAGCTTCACGTCTCGGCCTGCTGACCCTCAGGGACATGGCCAGGCTGCCTCCAGAGCACCTCAGTGCTCTGACAGCTGTAAAAATTCATAGCTATTGATTTTGTAATTAACAGTTTATCAATGCCATTGACACCAGCTCATTGATGGATTGCAAGGAAATTAATCCTGCAATGTTATTTTATTTCTTACAGTCAGCTGCCAATTTTGAGCTCCTTTCAGCAAAGAGTGGGAGGAGAAGAAAGACAGGCCTTGATCTTTATTTCCTCAATTTCTCTCCTTCTGTGTTCCTGGCTATTTAGGTCTTCCCACCTTACAGAAGCCTGGTACCCACCCTGACCTGAAGCCTCTGTGGCAGGCTTGAGTTACTATGATGACCCACCAGCCCTTATCTGGGCTTCACTTCCTGGTCTCTTGGATACAAAAAGCAATAATGATTTTTCCCCAGTAGGCCTCTTGGAAGTACAATCTTTGATATCCCCTAATTAGTGCATTCCTTCTAAACAACTTCTTAAAACAGCTTTGTTGCTAGATGTATTATTTTCTTGCCTGTTGTAGGACTTGATAAATCACACACCATAAATAGCATCTATGGTAAATATATGTAATGAAATTCACAGTCTCTTATTTTTGTTGAGCTGTCCATAGAGATGATGCATATTTCTGGAAAGATTCTGGTGTTTCATCTGGCTTTCTCCCTCCTCAGTTGCTGTCAGACTCAGGAAACAAGTCCTCATGTTTGCGTTGGATGCATGTAGGCTGAGCATGACACTGTTACACTGCGAAGCCCAGCTAGAGTGGCAGACAGGCACTGCTGTGTGTGTTAATTCTAGCATCCCTTGGCTGCGGCTTCTAGATTCATTGCCCTGAGGCCAGAATAGGAATCTTTATCAGTTCAGTATTGATTAAAAGCCTCTGAACAATGAAGACAAGGCAACAGTCTGCAGTTCTGTCAGGGTTGTGAGGAAGAAGCAACTATCAGTAAGATGAAAAGGGAGTGAACCTTCAATGACGCTGTGCTTGGCTAGCTTCTCTAATCCAACGTCTCTCCTCTGTTGTGCTGCCCTCTGCCATCACGACTTCCCACCAATTTAGCAGTCTACTTTTGTGTTGAGTGCCTCAGCTTGACCCAGGACTGGGTCACTACCAGCTGCCTTTGACTCAGAGATGCAGCAGGGAGCTGTCTCTGCTAGCCTCTCCAGCAGCCTGGCAGCTGAAGGGAAGAGGCCTTGCAGGAGGCACTGTTTTCTAGAACTGAATCGGGAAACGCTCAAGCAGCTGCTGGAAGTCTCTGAAAATAGGGGCATATGCACAAAGGTGGGGCTGGCAACACCCTTGGGCCCACTGGCTGTGACCTACTGGGGCTTTTCTGTCTTGCTGACACCCTGAGCAGCTGCATGGCAATTAGGTAGTTTAGACAGATGAAGCGCTACAGCAGTGTTAATTATTCCTAATGAGATTGCTCCCAAGCGGCAGCACAGCAGATGCTGCCCCTTGCAGGGTGACTCCCTGGCAGGAGCATGGAGGGCAGGTGAATGTGTGAGTCACAAAGGCCCCCAGATGACCCCTGGCAGCCTTGGAGCAACCAGCGAAGTGGGCGCATAGGGCACAATGTGTCACAAACCCCAGTAACACTTAAACTGTTTCTGCACTGCTTGGGCCAGCTCCTGGGCCTGATGCCAAATTTCAGAGTGGCAGCACCTGCAAGCAAGTTTTATTTCCCATTACAAAACAAAACTGAAAAGCAATTAAATATATATAATAAAAAATAATAATAGTTTAAAAAAAAATGTATTTAGCTGAGGTACTGGGAAGTATTTCCTTCCTCACATCTGATTTTCCTGTTTTCCTTCTCCCTCCCCCCAGACTCTATGCACATAGAGGACATGGATGCAGTGCAGAAGCTCCAGGACCTTCTCCACGAAGCCCTGCAGGACTACGAGCTGAGTCAGCGCAACGAGGAGCCCCGGCGAGCAGGCAAGCTGCTCCTGACCTTGCCCCTCCTGCGGCAGACAGCCGCCAAAGCTGTGCAGCACTTCTACAGCATCAAACTGCAGGGCAAGGTTCCCATGCATAAACTCTTCCTAGAAATGCTAGAGGCAAAGGTCTGACAGCCCCAGCGCCAGCCGACAATGGCCGGGGAACAAACTAGAAACAAAGATGCAGACAACGGAGCAATCCAACAGCAGCAGCAGCCACCGCCGGCTTTTATCTCCAATCATTTACTATGGAAGAATTATTTAATGTCTATCTGTCGGCGTGACTGCAGAATCTCATGTACAGGAGGGGGGAAACTCTTTTAATCAGTCACCTGTTTCTCTTTTTTTCATTTGTTTTCTCAGTGGGAAATACCAGAATATGCTTTTGCACTTGTTGAGGCGGTCGCTCTGAGCGCTGATGCTCTCAGCACTGTGCCGGCTGCCTGGTCCCCAGCTTCCTCCACCAGAGCTGGAGGGGGAGTGGGGACTGAAGCAGGAAGAGATGAAGAATAGAGTCAATAGAAACTTTATCTGCTTGTGTTGTGAGGGGTCAGATAGAAAGGGAAGCAGCCAGGGTCCTTCGTTTTGTCACCTTTCTGGCTCTACAATAGGACAGGTACTCCTCTGGAGAAGAGTACTGCTGGACCTCTCCTGATCAAAACGGCTGCCTCCCAGGCTCCCCTCGCGCCAGCTAACACTTGTACATATAGGCCCCACTTCTTACCGGGAAAGATGCTCCAAACTGTGTAAGATATTCTGCGACCTTGTACAGTGTGTCATTACGCCTGGCTAGTCCCTCCCATGTACAATCCCCGCAGGACCCCGAAGAGGCAGAATGTATGTCCCCGAGAGAATGCAAGTCTCCTTTCCCAGGTAGTGAGGAAAAAAAAGTTCCCGGTGTAAGCTTTTGTGCTGGGTTGACCTGATAATCTCTGCATCCTCTCCTGTGTGGTGCTAACTACGACTCTTCCACACTTTTCACCCTGTAGTGTCTCAAACCTGCCTCTTCAGTGCAGCTGAGTGCCATTCCCCACTCATTCCTTGTGGCAGAGAACACAAGGCTTTGTCTGCATGGTTACCGCCCAAGTATGAATACACCCCAATCCAGGGCTTGCCTAGACTTCATTCAAGTAATAGATCTTTGCCTCCACAGAAACTTAGGCTTATTGCCAAATACTAGTTAGGAATCAGAGGAACTGCTTTTCGGGGGAGACAGCTCCTGAGCCCAGGACGCTGCTTTTTTTTTTTTTTTTTTTTTTTTTTTTTTTTTTTCCCATGGCAGCCTAGGCAAATAAGCTTAGAGGGTGGTGTGGAGCCCCCAAAGCCAATATCCCAACTACTGTCTTCCCCTGCCTCATCCTCAATTATCCTCAACAGAGTAAAAAATCTAGCGCAGATTATCCCTGAACCTCATAAGAGGTTCTCCTGCTGATGGAAGAAGTGGTGTACTTGACCTCGAGGTGGTTGGAGAAGAAGTGGTGGAATGTTTATTTACTGACATCACCAGGTTTCTACTATGTCTGAGCCTTGGTTTAGCTCAGCTGGCTAAACCACAGCTGCTGCATCCCCAGTATTCAGAGGGGAATTTGGGCAACTTGAGAAAAACATCATTCTCTGAGATTTTATTTTCTTGGACACCTTGATCTGAGGCAGCCTGAGCTGGTGAGAGCTGAATGCGCTGCTGGTTTGGTGGTGAATGGCACCACAGCAGAGGTGAGGAGAATCTGCATTTAAGACACCTCCTCTTTTCAACTTAGGCTCTGTTCAACACTGCCTCTGTTCAACTTAGGCTTCCACTCCTGGATAACCTGGCTGGTGGGACCGGCACAGGAGGTCTTCCAAACTGCGGTTACAGAGTGTGATCAGGGAGATAGTGGGTGTTTGTTTTCTATGGGAGCAGATCATGTATGTCACTGGGCAGGGCTCTTGGTACAAAGCTCAGGCTAACTCAGAAACTGAGGAAGCTCGCTGCTACTGAGCTCTCAGCTCACGTAGCCAGCCCACTACTGGTTGTTCACTTAGTTCAGTTCCACCCCTGCTGAGTTCTCCCTCCTCTGTACAGTCATAGCTACTCACCTGTTTTGTACTCAGAGGAATTCAGTCTTGCTTCAGGCATATTGTTAAGCCAGCAGAGACCCAAGGGATAGAAGGCACGTGGGAGCTGGGATTGTTTCCGTGCTCCAAGCAGCAGCAATTACACAGTGGCCTTGTGCTTTGAACAGATACCTGTGCTTCTCTTCGCCTTCTCCCTCCCAGAGAGAGCTGTGGAGAAAACAATAGCTTTTGGTTGCGCTTACAATCTCTGTATCTACCTGTGAATGAGAGGGACCAAATTGAAATGCAAGCCTTCACTAGAGCCAGTTTGCCGTGCATTGCAACCTGGCAACTCTTTCTGGCTGTGGCATGAATACTCTCACACATCTGCTGGGCTGGGCTGTTGCCTCCAAGCAGGACTTACGTGACCACTGATGCTTCTGTGCTGAGTCCCACTCAGCCCAGCCGCAGCGCGCTGTGTTCCGGCCTGCCTCATAGCTGTCCCAAAGTGGGCTGACAAGAGCCTGAGAAGCAAGTCTTACTTTGCTGGGCCCTGGCTGGAAAGGTCACTTTGAAATGTTCCAGGGAAATCTTCTCTAAGCGGCCCCGCTTGAGCAGGGGGGACTGGACCAGACGACCTCAGCCATTCTGTCAGTTTGTGAAAAGACTCCTCCAGCTTTGCTGAATTTGAACTTGGGCCTGCATTCCAGAACAGAGGGGAAAATAACCTAGAAAACATGATTGTGAAGGAGGCCTGCTGAGTTGCTTTCTAGCTCACAGCAACTGCTGTCTATTTAGGATGCAGAGGCAATGGCTGCATTGGCAGAACAATATAAAGATACTGCATGCATTTTTTTGCAGGACTTTCTTTCTCCATTACAGCTGCATCATCTTGGAGCCCATCAAGATATTCCCTCATTGCTTGAAGGTAAAAGGCCTGGAAATGTTTGCTTCTGAAACAGGATGGGAACTGAACCAGGCAGTAATTAGCATTTATTACTCTCTTTATACTAGGGATACAAACTCTTTCCCAGGCATGGGGACAGAAACACCTGTCTAGATTTAACCGTTATAAAGGCTCGTACCTTGGGAAGCAGGGCAGGTCTTTCTGGCCTTTCAGACAAGTGCAGGCTTCATGTGCATCTCATCCCTTTCCAGTTTCTCTGATCTGCTGTGAATCACTAGTATCAGCATGCTGCCACAACTGAGGAGCATGTCCAGATACACAGCAGCTTGGGCTTGCAGAAAGGGGTGACATCTTAGTGTAGTCCCCTCACTGCAATTTGAAATAGGAAATGAGACTTCAGCAAATGCTTAGGTCTTTGAATGCTCGTAGGCTCTTACACAAAGGTCTGGAGATGTGGAATTGAGACGTAAACTGAGAAGCGGGTTCTGGTCAGTATTTTTTATGCCTTTCATTTGTAATACGGGGCTAACAGAGTGTCAAACCATGACACAGAGTCAGCTCCATACAGCTGTCATCTTGCATGGGGCAAAAGATGTCAGAGTTTGGACCTCAGTTTCTGTGACTTAAAGCAAAACTGTAGAGGTAAGTGTATCAGTGACAGTGCATAGGCATGAAGCTGACACACAGCTATTATGGTAAAAGCAGCTCTAGCCCCTGATAGCGTGTGCAGATAACAGAAACCACATACCTGTGAGCCACCTCAAAAAGGCAGTTCTTCCCAAGTGACCAGTTCTTCCGTTTTGGGCACATTCTCCTCTGGGAACAGCGGTCTCTGGCCTATATTGCAAAATTAATTTCATGGGGATCAATTAAAGGAAAGGGTAAAACACCACACAAAACTGAGGCTTCTGGGGAAACTTGGGCATTACACCTTGCAGCAAAACTGTGAAGCTACAGGAAACTCCCCTGCAACAATCAGAACCTCGCTGTACTGTTTGCACTAAGGGGGCATTATTTTTCTCTTTGTAGGCTGTCATCTTTTTTTTTTAAACAGTTAACAGATGCACCAGAAACATATAAGCAGCTATTAGAGGGGAAAATCACAGAGGAAGACCCTAGAATGTAACTTGTTGAGCTTTTATTACCAATTGGAGCTAAGAAGAAGTGCTTCCACTTTGTATCCACAAGCTATAATCAATTGTGTGGCCAATTGTACGGTCTTGTGGCTGGCTTATGGAGGGAAGCTAAAGAGACAGAGGCTGTGAGATTGATGCAGGGAGTTATAGACAGTGAAATAAACAGTATCTACTTACTATTATCTGCTCCTAAAAAAGAAAAAAAGAAAAAAAAAAGAAAAAGAAAAACCTGTGAAATAAATAAATTGTATTATTGTGGTACAGGTCATTTCAAACAAAACAAGAAATAAAACACAGAAATGTAAAAACTAATCATGATAGAGTAATGTTTATTGTCTTTAGGAAATACTCTGTTTTGCCTCTCGGGATGCACAGAGACCCACTCAAGGGGCTGGGGTGGGGGAACGCCTCGTTTATGCATGCTGCACAAGGGAGGGGAGTCCAAGCTCCCACTGAAATGCCCTCATTTTGGTGTTTTCCTATATCCAGAAATAAAATCCTCAGATTAGCGTGGCTGAGGGCTGGTTAGACAGACACTGCTGTCAGTATCTGGCACAGAATGGTCTCTGCCACTCACTCATTTTTTCCCCGCTGGTGCAAGGAATAAACATGAGCTAGTGATGAAAAAGCCTTGAAGTCGTTCCAGTGAAAAACAAAATCTCTAATCATAAAATAGATCATTGGCTTAAACCCAGCAGTGACATCAAGAGCGCTGCAAGCATTGCAGCAGCTGCCCAGTGCTTACACAGTGGGTATGAGTGCTGAAGTCATTGATCTGGTGGTCAGGTGCTGCAGAGGGCAATCTCACTTCTATTTCAAAAAGCAGGGAGGAAAGAAAGTTTCTTCAAACCATGCTCTTTAAACACATTTCTCTGTCCCTCAAGTTGGTGGCACATTCAACTGCTGGAATACTTCAGCTCCAAATGTTAAAACACATTTGAGCTAGTTGCTCGTGGCTACCTGCAACCAAAGTAAAATGAAAACCAACTGGGTTTTTCTCCTTCTGGAGCATGTACCGCACAGTTAATGAGAGCAAACATTTGGTCCAGATAACTTCAGCATCCAACCGTCCTGTAACAAAAAGTGGCAGAGTTTGTGCTGTGAGCCTGTTTGTTTACAAAGCCAGTCTCCCCCATTACAATCAATTTGAACAATGCCGTGGAGAAACCTGGGGAACAGGAGGACCAACTGAGCAGTGTGCTGGGGGGCTGGACATGACGGAGGGTGGTAAGTCACAAATGAGCATCGAGTTTAGATAGCCCAGCAAAACACAGCAGCCCTGGTTCAAAACACTGCTGGCTAGGCAAGCCAAAAACAATGACTCAGAGTCAAAAGAACTGCAGCCAGAAAGTCTCTTTACATAAGTGCTAATCAGCTTGAGAGGACCAGCATGGTTACCGTCTTTTGTGGGCTTTGTTCCATAGGGCTTTGGTGAGGCTAGAAAGAGCTTCAGCTCTGGGAGTAGCAGCATCCAAATAATGATGAGCACGAGTGAGGTCACAGGAAAGAGCAGAAATGGCCAAATGCTCAAAGCATCATTCGTGAGAACAACTGAGAAGATGGACAACAGCCACTGCTGACATCACTGACTGCTGAAGAGTTCAGTGCTTCACTGAGCCCTCCCAAAACCTAACGGCAGCTGTCTCTGGGCAGGACACACTGTGCAGAGCAGCTGTACTAGCTCAGACCACAGGCATAGTTGGGCCAGGTCTCTCTGTCCAAAGCTGGCCAGCAGCAGATGACCAGAGAACACAAAATTAGAGCACTGAGGTATAAAACTACATCTCCAGGCCATTTATAGAGTCTTCTGAAGACAAAGTCTCTGCATTTAACAACCTCTGCTGGTTTTTCTTACATGAATTTGTCCCACCACTTTTCAAGGCGATACAAGCATTCAGCCTCTGCAGCAGCAATGAGTACTATGGATCACTGCTCAAAGAAATAGCTCTTTTGCCTGCTGTGAGCACGCCATCAGCTAGCTATTCTTATTTCATGCCCTTACAGTTTGCATTAGAAGGCACAGGGAACAGTCCCATACTCACTTTTCCCTACCATTCACAGTCTTCTAAATCTCTCCCCGTTTCACCCACAGTCATTTCTTTTCAGGGATGAAGGATAGCTGCCAACCTTACCCCTTCACTGAGTACATGCTGCACCAATTAAGGGATAACGAGAAAGGCAAGTGGTTGCCTTGGGCTACATGCTTTAAAGGCAAGTACAAACGTTGCCTCTCGGAGATGCATACAAAGCTCTCTCTTCCTCTATCCCCACGCAAACGCACTCACTGCGTCTCTTCACTGTGCTTTCATTCACAGCCCTACTGAAGTTCGCGTTTACTTTCACAACAGCTCACAAACAAGATCAGCCTACATAAACACTATTTTCCTAACCACGGCAAGGTGGGTGCGGCCTTTTCCCCAGCAGAGCTTTTTTCCACCATTTTTCCTCCATCTCAAACAAAGGGAACCAAAAGACATCTCGATTTTTATCTTATCTAATCCTTTTGTTGTAGCAGAAATGTATTTTTGAAAGAGAAGACCTTTAATGCATTCCTTGATGCATCAAATAATAGATTTTTTTAATTTATTCCTTCCTGTTGCGCTATAAAACTTGATTTCTGTTTACAGATCCCAGTTTTATAAGTAAGTGGGTTCATAAATATAGCAAAACAACTGCTTTTCTAAAACGAACACATTGACATCAAGAGGCTCAGAATCGAGTGCGCTACTTTGGTGAATGAAATTACTACACTTTGTTCTCCAACTTCAAGCAGCACTGCATTTTCAATAAGGTTTATCACGTCCCCCACGTAACTGCAGTCGTTGAATAGTAAGAAGCAGGACAGTGATCAGATAAGGAAAAGCCATGACAGAGCAAACTAAAAGCACTTTGCCTAAACTGGCAAGAATCAAACACAAAATTAAGCTGCATTTAATAGACCGGTTAGAACAAAGCAGATAGAGCACGTTTTTACACCGTATGCCAATTAAGTCAAGTGCAATATGTAAGTTATGAATAATCTCTCTGGAGCAAAGAGTGTTGGATTTGGAAGGAAAATAATCTAACCAAAGCCAACAATTTAATCACCTTCAACAATTAATTACTTTTCTGGTATTGTAAATTCTTTTCTATTGCAGCATTGAAAGCGGTCATTTGTGCAAGTAATTTTCCATTACCATTTACATTATTAAACTCAAACACATTTCAACCAAACCCTTGTTTGTAGCTTTTTGCCAGTGGTTAATGTTACTATAAATCAACAAGTCCTTTGGGTCAGTCCTAAGAGGTACAGTTTCATCAGATATTGTGTCTACTGAACCCCGTAACTAAGCCTGCATTGGTGGTTTCCCCCACTGCTTTTTTCATCCAACCATAAAAATTCAGCAGTGTCCTAAGGGAACAATGCTTGTGGGAACCGTGTAGGCATCATCTTCTCTGGGTGCTATCCTCAGCCTTGAGCACTCATAGCTGCAGAAAATCCTGAATTGCTACTGCTGCTTCTGTGCATTTCTTCTTTCCAGCACAACTTTCTGGTTCCTCGTGATCAGTCACTTACTATGATGCAGGCTGCTTCCCTGGCTAATAGTCTTTGGTCTGTTTTGGTTTGCTCACTCCTCAAGACAGCCTCTCCTCCTGCCCTGTTCCTGACACGTTGCTCAAGTGAGTGGGGAGGATGTGACTATTCAGCTGTGCCAGCTAACCACACGAAGCTGGTCTGGACCACTTCCATCTGGAAGGAGGCTCACCCAGCTTAACAATGTTGCTTGTTTCCCATTGGTAAGGCTTTACTAAAATGTGCTGCCAAAGAATACAGTGCATCAGAAGTGATGCTCACTAGCATCTAGAGGAGGGTTAGAGAGGGGCATCTGCAAAACAACACCGATACTGACACTTGGGACAGGGAATCCTCTCCCTTCTTTCTCAAGTTTACCAGTGCAGGTAGGAAGAAAGTACAAGCCTGAGATACAGCCCACAGTCAGACAGCATCACAGCAACTTCTGTAACAGGTGCCGTTTAATCAGAGAAACTGTCAAACCTTCCTTGTCTGTGAAATACTCTGCTTCCCCATGCCCCACTGCACAATTCAAGAGGACCTCCCAAATCCTGCCTGCATAAGGTAGCAGGGCCATGCAGTGGGGCAGCACCTGGTAACACGTGGTGTCAGTGCTGGACTGAAAAGGCAACGCTCCTATGATGCCATGTTTATTTGGCAAACTAGTTACTGACCTGAACTGAGTCACAGCAATTGTGAATTGTGTTCAGTTTGAATTGATTTGGTGATCACAGAAAGTAAAAGCATTTTACAAATAAATAATAAACACCTTCTGAATACATTTAGAAATGTAATTGTGACAGAAATGAGCAGTCAAAAGGAGACAGCGGAGCCAGGACATACACTTTCCAGCTGTGTTTCTCGACTTACTTTTTAAATAAGGAGCCCATTCAGCCTTTTCAAAAGGAAAAGAAAGTGCTTGGACTATTTGGTGTCCCAAGTACTTATCAGCAACAACAATGTGCAGGATAAAGGAAATCTGAGCAGGTAAGTAAACAATATGTTTTGGATTTACAGAAATTACAAGGTAATTATTTTAACTAAGAAAATCTTATGTAGTATTTAAGTAACGGAAAGGCAATGATCGCCTGTGACCCCTTTTATGCAGGTCTCTGCTGAGCTGCCTGGTGCATGCTGCAAGCAGAGTAAAGCTGCTGGAGAGGAGCAAAAACTTCCTACCTGAACACACGCCGAGCCCAGCACAGCACTCCTTCCTGCACCCATCACTGTGCCAACTCCTCGAGCAGGAGCCTCCCTTCCAGTCCATGGCCACTCTGCACATAAAGCAGGCACCAAGCTCATCCCTTCTTCCCCAGGGCATGCTGGCATGCAAAAAGAACGTCCTTAAAAGTGGCTGAAACTCAGGGAAGTGTTGCCTGGAACTTCTCAAAATACTAAGAGACTCAACCTGAATCAGCTTGGACTGGAATTCAAGAATCTATTTATTTTTTGTCTTGCTTTTCTCACAGAACAAGCCCACAGAAAGTGGTATTCATGGTGCATTCTGGAGTTTGTCATTGCTGTGTGTCCTCGAGTGTGCTCCTGAGTTTATCCTATCAGTTTTCCTGATATTCTCACACACTAGGATAGCACAGAATACCTGTGCAGCCTGACAGCTGCATGTGCTATTTATCCAAATAGAAGGGAAAAATAAATTACCACAAGCTGTCAGTGAAATTCCATGCTAAGCACAAACGCTGTCACCTCTTTGGTACAAGGTTTTCTACTCTGCTGGTGGCTTTTATCCTCACACGGGCCATCACACTAAATGCCCCTTTCACTGAGCCTGGCCCTGCACTCTCCACAGCATAAATTGTTCACCTGTCAGATAAACACAGCTCCTCTCAAAGATGAAGTGAGTCAGAAAAAAACAGCAACAGAAACTGTCTGTGCTGCTATGTCTACAGGTAGTTGCACTTCACCTGTGATATATCGAGAGAGAAAGGCTAGCAAGGGCTGGAACTGTAATGCACAAGATGAGCAGAGCTGGCTAGGGGTCCTTCAGGAAAGTGTCCTGCTGACATCTGCCAAAACTGAGAAGGAAGATAATCTCTTTCTTGAGCATCCATCAGGTAGCTCAGGAACACACCATACCTTTGAAATGACAGGGAGAGGAAAGGTCTGATATAATTATGACACAAAAAGAACATTCAGCAGTGTCCCAGGATCTCTGTGCTTCAGATTTGGCTGGGGATTCAGTTGCAGTTAGCTTTATGCTTTACAGTTACTGCAGCTAAACAGGTTAGAAAAATCATCTCTTTCCTGATAGCCTTCTCCCTTTGTAGTCTGCAGCGAACACCTCTCAATGAGAGGGGGCAGACATGGCCATATTATTACTTCCTTGCCAGTCCACACCATAAGTACCTGCTTATTTCTGCTGGGAGACCTCTCACGACTAAAAAGGCTGCTGCCTTTGTGCTCACACATATTTTGAGCTTCCAAGGAGAAAAAAGTGAGAGAAACAGGAAAACTTGATGCAGTTTGTTACTACCTAGTTGGCATAACTGGCTTTATTGCTTCTTCATCTGGTGGGCACAAAAACATGATGTGGATGTTAAGACTTTCAGTCTGTCTTCAACACCAAGCTTTGCATCACTGAGAGCTCAGTACACAAACAGGAGAGCAACAAGCTCCTAGCCAATAAGGAAAGAAGCAACCACTAACAATGGAAAACACTCAGATCTCTTTGTTCATTGCCCTAGCCCACAAGATGACTGACAGCACTGCTCTTCCTGTTCCTAGAATGAATTTTCTTTAAAATTCTAACTAAAAAACTTTCATAACTATCATGATTTTGTTTCTTTTCTAGCTAAGAAATCAGAGCTCCACAATTTTCCTGAGTAGAGATTAACTTTCATGCATCCACATGATGGCAATACAATTCACTTTTACTCAGACTCCTTAGGTCTAAATGTTCCTGTCTGGATTTCTGAAAAATTAAAACACCTCTTGAAAGGCCATTACAATGCCTCTTTTTCACTTTAGTCCCAAGTCCAAGTGGATATTAGGATTTATAAATCTTATAGCCTTTATGGGCTGAGAACTGGAGGATCTCGATGCTTCCCTCTGAGTTACCGTGCACCCTACACCTCACTAATCCCCAGGAGGCTGGGAGCACCACAGCACCCAACAGCTCTAATTACCTCTGGAAGCAAGCTGACACTCAAACGACAAAGAAGCTTGCAGTCATTTCCCACAGTCCATGTCACTGAGCGCTCAGACCATCTGAACACAGTATTAAATCGAGCAAGGTGTGGGCAATATGCTTTTTGTGCAAAACTGAGCTTGTCACCTTTGTAAAATTAATTTGGTGTGGCACGAGATGAAAGGCCATCTTCTCCATACCTATGGAGCCAGGCAGTGTGAGCCCACAGATGAAGTGCCTAGCTTTGTAAAACTAGAAAGTTTTCAGACTCAACCAGCAGCACACTGCAAGTCCTCAGGGATAACCACAGGATGAGAAAATAATGACAGAATGAGTGAAAATAGGTATTTCCTCTAAGCAACTCTCAATCTCACTGGAGCACTGCACCAAAAAGCCTCTATGAGTTTTGTTGAAAGTGCTGAGCCCTAACCAGGAGCAAACCAGGACCACCTGCAGAGCAAAGAGCACTGGCAGCCTCTAAGATATGCTCTTTCCAGGACCTCTGTACAAGCTAAGTGGCTTTTATTATCCTTCCTCCACAGTGATCTTTGCACTCCACAGACAAATAGGAAGAACGAGTGCTGGCCTCAAGGAACTCTGCAGCCTAAATCCCAGATAAGTCTCTGCTGCTGTTAAAAGTGGGTTACTTTCTGGGCAAACTCCCTATTACTTTGAAAGGGAGTAAACAGGATATAAAATAAAAATAATAAAAAAAAAGAAACACAACAGTATTCTTTGCAAAGGGAGCTGCATTCCCTTGTTACATAGCAGCACTATCACCACAGATGTCGTTTTCTTCCTTTTGCCTTTCCTTCAAGTATAAATTCAGCTCACCCATTTCATTCCTGCACATTCTGCTCCTCAGAAGACATGGCTCAGGACACCATGCCAAATCAAAACTACATTTGGATGTATCTAGCAATAAAATTCTCAGCAGAAATTAGAAAAAATCACGGCATCTTTGCTACTTTTGACAATTGGTCAAGGAAGGTGCATTCATGTGTATATATACACCTACATCTATGCAGTACTGCCCAGGTGCCTGGGTGTAAACCTCACCTTCCTGATGGAAAGCCCACTGACTGTGACACTTGTCCACAAGCAACTTTACAAGCCAAGACACACAAGAGGCCGTCACTTCTTCCCCTCTAAGCATAAGGTGGAGTCAGTGACCTTCCCTTCATCCTATTTGAGGCTCCCCCTGGAGCAAGAGTAAGGCCATTTTAAGAAAAGGAAGGCATGCCCTATGCTGGCACTGGAAATCCCACTGAGTGACAGAAAACTATTCTACAGCAATTGCTTTGTTTAAAATGCAAAATGTGGATGTGTTTAGAGGACATATCAGCATCAATCACTGTATGCAAATACTGCCTGTGAAGAAGAGCTTCCCTGTAAGTCACTCCTCACTGCCCTAATCGAGTTAATGCCAGTGACTGAGGGCATGTTGAACGCTGATGGGCTGCTGATAACACTGTCCCAGGAGAAGATTAATAAAAGGCAGCAGGAGTGCTTAGCCTGACCAGGGCACAGAGTGAGAGGTGGGGAAGAAGGGAACAGCTATGTCTTTCTCTCTCGCAATCATTGCCTATAGCCACAGATCAGGAAAAAAGAAAAAAAAAAAAAGACAAAAAGAAAGAAAAAGGGGGAGGTCAGCAGTCAGCACAGACAGCATACACTGAGTTGGGACAGGAGACACTGCTGACTTGCACTCCCTTCACAGAGGGCACATGGACACAAAAAAGATATACAAGAAAAGCAGCCCTTGCTGCTGTTAAGCTTAGATCCACCTATAGACTGAATTCTGCACCCAGACTATGGAAACTAGAGTTCTGAAAAGAAACACTGCAAAGATTTGCTTGGAGGAGAAAACAGACACATTACAAACAGGCCCTGAGAGCCATCAAGGTAAAAACACAGCACAGTTCCTATGCCTGCAATCAGTGTCCGGCTCAGCACTAGGCTGTCGGATCTTCAGGAGCTGGGGATCTCCCCAAGCACTGACAGCAAGGCCCTCACTGAGCGAGTAGTTCCAGCTACAAGGAATTTCTCTGGCAAATATAGCCCTTGCTACCTCCTGACAGATGAACTGTAAGTACTGCTAATGATAGTCATTAGCATCATTCCCTCCCTTTCTAAGCAGACAGAGGAGTAGGGGAAGGGGAGTAGAGAGAGTGCAGATGTTCTGTTTTCTCAGTACAAGGAGCAGAAAAGGAACCGGGCACTGCAAGTTAAACTGCTTTTCAGCCACCTACCGAGAGCAATCTAACTGCCTACACTTCCCCCTTCTCTTCCCAGTCAACCCTTAGCCTGCTACCTTGTCATTTTCTCTTAGCTTCTCTCATCACTGCCTTGGTCCCATCACCCTCACCTGCTTCCTGCACCAAATGGTTGCTATCAGGGCTCCCCATTTCCCTCAGCCTCCTGTTGCAAAGACTTCTGCCCTGAGCTCCTTTTCCATTTCTGCCTTCAGAACCTGAGTTATTGTCCCATGACTTCTGTACATCTGAGTTGCTGTCAGCTCCTTGGAGAGTGGAAATCTTCTCTTTTATGTATCTGTGGAGTGCTCAGAACACCTATATTGCTCTATAAATAAGGACAGTTAAGAGTCAGATGCCGACAGCTCCAACAGATGCATAGGAAAATGCCTGCCTGTGGAGTAAGATCATCCTACCTACTGTATGATATCATGCCAGTACAGTCTTCTGCATGGAGTACAATTCCTATCAAAACCCTTCTGGGCCTAGCAAGAGCAAAGATGGCCCTTCTGTAAGCAGTCTTATCATTACAACCTGTCTCTCCAAGGAATCCCATACAGGGCGTGCACAATATTTCTAGAAGCACAATGCCACGTTTCTAGGTTTTAAGAGATAGGACCCATCATTACTGCTGAAGCAAGGTAGAAGAAAAATCCCTTAGGCACAGCTCATGTTCATGCCACAAATGGCAGTCGTATTCTGCATGCATTCAGCTCCAAACTACAATTTTGTCATGTTCAGTTTGTTACTCTCTGAAATCATCGCCAAAGCAGAGAAGGTGAATGCCAAGTCTACTTCACTCATCCCATCCCCTCCAGCCCCAACAGAAGTTTCTGCTTGTCTGTAGGTTATTTCAACTTGTCCACAAAAGCTGATAAACCACTGATCTGAACTTTGAGGGCTGCTTGTGGAACATCCTGGGTCATAGATACAAGATAGAATAAGACTGGATACTCTTTCAGTCATGTTCTATCTCCATATATTCCACAGTTCCTGCATACATACAGGTACAACACAGCCCAGGCAATTTTAAGGGACTTACACCATCTGATGAATGAGGAGTTTGCACACTGCATCCCTCTCTCCTTCTCTAGCATTTGAATGCTGAAGATCTTATGCCAGCACCAGCTGCATAAGAGTTTCCCAGATGCATGACCAGATACCATCTCTGAGGAATTATCAGTTATGCCAGGTTAGCTTACTATCAGCTCTCCATTCTGTGACTGAAGATACTCTTCCACAGCCCAAGAGCTAAAAACTGGTCAGACCATCACCAGTGGTCACAGCAATATTTTCATTGAGCAGAAAGGATGCTGCTGATTCCCTAGTACCCAGTGGCTTATTTCTGGAATACAAAAATTCTGGAAAACGAGGGAAGCAGAAAACCTGGGACAGATGGAGGGCAGGTTTGCAGTGGGTTCTGGCTTTACAAGAGGATGATAAATGATAGCAGCATTAGGAACAAAACCAAACATCATTCATGCTGTCAGAGCAATGAAGCCAGGACATAACAAGATGTGGGCATGGGGATTGTGGCTGTTTTCCAGAGAAGCACACAACTATCAAGTTACTACTGCTCTGAGTCAACAGACCAATTCATCTTCCCTAGGTTCCTGCAGAAGAAGGCGGTGGACAAAGAGAAAGCCATTTCTTTCCATTTAGTTTGGAGCTTAAGCTGCTCCACAGTGCACTAAATTCAATAGGCAGGGCGATGCCAGTGCAGAAGAACTAAGACGACACAAAAGCAATCACCTCTGTCAGATTTGGTGAGGAGTAGGCTCAATGAATCATCATTCTGCTCAGTGCAGCTACCCTCCTGCCTTTGTTGTAAACCAAAACATGGGAGTGATGAAAAGATTAATGGACAGGGCAGAATCAAGAATGGGACAGGGAGGGCTACTTATGCCTGGGTTTGCTTTTACCAGCTCTCTCTCAGCTCCTATGTTCACAGCTGGTCCTATTCTCACAGAGTCAAACAGAAAAAAAATAAATCATGTTTCGGGACTACGTGCAAGTAGCTGAGTTGGATTTTCAAGCACTACCCCCCTAATAGATCATATCTCCCAATATTAGGTGGTGCTGGAGAGTCATCGCTGCTAAACTCAGTTTCATTTAACAGAACAGTAACAAAGCTTAGCAGTTCTTCCCCTGACAACCACATCTCATCTTCCTCCACAAATGGCAAGAGACACAGATAGCTGTCACTGTTTTTAGACTGCAGCTGGGGAAGTGGAGACAGTGTAAGGAAAGTGACCTTCCAAAGTCAAATACAGCAAGGATTAAAACATAGGCTTTTGTGACTCTCCAATCTCTGTGTTGTTTACAGTCTCCTTGTTTTGCAGACGCTCTTGATAAAGATGAGCTAAAACTTCCACCAACCCAACTACGTGCCATTAGGCTGTCCATGAGGTAGATATCCTCCTCATCTAACTGAAGACAATTCTGTTAGGCCTCAGGGAAAGCAAGAAGGCCCTGCAATACCAGCTTGGCCTTATCTTCGGTTTGTGGCTCTGAGGACTGCTGGCCGCTTTCCCTTCAGAGGTGACCAGAGACACAGAAACTTAAGCAATATGAATTGTTTTACTGACAACAACATATGCTCAAGAACATCAGTAAATGGAAGAAGCGTGAGTACTCTGAGGAGAAATCCTTTGGAGCCAGGCAGGAACAAGATATATCATGTGACAAAATGCAACCAAAAAAATGTAACTCCAGTGCGGAAGACAGCAATAGAAAGGAACATACAACTCAATACACCTGACAGAACTAAGCGTGGCCACAGAATCCCGAAATCATCTACTTAACTTGTTATAAGTACCTTTGTGAGCAGTACACTGAGTGAATCCTACCTTCCAATTGATTGCTGTGTGCTGAACTTACTGTGCTCCATATAAAAATACATGAATTCCAGTGAGTTTTCCCACAACTAGGACATTCATGCACCCTTTCTAAAGGACTATCTATTGTTTGTTTAAAAAGGGGTGAAGAAATGGAGCCTAGAGCACACTGAAAAGTCTTTTTTGTCCAGGGAACTTGTTTAAGAATTCTGAACCTCTTTCAGTTATCACATTTGGGATAACAGATTCAAAAACAGATTCTCCCAGTGTGGGGAATGAGTGTAAAACTATAGACAGACAGACAGACACAGAAAGGTAGTGTGATCACTTAAGCCTTGTTTCATTTGGGAATGAAACTTCAAGGAACTATATCTTTTTAGACCAGCTGGAAACAGAAAGTTTACCAGCAAACTGGTGGGTCTTTGAATTATGAGATTTGCATTATGAGAAGGAGATAAAGGAAGACAATGACACTGAAAAAAAGGCAGCACTATTTCTTTGGCACCAAGAATGATGTGCAGAGACCCATCTCAGAATTATTCTTTTAAGATGATAAGGGTGAAGCTTGAAAACAGCAAGACTCACAGCAGGATGAACTGGAAAAACAGTAAACTGAAAAGGAACAGTCTTCCAGGATTTTATGCTATTTGTTTGGGAGCTCTGAAGAAAATCAAGGATAGAGCAGCCTTGCTGGTAACACAAAGCAAGTTATAACAATAGAATTCCCTCCCCTAAAGAGTGATGTCCAGTTACCTACATACCTACTACCTACATACCCAACTTTTACAGCACAGTACAATGGCTGAAGTCCCTTAAATTAGTGAGGGCAAATCCAGGGACATCCAAACAGAAGAGCCTTCTCAGCATGCCTGTGCATTTCCATGCTGTTGGGTACAGAATTATTTTTCTACCCACTCCTGACCTAGTTATTCCAAGTAGGCATTAAGAACACTGAAGAAATCTCCTCTGTCAGAAACCCAAAGCTTTGAAATGCTTTTTTTTTTTTCTTGTCTGATTTGCCCCTTTCTTTCTTCACATACTAGTTGACTTCTCTGCATCCTGCACAGCCTGTTCTTGCCTCCACCCATGAACATGCTTCCTCCTCAAGTCAAAGTGGGTGATTCAAGCCTCATGCCTGATATAGAAAACCATCAAAGCATCACTGCACTAATGCTTAAATTAGCTTACACACTGATGAGCTTAGCAAAAACCTGAACTGGAGAAGGGGATGCAAGAGAGGACTTAGAGAATTAGATACTGGTCCTGCTGGAGGAAGAGGTAACCCACTGGGACTTCTCTATGGCCAAGCACTCAGATCCTCTAGCACCTGCCTACCTCTCAGTTCAATCCTGGACCTTTCTTGTCACATGAAATTAGTTTTTAAAATGCATATTTAACTTCACAGAATTTATATGCCACTGAGGAGAAATTCACACCCTCCCTCCAAATGAAAGAAGCAAGAAATAAAATCCTGTCCTTGATTTAACCTTTTACATGCACTGCCTCAGCTGTGATGGAATTCATTCAGAAAGGATTTTTAACTTTGTTTCCAAATCACAAGTCAGCAGTGCCCACCCACAGGCCAATTACAGCCTCCAGAAGCTTGCAGCAGTATGGGAGTGCCTACTGACCCTTTTATCACTCAACTGGTTCTCAGCAACTCCTTCTGAAGACCCAAATGTACAATGTTCAACTTAGACCATTTGTCTGAGTTCTGTGGAGCACCACAGTTTGCTCTGTAGCTTTCCTGGGTTGCACCTCTTTGTTCAGACAATTTGCCAACGAGCAAAGAACTGGGTTACAGCTATATGAAAGGTCTGCAACACAAGGCAGCCTGCTGCACAGCATATCTCTAGCAAGTGGTGTTCCTACAGGAGGTGCTGTGTACCCCACAGGAGCACGTACAGGGTTAACATTCTTGAATTCCTGCCCAGAGACAAATGGTTTGTGTTGAGGAACTGCTGCTGGGAAGGAAGAAAAAAAAGCCCCTTTTTTATTATTCTGAGGTGCATTTTAATTTGCACAAGCGACACTGTGTCTGTGATGGATTACATGAAGAGAAACATTACAGCACAGCAAGCTCGGCAAGGAAAAAAAAAATAAGGGAGATATGGGGAGGATTAAAAACAATCTATTGCAATGCAGAATTCTGATAAGGGGTCCATGGTGGTTTCAGAGAAAGAGCAGGTGGAGCTCAAAGTATCGAAAAAGAGAAGGGGCTTGGTCTAGGGTGAGGGCAGGGTGGATGCATAGATTGAAAGAGACTTCTGGTCATGCAGTCCTGTCTCTTCCTGCTACAAGCACAGAAGCTCTTTCAAGAAAGACTATGTTCCATCTTAAAACTCAATCTATTTATTTTCCCTTGGAAGGATGTTCCAGAATCTCACTTCTCTGATGCTTAGAAGCCTTCATTTAATTTCCAGACTAATTTATTCTCAGGCAGTTTATACCCATTTGTTCTTGTGCCAACATTGTCCTTAAGCTTAAATAGCTGTTCTCTCTCTTGAGGGTTTCATGGTTTGATGTATTTATAGATAGAAATCATAGCCCCTCTTTCCTCATTTTGCCTGACTGAACTACCAAAGCTCTTAAATCTTGTAAAACAGGCTTCCATATTACTGGTCACCTTAGTACCTTTCTGTGCTCTGTTCCATATCCTGCCTGTCCTTTTGGGATACTGGTGACTGGAATTGTATATGCCACTTCAGAAGCAGTTGTAACAGACTCTTGGACAATTGTACAGTAGTTCCTCTTGTCTAGTGGAAGCATCTTGACAGTGAAAATGCCTCCCAGCTTCAGTTTTTCCAACAGCACCATGCTGATCATTTGTCCAACGTCATTAATGGTTAAGAGAAATCAAACCCAAAAATGCCTCCTTTCAGCACCACCTGTTGCTGTCTCCACTTCAGCCACCCTTACCATTCCTCCACTGATCACCATATTTCACCTTATGAAATGATTTTAATTCATGATAAACAAAGTCTATCCAGTTATCTCATCAAAGCTAACTATCTCATTGCTTTGTATCCCATTTCCTGTAGAGGTCCTTTTCCCTTAAGAAAACTGACTACTGTACAAACTAGAGAGAAATGGCACACAAGTAATTCTGTCTGCTTGTTTAGGGGAGAAATGGTGACATGCAGTGGTCTCTTTTATTACAATTTTATAATTTCTTATTCATTTTATGGAGTCTCAGCAGCACAACCAGGCTCCTTGTACCCCTCCTACCCCTCCACCTTTTTAAATTTCACCTCTCCTATTTCTGAACTACTATGAAAAAGCATTTATTCAGAGATACTGGTGCCTGGAATTAAAGAAGATAGATTTCCATCATTTAGTGACAGAGGTATTTAACAATAATATAAATGTATTTTGGTAGGTGGCCTGAGAAATGCTCTAGCTCAGCAGGAAAGACTCACAAAAGCAAGCTGAATTATTCAGCCTCCTGGTAAACCAAAGCATCACATTTTTGTATTGTGAATCACAGAGTGCATTTGAAGTGACCATAATAAAAATTTATGAGCTAATTTATATGATGCATTTTATTATAAAAATGCAGACATATCCATATGAAAAATGAAGAAACCCCTCCCAGGACATCCTCATTAGTAAGCACAAAAATAGAGCCAGGCAACTCCAAAATCTAAGTTCCAGTTCAGAGCGGTACTGAGCACCTGGAACCACCAGCAACCTTCCCTGGCAGCTACACAGGCTCAAGATCATTTCCAAGCAGAAGCTGAAAGCCTATTCTTAAGAACCCTGGAGTCTTTTCCTGCAGAAGAAAGAGATGGACCCCTTAAGGTCAGTGCAGCTGAGTTCTGACAAACAAAATAAATAATTTCTGTTGAAAACATTTGGCCATCAGTGACTGTATGTATATATGAGCATACTGAAATGCAAACACTTATCTATTTTTATTGTGCTTCTATAAGTGAAACGATTGCTAAAACTTTCTGGGAAGCTGTGAGTACTCAAAGCCTATTGACTCCAGCTCGAGTGTGCTCAGATTTTATGAGGCTGCCATTACCTGTTGTGAATACAAACTCACATAGGTTCCAGAAAATCATGCAGTGTTCTAATTTCTTGTGCCCTGTTTGTAAGAAAGGCTCTGCTGTTTAAATCCTGTCTGGCCCCAACTAAAACTACAGATACAACTCAACCGTTCCCTTGCCTCCCTATGCATTCCAAGAAGTCAGCCTAGACCTGTTTTGTTGGCACTGGAGGAACAGCACCCTGTATCCTTCTTTGCAGTCCTGCTGCCTCAATAGAACTACAAAATACATGATCATACCCTTTTTTTCTTTTTTTTTTTTTTTAATTTCATAGTCAGTAAGGTTAACTTAACATAACTGTTAACAGGAAGGATCTAACATTTTCAAAGATAGTCCTCAAAAATGTATTTTCCTTTTTTTCCCCATGATTTGAGACATCCCAGCTCTCCCCATTAATAAAAAGTTGACTGACCGCTTTTCAGAGAGCAGAATGCTGCTACTCTAAGACTCCAGAAAGGTCAGTGTTAAGCCCCTGTCATGTCATTGAAGTAAAAAATGACAGAGTCAACTTCCAGTAAACACTAAGTGAAAAAAATAAATAAAACAAAAACTATTACCTCCAAAATTCATGTGACTCCCTGTGCTTTGCTGTCCTTCTGTCTAAGCTGTTTGAAATCAGATGTTTTGCTGCATGCTTGAAGGAACCTTGTCCCTCCTTGCAACACACCTAAACTCCACTTTATCTTCAGTGGGGGGGGTCAAATGTGTTCCTTTAAATAAGTTTACCATAGATAAAGCATACAGTACTATTTGGCAAATTAAATGTCAGCTAATTAGTAATTGGCAAATAGAGACTAAATGCAATAGATGGGTGTTGAATGGTTTAGGCTCTTCAAATATTAAGTCCATTTCCTTCTCACTAATATTAGTGTTAGGAAAAAAACAACACATCTAAAATGGGCACCAGAGACTTCCTGCAAGCAGCCATTCCCACTTTCCCAGATCACCTAAATCCTGCCAGCTCACTTGTAAGTGAGGTTTAGTGAAGCAAGCAGTACGGCCTAATTGGTATCTTGATGCAATGGACACATAAGGGGATGGGTTAAATAGCTCTGTGATAACCTTCCTCTCAGATATTTGTTTTCAAGACACACTGGATATGGCAGGTAACATTAGTGCAGCCTGGAGATCTGGTGATAGGAGAAGGGTCCTTTCTCAGTCACCCAAGCAAGGTCTGTCACCCTTCTATGGAATGAACAGGCAGTTCTTTGCTCTGTTCTGGTGTTCTGGGACAGGAGGGACAAATCTCACCTGAAAAAAGTGCCTTCACAAGCAAGGTGACAGCACTGAGAACAGGCAGCAAGGAAAAGAGTTGACAGCTATTGCTCCTGCCAGTTGCTCTACAGCAAAAGCCTCAGGTATATCCTTTTGCCACATCCAATACAGGTGTCAAAAAATTACTCCAAATGCAATGGTTTTCTACCACTGAAGTTCTCCAATTTGCTCTTGCTCTCAGCTACCAAGAGTTTGTACTGTTTTAAAGTGGAGAGAAGACAGATAGCTGGCATCAGACAGAAGACTAGGAGGTAATACAGAGAACACAGTGACCTTCTCATCTTTGTATGTGTCAGCCCTGGGTATGTAGCCTAGGGGCAACTACCAGATTTAAAAGTAGGTGAGATGGGGTGGTAAGCAATGTAGGCAAGTCTCTCTACTCTGTACCTTTACTTGATTCTGGCTGGTTTGAGGCTACTCAATTGTCTGCTTCTTATTGGTGCTTGCCTGTTTACTTTTCTCTGTGATACCATATTGATGATTTTCCAGAAAAACACAAGCTGCCACATGGAAATGGTACTTTTGGGAGTCAAGTCTTGAAAATGATAAAAAAAATTCCTTTAAAGTCCTTTCTTTGTCAAAATTTATACTGCCACAAAACAGTGTAACTATCAGAGCATCTGAAAAGCTAAGTTCAAAAAAGATTCAAGGCAATCTGGGGTCACTGCTTCTTTCTCTATAATAAAACTGACATGAAAATAGAAGGGATTTCTAGGGAAAACTCTGAACATTAAATCTCTCACACAGAGATTTTCAAGAAATGAGATAGCACAGCAAAGTTGAGGATCTGCCATTTCAGTGTTCAGTATATGCTAGGTCCTTGGGAGGAGCCAGCTGGAAGATTAATCTACTATCCAACCAGTGTTTTAAAATTATGTTAAAAAAATACTGGTCAGGTGTCAAGAATCTTTAGTTAAAGTTGACAGTCACCCCAGTGGTGTGTTAGATGCTAACCCAGTGCTCAAACAACTGGGTAAAGGGTGAATCTCAGTTACCCTATAAGTCATGAAACAAGTTAGATGCTAATCCCATAGGTAATGGAGGACTTTGACAAGGTTCAGTTAAATCCTTTACATTATTAAAAAACAGTGTCAGGTTACAATTACCAAAGAAGTCTCAAGTTACTGTTAGAGATCATACACAAAACTTTGATGTGACAATGCACATGTGTTCATGCACTATACTCCTCCTGAAAAAAGTGAGCTCATAGAATCGTTGGTCATCAGTGCGATGTGGAGCAGTATTATCGATTACAGTTACATGCCAGCAACAGTTTGTTGCCTGACAGGACAGGAGGAGTGCATATGAACCATGTGGAATGGGTGTAACATGCTTAGTTAGCTTCTCTGACTATTTCTTTATTGAAAGATGCTTGTGATTCTCCCTGGTCACAAAATACCACTAAGGTTTTTAAAGAACAACAATAAAGAGAGAAAATGAGAATAAAGAGGGAAAATGAGAACAAAGAGGATTTCCCCCACTCTTTCTCACAGAAAGATAAAAGAAACACATGAATTTATGTGTTAACTTTCCCAATCATGTTTTCTTGTAAATACCTTATTTCAAGAAGCTGCACTGTAAAATTAACTCTCATTTTGTTTCACTGTGGATGTGTAATGGCTACTGCCTTTTATGTGGAGATGGCTATACCCACTGCAGAGCATGCCAGTTATCTCTTCGCTCATGGGTTCTGGCACCAGCCAATTTCTCTGTGTGATTTATCACTTGATAATCCATCTACTCCATCTATTATCCTGCACAAAAATCAGTCCTGGACAGACGTTTTCTCTGCAGCATACCAGACAGAGCTGTCACTTTATCTGTCCTATTCTCAGCAGAGCAAGGGAATTTTGTCTTTGTGGATTCAGTAAGTTTCATGGCAATTTGGTAGAATTCCTCAGTGGTGAAAATAACAAGTCTTCGCATATTAGGTTAAAGGCTTAAGCATTTCTCTTTGTTGCGATGGCTTCCAGCCTAGGATTTGCCAGCTTTTATAAGTTTTATGTAGGTTAGTTCTCATGAATTGTAAGCTACTTAAACATCAGTTAATGAAGCCTCCAAAAACTACTTTCTTGAATCAAATCAATCTGTTGCCTCCATGCCAAACTGATAAACATGACACATATTGGTTTCAAATACTCCAAATGTAGCTGATACAAACATACAGTAAGCAATAATCTATGATGAGAAACAATATATTTAAGCAAAATAATACTTCATGGCATTCCAGTTCTCTTATGTTTGAAATTTGTTTCTAGGACTTTTAGGCACGCAATGTACGTACAAACCCATCCAGCAACTAAACAGCACACCAGACTTGCACTGACATATGTAAGAAATATCAATTTCTTTTGTGTGTGCTGGAAAGGTATAACAGTAAATTCAACTCATTCTCCTGAAGTTGACATTTGGTTATTAGTACAAGTTTGTTCTAAGCTGATTTCATGTATGGAATCTCTGAAGTCAACAAAAGTTTTTTGTGTAGATCTGGTTTAAATTGTCATGTCTGGGGCCCAGGTCAGTGCTTCCATATTTGAGAAACCTAGCTGGGAACTGCTGTAATGTAAATATTAACACTGGTGAAGTATATGCAGAAAAATAAAACACTGCAATAGAAATTAAAATTCTCCTGCCTACAGCTGCGCAGCTCACAGAATATCTCTAGTGTAGCTCTATGTACAATACAGAAAAAGAGAAAAAAGAAAAATGTGTTTTCCTTCAAAGGCTCAACAATGAACAAACCATCCTTTCAAGAACAAATCTTTCACGTTTGATACAGCTGTACTGAATCTAGAATTTGTTATGTGCCTAGGGAGAAAACCCACAAATTCAAACAGAGTTCAGGTTGGAGAAAATAATTAATTTCTATTTCTCTCCTTCATTTCTGTCATCCTCACAGAGGGAGGTGCCAGAAAACATTACTCCCCTCCCTTTCTTCAAATTAAAAAGAAAAAAAAAAAAGTAGATGAGGAGGGAAAGGGAAAACAAAGATAAAGAAAGAAACTGGCAAGGGGAGGAGTAGGAACAGGGAGCTGAAAAGCAAGAAGGAAAAAGCATTTGTAAAATTAAAAGGCAGGGCCCCATCAGATTGTGTCGGGCAGGGGAAAGCGTGTCGTAGGCAGGAGTAATTGGTAATCGGAGCAGAAGTGAAGAAGGGGATGATTTATGGGAGCATGGAGACAGGGGTGGAATAATTTTTGGAGCAGAACGGGGAACTTACTGAACGCCTGAAACTCAGCTACTTATCCACTCGTTCTCGTGATAAATTAGCTCTTGTTTAAAGTAACCGGAGCTCCATTTTTCATTCTGATTACTACACTTGATATCTCTCTCTCTCCTTCTGTTTCTCTCTGACCACTGCCCCTTAGCAGGTTTTCTGAGCTGAAGCAATGGGTTTATGGAAACTCTTCACCCTTCCATTACACTGTTCCCCCCTGCCTTCCAATTACTGTAGGGTTAACTCTTTAAGTTGCTGTGTGTTTCTCTCAGCAGCTTAAACTCTTTCTCAAGGTTGACCTGGGAGCATATGGAACATGGTCCTCAAATTATGCTACGATGGGGGGTGCATGTGTGTGTATGTGTGCACGTATGTGTGTCAGGTGCTTGCATGAATACGAATCATCCACAGTGGTACGCCATGGCTTCCAGCATTTGTGTATGTGCTTGGCACACATTCGGAAAGCAGCAGTGGATATGGCATACAGGTTATTACTAGGAATGATCTATTATATGGTGCCTTTAAAACCACTCTCTCAGGTGAGACACAACGCATAAGACTGAAACAAGTGGTGGAAAGAAGCTGGCATACAGAGACCACAAGGAAGGCTGGGTGACTTAAAGACAGACTCATCTAAAACACTTTCAAGAATAAATGGTAAGACAAATATATAGTAATAAATATCAAGTTTCTCACTGACACCAGAATCCCTTATTTTCCTAAAAGCACTAACATACTGAAGTGGATCACAAGAAGAGATTATGAAGGAGGAAGTGTTTCTGCCAGTCAGTTTAGGGAAGACAAAAGACAAAATGTAAAGGGTACCAGAGGAGAGAGACCTGCTAGGGTTCTGCTACCCTTTCCTGTAAGAATGACAAGAAGAGAATATTGCTTAGAATACCTGTATAGCATACAAGGACAATCCAGGACCTGGCTTATTATTGCCTCTACTCTAGAACTAGAACATAAAAAGAACAAAAAATTATTTACTGAAATTTAAAAATGACAAAGTAATTTTTCCACATATAAATAGTTATCAGGTGCAATCTTCACCTCTACTGCTATTAATGCCAGAAGATTGGGTCAATTGAAAAAGATCAAGCTGATGCACAGGCAGAGAAATCTAGACCTATGATGGCTGTGGCTGTCCACAACTCAGCCCCTGCACAAGATGCCCATTTCTACACATGCAGGCTCAGCAGATGTGGCCCCACAATTCAGCCAGCTATTCCTTAACCGTCCCTTGCCTGAAGTCTTTGCACCATCCTTGCAAAAGACAAGATATCGGGCTAGCAAAGGACGACAACTCTGACATATCACTGCAGCATATGACCTGCCATATGGGGCAGCACAGCCATAAAGGTTTGCTGAACGAATACGCTGCTTGCCCCACATGTTTATGCTCAGTGCACACACTATCACACATGAGAGTACACAACACTGGTTAAACTGCACATTCAGTTCTAGCTCTTCTGAAGGAGCCATATTCTGACAAGCATTGTCTACTTGGATCTATTTCCATTGCCTGCCCTGGGACACATACTGTGCTGCCAATCTGAATTCATTCTCCCAGTTACACTTCAGATAAAACACACTGAGCACATTCAGAAATGAGCTAATTCTAGTAAAGCTAGCATTAACTAAGGTTTGTCTTATATTTAGGTAGCCAGCAGGCAGATAACCACCTATCATCATCTTTGTGCCAGAAAAGTTAAATTTTGTAGATAAGTAGTACACTTCCAAATGAGAATATGCACCTCAGCAAAACATATTCATACTACTGTCTCTCAGTACAAATCTTCTTCTTTATGGCCTTTAAATGCCTATTCTATAAACATTATGATCTCCACATTCAAGGAGAGCTGTCCCACCTTCACAGCTCTTATTTAAACTGCCATAGAACTGAGAGTTTACATAAACAACCTGATAGCACTAAAATCTTGCTATTATCTATGTTACAATGAGGTGCATTCTTTGAATAATTACAGATTGAGTTGTGAGGTGTTTAGGAGAAAAATCTAGGTAAAATAAAAAATCAGAAAAAAAAAAACTGTGAACATTGTCATTACCCAAACCAGCAGGTGGGCAGTCTGCTTGGAAACAATGATGGAGACTCTGTCTCGAGAAAGTCACAGTCTAAGAGTTCAGGCCTCTTGAACCCATACTTACAAATACATAGCCTAATCTGATTCTCACAAAACTCACCAGAAAGGTATCTTCAGAAGACAAGTGGAACTGCCAGGTATTACTACAATTAGTATTTCATCAGTGATGTCTACACAGCTACATTGTGCAGGCAGAGACTGTAGACCAAGGCCTGAAGTAAAAAGAAGCTGCAAGAGATGCAACAGGCAAGGACAAGTTGTACCATAAAAGGGTAAAGATAATGAACGTACATTTTCTTTGAGGTGCGTATACTGCACATCCTCTAACCTTGAAGGGATCCCAAGGGGTTTTGGAAAGGGGATAAGGGTGGTTCACAGTTGTTAATACATTTTTATTATATATTTTATTATATTAAGTAAAGGGCAAACTGATCACTATGAACAGACAAGGACAGGGAGATTAGCCTTACTGCAGTGATGGGCAGTTTCTTACTTGGAGTTCAGACAGCTAATCTACCCACCATGCTTTAGACAATTCTCACTTTGTCTGTACGTGGAAGCCCAGCCCCATCTCTCCTTATGCCTTTGATGGCAATCAGATAGATTTTCAGAGATTTTAGAAAACCAAAACGAGTCAAGTAAATAAAGTCTATGAAAGTTCTGCTTTTATACCCAGCAATTCCAATGCAGGAGCACCTGGTATAATCTCACACAGGAAGAGTTAAACCTGAGAATCCAAATCCTTTTTTTTTTTTTTTAATTGTACTTGAACTTCAACTTAAAGGCAAAGAAGTAGAAATTGGCATTTTCAATGAGAGATTCCTCACAGCTGTGGAACACAAAAGGAAGCTGATTTAAATAAATAAGTAAATAAAAAGAGGATTTCTCAGAATTATTTCAGAACTGGAACTGTCAGATCACAATAAAAGACCAAAAAAAAAAAAAAAAAGTGAAATAAAACGTCTATTCCTGAAAGTCTAGCACAGGGCATTAGTCCAAGAGAATAGAGTTGATGGATTTCAAAGAATAATACTCGTTTTCCCCTGCTTTGCTCAGTACTGATGCACAGGAGCTAATGTTTTACATCAAAGAATGAGAGAGATCTATCCTGCAGCTTTCACAAGTCTTGGAATGCTTCAAGTTGAAAAGCATAAAGACAATACGTTAAAAGTTTCTCTGGGGAGGCCAGTTTGTTGCAGAAACACCAGACAGTAACCTTAGATCCCTTATAACAATACATACGATGACAAGTAGGAAAATAAACTTTTTTTTAGTTCAAATGCCAGAGGAGGCCCACTGTATTTACTGATGAATCCCATTTAATGGACTTGGTGTTTAAGATACGGCACGTGAAAACACAGGCAGGATAAACACGGAAGCTTCGTTTTGTGGAAAATTTCAAAAGCAACGGGCTGCAACCCTGATGTAACAAATTCGCAAGTTTTTTTCAAATAAGGAAGATAGGACCTAAATTAGCCATATAGCTTGAATCCAATCTGAAGAAATAGTGCACACATGGAGTTTTAAACTCACATCCAGAGCAGCTTGGATTCTGAAAAACAAACATACACTTATTTTTACATGCAGAGCTTGCTATAGGCCGTATGGAGGAAAAGATTCCTTTGTTGGACTATAAAGTTTTCACTTGTAACTATTTTCTAAATGCCCACTGCCATGGTGACCTACAGCATCTTCTCCTTTCTTGTAGAACTAAGGTAGTTTGTGGACAAATCAGCAGTAGCCTAGCATAAAATGGTGTACTAATTACCTCCAGCATCTAACTGCCTTATTATTGCTTTGACTGCAGGATTAAGGTCTGAGGTTCTTTTGTACTTCAGCCTTCCTGATGAGACTGTGAGCAGGGAAACTTCCCAGTGAGACTATCAGCCATTTTCTCTGCATCATGAATGTAACATCAGTTCAGCTGGGACAGTAACTTATGGTACCTGTTCAAGAGACAGTAGTGACAGTAGTGACTGGTTGTGTTACAATTAAGGTATATACTGCAGACTGAAGGACTACTGGTACCATGGCCAATCAACAGAGCAACTCTTACCTCAGTGTATCTGATAATCTTACCCAAAGGTCCAGATATAGCACCGATCTCCCTCAGCGACCAAGATTATCAGGATACAAATGTAACAGTCCCTCACATGCTGGCAAACAGTTCCCGTTTACCCTAGGAGCTCAGATGAGCAAGCAAGCAAGCACTACCTTTGCTGCTATCCCCTTTTAGTCTCTATCCTGCAAGCCACCCAGACTCCAGTGGCACATACTATACTCCATGGAAAGGAACAGCTGATATATTCAGAGTTTGTCAGAATATCCTTACTTTACAAAGAAAAAAAAAAAAACATTTTGTTTCTGGACAGAATCAAAATTCCTTATCTCTGCTTTCTATCTCTCTCAACAGTTAGAGAAGTCTTTATTGCTCTATGGACAGTGAAAATGTCTCCCCATTTATCTTCAATGCCAAGGGAACGAAGAAGTTATGTGAAAACTTTTTTGAACAAGATCTAAAGTTCTTAGAGGTTCTTCCAATTCAGTTGGCCTTCTAAACCATACTTGAATTCAAATTACCTGTCTGAATTACCTGAGACATTGTAGAAAACCACAGGTAGAAGGCAGAGGAAGGTGGAAAGAAGAATCCTAAGATTCAATGGATACATTTATTTTTTTAAGAACTATCGTTGCTCTATTCTATACCCCCTCCCCTGGCAAAGGTGAACTGCATATCTTTAGTTAATAATTAACCTGTCATGAGTTCCATCAATATCCCATCATCTAAGTGACAGAGGGAAGGGAGGCGATGGGGGAGGTGATCAGCACAATGTGCCAGCTCTGCCCGCAGCCTGCGATCTCGTCTCGGCCATAATAAATAGGATGAAATGCGCTCCTGATAAATGCTCATGTCATGGAGAGATTTTACCTTCACTCAGAAACAATGTAATATCTCAGCTATTACCCAAAATAATTTATCAATGTGTAATAGCTTTGTGCAGAGCTCAGATAGGAGGGGAGCAGCGCGGCCCGAGATGGATGGATCCTACCTTCTGCTTTTAATTTTTAATGCTTGTAGGCAGCTTCACATTAAAGGCCAGGTGTCATATATAGACTTAATGTAAGAATGGAGTTCATGAATTCTAATCAGCAGAGAATCTCCCTCTCTCGTCTCCTGCTTTAGTCAATTCTCTTTATTTATTTATTTATTTATCAATTTTCCTCTTTCTATATCCCCATTTTCTTTACCTTTCTCTTTTGGTTCATTTCTTGTCCTTGTTCTTCTTCTATATTTTACCCTGTCCATCTCTATAATAAAACTATTTGGGTAGTTCTTTGCCACTTTGTGTCCAAAAGCTGTCCCAGCACTTGAGAACAAGAAAGAAGAAATCATCTACATCTGCCTTGGTCCTGGTGTGATGATTTTCACCTAGAAGAACAAATTCAACACTCATACTGGGCTAGAACACTAGCATTTTATATCCAGGAGAAAAATCAGAAGATTACAGAGCAGAAAAAAACAAACTGTGGCCTCATAGTAGAAATACGTTACTGAAAAGACCCTGGCTGTAAGGTACCAGTGGAGAAGCCTCATCCCATATCCCAGGCAAATCCAGTACTCCTGAGAAGAAACATTTTTTTTAATTTGCAAAAAGATGTCTGGATCCAATAAATGCCATTTCCCAAAGCCTCCTTTTCCAAAGATTTCTAGTCCCTTTATAGCCACGTCACCTCCCCACTTTCAACATAACACATGAAAAAACAGTTGGGGCTCATCTCTTCTGGGCATACGTGAGACAGACCTATTAATGAACCTTCATAGTAGTACAGAAAATCTTCAGTACAGATAACTGGACTATGTCAGGAAGTTTTATCATTAAGAATACATCATTAGAAACACCATTATTGTATCAATACACTAAATCAAAGTATGACGCACTGTCTGGGTGAGACATACCTGAAAGAAACAGAAATGAATGACAGCATTTAGCCCTGCACAAAGAGTGAAATCGTAGGAAGGAAGGGGGGAGCACCACTTACTGGCCAGAATGTGCAATTCTGAGAGATAAAAAGGTAATTCATACAAGGAGAGGTATGAAGATCAAGAGGCAGAGATGTGCAAAAAATAACTGTTAGGACAACAGGTTTTGTTTGCACTCCAGTGTGAAGTAGGATACACCAAAGCAACACTGCCCAAAGCAGAACTACTGCAGCTGCAAACCCTTTTACTACCACTACCAAGTTATGAAGACACCAGTACCGAGAGGCTAGATTTCCTACTTTCTGTTGAGGTAGATAACAAACTGCCCCATTTGTTGGTTGACAATGCAGGGAATGTAGAACGAATGACTTCCAAGAGTTCTTTCAAAATAAAATCTCTCTCTCATACCTAAAAAGAATAGCAGAAAAAGGCTCTGCTGATGCTGCTTCCAGTGACCATTTTAGTAAATAAACAGAAGACATGTGTCACTAGGAGTCTGCATTTATTCCTATGTGGTACTTAACATGTTCCTCAGCCTACCAGAAAAAGAATTCACTAGAAGTCTATAGGAAACTTTCCTTTCTTGTTTCCTACCTTCTCCAAGGATTGCTCTAAGAACATTTCTCTGCTTTCATCTTACTCCTTCTCAACTCTGCATGTCACACAGTTCTGGAGGGTAAATCTGTATCAGCAAAAGAAAGCAGCATGCCCAAAAACTCACTGGCTTTATATTGTATCTCACTAGGTGGCTGATCTTCCTCAAAGGAAGAAAAGGGTTGGTGTTCCACTCAGACAAATCCACTCTGCACACTAAGAAGCCATCTCCATCAAATATCTTAAAAAAGAAGTTTTAAAAAAATTTCATTATGCAAGTGAGAAAATAAGAGACTTGCCTTTGTATTCAGCTTTATATGGATATCAGATTAAGTGATGATGAATCTTTGAACATCAGAGCTGAAAAAGGGTGAGAAGGCTGCAGTCATACTCGTGGGCCATAGTATGGTATTCAGGGCTATTTGCAGGCAGAAGCTCTGGAAACTTCAGGCTGTCTGTGAAAACCCCTGACTTTCCTACAACACACTGCAAAGACTCTCTGCTTGCTTGGGTCTCACCAAGCAGCTCCTCTCAGCATGCTGTAGCTCTGCAAAAGCAAGATACTAGCGTCCTTTGGCATAGCTGCTCTAGGATACCTTCTGTGATATACACTTAACCAATAAGGAGGAGATGTGTTGTTTAGAGACAGACAGAAAGACAGCCTTACCGTTCCTGAACACCACTTACTTAGAAGCTCTGGCTTGGCTCCAAGCCAAGAGAGCAGCATGCCGTTGTTGGAGTTGAATGAAATCCCACTGCTGGCTGCCAAATAGCCCCAGGCAGGCAGAGACTCCACCAACCAAACTAAGAGCTCTAAACTCATTCACTCATGGCCCAAGATTCTTCCTAACCCTGGGGGGTTCTAGCAGAGAAAAAAGAAAAATATCCCCCAGGTAACAGTCCCTTGCATTACACAGCCTAAGCCTAATAAAGGTCTATTGCTGTCTCATTCTATTGCTAACACTGTGACTCTAACTGCCGTGTACTACAAATTAATTCATTCCTTCAGGCCTTGCTGTTCAGTAACTGGCTGTCACAGCAATCTCCCAAGGAGCTAATTGAGAGTTGTGATCCGTGCAGCATTTCCATTAGTGCTGTAATGACAGGCAACCAGACACACATATACATGCACGCACACACTGCACAGGTTTTTCTGTCCCCACAGAGGGAAGCAGGCAAGCCAGAGCCATCTCAAGTGTTAAGCAGGAGGTGGAAGAGATTTCCGTGATTCAGACTGAGGTCAGCCAAACTTTGCTAGAACGAGAGCAATTTGCTGGGAGAAGAAAACATACTCCACACAAATGGAGTAAAATCTCTGACATCTTCCTCTTCCATACTGTGGTTCTATTCCCAGAGACAACCAATCCCAGCAAATCACCTCTAGTTGACAGGACTTCCCCATTGCCTGTTGGGACCTGCAGTCTCCATAGAGATGCTTCCTTAACAGTTGTTGCATATAGAAGCATTAAAAAGAAGCAGGCAGGAATATTAGAGATTCTTACAGGTTCTGTTTAGCAAGCCGTAGAGGTTTGAACATGGGAATAAGTTATTTGATCGTTTGTGATGTGGTTCATTCAGGAACCTGGATGGCATGAAGTCCATTTACAGTCTTAGTCACTTTTTTGTTAATTTTTCCCTTAATTCCTAGCTTTCACAGGATTAGCAAGAAAGACATTAAACACAGCACCTCCTTCAACTGTGCCACCTGCTGGTAAAAAGTCACCTGAAAGGACATGTTTCATGTCCTACCTCGATGGACTACGTCCTCATGGTTCCCTGGTCTCAGACAAGGAGCATCTGGAAAGCAAAGAACATGCAACTCTGCGCTGCCACTGATGATTAATTAGCAGAGCCTGTTAGAATGTAAGAAAATTTTGTACTCTTCGGTGTTCGTCCACTTTTTTGGACTAGCTCTACAATTAACCGTATCGTATCTTAGGCCTTGTCTACAGACAAACATTTAACTTAGAAGTCGGTCAAATAGACGCAAACTAGCTCAGTATGCACTTCCTTCACTGACAGTTTTATTAAATCCAAAGTTGTGATCAGTCATCTTTGTAAGTTAAATACAGTTTCTAAGTTCAGTATCAGTGGGAAAACAAATCACAGTATTTATTTTAAATCCTTCAAAAACGTTTGGTATGAGGGTTTTGGCCTTGGAAAACAAACAAACACAACTTTATTTTAAAATGTTCCTGGTAATTAAAAATCTGTAACATTTTAAGAATCTAAGGAAAGCAGGATGTATTTGCAAGCAAATTGTTTAAAAGCGATTGAGACGTGCTGTACTAGCAGAGGTTACTCAGAAGGCTGTGCATAAGAAAATAGCTCATCATCTCACAGAGGAATGACATCCTCACTTGGGCAAGGACTCTTCTCACATAGTTTCATTATGTGGTTTGGGTTGTAAGGGACTTTAAGACCATCTAGTACTAAACCCCTGGTACAGGCAGGGACACTTCCCTCTAGACCAGGTTGCCCAAAGCCCCATCCAACCTGGCCTTAAATGCTTCCAGGGATCCACAATTTCACTGGGCAACACGTTCCAGTGTCTCACTACCCTTACAGCGAAGAATTTATTCCTAATATCTAGTCTCAATCTACCCTCTTCCAGTTTAAAACCATTTTCCCTCATCCTGTTGCTACATACCCTCTCCCCAGTTTTCTGTAGTCCCATTTCAGGTACTGGAAGGCCAGTATAAGGTCCCATCAGAGCCCTCTCTTCTCTAGACTGAAGAGCCCCAGCTCTCTCTGCCTGTCCTCATAGGGGAGGTGCTTCAGCCCTCTGACCATCTTAGTGGCCCTCCTCTGGACCCGCTCCAACAGCTCTATGTCCTTCATGTGCTGGGGGCTACAGAACTGGATGCAGTACTCCAGGTGAAATCTCACAAGAGCAGAGTAGAGGGGCAGAATCACCTCCCTCGACCTGCTGGTCACAACTTTCTTGATACAACCCAGGATACTGTCAACCTTCTGTGCTGCGAGCACATATCGCTGGCTCATATTGAGTCTTTCATCAACCAGCACCTTCAAATCCTTCTCCTCAGGGCTGCTTACAAGCCATTCTCTGCCCAGCCTGTATCCATGCTTGGGATTGCCCTGATCCAGATGCAGAACCTTGCACTTGGCCTTGTTGAATATCATGAGATTAGTATTGACCCACCTCCCAAGCCTGTCTAGGTCTGTCTGGATGGCATCCCTTCCCTCCAGTGTGTCAACTGCACCACTCAGTTTGGTGTCTGCAAACTTGCTGAGGGTACACTCGATCCCACTGCTCACATGGTCTACAAAGATGTTAAATAACACCAGTCCCAGCACCAATCCTTGAGGAATGCCACTCATCACTGGTCTCACTAGGACACTGAGCTTTTGATTTAACTTTCTGAGAATGCCCATCCAGCCAATTCGTTATCCAGCGAGTGATCCATTCATCAAATCCATTTTTCTCCAATTTAGCAACCAGGATGTCATGAGGGACATGACACTTTGCACAAGTCCAGGCAGACGATGTCAGCTGCTCTTCTTTTATCCACTGACACAGTAACTCCATCATAAAAGGACACCAATTCTGTCACGCATAACTTGTCCTTGGTAAAGCCATGTTGGTTACCACCAATCACCTCATTTCTATTATCTATGCGCTTTAATAGGGCCCTTCAGGAGGACCTGCTCCATGATCTTTCCAGGAACAGAGGTGAGACCGACTGTAGTTCCCTAGATCTTCTTTTTTTCCCTTCTACAAAACGGGGGTTATGCTTTCCCTTTTCCAAGTGGGAAAAAAGTCTCAGGTATCCAACGTCAGTTTTCTAGCAAGGAAATGAGAGCTGCAGGTTCTTCACAGCTTTCCAGAAAGCACGATATGCTGCTCTATCATTTCAGTCTGGCTTTATAAATATACCTAGGGAAGATACCTATTCAAGGTCTACAAACAGCCTTTAGGGCTCAGATAGAGGATTAAGTTACTGAGGCTTAAGAAGTCATGGCATATAATCTTAGCTTAGTAATTGAACACGTGCATGCTCCTGGCATGTGATAAATGCAAGGTCATTTGACTTAACCTAGGAGAAGACAGCATTAAGTGGAATTACCCCATGTCTGCTGCAGGCTAGTTGTGCATACAACTCTGTTAGCACAGCTCAGCAGACACAGAGCAATTTGTTCAGCTGTGCTAAATGTTACTGTATGTACAAACCCTGATTCTGCCCAGATATGACAGCATGGCAAGAAAAAAAAAAAGTTATTCTAAAAAAAAATCAGATGAACTTGAGAAGGGAAACAAAACCAAATTCAAGATCTTTCACAACTATGAAGTGCTCAGGGAAGATGGGTTAGAGTAGAGTGTTCTGAGATAACCATGTTGTCTTGGTGTCTATAATTGTGATTCCCTGTCTATAATTACTACTTCCATTGGACATATTGGCAAAAGATGAAAAAAAAATCTCAAAGGGACACAGCAGAAGGCAATGGATGAGGTGTACCTGCCTCTCCTGCACACAACCAAACTGAAAGCTCCTAGCACACCAAGCATAGTACCAGCACTCCTTCCAGTATTCTGGAAAGGGACAGGAGGGTATCATGAAGTTCAGTTCCAGAAGTCCAGTGGGTGAACATGACCATGGAGAAGTCCACAAAATCAGATAGTGTGACTGCATGCAACTTTGTTTCAGGCATTATTCAGACATGCGCAAGGAATATGCCTTAAGTGAGCATAAAGCCATCTCTATTATTGATGTTGGGAAAGTTATGCCGTAGATGGAAAAAGTCTTGAGTTATGACCAATAACTTTATTGTTACAGAAATATGACATGCCAAAGAATAGCTCTGGCTTCTATGTAAACTCATACCTTTTCCCCTAAAATAGGACTCCAGATGATTCCAGCAGAGGGTTGGAGGTAGAATATGGACAAACAAGTGATATCATAGATTCATAGACACATTAGGTTGGAAAGGACCTACAAGATCATCCTATCACCATCCCTACCCACTAAGAACATTTAGTCCAGAATGATTGCTTGGAAGGAGATTCCAAAACACAGTTACTGATTTAGAGAAAATGACATGTATTTCAGCACAAACTGATCTCTTCATAGCTTTGCCATGCTGGCACAATGATATAGCTGCATCGCTAATACCATGACAGGATCACCCTAGACAATTTGAATCAAATCCCAGTTGCTGTAGAAGCCCTTCTTGTGAGCATTTGATATCCTCATGGTCTCCACGTACAGTATAATTTCAGGACCTGACTGTTCTGCTGCCTTAAGGCCTCAGTGTCTGTGCTTCCTGTGACATAATCCTGACAATATTTCACCAGTCTTTCCTATGTCTCACCAATGCTTGAATTTTTTTTTTCTTATAGAGGAAGACTTCAAGCCAGTCAAGTTTTCAGTACTCACTGTACTGCTCAGTTCAATCATTACTGGCAAACCCCTCGTGCTGACATCTCTAGGAGTACCGAAGATTGCAGCTGGCTCCATTTATCTGACATAGAGATGAGAAACCAGAGCTGACACGGAGTTGCAACCAAGTCATCAGCTTCGAAGCAAAAAGCAGATATAACAACTAAAGTCCCTTTACACACATGGTCTAGCAAATGATCCATGCCAAAGGTGTAGTATAAAGTACATCAGTAAGCTAAAGAGGTCCTTGCAGATGGTGTTTGATGGAAAACACCTGTCAACCTTGTGCACAGATTAGCTGTTCATGCAAGAACAGAGATTGTGAGAGAGGAGTCATCTGCAAACAGTGAACTCATAAAATCATTTGGAAAGAACTTCTGGGGGACACCAAGTTCCGTCATGTCATTGCTTAGCTGAGCCTTGGAAACTTCAAGCATGGAAGTTATACCATATCTCTGGGTAACACTGCACTGCTGCACAGGTCTCTTAGAGAAGTTTTACCCGTGCTTAATTTAAATATACCAAGACATTATCTACTACAAGGCAGGCATAGCTGACAGAAGACCAAGTTCTATCTGGACTATTCTAAAATGGTAAATGCAACGTTTGGAAACAAACTCACAAAAACAGTATACAAATACATTTTTCATGCTACCTGAAACTCAGCACTAAATACAGGAACTCCTTCAGGATTTCTGTTTTAAAAAGTTCTCCCAGTCAGCAGAACAGAAGAAAGATTATGGTAGTCTGATATTCCCTCTGACAGAATAAGGCTGCATGAAAACAATGAGGCAGACATTAAACAATGGCTGACTGTAAGCCCAGCTTCTACAGCACACTCTTTTAGTAGGGCTGCTTACAGAGCAGGGAATTCAGTCTCTGATTATGGCCTCCCATTTATGCTGTTTAGTACTCTAAGGTACTCTAATCAAGTGCAAACAAGCTCACAGGGGGACACTTGCCTCCTCTAATCCTAATTAATGGCACTGAAACTCACCATTAGCTAGGTATATGAGGGCAGCTCATACACATGTAACCATCTATCAGAAAAAGTCTATTGTATATTCCCAAACTAATGGTCTGTTGAGTGAAGGGAGCCTTTCCTTCAGGAGATGCTTCTGATTTAGTTCAAGAGAAGGCTAAAGCACCAAAACTCTGGTCCCTAATTTGACTCGGCCCACTTCCCTTGCTAAAACAAGGAACCAGTTTTATTTTGGTATATCTAGTCTGACATGCCCCATGTTAACGTACTGCATGATTTAGTGTAGCTGGCTTGCAAACCATACTTGGAACCACAGAGTGATCAGGATTCAAAATGACTCTGGAGATCACCTGGTCCAAACTCAGTAAATTCAGCCCAACTTTGGAGTTAGATCGGGCCACTCAGGGCAGACTGTGATTACACCTCTTAAGAAGACAACCTCTGCAACCACTCTCATTATAAATATTTCCTTTAAACCTATTGGAATTCCCCTTGTTGCAGCTTATACCTTTTGCTTCTTGCCCTTTTGCCCCAGGAACAAATGTACAACATTTGTCCTGATTTGAGCTGCACTCCTGGTTTACACACTCCTCCCCGGTGCCATCAGATTTTATACAGGCTCATTTGATTTCTGGCACTGTTTACTTTTTAATCATAGTACGTTTCTTGTCAGTGGCTCTGATCAGATTTTACAGCAGTTTAGCTTTAAATAAAATATCTGTTCTATATAGTTTTATTTTAAACTACTGTTGTGGTTTCACTCAGCAGGCAGCTCAGCACCACATGGCTGTTTGCTCATTCCCCCTAAGGTGGGATGGAGGAGAGAAGAGAAAAGAGAAGTACAAGAACTCACCAGTTGAGAAAAGGAGAGTTTAATAAGAAAGATAGGATGATGATGATATTAATAATAAAGAGATAGACAGTGCAATTGCTCACCACCAGCCAGCCAATGCCCACCCAGTTCACCTTGGTTTTGTTGATAAATGTGATGTCATATGGTATGGAATATTACTCTTTGGCCAGTTTGGGTCAGCTGTCCTGGCTGCGTTCCCTCCCAGCTTGTGCAATCCCAGCCTCCTTCCTGGCAGGGCAGCACAAGAAGCAGAGAAAATCCTAATTTAGTGTAAGCACCGCTCTGCAACAACTAAAACACTGGTATTATCAACATTGTTCTCATACTAAACTTTATCAGCTACTATGAAGAAAACAAACCCTATCCTGAGAAATACAGAACAACTACTCTCACTCTGAAAGTATGTCACATTCACTCCTCTACTCCAAGCACTATAATCTCAAAACAAGATCCATTTTGACCAAAACTGTAGCCGTGTCAGGCAAGGCTACATTCAACAACCGAACATTATCTCTGGCAATGGCCTAGGGCAGATACTGAAAGAGGATCAGAAACAGAGCAGAAAGAGAAAGTGTTTGTCCTTGAGGCACTGAACTAACACATCCGGAGATCTAACCATAGTGATCCAGAACACCTTTTCAGGTTGTAACATAAAGCACACCATAGTTTGGGTCATCTCCTCTTACTCCCCGCCTTTGCCCTGGGTGTTAGATCACATTTTTTAATACTGTAGAATCCACTGCCACAGTAATTCATCCCTTTCCACTGCTACAGTCATTCTTCCCTTTTTTATTATTAACTTATAAATAGATTTGACTGTCTACTCCAGTTTCTAGTGATCAGCTTGGCCTAAGAATCTTCCTTTCCTCAGTTTTGGAATTAGCAAGTATCTTTGCCACCTTCCTCCCCTGTGAGTTTAGCGGGATATGAATTTGTGAAGAATGCAAACACATCCACAAAACTTCATAATAGTACCATCAATACCTTCAGTACCATCATCAGAACTGTACTGAGTGGGAAAATATGCGACTGGCAGAAACTATGACAACTGAGCTACATTACTGCTGCCATATTAGTTAGCCAGTCAGACAGTGATGCTACAACTGCCACCAGCATACAGCTTTCCAGTTACATTCTTAGATAAAGACACATCTACCAACTGTAGAAATTGGTAACCTAGTCTAGGTATCTATTTTGTTTGTTCTGATTTTATATATATATATATAACTAACCTCCACCCATGCAAACCAAAAGAACGCCATAGCAGCCCTAATATTAACATATTCACAGCCTGAATAAACCATTTGGTTGGATTTGGTGAACTGGGACAGCATTACAACAAAAATAATAAAAATAGTACACTATTGCTTAGTACTTAGACCACGCTTTACATGTAGAGGTACTGCAAAAAAACATTACCTGATTAATCAATTAATCAAGAAGCTACAAAATTAGCTATATTAACTAATTAATGAATCAAGAAGCTATTAAAATCCTGACTGAAAGGATACTGATTGCTGCTAGAAGAAACAATGCAGTTGCAACGTTATGTTGCAAAGGTAAGAATTTCAAAGTAGGAAATAACTGTTCATAGATCTATATAGATTCATGGGCACAAATCTGAGGTACACCCTAAAGGTCTGTGGTATGGGAAACCAGAAAAGAGCTTGAAAATATCATCCAATATCATCCAGCCTGACCTGGCACTTAGGCTCTAGCTATAGATGCCCCTGTTCTTTCCAATGGGGTTAGGCTACATGACCTTTAAATATCCCTTCCAACTTAAATGGTGCTATTTACAAAGGGTTGTTAGAAATTGAACCACTTTCCAACACAAAAGGTCAAGCTCTGGCTGAAATAATACCTTGCAAGAAATTCCCACTCTGAAGAAAAGTTAGGAAAAATAAAGAGAAAACATACTCACCATAGTTATCATCTCCAGCATCAGAAGCTGCACGCATTATGGGTTCTCAGAGATGTATGAGCGACAATGATTATTTTCCAATTAACTAACCTTTGATGGGAAAATGCGAATGACTTGCTCAGTACATGTTGCTCACTCTATGATCATGACACAATTCAGTATTTTAAAGAGTTTTCTGTCAGCCTGTATCATAACTTTCAGAAGCAGTAGAAGAGTAGAAGGGTTACCCATTTTTCCTAAACTGACCTGTGATAAAAAAGGTTTTATGTAATGAGATTGTTGATCCATTTCCCCCACTTTTATTCCAGTGTTCACTCCCCTCCCTTAAATTTTATTAAATTTCCAACTTGCTTTGTTAATAGACAACAAACAGAAAGCAAGAGTAGAATATTATATTTCATAGCATTACAGCACTTGAGAGACAGTCACATCAGTGAAGTTGAAGTAGAAAGTAGAGAAAGTTCACTACAGGTA
The DNA here is from genome assembly GCA_036925125.1 of Oreortyx pictus. Classification (NCBI taxonomy): domain Eukaryota; kingdom Metazoa; phylum Chordata; class Aves; order Galliformes; family Odontophoridae; genus Oreortyx; species Oreortyx pictus. The sequence goes on from JAUPFR010000006.1 coordinate 38,504,335, forward strand.
TTGCCCTCTCTCATTAGGCAGTTATATAGACAGAAAGAGTCTTGTCTGAGTGCAGAAAGCTCTCAAAGCCAAGTACTAGAGCAGCCTACATTTCATTCATCTTAATTGGCATAAAATAGAACACATTCTGGCACTCAGTCTCTCCAAGGATAAGTAACATAAATTACATTATACAGCCTGGCATGCAAGGCAGCCTGGTCCCAGACCTAGCCTCCTCTGAACACTGTTTTTGGTATACATGATATTGCAAGAAGCCATAGATGCTACAGATAACAACAAGGCCAGATGCCTGGGCTACAGCTTAGTGAAAAAGAGAAAAAAAAAAAAAAAAAAAAGAACAGCGTCTCTGTGATCTGAAGTAGCATGAAGTCTAACATTTTCTATTAAAAAAAAAATAAATAAACTCTATTTCACTTCCCCAGTTGGGGAGGGGGGGAAGGAAGAAAAAAGCCAATTCTGAAAATGGTAGTCACAAAGTCTTTTTAGCCTAACTGTAGTGAATGCCAATATGGCATACTGCTAGTGAGGAATCTTCTCCTGATACTACTGGATTAGTAATTCTCTTTCACAATGTATGGCTCTGGCATCAACCCTACTGCTCAGGAAAAGCCCAGCCTCCCTGACTGAGTTCACTATTTATTCTGGATGCCCATTAATTGCATTGCTTGGAATGATTTGCTGTGAGTTTTCTTTTTTTTTTTCTTTTTTCTTTTTTTTATTCTAGCTGCATTATGTCGTGATCTGATGATTGATTGGGCCCTGTGAGCAATCATGAGCCCAAGCCTATTGCTGCTAGCTTGATAGAGTGTATATCTCTATTTCATATTCAATAATGATGAATGGTCATGGCTTACATTTATATAGCGCCTTTCATCCAGAAAGATCCCAAAGCGCTTTACAAATTGATTTACTGTGCAAACTATAGGGTTTATTCTCCGCTTCATAAGCTCGTATAAATCCCATTGAGTTACTTGCACTTCATCACAGTACTTGGTATTGCCCAAACAAAGCACAAGCACTCTTTATAATACACCTAGGAGAGAATCAGGAAGCACTTACAAAAATATGCAAGTGTTCAGAACCTCAGTTTTATGTCTTACCCAAAAAGCAGAATATTTAGCAGCAAACCATATGCCTAGTCCTTTGAAAGCACAACTTTCTGTTACTTCTGCTACTAGCAGGGCATCCTGCAACAAAGCACCTTGCAGAGGTCATCTCCAAGGTCTGAGTCTACCTGCATGCAACTGCATGCTGAGGTATCAGCTGCTCAAAAGACACTTTCTTCTTGTTTAAAAAACAACAACAACCCCATACACTATTAAGTAGAAAGCTACAATCAACTGACTACTAGAAGCCATCAAGATAGGCTGCGTGGGTTTTGTCCAGACTTAGAAGAATGGTAATAATAATGACTGTATATTTAGCCTTAGTATGATGTTCTGCGATAATGTTTTGAAGAACATTACCCAGTTGACTCCTCTGTTCAGTTTGGGGTGAGAAGGATGACACAATGTGGCCACCTCCTGCAAGAAGGAAGGTTCTAACTGAGTACACGGAAAAACATTTTCACCATAACTCAACAGTGGAACATGTTATCAAGAAAGACTGAATCTTAATCTCTGAAGGTTTTCAAATCCCAGCCCAATCAATCCTCTCCTGCACACTCCTCCACCCAACTATCATTTTTCCCAACCTCCTTCCTCACTTAATTCCTCTCGTCTCTTCCGTTCTGCATGCCATCATGGCACACTGTTTTCCTTCTAGCATTGATGTAACTAGGAGTGGAGTGAGCATAAGGGTAAGACTCCTAGTTCTAGCTTGTAAGATGACAATGGCTTTCACATGTTTGGAAAAATAGTGGACACAGAGGACCAGATCAAGGCTCACAGACCTGAGGTAAAGCACGTAACTTTATCAGCAGGAGAGCAAATAAGTAGCACTGTAACGAGGACAGGTACCGGCTTCTTGCAGAGAGCATTATCAGAATTTAGCTGTCAAACACTAAAAAGTAGCTCATATGAGCTACTGAAAAACAAATCTCAATAAGTTGCCTATTTTTGATAACTCAGGGATATCGGGAAAAGTATAATAATGATTCTTCACCGTACTTTAAATCCCTATCTTCCATAGGGTTGAGATAGTTCCTTAGCCAATGACATCAATACTTTGGTACGGCCAAAGCACATGATGCTGGCAGTCCAATGGCAAGATTTATTTACTTGAGCTAACACCAGAAGTTAAAGGTTCCACTCTTGCTACCAAATAAATGTTTGGAAAGCATGGACTTCCATAGTTGTCCTGTTAGGTGGATTTTGTAATCAACAAAGAACGACGAACTCATGAGATCAAAGCCAACTTTTATAAGGAAAAACAGGTGCGCCAGTAGAATGGCAAGAAATTCTTAATCTTTTATTTGGAAGCCAAAGAATCATCCTATAGTTACTGTGTGAGGACAGAACACAGTCTTAGTCATGGATTACACAACCTGACTAAGCTTGGATGACCCCAGAGTGATACAACCAGAGCAGGGTAGAAATGAGCAACATGTTACCAAACTACATAGGCTGACTGAGGGCCCCCTTGAAAACAGGCACAGAAAAATAAGTTCATCTCATGCAAACAGACGCCATCTGATCTAATTATTCATCAAATAGTTTAAAAGATTTTATGATCTTTTATTCTTTGACAACTTGCTAACAACCTCATCAACACAGAGGAACAAGTGCTAAGAAAGCCATGAAGTAATTCTAAATCAAGGAAATCCTATCAAATAATGTAGTTAAGGCAACAGAGTCAGTCCATTTCCCATCAAAATAGACATTTAGTTCACATTGAAATGCCAGCATAAATAACATAAATTGAACTTTTACTGGCACTCAGCAGAAGAGTCAAGGATCAAACAAATACTGGAGACTGAGGTCCTCTCCAGTCTAGGGGATCCATTCTTTCCACAGCAGAAGTCACACTTAGAAGGGCAAGGACGCCAAGGAAGTCTATGTCACCTTGCACAGCTTTATTTATCCCAGGGATAAAGAGAATATTCTGACAGCCACCCACAAGCATCGGCCTACACCTTGTTCACCAGCACTGAGCTCACATCGTATCATAACTGTCAAAAAGGAAGAAGATATAGCCAATATTTTGCAAATGAAAGCACTGACTTCTAAAAGCTTTGGAAAAGAATGTGTCAGGTTGTGCTCAAATATCTTAGTTGTTACATACAAAAATAAAAATAATAAAGCAACGTGGCTTTAATGAAATAAAATTCTCAGGTTGGCCTTTCCAAACAGATCAGTTTAGAGAAAGTATAACAGTACTTAGCATAGTACGATCCAAAGATTTCACTGTTCAGCATCACAAGCCTACAACATCATTGTATCTGTCTGTACACAATGGCTTCCATTTAACCAACAAACCTTCCCCAAAGATTATGCAACTGGAGCCCGCAGCAGACAGAGCTATGTGTAGGCATGGCATTGCCTAGGATCAACATTAAAGCATACTGGAAGTACTAAAAAAAATGTAAGTCAGGGCATGAAGAAACAGTGTTTTACATAAGTTTGTTACAAAAGCAAGCAGAAAACTATGCGCTCCTGATTGTTGGTCAGACAGCATGAATCCTATTTGTATAAGAAAACACATGATCCTCTTCAGTCTCCCAGTACGGAAGAGCATGTTGCACTACACCATCCCCCTGCAGCCCTCCCTCCCTCTCATCCGCCGTAGATATACAAGGCTAAGTTGATGAGCTGTTCAGCTTAGTGTGAAATGTGTTACATTTTCCCCCCAGCTGCTTCCTGATTGCAGTATTTACTTTTAATCTCCTCTGCCTCAATGCCCGATAAAAACTTTGTCACATTAGATGGTGACAGATGGGAAAGAGAAGGGGGGGATCACTGCAAGGGAACGTCCTGGCTTCCCAATAATTTTTCACAACGCCAATTATGTCCTTCAGTGCTTCCCGGCATGTGCACCCATGTCAGCAGAGAAGGAAATAGAAAGGCATAAATAAAGACAAAACCAGGCCCTGCATGGCTTTAATCTGCAGAATAACATTTCTCATTTGGGTGAAATATTGTTGGATTTTCTCCCTGTACTGGGAATGGAGACACACACACACACACACACACTCAGAGTTCACCACTGCCTGCTGTGTGCCACAGAAGTAACTTCATGGCACTGGGAATGGAAAATAACAGGTGTTTCTCTGCTTTCTGAAAGATAACCATGTCCAGAAAGCCAAGTGTTGGGCTCTTTAATCCAACTGTCACTGATTAAATGGGAGTAATAGGAAGATTGTCAACTTTAGGGTATCAAAACAGTTCTTAAGATAACTGAAGATCATAACTTGTCACGTTGTGCTTAAGGCTGCTGATAAACATCTGTTTACAAGTCTAGCCCTGGATGCTGCTGCATTTGCCACCTCTAGATGTTTCAACCAAGACAACAGGTAACAAAATAAAATCTTTCAAATCTAAGTTTCTTGCTCTGGTCTCCCAGAGGAATGAAACACAACAGTAACAGCATGAAATGGTGCAGATATATGCAGCAGAAGCTGAAAGTAATCACGAAGCAAAGGGAGAGAGCTTCAGGAGGAAGATGAGAGATTTGATCTGGGTTGGACACTAGTCTATCTTATCAGGACAGAAAATCCTACTTTTTGTTCGTCCTTGTTGTATTTAAGAAAAAGCTTTATGGACCTTCTTTGTAAACAAGAAAAAAGTTTATTTGAACTGACAGAACCACACATGTTTTGGACCATAGCTACTGGTCTTGACAACTACGGCTCAGTTCCAAACAGGTGACTTCCATACCAAGCAGAAGAGGAATTCTGCTTCTGTCCCAGAGGAGTACATAATGAATTAACAGCAGCTGCTCCAGGGTACAATGGAATTGCAACAGAAATGAGGAGGGAAAAGGAGCTTCAACTGGAAGAAAAATGGAAAGGTAACCTTAGATGTAAATGTTATGATGGTGTACATGAATGTTCACAGGTAGAGTGAATTCAGGCATCTTCCATCAGCCCAGATCTGCAGGCAACTTGATTTAAAGTTAAGATAACATCCCTGTACGTGAGATTAGAAGTAAGATATACAAGAAATTAAATAAAGTACTCTCTTGCCTCTCAAATCAAGCGGCTTCTAGGTAGCTACAAATCAGTCATTAGCCAAGGAGATAACGCATTCAGCCTCTGGAAAGAAAAATAAATGTGAATAAAAGATTTCTGGGCTCAAGGCTAGAAGATTTAGTAGACAACAGGCAAAGGGCTTATAAGACACAGAAACAGTGAAGAAGACACTGATAAAATGAACGACTTTATGAACAGCCAGGAAACAAATGGCTGGAGCCAGCACAAAAAAATATATAAGGAACAGGTTGCTAGTAATAAGTGTAGTGTTGCTCTGCTAGAAATAGTTAACTAGTAACAGGAACACTATGACCTCTGACAATCTTCTGATGGTTGTGAAGGACCAGATTTCAGCGGTCATACCTGCATTTATGTGTTTGTCAGTACAGACTCATTAAAGGCAGGTTTACAGAACTGATTATGCCCATGAAATTTCCCCAGAAGATCAACTACAATGGGCTCAGCATGATGTTGTGGCAGGGGAAAGAGCCATCTTCCCTACAAGCAGCGAGGAAACAGGCTTCTGAAAGACTTGCTAACTGAAAAGGGCAAAAAGTAGCAGTATTATGCTAGCCAGAACACAACAGATATAAGAACAAGATAAAGGAACTACTTAAAAGGGAAAATTCATGTGAAAAGGAATGTCAAAGCAAACTGATTTAAGCAAAAGGCTAGAACTGAAAAATGCAGATCTGAACCATTTTTAAAACACAGCTGCCTTTCCAAAGGATGAGGTCTGAAGACTAAGAACTGTACATTAGCTGTACCTGGTTGGAGCCTCTGGAAGGAACTCATGATAGAGATGCTAAGAATAGTACTGTATTTGGAAACAGGTGAAATGGATAATGGCTACACTATATCTCAGGGTGATGTTCTTCACTCCTCCTCCTATATATATATATAGGTATATTGAGGTATATATATATGTTGATATATATATATCTCATCCTCAATCCCTTGTGGCTTACTAATTGATAAAGACTCTAAATAATAAAATGGATATGCACCCAGATTGTTTTCATCTAGCCTCCAAATGAGTTCCTCAGCAAAATCACATTCTCAACAGGCAGTATTTTGACACACTAAATAAAGAGAAAGTAAAAGATAAATATACAGAGATATGCTACCCTAATGTCTTCTGATCTAGAAGTAGGATTTTCCCAGGCCAAAGAGCTGAATCACATACTTCTTATTTTCTCAGGAGATGGTAAATTACTTTTACTTGAATTTGTTCTCATTTGCACATTATGTTAAAGGAGTGAGACTATTCTATGAATAAGAGACAGAAGAAACATTTTTTCAACTTATACCTTTTTTTCCTTCTACCTTAGAAGGATAAGAAGCTCAAACATAAAGGACATTTTCTTTCATCCAAAGTTTATCAAGCAGTAATGCCAAGATTTCTTCTCATGGTTTAGCTGCCTTGTCTTGCATACTCAACATAACAATGAAGAAGATTTCTGCCCACCTATCTTAGAGCTTACATTTAAATTGAGACTACTTAAGTACAGCGATCAAGACTTAGAGAATCCTTCTGGTTTTCCTATTAAGAAGTTTGTATATTTTCATGTACATCTCCCTACAAATCAGACTTCCCTTTACTTAGACACAATAGATTTGGTAATGATGGGAGAAAAACAACTGCCAGATACTCAGTGACTGCATAGCCATGCAACAGAAGGATTCCACATGCTACCCCATTAACTTCAGTCTCTGGAGAAAAGAAAGGAACTCAGTCTCAGTATGCACTCAACTTCACTCTGACCTAACTTTCCTTAGTGAATATCACCAGTTTCTCTAGGGAAAACTCCAACTCCTGAAAATAAAAGAAAATCCATTTGTTTTTCTCTAATCACGTGGCTCAGCATAGTAATGCAAAGAAGCATGAGAAGTCATCAGTTCAAGTCAAAAATCTGCTTACCTGTTCAGCACGAATCATTGTAGTCTATATGACTAAGATTATCACAGCATTATATAACACAAACACGTGGGAAGTCCTCACTTGTTTTGCCAGCCAACTCCAAACTGCTCTTAAAAGAATATAGAGGGCACAACTAACAACCCAACTAGCTGTCCAAGAACTGCCTACGTTACATTAAAGAGATAGTCAGAAATTAACAGGTATGCTCTTCCTTCGCTTCTTGCATGAATATGTGCAGCACTTATTTCTGCAGCTTCTCAGAGGATTGTGCTTGTACATAGCAATATGCCTATCAAGGTACTAAAAAATATATATATATATGCACAACAATATGGCCTATACTGTTTTAAACAGTTCAGTGAGTTCAAGCAGCTTTCTACAAAAGACCTCAAATCAGTTTCTCTGTAGTCTTTTTGAACAGTCTACTGTTCAGAACAGTTTGCATAGTTGCAATGACAAGAAAAAGAATTACATGCAAGTAAATATTGCCTGACCCTGGCTATCTCACAATCACAGGGTGCTTACCATATTCCTGTGGGAGATAACATGCTTGTCGGCACTCACCCAGCCCCAGGGTGCTCACAGCTGTGCAGTGCCAGCCACAGCAGTGACCTGCAGTGCACAGTCAAGAGGGCAGAACAGTGGCCAACCCACTGACTCTGGCTGAGGGGGTCTCATTAAAATCTCTAGACCCTCAGTGAAAACATAAGATAGGGGCTCAGAAGCTTAACGTAAGTTTTAATATCAGCGCTTTCAGTCAACCCTTAATTTGCACACTCTAGAAATGTGATACCTACCCTTACAATGGAAAAATATGCAGGTTAAAAGGATTAGTGGTAACTGTATTCAGTTGGCAATTTCTAGATTTTTAATACAGTATGTAAACAATTCCTGATATAGAACAAAGAGCAACAGACAAGTACTGCATGCCTTCATCAACCACACTATTTCTTAGCTTATAGAGTGGAGATCTCTGGGATTCCTCAAAATACTTGCAAGAGCACCACACATGGCAACCATAAGAAGTAATCCCACCGTCAAGAGGCTCAGTGTCACTACACAGAAGACCAAACATTCACTGGGAAGTTTTTTCTAGAGGTCCACTGAAACACATCATAAATGTATTTAAAAACTACATAAACAGAGAAATATTTTTGCTGGACTAATGAATAGGCATCGATATGTGGACTATGTTACTGGATTTGTGTCAACGGTTTACCGAGCTGGATCGGCCCAGTTCCGTGACAATAGGTGCAGGGGACCCGCAGACCCACACCCCAAGGAAGGGAAAGGGGGAAAGGGAAAAGGGCCTAGGAACAAAAGAGTGACAACAATCTGAGGAGGAAAGCTAATTTACTAAAAAAGATATCAGAAAGCAAAATAACACAATATAATACAATATAATTGGAATTGAAGCTAACAAATCAAATAAAATGAGCAAGAGAGAATGTCCGATAAACCGAAGGCCTTACGTTAACGCTGAAGGCGGACGGCAGCGAGCACCCACTGCTGAGTCGATCCCGAAGGAAAGAGAGTGTCTCGTGACCGCAGACAGTTTTTATCTTTTCCCTCTGAGCGGAAATAACATAAAAATGCAAAGCATCACAAAGTCCTCTGGGGAATGTAGTTCTTATTCTCTTCTGAGGCAGGTATACCCATAACTATCTATGATCCACAGAGCTGGAGTATCAACTCTTCAACTCCCAATGCACCACATGATGTTATGATGTGGAATACCAGTACCAAAAATCATAAAACCATGACAATTTGCCATAGAAGTCTTTAATGTCACCAAATAAAACTCCTTCTCAGAACACTGTATTGATTCACAGGTGAACAATCAGTGTTTACAAAGTATCTATGCTATTTTGCTTCAAAGCATTTCTAATTTCCTTAAAAAATGGCCAACCTTACTTAGGAAAAAAATCTCATTGAAAATTCTTGTGTTTCCTATTCAAACTCTTTGTAACATTAGCATATTTTCAGGACAAGAACATCTTTTTCCTCCTGTTCTGCAGAAACTTAGTATGGATAAATTTCTATTTGTATGGGAAAATAATACATTATGGATGAGAATCAAAGAGTTGTTTAGAGAGAAGTGATCCGGTGAAAAATCCTTTGGTCAGAGCAGATACAATGTTGTTCAGAAGCACGCAGGATGATTTCACTACAAGTACTGTTTGACATGCACCTAAAGGCAAGTGTGAGACATATGAGTGATAGTAACTTTTTTTTCAGCATTAGTAAGAAGATTTAGGGCTGTATTCAATATTGGTCCTTCGCATGGCAGAACATAGACAAACAGAGAGAGTTACAACAAGGTCTGTGACTCTGCTGAAAGCACGAGCAAGCATATTCCAACCCATGCAGCATGGAACATACACACTGCGGAGCACGTGAAAACAGACATAACTGTTGAAAGGAAAGGAAATGCAAAAATGAGTTGTTGATAGTAGCTCTGAGTGAGAGGTAACAACTCCCAACAGCAAGGTCACTATACCCAGTGGTTTCCAAATTCACCAGCACGCAGGAGCATCAGGACTAGACCTATGTACAGCTCATCATCTTCTACTGAACAGGAGGAAACAGCACAGGAAAGTACTAGATACGCTCTGTGGATCTTAAGCAGCCAGTGAACCACAGCTGAATGGGGGGGCACCTAAAACACAGGCTTAGCTCAAGGACTACACCCTGCTCTCACAGACCCAGTGAGCAGCAAAACCACAGGCTTCAGCAGGATAAAGCAGCAAGACCACTAGAGTAGGCCAGGAATATTAACATTAGGATCTAGGACCTCCACTCTTCCCCTTGAAGTAAGGAATACAAACAAATAAAGAAGCAAACTGTATAAAGAAATTTCAGAAATAACTTTCAATCACACACTTTTTGCCCACAACTAATAAAGGAGTGAATTTGGGCCCTTGGGAAGCTGAACAGGAGCCTTTTGATCTTCTCAGGGTTTGCGAAAGGGAGGGTAGTGGGTTTCAGATTATCTCACAGTTCAAACTCGTTAATGAAAGAAATAAATTAACCAAGCTCATTTTTCAGGGAATTCTTGTGTAAACTGGAAATTTTCCAGTCTGTGAGCCCCGCACTGTGCTAACCCATAAATCACAGCAAGCAGGTTGTCTGTATAGTGATAGCAGCACGTTTGGAGATTGAGGTGGGGGGGAGAAACCAGCATATGTTCACGGAGAGAAAAAACAACTCAAAAGGAAAACAGAAAAGAATATCTCCTTGCCCACCACTGGAACAAAACAAAAGCCTTGCCCTCAGGCACTGGAACATACGCTGTCTTGAAAGAGCCCCCCAAACCAGGGGAAGGCACCTGAAACAGGTCAGCTTTTAATTGAATACAATATTAATTACCGCGTGCACCATTAACGATTTGTGGGATTTGACTAATTAATGTAATAGTTTTTGAGTCACGCTCATTAAATATGAAAATTACGCCGGTGAAAGGTATTGGTTTCATTATCAATCTTGTATGGACAGGAACAGGAGTGGGGAGTGAGGGTGCAGGGGAAAGATTCCTACCCCAAGTTATTGTTTTCGTCGCTCTCTCCTCTTGGAATTGGTTCAGATGGCAGAAGGGAGAAACAAAGTGAAGAGAAAAGAGGCAAAAAGAAAAGAAAGCAATGCCTAGTGGTGTGAGCTGGTGGTTGCAAGTCAGGATCCAAAAGCTACCCATCTCTCAGCAAATTTTACTTTTGCTTAGCAGACAAAGCTAACTGGTCTACACACAGCTCCAACTAGCTGTTGTCACTTCCCATCATAATGCTTGGTTTCCTTCATCCCCTTAGAACAAGTATAACGAGAGAAACTGATGGCATGTGGGGCATTTGATTCATTAACCCATATAAAGCACATGGTGGTTCCTTAGTGGAAAACTACAGGGAAAGTAATTATCACTGTCACAAGTCAGCACCAGAGCATGATTATGCACTAAAGACATGTAGAGTTCACAGAATCACCAAGGTTGGAAAAGACCTCTAAGATCATCCAGTCCAACCATTCACATATCACGAATAGCTCTCACTAAACCATGTCCCTCAACACAACATCCAAACATATCTTGAACACCTCCAGGGTTGGTGACTGCACCACCTCCCTCGGCAGCCTATTCCAGGTCCTGACCACTCTTTCAGAATTCATTTCCTAACATCCAGCCTGAATCTTCCCTGGCACTGCTTGAAGCCATTCCCTCTAGTCTTATCACTAGCCACACGAGAGCAGAGGCCGACCCTCAGCTCATTACAACCTCCCTTCAGGTAGCTATAGAGAGCAATAAGTTCTCCCCTGAGCCTCCTCTTCTATGATAGCTGTACTTCGTAGGACACATCCCTCACATAGAACAAAAGCATTACATAAGGAGGACCAGAGATGTTACACCTCTCATTCCTGCCCAGTAATCCAGAGTAGTGGCTGCACTGATGTACTCTGAGGGGAGCTGCCATCACATCTATGCAGCATCTCAGGGAAAGAGGTGGTGGCTAAAGGTATTCCAGTTACATTTCTGTGCACACTTCAGGGACCAAACACTGATGTTCCCCACAGAAGCGCACAACAGAGCCAGGACCTAACAGGATACCATACTACACAATTTTTTGTTCAAATGTTTACAGTTGCTTCAGACTGCTATAGTCCCCATAGATTCTGTCAGTGACAAAATAGAGGACAAGGACTACAAGTTTCACCAGCCAAAAGCAGAGGTGAGACACTCTCCACTAGGAAGCATGCTGAGGAACTGTAAAGGCTGTAAAAGCAAAGAGACCGGTATGAACAAGGAGGTGCTGCAAAAAGAAGGAAAACAAACACCCACCTCCGAAGATCAAGGCTTACAGGGAAGGAACTCCAAGAAGGAGAAGTCTCCAACAAGAGATCCTTCCTCCGTGGCAGTCAGCCCGTAAATGTGGTCTAAGAGGGGTGGAGCTGGCTTCCATTCCCACAGGTGAATTGCCTTCACCTGTGCTCCCTGAGCTGACCAGATCTTTCCTTCAGGTGCTCATTCAGTGGTTCAGGCTGTGACTCAGCAGTTCCCATACTGGAACCATACTCAGCTCCTCTAGCAGTTTCACCATGACAGACAGCTAAACTTCATCACTGCACTCTCTTCCTCCCTCTCTTCAAAGGAAGAAGAGAAAATACAATATAGATGGGGAGGTCACTTACCAGTTACCACCATGGGCACAACAGACTCAGTGTAGAGAAGCTACTATAATTTATTGCCTATTACTATCAGACCAGATCAGTGAGAACTAAAAGCAAACTAAAAACATCTTCCCCCAAACCCATCCACTCTCTCCTAACCTCCCTCCATTAAGAAGTGAAGTGGTTTAGGGGTGCAGTCAGTCCTTAAACTTTGGGCAGGAGTAACCACATGGCCACATTTAGAATACTGCGTCCAGTCCTGGGCTCCCCAGTTCAAAAAAGACAGGGATCTCCTAGAAGGAGTCCAGCAGAGGGCCACAAAAATGATAAAGGGCCTGGAGCAACTCCAGTATGAGAAAAGGCTGAGTAACCTGGGTAAGACTGAGAGGGGATCTGATAAATGTTTACAAACATCTAAAAGGAGGTTGGAGGCAAATGTCTGAGACCAGGCTCTTCTCAGTGGTGCACAGTGACAGTACAAGGAGTAATGGCCTAAAACGTGAATGCAGGAACTTCTGTACAAATATGTGGAAGAACGTCTTTATGTTAAGGCTGAAGAAGCACTGCAATAAGTTGCCCAGAGTGGTTGTGGAGTCTTATTCTATAGACATTCCCATCTGAAATTCCCATCTGGACTGCCTACCCATGCAACCTATCATAGGGAACCTGCTTTAGCAAGGGGGCTAGACTTGATGATCTCTTGAGGTCCCTTCTAACTCCTGCAATTATGTGATTCTGTGGAAAGTCTTTGCAGCTATGAAAGTATCCATGGTTCAGACATATAATCAATATAGCTCACAATGTTTTGTACATCCTGAAACTTTACTAATTTGAGTTCACAGTGTTTAATAAATTTAGCAACATATACTGTTGGGATACGCTGTCTCTGTTATCTATTTCTACTTCATATTAAATGCTCCTTTAGCTTGAATGAATGAAAATAACTGTTCCTAAATGAACATGACATTAGATAATTTCTATTTCAGTTATAAGAAAACAAAGTAAGAACACACAAGGTGCTACTGAGCTAAACTTCAAAGCAAGTAAGCATGGCAATATTGAATAACTGAAGAAACTAAGTAATTAATTAAATATCAGTCAGAAAAATTGAACAGTAGTGAGCTTCTTATGTTCCATCAGGAGATGACTCACTAGAGAACGGGAAAGACTGCATGTTTTTGATGATTTTTTTTGCTTGTTTTTGCAGGTATCGGCCAACAAATAAATTTAAGAGATAAGACCTAATTGCTGCAATACTGCACCTACTTTAATTGTTACAATTGCACAGACTATTACAATACCACAATAAAGTGGTATTTAGGCACTAAGCAAAGTTGTAAGTACTTCTTCCCAGAATCAGACATAAACAGATAAACACAGGCTTACATTTCCACTCCAAACCTGGTCCTGTGCTCCTTTAGATTAAATGAGGACAAGAACTGGTGAATGTAATAGATAAAAAAGGTATGGTAAAGCTACAGTAATGAGCAGTTTTTTTCTTTCTGTGAGGACTTTCAGATTTAAAATACTGGTCAAAGTTCTGCTTTTGTAAGCTTTACAAGGACAATTTATTTTTTTTTAATGAAAAGCTATTTAGAAACCAGGAAAGGGATTTTTGAGTAACTTTCATCATTAAGACTAGCAGGTTTTTTTCCTCACAAAGCATTGTTTACATGCCTGAAGATTTTGGAATAGTTTCAGAAGAAGGCATTACTGCCCCCACCGAAATCTATAATGCAGAAACCAATACTGAGTTCACCCGAACAGAACCAGGAATACAAACCCACAGCTGTGACATCAAAGCTAAAACAAGCACATAATTCTGAACATTAGGATAAAAATCATTTCCTATTGTTAAATGATGCTTCACAAACAGAAACAGATCTAAATTACTGTTCTAGAGATTTAGAGTGCCAGCATCGGTGACAAAATGCCTGAAAGCAACATGTGGATAGACATAGCAGGATTTGCAGTGCATATACGTACCCAGCTCAGCTTCCTACTTGCTTGGGCAAGATGATTGTTGAAATTTCAAAACAGAAGGGTTGTATTGATCACATAATGCATTTATGATTTATGAACTTTTGTAAGGAACTGTCTGTCCTAGCAAGACTAGGCAGCAGTGAGCAGAGTAGCACATTCTAAGCCAGATCTCTGGCAAGAAGCCTTCTCACAAATGCACGATGTGGAATGAAATGTAAGACAGGAAAGCAAGCCAAAGCCAGTGGATCTGCAGTCAGAACAGTCTGTTGTCCCATGGAAGCCAGACAAAGCATCATTTGCCTTTTAGTTGTTAGCAGCACAAGAAAAATGAATTTGTATCCAATAGCTGCTTCTGCTGATGGGGAAATCAAATGTAACAGCCATCAGCGGGGCTAATGAATTAGAATAGATTGATAAAATTGATAGACTGTTTTTATTTTTCTTTTAAGAGTTTTCAATTATCCAGCTCAAGTTTAACTCTCCCTAACAGTAACTCAGACACTGAGAAGTTAATTGAGAGAGTATTTCTTTCTAAGTTGAAAGTCTTCACACAGGGTTGACTGGCAGCAGTCCCTGAACTTAACAATCAGCAGGAGTTTTAGTTCCCAAAGATCTGGGACATAAGTTTTCTATCAAGCTGAAAAGACATTTAGGGCAAGACTGCAAGAATTAGAGGGTAGTCTGTCTCACCAGGCACTGGGCAGCACTTCAGAAAACAGAAAGATGAGCACAAAGGCAGCTAACAACTGAGTCTATTCTCACTTCTGGCACTATGGCTGTGTGGTAGGCCTTGTTCATTCTGAGCTTTCATTCAAATCAGCTCTGTATTCTATAGATACACAAAACAGTCTTAGTGGAACATTTTCAGAGAGGAAAAATTGGGTAAGAGGACACTTAACCCTATGCTAAAGCTTGCTGCATGCCCCATATTTTTTCTTCTACAAAACATCCATAGATTATGATACTACCTTTACTGTTTCATACCAAAATGGGACACATGCTCCATGGACACAACTGACCTGAACTACAGCACTCTTGCTTGCACTTCACTTCCTCAATCACTCCTAATAGATTTCTTTCAATGTCTCTACTTCCAATTAGCTTCAGACAACAAATTAGAACTCACATATCACTACAGATATCTTCAGATATAGCTCTTCACATGTAGACTTCTTTAAAAGACAAATAGTTTGTAGAGGGCACTTAATTTACCACTTCCACAGCTGCATAGCTTCTAAAGATTTTTCCAGTCTACTTCTAAATTTATGCCAAGCAATAGTGTCTTTCTTTTCCATGTTTGGACCAAGATTTTTCTTCAGCTCCAGTTTAAACCTCAAGACTTGTCAAAGGGATAAATGCTGCTGGAAACCTAAAACATTCAGCTTGTTTGCAAATTTGCAGTGTACTTGACCATCTTTCCAGCCAGTGATCAATTCTGAAGCTTTTCACTTGAATACAATCAGATTCTCATTGTAGAAGAGAAAGTTCTGTTTCTACACAGAGACGAAAGGAAAAGCCATTTGCAGTCATTCAGGAAACTAGAAATGCAAGCCACTCTTGGTCAGAAAGAAGTCTAAGGAACAGATATTTCCCCTGCTTAATTAACAGTATTAACGTTACAGTAACACATAATTCATCCAGTCAGGATTTCTCTGCTTAGATTCAGCAATTCTGGTCTTGCACACTACTTAGACATCGAGAAATAACACTACAGAGCAATAGTTTTCTCCTGAAGAAAGACCCAGGAATACTCCTCTAATTTGGCCACCATTTACTAACTTACAAACACCACCCTCAAAATTGCAGATTCTACCCATTGGGATCCTTTTTGAGAAACAACATGAGGCTTTCTGGACTGTGTGCTGCGATCCAAAGACATGTGGATCATTAACACAAGTGAGCATCCAGCCACACTATTAATCACTGGCTGGCTCAACACCTGCATCCTGCAGACAGCCTTCACCAAAGAAAGTTTGCAGCTGGCCCAGTTCTGGCTGAGCTTCCTCATACCCACCAACTGCCTCCACTCTCAATTTGTCAATTGTAAGTGATAATTTCTATTCAATCTGATACATATTATAAGAATATAAACAAATGCCTCTGGCTGTATCACAGCTGCAATCACTTCACTTTATAGCCATCATTTATTACAGGCAGACAGGTGGCCGTTCGGTGGAATGCCGAAGAGGCTATCACCTGGACAATCACCAGGAAACACATTCACATTTACATTTTCTCCAAGCATACATGGTAAAGAAGCTTGTGGTTTCTGGAAAAACTTCACTATGTTCCAAAATTTCTTCCTTTCCCAACCACACAAATCACAGGAATAAGTTTGAATACTGTCAATCTAACTCATCAACAAACAACAGATTTCAAATTTAAATTCACTTAGGATTTTAGAAAACAGAAGAAGCGTAGTGAATCTTCCCTCGTAGTTGCTTCCTTTAATGTCTTGCAATTTTGATACAGGATACTTGTTTTCTGAACACTGACTGTAACAGGCATTTCTAAACACATTGGTTCTGGGCTTTAAATTTTATGGTTAGCCCAGTATACGAGGCTGTCTTATGTGCAGTGCGGCTATATTAATGACAAAAAGACAGACTAAATCCATCCAATAGGATTCAGTTTATAAAGATGCAGTGATTTGGGATTGAGGAAGTAGACAGTTGCCTGCAAGAGATAAAGGCGCTGTTGATACTACTTTTATGATGGTAGCTTGCTGAGGCTGTCACACTTTGAAGAACTAGAGCCCAAAGGCCAATCTGTATGTTTGGGCTCGATCAGTCAGTTGGTCAGTAGTGAGACGATACTGGCCCAACAGTATTAAATGAAAAGGTAGGGGTTCTGCAGATTTCAGCTCTGAAGGCAGTCAGCAGTGGCTCTGTAGGAAAAGAGTTGCATGTGGAGCCCAGAAGTATGCTAAGACTGCACTGCCTGTTGTGTAAAGTAGCATAGCAGGGACACACGGATGGGAATGCTCCCAACCTATATTCCTCTGGTTAAAAGTGCAGGGGAAGTCTTAGATAATAGAAGTATGTGCAACAAGGCTGCTACACTTTATTATTATTATTATTATTATTTAAGAAGAGATCCGCCCTTCCTTAGTCTCAGTGTGAATTTGGATTTTGCACAAAGTAAACAGGGCTAGTATCAGATTCCTCTTCTAAGGGGAGTGACAATGGGGAATACCAACAGTAATTAAGCTAACAATTGAAAGCAACCTTATTGTAATTAACCCAAACTTGACACTGAATAGAAATGAGTGCTGGTAATTGATAAACAGTGAGTGTAATTACCAGGCTGAAGACTCCACCAATATCTTTGCCTTTCTCTGGGCAGCAAATATTAGAAACCACACATTGCAACTAACAACATCATTTTGCCATCTGATTTCCTCTCCAAGGGTTTTATGTGGGACACTTTCCAAATTTAGTGCTTCTTTACTATGGCATTTCAGAACACAGTAAGAATGTATGTCTCATGACAATTATTTTTTTTTACATACTGAATACTGTAAGTTCTTCCCAGTCTTCCCCCAAATTAGTTACCTTTTACATAATTAAAATACTGGAGAACATACCTGTTTCCTGTGGAAAATTGATATTTTTCATTTGAAAAGAGCTGTCATGGTGCTTTGTAGGAGTGGCCTAAGTCCTCATCAAGGCTTCTCAGCTGGGCCAGGCAAGAAGCATCAAAGAAGATGTAATTCACCAAAAGACTCCGGCCTATTGGGAAAAGCAAAGAGAGAAGAATTTAAAGCTCTAATTCCTAGAAAGAAGTATCTAACAATTCAAATCTATGTAGCAATTATTTTTTATTTTATTTTGCATGGAAAATTAAACCTACCCCTCGCGGTTACATACCATTCTCCAACTATTTTCCCTCAGCTGAAACAGCCCATTTTCCCAAATATCTTAGCTGGCTACCAAGGTTTGAAACACTTCTATTTCTGCAGCCACACGTGATAGACCAGGTGAGACTGAACACAATACTTTAAGGCTAACATTTTTGTGTGGTCTATAATCTATCAGTATTTGATTCTGTTCTTAAACACTGTCTGGTAACGCTGCACAGTTACGGAAAAACTCTCATAGAAACATCAAAAGGAAAAGTCAGTCTTTCTACGTTTCTAGTTGAAAAAAAAAATGAGACCTAAAGATAAGCATTTTAAAGCACAAACTAAAGAAGCAGAACTCCAAGACCATTGGTTGTTATTTTCTTTTGTATTTTTTCTTGGTTGGAAGAAAATGTTTATAGTAATGAAAAATTAGGAGGCACAACACCCAGATCTGTAAAACTAAGGGGCTATAAAACTGCAAGGCAAAACTGGGAAAAGCATCAGCTCTTCCTGTAACAAATAAGCTCCTCTATACATAGTCCTAATACTGAAGGTCAAAAGCAGTTGACACCATGCTGCAGGTTCATCTACAAGCCCACACAATCTCTCTCACTTCCAAATGTTTTTCCCATTAAGGAATTAATGAACATATACACAAAGACTTTCAACTAATTTTCACATACTTAAATGCAAAATGTTCACTTTAAACCAGCTGCCAGGATTAGATAGAAGTTAATTAAAACAATCCCTCATTTTTTTTACAGTTTAAAACTTAAGACTTGGTAAAGGAGGGGTAAGACAGGACTTTTTATTACTCTTAGATGGTGCTAAGAGGGCCTATAAATACATCTCTTCTTACTGTGATCCCATTCATCTTGCTGCCTTCCCTACTCCTCTTTGCCAACAATCAGATCCCAGTAAACAATCTCAAGTGAAATTTGCAACTGTCAGATAAACATTAAAAATGCTTCTCTTGTCCTTTCCCATTGATAGTCCCATTAATATTGTAATAGAAGAAAAAGTTATGAAAATGAATGCATGCTGGTTTGGGAAGTGAATGATGCAGACAGCAACTGTGAAATATATGCACTTGAATATGCATGGACAAAGAGATACAATGCACCCACAAAGTGTGTATTTACTTACACAGTGTTTTAACATACAGGACTCCATCCTAACCTCATGCTACTGTGCATGGTGAAGTAACTCCACTGACTTTTCTCTAGTATAAATTGAACACACGTAATATCAGAATAAAACAACAGTGGCTTTTTTTTTTTTTTCTTTTGAGAAAGAAATATAATTTCTACACAATTTTTCTCTTATCCCACCCCTCATCCCCCTCCTTTTAATAGTCAGAGGCTTAAATTACCATCTGATTTTGCCTATTTAGTACTTCCTTGCAATATATAAATCTCTATCTGAATATCTACTAGTAGTTTAAAAAAACTGTACTACTAACTCAAGGAACATGTAAAAAATAATTTAAAAAAGCCATAAACAGTAAAATCAAACTCTATTACTCAAATCTTCCTTTGAGACAAAAATGAATTCAAAACTATTCAAAAAAGAAAGAAACCAGCCTGTCTCCATTCCAACAATAAAATGGTGCGTTTGGTGTCTTCTGCCTATTTAAACCTTCACTGAAATCAACAGATTTGCAAAATGTAAGATTTCAAAATTAAGTCACATTCCAACATAACTGCCAAAGTATCTTAAAATAATGATGTAGTATTGTCTTCTAAATATACATACGTATGTATATCTGTTTTCTTATCTGGTTTTTACATCCTGCCAGTTCAAGGTTTTCTATACTGGTAAAAGATACCTCATGGGAAAGCAGGATTTCAGAGCCTGGAGTTCTAGGAATACTCCCAGGTGGAGAGGCAGATGTGTAGAGATGTAATTGTGCAGGGAGACTCCAGAAAGTCTGAGAAGCCTTTCCTGCTCAATTAGGACCATCATTTCCTGGAAATAAAACACTCTGTCATACTGTTCTAATTCCAGACTTTATTTTGCTGCTTCTAGTCATCTATTTCTGAAGTCTCTTAATGATAAGTTCCCAGAATTCTTTCTTAGAATCCTGTACTTTTCCTACAGGCTTTCACTTCCATATGCAAGCCAAAGGATGCCAGACAAAGAACATAAAATGGATCTTTCAAGCTCATGTTCCATTGTTCAGGTCAACTGTGACTTTCCAGAGAAACCATTCCCTAGTAGACTTAAGCTTATATTAAGCAAAGGTAAAGCAAACAAACAGAGTTGTAAATTTTATAGAGTGATTTAACATCTTAGAAGCAGACCATGAACATTCTAAAGTTGCCAACAATCATGGAGCATGGCATATTTTTTCCCATTACAAAACATCATAGCAAAAGCAATATTTTTTTCTGATCTACTCATCAAAGTCATAAAAAGGTCAGTCAGACTTACAGATTTCAACTGCTCCAGCGCCTCTTAAACTGGAATCTGTTCCATTCATTCACTCTGATATACTGATGATGGAAAAATTCCATTGTAGACTTCTGCTATTTTAATCACAGATTACCAAAAAGTAATCATCTTCTGGAATTCATATTAAAATTTCATCTGAGTGGCAGTCAAGTTAGGTAAGACATTAGTTGGATGAAATTAAAAACTCACATAATGGCATAGCAAACTTCAACTTAAGGTAGCTGAAAGCAAGGAATTGTACTGAAGTCAAGAAATCTGGACAATCAAGAGATATATACAAGACAAGCATGGCTTCATCAAGGTCTTGCCTGGCCAACAAAGTGACCTCCTAAAATAGTGTAACTGCATCAGTGGACAAGGTAAGAGCCACTGTTAACACCTGTCTGGACTTCAGTAAAGCCTTTAACATTGTACTGCTCAACATTCATCTCTCCAAATTAGAAAGATACGGTTTTTTTTGTGTGTGGACTGCTTGATAGATGAGGAACAGGTTGTAGGATTATACCCAGAGAGTAGTGGTCAATGGCTCCACAAAGAGATGTAGATCAGTGACAAGTGGCATCCCTCAGGGGTCAGTACTGGGACAAACATATATATCTTTAATATTTTCACCAATGGCATTGACAGTGGGATCAAGTGCACCCTCAGCAAGTTTGCAGGTGACACCAAACTGTATGGTAAGGTCAACATGCCCAAGGGATGGGATGCCATCCAGAAAGACAAACAGGCTTGAGCAGAGGACCCAAGAGAAACTCATAAGGTTTAACACATCCTAGTGTGAAGTCTTGTACCCGGGTCATTGTAACACTCACTAACTGGTGAACGAAAGGTTAGAGGCACAGCCCTACTGAAAAGGACTTAAGGGTACTGGTGGATAGCAAGCTGGACATGAGCCAGCAATGTGTCCTCAGAGCACAAAAAGCCAACTATATCCTGGGCTGCACCAAATGAAGCACAGTCAGCAGGACAAGGGAGGTGATCTCCCTTGCCCTGCTGCTCCCTCTACTCAGCGCTAGTGAGACCTCCCCTGAAGTACTGCATCCAGATGTAGAGTCATCAGTACAGGAGAGACATGGACCTGCTGGAGTGCATTCAGAGAACAGCCACAAAAACAGTCCAAGGGATGGAACATCTCCCCTGTGAGGACAGGCTGACAGAGCTGAGGCTGCTCAGTCTGGAGAAGAGAGAAGGGAAGATCCGAGAGCAGCCTTTCAGTATCTGAAGTGGGGTTATAAGAAATAATGAAATAGCCTTTAGCAGTGTCTGTTGTGACAGAAGAAGGGAAAATGGTTTCAAACTAAAAAGTGGAGAAGATTTAGACCGGATATAAAAAACTGTAATTGATAGCCAAATGATCTCAGGGCTGATAATAAATTACACTTCAAGCAAGACCACGATCTTACGAACTTACTGCCTACCTTTCACAAGTCAGTTATGGATAATGCATTTCATCAGCAACATTTACTGGAATGGTATTTACAAATACAACAACTTGCCTCAAAATTATTTTTTAACGGTTAGCTCACAAAACAACTTTTTTGTTTGAATGTCTTTTTTTATTTAGATTCAAAATAGTTTACATAAAGTCTTATATTTGTTAATATCAGGTTTGAACACCTGTTTTTCTTCCTGTATGGTTATCTCACTTTATCATTACCACTAAAGTCTTTCTTTGTAGCAGAAAAGAAGACTAACTGCTCACTCTGAGGTCTTGCACACCTATCTGACAACTTGCTATTAACCAGCTTCAGCTACAAAATATTCTTCTACTCAAATATTCATTCAAGCAGGACAGTTGAACTGCCATGGAGCAGAGGATAAAAGTGTTTCCCATTGACTTGCCCTTATGCTGTCATTTGCATGAGGGCAGTGGGCTTATAAAGAGTTTCTTTCCTCAGATGGCATTTTATGCTTATATAGTATTGGTACAAGTAAGTAAAAAGAGACAAATAAGGAGCAGTTGCTAATAGGCATGCCCATGAGTGATTACCATGAGACCCTTCCACAGAGGAACTTCAATGAGCAAAGGATTCACCATGCTTTACTGAGATGGAAATGCAGCCCACAGCACCAACACAAGGTTCAGCCTGAATCTAACACTGTTTGCAGTTCAGTTTATTTGAGCCTCAGGGAAACAAGTACGATAGAGCAGAGATAGAGCATAGGGCAGAGCTGGAATCCTTCTTTCACTTACCAAAGCATCATCAGAAAGCAAACATCAAGGAAAATAAGCACTATGATGATCCATGTATTAACTTCCTGCCCTCCAAGGTCAGCATTTCTTAAACCATCCAGGACATTAGATTCTCTGCACAGTCTCCAGCCATTTAGAAATGGATGGCAAAGGAAGCTAAAGCTCTAATGGGATGAAGTGTCAAAGACAGCTTTTTTATTTAAAGAAGTAGAGAAAAGAAAAGAAAATGGATATTTTACCTTTTATCTCAGAGTTAGTTAATATTCACACTTAACTGCTGAACTGGCTAAATTCTTTTCTTTTCTTAAGGACCTTTATAAATTTCATCATTAATAAAATCAGACATTCAATTAGCAGGGAATTTCTGATTGCTAACTGAGATTTCCCCCCCAATAGTTTCTCTTTTTTTCTCATCTTACTCCCTTTTTATTTTCTGTTCCTACCCCTGTGTCACCCCTCCTCTGAAAAACCAGGGGAAAGTGAAAACTGACTCCATTAACCTCTGTCATTACCTAAATCCATCTCTTAATTAATACGAGTTAATATGATTAATCAAAATAATGAGACAAACCTATTAAATTAGGGTGTTTAAATTACAAATGGAAGTGGTAAAGGCAAAGGGGCTGATAACGAATAGCTGCAGTCAGAGATGGGGCTAGCTCTTGAAATGATATGTGACAGTCAACAGTGAGAATCGAGAACGAGAGAAAATCAGCAAGAACCGTGTGAGAAAAAACAACCTACGTGCACAAGGAATGATGTTGCTCAAATACTTGGTAGTACTTCTGAGGATTGGGTGAGTTAAGATGATATTTTAATCCCTGTCATGGTGGGATACAAGAATGAGATCATCAAATCTCACAGCTTGCCGTTAGCTTCCACAGGGTTGGACAATACACATTTTGCCTACCTAAACGTCCCCACTAGCAGTTTGCTGGGAACTCAGCCATTTGCTAGTGCTATCAACACCACCCCATGGAGACAAGACCAAGAAGACTACACAGCTCTATACTGGAGGCACGCAGCCTGAGCAAAATCTGCAGTTGTAATGCTCCTTCATCTCTGATACTGATTCTGTGATCTCAGTCCAGCTCCATGAACTCCTCTGTCTTGCTTGGTTGATTTAGATCACCACTCCTAAATGCAGTTTCATCTTTTCTCTAAACTGGAAACCTGAGATCTGGTAAGCTCTGGCACTGTGTTCCTGTAAGTACTGAAGGCAAATTAAACTAACAGCAACCTTTCACAAGGAGCTCATCGAAGGTCAGAGTTTCCCATTGGATTTTCATTGTTCAATTGCCTGTTTGAACTACAGTCCCAAATTCTGTTCAACTCCCTTGTTATAGACCAACAATTAAAGTACAAATAATGTTTCATAGGTCACTGTAACAACAAAAGTGATATTCATTCTGGGAGGTGATGTGAAGTGTAAAGTCTTCCCTTTGGAGAAATCCATTAACAGTTCCTATTTCAGTCAAAATCATCAGCAAAGGAAATAAACGTAGCACAGGACTGATGGAGGTAGAAAACTACTGTCAAAATAGTTAGACATCAAACTGGAGGTGATGCTATTAACATGTTTTTCAGGAACAAGGAGTCCTTGAAACTAACAGGAAGTGGGGAGGAGACAACCTCATTGAACAGTTTAAGATCAACTCCACCCTAAGTATCTTCAGTAAATCATCCGCAGACTCTTTATAAAGCTGAGAACACACTAGGGGCAATGGGTGCTAATAAAACACATAACTGATGAAGATTCCACGCAATATAAGATGTATAGATCATTTTAACGGTTAAAAAGCAGCAACTGGGCAGGAAGTGCCTCAGATAGGAAAATAAATGCTCCCCAGGGCACTGCACTGATGTGGCAGCACAAGGACAGTGGGATAGAAAAAAAAAGAAGACATGAGTGTTGAGAGTGACCACAAATACTCAAAAGAATTTCATAAAGAAGATCAGAAGTATTTCAGGCACGCTATGTGGAAAGACAAATGCATTTGGAAGTTGAGGAGGAGCTGAAAGAGAACAGGACAATGAAGTTGTCTACAGAAAGCAGAGTCCAGAGTACATAAAACTGGAAAGATAAGAGATAATCCATGTTTGGAAGAATGATTGGGAACTACCAGGGAGTTTAGTATGACTGGCATCACCAAACAGAAAGAAATTTTCAATTGTTGAAGTGAACAAATAAGCAATGGTGTGAAACACCCACTTGCAGAAAACTGATCTGATTGCTCACATCTCAGCAGATAATTTCCACCTTCTTGGACACCCCTGAAAGGCAGCACAAATATAGCAAGAAGGTGCTAGTCTGTTTCCATAGCCAATGCCTAGCTTAATGGACACAAAAAACTATAGATACACTAACTCACAAAAGGAAAAAAAAAAAGCTATTCATTGCCATAATTTCCTTTACTGAAAAAAAAAGTGTCCTAGGGCCATACTTGGGTCAGCACTATTTCTCAGATTTTTAAGTAAATTTCCTCTAATGAGGACAATCTTCTAGGCAGAAGGATCTAAGCATCACAGTTGGCATCTGATGGCCAGGCCATGGGTCAAAGCTGACGCTTCATTCTGGGTGATGGACACAGAATGAGAATAAAAGTTTTTAAACATGACATGGATTTTAGTGTATCTGAAAATAAAATGGACTAGCGTGCCTTTTGTGGATGCAGTAGTCAATTTCTTAAATTATAGTTTGGGATTTATTATCCATCTCTGCATTCGTCTGCCAGCAAAGGTTTAAATCTCATAGCCCTTGTTCTAATTAGAATACTGCCTGTCCCTTCCCACCCAAATGAAGAAGTTGGGACAAGAAACTTGTCTTAAGGTACACTATCAAGCTGAGTAATAGCCATGTTCCTTCCAGTCCCCGTCCTTTCCTACAGTGCCAGTGCCTGCTGCCTGTACAAGAACCTCCTTGAAGGGCAGCCACCAGAAAGCCTCATCTGAGCCACCACTATCAAGTGTCTGTTGTACACCCTGATGGAGGAGGGCCCTTGTACTTAACGTTTAACAACTGTCAGTTCACACAAGTACCCTGATTTCCACTAAACTGTGGGCTTGAGGTCTCACCTTGGATTAGAATTTTTGTATATTACTAAAATAGAAATAATCTGCTTATAAAAACTGATTCTGGACTGTTAAAGCAGTGCTAAAGCAACACAAGCAGAATGGTCCTGATTTCAGAGATAAAGGCGTAATACACTCCTTACCCAAAGCCTCATTCAGGGCCATTCAGACTAAGGCTGTTGCTGACTACTGACTTTGTTTTTCACAATTTATCAGATGAGCAACAAGCAAAAGACATACTCTGCTTTAGGAAGATCTTCACTAAGGTCTTCAGAAATCTTCACCAAGAAGAAATATTTAAAGAAAATACAGCTTCGCTTTACAATGTTGATTTCAAAGTGCTCTAAGTCCATAAGTGCAGCTGTGAATCTTCTTCATTTTCACAGGAAAGCAATAGAGAAGAGAGGGAATGGAAAAAATTTTTACTGCTCACCAAAAGAAACTGACAACGTTGAAAAGGTAGAATACAGATGCTGTGATCAATTTCTACTCCTCTTTCTTTCCTTAGAATAATTTCAAAGTCAGATTTTCAGACCTAAAAAATAAAATCATCTATTCTTTTGTGCTCAATCTGGAGAATAGAGAGACTTCAAATTTCAGCTTAAACTTTGGAGTCATATTCCCCTTCCAGGGAAAACGAAGAGGGAGGTGATAATCTCTCTGGAAACTGATGACAAGACACATGGAAATGGCATAAAGCTGAGCCAGGGAAGGTTCAAAATGTATTCCAGGAAAAGTTTCACTATCATGAGAGTGGTCAAACACTGCAACAGGCTTCCCAGAGAGGTGGCTAATGCCTCATGCCAGTCAGTGTTCAAGAGCCATTTGGACAACTTTTGGTTGTCCCTGAGCTTGTCAGGTAGTTGGACATGATGATCAGTGAAGATCCCTTCCAACTGAATTATTCTACTCTACTCTGTATGATCTAAAATTGGAGTCAGGAAATAAGATTACTCTTCCTGGTATGCTCAAAAATTTTCCAACCATTCTGAAAAGCTGCTTTGCAAAAACTGCAACATATAGCTGACTGTCTGCTTCCTTGAAAGTTGTAAAGAGCAATCTGGAGAAAGAGAAGCTGCATCTAGCTGCCAGTCCAACCATTTTGTCTACATTCTGGGATTCCAGCTATATTGCCTCTGTTTCCTCAACCCAAAATAGAAGAGCATACAGTGGAAACATATATTCATGACAAACCATTATGTGGATGGTGAACAAGCCACAGAAAGGTCTGCATCATGGCTTTGCAAGACCCACCGGAAAGTAGGACGCAAGCACCCAAGAACCTCAGCAAAATCCTGCAATACTCCCAGGGATGTTTCTCAGGGAAAAGGAAATATTTTTGAAGTCACACTTACTCCTTTGGAATGATTATTTCTTGGAGTGCAAGAGGACTCTGCATCTACTTCTTTATACTCTTAAGGTATACATCACAGCAGAAGTTTCTAATTAACTAATGGTCTGATTAAGCTAAAAGAGCAGCACCAAAAACAGGAAAAGCAGAGTAAACATAATGGTAAACCTGCTTCCATACAGGCGAAAATCCCTAAGTTCATGTCTATACATGAAAGCACCACACATCAATTAACATTCCTCCACACAGAAAGGAAGCAGCCAAAAGAAGAATGTGTGGCTTTTTGTAGATACATTTGCATTCAAGAGAGAATAATGTAAACCTTCCAAATCTTTCTATGACCCTAAGTAAACTTCCTGCATTTGCCACACACTGCAGCTCAAGTAAGGAAGGTACCTGCAAGAACTCAAAACAGAAGTATACCTTAAGCAGCTGTCACAAGCCTGTCCGTGTTTGGCAACTAGCTAATTATCTCCCTAACATCTCCTTCTCCACCTTCTTGTCAGCACCTTATCCATATAATAGCTCATGTTTGTTTTCTTTTTTCCCTCTCTCCTTGGCATAACCACCTCTGTTGGGAAATACTACTTTGTTGAAATGGAAAAGTTCTGCAGGACCACTCTGTCCTGGCAAAACCTTTGCTAGGAAAGGCTCTCTAATTCACAGCAGGCAATACAGAAGCCTGCATGCAGGAGACCTACGTGGATGTTAAGAGACTTGGGTTAAAGTTTCTGGTCTATCTTTCTAGACACAAAACTTAAACTTGGCTCTCTCCCAACAATGCTAAATGCCTTGATTGGTGTACTTTCTTCTGGGAACAGTCTCTCCTGTTGGAACTCTTTCACTCTGTGAATTAATAAGTGCACCTTTGGCAAAGATTCAGTCCTATATCTGCTACAGCAGTAGTCTCTGGAAGATCCCAGATAAATTCCATCCTTGTAAATACTTGCAGTATTCCATAGAAGAATCCTGACCACTTTCATACTGGCTATCCTACAAGCCAGAGATATTTCTTTCCCTCTGGACAAGGCTTCCCAGAGTACTGGTTTAATCACATGTAGAACAGAAAAAGATATGAATCACAAAATAATTCACTGGATTTCAGAAAACAAACATATTCAAGAAAAAATATTCATTCAGAGAGACCCTAGTACACTTCACTTCCTGCCACAGACTCATTACTTTCAAAGTTGCTCTAGTCAAGTACTGGCCTGAACTGAGCTTATAGAAGTCTTTATGAATTCACTCTTCCTGCATACTCTAGGTTCATTAGGAAACAGCAAGAAAGAGCTGCCATTTCTTCCAGCCAAATTAAGATGAAAAAAGAAAGCCAATGGGAGTAGAATGATTTGGTAAAGGCTTAAGGAATTAATGCTATTAAATCAGTGGTGGGGCCATTACAGTAGAATGAAGGCAAGGGTAAAGGGCACAAAGCGGTTGCAAGGGTCACTGACCCCAGTGATAACCACTGTGGGAATACAGGGTTACTGCCAGGAAAGTAGCACTAGTATATACAATAGGATCAACTGTGGCCTCAGCTCTGTGAATTCAAATTCATTGGAAGAACAAAAACAGAGTAAGGGACATAAACACATCTGCAATATGAAAGACAGGATGGTGCTGCAGTTCTCTGATGAGCGCGACACCCAAACTTATGATTCTGTCTGTTCAAACAGTCAGTTTGGTTGCAAACGGGTTTTTCTCAAGTCACCTGAAATCTTCTAATGGGAAATCTTACCATAAATATCTCCCTTCAGCCTTGACATACATATCACATCTTTTTGAGCTTGTTTGTCTTTTCCCATCTTTATTTAGTTTCATCCAAAGCCTCTGAGTATTTTCAACCTTTTCTCTCCATTGAATCTCCAAATCCAAGGAAGCAAAGAGAGGTGAAAGCAGCAGACATCTTTACTACTTGGATCTACTGAGATTTTCTTGGCACTGCCTTTGTTACCCTCATCTCCTCATATTGATTTCTACCCAGTAGAAATCAAGTAGAAAAGCCAGAAATAGCTTTTTTGCATTCTGTGTGGATGGTGAGGGATCTAGAGCAATGCAGACCAAGCAAATTAGAATTACAGAATAATAGAATCACCAAGGCTGGAAAAGACCTCCAAGATCATCCAGTCCAACCATCCACCTACCACCTCACTAAACCACATCCCTCAGTACAACATCTAAACATTTCTTGAACACCTCCATGGACGGTGACTTAAATCACTTCCCTGGGCAGCCCATTTCAGTGCCTGACTACTCTTCCAGAGAAGAAATTTCTCCTAACATCCAATCCTGTATCTCTCCTGGTGCAACTTGAGGTAATTCCCCCTACTCCTATCACTAGTTACGCAGGAGAAGGGGCAGGCCCTCACTTCACTACAATCTCCCTTCAGGTAGTTGTAGAGAGCAATGAGGTCTTCCCTGAACCTCCTCCAGACTTTCCTGTCCTTGTGGTCAGCTCTACGAATTGCAATAGCCTTTTTTCAAGTACACTGCTACAGAACAGATAACTGCAAGATATAATACTTGCTCCCAACAGTACTGCTTTGTGTACGACGGCCAGACATTCCTTGTGATATTTATCACTTCACAAAGTTTTTTTCTAATTATTTATCACCTTATCAGCCTTGTAACATTGCAAAATGTAAAATTCAGATGTGGTTTAGTTACTTCCCAGTTGCGGATAAACCTGTTGAGGTACACTGAACTTGCTATGGGTTCTTGCTGAATCCCCTGGGTACTCTCATTCAGTGATACTTGCCACAAATTATCCCTTTGAGCTCTCTTAGCTATCTAGTTCTTAATCCATTTAACAGACATTGCAGTGAAACTGTGTAATACTAATTTTTTAGCAAGACTATCATTCTGTACTAAGTCAAATGCATTATGAAAGTACATTACTTTTACACAATTGCCTTTAACAATCCATTTGTTTGAGATTACATTCTTACGATCAAGTTTGTTTGACAAAACCTAGTTTTCATAAAGTTATATTGAGTGATATGAATTACATTTTTTCCTTTAGCAACTGACTTTCCTACCAATTCTTCTCTCATTACCTTTTCCTTGTGGCATAGAAAAGGATGCAGGAATGACTTGGTCAGGAATGGAAGGGGACAAGTGCAGGAGAGAAGATACACAGGGATGCAGCCACTCCCAAAGGCACCACCAAACAGTAATAACAGAAAATAACAGCTCTCTTAGCTGACTTCCATTCAATTTTCAAGGTGAATCTTCTCCACGTGTTCTCACAGTCCTCATAATAGTGAAAAAATTCCCCAAATGAAACAAAAGCTCGTGTCAGTGATTTGGAGATTTACTAAAGCCTTCAACTCATTCATTTTAAAGTATTTTCTCATTTTGAAGGTTGTTTAATACTCCCTTGTGGTAACTAATGAACTAAAAGGGCTTCCGAGTCCTCATGTGATACACAAGCACACTGCCCTTTTCAGATACAGGGCAAAAAAAATACTTTGCACACGTCAGGTTCTGCAAAGGCTGAACTGCACAAAACTATGATATTTTTGTCTAGCATTCACACTTTTGGAAATCTCTTTCCACCATGGGTTAAATAGGTGATCTACAAACAGAGAATATAGCCCATAAGAGATTTAATCAGTTTACATTAAAAAATAGTAATAAATAAATAAAAGGAAAATTCACAGCGCCAGAGAACAGTAAAGGAATTTCATCTTTGAAGCTTTGTAAAATCATTAAAGTTCTACATCTGGAAACAGGAACTGATGCCCCAGTATGACCTTGCAACATCATGTAACCCAGTTCTATGGCACTGGGGCTCTCACCAGACAGTTCAAGACAAAGGCTTATAGGATAGGTGTATTTTTAAGTGTCCCACTCTGAAAACATTACTACAGGACTGCAGAGTATTGGTGCTCTGCTCATGAAGCAGGCAAAGGGACAAGGCCACACTCTTCTCAGTGGTGCATGATGATAGGACAAGGGGAAGTGGGCACAAACTGAAGCATAGGAAGTTCTGCACCAGTGTGCTAAGAACTTCTTCCCAGTAAGGGTGACAGAGCACTAGAACAGGCTGCCCAGAAAGGTGGGTGGTGGAGTCTCCTTCTCTGGAGACGTTCCAGACCCACCTGGACGCCTACCTGTGCAACCTGGGCTAGGGAGCTGCTTTGGCAGGGGGTTGGACTCCACGATCTCTAGAGGTCCCTTCCAACCTCTACAGTTCTGTGATTCTGTGAAAGAGTTTGCTGCCATATTCATTTTCTGAGCACAAGTCAGTACTCTCACCTCTCTCTGTATTTCTGAACCTCCTCATTGCAGGTGAGATTCAGAACTACAAAAACTGGTGACATCAGGTGGCATTTCTAGGAAGCTTGAAGTCACAGACTACCCCTTGGGAGTTTCTTCAAGAGGCAGAGGAATTTAAGATCTCTACTTAAAAAGTAATATTCTGCTGCAGACAAAAAATAAAAAAATAAAAAATAATTAAAAAAATAGGAGGAGGAGGAGGCAGGGCCACATTCACAGAGTTATTTACAATCTTGCTTGCTTGAGTTAGCAAGTCCCCTTGTAAGCTCGTACACGTACAAGTCCTTCACTGCACAAAACCACCACAGCTGCCAAGCCTCTATCTCACCAACATCTCAAACATTTTTACACTCACCACTAGCATCCAGGGATGTGTTTTTTTCCCTCCTGACTCCCTCAAGAACAGCAAAACAGTTAAGACCTGAGAGGCCGGAGAGTACACAGGGTCAAAATGGCTCTGTGATTAGCTGTTTCCAAGGCATTCCTTTGCCACCCTGCCTAACATGACCATCCATAGACTGCCCACGAAGCTACCTACTGCAGGCTATATTTTCGGCAGCAGACACGGTAGGGCCTTGCTATACACAGTGCAGTATCAAGCTCTCCCTGCTGCATTCCTCCAGCGCAACTAGAGCCATGAGATAGCTGGGCCATGCTAGCATATGTCCTTCTGTGCATCTGCCCAATAATCTACATGGAATAGATCTGTAGTTTCTTGACCCCTTGAGAACCATTATCCTCAGAGGACAGGCACTGTTTAAGGGTATGACTCTGAAAGACCCCTCTAGATTTCTGAGAAATATTTAAATATGGAATTAAAATAAATATGCACAAAAGAAAAGGATTGTAGTACCCCTAGCGATGATGGTGACAGAGGGCAGCACACCCAAATACCATGTGGCGCGGTGACATGAGAAACCATACGTGGCAGACCCACTAACTTATTCTGCCTATCTTCCTCATGCACCCAACAGGGTACTCAAAGACAAGTGCAAGGCTGCAGCGAGTTTCCAGCAGCCTGGATTGGACGGTGGGACGTGAAGTTCCTGAGAGCGCGGGCTGCAATAAACCGACACGCAACCAACCTCTGAGGAGCTGACAAGCCCCCCAGCAGCTCCTGCAGTTCACTCCTTCCACCAGCACCATGCCCTCCCCCCAGGCCAACCGCAGCTCTCCCCGGGGGAGCCGCAGGACGCCCTGGCGGCCCGGCCCGAAACGTGAGGCTTTGCTGCCCCCCCGTGGCCGCGGCTCCGAACAGCAGGAGCCGGCGCCCCTCCCTCCCTTGGCGTCCCGAGGGGAGCGCTCCCGGCCCGGTGCCTCGCAGATTAGAGCACGCGTGGGGTACGGGCCTGAAAATTGGCTTGGTTTCAAAACACACACGTGGAAGGAAACACGGCAATACAGATGACTCGTTATTTCGGAGAAAGTATTTCAACAGCTCGGCCTTATTAAAAAGGGCAAAGGAAGCTTCCAGACCCCGCTTGGCTGTCCCAAAGAGTCCTCCCCTAACAGAACAGCCAGGGAGACAGGCAGCAGGTTCCTGTGAATAAGGGACATTTATTCATTGGGAAAACAGCCAGACACACCGGGCTGACTTTGTACAAGACCTTTTTAAAAAGAAGTCTCTGGGGAAAAAAAAAAAAAAAAAAAGGAAAACACCATGGACTTAAAATTTTGCTGACTGAGAATAGCTGACTGGAAAGAGCTCCAGGCATTAACTGACACGATTCAAAGAGTGCTTGGGAGAAAAGACACAGGCAATAGAAATTCATGAGGGCACCCAGCCTGGAAGGAGCAAGGCACTGCCTGGACAAAAGATGAGAGCAGAAGTAAGAGGGAGCTCACAGTATAAGGCGGGGACCCAGTGCTTGGAGGTAAACACATTGGAGTGTTAAGCTGAGGGTTAACCATCCATCTCCTGGCACTGCTCCGTGTATATTCGCTGTATGAACTGGGTACTGGCTGGAGACTGGCAACAGCGTGGCAGTACATACTGATGAAGATAAGAGAAAATCAAGCTAAAATCAGCTAGCCGTATTACAACGGCACAAGATGACCTGGCAAGGATATGGGCTGGTGGCACAAAGCAGAGGAGAATGCAAGCCTTATGTTATGGAAACCTGAGCAGGCCATTTCCCTTGGCATGAACTCATTTAATCTCTTTATGAATGGATGAAGAGGAAGAGAAATTGCAGAAAACAGTCCTGGGCTGGTGTTACAAGCTGGGCTTTCGCAGCATTTTTAACATCTATCACCCGAATCTTGTACTCTAATTCCAATCTAATTTTGGGCCAAAAGAATGTGAAATGGACTTCTTAAGTCTTACCCTCATGCTCTGCAGGGAAATAAATAAAAGCAGGATGAACTTAGCAAAAACACACTCCCCTCCAGGCAGAAAGAAGTTGCTTTCAGCAGCAGGGAGATGAGGATTATATTTTGTCCTGTTTTCAGAGGAATATGTATACAAGCATTCAGACCACTCAGAAAATAGAATTACTCAGTTCTGGATCTTCAACAACCCTTTCAATAAACAGCATGGAAACAGCTCTTCTCACAGAGTGACTACATACACATCTCCCCTTGGATGAATAAGCAGCTATGATATCTCTACTTCAATAGCTGAAAACACTGGGGTGTCTTCTTTCATCACCCAACAGCCACTGGTCCTGTCTCAGAACACGTGGAATTGGATGCATCGAGTGCAAGCCACCAATCTCAGCAGTTTAAACTTAGTGTGACTGGAGTGCAGAACCACGTTTGCTATTTATTTTCTAAAAAATAATCTGTTTAAAATTCAACTTGAATAGGGCAAGAAGTACAGGGGTTCTCTGTTGGTACTTTAAGTTAAATCACTGAACTCATATAATTGACTGTCCAGATATCTACATTCACAGCTTGTTAAAACAACACAACTTATTTTGATAGGAAAAAAAGTCTCTTACTAAGTACAAGGAGATGTTGAGGTTTATTCAGCTAGTTCAGTTTAAAGATGTATTCACTGAAAGCAGATAAAACATCTGGGAGTTAAAGAATCAGAAAAGTTTAACTTTCTCAAAGTATGAATAAAAATAAATTATGAGACTGTACATCAAGTTAGTTCAAAATACTGAAAGACGCAAACAGAAGCAATCTGTTCAACTCTCTAAGTATAGATGGAAGGGTTTTGTCGGAATCAGATTTAAGAAAAAGCTTAAGAAAATGTGTTTTCTTAAGTGAAACTACCCCCAACATTTTGGATAGATAACTAGTAACAAAATTTTAAGCTTTTTGTGCATTGAGATTGAATTCCAATCTCAGTCCAATTAGATCTTGACAGAAACTAACCTTCTGATAGAAATGAACCCACGATTTTTTAGTTCAACAAAACATAAAAAATTACAATCAAAATGTGTGCAGATGAAAGTGTCATTGCTCGACTCAAACTGGTACACATACAGTACATCTCCCTGCTTTGGAGTAGCATCACACTTAGGGTACCAGCCTGTATGTATTTGGAAAAAAAAAAATGGACATGGTGATTACCAAAATAAAATTAATATTCCCATAGCAATTTCAATTGTAACATTGTATGACAAGATTAAAATAGATTAAAAATAAATTTCTCGCTTATCATTTTAGTCTTTGATCTGAATCCATATATCCTCACAAACTCCTGTAATGAAAATAAAATTGCACAAATAAATTGGATTTTAGCTGAGTTTGTTAATCCAAAGGATGAGATAATGAATCTGATGTATTACACTAATCTTCCTGGATTTACACAGTGCTCAACACTGAGAAAATTCGTGATTTGCAATGGATTTTCCTTTGACTTAAACTTCTCCTTAGAAAAATTGGAGCTTAATTAGTAAAGCAAATACCAAAGCCTTCCTCTTTCCTTATTGCAGGCAATTGAGAAACCCTACCAAGTACCAGCATTCTTCTGATCTGTGGCACTTACGAGAGACAAGGAATTACTTATTGGCCTTGCATCTATACCCCTGAACATGTAAGAGAAGAAACCTCTCCTACCTGGCAGCCTGATCAGCTGCAACTAGAAAGGATTCCTTCAAATCCCTCAAAGGCAGTTTTCAAACAGCTGGCATTTAAAAGGAAATCATGTCATTGCTAAACATGAAAAATACACTCATACAACTTAAAACAATGAGATTAATCAAAGAAAAAAAAAAAAGTATAGCATTTTCCAAATCAGACTCAAAAATTATAAATTATATACTTGCAAGAGGGTAAAAGAAGAACTTTCAGCTTCCAAAAATTTCTGATCCTAAATCCTTTACCAGTCAATAGGCTGAGTGCAGCTATTTCAGCCCCGTTCAGGATTTTAATATTTTAGACCAAAGATAAAGGTTTTAATATTATCTACAACCAGATGGAAATGCTATTTTCAAATAACTTTCTACGTTTTGTGTCCAAGCTGTTATTATTAATCATTTTTGTTTCTTTGTAGACTTCAACAACAGACTTCCTAACAAACATCTGCTCAAAGGAATGCAGGGCATGTTGTGAATCAATTCAAGTAGTAGCAGTAAAAGTATGAGTTTGTCTGAAGGCATCAGTCTTACCTGGTTTACTCATCTCATTCCCTAGTGTGTTCTAACTGATTTGTCTTCAGACAAAAACCTGTATTTGGAATCTATTGACATGAGCAGAAAAGGTCCTGCTACCTGCTTTAGGGCCTGCTGTGTGTTCACTTTAAGAGGAAACACAACAGTGCCCTGTGTAATACCACACACCTTCTCAGTACTGGATGCAACAGAAATCTCTTCTCAAGACAGTTCTAACACAAGAGCATCAGTGCGCTATGGAAACAACAGCATACAGTAAGTCTTCCTCCGACATACTGGATTTTATGCCATTCTTTGTCTGAGTTCATGATAATAAAGTGATTAGTTGCACTGGTTTGTGACAGGCTTTTCAGTGTCTCCAGCAGAGATTCCATCCTGGAATTCATTCCAGCTGGAACTGATGGGAACAATGGACACCCATCAGCTCAGAATATCGGGCAATTTCTTCAGAGTCCAGAAGATTCAGATCCAAGAGCCAAGGCTTCAGTGAGCATGCTCCAAAACTTTTTACTGATAGGAACGTACAATCAAAACAGTTTGAAGATGACTGCCATATAAATAATGGACACTTGGTATACCTCAATGCAGCCATTTACCTATACTGCAAACAGATTTTCCACCTAGGGACCTCTTTGTCTACGCTATCTGTATAAGTGTCTTGAGCTAATTTTCAGCTACAAACCACCATTCTCAAGCATAGCCATCACCATCAGCTAACTCACACAAATGAGCTATGATGTGGCAGCTGTACATGGCGATCTGTAACGAGATTTGTGTTTCAGCAGCAGCAACACTGCCATGAAAGACATCACCCATCACCTCACTGTGCTCGCATCCACTGTTGGGTCTCTCTCAGCAAACATCAAGGAACATCAATGGGTGCCATTCTTTTTTGGATGGAGGAATTCAATAACACATCTTTGCTTCATCCATACTCCTATGTCAGACGTCATTCTTTCAGACTGCCCCTCTGCTATCTGTCACACAGCCATAGCATATAATGGGATATTGGTGGGAAGGTTCAACTTCTATTGCCATACCACTAACAGTCACCTCTGACATCGCAAGCCAAAATAACAAAATAGGAGGCATTACTTTCAGAGCACTCCTCGTACACCTGTTTGTGTTACTTCAGTATTGATTGCACTGTGAGTGTGATTGCTGGACATTTTCCTCTGACCCACCTGAAGTCTGATCTCACATTGGTCTTTAAGTCTTTTAAGTTTTTCTCTCCTTGATGCTTAGTCCAACCTCCCTTAGATTCCAAGCATGAAATACTTTTGTTTCTTTCCCTTTTAAACCTTCTTACAGTACAAGTATTTTCCTTCAGCTCTTTACCACAACTCTGTATGCTTACAGGCCTCATCTTTTCACAACATTTTGGCAGTTTTTCTTAATTTTAAGCTTGAAGTCTGTGAGAAAATTTCTACTGGGACATTTTGTGCTCCTTTGCATACTCCTAATTTGGGGTGATTGACCCATCCAGTTTTACTTCTACAGGTGTGTTGTATTCTCTTGACTCATTTACATTTAGTACTTCCACTCAGCATCATCACTAATTTTTTCTTCAATCCACACACTTTAATTTTGGCAAACCAGATTCATTTGCCTGAAACATGAGTCTGTCATGGAAGGTACCCAGAGACAGTTTAAGAACAGTTAGAACAGTAGGCTATGTCCTGCTACACAAGTTAGAAGAGCTGCATCTACCCAAGAGAAGTTTGTCAGTTACAGTGAGTTAGAAGTTCAAGAAGTGACTTTACATGATACAGTCAGATTTGTTGCAAGACTAGAAACCTTCAGCTGTAGTCATATCTTCCAACATTTTATGGGCTGTCTTTGGCATGCGTTCTTCTGATTGATATGCATTTGCTGTTTCCAAGAAAGAACAGATGCTCTCTTGGTGTGGTAGTTCTGGCTACACTCCATTTCAGACACCTGCCAGCTGCTATACTGGCAAAATCTTCTCCCTGAAGGTTCGAGTAATTGAACAGAACATGTATGACAACAAGAAATAAGAAATCACTTTTGTCCCTTACAGGAGTCATCAAACACAGGGGAGCCACTGCTAAAGGACTACCTGGGACAGTTAGGCAATAATCCTGGACTAGCATGGCCTTTTCTCAAGTCCTGGGAGAGTAGAAAGCATAGTTTTTCAATCATTTCACTGACCATACTTTCCTCCCTGAAACCAAATCAATAATTGCAGATTGACTACATTCACTTGCAAACTCCCCATTTCAGAATTCAACCTGGGACATGACAGTATTCTCAGATGGCAACATTCCATGAAGAAAAATAAAAATCAATGACTGTGACCTTTCTGGCCTCTGTTAAGGACACAGCCTAGCTGTATTCTGCATTGTAAATTTCATATTCCAATAAAGACAAATTTTTAATGGCATTCCTTCTGTGACTCTGGGGAATTATGAGACTGTTTTGCTTATTCTTCCTTGGGAATCTCAAGATGAGCTGCTGTGTTCTAAATCATTTCTCATAGTTGGACTCTATTAATAACCTGGGCTTTGCACAGCTGGGCATCACATTCTCCACTGATAACTTCACATATTTTTACAAGGCTGGAAGGATCTTCAAGTGCTTTTAAAATTATGTGACATCATTTTCATATAGAAATTAACTCAGTTACATAAGAAGTGTAACAGCTTTCAGGGTGAGGTCTTTCAGTGGTTTTGCTGTTGCTGGAACCATGGTGTCCTGGCTCATCCCTGTAGTTTCACCTCTTCTACAGGAGAAGTTAAATCAAGAGAATAACCCACATGCACATTTCCACGTGACTATGTGTGTATAACCCAATTGAAGGAAGAATGAGGAATGAGCTTGCTCTTCCATAAAAAAGCAGGAAGCACTGCTTTAAAAATGTTTAAGACAGAGATCATTGATAGGAATAGCAGCTCCATGGAGCCTTTTCATGATGCAGAGA
This sequence comes from Oreortyx pictus, assembly GCA_036925125.1. Classification (NCBI taxonomy): domain Eukaryota; kingdom Metazoa; phylum Chordata; class Aves; order Galliformes; family Odontophoridae; genus Oreortyx; species Oreortyx pictus. The sequence goes on from JAUPFR010000006.1 coordinate 38,543,220, forward strand.
CACCCCACCATCCTTCATATCCTGTCATGAAAAACTCACCACCATGTTCCCTGTCTGCCTTCTTCCTGCTTGACAACAACCCTTCTTGGAAGGCACAGTTCTATAAGACACAAAGCAGCTTTCCATATGTTCTCCACTTCTAGCCTTAGAAAATACAGTGAAGTTCACTTCCTATGAAAAGTGTTCTGTGCTGGAAGTCAGCTGGAAAGCAACACTGGAAGAGCTACACACAAGCCAGACTTGGAGTGAAGAAAACTCACAGCCTCAGGTACACTGACTCCTCTGGATATAAGCATATCACACTGAATACTCTATTGGAAAGAAGATGAACACTCAAGAGAGAAGACAAGTAAAACAACACAATAAAAATTCTGTAAACATCTTCTGGCTATCTGGAAACCAGGAGGGCCTGAGGAGCAGTACAAGCTTAGCAGCCAGCGACATCTCAACAAAACGCTGGGAGTCATCTTCCCATACAATGAACAAGCAGATTTTAGCAATGAATCAGGAAGGCAGTTAAATGACAGACATCCAATGCTGTTAGCAGACTTTGGCAAGAGCCTGAAGGATCATGCCAACACCATCCTTCTATCACTACAGATAGTTTTTCCCACTTATGGGAAAAATAAAATGGTTGTGTACTGGGTGTATGTGCTGGTGGTTATACTTCTCTGTTCCTGTACCAAGTGTGTTAATAACATATAAGGTATTTCAAGCCCAGATTGTCCAGTTTTGCTTAATTTATTTTGAGAGGAGAAATGCCACACCCTGAACAACACTGTAATATGGAAAGTTTGCTAAACAACAGTACTCAATTCTAAAATAGAGTAAGAGTCTTCTCTCTGTTTGGAATTCAATATCATTACCATTGCTCTGCCTGTGGAGGTCACCTCTTTGTTATCAGTTCCCACTAATTAAAAGATTAGGAGATCAGGAAGGTCACCCTGAGGAATCAGTTATTACTAGCAGTAACAACAGTTGGCAAAGTGGCAAAGACACGTGACTAAGCGTCCTACTTCCTTTCCATCTATCAGAAACTTCCAGGGACTGGACCCATGGTCCTTTTCAGTTATCTAGCCCAAAAAATTTGTTTCTACTCTCCTGGCAAATTTGCTGCTAATGATGTTTCATAAATAATTGCTTTCTAAGTGACAGGTGTATGCAAGCCCACATTGTCAGCAGCAACCTACATCCTCACTAAAGATTTACAATCTCGCAGCAATCTTCAGAGACACATGCACGACAAAGATCACTTTATCTAAGTGGTGCATCACTGTAACAACAACATGTTAATCCATTACACGCTTTCTTTGTGGGTTTTTTTTTTTGGTGTTGTTTTTTCTTTTTTTTTCCAAAGTCAGAAACAGATACTTTTAGACTGGATTGTTTCAGTAACATGATGGCAGCATTACCTGTTCACAGTGCCAAGAATGAGACCTTGTGAGCTTCAAATTGTTTTAACACTCAGCATTCGAGAGATTCTGGATTTCTTTTGTTGATGCTATTGTTCCCTCAAATTGAACAATTCTCTCCATCTAGCCTTGCAACTGTTTAATTAACGTTATCATTCCAGAGAGCAGAAACCAGGGTTTAAGACAAATTAAGAGCTAGGATTCCTGAGGCAAACCTCCAACACCTTGCTGGAAGCAATGAGTCCATCTTGCATTTATAGGCTGTTTTGAAGGTCTAAGCTTCCTCTTTCTCCTGACAAACTTTCTTCTCTAGATTTCCCAGTCACCTTACCCAATACAACATCTTACTCTGTGATACTGTGAGCTTATTCCATGCAAACCACTAGTCTCCATGTTAAAGACTTCTCACAACATTAACCTTTCTTGAAAGTGCTTTGAGAGCCATGGATAATAAGTACTATGAATTGCAAAATACATTAAGCGTTTTGGAATCATTTCACACGAATTGGTTGACACTGGGTAATCTACCTCACAGTAGAGTCGGATACCCACTCCAAAAAAATGTTCTCATACAAAGAGAAAAATAATGAAAATAATAAATAATCAGATACGCATACTTTTGTATATACACTCACACAGTGAAAACAGAAAGGCTTCCACAGGAGTTTTAAAAATAAATAATAATCAGTGTTCATCAATCCAAAGACTACTAACCCCTGCCCCCCACTTTGCTGTAAAATATCAGAATCATAAACAGCTTAGCACAGATATTCCTATCACTATCCAGGATTGACTTTATTGTTCTTAATGTAAAGACAGACCTAAAGACAGTCAGACTGTTCATTTTCACCAGACTTTCTGAGAGGGTGGACTTGACAGACTTGTCAGGAGAAAGACTGGCAGTCTTCCATAATAGAGTCTTTTCATGTGGGTCCAAAGATTAATAGCTGCAGTTACTGAACCAACAGAATTTTGTTCTAGTAAAATCTGTCAAGCTAATAACGGGAAACTGAAACATCTCATTTCTTCACAGAACAATTAAATTATAGAACGCACTGGACATGTTCCTCCCAACTATGCCTTTCAAAAGTTACACAAAAAAAAAACTTTGTTCTGAAGCATTCCTGCTGGCAGGAAGGTGGATTTTTTTCATGGTTACAGGTGAACCTGTCAGTGGAAAGGGGCAATTAGTACAAATCCCTGACTGTAGATGTGCAATGGGAACATCTGTCTCAGCAGGAAAGACTGACATCCAAGACGTTTTGCAAAAGCAAGATAACAGGCAACAGATGGCAGTAATTTTTAGCCTCCAGTGGCTGGCTTGGACTCCTTTCTGGCTAACAAATATCAATGGCTCAATTATCCGGTCACTTCCCTCAGACTTTTGTGCCTATCCAAAGTTAACAGAAGCATGCATTTGGTGACAGTTATTTGCAAAATCACATAATAAAAACAACAGGGCTAAGAACAGCACTCAACTCCCATCAAGTTCAATGAGAGAACAAGGATTCTCATCTCTTCAGTGGCTCCAACATTACATCTTGTCCAATGGCCAAAACGGTGACATACCAGCTCTTTTAGACCTGGAATTTTCAGCAGGGTTCCGGCCTTCTACCAAAGTCTGACAGAGGTACAAAGGGGTCAAAAATCTCAATAAACAGATTAAAAAAAAAAAAAAAAGCAAAGTATTTTTATTCGTTGTTTTGTGCACCTACAATTAATACTTCTTGCACATGGAAACATACATAAGAACATAACCATAGGGGTAATCCATCTATCACATGACAAAATACCAAACTACTGTCTGAAGACCTCCTCTCTCACAAAACCTCAGAGCAAAACAAAGGCAAAGAAACATTTAGGATTCCTGGCAAACTACTCCTTTCCAAGCACACTCTAAACAAAACCATGCTACCTTAGCAGGGAGAGAGGATGTATTAACATAACTATCTCTCCACACAGCAATTAGCAAATGAAATCAAAACAAAGGAAATGTCCTCCATTAATCTTTCCCTGCCAAAGAGCACCCGACTGCTATATAATCCACAGCAATTAGCCAAATAATGGGAGCGCAAGAGATTTATCTTGAAGCAGGAATTAGGGAGGGTACGATTAATGTACTGTACATCAAGAGAGCAAGCAAAACCTGGTGATCCCTCCATGCTGGCTTGTTTGAGAAAGCTGCAAAGCTTAGTAGCCTGGAACCAGGTTGTCGCACATACACCCTGATATTCCACTTTAACACATCCTGAATAAGTCTGACAGGCAGTCTCTGCAAATAGTAGGATCAGTTACACTCAAATGTTTAAATCTCAGTGGTAAACTTAACAGCTTAGCAGTATCTTCTATTAAGAAAGGCATTCAGAAGCAAGATTTGGAAAAATAAATAATCTACCATCATGTAAAACAGGGCACAGTAAGTCAGTATGGACATATGTCTCAGCTCACAGGCAGCACCCACCTGCTCCACTGGGCACAGTACTACCTGCTACAGAAGCTACAAGCCGGAAGTCAGGACATGCAGTTCCTTTTTAAAAGACAAAATGGACTAACACCAAACACCTCCTGCTTTTATTATTCATACCTACACTGTTTTTTTTTCAAAATCATTTTACTTCATAATAGGATGTTTTGAATTATTTTGCATATCTTATTTTCTCAGTGTTGCATGGTCTTCCTTTGGGCTACAGAGTAGCTGCAAAGTTCTAACCAGAAATGACCACTGGTTAAATGCCACTGATCCTGAATAGTTTGTTGTCGTTGTTTTCTAAGTTCATTGTATGACAAGATTCCAGGATGCCAAGGTGCTTAGCTGGTATGGCCCATCAGGACAGAAAGAAAATCTCCACAAAAACATTGAGAGAAGAAGTGCTGCTGTTCCTCACTATATCCCTTCAGCTCCACACACTGTGGGAACTGAAGTCAAGAAAGCTCCAGAGCAGCCTCTCTAAATGATACTGTTTTATGAATTAAGCTTGGTGAGCCTGGCTACTTAAACCTTCTGAGATTGCAATACTCCACTATTTTTCAGTTTTAATTCTCATCTGTTGTTCTTTCTGCTCACCTACCTCATTACTTTAGTTGGGATCTATCAAACAAGCCTGCAAAACAACTAGGATTTGGAGAGGACTGAGTAGTTCAACCTGAGAAAATACACAAAGACTCACATATGCAGACCGTCCCTCTAGGATGGCAGTTAGAAGGTGAGGTAAGAAAAGCCTCAACTTGCAAAATGCATATATCTTGCCTTTGCATTAGTTGGATATTTTGTAAATTAAAAGATGCATTTTCCTTTCTTCAGTTTGTTTTCCCTAAAATCACATGAAACCTGAATACCAAACGTGGAACAGCTTACAGAAAAACCGCAAAGCTTTTTCTCTCATGCTCACATCATACATCAGAAGGGAATGAAGAGGCAAAAATCAACAATTTGGAGAGAAACAATCTTCGTGGTAAGTACCATTACTAGGCAACACAAGCCTAAATGCCTGTGGCTACGTTAACAAAATTAACAGAAAGTCACCAAAAGAGCAATGCTCTAAAAAACAGCACAAAACCATTAAGCTTTCTATTACCCAACAGGCTGTCACAGAAGAAGCCATTTGCGGAGATTTGCAAAGATGGAAGATCTCTGCCAAAAACATTTGTGCCAAAATGTTACTATAGAACATTAAATAATTTATAATCTCCTGACACTAAATGTAACAGGACATGAACTAGGAACTGGACTTAACCAAAGACTGATTTCCAGATGTATGGGAACCATCAGATCACGGCCTGAACCAGTGATTGAGCACCTGGTGAAAAGGCACGGCTAGTCCTGGCAGCACTCATACAAGCAATTCACCTGTGCCCCAGAAGGGATGGGCCCAGGTTCCACCCCCCCCCCCCCCCCCCCCAACACATTTAAGGGCTGGTAGCTGAGAGGGAAATGTCTCTACTTGGAGACTGCTTCCTCCTGGAAGTTTTCAGTGAGCTTAAACCTTTGAGACAGGGTAAACTATTAATTTCTTACTACCAGCTTGTAAGTAGCATCTTTCACAGGTCCTCTTAAAACTGGTCAGAGGCTATTTCTTATATTTTCACCCAATACAACAGGATATTTTCAAAACTACAAAAAAGACTTTTGGCTAAAGGAACAGGAAGAATCCAGACTCTGCAAACTGCTAGGATCAATGTTGAAGCGGTGTGCAAAGACTGTTTTGTCAACATTAATATCCAATTACTAGGCAGGCCATCAGGGAGTTTGCTTTAGGCGACTGTCCTCCTGTAAATGTTGCTGCAATCAAGGCTTTGAGGTACTCAGACAACTCAAGAAAAATCCTCAGGATTCTGTAATACGTTTCAAAATGATCAGATTTCTCCATAGATGAGAGCTTTACAGAAACCCTAGTAGCGTTCCACTGAAAACATATGGCTTCACAGATTCCTTCATCTGCTGCGCTGCAATATCTTGTCTGTACTCTAGGCCTGTGACCAATGTCCTTTTATACGGCAAATACAATAAAAATAAGGAAGATATGATAGGGTGGACACACAGGCCATTCCTGAAAAACAATGGATGGACTCATTTCTAAACTAATAATCTTGCAGTTGACTTGTTTCAATACAGCAGAAAACTTGCTTTCAAAATCCATTTCTTCCCTAGTTCAAGTGTATCATACTTCTAATCAGGAAAAATAACGTACCTTGTGTTAAAGTATATTACTCATGATAAAACATTTAATCAGTGTTCATCTAGAGGAGTTATTAAAGTTTTATACCACAGTTGAGACCCTACTCAGCAACAACATTTATGCTCATTCCTCTCTACTTCATTTGTGTATCTTTTACTTATCCTTTCCAGAAAACCTAAAAATCTTGTCTCTATTATCCTGTCCTTTAAGCTGCAAAAGAAGGATATGTTCAGCCCTGGAGTATACTGTATAGACCTCCTATATGTGCTTTCAAACCCAAAAGTGGGGGTGTGGGGTAGCAAAGGAAATAAATCTTCAACTCTCTTGACAGTCCCACAGCTGTAATTGCTCGAATTTCTCTGGAGTTTCACCAGATGACCCAGCAGGGTCACGCTGCCCTGGTTGGGGCTTTCTGATCTGGTTTCCCACAAAATCTCAATTCATATTTTAATGCCTCCCTAATTACCTATGCTGGCCTTTATGTTCCAATGTACCTGGTTGAAACTCTTTCAACACAAGTACTCTCATCGTCATCCAAATATAAGAATGAATTTTCAAACAAACAGTGGAGCTCCAGCAGCCCAAAGAGCACAGCCTGGTGGCATTCAGTCTGGCCTAAGCTGAACAAAACTACAATCACACAGGGCATTCTTGACTGTCAGTACTGTGCCCCTAAGCAGGGACACTGATGTACATTAATTTGACAGCAAGAAAATAGAGATCAATTTAAAAAGAAAGGTTTATGTCAAGATTTTCATCGTAACAGACAGATTTGTAAATAATGAAATTCTCATAGTACTTATTGCTGAGATTCTTCTTAGTGAAACTATGACAAATCTTCGGGTATGGGGGGAGTGGGAGGAATATTTTTTAATAGAGTCAATAGATGGATGGGTTTTTAGAGAGATAGAGACAGAAGCATATAAACTTCAGCCAAATACGAAGAAGGAGAAACTGCCTAGGAAGACATAACTGAGAGCAGCTCAGCAAGGCTTGGTACTGGGAGCTGAACTTGCAGCTTTGACAAGGCTGACTTTAAGGCGACCTTCAGTGGAGCTCCTTAACAGTGTATGCTGGGCAATCGCTGGTAAATCTTTATTAATTTTAATTGGCGGCACCCATTTATAAGAACCATTAAAAAGGATAAATTGAGCCCATCCGGCGTAATGTCTTTTGTTAATTAGTTTGTCAGCACTGTTTTAATATCCCCTAATGACTTCATATTTCAGGCCTGACATTAAAGGAGACGCTGTGAGAAAGGAAATGGTCTTATCACCGTGTACATTTTTTTCTTTTTTTGAACAAAAAGTGTCCTTCCAGGCCTGACCAAGGTTAGGTGTCATTTAACTCAGACAGGTACAAGACTTGGAAGGGCCCTACCACCCTATCCAAACTTCACCTTGCCACTAACCAGCATCCTCTGCTGAGATTTTTTCTTTTTAACAGCAGAGGAATTCAAAGTCATCAGTCACCAAATACCCAATCTCCATTGTTCATCGTGGACTTGTCTCCAGTCTCAAAGCACACGGGAAAAATAGGGGGGAAACCTGAGATACAAATGGAACAATATATCCACTAAGTACAAGCAGGCTAAAGCTCACTAACTGAAGGTTTTTTGATTCACCAGTACATTCATAGCACCAATAACCCAGTCTGTCTTGGGAAACAGTTTTAAAGATGTGAAATTGCTAAGACCAATTTAATCAAAGAATACTCCATATATGAATCTGATTTGCAATGGAAAATTAAAAAAAAAACATTTCTAAGTATGATGCTTGGGCCAGAAAAATGGGAAGTGAGCAAACATATGATTTTGGTTTCAACAGTTCTCTTTCCTTTCTCCCCACGTCTGTCTTCTGTGATGACTAACTCAAACATGTAAGCTTTTATCCTGAATGCATGCACACTTAAGTTTTATCCAGAGAGAAAGCACATACAGGGACAAGAGAAAGATCAACAGTAGCCATCACAAAAGATAATGCAACCTGTTACCGTCCTAGAGCTTCCCTTAAGAGGTTGACCTGCTTGCCACTGTCTCTCTCCTGCCCCATATTAATGTATCCTGAGATGACAAACACTGGAATTATTTAGCCAGGGATGCATTTCCTCACTGTGGGGCCAGTAGTGCTGCAAGTTCTATTCCTACTCAGTTTCAGTAGTGGATTGATCATCAGTGTGGGGAATCATGAAATTATGTTCGCAATTTGTCAGTGCAGGTCTTTGACTTAAAGGCTGGATTTCATTTTTACTGAAGATTTCAGTTGGTGAGCAATGGGAGGAAAGTAAAACTAATGCTCTGATGTCTGGTACTAGGTAAGTATTCGCATGAGGGCAAAGAGAATAAGACAGAAATGGACCATAAGAAACCTAGATTTTCCTCTGCCTTACACGGTTTTGTAGAACAGTAACAATTCCAATAATCGTAAAGTGTTTTAATACTAGTAGTGTAAATGCAAACAAATACTAAATGAATACTAAACCTTTAGCTAACAAAATAGTGCTATTTTTTTCTCTGAAATTCCAGGGTAACCCATAAAATGGCTTTCCATAAGCAACATACTGAGAATTGTACAGACGTGTTCCTCTTTGCCAGATCGCCCTTCAGCAAAACACTAACAAGCAAAAACTGTAAAGTTTCAATCAGTTTTTACTTTTATTACTGAGCAAAATCCTTGCCTCAAAGTCAATGAAAATCTTGCTGTAAAGGTTTGGAGGACTATCAGTTTTACTTTTTCCATTAAAATTTAGAACTAATGATTTCACCACTTTTTTTTTTTTTTTTTGGTAGATACACATTCACAGTACTTGAATATTAAAAGCTGCTCTGTGATCTCCCAAAAGCCATTTTACTGTCATTGTAATACACTGCCTTATTTCATGTTTCATGCAAATTTAATTTTTTTCAGGGGACTGCTAAAACTATGCCCTATGTGAAGCACACAGTAAAAGCATGCCTAGGGTAAAATAGATATTCCCAGCAGGACGAACACCTCTTTGAATGAAGTGCCTTTTCAGCTAATAGAAGTCTTAAGTTTGTCTTCCAACCAGCGTGTCTCTTGTGCACTGATGTGCTCTACAGAATTCGGCCTTTTATAATCAAAGCTTTGTACAACACTGCCAGAATAGCTCCATTTTGCAGCTCTGACAAATATAAATTTACATAAGTCTCTCATTTCTATAAAACATCATCCTTTATGGTGAGTAAAAGTTTCAGTTTCCAAAATGGAACAAAAACTTATATTTTTGCTGTCGCTGTATTTTTAACTCTTGTTGTACAAAAGCAGTTATACCTTCATATGTTTCATTCTTGTTAACTAGAGAGCAAAGAGAGATTTTCTTCCTATGCATTAATTAAAAACACATTCCTATTTTTTGTTACATGCAAGAGCCATGGAATGGTGTCTAACACTGACAAAATATAGCAAACTTGGGCCTAGGTCTTACCACTCCCTACATGTTCCAATGTTATTTTTTATCAGTTGATACCTTTCCTTCTTTCATGAGACCTTCTATTCTTATGCACCGCGTATTTGCTTCTGATCTTCAAGACTTCATTATCCAATTACCAAATTTCTAAGTACTAATTTTCTGTATTGTCATAAAAATTAAGTTTGAAAATGTAGAGCTCTTTACCTATCATATTTTGGGTACGTTAATAAATGCTTAATACTTTAATTGCTTAATGCAGTAAATTTTTTAAAAAAATAGTGTTTTTTTTTTTAATCAAAATGTGGTTTGTTAAATTCAATCCCAACCCCCCCAACTTACTACCTAAGAAACATAGTTCCCATTACAGTAACCCAACTAATCCAAATACACCTAGATAATTAATGTGTACAAAAAAAATGCATGAACAAAACTACAGACAGACAGGGACAAATCACAGCTCTCCATGTGCCAGCACAAGTTTCCTGACCTCCTGGCTGGTTCTGCCTTTTTGATCTGCCAAGAATCATTCAGGAACTCAAATGGCTTTAACTGTTTATGTGGATTACTCCCCTGACAAGGAATCAAGCTGGGGAAGGGAGAGATCATTCATATTTACAACAACACCTCTTTCTTAATAGAACTGTTATTAATAGAATTAAGCTGTAATTTTTAGCAGATTACTACATAATACACTCACACAGTTCACTCACGTTTGCCAGTGCACTAACTTGTAAGTTACCAGGCTGCAATGGCAGCTGGGAGGACAACTCCAACTGTTGACTCACAAGCAGAGGTTCATACTGATACACTGCTGGCTTGTAGGCAGGTGCTCAGAGAGAACTTCAAGGGGTCCCTTGTTTCCACTGTTGTGTGTATATATATATGTATGCCTGTAGTCCCTGTCTGCAGATAACAGCCACCACAATCCCAGATGGATGAGTAACGTAACACATTGTTAGTAGCAGTATTTGCTGGTGGTCTTTACAGATTTGGCTGACTCTGATGTTAATTTATCAGTGTTTGTGGATTCAGTATCATTGCTGGCCTCTCATGGTTATCCATTTTCGAGAGACTTTCAGACATAACCTCTCAGCATAAACTTTTCCCCCTCTTTGCCTTGCTGTCCTCTGATACCTATTTTTACCTCCCCCTAGCCCTCTCCCATCCACAAATACCTCTAGCATATACTCATTCACACAAAAGGAGTTCTTACAACATACACACAGGAGATATGATGCTTCTAGGAACAGCAGAGCTTGATCCCAAGGCAGGACCATGCAAGCTGTACTGACCACTACATTCAGTAGTTCAAAGGAGAGCCAACCAAAAGGAGACCTACCAAAATTAGAGTAAAAACTCAAACTGAATTGTTTATAGTATAAGTGAGGTTGTCTTTTTTTTTTTTTTTTTTTAAGGTAAACAACTAACAACTATAAGGACAAAACAAAGCTAAAGTCAATCAAGTACTTTTTAAATTCAGCATACTGTTAAAATAAAACAAGTTCAAAATCAGGCATTTTAATGTCATTCCACAAAAACAACTTCAAAAATAACTTGAATTTTGTTTTTTGTTTAATCTTTCATCAGGAGATCACAGGCTAGTTTTTCACTGGAATCAGCTTTGTAACATGCATCGCAGCAGTGGAAGAAGTAACTGCCTGAGTTTTTACCATGGGAGAAATTATAGAAGGAAACAGAATAAATCACATCAATTTGTGTAAAATCACAAATGTGATTTACTTGTGACTTTCACAAGGTCCTACATCTCACTATCATTTAGACAGCAACTTAGTGCTGTGTCGTGCTCATCATTTAGCATCAAAGGGAAATGTTGCTGAATTAGCTTACACTTACAGTTATAGCTCCCAAAGAACCTTACAGAAACTGCCCGGGGTTCTTATCCTCATTCTGCAGAGAAGAAACTGAAAAATACAGAGATAAATTGTTTGATCTTAGTGGCAGGGTCTGGATACTCCTGGAAAACTACAGAATTTATTATTTTTTTAATAGAGGTCTAGAAAGTAGAAGCGGAACATTTCTCAGCTCTGATCTGACAAACAAATCACTAATTCTTACACAATTTCCTTAGTTTTCTTCAGCATCCCCGTCTCTACCTTTTTCCCTAGCAAACTCTTGGTGACAAGGTTAGAAACCTTTAGCACTAATTTTTCCAATGAAAAGTTCCCTCTCTACCTTCAGAGCTGTCACTTACAGTTTCACCATTTTCTCTCAGTTTTCTGTTTTCTGTAGCAAAAGCAGCCACAATTGTAATAAAATAATTTCAAAAATAGAATGTTCTTATAGTTAAGTTCAGAAATGAATGAAAACATGCACAATTCAACTAATAGTATTCCCCTGGTCCCTATGCAGAGACCTACACTAAAACTTCTCACAGTAGAGAAATCAAGTAACATCAAGCAAATAATGAAGATGAACATCACTGTTGTGAATTGTCTCCTGGTATCTGACAGTTCACTCCCTTCCCTTGTCATCAACTTTTATTTAAGTAAAATCACCCACTGAATAATCTGCATAAATATCCTTGATGTAGAACCTATGTGCAACCAGTTTCTTACACATATTTTGAATAATAATTTTTTTATTACTTCCACTCTCTAATCAAAAATTCCATAATTCTGGGGGGAAAGTAAACTGTCAAGAAAAGGGTAGTGAATTTCCACTAGATGACAGAGAGTTCCCACCTTCAAACCTACCTTAGCAGAAAAAAAGAGCAGAGAGCCCCCTTGAAAGCATCAAAAAGGTCTATCCCTCCCTTCACCCATAACATGACTGACAGGCCTCTCACAACAAGCAGATGGAAACTGGGACCTGGGCTAGTTGAAGTGCCTGTAGTCAGGTTTTATGGGCACAACTTAACATAGATTGAGCACCATGGTGGGGAGAGGTGAGCGAAGAGACTCTCTCCATCCAATCTGTGAAAAATAAATGGCAATGCCAAAATCAAGACTGCAGCAAAGCGAGTTCGAACACCTGCTTCACTAGCCTCAGTGAAACCAGTCTTAACAGAAGGTGCCTCCAGCTTTCTTTTTCACCAGTTCAGCTTCCCATAGAAGAGAAAATCTGCTTTCTGCTACCTGTCAGGGGTTGTGAGTGCTCTGATAGCCCACCAGGTTTTTTGCCAGGGGCACAACCTGCTGCAATGAGGCTGACGGCTTTTGTGAAGGCTTTAGCTGCCTTAGATACAAACTAACAGGTGAGGCAGGCTGAGGAAGAAACATGGTGTTTAAAATGGTTACTTCCACGAAGCATTCAACATACAGACACAAAGGTTACACAAACAGCCAAAGATAAGATGTAATTCCTGCATAAATCCAGTACCCCAGGATCCATCCCATGAATTAAACAATTTGCATTTAAATGCATGAGTTTGATATTCTGCAAGCAGGACATAATTTATTTCATTTTAATGGAATCAGAAAGACACAAAGCAACCTTACAACCTCCAAGTAAGCCATGACTAGCTACTGTGTGTTACAGTATCCAATGCCCTGTATATCGCTGCCCTTCCAAGTTGTGCAGGTGTTCTGTCCCCTCAACTGAGCACAGCTTGCAGCCAGGAAGCTTGCCATGTGCTTATATTCAAAATATTTCCGGTCCTGCTCAGTTCTGATCTGGGAAAGCAGATAAACCCATTCAGTTGTAAAAGCCTTCTGCCAAGAGAAATTTTCATGCGTGCTTTTCTACCTCATCCAGCCCTGCAAAGCTCCAACCCACTCAGAGTCTCAATAGCCCTACTACCATTGCTGCATCTCTCTAGCAAGCAGAGAATTAACTTCTTGCTACCCCAACTACAGCAGAAGATTATGTAACAGATTTCCTCTGAGAAATGACCTTTTGACTCATGGTTTTGATGCTGGGACAACATCACTTGTATATTTTTATCTTCCAACAAAAACAAATTCTGGATGGATAAGAAGAGTTACAATTTCCCTTTGATGATCCTCCCTGCTGTAAATATACAAAAAAAAAAAAAAAAAAAAAAGAAAGAAATGACAGAGCCTTCTTGAGAACATCCTTTAAAAGAGTGTTACCTGTAACTATAAGATCAATTTGCTGATGCTTTCTAGAACTGAAGGGAGATTCACATCTCAAGAACTTTTGGAGATGCATCAGATTCTCAGGATAATATTGGCATATAGAAGGGAGTCAGAAGGGCTCAGAGACAAAGAAATGTGCATTAAGTCAAGAAGAAAGATGCTATTCCTTCCTCTGACAGCTGTTTTCTCATGCACCAATTATCAAAGGAAGGGAAATACTTGCTGATTACATAGAAGGATTTAGTGGGTCTGAGGTGCTCACGCCTCAATCCCAGACACTTAACATGGTCCAGCCAAGGAAAGCAAGGAGCAGCTCCAAATCAGGGTACTTAACCCTAAGAATATTTTGACAAGCAGCAGTTATATGTTTCAGAAAGACAGCCTGCACTGTCCTTTCAAGTAGAACAGGAGAGGTGACACAAGAAAAAAACAAACAAACAAACTTAGAAAGCATCAAAATGTATTGACAGTCCTCACAAATTTTAGAGGAGCTGTTTGAGATCTAGTTGTTGCTCTATCAGAGAGAAACAGCTGTGAATTCCTCCAGAGAGATTAGGATTCCAAGCAAGAGTTTTCAGAAAGATTCAGGACACTGCACTTTTTGCTCTTTATTCTGCACAGAGATCTCATGCAAAACTCTCTGCCCTCAGGGTGATGCTACAATATGAGTTAACTCACTCATGATCTAAGCAGCAAGAAAGGCAATTAAAAACTTTTGTTTTAAATAATTTAAAAGTTGGAAAAATATCATAATTTGTTTTATTCCTGTTGCTTACAGTTCTCTAGATATGTACCAGCTACATGAACTACAAACAATCACAATGTATTTGACAGTAGAACTCCCACATATATTGCACCAGCACTGAATTAATGAAGTAAATACTGTTCACATCCCTCTTCATGAAATAAAACTGATATTGCCCTCATCCATGCAGAAATAGTAAAGCAAGAGCCATAGATTTCTCCATAAACTGACAATAAAATTAATTCAGAGAGATCTGCCTAATGCGTACAGATAATGGATAGGAAGAAAGTAAAGAGACATTCTCATTCTTCTCCATTTTATCCAGTGACTTGAAAAGAGACAGCAGGCACAATCAGAAACCCAGGAAATTACATCTAAATAGAAGAATAAATTTTTTAGCACACAAGTGCCCAAACACAGAATGCCCAGAGAGGTTATGAAGCCTCCATCCTCAAAGAACATTCAAAAATGTCTGGGCATGACATGGAATAATCAGCCCCTTGTTTTGAACAAGGAGCTTGGACTAGATGAGCTCCAAAGCTCCCTCACAACCTCAAAATTTGTGATGCTGCGAGTCCGCTTTGAACTTCATACTTTTAGCTCAAAGTTTGTTACTTATGGTAGGTAGTGATCTCCATTAGGAGAAGAGACACATGATGTACTTCCTAGAATACAGTTTCATCACAGCTTTATTCAGTGGTGATGTATTGTTCCATATATTTGTGTACTCTGTCTGAAGCCTCCCTATGCATATGTACAGGCACATAAGTATTCAGCTGTATCCTGGATGCAGCTTTTGGAGCAACCACAACATCATACTCCCTAGCTAGCAGGACACAAAATATCCAATAATGTTGATATCTAGTGTAGCTCATGCCATTTCTGAATTCACTGCACTCTTAAGGCTCCTCAGAGTGTTCACACTGAAATGCACTGCAGTAGTGAGACAATGTCTTTGTTTTGGAATTCAGTGGATCTGTGTGGGTTGGTTGTACCTCAAGCATGCCTGGAACCACAGCTTTTGGCTCCATTTTTCCCCCAAAGGATTTCACAAGTGGTTCATAAGTACCAGAAACATCACATAAGCTGAATTAGTGTGCAATAAAGAAGGTTACCCAAACCTGCTTTAAAAAGCACATAACTGCTACGAAATAAAGCTGCAAAGTAGTTGCAGCCAGCGTCCCAACTTTAGTGATTACAGGTCAAGTCTCAACTACAATGCAGATCAGATATCCATCTCTGAAGCACTGTGAAACTATAAGCCCCTAGAACAATCCAGTTCACAAACATTAGAATGCGTGAGATGGGAACAGTTTTCCTAGGGAACCTGCCTGGAAAATAAGTTTGGGGGGATTAGGCAATTGCTGTACGACCTTCCAGGGAATGCTACTTCCTCTTTGAAACACCTCATCTACCAAAGAAGTCATATTAACTTGGCTACCCTTAAAAAAAAAAAAATGCTTTCCCTATAACTAAGACAAAATAGCAAAAACAAAACTATTATTCTATGCTACATGGATACTAGTGAGGAACTCTGTTAACACTAAGCTACATGGAAGCTGCTTAAGTATCAGTACGCTTCCTGCATATAAAAAATTGCTGAAAGCAATGGATGTTCTTTCTCATCTCAATCAAACTTTTCTTTAGGTAGTGTTATTTTATAAAACCAAAATCCTAGAAAGACTGTATTTAGAAGATGCATGAATGTGAAGTCTTGCAGAATTTGAAATATTTTATTTATTTATTGATAGGACATTTTATTTTTGTACTTTTATAAAGATAAAAACAAGATTTCATCTATGTGGCTAAAAAAAAAAAAATAGCATTGTCATGAGCACAGAGAATGTGGGTTTCTCCAAAATGTCTGCTGTGCACAAGGAATCAACAACACCCAACAACATAACTGTGTCACGGGAAGAACAAAGCTACATGAAAACTGCAAATACAGAGCTTCTGGCAGGAGGATTACACAGCAGAGGGAGCAGCTGCCCTCAGTCACGTTTTCTCCTTTCAGCATTCACATTGCTGTAGTCACCAATCATTCTAAGATGAGCTTGAAGATGGATACAGTAGTGTTTGTCCTCACACAGTAGGTGAAAGAAAGAAAAAGAAAAAAGTCATCAGGAACAGAAAACCTTCCCTATACGTTCTGACAAGTATCCTACTTTTCCTTATACTGGCAGTGGTTATGCATCCTAGAGGAAAATCAGGTGGTACCTGTGACAGAGGGATTTGTTCAGTAGGAGAACATCGTGCACTTCTGTGAAGGAAAAAAAAATACAGGTATTCACTAGCGTGGAATAATGAGGGTCTGTGAGAATAAAGATCATAATTTGCTATAAGAACAACATCTCCACTGAGTCAGTGGTTTATGGTAACACAGAATTATGAATTTTACTTCCTAACCTTGTCTGCAGAAAGTATTTCGAAGGATTCTCTTGAGAACAAGACATCAGAAATAATAGGAGAAAAAAATTGCGTATGTTTCTATTCTTTACCACTTATCTATGACAGTTTATTCTGGTATATAGTCATTGCTTAATTGATCTATGAAACTTAGAAGATATCACTCAGTGCAAAGGAGGGACAAGGTCACATTCTTCACAGTGAAAATATTACAGTGAGAGATATGGAATATCCTACTTTGGAAAGTATTATTCCATTTAAGAGAAAGGAAAACACTTTGATAGTGAATATATCCAGAAAGCTGTTGTAGGTTTCATAGTATTGTATGTACAGAACTGTATGTATGTATAGAAAATATGCCTCGTGCCCTAAACAATTAGTATGACTACAACAACAAAAAACTGTTGCAACTCATTATATTCCCACATGAATAGGGAGAAACCAGCAATGAGATTAGATGGACACACTCAGTATTTTTTATTAATATCTTAAAGTTACACTTACTCTTACTACATTTTTTTTAAATCTTGACTTTCCTAAAAGTGAAAAAAGTTCTATTTGCAGTCCTCTGCTTACCAGACTGCTATACAGTCACACATATTTAGTGAGATGTAGCATTTTACTTCCTTATTTCCTCTTTTACATCTTTGAATTCTTGCCAACATAATTAAGCAGTTCAGCCTTCCTCTCACTATTCTGAGATTCAGACTGGTTATAGGACTTCACTGAGCACAGAATCCTTGCTCAACATGGGTCTCAGTAAGAGCTACTCAGTCAGCTACGACAGAAGTAACTCCCTAATCTATGATTAAAATCAATGTCTGGATTACTTCCAATAAACAAGACAGTTTGATCTGTAATAAATCACCAGAAGTCAAGAACAGCAACATCTAAGAACCATTTTTACCATAATCACACCACCTGAAGATAACCTCCACTCTTTTTAGATACCAAGGAGTTGACAGATGCTGCCTGCAGCATCAAATTCCTCTAATGACCCTTTTTTCAAGACAAAGGGCATCAACATCCTGGACAAAAATGAGGGAGAATACCTCCAAGAGTGGCTGCTACCTGTATCTGCCCTGCAGCCTGCCACATACTCTTGTTGGATATCCTGGCACATACAAAGTTACCTACTATCAAGAAGTAAAACAGGAATCAGCCCCTTCAGGACTGAGACAGGCAAGAGCTACCCATCTGAACTAAAGCACAAATTGGACAGTGCCATAACCCAAATGACAAGAAACTTCATATGCAAGTAGTGAGGCTACAGCCCACTGTAACAGCTGGTTTCAGTTCAAGAACAAACTAGACATCCACAGGGATGGCTGTGAATTGGACGGTTTCCATCCACAAATACAGAAAGCCACTGCAGTTCAACCCACAAATGTTCTTGGAATCTGCTTGCTGCAGCTTCAGAAAAGGTCAAATAGAAGGTCCTCAAAGAAGTCATGCTGTGATCACTTTGGCTATTCTTAATTGGGCAGCTCACTGTGTGTTGTGACGGACAGCTGGGACATACACAGTGCACATCTGATCTGTATCCACATTTAAGCACGTGTTCAGTTTGTACACTTGCATGAAGCACAACAGGAATTCGGGAGATGGAGCAGCTGCATTACAAGGAGATACTCTTCCCCTTAATTCAAGGACATGTAGGCTGAGATCATGAGAGTGGTGGAGGCAGTGAGAGTAGAACTGTTACTCATTAAACATAGCAATATCAAAAACAGGGGGATTCATTCAAAGTATAGGAAAAAATGGGTTTAAAATAGACGAAAGAAATAACTTTCCTTTACAAATTGAGCAAGTAGTGAATCTGTGGAATTTGCAAACACATCATGTTGAGGCCAATAATATCAGCAGGTAGACAAGAAGAGCAGTTTGTATGAAGATTAATTTATCATCAGCAGTTCCAAAACAGTTATAGGCATACATGTACCTCCTTATGATCCTAAATCTAGTTACGATGGATGCCGTTTAAGAAGGAGGGGAATACACAACAGGAAATGGTCAGGATCACATCCTACCCTTATACAACACTGCTTGCTGTTACCGCCAAGTGTCTACACACTAGTCTAGAAGGGCCATACGTTTGGCACAGTAATGCATTTCTAATACTTTTATGTGTGAAGTAATGGCTGGGGATAGGTGCTTGACAGCACAGGCCTAAAAGGCCCTCCTCCCATATAGGAGAAGTTTTACCTGTAATTGCTGTCATACTTGAAAATACATGTAGAAAATAAAAGCAATAACCCAAATTCTGAAGTTCTGTAGCACATAAGCTAATTTCAGAATGATTTCTATTTTGGAAAAATTCCCTTCCTCTTGTTCCCTGTGCAGTCCCTATCCATACCACTCCCCTCTGTAGAGAAACTAGTCCCTGTTGTAATAGTGACTTCCCCACAAAACTTCCATCCAAATAAGCTTGCCTTTTGGCATCACAAAGGAAGTATTCTAATAAAAGTTTACCAATGAAAAGTCCACCCCTGTCCTCATGGTGTGAGAGCATGGAGTCCTAAGACAAAAGTTTGCTATTTGCTATAATTCAAACACACACTGACCTCTGAGTGAAAGAGATTTCACCTGTTTCTCCCCTTCTGCTCCAGACCCCACAGCTGTGATGGATATTGTTACTACAATACACAGCACACATGCCACACAGGATTTCATTCGCCTCTTTTTTTTTAACCTCTGGAGAACTGGAAGGAAACAAAGCTGGGCAGCAGCCATCTGGATACTTTCAAGGCTCTACCAAAGATTCAGGGGACCTGACAGAATTGACACAGTACCTAGCAGTGAAAGTAACTAAATGCCACCTCTTTTCCCAAAAATTCTCCACAGCTACATGCAAATTTATATGCTATGTAAGCCCAAAACCTTCTGGAGCACGGGATTTGCTATACTACTCCAATTAGTGGGGACAACTGCATGGGTAACTGGTCTACGTATAGAAGAAAACTTGACACAAGCTTTCCTAACTCCATTCTGTAATGGATGGGCAGGGTGATTTCAGAACATGCTTGTGACTCCTTGAGAAGAGGAAAGAGTGACTCCATCTAAACACAGTGGAGCTCATTCCTTTCTCAATTTAAGAAAAACTGTTTCCATCCTTTCTGAACACAGCCAAGACAGAGAGTACACACATTCCTAGTAACAGATTTAGAAAATATGTCCATAGACAACCTCATTTCATGGCATTTCAAATATAACTTGAAATTATATTGTTATACACCAAAAGAAGCCAAGCACTGCCTCTGAGCAAACAGAGCTCATGCTTCAATGGAATCTGGAAAGCAGGGATTTGTCTATGCATATGTGATAGCAGAATTAGTTCCATTGGTTCAATAGCCTAGAAATTCAGTCCTCGGAAACTAACAGGAAAGAACCTACTATAGCAACCCATTCCTTCCACCTGGCATGATCCACTCCATACCATTAGGCAGAATCTACGTGACAAAGTTACTGAGCTAGCAAGCCTTGGTATTAGACATCAAACTGGTGTCTAAATGTCAAGTGTTCTGAATTTGAAGTGAATCACCGATTAGGAATTGCTTTAGTTTCCATTGTACAATGTACATTGTACATATATGTACATCTCACTATGAGCCACTAGATGTCACTCTTCCCATTTTTTCCCCATGCCTACGACAGAACACTTTTACTCCCCCAAAATTGCTAAGCAATCATTCTACGAAGAAGTAGACAAATAGAATCATTAAGGTTGGAAAAGACCACTGAGGTCAACTAGTCCAAGTGCCACTAACCCACATCCTTAAGTGACAGAAGTAAGAGCCACACTGCTGTCCATTTTTCCATCCAGCATCCATGCGGATGGCATTACAGCAATGGAAGGGGGGGGCAAATTCAGTCCCACCTTCTCATTTTCACCCTTGCTCTGCCTGCTTATGCTTCACCCATTAAAACCATACCAAGGGTTAGGGCCCTGGCAACAGCAAACATCCATCCATCAGCTCCAGCAAAAGGCAGCCAAGAAAATGCAGCTAAATTTACGGATGCATGGAGTTTTCCCAAACCCTGATTCACATTCAGCTTGTTATTGGAAAGCAATGATCAAATATGGCACAAAGCCTACCCAAACACACCTCTTTATAAATCTGAGGAAAATGTTTAGTGTTCAAACACTCACAGGTTAAGGTGTTTCAGTGCTTAAGCTTAGATTCAGCACCGCCTTCATCTAGAGAAGAGAAAAAGTATAATGTCCATAGTTATAGTACAGACTTATTAACTCTTCAATTTCCAGTTTCAACTCTACAAAATTAACAATTTGGGTGGAAAAGAACAACCCTTGTGCACCTACAGAGACTACTATATCCCCAGCATACAGGCCCTGTGATATACTGGTTCTACAATCATTCCCTTGGAAAACTTGTCTTTTTAGCTTTAGTATCTTTAGAAAGATACAACCCAAACTGCTACTATTAATGAGGAACCAGTGCACCTTGCACTACCCCTTAGTTCCCAATCATACCTACTAGGTCAGTGGCAACAAATTCTCTCCTGCACATGGATACAGATGGCACAGTGTAGCCCAAACAAACCCAACCTGTGGGACACGTACAGCCCTGCCCAGCTTGCAGTGCAGCTGTCCCTCATCTCGCTTCATTATACAGAGGGTCAACTTAAATACATCATCTGCACATTTGCAAATGAAATACAGAGTTGTAATTTCAATTCAAAAATCTGATATGCCTCTTTACTGGACTTTTATCAAACAGAAAGGGCTGCTCTGAAAGTAATGCCTCCTATTTTGTTACGTTGGTCCATAACCTCATAGGCAGATGGTGGTGGTATGGGAAGTTAAACTTCCCCACCAATATTGCTGTTATCTGCTGTTGCCATGCAACGGATGGCAGCAATGGGGCAGTCTGACAAAATAGTGTCTGACATAGGAGCAAAGGGGAGGAACTAAAATTCCCCATGAGAGAAAAAAAAAAAAAGCACCCACTGACATTCATCAACACTGAAAATTTATGAAAACCAAACAGTGAATGTGAGCACAGTAATGCATTTCAGCAGTAGCAACAGCAGTTCACCTCTGCCAGTACAGAGTTTGATACATGCGGCATGCAGGCCATTGTTCATGGTTGGTAAAAAAAAAAAAAGTATACCTAACAGTGAAGGCTCTGTTGTAAAAGTTTTTTGGAGGTGAGAATTTGCTCTATCAAATAGTATTATTGTGCTCTTTGAATCTCTTGCAGTTTCCATGGAAATAAAGGAGGCATTACTTTTGGAGCAACCCACATATTTTACGTGGCATAAAGCAATTCCTCTTCACTCTGGGTGACCCAGGCAAGACAAAAGCTTGGAAACTCATCCTGTAGCATCAATGACATTCAACGCAATAACTACAGAAGATGCAATGCTTTAGTAAATGTCGTGGTCAGAAGAGCAGCAGTTCTCAGCAAATCAGGGTAATAACAAAGAACTGCATTCAAATTATTTAAGGACAGAGCTGGACTTCTCATACTTTATTTGGAATTCTCTTCAGGAGACGTTATGTTATTTTCTGGTCTTACCTTGACATCCTAACATTCCAGCCTTCTCCTCTAAGCAAGGAAATGTACAGTGGAAAGAAGAAAAGCCAAGGCACTGGTAAAATAAAAGTAGAGCTGGGCAGCTTTCATAGTAGAAAGTGCATTTTCTTTCCTTAAGGGCCTATGTGTCATGTTTTTGGGAAGTAAGTTGGAGAAAGAAGCCAAGTTCCCCTTACAAATGACCACTTCTTAATTCTGGTGCTCTGCGTGAATTTGGTTAATTTCAGATCTTCAAAACTCACTATTTTTTAACAAGCAGGAAGTACATGCACTCTAAGCTCAAGTAAATACAAACTAAAACACCAGTGCAGCCCCTTTGGCTCTCTTCTCACCCCATGCCTGAAGAGCTGGCAGTTTGAAGAAAAAACACTGTGACTTCTACAACACTTTTCAAAGAGTTCTGAACACTTTGAAGCAGGATCATCAGGAACACACTGAAGCTGCACCCACTTACATTCCTGTTTCCTGACATTTCCCTATGCCTGATAAGAAGAGAATTTTGGAGTGGATGTCTAACACATTATGCAAATAAGTGCTTCCACGCTGCAGACAGCACCAAAAAGGAACACCATCTTTACATTCTTGTCAGTTTATAAGTTTGGTATAATAGGATGTGAATAAATTAGTAACTATGGAAAAAAAAAAAAAACATATCAATTAGCCAGGAGATTAACACCGACAAGAAGAATTTCTGAACAACCTCAGTTTTCAAGTGAAACATATTGCTAACATTCCTTTAATAAACTCCACAATGTATAACAATTAATTTTGATTATATAACAGAGCCAATCAATGCATCTCTGTTAAATTTCAATAAGAGCAAGATGAAGTCTAAGCCATCAAGACTTCTGACTGTAAAAAAGAAACCTAAGCACCTCCTTGGCATAAATAATCCCATTCTGAATGATTCTTTCCAGTCCTTAAGGTTCCAATCCCTTAAGATTGGGGGTTGGACTCGATCTCTTGAGGTCCCTTCCAACCCCTATGATTCATCTTGTTTATAGGCATTAACACATTTTCCAAAATACATCACAAAGATGTCTTCCAAGACGCACAAAATTTCCATTCACTTACAGTTTATGCAGCCTAGAAAAAAAGAAGGCTGTCATGTGGTTTAGGAGAAAACACACTAAGTTCCTGCTCTGCCAGAGTCTTCCCATATGATCTTGAACAAGCCACTCAGGACAAGTCTACACCTCACAGCAGGGAACAATGCAAAACTCATTCCAAAGCTGAGAGCACACATGGCACAGCACTGCAGTAGCAGCACGGGCCAAAGGCAGCACTAGTAATACATCCTGATGCTACTGCAGGGAGGCAGCTCTAAACCAGTTGGCTCACTGCACTGCACGGATTGTTTGAGGTCATTGATAAACCAGCTCAGGTGTCTTTTCACCTACAGTGAAAGCACATGCTTAGGTTCTCTATCTCATTTTTCCATTAGCAGAATTAGAAGAATAGCGTTTTTCTGTTTTGAAAGGATACAAGAAAACAGAAGAAATGTGGAGAAAGCACAGTAATAGGAGGAAACAACACAGATCTCTAAAGCCTCTGGAGTACTTGGAAGCTTCTTTGCTGCATTAACTTCATCCCAGGCTTCAGGAAAAGAAATTACCTATTACCACTGAGCCACGCAGTTAAAACTGGAAACACCAAGGGCCAAGCTGAAAACAGAAAATTGCTGAAGATCAATCTGACTGAGGAAGTAATTAGAATTAATTTAAAAAAAATATTGAGGAAATGTATTTGTACTTGGGAAATGCAAGTTAATTGAAAATCTGCTGAAGAAAACCAAACTTCCATTAAGAAAGGTTACTCTAGTCCAGGGAAGACTTTCTGATCAAACCAAAAGGAATAAGCATGAATTCAAGAACGCCTTGGCAATCTGCAGAGACAAAGGTAAGACAGACTTAAATTGCTTATATAATGAGACTTGGCTCAGAAATATTGAACCTATGACTCCAAGTAGGCTTCTCACCTACCACGCTGCTAGCTAGCTGGGAAGAAACATCTTTTGTGCCTGTAAGTGCACGCTCACCCAAACCCACATAAGAAAGATCCACACTGAAGTCCGAGAGCACCATACCTATTCCAAATTGAGAAACGTATACTTAAATTCCTATTTCATGTATTTAGATTTGAATGCTTGTCCCCCAGCAAGCAAAAGAAACACCCTGAGCATCAGTGTGGGTGTTACTCTGGTCCAGTTAAATCTTTCAGAGGTGTCTGTTTTGCACCAGCACAGAACAGGAAAAAGGTTTTCATGGGAGTAGCCAGTTTCCTCTCCACCTCTAGAGAACGTATCAGAAAGATATAAAGGAAATT
Source organism: Oreortyx pictus (assembly GCA_036925125.1). Classification (NCBI taxonomy): domain Eukaryota; kingdom Metazoa; phylum Chordata; class Aves; order Galliformes; family Odontophoridae; genus Oreortyx; species Oreortyx pictus. Next base: position 38,567,829 of record JAUPFR010000006.1, read on the forward strand.
AAGAATCTTATCGTAAAAGAGCCTTCTAGCTTTATCCAAGAGTTGAATGAAAAAAAATAGTAACGAACTTCAAAAGCAGGTAACTTATTCAACTTCAGGTTCTAACTGAGCTATGCCTGTTTAGTACTTACATAGTAGAAAGCTCTATCAACTCTCTTGTGACTCCTGAAACTGGAGTTTGCCTCTTTCAGCCTGGAGAAAACTGCAAGATCCCATTGCAGCCTTCCAGTATTTAAAAGGGGATTATACGCAGGAGGGGAATCAACTTTTTGCAAGGGTTGACAGTGACAGGACAAGAGGAAAAGGTTTTAAGCTCAAAGAGGGAAGGTTTAGATTGGATGTCAGAGGGCAAATTCTTTACAGAGAGAGTGGTGAGGTGCTGGCACAGGCTTCTCAGACAGGCTGCAGATGCCCCATTCCCAGAGAAATTCAAGACCAGGTTGGATGGGGCTCTGGGCAACCTGGCCTAGTACCAGATCTGGAGGGTAGTGGCCATACCTGTGGCAGAGGGTCAGAACTCAATGATCCTCGGGGTCTCTTCCAACCCAAGACATTCTATAACTCATTCTGTGTTTCAGCAAACAACACTCTTTCCCTTTTCAGCTAAATAAAATACTTTAAACCAGTTAGTTTTCCAAATTCCTTTCGCTTAAATTTGATGCAAAACCATTTCAGTCTATGGTCTTCCTCTGATAGAAATAGTTGAGCTTCAGTATCTTAACATTCTTTCACTGCACAAGTAATGTGGTGCTTTTCCTGTTTCCTATCTGGATGAATTAATTTCCAGATGTCAGCCCTGCACGCAACTCAAAATTCTCACACCCTGCCTCTAAGCTGAGGTGGCACAAAGCAAGCTAAATGATGGGCTGTTTGCTTCTGTGTTCCAACCCTGAAACGGCATAGCTGAGCCTTCTCTGAGTCCCTCTCATCATCAAGCAGGGTATTATTAAGAACAAAAGAGAAACTCCAAATGAAACAAACAAATTGTAAAGTTCTCATTATCACGTACAATCCTTGCCTCATTCCAGCGAGCTCTAACCTTTCTGACTTCTCGAGTCCCAGCACAGGATGATGCATGGCTGATGCATTCACAGTGTGACAGATGGGATGGAAAATGCTGTGTGACAATTTGCTGGTTATGTGACATGGCAAGGTCAGTCAGTTGTGTGATATCTTAACAGGCCAATGATAAAGGAAGATTAATACGCAAGATTCACAAATATTTGCAGACGTGTGAATAGTTGATCGGATCCAAGTTTTGATTGATCTACACAGGGAAAGTAGTCAGTATGACTGCACCTGAACAGGAAAGTATGTGGAGTCACTAGGTCAGCCACTCATGAAGTCATCCTTAGCTGCCCACAAAATAGGGCTGTTCTGGCTCTGTTACAACAATTGCCCAGACTGACTAAAGGTTACTTCAACTTCACAGTCAAATAGTAGCAGCTTTGCTGTTATCTTTAGAGATACTCCTGATTAGACCTGTGGAAAGAGCAGAATTAAGGGCAAAGGTGGAACTTCTGCTCTGGGCAAAGATCTACTGCACCACTGCCATACTCCTTGGCTCATAAGGGTTTTCTGCACAGCAGATAACTCCACTGCAATAGACCAAGACCCTCACATGATCATGCTAGAAACAGTAGGGTTGTAAGCTGGAGAAAACTAAAAGCAGATAAAGGAAATGAAGGAAATGCCATAAAACAAAAAACGTTGCTTAAAATGTGATTTTCAACCCTCTACCTTTTTCTGAAAGTAGCTTAAAAAAAAACCTCAATGCTTAAAAAAGATAGCTCACAATCATAAAAGATATTACAAAAAAAGAAAAGCAACAAAACAAAAATCCAACACCTTTGATTGAGCCACCCTGCTCTGATGTTCTGCCCTGACATATACCATTTCTCTCACGTAAGTGCTGTAGACAGAAACCAAGAGGCTGTATGAGCAAGGTTCACTTGTGAAAGTGAGTTTAGTTCACTACACCATCAAGAGAGCCCTTCAAATCAGCAGAAACTGCCCCTACCTTCTACAGAGAATACATTAGGCCATTGATTTTCAGTCAGTGAAGAAAGAGCCTTGAAGAAATTTTAACAGGTCATATAGGTCCTTCTCCTTCCCCACAAATGCAGGATCAACTCTAACTAAAATATTGCTGACTGAAAGCAATGAACAACACTTGAAACTTTGCAATGACACATACACCATATTTCGCTGAGGTTATTTATTCCAGTCTGTCACTGTTCTTTTGGAAAGTCTTTTCCAATGCATAACCCAAGTCTCTCTCACTACGTTTTAAGCTTCTGCTACACTTATTGTTCTGCACGCCCTGGAAATGCAGGTCACACCTCTTTCCCGCTGCCTTTTATGTACTTAAAGACTGTACCCTCTTGGACTTCCTTCAGATTTAACAGATTAGTCTCTCCTGTTTGTTCCACACATATATCAAAGTTCATATAAATTTGAGGGACACCTACAGCTCAATCGGGTTACTCAGAGCCTTGTCCAGCCTGACCATGACTGACTCCAGGGATGGGGCATCCAACGCATCTCTGGGCAACCTGTTCCAGGGCTTCACTACCCTTAACGTAAAAAATCTTATCCTTATATCCAATATCCTGTTCTAGTTCAAAACCATTTTCCCTTCTATCACAACAGACCCTGCCTAAGAGTCTGTCTCCTTCTTTCTTACAGCCTACTTTTAGATACTGAAAGGCTGCTCCAGATATCTCCAGAGCCTTCTCTTCCCCATACTGAACAGCCCCAGCTCTCTCAGCCTTCCCTTGTAGGAGAGGTGCTCCATCCCTTGGATCATTTTTGTGAACCTCCTTCAGATGCTCTCCCAATTGTCTATGATCTCCAGTACTGAGGACTCCATATCTGGACCCAGTACTCAGGCGAGGCCTCACCAGCACAGAGAATAGGGGCAGGATCACCTCCCTCACCCGGCACTTTTTTGATGCAGCCCAGGATACAGTTGACCTTCTGGGCTGTGAGGGCACACCGCTGGCTCACATCCAGCTTCCCATCCACCAGTACTCCCAAGTCCCTCTCAGCAGGGCTGTGCTCCATTTCTACATCCCACAGCTTGTACTGATTGTGGGAGTTGCCACAACACAGGTGCAAGACTTTGCAATTAGAGTTGCTGAACCTCATGAGGTGCACCTGGGCCCACTGCTCGAGCCTGTCCAGGCCTCTCTGAATGGCCTCACTACCATCCATACTTTCAGAAACAAATTTTGGGTCACCTGCAACAGGTGGAACTCCCACTCTACCCACAGAGGGAGACAAGAATTTCTTTAAACTGCTCCCTACACTACTTGAACACTTTCATCAAATGTTTTGTATATTCTGAGTGAACTTAGGGAAGTTCTGACTTGATTTTAGTCCTTTCTCTGCCCGTGCTCTTTGTCCCTTCACTAAGAGCAAGTGTTAAGCTCCTTGATGTAACTAAGCTTGACCTTTCTAAATGTTTCCCAGGTGTGATTCACAGAGAGCACCCGCACAGTCCTCTTCTACAGAGCACAGGTAAAATAAAGCTTTCTGTTATCATTATTTTAAAGAAATTAAGTGTTCTCCTGGTCCCACATTTCCATAGACACAGTAATCTCCCAGAAATGAGAAACACCCATTACAAAGCCTGTATCATGAGCAACAGCACCCACAGCCAAGAGGACACCAGCTGCAGAGACATGGCAGCCATTTCTCTGTCCTCTCCCTCACCTCATTCACATCACCTGGTGGAGAGCAGCTCATTCAGCACAGCTGTGCTCTGATTTCCCCAACTAAACAAAGCATAGTGCTATGATACTACCTGTAAAATAAAATCTGTTGCTGCAACATTATTTACATGGCAGACAGAGGAAAGGAACACAGTTAACTAATGCAAAATAACAAAAAATAATCTAACAAGACTTATTTTTGAAGCCTGCTGGTAATTATCAGCTGCTGTTCCTACAATTAAGGACACATTTCAAGGCATTTAAGACATTGTTGAAGTTCAAAACCCAAATTCTTGCTTCTATGAAGAGCTGTGCTTAACTATCAACTAGCCATGTTACTTCTGGTCTCGTGCTAGGAGAGGAGCAAGGGGCTGAGGAACAGACATGGTGGAATTTAATTTGTTTGGACAGAACAGGTCCATTCAGGGGCTGTAGAGTGACTCTTTCTACAGACCTGGCCACCCTTTTTGATATAAGGAGCCTATTTCCACTTCAACACAGACAAAAGGCAAAGACAGCCATAACACTACAAATCTTACCAAAGGGATCGCTCAGTAGTGCTCAAGGTCCTCATTCAAGGAAAAGCCCTTACTCAGTGGAAGTACGTGTTTAAGTATTACAGAACTCTACGTAGGTTGCATGGAACGGAACTGCAAGTTTGGAAGGAGTGAACGAGGGACGCATTGAGCTTCATTTTCTTGAAAGAAAATCCAACTTGCGACAATTAGGGCAGCGCTGAGTTGAAAAACAACGCTGTGTTTAAGTACTCTGTTTCGAGAAACGTTTTCACAAACATCTGCCCATAGGGCACACAGAAACGACAGTTCGCTCTGAACTCCTCTGCCAGTGTCGGTAGCTGCCCGGACAGCAGCCAGCTGGCAGGGCACACCGCATCCTACGGCAGCCATCCCCAGGGCACATCTCCTACACCACTCCTAGACCGCAGCCCGTGGGGCGGGGTGCTAACCGCGGCTCTAAGGAGATGCCGCTCAGAGCGATTAACAACCGACACGTTACTTCGTACGCGTTACTTTTCACTCCACGTTCGAGGCACAGAACGTTTTTACGCCGGAGCTTTCGAAAGGCGTTAACGCAGCAGGGCGGGCGAGAGCCCAGCCCAGCCCGGGACGGGACGGGGCTCCGGAGCAGGAACCGCGCTGAGCTGGGGCGGAGCACCTGCCTCGTGCTTGTGGCGCACCTCCAGACCTCGCACCGAGATTAACTTCGCCTCCTTCCGGGCGGAAAAGCCCCACAGGGGCCTGCTAAGAGAACATCGCCTCCCCCAGCGCACCCAGCGCTCGCTTTATTTCCCTCACCTCCGCGACACGACGCCCGACCCCGGGCGCAAACTCAAGCGACCCCGTCACCTTCACCGCGCCGTGCTTTCTACCTGCCGGCTCCATCCCGCTCGCTGCGTTCCGCAAAGCCCCGGGGGCCGTGCGCTGCCCCGCCCCGCCTCAGGAACACCTGGCGCGATCGCCCCTCGCGACGACCGTTACACGGCCGCGTGCGCGCACCGCCCCTTTTATTGTGGCCACGCCCGCTATCCCGGCCACGCCCGTTTCTCTGTCCCCGCCCCCAGGGCTCGCGCCCTCTCCCTCCCTCGCGCCGCCGCTTATCGCCGGTCGCAGCCGCCTCCGCCCTTATCGCCCGGAGACAGACACGGCCGCGCTAGCCCCGCCGCATCGCCGGGCCCGCGAGACCCCCGCGCCGGCTTCAGCCGCCGGGCCCGGGGCGGAGCTGGGCGGAGCGGGGCCGGGCTCGGCCCGGCCCGTCGCGGCGGCTTTGTTACCCGCATGCATCGGCGGCCGGGAGGCGGCCGTCTCCGCCCGCCCCGCGGAGCGCTCGGGAGGCGGCGCGGCGGGGGCTCCGAGGCGGCGGTTCCGCCCCGCTCCGCTCCCCCCCTTCTCCGCCGCCGCCGCCGCCGCCTCCCCGGCCTGATGCGAGCGGGCGGGAGGCGTCCGGCGCCGCGCCGCAGGGCTCTCTATCGCCTTTCCCCCCGCAGCCCCCTGTTGTGATCCTCCCGGCGGCGAGGCCGCGCCGAGGGAGGCGACGCCCCGCGCCCCCGCCCGGGCCATGCGGAGCGCGGTTCCCGGCGGCCCGGCGAGGGGCGGCGGGCGCTGAGCGCGGGTGGCGGCGATGCCGTTGCCGGGAGGCGGAGGGACTGCGGCCGCCGCCGGGCTCCCCGCGTCCGGCGAAGCGGCGGCGGCGGCGGCGGCGGCGGCGCGGGAGGAGGAGCAGGAGGAGGAGGGCGAGGAGGATCTGCGCGACGGCGGCGTGCCGTTCTTCGTCAACCGCGGCGGGCTGCCGGTGGACGAGCCCACCTGGGAGCGGATGTGGCGGCATGTGGCCAGGATCCACCCCGACGGGGAGCGGGTGGCGGAGCGCATCCGCGGCGCCGCCGATCTGCCCAAGGTGAGGGGCCGCGGCGGGGCCGGGCCGGAGGGGCGCGCGAAGGGAAGAGGCGAAATGCGGCGGCGAAGGCGCGGGCCCGACCCTGCGGCTCCGGAGCGGTCCCCTCGGCGGGGACTGACGGGCTCTGCCAGGACCGCGCTGATGAATCGCCCTCCTGACCCGGGACCGTGCTGGAGAGTAAACGGCCTTCGTGTGCGCGTTGTGTGGGAGGGAGATGGGCCGCCGTAAAGTGGGAGAAGGGATGGAAGATGCAGGATGAGGCGTTGGACTGGGGAGCCCCAGCGCTTGATCCTGGAGGGTGAGTGGGATTGAGGCAGGTGAGGCTCTGCATCAGAGGTTAGAGTCGGCGCAGTGTGCATAAGGAATTCTTGTACAGAACCATATCTTAAAAGGGACCCTTGATGCCCAGGAATTGTTCTGGGAGCTAGTGAACGTGTATGGAGCTTTTTGCTGGTGTAGGGTCAGATGTCACTTCTCAGCATATCCCTGGCCTAGCTGCAGAGAACTCAGCAGAAAGAGGAAGAGATGGTCATTTTGTGTAGCTTTGAGCCTTACCGAATTGTTTACACGTGAATCCGTCAGGTTGTTGCTCTCTGCTTGTACCTCAGCTGGAGAAAAAATTCCCACTTTCCATTGGCGTCTTGTGAACAAAAGGCACTACCAGTACTTGGTCTGTCACTCCATTGGCCAGCGAGGGGAGTGTTCCCATCATGCTAACACAGGAAACTGAAATACAGAAACATCAAGCATTTTCTCCTTGCGCTTTTTTAGCAAATACTTCATTCCCTGAGAGGGAAATTTGGAAGTTTGTAAACCTGCACTGTTATATGGTGCACATACAGCCAACCTGAACCGCTGTCCGCATGGAGCTCTGGAGATGTGTGTGACCAATGTTCCTTTTTGCAGCAAGGAGCTATGTGGCAGCAACCAGACCTAATCCTCAATTCTGATTCCAGACCCTGTTCTAACCCCACTAGACTTTTTCTTTCCCTTTCAGATTTCACCAGACTTTGTCCTGAGCCTGGGTGAAAGCTGAAAACGTGTTTCGGATCGATCAGAGCACACAGTGCTTTATTTCCTGAGCAGAAGGGGTGATTCGGTGGGGGAAAAGGAAGACGCTCACAAACAGGAGTGTGGTGCCCGAGGGGATGGGAATACTGTGCTCAGCCTCTGCTTTTGTTCATGATGTGAAGTACTTCTGCTTCACAGTCACAGGTGTCACAAGCAGGATGTACTCCTCTGGAGTAACTGATGAAATTGTTGAAATTGAACTGATCCATTATTTGTTTTTGTTTGGTGTCTGCTAGCATCCCTGAGGAACCCCTGGGATTGTACTGCCAATGCTGCACAGCTGGAAATGCTATGTCCAAGCTCGGCAGGGCCTACACACAAGCTGCAGGGATGCAGGAAGCAGCTAGGATGAACGGGCTTTGCTTCCTTAGCTCTTCCTCCCCTCTGGGGATGTGTTTTTATCTTTGAGGTCTGCTTGAGATGCATCTCTGTGTCATTAAGTTTCTCTGCATGGCTGGTTCAACAGGTGAGAATTAGGACAATGAGCAGGGCAAGCTCCACTGAACAGCCAGATACTCTCTATACACTGGAAGGCGATTATATTTTTTTAAGTGTTGGGAATCAGACGATGCTTCACTCACTTCCAGATTTTTGCTTTGAAGTGTGGCCTGTATCGGGGGAAGTAACTCTTGAAAGAGATGTCTGTAAGCTAAACATAATACCATAAAATGATGACAGCATAGGGCTGTGACCAGACACTGTGGAAGTGTTCACAGGTCACCTGCTGAGGCTGTGTCTTTTCTGTGGTGTTGTGTTCAGAGATCTCCCCTGGGGCCAAAGGTTTCCTTCTGGTAGGTTTGCAGTGTCCATCAGCCAAACCAGGCTGGCAGGGTGCAGTTGGTTGGCTGTGCATGCAAAGGTTGAGTGTGCCACCATCTCAGATTGTTCCTTTCTAGCTGTAAGGTGTGGTATTGCTTTGCTTGGAGCTTCACAATGGAGACAGAAAACGATAAGCCCTTGCCTTCTTAAGAAAGGCTGGATTTTAAATGCAGTAGTTATGAGGGCAAAGACGGGAAGTATTGCATCTGATGAGTTTGTATGGATAGAGAGGAAAAAAATCCAATTTCTTTAGTCAGGCTAATGACTGGGATTGATATTGCTCCCGTGTGGCTTACAAAAGGGAAATTAGGGAGGAGCTCAGATAAATAAGAGCACTGTAAGAGAAGCTGTTGTTAAACTAGGCTGGCCAAAAACATACCCATCTGTGATATGGATAAGGCTGGAGCTTTTTTTGCCTTTCTCCCATCCTTCTTGTCTCATGCACATTATAGCCCACTTAGTGTATAAAAATCTCTTGTTCTCTGGATCCTCTTTCTGAAGTCAGGCCCAGACCCATGCATATAGTCAGCCTGTAGAAATACGGGGGGGGGAAGGGGGGGGGGGGGGTGATGCAGCCTCTCCACACAAGTGATGAGAGACCAAGGATGTGTTCAGTCTGCTAAGCCTGGCAGAAGTATGTGCTCTTTGGAAATCTGGGCTCTCTTCCTAGCTCTCTCTCCAGCTTTCAGCGCAACTAAAAGGAGAGCAAAATAGATCTGATTTTCTCTTGTTTCTCTTGCAAATTAATTCCTCTTTGCATTCTGGAGGACTGCTAAGACTGCCTAATATTTACAGGCCTTCTGAGATACGTAACGTATAGTGCCAGGTAAGAACAAGGTGTTAGGGTTTCCCATCCTGTCAGAGTGGGATTGATGGATGGGGACGTTTCTCTTCTCCTCTCTTGCCCCAGTAAAATGCTGTAGATGCATAAGAAACTGTAGCCCAGTCTGGGCTGGAGGCCCAGATCTGAGAGAAAGTGAGCACACTGTACTTTCATCAGTTTAATTACTTGAGGTGCATGCAGCGTTCTGTGTTAACTGGTCCCCCGCTGAACTGGTTGTCATTACCCTGTGTCAGTGTTAAAGTCCTTTGAAGAAAGGAGAATCCTTAATCTGTGCTGTCAACATGCACTTAATCAGTGTGCCTCCACTCCAAAAGCATGAAGGTCCGCAAGCTGAAGAAATGAAACAAAATGAAATAGTCATACTGTCCTGCTTGTTATCTCTCTGGCTGTTTCTGCCTGGAAATGATGTCCTGTGACTCAGTTGTCAGCTCCCAGCATTCAAACTGACTCAGCTAGTGTGGTTCCAGAGATGGCTCCATCCCTGTGCTATTCTCTGGAGCCTTCCCTGCTCTTGCTGTGGCTGAACAAACCCAGTTCCACATCTGCTCCTGCTGTGTGTTTCCTGGAAGTGCCTTTGCTTGCTCCAAGCAAGGTACAGAAACAAGGCATTGGAAATGGTGAAATGACACCTCCAAGAGATGCTAGGAAAATGGGTACCAGAGGCCAAATGGTGCCATTTTCTTACCTCAAGAAGAAAGATCGCAACATGAATGGACAGAGTTTAGCTCAGTATTTGCTTGCTGATGGTGGTTATGGATAGACTGAAAAAAACACAGCTTCCAGAGGCAGAGACAGTGCCAGGCTGCCACACCATGTTGGCACAAGCGGCACGTGGCCATGTGGCAGACCAGGTCAGGGAACTGATCTGACTGAGAACTAGCCATGCTCACTGGCTCAGCTTTCAGCTGGTGCAGGTGCCTGGCATGTTTTACTGGTTATTTCTGCCGGCCCAATGCAGAAGAAGAAAGCACAGAAGTGAGTGAGTGCAGATACACATGCGGAGAGAGGTGAATGGTTCAGCAGTGCTGCTGGTTACAAATTTGCAGCCAACAGAGGCAGTTGGTGTGCAGCAGAATGGAAGGCCCCAAGGGATGATTTGGTTCTGACTCATGCTTTCTTAGGCAGGGGATAGCCCATCTGGGGGAATTCTGAGCAGGAACTGAAATGCCAAAAACCAAACTGCTGTGAAAAGCTACAGTCTGGTATCAGATGGGTGTGTGAAAGGCATGAGCTATCCTTCAGAGGGAAGATGCTGAATTGTTTCTGCAAGCCTGTCAGTCACACCAAATTTGTGTCTTCTCCATTATATTCGTTGAATGAATGTGTCGTCAGGGCCGTCTGCCATCCTGGCTTGCCTGTCCACTGTAGCTGAGCAGACAGGATCTTTTCCTTCCTTAGACACATTTTCTTAGCTGCTGACAAAGCTGCACTTATCCCCTGTGGAGTAAATGGAGGGGAAAATTGGACCAGACCCATAAGGCTGAGGCCTTAGAATGGGACAGCAGTCTGAATGGTGAACTTTTGGAAGTCATTCTCTGACTACGTAATTTGAAACAATAAACACAGAAGGTGGGGAGTCATTATGCTGTCCAGCCTGTGTCCTAGTCAGTGCCAACTCCTCCGAGATTCCAGGAGGCAGTAAGGGACTTGTAAGCCCTCGCTCCGGTGGCTTTGGGGGAATTTATTCTTGATTTTTGCCTCTCTTTTTGTTTTGTGCCTTCCAGTTTGCCTACTCACATGGGCGCAGGCTCCCTTGTGTGCCAGCATTGCCGTCTCTTGCCTTGACAGTTAATTTTATCTAATCCTTTGCCTGTTACACTTCCTAACAGCAGGACCTTTTTGGGCATTTTCTCTTGCGGCTCTGTGGCGTTGCTTCTTCTTCTCTGTTACCAGTGAATCTGTTACTACTATGGGAACAGAGGAATGTACCTGGCACGGTCACTTCAGGCAGCAAAAAGAGGACGTTTTTAGAGGAACATGCTTCATGTAGCTATGTGCCACTGAGTTCAGAAGCTGGAGAGGTTTAGAAGTGGTGATTTATGTTCTGTTTCCTGTTTCAGATTCCCATACCAAGTGTGCCTGCGTTCCAGACATCCACCCCCATCCCTGAGCGCCTGGAAGCCGTACAGCGCTACATCAGGGAGCTTCAGTATCCTTCATTGTTACCTCAGTCACTGATGTGATTACCCAGAAGAGGAAGTGAGCAGATTTTCCTTCCCAGAGAAAGGGAGAAAAGCTCATTCCAATTTAGCTGGAGGAGAACTGAAACTTGCTTCCTGTAAACAACAAACTGGGCTTTGGATGATGGTTTGTTTTGCTGCTGTGTTTCTTTTCTGCCCAAATTACCATGTGATCTTGTTCATTCCATGATGGTTTTTAAGGGGCCCTTCTCCACCACCAGCACTAATCATCCCACTGGCTTTACAGTGACATTTCTTTTAAACGTATATAACTAAGACCCTGAGTGCAGGGTCTCAGATGGACGACAGTGTGTTGCCTTACTGGTAAGGCATGGCTGGGCTGTGGTGAAGAGAAAACTGCCTCTCAGGTCATTCTGCTTGAGCACTCACTTCTGTAGCTGTCTTAAAGGATAGTCAGCAACCCTACTCTTGTGTGTCTGTGGTATCCTGCCCCTTTCTGTTCAGAGCTTCTTTGCTCTGCTGGATAGCAAAATATGTGCCTTGCAAGCATAGTGTAATCTCAGTGGTGAGACACAGAGCCAGTCCTGACTTCAGCCTTTGCAAAAGGTAGGAAGGCAGTCCTTCTGGCACCTCTCACCCACCAAAGAGTCTGTGTCTCGGGCTGGGTCTCTGTCAGACTAAGAGGAAAGTACCAATAACATTTCAAGGCTCTGTGCAGACTGGAACAGACGTTTTCTATCAAACTTTTTCTGCCCTTATAATTGAAAAAATGAGCAGAGCTTGGTCTATCAGCGTGGACCTTTGGGAAATGGAGTGGAAACCTGTATGTGGTGAGGAGGAAAAGAAGAATTGACAGGAAAGAAGGAGATTGGGACTAAGGAGGAACTATAAATGGAAAAACTGTGGGATAGGGAGATGGGAATTTTCTTGCTTTGGTGCTGTATTTGTGAGATCCCAAATTTGCTGTGAGAATATTATCATCAAAGTTCTTCAGGCAGGTTTTCTTCAAAACTCTACTTTCCAAGCTGCCAAGCCCTTAACCTTTTGCTTCTAGGTACAATCACACTGGGACACAATTCTTTGAGATTAAGAAGAGCAGACCTCTGACTGGGTAAGTGCCAGTAGCCTCCACCACATTTAATCCTTGCTTTAAAATGTTGGGGCTTTGCTGTACCCGCTGTTTGTTCACTAAGCCCCTGGCCAAGGTCTAGAAGGCAGTAACCATTTACAGAACTGAAGCTCCATTCTTGTTTAGTCGACTTTTTTGTGTACTGCCTGGGGTATGGCTGAGCAGGGCTGTGTCTGACCTTTCACGAGGACAGAGGTAAGTTTTATTGTCATGAATCAGTAGATCAAGTAAAATGACAGAGTTGTATTTCAGTGGTGTGCAGATTCTTCCTGTTTCTAATTGCAATATAAGTATATGAGCTTGTGATGGATTCTGAAGCTAGGTCCTGCCCTAAACAAGCCTTGTAAAAGCCAAAGCCAAGCATCTTTACAAGGCTAACTTTGTAGTACCTGTGAATGCCTTTGCAGTATGTAGGCTTGCTAAGCTTGGGGTCTCATACTCTGAAGGAGAATTCTCCCAACTGCAAACCTTGGAGAAGAACTGTGCCTGATAAGTTCCTGTACATAAGCACCTGATGTTCACTGGTTCTCCTGGCCAGCATACTCTCTCAAGACTGGCTTCTTACTATCTGTCTGGTCCACAGGCCTATGGGAACTTGGATGTCTTGTATTGTAGTCAGTGCAATGTCTCCTCTATGGTATTCACTGAATGTAGAACAGCCCTGTTTCATGCCATAGAAGAGGCCTTTGCTGTCCTTGAGCCTTACAAAGCAAACACTGCTGGCCCCTGGTCCATTGAGATTTCTGCTTCTGGTCATGTCAGTGTCCATCCAGAACTCACGGAGCCAAGTTCTGTGGTCTCCCTGGGAATAAGACACTGGCTTAGTAGGCAACATTATTATAGCTCATGGTAGGAGCTCCTAAGCAGTGACAATATGTGGTGGAGAACAGGTTTGGATTTAGTATCTTCCTAAAGATGCTCTCTTCTGTTCCTTATCCTTAATGGGCCTTTGTCTCTCCTGGAAACCCATGTTGCATATATACTGCAAAAGGGCTGGACTTGCCATACTTGCATAGTGCAAGCCCTCTAACTCTCCTCATCTTTTCCTTGTCCTGCTCCACAGGCTGATGGATCTGGCCAAAGAAATGACCAAAGAGGCCCTGCCAATCAAATGCCTGGAAGCTGTGATCCTGGGAATGTATCCTTTCCTCCCAGAAATGTGCATGCCTGATCATCCCTGCACTTTCCCCTCTGATGCTTACGGACTGCTGATGATATTGTCACCAAGCCCCACATCCCTATTTTTCCTCTCAAGTTCTCCCCAAAATCCCTACCAATAAAATCCAAATCCAAGCAATCTTCTATATAGTAGTACTAGTTCTTCAGAGTTGGGGTGCTGCTCTGGACAGCTTTGGAAGCAAGTAAAAGAGAACAATAGGAAGGATCTAAGGAACATAAAAAGTGGCAAAAAAATGAGCTAGGGTTAGGTGAGGAGGTCCTTTGCAGAAAACATTGTTTTCTTACTGCAATATGGCCTGCTTGTGTTCTACACTAAGATAAATTAGGGATCCTCCCTGACATCTAATTATGGTGTACGTCACTTCAGTATGATATCTAGCATTGCTTGTCATGTTAGGCAATACCTTTAATTCTAGGCTTGTGCCTTCTTCGAGAACCTGCTTTTCCCAGCCATCTCCCAGGCATGAGCTACAGATTACTGATAGAAATTGACAAAACCACCTGGAGGGGCAGAGATGGCAAGTGAGTGTTTCAGAACGGTGGTCTGAGTACTGAAGGGTCCTCAGTTTCCATGTGAGATAATAGATAGTGGAACGGGTTAAAACAAGCTGATGAATAATGCTGCAGCACTGCAGCTTGATAACTCCACTCTACAATACAATTAGCTCCCTTTTGTTGGCTGCCTTGGTGAAAAGGCCAAGTCTGGTTTCCTCATCAAATCAGGGCAGCTTACAATGAGCTGGACTGTTGATCTGGAGAACAAGCCCATCCATGTGTTACCTGAATGAGTAAGGGTGCTGAGCAGGTTGGGAGGGTTTGAAGCAAGAAGAAACTAGCTTGCCAAGCAACTCGTTGTTTCCTGAATAGTGGCTGCTGCTAGTTACCTCACCAACAACATGACCACGCTGGACCGTTTCCCCATCAGCTTCAAAACCCACTTCTCAGGGAACTACTTCCGACACATCGTGCTGGGGGTGAACTTCGGAGGCCGCTATGGGGCACTGGGCATCAGCCGACGTGAAGAGCTCATGTACAAAGCACCTGTCTTCCGCACACTGAGTGAACTCATTTTTGACTTCGAGGAGGCGTATCGCCGCTGCTGGCACACGCTCAAAAAGGTGAAGCTGGGGCACTGTGTGTCCCATGACCCACACAGTGTGGAGCAGATTGAGTGGAAGCATTCCATCCTGGATCTAGACAAGCTAAGCCGGGAAGACTTCCGCAAAGAGCTCGAGAGACATGCCCGAGACATGAGGCTCAAGGTGAGCAGACAGGGTGGAGTAGTAGTAGTTAGCAGCATCCACTGTCTTGCCTGGCCTATGGCGTGCTGGGGGGATGAAATGGCAAGAGGGTCTCTTAGAATGGTGATGGAGTGTGAATTGGTGGCTCCTCTGCTTTGTGCTTAGGCTGGTCCCCTAATGGACACGCAGGCAGTACTGCAGTTGTGATTACCTTGGAGTGTATACACTCCTTGGAGCCACAGCTGTGACTGTAGCTTGTTTCCTGCTTTTGTATTTTTGCTTCACTTATCTTGCCTTTTTTTCTCTAATTCCCATTTAATTAGTAGTTCTTCAGCTTTGTGTTTTCTGGTTACTACTAGTATTGTTTTCTGCTTCTGTTACTCTCTTTGTTCTTTTTGTTTGTTTGTTTTTGGCAGATTGGCAAAGGAACAGGGCCACCATCTCCTACCAAGGACAGAAAGAAAGATGTTTCCTCCCCACAAAGAGGTCAGGCCAGTCCTCATCGCCGTAACAGCCGTGGGGACCGACGGTGAGTGGGGCTGCAGCCAGAAGGCCTATCTAGTGCATGTCTGGTTTGTTTGTTTTGACAGACTCTCCCTTGCTCTTTTTTGTGGTTTTTTTTTTTTTTTTTTTTTTTAATCCTTCTGATTCCTTACTGGGGTTTTTAATAGCAGAGGACAGCTCTCAGACCTTGTATTAGCATTCCTCCCTGGCTTGTACCATTGTGAGTTTATCACTGCTTGGGTGGCAGTTGTGTGGGTTTTTTTGTTTGGTTGCTTTTGTTTTGTTTTGTTCGTGATGTTTAGGTGGGGAGGAGGGAGGCTGCTTAAATGGGCAGCGATCCTGGAACCTGGTATTTGCCTAGGAGTCTCAATTTTGGTATCTCACAGACTTGTGCCCCAAAGAGATTCCACTCCCTGGTCAGTGGAACTGCTTTCCTCAAAGTGACCTGGGGTACATAGATCCTATTCTTCCTAACTCGTGTTCTCTTTTTGTGGAGATTGCTGGGAGATCTGCTTAAGATTACAAAAAAATTCTGCCTTCAGCCGTGTAGGTTAACTGTGAAGCTTTCCTGTATGCTTCTCTTCTGCTAGCATCTGTATGTGCAGACTTTCCTGACAGGAAAAACAGTTCCTGAATAGTTCTTACCCTTTCTGCTCACAGGCCGTCTGGTGAGAAGAAGCCTGCTGACTCCAAAGCCATGCCAGATCTCAATGGGTACCAAATCCGGGTGTGAAGAGGCTTGTATGCCTGGCTCCACAGAGTTCTTGCTGGCCACAGCTGGGACCTGGATCCACTTGCTGCAGTTCTGACAAAGGGGACAGGGGTGCAGGAATAGAGCAGTGCTGGTCTTACCAGGTACTTTCTAGTGGGCCAGTCCCCGAGCTGGATCCCATGGGTCCCAAAGGGTTCATTTGCCTGTTTCTGGAAGAGGTGTCCATCTTAATTCACTGAAATAAGTATTTTTTTAAATAGAAATAAAAAGATCAGTACGTTTGTGGGAGTGTGCTGCAGGGACGATTGGAAGCAAGTGGGATCAGAGGACTTGTTATCTGTTTTTTGAGTTGACAGCACATAAGCATCTTGTCAACAGTACTCCTTCCCTGTCTGCACAGAAGTCTTGAGCCCATCTAGTGCAGAGGGAGAAGAGATGCTGGAATGGGATGACCCCCACACCTTGTGCAAAAACTCCTGGTTTTGTCATTCTGAAAGTTTGTTTAGCAATGCTCTTGTAAGAGGGCAGAATTTTCTCAGCCCAGTTAACTACTGATCATGTAAGGGCCTCATCTTCATCTAGGGAAATTGTATCATATATTTTTAATCCTATTTCAATACATTTCATTGACTCGGAGGGAGAAGACATTCAGATTATAATCTTCAGCTATTGTGATGCTGAGGAGCTGCTGCAGCATGTCCTTTTTGTGGTGAAGTGGGTCAGGATATGCCCGTGCCACTGCCAGAGGCAGAGACATCCATCATCCCAGCAGTGGAGGTTGGGACTGCCTGGCAGCCTGAACTTTAAGTCATCTCTTCATCAATCTTCTATTAACTTGTAGTGACTGCTAAACTGAAATTCAGTCACTGAAGTATAAGTTTTAAGAGTAAAAACCTAAAGAAGAATTTAATTATCTGAACAAGTTTTACAAGTGTTTTTCCTTTCCACAAAGATCCTGCTTCTCTTTCATTGATGTTAGTGCAAGTTACAGACACCTGCTGGTGGGAAGCCCTGCTCAGTGAGATTGTAGCTGCTTTCCTACCAGCTCAGCATGGAGCTTCCTGAAAGATGTTTCCCATCCCAGTCCTAGAGCTGTACTTGTGTTCTGGCTCCTTGGAGAGCTGCGATATTTAATAGCACCACTTAAGCAAGCCTTTCTCAAAGAGTCAGGCTGGACCTCTGCCTGATTATAGCTTTGACTGGAGTGTTTTACTACTGATTAAGCTGTGTTATGCTTGTCAGAAATCTGGAGTGTTGTCAGGTCTCTCTTTGAGGCCTAAGACATGGGAGCTGGAGTCACCAGAAATCAGAACAGCGTGGATACAGTGGATACACTGATACGGGGATGGAAGACTTGAGCCTGGGAGTTGCAGTGTCCTGGAAAGAAACAGATCCGTCTTACAACAGAACTGACAAGGAGCTAAACTTTCCGAAGTACTAAGTATATAATTTTCTTAGAACTGGGCTTATGCTTTCCTGTGGACTCATCAGAAACATGGTGGAGCTCAGCTCCACCAGGATTTTGTTTTTGCCGGATAGTTGTGCTACACTCATAAGCAGTGCTATTTTGGTGGCAGAGAATGGGCTCTTATCTCTAAACAAATCAGCTCTTCTGCCAAGTTAAAGTAGTGTTAATCCTCAAAGCACCACCCACAAGCGATTTAACTCAGGCCTTACAGGTTCCTAATTGTACATCCTTAACTGTGATGTAACTCACCAGGAGCTATATCCATACCATACAGTCTGTCTTTCTGAGCTCTCTTAGTTGTCTGTACTTTTCTGCTATACTTTGTCCAGGGGGACAGTACATAGGGTGGTGGCATAACCTGCTGCTGACTCAAGATAAGGTTATTGCAGAAGATACTTGTTTCCATACTGAAGTACATTTGTCCCCTCCCTCGCATTCCAGCTATATGCAACAATTTGAAATTAGATGGCAGTAGCAAGACAAGCAGCCAGTTGAATCCATCCTCTGATCAATTCTGTGTCTGTAAATACATATATACAAAGCATATGTAGTGTCTGAGTACTAACAATCATGTTAGCTGTAAAGGTACCAAGGCTAACTGTAAATAATATGGATCATTTGGAAGCCAAAAACTGCCTTTGCTTACTGTTTGCTATGCAACAGACTGAAAGTTCAGGTGCCACTGTGAATTATATAATAAACAAAAGCAGCAGACAGTAAAGGAGACTGAATGTTGGGTTTATTACAGTGGAAGAAATCCAGGAAAAAAACCTGTAAGTCACAAAAACCTAGGATGTGTCCACACCATGACTTCAGATGGCAAGGTAGTTTACTCGGAGAAACTGGAAAGCTCTTGAGAATAATTAGTAATTTCATAAAGAGCACATTTAATAGCTGGAGAGACCTGAGCTTTTTTTAGCTGGAGAGAAGGGGAAGTGCATCGGGTGGGAGAAAACTTCAGAAAAGATGTAGTTAGTGAAGGGGTCAGCTGCATGCTAATGATGTTTTCTTAAGAGCAGGGCAAAAGGGATGCTAAGCAGTGTTAGATCACCAGGGCAGAATGGCTAAAAACAAAACGCTTTGTTTGACCCATTAATTAAGCACTTTCCTGCAGGATGTAACTGAGGCCAATAGTTTATAAAACCAAGGAAGTGGATGTTTAAAGAATGAATGACAGGTAGAGTTCAAGGTCTCTTAATCCTCATCCTTGAAAGCACTCACCAGCTGTAGCCAGAGACAATATCCTCTTTTGAGATTTAGTTGCACAATTATGTACATTAGGAGTCATTTAATTCTCACGTTATCTAGTATCAACAGCTCCTTAAGATGTGACACAGGAACTGACACTAGGGTTGCTATTTCAAGCCACCTTCTACGTTTCTCGTGTGGAAGAAGTCCTGCCCTTTGCTGTCTCTGTATCTCCAACAGAGAGCACAAAGAAATTGAAAATGACTAATTTTCCCCTTTTTTCTTGTTCCCCACTGTCTCTATTACAAGATGAATCAAATCAATACAAAGCTTAGCTTCCTTGCTAACAAGACAGCCACCCCCTCTGACACAGAGGATTAGTGCAATCCAGACTTATGCCCCAAGAAACTTGAGGAGTACAATGAAAAATGAACACTGCGTCTGCATTTCAGCTCCCTCATCCAGCTACTCTGGCTTCTGGTCTATCTGCCTTTATCTGTTAAAAAAAAAAAAAGGCTAGAGCTGAGTCTTTCTCACTTCTGTAGTCTTTGGAGCTGCAGAGAAGGAACGAAAATAAGGAAGTAGGGTGTAAATTGTACTCCTTAGTGCCTGCTGAATAAAAAACATGGCTCTTGAGGAGTCCTGTTATTTAATGTTAAAGATTAACATGATTGCTCATGTAGCTCTGGGGTATAAATTTTCACCATTCAGTAGGTCCCCTCTGATGTCTGTTCTGCATACAAGCCCTCCTGAACCCTGTGGAAGGGAACTGCCTCCAATACACTGAGACTGGACAGATACTTCCTATGTTGTATGTGAAGTCCACGTCAGCTTTGAAAGATTTGGAACGAATGCTGACCTACTACTAGCAAAACTATCTTAAATACAATGCAAACCTTGAAATAAGGAGTTCTTTGTATTTTTGTGTAGAGAAGTCCCTTTGACAGCTGGCCAATTGCAAATTCTTTCCATGGATAAAAGCATCAGTGAGCAAAACCAAGAACTTTCTGCCATATCACTCTGATATCATCATATACTGAGAAGTGGGATCAAGTCTTTATCAGTCTGTGACACACTGGCCTTTGTTTTTTTGTTGTTGTTGTTTGCTGTGTTTTTTGTTTTTTTTAACTTTTTAAATGTGATAAGCTGAACAAGTCTTTAGGAACTTAAGATATGTTAGCAAGTGTTTTAGCTGGGAGTGGAGTGTTTTTATTCAGTTGACTATGACTATTTTACCTGTGTGCCACTGTATGGGTCAGTACAAAGTATGCTTGGATGCCTAGCGGAATAAATGACTCCAGAACTGCGGTGGAAACATAGTTTGTGATCATACAGTAGCTGTGTTGCTGTTATCAGATGTTTAACTTGGGGGGGAGGGGGTTAATTATTTTTTAAGTATTCCAGGTGAAAGCCTTAATCAGGTGCCTACTTCTTAAAGTGGGCTCATACAATGTTGTATAGACTGAAACATATCTGTCCTTAAAACTGCAGTTTAAGAAACCATAAAAAACAGAAGAATCCTACTGTTGCCGAAGGGCAAGTCTGGATCAGATGCGCTTTACCCTGCTCAAGTGGTTCTGAAGAATTGCTTCAGGCAGCTGGTTGCTTTAACCACTTGCTTCTTCTACATTAAGTATTGAAAGTGGGGTCCTGATAATCAGGTGCTAAATATAAGCAGCACGGACCTGTGTCCCACGTGTACCGTGCAAGTCTGGCTGGAATAATACCGTGTATTCTGGTTGTTCTGCACTGCTGTCCTGTTAATATTAAGATCTGTATTATGGAGTTAGAATTTGGTTCCGTAGGTTCAGTTATTATCCCAGCTTGGTTTTGCTCTACCGGGGCAAGGTAGACATGGTTCCTCTACAGCTAAGCTGAACTCCTAAGGGAACTGAATATTTTTTGTCTGTTTTCCAAGCAGGTGTTTACTTGTATCACAAGCACTCTCCTTCAGTGGTGCCCTGGCCCCGTCTGCTCAAAAGCAACTCAATTAGGCCAAGAAAGCTACTGAATCCCCCATGATCTCTGCAGAGCAGAGAGTCTCCCTCCAGGTCAGGGTTGAGATGGTGCTAGTGGGGCCACAGTGGTCCCCCTTCCATGCACATCACTATTCTACTCTAGCACTGATAGGGTGCTCCAAAACCATTTACATCTCTATCACTGGTACAGCTCTAATTAAAAAATGGAAGGTTTCTTTCTTTAAGAATCATATCATGTGTGTCTTTTTGTAATTAATTGGTGTAGTTCTGTGTCTTTATGTAGCCAGCACAGAACTCTTATTTAGAGTTAGTTCTTTCTGCACTTCCCATAGCCCTCATGTTGATACTTCTTCCTGCTTCCTTTGACACTTAAACAATAAAACTGCCTCTGCACTGCTCTCAGCTTGTGCAGAGATAACAAGATGTCTGTGGTCTGTGCTGTCTTTTTTTCTGATTTAAACTTCCTCTTTGTCAGTTAGTTGAGAAGTCAAAAGCACAACCTTGAGTGATGGTATCAGACAAATTAAGTACAGATGTCACACGCTTCTGCATGGAAAAAAAAGACAGAAGGACCTTCATTCTCCATCAAGCATCTGAAGGGTAAGTATGTTTGTATACAAAGGCAGCTGCCAGACGGTAAGAAGTCTTTACATGGCTATGTGGAAAAAGCAAAAACTCGTATTTTCCTCCTGACCTGCCATCTGCAAGGTTAGACAGATAAAAGTTAGCGGATGAGGCAGGAGAAATTTCAGTCTTGAATCAGTATTCTGAGGGTTAACACAAGCCTCTGCTTGCACTGTTTTACTCTTCAACATAGGATCAAACTTCCCTTCCTGGCCAGGAAAGCAATGCTGTTTAAGCGCTGTAGTTTAGTGGCCTTCAAGACTGATGACCTCACCAGGGCTTCTCAGACAAATTCTGGGTTAATAAAGGACAGTCAGCTGCAACATTCAGTGCATTTCCCCAGCAAGTGGGATCCAGCTTTATTCAGGCTTTCATCTTTCAGGTGAAACATACCCCTTCTGTAGGGAAATGAGCAGTAAGGATGCAGGCAAGCAAGCTTACAGTAGCTGCAACTGCAGTAGAAAGCAATAAACTTCCCCTACCCTGTCACTCTGAAGTATGGCACACGCAGTAGTCTTTCTTAGCTAAGTTAATTATACAAACAGTTTCTGTCTCAAGGGGAAGTAGTTGCACAGTACCTAGTAGGTGGTATGAATGGACAAGAGAAAGTAATCACATCGTAAGAACTTATAGTCTGTGTCTAAGCCAGACTGTAGTAACAGACTTCAGTGGCAGCAGAAAGGTTCTTGCTCTGTGCTCCGTTACTGATCTTTAAACATTTAATAACAGCAAAGAGTAAACTTCTGTAAACCTCTACTTCAAATGCTCCTTTGAGAATACTCTGTCTCACATCTTAAAGATTTCACCAAAAGTGGGGTAACCCCAGCAAGGTTAACCTGACCCACGTGTCTGTAGGGGTAGAAAAGGCAGAAGAGTGACTGGGCTGAAGCTGAGAGGAAAATGTTCTGCTGGTTCTTAGATCAGGATATCCCCTGATATAGATAGCTCCTGGAATTCTAGGTTTCTAATTCAGAGATTATACTGCTTAGACAGCAGTGAAAAACCTTCGTTGGCAAAAAGCAGTTAAAAGCATTAATCAAATCAAATGAAAAAGGTAAAACACTGCCACCAAAAAGCACTGTCCTCTACTATGCTGAGAAGCCCAAGACTGCAAAACGTAAGGACCTTGTGTGCACAGAAGCATGCAGAGATCCATGGCAAAGCAGGAATAAGCCCAGAAGGACCACACATACAGGGACTGCAGGACTACGAGAAGGCGTATTACATCCTTCAGCTAGCAGGCCATTAGAAACTTCAGTCAATTCAGTTCAGTTGGATTTCCTGATTTGTATTTTCATTTTGGCAGTGACTTCCATCCATCCTAATTCCAATACATCATCGACACCCACTTTATTTTATTTTATTTGTGGGCTGGAGAAGAGGGAGAATACTGCATTCAAATCCCAGTTCAGGAGCAGCTCCTGAAAGCGGTCAGAAAATGAACAAACTTCAGACTGCTGGAGAAGGCAGCAGACTGCCAATGTAGACTTAAAAAAATAAAAGAAAAAAAGTAAAAAAAAAAAAACCAACAAAACAACACGGCTTGATGCTTTCTTTTTTGTGTGTAAAAGCAGAGACTGGATGGAACAAATGCATCTTTTGTTCTACTGCATGCCAGCTTCTAGCTCAGTTTTTTTGCTGGTTGCCACCTCAGCGCCTTGAAAGTTGCTGTGTTTGTCTAACCACAGTTAAGAAAAATTTTCCAGCTCCACAATACAGTGTTCCTATTCCCTTAGAGCACAAGAATGTGCAGGCTAGATGTGAAGTAAACAAACAAAAAGAGCTTCAAGACTAGAATGATGTTTTCAGTGGCAAGTGGCAGATTGCTTGCCTTAGCAGGAGAGCCAAGCTCATACAACTGACAAAAGCAAGGAACTTGAAGAACGCAGGCTGTTCAGTCACCTATCTGTTCTTGTTACAGATGGTGAGTTCTCTACAGAAACTCAGTATCAGTCTTCAAGACATCATGCAGTAAACGGCGGCAATCATCTCCCTTGTGCATCCCAGTGACAGGACTATGAAAAACACCACGAGCCAGGCAGGTACAGTGATGTAAGGAGGCGTCCACAAACAGCAGTTCAATTAACTTGCACACCGGGAAGCCTAATGAAAGGACTGGGATTTGGATGAACGCTGGCTGTTTGCAAAGTCCCAACAGTACATACAGTAAACGTTCATTAGTGAGATGGTAAAAACTGGGAGGAGAAACTGTACTCCAGCAGAGCCCTGATCTGCAAGGTGCTATAAGAACATCACTCAAAATCAGTAGGGGCACAAAGCATGCCTTGATCTGTCTTTAAAAGAGCTTCTCCGAGGCACTCATCTTTTCTCAGGTCCTCTAACAGACTCTTTAAAGGAGAGGAATGAAGGTCCTCTGTTTTCCTGCGCCTTACAAAGGAGGTTGCATACAGGGCACTAACAGTAAATCTTGATTTTTTTTTTAATTTTACAAGAGTTACTCCTACCTAAGCGCTGTTTTCAGAGTTCCCACTCCTCCCACTGAACTCCTCAGAGATAGGAGGTAAGGAAGCCACTTTACAGCTTGACACTATTAAAATACTGAGTTTTCAATATGACTTAGCCCTAAATAATTCTCCCAAAGCTTGTAAGTGAAAAAATACAGCTGCAGAAAAATAAACAACAGTAACTTTAAAAGATAATTGGATCTTACATCCAATGTCATGGGAAAACAGCTGTTGGAAAGATACCTCATAAGAAAAAGATGCAGAAAAAGAAGACCTCAGGCAGCAGCCAAGGTTCTTTTTTTGACAAAAGGACAGAAATTAGAGCAATTATATGTTTATTACTCCTCCTATCCCATATATTTTGGAAAAACTGACTACAAAGGGCATCTTCCCAATGTGATGAACTTGAGACTGAGAAAGGGAAGAAGTCCAACTTCTGTCTAAATGGCATAATTAAATACAGCCTAGCAGCTGTGGTGCATTCTAAGCTGTCGTCAAATCTGTGTTTGCCTCTACAGCTGCATGTTTCTTAGCAGCTTAGGACATAACAGGATATTTATGCACACTGACAGTGATCTCTGGCATCCCTTTCCATAATAACCGATCTCCCTGAGCTCTACATCACTACCGCAAAGGCAATATAGGAGGACCACTTCCCTCTTCTGGCTACAGCAGGTGTTCCTGTTCCACTTTCACAACCATTTACAGGCTTCTCTGGAACTATGTAAATGACAACTAGTTACACTTTTCAGTCAAGAAACAGTGTTAACTGCTACATCTGGAATCTTAATTCTGCTTCCCACCACAAGTTGCTGATTACCAGAGTCCCCTGTTATATCACTACATGACATTCTCAAAGCATCAGAGAGTGCATTGTTTTCCCCTACAACAATGTAATAGTTGCTGTGTGAGTGGCAGGGACTATTTCCATCCATCCCATCTACAAACTTTCTCTACAGCTTCCAACAGCCAGGGGCATACAAAGGTCTCCAGATCCGTTTGATGTTAACTCTGAATTGCTCTAGAACAGGAATTTTTCTTTCCTGAAACAGGTCAAGTCTGTAGGGGTCTACACCAGAGCTTCAGGAATAGTGATCAAAACAACCGCAGCAATCAACTATTTAAACTGCATTTCTGAAACAGTTTCATCCGTGAATGCCCAAGAAAAACAAGAGAGCCATGGCTTTGGGAGCTGCAGGACTCTGGGAGCCTTCTAACCTTCAGAGAGAAGCAGATCTGTGGGCACTGTCCAGGGGTTTCTTAGCACTTGACTCCATATCAACAGTGTTTAGCAAATTAAGTATTCCAAGTCCTTACCATACAGTTCCACGTCTACTGAAAATCGAAGTGTTAGACTGACCTGTGAAACAGATTTCCCAGCAAAACATAGCTGGAACTTAAACCTCCCTGAGAGATGTGTTCATGCAAGTTACCCAAAAGAAAACTCTTTGGTTTAAACAAAACGGAAGAAGTACTTGTGATGTTCAAGCTCAGCTACATCACAGAAGTGGCAAAGTGCCTGGGCTATCAGCTCACCTGGCTGCGTACCGCACAGCTTCAGGGTCTGAGTGGAAGGTGGCAGAGGGTCACACACACACACACACACACACACACACACACACACACATCAGCAGGACATATCACAGTGTTTTTTGTTTTGCTTTGGGTCGGTTGTTTTTAAACATTCAACGTCTCAAGTTTTCCTTTACAAGGTTACCATCTGGAGGGAGTTATCTGCAACCAGACGGCTACATGGCAACCCACAAACAGCCTGGGAGAAAAGTAAAGCTCTCAGTTGCACAGATTTCTCTTTTCTCTCCCCCTTGCACAAATAAAACCGATTATAAAACCAATTATAAAATCAGAGTTAGAGTACTTGAAGACATTAGAGCAACTCTCAGAAAAAAACAACCACAGAAATACACAGCTTGGCATCCCTCCCCAGTTACAAACACCAGCACCATACCAGAACCATTACCTTTGAAATTTACGGTGAGCAAAGCAGCAGGCTTGTTTACCTCCAGATTCCTGTTCACTTATGAAGACTCTTGCACATATTATCCAAGCCGGGGTAGCAAAAGCCATCCACACATCACCAGGTAAATACAACACCATGTAGCAGGGGTCAGAAGGGGACACACAATTCTTAGAAATTGTATGGGGTCGGAACAGAGCGCACACCCCATGTCTTCTGAACAGCTCACAGAAATAAGCTGTAACGGATCAACAGTATTTGATTTCTTGGAAAGAGGGGGACAGTTCCTGAACCCATTTTGCAAGATAAACCCTGATGCCAAATGGACCTCTGCGATGTGAAGACATGATAGGAAACAACATCTGAACACACTTTTCCCCCCTCCCTTCATCCTTCATTACTACTATCTTGTGTAGCTAATTTGTGTTCTCCCCTTTCACATCCCAGCCAGCAAAGCCTTGCTGAGCATCTCCTCAAAAGGTTCAGCTGCCAGGAGCACAAGGTGCTGCAGTTACTTTGTGTTTTTCATTAAATTAGAAAAAATTTATTTTTCAATAAAGAAAGTTAACATTTAAAATATGCAAATTGCCCAGGATAACACAGAAAGAGCAAACAATATTTCAAGTCTTTTCGTACCCTCTCAAAAACCTGAGGCAGGACAAGACCTTTGTGCCCTGTTTGCAAACAGAAGGTCGGAAACATTTGTCCAATGTTGCTCTCCTTTCTAATAGCAGACCTGAGCACCAAAACTCAGGCTAAAACAAGGCAATCTGCCTCAGGACCAGGTGCAATTGGTTTTTTTTTGGTACTGTACAAGCTGAGAAAAGTACACCAAGAGGACACTGAGAGACTGACAGTGCTGCCTTCAAGGAAACAGCCTTCCCCTCCCTCCCAGCATGTGTTCAGAAACAAGAGCCAGTCCTATGGATTCTACCTACCTAAGCATAGCTAGCTCCAGAAAGCCTATAGCCTGGCCCAGCAGGGTGCTACTGGTCAGCTGTCTGTCCCGTGAGAGGTAAAACGGAATTGAGAGGACACAGAAGAAGGGTAGGGGCAGTGAGAATACCTTCAACTGTTCTGTTTGATGTTTCTGCTTCCTCTAACGCATTTCCAATTTTTCCTCTCTCTTTTGAGAGCCTCCAGAGACACAGGCTTTGGGGTTGTCATGCCTTAACAGACAATTTTCTTCACCTGATATTCACTGGAATGATCTTGCTGAAACTACTCAACTACACAAGCTCTTCTGCCAGCAACACAGCCCTTACCATTATTAAGAAAAACCCATTTCTAAGCAGTTAGCAGAACCACTCTCAAAAGCAACACCACGTTTCTAAAGACCACGCTTCATGAACTATCACTCGGAAATTAAAAGAAACATCATTTTGGTGTATAAATGCCCTGCTGCTTGGTAGCCAGAAGCAGACAGCAGTCCATCCATATTTCCCAGGTCCTTGAAGATCTTACCAAGGGACAAATAAATATGGGAGCAAGGTTGGTTCCTGCAGCACTAAACATCTGCGAAATTAAGCTGTGGAACAAGGACCCCTTTAGGAGATGATAATGCCTGAATACAACTGTGCTGCAACACAGGTCTGCAGAGACCTGCAGAATACCAACAGAAAGGGCTCCAACTTTCTCATCCCTACTTTTTACGAGGGCGTAAGGGCAGAAAGGGATTCTTTGGGCATGTCAAATAAAAGAGTTTTTTCTTGCAAGCTGGCTGTACATCCAGAGTCTCAAACTGCTATATCCAGAATATATTTTCTTTAGGAAAAGGGGAACCAACACTAACCCTCTCTGAGGCTGGAGATCTCCAAGCCAAAGCTAGCCAGCAGGCAGAGATGATCAGACGAACAAAACGGGTTTGGTAAGCCATTTGCCAGCAACAGGATGTCTTCAGAGAGAAGGGAAAGGCGGCCAAGCAGCTTTAGGACTCCATCTTGGTACAGCCTGCGATCTGACAAAGTGGAAGGAAACATCAGCTGTAGACTAATGTTGTGTATTAACTCTTAGACTCACAGAGGGATGCTTGCCAGTGGTTTCCAATCCTTTCCCTGATGAAGAAAGACAACCTGCACAAACACTGCATGCGCTCATGAGCCTGGATATGAAAGCAGTGAGCATTCTATAACACTGCAGTTCAATGGTTTCATATGTTTGCAGGCATAGAAATCCAGCATATGCTGAATTCACCAGGTAGCTGTTTAAAGTGGAATGAATGGAACTTCCTGTAAGTCCTAAAGATAGTTTCAAATTCCCCATTGAGGAGGAACTAATCTCTTAGTTCCTAACCTTTTCTCCAAAGTTAATCCTGATGTGGTCCAAAACCAGCTCCAAGGCAGTGCCTGGATGCATTTACATGCAGTCTTCCATCAACCTAACTCCCATTTCAGGTAGTAGAGAGGTGCTGTCATTTTAACAAGAGTCAACTCCTTCAAAAGACAGTGTGTGGTCTCAGTCAGACCTTAAGTCCAAGCCCTGAACTTAGGACTCGGTACTGCTTATTGCCAGGAGCACAAATAGCTAGACAAAGGAAGAAGAATGCATTCTTCTCTGGCTTCCTCAGAAGTCTACGTGAATCTCATCTGAGAGCAGCTTCAGTTTTAACACAGTGAAGACAAACACTGTGCTCAGGTATCTTGAGAAGACACGCTGCTTCTACTTTGTGTATCACTTCAGTCAAAGTTACCACGTAGATCTACCCCAGATTAACAAAATGCTCTGTCCAGCACATAGCTATGCTGTGTTACACTCATAGCCCTCTTCCAACACCACAGGGACAACCCCTGCACTGGCACACTCACCCCCTCTGTTTCCATTCATCACAGGCTCTGCTGAGTAGAAGATATAATCAACGGTGGCACCGAGCCCCATGGGCATGGTTGTGACCTCAGGGCGTCCCCTCTGTGGCAGGAAATGGCTGTAGACAGAGGTCAGGTTGAGGCCGTGCTGGATGATGCCTGCAGACCTGCAAGTGAACAGCCAGGATTTACCATGAAAGGAAAGAGGATGATGCAGCATTCAGCGCTGCAGCCACAGCTGAAGCTGGAAGTTCCCATGTTGATGACACGGGTGAAGTTGAAAGTTCCCTTACTGATTCAAGTCTCCAAACTATTTCTGAATTTGCAAAGATGTACAGAAAGACAGAATTATTTACTCCACTCGTACAAAGCAGACCACAAGCTTATCTCATATCCAATACAGGGTCCTGTCTACCCCTTTCATTCTTGACCTCATCAACCCAATGCTGCCAGAATATCACCTAGTTGCTGGGACCTGGGTGGACCCTCACAATTCTTTCAGTCTTTTCAGAGCTGCAGGAAGTGAAATGGCAGGCCACAGAAAGTGCATCATATTACCTTGGGATGAACATCTGGAGATCAGGGTCATTCACTGGAGCAGCGTGCTTGGGCCAGTATGGAGGGGGGTCTGCAAAGGAGCAGAGAGATTTCAGACACACCTACACAGACACTGGAACAGGCTGCTTATTCCAAGTCTGAAAAATTTCTCCTGAGACAAAATAAATCCTTTTGCCCAAGAAGAACAGATAACTTTCAGTCAAGGCCATGCAAAAGAAAAATGTTCAAAGGAAACCCCAGCTCTAAGACTCACAGAAACTGAGAGCAGATCACTATAGCCACATTCTGTCCTAATAAGGACGTGTCATCGAAGCATTTTATACTATCAAAACCCAAGGTGATTCTACCTATAGTCTTGAAGAAAGTTCATTTGCCTTACATAAAGAGTCACTTAAAAGGCAGAATAGAAACTGAGAGAGCAAAATCAGTTATGCAACAAAGCCCAGGTGTATACTGGGCACTGGATGATGACATCCAGAGTCATCAATGTTGCAGTCATTGTGATGTTATGGTCTTCAAATTTATTCTCCTGCAACAAAAATCTTAAATTGGAGGGGAAAAAAAAGTCTTTATTAGTAGTCTCCAGAAGAGTCTGAAACCCAGTGTGCAGAAACACTGTCAGTGCTGCAGTAAGACTATGCTCTGAGACCTCATGGAATCCATTCATAATCACACAGCCACAGAACACTATTCTTCTGTCCTCCCCTTTTTGTACCAGGTATTACCTCCAACTGTTTTTCATCACAATACATCTAGGAGAGTCATGAGCTGAAAACTACCCCCATTAATACCTGGTTTAGCATCTGTCACACCTTCCAAGAAGACCAGCTCCTGTGGTCGTTCACAGGCAATATCACAGAAATGGAACTGGAGCAGGAAGTCTCGGCTGTATTTACGTCTGTCTGCAGAAAGAAACACAATTTCAATAAATAATAAAATAAAATATCTGCAGCAAAGTCACATTTATAGCAAGTTTCATACCAAGTACCCTTACACCATGAGAACGGGAACCACTTAATAAACTTAGCATAGCAGTAACTGTGCTCTGTTCTACTCCTTTAGCCAATGCATCCATCATGGTCAGCACCTGACGAGACAAATTAAGAATGTTCCCTCTGAAGCACTATAAGTTCAAGGGATTTGTAAGCAGATCAGAGAGCTTTCAACTCAAGGAAACTCACGTCTGCCTAAAAAGAAAGAATGGTTCTGCAAATCAGGTTGAATACACATTTTATATTCAAGCTTACAATAAAAACTATTTAGCGTGGCCTCCTTTTTTATAATCTGCTTTAGAAATAGTAGAGAACAATTACTGTGGGTAATTATAATAGTGTGCAATTAAAGTGGATTCTTGGCATTTTCTAATACTGGTATGCAAACGCTACCCAAAATGGCTCTTACAAACACCTGCAGTTGAAAGCTGTGGATGCTGAATGCTGTTTACAATTGCACGAAAGCTTAGGCCTGGGAATACAAAAGCTATGTAGAGCAATGGTCACTTGGAATACTCAGCTGCTGACTAGAGAAATATGACTGCAGATACTGCAGGTTAAAACCGCATTTAATTCAAGTACCAAGGAAAATGATAGAATAACAGAACTGCTGCTGACTGCCTCATATAACATACGTGTTGGTTACTCGGAGAGATAGCAAGGCCCACAGACTCTCCGTCCACAGCAAGCTCATATACTCAGTGCACATTAGAGCTCACCCTGTTTCTTTGGCTGGCAAACAGTAACGTACTGGCAGTTGTCTGTTATACCCAGTGAGCTTGGCCACAGGGGGGACAGCAGCTTCCGAGAACGCAGCTGCTGGGAAAGGTCTTCCTGACCAGACACCTGCAAGGAGGCAAGAATCAGGAGAGGAAATGTCAGTAACTGTTACCATTGGTCTGGCTCAAAAGAAACAAACAAAAAAGCAGTATTGGAAGCAACATGAACACATGCATCTGCTGCTTTCCTCAGCACTGCTGGAGGCGCTGGGGACAAGTCCTGAATAATTAACTTAATAGTGGGACTCTTTCTTGAAAGAGGAAGAATACAGCCATGCTTTTCTTCAGCAGCACGCAGTAAAGAGCCACCCAATCCCCGTTCTGCCTGACACCCACCTTCCAGGCTGGCATTCCCTGGTAGGAAAGTTGACCGTTGCGGATGAATTTGTAAAGCGGAGAGTCAGGTACAGAGTTCAGGTCACCACACAAGATGACAGGATAGTAGTGACCTTCAGCAGTTTTTGCGATCTTGTCAATCTCTGCTAGGAGCAAGGCCATCTGGGCAAGTTTGATATCTCCCCGCCGGGGATTGAACAACACGTGTGTGTTGGCGACGCACAAAGGACTGACTGCCTTCAGATCGAGAGCCTCTGGGAGCAGGGGCTGCAGCAAAAGCACCAAACCCACATTATCCCGATTGAGGACATCGAGGCCAGGTCGGAAATACTCTATGGGGCTGACGGTGATGAGTTGGAATCTGCTTTGCTTATAGCACACTGCGCAGCCATCAGTCTTTCTCCCAGTCCTCCGTTTATAGAAGCAAGCGAAGCCTGAAAAGAAACCATCCCCCATTAAACAGCAAATCTGGCTGCTACCTCAGGCTCTCTTTCCATTCAAGTTCAGCAAGTTAGCAGAGCAGACTTGTAGAAGAGGTACCCGCTATATTTTGAAGGAATGCAATTCAATCCAGCAGCCTGTCTAGATAGATTATTTTCTCCAACCCCTATGCATTTCTATTGTGCTAATTTTCAGTCCGTGTTCTACAACAGATCTAGGCTCTACCTACAGAAAAATCAGTCATCATCTGCCAGTAAGCAACCCTACTTGTAAAGAACTGGTTGCTTAGTAACATAGAGCATATTTTATCCCCTACCAGCATTCCTTAAGGTCTCAGCTCCCTCTAGCAATATGCAATGTACGTAAGAGAAGACTCACTGTTTGGAAAGCATGGATTCCAACCTTTCTTCCTTCAGGTGCAATGCTTTCTACTCTACAGTTACTCCCTTTATAAAGACCTGGGTGCGGCATTATACCAAACTGTGTCCCAGTAATCACTGTCTATCATTTACAGTCCTATGTCTTTTCCCTCCCCTTGTCCTTCCAGGACCCTTGCAGATTTGTTACTCTGACCTCAAACTGAAAGACCAGTTACAAATGAAAGGGAGCAGCAGGTGGTTCAGAAGTAAGGTCAGCAGCTCAAACAAAAAGGAAGAGTTCTTTCAAGACTGGATGCTCTGAAGACATTAAACAGGAAGCACTGCTTGGCCAGTCCCATGAGCTGGAAATACACACATAAAAGCAGGACATACCCATTTTCACAAATGCTGGTTCTAGCTGCTCCCTGTAATGGTTCTCTTGCACCTCCTGCAGACACAGAACCTGGAAGGAAGTCAGAGACCTCACTTGCTCCAACAGTATTTGCCAGTTACCTTGTTTCAAGGAAGGAAGAAAGTGCAAAAGTATACTTGCATACTAACCCTGCAATAGAAAGGCCACAATTGCAACTCTGTCCCATAATTCCCATCTAGAGAGTGATAACTTTCTGGGTCACATTAGCTTATCATTCAGTTATCAGGCAAAGTCCCTTCATCATGCAAAGAGGGCTCAAGGAATAGAGAAAGTCATGAAGCTCTCTTTTATGTGGGACTCATCTTCTGTGCTGCTTTATAAACCTAACCCTTCCCCCCAAAAAACAATGCCTCCTCTTCCTCCACTTCTGCTGTTCATAAAGTTAACCTGTCACCTAAGTATTACTAGATGCTACAAAAAACAGTCAAAACAAGATAGGCAGCAAAACTGTATACGCAAAGCCTCATACAGTCTCAGAGGGATCAGCACTCAGCTACCAAGTAGGCAGCATCTTCCTAGGACTTTTCCCATCCTTAAAAAAACAAAACAAAACAAAACAAAATAAAATAAAATAAAATAAAAAGAAAACAACACAAGAATGACCACAATGCAATTAGAGCAAACAAAAAATTCAAATTCTGGTGATACTATCATGGAGGGGGCTTAAGTCATACTCACATCAGGATCCCAATGTTGGATCTCCTGCAAAATATTTGGAAGGCGGTAGTCCCAGCTCAGGATGTCTGGATGACAGTGCAGGTAAAGACCATGGCCCTGTTCCACCAGGTCCTGGGCAAGGATGTTGTAAGACATGACACGAAATTCAAAGAGAGGATTTTTTTTTGAGCCTAGATCTAGCTCACAAGGCTGGACAGAAAGATCCTCCCAGTCTCTCCACAGAATCTCTATAAAGAAAAAATAAAAATAAAAAGCCAAATGACAGCCACTCTGGGTACCCTCCAGATCCCTTTGTTTCTCTGGGATGCAGAATATCGATGTCATTCCCTAAGCTTGGGTACTTGAGCCTCTAGCCTAACTCTCATCCATCCTGGGTTTTGGATGCTTTATTTGGATTACTTTGGTTAGGTGACACCGAAGATGAGGTAACAGAAGACCAGAGTTGAGCATAGAGAAAAACTCAGCAAGCTTTCAGGCACTTTCTATACTTCCCAGGCACAGCTTCTGAGAAATAATGTATCAATATCCAGACAGAAATAATGTATCAATATCCAGACAGCCTAATCGCACAGAGACTTCTAGCCGTGATCAGCTGTGAGCTGTCTTCAGCTCACTTCCTGGCTTTCACTAGCAGATCTTGTCAATTCCGTATCTTCTGATACAATCAACGTCCCCCTGATAGTGAGCCCAGGCTTACCGCCCTCAACCAGAAACAAAAACAATACAATACAAATTCCTAACATTAGATCCAGAGCTGTTGTCACTGACCATGGTAGGGTACCTCTGCTGGGAGAGGACAAAATTGCACAGCATCCTGAGCAGGCCAGGCAGGGGGCTCTGTCGGCACCATGTCTGTGCCACCTGCTAAACTCCACGCCAGCACCGCTGGGTCTTCATTCAGCCCTTCTCTATTGATAGTGGCACAGTCAGCTGTCTGGAGATCTGCCTGTGGCACCACAGCTGCCCAAGGTGCGCTGCCTACTACAGCCACTGTTTCTTCCACCGGGAATTTTTCCAGTTTAGTCACTGCATGATCTTGTGGTTCTGAAGAAGTCAAGGCACATAGCTCCGTGAGCTGCTGACTGGCACACCACACGAATTCTGGAGCTGAATTCAGGTCGCTAAGGCTACTCATCAATAGCTCTGAACCTTCTAACCACGCACTGGTGGCTGTAGCCGATACGTTTCCCGCTACTGGGGCACTCTCACTGGCTGATGAACTCCCTGTTCCTTCCTCCAGACACTGCTGGAGCAGGGCTTCTTGCTCTTCTTGGACCAACTTTCCTCTGGTTGCAGCAAAGATGCCTTCTATCTGGGTGGACGTGCTCTTCGCCAGAAGCACATTCTTTCGACAGGTAAAGAAAGCATCTGCCATTAAAAACAAAAACAAAAACATAATACAGATGAAAATCCTTTCTCATCCACTCTTTTTTGCTGTATATAACCATTTAGTGTAGCAACCCAAACAAATGACTTCTCTGAAGAAAAACAGTTACAATCTGAGTAACTTATTTTGTCTCTTAATGTTAGACCACAGTCCATGACTTGCTTTGTTAGTCAAAGACACTGAAACTGCACAGTGCAACAATGGCTTTACCAACTCTGCTAAGTGCAATTCCAACTCGGGCAGCACCACAGCCAGTCAGCCAAGCTAAAAGGTGCAGCTGAAGTTGCACCTGCTCTCAACTACACATCTGAAGGCATAATCTGTACAAGTTAGATGATGGGGTACATGGGTTAAGAAGCTAAGTTCTTGAAGATGACCACTTAGAGCATGTTTCTTTGCAGAGATTTGGTAAAATGTAGTACTCGGTTAAGATGACTGAAAATGGTTACGTATCACAACAAAGCGCTAGAAAATAAAATCTGTTCTGTAAGTAAGAGATGAAAAATAAAGAAGCAGGGGGACAGACACGATCGATTAAAAGCCTTATTAGAGAGAACATACGTACAGAAGAATTCCTGATAGAATTAATGACCACCTCATGACTGCTATCTGTGACAAAAAAAAAACAACAAAAAAACTAATTCTGCTGTTTGCATAACACTTTTGAATATTAGTGCATAAAGCACAAAATTCTAGGCACTCTTTCTACCTGTATCGACATCAGAGATGATGGTATCCATCTTTTGCTACAAACTGTACACAGATAGCAGTACCTGCTGTTAACTAGGGATTTCTGCCATCTACAAATCACCTTTTTCCTGCTGTACCCTGCAACAGTCAGTCACCCAGAGCAGTAACATACAGGGGTCAGCAATACCTCTGTAGGCTTATACTGCTGGCACCTTCTGTGTCAAAGCTTTTTGCGTGCGTCAGAAACGGGGCACTGAGACCCACCAGCCCTCTCTATACTTCAGCAACGAAGCTCACGGATGTCACAAATACCAGCACAGGACTTTCACACACCGTTACAGACGCGGCTGCCATAATAGCTTATAAGACTGAGTGCCAGGGGAGCAGCCAGTCGCCGTGACCACCCTGCAGCAGTGGCTGCCACAGACGAGAACCGGTTCAGCCAGGACGGCTCTACGCGAGCGCAGCACCGAGGCCTGTGAAGCCACAGCTGGGTCGGGGAAGCCAGGTGAAACCCGCACACAGTCTAGAGCAGGGCTAGCAGGCCTCAGAGCCGGCCGTGTCCAAACGTGTCGGGCAGACCGCAGCGCGGGTCCGAGGCAGCTCAGGGCCCCGTCCCCCGCACCCAGGGTCGCGGAGCTGGGGAAGGGCGTGGCGGGGCCGCGGCCGAGGAGCAGAGGCCACCGAGGCCCTTGCGGCCCGGCCCGGCCACAGCGCAGCGCCCGGGGGGAGGCAACGCCGCTGCGGCCGGAGCGGAGCGGTGCAGAGGGAAGGGAAGGGAAGGGAAGGCCGGGCCCCGCGCGCCCCCCCGGCCGCTCCCCTTGCCCCGCCGCCGCCCGCCCGGGGCCGGGTTACCTCGCAGGGCCCGGAGGAGCCGCACCGCCGGCAGCAGCACGTAGCACAGCACGGTGCCGATCATAGCGCGCCGCCTCCTCCGCCAGCCCGGCCCCAGCGAGGCGACGCGCCGGCCCGGCCCCGCCTCAGCGACGGGCCGACGGCCCGAGCCCCGGCTCCGCGCAGGCACTCACCGCGCCGCGGCCGTCCCCTCGCCCGGCCGACTCGGCCACGGGCCTCGCTGCGCGCCGGGCCGCCCCCGGCAGGTCGGGGCAGGCGTGTGGGATGGCCCCCACGGGGTGGGGCCGGGGCCGGGCTCCCGCGGGGCTGGGCCGGGCAGACGGTTTAGTCCGCAGCACGAGAGGGGTGCTTTCAAACGGAAGTTTGCGCTCTGCTCTCCAGAAGCCTACAGAAGTTGCAGTCTCCTGGGAAAGCGTCACATAAAGTCCATTTTCGTCCCGAGCGGTTCGTAATTGCACTACAGGTGCTGCAGATCTGCAACCACGTTTAGTCAGCGCCATGCAGAGAACGGGCTGTGCGGGCAAACATCGTTGGCAGTAGGTTAAAGCACAGGAGCACGTTCTCCTGTGGTTTGCTCGCAGCATGTTGCAGCTCTGCAAAACCAGTCAATCTCATCAGCTGCGAGCACACCGTGAGCACCTCGTGGCTGTGCAAAGCTCCGCCAAAACCAGACAGTTCCAGGGAAAAAGACCTGTTTGAGCCTATGTTCTTAATATTCTGTTTCATTCTTCGTTTGGCTGTGCACAACACCCAGAGGCAAACATCAAACTGAGCGCCACTGCAGCTCTTTATACCAAATACATATTTTAATGCATCATAGTAATATACAAAATTGTCAAATCTAACTCAGCTGAGCTTGGATGTCCATTAAAATCCCGTTTGTCATCTGGTAGGGAGCATTTCAATCCTTTATCCACACTGCTTATCGCCTCACACCTATTACAGGTTTGTTTCTGCTTCAGGTTAAAAGCTTTTCATATTTTCAGAGTAATGCTTTGTGCCACCTCAGGTGTTTACCCTCCTGTTTGGGAAGGACACCCACCACTCCTCTGAAGGGTGATCTCAGTAACCCTCTTCCAAACTCCCTTAAAGAAGTGCTCTTGCAATTAGGTCAATGGGACTCACATTTTCCCTGCCTCAGCACCAACCAGTGCTGCCAGGCTGTGCCTGGGATGGGTCCTAGCTGTCATTTCAGGTTATCATAGAATCACTAAGGTTGAAAAAGGCCACTAAGATCATTTAGTCCAGCCATCAGCCCACCACCAGCATGCCTACTAAACCGTGTCACACAGTGCCACATCTACACTGTTCATGAACACCGCCAGGGACAGTGAGTCCATCAGCTCCTGAGCAGTCCATTCCAGTGCATCACCACTCTTTCAGAGAATAAATTTTTCCTAATGTCCAACCTGAATCTCCCCTGGCACAATTTGAGGCCATTCCCTCTTGTCCTATCACTGTTACCTGGGCTTCCTTCAGAAAGTTGGAGAGAGTGGTAAGATGATCCCTGAACCTCCCCTCCTCAGACTGAACAGTCCCAGTTCCCTCAGCTGCTCCTCCTGATACTTGTGCTCTTGAGTCCTTAGACAGAACACTTTTCAAGGGGTGAGAAGTACGTACTCAGTATTACTGAGATCAGCACAACACATATCCATGGATAGGACCTGAGCTCATGTTATTACTTATATGTCACAGAGTTATCTCTGTCCCAGAACTGCAGATGTCTGTGGAAAAGTACAGCAGTGGCATGCAGTCTCCCATATCCCACTGCAGTAGGCAAACCTCTGGAAACTGTCAGTGGTGTCTGCCTAAAACAGAGGTTGTTCCCCAGAGCAAGGATCTGCGACAGCAAGGGCTAGTGGCTGGGGAATTTAAAACAAAGCTATTCTTTGAGAGTTCAAAAAGTATCTTCAGGCCCAGCCCATATCAGGATAAGCAGACTGGAATAGAGAAAGAATGTTGGCAAGAACCACAGACAAGCAAGGGTCTGGACTGCCACTGTTGTTTGGCTTATGTTAGGGGAAAATATTTACAAACTTTGGAAACAAAATCAAAGCTGACAGGTCTTCTGCTTTGGGGTCAAACCCTCCACTGCTTTGTGCATCATATTTTGTTTTATAGCCAAATGTAACCCTGCTGTGGCCTCTAATGACTGGACTAGCTGGGAGGTTCATGTTGAACCTAGGGGAAAAAAAATGCTCTAAATATCCTATCCTTCGGGGAATTAACTTTTTCTTCATCTCCACGTAATACATGATATGTAGATCACTCCAAAAGCAATGCCTACATCAGATACAAAGAACTCAGTAACGCTATTTAATAGAGCAAATTCTCAGCTACCAAATACTAATCTTCAACACAGTCACCACCATTAGTCAATTTTGCAGATGAGATTTTTCAGACACTCTTCATTTTGTGATGTGACACCTGCGCATGGCCATCGAGATGGAATGCAGCTTTGTCTTTCACAGTCCTGTTGCTGAAACACATCACCCACTGCCTCACTGTGCTCACATTCACTGCAAATGTTCAGCAAACTTCAATGAACGTCAAAGGGTGGAGAAATTCAATGACAACACCTTTGCTTCTTTCACACTTCCAAGTCAAGACACCATTTTGTCAGACTGCCTCTCTGCTGCCATCTGTCGCACAGCAGCAGCGTGTAACAGAATACTGACTGGGAGGTTCAGCTTCTATTGCCATACTACCAACAGCTGCCTCTGATGTTGTGGGCCAACAAAATAAAATAGGAAGTATTATTCTCAGAGCAGTCCTCATACATAGTGTAGCTTAAATAAACTTCAAAGATTTCTTAGGGTATACATCAGTTCTTCTCAACCCCCATCAGAAATCCTCTTGTGTTACAATTTTGGTTTACAATATTGTGTTACAATAGACCCTTAGGAAAGGTTATGGAGTCTTCAGCATAAATAGCATAAAATAACAAGTGGTGAGCCAAATTTGGCACCACTACTTCTTGGCCAGACAAACGAATACTTGATTTGAGGCCCCATTAAATGCTGGTGTGTTCACAAGCCACACGTTATTGAGGAACTTATGAGCAAATAGACAGTAGAGAAGTCTGAATCTGAGGAAGACTAGGAAGGTTAATACACTCATTTCTTGCTAAGATCCTTTCTGACTGTAAATGCTGCAGTCTGCCTTCCTTGTACAAAGCAGTACGACCTGCAGGACCAACCCAGAGGAAAGGAGAACACTCACCAGAGATCTGGCATCACTCTCTGATATTCCTGGGGGTTCTCACAGACAAAACATCATCTGATCCTGTCCTAGTGTGCTGACAACATCAGAGACCAAACAGCCCTGGTTTCTTGAGAAACATGGAACATGGAGGTTGGATGTGGATGTGAGGTCACAGAAGGGACGAGTGGACAGAATAGAGGGGGGTTGGGGCACTGAGGACTATACAGAGTTCTCCTAACATCCAGCCAGCCCCTGCAAACACAAAGCAGGGTTCTCCTGCTTGTAAGCAGTACAAATCAAGGACGTCAACCTTACAAATAGCACTGTTCCTCTTGGAGCCTCTTAAATTGCAACTAACAGCAGTGCTTTGTGCATACGAATTAGAGAAAACAGCGGGGCCTAAGAGGTGGTTGTAAACACCTCACTGAGGGAAGAGAAAAAGCAAATAAACCTGCAGCTTACTGGTGGTGACAAGAAAACAGCCATGGATGAGGACTCTGAGAAGGACACAGGTGCAGTGCTTAGTTACCTGCAAATAGTCAGAAACAGCCAAATCAGCAAAGTTCAGCAGGGAGCACAGTGGCTGTAGGCAAGTGAAAGGTTTCCCTTCCCTGACCTGGGCCACAGAGATATCATCCTGAGAAGAAATGGGGTGCCAGGGGACCCAGGCTGCTGAGGGCCTGAGATGGCTGCTGCCAGCAGGCTGGTGACAAATCAGCCCAACACCTTGCTTAGAAAATAAAATGCCATCTGTCCAGTACCAGCAGTTATAACTCCTGGCAATTACACCCAGCTCCCCTTCATTCCCCACAGGGGACCTAGTAGCTTAGCACTGTATAAAATGAGATCCTATGTCAACCTTCCCTTGCTAGGAAGAGTGGGCTGGCTTTGAGAGGCAGAACGGTTCTGGGAATGTACTCTACTAAGTAGAGTTGCAGTCTGTTTGTAGCACTTTGGTCTTATTTCCTAGCTTAACATAACTTCTCTCATTAAATTCTACTCTTGTCTGATCTCAGTTGTAGTGGGACGGGATTTGGCTGTTTGTCTGAATTATTTTTAAGGTAATGGTACAAGGAACATAGAAGTGAGGAAGACCTTGGCAGTTTCCTTTCCCACTTAAAGTTCCTTAGCATATATCAATTAGATTACATCCCAGAAGAGAGTGATTCATTAGAATTCTTATCTTACCTGAAGCCCACCACTATAAGCAGTGATTCTATGAAAGATGACTTCGTTCATTTAGTAGTGGGAACCGTGACCTTTTTGTAATGCTAGGCAAAAAAGAAGAAAATTTCCTCTACTCCACAGAGCTTTACCATCCCAGTATAAATTGCTAATGTGGTTTACTAAATACTTGTAAAACACAACAGAGAGAACAACATAAAGCAGTATGTCCAGGGAACAGGCGTTGTTAGCCTAGCATGGGAAGGGTTTTGCCATTATCTCAATACATCCGTTGTAAGTCTCCCATCAAACCATGCTATGAACTCCCCTACACGTTCACGGTTGGTAGAAGCTGTGCCTGAAGAAGGCTGATGAGAAAGCTGTGCCTGCAGCCCCAATACCTCAAAAAAAAAAAAAAAAAAAAAAACAGAGAGAGAAAAGAATCTCCA
This sequence comes from Oreortyx pictus, assembly GCA_036925125.1. Taxonomy (NCBI): domain Eukaryota; kingdom Metazoa; phylum Chordata; class Aves; order Galliformes; family Odontophoridae; genus Oreortyx; species Oreortyx pictus. The sequence continues at coordinate 38,608,425 of JAUPFR010000006.1, forward strand.
GGCTCTTCACTCTTCACTGCATTGGTTTTGATAATGATCTCTCTCTTGTGAGACATCCCCCAGATTTCTGCACTCAGCTCTGGGCTCCCCAGCACGGAGCCTACAGGAAAGCTGGAGAGGGACTCTTTTATCAGGGACTACAGTGATAGAAGAAAGGATTACTGTTTAAAAGGAAAAGAGGGTAAATTTAGGTTAAATATTAGGAAGAAATTCTTTGGTATAAGGAGGGTGAGGCCCTGGAACAGGCTGTCCAGAGAACAGGTCATATCCCAGGATGCTCCGTTCTCGGAAGTGTTCAAGACCAGATTGGCTTTATACAGCCTGGTCTACTGGAATATGTCCCTGCCTATGGCAAGGGAGTTGGAACCAGATGATATTTAAGGTTCCTTCCAACTCAAACAATTTTATGATGATTGTGATTCAATACCTTTTAAATTTCTGATTGAATAACATCTTAACAACATAAACATCTGAATCAGTGCTAGCTTATACAGCTCCACAAGGATGCTAGGGATCACTTCTGGATCTACCTTGCAAGGCTCAGATCATGTAGTGGAGGGTCAACTGACAGTGGGCACACAACAGATACATTATCAGAAAGTGATAAGGCCTGGAGGGTTTCTGTATAGCATACAAAAGACTGTCTGATCCCTAGGGTGGGAAGCTTTTTACCCAGATGACTAGCACTGTAGGGTCAGTGAGCAAAGAGGATCTGGGGATACTATTACATATTTCAGATCTGGGTCTTTTTGTCTCAGGAGCTTTTTACATAGGATTTAAACCCGTCATTGCCCTTTTTTTGCCTTTCTTGTGGCAAAGCAGTACAAATAAAAGCCATCATTTGAACAAAGTCTGGCAGAAGGAAAAGATCTTATCGAAGGAGCTGCAGGGCTGGTTGAACTACTGTGATGTAGGTGCCAGCTGTCCAGCCTTTCCCTCACATAGGACAGTGAACAGCCAAACTGCAAGCTTCATGTCAAACATCAGTGCTAAGTGACACCCAGAGTAACCTGGAACTCTGAAAAGAAATAATAAGGGAAGAAGGTAGTAAAAGCAGAAACAAGGGGTGAAAAGAAACAGTAGGAAAAAAATGTAGTTATTCACTAAAAATTATTTTGGAATGATCACTCTTGATGATTGTGGTATGCAGTTGGTTTTTTTTGCTTTTTTTTTTTTGTCTTAAAGAGGAATTTTCCAAATTCTCCTTTTCTCTCACTGTAAAATAAATTAAATGTCTGGTTACACTCAATCCCAATATACAGTAACACTCAAACAATTCCTCTTCTACCTTCCTTGAAGAGTGCTACACAGCAATCCCTGTCTGATAGCAGACGGCCAATAGTATCCTGCCAATGTCTGGGAAAGTCTGAGTCAGTTCAGGAGAGCTAAAAGGAGCTGGCACAGCTTTGGCTTGTAGGTTTGTGGGAAAGTGGAATGCAGAAGGGAAATATTCTGTTGTCTGGTGGTTTCAGAAACTGGGGAGGGAGAGAGAGGCTGCTCACTGGGGAATGAAGACCTGATGTGAGCCTGTCCCCATGCCAACGCCAGCACCACACCGATGCCCTACACAGGGCGTGGTAGGCAGGAAGCGGGGCTGGGGAAGGAGCGCATCTGCAGAATGTTAAAGAGAGACTTCAGTGAGAGCAGTAGGAAGTTTTGTCACATACTGGGAGTCACAAAGCTGCTGGGTTGACGCTGACATGTGAATCTGCTTGGTTTCACAGCAGATGAGAACGAAGAGAACTCAGATATCATTAAGCCTCCACAGTCTCCGCTGTCTGATGCCTCAGCAGAGGAGGCCTCACAAGGCTCTGACACTGACCTAGAAGTTGAAGGTGAATGCTTTCTTGCCATCTGCATCTCACTATCCTTCCCCCTTTCAGTCAGCGCTGTACCTACCAACACACACATATCAGAAATGAAGGACACGGAACACAACCACATCAGGGTCCTGACATCCGCATTTGACATCTGAACTATCTGGCAGTTGAGAAAGGCAGGAGGATATATTTCCTTTTAGGAGCTCCCCCTTTGACATCAAGCATCTTCGTTCAACTCCTCTCTGTATAGAATAAACAATGGCTGTTCTTTTCTCTTTCCTTTCTACTCTAGTCCTTAATCACCAGCATTAGCAGAGCAGTCCGCCTGGGCAGTAGACCAGCTAGCTGAAGCCTGGGGTGAGGCCCAGTGTATGTGAAACACTGACGAAACACTGTACCAGCTGTTGTCTACATGCCATAGGTTTGCCATGATTGTCCTTTTCTGCTTGCTCTTCTCTAACTCCCGTCTAGTATAAAGACAGTTCTCTGGCTAAATAAGTTTCATGCTCATTTGTGTCACAGGTCACAGTAGGACTTTTCCATAATTTTGGATGAACATTTTTTAGTATGTTGTAAGTTGAAGGAAAATTAAAGAAAAATAAAAATAAAGAAGAAAAAGAGGAATGCAAGAAAAAGAGACTTTTGTGAGAGGCCTCAGACTGGAAAAATGGGAAGGGAATTTGTCTTGAGGTCAGACCACTGAATGCGTATGGTAACATGGAGAAATATGAGTTCTGTGTATGGGGTTTTGATGAAGGAATTCCAAATGACAGGTTTCTGTGGAAATGCAGCTACCAGCTGCACTGATATTTCTCACTGCAGCTGTGTCAACAACACCCAATGGCCAAGATGGGAATGCTGGGATTCTTTCTGCTGGTTGTAAGCCAAAATGTTCTGAGCTGCCCTCGCTCTGCTGGCAGTATCAGCTGCGTGCTTCAATTAAGACTTAAAGGAAAAAACAAAAAGTTGATGAAAATATTTTTGTCTGATGTCAGAAATTCTCAATTACACCAAGAAAGATTTAGTCACATTACAGACTGATGAGAAGCTACAGCTTGTCGCCAAATGGAAAAGAAAGAAGGGCATATTAACTCTAGAAGTGTGGGATAAAGGTATGGAGAAATTTCTGGAGAGAAGATAACTTTTTCAAAGTAAAATTCTACAGTTGTTGCATAGTGTTACTTAATTGAGCCCTGTAATTAGCAGTGTAAGGTTTAATGTAGAGGCAGAGCCAAAGAAACTGGCACAGTTTGCTGATGGTTTGGTTTAAATCATGAATCAAGACAACGCAAAATGGGATGCACATCAAGGCAAAGAGCAAGATCTTGGTTGAGGTGGCCGCTTAGTTCTCTGCAGACAACTGGCAGGCTGTCCCTATCTCCCACGTTGCCACAAATGCTGAGGCAAGAATTCCTCTGCTCCTCATCTTAACTTTCTAGCATCAAGAAATATTACAGAAATTGGGGCAAGTCCTGTGCTTAACACAGAAAGGTCAAGAAATCCACATTGGAGTGATTGCTTTGGGGTATTAGGCTATTATTAGCTAATGCTTGCCAGCACTGCCTTATTCAAAGGACCCTCTGGACCCAGAGAAAGTGGAGTGCTTGAGATAAACAGTCTCAGAAGATGGAGTGCGGACACAGAATGCACCACTTATTCATATACTTTCTCTCTGTAGATCCTGGGAAAGCCTTTGCAGGTGTTAAGGGTGCAGAGCTGTACGTGGAAGCATGCAGGCTGATGGAGGTGGTGCCTGTGTCACACTTTGCTCAGAACTTGGCTAAGCCTTATATAAACCTGAACCACCATGGTCTAGGACCCAAAGGTGTCAAAGCCATTGCTATAGCTCTAGTGGTGAGTACCTAGTAAAAGTGGGGCCATTTTTGTCAATGGCAATGCTGAGGTTTGGAGGAAATGTCCAGTCTTTTAACTGAGGAAACTACCCACTTCATTAACTTTTCAGCTCTTTTTCTGTGTCTCTGTTTACCTTTGTGTCTTTGCAGTCCAATGCAACTGTCACCCACTTAGAGCTGGAAGACAACCACATTCTGGCAGAAGGAGCCACATGCATAGCAGAGATGTTGCGAGAGAATTGCTGTCTTCGAGAACTGGTACCAAATCTGATGTGTTTTTTAGCCAAAAATATTGCTTACCAAGTTCAGTCATCTGAGGAATTTCAATATAGAAAACCAATTCATTCAATTCCAAGTTTTAACCAAGTAACAGTTGTTCCCATGCAAAAATATTCATATCTGAAAGTAATGAAATTTTATGCTCATCTAGTTTTAAAATGTACAAGCTTCTGAAAAGCAGAAGTATGCATGTGATGAGTCTCATGAGGCTCCCAGGATCTTGCAGCCTGGAACTGTCCTTTTCATTAACAGATGTAACAATAATTACAAGAACTAGGTCTTTCTAGGTCATGCTTAGCCGACAGAAAAATGTTTTGGTCAGGAACATTTATTCTCCAATATGATACTGGGAAACTTTTCTAAATAGATTAAGGGAGTAATGCATAACTTCCAGATAAAAATCCTTAGGGTTGTTCCTCCTATCTGAAAGTGAAGTATGGAAAATGCATTCTGATAGGCCATGGGATCTGTGTTACATCGGGAACAAGGGTTCTTAGCCAAATGCCTCTTGGTTTACTGAAGACAAAAATCCATGTGAAACTGATGGCTCTAGGACTTTGTTTCTGCTAGGAAGGATTTGGGAATAAACACACCTATAGCTTCTATTAGTTATAGCCTGGATGGCATTTCTTATGTTACTGGCCTTGAATTATTCTCCTAAGATCTTGTGTATTAAAGACACAATAAAGTTAATTCGTTATTTGGGCTCATCTTTTTTATCCTACCTTGTCTCCTTCCAGAACATTTCCAATAACTACCTGGACACAGACGGGGCTGAAGCCATTGCCAGTTTGCTGTTGGAAAATGCATCCTATCTCCATACTGTTCAACTCTCAGGTGGGCTGCATGCACTCAAGCAGCGACAGCAGTGAAAGTAAAATGCCACATTTCATTTCAGTCTCCCACCCCAAGAGCATTAGTCAGACCATGGGCAAAAACAATCCCTTGGTTATGTCTCTTACAAGAACCCAAAGTGGCAGTGTGGAAATCTAGATTTATAGTGATGGGATCAAAACAAGTACTCGGGCTGCTAAACCTCCAGACACCCTGCAAACCAGTGCTATATGAGAAACTTAGATCATTGCTGAGTATCTCCCACATCTTGGAATAATTCTTCCTTAGATTGAAGTGGGGGAAGGGCTAACATATCGAAGTCTGATATGGACCATGATTAACTGAATGCTCCACGTAAAACCAGTTTCCAGCAGACCCCAACACAATGCCAAGGGAGAGATCAGCACACTGTTCACATACTTTTTCCTCCACAGGAAACAGCTTTGGAGAGGAGGCTGCATCATGCCTTGCTGATGCATTAACGGTGAGTTACCTGAAATCTAAGGTCATTTGTGGCCCACATTGCGTAAGACTCCTCATGCTGAAGCTGCTGTTCACTTGGCATAATTTCATATGGCAATAACTATATGAGTTCCTGGCATAAATCTGCTAAGTGCCTCTTGCTTACTTCAGAAATGAGGGAGTCTGGAGGGTACAAAGAAGGATGGATTGAATTACTGTTCCCTCAGAATGGCTGTGTGAGTCTGGCTGAGAAACCTTCATTACTTTGTAACGACAACAGAAGGAAATACGGGTGATCCCACATTTTCAAGAAACATAAGCAGGCCAACCTAAGAGCATTTTGCAGTTTTGCAACAGAAATAAGTATCTTGGTTTCTCTTTTTAGTTCTCGTTTCCAAGTCACTGCACCATTTGGCATCACCAGAAGCGGCCATAAAAGTCTTGGATTGAAAACAGAATGTGCTCTTGGTTAGGATTCAATGCTGACAGTGAAATAGGGGGCAGGAACAGAGCTGCAGGATGTGTTGCAGATCAGACGTGAACTGTGGGAGAGAAGTTTGTACAACACAAAGTCCCATTGCTTTTGCTGTTTTGGGAAGATAATTGCTATGACAATGTATGACTGACAAAACTTTGCATTGGGGTACACAGTGCCACCATCTCCATGTTGATGAACTCTCACATGCTGTAGATTTCAGCGTGTTTGTTATCCTTCTGTTCATCCTCATGCTGGGGCCTTAGCATGGCAGCCAGCTGCAGCTGGCTGGAAGATCTCATTCTCCCTGCACATTTGTTTCTCTGCAGAGCAATTACCAAGTGAAGGAGTTGGACCTCAGCCACAATGAGTTCTCAGAGAAGGGAGGACAACTCCTAGGACAGATGCTTGGTAACTTTATTACTCTCTAAGAGCCAGGAGTGCAGGCACTCACTGGTGGACACAATGAGTCCATCATGGTGAATGTGTATTTCCCTTTTGTCCAGTGACCTGGTGGGCAATACTGAAGTCCAGATTTGGAGATTCCTGGTTGATTCACCTGCTCACCCTCACTGTCACAGTTGACTGTAGCCACTATGTTTGAAAATTGCCTTGGAATAGAAATGAAGGATGATAAACCACAGTAACAGAGGAGTCTGTGTCAGAGAGAGGAAGCTGAAAGGGAAGCCCTTACAGTGTTTAAAGAAAAAAAAACCCAAAACATTTTAATGAAATTCAATAGTGTCAGAATTGTTTGTTTTAATCTTTTGATCACTAATTTAAATTTTTCTTAAGTAGCACAAACCCCATTGGTTTGAGTCCTTATATATCAAGCAGAAAGGGAAACATATTTGAAAGAAAGAAAATAAAGCTGCCTAATGTAGCCATTCAGACAAAGAGAGATCCATGGCACATAGTAGCCCTGGAGAGGGAAAACAAACAAAAGAGTAAAAATCAGTCAGTAATCTGTGGTACTATTAGTGCACTGGAAAAGACTTGCATGAATATGTGACAACGTTTCTTCCCTCAGCACCCCTAACAAACCTTCTACCACCACGGGCACAAGCCTGTGACCTGAGCATCCTGTGCTCCTCAAGAATTCCAGTAACATGTCTTTAATTTAATTATCAATTTCCTTCCTCTGGTTCAGTATTCACACTGATAGGAACCTGCTTCTAACTACAGTCTGCACCCTTAAAAGATGGTGCAATTAAAACTGCAGTGTGGGACTAGGCACTGTGTCCCTTCATTGCACAAGTCTGAAGGGAACCCAGGGACCAATACCAAATCTTCCCAGACCAGAAAAATGCATCTCCAAACTAAAACTTCTTATAGCTCTTCTTTCCATCCAGCACAATTCAGGCAGGAGCTGCAGAGCTTATTGCAGAATCTGTTACTTTTCTGGCCTGTTTTTTTTTGAAGGAATATTTTTAAGTTAGCTAAATTCACCATCTGCCTCCGTCCATTTTCCCATCCGTGGAAAATCTGGATAAGAAATTCTCTCTGAAGATGAGAAGCTTTGGCAGTAACTTCTACTCCCCTCAGTGTCACAGTGACACAAATGAATTCACACATATCCTGCTCTAAGTAGAACTTAAACTGTGAGGCACTTTGCATGGGAATTGGCATTGGCATGTATACAGCTGGGCACAGCTACTATTATGAATTCCTCTCCTCTGCTAATCAAAGATAGGCAGAATGAGTCTTGATGTTTTGAATGTGGCAAGGAGCATCCAGACATTTTTCCAGTGAGAAACAGTGCCTACTAGAGTCAGAAATCCTTTCTCTTTTTACTTCCTTTCTTCACAATATGTTCTTTGATTAAGTAAAAAAAAGCTGTCTTCCCTTTCTGAGTGGGATCAACAGCCCACTCTCTGTTCCAGGCAGAGAAGACTGTAGGTACAGCCATTGCTGAATCCCCAGCAAACTTGCTCTGAGCCCCTGCTTGTGAGCCAGCATTTGTGTTCAGAGTGCTCTTCATAAGATAACATCTCCATTTCTCTCTCTTAGCTGTCAATATAGCACTGGAGGTTCTGGACCTGAGCTGGAATCACCTGAGGAGGAAGGGAACAGTAGCATTTGGCACAGGTCTCAAGGTAGGAATTCTCCTGTCTTATGATACCCTTCACAGTGATTAGAATCAGAAGCCAACTGAAACACTGATTGGGAACTCACACCCCTGAGGTCTGAGCAGGATTCAGTAGCTCAAGCAAGGCTCATCCTACTGACATTAGCAATTGCCAGGAGAACAATTAAAGCAGTGAGTAGGTCTGGTGACTCACGTGGATGGAGAGATGTGGGGACATTTCAGAGCTGTTGGATTCATTGGGGCTGGGCTGGGTGTGTCTAAAGAGTTGCTCCCATCTCAGCCAGACAAGAAAGGGTAGAGTGATACACCTGGTGTACATGCAGTAGCTGAGATCTCTCTTCTCTCCCACAAGGTCAATGCTGCACTGAAAATACTCAACCTGTCTTGGAACAGCATTGGGAATGAGGGGGCACAGGCCCTAGCAGAAGCTCTCAAAGTTAACAATGTGCTGATTCACCTGGACATCAGCAACAACCAGATCAGCGATGACGGAGCCAAGAAGATCTGCAATGGCCTTAAAGTCAATGGAACTCTCAAAGTCCTGAAGGTAAAACAAATTCCAGGTAGGGCTAGAGGAACAAATTAGGGAAGTAGAAAGATCTGAGGCATGGAAGACAGAAGTGAGCAGTCTGAACTAGTATAGGATAGACGAGTACTGCTCTGGTTTGAAGAAGAACAAAGCAGAAGGAAATTCTATGCTGTGAGTTTCTGCCAGGGCAAATGAATTGCACTGTTCCCTCAAAAAAATCACCCAAATACTGGTCCTGGCATAACCCCACACCCATTATTGCCCCAAAGTGGTTGATTCCTGTCATATCTAGTCTCAGCCAAGTGAGAGCCCAGGCATTCATCAGGTCTGCACGTATCTACAACATAGAGTTGTGAATATACAGATTCATACATATCGTAAGCTTCAACATAAGGGAGAAGTTCAAACAGAAATTTGAATCACAGAATCATAGACTGGCCTGGGTTTAAAAAGACCTCAAGGATCCTCTAGTTTCAGCCCCTGTGCCATGGGCAAGGTTGCCAACCACTAGAGCAGGCTGCCCAGAGCCACATCCAGCCTGGCCTTGAATGCCTCCAGGGATGGGACATCCACAACCTCTCTGGGCAACCTGTTCCAGTGCATCACCACCCTCTGAATGAAAAACTTCCTCTACACATCTAACCAAAATCTCCCCCATCTTAGTTTAAATCCATTCCCCCTTGTCCTACCACTATCAACCCATGTAAACAGTCATTGCCTCTCCTGTTTATAAGCTCCCTTCAAGTACTGAAAGGACACAGGACAAACTGATATTTCCACATCAGGGCAATGCCACAGCACTACCCTGAGGTATGTTATCAAGTCTTGGAAAAAGAAAGCCAAAATTGTATCCTGATAAGCTAAGAATCAATGATCTTAGAATGGCACAAACCTGAATGACCGGCCAAACTAGCTTCAGAGGTTAGGCTTGAAAGCTCATATATCTTCTCATTCTGTAAAATCGTTCTGTAGTAATCCTGATCAGAAAAGTCAGACTGCTTATGAGCTGGATTCTCAGCCAAATCTAACATCACCATTCAAAGAGCTAGCAAATGGCAGTATGATGGCTGAGGGACATCTTTAAAACTGTTTGTACAGGTCTGTCTTTGGACACCCCCATCTTTGTAAATCACTGCAACCACACTGCCTTTTTTTTGCATTGCTGTTTTAGATTATGTAAATAAATGTGGCTGTGAGTCTCATTCTTAACATGGCCAAAGGTAAGATCACTAGCTAACACTTAAGCTTTCCTCTCTGGGAGCTGGCAGCCCTACAGCCAGTGCATGCGACACTGCACTTGCCATCCTAATACTAAACTGCAGTGATGCAAAGGGTAGCAAGGGCTCTTTCATGTAACTGCACAGACTGTCTTGGGAGTTGATAGCATAAATCATTTAGAGTGAATAATTTAGAGTTCCATTGGTCTGTATTAACCACCTAAGGTGTTTGGATTTTTTTCACATAATTGGAGTACGCGTAATGTTCAAGGTGGAGAAGAGGTGATGTTCACACACTAAGGAGTGTACATGGCAATGCCAACCCCATAACTCTAAATATCTAGACCTTGTAGTCCCGAGACAGCTGATCAGCATGAGCCTTGATCAGCTGTGCAGCCAAGAAAAGCCAAAGGGTATGGGAAAGGTCCCGAGGGGCATGCCCTGTAAGGAGTACCTGCCACCTCACAGGGTTCCCTGTTCAGATGAACTTTACTAGCAAACACATCCTCAAACACAGACCATTGTCTCAGCCTTCTGGCATCATATGACTGAGCACGCTCCACTTCACATACTCCCATGTGACACACGTAAGGGGACAGGTCAAATTTCACACATGGAGACAGATAGAGGCTGTCCACTGGGGAGCTGCACTGCAGAGTTTTGAGGGACAGAGACAAGAGATGGTGAGACAAAGAATAAACACATCGAAAGGGACTACAGTCATTCTACAGAGCTGCTGAAGAATGGGAAGAAAGAGTCACTCTGAAGGTTACAGCACGCCTCCTGCCAGGACACAAAAGCTTCATTCTCACTATGTTTGTCTACATCTCTTCCTCCACAGATGGCCAATAATCTCTTGACTGTGGAAGGTGCCACTGCGCTAGTGGGATCTGTCAGAAAGAACCGCAATTCCGTGATGGAGGAGATCAACATCTCAGTAAGAGCTGAAGTACCAGAAAACTTAAAAGCCAGGAACCAGTTAAATCCCAGAGCCGTCCCCTTCAAAACTATTTTGAGACTTGCTGTCTGTTTTATTTATGCATAGCTATTATTTAAAAAACAACAAACAAAAAGGCTACCATTTTACAGCCCTTGTAGGAGCCACATGGAAATTATAGATTTTTGGTCTATCTCTGGACAGAGGTGTCCATAAAATCATCGCATTTCACTCCTTTCAATTTTGCAGCAGCAGAACAAGAATGAGGAGTGAATTCACTGTGGAGTATGAATTCTCTTCATCCCCTGAGTTGCCTCCCTCCAGGGTAGCCTAAAATGCTAGATACTGTAAAGTGCTTTGATACTCTGTCATGATGTAAGAGGAGCAGAAAGAAATGGATGCTTCAAGGCATTGAAAGCAAAGTGTTTCTTATAAAAAAAATAAAATTTAAAGCAATGAAAAAAAATTAAAGTGAGAGGAAAAGAATCAGAGAGGCCAAATATTAATATGCAATTCCCTCCATAGCAAGATGGCAGCCTGACAGAATTACTGTAACCTCATGTGCTACTTCTAAATGTCTCAGAAAGACCTAGAATGTGTCTGTGGCTTCAAGGTCCTCTGCTTACCTTTGGGAGAGACATGATTAGAGGAAAGAACTTTTTCAGAAAATTAGATTTGAGTCTTGGAAGATAAATATTATGTTCGCACTTGCAAAGAGTTAAAAAGAGTTCAGGGGAGTTTTGGAGACTTGGGTAACAGGTGGTATCTTTGTCCTATGTTTCCTATATTAAAGAGATGAAAACAAAGCAGGATAAGTAATATTAGTCTATGGTCTTTCATGAGAGTACCAAGGACTTTAAGCAGAGATCATCTGAAGAATGGGTATTCTTCTAGGGCAGACAATTTTTCCTGTATAAATTAACATCAAAGAAAATTATTTGCCAAGACTGCTTCATAGTGCAAAAGAAAATGAAAAGAGGCTGTGTGTGAACAAAAGGCTTCGATACAGTATGCATGGCTCTGTCAGTTTAACTATTAATAACCTAAGCAATTCAAAACTTTGTAAAGAGTAATATGTTTTGGCTAAATCCTGAGGAGTTAAAGAAATTACTGAAATGCATTTATTGATCAGGAGCCACTTGAGAAATTCTGAGGCAAGGAGTTAATATTAAGAATCTTAACTGTGACTTAAATCTCACTAAATATTTCTGCTTTTCAGCCTTAACAAATGCTCTCTTTTCTTCATCCCTCCAAATGTCTAAATTATCTGGCATTTCTTAAAGTAAATGGTCAATGGCATGAATTTACAGTGCCTTTATGGTATCTCAGTCACATGTCTGCAGACAAACACCTGATCTCTCTGATAGATTTCATTCCACCTGTGATGTAGATAGTCATGTATTTCAGTTCAGAATATTTGCAAATATACACCTCCAAAGATCTGTCTTAAACCTTTAAGAAATTAGAAAAGCTTTTTATCTTTAATCAGCAACTTAAGGAAGAATAAAAACAACAGCCTTTTCTGCCCCTTTTCTCAGTGGTAAACGTTTATTTTGACTTTCAAAGAAGGAATAATGAGTGTGTTTGTAAGTGAAACATCAAATAAGGATCATTTCTAGAAACCTCCCCACTGGTTTGACAGCATTAGCAAAGGCAAAGTGATAGAAAGGCACACTTTTAATGTCATAGTTTACTGCTTCTGACAACATTTCTAAGCACAGCTGTACCTCACATTCTTTCCATAAATTACTTCATCAACGTGCAGTTACTGGCAATCAGGTATTTAATGGAAGGCATGAATCAAGACAGCCAACATGCCCATCTTCACCATCACAGTATGAAAGAAATACCACTACCTATCAGCTGCCCGTGCATTGTGTTTCTGGACTGTGGGATGACTGTGCCCAAGATGCAGAAATAGCCACCTGGCTCCCTCCAGGTAAAAGCTGACTCCAGCATGGGCTGCAGGGCCAGGCACACTGCTTTGTTGTGCTGCTTCTGAGGCCACACTGGCAGCCTGCTGCCTTTCTCCTGGGGTCAAGCCCTGGCTGGCAAGCCTTGCAGAGAGCTGGCTGCAGGCAGAGACAGCTTGGGTCTCTGCGCTGGGTTCCTAAGGCTGAGATGCACTGCTAGCCTGCGTATTTCATCAAGGTCTGAATGGCTTTGGCAGTGAGCCACTCTGCATCCATAAAAACACTGGTACTGAATGAAGGCTAGTAAAGCCAGCCAGTCCCAGACTGGGTCAAGACTATTCACAAGTAATAGCAATAATAGCAATCAAGACCTCACTGTAATGTAAAAATCTTTAGCTAAAAATAATTCGTTGGGATACCTTGTAAATACATTTCAGGGAAGAATATGATGCTTGATGCCTTGGGAACTTCCCGCAATGACAGAAAACAGCAACAGCCGCATTTGTGAATTTTCTGGTTCTAAATTGCCTTGAAATTCCCATCAATTTAATATGTAGCTAACATAATACATGAGCAACCGTATTTCCTTACTATCCTGAAAAATCATAATTATACTTTCAAGATGTCAGTCAAGGTAAAGGTAAAGGTAAGTTCATCATATTGGTAGAATAAATTATAGTGCCATCGGTCTTTTTTTTTTTTTTTTTTTTCCAGAAAGTAAACTAACATCACAAAACCCACTGTTTTTTTGTGACACTGCCACTGCCCATTCTATAAGTAGTAAAACAGAAAACTCAATATGAGCTCTGACATGCTGAACTACAACTGTTCTGTCTGAAATCCTTAGGAAAAAAACAAATAAATAAATAAAGCAACGCCAGGCCATGCACTGCTAACTGGAATTTCCCCTTTAAGGTTACGCAAGGAAACGAAGTTTCACCATAAGTTCTTTTCATCTGAAAGCACACAGACCCTTCCCAGAGAGGTGCATCTCTCTTGCCTGGGCTACAAAGCCACATTACCAGAGATACGAATCCTCATACACATTGGCTGATATTGTTTTCATTTTTTCAGAACGAATGTTGGTCATTTAACTGTTTGCCTGGCAGTCTATGTCCATATAGACTATCTATATCAGAACTGTCTCTGGGATGAACATGAATCACCTAACATTCAGTACAGTTTTCAGTATAGGCATTTACCTGATGAACATTTATCTTGCATTAAATTAATTTCTATGTAAATTAATAGATCCTTTTCTGATTCAGATGTATGAAAAGAGAACTAAGAACACTTATTTGGGCTCAGGCTTCCGTGGGATTCCTGAAAGTGAAGATCGGGTACACAAAATGACACCACCTTAGGAAAGAGTGGCTAATGTTGACTTTAGATAGATCAGTTAATGCAAACAAGACTTTGTTGTTCTCTGGTCATCCACACACTGTCTCTCCTTCCTTCTTTGTATCAGAATGTCCTGGTGAATGCCTCTTTCATCAAGTTGCTGGAGTTAGTGTGGCAAAAACATCCTGAACTAGTCGTCATCTACGGTGAAGTTGAAGGCTGCATCTCCAAAATCCCCAAGCAGCACTCAAATCCTATGAAAGTGATTCAGGTGAGCTACTGAATTTTGTCCTAGAGCTCTCCTGTACACAGTACCTATGTCTCAAGCACTTGAAGAGAAAGAGGTTGGAATAGATAAGCTTTCTTCCAAGTATGAAATCTGGTCAAGTTCCTTCAGGAAGGTATACTCAGAATCACTACTGCACATTCACTCAGAGGGTGGTGATGCACTGGAACAGGTTGCCCAGAGAGGCTGTGGATGCCCCATCCCTGGAGGCATTCAAGGCCAGGCTGGATGTGGCTCTGGGCAGCCCGGTCTAGTGGTTGGCAACCCTGCCCATGGCAGGGGTGTTGAAACTCACTGATCTTTGAGGTCCTTTTCAACCCAGGCCATTCTATGATTCACAACTCTTATTCTATGCAGATTGACCAAGTAAATCCCTTGGTTTTCAGGAGAAGCTGAATGCATTTCGATCTGAGCATATTGGATTAAAACAAACAAACAAACAAACAAAAAGAGTGATTTTTGATTTGTGAAGTTGTGATTTAGTAATAATAATCCCATATCTTTGTATGAAGTCATTCATCCATATATCTCCCTTTCAAAAGGGCATCCAAATTATTTCTCCTACAGCCAGGAATAGTAACAAACAGAAGCAGTGCAGTTTGACAGTCTTCAAAAAGCAATGTCAGAGATGACAATATAAGCAGGCACTAAGTGCTGTAATCACTGAACAGCATTGTCTGCTGCTTCTATCTGAATAGATGTTTGCTGGCTGTGACAAGCAAACTGACTGGCTTCAGGTTTGATCAAAATAAGCATACACCCTGCTCACCAAGCCACTACAACAGCTGAAATTCACAGAACCCTTCACTGACAGCTCTGATTTAGCATCAAAATGAATGTGTTTCATAAGAATAAGGTATGGTAATACAAACAAATACTGTTCTAGGTAGAAAATACTTAGCTTGTTAAGATCTGTAATTTCTACGGATAGCAGCAGATGGTGCTATACTCCCGGCTCGAACGCAACGCGGCACTGCAGCACTAGTAAGTTAATAACCCTTGCACTACCAGCCTCACTGCGCTTTCTAGCTGCTGTGAAGATCTTTAGCTAATTGGATGAAACCTTGCTGTTTCATCATGCTGACTTCAGATGAAATTAAGAAAAAGTTTGAGCTGTTAGTTCACATCAAACTGTGACTCACAGCTATTGAGTGACACTCACACTGCCATGCTTTGCACTTCCTCTGATCAGGTCTGTCCTCCTTCAAACAGACAGGAGTTCAGAGAAGATAAACTGAAGTGATCAGAGGTTGGGGGAAAAGGATTGTATTTGGATCCAACAGCCTAGCCAAGCAGCACTGGTGGGATTTTGTTCTGACAGTGGCTGCATAAAGAGTTAAGGACTCATATATCTCAGAGATGGTCTGAGTAAAGGCAGGGTGGAGGAACAAGAGGAGAGCTTGGAGCAGGCATCAGTGTCTGCTTAACCTCATGGTTGTGCCCGTGTTTTATCTCTGCTTCTCTTAGAAATATTTGAATGAACACAACCTACGACTCTGGGACTTTTTTAGGAAAACTGATGAGGATGGAAACATGAAGATCCCTGTGTCAGCCTTCCGGAGAGCCATGATGCAGGTGGGCCCTTGAGATCATGGCCAGGATGTTCCTCCAACAGGGTTCTGCTCTGAGGAAACCTCTCTGCTGCACCACAGCTACCAGTCAGCCTTGCTCATGATGTTCCAACAAGTAGACTAAAGGCACCCACTGTAAAAACTGAGCCCTCAACAGGTTCCAACAGAAATGCAGTGACATCCAGTAAATACGGCAGAGGGCATCAGTGATTATGGATCAAATTTAGAGTACCACAAGAACCTTGAAATTCAGAGGTCAGCTTTTTGTACAGGATATACCTACTGGGTCTTAAAAGATAATTATTTCTTACTGCTATGAGAAAGTGAGTTATTTAAATCCTTGCTCCTACACATTACTCTGAGTAGACAATCCTCTTCCTGCTAGAACTACCACAGTGATTGTACCAGTAGCACAGGTCACTTCTCCATTGTGCTACTTTACACCTTTTTAACAACAACAGCAAAAAAGTTCTTTTAATCCCCTCCACCATCACTCTGGATTTTTCCATCCTGTATTTTTCCACGAGCCAGCCTCTCTCCTCATCTATTAGAAGACAACCACACCCCAATCTGATACAGAGGATTCTTCTTTAAAATGACCGGATTCATTAATATTTCTCTCTCCACTTAGCAATCAAACATCCAACTGGATCGGGCCCAAATTGAAGAACTAGTGCGAAAACTAGACCAGAATCAGACAGGGATTGTAGACTACAGGTGAGTAAGTGACTCCACTTCTTTACTCTCGTTCTTTTTTTTTTTTTTTTAAATTTTGTACAGTACCAAGTAAACACATTCTTATTCAATTCAGTTGTTGAAGGGACATGTTTCTTGTCAGCCCAGCAACATTTATTACACACTACTTACCTAAGTGAAAGGCAGATCACACAGTGTCTCATATGCTTAGAAGCCTTAATGAATCAAACTAGAAGTCAGTACTGTTTTTCTGTTTTATGAACTTCCTGTGAGACCGCATGGATCTCAGAGCTGAATGGCGCTCCCATTTGCACTCATAAGCCTGCATGAGAAGCATCAGCTCAATACTGTCTTCCCCTGAAGCTAAAGTACGATTTGCAAAGACAGCATATCTATGCCTTCAGACTTTTTCTTCCATCCTCGAGGGCTCTTATTTTTTTCTTTCTCTCTGATCATTCTTCTTAGGAGACCTAGTTTTCCCTAGAAACCCACCTTCAAACTACAGAACTTTTCATTCTCTTGAAAGTGCCTCTTTCTTAGTGCCTGTAGCAATCATGTCCAAGTTCTGAGAGGCTGAGCAGTCAGCAGCAAACTCCTTGGAGGTTGCCAGTCGCTGCAGGCTAAACTGCTTGTCATTGGACCACAGATTTCCCCCTAGATTTGCAGTCAGTTCTGACATGTGACTCATCACCTGAAAGCCCTATTGATGATGGCCAAATATTCCCACCCCTTAGTACATGTTGATGGGTTTAAATATAAGCTGTAGTCTAGTTTTAAGGCCAGAAGCAATGGGTCAGCTTTGCAAATCTTTTTACCTCCCAGCCTCCTAATGTTTTCAAAGAACAGCTGAGATATGAATTACTTTATTAGATCCAGTCTTTATTCCTTTTCATCTATTATTGCCATGCTAAAAGCATCTGTGTTCAGGCACTGTATGGGCTTTAGCCTGGTTGATCTTGAATCAGAGGTTGCACAGGGTTACCAAATACTTTAGGCACAAATTACGAATTCTGGTTGAGCAGTAAGCAGATGAGGAACCACTGAAAGCTGCTGCTGAATTGATCAAGCTGCCTTAGTCTATTTTAACACTGAATCAGGTGTGTTAGTGGCAATATCCACGCTGGAGACAAGAGTCAGAAGAGTTGTCACCTTGCTGTCTTACTTTTTCCACCTCAAACCATTTCCTCAGGATCAGTGATGAGCTGATGCTCAGGGATTAATACTGCTTCATCTCTTTCTTTTCAATCAGCCACCTGAAAGAGCAGAAGCCAGCACAGAAACCTGTGAAAGAGGAAATGAAGGAGGAGGAGATGTATGTGAGAAGGCGGGTCAGCCAGTGAAACATAGCAGGAGAAGCACTGGAAGGAAGTTCAGAGTGGCCCTGGGCTTGGGGGGAACTGAGAGAACTCAAGTTGTCGAATGTAGAAATACAGTTGAAGGTCCCCTGCAAGGCAAGTCTGGTCGTTCTGGTCAAGACTTGGAGCTGGTTACCAAATCTATCTCATAGCTACTCACTAGTCTACAGAACTGTATTGTATTCTCCACCCTCCCACACCTCCCCACCATGTTTCTTTCTTTCAAGCTGAAACATGCCAGCTATTCAATTGTTTCTCAGAGGACAGACTCCGTTGATCCTTGTTTCTCTTCTCTGAACCATTCCGAGATGGAATATATGGCAATAAGAATCACAACTGCAGCAAGCATTCAAGACACTGATGAGTTTGCACAGATATGGGCATAACACTGTTTCTTGTCATTTGCTTGTCCTTCATAAAAATTCCTAACGTTTTATTAGCTTTCCTTGACTGTTGATGAACACTGAGGTGCATTTCACAGAACCAGACACCAGACCTACAAGATCTTACTCCCGAATACCAAGCCTTGCCATGGAGCCCATCCTCTTACACGTGAAAAACGTGAAGGGGCCGGCACGCAGTTCGAGTTCTCTTCTTCCTAAGACGGAGCACTTGACACACCGCTCCCACGACGAGAAGGATGCTCCCGAGCCAGAGCTGCGAGGACCCCGCGGCAGCGGAGCGGCAGTGCCCGCCCTGCCCGCTGGGTGCCGCCGCAGCCCCGCGGTGGGAGAGCAGCACGGGACCCGGCGGCCCCGAGCGGAGTCCATGTTCTTTTCTGAAAGAGACTTTGTGTCTTCCCCAAGAAACGCCACCAGCAGCAACGTCATCTGGTGATTTTCCTGCCGTCCCGCCAGACTCCGTGTATATACCAGGAAATGTCTTCATTCCCACAGCATGCTGGGGTTGTGCTGCATACGCTACGCATGCACCTTTATCTCATGCGCAGTGCTGTTGTGTATTAGTCACGCGTTGCTGTTCCGCTTAGGTCTGCACAGAACTGCTGCCCAACTAAACTCATTTGCCCGATTATTGCCCTTAAGATTCTAGATTAGCTACGGCCTTGACAAAATCCACTCTTCTGTAAGAAAACAACATGATCAGATACAGAGGGGTACCGGCCTGCAGTAGGTGTGGCTTTTATTTGGTTGAGTGTCCTCTTAAACTTCAGGATTAACAACGATGGCAGCTACGTTGTACACTCACACCACAGAAAACCCACAGGGTGATTGGATGGCTTCTTTCTCAGAACAAACACACAAAAAAACCCTGACAAATCTGTACCAAATTCAAACCCAAATTTCCAGCTTCTAGGAGGGTTCGATAAATAAAAATTACCTACTTCACCAAACACATAAAATCAAAAAAGAGTGCATCTTTGGGGAGGATCCAGGTGGAACATTATGTCCTACCGTGCGGTCTGATGCAACTAAAATCAGTAAGTGCCAGTGAAAATGTTAATTGTACGAATTCACATGCAGGCAGTGCAGTGTAGGGATGTGGCTGCAGTCTGTATTGTTGCGGAGTCTCTCTCAACACTGTCAGATCAATAAAGCTTTTTTAAGCTTGGTGGCAGCATTTGTCCCTGTACTGGCACTTCAGGGATGAATTGAGTTGGGTGCTGAGCGGGGACAGGCAGGGAATGGAACATGAATTGCTTGGCTGATCCCACACCTGTGAAATGGTGCAGAAGGAAATGTTTTAGCTGCCATAAATTAAGGCTGCTCTGAGACTCATCTAACATACCTCAGGAATTCAGCCTGCCAGCACAAAATTGGACAGTGCAGAAAGCTGGCAAAACAAAATTGCTGCATATTCCGTGTGCTGGGAGAGTGATACAGCCAGGTGACACCGACAGCTCTCTTCAGTAGTACAAAGTAAATAACTATTAAGTAACGTGTTTTGAAAACTCAGCATGCACACCACAGCATCTAATGTGTTAGTTACTTCATAGATCTCTTGCAGGGAACATCATCTTTCTGTAACAGATCTTACCTAGCAGAAGGAGGTCCCATTCGGATTGATTTCCACGGTGCCACTGCAACACCTACGAAAAGACAGCGCTGCATTAAAAAAAGACACTGCTAGTCACAATCTTTGAAAATCCCTTATGACATATGCGCATATATAACATAACTAATGTTACATGCAGAGCTATTTCAGCTTGTTCATGTCTACCTGAACTGGCCAAAAGCTTTTCAGGCTTTGCTTTCAAAGCAGAAATCTCACAGGCTGCAGAAGTGGGTACACTGATATTGGTTGCCATCTTCAAAGCTTGCATCAATAGTTGTTTGTTCCAGTGGCCTCCCATTCATATAATGGCACACCAAAAGATCTTCTGCATATATCAGTGAACACATGCCTTGTTCAAAGGAATGTCCTGCAGCTGTGCACAAAATCCAGCATCATGAGTTTGAGAGCACGCTATGCACAACACACTGGATAGTGTACTGAGATGCTTAAGTTCCCTGCCTGTTCACTGAGTAAATCCTCATCTGCATAAATCACAGCAACTTTACCAAACCTGAAGAGATGATGGAGTGAAAGTGTGCAACAACAGAATTTAATTTTTTTCAGTGTGAGACAGAAGATTTGGGTCATTTGACTGATGCTAATTGTTTTAGCAAGACACTAGAAAATACATAGGGCAGAATGGATCTCAGTTCTCAAAAATGTAAGTTATAGTTGTTCTTTTCTTGTTCACAGATTCACAGAATCATATCAGTAGGTGATTCCTTATCTATCTGTAATACTGGGGCTAATTCATAGTTCCTTACCCCAGAGAATCCAACAAACACTCTGCATTCTGAATTTGGCTCACACAAGTAGTCAGTGAACTCACTGTTCATTCCTTGCCGCTACCTTTCCTGCAGGCTGCTGAGATGCCAACAGGACACAGTCTGCAGGATGGGCAGACTGCTCTGGTGGCTTTCTCTGTGCCTTCACTTCTCACTTCACTGATGAGATAGCTGCACAGCTTTCTGGGGACCACTGTATTCCCAGCCTCAGGGAGAAGGGGGAATCTGATCATGTCATGGAAGGACATGGAAATAATGTCCTGCCAAATACACAAACTGACCATACGAATTCCCTGATGTCTATGCCTGCATTTATTGTCACAAGGTAAAGTAAGTGGTCACATAGCAGAGGTCTACAGGGTATGGTCCCCATGAGGGCCTTAGACTAGATCCAGCCATGAACTTCAGGGAAGATCAAGCCATTATGACTGTCCTCTCTGCCAGTGGTCCTTTCTCACCCCATCGTTGTGTAGCCAATGTGAGAGCCAGTGACCCTGAGTACACGTGCTGAGAAGTCTGAGCTGGGACCAGAGCATAGCACTGCTTTACAGCCCCACAGCACAGCCCCATGCCTGGACAGGCCCCACTGCGAGGCACTGGTGTGCTCGCGGCATCGTGGCTTTTCATCATGGCTTCTCTCGGGGCGCTAGCACAGGAAGACCATGCACCTTGGGTCTGGCTGCCACAAAAGTTGCACCTTTGTCCATTTCCACCGAGCAGAGGGCGCTGTGCTCTCAGAAGTTGGTCCCAGCGCATTCCTGGGACGGAGCAGAGCCACCGGCGGAACAAGTCCTGTACACACACACCCTAGGAGACCAAAAAAAGACCACGCTCAAGCCAAACTGTGCGCTGCTAAAAGATTGCCTGAACCCCTTGAAAGTGCAGCTTGTGAGGGTGCGGGAGGCCCCAGCAGTGACAGCCGGGCACGGCGCGGGCTGGAAGGGCGCATCCCGGCGTGGCCATGTCCTGGCAGCACAGTGTCCCAACAGGCACGGTGCCTCCAACGTGGTACCCACCACCCCCGGCCCCGGCCCCTGGCAGCACGGCCCCACCGCCGTGGTGGAAAAGCCACAAGTCGGGCTGCTCTCTGGGAGGTGGAGACAGACACAGGCGGAGTCAGATCACAAATTCTTGAACCTTTAACATCCTTTCTGTAATTTGAAACATACTTGTTCCCATTCCAGGGCTCTTTTTTTTTTTTTTTTTTTTTTTTTTAAATTCCTTCCTTGAGACTGTGGAAGTACGTTCAGAAAAAGAAAAAAGGGAAAAAAAAAAGAGGAAGGAAGGGAAGGGAAATGGGAAAAGGGAAAAGGGAAAAGGGAAAAGGGAAAAAAAGGGAAAAGGGAAAACGGAAAAGGGAAAAGGGAAAAGGGAAAAGGGAAAAGGAAGGGGAAGGGAAAAGGGAATGGGGAAGGGAAAGGGAAAAAGGAAAAGGGAACAGAAAAATTAAAAGGGAAGGGGAAGGGGAAGTGAAAGGGAAAGGGAAGAAGAAAAAAAGCAAGCCCACTCCTTATCAAAGGCTCCACAACAAAACAGAAATGAGAGTGCAGCCCTCCCCAACACAACTGCTGGCAGGCTCAGATTTCTGTGACTAGGTCATGGCTGCTGCAGCTGGTCCTAGGAGCCTGAAACCAGGCAAACCGACCCTGTCTCCTCCACAAACAGCATTCACCTCCTGCTTCAGCAGGCCTTGCTGTTCAGAAAGGAAGGAGCCATTAGCAAAGAGCACTGATTTGTGTCTGGGCACCCTCAGGAGGTGATTCCCATCCTGTGGCCTTCTCAGCCAGCCTCAGCCATTCCAGCTGCCCTGGTTTGTTTGGAAAAGAGGGTGCTTGTCACTCTGCTTCAAGTCCCCCAGCTACAAACACTCAATCTGACTGCTTCCACAGGAGCAGCCAGCAGACAGTTCCCATGTTTAAGATGGAGTGTGCACATATGGAGAGGAAAGCTGAACTGACGTGTGCTCAGAAAGGCTTTGCATGTCACTCATGCCCCCAGCAGCGTGCCATGCTTTCTTGCATCAGCCAGGCCATGACTGCCTGCTTCTTTCCCCCTGGGCAAACCACAGCAGGTGTCTCTGATGGTACAGCAGGGCTTTCTTTGTTTTGTGTAAGGAAGCAACAATTACCCATGACACTGTATGATACCTGGGTCAGAAGTGTCCCGAGGCTCCTGCCCTGCAGTGCCTGTGGCAGTGCTATTGCCATGCTGGTCCTAGGCTGAGTGGAACTGCAGCCAAGCTGCTGGGCAGGCTATGGGAGCCTGTACCCCACTGCCATCCACACAGGGACTCGCCCCTGCTCTTTCAAACTGGAAAAACAAGGGTGAGGAGAGAAGCTTTCATGTTTCACTGCCATTATCATAAGTCTTGTGTTAATGCAGCATCATGCTGTTTACAAGTATATGCATATGGATGTGTGTGAGTAACCCTTAAGGAAGGTGTAAGGTTTTCTAGGAGAGTCAGGTAGGCACATGTGCATCACCTGAGGCAGCTGGATGCCTGCCAGGACAGGATGCACCTCTGTGCATGGGGGAGAAGCCACCTGGAGGGAAGGGCACGGACTGGGCACAGGACACAGCCTCACCTGCTGTGCTCCTCCGTCACAGACGCTGCCCTGTGCAGCTGCAGCATTTCTGTTTCTTCAGGTTTACAGCTTGAGGAGGAGCAGGACTCTCTGGAAGTCAGACGTGGGCTAGATACATTCATCTTTTTGGAAGGGAAAGTGTGACATTGTAGGTTTTACCCATAACCAAGTCAGGCCTTTCAGCCACATGACCCTCGTAGGAAGGCTGCTAGGTTATGCCCACCAGAGAACTCTCTCCTTAACTGATCTCCTTACAGTACAAGTCACTCTGCAGATTGGCAGGAGACATAGCAAAGCCCATGTGTGCTTAAATATTTCACGTCACGCAACACATGTTATTCTGGCTGCCTGTAACACTGCAGCATTTGGACTCCCTCCCTCTGAGGAGATGAAGCATCCTGATAGCTTAGCTGCGTTTATCCAGACACCTTCAAGATGGTCTTTGTCTCTGAAGCTTGAGATCTGGAGCTCCTAGCATCATCCCATCTTTTCATCACTGCCCTCAGATGGGAGCCATCCTGCTCAGGGCACCCCCATCTTCTCTCTGCGCCCATCTTTCACCCTCAGCCTATGTTCCTCTTTTTAGACAATGCAACTGCAGTGTGGTGTCCTATTTATAACATCTCTATCACTTTTTGGAATAGAAGCCTTCGATTCAAAACCAAATGCTCTAAAATCCTTTTCCCAGACATCTTGAATACTAAAGAGTGCTCTATTCTTAGGCACCTGTTGGCAATTGCCCCCTTCTCTAGACTGTCATGCAAGCCCAGTTGGAGCTGTTATTAATATGAGTCAAAATTTTGGTTAAGCACGTATTATGCTAAGCTAATGACTTCTGGGGTGTTACCAGCTTCCTAGAGATACAACATGTGATTCACTAGATGACAGACTAACAAGTTCATCTTCCTGGTCAAATTTATAAGAGCAAGTTTCTCCTGCCTTTTTTGCAGTAAACCCTATCTTACAGGTGTCCAAATGAAATCTTTTTCTGCTAGTTTTTATTCTATTGCAATCCCACATAACTAATTCATGCCTAAATAACTGAAACAAAATTATTGAGTCCCCTCCAAGTCAAAGGTTTTTTGGATCTGGACTTCCCGAGGTCATTGTTCAATGGACTAACTCTGTAGATGGGACTCCTATCCTGATGCAAATGTCATGCTAAGAAGAAATGGAGAAAATCAAGATTGTCAGTTAGTTCACCAGAAAAGAAAATGTCCCATCCCATGGCCTTCCTCTGCTGCTTTCCTGTACTCCTCACAAGTCCAGGGAACCAGTTGTGCACCCTTTCAGAGCTCATGATCTAAAGCAAGCAGCATGCTAAAGGCATGTGGGCCAGAGACAGTCTTCAGCTTGTTGCCTTTGCAATGATGAGCATCTCTAGAGGGACATTAAGTGCTCACAAATGTGGCTGAAAATCCTCCATATGCAGGGGAATCTCTGTGAGATACTAAGATAAGAGGGACATCCTATCCTTCTCACCATACTGCAGGGACAAGTGGTATCTGGGGCACAGGCTAAGAGCTCCTTAGCTGTTCAAAACAGAGACTTTCAAGTCTTCTAGAGTGAAGGAAAGTGGGAGAATTTTTTACCCATCTTTGCTCCCACATCAGATCATAGTTGAGTGGCTGGGACAGGCTCATGCCAGTACTTGCAGGCAGAAAGACATCATCTGCTTTATGAATACCAGCTTGTACCCAGCTGCCCTTTCTTTCACTCTTGGGCTGGTTATTCATTGCTAAGGTGAGTTTGAGGATGGGTTGAGGACAGGATATAACAGCCCACAGATGCAGGCAGCGAAGAAGAAAGGACTAATAGTACTTGGAAGAAGAGAGATGTGACTGCTACTGTTGAAAGAAGTTTGCAGGGGCTGAAAGGAGAAACATAACAGACTGGACGGACTCGCAGGAGTGCCAGGAGGTGGAGGGGTGCAAACACATCCTCTCCAGTGACTTCACTCTCTGAGAATATGGGGTGAGTTTGGAGACTGCTGTAGTAGCCTCATCTTTTCTACCAACCTTTAGCAATTGAATGCTAATGAAGAAATAGTAGACTTGAAATAAGGAGGAGACTCCTGTACTCAGCGTGACTTCCACCTGCTTGTACCAGACACAACCAGCAACTCTGTTCCAGGTTTGAGAAGCCCAAAGGAAGACAGCCTCCTGTATCCCTGCACAAAATGGAAGCAGGGTGGTCTCTGGATGACAGGAGAGTGCAGGCAGACAGGGAATGTCTGAACACCAGCCTCCCTTGTGACACTGAATCACAAGGAAACATTTTCTCTCTCTAGTCTGTTTCACCCTTTGATTTTTTTTTTGCTCCTTCAGAAAACAGTGCAAATAAAGATGAGCTGCCTCACAGCTTGTGTATGTCTGTACTATACACTCTACAGCACTCGTGGGAGAGATGTAAAAAAGGGTAAAGGACTAATCTCAGTGTTTGCAAGGACTTGTTGCCATGCCAGAAAAAGGTGTGATGTGGAGTCCTGCTCCATTTTCATCCCCCAGCCTGTTCCCATAGGCTGTGACTTTTGCTAATCCCAGTCTTGGGGCTAGAAGAAACAAGACCAACAGTTCAGTTTGCTCTGACAGGACTGAGCCCTGCTTGAAAATATGAGGAAACCTCCTGAGTCAGCAGCTCACTTGCTCCTACTCTTGGAATAGCTGAGATTCCCGGACACAGTAACTTGACTCTGCTCCTGGCTCAGCACAGCCACTAGCTGAAAGGCAAAATAAAATCCCCTCTTGGCCCATTAACGAGGCCTATTCTGGGTTCAGGAGAAACCAGTCTGACTGATGAACTCCTCTGGCTCAGGGGCTCTGGCTGGGGCTGGGAGCGTTCTTCTCTCCTTATTCAGCAGACAGGAGGATGTTAATGGAGAGCATATGGGAGGGAAGGGAGTACTGTGGATACTGCTGGAGGAGAGCCAGGCTGAATCAAAGCCCCAAGAAGCGTATTCTCCATCCGGGCAACAATAAAAACAGGCCATGGAGAGACAAGAAGTCCAGCTGTGGTACTGGGGAGTTAGGAAAAGAAGTTCTCTGCCTTCTCCAGACTTTTTAATCCCACTCCAGTGGACAGTGGTGCAGTCCTGTAGGGCACAGTGTTCACAGTACAAGCCTTTCTGGGGAAAAGTGTACCTCAGCCAGGCACCCCATCCTCAGAGTCCTGCTGGAGTCTTCAGGGAAGCAAGAACTGCCTCTGTGTTTGCAAAGCACCATCTAATTTATGGTGCTGTAGAAATGATAAATTACAGCAGTGCTACAATCTGGAAAAAATGTGTTAACTCCTCCAGTCCATCTCCAGAGCTGATGCAGGACTGTTGCCTCTCACACATTTCCTCAGTTTCTGTCTGGACATGTTCTGAACAAGCAAGCAACTGAGGTTCCCACATTTTTCACTTCTTAATTCTGCTTTTAAAATAAAGCTCAATGTTATTAATGTAGCATGGGCTACACAGCTGCTTGGATATGTCAAGCAGGACGGAACGGGGTGCCTTAAAGGCAGCCTACATCTGCCTTGCCTTAAAGATAAAATGGAGGAGTAGCTAGTGAAGACTTGATTACACCTCGAACTAAGAAGCCTTCCCATGAAGTTGGAGGACAGTTAGAATCAGGTGCTTTAAAACTAGGTCCTTTTTGGCTACTGACAATCTGTTAATGTAGTCCTGACTGCAGCAAATTTTGGGCATCCATGGTGCTTGGCCTTGCATCATTCACTAGTGCTTAATTAACTAAGGAGCCTGGCTTGTTTAGCCTACCGAAGGGGGATATAATTGCTATCTATAAATAAATACTTCAGGGGGTGAACGCATGGGGAGGAGGAAAGAGCTATTCAAAGATAAAGGACAATGCTGGCATAAGAACAAATGGGTATAAACTAGCCATGCATACATTTGGACTGAGGTTTGTCAAGTTTCTAATGTTCAGAGCACTGGAGCTCTGTGAAGGTCTCCCAGTAGGTTTAGCGAGGCCAAAAACAACGCTGGCTTTAAGAATCAGACACATTTACTCCAACGATTGTAAGATATGGCTGCCTGTGTGAGCAAGGAGCTGGACGAGAAGCCTGGAAGTAACGTCCTGATGTTCTCTGGACTGCAGTAAGTTCAGGATGAGTTTTGGTTAACCAGATGCAGGGTCCACCAGGAGCAAAGTGGGGGAGAACTGGAAGACTAATAAAACCTGAGAAACTTAAACTGTCTTCACTGCACAGTGGGCAGAATCTCAATTCAGAGAAGGCTGGAGCCTAGAAACTAACCCCTCTCCAGTGACCATGCATGCTGGCTTTGTTTAGGGAGGCTTCTGGGGCTGGAGGAGATTATCGACAACAGTCAGGAAAAGAGTCTGTGACCATTTAGCGTGAAAAGAAAAAAAGAATTGATGATTGGTTTTCCTGTGAGTGGGTTGAGTCTGGGAAGCCCACAGTTCTGCTCTGCCATCCTCTGAGGCAAAAAGATCTCATAAGCCAGGAAACCTTCAGCTGTGAGAATGTCTCGTCATGTTCTCTAGTGGAATAACAGCTCAGTCTGACCTCAGGCTGAGCCCAATACGTGGTGCTCTGCACACAGCAATCCTTCTCTATAAAGTCAGTGCCAAACAGACAGTGGGTGTCTTTCCCCATGGCTGTCCTGCAAAAGAGCTGGATTAGGATAGACCTTGATCCTTGACTAAGGCATGCCAGAGAGGCAAATGTCCAAATCTTAGCTGCCTTATCCAACTGGAAGCCATAACAATACATCATACACTCCAGTTTACACCACCATAAACAAGATAATGGACCTTATATGAGAGAAAGATCTGTTGTAATATAGCTCTTCATTTCATCCTGCTCCTGCTGGGAGACGAGGGATGAGGGGCAGATTGCAGAGACGAGACAGCTACACAAGTGGCACAGATCTCCCTTGCATTGGGGGAGTTTTCCTGTGGGAATCTCCTGCCTGTTTTAGTTCTCTCTATGCTCCATAAGCAGTGCAAAGCAAATTTAGCAGAGACCAGAGAATCCATCTTAAAATGCCTTAGGGGGGACAGAGAATAGGGTATAAATGGAACTGCAGTGATGTCTCTTCTAATTCTTGTAATCTGTCACCCGGCTACGACAGTGAGAGGTGCTTTAGAAATCCACAGACAGACTGAATGTGATTTGATCACATTAGTGATGGCCCATGCATCAAGAGATTCAGAGGTGTTGTTCAGAAAAGCATTAAAATAAAGGTGGTTGTACTTCCAAATTTCTTTTGTCTGAGAAGAGGATATCTCCTAAGGCTGGCTTTCCTCCTGACATTTCTCATTCTCTGCATTTTCTCACATATCAGAAATACAACACGAAATGCCTTGTCTTGCTGTTTCCATAATTCTGCAGTCATTCTCAGCAGGAATCTGAGAAAGAGAGGGTGGAAGGTGATAGGCTGAGTCGGGTCTGAAATGTGGTTCCTTGCACTGGAGGGACGTAGATGTGGCTTCTATTTAAGTCATCAGTTCAAGTCTTCATGATGTGGCTGAAAGGTGATGGCGGTTACAGGGCTCCCTTGAAATCAGCTGCAGGGCTTGCATCCAACTGCTAGCTAACTCCATGCTGTAGAACTGCATGAATGAAAGCGACGCCACATAGGCTGAGGAGCAGCACATGTGGGAAGCTCATCCTGTTGCTACTTGGATTTTCCTGGTGTGTGGAGCTTAGACTTTTTCATCCTCCAGGTCTAACATTCTTGGCCTGGTAACCTTCATCAGGTTGAATCAACTTTAAAGGACAGGAGAGAAGATGAGGACAAAAATATTGATTTTCCTTCGATTGGAGATTTTTGCTTTTTTTTTTTTTTCCTTTGGAAATGCAAGCCAACAGCTTTTTCCCTTTGACCTCCCCAAAACGAAGAGAATTTATGGGTAATTTTCATGTTTTTTAACTGACATTCTAATTTTCTTCACAAAAACGCTTCAAACGTAGAGAACCTCAATAAATCTCAAAAGCACACAGTTAAAAGTGTTCCTACAGGCCATAAAATTGTAACTCTGGATTTGTACAATTCATGCTTATGGTCAGTCTTGTCAGGCTTTAAAGAATCTCCCACTTCAGCCATCTCAAAAAGGCAGTAAATCTAGATTATGTACTGAAAGTGGTTAGGGAGCCTGGATATTTGTACCAATGAAATGCCAAAATATTTTACTGACATGCTCCATTTTTTACATTCTTCTACTAGCAGTTAATTTTTTTATGTATCTACATATATTTATTTATTTATTCATTTATTTTTATTCACTTGACAGTTATATTTTGGCTGTTTTTAGCCTGCAAATGGCTAGGCCTCCTCCAGTCCTAACAAGAGGCTGAACAATTTCACACACGGTACCCTGGGCAGAAGACAGTAAAAACACAGATACATGCATGGCCTGGGCTGAATATAGTTACGGCTGCGTCTTTTGGAGCTCTGAGACTGTCATGCACAACTTCTGATTCACTGGGAGATGTTTCTAAGGAGTCTGTGCTGGTTTTCAGTGTCCCCACATCGGGCTTGAGGTTGTGGCACTCTGCAGTGAAGTGGGTGACTCAGGAGGCAATATTTCTTCTGCGTCAGAGGCACTTTAAAGCAGCCTAGGGGACTGTGCAGCTAGAAGTGTAAACTGAAGCCTCTGAGGGATGTCCACCATACCAAGCAGTTAAGAGACATCTAAATCAGTCCTAGTTCCAGAAGCAATATAGTTGCATTCATGTAGCTCTCTCACTGAACTACTTACCCTCTCTTTTAAAATGTATGCACCTAACATTGCTACATTTCTTTCCTGACCCAAATCAGCTCTCCCATCTACTTTGAGCATATTTGTGATTCTGCGTAGTGTAATATGAGCATCACCAGTAGCTCTCTCCACTGAAAAGGTGGCAGAAGCACATTTTATTTACAGATAGAAATCACTTAGAAAAGACCAAATTCCTTCTGGATCACAGTGAAGTTATACAGAACTGGTGCACGAAAGATTTAAATGTAATTAACATTAGTTCATCCTAAACTCACTCAGCATGAAGGAGAATGGGAGCACTCTCTGTGAACCCAGGTCCAGTCCCAGGCACTTGGCAACCTCACACCAGGCAAAGGATCCCAATGCTGTTACGAACAGGGCCCTGATCCCCACACCTGGGGCTCCCCCTACTCTGTTCATGGCCAGGACCCCATTTCAGCCCACAGGGCCAGCAGTCCCTTCCCCAGCAATGCTGAGGACACCGGTCCCCAGCTGCCATAGCCTTGCTCTGCCTGCCCACCCTCAATCTATTGCCATCCACATGGAGGTGCCAAATGCCCAGAGCTGCCCCCCAAGCCACCATGCTGCTGTCTGGATGGTAGGAAGGGCTCTGCCTGACCCATGCTCCTGCTGGCCCCCACACCCCATCCTTCAGGGAGACACCAGCCCACCCTGTGCCCTGACACTGACTTTTCTACACTCACTAGCTGTTTCCCAGTACTTTCCTGCAAGTCAGGATATTGAGAATGAAGGATAAGCTCCAAAACAGACATCTAACGCCACTCCCTGCTACACTGGGAAGCAAAAAGTCATCTAATCATAACCACAGTCTCCCTCCTCCTCCGAGCCCACATTAGGTACTCAAAGACATAATAAAATATCAGATACATACTTAAGTCTTGGCATGAGGAAAAACTGTTTCGGTACGTGAAAGATCAGCTTTTCTTTCACCCCCACAAGGAAGGTTTGGTCTTACTGCATTTCCCACAGTCCTCTGAATGGCTTCATTTCCCGCTTCCTGACCCTCTGGAAGAATCAGTAAGTATATACCTTGCTATAGAGAGGATACCATGAACCAGACCTCCTTTAAACTGTTTCTCAGATCACCTTTTGCCATGGAGTCTCTATTAATTAGGTACTGACTAGTGATTTAATGAAGTCACTAAAGTTTTCTGACTTCCCATGTTTTGAGAAATACCTGGCATAGTAAGTGAGACAAATACCAGAGAAATATCAAACAAATGATATTTCTATGTCTGTCTCTTTTTCTCCAGGTGAGATACTGTAGCTCCTGATGACTTTACAATTTATTACACATCCCAGGGAACATCCCAGTTTATGTACCAAGAGATTCTGGAAAGAAGAAAACAACACTTACTCAGAGATTAGGCATCATCAGACGCGTGACTCTCCCACAGGCAGAGCATTATGGCACTACAGGTAATGCTGTCAACCCTTCCTCACTTTTCCTCGTTTGCTCACTTAAAGCCAAGTGGCTGAAATGAATCAGCAAATTGGATAGCAGGTGACAACAGAGGTGCCTTCACCAAGTAAAGGAGGTTTGTGACCAGGACATAGCAAAAGCTATGCTATGCTAGTGAGATTTCAGGAGGGATTCAGATTTGCCCTGTAGATCCTCCTATACCATGCTGGTCTGGGAAGAGTATTTATTTTTGACAGCCAAATCTAGGGGGGCATGCCTCTCACCTAATATTATATATCAAGCAGAGACACAGATGGAAAACAACCAACCATGCTCAAGACCTACAGTATCACAGAAATGATTGAGTAACAGTATTGTGCGCTACTGACCCTGACAAGAAGTTAAGTCCGAGGGCAGAAGTCTACTCCAGGATCTCTTCAGTGATGCAGTAACACCGACAGTGGCAGCCTTGTCCTGTTCAGAAGCAGTCTTTTGTGCTTCTCATGGCAGTTCTGGGGACCATTAAAAATGAATCCATACTGTAACAATGGTATGGAATGCAAAGATGCTTGTAAAGGATCTGTTTTTACTTTCTGGCCATAGCCATACAATCTGGGTCGGTATAGATGGCACATACAGCCATGTGGAAGATTTCATAATTTCCAGCTGTTCCTCATTACCATTTGCTTTCAGTAATTTCAAGGAATACTGTAGTTGCCCTTTCCAAGTCTCTGTCAGGCTTTCTTCCAGACGGAGGGATTCAGGTGGCTTTAGTTGTTCCATTTTTTTTTTTTTTTCCAAAGAAATTTGGGTTTTTTCAATACAGCGTAATAAGGGCATTATGTCCCCAGGAGGGACTAATTCTCATTTCCTAGCCCAATGTTTGAAGTAGGTAAGTTACCAAAATAATTCTGTAATCTGTGGCTACTGTTGTACACTGGGAATGGCATTCTTAGGGCAAAGTTCAGATATGAACCCCTATGTATGGAAGTTCAGTGGTTTATTACACGTGAAGGGCAGTTGGGCTCCAGTAGTACCACTACAACAGGTTGAGTGCCACAGGCACTCCCCTCCAGTTGTGAGCATCCAGATAAAGAAGAGAGGCACTGATGCTTTCAGCTGCCCAAGGAGGATGGGGACCATCTCCTTTCTACTGATCACTCAGCCACTGCGTAGCCAGCCATCGTGCTCCAAGTCACATTCAGAAATCCCCATTTGCCAAGTAAGAAGGAACAAAAGTGTTGAGCAAAAGATCTAATTTCCCAGTGTCTATGGGGAAATCAACAGACAAAGGGAAACAACATAAAAAACATATACATGAAAGTCTGTTTTTTAAAACCAGTTGACAGTCATTTTCAATGGAATCCGGCCAG
Organism: Oreortyx pictus; assembly: GCA_036925125.1. NCBI lineage: Eukaryota > Metazoa > Chordata > Aves > Galliformes > Odontophoridae > Oreortyx > Oreortyx pictus. The sequence goes on from JAUPFR010000006.1 coordinate 38,640,989, forward strand.
CTCTAGCCAGTATTTAATTCAAAAATTCCTCAGGAATGAAGGTCTTTTGCAGGCCAGCTTTATTTGGCTGGGCTTGGGCTTTGCTTTTTCCCACATCCCGCCTGCTGAAGTTAGAGGTTGATGGCACACAGCCTGATTCCTCTGACTTTTCCTGTGATGGATCCATCCAGCCACTGTCACCCCCTTTCTAAAGTGTCTGCTAAAATGGCTGCAGGCTAAAGAAGCTGGAAAAAGAAGGAAAAGAATAATCTGCTCTGCCTTTTGAGAACAGAGCAAAAAATTACCTGATGGGTGATGTCACAAGGAGTCGAAGAAATTAAAGGAGACAAGCACAGTCCAGCATGGGCTATGTACAGCGCCATGGCAGAAGCAGCTCTCCTGAGTGATACCTTATGAGTTCACAGTGCTGCAGTGAGGGGTTTTATCACACAGCAGATATCAGCAGCAACATGCTTGCTGCTTGCACTAGACACTGAAAATGAAAATAATGCCATATCTAAAGAACCTTTTCCAAGCACTGCCCATTAAAGATCAGGTTGTTGTTTTCTACCCTCTAAGACATGCTGCTGAGGTAGGGGCACTTAGATACTCTGGCTTTACTAATGAGGGAGATAAAAACTAGTCCCACTAAAATGTACAGTAAGGCATGCATACAGCAGGCAGAGAATGCACAGCAGGCTGATGAGGTTGAGGTATTCCAATGTAAAGCCCTTTGAACGACAGCAGTCAAGCAAACCAAACCAAAGACCCCATAAACAAATAATGACCCCTTCTGCACTGCACCTCTGTCCTCCATCCCACACTCTATCTCTGCTACATCCAGCCCTGAGCCTGCAAAATCCAAGGCACCGGCTCTAGCTGGCTCTGCAGGCTGGGTGGGGGGGACAGCTGCTGCTGCAGCTCCAGATGTGCTTTGTCTTTTCTTTGAAACTGTTCCTTGGAAAAACAAAAAGCTGCGTTGCTATGGAGACCGTACCTCTGGCACCGAGGCACCCAGCGGGCGGCAGCAGCTGCTGGCTGCCAGGGCAGCAGGGCAGAGTGCAGGGCTGGCTGCTGGCATGCCCTGACAGAGAGCCAGAGGAGGAAAGCGTTGGACCCACAGATGTGGGGATTTTGTTCCTGAAAAGGCATTGTAAAGTAAGACTGAGGTGGGCTTGGAGGCAGGCAAAAGCTGTACGAAACCCTGAGAGTCTATGCAAACAAAGCTGGTAGTGTCTTGCAGGGTGAAAACATTTTCTGATGTTTTAATTGTACTCGCACAGCTAATACTAAAAGTAGTGGAGAAACTAAGGAAGGTCTTTTTGCAGAAGCAGAACTTTTTCCAGGAAAGCAGTGGAAATGCCATCTTTTGAATCATTTAGAAGTTACAGCTGCACTTCATAAAGGAAACGATGCTCTGCCGGTCCCCCAGAGACACGTGAAATGAGACCAATTAGGGCTCCTCTAGCTTTAAATACTAGCACTGTGCAAAGACAGACTTCATCCTTACTATCTTTGAAAGTGAAAACGAATAGCGTATGCCCCAGCTGAATTAAAATCAGGGCTTGTATTAAGTAAAAACCCAGAAAAGATGATCTGCTTTGTTCCTAAAATCTCTGAAAACACAAGCATGGGGTTACTAGATCAAGTGGGAATATCTGTTCGTGAAGTCTGGCCCTAGCAGTGCCCTCCTGGTGAAGCCTCGGAGAACAGAATGCCAGCAACCCACCTGGCCAGGGACATGCTGCAGGATGCAATGACAGACATTTTCTTGGACTCAGGGAGCAACCCCAGAACACGAAACTTCTAGATGTGCTCGCAAGAGCCCTGGGAAAGGTCTGGACTGTTGCCCACTCTCCTCTACATTTTTTCCCCAAAGCAGTTCGGCTTCATTGCTGCTCAAGAAACTGAGAACGGCTGCTGACAGGAAGAAGTCCTATTAGCAGAGACACCCTCCTGGAGGTGGTAGGGAACAGACATTAGGCTGCTGTCTAACTCGTGCACCAGTCCAGCTGGCCAGGGCTTATTTCTCCTGACATCTGCTTTCTGAGGTACTGCCATCCATATCGGATTACATCAAAAGCCATTTTGCCACCAAGCTGCATTGCTTCCCGGGATGTGCATCGCTGTGGGGGGCCCACCATATCCCATCCAACATCCTGGGGAGATGACATCCAGCACAACACAGGGGCCAGGGAGCTACAGCGACTATGCCATGGAGATATTCTGCATTTGGATGGTTAAAATGAAACAAACTCATTTCTGGAATAGACATACAGTCTCTGGTGACATTTGCTCTGAAGCTGTCTGATCTCTGACAGTGCTCCCACTGAGGCCCAGACTCAGGTGCCTGATGGGCGACACGTGATCGGAGGATGGTGAGGCAGCAGATGCTGCAGGATGGGGTGCTGTGAGGGCAGTGGGGCAAGATCCCACATACAGTGCTGCAGGAAGCACATGGCATAGCTGAAAGACACCTTGTTTTAAAAAATGAAATTCCTTTCCTGGTCCTGAAAGAACACATGGAGAATTGTGCTGTTAATTTGTATTTCAATTTGAGCGATTTCATTTTGCTTCCTAAATTTTCCTTATCACACATGGCTGGATGCATCATGCTGCTCCTTCAGACATTACGCAGCGTTGCAGTGCTCTGTTAAATAACTTCCTCCTTCCTTGACAGAAATAGCTACATTTCAATAACAAGTGAAGAGATCCTAGTATTTATAGTTTCTTGAGCTTCAAGATGGCATCACTGAGACACAGAAACATAAATCTGTGGCTTAATTTTGCTGTCTCAGGAAGCAGCAGTTAACAGAGAGGAGTACCCAACATGGCCGGTTCAGCCACTCCACCATCACCTGCCAAGGAAAGGAGACCTCTGTCCGGCCACCAGCTCCTCAGCCCTTTTCTCTGCTCTTCATTCAGGCTGAATCTTGGAGCCTGAAGATGGGATACTTCATGAGCATTGTTGTAAGCTGTGTTTCAGACTCCATGACTTAACAAAGGGTCATTCTTGACATTCGGCAGGCTCATGAAGTACCCTTCATCAGGAATAGTAGCAGAGGCACAGAGACCAGACAAGGGAGTCAGAGTTGCTGGCAGGGGACTGAAAGAACTGCTGCAGGCAGGAGTACTTGAGAGGCAGCTCCCAGTAAGGTGGGCAGAATTGCTGGCTCAGCTGGGGGCTGGCTGAGCTCAGGGATGCTTTGGGATAGCTAAGCCCCTCTCCAGCTCTCACCTTCTGAACAGTGTCACAGGTTTAAAGTAGGAGCACTGGAGAAAGCGCATCCTCGCTTAATCATACATGGAAATAAAGAAACATCTCCAGTAACATTGGAAGTTAAGGGAAAGGAGGTGAAAAGAAGGAGGGAGATAGGAAAAGGGGGAGGGAAGGTGAAGATGGCAGGGGATCCTTTCCAGCCCTGCTTACAAGGTGCTGGATAATTCATAGCTCTTGTTTACACTGCTGCAGACCACATCACAGACATTCCCGACTAATGGCTTCCATCTGGAGTGGCCATGTGCCGCCCAGCCTCCCCTCGCAGTCCAGGACCCTGCCAGCAGAGCCCAGCCTCCCCACGGACCTTCCTACCCCACCCCACACTGCTGTCATGGGAAGGGGGATGTGTGGGGAGGAGGGCTCTATGCCAGGTTTGCATGACCCAGAGTGAGGGAACTGGGATAACCATGGAAAGCCTCGTGAGTGCGGGGTCCACAGGATGTGTGAGGAATGTGGAGCAGGGATACCCAGCTTCCATGCATGCGCCCATCCAGGGCAGCGGTTGAGTGTCTGCACATCACGCTTCCTAGGACTCTGGTCTGGGAGGGTTTGTTGGCCAGGGCACAGTGCCAGATGTGAGCTGTTTTTCCTGCATCACTATAGTGCCTGGGCCTGAGGAGCCCCGCAGTGCTCGCAGCACAGGAAAGGCACCTGCTTGGTTTGATGGTACCCACTCAGGTCTGGCTGGGTCGGTGCTGAGCTGGACTTCATGGGCCCTGCTGCATCCAGCAGGACCTGGGCCCAAATTCTCAGGTGTCTTTGCACTGTAGCTCCCTGCCTTCACGGCAGTGAAGTGTGGTCCTCAGACACACCAGCTCTGCCTAAGGCTGGACTGCCAGGATTCCAAGATCAGAAGCCATTCTAATGCACTACACAGCACAAAGCCACGTCCTGCCTTGCTTGGCTCTCTGCATCTGCAGCAAGGCAGAGCTGGGGGGCTGCAGAACCTAAGCAGCAGGAGTGCTGGAGGGCAAAGGTGTGCTGGGGGAGCAGGGTAGCCACAGGAGACAGTAGCAAAGCACTGCTGCAGAACTGGATACATTCCACCCAGAAGATCCAGCCCTCCCTTAACTCAGAAGACAGCAAATGAGGGCTAAAACCTGAAGATGGTCTGTCATGACTGTGCAGAAAATGCAACAAAGCTGGATTCAAACCCAGGCTACCGAGGCAGCTGAAGCTAATTTATTCCTCCGAGAGTCCAGCTAGGTTCTAGAGGTGTGCTCACAGGTTAAAGACAGAGGCAACGAGAGGTCAGCCCCGCATCCTGCTCCTTTTGTTTCCATGGCGGTCTCTCCCGCAGCCCGGCTCAGCCACACTACACGCTCCCAGCATCTGTCAAGTCTCATCTGTGTGGAAGTCCAATGAGAGGCGGGCAGGGAGCTGGGACAGGAGCGAAGCGGATCCCTGGGCCGTGACGAAGAGCTGAGATTCCCCCCCGCACCCTGTGCGGGTTGCCCTGTCATAAATCATCGTTTGTCAAATTCAACAAGCATCTCTAACAGAAAAAATGACGCTATCTCCTGGGAGCCCCAAGTGCCTGAAATTCTGCACAGATGTGGAGAAATCAAAATACGAAGGAAGGGGGGAGGGTGGGAAAGGAGGAAGAGGGAGGACAGATTTTGCATGGCAGAAAGGCAATTTTTTCCTGTGCTCTGCTCCCTCCCCATCTCCTCACCCGTGCACATTGCCTTCCTGGGAACGCTGCAGACCCAGCCAGGGGCATGTGTTCTGCATCTTCCAAAAGGAGGAAGGAGGCCGTGTCTGCAACACTGAATATCTGCCCATTGAGGCAGCCTTGTGCCTGCCACAGAAAGCCCCGCATAAGCCCATGGCAAGAGGAGGGGGGGAGGCTCTGGGAACACCTCCTGCCTGGGCTGTAGCAGCTCATGGGGACTTCTCACGAGAAGCTGTGCTGCAGCTGCCCCACTGCCCACCAGCAGCAGGAGGCTCAAGTCAGGGTTCGGCTCCTGGGAGGCTGGGGAGCCAAGGGCTCAGCTGGGAAACCCCACTGCCTGTGGGAATGCACTGCTGGCAGTTCTGAGTCAGGGATGAGCATGGTTGTAAAGGAGAAAAGGCCAAGTACGTGCTGCTGTGTGCACTGAAGCTTAAAGCAGGCTCCAGTTATGCACGCACAGGTTGCACTGTACAGTACCAGTGCCTATGTATAAATAAGGATACATGCAAACACCTGCAACAGCCATTTTGTCTTCCCCTTGTGATCACAGTACCTATCTCCAAAATCTAAGACATGAGCCTCCAGAGCCGCCCTGTGTGCTGAGCAGATGCCCTAGAGATACAGCTGTGTCATGCTGTCAGGGGCAGCCAGGCTGAGCCATGCACAGTGCCCTGCACCCCAATCCTGCTACGGGGGATTCCTGGTGGTTTGGCCAAACTGGGCCAGCCTGCTGGGGCCGTGGAACAGGCACAGGGATTTGCAGGGTCAGTGTGCTGCTCTGAGACCAGCAGGGCCCCGTGCAAGTGGGGGCTGTCCTTGTGCTGTGTGGCTTTGTGCAGCCACACATACCCCTGCTACCAGCAAACCACTGTGGATGCATCCCTAACCACCTACTGTTATTTGGGCCTTCCATGATATGTATGTCACAGAGCAGCCATTTTAGAAGCAGTGTAAAGCTTCCTGAAGCCTTTACAGAGGCTGTATTAAATCTCTCCAGCAGCCAAACCACGCGGATACCCTGCTGCCACAACCTAATTGCTAAAGCTGCAGAGGTCCAGTGTGAAAATACATTAAAATTCCAAATAAGTATTAAAAAGATCTTCAGTAGATAAATATACCCTGTCTTTGAAGGTCAGAGTATTGATCCATTGAAGGCTAGAAACAAATAGTCTGAGCCGCACTTGTGATCTTCCCCTTGTGTTATTATCATTATTGGCATTGTTGTTGCGGCTGAGACACCTCAAGGACCCGCTCAGGACCCAGACGCTGCTGTGCTGGGGCGCTGAATTCAAATGAGGTGACGTGTGATGAGCATCCTGTAATGCAAAACAAACCCAGCCTCGGTGTGACAAAAGCACAGTACAGCCCTGTGAAGTGAGCTCTGTGCTGCAGCAGCCGCGCTGCTCCCACAGCCCATGTGGCATGGTTTAGAAGCTCTGTGCTGTAGCACGGTCCGTCTGGAGCTGGTGGGTCAGTTTGTCCTGAGCTGGACCTTGCACACCCAGGGAACCGCTCAGGGTGTACTCAGCTCACCACACAGTGCCTTGTCCTGGTGCATTCACACTGCACCGGCGTTGTGCTTCCTTCCCTAGGGCTGAGACTACCACTGTGTGAGTGTGGTGTGGGAGCCCTGGTGTCAGCTTCGTGTCTGGGTTCCTGGCCGCTGGGTTTGCGCAGAGGCAGCGTGAGCTCCTGGGAAGTGGTGACCATTTGGGCAGCTGCCCAGGGGCTGCATTTCTCTAGCATCAGTGGTTAACCTGGATTCACCCGTGGAAAGGGAGCTTGTGTGTGCTTTTGCAGTCTGCAAATGCACTCCACAAATCCGGCTTGGATAGTGTGCCCGGGGAAAAGGAGGGAAGTCAGACTGCTGTATTACACAGGTCAGTTACTTCAGACATGGAAATGATTATCAGAAAGTGAGGTGGGGGCAGGTAATCTTACAGAAATGAATCAACTCTCTCGCCCATCGTAATTCCTTGGCGATAGCTTTCCAGAAGGATAAAGTTGTCATTTTTTCACTCTTCAGGGAGATATCCAACCGTAAGACTGCAGTGATTCAGGTCTGAATCTTGCCTATCCGCAGTCTTAGTCAGGTAAATTCTGCTTGGTGAGAGAAGAAAATATTCCTCTTTAGACTGCTCTCCCAAGCAAAGAAAGCTGATGTGCTACCCGCACTCCTCTCTCCCTTGATACCTTTTTAACCCTGTGATGAGCTGCAGCCCAATCTGCAGCATTTGCAGGCAGTGAAATCTCAGACAAAATCTCAGGCAATACATTTCATGAAAAGGAGTGGCTGGATAAACCAATACAGTCCACATTAGTGTGTGCACAGAGCTGGGGAGCGGGGAGACACCACAGCAGTGCCCAGACAGCACGCAGGCCTGCAGTTTCATGCACAAATGAGGTGCTGTAGAGATGTGCAGGTCACAAGGATACTGCAGTTTTGGGAGAACGGTGTGAGTCTGTAGGAGATCAAGCACCACAGGCTAAGTGGAACAGCCTCTTTGTCAGCAGCACTCATTCAGAGCTGCATGAGTAAGACTAAATGCTACATCCCCAAGTGCCCAGAGCTCTGGGAATTAACGGAGGAAGGGAAGGGAGAGGAAGAGAGATGTGTAAATGTGTTTAGCACATGGTTCTACAATTGGTGAACACAACAGTAGTATAATACACATAGCCATGTTATCTGCTCGTACCTCACATTTCTGCTAAACCTCTAGGGTGCTGGTAGTAGAAGTTCACAAAAACAAAGCAAAGGTCACGATGCTGACAGGGTATCTTTATTGCCAGACAACTCCCCAACCCACCCATGATAAATTAAGGCCCTTATTTCTGCTTAACCCATAACCTTTGTAGTAGACCCTGGAGGTCACCCACTTCAAGTTTTCCAACCTGGGGATGGGAGCAGGTAAGAGATTCACATTCTCAGGTCCCTTCTCTCCCTGTCTGACACACCGATCAGTTCAGACGGCCATGGCAGTGCAGCCGTAGCCCCACAGCACAGGCACAAGCACACAGCAGCAGAGATAAAGCCCATAGTTTACATGCGACACGTGTTCCCTCCTGGTGAGGCCCCCTCCCCCTGGTGCTTTACGCATTATATAAGAATTTTATTCCATCGTATGCTTTGAGGAAGGCGGCATTTTGCCAGATCTCAAAATGGCCTCATTTATCACCTAAATCCCCTATGAAAGCTAGGGAATAAGGTTTGTAAAACATCCCAGATTAATGAGGCTGCATCTACATCTTAATAGCTTTTGTGTGTGCACGGTACTTCCACACACATTTGTGCACAGTGTGTTTCTGTGGCTCACAGATTCTGTTTGTCCTCTTACCTGCTCCATCTGTGTGTGCGCTTGTGTTCTTCTCTAATTCTGTTTGTGTGCACTGCCTATGCACAGCACATAAAGTCTCCTTCTGTGACTGTAGCTGTTTATGCCACAAGCAAGAGAAATCCTCCTTGTGACTATCTGCAGTTTTGTAGAAGTGATCTGTGCACAGCAGCTATTTTTGCCAGAGTTTTGATATCAGGATCAGCTGGTACGCTTGTCTGTGAGTTAAAGTCACCACTTCGGAGCTGGCTCCTTAGGCAGCGGAGGCCTATATTTCATCCCTGTGCTGGGGGAATTTCATTTTGCTGCCATATATAAGAATTCTGGTTAAGTAATTAACGGGAGCCTCCAGAGGCCGGGTTATGAAAACAAGGCTCCACGTGCCTGTTCCAGAGGAACCTTGTACTCCTCGCAAACTCCTCCAGGCAAGGAAGATATTGCAGCTGCAAAGAGGAACAACACAGGGCAGGGAATGGCAAGCACCAAGGTCAGTTTCTCAGTCCTTGAAAACAGCTTTAGCAGAAAGCTGAAAAACACAGCAAATTAGAAACCTAGGTTCCAGATGGGATCACAAAAGAAAAGGGCATCGGTTCCACCTACAGTGATTAATTTTTAAATTGTATACCAAAAAGCATTTGACCTGTATCAGTCTTATGGCTCTGATAATTTATTACGTGGGACACAAGGAATACTTGGAAATTCCCCTCAGAGTTTCCCCCATGTTTTTTTCTTAGTTGCTTCTCCCTGAATTTCTTTCTTCCCTTCTGCATCCAGTTCTCCTTCCATCCCTCTGACGAGGAACTGATGCTGCTCCTTTCCTCCCCTCTCCCTCCCCCCGTCTGCTGTCAGCCATTTCACTTGGCTTTTTCAGCTCTTGCATTCACCAGAGCTGAATTCAGTGACAGCCCCTTGGCAATTTCCCTTTGCTGGTGACTCAGGTAATTAGATCTGGTGCCTTGGGGAGCTGCCAGGCATGATGTCACGGCTCTGCAGAAAAAAAAATACCCTATGTAATTGCTCGATACACTAGCTAATGTCTCATCCTGGTGGAAGGAGGAACCCCGAGTTTCAGGATTGCCAAGATTTCAGAGACTCGGGCTTCTGCGGTCGAGGTGAATTAAGAATTATCTTCATTTCTTGCTTACACAGGCTCTTGCTTGTTTACTACATGCTCATTAATTGCCTCCTAAGCAGTTAGTCTGAGTGCTCATAACAAATACTACAGCCCCTTGATGAAAAGGGAAGGACTGTGAACGCTGCATTAAACAAAAGAAAACAGGAATGAAACATCCATCTAGCGCAAGAATGAACAGCTCTGCATGAGATGATGTAACCCCGCATCGGGATTTTTCTGCCCTTTTAAGACATCTGCCTACGAGCTTTTGAATGCATTTGGGTACTTCAGTTCTTCCAGGATTGCAGGAAGATCTCTCCCTGTTCCTAGCTGCACACAGCAGATCTAGAAGACAGGCTAGAGATCAGGAGGGGTCAGAGTTAGTCTCAGGGTAGACATCAGAGTGTATCTGAAACCCATTAAGTGAAGCAGCAAGACAAGAATGAGCTAATGGATGATTCTTGCTAATGCACTAATAAAATGGAACTTAAGATTTCTAGCTCGTCCCTGTGCTGCCCCATTTTGCTTGGAAAAGAAACTCTCTGGAGTTTAGTATTCAGAAGAAATTGTCTGTTCCAAGTTCTGCTTTTCAGATGTTTTATGTTGATCTTCCTTCTTTTGCAGACATAAGGAGACCAGCCAGCAAGGATCTGGCAGGGTGATATGTTTGGGCCTCAGCTCTCTTCCCACAGTTCATCTGCAAAGCAAAGGCTGAATCCATTGCTAGAGGTACTGACTGCTTTGCCAAGAGGAGGGGATGGGAGTATGAAAATTCAGAAAGGAAACCTTTGATTGCCTTCACTGCCTGAAACCTTTTCCCCGAGCAAAACGGGTCCTGGATGTAACAAAGTCCCTGCAAATGCCTCAAAAGACCTCACAAGAAAATCGAAGCGTAGTGTTAAATATGACTTACTCTGAAATTCCAAGATGAACAGATGGGTTTGCTGCAATAGCACTTTTGTTCTTTCCACCACTGCAGCTGAAGTCCTGTTGAATAACCTGGAAAACTCAGCAAGTCCTCAGGAACAATCCATCATTTTTAGATAGGTCATACACTCCAGCTAGAAGAGATCAGTCTTTACTTTCTGCCATGCTCTGTCCAATTCAGCAGATGATAATAACCACACCTCTGAGCTGGTTCTCACACAAGCACAAACACCACACTTCTGAGATCTCTGCTGAAGCTGTTTGCTTAGGCAGATCACCAAAAGCTGGGTTAGCTCTCTTGCTGTATTCTCTAACGCCCTTGAATGTCTACTCCTGCTTCCCCAGGCCATCCCCTGGCCTCTTGGGGCCTCATTGAAGGGATGAAGTTTCCATCTTTGCTGCATTAGTCCAACCCTTTGAGAGGGACTGTTTATTTCACTTTCCCCTTTGGATATTAGACCTGAGCAGTAAAATACCGCTGTTCTGGGTGGCTTGGCTTCTAACAGAGCCTGTTATATTTCTTTATTCTTTATTCTATATTCTTTATTCCAGAATCCTGGAATAAAGTCCAGGAGGGTGCAGCTGCCATTTTTTCCAGACTCCTACCACCTCACGGTCTGCTTCCCAGTGGCATTCTGGTATAAGGGGATCTGAATAGTACTGCAGCTGCAGAAGCCTTCCAGGATGATGGTACAGCACCACTTCTAGTGAGTGTCTTAAGAGATCTTGATGGGGAGAAGAGGCCACAGCTACGTCTAGCCTCTCTTCAGGACCCCAGCTATCCACACTGTCTATCTGGCTTGCCCCAGTCACCCCGTCGGCCCTCAGCTGGTTAAGGATACCATTCAGCTACCTAGTAGGACAGGTCAGAGCCTTTCCAATCTGTGAGGGACAAATAATGGTCTTAGAATGATTTTTAAAAAGAAAAAGAGGAGAGGGAAAAGGCAAATAAGGCACCAATTCTCAGTGCAGTTAGCATTTCCATGATTTCTGTTGTTAGGGAAACAAGATGTAAAGGGAGAAGCAACTTGCTCGGGTTCTGTCTGTCTCTTATGTCTGCACAGGGCACCCATGCCATCTCCATCAACATTTCCAGGACTGGCATACAACTTTCCCTGGTTGTGCACTCAAAAGCCGTGCATGTACATGTATTATTTGTGTCATGATAAATGAGTCCATACTGTTTTATACTCTCATACTTCTTCCTTGGCTCTCCTGAGATGTTCAGGTTAGTCATTCATATTTTAAGGTTATCTCTTGCTTCTAATTTCTTTCCCTGAAATTCTCCAGTCAACCAATAGAAGCTGTGTATGGATATAAGCACTTGGAAGTAAAAGCACCCCATGAATAATCCATATATTAATCTGTGTAAAAAACACTGCTATGTCATGACAAGGCAGTAGCAGAGCAGAGCAGAGCAGTGTGGACAATTATTTGTGGAGCTGGTGCAAGTACTGAGAACAGTGGAGCCTGCAGAACACACGCTATTCCCAAAGGAAGGTGCAGATCCAAACACAGCCTGGCCAATTGCCCTCAAAAGCATCTTTGGAGCCTTTAGTCTGCCAGTCTGAAGGCAGGATCAGTACCCAGGAGGGGGCACAGAGATCAAACTATCAGATAGCCAAAGAAATAACCTGACTACATGCTTAGCCCTAGGGCAAAGAACAATTGCAGCAGCTGACTGCCTCGGCAAGCCCAGAGATCAAAGAACAAAGCATTATTAATTACTGTCATTATAATCATTAGCATGTACCCAGTAGTCCTGGTCATGGACCAGTACCTCACCATCTTAGCCAGTGCGCAAACACAGATGAAAAGAATGGGCCCTGCCCAGGGAACGCGGAGTTTAAATATTAAACATGAGATGGCAACAATGGGAATGAAGGGAACAAAGAAGCAAATGTGTCACAGGCAGAGGAAAGCTGCTCAGGAATCCAGACCTGTAATGGCTGTGTATCACCAAGGCAGCTACTGAATTATCAGGCAACAACCAGGTTTGCTTAAATATCTTTACAGTGCACTCTGATTCTATTAATTGGGATGTTTCGTACAAATGCCGAGTATCCATGAGTTGTCCCTTGAAGCACATCAGCTAAAGTCACATTTAGGTTGTTCAGAGCAGAGATCTCCACCTGGAGAAGGGGTTACCTAAGCTTTGCACAGATCAGGCACTCTGCAGTGTCCTTGCTACACTCTCCAGCATGTGGTGCCTGCTTTGGCCCTGACCGGGCCAGCAGAGACCACAAAACTTTTCCCTGTTGACTGAGGTAAAATGTATTATTTGTTCTCAGTGTAGTCCCCACTGCAGTTCCCATTGTTCCCATGTTCCAAAAGTCACATCATACCTGGCACTACATGCTTTCCAAGGAAGACCAAAGGCTGAATAAGCTAGAAAATTAGAAAATGGAACAGCTCAGTAAGAAGAAATCTGCAAAGATCAAGTCCAACTGCTTGATCAATTCAAGACCAACCAAAAGTTTAAACACATTACTCAGGGCGTTATCCAAATGCCTCTTCAACACTGACAGGTATGGGACATCAACCACCTCTCTAGGAAGCCCATTCCAGTGGTTGACCACCTTCATGGTAAGTACATTTTTCCTAATATCCAGACTGATGCAACTTTGTGCCATTCCCACACTTCCTGCCACTTCTCCATCTTCCATAAGCAACAATATACTCTCCCTTTTTAAAATAATATGTTCTTCTAAATTTTCCTAGTCAGTGTTATGTTTAAAAATGGTCATATTGTTGCTCTTCTTCTAATATATCCCCATGAAGAGCTTACAAAGTTTCAGGCATTTAATCTAACCTCCCTGCCTCTAACCTCACATCTTGCTGTCTGGGCCTCTATTACTCTGTGCCACAAGTGGAGAGGATGGTGCCTGAGCACAGCGTGACTTGCTCTGAGCCACACAGCCAGTCAGCGGTGGCACTGGAACTTGAAAGCAAAGAAGACATGACCAGCCACTTTGGGGTTTTTTGGCACTGGGCAGAGTTCTCCTGCTCTCATGTGATTCCTTATTATACCACAACTGTGAAAAAGTCCTGTAAACAGCTTCCTTTTAATCCTTCTGATCTCTCAATATTCTGTCTCATAATGGCATACTCAGATGTTCCCTTTCATTTTCCCAGTGCTCTAACAACATCCTCAGACTGTGATTTTTTCCCCTTTAAGAAGAGGTTGCAGTTACTGTGTGTAAATCTCTTTATTTCACATACATCTATATCAGGTTGTTGGACTCCTCACTACCTGAACACCTCACATTCTTTGAAGTCATTATGATGACAATCCCCTATGAAGGAGGCAAATTCACACTCCCCATTTTATAGTTGGGAAGCAGAGACACTTGGGGACTAACCATAACATTGCCTCTGCTAAGCATTCATGCACTGAAAGTCAGGAACTAAAATAATGAGACATTTCGAAATACTAATGTGACCATCGTTTTTTTCTGTTGAATTTCTGAAATTGTTCTGGGGTCAAATTTTCTGGCTTTTATCTGCTGTCATGAGGATAAAATGTGTTCATTTAATGAATCCTGAAGGTCTCATGATTCCAAGACCAGCTTTAAGAACTGCAGAGACTACACTGTGCTTTCCAGAATGACCACAAGGAGATCTCTCAGCAGCAGGAAGGAGGGCAACTGTCTCAGTAGCTTCCTCCACACACTGGCCCTCAAGTATCAAGATTTGTTTAATAAAGGTAATATGATTTGTATAATACCAATGGTTTTTGGTTTTTGCTTTTTTTGTTTGGTTGGTTGGTTGGTTTGGTTTGGTTTCTTGTTTTGTTTTACTTTTTCTAATGAAATGCTCATGTGCCCAGTTGGTACTGCTGGAAGCAGAATGACTGAGTTAGGTGGACTGTTGGTCTGACCCAAATGGACATTGCTTATACCCATATAGATTTGGGAAAACAGCAAAATCCTTTAGTAAATCTATTGCTACAGGATTTGGTTAACACAGGGATATTTAAATCAAGGTGAAGAAATATGTCTTTTTTGGTCATGACACAGGAGCTGCAGTGCAGCTTATGGTGTACAAGGAATACAGACCTCAGGGCTGTATCTAGTTGCTACATGAACGATCCCAAGTGAAGGGCCATACGATTTCCTTCACTCGCTCAAAGGCAGCAGGTTCTGCCTCTACATGATTGCCATGTCTGGACAGCATACTACCTCAGCAGGGGTATATATAAAGATATGTAAGTGTACCTGTGTTAGTATATGGGATAAAAAGCTGGATGGATAGATAAAGAAGTATTCAGAGCCCACATGGTCTGGTCACACGACTACAAATGATTTACATCTCTGGAAACAAGACTATTAAGAGAAGAAATGAGGAACTTTCTGAGGCTAGCAAGCATCTCAACCATCTCAACTGTGTAACATCAAAAGATGATCTAAAGTACTCACCTAAAGCATTTCATAATAAAGAAACAGAATGGCACCCCCAAAGGACATTTCATCCTAAGGCATTTCACCACACCTATCTCAGAAACAGAGCTCAGAAACGAGCAAAGAGCCCTGTCACCACAGACCACAGAAGATGCCTTGGTGGCAAATTTACACTAACTCCCATAAAGCTAATGTTAGGCAAGGTGTATGCCACACTGAATGTTTAATTTTGATTTCTGTGTAATACACTTCAGAATACCACAAACATTTTAGCTCACAGGAGAAAACAAACCTATGTGGGCAAGGCTAGATAGCGTGCTATGTGGCTGCTGGGCTGCTTAGACTCACATTAGTTTTGCAGTCAACGAAGTATAAAAAGATAGTGATGTGATTGATACCAAACAACATGACAATATGGAATATCTTCCACCAAGAACCTTAACATTGTCTTTTGTGAGTTCACTAATTTGGTTGATAGAGTAAGTGGTAATGATAACTACACAGATCAATGTCTGCTCAACTGGCATATCATTAAAAAAGTAATTGCAAATAGAGAACCATCATCATCTTATGAGAGTTATTTTTCTGAGCACACAATAAATCTGTTTTGGGCACAAAACTACTCAATAATCCTATCAACCAATTAAAAGAAAAAGAACAGAGAATCAATGTGCATAACAGAAGAATCAGCACAGAAAATAAATAATGACGGGACACAGTAGTTACGGAGTAGTTATGTCTGCAGAGATGGTGAGGTGGGCTACTCTGAACAATGTGTGTCTGACTACAGACAAGTGCAAAGTCATATATCCAGCACAAGAGCTTCCAAAATGGAATAACCTGCAGGAATGCAGAGACCTGGAAAAATATTTCAATTATGAGGGGTAACCAAATACATACACTTCAGAAAATATATTGATCATCTGGAAAGAGGACTGAAGCATAACATGAGAGATGAAAAACATCCCTCCATGACAAACTGGGATGGTTAATGTATTTATTTGGGGTAACTTGATTACAGTCTTTAAGTGGACATATAGGAAAGAGTTTTGACCACACTTGACTATGTGATTTATAGGAAAAAGGCATAACAGTATTTTGTGGTTTGAATCAGGCAATAGGCATGTTTAGATAAATACTCAAAAAGAATTTAACAGTGAGGTCAATTATCTTGTCTAGGATAAAGCTGCATTCTTTAATTCAAGAGAACTTAAAAATATGCTTTCACTCAACCTTAGATCATCTGTTCCATGTCTGATTGAGGAACACCTGGTGAGGATCTATGATCATCATCACAGAATCATCACAGAATCATCACGGAACGGCCTGGGTTGAAAAAGACCTCGAGGATCATCTAATTTCAACCCCCTGCCGTGGGCAGGACTGCCAACGACTGACCGGGCTGCCCAGAGCCACATCCAGCCTTGCTTTGAATGCCTCCAGGGATGGGGCATCCACAGCCTCTCTGGGCAACCTGTTCCAGTGCACCACCACCCTCTGAGTGAAAAACTTGCTCTTAACATCTAACCTAAATCTCCCATCTTAAGTTTAAATCCATTCCCCCTTGTCCTATCACTGTCAACCCATGTAAACAATCACTCCCCATCCTGTTAATATACTCCCTTCAAGTACTGGAAGGCCACAATGAGGTCTCCACGGAGCCTTCTCTTCTCCAAGCTAAATAAACCCAGTTCCCTCAACCTCTCCTCTTAGGAGAGGTGCTCCAGCCCTCTGACCATTTTAGTGGCCCTCCTCTGGACCTGTCTCAAGAGCTCTGCATTCTTCTTGTGCTGGGGGCCCCAGGCCTGGATGCTGTGTTATACCCAGCACAAAATGTCCTTCAGCATTTCAGAAGAGAGGGGTACTGGACTAAGGAAAACACACCTTAGTGATAAAAAAAACTGATTCCCCTGTCTTCTTGGGCTTCACCGCAAACCTCTCCCTAACCTGATTAAGTGCTGCCTATCTTGAACCACCATCCCAACCCAGTTGCCATGGACATGAGAGGACTACAAAGCTGAGCAATGTCCACTTCATTCCCTTACCTACGTTAGCTCATCGGACTTGGCAGTTACCTGCATCAGAAAAGTCATCAGAGCAACTCTGTATTCAGTAGTGAGAGAATTTTTACGAAGTAAATTTTCTGAATCTTTTAACAAGGGTCTCTACAGTAAGTGAATGATGGCCCTTATCTTAGGGTAGAACATCAACTTTTTGCAACCTTGCCTCGTGCTGAAGTCAACTTACCATCTTTGTCAAGAGGTGTAGACATGACTTTTGGAACCTCACGTTAGATCACAAATATTGCCCCATAGGAATCCTTCACACTTAAATAAATAAACAAGAACATCAGTAGCAGGAGGCACAGCTCTCATCTACCTAAAATCCCTGTGCTGGAACCAGGCCCTGCGTACCCCTACTGGCCCCATTCGGCTGGGGAGGAGCTGTCAGAACTGCAAAGATGCTGACTTGTGGCTTTCTGACAGCCAGGACTCATGCCCTTCTCATACGCACTGGGATGATGACACGGTGACAGCTGCAGCCATAGCAGTCACAGATAGGCTATTTAGGGGATGAAATAATAAAACTGCTATACAGAAATGCATCAAACATTTGAAAGTAACTCTGTATGTGTGTGCGTGTTTGTTTTTAAGGGTGTTAGCATTTCTTTACTTGTGTCCAGGGGAAAACATTTGCATATACTCATGTATTTCTCTTTTCTCTCTGAATACCTGATGAGCGTGTGACATGAAGTACGTGTGCGTGTGTGTATGCAGGGATTTCTTCTGCTCCTTTCATGTTTTATAGGAGCCGACTGTGACAGCTGTGACTGCTGATTTGAAATGACCCCAAGTCAGACACCGAGCAGCCCTTTGAAATTAATTCATCTTTGCATTATTCTGATTCTGGGATTTGATATGGGCTGGGTTTTTTTTAAGTTGTTATTGCTGTTGCTGTCTCAAGCTCCAGCGCACACACTTCATTTTAGTCTTCACTGTCAGTGTGACACATGCCATTCAAAATGATAGGTTTGTGGCTACAGGTTTTGCCAACAAGAATTGGAACACACACCAAGGCAAGAATCAGTCTTTCATCCCTAAGACTGACTGCAGCAGAAAACCTGATAGCTGCCGCTTCAAGAGAGCTTAATCCCTTTGCCCCTGAAAACTTTTTGACCCATTGCTTTGGATGCACAGACTCTTGTTTTATCCTGTGTCTTGAGCTTTGCACAAAGATATGATAAAAACTCCGAACAGCAATGTATTTCCTCCTCCAGATATACTGTATTTGTATATCAGATCCCACATACAATCTATTAAACTTTTTCTTGCCCATCTTTCTTTCCACAGCATTGGAAAGTCAAAGCCAGAGGCATCAATCTCAGTGCATCAGCTGCATGTGAGCAGGCAGTGCAGGAGCTCAGAAGCCCAGGCAAGCTTTGTCCCTTCTGGACATGCATGAGGAAGTCCCCTCCCGTCAGTTTAGGACAAGGGCTACATCATTTTGGGAGAGAAATCAACAACCAAAGATTAACCTTTTCATGTGCCCCAACACTAAGGATATAAGAAATGCTACATACAGCTGTTGAAGAGAAGACAGCCTTAAAAAAACTTCTGTTTAAGAAAAACATCAAGCAGAAAAATTTCATTTCAGTCAAATAGTTAAGTAAATAGAAAGTAAAGACTGCAGGGCTGGAAGGACTCTAAGAAATAGCTCTTTTTCTCCTGTAGTATATCTTAAGAAGTGCTCACAGTGCTCTGTCTAACCTAGGCTGGGAAGAAAAAAATAGAAAAGAAAAAAAAATAATGCTAAGGAAAAGGATGCTGCCTGCTTTTACTGACTCAGGTTTTAGCCATTTCTTTGTTAATGAGAACGTTCCAAATTCTCGTTGCTGGCTAGGAGAAGCACAGACCTACACAAAGGCTTCTTTTGAAATGCTACCCACCCTTCTGACAGCAAACTACTCACTGAGAACTCCTCCTTCAAACTGTATTTTCTGCAGATTGTGCTCCTACTTCATAATGATTTAATTTACATTGCTTTCCTGCCATATGCTTAGATGGAGGTCAAATGAGACACTGTCGAAATCCTTACTGAAATCCAGACATAAACATCTATTATTTTGCCATTCGCTTTTAGGCAGTTACATTGTCATAAAGGGATTTAGATTACTTTGACATTATTTGTTCTTAACAAATGAACCCAGGCTGTCCTAGATTACCTTGATATCCTCTAGGTGCTTATGAATTGATTATTTGATAATTTATTCTGGTATCCTTTCAGATACTGAAGCAATCTGACTTGCTTACAATGTCAAAGGCTTTTGCCCCCTTTTAGGTTGGGCGCTTCCTTGCCCTCTATTAATTCTCTTTAACCTCTTCACGCATTTATATACTGAGCAAGTGATTAAGCACTTTGCTCAACAGAGATGCTGTGATCAACCAGTATCTCATGCTCCACTGTGGGGCATCACTTGTCAACATACCCCTGACGTAGAGCCTTCTGTGGAAAGCTGTGAATTGCGATGCCTTCCAAAACATCTTTTGCTCATTTATTTCAGAACAATAGTTAAGATTTAGTTCCTTATTTCACCCCATCGGAGGACACAGCTTACAGACGGCACTTCACTGCTTCAAAGTGCTCGCTCAGTGCAGTGCAATATAGTTTGTGAAACGAGATCTTGCTAACAGGACAATTCACTAAAGCATTTTTCCACTGAATCCTTGCAGAAGAATGAGGGTGCACCATGATTTTGCAAATGGGTTACCATACATACAGAGCAGGGAAAGAAGTTTTAGTTGGGTTATATTGTTGTAAAGCAGAAAAAAAGAAAAGGTCCTACCACAGGTGAAACAAAAACTGCTACTATTTTATGCCAAGAAAATTTAGCAAAGTATTTTGTTTGTTGGTAAGTCTAAAGAGATGCACTGTGTTGGAAGAAGACAGAGCACTAAGGCTCAGCGGTTGCTGAGCTACGATTTGTTTAATGACTGCCACTGTAAAATGCTGAATGATACGCGTGTTTTATTTCATTTTTATGTTTTAGTCTTAATCTATAGTGTTGCGACAAACTGATTAATGATATTAATTACCTTTTCTAAAACCTCCATGATGCTGACACTCCATGACACTTCCAAGAATTACAATCCGATTACAATCCTATTAAGCACCTTGGGCAAAAGGTTTGTGGGGCTTCAAAAGGTGCAAGAGAGCGAAGATACTGCTGTCCTTGCCAGTCCCTGCTCTCTGCCATTAACACAGGCTCACATTGGGCCCGTCTGCTGTCTGTGGATATTGGTATTGTTTCCCATCAATTCACTGTGAGCTGTGGCACACCCCTGGAATGAGAACAGCACTGCAGTGCAATGGAGAAAACATAATTTTAAAGTTGCCATCGGGAAGCACGAGAAAGGCTAAAGATTACATGACATAAAAGTCTTGTGATTTGGGGTGTGATGCCACATGGATCACTGCTGCCGTCAAGTCAAATGTTCTTGTGAATGCTATTAGAAAACAGCTGTGAACCCTGCGGCACAAGGCTTTATTTTGCTTATAATTCAGATGGGGAGTATACACAGAGCTAGACAGGCTGAAGCTGTGTAAGCAGGGACACTGCCTATACAAGCATTTCTGTCTGTGCTGCATTTGTATTCCTTTCTCTGTGCGCTCAGACGCTCTCCCTGCAGTGTCTGGGAGCACAGCAATGCATGGCAGCCCAGTGTTCTGACTTTGTTTCCCACGTCTCGGGAAAGGTAAAATCTTTTTCTTTGTAACAACTGATTTAATTGTCATTTTCAAGCTGTTTCTTTCCTCACTCCCTCTCTCTCACTGCTTCAGCTCTTTTCACTCATGCTTCTTTTTATCTTTTTTTTTCCTTTCACCTTCTCGGTTTTTCTTTGCTGTTTTCAGATCTGTCTTCAGTAAAGCACGAGAAAGGAGATTTGTGTCTTCAAGCAGAGTGATCTGTGAAGCCGTGACCCTGCTGCAGAGAACACCTTGTCTTTCATTATCCCAGGGTTCAGAAGAGCAGTGCTATCAACATGCAAAGAAAGAGGCTTTTCTAAGATATTCTCGGACAGTTTCACAGAAGGCCTTGAAAATAAATGTCAGGACCTAGAATTGATGTAGAAAGTATCAGGGGGAAGGCCGAAGCCTTCTAGGGCTCTTCAGATGACTTCTTTGAAGGTTGAGGAAGCAGCTATCCATGAGCAAACATTTTCACAAACAGAAAGGATGCATTTCAAAGGCTCTCCAGATATCATTAGTGTCTGAGATAATAAAGCTATGCTGAAGCCAGCTGCAGCAAACGCTCTCCCTGACTGTAGGTCTGGGGAAGACCACACATCCATGCTGCCAGCACCACTGTTCCATGACCACACCTGCATCCCTGCTAAGAGGTTCAGCACCAGACAGATGCAGAGGATGCAGTGCCTCACGGGCCCCTCTGCTATCCTGTTTGTGCGCAGGAGGTCTGACATCAAGTAGAAGCTTGGAAGGTCTAGTTGCTCCAGAGGTTGCATCTACTGATACTGGACTGATGGAACGGCATCACTGTTCAGAGCGGAGCTGAGCCTGACCTCTTCAAAGCACCACTAACGCTGCTTGTTGGCTACAGCCTACACTGCTCCAGGCTTCCCCTACCAGCCATCCCAGACTGAATTACAGGAGTACCTGCTGCTTTACAACACATCTAATCTTGTGATACCAAAATGCCCTAAACCGAAGAATGGGGGGGGATGCTGTTCAGGATGTACTTTTTTTTATCGTTTCATCAATGGCAAACTTCTGCAAGAAGTACCCGATAAAGTTCCCCATAGAATGAAGAACACTCGCTCTAGGGGCATAAATATACTTCTGATTAACAAAAAAAACCATGATTCAGATGTTGTAACTGCAGTATTTTTAAGGTCAGCATGCCTGTAGCTGCCTGTAGTGGATGAAAGCATCCATCACCATACATGGTTTTCACCATCCATGCAGACACACTGTTAGAGCACTATAATGCCTTACTGCAAGCCAAACACAGCTTCCAAGTCTGCATATGCAAGTAATTAGGAAACTTAATGTGTGCAGTTCTGTTTTCCCTCTGTTTTGTACAGTACCTAAAACACCGTATAAATTAAAGTTATAAAAATCTCATTCAGTCTCACTGATTGTGTCCCTTTACAGCCAGTACAGAGTGGCTTCTTCCAAGCTTCCAAGTACCTTTTCAGCAGCACATTTGTGTCCTTCAGGCTTTTCTTACATGTGGTATAACAAAGATTACCCATACCCACTTCGGGCAACTTAAAATTTAACTCTCCGTTGGTATGTATGAAATTTACCAGATTACTCAAAACACAATATTTAAGTTTATCCATATCTGCATTTGGCTATACTTACAAGCATCTACACGAACAGACTTCACATGCTGAGAGACAATTTTTGTGCCCATTTGGACAGTATTAGATTTAAATGCACTACCGATCTTACACAGCTTGTGACTTAACTGCTGCTTTGGGGAAACGGTCACAGTTGCCTATTCTCTCCTGAGAAAAGGACCTATTGAGTCGAAAATTGTTTTTCTGAGGATCTGAGAATCCCTCCTTCCTGACATGAAACTGCCTTAAAAATCTGTTAGGCTGCTTGTTTGTAGAGACCACCTCCTGCTATGCTGACCAAACCCAACTCACTGCCTGCTGAGCCTCCCCTGTCCATCTCTGCCTGTTGCTTGTCTCTTCTCTTAAATTTAGACCGCAAACACATTATGGCAGAGACTCTCTTCCAGTACAAAGGTATTCTCTGATCTTTGTTCATGGTTAGGATTCTGAGGTGCTACTGGGAAAGAGTAAAAAATTTGGCAATTTGTAACTGAGCTTTACATCCCAACAGACACAGAAGAAAAAGGAGGAGGGACACTGGGCTCTGGGGTTACTGATTTCACCATTAAATGTTAGTCTGATTAGTTATTCTTTTGGAATCAGAGATGCATCTTATGTAGGAGACAGGAGAAGACAGGTCCCACACCCTAAGGCTCTAACAACTCAGATCTGAACGGAGAGATCTGAAAGCCCGAGTACATCTAGTTTGTAAAGTGTCAGACATGGAGCAGGAAACAAGGGTAACTGCAGCATCTGTGGGAGGTGAGTACCTAAGGCAGATAAAAGGCAGGAGAATAAAAAGATTTAATAGATAAAATTGGGCAAAGGAAAACACAGGATGCACACGAAGCAGCAGTCCCTCCCCATGCAGTCTGGCAGCTGCAGAGCACAATCTGACATGACAGGGCCTAATGAGAAATGTCCTTAATTTCAGGTAGTTCTGGCCCTAGAAATGAATAATGCTCAAGGGTGTTATTTGAGCGTATTCATTTACTACTTGAAAGGCATGGTCCAATACTGGCCCTGCCAGGAATGCAAGAGATAGACTTTAAGCGTACTCCGATCCCTTTATACCTATGTGATCTGAAACAAACGGGATGAAACGTACAACCAGAAGACACTGGTGCAGAACAGTGGAGCCGGGAGGCTCACCTTTGGAAACCCCTCCTTCAGCAGGAGGCGGGCAGAGCTCCCTGCACGGGGCAGCCTCAGCCACGCAGACAGGGTGCAGGGCCACAGAGCTGCTCCCGCAGGAGCTCGCCGAGCGGCCTGGCTGCTCGTGGCCAGCAGGCTGTGTTCTTGGGCTGAGCTGCACCCAGCGCCGTTCCGTGCTCCTTTGACGTGTGTGTGCTACATGACTATAGAAGGAGCAATCAGTCAGCTCCCAGGAATCTTAGCAACAGCCGCGTCCCCAGAAAAGGCCTGCAGCAGCTGGAGCGCTGATGACTCAGCAGCATGGGCTCTCTGGCCTCTCGCTGATCCCTGGCAAGGACGGCAGCCCGAGCCCTGGCTCCCTTGTTTGGGTCACTGCTTTCTCGCTGGCACCAGCAGATGAATTCCTGGATCCTGCTGGCCTTGGCATTAGAAAGCAACCAAAAATGAGCCAACAGCTGCTGCCAAAAAAAGTTTTTGTTCTCTTTTTTTTTTTCTTTAACGTCAGTTTAAAAAAAAAACACAACTCCTCGGTTATAACGGAGGAGGCAAATGGCAGCGCTCAGTGCGCACAGGGGAAAACGCCCGCGTGCCAGCAGGGCCGCGTCCTGCCGCCCTTCGCAGAGAGACGCGGGTGGGCTCGGGGCCGGGGCAGCACCGGGAGGTTCGTTTGTGTTGTGTAACCAGGGCTCGGAACGCGCGTTGGGTAACGCCGCCGACATTTCACCTAGTTTCGAGCCACTGCTGCGACGAATCCGTTCGGCCCCGAGTTGTTTTTGCCTCCAAGGAAAGTATGTTTGCGCGGCGGAGCGTCCCCGCCCTCTCGCCGTAATTCCCCGGGGCGGACGAGGAGGGAGATGGGGATTAACGAGTCACGGGGTCGGGACCGCGGCGCGTCTGCGTGCGGTGGGAGGAACGGCGGGGGGGGGACGGCCAGGGGCTGCGGGCAGAGCTGCCGCGGGCCTGAGCCCCCTGACTGGCTCCGTGGGGACGGGGCGGGCGAAGAAAGGCAGCAGAGCAGGGGTTCACGTCTGGGCTTTTTTGGCAAAGGGCTGCCGGGAAGCTTGCTGGTTCCCTGCCAGGCTCCGGAGAGAGCGCTGCTGGTCCCTCCCTTTCACGAGCGCTAAGAATTCGCCCTGAAACAAAAACATACGTGTGTGTGTGTGTGTGTGTGTGTAACAATCTGCCTTCTCAGCAGCACCGCCACCACCCCGGCATCGCTGGCCTCATTACTCGGAGCAGGAAATGAGTAAAACATAAATGGCTCGAAAGGAGCCAGGAGGACGCTTCTCTCCCCCGTTCCCTGGCAATGGCCGCGTATCGTTACAGTTTAATCTTGGAAATGCCAGACAGCTGTTGGGGTTGCTAGGAGACTGGCACACATTATGCAGATGTCGGGGACCTCAAATGTCTGCCGGAAATTACAGCTCATGTTGTGCGCGAGGAGATGTGTGATTCCCCATCTGGGGAGCCCAGCAGGAGCCCGGCCCCCCTGCGCACCCCACTCCTGCGCTGGGGTTTGCAGCCCCCGGCCCGACATAGCCCAGCAAACAAACCCGCTCCAGAGGAGGGATGTGGACGCAGGAAGACACCTCGGGAAGGGGAAGGCGGCCAACAGGCGGGTGGGGGGGGGCTGAGCAGGGCCGGGCGCTGCACAGCCCCTGTGCAAGCCACTGCTGCTCTCCAGGCACAGCCTTCCTCCCTCTCCTAGCAGTATACAGCCCAGGGCGCCCTCCAAATAAATGCCCATTTAGTGAGGAAGGGTCCTGTGGCAGCTCAGCGCTGTCATGGCGGCGTGACAGTGGTGACAGCGCAGACTGAGCGCAGTGGCACGGCTGGGCCTCCTGCTGGGGGAAGCGGACGTGCTACCTTCAAACCCGCAGCGCCTGGCAGAGAGCCCCAGCAAAACACTGGGAGTGTGGAAAAGTGATACGGGTGCCCAGCAAAACAGGCTGCAGGAGGGTATTTTATGTGTCAGAGAGTGCGGGAACGTTCAGATGCCCTGGGGAACGTGAACAACACCTACAGCGCCTGGAACAGCAAGGAGCGCCGCATGGTGCGGTTCCAGCATTACTCACCCCCAGGACTCGGGCTCTTCCCCACCCAGTTACATATGACCAGGAAATTATAGCCTGCGCGGTTCCAGGCCTGGCTGAACGGTTGCCATATCGTATGATGCACAACAGCGGTGAGACTGATGAAACAACAGAGCAATGTGTTTTTACTGAAACTGATGCTTCGCAGAACAGACGGGCTTGGCTGGGTCAGACTGCCATTTGGTGACTTGAATGCGTGCTCCCTCTTGCACAACTTGCCATTAATTGAAAATTCCGGATAAAAACAAAATCCTGATCTTCCTTTACATTCGTTCCACACTGCCCTCCTTTTTCTTACAGCAGGCTCCATGGCCAGCCGTTGTGTGCCCCAGGCACTAGTTTCTCCATCTTTCTTATTTCATCCATCCCTCTGTGCTTTCATTTTTCTTCACACTCAGCATTCACAAGATCTTTCTCCTACTGCCTTCCTATCCGTGGCCTCTGCATCTCTCACCTTTTCAGCATACTCTTGCCAGGTCTGCTGCACACCTCTCCTCCCTGCAGGACACAACCCACGGAGCCACAAAGGTCATCTCTGCAGCATACTGTACCACTTCATTCCTCTCTTGAGTTTATCCAACACTTTCTACTTAACATTGAGTTTAAAGAACTTGCTGTATCAAAGGTCACCTGTGCAAGGCTGCTCATCCATCTTTTACACTATGTTCCTGCCTGTCTCCTCCACTAACAAGATGAGTCCTTGCCTGCCCTGCCAGTCTCCATACACCTTTCTATGCCACCTCCCCACTACATGCCTCTTTTTGCTCCACCTTTTGCAGCAGCATCTCTACCTGGGTCAGCTGTCTGCAGCTGAGGTAGTCTGATTTCCTGTAGGGTTGGGTGTCATTGAGTCTAAGCACCACTAAAGCCTTTCCTGCCAGCAGAGTGTTTTACAGTGCTGTAGCCCTTGCAGATGAGTCTCTCAAGTCTGAGAATGTTTAAGTTCCTGTCACTGCAACATTCTTCTGAGCCAAAGAAAAGGGTCTTCTCTCAGCTTCTTATTTTAACAACTAAGTATTTCTGAGACAGCTTCTCTTCCATCAAATTTGCTTGAAGTTGAAAATTATTCATGCATCAGACAGACACATTATCATACACGCATGCTCCCCCATACACAAAGATCTTGTAATCACATAGGCTTTCTTTCTTCACAAAACCAGACATAGGCTGTAACTGCAAAGCCCTGTGCTTTTTCTCATTACACCCTTTGTGCTCTATGTTAATTGTTTTTCTTCCACCATTCCTCTGTGTTTACCTTTTCAGACCTTCTACTCCGAAGGGCAGAGAGCGGGCTCTCTTCTGCGCCTGGAAAGTGTTAAGTGCCTTATGGGCATTACAACAATTTAATTAGTTAATAAGTACTAACGATTTGCATTAGTATCATGCTTCCTGCCATGTCACATCAGACCACTGCTCCAGCCAGTCAGATATTTCCCTCTCTCTTGGTGCTCTGAATTAATTCTCCCTTCAGTGAGGCCAGGGCCTAGTGTCTAGTAGTGGTCACTCCCTGTCCCATCTCATTTTCCAGTCTGTCTAAGACTTTCTGATTCTAAATGCGTCCGTGATCCCTTTTCTGCAGTGTCTGAGCTCCTCCTGCATAAAGATAGATGACTGACAGCTTGGTACTGCTCTGATAGGGTGAGACTTGCCAAGGGATGAAGGCTCTGCAATACTCCTGGCATCCCACTGCTCTAAGACAGAGAAACAAAAGGACCAGGCAAGGCTCCTGACTGACCCTAGTCTTCTCGTGCCTCACAGCACATCACACAGGAAGCTTTCCTTTGGTGATAACAATTGAGAGCACTTTTTTTCAGAATCCAATATTTCCTTCAATTATACAGCGCAGTAGATTTATCCTGCAGGTTGCTGCTTCAAGGAGCAACAGTCTGTAGTTGATAACATCAAGCGATCTTCCACATCCTGTATCAATCATATTGAATTGCAAGGAAAACTAGGAGCCTCCTGGAAAGTTTTGATGGCTTTGCAGTGGAAAGAATCAGGAATGTGAGATCTGGGTGAAGAATTTCAATTAAAAAGAAGCCAGAAAGACCTTTGAGATGAAATGGACACCTGTATTACGTTTTAAGATACGTCTTTTATTTATGTATCGTAGACCCACATCCCTGCACAAAGCCTTTTTGTCTTATATTTCAGCAGAGAATCCTGCACTGAGAAGCTGCAGATGGATGATCTGGTACAAGAAATAAAATATTGAGGCAAGGAGAGGCGAAATACTCCTTAAACACTGCTCATACATCTACCATTTGGTGTTGGAAGCACTCCTGTCCTGCTGCCGAGGAACAGGAAGGCAGTGTCAGTCAACGGAAGCAGTACAAGGAAAGTGGAAGGACACAACTGCATCGGCACGTAGGAAGATTGCTGGGAGAACTGAAAGCTCGCTAGAACAGGATGAAGCCAGGAGCCACTCAGGATATGCATCTGGAAGCCGTGGTGAGCACCTTGCTGAGGCCTGTTGTTGGGGCCAGCTCCTGGCACAGCAGCTGGCCCTGCTGGGCACGGTGGCTCAGCCAAGGCTGTAGGGATGACTGTGAAGGCTCCAGAGGAAGTCTGGTCCACCTTGTGGTTCTATAGTGCAGCCCTAGGGGCCATGTGAAATTAACAGCTCGGAAATGATGTCGAACCTGCTGTCAGCTCTGTATTGCCACTCCAGGGCAATGGCACACAGACCTTCAGTGTTAAATCAGAAGGGAACATGGAGTATTATAGCAGCTGAAAACACAGCAACATCTACCAGAAACATGGCTGCTTTTCCACAGTGCTTAGGAGACCTACATTCTTCCAGCTAACTAACACAGCTTTTACCTTGCAGCATCTTTTCCTGCTCTGTCTCACTTGATGAGTTCTTTTTCAGGGTTATCAAGGAACCTCCTCTTGTATGCTTAACCATAACTATATCAGACATGCTTTCAAGGACTTACAATATGGAGAAAAATCCATATTGTGTGTTCTGGAACATCTGCTTAAAGCATGTGTAGCACGCATCATTGAAGTCCAAGAGCAGAAGTGGTGAGGAACTCAAGAGATCCTGCAGCTCCCTCTTCACTGCTGCTAGGAGGACATGGGTCTTGCCCTTTGAAGGCAAACCCTGCTGATTCTGAGAGAGAAGCTCTTTCCTTCCTAGCAGCCCTCCGCATTTTACCACTTGTTTTCAGTCTGGAAATCAATTTCGAAATACCTTTGGTGGTCTCATCGACAACCTAATAACCGCATGCATCGGTACAGGTTGGGGGATGACCTTCTGGAGAGGAGCTCTGAGGAGAGGGACCTGGGTGTCCTGGTGGGTGACAGGTTGGCCATGAGCCAGCAGTGTGCCCTGGTGGCTTAAAAGGCCAATGGCATCCTGGGGTGCATTAAAAATAAGAGTGCGACCAGCAGGTCAAGGGAGGTGATCCTCCCCCTCTGCTCTGCCCTGGTGAGGCCTCACCTGGAGTACTGTGTCCAGGTCTGGGCTCCCTGGTACAAAAAAGACAGAGATCTCCTGGAAAGAGTCCAGTGGAGGGCTACAAAGATGATAAAGGGTGTGGAACACCTCTCTTATGAGGAAAGGCTCCGAGACCTGCTTCGGCAGGGGGTTGGACTCCACGATCTCTAGAGGTCCCTTCCAACCCCTACAGTTCTGTGATTCTGTGTGATACAAAAGGAGAATGTGATTCTTACCATAGGCATACTTCAACCATAGGAAAGAGACCGGCATTTCAAAATGACAGGTCCTCCTGCATGACTGGAGCATGATGTAGTTGGTACCTGAGATATCTGTTGTTTACGAGCACTGACTCCTCACAAACAAATCAACTAAATGAAGCAAGTGGGTGATAAAGTAGAGCTGAGAACTGCATTGTCCTCCTCAGAGTCATAAAAACTCATCTCTTTTACAACTGCTGAGTGCTTTGCCAATATCATGCCAAGGTGAGAGCAGTGGGGGGAAGGGAAAGATATTGAAAAGGAAAATAAATGGGCCAGGTAAACAGTGCTGTTGCTGCTGCTGCTGCTGCAGTAGGGTTGCTATGGCGACTGGGTGAAGAAGAGAAGGAGGAGGAGGAGGGATGCGGGCTGATCGATAATCCTGTGCTGGCTCATCTGGCTTCCATCCACGTGCTGCTACAGAGGGAGAGAAAATCAAAGAGCCACACGCAGGGCGGACAGGGCCGCGGATTCGATAGCCGGCAGCGGCTCGATCAATAGCTTGTTGGAAGGCGGGTAATTGACTCCTGTTCTGCCCAGGAGAAAGTGATGCAGGGACAGAGGTGTGTTCGTTAGCTACTGATCCGCAGCTGTACTTTATCACCCAGTTTGTTAATTTAGTTGATTTGTTTGTTGAGATCTCCTCTTCAGCCTGATTTCTCGCCGTACCACAGCCAGCATCTCCCTCAGATTCCACGGTCACTTTCCCTCTCCTTTCCATTCTTTGGTCATGTCAGCTGCTTTATCTCACGCTGACAGGGGGAAGCTGCAAA
This sequence comes from Oreortyx pictus, assembly GCA_036925125.1. Taxonomy (NCBI): domain Eukaryota; kingdom Metazoa; phylum Chordata; class Aves; order Galliformes; family Odontophoridae; genus Oreortyx; species Oreortyx pictus. The sequence continues at coordinate 38,670,780 of JAUPFR010000006.1, forward strand.
CAAGGGCAGTCTTTTCTGATATGATTTCTAAAACTTCCTTTGCTGCATGGGTCTGGGAGCACCTAAGTACAGCTCCCAGAAGTGTTGAGATAGCGTGGGCTGACCCTCCCCTTCTCTCCAGACCCGGGCATACAGCCCTGGTGCAAAGCACCCACCTGACCTTCAGGCAGGCAGCACTGCCCTTGTAAAAAAGCCTCTACAGTAACCCACGTTCACCTGCACGTTGATCAAGCTTCTGCAGGCATTTCCTAACAAAACATTGTGGAATTTGGGTGGTAAAAACAGGAGTTATACTTCATGTGTTCACCAAAGCAAGCAGTACAGAATTTCCTATCACCTCCCAGGGCACTGAAAATGAAAGCAGAAGTAAAGCAATGCCCCTCTGTGCAGTGCAACAGCCGTCAGCAGACTGAGCATGAAATGGTCCTTCCTGGCTTGGAGATGCTGTGGGTGGCAAGGACCGTCGGTTTGCTCTGTACTTCTCCATTGTCCAGTTTCCTGGAGTCCTGCTCTACAGTGGGCATTTAGGCACTATGGTAATAATAAGAGTAGTAGCATCCGTTGCTGGATAATTGATACTGCTTTGCAGAGCAACGAGCCCCTTAGGGTACTGCTAAGAAGCGGCAAGCACACCAGAAGTATCACTTCCTTCAGTTATCTGCATTTTTCTTGGAGCTATCCCATCCAAATGCTCTGCAAATGTGAGTTTATTTAGCTTCTGAATTAAAAATGAAAACTCATTTGCTTGGAATTCAGTGTCTCTTAAGCTAGCTGGCAGCAGTCCAGCTCTCAGAGCTCCTGCTTTTGGGGTCTGCTCCAAATCCCAGAGAAGTCGCTGAAAATCTCTCCACTGATTTTAATGAGTCAAACCAGTGTGTGAGGAGTAAACTATCATCTCTCAAGGCTTTTTTTTTTATTATTATCACTATTTGTTTTCCATGCTTTGAAGCACTAGCAGGTGTATCTCACAGAAGCTGGATGTAAATCATGGTGGGGAGAGGGGGGCTGCGTGTGCTCAACTGCTCCCTATTGCATAACCCACAGAATGCAGGCTACGTCGGGCGATACTAGCAAGGTAGGGACTCTTTCCACTCTCTTGCCTCTGGAAATATTTACAAACCACCCAGAGATGCCTCTCTGCCCTGTAGAACATTTTTCTTCAGTTCCTTTGTGAGTGGGAAGATAAGAGCTTCCTAACCTCTGGGCATAATTTATGGCAGAAATAAATAGCAAGATGATAGAACAGCTCTAAAGTAAATTATTGAAAATGTTCACCTCCAGAGAGAGCAGGCAGGTGGGTGAGCCAGAATCAAGTCAGTCTAAAAGCATTAGAGGAATTGTAGATTTTTCTAGCCGTAAAGGAACAAAAAGTGTTCGCTGCACCTGCAGACTGCTTCCTCTCAAGAAGGAAGCCGGAAGGTTGGACAAAATATTAAACAGGCAATAACACAGCCTGCAGCCAAATTTGTGCTTGGGCAAAATAAATAAAAGGGCATATATTATTCTGTGTTGCTGTCAAGCTAAATGTCTGAACTACCTGACAATAAGCAGAATATTTATTTGCTGAGCCCCTCTGTCTGACACAAATGGGCAAAGTAAGAGTGCAGGGAAGACAGGGGAAGGGTGGGTTGGGATTCTGGAGCCAGCTCAGTGAGTCTGGCTGGTCAGTGTGCAAATTCAAGGGGCCTGGCCAACAGAAGCATCGTCTAAATTCTGGCAAAAATGAGGTAATCCAAATGCAGCGTGAGCGCATTTGCAAGGGAAATGATGTAATGCACAAACTGCCTACATCCTTCTCAAAAGGGACCTTAAGGGTCTCTCTTAGGCTACATGGGAGCTGTAGAAGAGCATCTCACCTACATCTGCTCTGGTACACATTGACAGCTGTACATACCAGTGTCAAAGGCAGGGTCCCTCTACATTTCTGGTCACCTACTAAAATGCCACTTTCTAGGAATTTGCCCAGAAGTGTTCCTGGCAGGGAACTGACCCTGTCCCAGAGGTAGAGCAGTAGGGTTAAGTCAAGCACTACCAATGGTTAAACTTGGGATTCTGGTAACACAAGGCTCCCGCATCCTAAAAAGCAAGAAAAACAACTGCAGTCCCACACTAGCAGAAAGGTATCAGTGCTTCAGTTCTGTGGTTCATACCATAATGTTTACCTGAGGCCTCGAAACAGAGGTCATAAAGCAAATCTGGGAGTGTTTAACACAGGGCTGTCTGGCAGGCAGTCTGTGGGCTGGGATCAGGTCTTGGCAATTTCCTTTGAATTCCATCTTTGCAGTGGAGGTGCTGGGGAAAGGTGATTAAGGAAGCCCTTGAAGGCCATTTGTTGGTGCGTTCCTCTAACCACAGGCTCTGCAACTGCTTTTGTGCCTAGCAAGGTGGTGGGAGGACAGGCTGAAAGCTTGCTTTCTGATTGTGCCTGCAGGCCACCTCAGCACCCACAGGGCGTGTGAGAGAAGGCAGAACCAGCACTGGGCCCTTTAGCACTGGAAAAACTGGATACCTTAAAATCCTGAGAATCTGTTCCGGAGAACAAAGAGCAAAGAGGAAATTTTTCTGCCTCTGGAAGATTTAAGAATAGGCAGTGGGCATGCGAGACTGAGATCCTGGGCTTCATAAGGACCTGCTAGGATTCATATAAATGAGGACAACTCTTGGGAGGATCACAGATTGCCTTCAAATCTGGGAATCGTGACAATGCCTTCATTCCTTTTGCATCAGCCTCAGGGGAGAGCCATGAGCTGGAGCACTCAGTGCACCCAGCTGACGGTTTGTTCCAGTGCCAGAACAAGCAGCCACGTCGTCCCGGGAGCCCTCTGCTGCACCCAAAATGCGCACAGAGCTGCAGGTCACTGGGCTGACCTCAGAGCACCCTCAACCTGAGAACCCAGGCCAGTGCCTACCAGTAATACAATTTGAATCTGGTGCTGCAGGGATGCATTGTTGTGTGATTAATGAAAGCCATTAAACTAGAAAGCCTCTTCATCCAGCAGTGAAAACTCAGGAGAAATACCAGAGTCAGCGACAGTGAAGGGGCTGAACCAAGAGGAGAAATAAATGCTTGTGGGTTAAGAAAGCTGACTTTCAGCCTCATTTTGAGATTGCTCCATTCTGAATTGTGAATCCCCATTGATCTACTTTCAGCAGTCCCCAGAGCTGCCTCGTGCCTGTGCAGCTCCCCAGGCAGGAGGAGCTGAGATGGCTCTAGAAGGAACAGGGCACGACGGGGTTGGCAGTAGCAATAGCAGTGTGATCTGCCTCCTGTTCCTGGCTAAAAGTAAAGCCAAGACGTTTTGCAGATGCTGCCTCAGGTTCATGTAGATACAGCTGGTCACACAGACAGATTAATATGAAGAAGAGGAAAGCAGTATGCAGCCACCAGTAACTGCAGCTTAGTCACACATTATCATACCTGCCTCACTGCCAGTGTAATCCTACGCATCCGAGGAACTGCACTGAGCTAAGCAAAGTTAGCTCCTCCATGTAATCAAAGTGCACTCGGTTAGCTCACTTGCTGTAAATGCTGGTGATTATTTGATGCATAGAACCTGAGCAGTAGTCAAAGATGGCTGAGTCAAGACTATACTGGAACCTAGACAAGCATATGACTACATATGCCTTTGGGCAGAGCAGAAAGAGAAAAAATGTGCTGACTGAGCTTCCAGTCACTTGTGAATTTAGTCACTTTTTATCCAGGTGACAAGAATGAGTCCTCATACTATGCAAAAGGCCAACTGCAAAAATCCAGTCAGGAAGGATACGGAAGAGCATGGGGAGAGGGACAAGTGAAGCAGCTCAAAGCACAGGGAGCCTGGAGAAAAACAGGAGCCAGACAGCAGAAGCCTGCGAGAAGGTTGTGCCCTTGAGCAGTGAGGGCTGCAGCTGCCTCAGTCCCTCATTGCCACAGGCATGGCAGAGCCGGTCCGCACAGCAACACCTGCAGAGCTGTGGGATGCCAGGTTGGCTTATGCCCCAGCCTCACCAGCAGCAGCCTCAGGCAGGGAGACAGAGATCCCTTTGCAGGAGCCCTCGGTGAAAGGCAGATTAGCTGAAAAGCAGCTCCTGCTTTGGACCAATGCCCCAACCAGTTTTTGGATTCCCAGGAGATGAGGAGAGGCTGAGCTGAACTTCACTGTGTTCAAGACAGATAAACAGGCAGAAGCATCCACAGCAGAGAGGCACAGATGGACCCTCATTTTCTGACAAATTTCCTTCCCCTTACTCCTGCTTTCTGGCTCTTTTTTTTTTTTTTCCACTACAACTTCTCTGCTGCTGCTTTTTGTTCTCATTCTCTTTTCCATGCTCCAGTGAAATCTTCTGCTTTGCAGGCATGATGCCAGTTCAGGCTGATGTTTACAAGCTCTAGTAGGGTTCGCTTTCTCACTTGCACAGTTCACACCTTCTCCCAGAGAGAAAGAAGTCGTGGAAGTGAGAGGCTGCCATTAGCAGGATTGAATGTCAGACACCTGAGAAAATTGATACTGAAGAACCAGTGGAGGCAGTTGCTAGTGAGCATGTGGCTACACCCTGAAGCCTCTTTTCTGGATGCTAACCGGCCCCAGGCTGGCTGCCTTGGTAGAAAGGCCAGGGGCCAACTGGGTCACAGTGACTGAAGGCTCCAATGTCCTCAGGGGTTCTCCTGTGGCTGGCTGAATTGTGCTGCAGTGCCTGAGCGCTCACCTGAGCCTGCTTCTCCATTGTCTTTTTATCATGACTAGGAATCTCACATCTTTCAGCAGAGTTCATTTGACATTGAATTCAAGGGAAAAAAAAAATACAGGAAAATTGTTAGGCTCTGATAAATAAACATTTTCAGGAACAATTTCATCTTACTGACTGTGGAAATGTGTGACAGATCTGAACTGAGGCAAATCAAGCGGACCGCTATCCATATTTCATTCCGATATTGTGAGAGAAAGCAGCAGCAGCCGGAGAAATGGAAAGATCGACAGTTAATTGGAAATGTTACATCTGCTGTTTATGCAAAAGGCATAAATATTTATATCCTGAAGGCTGACTTTTGGGTTCGCTCCTCAGCAGGAAGAGATTTACATTTTGAAGAAAGACTTTTTTCTTTCTCCTTCTCGGTAAACGTGAGCAGTTTATTATTCCTCTAAACAGGAATCCTCAGACAAATCCTCCAGTGCTATTAGTTATGCAGATTCCCTGGGCTTCGACTCGAACTACAGGTGTGTGCAGGCTGCAACAGCAGTCTCCCTCTTTATAGACAGAAAGAGAGGAGTGGGACTGAGACAAAGGGCAGGAACTGTGATCACAAAATGAGAAGGTAGAAAATACAGTGACAGTTCAAAGGCACCTGAGATGCTGAACTGTTTTTCTAAATCGGCTTTCGGTAAGAAAATAATAGAAGTCTGTACCTTGAAAACATAGAAGAAAATGGCAACATGAGCTGTTGATACAGAGCAGGGAAAGAAATACTGGGAAAATTTAACTACATCAATGTATTGGATGAAACAGACTTCACAACAGTGTGATGAATGAACCAGCTAACAAAACTATTCACATATGCACTGATCCAAGAAAAGACAAGGAAATGTGCTGAAATGTAGCAATATTACGAATATCAACAACAAAAAGTATGTTACTCTACAAATCACCTTGTACCTTATCTGGCCTTCAGACCTCCTGCTTCTCTTTGCCAATCCTTTCCCCTGTACGTACTGAGCCAGGCTTCATCTCCCCCAACCCATCCCATCCCATCCCATCCCATCCCATCCCATCCCATCCCATCCCATCCCATCCCATCCCCCTGCTTTGCCCCCAGCTTGCTCACCCTCATCTCCCATGGCTGCCTCCCTGCTCCCACCTGTCCTTTCATCACTGCCTGCCTCCATCCTTGACCTCTGCTGCAGGCTCTGAATGCTTTCCTGCTCACCTTCCCATTGCTTTTCATTTCACCACTCGTGCTAAGTCCAGCATCTGCCCTCTAACCTAGCATTTCCCAATTTGAGGCTCTCCTACATCACCCTCCCCTATTACCCCATCTATTCCTGTCGGCTTTTGCCTCCATCTGTTCTCTTCCCCCTCTCCCAATCTCAACCCTTGTTTTCTCATGAGACCCACAGATCTTTTCATCTCTGTGGATGCTGAAGTTATTTGCCTTCCTTCCTTCTGCAGCACCATTTCTTTCTCTGTTTCAGTCATTCTCTCTGATCATCCATAGCATTGAAGCTAAGAGCTACAAGTAAGCACTAACAAAGCACACAGATGAGGTGTGGGTTGTGGTGGGTCCCTCTTCTTAGTGCAAGATCAAACACGCTGGGCCATGCTGAAGACCAGTGTGAAGGGCTCGAGTGCTGGAAATCTCTGGCAGAGCACATTTCCCCCTACTTCATGAAAAAAACAATGCCTGCTGCAGGGACCAAGGAGCCTCTGAAGATATAATCTCATTATTTGGAAGCACTTGCATGAGGAACAGTTTGTTTTACAGAAGGAGAGCTGCTGCAAATGAGAGAGACCTGACTAGAGTATTGATTTGTGCCTTCCTGGCACAGATTTGTCAGTGCACAGTGCTCCCCCAGGGCCAGCAGGCCAGGCCAAAGGTGTGGTGGAGTTTACTGTCACCCCCTTTCTGGCCATCACTGGGTTACTTCCAACTCCTCCTCTGACTCTCAAAAATGTAAGGAAGGAAAGCCCCAGGACCATGAGAGGGTAATGGTATTCTCCTCTGGTTTGCTTCTTGTTTCTAAGCTCCTGAAATTTCAAAGCAATATTTTATTTTATTTTAAGGGAATTTTTGTGTGTGTTTTAAAATGGTTTTTCCTTTGGGAGTATTTTTGCTGGCTCCCATCATTTCTGTTACCAAGGCAACTACAGCTGGCTCAGATGTGCTGTTGCCATGGCAACCGTCTGGTCCTCCTTTCAAACACTGCAATGAAACAGGAATGATATTTGCATCCCCAATGCTGCATGGAACAAATCTCTTTCACCACTCGTGGGGAAGACGTAAGACAATTGTAGAAAATCAGCACAAAATTCGATCTAAATCCTCTCAGAGGGGGTTTCAGACAGTTGGAGATGTGAGAGAATTGCAAAGAAACCGGGCCTGGGGGTGGGCTGGCTTTTCCATGGCATTTCCACAGTCTGCTCTGGGCAAAGCAGCATACTTGGAAATACTTCTTAGAAATCACCCATGTGGGAAGAACACAAAATTTGCCAGGAATAGCTAATTCTCATAGAAAAAAAAAAAAAAAGAACACACCTTATTTTCTGTGAGATTTTAAGAGAAACGATTATCTGTTAAAAAACGCGTGGTAAAATACACCTTGGTATTTTGTCCTAGAGAATAGGTCAGAGCTTGCATTACTCACGGTGGTACCCTGGGACGTGGCCAGCATAGTGTGCCTGCATCCCTCTTGGACGTGCACTGCTACAGACCCACAGAACACCCATCCCTCTCTTTCTCTGCTCCACCTCCCATGCCATCCATCCCACGCTGCCGTGTCCACGCGTGAGCCCTGGCTGCTGCAGGGCTCCTGTGCCAGTCCCAGCCCCGGGCCCTGGCATGCTGCCGGGAGCCAGGGCCCTGCCCGTGTGCCACACCACATCTGCCAGAGGTGGGTTTCCTTGCAGCGGCCCTGGGCAAAAAAGTGACAATTGCATGATTTATCCCGTGGGACGCTTAGTGCCTTTATTCCTGAATTTAACTTCCTCGTGCCGGGCTGTCCTTTGTTCTTTGTCTTCTTGTTTGTTTCTCTTTTTGCTGTCTCACTGCCACCTCTGGGACAGAAGGAAAGGCACGAGCAGGGCCCTGCACAAGGCTCAGCTACTCCATCCTCTTCAGCTGCCTGCAGCAGCTCCCCGAAGGGCTGCAGCGATCCTCACGTGCAACAGAAGACAACAACTGCGCAATGGAGTGCCTCGGGGAAAGCACGGAGATGCCCTGGGGAAACAAGGAGTTGCCTCCTGTATTTTCTGCCACCAGCTGTCCCTGCACTGCCCTGGTTTTTATCATTTTGTTGATCTGTCAAGGAGGGCAGTGACTCTGAGCATTCTGCCCCACAGCCCTGCACTGCTCCCGCTGCCGCCTGCGAGAAGTCATCACCCGGAACGCTGAGTTGCTGAACCCAAGCGCGGTGCTGAGCTGAGCTACCTCTGGTATCTTTCCCATCAGCAGAGACCAATTAAAAGCAGCGCTGTTAGTAGAGACGAGTGGGAAGGAGCAGGAATAATTAAGAGCAAAGATCACAGCAGGCTCCAGGCAGCTGCTGCTAATTATTTATCTGCAGTGCATGGGCCTAGCTGCTCCTAAGTCACAGGGCACACTCAGGGCACCTTATTTTTGAACCACTTTGCCCTATGGCACTCCATCCACTTCCACTGCTGTCTCTGGGTCTTATTTAGCAAACAGAACACTGTAGAAAGTCATGAATAAATCTGTTCTCCCACCTAATGTCACAGGAAGATCACTACCCTTGCTTCGGAGAAGAGGCACAGAAAGAGGGGGAACTTGCCCAAACGCATGGACTGGGATTAGGGAGCCTTCTGCTTTGCCATCACATCACAACCCCAGGGGCTGGTCACTTCATTTTGTGCCCAGAGCTTTCAATCAGTAAGACCCCTCTGCCAGTGCAGTAGAAGCCTCGCTATGTAACTAACAGATCAAGAGAAATTTCTGGATAAGGTGCTAAGTTCTGTCTAGCTTTCCTTCAGGTATTTTGGGGATATTCAACAAAACTAACGATTCACTTCACAATGATAGAATCAATATGCTTTGCCGTCATTTATGTTGGAAGGAGGATTGTAATACAGCTCTCCTTCAATTACAGAAGATGGAATCAATACATTTCACCTCCATTTATGTGGTTAAGGTCTAAGTCAGCATGGCCCACCTTTTATTTATGGGGGTAGCCTCAATACAGCTCGCTTTCGTTTAATGGGGAGGAACTAATATGTCTTGCTTTCACTTACAGGGGGTGGGAAGGAGAGAATCAATACAGCTGCCATCCTTTATTGGGAGGAATCTACAGATCTCACCTTGATTTACTGGGAAGATCGATATCTCAACCTTCATTAACGTGGGTGCTATGTTGGACTGGATAAGGCTCACCTGCTGCGAGAGCAAATTGCGTGAGGATGCCTGTCCATGTATGTTTAGATCGTTCAGCACGGCCTTCATGTATGCAACGCTGGATGCTGTACAGTTCATCAGCTACTGCAAGGCTACATGCAGTTAGCGAAGCACCAGGCCTGGAAAGACGGGCAAGTTCCATACATACAGTGGGGACTCTGCCTGGCAGACCTTCCTGAGTCAGAATTGTGCTTTCCCATTTACGAGAGTGGCAGCTTCAATACAATCTGACTTTATTAAAGCATATGGGAGCATGGGTTCGGTGTAATACATCTTCCTTTCCAGGAGATGATCTCAATATAGTTCTTCATTTATGCAGCGGTAGCATCAGTGATGTTCTACTTCATTTTAAAAGCTGGATTCGCTGTTCCTCATCTTCTTTTATAGGGAGATAATATGAACTGTAAATTAATTGTAGGAATAGAGAAATGGGTGTGATGTATTCGGGTCTGCATTATGGCAGTCTTAAGCAATGCCTGGGAAGGAAGGGCTTCTCCACAACTCCTCAGAGCACAGTGAAGTAGGGGTGCTGAGTGTTTGGCTAAGAAGAAAGGAGAAGAGGGCAAGAGCAACTTCTACGCTAAGACTGCTGCTGGCATGATTTTTCTGTGCAGCATCACAGTCTCTGCAGAAATAGCTGATCTCACTGCATTTCAGAGCTGCTAATTCAGGCCTAAAGTTTGCTGTCTTTCTCTCCAGAAGACAGTAATCGCCATTTTCCTACCATCTTCCCTCAGAAGATCTCAAAGCCCAGCTGAAAAGACCATGATATGTTCTCTCATCACCTACTGAACATCCACCTCCTCCCCAGGATTGTTTGGAGTGCTGTGGAGACCACAGCAGGGAGCCCTTCGTATTCAGGCTACGGAACTGATCGGAGCTCGGATTATCAGTGACCAGAAGTAAATGCCAGTTGATGCAGCCAGGGGAGCTGCATGATATGAGTTATGGGGCATCGGTACATTTCCTGGAGGAGATATGTCAGAACAACTTAGGAAGAAAGATCAGCCTAACTGCCCACCTTGTTGGGTTTCTCAGCAGGGAGCCCATGGACTGAAAGGACCCCAGAGATTGAATTGTCCTGTCACTTCTCATTATGTGCAGCAGCTGCACAGCACACAAGCACCTGCAGCTCCCATTTCAAGGTGCAAAGATGAAAAGCAAATGGAGTGCACTTCCACAACACTGTAGAAATACAATATACTGAAAACATGACAGTCCCTGCTGCCCTCCCCTTTAAGGAGGTAAGGGTAAGGGTGAGGTGAGGAACCAAAAGCAGACAGGTTTTGACCTAGGCCCGCCGCTTCTTTTGGCTGATGAAAGACTGCAGCAGATTTCTAGGAGGCAGAAGACAGAATGTGCATTTTCCGTCCCTGAAGTTTCAGGCACATTTATTTTCATCACAGCATCACATCTGCACCACTGCTTCTACACAAACTGGCTGCTTGCGTACTGTACTTAAAACTGAGCCTGTCTCCGTGTCAAGCAGGGCTTTTCACAGTCTGTCCTTTTATATCATACTGGGTCAGCTAGACAGATAGGCTGAATATGAGAATGCCTATTTGCACGCAAAGAGACTTCTATGACAAATAGGATAATTCCACACAGAGTTTCATTCTGTTCCAAGTCCTCTCATGTCTCTTACATTCTTGTCCTCAAATTCCCTCTTTCTGCTTTTTTTAATTCAAATTTAAACGTCAGTGTTTCTGATTCTCCCTTTCTTTTTGCCTTGGTTTCCTGGTTTTGCCCCCTACCTCCCTTCTATTTCTCCTCATAGTCCTTCTTTAGGACGCCCTTCCTTAGACTTCCACGTAGGCTTCTGTCTGTTGTCCAAAAATCTGAGCCTCCAGGATCAATCACCTCCATAGATTCTTGCACTGTATCTCTTGGTAGTCTAACCAAGCGATAAATTAAGAGAAAGAGTCGTTAAAGCAGCTTTTTTGTCTCAAACCTTTCTGAGAAATCTTCAGCAGCTATGGATGGCTGTGTGAGTTCTGCTGCTGCTGAATTGTTGAGGCACACAATGCAGCCAGGATCGCGCATCATGCACAGATGAATTCATGGACTGTGATTTGGAAAACGACCAGACACGCAGAGGGGATCCAACAAGCTACCTCAGAAATTATTGCAAATTCCATCCAGAAGTGGATACAAAGCATGGGAAGGAATAAGAATGCCCTCCTTAGGGCAGAAGTGTGCCTTAATTACAGAATGCAAGAGACCACACGGTATGTCGATGGACTTCTTAGAATAATCAGCATTAATATCCAGCTCTTACATGCTGCTTTTTGTTAGATTTCAAAGTGCCTCACCAGTGGCACAAAAATGATGATGCTTGGCCAAAGCCAGCCAGTGGCAGGACTACAAATGGAAACCAGCTGTCCCAGTGTCCCAGGAGAGCATGCTAGTTTCTAGCCATGCTTCCTCCCATAAAAGGACTAAGAAATGAACTCTGTTTCTTGCACCAACTCCATGGTGTAAATGAGCACGAGAGCAGATACGCATTCTTGCAGAGGTCCCCCTCATTAAAGAAAAAAAAAAAATCTTTATTTTGTGGTTTTGGCAACCCTTCTCCCAGGCACGTACGGTAAAGGCAGCATGGCAGAGCCGCTCAGGTAAGTTCCGTGATCTGTGATCCTGCGGCAGCCTGCAGCAGCAGCCGCTGCAGCCCGGGCACAACCAGGGAAGTCCAACCTGCACTGGGAACAAAGCCAGCTGCTGCCTGCCTCTGACTTAGAGAAGCACCAACTCCTCTTCTTTGTTTCTTCTTTGTGAGCAGATGAGCAAATACGGTGCAGTGATTGAAAGGTGTTATTTTGTGATCCGCAATGTATTTTAACACCTTTTCAACGTGAGATGACCATGCAGGCTTTTTGCGCTCTTCCCATATCTATTTGATTGTGCTTTCAGAAGCTGTAAACAAGGACACAATAACAGTCTTCTGTCTGCACAGAGCCTTGCTCTGCATTATTCATACATTTCCTTCCTGTTTCACACACTTATGTCAGTCCTCATTCAGGCAAAATTCATGTTAAATGATTCACGCTCTTTCTCTATATGTGTCTTTCTGTTTTTCTCTGTCTTTGAAATGGGAATGAGAGAAAAAAATGTAAAGAAAGAACCCGTGATTAGACTCCTCTCTCTCTCTCTCTCTCTTTCCTTTTTTCCTCCTCTGTCAGACCCTGATTCTCAACAAGACCTGTACCTTGTCTCTTGATTTCAGTGTGTCTAATGCAGAAGAAAATGAAGCTGAAGAGTCATCACTGTTAACAAGTCTCATCAGTATTGTCCTGTTATGCACTGATTAATCATACTTTCTTGAGATTATAGAAGGAAACCCCCATCTGTGTATCCTTTTTGCCCCTAGTAGAGATGTGTACTATTTTCTTTTTCCCTTCCCTTCTCTCCCCTTCCCACAGAACTTCTGCCCTGAGAAGTTTTCCCACATAGCCTAGGAGCATCCTTGGAGTATTAGTGGCAACTGCTCCAGGGCTTTGCATTTGCTGGGTGTTGTGGCATCCTGTTTTGCCACTTTCATTACTTGACGTTCACACGGAATTAATAGAAGGGCTACCAAGAAGGCATGGCTTGCAGCATTTGTTATACAAGGATGAATCCCAGCTTTGTGGTTTATCTTTTTTTGACATACATGACGCATTGTAACGCACAGTTGCCTGACTGTGACTCTGCAACACTGCATCAGAAGACCAAGGTGCTGCTGACAGGCTGATGGAGTCAAACAAGAAAGGCAAGCCTGACACGAGTCTCTCTGGTTGCTGGGACCTGCCTGCACCGGTACATTGCCTGGCATGGTAGGGAAGCTGTCAAAGCCCAAGATGATTTTAGATCACCACGCCAGTATCTAGGAATACTCTCTGTGTTAATGTGGCGACAAGGTTGAAATCATTCTTCTCAGAGCAGAAAGCTCTACTGCCACCCCTGCATTATGTCATGCTCTACCCACTGAAAGCACTGCATCAGGGACTGTGCTCTAAGTGCACTAAGAAACTGAAACCAGTGCAGAATGTAGATGACTGCCAGTTGAATAGACTTTCTCACTGGGAACCACCAGTGCTTGCCAAGCTGCAGTGGGTGGCCATCGCTTTTCTCGGGGAATGTGAAATTCTCCTTTGGTTTGACAGAGCCCTGAGTGAGACTTGCGTAACTGAGACACCCACCTCCCACGGAGACCTGCCATGCAAGCCTCGGCAGAGCACTGCCGCTCTGGGGATGGAATGCTCCTGGCAGGACACCCCCATAAAGAGTCCTAGCTTAGGAATTTGGCTTTCTCCTCTTGGATCTGAAATAACATTTGTATTTCACATTTCATCTGTTGTGTTCTAGGCTGTGCTACAAAAGCCACCTCCTTTACTGACTTCTGGAACGGCAGCTCTCCTGCTGGACCCATCAGTTTAGTCCAATTATTCTGTTGCCTTTTTTCTGAAATTGGCTCTTATCAGCTGCTTATGGGGAAGATGAACACGCTGCTGAAGACAGATGGGTTGAGAATGAGAATGCATTTGGTAATACAATTTTCAGTTACTGAATTTTGCTTTGTAGTGACTTTGTAATGTTGCTGAGAAATTATCCTTTGTAAGGATTTTCAGCATTTGTACTGAAATGTGTCCTTTTGCACTGAAAAAATAAGGGAATAAAGGAAGCAGGAAATTATTTTTTTCTGATAGTAAATTTTCTTCCATCTTTCTCATATTTATCCCGATTAGACATTTCTGAAACAGTCTGAACACTACCCTATGGTCCTTATGGCTTAGACACCTGTAGGCACATCATGGTGCTCTTCCCCATCCGCCAGCTTTTCTAGCAGCATCAGCCAAAGGAGGCTGCCTGGTGCAGAGGAAGCTGTGTAATTGCAAAACTGTGAAGCAAGACCCGCCAAGAGGAATGGAAATCATTTAATCCTTTCCCAACTCTGCCCCTTTCCGTGCAACTTCATTTTCAGAGCACTGATTATCCTGACAGCTGGATAAGCTCACTTGGGCTTGCCCTTGCTAGACTTTATCAATCTCGCTGCATGACACAAATTTCTGAGTGACTTCTTGGCTCAGCCAGGGTGTCGGATCCACTCGCATGGAGTTGGACCAGCTTCATGCTGGCCTCCAGCAACGGCAGAGCAATATCCTGACCCTACCTGTCTGCCATCCCTACACCCTCCTCTTTCTTTTTGGTGAGGGGAGGAACACTGACATCCGTAATCTCCATCTTCTTTCCCTCTTTCCCTTTTTTGCGCCTGAAATCCCTCAGGGGACCCAAATCCACCTTCCACACCCAGCAGTGGTTCTGGGGAAGGAAGGAGAGGGAAGGGCTGCAGCCTGATTTTCAGCAGGAACGCACTGTTTGTCAGAGGGACTGTATCCAGGCAACCCACTTCCCCTGCCTGAGACAAGCACATGCAGCTGAGACTTGGAAAACCAAGAAGCCACTGTAAAGCACAGCTACAGGGAGGAGGTAAGGACGGTGCAGGGAGGGAGCCGTGTTATTTTGAGCAGATTTTTTCTGCTTGGTATCAGTGTGGCACACAGGCAGGCTACAGTAACCAATGGAGCTACCCAACCATTCCTATCTAGCTCCTACCAACAGAAGGGAAACAAGAGCACGTTCCTCAGCCTCACGCAGAAAGGGAAGGGAAGGCTCGCAAGGGAAAGGCTTGCTGTGCCTCTAAGGTAGCAGTTTTCCAGCTGAGGAAGGAGGAGGACAGTGCAGAGTAACCCCTCCTGGAGCACGGTGTGGATACCTTCCCTACTGCCTGGAAAGCTGAAATCTGCATGCGTGAGTGCCAAAACCACAAAGAAACAGGCACGCACTGGAACATGAAGGGAAATATGGCAGGAGCCCTCAGTCCTCACACTCAGGTCCTCAGCAGATGAGCACCTCAGCTGTTATTATTTTATTTACTGCCTGAGCGGTGGTTGCAGCGCTTTGTACCAGTGCCAGGCGCAGGTGGGTTTTAGATACTGCACTCCTGTTTTGACCAGATATAGAATCTGGTCCCATCTTAAGACCTGCCCAGAGCTCCCCCAGTCAGGAGCCAGCATGGGCTGCGGGCAGTTCTCTCAAGCAGAAGCCTCTCTGCAGTGGCTGCCCTTACAACTCGTCTTCTTACAGCTTACGGCTGCCTTCCTCTAAGTAACAGCATCAGTAATAAGTGCTCTTCTTGTTTTCTTGTTCTCTCAGCCAAGCTCCAGCAGCGCACATCCCCCTTCACCTCACTTAGTTCCTTCTGTATACCACAACTCCTCTTATCCTTTCTCCTCATTCTATTTTCTGTTCTTCCTTTGCCCTGCCTTCCTTCCTCCTCTGCCTCTTTCATATGTTCCCCTACTACACTCAGCAAGCAGAACTATGCAGGAGAGGCTCAGGCATTTCCTGACCCCCCCAGTGCCCCTCTCTGCGGATGACCCCCTTTGACTGCCCTTTGGCTTTTTTCAGCGCCTTCTAACCCATTGCTGAGTGGCTCACAAAGTGTCATTGCTAGGAGAGAAATAAGCTCCGGGGGGGGGGGGGGAGGAGGGGGCTTGGGAAGAGCATTAAGGAGCTAAAAATAACCGTGGGTGAACTCTGAATGAGCCAGAGGCCCTGCTCCCCCCCGGCTGCAGCCCCAGCTGGTGCGGGCGGCCAGAGGACAACGGGCCGCAGGGCCTCTGTGGCCTCAGCAGCTCCACTCCCACCCCTCAGCTCTGCTGCTGCCAGGACCGGGATTGCCACACTGCTATAGAAAGAGGCAAACAAAACAAATGAAAAGGAATCTGCCCCAAAATAACCCCTCCGCCTCCTGGCACCGCATCCGCCACAGAAAATTTTGTGAATCGGAGATGTCAGGCAGGAAAAGGCCTATTAGTTCCCATGGCTGTCTGCGCAGGGGGATGGGGGAGGAATAGGTTAGTGCCAGATTATCCTCTCCAGCCTCCTTCAAACAAGTGTCTTCAGAGAGGAAATTCTCTTTAGCCCCAATAGGCAGACACAGCTCTCAGCAGCGCAGCTCTGAGCAGAGGAGCAGGGACAGGAGCAACACACGGCTATGGCGATTGCAAAGCACTGATGTTTGATAAGATCTAACTAAGAACATAGCAGGAAAGGCTCAATAAACTCTGATTGTCCTAATCCCTGACTTGTGAGTAGTGGTTTCACCAGCTTATATCAGGGAACACAGAGCAGAGGTAGGTGTTTCTAACATGGCTGGGGAAATGACTAATTCCAACACCCGTTATAAATAGCATTTAAAAAACCTACATTTCAGTGTAAAGATTGCAGAGGCCAGCGCTCCAAAATAAAGATGTGAAAAACGCATGTGCAGCACTACAGACTTTCACTCCCATTTCTCACCTCAGGCCCCCGCTACTCTGGTGTGCACTGTTGGGCGAATGAGGACAGCACCAGCCTTTCTTTCAGCCTGTGCTGGGCCAGCTCAGATTTCAGCACCTCACTTCCCTCTCCGCCCTTCCTACAGCCTAAGACTACAGACAGAGAATTAAGCGCCATCTTAGTCTTGATGTTTTTCCAGATGCATGTACTACTGAAGACAAACGGTGACGTACAGCTTTCCAGTGGGTTTCACAGCTGTAATCTGACAGCTGAGAAATGTCTGCATGTAGAAATAATGATTCTGATCCAGGTTCCAGAGGAGAGTCCTTCTGTGATTGCATGTGCTTCTCTCAGCATCACCAGTGTTCCCGTGGTCTTTCTTCTGTCACTCAGCTGCTTCCCCATCCCTGCTGCTACCTTGCGCACCCTCTTCTTGCCCCTGTCCCTGCTGTCCAGTTTCAACATCTCTCATGCTGCAAAGCTTACAGACAGGAACCGAGGGACAGTAGCCAGGTGGGGAGGATGGAAACAACCGGGATAAGAAGCACGATCACGGCTGCTGCTACATGCTGTGATTCATTTCAAGCTTTGGGGAGCTTTATTTCTGTAACTATTTATACTATGAAGAGAAAATAGATCAGAGGGATAGCAGCTCTGCAGTGGGCAGTGAGTAGGGGGTGAGATCCTCACAATTTTCATCCCCTTGACAGTAAAATACTGAGGACTAAAAGTGTCTGCAGAATTGGTTACTCTCAGTATGCTGTCTGTCTGGCTGTTGAGCACTGCGCAGTCATGGAAGAAAGCAGCCCACATGGGGAGTTCATACAGGCTGATGAGACTGCCCAGTGCTCCAAGCGAGGGCACTGCCCGACCTCCTCCCTAACAGCCTTGCTGATGCCTGTGCCCATTCGCTGCTGCGCTATACAGGTGTGGCACCCTGGACCAGGAAACACATAACTTATCCCTTCTGGCAGGGCTAGCTCATAGAAAGCACAGCAACAAGACACAATGTGCCAAAATCACAGCTAGGAGGGAGGACAATTAGCTATTCTGATGAAGGATACAGAATCTCTCAACTGAAAGCCTCAGGAACATTTCAGCTAACACCTGTCAGGAGTGCTCTCCTCTCTGGGAACAAAGGATTGAGTGGATGATCTTCCAGTCCTACCTTCCCATCCTGTCATCACACAAACTAAATTCAGGCATCAGTTTAAAATGTGATCTGCAGATGCTCTTACAAGATGCTTCCTGATTACTTTCTTTTTCTTTAAAGGGAGTCTTCTAGCCTTCAAGAAGTACTGTTCAACATAGCCAGGGAATTGCAGAGCTGAAGCCAAGTCTGTGAGCAAAACTCTACTCAGTAGCAATGCGATTTTAAACTTCCAGCACCTGAACCTGGAAGGCTGCCACTTTGCTCTAGTCCCAGAGCACAAACCAGACCAGCCTTTTTCCACTGCAAACTCCGTTCAGATGCCACCCTTTCCTTTTTAAGAAAAAGCAACCTGAACTGTATCAATGAGCAGTCTGGTGTCCAGCAGGGAAGTGTGACTCATTCTTTCTTTGTCACAGTCACAAAAGCAACGACAAGACATGGTGCCTCTGATGGCAGGGGACAGGAGAGGGTGACCCTGAAGGTCATCCTGTATAAGCCTTTCTTCACTCCTGTGTCCTTTGCCCAGCAAAACAGAGAGGAGCAATGTTTTCAGTGCTGAGAGAAAGGATTGAAAGACTTGAATTTGTCCCTAAATTGCCACAGACTGTGTACAGTTGAATTTATCTCTTCTTTACCTGTAATACACAGCCAGTAAGATGCCTTAAACTCAAGGAAGCCATAGGATTCACTGAATGATAATTGTTATCACAGGAACGAAGTATACATTTTTAATTAACTGAAAGGATCATTCTTTATTACCACCAGCCTTTGTAAAGTACCTTGACTGCTCTGGAAGAAACATGTGATCCACAGTTAGCAGTACGTGTTATTAAATTAGTAATTCATTCTATTATTCTGTATGCCAGCATACTTACAGTGTGCCAGTCACTTTGGTTTCTACGTGAGGAATGCGCAGTATTGAACAGTAATTAATGAAATCAAATCCTTTACACTACATACTTCTAATTAGAAATGCTACAGATGAGTTTGAAAATGATATTGTTAACAAAACAACATATGGCTTGCCTTGTTCACAGGCTTTTCAAAGCTGCAGTTGGTGATATAGCTTGGGATCCCCGAGACAAAAGATGTTACATAAATATCAATTCAAAAGTATTTCAGCAGTTTCTCTTGCCAACAAGAGCCCCAAGGCTTGCTGCATGCTTAGCATAGTTGTTTATTTATTACTTTTACTATTTCTATTATGACTGTTTTCAAAGTCAAATAAAACATATTAATTATGATTGAAGACTCCTTGTTGTATTTCTTTAAATAGAGAAATGAACTCCAATGACCACACCCCAGTTTGGGCAGCTCATTTCTGATTTCTTCAATTTCCTTCATTTCAGCCAGATATAATCTCATTCCTCCCTTCACTAAAAGACGGCACAAGTGCTGCCCTGTAGCATTAAACATTTGCTATATTCAACACTAAGAATAACTCAATTTCAGCAACAGGACAAGCAGTTTCTGTATTTTGTTCATAAACACTTGGTTTATTTCCAAATAAAATGCTTACCCAAAGACTTGCTTTTCCAGCACTTGCACTTAGAGATCCTTATCCCTTCTCTTTCCTGTTCTTTCTAGCCCAGATTCCCCACTCTAACCAGGCTGGGGAAGACTACAGAAACCAAAAGTGGCTTCAAGCACCTTTGTCAGTTCAGTAATTCTGGGGCTACTGCCAACTCAGCTGCTGAGCACTGTGCTACTGCCAAAGCCCACCCAGGACAGGGCAGACTGAGGAGATGGGACCTGCAGATCTGTGCCTGCATAGACCACAGGAACAGAAACCATCCACCAAACGAACACTGGGAAGCACAGCAGTGGGATGAAAGGACAGCAGTAGTAAGAAGTGAGGATTTCTGGAGGCGTTTTTTAACTGCTGGTTAGAGAATCAGCTGTGATTTCCACAGCCACATCTACCAAACTGGACTGAACCACCTCCAGCATAGAAAAAGCCTCAGGGAGGAGATGAAAAGTGTAATTAATTAATGCCTGTTAAAATGCTTTGAGACCCTCAGATGGAACACACTAGAGAAGCAGAAAGACTTAATTATTTTTATCACTGATATTAGGGGCGGGTTAACTGCTTCTTATTGAGGTACTATAGTCCTTTCATACTTTTTTTACTTGGATCTGCTCTGCACATGGCAACTGAGACCAAAGTACAGCTGGAGAAAAATAGTGAAATGATAACCCCAAGGATTTGGTTTGTAAAAACATAAAAGCATCTTTTCAGGGACATATTTGCTCGATGCAGTCAGAAAACCTCGTGTCAGACCTGCTGTTAAACAGAAGACAGGCTACAGCCAAAGCATACCTTAAAAACAGGCACAGAATTTGTCTCCTTCCATGGCAGTTCTTTTTCCCTTACTTCTCCTAATGTTTTTTTGCAAGAGAAAATGTAGCTTATTATCTAAATGGCAGAAAATACTCATAGTGACACTATCAGAGCTGACCCCCTGAATAAGCATAAGGAGAGACTGATCAGCTTAGCAGCACAGGAAAACAGACTCCAGATCCTTTCACCTCCGTGTCACCAGGTCCAGCCCAGTCTAGATTGATGGTTGCAAAAATGCCATTTGACAGCTTTTTGGCACTCCAGACAAAATGAACTGGGCAAGGGAAGGACGGAAAAATCTCAGCCTGAGTCCCACTGGGACAAGTATCAACACTACAAATGGCACTGCTTGCCAGCTCAGAGAAGAGGCCATTGCATTCCTCAGTCGCGTGACTTCCAGGAGGGCAGGAGGCATCACGTTAGGCCTACATTAAAGAAACTTGCCCTGTCCTCCTCTTACCTTTTAGACTCCAAAATTAACTTAGTGCCCTCCATCAGAAAACTATCCCTTTTAAAGAGCAGAGGAGAGACGGTATCAGCCAGACAGGGAGAGCATTATTTGCAGGCCGTTTCCTGAAAGCAGCTGCCTTTAGGAGTGTGCCTCAGGACAGAAATGTGAATTACTGCTAGTAAATATCTGTCATAACTCAGCATTACTAAAATTCTTCCATACCTTGCCACTGTATTCATCCTTATTTTGTGCTCTGCATGAGGCATAGCTTGTTTGAAATAAAACACAGCTAGACAGTGGAAGCAGAACTCCCTTGGTATCTCAGATACCCTTGTCCTTACTATGGCACCTGAGCACCACCTGGTCCTTAATATATTTTTCCTTGTGATGTCCTGATGAGGCAACCCTGCCATTCTCTCAAATGCTGCAGTCACTCTGGATCTTGCTGCAGTTACACGTGTACCTCCTGTGGACAAATCCGGGTGTTTTAAACAACTGTCTTGGGGAGGACTGTTCAAGAATGGGCAATTCTGGTACTTCTGGAACTTTCAGTTCCCTTATAGTTTGGTGGCTGCGTAGCTGGGGTTCTGGCAACATGGTCACAAGGCCTACGTGAAATATAGTATTTCAAAGAACAGAGTTATCACTGGGTGCATCATTTCTGTTTCCGATGAGAATGCAGGACCTGCTCAGAACAGTGAGAAGCAGTATTTCTGGATACCTCTCACTCAGGTGGAATTGGCTCTGCCAGCTTGAGGTGAGCAGACTTCCCATTAACCAGCTCCGAGAAAGCAAATAGTGGCACATCTTGGAAGCATTGGCCTTTTTTTTTTTTTCCTATCATACTCTAACATCAGAAAAAGCCACTACTGAAATCTGTTACTGAAAGACCACAAGTAACATGTTACATGAAGTATAACAAAAACTAAGGGCCTGAATTTGCATTGAAGCTGCCCTGAAATCTTACCACTTGTAATGAAGTGATAATCCACTTTCTGACATTCACTAGGAAGGTTATGTAAGTGAACAGAGAGAGACAAACTCGGATGGTTTTTGTGCATAATTCCTTATAGCACCTGTATCTCACAAATGTCATGGTAAAAGGGTTAGACAGCCCTGCTTTTTTTTCTGCAAGATATAAGGCCACAAAAACAGCTGTTCCCTGGTACTGCAGCACTCCGAAGCCACGCACTTCAGGTCTAATTGTCTCCTCCTTCCATCTGCAGTGCTGTGAGTCCTAGACTAACTGGATTTACTTCCTGTGGGGTGGCAAAAAACACAGATCAAAGTTTTGAAGCTTGGATACAGCAGCAATGGCAGGCACAGCCCAGTGGTGTCTATGACCACCATACCAGAGGAGCCAGAAGGACGGCCCTGGTCCCGTTCCTCAACAGGAGCACACAAGCTCCTTAGCAGCCATGTTCATGACTGGCACATATGCAAGCCTTCAGCAGGACTCATGATGCTGACACAAACACCAGCCAGACTCTCCTATCGAAGAAGAATTGGAGCATGGAGGCAGAGAAACCCAGATTCAAAAACTATTTAGACACCTAATGATGCAGTAAGATGCCAGCTGGTATTTCCAGAAAGCTAGGAGACCAGCACAAGTTTGCTCTACATCTTCCAACATCCAAGCAGAAAACCTGCAGGGTGGATGCAGACCGGCGACCCAGGGAGCAGCAAGGGCCCTGTGTCAGCTGCTTCATGGGAGCATCTCACTGTCTGCTCCTCACTGTTGGCAAACATGAGGCACTCTGAGGCTAATGGAGGAGGAACGTCCGCTAACAAAGCAGGAGAGAACCATCTCTGGTTCTGCACGGCATATGGGAGCGTAAATGGTTATGGCTCTGCTAGGCTCTGGCACAAAGAAGACTTACTAACTGAGCATTACAGTTCCTAGAAAGAAGCCCAACAAACTGGGAAAATAAAACATTCTGACCTACTTTCATCTCCATTAACCTACTCCTCCCTTAAAAGCTTAAGCAGAGCCATTCACACGTTGCTAGGCTCTGAGCAGCAGCTTTGTAGTCCTGGATTCCAGTTGCACCCAGCCCAGCAGCGTGCTGTGGATACAAAGACAGCCTTTCCCCACACTCTCAGACAGGAGCCCCAAGAACTGGAAGGTTGCTGCTGCTGCTCTCTGCTGAGTTCAGCTTCTGAGAGGGCCTACATACAGGCAGGCAGTCCCCCTACGGCCCAAACGAAGCCCAGTAACTTCTGTTAGGTCAGAGCTGGGCCTTTCAGAGCCAAGGCACAGCTGAGCTTTGTCTAAACCACAGACCAGCCCATCAGAATGAGGATGATGATGTGGCAGAGTCAGATCTTCAGGGAGAGAAAGATGCAGTGGATGAAGGGAGGTGAAAAAAGCTGATGCACTTGACCTCTCTTCCAGGGTCTCCTGCATGCTTTTAACTCACATGTTGTCAGAGAGCACTGGTAGCCTGATGTGGGAGATTGGAAAGGCAAAAGGAGATTCACAGGATTTTAACAACGGAGCGTGTTTGTAGTTCCAGCGGAGCTGAATCCAGGAAATGTCATTGTTCACAGTGGGGGCTGTGATCCCCGAAGCCATCATTGCAGGCAGTGACCTCTGCCAAGCAGTGACAGAATTCAGCTCTTAGGTTCAGCTTAATCCTGACCTGCAGCTCCACCTTTTAGCCTCCAGCTTCCCGAATTGCTTTGACAAGACACTGAACTCCTGACCTGTAGAATCCCCTTTTATTCCAGTTCTGATCCCCCTCTGTCTCCTTCCATCGTTTCATCACAGCTCTGCCAAATCCACTCTGGATCTGTGATACCTTTCTCATTCTAATGCTGAATATTTGTATTAGATACACCATTCTCAGCAGAAAAATCCTGTCTGCCTATTGCTGACACTGGCTGGTTTTGCTGGCCCCACAGTTGAGTTAAACTACACCCTTCCTAATCTGAAGTGCCTCTGCTCCCGCCGCTCAGGGCTCACCCTTCCTCCAGCTGTGTTGACGCACCTCCCTCCTAAGAGGCTCTCAGCATACTCTATTCATAACGGCCACAGCCTGCAAAGATGCTGAAACAGGAAGCCAAATGACTGCTGCACGACCTTGGGAATGCAAATTCCATGTGTTTGCGAAGTCAAAGCAAGACATTTCCTTCCCCAGTCCCTCCTCCCTCCGCAGGCGTGCAAGCCACAGCTAATGGGAAAACACACAGGCACACACAAAGCTTTGTCAATACTAATTGCCAGGAGCTGAGGCCCAGTCATCCTGTTGACTAATTTGTCAGCAGCTGCTGACTCAGCAATCTGGGGGACAGTTTCTCTCAAGCGCTCAAGTGCATTGGAAGTAAATGGCTCTTATTGTTCTTTCCTTTCCTTCACTCTGGTGTCTGTATTTGCGGACAATTCCTGCCCTAGGCTTGACCTTGGCTTCAGCAGTGACTGAAGGGGTTCAATCGCCAGCTCCGGTGGGCCTCATTAAACTCTAATGGAAGGAACAGGCTCGGCAGTGGTAGGAGGAGGGGGGGACTCGAGAGCTGGGCTGGAAGCAGCCTGTGCGGGAGCAGGGCAGAGAGGAGAGAGCTGAGTTATGTGTGTTGTGTGGAAGAGAGACGTGTGAGATCAACAAGCAGGCTCCTTCTGGAACAAACGTCCTGAACTCTGCCTGAAATATGCAGCACTTCCTCACTTAGCGCTGCCTCTGCCCTTTGCTTGAAGAGCACATCTGAGTGTGAGCCCAGGCAGAAGTCCTCCAGCCAAAGGGAGAAAGCACTGCTGAGAGCTGCACAGGGAGGAGACGCACGCAGCCCGGGCTGGTGCTGGGTACGGGAGCACAGACACCCGCAGCCCATCACAGCCACACATGTGTCCTGCTGTGTGTGTGCTGCTGGGGGTACCCACCCAGTGACACCAGGAGCTGGAGCTGAGAAATTACGGATGTCAGCGTTGAGGGGGATGAATATATATGTTTGTGGAAAGGCTGCCTTAAAACAAGAGGCAGAGAGAGAAGAGACCCCACCTAGAGCCCCCTGGAACTCAGTGTCCCAGATGGAGGAGCTCTGCGTTCCCAGTGCGAATGGGACAGCACACACACTTCTGCTTCAGCACGCAGCTGCAAAAATTACTGTGTGATTTGCCCAGTGAAATGTCTGCAGAGCACACACCTACACTGAGGGTAAACAGGTGCCCCCATGCACTCATGTACCCATACGTGGGGCTTCTGGGCACACTGGCACTGTGTACCGGTGCTGTCAAGATCCCAGGTCCCTGCAGAGATGCCAGTGAGCAGCGTGGGTTTCTGCCCTCACTGTGAAGGGAGTGCTGCTGTGCACGTAATGCTTGCTGGCAGAATGGCACAGCCGGGGATTCTGTTGGAGTTTCGTCTGGAGCCAATTAAATAATTCATTATCGATAATATTGTGAATTTTGGCAATATTTTCACTGAATAAATACATTTCCATTATTTAGCCAGCTTTGGCTCTGTCTCATTCAATTTAATATGCAGCTCGATCAGACTTCACTACCAGGTTGGAAAACAAGCTGCATCGGTGAGGCACGTGAATCCCAGCAAGCTGCAGCCAGTTCCCCCATCAGCAGGTGGCATTGAGGAAACTGCCTATTTGTGAGAAAGACCTTTGCTGTGCAATGGTTTTTCTAACCAGCCTGGGAATTGCAAAGGTGCTTACTGACAGACTCAGGTATTTACAGTACGTACAGTTCCTGTCTGTGCGTTTTGTTTAAATTTGTTGTTTTGCAGCTTGTTCACAGAGTGCTTTTGCTTTTTTTTATTATTGACTTTGATCTGTACGCCCTGCTGTTTTGTACAAATGACTCTCCTTTTGGACAGTATCCTGCATGTTAATAACACAAGTGGGTCCTCCGAGACAGCAGGCGTGTTTCTTTCAGGGTCACTGCTTGAAGGAAGCCCTAGAAAACCAACCTCCCCATCCTCTCCTGGTGACTTAAAAGTCTTTCCATTCAGCTATGAAATAAAACTTTGCAGGATAATCCCGTGCTTTCTTCTAAACATCATCAGCATAGCCTGCTCTGCTTCTGGCTTGCAGGAGACTGGACAGCTGTTAGGCTGTTAGAGAATCTGCTTCTATTCCAGGCCTTCTGAAGCTTACCTTCTCCATCTTTCTGTCCATCTCACTTTTGTTCCGAATCTCTCTTCTCCTGGGAATTTCTTGGCTCTGCTAGTGAGTCTGCCTCCTTTTATATGGCTCATAAAGAGCTCCTGGATTCCTGAGAGGTTCGGCAGTCCATAATGAATAACTCAAAAACTAATCATTCGGCCTCATAAAAATACCGAGAGGCTCTAATTTCTATTGAGGACAAATCATACAACTGTGGCCCTTCTAAGTCAAATTCATTTTGAAATAGGATGTTCCAACAAATCACTGGAAGACTTTTTCAAAGATAAAAACCTTTTCATTTTCTAGACCTCTCCTTTATTAAATGCCTCGTCCAGTTCACTGCAATCTCTCTATATTAAGCATGATACCAAACACTAAAAAATATCAGATAGAGAGGAAGATGAGAGTGATGATGCTGGAGTACGAATTGTCACAGAAAATTACTTTATAATGTTAAATTGGACTCATGGCTGTGGTCTCAGAGAAGTGGATATTTATCACAGAGCGAGACAGACCCTTAATCTTGGCTGTACCGTATGTATGCATTGAGTCCAAAGACAGAGGACAGAGGTGGCCTTAAACATCCTTTGGTGTCACCAGGCATGGGGCACTGGGTTCTCTGCTACAAATTAAAGCTCCCCAGTGACTCAGCGATGGGGTAAATTCTTGCTGGAGATGTTGTGAATCTCTCAAATACAGAGACACAAAATCAAAGCCCTTTACCTGTTTCCCTCTTCCAGAGAGGAGAGAGGAGAGGAAATATCAAATGAAAGGTATCTACAAAGATACCAAATCTGACTAACGGGCCACTTCAGGGCTGACCAGAAGTTAAAGCACATTACTGAGGACACTGTTCTAATGTTTAATGAACACTGACAGGCATGAGGCATCAACCATCTCTCTAGAAAATCTGTTCCAGTTTCACCACCCTCACAGTAAATACATTTTTCCTAATCTCCAGTCTGAACCTCTGTTGGCACAGCTTTGTGCCATTCCCATGAATCCTGCCATCAGTTACAAGGGCAGAGCCCGGCACCTCCCCTCTCCATTTCACCTCCTTAGGAAGTTGTTTTATTCCTACCAAAAAGCGCCTTCCAGTTCTCTAAAGAAATGTTAGCTTTTGTTTCCCTTCGTGAGAACTGAGGATGTTTCTCTAAATTATGAAGAAGTCGTGGAAAAGGAAAACCCCGATTCTTTCATTTTAATGTGGATATTTTCATTTTGTCTATGAAACAAAACAGCTTCATCAACCATCATCTTCTCATATGGAAACTGTGACTGCTACCTAAAAGTTGGAACCCAACAGAAAGAGATGAGGATACAATCCTGAAATTCTGTAATCTTTCCTTCCTCCTCCATCTCTTTTTTCTTTTTTTCACATTCTTCTTTGCTTTTAGTCCAACATCCTCTTTGGACTCTTTAGCAAGAATCAAGCATTTCAGCAGTACCCACTTCAGCATTGAAGACATCCCTGTAAAAGCTGGCTTTTTAGATCCAGGGCTCTGTGCCTCCCACTTAGCTTCTATTTTAGTTATTGCTCACATATCTGTCAATCTCTACACAGGATTATGCATACAAGTTCCCAGACAGCCCTGTCCAGTCAGTATAAAACTGCATCACTGCCTTCCCACCCCTTTTCTTCAACTTGAGTTTATCCCGAAGTAGTTAAGCAGTGCATTGTTCCCTTCTTCTGGCTGAGTAACAAGGTCCTACCTCTGTGTAAAGAACTTTTTTGAAGGAGGGAAAAAGAACCAGTGCAAATCCTGTGGATTTAGGAGACAATAAAGAAGATTCTCATCAAAGAAAACAGGTGATGTCACTGGAAACTGCAAGGACACAGGCTTTCATGCTCCCTTCTTCCTTCTCTTACCCACTCTCTCTTTACCTTGGTTTGAGCAGAGAGTCCCTCGGCCCCTCCTGCCACTTCCCAAGGGGGCCCAAATGAATCACTTCAGGCCACTTCTCCTTTGGGTTACTGCCTCTGGTAGTGCAGCTCTGGGGATTGCTGGGCTCAGCATGCTGCTCCCACGTGGCCCCATGGCGGGAGGCAGCGCTGAGGCTGCGCTGCAGACCTGGCTCATCTCCTCTGTGCCATGGAGTGGCAACAGTTTGGGAGAACTCATTTGCCAACAGTATCTAGGCACCGAAGCAACATTAAAATATGGGGTGCAGGGCTCCTTAAAGCTCTTCTTTTCCCTCAGCTCAGTTTTCTCTGAGGGTGGCTTTTTCCTCTTGTCTTACGTACCCCTGCCCTCAACCCTCCTGCATGCCTATTGGGACAGCCTCCCATTGCCTCGGGTCTGCCAAGTGGGATCACTGACACCAACCTCAGTGCCACAGGGTGGGCCTGTGCGGCGATGTTTGAGAAGGTCATGGTTGTGAACGCTCTGAGATACTGCTGGAGGCTTGCTAGAAAAAAAAAAGGAGATTCCCATTTGAATTGCTGCTGTCCTTCCCCAGCACACGGCTCTGGCTCAGGACAGCAGTGCCCTAAGACTCTAGTGCCCTTTATGCAGGGAGCTGAGCAGAGCCTTCTCACGCATGTTATTTTTGCATCACAGTTGTTGCAGCTAGGCTCCCTAAATCCGCTGCAATCCAGAAAGAGGAGATTCCTCCTCTGCCTGCCCTGTCACCTCCTCTGTGACCCAGGCCTGGCACTGAGCTGCGGCTTTGCTTTGCACGGGGAATTACACACTAAGATGGTTCCTCCTTCCCCTCCCCCTGTCTCCAGGCATTAAAACAGGCAAACGCTCAGGAGCTAATCCTGTGCAGAAACTTCATTAAATACACACAGTCGGTACTGGTGCCTTGTTTGTTTGGGGTTGCTTTGTTGTTTGTTTTTTTTTTTGCATTTACTGCCTTTGGAAAGCTAATCCTCTGGAGTTCACCCAGCGATTTCAGTCACCTCCAAATAATACTTATGAATAATCTTAATAAATCCATCTCCTAAGCAGCAGCACTGCTGCCTAGCACTGAAATGCACAGAACACCTCAGCAGCTCTGCTTCAGCTGACGATCTTGCTTATCTCCATCATAAATGAAAATGCTCAGCATGTTCACAGAGCTCCCAGAATGGCTGCTCTGGGCAGTGTATGGGCACCAGCAGAGGGGAGGGAGTTCAGCAGGATGTGACTCGCAGGCTTCTTCGCTTCCTCTGCTCCCAAAGCAGTTGCTGAGCACTTCTCACGGGTCTGCTCACATCTGGATTAAGAGCCACACTGGATATACGGATAGCCATAAACACAGAGAAACTCCTTGATTTATTTTGCAAAAAATACCGGTTCTCATCCAAATACTGCTCCTAAGCAAAGCAGCAGAACCTGGGACAGATTCTCACATTTTCAGTGACTGCTCAGGTGTTCCCTGAAAGAGACGGGGCACAGAGATTCTGCTCTCACCTGCTTGATTGCCTTTTTATGTAAAGCTAGAGCAAGTAACAAGAACAGACTCATCAAGCACCAAGCACCCTTGGTGCCTCCCAACCCAAGCCATTCTGTGATTCACTGATTGTAAGGTCGGACCATCATCATGATGCACAACTCTGTCCCAGAGCTGACGTTCAGTGGCCCTAACTTAGTGTCCCCAGACACTATGCAGGGCTCTTGTTTTTATGTTGTGCTCCCCAGGTGCTTGCATACCCTGAGGCATTATGCATGCGAGGAGCTTGGTGTTGATCTCACCGTGAACTCCCTTCCTCCACTTTGCTCTTGAAGAACCTCAAATGGGAGGCAAGTTCCTATCAAATGAGTCTTCACACAGAGACTCCTTCAGTAAAGTCTCCATTTCCTTCAAAACAACTCAGTAAGAGGTGCTTAAGTGTTATTAACCTCTGGGGTTACTGATGGGAAATTAAGGAACAGTGTGAAGCGACCGGTTTAAAGCAGATACACCAGTGGCAAATCAAGTACCAAGGTGGAAAAGGACTGGAGAATTCTTGCATGTAGATCCTCGGTCTGCACGGACAGACCCATTTGAAGTTCTTTAGCTTAATGATTTAATTACTGCTTATTATATGCTCTGAAATATCTGGATGACTGACATTACGCATAGCACCACTCCAGCCGGTCTCGATGCCTCGCGTGAAGTGGCTGACACCACAGCAGCCTCCTTGTGTGCCATCAGTGAACGCAGGCTGTGCTGAAGCTGGCTCACGGTGCCTGACTGCTTTCAGTGCTCTCTGTCTCTCTGGGGCTGAATGGCTGCGTATCAGAGCCCGCACAAAGTCGACTTAGCACACACACACACACACACACAAAAAAAAAAAAAAAAAAAAAAAGAAAGGAAGAAAAACTTTCAGGAAAGACGCCAAGGTCTGATTATACTAATTGAGAAGTAAGGGAGTTCCAGACCAACAGAAATTGATAGAAGTTTGTACCGTTGCTGCTCTGTAATACTGGAACTGGTGCAGCCAAAGCTGGGCACAAAGAGAGAATCCTATTTCTAATACAAGCTCATCCTTACTTACTGCCATCTCTTCAGAGTCAAGGCAAGGTTAAGCCAAACACTAAGAGAATTAAGAGGTTTGCAGTTTTTATCCTACATAACCATTTGGCCTCGGCCCTTCGAGCACCCGATTAGGATTTTCCTGGCTAACCCTCCCTCTGAGACCCCTGTGAGCCACAGGGGAGCTACTGATTTCGGGGGGCTTAGTTTTGTTCTGCTGCCCTGCATTTGGCTCTCTGGGATTCTGAGCACTAGAGGCAGGGGCCAAATGAAGGAGGAGACATTAAACCAAATAGTCCACAAGACTTTGCAGTGCTGAGGTTCACTGTGAGCTGAAGGAAAGGCAGAAAAGAATGAGAAGACTGCAAGAAACAGCTATGAACAGGGGGATGAATGTAGGTATGTACAGGCAGAGTAGGTTCCACTCGAAACATCTGTTATTTGAGCAAGAGATCTCGGTATGATGGGGGAAAAGGCAGGGAAAAGAGTGGCAGAGAAGGCATGATAACACTGTAGACAAAAGAGAGGAAGAACAAGCTGTATCCTCATTTTCCTCATCATTCATACTTAGTGAAGCCTCTTGATGAGCAAGATGTCTGCTCTCCTTACATTTTCTTTCCACTTAGCGTATCATAAAAGAAGATTGATCTGTGCACAGAAAGAAATGCAACCCATACATTTACAAGGAAAAACACTGAGCAATGCAGACACAGACTGACAGATACACTTGGAGAGATAAAGACACATGAGCTTACAGCCACACAATTCTCACACACGGGCAGAGGAATAGCATGAAGCACACGTGTGCAGCAGCCCCAGGCACCATGAGTCAAAGCAGCTCCCAGCACCTCCTGCCAGCTCTCCCCTTACCCCACAGCGAGTGACCTCTCCCCAGCTGAGGCCTGAAGGCCACCCCTCAGCCCCCATTGCCCAGGCCCAGCATGGCCCCTGCTCTGCAAACTTCTCTGCTGCCCCGGAGCTCCCTGCAGTTGCAGGGCTGGGATCTGGCAAATCTGTGCAGTATATGTGAGCTCCCCTTCCCCCAGCCCTTCTGATGTGCGCTAGTTACACACAGGACAGTGGGACGCAACGAGCTGTGCTGCAGATCTGCGTACATGACTGAACATTCTCTCAACATGTGTTCTTCTCAGTGACAATGCTGACACAGATCCTGAGTATCAAGTGGCGAAAGCTGTAGACAGTTTCCCATAAGTCTATTTCTGGTGCAATGCAAGTGCCTGAGCATCAGGCTGGATGTATATATAACTCCACATTTTAATCCAAAGAGGTCAGGAAAGAGGAGCACGAAAGCCCTTCTTGTGGCAGATGGGAATTTGTGGGGCTGCCCGAGCTGCCAGGCAGGCTGAGAGCTGGGGGTGGCTGACATCACGGCTCCCTCCTGTCCCAGTCTGTGGCGTGCTTCGTGGCCGTGACCCCTTCCTGCCTCCCCCTCGCTGGGCAGCTCAGCCACAGCTGTGCCTCTGGCACTGTCCTGCAGCCCAGCGTGTGCAGCCCTCAAAAGAAAATGGCTTCCGGCAGCCTGACTCTATTTCCTTCCAAAAGGAATAAATTGTATCGGGTATGGCAGGAGGAGGTTAAAAGACATGAGAGAATGTCACTTCAGCTGTGGGAAAACACCAGCCCCGAATGAAAACCTTGGCATTTCTCATGCGAACACACAGACAGGAGTGCACAAGGACACAAACCTTCTGCTATAAACACTCAAATGTAAGGAACTGTAGGAACTACATAAAATGTGACATTTAAATACTTCTCTTTCCATCGCCTCAGGAAAGGGAAAGCCCCAGCTCCCTGTACCTGCTGGGCTCCCAGCAGTATTCGCCCCCAACCCATCAGCCACAGTCCCAAAGTCACAGCACAGGCCCGGGGCTGCAGTGGGTGGAGGAGTGGGAGTCAGCCCAGGGAGGTGCTCCAGGAGCAGGGAACAGAGCACAAGGTGCGGGGTTCAGCCGACATCCATAATACATCCCCAAACAACAGGGACATGCAAACATTGCTGCACTACCACACACTGCTCTGCAGCTTTCAGGCTGTGACAGCGTATGCGCACAACCCAGGCTGATGTAACAGAGATTTGGAGCATTGGAACGGGCAGCAGCAATTCAGCAGTTCTTGGGAATCTCTGAAAGCCCCTTTTGCATGTTCATCAGCCCTTTCCTTTACCATTCTTCTCCATGCTGGCATGGAAACAAGCCTTGGAAAAAAAAAAAAAAAAGGATTTTGCAGGAAAACAATCTGATGCTTTATTTGCAATTTTTCGTACTCAACAATCCCAAAATGATTTGGGGTAAATTTATCTCACCTATTCCTTTTAATTCTGGCAACGCTAAAAAAAAAAAATCTGAAAAAAATACTTGTTCACTGTTCAAATAACAGAGAGACTGACTCCCCATGCCCCCATAATGCCACAGAATCCCACAAAGAGCACTGACCTCTCCTTTGCTCCCCCCATTTCACCCAGGGATTACAGCAGTCTCAATGAAGGCTTGTCCATGCATGGGCTGTGATTCCCAACCACTGCAAGACCTTTTATGAATGTAATTTCAGCCTTATCCCCATTTCCTGACTTTTCTGCATTCCTGTCAGACCTTTGATGTAAAAGCAGCTGACACAGTTAACTCTTTGGGGCAGAAACTCTGCCTGGAATTTTTCCCTGTCTGTAGATGACCCTAGAGCAATACTGTATTATAAAAGAATTAATAATTCGGTGGTTTGTATGTATGTGCGCACTGATCTGCAGTGGTTTGAAATACATTTTTAGGATTTTTGTAACAAGATTCACGAAAATGGGAAAGGAGACAGATCCTCAGTCTCACCTGCAGCTCCTCTGCAGCGTAAGTGAGCCGCTGCCTGAGCTCGGGTCGCTGATTCCTTGTGCTCATCCTCCACAGCTCCATGTGGGGAGAAGGGCGCAGACAGAGCCTGTGCTGCTGCCGCTCACCCTCCAGCAACATTTGCTGCCCAGGGGGTGCCTCGCTCTGGCTCCCTGTGTTCTGCTGGGGTCTGTGCAGGCACTGGCAGGGCAGAATCAGAGAAATAAGAAAGGAAATGGGGAGCCAATTCTTGCCATTATCCTAAGCTGCCGCGAATGCAAATGTGGCTCATTTTGAACTCTGTTCCCATCTGTTTAATTTCTTGTAGAGAGGCATTTATATGTATCTGCTGTGGCATTTATACTGTATCTATTGAATGAATCCAGCATGCTTTGCAACACGCCGTTTGGTGTCACAGTTGTACATGCACGGGTATTTCCACATAGGACATACATGTGCATGGAGCATGGCTGTGGTTATTCAACTGACAGTGCTCCCAACATCTCTGATGGCTCATGACAGAGGGGCAGCGCCCAGGACCAGGGCCGTGCCCCACAGGCACTCCCTGGCAGGAGCCCCCCAGCCACACACCCCCGCCGCAGGCACGGCACCATATGGCCACCATGGAAGCTCCCAGAGCCTCGGTGCTGCCATGAGGAGACGTCATGAGTGCCTTTGCTGCAAAACGGCACGAGACAGAAACGACAGTGCTAGTATTAACATTCACTGTACAGCTCGATTGGTTTCCATTATGTGGCACTGGCAAATCTGCGTAACCCTTAGGCATCCCCCGTCAGCTACAACAAAACCTCTGTGGTGGCTAAGAAATCAGAAACCTTCCTCTGAAAGCTCCTGTCTTATGAACAAAAAGTAATTTGACAAATACTGCTCCACAAACCTCGGTATGGAGTGCAGACCAGGCCAGCCGGATTCTGTTCCTTCCTTTATCTGCTTACAGCAGAGGAGTTTAACCCCTTCCCGGGTGCTGGGCCACAGCCACTCAGCCCCACGGAGTCAGCAGCTCCGCAGCTCGGTCCCCTGCTGCCTTCCCTGTCCTACTGGCTCTGGGGGTCCAGGAAGAAACCCACCACTCTACAGACCGTCTCTGCACATGCCTGAGGCGTACGAGAGGCTTTGGGTAGCCCGCATTAATTTGTATGGCCGTGGGTTTAACTGTGTGTGAATATACGTGGCTGGCAGTGAGGAGCAGCATGTTTTGCTCCTGCTGGAGTCACCAGGGGGATTGTTGCCAGGAAGGGGTTAAGCGGAGTGCCCTTGCTGAGCTCCCTGGCTCCCCGCATTCCAGGGTAAATGGTGTTTTGCAGAGCCTGTTACCTATGGCAACAGCAGAGTGGAATATTGCAGGCGAATCTACTGAATCACAGGATTTACAGCCCATATGTTTATTCTGCAGTGAAACACTTCCAGCTCTCGCTTCTGATGTGAGCTGGGAACCGCGAGAGGGCTTTGCAGAGCCATTTAAAAGGCAATGTGAGCTGGAAGCAAGACGTTTTTAATCAAAGGGCCGGTTCAAAAAAGAAAAACATAGCAAGATCAGAGGAGCCTTCAGAATGAGCTATATCATCACGAAGCGTACCCGTGTTCCCTGCTGCCGCCATTAACGGCCTCCTCCGGCTCCTCGGCTTTCCAACAGCTCCCTGGGTTCTTCCTCTCCGACCTTAGCTCCTTGACGGCCATGCTGAGCAAACCAGAGAGGCTCCGGGCAGCCCAACCCCCAACAACCCACCACCCACTGCCCCGCCACCCCACCAGCCCCACCAGCCTGCTCGCTAGGGCGGGCACGCTCCTGCTCTACAGATCGTGGGCTGGATGCTTTTGATTATGACACTAGACAAAACTGAGTTGGATTTTTTTAAGTGATCATGATTACAGGGGGTGCTTTAAGTATGAGGCATATTCACGGCATCGTTTGAAAAACAAGACAGCAAATTCGCGTGTTCATATATAATTTTGAAATGCCGATGGCTTTGCTGAATTCGCTGCATCTCATCCCATCAGTTCTGAGAAAATAAGCAGTTCCAGGCCTGGCTAAACGGTGTGGGGAGCTCATCTGGGAATTCAGGAAGCTAACGGCACAAGCCAAGGAGCTGTGGTTGAATGCTTGAACAAAGATTCATTCCACCTAACTCTAATCCTCGGAAAGCCAAGAATCTGGTCTCAGCTCCCTCTGTAGTCAGCAGAGATAAATTCAATTGCTTGAAGACAATCCATCACACCTAAAAGAAATACCTGCCCGCATGCAGGTGCAGTGCTGAAGCCAGTAACGTGATCCAGGTACAGGCTGAGGACAGCTCACGGTAAGCAGGGCAGACAGGCACGTCAGGCTGAGTTCACGTGGAAGCAGCCCATTTATCCTCTTCTCTCCAGAACTTCAAGCTCCCATATGTTGCTCCTTCTTTGCAAAGAAACCTGCAGTGTTGCTACATACTAATGAAGCCATCTTAGGGCTCCAGAGGACGAAACTCTTGCAGCTGAATGATATGCTGAGCATGTTGAAGGAGTCTGCTGCTTAATTGTGAAAGCACAGAGGCAGGTCACTGCAGACCGTACTTGCTGTAACCTTGGAGGAATTTGCCTTGCTGATAAATATTTAACAGTCACAAAGGACAGTTCTGTGATGCCTTGTGCAGGCACCTTTCAAGGGGTTCAAAACAGTACGAGCCATTTTTCAGGGTTCGAATGTGTACTTTTTCAGAAAGGGAAAGCAAAATGAAAATACAAACCAGCTGAATTACAGGGCTTCTGTGTGAGCCCTCAGAAATCCAAAATGGGTACATCTGTTAAACTCAGCTTTCTGCTCCATTTGGCTAAAGAGAAAACATTCACTTTTTCTCGTTTTTTTTTTCCCTTTCCCTCAGTTCAGGAAAGAAAACAGAATCTGAATTTATCGATACGATGAACTCTATTTGGGAAATTGCTTTGAAGCCCTGGACTAAGATGAACAGCCATTTGTAATATATGTAGCAAATGATCATGCAGATTATAGAAAATGAGAGAAAGGAGGAGAGTGGGAGGAAGAATTCATCCTTCAGGTGCAAAATGAATGGGTCTTTAAAATAGGAGCACTGTCAGGAGATCTGTGCATTGCTCTTCAATACACTCATCCCCACTGTATGTAAGCATCAAATACAAAATTCAGATTTGAGTTCAATTTGCCTATCCATCATTCCCAGGTTCTGCTTTCTGCTCGTTGGCGCAGGGTTTGTGTGTAAGCCTTCGGTACAGCTAGGGGATTTCTGTGAGGCAGTGGGTCTGCATTCTGCAGGGAGAACAGTCTGACTTCAGATGGTTCGGGTCAGATGGGAAGGGGGGAGGCAGCTTTCTTTTTCCCTACAGATAAGTCAAGGAAATTGCCTTCCTTCTGGCTGAGATTGTAAGGTTTTAGGAAGAGAAGAGGCTCTGCTAGCAGGAAGAATTCTGCGTGGTTGCAGAAGGGAGAATAAAAGCCATCTTTCGTACAAGCGTGTGTGCGCGCGTGTTAGTTTCTCATTCTCTACCATTTCCTGAAAACAGGGCTTGGGGAAAAAGCACACAGACACATAACATTTTTCCATTAGCAGAGCAAGCGGGGGAAGGTAATGGGCTGGGGGAGGGGGTGGTAATCAGAGATCTGCTTAGTCTTCATAGAAAGAAAAATGCTTGGGCGCCTGCTTTGCCATAAATTGCATCTGGTGGTTGGAGCTACAGCGAGTTATTAAAGTGACTGCATTGAAGTCATAATTCAGCAGGTCAGCAGCACGCTCTGCAGCCCCTCCTCCACCTCCAGCCCTATTTCTACAGGGCTGAGCCCCAGGCCCCTGCCAGCCCCCCCCCCTCCCCCCCCCCCCAGCCCTGCCACCACTCACAAGCCCGCTCCCTTGAAGGAGAGACGAAGCAGGAGAGCTGAAGGCATGTGGTGCTGGGATGGTTCACTGTGCACAGCCATGGGGAGATGGTGATGCCCACTCAGGCCAGGGAACAGGCACAGGAGAAGCCCCACTTCCCAGATGTAAGTTCTTCACACAGCATGAAGCTTCAGCCATAGCTTGCCAGCCCCAGGCGCCTGCTGCCATTTAAATCTCTCTCCTGGCTCTCAGGCAGAGCTGAGAGGTACGTGTGTAGAACGCGAGATGCTCACTCAGTGGCCCTGAGGGTGAAGGCAAGGAGCTCTTTGACACTCACCTTCACCAGACAGAGGGACAGGAATGGGACATGCGGCCCACGGACCCCAGGATGGCCACCGGTGGAAGGACTGCACACTGAGGTGGGGGCCAGGTCTGGCATGAGATGGTAGTGCCACCGGGTCAGGGTAGCCCCCTGCCTCAATGCACTGAGGAAAGCTCCCTTCAGACATGACTGAGCAGACTTGATTGTGTAACTCTATGATTCTCTGAAAACATGTATTTTTTCCTGCAGATAACGTGTGCCAGAGAGGCCCAGCTGGTTCTTCTGCTCTCCCCTAGCAGAATGTCCCACACCACCCGGGGCTGCAGCAGGACTTGGGAGGTCGGTGTGCCAGCGGGGCTTCAACAGTGCCAGGGCCCCTGCAGCATACACCTACGCTCAGTCACAGCAACAGAGCACAAACAGAACGTGCACTGCCTTCTGGGTCAGAGCTTTCATTCCCATTGAGATGTTATTATAGGCTTGAGATCCTCAGAGAATTAAATCTGCTGCTTGTCTACTGAACAGATAATGGCAGGGCAGGCTTCCCACACCGCCGCCTCCTGCCAGCGCGGCTCAGGCCTGACCTGGCGACCATTCATGGCTGGACGGAGAAGAGCTCGTTCTCTGTATCCCATTCATAGTCCTCTGCCTTTGCAAACAAGGAGGGATTCAAAATCTGATTTGATTATTTCTTTCAGAAGAGAAACCAACCAGCAAACCAAGCAGGAGCTGAGCTGTGATCCACTGACATAATTTCAAGTAGGTTTCCTCTACGGCAGCAGCTTGTGAGCGTGGCTGATCCAAGGAAAGCTTACAGTGAATAACACAAAACTGAAATGTGGCACATCCTGTACCGCAGAGCTTCTCCAAGCTGTGTGTGTGCAGCATTCTGCACAGCCACTTTGGAACAGAAATATTGTTGCTGTTACAGCCTCGCTCCCTAGCATTGCTAAAGCAGCACGACTTTGAACCTATGGTGACCTAAGCATGCAAGGAGAGTAAGCTTGCAAGGGAGAGCTTGTGTAAAAGCTCTCTGTATTGTGCAAGAATTAAAAGCCGAAGGCAGAGATTGCCTCTGCCTGCAAACCTCGCCTCCAGAGCTTGCTTCTTGTTGGTGTGCACTTCCGAGAACGCCACAGCTCAGACAAATGCTCGGCATTGCAGCTGTAATCGCTGTATTTATTATTCCGGATACCACAGCAATGAGACAGACATTCCTGCGCGAGGTCTCCGACTTTCCCCCAAACGAGAGGATATTAGTCAAGCTCCCATCCCAAGGAGCGCCCAGCAGCCCGCGCTATTTCCACTGTCTCTTGCAGCAGCAAGAGGGCAGCGCGGAGCCTCGCTCGGCGCTCGGGCGGGCAGGGGCTGCCCCCGGGCTTCTCCCCCGGGCACCGGCGGGGGAAAACCCTTTCCTCGGGGAGTCCGACGCATCCGGAGCCCGAGAGAGCACTCGGCGTCCGCAGCTCCCCTCGAGCCGCCGGGCAGTGCCCCCCCACCCCCTGTCCATCCCGTACCCCCTTCTACAAAATCGTGCGCGGTGCGTGCCACCTCTCACCAGCTACCACTTCTGCTCTTGCCCTTTACAGCCCCGTGATGTTCCACGGGATTTCAGCTGTCAGGTCAACCGCAGCTTTCGCGTGTAAATTTATTTTGCAAATATGCTGACTCTCATAATTCAAGCGAAAGCGGAAAGCACCCGCACTGCAGGTGCACCCGCACGGCCGGGCGAGGACCCACACGGGCGTCACTTCAATTCTATGAACTGGCGGAGGGATCGCCCTCAGTGTTCTCCCACTCCCCCCCCCCCCCCCAGGGCGCGGCTGCCCGCCCGCCCCAGCGCGGTGAGCAGGAGCTCGGCCCGCGCCCCGCGCCCCACGTCGTGGGGAAGCGCTGGGGAAGCGCGGAGCGTGCCTGCCGAGCGCTGCTTAAGGGGCGCTGCAGACGTGCTTGGGCAGCACGCTCACGACGTGGGCAGCACGCTCAGGGCAGCACGCTCACGACGTGGGCAGCACGCTCAGGGCAGCACGCTCAGGACATGGGCAGCACGCTCAGGACGTGGGCAGCACGCTCAGGACGTGGGCAGCACGCTCAGGACATGCAGCACGTGCCGATTCCTGCTACTTAGACAAAGCCGGAGAGTAGTATCCGAGAAGAAATCCGAGGGCAGCTTCACTGCTCGGGCTTCAGCCTGGCCAGCCCTGGAGCCTCTGCCTTCCCTTCCGCACAGCGGGGCTCCTCGTACATCACGGCAGCACGAGGAGCCGTTTTTCCCTCTCTTCCTAGCCTGGAAGCTACACGGGAAAGCTACACTGAGTCAGGGCTCTGCGGCACAATACGTTTTGGAGGCTGCCCGGTATTCTAGGCACATCCTTAGGGCAGAACACCGCTCAGCTTCATAACCCAGCCACGAGAGAATCTGGAGCAGCTAAAAATACAGCGCCTGCTTGTCAGAAAGCCCGCACGCAGCACACCGTGACCTCCACAGCCTCCTCTCCGGCACAGGCGGCGAGGGCGGGGACGTCGGCCCGAGCCCTGGGGGCAAAGGGGAGAGCCGGGCCCGGGCACTGCGCAAACCGAGGGCAGAGCGGACGGACGGACCGACGGACGGAGGGAAGGAGGGAGGGAGGGAGGATGTGTGCCCGGCACGTGGGGGAGGGCAGGTGGGGGCCGCAGCGGCCGGCAGTCTGAGGGGTGATTATTCCTCATTTAGTTGTGCGTAGCGAAACACCCCAAAGGTTCTGGCGTTAGCGGGCACTATAAATCTCTAGGACGCCGCAGCTGTGACTGGATTATTTATAGCTCCGCTTTTACATTACCGAGCCCAAAACATCACACAAAGAGGAAGGTAATGAAATCTCCACCTCTCCAGCCGCCGCTCTCTAATCTGAAGCGGCATTTCCAGGAGCCGTTTTCACTCGGCCGGAGAGTCGAGGAACAAACGCGTTCGCACCCTCCCACCCGCTGGCAGGCGGCCCCGCAGCTGGCAGCACGTTCCCGCACACACACACGCACTGCGGTCCCCCCGCTCCTCGCCGACGGATAGAAAAACTCGGGTGCGTTTGCGGCTTATCGCGGGCAAACATACGCATCTCTCCCCTTTCGGTCCCGCAAATACGCAATTGCAAACACATTCTGGGTTAAATTCTATTTTCACTTACGGTATGCAAATATAAAAGCTGAATACTTCCATTAAGATAACAGATTTACAACTGTGTAACTGAGATCAGAATATGGTGCTGACTCTCTCATACATAAATTTCCATAGCTGCTCCTGAATTTGTCTCTTTCCTCAGCCGCCTCGCCACGCATTAATCATTCAGCATTTAAATCAGCCTTCCACTTGCTTCTTTTTGCTTTGTCAATGAAAATTGTTCAGCATTAATTATAAAACTCAATCTCTGCTGAGGTTTTCTTGGCTTTTTTTTTTTTTTCATTAGTGGGTGGAGGTGGCGATGCGCAGACTTCTTGTTCTGAAGTCTGTTTCTGCTCAGAAATACCCAGTGTGCCATCCGTACTGCAGAGCACGTTGTGCGTGTGAGCTCGCGGGTGTGTGAGCTCGTGAACTTCCATGCCAGGTTGGGAATGCGTGTGCATACATGTGCATATGTAGGAAAGATAAGGAGACTTGTGTTGGAATCAGAAATGTTCCACAGGCTTTATTTTTACAGCTCAAATTTCAACCACTTCCCGAACCTGAAGATCTCCACCCTAGCACTGCAAGTGATTTCAGGTTACAAAGTGAGGAGTTCACGGCGACTGTCGATGTGTTCTGAATTGTGTCTCTTTGTGACAACGCTACGATGTGGGTCTGGTTTTTCACAGTGCTAAAACCTCTCCAGATTTGCTTTCATTTTTTTATAATCAAAAGGATTGTACGTCCCTGCTCCAGCGTGCTGAGCAA
This sequence comes from Oreortyx pictus, assembly GCA_036925125.1. NCBI lineage: Eukaryota > Metazoa > Chordata > Aves > Galliformes > Odontophoridae > Oreortyx > Oreortyx pictus. The sequence goes on from JAUPFR010000006.1 coordinate 38,711,602, forward strand.
TCCTGCAGCACTGCACTATGCGAGTACTGCAGTGCACACAGTAAGATAATAAAGCAGGATGCTGCAGCCAACAGCAGATCGCAAGGCAATAAAACACAAAGGCTGAAGGACTGGGTTTATTTGGGATATGTTTTAGTGCATGTGCTGAATACAGTAAGGGAGAGGCTGACTGAAAATACAGACTCATTAACCGGAAAGTGACTAAGCTTGTCTTTACAGGTATGATTTTCACAAGTGTGAATGTTTCACTCGGTTATTACAAGGCATAAACTATACCAGTGTGTAAATGCTTTCCGATCTTTTCATTATGATGGGATGCTGCAACCTATATTTAACCCAAGGGGAGGGAAAGAACAAGAAATAATTCTCGCTTAGGCAATCATTTCTCTTATCGGTCACACAGATCTGTCAGGCCACTCTCACTGCCAACCAGGGATTAGAAAAAGAGGAAAAAGGGCAACCGGGAGAAAACTGTAAAAATACGGTATGGGTCTGTGTCAAGAAATGAAGGTAACCTCCACAGTGATAATAGGATGAACAATGCAAATGCTTTTCCCCTTCTGGGATTCTGGCAGGAGTGTCCGGCCCCGGTGCAGTCACGGTGCCCTCCATCCCTGGAGCAGTGGCTGAGAGGACAGCACTAGTGCCCGTCACCCTGCACGACACACAGATTGTCCCTGTCCCGCACACCCTGACAGTTCTGTGCTGATGGGCGCTGCAGCCTGTGGCACTCTGTGCCACCGAGATGGGCTTGTGGCTCCCGCTCTGCTCGCAGAGCTCCTGCCCTCTGCACTGGGTGCAGTAATTGCCTCAGTTGCAGAGAACGACCAAAGTAAAGGGCTCTGAGAAGATATCAGGAATGGAATCAATCCGGCACGCTAAGCCAGGGAGGAATGGGAAGCTGTAGAGCAGGAAGTTAATACTACCCGAGCGACACACATTCTGTGAAAAACCAGAAACCTTCAATCTCCACAGCTATCAGGCAGCGTTTTTCACTCCTACTGGAAAATTGGAAAATAGGAAGTGCCTTTACTCTATGATGGAATAAAAATAAGTAGAAATAACAGCACTTAGTCAAATAACACAGCGTCTCTCCAATGTAACAGAAGTTGTGCTTTAGCTAAACACTTAGATAGCGAGTTGGGAGTGAGCCCAGCGTTTGGGTTTATTTATTTTGCACAGAGCTCTGCCTGTACTGCTCTGATGAGGTTAGCACGCAAACAAAGAGGCAAGACTTGGTGTAGGTCAAGTTGTGTTCTCTCCCAGTAAAAGAAAAAAACAACAACAAGGTGAGTTTAATTCGCATTCACATCAAAACCGCTGTGTACTCCTGGGAGCAAAACGAGCTCGGAGTCAAATCCACGCTGGGGAGCAGTGCCGTAGGGCAGGTAAGCAGCAGAGCACGGCAGATGCAGCAGAGCTTGCAGAGCAGAGCAGCAGGGTGGGCTCTCAGGTGCAGAGCAACAGAGCCGTAGCCCCTGCTGCCATTCTCCGTGCAGGGCTGGCATGCGGCTCTCCTCACCTTCCCCTCCTGCAGCTGGAAGCTGCACCTTCCCATGGAGAGCAACATTTACTCCAGCTTTTCTCCCTTTCTCAAGTGCAAGAATCTACTCCAAGACAAGCACTGGCTCGCCATCATAAACACAACCATGCTAGAAGTTCTTACAAGTGAAGCTATGTTGGTTACAGACCATCTGATACCAAAGCCATGTCAGCAGAGCAGTGACCGACTTGCTCTCAGGTGGACAGACAGCATTCTGTGCCAAACTCTGACTTACACTCACACCTCACCACGAGCCGTGCCAGCATGAATGGGGTGTGGAAGGAGCTTGACCTTGCGTGTGCTTCACATCAGTGTAAAGGAGAATTTGGAACTGTATGTCTATAGCTGCATCCAAATTGCTTCCAGTTTTTCTACACACTTATTTTAGGAGGATTTGTCACCCATCTGCATGCAAATAACATTTGCAGGGGAGTTCTGAGTAATGGGGAGAAAACAGCTTGCCACTGTTATTAGCCTACAGCTGACAACTTGGTGAAAAATGCTGTTGGGAGATTCGGGTTCCTTCCTCAAGGACACGTCCCATCCTTCCACACAGCTATGAGGATGGCAGCGCTGACCCCATGCTGGGTACAGCACAGGAGGCCCCTATCAAAGTGGGCCCTGCAGCCCAAGTGTTCCTAATAACCCTCTAGATGCATCTCTTCCATCCCTTCCTGATCAGAGGTGAGGCACGTGACACGGTGGAACAAGCGAAGGTTTTATGTCCTTTGCCTAAGTTTAACAACTTTGTTCACAAGAACTGTCAGTCCCGTTCCTTTCCTAGCCACGAAATTGTCTGAATTTTTAATGCACTTAGATTTTAGTACAATATTTTTACACTACTTTACATTTTTACATCTAAGGTTTCATTCTCTGCTAAACCACCTCAGGCTTCAAAACTCGCATTTCTTTCAGAGTGATTCTGTCTTCTTCCACTTGACAAGTGCCACATTTTCCTGTGATTTTCTGCTGGCATTTAAAGCAGTTCTTACTTATCTCTCTGGGCATTTGCATCATTGCTAATTTCTCGACAGAGGTGCACAGCTCCAGGGTTACTGCCCTGCAAAGCCATCCCCCGGAGCTCACAGCATTTCAGCTGACCTCCAAAACCAGTGACCAATTCTGATTTTTCATTACGTGAAAATTACAAGTGCTTCAACCAGCCGACACAGATTCACATTTCCAGCCACTCTACATATTAGGCATAAACCGAATTTGAATAAAATCATTTGCACATGTGCAACCTACATTTATGCATGCAAATCAGGCAATTAGGTACAAAATTACCTGATTTGCATACATAATGCTTGAATCGAGCAAGTAATATGCAACAAAAACATATTCTATTAATATTATTTTCTTCTGAAATTATCTGCAACTGGATTAGGAAATACGAAGGTTTTCATCATTCAAAATGTCGAGTCTGCCTGATGAACATTTCCAGTTGTACTGAGGTACTGGTTAATCACACACATGGGTGACACTGGGCTGATACCATGTTTGGTAGCTGACTGAATTTTGCAAAAAAATGTGCAATTCCACCTTTATTTTAGAATTCAGTGTATGAGTATTAAAGAGGCCCCCCAGATTCGCTTCTGGATTCAAATACTTATTAATTTTTCACTGCTGCTGCTTGTGCAGTGCAGCTGCTCCTCCGTGCATACAAGCAAGAAGTTTTCTCCCAAACGTGGCTGCTGCTATAGTAAAAGAAGCCGGTGGGAACATGGTGTGTAGAGACTGGAGGTTACTCCTCCAGGACTGTAGCTGTGAGCAGACGTGTCACAGCCTGTGGGTAATGGAGCGAGAGCTTCCCCTCTGCGTGGCAGCAGCAGCACGGCAGGGCCTGGCTCACGGGAAGGTGACAGCCACGGGGAGGCCCCGGTGACACCTGTGTCTCTGACCTCTGCTGGTGGTGGCCGCTGACTCTCATGGACGAGCTGCTCACACATGAACCAACGCACTTCCTTGCTGTGCCTCCCTTTGTTGTGCTCTGTCTTGCTCAGAAGGCAAACTCCTCAGGCACAGACCTGTCCCATCTGTCTACAAAGCCTTATGCATACTAAGGTGCTCTGGCTGCGGCATAAATAAACAATAACTGCACTTGTGCTGTGGTGCAGAGACATTTTTGCACGTCTCTAACTGTTCTCATGGGCTTATCTCCAAACCCCTTTATTCGGATCGTTACCAGTTCTGAGACCGGCACTCCTTCAGTTCCTGTAACCACGTCAGAAAGCTTCACATCGCACTCAAGGTGCTTCTTTAGTTATGCATCCTGGAGTGGGCTTTCTGACACAAAATGCTGATTTTTACAGAGGTAGCTTCCAGTAAGCTACGCAGCGACAACCAGGTCTTCCCCCAAATATATGGACATGTTTCATTTCAAACTAGGCAAAATAGTGAGCAAAATGGTTTCCTCGGTGCGAGAAATGCATGCGCCATAAATTTCACCCGCTACTCCCTGGCTCCTTCATGTCTCACCAGCCATGCGTCAAGACCTACTGTTTTGGTTTTTCATGCTCAAACTGCACATCCCAACTTTTCTACATCTCCTCTCATTCTTTCTCCTTTGCTATTTTAAATTGTAAGCATTTTGAAAAAGACTGCCTACCACATTGCACATCTTGGGCTGATAAGGAAAATAACAACAAAGACCACAGAGGTACTTGCAAAGTCAACATTCAAGAGCTGTAGTCTGGTGATGACTTTGCCTTTGATTATCTGCTGCCTCTCACTTAAGAACTTCTCATTATTTCTTACTCATGGATGAACTAGTTACGAGGGACTCCTCACCCCGTGACCTATAGCCCAACTCCCCTATTTATGTTATTTCCAGACTTTGCTGCTCTGAAAAGTTTTGCTGCTTGTAACTGCATGACATTTGACTCTTATTTGCCTGCCCAGGTTTAAAAATTACCCCATCACAACAGTTTTTTGAGCGGCTCTCAAGCATTTGAAACCAGAAAAAGTCTGCACGTTTCACTCTCATTTTCCTGCCCGCCTGCTGAAGGATTGAGCTTGCCTACTTTTCCTTTCTCGCCTTTGCCTCTGGCATTTATTCTTACTTCATCCTCTGTTTTAGGTTAAGGGTCTCCAGAACACCTTGACACACATCCCAAAAGAAGAACATTTCCATTTCTTGATCTCTCCTGACAGGAACTACTCGCCACACTCCACAACTTCATTTATGTAGGAAAAGAAATACTGTAGCTACTCGTAGTCAGCACCGCCTCTGTAAGCTCAGGAATTCGTTAAGAGGCACTGGAAAGGCGTAAGGGCCAAGAATGTAAGAACATCTGTAAGTGATACGTATTTCAAGCTGCGGAAGTAAAATATCACAGCAGTTCCTCTGTCCCAGGTACGGTGTACTTCATGCTAATCCCAACATCTTCCACTTCAACAGTTATATTTGGAGAGCGCCCAGATCCTTTCAGAGTTTGTTCTCCACACGTAACTAGTTTAACCTCACAAATTCCCAAACAAGAAAAAGGTCTTTTTGTAGGAGATTGTACACTTATATACCATATACAAATCTTCCTTGATGTATTTGCAAACAGTGGTTAAGTCTAACCTGCCCCTTTAAGGACCTGTGGACATGGAGTAAACCAGCTCTGTGAGATCATCAGGCCCAGCAGGGGGAGAGTCAGTGGAATTACAGAAAATATTTAGCAGTGGTAGCAAATGAAATAGGTGAGCTTGCATGGTTTCTCTTGCTGTAGCGGACAGGGCCCTTCAGCTCGTGCCCCTCTAGCTAGGTGCTCCAAGGAGGAGGAACTGCTGTCTCAAATAATTTGGAATGCTGAAACAGGATAATCCTTGGGGAAAGTAAACCAGAATCTTGTGCACCATGCAGCATGGTGACAGGCAAATGGATTGAATTTCTAAGAGAAAACTGGGGCAGCTACATAAAAGATAATGGCAAAACCAATAGTTAGATATATCTCAATGGATTCTTCTGCTGTGAGGAGGAAAGGTGGAGATGCTGTTGTCTGCTGCTGAAAAAAAATACAGAAAAAAAACCCCACAGCAGCAGTCCGGGCACTCCTCCTGCAGAGTCAACAAAAGCACCAGGAACTGCAGCCCACACCTCAGCAGAAGAGATTCCTACAGCATTTGCTGACACGTGGGGCTGGGACTGTTGCTGGGCTGGTAGAAGGCAGCTTGGGCAGGCTTAGCCCTGAGCTGATGGAGCGAAAAAATCACCCTCAAATGTCTGTCTGCACGTCTGGATACTAGTGCTGCCAGTGCTGAGGATGAGAATCACAGTGCAGAACACCTCCCCAATGAGAGGGGCCAATGTATGCAGCACAAATCGTGGAGCTGTTTGGCTCTTGTTCTGGTCATGCTGAAATTGACTCCAGAGGCACAGGCATTGCATCTGGGCTGAGCTGCATTCAGGGGGAATGTGCTCGTTTATAGCAACCAAACAGCGAGGGAACATCACTCTCTTCTCAGAGATGAGATGGAGGAACATCCACAGGGTCTGCTGCTGGGGCTGGAACTGATCACCATTCTGGGCACTCCTCTGCAAGTACTGATGGAAGAAACAGAGGTGGAGGGAATAAATTTGTGTGACCAATAGGAGCATTCTGCTCCAAAAAGCAAGGAAGATCTGTAGCTTGCCAAAAAAACTTCAGAAGAACACTCTAGCCCTGCATCAGTTTGCAGAAGGTCCTCTTGAGAGCAGGGAAATCTTAGCAATATGTAGCTGGCACGCAAAGTTGTGCACATGAAGGGATTGTTCACTGGAGCATATCCCTGTCGTGTGCCATTTGAGCCACGGGCAGAGGTCTCTGTTCAACACAGCAGCTTTCTGGATCAGGCGGCCACAGAAAGCCTTGAGGGGAGACCAAGGGGTAAAAGCTCAAACTGAGACCAAATGGTCTCCAACTGCACAGGAACTCTACCTTTACTTCAATGAAAAGTCAAGAGAAGTCTGGTGCCAGGTTTCCTTAAGGAACAACAGCCAAAAAGGCTTAGGAAGCTTAGCAGAAATAGCTACTCCAGGTCCAGCCATTCTCAGACATAAAGGAAAGCTGTGGATAGGTCTGCAGATGTGACGATCTTGAAACAGAACATCCCTGAGAGATCTGTGTGGTCACAACACAGTTGTCAGCAAATGGCAGAGCCCATCCAGACAGGACCCTGAGAGTACCTGTGTGTGCACTGCTGGCTACTGACCCTTTCAGTGCTTGCAGCAAACATTATGGTGACTCTCCGTGGCAGGAAGGAATCGGGTGACTCTACAAAGGAGCTCATCCGAGAAGGAAACTGCGTGGAGCAGGTGACACACTGCAGTTCCCACTGAGTGGGACCGAGATGAGTGCAAAGGACGTGTTTTGAGCAGAGCAGCAGCCCCGCTCTGGTTTTGTCATTTGGTTCTGTGGTTGAGGGACTCTCACTGACTTTAAGCACTTGTCATCTGCTCTGGGCTAGGGGAAAGATTTAATGGCTGTACAAATGTGTGTTGTAGGCTGTGTGCTGGAAGATTCCCTCCACCGAAAATTTACAAAATAAGTATTTGTTTGTAACTCTTTATTTGTAGCAGTGAGGGGGGTGGGGAGGTGAGAAAGGCTTTTTTAAAAGCAACATTAATCTGATGTGTGCTTTCAGTAAAGGTGCTACATATTATCCAATGTTATTGCTAACCAGTTCTATAAAGTTGTATTGTAATTAATTTCCATAGCAACGTGGCTATGGCATATATCCTATGTTATAAATCAGAGGCAGAAGGAACGAGAGAAGCACGAAGTAAAGACTACAGAGCAGAAACTGTCTTGATTATTACTTGCATCTCGAACATTCTTATTAGTCCAATTTGTTTAAGCAGTGTTTATTTGTAGGTCATCTTGAGGATCCAGCCAGGCTGCACCTGCCTCCCCAGGCATGCTCAGACATAGCCTGGGATTGCACATCTTCAAGGGAGAGCAGGGTGGGGTTCCTTTAAATGACACAGCCCTCTGCTAGGAGGAAGTTTCAAGCTGGAACTTGCAAAATATGCACAACGCACTGCTGTGAAAATCATATCAACAGAACAAGGAAGATCTAGGCAGAGAGCTGCAAGTAATCATGCAAAAAAGCCAAAAGGAGCTGCTCTTTGTGTTAAGCGTGAGCGGTGCAGTTCTCAAGAAATGCTGCTGTCTCTTCTAGCATGAGGAGAAACGGGCACAAAAGCATGAGAATTTCTGCATTGTTTCCTGATGACTTAACTGTCCCACAAACCACCAGGCACCTATCAAGGATGCTGACTCATGAATCTATCGTAGGTTGCAGGTCCATGTTAGCACAACGTGACTTTGTTCGTGGATCCCCAGTTGATGCCATCCTGACAGTTCCACCTCTTACTGCCTCCCTTCCAGCACAAGTGACGCAATGAGCACAGCTGAGAGAGCGTGTTTGGATGAGTTGGAGAAGAGCTGAAAGCAAGCAGGAGGAGGAGGGGAGAACAACCTCTCGAAACCACAACAAATGTTTGCCAAAATGGAGGATGTATACTTAACCAAGGTACAGCTTCTGAAAGGCTGCTTCCTTCTGATAAGATACAGGGAATCATCTTTCACTGAAGGAGGTGGGATAAAATAGATGCACCAACTGGCCTTTCTTATCAGTGCAGTCTGAGTTCTTTGTGGAGGAATTATCTTTGCATGTAGCAGAGTCAAAACACATCAACAACGCTGAGCAAGTTATAGAAAATACTGAAAAATTTACTCCTGCAGTGAGGTGAGAACTTTTTCAGTTGCTTTAAACCTAGATATTTTACGCCTTCCTTTTTTCCTCTTCCAGGAATAAGTTTGGAGAAGAGAGTTCTGGGAGAAAATGTGTAGCACACCCAGCTAACTCAAATGAGCTGCACCATCTTATTCAGAGGCCTGTACTTTTCAGCAGCAGACCAGATATTCAGGCTTCTCACTCCCTCCCTGGTTCTGCCCCTAGCTCTGACACAAATCAAATCTACAGAAGCACACTGTCCTTACCTCAACTGTGTGCCAGCCCAGACATGTTCAAATGAAAACCTGGGCTACGCTGTGATCTTTGCTTTTGCTACCGCGATATGTGCAGTGAAGAGTGAGATTGCCTCAGATATGTCTGGAATACAGCAATTCAAAACAACCCCCTCTCGTCTTTGATTTGAATTTGCTGTGCTTTTCATCATCGCCGAAGGGGAGCTCCTACCTCTGACACACAGGTATGCACTCTCCTTCACCCCAGCCCTCGCTGTGTTGCATCAGCAAGAACAGCAACAGCCCACGGCCTCAGAGCTATCAGAGTGAAGGACACAGGCTTACAGACTACAGCCTGGCTCTGGAAGCTGTTGTTCCCAAACACCCGTGTAGTGCAAGCACTTCTGAGTTCAACCATACGCGGTCATTATTACAACTTGCTTTTAACTCAGAGGAAGGGAAAGCAGCAGTCAAGCACAGGCACGGTCTCCCTCTGATAGGCGTCTGCTGTGTGAGCTGGCTGAGCGCTGCAGCCTGCCCATCTGGAACATGGATAAACTCACCCAGCAACTGGAGGAGCGACTTCGCCCTTTACTTGGCGCAGTCCTCAATTAAGGTTAGCAAAGTCCTGTCCGGCCTTGCATACAAAGCACTTACTCGTGGAAGGGCAAAACCCTGTTTTGGTTTCAAAGCAGACTCAGGGCCTCCCCCCAGAGTGAAGCCCCCACCTCCAACCGGTCACGCAGAGGCAGGCTGCTAAATCGGCAGCTCGCCCGAGGAGCGAGCGGAGGCTTGCAGCAGCATGGCTGCTTTCTCTGCACATTCCTCCGGTGACGCTGCTCATTACCCAGCATGCAGATAACCCTGAGTCAAGGCTTTGGTATGAGCGGCGCTGCCAGGAGCCGCGTGCTCGGAATGGAGGTTACAGCCTGTGCCGAGGTGAAGCGCCCGCGGCCAGCTGTGCCCTGCTCGCCTCCCCCGGCTCCCACCGGATGCCCCTGTGCCCATCTGCAGAAAAGGAGCTTTCCAGTGCCTCCCCGCCACCGTACCGCTCACCCAGGGATCACGCTCATTGAGAAGCTCTCGGCCTAATAGTAATCCCGACGAATTTAGCTGCCGCTAATAAATCCCACCCCTCCGCCCCTCCCAACCTGCCTCCATGCAAATCCATTTGTAGGTTACTTGAACAATAGCGGGGCTGCGATCAGCCCTCCCTGCTGGCAGCCCGCAGGGAGGGAGGGGAGGAGGATGATGACAGCGGGGAATTCTGCTCGGCTCCTTGAAGCTGCACAGACATGTTTCGTGTCCCCGTTCCCAGCCCCGTTGCGGAGGCAGGCGGCCGGGCGGGGATCGCCGCTCACACGCTTCCCGGCCCCGCGCAGCCGGGTTCGGCCCCAGCCGGCACCGCGGTCACGCTGCCGGCCCCAGCCCTCGCTCGCAGGGCGTGGAGCGAAGTGGGAGGCCTCCGCGCTGCCAAGAGCCCTCCCGAATAGAGCAGGCACAGGGCAGCGCTCGGGCAGCGCTTGCCGAGGGAACGGTGCCAGCCTGAGCGAGAGCTCTGCCGGCCCCGTCATGGTTCTCTGTGGGGGGAAAGCCCACGATCTACCCGTTGTCAGCGGGTGTGGGAAGGGGTTGTTTGCCAGACAGTACGTTGCTTCTCGTGGCCGGCAGCAGCTTGCATCTTTGAGATTTCTCTGCAAAGGGTCACAAAAGCAGCAGCGAGCACATACGGCTGTGCCGGGCTCCAGGGGGAAGAGCCCTGAGCAGATGCCAAATCAGCTGAAACCTAAGAAGCTTGACCTTCCTCACCTCCACCCCTGCTCCCACCTCCTCCAGATAACCCTACAAGGGCGCATGGCAAGGCTGGGTGCTCAGCAGCAGGGAAACGCAATCCCGGCCGGCTGCGTGCACGGCTGCGTGCTGGGGAGCCCTGTGTTCTGGGCAGCCTTACCGGCAGCCCCCACCACCGCCAGCAAGACGCAGCCCGGCACAGCAGTGGGGATGAATCCCCCAGCCCCCAGTGGCCCTGCACGTCTGACCGGCTGGGGACCGTGCTGGCCGGCGGCCGTGACCAGCGTCCTCCCTCCATCCACGTGGCTGCCGGCTCCCTTCTGCTTCTCCCTCCACAATTCCCTGAACGGCTGACAGACAGCGGGTTGGTTTGCTGGCAGGAGCTGGACGCGATGCAGAGTCAGGGAGTGGTTTGTGGGAGCAGAGTGAGCCCCGCACAGTCCCCGGGCAGGCAGGCCGGCCCCGAGCAGCCACGCAGCAGCCTCCTCAAGCACCTAATCCTTCTTTAAAGGCACGCACCCGTCTGCTGCTCCTCCCGTGTCAGACCTCAGCAGAGCCTCGCTGCTCCCGGTCTGTATTGCAGGTTTTAAGGCAGGAACCGAAACAACAAAAGCTCAGTACACGCTTTCCAGACACTATGAAAATAAACACAGCAGTTTCATGCCGTGTCTCCTTCCACACAAGAAGGTATACACATGCCCTCTGCATCTTCAAGGGTATGGGTGTAAGAACAGCTATGTAGGTACAGAACTGTGTTTTGGGTAGAAAATGCATGCTGTAATGGATTCTGGTGGCTGAATGCCAAGGGGGAAGCTGTTCTGCTTCAAGAATAGCCCTACAAGAGTCAGCATTACAGTGTGACAGTTCAGTACTCTGCTACAAATCTACAGGATGTGTCACTTTGGCAGAGAAAGAGGCTGCTAATGCACAACACAAGCCATCCTGCTATGAATGGAGAATGGCTGCATACCACAAAAAAAAAAAAAGAAAAGAAAAAAAAGAAAATGGCAAGAAGCAGAGGAGAGGGAAGCTGCAAAGCAGCTACTGCATAGTAAGCTGGGAACCTGAGAGCTAGGAGGAAACAAAGCCCATTCCCTTGAGGGGAAGAAAAACTCAGTTCACAAGACACGTAAAGAAGCAAAGACAGCCCCTTTTCCAGGGACTACTGCAAAGCCGTGCTGGCAGCCAGCCTGTTTGAAACGACTGCCGTTTCAAAACAATGTCAGTCCTGACCAGTTCGGAGCTCCAGTGCTGAAGGAGGGGAGAGGAAGAGCATGCTTAGATGCACAACACTGCTAAGCAAACAGAAAAGATAACAGGGTTTGTAGTGAAGGACACTCCTGATGGAGCTGTGTAATATTTCCCCCAAAAGGACATAACATCTCCTCGCTGCACAAACACTTCTATCTCCAACTCGCACAGAGCTGCCAACACTTACAAAACAAACATCCAGTGACACACGTGTTCTAGCCCATTTCTTAGAAAATAAGGCTACGAGGCTATTAAAAGTAATGTCAAGAATAATCTCACTGGAAAAAAAAAAAAAAAAAAAAAACACCTTGGGAAAATAAAGCATTTAAATACTTCCCATTGCGAGGAGGAACGAGAGCACAACAAAATGACCACCTGGACAAATACATTTTATACGTGATGAATTCGAGCAAACATTTAGCTTTACCTTAAATAACTGCAAAATAAGGCAGGGAGGGGGGGAGGGGGTGGAAGCACTGCCGCGAAACTCAGACCTCAGACATCTGCTGAAGCACTGCCCGCAGGGCCCCGTGCGGCAGCTCCCCTTTCCCCTCGTCAAAAAATGGCTACAGCCTGTTTGTCAGCTGTGGGCATCTTCAGAAAGTGAAAAACCTGTGGCGGGGGTTCAAAGAAACGCTGGCTAATATGGCACGACTGGCTGCTTAATGAGCCAGAGTGAAGGAAAAGGTCACGTGGTTCCAAAAACCCCTCCATACAACAAATGCCTGGAGCTGTCGTTAACTTTAATTAACTGCAGCATTACTTCAAGCTTATTTTCCACCTCTGTCCGCTGCCCCTTACCTAGGCCTTGTAAATGGACTTACATTTCAAGAATCTGGGCTGATAAAAGCCCTCCAAGGATGCTCTTCAGTTAGAGAAATCCACCGAATGAAGCTCTTCGCAACCCTAACTACCAGTGACCGACTTCAAGATCACAAGAGTGTCTCTATAAATCTGGGAATCTGTGCTTCTGGGACACAGCTAGGTGTCGGATAGCTGGAGCTTTTTACTGGCAGCTGCAATTCATGCATGAACATTACTTCTCTCCCAGTTAAGTTTAAACTTCAGCTTCATCCCTGTGCATGATTCTTTTCTCTGTCAATCGTTAATCCGCAATTTTAATTCCCCTACTTCTTGATTGGGACATAAACTGCCGTGTGAAAGCTGCAAGTTTTAAAATAATTCAAAATAAAATCAGTACAAACCCATACTCTAAAAACGTGCCGGCTGCAGCCAATCATGAACTCAAGCCATTCAGGTTTCGAGATTTGGAAGCATCAGTGTATCAAGCTGCAGAAAAATAATCATATATATATATATACAGTTACTGCCTGAAGTAGCAAATATCCTGATGCCAAAGAACGAATTTCAAGATATAACACCTCGTGTACAAAATAGCAGGAGTATGTATCCACAGGAGAGAGCAAAGATCTGTGTGCACGCTCCCTAAGCACAGCGTCTCTCAAGGCTTCTGCCATTACAGTCAGGCTTTCCACCAGGAACACGCTTCTTATCCAGAGCAATTGGATACCAAATGCCATCCAGACATTTGAAAAGAATCTCTGCACGTAATTGTGTTTCTGTTTTTTGTTTTGTTTTGTTTTGTTTCACAGGAAGAGGAATCCTTAACATTCGATAAAACTCAGAGCTCATCACCTCTGACACTGTTACAATTGGAAGGTGTCTGTGCTCTACTGGTCAAACTGCGAAGGGTTTCTGCAGGGCTGCTCAGCTTTTGGTTCAGCTTTTTCCTCCACTTGCCTCGCTGGAAAGGACAAAGTTCACGTTAGGTTTGTTTGCGTTTTCTAGCTCGTGTGAAGGCCTGTGTATTTACTTTGCCTGCTGATCACCTAGCACGTATTGCAGTCTCCATAAAATGTCAGTGTCACATAAAGTAGTTAATTATACAAGAATTGCACGTGATCCCTGCCAGAAGGAAAGTAGTTCAATGCAGCACTTTAAGGGAAGCTTCCTCACCTGAAAACACAACACAGCACAGCTCACTGTCACCAGTTTCATCAGCAAAAGCCACTGCCCAGGGGGCTGGCAGCCCCCCTGCTGCAGCACCAGCCGCAGGAGCCACCCACTGCCCGTTTGGTGCCCCACCGACAGCCCACAGCCACCGCCAAACTGCCATGACTTTTAAAAAGAGCCAAAAGTATCGACCACGTGATGCCGCTTTTTTTTTTTTTGTGAAAGAAAGCTTCCTCTCTAGTCTGACGCCTTCCTAAATTGCACGGGCAATGGACGCATCCTGTATTGCAAACAAGGCTTGCAGCTGGAGAGCTGGGGGCGGGGGGAGCAGGGAGGAGGAAATGAGATGCAGAAACAGTAAATAGAAAATGCTTAGTCAGCAATTGTTCCTGCAACATTAAAGGTGAAATGCAAATAGGCGCAATGCCAAGATTTAGATGAATTCGATAACGCCATCAACATCATCATCATCATCATCATCTCACGACGTGTATGTGAAAGTGTGCGTACGGCAGCACAATTAGTGTGGCGACCTGCAGCTCTCCCATCATGGAGACTTTTACATGGGCACACGGTACGCGCACGCTGCCTGAGCTCTGCGAAGAACACCACTTGCTACTCGAGGAGTATTAATATCAATTGAATTTATTACAATTTACTAAGCTCCAAGGCACATTACAGTGTTCTGTTAACTACAGAAATGTATAAAGGACAAACAGAGCATGTTTTCATGTACAGCATTTTGCTCTACTGTTCAAAAGCATCCGTGCATCAATAAAAGCAAAAACGAAAAACACATGAAGATTAAAAACGTTCAGATCAATAGAAACAAAACTGAAACATTTTCCTTACAAACTTGCAACAAAAAAAACCCTCCCCCCAGAGCCACCCCACCGTTTGCAAACAAAAAACAAAAACAGAAAAAATAAAGTGAAGGACTAACACTCAGGGCTCGTAAAACAGAAGCTGTCACCATTTTTCGTAGCAATTTTTTAGGCATCAACACTGGCCTTGGCAAAAAAAAAAAAAAAAAATTTTTTTTTTTCTTCTTTCTGTCAGAGAAGTGCATACATTTACAAAAATACACACCAGCAGCAGGTAATCGCTAAGGGCTATTAACTTGGTACCTAGCCAACACACTGCCAAAGAAATGAGAACAGGTATTATGTAGTAACCAAACAATATTATATTCTGTTTAACAAAAACCAGCTCTATCCTTCAAATGAAGAAGAGTACATACCTTTGTTTCAAAATATAGAAACATACGACGAAAATAATGTCTATACATAAGACTAACTTTTGCAGTTCGTTATATTCACAATTCTACATCTTCAGGAGCCTGAAGGGATCGGATTTCCTACTCAAGGGTCTCTCTCCTTTTTCACTTTAACGTCCCCGGCTAGGATGGTCGCGATCTCGCCCTGCATAAACGCCCAAGGCACATTGGAACCTACGAGGGGGCATTTCTCTCCGCTGGGGCAGTAGACCTCGCCGGTTGCCCCCTGGGCCTTGATGCTCTCTCTGGAACAGGGGAAGCAGAACTTGTGGCTGGGCACCGAGGGGCACTGAACAAAGTGGGTGTCCTCCAAGCGTTCGTGGCAAATGGTGCAGCACAGGGGCCCGCTGTTGGCCATGGGGGAGTCCGGAATGTTTTGGGGGTGCACTTGGTCCATGGCGGGGTGGGCGCTGGGGGGAGGAGGGGCCACTTGCAGGTTCATGTCCCCGTTGCGGGAGGCCAGGCGGCGCTGGCCTGGCACGGAGGCCGGTGACACGGGGCTGCTGCTGTTCCTGCGGGTAGAGGTGGTGGAGTGCACCGAGCTGCCGTCCTTGGGCGAGTGGGCATTACCCAGCGTGTCGGCCACCGACATGAGCGCAGCCATGGGGGACTGTCCGTTCTGGGGGGCGGACTCGGGCGGCGTGGTCCGGTTGGAGTGGGGCCCGAGGGGCGGCGGTGGCGGCGGTGGGGGGCCCCCGCCGTGCACCGCCCCGAAGCCCCCAGCCGACATGGTGAGCTTGAGCGCTTCGCTCTGACTGGCCATCCACTGCTGCCGCTGCTGTTCGTCGCTCAGCTTCAGGGCCCCCTCGGCCGAGTCCGAGGGCTCAGGGGATGCCTTCCTCTTGCGCATGGCCCCGCTGCCGCTGCCGCCGCCGCCGCCCGGGCCCCGGGAGGCTGCGGCCGCACCCTGCGTCCCGCCAGCGCCGGCCCCCGGCCGTGGGAGGCTCACCAGCGCTGTGGGCAGCATGGGGCAGCTGGCGTCCAGGTAGGGCTGCGGCAGCATGTCAGCGCCTACCAGCTCCTTGAAAAAGCGCACAGACTCGGGCAGCAGATCCCCCAGCAACCGCCAGTCGCCGGAGCCGTGCTTCTTCTCGTACTCCAGGTACTTGAAACCCGAGGAGAGTCCGCGGCCGAAGTCCTTCATGCAGTCCTGGTACATCTGCTTGGCCACGCCGGAGGCGCTGGAGAAGACCGTGCCGGAGCCGCTGGGATACTCAATGAAGAGCTTCAGCTCATAGTCCATGCCCGGCTTGGACACGGCGTCGAAGGCGAAGACCCGGCCGAGCAGGGCGTGATCCTTCTTGAAGCGCACCTCGTAGGGCGTGCAGCCGGCCAGCGTCAGCAGCGTGTCCCGCACGATCTTGGGCTTGCTGGCCCACTCCTCGGCCCGGTTCCGCAGGCTCTCGCTCAGCTCAGCCAGCGCCTCGGCGTTGCGCTGCTTCTCTTTCAGCTCGCGCTCCTGGTCGCTGCTGGACACCGAGCCCGGCCGCTTGCCGCAGCCCTCCGGGGCCGAGCCGCCGCCTCCCCCGGCGCCGCCGCCGCCACCGCACGCACCCCCCTGGGAGGAGGCGGAGGGCGCCGGGGGGCCGCCACCGCCGCGGCCGCTCAGGCCCCCGTGCGGCGGAGGCAGCGCCACGCCGGAGGCGGCGGGTCCGTTGAGCAGGGTCTGCGGCAGCAGGTTGGGGGGCACGTTGAGCTGAGCGCCCGCCGCCCCCGGGGGCAGGCCGGACACCAGCCCGCCGTGCGCGCCTCGGCGTGAGGAGGAGGACGACGACGAAGAGTTGGGGCTCTGGCGGTTGAGCTCCGGCGGGCCGTCCTCGGGCGCCTTGGGGAAGCCGTTGGGTCCCCCGAGCCCGTTGGGCAGGCGGGCGCCGTGGCCGCCGCCCAGGCTGCCCGGAGGCGGCGGGTACTCGAAGCGGCCGCGCTGCTCGGCCGCCGCCGCGCTCAGCCCGTAGCGCTCCAGGCCGGACTGGGCGAGCCCCGAGGCCGCCTTGGAGGACGCGTCCACATGGTTGAGCTGCTGCTGGGCCGCCGCCGCCGCCGCGGCCGCCTCCTTGGCCGAGAGCGACACCGCCTTGACGCCGACGGGCGGCGGGGGGCCCGGGGAGCGGCCGTCCTGGAAGCAGCCGTGCGCCCGCTTCAGCTGCCGCGCCGTCTCTATGACGAACTCGATGCGGTCGGCGCCCTCGTAGTTGACGCAGCCGCGGCAGACGGGCTCCGTGAAGTCCCAGATCATGGCCCAGGGCATGCGGGGCAGGTCGCACAGGTAGCACGACTGCCGCCGTGACGACGACACCTGCGCGGCGGACATGGTGCCGCTGGCCGAGGAGCCGCCGCCGCCGCCGCCGCTGTCGGGGCCGCCTCGCTCTTCTCCCGCGGGCCGGAGCTGGAAGGAGCGTCCGTACCTGCTCCGAGCGCCGCTCGCGGCCGGGGCTCTCCCGCTGCTAGCCGGGGACGGCCGCCGCCGCCCGCTCCCGGCGCTGCTGCCCCGGCGGGGTGGGGAACGGCGTCTGCCGCTGCCGCGGGGGGCTGGGCGGGGGTCGCCTTCTCGCCGCGTCTGTTTCCCGGCGCTCTCTGCCTCTCCGCCGCTGCTCCTCCTCCGGGAGGAGGCGGAGGTGCTCGGAGGAAGACGAGGAGGGAGGGGGGGTGTGTGTGTGGGGGGGGGGGTCACCTTCCACCCGCCGCGGCTGCCTGCCGAGCTCTCGCTCCGTTCCCTACGTGCCGATCCGAGCCGAACCGATCCGATCCGTCCCGCAGACGAGGGGGACCCGGGCGGAGCGCCGCGACTTCCCCGAGCCGCTCAGCAGCAGCGTGGCGAGCGGCGCCGCCTGCTCCTCACTCACATCCTCGCCGCTGTCTCGCAGTCCGAGCGCGCTGCCGCGCGCCGCCGCCGTGCCCGCGCGCCCCCTCCTCCGCGCCGCGCCGCGCCGCGCTCCCCCCGCGCCGCCCCTCCTCCTCCGCGCGCCCGGCTCGGCTCAGCATGGCTCAGCCCTGCCCGGCTCGGCGCGGGGCGGGGCGGCGCGCCCGGGCGGGGCTCCGCGTCACGACCCGGCTCCGCACCCAGCTCCCCCGCCGCCTTCCTCCGCCCGCGTCGCGCGTCCACTTGTTGCGCGCGGCACGCATGCCCGGCGCCCTGCCCGGCCGCGGAGCGCGGCGGCGGGAAGCGCCCCTCCCCGCCGCACCGCCGGGCTGCGCCTTCTCGCTTCACTCTCGTTTGCCGGGCGCCAGGCCGCCCCGCCGGAGGGTTCCCGCGCGTCCCCGACCCGGGTGCCCGCGGTGCCGCGCGGGGCGGGGCGGGGCGGGGCGGGGCGGGGCGGCGGGCGATGGGGCGCCGAGAGCGCGGGAGGAGGGGGAGGGATCCCCGCGCGCCGTCGGAACGCCCGGCTTATTTTCCCGTTTAGTCCTTTAACCGCCCGCTGACGCCCGCGTAACGCCGCCACCGGGCAGGGCGCTCGCAACGGCTCCGCTCCGCGCAAACAAGCGGAACGTCCGCTTCGGCGGGAGGAAAGCGAAACGCAAACAGGGCCGGCCCTTCCCCGCCGAGCTCCGTGGGCGGAGCAGCGCGGCGGACGCCGGCGTCGCACGGAGCGGCGCCGCTCGTGCCGAGAGCACCGTTGCGTCACGGGCGCGCCCTGCGGCTCGCGCGGGGCACGGCGCCGCCCGCTGCGTCAGCGCTGCTCCGGGAGCCTCCGCCGCGCCGGGCGGCGCTGGGCCGCCGCAGGGCTGCGCTGGGGGCGCGGGGCCGCGCCGCGGGCGGGGCGGGCGCGGACACCCGGACGCGAACGCGTGCGAGCGGCCGCTTACTGGCGCCTGAGCGCCGAGCACAAAGCTGCCTTGTGCCCGGCTAAGAACGTTCCACAGCTCACATGACGAAAAGTTGTTCCTTTAAATAATTCCTTTCGTATCGCCAGTGCGTCTCATTTCCATTTTTAGTTGTGTAAAGCGTTTTATATGCGTCTGGTTATGATCTATGAAGCTGGCACACGAATTTGATACGTGTGCGAGAGGAGCTGTTCTAGAGGAGAAGCTTAATACGACGCACGCACCGAGCTGGCGGCGCAGACAGCGTTCCGCGAGGAGCTCAGCTCTAAGGCGGCGATCCGCGGGCAGCTGGATGCCCGCATCCCGCATCCCGCATCCCGGCGCGCGCAGGCGGGCAGGCCGTGCTCCCGGCCGCGGGGGCTCGGGGCCAGCTGCCGGGCTCTCACCCCGCGTGCCTTCACCTGACCGAACAGGTCGGCTCCGCTCGCTGCAGCTCACGCAAGGTCAGCCCCTTCCGTATCCTCGTACTGCCCCGTGCCGACCTTGGCGCGAGAAGCGGAGCGGAGCTGCGGGAGGAGGCCGGGCCCGCTCAGACCGCGGAGGGTGCCGGAGCCGAGGCTGCCTATGGCCGCGCGGAGCCGCGCCCGCTCCCCCGAACCCCCGAAAGGGCCCTTATTTGGCAGCGCCCACCTCCGAGGAGCAGCCCGCCCTCCCCGCTCACGAGAGCTGCCTTTATGGGGGTGTAAATAATAATCGCCTTAGATATAATCTAGCCTCAGAAAACCATCTGCAGGTGCCGTCGACTCCCTCTATAGTTTGCGAACAGAAAAAGAGCAGAGATTAGCATCTGTGACCCGAGCAAACTGCCTTTACTTTTACTTGCAGGATACACGGTCGTGGAAATATGTTTGTTTTTCCGTAATGATTAAACCCCGATTTAAACTTTGGTCACGGGCACGCACTGTACCATTACGCAAGCGGCACTTAAGGATGAAGTGTCGGCGCAGCAACAATATGGGCAGCAGCAGCGGCGATCTCTGAAAGCTGATTGATGAAGAGAGCCGCAATGTAAATGCAAATAAATGGCACACCGTGGCACCTTCACGGGGAACGAGTTGTCACGATCGATCTAATCTGTTAGGGGGGAACAGATTGAACGGCGGCAATGTCACAGAGCTGCGGCGCACGGCAGCGCTGTCCCTGCTCGGGCTGTGCTGCTCACCTGGTGCCCTCCACACTCGGCAGGGGCAGGGGCAGCAGCGTGGGCCTGGCGGGCTTTGTGCCGAACGCGGCCGGTGTTTGTTTAGCTCTGAAATAATCCAGGAATTAAAATTGCGTTTGGAGGAGGAAAAGAGGAAGCCCGAACAATGGAGCCATTCAGGTGCCCGGTCTGGCTGAATGAAAAAAAAAAAGACGCAAGCGAACAAAAAATAGCGTACGGGGGGAAAAAAAAGGACAGCAGTGTGTTTAATAAAAGGGAGGGAGCACCAGGAGAGACCGTGCGGCAGTCGCGAACAACTGCTGCACGGTTGCTTTTTGCACAGAAATGCGAGTCAGCACTTTGGGTGCAGTGCTGGGACTCCGCACATCGCCTGTCGCTCACAGCCCATCAGCAGTCCCTGTGGACAGGAACCACAGCTCTCTCTGTCAGAAGCAACGTCTAACTCCTTCCTTTCAGAGTTAGGATAAACGCTGCCATCCAAGAATCCTTTCCCCTTTATTCCTGTTCCCTTCTGTATTCCATACTACACACGCACATCTGCGTAACGCCGAAACAGCAAGTGAGCCTTGGTTTTGAATGGAGGAATGATGGTAAGAAACACGGGGTGTGCAAACTGGCCAGCATTTCTCTTAACGCAGCGGATAGGAAGCAGAGGGTGCACTGCACCATGAAGGAAGAAGGGACACATCCCATGTGCCTGACTGAGCCCCAGCTGTGCCAGGCTCTACTCTCGTGCCACCAAGGCACTGGGATCGCTATTGATCTGGGCACTGGAATATTGCTGATCATTGATCAGCAGTCCAATGTTAATTACGCGGAATATAGGACAGCCCCAGCGTTTGCAAGCAGCAATAATTAGGAGCCCATGATCTCGGCGGTCTGGGAAAGAATGCTCTAAATGCTCCCAGCCTGGGAATGCACTTAACTCTTTGCTGCTCGTGGTGTGAAGCTCTGGCACTGAGCAGTGTGGCAGCTGCAGCAGCTGCTCAGGCCAGAGGCACTCAGCCACAGAAAGGGCTCTTCCCTCCGTGGTCAGAGCAGCAGCTACAGCTGGAAAAAGTACAGGGGCCAGAAGGAAAGAGCACTCCCGAGAGTGTGATTTACATGGATTTACCTCAGTCCAGCAAATAAAATAAAATCCATCACAATCAAATTACTGGCTTCAAAACAGCGTACAGATTAGCAATGAACAGCGTGCTTGCAGGTAAAGGGAACGTGTTCAGCAAATCAAGACACAAACACTTCAGGAAGAAGTTGCAGAGTTTTGTCAAATTCAAAGTTGAACAACATTGTCTTCTACTAGAAGCTGCCACAAAGTGTCAAAACACCTGGTTACAAAGAACAGGAGTGTAATTACATGTTTCTGTTTATCATTCCAGTTCTCGTCTCATTATAATTGTGTATTTTCCTACCATCCTTCAGGTAGCAAGCCTTGTTGACATACACAGAGCCTATTGCTTCCCTCCTCCCTTCCTTCCTCCCTCCCTCCTTCCTTTCATCCTTCCTGTTTTTCTCTTTCTCTCCAGCCTGCAGCACTCAGACGTGTCCCAACAGCCACTGCCCAAAGTGCTGCCCGGTTTGGTGGTGCGCTTCCACATTTCTGCTCCCCGTGCTGCTCACACCACCCGCAGCTGCCCTGCTCCGTGCCAGCCCCTGACGCCGCCCACACCGGGGCACTTCAGTGGCCCCATGTCACCCAAATGTCCCATTTTTGCCCTGGAAAGCAGTTTCAGCGTGAGACCCAGCCCAAATGGATTTTCATACAGCTGACTTTATGTTTTTTAAACCCATCTGCGAGCCCAGATTTCCATACGTTAACCTTTGCCAAATCTTACAGTGCAAAATAAGACACCTATAATGAATTCTGCTAACCCTGCAAGGGACTCAGCGCTGGGTAATGCATTTCATGCTTGGATACGTAGAGACTGGGTCCTCTCCACTGTTGTTATTTTTACTTTATCCCTGGACTGTTTTCATCTTACATCCTGTGGACGTAGTAAACAATCAACAATAATGAATCAACTGAATCGGTACATTTTTTTAAAGCTATTCCCACTGAGAGCCACTTGCACTTTCGTGACAGCTAAGAATCTGCCAAACATTAGCTTAGTTACCAGCAAGACGGCCCCCCTCCCTTCACCCCATACACAGATTGTTTATCAAAACGTTCTGCCAAGAAAAATATCCCTGCTTTTGGCCTCCGCCAGTGATTAATAACACTTGAGAACTGAACAAAACTTCACTGTGTTTTCCAAAAATGGGGGAGGTGGGAAGAGGAGAGGCAAATTAAAAAGGAAAAGGAAGGGGGGGGGGGGGGAAGAGAGAGAAAAAAAAAAGAAAAAGGAAGAAGAAAACAAGCAAGAAAGTGAGAGAAAAAAAAATAGGAAAAAGGAAAAGAAGAAAGAAAGAAAAAAGGAACTGAGAAAGAGGAAGGAAGGGAGGAAGGAAAAGAAACCACACACTCTTCAGTTATTTCACATGGCATGAGCTGCTTTTCCTCTGTAACTAGGCCGTCTAAAGAGACCTGAACCACTTTCTCTCCAAGACCACGTTGCAAATGCTGATTAATATCGTTACTGAAAGAAGGATGTTATGGACACAGGATGAGGGTGAGAAGGGGGGGGGGGGGGGGGGGAAGGCGGTTTCTGTTATTAGGACATATCAAGATGAGCTTTGGGGGGAAACCGAGGAAAAAAAAGATCATTTACTTTCTTTTCAAGGACCGTTGATAAAATTCCTAAGGGACACCAAGTGCCAAAATTAACTGTCTTGCTGTATTACTTTTAGACACTACTGCCCGGGTGAATTAAGTCAAGACTTCAAGCAGCAGCCAAAGATAGCTGCAAGCTGAGAAGAGGCAATGCATTTCCTTGTTTTGTGGTGAAACTCACAAATTTGTGGAGATTGTCTTTGCTCCAGGGGGTTTTCTTCTCTGTCTCTCTCCCTTCTGGGCTATTTTTACTGTTTTATATTTGGCATTATAAATGTGCTTTGCAGTGGGAAGGCAAGGTAAAAAACGAGCTATTGTTAAGAAAAACAAGAAAAGTTTAAAATGATGTACGTGCTTCCACGTGTACTGTGTCTGTACATACATATACGTACATGTCAGAGTGCCCTCACGTACATGTCCTATAAGATATTTTTCATTACCTTGTACTCCTAAAGGCTTTATTTAGGAAAAGATAATAAACAGCACTTGAACGGTGGGATATAGACTAGTGAAAACAGTTTACTGAAATTAATGATGCTGGATTGAACCAAACCTTCCCTTTGGAATTAGTGCCAGACATAGTTTTCCTGAACCGTTTCCAACTGCCTGAGCGACAGACAATTTTCATTCTATTTGTGCTAAAGGCTTATGACTAGTGCTGGAAAATGAAGCCCTTGCCCTTGATCTCAGTGCAGATTAAAAAAAAAAAAAAAGCAGAACTGTGCCAATTTGTTTCCTCTGCCAACAGAAGCCCTTGTGCTTTGGGTAATGCAAAACAATAAAAAGTTCACAAGCAAACTCTCCATTGAAAGGAAACCCACCAAGAGCCATGTACTTCTGCTACATTCATCAGCCAGTTTCCGAGATTCTCACAATGTCAGCAAAATGCAGAGGCTAAGGGCAGAAAATATTTACCAGCCAGCAACACCGCCTTCTTTTTCTATGCCGTGCCTCATTGCTATGCATTCGATGACGATCTCTAAAAAATACCCCACTGTAAATAAGCTCGCTCCTCCTCCCGCTCCCGCTGATCGTGCCCAGCACTCAGGTACTGCACGCAAATCTGTTGTCAGAGCTAATTCTGTTTCTGAAGGATGAAATACACATCTGACACGGGCGCACGCAGCTATGCACAGTGGCCGTACTGTACTGCTGTCAGCCAGCTAATCGCCGATCACTTTTTCCTAGATTATTAATAAAATCAGAATCTCAAGCAGGAGGCGTTTGCTTTCATTGTACAGGCTGCACTTGTGACACAGTGCATGTGGAAAATTTTGAGTGCACTGCAGTGAATGGTCTGGGGGTTAGTTTTAGCTTCCGCTAAGTACCTGGCAGGCTGCCACAGCTGAAGGATTCTGGGAACAGAAACGCTCCCAAGTACAAACTGCCAGCATTAAGCAGTCCTGACAGCTCTGCTCCTTCCACACTTGGCAGCAGTTCAAAGTGCTCTTTCATTTGAAAGGCTGGAAGGCTGCCATGTGCATTTGTGCATTGCAGATTTGCTGTGCCTGCTCTCATAAGGAACTGATAAATGCCGTTGCTGTTGCCATGGGGACAGGAGGCTATCAGAATGGCCTTGTGATCTGCAGCCTCTCAGCTCTGCCTCTGCAGGGCTTTTTTTTTTTTTCCCTTTTTCTTTCTTGCTTTTTTTTTTTTTTTCCCTGAGATGGTGAAATAAATGTTCTAGAAAAGGTTAACTCTTGAAGGACAGGAAGCGCTGCTTTGAAAGGACGGGGTGAGCCTCCTCCAAGGTGCTGGGAACAAGATGAACACATACCTGCCAACTGCCCCTGTGCGGGAAGCGCTGCCCTCGGGGATGTGTGAGGCCGGGAGGGAGGAGGAGGAGGAGAAAGAGGAGGAGGAGGAGGAGTAGAGACCTTCTCCCCACTCAGTCTCTTCAGAATTCCCTCCAGTTCAGGATCTCCCAGCATAATTAAAGGGCTGTCCCCCTTTCTTCCCCTCGGCATCACCACATACAATTCTCAGATGTTCGTGGAAATGAATTAATTCAACACTGAACTCGTAACATGCCTGGTGCCTTTAGTGCTCATTACCATCACAGGACAGCTAGCGGGATTAGATCCATTATGCGGACTCCATGTGTGGTTAATGTGAGTAAAAAGAATGAGCAGTGTGATATAAAACTGCATGTTTAAAAGAGCTTAGTGACAATGCACGTCCTGGGAGTGAATCTTGGCTTGTTCTAGTTCCCAAGATTAAAATAAACACACCCTTGAGCTATGCACAGTCTGATTGTGCATAGAAATGAGTGTGCATATCTCCCTCTAAACAAGTGCAGATAAAAACAGAGGTGGCAAATATTTCAGCCACAATACGTACCCGTTTTCCTCTGCCTCCTTTTTAACACGTTACGTCTTTCTGTCTCTGCCCAGTGATAAATTTGGGTTCCCTGAAGCCCCTTGCTGCAGTTGAGTAAACTGCGTTCTGTTTAAGCAGGGCGAAGTCTGCGCGTGACATCACAGCGGGAACAATGGGCACAGCGCTGCATTGCTGCGCTCCGGGGCAGCCTCTAACGAGATCAAGATGGGCACGCATCTGTGTTCCCAGAGAAGGCAGGGAGCGCCAAGGAGCAGCCAGTGAGTGGCACAAAACAGGAAGAGCGGAGCGGCTGGGGGATTTTCTTTCTGTAGCGGAATGTTGCCGGTTTTGAGGGCTTTGCTTAAAAAAGGGAAAAAATCAACAACCCTGCAGATGAACGCATCGCCCCCTTCCTTCTCTGAGCGTGGGTCTCTGCCTTTCGAAATTGCAAGCTTTTATCTCTATACGTGAATGGCATTATGTGAAATGACACACTGCAACTGAACAAACCGAAGGAAGTGAGTCTCCACCCCACACGCTTTCAGCACACATTGCACAGATAATCTGCTTCACCAGCTGATGGTGAAAGCCATCAAACGAGCGCCAAAAGCCTTCAGTTTCACTCCAGTTCCACTTATTTTTTAGCGGGTACATTGTTTTGGTTGTGAATGTGTTAAGCCAAGGCGAAAGAAAGCAGTCACTTGCAGAACGTACCGGGGAGACCGTGTCCAAAGCAGCACAAGCACGCAGGCAGACGTGTACGCGCATGCACACACGCACTTCACCTTCTCTGAATTTTCTGTTAGTTCCTGTTCTCCAACAAATTAAGGCATCTGTGGTTCTGAGTTTTCTGTCTGACATCAAATCCTGCTGGCTAAAACAATCTGCATATGCAAATCTAGATCAAAGTGACCTGCACACATGTACAAAGCCACGTCAGGGCTGCACACAAGGCTGCGTTTCAGAAGGCCTCTGCACCAAACCGAGCCAGGCCAAAGGAAATATTTCTTCCTGGCTGCCTGGGCTTTTTAAAATAAATAAATAAACGCACATGAAGCGAACTGTAATTCTACTGTAATTTCTTTACCTGATTCTCTCTGGGTTCTTGCCTACGGTTGTCATGGTAATTTGATAATTCTGGCTTGCTCTCCACACATTCTGTTTGTCTCACTGGATTTCCTGATTATTCAGGAAACTCTCTCAGAAAACCTTCCCGTCTCTCCCCCCCGGCCCCCGTCCTGGGCTCAGTCCTGCTTCTTTTTTCATTCCTCCTGCACGGAGGAATGTGCATTATTTTGCTACAAATCCACTGAGGTGAAACCGTTCGCTCCACACACCTGAAAATGGAGATGATGAGATAAGCACACATAGCAGAGCGCTGCCGGTGCTTTCTTTCATGGTCTGTGACAGGGATAGAGAGGAAATGTGGAAAGATAACTACGTATAGATTTCTTGTAAGGTTTCTTGGATCTTAATCCTGTAGATATTATTTAGGCTTTAACTGCTGCATTTCTGACAGCAGAAGCATGTATTTAACTGTTACCATTTCAAACATGACAGACACGTTTGTAGCTGGAGTGAGAGAGTTAGAATATATTCAGTCAGTGTGACAGAGAAGAAGCAATATTTTTATCTGGGGGTTCAGGTGACAGTTTATGCCAGAAGCAGCAAACTGATCGTGCTTGGAATGCACCAGCGAAACCTAAAGAAAAAGGCACGCTGCTAAGTGCTGTTTATCTTGGGAGGGCTGTTACAGAGGCTTTACGTCATCAACATGTGCATCTCTGACAGCACTCAGATTATGTATATCAACTATACATACTCATTATATAAATACACGTTATATACGTAGAGGTAGGTCAGGGTACATAAACTTGCTTTTATATTTGTTTGGGTTTTTTTCTGCTTTGTTTTTGTTTTTGTGATGGCAGTACAGAACTACCCTGCGTATGATTACTTTAAAAAAATTGCTGGGAGTATTCAGTTTCTCATCATTGCCTTTGTCTAGTCCTTGTACATGTGGCCTCCACACTTTAACAAAGGGTTATGTACTTCCCTGTGCTGGTCAGCGCCTCGTACAGCTACACCCTGACATCATTAGGATCTCAAAGGATTCCTTCAAGGCAAGCTTGTAATGTAACTCTTTTTATTATTTATTTATTTATTTATTTTCCAATTTAGACCTCGTAATTTCCACTATATGCTGTCATTACAGAAGTAACTGTATCCATGGAATCCACAAATTCTACCACCTCTCCTTTGGTCTCTCTTGCTTTCTTCTTTCTCGTTCTGTTAATGGAAGGCACATTGGGGATTTTTCTAAGTCACATTTTGATGCAGTCGGTCATGCAGTGAGCTCTCCAGCTGTGACAGCCTCCAGTGCCCCAGCCCCCTCATAACCCAGGAGATCTGTGACATCATCTGAGACAACGCCCTGTGCGCTCCCAGGCCAGGAAGGCCACCGGGGATTTCAAAGGTGTCACTGGCATCATGTGGCATGCGACTGCAATGCTCACACTTGATTTTAACTGTGACATTTCTGCTCAAATAACCCTTTGTACATAGAATAAAGAACCCAAAACTGATTTGGAAACTTTTCAACATTACAAATCTCACTTTCTTCCTAATTTGATTTTCAAATTTTCATTTCCAGTAAAATAAAAATGACACATTTTATCCGGTTCCCGGGTAGCGTAATGAAACAGCAATGAACACGTTGTCTCTTGCGCGCTATAAACCACGTATCTCCCACCACTACTCAGCAGAAGAAGAGGCTTCAGCAAATCACATACCGGGCAACTCATGTTAATGGTCTTAAATTGATTCGAAACTACTTTTTATGTATTTTTACAGTGCAGACACTGCAGAACCTCAGTAGACTGTATGTTTCGTAACTAGCGCAAAAACGACGGCCTCTCCCCTCTCAAAAGAAAGCTGAGCAGCAGAGCACTCTGTTTTGCATTCTTCTGGCCCCTAATTATTTTTACAAAATATATCCAGTAGCGCTTATTACTTGGGTGATCATAAATATTTACACAGAAATTACAGTTTTGAAAGCAACCTACACAACTGATGCTTCTTTCCTTTCTTAGAACGTTGTTTACATACCTGCTAATTGGCAAAATTCACTAATCTGTAGTGACCTAGCTGCTAGCAGTGGAAATTAGCAAAGTCTTGCCACGCAAATTACCAAGACTTTGCAACGCAAACAGAATAGGCTCAGCAATTTCTTTTAAAAGTCAGTGTGCTCTAGTCCATTTTTTTTTTTTATTACTGTTATCTTTAGTTCTGTGAAGCTTTGGAACATTTCCCAGTCTGGATCTATAGAATGTTTCCTGGGAAAATGTATAAAGAGCCTGTGTTCTGCTTTACCCTGTGCTGGCAGTGCCTGCGTGCACTTGGTGAGCTGGGTCTTTGAAGACGCAGCCCATGTATGGAGTCCAGTCAGGCTGAAAAATGTAGCAGTTAAGACACTTTACAATCCCAAATCTCTTTTAAACAAAGGTGTGGTTTAGCTGGACTGGCTGCTTCTGACCTCTTTCAGCCTCTTATTATTGCAGCTGCTATGATGTAAGGCTGAGTGAATATGGTGGAACTAAAGTAGCTGCAGCTCAGGGAGAAATGCTGAGAACAGCTGTTTTACTGTAAACATGAACAAGGGGTCAACTTCATTTGCAGGCTGGAAGCATTCACAGTTTTTGCACAAATAACACTTGGAATTTAATCTAGATGTTCACAGCACAAAGAAGAGAAAATATCCCTTCTATACGTTGCTGCAGCTCTGAATGAAGCAGATCCTGCACAGACATGCATCCCACCAAAATCAAGCGAGAATCTTTCACATTATCACGCAGCTTCACACAGATGATACAGACACACATACATGAAAAGAAGAAGCGGTATTTATCTGCCTTAGCTATTTCTAAAGCTGGTATCATGTTGGTATCTAAGTCCCAATTAGATACCAAAAATATTCAGCTGCAGCAGACACTGATGCCTGCTGATTACTGCAGAGCTACAAATGGAATCGCATCCAGGAGGGCGCAGTGGGATTTGAATGCTTTCCCTCCAGCTTGGTGCTGCAGTTGACGGATATCAGGAATCAAATTTCAGACTCCATTCTCATTATATTCTTCAGATTTCTTTATTCTGAAGCAAGTGAAAAGTCTCAGGCAAAGCGATCTGCAGCAACTGGAGATATTCACTGATATCACAAACATCTGCACATACACACGCCGTCATTCGGGCCGGATTCTCCAGACACTGTGTTCTGGGTTGTTTATTTTTGCCACATGATCAGTGCAATGGAACCTGCAAGGCAATTCAGCCAGGTACTTGCTAGAGTTGCGGTCACTTTAAGGACTGCAACAGCACTTAATTTCCCAGGACCGGTGAAAGACGTATGGCTCGGAAATGGTTAAAAGGAACCCATTTCAAAATGGATCCCCAGCTACCAGCCTAGTTTCTCGAGCCCACTGGTAGCCTGCGCAATGTACAGTAGCGCTGACAGTGTTGAGCTCACACTGGGGACCATGCTGGCGGGGAGACAGCCCTGGGATGATGCAAGGACGGCTTAAAGCTGCACTTTCACCACCCTCTTCGAGGCCTGCCAAGAACTGCTTGGCCAAAGCCTGGGGTCTGGGCAGCACGCCCTACTTACAGACTCTTTCCAGAAACTCCAAATATTAAATAGAAAACTATATAAATCCTGACTATCTTCCCCAGTTATTATTATTACGGTTCACAGGCTAAGTAGCATAAACTCTGGTCAACTCCTTGATGAAAGAGCAAGGAAAACTTGGGGTACAGATAGGCTTGTTAAGATTCATCCCTTCCAATGAAAATCTTGAAGTCGGGCCTGTGCTGTTGCATGTGGACACCTATGAATGAGAAATAAATGTAACCATTTGGAAATCTGACCTTCTTAGAGTTCCCACAGCATTTCCAACAAATACAGAAGTATCAAAGCTAGTTAATTGTGTATTATATTGAGACAGTCAATGAGTAAAATTAGGGCATTACATTTTAGGAAAGCTAACCTCCAGCTCTTCATGGATTTAGTCAACAGAATAACCCTGGGAAACTGCCTCATAGGCAAGGGTGCAGAGCAGAGCAGGCAGATCCTCAGGGCACAAGAGCTCTCCATCCCCAGGTGTAGCAAGTCAGGAAAGGAAAGCAAGAGTTTGGCATGGCTGAACCGGGACCTGCTGATCAAACTGAAGAGCAAGAAGAAAATGCACAGGCAGTGGAAATGGACAGGTACTGTGGGAAAAGTATAAGGAAGCTGCCAGGCTGTGTAGGGATGGGGTCAGGAAAGCCAAGGGCAAACCTGAAGTAAACTTAGCAAAGGGTGCCAAGAAGAATAAGAAAGAATACAGGTACCTCAACCAGAAAAGGAAAGTCCAGGGGGGCATAGCCCCCCCACCACTGAGTGACATAGGCAGGCTGGTAACAACAGACAAGGGGAAGACTGGGGTGCTCAACCATTTTTTGCCTTGGTCTTCTTTGATAACTGCTTGTCACACAGCCCCAAACAATTGGTTTGGATGAAGCAGTGTCCCTTCCACCGTGAGCAAAGATCAGGTTCATGACCACCTGGTGAACCTGAACACTCATAAATCTACAAATCTTGATGAGATGCATCCAAGAGTCCTGAGGAAATTGGCATTCTCAATGGTGTCTGAAAGGTCATGGCAGTTAGGTGAAGTCTGTGGTGACTGGAAAAAAGGCAACATCACCCACAATTTTAAGAAGGGTAAAAAGAATGAGCCCAGGAACTGCCTACCTGTCAGTCTCACCTCTGTGCCAGGCTAAGGTGTATGGAAGACAGGGAGGTGATAGGGGAGAGCCAGCATGGCTCCACCAAGGACAAATCCTGCTTGACCAACCTAATGACCTTCTGTGATGGTGTCACTGCATCAATGGGCAAAGGAAGAGCCACTGATGTCATCTATCTGGACTTCATGAAGCCTTTGACACGCTACCCCACAACATCTTTCTCTCCAAATTGGAAAGGTATGGATTTGATGGGTGGATTGTTGTTCAATGGACAAATAACAGGCTGTAGGATAGAGTCCAGAGAATGGCCGTCAATGGCTCCATGTCTGGATAGAGATGAGTGACAAGTGATGTCCCACAGGGGTCAGCATTGGGACTGATACGCTTTAATATCTTCATCAGTGACATCAACAGTGGGGTCGAGTGCACTCTCAGCAGGTTTGCTGATGACACCAAGCTGTGGGGTGCAGTCAACACATCAGAGGGATGGGATGCCATCCAGAGAGACCTAGACAGGCTTGAGCAGCAGGCCCAGGAGAACCTCATGAAATTCAGTAAATCCAAGCACAAGGAATTTGCACCTGGATTGAGGCAACCTCCACTACCAATATGAGCCAGGAGATGAAATGACTGAGCACAGCCCTGCTGGAAAGAACCTGGGAATACCGGCGGATGGGAAGCTGGACATGAGCCAGCAATGTGTCCTCACAGCCCAGAAAGCCAACTGTATCCTGTGCTGTGTCAAAAGAAGTGTGGCCAGCAGGCCGAGAGAGGTGATCCTGCCCCTCTACTCTGTGCTGGTGAGGCTTCAACTGGAGTACAGGAGAGACACGGAGCTGTTGGAGCTCATGCAGAGGAGCGCCACAAAAATGATCCATGGAATGGAACACCCCTCCTATGAGGACAGGCAGAAAGAGCTGGGGCTGTTCAGCGTGGAGAAAAGAAGGCTCCGAGGTGACCTGAGAGCTGCCTTTCAGTATCTAAAGGGAAGCTACAGGAAAGAAGGGGACAGACTCTTAAGCAGTGTCTGTGGTGACAGAACAAGGGGAAATGGTTTCAAACTTAAAGAGGGTAGACTTAGGTTGAATATAAGGAAAAAGTCTTACATCGAAGGTAATGATGCACTGAAACAGGTTGCCCAGGGACATGGTGGATGCCCCATCCCTGGAGACTTTTGAGGTGAAGGTGGATCAGGATCTGAGCAACCTAATCTAGCTGTGGATATCCCTGTTCATTGCAGGGCAGTTGAACTAGATGACATTTAAAGACCCCTTTCAACTCTGAGGATTCTATGATTCTATATTTGATTTTTTAACTGTGTTTGTACAAAATAGGGGGAGTTTTTCTGTTTCTGCCCTGTTTTGAGGAGTTAGCCTGCTGTGCAGTTGAACAGCTACCATTTATTCCTATAGAGTGGTTGTGTTTACTTAGATGATGATTTCTTTCAGTATTTTGGAATTAAACAACATAAAAGTTTGCCTGGTAAAAAATCTTGTTTTTCCAGCATTCCTATACACAGCGAAAAATAAACATAGCTATTCGTGACCCCAAGCATGTTAAAATCTCCAATGAAAGTTTCATCACATGTGTGATAACTGAGGCTTTGAAATGCACCTGGAAGCATCTCTCTCCTCTCTTTCCCAACAACAGGAACTCAGAACTCCAAAATCACACCTATTGTGAGTTGCCTCGTCATAGTTCTTATCGAACAAATATTCAGAAAACTGCTCAGTTGTTTGCCTGGAGCAGTAGATGAGGGCCCTGTGTTGTACTCTTCTACTGCCCGTGCCTGTAATTTCTTCTCAAGCTGAATGCTGGCCAGGGTTACAGCCAGCATACAGTTACGTTTGGAACCACATTTCATCCAGGAAAATGATACAAATGAACCTGGGAAATAAGCTGCAGCTTGAGAAAGTAATAAAGCATGTTACAGTGCTTCTATGTAACTGGAGATGGAGGAGCTGCTTCCAGAACAGCAACTGGAAAGAACATACTGGCACCTCTGCAGCTTCTGAGCTGCTGCAGTCAAATTCTTTCCTCTGTGTCCTGGAAAGGCTGGAGGCCAGATGAGAAGCTGTGGGCTGGCCGAAAAAGATCCCACTTTGTGCCCTACAGAAAACAGAACGCTCCTACAAGAAAACAGAAAACTCCTAAAATGCTCCCTGAGACACCAGCCCCAGATATGGTCACCAGCATCGGAACCATTCAGTCCAGCAGTGGCATCAGGCACCCCACAGCACCGTCTGAGTGAAGAGTGCCTCTGCTCCAGGCTGGCAGGACACATTCAGGCAGCCATATCAGGCACGATATGTTTGAAACATAACAAAAGCTCACCCTAAAGCTCCCTGAGAAAATCAGGAACACTGAATTAAATTTAGATTTCGTACTGGAAATACACCATTAAACATCCCTGTTTAATGACTGAAAAACAACTTCAATCTAGCTTGTTCAAGTTATCTGAGTTCAGTCAGTCAAGCTTTTGTAGTGGGAAAATGGCTGTAATCTCCAGTAAGTAAAACTTTAGATAGAAAAATTAGTTAAAGATAGAATCAGACCTGAATTTTGGAGCTTTTCATTTTAAAGGTACCTGTAAGAGCCAAAGGAATAATGGAACATTTATAAGAAGGGATAGAAAAAAATAAAAAGTCTATACCAAATACAGTGGGGAGGGAAATGTGATGGAGTATGTATGTCTCTAAGAGGTTTGTCAGGTGACATCACGAGCATCAGGTCCAAAGAAGGGCTTAGTTATCCAGAACTTAGACCTCACAGAGCCAAAGTGAAAGGTATTGGGTTCCTAGAAGGAAATTCAGAACCTCTCATTGCGTTTCTAGATTTCTTATATAGAACATGGGAAAAATTCAGCACCTCTGAATATGGCATCCAAAACATCTGTTTCTGTATTTTATCAAGTGACTATTTATATGAAATATTTAAGAAACAGTCGTGAAAGCTGGGAAGGGAATCTAAGAATCTCTCTGCCAGATGGATGCCTTAACTAGTACAGTCATGCTTTCTCTTACGTTGTCTCTGCTGTGTCTCCCATTCTCTCTTTCTCTGGCCCAATGAACTTAAATTATTTTCTGCAACATGGCACGGTTTCAATAGGAAGGGTGTGGAATGCCTGCCTTCAAAACAGCCTGTAGTCTGGTGGTCAGGCCTCCCCCTGGGACGCATGAGTTGGAGTCTCCTCACGCACAAAACATTCTTGTGCTCACAGACAGGAAACAGTGAGGGCGCACTTGAGAACTCACCTTGTTTTTTCAAATCTCTAGCTCCCCATAGATAATAAAAGGAAATATTTAACAATAACCAAGAGAATTACTGACACTTATAGACACCTTTAATCTTTGAGATTCCAAAGCAAACAACAGGATATGCTCAAGCAAGTTTGCCCTTTGGACCTAGCAGAAGGGCCCAAGCATGCAGTGATGGGTCTTGCCATACTTCTCAAAATGTTGCAATATGTGCTTGTTTGTGTGCCAGACCCATAGGCTGAGTTAGAAGAAATTTCTGCTTGCGCAGTATCCTTTTTTTTTTTTTTTTCTATTTTTTGTACAGAGAGTAACACTGTTTCAGCTTCAACCTCGTTCACCTTCTGCTTCCCCAGAGTAGAAGTATAGCAGTTGTATTTACGCCCTGAGCAGGAACTCAGGGGTGTAAGTTTTACCCACAGGTATGCACATTTGACTCACACCGCTTGCTATCAGTTTATCATCTCCTGGGGCATCTCACATGCAACACTGCACAAGCCTATGTTAGGAGATGAACAAAACTACATGTTATTGAAAGTGCAAAGAGCTTCAAGGAGGTAGAAAACAATAAGTTGGTTGGATTTTGGCCAAAACGGTGAGAATTAATAACTTGCCTTCGAACAGCACACCCTGGGATCTGCTGAAACTACAGCTATGGCCAGTTGTTTGCCAGGATGCAGGTTGCACTTTGATTTCACAATTTTGTAGGTTGGTCCCTTTTGAATCTACTTTAGTCCTTCCTGTATTTAAACAAAAGAAAAAGGGGAGGAATTTCTGAGTCTGCACAGCTCCGGCTGGCAAAGCTACACAGAGCTCACAGAACAGTAGGGAGGGAACTTTCCAGAATGTGGATGTCTGTTTTTTCAGCCAAACCAACACTCGCTGCTCAGACAATCATGGCTGGCCAGCCTCAGGCTGCCCCTGTGCTGCAGCCAGCCAGGAGGCCTAGCGGAGCAGATCCTGCTTCCAGGATCCGCCTACCTGCTGCACTCATATCAGGAGCAGTTACAATGGCCCCATAGTGCACCTCCGTTTGGCTGCCAGTTGCTCTGCATTAACAGAGCTTGCATACTGGAGGAACGAGAGCCAAACCTGTCACAGTTTCTAGGACTTTTTTTTTGTTTAATTAGGAATTTTATGCAATACAGGAAGCCATGGTTTCACAAGTCCTTGCCATAAACAGTGTCTTTGGTGACCATTTTGGTCTTTTATGACCAAATAAATCCTGGTCAGTTAGCTTATAAATAATTTCAAGTCTGTATTTATACGTTTTGCTGAATCTGAGCCAAAATAAGCCTGTCTTTGGAGATAAAAGGAGTTTCCTGAAATTATGCATTCCAAAATTTTGTGCATACCATATAAAATCAAAAACAAATTATATTTTATAATAGCTTCATTAATATTCTACATTAATTTCTCCCTCATCCTACTGAAATGCATTTGAGATGTGTAAGACGTGCTTTTATTACTGGCTTTTTGTTTGGCTATCATTTTAGCTCTTGTATTTTTTGCCACATGGTTTTCAATTCTACGCATTAGAGGTGACCAGCTAAGATAAAGGAAGACCTCCCCTGAAAGTCTCCCTTGATCAGCGTGAAGCCTCAAGCACAGACCAGGGGAAAAAAAGAAATGCCACCTACTCCATCTCAGCCAAGATCACATCCTACCACCTACCACCTTAGAACATGCTCTTCCTTTTGCTCAGTTCACACAAATTGCTGTATCTTACCATGAAATTAATGAATTTGAGTAATTGGGTGATGAATACGCTTCAGTTTGTCTCTCAAGCAAACGCACACAGAGTTGCACACATGCAGTAATACATTCCCATCACTTGTAATTATGTGTCTGTATCACCTTGAAAAAGGAAGTAGAAATGTACACCTCACAGAGACTACTTTAACTTAGAAATTGTTGATCTCTCCTTCCATTGCCAGTGACCACACTGGGAAAAACATATTCTAATTAAATCTTCACTAGGTCTGTCAGAGTGTATTTTAACTAGTCCATGTGACCCGGGCTACATTCACTAATGAAACCTGAGGACCATTTGAAGAGTCGGGCTGTGCCCATCCTCCCTGAGCACATACTGACTGAGCAGGGGAGAAGAGCAGACCAAGAGCTTGCCTGTGTTTCTGTCTCCCAGTAACGTAAATGCCTGCAGCATATATTCTACTTTGACTCCTGGGTCTCCGAGAGCCTGTGACTCTATGAGCAGGGCTTTGGAGAGACACTGTCTGGCAGCATCTGCTTTGCAACTTTGTCCATGGACAGGTGGTTTCAGCTGCCGCTGCTGCTATTGTCTTGGAATGTCATCTGACTTTGAAGAACTAATTTGGACACTATGAGATTGGAACACGATGGTTCTCAGTGACCAGGAGAGTCTCGGATTGCCGGCTTCTCCTTTACGCTAGATAAAGTGGGACTATTTTGTCTAGAACTGTGATTGTTGTAATTTTGCCACTCATCACCTATGCTTACTCCTACAGCAGAGTCTGTGAAATGGAGATCCTCCTCAACAAATGTAGGCAGAGGGAGGGAGATAAGCATTCATCGGGAGGATTGCTTCATGTTCCGCAAAGGGAGGATGGACTACCCCTTTTATTCCTACCTTAAGACCTGTTTAGTTTGCCCTTTTAGTGAAGCCTAGGCACAAATCAAGACCGTGTTCTGCATAGACAGCTGAGGAATGGGGACCCTGATGTGAAACAGGTGCATAGTACAGATACACAACAAGCAGAGCGGGGCAGCTCTGATTTAGCACAGGTCGGGTAAACCACGCTATTATTTGAACCACACTAATTGTATGGAAAGATCTCAGTTTAAGCCCGGTACTCCTTAAAAATATTGAGAGATGTCCAAATTTGCCTTTTCAGACTACTATCACATTAATTGGCAGATCAACAATTTCAGATCAAAGTAGTCTAGAGATAATACAGCCAGAAAATCAAGTATCGTAATCCTAATATTAGTGGGCATGTCAGCTAATTACATACAGTTAGAACTTCCGTTCTAAGATAGAACAAAACAAGTTAGTTCTTCTGGTAACAAATAAGAATATTTTAAAATCCCACCTAATATGGGTAATAATACTGTGCACTGCAGCAGTGATTCCAATTAGCTATTTACAGAAAAAAGGGCTGAGAATGTGTCTATTTTTAAAATTCAGATAATAAAATGTCCTCAAATACACTGATAATAAAGCATTTCAAGCACTGCACAAATACTATTAAATGACAGAAGACAGAAACTTGATGGAAATGGCAAGATAAAATTACTCAATTTTATATTTGGCCTATGTGGTTTTGCTTCCAGCCAACAACCCAAATAAGCAAACTGTTTTGTTACGGCAGTATACTTCATACCAAAGGCTTCATAACTCTCACAGTTTTTACTAACTAAAAATGCTGAACGGAGAAGATCAATATAATTTTTTTTGGCATGTTTTGAATCTCCCTAACAAAATCTATGATATTGAATCCAACAGCCCTTTTAGGCTGTTTTGTTTGTTTATTGATTTCCCTAACTGTTGGCAGGTAAACAAATCTGACTTGTTTTGGTGTTGTTTCTAATCAGCTGCACCTTCTGAGTCCCATGTATCTACATGTTCTCCCCATACTATGGTTTCAGATCCTGCTGGCAAAGTTTTACATTCCTCAAGACCTAGCACAAGAAGGTTAAATAGCACTGCCCGTTAGAATGCCTTGCTTTAGGTACTCCTAACTGCCAAACTTTAGTCATTTGAATCAAAATTTTCTATGCTGTCGGCCCGAGGCTGATACTTTGCACAGTGCCAGCATAAACGCCTCTGTCTTTTCCGATGATTAACTTACAGAAAACTATACTGTCCTTACATTTATTTTCAGAAGGCTCAATATCTAACGCTTCAGAACCACAGCGGACAGAATGCCAGGGCAGCCCTGGCTGCAGAGAAAAACTTGGGTTTTTTTCATTGCATACATAATTCATGGAGGTAAGGAGGAAAACAACCTGAAATTACAAAGTCTACAATGGCTAGCTTGTACACTTCAGTCATATAAGAGGCTAGTAGGTAAATCTGTTTATTATTTTACCCATATTGGGCACATCCTACTACAGGCTGAGCTGAACTGGCAGGGAGTTTCTTTCTATAAATACAGAAAAAGGTAGATTTCAGTGAGTAAGAGCAAAAGATCTTTAGTCATTACTGCATGTACAGTACCAGGACAAGGCTTCCCGAGCCCCCTCATTCCTCTGCTGTCAGCATACAGCCGTGAAATCCCTTCACAAAGTGTTTGTCTCACTTTGCCTTCAGAGGCTGGTTCATGTAAAGGATAGCAGCCTGTTGTTAAGGTCTCTTAGCTCAAACAGTACAGGTCTGTACAAGCATATCAAAGTTCCAGCTCCACTAATGATCCACGTGAGAGTTAATGTGGTTCCACATGATGGAATTACACAGAAATTTACACATAGAGAGATTACGTTAAAAGAACACTACGGTTGCAAAGTCAAACATTCCAAAATTTAAAATACCAACATTTACATTGTCCTGAAACCTGAATTCATTCTTTTCTTGTACATTCCTTTCTTGCAGCACACAGGATGAGCAAGATGGTTAAAACTGTGGGTGTGAACAGACCCCAGGAAATCAGCTGCATTACCCTGTGCTTAGCAGAGAGCTCATGTTTGTTGTGCTGAAGAAGACCCTGCAGACTAAAACGAGGACAATGACAATAAGGTTTTATTAATCACATTTTACCTGCCATTCATGTACCGTGTAAATACGTGGAAAAATAAGCCTAGTTTCAAGTTTCAAATCTTTTCATCACCAAAGGTGCTTCGTGGTGGGAGAGTGCAGGTCTCTTTCTTATCTGTGTCTATCTCAGAGAGATAGAAAACAAGCTTTTGAGTCTAGGTGTGGTTCACCCCATCAAAGTTAGTAATGAGTTATACGTAATTACTGCATTATGTAAATAATCAACTCCCTCCCCAGCCAGAACGACTGTGCTGTGAAATAAACTATAAATTTGCAATGGAACAGAATGCAGATTCTGGGTTATAAATAAGAGCAGCTTAATCCCAGGAAATCCCGGCTCCAACGTGTAGCAACCTGGGCCTCATTTCAGCCATTCTTAGTGTCAGATCTCCTTGATGGAATTATAGTTTTCAATTACAGCAGTGACTGTGATTTCACATAAATCCATATGCAAATAATTAAATTGATAATATTTGATTGTATATGACTAACGAATAGGAAAATCCAGCACCTCCGGAACTTTGGCAATTTTCTGTTAGAGACATTACCATTGATCCTTAATTGCTCATTTGAAATTGTACTCCATCATTTCTTCAATGTTCTTTTCATCTAACTCTATGGAAAAGAACTAGCGGTTCACTGAATATCCCAGTTAATTTTCCAAAATAAAAGCCCTGGGTTCTGCCTCTGATAAAATGAGCAATCTTTGAAATAAACCACAGGCAGCTGATAAAAAATGTAGGTGCTGTAACAGCTCGCTTTAGTTGCCTGACCCCACAGAATATTGGCACCTTTGCTTCCTATGCCACGTCAGAAGAAAATGAGATACTCCAGTCACACAACTGAAGCGGATGAGTGGTGAGCTGTGCAAAGACGCACAAAGGGAGAGAAATACGAAATACTGTCGAACCCACAAATCCCATCTTCATGGTGAGAACTGCTGAGTACCAGGCTGGCAAATCGTGCCCCTTCTTGTCTGCTGTTCTTCCGGAACCATAAATCTTGTGCTCCTTTCAGCAAAGAGGCACAGAGCCAACAGGAAGAAAAACGCTGCCCCTACCTCAACCAGTTTGCTAACTGTTAGGACAGCTTCCTAGGGAGGAAGAAGATGGCTTAGTGAACCTCCTCGATGAAACTAAACCCATATACTCATTTTCAGAAAAAGACACTTATGCTTCCATATGCTTTTTTTGTGTCCTCAAACTGCTGTGTAGTATAGCAATCCATTGCTAAGCAGTTGCTATATTCCTACACAGAAGTGGCTGTATTTAGCTATTTACCCATGAATGAGCAGTCACTTGGGATATATATAACTGTAAAAAAGGAGAGGATCTGATTATCTATGTAAGATTTTTCAGTCCTTCAGGATGAACAACAGACAAAGATAGTATTTTTTCTCATAGTTTTATACCTTACTAAAACAAAACAGATAAATCATGATATCATACATTTCCACGTCTTCCTTGTCCTTCCCCCTGAAAGCAAGTGCACACATTTTTACAATGGGCATAGGGAGCCATCTGTCCAAGTAAAAAGCAAGAAAATTAGTAGCAGAATGGATTCTTACTTGATGCTGTGATGCAATTCATGTTAAAGTCATAAGGTCGTCCTTAAAAGAGTCCAGAAATAATAAATTCAACAGGTAATTAGTATTTGAAGCTTGGCTTCTTTCCTTCTCATAATCTTTTAGAGATCCTTGCTTTTAAATTTACTGACAGAACGACTGGCTGCTAATACAGACACCAATACATTATGTTTGCTAATGTTTCCAGATACTATATACCAATACATTTTGTTAAATTTGAGAAGTCTGTAAAACATTGTTTTTAATGTCACTCTCTTCAGTTTCCCCTGCACGCTCCCTTCCCCGAGCCGTAATAATCAGAGTGGATTGAGAGCTGTCGCGTAGAGACAGTCTCCCTCAGTACCTGCTCTGCATACTAATGAAGTATTTCCAGTCTGCAGGCTGGGACATGGATTCAGTCTTTCAAGTCAGCCCAGAGCTGAAAATGAAAAGCTATAAACCTCACTCAGCAGAATGCAAAACATAAGGTTGCTGGGATATTGTATTGTGCAAGTTACATTCATGAATACAGTGAAAAGGACTAATAGAATTTGCTGTGATAGGAAATGCAACACATCAGGGGGATTTCACAGAGTACGGGTCTGAATTCCAGACACTTATTTGCTTTCATGTCATCTGCAAAATTTGTCATTTGATTGTTCACCTATTTTTTTTAGATAACTGCTCAATATATTGCACTCAATAGTAGATGATAGTACTGGACCTTGTGGCACCCCACAATTAACCTTTTGTCATGTGGAAAATCTGACAGCTCTGCCTTTTAATCAATGTCTAATTCATGTGAGTATTACCACATAACTGTGACTTTGGCAAATTTAATAGCTTTTTCTGAAGCTTTGCCTGTGAGATTGATGATTTAGTGAAGATGCATCTCCTTAGTACTCCTATAGTACTCCACAATACTTGGAGAAAAAGAGGGCTGATGGGAAGATTGACAGTGTAAGGCAACTTGGTGTATCCTGAGAGATTTCTGTACAAAGAAGCTCAGACACAGCTGCTGAAAGGCAAGGATGGAGGTTCAGATGAGCAGAGTAAGAATGCAGCCACGCAGAGGTAAGGCACTACCCCCAAATTCTGTTATCCACAAGCGAGTCTGTTTCACTCTTTATAACCTCAGAAAGTGGTGACAGGTCTTGGTTGTTTGGTCTAGAAGAATAAGCTCAGTCTGCTCTGTTTTGCAAGCAGAAGATGACTTTTTTTTTTTTTTTGCTTTTGGCAAGGAATGTGAAAGCTCTGTTAATGGGAATATTTACCTCAGATTCAGAAGAAATACATTACTTTTGTTGACAAAACAGAGCTAGGGTAGAACCCTCCTCCTGTCTCTGCTGGAAAAGGTGCTGTGGATTTCACAGCTTCTAGGAGCTCTTCTAAGGGTGAATCTAGCAAGCGGACTGCTTTGGAACCATGGATCCCTCTGGATAAGCTTATTCTGATGATGCTTGACTCCTAATGGACAGAATTGGATGTACCACAGATTCTCTTCTTTAAAGTTAAAACTCCTTGTGAGAATGAGCACATTTCACTTTGAAACTGATGTGGTAAAGAAGCTCTGACTGGTGGACAAAAGAGCATGGCTGCCAGAATAGAGAACCAGTAAAAGTAAGTGGTAGACTATAGTGTACCGACTGCAGAATGTTCTCTGTGTTTGCATTCGCCTCCAAAGCAACATTTAAGGATTGCTCTGTTGTTTGGATTGGAGACTCCTCACCAATCATGATTTCTGGAGCAGGCTAAGAGGGCACCTCTGCCAAAGTATATTTGGTTGACATTTGATCAGGTCCTTCATTTGATGATGGAAAATGCACCCAGTCCAAGCTCCAGGTGCATATTTTATACTTTAAAGATCATATCAAAACTCTTTTATATAAAATTAACAAAATAATATAACCCAGGTATTCTGTCATGGATGTAACTTGGTCGTATGCCTACATTACATCCTAGAAACTGTTCCAAGACTACACCCCATCTGAGATACCAGGTGGTCTCTATCATGGAAAGAATCTGAAACTGTGCAAAAGAAAGTCCTATTTTGACAGAGATTCTTAGAGTAGTTAGTAAATATCTCAGAAGGTGTGGACTACTGTGCAGTAAAGATAGTCTCTAATGGGTATGTTCTCTAGATAACTGAGGCACCTGCAGACATGGACAACAAAGAAAAGATACAACCATTGCCAAGCATTTAATGATAGCCTAAGGACTCCTGAAAATCTGAAGGATAACAACTTGAAAGGCAATGGTCACAGCCGACCAAGAACATGATGTACTTTCTTGTCTTACTGAGATCTAGATGGAAATGATCCAAAGGGCTAGAGACCTAAATCCATCCCAAATGTTGAAAAGATTGATTGCTGTCTCCAAGCAAAGCATGTAGAATTTCCTTTTCCTGAGGTACGTGTCCAAATAGCCAAGACCAAAAACCACAAAGTAGTGTGAGTGCCTGCATGAAATTGAACCTCTTCCTCCTGATAATATCTTCTATAATTTACACTTTCCCATGGCCATGTCATATCCTTCAACAGTTTTTTTCATGAGCAAGATACCTGGAACAGAAGGGAATACAGCTTAGAGATTTTGGTTATGTTGCTAGTAAAAATCACCACTCTTTTGAACCCAATGATCCAAAGAAAAGGCAAGATAAAGAATTATTGTAAGTAGAGAAAGAAAAGCATCTCCACTTTGGCTTTAGATCTCTCAGCCATATTCATGACTGATATTGGTTTTAATTTTGTATTTCAGGTACCATTTTGATTTCTTTTTGAAAAAACTATTGAAGTCATAATGGCTTGATAATTTGGATTTATTTTTGAAGGACAAAGACATGTTTTCTGCATTCTTCTTTGATGAAGACTCAGATTTTTCTGATCATTGTAAGTAGCTAATTCTTAAAAAAGGATTACCACTGGTGTCACTTACAGCACTGCAAAGAGTTCTTGCAAGAGCAGAGTTTTATTCCAGCCCTGGAAACTGCCTGTGAACTCTGTGGCTTTCAGCTCTTCCAAAACCTTGTCTGCCTTGGGCTGATGAGACCTC
This sequence comes from Oreortyx pictus, assembly GCA_036925125.1. NCBI lineage: Eukaryota > Metazoa > Chordata > Aves > Galliformes > Odontophoridae > Oreortyx > Oreortyx pictus. Next base: position 38,754,770 of record JAUPFR010000006.1, read on the forward strand.
AGTGAGTCCGGTTTCTCAGATGACCAGAAAAGGAATTCCAGTCTCTCTATTTGAGTTCCTATACTAGCCCAGCCTCTGAGATATGAGTCAATAATTTCTCCTCAGGGAAACCATCATGCCTAAAGACCGTTAGCAGGACAAAATATCAAAGGAACCTTGAGGAAATGTTTGGACACCTCCTCAGCCTTCCTTGAACAATTCCAGATACTTCTGAACCCAAAAGCCAGCCATGAACAACACAGCATCTGTGTCTGGCCATAACTGCTCAATAACTGGCAGCCACAAGTACTGAGAGAGCCAAAGAATAAACCTTTCCTCCAAACATGTTCAATTGTTTGGACATTGTCTCTAGGGGCCGATGACACTTCTCTCAGTTTTAGACTTGTAGTCTTGCAGCCAAAACCACAGCAAGTCAGGGTAGGATGTAGGAAATAAATCAGATGCCACCCTTTTCTGGAAATTATTTTTCTGCAGCTATTTGGCAACATTCTTAGGTTTGTAGACCGGAAGATTGTCCGACCGAACAACTCAAGAAACAGAGAAAGGAACAAGTTTCATCGTAAGAGTTGCTATGCCTTCCTGTCCCTCTTCTCCCACCCAGTTTAACATCTATTGTCTCTCCTTTAGGCTTATTGTGTTGTCTCTGAAAAGCCTACACAAGTGATTGAGTGAGGACACGGCACTGGGTGATATCTGTTCAACCACATTTAGTTGAATCTTTAACACCTGGAATATGAACTTAAGATTCCTACTATTTTCTTCCCCAAAGTAGTGGTGCTCCTAGCTTTCCAACACATTGTTTTCTGGGCTTCTCTATCTTTCTTCTGTTTGTTTGGTGTCTTATGGTTCGATGCAGGCAGCCACAACGATCCCTAGTTTGCACAACACTTCTGTGGGCTAGTGACCAGAAAAGTGGCACTTTAAACAAAGCAAAACTGGGAGAAGTCTTTTTGTGTCTAAAAAGAATGCTAGATCTGACACTTGAGAACAATTAATCATGTGCTGTTACACACATGAAAGTTACACTCATCCTGTATGCTATTTTTTCTTTTCTGTATGTCTTCCTTTTTTTCACTTCCAAGGGCTGCTCCAAAACTAATGCATTCTGCTTTATTATACTGGCCTACAACAGAGAGGTTGACTCTTCCCACCAGCACTGTTACATGTTGTTGCCGTGTGACAGATGGCAGCTGAGGGGTAGTCTGACAAAAATAATCTCTTTAAAATACATTTCATATGCTACCTTTAAATTTTTCTTTCAAAATAACTTACATTTCAGGCATTTCTTTCCTCCATCAGAGAGGAAGAGGTTGGTTCTAAATGCCGACTTCTAGTGCAGCTTTTAAAAACTGAAGCCCTAATAAACTCAGTGCTCTCACTGGCTGAAGTTTGTAAATTCAGAATTCTTCCCGGCATTGTTTGTAGGTAGGTACTACATCTATGCAAGTACTTAAAACATCACAGTAACTTCTTCCAGATTTTTAAAAGTAGTCTGAGTATTTCATTAGCATCTCAGCTCCTTCAGGAGTTCTGTAAAAGCGTGAAAATGGAGAGAATATGTATTTTTTTTTCTTTAGAATTCCTCATCTTAAATTGTTTCCTATACCTTACTTGCTGCATTTGGGCAGTATTTTCCTTTTTCTGGAGGTTAAAACACTAATTTGTCTTAAATTAATATGTGTACAACTTAATGCACTCCTTTATTATTTGTCAGGTTCATGGTTTTATTATTACAGTCCCTTTCCAAGTAGGGAACGCTTTTATACTTTGCCTCATATTTAACAGCAAAAAAGTATAAATACCTGTCATAATAATTTAATAACAACATAAGATGATAAATATTAATGTTGCAGCACAATGTGTCTTAGAAATGGCTCTCTGTGAGACAGCGTGATGATGATTGTAAATTTCAACTGCCCTGTAATTTAAATGCATCTAAACTCTCAAACGCACAAAAGAACACAGCAGTGCTATAGAACAGGTCAGAAAGTGATGAAGGATATCCAACCTAGTTCAAACTTCAGAGAGAATACAGTCAGCCAGCTGGAAACTAATTACAAAGCTATAGTTAGCACCTCACTTCTTAGGAAAGATGATATAGACTTGAATAAAATCAAACAGCAAAGAACTCAGGTTTATACTTCATCAATAAAGCAGTGTTCTGAATCACAGTTCTAGCATCAGGATCACGCTTCAGTTCAGTCCTGGATCTAAGAAGGACACTGCAAGCAACAGGGTCCAGAAGAACATTCACACTTTCCTACTTTCAGAAGCCCCTCCCTACCGCCTTTCAACAATACAAAGGTATTTCATGACTCAAAACCTAGGGTTTTACAGAAAGATATCAAGGAAGTCTGTAATGCTTTCAGCTCCCATTATGTCAGGGGATTTGTTAGGTGATATGAACTTAATCCTAAAATGGACTACTCTACAAAGTACGGGGAAAGGCATCCTTACTTACCCCCATCCTCCTCAAAAGATAACCCTTGCAGATTTGACCAGTATAAATGTTTTCCTTCTGACCTGAAGTCGGGGTAATAAACCTGAAATCCCAACAGAGCTGTAGCCAATCTGATTAAAGAAAGATGGCAGAGTGAAAAACATCACCAAAGAGAAACTATGCTGCCAAAAAGGAGAGAACAAGTAAAATCTTTTCTTCTACCCATCTTTCCAATTAATGGCAACTTCAAAGGATGTGATCCATTAAGTGAATGATGAACGTAAATGCAACAATTACTGCACAAAGCTCATGACCCAGTAAAGGGTGAAGAACCTAATCCGAGCCAGGATGGGCTGGCCCATCTTCTCTGTTTGTACTTATCAGCTACAGAATCCCTTGCATGCCATGCCAAAACACGTCCTTGAAAGATGTGTCCTTTCAGAGGCATACCTAGCACCAGCAGGACAGAAATCAAGACAGTACATTATACAGTCTTTCCCTGTAGATGTGTCATAATATCTTGTTACCAACTTTTCTGGCTTCAGGCTTTCCACTTTCTAGTATTACAGCAAACAAAACACATGGCACTTGCTGATGCAGTGACACATGCAGAGCAAATCTCCCTTTAGTGCTCTTCTAAGAATGACGGCATGCCACATGCCAAAAACCTCACTCACAGCCCTTACTTTCCAGCTTCACAATTAGCCTTAGCCTGCCATCAACATATCAAGCTTCACCCTGTAAGTCATTCAGATTCCTTGCACCCATTGCTGTCGAGAAGACAACCCTAGAAGTTCTTTTTTTTCTTTAATGGTTAGAGAATTTACCTTTCTGTCTAAATATTTTGATTAATTCGTACCCATTTCACTTTGTATTTTAACTTTAATTGTTTTTCTCTCTCCTTGCAATTTATGCCCAAGTGTATTTCTAGAAAGTAATCATATCCTCCCTGAATCTTCATCTTGGTTAGCCAAAAGAATTCACATTCTTTTAATCCCCATTTCAAATCTTTTTCTTACCAATGCTTTAATGATTTTTCAAGACATCTTCTGCGTTTGTTCAAGTTTAAATACATATTTTTTCCTGTATAGGTGGTCAGACTGTTATCAGTAAGCCAAATGAGATCTTAGAAGTGTTTTGTCCCAGTAATATTAACATTTTCCAATAAATACAGAAATGTGTTTTTGAATACAAGATGGTTTTCTTCATAGCAGAGAAATGCTACTAGTGAATGTAGCTTAATACTAATAGAAATGCTACACAGATGCAGACCAAAGATTATTTTTTCAAAAATATCATAAACTCCCTACATATTTACAACCACTCTTTCAAAACACCCTATTGTGTTCAGTGTTCATTGTGCTTCCTCATGGGTTGGTGCTGGGTTTGGCCCTGTTCAACATCTTCATCAGTGACCTTGATGAGGGGATAGAGTCCACCCTCAGCAAGTTTGCTGATGATTCGAAGCTGGGAGGAATGGATGACACACCAGAAAACCTGTGCTGCCATTCAGTGAGTCCTGGACAGGCTGGAGAGTTGGGGATAAAGGAACCAGATTATGTTTAACCAAGTGTAGAGTCTTGCACCTGGGGAAGTAGAACCACATGCACCGGTACAGTCTGGAGGATGACCTGCTGGAGAGGAGCTCCGAGAAGAGGGCCTGGGTGTCCTGGTGGGTGACAGGTTGGCCATGAGCCAGCAGTGTGCCCTGGTGGCCAAAAAGGCCAATGGCATCCTGGGGTGCATTAAAAAGAGCGTGGCCAGCAGGTCGAGGGATGTGATCCTCCCTCTCTGCTCTGCCCTGGTGAGGCCTCACCTGGACTACTGTGTCCAGTTTCTGGACTCCCTGGTACAAAAAAGACAGGGATCTCCTGGAAAGAGTCCAGTGGAGGGCTACAAAGATGATAAAGGGTGTGGAGCACCTCTCTTATGAGGAAATGCTGAGAGACCTGGGTCTCTTCAGCCTTGAAAAAAGAAGGCTCAGAGGGGATCTGACCCACGTCCATAAATATCTAAGGGGCGGGAGGGAAAGGGATGAGGCTGGACTCTTCTCAGCAGTGTGTGGCAACAGGATGAGGGGAAATGGCCACAAAGTGAAGCATAGGAAGTTCTGCACAAATGTGCATGGGAACTTCTTCACAGTGACGGAGCACTGGCACAGGTTGCACAGAGAGGTGGTGGAGTCTCCTTCTCTGGGGACATTCCAGACCCACCTGGACGCCTACCTGTGCAACCTGGGCTAGGGAGCTGCTTTGGCAGGGGGTTGGACTCCATGATCTCTGGAGGTCCCTTCCAACTCCTACAGCTCTGTGACTCAGACTTTTTTTTTTTTTTTTTTTTAATTCAGCTCTTGTCCTCTCCCTCTTAAAAAATTTCTTCCACAACAACTTTCAAATGTGACTTATATCTAGGTATATCAAGCCATTGAATTACCTTTTATAGGAAGTGCATCACATTATCAAAGAAAGAGGTGAGGTTTGTCTGACACGATCTCACATTTTATCCCATTTTTTATCCCATTTTCCATTTATCTTCATTTACATGACTTCGACTACTCTATCCTTTCAAATCCCTGAAGCCTTGAACACTACCAAAGCCAAAGGGCAATCCTGTAGTTCTTCCCTCTCTACTTAGGAGCAGGAACAATTTTCGATACCTGCAAATCATGCAGTACCATTCCAGAATTGAAAGATTAATTGAAAATCCTCTCCAGTTCCTTCTGGCACATATTACGGCTTTTCTGTTTCCTCCGATTAAGAAGTCTATGTTGTTTGTTTGGCTTTTTGTATTCTTCCACATTGGTGACAGTCATTTCTATTAACCTGTCACTCCCATTGTGTACACTACCGTTGCCCTTTGCATGTCATCACCCTTATTTCCATCTAATTTTGCAAATCAAGAAGTCCACGCTTCTTCCTTAAGAATCTCTTTTCATCCATAAAATTGTATATAGAAACAGAAGCATGTACAGATGCACTGTTTTACTACATTTGCTTAGTTATGCTTAGTTATAATGTTATAAAGTTATAATACTGCTTAGTTAAGATGTTCTCTCTATCTGCCTTCTCAGCATACAGATATGTGAAATAAATCAGTTCTCACAGTTCTTCCATCATAGTTTTCAACGAGCCATATACAAGATTCACAGAAATGACATCTTCACACCCATTCTAGCATCTCCAGATTTCCATCAAGCTCTGCTCCGCTGACACAGCATGCTTGGACAAACATGGTAAGTAATCAATCCACTAATTAGTTAAACATGGCAGCCTTTCAGATTTGTCCCAGGTTATCTACAACAGGACAAAGAAGAGTTGAGTCTAAATAATTATTTTGGAAATTGAAACTATCTGTAACAGAGGTTTTTTTCTTTCACAATGTATTTAAAGCACTGGGTAGCTTTCTCAGAGAGATCTGATGAGGATTTCCTTTTCCTGTTTGACTCTTTCTCATTCCTCTTCAGTCTCACTGCTCTCATCAAAGGATCACAGATGCTGCAGAGACGAGCATTCACAAGCTGGTAGACACCAGCAGTGGCTTTTTTTGTGCATATTCATTAGAATGAGTTTAAAATCGCATGATCACGTAATATTTCTGTGGTACTAATCCACTTATTCAGAAAGCTAATAATTTTTACCCTCTTCTGCACCTTCTCCATTTTCTACATAGCCTCCAACATCTAAGAACATATAACTGAACCATTTCATAATGCACAGATAAAACAGTTTGAGTCAAGTTTGGCCAGGAAACCTACATTCTGTTATTCCCTTTCTTGAAAGCGTGCCTTAGAACTTTAAAATTCTTTTAAGATACTTTTATATGTAAACGCATTTTTCCATAAATTCAGTAGGTCAGAAAAGACTTTTAAATCTTTAGCTGGATATCTGGCATATAGCAGTCTATTAAATTCCACTCTATACTAAGGCTGCTAACTTATTTTTCACTACAGTATATCCAAAAAAACCGTCCTGTTTTGATTTGAAGGTTATTCGTATTCCTTCAGAGAAACTCTCAAACCTTCATCTTGGGTGATGAAGAAACTCCATCTTCCTCTGTAGTTTATTCCCTCACTGTTAAAAAAATTGAGTTTTGTTTCTGAAGTGAATTTATCTGGACTCAAGTTCCAGCCTAAAACGATGCTGTGCCTATCTTCCCTAAAATGAACAGCCTTTTATTACGTGGTATTTTCCCCTTTGGAAGTAATTACGTATTGTAATCAAATTACCTCTGAGTTATTTCTTTTATTTTTGATGAAGACTAGGCCTTGAAACGCTGCTCTGTGCTTATGTCTGTGACTGTATCCACTCAAAGTGCCCACTGTTCTTTTTAAAACACAGAGCCTAGAAACACTTTCAAGATGCCAGTGCCAATTCCGTCCCCAAAATTTGAAGTCCATTTCCCATTCAAGTGACACATTTTTGTCAAATCGTTATCCTGGAACTCTTGTTGAATCGTTTGGTCACTGTGACCTTGAAATCTTTTCAGAATCATGGCTTTCCAGGAAACAATTCCTTTTCCAACCAAGCAACTGGCAATATCTTCTTTGTCTACAAAGGTATGAACTGCTGTTGGTAGTGTTAAAACTATAGGCACTGTTTAATCAAACAGCCCACAAGATCCTACAAGAATACCCTGACTTCGCTCAATAATTACTATTTCTGCCATCCTTATGTGATCCATATTTATTCCCATTAATTTATGAAAACAGTGAAGAAAGTGTTGAATGTCGTTGGAGTTCCACTAGCCTATTGGTAGCACCAGTATCAATCCTATGCAAATAAACTCTAATTATGATGACTCTCTATTGACAACTATTTTTGAGTTCTAAGCTGCCAAACCAGAAGACCGTGTGCTTTGCTGACACTGCACAGGATTAATTCTCAAATTAGAATGTTTTATAGCATCAATTCAAATGCCCTATCAGAATCTGTATACATTGTCTATGAATTGGTAAACATATAACTGTAAATCCTATATCTCTGACTGTACTGACTTTCTGTAAATGTACTTTGACTGGCATCAGTTACATTTCCATTCTTTCATTCTTCTTTAATAAATTCTTAGTAAATTCCCATTATTTTGGCATGAATTGATACCAGCCTAACAGACCTATAATGACTTAGGTCAGTCTGCTTACCTTATAGAATTACCTTATTACTCTTCCAGTTTCATGGAATAACTAATTAAATAAGAATACAAATTACATCAAAAGGATCTATGCTGATCTCCAGAATCACAGAATGGTTTAGTAGTTTAGTGTGAAAGGGACCTCTGGAGTTCATCTGGTCCCTGCTCAAGGGGGAGCAGACCCTGTAATAATAGGGTACTAATCCTAAAATTAACCATACATGACACCATCAGATTGAGACTGCACTAACAGAATCACTGTTCACAGTGGTGGACTGTAACAAAGGCTAGAGGGTAGAGGTAAGGAATATGCACTTTGCTGCTAGATTTCAAGTATATTTTATGATAACAAAAGTACTCTGAGACTCAGGTGTAATTTCCCCTCCTCTGTTTCCCCTCTTAGCAATGGGAAGTCTTTTCAAGGCACAAGGGAAAAGGTCTTATGAGAATAGTCTCTGCTGCCATAGCACTCGAGAAGAGTAGTGCCTAGAAAAATCTCAATCCATGTTGGAGTCTGCTCAGAGAGTTTTTGGAAATACACTGTTCTTACTCCATTTAGGGAGGAGATCCATACAGGGAAAGAAGATCAGCAAAGATGCTGATTTCTTCTGAGAATGCTCAGTGCACTTGGCTGCCAAACTCTGACGAGCCATTCCAGCAGATTTTAAAATGGGACTTTCAGAGATTAACTGTTCAAACAAATTGATCCGAGTTAGCACAGAGGTGTACTAGGCGTGCTGAACAGAACTGCATATACTTTGTAAAACTGATACCTTACCAGTTTTAAATATCTATCTGCTATGTTTCTGCTCCCAAATTCTACTACTGCGACAAATTGTAACATAACTTCTTCTCAAATTTGTCACACAGAAAAGCTGTAAGTGTTGAGAGAGGGAAGAAAGGTAAGCTTAGAGCCTACTTGCCAGATTTCTTAATTTCCTTAATTTGACCAAAATCTGTCCTCTGTATTAACTATCACAGATGTTGGCTAAATAACATTTGTAATTACAAAAAAAAAAGTATATTAAAAGGGAATACTTTTCCCCTGTGTGATTCTGGTTCGTAATTAGAACAGCCATTTTGTCACTGTGCCTGTAACCATAGACTTGCATGTTTACACACTTTCTGTCCCTCAAAAATGCTATGTAATAGCTTTTGTAAATACAGTCTTTGTAGAGCAAAACCAGTAAAGTTGCGTTCTGATGACAGTTCCATTTGGGCTCAACACAAATTTGAATGCCTGTGTTATTTCTGATGAAAGTACAGCGACCTTCTAGATCTGAATTCTTTTTACAAAAAGGTGACGCACTACTGCTTGGATGCTGTAAAATGGATTGGATTATCAGATGTGTTTAGATCACTTTATGCAAGCCATCCTCATGGTGTAAATCAAACTCAGGAAGCAGATTTCGAATGAAGTTCCTCTGAATGCTGTTGGGAAGGACGGAACTTCAATCCTCTTCCTTTAACACGAGACTGATTGGTGCAGGAGAATATTCAAACTTCTGAAGCGTGCCATAGGACAGTGTTTGTTGCTACATAAATTCTCAATTATGTTTTTGAAGTATGTTGAACATTTACCACACAAAAATCTTGCGACTTTTAATGTAAATAGATCCAATCTCTGTATTTCCACAATTATAACAAACATAAAGAACCATTTCATGCTTTTCTTTCAAACTGGAGGACAATATCTAATCCAAACTGGACACAGTATTCTTTGCTTTTATTTTCAGACATAAAATCAATAGCATTCAGCAGGAACTCATTTTTCTCTATGGCTACTTGTATCCATTATTGGATCATTTCTCATGTGCAACAAACCATATGCTTTAATGTCAAAGCTGATTCTTTCAGTTGTTCCTTTAATTTTTTTTTCTTCTGTCTCCTCACTTGCAGTATCTAATTTGAAACCACAAATTTAAATCTGTCTGAATTCAGGGCAAAGGTCTTCAATCACTTCTAAATTGCTCATTTTGTGCTACACCGAGGCTGTGATGTTTTAAGAAGAAAAGAAAGTTGCAACTTGCTATCAAGTTCAAGTCTTTGCCTTCATTTCTTTATTTTCTTCCTTTTTTCTCAAGGTGCAGTTGCCAATTGATCTGTCATATTGTGGTTTGCAAAGATGAACTGAGAATGCTCTGAAAGGAGCTTGCTGCTGAAGAGCTGCTGGAAGACCTGGAGTAGGGAATTACATTTTCATTGTGGCTAACTTTCAATGACACTGAAGATGTCTCACTCAGAAGATCATCAAACCCATGTTTTCTCTACCTCTTCAGCAGACAAAGCTTCATTCATTTGATGTGGAGAAGCTGAAAAAACTAATTTTCTTCTTGAAATAAGTGTGAATTCTTTTTATCTAATGATTTAACAACTCCTGACAACGCTTACATTTCACTTCAGAAAAATTAGCTGTTTACCTATCTTCAGTTTTTCACTAAGTCTTTTAGTACTCCCTTTCTCAATCCAGGCTAATATAGAAGGAAGTTATGTAATAGCTTCTTCAAAATGACCTATTAGTCGTGTTAATAAAAAAACTTTCACTTTTACTATAAATAGCATTAAAAAAAAATCTCGAATTTAACACTGCAAAGAATGAAAATGTAATGTGCTGTCCATGGTCTCCAATGCTTTATTTCCCATTAATTTCTAGCAGATCAAATCCAGCCCTGGATTATGTGATTCTCTTATGTATTCCCTCCTTCACAGCACCTATCATCTAGTTCCATTTCTGTTCTGCCATGACTGAGAATATTCCCTCCCGTGCTTCCAGTTCTGTAAGTATGATAACGCCTAGTACGAAGAAAAAGCATTTTGTTCTTTTGAAATACATATATGTATAAAACAAAGATTCTATGTACACACCCAAAAAAGGAGATGGGAATAAAAGTGAACGGAGACATAACTTCAGGAAGAGTATTTTATTTGCAAATTTATTTGCTACAAAGGAAATTTGTATCTTTTCTAGTCACTGGGGCTCTGGAAGTAGTAGTATATTAAAGATCAATCTTAGCTGTGTCGTGCCATCATCATGCTACAGGGCTGTAGGAATAATGAAACGCAGAATCACAGAACCACACACATTACAGAGGTTGGAAGGGACCTCAAGAGATCATCAAGTCCAACCCCCAGTGCTCTGAATTTTCAGTTTTGAAGTAGAGCAGTCTAAGGCCTTGTGATCTCCTTTGGTGAGAAGATGCTTTACAATGAACTTGCAATTTCTCCATGTACCACAGCTATGACTTTCAGAAGTTTGTTAAAGTAGAGCTAAGAATTTCTTACTACATTAGAAGTCAATTTAAAGCTCTTGATGCAGTATTGTTATAAGCTTGTGAAGGAAAGACATGAAGGAAAGGGTAAATGAAGATGGATTAGATGATGGTGACTATTACAGTGAAGACGTGGAGCTTGATTTTGGTCTAAATATCCACTACTGGTAAGCCTAACAGCTTCTGCCCCTGACTGCATGGTATTTCACAGACACACAGAAAGCCCTCCCAACATTTGATTTGTACAAATCAAAATTCCTGTTTCCTTCCACAATTTTATTGAAGTGTGTATTGGCAAAAAATGGTTGCTTTCACCGTTGCCTGAAGCATTTGATACATCCACAACAATAAGGCAGCCAATGTTGCAGAAAGGCACAATTCAGGCACAGACTGACATAAGATGCCACTGAAAAGGACATCAAAAGCTCAGCTCATTTACCTGCTGTCCTACTGCTGTTCAGAAGTATCAAGAATCTGAGCACAGGTAATCTGAACATAAAGAACTCCAGTAATAGAGATGTGACATCACATCTTGGCAACACCTTTCTGTGCTTCATTATTCCTACTTTAAGAAAACTCCAAATTTCTAATCTGAATTTATCTTTCTGCATTTTAAAATCATTTTTTGTCCTATTCATGCTAACCTGGAGAAAAAAAATATTCCTTTTCTTTGTGAGGTAGCCCAGAAGACATGCATGAAGGCATGCTTCTTCTCAGACTTTTTTTTCCTAAACAACACCAGTTCCTTAAACTTTCCTCGTAAATCATGGTTTAGGCTCTGATCACTCTCACTGTTCTCCTTTGGACTCTCTAGAGTTAACCCACTTCCTCTGCAAATTATAAAGCTAAATGCTAACTACAATAACCCAGGTGAGGCCTTAATGATGTTGAGTCCTGTTATTTCCCGTGGTTTACAAGCTACATTTCTGATTTAGCACTGAAAGATGTCCAACTCTATCCCCCTAATCCTCTTCTCAGGGACTGGCCATTTCTTCCCGATTGCAAGCTGTTAAAGCTGCTTATTCCCTCCTAAATATGAAATTTCACCTTTCTCCATTTCAAATCTCATCCAATTGTCTAGATTGCTCCTCTGACTGGCCAAGATCATTTAGAATTTGAATGCTATAGTCCAGCTTGTTGTGACCAGCCTACTGCCATCTCTAGACAGAATAATTGTGACCAGTCTACTGCCATCTCTAGATAGAACAAACACATTCTGCATCCCATACTCAACTGAAAATTCCAAACAGTACAGGACACAGGAGAGACACTTGTACAATGTAGCTGATGTATCTCTCCTGTTTCACACTGTTCATTACTTGTGCTATTTAGTTACAGCTATTGCTAACTACTGTTCTTGCTAACTACTGTTCAGGTATGCTTTCCAAATAATTCTGCACTCGTCTTACAGTCATGATGTTCACACAGTCTTACTGCTTTGCTTATAAGAAATGTGGTATTAAGTTATGACAGGTAAAGATTGTTGAAGATCTTGTTAAAGTCAAGATACTTAGCATTATTTTTCTCCTATTCTCAGTCCTGCTGGCTCAAACCAGAAGGAAAACAAACTGGCTTGACATGGGCTGCTCTCAACATATCCATTTTGTCTGTTAGCCATTTCTTTCCTGTCTTCCAGATGTTTACATATAACTTATGTGATTATTTGTTTATTATTTGTTCCAGTATTTATTTAATTATCTATTTATTTTAGGAACTGAAGTTAAATTGACTGACATTAAATTCCCCAGCTCTTTCTTTTCATCTTTTGCACACTAAATTTGTCCTTTTTCAATCTCTTACACTCTTAGAGGAAATCTGAGCTATCAAAGATGCCTGCTGAAAGGTTCAACCAGTTCTCTAACTAAGCTGGAGCCCATTTTATACAGGCTCTAAGATCGTACCTTTTTGTTTTTCATAATAATTGCATTATTCACATGACTCCAGTAAACTTTACTAGAGAATACTGAAACAAAAAGGCTTATTATTATTTTATTTTTATTTTATTTATTTTTTATTATATTTTTATTATATTATTTTATTTTAACTATTATTATTATTTTGGTCTATGACATCTTACATTACTAGTTTTCCCTCCCAACTGAGTATTGAATAGTTGCTCAATCTTTCTCTAATTTATTATAGAACTGAAGTAGAAACCAAACAGTCACAGAATAAAATGTTCTTTAAAAAAAAAAAAATCTTTTAAGCTGGTCATTTATAAGATGTCTTGTTCATCTTTATTAAAACTTCTTCAGTGCCTCGTTTTTGATTTCTGTCCCCAAATACTTACACATTCCCTTATACTAATCCTAGTCATCTCATATAATTTTCATTTCCTGTGTGAGTCTTTCACGTGCTTGAAGTCAATGTATATAATTTAGTCAGATGACTTCTTGCTATACTTGCTATTCTTTCCTTGCTTTTGGATCATTACATTTTAAGCAGCTTCTTTTTCATCAGGAAATGCTTTATTCCTTCAGAGTTTGCTCCCATGAAATGAGATCTTCCAGTATCCTTTCTTGAAATCCTCTTTTTCAGTTTTGGTATTTTCCCCTCCTTTCCTTCAAAAGGATTGTTGGTAATTTCGTTTCATGTCCACACAAATTCTCTCCCACTATCACATTCTCATCAACATCATTTTTGACATAAGGTTGCTGCAGATTGTATTCTAACCTCCCTTGTTTCTTCTCTACTTTCTGTACCAAAGTGTCCATCAAAACAAAATAACAGAATCCCAGAATGGCTGAGGCTGTCAGGGACCTCTGGGTCCACCTGCTCCAAGCCCTGCTCGAGCAGAGATACCCAAAGAAAGCTGTTCAGCACCACATCCAGGCGGCTCTTGAAGATCTCCAAGGAGGAGAATCAACAAGAATTCAGGGCCAAAATGTTCAGGTTGAACCTGAATTTCCAGTGCATGGCTTCATCCTCTCTGCATCACACATCAGACACTTCAGACTCTCTGTGACCTGGTACTCTTTTCCAGACGAAGTCTTCGTATATTTTTTGGACTCTTTTATTATTATTATTATTGTTGTTGTTGTTGTTGTTGTTGTTTCTTTATTTATTTGTTTGTTTTTGAAGTTGTGACTTCATTAGAAAACTCCTCCTGATCTCACTTTTGGAACAAGCTACCATATCTACCCATAGACTCATGTTTTACTCACATGAGCCATTCTAACAAGCTATTACTAAACTACTTGAGCCAGAGTTCCATACTAAAAAGCTCTGTTTCTTTTCATATATTTAATTTCTATATTTGAAGAGATGTTCAACAGGTGGAAGGACACTAGGGCTTTTGAATGCCTGCTTAACTCATTATCAAGGGAGAAATTAACATACATTCTCATGGAACTGTATTTATTCATATTTTTCAATTCAAAAAACAGAACTTTTTCTCATGTGCTTTCACCCCTAGGATTTCTTCTGGTGACCCTGTCTGAGCAGTGTTTTTTGCTGTTATATACTGTGAGATGAAAGAATAGCACGTACAGTTCAATGTCAGTAGCATTTGCTATGTAGAGAAGATAAACGGAAGGATTATATGAACTTAAAACTGTAGTTATTGTCTCTGCTCTACTACCTGTGTGGGTATTTACAAAGAAGAGCGCGTACTTTTCATGTGCATGTATAAGTATGGCTATAATCCTAGAGAGGTAAAGCATTAGTCCAAATTAACAGGCTGAAATACACTCTGAAATTAAAACCTTCTTTTCTAGTGATGACACTACCCCAGTAACGTGAACTTCGGCAATTTGCTACTCTATCCTTTAATTTTTAGTTCACCAGCTGTAAAATGACTGTGATAATAGATTCCTACTTCGTAAGTGGAATGTTTGTCTTGAAAAATATTTATAAAGCCATTAAGATCCTCAGATGACAAGTGTTACAGAAAGCAAAGGAGCATTATTAGCAACGTCTGCTCAGAATGGTGCTTGCATCTTGGTGATAACTTCATCCCTGGAATCACTTGAAGAAGACTTAACAGCTTACAGAAAATGCTGAAATGAGGCAAATTTTCACTCATCTCTGCAAAGCATCTTGCTGCACTGAGAGCTCCAGCACACATCTGTCATCTGGAGGCCAAGCAGGCCTTCCACAATCCCAGGAAATCAATTCCAAAGACTGTAGATTGTCAGTTGCTTGTACACTGGAGGCCGTCCAGGCAGCAGATTAAATTGTATGAGAAAATTGTAGCAGGCTCTAGACTGCATGTAATGGAGACCCTCGGTGACCCTGCTGAGGACTTGGGAAATATGCATTGAAATTACCAACAGCCCCTTTTGTAACACCAAAACTGCTTGCTGAACTTCTCTTACATATCACGCAGGGTCATTCACAACTGAACTATTTCTGAAGAAGAAAAACAAACCATAAAACCTAATCACAATCCTTTCTTTTTGTAGAAAATTCCAGAGCTGCATTATTTGTAAGAAGAAAAAAGAAAAAAAAGCAAAAAGGAAAAAGGAAAAAAAAATAAAGAAAGAAAAAGAAATAAGTTGATACTAGTGAAAGTCTCAGTCTTTTGCAGTGTTTAGTAGTACTACTGCTCCTGAGTCTTTCATCCCTGAGAGATTTCAGCCAAATGCCCAAAATTCTGGCCAAAATGAATACTGATTCAGAAGGCTTTTTTAGAAATGTAGCTGTTTCAGTTTTGTTGTTTTATTCAGACACTGTTGATTACCCTCTGGTTTTTGGTTTCATTGTTCTAGAGTACCCTTGACATTGCCAGAGTTCAAACTGTTAATGTGACCCCTTTCACTGCTGCTCACTTGGGGGTTCAGGCTGTAGTGTGTAACTCTCCTTGTCACAAACAGGAATGTTGCAAGCACACAAAGAACCTAATCCCTTTTGAAAATAAAGCTTTGCTACACCGATGAATAATGAGCTACAGAAAATTCTGTTTATTACTTCTGATCAGTCTCAGGTTTCAAAAACTGGGAGGTTAGTGATACTGAATTCTACTTTCCAGTTCATCAGTACTTAGCTAGGTAGGTAGGTCCCTTCATCTCACCCCTTAATAGTACTATTACTCTTCAGAAAAACTGCATAGCTTAACATATATCTGAGAGTTTGTTTGTTTTAAATAGATTAGAAAAGATTTACAGAGCATTTTAAGCAGATGGAATGAGTATAGTGCTGGGGGGGGGGGGGGTTGGGGGAGCTGTTTTTTGAATAAACCCTCTATGACAGAAAAAAATGTGTTTTTTCCTTTGATAAAAGATCATACAGAATCATATTCCAAGCTTCCCACAACTTAAGACCTTTGTATAGATCTCCAAAGCAGCTTTTAGGGCATAATATTAACCAAGTTCTCCTTCCAGCATGGCTTTATAACCTCGCACATCACGTGATCAGAGAGGGAAACGGTGAACAGGAACTGCCCTTATCTTCCTCACAGTTTTTTTAACTCTGCCACAGACTTCCCATATGACCTTGACTGAGTTTTTCAATCTATTTTCTAATTCCCCATGCGCTATTTTGGGTTTAATAATTCCTTATGTCAGAATTGAGTATAAATTAATTGCTAGAGGTTTTTATGCTAAGACTTCTAAGTAATACACTCTCTCAAAGAAAATTATCTTTCTTCTAAAGCAACGATTACTCTATCGATCATAAATGAACCTTGTTTACTCAACTTTCCGCTGATCAGGGATCTTGATCTGATCTATCTATATTGTTCACCTTTTGTGTCTCTTTACATGGCAGTAATCTTATTCCACTTACGGGTGATACTTTTACACACGTTTTGATAAGCTACAGATTGCTGTTTCTGGGTGATAAGCACTGAAAAATTAGATCTCCTATGTTCTGGAGAGGAAATTGGGAAGAAAGGTATGGAGCAACAATCCTCGCAATCCTCACATACACACACACACACACACACACACACACACACACACACACAAAGAATATCTCTGGGCTGAATGAATGAAGAATGGAATGAAGGCATATGAATATGAAGAGGCGATTTTCAAAGACCGGTTTAGCCACAGGCCTTTTCATGTCAAGTATCTGGTACATCCAAGCCATAAAAAGCAAAGCAGGAATTTCTAGGATCAATTTCACCCCTTTGACTCATCCCCTTCCTTTTTGCTCTCACAAGACAAGCCCAGAGTGTGCAACAGGAAACCAAGCAAAAACAATACAAGAAAAACACATTTTAATTTTAGCCACACAGCTGCCTCTGGGTTCTTTAAATACACTCCCCTCTAAGTGCTTCCATACACCAAGCTATCCAAGTGCTCTAGACAGGCTGAGTCTCAACTGCAAGCTCATTCCACAGCTAATCTCTGTCTGGCATTGTTACAGCAATCAAACCAAGCTGGTCAAATGCCCGACTGGGGCAAACTGGGTCCTTATCCAAGTGCCCTCTACCAGCCTCTGTTATGTAGCTTTAAGTGACAAACTACAGCCTCCATGTTCTCTGGGAAGGACAGATTTTCGGTCGGGGTTTAAAACCAACCTCTTTTTTCCCTATCCTCTCCCCCCTGCACATTAATGCAGAGAGTAAGAATCCAAAAATATCTTTTGAAGTTGTGCCTGAGAGTGATACTGCGTCCTAGTATGATGTGATGGGTGACCTACTCTCCTTGTGCCACAACGCCTGTAGCCTTGCTGTCTGGAAAACCATCTGGGGAATTTAAGGACTACCAGAAGAAAATAGGAAATCTAAAAGCCCAGTCACATACTCAGTTCTTCATCTAGGGTTGTTTTTTCCCTTTGGGTTTTGAAAGTGAAACGTAAGCCACCTCTGAATTCCAGAGGTATTTTACTGCCATCATGTGGAGAATTTTCTACAGAAATGAACAGACATCTTCCCTGATTGGACATCATTTTTTCTGCCCTTGGCAAACTGAAAATTCTAATTCAATCTTACAACTACAAGGGGCTAGCCCTGCAGCCACAAATGCCCAAATGCCATAAACATCTGCAAAATATTCCGCTGTCCTTAGTTACTTTGCTCTTGCCCTGCTGGAGCAAACTATCCATTGGCACAGGAGAGCGGGTCAACAGTGTGACAGCCTGGCTATGCTTGCCATCTCTGGTATTTCATTACAGGTTTCTCTCCGTGGTCTGCATGAACATAGAGGCATTTATTATCAGTGCTATTTCATTCCATGAAGCAGCGGAACAAATGAGAACATTCTTACAGGAGGGCATCACAAATAAAATCACATACAGTATCTTAGAATCAGACATTTGTATTTTTCAGGCATTACTATTCCCACGCTGCAAACCCCCATTTTATCTGATCACTATAACACTTGAGGAATTTGATAAAAATCTTACAACAGTTCCAGAAGGTGGTAATTTTACAGGGCCATATTCATCCCCATTAAAGAACAAGAGTGCCTCAACCCTTCTGCAAACTCCCAGTTTCAGACCAAAACCAGTAACTACAGTCCAATTCAAAACATCAAAACAGAACATTGACAGGTTTGGTTTTACTTTATTTCTTTTTAGTTTTGTATTGTGGTGATTAACATTGCACCTACTACCATAAAAGTCAAAATATAATATTTAGGTAATTTTTCAGTGAATGTTTCAGCAATAGTGACACATTTGTTTTTCTCCTGATAAATCAATAGTCTGTAAGGAAAATACTGTTAGAAAATTGGCAAGGAGTTGCTTAGTTTCCCTAAGACATGCAAATACATGGCCTCGTTTTTAAAAGTGCTTAACCCCCAACAGCACCTTCTGAATTCAGCACAACAGCAGAAATCAGCCTTGCACATGGTTTAGAAATTACTATCTCCTGCCCATTCTGCTATCTCACTTGAAATCAGAACTGTTCCTTAGTTTCTCTGTCCCTGAATGGAGGCTGGCAGAGATACGCAGTAGGCTCAGCGAGGTTCATAAATGATTCTGAACCAAAAGCATGCAAACTTCTGATGAGGTACCAGACCTCAGAAGAGCTGCTACACTTACTAACTACTGAAAGTTGGCCTGAAGATCTGTGAAGTCCTTCAGTCGAGCCACTACCTTCTTCTAGTGTTATAAAAATTCATTCAGATTTGGCTCTGCTATTGATATGACAGTGGAAAAACCAGCACTCAACAGCTTCAGCTTCATCTGCTCCTTCAGATTTGCTTTCTGCACAGACACAAATGGTTTGGTGTTTTGTTCCAGCAGTGTGTGCAGTACAGATTTCTAAGATAAAGGTAAAATGGATCCCCTATCACAAGGGAATATATTTACACTGAGAATCAGGAGCCGGTTCTACATTTGTGTTTCAAACGGCTATAGTAAATTCACACACTTCACAAGCAAAATCCCAATCACTACACTACTAAAGGAACCCACGTGTAACAGCAGCATTCAGCCATCCAACATCAGAGATGTACAGGGAGCTGAGTCACAAAAGCTGAGCTTCCTGAGAAGCACGCGTCCAGTCTATACCCTTTGTTCATCTACCCACACGACGAGGCACAACACATGACTACATCAGTGTTACTGCATCACACAATCCGTTGCTGACTAGATGAAGCTGTAAAAAATCTATTCCCTTAATCCACAGTGGCAAACACCTACACTGAATGGTCATGTTCAAAATGCTCTTCTGCATGAGGAGCATTTGTTATCCTTACACATAAAGTAACGAGTTCTTGCCTTTTCATTTGCTTTTAAAAAAGACACTAAGTTACAGGCCAAAATCCATATAAAAATAATATTCTCAAACACAGTTATGTGCTCTTCTCATCAATTAGGAAATTACTGATTTGACGTAGCCTTAATTCTGTTACATTACGCATTTACATTACCGGATTATCTTTAATTAACTACTGACATCTCAGGCTTTTTTCCACCAAACAATGTGCCGTTCAATGGACAGAGTAAAAGGTACTGGGAATAAATCAAAGCCACAAAGAGAATTTGGCTGTTTTATTTGTTGTCCTTGCTGTATAAATAACGTTTTCAAGTAAGATTTTAGAAATATTTACTGTTATTCTATATCAATTAAATAAAGCTGTTTTTATTCTGAAAAAAAAAAAAAAAAAAAGTCCACCCTCCTTGATGGAACCAGCTTTGACCTTTCCTATCTACTGCAACCCAGAGACCCACGACACCCAGTGGTTATTAGAAATAATGCAGGAGTGCAGAAACTATTAAGAATTTGCAGTTGCTTAGCTTTTCTCTGGTTCACAAAATTAAGATGTGGCTAGAAAAATGAAGACATTGAACAAGTTACAATCCAAGTAAAAGAGTCAGTAAAGATCCTTAACAGGATCAATATTTGTGGCTTACACAACAAAACAACCCAACCCAAAGCAACCATCGCCACTCAAAACACAAACTCCAGTCATTTTTATCTCCAGGCAAACACGACGGCCATTCTACCACGAGGTAAGCAGAACCTCTTTTACGTCAATAGTGTAAATCCCATATATTCCTTCCTCAAAAAATAACAGTATCGTGAGGAGATCTCCCTGCCTCCAATGTGCATCCCACAACAGCTTTGCAGCCTTCCACACAAGTGCTGGAGACACAGAAAAGAGAAAGACTCTGCTGAAGGCTATGAGAGAGCATGCTGCCTTCCAAACTACTTTGAACTGCTGAAATGGTCTGATGCCATCCCAGTTAAAACCAGTCCCAGGGGCTGCTCTTCTTTATAGCTTCCCAAAGGAGAAAGGTAGTACTAAAGCTACCTTTGTTATCCTCCAATACAAATACAGACAGAGGAGAGTAAAGAACATCAAAGGTGCATGTTTTATTCACGGTGCGCTGTCTCTGCTAGGCATCTGTTGGGAAATAACCTTTACTGTGCTTTCCCTTAATTTGGAGGTATTTATGTTAAGGATATAGCTGCAGATGGACACCTTAGGCTGAAAGGTGTATCTATTTTGAAATGAAAACATTGTTGCATAAAATAGTAGAAGAAAAACAAACGTGCTAAACACCTTCCTAGAGAAAAATCTGGTTAAGTGAACTGCTGGATGAAATTCTAGGACCTATGAAAACTTTCGGTCATACAGTGGACCACAATACATCTCTTTCATGCTTTAGTAACTATGAAATAAGATATTAATTGCTGACAAAACCCATACATGGAATGTCTTTTTAAATAGACTTAAGAGGTTTAATAATGCTCTAATGTCTAACAACACAGGTGACACAAGTATAAGGGGAAATACATTTGAGATTTGATGCCAGTTTGCTGAAATGTGAAGCAACTACTTTATACCTGTATCCACTCTTTGGTTCAGACTGACAAAAAACTTACTTGCATCATTTCAACAACATTCTTCAATTTATCTATTAAAATTACTGAAACTAATAATAAAAGGAACCAAGATATCTGCATCAAATACTGAAATTAGCTTTGGTTCAATCAAGTGGCATGTATAAAGCTATTTATTTGCAAGCTAATTTAATGCAATGCCTATTAAAGTGCATTTTGTCAGTGACA
Source organism: Oreortyx pictus (assembly GCA_036925125.1). NCBI lineage: Eukaryota > Metazoa > Chordata > Aves > Galliformes > Odontophoridae > Oreortyx > Oreortyx pictus. Next base: position 38,776,014 of record JAUPFR010000006.1, read on the forward strand.
GCAAAATAAATCAGTGAGCGTATAAAGAAAAAAGATTGACTCTTTGTTGCTTTTAGATAAACACTTCCTAGCCTCTCCAGCTCAGACAATGCATTATAAAACTGCGTTCTTCCTCTGACCTGACCGTGCTTTACTTTCAGAGTTTGCCAAACATTTCTTTCTACTGTGTTAGGACAAAAGATTATTTCTTGTATAAGCATACATGAAGTCCATTTATCATCGCCTTTAACAGTTCAGCAACCACACAAGACCTATTAATTGATTCATTGGAAAAATACTTGCTTACTTCTTTCTTGAATCACCAAAGACTAATTCTACACTTTTTCCTGGAAAAAGAGATTTAACACCTTTTTTTTTTTTTAATTAAAAAAATGCTGAAACAACTAAACTGAGTGAACATGCAGTCATACTTCACCCATATTCTTTCCACAATTTTCATGTTGCATGACCAAACTAAACAAGGAAGTGAATGAAAAGCTAACACTCATGTGCCAAAATGTTTACCTTCAGAATAAACAAACAAACCACAGGGCAGCATAGTGAAAAAGGAAAACATCCTGTTGTCACTGACAGGAATCACTGAAAGCACACAGTAAATGAGACGTTTTACTAAGGAAAGAGAGAAGAAAGGGAAAAAGACACAAATTCCTAAAAACATACGCAAATTAAAGCACGAGGTTATAGAAAACAGAGAATTCAGGTGATAATGCTCAATTTATATCTAAGGTTCAATTCAACTGAATGCAGGGAGAACTCAGGTGATAAGATGTAATCCATTTAAAACAGAGGTTTACCTTTACTATCCAATAAAACTTCTCTATAAACAGGACAGCAGCTCAGTTCTCCTACCTGTTGTTTCTTGGATGAAAGTCTGGCGTCAGACAGCACAATGAATCAGCTGAACTGAAGGGCAGGTTGTCTTACCCAAATAAAAGGTCTGTTGCTCTCTGATGAGCTGCTTTCAGAGAGAACTCACAGCCACTCCATACTCTGTGAAATCTGGTCTCTGTGGAGATCAGTGAGGGTTGTTTCTGGGAATATGGCAACCAGCACCATGCCTAAGCAAATATCATGATGTAACAGCATTCTTAGCATGCTTTTCCTCAGAATCCCAAACTCCAAAATGGTAAGGGATCCAAATCCACAGCCGAGATATCACACATCTCACAGTACTGTTTAGATGTACTCAGAGACAGATCTGGTATTTAAATTCTCAAAAACGCATTCTAGTGGTATGTGTAACTACAGTTCCTTCACAGCACTTTGAATCAGTAGGAATTAAATCCCAATCTGTGTCAGGTTTTCAAAATGACAGTGTCATTTCACACAGTCCCAGACATTTTGATTTGCTCTGTATGTGACAGGTTATTTGGAAGAGAGTGCTGAGATTCAAGATTCTTCTCTTTTCTGTTCAGGAACTTATTAGATCACGGTGATCTTTTTAATAAGTGTGTTCCGGGTTCTTCAACCAAGACCACCATTACAATCGAAGCATTTATTTTATGCAATACTGTTCAGGGAAATCACTGTCGTTGCTCAGATCTTCTACACATTCCTTTTGTTTCCTCTTATGAAATCTTTTTTTGTCTCCAAATGCAAAATATCTTGACAGACTTCTGGGCGCTGGCGGTGTTTATGGAGTTCTCAGAAAAAGAACACCTATTCTTGCTCTATTCACTGATGCAGAAGATCCACCTCTTGCTCATTTGCCCTTGGTTTTCTGCAGTTTGTGGAAAGCAAATCCACACGTTCTTTTCTCTATTTCATATTTACCAACCAGTTAGAAGAGTATCCTTTACTCCTCATTCACTTATGACAGCTCTTCCATTTGCAATGCTTTCCCTCTCTGAGATTCCCCTTTCGGACCCCGATGCTGCCTCCCTCGTTCCTTGCGTGGCTGTGCATGCACTACATCCCTCCCTCAGAGTACGACAGGCTCTAGGAAAGCCTAAACTTCAGTGAACTAGATGAATGGCACTGTTTAGCACAGCATCTGGGAAGTTCAGCAGCACCCCATGCTCCTGGCTCTGATCACCCGTCCGACCCTGTCGCGTATCCATGACGGGCAGCGAGCAGCTTCACCCACTTGCAAACCCGCTGCACGTAGCAAAAAGTACTCGTGCTTTTTCAGCGAAGATTCTCTTTTCCGACACTTCCCTGACAGCAGCAGGGTGGACATGACTTCAGTGTAACATTATTCCCCCCTCAGCTCCTGAGGAGGCGACACCACACACGCCACCAGACGTCCACGCGCCATTCCCGCCCCTAACGGCCGCGCACGCGCGCCGCACCTCCCCCGCCGGCAGAAGACGCCAGCGTGCAGCAGTGCGCATGCGCGCTGAGTGAAGCGGCCGCGTCGCCTTCCCTTTCCGGGGCGGGCCCGCCAAGGCCGGCGGGGAGGTTCGTGCTTCGTGGTGGTGCGGGTGGCGCCGAGGCGGCCGGCAGCCAGCAGCCAGGTGAGGGGCGGCCCGGCCCGGCCCGGCCCGCGGTGCTGCTCTGGGCGGCCCGATCTCGGCTAGGGCCGGCCCCACCCCGCCGCCGGGAGGGACTGCTCCCTCGCTCGGTCGTGGCGGCTGCGCGGGTCCTCTCGTCCCGCCGGGCTCCGGGACGGCCCGGCCCTGCCCGCGGGCGCGGTGTCGGGGAAGCGGACGGGATGGAGAGCACGGCGGTGTGAAGGGGCTGCCGGGGTTGGAGTGTTGGGACAGCGCGCTCAGACGTAGGGTTTATGTTTTGAATGGTGCTGTGTGGAGCCAAGAGCCGGACTGTGATCCCTGTGCGCCCCTTCCGACTCAGGGTGTTCTGTGGTGCCAGGATAACGGAAGGGGTGCTTGTATTTCTCATTTCCAGCCCTCCTTTTGTGTCCAGTTCTGATTTCTGGGGGCTAACATCCACACGCAGTGCTTTCTTAACTAATGTCTGTTTTGGAGAAGGATAAAGTAACAGAAGCTTGGGTCAGGTTCCTTCATTTAAGACTTGTCCATGCCACGAACATCCAGTTGAGCTGAATCAGCCCAGGGCAGATGAAAGATTTGAGTCCAGGAAGTTCTGCAAAGTAACATGTCAGTTGATGCAAAGAAGTGTGACCTGCCTTTTCTCTAATGTGTTATGAAACACGCATAGTTAAGAGTGTTTTGCAGGAAATAAGTTGTGGATTTATTGACAAGTCTTTGCTAACCGAAATTTGTGATAAATGACAAATGTGGAACTGGGAATTAAATAGCATTCTACAGATTGCTTAACAGACGCCTCAAAACTTTGATAACAAGATTTCTGTAAGGATGTGCGTAGATTTACACTGTAGGATCTTTTATTAGATTCAGAGGAAGTCTCTGTTTTGTTTTTTAACAGTTTTTGTAGTTCCTCAATGCAAAAGGAGTTGGAGACTGCCACCGGCACTGTGCAAGCATGGAGACAAAATAATCATGTATTGAGACCCTCAAGAAAATATTGGGCAGACTGATGGAAATGAAGAGCTTGAATCATCACTTCAGCATGGCAGCAACTGAATCTGACAAGGACTCTGGATACTCAGGTTTGAAACAAGACTGTGCTTTTTTTTTTCTTCCTGTTTTCAAACAGCTGGTGATGTTAGATACAGCTGACTCTTGCCCCTTACTGTTTGTGCGTGGTTACTTGGTATCTAACGCAGGTTGAAAAATTAAAACTACTATTGAATTTTTTAAAGCAGAGCATCATGTAATTAATCCTGTGAATTTCAGTGGCATGGGAATATAAAAGCCTGCAACAAAGAACTGAATGGGGAAATCACAGCATCACAGAACTGTAGGGGTTGGATCACCAGAGATCATGGAGTCCAACCCCCTGCCAAAGCAGCTCCCTAGCCCAGGTTGCACAGGTAGGCGTCCAGGTGGGTCTGGAACGTTCCCAGAGAAGGAGACTCCACCACCTCTCTGTGCAGCCTGTGCCAGTTCTCCGTCACTGTGAATAAGTTCATAGATTCATAGATTCATTAGGTTGGAAAGGACCTACAAGATCATCTAGTCCAGCCATCCTCACACCACCATCCCTACCCATCAAGCTACTAAATCAAATCCCTTAGCACCTCATCTAAACACTTCTTGAACAGCGCTAGGGACGGTGCCTCAACCACCTCCCTAGGCAGGCCATTCCAGTGCCGGACCACTCTCTCAGAGAAAAAATTTTTCCTCAAATCTAATCTAAATCTTCCCCGGCGCAACTTGTGGCCAAGTTCCCATGCACATTTGTGCAGAACTTCCTGTGCATCAGTTTGTGGTCATTTCCCCTCATTTTGTTGCTGCACACTGCAGAGAAGAGTCCAGCCTTTCCCTTTCCCTCCCACTCCTTAGAATATTTGTAGATATGGATCAGATCCCCTCCCGAGTCTTTTTTCAAGGCTGAGCAGACCCAGGTCTCTCAGCTTTTCCTCATAAGAGAGGTATTCCTCACCCTTTATCATCTTTGTAGCCCTCTGCTGGACTCTTTCCAGGAGATCCCTGTCTTTTTTGTATGGGGGTGCCCAGAACTGGACACAGTACTCCAGGTGAGGCCTCACCAGGACAGAGGAGAGAGGGAGAATTACCTCCCTCGGCCTGCTGACCACACTCTTTTTAAGAAATACACCCCAGAACGCCATTGGCCTTTTTGGCCACCAGGGCACACTGCTGGCTCGTGGCCAGCCTGTCATCCACCAGGACACCCAGGTCCCTCTCCTCAGAGCTCTCCAGCAGCTCATCCCCCAGCCTGTACCATTGCATGTGGTTCTTCCTCCCTAGGCTCAAGACTCTACACTTGTTCTTGTTAAACCTCTTGTTAATCCTTAGTCTTCAGAGTCTAAAAGTAGGAATGGAAAGATCAACTTTTGTTCTTTGCAGTGATCAATGAACTTTTGAAGTATGCCATGTAATGTCTTGCAGTTTGGCTGGATTGTCATTAGAGCCTGATGAAACAGAAATATTTGTAACATCAGTGAAATGTAGACAGTATGTTCTGTTTTAATAATCGACAAAACCATTGGAAGATTCCCTTTAAAAGTTAAAAGTGGTTTCATGAGAGGTACTATGCATACTGGGTTTGTAGGCAGCAGATTTAAAGACACAAAAAAATGCAGCATGGATCTGAATCTGGTAGTTCTTTTGTGTACCAGCCTTCAGAGCTGGCTTTGTGGTAGCATGTTGTCCCTTGGAGACTAAATGCAGAAGAGCAGAAAGAAATAGATTTTTGCGGAGACCGTATCTGTATGAGATCTATCCTGAAATACAGAGTCTTCAGAGGCCATCTGACAACTGTCACAAAAAATCTGATTTTGTTGGTATTCCAGTATTAAACTTCATTATTCATCGTGGCTTGTTTCAAAGGAAACAGAATAGTAGAACTGAAAGGAGTGCTGCATGCGAAACAACTAACAGCTGAATTCTACATCTGGCAGATGGCAGTTCAGAGTGCCTAAGTGCTATGGAGCAGACTGACTCTGAGGATGTCCTGAATGCACTGTGTTGGAACGCAGAGGATGGGCCTTGGCCTTGCCCCGTGACCACGAGCAGCTCCTTTCCTGCACTTTCTCCCATGGTTGTCATGAAAAATGTTCTAGTAAAGCAGGTAAGGAAGAAATAATATATTGGAAAATACTGCTTGCTTTTTTTTTTTTTTTCAGTACTTTCTTTTCAAAAAAGATTATATGATGTTGCTGCTGTCCAGAAAGTGAGCAGTAATTTGTGAAGTTTTGTTAGTAACAACCCCTTCTTTTGAGGGACAGCTAAAACCACTATGAGGGGAGAGAAAAAGATGCAATACAGAATCTATGTTACATCTGCTCTGCGAAAGATAGATCTTTATAACGTTATGTAAATGGCAAAGATCAAACCAAAATGAGTGCTTTTCCCTGCAAAAGCTGATGGATTTTTTTGTTTTGTTCAGTTTAGATGGAGGAGTAGGCTGATTGCTTTTGCTTTCCAGTTCTTAGATTCTGGAAGTGCTTTATGTGCAATAGGAAGCCTTAATCTAGAAAGTTGTAAATGAACAATTTAAATCTGTATCTAAAGCTAGCTTCAGTATTTTTACTTGGGCAGCTTTTTCTTTTAATTACATATCATGTGTCACAACGCAACAATTACATTCCACGTTTATGGCTTCCAATATCATGTTATGTGTTTTTCCTCTAGTGCTTCTGTGACATTCAAAAGTTCTTTGACTGTAATATTGTAGCAGAATGTGGAAAAGATGGAAGTTTGAAGTACTGCTGTACTGTTAGGCTTCTTGCTTCTACTCAGGTGTTTTTAAACAAGGCAAAAGTACATCAGCCTTTTTTATTATTAGAATACTTATGAGAGTACAGTGAGAGTGAAGGAAAAAAGAATATAAATCTGGATTTTTATACTGAATCTGTTTTGAAAAGGAGCAAAACCTGTTAAACTCAGATATTGTGTGTCAGAGGTAGCATAGAGTTTGATTCTTGCTGATATTTCATGGAATCATTAAGGTTGGAGAAGACCTCCAAGGTCATCTAGTCCAGCCATTCACCCATCACCACCGTGATCTTTGGCCCTAAGTGCCACATCTACGTGTTTCTGAAACATTTCCAGGGATGGTGACTCCAACAGTTCCCTGGGTAGCCTGCTCCAATAATTTGTCAAATTATACATTTGTAGAGGGAGGTGGTTCTGATCTGAACGTTGTGCTTTATCTTGACGTGAAGCAATTTTTTCTGATTTTTATGGCCATGTTCTTAGATGTGTGGACAGAACACACATGACATAAAACATGAACAAATGCTCAGGTTCTCTTGTTGTGGGGAAGAGGCAAGCTTCACCAGGACTGATAGCTGTTGGTCTGGGGCTCAAAAATTAAGCATGTTGAAGTACTGATTTTGTTACAAATTGGTAGAAGTAGCTATATAATAAACATAACATGAATGTTGATACTGTAGCAAAAGGAGGAAAAAAAAAAAAAAAAAAGAGCGAGGAAGATGTAGATAAAATTACCAGACTGAGTTCATTTGAGCAGTTAATAACATTTAAATTTAATTATTTATGGCTAAGACCAATCATGTGAAATTGAAAAATGTTCATTTCAATAAGGAAAAGCAACAAGACAGGCTCAGAATGATGGAGTGTCTCTGTAGCTCTTTCCACTGGGTCTAGTTCCATCAGGTAGTCATGCTGGTCATCTTATTGTAATGTGTGCTTTTTAACACAGATCTTGGTTAGGCTCCCTGGACCAAAAAAAGCCAAGCAACAGCAACAACAAAACAGCATCCTGAGTTACTTCAGTTTATCTGTTTCAGTTTCAATTTCAGCCATCATCATCCTTCTTAGAACCACTGCGATCCTACTTAGTGATGTTTACCTGCTGTCCTGATTTCAGACTGTAAACAGCTAACAATGTTACTAAAAAAAATAAAGCAGGAATTAGTTCTCTGAAACACAGTAGTGCTGAGGCAAGGTTTGTAGAAGTCCTTAATAGGTGGGAAGGCTTTTTAGGTCAGTAACACCGGTATCTGCCGAATATTATGTTTCATTAAAAAAAATTGACTGCAGAATTTGTAAAATTAAATGTCTCCTTCTCTACTAAAAATGAGATTTTGGGGTATAAGAATAAGAGGAGCAGAACATAATGTGAGTGGAAAGGACAAGAAAGTGAATAATAGAGATGGGAGTAGGGGATAAAAACAAGGGCATGGTAAAGCATTATTGCAGTTCTTAAGGCTTCAATGTAGTTGGGGCTGCAGTGTGCTACGTACTGTACAAATGTACAGTGAATTGCAACTTCTGACTCCAAAGCCTTATTCCTTAAGGTTTCATGTTTTGTCTAGTGTTTATATAACCATGGTGTTTATATACTTCCCCACTCTTAATCTCTATGGATACATTTCTTTTGGATGTGTTCTTTTGTCTGTGAAATTAGGAAATAATGTTAACTAAAACAGGGCATCTTGCCACTGAACTCAGTGTCAGAGTTGGCAATTGAATCTCATCTCTGAGTCTCAATATCTGAATCAGAGGATGATGCCTTCCTTTGTTAGGTTCTCTGTTGACATGAGTGGAACTTCAGCAAAGCATGTTAGCATTTGCCAGTTTAAACGTTCTGAGACTGGGGAAAAGAGGTGGATTTCATATGAGTCAGAATAGTACAAAAAATAATAAAATATTGTAGTGCTACTAAATCCAGTGCCCTCAGCAGATCTGCAGTAACATTCCAAATAGCGTAACTTAAATTGGAAAAACATCTGAGAGTGTATTGTATTAGAAGAAGTAAAGGTGGAGGTTTTTGGTTTTTTGCTTTTATTCTTTTTCCTGAAAGAAATAAAATCTATTACTGGACAGTTTGATATGTCAAGAGAAAGCAGGCATTCTTTCTAGACAGGAGATCTCATGAAGTTCCCTGATAGTGTATTTGTGAAAGATGAGGTAATCTCTTATAAAAATTGGTGTACCACTCTACCTATATTGCAGAATCTGACTTGTATAAGGATATAAAAACCTGATCATTTTTCTTGAAGTATAATGCTTTTAAGGCTTATCAGCGCACAAGATTTCACCAAAGGTGTGGAATTAAACTGCTCTGTGCTCAGAACAGGCAGTTTTCCTCAAACTGATTGATAGTATTTTTTTCTTCCACCTTCATGGTTTTGAATTTATTGCAACTATGTATTGTACTTACGATTGCAAAACTTACTGAGCAGCTATGTTAATTAATGTCTGTGTTAAGAAAACACTTCAAAAGTTTGCTGTAAGAATAGAAATGATGGGATTAGAGCTGCTGCATTTCAACAAAGGGGGAGTCTGAATTGCTCCTCAGATGTCTGTGCTGTCTTTGACTCTTCTGGAATATTTCATAACCAGAATTTTTCAAGTTTACACTTCTTGTTGAGCACAAGTACAGTAATAATTTTACACTAGCATTGTATGATACATGCATGCACTGTAATTTTTAGTAGGGAACGTGTGTATGAACTGAATTGTTTTTAAATGTGTCTGCTATGTATGGTTTTCAGCTTTGATTCTAGTATTATGTTCTATTGTCAGGGAAGAGGGGGATGAGATTGCTAATAAGCTGCTCACAATGTTATATTGTGTAGTATGTATCAATTATGAACAGATGGCATAATCCACCTGTTTTGCTTAAGGTTTTTTGATCCTTATCAATAGCACTGCTGTAAGAATTGTGTTTTTCCCCATTTATACTTCTCAGGGGAGTTCATCCCAGCTCCAGTCTTGGACTGTTCAGCCTTCCTTTGAAGTGATTCCAGCTCAACCACAGCTGGTATTTCTTCACCCATCAATCCCTCCTCCCATTACCCCTCACCCTGTTGGAAAAAAGAGAAACGATTCCACTAACTACCTGCCCATCCTGAACTCTTATCCCAAAATAGCACCACAGCCCTGCAAAAGAGATCACTCTTTCGACGTAGAGGAGCGTCAGGAAGCCAGTTGCCATAAACGGCTCTGCACAGAAGCATCTAAAATGGAGACTTCTCCTGTATCAAGGAGCACAGGTTTGGCTCCTAGTCCTTTCACCCAACTGCCAGTTAGCTTTAAGGCTCCTCAGGATTCTAGCCAGCAAAGTTCTTCAAGTTTGATGACAACTGGAAAAGCGTCAACTCTTCCTGGTTTCCATCGTGTTTCTGCTGACACTCCAAAAGTTCCAGGTTCGGCTCCTCTCTTGCCTTTTGGAACTCTACAGACAGCAAAGTGCACTCCTCATGAGAATGAGAGTGCAGCACAAACTACAATGCAGTCTGCAGTGTGGAGCCTCCCATTGATACCAGAAGAGACTTGCACTACCCCTGAGCTGCTTTTGCAACAGCAAAGTAAGTGTAGACGCTTTCAGAACACACTCGTTGTGCTACGCAGGTCAGGATTGCTGGAGATCACTTTAAAAACCAAGGAGCTCATTCATCAGAACCAGGTGACTCAAGCTGAGCTGGACAGGCTGAAGCACCAAATGCAGCTTTTCATCGAGGCAATAAAGAACAATGCTCCACAGTCATGGGCAGAGCTAGAAGCATCTCTAACAGGTTCAGATAAAGTTAATAGCAACCTTGAAGACTCCACTTATCCAAACATGTAGTAAAATGGTGCATAGCTGTTAAGTTATTCCTGTGCCTCCTACTTCCTGTTTCAAGCTTTTACTTGAACGTTCTCTGAGTCCAAGATGTGCAAGTTGGCACGTGGTTTACAACTGGTCTTCACAGCCAGTCATGGGACTGGAACAGCACAGTGGGATCCTGATGAGTACTCACTACTCCAGTGTGACCTTGAACTCCCTGCTAACTGTGTACTGTCTTGGGATTCGGAAGCTTGGATGTGCTCTGCTGGCATGTTCCCATTCTTGCTGTGAGAAGACAGTCATTTGCAGAATTCTGCTAGCAAGTCTCTTCCTATTCCCATCTTCAGATAGTCGGTTCTGAGGTTGGCACAGCAAAACAGGCCCCAGTACTGGGCTATCACCAGTTGCAAGTAGATGAAGAGAGTTGGTGTGAGGAGAAGCAGCTTAGTGAGGTGGGGTGGTATCAGGCTATTGCTAACTGTTGACAGGGAGTCTTGCTTTTGGGGTTATAATTGTTTTGAATTAGTGGACATCTGCTTGTTGTGAAGCAGCACTCTGTATTTATTGCGATGTTTGACCAAAGTGACAAGAGTCTTAGGAGTCCAGTGACTTGATATTGATGAGTATATGTTGGATTTTGATCTGTAAAGATAAGTGAATGAGAATTGCAAGGCATGCACTGGAAGTGTTTGTTTCAAAACTGTATTTATTTGCACTACCTATTAGTGACTAAAAAGTGTACGAGGCAAGTAGCTTTGGATTTTTGTGGCAGAATGCAAAAACATTTTAAAGTATGGTGCAAGGAAGGCACTTCTTCACCAGGGTTAATTTGGCAAGACTAGTCAAATGCTATCTTTGTATATTTAGCTTGTAAGACTAAACTGCTGTGAAATTGTTCTGGTCTTGTTCAACATCTTAAAAAGTGATGTTGATGTGGGGATAGTGTCTACCTTCAGCAAGTTTGCTGATGGTACAAAGCTGGGAGGAATGGGTGATAATCAGAAGGCTGTGCTGCCATTCAGCAAGACCTGGACAGACTGTAGTATTGGGCAGAGAGGGATCAGGTGAGGTTTAACAAAGGAGGCCAGGCTCTTTTCAGTAGTGCGTGGTGATAGGTTGAGGGGAAATGGCCACAAACTGGAACATAGAAAGTTCCACACAAATGTGCGTAAGAACTTCACAGTGCAGTGACGGAGCACTGGCACAGGCTGTGCAGAGAGGTGGTGGAGTCTCCTTCTCTGGAGATGTTCCAGACCCACCTGGACGCCTACCTGTGCAACCTGGGCTAGGGAGCTGCTTTGGCAGGGGGTTGGACTGATGATCTCTGGAGGTCCCTTCCAACCCCTACAGTTCTGTGATTCTGTGAAATCAGATTGCTAAGAATGAAAAAAAGTAGAAAAATGAGAGGAAAGGGAGGATAATGGCCCATAGTAAAACAAGTCCTCCAATCTCCATTCCCTCCTTTTTTTGTTATTGAGTGAAATCAAGTGAATATGTGTATTTAAAAATAACTAAATAAGATATCAGCTCCGAAAATCTTGCTAGAAGTTTGATCTACTTGAGTTTGAAGTTAAGCAAAACCACTTTCCTCCACGTAGATGTATATTATCTCTAACCTGCTTGACACGAGATGTAGGTAAGGCCTAACATCTTGTGCAGGATCTGTGGTAGTCAGTTGCAAAAGCTATGGTACAGATGTCACTTTATCTAGGTACTTGTGTCAGTCCCTCCAATAAAAAGGGTTTGTTTGCTTACCAGAGACAGGCTGTGCAAAAGAACTGAGAATGTCTCTTCCTATGAAAGGTAAGAAATCTGGATTGCTTGTATCATGTTCATTTCCACTTGAAAATGTTTTCCAGAAATTGTGCCCTATAGATCCCTGGGTGTTTTGATGCTCTGATCACTTCAGATTCTTAAAAGAGATACTTGAAAGTATAGTAGAACTCTTGCTAGTTTGTGATTTAGACCCCTTCATTTTCTATGCCTCTGGGAATCAAGATTAGAGAAGACTGTGGAGAATGCTGTTGTAGACTTCCTAAAATACGCTCAGTAGAAAAGGTGCCCTCTTGTAAGTTGTTTCCCCCATTTTAGACTGAAAAGAAATGCAGTAAATGTCTCATGGAGGAGAAATGGGTATTGTGTTTTCCCTAGCCAGAGGTCTAGAGAGAAATTTTGTGGCAGGATTCTACAGAAAGCCCCTCTTAAGGGGCTTATGTAGCAAACCAGAAGCAATAATTTCATAGTATCCTTCCCTCCTGCTGAACTGCTGAACTGCTACTCATGTAGTGCAGTACATGGGAAATGAAGTGACAAATTTTGGAAGACTGTCTTGTGTTTTCACTATAATTGTGCGTAACAGGATATTATTATTGCACTCCCAACTTGCAGCACAGCAATATCAAAATTCAGCCTGAAAAACTAGAAGGCAGGAAGGCAGCATAATGCTGTGTAATGTTGTAGGACATAACTAGTTCTTCTAGAACTATATGTGATGTGTGCATTAAATGGCAATTGCTGGGTAGGTAGATATGGTGGTGTCTTGTGCCACTTGTGTAAGAATCCTTTAAGATAAGAACTTCTAGAGGAAGGGGAGGAGGGAGCAGGAGGCAGTTCCATTGATCTCATAACTTTAAGAGGTGTCGTATGGGAAATTGCATAGGTTACCTTTTCTATTTCTCGTAGCATTCTTATTCTATCTATCAATTATAGAGGGGAATAGGAAGTTCAGAATATGTGTTTATAAGAAGTGATTGTCATCCAAGAAAACATGATGGTGGATTCAGATGAAAAGTAAGAAAAAAGAAGTTGAATTCTAGCTGTTGATGAGTGTGTACACCAGTGGCCTCTTAATAACATAAAATTGTTCACTTGGAAGGGACCTTCAAAGATCACCAAATCAAACTGCCTAACTGCTTCAGGGCTAACTGAAAGTTAAAGCATGTTGATGAGGGCATTATCTACATGCCTTTTTTTAACTTTTCAAGCACGGGGCATCAACCCCCCTCCTAGAGATTTCCTCCAGGAAACCTATTCCACTGTTTGACTGTTCTTACAGTAAGTAATATTTTTCTATTGTTTGATCTCCATCCTATCTCTACTGCTCCGTTGGAGTAAAGGGAATGGAAAAACTGGCCTTGCAGGGCCCTTTGTCTTAGGGTGCCTCTAGCTGCAAAAGCTCTCATAGTTCTCACAGCACCGCATACGTTTTTTCCAGACAACACCAAGAGTGAGCTGAAGTGTGTGTGCTTATAGTTGATGGGCCTTTCAAATGGTTAATTTGTATAAATATGTATTTGATAACATCCAGCAGCTGGTTAGAAATCTACTGGCCATCAGTCCAGATGTGAACAGTTCTTGCTGAACTCAAAAAATCACTCTAGAACTCGAGATAGGTAAAGCCAGGACCCAACAGGAACTGTATCCCTAGACAAATCTTGCAGTTACAATAAAGGATTTTGAAGGCCCCTAATGACAGATACATTGTCAGGTATCTTTCTGTTCAGTTTCTTTTAGCTGCCTTTATTCATAGAAGCTCTGGTAGAGCTTTAAACAACACGGACTTTCCTTTCTTGGCTGCAATTTAGAACAGGTTAGCTCTGGTGCTCTTTTGAGAAATTAGTTGACTGCGTTAGGACTAGAATAGATGTTGATTCTGGAAGTGGTCCAGTGGAGATGAGCAGAAACATTAGCCTCTTTAATTGGAAGCACGTAAGCAGTGAACTTGGAGGTTTTTTTTACTTTGAAAGTGGCAAGACAAGTTAGTTTAAAGACACCTGTCCCGTTCTAAAAATGTATTCAATGAGATGATCTGCTGAGACTTCAGTTGCTGCTGACAATTAGCAAGCATGGTATCTTGATGGCTCAGACAAACTACTGTTTTTCTATTGAGGTTATAAATGTTGGTATTTTTTGATTACTTTTGCTACGTATTTTTGAAGTTCTACTGCTCTAGTTGGAATGTAAACTTTTTCTGTACCTTTCAAGTTCATTGTCTGCTTTGAATACAATAACCTAAGAGCCCTGTTATAAAACATGACCTTTCTGTTAAACCTTTACAGAAACAGACTGTGAAATATGAATCAAATAAACTATGTAGTTGAAAAGTACACAGCTCGGTCTAATGCTGTTGAACTGCCAAGTCCTTGCTTCCAGATCATGCTTTATTTATTTCCAGAAGAGCATGTTCCCCATGTGGGAAAGTGCAGGTCCAAAAGTGATACTATGATTTTCACTGAAGAGTGTCATGTGAGCTTTAACAGTACATATGAATTAAAGGGTTTCTGGAAGGAGCCTGACTCAGAGTGGCCTGTACAGAACTCTAAAAATATATTGCAGTGCGTGACCATTGCCATAGATCTGTCATGAAAACCTGGAAGAATTTTTCAGCTTCTTAACTGTTACCTCCGTGTGATGACTGTACACTATGCTCACCGTCTGTGCGGGGCGAACTCCTACACTAGCTTCATCTGCCAGCCAGATATGCAGAAGGTCTTAATTGTGAAGGGTATGGATAGTTTGTTACCGAAAGGATTACTTGGGTGAAAAATTTTACTCCCTCTCTTGGAGGAGAGTGCTCATCAACTAAAATCTGTATCCCAGATTTTCAATAAAACATGTTTTTCAAAATGTGGTTGTTTTTTCCTCAGAGATCAAACTTACAGTAAGAACTAGGCAGTCATTCTCAAAACACCCAGCAGCGTCATGGCTCGAGATGCTGTCAGAAAGGTACAGGAGATAATGTTTCAAGCTTTTACTTTGAACTAGGCAGAACAATAACTGGAGCGTTATTGCTTTACATCCAAAGAGGAGTGCCATCAATGGAAGTCTTTATTCCCCGAGAGTGCAAACTTGCTGTTTGCAGCCCTTGTTCTCCTAATGGGTATGGATACAACTCAAGCAAGAAATGTTTTCACCAAAATTGGGTTTCCATCTCTTCTGGCTTGATTTTTATTTACACTGTGAAGTCTGTCTACAGCATACTAGGCCTGCTCGTCCTTATTTCTCCGAGGACCAAAGGTGAATTGCTTCTTTATAGTTCACTGTGCCTATCTTCATTATCTTTCCAATAACAAAGTCTGAAGGGAGCAGAGTCCCCAGCAGACCTGAGCTGAGGAATCTCAAAATGCAAAATTTCAGGCATGCACTAGGCTGTAGTTTGCTGTACTGCTTTCTTTTTCTCCATTCCTGGGACAGAAATAGGGGCTCCTGCCTACACAGTTTTACACTCTTCCTATATCTGTGTGTTAATTCCTTTCAGGCAGCTGTATAGTGTAGCCATGCAATTCTCAACTGTATCATGTTCCAAAGTGTCCAAATGGCATGAGACTTCTTTTCTGTGTGTGAGGCAAATTTATCTGCTGGAGTGTAAATTCCTCTAGTTTGACTAAGGAGACAGAAGGAAACAGCATTTTGGTCTCTTCTATTGTGAAGTTTCCAAGACTTACTCAGATTCTTGTTTGAACTAAAGCGTGTTTTTAAAAGAAGCATCCAGCCCTCATGAAAGCTCCTAGCAATGAAGAATCCACCCAAGTTGTTCGCAAGGTAATTACTTACTGTTAAAAATGTGCCTTTTATATTGAATGTCAACTTTCAGTATCCAGCTGTCAGAACTTTACCTTTTGTCTGCTAAGCTGAAATGCATGCTGTGATATTACTCTTTTCACTACAGTTATTTATAAACTGAACAAGTCACTCCTCAGCTTGCACTGTTAAAGTAGCTGATTAAGCTCTCATTTTTTTTTTTCCATCCTTTGTTCATCTCTGGTGCTCTTCTTCATATCCCTTAAAATTATTTAAATGCATTCTTAAGTGGAGCACTAAAACCAAAACAGGTTTGCAAAGAGTTCTGCCTTATCGACTTTTCCTACTTCTACTCTCTCATTTTTGTAGCACCTATGGTGTCAGGTCTGAAGTATAAATCTTCGGAGCATTTAAGGTTAGTGCTCTCCTGTTCTTTAGGTATATATCCGTAGTCCTTTTGAATTCAATTTGCATCCAGAAAGCAGATCAAACTGATTTTGATAAGTGACCAGTCGACTCCATACATTACTAACTTCCCTCCTTCTAAAGTTTTTCATTGTTAGTTACAAATAATTTTATATTGTATTCCAATTTAAAATAATTTTAAGTAATGTTCCAGTCAGGAACAAATTCTAGGCTGTTTTTGTTTCAGTGGAAGAAGACAGTGTTTGACTGATTTCTATATGCAATTAAGGAACTACAGTTGTAATGCATTTCACACCATCTCTTTAATATAATTCTGGAAGCAGAGTGTGTCACATAACACATTTTTAATACCCATCCGGAGTATAGATATATAGTATACATATATATACTTGGATAAATATATCCTTGTTTTTGCCCTCCCATCAGTTTTCAATTTTTATTTATTTTTTTTTATTTTTTTTTTTTTGCTTTATACTTGCTTAATCAAAAATTACAGGTTATTCTGTTGTTTTCTCTGTGTTCCGCAGCCTGTGTTCATTCAGGTCTGTCTTCCTACCTTCCAAAAAGCTGAAGGTGTATTAGGTTTTCTGCCCCCTCAGTCCACTGAAATCTTGGCTTAGCAGTCTGAAAGTCATTGAAATCATATTGATGGTCCATAGACCTTTTGGGTTAGTTTCTGTTAAATTTTCAATCATGACTTACTCAGATTTGCTGACTTAAAAATATTGAACAATTGTTGTTTAAAATGTCTCAATTTACTTTTTGAAGTGGAAGTCAAGCTGTTGTCATGATATGGGAGGAATACATCTGGCCTTTTTCTGATCACTCAACAGAGATTGTTCTGAAATACTTTTGCCATTCTGCACTGCAGTAATTTGATTTCCATCTTGAAATGGAGCAGTGCCAGCTTAAAGATGCCTTCTGCATCTCATACATTTTAAGAAATGGAAGCAAGGCTTTTCAGGGTTGGAAGGGGAGTTTCATCAACTTCTTCATTGTTTTCTTGTTATTGCGATTAAATTAATTGAGTTAGTTTAATGGAACTGGAATGCTACTTACCATGCCCACTTAGGCAATTTCACTTTTTTTCCATAACAGTAGTAGGGTTTTTTTTAGGCCACTTAAATTTACCAGTACTAAGAAATCCAATAACAGGCAGAAAACCAATGCTTATTGTTTTTTAATAGATAGTACTGCTTGAAAAATTTATGTGCTTTCAATGGAAAACTCACATGTTTTTATTGGAAATGAAAATGTATTTTGTCTGGAAGCGTAGTGTTTTGCAGCATTAGTCATAGCGTTCATTTTTCAGCAACTCTTAAGCCATCTGGAAATGCACTGGGCAGTGTGGGTGGGCAAAGATATTATTTCCCTTTACCTTCATCACTTTCTGAGTTGTTTTGGGTTTCCTGTACAGGAAATGGGACCCCAACTTTGAAGAGTGGTTCTATCACCTCATGCTGAAGAAGCAGAATCTCCTGTAGCAGATGAGTAAGTGAAGATAAAACTGCACCTGCTGAAGGAATTCTTAGCTCAGCAAATACAAATACCATTTTTTTCCACAATGCCCCTAATATGTCTAATTCTAAAAAATGAAAATAAAATAGAGGGTTTTACTTTGTACAAAGCAGTGCCGTACCAGATAGACCTTGTGGTATACTTCACAGAGGCAGAGTTTAATGCAGTGGGAATTTTGTGAGTTTTGTGCTTTGTGTGTAGTGTGAAATATCGGTAGATACTGGGAGAATTGTTTTTCCCAGAATTAATTTTAATAATGCCTATTGTGTTGTGTGCAATTGCTTCCCACCCAGAAGTTAACAGCAATGTCATGAGCTGTTTTTCAAAAAGCAAGTCTTGCGTGCTACAAAATGCAATGTCCAATCAGTTTTGATGTGGTCAGAGTATTCTCAAGGCTGGTGATGTGTTGTCAGGGCAGCAGCATTTCAGCTGAAAGGGGGATGTTTTTGTCGTGACACACCAAAACAATCCACAAGAATTATGGTATTTCTTGTCAGTGAGAAGATGGTTGTGACTGTCATAAGGTTGCAGGTACCAAGGCAGCAGTCTGACTGATACCAGTAAGCTACCAGCATTACCTGCTGCACAAGTGAGTAACAACATATGAAATACGAGGAAGTTATAGAATCCCAGTTTTATCCAAGGGGCTCACTAGCATCCCAGTCCTTACAAGTATTTGTCCCTCTGAAACATGCATTTTTCTAAAAGTTATCTCCCATGCAAATATTGGTGCTACACAGCATGTCCAAACATGCTCAGAGTTCAGGAGAGGATAGCTTTAATCACACTGAGCTTGGCTTTCCCATCTCACTGTTCAGTATTCTACGACTGACCATGCTTGCAACAATTCTTGCACAATATTGCTTTCTGAGTTCACTCTGAAGTGGGTGGCTGACATCAGTTGCATGAGAAAGCGCCAAGATTAATTCCCAAATATTTGTTTCCACACTAATTGCACAAGTAAGGCAAGCCTGAATTTGAAGATAATCCTCTGAATACTAAAAAGCCTCCCAATGGATAATATGGGAGCTGCAGCCAGTCCAAACTGGAAGAAAAAGAGAGCAGTGACTGTGCTTGAAGGTCTATTGCTGCAGCATTTGTGGTCTGCAATGGCAGGACATCGGTAGAGACTGCTGTAGTTAGAGAAGTGATGGTGTTCAGCGTGAGGGGTTGGAGTGTGGATGCACCAGTGGCTCTGACAAGCTTCTAGCAGTTCAAAATGAATCTGAGCACTCAGGAGATCCCCCATATGGCCACAGCCATGTGATCTAGTCTACTTGTATGAAAAACTGAGATGTGAACATAGGACTTGTCTGCATGTGAAAAATGCTACCCTGCTCATTTTCTTCTGCTGTCAAACTTAAAGCAGCGATGTTAGGCAGAGCAGAATGATGCACTGCCTCTACCTGATCCTGGAGCCAGCAAAGTTACAGGAAGCATCGCTGCAGTCTCTAAGGCTTTCTTCTTTCAAATTCCCTTGCTTCTCCAGCACAATAACACCTTCCAAACAGAGATACTGCAGCCATCTGATGTAAAAGCAGTGAGTTTATTGGTGTGTTTGACTGGATGACTGGAAGCAGACGAATGCCAATAAAATTAAGACCTTGAATTCCTGGGGCTGAAATTACTCCTCAATATCACTTTTCCTGTTCTGTGTCATTATATCAACCGTTTGTGCATGGATGAACACCTTGGGGAGTACCTGCATGATTAGTTCATCTAGTCATAGTGGCAGTTAGTCCAGGCACTCAGCAGTCCTGCAAAGAATCACTATTACCTCTTAAAAAATAATGTCAGTAACAGCAATAGGCCACTGCCTGCATCTTATATGAGTATGGAGAAGGGAGGAAAAAGTTTGTTGTTCCCCAAAGTCTAACTTAACTTTGGAAGCATTTCCATAATTCCATTATTGCTCCCTGTTCTGATGTGAGATCAGTTCTTAGTGCATCATTTTTCAGCAAATGGGCTAAAGCATTTAAAATATATATGTGACTCAAAAGAAGTGTCTGTTTGCCTCAAATTGTTTCTGCTTGGAGTGGAACCAAATATAGCAGCACTCAGTTCTTGAACTCTTCTATGTATTTCCATGGCACTCAAGATGCAGGTAAGAACTGCTTTAACCCAAGCATTCATAGCATTCATAACAACATGAAATTGATATCAGCAATTATGTGCTTCCTTGCTGTCCAACAGGTTGTCCATTAGCGCTGACATGTCTGACATATACTTTTGGACTCTTGACATTTTTGAGATTTCCCTGGTCTCTTTATCCCAAAGAAGGTCTTGGTGTAGAGGTGATATTTATTATGTGCAATGTCAGCTCTCGGTCTTGTTTCAGTGATTAGGATAACAGCGCTCTCAATGCACTGTAATTTTCCATTCCTTTTTCCGAAGTCTTAAAAATCGTATCAGGTAGAAGATAAGAGAACTTTGAGTGAGGAACTGGTCGCCATATGGCTGACGCCTTAAATCTCAGCAATTTGAGGGGATGGAAGCGGAAAAAGATGAATTCCACAAAATTTATACCGTAAGTAGGTGGCAGCTGCTAGTAAAGAAGAAGAACAAGAGCAGAAAGGAAAAGAACACTGATAAGCAATGTTATGAGGATGCATGAAAACTGGTCTTAAGGTGACCATCCCCACACAATGTCTTAATCTTTTTACCAGATTTCTTATTAAAAAATTCTTGTCTCTCTACTTGTAACTGTGAAGGTTGCTTTATCCCACTTGAAATGGATTTATAAGCTGAGAAATATTTTGATGGTGGAAATGAACTCGCTGCCATCACTGGTTGCTTGTTCTCCCCTCCTCTTTTCTCTGGTCAAAGAGAATGCTGTGGGCTTAGGCTCATGGCTTAATCCTGCAAATCAAGTCAGCTCAAAAGCATCTGGCACTGCCATCACTACTGCTGCATGACATAGTTTAAACAATAATATATGATTGGAATTGAGACAGTCTGAGGCTCTGTTCTTTGTATCGCCTTGGGCAAGGCACTTGGATCTTCTCAACTATAACATGAAAGAAACCGGTGCTCATTGCTTATTATAAAATCTTTAAACTCCTCTTATAAGATTTGCAGTATTGGTATTTTCTACAGGTCAAGGCTATGGGCTGCCATGGTTCTGGTACTGGATTTTCTAAAGGCTGAACATCTATGTAGTTATACTAACTTAGAATTTGTTTCATTTCAGTGTTAATTCCCCCTAATGCAATTCCATCAGTGAGTATAGAAACTTACTCCTCATGCTTTAGAGAACTGAATTGAAGGGATATGAAGACTAAAATCTTTTTCTGTGCCTAACAAGGGAAAAAAAATATCTCCAGGTGGACAAGGCTAGGGTTGCGAAAAGAGTGATAGCTGATTGTGTTGCATACAAACCTTCCCCAGCTTTTGTGGTATAAGCAGACATCTTTCTTGCCCACGTGCATATATTAACTTATGCCTACACATTTCTTTTTCCTCCCCAGTGTGTAAACATGTTCAATAAACTGTAGTAATGCAACATGTGAAACAGAGGTCGAAAGCCTGGAGGCTTATCAGATGTTACATTTTCTTATCTAAAGTTACAATATTTTAAATCAGAAAAATGTGTTGATCTCAGTCCTGGAAGACATTGAGTTCTGCAGCCTAACCTAGAGAGCTTAGAAACAAATGACTGAAATGAAAGATGTGAGTAGTTCAGCTGTAGTTATGGGACTATGACTATGTTTGGAACTGTTTGTGTAATCTTTTTTCCTATACCGTGCTGTTCTGCAGCTGGTAGGACTGAGAGTATTTTCATTATTGTCTTTTCATCCACTGACCTTCGGTCCTGATTGTTTACACCTGTTGATATTGTTTGCACAGTTTTGTTGGAGAGACATTGAAATTTGTCAGAACCCAAGGTAAAAAAGATCAGGGCTTAGGATTTATTTTTTGTAAGGATTTGACTTTTGAGACAAATATTTATAATTCAAATTATGCTTTAGTGTTTAGTAATGCATTAGTGAAGGGAAATTTTATGTGCCTTTGAGGAATTTTAGAGACACAGTCTTGCTATTTGTACAACTACATTGCACAAGTTATGAAGCATTTCTCCCTAAAATTCACATTTATTAAAAAACTTGACATTTGGGTAGATAACTGCAAAACAGCTGTGGTTTTCTTTTTTTCTTTTTCTTTTTCTTTTTTTCTTTTTCTTTTTTTCTCTTTCTCTTTCTCTTTCTCTTTCTCTTTCTCTTTCTCTTTCTCTTTCTCTTTCTCTTTCTCTTTCTCTTTCTCTTTCTCTTTCTCTTTCTCTTTTTTTCATCTCTGGTGTAGTACTAGAGACTTCTGACTACCTGAGTAATTCGTCTAGTGCCCCGGGGACTTCCTGTGAGGGGGTGAAAATCTATGGAGTCTCTTAACACTGTGATTTCAGTATAAACCTTTCTGGGGGAAAAATATAAATTATGTATTGGCTACATTTCCACTGAGGTTTCATTGAGTAAATTTTATCAGATGACCGTAACAGGTCATTCTTGTGGCTTCACAAATAATAGTAGCTGAGATAATGAAATTTCTACCTTCTCCTCTTCTATATTTCCCAAATGCTGTGATAATCTCCCAGTTCCTCTACAGATGTCTGTTCCAAATGTGCTTCTATGTTTTATCAAAAATATTTTCCTGTATTAGTGGAGAGGGAAATTGTGAAAGAAAAGAAAAAACATCCTAAAAGGATGTAAAAAAAATCTATTATGATATCATGCCTTACATATATTTATGTAACTGCTCTGTTTAAGGATCATGATATTTTCAAAGGTTCTTTATTGTCAAAGATTCTTATCTGAAAGCTGTATTATAGGAAATCAGCATACCTAACACTTCAATTTTCTTTTTTAAAGAGAAATAGAAATATTGGAAGGTTTGCTTCATTTCACATAGATAGAAAGTTGTTCTGAAGGGGCTTGAAAGTGTGAGAGGTTAAAAAAAAGCAACTTGGGTTCTTAGTCCTGCTGAAATGCTGAGGAAGATCACCATTATTTGTCACTGCACAGATAATTACGATATGGATATAAAATTGTAAAGTTCTCTGCTGTCTGTCAATATTGCTGTAACATTTACAAGTAAAAGCTACATGCACTGTAATCCCATGCTTATGAGAAGACAACAAAAACCCTGCCTCCTTCTACACATACCACTTCTATATAATTATTCTGCTTGCACAACTATTTGCATTTCCTGTTATTTCTATTGAATAAAACATGGTATTTTTAACTCCACTGAGATGGCAAGTAATGCAACCCAGAGTGGAAAAGGGTCATAATAATATAAACAAGTCTGAGGTGCATATGATCGGTATCTAATCTCTCTTGACTTGAGCTTGAACTACAGAGCTACAGTTTAGTAAACTACAGGTTAGTGGAAAGTAGAAGCTCCTCTAGTTCACTTTTCTTCATTGTTTTCCAACAACAAGTTGTTCCTTATTCAGTATGCTTTATAATACCCCATTCAGTTTTGTAGCCCCCTAGATGTGAAGACTCCAGCTCCTCCAACATAAGCTTATTCTAATGGTTAACAGTGGAAAAACTGTCTTTTGGAATGACTTCCTGCAATTTTAATGCCACTTCCTCTTATTAAATTGAACTCTGTTTCTAGATATTGCTTGTTCATTCCACAGGAATTGTGTCTCCAACTCATCAGTATATGTGGATGGCTGCCACATTTTCTTCACCTTCACTTTGTCCATAGTTACACAAGGCAAATACAAACATTTTTACCTCATGCAAATCCATTTCTCAGTTTCTTAATCATTTATGGCTTTCTGTGAACTCCATGTGGTTTGAATAATAAGGGCAGAGCTGAATACAATTTTCCATGTCTTTATTGCATTAGAGCATGATGGAAAAGGTTTATTGTATTATTTTTGTTTGTTTGTTTCAAGTTCATTTACATCCTGAAATGCTGTCATCTTATTCTGCAAGCTCATACTGAGTTTGTCCATCACACTATAATTTATACTCTGTATTGGCATACTCCTTCACATATTTCACACTTTCCTACTCTTTCTGTCAACATAATACGTACCCCTAATGAGTACTCTCCCCTCCCCAAATTTATCCTTTTGCAGAGGATGCTAATAGCTGACTGGATGATGCTGAACCAGTTTTCACCAAATTAGTTCTACGGAAGCAGTCAGTACACAGAGCCAAAGACAGATTGTCAAGGGGAGAGGTGTGTTTCCCTCCAGCCTGATTACTAAAGTTCTTGTACCCCAAACCCAGAGCTGGCAGAAAACTTTTGTGGTACATGAAAGATTTTTACCTAAGATAAGGGTTTTTTTTGGTGTGAGCCCAGGCAGTAGAATTTCTGAGCTGATGGTGACAGTGCCTGCCAGCTGTGATGGTTGTATGGACAAATTTCTGAAACCCCTACAGACTGCATGACTTCGCTGAAGCAGCGGGGTGATATGAGGTGGTGTTCGATTGAATTTATACACTCAGATTATGCTCCAATTCTTGGAGACTATATATATGTGTGTGTGTGTATGTAATTATTGTTTGATTTGAAATTCCAGCTCTCTTCTTGGTTTTAGGAACTCATGAGCTTTTTTGTTTGTTTGTTTTGATTCAGAAGTTTCCAGAAGCTCTAAAAGAGATTTTAGATCTCCTTAAGTCTGATAGCTTAACAGAGCTTCATTACCAGCTTTTGCCTCCTGCAGTCAGTCGCTTTATTTCTATATCCACTGAGAACATTTAAAAGGAGTCTTGAATATTGAACTCTACATGAAAAGTAATAAGAAGTTGGCACTTGAAAGTTGATGTTAGGAGGAACGGTTTTTCCAAGACTTGAATGAACTTCTGTTGCTCAAAACATTGATCATAGCATTGACTACTTGGTGCTCTTTATCTGTTGAAACACTTTCTCCTTTAGGTGTTACTATTTTGAGTTTTCTCTCAATGCATTTTTCTTAGCATCTGGACTTGGGACCTGTTTGATTTTGTCAGGTCGTATGTAGATCTACAAGGATTGATTATGTTGTACTCATCAACAGTTTCCTCCCAGCAGTCGTAAGTCATTAGAAGTCCTGGCTGATGACGCTGACCTCTGTTTTTCTGTCAGTGATCCTAAGGCTCACCTGTGGTCTCCAGCAGTCGTGGAGGATAACATCCTTGCCTGATAACAGCCTCTGTGACAAGGCTGCATACAACAGTTGCTTGTTAACTCTCAGGACATTCTCATTTGGGTCCACTGTGTTAACTCCTTTGTTATTGCAGGTTTAAGATTTTTAAGAGTACAGTGTTGGAAAAACATTGCATTTTCAGCAGTCTTATGACACATAGGTACAAGTCTTCACTTCTTCTTATCTAATATAAGCAGCTGAGAGACTGACCTGATGTCTAATGGGAACCTTCCAGTCAGACATGATGAAAACCTGAATATGGGAATGACTGGAGGCAAAAATAGATGAAGAAAAACAACTGAATAACATACCAGGGGCTAGGCATCCCCCTAAGCCTGTGGATATGCAGCATTCATAGGAGATTCAAGTTGCTAACTATTCAAGATCAGGATAGATTAACAGCAGTGCTGAGAAACTCAGTAACAGACAATTGAAACTTCCCATCCCCGCTGATCAGAAGGTGAGTATTCTCTTGTACATGTGGAGCTGGCTACTGCCATTCACCCCTTTCCTCATTCAGAGCAAATTGTTGCAATGCACTCCATGTGCTTTCAACTGATACCAGTTCTGGAACTACTGTTAAGGTGTCTGCCAGCATGTTAAATGAAGCTGCACAAGGTATTTGACATGAGCTCTTGAGAACTTGGATTTTTAATTTGTAAACATGTGAGGAGACTGGAAAATGCTGATTCCAACTCTTTAAGGGACATGGATCTGGCCTGCCTGGGTGCCATCATCTCTTTCCAGTTAGATCCTGAGGAACACCCAATGCTCAGATCTCTTTGGTGTGGTGAAGATGAGGTTGCTGGCAGGATGGTTCCACAGGAGATCAGAAGCACTAACTAGTCCATATTTGCTGACATTTAGTGTAAGCTCCAAGAGCTCTTTATTCCCCTGACTTTCTGGAAAAGTAATGTAAAAGCAGAGAACCCACATTTGGACACGTTGTTATTAGAGAACATCTTACATTTTGTTAATGTATGTTGCTTGACATAATGTTTCTGTCAATGTAAATATCTAAAAGGACACAGCGTCTCCTTAGATGCTTTAAATTTTCCTCTCCATTTATTTATTCATTTTGAACAAGTAGGTCATTGCTTTATTCCAACCATGATCGCTCTGGCTAGTCTCTAAGTAACCTGGAGAGAACTGTTATACAGATTCTGCTCTGATGACTTTTGACTTCTACTTATCGAGTACCCGCTTGTAGTGTCATTTGTTGTTCAGATGAGAAAAGCCCACTCAGCTCTGCTGAAGGGTTTTGAGGGGTTTTGTGCAGAAAATTATTAAAAATGAGTTTTCTCAGCCTGGGCTTTCTCCATGTCTTTTCAGTCAACAATCAATAAATACAACTTGAATTGTGCTGTCATACCTCCTACCTCCTGCTGGAAGTTGGTGCTTCATCCCTACCAACATAAAACCACTTCTGCTCTAACTGGGGATGCTTTCTCTCATTGCTCTCCACTGACTGTTATAAAGATAGCTGCCCTCATCCCTGACCTTGGCTTTTCTTTTCCTCACTACAGGACTGCCTGTCCTCCTCCAGCTATCTTCTTACAGCTAATGAGTCCACTCATTCATTTATTCTGTCTCCTTGCAAGTATTTTTAGACTGCGATCATCTCCCTTGAGTTGGCTATTTCTTAAAGAAGATAAATGCTATTTCACATCATCTTTTCTCTTATCTTCCCTGTGCTTTATTACTTCAGACTCTTCATGTTTCAACTCTGTATCCTTTGAATTTATCCAGTGAAGACCTTTTGCATGCAGACCTGAATAATTGCCCAATAGTGTAGTATGAAGACGAATATCACCTACTTCTTACTTGCATTAGAATCTTACTGTATGTAAGAACAGATCTCTACTGGTTTATTTCATGTTGCATTCCTCAATTTGTTTTCCATTATCATTGCAAAGGCTTCTGAGGCCTTAGAGATGGCACTATTTTTTTTTTTTTCAGGAAGCCACACTGAAAATAGACAAGCCACTCAGCAAAAGCCTGTGGTTTCTGTGGCAAGGAGTTAGGCAACAGGGAGCTTTTCCCTCAGCCGTTATCATTACCAGAGAAGAAATTATAGTCATCTGATTTTCCAAAGCCCAGAGAAGCCCTAAATGTTTTACATTTAAAATCGTTAGAAATACTTGGACATTGTCACAAGAAATCATGTTCTGAAATGTTTTTGCTATTGCAGCTGCTACTTAATAAAATGCAAATGGTAAGCAATAGCTCTCAAAGCATGGAAAATGGGAAGCTTTTATTATTTACCCTTACAAAACTTTAGAGCCATCAAACAGATTTAGCTGAGAATTTGTGACATTGCTGTTGAGCTAAGCCTTCATTTACTAATTCATAGCTAAGAGCAAAGGTTCTACTTGGAGCTGTTGAGCCCTGTTACATTTTCTGCACAAGGATTTCTACAAGTGAATGCACAGGTACAACCGGGAAGGGATGTCAGGACAGCTGGGTAATTAAAGAGCTGCTTTCAGCTGTTCCTGCAGAACTACTGCTCTGCCCCAAATAGGGCAGTCCACAACTAGGAATGAAGAGAGAAATAAGCCAATACACGGGGTCACTGTAATGTTACATTTTTATAGTTCTTTTCATCCCAGAGGATCATAACTGTAAAGACTGCACACATCTGAGAGTCCCACCGCTTCTGCTGACATCCAGCTGTTTGCTTCAGGGGAAGCATTTAACTGCACAAAATGACGACACGATGATTTGCAGTCAGAGTGCAGGTCTCTGAATTGTCATGGAAAGAATAATTGGGTGAATAACAATTGTGGGGAGCCATGCTGTGGTTACTCAAATTGAGATCCCCCTGGGCTGCAACAAGGGGTGAGACCTTGCAGCGAGGGCAGGCAGATCTGACTCTGGCAAAGGGCAGGCATGGCTCAGCATCAGTACACAGAGACAGCAGGCTCTAGGGACAGTTAACACCACTGCCTGCGCAGGACTGTCCTCACAGGCGGCCCACCCAGGCTGCCAGCTGTCTGTGCCCTTCCCACCATACCACCCCCAAAAAGCTCATGGCTTGGCAGCTGGCCCTGAGTGCCACAAGCTGCAGCATCCAAATGCCAGCAGCAGAGGGCAAGAACATAATTTCTGCTGATGTAAAACCTTGGGAGCCCTTTGCCTGTAGAAATATCTGAAAAAGAAGTTGTTGCATCAACGAATCGGTGGAACAAGAATAATTTTGGAGCCCATCCAAGGCGAGGAGCGTGGCTCCGAGTGCTGGCTCAGCTGCCGGCGACAAGGTGACTGTCTGCTCACCTTGGTGCTACCTCACCAGCAGGGAATAATTTACTTGGAGATGCTGTTCATGGACAGTGATAATACCTAATTTTCCTGTAGCTTTCCATTGAGGTTTGTAGTGTAATTTATAAATAGTGATTAGATTGTGTCTCCAAGTTGCCTGTTAGATGCATTTTTAGATTGGTCATTACATTAAAGTAGAAAGGGTGAGAGGGCTCGTCCAAAATCTTTTGATGAATCACTGACAAACGAATAAACACATCCTGGCTTTTCCCTTCAGAGTGTCTGTATGCATGAGGTAATAAATGTAGCTTCTGCCATATACAAAGACAGCTAATGACCTGTTAAAAAGCACAACACAGCCACCATAAAAAGTCAAAACACTTTTTATTGTTCACTGTTAGTGAAAGTACAGATTATATAGCAACAGTGGTGCATCCATGCGAACACACACAGCGTGGAAGGGTTTGTATACTACAAGTTTTAATTATCCAGTTAGGGTTTTTTCACTATATTTTCATGGTTGCTCCACTCATCACAACAGACCTTGTTATTGATCCAAACGTGTATACAGGTGTGAATCAGTGGAGGACAGTTACCTATAGGACTGCGTGCCTCTGCTGTGGCTCATGAGGAATGCAAGGATGTGAGCACACGCGCTCCTCTACCTGGGATGCATAGAGAGCATTTTTGAGGAAGGAAAACACATTTTTCACATCTTATCAGCGTACTCCCCAGCTTATTAAAGGGAAGCAATGGATTTCTACCCAGCCCACATAAGCTGATGCAGTTTGCCAAAACAGCGGCTTCTTGTTGCAGGTGCTGAGGAGCCCAGCACTACAGTCCTGGTCAACGCTGCTCGTTCTTTCTTAAGGCACCTATTAGCATAGGATCTCAGCACTGATCTCAAGGACTGTTGCTGCAGCTGGAAAACAACTGACACATTAGGCTGATTAATCCCTGTAGTAATTCCATTAACCTCCTTAATGGAGTTATAACATGGATGAATTTACCCCTCTGCAGTAATGCGAGAGGGAATTGCCCTGGAAGAGCCTATAAACACGGTGTGGCAGGGATGTCTGAGGTAAATATTTTGGTTTTAGTGCAAAATGAAATGTTCAGGTCCACCACAACTGTTCCTGTTCCTGGGATTCAGAGCCCCCTTGCAGCACCAACAGTGTTGGTGCCCTCTGCAGTGTGGTGTGGGGGATGCGGGCACATCCTTGGACATGCTTTTTCTTCTCCCTCTCCCCCAGCCTGACACTACAGGTCCTCAGACACAGCTTTCCATTCACCTCTGCATTGCCTCTCCTTATGCTCTGACTGATGCTGATTTATCTGCTTGCTGCAGCTTTGCCTGTGCTGCATTCCTGGGCAAAGGGCTGCTAAAGCAAGTGGCAAAGCTGCAGTGTTGGCATGTCATCACACAGGGACCGGGTTGAGACAGAAATGGAGAAATACTGGATTTCTCTCTGTTTCCTTCCTAGATTTTCTAGCCTTTTGAGAGCAGATTTATGTGCTGCCACAGCCATGTTCACAACCTGCTTTTACAGAGGCTTGATTGCACTGCAGTTCTGCCAGGGACGGCTTCTCAGTGCTGTGAATTTGCCTCCAGCACAAAAGGGCCAAAGGCTCCTTGGAGGCTCCAAGTGAGCAGGTGTCGGTTTTGCAGCTTACCACAACAACCCAGGCTCTCAGGGAGCTCCTGCTATATCTTGTTTGGGGACATACAGGGGGCCAAGGGCAGGGAGCTGAGATCAGACTAATCCTGCTGCTAGTTCAAAGCCTGTTGCCATGTATGCAGGTGCAGTGATGTGTCTACTGAGCTGCAGTATCTCTTCCTCTACATGGTTTGTGATCTCTGCATTAATAGGCTAAATTGATTCTCTTAGATAGCTGGTCCCATCCTCCTGCAGGGGCTGCAGTCTCAAGGGATGGAGCGGCCCAGCTCCTCATGGTCTGGGAGTGGGGGAGTGCTGCCAGCAAGGGATGTACATGCAGGCGTTTTATTTCACTTTCTGCCTGCGGCAGTCACTTCCCACGTTCAGCATGGGGATGAGAAGCCCCAGCAGCCATCTCTTGCCGAAGACCTCTCTCAGATTCTCGCGCCAGGGTCGGGCTCGCACCACCATTCCCTTCCGCACCTGGTAACGTGTCTGCCCACGCAGAATCAGCAGCAGCTGGTGGCAGCAGAACCCCGCACAGGCCAGCCCGATCCCAAGCCAGAGGTAGAGCATGAGGATGACAAACATCTCAGAGCTAAGCAGAGCCCCTGCACAATGACAGTCAGGGAAGGGGAACAACAAAAGAAAGAGTTTAGGCACCTCTATGGGTCAGCATCACATACAGCCCCAAGAGCCTGGCTGACCATGTTGAGCAGCCATACAAGAGGTGAGTGTGGAGAAAGGCGGGGTGGTGACTAAAGACATAAAATTGTTTTCCTTGTAGTGCCCCAGGCAGTGCAATCAGCTGGGGAGGTGCTAAAATGGTGGCAGTCTCTGCAGAGTTCTCCCTTTGCTGTTCATGTGAGGATCTGGATTTCACGGGCAGTCTCATCCAGAAATAAAAGGCATTTGTAAGATTTCAGCTCTATTTTGAAGAACATAAAATGATTTCAGCACCTGCCTGCTAAGCACAGGGACTCAGGGGTTCCCAGGCTCCTTTTGGAAGGAGACAGAGTTCTACAGCATTTGGGTGCTTCCAGAAGCCTCACTATGTGCATTAACACCAAGCAGACAGATCTGGAGCTCGTTGCTATACATACATATGCCCAGAGGAGCTGTGGGTGCCCCATCCCTGGAGGCACTGAAGGCCAGGCTGGATGGGGCCCTGGGCAGCCTGAGCTGGTGGTGGGCAGCTCTGCCAACAGCACGGGCTGGGGCTGGGAGGGCTGTAAGGACCCCTCCAACCTAAGGAGGTTAATATAGGTTATATAATATATATACAATAAATGTATATATAATATGTTTTTAAAAATGAAGAAAAATCAGTAGTGACTTTCCTACCACTGGAAAAATACAGCTTTCACATGAATCCAAGAATCTGAAACAGAAAACTTTCCAAAATGCAGACCTAATTCCTCTTTTAAAGCTGCTGCCAGAGTACTCCAAACATTTAGTACATCTGAAGCTCGGAAGTTCAACGGTCTTTATTGTATATATTTACGCCAAATGTGTTTAAATACAAATATTCTGTGGACCCTTTCCTCTACAACAATTTTATAGAGCTCCTTCCAGAATGTTACCGTGATAACAGTTCTCAGGGAGTGACCTTTCAGTGTACAGTCAGAGCCAAACCCATTAACGTAATAGTCTACGTGTGTGCAGATGAATGTGTACACAAGTTATTCTGTGTGTATCACTACATTATGAAACACCCTGCTTCCCTGACACAGAAGGCCGGGTTATTTGGTGAAATCCCAGCCCGTGGTCCCTGAGCCCAGCCTGCCTGGTGGGCAGTGTGTGGACGGGAGCTTGGCACAGGCCCGCACCATGTGCTCAGGCCTGGGCTCTGCCTGCAGGCCTTCCCAAGGGCTGCTGGTGAGGGTGCTGCCTGCAGCCCCAGAGTGTTGGATCATCCCAATTGGAAAAGGCACCTGAGTTGTTCAGCTTTCTCTTTAAATGTGGCATCATCTTTCCCTTCTCATTAGATCCCAGAGGGCTTCATACGCCAGGGGAGAGCAGCGTCCAGGATAGTGGCAAACCTTCAGACCAGTTCTGTCAGAATAACATAAGGGACCAAATGAGAAGTGCAGAGACAAATACAGGTTTCTCTGCCCTTCTTCTGCTGAACCTAGGTGTGACAGGCGTGTGTTCTGATATTCAGATGGGATGGAGAGGGGAAAAGTTACTTTCTTCCAAGCCTTTTGGAAGACAGCTGTAAGCTTTATTTCTAAGAGCTGCTGAAATTCAGCATCAAATAAGTAATTACACATGTTTCCCTTTGCATTTATTCAGCATCTCTCAGCCACATTTTCCAGATGTGTGCATTTTTTAACCTTATCTTCAGGCTGCTTACAAAAAGCATTTTCTATCCTTCCTTTCTTGGATTTGTCCTGACCTATATTTACAGAAGCACTCTTCATTTGTCCCTCATCACCACAGTCCACTTCAGCCTCAGATTCATTTTTGCTCTGACTGACCTGACGTGGTCTCAAGCTTGTTACCATACATTATCTATGCCAGAAAAACTGAATCACAGCCTGAAATTATAGACTCTGGGTCAGACTCCAAAATACATGCCTGAGCTCAGTCTGGGAAAAACAAGCCAACCAAAAATTTTCCCAGCTTGGAAGCAGGAAACACCAAGTTGACTCAGGATCAGCAGATTCAGCTTCTGTCCTCTCCCTCCTCCCCAGTGTAAAAGGCATGATAGAGAAGAAGGGAGAAGTCTTTTTTCCCTGTTATAACAATGCTCTGTTCAGAACCCATCTAAGTGATAGCTGCATAAGAACATCGAGTGGGCAGTCCTTCTGGTTGCTATTCCAGGTCGTGTTTCTTTTTCCTGCACTGGAGGTAAACCCACTGATGGAAGCCCAGAAGGCCCTTCCTCCTGAACAGCCAAGGCACCTGCGTGGTACTGTGTGCTGTCATCCCAGCTGAGGCAGAAATTCCATGGGACCACGTTTCTATGACAGTCTTGGCTCCTGAGGGTGCCCAAGCTCTCAGCCCTGCTGTCAGCCCTGTCACATCCCACTCGCACACTGCCATGTGCCTGCTTTGGTACTGTGAGTGCTGACATCAGAGCTGGGGCACTCCAGTGGCTCTTCAAACGTGCCAGGACCCAGCTCGGTGTAGATGAGCCCACAGAATCAGGGAGAGAACTAATTCCTGGATAATCTTCTCCCACAGCCCTGCTTCCCCTTCCAGACTGATGTGCTGTGCAGAGCTTAGGCAACAGGGAAAACCATGCCAAGAGTTTTTAATACTAGTGAAGCTCATGCAACACTATTTACAAAGATTCTTCTACATGGAAAAATGACTCCATAAAAATGTCATGGCAGGATTTCATGTTTATAGTCTCTCGGTGATTACCATGACAAATCTGCTCATTTGCTAAGTGGAGATATTTGTTTGTTTTCAGATGGCAACCCTGCAAACCCAGCCTGGAATCTGAAAGCAATCTGGGGCCTTTCTGGCTCTTGAATCACCAGCAATGGAGATCCCCCAGTCAGATAATGATCAACTATTCTGGTGGCAGTGCATAAGCCAAAACAGACTCCAGGCCCTTCTTACTGAGCTCAGCTGAACCTGCAAAGCTAAGTAGAATACCTATTTTAGTCTGTTGAAAACTGATCTAAATGTGCTCTGCATGAGCTGCATGTGGGGAAAAAGGCATTTTTCTGCTGTCATTTTCAGAGCAGACTCTGCTGTCTGCGGAGTAACTTTCCCCAGATCAGGTTTCATCTATCCCTTAGGTTTGGACAGAGAAAGTGGGGAGGCTGGGGAGTTTGAGAGCATGGTGAAAGGTGAAGAGACAGGGCTTGGCAGAGCAGGGGAAAAGGCATGGGAACAGAATGAATGGGATCAAAGTGGAAATCTTGGGGACCTTTACTGGAGGATAGGAAGAGAAGGGAAATCAGAGAAAGCAGTGGGATGAATAAGGTATGATGAAAGGAAGAAAGGGAGGTTTACTTTGGCTGCAGAGCCCTTCAGAAAGCAGGCAAGGATAATTTGTCCTGGCTCTCTGTGGACCTGCATCCCAGACTAGAGTCTAGAGAGAGGTGCTTGATAATATTACACTAAGGAACTCCCTACTTGATTTCTGACACCCGAAGCAAAATTCTCCTGTGCTAGAAACAGTAAGTTTGCTCTACCAGGAGGCAGAAGGTGGAGTAGGTGAATGACTTGGATGAAGAGAATGGTCATATCTCCTCTGGGAGACTCCCCACATCTTCATGTAAGACTCCCCTTGCCTGTAGTACAATGAATGAAACCTCCCTCCTCTGTCTAAATGCCTCACGTACGACTGCAGCCTTAGTCCATCTCTTGCAATCTGGTTACAGGGTATTTTCCAGAGTATAACACATTAAGAACAGGGATGTGGCTGTAACCTGAAGAAGGTCGCAGCCTCTACTACAGATGAAGTCTTTGCCTTTAAAGGAGACTTTACCAAACACAGACAATTCTCCCCATGCCCGTGCTCCCCCTCCACCCATCCTCACACACAGCCAAACAGCAAAGAGCACGGCCACTGTTGCAGAGCCCTGGAAAAGAAATGGGCTCCACATGGCCAAGGAAGGATCCTTACCTGAGAAGAACTGGCTGATAGAGTGAGGCAGAAGGGTGAGGAAGGCCAGCGGGTTTGCAAAGGACATGGAGAGAGAAGCAGAAATGTAAGCCATGCCTGCCACCAGGGAGTCGAGGCAAGCCAGGGAGGTGTAGAGGCAGAACATGATGAAGTTCCGCATGTTCCTGCTCCCGATGCAGTTCCCTGTGAAGAAACAGTGGTGGTCATGCCTCTGGGTGACTCTGGCACACAGTCTACAGTAGTGAGTGCTGGGCAAGGCTGAGCCAGGGGACCTGCTTCCATCCAGCCAGTCCGCCACCGTTTCAGCTCCTTCGCCCAAGTTTAAGCCCTTGCCCAGTTCCTCAGGGGTGTTCTGGATCACGAGGATGTAGTTGCCCAGGGCATTAGCTGAGAGGAACAGGAAGAGGGCCCCATGCAGCAGAGCAGGAGAGAAAAGTGGGGTGGTGGAGGGGTCTCTGAACATGCTGGGGATGAAGAGAAAGATCTGGAGGACGAAGGTCACTAGGGAGATGCACAAGAAGTAAGCTGGAGCAACAACATTGAGCAACCTGAGAACTAGCATTGCGGATTACGTTCCTGCAGGGGAGAGCAAGGAGAGGACGAACATCACCGCTCCGGCTGCACACTTCATCCTTCCATTTCCTGCCGGGTCCCCAGCCCCGCTCTGCTCCGGGAGTGCCCCGATGGGGGGAAGCTCTCTTTCGCCGCTGCCCCGCGGCCCCGGCGGGGCTGGGCAAAGGGGGTCCCCCGGGCAGCACCCGCTCCCCGGCGCCCGGCGGAGGCAGCCCGGCCCCGGCGTCTGCCTCCGGGGAATTCGCAGCAGCGGTGCCCCGGAGGGGCTGCGGAGGCTGAAGGGGAAGAGCTGGCTCCCGCGGTGTGCCGGCGGTGTGGGCACCGCTCCGCTCGCCTAGCAGAGTCCCTCTGCCAGGCAGGGTCAGTTTTGGTATTGCATGAGAGGAAAAAAGGTGGTGCTGGAGGAGGGGGGAGTGAATTGGAAGGGAAGGGGGGAGGAGAAGGGGAGGGGGGAGAGGTTGCTCTAATCCACTGCAATACGGATCAAATCCAATGCTCTAATTTATCCTTTAAAGCCACGGCTCTACAGATTACCTCTCTGACCGCTGCCCTGCTCTGCACGAAATTAGAAAATGCCCAAAACAGCTGGTCGAGCGCTGTCCGGATGCAACCTGCGGCGCTGGGTTACTGAGCCGGGCGGCCTCGGAGCCGCAGCCGCGGCTCTGGCCGTCCACAGCGCATCGGCACCTGCCGGGAGGGATCCCCCGGCTTTCTCTGTGCTCCCCTCGGCTCCGGTAGTTCAGCTCGCGGCGCGGAGACGCGGGGAGCCCGGGGAACCGTAG
Source organism: Oreortyx pictus (assembly GCA_036925125.1). NCBI lineage: Eukaryota > Metazoa > Chordata > Aves > Galliformes > Odontophoridae > Oreortyx > Oreortyx pictus. The sequence goes on from JAUPFR010000006.1 coordinate 38,811,504, forward strand.
GCAGCTCGGAACCAGCCCGGTCGCGGCGTGGCTGCCCCGGCACCCCGAGCACCCCTCGCCGGCGGCCCCTGTGAGCCCGCAGAGCCCCGGCGGATGAGGAGGATCGGCCCCGCTTGCTCGCCATCACCCTGCTGCCCGCTTGTCCCTGCTGCCCCGGCGCCGGCTGTCTGGCACCGTGGAGCCTCCGTTACCGCCCCCTGTCAAGCCGAGACCCCCGCGGCTGCCGCGTCGAAGAGGAGCCCGATCCCGTGCTCCTTCTCCTTCTCCCTGTCTCCTTTTCCCTCTATCCCTCCCATTCTGCTCTTTTGTTGTCCCACACTGTTCGGCCTTGTCCCCGTCCCCTGTCTTTGTCCCTGACACTGCCCTTGTCCTGCCTTGTTGCTCTTTCTGTCTCTCTCCCTGTCCTATCCATATTTCAGCTTTTGTCCTATTTTTTCTTTTCCCCTACCCCCGTACGGTCCTCTCCCTCTCCCTCCCCCGTCCCCTTCCTATCCTCCGGAGCTGTCCGTTCAGCACCAGCTCACGTCCTCCTCCTCTCTCCGCGCCCTCCATGGGGCTCTGAGGGGAGACAAGCGCATGCTCGGGGCTTTGAGGTGTAGCCGTCCCACGAGGCACATCTGGCTCGAACCAGCATCCGAGGCAAGGGGAAACCAGGGGACAGTCTCTGCCTGGGTTGTTAGTACCACCCTGTACAGCAGAAGGTGTATGGGAGAGGGTTTGGAATACGAAATGGTGCTTGGAAAGCGTGGCGTGCTGGTAGAAGCTGTGCTGACATGTATTCCCCTCTGACAGCTGCATGGCCTCAACCCCCACTGCCCACCCACACAGCCCTTACACTGTCTACACAGGTGCTGTGCACAGCCTCTCGTTCTCCTGCACACCTACATGCTGCACACACTCAGCTTCATTGAGAAGCATCCCTTCTCCCTCCACAGACAAACCACACATGGTAGAGGAAGGGGAAAGGAGAGCACTGCTGGGCTGTAAGTAGCATTCCTGGGAACTCACTGCTGGTCAGAATTCAAAGAAAATGGCTTTAGTCTACTCATAGGTCCAAGGCTTATTAGCCCACCTCAGCACACTCAGTAATAGACTGCTTCTCCCTTTGTCTGAATACATAGAGCAAAATTAAAATGATTAAAATGTGTTTCACATCTCTTTTTCTAGGGAGAGAGATCTGGAGCAGAGAGTGGCTGTGCTTGTCTCTTGCACATGCACCAGCATGGAGGCTGGTGACAGCAATCAAGTTCAAGGGTTCTTTATCAGTAATGTTTTTTTTCTACCAGAAAACTTTCATGATTCTACATTTCTGAGAAAAACTGAGGCAATAATACTTGTAAAAGCAAGTGCAAACTAAGCCTGTAGGCACTGGGTCTGCTGTGATGAACAACTAAGAGACACCTTCAGCAGAACTGGAGGGAGAGCTGCTCAGAGCCAACTTAGCTTTCACTCCCACCTCCCTCATTCTCCTGTCATGACTGCTGAGAATGAAATATTCCCTCAACTCGTCAATTTAAAGTAGATTGAGCCTTGCAATAAAGATATGTGACCCAGTGAGATTTTTATCTTTAAATAATCAGGCACTGTTTTCTCCATATTTTAACAGCTTACATCAAAATAATAAAATTAAAAAAAAAACAACAACACAGAATTCTTTTCATGTCATAAGAGACTATTGGATTGAAGGGACTGTATCATGAAAGCTATTAATTCTGACTGTATAGGGAACATAATAAGCTGCAGCCAAAGTGGAGAAAAGGGAAGGAGAGAGAAAAAGTGGAGAGGAGAGGAGAGGAGAGGAGAGGAGAGGAGAGGAGAGGAGAGGAGAGGAGAGGAGAGGAGAGGAGAGGAGAGGAGAGGAGAGGAGAGGAGAGGAGAGGAGAGGAGAGGAGAGGAGAGGAGAGGAGAGGAGAGGAGAGGAGAGGAGAGGAGAGGAGAGGAGAGGAGAGGAGAGGAGAGGAGAGGAGAGGAGAGGAGAGGAGAGGAGAGGAGAGGAGAGGAGAGGAGAGGAGAGGAGAGGAGAGGAGAGGAGAGGAGAGGAGAGGAGAGGAGAGAATGGTAGGGCAGTTTATCCCACACGTTCTCATTAAAATGCTCCTGCAAATTGCTGCTTATGATTTGTCACTGTCAAAATACTGGCTTCATATTTTAGAATATAGTAAAAAAAAAATTCCTCTTTCAATGCCATTGTGTCGATATGATGAGATGTTGACAGGATGGAGAAGCAGTCAATTCATCTGTGGATGAATTTGCCTATTCACATGCATGTGCATGCATAAAAGAGAGGTCAGTAACTAAGGAAATGAACACAACGAGTAAGTGAATAGTGAGAGCAGCAGCTAATCTGGAGCAAGTAGCAAGATTTCCTTCAGGAATTTGAATTTTTTCTGTTGTAAGATCATCAAAATGAGAGAACTTGAATGTGTGGCACAACCCTATTCCTTCTCTGGGGAGATGGTTTCCCTGGACAGACTCTGGCAGTGACCCAGGAGATGGAGTAGTTCTCCATCCTGCTTTCAACTGTAGATAAACTATTTAATCTATGTATTAGAATTTTTCTGCCTTTTGAATAGGGCAGATTTCAAGCTACATGTCTGCCTCTGGAAAACCTAGACAAGTGAGCATGAGGAACACCTATAGGAGCAATTTACTGTTAATACCAACTTTACAGATGTTTTCCAGAAATTAGCATAGTACAATGAAATGATATTCACCCCAGCCTTAATGTATCTGGGTCTCATCATGCCACTTTCCCCTGTTCCCTGTGCGTGTGAGGGGGTATATTTCCCCATGTGTGTGAGGGGGCACATTTCCCAGTATTTTCAAAGCAAGGGAGTTGGCATAATATGTACAGTTGACACCCAGCTGGCATTTTCATTCTCTAGCTCAATAACATTGATCACGATGACTGGCAGATGAACATCTTGGTAGCTTGTTCCCTGGATCCCCTTGTTCCCTATGCTCAGCCATTTTAAGCAAAATAAAATGTAGTTCTAGTCAATTCCATGCTCTGATACACCCTACTCAACCTCTTTCAAAATCTTGCCTTAAATTGCATCACGAATTATGTATCATTTCTTCCAGCTCAAAATGTGCATTACTTCATTCAGACCCATTAGTTTAGCATTCAAGATACATCCTGTTGGTGATTTTTTTTCTGAAATGAGTGAGTTAATGTCTGCTGTTTACTGTGATAGCCTGGGAGAAATGAATGCTCTCTGTGGTAAGCTCAGTGCTGCTTGCCTTAAATTATCATTGAAGTACAAAACTTATAAAGTTCTTGTGAGCCTTTTTTCCTTTTTCCAGCTAGTTAACTTTCAAAATTTGAACACCCACAATGTCTGGAGAGGTTTTTTATTTGTTTAGGTGAAGTTGAACAGCCATGAAATGTAGCAGGTGAGGCCTGATGTCTTCAATTTAGCAAAAAAATATATATAGCATGGATGGCAGCAGAGCTGCAGATTTTTATGCTGTCCAGCTTCAAATCTACATAAGTGGAGACTAACACTGAGAGGAAAAGGGAGCTCAGTCACTTGGCTACACTATCAAGGGATGGATCTGAACATCCTGAAATAGGATAGTAATACAAAGCTCCTATTCAAAGTGAGAAATGATCTTCAGATGCTAACTCGACCATCTTTCCCAGCGCCTCTATCTCCTTGACCCACATATATCCATCCCTTGCAGAAGAGGGTCCAGCTGGGTCCTGAATACCTCTGGGAATAGGGATTCTCCACTACCCCAAAGCAATTCATCCATATCTTTTTTACCTTTTCAGATTTTCTTCCTATGTAACTTGAAGTTCCTTTGCAGAGATTTAAGTTCTTAGTACTTAATTCATGCACGACGGATATAGAAAATTTAAATCCTTTTCTCTCTGTGACATTTGCACACTTGAAAATGGCTACCATGTCTTCTCCAGATGAAGTCACCTTATTCTCTCAGCCTTGTGCTGTGTTTTGGAAACCTTTGATGGAAAGCCCGAAGGATCTGGGGTACTGTGTCTGTTCCTCGGGTACCTGAGCAGAGGGGCATCCAGCACTGAGATCAGGCAGTTGACAGTGTAGATTTCTGTAGCCAGGTTTTAATCATTTTGACATAGACTGCCCTTCGTGCTGCATCAGTTGTGCCAGGGGTTTCAGTGGGGAGAACACTTATTAACAAAGTGGTGGGGACTAAACAGCTGGAAGATGGTCATGACTTAAACACACTGTCAAGTGCATGCTGTAACTGAAATTATGGCTTTAGTATTTCTACATCTTTTTCAGCTCCCATCAGGTCATTCTTTACTTGCTCTCACTTTCTCCCTCCAAGGACAATGATGAGAGAGGATTTTTCCTTTCTGTCTCAGTTGTGACAAGCTTTCTGAAGGTTAATTTGGCTGCTGTTTTCTCACTACAAACCTCCCAGCTTATCATTCAGTGTGAGAATAAGCTAGAAGATCATTTGAATTGTGCAAAGTGTTTAGACTGGGACATATTTTGATTCAGATAGTGTCATACATTGAAAAGTAATCCAGACAGTTCTAAAATAAATGAGTAAATAATCCACCACCTAAAGACATATCCATGACTTGCTGTCTCTTTGTATTTGAAAGAGACATTTTGGGGTCAGTAATCCACATAAATGAAGAGGAGAAATGGAAATGAATAAAAAATGTACCTGGAACCCAAGTCTTTAAAAAGTGCTTGATCTCCAGCTTTCCCTGTGACAGAGTCCTATAGCAAATGGGCTTCCAGCACTTAGGAAGACAGAGGCGTTGCTTACTGACAAAGGGTCAATTGCCTCCAAGAATGAGCTACTGAATAGACTTTAACAGATGTTTTATGTTTTTTAACCCACCATCAAAATATCTGAACAGCAGCCTGCAGCACATTTACTGTCACTTCTGCCAGAAAGACCATGACTCAGGCAGCCCAAGCAGTGTGAGCACCAAGGATATATTTAGACAAGGAAAAAAATGGCTGCTTTCTAAGATGTGTCAGCTTGTGTCTTCTAACCCACAGGTTCTAAAGCAGGACGTGGTGCCTTGAGTACAAGGACAACTCATTCTTCAAATCATTAGCTGATTTGCTTTTTTAATGCTCTGCATGAGTTCGTGATGGCTACCCCAGACTGTTTGTCCTCCTGCAGCCAAGGAATTGTTGTGATGGTCACATTCCTCTGACATCAGAGGTGACAACAGGGAGAGACCTGTGAGTGTAGGATACAGGCTGCTTACAGGCACTCAGCAACAAGTACAGAGCTTTATCCACAAAACATCAGAGCAGTCACTAACATTATCTTCTCCTGTATGACACTCCTTACAGCCCTTCCTGTTTTTCCTAGACTATCTCCCTCATTCCTGGAGTCATATAAACATCCAAATGTCTTTTCAGGGAAGTAGAGGAGAAATAATACACAGCCAGTGAGGTTCCTGCAAAATTCTGAGCATCCTCTGAATGTGTCTGAATGCCCTTGAATCCTCATCATCTTCAGCACTCTTCAGTACCTGATGTTACACTCTGACAACACGGTGTCACCCTGAGCCTCCATGGGAATCCTTTTCTTGCTTTCCTTTCTAGCAAGCTCACTGGAGAAGTGCACTTATTATGTCTCTTAAGCTGACTGATTTGAAGCTCCTGAGCTCAAGACAAGCCATAGGTTCCCTCACCCCCAGGTGAATACCAGAGCAAGTAAAGGCAGCTGTGCTGTGCTGGGTCATCTCCAGACAGGACACATTTTAAGGAATAGAGAATTAAAATAATAAACGTAAATGGAGATAATTCAAACCCAAATTAACTGGCTCAATTTTGATGCCAATCTTAAACAATCAGCTGTCAGCAGAAGCAGTTGCTGCTCCAGAAGAGGCTGTTCCCCTTTTTACAGGAGCAGCATCTTTCCCCCCAGCCCCGAGCCAGCTGCCTGGGCCTCCTCTGCTGTGATCTCTTGCTGTCGAGCTCTGTCTCAAATTTGCACACCTAGGGAATCCTATAAATGATAAACAATATCACACGCACATATTCATAACCAATTCACTATTTACATAGTGAATATTCAGCACCCACCAGATGGCTTCTCTTTCACTACCTCCAAAATGGAAATGACCAGTTACTAAAGATAAAATATTCCTTCCCTGTTGCTGTTTCCCTAGGGCTCCTACTTGTTGTTCTCATGCAGAACTGCTGTTCCCCAGAGAAGCAAGCCTTTCAGCTTTGGAAACAGTGAAATCAGATCTGAAATATGAAATGCTTCAGCAAGAGCTGCAGATAAATGAACACAGTGTTAAATCAATTCCAGAAAATAGACTTGGATTAATCCTGCTGCCTGCTGCAGTAGTGTTCTGGGAGAAACGATCTCACTCCCTGCTGTCACACGGCTGCTGCCCTGCCATGAAGATGCTCCTCCAGTGTATCTGTGAGAGCAGTCCCTAAATGACTTAGGCTCTGCAAAAATGCTAGCTATCCATGGGGCACTACATGCGCTGTGCATAACTGCAGTCATACTTCTAAACACTACCCCAGCTACAGCACAGGTGGTGATGATTTTAAATGAACACTTGCTTGCTACATCGAAGGCCAGATTCTCTCTGCTTAATTTCTACACGCTCCAGTGTGTGCCTTTTCCTTTTGGGATTCATCATACAGAATGTGCTAACAGCAATAGAAACAGAGATCAGGCCTTCAGCCATCCACCCACCAAGTCAAATGCTATCTTGCTTATTGCAGTGCTCTGTCCCCACGTGCCGCAGTGCACAGCTGCCTGAGCCCAGCGAAGGGCACGTCTCACCCAAGGCCATTGGTACTTCTGTATGAAAGACTCCAGTGTCAGCCTCTGGCAAGTGCAGGAGAAGCTGGATCACAGGCACTTGGCTGTGTGAGTGCTGGGTTTGCTGCAGAAGAATCATAGAATCATTGAAATTGGAAAAGATCTCTAACAATCATCTAGTCTAACTATTCACCTACCACCAGCATTGCCCACTAAACCATGTTCCTTAGTACCGCATCAACACGATTCTTAAACACCTCCAGGGACAATGACTCCACCACCACCCTGGGCAGCCTGTTTCAGTGCCCCAAGAAGTAGGGCCATCATTCTGGTGCCCACTTGGAAGGAGTTCCTACTGCAACCCCTGAGTGGGTTGAGGTGTTGCACTGTTCATCCCCACCACCAGTCAAAGCTTCCTCTGGGCGCCTCCGTTGCTATTACTGATGAACAGTATATTTTCCTGGAGCAGATCTGGCTTGATACGAGGAGCCACCTGACGTATCTGGTATCAAATGAAGCCCTTGGTGCTGCTTCGACAAAGCCCAAGGCCAGGCCGATGGCAGCAAACCAAGGGCAGCCCCACACCAGGCTGCCCGAAGCAAGGGTGGGCTCCTGCAAGCTGTAGCCTTCCCTGTGAAGAAGCGGGCCCTGCGGCAGCGGGCCCTGAGCTTCCTCCAGCCATGTTTCCATCTGCCTCGCTCAGACACCTGCCTGGTGGGGTTGGGGTACCGCCGCGGCCCCGGCTGCCCCCCGTGGGGCCGCCCCCGCTCCCCGAGGCGCACCGGCGCGGGGCCGCCGGTAGGTGGCGCTGAGGGCCCGCCGAGCCCGCGCAGGCCCCGCGAGGGTGCGGAGTCAGAGCTGGAGCTGGGCAGCTCACTGCTGTCCTGGGCTGTGCCGCTGGGGGGCGCGCCAGGTCTTAGGGGAGCTACAGGGAAGCGCAGGTAGCATCCTTCTTCGGCTCTTCTCAAGGCTGCTCTGGAAACACCAGCCTGTGCATATCCCCTGCCTGGCCTTGGTAGCCCTTCCTGGCCTTGGGTATCCCTTCCTTTGGTTTCCTTTCTACTCTCTGTACGTTCTGGCGCACGTGCAGGAAAGGCTGACAAGAGAGTTAGCAAAGATGCTTTTGTTGAGTATTTTGTGTGTGAGGCATCCTGGCTAGGGTTAACAGCTTCAGTGGCATTCAGAAAGTACCGAATCTTCATTAGCTGGGCGCCTGGCAGCTCGTTTTAGCCGGAGAGAACATCAGTGCACGGAGTGCTGGCTGCATGCCGGCAGGATGGCTGGGCACGTGTGTGGGGACACATCCTGCACGGAGGGCTCTGCACTCGGCCTGAGAGCCAATATGATTTGTTACATCATGGGCACTGGCTCTCCTGGCTTAGGCTGTCAGCTCACATCTGTCCCCCACCATCTATTGACTTTCTCATTAAAACTACCATCGCTTCTCCCTGCTATCTTTGCAATCAATCTCTCATTGCTTGAAGCACCATTGTGAGTGCCATTTCCTGATTCAGAAGGTCAAGGACTCAGACTGGATCTTCTTCTTATCCACCGGGAATTACCGTTTGCACCTCCCTATACAGAGGGGTTGTTTCCCTTAGATCTGCAGGAAAGATTTGGCTCTTATCAATGAAATCACAGAATCACTAATGTTGTAGTGCAGCCACCAGCCCATCCCCACCTATCACCACTAAACCATGTCCGTAAGTGCCACATCTACACTTTTCTTGAATCACCTCAATTTCAGGAAATTCTCTCATCACTCTGCTAGCTCTGTGTAACCAAGTATTTATTCTATTTCTCTCTCAGATACATGTGCCTAAGAGAGAAAGAAGTCTTTTCCACAGAGCAGACCCAACCCCACTGACACACATTACCACAGCCACAAGCATACCCTGGGCTTCAAGGCACACAGCCAGGCCAGTGCATCTGACACAGAGTGGGCAGTGGGTCTGACCCCAGGGCAAGCACACAGCAGCTTTGTTCAGGGAAGCACGGGTCTCTGATGCACAAAAGCTGGCTGGGGTTACCAAGTGCAAGCCTGCAGGTCTAGGTGATGATCTCCCATTTCTCCTCCTTCAAGGGGTTAAGCTAAGTGCTCTGCATTGCAAAAGGCAGGATCTAGGGAGGAAAACGGATTGGTGAGTGGCAGGATGCCGGGCAGGATCTGCATGAGCTGCTTGTAGGGACAGGGGAGCAGGTGGGACCCCCCAGAGTCACTGCTGGAGGCAGCGGTGGCTGCAAGCAGGGGGCTGGGTGACATTCATCAGGATGAGCAGTTGTGTTGGAACCATAGCAGTGATTTGGACAGCTTGAGCCACCCATGTTGCTGTGCTGTGTGGGGCTGTGGTGGTGGGGCAGCACCTCAGGAGCACCTTGTGGCTGAGGGCAGCCGCAAAAAGGAGGTTGAAAGAGAGGGATAAATGCCACTCCTGTAAGAACTGAGGCATGCTGTCCCATCAGACCAACAACTGAGAAGAGCCAATTAGCATATTTTAATGTAACTGATTAGTGCCTGGTCACACAGCCCAGTTGGTGGGTGATATTTGAAGCGAATTTGAAATTACAAGCATGCACGTAGCAACCCATGAGGGATTTGGTGGTAGGATAGACGATTTCCCAGCTTAGCAGCTGTGGTCCCCATTTCTCTGTTATTACCCATGGAAAGCTGCTTTCAAAGAGCCCTGCCATGATCCGGGGTGAGTGCTTGAAAATTAAGAAATTAACTTTATTAATTAACGCAGTGGAAGTGGCTGGTGTGACTGCAGGGAGGTACGAGTGGGGAGTGTTGTGCTGCGTTCAGGGTCTGGGATCAGTGTGGCGCAGACAGAGGCTCTGCTTGGCTCTGCATAGGGGGCTCGCACTGCCATAGCCTTGGGTGCACACCTTAGCTCCCCGGCAGCCCTTGAGGCTGCAGCTCTGCTACCCAATGAAAGAAGCCGCTGCCTGCAGGAGCCCTGTTTCCTTAGCTACCGCAGCTGGGAGGTGTTTCTGGAAGGTGACAGGCAGTACTAGGAAGGGAAAGGGCTCGGGAGAGTCGGGGAGTAGCCTCTTGCCTCCATCCAAGGGGTTGTTTTAGCTGGGATTCATCAGTCCTTGTCTTGTGTGGTTACTGAACTGCCCGGGCAACATTTGCTGGGCGTCTGGTCAATGCCCTGGAGCCCAGTTTGTAGACATGCTGAGCACTCATGGGTGCAGTGAGGGTGAGTGCTGCAGGGCTGTGCAGTGTCAGCCACAGAAGAGGACCACCCAGCACTGCAGTATTGCATGGTTAATTCCTTCAGACGCGAGCTTCCTTCTCTGTCTGGGGGATAACCCCCTCTGGTCACCAGGGTGAGAATAAACTCACTCCTGCTTATAAAGGGCAGACATCACGTAATGAGAAGAAATCCTCCCAGTAACAGTTAACTCTGTCCTTGAAACTGTTTGCAGGCAAGGAAGCATAGGACTGCATCCAGGGCTGTACAGAGGATGCTCTAACCTAGCACCATGTGCAGGGCTTCTCTTCCTGACCCACAGTGTGGTGAGAGACTGCCCTGCAGTGCACCCATGCAGGGTACCTCACAGGAGATGGCCACCTCTCTCCCTTCTCTTCTTCCCCTGGGCTCCATATCCAAACACTACTTTCTCTCCTTCCACCATCTGCCTCCAGGCAAGGCCCAGTCCACCCTGCTGGACCCATCTTGGCAGGGAGCAGCCAGCACAAAGATGTCCCAATCCTTCCAAGACCATGGCCATAGCACTCTTCACAGGCCAGTCCCAGCCAAGGAGGCCAGATCTGCTCAGGAGTCAGTGTTTCATCATGGCATTTGCTAGTTTAAATCATGGAGCATCTTGCTTTCCAGCTCATTGGGCCAGAGAAGCCATGGCTTATGAATAATACAGTCTGTACTCACGGAGAAATGGAGATTTCACACTGGGGAACCAGAAGCAATCTACCATCACAAGTCATTTTAGAAAACCCCATAAATTTGTCTCTCCCACAGTCCCTGTGGCTCAGTGTCTGCAGAGCACATGTTGTGCAGCCCGCAGAGTCCTGATGCAGCCCACGTCACCTGCCATGAGGAGCCATCATGGCCTCAGAGCTTGAGTGACACTGTAGGACTGGTGCTGGCTCGTTGGGAGTGAGTGGGCAGCTGAGCAACTTCTCTGCATCACAGCTGCTGCTGGGGCTGAGGGAGATGGAGAGAGAGGGATGGAAGTCCTTGTCTGTTCTGATGTTCCCTAAAGTTAGAAGCCTTGCTTGAGCTACAGGAGCTCCTTGGAGTCACTGGTTTGGGGAAAAAGGTCTCGCTGACAGTAACGTTTTATCAGTGGATATCGAGTTATACCCTGCTTTGCCCTGCTCTGTGCTCTAGCGCAGCAGAAATCAGCAGCACTATGCCAGGGCCACAGCCCTGAGGATGTTAAAAAGAAGGAATGGCACTGTGGGAGACACCTGGTTCTTTCTCTCTCCTTGAATCCCCACATCCCAGGAGCTGTGCCACCCATTCCCAGCATAAAGAGAGGCTCCCAGCCACCTGATCGTTGCGATCTTCGGTTCCCTGGTGTAGTAGTACCTTCACGGCCTTGCTCGTCAGGCTGAAGCTCCTCTAACAAGCAGGGGCTCTGCCTGGGCTGTACTTCCTCAACGCAAAAGAGACCCAAGGAAGTCTAAACGAGCTTTCAGAGGGTGCCTCAGCTGCTGTTTACTCAGCATCGCAGCCACGCGCGTGGGACCCGGGCATCCCCATGGGGTGGCAGCAACGAAGCGCTCGGGATGTCAGCGCGACCTCCCGGGGGTCACCGTTTGGCGGTTGTTCCCCGCTTGCTCCCGACTACCGGCTGGGATGGGGACCGGGGAGGCCGGGAGCACCCTGCTTCCCACCGCGCTGCTGCCCCTTTGCCTTTCTGCTGCTTGGTCAGAGGGAGCGCGGCGGATGCTTGGGGGAGAACAGGCTGTCAAAGCCCTTTCGCGCCCCGGGCGGCTCACGCCCCCGTTCCACCCTACGGCCGCTGGGCACAGCTAGGATCCCCGCGAACTTCCTCCGCAGCCACGCGACCGGGCGACGCCGCATCCGCAGCACAGGTTCAGCAAACGCCGCTGCGCTCCGCAACGCGCCGTGCCGCCCTGCGGCTCCTCCGGCCGGCTGCCGCAGAGGCCGTTCCGCACCGCCCCGCCCGCAGCGCTCCCCCGGGCCGGAGCCGCGGGGCTCGGCGGGCCGCAGGCCCCGGCTCCGAGCAAGCGCCGAGGCGGGGAGGTGGGGGGGGGGGGGGGACGCCGCAGCGGGGCGGGCGGCGGGGCGGGGCGGCCCCGGCCCCCTCCTCTTCCCGTGCCCGTGCCGGGGGCCGGGCACCCCGCGGCCGGGCGGCGGGCCCCGAGCGGAGCGAGCTGCGGGCAGGTCGGTGACCGGGCGCGGGGCGGCGGCGGCGGCCGGGGGAGGCCGGCAGGACTGCGGGAGGGGCCGGGCCCGGCGCGCCGGGAGCTGGGGAGGGGAGGGAGCCGCGCCGGGGTTCGGCTCGCTGCGGGCCCGCCGGTGGCGGATGCTGGAGGGTCGGGGATGCGGGGATGGGGCCGGTTCGCTGCCGGAACAGGTTTCTGGGTGCTGCTCGCAGGTGAGGTGCCGTTTCCCGCCCGCGTGCTGCAGCGTGTACCGGTGTGGCTGTAAGCGATGCTTGTCCGCACCTGGCGGATGGGTGGCGGGGCCGCCCCGGGCTCCTGGAGCCTCTCAGCGGGAGGGAGGGAGCCCCGGGCAGCTCCCTGGTGCCTGTGCTGCTGCCTCCGTGCCAACCGAAATGTCATCCCACCGCTGTGTCGTGCCACAGCTGTGCCCGGTCCCCACGTCATCCCGGCCGCACAGTCCGCCCGGGAACCACATCTGGAGGAGTGCTGGAGGTGCCGCTCCCCGTTCCGCCCCCAGCTTCGGGCAGTGATAACTGCAACAGAAGGGGCTGCGCCGTCGGGGTTGCGATGCTTCCTTAGCTGCTCTCCCCCGCTGTACTTCACCCAGACTTGTCTGCTGACCGGGGCCCTGCCTTCCCCCTTCCTCACTTCATGGCCTCCGCGTGGCAGCGGTGCTGCGTAGGGGTGTGCAATGCAGAGATCTCCCCGACACAGCGAGTGTTATCCAGCAGAAAGGGGCATCTTTGTTTGGCTGAGGTTTTTGGTGTTGGTTTGTTGTTTTTTGTTTCCCATGAACATCTTTTTTTTTTTTTTTTTTCCCTTTATCTGCTTTTCTGCCATCTCTAGAACTGATCTGTGCTCCTGCTTTCTCCTCTTTGTGAGAATTCAGTGGGGAGAGGATGTGGAGGCAGGAGGGGAGAGGAAGGCTGGGTGGGCAGGTCGGTGGGACCTTGCCCGTAGAACCCTGGGCCTTACAGTGCTGGTGCAGGGCAGGCCTGTCTGAGCCGGGGAGGAGTCAGCATATACTGCTTAGGATGGAGGGGGATGCTGTGGTATTTGTTCAGAGGAGAGCTCAGGGAAGGTGTGGGAGAAGCAGGAGGGAGCGGGTCCGGGTGCTGCAGGGGCAGGGTTGAGCCTATCCTGCTGGCCCTGCTGCCTGCAAAGCGGTGCCGGCGCTGAGCAGATGGAGAGGGAAGCAGGGGCAGCTCTGTCAGGAAGGATTTGTCTTCAGTAGCCTGGCAAACAGCCCTCTGCAAACAAATGAGTAATAAATAAAAGCAGGGAGGCTGCCTGACCCCTGCAGCCTCTGACTCTGTAGCACATATGGGCTTTTTCGGCTTCCCTGTAAGCCTAAACCTCTGTCTGCTTGCCATGGCAGCATGTTGGCTCTGCTCTTTCTGTAACTGCGTCTCAGGGCCTTCCAGTGCTTATTTATTTATTTATGTATTTATTTGTGATATTGTATTAATCCCTCTGTCCCTGCTCCCCAAAACACTCCGCAAATTGGCAGGCCCACGCTTTAGCCACTGTGGCCTGCAGGGAACATGGGGCCTGGCTGCTGGGCCACAGCCCCTCTGCCAACCAGGGTTGTGACCCCAGGCATGGGAGTTGGGGTTCAGCACAGCTCCAGAGCCAGAATTTGGAGAGTTGTAGAAGGAGGAGTGTCTGCTTTAAATATACCTCACAGGAAATACCCCTGTCTTCACAGGCTGTGATTGCTTCTCTAAAGCAGCAGTGAGGAGAAATGTTTCTGACACCCACCAGTGAATTCAGTTGTTATTAAACTAATCAATCACCTAAACTCTTACAAAAGCATCACTGTGCTTGCTGTGCAAGTGCTGACACCTCCATGAGTCCTGCAAACACCAAAACCTTCTGCAGTCATCACTCCTGCACATGGTAAAAGAGCTATTCTTACCTATATAGCTTAATTGCTGTAAATATATTTAATGTACTTAGCTGGAAGTTTGAAGAAAACATTGCTCTGCTTGCGTACTGAGCTCAGATCAAAAGCTGTTTTCTGTGAGATCATTTCAGGGGAAGCGGTAAAGTGTATTTGTTCTCTCTGGTTTCTGTGCAACAGCTCCAGCCTGCCTCAGCTGTGGCCTTACTGCACTCAATCCCAAACCAGCTGTGAGTCCTCCAGCAATCAGATGTCCCGGTGCTTTCTGAAGATCACTGTGGCACCAACCTGCACTTTGTGGTGCCTAAATGTCTTTTAAAAACTGCCTTAAGTTACTGCTTCGAATGCAGCTCAGCCTGGTAATTTGATTGCAATCACCCCTGTTATTAGGTGACAACAATGGTGTGAGTTTACTCACACCATTATGACAACAATGTGAACCACTAGGGCCAGGTAGCTGTGCACAGCCCTTCCCACAGCCCGGGCATGATTGTTGGTGCTTAATGGATGAGATGGAGCCAGTCAGATCCCACAGGATTCCTCCACGCAGGTGACAGGAGGCTGTGTTCATGGGTTCCCCTCTCACATCCTTCTGCCCCTGCTTCACCTTCACCTCTCTGGCACTTCCCACACCTCCTTGTTGGGTTTAGTTTTTGTGATTCTCTATGGTGGTTACAGAAGCTTCAGCACAGTCCCACTTTGCCTGCTCTGTACGGCCCTCTCCGTGGATGGCTGTACAGGCCTAAGTGCTGCATCCATGCTGAGGGTTGCAGAGCAAGCCTCTTTGGCTGGGAAATCATGTTCCTAATTGAAATTACTGTAATGTTGCTCATTCTCCAGGGAGCTTAAATGCCACTGTACGGAAGCGTTTCAGCATCAGGATCATTTGTGCTGCTCCCAGCGCTGTCCCCACGAGTCCAGCTTTGGCCAAGGAGGGGCTTCTAGAGCTGTTGTAGTTTGCTCTTGGGTGAAGATATGTTTAAAATGGAGAACCAGAGAGGAGGCATAGTGCTCCTGTTCAGTAGGAACATGTGAAAGGTGACCTGATTCCCTTACCCTCAGCATTCATGTCTAGAGTCTTGCTATCTGCAGTTAGGTTGAGTGAGCCATGGGGAAGGCCGAGTCTGAATAACACAAGCTCCTCTACACCGCAGGCTGTGAGAGATAGGAAAATACATCTCCAGGTAATCTTGAGTTCCTCCTGTGCCAGGGTCTGCTTCATTGTCTGCTGGGAGGTGCTGATAGGAGACATCTGGGTAGGAGGTGCTGAGATGTTGCATGAGCTCTGGTGAGGTGAGGGGATGATTCACGGGACTTGGAAGTGGCCAGCTAAAGATCACAGGGCACCAGTGCAGCTGAGATTCCAGCTCCCAGTGGCCCTGGGCTTGGAACCACTGAGCTAGAGGACCTGGCTGCAGCAGACCAGTGTGAGCTCAGTGTAGCTGTGGTTTGGAGCCAAGTCTCTGTCATTAGAGAACTTTCTTGGACATGGCCCTGAGCAACCTCCTGCAGGTCACCTTCCTTCCAGGGAGGTTGAGCAGGATGGTCTCCAGAGGAGCCGTGACAGTTTGTCGCATCTTCTGAGAAATTCTGTCACCATGGTGTGATCCCCAAATTAGTGTCAGAGAAACAACCAGAGCTGGGGATGTTTGTCTAGTTCCCCTGAGCCTGTGAGCAGCAGTCTCTACATCAGTAAGAGGTTTCCTGGACTTTCAGGTCTGGGCTGGGAACATACACTGTTCCTTATGTTTCTGAGGTGCTTTACCTTGAGGAGAGGGCACAACTGGCAGAACCACATGGAAGTGGCAGAAGAACAAGCCGTGCTTAGACACAAGAATAATTTCATGCCATCCCTTGCTTGCTTGGCTCTCAGCCTGCTACTGAGTAGGATGGAGGGGTCAAAGTCACGATTTAAATGAATGATCAGAAAGCGCTGATGTAATTGCCTAGTTGTAATCTTGCTGTGTTTGTGGATTGCTACTGTTTGCCTAAGGACAAGCTGATTCTTGGTGATGAGTATATGTTGTGGTACTTCTGGCTGAGCAGGGTGCAGCACCGTGCTTAAGTTAGTGATGCTGTAGCGTGACATACGTTTGTTTCAGTTCTTAATGTCTGTCTTGTATTAGAAGATGGTGAGTGATATATTTCCCTGTTAGATTTCATCTCATAATTTATTATAAATTTGTTCAGTGTTGTGTTTCAGTGGAAAATGAATTTTCATTCCAAATGCTGAGAGCAAGCATTTGAAAAATGGTTCCTAGTTGGCTGAAAAAAACTGTTTAAAATCTGTGTCCATTAAAAAAGAAATATGAAAGCACTATTTGTAATTACAGTGATTTTAACAATAATGGCTCCATATTAGGAACAGAATTTTATTAGAATTTAGGAGGAATAGAATATAACCAGGATAGACCCAATTGCTTTATGAGAATTCAGGATTAGCAGAGGTTATCCTCTCACATTCAGTTTTTATTGGGATTGGAAAGGGAAGCAAGCACTCCTGCTTGAGCTCACTGGAGTTTTGTGAACTTTTAATAAACACTATTTCTGTACTGAAATAATTGAAACTTTCTTTTGCCCTCTTGCTTTTTTTAACTTAGAAAAAGTTTGCTGCTTTTGCAGTTCATCAGGTTTTATTTCCAGCTGCTCAGCCAGTGAGTATCTTTCTGATAACAAGAACATACTGATGTATTTCTACTTATTTTTTTCTTAGATTAGAGTGGTCTCAAGTTTTAGCATGTGGGTTGTTATGATTTCAAGTTTTAAATTGGTTTTCAGTTGAGGCAACATTTGATTACTTTTTTTGTCAGATATGTGTTTCAGAAAGTCATAACTCTTTTATTTGTTCTGGTTCCAAGTCCTCTTTATTGCTTTTTTCCTTTCATATTGCACTGCTACTAATCTGATCAGGTGCTTTCATTGGATTTTTCTGTTGAGAGCTTTTCATCAAGTTTTTAATTCTTTCATCCAGGCTTTTAATTTCTTCTGTTTTCTTCCATGACATTTCATCAAATTCTTCCTTGTTCTGAAGCAAAACAAAGTGAATGATGCTAAGAGAAGCCTGGGTGGTTGTGCCATGTCCTGAGAACATCACGTTTTAAGGACTTGCAGGTTAGCTTAGACTTAGCAGGAAGGTCAGGGGATGAGTGTTTCTGCACACAAAGTTAAACCAAGTTGTACAAAAACTAAATAACGGTACTTACAATACTGCTGAATGTTGCCATGCCATAATTACCCTGCTGTCTCTTTGTGTGTACTGCTTTCACCTGCAACTGTCCTAGTGTTCCAGGGTAATCATTAGGTTTCAGAGTTAATTCATCCCAGCAGCTACGTGTGAGAGGAATTCCTCTAACTCCCAGTTTATTCAGATAGCTCATTCAGCTGAATTTCTGAAATTTCTTTCCATCCAAAACAACGAGGTAAATTTATGGCCCTGGTGAAAGGAGTGTTGCTACTGGTTTCAGCGGAGAGAGGATTTCACCATAAGTGTGATGGGGCTTGGTGTTTTTTTGTCTTTGTTTGGCTGGGGCAGAGGACATCCCAGTGGCAGGGGACGTTTTCCACGTGTCCACCAACTTTGTCCCCCCAGTCCCAGTTAGCCTTTTCCAAGGGTGAGTTGTACTCAGAGCATCACCAATCCTAGCTCTATGCTGCCTCTCTTGGCGCACATCTTCTCTTCCTCCCCGTGCCTTGTCCTTTCCCCAGCCTCTGTACATGCCCAGATGTGATACTTCCTTCTTTGCCCTAAGGGAAATGAGCAGTTTCTTTTGTTTTCCTCTGTCACATCCAACCTTTGCACTGGCTTTGTGGCGCTGCTAGGTGGTGGGCATGGCTGGAGCAGGCATCTCAGCCTTCTCCCACTGCCTGGGCTTTATTTCTGATGTTCTGGGGCTGCTCAGCTCCCCATAACCCCTCCAGGGGAAAGGGAGAAGTGGGCTGGGGAGATGAGGGGCTGCCTACCCTGCCAGGCCCTGCCCTACCCTGCAGGGTGTAAATGACTGCGGAGGGGGGACAGGGGTGACAGGGATGTGCTGTCTTGCCCTTGCACCCATTGCAGTGGGAGGAAGCTGGAACAGCGTGTGCCTTGCAGAGCCTTCCTGCAGCTCGCCTGGAGAGCTGCCTCCCTTCACAGCAGCCACTTCCCACTTCTCCCTCTGTGGGCTACGTGGGCTGCACAAGGCTGGGGTGAGGCTGGGAGCCTGGCTCAGCATCCACCCTTTTCCCGTTCAAGGACCAGATTTGTTTGCAGGCTAGGGAGAGGGTGGCCGTGTGGTGGGTCCCCACGGGGTTGAGGTAGCCTTTGGGGAGCACCTTCTGCTCCTGTCCTCCCTTCCTAGGCTGCCGTGCTCACAACCAAAGGCTTCCCCTTCCCTTTGCTGTGTGCTGACCCAAGGCTGTAGGCTGAGGCCAGGCCACAGCCCCTTTATGTAACCCCCTGGGCGAAGCCTCCGCCGCGCTGCCAGCTCCCACACGCCGAATTATGTGATTCATCTCAGTCATCTGGTGTTACCCAGTGCTGCTGGAAGCCAGACAGAGGTGGGAGGAGAGCCATGCTGGGGCCACGTTTGGTAAGCAGTGTGTGCCTGTGGGCTCCCGCTGCAGCCCAAACCTCGCTCTGTGTTCCTGGTGCTGAGCTCAGGCGATGGAAAGTGTTCTAGCTCTGCAAGCACTCTAAAATTACACCTTGTGTGTGTGTATATATAGTGTTATAACCCACTGCTTGCAGGAAGAATCTTTTGTGCTCAGAAAGCAGTGAGATAAGCTGGGCAGGGCAGGAGGATTCCTTTGCTCCAGGATCTGAGCCAGATCCAGGAGTACTGTGGATGCTGGAACCTCAGGGGCGAAGCAAAGGGAGATGTCCAGCAGAACCTGAGGAAGGACTTTCAGAGAGCAGGAGTAAGGCTGAGGAGAAGGGGCACTTGGTGCCAGCAGGACCTGGGAAATGGAGGGAGGTCCCAGGCCAGTGGCTGGCACTCGGCTGCAGTGTAGTGGTTTTTGGGCATCTGGGTGGGGGCTTTGCTGGCTGGCTCCCCAGCTCCTTTTTTGGGTCTGTGCACTACAAGCACAGCCCTGATCTGCTCCCTGCCCTCTCAAACACTGCCCAGGGCTGAGCTGGGCAGAGCTATGCCGTGCTGCAGATGGAGAGGAGCCTCTGCAGCAGGTGGCTTTAGGAAAGGCAGCACACCAAACTCCCACTCTCCTTGCCACCTCCCACTGCTCCTGAGTAGCGAGAGGGGCCTGGGAAGGGAGGAGCTGCTCTCCTGCTTTCCCTTTTCCTCATTTCTGGAGCCCACAGTGCTCCTGGCACCTTCTGCCACTGTGAACAGCAGGTGTGACCTGCAGCGGGCTTGGGCATGTCTGCTCCCGGTGTCTGTACGCCTTTCCTTGAAGCAAGGTTTATCCCAGAGGAGTCAGCGCTTTTCTCTGTGCTGGCATCACACCCTGCTCTATGTGGGCATGGTCACCCCACAGGGGAAGCAGCTGTCTGCGTCCAGGTGCTTTCTTCAGCCTCTGACATCAAACAAGAGCAGCACTTGTCAACTTTGCAGGTGTTGGAGCTGAGATGATGCCCATTGGTGGGACAGCTGGGCTTGAGGAGGGAACCACCAGTGCAGGGACATACACTGGTATGTGGGACATCAGCTGCTGAGTCCGTGTCACCTCTTAGTGCAGTCATGTCTTGCTTGGTGATGACAAAATGAGTCTCTGAGCAGGTGGTTATACCTGATAGAAGTCATCATATGCTGTCAGGTGGTCTTTTGCCTCCAGAATCAGGCCAACTCCAGGGTCTGATCAGCAGGGCAGGTTGCTGTTCCTGGCATGTTTCTCTGTGTTGGCAGGATGTCTTTTTTCTGGCATGCTAATGGGACAGGGCTGGTACATGTTCTCTGACCCAGCATCTGTCCTGCTGATGATCGGACGGGGCCTTCTGCTGGGGAATTACCTGTACCATGGCCTTAGCAGAGTGAAATGCTTTGGGGCTTGGCGTAAGTAACACCTTCCACAATTTCACTGCTGAGAGCTGTGTCTTGAGGGCAGTGCCCTCAGGATAGTGTCCTCAATATCATGCCTCAGTCAGGGCTGGATGTGGACTGCAGTGTGCCTGTTCTACTGTGTGCCAAGCTGCAGGGATGGAGAGGTCACTGTGCCCTTTGGTGCTGCTACTTCCTTGGCCAGGCTGTGCTGAGCTCAGTGCTGGGCCTGGATCAGACTTACCAGCCCCAGCACTGTGCTGTGCTGAGTCAGTGGCAGTGGTTTATGTTTCCTACCCTGTGCCATGGACCTGGTTTTCCTGTTATGTTGGTCCTCGTTTTCCCATCCTGCAGCCTGGGCACAGCTCCTTGGGAAGGAAGAAGGGCACTCATGTGGCAGGATGATGGCTTTCCAGGAGACATTGGGGAAGCATATATTTTGACTGTATAGTTTGGCTTCAGGAGCAGGTCCTTTACGATCCCATGCCACAGCTGCTGTCCTGCCAGAAAAAAAAATAGTGACCCCATCCTGCCCAGGCACACTTGGAGGCTGAGTGAGCACCGGCCTGTGGAGAAGTCCGGCTTAGTTATCCGAGCTGTCCCAACGCTTTGTTTTAGTGTTTTGCTACTCCAGCTTTCCCTGAGTGCCCTAACAAATGAAAGTACTGTCAGAATGTTTAAAGGGAAAGACAATTTTTGTAAAATGTCTACATAAAATAAATGCCTGATTTTTAATTGGAAATCTGATTTTCTGGATTAGTGCCCACCCAACCAGGGAGGAGAAGCAGATGCTGGTGTATAAACAAAGCAGTCAGGGTGCTGATTATTCAAGACAAACCTCACACACTGCAAATGGTTCATAGAAATCATCCAACAAATCATTTTGAACAGTCAGTCTGATAAATGCACTGCCCGTTAACAGCCACTTCAGAGGAGGAGCAAGGGTTGCCTTTCTGTTACTCTGTGCTTTTCCTAACCCTTTATTAGCATATCTCCTGTAGGACCTTGATGGGCTAGGGCATGTAGTGTGATTCCTGTCTGTCTGTTACTGCTTCATTTTCCCTGCTGCAGCCTTGCCCTTCTGCGTTTCCTCACGTGGCTGTCACTGTCACTGCTGGGGACACTGCGTGCCTGGGGGATGCCTGTCTGTGACAGACACTGGCCATGCGTGCTAACAGGGAGCTCTTGCAGCACTCCTGGATGTGAATACACCCCACCCCCGGCTCTGTTGTTCACAACAGCTTTTCCTCTGCTGCCCCATGAAGGTTGGAAATAGCACAATAGCAGGAAGCTTCCCGGCAGAGCTGCTCTGCCGTTTCTGTGCATTTTGGTTGGACTTCTTTGTGCTGTTACCAGAGTATTGCAAAGTACTGCGTTATGTCACAAACTGATGTGAAAATGTGGCTGAGGTCTTTTGGCAGCAGATGTCTGTCTGACACTTACAGTGCCTGTGCAACCTCTCGCTATGGGGACCTCTGCTGTGGAGGGAGGTTGCCCATGTCCTGCAGGTCTGAGCTCAGGCTGTGCACAGGAGCAGAAATTTGCTATTTTTGCTGCATGAACTGTTCCTACGCGATTTACTTATCTGATTGTTCCCAGCAGTTTTTGTAATGGTAGTGCTGCTGCTATGCAATTAGCAGAAGTTCTAAGAGCAGCACCATGAAAGTTGGGATTCGCTGGAAAAAATGGTCCAAAAAGGCACTGGTTTGAGTATCTGAGGCTAAAGGAACTGGTGAAAATGCAGGAAAATGAGCTTAAGTTCATCTTCAGAGAAGATGTGAATTGCTATGAGAGCTACGTTACAGGACTGAGCATGATGGGATGGCTTCTTTGGAGCAGGAGGTGCTCAAGAGAGGGGGGGGGACAGAGCTTCCCTGGTAGCTTTAGGCCATTCCTGCTCCTGGATTATCTCTGTGCAGGAGGTGTGACATTGATAAAGTACTGCTGGGTAGAGAGACAGGAACTGGTAGCACTGGGTATGTGAAGGCTTGCATTTGGGAAGCCTGCATGTAGGAAGGCTCAGAGTGGCAGCAAATACAGCCTGCTATTAGTGAAGGAGGGCAGCAAGAAGGACTTAACAGGGGAAGCCAACCCACACCAATCCTCTCACCAGTCCCCTCACCCTGTCATCTTGCAGCAGAATGTTCCTTCTACAAATGCGAGCACAGAGCCTAGAAACAAACTGCAGGATCCTACTGCTGAGTGCTGGAATGGTGGCAGAAGAGACTCAGAGGTTGCTAAGAGTCTCCTTGATTATTTGTTGAAGGTCCAACAGCTCCCTTGGCCAGAGACACGCTCTCTGTGTTAACAAAAAGGCAATGAATTAT
This sequence comes from Oreortyx pictus, assembly GCA_036925125.1. Lineage (NCBI taxonomy): Eukaryota > Metazoa > Chordata > Aves > Galliformes > Odontophoridae > Oreortyx > Oreortyx pictus. The sequence continues at coordinate 38,833,836 of JAUPFR010000006.1, forward strand.
TTAGCAGCTGAAAATGCCAGATGGTGATGGCTCTGCTGTTTACACGGGGAGGGGAGGGAGGAAGATGTGCACATGGAAAGAACAGATTGGGAACATCTCTGTAGGAAGGAGCTGACCCCGGCCACAGACTCTAGTGGTCTCACAGTGAACGGGAAGCAGCCAAAGTGGGGCAAATAGCTGCTGCTTGTTTGTCCTCTCATGCTCCCAGCTGGGGCTGAAGTGTCTCCAGATGCCATGTGCTGGCTGGGTCAATGCATATATGGCTGCACACCTCCAAGGAGAACTAAAGCTTAGTGGTATAAGAGGGAGAGACTGAGGCTACAGCAGTGCACATAGACCCTCATGCTGCTGTAGTTTCCCATCTGTCACACTGACACATCAGAAGTAAATGTTTCCCAACAAAACCAAATCATTGTAGAGCTCAGGAAGATCCCCTTTCTAAGCTGAGGTATTTTGTGTGTGTTCTTTCTGTGATCCCCAGGGACTTCTGAATTGGATTTCCTTTGGTGTTGAAGCAGACTTGGTCCTGTTTGGTTTTGATGGGAAAAAAAATACCGTAAACATTTTTTATACCCAGGTCCCTTGAGGTGCTGGCTGTCTTTGTTTGCATCCTCTGTCACTCCATTTTGACACCATCCTGGCACACGGGTCTGTGGCATCCCTGTTAATAATGATCGTACTATTTTATGCTGGCTTCTGTACAGTTTTTGTTCACAGGGTTCCCTAGCTCTGTGGATTTGGAGAGGATCCTTTCCTCTCACAGCAGTAGAAAGGGTTTGGAAGTAAGACACAGTCTTGACTATTAATGGCCTTTAAGCATTTCCTATTGACAGTGACTGTAGCCTGCACCATCAGCTCCCAGAGGAAGTGAAGGAAGTCTTGGAAGGAGTAATCCTGCTGTGGTGGGAAGATGGAAGGGTGGACCCATGACACTTAAATCATGCAGACCATGATGCTGTAGAAGGGAGGCCTGGGCAATGTCCCACAAGCAGTAGCTTTGGCTGAAAAGAATTAATGAATGGCAGCCCCAGCAGCCCTCTTGCTAACATTGTCATTTCTTTTTCTCAGAAACTCAAGCAAATGCTTTGAGTCCTCATTCCTACTACCTGCTGACTGCAACAGGGTGGCCATGGCTGAACTCATCTTCTGGGACTGAGGAGAGGTGCTGAGAGACCTGTCTCAGGTATGATGGAGACAGCCAAATAGCACGGGCTCTCATGCGGGTAAGGAAAGGGTATGAGGTAGCTTTGAGACTACTTCATCAACCCTCCTCTGCCGTGTGTGCCACAGTGCTTCCCTGGGGGCTAGTAGGTCTGGGGAAATGGCTCTCCCTGGAAGTGTTCAAGAACTGTGGAGTTGTGGCATTGAGTGCCACGGTTTATGGTCGTGGTAGTAATGGTTGGGCTAGATGATCTTAGTGCTCTTTTCCAACCTTAATGATTCTATGATTCTATTGAATTGCAAGATCAGAACCCATCTTCATCCCCTTCTTGCTCTTAGCAAGCTCCCAACCTCTGTGAAGGACCCAGGGGAGCCATGAGCCTTTTTCAAGCAGCAGCTGCCTCGTCCTTATCCTGACCCCTGTGTTGCAGGGTGAGGCCCCGTGACAGCACCAATGGAGAGCGTGTACTCAGTGGAGCCAGCGCTGGACGGGGCTGGCCCCACCTCGCTGGACATACTCAGCTTCCTGGACACCCTGGTGAACAGTACAGAGGAGCAGTGCTTCAGTGCCCGCTCACGCAGCACCGTCCTGCAAGGGCTGCCATTTGGTGGTGTGCCCACTGTGCTTGCCATCAACTTCATCCTCTGGCTGGTGAGCAGGCTAGGAAGGTGCCATGTCCACGGACCTCCTGGGAGAACATGGGGTCAGGGCTGGAAGCTCAGTTTGCTGTGTCCTAATCTCTAACAGGATGCACCCCTGGGAGACCAGGAATAGCTGGGTCCTAAAAGAAACCCTCTTGCCACATCTCACCCATGCTGGAGACAGTCTCCTTGAGAAAGGAGGTTGACCAGAAGATGTTTGGGTCCATGTAATGCCCTGTTACCGTGATCTGTGTGGGCCAAGTAGCTGTAAAGTCCTTCCAGCCCTTTCTTCTGATTCTGTGGGAGAGTCATTGCTGTGTTGGTATTTGGGTAGCCAAAGATACATCTGATAAATGTCCTCCCATGGTGCTGCAGGTTGATGCTTTGCAGATGTAGTGGGAATGGGGCTGAACCCCTGTGCACATGGGGACTTCTGTCTATGTCACTAAATGAAGCTCAGCCAGGGCTCAGTGGGCAATTCCCTGAGGCTACAGGGAAGGCTGTGGATGTGGTTTCTGAGGGTGGGTGTATGTTACAGGTGTGGGGACAGTCACGCATGTGTACAAGTGTGTGCTGGTGCACCCAGCTGCTTTGGTCATGCAATGGTGATGGCCAAGAGCCTTGCCCACTTTGTGGAGGGCGGCAGATGATGCTTGAGCAGTTGCAGAAGCAGTGGTCGCCAGCATCTTGGGCGCTGCTGCCACAGTGGGAAATGATCCAGCTTCAGGGGTCTCTGATGGTGCAGATACACCCAAGAGACATAAGGTTTCAGGGGCCACTTGTGCTATGTCAGTGTCTGTGATGTTACCCACAGCAGCAGTGGTGAGGTCATGGAACAAGAGCAGTCTGACTTGAGGAGAGTTTTATGTGAGTCCATCAGCAGGAGGAAGATGGTGAGATCCTGTGGCAAAACCCTTCACTGTCTCTCTTCATTCTTCCTCCAGCTCCTCCTCCTGATCTTCTCCTGCCTTCGGAAAGCGGCTTGGGATTATGGGCGCCTGGCATTGCTGATGGACAATGATAGGTGAGTAGGCCACAAGGCTGCAGCAGGTGATTGGCTCCAGCCTCTCTAATGGGGCTGTGGTGCAGCCCATAGGGGAATCCTGAGAGTGTTGCTGTTAAGTCCAGGCCAGAGGTGATAGCCTGGCTACTGTACCCATCAAAGCCAGCCTTCCTGGGTAGGGGGGAACACAGGTATTATCTGCTGCAGGGGAAGGGATGACATGGAACATCTGGTGACATGGCTCTTGATGCCATTTGGGCAGGATGTGTTGCCTGAGCAGTGCAGCAGCTGTGCTGCTGAGGAAAAACTGAGTGTGGTTTCCCTGTGGGTGCCCTCCCTCTCCTTTCTGCTGCCTCTCCCCTGCCTCACTCACTTGTTTCTTTTCATCCCTCCAAAGTTTGACGTCACTTTTCTACGGGGAGCAAAGCGAGAAGGAGAAGTCCCCATCAGAGAGCAGCCCACTGGATGCCGACAATAAGGACGTGGTAAGCACACAGCAGCTGTGGCAGAGGCATTCTACAGCTGCTCTTGGAATTCTACACATTTTTTCTATCTGTTTCTTTCTCTCTTTTGACAGCGAAAGCTCAAAAATCAATTAACTGTTGTAGCTATTAAAAAAAGATAGAACTTATTAATAAAAGAACTAACTGGGCAGGGAAGGTAAAGAAGCAAAATAGTTGCGGGTGGCAGGATAAGTATTTAAAGGCATCATACTGGATGATGTGTGCAGATATATATTACTCATCAAAAATAACAGAGAGAAACCAAAAGGAAAGTCAGCATGGCTAAAGAGCAGATTAAGGGAGATTTATAAATGTAAGAAGGCACCTTGTAAAAGTTAAGCTGTTCCCAAATGAAGAAAATCTGAGGTTAGGTGTAAAATGCACACCAGAGAAGGGTGAAGAGGAGTTTGTAGGAACATTTATAGAAAGCTTAAAAACAAGTACTTAAATTATTTTTCGGACACTTGGAAACAGGAAACCTGCCAGAGAGTTTGTGAGGCCAACGTACTTTGGAGGTAGTAAATGATTGCTTGAAAGCTGAGTGCGGCAGGAGCTCTACATAAAGTTGCTGTGTCTGTGTTCAGTGAGGAGCAGTTTTACCTTGGGATAAAGCTGGGGAGAGGAGGAGCAGGGTCAGCTCTCACAGGAGGGGAGAGGAGGGGGATCCCACAGGGCTCTGCCTGCAGCTCCTTGTATTCAGGGTCATCATAAACTCCCACTGAAAGGGGGCAAAGAAAAGGGGATAGAGACCCTGAAGTCCCCAGGTGCTGCCTCTGCTCAGCCCCAGGGCCAGCTCCATGCTGGGGTTCTGTGGTTGGTGGCTTTTACCTCATCTATTCTCTCTTCCCTTCCAGGGATTCTGCTCCTGGCTCCTTTCTATCTACCAGATGAAGTAAGTGTGTACTGTCAGTGTTGTGTCCATGCCCTAGGGAGCTGGTCCCTGTGGGTGGTGGTCCAAGAGCTAGAATCATGGAGGAGAGCCCCAGGGGAGAGAGCAGGGGCTCCCCTCTCTGTCCTCCACAGCTCTGCTGACCCCAGACTCCTGCCCCAAAGTACAGGGCTTCAGCCTCTTCCGGCAAGAGCCAGTTTTACAATGGGATGGCAGCCTAAGGGCCCATTGCCTCTGTGCCCAAATCCCACGTGCCACAGGTGGAATGCCATGAGTTTGCAAGGATTTTGTGGGGCTAGAACAGCCCCACTGTGAGCCCCAGTGTTCCCGTGGTGGGAGGTAATGGTGGTGGTGGCACCCCCCAGCACTCACCTCCACTGCTCTCTCCCAGGGATGAGGAAATTCAGAGCAAGTGTGGGATCGACGCCACCACCTACCTCTCCTTCCAGCGGCACCTCCTGGTCCTAATGATGTTGGTCTGTGTGCTCTCTGTGGCTGTCATCCTGCCTGTCAACTTCTCGGGGGACCTCCTAGGTAGGTGCATCCTAGCCTCAGGTGGCATGAGCAGTGCACTGGGGGGGTCAGAGGGCTAAAGGACACTTCCATCAGTTACAGTTCTTCGGGGTGGTGGGGGCTTGCTGGGGACCTGGGAGATGAGAGGACAGGAGGAGCAAAGAGTGCCCACAGGCACCATTTGCCCTTCAAGCATGAAGATGTGCATTGCACCAGATTCTCATAAACTCCTGCTTGTCCTCTTCTCTTGCAGGACACAACCCCACTCACTTTGGCCGGACCACCATCGCCAACATCCCAACACAGTACGTAGCTCCGGAGCTGGGCAGCTGCACATGCAGCTGCAGTGCTGCAAGCACCCAGATGTGATGCTTGCTGAGGCTTGGCCCTTGTGAGCAGCACAGTGCATGTGGGAAGTTGTGTGTCTGTCTGCACCACATGCGTCCTTGGCTTAGGTCTCCAGCACTGGCAGCAGGCTCAGGGGGCTATGGCAAGGTGCTAAACACCAGGCTGGTCCCTGTGCTGCAGTGTGAACTGATGCAGTTCTCTCCTTCAGGGATCGTCTTCTGTGGCTGCACAGTATCTTCTCCCTCATCTATTTCATCCTCACCATCCTCTGCATGGCTCACCACTCCATCCACCTGGAATACAGAGAGAATGAGAAGGTGAGCCATGTCCTCCCCACAGCCGTCATCCCTGCCTTTCTCAGCTCAAGTGGACAACTCTGAGTGTCCTTTGCTGTACATAAGGGAAGCTTTAGAAACAGCTCAGACCTGGGCAGACAGAGAAAGACGAGGCCATTTTTCTCCTGCTTTTGGAGAAAGTCTGGCAGCCCAGAGGCAAATCTTCTGCTTTGTCACTGAGACTGGAGCTCAGCTGTGTCCAGCTGTCTGTCACAAGGTGGCTGTCCCTGTACCTGAGGCCCTAGGGCTGGCAGGCAGTTGCCCACAGGTTCTCCTGTGCCTGCAGCATGTGGAAGGTCAGCAGGGGACCAAGGCTGTGCATTGTGGACCTCCCTGTGCCCCCACCTGAGTGCAGAAAAGTATCTGAGCCCTTTCCCTTAGTTCACATCCCTTTCCCATCTGTACTGCAGAAGATATAGTCACAAACTGCAGTCTGGGCTGAACAAGACAGCAACACAATGGTCCGTGGACCCAGCCCCACCCTCTGCCTCTTCTCCTTCCCTAGGTTGCCCGGACACTGATGGTTACCCACATTCCCATGGAGATCACGGACCCTTCCCTTATCATTAAGCACTTCCAGTGAGTAGCCTCATCTCAGCAGGACTATCCTACCTGGGCTTCCTTGGGGAGGAGAGGGGACGCTGTCTCAATCCCTGTCACTGCCCCCTGGTGCCACCATTTCCGTGTGCCCACAGTGAGGCCTATCCCAGCTGCACTGTCACCAGTGTACAGTTCTGCTTCGACGTGCGCAAGCTGATGAAGCTGGATGCAGAGAGGTGAGTGCCTGGGGACCCTGTAGCTGTCTGTCTGGTGGAGACAGCTCCTTGAAGAACTGTCTGTTTCCTGGCAGGCGCAAGGCAATGAAGGGCCGGCTTTACTTCACCACCAAGGCACAGAAAGAGGGGAAGATCATGATCAAAACCCACCCTTGTGCCCGCATCTTCTGCTGCCACTTCTGTGGCTTTGAGCAGGTAGGAAGCTGAGGGCAGGGCTGCAGGCAACGTGTACCCAATGTGGGCAGGACTGCATGCAGCACGGTGGCCTGCCCGTGCTCCAGCCCTGGCTGCTCCCACAGGTGGATGCCGAGCAGTACTATGGGGAACTGGAGGAGAAGCTCACAGATGAGTTCAACGCTGAACGCAACCGCATCACACTGAAGCGGCTTGACATGGCCTTTGTCACCTTCCAGGATGAGCGTATGACAGCTGTGTGAGTGTCCCTTGAGCCTGCTGGTGCAAGCATGGCCCATAGCCTGGTGTTGGTGCGGAATGGGGCCACCACTTCTGGGGACTGCAGGGGGCACCTTCACAGCTCCTCCAGCCAAATTCAGGCAACCAGTCTGTCTGGAGCTGCAGGGAGGGGCTCATGAGAAGTAAGGGGGATCCTGAGCTTGGTTCATATCTGACCATGGGCTTCCTCCTGCAGGATTTTGAAGGATTACAGCCATGTCCACTGCCGGAGGCATCCTCAGCAGTCCTCCGTGACCACCGTGGTCAAATCGCACCACTGGGGTGTGCGCTACGCTCCAGCACCCAGCGATATCATCTGGTGAGCCCCCACAGTGAGAGGAAGGGAGAGAGGGAGGGCCAACAGTTGGGAAGTGTAAACCATATCCATAGCTGTAGAGCGTCTTCCCACGGTGACGGGCTGAAGATCCTTTCTCTGGTCATAGCAGAAGTTACCAATGGTAACTGGGATGATCACTCCGCAGGTTGCAGGATCAGGCAAGGTTTGGGGCTGTTGCCAGGCTGTGACTTCTCTGGCCTTACTCCAAGGCATCCTTGTAGCACAGACCCCACTGTGGTCATACTCAGGTCCTGTGAGCTCTGTAGCTGTGATGCAGCAGCATAGGAAGGAGAGAGAGGGTAGGCTTAGAGCAAGGGTTATGGGATGATTGGTATGGGGAGCAGGGCACAAAGCACTGAAGGACTGAGATGGAAGACCCAAGACACACAGTGTTTCCTCTGCACCACATCCAAGTTCTGTTTTCCTCTCACAGGGAGAACTTGTCAGTCCGTGGCACATCCTGGTGGGTGCGATTCATTCTCCTTAATATCTGCCTCTTCATCCTCCTCTTCTTCCTTACCACACCGGCCATTGTTGTCAACACCATGGACATGTTCAATGTCACGCGACCTGTGGAGAGCCTCAAGGTAGTCCCTGGAACAGTCCTGGGCCCCTGAGCACACCTGAGCTTTGTGCCTCTGTCCATGGGGAAGGGCACATTGGTGTCTGTGCAGGAGGAAAGGGGTGGGAAGAGCTTCAGGAGATGTCAGAAACTGCTGGCAGCACATTGCCTTCCTGCTTATTGACCTGGGAGCTGTTGGGAGGGCACTGAAACTTAGTGTATGTTCGTGATACCTTTGACTGTCCTTAAGCTCTTGACTCCTGGGATGTGTCCCTGCTCAGGGAAGGGCTGCTCCATGTACATCTGCCCAGGGAGCTGCCTGCAGCATGACAAAGCAGTAACAGTGTGGGCAGGCACAGCTTGTCGCCCCCTGGCACTGGCAGGGTCTTAAAAGGGTGTTCACCATCTCTCCTTCTGCAGAACCCAATCATCACCCAATTCTTCCCCACGCTGCTACTCTGGGCCTTTTCTGTCTTCCTGCCGTTCCTCGTATACTACTCGGCCTTCTTTGAGTCACACTGGACAAGGTAAGGGGCACCACGTCCCTTTAGGGTCACGAGGAGCCCCAGTAGGATCATCGCTTCAAGGAGTGCAAAGTTCTCTTTTTTTCCCCTTTCCCTAGGTCAAGTGAGAATCAGCTCACCATGCACAAGTGTTTCTTCTTTCTGGTGTTCATGGTCATCATCCTGCCCTCGCTAGGGCTGACCAGGTACAGACAAACCTGCAGACTGGGCATCACACTGGAGTCATCTTCTCTCTGCAAGTGAACTTGAGAGGGCTGAGGGACAAGAGCTGCTTCTGTCACAAATGACAGACAGCTGTCCTTGGGAAGTGAAAGGCTCTTGCTTTAGTGATGCCAAGCTGCAACCAGGTGGGCACAGACAGAAAATATCCCATAGAGTAGGTGGGGAGCTGTCCCAGGCTGCCACAGCTATCCTGAGGTACTGTTGGTGCCTGGCTTATGGTGAGTCCTTCAGCAGATCCCTGAAGGACCAGGTCAGGTACCTTCATAGTCTTAGTTAGAGTGAGTGTGATCTGAGCCTAGGACAGGGCGAGGCAGGTGAGGCCTGTATCCCCCCCTCACACTGCTCCGTGTCCCACTCCTGAGCTGCCCCTCTGTTTCACCCAGCTTGGACCTCTTCTTCCGCTGGCTTTTTGACACCCACTTTCTGGACCAGGCCGACATCAAGTTCCAGTGAGTAAAGGCCTTCTCTCCAAAACTTGTGAACCGTGCAGGGTAGAGCCCAGTACCAACTCTGCCCCCCCTCTCACCCTCCCTGTCCATGGGGGCAGGTGTGTTTTCCTCCCAGACAATGGCGCTTTCTTCGTCAACTACGTCATCACCTCCAGCCTGATTGGGACAGCCATGGAGCTGCTGCGCATCCCTGGTCTCCTCGTCTATACCGCCCGCCTCTGCCTCGCCAAGTCAGAGCCTGAGCGACTCCACATCAAGCGGGTACGTGGCCCCAGGTTATTCTGAATACACAGGTGACCCCATGCACCTGGGGAGGCAAAAGCAATAACAGCGCTGTTGGTTGTGCCTCAGAGCCAAGCCTACCAGTTCCAGTTTGGGTTGGAGTATGCGTGGACCTGCTGCATCTTCTCCGTTGTCATGACCTACAGCATCACCTGCCCCATCATTGTCCCCTTTGGTGAGTGTGGCCCCGCTGTGTCCCCGTCCATGATGAGAACAGATTGTCCCAGCCATCAGGAGCAGTGTGGAGACTTCCCATGAAGTATGAGAGGAACAGCCACCAAAGGTCCCCTGTCTTCCCAACAGGTTTGCTCTACATGCTGCTCAAGCACATGGTGGACCGATACAACATCTACTACGTGTATATCCCCACCAAGTTGAACCAGCGCCTCCACGTCGCCGCCATCAGCCAGGTCGTGGTGGCCCCCATCCTCTGCATGTTCTGGCTGCTCTTCTTCTCCGTCCTGCGCCTTGGTAGGGACATCTTGGGACTGACTACCAATTGCCACTTGTCAGAGTCACCAGTCTGAAGTTCTGGGGGGGGATTAGCTTCATCCTTGAAGGATGATGGTGTCACCCCTGTGTTGGGCACAGTGTAGGGGGTGGGAAGAGGGACAGAAAGACATGATGAAGGTCTGGAAGAGGGTGGTGAGAGCTCAGAACACCCCCAGCACACCCCAGCCTAAGGCTCAGCCAGGCATGCAGCGGAACCTTGGAGGCTCACATGTTGACTCCATGTCTCTGCCCTAGGTCCCACTCGCCCTGTCACCCTCTTCACCTTTGTGGTCCTCCTCTCCTGCATTGTCTTCTCCTTCTTTGGCCTCTGCCTGAAGAAGCTGCAGCCACGGAAACCGTCCAGCTACCAGGTGAGCGTGAGCAGCTGCTTCCGTCTCCCACTCTATGTCCTACTGGGGTGCATTAGCAGTGCAGAGTTTGGGTACACTTGGATCAGAACAAGCACAGGGATCGGTCCTGTCCCCAGCGCTTAGCTCTTGGGAACCCATCTTTGGGTACCCACACAGGAGCTCCCTATCTCTGGACATCAGCATTGGGTGAGCTGTGGCTGGGAGGGTTATAGGCAGCATTTCCAGCCCACTAGGGTGAATCCTATTTTTGGCTAGGATTTGGACCCAGCCGTCATGGGGGTGTTGCACGGTGGGCTCTGGCCATGCTCTTCTGGGGCTTTTCCCCTTGTCCCTGTGTGGCTTCCTCCTGTCTCCCCTCCACAGATGTCTGACCAGTCTGAGGGCACCTTCACTGACGCCGAGCGGAGCAGCATCTCCTCCACTCCCAACTCCAATGTGAGTACCTCCCCAGCCCTGCTGTGGGTCCCCAGCTTACTCCCAGCCTGGGACAACATCCCATTGTGTCCAGCCTCTGATCCCTGATGCCACTGCCCCTGGGGCAGCTCTTCGTGGCCACAGTGCTGCAGGAGCCCGAGCTGAGTCTGACACCAGCAGCCTCCCCGGCGCACCAGTCTTATGGCACCATGGGCAACCACCTGGAGCTGGGAGAGGATGGGGAGGACTGTGGTCTGCAGAACTTCGAGACAGAGCTGGAGACAGTGGAAGGCGAGTACAGGACCGGCCCCGTGATGGACAGCCAGGCCCGCTACCAGTGAGCATCCTTGCTGCCAGGGTGAGAGCCAGCAACACTGGGTGCCCACCTCACTGATGGACCCACACATGAGTGATACTGGGGCAGAGGGACATCAGGACTGATGCGAGGGAGGGACCTCAGCCCATGCAAGGCAGTGTGGCCCTGCCACTGCTGACAGGCTTGGCCACCCTGCACCCCCACAGCCCCCATCTGCCTCATCCAGTCTGGGATGGGGAAGAGAGGTTGCAGAGGTTTGGGGTGAGGTCTCCCTGAAAAGACTGTACTGCAAGCGGAGGAGGGAGGCCCTGCCAATGGCCACATGTCCCCTCAGCCATGCCAAAACTTTGCTTGCCCACCCACTGCTGCAGCCATCCCGCTGCCTCCCATGGCCCCAGGTGCTGTCTCCAGCCCTTGCGGTGCTGAGAGCGCCATCCTGGTAGGGCTCACCCTGCTCGTGCCGTCCTTCTGCTGCTGCCATGCGCTTGTGCCCTCAGGTCTTCAGGGGCAAGTGTATTTTGTGGCCATGACAGCAGCTGCCCTTCACTGGTGGCTCCCGTCCTCCCACTCCTGCTGCCCGTGCTCCCCTCAGGGCTGCCTGTGGGGACCCGCACAGCTCCATCCCATTGCAATAGTGACAGGGGGCTGGCAGCACTCCCTGACTTGTCCAGGAGCCTCTGGAGCACGAATCCTGCTGCACTGTGTGCACACCTGCTCCTGCTCAGGCAGCATCCCCAGACTTTTTGGGCCCTGGATGCAGTAGCAGGTGCTGGCCCACAGTCTTGCTCCCACAGGGTGAGAGCATACAGCTCTGCTGTGCCTGGGTGGTTTTCTGCTGGGGTAAAGCCGCAGCAGGCAGTTGATAGCAGAATGGTGATGGTGCCAGTGGGGGTCCCATCTGCTGCTTCCTGGAATTGCAGAGGTGGGGCTCTTGAAATTCTGCCTCTTCCCATGGGTCAGTCATCCTCCCATATTGCTGGCTGCCTAGGAATGGGGCAGTGCTCAGGCAGTTTCTCCCTGCTCTGGTGCAGTGCCGTAGAGAGTAGGGGCTGAACTGGTGCCTGCCCATGGGTGGTGCCCAAGACCTTACGTGGGATGCAGGAGAGCTGATCTGGGTCTTTCCCCTGCTAGAGAGACTCATGTTTGCATTGCACTTCTGGGAGGGTGTCCTGCCCCCAGTCCTTGCTATCCCCAGGGGTGGCGGAGGGGTCTGAGCCCAGGGAGCAGCATTGCGGGGGTGCCCTGTGCCACTTCCCCTGCCCAGCACTACTGAAGCTGTTGGGAGTGGGATCACAGTGTGCAAATCCTGGGGCACCCAGCAGTGAGCTGGAGGTCACAGCTCTCCCGACTGGCAGCCCTGCTGCCCCCTGGCTCCTGCATGCCCAGGTGGTGGCTGTGGCACCTAGAAAGGACCCTGGAGGGGAGCTCCTATCTCCCTGCACTGGTGTCCTGAAGCCACTCATCTTGGGTCTGACAAGATGATGGTGGCCCCATCCAATGACTCAGTGCTCTCTTTCTGAGGGGGACATAAGTGCCTGCAAGTGGCACTGTGTCCTGGGGAGCTCAGGCTTGGATTGCCCTTGGCTGCCACACTGTAGGAATGTGCCAGAGGTCTGTACCTTCTTGTTATTTATCGCTATGACCGTGCCTTGAATAAAATGACTTCACCCACCTGCTGCCTGCAGTCATCACCTCTGCGCGTCACCCCAGCCTGGTGGTGACAGTCATTGTCACCCCCTGCCCAGCTACAGACCCTCTCCAAAGGCAAGCACTGTCCGTTCCCTGTGTGCCCAGCCTGTGGCATTGTGGCAGCAGCACAGCAGGTCAAGAAAAGGCAGCGTGTGGAAGAGCTATCTGGGCTGGAGGTACTTTGGAGGTGAAGGGGAAGGTATAGAAGCAGAAAAGGTGCAGGCAAAAGAGGAGCACCCTGCGGTGTTACCTCAGAAAGGGTACAGGGCAAGGGGGGTCAGATTAGGTGAAAAACAGGAAAATTTTAAAGTCTACCCCAGCAAACTCCTCTGTCATCCTTTGTTAAGCTTGCTCAGGCCTCTCAGAATAAACAGGCAGCCAAAAGGGCAGAGACTCTTGGTTGTTCTTTATTAAACAGTACAGTGGGATATAAGAGGCACACAGACTAGTTCGTTTCCCCTCAGAATTACACAAAACATGGCACAGAAGAGAAGTCAAGGAGCTGGGGAAGCTAAAGCGCAAGGGGTCTGTTTAGTGCAGTAGTACACACTCCATCCCTCACACACCTGTGTACCTGCCACGCAGGGTCAGAATGTTCCTGCCCATGGTGCTGATGCCCCAGATCAGGGCTGCAGCAGGGAGTGGCCCATTCACGGTCCCTCCTGCCCTGTACCATACTGCAGGAGTACAGCCTGGTACCACGGGGAGGACTGTGTGCATGGCACGTATGGCTCTGCCATGACACCACTCCCTTCACAATCAGGGCCCTTGCTATGTTCTCAGTGTCCCCACCAGCGTGGCAGGGCAGGGGCAGGGAGGTAGTGACTGGTCTCTTGGAGTGCCCTCCTGCCCAGAGGGAGGATAGGTCAGCACAGGAGGGACATGTCACGAATGGGGCAGTCACCGCCCTGAACACTGGGCTCCTGCTGCCCTGAAGAAGCAGTGAAAAAGGGCACTGCCTGTAGATAAGTACTTACTCCTTGTCCTTACCCTGGGGTGAGTTCCCATAAAGGTGACCTCTTCTCCATAGAGCTCAGGTTCAAGTCCCTGGGATCCCATGGGTGCTGCCTCCCAGCCCTTCCCTTGGATGTTTTCTGGCAGGTACTGTACTCCTGCCCTAACATGGCCTCGCTGCTCAGTGCTAGCTGTGTGCCTTCTCCCCTCTGTGGTGGCTGTGTCTCAGGTATGGTGGAGTTATTTCTGCAGGGTGAAGAAGCTCTGCAGATGGGCACTGTGTGCAGCTGGGAAGTACTCCAGGTCCTGCCAGCAGCAGCAGAGAAATTCCAGCCACACTTCCTCTGGCCAAGAGCCAGAATCATTTCTAGAAGCCGTTGCCATGACATGATTGCAACCTTCATTGTTATTTTAAGACATCGTTTCTTGTATTTGACGTTCTTTTCAATACAAAGCATTAAATAGCCACCACTACTGTCACACTTCAGCCAGCTCTCCCATTAAAATCAACAGGCCAAGCCAACAGGAACCCTTCTGGGCAGCAGCCTGCACCACTGAGAGCAGCCTTACTTTGGCATTAATGAGATCCCCACCACTGGAAACAACTCCAGGGAATGCACTACTGTGACCAGCCTCACGCAGGGGAAGGCTCCCAACAGGGCAGGAGCACCAAGATCACTGCCCAGGGTGATGCTGTGTGAAGAGAGCAGGATGACAGCTCACTGTGGGGCTTGAGAGGCCCTTCCCAGCGGTCATCTTATGGGGATGGGCTGCAAGAGGAGGGCAGGGAGCCTTCAGAAGGCCAAAGCACAGCTATGGGCGCCAGTGCCGGCCCACAGAAACCTGGCACTAGGTGGTGACACTGAGCTGGTCGCTCTGGGCTACAGAGAGATACCCGGTGGCCACCAGGAAAGGCAGGGACATGGTAGTGTCAAAGCGAGGTGAGATCACGAAGACAGCCCTGAAGCACATGTGTCAGGAGGAGGTGGGCTGGTGCACAGAGACAGATGGAGGTGGAGAGAGGCAGAGAGGGTGAGTGCTTGCCCCGTGCAGGACCAGGCCTGGGGCTAGTCCCCCTCTGGAAGGGCCTCCCAGCCGCGCTGCATGGCTTTCACCACTGCACTGTAGAGTTTGATCCAGGCCTCCCGCACATCTGGGCCGAAGGCAGCACCCAGGCACTTCTCCAGCATGTACAGCAAGGACTCCCCAACTGTCTGCAACCCAAACAGGGAGGTGTCAACTCAGCACTGGGGGCAACTAACCCCTTCCCTCACTCCCACACCACTTTGGGTGAGAGACAGCAGTGCACCGAGCCATCACCCTCTCCAGATGGGAAACCATAGAATTATAGAACCATTAAGGTAGGAAGAGACCACTAAGATCCCTTGGTCCAGCTGTCAACCCAATACCACCACATCCCTAAGGGCAACATCTACATGCTTCTTGAACACCTCCAGGGACTGTGACTTTACACCTCCCACCTGGAGTGGGCAGCCCATTCCAGTGCCTGACCACTGTTTTGGAGGAGAAATGCTTCCTAATATCCAACCTGAACTTCCCCTGGCACAACTTGAGGCCATTCCCTCTCATCCTATTGCTGTTACCTACAAGGCAAGGCTGATCTCCGCCTTGCCACAGCCCCTTTTCAGGGACCTGTAGAGAGCAATAAGACCTCCCCCGAGCCTCCTCTTCTACAGACTCAACAGCCTCAGAAACGCTTTTCTCCCCTCTGCTCTCACACCCCAAGCAGGAAACAAGGGGAGCCGAGGGGCTTCCCTGACCAAGCCAACATCACCAGCCTCCTCCCCAGCCAGCTGCACCCAGTGCAGGGTGTGGGAAGATTGGGACAGTAAAGGGTTGCACAAACAGCCGTAGCAGGATGGGAAAGTACACCTCACCGAGAAGGACTCAACCTTCACACCGACTGCCTGATGCTTCTTGCCGAGGTTGCAGAGGTATTCTTCCAGGCAGGACAAGTCCTCCAGGTGGCTAACGGCCGCATCAATCACCAGCATCACCTGGGGGAGCACAGCAGCTGCACCGCATTAGCACAAGGCCGGCCCCTCTGCTCCAACCAGCTTAGCCCAGCAGCCACCACTGTCAGCTCCCAGTACAGCAGAGGAGCTCTGGCCTCCCTTCCTGAAGGAGAGAGTGGAACCTCTAAAGGTTGCCGGGACGGTGCAACAGTGTGGAAGCCATTTATAAGGTAGGCCAAAGTATTTGGAGAGGGGGTGGGGGATAGCCCAGCTAGGAGACTGGACTAGCAATGCACAAACAGCGCTGGGCTCCCAGAGGGATGAAGAGTCATGTGGAAGCAGGAGAGAGTTAATGAGGGATGAAGGAAGCAGATAGAGCAAGTTAAGAGAGCTTAAAGCCTGCGCGTGGTTAGCCTGGCAAAGGCAAGAGGTGGTAGTATTGTGCTCTATAAATTCAGGAGGGAAATAGTCTCCAACTAGAGCAAAGAGCTATTTCAGCTTAAGGCAATAAGAGCAGAAATCAAGACGGACATCACTTATTCAATAAACAGTGGCAGGGAAATAGCAGAAAGCCTGCAGCTACCTCTTACGAGGAGTAAGGCCAGGCGAGCAGGCGCTCACTGCTTTAAAGATGGAGGTTATAAAGGCTGGTTTGAAGATGGAGGTTATGGGGTTATAAAGGTATTTGGCAGCACAGGCTGTGCTCTGACCCAGCGGGGCTGCTCCTCCGGCCTCTCCGAAGGGTTCAGCTGTGTCGCGTCTAATTCCTCTGCGCGTGAGCTCCTGCGAGACAGCCTCAGCACCGCTCCCTGTCCCGCGGGCAGAGCTTCCCGTGCGCTCCCACCGACAGCCGGCGGTCCCGAACCCCGACCCCTCTCACCTTCCGGATGTGATCCAGGAACTCGGGGGCGGCCAGGCACTCCTGGGGGCTGCCAAACTGCTTGCAGTTGTACTGGAAAAGGGGCAACAGGTCAGGGTCCAGATCGAACAACCTGCAACAGCGGGAGAGAGGCCCCGTCTTCCCTCTTCGTCAGCTCCAGTCGGAGTCCCGCTCACCCGCCAGCAGCCGCGTCACAGCCCGGACGGCAACCGCCGGGATACACCCGGCAGAGTTCAGCACCGCACCGCCCGCCGCAACGCGGCCGCGCCGGGGCTCCCCTCCTCCGGGCCGAGCACCCCCGGCGCGGATCCGCGCTGCTCCCCGAGCCCCCGCTCACCTGGAGAACAGGACTACGCCGTGCTGCACCGGGCTGCCGCTCACCCGCCGCCAGCTCTCCCGGATCAGCGCCTGCTGCGTGCGAGACAGCATCCCGCTCTCCATGGCGGGGCGGGGAAGAGCCCTCCCGGGGATCCTTGTCCCCGCCGCCCGAGGTCCGCTCCGCACTCAGCGGGGCCGGCGGAGGAGCGGAGCCCGGAACGGAGCGGAGCCGCCCGCCCTCCGCCCCCCGCCGTGCCCCCGCGCCCCCCCGGCCGGGCGGTACCGCGCCGAGCTGCCCCTCGGCCGCTGCTGCCCCTCGTGGGCAGGGGCCGGCCCGGCGCCGCCGAGCGCCTCTGTCATTTCGGGGTAATTAACGGCTGAACCCGGCGGAGGTGTCGGTACGCGGAGCCAAAGGCAGCTTTGTCGGGTACGTTCAGGACTCTCAACTTCGCCTCGGTGAAGAGAAAGGCCGCTCTCAGATCTCCCCGCAGCCTGTCAGTATCTAAAGGGGGGCTGTAAGAGAGAAGGGGACGGGCTCCTTAGCAGGGTCTGTGGTGGTAGGATAGGGGGAAGTGGCTTCAGACTGAAAGGGGACATTTATAGTGGGCATAAGGAAGAATTGTTCGGTAGTGCGGGCTATGGAGCAGCTTGCCCCGAGATGTGGTTGGTGCCCCATCCCTGAGACAACCAAGGTGAGGCTGGATGGGGCTCTGAGCAACCTGATCAGCTGTAGGTGATCAGTGCGGAGTTGGACTAGATGGCCTTTTAGAATCTCCCCCAACTCAGATGGTTCTATGATGTGATGAACTTCTCTTTATTGCTCAGACAAAGGTAAACTGTGGATTTAATTTAGCCCGAGGGAGCATGAAGGAAACATTAAGGAGAATAAGCGAGCAAGAGCTCAAGGAGCGTGGCAGAACCCAGGAAAGCAGCAGCCCCAAGGGACAGCGGTTGCAGAAGGATGCAAGCACCAGTGTCACTGAAGCCCTCACTCTGCTCTGGAATAACAACTGTGCTGATCTTATCCCGTGTCCTGTTGCTGCCCATCTGGCTGACTTCTAATAAGTAGTGCAGACAGTGGCCTGGGCCCGAAGCCAGGTGCATCTGGACTCAGTGTAGGCAGAATGGAGGCTTTGCTTCAGCACACCGCTACCCATCCTTGGTAGGAGGCACAGCACCATGCCTCAGCACAGCTGCAACCCCTGGGGGTCTTTCCATCCATGGGACGGCCCAATGGTGCAGCTGCAGGGGACAGCTCTGGCAGCACCTGAGCCCCTGCCCTGCTCACATGGGCTCCTGGGACCCTGCAGCCTTGGGGTGGAGGGGATGAAGGGCTGGATATGGAGAGCTCCAGCCTGAATCCAGACTCTTGAGTCCAACGAACTCACAAAGGGAACTGAACTCTTCAAGGAGACGCCAGAATCCCATGATGATTTCAGCTCTCTGGCTGAGGAGCGAGAAGAAAGGACTTAATTCACTGCTAGGAGGGGCTGATTTGATGCCCCAGGGCCTGGTGAGATGCAAATGCAAGAACCATGTTTTCTGCGAAAAAATACAGTGGTTTATCTTTCATAATTAGGAGATCCCTGAAAATCATTATCTCCATACTTCTGTAATTCTTGTAAGATGGAAGATAAATAACAGATGTGCAATGCTAAGGAAAAGGCACGGCTCAGCCTGGCTGGGGCTCAGGAACACATGAGGCACCAGCCCCCAGCATGTCTTGCTGCTCCCCACCCACCCGCCACCTGTAGGTATCGATGTGCACACCTATCACAGTGCCGTGGCTGCACAGGGACCCCTTACACAGGAGTCTGATGATCTGTCAGCACAATGGTAACTGCTGAGGAGGCAAGGAGCTTGAGAGCAACGCCAAATCAATGCAAGCAGCGTGGCTCACAGGAGTCCAGCAGTGATAACATTGGCATTGGCCTCTGGCTGTCTTGCAGCTGATGGAGTGCTCCAGCAGGAAACACCAAGTGCCATCCCATTGGCATCAGCACGAGGTTTCTCAACATCTCGGTGTATTGTCGCAGCCTGGGTGCAGCGCTAGTGGGCACAGTGGAGTGGCTGGCCAGAACCATGCTGACAGGACCGTGGCAGAGGCACCAAGTAGCCCCAAAGGCCACATGCAGTCAGAGCAGCAACCAGGTGGACTGTTTGCCTGGTGACATTTGGAGTGTAATCAGAGCTGGGTGGCGGGAGAGGAAGGGAAGCACCCATGGCAGTCGTTGGAGCTGAGGGATCAGCTGCTGAGTGTGAGTGAGATGGGCACAGGGAGTACCAGGAAGGAGATGAGCATGGTGGAACAGGGGGAAAGCACAGGGCTAATGCCTTGGGTTAGGTTGGGACACTGGACACATTTCCCTGGTTCCATGCAGGTACTGCACAGCTCATAGCCCAGGGTGACGGTTCCTAGTGTAAGGGGCTTCTGAGATGGTAGCAATAAACATGTGACTGTGATGGCAATGGGAAATGACAGCTTGCTTCCATGCTTCCTGTCTCCCTGCTTCCCTCCCTGCCACAGATGGTGGCTGCATGCTGAGCTGTTGGTGCAGAGCAGGCCCTTGGGCAGCAGCCCTTACCCAGCGTGCTCAGCCCACTCCCACGGGAGCTGGAGGTGCCCCAGCGGGCAGAGAGCTGGTGGGGCTGTAATACCCCATGCAGGTATTGCTTGGTGAGGGCTAAGAACCAAAAGGAACCAACTAATTCTCTGTCCCTCAGTGCTGGCTCCTTTGGGATGGTATGAAGTCACATTCAGAGACTGTTTCCTTCCCTCTGCCCAGCAAAGCTGTTCACCTGTCACGTGCTTTTCCCCTTGAGGGGTCTTGAGAAAACAGTTCTTTTCCTCTACCAGCACACATCTTGCAGCACAGGAGCAGGGAGGCGTCAGGAGGGATACAAGGTGGGAGAAGCATACAAATGCAATTTGCATGACTTATAGTGAGGGCTAAGGAGACACAGCATTTCTCCTTGCATGCAGAGCAGCTGCCTCCCTTGCAGCTCTGGCATTGGCAGACGCATTCCTCCTGATGCTGCGGTTCCATAGTGATGCCAGCACAGGCTGAGGCCAAGGAGGATCCAAAAATAAAAAAAAAAAGCAAAGAGGAATAGCTCTCTCCTCGTTCAAGTAGTTAGTGAGCCTTCAGGCATAAGGAAGGCCCAGGATGTGTCCAGAGGGTGAGCACCGAAGACTGCCATGGTCTGTGGGTTTCCTGCCATGGCCCCAGCTCCCTGGGCTCTGTGCAGCCAGCACAGAGCTCAGATCTTTCCTGAAGTGTTCTTAGATTCCTGTGAAATCTTCCCCGAAGCTGTGATGAGTGCAGAGGCAGTACAGCAGCACAGGCTGCTCCAGTCACTGTCAGGGAGCCTGCAAAACAGGGAGGCAGATGGCTGGTGTTCTGGCCTTCAATAGAGCTCTATTGTGTATCAGAAGAATATGTCTTTATCATGTTTAAAATTTGTGGTGGGTCTCCATCGCATTTACAGCCCCTTCGTAGTACAGTACCATCACTCACCTCGCCAAGCGTCATTGCCCAGGGTGGCTATGACACAGATGAGTTTTGCCCCTGTTACTGCTCTAACCCCGCTCCCCTCTTTGGACTCCTGCTCATTTCCAATTCCTCATCCTGTTGAGTCCTCATGAATAATGCTGCATAATCCTGCTCTGATCTCACTGCCCGGGGCTCCCCACTCACCTTGCAGCCAGGTTCTTGGGGCTGATTAATCCTCTTTTCTACACTTCTCTCCCATCTCAGAACCACGGAGCCCCTTGTCTACTCCTCACCCCACCCTCAGGTGGGAGCAGGAGGCATGCCATGTTTCCAGCCATCTTCTTACAGTGCCCCTCAGGCCACGCAGCTCAGTAGCAAAGCAAATCACAAAACACAGTTGCACATCAAGAAGCAAAAAAGATGCAGGAGAGAAAAATCTTCCCCAATAAAAGGATTTAGGCAACAGCTGCAGAGCTTGCAGGCAGCGCTGTGCCTGTGGGGAGAACAGGGCCACACCACTGGCCTTTTAGATTTGGGTGTAGGGAGGGGAGAGGCAGAAAGGAGGAACAACACATGGGAGAGAATTCAAGAGCAGAACAAACAAAGAAAACAACAACAAAATGTGCTTCCTGATGTCCCTTTCATACTGGGCATCCTCAGGTTCACCCCACACTTCCCAGGGCCTGGCCTGGTAGAAGAGTGTGCAGACAGGGGAAACCCAACCGAGGCTGACAGGGCACAAAGGGCCTGTGCAGAGCTGCCAGCCCCAGCACTGTTGGCTGCTGAGAGGTGTGGGCAGGTCTGGCTCCTGCAGGCACAGGGACCTACCTCAGCTGTTAGTCACTCACCTCCTCGCAGCACCACTGATAACCCCGAGGTGCTGAGCCATCATCACCAGGCTGGATTCTCGCCAGAAACACTCCTGGTGTCCTGGCAAACGCAACAGTGCCTGCAGCCACCTGGCTCCGATCCCACCAAGGGACAGCCGCATGGGCTTGGGCCTCCCCTGCCGCCCTCCCACCTGCTCTGTCTCACCTTTCAGTCGCTGACACACTATGGCACAAGCCCTGGTGCAATGAGCTGTTTGTTCTCCCTGAGGAGCCCCCTCCAAACCCCCCCCCGGGGCTCACCTCAGAAGTGCTGGCGGTGTCAATATCTGAAACACTCACTGATCATCCCCAATCTCTGTTTCCGGTCTTTCCTTCCTTCTTGCAACTCTCATGAGCACCACTGAGCAGGGCATCTCCTGCCACCGTCTGTCTCACAGCAGTCTTCCCTGAGCACAGCACTTTTTACACTGATTTACTGAAGCAGACATTCTGCATTAATGCATCCTGCCTTCACGTGGGGCTGTGTGAGCATCACCACCTTTTGGCTCTGTGCTCAGCCATCTGCTTTCAACACAAACCCCGCATTTTGTGGCTTATGTGTGTGGCACCCCTTCCCTGAGGAGCCCTGGAGCCTTCCCCTCCCCACCTACCTCAGCCATTCCCTTTTTGGTCCCTGTCCTCTCATTCAGTAAGAAATGTTGTCCCTGCAAACCAAAGAGTCAAAATGTGCAAGTGTTGATGAAACACTTTGGTTCTGTCATGAAGAGAATGATGCACATGTGCCACATCATGAAGCACTTTCCAACCCACTAGTAATACAGTCAGATATTGAACAGCCACCATCAGCAATCCGGACTCAATCCCAGCAGACACAGACAGCCTGCACCCGTGAGGGTACCCTGCCCGAGGAGATCTATAACCTACTTGCGTTGCTATGATTTAAAAAACAACTATAATCCTTGGAATAAATGGAAACTTCAGCAGAGTTAATGGAGAATAAAAATGCACTACTACTCAAAGAGGCCAAACGAACAGGATGATTAGAAGGAAGAAACCAACAGGTCTGATAAAAACTAGCAGAGAGAGGGAGCTCAGAGGGGAAAAAAAAACTAACAGAGAAGAGGGAGCTCAGTGGGGAGCTTATAATAAAAGCAGCTGTGGATGGGTGCACAGCTTCTCAGGGATCTGCCTGTCCATACCTTTCCCTGTCTGCCAAGCAGTGGTCTAATTCTCAATATATCTTGTATTACTTACAGTTCCTTGATACTTTTGGTATTCCTCATTACACTCTCCTTCTGTGAAGCAATCCTTCCCTTTCCCTGTGATTCCTTCACAGCAGCCCCGAGTACCACAGCAGTTGTCACTTTCCATATGCTCTCTCTTGTATTTGAGGCCAACGAAAAACTTGCTCTTTGGCACTCCCTGCCCGTGCTTTGCTCTGGGATGGCCAGCACCTGTGCTCGTTATCCTTTATTTGTATCTCTCTCCTCAGACTCACTTCCCATGGGATTTTGCCTGGAAGGCATCAAAATATTTAATAAATTCACTTTCTTCAACTGCAGTGGCTTGTTTGAGCTGCTGTCGTACAGTTCATATATTTTACAAATAGATGATAGATCAATTCATGTATGTTCCCATTCCCATCTCAATCAACCCCTCCCTATTTGTCAGCTTGTTTCCTTCTCTATGTTGTAGTCACATAATTACTGTCCCTAAAGCATTTCAAGGGGTCAGCACACAGCAGTCACAATGCAAGCACATTCGTCTGGGCAAGAAAGAAACTCCCCTTCTGGTCAATGGAGAAATGTGGATACTCCAGAACTGCCTCATCCAAAAGTACATGGTGAAAAAATCAGATGAGCAAAGCCAAAGAACTCCCTTTTATCGGCTGCAAGATGATGAACACTGTGTGAAATCTGGGGATAAGACTGCAGGAATGGTAAACAAGGAAAAAGCTGTTTCCAACAATCATAACATGCAGTTGACTATGCCTATTCAGATAAAGCACAAACTTTCTTTGTCCAGATGACGCATGCACTACATGGGCCAGAACTACATTCAGAGATGGCATACTGGAGAACAGTTCAGAAGTGTTTCTACGCCGTACCTTGGATGTAAACCATGAAGAACAGGTAGGAATGATGAAGATTTAGTGCACAGTATGGAAGTGGGGGAGAGTGATACTGGAAGGCATTGTAGTTTGGGAAACCATATGGGTAAAGTGAAGAAAGTGAGCAAAGAGGTAGAGGAGATGAGAGGGATAGAGAAAGCATGTCAGATTCCAAACAGGGCGCAGTAAGAACTACATACAGGGCATTATACAGGTGCCATCAACCATCAGTGCCACCTCCGTGAGCTCACTCACCTGAGCACAGAAGCCATTCTTCACACAAGGGAGTAAAGTTCTACCTCAGATGTAATCAGTGGTTTCTGAATGCTGCTGCATTCCTCTTTCCCTTTCTAGTTCCACCCCTTGCAATGCTGTTCTCAGAAGTACACACTGCTCTGTCACTAGTCTGGCACAGATCCTCATTTAAAACATTCCAGCTCCATTCTGCATTTAGTTGACAGCAAGGACCTCATTTGCACAGGACTGTGCATCAGTCTGAAGTTAGGGACACTACACACACAAAATAAGAATGACTCATAGAAAAATGCTGGTTTCTTGGAAGAAGTGCTCCATCTGTCAAGTAAGATGCTTGAAGGCAACCGACCAGAAGCCTGATGAATATACCCATTAAGCAGGACATATTACGTGTACTTACAATTTCAAGCAACTTTAACGTAGAGAAATAAGTCCATGTCAACAGATAGTACTTCATCCGCAGCCAAGCCAGCTCCACTCCTGCTGTGCTTATCAGTGCGCTGCTTGGACTGCAGCAAGACCCGACCTCCAGCACTGCGGCCCAGCAACATTTGTATGCTAAAAGCTGATAAATCTGATTCCAGCAACAGTTTCTGTTGGGCAGATCAGTTGTCGTAAGTCACATTCTCCAGTGGTTCAGTTTCAAGGCCACGATGCTACTTCAGTTGTGTGTGTGAGCGAGAGGGAGGAAAAGGATAATAATAAAGAAAATAAACCAATAAACCACACGAGAATGCTTGAAAGACATATTTATTACAAAAGAGAATTCAAAACTCTACCACATTTTCCATGTTTCCCTGTACAAAACATATTCATGGCTCAAGGGACTACTGTCCCACCTTCTGTCTCTCTGCACACTGTACAGTGCAGCAATCCCATCTCAGAAGAACTAGAAGACAGTCAGTTCATGGACAGCCGCACACATGTGCATGTACGTGTGCATACACACACACCAGCATTAGTAAGAAAGGCCCAGAATACAGGACCGAGTCACAAAAGAACCCCTCCTAACAGTCCACATGCTTTTGCTTTCATAACTGGTATGTGACCGATGTGGGAGGGCCACACCCAGCTCCAACCACAGACACTTTGCCGTAAAGGAGAACAGCCTTACCTACACTCCACAGCGAGAGGAGATGCAGGGCCTCACCAGGGAGACGGTCACACTGCCAGCAGCAGCTCAAGAGGACGGAATGGTGGTACAACAGTACTTGTGAACAGAGGGCCAGCTCAGAATACATCACACAAGCACGGCCAGGAGATGCATCTAAGCACAACAACAGAGGACTTCAGACAAATGCCCG
Source organism: Oreortyx pictus (assembly GCA_036925125.1). Classification (NCBI taxonomy): domain Eukaryota; kingdom Metazoa; phylum Chordata; class Aves; order Galliformes; family Odontophoridae; genus Oreortyx; species Oreortyx pictus. The sequence continues at coordinate 38,858,238 of JAUPFR010000006.1, forward strand.
TGTTTCTATGTTGACAGCTGGTTCGCTCTCAAGGCCCTTGATGAAGATTCTCAGAGTACACAAAAGGGGCAGCTGGCAGAAAAAAATCCTACCCTATGAGCATTTGCTTAGCTTTCTACTAATTGGTGCTGGTTTTGCTCTCACTGTGTGATAGCTGTTCACTCACTCGGGATACGGTGAGGCCTCCTGTCTTACTCCTCCTTCAGACAGCCCGAAGAAATGGATGCACAGCCTAAAACTTGGAGGGAAAAATGACACATCCCGCACTCTGGGAAGCACTTGAAGAAACAGGAGAGGGATATAAAAAGGTGGATCCCATCCACCCTCTCTGTGCACTGCCAAGTAAAAATAAAACAGCAAATGAGAGTGGTGCTGGCTGTCCCACTCACAGAACTGTGAACGACACCAATGAGCAGAACGTGACACAAAACCCTCTACTTGAACCAAGATTAATACTGGCAAAGGAACCTCCATTCAGATCCTCCCCACAGTCACAGCTCTGTCTCACAGTGCGTGTAGCTGACCTGGAAATGGGGCAGCCCCTCCTGCTGGAATACCTGTGCGCAGAGGTGCCTGGAGGGAGCTGCTAACACAACACAATTTTAAGATGAATGGCATGTCTAGGATGAGCCAAATGAGTGGAGAGGCCTTTTATTTATCCTCCAAGGACTGAAGAGGTGAAAATAGGCTTCAGATTAAAAAAATAAAAATAAAAAATTAAAAGTGACAGGGATCCTGGAGATCTGCAGCTTCTTGTAGTCTGACTCTACAGACACCATTTGATGGAATACTTCACCAGGGATAAAAGGAGCCCTGTCAAGCAAACTTCAAAGAAACAGCTGCTCCAGAGAACAGCATCTTCTGGCCCTGGAAAGCACCACGAGTTATGCTGCATGTGGCTGAGGAAGAGGACTGATAAGCAGCCTGCAGGATGAGCCTGAGCTCGTTCTGCAAATATGAACAGGAGAACAGAACTGAAGCAGTCCAAATTCTGTCCAGAATACAGAGTGCCCGTACCCTGTGCCTTATGGCTGCACCACATGAGACTTTTTATGTCAGAGTCAGTAAGAAAACCCAAATATACTTTTATTCACAAAATTTTGGTTACTTTTCTGCTCCATCTATGAACAGAGAAGGTGGGTTTTCATTTGTACATTTGTTTCTGGGAAACGAATATTAAATCAAACACTACTTTTTCAGTGTTCTTCTAATGAAAGAAAACAGCAACATAGTTTCACAGTTACTTGAAACCCCAACCCTTGGAGCCCAGAAGTGACAGACGAACTGGTTCTTTTTTTCATGTCTGCCCTCTACTCTTCAAACATCAGCCTTTTAATGTTTTTAACTCCAGATTAAAAAAAAAAAAAAAAAAAAAAAAGATTCAGATGGGTGTTGCTCCCTCTGCTGGAATATCTGCACTTTTTTCCCTGTATGCCTCCATGTGACTACCAGCACATAACACCTAAACAGGCTAGACTCAGTGCCAATCAAGCGTTCTCAAAAGAGAATTTCTGAATTGGTGATCCCACAGAAATAAACAGAACCCTCTGTCTATATTGAGCCACCAGTGCCCACCCATGGGGCTATTAGCAACAGAAGACCAAAGTACTCTGACCAAGGAACAGACACTGGCTCATCTTCCTCAGGCAGTTCTCACAATGCCAACACCTTCAACATTACCAAAACAGCTGAGGTTGCTGAGCTGATTTTTGCTTTCTATCAGATTTAAGACAATAGATAAAGAATGTTAGAAACCATCATTCCACAGTGTAAATTTCCTAGGGTATTGGTTATTTATTTATTTGTTGTTAATGTTAAATGTAAGTTAAAGGCTGGAAAAAAACCCTACACTTCAAATCACAGCTTTTATCAGCACCTGTGGAAATCCCTCCCTGTGGCAATAGGACTACTGTAGGAAAACTTCACAGTCAGGACAGCAAGGCATTAGGCCGACAGTCTCACCCAGAGCAAAGACACTGAATCACATTGGTACAGAAGCAGCACTGCACCATCTGTCTGCCATGTTGCCAACAGTTAACAATTCACAGCCGCTGTGAGATAAAGCAGGACCTGAAAAAATCTGCAACCTCTTCCACATCCTTCCCTCTCACTTATCATCTTTTGTGAACCCCTGGTTCACGCAGGTGGGAGCACTTCTTACAAGAGGCAAGTGGAAAAGAATCATCTAACCCAGTAACTAATTGGTGTAACAACTTCCCACCATGAATTATCAGCAGGTGGTAAACTCAAAACGTTTAGAATCAAAACAACAGGCCATCTGTGGTAGCTTCTATAGGAGTCAGCTTCTGGAGAGAGCTGCGGCACTCCGAGCCAGAAGCTTACAACAGCGAGCAGCTGCCTATGGCTCCTCCACTGAAAAGGAATGAAAGCCAGTCTGACTGGAGTTCCAGTCCCTTCCACAGAAAACTGTCCTGGGGATGCTAATGCAGCCCTTCTGTGCTGTAGGAATGGCATTAGAATTCAAAGTTTGATAAATGAATGCAGAACTGACGTTTAAGCAGACACACAAGCCTGTACCCAAGCTTCAATGCAAGGCTTAGATGCAGAGCAGGAAATCTGCAATGAGAAACCTGAGTTCCTTGAGACATACACAAAAGAGTTCTGCAAATACCAGTTCTTGATACAGGAACACAGCTGGAGTCTAAGTAGCAACCAAGAACTGTAACAACAAATTTAAACCGGGTAAAGAACTGGAGACAGAATATAAAGAGCATTTACAAAAACAGACTTAATAGAGGAGAAAGGCACCTGACAAATTACATCCCACTCTGATGGAAGGGGTGGATTCAACACCCAAGAGCTCCTGACACTCAAAGAATTTTAGCCTGTCCTCACATTTCCTTCTATGTAGTAATTAGATGGACAGCCATTTATAAGAGGGAACATGCTCAGTGCTGCAATACAGTGCAAGATGCCAACAGCCAGTTCTGCAGCTGCCACGTTCCTTAAGATGAAGCCTTTTTCCTAAAAACACAGGTAGTGGCACTGAGATAGCTGGGATCAAAAGACAAATGACAGCTATCTAAAATTTTCACGCAATCATTTCAGTCCCAAGCATACACCCAAAGGTCAGCCTTCACAGCACGCTGGGGTAGAAAATAAATCACCTGCTGTTCCCACCGTAATTTCCTTAGCAGTGTCAGACAGAACTGCAGAGAAGCTACAAAGTGCAGTGCTGGAACAGTCTGGCTCTGATCATAGGCCTGCTGGGTGATTGCTATCAATGATTAAAAGTGACCAGAAAGCAAGGCAGTATAAAGGGGTAAACAATCTCCATCTCCTCTGTCAGCAGAGGGCCCTGGAGGCAGACGAGGCACAGTGGCTCAGGAGTGGTTCAAGCAGACCCTGCTCACTCAAATTCTAAAAATTTAGGGTTGGAGAAAAAAAAAAAAATGCAGACAGCCAAGGCTGAGCAGTATGGAAATCCCCACAGGCTTATCTGAAGATCTAAGAAAAACCTTACCATAAGAAAGGTCATGAAGCATGATTCAAGTCCCAAGATCCAGATGCTATCTGGCTCTCAAACTGCAATGACACAAGAAGGAAGACAGATATACGCATGTGAACATTCAACTACATATCGTCCCCAACTTGTACTGGTCTGACTGCTGGAATGCCAATGCTGTTTGCTTGTGAAAAGTCCTAGTATATTGCTCAAAAGAACTGAGACTTTACCAGTCAGTTGTCCAGGAATATCACCTAAAGATTCATAACGTGAGTCTTTCCAAGAGGATCAGCTTCTGCATCTCCTAATGCAGGCAGTGCAAACAAATGCCAGAGCAACAGAGTTACTACACCCAGAGTTCACTAGAGAGGACGCTTTACATGTCCTCCAAAGTGCCAGCACCAGCTTGACGTGCAGCAGCCCTCATGCTTCTTATTCTCTGTCTCCAGATGCTCTTTGGTGGCTCTAGAACTCCCAGGAGTCCATCCACCGGAGCCCTGCCATGGGGCTGCTGGGGTCAGACGCCATGGGTCCTATCATCCCGTAGGACAGAGGATGGAAGAGGTAGAAGCTGTGGGAAGAATTAAAATGCCCATCAAGGATTGCAGTTTTCTGTCTCAAGAACAATGTAGCATATCAGCCCGTATGGGTATTCTATGGGACCTTTGTTTTTAGGATGGTTCTAACCTCCACTGTGGACATCCTAATCTCCACTGAACACAACAGAAACATAATCCACACTTCTATCACTGGTGTCATTTTCTTTTAGAAAGCAACATCTTCAGAGGAAAGGCAGCTAAGAAGATCTACAGCAATCAGGAATTTGCCTGTATTTGAGAGGTCTGGCACCACTTGGCATGGGGAGTAGAATCAGAAACACTGAACTGTGAGTTCAGAAGGGAACGGAACATTTGCACTTAACAGAACGAAAGAAAGATTCCCTGCAATTGAAGGATATTTTAAAACATATTGGTGGGACAGAATCTCATCAAATTCGAGAGCTTAGGATTGATGTCTTAAAGTCAGCTTCAGCAGATATAAGTGGCAAAGACAAACAGAGGGAAATTAACAGGTACAAAGTCTCCACTGACACTGTGGCTGTTTGGCACTGAGGAAGAGCTGAGCTTTCCACACTCACCTGTACATGATGAGCAGAATCAGTGCCAGGATACCCCCTCCATAAACTCTTCTAGCTGTAGTGGTGGGTGACAAGAACCGAGAAAAAAACTTCAGTAGTGTGTCCCAGGTGATTCCTAGGAGAATAATGAGACAGAAGTCGGGCTCAGTGCAGATCCCAGAGACGACAGTCGCTACATTCAGTCACACTGTGCTGACAAAGCTCTGTTAACACCAGAGGACCTTATCAATTTTTAAATTCATCTCCCTTGCTAACCATCAGAAATACAGAGATTGTTTTCTGTCAGCAGAAAGTTCCCTTTTCCTTCCTTCCCACCTAAATAAATGGGCAAGACATCTGAGCTCCAGCTTGCTTACTAAGGTGGCACAAAAGCACAGGAAAATCTACCAAGAATGAATTACAAACGGACCTGACAGAAAAGCAGTGACAACAAACAGTGGGAAGTAGCATGTATAAAAGACTATAAAAGAGCAATGATTCAGCAGAGGATAGCGATCACATTTAAATTCAAATGCCCTATCCACCAGACATGACTGCCTCTTGAGGGTGGCAACAAAAAGCAACACAAGCTGCTTTATGAAAAACATTTTCAGTAAGTCAATGTTTTCAAGCTCTTTGCACAAACAGAAAACGTAACACTCTTCTGTCTGAAAATGTTCCATCTAACAGAATAACAGAATTTCACTCATGTCTCTGCCTCACCTTCTCCCAGCATCTGATATTTACCTGTCAACATGCTGGAAAAAAGCATGGCAGGAAAGTAGTGGTGAAAGTAGAGAACTCGGCCCATCATGAAGAAGGGCAGGTAATGAAGGAGCCAGCCCAGAGCAACCTGCCCTCCACCACAAAGCACAACTCGGGACAGCTCTGGAACACAAACAAACAAACAAGCTTCAGCAGAAAAGAATTCAACCTACAATTCCTCCTTACAAGCCCTTACACAGTGACATTTACAGCATTAAGTTTTACTACTATAGGGTATCTTGCATGTTACAATATATTATTACATGTTGTATTATATTACTGTAATACATCAGAGCTATCAAAAAAGTCTCAATGGACTAGCAGGAGATTGACCAGTCTCTGTGTTAAGATAAATGTTCAGTTTCTCAGTGTGTACACACGTCATTCCAGTTTCTGATGTCTTTGATCCTCTCTGCAACAAGACTACAGACCACCTAGACGATGACTTTGCCAGCCTTTCCCAAAAGGAAACGCTGCCCACCTTTCAGAGACTGGGAAGGGACTGGGAGCTCTGGTTTGTGCACACAGCTTAACCAATAGCTAATCACTGTGTGTCTGAGTAGTGTCACACTGCATCTGAGATTTCACTTCCAACACAGAGATCTACAAAAGGAAGTAAGCATTGATGTAAACTACACAGGTTAATGTATGATGTACCTGGATTTTTTAAACGCTCCACAACGCTGGCATCAGACACAATAAAAGACCCTTATCTGTTTCCTTTGCATAAAATATAAGGAAACATTTATCATTTCAAAACAGCATGCTTATTACAGCGGTACATTATGCTTGCAGAGTAGATAATTTGGGTCAATACACAATCTCCTTTACAGCCAATTCAGGTAGCTCCTTGAGGTCACTCTATTAAAGATCGGTCCTGATCACGGTTAAACTACTTGAGGTATTAATCTCACATTATTTTCCTTTTCCTTTTCCTCCATAACCTAACCTCAGTAGTTTCCTACCTCAACACACAGTCCTGCCTTTCACACACTTCTAGGGCATCTGCAAATGGAATTTATGAAAAGGAAGCCAGTTATCAGTAAGTTGTGTAGGATCAGTAGCAGTGTTAGAAAACACTGCAGGCAGCTGTGAAGCAAAAGAAGGTAAAACCAAAAGAAGGTAAAACCATGGGACCACTAGATGCCTGCATCGGGAAGGTTTCCCTGGCGTACATTTTATCACTTTCCTATTGGTATGCCCAGATCAAAAACAGTTTTTCCAACAAATATGCATCAGGGTTTTGGCTGGGATAGAGTTGAATCTCTTTGTAGAGGCTTGTTGATGCTGTTTTGGATTTTTGATGAAAATAGTGGTGATAACGCAAACTGATGTTTTAATTGTTGTAGAGCAGTGCTTACACTAAATCAAGGAATTTTCAGCTTCTTGTTCTGCCCTGGCAGTGAGGAGGCTGGAGGCACAAGAATTTGTGAGGAAACACAGCCAGGACAGCAGAGCCACACTAAACAAAGGGATATTCCACACCATATGGTGTCACAGCGAACAAAAGCTGAGGAAGAGGAGTGCTTCAAGTGATGACATCTGTCACCCAAAGAAACCATTATGTGTGATGAACCCTGTTTTACTGGAAGTGGCTGTACATCTACCTACCAACGAGTGAATTCCTTGTTTTGTTTTACTTGCATGTGCAGCTTTTGCTTTACTAGTACAACGTCTTTATCTCAGTCCACAAGTTCTCACACTTTTACCTTTCTGATTCTTCCCCCAATTTGACTTGGGGAGAGTGAACAAGTAGCTGTGTGGTGCTTAGCTCCCTGCTGGGGTTAAAGCACAACAAGCAATCAATGTAACTGATAGATTTGTGGCCAGCATCTCAGCTCTTGAACAGTTCCTAAGCAACTGTCACTCTTGGCTGGGCAATCACCTGGCATATGAGTTACTAACTAACCCAAACCTTTGTCTTCTAGAAGAAAATAACCTAGCAAAAACCTACTGTGTCTCATACCTTTGTATCACCTTCAAATGCCAGTTTATACCCAGTTCAGCTCCACAGTGCCATTAAAGGGGTGGTACGACTGTGGAGAAGCCACCTCCTTCCTGTGAATTACTCACAGAGCTTTCTTCCCCATTAGCTTTCTATGTATTTTTTTTCAGGGTCTTGGTGATTTGAGCATTTCTGATCAAGGCTTACAAGCTTAGGAAATTCGGTAACTCACTGTGTATGTTCTGCCAGGCAGAAAGCCAGATTTTACTCAGTGATTATTTCTAGTATGGAACCTTTTGTTAGCAGTCGCATTGCTCGGTAGTACACTTTCAAAGCACTATATAGCTTAGTGTTCAGTATATACAGCTCCCTTGAGTTTAATGCATTAAATTCCCAGAGGCATTAATACAACATAAGGGATAATTTTTAATACAGGATTCCCAATATGAGCTCCTGTGTACTGGCTAACCAGGATGTTACGAGAGCGATTCTCTTGTACAGGAGGCATAGGAAAACTGACCTCACCTTTGAATTCAGAAGTCAGTTGGACACCTCTCTTCAGTGCCACTGCAGTGGAAATGGCTATCAGAAGATATAGTCCAATAGTGAACAGATTTAGCCACCAAACCACCTATGCAGGATAAGAGAAAGATTTAGGACTTAGGGTTGGAGAAAGAAACAAATATGAGAGGAAATGAAAAGCTACATGCAAGAATAAGAATACTATTGGAAAGACAGTCTGAAAGAAAGATGGAAAGATTCAGAATCAGTGGAAAAAGCAAGAGTAAAATTTGCTAAAGACAGTGGCTTAGAACCTCCTGTTCCAACTTACCGGGTTTCCCAGCAAATAAACCCGATAATCTGTCTCATTGACGCCAGAAAAGCGCAGCCCCTGAGGAAACAGACCAGAAGTAAGCAAAGTGGCTTTGTATCAATCCAGTTTATACCTATTTCTCTAGTGTCAAAGGTGAGACAAATTCCCTCCTGTGCAGCTCAGGTGCTACAAAATAAAGTTGACAACATCTTCAAGGTGATTAAGAGGTCCTGTGCTTCACGAAGCACAGTAAATACTTGAAAACAGAAAGGAAAGTGGACTGATTAATATACCTGGTAGTTGATGGGCCAGTGCCAGGGTTTGGATGTAACTTCATTGTCCTTTGGTTTCAGGCCGCTGTTTCCCTACAGAAAAGTCAAGATAAAGCTGAAATGAGTGAGCAGTTGCGCTGCAAAGAACAGCCCCAAAATGTCTGGGTTTACAGATAAATGTGAATATTCCTTCCAAGTAAAGGCTGTTTTCTGGCTACATGCACACCTCACCTTCTGGAAATAGCCACGAGCACAATAAATGTTTTAATATTACTGCACAAGTGAAAACGTTCTTTGATTATCCTTTAAGGCAGTATTCTCTCATTTCTCTTTTACAGGTTTTCTGTTGCTGAGTACACACGTTGCATAAGCAAGACCTTTGTTCATTAACAGACTGCTTCAACAGGCTTCCTTCCTCTCTGAAATAAAATCCTCAGAAAGATTATTTCCATGGCAACCCATGCAGGTGCTTTCTTACCTGAGATAATGTTATCATGGGTTGCCATGGAAATGCTTAGCGTTAATAATTTGATGTCCTTCTTTCTTTTGAGAATTTGATAAGACCTTTGCAAACAAAAGAGTAAACTCTCTTCCCAAAATGGTAGATTCCCATTCTTAGGGGCAACAAAGCTGATAAAAGAACTGGAAGGCATGTCCTGTGAGGAGAGGACACCTGGGTTGTCTACTCTGCAGAAAAGAAGGCTGAAGGGTGACCTCAGTGCTCTCTGCAGCTTTGTGAGGAGGAGAAGTGGAGAGGGAGGTGCTGGGCTCTTTTCCCTGGGAACTGATGCCAAAACATGTGGGAACAGCACAAAGCTGTACCAGGCGAGTTGCAGCCTGGACATCAGGAAAAAAATTGTCACTGTGAGGGTAGTCAAATGCTGTAAAAAGCTTCCTATAGAGGAGGTTGATGCCACACCTGTCAATATAAAACAGGCATCTGATAATACCCTTTTTAAATAACCTTTAACCTTTGGTCAGCCCTGAAGTGGTCAGATAGTTGGACTTGATCTCCAAAAGGCCCCTTCCTACTGAATTTGTCTCTTCTATTCAGATGAAGGACTGAGTAGCTGAAAGCAGAAGGGATGTGATCAAGATCAAAGAGCAATCACAGGGAAAGACCACCTTGAAAATATTAAATCTAGCTCTTTTGCAAGTATCCCTGGGGACAAAGAGGGAAGATAAAGGCTGAAAACATAGTATCTCAGTGAACCTTAAGGAATTAACATGAACTTTTTGTTTTCAGCTCAACCATTTATTGTCTTTTTAAGCATCTAAATAGATGCTTAGATCTAAATGCTAATTTTCCTGAGTCTGACCACAGTATCATCCTCCTGCCTCACAAATTCTAATTTAACTTTAAAACTTTCCAGCAGCATAGGAAAAATACTAAGCTCTCCTTCACGGAACAGAATTTCAGCAGTAAAGCAATTACAGAACTAGACTGTAGCTACATTGCATCAACAGCAGAGCTAAGCATCAAGCCCACGGCTTCCAAACTTTTGGAAAAAATTAACCTCAAGATCACCCCCTTTTTCTAAGCAAAAATGCAAGCAGGTGGCTGGGGTGTGTAAATCCTGCCCCATCTTGCTGCTACCACCCACATATTTCAGAAAAAGCTATTTCTTTTTTTAAATGAAAAACAAAGGAAGAAGAAAATGACCATCTAGAACTAATGATATATACCCTACCCGAATCATAACCATGTGGGATTCTAGCAGAATTTCTGCAAAAGAAGGCTTCAAAACATCCAGGCTGATATTCGGCACTATAGGAAGAGAAAAAAAATACATTAGAATTCTGTATGTTTTACATTTATTTGCCTCTTGCATAATAAACCAAATTCTCTCCACTTGTGACAAATCTGCTTCTGGCACTTCTGTTCATTCCCTGTGCAATTCATTCAAATTCTAAACACAGAGGCTTGCAGTTAAAAGTATCCTCCAGTGAATTCACAACTGATATATTCCTAGATTTCTACTTCCAGGAGCAAGAAAAGTATTAAAAAGTCCCTGAAATAGATCTCTATTTCTAGCTGAAATTACAGATATTGTTCATTAGCTGCTGCCTATCCATAAGTGAGCCATGAGCATGAGAATACAAAAGACATTACTACAGAAGAGGAAAATACCAAGTCAACTGCAGGGATTTCCTTCCTCTGACTTGCACAGCTGCTCTGTAAGGGTGAAGAATACCAGTTTTCTGGTAATTCAGAACTCAGACCAAGTTATCTGCAAGTCTTGGGAAGAAAACTATGTCAAATAATTCAGGGGAGCGAGGCTGTGACACACATCTAATTCACAGATGAGGCTGCGAGGCCCATCTCTCATTATTGGCACACTCAGGTCTCCTCTCAGTCTTTGTCACACCTCTATCTATTACTTGATTGTACCACAATGTCATTATTTAGCGTCCCCTCATAAGAGAAAAGAATACACAAAGAAAAACGTAGAGCAGTGTTTTTGTTCTTTTTTTTTAATAAATCATTAAAATATGTAGAACATACTTCTATCTGTTACAATAATTCCCAACTGAACAAATTATATTAAATACAATAGCTTCTACTGCACCCTCGACAAAAGTCCACACTTTCGCCATCCAGAATGATTACAAAATCCTTTAATAAATCTTTTTATTTCCCATACACTTGACGTATATGAAATTATAAAATCATAAAATATCCAGAGTTGGAAGGGACCAGCAGTGATCACTGACTCCAACTCCTTGCTACCTAAACATTACACAATTTGCCTGAAAGCGTCGTCCAAACACTTTTTAAACTCCGGTAAGCTATGTGGCATCCTGGGCAGATTGGTCCAGTGCCTGACCACATTCACAAGGAAGAACCTTTTCCTAACATCCAAGCTGAACCACCCCTGAAGCAGAAAAAGACTATGCATTTCTCAACAGTTGGCCCAAATTCAACAAGTTCACATTTGAGCTGAGAAAGAACAGACAAATCCCAAATGCTGACTGCCAGTTCTTGACATCTGATAGCTCATCCATCTCCTTTACCGCAAGCCAAGATGTACCCTCAAAGGAAAGAAAAATAAATGACTTACACTTAGGGTTTATATGATCTTCAAAGTTCCAGAGGGAATTTGGAGTATCTTTCACGTATGGTGTGCAGGTGACTTCCACTTGTTCCCAACCCCTGAAGAACAACAGTATATTCAAACACTACTCCACAAACGATCACTCAGTTTTTCTAGCTCATGTCTGATTATTTTCCTATTTAGCTTCATACTTCCCCATTACACCTACCACATCACTCAACTACAGCAGTCACTCTTACACACTCCAATGCTATGTAGAAACTGAAACAGACTCGAAAGTCAGCCTACATCAAAACTCCCCTAAATATACATGCCATATTTCTTAAGTTTAGCAGTCTAATGTATAATCTACTTCAAGACAATCCTTACAGTCTCTACAGAAAAAAAGAAGAAAAAAAAAAATCACCATCATCAAGTCAATCCATGCCTACAGAAATTCTATGACAGAAACAATGGATCAGTTTTAGAGAAAGGAATGCTGGTAAACCAACGGTTCACTTCACTTGCTCTGTCACCCTGTTTCTAGGGGTCACAGCAAACACTTCAGGAGCAAGTGCATCAGAGCCTGCAGTAATGTGACAGATTAATTATTTTCTACCAATCACCTCTTAACAGGCTTACTTCCACTAATTAATTAATTAATTAGATTAAATAATCACTAGTCTTGGAAGGACAGTGATTATTCCCCTTTGAAGTCTTAAAAAATATATATTTTAATTTGAGTTACCAGGTTTCTTCCCTCCTCTCGGCTTTTCATGTCACCATTTTGCAGCACTGAATTCCATTCACAGAGTGACCTTGTGTTAGCGGAAAAAGATACACCTCCTTTCTTGAATGTTGCCAGAGGTAGTGATCTTTTTTTCATTATGATTATTTTAAACCAGTGATGATATTTACCCACAAACTGAGTCTTACCAGAAAAATACAAATGCCATTTGCATTCCTGACCCGGTAGTCACCAGCAGAAGTATCTGCCTGCACTCACAATGTATGATTCAGCATCCACCAGATTCCTTAGAAATCCTTTTTTACTGTAAAACAGTGAAGGGGAACCTAAACTAGCAGTAATGGGAGGCAGCTCTGGAAACAGAAAGCAAGATGACTACACAGCGTGCCGCCTCAGGATCCCTGTTAGCATCCCACACAGTACAGTTTTGCAAATACAGTAGCTTGGTTGGCATTAACCTCTGCATATCCCTCATTTTATGATGAAGATATATAACCTGAGAACTCCCTGGTAATATCAGCTTGTTACCGCTGCCCTCACGTCAGATGCTGCATGCAAAAATGGCCAATCACAAAAGAAGTTGATGACAACAAAAACAAATTTGGAGTATGGCATGGAACAGCACCAACTGCCCCAGTTCCTTACTTTCTGTGAACCTGGAGGCTAAAATGGGCCTTGAAGAATATGGCTGTTATCCACTCCCGGACCTACTGCACTACAAAACCTATGCCCATGCCACTCTGATATCTCTTGGTCTGGGATGTGGATTGCTAAGGGATTTTTCAGAGCTGCTGCCTTCACTGTAACAAATTACATAACTCTAACCCAGATCTTCTCCTCTGATTATATTTTTAGTACCTGCTGATTACTTTTTTATTCTTATGGTAGCTCAAAGCCTTGTGGAGTGGGGCAGGGAGAGCATACAAGCTACTTACCATTTTGGCAGAGTCTTTCCAGAAGAGCCCAGAATACATCCTGTGGCCACGTGGGTCAGCCGGACCCTGCTCCGCAGGACTTTGATAAGCTTCCCAGACCTTCTGCCCACCACCTCTATCCTCCAGAAGTCATTGGAGTCTCCTGTTCCATTCTATCATGCAAACCCACCACAGCAGAGAAAAACAAAACCAATCAGAATCCCGAAACTCTTAACAGTTGCGAAGCTAAGCAAAGGAACCCACACTACTCTTGCTCAGACTTCACAGAAGAGATTCCCCAAAAGGAAGACATGATTCTTCACATGAGTAACTACCCACAAAAATGTTTTTATCTGGCCAAGCTTAACGTTATTTGGCTTCAAATTCACACTTGACTGTGCCTCAGAGTTACATTTTAAAAGGGAGTAACTTCTTGGCTTCTTCACAGAAGTGGTTTAGGCAACATCTCCTTGTCTTTGCAAATTCAGCCCTCCATAGCAGATTTCATTTTCATGATGCAAAATTCTGTCAACGTCCTGTCAACAAAAGCCAGTTGTCTACAAGACAAGGCCAAATACATAAAATAATACTTGTCAGAGCAACTTCAAGGTTGCTCGGTCTGGCATTCACAGAGTTTAAAGCTGCCAAAGCTAGACAGACAGTAAACGCTTTAGTTATTACCTTGTCTGTGTTCACATTAAGTAGACCTCAAATGAGATATGCTATTTTATACAAGACCATCTTTTCCACCAGCCCAGTAGATGTACATTTATCACCATGACTAACAATCTAAAAGCAGAAATAAATCCCTTTGGCATGGTATGAATTCTGCCGAAAAGAAGAAACTTTTGTTTTATCTTGCCATTCACTTACTATGCCGTAGCCAGTGACCTGAAAGTGCTTCCTTGTCAGGGGAGCCTCATGCTGGTGACTGTGAAGATTTCTAGAAGTCCTGGAATGAAATCAGAAGTCAAGCCTTGCTTTGTTTTTATGCCTCAGACAATCTGTGATAAGAAGTTTGGTTTGAGGCATTCAGAGAGAGCTGTCAGCACTCAGAGCTGCCTCCCCCAACGTGACTCTGAGCTTATGCCACCCTGGGCAGCACTGGCGAAGGAGGACAGCATGAGTAAATCCAACCTCCAGGCTATGAACACCATCTACAAGTGGAAACGACATTGACTGTTGCTCACTACAGCTTGCAAATCAAACACATTCGCTGAAACTGCAGAGTTTTTCCTTTTCTTAACCCCCTTCTTACAAACAGCAAAGCTGGGGCTGAAAGTCCTGCTCTTGAAAGAAGTAAACTAAGATCCTATTTCTCCTGATGATCACCTTGCTTTTGACAGGAAGACTGTATCATTCAGTCAGATGCACAGAGGTGGGGGACCAGTGGCCTCCATTAGCACAGCCATACACGGCGCTGTCAGCACCCCACTCCAGAGGTGGCTGCTAGTTGAGGCAACCAGAGAAGCCTGGCCATATCCCACTTTTTAGTTAATTCACCCACATCAGAGCTGCTCCCAGCCCTACGGTGCCTGCACAAAAAGCTCCTACACAAAGCACTGAGAGCCACCTCCCCCAGCACTGCAGCTGTACCTCCCATTCCAGAGGCCAATCCCACTCCGGCATCTGACTTAAGTGAGCCATGCATTGCAAAATCCAGATTTTGCTACCTTTATCATCACAGATTCAGTAGCAAAATCCAAAATTCAAGGTGCTGGTTTGTTTGTTTGTTTTAAGTCTTGAAATCATTTTGGAAAGCTTAAGCAATGATTTGTGAACATGTAATACTGAACCCACTGTAACATGATTTCCAGGTTCACAAACACAGAGCTTCTGTTAAGAAATAAGAGCTGTGGCAGCACAGAGCATTGTGGCACACTGATGTTAGATTACATAAGATTAAACAGCAAGTCACTAGGGCACTCCTGTGTCCCTTGGGTTTTCATCACAGAGACAAAAGGCACATGCCATCCTTTTTGATCACTTTCAGGGGGTGTATACTGCTTGTACATACAGGAACACACAGTTACCTTTAATACTGCATCTCTCAAAGCTGAACAGATCCCTCTGCTGCTTGCTTATTGATGATGCTGTGTGGTTTTGACAAAGGTTTTCCATTTTACATACAGACATCAAAATACAAACCACAGAAGAAAAGCATACAAACTCCATTTGCAAATGCAGACATAAATACACCTCTGTCACATGGTCAGCTTGTGCTGGCCTACCCACACAGCCTTCAGCAGGTCAAATCCCCCACTTCTATCCACTCAATCAGACTGTTCAAATCCCAGCAAACAGCCTTACTCTTTATGTTCCAGGCGAATGATGTCTCCGTGCCTCACAAATTCCACAGGGCTGGAGGAATCCGACAGATCTGCTGGAGGAAGAAAACTAATCATGCCAGTGCACTGTCTAACAAATCGTTGCCTCAGAAAGTTCTCAGGGAACATTCATGCCTCAAGCAGACAACACAACGCAAGCTTGTTTGTGTAGACTGAAAGTCTGGTGTAAATCACTGCTCAAGTTTAAAGACCAGCCCTGAAGCTACTCCATAGAACCATGCACAAATAAGGCCCAAAGCAGCACATTCTGCCTTTAAATAAAGGGGATGCTTGGCCAGGCCAACAGAACACCATAACTAGATATCTGCATTTTAATTTCATGCACTATAAAATGACACTTGCAAGACTGTTCATGTCATTATAACTTGTTTATTTGAAATTTTTTGTTGTTTAGACTGTTCCTTGTCAATTGTTAAGTACATATGCTGCAGAAATAGAAAGGAAACTACCCTAATCCAAACATACCTCAGCTGCACTGCCTGAGGAATAACACCTTCAGTAGTCCCAAGCAACCACACATGCAAGCCACTTGGACACCAGGTATCACAGCATACTGGGAACCCACTTCGCTGGGACACAGAGCCACAATAACAGATTCCACAAAATATGGATTGAGCTCACATTAACTTCCTCTCTGCTATTTGGAGCCCTCTCTGGTGACCTTCAGCTGAGAAAAGCTTATTTACTTTAACTGTACAACATGGAGAAAAGAAAACAAACAATAACACGGCAGACACAAAAACAGAGTCAGATTGCCCTTGCTCTCCCTTCCACCTCATCTTCATATCTATGAAGTATACTTTGCCCTGGAGGGAACTTAAAATATTTATGTTTAAAAAAAAAAATGAAGTAGCAGTTACAAAAGACTCTTTACCGGTATTTGTTACCTGTATCTGAATCATGCTTCTTTATAATCCACAGGTTATTCAAATCCTTATGTAAGTAGGCTGTGACCTAAAAGCAGAAGATAAACTATTTCACTAAAGAAGAAAAAAGCTGGTGATAGCAAAGATGCACTCATCAGCAAATCGAAGCCCAAACGAATGCATTACTAACACAGAAAAACTCGGCATTACTTAGGATATTCCACCCTAGAAGGCCAATTGCTGGCCACTGCATAACCCAGACCATGCCCTTTCATCGGGGTACAGCACATCTGCTCTGGAGGACTAAACAGCAGTTCACTCGCCCCATGAGTAACAGTTTCCAGCCAACCATCTTGCCCTCCTCCCACACTATTTCAGGTTCCTTCTAAAACAACAGGATATCTAAACCTGAACTTTGTGAATAATCACTGACCAACATGAGTAGATGGAAAAAACGTTGACTTTATAAACCGGCACCACTAAAGATTTATAACAACAGCCTCATTAAGATAACTGTAATACTACTGACAAAAGTTCCCAAGTAAGGACTGCGGGTCTGTTCATACAGCAGTATGTGATAACCAACTGAAAAATGTGATAACCACTATTCACTAGCTTGCTCAGCTTCACACAGAGTAATTGCTCTTACTGCTTCCAAGAGCAGGGAAGGCCATCTGGCCTCAGAGTGCTGCTACAGAAGGCCACACTTCCAAGCAGGAGGAACTGTGCCCTCTGTGCTCTCCCTCTTCTCCCAGCTGCGGAAGCAGCAAGCCCTGCCCTTCAGGACCCCATCCCAGTCCCACGCCTGTTCCTCCCACTTGGATGCAAGCAGACCACCCAGCAGTGGGTGACTGAGGCAGAACATATGGGAACGTCTGAGGGTGGAAAAAAGGGTGAGTAGGAACCTCATACCTCGAGGTCATATCATGAGGACAGGAGACAAAGAGAGATCACTGTCTCTATCTCTTCCTCCTCAAATCTCCTTCCCCTCTGCATACACCTCCAGGGTAGAGATCACGATGGCAGGGAAGGGGATCTTCACCCCTTCCCACCTACCCCAAACAGAAACTCTCATCAGCACACTCCGATTCCCCCTTGCTTGCTTTTACTGCCATAAACAATGTTCTGCATTTAAATTTGGCCTGCTCTTGAGCCAGTTTTGGTATTATAGCTCCATCTACAGTAATAAACATCAGTGCTACCTGACAGTACTGAAAGTATTTTTGGCTGGGAAGAACAGCAAGAAAAGAAGATTAATTAAGGTTTATTTTTGAAAACCTCTTCCTCATAACAGAGACTGAGTAGAGTTAAAAATAAACACTTGTTTTTCTCTGGAAACTTTCCGTCAAACAGTTCAGAACAATTTTTAGACACCAACAGGCAAACTGCAAAGTATATCTTGGGAAAGCCACAGAAGCTGCAAAGATTTATGAAGCTTGATCAAGAAATGCACTTAATTTCTGTAATAATTAATTAGCAATACTTACATGGTTTATATTTTTTCTGTTTACTGGTTAATCACTTTAACATAAACCCTTTGAGAGTACAGCTAAGCACCTTTTGTTATGGACAGCTTATGAACATACAGATATCCAATTTAATGAACAAAGCCTTACAAATTCCCTGGCGACAGATGAGGAAAACAAGACACAAAAGAGAAAGCAATTCACAAGACATCATAGAGGCCTGTGGCAGAAATGGAAACAACACTCAGCACTTCTAATCTGTTGATTTTAACACAAGTAATAGGTTCGCTTTTAATTGTTTTACATATTTCCCTGAGGTAACAACAGCATTTTCATTATAGAACATTATTTTCCATTATTTGTAAGTCCTAGTGGCCTCCACCTATGGAGATGGGTCTTGCTACTGCAAAGAAGCTTTGTTACACTGTCACCTCCCTGGTGCAAACTGGTGGGCTCTTTTCATTCAGGGTTCCAAGCCAAGTGCATAGCAGTGGCACCAAGAAGATAAGAGATGCTGAGAAGACAACACAACTCCTGGCACAATGACACCTAACACCAAGCGCAAAGGGAGTGATTAGATGGTTGCAGTCAGAGGCAGCACTGCAGCAGGACACCTACCTGCTGCTGGCGAGCCCCAACGCCCTCTGGGTAGAGGTGCCAGTGGGAGTGAAGGTAACCCCCTGCCATCCGAAGGTTCTTCATCGTGACCACAGACCCATATGCCAAATCTAAATAGGAAGAAACAAGGCGAAAAAAAGCTTAAGGCATCTCCTATAAATACCTCCTGCAGCCAGCCTGCAGTGCTCTGATTATGCATGCATGTTCCTGCTTTGTTTTGATGAAAGTATGTTTCCTGTTTGAAGCATTAATCCAAATTGTTAATTGCGAGCTTTTCTTCCATCACCATCCACTATTCAGTGAAACTGGTTTAAAAGTTTCAACCAAATATTATATCTCCCCCATATCATTGTAACATAAAGGGAAGCACTAGGTTAAACCTAAGCTGAACAGGTGAAAATAAAGACAAAAAAGTGAAGGAGTAAAGGTGCAAGCACACAAAACTGTCATATTTGTCCTGCACTGCCTCACAGGAGATGTGAATTTTGACAACACAGAACAGTTTACTCCTTCAGACACTCACGCTCTGGAATGGAGACATTATGAAGATTGTTCCCAATCAGCTGAGACTGAAAGGCAGAACTGAAGAAACCATCCCCGGGACCACTACAAAACAGAGCAAAGAATGTGATAATTTGAAGACTGGAAAAACAAGCACACAAAGTTCCATTGTGCACTATCAGATGGTTTTTACAGAAGGAAAAAGAAAACCACACCAAAACAAAATAACAGACTTGGTCTCAGGAGAAGAATGATTGGGTTTCCCTTAATTGCACCTCTAATGTGTGAATCACAGCCAGCACACACACTCTTACAGGAGTGGACAAGGACATGAGAACACAAAAATGTGTTCCTTCAGGCACTGAACAAAGCACCATCAACTGTCTTTGTGGGTGCTCTTATGACAAAAAAAAAAAAAAACAAAACATTGCCAGCTAACACTTAGGAAACCTCAAGGAGAGACTTTGTTAAGTCTAATTTCTGCTAAGTATTAAATGGTAAAATCAGCTCACTTAAACTGAAAAAATAATAGATTTAATTCTACACATTAATGGTTAAATGCTTTATTCACCTCATCTCTTACGGCAGCATATGGGAAATCATCATTTTACTGCTGCTTTCCAAATAAAAAGCCCTCCTAGCTGCAGGCATTTGGACTACGGTTCTCTCTATAGGAACACTAGGAACATTTACCAGACATTTTTCATCACAGTCAAAGCATTTTTTCAGGAATGCACTGTTGTTTTTTGGTTTTTTTTTTTTTGTTGTTGTTTGTTTGTTTTTGGGTGGGGGGGGGTGGGGGGAGGGTAGGGGGAGGGAAGGAGAAGGAGCAAGGGGTACTTTTTAATTTAAAGAAAAAAAAAGAATAGATCTGAGACATTTGCAGGTCCGGGAAGAACAGAGGGGAAAAAGAAAAGAAGAAAAAAAAAAAAAAAAAGGATACAGAGGATATGGTCAGGATGCTCGTTTCACATGTCAGAATGTCTCAAGCTCAAATTCTGTTTCACTGCCAGCTTGGCCAGAGTCCCTCTCTAATAACAATGCAGGAGTCTGGGAAGGGAATTAAACAAAGACACAGCTCGTGGCTGTGCTTTTGATGCTGTAAATGGAGAAATCCATAATCAATAGTCTTTAATACAAAGAAGACAGATGATTTTTCTTCTGTAGAAAAAAAAAATAAAAGTGAAATACCTTTTATTTAATACTGCAAAATGAACAGCAAACATCGCCACGTAGAGGGTAAGGGGAAGCACGATGAGACAGAGCACTCGAGCCAGGAAATGCTTCCCAAACATGACCTGGAACAAACAGAAAGGAAAACATGAGGGC
Organism: Oreortyx pictus; assembly: GCA_036925125.1. Taxonomy (NCBI): domain Eukaryota; kingdom Metazoa; phylum Chordata; class Aves; order Galliformes; family Odontophoridae; genus Oreortyx; species Oreortyx pictus. Next base: position 38,878,442 of record JAUPFR010000006.1, read on the forward strand.
ACAAGCTACTAGCTACACTGTCTCCCTACACAGGTGTGAATGTAACAAGGGCTAAGAGTGTTTCCTTCACAGAAACCAGTTCACTTAGAAAGGATACTCTCACACTCCAACCTCTTTTGCTGCTCAGCAGCCACAAGTTACATAGAGTCAGCAGCAAATCCTCAGTGTTTCAGCTGCCTTGACACAAAAGCAGAGCACTTGATTTAAATTGCTGAGAGGCAGTTCCTACGCAGCTGTCTCAGTTTGTGACTGCCTCATCATATTCTGCCACCTCTGCCGGTCATAGAACAAATCATCTAAATACGTGATATGGGCAATAAACAGCTGTGGGAGAAGAAAATGGTAGGCTGATTAACGCAAACGTACCTATCTTGTTTGTGGGGTGGTTTTTGGTTTTTGTTTTATTTAGTTTTGGGTTGTTTTTTTTCCTAACATGGTACCTATCGTACAATCATTAAATAAACCGCTTTCCACCCCTTAATAACAAATCAGTGGATTTCAGAAGCTATTGAAAAAGTAACAGATATAAGGGAAAGCTTTTTATTACAAGGGTAATGCGGCACTAGAACAGGTTGCCCAGAGAGGCGGTGGATGCCTCATCCCTGAAGACAGTCCAGGTCAGGCTGGGTGGGGCTCTGAGCAACCTGATCAAGCTGTAGGTGTCCCTGTTCAATGCAGGGAGTTGGAGCAATGGCCTTTAAGGGTCCCTTCCAACTCCAATGATTCTATGAAAAAGAGAAGAATGTATTACAAAAATTAAGAACGTACTGAAGCCAACAGGAGACGCAGCTGCTCAGCACAGGTACTTGAGCAGAACACTTAACAACTACTGGACACTCGGAGGAATGCTGATTGATGGCACATAGCCACATTTCCGTAGCAGTGGCACACGAGCTCACCATCAGTCCCTTAGGAAAAATGACTGAAACAGAAATCTTTTTCACAAAGATCAAAGCCTACAACTACAGACTTCAATGCAAAGCCAAAAGAGAAAACACACTTGAAGGACTGCATCAAGCAAGTTAGAACAGAGAATCAAGGTAAGCTGAGAATTGTAGGAATCAAACTAGTCCCCAAAACACTGCATGTAAGTACTCATGAGCAGTTTCCTAACAAATACAGAGATGAGTTATTCAAACTTTATGGGTTTAATTCTCATTTTTTTTCCCTCCACAAGCACCATGGTTGCCAAATATTTAGTTATTCAAAAAGAAGCATCTAGTTTCTGGAGTAAATCTCTTTATATATTCTAACACTTATGGGCTTGCTGCTTTTGCTGCCAGCAGCACAGATGAAATCGCTGCACAGCCGTCTGCTGGCAGAAAGCTTAGACATGATGGATTTGTTCCATTTCAAATGCAATTAACCGACTTTGCTCAAGAAGTGCTTCTCTGGAGCTGGAACATTGGATCTTTGCAGCCCACATTGATTCACATTAATCAGAGAAAATAAATCACACAGCAGGAATAGAAAAAGTCCCCCAAGTCCCCCACTGTTTATGAGACAGAACAAAAACAGTAAGTGAAAGAAATCGAATTTTCAAGCTTCAGAAGAGGCTGAGACAAGGAGAAAACTGAACACCTCTCATGTTTGAAGAATTATTTTTTATCCTGCTGGTTGCAAAATAGTAAATGATCCATCAAGATGTTTCTCCCAGTAGTGGATTTCACAGTTCCCAGTATGCAATATTAGAACAGGGCACCCAAATATGCTGGTGAATTTCTTAGAGCTTATAAGAACTAAAAGTAAGTGAAACCAAGCAGTCTCTGGCTCTCACAATCCTCAGGACAAACTGCAGAGTCTGCCCATTACAGAGTTTGCCTAGGGCTCCTGCTGGGCTACAGCATGCTGCTGCTGTGCAGCCTGTGCCACTGAACTCAGGAAGCACAGCCTGAGCTTGCTCTGCTTATGCAAACCCAGCACTGCAAGACACACCTGTCTGCCAGGTAGCATGTACTCCTCAGGTCAATAACAGAGCTGAACATTATCATGCTTTGTGCCATTGTACAGCCATTCCCACTGAGCATTTTCAACTTAGACCAAAATAAAATGCATACAACTGGAAAAACCTTTTTTTGGGGGGGCTCTTAAGAGATTATACCCTGCTGTAGTACATGTTTTTAAAAACATATGGCAATAGTTTTTCCATCACAATGCTCACCTTTCATCACCATAATCTACCTGAGATGCCTGTTTGCTGTAGCTAGAATATCACTGTTCAGCCATTTCCATGGTTATCAAGAACTAAAACTACAGAGGTAAAAGAAAACAAAGCAAATAAGCAAATGCTCAACATACAGAAGTTTTTGACACTCACCAGCGACAGGCTGAGGTTTCCCAGCAAGTTCCAAAGGTCATGGATTGTGTTCAGACCAACCAACAGGACTACAAAAAGGCCAACAAACTTCACCCCCATTGCTCCAGCAAGGTTCACTCCGGTCAGACTCAGCCAGAGCCACCAGGAGGCTGAGAATGGCCTACAGGACAGAAAGATGAAGGCAGAGAATGAATGATGGCTACAAGAGTGGACAGCTGTGATCAGAAAAACCAACAGCAAACTACTACCCCACAAAAATACATTCCATCTTCTTCACAAGAGACCAAGAGTAACAGAAAAAAAACCATACTTTTTCATTATCTAGATTATTCTCATGATACAAGGATGCCCTTGATGCAGGGTTCAGTGCAACACATCACATCAGCCCTGTAGTCAGCCCTGTATTTCCCCTTTAAAGAAGAGAGCACAGACATTATGTGTAAAATGAAACAACATTTGAAAGAAAATTTCACATGTAAAAGGCCTGAAATCAGAATTAAGACTTCATTAGTTAGTTCCATAAAAATGCAAGCTGACATCGCTCAGAATGCTAAGGGCAAGAAAGGGGGCATCAGAAAAAGAGCAGCCTCTTTCAAAAAAGCAGAAAGGCCACAGAGAAGAACATTCATCCTAAGAACAAACAAAAGCTGCTGCAAAAAGCAATGAAATAACAAACTAAACAGAAACTGAAGCATAAAGCTGAAAGAGGGTGACAGGGAATTTAAATGCTTTACACCTCAATACCTGTGTTTTGATTAGAAACCCCTCTGCCCTACTAAGCAACACAAGAGACAGAGCTGGCTTTTAATCTACATAAAATCGACTAGGTAGAGCTAATCCTGCTTTCAAAGACATGAGAAAAAAGTCAGGTCATGGCACATGCAGCTGTATCATGAGCTGATCAAACACTGCCCTGCATCTTGACGCTTGCATGCCCTGGGGCAAGTTGATTGGAATGGCCTCATACAGCCCTGTATGACTCTGTAGGCTGTTTCAGCCATGCTTGCTACAAACACACCAAGACTTAAAAGATCCATTCTTGAACACTGCATGAAACAAAAAATGCTCATATAGAGTTCTAAGATTTTATACCTTCAAATTCTGGATGCATTGTGTAACTGCTCTGTACAGCTCAGCCACAAAGAAGCCCTCTGACATACCCGAAAAGCTATAAATCACCACTCCCCTTGGATAAGTCTACAGCAAATATCCTAATCATCATCCTACTGTATTTCTTAAGTTATTGATACCAACCTCTTTAAATCCAACAAATTACTCTCTCTACCTCAGCTAGTGGGATTTATAAATACTTGTAGGATTACCACCACGGTTCAGCTCTGTTTCTCTGGCCTAAAGACAAAGTGACTGAGCCAAGACAGCATATTAATATTTTTGCCATTAAGGAGTAAAGCCTTGAGCAAGCTACAAATATCTTTCATTCCTCTGTTTCTAAACGATGATGTCCTGTGTCACATTCTTTCCAGTCAAGGAGCTTTAAAAAGCTTTAAACTTCATTTTAAAGATTAACAGTTTCATAACCACTATTTCTGCTGAAATTTCTCTTCCTGCAAAAATAACGTATTTAAGTCTCTCTCCTGGTTTACCTCTGCCATAATTCTTTCTCCCTTGTTTCACAAACACTTGTAATAGAGATTTATCTCCTCTACCATGCACCATTTTCACTTCTAAATTTCCTGGAACAACCTAGTATTGGCCATTCACACAGACTACCAAGTTTCAGATGCGTTAAATTACTTTACCCATGCAGAAGTTGAGTACCTACAGTTTAAAACAAGAAAAAAATCTTTATCTTACCTATCTGCACAGGAGTTAGACTTCACCATACTCAGAACAGCTCCCATAAGGAAGAACATCAGAATGGGATCAAGCAGAATGTACTGAGACAAAGTAATACAGCCTGTATCTGCAGACACACAACAATGGCAGAAACGTTTGCGGTTACAAAGTGACAGGAAGACAGTTTATTTGGTGCAGCTGAGTCAAAAAGAACAAGGGCAATTTTAGAACCTGAAGCATGTTGGAACAACTGAATGTCTAATTGGGTAACAAATAAACTTTCACTCACAAATCAGGCTGTAGAGCAGTACCTGTAAAACAGCACTCATGGAGTAGCATTAACATATTCAGATGGAGAGTGCCGCAGACAGCAGTGATTAATCTACTAAAGCACCAGAATGGTGCCTGAGGATGATGCAGAAGGAAAAGTCATCTTTCAGACATCATCTGTAAAAAAATGAATATGACTCAGGAATTTTAAGTCCCTGTGCCTTGATACCTGCATTTCTTAATAACATTCTGATTTGAGCAGTTTCATTTGCAATGCTCATTGCTCCACTGTTAGCTCAATTCCAGAAGGAACATTACTTATTTCTGACTGTGAACTCTTCCATAGTAGTGTGGCTGGTTATTAAATATCTCTGCAGTTCATATGGGAGACATCAATACTTCACCAGTGGGCAAAATTATTCCTGACTGTGCATGCTGTAAAAATTCCTAAAAGTGCTGTGAAATGTAGTCCAATGCTGGGGTCATGCACATAACAGAGGCAGCTGTAAATATTTGACTGCAAAATCCTCCGAAGGATTGCCAATTAAAAAGTCTTCTATAAAACAGAACAACTTGGCTTTTGGGAATCTCTCTCATTAAGCAGAACAACCTGCTAGGTAACACATGGTAAGCCAGAAATCACACTCTCTGAATTCACTTATTCCAGTTTGCTGCAGCAGGAACACCTACCAAAAATAAGGATGAAAGCTGTGAGTAATGCTGCTGGCAGAGACTTGGACAGTTCCAGCACTGTGAGGTAGGCGAAGGGAACCAGGCAGGAGCCGAGGAATGCACAGAACTGCAGGAAAGAAGATAATGAGAGGAGTTATACCCTTCCCCAAGGTGAAGGGGAACATCCCTTTCCTTCCTTCATGCAGTATACTCATCCGCAACAGAAGATGCTGCAGTTACTGAACTGATTCACTAGTATCACCAGACAAAAGCCAAGTGAGCAAGGATACTGCTCAAAGAACAACGGCTGCTTACTCTGTTCTGCCTCTAGAGGTGTCAGGAACAACAGTTAGTCATTATCTTTCTAGACAACATCAGGTATTCATAAAAACACGTCAAGTAGACACATTACATCTCCACCATACTCAACTTATTTCAACAAGACATTACAATATGAAATCTAAGAACTAAGTATACCTCTATCTTACATCTTTAGCAGATCACCTTTTCTAGGCAAATGAGAGTGGGGGTAGCTAAAGAACAAAGAACAGAGAACTCTGCTCAGGGAAATGCAGAATCACAAGTAGCTAAAGACTGGATAAGTAAACCAAGGAAACAGACTTCCAGTTTTTATCCTTTTTTCCAGGCACCATCAACTGGCAGCTCTTTTGACCTGTGTTATCTGCTGCCATGCTTATGGCTCTAAGTCTCCCTTGGTAACAGCACAGCCAAGATGTCAGGCAGAAAAACACTCCAAATAGTAATCTCCCCACTTTGGCTCATTCAGCTTGGTGTCACTGGAGGCAGAATGATCCTGGCTTTCTTGAGATCCTCAGCTCACAGTCACCAGGGACTCCAGCAGAGCACAGCACAATGAGCAGAAACCCAAGCTCAGTACTGTTGCCTTTGTAGGACAGTCAGTACACCTATCCTACTCAAGACTGTAATCCCTTTAAATTCACAGTAAGAGATGCCCTCAAGAATCACCTCACTTTTCACACGGCCTCTCACATCCAGATATCAGGATTTACTCTCGGTACAACTACCAGCATTTTCTTAGGGAGCTTAGAGACAAGGCACGAGGCTAAACAGACCTCTGATCTAATCCAGTAAAGCTGCTCTTAAGGCATAATACTCTGTACTGAAAAACACAGGAGAGCTAAAAAGCTTGATACTAGCCTTTCATGCCTTACCCCTCTCATTCCCATATAGTTGTGCTGTTCATATCTGTCCCCTGGCTTTTGGAAAGGAAATGTACCATCATATCCACTCAGGTAGCCAGCAAGTCCAATCAGCATCTGAAATAAATGTGAAAGGAAAAAAAAAGGTGAAAGAACTGGTGAGGAAAATTGCACTGGAGGAACGAGAACACAAAACAGCAGCAGGTAAGATTTTCATACAAGCCAAGTCCAATTCACAGGACAATAACTTAATTTAGACACATCATCCAAACAATAGTTTCTGCACAGAATTCACATGTATTCATATTTGCCCTTGTCCAAAAGCAACATCAGAAGAGATCAAAACTTTGGCTGCTGACTGCAATTACAAATGCAGGCTTATAGCCCTTTGTGCGGGGTTTAGCAGAGAGAATTCTGTCTCTGCAGATGCTCCCACAGCTCTCTATTCCCACAGCTTAAGGAGGCTCAGCCTGAAAGGAAGACAAACCGAGGTAGAAGAGATGCAGCCTTATCAACACTGTTCAAACCTTCTCTTACTGCTAGGACAAGTTCCCTTGCAGCACAGCAAGCCACGGCTTTGTGGCAAGCACTGAAGTTGCAGAGAAGCCATCAAAAACCATTTGCTTCCTTTACTCCATAGGCTTCAGTTAAACACCCCCTCCAGACCACACAGCTCATTTCTCAACTTCCACGCACTCAAGCCTTTCCGATACCCAACAGCAACACTGATTTGTTTCCTCATTCTTGGCAAGACTCAAGCTGAGGCTCAGGATGCAGAACACAAACTCCACGAAGCCAACAGTAGCAGGGAAAGGTGTTGGCGTTCACCACAGCCTCCAACCAGAAAGAAGAGGATGAGTCCCTGAAACACACACAGCAGTGACATTTACCTTCCCCAAAGGAGGATGGACATCAAAGAAGAAAGTCCGGTTAATGTAGTAACTTCCCATCTTCCCAAAGTGGGTTTCATCCCAACTGGAAGAAACAAACACAGAACAACCTATTGCAATGCTGACAACTGCCAAACATCCAGGACAGCTTTTTTCCTCCCATTTTTCATCGTGTAAAGGGTTACCGCCACGCATTCTATAAAGGACGACACACTACGTTCACTGGGACGGCAACTGCAGCCTTAATAGGCAGGGTTTTTTCCTAAGAGCCTGATCCCCGGCCCGTACCAGACGTGCGGCGGCTCGGGCAGGCGGTGGAAGCGGGAGGCGAAGCTGAGGACGGTGACGAGGCCCAGCGCGGCCCGCCAGCCCGCCGGAGGACGAGGAGCGGGCGGGGAGGCGGGCGGCGCTCCCTGCAGCCGGCGCGCTCCCCGCTGCCGGAGCGGGCCCGGCCCGGCCCTGCCGCCCCCCGCCGCCGGCATGGACGGGGCTCCGCCGCGCCGCAGCAGGCCGGGCGCGGGGCGAGCCGGGAGGCGGAGAGCGGGGCACGCCGGGAGCCGTAGTGCCGCCGGAGCGCCGAGGCCGCAGCCGGGATGAGCGCCGCCGCGTCCAAGGTACCGGCGGCTTCGGGAAGGGGGCGGGCGGCAGCGGCGGGCAGAGCCGCCGTGGAAGGCGGCGTTTCCCCGTTCCAATCGCTCAGCCGGACTGGGCCCCGCTCCGGCCGGTTGTTGCCTTCCGGTGCTCGCGGAAGGGAGGGGATGGTGGTTAATAAAGAGAGATCCGCAGCTCTGTGCTCTTGAAATTATAGATAGAAGCAGTCAGCTTAACACGATTTAGTTACAAATGATAGTGCGGGCCGTAAAGTGACAGGGAGCCGTGACAAGGAGCTGTACAGAGGGTCGAGAGAAACGTCTCTGCCAGCTGAGGGATGAAAGCCTGCAAGAGGCGTGAAAGAAATGAGATTGCAAGCCAAAAAGTTACCAGCGAAGTCCCCAGAAAAATGAGTCAAGTAGTACCTCATACATACTGTATATTTCACATTTTTTTGGTATTTAGAAGTTTCTGTTTCTTTCCCTGCAGCCTAGTGTGAGATTTGGGCTGGTACTGACGGGAGGTGGGCAGCAGGAGCCCCGGGGACCCTCCTCCAGGAGCTGTGAGCTGCTGCCCAATGAAACAGAAGCATTGCACACGGCTTTAGTTCCATCGGTTTGTTTCCCTGAGCTGTGTTTCTGCATTGGCAACTGCCGAGAGCCTGTTAGTCCCTCCAGCTCTCTTATTTATCTAGGACGAAAAGCTAGAGAAAGAAGTATGGCTCCTAAATGCTTTCATAGAATTGCTTAGGTTGGAAGGGACCTCCAAGCTGGTTAGTCTGTTCTGATAGCACGGCTGGGGCTGTCACACAGCACGTGCAGATGCATGTGCAGCTGGCTGCAGTTCCCAGGACTCAATCCAACTGGCTGGTTACCTGTGACATGAGCATAGATTTGGGGGCATGGTCCTGTACTCATTGGCTGTAGGAGAAAATCCTTCCCTCATCCCAGCTGAGTTAAAGGGGAAACAGAAGTAGCAGTTCTTTTATTTTCTGGACTGAACTGCACATGCTGACAATGGCTTCAGAAAAGGTGAGAGCTTGGCTGGGGTGGAAGCATGCAGGAAAGCTGGCTTGGTGCTGTAGTTCAGGTGAAGATGAGTTGTCTGCCCTCTTGGCATCCATTTTGAACAGCAGTAGCTCATCTCAATCGGAAAGATGCTAGTTGTGCCCTTCTTGGCTTGGAAAAGTTGTTTTATGCTACTGAAATACCCAGTGGTGGTGCTTGGCACAACCACTGAGGAATTAGCTTCAAAAATACACGACAGGAGAAAAATTAGCAGTATCTGATAGGGACAAAGAGGGAAACCTTGTAGGGGTTAATTTTAAGATCACTTGTATGTTGCTGAAAACAGATGCAACTGAACATTCAGAGGGCTGGCATGAAAAAGCAGAGCACTAACTGTACAGCCAGAACAGGAATAGATGCTTCCAGAAAGGAACCCTCTCCCCTGGCAAACCTTGCTCTGCTGTATCTTACAGCTCCTGAAATGTTTTCTGGCTGTGCACTGTCCTCCTTTAAAATACTCTGGTATTCCCACCACATAACCACTTCATCTGTCTTTCTCTTCTCAGCCAATACTTTACAGCTACTTCCGAAGCTCCTGTTCATGGAGAGTGAGAATCGGTAAGAACTAGTTTTATGACCTGGCACTGCTGTGGCATCATCCCCTTTCACTGACAAGATTAGTCACTTATTAGAGATCAGCAAACATGAACCTGGCACAGTGACGCTGCATTTACTTCACCCTGCTGTGGATTGGGAGGGAGCACCACAGGCTACCTAGAGCTGCAGGATGAGAGAGGAGCAGACAGCAGGTCTTCTCACTTAGCAGGGAATCCGAGGGTATCCTTTATAGTCATCCAACATTCGAGCAGGAGGGTGTACGTGGCTGGTGCAAACTTCCCCCCAGTTTTCTGTACTGCAGGGCAGATGCAGCAGCTCACTCCTCAACTGTGGACAAGCCTTGCTCAGCAGGCTTTCCAAGAATTTTCTGTTCTCTGAATATTTTTTGCAGACTTGTATCTGCAGCTAGTCACAGGAAACTACTTTTGTAAAGCTAACTTGATGCAAATGTCTGTTTGTTCCACATTATTTCAAGGGACGCTAGACTCTATTTTATACCCACGCTGCATCAGATCACCCTAAGAGCCTAGTGGGGCTGGGAATGGACCCTACTTAGACGGAGACAGTCTTGAACACAATTTGGGAGGTGAACCCAGAATCCCCTGCTCTACCTAAGCATCTGTCAGCAAGTGCTGTACTGCAAAGAGCGGCAGAGCTTGGTTTGAATAATACAGTGTTTTTGCCAAGACTGCTCTTTTGTGTTTTGGTCCTTGATTACACTTGGTCCTTCACAGAGTGCTATCTTTTCATTGGACTCAGGCTGCCTTTCTTGAAGGACAGGGTTTGTTTTTTTAGTTTTAAAGCCTTATTTTTTTCTTCCAAATGGAGGCAGTAACATTTCCCTGAGACCAGTACCAATGAAACTGGTCTCAGTGTGCCTGACTGAAGCTGTGTACTCTCTTCTCCATAGCACTGGCTCTTAAAGGTATTGCCTATGACCAAGTTCCAGTGAACCTTGTGAAGGATGGTGGGCAGCAGGTAAGGATACAGCTACCATCGGTCCGTCCAAGGGTACTGAACTTGGGGATCACTAAGAGAACTGGGATGAGCACTAAGGAAAGAATATTACTAAGTTCCTCATAGCTTCTCTGTAGTAGTTGCTTTCAACCAGTATTCCTTGGGATGCAAAGTGAAATGAGATGATTGCAGGAGACGAGAAAGTTTTTCCCCTCTGCCTTAAAGATCTGTGACTGAATTTCATAAGGCCGAAGATCATTTGCTCCTGCATAGCATGATATAACCAAACATATCTAGCATCAGCAAGGGAGGGCAGAACAGAGAGAGGGCATCCAAAAGATGCCAAAAGATACAGCACAAGGCTTCAAACGGCCTGCCAAAGGGAGGGCTGTGTTGCCAGAAGAGGTATCCAATTAGAATGGTAATAGTGATACTGCTGTACTGCCACCTGTCCTGGGCTTGGCATAGATGGATTTTTAAAGAGGTAAGGCAGTCTCACCCTGGGTGAAGTAATCTCTGAGCCTCGTCGGGAAGTTGCTGTAGTAGGCTAATAGTACAGCATAACTTACTGCGAATGTTAGCACTGAGGCAGAGGGAAATGCCAGGTTAAAAAAAAAAAAAAAGAAATAGAGAGCCCTGTGTTCTAGAGGAAGAAAACAGGAAAAAATTCTGCTTGCGTTAATCTTGTGTTCATTTCCACAGTTTTCAACTGAATTCAAGGCAGTGAATCCAATGCAGCAAGTCCCAGCCTTGAAAATTGATGGTATCACCATTACTCAGTCGGTGAGTTAACAGCCAGATCACTGCTAACCACTGAATCAAGCTGCTGACCAGAAGGCAGGGGGGCAGCTTTCCCTTTGTGTTACCTCAGACCTCTCATCTGTGCATTACAGAACAAATAACATTTGTGATAAAGAATCCCACTCTGGGGAAAAAAATAGCACATAACCCCTACTGGGAAACTCCTGTCAGTGACTTAAGCTCAACTCAGCTTTGGTTCAGGATCCCACCTTTTACTGATCTGGCTTAGAGAGCTGTTCCATGGTTTGTCTGAAATTATAGCAGTCTAAATCAGGAGATCATAACCAAGCATTTAAGGGGATATGCAGTTGCTCAGACTAGAAACAAATTCTATTCAAAAGCTATTGTATTCTGTTGGACCAGCTAGAATCTCTCCTTTCCTAAATGTTCTGGATGCATACTATTCTGCTTTTCTCCCACTCTCCAATAACCTTTCCTTCTCTGTTCATTACAGCTGGCTATAATTCAGTACCTAGAAGACACTCGTCCTAACCCCAGGCTCTTGCCCCAAGATCCAAAGAAGAGAGCCCAAGTCAGAATGATCTCAGACCACATTGCTTCTGGCATTCAGCCACTCCAGGTACTGCCTGGTCATATCCATGTAAATGAGAAAAACAGGATGGATTTCCAGGAGTTTGCACCTTTTTAAAAGCTCAGTCTCTTTACACTGTTGTTGGCCAGTAGAGTGGCAGACCTTAAGCCTCTATGCTAGCAGATGAAATTTTTGCTTAGCCTCTGCCTGATCTGCCAATGGCAACAGAAATTCATACAGAGAAAATCCCATAAAACCCCAGGGTTCTTTCCAGAAACAACTGAACCCATTTTGTTTCATTGAGGGTATACAGTGTTTCAGGAAAAAGTGAGCCCAAGAACTTGTGCAGAAGAATACCAGGGTGGTTTCTGTTACAGAAGAACAGGTCTAGGAGAGAGTAGAGCACATAGTTCAGCAAGAAGGAGGTCAGGGCTGACTCGGAAGACCTAGTTCAGGCAGGGCACTCCGGCTTGGCACCTCTCGATATCCCCTCCCTAGGCAAGGTCCAGCCAACAGCAGTCCTTCTAATCTGGAGATTGCTTGCCTTCACAGAATTTGAGCATCCTGAACAAAATGGGGGACAGGAAAATGGAATGGGCTCAGCAGTGCATCACGTCTGGATTCCAAGGTACATCCAGCATCCAACACTTTCACTGTTAGGCAGCATGCTGCACCACTGGAGCCCTACTTTCTCCTCAACCAGGCTGGGAGACACAGTGGTCTTCCTGCTCAGAGCCCCTTGTCCAGGACTGCTAGCTCTTTAGGGTCTTGGAGGAAAAATGCTGTCCACAGTGTATTTCCAGTGCTGTGCATGGAAAAGCCCAGGGTCATCCTTTACACCACCGCTGTTGATTTACCCTGAAGTGTGAGGGCTGACAGAATTTCTGCTTTCCACTCAGCTGCTCCCAAAGTACTGCCTTTTGCTTTGAAGTTATATCAGCCTCTGTTCGTATTGTTTTGTCTTAAGAAATCTGATGGCAAACTTCCACAGAATCTAGCAAGTAGCTATTTCTTTAATTCCCTATGAGAAATAGAGAGCTTTCTGCTTCCTCCAAACTTTCCCCCATACACTAGAATGACTGCCCCATCTTCGCTTCCGGATAGATACCGACTGACTGAACTTTTCTACTTTTCCTCTTCCCACTCTCACATATCTCCACATGGTGCTCCTAGAACCTTAGCTGCATTGCCTGAAACAGCTGAAATCACCTCAGTCCTAAAAGGCTGAGGGATACCAAAGACTCCTGTAACTGTGCTGCTGTAGGATTTTTGTTCTTTCTAGATTCTGTCCTGTACTGCACCTTTTTCATACTCTTCTCAGAGTTAAAATGTCCTTGTTCATAATTCACAGTCAAAAAGGTCTCTGTGGTTCCTTTCAAATGAGTTTCCAATGCCTTACTCCAGCATACCACCTCTCTTGGCAGCACTAGAACAGATTCTGCAGCACACTGCTGGACGGTACTGTGTGGGAGATGAGGTAAGTATCAGAGAGCTATGTATCATATAATATGTCCCAGCATATTCCATAAACTAGGAAAGGGAGTTAGCTGTAGAGACACAGCTCAACCATATCCTGTGCCTTGCATTATGTGCAGTGTCTATACTATAAGAAAAACAGCTGTATGAATACTACTTAGGCCATTACTAACTTACAAATAGCTACTGAGATGTTTACTTGTCCTTGCCTATATATAACCTGCTGCCAGATCCTGCACTTCTGTCTAGGATCTGGGAACTGGCTGCCACTAAACAACGTGTGAACAAGCTATGTACTTTCATTGCCCACTTGTGTAGAGATAGGATCAGGAAAGCCAAGGCACAGATGGAACTGAATTTGGCAAGGGATGTGAAAAAGGGGTTCTGTAAGTATATAGACAAGAGGAGACAGGCCAAGGAGAGTGATCCCCCTCTGATAAACAAGAATGGAGATCTGGCTTCCTCAGTCATGGAAAAAGCTGAGGTACTCAGTAAGTGCTTTGCCTCAGTCTTCACGGCTTCTCAGGCTCCCCATGTCTGCCAGGACCCCAAACCTCTAGGTGAGGATGAGAGGAGAAGATTCTATCCCCCAGTAACAGTGGAACGAGTCCAAGGCCTCCTCACAAAACTGAATGTAAGTCCATGGGTCCAGATGATAGGCATCCCAGGGTTCTGAGAGAGATTTCTGATGTGGTTGCCGAGCCATTCTCCATCACCTTTGAAAAACCATGGCTGTTGGGTGAAATTCCTGGTGACTGGAAAAAGGGAAACTTCACTCCCATTTTTTAAGAAAGGGAGAAAGGATGATCTGGAGAACAAGAGGCTAGTGAGCCTCACCTCTGTGCCTGTGAAGATCACAAAGCAGATCATCCTGGTTACCATGTTAAGGCACGTAGAAAATGAAGAGGTGACCTGTGACAGACAACATGGCTTCACCAAGGGCAAATCTTGCCTGACCAATCTGGTGGCCATCTGTGATGGAATGATGGCATCGGTGGATAGGGGAAGGGTGATGGATGTCATCTACCTGGACTTCCACCAAGCCTTTGACATGGTCCTCATCACATCCTTCTCTCTAAATTGGAGAGGTATGCATTTGAAAGGTGGATTATTCAGTGGATTAAGAACAGCTTGGCTGATCACAGCCAAAGGGTTGTGATCAACAGTTCTATGTCTGGATGGAGGCCAGTCACAAGTGGTGACCCCCAGGGGTCAGTCTTGGACCGGTGCTCTTCAGCATCTGTTTACATGGGTTGATAGTGATAGGACAAGGGGGAATGATTTTAAACTAAGGGGAGATTAAGATTAGATGTTAGGAAGAAGTTTTTCACTCAGAGGGTGGTGATGCACTGGAACAGGTTACCCAGAGAGGTTGAGGATGCTCTATCCCTGGAGGCGTTCAAGGCCAGGCTGAATGTGGTTCTGTGCAGCATGGTCTAATGGTTGGTGACCCTGCCCATGGCAGGGAGGTTGAAACTAGATGGTCTTTGAGGTCCTTTATCAACCCAGGCCATTCTATGATTCTATGATGATTCTTTTCATCTTTAGTAGATTTAGAGTTCAAAGTGTCCTGTCTTAGGGGCAAAGCTTTGCTCAAGAAATGCAGGTTCTGCTCTTAGCTCTGTCCTGTGTAAACTTCAACTAAGTTGTATCATTTTGCTGCTGTTTCTTCAATTTTAATATAGGCATACTGCAGAAAGAGATTGCATACAGGTTGTTCTAGCCCTTTCCAAACTAGAGGCAACTTAGACCTCTTCCATTTAGCAATCCTGTTTGGTAGACAATTAAATCCTTCCTATAAAAGGGGTGAAAATACAAGTAATGAGATCTCACGCTGGAAAGTACCATTTCCTCTGAAAGGTGCCCACAACTTCACGACCTGGGGAATAGTGTGGAAATAGTTGCCTTTTTGCAGTTAGGCAGCTAACTGTATTATATATAATAAGCGTTCTTTTCAGATTGCAAGTCCCTGAGCCTGTAAAGATCCTATCATTCAGCAGTTCCTGATCTCAGTGGGAGCTGTTCGATGTTCCTGCAATGCAAACAAGCAAAATATACTTGTCTTCTCCCAACCATGCAACACCTATACCCATTTCTCAAACTTCTCCCTCTGCAGCTTGCTGGCAAACTTGTTTACTTGCTGCTAGTCACTTTAGAAGCACTGTGTGCTTGAGGTCACCATGACCAGCTAATAATTACAAAGCTCCCTAGGACTGATAGCTTTTGTGCTAGTGACTTCTTTAAGGTTCCTTTCCTAGCACTCTTGTGGCTTTATTGCTCACTTAAATAATGGGACTGTTGTAACAACTCTTCTGTTCGTCCTAAAACTATCTATGAAACCGTATCAGATACCACCAGCTGAAAAAGTAATACTTGGGTCTCTTTTCTGTGCTCCATTTGCAGGTATCCATGGCTGATCTGTGCTTGGTGCCTCAAGTTGGCAATGCTGAAAGGTAACTAAGGCTAAGCTTGAGGTGTTCTTCAAGGGCACCTACTCCTTATGCCAGGCTGGGAGAACTTTTGCTTCTCCTTGCGTTAGAAAAGATCCCTCCTGCCTGCCCTATTCAATTATAGTAAAAAATCATTCAGAGAAGCATCTATCATAAGTTCTTTGTCTCTTGGAGACTTTTGGAAATGAGGAACTGTCTTTCTTCCAAGAGGCCCCTGGAGGAAGCTCAGTCTGTGTCCTTATAGAAAAGATAAGACCATCTCCACCCTACATCCTCTCTCCCTCTTTGCCCTGTACATACATTGCACAAGGCAGAGAAAAGAGTAACCTGACTATATTTGTCAAAAATCCTAAACCTCTGCAAGTAGTGGCTGCAAGATTCCCAAGAAACCCATACTGCCTTCTTACCATAAGCTGTACACTACATAAAAACCTAGTGAAAATGGAAGTGCTAACGAGCTTTTCCTTTAGCATTTATTTTTAAACCTTCAAGAATGAACTCTTCTTAATGCAGATGTGAGACGTACTGACACCAGTCAGGCACAGCACACTGCTCTGTCCTTCTGCTTACTGACTGTCTGACCGTACCTCACAAATTCTTTTCCTTTTGCAGATACGGTGTGAACCTGAGTCCATATCCTACAATAACTAAAATAAACAAAGCTCTCCTGGATTTAGAGGCATTCAAAGTAAGCCACCCATCCCGGCAGCCAGATACTCCTGCAGAGCTGCGATCTTGAGGCCTTTCTACCCATTGAATCAAGTAGCTGGAGTGGCAAGGATGACAAAAGCTACAGCTCAAATAGGGCTTGAGTGCTGGGAGGAAGCCCTGTACTAACGTCTCAATGCACGGGGCAGCTGATTTTACCTCTTCCCTATGTCCAGCAGCAATCCTGCAGAATTAATAAAGGTCTGTTCAGAGCAAAGCTATAATCAGAAATATATAACCAGCTCACTCTCGTATGCTGAAAATTATGGTAATCTCTTCCTTCTCCCATTCACAGACAATGCCCTCTGCATTTTCCTAGTCCACAGCTGCAAACTGTTTCCCAAAGGAATAAATCCCATATTACGTGCCCTCCCTCTGTGTCAGAATCATGTTGGTACTCTGACTGTGAGGAGCTTTCAAGCTGCAGCAACAAGTCCCATTATGTTTATCTGAAAAGAAACCAAAAAAGGAAAACCTGTAGGTCAAGAAAAGAAGCAAGGAGCCTGTAACTGTGCAGGTTTATCTTAGATTCCATTGAAAGTTCTGGCACCCAAGCCTATGTACCAAGCCAGGAATATGATGGGATTTCTGTTGATCTGATGCGTATCAACTGTCCTAAAAGGGCAATACCCACAGCATACTGAAAGGCATTGCAAGGCACTGATACCTTGTGCTAAGGTAGCACTCACTTGCACATGGAAACTTGGACTGCCACATTGCTCGGACTCATTTATTACCCCTCTTTATGCTGGCAGAGAGCCCTTGCTGTTCCAGACTCACTGCGGTTAGCCTGCATTATCCTAGGTCCAGCTGGATCTTCTTTGTGCCATTGTAAAAGGTCCCAGCACAGTTGGAGCCCCCAAAGACCAACACTGTGTGCAGGTTATGCTTATTCTTGTTCTCCTTGTCCACATTCATCATGTGGACAGGAGTCAGATCAAGCAATGTATGGCCAGCTCGTGGCACAGAGCAGAGGTCGTGGTGGATCACTGTGCTCCATGAAAGAGTATCTGAAGTAGAAATGGGTTATCAATAATGGAGGGAAAAAAAAAAAAAAGCTACCTACATTTCTAACACAAGAAGTGAAACCAGACTATGCATTCAGAAACACTGCTGAAGTCCACTGTCACCAAAAGCTATGGAAATAGGGCAGGAGACTGACTCACCTAGGTGAAAAACAAAGGCATCCTGCAGGGCTCCCTTGGCATTGCAGCCTCCACTGATTAGAACTTTCCAGTCCGACACAGCAAGTGCTGCATGAAAACTGGGACCAGAGCAAAGGTGGGGTTGCATCAGTCAGCAATTGGCAGAGGTGAGCAGATTTTCAGGAGCAGACTGGGGGCTTAAGCTGAAGAATAGAAGTTAACTTCTCTTCTGCCCTGAATTGCTGAATGACCTTGAAAGAACTGTTAGTTTCTCTCTGCAGGTGATGGCATAAATCAGACCTAAAAAGTACCTCATTACCTCAGGAGCTAACAAAACTTCTGTGTTTTGCTATATGGAATAATACATCAGGCTCCTGTCTGACTTAAATCATTGGTCTAATGGAAGATAGCATCCCTTTCAAATTTCAGCTTAGGTAGCTAAGTGGTCTGTACTCCCCACAACTTACAAGGACCTGGGCATGGGAATTTCTGGTCCCACAGCAGAGGGGCCACACAGAGTGTTTTGACTAGTGAGACAAAGGCACACAACTGGGTCTGATTACAAGCACCTTTTAAATCTGGTTTCACAGAGAAAGGACAGAGAAAGAAAATGCTTCTAGATCTACAACAAGATCTTACCAACGTGCAGAAGGCTGTCCTGCATGGAGTGGAACTGGTGTATACTCCATGAAACCTGAACAGCCAGAAGAAAGGTGGATTAAATGTCCAAAAAGCACTCCTAGCAGTATTTCTCAGCCTTATAATCAGACAAAAAATTCTAAACTCTGTCACATCAGCTACCTCTACTTTGTTGCTCGCTTCTTCAGAAGAGAAATGTCTTGCTTTTCTCCATTCCCCATCCCCTTGACCCCCTACTAAACCAGAGTTTTCCATCCCCATTGCCTAGTCAGGTTTTGGTTTTTTTGTTTTTTTTTGTTTTGTTTTGTTTTTTACAGTGTTAGTTCTGCCTTTCCATTCTACAGGCCTCATTTCCCAGCCCTTGCCTTGCTCGAAACAGACCTTCAGAGATGCACAGACTTTCTTACCCAGATCCAAAATGTGCATATCACTGAGGTACAGACAAGACCTCTGACCCCCAAAGATCAGCAGCTTGTTCTTCAGTAGGGTAGCTGAATGCCTGAGCAGAGAAGCAGCAAATGAGCAAAGTATTTTTAATTACTCAAAACACAGCCTTATCTTAATGGAGGAAATTGTGGGGAACAACCACCTAATATTTAGGGAATTGCACTGAGGTGGGAGGGAAGGTGAGGTTTCCTGCTCTATTTTGGAGCACTGGAGCAAGAGCACTCTCACCCAAACCGAGGCAGAGGCTTCTCCCCTTCTGAGATGGGCTGGTACCAAATTTCATGTTCTGGATTGAAAACATAGAGCACGTTGCTGCAGGGTCCAACTGCCATTGATGCTGTTTTAGGGAAAGCCCCTCCAAAAACAAAGAGCTCCCTGCGATAGATAGTTGCACTGTGGTAGGTCAGCAATGGCATTCTTCCTTTAGCCTAGGAACACAACATCTGTTATAATAAGTGCATTATTTGCTGCATGACCATAAGGGTTCCACGTCATGCCATGAGTTCATCAAGTCTCAATTTCCATTTTATTGGCTCCCCCATCAGATCTTTGCCATGCAGGCAGACAGTACATCCTTTGCATACTCTGCACCACCAGATTGCTATGATGAAAGGAGGAAGTTAACCTGCAACTCAGCTGTCTCAAAACAAGACAGGAAACAGAAAGATCTCATCCCATTATCATTCTATAAAAGCAATCTTCTGCTTTAGCCAGGAAAGAGACAGTCCTTAGCTGACAGGGCCTGCTGTGCAAGAACAGGACAGGCAATCTAAAGAGCTTAAAGAATTGCCATGCTCAGAGTGGCCCTCTGACTTCAAAAGACCAGTTCCTCAGCATCGAGCGTAGCTCTCAACAGCACCATAAAGAATGAGACACCAATTCCCTTTGCTACTTGTGCAGTGCCTCCCACCCACCACCTTGACCAGACAGCACTCCTGCAGCAAGCTTTTTTTTCTACATTTTAGGCATGCCCTCTTTTTGTGCCAAGATTATGGCCCTTCAACATAGTTGGGTTTGACAGACACAAGAAGGTTAAGCAGCTCAGGCAACCCGCACCAACAATAGACCAAGACTTCTGGAGTACAGATATCAGTACATTAATTGCTACATTCAGGCAGGACCTGCCACACTTTACGTGCTTTTATCTTAGAAGAGCTGCAGTACTTACAGCCACAAGAAGCCACTTCCAGGTGACTGTGTCCAGAATGTAGATGCTACTGTAGTCTTTGTCCTCCCTAATGCCCCCAAAAATGTAGATACGCTTGGTGTCTGGGTCATAGGTAGCTGTGTGACCACGTAAGCATGATGGCATTGCGTTTTGTTGCTGGAGACTCACTGGAAACCAGAAATCGCTGTCTGTAGGAGCAACACCAAGCAGATGGTAGGTAAGTGAGTGTAAACATGGGGACATCATTACTCCATAGGCAAAGATCTTAATTAGAAGTCCTTTGTTCCCTTTCTCCTATCTGCTCATCCAGAGCAACATAATCCCTTTACCAAGGTGCAAGCTTCCTGACAGGCATGGCACAGCAGCAGGCAGCATGAAAACTCTGTTGTGCATCCTGCAGTTCCTTCCCAGCACACTGTGAAATCACCTGGAGTGGCATCACCAGCAGCCACTACCTAGAACTGACTGTGACTGCATTAGGAGCTGTGACCCCTCTGCTGTTCCCTCCCCATGCACAGACCCCAAAGGACACTCTCCCATACAATTCATCCCTTAATACCACCCACCCCATTGCCTTTGACAGCCTTAAACTCCTCACCAATTTCCAGTTTCCAAAGAGCATCCTTGCAGGCCTGATGATCGATGCCTTCTCCACCAACCAGAACAGCTGTTCTCACATCACTGAGGCACATGGCATGGCACCAGCGGGGGCTCGGGCTGCCTGGGAAGGGGAGAGCACAGTGTTGGGAGCAGTCAGAAGACACCTCTCAGTTCCTTTAACTGGAGAGAATAAGGCAGCTGGGGCTCAGAGGAGGAAAATGGGAAAGAAAAGACTTCAGGTCTCTTATCACTGGGGTGGCAAAGGGCACAGCGCCCTGTGGATGATTTTCTGTTGCCTTTGGGGAAGAAGTACTGTACCAAAAGAGTCATCATAAGAAGAAGTCAGCAGGAGGGGTCTGACTGGATGTAGGACACATACAGCTGCCACTTCAGAGACACCAGACAGGGGTAGGCTTGGATCCCACTGAGCATCTAATTCCCAGAAAGAAATCCCAGTTATGTTCTCTCCTTGTATTATTATGTTATCTCCTTGTATCTCACATATGCTTGTGAGAACACAAGGGAGGGATACCATCAAGAGCCTGTCAGTGCATAAGACCTAACAACTGCTGCTTCCAGAGATATTCCTCCTACTGCTCTATTCCTCCTCCTTTCCCATCCCAACCCCTGCATTTGGCTGAGAAAGCTAAAAAAATCCTTTTTATCAAAGCTTATTCCGTATCTTAATTCTTTGTCTCCAATAGCTGGACACCCAGAAGTGTCCCTGAGATTCAAAGGGGCTACAGAAGCATATTAGAGAGCCTGACAGTGCTGGAAGCACCTAAACAATTGTACACAATATATACACACAGCATGCTTGCTGTTATTGATTGCTGGAGAGATAAAGGATTGAACATGAGCAGCTTGTGCTGTCAAAGGGAACAGCATCACTGGGCAGGTAAAAAGACAAACCAGGGTCTAGAATCCAGATCCTCACCCTGCAACTCCTGCACCGCCAGATCTGCAGAAGAAACAGAGAAAGCCCCATAAAGAAAGCAGCCAGCAGACATACCCTGGGAAATGCTAAGCTCTGTGGTTTAAGAACCTTCTGGCCTTCTTTCCTCAACCCCCTGCCCAAAGCTACCTGCTAACAACAAATAAGTTGCAAGACCAAGAATCCTGAAGAAAGTCTCATCAGAAGCAATGCAGAAGGCAGATAAGAGCAAGTCACACTTTTGAGTGCTATCATGCCATCACTATTGCATTTTACATTACTGATGAAAAGCTCATTCTCCCCCTACTACATTTGTCTTTGTAAGAAGCAAGTCCCAGTATATGATTTCACATGGTGACCACAGAGCTATTATCAAATATTTGCACACAAGCTTGGTCACACCTTGGAGCTGACTTGAAATTCACCCTCCAGAAGCTAAAGATCTAATTCCCAAAGCCCTTGGCAGCTACATCCTCACTCACTCAGCACAATTATACTACTTATATTTATACACATTTCTTCTTTTAACCTCTGTACTTTAATAATAAACAATGTCTTCTATGAACCAAGTGGTATGCTAATGGGTAGGGGAATATACTGACTAACATAGGTTACAGAACATTGTAGTAGGTTACTATTTTCTGCCTCGATTTACTCTTTTGTAAGACCAGGCTAATTGTACTTGCCCTCATTTATAACACTTACACGAAGAGATAAGGCATGTTATGTTACAGTACAGAATACTGGCACTAAAGAGTTTGTCATATTCTATATCCTTCTCCCAATGGACAAAAACTGCTCAAGCAGTTTATCCAGGGCTAAGGAGAAGTCTTCAGTACTTTGCCAGGCAGAGACAAGCCCAACCCTGCCTTGGAGGCACACCAAGAAATGCACTGGAATCTACTGCCATCAGCAGTGGGTGACAGTGCAGACAAGACTCATAAAATACACCCAGAAGCTGCTAGACTTACCGTCTATGTCAAGCTCTCTCTCGGACACTCTGGGTTCAAATAAAATTTTCCTGGGCTTCTTGGGGACAGGACACTCCCTCCAGGCATCACTGGGCTTCATCTCATGAGGTGGTGGCTTCAGGGCACAGGGTACCATGAGGCTCCTTAGTGGAGTGTGAAAGTCTTTGCTCCCAAGCCAGGAAGCTCTTGCAGCCATGTCAGAGCTCTGACTCTTAACCTGTGACAAGAGCCTGAGTCAAAGCAGTAACACATACCAAGCCAGCTTGCTAGCCAGTGGCCTACTTTCAGCTACTGACTGCCACAGGCAAGCTCATAAAAAGGTGACCAGAGAGGCAAGAAGCATTGGTGCAGTCACCAAGTGGATCTCTGATCCCAACAGGGGCTGTTAAATTCAACCCCTTCAAATATATTAACAAACTTCTGTAGCATAAATGAACCTTTGACTCCAAAACCTGCTTATCCAGGTATCTGCTAAGAGAAAGGCAGCAAGTGCTGCTGCTGGATACAAACTGAGCAGTTTCAGGTGACAGAGCTCATACCGAGGAGTGAACTGATGAGAGGAAGGACCCAGTGCACACTTACAGAAATAGGATCCTCCAGGTCCTGATCAAGGGGCCCATCAGCAGCAGCAGGGAGCACTGGGGACTGGGTGGTCTCTGGGACCAGAAATGAGTGTGCAGGTGTGCTGCTGGAGACTCCCCGGAGCAGCTGGGACCAGGAGCAAAAATAGATGGTGTTAGAACAAAAGTCCACGCAAGCAGTCAGCCACAGAAGGTGAGCAAAAATATGTATTGCAAGGGACAGGTTCCCTGCAAGGGAATAGCCTAAATCTTTCTGGCATAATCCAACAAAATAAAAATATATAAACAAATAAATAAAAAGAAAAGGAAAACAAAGCCAGGCAGTGCAAAACACTAAATCCAAAGACTCCAGCACACTGTAAAACAATCATTCATGTACCACAAATCCAGGAAAGTAGAACTGGAAGTGAGCCATTCTCTGCTGTGTATCTGATACAATACATGATGTGTTTTAGCAAAGTTGTGTTTAGTGAGTAGGACTGGAATATTAAGGAAGGCTGAGGTTCAGACCAGACATATATTAACAGATCTATGCAATATGTCCCTGCCTTGAAGTAACAAAGAGAAGAAACACAAGAGGTTGGGAAAGGAAGTTTAAAGTTCAGAGCTGGCAAAGCTGAAGTGGTTTGGAACCTGGGACGTGAAGAGAGATTATCACTTCTTTTACCTGTCCATGGACAGTCAGCACAAGCTTCACAGGGTTGCCTTCATTCATTTCTTTCAACGAGGCCATGAATACATCTGTCCTCCAGTCATCTTCCCACACCAGAGACCTGCACAGAGCATTACGGGTTTTCAGCCCACAGCTGGCATCAATTTTTGAGGAATTCTTGCTCCTACAGTTGCTGGTAGTGCCTCAAAAGCCAAAAAATACCAACTCTGAAAGCAGCTGAAAGTTAGAAACATCACAGGAAGCTCTAGAGCGTAGCTTACATATGTTTGGGTGTACAAATGTAACCTCATGAAACAGAGCAAGGCAGGGACTGCCTCCGCTTCTCTTTCACACTATTACCAATGAGACGTGAGAAACAGGCCTAGGGAACTAACACAACCCCTCAGAAGTGAAGGGGTATTCTTTCCTATCCAAATAACCATCGTACTAAACAGCTACAATTTTCTATTCTCAACAGATTCTTCCGCAGAACCTGCGCTAGCTTTAATGTAAACAACACACCCGTAGCATTTGGCTACGCCTCTACTACATTCACCCTTCCCAGGGCCATCCCAGAAGGCTCTGGTCTCCTCCGTATAAGGCCACGAAAGTGAGGGGAAAGGCAGGCCAAGCAGCGCCTGTCGGAGTGCTACCTGCGGGCAGGCCCGAGCGTGCCGAGCCGCTGCGCCCTGACGCCCGGTGCCACCAGCACGTCCACAGCAACACTCGTGTCTGGGGAGTAGCAGCTCCAGTCCCCCAGGCCGAACACCACCAGCTGCCTGGGCAGCGGCAGGGGCAGCCGTGCCTGGTAGCCCATCTTACTGGACTGGCTAGGAGCAAGAGCAAACAAGAACACAGAAAATCAGAGAAGTACCAGGAAGGCTCAAAAATAAAAAATAAAAAATAAAGGGGCTTGTTTTGCTCAAAAGCGGTTTGCACGGCGATGTGACGAAGTGCTGCTACCCTCGGAGCAGTCACACCCGTAAGGCCGCGCCGCATCCAGCCGGCCCGCGGGCGTGCCCCGCCCGGCACGGGGACAGGGACAGGCCCGGCCCCGCCGCCTCGCCCCGCAGAGCGGCAGCTGCCCGCGGAGGGGCGGCCCCGGGCCGGGCCGCACCTGCTCAGCCGGCGGGGCGGCTCCCGCAGCGCCCATAGCACGTAGAAGTTGAGGTCGCTGTGCCGGGCGGCACCGCCCGCTCCCAGCCCACTGCGGGCAGTGGGGCCGCGGCACGCGGGCAGCATGGCTGCTGGGAGAGGAGGAAAAGCGGCCGTGCGGGGCCGCCATAAAGCTGCCGGAGGGCGGCGCAGCTGTGGGCGGCTGGCAGCCATCAGCCGCCCCGCCCGCCTCCTCCCTGCCGAGGTGAGCCCAGAGGGCCGTCTGTATCGGGGCCGTCCGAGGCTCCCGCGGCAGTGTCGCGACGAAGAGCAGCCGTCGCCGCGAGTAACACTGACACCAGTGGCAGAGGGAACCGTGCTCCATACGCGCAGTTGGAAATTGCCTCCTAGGTAGGGCCAGCACAGCCCGCTGCCAGAGAGTCCGGATCCTGCTGCAGCTCGGCCGCTCTGGTTACAGAAAGACCGGGAAATAACGCTGTGAAATGTCACATCGCTGCCCTGTATCCCCACCAAGTAATTGTCCCCTTGGCCGCATGCCTGAGCCAGGGCAGATGGCAGAGATTCGGAGTGAGCTAACTGCAACTGAATAGCTGCAGCGCTGTGTCTTCTCTGTGTTCTTAAAAAGAGACAAAGCACCTTTAACTCGGCAGAACCATCTGTCCTTCTGATCTACTCTCTGTACGATCAGTCCTGCCCATCAATTTTGTAGAAATGCTCCAGGCGAAC
Source organism: Oreortyx pictus (assembly GCA_036925125.1). Classification (NCBI taxonomy): domain Eukaryota; kingdom Metazoa; phylum Chordata; class Aves; order Galliformes; family Odontophoridae; genus Oreortyx; species Oreortyx pictus. The sequence goes on from JAUPFR010000006.1 coordinate 38,903,688, forward strand.
ACAGCGAGAAGACAGACATCTAAACTCATGCAGTACTTGCCCTACTCGGTTTTGAAACAAAAAATAGAAAGTATCCGCAGCTTTAGCCATCCCAGTTCTCATTTTGACCAGCAGGTGTTCTCTGAGGATGGCTCCCAGGCTACATAAATACAGTCTGCATAGCAAGATGAAGTTGATAGTCAAGCAGCTATGAGGAAATTGCAAAGGGCAATCACTTTACTGATGAGATCATCTACAGAATCTGATAACTGAAGAAATGTTTTTAATCCTTCAAACTGAAAGCATTAGTAACTGAATACTTTGCTGTAAGCAGTCCCTGAAAATGGAGGTGAAAGGTGCCAGTATGAAGCAGCTAATGGTAACCATTCAAATACTTTCTGGGCCAGCTATATGAACCTGGCTACTTGCTTGTTCCTCTCCAGTTCTTCAAACATTCAGTATGAGTCTAAGTGTCACAGAAAATTTGAAGTAAAAAGAAATAATAAATCCTCTACTGCAAATCTTTTTAACAGAGAATGTCCTAGCTAGAGCAGTGATCACTAACTGACAACAGCACATTTTCCTATCCATTTGCAACTGAAGTGTCCAGTATACTGCAATGTTCATTTGGAATAGTTGTTATTTTGTTGCTTATAAAATCAAATTTAACTGTATTTGTGTTGTTTTTGGTTTTTTTTTTTTTTGTAAGTCTGTATTTCACTTTCCCATATGAAGACACTCTTTAAACAGAAGACAAAGATTGTGATTGCATAGTGAAAAGTTTATTTAAAGGGAATAACTTTCAATATAATATTACAAATCAGCCACAAACATTGAATATAAACAATACAAACCAAGCCTAGAAGGAAAGCGAGCACACTATAAATAAATCTTCACACGTGCCCTTCAGCAAGAGATTCAGTGCCACATCTTGTTGAAGTAACCTCCCTTAAAACTAATTTCTTCAGCGATGAAAAGGAACAGGTTGGCACAGACAAATGAATTTTGAGGTTCTAGGACAACAAATGTATTCGCATCACATAAATAAGGACTTAGAGACAGCTGTCACAGTTTACAAGAGTATGTCTGGAAAAAAGAAAAAGGAAATGACCACCTACAAGACACTCTCTTCTGAAAGACTACGCTAGCAGCTTAGAGCAGGGACTTGAGAGCAGATTGCTTCACTTTTGAGGAGAGCAGTTAGTCACTCAGGCATTTTGTAAGTTACACGGAGATCATCTCCAACTATTTAGTTTCCAAGAACATCTTCTAAACTGAAAAGTCAGGCAAAGCCTCTAGCTCTGAGCTTAATGGTTGACATCCAGCTTCGTGCCTAAGAGACTTCACTCACCGGTCCAGATGGGCTTAAACCAGACCACCCATACTGACAAACCTCAGATCCATCCCTTCAGCCTGATGTTCTATCTTCAGCTGCAACAACACACGTGTTTCAGAATAAAGTGCCAGCGACTCTTTGGAGGCAGACGTGGAATAGTTCCACAGGTAATTCTCCTCCTAGCAAGAGGTGTTTGGACTCTGCAATTTGATGTTCACTCTAAAACTTCAGTTATAGTTTACTAACTTACCTAAATAAGTGACTTCACACTTGGACTCCTGCTAAACTTGTGGCTTATTTCACAGCCTATTTGGCTTATGTACTTAAAAAGATCAGTTCAGAGTTTTCTCTTCTTCCAATTCAGATATTACACTCTATCTACATTATATTAATCATCATATCTATAATTATCTCCAGATACAAGAAACGGAGAAAGTAATTTCTCTCTCACTTGCAGATTAAAAACACCTTTGTTGCTTTGGTCTCTCATCCAATCTCAATACACATAAGCAAACACCACTCAACACTGGATTCACTTTAGCAAAATGATGAACGGCTACAAGGAATCCTATCTATGTCTATCTGCTGTTTCTCTGGTCCTCACGCTTAGCATCAGAGTATCAGAAGTAGCCGTGCTCTGGTGTTCCACAATACTTTGCATCAGCTTATGATTTCTTTCCAAAGGCAAAAGATCCTGTGGTGCCAGGAAACTAACAGTTCTACTACTCGTCTTACAGCAACAAGGCAGACTAATGAACATCTCAAATCCCCAGGAAGAGCCTACAAGGACTCTCCTTGATTGATCTTAGTGCCTCCTCTCTACACAAACAGAGAGAGAAGCAAGGAGAAGAAAATCCATGGACTAATGACATCTTTGGCTCTTACTTCAGACATGCTCCTTGCTCCTAAGGCATCTTGTGATAAACCCTCTGCAAAGCGTACTAGGGAGTAGTGAGACAACAAGTCTTATGCAGTAGGGATAAAGTGAACTCAGATTAATTCTCTACCCCCAATTCCCAGTTCACAAGAGCAAGTACCTCTTTCAGCAAGTAGACGTGACAAGGGTCACCTCCAGCCCCCCCCACCAAGCCCAGCAGCAGTACTGGCCCCATTGCAAGCCATACATGGCTATATGCATACAGTTACAGAACAGAACCAAAAAGAAAGGAGTGTGACCTTCCAGACTGTTGCACGGTAACTCAACTTCATCTTAGTACCTCAAGTCAGTCAATTAAGCTCTTACTCTCCTTAAGCACACATTTTCCTCTCACTGTTCATGTAGGTAGCTCAGTGGTGGCATTAATATAACTGTGAAATGAGCCCCAAATATTACTTTGCAAATAGCCTATATCTGACTCAAATAACCTTTAACATGAACCCATCCTACAGGCCTCCAGAGTCGGTTAGCAAATTAAATCAGTCCCTGATTTAAGCAATTTTAACTGTGAAATGCATACACTTTCAACTCCTGCTGCTACATTACTGCTAAGGGAGAAGAATAAGATAAAACAATAGATAGCTTATTACCTGATTTGACATTAAAAAATACCCAACAGATTGTTACCATTATTACAAACAGACAATTATACAACCTAATTTTTATGCAAATCCTAAGCTACAGGATTGTTTTATGTCTCTGGTTGAACATGAAAATCTTATTGTTAGATCTAAGTTATATTCAAAACAAACTGGAAAACAATTTTGTGCTTTCACAAAAGCAAACCTAATTTAAAAAAGACTGTTTGCAAAATGGAGAAGTAGTTTATTCCTTAATTGAGCTTTTTGAATTTTTAGATACAATCTACTGGAGGAAGAAACACATTTTTAAAACTGATGCAAAATCTTCCTTCTGGAAGAAGGACTGGGAATTTTACTTTCTCAAGGATTAATTTCCCTCTCTGAAGTGAAAATGCCTTTTAAATTCATTGTTCTTTCTAAACCCGGTATCTAGTTCCATAAGTTCATAATTAAAACAAGAAGGGTTCCCACCAATGCCTCAGCACACAGCGGGATTGGATATAATCCAGGATACACAGATAGCAGAAAAAAAGACACAAGAAATAAGGAGATTACTTCTTTGAACCGAGTTCAGTTTTGAATGCAAACGGCCACTGTTAACCACTAGCCACACATCCAAGCTAGTGGATTTATCAGAAAATGAATAAAGACTACATATCCTTCCTAAAAGAAGTCATCACTTAAATAATGAATGATTCTTTAACACCTGAGAAACATTTATGCGATGTAAAAGTTAAAGAATAAGCAAAGGGCAATTATCTTGTACAACCGTAAAGCTTCTGTTTCCTGCAGATGAAATATTCTACGCCAAAAACTGTTTTGTGTTCATAAGAGATACCACGTACTTCTGGGAAGCGTTAAGTAGTGAAATAATACACACTAGATACTTTCAGTTCCACCACAGCAGGTCTATTTATGGGCGCTGTGTTTTTGCAGAACAGGCACATACAGATTGGGGATAATGTGCCAGATTCAATGCTTCTGTTAAGCTCAAGTCAGTGAGACTACGAGATGAGGACAGCTCCAAACAAATGACCTGAGCCCCACTAAAAGGTTGGTCCACATTTCAGAAAGCTAGAACTGAGCAATAGGATCACCATCTCCAACACTAAAACCACTAACTAGTATCTCGATAACTTGCACATGCTGTTTGTTTCAGTAAGCAGCCAGAACTGTAGTCAGGCAGGCCTTATTCACCTCTTACAAGATGACAAAATGTATTTTGAATGAGGATGTGTTCAAAATACAGACAGTGAGAGGGAAGTGGCTGTGAATTAGCAATAGGGAGGCCACATTATTGGAGAAACATTTATATAGTGGCAATAGTAGTATTCCACAGTAAACTGTGAGACAGAAGATCAGCAATTGTAGAATATTTATCCTATGTAAAGGTCAAAATTCCCTTTATCATAAATAAATCCTAATTAGAAAGTGGATCAGGTGCATCAGTGTCTCATACATTAACCAGTGAGTGCGCACAGGGCCCTGCAGATTGTATCAAAAAGGACTGAAGGCAGCCATTGCATTGGGCAGCACTGACATTTTTGGTCAGACAATGAAAAGTCACTTCAGTGTCAAGGAGCTTCAGGGGCAAAGGTTAAAAAAATAAATAAAATTGGGGAGAGCCCTATGCAAGTTGCTCAGGCCCGATTCAAGTGCTGTACAAAGGCAACAAGATGGTCCTTCATCTCACCAAGACGGGAGAAAGGAACGACTAATATTTCCTAGGCTGCTAAAGTAAAGATCACTTTACAATGACAGACACCAAGTCTTCCTGTTCTACCTCCCCATAAGGCTGCCCTGTGTTTCCCTCTTCTTGAGGGACAGCTTTGCAGCTCCCCTGTGGCCAGGTTCTTTCTTCTCTCCCTCCTTTGAGAAAGGCTTCCAACTCAGGGCCCAGAAGAGCAACAGCTCATTTCTTACCCTGACCAGCTCTGCTCCCTGCCTGCTCACCCAGGGAGCAACCATGCTCCAATCAGTTTTCTGGTTTTCCTTCTTCCTGCTCAAAGCTTGGGCTGCTCTACTACAAACTTCTCTCTCACACACACATCTTTTTGGCCTGCTAAGTGCTCTGGGGCAGTGAATAACTAAGCAGAGATGGAAGAATAGCTTGAACACAAAGAAAATTCCACAGCATTACATTATAGCCTTAAGAGGAAATATGCAGCACTCCTAGGACAGTGAAGTCTTTGGCTTTAACTACCCCAAAATGATTTTCTTCATCATTCCCTCTCAATGAAGGGAATGGACCGAACAGAGGTGCTTTACCTGGAGGATTTAAAAATAAAACTCAGAATTCCACTAGGATTACTGTGCAAATAGCCATTCTGTGTCTCTGCAAAGAGGTATCAAAATGTAAACACATTACTATTCTTAAAAAGAACATGATTTTAAGTATTAAAATAAACAATAGTTGCTGATAAATGTGATTTAAAACTCATCCGTGAAGGATTAACGTAATCCTTGTTCAACTCTGCCATCACTAGCCACTAAAACATGCCAAGAAACTCCATGATTCACCACAGGATCAGGGCTAGCAATGACCTCACTCATTCTGGTTTACAGAAAGGACTGGGTAAATTTCACCCCTTTTGAGTTTCTGTTCCTTTGCAATAACTCCTTTGTAAGAGCAATAGCAGCTGAGAAACCACGCTTCCCTGGGGAGCATCTTCCTTCCTATATATACTGTTATCCAGATGGCAGCCACAGCAGTGAACCAAATGCTGCTACAAAGAAACATTTCTGTATATTTGTTGGTTGCATCCCAACCTTTCCACATTTATTCAGTACAACAGTAAACCATTTTTTTCTGTAATCCAGATGTAAAACAAGAAAAAACTTTGTGGTTACTGGAGTTTTAATCATAACTTTTATATCTCTACAATCTACAGATGCAACATCCAATTCTTTAATCCACAGGAAAATCTTCCTATGAACTTGTATTCGTGCACTCCCCTCCCCAGCCCCATCCCCTGTTCCAACACATGGGTACCGTAGGTTTGGGCTGGCTGCTGGGCCGTGCCATCTGCACCAGCTGCCACTGGCCGTGCTGCATCCTCACGTACAGGAACGAAGGAAGTGCTAGCAGCTGGTGACACACAGTGGTGGTAAGTGATAAAATTATCAGTGGTTAGGTGACAAGCCAGACATTTTTTTTCTGTCTCACTGCTGCTGACAGCTGCCCTCTAGTGATCCAGATACAGCAGAAGAGCCTGAAGAATTATTTACAAAACAGCAACAGATGAAGAATACTTTGACTTCATTTTGTACCACTGAAACAGAAGGAAACCAAGACCAGGTGCACCTGGCCTCTGCGCATTTACTGGCTGTGATAAAGGCCAAACACTATACCTACAGAGAACAGTACTCCCAAAGTTTTGTAGAAATAACAGCTATCTGCAGACAACCAGTCACAACCACCTTTCTCCACCGGGACAGCTGGGAAGGAGGGTGTGGGGAGAAACCAAGTTGTGTCTGAAGAGTCGCTAGCAGAGTTGTGCCTTGGTTCTGTCACACAGAAGTGACCATCAGGGAGTATCAGGGCTGGGTGGCAGCCCGCTATGCTCACCGCCTCCTGTCTGCCATCCCTGCCCATTCCCATCCCTTCAGCTAGTGTAAAAGACGTGAAAGAACAGAGTCTTATTGCGGAGGAGAGAGTACGAGTTATCAAATTTCAGCAGGTAGATGCCCTCGCCTGGGTAGTCATGGCTGCCTGCCTGCACCTCCCGATGGCTGTCCCTTCGATACACAGGCATGATTTCTCCATAGCGGTTCCGCAGATAGCTTTTGGAGCCCCTTTCCACATCACCAACAGGGGCAAGTCCTGAACAGGAAAGAGGAGAAAAGAAAGCATCAGTTAAGCTACTAGATGGCCCATAAAAAGCTGAATAATACCAGAATATAGAGGCATGTAAACATAGGGAGGGCTACCTATGATAGCATTACATGTAGTTTCTGCCCTATCCTCTGCTAATACTACCTACAAAGCCCAGCTTTTCCTACAAAAGGACATGCTGAGGATCAGTTCTTCTTGCAATACTAATGGAACAGTACATACTTGCCTGCCAGCCTCGCCTGCTTTCCCTGGACTTACCCTCTAGACAGTTCACTCCTCCTATATATGCCACAACCAGGTTTTTTTAAGGAGGCCCAGTGCTACTGACATGGAGCAAAGGCAAGGTGGGAAAGGTCTTTACTATAACTTCACTGTGTTTGTACACCCTCAATTCACTCCTTCCTCATATATGAACCTGTACATTTTGGAGAACTTGCAAGACTGATTTTGGACACCAAACCCCAAGCTACACTGGTCACAAATACACTGCAACCACAGAATGGGCAATATGTGTTTCACAGACACTAAGGCATGAATAGCAATCTGCAGGAATTAACAATACATTGGGACAATGTAAAACAAAACAAAACAAAACAAAACAACAAAAAAACCCCCACAAAAACAAAAAACATGAACCTTTGTTATCATCTACCACCAAAAATTTCTCAACTAGAAAAGCTTATCAGCTGGAAGAGTGATTTCTCTTTTATTTTTCAATGTATTAAATTTCAAAAATGCTCTTGGAGGAGGACTGCCAATGACAAGTGCTGAAGCAGGAAGGGCTAACCACTTTCTCATTTTAGCCTAACCAAACCCAAAAAGGCTGCAGAGATAACAAAAAAAGACTGGGTAAGCAAAGCAGACAGAAATTGCAGCATCTGACAAACATTGGCAGCAGCATGGCAACAAGCACCGCAAAATAACTCTCCAAGCGTGCACCAACCTTCAAGTTCCTCTTCCTCCTCTTCGTCCTCCTCATCGCTGGATTCACTGACCTGAACAGTAATGGCAGTGCTAGTAACAGTGGTCCAGTCAAAATAGACTCCAAATCCAATGTCATAATCATCTGTAGCAAACTCCCAGCAAACACGTTTCCCATCAGGATGGGTTGGCACACGGACTGTCACCACCTCACCTCGCTTCACCACCATCCTACCATTCTTCTCCTTTCCCATCTTGGCTTTGAATTCCTTCATCTTCCCCGTGGTCCACGTAGCAGGTGGAGCCAGAGGGGGGGGCTGAGCTGAAACAGGGAAAAGATAATCAGCTATCTTACTACTGGTCAAATTACCATAAGTAGCTTCACTATTTCAGTTAAGGCTGTTGTATTCTGGAGCCGGATATGAAGTTTTCTCACATCACTAGCAAGGAGCCCACAGTTCCCGCAGGAACCAGCAGTGCCTCCAAGGCAGCCTCTACTGTTCTCTGGCCAAGGTAGGCACTGGCACTTAAAAATAAATAAATAAATAAATAAGTGGCCACCGTGTAATTATGTCAATCCAGGACTCACCTTTTCTCTGCTCCCCAAGGAGGTCTGTAGTTTCCAGCTCAGCTGAAAGGATATCCACAGCACCAGTGTGATCTGACTGAATCATGACTATATCCCCTGCTCCTTGATGTATGTGGTACTTGGTCATTCGAACGAGAGCTTCCTGCACAAAGCACATACACCCAGTCACAAAGAATATCATGGTAAGAAAGTCCCAAGATCTATTTACAGTAACTCAGTAGTAACTCGGGCTGAAGTCAAGTCAGATATTGCAGAAGCTTCTATTAGAGCTAGAAAGAAACACCTTGCTCTGAGGTACCTCAGCACATTATTTTCCCCAGCATCAACTTGGAAGTCACATGCAGCATTAACGTCGCAAACCACACATCCCTTAGACTCCCCAGGAGTCTCTGGGCAGGCACATGTTTTCATCTTCCTAAGAGTTAACTGCCACCTTTCAGCAAAGCAGCAGCCTTGCAGATGCAGCTCACTGCTCCTGGGAAGCAGTCCCAAAGCACTTCCTCTCTAGCGAGTGCCTTTCAGCTCTGTCTGCATCTACACTGCAGCACAATCACACTGACATCAACTGCATCCAGGGTGAAGGTCCATCTGGATTACTGGGGCCAGCCCTCTCTCCATATATGAAAACACACAGCCCCTGAGCTGTGTGACACTTGTACAGGTTTTCCCAGCTGTATTTGTAATATAAATAAATTGGCTGCTCAACAAAAGAAACAAAAGATGGCAGAATCCCTTCCACTCCCTATGCCATAAATATGCATGAAGGGAATCCCCTGAAGAACCAGACAACAGGCAGAAAGTGAGAATAACCCTGAAACCTCAGCAAGCAAAAAACTGCAAGGAAGTAAGGACCAGCAGAAAGCACAAGAGAGATTTTGCAAAGCAAGTCAGTAACTTTTACCTCTCACTAACCTTAAGGAAGACAACACTATTACTTTCATCTTAATACAACCCTTAAAGCCTCAGTCCCGCAGTCATTAAGTGGAAGAAATGCTGCTGCACCTCCTTCCTTTCTTTTAGACATCAGAAACATCTACCTCTTCAGTGGATTGGATTTGGTCAGGCAGCTTCTCTTCTGCTTCAGCCACTTTTTGGTCCTCCAAAGTGCAACTGTCTTCCTTTGAATCCTCTGTTGCATCCGCACTCACTGGTGATCCAATCTGCGACCTCTCAGAGGAAAAGAGCACAATTCAGCACCTACACGCAGGTCAAAAGCAGCAGAGCTCAACTGTGAGAAGGACTACTCCAAGGCAATCAGAATTCAGGACAGAGGCACCAAGCATCCTGCAGTTAGTGCCTAACACCTATGCGGAGAGCCCCTCACACCCCAATTCTGTCCTCATCACCACACAGAGGGAGCAACTTCAGAGAGATATTCCATACTTAATGTCCTTTGGACAACAGTAATTTACTGCACGCACTTGCTAACACTGCACTGAGCATAGAAATCAGCAGCTTTCTGCTCAAGAAAGGACACCCCCTGTTATGCCAGCTACTACATGACATCAGAGGCCAACCAGATCAGCGAAAAAATTCAAAACAGTTTTGAAAGCCATCCTGAACGAGCCCTACCACAGCCTTCCCCATCAGCAATCCCAAGAAATGCAGAGAACACACAGGTCCCTCTGCCGTATTCAAACATACTGCACAGGCAAGCAAGCTGTACACCACACAACAGCAGCACAGCAACAGTAAAAAAGGTCCAAAACCTGCACCGTGATGAGAGGGTCATATTAGAACAAAAAGAGAGGCTCAAAGAATGAAAAGAATGAGCAATAAAGGAACCATTCCTGAAATTCCATCCTTGCTGAAGATTTTTTTTTCTACATTACTGTAAAATAAATAAATAAATCCTTTCACAGAGGAGAGACAGTCTAATTAGCAAGTGATCAGACTATTAATCTAGCATGGAATAGTTAAAAAAGACTGCAGCTCCACTCAGACACATTCCATGCTGAATCTGTACAGAAGAGTAGAACTAGAACAGGGCAAACATGGCTCATGTTACCAAGAGTAAGCTTCACAAGCAGACCTACAACGCTCCGCCAATTCCTCCTCAAGCAGCTCTTCTGGATCATCCCTTTTGGACCCCTTCCTTTCAGAGGAGATTCAACACACCCAAATTCATCAGGTAAGAGCCATGAATACCCAGCAACTACCCCAGCCATTCTGTTCATAGGCTGTATTCATTCCCTGAAGAAAACTGGATGGCATAATAGAGTGACATAAAAGAAATGCCTGGAGTCAGGAAGGCTGATGTCATCTGCATCAAACTAAGAGGACATCAAATAGCTGTTCTAATGAGTCGCTTGTTGTTGTCTTTTCTATTTTTTTTTAATGAAGCTGTCGTTTAACAAATAGTGTGATCTACTTTCTGACAAACTGAGCTTGCAGATTTCTGGAACTGTGTCACAAGCAACACGTGAAAGGAAAACTTCATGTGCCCAGCGGTAACAACAAGCCAAGCATCTGATAAGGTGTGCGGGCAGCAGCATTAGGGGAAGGCTGATGCAGAAGACAAAGGCTGAAGAACAAAAAAAAAACGCTGTCAATAAAACAGCATTAGGAATATGTTTGCTCAGCCTCCACACAGTGCAAGTGCTTAACTACCGAACCACCCCGAGCATTTCGTGAAAGCTCAATTAGCTCCAGCTAGCCACGAGCTACAAAACCTTCTGGGGTTGTCTCCAACCCCATCGATTCCGCAACGTGAACAAGCGAGCCATGAGCTACACTTTGTTATTTCATAGGCAAGCCCGCAGGGGCAGCTCCTCCTGTGCTGAACCGCCCGAAGGAAGGCTCTCCAGCCCTCTCTCTGCAGCCGCGCGGGGGACGGCCGGCACACGGCAAAGCGGACGCTTTCCTACCCGCACGGCGATGCGCTGCGCTCCGAGCCGTCACCCCGCTGCTCTGCGGGCTCCGTCCTCCGGGCTGCGGCTTCATCTCCTAACGGCAAACAGAACGCGGGGGGAGAAATCACCGCCCGCCCTCGTGACCACGCGGACCGGAGCGCGCGCGGGCAGCGTCCACACGAGGAGCCCCGCGCTCCCCGCCTGCCGCCGGCCCCGAGCAGCCCGGCCCCACGCCGCCGCCGTTCCCCGGCCCCGCAGCCCGGCCCGTACCTGAGGAGAGTTCGGCGCCGCTGAAGCCGCCCGGCGCCCCGGCGGCCGGGGGCTCGAATCGGGAGCCGGCGGCGGCGGCCAGCACGTCCGACATGGGCAGAGCCGGCGGGCGCGGGGCCCGGGGCGGCAGCCGGCCGCGGCGGAAACAGCCGAGCGGAGCCGAAGCGCCGCTCCCGCCGCCGGCGGAAACAGCCGAACGGGGAGAGAGGCGGAAAGAGCCGAGCGCTGCGCGTGCGGGTACCGCGGCCTTACTGTCCCCCCCCCCCCCCCCCGACAACTGAGCCAATGGAGAACGGGTTCCGCAGAGCCGGGGGCGGGGGGGTGGGGGGGGGGGCGGAAGGGAAAGCGGGGTGAGCCGCAGGATGTGGCGGTTGCCGTGGCAACGCGGCTCGGGGAGGGGGAGGACGCGCGTCCGCCAATGTGGCCGAGTGCGCGGCGGGAACCCGCCCGCCCGGTCCTGGCCTGGGGAGCCGCCGAGGTGGCCGAGTGGGTGGCGGGACTCGGCTTCCCCCAGTACCAGGTGCGGGGCCGCCACTGCGTGGGTCAGAGGCCCGGGACACCGCGATGGAACAAGGGGGAATGGCGTTAACCGAGTCTCCTTGAGACTCAGGTTAGATGTTGGGGAAATTCGGTGAGGAGTGACGCTGCTGCCCAGAAGCTGTGAGTGCCTCATCCCTGGAGGCACTGAAGGCCAGGCTGGATGGGGCCCTGGGCAGCCTGAGCTGGTTGGGGGCAGCCCTGCCAACAGCACGGGCTGGGGCTGGGTGGGCTCTGAGGTCCCTCCAACCCAAGACTTTCTGTGACTATGATTCTACAACACTGGCGGGGGATGGCCGAGGTCTACTGGTGTCCCATCAGCTTCCCTTCTGCTTCCCTGCCCAGGAGTGCTTCAGAGCCAACGGCATCACCGGCCGCCGCCTCATCCTGGTGAACTGCTCCAGCCTGCCAGCCCTGGGCGTCACGGACTTCAGACACATGCAGGTGCACACGTGTGCTGCGGTGCTGCGGCTGCCACAGCCCATCAGAGCTCCGGCCTGCTCACCAGGATGCTGTCACTCATCTGCCCGGGCAGACTGTGTGTTAGCACTGAGCATGAAACCAGACAACCAGTTTTACTCAATCCAGTGACTGTGTTGTTCAAGTCGTCAGATGTAACTCCATAGCGGACTGAGGACTGCAGGCTGCCTTTCCAGGACATCAGCACATCAGAAGTGCTTTGCCTTTCTTTTAGCTTATGTTGCTGCTCTGACCCCAGAAGATCACTTAGCAAGATGCACATGTCTTAGATGCTCCCTCAGAATTTCCTGTCAGTAATTTTCCACTTACTGATCTCTTTGATTTAATTTATAGAACATCTGCAAATCTGGGCAGCTTTAACCTGCAACAGTCAAACCACAGTCCTCAAGCAGCAGAAGGGCAACTCATTATTGCTTCCTTGTTTTATACTCTGCTGAACACAAATGGCTCTGCTTCTTCCCCATTTTATAAACATGTAATTTTCTGGTAATTTTCCTTTCAAGACATTGTTTCTGTAAAACTACCAACGGATAAGCTAAGGTTGGGGCTGCAGCTTGGCCTTCCAAAGATTCCTGAAGTTTCAGAGGTGCAGCATTTCATACTTACAGTATATGTAGGTAATTTTTGTATCCTTTAAAATTCATTTAGTTTTCACTAACCATGGAAAGAGATGGGTGGAAGAAAGTGTCTCGATCTTTTATTTATCTCTCCTTCCATCTGTTTATCCCTCATGTAGGGATGGCCACAGAAAATGCAAGAAACCTCACCAACATGTTGCATAAGTATTACAGCTCAGTGTTTGAAATACACTGAGGTTTACTCTTAATTCCATCACACTTCTTTTCCATAACTCTGTTAAAACCAGCAGCAGTAGAATGGTGTGTGATACCAGAGATGCTGGCTGTGAATTTTCGATTAACATCAAAATAGTAAAGGACCCGACAGCACTTAGAGCTTTCGTGATTTGGATGTTTTGGTTTACTTTCCAATATACCACTAATACTTAGGCAACTCAGGGCTTGGCCAAAGGAAATCTGGATTTTTAAGAGATTTTACATACCATTGTGTAGATACACTTAGGAAGTAGCACAGATGTACCTTGTGTTTTATAGAGTGTAAAATAGAGTTAATAGTGTTGTGTCTTTGTCTTGCCAGGGACCTGTGGTTTGACTGCTGTGACTTACAATTACCCATCACCTTAAAGTCAGCATCAGAAAGAAAACTACTGAATGCTGAGATGCCTAATAGCATGTATCCCGTGCAACAGTAGTCATAGCTAGGGAAGCATGAGCTTAGAGTTGTTTGAAAGTTCCGGGAGGAGATATTTCAGTCAGGAGTGGATTCTCTGTCTGAATCACGGTCATCCTCTATTGACTGTGATTTTAGTTGTTCTAATCACATGCTTCCCCTTAAATGCATCCTCCCCTTTGACTGTCAAATCCAGTCTCTTGCAAAGTCAAACTTCCTTATCTTGAATCCAAACAAAAGGTAGCATAGACTTTGCCATTGAAGAAACATATTTATGTACTAAAAAGAGCCTTAAAACAACATGTAGGAGGAAAACTAGATAAAAATTCTTTCCACTGATGTAAGTTATTGATATAAGAAACCACATCAGAAATGCAGCTAATACAGAAGGGTCAAGAGGAGGTCTAATTTGTGATCAAAAGGTACTAGGCTTTAACACAAGCCTCAGTTCAAAGCAGGTATCTGTGTGCCTGGTGATTAGAGCCTTCTGAGCCTACAAAGCCTAGATGTGCAGAGACCTGGCATGAGAAGCCAGAGGACAGCAGAGCTCAGACTGGAACAACAGAGTGACTGTAATAAGTGTCAGCGTTCCTGTGCGGCCTTTGTAGCAGTATGAACATAGGAGCAAAATGAAAAACACCAGCTCAGAATCAGGTAGTGAATCTAAGACAAGCCTAGGAATAAAAATGAGGTTTTGCTTTAGTTGCGAAGCAGCTTGACTTGGTTTTAGTTACTGGCTTGTCTTTTCATTCTATTTTGAATACGTGGCTGAGAAATTGAAAAAGACCACGCAAGTAATCCTTAAAGAGAAAACGTAACAGAAATTTGAACTGAGAAAACACATCCAGAATACTTGCAGCTGTTTCCTAGGAGAGCAAATCTCTTCAGGAAATAAGGACAAGACTCTTCTGGGTCACAGATGGGAAAAGTCATCTGGTTTCAAAAGAAAGGTGATATCTAGTTGTGGGTTGGTTTTTTTGTTTGTTTGTTTGGGTTTTTTTCAGGAGTTAGAAGGGATAATTTACCCAGTTGTAGTACTGCTAGAATTGATTCACTGATCCCATTCTTTATCAGAACAAGTTGACTTAAATTTCACTTCCCTCTTTCTTCTCCATAATGGAAATAGAGGGATTTGAGGCTGCACTTACTGATCCAGAGGGATTTGAGGCTGCACTTACTGATCCAAATCAATTGTTTCACATTTGATTTACAGCTGTTTTCCCCAGAGGACACAAGGTAGAAGTTCAAATAACCAGGGAGAGAGAAAATCTTTGTGCTCTGGTGAATAGTGTACGAACAGTGCTTTTTTATTCTAGAGTACCAAAAAGCAATTTCACCTCTAAGTTTCCCTCTGGCTGAGCAATCAACTGTTTGTCTGAAATTGAATATGCCACCAAAAATATTGATTAGTTCCATGGGTTTTAATGTTGATCAGAGGTGAAGGCATTGCAGCGCTGGCTTTATTCATACAGAACCTCCCAAGAGCAGCCCTAGTGCAAGAAGAGACAGCCTCTGCAGTCAGTTATCTGCATTTGCCAAAGGTGACAAGTTCTCTATATGATTTTTGATCCTCAGCCCCTCATTGGGCTACAGGGATTTTGTATGGTAGTTATTTAACAGATAAAAAAAACCAAACAAAACAACTAAGCCATAGGCTAGAGAAATCAAATGCAAAACCTCCTCTTTCTCCAGTAGAAACTGAAGGAGGGACTAACCGGGCCAGGATAAGTGGTAGCTGGCATACCCCAGCAAGCTTACAAATTAGACTGTGTGGGATGTCTTCCAGAGCTTGTCAGTGAGAGAGGAACATCTCAAACTTCAGAAGAACCTAGTTGTTCTTGAAAATCACGCTCCATCCTGCTGCTCTATTGTGACTTTTACCTCTGCCCTACTCTGGTGGGATCTAGGTTCACAGAGGTTCAAGCTGACTGGGCCCACCTGGGGCCCTCAGTAAGAGTGTACTGGAGCAGGAGCAAAGGTAATGTCATAATGCTGCAGATGGGGGCACGCAAGCTTCCCAACCAGAAATATCAGGGAAAGGCTGTTAGCAGTCAAAACCTGATAGTTACTATAGAAATGAGCACGATAGCATCAGTTCAATGACACAGAAACATTTTGCAATATAGGGGAAATGGCAGTTTGATAAAAAAAACTACACATTAAATTTTCTGAAAGCAGCTTGGCACAGTCTAGTGAAGTTACTGGTGATTTTAATTCCACTGTACTGGTATTTGAAAGTATATCAAAGCCACTGAAAATACCAGTTCCAGTGCTTGTTTGATTGCAGATAATGTAATGTACTGCCCCTCAGGCTCAAGCCTGAGGAAAGGCTGGGGAAAGGTTTGAGGAAATACTGTGAAAGACCAGTAAAACCTTGTGAACTGCATTTCAACACTTCAATCAAATAAGAAACAAGAGTAACGGCAAGCCTCTACACCAACAGTCCCAGCCCAGCTGGCTCTGCCAGCCACAGTCACCTCTGATTTTCTTAGTGAGCAATATGGCTTACTGGCTTAATTAGTTTTTCCAGCTCTCCTATGTATAGACCCAGTTATTGACAATATAACTTTGCAAACAGCAGTGTTTTTGCATTAGGCAAACTCCAGCTCATTCACCCATAACTTGTTTGTTCTGCAAGTGCAAACAGGAAATCCAGGCTGTTTGTGCCACTAAAGAAAGCAGCTGTGAGGCTGTCACCCACAGTAAACCTGGAGAACGTGCAGTCTCCTCTCCTTTTACAGTGTCATACCAAGATCGTGCTTTCAGATCCTTCCTGAGTTGGAACTTCAAGTGTGAAAGTGTTTCAAAATTCAGAAACTCATATTCCTTTTTTGCTGCCTTGGCACTCAATGAACGGTATTAGCTACTGTCCTTTAAAGAGAGAATTTCTGATGTTTTTGTCTTGTGTTTCAGGAGATTTCTCTGCATGTGCGGGAGCTGCTGGGAATTGAGGAGCCTGTCTTTGGAAGATCCATTGCCCTCCCATACAGAGACAACATGGGTCTCTTCCTGGAACAAAAGTCTCGATCAGGACAGAAAGCAGACGCCCTCACTTTCCCACAGTTTGTCCAAGAAGCAGGCCTGGATTCCCACTCTACATTTCCTCCTTTGCAACAAGCCCAGACTGAGGTAGAAACAGATGCTCTCCTTTTATCACAGAGAGCACAGAGTCAGGATTAGAGTCACACTTGCAATTCTACTTGTGTAAGAACTCCACCTGGGAGAGCAGTATACACCCTCATTAGCTTGCTATTTATCCGGGGTGGTATAGTTTCTCATTTTTTCACTTTATAAAAGGCTATTGCAGCTCTTGACCATTTGATGACAGCAAACACATCCCTGCATTGGCTCTTTTCCATAAGAATTCTCTGCAGTTCATTTGCTTCCAGGAACTAAGTGAAGCAAAACGCATAAATCAGGTGTGACTTTACCACTAACAGTCCATCTTTCATTTCTGCTTCACAGTTGATTAAAAAGACAAAAAAAAAAATCAATCCTAGACATATTTTAATTACCAGCGATTGTTAATAATTTCCCTGCTGCTCAAGTGAATAGATTTCTCACAGGTCTCACAGGCATCTGCAGACTGGGAACACTGCTAACCCCAGAGATAAGACAAATGGCACACACAATGACTGGTTTGTGTTGCCTGCTGCTATCAGCTATCTGGAGAATACAGAATAAATAACCAATCCCTGTCCTAATCATGGAACTGATTTTGTGCAAAACAGAACCAAGCAGTGGTTTATCATAGTAAACAGTACTACAACACAAGGCAGGAACTGCAAGAGAATACTGTAAGCTTAAGTAGAGAAGTTGGAAAATGAAATGCTATTTGTCCTGAGTGGATTTGGACAAAATGCATGGTTAGTTAAATCTTTCTTTTTTCCTGAACAAGGTATCACAGAACCTGTAACAGCAGCCTTGAATTGTACAACCTAGCTGGAACATGTACTGTCACCAACAAGAAATTGTGAGTTAAGTATTAATTAAAGCCTGGCTGAACAGAAGGAGTGCTCCAGTCTAAATCTTCACAACTTTTTTGGTGACAGATTTCCCTGAGATCCTGCATGGGAAAGAAAAATGGGCCCCAGTCTTGTCTGGTTCTCTGGGTCAAAGCTGTACCACCACAAGTTAACTGTAATTCAGTTTTCTGTTGGGACTGCAACAGGAACCCAGTGAAGCTGAATCAGGTCACAGGCCAAGATGTCTGTGTGATAAGTAAGCTCAGACTAAAATCAGGCCAGATTCTGGCAGATTTAGAAAGAAGCTAGTTCATGGAGAAAGTTGCACAAGGTGCGTGAAACTTGTAAAAGCAAATAAGTACATATGGTTACTGGCTGGAGTATGTTAGAGCTGAAGAACAATTAGTGTGGCTTCTAGCTGGGCTGAGGCAGCAGTCATTATTGCCTTGTTCCACAGCTATTCAACAGGACCTTTGTTCACTACCAAAGCCACCTGAGCAATTTACTAGCAACCAGCCTTAGGCCTCAAGTACATTGTCTCAAAACGTGAAAATCAACAGATGTCAGTGCTGATGTAAGGGGACTTGTTGTTACATTCGGCAAGGCTGCAGATGGAGTTTCTCAGTGGCAGAAAAGGAGTGGAAAGAAAGACAATGTAATTCTATTGTATAAACATTTACCTACTTCTATCGGTGGTTTGCATTATGACTGAGAAATGGATAAAAAGGTTTCTTTGCTTTTTGGCATTATTCTTGCTTGGCAGCATGAAGTCCTTATAGTCTGTTCTTCCTCTAAATACTACTGAGTCCAGCAAGGGAAACCAATGGAAGAGAGTTGTCAGCATCTCTGGGCTTTCATCCCTTTAGGACAAGATCTCAGGAAAGCATTCTGTCACGGGTTTCATTTTGGTTTATGAGGATTTAGAAACACAGTCAGTAGTTTCTTCTGGAATTCCTGAAAAAACATTTGTAGCAGCTGTGGACGGCGAGGAGTCCTGATCCAACATCGTGCCAGGTTCTGCTACAGCTAACATGGGAGAAGTCTTGGTGCTGGTTGTGTACCAGTCTCCAAAAGATGCCTGGTATAGCAGAGCAAGATGGTTCTGGATAGTCTCACTCTTTTCTAGCAGCTGGCTAAAGGGAGACTCCCTCAGTTGTGCAGCTGTCAGGTCAAACCATGGGAAGGCTCTGAGAAGAGAAAACAATCAGACTCTTCTATAAGCAATAACGATCTGTACCAGCTTGCTAATAATTTAACAAATATCAGTTTTCTTTAAAATCTTTAAAATCTGACTACTTGTCTCTTTCTTTGGTTTTGGGAAACAGTCATACTCCAAGACTTGAATCTAAAGTTCCAGATGTTACTGCACCATTCGAAGCAAAACTGAACATGACTGTAGAGAGATCCTGAAGCAGATCCCTCAAGCAGAATTGCCTGACTTAACATCCTTAATGATCTTGTCTGTGAACTGAAGCAAGTTACCCATGAAAGATCTTCAAATATTCCCAGCGGATTTTGTTTCATGTATCTGATGCCCCAGTCCTGACCTGTGGCTTCAGTCGGTCCTGACCAAAAGACAGACAGGAACAGAGGACCAGGGCAAAACAACCCAGTGATGGCAGTCTGGGTCTTTTATTTTTAGAGCAAAGAGAAAGCCTGGGCAAGCAGTACCTCAGCATCCAGCCCCTACTTACTCCTCTTGAGTCATTGAAGAGGCAAAACTTTTGCTGACAAAACTCTCACACGTAAACCGTGGGCAGGAATCTTTCTGCTCTGCACAGATGTGGCAATGTTCAGGAAAGCAGAGGTCATTGAGCAATGCCAGTGCCTCCTGGTGAGGCAGGCTCCGCCACATGCTGCTATTCAGGGCCGCATAGAAAATGCCCACCAGCCATTTGCCATTGACTTTTATTTTCGCTGCACAACAAAGAAAATCAAATGTCAGTAACCAATGTGCACACAGGTGTGAAGAGAGATTCTCAGCCCTCTCTCCTGTAAACAATTGCATTAGCCATCAGAGCAAGCTTATCTGAAATCTCTGCTTTGGGATCATTTTAGGCAAGAATGCTAAAATTAATCTTTGCTATCGAGTTTAACCAAATGAGAGGCTGTACCCTGGGAGTTGAGGGGGCACGTTGCCTGAACAACGGCAAGGTCTTGCAGCACCTCTGTGACGGTTCCCTTTGTCCCCCACTCTGTTGTAGGCTCCGTGCCAGGGCACTGGTACTGAGGCCTCACGATGGCATTGTAGCAAAGAAGTTGCTTCAACCTGAAAGCAAAGGCAGCCCAAGGAGAGGAGGAGGGTGTCTAGGCTCACCTTTCAGAGCTCCATCCCCCTCCTCCAGCCCTGTGACCAGCAGTGACCAGACCACAACTCACTGTGACCAGGTTTGAAGCAAATTTCACAAGAAAATCATGAGATGCTGTAACAGCTGTGCTCCCACGCAGAAATGGCTGTGCCAGCACCATGCTGTCTTTTCCCCATGAGCTTTGGGATGAATGGTAGTACGTGCAAGTCCACTTTACCTGGACAGAGGGACAGCAGTGATGAGGCTGTACACCACGCAGGGTTCCCGGAGGGCTGGTTGGATGGCAGAGCAGACAGACAGCACCTGTGATGGCAGGCAGCAGAGGAACAGGACATCTGCCCAGGCCGCTAGCAGTGCGTTGTTGTAGAAGCAGGTGAGCCCTAGTTTCTGCAGATCTGCTGCAGAAAAGGCACATAGGGCTCAGAGCCTATGGACCCAGCACTGGCTAAGAGCACCCCAGAACCCAGCAGGGGCCTCACCCTGCAGCAGTGGGACAAGGAGAGGGATGTTTTTGGTGAGCTGCCTTCTCTTCTGGATGACCACATAACAGCCTGGGGTCACATACACCCACCCACCCCTTGGCAAATGACAAGGAGAGCTTCAAAAAGAGAAGTAAAACACGGGACACTAAACTAAAGTGGGCTTGAAAATAGCCAGCTTTGAAAGGAACAGGGTGCATGGGTTCCACCACGTTCAGCTGGAACTGACAAAGAAAAGTAGACAGTTTTGTATAGTGGGCTTCCAGCCAAATGAAGATCTTTTCCACAGCAGCATGCCCTGTTTCCAAATAAAACTCAGAGTTTCTATATCTCCAATACATTTGGCAGGAAAACTTCCTTTAGTGACTTCTGAAGGGCGATCAGAAGCACAGCAGAAGCCCACTGGGTGAGCCCTGCTGCCTGGCCTGGCTGGGGAGCACTTACACAGGTTGTCAGGGCGCCGGGTAGAAACACGAACACTGGAGCAAGGAGCCTGACCCACTGCCACCAGTGCTCGGGCCAGCTGTTTCCCAAGGCGGCCTCCGCCGATAATGCCAACCTTCAGGCTGCGGCTATCTGTCAGAGAAGTCAGCAAGGCCTTCCCAGTGCTGCCCACTCTGGAGAAGTGGAGAAACTATGTCAGCCCCGTGGAAGCCATGATTTCCCCAGGCCACATGTAGTCCTGCCTTTTCAGGACTTCCCCAGACCACGTGTCTATATAGTGCACCCCAGCCCCACTCCCTGCATCCCGCCCTGGTCTTCAGCAGTCACCAAAATGACAGGAGCTGATTGCTGCAGCCTGGAGTTTGCAGCATCCATGGGGATTGGGGCTGGACACCAAGGAGCATGGTGGCCGTGCTGGGGCTAACTGGCCAATGCTGGACCAATGCATCAGGTAACCAAACCCCATGTGCCAGAGGGGATTCCTGGATGCCCAGGGAAAAGCCACACTACACTCTCAGGAGGTGGGGGACGGGGGAGAAGGGTCTGAGGTCAAGGACCAGGCAAGCTGTCGTGATGTCCACAGCACTGTTGTGAGTTGCTGCGAAGCAGCTCAGCATTTAAGAGCTGATACCTGGCATTTGAAGCCCGATGATGACACCAAACTCAGGGAGAAGTCAGCATAAGGAACACATCCTAGTGCCAGCAGCACTGATGTTGAGAAGGAACATGGGACAGCATGCATTAACACAGGACTATTTGTTCGTTATAAATCATATACATTAGGGGTGGGAACAAGTCACAGGCGTGGAGCACCACCAGGTTTCTGGGATGAAACCCAGTAGTAGTAGTGGAGGCAGCAGTAGCAGTGTTACCCGGAGACAACAAACACTGTGGCAGCAACAGTGCAGCAGTTTGGAATGAGCTCGGTGCTGTGAGGCCCCCCAGTGACCATACTACCCAGCACACACAAGCTGCTCCACTCCACCTTACCTGAAGGCCTGCAGAAGTCTGCAGAAGAAGATGGCATGGGCACACGCAGTCACTGACAGCCCCTTGTAACGCCTCGTCAGATACAGCAGAGCCTCCTCTCCTTCTACTGCTTCAGTCGCCAAGAAGGATGAAAAAACCTCTTCAATATCCCCCATCTTGGTGCAGAACAGGCAGCAGCAGTAAGAACCTAGGAGAGGGGCATGGCCTTCACACATGCAGCGCTGCAGTGCAGCCCAGCACCTTCTGGAGAGGAAGAGGAGGCAGTGCACAGACCCCTACTGCTCTCAGGGTTCTTCCTTGTAGGTACAGGACCTGTAAAACTGCCTAGTTCCCACATGCAGCACAGCAATTGGGCACAAGTTGCACCAGCGGGTGTCTGAACCCACGCGTGCAGCATCCCATAGAGCCTGCAGCACTGTTCAGCATACCACAGACCTGCACCAGGGACAAAAAGGACTAAAACCCAAACACCTTCAGTCAACCTTGAGTCAGGGACAAGAATAACCCTATCATGTCACATGTGGTTAGAGCCCTGACCTGCACTGCCCACCAGCTGCACCCAGCCGCCGTTCCACCTGTGTAGGATCTGTCCCTCTCTGTGCCCCTGTTGGCATGGTGAGCACCCGGTTACCGCTGCTCCATGGAACTCTCAGCCCTTCCTGGGAGCTGGCAGCATCCCCATGGCAGGGCTTGGGCTGGCAGGAACCACAGCAGGCTCTGCTTTTTCTGTAGGGTACAGCAGTGCCCTCAGTACTAGCAACTGGGTGAGCATGAAAAAATAAACCACCAGGGAGGGGGCTGAGCACCTTTGCACAGGCTCCTGCCCGCAGGAGGCCGTGGGGATGGGATGCATCTCAGCTGGTAAGAGCAGATATGATTAATTTCCTTATTGCTTTTGCTTCCTGCTTTCAAAATTCTATCAATTATTTACTTTAATCACCTGGACTCTACTGCTGAAAAACAGGTACATGCCAAAAGCACACAGGCTTTAGGACAGGTATTAAAGAAACCTGCATCCCACTGAGGCTGTCCCCAAATCCTCATCAGTGGGGCAGCGCCTGCTGCACTGTTAATACAGATGCCAGCTCTACAATGACCTGTAGCCACTCGGACTTTTTGCACAGAACCCACCCTCCTCAGCAATGGGATGCATTTACCTGGAAATCCAATATCTGTGGGTCAGAAGCACTGCATTCCACACACCAAGCTCCAGGAGATCAGAAGGCACAACCTGCTCTACTTTGCTCCTGCCCTACCACGCGTGAGGTATCTAGCACCAAAGCTTGGGGAACACAGGTGAGATTTATTCTTGGCTTAACCATATTCCTCCAAGGACCTGTTTAGCTCCACCTGCTGCTTCCTGGCATAAACTCCAACTAGCAACAACCCAGCAATTCCTGGCCTGGGGTAGATGGGTAAGCCTGGCAGTAAAGCATTACCCTAACCAGCAGCGTCCTGGTTGCATTAGGAAGAAAGGCACCAGCAGGTCAAAGGTGGGCCACACTCTCCAACCAGAGTGCTGCATCTCATTCTGGGCTCTTCAGTGCAAGAGCCATGAATATATGAGGTTAGCAAAGGGACTGTAGCATCCTTCATATAAGATGCTAAGAGCTAGGATTGGTCAGCCTAAAAAGAAGGCTCAGGGAAAGACTTGTCAATGTGTATAGTTGATGGGAGGAAATGAAGAAAAGAGACCCAGGTGCTCATTAATGGTGCCTGGTGACAGAATGTGACACAGTGAGCTCAAAGTGAAACACATGAGATTCTATCTGAGCACAATACTCTGATTTTTTTAACAGTGAGGATAGACAAATACAGGAACAGAATTAACTAGGTTGAGAAGCTAGTATCTCCAGCTGTGAGATACTGAAAACCCAGCTGAGACAGTCCTGGTCCACCCGCTCCAGATGAACACACCTGAGAAGGGGGAGTAGATCATGAAATCCCTTCCAACCTAAGCAGTCCTATGATTGTCTGGGGCGAGGAACAAAAAACTAAAAACCACAAAACACTCAAGAGCGGCCACAGAAATTCAGATTGTACTTGGTGCAGTAGGAGCCCAAACTTGCCCTCAGGCTGGTACATGGCTATATGCAAGCTTCAGCTCTGTGTGTCCACCTCCAGGGCAGCAAATGGTCTTGCAGTACTGAAATGAGTTAAACTGTGCTGATGGCATAGAAAGTGTGAAATAAGGTACTGCTACAAGCAAGGCTTCTTCGTGGTGATACTGTGCAATTCAGGATATGAGAAAACACCCTGCATACTCACTTCAAAGAAGGTGTAATAAATTCCTCAGTGTCAGCACAGAGCAACAAAAGTGCATAATGTGGGAAGGAAATAAACAGCCCGAGGATAAAGAGACAGCTTTATTTAAGGAACTGACAAGAGGTCTGGAAGGATGAAGCCAGCAGTTGCCTGAGGAGTTGTATTTTTGAAGTGCAATTCAATCCTTCCCGGGATCATCAGGTTTGTGCTAAGTGAAAGTGGTCCCTTCTCGCTCTCCCATCCAACCTAGCACAGCTCTGACCAGCTCCACACGTGGTGCCCACCCTTCCCTGATGAAGGGATCAGCCGAGAGCTGCCAAGTGCCAGTATGGGGATACTGGCAGAGGCTGCTGCCCTGGCTCTCTGCAGGAGTTCATAAAAAAACTCTTCTCCTGGTGTGAGCCACAACAAACCAAGAAAGACTTCAAGGTGCAGCTGACCCCTTCCCCCTTCACACTCTGATGCAGGGAGAACACAGTCCAGTAGGCCTTGTTCTCTCCACAGTTATGACTGGTGATGCCCAAGCCAGCCTGAATGTTACAAGGACTGGTCAGCATTGTCTACTGGAGACCCATGACTGACCAACCTGTTCCTTTTGCTAGAGTGAGCCCAGACACCACAATAAGCAAACGTAACTTTGCCTGGTCCAGCAACTTCCCTCCATAAACAAAAGTCACCCCTGGCTTACAACCAGGTCAAAGAGAATCAGATTCCAAAAAGAATCAACCCTCGTGGATCAGTACCATGGTTTCACGGGTTGCATCAGAGCAGCTGCCTTCAACGAGCCTGAATGCCTCTGTCCCACGAGCACCCAGTGTCACTGACAAACACTGATCATGCAATGAGTAGTAACAGAGCTGCTCTGTTGGCACTGGACCAGGTTTTACAGTTTCCTTTTGTACTGGCAAGGCAATGTCCAAGCACGTTGCTTCACTGGTGCTCAGTTCTTCCACCGGATTTGCTAGAAGAGAGAACAAAGCATGACTAACATCAGGCTGATCACAGTTCCCTCAGGCCGAGTAAGCAAGGCCCGGACCATGAAAAGCACAACCATGGCAGTAAGATGCTACTTCCATCAGTGTAACTCCAAACATACTATTTACTTCCCAGCAGAGAGAAAAGGACGTAGGATCCATCCCCTTACTGCATACCTAGCCTATGGCTGTCTTCAATGTGTTTCTAGGAAAAGTAGGTGCTTCTTACCGTGTTATTGAGTAGACTGTTTATCTTCTCTTCTTCTGCAGAGCCCCGCTCCACCTTGCATTTATATGCCATCAGCTGGATGCGATCCTTTAGATCCCTGTACGTCTAGATAAATAACAAACCAGTACCCATTTGAGCGAGGGGGACACTTCATCACAGTTAGGTGGTGCCTTGCAGATGAGTAAGAGTCAACCCCTCAACCTCCCCTCAAGTTCCAGTCAATAGCTTAGGTCTGCACAGTCCGTTTGCAGAAGCAGACAGGCCCAGGCACAGCACATACCCTAGAAGCCATGCTCCTGGCTCACTCGGCTTTCACTAAGAGCAATATGCTGTTCCCAAGCCACGGGAATGAGCAAAGCCTGCAAGGCACCTGACAGCAGAGTGACATGGTAATGTTAGGGAGAAAAAGCAGGCTTTTGTCCTCTCTCTTCATACACACAGCAAAGACTTACATCAATCACAACATCATGGCACTTGTACTTGGTGGCAAGGTTCAACCGTGTTTCCACATCCTCTACTAAGCGCACATATTCCTGCAGCACCTGCAAGGGAAGGAAGACGGTCAGTTCCCTTTTGCAGGTACTTCCTGCCTCATTCTTTCACACCGATTACAAAATCTTTCAAGGGCACTGGTTACACAGACTTGACCCTTTCCACCCCAGGG
Source organism: Oreortyx pictus (assembly GCA_036925125.1). Taxonomy (NCBI): domain Eukaryota; kingdom Metazoa; phylum Chordata; class Aves; order Galliformes; family Odontophoridae; genus Oreortyx; species Oreortyx pictus. The sequence goes on from JAUPFR010000006.1 coordinate 38,929,572, forward strand.
CAACGAGGGGCTAGGACAAGTCTTCTAAGAACTGCCAAAACAGTAAAGCTCTCCTCAGAAAGCCCCAAGTCCTGTGCTATCTCATTCCTATGGATCAAGTTAGCCATCCCGATAGATGAAACACAAGGAAAGTTAAGTAGCAAAAACAGCTGTCAATACACTGTGGAGAGCACACTCTGCAGGCAGATCCCCTGGGGCATTGGTCACACTTTAAATTTCAATGGAGGGCAGGAGACACAGGCAGTGGTTCTTTGCTCACCTGGACAGGTGCATTGTTCCTCTGCAAGATCTCCACCACCCGGTGGAAGCCAATAGGTGCCTTCTTCTTGATATAGCCCAGCCAGTTCTGAAACGACAGCCAAACCCTGAATTAATCCCAAAGAACAATCCTTCCAGCAATTGCCAGAGGAGGCTGGAATCAAAGAACATGGCTACCACAGATTGAATCTGAAAGCAAGAATCAGTTTTTCCCCAGTGAAGGGAGAAATAACACCTTTCCATGTGCCAGCCACCAGACGTACCAATGGCAGAGACCTTCATCCAGTGGCTAAGCTAAGGCTGACTGCAAACCATCTAGTAACAGGGCACAAGGGCAGCCCCCTTCTCTGGCCCAGCAGCTGCAGCCAGTTCAGGCCCAGCAGAGCTCAGGGAAAGGAGGAACACAACATCCTGCAGCAGAGATGCTGGGCCCTACTGAAATAAAACGAGACTGTCTGGTAGCAAGCCAGTTATCAGTACTAGATATCAGTATGTGGAACTGAGTCCTCAGTAAGGCTTTCCCCAGCTCACCTTGGTGGTTAAGAGTGCATCCACATCCTCCCAGGCTCGTAGCTTGGCACGGGCAGCCAGGGCAGTAAGCACATACTGCTTATCAGGAATCTACAAGGCAGAGAGCTGCACTCAGAGCACTAGCACAGCTTAACAGGACAGGGTGGCATGGAGGAGAGTGGCACCTGCCTCCACCTTGTCACAACTCGCAACAGCCAAGCAAGGAGGTGAGACACTGCCTGAGGTCATGGCCACCAAGCAGGAGGTGGGGTTTACAGGTGATGTTGCAGCTAGTTGGCCCCCATTCAGTGTACCTTTCTGAGCATCTGCAATGGCCCTACTCAAGAAGAATGCAGTGCTCCCCACCTTGCCCCAGTGCAGAGACCTTCAAACTCCTACCTTGTTCCCTTGCTAAATACAGTTTTGGCTGCTCACATTTTCAGCTGTGCTACTGTACCAGCTGGAAGCTCACATACCTTAAATGTCTTCTTCAGATTGGTTGGGCTGCTGAACATTCCCTAGAGAGAGCAAACAGTAATTGCAAACCAAGCAGAGGACAGGTTCATACACCTTCAATTATACATGACGAATGTTCCTGTTATTGAAGTCTTCAAGCTTCTTGCTCACGACAGCAACAAAGCAGGGAAGAACTGACAGAAGAGAGCAGTTAACCCACCCCATTAGCTCTCTGAGGCTGGTGCACTTCCAGCACTTCAGAGACCAGTAGCCTTATGTGACTGAGAGCTAATTCTGTCCACTTAGAAGCTGCAGCAAAAGATAGCTATTTCTTTTAGGAGGCTGAGGCTCTGACAGGCCACTCCAGGCTGAATGTCCTGTCTTAGAGAAGAAATCTCCAAACTGGCCCTGGAAGGCCGAGGGGAGCTAAATTCCTCTCAGTCTCTCTTACAGATGAAATACGACCTCCCTCCTTTTCCTTCCATAACAAGCACAGTTTAACCACTCCACATACTAAGGGCTACTGGGATGATATATAACCCTTGCTTTTTACATTATCCTCACCTCAGCCTCTGTGTAGTGGTAAAAACAGGAATAGAAGAGAGTGGTCACAAGTGGCATGTTGAGAATTGAGGCCTTGCGAGGGTATTTCCGAAATATCTCTGACTGCCCACCCATCTCCAAGTGTCGATCATTGGTCTGAGGAAACAAAAGGACAGAGGGTGAACGTGAGTCAGGGGAGCTGCCCGACCTGGTCACTGAGTATAGACCTGAGTAGAGTACTGTGATAGCACAGTACCAGCGAGCCCTCAAGTCTGAGGTCTGGTATTTCACACGTGGACCTGTAACAGCAGCTTGGTTAGCAATTACACTACACTAGCCAAACAGGCTGTTTAGATCCAGTGTCGTATGAGTTTGGGACCAATAGAGATCTCATAGTTAGTTAGCCACCTTCTGACTAGCGAAATAAAGGTTTCATACCTCAATGATGATCTGTCTCTCCAGCAGGGTATAATGGTCTTGGATGTGGGAGATATCTTCAGCTGAAAATGGCAGCCTGGCCATACATGCAGGAAGAAAACACTGTCAGCAGCTCTCAGCTTAGTATACCTGGAAAGATGTTCTTCTCTGCTGACTGTTCTCTCTGCATACAGGGATGTTGGGAACACTTCCTACTCTTCCCAGCCTTACAGTCTCAAGCTTCTGCCCCATCAACTCTGCACGTGCTGCCCTCTCTGACTGGCTTCTACTAGACAGGCTACAGAAAAAGAAAAATTACGTGGCATCCCTAGAACCACCTAAAGCTGATGTTACCAATTTCCTTAAGTGCTCAGGCACCCAAGCTTTCACACTTCACACCCTCCAGAATGTCTCTGAAGCACTTCTGGCACCAAGTAAGCAGCAAAAGATGCTAATTCTTCCTCTCTGTTATGTCCACAATACAACACTGCCACTGAGGTAAAACCAGTATCAGCTCTGGAAATATGTAATGCAGTGCCACGACAGAGGTCTAATTTTCTTTATTATCAGTTTTTGTGAAGCACCCACTTACGTTCTCTCACACTTTTTTCTTACCCAATGCAGCCTTTCAGAAATTCCCTCTTCTTTTCTACATCCTGGATGTTCAAATGCTCCCGATACTGTGAGAGCTGGAGAGAGCGAAAAGAAGCAATCTGTTCTCATGGATTTGGGACATTCAGAACCTCAGGGGGCAAAACAGGAATGCAGAGCTCTTATCCAAACAACCAGATATCCCGCAGCCAGCCTCTCCCTCCCTCTCTCATGCTCTGCATTCCTTTGCCAAGGATAGGGAGCTTCTGCTCCAGGGAATACTCACAGCAACTTCCTCAGTCCTGTCTAGGAACCTGCAAAACAGAACAGGCAAGCATTAACTTGGAGGCAGGTACTTAGCAGGGTGCTCAGCCCTGCCACACAGCTGGGCAAACCCTCACCTGAGCAGATCCAGAAGCAGCTTCTGCTCACCCGTTTCTTTGAGGAAATGGATGAGATGACACAAGGCCACCTGCCGCACCTCCAGCTCTCGAAACAAGATCTCTGCAGGAGAGAGGAGTACACACACAGGGGTAAACAAAGTTAGCATGACCAAGACTGAAGGGGCTAAGCATAGTGCATGGAGCTGCAAGTCTTTAGTAGGATTCAGCAGTATTAACCCAGCTCAAAGCCTGAAGGCTACAGCACAGGAGAGGACTGCTCACTGGGCTGCCAGGTGGATTCACAGCAGTGCTACCCTTCAGAATCATTTCCATTTATTCTATCACCGCCACCACCAACCAGTGCTCAAAGCTCCTCCCTGGGACTCCCAGGCATCACCGACCCCCTCCACATCACACTCTCCACAGAAATATTTCATGCTGAGCAAAGCAGCGCTACTTCAGCCGCTGTCACTGTGACTTTCACCCAGTACAAAAAACGTCCCCTTCACCCTTAATTGAAGCACACTACAGAAACCCTGGCCCCAGTCACACTTACCTCTCCTTAGCGTCCGTTTCAGGAATATCAGGACCTGTGAGCACAGAGGGGCAGCTCTCAGCTGAACATAACAGTCTTCACCAGAATTAAGACAGACAACACAGCCAAGCTTAGCCAAGGCCTGGGGAATCTTATGCAAAGGGTCTCTGAAGGCACAGCTCTTACAGCACTCAGGTGAATTCTGCTGCCTGCAGACACAGCTTAGCTAAGTGAGACTGAGATTTACAAAGAAAAACCTTCCCCTGAATGAACCAAGGGCTTAAAAGACCTGGATCAGGAACTGGAGAGGTATCTCAAATCTGTGCCGTGATAAGCGAATTAAACCTTGGCCCTCAAGAAACTGCTGCAAAGAGCAATTTCTGGCTGACCACTGTTAGTGCTTGACATAAATTCTGCACACTGGCAGGAAAGTCAGCAGCAATATGGAACTTCTCAGCCATAAGCTTCGGCAATTTTCAGTAACTTCTTGTTTTGAACTGAAGAACAACCCCAACCTTGCAGGATTAAATTGCCAAGCGACTGTATTCACACAAGCACCCTCTGTGGGTCACTCAGGAAGTTCCAGCCCTATATGGACCCAGCAGGACTCACAGCTGTAATGACATTTCCATCATGTCCCGCCACAGCTTCATCCAAGAGCACCAGCTTGTCCTGCAGGGAGCGAAACCTCTCTAGAGAACAGACCTGGAGATAAAAAGAGGTTTAAGTAAGGATACAAGACACCGGTAATAGGTTGGGAGCATTCACACACCCTAGCAAGCAGATGGAAGAGTCCTTACCTTGCCTCTCTGCATTCGCCGGACTGTATCTCTGGGGCTCCAGTCATTGCTGTAATCCTGCCATAAGAGAAACAAAGAGCTCAAGAGGCCAGTTCAGAACAGCATTTCCCAACCTAGTTGCAATTTGTGCTGGATTAGTGATGGCCTAAGGTGGCATTTCTCAGAACTCTCATTCGGACGCTCCAGAAGGACGGTTAACAGCATGTGTCCTCAGCCTCCTGGTGCAGATGCTGGGCGTTCAGAGTCTATATGCTGGCTGGGGAGAAAGAGGCTCAGAGGATAACATAAAATCTTTCTATTGCTTTGATACAGGCCATCACTGCATCCTCTACAAGAACTGCATTTCAATCGTTTCCACAGAGACAGCTGGGCAAGAAGGAATAACTAATATCCCCTGACAAAATTCCTGATTTTGCGGAAGAAACAGAAAACACCTACATTACCACGAGGCCGACTCTACATTTTGCAGCTCCCTTTCCTAATCCCTGCATTGCCCTCTGCTGTCTGAAACAGCAATCAATCACTTTTTACAAAACCCTCAGAGTACAAAGCGCTGACATGCAGGACTCACCTTGTATTCGGCTTTTGGTCTGCGCAGTTCTGGGGCATAGTTCTTAACTCCCATGTCTGAGAAGGCTGTAAAAAAAAAAAAAAAAAGACAAAACGGAGTAGCACATCAAAATCTTGACTCACACCCACTTCCAAAACTGCCCTTTTCTTGGCATCTGTGGTAGATGCAAACTCAAACAGCAAGTGGCAGCATAAAGTTGCTCAAAACCCAATGGTTATCAGCACATAATCAGATTCCCTCGAATGATCATGCCAACACTTTGGCTGGTTTCCTGAACAACTCGCAGACAACTGATTTCTGCAATGCTAGGAAAATGACACTGCACTTTTTTGGAGATGCTTTGGTTTATGTAAACTTGTACTCTCTCTAAATGAGATGGATTCAAAACTTACCATCTGAAAGGGATGATAAACTTGGAAGTCTGTTTCGTCCTGCAATCAAAACAAAAGCCGTGAAAATTCTCTTCACTGGCAACATCTCTTGCAGAGGGAACACAGGTTCAGACTGCAACCTGGTGAGCTGTCACTATGCGAGCCATCCTTATGAAGTTATCTGTGCTACGGGCATAGCTGGGGCACATCTGCTTTGCAGTCTGAGTCTTTGAAATAGTCTGCGGCATCACAAAGCATACTGCATCCTAACTCTATCTGCCCCCTCACTGCCATGGCTAACAGAGGTTAGAGAGCCTAATTTGCTCTTCTACCTGCATAGCAGAGGCTCCAGCATGCAGTACTGCTTAGTCCACTGCAACACTGACAGTTTCATTCACTAGGGCTGCAATTTTGATGCCTTCAATTATCACAGCCTTATCAGATACGTCAGTAGAAAAACCACCAGAAAGTGACAAACTAAAAGCTGTCATGTTGTCCTGTGAAGTAACAAAGCTGAACTCTTGCAAGCTGTTTAATTGCCCAGTGACCTGCTGCACAATCCCCAGCCAGCAGCTACACTACCACTGCTGCTACCTGGTGTCCGTAGAAGCAATCAATAGCAGCTAGCTGGGCTCCAAATAAAGGACAATCAAACTGGCTGTCTTCTCTGCAGTGCTGAGGGTCAAATGAGGCCTACACGGATCAAAGAAGCCCTTTTGTAGCCTGTTCTTTCCCACTGTGAAAATAGATTGCACTAATGCGTTGTGCTCTACCTTCCTGTTCTTGTTAAGCTTGGTTCCACAAAATCCTCAAAGCTGTGTCCCCTAATGGAAGAGCTGGCTGCCTCTGCACAACGCAGGCACAGTCACCACCTTCTGATCAATGACAGAGAAAAATAATTAGAGCTTCCCTGTTTTGTAACACACTGAAATGATTTACAGGTAACGCAATTTCTCCTTGATACTCCTGAGGGAAAAACCCGTATGTGGAACCTCACCTTTGAACAGGCTGCTCAGGGAGTAGGAGGAAACCTGCTTGGGAAGAGCATAGGAGGAAGAGCCCTTCTGTAGGCTGGTGTCTCGGCCCTCCAGGGAGCTGCTGCTGGAGGCTGTCTCTTTGATAGACCAGGAGATGCCTACGCACAGACAGAGGTCATTTAGAACACAGAATGAAAATAACGCTCTGTAAATAAAGATGTTGTGGCAGGGCAGGAATATTACCAAGCATGTCCTGGACAGCTCTGCGCTAGCATATCAGCAAAACCAGACCCCCAGCACAGAATTTCAATCTCATGTCATACTGCTTGTTACACAGTTGTCTACTGCCCCCCAGAAATGGTTGCGCTCAGCAGTGCTGGACAGCTCATTATGGCCTATACTGGGGATTAAAACAAAGAAAAAAAAAGAAAAGTACACCCCACTGAACATTTGTGTGTCACTGTATGGGGGTAAAGCACGACCCAAAGGAACAAAGCAAGACAAAGAATCTCTGTCTTGAATTACAGAAGCATTAGAGCACACCTTCCTGGGCACTGCAAAGCTATGGTAATGTTCCTCCCTGCACAGACAAAACAGCTGTCAACGCACACATACTGCTGACACAGTGCATTTGTCTCCTTCCTGCTTGTTTGAGACGCAGCCGTCTCCTCTTTTTATGTGGCTGCACAACACCCAAGTCTGGGGACGTGGTGGTACAACAAAACATCTGATATGTTCATATGGGAAAAGGAAAGGTCAGAACTGGTAGGAGGAGCTGCAGCACGGCAGAGGAACAGGCTCCTTGAAGGCCCTGTGGGTGACCCATGTTTTAAGACCTCACTCTCTGAGAGGTGCTCACTGGCTGCCATTGTCTGTGGATCATGAACTCCAAAATCCAGCAGACTGCATTGGGCACAGCTTGTGAGCTCGCATCTGTCACCCCTAGGAACACACAACACTCTTTCAGACTCTAACCACAGGAGACAGCTTATCACACGCGCTCAACCGTGGAACGCCTCCTTAAAGTGCTGCAGGGAATAGGAAAATGTTAAATAGTGACATTACACACAGGGATGTGAAAGAGAATCCTACAGATGAGCAGAGCACACTGAAGCTCTGTCTTTGCATCTGAAATATCTGCTTTAAGCTCAGACACATGCTGGGGAAAGCAAAATGAATTTTATCCACCCATCTGCACTCCATCCCTTTATTATTTGGGCCTCAGCAGACCCACGTGGGGACACCACGAGTGACACGTGGGGGGCTCGTGAAAACCCCGCCGGCCAGCCCCGTGGCCAGCCCGCAGCACCCCGCACTTACTTCCCACGGGCTCCCCGCTCCAGCTGACCTTCTCCAGGTCATCATCGTCATCGTCCACGATGTCCCGAAGGCTGTTCACCGCCCGCTTGGATTCCTTCAGCTGCGGGAAGAAGACGGTTTGCGCACAACGCCGACGCGAGGCCCGAGCCCGACAGGCTCGGGGCGGGGGGAGGGTCAGGCTCCCACCTGGGACAGCTCGTCATCCTCATCGTCGAAGGTGAAGGCCCGGAACTTGGAGCTGTGCCAGTACTCCTCCTCGTCCGCCCGCGCCCTGCTCATCTGCAACGGCACCACGCGGCCCTCAGCCGCCTCTCACCTCCCCTCGCTCCTCTCCCTTCCCCGGGCAGCGGCGGAAGGGCGGCCGCCGCGCGGGGCACTCCGGGACGCGCTCTTCCTTCCGCCCGGCCCCCTCAGGACTACAGCTCCCGGCGTGCCCCGCGCCGCACCGGGCTGCGCGCCGCACCGCGAGACCCGGCGTGCGCTGCGCGGCGGCGCGGGGTCGGGCCGGCTGCTGGGGGGCTGCGGGGCGGCGGCGGGGCTCGGGGCGGCTCCGGGAGGAGCGGTGCAGGGCCGGAGCGCCCGGCGGAACGGAGAAACTAGGGCGGGGACGGGGAGGGGGGGTGGGGGAGGAGCCGGAAGCACCGTGCCGGTGCCGGAAGCCGGGAGGTGGCGCGGGGCCGGCGGTTCTAGCAGTTTCCACGGGCGGTCGGAGCGGCGGCGGCGGCGGTTCCCGATGGCCAAGTGGGGGGAGGGCGACCCGCGCTGGATCGTGGAGCAGCGGGCGGACGCCACCAACGTTAACAACTGGCACTGGTGAGCGGCGGCACCGGGAGGGACGCGGAGGTGGGGGGAGGGAGGGAGGGAGGGGGTGCCCGCGGCACGGGGCGTCACGTCGGCCGCTGTTCTCTTAGGACGGAGCGGGATGCGTCCAACTGGTCCACCGAGCGGCTGAAGGCGCTCCTGCTGCCCGTCAGGGTGGAGGGCGACGAGGGGGCCTGCGAGGTGACCGAAGTGAGCAAGCTGGACGGGGAGGCCTCCATCAACAACCGCAAGGGGAAGCTTATCTTCTTCTACGAGTGGGCCATCAAGCTGGCCTGGACGGGTGAGTGGCGGCAGCTGCTCAAGCGTGAAGCGATGATAAGTTACAAAGTGCTGCGCCGTGGTAGGAGACTGTGTGTAGAACGGCTGGAATGAGAGCCTTTAGTCTGAACAAAACCGTTATCGTTGCAGGCACCTCGACCACGGGAGTGAAATACAAAGGTTACGTGGAGATTCCTAATCTCTCAGATGAGAATGATGTTGATGAAGTGGAGGTGAGCCTAGCTGCAGGCCGGTCCTGCTGGGTGCCCCTCTGGTTTAGGGGGAATTCACAGAGCAGGAGTATCTTTTCCACAGTAGCTTTGAATTTTAGAGGCTGCTAAAGGTGTATTGCATCTTTATATGATGAATGTTAGTCTCCCAGATATACATTATCCATAGGATATGAAACTTTTTAGGTACGTATGCATGTCAACATAGGCTGACAGCAAGTGAAGCACAAAGCTGTGCTGCTGCTTGTGAGAGTTTAGCTAACGTCCCTCTGTGATGTCGAATCAAGCATTGAAAAGACTGTGCAGGCACTGGTTTGTTAACTAGCACCGATCCTTCTTGTTTAGATCCTTGTCAGCCTTGCTAAAGATGAGCCTGACACTGACTTGAAGACCCTGATGAAGCAAGAGGGTGCAAAAAAAATCAGAGATGCAATAAAAACTTACATCAGCACTCTCAAAACAGGTATGTGAGAAGAAGAGGTGTTGTAAGACCTGTGCAGATTTGTGTTGAATGTGAAGAGAGGAAGGAATGCCAGTTCCTCACCACATCTCCACAGGAAGGTGGTCTGTGCAACACCAGTTATCTGTCTCTTTTGGAAGTGTTTTGCAGTTGGCAAGAACTGCTGCTATCTCTGGGCACTGTAGCACAGCCCAGAAATACTGTCTTCAGTGGTAATCCAAAAGTTAACAGTGTTTTATGACTGTCTTTTTGTGTACTGAAGCTCAGCAATAAAGGAAAATGAAACCAGTAAGATACGTTTGCTACCACACTGATGTAGGACATCTCCTACTATGTGTAGCACAATTTGGCCTTCATCTTGCTGTCTTCCTTTGAAGAGGACCTTTTCTCTTTTGCCACGCTGCTGAAGGCAGCTAGTGCTGTTAGGGTTTGAGAACTACTGACAACTTGAAATTGCTCTGCAGATTTTGCTGGTGTCAATGAGTGAGCTGTCTCAGCAGCTGGACCAGAGTGGGTTTTTTAGAATATAAACTGATTCCAGCAGTGTGCTTTGTCTGAGTTCACTTGTGCTCTCTAGTGTGAGGTGGAAACGTTCAAGTTCCTTTTATATCTCATTTACTGTATTAGGCCACCGATATTTGTTTCTCAAGTTCTGTTGGTTGCTGTTCTTCTTGGCTCACGTTTCTGTATCCTTGGGTGTTAAGTACAGTCACCCAGAAGAAGATGAGAATGCTGTTAGGAAAGATTCATATGATCTTGTGGGCCGGAATAAAGATGAGTTGGTGGGAAATAAGTACTGCAGCATGCAAGGTTATGCAGTTTTTAATAAAGTTCTGATATATGATGGAATTTTGCCAGTGTGAACAGATGAAGAGGAAGGAGTGAGCCAACTGTTCTATAATTGGTAGAGGCAGAAGTGCCAGAGCTGTATAAAAAGCAAACGTGATGACAAAAGAGGCTCGAAACTTCTAGTGGAGCTACGGAAGTACTGCTGGACAGGGCACTGGTTGGACCTCCCCTGGGCTCCTGGGTTTATTACCTTATTGCTTAGAAAGATAAATTGAAGATGGAGTTGGAAGTAATTTGATTCTGTACTATAATGATCTGAGAAGGAGACAAGCAGTCTGGTCTGTAAAGGAATGGAAAAGTATGATTTATCTAGATCAAAATAAAAGTATTTGAAATCTGGTTGCTATCTGTATTGGAGAGAGAGGGGAAAAAAAGCAGTGTGAGTGCAAGGCAAACCTTGATATGAAAGTAATGTGCAAGATGGTGTATGTTTGGGCTAGGAAGGGATGGAAGCTCCTAACTTAATATAGGCAGGTTTTGTTTTAACCTTTGGTAGGGAGTAGTGGGTGTAGCATAAGACCTGTTTTCTTATTTATTTTTATTTCTTTTAACTGGTTTCAAGATGTGGGTGCTAGCAAAAGCAGGGCAGAAACCAGGAAGGCCTTTCCAGTTGTGTATTTCAAAGAGCAGATAAAAGGTTTGCTTCATCTCTTATTAGTTTCATCAGCACGTTTTTGTCTTTCCAGAATTCACCCAGGGCATGATATTGCCCACAGTGAACGGTGAACATACGGAAACAACGCCTCAGGTGGCACATAAAGCGAAAGACAGCAAGGTAAATAAAACTGCCAGTGTGCATTGGGACTCTGACAAAGAGCACAGTGTGTTAGATACTGGGGCTATAAGAGCAGCTTCTCCTGCTCGTATGTTATATACTCACTAACTAGCAGTCTGTGGTGCAGGCCTTTTGCCATTAGCAGTGTGTGTTATTTCTATATTCTGCTTTTCGTACTGAAATAAAGTATTATATCTTTTCCTAAGGCCTTTGTTTTTTTCTTGGATACGCGACTGCTTGTTGAGGTTTTGAAGGAAAAAAAAATGATGGGTGTGTTCCAGTGTTGTTTGTTGTTTTGCTAGGCGGCTGCGAGCAGCGGTACTGCCACAGCACAGTCCAAGTCCATAGGAGTGAAGATCCCTACGTGTAAGATCAGCTTGAAGGACACGTTCTTAACATCTCCTGAGGAGCTCTACCGAGTATTCGTTACTCAAGAGGTAACTCCAGGCTCCTTCTGAGAACTGTTGTGTGCTGCACATAGGAGGTTGTTCCTGAGAAGCTTTTTGAGGCATTCTGTTGGACTCTCATAGTCCATGAGAATGGGATAAGAAAGCTGGTCTGCAGAACAGGTGCTTAAAGCTCGCGTGTGCGTTTCTTCACACAGTTGACAAGAGTGGATTAATGCCATCCAGAAGCCAGTTCCAGACTGCTGTCAGCAGCTATCTGTAGGTGTATCCCTTACTGCATGTGATCAGATTTGATTGGGATTCCCATTTGTGTGCTTTTTGCTATTTTTTTGTTTAAATTCTAAGTTCAGGTATTATCAAAGCCTAATTATGGAATAGATTCCTCTCCCTTACATACTGTTGTGTGAAATACATAGTCGTTTTTTACGGTTATTTAAAATCTTAGTTTTCAGTTCCCCCTACTTATAAAACTAAAGGTTTGTTTAAAGAACTCGACAGTTAATCAAATTGTGGGTTAGAGAACAAGGCATAGAACGCTCAGTGAAAGCCAGGGGTTCTTCTCCCTTGGTAAGCAAAATGCTGCTGTGTCAGCTGTAGCCTTGCTTTTCTGGCCAGGGCGGTGTTTTCATCTTTTCTTGGTGAAGAACTTATTCTTACCTCTTCTTCCAGAAGTTTCATAGCTGGATGGGAGGTATTAGCCAACAATTTTGCAAGCAGATAACATCAAGTAATCTAGATCTCTTCCTAAATTCTTTTCAGATGGTCCAAGCTTTCACCCACGCACACGCAGCCCTGGAGGCTGATAAAGGAGGCAAGTTTCAGTTGCTGGATGGCAGTGTCACAGGAGAGTTTGTTGACCTCGTAAGTACTTACTAATGCAGCTGTGTCTTGTTTTGGGGCAGCCTCTTGTTTTTGAAAAAGCAATTTTGCAATAGTCTTTCAATTTGCTAATCACAAATCTGTTAGCCGGTGGTTTCCTGTAATTGCTGTGGCTACTGAAGGGCTCCTCAGAGGATGAGTCTGTAGGTGGGAGTTAGGTCTGGGGAGAAAATCTGTCGTCTAGTCCTGCATCTGCCCTGTGTTTGTGTGATTTTAATTATTTATTGAGGGTGGGAGAGGTGTTAATTGTATTAACTGACCCTTTCCCTCTTTAGCTCTTCTGTCACTTTATTCTTCTGCTTCAGCCTTCCTGTACAATGGGTGGAAAGAAAAGGCCACTTAGAATCAGGCTGCGGCGTTCTCAGGGCACTCTTTTAAAGGCTTCAGATCAAGCACAGTTATAGTTGTTTCCAATTAGACTGCAGAATTTGTGAAAAAAATATTTATTCTCAATCCCTTTCTCTTTGTTTTTAAGGTCCCTGAGAAGCAACTTGTTATGAAATGGAGATTTAAGTCTTGGCCAGCTGGTAAGGAGTCCAGATTGGACTGTGGTATTACAGTTGTAGCCTGTGTTAGAAGAATTTGAGCCCTGCTTGCCACACTTCACTCTGGGGGTTGACCAGGGTGTCTTAGCCGGGTTCTTATCCTACACAGTTAAGTTGTAGTCATGAGCTACTACCAAAGCAGCAGCTGGGGATTAGGAGCGATGAAGTAGGAGCTTCAGCTCGCTTGGCTGTGGCTGCAACTGCTTTCAACCCCATGAAAATGGAGCTCTCTCCAGCCTTCCTTTGAAAGGAAGGCCTGCAGCTGTCATAAATAGATCCTTCTTGGAAGGATCCTGATAAGTCTTTTAAAGTGTGAGAAAAGGAGCAGAGCAGCTCCTCGGGACATCATATACTGTACTGCACCCTGCTGACAGGTTTGTTTTGTTTCCTCTAGGGCATTTTGCAACAATTACCTTGAATTTCACTGACAAAGGTGGTGAGACAGAGGTGTGCTTGGAAGGCAAGGGAATTCCTGCCAGTGAGGAAGAGAGAACGAAGCAAGGCTGGCAGCGCTACTACTTTGAGGGCATTAAACAGACATTTGGCTATGGTGCCCGCTTGTTTTAATAATGGTTGTTGGGAAGACGCTGCCTGAAGACTCTGCCACGTGGACTGATCAGTTTCTCACCTCTCCCTTTCTAATCTTGGCCTTGCTGCTGGGTAGAGTGGGATGACAGGTGATGAGGAAAGCCATTGAGCAGCACCACTTTCAGTCCCTCACTGCTTCATGCATGTCTCGTGCTGCAGGGGATTCTCTTACATGTACATACTTCTATTGCTAAATAAACCTAACTTAAAAAACACCGCGTACTTGTGTCCTCAGATGGGCTTAAGTTCAAAGGTTTAGTGGCCAGACTGAGGGAGGGATCTGTCTGGAAATACACTGATCAATGAGGGTTGTTGATCCCAACATGATTTACTTCTCATTTCTGAATGAGTGGAGGGCATGAGCTTGGTGCAGTTTTTAGTTCGAGCAGCTGCTTGTTTTCACTCTGCTTTTGATCTGCTAATAAATGTTTCAAACCCTTGCCATTTTTGAAGGGATCTAAGATCTCGTTAAAGCCATGCCTCTCCTCCCTTGCATATCCTTCTCTTTACACAGTCCTTTCATGCACTTAGACCAGCACTATGGGAATGCCAATCATTTAGTCACCCAGTGTCCAAGAAAATAAGCAGACCGCTGCTGGGGAAAATCCCACCTATGAGATGGTTCCAGCAGGGTTCAGCTACCTCCAAGAGCTTCAGGCCAAAACAAACTGTAGGCTGTCAGTGGGGGTGGGATTTATTCCCCTAAAATAAACAAGGTACAATTCTTCTGGCTGACCCCACTTCAGCTGTTGCTTCTGTGGGGGTGGAAGAAAAAAACACTGGCTTGGTCTCTTCTGCTGGTACAGTTTGTTCTCAGAGGTGTCTTCTTAAAGCATGTATTCAGGTCTCAGAAGGGGAGAGATGAATTCTGCTTGCAAGTGTCAATGCTTAATCAGTAGGTTGACTTTTTCTTGCACTATTCTGGAGTGGTTATGGTATAGTACTTAACATCAAGAGCACGATAGGAACCTGAATTCTGTATGAGTGAATAGGAAGTCATAGGAAGGGCCAGCCACTTGTACATAGGGTAAGACTGTGGGCTGTGTCCATGTTCCTTCAGTGCACCCTTCGAGGCCATCTGGCTGAGAAAGGTGATGGAGGTATTTTCGCAGGATTCTTGTGCGTGGGTGAGCTATTGTAAGCGTCTTGCAGGCTGCAGGAGGCTGACATAGTATACGTGCACTGATGTTACTGCATAGCACGTGTCTGCATTTAGACAATCCTGGGCTGAAACATGGGAAATGTGAAACATTGGGACTAGTGAGTCTGCTCACAGAGAAGTTGAGAGCTTTGAAAAGAGAAGAGTTTATTTGAAAATGTAGAAGATGAGCTCATTCTAAGTTAATTTGAACCAAACCTGATGCCTGAACTGTGCTGTACCGGCTGCTGACCACGCTGTGGCAGCAGTGCTGCTGGCTGCGGGGCCTCGCTGCCACCGCTGAGTGAGGGCAGCAGAAAGCCGCAGAAGGCAGGATGAGTTGATCACCTGCTGCTGGAAAACTAGGAAGTGGGACAGGAAGGCAGCTGAAGTGGAATTTTAATTGCCTTCCTTTCATCACAAACAGGGTTTACTTTGGGCATCCTGCTGCTACTCTTAACAGGACACACTTTGGCCTCAGCCAGCGGCCCGTGAGCATGGGCTTTGAGGCTCTGGGTTTTGCTCAAAGGCTGTCACAGAGGACTCATCCTCCAGCAGAACGGATGGCTGCAAATTATGCCGGTGCTGCCCCGGCTGGATCCACGCCCCTCGGTCTGGCAACCCCCACAGGACAGGTAGCCAGGCTGGGGCTGCACTTCTCATCACAGTGCGTGAAATTCAACCACCTCTGAAGGAAAGTTTGTGCTAAAACACCAGGCTATGAGCTAGCACTCAGGCCGAGGGACAGGAGGTATCAGGGTACGCTCACTGTAATGGGGCACAGCAGTGGCAATGCCTTACAGTACTGTCGCTGAGCCTCGCTTTATTTTACTACTTGCTGGTGAAAGTCTGCCTGTTCTCAGCAAAGCATTCACCTATCCGTCTAAAAGAGACATCTGGTGCAGCCATACAGATGCTAATGAGGTGCCCTAGACCTTTGCTTTGAAGCATTAGGAGATGCGGACACAGTCTGCAGACACTCCACTATTTGGGGCAGGAAGGGAGAGGTATGTAAGATGAGAAGGAAAAGTGAGTTCATATTCCTATGCCAAGAGGATCTTCAAGAATCTAAAATGACACAAGCTAAGAGGGAAAGTCTTGTGAATGAAAATAATAATAATAAAACAACTGGAAATCATAACTAAGCCGTGAATTTTTCACAGCAATTAGAGGTCTGAGATAGATACGAAATGGCCGTGTAGCTGTGAGGCAATGGAGATGAGTAAGGAGTATCCATCAAATGGATGAACATGGGGTCCCAACTGATAAGACTTTGGTCTCTGAAGATATTCAGTGAATTCTGGAATGTCTTGAAGCTGATGCTAGCGTGCCACTAACAGTTTACATGGATTCAGAACAAGAGTGGATGGATTTATGGAAGAAAAATAATGGCCAAAGGTTATTAAACAAAACATCCATCACATCTATCCTGAGAAGTCTCCTGGCCACCAGCTGCTGGCTGCAGAGAACGTATCTCAGGGAAGCAGCAACACTCCTGCCCTTCTCTTTGCACTTTCTTTCCAGTTGCTGGCTGTTGGCTACCACCAGAGGCTGGATGCTGGTTTTGGCAGATCTATGTTGTTGCTAGCAAGAGCCAAATGGACCAGGAAAGGCCTAGTAGAACCCTAATGACCCCAGTATGTTTCACTACTGAAGAATATAACCACCAGTGCTATGAAGTCCTTACAAGACAAGTTTAGAGTTGAAAATGTTCTTGACTAAATCAAAAAGTGATTCAGGAGAAAACAAACATGTACTTGACCTTATTGAATTGCAAAGCTTTGCACTGGGCTACTCCAGTAGGAGCAACCAATAACATGCATACAGGGGGAAATGACAGGCTTGGAGCATGTCTGTGAAAGACATTTAAGCTGAGTGGTTTATGATAAATTCTCAAATGAGAACAAATAACGACAGAAGAGAACAAAAGCTGCCTGAGCAGACCACTGCCTGTAGGCTCTGTGAAGAAATCTTTCTGCAGAGCATTAAGACAGCTCCAGTTCCATAGCTTTGTTCTGAGCCTGCTCACATCAAGCAAGACATGGCTTACGTGGAGAAGGTCCAGCGGTGGGCAACAAGAATGAGTGCAGCTTCTGAGGAAAACCTGGCAGACAGCATTTGTTTAGTCTGGAGATGAGAAGACAGAGGAGCAAGGCAGGAGAAGAGGGATTGCAATGATAAAAGTTTGCAAATATGTGAGAGGTAGGAGCAAATAAGGAAATAACGTGTTCTTTGTGACCACTGCAGATAAGATGCACCAGGCTTAAAGCAGGAAGGATTTAGGTTGGCTGCTAGGAAAATGTGACTCCCAGCAAGAACAGTAAAGCTGAGGATTACAGCGGCCTTTCCATCTTGGGAGAACTTTAAGACCAGGGACGAGAGGGACCCATTAGTGAAGGATGATTACTCATGTCCCCACAGTGGGGCTATGTAATTTTGGGAGGCCCCACATAAATCCATTATCTGTGGTCCACCAGTCAGGTGCAAAGGACATGACGTCTGGGGAAGGCCTTTCTCAAGGCACCTCAGAGTGTGGTGATCCCACCAAGTGCTGCTCAACTCCCAAAGCCAGTGCCTGCAGGACAGCCTGGCAGGGCCTGATGGTGCAGGGTGTGCTGGTGGGGATCAGACCCCCTGGGGGACCCTGTGTGGGGACCTGGCAACACAGGGCTGTGGTCCATACTGCCAGGCCCCATGCAGGGTGAGGAGAATAGCTGACATACCTTCAGGGATCTGGAACAAAGCAGGGGCCAGGCCCCGTCAGCTGGGCTCATCTCTGGCATTTCTGAGGAGCAGCTGGCTGCTGCCTGGCAGGGGAAAGAGGACGAGAAATTCCTTTCCCAATTGTGAACGTGGGGGCCCATCCTCCATGGCATGGTGTCGCTACAGGAGGTCCCTTTGCAGGCTAGAATGCTTGATTCCTGCCTGGAAGGGTATTTTTTCCATCTCTGGAGGCTCAGGTTTAAGACAAGGCCCAAAGACTGTCATCACAACTACACTTTGCTGTGTTCCAGGCTAGGGCCAGACCCTGTGCTCTGGGCTGCTCCACTCAGCTGCATGTTGGGTGCCAGGGAAGTATTGCATCTGAGCCACACACTAGGCTGCAAAACCATGTTGGGACAACTCACCAGGTTGAGAAGTGGTGTGTGTAAAGCAGCGGGCAAAAACACAGCTTGAACCTGCTGCAGACTGTGGCCTCAGGTGGCATCTCCAGTTCTGGCACTTCCTTTCCTCACATGCAAAGCTAGGGCAGTAATTCTTCCTGTTTCACATCCTTTTCCTGTGTGATTTCTGTAGGACAGAGTTTTGGAGCAGAGCTCAGCATCCAGCATCACAGGAAACCTTGTCTGACAGATAAATGCATGTTGTACACAGCAGTAACTTCTGACTGCCACTGCTGAGGAAGAGTGACTTTGTGCTGCTTCTCCTGTAGAGCCAAGCTGAGGAGATGCTCGGTTCTTCTCATCTGCTCTCATGCAGAATACCCGTTATAAGGGGGTGCTCCTGTAAGGTCTGAGTGTGGAATAAAACCTGGCATTAGGGCTGAGGCACAGGCAGTGTACCTCTCAGCAGAACCCAGTGAACTTGTAGGAGATTTCCTTCCATCCTTCTGAGCAGAATTTCAATTCTTGTGGCCCTCCCCTGGCATCCCTTTGTCTCCTGTTTCACCTTTCTTTGTTACTGCTGTTAGTTGAAACTCATCAGTATCTTAAAGCTTCTTTGTGCTCGTGCGATGACAGAGAAAGGCTGTGTCCCACCAAGCTTCAGCATCAGCCAGGAGATGGGGAAGGAGAGGTAAGTTAATAGACACACAACAGTGCCAAAAGTGGGGGGACACACAGTGTCTCCCTACAGTCAGTTTGCACCCATTCACATGCACATATACAGCCCTTGTCCACTGACATCACCCACCGATGTTTTACAGCTACCACAGCTGTCACACACAATAAACACTGCACATGAAGGAACCGTGTAACATAACATGCTGGGGATGGACAAAGCTTGGAGAGAACACGAGCCCTGAACCTTCTGCACCGTTACACAGTTCAAGCTGTCAGGACTTGAATCACAATTATGAAAGAAATCCAGTGTCCTGCTTTGCGTCCTTCTACCTTGCCACCTTCTTATTGGAAACGGGGTCAGGAAAATCAGATTCTTTTGAGCATTTGATTAACTGGAAACTGCTGTTCACAACATTCAGAAGCATCTGTGTGCACCTCTGCTATTGAAATGTGCTTGACTCCAGCACATGCATGTGATAAGGAAACAAAGCCACCAGGTTCCTGCAACGCAGCAGTGAAGGGAGCCAACGAACTCAACACTCAGTGCAGCATCGTCCTGTTCATAAAGAACAAAATGTTCTAACAGTGGATGCTTCAGTCCCAACTGAATGACATCAGCAACACACACATACATAAAGTGCTTTATTGCAGCGTCAGAATAAAGAATTCTCTATGAAATCTTGTAGAAATAAATTTCATATATATTATATATTAAAAAAAAAAAAAGAATAAACTTATGGAGTGGAAGGTAAGAGATTCATCACTTAAATAGCAGCGGGATGGACAGAATATTTGATGGCATATACAAATAAAAGTTTGCTTAATGTCTGCTTTTCTTATGGTGCTCTGCAAAGCCTTCCGGTGTGTAAGGTGCTCACGTGAGGGGGGAACACTACTGCTGCATTTCTCCTACCCCAGTTCATGCCTGTATCTTCAAATCCACAGAGGCATCCAGGCAGAATAATCACTTGGCTTTCAATCAGATTATAGTAGGGGCTATAGTAGGATGTTTCTACTTGCCCCTGGGTGGGAACTGCATTTACTGCAGAAATTATAGTTTCTTTCCAGGGAGTTAGACCGGTTGATATTCCCAGTGTAAACATGGGAGGGTGCAATACCTGGGTAACAGTCCTTTTTAGGACTGCTGCCTCGAATCAGATGAGTTATCTAAAATCTCTTTCAAAAAAGACTGCTTGCAGAGGTCCCCCTTCCATGCACAGGTCCAATAGTGCCCATCAGAAACATGAAGTTGTTTGTATTAGTTAAGATGTCTTATGGGAATTAGTCTTCTGAAACAGAAGGCAAAAATCTCAATTCTCCCACAGCTCAGCACTCAGTTTATTTGCTATCAGTAATAATGCCTCCATATCTGTCAGTGAGCCTCCTTCCACACGTCTCAGGGTCCCAAAATGAACCTGCAAGATCACTGTCATCCCCTCAGGACCATCTCCATATGAACTACCTCTTCATAGGAAGGGATCAAACATTCACTTCAGCAATGGAAGATTGTAGTAGTGATGAAAATAAACCACAGTTTGAGTCTCCATCCACACCTGTTGGTTGCATCTTTCTCCTTACTTAATGCCTGCCATCTTAACACTGCCTGCCTTTTGGAAAATGGACTGCATCTGCCTACATGTTGATGGCACCTATAACTGGGGTCTGTGGATCCAAGTGTGAAAAAACAGCTAAATAATTCTGCGATAACTTCACTAAAACTTTTGTTTTACCAGCAATGAAGTTCTATCTACTGATGTCTATGGATGCAGTATTCCACTAATAACTGAGGCAAGAGGATCAAAAGATACTCAGCTTACATAAGATAGATTCTCCGAAGAGCTACCTGATAATGGATCTTCACTTATTCTGGAGAAGGCTCTTGGAATTAGGACAGAGCTAGCACAGGATGGCCAAGTCAAGGCCAGCCAAACCTACACAGACATCTTTTGGTCGTTAGTGGTCTGCAGAAGAACATGGAGTAACCAACTGCCCTAGTTGAAATCTCTAGTTCAGAAATGACTCTATTCTTCTTCCTGTTTGAACTGCTCTTTTATTTCCTCTGGTGCATAAGATTTGCTAAATGAAAGTTGAGAACAGTTTCAGCCTGGTTCAACTACTGAATGTCCGGAGAACAAGGTGCTCAACCTAGATTTCCTGTGGGAAGTTCAGAAGCTCTGGAGTTCCCAAAAACATGAAGGGAGAAACTGCCAAGAACTTGTGTGAAACTAAAAAAAAAAAAAATAAAATAAAACAGGCAAGACCAAAGTGGACATGGAGACTGTCACGATTGACAGACACCATGTATTGACAGTTAGTACTTTTCTTCCTCATTTGGAGCCATGTTTGCTTGCCCAGCGAAGCAGCAAGCCTGGAGAGCAGCAGGGTGTAAGCAGGACATGTTTCTCTGGGCTGCCTCTTGATGAGGGTCGAGGTAAACACCACACAGAGAATGCATTCAGAAGGACAAGAGATGAGCAGCAAACTAGAAAGGGCAACACTGCATGCTCCCAGTGGTGATTTGTCCTCATCACCATGGGGAACTTGGCTCAGAACTTTTTGCTCCTCTTTCAGTAACAGCACCAAGTGGTGGTTTGGCTGCTGTAGGTGGGAAATGTAGGACTTAATGTGCTGGGCCATATTACATTGGCTTCCAAGCACTGAAGCCTGCTGGGGAGACACCAGAGATCCGAGACAGAGCAGGGCTGGTGATGAAACTTGCACAGGTGCAGACAGCTTGCTCTCCCAAGCACTGAGGTAGAGAGGCTGCAATGCAGACCTGTGTAGTTCTCCTGTGAAGAGCTATTTCAAAGGTTCACCTCATTCATGCTCCAGCACTGAGTGCTCCCTTTAGCAGCCAAAACCACAGAGATAATAAGTTGATCTTGCCACAGAAACCCATGCAGCTATTCATCCCCCCACCCCACATGCACTCACTAATCCACAAAACCTTGTTAAGCCTCCACCCTTTCCTTCCCAGTTGTGAATGCAAATAGCCAAGGAGAGGGGCTGCTCCATTCCACATACAGTGCTGGGACAACCCTGTCCCTTCAAGAAGGACAATCCTTGCTTGTAGAAGAGGTCAGCATGTGCCAGGGCAGGCACACCAACAGGATCAGGCAGCTCTGCCTGCAGTCAGGCAGCTCATCACATACAGTTCCCAATGGGAACTGAGGCCACTCCACGCTGCAGATGCTCACTCATAGCTTGCAATACAAGGCCATGGAGGAGACCTTAGAAAAAGTACAAGGGAGCAATCCCTTTTCCCCTGACGCTAGCCCCTGGCTCTCATCCCCTGCACCCTGGCTCTGCACTCTGCACAAAATGGAGCGGTGGTGGGAGACCTGCCCCAGCTGGCACAGCTGGGGTGACACAGTGACAACCTCCTGTACACTCACAAACCTGGTGGGAGTTGAGACACCTCGCTGAGACGATGAGACCCTGCTCCACTTGGCTCCATGAGGAGCCCACCAACAAGGCTGGGGCTCAGCTGTGCTCCCAAGGGAGAGTAGAACGAGGGATGGCTCCAGCCCTCACGGCATGGGTCAGGGCAGGATCTGTCAGAAGCCAGATGCATGGTGGCCCCATGTCTCCTCTCAACATGGCTGTGGCTAGTATTCCTTGGCCTCCTGCAGCTGGGAGAGGTACTCCTCCTCGGCCGGGTTGTCCGCACACCGCTGCCCATTATTGGGTGGTCGCACAGCATGGTAACGGCTCCAGTCGCCCTTGCAGAGGATCCAGGGCAACATGTCCACCTTGTAGTGCAGCTCCGGGGAGAACTCGGTGCTGATGAGGTTGGGAACACCAGCACCCTTCCCCCGGGTGATGAGGCGAGTGTGCTCATCGTAGCAGCAGTGCTGGGCCGCCAGCGTCGTGCTGTCAAGGGAGAGCATGGAGCGCAGGCAGAAGCGTGCGGTTGGCTTGTAGATGTCCAAGCGCTCCTTGGGGCCGCTGGCATCCCGCCAGCGGAAGCTCTTGCCCTGTCGCTCGTCCTGCAGGTTGACGGCACTGTAAACGGCCTCGAGCGGGTAGGAGCAGGGACAGCTGGGCAGGTCCGTCAGCACCTTGCTGAGGTACTTGGTGAGGAAGTCACTCTTGCAGTTCAGCCACTTCTCACAGCTGTCAACATCTAGGAGAGAGGCAGCGAAAGGGTGAGGGCACAAGTACCACTCCTTGCCTTGCCAGCTCCAGCATGACACCCCACAAAACTTGGCAGAGGCCACGAGGCTCCTTGGAGGGGAAGGACACCAGCATCCCAGTATGGCAGAGCTGCAGGAGGGTAGGCTGCAAGCTGGCTTCAACCACTGCAAACCATGGGGTAGGTTCGCTTTCATCGTATCCTACCTGGCTGTGGGAGTCACCGGATGTCCCAGCATTGCTGGCAATACAACTCGGTTGAGCCTGCACATGGCAGTGAAAGGAGCGAGGTTTGGACATCAGACCAGGAAGCCTTTGGGACACCCCCCCCCCACCAACTGCATCTTCCCACAGGGTTTTGTACGAAAGCACCTAGGCCCCGGCATGAGGATGGGGCAGAAGCTGACCTGAGTTGAACAGCTCGGTGGTGTTGTCACTTCTGAAAGGAGTCTCCTCTGTAGGGAAGACTATTTCTCCCTCTGCTCCTTGAGAAGGGGGAAAAAAAAAAAGCAAAGAATCACAGAATGGCTTAGGTTGGAGGGGACCTTAAAGATCATCTAGTTCCAACCTCCTGCTGTGGTCAGGGTTGCCATCCGCTAGATCAGGCTGCCCAACCTCACCTTTAATGCCTCCAGAGATGGGTTGAACTTCCAGAAAAGGAAGACAGGTTTTTTTCCCTCCCAAAGGGCACCTCTCCCTCCACTGCTTTGGTGACATGGCCCTGTGCCTCCAGGATGAAGACATGGAGGATGAACTGGGCCACAAGGGCCTAGGCACAGGGACTATGCAAACCTTGGTGCACAGAGCTGTCTCTCTGTAAACACTGGGATTGGATTTCAGGTCCTGTGAGATAGAGGTGAGGAGTTACGCAGGGAGTTGTGTCTCGATCCACCATCCCTGCGCTTGCTGTGGCAGCATGATGCCCCACCAGAGCTTCTTCATGGAAACAAGTACCCACAATCATTATTCCAGACCATATCCAACTTAGCGAGCTCTGGAACCATGAGGAATCCTCTGGATAAGAGGGACCTGGCACTTAAAACCTGAGAAAGCAGCCAAAACTGGGGCCCGTGAGGGGATTATGGGAACAAGGGTCCCCTTGCTGACCTGCTTGCAAGGAGTGTCCCTGCCCTGAGAGCAGCCTGCTCCCTGTGCCCTTTTCCCTCCCCATGTAGGCAGCAGGCCCAGCCTGCCCAGCATCAGCAGTGTGGGGACCAGCCTATGTTGGGATGGAACAGTGTCCCAACGGTGTTTGAGCACTAGGATGGCCAAAGGCTCACCAGGGCAGCGTGGCAGGTCGCAGGTTCTTGACTCAGTTGCTGTGCAGGCATAGCCACACGACCGGGTCCTCTTCTGGTTGCCACTGCCACAAGTGATGCTGCAAGGGGACCATGGGCTCCATTCCTCCTCATCTTCATAGTCTGCATGTGGCACAGGACAGGCAGAGAGGGATGAACCTTGTAGAAAGCCTCCGCAGGAAGGAGCCAGCAGCCAACCCAGATATTCCTCATCTCTGCCCTGTTCCTGAGATGCCATTTACAGGGACACCCAACCACCTGTGGTGCCTAGACTCATGATGCCCAGAGCCAACCCTGCCCTCGCTGGCAGCCCTCAAGCAAAGGCTCTCACTCTCACAGCTTTGCTCATGGCCACTGAGACCCAGTCAGGCATCACTGCCCATTCCCAACCTCGCTGGTGCTCAGGATCTTCTGTGCACGGGTGCTCACACTACAGTGAGACAGGCTGTGGGTGGGCTGCTGCTGGCCATACTCAAGAGCACTTACCATAATTATATTTTTCCTTAAAGATCCAGTTCTTCTGACCGGGCCACCGCTGCTCCCAGTCATCTCCTACTCCACTGAGCACGGACTCCTCCTCCTCATACTCTGCAGTATAATCTTCTTCCTCTTCTTCATCCTCATCCTCCTCCTCTTCCTCCTCCTCCCTGTCCCCTACATCCATATTGTCATCTTCATCCTCCTCCTCTTCCTCCTCATTGGGGTCAGTATATTCCCAGAAAAGAGGCCAGAAGAGGTCCTTGTGGGACAACCATTCAGAGGACGTCAAGGACCAGTCATTGCTTGTTTCCTTCAACAAGTCCATCTCCATCTCAGCCTGAGGATCATCTACCACTTCAATGGTTACCTGAAAGCCAGACATAAGGCAGAGTGGTGAGTCAGGGCATGGTTGATGTCCTGGCTGCGGATGTCCTCTGGCATAAGGACTGTCTGAAGCCATAGCCACTTTGGTCTAAAGGACCAAAGCACCAGAGATATCATCCTTCGGAGGGACTAAGCAGAGTCAGAGTGATACACATACAGCCATAGAAAGCTGCTCTTTAAAGTTTTTCTGTTAGGGAATCACCCAACCTTCATCTCACCCAGCGCCGCTTCTCACCTGAATGTTGGGGTTCTGTGCGCTCAGGTCGACATTGGCCAGCCCTGGCAAGCTCTGCAGGTCCAGCACGAATGGCAGGCTCTCCTCCTGGCCAGCACCACTGGGCTGGGGATGCACTGGGCTCCTCACTGTTTGCTGAGCAGCTCCACGGCGCCGGTGCCGCCGTGGGCCTGCCTGCCCGCTGCGCCGCAAGCCCCGTGCCCTGCCTGACGGTGGCAGCTCCTCGTCACCGGCTGCACGGGGGTCTGACGAGGCAGAGACCTGCAGGGGGAAGAGGCAGTGAGCACAGACGGCCCCTTACTCACCCAGCCATCTCCTGAGGGTGGCTGCTGCCCAGTGAAGCAGGATCTGCTCTTCCGTGATGAACAGTTTCCCTGCCTCATCTCACTGCGGAATGGAGTAGAACTGCGATTAACAATTAATTAACACCAAGAGGCCTGCACTGTGCTGGGATCTCACTGCACTCAAGCAGCCCACAGGATTGCCCAGGCTGTGCTCCCTTCCCACCAACCACCCTCTCTTTGCACGTCCCTGCTGTCACAGTGCTGGTGCCACCTGGCTTTCCACTCCTTGTTCTCCCTTTTTTGCTGTTCCTTGGTTCCTGGTGATGGGTAATAGCAACAGTTGCTCATGAGCACAGAGCTGCCAGAGCTCATGTGAAGGGATTTACAACAATGGGAAGCACTTCACCTAGAGAAATCACTCTGTGTATAGGTACTAGTGCAGATGACTTAAAACTAAACACGTGTTGCTTTAAGTAACTGAGATTTAAGATGCTGCCCAAAGACTATTGCAAGGAGGAAACAGAACTGTTGATATAACCAAACTGTCTTTATTTCCTTGGGAAGAATGCCCAGCCAAATATGACAAAGCAAACGACTTGTATGTACTGCCAGTGACGGCGTGCTGCTGTCACCTCAGTGACACACACAGTCCTGCTGCCTAGTCCCATGTGGCCTGGCAGGAGTGGGCAGGGACCCTGGGCTGACACACAGCTAGGCTGTCCCTGTGTCCCCACAGCCCTCACCTCCACACTGGAAATGAAGGGTGTGAATCAGAGGGATGAAATTGGAGATGGGAACAACTGGCAAAGCCCCCGTCGTGGCATGGGTCTCCCTGGGAATTTTCCTGGGGCCCCGCAGCTCCACACTGGGTGCAGAGATGCCCAAAGCCCCAGCAGCTCTGCCAGCAGCATCTATTTCTGGCTGCCTGGCTGAAACCCCTTTTGTTCCCAAGCTCTTGCCTTCTGCGCCAGCCCAGACCAGAGTGGCGGGATTAACGAAGAGAGCGGCGTGCCCCTCCCCATGGGGGATGCAGACAGGCATTTCTACCTGCAATTAGAGCCAGATGGTTTGGAGAAGGACTCCCCTCCCTTTCATCCTGATCACTGGAGCACTTCAAAGGCAGCTGGAGCCCGGCCAGGCTCTCATGAGCACACACAGCCTGTCCCCAGCCCTGTGCCCGTACATCAAAGCCTGCATCCCCCTCCCCATCCCCGGGGGAGGGAAAAGAGCAGCAGGGACACTGCTGGTCCCTTGGCTGCTGACCA
Organism: Oreortyx pictus; assembly: GCA_036925125.1. Lineage (NCBI taxonomy): Eukaryota > Metazoa > Chordata > Aves > Galliformes > Odontophoridae > Oreortyx > Oreortyx pictus. The sequence goes on from JAUPFR010000006.1 coordinate 38,956,117, forward strand.
GAGCGGGCTTGGCGCAGGGAACAGCCCGTGACAGACTTCACCAGATGGGTCTTCACCAGAAGAGCACCCTGCTGCCCCTCCTCAAGGCCTCCAGACCCTGCCAGGGAGATGAGGAAGGCTGGCCACGGCCTCGCCTGCTCAGCAAGTGCTGGCCACATGGCACTGCCCGCAGCACTGGGCCTGCTTCCAGCTGAGTGTGCTGAATGCAGTCCCTGGGCACAGGACAGCCAGCAGCCCAGAGACGCAGGCGCTTGTGCGTAATTTGCAACAAGCTTAACAGGGCTGGGCAAGCTCCTTTCACAGAGGACCCAAATATAATACACGTGGAAACGAAGGTCTCTAGCAATGAGATCCAAACTCACCCTAGAACATCACAGCGACTGAGCCAGGAACAGACTCCAAGTCTCCGAACTTACACTCAGTGCCTAATTCAGATTTTACGCCCAAACAAGCTCAAGAAATTCAGAGTACTGTTCCCACAGGAGAAATGTAGAAGCGTCGCAGAAGAGCAGGTTGGGGGAGTATTACTGGGCAGACAGAGCTCCCTCTGCTCCCAGATCCTATGGGGGCACAAAGGCCTCTGCAGGTGTCTGCTTGGGTGGCCCCTACAGGTGACTCACAAAAAAGAAAAGCTTGACTGTTTGCAGCTGAAATAATCCTGTTTACAGAGCCCTTGCATGGGATTTGTGCACGAGGTCATATCCAGCTGGTTCTCTCTGGCCCAAACCTGGCCATCAGTAAAACCCAGCAAACCCAGCTGTAGGCAGCTCCCATCTCCTTCTACCATCAGTAGAGCAAGTTTGCCACCATGCATCAGAAATGGAGGGCACAGTGCCTGGAAGCAGTCAGTGACTCCTGGCCACTGCCCAGCTCTAGCCTTCCTCCGTGACCAGCTTGTACTAGCAAAGGAAAAACCAAACCAGGAACTGCCACAGCCCAGCTCCAGCTCCTCCCTTGTCCACACGATGCCCAGTGATGTTCCCTGGCTGGGAAAGAAACAGCACGTGGTTCCATGTGTGAACGTTGTGCTTAGGCTGAAGGCTACAAAAATCAAGAGGCGGAATCACATTTGCCTTCCTACCAGCCCAGGAATACTTTCCAAGTAATCCCTGCTCTCCCACGTGTTAGGGTCACCTAAAAACCTCAGGGCACAAACTCAGAAAAGACATTAGGAAGTGGAAGGAACTTGTGAGCAATTCACCTCAGTGCTACGCATGTTTTGCATGTAACGGGTGACAGGGTATATGGAAAAGGTGTGGGGAAAAGCCACACGTTATTTATAGAGATTAAAAGCTGTTACTTTCCCATTTCTAATCCAAACACCTCTATTAAAATTGCTTGGAAATCTGAAAATGATGAAGAGAACAGCTGCAAAATGGTTCCAGGGAACAGAAAGATTTTTCCAGTGAAAGACTCATACAATTCATTTGTCAGGTTAAAAAAGATAAAGCAATCCTGAAGATCAGACACCTTCAGCTTCTGTTCTTCTTCTACTCTGGCTATGTTCCTGCCTGCACAGGGGCTGTGGTGCAAGTAAAGCATGGGACCAAGAGCTCCCAGGTGATCCACTTGCCTGTCTGCCTAATGATCAACTCATGTGAGTTCTTTTTTGGTTTTGTTTTCTGAAATAATGACACAAACAACTCCCTTCACGTTCTGGGAGAGCTCTAAGTGCTCGTGGAACAGATGAGGCACTTGGTTATCACTCCGGTGTGGGAAGATCCTGTTTTTAATGGACCAGTAGGAGCTGGCAGCAAACAGAGCCACGCAGATAATTATTATACTCCCATGGCTATAATTTTCACAGTTATCAAAATACTTCAGATTACAAGGAAACGCTCTCTTCTAAATGGCCACAGCCCAGTTGTCCCCAGGAGAGAGCTGCAGGAGGCAGCATCAAAGGCTTCCTCACGTCCCTCATTTATTGTCACAACTGTGGCAACTGCAATCTCAGAACTCTTCCAAAGGCCTGGGACTATATTGCCTCTGAAGCAGAGCCAGCCCCAGCGGGGAAGACACCTCAGTATGGAGAAACAGCTCACAGCACTGTGAGGAGCCAGGACACTGCACAGCTGCGTGGGGCCCAGCAGTATGCCCAGCTGGCATAGCCATGGTGTCCCCGCAGCATCTGAGGCCTCAAGTCTTCCTCAAGCCGAGGGACTGTGCTCACAGGCCAGCCCAGCAGGCCATGCTGCGGGCAGAGGCACCATGTCCAGAAGGGCCCCACTGCCACCCAGCTGGCCAGATGCCGGGACAAAGTGCAGCAGTGTGAGGGACCAGGGCCCCTCAGGGACCATGGAGAGAGGGGGACAGACAGAGCCATACCCTCTGGTCCTCTCAGGCAAACCCCTTGTTAGGGCACATGTTTTCTGTTAACATAGCTGAGCCCTAATACGCATAAGCCCTTAATGCATCTGACTGAGTTGCCTGTTAACTTGTTGCCATGTGCTCCAGTAACCATTAACTTGTTCCAGCTAATGACATACATTTGTCAGCCTGAGTACCGCAACCCTCTGACTGCTCCAGCTGCTGCCTCCTCCACCACTGCAGCTCAGGCAGAACCCCGAGACCAAAACCCCCAAACAGAGCAGAGCAAGTGCCCTTGTCCCTCCTTCCCACAGCCAATGCAATGCAGTTCCTGCCAAGCAGCCTGGAGCTCTTTCTCCCAAAGAGAGAACGTCTGTGTGTAATGACGGCTGCCACAATTCAGGGCATGTTCCCGACCCGGCTGGGAGCACCAGGGAGCAGCAAAGGCAGCAATAACCAGGAGGAATTGACAGCGTTTTGTTCCCTTTGAAGCCACGTCCTTCCCTGGGAGATAAATGCAATCTGCAGCCAAGAGCTAACTGGGGCTGCTGGACAGGTGGGTCACTATCCTCACGATGTCTTCATCTCTAAGGGACTGAACAGCTCCTCAGACAAACTCCAGAGTCCTGCCACACAGGGAAGGTACAGAAGCTGAGCAGCCCTGAAACACACCATGCCAGCCAACGTGTGCAGCTGGTCATGTAAAACAGCCTAACGAATATCCCCCTCAAAAATGTTATATTAATATAGAAGTCCTTGCACTTTCACAAACTTCTGCCTGAAATGGGAGCTTTTCTACACAGTAGCGCTGCTGCCTGCCCTGCCCTGCCTCTTGGCTCTGGTGTTTCATTGAGCACCAAGACCACAGCTGCCATGTGCTTGGGAACACGGAGTGGCCCAGCCTGCCTCACCCTGCCATGGGGAAGTGCCAGGTGGATGGTTTGGGAATTATTCTGAGTTGAAAAACGTTTACTGATTCCATGGAAAGCAAAAGGCTCCTTTCTCCACTCCCTGACACCAGCACGAAATCCCAGGCACATGCCCTACACCAGCTTACTCGTGTGTCACAGCCAGGCTTGAGGGGACTGCGGCTGAAGGCACAACTGCCATCATCAGTCTTCAAGGTATGCAGGAGCCTGACACCATCCCCAGGGCACTGCGGACATTTGGTCCAGGCCAGCAGAAGATAGGAGCATTCCCCAGGACTCAGCAGGAACAGACACTCTGCCAGGGAGCGATGCCCTGCAGTGAGTTTTGCACCTAATCCCTCCCCCTCCATGTGCCTTTTGCAGAAACCCCTTTGATTCTGGCCGTGGGGCCGCACAGCCCCATCTGCACAGTGAGAAGGAAGGAGCCCCCAATGGCGCAGCTCCCCTGCACCCAGCTCCCATTGTTTGCGCCCGACTCGGCCCCGGGGCAGGAGGGTTTTCAACTGTGTTGACTAAGATAATTTGGCACTTCTCAAAAGGAAATTTGCTACAAAGGGTAAAGTACCTCCCCGCGCACAAAGAGTCCCTTTCAGGGCGGAAGGATGCTTCAGTGCACGTTTTGTGCCCGCAAATCCGACCTCCGCCAAGGACAAAGCCAGGGACAAGAACGCTTAATTGCTGAAGAACTGAAAAGGTAAAAAGCACATCCGCAGGCAGAGTGACTGCCGCTGACACAGCCGGGCTGCCCGCACCGCCAGACACCCCCTGTCCCTGCAGTGTCCCCATGCGGAGTGCCGGCACTGCCAGGTGCCGAGGACCTGGCTCATGGCTCGGCAGCTCCAGTCCAGCCACTTCCTTCCAGCACAGCCGACACACCTAGCTCGGGACCGCTCGCAGCGCCAGGCACACGTCACCTGATGCCACACTTAAATCCATGCGCTCCTCCAGCCTGGGCTGCCAGCTGCCTGTGATTTTGATCAGGACTGCCGCAGCGGTTGCAGCTTCAGACTCGGGCACTCCAACAGCACGCTCCTGGACCTCCATCCCATGGCATGGCTGTGCTGCAGGAGATGCTGCCAGCACAGTGCTGGTGCTGCTGCTGCTGCGGGTACCTCTGTGCACAGCTACACACAGTGGCTGTATCGGTGAATGCAAGTTTGATCACTTTTAGAGCTTGCTTTCCTGTTGTGCTGGAGCACTGCTCACTTCATACTTCCTAGAAGAGCACTGAACTGATGTGCATCAGTCGGAAAGAATCCAAACATCAACCAACAACGCTCAAAGCCAATATTTTGGAATCCAAGGAGTTTATCAAAACATATTTTGCATTAAAACCCCCTGACTTCAGAAACAAACAAGGCATTAAGCAATGTGACGAGCTGACCCTGCAGGGACATGAGCTCTTTCGAGCGCTCTGTTACCCAAACCTGGAGCACCACATGTGAGCTGGGGGCACCGCGGTGTCCGGCTGCGAGGCAGCCAGCCTGCAGGAGAAAACCCTGCTGGTCACTGCATGCTGCTATGGAGCCCACACACCTCCTGAAACACGGCCAAAGAGACAGACAATTGGGAGACGTCTTCCCTTGTTAGATTTGCAGGCATGGTTTGGAAGAAAGCATTCCCTCTTTTTAACTGCTGAAGAGATGGAATATAAAATATTCTCACTGCATCTGTGGCTTGTGCTGGACTCAGAGTAATTAGGGCAGCTCTTCAGCACAGTATCACGGTGGAGAGAAAGCAAATGTGAGCGCTCCATCCATTTGTAAGGGCTGAAGTGATGCGTCCTTGCTCGGGTGCAGGACCCGGGACACACCGGCGAGGCCGCACCCATGAAGCATGCTTTGCTTCATTCCTTCCTGCAACTAGAAGACTCTCCTGGACTCAGAAATGTGACAACGGCCTTTTACCTATTCTAAATTGTTATAGGACAACTCAGGCTCAGTGGAAGTTAGAAAAAATCCCATTTAAATTTAAACAGAGAAAAAATGTTTGCTTTATTTAAAGATGTTTAATTAGAACAAGTCAGCGCCACGTAATTGTTTAATCGCCGTGGCCGCCCATCTGCCCCGCTCCATCACTTCTGTTTTTCTCCCGCGGGCCCCTCCGTCCTGCCCACATCTGCAGGGCATTACCCACAGTGTAACCAATACTCCAGATGTGGCGGCCCCGCTGCCATAGAGACCGGTCCTATCGGCTCTGCAACACGAACCATCTGTGCCTATGACCCAAAATCACTCCGGCTTCCCTTAACCACCGCACTAGCGCGCTCGTGCAGTCTGCCGCAGCTCAGACCGGGCACGACTGCTCCCAGTTCATCACAGAACCATCACAGACTCGCTCGAGCTGGAAGGCACCCTGAAAGGTCACCCAGTCCAACTCCTTAGCGACGAACTGACCCCCCCCCTACGCGCACGAGAAACGGAGGACACCGTCTCAAATCGCAGCCCCTGTGTGTTAGTAGACGCGGGACGACGTCGACCACCTCCTCCCCGCCGCGCCGCAACGTGCGGCAGCGCAGACGGAGCCGGGACGGCTCCGTTCTCGACTCGCGCCCGGACCCGCGCCCTCATTGCTCCGCGCTGCCGCAGGAAGCGGGACGCCGCGCACAACGCTCCCCATTCACGGCAGTCACCTGGGAGCCGCGCTCCTCGCCTTACACCGCCGCGGCGCGGGATACCCGCGAGCGGCCGCCGGCAGCCGCAGCTCTCCCCGCTGCCGCCCGCACTTCGGGAGGGACGGGCGGAGCCGCAGCACCGCGGGCCGGGCCGGGCTCCCCGCTTCCCACCTGGGCCTCCGGGCGCTCCCCGCTCACCTCGGCCAGCTTGGAGCTCCTCTCCCTGGCCCCGCCGCGCTGCCTGCTGACGGGCAGCCCCCGCACGGCGGCCAGGAGCGCTGTCAGGAGGACGAAGCCGAGGACGAGTACCACCCTCCCGCCCGGCAGCGGCATCGCTCCGTGACCGCCCGGCGCCGGGCACGGCGGCCCTCGGCGGGAGCGGGGAAACCAACCAGAAGAAGAAAAAACAACAACAACAACAACAACAAAAAGAGCCAAAAAAAGCGGTCAGCAAAAAACAAAAAACAAACAAAAAAAAAAAAAAACAAAAAAAAAAAACCGCAGAAGCGCGGCCGGGACACGCCGGGCTCCGCCGCCGCCGGGTTCGCCTCCCGGTGCCGCCGATGCTGAAGGGCGACTCTGAGAGCTCCGCAAGTGCGTGCGGGAGGGGGGAGGAGAGGGCTTCGCCTCCCCACCCCCTCCGGGCCCGCGGCACTCTGATTTCTTCCTCTCCTCCTCCTCCCCCACCGGAGTCACTCCCCGGGGCCGCCGCTCCTCCGGCGACGCCGAGCACCGCGGCACCGCCGTCCGTCGCGGGACGGCTGCGGGCCGGGCCCCGCCGCGCCCCTACCCCTACCCCTACCCCTGCCCCTGCCCCGCTCGGGGGCTCCCGGCGCTCCCGGGCCGCCCCCTCGCTCCCTCCGAGCGCGGCCCCTCCGGGGCTCCGCCGGCCGCTCCTCCCCTCCCGAAGGCGGCATGGCCGCGGGGCCGCCAACGGACTCTCCCCGGCGCTGCGCTGCCCCGCGGCCGGGCCCGGCCCGGGGCTCTTTGTTCCGCGGCGCTCCCGCGGCCGCCGGCTCGCCTCCTCGGCGCCGGCCCCGCGGCTCCGGGCGCTGCCCCGCCGCCGCCGGGGAATCCCGGCACGGCGCTGGGGCGGCCGCGGCTACGGCGGGGCCCGGCCCGGCCGCGTGACGCGAGGAGGGCGCGGCGCGGCCGCAGCGAGAGCGGGAGCGGCGCCGGGCGGAGGGGCGGGAGCGGCGCGGAGGGGGACCCGGAGCCGCCGCCGCCCCCGGGAAGGGCTCCTGCGCGGGGAAGCAGCCCTGCGGCCGGCATGAAGGACGGGCACAGCTGAGCTTTTCTTTTTAAACTCTTTATTATGCCGAACATAGAATATATTTGAATGGATTTTCTTTTTCCAAGCAGTATTTTTTTTTTCTCCATTTTTTCTTTTAAAACATGCATTGTTGCCTTTTTAAAGCCAATGTATCCATCCGTTTATCCTTTCCCTGCCCACACAGCATCCAACCTCGTTTAATCCCCAGTGTAAAAAAAAAAAAAAAAACTAGACATCTGGCATAAAATATTTTTTTTGGGGGGGGAGCCCATTTAAAAATTTTATCTAAAATGTCTTATCTACAAAAGAATCCGACAGATATGTACATTATAGCAACACAGAGGCATAGGAACACAGTGCAATTTAGGATGAAGTGCCGTGACTCGGTAACGCTGCCCAGGGCTCGTGGAAACGTGGGCCACCATTGGCTTCGGGCTGACGGCCCAAAGCCTCAGGCTCCAGTGCTGCTCAGCTCTCGCCGCTCTGATAGCCGAGGGCCGGGGCTGTAGTTAGCTCAGTACGCCGTTAGGGGGTAGCAGAAACGCTGTCTGGACAGCATGAGATTTGGCAAATAAAAATAAAAGTCAGCTGCTTTGGTGCACATTTTACATCACCGAGGGCATTTCTGCAACTACACCAAGCTGTGACGTGCTGAGGTGAGACCTGGTCACCTCCTATTGAAATCGTTACTAGCTGCCACTGCTGCTGCCATCCCTGACCCTCTCAGTTACCCTCCTGCTCTCACCAATGTTTGCTACATAGGAACATCAGTGCAGAGCTGCACTGTTTTTGGCCTTCAACAGACACCTCCCTGCTCCTTACCAGCTGCTGGCTGGGCTCAGAAAGCAGAGCTGGACGTCTCCCTCACAAGGAAACAGAAGCGCGTATTGCTTAGCTAAGAGCACAGAGTAGGCTTCTGTGGGTTAAAATTCACTGCATCTTCCAAGGTCAGTTTTAATTTTAATCCTTCATACCAAAAGTCACAGTTGAAGGCCTTCAACTCATCAGCTCCTACACCTGCCCCTTCCAGGGATGTAAACAGTGTCTGTACCAAACACCTCTCCTCAGTCAAAGATGAAGTACAGCACAGCACCCACACAAACACGGCCATGCTCTAAATTCACATCCTGAACCGTGAACAGGCAGCCAGCTTGTGAGACTGGGAACGCTTGCAGGAACACAAGCCATCACAACGACAGATGAGCTCTGGGTTTTGTTTTCTTAAAACCACGTTCAGGGGACACAGGCCATATGACTGGTGCTTCCCCAGCTGCTGGTCCAGCACCAGGTGCAGCACTGAAGTCAGCAATTCCCCTACTGAGTGGTGAGCATGAGGCACTCACTGACAGCTCAGCGCTTCACCACCATTAGAACAGATCGCAACTACCACTGAGCTCCAGACAGAAGCTGCAACCCACACAGACCCCAGTGAGCTTGGCTTTCACAGGCTGGGTACAAGCTGCAGAGACTCTGACTGAGCCGTTTACATTGGAGTAAATCTGCACAAGTTCCATTCTGTGATGAGCTGAGGGAGCTTATGCACTCCAAATACAATGCTGCAAGGTGTTCTGTCAGATGAAATAGACAGCTCATGCTCATGGCTTTCCTCTAACCTCTCCTGTGATCTGCCTGAATTGATAATACGGCTTCCAGAGAGAAAACAGGAATAAGTAAAGGATGTTTTGGTCATAAAGAAATAAATATTTGCACAGAAGGAGTGGAAGCATTTGCTTACTTGGAATGGAAGAGTTCTAGAGAAGTATCCCTTTGGGCACTGAAGCTGCTTTCCTACCTTAAGGATCCTTGTTCCAGTACTCATGAAAGATCCCTGTACACTGATGACCGACCACCCCCTTCTTCTCCATCCCTGCTGCATCAGGAAGTCAGGATTCCTTCATCCACACAGCACAGGGCTGGATCACTGATTTCACTGGAACACTCCCCTTTCCTGTTCTATGTGAAGGTGCAGCAGGTTCCACTTCTACATTCTTTGAAGAGACAGCAAAAGAGAACAGATGATGCAATTCCTTCACTAAATGACTTCTTCACATTAAGATGCATGGTTGGCTCACTCCTGAGATTTTGCCTAAAGCAGAAGCATACTACACCACCAAACCAAGAACCAGAAGAGCTCTAAAGATGCTACTTCAAAGGGGAAAAAAATCACAGAAGCCAAAAGAGTTAAATACACCTTATACAGATATTATACATAAGTTCATGTCTTTTGTAAAAAAACAAAACAAAGCAATAAAAAAAAAAAAACAGCCCTGAATACTTGGTTACAAACAGAAAAAACAAACAAACAAACAAACCAAAAACCCAACACCCTACTTTGTTTGCACACTGCCAAAGAACTAAAGAAAAATTAGAAAGATTATGAATCAGGCTCCTCAAGACAAAGGTCTCTGCCTTGCAAAGGCCAAATTCTAACAAGCAGCAGATCTCTCACTCTTTACTGATGCTGGGTGATAAGAGTCTCTATTTCCTTGAAAGAATAGGATCTTCAGCTTCTGAACTCTTCACTCAGCTCAGCAGAGGCAAAATCTTTCTTGCTAAGTTCTTTAGAAAGGTATGGAGAAGGTAACTATTGTATATTTACGAATTAGTTTAGATGATGTAACAGTATGGGGTAAAATCCTTTGTTCAAAAGCAGACTTCATTTTCCTTCGAATCTTGTCCCTCTTAAGAAATACCAGGAGTCATTTTCAATTAGAATGTCTCAGAGTGGTTGGCAGGGACTGGAGTCTATTTCTCAAGTAGCTTTTCTTCCTTTGTGATCTCTCAAGATTGGTTCTTTCCTTTTATCCTAACAGTAGAAATGAATGGAGACAGATTTCTAGTCAGTACACACATATCAGATCAGCAATCCTCTCTACACACCACTGTGACAGTGTGCATGCTGTAGGCTTGCCTACCACAAAGCAGTAGTGGTCTGCTCCTCTACCTGCGGGAGCAGAGCGTTTCAATAGGTGTGAAATGATTTTCCTGGCTTCCATGCTCGGTGAATTGTTTACACAAAAGTGCTCTACGTTAGACTTCTTAATTTTCAGGAGCAGTTTTACCAGGTACCAGAGATTGGCAAAACAGGTTCCCCTGAATGACCGCCTTCTGGGGATGTTAGGGTGGGAAATGTTGCTTTCTCAAAAGAACATAGCAATGAAATGTAAGCAAGCAGTTTGCAAATGCTACTAACTGTCCGAATGATTTCTGAAATGCCTTTGAAAGCTGGAATTCAGAAGTCCTATGCAGACAGCATAACACAGCAGAAATATACTAAAGGGCTGAAGTTTAACATGAACACAGTCTCCTCAGACAAGTACAACTGGACAAGCACAACTGGAATCCCAACATGGTGGCTTACAATTTTTAAACACTGACAGTTCCAGACACATTAGATATGGGTTAGTTGAATATTAAGATTTATTTTCCTCCTGTCCAAAAATAAGTTGCCCCGAAACTGAATTTCAGAAACAAGATTAAGACTAGAGACTTATAGTATCTGTTATAACCCATCCCTAACTTAACACAACACAGGGTTCAAATTGGCTGACCACACTGCAGATACAAGCATGCTGTACATCTTGGGAGGCTTGAATCTGCTCCCCACTGACCCATGGCCTATGACTCCGAGTCAGTTGGCTTTGTCAGCTCAAGCTGTTCCAGGACTGAGTCAACAGAATCAGGACTGGAGTCAGGAAGGGGGATTCCTGCACTGAACTCCTCTTGTTCTCTACTACAGTCAAGAAAGAAAAGAACATTTCTTTGAGGTAAAGCTGCTTCAAGTCAGAAAGCAGGTCATCTGCTGGAATGTTAGAGCTTGACCTGGGCAGAACACAGGTGAGAAAGGTCAAAAGTTAAAGTAAGCTCACATAGCTGCAGTTTACTTTGTGGCTGAACAAAGAGCTAGCAAGGCTGCACATGTAGGTTACAGATTTCTTGGGCTGCATGCACACCTTGCTCCAGAATGCCAGCAAAGCAGCATTAGGGGACTGAAACACAAACGGTTAACCCAAACCTATTCTGAAAGCAGATTTAATTCTCACCTAATTAAATTTCTGAAATGCAATGGTAAAAGTAAAAACAGTGTTTCTAATTTCAGCTATATTCACATATAGTAAGATCTATAAAGACGTGAAGATATCACGTAAAAGATAGACCAATTCTACTTCAATCAACAAGATGTAATTGCAGAACTGCTTGGTTCCAGTGACCGAAGAGCTCTTTTTCCCTGTTACTTGCAAGAGTAAACATAACTTACATAAGCACCACACTACTTTGAACTGCACTCTGCTTTAAGATGAAGAACTTGTTTAAAAACCTCTGCAACTACCTGCAAAGAACATCATGCTAACCCAAAACAAAATTATGCAGTGTTAAAGCACTACTATTTTTGCAGATAACCTGTATGTCTGGAAGGAGGAGGGAGCGTGTAAAAAGGAAAAACAAAACACACCAAGAACTACATTGCAATGGATCCTGTTTGTAATAATTTTGGTATCACTTAAACAACCCATTTTGTTCACTGAAAGAACTCAAGATGCAGCAACTACATTATAAACCATCCCCAAAGTGTGCTAAAGCAAAGGTGACTACTCAAAACTTTGACCAGAATAGGACAGCATGAAATTTAGAAAAGAAAAAAAAAAAGATTCTGAATAGCAACTGGCTCAGTGAACATTGATTTGACCTCACAGTTAACAGAAATACAAAAGAGCAGCCACCTCAAACTAATTGCAGTTGTGGACGTTTGCTCTTCAGTGAAGGCCTACATGGACATGACATGACTTTGCTGGCCAGCTGAAGTGTCTGATACAGATCCAAGCTATTCACACGCTGCCTAAGAGCCTTGCACAACAAGATCATCTCATGCATGACAAGAAACAGTGAATTAGTGTGGCAGAGGGTAGCAATCATTCTTCCACAGTTCTTCATGAGATAGGTGGTTCTAATCCATCGTGTAAGTCTGCTTATTCAGAGGTCTTAGTCTTAGCAGGAAGCAGAACACTTGTAACAGCTTACTAAATTCCAAGAACATCTTTCTAGAACCTAGCAGCTACTAGATATGCTTGGTCATGGCTTCATACTAGTTCTAAAGCAAAAAAAAAAAAAAACAAAAAAAAAAACCACCAAAGTAATGTGAAGATGAGAAACCACGAAAGCAATACACATTAAAACCAATTATTATTATTTTTTTAACAGAAATATGTCAGACAGAAGACAAATCATCCCCATTTTAAAATTCACAAGCAACAACAACAACAAAATCTCTCCATCACTTACCCTATACGAAGAGGACAATTACTGTCGAAACCAGAAGGCAATCTGGTATCCATACTGGGAAGGAAAAGTAGTTAGAATCCCAGAAGTCTTACTGCCTGTGGCTTGTAAAACTAAATAACATTTGGGAACAATGGTCCTGTCAGTGACGTGTCAGCAACACATTTATTTTAAAAAAAGCTATATTCAAGTTTTAAACAAGTAACTGCAAAAGAAAAAAGCTTTGGTTGATTATCAGTCCTGTTAAACATGTCAAAGTTAGCAATCAACAGTTTCTCTAGGAAGTCTCCAATGAACAGACAGGTCAGCTCACCCCTTGCTACAAGTTCAGACACCTAGCAGTGACACTGGAAATGCTGCCATGCCAGCGTCACACATGCTCACAACATCTCAGCCAGCATCTGGGAGGCTATTGGTGTATACAAAGTCTGAGCTGATGAGCCATAGCCAACGTGGATTGCCATGAACTTATTGAGACAAATAAATAAAAAAAAAAAAAGCAACATGAAGAAATAAAGCCAAGCACCTCTAGGGCCAGACCCTGAAGACACATGAATCAAAGATATATATTTTTTCCTTCTCCTCTCTCTGTTTAGAAAACGCCATTTAGAGTTGATGTGGCCACTTCAGTACTGTGAAGAAATGTCTTTTACACTAAGCAGTCAGAAGTGTGTTGTTCATGGACTGCAGCCTGCATGCTACAGAGTGTCCCATGGGGTGTGTCCCTCCCACCAAGGCATATGGAGGGAGCTCAGTCTTCTGTTTCTTCATATGTAGTCTCATCAAATGGCCGGTCCAAGAGAGGTACCAAACGGTGACGGGAATATTTCAGTTGCAAAAGGTCCCCAACTTCATTGATTTCTTTTAAAGCCTGAGAAAGACACCACAGTTTCAACAAGGGAAACAGATGCAAGAAAACTATAAGCACATCTTTTTTGCATGCCCACAGAGCAAGTGGAAATTTATCAGGCTAGGAGTATGTAGCTTCAGGTATGCACAGCTATTTTTTTTTATTGTATTTGGAAGCCACCAGACCAAGTGAGCTGCACTAATGATTTAACCAAGAGGGACTCTGCACCCACCTGACTATTCCAACAGCAAAGCATGAATGTAGCAGCCAGCGATACCACCCTAACTTTCACTGTCAGCCCAATTAAAGCCATGCCTGTCCATACACAGACCAATGGAGAAAAGCATTCCTCCCTTTCTAAGAGGGTTAACATAACTGAAACAGGAAAGTGTACCTGAAGGTTTGATGCCTTTTTTTTCTATGAACAATGTCAGTATGTGTTGGTACACTATCTACTACTGAAATACCATAATTTTAAAATTATAAGACATTAAAAACCTGCTTGATGCTAACAGCCTTTCTTGATGCATTTTTAAATATCTGAATTTGATTGGATTGAGTTGCCCATGTACAACTAGAGATGCAATAAATATTGTATGGGATATTTTAGTCAAAGAATGAAAAGCCATTCTGGGTAGGATCCCAAGTATTTTTTTTTTTTTTCCTGCCTGGAAAGAAGCTTTCTCTAACTGTAGCCATACAGGCAACATCTAGCCAATTGGTGGCCAAGAATACCACTAATGAGCTTGCAAAACCTTTCACCGTATGATCTGAACGCAAATCATATGAAGTTCTCCAGAGATTAAGCACCTGCTAACATACGAAATGAGGAAAGTCCCTGCTCAGATAATTATGCAACCTCTTTGATAAGACACTGGCTCGCAGTAGGATTTATTAGAAGTCAAACCTTACGCTTCTATTTTTCTAGAGACCACCCCTGGAACAAGGTGGTTAAGATAAGTCAGTTGCTGCAGACAAACGTGCAACAGTACGTCATCCTAATTATCTATCTTATCCACGGTGAGCGACAGAGATAGGTACAGAAGATGACTTCCAACCTAAGTGAGACTTTTGAACTTCCAAGATTGGCATTCTGCACTCCCTTAAATTTTTGATTTGTTCAGATAGGTACATTCAGCATTCCTTCAGAGTGCCACTAATCCAGCAACAACACTCCAGTTCTAACATGTTCTGGGTCAAATGCCTGTCTCTTGAGAATAGCTGGCAGATGGAGGTTAATATCCCTACATGCTTTTCCTTCCTGGATGAATAGTCCAAGTTCTTATTTCTTTAAACAATGGCCCCTCATACTTGTTATATCTGGCAGCAAGAACCTCTCCGTTCTAAAATCTGGGGGAATGACAAGACCAGAAGTTGGACCTCAATAAAAACAAAACCAAACAAGAGCGTGGGCACAGTTTGCCAGAGCTTAAAGTAAAGACCCCATATGGAAACAATTTACAGTTAATTTCTGTTGAAAGAGTCTGTTAACTGTTATTCTTGAATGCAGATTTAGGATTTTATTAATTTAAAATAAAAAGGGCCATGTGACTAACATAGACTACAAAGGAAATGGCATTGGTGAACTCTGATTTTAAGAGAGTGTAATATATATTTTTCATCGCTAAAAAGAAAGCACCAACCCACAGGGATGCAGGTTATGAGGGACCTCACTCTGATCCCGAGCCAAATATTTTCAGGCAAGGAAGTTCTATTTACATAAAATGGTTAAAATTGTAACTGAGAACTGTTCCCCCATCACATGGTTTTATTTAGTAAGAACAAGGAAGCATTACAAATATCAGCATTTTTAAGATGAGGTTCTCTTCCCCATGCTTTGCACTCGGATTAATTTTGTTTAGAAAAAATGGCATGATAACAGCATTAGTTAGTATCCATGCACACATGGACAGGCTACCAAGTTGTCTTTACCAAAGACTTGTGAAATCTGTGCCAGCTCTTTCCACTTCCACTCACTTCATTTGTTTTCCTCTTGGATATTGTTGCCACAGTTCAGCAGAGGGATCTGATCTGACTGTCGTCTTAATTACTAGCTGCCTGAAACTGATTCTGTTTCACTGTGTCAGCAGAAAAACAGAACACAGTCACTGACACAAAGACTTGCTACTTATTAACTCTGATTGCCAGAGTTCTGAGTTCAAGGAATGCAGCCACTTTGAAGCCATTTATGCCAACTCAGACCAAAGCCTTCACATACCAAGCTAAAAATGTAGATTTCTTCATTCACTTCAAAATTCATACATTTTCTCCCAGATTAATTCTCTCAGGCAGACAAACCCTAATATATTAATCCAGCTCTTCCCTTGGTTTGGAGCATTTAGCACCTAGAGATATACTCTAGAAGTGAATCCTCAGAACTCAACACACAAAACCTGAAATACTTTCTGGAAAGCTAGAAGATGTGTAAGTAGACTGATAGGAATAGAGAGCTTTTTTACGTGGAGTAATAAAAATTGCATATTGGATTTGGAAGAGAGCAAGTATAGGGCTTACAAACACCCTGTGAAACCAGCTTGCTACATAAAGACTCCAGTTAGTCACTAGGAGAAGACAGGCTAGCAGACAGCAGGATGGTGTGACTGCTCAGACAGCAGCAGCACATCAAGTTTGCATGGTTTTAGACGAAGTTCAGTTTGCAGGAATATGACTTCAGAGACTTACGTTTGCTTCTTTTCCCCTCCTCCCACACTCTTCCCATTCATTCTCCCATGTCTACCTGGTCAGAAGCTATTACTCACCAATTTGTGCCAATGCACTCATTTCTATTCCTATGCTCCAAGTAATCTAAATCTAATACTACTCATTTTACAGTGGAGAAAAGGGAGAGAAGGAGACAGCTCTCTAAAAATAGCACTTCAGAATTATCTGGAACAGAAACCATCAAATTAGTGTAATTACAGGAAAAGTAATAGGACAAGTAGGTGAGAAGGAATCCCTTTAACAGCTGGCTGTTGGAGCAAGACAGAGACGAGATGAGACATTTACCGTATCAAGCATCTCTTTGGTATGAGCTGCAGACAAACAGAATCTGGCTCTGGACTCAATGATGGGAGTTGCAGGGAAGCCCACAACCACAACACCGATGTTCCGCTTTAGCATCTCACGCCCAAACGCACTGCCAACAAACAAGGAAAATTGGTCAGAACGATATCAGTGGAGTCGGAGCAATGGAAGCACAAAGGTACGTTTACCCATACACGTCTTTGTTAAACAAGCCTGTAACACCACAAGTTGGAGCTTCCAGTTCTTTCTTGTAGAGGTAGAAAGAACATCTAATTACAAAGGCTCTCTTTAATTCAATCCCATGGTGGTCTTCCTCAAAAGCTTCCACTGTATTAAGTCCTAACAAAGCTGAAAGATTATACATGGTAGATGCTGGTCTTTTAGCAGGCTCTTTCTAAATGGATTTGTAACCTAAGCTTGAAAATCCTTCTGATAGGAAACAGAAACTAAGGCTCACAAGTTTGACTATATGAGGAATGCCCCCTGCTGCAACATCCCAAAGCAAATGCTTCTGCTATTTCAAAACTGTTTGTTTCTACCAATTAAATTCAATTGAGGCACATTACAGAGTCACAGGATGTACTGCTTTTTTAAGGACTTATCATGGGAACACTCAAATTGCAGAAAATAAAGATCATCCACTCTAATGCCAAACACTTTTAAGAAAGGTGCAAAAATCTCTTTGTATGTGAGTAAGAACAAGTTTTGCCACTACATGCCATGTTTTAAACCAGTCTTTCTTCACATATAGAAAAGTCTTGATGTTCTTGTAGCACGCAAACTTTAAAGTAGGTGGACAAAAAAAAATCTCCTGTTAAACCTACCCAATTTTTGCTGGCATGTACAGCATCAGAGGCACAACAGGGGAATCTTCATTTCCATAGATGATAAAGCCCATCTCTTTCAGTCGTCTCCTGAAATATCTTGTGTTCTCTGCTAGCTGCTGCACACACTCTCTTCCTAGAAAATAAATTAAGACAACAGGCAACAATCATAAACCTCATGTGTAACTGCAGCACAAGACCTTTCATTAAAGTACAGACTACAAATGCGCCACTTATGCTTACAGAAGCACTAAAATTAAATGCAAACTAGAATTCTCTTTTAATCAAGATTAATTGTTCACTTTCTGATGAGGCTGTTGCTGGATGGAGAAGGACAAGCATAAGTGTCAAATCCACCCCCTCTAATTTTTCCATATCTGAATTGTTTCAAAAGATACAAAGCTGGCAGAACAGCACAGTAAGCTGCTCTTAAACAAGCTGCAAAATACACTGGTACCTGCACATTAAAGAATGGTTTGCTTACAGTTTGAATAGTTAATGAAAGGTGAGGCTTTTCACCGTGTATTTTCCTGCCTGTCTGCACTGATGGAATTACCACTTTCTTCTTAGATCTGCCTGCTGAACATATCAAGTGGCTGCTCCATAACCTTTCTCAAAGAAAGTAAGCTGGTCTTAAATTAAACAGATTATCTCAGATAATCCAGCTCGTTACGCACAAGCAGCAGCAGCCAATTTATCAAGTGATCAGCCAATTCTGAATTTATTTTTTTGACGTTTGCCAAAAATAGTACACGGGATCACTGGTAAAATTAAAATATTGCAGCTACTCAGATATGCATGGAATAACCCATTTATCAGCTAAACTCCAACCCAACACAGTGTATTACTCTTCCGTATTGCCCAATATCTGTACCATCTCCCCTTAGAAGTTGACAATAACGCATTTCTGATTAGCTAGTGTGCTAATGTGCTTAAGAGATTAAACACTATGCTATTCACAGGACAATGATAGGCAATATTAAGAACTTCTTGCCTCAGGTCCACACAGTGTATTTGTGGATAACAGATCATCCAGACACCATCTTCACCAAATGAGTAATTCGTACACTGATGCACTAAATCTACAGCAGAGCTGATGTATGCCACAGTGAAGTTGGCTGCTGGTTATTAATAGTCCCCCTTTAAAGTTGTAGATAACATAAGGTGATTACCCAAAAGGAACGCCAAGCCTCAAAGAAACATTCACACCCACATAGCTATGCTCCAAGCCAGAACAAATGTAGTTTTAAGAACCTATACAGTTTTTGTAGCCAAGAGTATCAGACATTCCACCCACCACCACAGAATCAAATGCAAAATCCCATCAAAGAAGAAAAAAGAATGAAACCTGTTAAGTTTGCAAAACTTGGTCTATCGTTTGTGGGTAGGAGCTGGTACATTTAATTGTACTTGCTGCCATTTAAGACATCCCTTCTCCTCCATTAACAGCTTGCTTTCTTAATCTTTTATCCCCTAGAGTGTCTAGAGAAGCTTAACTTTTCCTCGCCTCTCCCCACCTCCAAACCAGCAAGACATCATTAAAATGCACTGTATGTTTATGAAACTTGTTTTGTTACTGGCTCACATTAGATCAGATCCTCTAGCTGAGATTCAGCTTCTTTCTATGTTTTCAAACTAATGACTTGGTTATTTAAATATCCCAGCATGTAATGTGAGGTTTAACAAATACAACAAAACAAAACGCTAAAACAAACAAAAAAAACCCAACAAAACAAAAACAAAAAAACATGAACAAGGAATCAAACTAAGCCTAGTCCAGAAGACATGAGATAATGGGCCAGATGGCATTACTTGCATTTCTAACATTCAGGCAACCAATAAACCCACAAATGTCTAAGGACAACGTGTAAGAGCAACTCATATGCACGGGAAAAAAAAAATACTGCCATGTTACTTCCTGAGAAAGCTGCATCTGCTTGTCCCTGTACAGAAAAGCATAACTTCTGACAACATTTCATGTCAGTGATTTATAATTCTATCAAAATAAACGTGAAATTTAATGGCTGCGGCAGCATTGAGATAACACTCACTGCTGGATGCAACTGCTGTGATCTGCCCCCCTTCCACAGCCAAGAACGCAGATTCTCCCATACCACACAGCACGGAGTTTAGAGCACACCAAGGCAGGAGATGAAACTTCCGCACCTTTATGGTTTTCCAAACTGCCAGGAACCTTCCAGGCTAAAGGTGAAAAAGCAACCTTAATTTGTAGTTGGCAACCACCTCACAGTCTTCCATAAACTCTTTCTCATAAAAAGAGTTTACGATTCTAGATTTGTCCTTACAGATTGAATTGTGCTTTGAGATAGGAGTTTCATGCCCAGTTCTCTACAGACACATAAGCACCTATTACAGCAACAGACAGATTTGGAAGACAGCTGCATTCTTCACAGGCTTGTGGTCTGAGAAGCTTGTCAGCTTTTACTCTACTCCAGAGCTATCAGTTTAATTAAATGATTCTCTCTCTGAAAACTTGTCGCTGCGACCACAACAGAATTACTGAGATCATAAAATCATATCCAGCAGTGTCTTCTCAGTACTAACTGTGCATCACTACCACCTTCTGAGAAAGAATGGCAGTTGTGGTGAAGGAAGGCAAGCACACAAATAGCGTGAACAAGAGCCTGGCAGAGGTTCCCTGTCCCCCAGCTTCTCTTTTCCCTGCACTGTAAGCAGCTCCTCTCCTCTGTGCGTCAGTGAGCTTAGTCTTCTACCTCAACATAAAATTCTGCATTTGAAGTCTTTTATAGTGAGAATGTGAGACACTGGAACAGGCTGCCCAGAGATGTGGTGGATGCCCTGTCCCTGAAGACTTTTGAGGCGTGACTGGATCAGACCCTGGGCAACCTGATCTAGTTGTGCATGTCCCTGTTTATTGCAAGGGAGTTGGACTCGATGATCTTTAAACGTCTCTTCCAACTCTAAGGATTCTTTTGAGTACAGTTTACAATACAAAGCAAAAAGCACGCACCCAATCTTAATCTTTGTTAATACGTGCTGGGGTTCAGCCCCACCAGTGTAGCAGGCTGTTAACTACTACTACAGTTTTTCACATAGGCTCCATGAACACAAAGCTGAAGCACACAGCGCATGGAGACAACAGTGACCAGGTACCAGCGTTGCTAATCCCACTCCTACCCAAACCATATTCAGTCATTCAGTCAGGGCTTCAGAAAACATCTGGGCTGGGAAGGGATTTTTGAAGCTCACAACTCTGTCTATCTGCTCATCTGAAGGCCCAGAAAGATGACCAGGCCTGCAACACTCCTCCAGCAGCTGGCTTTCTTGGCAGTGTACAGCTTCATTTTAAGATCACTCAGAGAAAGCCTGCTCAGACACCACCCTTGCCAATTGTTCTTGCACAGGAGTTGTGCAACAGTTCTGGTAACATCCTTTAATCTAGGAAACTGGAATGTGATGACCTTCAGGGAAGGAAGAAAGAGAGGATTACTGGAATTGAATTCTTCAAAAGGCTGGAAAACTAGAACCCCTTATCACACCAACTGATCTCAAGTCCCTTATGGGCCCTGTAAAAAGCTTAAACTAGCTACTGACAGACCTATGCTGGAATTAGGAGTATTAGCTAATAACTTGTCATTTACCCTTTTACAAGTTTACTGCAGTCCTAACAAGACTGCTCTTGCAATTTAGTAAAACACTTACAGCAGTCAGGACATCATCTAACCTAAACCCTGCATCTGTCCCCATAAAGAACATGCTACCATGGAATTAGAAGTAAAGGTCACACACCATCAAAGGAGAAGAAAGACACCCCCTTCACAGCGCTCAGCTCAGAGCCGTAGTTGTGTGGAGCTGCAGCCCCTGCCCCAAGCATTACTAACAAAACGTGAACTCCCACAGCAGCAGGACTGAGAGTTACTAAAAGCTCCTCTCATGCCTTTGTGCTGCCCATAGCACCGTGGTTGCTATCAACTCTACACAGCCAAGAATGCCAGATGCATGCTTTTACATTTTTAACTCTAAGCAAATTACTTGCCCATTCCATCAAGTACAGAAACTCTGAAACCCAGATTTAATTGCAACAGGAGTGTTTTGTACCACTGGCTGAACACATGCACACAAGATAGACATTTGCCATAACACTGGTGGAAGGTAAACCAGTATCTCAGCATGGGGAGACTCCCACAGGTGAGAAGGATGACACATTATCACTGCTACTACCTCTGCTTTATGTGTCACATTATTCAAATAAACATAAGCTATACTGAAAACAACCTAAGAGATACTCGAGAAAGTAATTCCTCAGGAATTTTGAAGCAGAAACTGATGTTTACCTTAGTTATCTACAGAACAAAGAACAACAAAAAAAGGTTGCACATTCCACACCAGAACTAAACTCTTGCAATGGATGGTTCACCACTGAGTTTGTTAAATACAAACAGTAACAATCATTTAGCCACACTGCTCTTTAAACCACAGAAGTTCATACTTAAACTAGACAAATACTGCAAGGATTCTTGGACAACTATTTATTTAGCAAGAAAGCAGATTAATAAAAATTGCCAAAGAATTTTTGCATGGGCAGGACAATTATGTTAAAAAAATAATAAAGTAAAAAGAAGGGCTCCTTTTATATCTGAATAATTTATCTTCTCCAAGTTAAAAATAGTTTCCACAAAGAACAAAGAAGCCCTAAAATTTGTAGTAAAAACTCTACAAGTATCTAATATTTGTAATGCTCCTGTCATCCATTAAGGCTGATGAATAAGATATCACGGATGGTATTGGACTCAAGGGAAAATTTAGTTCAAGTAGGACACATTTGTTTTCCCCTCTTCTTCAGATCTCCAGGCAGTAATTGGACCAAACAGTCACAAATCTGCCCTACCAAACAATGCAACACTTCATCAGTGAAGCTTCATGAGAAATAAAAGGCATGTTGCATTGTACACAGACTGTCTACTGACTGACAGTGCACTCTTAGAGGAGGAAACCAATTTCAGGGAGGGGGTGAGCAGCACCCTGCCCCTCCAACAACAGACAAACAAACAAAAAACCCACCCTGTAAGCAGGATTTTATTTGCTTGTTACACTAGGGATTGCTGTCACCTGGATCTAAAACAAAGATATGTGGAACAGTACAAAGGAAGCTGAATACTGAAATTTTCAATTAATTTTTATATAGAGGCTTCAAAGCAACACAGCAAGACACACCTATAAAATCGTTCCTGAGCAGTGAAACTTATCAGTATGCTGAAGATCCAGTACAATTCTAATTGATCAAGAGATATCAATGGAAAATATATCACATCAGACAGCTATAATGAAATTACTACATAATTGTTCATTAACGAATTTTATAGCTGCTCAACACACTTTTAGTCTTGCATTCTTAACTGAAACAGACATTTAGTTGCCAGTATGAATAATGAAGTTAAGCTGAGCAATTCCATATCTCAATCTTGCACACCGGGTGAAAGTTAGCATCTTCAATTTTAATGATTAAACAAAAGACTTAGCAAAAAAGAGAACTCTGGATATGAACAGATTGCTGTTCAGTACATTCAAAATTATTCCACTTTCAACATATATCTATGCCACCAAGTACTCAGTCTCACTGAAACAGCTTAAGCTGTAACAAAACAGAACATTCTCAGTCACGCTTTTTATTACATGGGAAACAGAATTCAAACACAAGTATGTATTTGTAAGAATTCTTTGAGAACACTCTAGTAATAGCATGCTGCCTCTGATAAGAAACAATATGCATCTAACAAGAAGTAGATTTTGAAGACTGACTGCAGCATATTAAGGACATATTTTAAATCACCAAAGAGAAATAAAAATCTGGGCATGTTAATCTTAGCACAAGACTAACTTTTTTTTTTTTTCCAGATGAGAACTCTAATGCAATTTGTTTCACAGTTTTCAAGTGTATCCCACCTTACAAACTCTTGCAAGTGCAGAGGTATTGAAGGTTAGAAGCCTTAAACCATCTACTAAGAGACATACCACCCCTCATTTGTGGCAGAATCATTTCCCTCAGCATGGCTTATTTCAGTCAAGGAAGTGTTTTACCCCAGAATAAGTTTACTCTGAGAAAAATATCACAGATGTACTTATGTAAGAATGACCTCAGCAGAAACAGTTTGCTAGAGAATCTATTGATTTCACGGGACTTTACCTGGACAGGTTTCTTGCCCTCTTCCTCTCCTGATGGCCATGATCTATCTAGAGAATGCAATAAACAAATTTCCTCCCAAGTATTAATGCATTTCTCCTGACTTAAGTTAATTTTCTGAGTTCTCAGAAAAAATAAAAAAAAAAAAGTACTCAGTCAAATAAAAGTGCTTGTGCAGATTATGGTAGCTGGGGAGAGAAACTGTATGTGTATAAAAAACATCAAAGAAGCAGATCTCAACCTCCTTCTTTGGGAAACAACACTGAAAAGTATTTATAACACGAGCAGTAATGCTTACTGACTCTGTTGGTAACAACTGAGCCTCCATATCTTTCCATGGAATAAAAATAAAAGTGGAAATACTGTTCTGAAGCATTAACCACCATTCCACAATGATATAGCAAACCAAAAACCCAATTTTATGGAAATACTTGACCACACACAGCTTAGAAGTTTTTTTTTTTTTAATATACTAAGCCTGTACATGTATAGGAACATAAAAAATATAGTGGTTTAAATACAGCTACTTGAAAATGATATGGAACAATATTCCTTGTTTGTTTTTCTGAGAGCATCAGCATCAACAA
This sequence comes from Oreortyx pictus, assembly GCA_036925125.1. Taxonomy (NCBI): domain Eukaryota; kingdom Metazoa; phylum Chordata; class Aves; order Galliformes; family Odontophoridae; genus Oreortyx; species Oreortyx pictus. The sequence continues at coordinate 38,979,965 of JAUPFR010000006.1, forward strand.
CCGAAGATAGAATATTATTTCATTAGCATAGAAAGAAAATCTTTCTCCATATCTGTTTCTATCAACAAGCCAGACAGCAATAATTTCCACTTCAGAAAACCTGTAGTTTCTGACACTTTGAAGTATTTAGCTGCGTAAGCTGGTGACGAAAACTTGGTTACATATATCATCCTCCAGAACTTTGTTTTTCAAATCTGAGTGATACTATAATACATTCATGCTTGTAAATTTTTCCACATTAAAAATCCCCTTGTTTTTGCAAAGGCTTATACTTCCATTCTGTTTATTATTTCTATATTTCTATCTTTTGGTTGGCTGTTTCAATGGAAGACATAATTCAACATACTCTGTTTTGGAAACAAGCATTTTTCAAATCTCAACCAGGAATTCAATATTCTTTTGCTGATTTAACAGATTCTCCACTAAGCTTTCAGAAGCTAAGCTGCCTCCTGAGGGCTTTTGAAGATCTTCTGTAATGCTACCATATTAAGTCAAGTCATTTTCTGGACACTATATTTGTAAATATCTCAACATTAAAAAACACAGCTTCTTAGAGAAGTTGTCATAACAGACAAAGGTATTTTTTTTTAACTGATATTAATGTCTTTTTCATATACAGTTTAGAAAATTCCCTTTTCAACATTTATCCTGAAAAGCATGATTTGTGGTTACATTTGCACAATGAAACAAAAGAGCAAAACTTTTTTAGATTTGCCAAATGGCGGGAAGGGCAGGCATCAGTTAAGAACATCTGAGTGGAAACATGGGGCAGATTCAAATCTGGGAAGTAACTATCTGAGGACTACAGTTGGCAAGGTGAAAACTAGGAGAGAGATTTTAAAGTAAAAAAATACAAGAACACCCAGTAAAATTCCATTTCAGTGCTGATTAAATACTACCCTTCTTCCGATAAAAAGCTACAGAGAGAGTGTGACCCAGGATCATAATATCTGCTAGAGTTAATTTTAAGAGGCTTGTAACATCATTTGTCAGAAAGAAGACTTGTACTTGCATCCCAGGGCAGAAGAGGAGACATCAAGATAGACTGATGTGATCAGTCTTGCCAAAGGCCCTCACCTGCACAGAGCCAGAATGGTCACTCCCTTACAGCAATCTTTTCTTTTTTCAGACCCCCACAAAAGCAACCCCAAACCAGAATTACAACAGCTTACAAAAAGGAAAGGTTTACAAAAACGTTCCCCTGGTTTGTACAGAGATTATACTACAAAAGCTAATGAAAAGGAACGAGAGTGAAAATTTTATCACACACAACATACAGGCCTCATCTCCTTTGACATGTGTTTCCTATGTCAGTGTTTGAGTTCTAGGAACAAGGTGGCTTATCAAACCATCTCCTTCAAATTTGCACTCATGAGTGCTGCACTGGTGCCAATATTTGCAGTAAGAATTTTACATCTTTCATTTCAGATGCTGTCTGCAGATTTTTCATTACAAGTCTTCAGGTAAGTATTATATACCATTACACTAAGCGATCTGAGATTGCAGACAGACATTAAAAAACATTAGGTGAAATACTATACTCCCACATTACTTTATTAAGCACTGGTATAAGCAGGTAAATGCCAAGAGAATCTGGCAAAGCAATGAGAAATCTTGAAAAGAAAGTGGCTAGTATCATCCGGCACTGGAATGGCCTGCCAAGGGAGGTGGTTGAGGCACCGTCCCTAGCGCTGTTCAAGAAGTGTTTAGATGAGGTGCTAAGGGATTTGATTTAGTAGCTTGGTGGGGAGGGATGGTGATGTGAGGATGGTTGGACTAGATGATCTTGTAGGTCCTTTCCAACCTAATGAATCTATGAATCCTTTAATTCCGTGCTACAGATGTGCACTGCTGCTTAACAGCTCAAAATGCCAGTATTTAGCAAAATGGTCCGAAGAGGGAAGCAACAGCTCTGCTGGCTTATTTGGGTCTAAAAGCAACCTGGAAACAGGAAGAAGGCTTTAATGGAGAACCCGAGGTGATGGAGGGTTTAGCAGCTTCCACTAGGGGCCAGTGCTACACAGGGGGAGCCCGGAGTCCTCAGCTCCCACAACTGTACCCTGAGCAGCACTCCGTGGAGCCCAGACCACTCTGGGCCACAGCCCCGCAGGGTGCAGCCAGGAGACAGCCCGCTAACCGGGGTGGACAGCTGAATCAAGTTATTTATTCTTCTGACACACTTGCATGCTTCCTGAGTTCACCACTCAGGAGATAAACTACAAATAATGTGGGAGGAGAAGCCTTGTTTAAGAGGCAGCACACTTGAAAGCATGAGCAAGGAAATCAAAAGACTGCTGAGAGCTCATGTTTGTCGGCCATATGGCAGTGGCATTAGCAGCAATTTATTTTAGGAGCCACAGTGGAGGGTTTGGCTCAGGACCACTCTGAGTTAACCTCGTGCCTATGGTTTTGTAACACAATTGTATGCAGGGGATTTGCCTGGATTACATGAGCGGCAGTGCCGACAGTGGAGGGCAAAATGCTCAGTTCCGAAAAGGACAGAAGAAAGCAGTTAAATCTGATTTAACAAATAGCAACAGCAAAGCCAGAGATTCAGATGGAAAAAGAAAAATTATGTCTAGTATTCTTGGCATTGAAAGGTCCCAGAGAAATAAAACTTATGTTAATACTAAGTATCTGTTATTGCATTTGCTGTTAAGCTAAACAGTTCCAGTGGAGTTTAAAGGCATGACAAAAAACAGCTGGGCGCATGTATTGTGTACTCATTAAGTTTACATACACTGGTGAGACTGAAGCCTTTGGCGTATTCCAAAGCCCTGATGGATATTTTTATATTTGAACTTTCTGATTTTGTTTGCAACTCCCAACTGCGTTCAGAGAACTCCAAGACAAACTGTTAGCACCACAAGCTCCATCATAAAGAGATACAGCTCTCACCACAAAGAGATCATATGAATCTGTTGATGTGAATGGAAAAATATGATCTGCTAAAGAAATTCCATTTAAAATATACAAACTTAAAAGAGGTTTCAAAAACTTCGGTAACATATAACAGAGGCACTTCCCCAATTTCCCATTAAGTCTATGCTGGTGATCACTAAGGAACCTGACTGAACAGGTCGCATTCAAGACAATGTAAGGAAGTATTATCTATTTCTTTGTAACCAAGAAGATAGTATTTTTATTAATAGGATAAGTCTGATTCCTTCATATTCCTCCTATCTGAGCATCATTTAATCCAGAATTGCTTTACAGCAGCAAACAGATCTAAGTTTTTCAGAGAAACTGTGACAAAAAAGACGTAGTAAAACATGGCAATAAAATCAGCTAAAACGATCACCCACAACAGTGCAGCCTTGACAGTATTACAGTTCTCTGATTAGGCATCTTTTGCCTCAAAAAGCATGCTTCGTTATGTGGGCAGACACTCTGACATACAGCATATGCTTAGAGACCAACATGAATAAATATTTGAAGGAGTTAAGTAAAAGCAGTATTAAAAAGCAATTGACTTGACTGAAGCCAGTGTCTGCCAAGCTACAGGAGAGAGCTTTTCTACAAGAAAGTACTTGCTATAACAGTCCAAAAACTAAAGTTTTAAAGAGTAAATCTGTACAACGCTACTGATGCAACAGTCACAAAAATAAGATGGGTTAAAAGATGCTCCAGCCTCAAGCCTGGCTAGTGTTGGTTCCTAAAATCACCAGCTTAAAACCAGCATAAACAAAATACGTAGTAATAGATATAAATACGCAAAAGGAGTAAGTTCCATTACAAATATGCTTTCCATTAGAGAATTTAATAAACAATGAAACTTCAAAATTATTAATCCTTAGCCAATAGAGTAGAAATATTTTTTTTTCCCTAGACTCAGTGCCATTTTTGTAGAAATGAACAGCTATCAAATACAGCAATGGGTAACAGCAGGATTCCAGGATTCTGGGTCTAGAAAAGTAACACACAAGCATGCTCTAGCTGTTAACTTCTACTGCTCCTACATGCGGCAGATGAAGATTTAAGCACTCTCCTCACTTCAGGGCTATCTACCACCCTCAACACCACATAATTCTGCATACAGTTGAACTAGTCACTCCAGTCTTTAGAACTACATCCTAGCTACTTCATAACTGCCCATGGAATCAGCAGTGGGAAGCATCTCATACACTTATGTTCCTTTACACACATACACCGTCAGTAATCAACTACTGTACTTTCTGCCTTTGTTTATCAACCTGCATCTTCCCCAGCATAACTGAAACAAGGTTGGTATTCAGCCTAATACACATCCCATATAGTCTTTTAACATCTTACCAAATTCTACATTTAAGGACTCAGAGGGAGGTTACTATGCACATCCTCCAATATTTGCATTCCTTAGGAATGGAACATAAAAAAAAAAAAATGCACAGGGGAGAATGACTCCCTGTCATTACAATTAGCCAACAGCAGGTCCAAGTCATTAAGAAGTATGTGAATGAAGGGCTGCTTTATCAAACATACCATCATTATCAGATGCCTCAGTGACAGATTTTGATTAAGCTGCAACTGAAACATGAGTTTACTGACCTACAAGTGTCAGAAAGAAAGTTTTATTTAGCTCAGGCTATGTCAAAATGTTTTACTAAAGTATGCTTCCACTACTAGAGGAGAACCTTCAGTAGCTGGTCCCAATAGCCTGTATATAGACTGTAGCCACTCATGAGCAGATGCCTTGGACTGAAATTCCTTGTTCTCTATTGTAGGAAGTAAAGGTTCAGTCCTGAAGTAGAAGGCTTAAAAAAAAAAAAAATGCAAGATAATATCTTGACTTGGTTGAAAGTTAATGGAAGGAATGCCATCCAGAGGGACATCATTGGGCTTAAGAAGTAGGCCCATCAATAAGGTCAAGTACTAAGTGCTGTATCTGGGCTGGGGCAATCTCAGGCACGAACACAGGCTAGGCAATAAACAGATTGAGAGCAACTCTGACAAGAGTCAACTTGGGGGTACTGATGAATGAAAAATTGGACATGAGCTAGTAATGCATGCTTGCAGCCCAGAAAGCCCATCATATCCCGGGCTACATAAAAAATGTGGCCAGCAGGTTGAAGGATGTGATGCTTTCTCTCTGCTCCACTCTTTTTAGACCTCACCTGGAATACTGTGTTGAGTATTGTGGTTTATGTTCTGCTCTAACCTAAGATGGACATGGACATTTTGGAGCAGGTTCAGAGGAGGGCCTTGAAAATGATCAGAGGGCTGGAGCACCTTTCCTATGAAGGGAGGATGAGAGAGCAGAGGTTGCTTAAAACAGAGAAGATTTGGGAAGACCTCAGTGTAGTCCTTCCACACATAAAAGAGGCTTGTAAAAAAGATGGAGTGAGGGTTTTTGATCATTTATTTCTTATAAAGATACGTACAAATACGGTACATTGAATAATGGTTTTAAACTAAAAAAGGGTAGATTTAAGTTAAGGTTTAAGTCAAGCAGGGTCAGCTACAGCAATATCCAGTTGGGTTTTGACTGCTGTCCTAGATGGAGACTCTACAACCTCTACGACTTAGCCTAGTTGCAGTATTTGAACAACCTCAAATTTCAGTTTTCAGGAATTCTTAGTCCTTCTTTCTCTTTGATAAATTCCAAAATTATCTAAAATTTATTATTTACTAGATATAGAAAACATGTGAAGCTACATATGTTAACTCCTTTCCATCTTGCACTCTTAGCCACTTCCCACAATAGTTGATGACATTTCAAGTCTTTCTTTTTGACAGACTAGTAATAATGAGTATGCTGCAACTTTTTATTCATCAACATGCTGCATGTAAGTGACACAAGGCATCTAGCCCAAATGGATTTAAGCTGCTGAGGTATTTTGCCCACAAAAGATGAAGTCCTAAGCTGCCAAACCCCAAAATAACACACATCCGCTTCTTATATATCCTGGCAGCCAAAAAGCAAGTCTAATTTGCCAGGGCACTTTGCTCGTTATGAATAAAATGCTTGGCTGAATTTTAGTTACAACTTAACGTGGCTTCAGTTATTTTAACCCATGGCCAATCCCCCCATGAATGTCCAAACTGCTTAGCCACAGAAATAACAAGCATAGCAAAGCAAGGTTCAAAGTGTTTTCTCTCTACATCTAAATCTAAGATAAATGTTATTCATGCTACCCTGTGCAAATATAACTGCAAGGACTCCAGCTCTAAAAATAGAAGTGGTAGGAATGTAGGAACTAGTAATGAGTGCTATTACTACTACCACCTTTGCCCAAGTGAAGAAAACACTAAAATGCTTTGTAATATTAGGTGATGATACTTTTCTCTGCAGCAATTAGCCTCACAAAAGGCATAGCCTCAACATACCCTGGCAAGAAAAGGCTTCAACATAGCACTGCTGTGATTATTACTTATAGCAAATGCAAACAGAGGAAGTTTCTGGAGCGGAAATTACAATCCATGGCAAAAGAGTTCATGGCAAGAGAATCACCATGTTCTGAACTAAAATAAAAGCTGGAAGTGAGACCATCCAACATCCTCAAAAATCAGACAGCACAGTAAGTCTCACATTCATTATGTTCCATTTGCAAGCATTTAACCCCATCTTAGAGAGGAGCAGTAATTTAGATATTATGAGAACCAAAGCTGCTTCTCTTCTTCCAGACTCATGCAGACATTTGTTTAACAATCATTACTCGCCCAGACCTTTTTTTTTTTTTTTTTTTTTTTTTTGTTGCTGGAGCACAGAACTGAGCCTGAGTGCATCACATAATTAGGCAGATTAGAAGAAATAACACTTTGGCTGGAACAGCAAGAAACAGTTGTAGCCAGGAGGATCAATTAGCTAACAAGCTGTCTAGTATCACTCTGAACTTTTACTTACAGATGCAAATTCACTACTTGGCAAGTTTTCAGAAAAGGAACCTACCTCCCTGAAGCTACAGCAACCTGCAAGTTTAAATACTACCACTCCTTGAGGAAAAACCCTTTAATAATATGCACTTTCCTTATTACAGTAATGGTCCTTGGGTGGTAAGGTACAAAAACCAGTGCCAATTACAAGTGAAGCACACAAGATCTTCACCACCAGTTATTCCAGCTCTATCTCAACAGATTAAAGGAATCAAACCTGCAGCAAGAATTAGCTGCTGGAAAACCCCATGCTCTATCCTCCTTTCTGAATTTTTTCCCTGTAGAGGTATGTTTAACAGACATTAAAATACGAGAAAGCTTTGTGCCCAATGACAGGGGAATAAATCATTTCCATAAATAATATACATTTATTTTCCACCCATCTTGACACGAAGCATTTAAGTCACCCACTGCTACCAAAAAGCTGCAGCCTTGCCAGGGTCATGTAATTTATCACAACCAGATGGTGTGCTGTCAATAAAAGGAGGGGCTGCTATCACTCCAGGGCAGAATAATTACCTTCCCTTTGAACCAAGGACAATGTTTTCAATAAAAACCCAAAGCTGTTTAATGCAACTTCCAGTCTGTCAGGCTCCTACTGTGCAGCTCCAGGATTCATTAGACTCACAGAAGTGAAGGAGATCACTTCTTGAAAAGCATGACACAAGTCACTTGTGAAGGACACCGATGATATACAATTACAAACAATAAAAGCAAAACAAAACTAGAGAAACATTTTGAATAATCTTTAAAAGCTGTATACCTCCACTTCCTTCAAACAAGTTTTACAGAAAGTTAGATGTACTTCATTAAACGGTCCATGACAATGATAGCAGTTTAAATAAGCCATAGTAGATCATCACTGCCCTGGTTTTGTACCTCTTCTGGTTCCACATTGTTTACACTTTAAAAGCAGGAATAGCGATCTGTATTCTCCGGAGACTAGTAAGCAAGGGCCCTGAAACACAGAGAACTAAATGCTAGCTAGTAAAAGAAACTAAAGAAGGACCAACAGATTTCCACCTCTTTTGGATCAAAACACCATTAGTTGACACATCTGGAAACACATCCCAACTATATTCGAGTAATTCCGAGAACTGGAACTTGAAGAATAATTAAAAAGGTAATAAAACAAACAGTACCTTCACTTTGAGCAAAACAAGAGACTGGATGATTTTCATTACAAACTCTATCACCCTAGAACTTCAAACTCTGACAAATAAAAAACAGTAATTATTTGAACAAAACATTTCCAAGTCTGCTTCCAAGCCAGATTTTAAATTTCATCTTCCCCTTCTTTCAATAGTATATATTTAATGAAGTGATTAAGAAACACATCCTCTTTTCACAACAGCAGAATGTTTTGTTCATCTTGGAAAGCTAAAGTAAGTGTCAGGCCTGAGAAAATAAGGGAGAACCACAATCCCAAGTTAGACAATTTCCAGGAAATGCATACAACAAAATAGAATGGAAACATTCATGTAGTTTTAATTCTAGAAAGGCAACAAAGTCTGTTGAAAGTGCTATTAAAAGATGGCTTAGCTCAATTTACTCTCACATGATCCTCCATCCAAGATCAAATTAACACACATGAATTACAGCCTCAGTAGAAAAAAAACAACACACACAAAAAAAAAAGGAGGAGGAAAAAACACAAAATTGGAGAGACGACTTTGCACACAACTCCACCAGTAGCTGCAGTCTGTAGGTAATGGACAGTGAGGTCTTTATACAGTTCTTCCTTAATGAATGTGTGCAGTGGGGCATAAGACAACATAGGCAACAAATAAGCTTCCCTAAAAACATAAATACAGGTCTATTTCTACTATGACAAGCTTTCCTCAGAGTTTGAGCATTACTTGCACCTTCGCAGTAGCTTTCAATGAAGATTCTGCAGGCTATCCCTAAGAATACACAGAAAAGTGTGTGGTGACTCCTACTAGGTGAATACAGGAGCACACAAGGTAAGGGTCATTGTTTGTGTGCAACAACATGCTAACTGCATCATCTCACCTTGACAATGAATCATTTACACTATGTTTGTTTTGTACTATATTGTTTTCTCCAGCTCTGCTGTATTACACAGTTTTGCCATAGGTTTTATCATGATTCTTCCTCTTAGCTTGCATTTCAGATTTCCTAATTAACCTGAAATTTCTAAAGACAGCAACTGAATTAACTTATTAATTGAAATACCCTGGTCCATCCTGCCACATAGCAGACTGATATTTGTATTGAGATGCCATTAAATTAAACAACATAAAAATGTAACACAATACAAAGTCAATCTTGCTGATCTATGTACTGTGAACATTAGTGCAGCTCTTGGAAATCCAAATTTTTCAAGGTTCCACTAGTCTGCAAAATCTATGCAAGCTAGAGATCTCAAAAACCAGAAGATATTTTCAGGATTCGGACCCCCCCACCCCTCAAAAAAAAAAACAAACCTAAAAAAGGGCAAATAAGTCATAGATAGTCAACATTTTTTCACATTTCTCTTATTTAAAATACCACTTCAAAATAGGAAAACCACCACTCTTTGACACAAACAAAAGACAGGATTATTTGTAATTTAATATGGAAACACTTCAGCTGTCATAATACCCAGATAACTCCTATGCCAGTGTGGCATTTGAGACATGTCACATATTTGTCAGTGAAGCTCATGTATTTTTGTGCCCTCAAGTATGGTGCATCAGTTGATACATTGCCCATAACATTTTCCCCTCTACACATTTGTTCTCACGTTGCTGAAGAGATTATCGGGCCACCAAGTCTTGAACTTTTTCAATGGGACCATTTCATTGAATCACCAAGGTTGGAAGAGATCTCTAAGATCATCCAGTCCAACTGTCAAATTTCAAAAGAATGTCTTTGTTCTCGAAGGCACCATACAATCCTCTGAAGTTCATAGCTAAAGGGACACCAACTGCCTATTCCAGCTGTGAAGAATTCAACAGAATACATGTTCTAACATTTTAAAGTCTTTTAAAAAGAAACATTAAGTATCATTGATTTTGTAGCAGTAACCTTCATAAGACTTAATACATGAGCTACAGTGTTTTTCTTCCTCATCTTGTTTTTAAAAAGCTACTTTTTATTTCTGCATAGATAAGAAAGTGACACACAACAGGGATATGGAGCGATTAGCATCTCAGACTCCCTGTGTGATAATTAAAGGAAATATTTGCTGGCCTCAAGCTGTCTTTCAAGTCCGGAGGAGAACCTAGAGAAGAGGGAAGGATTATTCAGCAGAATATACACTCCCTTAAATTTGATTTTTCTTTCAAACCCTGGAAATACTTGGGCTGCCACAAACATGATGTTATAGACAATGTTTAAGGACAGCAGTGAAACAGACTTAATGTATCAGTGTTTTATCTTAAACTAACAAAAACCACCATGATGTACACATTGCTTTGCAAATTCATTACTTCTCAGTTTTAGCATTAAGAACAAAAGACACAACAATAAGCAAAATGTGTAGCTCTTCTGTTTAAGCAGCTAGGAACAATCCCATGTTTACATGAAGTTCTACTGAAAGCAATTTAAGTACATTTCAGAATAACACAGATAAACAGAGAAGCTACTCAGACAGCATCAAGTAAATTATCCTATCAGAGCTGGATCAAAATCACATTGCAAACTTAGCTTCACTGTGACACTAGCTGATAGATATACTAAAGAACAGTATTATCATAGAATCACCAAGGTTGGAAGAGACCTACAAGATCATCCAGTCCAGCTATCCACCATCACTAACAGTTCTCACTAAACCATGTTCCTTAACACAACGCCTGTATGTTCCTTGAATACCTCCAGGGTTGGTGACTCCACCACCTCCCTGGGCAGCCCATTCTAGCACCTGACCATTTTTTGGATAAGTATTTCCTAACATCCAGCCTGAGTTTACCCTGGCACAACTTGAGGCCATTCTCTCTCACCCTATCACTAAAAGGAGAGAGAAGAAACTGACCCCCAGCTCACTGCAACCTCCCTTCAGGTAGTTATAGAGAGCAATAAGGTCTCCCCTGAGCCTCCTCTTCTCCAAACTGAACAATCCCAGCTCCCTCTGCCATTCCTTATGAGGCCTGTGCTCCAGACCCTTCACCAGCTTTGCTGCCCTTCTCTGGGCACACTCCAGGGCCAGTGATGGACCCAAAGCTGAACACAGCACTCAAGGTGTGGCCTCATCAGTGCTGAGTACAGGGGGACAGTTACTTGCCTGCTCCTGCTGGCAACACTATCTGACACAAGCCAGGATGCCACTGGCCATTTTGGTCACCAGGGCACATTGCTGGCTCATGTTCAGCTGAGCATCGACCAGTACCTCCAGGTCTGTTTCCTCTACAGTCTTCCAGCCACTCTGCCCAAAGCCTGTGCTTGGGCTAAAGTGCAGGACCCAGCACTTGGTCTTGTTGAACCTCGTCCCATTGTCTTCATCCCAGCAATCCAGCCTTCCACATCCCTCTGTAGGGCCTCACTACTCCCAGGCAGATTGACACTTCCAGCCAACTTGCTGACATCTGCAAACTTACTGAGGGTACACTCAATTGTCTACAGCAATTTTTTGCATAGGTGAATCTAGGAAGCAACTTATGGAATAGAATTCATAGGAGTAGCATTTTTCATGATTGTTTCTTTATGTTTAGCTGTTTGTGTTTAATGTATTTCGTTAACTGAATCTGGTTAAACATCTGTGACATGGCTGAAAGTCATTGCATCCTAATAATTACGACTTGCAGTCAACTTTCTTTTGAAGCTGAATATAAAATGCATTAGATCAGACGGATCAATAATTTTAAATGAGATCAAGAGTATCACTCCAGAAAAAAAAAAAGTTTGTTGCCTGAGTAGACATATTTTCTAACTCCGTATATTAACTTCTGAAAGGATTTGTGAGATCGCTGGTACCACTGCTTATACATTAGCACATACAAGTTGCGCGTTCTCACAAACACAGAGCAATGAGAATAACATTCTTCGGACTTGGGAAGTAGCAGAAACTCACTCCCTGTTACTCTAAGTCTCCATCCTGGCATAGAAAATATTGTCCTGACTGTTAGGTCGTGGTTGGACTCAATCTTTAAGGTCTTTTCCAACCTGAGTGATTCTATGATTCACAGCCATTGCTAAGGCAGTTGTAAATATCCTGCTTGACAGCTATGCTTGTGCTTTGCTGAGGAGTAACACGTGCTGATTAGGTTGTTCTTCTGAACTAATCATGATGCCTCCACTGCAAAGAGGAGGAAGAAAATGAAAAATACACGATTTCAGTGAAACTTAACCTCCCAAAGGAGAAAATAAAATAAAAAAAAAACAGAACTTGATCTTATGGTACATTGGACACTGGAACTTAAAAAGCATATCTTTGCTCTTCATCTTGTGAATAAGACAAAGCATCAGTGGAGAGAGAGGTAAACATCTTCAAACCTTTGTACAATGTAAGTAAGTTGGCAGGCCAGTTGAAAGTCACCAGAGAGAAAGAACATCAGGAACACATAAAAACACCACATTTCTTTACAAGCTAAGGAATGTGCAAGCTTTGACAAAGCATGTTATATAAAGGATGTTTATAATAGACTTCCATGGAGACAGTTCAGTAGCTTTATAACACAGCAATGAGTGCAAGCTATATCTACCATCTGTTTTGTGCATACAGTTTTCTACAATGGAAGCTAACATCGAAGCTAATTATGCTTTGGGATTCTGAACACCAACGTAAGAAAGGTGCCATTAGAGTACAAGAGAAGATGATCAAAGACATAGTTTCTTCATGGTTTTTGTTTTGTTTTTTTAACCAGGATGAGCTGCAAATAACTTATCTGTTTTAACTTAACATGACTAACTTCCTTTATTCACTGTCAAATGTCACAAAATGTGAAACAGAAACATTTGGACTATCACCTCCAGCTGAATATCAGCTAAAAGATCAGCCAATGATATCACTTTCACATTTAAAAGACAGCTACAGTCAAAACGTAAGGATATTTTCAGTATAGAACATCTATTCAAGTTCACCTTAAGTCTGAGAAAAACAAAAATGAGAGTGTTCTAAGAAATACTTTCATCCCCAAAGCTCATTTGCATTACCAGTATAAAATCTCTTCTGAAGCCATCTTCCTCAAAAAGAAAAAAGAAACAATAGCTGTTTTACTGCTATGCATTGTTTGCATTACCGCTGCCATGCTGGAACTCACCCTGTATTACACAGCACAGACATTCCCACATACATTACGGCAGTAGAAATAGAGTAGTAAGCCACATTTTTTTCATCTGTGAATATACAAAAAGCCTGTACCATACACTGCCCTTTCAAAAAAATGTACAGTGCTAATGTTTAACAGATACCTACATACATAAATACATAGATAATAACATAAAGAAAAAGGCATTCCACATCAGACATTATTATAGGAAAAACAGAAACACCTATGGACTATAGAGGCCTCATATTTGCATGTTAACCTGCCCTCGAACCAGAAGGGAAGTAATTGAGCATTTACAGCCAAAGAAAAACTCATGCTATAATAAGATCTTTCCAAAGTCGCCTAAGACAGACTTCAAACAATCCTGCAATCTCACTAATACATCAAAAACTTGTTAATTTATATATTTTCTCCCTGTAATCTCTGAATTGAAATGGCCTTATACGTACATCACAGAATGAAGTTTTGCCATGTACCTGTAATTGCAGACACTGTAATACTAGTATTTACTTTTCTACAAAGAAAATTGCTGCAGTTGCTGGGGCTGATGATAGGAAGCAGTGTTCATGTGGGTCATTCAGATATTTAAAACAAAAATAAACCAACTCTGCTCTAAACTTTTTTGAATCATGAACCCGATTTCTCATTAGCCCAAAAGAGGGTACGTGACCTTATTTTTGATTACTTCTGTTCAAATGCTTTACTTCAACATTCACACCGGCTAACAAAAATTTTAGTTACACTGCTGCTGACAATGCATGCTAGCAAGCTGCTGCCCAGCGCTTACTCCACTCACAGGAGGAACAACGATCTACAAACATACTGTAGAAGTGTAATACCAAGCACTGAGAGGAAAAAGAGAGCCATGCATTTCAACTCAAACACAGTAAACAAACGGAAAGAAAATGAAAATACTTCAGCAAAGCCACGTTCCTAGTCGTATCTCTGTTATGATGGATTCATGCTTAGGCTACACAGATATAGGAACATAAATGGCACATACTGAGCTGTTACAAGAACAAAGCAAGTGCTGAGTTATCAAGCTTTATGAGCTCTTGCACAAACACCACAACATTAACTGATGTTCAAAAGAAGAGGCATTGAAGAAATCTCACATTCCAATGCAGAACACAATGGGTACTGCTCTGTTAATGTCACTAAACCTCAAAGCACCAACGGCTGAAGGATTTCTCTTCCTTGGCTCAGGTTAAAGAAGTTTTTCCAGAGGTTTGCCATGCAGAGTGCTTGGGAGGTAAGGATGCAGCAGCAAGCTGGATTTAAAAGATCCCCAGCTGGAAGCACAAATACAGAAAGTGACGTTTAAAGCTGTCAGTCCCCTGGAGAGAAGCAGGAAATTCTCCTTGTAACCCCCAGAGTACCTGCTTTTTCAACTGTTTCTCAGCTCAGCTTGAGATTCTCAAGGGTAGTAACAAAAAAAGTTTTCACTTCGCTCAAATTAGTTTTGACTGAAACCTGGGTTCTCAAGGTGTTAATGAGGTGTTAAATTATCAAGTGCATTATTGGAGGAAATTCAAATGAAACTATTTTAATACTAATTGAACGTTTTCAACCTCAGCCTGTACAAGGAGTATTCATTCCCCCTTCAAGCAGAAAAGCAGCCACTGCTTTCATTTGCATGTCTACTGCTAGCAATGACAAGAGACGATCTCTGTTTACAAATAAGCTATAAATTATTTAGAATTATATACCAACTAATATAATTTGAGTCATTTCTTCGCTAGTGCTTACTTTGTACACTTACATAAATTTTTGGATCATTTTTACAAGAAAGAAGAATTTTTACATCCATGTCTGACTTGAATAAGACTACTGATGAGGCAGATGGTTTTAACTGTTGAAGTCATACACCCACTCAAGGGCCTAATTAAACACACAGAGTTTAATATACTAATTCCAAGCTCTTCTCACCTAGAATTTACGGGGATCAGGCTTAGTTTTGTTTCCAATATGGACAATATTAACATTATAGCAATGATCCAGACTACTGAACTGCTGAGTTAGGCTCACAGTTCCCTGCCAACACAGCTGGATATCCTAAGTCCTGTTAGCTATAATTGGTTTGACTACATTTTTTAATCAAACTCACTCAAGTTCACTGCATACAACAACAGTAAGATTAGAAATAATCTTTTTAAAAAATTATTAAAATTGACCAGATACACTACTGGTTCCTCACATCCAAGGTGCTAAGATGACAAATGCCTATAAAACTATGTGCAGCTAACTGGCTAGCCTTCAAAAGTCAGCTGTTTCTGATTGCTCAGAAGTTCAGACAAACTGCAGTACTTCCACCTCCACTGCCTACAACTTCACAGCTATGTAGGATAGTAAATGTGGTTTTCTATACAGTGCTGAAGCCAACTTCCACACAAATCTGCAATGCTACCTTGTTCAAGGTGTCTCCACAAGTTATTCTACAAATGCCATTTTAGTATGCACTGATTAGGTCTGGGATATTCACCTTCTGAAAATGAGATGGATAACAGTAAACTTGTATGCATAATTACCATTATCAAATTAACCAGTGACAAGTTACTGCCATGCTTACCTATTCACAGCTCAGTCATAATGACTTTGAATTGAAATATCAGCACCAAAAATTCACTCGTGGCAAGAGGCCTTATCCATCTCTTCTCCCCACTCTACTTTACTATATATGAACCAAATGTCATGATATACCCAAGCACATTATCACTGGAGAGTTCCCCAAAGACATGTTCACCACTCTTGAGCACTGTTCTGCTGAAGAAGTTATCAAAATGAAATAAAACATGCTTAACTCATGACCAAGATCACACAATGGTCTTCAAGTCAAGGGTAAAAGAAGTAATGCAAAGTAAAATAGGACAGATGTACTACTGCAACCTAGTACTGTAGAGAAGTTCCAGAAGTAGTACTGGAAGAAGTGTTAGCAAGAATCTGTAAAGAGATTGTAAAGAATCTGTCATTTTGTCTGTTGAAATGTTTTTTGCAGTCTGGATGAAAGGGGAAGAAATGCACTCACATTCATGTACAGATGTGTTCCTGTAACTGTTTTCAGAGACTGAGGCCTGATAGTCTTTTATATGCATCAACAGTACCTAGAATTAACAGATAATTTGAACTGAATCCAAGACATAAGAGACTGCTGCCACAGTTCAAGCAGTGTATTTGCAGACTGTCATTTCTATGTTCTCTGTGAACAACCACACAACTTCCCATAGCATCTGTATTTTGCCTGTGCTTTCTATTATAAATACTTAGCCTATTCACAGGCAGCTTGCTAAAAAGATCTAAAACCATATATTTTCTTTTATAATTAGGTAAGGTTTTAGTAACTACAATTCCCTGTTCTGAAAGTCCAGAGTCTCCAGATGTTTTATTAGATTCAGAAATAGCCCTAAACATGGGGGAAGAGAATCTTAACTTACTCTTGCAAAATAATACACAAAAATCTTTTGTCCATAAAAACAAATTACTTCCCGTGGCATATTCCTCAGCTACTGACCATCTCAATCTGAAACCACAGCTTCCACAAGGGCTTGGTATCATAGAGAATGGTTACTTTTGAAAGTAGCACTTGGTGAACAGAAACAAGAAGGTAAAGAAGCCACAAAGACTTTACAAGCAAGCATTCTTGAAGCCATTAGAAGAGTTAGTTGTGACTGAACACAGCGTTTGGATTTAACTCACAGTTTATCGTTCTGATTCAGCTCCAGAAAAAAAAAAAAAAAAAAAAAAATCACTGCCTTATCTCAGACCACCTTTCCCATTAGTTTAGCTTGACTAATTTAAAAGTAGTTATAATTTCTGTAATGCTTTATTTATTCAAATATGCTTATCAGCAACCCAGCTTAACACTATTTCTTCTGCTTGTTTGCCTTTCACAATTAATAACTCCCCAGCACTACTCTACTTCAGACTTACTGTGGTCAAACCAATTGTAGACTGTAGTGCTTCAGAGCCTCAAACATAAGTCCACAGAATCAAAACAAGTTTTCCAGCTGAATCCTTTAAACGAGGAAAAGTCTTTATCATAGCTTTCCAATTCCCACAATTGTACTTTAGCTAACTTCATCCAAAGAAAATGCCTATGAAGTACTTCATTAAGCCAAACAGATTTTGAAAGAAACCCAAATCAATCAATACTTGAGCAGATCATTAGCTAAGATGAGCTCAGTCACTTTCAAGATGGCAAGACCCAGCAGTTCGGCAGAACTTTTCAGGTAGCTTGAAATTTGGTTTGCTATTCTGAGGGCATTAACAGGGACAACTCTGATTCTGAAGTTATTTTACCAGCATACTTTTTCACTGTAGGAGTTATCAGCTAAGTTAGCTGACCAGACTATCCAAGTTCAAAAATACAGTTCTTCAGTATACACCACCACCTCGTGGCCAGATGCCTGAAATTTCAATAACTGAATACATTCAAGCATCTGAATTCTAAGAGCACATGAATTAAAAGCCACAAAGAGAACTTTGGTGAGCTACACTGCCATCCTGTGTGAGCTACTCACATCATTTTAAGAATCCATGAAGATGGAAGTATTGTACAAGTGCTGTACAATTTCAGATTCAAAGTATTCTGCAGTTGTGATGTGTAAGGTTTTTGTTTGTTTGTCTCTTTTGTTTTTTTTCCTTCAGTGAAATAAATAAGAAAACACTTCTACCTATCAGGCAAATAAGTTGCATAAATTTGGCTTTTGGATTTTGCATGAATCGAGTTCTACAGATCTTCTCTTTCTTATTTCTACTACGGAAAAAAAGAATTTAATCAAGAGGGCTGAACGTGCCTCCCTCAGTGTATTAAATCCAGTGAACTTGAATTCTGCCTCTAGCTCCTCAAGTTTAAAATGTCCTCATTTACTTTAACCAAGGTGAAAACATCAAGCTATATTAGAGATGAAAATCAAAACCATAGTCCCCTCCAGTAATAAGTAAGACGGTAAAATATACAACAAAATACTTGAAAAGGTTGGGAAAAAGACCAGGAAGAGAGGGGAAAGTCTAGAAAAGCTAGATACAGAACAAAAAAAATCAATACAAAACAACATTGTCCTGTGTAATCCTAGGATGACTTACCTTTAGCTCGAAATGCTTTACACCTTTATTAGGCTGATAGGCCAAGCAGGATAGTACATTCACAAGAGCTAGATTGTCTACAGACAATCATGAATGTGTTCCCTGAATGAGTTTTGTCTGTATCTTCCACATGCTTAAAGTTGCAAAGACTCACCAATGGTTGTACCATCTTCACCCATAATGCACTTCATGGTGGTGATGATTTGCTCCACAACAGGAGGTGATAGTGATGTTGCATACACAGCACTGTGAGAGTGAGTCCTGAGGTAATCAATCAGCTCCTAGCAAAACAAAAGAGGCCAGACACTACTTTTCTAGCAATACAAAGAAATGCTTTAAACACACAGTAAGCTGGGCCATTTTACAAACTTCTTAAAGAACATCCTGGAAAAGAACAGGTAGCTCAAGGACTTATTTTACAGTGTAAGTAATGAATAGTTGAAGCGCTCGGTATAATGGCCTCCCACAAAAGTCACCAAACATGTCATGGGTCACAAAACGCTACTTTCTTCCATTGACCAGTGTGAGATAAATTACATGTTTTGTTTTATTTAAGATTGCAAAAGCCAACTATTATTCCTGCACTTCCCAATTAAGTATATGTTCTAGATTTGTTACAGGGTAAAGACAGGTCATATAGGAACAAAAGACAAACATATCATAGATCTAGGCTGCTTGTTGTTTAGCAGTATCAAAACCTTTCATAATAACCCGACCACTCTAGTAAAATATCAAAAAAACAGTACAAATGCCAGGACAGATTCCAATATAAAATTGTTAAGATTGCCCCATGCACAGCAAAAGCAGAAAACATATTATAAAGATGAGGAAGCATTCAATTTAAAATTACTGTCTGCCCCTCACTTCTGAAGCAATCCCTCAAACAGGGCACCTAAAATACAGTCATGAAGGACTCCAGGCTGCTTTACCTTGCACCAAGGGAATTTATTTTCACTACCTTGGAAAAAGAATAAGATGGTGCTTTATTCTGGTTAAGATGTCACACTCATTCCAACTGCAGTAAAAATCTCAGAAAGGAACCTCTTCAAGTCCCAGCCCGATTCAGATGAAGTATATCACTATTCACATCTAAACAATTATTGTCCTGACAGGAAAATGGTAGAATTTTACTCTGAAGTAAAGGTTTATTATAAGTCTCATCTGAAATATACATGCAAGGACATAAGAAGGGACACGTGTAACTGTTTATGCCGATCCTGCCGAAAGGAGGAGTTTGACAAAGGCAAATAGGCTTCCAATAGAAGAGAATCAGTACCACATGAACAAAGAAGTCTTTTTCAAGACCAAACAGTTCAAGTTCAGAGGAAATCATCTCCATTAGGCTAAGCTAAGAAATGGATTTTTTTCACAAGTTGAAAAACTCAAGCTTTTGGCACTCTTCGTGCTGATCTCATAAAAAGTAATATTGAAAAATCCCTGCTTCCTGGATCCTAACAGTTCCTAAGAAGATATTACACTTTTACCATACTTTCTGCAAACTGAGCTCTCCACTGACCACATGGAAAATAAGGAATTATGAGGTATTTTATTACATTGGGCTCTCCAGCACTGAACAGACTTCCAATGTACTAGACAGTACATAAAATCATGAAACAAATGGACAACGAAGGCAATTTAAGAAACAAATCAACACTGAAATGCTTACTGAAGCACAACACCACCAGCCTGGGACAGCCATGAGATTTTTTTTACCTTCTTGCCCCCAATGTATCCTCCAGCAGCTCCAAAGCTTTTGGTAAATGTTCCCATCATAACATCCACATCTTCAGGATTGAGTCCAAAATACTCCACTACACCCCGTCCAGTAGGACCCAGAGCACCTATACTATGAGCCTCATCAAGGTATAGATAAGATTTATACTTCTTCTTAAGGGCAATCACTTCAGGCAAACGGACTATGGATCCCTCCATACTGTTGAGAAACAGAAATTAACTGTAAGTTGACTTAATTTTTGGGGTTCTCTTTGCAGAGCCAGAAATCACTAAACTTTTTCTTTACTCTTATTAATTGTGATCATATAGAACTCTTTATATGCATTTCTGTTTGCAGAGTTGAAAAACAAATCCTCTTCGTACCTAGCGCTCAGGGTAAAAATATTTTACCTGTTTAACCTCTTTGGGATGCTGACATAATGAAAAAGCAGTATTAGTAACACTAAGAGGCAAAGGAACATATTCACTGATGATTTAATAAATGAATTATCCCATTTCTACTCCCATTCTAATATAACCATTTTCATCTGACATTCGACTTGCTTATTGTTTCCAGGGCTAAGAACAGAGAGACTGCTTTTTTGTGCTGAAGGTCACACTGAAGACTTTAATGTCAGTCAGTTAAACCTACTACACACGCCTACTCATTAATAAATAAATAGAAAATAAAAACCTTCACATTGTATAATTCCGTTTACACTAGCATCACCCACCGATCACAGAAAGAATGTAGCAGACGAGCAATTTAAGACCTCATCATTAGTTTAGATTAACTTCTACAACCTGATCTAGATGTAGTGAACATTATGATAATATCAAGCGTAGATACCATACTACCAATAGAAAGTTCAGGATGCGAGGCATACGTACTTCAGTTTAATATAAGATAAGAGATTCATGAAATAACTGTGAAGTTATAATATTCAGTTTGATTTGACAAAGGAACCCAAACACTAAGCAGCTAGACCTTACGCAGAGGGTCTTAGGAATATAAAGAATAGTTTGTACCTGTATATTCCTTCCACCAAGATAAGAATTTTTTTCCAGGGCCTCCGTGTACGAGGTTGCCCATGCACAATAGCATCTTTGAGCAGCTTCTCCAGGCTTTGCATATCTGCACCAGAAATTACTGTTAAATGGTACCAAAACAGCTACCGTCTTGAGCTTTAACATGACTAAAGACAGCAATACTCCAAAAACACACAAATTGCTTAGGTACGGAAGAGAGACCACACATAAGCCAGTAAGCATAGGCTTCATCTAGCTGAAGGCCCATAGATGAGATTAAAGGGACTGAGTGATTGCACAAACTCTGATGAAGAATTTGATAATCCTAAATTAAAAGTACAAGATGTAGCACAAGCTGCAAAGAATGAGTAAGGGGGCAGGCGAAGAATGAATGTGGGGTAGAGGAAGGCATCTCATCGTTAGGAAAAGAGATGGGAATGAAAGGGGCAACAGTGTCTTTAGGTATAGAAATAAGTCATTAAGGAACAAGCTCAAAGATAACCAACCCAAGAAGAAGACTGACCAAAGTGCAGAACAAGGATAGCAAGTGTGTTTTTAAATCATTTCTGTTTAAAAGCTGAACAGGAAGCTACATAAACAGGGAAGAAAAAGGAAGAATCGATATAGGAAAAATGACAGTGCTAAGCATACTAGAAGCTAGGTAGATGATGATGTTGTTAGTAGACATGTAATCTGAAACCTTATTACGTTTGGCTTGATATAACCCAAGTAGACCTAAAGAATAACGTATACAAATGCATACAGTGAAATCAGTCCTGAAGAAAAAAATAGTGAGGGAAGAACAGATATGGCAGCAATTCAACCAGAAATACTAAAATGCTGTACAAGAAACAAGCAAATACAGGGCGTGAAGAAGAGCACAAATCATGAAAAAAGGACTGGTAGACTAAAGCAATTTTAGGAGCAAATGGAGTTTATGAACTAGAACTAGACTAGAAATTAGAGAGTAAAATGAGTCAACTTAACTTTTAGAACGAGTTCAGAAAAAGATGAAGACCAAATAAACAGTGGAATAATCCCTGTCTCTAGTATCTCTCCCATGGCAGAAAGGATGAATTTAGTGCAGCTATGGAAAATAATAGAATAAAAGCCTTCTGCTCTAATCTTTCAAGGAAGAGAAGAACTACAAAATAGGTCTAACCTTAATAAAAAGGACAAACTGCACAATGAAGAGGGAAAAAACTGAAAAATCTCTCTAAAAATAATGAATGAAGCCATTAGTGACTTGGAAAAAATGAGATTAATTAAAGCAGCATAGACCGTAACAAGATAGTACTGAGAATACATGCAGTTTTATTGCTTGCATTTTGCCTTCTGATTCTAATCTGCTATTCCATCCTCTTTCGTGGATCCCCAACACGTAGAAAGTTTCTAGAATAACCAATAGTCACACCAATGCTAGTTTGTAACCTATAATCCCACATCTTTTCTTCCTTGTAACGCCAGGGCTTCTAAGACCCTCTCACATAATACCCAGGACTGTATTTTCATGAGCATTCCCTAAAATTCTGCAACATGGGACAATATTCAGAAGTATGCTTACACAAATACAGAAGACGAATGCAAAGCTTTTGTGATCTTGCCCAGCAACCAAACAGTGCTGTAGTCAAGACTGATGAAGAACAAGGACAACAAAAAAAGTGTTACCAGTACACTCTGTACTTCTTTAAGGAAAAGTACTCAAACAACAGAACAAGCAAATAAAGACAAAAGAAACAAGAAACAGTGAAGGATCTACCATCAAGTAGGACAAGGAAAGAAAAAAACTAAAGCCACCCAAGCTTTGCTGACACCACTAGAAATTTCAAAGGAAGACTCAACATGATCTCAGAGAACGATATTATAAAAAGTGTGTTACGAGTTACATGTAATTGAAGAATGAAGTGACTTTGTGAATTAAGATGGTACATCTTTCACAGAGACTAAGAGGAAAAAAGTATTTTTTAATTTGAAAAATAAAATTCCTCCTTTAGAGGAGGCTGAAACTAGCAAAATGACAATTCTAAGTATCTGTTTCTCAAAAAACACAAAGCAAGTAACAATTAATCTATGCTTCATATCCTGAAATCCCCTTTATACTACATTGTATGTACACACAGTTGTCAAGCTTAGCCGTGACATCTGTATTCTAAAGATTTTGTTAATGTAGGACCATGCCAGCATTTGGTCCTAAAGTTTAAAACTTCCCTATTGCCTCAAATCACAACCTAGACCACTACAAGACCACATTATGTGACATGGACTATTAGATGAGTTCAACAGTCCTGAGCTATCCAAGTAACAAGAAGCTACATTAGAACACCACTGCCCCTAAACCTGCCAGAGAGCAAAGTGTTGTTCTTCATATGCAGAGATGCAAGTCAGCACAGCTTAACAATCAAAACACTATCATTTGAGATTGAATACATTAAATAATTTCCAATTCACAATGACTAAATAGTAGTAGCAGTCTTTTGACCTTTCAGACAACCAGCAATTGATTTAATAAATGAAATGGGATTTCCAACTATTAGAAGAGTTTCCCCCTGATCTGAAGGCCCAGCAGAAAGGTGAAGTCCACCACTTGATACTTACTGTTGTGCTTAAAGATTCGAATAGCTGCTCCTGACAGTCTTGCCCCAAGCACTAGAGATGCATGGTTCAGTTCATCACTCAAAATTAGACATCCCTGAATTAGAAGGGAAAAGAGAAAGATATTGAAAAAGTTATGTTATGTCAAGCATACAACACCTTTCAGCTCTGAACTGCACAGAGATCATTTAAGAACAGAAAAACCCCAAACAACAGAAGGAAAAAAAATCCAACATAAATGCAGCTGGTTCAGGCAAGACTAAGAAATGATTTGCAGCCTTAATGTGGTAAATAAAGACATACAACTGCCATTAGCTTAAATAATTACTTGTTTCACCACCCACCAAAGTCCTACAGTTAAGCATGCCTGAATATTTCATGATGACAATTAGTATACATCCTTCAGTACAGCCTCATAAAACAGAAAGGAGAGTAACAAGACTACAGCTATACTAAGAAATAAATCCCAGAGCACCCGATTCCTATAATAATGGCTTTATTGTTAAGCTGCAATATTTCTCACTTAAGAGGTAACCACTGACTAAACTCATGTGTGCAGAATGGTACCAAAAGGACTAACTTCCTTTAACAACCAGAAGTACCAAATACCTTGTATATTACCTCAATCTATGAGACACAAATTGAAAAATAATAGCAAGGAGAGAAATTCATAAGTTTCCTGAAGCCTTTAAACACAAAATGCATTCATTTATTCAAAAAAGGGGAAAAAAAAAAAATCTTTTGAAAAAAATATCAGAATGGGATATGCCTGCTTTGAGAGCAGCAATGATTACAGGTCAACCTGTGACTGCATCTCTAGTGATTACTTTTGCTAAGTTAAAAATACAGAAAGCGTGTTGAGATGCTGAAGATTAGACACTAAACACATCCTTTTTGAGTTTATCTATGGACAGTGGAGGGAAGAGTAAGGAATCTTTTTCTATGAGAGTTACTGGAACAAACTGTGGAAAGGCACTGCCTACAGTTACGTAAGGTGGTATCATACACAAACGGAATATTTTTTCTGTAGTAAAGGAAATTTTGCAAGAGAACTGCAGTGTATCTAGAAGCATTCCACATTTTTGGAAGGCTCAAGACTGTTCTTCCCCAGTGTTCCAACTGCTGTTACAGGAAAGGTTCATGCTGTGTATTTCATGGACTTGGGCATGAGTGCTGAAATCTTCAACTAGTATTTGCTCTTAGGAACTACTGTACAGGAGAAGAGCACATGTATTATGCTACTGGATACTACTGTTAAGCACAAATATCACAAAATCTGAATATAACAATCCAGCACTAAAATCCTTCATAAAGTGTTGGAAATACAAAAAATTATATATTAAAAAGAAGTTGAAAATGAGAATAGCCCCATAAATAGAAATATGAGCATTTGGCAGAGAAAGATGCAACACACTGATGAGAAACCTCTTTTTGGCCTGCTATAATAGAATATTCCATTAGATTAAAAAAAATAAGTTAATAAAATAAAACTCAAGTCTAAGTAACCTAATATTTCTTGCTGCTTGAGAAATACAAGTGATCAAAGTAATCACTGATTCAGTACAGCAATTGCTGATAATCATATTTAAAGCAGAGGAGTGCTGATACCACAGAGAAGCTTTGGTTGCATTTATCAGCAAACTTATGTGTGAGGGAACAGCCAGGAGGAGACCAACACTAATTAGAGACTGCCAGAAACATATGCCAATGAAGTTCCTACCATACATGTTCTACAAGGCAGACATGGAAACTTAAGTGAAAGCCACATTACAAAGCACTACACAAATGAATTGCAGAATTTAGATCTAATCATTTAATTTCTAACTGAATATACATGGAAGCTCATTTGATTGTTTATTTAATAGCCAAAATAAGATCCTTCAAGCGCTGCTACTCTAGCTCTGTTATTTACACTCTGACAGACTAGAGTTTTGATTCAAAGCTTTGGGCTACAGGTACACGCTGTTATTAGTTACTGCAACAACAGTAATGACACTTGCTTCAAATTAGGCAAGTTTCAGAGCCTAACATTACCTCAAATGGTCTAACTACTTCTGACTGTACAACCCTTAAGTCTCACATTACTTGTAGTCCTCACTCAGCATATCTGGCAATAGCCATACTAGGCAGCTGATAACATGACTGATAGCAGTGGATTTCTCCTGAAAACTGCAATGTGCAGTAAGACCTGGCATTTAGTGATGCCATAACAGTGCTAAAATATAACCTTCAACGTGTAAAAACAACACTTGTTTTCAGCATCCATTTAGTAGAAGCTGCTGTTAAGAAGGCTGGGTAATGCTGCTGAAGGCTTTGAATTCCTTCTGTTAACCAGATTTCGGAGGTGGAGTTGAAGTTAAATTAGTGACTGTCAAAGAAACTGCTTGTGGACAAATGCCATTATTGATGCTATTACAAATGCCATTACTAATTTTATTTGCCAAATCTTCAGGTATCAAGAAACATCGTATCCAAAAATTTATCTACAACCTGGAGATGAAAACTCAGAAGTTTAAGCAAGCACGGAGGTCTCTAGGCTTTAGTGAGGACTCTAACAAAACACTGCCAAACAGGCTGTGTGCAAACAGCCAATCCTGTGCCGAGCAGTGCCAGATTTCAAGATTTGATTTATGTGTACCTTTATGTGCAGACAATGAAAATAAAAAAAAAAAAAAAAAAAATCAACACAATGAGAAACAACTTTGGGCAGTGAAAGAAAAAAAAGCATTTACTGAATGTTTAAATCATAAAATTGCTCATTTAAGAAGAATTGTTTTTTTCCAGAAGAGAAGCATTTTCTGTTTGGAATATTCACTTGAGTACAAGGGTGTTTCTAGGCTTATGAGATTAAAGCTTCTTACTTAGCTATTTAATACTTAGCGTAGACTGCTGTATCCAAGTACAAGAGTTAGATTACTAAATGTGCAAGTTACATACATGAAACAGCTACAATACAGAATTTGGAATTAACTGTTCAGATTCTCAATTGTTAAAATTCAAATGTGACAACTAAAGAATTGAGTAAGGTATCTTAAGAGCATTCTGATAAGCTAATACAGATAGAAAACAGACAATCAGATACGTGTAAGTAGACTTCTAAATTCAGAAATTCAAAGAAATTATGAATTGTTTTTCTGGTGAAGAAAAAAATCAGGGAGATATGGGAAGACAAGCAGCAAAAAGCAAGTAAAAGACATTATGATGCACTGTTAAAAACTACAGCACTGCAGAAGTATTTGACTCTAAAAAAAGTGTGAAACACTGAATTTCTCTCTAGCATCAGATTTAAAAAAAATTCTCTCTATAGAAATAATCTTATCACATTTAAAACATAACAGGCAAAAGAAAAGAGGCATTAAGGAGACTGTGCTGCTTCAGAGTTGCAAATAAGACAAACATGAAGACACTCCAGCTACTGAATGAAGAAAATCACCAGAAGGAAACGTTGTCAGAACGAAGAAGTGCAGCAATTCTATCATCCGTAGAAAGTGATTTCAGGAAATGGAAAAATGAGATAGGGAAATAAAGGAAAACTAGTTCACTACACAAGGATTAATACATCTGTAATGCTACCGTAAGTGTGAGTAATCTTCAAAAAGAAAAAAAATTGTTTCCATACTTAGCTTCTATGCTGAGCAAAATAATACAAGTATATACTTCGCATCAGAAGACACAAATAACTATGTTCCATTTCATTTTCCAATACCTTAAACTAATTTGAGATGCAGATCACTCAGGTTGCTTTATATACTGTTTTTACGGGGCACAGTAGTATAATCAGTCCCTGTATTTCACCTTGTTTCCAGTAGGATTTAGCTTCAAAGGAAGGACTTCAGAGCACAGATTGCTCACAGATAATAAATCCTGATGTACCAACATGCAGCTTAGCTTGTCTATTTGTCTGAATGACAGTTACTTCTTAGTGCCTCAAGAGCACCAAAATACACTTAAGTCAACCAAGCACCATTTAATATACTAACAAGTAGCCAGTGGAAGCAAGCCATTAACATGCTAAGCTGCTCTTTCTTGCCCCAGAACATATCAAGATCTGGAGTGCTATTGGTCCCCAGGATTCTGCCGCCCAAAGATTTTTACAAAGGTAGTGATCCATGCAGTTACCTACAATTTCTGCAGAGAATATCTGCAGATGCTGTCACTGAAGAAAAAAATAGACAAGTAGATTTTAGAAAACAGGGCCCACACCGTCTGTGTTAGATATGCTCTTACCAGCAACATGAGACATACCTTGCCTACTAAAGCTGGAATGTTCATAGAGTTGGTTGCAAATCCCATTCCATATGCCATTGCAGATTCCACACCTAGAAATCTGGCAACTAGCTTTTCCAACTCCTCATGTTTGTCCAAGTTTCCTGCACATAAAACAGAAGAAATCCAGAGAAGCTTTCACTATTGCTGTATTCTACAAGGAATATCTCTATCAACCAGTAGTCTTCACTCAAAATCCCAAATAGAAACACTGAAAATGTTAGCAAATCAACAGCTGTGCTGTTGAAAATAAACCCAGAAGCTCTATTTGTCTTTGCTAAAATAATGACTTAATTATTGCTTAGTCTAAAGTTCCAGACCTAGAACAAGTAATATTTAAAAGATTTGAGATCAAATTAAATACTTTGAAACAAAAACTGAAGGAACATCCTATCCAACTTACCCATCTCTTGCCTACTGCTGCACACCCCAGCTCCATACCGGGACAGAACTTCGGCTGCTGCCTGCTGGCAAGTCCCACTGTTCTTTGCGAATCCAAGGTAGTTATAGGAACCCATATTAATAACACCTTTAATCACTCTCCCCGTGTACCTGTGTTTAAAAAACACTAAAAATTAGGATACACAAAATCATAAAACTAAGACAGAAGACTCTTCCAGTTTCATAGAATATACGCTTGAAATATTAGTAAAAAGTATATAGAATCAACAATTAAATTGTTTCAGCACTGATCCTTATTATGAAACTGAAGCAATGATAAACACATTCTCCCTCTCTCATAATTGCAAACAAAAAATGGAAATTCCCACAACAGTCTATAGTAAGAGGTATTCATGCTATTATATCAAACATTACTTCAGGCTTCTCAAACAGATTTTTTCTCTCGTTGTTCCTCCTCCTCCAACTCAGAAACATTCAATTTGCTTTTCAATTAGAAAATAAGATATCTAGATCAGTTAACCTGGCAGACCCTCAAGCAGGATATCCTCTAACCACAGAAAGGAAACACATCCGGCACTCTTGTGCTGATGCTATGTGACAAGGAGATTAGGGAAGAAGTTTACTGGAAAAAATTGTTAATTATTTTGCCCTTGAAAGTCAAGGAGAGATGCAGCAAGTTTCATCAAATCCTATGCAGGAAACCTCTTTACATCAAGCCTCATGCCACATTATTTCCAATTTAAAAACAGAAACAAAGCCAGAAAACAACAAAACACATCTATCCTTCAATTTCTGGTTTTGTTTCAAAAGTCTATTTCAGCTGTGACTCAGAACAAGTGTAATAAACTCATTTTTGGGCAGCAACATTTACATCAAGTGTCTGGACTGATTCTGAACCAGCACAAAAAGTCACAAGAAGTAGTGCAATCTGAAGGATCTACTCAAGTTTCTGGACAACACACGCAAAAGGAACAGACCTATGAAATCTTAACACTACACAGAATCATAGTTAAGTGTTAACATCAAAGATTATATAATCATCTTGGTGGCCAGATGTGGCTCAAAACAGCCAGTGTCGACCTCAAAATAAACACAGTACACTGCTCCTTTAACCACAAAGCCTTCAACATGCTTTCAGAGACTCCAATTAGCAGTAGTTGCTGGCAGCCTTCTCTTCAATTTAACTCACGTGAATGTCCAGTTATAGTCATGAGAAACTCTCTCCATCATATCCACTTTGGCCCCTGGCACACTGCAAATTGGACGGTTCCAGGTGTCTCGAATGCGCATGTAGAGGTTTCTTGTATAGAAATTCTCAAAGTCCTGATAGAGTGGGACAAAGTCCTGAAACACACGAAAAGCACTCAAAGTGAAAGGAAAAAATACAATACAGCAGACTGGTAATAGAAGGAATAAGTTATTTTCTGAACCAATGAGTGTAATTTGTAAAAGGAAAAATAAATAAAAAAAATGCAGGAAAAAGTTGAGAACTCTTCATTGTTAAGTCCTGAAAAAAATTCCACCCAAAGTTGCTTAAACATAGTATTATTACTTCTCAAAGTACACGGCAAAGGAAGCACTGAGAAAGCTGAGATACTCGACTGTATTTTCTGTATGTAAGAAAGGCATGTAATAAAGCAGAATTACTGTTATTACAGAGCTTAGCACATCTTTTTATTCAGAAGCCAAACAACTAAACTACATTATGGCACCTCTATTCTCCACAGCTTATCATGACTTAAGTCCCACAGGATTTCTGTGCACAAGAGTTTCCTGAATTCTAGCTTCCCTTGAACATTTTTCAGGAAAACTAAGTGACACACAAGAATGTCAAACTAAGTGTGAGAGCAAGGACATCTGAGCACTCAAGAAGATGTTTTTCTGGCCTACTTAAAATGCTTGAAAGTCATGAGATTCCATTACTACTATTAAATTAAAAGGAAGTTTGACATTCAGTGGTGATAAGAATACATAATTCATTTGCCACTGTTTCAAAAACAAGCCTTTGTGAAACTCTACAAAGGAAAATGTAGGTTTTGTGACGCTGGCTCTTACCTTTGTCATATTTCTTCCTGTTTTTCACAACAGGAATGAAAATATGGAGAGACATTTTATTTTAGGTGACAGGACAAGACAGAATATCTGTCTGACCAAATACTAGTGCCTAATAGTTCTAACACTGAAGCAAAACTGGGAGCATTTATATCAGTTTCTTTAATAACAATTCACACAAATAAGTACTGACAAGTCTTTACTTGCAACGCTCAACTGAAGGAAGAGTACTTCTTCCCTTTACCTTCCTTGTTTTATGGTTTCACAACTTTCATCAAGATTCACCTTTTTTTTTTTTTTTTAAAACATCCTCCTACCTGAAGATGCATAGGAAAGCCAGCTTCTAGGTAGATGTTACTGCATCTACTTTCCCTTCTGATTTGTCTGTGCATAATGACATGCCAAAAAGGCACAGAGAGACTCATTTTCATCATCTCAATTATGGAAAAACAAAATATAGCCAGTGACCTCTCCTTCAGGGAATAAACAAAAAGATGAAGATCAACATTTTATGCAGTCTGACAGTGACAGGGCAAGGGGGAATGGTTTTAAACTAGAAGATTTACATTAGATGTTAGGAGAAATTTCTTTACTCGGAAGATGGTGAGGCACTGGCACAGGCTTCCCAGATAAGTTGCGGATGCCCTATTTCTGGAGGAGTTCAAGGCCAGGTTGGATGGGGCTTTGGACTAGTAGGGGGCAACCCTTTGCACGGCTGGAGTGTTGGATCTAGATGACCTTTAAGGCCCCTTCCAATCCAAGTCACCATCCTGTGTCCTTCCTCAGCATGGGAAGACAATTGGAACAAGATTTTAAAGGGTTAAGATGCACTGAAAGGTAATTATTTCTTCCATGTTCCTTTACTCAACTATAGTTTGGCAATTACTTTTGTCATATCATCTCTGAAAGGTTTCTGTCAAATGAGACTAAGAGGGTACAATGTAAATAATGTTGTATTCCTCTAGAAAATCATTAGTTTTTTGAAGAAGCTACGCAGCTCTAACCTTCCTCACCTCCAGCTATCTGTCTCAAGCAGATGGTAGGTTTCAGGCTTGAACCACTAACAAACCTGGCCCCTTTTGCAATGGAAAAAAACAAAACGTCTTGACACATTCAAAAGCTTACTTAATATATGAAAAGTTACATGGGTGGTGATAAGCACAACAGTACTTGTAGCAATACACTAAGATCCGTACTCACAACAGATTCCAAATAGTTAACTGACAAGTGCCTGAGAGCCTCTGTTACTGCATTTTTCATAAGGGTGGAGGAAGTGAGGAAACAAAAAAACAGAACAAAACAAAATGCTAGCATACTGAAAAAAAATAAATCAACATTTAAGAGATTTGAACTCAAGTTTAGTTATAATCTTCGATATTTTTGACCACTACCATCTTTTTTTTAACAACTCTGCATAAGAATTTGGCTTTGCAGCAGCTATTGAAGCACGCTATGTGACCCAGAAAGTCAACTGAAACTTTAACCAAGTTTCTTGGCTAGGAGCAGAGGCCGCAAATTAGTCATTGTTCTAACTCAAGCTGGTATGCCTGGGCTGATACAGTCCAATCTTACCTCATGTTTCTGATCAGATAAATCACATTTTATTTTGAAACACAAGGTGACAAAGCAGGAAGACTAACAAGCTCAGCTGGTGAGAGAAAGCTAATCACTCACGACAGGCTGACACCACCAAGACATAATGCAAGTACAGTCTTTCAAGACAGAAGCGTAACTTCTAAATTTTGAAGAGATTTCATTGCGAAGTTCTCTAAACCTTATGGATTATCATAAGACCAAAGAAAAACCCCAAAAAAACAACTGTGTCAAATGTTAACAGAAATTCAAGGAATAAATTATGGGTAAAAGGACTCAAGTCCAGTACAAAACACTAGCTTTACTTTTTAGGAGTGCTAAGGAAGCATTAAAAGCCTAGAACATTACTAGTAAAGCAATGCCAGATGCATAAACTTAAGGACTAGTTATCTTCCAGAAGTCTGAAAAGTATAGCAATTTCAATAAGGACTGAAGCAAAGGAAGAACAAAACTCTCCCTTGGGGTGCAGCACTTATGCACAGGCAACTTGTAAATCCAAGATTTCATCATATCGTAAATTAGTAATACAAGCGAAGGTCATAACAAGAGCTTTGTAACCATTCGCTTGGAGCATGGTAAAATGCAAACGCAGCTATTATGTTGCTTTTAGAGCCAAGTTTTCACAGCATTGCACCTAAGCTAACAGATGGTGTCACAAGCACCAACAAGGCTTACCTGCAATTCACCTAAAGCATACACTAATGATACAAAACTAACTCTGAATGGAAATTAGGTAGGCCAATGCAACAAATATCGGGACTTTAAAAGGAAGGAAAAAAGACTGGTTCTATCTCACTGCTATGTGGGTCAAGAAAACACGGAGCAACAATTGTGGGTAACTTTCACACTCTTAGCTAGCCTACAATGACCTATGAAGACAAAACTGAGCAAAAGTCTCCAGTTTACCAACCCAAACATACTCACAGGAATCCAACTACAGAAATGCTTGGAGGCTTCAAATACCAGAACTATGTATGACACTGAGAAGCTACCAAGTACAAAGAGGTATGTTAAAGAGTTAGCATCCCCATTTGGATGGCTGCTTCCACATACAAAAACTGACAATGGAGTCAGAAGGTAAGTCAGATCAGGATAAGTGTATAAGTGGTTTTCCTTTTGCCTACAAAATACTACAAACACAGCTACTAAGACAGTTATAAGCCAGCATCAGGTTGAACTGAGTATGCATACGCTGATCCCAGGGTAACCAACAATTTATTTTTTTTTAAATCTTTCCACTCACCCATGCTTAAAACAGACCAATGACATTTCTGACAGGATATGCTACATAATATTGGTTTCCAGGAAAAGTCCAGATGGATATATTTTAAATGAAGCCAAAACACATCAAAGACTACTTCCTGGTAATCGCTACTAGTAAAGCCTTTACCTTTTTGTGTAGCACTGGTGAGTGAATACTATTTTTTCCTACAAGATATTACCCACTGTCAGAGACAGTCCCAAAACAAACACATTAGAAATCCTACTCTTCCAATTATCTTCATCCACTTTCATTTTCTAGTTCTGGTGCACACAATATTATGTAACAGTTTAAGGAAGAACTTGCACTACTGCAATAAAGCGCTCTCCAAAACAAAAAACCTGAAGGCTTCCCACCTCCCTCCTCTTCCTCCCCCCCCCCTTTTTTTTCTTTCCCTTTGAGTAAACTTCAGACTGGAGTCTGGTATTAATGTTGTTAACTACAATCTTCAGAAATATCACGAAAAAAAAATCCACATACTTCAATTCCATGACTTCAGGACACATTCATTCAGCCCTGTGCGAAACATTTTCTTGCACTACATAATTTAGTTCTGTTCACACAGAACATCTTCATACTGCTCATCCACACAGTTACTTTCAAAGCCTTTGCTTTGAGCTCTTCACTTACAAAGCATTTTATAAACTATTTCAGAAAGCTAAAGCTAATCATTTTACTTGATTTCTAAGAAAATAATATTCAATTTAAGACTTATGAAACAAATGCTACTATGCATAAAGAGGTGCAATTTACTATGTATAAAGAGGTCACAAATCTGCTAGAAACTAGTCCAGAACAATAGCAGGGCTTCTCTGATTTAATAATAATTAAAAAAAAAAATTAAAAAAAAAAATCAAACAAACCAGGATTTTTAAGCTTTTCCTGCACACTGGTATCTATAGTTCCTCTCTAAAAGATAACTGGGCTATCAGCCATTTGCTGAGATTTAAGTATTTGAAAATGAGAAAATGTTTCAAAACAAGTCACTGACTACTCCCTTGTACCAAAACAAAACCTGGCTCCCACACTGGAAACACTGCAACACACTATTATCAGTTCATTCGCAGACAAAAACGCTCAAAGCATCAAAATGTGAGGTCGAGTACTGTATGTTCTAGATCTCATGTGATCACTTCTGTGTTTGTCCAGCATCAGAATTAGCTGTTTCAACCTAAGCACCAGAAACATGATTTAGGGAAGTACGCTAGTGTCATCTCTTTCAAACCAAAACGTTTTTAAACAGGATTCCCTATTTTTCATTCATATGCAATATTCACCGGCCTATTCACGACAGGATACACAGCAAATAGAGCCTTCAGATAAAAGTGCTTCTCGCTAGATTCTTCTACGGAAATCTTGTGGTTTTCTTTCATGCACAACATGTGCAGCTCCTCCCAGAAAGCCAAGGTCAACACACAGGGAGTTTCAATTCATCTGTCTGGGAAGTTTACTTGTTTAACAAATGTCTTTCAGGGGAAGATGCCATGCTAGAATTGATATATAAAATAATAATAATAAAAAAAACCACACAACTAAGATTCAGTTCAGTTTTGAACTGGAATAATCAGTTGCTAACAAGCTCTCTGCTTGTGTATTCTGTGATAGCCTTTATGGAGAGTCCAATATCAATATGGTACCCCCAGATCAGAACTGCTGCCTGAGATCTTCTGTACCTTCACTTACAGTTATCACTGCTCTCACAGAGAAAGGTCACTGTAAGCAGGAACCGTACCCACTTGGTAAGGGAACAAGTGTTTTACAGAAACATTGTAACCAACACTTTCAGTTACCTCTTTTTAATCCTCAAGGATCACAAGTATAAATATTTAAACTTCTAATATCTAGCACGGATACATTTTTGCAGCTGCTTGCTCTTTTCTGCATCAATTTCTAGCATATAAGTAAAAAAAACCACAATGGTGTCATATTCTCAGGTGATATAAACCAAAACAGCTCAAATGATATTAAACAACACATCAAGTTACAAATAGAGATTTAGCTAGCAGTATTCATTCAGATATTGGAACTTTTGAAAGGGAATAAAATTTTCACTTCTGGATTCCAGAAGTCAGATTTGGAAGTAGTAAAAATTTAGCTTCCTGCACTGTTAACAAACATGAGATATCTATTTCTCATTAAATTCATGACAGAATATTTCTGTTCCACTGAAATTACATGCCTTACTATTAATTCTACCACAGGCTACTTGCACAAAGAAGCAAAGAAGCTACCACAAAATCGTTTTTGGCATTGTTACTGCATCTTAACTCATCTACCACAGCATGCTACAAACTTCACCGTAATTCTGCCTCTAAATGAAGTAGTCTTCTGTCTTTGTTCCTTCCGCACTCCTATCCCTAGTTATTTGTTTACATTCTTGAGCTGCTTCCCCCCACCCTCAGTTCCAGATGCTTGCGTGGCTGTCCAGAGAACCAGAAACCAGAAAGTGAATAACAAACTGCCCTGAACTACTGTAAGCCAGATCTGTCCCCCGAAGTGACAGAGAAAAACAGAACCCTGGTCAGCAAGAGTAAGCCAATCCACTTTGACTTTTGAAAAAAAGCTCACTGGTATTCACACTATGTTAAGACAGCTCACACTGAGAATTAGCAGGAAATAGCTTACAAACTGTCAGCTTAAGTGGCAGCTCCTTAACAGTAACTTGAGTGGGGACTAAAGGCCTCTAAAAATACTTAAAAAGACTTAAGATTATCTATATTAGACTAACTGCTGAAGATGGCAAGACATTTTACCTGGTGACAGAAGCTCTCACTAATCGTTTCTTTAAATTCTTTTTAAATGCTAACAGTGAGTCAGTACCTCAAATTACTTAATAGCTAATCCACGACCATTTTGGATCCCATATTAAGTTAAAACCATCCAGCTTGAACAGTTCTTACAGCAAGCTCAACTTCGCAGCTACTTAGGCTGGGGAGAATCAATACCATGTTTCCAAAGCAAAACACAGCCATCCAGCACCATCAGAAAGCACATCACTGCTGCAAAACTCCAGCCAGATCCTTCAAGAAGCATTTCTTTTGCTACTGGTGCTAGCATATGAGGTGTTTCTCCCCCAAACCCTTGTTTCCACAGCTGAGACATCACTCAACACGTTGATATAATTGTTGATAAGGTTTCCAGTGAACCACACCATGTAACTACGCCACCAAAAAAATAACCCAAATAAAAGAAACACTGTTTTGTTTAACCACACCACAGTACTAGCATAACACATGGAGCATTTAGGGTACAGAGAAAACAGAACTTCGAACAATATTGCTCTTCAAATAAGTACTTAAAACTATAGCCTCAGCCACAATTTTCCACGTTGAAATTTCCCAATCTTTACCTTCTGTTCTTCTCTTTCTATTGCATTTTGACACTTCTCAATCTTCCATTGCCGCATGAAATCTCTCAGATACCCGAAGAGAGTGAGAACACCATAGCCCACATAGGTCAGCACAGCAACCAGCATCGGTGTTTCTTCAAAAGCTTCATTGAAAGGCCTTTTGTATAATCCTCCATTGTGCACAATGTGATTTATCTAAAGCAAGAATTCAAAAAGAGGCAGTTGTAAGATCGACATTTAAGGAACATCAGTCAGGCATTCCTGAGCAGTCCCTCTGATCTCGTAACTGATTCTGCCCGTCCCCAGCCCAACTCCCCAGTTCTTCCAGCTAGATTCAGTCATGACCAATGCGATAGTCTCCACACACAAGGTTTGTATGAAAAAGCCTCCTCTCCCATCAAGATGTTCATATAATCAAAGTCACAGAGCAGAGAGGTTCCAAGACCTGCTACAGAGAAAAAACAGCAATAAAAACCCAACCAAACAGAAAATCCACAAAAAACCAGAAATAGAAATGAGCAAATCTATAAGGTAAACAACATATTCTCAGGATTACAAAATCTAAAAAACAGGACAATATTGAAAAGAGATTCTGCTTTGGAAGCCTACATTACTAGAAGAAAACAAATATCCTCTGTGTCTCTCCATAGCCTTAAGCCTAAAGATGCTGACATAACCACTGCACTCATCCATGTGGTGGACATGGCACCACAGACAAACAACTCATTGTATACGCAACCTCAACACTGCATATATGTCAGAACACAGAACAAAGCAGAGCTTTCTGCATAAAATCCACAAGGCACATCATCCCATTACCTAAAAGCTATCCCCTGAAGATAAGAATCTGACCAGTTGCATAACACATGTGCATCTTAAGCATGGTGAATGTACTGTATTTATGACTATTACAGAAAATCTTTGCAATAACAAGGCAAATGCTCACCCAATATAAAAATGTCAGTTCTAACTAGGCTACTTATTCATATACAATTCTGTAACTTTCTGGTCTCCAAACGTACTACAAAGGGTGTTGTCAGATGTGCAAGGGAGTGGCTGGAAGACAAGAAGGAAACCAAGATAAGCTTCAATAAATGACTATATAAATAATAACAGCACACCGAACAAAGGGCTGGGTCAATGATGATGTTTGAATTTCTCCAGACTGTACTCAAATTTCAGTTTAGACCGAATTTATTTGACCATACTTCTAGATATTCTAATTAAAGAAACATGAACACCTAGGGAAAAGGATGATCCTAAGTACACCAAGAAGGATAACAACAAATGATTAATGGGGGGGTGGAGGCCAGCAGAACACCACAGGTTATTCTCCTATAGCATCCATACTATCATATAAGGGAAGCCAGAGCTGTAGAAACTTCTGTAACGGCTAACAAATCAATTTGTTTTTTATGGAAAGCACATGTTTTATTTTAAAACCATTCAAGATGCTGTAGCAAGTCTGTATTTCAAGCCTGATCTTGAGTTTCATTTTTTAGAAGCAAGAGTCTGCTTCATGAAGTACAATCATGCTACAGCTATGCAGTCAATAACAGAGCATGAACTTCAACAGTACCTTTCCCCAGTACACACTTCTACCTCTTTCCTTCGCCAACACACACCCAGCTGTTTGCAAAGCAATACAGAATTTCTCAATTTAGTGACTGGTTGTGAAGACTTGAGAGCTGGTACATGCATGGAAACAAAATAAAGACATTGCAGGAACATAGTTTAACAGCTGCACTTATGTCAGATGTCAATAACAGAATTGCAGCACTTTGAGGCAAGGTTTAATGCTGAAATAGTTTTAAAAACATACTGCCTACAGTGGTGGCTTAAGTTAGAAAACTTTGAACGCATGTAGAAACCTCCAGGCTTACCACACCACAGCTAAGATGAAGGCAATTTCAAAGTTTTATCAAGGCCAGAGTTTCACTGTACATTTTCCTCAGGAACAGTGCCAACCAACACATCTCCCTTTGCCCACTCACTCCCACTTCGAACCACCTGCACCACCCTCTCGCTTGCACAATGAAAGCTAACCTGACTTTCAGCACAGCATCTCTTTAACAACATGGAACTGACGCAGGCTTGAAATACAATGATTTGCAGAAGGTTATTTATTAGACGCTAACGATCTTTACACCACTGTTCTACAAACTCATTTAAGAGATCTCAGTAAACGAGAACAAACAGCTTTCTG
Source organism: Oreortyx pictus (assembly GCA_036925125.1). Classification (NCBI taxonomy): domain Eukaryota; kingdom Metazoa; phylum Chordata; class Aves; order Galliformes; family Odontophoridae; genus Oreortyx; species Oreortyx pictus. The sequence goes on from JAUPFR010000006.1 coordinate 39,018,571, forward strand.
GGGAGGGGTAGAAGTAAATGATGAACAGCAGGCCCCATGAGCCAACACTGCCAAAGAAAAATCACAAGTGCCTTCTCTTCCCTAATACTCCCAAGGACTCTTAACTTTATTACTGTGGCTCCAACTTGTGAAACCATAAAATTTTACTGCATCCAGATCTGCAAGAGATGATGCAGCTCCCAAGTTACTAAGCTTCAAAACTTCATGAATTACAGTTGAATTTGGTGTCCTCACACTGACAGCCTGGGCTGTGAATAGCAGCTACTCTGGACATGTGTAACATCTACTACCTGTAGCTGCCGATAAGTAGCTGATTTCTGGACAAGCAGACAGATGGCAGTGATAACTCAAACAGCTTAGTATCTAATAAACAGGGATCACATCAAAGCTTCTAATGCCTTTCTCAGGTTACCAGATTTCATCTGGAAGAAATGGAAGGTTGTAACCTAACAGTATGGGATTAAGGTTAATCACCAAGAGCTACTGATGAATAAACAAATAAATAATCACGTTCTCAGCAGAAACAGCATGTAACACTTTTTTCCAGGTCCTTAGAGATGCTCCTACTTGTAATAAAAAAGCAAAGAAAGGGCATTCTGAATTCTGTAGCTGGGGAAGCTACACTGCATAAAACAGCATGGTAACAATTACCTGCAGCAGCAGCATACAGCAACAGCCAGAAAAGTCTGTCTTTGTGGCAGTCACTTCAGATCAAAGTCAGACCAAATCACTTCAGATTTGGTTCATCCTACAAAGTATAAGGAATGCTCCGAAATTAATGCCTCCTATTTTATTCTGTTGGCCTACAACATCAGAGTCAGCTGTTGGTGGTATGGCAGTAGAGGTTGAACCTTCCCAACAATATTCTGTCCAAGATGGCAACAGAGGCGCAGCCTGACAGAATGGGACCCATCATGGAAGTGTGGATGAAGCATAGGTTTATCACTGAATTCCTCCATGCAAAAAAAAAAAAAAAGAAAAAAAAAAAAAAAAAAAGGCACCCATTGACAACGCTTGCTGAATGTTTATGGAGACCAAACAGTGGATGCGAGCACACTGAGGTGTGGGTGATGAGTTTCAGCCTTAGTATACGTTCTTACCCAAGTGCTGTGCAAAGTTGTGCTTTAAAGAACACTTTGTCCTACAGATAGCATCAGATCTTGCAGTGCCTTAAGCTCAAGGACCACCACAACCAGATTCCCACTCCACACAGAAAAGTCTTTTCTTCTTGTCTCGGGTTATGCAAACTCTTCAGTGGCAAGTAGAAAACAAATTCTCACATAATACTCTTGCATCAATATCCCTTTCAGTTACCTTAGCATAATTACAGGCCATCTGATGTTAGGGACAGAATATTATCACCTATACAGACATAATTCTCATTTAAGTCACTCCACTAAGCATAAAATCACAACAAGATACGTAGCTAATCCCATGCTTTACCAGTAGAGACCTCTACTGTCTTACCAGACACACAGACAACTCCATCAGAGTAAGTAAGGGATAAATGCAATTGATAAAAGTCGTTAACAGTAAACTTGCTTTTACTTGCACCCTCCACAATTGTCCTTTTCTAAGTTTGGACAGGTCTTCAGAGAAGGACCACCACACCTCACTGTCATGGATTTACAAAGGGGAGAAAAAGAATCCAGCAAACAAATAGAGTTTTCAACATTAAGCTCCTATTGCCAGCAGACAAAACAGGTCACACATCAAGTGCACATTATTCTGAACCTGCCTTTCTGTTCATGAAAAACCTATTTCTCAAGGTCAATTGGAGAAAGAGTTTTCAGCGTATTTGCTACACCTATGTCAGCAGTCAGTTCGACTAAGAGCTCCCTCTAATCAAAGTCAGCATGGTAGAAATAGGTGGATACAAAGAAGCATGCAGAAGCCAAAGGCAGACTGTAGGGCAGCACAGCACATAAAGCTCCAAAAGCATTAGATAAGCTACGCAAGAAGACAAAAGCCATGCGTAATCAAAGGAACATGCATAGACACTACTGCAGACAGTACAAACAGGATTTAATCAATTAATCTTTTAATGTTGTTTATTAAAAACGTCTCCCAAGGTAAATATCCTGCACAAGCAGCATACACTTCAGGCAGAAGAAATGCTACAGAAGCTCAATACATGAAGCACAGTAACAATGAACACAGTAAGTAGTTATATTGCTAGCCTAGGAAAACCGCAACACACTGTATTAAAGAGTCTGCTCTACTTCTTGCTGCAAACAAAAACAAAAGCCAGATAAACCCAGCTGACTTTATGTAAACACCTTAAACGTTGCTGGAAGACAACTTTGCAAAATTCCTATTGAAACGTAGCAGCTTCTCATGACACATACCAAAAGTACTGCTGAGAATTTACTAGGAAACATAAAGCTTGTTTTTAAATATATAACACAGAAAGCTACTTCCAGAGTTGCTTGCTTTTTTGTCAGATTCCCATCAATTACAGGGAATTCACGGAATGACAGGGCACACACCTGAAAAGTGGTCACATTTGTTCTAAGGAATCAGGAGAATCAGAACCAAAGAAACTACAGCACTAACTAATAGCACTAACTTCCCAGAGGTAGCTATATCTGAGCTATTACTTATTCTGTGTTAGCTGCTTCCTGTCACCTCTGGTCTGTCTTCTTGTGCTGCTTTGTTTTTAGCCGTCTGATCTCAACCTGCTGCAATGGTAAAAGCACTAAGATTCACTACCAAAATTAGAAGACACTGGTTTGAGACACATTTAAATCTTTCCAAAAAAAAAAATCACAGGAGGAGGAGGTAAACTTGTTTTACATGTCAGACTTTATCACCCTGGTGCAATTCTACGTAATTATTTGCTCTTGTTGGTATGTATTATCACACATTTGAATCTGTAAATATTATTTGCCAACAAATTTGACGCTCCTTTGACAACTAAAATGCACTTGCCACATCCACACAAGAAGTATAGATAAGCCCTCATACATATTCACGGTTTAAATGTGTACTTCCTTTTTTAAATGGGTGAACAATACAATTAAGACTACTTTTTGCTCCTGATTAGTACTGAGCTACGTATTTAACCAACCATTTGAACTTCCCTGAGAATACACTTTTTCCCTGATAGTTTATCTTGTTACCTTACATCTATTATCTCAATATCTATTACCTAACCTTATATGTCCAATCAATCTGATGTATACAGCATTTTGATAAAAAACACCTTAAATAAATTCAGCCATTAAGTGTGCAGTTCACAATGTAGAATTTCAAAGACTGAACAAGTCCAGTGGATCACTATCAGACAAAGCCATAGGTTCTCAGGTTGTTACAAACGCTAAGACCTACCACTTCCAAAATATTTCAGCTCCTGCCTCTTCAACTATAAGCAGTCACCAAGGCTGCACTTTTCAAGTAAGAACAGTTCTTCCTCAAGGAATGCTGTTTAAATGAAGGCTGGTTGTTTTGCCCCCAGCTTCAGCATGGCTCCCAGTTCATGCTCCTTCTACAGAAACTTAAGTCAATAGAAAAATCAACACAGAGCTTTAGTTTTCCGGTCAAGAGTTTGAAAGCATTACGTTTCTTTAAGAAAAACAGCTTCTGCTGTACATTTAAGACAGGAAAACTTCTTACAAAATGACACCACTCACACAGTTGCACTAATAGAAAAGGATTTTGCATATATTTATAAAAAGGTATTAGACCACTTAAGGAACAAAGCAGCTTAATTTGAAACAAATTTCAATATTTTATTCAAACTGGCTTCTCAGTATCACACATAGATTTAAGAGAAGACAATCAGTGTTAACTGTGAGTTTGTTCTTACACTAGTATGGATAAAGAAATTCTAAGACAAGTCTGACACTGATGTTACAGTCACTAATTTGATATGATGGCTTCTAACACTCACTTAGCCAGAAAAGATGTTGTCTAGATACTCCTTCCACAAAGACTTATAGACTCATATAATTACATTTGGTATTAGGAAAGTATCCTCACACACAGATTGGCTTTTTCAGAAATAGTTCTGTCAGTTAGAACATCTGAAGGAGATCACAGCCTTTTCTAGGTCAGCCAGTTTTCTAGTCAGTTCAGTTTTATGTTACTGATGCAACACATGTAGTTAATCAAAAAGCCAAGCTAGAGACAGTACGCAATAAATGTCTTTGTGTCTGACACAAGACTCAGAACACATACTAAAAACCCTAACAGCTACATTTTTATGGGGGTTCAAAGATTAAACAGTCACAACTGTTCAACCTTCTAACCCGGGGCACACTTCTGCAGTCCAGGAGTTTATCTGCACAATTATGGAATAACTAAGGTCAGAAGAAACCCTCAGTGGCCATCACATCCATCTCCAGTTCAAAGCAGGTCTGAGCACAGCAGGGTTTTGAAGGCCACATTCAACCTAGACTTGAACGCTTCCAAGGAGAGACTACAGTCTCTTGGGGAACTCCTTCCAGTATTTAACTGTTATCACGGAAAAAATAAAATAAAAATCCAAAATATCTATTCAACATTTCCTGTTCTTTCAAATAGCATCTGTTGCTTCTCATCCTATTGCCACATAGTTCCAATAGCCTGGAATCATCTTCTTTGCAACCTCCAAACAACTAGTTGGGCCTTTTCCTCCTTAGGATAAGAAATCTAGCTCTCAGCCTCCCCTCATACCTCATGTGCTTCAGTCTCCTCAGGCACTTGTCAGCCCTCCAATGGTTTCATACACTGATGCAGACGTGAGAGTATCTTAATGCAAAGTTCAGTGCTGGGCACAGTGCTCCATGTGTTCTCACTTCCTTGTAAGTAAGTTCATCAGATTCATTATCCAATTTTTCTGTCTGCTGTTTAGTATTTGCATTTTAAAATTTGCATACAGGCTCAAAAAAAAAAAAAAAACCAACAGGATTTCACACTCAAATCTTATGTTAATGTAAAATATTAGCAGATAGAGTTACTAAAAAAATCTTAACCTTCATCTTAAGTGAAGGTTGTTCATTCACCCCAAACTACAATCACTACAATCATTATATCATCGCTGTAATGAGAAAAACTTCCAGTATTTGTTCTCCTCTTCCTAAGTACAGTCTCCCAAAGAAATCTCACTCACTCTGATTCCAGCAAAAGCATCTATAAAATGAGGATGGATCCAGCAATCTCCTGCACACTTAAGCACCTCATGAGATGATTTGTGCAACCTGACTACTTGTAAGCTCACAGAATCACAAAAACTGTGTTCAACATATACACACCAAACTTACAAGTAAAAAGCTTATGCTGCTGATGTTAATGCTGTGAGAATATAGGACTTGTAATAGATGTAAAGGAATTCAACTCTCACAGTCATACCCCTCTCTTTAATCAAAGTATTCCTTCCCTTCATGAGGAAGTCATGTGAAACCCTGTTTACTAAAGGACGTATACAATACACTATTTGGAGATCACTTTAGCACAGAATGTGGAAACCCAGAATCATCCACTAATATGAAACTTCTTGTATCATTCCAACTTCTATGTAACTGACTTGGAGATAATGAGCACAATAGAAATAAAGAACTTGGAGTCTAAATCCTATATTTTGTTTTGTTTAGTTTGAGATTATTTCTTCATCTGAAACTATAAAAGAAGCCACCCTAATCTGCGAAGCTTAATTAACAAGTCCAGAAAACCACCTTAGTGAACTTCTACTCAGAGTAGTGGATAGATTACAATAAGTCATCAGAGAAACTAAAGGCATCTCATCTTACTAAATACATCCCAATCTCCCTGTTCTAAGCAGGAATTTATTTATTCAAACACAATCTTAAAAAAAATAAAATAAAATCATTATCCGTTTGCTTCAGAGAGAGACACTGCACTGGAGAAACACACTCCAGTCTAAGATTGTATCACAGAAAGAAAAAGTGATTTTGCTTGCACCCTTTATTATTCCCACAAGTGTTTTGATAGACCTTCAGTACCATTTCTTCTACTGAACCCACAAAGCACCCTCTCAAATAAGCCAGAAGAACAGAAAAAGCAGAATCACGCCCAAACTGGAGAGCTAATCTCACTATTCTTTCACATGACTTGCTCTTTTTCTCTCAGCTGTGTTCATTTTCTCAGTTCTAGACAATACCCTCTGAGATGTCAGGCCTTCATCTTCCCTTAGCGTGGTAGTACACTAACGCATTAGAACTCAAAGATTAGTCTATTTTAATCACACACTCCTAACTGAACACAGAGTCAGAAATGAGTACCTCACTTTTTTCACTAACTTCCCACTGTTTTAATTGCTAGATGGTTCCTCAACCGTTTTTAATGTTCCTGTTTTAACAAAAGAGCTTACAGTGAGATTGTTGCACTCACTGAATTTGAATCTCTAAAGAGATCAATTGTTTGCAGAATCAGAATACTTTGAACACAGGACTTCGTAGGAAAGGAAAATAACAGCTCTTTCTTTATCTTGATACTTCAAGAGAATGACTTTTCTTTATATGCTGAAATCCTACTTTCAAATTATTCCTTTCTGAGCCATTGATTATATTTCATTATCTCTAAGGCACCTAAAGTCAGCTCCCATAGTTTCAGTGGACAGCAGGTTTCTTCTCCTCTTAGCAAGAAACAGGATTAGCAGTTTAGATCTCAGCAGGAGACAAAGTAATATTTAAAAATTAAAGCGAACATTTCCACCTTCTCCTGTTCAAGTTGGAATGGCAGTAAATTACATTTTAAATATCAGCCTGTCACTGTGGTGAGAGCTGTAAGCACAACCTGAAATCTGTGTTGTAAAGATAATACTCTTTAAACTGAACTTTTTCATACAGGAAAAATTGAAAAAAATAAAGCTTAGTCAAGTAACTTACAGCACAGATCTCGTAGGTACAGTTAGTATTTTTCTACACTCTTAAGAAGACATATAGCCTTCCTGTCCTAAGCAGCCCTCCAGGAAGGCATGGTGATGTATCTCAGTGATATTCTCACAAGCTGTAGGTTTTCCAAATAAATCACCAGTGCTTGCAACACTTCCTTATACCAAAGGCTTTCCTTCCCCTTCCTCTTTCCATCAACACATTAATTTTCTCTAGACCTTACCTCTCTTCTTGCCTCTTATTTCTCTTGGGGATCAAACAGGCATTCTTGAAAATGAATCTTTTTTCCCCCCCGTTTACCCCTTACTTTTCTGTTCTATCCTATTACCCAGTTACTGCACTTATAAGCTACCTCCTCTTTGGTACTCAATTACTTTGCATTCCACTTGATCTTGTCGCTTGCATATTCTCAAGTGTTATCTATGGTACATACATATATGTAAACCTTTACCTACACAGACAAATATGTTTAACACATGATGAGCATTAACATGTCCTCCTAGGTAGGGATGGAACAGCGAAGATTTTTTAAAAGTCAAATAGCCAAATCTGTGATGCTTCCATGACTTCGGTGGTTCTAAACTCCTAACACAGACTGTATTTGAAAAAGCTGAAAACAATAAGTAACCCTGAGCAGTCCCAAGCCTCAGTTAAGGTTTTAACACTCTGACTCTCAATTTGAAAGTCATGGACCTGGACCATGTAAGATGCTGGAAAAAGGAACACAGGACTCCTAGTTATAAACCTCTTCTTGATCAATGAGCAGGTGCCAGAAAGCTTTAAAGCTTTCTTATACTCACATCACTACACTTCAGCTTTTTGCTAGGACGTCTCACGATCATCAGCTCTGCAGTGAGCCCTCCTCCCTTTAGAATTAATCATCTCAAGTGGCCCTGGTTTGCAAAACATATTCAAACACACTATCATATGCAAGCCAACAACTGAATTCTCATATAACACACTGAACTTCTGCAGTTTGACATGAACAGCTTTTCCATTCACATGCTCCATCTCTCATGCTTTCCAAACACGCAGCTGTACACAATCCTTGAAGAAAATGTTCTCTCACCCCACTCCTTGCTGTACTTATGAAGGAGAACTTCTACTTTAAACGTGCGGAGCGGTCCGGGGGAAGGGATGAATTAAAAAAAACACTCACCACCACTACTTGTGCTCAGGACAAAGACTTAAACCTAAGGTTTCATACTTAGCAGCTTCTGGTGCTTGCAAAGCAAGATTGCCAGCACCATAGCTTCCTCAACAACAAACCTGTATAAGCTGACACTGCTGACAAGAAAAGGTGCTGTAACCACCACAGACTGTTCACTCCTAACAGTGTGATATTGCCTCCAGAGTGCCAAGGTGAGACCGTGGGTGCCCACACCAGGAACGGAAATGCAGGAAGAGACCTGGGTTAAACTCAAGTCATGGAAGAAAAACAAAAAGAGTGCCTCTAGCCTGCATCAGCTCTCAGTCTGGTTCACTCCGTGACAGCACAAACTTTCTCTAAGGAACTGGAGGGACAGCACAGAAGGGGAAAACAGGGTGCTGCAGGAAGGACACCAGTGGGGGAAGGCTCTTCTCCAGAAGCAGTACCAGGTGTAGGCCTCCAACACAATAAGTTCCGTATTGGTGGGACTGCCTTTGGGAGAACCACTAACAACATAACCAAAAAGTTGCAGGAAAACAACTGAAAGTACAAATACACAGAAACACATCAGTAAGGCAGCAAGATGAGAAGCGTGCAAAACCCTTTGCTCAAGTCCCAGCTCAAAGGACACATCACACCTGTAGCAACAGAGCAACGTTAAGGAACTAACCGCTGCTTTCTGCTAAAGCGCGGACCTGTCACACGAGAGCGAGCTTCGAGTTTAAAGCCGCAGAACTCCAGCATCCAGCCGGACACCCCCGCCGCCGTTACCCCCCCAACTCCCCACCTCCCTCGCGGCGCTGCCGGACCCGCCCAGGCGGCAGAGCGCTATCCCCGCGCTGACCTGAGTGTCGGTGGCGGGCAGGCCGCGCACGTAGCCGTTGCGGAGCCCTCCGTGGGCCGCACCGCTGCAGCCGTTGGCGCGGGGCTGAGCACCCAGCGCGGCCGCCGCCGCCGCCCGCTCGGGCCGCTCCATCCCGCCGCTGCCGGATACGCTCCCGCCGCGCCTCGCCCGCTCCGCTGCCCCCACCCGGCCGCGCCGCGCCGCGCCGCACCGGAAGCGCGAGCCGCCCGTTCGCCCAATGGGCGGCGCGAACGTCACGCTCGGGGAAGAGACGAGCGGCGACTGAACGGCGTGCTGTGGAGCACAGGGGGACGGGGCGGGGCCCGTTGGCGCGGCCCAATGGAGAGAGCGGCACGCCGCTCGGAGAGCGAAGAGCGAGGGGAAGGGAGCGGCTCGCCCAGTCGCAGAGCGGAAAGTTCGGAGCGGGGCGGAGCCAGGGGGTGAGAGCTGCCCAATCACGTGGCAGAGGCAGAACCGGGAACGAAGAGGTGGGGATAAGCTAACCAACGGCGTCGCGAGGCGGAGGGCTCCTGTCCAATGAGAGAAGGGAGCAGCAGGGCCGCGGTGAGGCGGCAGCCAATGGGGGCGCTAGGGCGGGACGGAGTCCCGGCGCGTTGAGGCGGGCGGCTGCTCCGCTTGGGTCCCCTGAGCAGGAGGGCGGCTGCGGCCGGTAAGCGCCGTGCCCGCTGTCGTTGTTCAGAGCGAAAGAAATAACGTGGAAATGGGCTCCCTCGGAACGTGCGGGTTGCAGGCCTCGGGCCGGGTCACGGTGGCCTTCGTGAAGGATGAAAGAAACCATCAGTGAGCGCTGTGAGGGGAAAGCTCCTGGCTGAAATTCGCCAGGCGGCGGTGTGGGAGGTCAGAGTCGGTCGCTGCAATGCCCTGGGGCCACAAGGGGAGGCGGGGAGTCCTGGCCCTTGTTTGCCTGGACAACAGGTGACCCTGCAGGCCGCTTCCAGGCGCAACTCAAGGCGGTAGCGTTTACATTGTGTCTTAAAGCTGCGTCTGCTTGAGTGCCTCGCTGGGGCGGTACCCTGGCTGCTGGTAGGCTCATAACTGCCGGTGTTTAGACTCGCTGCGTATGTGACTGTGCATTTCCTGACAGGGTTTGGAAACGCGTTTGTCCCGGGATCGGATAAACTAAATACTATGACTAGTTGCAGGGCTGAATACTGCTTGTCTGAGCAGGCAAACATCTCACCAGACGAAACCAAAAAGCATCTGTATCTGTGCACTGTTTTATACAACTTCTACGCTTCTTGGCACCGCTGAGGGGCTGCCGAGGACAAGGCAGCGAGCGATGGTCACTATGTTGCAGGTTGGGAGATTTTGTGTACTGTCATAGCTTCCCTCAAAACAAACAAAAACCACTACTGAGACCTGTCAGTAAATTCTGGGTCTTCGCTGTCAATAAATTAAGGGCTTTCAGCAGTTAATTCAAATGCCTCAGCAGAACTATTCTCTTGGGAAAGTTTTTGTTCCTAGAAAATAGGAAGGACATCTGCAGCCTAACAAGCAGAGTCATAACATTCCAACTGCGTGGAAGAGTTTAACTACCCTGCTAAGGTTGGTAATAAGTGCCATACCAAGATCGAAGCACCAGTTAAAAACTTAGTCAACTTAGCCATATTTTTGTAAATAGGTTTCTGACCACATATGGGACCTGGCTTGTGTAACACACTACTTTTTGTCACCAATGACATCTTACTCAAATAATAAATTAACACTCTACATTTGTAGAATTAGATTCCAATATATATAGCGATTCCAGAAATAGGCAGACACTTCAAAGAAATCATATGACCATTCCCATGTTAAAATGTATAAAATCTGTGTGCTTTGGATCACAGGTATCCGTGCTGGGTCGGAGTGTTTGCCCATGCTCCCAGTGCTGCAATGAAGTAATGTTGGCTTTCTAACCTGTCATTTGGGTTGGCAAGTTTTATTCCCAGATTTTTCTGGCACCACCAACAAAAACAAACTCCAACAAAAAGAAGACCACCAAACAACTGGTAGGAGTAGGGCAGTAAAATTAACGTGCTTAAGTACATACTGAAAAGGTTGAAGAGTTTGACCTTTGATTTATCCTGAGTAATTGAGAGGGAAGGGCCGTGGTATTTACTAGAATTTAACTTGAAATAACCAGAGTAAATCTCAGCACAATGCAAAGTTAGCAGACAGGTGAATTTGAGAGAACAGTCTCATCCTCTTCTGTCTAATTTGCTCTTATTGATAGTGGGTACTGGTTTTTTGTTTCTCCTGAATTGCAGTTGGATCTTGGGGCCTCTGTCATGAATCTTATTGCAAGCTACATATGAATGTAAGGTTCCTAGCAAAAGTTAACTAGTTTTTGTGGAAGTCATTTCTCTTTCCTCAGGAAGGCTTGGGAGAGCTTTACAGCTTCTTTCAGCCCATTTATAGGTGGAGCAACTTGTCCACATGCTTCATATCTCTGAGTCACCTATGGACACAAGAGGTTTTCATAATGAGAATACAAACACAGGCTCAAGGATAGCAAGTCCAGGCTGGGTGTGGGGCCATGTGGGGTTTGATGTGTGTGAGGCCATGTTCCTATTCTTGCGGGATGTGGCTGCTCCCATATCTTGACTGCCACTGGAGCAGGTACATACTTGTCTGAGAAGCATTCTTTCATCACCTGGTTTCAGTATGCAGAGACAAAGCTGTCAGCTGGGATGGGCCATGTCCCCTCTCTCATATTACAAGACAGGATCGGAAAGCTGGTGCTGCTAGGAAGGTCCTAGTGATCAAAACAGCAATCACATGTACTTGGGTGCTTGTGGCAAGTGTACTTGCTTCACTGGATGTGCAGTTAGTGCTGTTGGTGAAGCACATGGGCTGCTCTTGCTGCTGAACTTTTCCTGGAGAAGGAGCTGGAATTACTTCTGAGGAAACGTGAAAAGGATAATGAATGAAAAAAAGGAAATGAGTGAGCAAGTGAGAGAGTTTACTAGGGACCCTCATACTACAGAACTTTTGAAGGATTTTCCTCCTGTTGCTATGGTTGGCTGTTAGTATTTTCTTTCTGGCTTCTCTCCATCTGTACAGAAATGATTGAATTGTACCGACTGTTTTGTGCCACAGGGTCAGATAGTGCATTAGCCAGCAGCTGCAGGGAGTGCGTGAGGCAACACCCTCTGCCCCCTGCCCACCTGTGTATGCAGGAGTTTCATTTGCTCATGTTTTATTTTGGGAGAAGACAAGCTGCTTCAGCTGCTGGGCACTGAATCCCACTGTCATCTTACCTGTTCAATTAGAGAGCCCGAACCCCTTTGACACGTAGACACCTGCAGACTGGTTAATTCATCTGTCCTTAAACACAACTAGCACAAACTCCTGCAGTATAAAGGTTTCAGTTTTGGCTTAGGAATGAGAGGAAGGAAAGTAACATTAAGGGACCTGCTGATAAACTCCTGCAGGATCTGGAAGTCTCATGCATCCATTGTGCTCCCCTGCACCAGGGGCCTCATTGTGTTGCTAGGACCCACGCTGACTTCAGCAATGCACCAGGCTAACATAGTGTGTGAGGGACGCCTTCCTCCTTCTTGTACAGAGCAGGGGAAGGGAAAGCCACGCTCACCCTGGGGTTGTAGTGTTAGAAGAGCACAAGATATCCATGAGGACAGGTCCTAGCGTGGGGATGCCACATAGGACACAGCTGGTGCCACAGGCAGGATTAAACATATCCCACAGAGCTCCTGGTGTCGTACCTGTGGGCAGCTCTAATCAGGCTCAGTGTGACAGATGAGGTACCTGTGTATATGGATGGTTGCAGCTTGTGTCTCTGGACTACGTGGCTGCACAGCAGATGATCTAAATAAATTCAGAACAAATTCAAGTTCTGAACCTCCGTTTAGGTCCCAGCAGAAAATAACCAGCCTGCTTGAACAGGGAGCTTCTCCTGAGACTCCAGGAAAAAGAGAGCGTTTACCATCCAGAGAGTACTCTGCCTGCTGAGCTTGAAGACAATGATGAGGAACAGAATAACTCCTCCACACTTCAGAAGGGAAGAGTTAGCAATTCAGTACTCCACATGGACTGTCACAAGTCCATGGGGCAGATGGGTTCCACCTGAGGGTACTGAGGAGCTGGTGGAAGTGATTGCTAAGCTACTTTCCAGCGTTTATCAGCAGCCCTGTTCAACTGTGGATGTCTCAAATGACTGGAGACTTGTTCGTGGGACATCCATCTTTAAGAAGGGTCAGAAGGATCTGGGAACTATGGGGGAACTGTCAGCATAACCTTGGTATTGGGGGAGGTTGTGGAACAGATTATCTTGAGTACAATTACTTGGCATGTTCAGGACAATCAGGGGATCAGACCTAGCCAGTATGAGTTCATGAAAGGCAGGTCCTGCTTGACCAACCTGAACTTCTGTGACCAGGCAACCCGCCTAGTGAATGAGGAAAAGGCTATTGATGTAGTCTTCCTAGATTTTAGTAAAGCCTTTGGTTCCGTCTCCCACAGCATTCTCCTGGACAAGCTGACAGCCCATGGCTTATAAACAGCTATACTCTTAGTTGAGTAAAAACTGGCTGGAGAGCTGGGCCCCGAGAGTGATGGTGAATGGAGTTAAATCTGCTGGCAAACAGACACGAGTGGTATTCCCTGAGGGTCAGTACTGAGGCTGGCCCTGACTAATATATTGATTGTTAATACAGATGGAGGGATTGAGTGCACCCTCAGGAAGTTTGCAGATGATGCCATGTTGGGAGGAACTGCTGATCTGCCTTAGAGTGGGAAGGTCCTATGGAGGGATCTGGATAGGCTGGATTGATAGACTGAGGCCAACTGTGTGAGTTTCAGTAAGACCAAGTGGCACTTTGGTTACAACAACCCCATGCATTGCTACAGGCTTAGGCAGAGTGGCTGGAAAGCTGAATGGAGAGAAAGGATCTGAGGGTGTTAGCTGATGACTGACTGAACGTGGACAAGTGGCCAAGAAAGCCTATAGCGTCCTGGCTTGTATCAGTAGTGGTGCAGTCTGCAGGACTAGGGAAGTGATTGTCCCTCTGTATGTGGCACTGGTGAGGTGGCACCTTGAGTACTGTGTTCAGTTTTGGGCCCCTTGCTACACTGAGGCTCTGGAGCATGTCCAGAGAAGGGCAACAAAACAGGTGAGGGGTCTGGAGCATTCCTCTTAAGGAATGACTGAAGGAATTGGGATTGTTCAGTCTGGAGAAGAGGAAGCTTAGGGGAGACTTTATTGCTCTCTACAACTCCCTGACAGGAGGTTGTGGTGAGGTGCGGGCTGGTCTCTTCTCCTAGGTAACAGTGATAGGATAAAGGAGGGTTAATGGCCCTAAGTTGTACCAGTGGAGGTTCAGGTTGGATAGCAGAAAAAAATTTCTTCTCAGAAAGAGGTGGTGGGGTATTGGAACAGGCTGCCAAGAGTGCTGGAGTCGCTGTCACTGGAGGTTTTCAAGAGAAGTGTAGATGTGGCACTTAGGGGCGTGTTTGGTGGGCATAATGGTGATGGGTTGATGGTTGGTCTAGATTATCTTAGCTGTCTTTTCCTACCTTAATGATTCTATGATTCTTTTCCTGTGAGCTGGCATAGCAAATGGTGTCACTGAGCCATCTGAATGAAGCAAGAAACTATTAGAAAAATGAAATGAGTCAAATGAAAGGGCAGACCATAAGTAACAAGTTAGGCAGGGATTGCTGCACTCCAAGCTCATATCAACAGACAGCTTACATCACCGGCATGAGTCAGCGCACACAGTTGCTAACCATCTGTAGGTTTGGGGATCACAGGGCAGAGTTGTGAAGTTTGAAGATGGCATAAAACAAACAGTGGAAGGAGCAGTTGGGTAACCAGTGGGACATGGTAAGGTAGCAGGAAAATTTTCTGTTTCAGTGTCCCAAATGAAACTTGGACCTTCCTTCTACAATAATTAGAGATTATGAGAACTTCTGACTGTGGGCTATAATTTCTTTTGACAAAAGAGAGAATTGACAGCTGAGACAAAACTAATTATGTGAATGAAGCCAGCTCTGCAGGGAATCTCAGTCAAACATCTCAAGGTGGCTATAGTCAGAAATAAGCCTAAATCTTTGTCTTTCACATTTGCAATTCAGACAGAGTAAGTGTCGAATCAGCGTTTGCATTCAAGGCAGATAGTAGCAGGTGAGCTGCTCTGAAAGGGAACAGTCCACAGTCCCAAGTGTGTCTCCTTCATCTTCAGTCTCTAGGTGCAAGCTGAAGGAAGCATGAACTCACTGTTGAAGGTTTAATTGAAAAGCAGCTACAGTTTGGGCAGACTTATGTAGTGCTGTGAGGTGGGTATTGGTTTTGTTTCTTGTTTTTCTTTTACAGTTACAGTAACTCAGCACTGAACCTTCAGGGTCTGTGTAAGGAAAGAACTCCAGGGAGGCACTGAATTTTAGCTTGAGTCTGAATGACAGAACGTGTGTCTGAAGCTTAGGGGAAGGATCAGCAGGAGCGTGGAAAGCTCTTTGGGGATCTCATAGCTAATTAAATAGAGGTTTAAGAAAACACAGAGCAATAATAGTGTCCCTGAAGAATCTGTCAAGACAATAGCTAAATGTCAGGGAAAGCTGGAGAGGCCTTGGAGTAGCTCTTAAGAGGGAACGATGCTTGTTTGGGAGGTTGGCTGGTCTGGTGTATGAGTGACCATTCTTCTGTCCTCTGCTTAGGTAAATATTGGATTCTCATGAGAGATTGCTTCCTTCTGCTGGAGGCAACCAGAGATAGGTGCAGGGGGTTTTTATTTATTTGTTTATTTAACAATGTAGTTAGCTGGTTTAAATTTAGCTAAGCTGAGAGTTATGTTTCTGCTTCTGGAGAGATTCTCTCTCTCTCTGAGGCCTTCTGCGGTGAATGCCACAGTTCTAGGATCACCACAGCCTTTGTTTTACCTTTTCACTTCTCTCTTCACACTGGTTTGGATCAGAATTTGTAAATGTGGTGGAGTGTTTGCTGCTCAGAGTGTCTGCCTGGAGAAATTACCCAAGCTTACAGTGCAAGGGGAAAGGTGTCGGGATGGGAGATTTGTGATCGGAAATTCAAGAGGCCTGAGAAGATATAGGTACTGAAATATGTGTACAAATATGGGTCTGATGAACCATAATAAAACCAATGTAGGAGGGGGGTGGATGATGTATGTAGGATCAGGGTGTTGGCCAGCAAGGGAATCCAGTGTGTTAGAGGGGATTAATGATTTTAACCACCTACTTAACCACCTACAGTTATTATTCCTTTTACATTCAGCTTTAATCCTTCAGTTAAGAAAGAAGTAGGTAGCAATAGCAAAGGCTTGTTTTTCAGCAAGTTTCAATTGGGGCTGACTGCCAAGATCATCGTGGCCTTGTTTGAAGCCTTCTTTGTGGTTTATCTGTTCTTCACATCCTCCATCTTCAAGACTCCAGTTCAAAATAGTATTCAGAAAGTTCCTTCATCCACCAATTCAGATTTCTGGATGTTTGCCTTTCCTTTGATCAGTGTCTTGTGTAGTGCTTTAGAGAATGACGTTTCTCCATAACGGAGCTGAACTGTTGGTTACAGCTAACTTAAGACCAGCAGTAACATTCGCCCACCTTCACTGTTTCATCCAGCCCTAGGAACACCTTCTTTTTCTGGAGCCGTAAGTCTGAATCTATTCTTGCCACAGTGGAACTGTGTGTTGATGTGTCCTCTCTCGATTCTCTCTTTAGCACTGTTGGCCAACAAAGGCTGTGGCTCCTGAAACTCTTGCATTCACCACTGCAAAGAGTTGATCTGAGTTAAAACTATCCTAGCAAAAACTGAGTTGTGTTAAAAGAGTGGGAGTGGCAGGTTTGGGAATGAACAGCTGAGGTGAAACCCATTATATTACCATTGTTCTTGTCTTGTGTTAGCTTTTGTTAATGGCAATATCGCCTGACAGTCTGTGGTTAAGATGCAGAAGTACTGGCAGAATGGAGGTGAAATAAGTGCATATATACTTGGAAAACTGTGGTTGGAAGCATGGTAACCTCAGCAGCTTCTGGTCTCCTATGTGGTTCCCGTGGTACGCTCACCTATGTTGCGTCTGCTTTCGTATTCTTCCATGGACATTCATTGTCACTTGTGCTGGTGGCTGCTCAGTTTGGTGAGCGGTAAAGCAGTGTGGCAGAAACTGTCCTTAGGTATCGGAATCATTTCCTTGCTGTTATGCTTCCTGCATCTAAACAGGCTTCAGTCTCTTGCCAGTTTTGGGGTTCCCTGGAGCATTCACTAGTAGCTCCCCCACACCCCAGACACGAGATTTGATCCAGTATGTTTGATGTGATGTGGGCTCCTTTTTAATGGCACGCTCACTTGTCTCCCCAGCTCTAGCACCGAGGAAAGTCCTGTTGCTGTAGCCAGTGACCACGTTCTGTGCTTTTTCTGCCATCCATGTAGGGTGATAATGCGCCAATGAGTTGATTTTTATTTTTCATTTTTTGTGGCTTGCCTTCTTAGTCCATAAAATGAGTTTAGTGAGACCGTTACCCTCTCCATGGAAGATGAAGTGAAAGGCTGCATCTGTGCGGTATAATAAACAAAGCCCTCATTTACATGTAAATGTGTGTGATATCGCTGTAGCAGCAGAGTTGTACCAGTGAAGCCCTCCTTATGTGCAGGCAGCTTATGTCAGCAGAATAGGGTGCTTTTTTTTTTTAGCAGAACTTTTCCAAGCACTGACAGCTGCGTCAGCAAAAACATTCAATACCAATATAACTGCATCCTCATTGGGACTCGGAGTCTCGTGATAGTTTAATTCCTAACTTCTTTTTAGGCACTTAAATGCATTTGATAGTCTGGGGCTAAGAGTTAGCGATATGGAAGAGAAACCAAACTCTCCTCCTACTAACACCCTGGCAAACAAGTTCAGAGCAGATGTACCCTTTCCTTGTCAATGGCTGCAAGCAATTTGAGAAACAGGTAAAGGCACTGAGCCTGGCAGAGGGTGCTGTGGCTGACTTCAAGGAGAGCTGCAGCTATTTCTCCTTGTTCTGACAGTATTGTTGGTAACACAGGAAACTGTTCAGGTTCCCCCTTATTCACCTGGTCCTATGTGAAGAGCAGAACTAAAAGCCCTTGTAGGCCACTGACACTGCTGGTATGGGAGGGGAAGAGGCTGCTCCATGC
This sequence comes from Oreortyx pictus, assembly GCA_036925125.1. Classification (NCBI taxonomy): domain Eukaryota; kingdom Metazoa; phylum Chordata; class Aves; order Galliformes; family Odontophoridae; genus Oreortyx; species Oreortyx pictus. The sequence continues at coordinate 39,036,531 of JAUPFR010000006.1, forward strand.
AGTGCTATGCTTGTTCCTGTTGTGAAAAGCTGTGTCAGCCCCTGACTTTTGCAGCCCCTTGGTTGCAGCATGTATGAGAATCAGAGGATGCTTGTCCTTTGCTGAAGCCTTCTCCTTTGCAGCCACCGTCCCTGATCCCATAACTCAGCCCTTTTGCTTCAACTCCGTGTTCCCATAGCCTCCAGTTTGTGGCCGTGAGGATCATGGTATAATGTAATTCTCATCAGCTGGGAGTGCTTTGAGCACTTGGTACAAATCTGTAGGAAGAGGAATGTGAAGAGCCACTGACCTTTGATCATGCCTTAGCTTAAGGAAAGTAAATCACAGCTCCTCACCTAGTCATTTTGCATTGAAGAGCTGCCATAAAGATCTCAGAGCGGGAGGAAGGTGAATAGCCAAGGCCGTCAGGAGCAGTGTGGTATCCAGCTAAGTCAGTCGGTCTGGCAGAGAGCTTGATCACCTGGGGAATTAGTGGCAACAAGCATTACATGTTTATGATCTAGGAGCCAGGACTGGATATTTTGTCCTCTGACTGGAGTAAGAGGGCACATGGGGCTGTAGTGTTCCATTGAAAACATGTCTTTGTTGATAGCTTTCATTTCATCCCTTCCTGATGCTTCTGCAGAGACAGTACATGAAAAGAGAACGTCCTATAGAGAAGAGGAGAGAGGTTGCAAGGATGGTACACTAGCGTGTGAGCAGTGACCAGTCCTGTGGTTGGAGAAGAAATGAAGGAAGGAGCAGTTTGTCCCCCTTGGGGTACCACACAGTTTTGCAGGTTTTTGTTCTCCTTCCTTTACTATTTAGAAAAACCTGGATGAAGGGAGGTAAGCAAATTGACAAAAGATGTGATTTAAGAACTTGTAAGTGTGATGGTTTAGCAGTAGGGATCAGTAGGTTTTCTTCTTGTATTTTTCTGATGACAAGTGATTTATTATTTTTAAGCTATGCTGGATTCACTAAGGTTTGATCTTAGATTCATTATGCACCCCCCACCCTCTGTATAGCAAACAGTCAAGGATATCTAGTGATTTTGAATCTTGTTTAGTTGCTGTCTTCATTGTTCAGATTACCCTATCTATTTGTATCAATAAATACCTGCCTTCCTCTTACTAGTGAAGCATGCAGCACATTAGTCTCCATCTGCAACAAGTCACTTCAATTCACTGATCCAACAGAAAGGTATCCCCCAGAAAATTGACTCATTTTCCTTCAGAGCAGTGAACAGAAATAAGAGGTGGCTGGGAGAAGGGGGAGGTGGTCATAGGCTAGACGTTAGAGGAGACTACCCTTCCTGTGAAGCAAATTGTTCTTGAATTACAAATACAGTATTTGAAGTGGTGGGAGAACAGAGCGAAACAGCTACTTGAAGCTCAGTCCAGAGAAAAAGATGGGCACTGGAAAACAGAAGACTTGTAAAGACTGCTGATTTTCCCTTTGATGAAGACATTATTACTTGGATAGAAGAGAGAGGCTTTGCCATGCAGTGCAATGGGAGGGAGAGAGAAACTGAACAGAATCGTTAATCATAACTACGTACTGAAAAACTTTCAATTCAGATTCAAAGTAGGTAAAAGCCGTGTTTAATCTGGGGAGAGGAAAGATGTTCTAGGCCGTGTCTCCCAGTAGGGGAAGTGTGCCCCAGGACCAGGGATTGATGCTCCAGATTCCATCAGACCAGCAGTGTGACACCTTAGGCAGGTCATGTACTGAGAGCCTGGAGTTGTCTGGCTTTCTCTTGCTGCTCACCATGTGTGTGTTGATCTGCATCAGCCAAGCAGGATGGTAAGAGTAGCTCTGTGTTTATCCCCCAAATGCGGGAGAAAGAGAGACATGAGTGTGGCAAGTCTAAGAGGCAACTATGGGAAACATCAGTATTCACAGGAAAATCACATGCCTGGTGAAGGTGCTGCTGGTCTGAGCGGTTGCTGTATCAGACGTGGCCATAGGGGGGAAGTGTGTGCTTAGGCATTAGATGCCTTTCTCTGTGCCGGAGCAGTCCCAGTTCGGTTGGCTGAAGGCTCTGCATGTGGCAGAGACCCTTCCTGAGTTCTCCCTCCTGTGTGGGGCACAAAGTGGGGCCTCTGCTTCCAGAGGGGTACCCGAGGTCAGTTATAGTCAGGCATACAGGTAGTGATGATGGGGATGGACGGAGAAAGGAGATGCTTGGGCATGGGAGTCATATGCTTATCACTTGTTGGAGAGAGGGGAGGATATGCTGTGCTACCCTGACCAATACTGGGAAAACTGGCGCCACCTTGTCCAGAGGTGCAGAGCAGCCAGGTAGGGAAATACACTTCAGCCATGTGCTTGTGCAGGTACATCAGATCATTCTTCCTTTAGCTGGATCACACTCAGATTAGGGCCACCTGGCTCGAGGATGTTAATACTGGAGTGTTTTTGGGAGGGGCAGGGAATCTCAAAAGAGAGCTGAAGTAAGCAGGGGGAGCTTGAGAGGTTTACAAAGAAGAGGATAGATCCAGTAGGTTTTGGGCAGGCATCCCTGCCTGCTGTCTAAGGAGACGTTACCTGAGGCAGTTTTCTGATCATTTTCTAGGCTGCATGTACAGAGCACACAAGTTAAGTAGCTGCAAGTGGAACATGACTGTTAGCAACTGCTTGGACCCTAGTGGCTGTCACAGGGTGAGCTATCTCATCATTTGCTAAGTGCTGGTTAAAACTCACTGCAGCACAAGGCAGAAAAGGACACCGGTACTGTGTGATACAGGAACTTGAGGCTCCAGCAAGTTTGTGCCTCCTGGAGCCAGCAGGCCCTGTTATCTGGAGCTGCTGTGTGTGTACACCTGAGGAGTTTCCACTTGCTGTCTGAACTGAGGGCTGGTTTGTGCTCACCATAGTGGCACTGGCCAAGCTCTAGCTATGCCAGCACCTTCTTGAAGAACTCGTGGAGTATGTTGTGACAGTGGTATCTCTGGATATGTCTCCATGCTGTCTGGTGGTGTAAATGAAAGCTTAGTTTTGAGTGGTTTGCTATGACACCTGACTGTTACCTGATATCTGTTGATACCTGGCCATTGCATGGCAGGGGGGTTAGGGATGCAGTTCACAGCTCCTATCTACTTTGTTCCTGCTGTCCTATGAAATCAGTTGCTGCTGTGCTTCTGCTTCCCTGCTATCAACAGGGAGTTGAACTTTCCTTCAGGGAACCGTGAGGTACTTTGAGGAGAAACAGTACTGATGTTGATTTCCTATACTTATCTGCCAAGAAATGGGAGCAGCATGGTCCAGTCAGGAGCACCAAGTGACCTAACCACCAGCTTCCCTTGAGTTTTGTACTGCAGAGAGGCACGTGGCCTTCTCGTAGGTCAGTTTCTTGGGGCCTTTTTTTCTCTCAGGGAGAAACAGAGGAAAGCAAATGAGACAAAGCTCAATTTATTCTGTGCTCATGCTGTGGAATTGAAACAAAATGCATCCAAGAATAAACTGCATGAGATCTATGGGCAGGTGTTGTGGCAAGGCTGAGGGAGACAAAGAGTGTGCAACTTTTGGTGGCTGGCAGACTGTGCATTGATTTTGTGCTTATAAAGCATCTTGTACCAACGCAGCAGAGGGACCTATAGCTGTAGGAGCTGAGACTGTAAGCCTGTCTGGTGCTCTAGGCACAGAGCACATGAGTGGGAGAGAGCTGAGAGAATGTGTATTGCTCAGCAAGTGTGTGTTGTGTGCATTGTATGTGGGGGGTAGTGGAGGTGTACAATATATCTGTGCCCTCCAAGTGTGGGGTGGCTTTGGGCAGAGAGGCTGTGTGTGTGTTCGGTTACACGTGCCATCTGCTGCCTGTGCTATGCACAAGGCAGATGTGCAGGAATGGCTGCATGTAAGGACACAAGAGGTTGCTTTGCAGTTAAATGAGGCACAGCATTACCATGGTGACTGCACTCTCCTCTCCATACCAGATGCCAGACTCCCAGGCAATAATGATTGCATGCTGTTCTGGAAGGCCTGGACCCATTCTTGCTCTTGCAAGAGTGTTTGTGAACTGTGCTGCCCCTTCTCTGGACTGGGGAAATGGTGAACACAGGGGTGTAGTGAAAGAGGGCCACTGTTTGGGCACCTTCCACACAAGTTGCTGATGCAGTACAAAAACAGAAGGACTGTCATGGTACACCATCATCCACAGTGTCCTCAGGAGCAGTGAAGCGAGCCAGCTGGCAGTTGTTAGGTACAGTGTGTGTGTGCAGAGAGCTGTCTGTTGGAGGACCTTGCACCCATACTGCAAGGGAGGTGCCCTAGGGAGCGTCACCGTGAACAGTTTCAACCATAGCAGCAATAGGAGCTTGGAGCTCACTGGTGATAGATGCTGAAAGACTCTAAGGTACACAAGGTAACTGTGTGCCAGAAGACAGCACTTCCTTGCACCTGTTGCATTCACATTTGCTGTGATGCCCATACAGACCGTGTTCTTTGTTCTTACTGGGTCGGATCAGACCATGTCCTGTGCTGCATCCCCTGGAAAAGAAAGTAGAGCTGCATCTTGCAGTGAATAGATGTGCTAAGATGCATTCCTCAGAGACCTTATTCCTTTCATCTTCAGAGGACTTAATTCTTTCATCAGCTCTCTAGGTTTAGTACTTGCAGGTCTGTGAGGTCATGTAAACCATCTCCCTTGTGTGTTCTCAGTTAAAGATTTGAGGAGCAGGAAGCTTTGTGATCCATGGAGGGGAAAAAAAAAGAGGAAATAAGGCTTTGTAGCCTAAGATGTTTGGGAATTATTGTGTTGGGGAGGAGCACTGACGCATCATTTACAACCCATATGAAAATGCTGGAAAGAACAAAGCGAGTAGATGGTCCCTCCAGTCTATAGTTCAAAGTGCCACGGGAAACCAGAGAGGTGCTGTAAAAAATCACGTTGCTTCTGTTGCATTGTAACATAGCAGACATGCAGAACACTGCTAGAGGCAGTGGTTTAGTTCTCTTCCTCTCAGATGTGTCTGTTGTACCACGTGCCATTGATTGCTCACATTTTTCCTTTTAGGGTTTTTGTTTCAAGCACAGAAAAGCATGCTGGACTCAGATAAACAGGTACTGTCATCTTGCAGAGGTCTGGCAGAAGAACAGATAGCTGCACTTCTGCAAGGTGAAGCTATTTCTCTACTCAGCAGAGACTTGCTAATTCACACAGTCATGAGGTCTCGTTAGAAACATATTTTTAAATGAAAAAGCAAGGAAATAATGCAAAATAGATTTGAGTATATTCCAGGCAATAGCTACATTTTTCATAGTGAAAACCAATAATGGATCAGTCTGTGGGAACATCTCATCACAAAAATATATCATGGGAGGCTTCTGCTATCTGTTCTTGGCTTCGCACTGACCTTGGCTATTAGATCTCAATTAAGCAACTCTGGCTAATATTTTTCTTTCTCTCTCTCCTGCTTTTCTGCTGCAGAAAATCATATCCAATGATAACAACACTGAGTATCTGCACACTTAATCAAAGGACAGTATGCAGGGTTTCTTGGTAGGCTCCATGTCACCTGAAAAAATAGCATTTCCTTTGTGAATTCCAGGGAAAAGGAGGCATTAGAGATCTGCAGAGCCAGGGATTGCAGCCTTCAGCAGTAAGCAGCCTCTGCTGTTCCCTAAAAAGCATGCAGTGACCATTGCAGCTACAGGGAAGGGGTAAGTAGGCCATAGGGATCAGGAGCATGCCATATCTTCTCTTCTAATGTTTGCTCACCTAGAATCCTTCTTTCCTTTAACTTCTCTCCTGTTGTTTTGTCCTAGGAGAAGAACTGGCAGTGAATTTGACAATGGTAGAGATAAGACTATGTAAAAATTGTCATGCTGCATGTAACTCCTGTGATGGTGAGGGAGATATCTACAGATTGATTCCACCTTTGGCCCAGGTAAATTTTGAAGCATCAAAGGACTGTGTCAAATCCAGATTTCTCCTAGAGCACAGTGACAGCCAGGAAGGGCTTAGAACATACTTAACATCACTTCATATCCAGGAGCAGCTGTCGAAGGCAGGATCAGCCACAGATACAGTTGTTGGAAAGGTATGCTCCTGCCATTCTCAAGTGAGGACAGGGTATTAGGAGAAGATGATGAGTTCTCACTGCCAGCTAATTATGCGTCTTACCTACTGCTGGGATTCAGGCAGGGACAGGTGGCATGGCAGAATCTTGGCTACAAAGATGGAGGAAGTGGGAAAATAACAGGTTTTGTTGCACTACTTGGGGGAGAATTGGAGAAAAAAAAATGGCTTGTGAACAAGGACGTACTCCTACAGAATGCCAGCCCCTGTGGGAGGAGCAAGAGAAATACTGTGTTGTCATCAGCATTTGGATAAGGATTTTGTAGAGCAATGTTAGTGTTAAGAGTGGAAGAGATGTTTCTTGCATGGTGGAACAAACCTCTTACTTTCGGAGGTGTTTTCAACCTTATTTATTTATGGCATTCAGCTGTATTTAGAATGGCTACATATTATTTGCAATAGTGGGGCTAAAATCTTCCTGATTCTATGCCACAAATACCTGGTAGTCAGCATTTTTAATAAGTCAGGTTTCGTCACAGCAATGAGAACAATCAGACAAACCAGTTACTAGAAGGTTAGTGCTGTTTGCACAGACTGTCCAGGTGCTAGCTGTATTTGACAAAATGTCAGGCTAACACCTGATTTCATTCTTAAAGAAATGCTGTCTGAAAAGCCAAAGGGGAAAAGGCCAGTATATATGAAAGTGTGCTGAGTAGAGTGGCAGAAAGCTGTACCCATACTTGATCTCAGTCACTGCAACAAGATAAGACAATGCCAGATCAGTTCTCTCTGTTCTAGAAAAGCTGGGACGTACTGTGCAACAGCTGTGAGTGAGAAGAGTGTTAGATCTTGCAGCTTGTCCTGTGTTCAGCATAGGATTGTTGCATTTTCTCTGCCTACTTGGCTATGAACAGTGACATTTTTTCTTCTCAGAAGAAATTATTTCCAAATATGTTGTTGTTACTAATACTGCTAAGAGTTTCTTGACACTCAGGTTTCCATCATCTCGAGATTTGTCTAAGGAGCCATCCCCTCATTAACAGGCGAGTCTTCCCAAAATGCTGTTTGAAAACAAAGCTAATGTTGAAGTTTCAGCAACAGCCAACACTGCTGCCTGGACTGATTGTTTTTATTCAAGAACAGCACTTGAAAGATGAGTCTCCTTCCCAGTCTGTGTGCTCTCCCCTGGCCTCCTCCATCATTTCAAAATCAATAGCTGTTTCTGATTGCACCCCTCCCCTCCAGACCCTGCTCTTTGCTACCTCATTTTGGTTTTAATTTACCACTGCAAAATTGCAGTCATTTTTCCCCCATCCTAATTAAGAAACCTATCCATTAAGCAGAACGAAAACAAAAACAAAACCTTATCTAAGCCCTTAGCACAGAACAGAGACAGAAATGATTGGTGAGAAGATCAGCTCTAGAAAGCCGAGCCCTTTATTGATTCTTCTGGCCTATCTCAGTAAATGCAGAATGAGTTTTAAAGTCACCTAGAAGGAAGCTAAAATCCAGTGTAAAGTGCTGACTTCCCAACATGAAAAAAGAAAGAAATAGTGTGTCTTCTCACCTGACTCACGTTTTATTCTCTCTGTATAGTTTCAACAGAAACATTTGGAGAATGTTTCAATGTACCTTGCTTTAATTCTGTTTCAGTTTTAGCACATTTTGCTGTAAATTGGCCTTGCTCTTGACTTTCCAAAGAGTAATGGTCCTGACCTAACTTTTGGAAGAGCCTAGAGATCTGTACATGAAAGTGATTAGAGAAGCTGTGTTGTGAGCAGATGTCCTCCTTTGGCTCAGCCAACAGCACCGAGCACTTAAGTGTCGAGTGGTTGTGAAGGAGGGCTGTGCCGTTCAGTTCATTTCCCACTAGTGCTAAGTTGTGCTATTACAGACACAAAGTGGGAGTCGACCCAAAGAAACTCCCAGGTAGTACTCAGGGTACGCTCCTCTGCACATGGAAATTTTTGTGGAACAAGATGCTCACCAGTAACATAGGAATATAGCAACGTAGGAAAAAGTCAGAGTTGGAATGGAAATGAGATGGGAAATGCCTAAACAGAGTTAAAACTTTCACTGTCCAGAGGAGTAAATCATTTTCTCTATTCTGAAGAGAGGGAAAGCTACTGCAGATTTTTACACTTAATCTCTTCTGTCATTCTCCTTGTAGTAGTGCAGTACTTTCTGTGGTGCCTATCCGAGCACAAACCCTTGGCTGTGAATGAATGTCAGATCTGGCTCCTTGCTGTCCTCTAAATACCATACTGGGGAGATGTGCGTTTAGTTGGTTAATTCCTTCAGAGTCTCTGTGCATAGTCAGAGCCTCCAAAGATGGCTCTTACACTTAGAACAGCAAGAACTGGATGGTGATAGGGCTAACTGGGCTAGCATTACTCTGATACTTCAGATTGTTTCTCTGTCCTCTGGGACCCCAAAAGCACAACACCATAGGATCCAATGGATTTAAGTGAATCTAGTGGGTTTGGGAACTAGGATTCAGTGGTTCGTTTGTTGTTGGCACCTTGTTTGTAACAGCACTGTAAACCAGCATTAGCTGATAGACTGGTGTACCATCTGAAACTGGAAAAGGTGTTGAGGAGGGTTACTGAGGAGCCAGGGACACAGGGCACATGGTGTAACTGTTGTGGGCACTGAGTCACAGTATCACAGAATGCCCCGGGTTGGAAGAGACCTCAAAGATCATGAATCTCCAACCCCCCTGCCGCAGGCAGGGCCACCAACCTCCCCACTTAGTACTAGACCGGGCTGCCCAGGGCCCCATCCAATCTGGCCTTGAACACCTCTAGGGATGGGGCATCCACAACCTCTCTGGGCAGCCCGTTCCAGCACCTCACCACTCTCATCATAAAGAACTTCCCCTCATCATAAACTCTCTCATCGTAAAGTCCTTCTGTGTGGCATAGAGGAGACTAAGGGTTGGGCAGTTACAAAAGAAGTGGAGCCAAATTCTTACTGGTAGATGGTAAGGAAAAGCAAGGGAATGGTTACAAGTTGTGTTTTGGGGAACTCAGGCAGGACATAAGACAAAACTTCTTCAACAAGGTGAGGTGGACAGTGTTGACACAGGTTGCTGAAATAAATAGCAGTAGTCATAGTGGGAGGTTTCAAAGTCTAGCATGGATAATCTGTTGGCAACAGCACTCTTTGTAGTGAGAGGTTGGACTAGACACTTCTAGACGTGCCTTAAAACCACCTGTTGTCCATTGACTACAGTTATCAGTTGATGCAAGGAAAGAGCCTGTCTGAGCTAAGCTGCAACTCGCACAATAGCAACTTTGCTCTCACCCCACTGCCATTAGAGTATGTGTGAACACATTATTAGGCAGTCTTCAATTCTTTGCGTAGGAAAATTATTTTGTTAAGGTATTTGTGATTGTCATTTTCTAAGTATAAATAGCTGAACTTAGTACCATGCTAAACCTGAATCAACAACATCATATACTACTTGTACCAAATCAACTAGGTTTGGTTATTAGGATGTGTAGAGGCCTTGCAGACTGTGGGTGAATATCACTAGTCTTCTATCAAAGCTGTTTTTATGTAGTGGTCTTTTGAGGCCTCCAGCAACTTATTTTTCTGCATCATTAATTCCTGCACTGTGTACATCTATTAACTTTTTGAGGTAACATGTTCAGATGAAGGCAAGTCTTCTGATTTCATCAGAACTACAGTAATCTTAGAGCATGCTGAGTCATAACTCATTTTTTTTATCCTAATTAAATAAGTCTTGTCACTAATTACTTTCTTCTTCGTGTTAAATCTGTTCTGCTTGAGCTGTGGTGTAGAGAATGGCGATTGCGTATGTAAGTGAAGACAAATCCACGCTCTAGTCTGAATTTGCTAAGGTGCAAACCAGTTTCAGCCTAAACTTCCAGGCATGGCAGTAAGACTGAGATACTGCAGTGCTATGTGGGTATTTCCTACCATCTAGCTTCTTCCCTGTCTACCAGCTTCTCCTATACACTAGCTCAGCAGAGCGTGAACAGCAGAGGTTAGGTCCATTTTACTCCTTAAGTCCATCTTTTATCTGCAGAAATACCTGGTGTGGAACACTGAGGGGAAAAAAAAAAAAACAAAAAAAAACCCATCAACAAGCTCTCAAAGGAAAAATACCTAAGAGCAGAATCTTTTAAGGCAGCAGGCGCAGCTCTAGGGACAGCTTTGCCAGTAAGTTACTGCCTGCTTGCCAAGAAAAGGACACACAGTAAATCTGTCTTGGGCACTACTGTGCAGTCCAGTTTATAGTAGTGAATTTCTCTAGCACAGTACTCCCTGGAGGACTGAAATGCTAAGCTTGTACAGGCAGTTTCCTCTTCTATTTCTAATATTCATCCCACTGAACACTGATTCTGATTTAACTGTAGATTTTATTTTTCCTTTACTGTAGAATATTAAAAATATATATATATATCAGTAGTTGTTGAAATCCTTTTGGATAGAGTTTATCTATGGATCACACAATGAACAGAGGACATGTGGTAAAGGAGATGCTTCATTTCCAGGTGGCTTTGAATTAAACACATCATTATCCTGCAGTAATCAGCTCATTACATACATTTTCTTGCAGAGCTAGCCCACATGACCTCTTATTTCCTTTCTGCACATAGCAGGGCATCCTAGAAGACAGATACCAATGGTACTGAAGCATTTATGCTTGTGGCCCTTGGGCAGTGCTTCTTTCTAAAAATAAAGAACTACAGAGATTATCTCAGCACGTACCCATATGAACGGAAGCAAATATTTGTGGTATTGATAAATAGAAAAATCAGGGCTATGACAAGCCCTGGTGGGTCAATGCAAACCTTAACAGATAAAGTGCAAATGCCACAACCTAGCAGTGGTGTTGACTAGGTCACTGGTTTCTAGTCATTCTGCCCTGAAGGAAAACTATTATTAGAGAAATGCTTATTGGATGCAGCCTTATTACTCTGTTGTCCAAGGGATGTTGCCTTTTCAAAACCATGCTCAGGATTGTAATTTGTGGAAGTTCAGTGGTTTACCCGTCTGTACTCTACTGTTTGTTATGAATATAGTTGCAGTCTTAATGCTGCTGTCACTAACAGCGACCCAGGAAGTTCTCCCTTCTTATATTCCTAGTCTTCACACATGGGCGACTTTATTTTTTGGGGTCATTTCTGATATGCCCATTTTTGAGGTTCTTCATTTTCTGGATGCGTGATGCAAAATTATATTGAATGTATCTCACAGTTGCATTAGATAATCAGCTTGACTGCAAGTTTGTAACTCAGGTATTCAGCACAGCCACTTCTAAACAAAAAAGCTTGGATGGGCATCAACAATTGCTATTGCTGTTTTTCAGCATTTACTACAATTTCAAAGAGTATGGTCTCTCTTTCTCAAATCATAGGAACAACTGAATAGCTGAATAAATAATTGCTTGGCATTTGTCACGTTTGCAGGGAATTCAAGACATTTTAAAAAAATGAAAGTACAAAGATATTTCAACATCAGCCTGCTATACGGGGGAAAAAAAAGACAACAAAATCCAGGCCAATTTGTTTTTTAACTGTCGAGTTCCATACATCCCATCTTTTCTAGGCCTCAGGAGGGAAGTGGTAGATTTCTTGCTTCTTTCTGAGTTAAAAAGTTTGCTTTCTTCCTGTAAACAGACAAGCATTCCTGTTAATATCTACAGGTGTCACTAAGGGAGCTCCATGCTGTCTGAGCAACCAGCCAGTTCACGTATCTCTTCGCACCACATTGTAACCCTTCTCTGTAACAGTATGCACTCTCCTAGGGCTTAGCTGTAAGTACACCAAAGCCACCTAGGGTTTAGAAAGGACACTCTCCTGGCATGGAATTTGGAAGTGAGATACTAAACACCACATCTGATTATATTGGTTATTAAATTACTGGAACACATTGCAGTATTGTATACAGAATAAACTGCACAGATGCACACACACCAATATTCACCTGCAGTGAAATAAACAGATCAAACACACTTACCCCTGTGAGGGAAAGATGCCATATGCATACGAAATTGCATTTTGATACCCCAGGCCACACCCCTCAGAAATTACCCAACACTTCCCAGAGAGTTCCTAAGCAAAGTGGCCCTGCAGACGTACACACAGGGCTCCTTTGCCAGAGCGCAGATGGAAGAGCAATAGATCTAAAAGATGCCTGGAGGAAACAGTACAAGGGATGCAGCAGCAGCATGAACAATACACTGAAATAACTAACATGGAGAATGGAGAAAAGGGAAAGAGAAAAAAGCCCCAAACTGATAGAGATCTTTAATTTAAAAACTGTGTAAGTTTATTCATTGGAAAGTGCAACAGAATAGCCTAGAGATAAAGCATTCCACTCCCACAATTAAAATTGCATTATAAACCCAATTGGAAGGACTCAGGCTTAAAAAGAACAAGAACAAAAGCCAGTCCTTTTCTTTATTTCAACGTATTTATCTTTGGGTGACAGAGATACTCACTGATAAATGTATTTTTTATGTACTTAGTCTACCACTTCATTGCTTTTACTTTAAAGTCACTCTGTAACTTAAAGATGCTAGCTCGAGGCTGCGGGACCCTCATCTGCAGGCACTCAGAGGAGGCAGCTGGGAAAGAATGGGGGTGTAGGACATACTGTCTGTTAGAAAGAGACTCAACTGGTATTCTAATATTGCCCCGTGTCATTTCCCTTTAAAATCCAAGGTATGCAGTAAGCCCAGATCCACTCAAAATCATTTTCTGCTGTAGCTGAGGGGCTGCAAACAGGCAGAAGGAGAGCACAAGGCTAGAACAAGCTTACCATGTGCTGCTCGAGGGAGCTGCTAGTTTCAGATCACTGAACCAGCTTTTGCTGTAGAAGTAATTCTCTTGGAAGTGCTGCAGGTATGTTTCATAGCAAGCTGCTCTACCTCACATTCGTTAATGCACTCCAGCTGAGCTTTACTAGCCTGATTAGCTTCTTTAATAAATAGCAACTGTATCATTTGCTAGCACTTTATGCCCAATTATTTCAGAATATTTTAAAAACATAACCGAACGAAGCTTACAGTTCTGACATACAAGGTCAGAAAGTTGCAGAGGATACATAAAGGGAACCAAATACAATAATGTCCACAACAAAGTTCATCTTCTGAGTCCCAGTCCTAAATGTATCCTTTCCCATTTTATTTCTTCATCCCAGACTGCAACCCTTTCCTTACAGAAGCGAGGACTGTTTTAATCTACAGCCGTTTCTTAGTACCTGTATAGACAAAGACTTTGAGTACAACTGAGGTTGTCCATTCAGTCCACGCCAGCATAGTCTTCGGGTCTCAGCTGTCAATATTTGGTTTATGTCTCTTGGCTCTGCTGTTCTGATGGCGACTGTCTTCAGAGGGTGCCTGACTCTGCGTGTCTGTCCCAGCCTCCTCTGGAAATTTCTGACCCTCAGCCAATACCTGTCGAATAGTCATGTTGATACGGGAAGACCGCAAGTACTTGGCACAGACTTGCCAATCTTCATCAGAGGCGTGCTCAATGACAGAGCCAACAGGAAGGTCTGAGCAAAGTGCTCGGTCGAGGCACGAAGGCAAAGGTGTCCCTTCGGGGTTGGGAAGGACACGGGGGACAGCGTGGTACAGCAGCCGGCTGAAGCCAGACATCACCATGATATCTCCACTGTGCATGAACATCGCTGTTGGGGCCTCTTCCCGCTTCAGGCCCCCAAGTAAAAATATGGAAGACTGTCCAAAACTAAAGATGGTATGAGGATGGAGAGAAAAGAGAGAACAAATTGAGGTAGAAAAAATTGTATGTGTTAGGAAAATCTTAGCAGCAACTGTATTTCTTCAGAAAACAACAAACTAAACCAGAAATGCAGATGGACTCCTTGTTACAACAAAGATAACACAGAAAACACACCAAGAGGACTAGTTTACTTTAGACACAGTGTGAGCAGTTGCTCTGCCCAGTTTTGAAGTTCTGCTAAGGTATTTCATGCTTGTTGGTCAGTGCCCAAATTGCTTTAGAACATAACCGTGCCCTGTAGTAAGAACAATACCACTGCAATGCCACATCCATACTACTGAAGCAGTCTTCAAGGAACCTATGTCCTTGAGCTACAGCTTCCTAATATTCAGCTCTTTGAAGAATAAAGATTACATACTCAGTTAACTAAGCACATCATACTAACTTCCTATAACGATATGCAATCACAGCAAAAATAAAAAATAAATAATTCCACTGTGCCTTCAACAACACAAATGGACTCACCTGAATGATAAAAGGGGCCGAGAGTGGTCTAGTTCAGACTCATCCACGTGGATCCCCAGTGAAGAATCAAAGTGATAATAGTTCAAGATCCCTGCTTGGGCTTGGAAACCCCGGAACCCACAGGCTGCAGCCACTTGTTCTGACAAGAAGGCAAGGTCTGAGGGGAAAGGAGTGTGGTGATTTGCTGAGTACTTCTGGAGGAAGGAAAGTGGAAAAAAAAAACAAAAACACAAAAAGAGCAAACCTAGAACATCAGAACTGCAAATGCAACTGGAAACAAACACTGAATCATATCTCAGAAGTCTGGCTAATAGTCATAAAGAAGGACTACAACATAGACATAATGAAAGCAAGTTTTCCTCAAATTATTTTATTCTGGGCCTATACTGAACTTGCCTGAATTAATAGTCTTGGATTTTAATCATGGAGTTGATCATTATTATTAAACTTGAAGTTGGTATATTAATTCTAACATCCTGAGGATCCACCTCAGGTCATTCAGTTACCATCTAATTCTGCTAATGGACAATTCCTTATCTTGCCAACAGAGCTCATTTCAGAGCTCTGAAACAAACATCTTTGCTCCTTCTTTGAAGGATAAAACAGACAGGCATCAATAGCAAACCCACTTTTTCCTCTCTTCCTCAAGTGATTTTGACTGAGAAGAGTGAAAGGGAGTAATCAAGTTTTCTTAAGGCCTCAAAATAATACGCTGATCTGGTAAATATAAGGCTGCAAACTGATTTGGTTAAGTATCTGTAAAATACTGACAGACTATACATAGTCACTCCGCTGTCCTTTCTCAGCCTCTGTCTGGCTCAATCTGCTGAACAAGTTTATTTCTGTCTCCATTATGTTGAGGAGCCCCAAAATAGCTTTTAGTTGGTGAGACTGTGCTATACTGGTTCAGATACCAAGTTCAAAGTCACATCTTAAGCAGACTCTTCCTGCTCTCACCCCTCCATTGAGGAGCAGCATTTCTCAGAAGCAGTTGTCTTCAAGCACTAAAGGTTAATCATGCTCCAAGTGCTTTTGATACTATCCCTTTTAGAAAGGTAAAAATGCTCACTTATCTTGAAACTGAGTCACAGGTCCAGAGCAAAGCATATGCTACAGTGTTACCTTTCAAAGGAAGAAGGCAGCAATGGGCTTTTGCTTTTAAATCCTCCATAGTGATTCCAGAAAGATTAAAATGTTCTTAGGAGCACAGTGTGTTACAGCCTTTCCTCAAGACTGTCTTGTAGGATCCTATGAATCTTACTGAACTTTGTTCCATAATACCCTCTTTCTGTCTGCCATTCTGAGTACTTACACTGAATAAAAGAAATGGAGAAGAACTTAATTTCCATACCTTGGTATCCCAATTATAATGGTAACCAAGAGTCACCCAGCGCAGCTTCTCCAGTAAGCTTCTGGGCTCACATTTACCAGAACCTTTCATTCTGCAGAGACAAAATGGAAAGAAACAGGATACATGCTAATTTCTGAGAGATTTCACAGTAGTAGAGTATGCAGTAATGAGATTCAGTCAGCCACGTGAGCCTGTTAAACCAGCAGTGCTAAACTTTTACTTTCCTTTTACTTTTATGCCATTGTTTGTTGTTGAAATTTCTATCTCTGAAGTGAATTTCAGAACTGAAAACTCAGTTCATGCAATTTGTGCAAGTTGTAGGGTCTACTGCCAAGTGCTGTTGTATTTGCTGTGTGGTGCCTAAGCTGGGATATCATATGGAGACAGCACAGTGAACTGCCACAGACGTATAACTCAGCTGCACAAACAGTACATGCTTAATTCTGAATGTGAATCTGCAAAGATCTAAAAGGTATAAACACGAGAATGAAATATTCCAGGCACTACATAGAAAACTGCAAGAAAGAAGCATGTGTTAGCTGACTGGGAAGTACAGGAGGCTGTAAAACACCCTCCTAGGCAAAAGACCATTAGTTCTTCTGCTTGGTACACTTACAAGCTGCACTTAGGATGAATTAGCTCTGTGAGGCAGCTTTAGCTATGAATACATGCACCTTGTAATGTCAAGGAATCCTGATTACAGGTGTTTCCTTATCCAGGATGTCACATAGGACAAAAAAGCACACTGGATCAGCTATTTTATTTTATTTTATTTTTTTTTAGAAAGAGCAGCACAACACATACCAGAACTGTTTCCCCTCAGGTGACAACTCTAATGCAGTGACCTGTAACCTCACATCAATTTACCCTTCTTACTTGAAGATGTGGAAGGCAGGAAGAGACCTCAGGGATGGGTTTTTACTATGGCGTAAAGAAAAGTTCTCACAAAGTTACACCAAAGAGTACTACTGTAGTAAATCAGGCAGAAGCATGCTAGTGACAAATTCAAAAAAGGTGGTACACATATCCCCCTAGTCCACTTATACCAGCAATCTCAGTTTCTTTTCTTCTGCTCAGTCATGTGTTACGTTAAAGAAAGGAAAGGGAGGAGACAGAACAAAACAGTAGCTCCAGATGGTTGGCTCTCATTTATAGCCTCATTAGTTCAGCAAGACATGATCTCCTTTACCAAACTGAATTAACAGCACTTGTGCTGCCACGGTCAAATGTCAGCCAAGCATGTGCATTCAACATGCATTTCTACTGGATGCACAGCTTGTTTCTGCCCTTCGCTTTACTGATCTTTAGCATTAGTAGCTTGTAAGCTAAACTGGGAACAGGAGTTAAAGGACAGTTTCTTTACCTGTAGTGATTTTTTCACAGCTCACTGAATACTGAAAGAAAGTCATCTTTCCTGTTTCCTTCTTTGTCACAGGATAATAGCAGCTGTAATTGCCATAACGCAGCAATACTGTAAATGTCAAATACATGCTACTTGGAACAATTTATGGAGCCCACTAACTAGTAACAACATTTAGAAAATTGAGAAGCCACAACTCATTCCTCTGCACCTTTCAAATTATAAGTTAATGTTCCTAATTAAACATTTTTAGCACCTGACTTTTGAAAGTGCCCTTCATCTTCTTCAGCTACTGTTATCCGTCATATACACAGAAGCAGGAATGCTAGCTCAGTAGGTCCCAACCATATGTGACTGCTAAGAAGAGGAAAGTCTGGAGTGCTAGGTATTTGGAAACAATGAGTTCCTAAGCTTGTAGCAGAGACATTCCTGCAAGAAGACACTGAGAAATTCAGGTTAAGCTACATTAGAGAGCAAGACTAAAAATTATGGGGGGGGAGTTACTCTGAAGCATCCTTTTTTTCCTTTACTTGCTGATAAATGATTCCACCCATAAAATCCTCCCAACCTTTTTCTTACATATGCACACACATCTATATCCCTCATGAGAATATGTGTTCTCAGCACATTAAGAAAATACTCTACTTTGCAGAGAGCACAGTGTACATTTCTAGGAGTTGTATGGACTCGCTCTACCTCATGATTCCTGCCAACAGCAGATAAGCCATGATCCAAGCACACTTAGGTATCTATCTGATGAAAGATTAAAAGGCCTTAAAGAAGAAGATAGAAAGATAGAAAGCATTAAAGCTGTATCCAGTCTTGGAAACAGACCTACTTCTAGCTAAGCGTGCTGTTTGTCCACTCCTTAATAGCAGACAAGTTGGCTAGTTTGACCTGCTAGGTAAAGCATAGATAAAGCAGTTTGCAGATGCAAAGACTAAGCCAACTGCTTAATCAAATTGGTGGTATTTCTGCCAGCCATTGCTCTTCCAAATGCTGTTTTCAACTGAACTAGGTTCAGCTGCAAATTAACCTCTGTTCTGATCATTTCATGTGTGCAGGAGGTACTGCTGGGAAAGGTCTGTCAAGCTGGAACAGTACCCAGCTTTTTTCAGCTGTAGGGCACAATTCAAAATGCTTTCAAAGAACATTTTTTTTTCGTACTTGATAGAAAACTTAAGGAAAAGGAAAAAAGAAAAAGAGAAAAAGAAAAAGGCATTTGAACTTCTGTAACTAATTCCAGCTGAGCCTGAAAAACTCAAGTGCAGCCTAACTTCTCTCCCAGGTATGAATATTTAGAAGTTCAAACTTTGCTTTAGCAAATCCATTTTTTGTGGGTGTTAAGAAATAAAAAATAAATAAATATATAAAATACATATATATATATATATATATATATATAAGAAATTTGTCAGCACATCAAGTTTCCTAATGGTCTGGTAGTGGAAGATTAGAGCTGCAGGGAAATCTGGTCACAGCACATGACACAACCTTATAAAAAATAAGCAATTAAATCAACAATGATAAATACAGTCTTTATTTAGGTATACTATAAATAGCATCTAACTTTTTATTTTTACAATTATTATTAAGAAAAGCTTTAACACTTAGATTTTAATGTTTTCTGTTTGACTTCAAAACTTAGACAAATTCTACCTGATTTGGAGGTTAATGGAGAAGAAAGGCATCCTTATCTGCCACAGAACTCTGACCCCATGAGAATCTTTCAAAATAAACAGGACTGACATTAAAATGGCACACATTTAATTGCCATCTCAGATTGGATGAATATCAAAACATGGAAACTAGTCAACTTGAGTGCATATACAAAAAGGTGAACACACAAGCCCTCAACTACAGCACACTAGATCCAGCAGCTGACTGGAAAGAAGAGCTAGCAGGCACAGCATGTTTGGAAAGGATCCTGTCTGCCTCAGGAATACTGAGGTCTAAAGTGACCTCGTGGTTCCACTTGTGTTGAGCTCTGCAAGCCTCTGAGCACCATAACATCAGCCAAGGTGACTATTTTACCCTAGACTGATAGATTTGGCATAATTTGCTAATTTGTTAATGTACAAGAAGACACACATGAAGCTATACAAAGATGCATCTGTAACTTGGCATGTCTGACATGATCTGCATACTGCCAGCAGGTACACGATATTTTTCAGCTTCCTTTCCTTGCTAATCTTTCTTTAGCCTTCTCAGAGCTGAGCACTTGTGGCTGTGTTAGTTTTGACCAAAGGTTGTTCTGGACTCACCTCAGCTTTTCCTTGCTTTGCCCCCACAGATCAGCGGTCTTCTCAGGAGCCATGTGCAGGTCCAGGTTGCAGACGTTGGGTTTCTGGGTGTACAGCTTGAGACACTGTTTCACCCAGTGATGCTGGCAGCCCGGAAGGAAAGGGTTTTGTATGAAAATAAACCCTGACCACAGAGAAAAAGGTCGGGGCGGTGGGAGGGGAAAGGAGAAAGTATGGTTAGGCATATCCCTATTTTTAATAAAATCAGAGGAAAGGAGAAGGGTTGGAGGCAATAAAAGAACACCCCAAAAATCTATTAACAGGTCTGAATGGTTAAGACCTACTGTTTTGTCAGTCCAAAAAACTGGTCCCTGTAAGTTAGAAAGCATGGAGGGCACTCAAAGCTGGTCTGAATATAAGAAAAAAAATACAGCAATAGCATATCTGCATAAGGCATATGGATTGCAGGTAGATAACGGGGTGAAACGTGAAAAGTCAGCTGCCTCAGAGTAAATTTGATACTGAAATGCTTCAGCAAAATTCTTCTTTAACTCTTTAAAATTATTAATTGTTATAGCTAGTAGTCTTCAAAATAACCTTGTTGCTGTCTCAGAACTGTCTTCTTATTGCTCCCTTCATTGTCACGATCTGCAGAGAGCAGTCCACAGAACAAGTTCTTATCAATGTAAACTGTTTTCTCCTTTGCTTTGTGCTTATTTCCAAGCAAGTGCGGTTGTATCAGTCTTTACACTTTTGTATGGCATTACTCAGATGGGATGAAAATCAAGCCATATTCCAAGCTGCCTGTTGCTGCAGTCTGCTCATTAACAATGACTGCAAAATTTATCAACAGAACAAAGAAAACAGTGCTAGTGAACACAGTGACGTAGCCAAGCATTTCAGGCAGAGTTCAAACAGCTCAAATAAGAGGGTTAGCCCAGGTGTAACGGGTCTGTTTGGTCCATATCTTAACAGAAAGGAGTTCTTGTCATAAGATGTGACATTATTAGAAGAGCTAACAGAATTCTTTACCAGATTTTTTTCCCCAGCACCCCAAGGGTGCTTCCTTTCAAGACAGGACTGACAGCACTGACGAATGGGTGTGCTGAGAAGATGCCATTAATCTGTATCGTACTTATTTTGAAAGAATGCCTTGATTCTCAAAGACTGTCAACTCAGTAAGGCTCACCAACACATTCACATACAAAGAAAGATAAGGACACAGCAGGAACAAAGGAAAAAGAGATTTCAAAGGTTTTGCCCTCTTGTGTCTTTTTGAACTTCTCAGTCATATCAAGGTAAACAGATGAAACAGATGAAAAAGGAAGAAGCAAGTCTAGGTGTCTCAGTAGGATACAAACTTGTCTTGTGGCCTTTATAAAGTGGTAATAAAAGCATGGAAAAATCTTCCTGCCAGCATTTCACACAGACCTCAAAAGATTAAATTAAGCGGTTAGAAAAAAAAGCCCTCAGTGTACTAGTACGACACTGTCATTCATTTCATTCTATTCCCTGCACCTTTAGTCCACAGGTAGCTGCCTTACAAGTCTGATTACAACAAGTTCCTTTGTCAGAAACATTAAATTTACTTTCTGACGGCCCCTGTATAGAGCAGAGTAATAACACTGCCCTTTCTGTCTACAGCTTTTAATGTGCAGTTCTCAAAACACTTTACTACCCATATGAATGACACTGCACGAGGTATGTATCACATCCAGGTACTAATGAAGGAACTGAAGCCTGGAGGGCTACTTACACACAGAACTGAGAACATGAATCCAATCATTGAAGGCAATCTTTTTGGCCTTGAAAAAGGTAGGCTGAGTGAAATAAGAAATAATGAGTGAAATAATAAGTGAGGAATCCCTTGGGGATCTGTACAATAATAAAATCTGCCTTAAGGACGCAGACACAGTTTTCGTATTGCAGCAGAATCTTGCAGCACATTAGGTATTAACTTACACTTAGCACAAGTGGTCTCCGGCCTCAATGATGATAAGACAAGCAGGTGTCTAGCAACAAGAACAACCCCTCATAAAATCAATTTGTCTTGGAGGACAAATTGAGCCTGAGTCTGTAGTGCACCCTTGTGGCAATTAAGGCTGATTGCACATTGGTCTGTATGACTAAAAGCTACTTGAAGGGGGATTACAAAGAACAGAGCCAGATTCTTCTCCCAGGTGCATACAGCAAGACTATATGGAGCAAGTTACAAATTACAGCAATGCCGATTGTGATTAGATAAAGGGTGAAAAAAAATCACAATGAGAACAGCTGAGCACTGGATCAAGGGCGCAGAAAGTAATTTCTAACCTTGGAGATCTGAGTAACTCACCCAAACAAAGCTCTCAGCAGCCTGATCTAACTCTCAAACTGACACCCTGCTTTAAAGCAGAAAGGATGGACCAGAGACCTCCAGAAGTCCCATCCAACCTTATATGGGATAGACATCCTTCTATGACTCTACTTAGTGACCAGAAAGTAGATTTCTAAAACTGAATTTGATATCAACATGCCTAATGAAATTATTCTATACCTTGAATAGGAGAAGAGGTCAATATTCACTTACTACACACTAGTAAATAGAGGCCACACTTCAGACCTGAAGTGGCTGTATTTCAGTCACTTATCTAATGTTTGTGATGTATGTTGAGGAACTGATGCTGCAGAAGTATAAAATTTCTATCAAAGGCTATGGCAGTATGGATTAATTCCCACAAGGTGTGGCCTGTTTGGGTAAGAGGCCACGTAACTACTGGTTCTTCTGTTCTAACCTCCACATCATCACTGCACCTTATCTTTTTAACTGACTCGTTTGTCCTCCTGCACTTAAAAAAGCAACCAAACAAACAAAACAACAGAAAAAAAAGAAAGCCTAACACCATGAACATTCAATTCCGCTGAGGTAATCCAAAGTAGGTTTTTCATATGGAGCAAAAAAGATAAAACGGAGGATGCCTAAATCAGAAGCAACAAGATTGCAATTGCTTTCTCTTGAAATCAGAGGTACCTACCTGGGTATCCATTGAGGCCATAGGCTTTCCAGTGGCTAACTGGCTGTAATCCTGCCCTGCAGGCATCCTGGTCACTGACCGAAGAAACACTCAGCTGTGACCTGAACACCTGGTAAAAGAAAGCAGATCTTCTAAACAGAGGACAAAGAAAGTAAGAGATCCAAAACTCACTCAAAAGCAGCACCTGTAGAACGTTACTATATTCCACTGAAATAAAGGGAACCTTGTGAAAACAAGGGAACGATTGCCTGAAAAACTGTGACCTGAACAAGATACGTGGAGTTGCTAACAGAGCTAGTACCTACAGCTTTTACAAAGCCTTAGGAATCAGGAGAGATGCCCATCAATACAAATGGTTCTACGTGAATAAGAAAAAATTCTGCACTATGTGCCCATTTCCACATTTACAGCTCAATCTGTAAAAAAACATTTTGCTGAGTATCAATCTCCATGAGACAGCAATGTTTAGTCCTCATAACACTTTACACGTTCAAAGCGTTTTCCAAACATCACAGTTATTGCTCATAACTCTGTAGGGTAGATGATTGTTCTCCACTGTACTCACAGGAGAAAAGGGACAGCGATGAAGTAGCCAAAGCTGACTGATGGAAAGGACCGCAGAAATCCTATAAATGCTAAATACCACATTGTCACTTCTGCTTTCTACACAAGTGCAAGGAGCTCGAGGGTGAGCAAGATGCATTTACTCAGTATACTCGCCGGATTGCAATAACACCTGTTTCAGCCGTAGTAACCCCACGCTGTTATTTGAAAGAAACACATCCACCACACACTCACTGCCTTCTTTACTCAGGACTGGCACCTTTCCCAGAGAGGACAGGGTAGAGGTAGACTGATTTTGTTGCAGCTCAGCTCCCCAGTCCTGCTCTCCATACAGCTGTGCAGAAATGCAGCTTTATGTTAAGAACTGAGGAAATAAGCAGGGGGAGGTTGATAAGACTTCACCTGTATGAATTTCAAGTAAATTAAGGCCCAAGTGTGAGTGCTTTGATTCTGTAGTGGCAAACATGGTATAAAGTGTTCTCTCTACTGAGGCTCAGAAGACTCTGAACTATAGTGCTGGGGGGGAGTTTCTGGCAACACGCTCTGTTTTACCAACTTCTCACCTCTACCAAAAGCAGCTCTCTAACTACCAGCCTTGACGAGCTTAATTCTGAGTCCTGTCTGCAGACCACACCCAAGAGGGAAATTCCTTTGACCGAGTCCTCGCTCCTTTTCTGTCTTCTCCAACTGCTGCTGCCAGGGCTTCCCAAGAGCAAGACCTGCCCCTACACTGAAAGAGTACGTGTGCTGAACTAGTCAAATATGCCTTATAGCAGAACTGCTGGGGATGCCACGCTCCACCAGAGATCTCCATCACCTGAAGCACTTTTCTGAGAGAAATAGAACAGTACCTGGGCCAAACTGGCTGACCCACAGCTCTTCTTTAAGGGGAAAAAAAAAAACTACATGCTTTTAACCTGGGAGAAAGAGGAATCAAAGATTATTTCACTAGAAAGCTGTCAGCTAATCCCAGAAGGTAGGAGGCGCAAGAGAAAGACAAGGAGAGAGGATGGATGCTTCTCACGCTTTCAAGAAGGGCTTAACACCAGAATCCTCCATTTGATGGAGGACCGCTGCAAGCTCAGAGGCTGCGCCGCTAACAGCTAAAGCAGACGGCTGTTAAGACAACAGGGAAAGAAACGTGGCTGAGGGAAAGGCGGCTCCAGGTGCGGCCATGCGTCCCTCAGCTGGGAGGAGCAATGCCCGAGCCCTCTACGTCCATCCCCACTGTTTCAGGCCCAGCAGACACCGCCGTGCCGTGCCAGCCCAGCACAACGAGGGCACGTTACCTGCCCCCCCGGCGCGGAGAAATCCAGCACGCCCCGCAGGTCCGCCGCGTCGCGCTGCCGGTACAAGCGGAACAGCCGGCGGAACGCGTCCTCCCCGCCCTCCCGGCCCAGCGCCGCCGCAGCCGCCCCGGCCGCCATTTTGTCCGCGCCGCCGCGCTCGGGCGGCGCGCGCTGCCGGGGCGGGGCGGGGCGGGGCGAGGCTCACAAGATGGCGGCGGCGCGGCGGGCCCGGCGGCTCTTCGATATCTTCGTGGCCGAGGTCCCCTGGACGGTATCGAGCAGTAAGTGCGCGCCGCCTCCCTCCCTCTCTCCCTCCTTTGGCGCTTAGGGCTGCCGCGGCTCCGTCCCGTGCCGCGCGGGGCTGGAGCTGCGGGCCGCCTAACCGGGTGCGCGTCTCTCCCGCAGAGGAGCTGAAGGAGTACTTCTCGCAGTTCGGGGCGGTGCAGCGGTGCCAGTTGCCCTTCGTGAGTATCCGCCCTCGGCCGCACGTGGCGCGCGGTGCCCTCCGCGGGCCGCTCCTAAGGCGAACGCTTTAGAGGTCAGGACGCTGCGGCCCCAGCTGGCAGGCAGCGCCGTGCTCCTCCTGGAAGCGAAGCGCAGCGTCACAGCGGATGCTCTGAAGAAATAATCCCCCCCACGATGGAGCTCGGAGTGCTCTGCTGGTTTGGGACCGCGGGATGGACGAGAAGGCCGATTGCGGGCTGTTACGGCCGCCGTGGTTAAGCCCTCGCTGGGCAGCGCGGGCTCAGACGTACAGCCCGGGGTAGCAGGCAGGCAGCAGAGTGCACCTCACCCCTCTGCGTTCTCTGACGGCTCTCTTCAGGCTGCCATCCAACTTGCAGACTGCCTCGCAAGCAGTCGGGCAGGCTTATTTTCGAGTCAGCAGCCGTTTAAATGGCACTGACACTGCTGTTGTAACCGACCCTAATAGCCGGTAACCCCAATTTTGTTCCAGTCTTCAAATATAATTTCAGATTGCGTTTACTGCAAGATTCAAGGTGAGGGAAGGGGATGCACAACAGCTTCTGATAGCCCCCCTGCCCCTGCAGTGTTTTAAAGTACGAAGCAGACTTCTGAAACAAGCGTACTGATCTCACTGATGATTTCTGAATCCTCAAATTGGACACGGGTAGGAAGTTAGGAGCCTACATTAATACTTCCTACCAATTTCTTCCTTTAATCTGTAACTAGGACAAAGACACAGGCTTTCACAAACGTTACTGCTGGATTAAATTCTCATCCCCTGAAGAGGCTCAGAATGCACTTCAGAAGGACTCCCACGTCCTGGAAGGTGCCAAGGTAATGTTGTAACTCCTTTATTGAAGTAGCACGGGGAGGTGGGGCTTCAATTCTGCTCCCTATTGGGCACAGCGATCTCAAATTCATGCCATACTTATTCAAGTGAGATGAACCATTTTGCCACTTCAATGTTCTTCTAGCGTGTTCCTAAAATTATTTGTAGTTACTCATTCCACCATCTGAGCTTGACCGCTTAAGGTCATACAGCTGCAGTAGATGCCACAGAGACATCAAAATCTTCCACTGTGCTAAGCTAAAGGAACACAGATGTGGTAAAAAAAAAAAAAATGAATTACTAAGGAGATTTTATTGTAGACTTGCACGTGCTTCAGCTGACACCTGGCCACTCACTAAAAAGCAAACCAGCATGCTGCTGGAGCAGGCACTGCGAGGTAAACTTTAAACACACAATATGAGTTTGGCCATATTGTTCTGGCAAGCTGTGTTAAAGAGTAGAACCAACTTGCAGGAGACTGAAGGGGTTCTTGCAATATGTTGATTGTGGTTAAGTATTTTGCTTAAAATGGGTTGTACGGCTACAAGATGCCTTCGTTTGTGTTACTTCACAATGTTACTGGGACTTACAGTAGCGCAGAAGAGAAGCGAAAGTTTAGTAGTCTCCTGAATTCACTCCTAAGATGTGGTAAGCCAGGCAATAGGCTATTACTTGGTAAATTCAGTTGAAAATAATGCAGATCTGCAGGCAATTACCAAAATAAGTCCTGTGACTGGCACAGTCTTTAGTGTGAGTTTCTCCATTTCTTGGAAACTGCGTTGTTTTATTCTTCAAGTTGTAATACAGCCATATTCACATAGTTGCCAGCGATGCCAAGGACTGCAACAGGAGGTACAGGAGCTAAGATACTTCTTAGTGTAACAGGAGGCAACATGGATTTTCTTTTTTTAAATAAAAAAGCAAGCCTCTCTAGAAGCAAAATATATGACCGCTTCTGTTAATTCCAAGCTTCTAAGATGAGGTTTGCATGACCACAGCTGGTCATATCAGCAAATCTGATTTAAATGTTCCTTCCAGGACTCAGCAGCTGTCTCACATTAAGGTCTGCCTTCCATACAACTGTTTCAGAAAATCAGAAATAAAGAAGTTAAAGCTCCTTGCCTAACGTGAACAATTTCCATTGTTTTCAGCTATTTCTCAGAAAGCAGCAAGGTAGAAGATCTCTTCAACGAAAGAGAGAATCGACGTGATTGAACTGTGGAAAGAGGCTTTATTTCACTAGATGTAAAGAAACTGAAATAAAGATTATGGAGAAACTGTGAGTATTGGATTTAAAACAGAATCCAGCTGTTTCCCTTCCTTGTTCAAATAAACTATGGGACCACACAGAAACACAGGCATAAGCTCTCTAGCATCTATTACAGCATGACACAGTAATTCTTTACAGTGGGAGAGCTTGTAACAAATGAAATGAAAGCTTGGGCTACTAATAAATCTACAGGAGTGGGAAGGGGCTACATTCTTACCCTGAGATGCTGGGCAACAGGGAATTATCAAAGTCAGAGTACTTGCTAAAGAACAGTTCCCCCATGAAACGTGTCCAAGTGGTCTCCATTCTTCCACTCTTCATGGCTAGCTGCCCTTCATAGAGGAACTAGTGTGTGTATATGCATCTCCACACAGCACAAGAGTTCTGAACTGCTTCTTTACATGACATCTCCCTATATAACTCTGTGGTATTAAAAATGCCTTCTGTATGAAGTCCAAGCTTGTAGTCCATTTCTTAGCTACTCCAGGCACAGGGGCACTCACTCCTTCCTCCTCTTTTTGCTCTCGTGCTCGTGTTCCTTAGGGCGGCTGCTATCAGATGGCCGCTTAGAGCCACCGTGTTGCTTAGCTTCTTCCAGAAACTTGTCCAAACCAAAGGGATCCTCCTCAAATTGAACTGGTCCATCTCTGCCTCTTCCTCTGGTGTTACGATCAGAGTTAGAAAACTCTTTGTCAGGAACAAACCTGTGGCAGAACGCGTTATATTCAGTTGACTGGGACTTCAGAACACTAATTAAGAGTGCTTTGTGTTTATGTTCTTACCTGTTGGTCTTTATTCGAGCCTCTAGATCATCACCATACATATCCTTATCAACATTCTTACTTGGTCTGTAGATGTTTTGAGCCATGTCTTTGCCACTTCTCCAAGGCTGGTCATAAACATTGTAAATCTCATCCTCTCCTCCAGCAAAGCCGCTGTCCATACCCTGTGAATGAGAAAGATGTACAGCTGTATGACACAAATGAGTGCCAAACTTCAGCTCATCTATTTTAACATCAAGATACAGCTTGCTGTCATGCAAATTATAGAAACGCGCTATGGTATGATTTATTACTATTTCTCACAAGTTCAAGCTCTGCATGTGCTATGAATAGTTTTGGGTCTGAGATTAATTCCAGACAACATAACACTATGTTTACAAGCCTCAGTCAGAACCACTTCTGCATTGCCAGAAAGCAGCAGAAGGACCACAGGCCATTTGTATTTCCGAATAATCCATCACTTCAGCCTGCCCTGCAAGTACAGCTGGCTACAATAGCCAAGTGCGACCACCCAAATGCATATTAATCAGAATTTCTGGAAAATGTGATTTAAGCTGACTTGTCCAAATCACACACAAATTTATGTAAGCCATGGAAGTAGGAGAAACGCCTGCTTGTTCAATTTTGATTTGTCAGCTTTCCCTACTGCCTGCGAGTGTTTCGTCAGAGGCATGAAAAAGAATGACTGATCCTGGGACTTTTAAAAGCCTGATCTCTCTCTTCAATCTCTCGGTAGTACAAGCTTCAGGGACAAACGTTTCTCTTAACTATCTGTACCTTCAGCACGCTTTTTAATATAAACAGTAACGAGAATGGCAAGTATTTACTTGCTTCTCTTCCACAGCACATTTTCCTTATTCAATCAGTACATTTACACAAAAGAAAGTAAAGTTACTGCAGCCTGAAGGCAAAATAGCTTTCTTCTCCTACTTCTCCCCCCACAAACAAAAGCCACTTTAATCCAGCTATACATGCTGAATATCCCAATGTTTGTTGCATCAGGTATGGATTAGGGGTATTCGTAGTTTGCTACCCATCAGGTAGAGACTTCTCAGAGCTCATCCACACCATCCATTAAAATGAGGTCCCCTTTGGACTCTAGATGTGCCCACCAGGGTGGAATACGTTCGCATGCTGTCACAAAAAACGACACAACTACAACAAGGTATTCTTACCTTGCTCTGGTTGAACAGCCTCTGGTCATACTGGACTTCATTAGATGGCCTGGGGTTGGGTACACCTAGTGCAATAACTTCACTGATATCTCTGTTTTCATTTCTCTGCAGCTTCGACCTGAAATGAAAACGTTAAGTCAGATAAATGGTATTTGTTGACAGGCTCAACTGAGATCTGATTCCCTATTAGCTGCTAACTGTTTGCCCCAGATACCAGATTTCAACTGCTACTGTTTCTCACTAGGTAACATTTAAAATTTGCCTCCTGGCAAAGGAAACATTTGGGAACTTCTGTTCAGGCTAGGCATGGCATTTAAATCTCCTTTCCACTATCTGCAATTTATAATCAAGCAGACTCTGCCTAAAATGTCATATTTATTTTTCTGCACAAACCAGTGTAATTATATTCTTGAAAGGCTGGGCAATCTAATTTTAAGATATTAGATATTTAAAGCCTCCAGAAACCATTTGTCCTCAAGAAATCTCCCTGGCTTGGGCAAACAAGTTACTTCAGCTTACATTCACAAATCTAAGCTTACTTTTGATTTAAAGTTTCAAGAAAAAGCTACAGATTGTATTTCAGTCTCACTGAAGATACAGGTACTCTTTGCTGCAAACGTAGTGACAAAGTCTGAATATGCTGAGTATCCAACCCACTCCCACTCCTCCCACAAAAAACTCCCACCCGAAACAACAAATAGGAACAACAAATTAATACTTAAACCTTCTCTTATCTAGAAAATTCCTAATTTCATGCATCAGACATGTTTGGCTGCAGGCAGTCCAAGCTAAACTTTCCAAAAACACAGAGTCCACAAGCAGGTGCTGTATGGTCATTAGAACTGACCACAGGACACCCCCATGCTTCCTTTCAACTAAAGAACTTATTATACATCCAATCAGTATTATGATTGTGACCCAGCTATTTCCTGCTCATAGCCAAAGTTCACAGAGCTTTTAACCCTTACCACAGGAACACCACCATACTCTACCTCAGTAATACCATTTCATACCAGTGAGCATCTCTGCCAAGTAAAATTCAGGCATCGGTGTCAAGGAAATGGAGAAAGCTCCACGTAGTAGTTACTACAGTGGGGAATCCTGTCCTAGTACAGGAATAAAGCAGCTTCTTTGTGACTCACCTTTTATCAGGAGCTGCCCTGGAGAGATTTCTGTCATGCTGTCTCTCTTTGCGCCGGTCATGTCTTATTTCATCTCTTTCTCTAGCTTCTCCATCCTCTGAACACAAGCAAGATTGCTTATTACAGACAGCTATTGAAGTCTGTTAACTACAGCATAGACACTGGCATAGCAATTCAATATTCAATTCCAAAAGAGAAGTGTTCCACAGCACTGTATGTTACTGTATATATATATTTATATGTTAGTATAAAAATGTAAGTATACACTTTATACACTATATTTTAGAAGTATAAAAATTCAAAACACAGGCATCTGAACACCTTGAAGAACGTTCTGTGACTCAGCATCATCAAACTGCTCGGGCTGGAATAGAGCATCTATTTTAATCTGCTCCAAGCAAGATGGATGCTGAAATAGAACCATGTTGCTCTGAGCTTCGCCCATTCAGGTCAGAAATCCCTCCATGGACAGACCACCGACCTTTCCAGACAACCTATTGTCTGCTCAGCACACTGTCCACTAGGACTCCCAGGTGCTTCTCAGCAGAGTAGCTCTGCAGCCTGCTAGTTCTCAGCCTGTACTTTTAGAAAGAGATGAGCCCATCCTAGCTGCAGTGTTTGGCAGTGTACAACCCTCTTCTCCACTTTTAAGTGACATTAAGAGAACTGCTCCATAAGTTCAGCACCTTGATCTCTGAAATGTCATTTCAATCAAGACATAAGACATCACAGTGGCTATGATTTAGTTAGAATATTAGATTCTGGGCCTGGTAGCCAGAGCTATTTCTCTTTAAGACCAATTATAACAACATCAGAGACAGAATACTGCGTTTACCATCTTTGAAAACTTAAAGATCATTTAGTCCCCTGAGACCAAGTCAAAGCAAGCCTTTTCTGAAAAAGAAATCAGATTACAACAGTCCATGAAAGCCATTACTTTGTACTGATCCAGTTACAATGATCAATTTTTTCAACAACCTCTTTAAACCTGAGGTTGAAATTCAGACCCCCATGAATTAAGCAAATGCACTGGCTGCTCAAGAAAAGATGTAAAAACCAGACGTCACATTTACAGTTAACCTTTGGGTATTGTAATTCCTCAGGTTATTTCTGCAGACCTACACTTCAGAGTGTTTAAAAAAAACCAAACCACCCCATAGTATCTTAGTAACAAGATAAATGTACCTTTTTCAACATGGGTTTTGATCCCTGCTCTTCTTTCTCTTGCTTTCTGGGCCATTTCTCGGAGTTTTTCCTCATGTTTCTCTTTTTCCTTCTGAGCCATTTTCCTCTCCACCTGGGCACGCATCTCTACAGCCTCACGAGCCTGCACACACAAGACTCCTAGTTAAAATGACAGAAAGATAGCACCTGGGATGCAGCAGATCTTCTGTCCTGGAGTTACACAGTAAACAAGGCAAGAATCGAGTCCCATAGTTAAAGTTCAAAGCCAGAGAAACACCACAATTCAAACTGAGAAACAACAGACGTGACCTCCGATAATTTAATCCATGATGAGCCACTGATTCAGACATACTGGGGATAAAAATGTTACAGCAGCCTCAGAAGCAGGACAGACCGAAAAGCTACAGCTCATTCCCAGCTGGTTTTCCCAAGGAATTAAACAAACAATGAAGGTAAAGCCACATGAAATGGAACAGTTTAAACAACTTCCTGACCTTTCTGTCAGCTATATAGAGAGCCTCAGCAAGCTTGGCAAAGTTTTCATTAATGTGAACAGTCTGCAGTCCTCTTCCATCTGCAGCCAGACGCTTGTCTAACGGGATGGTGTAACCCTACAGAGCAGACAGGCAGTTACAGAAATTAGCAAGGCTTTTAATAGCAAATGTCATTACATTTATTGGGTAAGAGAACAACAACAAAAAAAAGCAGAACAGTATCACAGAACTCAGCCAGTCATTAATATGCCTCCATAGGCCTTCTTTAGATGTACTCCAAATAAGCATCAGGCAATACTAAGCTTCCCTCCAAATTCCACCCCCACTCCCAAATCTAGATCACATTCTTCCTTCAAGTATGACTTAGAATGAGCTTTTGATTGATAAGCTCCGCTTTTTGCTTTAAGAATTCCAGATGGCAGCTTCCCTAGTTTCTAAGTAGTTTTACCATTCGTATTTAAAACTTGATTTCCCTGTTTTCAAACATATAAGAGGTCAGCTGACTCAAAAATGAAAAATTAAGGGCCAAGGCCACTAGCAATAGCAAGAGACACTAGATGCCTGCTATGCCTTCAGAAGCTGAAACCTGCAAGTATCTTCAGATTCTTCAGATAACTCCATACAATTTCTGCTTTGGTGTTAGCATCCGTAATCTGAACTTTCATCTACTATACAGTGTCAGCCACAGTGATGCAGCTGCATTGGGGCAGGAAAAATAACATCAGCACATGCAGCTTGTCCTTTCTCCATCCGAAGAGACAGCCTCGCAACAAAAGCTTAAGTTCAAGAACTAGAACGTGCTGCAATGACCAGACTAAGTTCTCCTTTATCTCTGAACATACAGTTACATGCTGATAAAACCAAAGGTATAGGACACGGGTACTCAAACAAGAAATAAAAACAGCTAAGCTAGCCTATGATGATAATTAGTATAAGAACGCAAGCAAGAATGACAGCTTGCTAGAGATTCAGACTGAAAATTAAAAAGAAACCTGCTTGGTTCTCTAAGAACTTCCCTTTTTCAGTTCAGATGGCTTTAATGTATTAGCTCCAGAGACTTTGGTTTTAGGCTCCATCTACAGCACTATTATCGGATTTTAACTAATACCATTTTTTTTCCTTCTCCAAGCATACAATCTCAGCATGTACTCCCAGTCCTATACTGCTGTCTTTCTGACAACTCTAATGTGCCAGAGAGAAAAACTTGAGCTGTGCAATTGTGCACTCTCTGTGCTGGAAGAAATCAGTTTATCTAAGTTCAGGTGTTTATAAGCAGTGTATGAATGATGTACAGCTGAATAATATGTCTAGCAGCAAGGTGTAATGTTTGAAAAGTGGTTTTATGACAACTTAATTACCTTTGCATTTTTCCAGTTTGAAATGCATGGAGGAATTTTCCACTCTTGTTGTTCTTTCACAGTCATCTGATTTAAGTGAGAAAACAAAGTAATCTTTAGATTCAGAGCACAAGGAAATACTGTTTTCTTTCTCAAAGGCAGCTGTAGTACCATTGACGTTAACGAGCTTCAGGGTACTCTCTCCTACAGAGCAAAAACCAAAAAACAACCACAACAAAAAAAAACAAAATACCCTTCTTAGCAGCAATGAAATGTTCCTGCACAGTACCTTTGCTAACACTGAAAGAAGCTATGGTATTCAGCCACACTCGACTTCCATCACACAGGTTAGAACTCAGGTTGGTTAACATTTGAACATTTAATGGCAGTTCAAGTTGTAGGAAACCAAAGAACCACTACACTTACCTCTGAGCTCAGATAATCCCTCACAGTACAAGAAATGACCCATGTAGCATGAGTACACCAAGGCCAAAGGCTCAGCCTACTCACCCATGCCACAGACAACTGCAATGCAAACCTATGCACGGGAAACCTACTCAACCCTTGATGAGTTATGTAGGAGACATACTTTCAGAACTGTCTAAATGGAACTTAAAAAAAAGGCTGTACCAGGCACCAAATTTATCCCTTAGAATATCACATGGACAGTGAAGAAAAGGTGTACGGAAATGAACTAGATCAATGCAGATTTTGGGATTCCACCTAGAAGCTGAGAAGTGAGAACAGCAATGGTATTTCATACCTTTCTGCTCGGAGAGTGCATTACAGGAGCTGGAGGAGAAGGTGGTCCACGTGGAATCTTCTTATTAATTCTGAACAATTAACAAACCAAACACAATCAGAATGTTGCATGGAAATACACTTCAGAATCTTTTATTTGCTATGAACGAGTTCTGGATACCTACTTGAATCTTGGAGGTTCCATAGGGTCCTTCTGCATTTCCACCATCCGGATAACTCTCTGTTTAGCTCCAGAGTTGAAGGCAACGCCTTGCTGAGATGGAGTATACCTGAACAAAACAAAGTGCTTCAGCTTTCTGTAGGCAGCCAGGTATTCCCTTCCTACCTCAGTTTTCCCCCAGTTCACTGCTCTAGCTGCATTTCAGCTGCATCCATGCCAGCTGAAGACTCTTCCACTGTAAACGCCAGGAACAGGTAACCTCACAGAGAACACATGCAGGTAATCAATTACACTAAGCAGCACGCACCTCCCCCGGTATACAAGTCAAAACACACAAACATACTTCAACATGCTTCAAACTAAGCTATCACCAGCAGGTTAACTCATAACACGCAAACTAGTTTCACAGTACCTCCAGAAGGACAGAGCTGAGCGTCAGGGAATATCCTCACTTTGTACCTAACACCTTACGCAGGCGCCCGCGCTGCTTACCGAATGTACTGTGCAGGAGCCAGCTTGTCAGCTGCTCGAACGGGCATAGCAGCCGCAATTTTCTGGGAGACTGATTTCTCCAAGGCTGCTCTCGTCTTCTCCGTAATCTGAAGAAGAAAATACCACAGTCCGCATCTCATTGAAAGGCACAAGACATACAACATACCTGTGGCAGCCAGGCACATCAGTGCATACTACACCTCTCTAATTGTCTCCTCGTCCGGCCTCTGCAGCTCAGGATCATCCACGTTCATGACTTCTTTTGGCACAAGATCCGTGTACTTGCTGTAAATAATCTAAAAGACAACATACTTTATCAGTGCTGGAAAAACAGGGATAAATAGAAGCACTCAGTCAATATTTCAGCCCTACGTTAAAGCTTGCATACAAAAAGACAACAAATACCTTACAATTATACATTCTTCAGTGACTTCCACAGAAGAAGAATATACTCTTCATCCCAATTTACAGATAAGATAATCACCGAAAACCAACCTAAATCCAATTATGGAAATCACTCTCAGAGCTGGGATTAGGCACAAACTTCTGCTTCCTTCCCCACTTTTCCTTTTTCAGAACCCAAAGCAAACAGAAAATTTGCATTTTTATTTCCGTTTTGAAGGCTTACTTAATTTCAGATGTGTCTCTTTCAGCATTTAGATTCTTTTCATTTATTTGTATGTTCCTGGAAAATCAGAGAAATCTGTTCTCAACACTTTCCCTCACACAGGTACTTCAGTTTTCCTACAACACACAGCTGGGTGTCACTAGCTTTTAAGGCCCAATTTGGAATACACTGGAAGAACATTATTAGATAAATATATGGGAAAAGCTCCATTATGTTGCATTAATGTTTCACATTTATCCAACACAATAACATCAGAAAGTCTTCATTCACAGAGTTAAAGTAATTATACCTATTATTTTAAGCCCAGTATATAAGGCACACATCTAACCAGGATGCTGACCTTAAGGCTCAGTATTCATGTGGCACACAGAAGCCATTTGCTGCTTCTCATCCAACTCTGCTAAAATTTTAATCCTTTACAATTTAACAATAATACCGCAGCATTTCAAAATGAAGGGCGTCTGAAAAGCAGAGATTCTCTGTGTAACTCTAAATCCAGATGTCTTGCTGCCGGAGACAAAAGGAAGAAGCCTAAGAGGTTCTCTGAAAACTGCCCCATAATGAGGTACAAATGAGCTACATGAACTAGTTCAACCCTACAGTACTGCACACAAAAGGAAAACTGCAGCAGCGTGGAAAAAAGTAAAACAAAAATCAGTAACACTGGTGAAATTTGCCTGAGAATACCCCAATTTTTTTTTTTGGCTCCGTCAAAACCCAAGGAACGGATAGGACTGCATGTTCTCACTGCAGACCTTTGTTGAACTGGTACAGGCAGAGAAATGAAAGACGTTGTACTGCGTTGTTTTTCTAGACATTACCTTATTTTAACATTAATATTCAGGAGTCCAATTGATCCAGGATAAAGAGGAGCCTGGGACAGTTTGATATTCTAATATGCTAATTCCCTCCTATTTTCATGTAGGAAATTTAAAAGGCTTGAAAAGCAGAATAGCCTTCTAGCTACAAATTAAATGCTCAACTTTTGGTACAGACAGGCAATTCCTTTTCTGACTGAGGCAGCAACTACAAATCTGCATGCCACATGCCATGAGAAAGAGAACAATCTCACCTAGGTAGCTCACGGTGGGATTTAGCCATCAGTCACACTCAGTTCCAAAAGACAACGTATAGAGGCAAGTATCTTAGCAGCAATTTCTTAATTTAACACTCAGAACATCTCTCCTCAATACATTTTAGTCTATCTATCCAGAGCAGCCCTGTATAGTCCTCATCAATCCTACGTGTTGACAAGAAGCTGCTATTAAGTGTGGCAGATTGAATGCTTTCTTCATCAAAGAATCATTTCTCCATCTAGGGCACAGAGCATTTCTGAAGTCATTACAGTGATCTGGTTGGAAGGCCAGCAAACATACTGTGGGAAAAACAGCAACGAGCTCTCAAACCAAACTCAACCAAGAGGGCAAATACGTTATGAGCAATTAATACTTCTGAGATTATTTTAGTTCAATTCACGATCTCTTAGTCCATCCTACTGCAGTGATGGGAGTTCCTACAAGCATGGAAATACTCTCTTGTCAATGTTTCAACTGAATTTACAATAATAAGAGTAAAACGTAGGGAAGATTCGTCACTCTTTTCTCCTCCATTAACATCAAAGCCACAGCACTGGGCCACAGAGATTAAATCCATTTCATGCAGAGGAAAACCAACCTTGCCATTAAAAAAAAGTAACACCTAGAAGTTCAGTTCCTTTACTGTTCTAATAAGAACACAGTTAAGCAATTGCATCCCTTCTTTCCCCCTAATAAGGAGACAGTGTATCAGCCTCACCAATGTGTATGTCAACTATGGATGCTCCAAGCACTACTTCAGCCTGGCTTTTGTCATAGGAACACAGACAGAACTGGCAGAACTCACCAGAGCTAATGAAAAGTGCTTTCTCTGGATAACAGCATGGAACTTCAAACTCAGATAAGTAAGGTCACCCATCCAGATTCATCAACATTGCCCAGCATTTCATATCTAGCAGAATTTCAGACTGACAAGCCTTCTGTTTGGGGAAGGCAATCTCAATCATGTCAGCACTTTTCAAGGAAAATTCTCCGAAGCAACTATTTTTTAAATATGTAAAGGAACAGATGCAAGAGAGATGAACCAGTGCAACAGCACAAACTGCTGACAAGCCACCTAGATACAGGGCTTGGATGATGGAACTGCTGCCTCTACAAGAAGGCAGAATACTAAATTCAACCTCAAAAAAGCCATACATTGTAGCAACAGCAAAATTCTCTTAACTCAGACCAAACAAGCAACTCACACATCAGGATCAGAAAATCCTCCTCATTCCTGGCAGTCTGCTAAATTTCCATTTCTCATAACTTTAAGTATTAGGATTGAAGAAATATTTAATTAATGGCTGCTGCTTTCAGGATAATAAAGCATGTGTATGTAATCCTACTGATATGTACTATCAAAAGTTCTATCTCACATTCTGATGTGAGATAGAATATCTAGAATATTCTCTATTCTATCTCACACGTTTTTCAGCTTGTCCCAGATCACTGAGGAACAGTTCCTAATTAGTTCCTACTAATACTTCACCAGCTCTTCTGCAAAACACATCAACCTATAATATTTCTGCTACTTCCAGCAAAATTGTTTCAAATATTGTTATTTTTCTGCAACGTTACCCCCCCTTGAATCACACCAGTTGGTCTTTAATCTCAGCATTTACATCCAGCTGGGTGCAGTCAGAACTGAACTGTTCCAGAAGGAAGATGAGGCAAAGAAGTTAGGAAAGCCTAATTCTAGCTCAGCTGCTACCAGAGCCCAGTTTTGGAAAAGCTCCTCATCTATGCCACGCTAATAAGTACGGCCACAAAATGAGAACGTCTGCTCCTTTATACAAGCCAAACAGACGTGTTAACTAATGAACGATGGCACCAGTCTTCACAAAACCGATCTGACAAACATTAACAGCGTGAAATTAAACTTACTACAACTTC
Organism: Oreortyx pictus; assembly: GCA_036925125.1. Taxonomy (NCBI): domain Eukaryota; kingdom Metazoa; phylum Chordata; class Aves; order Galliformes; family Odontophoridae; genus Oreortyx; species Oreortyx pictus. The sequence goes on from JAUPFR010000006.1 coordinate 39,074,289, forward strand.
CCTCAGTTTCCAGTACTACTTTCCAAGCCCTTCTAAGCTTTTATGTGGCGTTGTTTAGCAGATGAAAGTAATGCTGGAGGCACACTGCTGTGAAGACCTGTTCTTCGCAGTATTTTCCCAATTCTGTACCAAATAAGGCACAGCAGCAGATTGTTGGTTTCTTTTTCTTTCCCTGAACAATTCTCTTACATGAAAACTAAATCTGGTCCTATAAGTGAATCTGTAAATCTGACATAACTGTAAAGATTTGGGGTTTAACCATACCTTTCCCCCCCCTCCCTTTTTACTTGTCCAGAATCTTTCCCCCTAAAACAGATATGGTTGTTACTTCCCATCCACTACTCTTCTCCGAATTGTTTTTTTTTTCCATTTTGGGCTAAGTAAAACTTCTATTTATCAAGTACTCAGTGTCACAAAATTCTCTCTGTGTCTTTTATATTTTAGCATCCTCCTCCTGACAAACATTTTAAGATGCCATGTTAGTTCTGATTATAGCCCAGTGACAGTCCCCTCAATATTTAGTTTCTGTTTTCTCAGACTACTTCCCACCCATATGACATCACGGAGTTTGACTGATTGGAACTTCTTTCTCCAAAGGTTCTGCAGTAAGTTAAGATGCATGGGATGAGGATGTGCAGCTTGTAACACTCAGCTGAGCATTAGTTAAACATGAAATCCTATTGGCATTAACTCTCTGCAACTTCAGTAACTGTACGCTCAATTTAAAGCGACGGAAGTCCATTACAATCAAAGAATTCCACTGATATTGTTCGAACTCTTCCCCTGTTTTGTTTGTGAGACAGTGTTCACCTGTTTTTCTGCTTAACTTTCTCTGCTTCCTCACTAGCACTAAGACAACAGGCATATTACATACCCATAAGCTTTTCAAGACAATCTAATTTAAAGGATGAGAAACTGAAATCTTACTTTAAAAACAAGTATTCACACCTATTAACTACAATAACGACCATGTTTTTGTTTGTTTGAGCTGCCTTATTCTTTACAGGAGATGCCCTTCGTAACTAGGAGCTCATCAAACATCTGATCATGCCTCAGCAGTTTTCCAACCACCAATAAAATCAAAGCTTTAACGTAGTCCACATCATTACATTTGAAAATGTAGAACATACACCACAAAAGGAACTTGGGAAACCAAAACAAATTCTTTCATCGACACTAGTTGGAATTGCACAAGACAAAATATAATCTCTTTGTTTTTACAAAGACAACTGCAGATGGGAAATTAAAGCTGGATCCCATTAAATTCAGTGGAATCACTGAACTCAACACGAAGATTTTTGCCATATAAGCATCAGCAATACTTTCTGCTGCAACTTAAGGAAAAAAAAAAAAGGAAACAAGTCAGAAGTTTGGAGTTTCAAATAATAAATTAGTAAAACACAAGATTAATTTCAGTATTCTGAAGGCTAGGCTGTTTTCTGACATTTTCACCCTATTTCTCCCCACAGTGAATGAAGGCTATCTGTGACCAGGCCTGCTTTCAATTTCTTGCCTTCCCGTGGGAGCTCTCTGACAAAAGCTGTTATGCTATCAGTTAAGTTTTCCTCAGAGACTCTCATCATTTCTACCTCATCTTCTTAACTGCAAAACAGGATCGCACATGTGGCAATGAAATCATTGCTTACTCTACTGCTCACATCTGTCTGACATTATTTCAGTGCTCCAACTTTAAGAAAAACAGGAATGTATTTCTAAGAGGTGAAGTCAAACCAATGACTGTAAGACTATGCACCACGTACACAGAATTTCTCCAGGTGTATGCCACAATGTACATTTTTGAAAAAGGCATTACCTTGTCCTTTGATTGTCCTTGCCGAGCAATTGCATCGTATTTGATTTTTCCTTCTGCGTCCACCTGAACAGCCAAAGCATTGGACATTTTCTTCTTTCGGCCCATATCCAACGGGTACTGGGCCACGTGAATTTCTGGAAAAGCACCCCCATCTCCAAAATCCTACACAAAAGAAAACGCAGAGAATGACTGATAGGCAAAAACATGATATAACCACAGAACGGCTTGGGCTGGAAGGGACCCCAAGGACCATCAAGTTCCAGCCCACAGGCAGGGCCACCACCCTCCAGATTGGTGCTAGACCAGGCCATAACATCTGCATGGGTGGGAAACAGAACACAGCAGTGGACCGGCTTAAATAAAATGAAACACTGCTGAAATGCTCTGTCAGTTTTACTGTTCTAGTTTGTAAAAGAGCAGCTGACTAGAGCTTGCACTCGTTAAAAGGAAATACAAAGACGTCTTGCAGGAACGTGCCTAGGATTATTCCTCACGCAGAGAAACGGTTCGTATCGCTGGCTAGGACGTACAGGCACTGCAGCATGACAGACAGTAAATGATCAAGTATTTAATTTTATATGCACGTTACTAATTAGAACTTCTAGAATTTATCTTCTGCAATAAAGCAACTGTTGAAATATGCAAAATTAACCAGGAGAGATTTTCATCATAAAACTGCTATTCTTGTAATTTTTGTTATCGTAATTATGTGACAAAAATTAAAAAGCTTTCTGACACTTCCAAGCCTGCAGCTCATAGCTTTACAATGGTACAAATGCCAAGCTATCCATTTCCTTATTTTGACACATGACTTGAAAACTGGGCAAGCAATCAATAGCTTGGTGGTGTTCTTAACAGCTTACTTTTTCTCTTGTTCAACTCGCTGCTGTAAAAGCATTTAAGGAGCAGAATAAATTAAAGACTCTCTAAGCAGAACATCCTGACTCAGCAACACTGAAGATGCACACAGAATCAGCACACAGTATTGTTAAACTAAGTTCAGGCTATGGTGTCAAAAGCAGTTCTCCAAGCTCTTGCTTTAAGCAGCACCAGTGTTTCCTGAGGTCCCTTCCAATCCCTACAATTCTGTGACTGTGTGTGTGACTCCTGACACTCTGCCACAATGGCTTCGCTTCTGCCTGACAGCAAACCAGACCAAGGAGAAAAAGAATGGCTGTCTTGAGTAGATTGGTTCCCTGCATATTCAACCACGAGTCCAAACAGTTAACATCACTGCCACAGGCAGCTCAGGTTGAGACTGGAATAAACGGGCAGAACATCTCCTTCCAAAGCAGCACGTGCTCACACTAGCCCCGAGCCTCACTGAAATTCAACTTTAGTTAAAGACTGACCTTTAGAATAAATACTCAAATGGTAGCTTTAGTAATGAGCAGTATAAGGAAGAAACTGAACTACACGTTTTAATACCACGTCCTTTATTGAATACTGCAATTCCATAAAAATATTTTATTTCAGAGAACAACTACTGCTTGAAGTCACCTTATCCAGCACTCCCAAATCTAACAGGCTTCTCTTCCCTTACTCTCCCAACAGGGAGTTAACTTCTGCTACCTCAGGAAAGCAGTACACATGAGCATTCTCTTCTCTGCTACACATCTGGCCGCTTATCCCACCTGTAGTCTGGTCAGGCATTTAACAAATAACGACAGAAGGATGATATGGGTGTCATTCTTGAAGGGTCACTACATTCACAGACCCAACACAGAAAGGACCACGCACCTATTTCCACATTACCAAACGCCAACCTCTGAAGAGAAGAAACTCTACAACATAACAGTTTACCACCAAACTTTTAAATAAACTTCGTGATTTGGAACAACTTCCTCCAAACCAAGAATACATCAGTCTGGATGGAAATCCTGCATGTAGATCTGCACAATTCTCTGTGATAATCTCAAGATACTTAAGAGTTTACATCTACTCTGGAAAATAGACTTTTATCCCCATTAATACAGATGTACCAGAACAGTGTGAGTTTAAACACTTACCTCTAAAGTCCGTGGTATCCATCCTTTCCGGTATCCGTACGGGGGAGGCTCCTTTCGCGATGAGACCAGAGCAGCCTGCCTGGATCTCTGCGCCCTCGCTTTTTCTTCTAGTTCTAGCTGGTCTTGGGACAACTGGGTCGGAGCTGGCAAAAAACTACACGCAACCACCGACAAGACACCAAAAAAGGCACGTAAGTTAACTCCTAAGAAAGCTAATTCCCACAGACGAATCCGTTCGCAGTTCTCAGCCACCCCTTGGCCGAAGTCACAAAGTCAAACTCCCACTCACACCGCACCGCCAGCGAGCCTTCGCCTCCCGCGTCGGGAAAGCGGGGCAGGCCGCGCTGCCGAGGCGGCAGCAGCTCGTAACAAAGGCCTCTCGCTCACGGTACGGAACGGCGGAAAGAGAACGGGTACCCCACCGACCCTAAGCCCTTCCCTCAGAAAAGGCGCGGCTGTCCCCCCGCAGCGCGGCCCGGCCAGGCCGCACAAAGCGGGCAGCGCAGGCAGCCCCCGCAGGCCCGGCCCTCAGCACCCCGCGGCCCCGCACCCAGCGGAGGCCGCTCACCGAGCGCTGCCCCGGAGCCCGGCAGCGCCCCGCACCGCGGCCGGCGCGACACAGGGAAGCAGACGCACCTGGTGAGCGCCATCTTGCCGCCGCCGCCGACTTCTCGGAGCCAGGCCGCGGGGCGGGGACGCGCGCCGCAGGTACGCATGCGCCGCGGAGAGCGGCTGGGAGTTGTAGTCAGGGAAACGTCACGGCGGGAAATGGGCGCGTCATCGGCGTGCTGCGGGACGCGCCGTGGCTGTGCGGGCTGCGCTGAGGGGTGCTCGTGGAGCAGCCGGTGCATCGGTCCGACCCCCTGCTCCGCCACGGTCACCCGGAGTAGGCCGCCCAAGCAGCGCGCCCGGGCGGCTGCTGAAGATCTGCAACGAAGGGGCCGCGGTGGGCGGTGTGTGCCGGTGCTCTGCGGCACGCACACGGTGAAAAAGTGTTCCCCAGTCCGCACGGGGAACCTCCCGTGTCCCAGTTTGTGCCCGCTGTCCTGCAGCACACGCTCGCCCGGCAGAATTTCTAGGAAGGGGAGGATGGAGGAGAGACCATCTCCATTAGGAGCTGGGCTTGGGGATTGTGCTTTGGTGGCAGCAGCTCTGTCACTGTCTCCGTGAGTGACAGATATGTCACCTTCTCTCCAGGACAGCTGGCCTCTGAGGACTCCTTCACACAAAACTAAGGATACGAGACTTTGACATACATCATTTATCAATAAATTGTCATGAGCAAAGCTCATCTGCTATCTCTCCTACCCTTTCCTGTCAGTCATTTAGCAGCAGAATTGCTGTTGTCTGACAGTATTGCTCCTGCTCAGGAGCCCTTTCTCTGTTCCTACCTGTTGTACTATCTGGAGTTGAAGAATGACTTACTCTCCCTGCTGCGTTCCTACTTCTTCCTTTGCTGTGATGCATCATCTACTGCTGTGTGGTAAATACACTTAGGGATCTATTCTGCAACACGACCTGTAAGGCAGACACAATCTAACACTGCAAAATTGAATGTGGGCAATCTGCTGCTGCTCCTTCGCTGGTTTCCTCAGTCTCGCTGCTGTGCGGTTGCTGTCTCCATGCAGACAGCAGGCTGTTTGTGTTTGCAGATCTTTAGCCTTGGCCATGAGCAGCACCAGCTCTTTTTAACACTTTATTTCTCCTGAACCTGCTTCTTGTTGTGGTTTAGTTTTGATGTGGAAATTACCTAATGTAGTGTTTGTGTAAGATGCTTAGCACAGTGTAGACTGGACCACATGGTATGACGAGGCTATATGGGCTTATTCAAAATCCAATGGCTCTGTGAACTCATCAGTCTGTATTTTAGGCACACGCTGCTAATCCAGCTGCGGATGACTCCTTGCCCCTGTTCTGCATTATCTATTGTGTGTCAAAAGTAGAAAATGCTGATGTAAATGATTTAATTGGGCAGCAGTGTTTAGTGAAATAAATATATTTTTTGAGAAATTATCAAGTCAGTGTGGGAAGTTTGGAAATTCTGAATATTTTTCAACATTTTCAAACTTTGGTTTAAAGCAGCATTTACTTTAAGATCTAATGTCGCATCATGCAAGCTTTAATATCAGGAAGTAGGAGAGGAGGTTAAGTACAAACAGTGTCGTCCCAGAAAACAGCGATTCTGAGAAGGAGCCAAGGGGCTTGGGACTGCGAAGCAGCATAGCATAAATTTGTTGTGCTCTGAAGTAACAGAAGGCTTAATGCTTTGCTGTACTGGATGTAAGCAGGAACACGGTGAACTCTAGAGGGACTCTGGGCTATTTAGGGGTTCACGTTTGTAAAAATTTTTGTAATATTAAAAAGGATTAGAGGACTACAAAGATAATCTAAGAGTAACATTGATTAGAAGAATATTAAAAGGTAAACTTGTTCTGCGATGAACTTTTAAGAGGTAAATGTTTACTGCCAAATTTGAACAGGATGAACTCAATTAATGTGTTCTTATTTTCAATTATATTGCAAGGAGAAGTAACCTCAGTGAGCAGACTAAAATGCCTAGTGTGTTTTACTCATTACAAAAAGACCGAGAAGAGATTTCATCATTGTGTGTGTACCTTCACAAGTGAGGAAGGCGAGGTCTGAGAGTACTCTCTAAGCTCATTGGTGAAGGCATAATAAGGACCGGTGACAGGGATTTCAAATTAGAGAAATTCAAATGAGGCAGAAACACTTAACAAACAGAACCATTAACCTTTGGAAAACTGTTAGATGTGTTTATTTCTCTATCCCTTGTTACCTTCTAATCAAAGCTGAAAGTATTCTTGGAACAGATGCTTTCAGTATTACAAGATCTCCTTTAAGCAAACCTGTGCATGAACGGCCAAGTGAAACATCATGTCCCACAGTGTCAGACAAGAAAAGGTAACATTCTCTCCCAGCTCTGTGAGCTGATCATTTCCATGCATCTTCATGTATCTCCTAGTGCTGGACTTTGTGTGCACCAGACTTAGTTATGATTCAGAGATGCCAGCTCTGGCAGATTCTTCTTTGATAAGAAGAAACATTGAGCATGGGATGGACCTGAGACCCTTCAACATATTTTTTCCCAAGTATATACATCTTCAGGAAAGAAGGATTAATTAATTTCTCTTTCACCGAGATCTTTTTTGCTTAATATTTCTGGACAGAAATGCTACCAGATCTCTAAATGCATCAATTTTCGTAAGTACACGGAATAATCTTCTGTATGGTGAGTGAAGAGTTCAGGCACTTCATCCTTGGCTTGGCTGCCAGTGGGGACATTTTTAGTTTCATGTGAATACCACAGCTGGTTTTGACAACACTTCCTTTAGTGTGTATTTCTGGTGCATTCCAAGGAGTCTTTTGGGGTAGATTTAGGCTGTTAAATCCTCTCCATCTTTTTTTTATCTACTTCAGCACTTTCCACATTTGCAAATGTAGAATTAAATGGCTCATGAAATATCTTGTAACAAATGAAGATGACAATACAAAGTAATGGAATAAGCTATTGCTAATATCAGATATCTGTATGCCTAATAGTCACTGCGCATTGTGGAATAAAAATGATCAAAATAAATGACACTTCTTAACTCAAGGGATAAATTATGCCACAGGTAAGATGCTAAACTGTGAAAAAGAAGAGATTTATCTAGATGGAAAAGTTCAGTAACATCAGCAACCCCTGCTCTTCGCATTCTCTTTGGGGTTGCAGGCAGTATTCAGAAGGAATAATTGTAGCCGGGGGAAAAAGCTCAGAAGGTCTATTTAGATTAGTACTTTTAGAAGAATCTTTAAATTCTTCAAGCTGTGTCTGTATTATCCAGAATGACTTAAAGGGAGACTGGTTTAATTTCCAATATTCATTATACTTTTTAGAACAGTAAAATTTTGCAGGTAGGCAAAAATCATCTCAGATGCTTCTGTAACACCTTTCTTTTACCAAGGTGTTTTGTAAACTTTGTTATGCATTCCACTCACAGCTGATAAATATCCTCTTTGGACAGGGGATGTGGTGGCCTGCTGAAACTTCCCAGCAGCTGAAGAAGACAAAGTCAAGCGAATTTGTTTGCCAGCAGAAATTAAAGAGAGGGATATGGAGGTGGAGTGCGATTGCCTAAACTGATACTGGGCAACAGTGCTGAGCAAAGGCTTTGCTTCTTGCAGACAGGGACAAAGAAGTAGTACAAGTAGATTTTGCAGCTCACGTAAAGCCCAGCTCTCCAAGCAGCACATCACTTTCTGTTGTCACATTCAGACAACCTTCGTTACTGAGTTTCATGAGCTGCATGACCTGGGGCAATGGGCATTTTTCTCTTGAGACATGTCTCATCCAAATATTGGCCTTTTACAATATAATCTCAAAGGAGACTGTAATCTAATTGGAATGGATGGCTCCCAGAGTCAGCTCTGTGCATTCCATTGCTGAGACAAAGGCAAAACCTGTCACCATCCATTTAAAACTGGACCAAGGATGTGGGTGGGTTTGGCCCTGCAGGGGACCTGTGGGAGTACATTACATCATTTTCTGGAGTTAGCTTTGGGTAGGTCATTCTGCTTTCGGTCTTCCATGTTGCTTTGCACATCTATCAAGTCTTACACAGGGGAATTTCCTGTTTTTCTTCTGCCAGCCTGAACTAACCAGATAAGATTCATAAAATGTTTCAGAAGTAGAGATCTCTAGCAGCAGAGACTCTGATAGCCAGATCGTTGGCATGTATGGATTGGTATTGCTACACTGACTTTCAGAGATGAACTTGCTTATAGATGGCAGAGGATGGATCTGCCTCAACATTTAACTGGTACCCATCCACAGTATGGCGGGACAGATCAGAAAAGTGAAGAAGGGCCTGCTGGGTCATACTTTTCTTCTCACTTTGCTGGTAACAGTCTCTCCCCATACCTTTTAACATTCTGTTAAGTTCACTCTCTGAGTCCACAAAATCATAGGATCCCTTGCTTTCTGGGATAGTTTCAGCCTCTTCCTGCGCCTTCCTTCCTCTCCCGTATATGATAAATGTTGGGTGTCAGTGAGACTTACCATAGATCTTTCTGTATTTTTCATCATAGGAAATCTAAAAAAGGGGTTGATTCTCAGCAGTGAAGCCTGGTCCTTTGCTCAGGAAATCTGATCGCTCTTCCCACTCCAGTGCCTGGAAGTAGAGGCCTGAGGCTTTGTGTATGGTACAGCATTTCATAAGATGCGCACCTGGGCTGCAAAAAAAAAAAAAGAAAAAAAAAAGGAAATACTATTCACTTTTCATCTTCCACAGCAATTTGGGGTAATCTGAGATTTAATTTATTCACCAGTTGAAAGGGAAGCGGAAATCAAGCCAGCATCTTTCTTTTGAGCCAAGCTCTTTCTTGAGTGCCCTGTGGAGGCTCACACAAAAGAGCTCTGATCAGTCTAACTAGGTGCTTGTTCTAATTATAGAAAGATTTAGGATTGCTTACAAAATTGCAGGCTGCACTTCAGCACATGGCATTGTTATACTACAAAAGCCTTTTTTTTTCTTTTTTTTTTTTTTTTTCCCAGCAGACCTAGCATTAGCCTGTTTAATGGAGAACAGCAAGGAACAGAGTTAATCTGGAGAAACCTCATGCAGATTTTCCAGGAGAGGCTGGCAAAGTCAGGTGCTGACCCGCTCCCTTTGTTGGGAATATGACCAACGCCTGTGATACAGCAGTCAGAGCAGGGCATGGGCTGGAATGTGTTTTTGGACATCCTGGGCAGAACCAGTGGGCTGTGACCAGGAATCAGAGGTAGTACTGGGGCCGCAGCCTCTGTTTCAGAGCTTTTCTATGTAGCAGGGTGATAGTTTTGAAATGGATACTTCACTGCTATGGCCAATATCAGCCTCAGATGTGGAGGTGGTGAATGTGCTAACATAAAAATCACATTTCTGCCTTCCTAAGTTGTAGACACTTTGTTTCTTAGGACAGCCTTTACCAAGAGGCCCACATTGTGCAGGCATTTTTGTTCATGGGGACAAGTAGGAGAAAAAAAAAAAAAAGAGGAACCTATAAGGACAGTAAATGGACTCTTCTCAGCGGTGTGAGGTGAGCAGGATGAGGGGAAATGGTCACAAACTGAGGCATGGGAAGTTCTGCACAAATGTGCATGGGAACTTCTTCACGGTGCAGTGACGGAGCACTGGCACAGGCTGCACAGAGAGGTGGTGGAGTCTCCTTCTCTGGAGATGTTCCAGACCCGCCTGGACGCCTACCTGTGCAACCTGGGCTAGGGAGCTGCTTTGGCAGGGGGTTGGACTCCATGACTTCTGGACGTCCCTTCCAACCCCTGCAGCTCTGTGATTCTGTGAAATACCCCCAGTATCATTGGGATCTCGTAGGAAGCTCTTTAGTCTAGCATTGCAGGTGGGCAGGCTGCCTTTGTCATGGAAGAGAGATGCGCATCCAGGTATGTCCTTGAGCACCGTAATCTTTTACGCCTTCCTCAGTAAACTCAAATCTTTTGCTTTATAATCGGAGTATTTCTAAATCCCTCTTTACCCCGCTCTGCCCTCGCGCACAACCACGTCCACACGCACGCAAACGCAGCGCGGAGGTACGTCCCTGAATTTCCGTCATCGTTTCCGAAATCCCTTTAGGGACGACAACCCCCACAGAATTCCCGCCCTACCCCCGCAGCCGGGAACTACGCGTCCCGGCATGCCGCGCGGGGAGCGCCGTGCCACGTGCGAGGCGCGGGGGGAGCGGGGCCGGCGGCTGCGGTGCGGGCGGGCCGGTAAGTGCGCGCAGTGTGCTGCCGGCCCCTCGGTGCGCTGCGTCCTGCGGGCGGCAGGAGCGGCGGGGCCGTTGTCCGCACCCCTCGGCGGGGCTCGTCCCGCTCGGTCGCACGCCAGGCCTCCTCAGCGCCCGGCTCGGGGTTAGTGGTGGGCCCGAAGGACGCGAGCCTGTTTTCAGGCGGATGTTCTTTTGGATGTAGGGACCTGTGTCCCTGCGTGCGTTTTTTGGTTAGTGGGTCGGTGAGGCGCGAGGCAGAGCGGCCCTGCTGAAGCGTCACGGTGGGAGGCAGGAAACTAGAATGAAGGGGATTAGTGCACTCCGTCTGCGTGGGGTGAAAGTCCTACACTCTGCCAGAGGTGCTCTTGAGAACTGCAGCCCTCCGTGCTGCCCGATTCGTGGTGCAAGCAGAAAACCACTCGAGCGTGTTTTTTATCTGACTAAGAAGAAGTAGAGAAAAATACTGCTGACTTGTAGTTTTCAGGTTTAAATCTGCTGAAGCGACAGAAAGAGACACACAATATACGTCATATTTTTAATGAACAGTGTGTTTATACTACTTTCCACGCTGTAAGCAGGGAATACAGTGCTCTGAAGCGGTTAGTGTGGTTGATGACTTCATCTCTGCCCCCATCTTCCAGAGGAAAGGTGTGTGAAGAAAAAAGTGATGCACCCCAAGCCCATGGTAGAGCCAGGCCTGGGCTGCTGGTACCTGCAGCTGTCTGTTCTGCCACTGCATTCCTAGCCTGGCATCTGGATGAGATGATGAGAAAACAAGTCTCGCTCACTTGGTCACTGATCAGGACCCCATCCCCTGCCTTGCTTGCATGCAGCTGTCTGAAGCCACAGCCAGGGGTGCATCATGTCTTCTCTTCAGTGTTCATCGATGCTGAGGAGCTTTCACAACCAGTCCAGCAGTTTTCAATAAATTTTGGGCTCTTTTAATATCCTTGGAACTTTCTTTAAACTCTGCCTTTTAAAAATTCTCTAATATACCCTTGCAGTTTGACTGTGTTGTGATACCTTCAGAACGTTTGCAGTGAAGAGGCAGCCTATTCCTATAATAAAGATCTGACTTATGGTGAACATATGCTGCCTTTTTTCTGCCCACCTGTTGTTTCTTGTTGTAAAACCTTTGGGATCATGAGTAAATGTTTTTGTGGTGGATATGCAAAGTCTAGCACACTTCTGGGTTAGTGGTCTGTAGACACTGTAGAGCAGAAAAAGCACTGGAGCCAGAGCAGAGCAGCTTGCATTTGGCTGCTGCATGGCTGCTTGAGCTCTTAGCTGGGGGCAGTGCTAGCAGCACATCATCAGCAAAGGAGCAATTGAAACTTGGATTGTCAGATCCCTTCAGGCATCACTGTGTCTTTCTCTGATGTAACTGTTTTTGTTCTGTGTTTTAGCAGAGTTCACCAGTCATGGCAATAAGGGCCTTGAAACTTGCCTCTCTGGCAGCAGCTGCTTCTGGCATCTATCTGTATGGCAACAAGTTCATGGATCCCAACGATTTTGGAGTTGTTCGTGTGGGCCGAGCCATTGCCACAGTAAGTTCCATAGTAGCACAGTACACAAAGATTCCTGGGGGGGGTGCGGGGGGCACAGATTTGGAGTTCACAAGTACTTGTGATTCCATGCAGGCCCTCTCTTTCAGTTGGTAACTAGCTCCAACAGTCAGCAGGTCAGCAGAGAGCTTCTTAAGTTGTTGACACGGCAGGGAGAAGGGAGGTGAAAGCACAGAAGGAATAAAGCTGTCATCTGCATGTTTTGGAAAGAAACGAGTGGAGATACTGGGCTGCAGAGCACTGTTTCTGTTTCCCTGCATTGGGCGGGACCACCCTTCAAGGTCAGATATGCAGTTATGATCTCCCGTACTGGTTTCCAGATTCATAAAGTAAATACTAAATCTTGCTAGCATGACTGCTATTTTACCCTAGTATCTCTGCTATTCCAAAGTTGCATTAACGACGACTTCAGAAAACCTGAAAATGGAGTCTGCCAGCCAGCCAGGTTATTGCCTTCTCCTTGAGGACATTCACTGATGAATTCATGAGCAGCCAGAAACAAGGAGAGCAAAGACTGGAGGGGGTATCAGTCTCCCTGTACCTCACTTGGATTATGCACCTGTCACTTCAGGCCACAGTCTCCATCATTTACAGACCCCCAGTGCTAAGCAGCTGTCTGTCTACATATTCTGTGACTTTTAAGCACTTCATTAATGAGTTTTACAGGGAGTCAGCTCCTGAGGGCAGATGCAGTAAGAAACAAGCTCTGCTGGTTGGCTGAGGTACCATGCTGTTTATGTGTGGAGGCTGCACTGTGAACTATTGTGAAAAATGAGTGTTTATTTTGAAATGCTTAGATGTTGTACTGAGGGACATGATTTAGTGGGGAAGTACTAATGGTAGGTGGACGATTGGACTGGATGATTGGCCTTTTCCAACCTTGATGATTCTTGTAGTGGAAATGCTAAGTCACAACCTCAACAAAGTGATTGAACACCTGGTGGGAAGGTGGGGCCAACTCAGGGGAGCTCAGGTGCATGCAATCCATGTGAGTGACCAGAAGGAGTGGAGCTAGGATCCGCCCCTTCCCAGACCTCATTTAAGGATTGACAGTGGAGGTGAGGGCATTTTTCACTGGAGGTTCCTGCCTGCCTGAGGCCTTCCAAAGATAAGCAGCTTTTTTCCTTCATTTCTGCATCCTCAGGTACTGCTTTTGGGTTTGTCCTCATTTGCTGTAGCTGAAGACTTTGCCATCCTGTTATTGTTGCTGTACTTTCCATTGTATTGTGGTGTTACAATTCTATGATTCTAAGAGTGAGGGCTGAAATACGAACTTTAATCTTTCAGTCTTTTTTTCTCAAAGCAGGAGCTAGGCTTTGTGCTCTGCTGCTGACTATAAGGCAGCACTGCCTGGTGGTATGAAGCACTTCTTTCCCTTTTACTCCATGTAGAACTGAGGCCTGAAGAGGGAATGTAGCTTACTGTGTTTGGAGAAGTCTGCTGTCTGGGCCATTCAGATCCATTCAAGGGTTCTGCACCTATTGCTGCTAGAAGTGGCTTCCCCAAAGTACTGCAAATGCTCTGATGGCAGAATGAGTTTATATCTGTGGGTCTGTGGATTGTTCAGACAAGAATTCTGTCTCTTTTGAAATTCCTTTGCTTTAATGCATGAGATTGTTTATGGTCAGATTTGTTTTGAGAGATTCTTAATTTCTGCTGCAACAGTGATCTCTGCCTGTCCGTTTTGAGTTCTGCTCCTAGCTGGAAAGTCAGGGATCCACTGTTATCTGAGCTGACAACCCAGACTGGTCTAGTTTCTGGACCATAATCGGGCTGAATCTAATTGAGTAATTAGATGCTCGTTTCTTGGGTGTGCTCATTTTGTGAATGAAAACTGGGGACACTGGATTTTGGTGGAATCTATATGGACCTAATGTGTCTGTCCTTTGATCTTGTCAACGGTTTACCGGGCTGGATCGGCCCGGTTCCGTGACGATTGGTGTGGGGGACCCGCAGACCCACGCCCCAGGAAAGGGGAAGGGGGAAAGGGAAAAGGGAGATGGGCCTAGAAACAAAACAGCGGCAACGATCTGAGGAGGAAAGCTAATTTACTAAATAAGATATCAGAAAGCAAAATAACACAATATAATACAATATAATTGGAATTGAAGCTAATAAATCAAATAAAATGAGCAAGAGAGAGAGTGTCCGATAAACCGAAGGCCTTACGCTAACACTGAAGGCGATACGGCAGCGAGCACCCACTGCTGAGTCGATCCCAAAGGAAAGAGGGTGTCCCGTGACCGCAGAGGGTTTTTATCTTTTCCCTCTGAGCGGAAAATACGTAAAAATGCAAAACATCGCAAAGTCCTCTGGGGAATGTAGTTCTTCTCTTCTGAGACAGGTATACCTGGAAATATCAATGATCTATGGAGTTGGAGTATTAACTCTTTAACTCTTAATGCACTACATGTTGTTATGATGTGGAATACCAATACCAGAAATCATAAAACCATGACAGATCTAGTCCTGGCCAGGCTACTTAATCATTGGACCACATCCAGCCAAAAGCAGGCTGTAATTGAAAGGCTGTAATTCATAGAGAATTCATATAGAGTGGCTTAGGTTGGAAGGGACTTTGAAAACCATCCAGTTCCAAGCCCCCGCTGTGGTCAGGGTTGTCATCCACTAGATCAGGCTGCCAAGGGCTCCATCCAGACTGGCCTTGAACACCTTCGGGGATGGGGCATTCACACCACCCTCTGAATAGGGAGTTTTTCCTAACAGCTAACCTAAATCTCCCCTCTATTAGTTTAAGCCATTCCCCCTGGTCCTCTCACTGTCAGACATTGTAAAAACCCCTCCTGCATATGGATTCCCCTTGAGTACTCTAAGGCTGCAATGAGATCTGCCCAGAGCCTTCTCTTCTCCAAGCTAAACAAACCCAGCTCTCTCAGCATTTTTGGAGCACCAAAGGGAGGTGCTCCAGACCTCTGACAGTTTTTTGTTGTCTTCAGTGGACCTACTCTATCAATCTTGAGCTGGGGGCCCCAGATTTGGATACAGTACTCCAGATAGCTCTCGTGAGGGCAGAATGGCGGGGGTGGGGGTAGCCACCTCCCTGATATTTGAGTTGGAGTAGAAAGATTTGAATCTGCCTGTACTTAATGCATACTGGTTCTGTAGTCTTTTTCAGACTTTCCTGAGAAAGTTGATGATGTTCCCATGTAGCTGAGAGAACTGGCTTTTGTTTATATGTGAATAGATGTTTGAGGGAATATCATAACATGATTTGGTGAGATCTGAGGATGGTTTTAAGAGTGGTGGATAGAGCATAAGGAAGTGAGAGTTAATAGAATCAAATGGAGGGCCAAGCATTTGGGGCATTTAACACTGGACTGGATACAGGATCAGATTAAAAAAAAAAAAAACCTGGCTTTTGAAAGGAGAGGGTCCGGCTGATCTTGCAGTTCCTGTTGTGTCTCTGAGATTGTCTCACTCTGTAACATGAACAATGGCACTATTTCTGGTTGAGAATGAATTTGGTAGGCTGGACAGCATCACATTTCAGGCAGTTTTCTGTGTTCTGGTAAAGTCAGAAGCCTGGCAGAGCATTGTGCGTTTGCCTTCCCTCTTTGAGGGTAGCCCAGTTGTTTTGGGTGTGTGGAATGAATGCTGTGCTGTAGCTGGAATATTTCTCACAGAGTAACAGGGATTTGGCGATGTCAGAGTTGCCTATCAGGACCATCATAATACTAATTTAGTGTTTAAGATTATGATGTAATTAGCAAATACTTAATTAATTCCCTCATCCTCTGTAATACAGGCCAATCTGTTAGCTGCTTCTCTTCAAGTTGGAGGTGATAATTACCCTCATGGACTAGAGATAAAATAAGAACCAACTCAAGCATTCATGCACGACTGATTTGAACATCCTTTTTCTTCATAGTTGTTCTTTGAGGTTGGAAAGATACTCTGAAAATTTTTTCTTTGGAAAATGTGTAGCTGTGCACCTTCTGAATTCATCAGAGGCAAAAGAGCTTGAAAAGCCAGAAGAAAAAAATCAGTTTGCTCAATTTCCAGTCTGGAAAACAGGAAACCTAAACCCCATGAGGAAAAAATGTCTGCCTGTATCTCATTTCCAGCTTAATTTTTCTCTTGGATTCATCTCTGAGCTTTTGGCTGTTGCACCCTTGTCAACTCCAGTCACTTGGTTTCAGAACAGATTTGATCTCCATTTCTCCCGAGCTCTCCTGATACATTGCTTCTGCTTTAGGTGTTTCATCTGTACCTTTCCCAGGCACATGTGCAGTGAAAGAAGGCCAAGTGTCCCACCCCGCAGTGAGACATTGCCCCTTTGTTAGGGAGGCTTTAGGAAAGCTTTAGATCTGTTACATGCAAATAGTTCTCTATGGCAAAGATCTTTATCTTTAAGTGACCTTCCCTTTTCTCCCTCCAAATAATTTTTGAGGACGTGAACTGTGTATTTCTGTTCCATTTGCTGTCTTTCTGACTGCGGAAAGAGAGGAACTTTAGTCAAAGGTTAAAACTGTGAAATACCCAAGATTCATTTTCAGAAATTATGGCATTTAGGAATCTCATTCCTTTGTCTGTGGCTGTGTCTAGCTAATAAGCTTTAGCTGGTTCTTTATATTGTAATTCTGTAATTGGGTGTCTGACCCTTTTGCCCTTTAGTCGTTCATGAAGTTGAGTATCTCTGCAAGTACTACTGCTTGTGGTTATCAGTGAGCTTGTGTTCAGCCTCTCTGTCCCCGGCTGAGCTCCCTGTGCACCAGTGTGCAGTTAGGCAAGCTGCAGGTGTGAAGATCAGGTGTGGGATGACGAGTAGGGGGCAAACAGGACTTCATGATCTGCAGTACAGAGATAGAAAAATGCTTAGAGCTTCTCAAAGGGAAGATAATATAGGAATGCTGAGTGTTGGTTATCTTTAATAGCTGCATGCCACTGAGGTCCCTGCACTGCTTTCTCTAAATGTTTAATGATTTGTTTTTTTGTTTCTCCAGTTGATGACTGTAAATTTCACTGTAGAGCTTGAACTTGGGAGCCTGTACAGTGTTATGTTCTCCTAAACAGATGATTTGTTGTTTTAGTCCAAGATAACTGCAGAGCTTGATCAACTTTTCTGTGTTTATTTGCAGACAGCAGTTATCACCTATGACTACCTTACCTCCCTTCGGAATGTCCCATATGGATCAGAGGAGTATGACTTCCTCAAATCACAGGTAACTTAATGCTACTGATTTGTGTTCCTTGGAAGCTCTTTGATGCACAGGTGTGTTGCCAAAGCCATTGCTGTAAAACAAGCTATCAAACTGTCAGCTTAATGATTCAGTATACCTTCTACTGAACTATTGTTATGACTGCGGAGGCAAGCTGCGCAGTGTGCTGGATAAGAATAGTACAATACCTGTATTGCCCAATTGAGAAGTTCTTTTGTCAACAGGAGACACGTGCAAGCAGTGCTTGCTTATGCCTGTTAGAGATTCGAGTTCTAATTGTACAGGATAAGGTCATCTGGGCCCTGTTACCATTTCCCTGCTGCGTGGGGTGGTTGTGTGGAGGTCTGGGGCTGAGAACGGTCTGGCAGTGTTTTCTTATTCTGTTTATCCAAGCAGGGTAATGCTTGAAGGCTGAGAGATTGAAGTAAAAGTTGAGTCTTGGACGGGAAGTAATAAGCATAAATTGAGCCTGTAGATCTTTCAAGAGATGAGAAGTAATTTGACAAACAATAATACATCTCACTGTAAGACTGTCTTGTGTGGTGTTTTGATATAACTAACGTGAATAGAAAATGCATTTTGACTGAGAAGTGTAAGTATCCCTGTTGCTTCTCAGATACGTGCTGAACCTTTCGCTCTATCCTGCAGCCTTACAATATCTTGAGCTGTGATTAACACAAGTTTTACTTCAGTGTGTGTAATGTAGCCACTGTCTCTCTTCTACTCAAGCTCAAGGCTGATTTGGAGTGAGAAATAGGGTCTGTAACAAATTAGACAAGTTTGTGTAGTACTTTTAAAATAAGATGTTTAACTTTGTTTTTCTTCTTGGTGCATAAATGATTTGGGCAACTTATGTGGTTGATACGTGTGGAGGGTAGTGCTCTCCAGGGACTCTCATACCAGAGAAGCTCTAAAGCTGAGCTTAGCAATGGGTTGTGGTTGAGCATAGATCTCCATTTCCTGCATTGTACCAATGTGTACCAGCCATACTGGTTCAGACCTCATCAGGAGTTAGAAGTCAATGGCATTTGGACTGAAGCGTGCTTCAGGTTCCTCTAACAGAAAATCAACACCAACATTGTGGTCTTAAAGAATATTCAGGATAGTTTACAGAGCTGCTTCTCTAGGCTTGTTCTCATTCTCTCCTATGTGGAGATGCTGGGCTGTTGTGTTGCAGGGCCCTATCCCAAGTGAGCTGTACTGATACCCTGATATAAACTAGTTGGAATCCTGAGCTTTGCTTTCCATCTGCCCACGTCTTTGCCATTTGCCTTTAAAACCTGATTTGCAGAAGGACTGCTTGTAGCTTTCTTGGGCAGCAACCAAATTATGGAGTCATCAGTGCTGTGGACAACTTATTTGGCAGCACTTCATAGCAGCCCTTGCAAATTCCTGACCTTTAGCTGTATGTCTCCATGACTTCATTAACTTCTGTCATGCAGGCTTCAATGGTTTGTCAATTCCTGCCCTTGCAGCCGGTCTGGACCCTGTTTGCTGGTGCTACTCAGAGCTGTGCTCTCCCTGCCTGGTGGCCAAGACTAGTCGAGTCAGCATCTGTCTGTGGCAGAGGGCATGGCTCAGTGGCATGGCCAGCACTAGCCTTTGGCTGCATGAAGAGGAATGAGCTGGGAGATAGAGAGTAAATGCAGACATAGAATGAGTTGGCAAAACTCTTTGACCTGTGGAAGGTCTGTCCCGCTGTTGGCAAGTGTTAAAGGAGTTAGTTGGTCTAGAGCAGTTCAGAAGGGGGTGATATTGGGGCATAAATGTCTGAGGTGGGCTTAGACCCATGAATTGAAAAGGACTCCTTTCTGTGTATCTTCTCCTGGTACTCAGTATGCTGGTGGGTGCTGCTTGAGTGCAAATGATAATACTTAACTTTCCTTGGATTTCCAGTCAGCTATTAAACTGGGGCCTCTAAATTACCCCGCAGGGTAATTTAGATGGGAGAAGGGAAGCCTCAGTGGCAGCACCAGTCCCTAAGCCTGTTGGGGTGAAACAGGGGCATAGTCATTAGGAAACAATTAAATGCAGATCAGATTAAGAAGGAAGTGGGTTCCCCAGGGGCTTTTAGCCAGTATCCTGCTTAGCTCCGGGGAAACCTCTTCAATCTTACTCTATTTTTCTGTCCCTCATGGGCCACTTTGATGCTAATGTTCTCAGCTAGTCAGTTCTAAGCATCTTTTTATGGTCAGTAGATTGGTGAAGTATTTGCTACTTTCTACAGGGCAGAAAGCAGTAGCCGAAATTTCACTGTGTCCCCCTCGGGTTGGTTCTATCACTTATGCATCTATGTTTTTCCCAGCAGCCATGAGATATGAGGAGCCACCTTCCTGAAGGTGCTCATAGCCCTTCTTCAACAGCAGTGAAAAACAAGTCTCATCTTTTTCATTGCTGCTGCTTCTGGTAGCATAGACGAACCTGCTCAAGTAGTCAGACTTTGTCCATAACATTCTGTTCAGCTGAGTTACAAGTCCTTTTCTGGCCTTGTTTGCCCTTCTTCTGCGTAAGAAGGTATTGCCACAGTACTGATACCGAGATTAATGGTAGCCAGGGTTAGACTCAAGACACTGGAGATCTGTAGGTCTAGTGTCAGAAATGTTTTTGAAAAGGTTTGAGTTTTCTTCAACACGTGGCTTTTCCATTAAATGATTCCAGAAATATTTGCATATTTGAGCTTGGGCATTTTTTTTCTGTTCCTGCCTCTGCTTGTAGTGAGGACCAGAAGAGGGATGAGGGCACAGTGCCATTTCCCAGATGGAATGTTTCTTATCTACTCCTTTCTCAACAAACAATTTTATTATGTGAAGGGCTATGTTTCTTTAATATACTTCTGCCTCCTTGAGCAATTGTCTCCCCTGTCCCGAGTCAGCCTACCCTTTGATATTTCCATTGTGCCTCTCATCATGGCACCTGGCTGCCTTGTTTGACACGTCCTATACTGCTGTCAGTCAGGAGATATCTCACAATGCATTTGTTTAGGAAATGACATTGATGGACTTTTAAGTTATTGTCAAAGTAACAGGATTGCAGTGGGTTGCTCAGCTTGCAGATTTCTACATGAGTGGTCATAGCTAAAAATCTTGAGCAGGGCGTTTATTTAGTCATTTTCCTATGTAAGACAGAAGTTACTGCTGCAATTGTTGATAAAGATATTTTTTATTTTTAAGAGAAGATAGAGAAAGGATCTCTGGTCAAGGTGTCTCTGGAGACAGTAAGAATCCATTCTTGAATTAACTTTGGCAACAGAATTGCTTTGTCAGGGAAAAGCCATTTGGGGAGGTTAATTAACTTCCTCCTTCTGAGAACAGAATGTGGATGTTCTCATTCAGACTCTTGGTTATTGGTCTTTCGATATCTGAACAAATATTTTGAAGGTGTGACCTTGTGCCATCATCGTACAGAATAGGACTTCTTGTTCCTTCAGAGTTATTATGGTCATACGTCATGTTTGTTTCGCATGGTGGTGTGGATATTTTGAAGAAAGATGTCTCACAGTGATGCTTCCTGTCTGAAGGACCCTACCACCCAGAGAAGAAAATGGGTGTGCCTGTGCATGGATTGTTTTAATCTTGTACAATTCCTGTTAACTCAGACTAGCAAACTAGCCTGTGTCTGTGGCCCTCCACTGTCATTCAGTAATATTGTGTGTCTTAACAGGAAGAGATATGCTAAAATAGTTTCATCATAGTGGATCTAGACTGTGCCTACGGAGAAATGCCTGGGAGGTCTCCATGGCATTCCTTCAAACTGATGGCCCTGGGAAGGAACCAGGGGTTATTCTGCACCATAGCTAGTGTGTGCCCTGGTGGATCTCTTCGCCTTCAAACTGTGGTGAACGGCATAAGAAGAATGGGCTTCCTTAAGAGACATGAAATGCCTGTTTGGGTGACTTTCTGTCACCAAGTTAAGTGGGAACCGTTAAGAGATGTGAAAAACTTCACAGCTCATCTTTAGTTCCTGAGCTGATCATGTTAGGTTGCCCTATGCTTGTTCTCCCAAGGATATATCTTCATCATAATGGAATAATCAACACTATTACAGTCTAAAAAAGCTACTAGCAGGGCCAGCTGTTGCCTTGGTGAATCCACTTTCAAGTGCTGCTGTCTGCCATCACATGAAGCATGGAAGCTTTGCACCAAAACCACATAAACTGTAAAATCTTAGAGTTTTAAGCCATTTCCTTTTCCTCTTCCTGCTTTCTAGAGTACAGTCAGCTGAATGTCTTGGTTGAAGCATCTCTAGGTTTTAATTTTGTGGCATGGAGGGTCAATTTTGGGATGTGTGCCTACAAAGCAGGATATATCCTTCAGTCCTCTTCAGAGGTTTATTCAGAGAAATAGGCCACCTCACTGTGATGTTTTTGGAGGATAGGGAAAGAGAGAAGTGAGGGAAAATAACTAACATATTGCACTTCTCTTGCTGGCTCGGCACTCTCATCCCTAAAATGCTTCACAAGGAGCGTGAGTGTGGAGTATCGGGTATGCCACTGGTCTGCACGGATTGCCTAGGTGGTGCAGCGTCCTTCAGGCAACTCCCCAACTGGAGTGAAACTGTGGGCCTTGGGAGCGTTTTGCCTTCTCTCCTCCAGGTGGGGCTATCCCTTTGCATTTGAATCCCTGAAGACCTCATTACTTTGGTTTTTTTTTTTATCGCTGCTGAGGTGTACGTAACAGCCAGAGGAACATCTGAAGAACATTTCAGCTGGTGCAGTGAGGCACCTGTTGGAAGCTCTCGAAGCATTTAGGTTGCAAGGAGTTTGCATTATGAGGAGCACCATGAGAGGAGCAACTGGTATGTGAGGAAATAATTTCACTTAGTGTTCAGACAACATCTTGAGTCCAAGCATGAAATGGATGCTCAGTGGTGCGAAGTCAGAGATTTGGAAAGAGGTGATAGTGTTGTCTTTGAAGAGCTTAGAGTTGAGAGTTACTTGTTTGCCTGGATTTTCACCTTGGATGTGAATGGTGCAAATAGATGTGCATGCTGGATTTCTCAGGGAAGGAAACAAAGTGAGATTTCTTATGGTGCTGCTGTATGTAACTTAAGACTGTTGGGATTGACTTTGGATCAGTACCTATGTAGGGATGTTTTCTTAGAGAAGAACTGAGTAGACTTCAGTTACTGCTCACTGGTCCATATAACTTCATGGAATCATAGAACCTCCCAGGTTAGGAGGGACCTTGGAAGGCTACCAGGTCCAGCCCTTCATGGGAATTGACAGAAGTTAGAACAACTTATTTTACAGGCAACCTACAACGACTCAGAGGAGATGACAAGGAACTGGTGCTTTACCTATTTTAAAAATAGGAAGGTGACTGGTTTGAGAATTGAAATAATCTTATGTGAGACTTGTAGAAACAGATGATTCATGTCATTCATGTGAGGGTAGAGTATGGTGGTATAAAAACAGAGGTGGGAAGACTAGTTTTGCATGCAGAAGATACATCGTGTGTCAGTCCAGGCTGGAATTTCAGAGCGGGGTGAAAACTGTAGATTTGATATGCTAAACTAGTGACCTTACGGCACTCCCCAAAGTGTATGTGATAAAAGAGTGTGCTGGAGGGTAGCAGGCAATTATCTTACCTGTAAAGCCAGTGTCTTCCTCATTCTCTTCAGTGAGTGCTGAGGGAATTGCTTTGGTGGTTGATGTCTTGCAAACACTTCCCTGAAGTTCTTAGCGATGTTGAAGGCATCCTAGTTGGTTTCAGGCAAGTCCTTTCACCTTTGTGGGGGCTACCCAGCCTGCACACTTGAGGTTACGGCGTCTCCGATGGTAACTTTTGTGTGTTCCTCCATCCAGGTCTTACAGACTGGTGGAAGTCTGTGAGGCTGGATAAGACTTGTGGACTAGAAAAAAGGGAACAGTGTTTTTGAGTTGGAGCAGTTGCTGATTTAATCTAAAAACAAAACAAAATGGAGAGTTCAGTGCCAGGTTTGGAAGCAACCCCTTCATTTATTGACTAGGCTGTTCAGTTGCCCTTCCTAGAGATCTGCTGATGTGAGTGCGTCTCTGCGTTGTAGTACATCTGGATGGGGTGTATATCTGCCTGTAAGTATGTGCCTGTGTGTCCAGGATGTATTTGTGTTCAAACAGCCACCTCCAAGGCACAATCAAAGATGGCTTTGTTGGAGTGAATCTTGATGTCTGGCCTAATTAAGCCTACTTTTGGTCTCATAGAATTGGTTTGGGGTTTCTCCCTTTTTTTTTTTTTTTTTTTGTGGGAGAGTCCTGTCTCAGTGACTGCAAATTCTGCTGATGGTGCACCATCAGAACAGCTTGCTGCTCCTTCCTGTGCAGCAGCATCATCTTGGCAGGTTTGACACCAGTAACAACTTGTTTTTGTCAGTGTACTGAGCTGATGTGACTTGGAAGGAGCCCACAGGGAGCAGATAAACATAGTGACAAGGGTCATCTTTATACAGCCTCCACTCTGTTCCTAGCTCCACTTTAACAATGAATTTGCGTGTAAGCCCATACATAAACACACATGCACAGTGGTTTATGAAATGCCTCCTGCCAAGCCTGGATTCGTTTACTACCTTGCCAACTTTGCTGAATTTAGAGGGAAATTCATTGAAAAGGTCACTAGCAGAATTTGTTTTCAAACAACAACAAACCACCTCCTAAAACCTCTTTACTGCCCCTGCAGTCTCTGTTTGAAAATGTATTGGTTTTGAGTTGCTTGTGAACTCCGTAACTGCACATCCAGTTTGTTATCATAGGGCTTCTCTGAATGCAAGTTTGTTATTTTTTCCAGGATTGCTGAAGGGCAGCAGGCTTTGCACTCCTGCTTGTTTATTGTAGAATTGTTGTGTGAAGAGAAGAAGGGAAGATACGTTTTCTTCCCTGGAGCCTTTTCCTTTGTATTCAGTCAGGCAGCACAGCTGGGCATTTCCAGAGCCCAGCAGGAGGCTTTTCATCTCTGAATGCCCTGGTAGCGCCTGTTCCATATCTCTTCCTTACTTTTATTTCTTGAAGTAAGCTGAGGTTTTGCTATCGTAGTCTGAACTGGGAGTTTCTGTGTGGTGAAGAGTTAGCAACAGCAAGGCTGTTAGTGGGGACCGTACTTTCCTCGCTTTGTGCTGGTGCTTGTGCTGAACTGTTCACTGAAGATGAGAAGTCTGCAGCTTGATGCATGTGAAAAGTGCCATACCTGCTCCTGCCTCCTGACCTGCAGGTCTTAGATTCGCTGCAGCTTCCCTTCATCTCTGTTGGCCCCGGAGGCCACAGGTTAGGAACAGGTTAGTACCTGGCCTGGATTCACTTCCTGCTCTCCCACTTCACCTCCCGCTTGTGACCGCTGTGCCCTTACCTCCCGCCACTAATGTTCCAGCACAGGCTGCTGCCTCCCTTGCTCTCTGCCTCCTAACAGGTGGGATACCAACTTACTTTATCCAGTGTTGCACTCATTGGTTACTCACGTGGTAACGGTTTGCCACAGAATTAATTTTCAGAGAGAACTGAGACCCAGGCCCAGGGTGGTTTCATTGCAAGGCCCAGACAGGTCTCACATGCTGCAGCTTTGCACATTTCTGTCAGAGGCAGCTGAGCCACAAGGTCTCCCTTTTCCAGTTCCCTCCTGGAGTAGTTTTCTGAGCAGTGGCAGAGCTTGGTCCTCACCTGGAGCACCTGTGCTTGCATTACCTTCTTCCCTGGAAGTCTCAGTCCTGAAGCAGTTGAGTGTCAAGTTCCATGATGTGCTGAAATTTGATGAGCTCACAGCACGAGAAACTCTTCCAATTACAAACAGCCTACCGAAGCTGTTACACTGCGTATTAGTAATGAAAGACTAATAACAGGCATGTGGCTTTTATTTGAAAAATATTAAATTTAAATAAAGCAACAACAAAAAATGACGAGCTCTGTCCTTTTGCAAGATCCTTTAAATAGTGGGACATATGTGCAGCTAATGAAGGAAGGTTGCTTAAAATATCTCAAAAAATGTTCGCTGCTTTTAATTGTTGGACATATGTGTAGTTAATTAAAGAAATAATGTGTAGATAAGTCACACAACCACCATCCCAGTAACAGATGCCCCTCCTCCTACCCGCATTGCTCAAGAAATCTCATCTCAAGAGGAGGAATGAATTCTCAATTGCAACATACCTAGTAATTAACCGCACTGTAATTCTGATGTGCAGTGCTGTCACCCACCATTGGATGGGAGTGGAAAAGGCACTGCATTTTGTTGATGGGTGAACATTTGTTTTCCTCATCATTTTGACACTGGAGGTAATTGCCATTCCTGAAATATTCTCTTGCTATCATTACAATGCAACTGTTAGGGACAAATTAATTATGAAGAGTCTCGTTATGACAGATTAATAGGCCAACAGATTTCTTTTCCTTCTTTCAAGCAACTGAGTAGTAAAATCTAGCAACTCCCATGTAACTGCTGGGATCACATGCTTTTCTGTAAACCAAGGTGTACTTTGCTGGAGATGAGGGATTTGCAAAACTAGAAATAGAATATGAAAACTAGAAATGGAATGTGTTTTCAAGCTTACTTTAATTAAGCTTTTGGTTTTCCAATATCATGTGCCAAAATAAGCATGAGATGAAGCATTGCCATATGGAGGGGAGGTCTTCATGATTGGTACTGAACCATTAGGATCTTGGTTCAGCAGCATTGTGAAGGCTTAGAAGCAAGGAATGAGACTTGTGGATTTGATGAATTTTAGAACAAAGCTCTAAATCATTGTTTGAACTGCTTTATGTCCACTAAGGGCTCTTGTTGTGAAGGATGTAAGATCTGTGTTGTTCAAGCCCAAGAGAGTAGGAATTAGCCATGAGCCATTTAGTTATTTCTGTATTTAGAAATCCACCCAACTAATGTGTAGTTAGAACAGCATTTTGTGCAGACTTGTTATTTGTGCTTTCCAAGAGGCAGTGAGATGTGTATCTCATAAATGACTGTCTACTATGGGATTCTAGTAAATCACATGTGCTGATGAGCGCACAGTTAAAAAAGGAGTCTATTTTAGACTCTAAAACAGGCATTATGTAGATTTAAAGAAGCCTCTGGGAGGAGTCTTGTTCATATTGTTGGTTTTGCTTTGTTTGAAGTCTCATGCAAGTTATTAGGTAGCATTGGTTTAGCAAAAGCTATCTACTTGGGACCAGCATGCCTTCTCTTAGAGTTTATCAATGCTAGCTAAGTGTTTGTGCATCTAGCACTCCCTTCCTTCATGCCGTGATCTCCTTAATTGAGGAAAGCTGAAGCTCCTCTCTTTTCAGGAGACTAAACCAAGACAGTATCTATGACATTTTCCATGCTAACCTGCTTTCTGGAGTCAACTCTGTGTTTCATTGCAATTTTTTCCTTTTTTATGGGATTTCCTTGTAAGTATGCAAATGTTGTTATATTAAATGTACAAGAAGTAATAGATAGGATTGTTTATAGATTACTGGTAGCTGATTTCTTTGCTTGCTTTGCAAGTATCTTATGCAGTACTGATTCTCTGTGATCCTTTTTGTTGCTTGAATTTTGTCTTTGGGACTTATTCACAGTGAATGTATTTTGCCAGCAAGGTCTGATTCATTTGAGAATCTTTTTCAGTATTTTTTTTTTCCCCTGTCAGGTCTCACACTGATTGAGTTTGTGATGGGCCTTTTGCCTGGAGTTTATTATTTACCTTTTAGTCAATATTAGAAAGTGCTTGGTTTTGACTTGTCTGTCTCCACTGCATTATCATCTTTTTTTCTTGTCCAGTGTTAGCCTCCTATGCCGGGTTCTTTTCCTTTTGACAAAGGACTTTTGCTCATAAGAGATTCAAATGGAAGCCTCTGGATGTCTAGATGGTGTTTTGTTTTTTGGATTGTGACTAGTATGGCCAGTTTTGCAGTGTCCTCCACTGAGGAGTTCTAATTGGGTTAGAACAAGGAACAAGCTCTTCTTACCTTGTCTCTTTGCCTACTTGCAAAAGTTATCTGTAGTAATTGGCATCTCTTGTATTAAGAAAAGATCAGTCTTAGATTTCCACTGGATAAAACCCAATTCTTGATATTCATAGTTGCTTCTCTGGGAGAGTGGGAAGTAAGGGTGGTCATATTTTTCCACAGGCAATTAAGAAAAAATCTGTTTTAGAATGTCCTAGGCTGAACCATTCTGGAAGACTACTGACCAGACGCTTTGGTTCTGGATGGGATCAGTAACCTGAAAATGAAGAAATGAGGTCTTCCTGCTCTTTTTCTTGTTGCATGTGTGCCCAGCTCTCTGTGCACTGATACTATTTTGTGTTGTGTTCATAAGTAAAATAATGGCTGACAGGGAGTCTACAGTGGGATGGGGCACTTGGTTTTATTAAAATTATAATGAAACAAGACATCCATCAGCTTTACTAACATTTTTAGCTCTTGTTTCTTATATTTGACATTTACAAATACAGCATTCCTGCCTAGTGCATGCTCATTCCTCTCCTAGGTGAGAGGGAAAACTCAACGTCTGGTGATGGAAAGGGCAAAATGTTGAATATATAGGTGTACGTTAAGATGATCTTAATTTTATTCCCTTCACGACATAGGTGAGCCACAGCCAAGTGCAGGGTTAACATACATAGTATTTTTGTAGTGATACTACATATGAAAAAGGCAGTCGCTTCTGGTACGGCTGAGAGTAATTCCCTCTGCCTATTGTGGGAGCAAAAGCAGTCTTCTCTGGGTAGTGACTAAACATGCAGGTTCACTTGTGCTGTCCTTTTGTTCATCTTTGTGATGCCATGTCTAACATTGGTACTTCTTACTTTTTGAACTGTTGCTTCCTGCTGTTTTAAAGTGGCACCCTAAAAGCCGATGCAAGTTGTCTGTTTCTTGTGTTCTTACCAGCCATAAAGATTCAGCATACCGAATGCTACCTTCAGTGGCATCTGCATAGGTGTGTTTTTTCTGAATTCTGCTTCCATTGGCAACTACACAGACCAGTTGTTTCCAGTGTGAAAGCAGAGGAGTGGCTGTGGGGAAGGATCTGACCTTCTAATTGCAGTTTAGCAAGTCTATTAATTGTATATGAAACTGAAGAGGCATCAGCTCAGTCTCCATAGTGGTGTCATTGCTGGGATGCTAACAGACGCAGCTTCCTTTTGTTGTGTGGAGCTGTGTGCTTTTAACTGGAGGAAAAAAGCTGGAGAAATGTGTATATTTTTCACTGAAGAGAGCAACTCTGACTGATACCCAGAGGGGATCAGATCTGCTGAGTAACAAGGGGACTTTTTTTCTTCCCAACATAGGCCCATTTTAAAATTAGAGCCATGCTTTATTATTGGTGATGACTTAGTGCCACCGCAGCCACTCTGTATGTTGGATGTAGTGCTGTGACGGTTGCTGCAATTTTTTTGGAATTGACAGCATAATCTCATGGTTGTTATCTTTTCTGACTTCCTAGTCAATCTAATTTAATCACTTCTAGGTATTTCATGTATTGCTGTCTTTCTCTTCTTCAAGCATCCTGTTCCTGTGGGAAGAGGGCTGTATTTTAAAGGTCAGGGCATCTCAGATTAAAGAAGGGGAGAAGAATCTGCCTCTGTCAGTTTGGTAAGGGAATAGTTTGAGTTCTCTAGAGAGACTGCAATGGAAATTCTTCTTTCCGAGTTCTGTGACCAAACCAAATGCTGGTGTGTGACTGTCACTGAGGAACTGAGCCTGTTTTCTGTGCTTTCCTGGCCATTGTAGTGACCTGCCAGGAGTGAAGCTGCATATGTAGAAGGGGGAGAAGCTGCTGTCACACGGCTTAATTGCCTGACTTTGAATGAGATAGGTCCTGACTGGAGGTCAGCTGTGACATGCAGCTGGTAGGGTGGGATTCGACTGTTGGGAAGAAAAAAATGTCAGCCCAGATTCTTCAGCATTGACAAAGTGGATGTGATGATTTCTCCCCTCCAGCAGCAACGGCTGCCTCTGCTCTTCCTTCTTCCCTGCACACCCACACTAAGAAAGCAGACTGTGTGAAGCTACCCTGCCTTGAGTCACTGCTGCTGAACTATATGGGACTTAGCAGAGCTTTCTTCATCTTTCTTTCTGTGTACAGGACGTCCATCTTCATAAATCTCATATGTCAGCATATCTTAGAGGTCCCTCTAGACTGTAGCTTTTCCAGCTCCATTTTATTGCAGGATGGGTAAGGGGAAGAGTCAATCAAGTGCACATCCTCATGTTTGCTGCTGAGATCTATTGCTTTTCTTTGAAGGTTAGGAATGTTCAATGTTGAACAGATAACTTGATATTCAGTTTCACCTCATTTTCTACTTCCTCGCTGCCTTCATTAACACCCTATATGTTTCCCTTCCCATTTATGGCGTCTGATCTCTTGAGTTGCTGGAAGATGTTAATTCTCTTGATATCATTGGTTTTATTACTGAGGACAAATAGTGAAACTATTTCTCATCAATACCATCCTGGTTCATCTGTCTTGCAGTGGCTTGTGTCATACCCTGTCTTATTTGTTTTTCTTGCTCTACTTTACCTGGGACTTGGGACATTTTTTCACTGGGAAGACCATCTCTACACTCCTCTACCTATTGTGAAACCTTGCTGTGCATAGCTGGTAAAGGTTGGCGGCAACAAAATCCTACTGTGGCCTGAGCTAATTTCCTCTCCCTTTCCATTGCCTGGGACCAGCACACATTTCCCATGTTACTGCCCACTCGATGTTTCCTTGTTCTCCCCCTGGAGCATTTTTGCTGCACAAAGTCATCTCTTGCAGTTAGACTGTTAATCTCCAGTTTCTTTAGGGTGTGTCAGCAGTTCTTGTGTTGGGAACACTTCTGAATGTAACACATTTCAGTTGATCTTGTTCCCTACAACTGAAAGCAGTAAAGCAGGGCTCATCAGGAGCAATGGCTAGGAGCCCCCCACCACAGCTAAGACCATTTAAGATGGTGTCTTCACAACTCTCAGCTTGTTTTTACTGACACTCCATGTGATTTGATCCAAGCTGAGCTGAATTAATTTTGCTAGCAAGAATTTTAGAGATACTGTGTCAAATTTATTATCATTTCACCTGCCTCCGTAACACGAACTGCAGGTGCTGTGATCAATGGATTGAGACATGTACCTAATTTCACTGCAGCTTCTGTAAATGTCTCTGTGCTTTCTGCAGCCATGCTGTTGAGAACAGAACGGAGGACTTTGATTTTTATTTGCAGTCCTGATGGTAGCGTTCCTTGAGGGACCCACTCAGATGATTTCACTAGGAGCTTTTTTGGATCAAAGAGGAAGAATGGGGATTTGCCTGTGTGAAATGCTTTCAGAGGTGTATATGAAGCTGGCTACAGTAAGTGTTAAATAATCTTATGGTAGGAACTCCTAGGGTATGGGCCTATGCAGGGGCTGCTGCCACCGTTGAGAATTTGTTCACAGACAGCATCTTCCAGGAAGGGAAAAGGAAAATGAGCTTTTGTTGTTCTTCTTTCCTGTGATTTTGGCCAGCAAAAGATTTCTCTGAATCCATCCAGACTGAACTATCATTTAAAGGTTGTTCTGGAAGCGCATAACTGTTCTTGCCTCCTTGGATGTGTCTGAATGAGGTCTTCTGTGTTAAATTATTGAAGATTTAACTCCTGCTAAGCTTTCAGAAGTGAGTGTGGCTATGAACTGGGTTCTCCTCTGGGTTGTGTGCTGACAGCTGGCTTGTGTCCAGTACTGCAATGTACTCAGTGCCTGTACCTACCACAGGAAATATGCCATCACCTCACAGTGTAACAATGATTTTATTTCCTCCTTAAGGTTAAGTTACTTGAGTGACCAGGAACTCTACCACTGATCACTGCTAAAGGATCTCAGCTCTTTCTTGCAGCAGAGATCTAGTTCTCTGAATGTTTTTCTACTTACAAGCCCCCAAGATTATGTCTGAGATATGGGCCTCTTGACTGCAGCATTAAATCATCTTTTTGACACAACTGTAACGTATCCACTGGAGGTGATGTCTATAAACATGAAGGGCTCAACTTGATATCGGTCTCAGTTTCCTGTACTCAGAAGTTTGGTCTGGAACCATTAGTGGGTGAGAACAGGCAGGTAATGCTGGAGCCATGAAAGTGCGATGTCCCACTTATTTTAGCTGGCCATCCCTTCCCTACACTGCTTATTCTCTCTGCTAAGGAGACTTGGAAAGAATAGTGCAGTATATCACTGAGGTGTTTAGAAGGGAATCAACTGCTCCCTTCTGATTTTTCTCCTGGACTGCCCCACAGATAACTAATTGCTGCTCAGTTGCTTCTATTAGCTATTTACCTAAAATTGAGCTGGCTAATGAAAATGTTTCTAATTAATACGAGGCAGATTAAAACTCATTACAGCAAGGTCGTCAGTAATGAGAGATAATCAGAGCACAAATGACCGAGCTTAGAGCAAAATGAAGATGGAACATGAGCTGATGATCAGCACTGGCTGTGCATGCACCAGTCAGCAAGGGCAGAGTTCAGCAAGGTGACTGTGGCCAAGCAGCACTGCATCCTCCTCTCCAGTGACTGCTAGAGGAGATATACCTCAGCAAAACAGAAATGTTTCCCTAATCACGTGGCGTCTTGAACTAGGGCTTTGTTGCTGGGCCTCCCCTTTGTCACCAGTACTCGCTGTTGAGATCCATACTGTGAATAAAGGTATTACTGTGGGAGAGTGTGCAGTTGTCTGTATGTGCTTGTGCGTGGAGATCTGGGGTCCTGATGGCTCCAAGGGTGGCAGCTTGTGTATCTGCAAGTTGGATGCCTTGGAATGCTTGGAAAAGTTTTTCCCGATTTCCACAGGTTTGCTTAAGTCATGAAACAAGTTCATTTGCTTTAATTTCAGCTGCTCAAGCATTTGTGATGCAAGGCCCCGGCAGCAACACTAGATTTTAGCTGACACAGATGCACTGTGTATGTCCTTCAGTTTGGTCAGAGTTCACTGGCTGTGCTTGCTGAGTGACGCCTTGCTCCTGTATTCATGGAACTGAGATGCTAAGAAATTGTCACTTCAATCTAAGGAGTCATTTCTGTCCTTTATCCTTTGCAAGTCATGTAGGTAGCTCCAAAAGTAATGTCTCCTGTTTATTTCCACAGAAACAACAACAGATATAAAGAGCACAATAACACTGTTTTGATAGAGCAAATTCTCCATTGTAGAACACAATTTTGCAACGTAGTCACCACTGTCAGCATTTTCCCCAGTAATGAATGAGAGTTTATGTGCTGTGCTATTTTTTTTTTTTTTTTAAAGAAAAAAGATCTGCACTAGTGGGGACAAGCTGCTCTTGTCACTGCTGAACCACCCCACTCAGTATGCTCACATCCACCGTTTGGTCTCTGTGAATGTTCAACAAGCATTGATGAATATTAATAGGTGCCACACTTTTTTTTTGTGTGGGGGGGATTCATTGACACACCTTCCTTCTATCTGTATTTCCATGTCAAATGCCATTCTGTCAGGTTGCCTCTGTACTGCCATCTTTTGTGTGTCAACAAAATGTAACAGAGTATTGGTGGGAAGGTTCAACCTCCTCTGCAATACCATCACTGTGATTTGCCTTGGATAACATGGGCTGACATAAAATGGAAGGCATTACTTTTAGAGCTGTCCCACTTCCTGGTTGTTCAACTGGCTGCTTATGGTTGTGAGGAGGCTTCTGAAGGATTGTGGTTTCTGCTAGTGGTCTCTGCTAGGACTCTTATGAACTATGGCAGTCAAAACTGATAATTGAGGGATGCCCTTTTACCTCAGAACAGAGCTGACTGAAAAGTACAGAGCTGAAGAGGTACCAGCATACCTGCTGAAGTGAGAACACGTAGAATGCTCTGATCTCTTATGGGCAGGCAGACCCATAGAAAAGTCTTCATGAGTGTTGTATGTGATTTACACAAATAATGGATTATTAGATTGTGGGTTACATTGAACCAGAAGTATTCTGGTTCCAAAGATGTGTGCTCAGCCTGCTATCAGCTGTGTGATCAGTTAGTATGAGTGGGAGGAAGATTTGAATGGTGGGAAGTCTCTGGTGTGCATAAGAATGAGCTTTTGTAAATAGTAGGAAGAGAAGGTATATAAAGGAGGCAATAAAAATTGCATTTAGAGTTGTGTCTCAGTGCCACATCCCTGCTGTCAGTCTGTTTGATTACCTGGCTGATAGCGTTAGGGAAGGCTATAGTAGTTTACATTAACTGGATGCTATTCAGACTTGCTGAAAAAGGAGGTAATAGCCCCTTGGATGTAACTATACTGTTGTTTCAGTGGGTTCTACATTTTCTGCCATTGTTTTTAAAGTACAGAAGTACCCTATTCACCTCACCAGTAGCTGTATTTGTCATAAATATTTGGCATGGCACGTGATTTCAGTCTCTCGCTGTGTGAACTTCCTTTTTTTCCTCTCCAGTTCATGCTGCCTTGAGTTATTTAAAGCCACTCTATAATTCTACTAGTACTGCATACGTGGACCCACGATTATCAGGTTTTCCAAGTTCTTGTGGTAGCAGAGAATTTAATAAGTATAGAAGATCCTTGGAAACTAGTTGAGCCCTAGTGAAAAGGTTTACCAATTTTATTGGGGTGTGGGAGCTAAATACACCAAATGGGTTCTTCAGGGATTTTAATGACAGTGGGAGCCATCAATGCACCCTGCTTACATTCTGTCTCTTACTGCAGCTGATCAATAGAGTGATTTTTGTCTTGATGCCTTGAGCAAGAGTGTTTAAAGCCCTTTAGACGTTTTATTACAGGTAATGTTCTTATGAGTCTGTAAAATGGGGGATAGCAATCCTGAGTTGAAAAGCTCCATATTAAATCAGGTATGGTTGTTTTATCGTGAATGCCTAAGCTTTTGTGAATACCATTAAGCTCTTGGCTTCTCTGTCCTCTGACAGTGAGTACCACTGGTTAATGCTGTACAAAATGATATTTAAAAAAAAACCTAAAAATTGTTGTTTTGTGGAACGTCCTATTATTTGCTGTTTTGTGAGAGCTAGAAATAGGGGTGGAAGATTTGTTTTATATTGTTTCATATAACTCCTTCCTCTCTTGAACAGCTTCTGTCTCTAATCAAAACAGCTGCTTAACATTTCAGGTCTCTTTTCAAATACGTGTGAACTTTTTTCTTGCCTTTCTCTGTTCTTTTCTTTTTCTTCTATACCTCATTCTGTGCTGGAATGTCCAGAATCTAAGGTTAGGTTTGTGCTTTCAGTTTATTCAATGGCATTTTGATATCTTTCTCATTTTTTTCTCTTTTCCTCTCCTAATACAGTTAAACAGCTTGTTTGTTTTTTTTCTGGGGCCCACACAGTGCACTGAGCATGTGCTTTCACTTAGCCAGCCACAACAACATGGTGTAAGTGTTCAACACTTACAAGTAACATAGAGCCCACCAGTGTGTGCAGGTAAGATAAATTGCTCCTTCCAATACAGGTAACCTTGCAGCTGTAGGTGTGGAGGGTGATCTAGTCTGTTGATTGCTTACCTCTCTGGGAGGGCTCTGGCAGGGCTCAATTTTCCATAGTGGTGTATACTTTCTTTTGCGTCTCCTGTGAGTTATGCCACTGTGCTGTTGTCTGTCCTTCCTACCACTAGCAGGTAAATTAAACCCTAGTGTAAGAGGGAGTTAGCAGGGCACTGCTGTTAGTTTTCAACAGTGATGAAGGACATCTCGCTGTAGCCCTTTCTGCCTTGTGGGTGCTCCCTGTACCTGTTTCCCTTTTCAACACATTTTTTGGTGTTTTTGCTGCTGGTTCAGCCTCAGTGGAAGTAACAACATTGCAGGTGCTAATGTGGACAGGGCTTCTGCAGTATCGCCTTGTCTAAAACTCCTCAGAGCAGATTTGAATGGAGCTATGGTGAAAACGCCACTACATGTTGCACCCCTGTCCTAGACAGTCTCCTATTGTTACTGTCTGTAGTGTTGAGCTTGTTTTGTGAAGAGGGAATTCTGAGCAGGGTCTGGGGTAACTGAGCAAATGATGTAAAAGAATGCTTTTACATCTTGTCCAATATTTTCTTGTTTTTCCTTTTACTTTCAGTGGGGGAATTTATTGAAAGGCACTAGAAGGCCCTGATGAATATTTTTCCTTTCTCTTGTATTGACTATTGCGTTAATGTGCTCAGAGTGTTTTAGTGGACTGGTGAAGAATTATTTCTTTATCCTTTCCAAATTCCTGTTGACTTTTTTTTTTCTCTCAGTTACCAAGATAATTTTTAGTACTTCTTGTAATAATTTTCTCAGTTAATATAGTTGATGCAGAATAAAAGCTAACAGGATTATAATTTCCCAGATTATCCTGGACTTTTCTTAAA
This sequence comes from Oreortyx pictus, assembly GCA_036925125.1. Taxonomy (NCBI): domain Eukaryota; kingdom Metazoa; phylum Chordata; class Aves; order Galliformes; family Odontophoridae; genus Oreortyx; species Oreortyx pictus. The sequence goes on from JAUPFR010000006.1 coordinate 39,109,871, forward strand.
AACAGAGGAACATTTATTCCCCTTTGGTTCTCTGGAAGCTAACAGTTTTAATGCACAATCCTATTTTCATTATCATTGTTAACATTTCAGCTACCTTTTGAAATGATGTGTAATTTTTATCTGATTGATGTGCTCAGCTTTTTAAAAATACTGACATGGAGAGTGTGTCCCCAGTGTTAGCAATGATGAGCAGGCTTCTCCTCAGCATCTGCCAGTGGCAAAAGAAGGCATCTCCATCCTCCTTTCTTTCTCAGGTTGGGAATAGGTGGGATTGTAGAATGGCTTAGATTGGAAGGGACATCAGAGATTAAGTTCCAAGCTCCTGCCCTGGGCAGACCTGCCCTCCTACAGGACTAGGCTGCCCAGGCCCCCATCCAACCTGGCCTTGAAGTGAATGTGAATGAGCAGCAAGCAGTGTGGAACAGCTCTTGCTCACCTGTACAGGTGTGCTGCCCTGTATGGGGGTGAGAGAAAGGAGCAGCTGTTCTAGACTGTTCTTGTCAAAATCCAGCCTGATGGCCTTTCTGAGCAATCTGTGTTTGCAGTTTCCTGGAGGCAGCTCTTATCACCAGGAATTTCTGGTGACTTGTTTGTTGTGTCTTTGACTAATTGCATTTCACGTTTTCTCTCTGCATCCCTAATTCTCATTTCATGTTTTGCCAGCTATGAGTATGCCCCTCAGGGTTGGAATAACTTTTCTAAAGGATTTTTCATATGAAGAATGCTTCCACAACTTAACTTACTATCCTAACTGGCCTTTCTGAGCCCATTTGTTGCCAGATCTGTCGCCAGATAAGGTACTGAAGTTGGCACCAGGATATCTTAGCTTTGGTGTTTATTATCTTCTAAATTAGTTCCTTCGTTTGAAGGCCAGATTAATGTCTGTTCATCTCTGGCTGTTGCTTTGAGGGGCAACTCTTTGCCAGGGTCTCTGTGAGCAAAGACTCCTTCAAAAGCATCAAAATGACTTGAGAAGCCAAATCTGCTTGAACATCAAGGATAAATTAACAGATGTCCATGTGCACACCTGCTTTCAGAGTATATGCTTCAACCCAAAGATGTCTCCACTCCACATCTGAGTATTTCTGCTTTCATTATGGCCCACATGGAACCATTTTAGTAATTAGTGTTAATCCCAGTCTAGTCAAGCAAGCCATGTAGGTCTGATAGCCATGCTGTTGGCTAATGGAGAATTTCTCCTACTGAAATTTGGAGAGAGTGTGGAGAGAGGAGGAGATATCCATGTGGGTTGGGGAAAGAGCCATCTGTACACTCAGACAGCATTTGTGATCTGAAGTACTTCCTGAGGGAGGCTTATTCTTGGTAATCCTCTGTATGTGAAATGCTTCCTTTCTTTGAAGCATGCTCCTAGGCATGATGCATACAAGCAGGTCCACGTCTAACTAGCTGTTGTTCCTAGCTCTTTCCCTGATAAGAAGAATTTTCAAGGTAAAAGTAGCAAAGTGCAGTATCATGCGAGATTTCTTGTAGAAAGCTCTGAGCCATTCTGGAGGATTTCTATTCGCTGTGCAGTTTCTTTGAGATAGGGCAGAAACATTGGTCAACAGAGGTAGGCACGGTAGGAGTATGGCCCTCTTACTTTGCCTGTGAGTAGAAGGTATCAAATAAACAAATGCTACATCTGTAATGTGACATGGCTTGTGGAGATCAAGACAATTAGTAGCATTAGGAACATTTTTCTGATATCGCTCTGTCCTGTTTGATAAGAAAAGAGACCTTGGAAGAGAGACTCACGGTCCTGCTTCATTCTCACCTTTGCCTTTAAAGCAGACTGTAGTTTTGTTAAGTTCAAGGCTACAAGTAGGCTTTCTTCTTCAAAACACGTTGTCCAGTCAACTGTCTGTAATGGGCAGGAGCTGGTGTCCCCTGATCCTGATGGCATCCAGGGCACCTGTCTCTTAGGAGTGTCAGCCAGGTCAGTCATAAATGTGCTGTGAGGAATGCTGGGTGTGGGATTTTTGATCCACTTAGCTCCTCTGTCAGAGTGCCACTGTCTCTGTTGTTGAGGATTGCTGTGATCACAAGGCAAACTAGGTTTTCTGCAGAGATGGATAAGTTTGGGAGGGCTGAAATTTCCTCTCGTGTCTGCAGTGACAGCCATGAAGAAATACCTTGCATCTAAGAGAATCTGCATCAGTTGTATATGAGTTATTTGAGTTTTCCATGTTCCTGGATGCCTTTGGTCGTTCACCCACCCAGCCATTCCCCTCAGTGATCCTTGCAGGGCTGACTAAGTGCACTGGGGCCAGTGCCTCTGGTCCCAGCTGACCACCCCGGATTTATGCCCAGCTCTTGTCTTACAGCCCTGACATCACTGGTGCTCTGCCCTGAGCCATGCAGCAACTCGTAGCCTTTTGATGGATCACAGTCCTTATGCTGGCCCTTGTTCGATACTGGAGGTTTTTGAGTGTGTCTGCAAGGGGACAGGCCCGGTGCTGTGTCCTGCTTGTGCTTTGGGTTGCAGTTGCTCCAGCACCTGCTGGGAGTCAGCCCCACTCAGCCATCAGCAGGGGTTCCTCTGCTGCTGGAGGAGAGTGCAGGGGGCAGTTATTGGAGCTGCACTAAGGCTGCTTCCTTGTAATGGGCTGAGTTCCCTGTGCTGTGATAAAATACCCAGCTGTTCTGGCTCCCTCCTTCCCACTGCTTTCCTCTTTCATTCCATTACTCCCTTTGTGTTCTTCTTTGCTTTCTTGTCCTTTTCACAGCTTCTTTTCCCTTTTGGCCTGCTTTCCCCTCTGCTCGTGAAAGGGGAGAGCAGAAAACAACCAGGGTTGAGCCCTGCTTGTCACAGCAGGAGTTTTCAAGCAGGTGTGAAAGATGTGGCACAGGAATATGAGAGGCTTCAGGACTGCTTGTGGAGGTTATTTTCTACCAAGCATCTGTGAGAGCTTTGAGCAGGCAGTATGCTGAGATAAGCATGCTCCTTGTGCAGTTACGCTTGCCTGTGCGTGGCCAACTAGGAAAGCATGCGTGCATGTGTGCATCAAGCTGTAAGATCTCGCAAGCAGAGTGTGAGACTCTCACATTAGGCTTTCTTCTCACACTCCCTCAGGCCTGTGTTTCATGCACTTGCAGCTCAGCACCCAGCTCATCCCCTGATGTGTTCCCAGAAGCAAGACATTCACCCTGCCCCGTGCTGTGGCAAAGCCTTGCTTTGCATGGAGGGTAAAGGTGGCCACTAAATGGAGTTTGTGGGTGTGGATGTGCGTGTGGTGGTGTTTCTGCATATTTGTGATGGTATTAATCTCTGCCATATACTTCAAGGCTTTTGGTGGAGTCTGTCATCTCACTATCTTGGTGTCCCTTGGACAGATGAGGTCTGCAGATGCAGGATTTGACCTTCAGTGACTTAAAACATGGAAGCTGTAGGAATTGGGGGCCTCCATTTGGATAGATGCTGAGCTCAGCCAGAAGATGGGTGCACAGTTGTTTTTTGTCATTGATTTGCTTAGATTTTATTAATGTGTCAGGGTAAGCTTATCTGAAGTTTATGAAAGAATATTGAGTGTAGCTCTGTCCTTGGCAGGAGGCTTTCCTACTGAGAGTAATAAAAGCAGAATAAATTATTGTTAGTAAAAGACATGGTGGCTGGTTGGTTCTTGAGAGGCAGAATGAACCTCAGGAGCTGGAATCTAGACTGAGCAACAGTAGGTGATAGTTTTTGTCATTCACATGCTTTTTGGCCAGTGTAAGCAAACCTGGTAAGTCTCCTAAATCCTAGTTTGTAAAACTGCTGTCACTTTGTTGGTAATGTGAGGAGTAAGACTATGTGGAATGGTATCTGTGGTTTTCTTCTCACTTGAATTCATTGCTTTCTCAGAGAGGGTACAGTATTGTTTGTGGTCCTGGCATTTGTCTTTTGACAAGAGTTCCCTGTGCATCTTGGTGGTGGATAATAACAATGAACCAGTGCTGCTTATGAGTAGACATAATGTTCTGTGCAAGGATGTAGCCCTGGGCAGAGCCAAAAGATAATTTGCTGTTCCTGATCATGGTGCCTCTGCAAATACATATGGAAGCCGCTTATGCTGTGGAGCGTCTTGTCCTGGTCTGCTTCAGTCCCACTAAATCAAGATGGAGTCCTAATAATTAACTTAGACAGATGAAGGCCAAAATCAAGAAAGGAAAATTCCTGGAGTGTTTCAGTAGCATATAAACAGAAGGTGCACGTGTGGTTCTGTGCACGTAATAGTAAAAGGGCTTGGCTAATGTTCTGTCTCTCTGCAGGTGCACCTTCGCTCTGCTGAGCGCCTCCGGGAGCTGTGCTGTGCCAACCGAGGCACGTTCATCAAGGTGGGCCAGCACCTGGGAGCACTCGACTACCTGCTGCCAGAGGAGTACACCCGCACCCTCAAGGTGCTGCACAGCCAGGCCCCGCAGAGCACCAGGCAAGAGATTGAGCAAGTCATCCGTGAAGATCTGGGCAAAGAGGTAGGGGCTGCTCAGGACAAAGATGCTTTAGCAAGGTCTTGTGAGGAAAGACTGTTTTACCCTGGCTGCAATAGACCAATTCCAGCTGGCACTGACAGCCCTTTACATTCTCGAGCCCCTAATTAACCTTCAAAGAAAATAATAGCATAAATCACTTTTGGTGCTTGCAGTCATGTAACACAGTATCCAAGGAATTTGTCACCATTAACCCCCAACAGGCCACAGCACTGGGATCAGAGGTGGGTGTCTGTGTTCATCAGATATAAGGAGAGTAACAGTGGTATTTAGAGAAAGCATTCTGCTGCTTTGTGTCTTGCCCTGTATGAGAAGAGGTCCCTTTACAACTCCCAGGCTGAGGAGAGGCATTTCAAGGAGCACAGCTGATGTGGAAGGAAGGGAGAGAGGAGGAATGCAGTAGTAGAAAAATGGAAGTGCTGGGGGAGAAACAGACTGTTGGAGACTGGAAGCAGGGTGGACATGCAGAGCTGCTGATAAAAAGAGCTTTATGGGTCTCTTTGGGGGTGTTCCAGGCAATCTGTCTGCATGGTGGGGAGAGTGTGAATGAAATATTTGTACCTAATTTGTACCTACCTAGTGGATATATTGTGGGTGGGTTTGGATGTGGTGGGTATAGTTCAGAATGACAGTTTGTATCTCTCTGCTGTTTAATGTCAGTTAGTGTCAGCCCCTGGCCTGCTTTCTCATTGTCTTTCTGCGAGCCAGACGGTCCCTCTCTCGACGCTGTGTCCTTACAGCATGGACAGTACCAGCTACGTTTCATAGCTCAGTGGATAGGTGGAGCAGGGACAGGCTGTCTGCTCCCTGCAAAGCCCTGATGCTCCATGGGGCTCCACCCAACAATCTCGCTTCTGCAGGAGATGTGGAAAGCCACCTTGAGTTTAACTGCTACTGAATGTCCAGAACAGTTACCTCTGGCTCCCTGTGTGATATCTCTCAGAAGCAGCGCCACTTACTAAGAGATGGGCCCCATTCTTTTTTCTCAAATACATATTCAGCTGCCACAGATGCACACTGGTTTCTTTCAGCATTTTGGGAACTAGACAAGCCCTCCATGGCTCACTGGTTCCCAGCAAGACACTTCGAATCCAGTCTCCACAGCAGACTTTCCCCTTAGCATTTGTAGCACTCACATGGGCAGTGCTGGGCAATATTTAATTTTAAAGAGAGAGGAGGAAAAAAAGATAGAAATGGGAAGAGAAAGAGGAACTGCCAAAGAGAGAAAACAATGATTAAAAAAAGAGGATAGAATGTATGAAAATAAAATAACTGGTGAAACTGGGTGGTATTAAAATTGCAGGTAAATATTCCACGCCTGTTAGTTAGTTACAGGGTGGTTAATTAAGGATTTTTTTTTTTTAAACGATTTAGGAAACCTAATGCAACAAAATTGTCTTTGCTCAAGCGGAGAGGATTTAATAGGGCTACTTCCAGAATAAATTTAATTTCAGTCTGACTACATCCTCAGTACATTTTAAATACAATGTACTTAGCTGAAATATAGATGGCAAAAGGGCAAGGTGGAGAATCAAGAGCAGTATTGGGTACAAAAAGTATTACTAAAGTCTTCCCCCGTGGGCCCAATATCACACCTGGGAACTTACAGGTGAATTCAGAAAGAGAAAATGAGGGTGAGGGAATCTTCCCAGGGTGTCTAGACCTAATCCTGCCGCTCTCAAATTCAGTGGTAAAACTTCCAGTTCCCTCTAACAGACACAAGAGCAAGCTCCTCTGATGAATCTCAAGTGTACACAAGAAATAATTGCATATAGTTTAGATCAGTGCAGAAGAAATGGGGGAAATAGCAACTAGAAATAAAGATACACCTAGGGAGGAATGTGACAAGCTGACAAATTAGGCAAGAGCTTGCAAAAGGGCATGAAAAAAAATGAAAAAACTCCACTAATATCACATGTAGAAGCATTGTGTCTTCAAGCCATTAGAAACAGCCTGTTTTTTGATGTGACCTACTCCTGAGAATCTTACCAGAGACTTGAATGATTGAAAAAGCAGGTTGATTTATGGAAAAAGAGGTCTAAATGGAGAGCATGCTGATGGGACTGATTTTTGAGCAAAGGCAGAGGCTCATGAGGTGGTTTTGCAGCCGTTTGACATAGCTGTGTTGTCACCATGCAGTCTTGCAGAGTCCTTTGCTGACAGCTGAGCTCCCACTCTGTACCATCAGCATGGCTGGAGACTGTGAGCTGAAACATCTCTTTTGGGGAGACAGTGGAGACACCACACGTTGGACTTGCTCTGAATAAATTCCAGATGAATTTGGAAAAATGGAGTGCATGAAAATGGGTGATAAGATATGTATGTAAGAGTCTCTCCTACCTCTACTTTTATCTCCCCTGCTCCCTGAAAGTAAAAAGATATCAGCTGTGGAAAGTGAATGGGAAAGGAGTATGTTCTCTGCCCCACAGCTGTCATTTTCTCAATGTGTCATTAGTAGCAGGACTACTAATGCCACACAGAAAGCTGGTGCTCAGTGCCCAGTCTGCATTCTGGCTTGCAGGGTAAGGGTCTGGCCTCACCTGGCTGTGGTAACAAAGATCTCTTCTGCCTCTCCTCTTGACTTATCCTTGTGTCTCTGGTCCCTCACAAGCAGCTACTGAAGCTGTTGCAGAGCTGAGTGAAATTTTCTGTAACTGGAGAGAGCTTGTCAGGGATTGAGTTAGTTGTTTCTCACTGCTCAAAGCTGGGGGAAAGGGCTGGAGCAAAGCCCAGAGGTTGAGGCCTTCTCTCTTGGAAGCCAAATAAGGAGCTTGAATAGAAGGAAAGACAGAAATTTAGAAGGATGGCAGCCCAGCCCTGCTTTGTGGGAGCACAGGTAATGGGAAATATTTTCTAATTGCATGATTAACTTGTTCCTTCAAGGAGACCATCCTTTTCACCTTCAGTTAATTAATTGTGGCTTTTATACCAGTTTGAGGACTATTTTGCCATTTGCAAGAAGCTGCCTGCGGCTGTACAGTCATGGAACTTGCTGCTTTAGCAGGGCAGGATATGCCAGTGGTTTTACCGTGATTGGTAAACAAAGCACATGAGGCAGAGGAACCTCCTGTGCTGTGGTTTCTGAGTCAGGATGTATTTTTACAGACAGAGGTGTCTCTGGGACCCAGCCTTCAGATAAAGGGCTTTGCTCCCTTTGAATTCCTGCCTCTGTATTTGCATGGACCTAGTGCTGTGCAAGAAGAAACAGAGGCTCCTTGTCTGAGAAGCTGTTGTCCCTGCACAAAACTGTGGCTAAGAGTGAGGCTGTCCTTTGTCCCTCTACTTTAAATTGCTCACAGGGTCCCCTAAGCATTTTCTCTGTTGAACGCATGAGCCTTATTCATCCACTGTTGAAATGTATGCATATACACCTGGGGAGCAGGGTCACTGCAGTGATGCACATGGCCGTATGAACCTACCAGGGAAAGGAGCTGGCATGCAGCAAGGTACTAATGCCCTGGCTTTTGCTGTGACAACCTTAATCACTACAAGAAACTTCCCTGCTGCTCAGCTGCTGCAGTCTGAGAAAGGACAGCTGGAATAGGGAAGTCTCCTCTTACTTTTATTTCCATAGGCTCTCTTGGTATAGCATGGCAGCCTTTGGTGTGCTAGCACCAAGCAATGGCAGGGAGCACAGTCTGATTCCTTTATTTCAGGAATCATTTTATCTGCTCTTTAAGTGCTACAAGACATACATTCAGTTCTGATTTGCAGAACCATTGAAGCAGTGCTCAGCACTGTGGGAAGGTTGCAAAGACTTCAGTGTGCTGTTGGGACATACTGCATATACTGCATGTCCTACAGCATCTGAGTTGTTCCCAAGGAAATGTGAATCACTTTCGTCAGCTGGCTCTCTGTGTTGTCCTGCAGAAGATTCACTTACACTTCTGAATGGCAAGGTCTTCAGGTTATGATGCTGCAGATCCTGATATGGACCCAGGAAGCCTCCTCCCAGTCTGGCAGTGTTAAACCAGACTGGGATGTCAGGAGAGGTGCCTGCTTACCCCAGGTTTGCACAGAGTGGTAGAACACTCTTCCTGAATGCTCTGCTGTGTGGCTCAGTGCACTGTCACCCTTGATGATCTGGCAAACACATTGTGTATGCAATGGCAAAACCTAGGAGTCCAAGTCTCCTGCTGCTTGTGATCCTGATTCTGACCTTAAGCACCCTATTCTAGTAATGCTGTGCCATGTGTGCTTTTCGAAGGTAGCTCCTTATGTACATCACTACCAGACATGAGGAAAGTAGAATTAGGTCAGCAAGAGCCTCTTCTGCCTGCCGTGGGTTTTGTGTCCAGCTCAGGAAATCTCCTGTTCCCCTGTGACCTTGCCAGTGATTTCTTACCCCCTGGAGTGGAGGCTGTGATGGCAGTGGCTCTGCAGGCTGCTGTGATAAGCACAGGGCTGGCTTTGGGATGGGAGGATCTGGCACTTCTCTCACCGCTCCCCTAGTCTCTCTGAGTAGGCCCATCAGGGCTTCCAAGCAGCTGTCAATAAAAAACACAACTGTATTAAAATTATAATGAGGAATAAAAAAATCGTCACTTCTTTTCAATAACTTGGGTTATAAAAAAGAGATTTTTATCAATTATGAAAAGGGTTTTGGCCATAAAAAAAAGGTAATTTAAAGAGTTTGTAGATGGATGGTGAATAACATTAATGTCACCCAGAACAAATGGGCTTGCATTACTCAACTGGAAGGCAGGAACAGCCGCTGTGTGGGCCCTGCTGCCGTGGCAGCCTCCACTGTGCCCCATTTCTGCATTTCTGTGGGTGTGAGCCTCTCAGTGCTGGTGTGGAGCTCAGAGCAGGTGTCAGCTGCCCTAAACCAGGGCCCCAGTGCTAAATGCAGGTGGAAAGCGAATGGGAAACTTTGTGTGGGTCATGCCATCTTCCTTGCACTGTCACTCGTGTTCCTGCATGCTCTGTTTTCAGGCTCTGGAGTTATTGATCCTTAGTGCCACACCACTGACAAACTAGCATCCTTATTCATAGGGAGCTCTGTGAAAGGGTGTTCCTTTCTGTCCTGGGTGAGGAGGCTTTTTTTCTTTTCCCAGATGCTTTAAGCGTCCTTGCCCATGAAAAGGAAGGTTTTGGTAGATAGGTGAGGGTAATCTTCTTTGGCTTCCTTTAACTTAATGATTTACAATACAGTAAGTTGGACATGGATTTTCTGGGGGATTTTTTAATAAATCTTTTGCAAGAGACTGAAATATTTGAGATCAGAAAATGCAATGAAGAATGACATGATAAGGAGTAATTCTGGTTTGCATGCTTAGTGACCTTTATTTCTTTAATTTACAGATTAGTTAGGTGCATAGGGGTTAATGTATAGCTTACCTGCATGGAATTTATTGTCTCACTGTGTCTGGTGTGCAGATGGTCGGCTCTCTTCAGTATAGTTTTTTGAGTGATTCTATGACACCTGAAGTGTTGCGTTGGTGCAAGTTTCTGCTGGCAAAGCATAGAACATCTGTGCCAGGTTGTGCTCTGTGCTCTGATTATGTGGCGATGGTGGATGCGTGCTCAGCAGTGCCCCATCTATAGACAGAAACCACATCTCAGCATATGGGTTGTCATTCCAGTTCCAGGCTTCTGTATCTGCTGATACACTCAGAAATACTCCTACTCGATGCTCTGGTACAGGCACAGGCTGGGTATAGCAAGCTTGATTTTTCTGTTAGGGAGCATGAGATAAAATAATGAGTTATGGGGCCTCAGCTTGGTGTACTGCATTATTTTTTTTTTTAAACATACAGACTAGACAAAGCATTTTTATGAATTTTTGGGGTGTACAGGCAATCAGCCTGTACACCTCAGCAATCAGCAATCATCAGTGTGAAGGTACACTGAGCTATAGAAGGGACTTCAATCTTGCCTGCAGGTTTTCTTTCTTGTGAAGGAGTTGCTGTGGATGAGAACATGCAAAATCCTTCACATAGGAAGCCATATACACAACAGTGTTTTGAAAATGGAAACAAGAATTAGGATCTCAGGGGTTTCAAAGATCTTTCCACCATTAGTGAGCCAAGTGTTTCAAACCATACTAAGCAGGCCAGCTGAAAAGAAGTTTTCTAACGTTCTCTGTGGAAATCAAGTTACGTTTGTGAGCATTATGCACATTTTGCACTTATTTTCTGTAAGATTTGCAGTGCTTTGTTTTTACAAGATGCATGGTTTAGAGCCAGACATATGAAGCTGTCTGTGGCAACTGAAGCAATAAAATCATGTGACCTGCAGCTTGTGCCAGGAGAGCTCAGCTGAAGCAAACCAGTGCTTTTTTCCCTTACAAGACTCACATAACCGATCTATCTCAAATTGGCAAATTATTGGAAGAGGCTGATCAGCCGCCAACCCTTCCAAACTGCAAAAGGTTTGTAGAAAATATACATTAGTTGGCTCATTTCAGATAATGGATGAAACCATAGTGGTATCAGTTGTGAGTGGAGAACAAAGCTAATTTTTGCCAAACGCTTTATTGGATGTAATGGATTGGTTCAGGTCTGTTAACTGTTATTTCCATTTATCAAGAAAGGGCGGAAAGAGGCTAGAGCAATTAAAATTACCAGGGCTTGTTAAAAGGGGTTATGCTAAAGAAATCTTTCCATGTAACTTCTGCTGCTCAGTCTTTTGTGGCTTGCTGGTGTCTGAGCCCCTGAGGGGGATCCTGTGTGTCACACTGCCCTTAGCAGACTGAGTTTTGTCCTTTGGGCCATAACCTAACATCTTCCTCTTCCTTTTTTTTTCTTTTTTTTTTTTTTTTTTTGGAAAAAGCTATGAGAGTGGTTCTTAAGACAGTATCCTGCTAAAGATGCTTAGACTCATCAGGATCAGCTCAGAAATTTCAGGTTAGCCTTTTTGAGCTAACCTTTTGAAACACGGGGTGGCTCTTAGTGTGGGAGTGGAGTGGAAGAGAGTGATACTGACCATAGGCTTTGTGGGTCTCATTTCTCTGCGTCTATGCTACCACAGCATGTTGATGGCAGTGTGCTGGACTGAACAGCTCCAGTGACTTCATGTCCATTACCTGGTGAAGAAAGAGGTGCAGCCTGGTCAGTGGCTGACTCCGGTCCACTTTTCCGGCATTGCTGACAACAGGGCACATCTGGAGAGAATCTCAGTCCTTGGCCCTTCTTTGGTGAGGTGACTTCCTTGGTTAATGATGAGTTTTTTTTGGAATGGGTGTCCCTGCTTACATTACATAAAATGCTTTGCTTCAGCCACAAGGGCCCAGTGATTTTGAGCTACAGAAAACAGAGCTGGATACTAGTCGCTCTTTAGAGGCTTTCCTCTTTTGTTCCTCTTTGAGGAGCTGACTCTATTGCTCCATCTGTTTTTGCATTGCATCAACCCTAGGGAAGGATGTAGGGCAATTGGATTTTGGCCCTAGAGTCATGGGTTGCTGGATCGCTCAGAAATATATGTGAATTAATCAAAATTAACCCCCTGCCTTTGTTTCCCTAGCCAGCTTTTCTCCTTGTAACAACCTCTGGCAGTTCACCCTTGGGGTGCCAGATGAAAACTTATCAAGGTGGAAGACAGATGAGCTGTTCACCACTGCACGCCAGACTGGCAGCCTTTCCCTTTGCAATGCCTGTCACCTTGCAGTGGCAGCAGCAATGCTAGGTTTGTAAGTGCAGCTGATTTATGTTAACTGTTGAAACGATAATGTTTAATCTGTAAAGTGCTAATCTATTTTTTATGTTGATTATGAATAGGCCAGCTGTGCCTACTTTCCTATTCATAGAGTTTAGTGAACAAGCCCATTTCACAGGCGAGTTTTGGAGGGTGATTTACATGAGAGTAGACACTGCTTTAAGGAGGGTAAATCAGCTGAGTTATGTCACTGAACTGAAGACCTGGCAGCCCAACAAGATCTGAGGGCAAGGGAAGAAGCATTGAAGGAAGAGGTAAGAAGGGACAGAGAATAAACAAACTGTAAAAAGAGCAGATGGATCGGAGTAGAGCCATGAAAAGTAGTGGAAATATGGGCAGGAGTGGAAAGGAGAGGCTGATATTCAGGGGGAAGTTTGACAAGAAGGAAGCAGGAAATGGTGTGGCTGACTTAGCACAGGACTTTCTTCCCTGGATCAGTGTCAGTGTAGAGAGCTCTGGGCTTGTAGGTTCATGCACCTAATCATTAGACGAAGCATTGCTGCCCTTCCCCAGCAGGGTATCAGTGATGCTCATGGCAGAGAGTCAGTTGTGGATTTAATTTGCTTTGTTGCTATTTCCCTTGAACAGGTTTTCTGAATCTCCATAAATTCTTTCTGAGAGTATGCTGCTAAGGGCATGAACCCCAAGGTCCCATACAGTTATCATACCTCTGCTTTTCTTCAGTCACTGCACCCTTTTCTACGTGGAATGAACTAACGGAGATGTGCCTCTTTCCAGGTGTACAGATGTTTCAGTATCTCAGCAAGGCATAATCATCGTCAGTAATTGACTCACTAAAAGAGATTAGGTTTAGATTAGATGTTGGGAAGAAATTCTTTACTATGAGGGTAGTAACACACTGCAACAGATTGTCCAGAGAAACTGTGAATGCCCCCATGCATGGAAGTGTTCAAGGCCAGACTGGATGGGGCTTTTGAACAACATTGTCTAGAGGCAAGTGTCGCTGTCTGTGGAAGGGGCATTGGAACTAGATGATTGTTGTGGTCCCTTCCAAACCATTCTATGAAGAATTGAACATCTCTAGCAGGGCTTTACTACCTTTTTAGCATCTTTAATCTAATGTAGTGACCTCATTATATCCAGTTCTTGAAGTGCATTCTGTTCAGACTGATATCAGTGTCTACCAGGCTACATGTACTTCCATGTCTACTTCAGATCTGCTCTCCTAAAACCCTTTCCTATTATTCTGGGTAATGTTGTACATTGCATCAATGCAAGTGTGGTAAAGTTTTATTAATTATAGTGGAAGCCTGAGAAAGGAATGTAGCTGGGCAGAATCTGGCTAAGACTGGAGCTTTGTCCTCTGCCTGTTTTCATTGTGTCATGCCTCTGTCCACCCTGGTGACAGGCTGCTGTGAAGTGCAATGCTGCTTCTGCCATTCCTGCCCTTTGTCTCAGGCCTAGAAGCATTTTTACGTCATTCCTCTCTGAAGAAATACATAGAAGGAATCCTTGTATTACTCACAGGAGCTCTGATCTCTTCTCTCTCCACCCCTCCTCTCCTGTCAGTTATAGGAGGTGGAGTAGATGGGTCTGTCATTGTGGCATACACTCATACGTAAGCACTGCTGTCCCCCCAGATGCATACCCTGGAGCATAGCACTCTGCTTCTCATGTATACCCTACCTCTTCAGAGGCACTCTAACACATTTCCTGTCCCTCTTCTTTACTTGACTTTCTGTGGATTTTGCCTATCATTCCCCACAAACTGTGCGCGTAAATGCACTGCCTCATGCCATCTCATTTTTTGTGCGTGCAGATTTGCATGTTGGTCAGATGCTTGTAACTCATCTCTCCCAACTGTAAATTCCCAGCTATCTCCTCACCACTCTACACAGTCACATAAACCTGCCCATAAACTTATTTTCTCCCAGCCACTTCTCTCTTATGCTTCTCAAAGCCCCAAGGCTTTAAAAACCGAATCAGAGGCATTTAAGATGAGGCACAGGTGATGTCTGCTCCCGAAGGTCCCTATATATCCTCAGGTTTTGGCAGCTGGTTATTTCTCATAGGACTGCTGCTGTTGTTCAGGCTTACTGCTGACAGGGCCCTTGGGGCGTCTTTGCAGTCAGCAGAGCTTTCCCTCTGCCTGACCATGACTAAGCTGAGCCTGTTGTGGGTCCATTGACCCTTTCCTACTCTGCTTTCAGCCAGTTTATGGCAGGAATGTGTTTATGCCAGGGTCAGAATGGTCTTGGAAATTCATTTGCTCCTGTGTGCTTTCTTAAGTCTCACTTTCTTGCTTAACATGCCGAATAGCCCCACCTCTGTGGCATTTCCTTTCAAATGTGCAGCAGGTCACTGATCTCTGTAGGAGAGATGTGTCTATGGGAATTCCATCAAGGGGTTATGAGAGTACTGGAGACCTGTATGCATCCTGCTGAGTGTGTGGCTTAGGAAGAATGGGAACTTTGAGTTGAAGGGGAGAGAATAGATGGATTGTTGTCACCTGTCACCTATGAACACTAGTACTTGGTGCTCTTGTCATTGTAAGGAATTCACTATGCCAGGCACTGTGCAGGTGTGAGTGGAAATCATCTTCTGTCCTAGAGATCTTGCAGAATTGATATAAGATAGGATGCAGCAAATCAATGCAGGCAGAGTGTCACAGGCAGGAACCATTTCAGCTACCAGGTTGAGATTAATGGACTACTACTTTACTACTCTTCAACTACCAGGTTGAGATCATGAGGACTTGAAGGCGAAGGAAAACAGACAAGTTTGATTGGCAGATAGAAGGGGTTATTGGAAGACCATAAACAGGCCTTGAAGAGGCCAAAGGAATAAGATAGGAAAAACAACTTCCTAAGCTTACTCTGTCTTGGAAAAGGGGTGATCCTTGGAATAGGTGTAGTCCAGAGCAATGTGTGTGTGTTTCAAACTCTGCAGAAAGTGGTTTTTCACTATCAAAGTGTGACAGAATGGGAACTGGGCTAATAGACACAAGTCTTCTCATTTTCATATGGAACTTCTTGTGTTCTAGTTTATGCTCATTGCCCCTTGTTCTGTTTCTGTGCACCACTGAAAAGATCCTGACCCCATCTATTTGATGTGTGGCCTTTAGATATGTGGAAGTGTTTGTGTTGAAAAGACCACTGGGTGTGGGGGGTTGTTGTTCTGAAGAGACATGCAAGATTTAGACCTAACCTGGAAATGAGATCTATGGGAGGTCAAAGTTGAAGAAAAGGCCAAGATTGCAGGCATTCTTGACAGGCTAGCAATACTGCCTGTTGTAATGAGAAAGGAAACA
Organism: Oreortyx pictus; assembly: GCA_036925125.1. Lineage (NCBI taxonomy): Eukaryota > Metazoa > Chordata > Aves > Galliformes > Odontophoridae > Oreortyx > Oreortyx pictus. The sequence continues at coordinate 39,125,265 of JAUPFR010000006.1, forward strand.
CGAGGGATGGTGTGAGTGAGAGGATTAGGAAACATGCTCTATCTGCATTGAATGTAAACAAAGGGATGAATGTCTAAGATGTCTGAGAGACAGGCTGAAATTGTAGCTTGGCTAGTAGCAGGCTGATGTAGTCCACAGAGGTAGAACTGTATGTCATCAGAAAGGAGATTGAAATTTTGTATGAGCTATTATCTGGAAACGTTGGGGGTAGTGACTGTGGGCAGAACTTGGTGGAATGTTTCCAGAAAGTCAGGAAAGAGACAAGGATGTTGCTGAGACATGCTAGCAGATCTGTTAGAAAAGCAGAGGCTATTGTTGTCTTCCTCAGGAGCCAGAGGAGTGTTTCTGCTGTTAGAACTTTCAGCTCTATTGCTTGGGAGCAGAAGAGGAACTTACAGGGAATGCAGTAAGCCTCAAAGCCTAGTATCCAAGTTGAAAGGGGTCCCTGCTCCCTCTCCTGAATCATGAAATAAGAGAATCTCTTTAAGCGGGTGTGATGCCAAAGGACATTTATTAGCAGCAGAAAGTTATCTTCTATCCTGTTCTTACTGCTCACTAGTGTAACAAGGGCGGGGAGCCTCATTTATTAGCAGGGGAGAAAAAGAGAAATTTTTTCAATTAAAACACAAAAAATGGCAAGGAGTGGACAAGTTGAGTGCTTTTGAAGAACTGTGCTTCCAATCTGTCTCAAAGATTGACAGGTGTGGCTCCATCCTCACTGACAGAAAGGATGCGAGAGAAAAAATATTTTTCCAAAAAGACAGAGATAAAAGAGTGGATTTAATGAACATCGTTCAATTCAAGTGGAAAACAGCTCAAGATGAAAGAGCAAATTAAGAGAAGAGGTATTGTTTAAATGTGCATAGAACATGGGGCAAAAAGGAGCATCTTTCTGCCCTGTGGCTTGCACCATTTGAGAGGGTAAGAGGGTCACAAGTTGCTTTCTTTCCCAGCATGATGAAATAGAAGGATGTGAAGAGGAATGTTAAGTATATATATGCCTCATCTTTACTCTGCTTTGTTCTGTGCATTTTGTGTAGGCTAAGATGATTATTTCATGCAAAATACTGTGCAGCAACACTACTTAGTGTGCATGTCTTCCACCTTCTGTTCTCAAAAGCACAGTTGCTGGTGGACTGGCTTGTCTCTGGATTGGAAAATGTTAGCTGCTGTTTGAAGGCAAGTTACAGACAGTGGGTTGTGGAAGTTAAGGTAGCAGATGGGACTAGCTGCACCAGATACGTATTCTGAGGTGGAAGAAAGTGGGATGCTGAAGAAGCCAAGTTGCTGTGCTGATTAACTGCATCTGGAAAGAGGGAAGTGGGCATTGGCCCCTTGAACACATTGAGGTATTAGAGTGGACAGTAATTTGTTACTGTTTCGAGAGATCCTGAGGAAATTGTTCATATCAGTGTTGTAAAGTTCTTCTGGCTTCCAGGGAAGGGAAATGAACTTGTAGCTTGATATTGTGATGCAGCTTCTGACAGGTTTAGGCATGGGTTTCCAACCTTTTGGCTTCCCTGGGCCACACTGAATGAAGAGGAATTGTCCAGCTGTTAAAAGTGTTTCCTTCTGGGAGGCTGAGCTGTGTTAATCTTGTCAGTCTGTGTCTCAGGAAGGTAAGAGGATGCTTGATAGCTTCATTGATAAAGAAAAAAAAAACATTTATCTCCTTGTGACAGTCAGGAAAATGTTCCTGTGACAGCTGGATACCAGTTGGGCCATGGCAGTCCTTGCCTTTGCTGGACTGAATACTGCAATTTCCTTTATTAAGAACAAAAGACAGTATTTACCATTTTACCATCTTACCTTCCCGGGGCATAGGTTTGTGGAAACAGATGACTTGGTTTGTCACGATCTGACCTCACTTTTCATTGAATGAGGTTGTTTGAGACTCTGCAGCATGGTGTAGTTCAGCATCCCATAGGAGGATATCAGGGAGGACCAATGTTAGAGCTCAGCTCTGCTGCATTCTAGGCAGGCATCACAATGCATGTTGTATCTCCCGTTGAAAGGGTCCACGTTGCTTTCCCTCCTGTACACTAAAAGACATAGGAATTTTGTATAATAAGCTTTATGTTATTGTTTCAGTGCACCAGAATAGACATGTTCCTTCTACCTGGATTCGTTTGGATGCAGTTTATACCTCTGTATACATGGACATTTATGTGTATATGTAATATGAACACAATGGAATCCATTCAGGAGAAAAGTGCTATCCTGCGTATATCTGCAATATTATTAAAAATATTGAGTTAATAAATACAGATGCATTTAGGAACCATCAATTAAGCTTGACGTTTGTTAGGTGGGGAGAAGCCCAATCAGATTTCACTGACTCAACAAAGCCTCCCATAAATTGTGGGCTGTTTGTTCTGACGTTTGATAAATTATTCTTCATAATCCACTGTCTGCTGCAATAAATCTAATCTTTCAGTTTTTGCTGTCTTAATAATTCTTGGAGCAACGCTGTCACATTTTGTTTTCATAGAGGGGATAGAGAGGCTGGGGCAATAGGAAAAAAAAACAACAACAAAAAAACAACCCTTATTTGCTGTCTGGGAAGTAGCTTATTTTACCCCAGTGTAACATTTTCCTGTACCTAGACCTGTGGTTTTGAAGTCTTGCAGGGATTGGCATTTTTTTGGTGCCATGAACAGTTATGTCTGTGTTCTTAAAATGGTGATGAGTCTTCAGTGAGCTTCACATTCCTTGGACCTATTTCAGGAGAGGCATCCAGACTTTTGAAACCAATAGGATCCTATTATCAGTAAAGAGAATTCTAGAAGTTCTAGAAGCCATAATTCTTAGAAATGCTGCATCAGGCTTAGAGCTGAATAACTTCAGCTACTCTGCCATGAGAAATCAGGGGGGGCCCTGTACTAAGGTATGTGAAAATGGCAGGTGCAGCCCCCAGAGCTTCCCTGGGAAACCTGTGCTCCTGTCTTCCAGCAAGCCCACAAATCTTGTTATCACTGTGCTCCACACTGTCCCATCTGGGAGGCTGTGGGCAGCAGCACGATCCTTGTGTAAATCTCAGAAGGTTCCTGCAGACTGATTCACTTACCTTAGCAAATTGCTATCCATGGAGCTGTGATTTAGAAGGGAGTGTTCAGTGCCATCAAAAGGCTATAAAAGCATGGCTGGCATACAATTAAGCTTTACCTGATATGATCTTCCACCTTTGTCATCTGATGGTTAGCAATTTCTTGGGCCAGAGGTTGTATCTTAGTGTTTAGCAGCTTGAGCTGGATTTTCTACACTAACTTACCTACCTACCAGGAACTCTGGAATTTGTAACCCCTGTGGCAATGAGTTCCGTGGCTTAATTCAGCAGTATGGGGAAAAGTACTTTTTTTTTCTTTGCCTACTTTAATGGTGCTGTCAGCTAATCTTGTGTGTTAATTGACAATATGCTGCTCCTTAGTTTTTCTGCAGAATGAATGAACAGTGCCAGTCCTGTTCTCCATGACTGAAGTGCTCTGTGACATTCCTTCCCCACTGTCTCTTTCCACCCTGAATGGTCTTTTGAGGGGAAAAAAAGAAAATAAAAATTGAAGGCGGTCTTGGAATACTTTTGAGGAAGGACTCCCTTTCCCAGGGAAATGCTGAGCATTTGGAAGCCTCCTGAGTCACCCATCTGCGCTGTACCAGTTAACTCTGGCAGTGCTGGGGAAAGTTTCCCTGTAAATGATGGTGGAAAACCTGAATTCTCGGTGCTGGGTCAGGAAGGGGTTCCATCTCTTAGCTCTTGCTCCATGATAGCTTGTTGGCAGCCCTTCTGGAGGGCAAAGGATGTACCTCATCGTTGAGTGGGCAAGTTGGAACCAGGCAGCAATATTTGATCATTTGCTGCAGCACATGGATATAAGAAGGTTGGGATTAAAAAGCAATATATTTCAAAAGAATTTAGCTAGCAAGACATGCACATTTAACGTTTATGGTTTGAAGATTAAGATGCCGGGCTGTAACTCAGGATATCTGTGTTAAATCCCAGCTCTGCCAAAGACTCCTCAGAACATGCTGGGCAGGTCATGTAAGGCAACGCTTTCAAAAAAGACTTAGGATTTAGGAGCTTAAATCCAATTGACTTCCAGTAACTTCCTAAGTGTCTAAGGACAGGATTCACAAAAAACACTGAGGCATTGTAGTGCTCAGCATTGCAGTGTCAGCTGACATGTTCTCTGGAACTCAGGCAGAGCAGTGTATGCTTTGGGAAGATACTTCAGTGCATGGGGAGGATTGTGGGTGATAACCTGGGACACCTGGAATGTGCAAGCGTGTGTGGGGCCTGCATGGCTCTGCACCTCATACAGTGGCACTCTGGGCTTAATGACAGTGTCTAGGTGCCACCTCAGCACAAATGCACACTTAGTGTCTGAGTAGATGGTTCCTACAAGAGCTTTTATTTCAGCTCCCTACCAACAATCTTGAAAAGATTTTGCATACTTTAAACAAGTTTCATTCTTTAGAATTAAGCAGTCAGGGCTGTGTTTTCAACCAGTGTAGTGAAATGATATTCATTTGCTAGTTGAGCACGTGCCCAAGTGTGGATGTACAGAAAGCTAATGAGAGAAACCACTCTGTGCAGGATGCTGCCCACCTCTGCAGCTGAAAACCTGCACCTGACTGTCATGCTTGTTTGGAAGAGCAATGCTAAAGTTTCCTTTTTTCTCTTTTAAACCCTTGTTAAACCTGTCTTGAAATTGTGCTTGTTTAATCTCCTGCTAGGATTACAGATGGTAACAACCAGTTTGATAAAGCCCTTTGAAACAAACTGTGGCCTTGAAGAAGAATTCTTTAAGTACCACATCAGGAGGGCTTCAAAACTGACCCATACCTTTGTTTGCCAATTATCCACTATGGAAATGGTGGATAGAGTTTTTGTAAAGGGTCACTTGGGCACTTGTGAGCAGTTAGAGTGTTAAAAGCCTACTCCAAGAACTGTGTGCACCCATTCCCTTGGGAAGGAACACTGTGACTGGCAGTGTGGGAGCCTGGCTCACCCCATCTCTGCTTCCATGGCATGCAGCCTCATACTCACTTTTGCCTCTCTGGGCCTCTGCTTCAGAGGCACTAGTTGCCTCCAGCACACTGCAGAAGGACAATTTTATAATGAATGAGGGCAATTTGCTAAGTGGGGTCCTAGAGCCCCAGCTGTAATTGTGCTGCTGCTTTATCTCAGCCTCACACCTGCTCCTTGTAATGGCCTGGCTGTGATCTGCTCCCTCCCCCACGTGCATGCGTTCCCCTTCTGCTCCTGTAGGAGCCATCAATTCTCTGACCCTGTTGCAGTCCCTCCCCTCAGTGCCTTGGCATGGAGCCTGTGGATGTACAGATTTCCCCTTGAACTGTAGCAGGGCCACTGGCTGTCTCTAGTGGCCAGGAATGCTAACCTGGCTTTCCTGTCCTTAATAACAGGACTTTAAAGGAAATCCTTCTGCCCAAAAGAATTTCTCAAGACGACTTTTTTCAAATGATATTTCCTCAGAAAGCTTGGTCACACAAGAATGTTGTATATATTTTTTCCTGACAGAAGGAATATGTGGTTTGTTATTATTTTTTTCCCCTGCTTGCATTCAGTAGTGGTGAAAATGATTGGATTGATAGTGTAGGCAATTAAAAACTTTTAAGATCCAGAGCAGCTGGATTTTTTTGCATTTTATATGCAGTTTTGCTATAAGTGTACCTTACAATGGATTCAAGCCAATGAAGTCCCAGTTCCGTGCTTTAGCCTCTGCAGAATGTTAGCATCCTTGTGACAGGTGGACTGATAATCTTGGCTGGGATGCTGTGAAGGGTATTTCCCTTTAATGTGAGGATGTGGAGTAGTGGAAAAGGTAAAGAAAACCCCAGCTTGACCTCAGGTAGCAAATTCTCTGTTGGTGTTTTTTCTTTCCTTAAGAGTATCGTAGTCCAATGTGCTCCTTCTGGCACCTTAAGTCTCTTCTCCTTAACAGGCTCTTCCTTCATCTGATAGACAAACTTCACACAGAGGTAGAAATCTGTGTCTCAACACATCCCTTGAGCCATCTGTCATCCTGTAGGTGTTTTTCTTTATACTAATCTGAAACGAGAATCTCAAAATCCAGCGAAGTGAGAGAGAAAAGAAAGGGAGGAGGAAGAGAGAAAAACGTTTTCTCTCACGAGGCAGGAATGTCAATGGGTTTGAATTATGGACCTGTGGTAATTAAAAAACACATAACTAGTTGTTTTTAAATGCAGTTGTTTTGCTTAATTGATTTTGCCACCAGGACCAAAGAGAATTAAATAAATAAATAAAGGACACCTTCCTCGTGAATTGCTGGAGGCAGCTGAGTCTCTGTTGGAATCTAATTGCTGCAAACACTCTGGTTTGTTGCAACCAATAGATTTCTGTGGAAGGGGCTGGGAGGGAAGGGGTAGGGTGGTGTGGGAGGGGGCTCATTCCCTGGCAGCTGCAGAAGGGAACAAGCTGCTCCGTGTATAGTATTTTTTTCTCCTTGTCAGCAAAAAGAATATTCATTTAACACTTCGCATGAAGACTTTGCTTAGAAGGTCTTTATTCATACTTAATTACTAGCTCACTGCAGCTCCCATCTTTAATTACCTTTTAAAAAGCAGGTTATAAAAATGCACTGATGTTCTTTTTTTTTTTTTTGCTTTTTTCCTGCATAAATTACAGGCTTTTCAACTGCTCCCCTGAAATCAGTCCAGTCCAGGGAAAGGGTGGGAAGAATTCCCTTTGACTCTTATGGATACCTTAGAGCTTGTGTGCACCTTGCCTTGCAGAGCAGGACAGAACCCCCTGATCAGCACTACACAAGTTAACTCTGTGTCCTGAGTTAAGCAACATTACCAAGTTGGTACTCCTTCTTAGCCTAACTGTTTGGAGGAGCCTGCCTAGTCTGCCAGGATGATATCACACTACTGTGCTAACAGTGACTGCTGCACCCCTCAGTAGCTGAGGATGCTGACCATAATTGCTCCAAATTGTTTTCAAGACAGCCTGGAGTGATCCCTCACATGTTACCTGGCCACTCCGTGTCCTAGGTGAAATGTGCTGCTGGTGCTCTGACACAGGTTTCCATTAAGAGATCATCTCTGAGACACTTTCTTTCTTGGTAGACTTCACTGGGAGATGAAGCAATGAAATGAGTAGGCTAGGGACACAGGAAGGATGACAGAACTAAGCCTGCATGGATTTGGTGCATACTGTCTCTCACCAGTGGTCAAGGCTTTACTTACAGGTAGTTTCTGACACCTCAAGCTGATGTCTCTTTTCCTTTTCCTGACAGATAAAAGAGCTCTTTGTGAATTTTGAGGACACGCCTTTGGGAGCAGCTTCGCTAGCCCAGGTCCACAAGGCAGTGCTGCAGGATGGGAGAACAGTGGCTGTGAAAATCCAGCACCCAAAGGTCCAAGCTCAGAGCTCCAAGGATATTTTCCTCATGGAGGTAAAGCTGCCTGGTGACTTTGACTTACTGAGCAGTTGTCATGCAAATGTGAGGAGTCCAAATTCAACCAAGGTGTGAGCAGGTATAATAACAATCAGTTTTATAATATGTGAACTTCCACAGACATAAATGCTATCATACAGGGATAATACAGAAAGTTGTTTGTAGACTGCTGTGAGAATGATTGTCTGAATAGAAAGACTGAACAGGGGAGTCAGAGTGAAGGAGGAGAGAAGAATGGACAGGTAAAACATGAATTACAACTGAGCAAGTCCATATGAGGGTTGAAAATCAGAGTAAAGCTGCAAGTTTCTCTAATGTCTGTGTGCCCATTAACTGGTAGATCATACTGGTCTCAATTTCCCTTGCAGTCTGGTCTGTATAACCAAAGAGTAATCATTTGCCAAAATCAGCATGTTTTTTTTTGGTTCAGGCTGCTGTGATTCAGTTCATTTTCTTGATCAGCTCCTTAACGCTGACCTGATTCATGCTGGAAACGAAAACACTGAAATGGAGAGTGCCCTGTAACAGGAGCAGACACAAAAGAGGGGTTTAGCTAGGAAAAAGTTCCTCTCCTGAATGGTAGGCTCCACTCATGCTTCCTGTGAAGGGCTCTAGCTTCTCTCCATCTCCTAAACTCTAGTCCATTTAAGAGAGAAACTGGAGAAAATGCAAGCACAGTGCCACAGCTTGTAATGTTCAAAGATGACAGTGGTGTGGTACAGAAATGGAAATGGAGCTTAGATGGAGGAGAGGTGAAGGATTAGATCTGTAAGTGGTAATATTAATGCTTTTAACTCTCCAATAAGCACGTACCTGTATGTATAGCAGAAATACACAGTAATACATCTTTTGGTAGACATCGTATCCTTGGGACTGAAGAGGGGAAATTGATGCTCAGGAAGTCTGATAAGAGTTTTGAGGATACTGCTGTTGCAGTGACATGCAGTTCTCCATCACAACAGATCAGGAATCAGAGATCCAGTGCACTCTCAGGGGAGTGTGTAACTAAAACTTTTTAGACAAATTATACACTGTGCTCTGAGCAATCTTGGGTAGTCTGCAAAGCAATACAGCTGGTTCCAGTTAGAGCACATTAAATTGTAGCTGATCATTTATTTTGAATTAGTGGTAGCATACATTTTGGAGTTCAATAAATACGTTCTATTAAAATGGATTATGTTTGATTCAGTACTTGTTTGAGAACAGAGAATGGTTTGAGCTGGCTTTGGTGCCTGTTGTAGTTTTGGATTTGATTCAGATTTCCTGCAGGACTGACTGCAGTGGTCTGTCCCCTGACTTCACTTTTGTGAGTTGTAATACGTGCACAGCATTTCTCAGCAGGTGTGTGGCATCCCTCATTCCTGCTCAGGACAGGAGACCACTAACTGAGCAGTCAAGAGTGAACAAGATAAAGAAAGACTGTGACATCAGTGCAATAAGAGGATTGTGTATGAATGAGCCAAGACCCAAATTAACCTTGAGACATTTTTACTGTTAACAGAAGATGCAAAAAAAAAAAAAAAAAAACCCCTCACCTTATAAGAGACATTCAAACAAATAATTTAATTATTTGACTTTTTTAGACTAATCCTCCTTGGAAATGTAAAACGAAATCAGTGTACATCCTTTTGTCAGTTTGATATTGTCTTCTCTAGTTTGTCATACTGGAGGTTTGTTTTGTACACACCTTTTTGGGAAAAAAATCTTGCAACATGATGCATTCAGTCTTTATTTAAAGGTCCTCCAGTGGAGTGTTGGTTTACATGCATCATTGTATCCTTGTGTGAAACTGTGTTTGACAAGGCTGTGCTTAAAGCTAGATTATGTTCAGGTAGGTTCTGGTCCTTTAAGAGTCAGCCAGCCACTGCAGTTAATAGGAGGTTAATTTAATCGTTGTTGGAGATGGTCTTCTTTAGAAACTGATGGGAAGGAATCTGAATATAGATGGAAAATTCCTGAATTCACTTGTGGTTTCATAACATCATTTCTGACTCTTTAAAAATCAGGACACCATCTGATAAATCCAGAGAGAGATCCCTCTGCTCTTATATCAATACTTATTTCAGGACAATATATTAGACAGATGACAGAAAAGTGACAAGCCAAATATTTTTAAAGTGTGTCACTGCTGATGGTCAACTTGGCAAATTGATTCTAAAGAGCATTCAGAGAAAGCAGAAACAATGTCTGAATTTTCTCATATCAAACACCAGTAGCTCTGATAAAGTTTACGTACACGTTCATGAAGATCACTGGTTACATTTCATTTAGATGACATCAATTTGAAAGGATTTATGCATTTAGATATAACAGTAGAAAAATCATTCAGTAGCGTCTGGAACCTGGTGATTGCATTTTGAAGGGACATTGGTTTGTAACTGACATTTAGAGATAAGAGAAGTAGAGACAGAGGTAGAGAATAAATGTTTTCACACAGCTGAACAGTGGCAGTGATGGCTCACAAATTTATTTTTTGCCATACATTTCAATGATAACAGCTTTCTGTGCGTGTTTTAATGTTTCTCCTGCAGTACAGGAATCCCCACCTCATTGCTGGAGATCTAGGAAAGGAAACTGTCCAGGAACAGCATGTTTGTTTTTGTTTTCAGATGGGCATACAGAACAAGTAAGATAAAGTTAGTAAAGGGGATTGTGCTTTAAGTCTTTTCCTTGTTTTGTAACTCAGTAGTTACAAAAACATAGTTTTTGGTTGTTTTTTTTTTTTCCCTTAATGTGTGGTCCTAATTGTCAGCTTTTGTGGATTTGTGTCACTGGCTGAAAAACTGGCCCTTCATCTGTATAGAAAGCACTCTTGGCTGCTGTGCAGCTTGGATTGTGCCATCCAGTCACATAATCTTGGTTTACTTCAGGAAGGACTGCCTTTCACTGGCTCTTTTAGTAAATATTGCTCTAAACAAATGTTTTTGTTATCATTTCAACTGGTCTTTTCAAAGCCATGTGCAGCAGCCTAATTCCTTTATGAAGAAGAGGATGCTAGGTGATGGATATATGATGCTCAGAAAACACTACCTCAGTGTCACTGGCACTGACACCGAGAAGTAACTCGCTCCCCACCAAAAGTGTTGTTTAAGGACATGTTGCCTACTCCCTGTATCTGAATTTCATTGTCTTCTCTCAATTGCCTGATGGATTTTCTGTTTGAGCAAAATTTCTGCTTGGTAGTGAAGAAGTAACATAGAGGTGAGAAATCTTAATTTTAAATCTTCCTCTTCTGCGTTATCTGAGAGCTATTCCAATGAAGCCAATGACTTGTAGAATTAAAAGAGTTAGAGACTCAACAGAATGCAATTGCTGGGCTATTCTCTTGGAAAGATCCAGTCTTGTCCTCTCTTCTCTGGGGCTTTGCTCACTCAGTTCTAGGCAGCTGGCAGATGGACTCCAGCTGCCACTCTTTTGTGTCTGTTCTATTATTTCACTCCTGGATGTGCCTGTGTGGAAGGGCAAGCCAAAATTTGTGTTGCAGAATGAAGGCATGAAGCCATATATTATACTGCGATACTGAAGAAACCCTACAAGTACGTAGGGTGGATTTTTTTTTTTAATGTTTGTATCTGTAAGTTATATGCAATAATTCTGTCTAAACAGCATCTGCTTTGTGTAGCTGCCAGTGCAGCACTGTGGTAGCTGTGTGGCTTTGGAGCTGGAGTGTGGCTGACTGTCTGTTTCACTGTTCTCAGGTTCTCCTCTTGGTTGTGAAGCAGATCTTTCCAGATTTTGAGTTCATGTGGCTGGTGGAAGAAGCAAAGAAGAATCTGCCTTTGGAGTTGGATTTCCTCAATGAGGGCAGAAATGCTGAAAAGGTTGCACAGATGCTCAAGAACTTTGACTTCCTGAAGGTAAGGGAATACATATCACCATGTATGTGTGTGCATTAGTAGTCTCACTTCATACCTCTCATGCAACTCATTCATCACCTGGAAGAACTGAATGCAGGGATAGTGGTGTTCAGTCCTTTTGTGCTCTTCCTCGATTGCTCTGCTTATACGGACAACAAAACTAGGATGAGGCTGGGGATGTCAAGAAGGCTTGGGTGTACTGTGTGTATAGTTCAGGACAAAACATGTTTGTGTGCATCTTTCCTCCTTTAAATAGTATATTCTTTCTCTGGAAGTAGGCATGCATTTTGCATACACATCTGTGACTAATACATTCGTGTTACCTTCATACATGAACACAGCTGTATTTCTCCTCATTGATGCACATACACCACCTCTCCTGTCACACACTGACAGAGGTCACTGATTTCAGGTGGATGAGGCATGCTCTCTTACCCCTCTCTGCAGACATATGTTCATATCTTCATACTTGCGCATGAACATCTTTTGCTGATGTATATGAGGCACAGGCTTCCACTGTGTGCATTCTGGAAATACACATGTATGCTCAAGCATATGTAGTCCTGTGGCCACAGTCACTGACAAAACTGCATTTGCATGTACCCAGTGACAGCAAAAAATACCTGTTCCTTTTGACCCTCCTTCACACAGACATTATCACAAGGCTTTAATCTCCTTTTTAACTATAAGTCCGAAGATGGAAGTGATAGATGTCTGAAGTGAATTGAGTTTTTGTTAGGCCTTGCAGGCCTATGCCTCTGTTTCTTCCTTGCTTCCTCCATGCAAAGGCTATAATTCCTTGTCACCAGGTTTGCGGCAGACCTTTTGAAGCTTGGTGGCAGCAAGTGGCCTTTCTGTAAACACAGATAGCTAAAAGCCATGAGGTCTACAGAAGGCCAAAGATTTTGCTGGGTGGGCACTTATCAGAAGTGATGCACCTTGGTGAGCTGTATCCGTTGCAGCTGTAACTAGGAGACTGTGAAGTAAATCCCCATGGAGACGGCCAATCACTTTCTTGCTGGGTTAAGGAGCTATCATGATATCAATATGTGTAGCAATAACAAATGACTTGAGATGGCTAAATAATGGATCCTGCTGTCTGACCTGCCAATTCAGAGACGTGTTCATCACCCAAAGGCAACAGAAGAATTGGGCTCTTGTATCATTAATTTTCCTAAACACGCAAGAAAGCTGAGAAGTGGATTTTGTGCTGTGAATCTGGTTGAGCTTTTAAAGCCAGAGATAAATTGTTTCCATGCACTGGCATTGCACCCAAGCATCTGTGAGTAATTAAAAAAAAATCACTGAAAATTCATCTGTGAGCGAGAGAGGTATTTCCAAGAACATAGATGGTTCTTTATAAGCCCTTTGACTTGCCCCTGTAAATCTGGAGACAAGAATGAGTGTCATCTGAAACGATGTAAGGCAGTGAGGATCTATGAGTCTAGGAGGCAGACCACAGCAGCTAGAGGGTCTGGGGGACTTGTAGTTTTGGAGTTCATTTGCTTTCTCGTGAATATAACTCTGCAAAGAGTGGACATCCAGATAACCTCCAGAGCTTGCTGTATTGGGCTTATGTGGCAGGATTTTGCTGTGGGGAGAGCTATGGTGGTGGCTTTTGTGAGCAGAGCCCAGCAGCTGCCCCATGTCAGATAAAAGCCAGCTCCAAAAGGGACCCACCAAAATATCCAAAATATGAATATTTTAACTGTATCCTGGGCTGTGTTGATAGAAACATGGGCAGCAGGTCGAGGGAGGTGATCCAGTCTCTACTCTGCACTGGTGAGACCTCACCTGGAGTACTGCATCCAGATGTAGACTCCTCAGTACAGGGGAGATAGGGACCTGCTGGAGCATGTTCACAGTAGAGCCACAAAAAATGATTCAGGGGATGGAACACCTTCTCTACGAGAACAGGCTGAAAGAGCTGGGACTGTTCCACGTGGGGAAGAGAAGGCTCTGGGGAGACCTGAGAGCAGCCTTTCAGTATCTAAAGGGAGGCTGTAAGAATTAAGGAGACAGACTCTTCAGCAGGGTTTGTTGTGAGAGGATAAGTAGAAATGATTTCAAACTAGAAGTGGGGGTATAAAGAAAAGGTGTTTTTATGCTAAGGGTAGTGAAGCACTTGAACAGGTTGCCCACAGAGGTGGTGGATGCCCCATCCCTGGAGACATTCAGTGTCAGGCTAGACATGGCTCATCTAGCTGTAGGTGTCCCTGTTTGTTGCAGAGGAGTTGGACCAGGTGACCTTTAAAGGTCCCTTCCAGCTCAAACGATTCTACAATTCTATGAACTGGGGCACAGTAATGGGAATAGGTGGAACACTCTTATTTCCTTGGTAGAATGTACTCCTTCAATTTCTCCTGTGTGCAAAGGTAAATATAGACAGCCTGAGACACCGGAAGTGCAATGATGTGAAGAATATCCAAGGGGAACTTCAGTAATGTCATTCTTTTGACAGTGGGAGCTACAGGACAGAAATGATTTGTCATAAGGGCTGGAAATGATGGAGCCTGCCTGAGTTAAGACTTCTGTTACGCTGTGTCACTGCTTCCCTGTGTGACACAGGGCCTCTTACATAGACCTTACTCAGCTTGATTTGCTGCAGATTGAATGAAAAAGTGCTTTGACATTTTACACTCATTACTGTGTCACACTGGCAATAAGATTGTTAAGGGTATCCCAGGGTTTATGTGACAAGCCCTTTATTTGTGGCACTTGATTTTTCTCCCAGTTTGATTGCAGATGGCCTAAGTATACGGGGTTTGTCGGCTCAAATGCGTTTGTGTTCCAAGGAGCACTGCTGAGATGCAATTTGTGACGATGGCTTATCATTTCTAGAACTGCATAAGTGGTTCCTGTTTGTAGCAAAGGAGATCTGGTTCCTGTCTAAAGGAACCAAGTGAATGATTCAGAAACTTGCAATTGGTATTGAGCAAGCCAGTTATAGGAGCTGTGAAGCAGATCAGGAAGAGTTATCGTACAGCAGTGGGAGTGGGAAGAAGTCAAAATCTCGTAGAGCCGTGCCTGAAATGTTCCACAAGCACAGATCATGCAACTGTTGTATTGTTGTGTTCTTGCACACATTGCAGCTGTTCTGGGGAAGAGACCTGCAGTGCTAAAATTACACCTCTTGCTTCTCCAGTCCTTTTCTGAGCTGTGTGTGATATGTTCTCCTTCTCTTCCCCAGTCTGTTGTTTGACCAATGCCATCTATTCCCTTTTCAGGTCCCCAGAATCTATTGGGAGCTCTCAACAAGGCGAGTTCTTCTCATGGAATTCATGGAAGGGGGACAGGTGAACGACAAGGCATACATGGAGAGGAATGGCATTGATGTCAATGAGGTATTTTTTTTTTATCAACCTCTGAACTGGGCATGGTGGGCAATGTCAGACACCTGACAGGACAGGAAAAGCAGAAATGGGAGGCTGATAGGCCTGTTAGGCTGATAGAAAAGGAAGGATGGAAAAGGGAACACATACAGGTATGAAGAGAGTAATCAATGTGAAAGATCTCAGTTCTTCTGCTTTTGGGCGTGTATATAATCCCTTTTGGGAATACTCTTCTGTAGGGTTGCACAGCTAGAGAGGACTTCAGAGTGTTAACCATGCTTTTATATTGCATACACCAATGTTTTGTTCCAGCGTGACAGTTCCTGTTATCCTAATAGAACAGCTTCAGCTTCTGGTCTTTTTGTCTCTTCTCTTCCTCTCTCTTTCTTTTGCATTAACTTCTCTTGGGCAAATGCATGGGATGTAGCTTTTGTAACCCATTAGGAGGCCTTGTAAGATCATAGTTACTGGAGTGGCTTGACCCACAGTGTTATGCATAATATTCTGCTGTGGGTTGTTCAGTTTTGGTTTCCAACGTTTTCCTGTTTCTTTTGGATGTAACTTGATGCCATTTTCTTCTTTGCTTCTTGGTCCTGTACTGTTGTGTAATTTTCTTGCCCCTCATTAAGCAGCTGCCAGATTTCATTTCAGGGGAAGCCACATTTCCCTGATGGATAAGATAATTTGTGTGGCACGAAGTTGGAAGATTTGGGTTCTCTGTGGCTAAGAGATTCTTGAGGAACCAAGGCATTACTTACAAGAAAACTAATATGCCTGAGGAAATGGTTTTGGGCCATTCAACAGTATGGCAAGCCACTCCACTCAGTCAGTGAATGCTGACTGAGTCAGTGCTTTTTTCTTTCTCATTGTGCCCTGTTCATGAACCTCAAAACCACACTTGATTGATTGGCTATCAAAAGGCTAACTCAACCAGTTGTACTTAATCTGTCTGTCCACTTAATTCTCAAATCTGAATGCTTCCTCTCTACTCTTCTTTCTCTCTGCTTCCTTTCTATGGCAAAGTCTTTGTGACGTTGTTTAAGATATACCAGAAATGTTTCAGGGGAAGGGAAAAGTGAGTTTGGTATGCCTCACAAAGAGGGGATGTCAGGTGCATCTTCTCAGCTGCTTCCCTCAATCACCATGACATCTGAAAAATTACTGTTGGAGGACTGAGCAACCTGCCCTTTTCTCTGCATAGAGCACTTCTTTCTCTGCTCTTGAACCCAGCAGAAGCCAATAAAATATTTTCTAGTCACTTTTGGCAAGAGACAGGCACCTTTTCTTGTTTCTCCACTGAAACAGAGGAAAGAAAATTCAAAGGTTAAAGCAGATTTTGAGTCTCTCTTTCCATTCTAATTATGATGAACAAGTCAAGGTCAATGGACAGTAGTGAATGACTTTCTCTTCTCTGAAAGATGTCTGATCAATTTTCATTAAAGAGGCTTCTTGAATGACTTACCTGTATAGAGTGCAGTCTGCCTTCTTTCACATCTCCATCAGGAAGCATTTGGAACATTTTGGTCATTACTTTTTCTCCTCTCTCTCGTCAGGGAGTCAGAGAAATGACTGTCAGCTGATCAGAGGTAGACGCAATTCACTGTGTCTATTTTGTGCTGATGATCTTCCTTTGTATTTACTGAGGTAGGTTCCTCTATGATGCATCTGGTCTGCAGAGCATCATTGTGTGACTCAGAAGAACATGATAGCTGGTGGACTTTTCTGTCATGTGAGATTTAAAAAGCCTGGTTCGACTGCAGAACAACCAGTCAGCTCCATTCTCCCAGACAAAACAACTGGTCAAAAGTGAGTTGTTTCTTTGAGCAAATATATCTTACATAAGTCCTTTTCTTCTGCTGTATGGGCAAAGGTCAAATCTAGCCCACAGCACTCAGATGTAAAACAAAATATTTCTCAATATCCAGCTTTGAAATAGTCAGGCTCATTTTGATGTCTTAACAGGAGGGCTCTTGAACAGTGTTTACATTCACATTTTGAACAGAGCTTCCTCAAGGTTCTTGGACAACAGATCCATTCTGAGATTGAGTTAACCAGCCCAGCCGATCTCCATGGGACTTTGGTTGCTTGAATCTTCTCAAACTGCTGGAGGTAGCAATGTTGTCTGGAGAAGCCCAGGGAAGTGCATTCTTGACAGTCTTCCAGGGCTTTCTCCAGCCAGTCAGTGTGGAAAACTCAATGGCTTCAGCTTTTCAATGGGATATTTTGCTGAGAGTATATGTCAAAATCAAGTACGGAAGAAGCTAATTTCATTTTTTCTAACTTTCAGGGGCCTTTGCTTTTAATAGAAGAGATTTTGAGTGAAAATTGAGCTCCTATTTTTGCTTATCCACCTCTTTGGGAAGGTGTTTTGTGATATCTTGGCAGAATAGGTTCCATGCGGCAATGAAACAACATATTTTACTGGTCTGTGAAAATGTAACGATAAATAAGTTGTCAACAAATTCTTACTATGGCTGAGTATAAGCTACAAAGGTTTCTGGTGGTCTGTCAGGTGTGTGATTTTACTCAGCTCAGTGGTGGAATCACACATTGCTGCTCACTGTTGTAGTACCTGTGCTGAGCTGTTCTTCCTTTCTCTCCCTGCTCCCCTTCCCCCCCTCCAAATTAATGATTATCTTTTGCTGATTGCCAATAAAGTACAAGTACAGTACAAAGGAGAGGGTACCAGCCCTGTCAGAAGCATATGATGAAGAATAAGGTCTGTTACTATAGCCACAATAAGATGAGGTAGGAACCGTGTGAGGTGCAGCAGATGGAGGACAGTTAGAACCAAAGTCCATTATTGGCTGCTGCTGTTGATGCTAAAGGTGAGGAACTGCATGGCATAGTGAAAAAAGGGAACAGACACTGAAAGAAAAACGAGGAGGGAGTGGCAACAAAAGTTTCAGAGCTATGATGTGAATTATACACCAGTTTTTGTTTTCAAGAGATGCATTAGTTCCCTATGTATCACTTCAATCTATTTATCAACCCTTCTATCATCTTACTCCATCTTGTTTTACGGAGCAGAGAAAGAGGAGTCTTCAATAAGCAGGATTTCTCTTTTGTGACAGCGTAGCCTTGAAATCAAGCTGAGCTTCTCTTCTCTAAATGGAAAAGATCCCTGAGGTGAAAGCTCCCTTCAAACCAGGTTACTGACATTTACTTAATACCATCTGTAGCAGGATTATCATTAAAGCTGCCCAAGAGCACATTAATCTCTCTGGATCCGTCCAAGCGCTGGACTGTAATGGCATTTAATCAGAGAAGGCTTTGATTTCTAAAGACAAGTGCAAACACTGAAATATCTGCCTGTGTAGCAGTTACTTATTCATGTGCAAGTGTAGCAGAGGATGAGAATGCTGCTAGGATATTGACAGTGGGAGAGAAAGCTGGAGAGAGGAGTTGTGAAGAAATAAGTTCATATGAATTTTGAGAGAAGACCAGGCCATGGAAAGGTTGAAAAAGTCACCACCTGGAAACTGAGTCATTCTTTTCTCAATACACAAGTATTTACATTCTTGCTCAGGAGGATACGTTTGGAGTATGTGAGTAGAGCAGAGAAGGGAGGAAAGATGGTCTGTGGAGCTCCCAGCACGTTTGGATACAAGAGGGAAGAAGAAGAGCATGAACTTCTAAAGAAGACCCAAGTGACACAGATGCCTCTTCTGCACCCATTCTGATTTTTTTCCTGATCAATTTAGACAGATTTTGTCCATATAAAAATCTTGATGTCACGTTTGATCTCTTGCATAGGTCTGCCCCACCCATTCTTGTAGGTAATTTGCCTGTTTCAGCAATTTGCTGGATCAGCAGGTAGTAGGAGCTGTGAAGCTTGCACATGTGCACATGCTGTATTGCTTCCAACTAACCAGGCTGTTCAGGTAGTCAAGTGGAGAGAATTGCAGAATCGCAATTGGTTTGGAAGGGACCTCAAGAGATCATCGAGTACAAAGCCCCTGCCAAGCCAGGTACCCTACAACAGATCATACAGGTAGGCTTTCTGAAGGGCTTTGAATATCTCCCTAGAAGGAGACTCTACAACCTCTCTGGGAAATCTGTTCCAGTGCTCTGTCACCCATATAGTTAAAAAAAAAAAAAACTTCCTAATGTTTGTATGGAACTTCATATGTTGAAGTTTTAGGCCATTACTCCTTGTCCTATTGTTACGCACCACCGAGAAGAGCCTGGCCTCATCCATTTGCCTCCTGCCTCCCTTTAGATACTTGTAAATATTTATCAGATCCCCTCTCAGTCTTTTCCCCAGGCTGAACAGACGAAGCTTGCTCAGCCTTTTCTCGCCTGGTAGATGCTCCAGGCCTTTTATCATTTTTGTGGCC
This sequence comes from Oreortyx pictus, assembly GCA_036925125.1. Lineage (NCBI taxonomy): Eukaryota > Metazoa > Chordata > Aves > Galliformes > Odontophoridae > Oreortyx > Oreortyx pictus. The sequence continues at coordinate 39,144,233 of JAUPFR010000006.1, forward strand.
CTCCGTAGGATTCATACTAGGTGATCCCTGTCTGTTTTGAACTAGGGAGCCCAGAGTCAGACACAGTATTCTAAACATCTAAATGTCACCAGGGCTGAGTAAAAAGGCAAGGATCACTTCTATTGACCTGCTGACCATGCTCTTTTTAGTGCACCCCAGGATACTGTTGGCCTTCTCGGCCACAAGGGCACACTGCTGGCTCGTGGCCAACCTGTTGTCCGTCTGGACCCTCAGGTCCCTCTCTGCAGAGCTTCATTCCAGCAGGTCATCCCCTAACTTGTTCTCATGCGTATGGCTATTCCTTCCCAAATGTAAGACTGAAGACAATTGCTCTCGTGCAAGACTCATCAATTGGTCTGGTTCAGCCTCTCTGCCCAACTCTGCAGCCTGTCCAGGTCTCGCTGAATGGCAGCACAGCCTTCTGGTGTGTCAGCCACTCCTCCCAGCTTTGTATAATCAGCAAACTTGCTGGGCATGGACTACATCCCCTCATCAAGGTCAATGAAGATGTTGAACAAGACCAGACCCAGCACCAGCCCCTGGGGAACATCACAAGATATAGGCCTTCAGCCAGATTCTGCACTGCTGCTGGTCACCCCCTGAAGTGTGCCAGTCAGCCAGTTCTCAGTCTGCCTCACCATCCACTCATCTATCCCACATTTCCTAAGTTTCATAAAAAGAATGTTGTGGGAAATGATGTCAGTCACTTTGCTGAAGTCGAGGCACTCAACATCCACAACCTCTGTCTACCCATGCCTGTGATGACATCATAGAGGGCAAACAGGTTTGTCAGGCATGATTTCCTCTTGGTAAATCCATGCTGAGTACTCTAGATAACTACCTTCTCTTCTGATTGCTTGTAGAGGGTATTCACTGTGATTGCCTTGGCTTACATTTGAGTCAGGGAAAGGAAATTGTGTCGTGTGCTTCAGCTTGCTACGAGCTTGTTCATGGGCTGTGGATGATTCAGAAGTCAGTATTTTGTCCAGCTGAGAAGTGAAAGCAAACAGCTAAGGTACTTAAGATGAGCTGCTGTGTGCAATTATTGCCATCTGTCACCCCATCCTATGTGGCTTTCTGCTTCCTTCTGTTACTAAATGGAATCCTTACTGCAACAGTATCTTTTAGTCTGATTAAGAGTCCAGCTACCTTCTGATAGTTGACAGCTTTGCAACTTAAAATATGGTTTTAGTGTGAAATTTACCCTTCTGCCAAGAGGCAGGAGCTGCTGTCTTGAAGCTGCCAAAATTTGAGTGGGATTCCCTAGGCTGGAATCCCTTTGTCAGTGCAAGTGTGGAAAACTCTCATGTCTCAAGTATTTGTGCTTATGAAACTCAAGTGTTAGATGAAATGGAGCATGGAGTTCCTGGGGAAAATGGTTATTCTTGCTCTTTGCACCTGCTGATTTAATCCAGGGAGATGTAAAAGGCACCACGTAAAGAGTTAAGTTGCACACAAACCCTTCTCTCATTGAAAGTCATTCTCAATCTTCAGTGTAAATCAAGTGTGTATGGCTCAAGAGTCTCAGCAAGATGCTTTATATTAAATCCAAGGAAATACAACTACACTCGAAGCCAATGTGGTGAACCCCAGCCATTTCAGGTTGGGCAAACATGCAAGTAACAATTAGATAAACAGCAACTGATTTTTATTTTTTATTTTTTTTATTTATTTTTTTGTTTTTTGTTGCAACTTACTAAATTAGTCCCTCAGTTTCCTGGCCAGGTATGTCAGAATAATTCTCTCCACTTATGTGCCATGGAAGATGGATCATTCAGATGGAAAATAATTTTCTCAGTTCTCAAGAGAGAGTTTGGGGCATACTGGATATACACCCCAGAAATCTTAAAAGCTACTCCTGTGTCTTAATGACAACTTATGTGTCTGAGCATCACTTTGCTGTGATGCTAGATCAGTGCTTAGTGATAGTACTGCATTACAGAGCACTGTGTTTAGATTCTCACAACTGCATCATAGGGGACAAAGTATAAATAGGATTTCTTGTGTGCAACCATCCTAATCTTCTATGGAAAGGAACCATTTCAGAACAGAGACGTAGAGAGTGCTCCAAACTCTAGCTATTCTCCATCCACACCCTTTGCTAATTTGACACCAGTTTAATTGGGCAGGATTGTCCTAGCAGGATTAAGCAAACCTGTAGATGACGGCCATAATAACAACAGCAAAAGAAAACAAAAACCCAATACACACTTCAATCCAATTAACCTTCGATTAAGGTTCCAAAATCAATTCTATTCTTTTGGCCTGAGGAGGTAATATTGAGCCCTGAGAAATGAGCTGCACAACGACCTTTACTTTTAATGAGATCAATAGAAGTTAGTGTCGCCATCTCTTAAAATAATTGGCAAATATTACAGCCAAATTAAGGCCAGAGACTACTATCTGCTTCTGATCTGAAGAGACAGTCACAAATGGAGGTGGAACAGGAAAGGATAATGCCCTGTGAGGCAGTGTAATATGGGTCTTATCAGGGCAAGCAGTAAGATCTGCTCTACAATGACCACATCACAAGATTTTTTTTCTTTGCCCTTCATCTTCATGTCAGTTGGAGCCATGGAGCCAGGACCTCTGCTGCTTGGTCAGGAGGCCAGGAAAGTATTCTCCTGGGTGACACTAGCCAGTTAGTTACATTGCAGCTACCAAGGAGCACAATATACATGCCACCTTGTTACTAGGGGAGTAGACACAGGCTCAAACCTGCACTTGCTCATTTTTTTTCTTGATGATTAGGTGTGTTGTCCTGGTATTTGTAAGGGTATTTATTTGTGATGTGCTTTCCAGTGTTGTTTTTGTTCTGTCAGCTGGGTGTGCTGTTTTGTTAAGAGGTAGATTACTTACAGGGGCTGGTACGTGTCTGAAGTTTTGCTGCTGTGGAGCACTGTGCAAGGGGATATGAGTTCACCTGGTAGTTGGGACTTGTGAGGATAACATGTTGTCTGTACTTTCCAAATTGTAACCTGTAGTCCAGCAGTGCTGGGTAACACTGATGGCAGCAAAACTTCAAAGCTATGTGTAAGTACAAGAAGTATATCACCGCTGCTGTCTGTCCTCTGAGGTCCTCTGAGTTAGGTGACAGAATTGCAGTAGGTGTACTTGGTAAAATACTTGGTGTGCTTACATATGAGTCAGATAACTAGAGGAGGTGGGGAAGCCACAAAGTAGGTAAGAAATGGAGAGAGGCAATTGTGGAAAAATATCACTATAGCGGAGCTTTGCAAGGTTTGCCCTTCATGCTGATTTTATTAGTAATTTCAGTAATGACCTTGACACAAGCAGAACTTTCTGAAGGAGGTTGTGGATGGCACCAATTTGGGAGGTTCTGTCACTACAGAAAAGGATTAAAGTAGCAATAGGACTTGGTGGCCTTGAGAACTGGAGTGATAGAAAGGGATAAAAATGAGAAATACCAAGTGCAAAGCCATACTTTTAAAAGTAATGAGAAGAGTTTCTTAAAAATACTGGGAGTTTATCAGAAGAAAGTGACATATTAGAATTAAATTTGGGATGTTACTCAGTGCATGTTTCAGTACTGTGTGACTGTTAAAGGTAGATTGACTCCTACAACATGCTGGATAAAGGGACATTCTGTAGAAATGGGGCTGTATTCATGCTTTACTTAGGCTGTTAATTACTGTTTTGATAAACACATTGCAGGGGGAGAGGACAAGCTACACTCAAGGGATTTGTTAGAAAAGAAGACAACGGACATAAACTGGACATGACTGAAATTAGTCTCATTCTTATTCTGTATTGGCTTGTAACTCAAGCAGGACAGTTTGTAGCACTTGGCATCCTTACCATATTGTGCCCACAAAATGAACATACCATGCTTAGTTTATGGAAGAAATTAAGTCCAGTTGGTGTACATGTATCTGTCACTGTCATTTTTGATGAAGGTTCTCTTTTTTTTGTCGTCTGCATAGATTGCTCTGAAAGTAATATCTCCTATTTATTTCTATGGGAACCACAACATATACAAAGAACACAATCACACTATTTCGTAGAACAAATTCTCAGCTGCAAATCAGTTTTTTCAGCTAGTCACCTCCATGAGATATGCATTTTTGCCAGCAATGAAGAAGAGCGTGCATGCTGTGCTTGTAAAACTCTGTACTACCTACCACCTCACTGAGCTTACATCCATTATTTGGGCTCCATAAACATTCAGTAAGTGTGAATGAATGGCAGTGGGTGGAATTTTTTTTGCATAGAGGAATTCAGCTTCACACCTTTGCTTCATAACCGCTTCCACATCAGACACCCTTCTGTCAGTCTGCCCCTCTGCTGCCATCTGTTTCCCAGCAACAGCATGTAGCGGAGTATTGGTGGGAAGGTTCAACCTGTACTGCCATACCATCACCGTCTGCCTCTGACGTCATAAAGCAGCATAACAAAAGGAGAGACATTACTTTCAGTTTACTTACTCCTCAGCCATATTTTCTTTTTCCAAGAAGAAAGCAATGGATCGGAAATGTGCAGCTTGCCTGACACAGTGTAATGGTCACGTCGCATAATGTGGGGATGGGAGGTTGCGTTTTGTGGTGGCTGGTGAAGACACAGGTTGGTGCCTATAGTCATCATGTTCTGCTGCAGCAGAGGTGGACATATTGAACTACTTTTAAGCAGTAACGTAACCTTCTGTCAGTAGGCAAGGACATGCTTTTGGACAGAGTCAGAGTCTGGTGTCATCTTGATGTATCAAGCTCAGCTCTGCTTGCTGACAAGCATAGTTATTTTTCTTACATGCTATGCCTAAGTTGTCCCATTCTTAATTACACCCTTTTCTACCTAGTTGTTTTTCTGGTAGCACATTTAGCACTACAAGTGCCTCTGTTTCCTTGATATTCAAACCTTTTAAAATTGGTTGAGTGCTTCTCTTCTGCAATTCCTTAGCCAGCTTCAGAGTCTTCAGCTATTTAATCTGTTTCCTAAATAAATTCCTCCTGCATGCTGCTCATTTATTTGCTTTCTGTAAACTCACTCCTCGTTGTCTGAATCTCCCTTAATGAGGTGTCTTGAAGTGAATGCAGGATTCCAAGGGTGTTTGGTTTTTTGTTTTGTTTTGGTTTTTTATGTGTGAAAGAGCAAAGCTGGGAGACCCTGGTAATCATAAGGACCTCATGCTGAATGACAATCAGGGAGAGGAATGATGACCTCTCCTGTCATAACAAAATGTCTGTGTGTGTTTACTTTGGTTTTGCTACTGTAAATCATTGCAACCTTTTGTCTAATTTGCTCTGCACCTTCACCTCAAGGTCTTACACATCTTAAATGTGTGCTGAATTCCTCTCTGCACCAGAATAGATGTTCTCGTGTGTTTGTTTTCTCATTTCACCTAACTGCATTCTTCCAAAGTGAATTCTTTTGTAAGTTGTTTATCTAGTGGTAGTTTCAGTGATTGCACTGAAGGCCAATAGTGATGGAGTGCTGTACAGGAGAAAGCAAAACAGGGGTCACCATGTATGGGAAATTTGGTAGCTTAGGTAGTAGATTATTCCAATTGTTTTTCTACACGTGTTTTAAGTATCTTATTCCTTTGTATATTCAAAAATGACACCTTGTCCTGGTCTCATTTCACTTCTTTGGGGATGTAGAAATAGAAAGCTGGGAAACCAAGAAAAGCAGAATTCAGTTTTTGTTTTGCTTTTTTTTTTTCTTTCTTCCACTCAGGATGGTTAGTGAAAATATTTTTATATCTGCATTTCAGTCCTTCAGCAAGTGTGCATAAGATAAATATGTACAGAAAATGAAGCTATTTAAGTGAAGTCTTACAGAACTGGTCACATTGGAACCTGTGTGTCAGAGGTCCTATAGATAGCATATGAATTTTTGAAAACCTAAGGGGCTATATTGCAATTAATGTATGTAAATGTGTGTTGCATTTATTTCTTAACTTTTTCCTCCATAAATATGAATTTCTTTTGCCTGACTTATAGTGATAGATCACTATTCACATTTTGTACTCTAAACTCTAGAAATACGGGCTTCCTTTTTGTTTAGAATTCAAAAGTATTGATGTTCTCTGTCTTAAATTAATTTCTCAGTTTTACAGTTATGTCAGCAAACAAAAATGCACTGCAATACATTAATGGGCAGCTCCATCTCTTACTCTACTTGTCTTTTGTTTTTTTTACAAAATTAAAAACTATTTTATATGCCTATGTTATAAATCCCTATAACATCTCATGTATTTTTACTAAATTCTATGAGATGTTTTCCTCTCAGTTAAAGTCATTGAGTTTATTTTCAGTGAATTGATTATTGTAAATATTCAAGGCTGTTCTACCGGGAAGATATAAATGTGAATACGTCAGAGAAGGGGATAGGGAGGAGAAGTTTTGTCTTGTACCTATTACCCAGTCTGTGGGTATGAGTAGGGCTGTGACCCCTCTAAGGTGACCCATGCTAAAGGTCACCTTAAGGTGGGGTCCCCAAGCTTCTGTTGTGTTATGGGCTGCAAAAGGCTATGACCACAGATATGTGACCTGTCTGATGATGGTGACTTAAGAGGGGACATCTTTCCTGCACCTTTAAGCAGTCCCAAAGTCCCAAGTCCACTTTTCCTGGTGTGCAGGTCCCTGGGAGACTGTGTGAATGAATGACTGGCTCAAGGCTGGCACACCTTTGGGCTTTAAGCAGGTTCTGCTCATCTTTTCTGTGATGTCTAGCACCTAATACTAAAGTAAATTGATAAAGGAGGCCTAGAAAGGTTTTTTAACAAATTCAGAGAATGGCTGAGGCTTCCAGGGACCTCTGGGTCCATCTGCTCCAACTGCTGCTCAAGCAGGGACACCCAGAGCAAGCTGTCCAGCACCGTGTCCAGGTGGCTTTTGAACATTGAGGAGGAGGAGACTGCACAACTGCTCTGGGCAGCCTGTGCCAGTGCTCAGCCACTGCATAGTAACAAAGTGCTTCCTCATCGCTAGTTGGAATCCCCTATGTTTCAGTTTGTGACCATTGCCTCTTGTGTTGATGTTGGATACTGCTGAGAAGAGCCTGGCTCCATCTTCTTTGCATTCTCCCTTCAGGCAATTTCAGGCATTGATAAGATGCCTCCAGGCCTCCTTATTTCCAGACTCAGCAGTCCCAGCTCTCCCAGCCTGTCTTCACAGGAGGGGAGATCCAGTCTCTTCATCATTTTGGTGGCCCTATGTTGAACTATTTCCAATACGTTCACATCTCTCTTTCCAGGATGTCAGTATTTTCTATGTCTGCGCCTCTCTTGTACTATCCTTCGTTGCTGCAGTGATCTGCGCTGGTAATTCAGAAGGGAAATATTTTTCCCCTCCAACAGAACTTATGCTAATACCTATGTGGAAATGGGGGACTGCATGACTGTGATATACCACCTGGTTGTCCAATTTGGTGTGAAAGCAGCATTTGCCGTAGTTATGTAACGGCTCCAGCTCCCACCTGAGATGTGGAGGGATATCCCTTGTGGTTCTACAGCTGTTCCTGTTGGTGTGCTGCAGGAGCAGTTTTTATTCATCCTTATTATTTGTAGTTACTAGAGTATTCCTCATAAGGATGGTATTTTAGCGTGGTGGCTGGTCTTCCAGTTGCTCTATAGGCTGTGGTATGGAGCTTCACATGTTCTGTCCTGTGGCATTGTTCTGTGTTCTGTTACTAAAGAGTAAATAAGTCAACGTGCTCCTCTCAGAGACTGACACATATTGTAGGTGGTAAAACAAGACCTTCCCTGTCTTACAAGTGTTCTGCAGGACACACTGTTGTTGTATAACATTATCTTTGCTTATGGGGACAGCTGTCTGTATGCTGCTTATGCTGTGTGTCTGGTGCCATGGTTGAAATCATTTATGATGATTGTCTTTTAATCGTCTTTTACTTGCTTGTTCAGCACTCTGTTGTGAAGCATTATACCACTTTCTGGTGGCAGGGAGGCCCAGCAGTGGAATGTCAGGGTTAAGAGGCTTCTGAGTGACTGTGGTGAGGGATTGATCTGAGGCCTTGGTGATGTTTGTTTGCTTGTAGGAGGTTGTTAACTTGAATAATATATCTGGGTGATGAGGAGCTGTGGCATGGAGATACACAGCAGTGGTGATTTGAACAGCTTTTCTGTGCTGCTTCATCTTCACATACATCATATATCGGTTTAGTGTGGGACAGAGGAAAGGAAGAGGGGAAGTGGGGAACAGAGTGACGGAGGGAGGGCGGGCAGAGGGAGCCCACACTTGCTCTAGCAAGCAGATGGACAGGCTGAATCTCCTCCCACCCATTCACTATTGGTTTCTGCTATCATCCATGGGTGGAAACACAAGTCTTCCTACAATCCGTCCCAGCAGCTTCTTCCATGCCTTCGCTGTTGATGTTTGTCTGCCTCTATCTGCCTGTATCTTCCATCTCATTTTCTTCCTCCTTACCAGAAACCCTGTTCGTACCCACAGATGCTTTTTTATTATTATTATTTATACCAGGCAAGTGTTCTGAAATAACCTGACTCCACAAACATCTTGAGGATACCCCCTGCGTGGATCCTTCCCTAAACACCCTTGATCACTTTGCAGTTGATGACAGCATAAGGACATTGTCTTGTGCCAGCCCTTTGCTCCAGCAGAGGCATACAGGGACTGCTCCTGTCCCTGGCAGGCACCCTGCTGTGGGTGGCACTGTGTGAGCAGCTCATCTCTCCTCACAGATTTCTCGCAACTTGGGGAAACTCTACAGTGAAATGATCTTCGTGAATGGCTTCGTCCACTGTGACCCACATCCAGGCAATGTGCTGGTGAAGAAGTGCCCGAACTCTGGCAAGGCCTACGTTATCCTCCTGGACCATGGGCTCTACCAGGTATGTAACTGGGGGGTTTCCAGGACTCTGCAGGGCTCCCTTGGGTATCAGGCTGCATCATTGTTCCTTGAAGCCTGTATGAATTAGTTTTTCCTGTTTCTCCTGTAACTCTCCAAGGAAACTTCCTTACTCTGACACGGGAGATAGGGTACAGCTGGGGGACGCAGTTTTTTCCTCCTCATTCCTTCTCTGCAGACTTCTGAGGGGCAATGCCTTTTTCCTCAGGTGCTGAGCGAGTCGTTCCGCATGGACTACTGCCGCCTTTGGCAGGCCCTTATCAAGGCTGACATGAAGAGGGTGCAGAAGTACAGTCAGCGGCTCGGGGCAGGGGAGTTGTACCCTCTCTTTGCCTGCATGCTCACCGCCAGGTCCTGGGAGTCTGTCAACAGGGGAATTGACCAGTCACCAGTCTCAGCCAGCGAGGTAGGACCCATGGGCCCTTCCGTACTGGGAGTCCTTCCTTCTTGGGTACCTTCCCTTGTTCTAACCACTTGCATTGGTGATACCACAGTGATACCGGGTAACCTGGGGCAGCTCCATGGCAAATTCTACACTGACAGCCGAGCTAGAAAAAGCAAGGAGTCTTTCTGCAGTGTGTTTTATAGTGGCTGAACTTAATTTCTCAGTTTCATTTGTCACGGGCTGCTTAAATTTTGTGTAATATTTTAATGGGTAAGTGTTCACCAGTTCTGGGAAAGGAAATCAGCCTTTTCTTAAAAAAGAGTAGTGTTAATGCAGCTGTGTAGGCAACCAGCAAGGATGATAGGATGAGGCAGAGGAGACATAAAGGCTTAGTGGGAAGAAGACATGAGAAGGATAATGCATTATCACTATTCATGTAAATGACTATCAGCACTGATACAAACTCCTAAAAACCCTTGGAAATTACCTCCCAATCAGAAAACCTATTAACTTGAAGTCAAGGTTGCTTAACTGCAGGTTCTGTCAACTCAATCACTACAAATCTAGGAAATTGCCACTTACGTTCTCCCCCCTTTCCTGTCCACACATGCTGGGATCCTTCTCACACCTCCTTGCACTCCTTATGTGCACACAGTGCCTTAAGAATAGTAGCAGCCCCTACCAGCTGTGCTTTTTTTAAAGATGAACACAGACTGATGTGATTTCGGGAAATGGACCAGTGTCTGTAGAGAGAAACCTGTTATATTCTATGGTTTGTTCTTATCTGCACAGGTTTGTTGTAGATAGGATGAAATTAATTTAAGTAGCATTAAAATATTGTTCTGTGAAGTTATTTTCTGGTAATTCCTTTGGGTTGGCATTTCATTTTGATGGATGTGGCTGAATTTGCTCTGCTGGCTTGCCGTTATGCACAGTAATGAGTAGGCCAGATACCGTGGGTAAAGGAATGCCCCTGGTAATTTGATTGCTTCCTACCTTAGTTAATTTTGTGCATGTTAGAAATAATGTAATGCCTGTTTAGCAGATCTGTGCTTGATCTGCTGAGTTCTGAAGCTGGTAACTCCAGAAAAAAGAAAAAAAAAAATCAGAGGCACCAAAGTGAACCAGCACAGCACTGACTACAAGGCCAATACTTCAAGACCAGTGTTGGATCTGAGCTAATAAGCAATGTTTATACTAAACTGGTATATGCAAGTTATGCCAGAGATGTAACCATGGCTGCATGGTGCCTTGTGTGGGCTAACGAACTTTGTCAGAACTGGATTGCTTGTACAGAGCCAGCTCTGTTGGCGTTGCCTACATGACACAGTTAATGCTGAAACCGAATAATCCCGTTGCAGATAATGGGGAGCTGAGCAGATTTACTGTGGCATTAGGAAATGAGCTGCTGTTTGCCCTTAGTTTAGAAGTGAATTTGAAAGATTGTATCAGCAGCGAGAACCAAGTGCCTCTTGTAGACAGGTGTCATCAGTTAGATTGTATGAGCAAGCACTAGGAAGGATGACAGGAGAACAATCTGTGAGACAAGTAAACAAACTGATGCAAAATCTTAGTTGTAGTGCTACTGGGCGCTGCTTCTTGAGGAAGGTTTGATGGAACTGGGGAGGGGCCACTGGGAAGCTACAAGGACTGGTGGTCAAGCAGGTATAACCGTAGGTAAATAAGTCAGGGCAGAAGCTATCTAGAAAATACAAGCTGAGAATACATATGTGTGCTTTTCAATCTGTTAAAGACTGCTGCAAACAGGGTAGGAAGTAATGGGAGTAAAATTTGGCTTTGGAGATTTGGGTAAGAACATGAAAAAGGCCAGATCTAATGGCAAGGGTAGCGAGATACTGGTGCAGTGGTTTGGGGAGGATGCAGTCACATCACTGGAGAGTTTTATGAGCAGGCTGAGCAAATGTGTGAGGATTGCTATAGGTGTAGTTGTTCGTGCCTTGAGCCAAGGCAGGCAGCTGACTGCTCAGGGTGGCTGCTAGCCCTATCTCATCAGATTTTATGATTGTGTTTTGCTGCATCCCGCAGCCATCTCTGTGATTGCAGCCAAGGGGCTTTTCTCAGGTCCTGTGGCACAGCTCATTTCTTCCTCCGTGCACAGGCTTCACTCCTGACAGAAAATGACAGTTCTGGTGACAGATCATGTGGCTGCTTTGTGATGTGTACAAACAGCTGGAGCTAAAAATAAAGAGGAAAAAAAAGAGAAAACAAAACCTCTTTGAGGAAGATAAAGTACCCTCTGCAGTGATGCTGGCGAGGATAGTGAATATCAGCAGAGTATTTTCTGCCAACAAATAGTGGAATTAAACATTTAACGTTTAGGAAAACTAAGCATCTTCTTGCCCCAATGCTTTGTATGTTAGGTCAGTGATAGAGTCAGGACATCATTTATGATTTATTTGTGAACACCAAAGCAACCTTGGTGGTGTTTGAGGTAGGTATGTCTCAGACTGTCATGGCCTACACACTGCCTTTGTGTGGGCCTTTCCCTCTGTATTAAGTCTGAAGTCTGCAAAAGCTGAGTGTGGGATCCTATATCATGAAATACATACACACCATCCCTCATTCCACAAGAGAGAATGTTTTAGAGTAATCCTTTCTCTTCCTCACAAAGGACCCTCCCTCTATTTAAGAAGTTATTTACAACCCTCTACATCTGTCCTGTTGGATTCTGGATATTTCAGGTGTTTCAAGGACATTTTTAGGGCTTTACCAATTCACGTCATGGAGGAGGTAAGAGCACAGAGCTCTACCATCATGTCCTACATTTACTGGGGTTATGGTGGATCTGTCAGGTGTAACAAGAAGCAGGCCTCGGGCAGAGGACTGATAGTTTTGCATGCTATAGCAACTCAGGTTTGGATAGGAGCTGTCTTACGTGGTACAGGTCTGTCAGTAATTCCTGGACTGTGCCATCCTAGGTATGGATTTTACCTTGGGTAGTGTATTTGTAAGCTGGGGAGCAAAAGAACATGAAAGATTGCTCTGTATGTGCCTTGATCTTTCACTTCTTCCAGTATCTGATAATGGCTGCTGCAAGACAGGATATATGTGTAGGACCCTTAGTCTGACACAGGTGACAGTTCTATGATATTTTGGGTTAGCATGAAGGTATGCATAATGCTTTGTCACCTTCACTCAGTTGTGTTGAGGACAGGGACTAAACTGGGCCTTAAAAACAGCTTTACCAGTAAATTTTGAAGCCTTAAGTTTCATGAGACAGCAAAACACATGTGTCATGGACCAGCCTGGTTGTCCTTGCAATATGTCCACCTTCCCAAGCAGTCTTGTGATACCTGGAGCTCTGCCAGCACTGGGTCTGTTGGAGTGAGACTCAGAAAGCTGCAAGGGTGATAATCAGACATGATTGCTGTTGTCTGCCTGGGCCAAGAACTCTGATAACAGCAAATGCCTTGTTCTCCTGAGAGTCTGGTAATGCTGCCAGTAAGGGGAAGGGGCTTTATCTCACCAAAGGGCACGTGGGATAGAGCAAGAGTGATTTGTGCCTATGCTATATGTGCTTGGGACAGCTAGATGTCTGCAGTAAAAGAGCAGGAAGAGCTCTCTAGTACCTGGCCTAGAGTCATGGTCTGGCAAAATGCTGTCTCCTCCTGCCAGATCTCAGCTGTGTTTGGATGTGGTTTTCCGTGCACTCTCAGCTTTTCTGTCCTTTCTTCCTGACATGACCTGGCTGAATGCAGGATGTGGAGATCCGGTCCAATGCTGCTGCTTACCTACCCCAGATCACCCAGCTCCTCAACAATGTCCCCCGCCAGATGCTGCTGCTGCTAAAGACCAATGACTTGCTGAGGGGAATTGAGTCAGCTCTGCACACACGGGCCAGTGCCAGTTCCTTCCTCAACATGTCTCGCTGCTGCATCAGAGCTGTGTCCACGTAAGTCTCTTCTCCAGGCACCGGAACCCGAACACAGGGCAGCCTCCAGGTATGGAGGGCTGGCTGCTCCCTGAGGGCTGAGAGAGATCCCAGGGCCAGCAGGCCAAGGGACCAGTCTTATAGCAGGTATGCGAGCAAGCCGTGTGTCAGGATTGCTGGACTCCTCTGAATGCACAGCTACAGGGGTACACACCTGTCCCTGATGAAGTGAAGCTGGGATGGAAGGAGAGGATGCCACGGCCTAGGCTCACTGTGTGCACTGGGAAGGGATGTGGGCTCGTGCAGGAGCAGGCTGTCTCTTCTGCTTGATTTGTGCTAGAAAAGGAGTCCCCAGTTCCTCAGGAGCTTCTGTTTGTCGAAAATTTGTACTCCCAGGGGACCTGACAGCTGATGATTATCCAACCCATTCCTCTAGGAGGGTTGGTTATACAGAAGGAAACTGTAGGACAGGCCATCTTCCTGTTGGACTGTGTCTTGCTGGATCTAATGCAGCTGTTTCTCTTGTTCTAGGTATCAGAGGAGCAAAAGTCACTCGCTTTACAGGAGGGTCCACATCTCACTCTCAGAAGCACTGAGCCTGTGGCAGATCAACTTGTATGAACTCTTCCTGTGGCTGAAGGGGTCTCGTCTGGGGAACTGGGTCATTGCTTTCCTGAGCCGGATGCACCATTCCACATAACTGACGTGAACTGGTGTGAGAGGCCCAAGTGTTGCTGCCCTCACTCCTACTCTCCATGGTGCATTTGCCTTTAAGACTGTTTCTGTCTGTTCTGCGGGTTGTTCATGGGTCTTGCTCCTTGTTACATGCTGCACTGTCCTTGCCTGTTACAGCATTAGCTTTCTCTGTGGCAGCAAGAGGTGGAGTATAGGTACAAGGGTTCTGCTGTTTTATGGTTTAGGAAAAGAAGGTGTGGTATACTGTGTGTCAGGAAAGACGTGGTACTTTCTCTTCCCATTTGAGCTGGGGAAATTCCACACAGATTCCAGTGGAACTGCACTGCAAGCAAAAGTATTTTTCTAGGCTGAAACAATCCTACAGAATTTTAAGAGAATCACTGCCATGCCTAGAATACCCCCCAAAACATTGATTTGACCCTCAAAGAGAGAGGGTACATCCCTTTAAAATCCAGTACCATTTATTTTAGTTATTGCAGAATCTCCCTAGTCTACTTTCTGCTCAGGTGTGCAGAGTTTCTCAGAGAGAAGTGAGACCTTGTGGAGAGCTGGCACTATGGCTTCCACTTCCAGCACTAGGGCACCCTAATGATAACAGTGGACTGGAACCCTGGCTTCCTGAGGTTCATCTCTTGTATTGTGAGCAAGTGCCTGTGCGGTTTTGGACTTTTCCAGTCCTGTTTCTTTGCAGTTGGAACAAAGGAGGCAGTGGTCCACCTTTTTTTCTTTTTTTCTTTTTTTCTTTTTTTCTTTTTTCTTTTTTTCTTTTTTTCTTTTTTTCTTTTTTTTTTTCTTTCTTTTTTTCTTTTTTTCTTTTTTTTTTTCTTTCTTTTTTTCTTTCTTTTTTTCTTTCTTTTTTTCTTTCTTTTTTTCTTTCTTTTTTTCTTTCTTTTTTTCTTTCTTTTTTTCTTTCTTTTTTTCTTTCTTTTTTTCTTTCTTTTTTTCTTTCTTTTTTTCTTTCTTTTTTTCTTTCTTTTTTTCTTTCTTTTTTTCTTTCTTTTTTTCTTTCTTTTTTTCTTTCTTTTTTTCTTTCTTTTTTTCTTTCTTTTTTTCTTTCTTTTTTTCTTTCTTTTTTTCTTTCTTTTTTTCTTTCTTTTTTTCTTTCTTTTTTTCTTTCTTTTTTTCTTTCTTTTTTTCTTTCTTTTTTTCTTTCTTTTTTTCTTTCTTTTTTTCTTTCTTTTTTTCTTTCTTTTTTTCTTTCTTTTTTTCTTTCTTTTTTTCTTTCTTTTTTTCTTTCTTTTTTTCTTTCTTTTTTTCTTTCTTTTTTTCTTTCTTTTTTTCTTTCTTTTTTTCTTTCTTTTTTTCTTTCTTTTTTTCTTTCTTTTTTTCTTTCTTTTTTTCTTTCTTTTTTTCTTTCTTTTTTTCTTTCTTTTTTTCTTTCTTTTTTTCTTTCTTTTTTTCTTTCTTTTTTTCTTTCTTTTTTTCTTTCTTTTTTTTTTTCTTTTTTTCTTTTTTTTTCAAAATTCAGGGAAAGCAAGAGGAAGGACAACTCAGGGCTCTGAAGCTGCTGGTAATGTGTGTGAACTGTACAGACGCTGCCACACAGCAAAATAAATGTGTTGATCAAAGACACTTGTGGGAGGGGTGCCTAGCTCTGTACTCAGGGTGATACTTCTGCCTCTAACCTCAGACCTGTCTACATTTCTCCGTGGAGTGGTGCAAAGCAGTGCTTGTTAACTGCAAGGCAAATGAAATGCCATCTTGGTCCTCCCTCTGCTCAAGAGGTTTGTTCCTCATCCAGATCCTCTGCAGTTGCATCAGGTGCATTGGGATGGAGTGGAGGAGAGGGTGCCATCCTTCTGGTAGGACACACCGCTCCCGGCCGCACAGATCCATGCCATGCCTGCCTCCTCCCTGTCTGCAGAAGTGTGCTGCAGCATATCTGTGAGTCGTCACCATCTCCGTGCTGCGCATTGAGCGTTTCACCTCATCACTGCCCATGACATTTCACTGCTCTTGCCTCAGATGAAAACCTGCCGCTTGCTCGGTGGTGCAAGTGACAGGTCTGATGGCTCTCACTGCAGCTGTGGGATGGTTACCAAGAAGTCTTGCCCAGAGGTATCTCTTATGCTGAACTTATTTGGGACCCTAGGAGATGTCCCCACTACTTGTGAGGATTCCTTTAGCTGGCAAGGTGGAGGTGGCTGCTGAGGTTATTTCAGCTATTTCATCAGCTGTCTTGGTGAAAAAGGGGTTCCATGCTGTGTGTACCAAAGATGGAATGGGAATGTCCCTTTGCTGTCATTAAGCTTGTTAGCTGAGGTTCATAGAATCATTAAGGCTGTGCTTGAGAGTAAGGCACAAGAAAGGCATGAAGTCCTCCCATCTGCATGCAGCTTCCCAGTTTGCACAGGTGTGAAATGTCACCTTGCAGTGTGTGAAGGGACGCGTGGGGCAGAATTGTGGGTGAGTACCTGTGTGAGTCCTCAGTGAACTGATTCTTGCTGGCTGTGTGGGAGAGGGAAGGGGTTTATTCACAAAAGGTACCTGACTGCGTGTGCACTTGGGCATGTTCAGTTAGTGACTGTGGAAATGTGGCTTACAACAGTGACTGTGTGTGTGCTGTGTGTGTGCACAGCCAGCTGGCTCAGGGCTGTGAAGCAGTGTGTGACTGGCAGAATTGTCGATGGGGAATTGCTAAGTGTGGGGTTTCAGTCTCCTATGCAGTCCATTGACTGAGCACTCCCTGTGATGGAGACAGAAGCTGGAATGATGTGCTTTCCTGTCTTTGCTAAGAGCAAAAACAGAAAGCAGAGTAAGGCCAAATGTCCTCACAAAGCTTGTCCCCTGCCTGCGCAGTGACAGGTCAGAGATTCTCCCTACTTGTGGGTTGTGCAATAGCATCAGGGAATAGAGTGGAGGTGATTACCATGACAGACTCCTGAGCTGACAAGGAGTTGCAGGGATCCCGAGGTATTGATCCTGCAGCCTGGATGTGAGTAACGTGTTCGTGTGAGCAGTCTTGCTGAATCAGTGTGTTTCTTGGGCAGTTACAGTTGGTAGGCTGGCCACTGAGGGTATGCCTCATTCTCTTCACAAGCAGAGCTCTGCTCAAAAGATTGGTCAAGTGCACTCAGTGAAGTTCAGGAGATCCTCTAATCACTAGTCACCCACTGTGCAGCCCCTTCTTTTATCTGCCTCTGCAAAAGCCCGTGCTTAACCCTGTCTGGGGTATACTGACCAGAGCACTGTTTGGATCTCTCAGAGATCTGTGAAAGCTCATCCCTCATTGTGATCCTAGTCATATACCTCACTTTTGTACGATCCTGCAGCTGAGATCTGCACTGATTGCTGACCACAACCTGCTCACAGCCAAGCCTGTGCTTTCATCCCAGCAGAACTCAGCCATGCGACTGCTGACAGTGCTGCTTGAGGAAGGTGTGAGCTCTAAAAGTGGAAGGGAGTCATCAGCCCCTCAGACTCATTTTTGGCAGCATGCGGCAGTCAGACAGCAGGGTGTATTTGAAAGAGCTTTGTCTATTGACATTAGTTTCTGCTGGGAGGCTGCGTACGGCAGAATCAGCAGTGGGACTCCTCAGTCAGTTTTGCTCAGCTCTCACCCTTCTCACAGTCAATCAATGAGTGTTTGCCTGAGGAAAGAACAAGCAAACACCCAGCATTTGACCCTTTGACATTTTTGCCTTGTCTTTTTGCTGGATGCTTTCAAAGGTGAATGTGTTAAAAGGGTTTTGAAAAGACACCTCCTCATCCCAACTGTGCTTGTCAAACATGGGTAACCTGGATGAGCTCTGTGCAGTTGGCTTCTCCTTCCAACCTGAATTTATTGGTATTCTCACTGCCAGCAAATGCAGTCTGCTGCTCTGCTTGCAGTCAGCACTGCCTGGGTTCAGCTGTGAACGAACAGAAATTTCACAGTGCTCTCTGCTTGGTGCAGGCATTGAGCATTTGCCTTAAAGCAGACTCCTGAACCCACAAACTCCTTCTCAGGACAGACAACTGGAGTGGTTGAGCTCAGGCCAGAGATGCAAAATGAATGTGCCACTTTCTGCTTCCATGGTATGAAATACTGCATTATAGCCTGCTAATGTCTTCCTTCCTAAGAGCTCTTGGTGCTCTCAGATGTGCTGAGAAGGCAGAAAGTCTTTCAGCTGATACTTAAATGTGCATCGTTGGGTTGGCTGGAGGTGGAAAATGGGGGTAGTCAGTGAGAATGATGTTGCCCTGCAAAACTCTGCAGGAGTGTAGGGTAGGAAGTGAATAGGCTTCTTTCATAACCAGATGAAGAAAAAGTGAGAGAGCATTAGTCCAGGCTAAACACCACAGCTTTACCTAGCACATCCAGCGAATTTGAACGATGATGGGTTGGTTGCATACAGATTTGCAGATTAAGGCTGCTTGTGCCCTCTGCCATCTTGCAGGATGTGTGACCTGGTGCAGTCACAGTGTAGAGGCTTTCTAAATGAGCCACTATCTGTGTCTCATAGCAACTGAACTGCAGCCAGCACTCAGCCTGGCCACCACCGAAGTTGTTCCTATCCCGAATGACCCCAAGTGGGGTTACTAGGAGGGCTACACACCTCTTGACAGATCTCTTCCCCTCTAGCTGCTGCTTCTCTCCATTTCCCCTCTGCGTGTCTCTGGAGGTAGCAGCTGCTCCACGTTCACTGGCTCATGCTATACTATGTGTGGTCAACCTGCAAAGCCCAAAGGCTTTCTGCTTCTGATTGCTAGTCTTCATGCACTGCTGGCTGGGGGGGCAATGGCCATTCTGCCCCTCTTCCTGTGAGGGGGACCAGCTTTGGTTGCTTCACCACAGGCCGTTAATGGTGCTGACAGTCCTGACAGGCTGCAGGCAGCTCTTTGGAGAGCAGTGCAAGGATCCGTGTGATGCTGTGTGCTCCCAGCAGTTAATGTCGCTAGCTTGGATTGGAGGCTTGGGGTTTGGAGGGGAGGAGTCTAGGGAAAGGAGAAAGAGAAAGAAAGAAGGAAAAAAAAGATGTGCTGTCCCTCCCATTTAGTTAGGAAATACCCCAAACTCGTGTCTCTAAACTGATCCATGATCTTTAAAAGCTTTTGGACTGCTCTCCCTGCTTTTTGTTTTGCAGGTTGCCCAAACACAAGCAGGCAAAGCGAAGAGTTCCCCTCCTGCAGCCCCACATGCCCCTGCAGTGTGGTGTAATGCTGAGGCACAGCCATTTGCAGGCATCTCTGAGCTGTTTTTTGGCTCTGTCTCTGTGGAGCTTTCATGTGGCTGTTACCCTCCCTCCTCCGTATGGGACTGTGGGCTCTCCTAAGCTTTTTGTTCCAGCTGGTCAGCCAGCAGCTGTCACTTGCTGGGGATGGCAGGCTGTTGCATTTGAAGCCCCCAGCAGTGGGGATACAGGGCCTGCTGTGGCTCTCTGTGGTACGGAGCTGGGAGGCTCAGCACTGCTCTGCAGCCCCTCTTGGCCACCTGTCTTCATCTCCACCAACATGTCTGCAGGCTGGGGCCATCCTTGATGCTCCAGGAGTGGCTCAGCATCTGACCAGGACTAAAAGAGCTGGAGAGTGAGAGAGTGACATGAATAATTCATGAATTACCCTCCTGAGAAACATTATCCATCTCAAGTGTCATGCAGGTGACAGCACAGTCCCCTGTCTTCTTACTCCATGAAGAGTCACTCAAGCCTTTCTCCTGAAAAGAAAACCTACCAGCAAAGTCATAACCCTGCTGAAAAGGAGCAGGAGGGGTTGTGGTGGACCCATGTAAACCTGAGCTCACAGTGTGTTCTCATTTATACAGGTGGAAACCACACCCTTGGCTACATCCAGAGTGTGACTGGCTTGTTGTCCTCCTCTGTTTGGTGCTGACAAGTCCATGACTGATCCAGTGTTCCACTTTTGGGTCTCTCATGTCAAGAGGATGTTGATTAACTGGGCAGGATCTGGTGGAGGGCTCTCAGCATAGCCAGGACCTGCTTCCTACAGCTTGAAAAGGAAGTGGGCTTGTTTAGTTTGGCAAAGATGAAGCAAAGGGATGACCTGATAATGGGCTACAAATGAGAGGGAGTTAAAGAGACAACAACACCAAACTTGTCTTGCCAGACAATTTAATGTGGGCCAATGGACACAACTCACAGCTTGGACAATTGAACTTGGAGACAAGGAAGAAGTTCCCCACCCTGGGCTTGTCTTTCTTCTGTAGTAATGCCCAGGCCGGTGCTTGTTAGCCATTTTGTTTGGTTCTGTTGAATACTGGGACTGTGAGCCTGGCTGCCCCAGCCTGAAGCCAGGCACTTTCAGATCCTCCTTAGATGAAACCCACATGTTCTGGTGCTTTTGTGTAAAGGGGCTGTGGGCTCCCCTCCAAAATCCTGCCGAGAGATCATTTGTTTACACCAAGCTGCTTCAAGCTTTAGATAGGCTTTAAAACAGGTATAAATTCTGCTTGCATACAGATGAAGTCTTCTTGAGTGAGCTGAAGGAATGTTAAGTGATCTTTGTGTGATGGAAATTGGGGTCCATGGAGGAAACACTCATCATTTCACCATCTGAGGGCATTTGAGCCTGTTCTGTCAGGAGCTGCATACAGCTGAGACCTTCCCTGAATCTCCCTGGGAGTCTGCAGCCAGTTCTTCAGGGAGTAGTGATCCAAGTCTCTGTCCTTTTCAGGGATCATCACAATGTGTTCACCCTTGGCTAAGCTTGAAGGAGCCCTGCAAGTTGCAGCTCAGGCAAGACGATTGTGCACTTCTCTGTGCTGCTTCCACTGAACCTGTGACACATTTAGCAGCGCCAGCCTCCTTCAGAAGCTTCTGTGCAGCTCATGATGACGTTCTCCAAGAGGAACAGCCTTTCTGGGTTGCCTTGTGCAACCTGGAGTGCTTCCCTCTGCTTGGAGTCCTCTGTGGCACTTCAGATCAGTGATATGTCAGACCACTGGCTGTAGTCTTTGCACAGCTTCCCTTTCGACCCAGGTTTCATTCATCCTTCAAAGCCAATATGGAGTAGGAAGGAGGGCCTTTTTTGTTGTTTGTTTTTGTTTGTGTGTGTGTGTCTGTGTCTGCACACAAAATGTAGGTTAGCTGCTAGTTTGCAGCCCTGCAACTGCAGGCTCAGTGTGGATGTAAGTGGCCAAGCAAACGTCTTTCTGGTATGGCTGTCCCTTTGGTTTGTCTTCTGTGGCCTCTCAGCTGACTGCCTCATAGTGGCTCTGACTTTCATAAACCAATGACAGAAGAGGTTGCTAAATGGTAGCTAATAAACAAAGTGACATGCACTAAGTCTGGTAATATAATATTGCTCCTAAGGAAAATATGGAAAATAGGAATCGTGGCCATCGTTATTACTGTCTTGTCCTTCATCAGGCTTAAACTATCCATCATGCTGATAAGGCTGAAAAGAATGCCCAGCAATATAAGATGCATATATCACAGAAGATGCACTGGAGATCAGCAGTTGAAATAGCTGCTTTGCAACAGAAGGCTGAGCAATGCGGTGGCACGGGCCTGGGGGTTTGCTTTGGTGTGTCAGTACACCGAGGCCATGGGATGATGGTTTTATGTGGTAAAAGGCTTCAGTGAAACCCTGAGGGCTGTGCCCTGCTGTTTCCTATCATCCCTGCTGTGCCCGGGCTGTGTGGTGCAGGCAGGCTGCTGGGCTGGGCAGGGTGCTGCTCTGTGCCCCTGCGGCCTACACGGAGGCCTCAGGGAGGCAGGCCGAGCGCCAGGCAGCCATGCGGAGCTGCCCATCCTTGCAGCAGCAGACCCTGCAGGCAGACACCTCTGGGACACCCATCCCATCCCCCAGGCAATGACTGGGGTAATTAACCATCCGTGGTGCTCGATTAGCGCTGCTGGCCTCCCCTCGCCCAAAACGAGCTGCCGTCGTCGTTGCTACGAAGAGGTGAGTGCGGCCGCCATTGTGAATGCGCTTCTTGTTTGTCTTTTCAGCTCCGAAATCCTGTCAGCGAGGAGAAGCGATAATAACATGCTATTAAGTTCTTTCTGGATAATGTAATTCAGGAGTCAGGAGGCAGTTTGGTCATTTATGCCTTTGAAAAGCTCAGAATAATTTCCAGTGTCATTATCTTCCCTTTTAAAGAGCCCATCTCAAACATCAATACACAGAGCACCTCTCCTCAGTGCTTCGTATTGCTTTTGTAGTTTTCTCCCACCTTTTGTTCTTTTCTCCGAGTTTTCAAGGATTTTGTTTTTGTTTCCAGTCAGCCGCATATCCTGAATCGCACACCGCACCGACCCTTCTGGGTTTTGTAGCTCTTTTTTTTCCCTTTGTTAGTGGTTTGGGAGCTCGTTCCTTTTTCATTTCCCAGCTCCGCGCAGGGGCTGCTGCACAGCCTCACATCAGCACCCCAACCTCTTTGCAGTGAGTACAGCACCTGCAGGCCTCGCTGCTGCAGCACGTGGGCACGAACTCGGCAGGTGAGCCGCATGTGGAGTGCGATGTTACCTGCATTGCTCGTGCTTTTGTCAAACGTGTGCTTCTGTGTAAGTGGCCTTTTTGCCCTGAAATAGCCCCCAGTTTATGGAGTACAGCGGCTCCTCCACAGATGCAGCTTACACTGCGGGCATGAAAACAGGCAGATGTCTCCCAGTGAATGCAGCAAAAATTGCTACCCGGAACTGGCGCAGGAAAAAAAAAACAGCCTGGCTCTTCTGCATACAGAGGGCATAACTGAAGGGGAGAATTTTGTTTGTTAAATTAATTGGCAGCAGTCTCTGAAATATCAGTCTTGGCCTTAAATTTCCTTCTAGTCTTGGAAAGTATCCTAGCCCTTGCGGTTTTAGAAGAAGGTATACAACTTCTGTTTTCAGTGTGCTGGCATTGCCAGGGTTTCAGTGCAAATGGAAGGGCTAATGCCCTTCCATGGGCTGCCTTCTCCCTTCAGAAGGGAAATGAGTTTTGCCAAGCGGAGTATAGAATATCTGTAGGGAGCTGGACACGGTCATAGAGTCATAGAATATCCTGAGCTGGAAGGGACCTGTAAGGATCACTGAGTCCAGCAGCTTCTGAAGGAACTGGCTGGTGCTCACGTACCAGCACAGCCATTGCTGGAGTCAGGGTGTGACCTGGCATGAGCTTATTTGAAGAGATAGTGTGGGAAGTCCTGCACAGGAAGCAGGACTATTAGCAGCACAACATGGCCTTATTAGGGGGTTAGTCTGGCATTGCTAGCATAGAGTGTAACGTCTCCTCAGGTGTGAAGAGGAATGAGGATGCTCTTGCCTTCATGTAGGATGAATAGGCCTTTTAAATACTTGTGGTGGTCTCAGACTTTAATGCACAATTCAGTGCTATTAATGCTAAGAAGGGAAACCACATAAGCAAATGGTGTGACAAATACATCTGATCGTAGACAACTGTGCACTCCATCCACCCAAAGGACATGGAGCAGGGACCTACTGCTGGCCCAGCTGTGATGGGCTGTGCCAACCTCCATTGCTCCTTGTCCAATTCAAGTGATCCTCTGAGCATGGAAGTAGATGAAATAGTTGCTGTAGCATGGTGTATTCACCTGGCTTCTTCCAGGAGGGTGTTTGAGTGTGGACAGTGGTCAGAGAAGCACAGAGTGATCAGATCTAAGAGAGAACACCACAGTCTGGAGAGCAGCAGGAAGCAAGGGGGAAAATAAAAGCACAGAGGAGAAAGTCAAGGGCTCTTGTTTGCTAGGAGGATCAGAACAGGGCTGGGGTATTACAACAGGGTGGACTCAGCCTCCACCACCAGCCTCCTTTTCTCACTGATTTCTTACATGTTCAGTGGAAAAGAGCTGTTTGGGATATCTCTGCAGTGGGACAGTACAGCCTCTGCACAGAAAGCCATGCCACATGGTTACACCACCGAGAACACAGAGTGCTGTTTAACGTCCCTCCCCATTGTCTGTACTGGATTGGCAATAGGATATGTTCAAACAGCTGTTCTGTACCTTACAGGTTGAAACAGCAAATTCTGCTGGAGACTATACTCAGGAAAATTTAACTTATGAAGGCAGATCTGTGTTACTACTACATTCACATAAAGATATTTTTGAACTCCATACTACATTACTCCAGGGAAGCCATTCTGGGCTCCACACCAAATAGACTGCATGTTGGACAGTGTTGTCACTTCTCTATGCATCTTCAGCTGGGTCAGTGAGTATGTTAGCCACTGTTGTCAAATCTGAATGGGTTATCTCTAGGCTCCTACAACCCTATTCAGAATCTCCCTTTCCACAGACATTCTATGAAGTATATGGATTAAAAGCATTGCAAGTGCTGAGTATTAAAAGAGCCTCAATTTGAATTGAATTAATATAGCTAGTGTCAAGAGATAGAGCATGTTTATATTGTTAAGGCATGTGCCAGTGGGTGATCCCACTGTGTACAGACTTTCAAGTTATTTATGTTTGACTATAGGAGGATGTAAAGTGGCTCAGTGGTTTTGGAAGGTTTGGGGCGGAGCCAGAAGACCTAAGAGAAGGAGTCTTATAAAGCGCCTCTGTTCTGCTTTGGTCTTTTGTTAATATATTTCAAGGGAAATCCACCCCTGTTATAGGCTGAGGTCTTTAGCAGAGCCTTTGGACGCTCTTCACGGCCAGCTCCAGGGCTGCATAAACAGAGAAAATGTTTACAACATTCCCAGGTACAAATATTCTGGTTCTTTGCTGGAAGATGCCCTACATGCCCTGAGTGGTAAAATACCACGAGTGGTAAAATGCCATTAAAATGTTAACACTATTGTAATTAAGAGCCACAATTACTAAAATGAAACTGAACTCTTACTGGCCAGATAAGACCATTCTGGACTGCAGCCTTCAAAAGTAGTTCATTCTGGTTGGTCCCAAGAAAGGAGGAAGAGCTTTGTGAATGAGCAAAACTTAAAAATTGCCAGCTGGAGAGATTTCCTCTTACTCTGCACTTCCGTTTGTACCAAATCTGAACTTTCTTGTTAAAAGGTTGTATTTCTTTTGCTAATATACATAAATATATACATCTTGACATATAATGCAGCTGTGACTGTTTTCAGTGATTGTTGAGTACATTGAAATCTTTATAATCAGTGCAGAGCAGTGACTAACCAATTGACTGTGTCTTACTGGGTCTGGGTACCTCCTATGACACAGCAGTGGCAAACACTGACTCAGAGTGGTCACCAGAATGTCCTGCCCGAGCCCTCCTAGTCGTATGAGTCACTTGGCTCACTCGTATCACCAGATCATCTTGGTTGCTTGAGAAATGTGGGCCGGGGTTGAATCACTGAGACCCTGTGAGGCATCACCGTTTCCAAGATAAGATCAATCACTCCAGTAAAAGTGTAGGTAAACTTAAAAGATGGCCTTTAAAGCTACAGTAAGTAACTTTCCAGTTTGAATATTGAATCAGAACAATCAGTATTTTGAGTTTATTTCCTTCCACCCAAACTGATGCGACCTGTGACTATCATATAGCTGAACTGTATTACGAATATACTGTTACAAAGTATGCTGGGCTTGGAGAGCCTTTTCTGTCACCTCCCTTGGCTGCAGAAAGGCCTTTGGAAACTGGAGAAAAGGCATTGCACGTTGTTGTGAAGGAAGGAATAGCTTAATAAGAGGAGCTGGTGGCTGCCATAGAACTTGGAGAGGATGTCAAAACGGAGGGCAGTAAGAGAATTCTTGGCTGAAGAATTTGGAGGAAGTAGAGCAGAGGGCCTTGAGGTGGGGGCAAATGGACAGAGCTGAAGGTGGGGGATTCTTCCGTGGTATAAAGTTTCAGTTTAGTTGTGGGGTGGAGAGGGGTTAGCTCATTGCATTGATCACTGCTAACCTGTGTGGAGCTGCAGTGCTGAAGGAATGTGGAAGCTGTCAAGGGGCAGGGCTTCACGGGGATGCCTGCATCCCAGGCTGAAACAAGACAAAAAACGGAACACTTTTGATGTGATTTGGAGAGTGGCTTTGCAGATATGCCACAAACCTGCCCTGCAGGGGATCCTCCTTAGGATGATGAGACATTCTCTGTCTGCGCTCTCCCTGCTCTCCTCCTGAAGCTGCCAATGGGGAAGCGTCTCGGGGGATGCATGGCAGTGCCTTGCAAGACCCGTGCCCATGCTTACCACAAGGGCCAGGATTGACTGCTTACTTTTATTGTAAATGCATACTGTGCAGTTTTCCTCTGCTTGCCCAATGGAGGTAGGTTATTTATTTATTTACTTACTTATTTATTTATTTGTTTAAATAGATAAAAGATAACAAAAATGCAGTGTTCTGTTTTTAAGCACCTTCTAAGAGATCTTAAAACCCCAAGCCCAGCAATCTCTGGGATGCAGCATGATTCATTGGTGTCTTTGGTGACATCTCTAGTGACTAAAAGCTCTTTCCCAAGCAGCAGAAAGCTTAACCCCTGATTTACAGCAAGGGCCAGTGTATTAATACCAGCAGTATTTCTCTTCTGCTGCTTTCAGGGTATAATGCGGATTGGTGAGGACTGGGTGTACGTCTTCCAGCCAGGTTGAGAGGAAGAGATTCAGAAAGGATGCTAGAAGCTGTCCCGCCACTGCAGGTGGGACAAAACACAGGGCCAGCCAGCTTGCACTCATATTAAACTGGAGCTCATTAGGCATTCTGATCAGGCAGAAATATTTTCCCATCAGCTCATTTACAAACTGCAATGAGGTTGAAGCTCTGGGTTATTGCTGCTTCTGTTTTCTCTGGAGATGAGAGTGTCTGTAAAGGCTTCAGTATCTCCTTTGCTAAGATATCTGGGTGGTGTGGAGAAGGAAGGGAAAAGGGGCAGGTGCAGAGCCAGGAGCTGTGGGGCTGTCCCAAGGAGGAGGGTGGTTTTGCCTGGTGACCTGGAGGGAGACAAGTGTTTCTTTGCTTCTCTGGCAAAAAGTCAAGGGAAGGGTGGGTAGGGAAAGTCCTGCTCCTGGAGATGGTGTTTGTTTTTGAACATATCTCTCATTGGAATTGCAAGTCTGATAATAAATACGTGAAGGGAGCTTCATGCTGTCTTGGGAATGGGCTGTAGTTTGGGATGGTGTGTGAATGGCAGCTGAGGACAGGAAGGAGAAAGTGTAAAGAATGCAAAGCAGTGTTTTGAGTTTTGGAAGGTGCCATGTTCTCTGTTGATCTCCACTTTCCTGTTCTCTTTCTCCCCCCACATCACTGAGGGGAGTTTTGTTTTTGTACTTCAGCTCATTATTCAGACCCAAAACACTACTGTCTATGTCACACCAGCACCTCTCCTTCTTTCTCCACAGACTCTGAACGTGTTTGGCCATATGAGGAGCAGCTTGTTGCAGAAAAGTCTCTGGGAGACTCAAAACATAAACCATGTTGTAATAAGCAGGAGTTGACAATTTTGCAGAGTCTAATACTAGCTCTTATTGACTGACCCAAAGCTACTGAGCCTGCTGACCCTGAGAAGCTTCTCTTAATATGGAGATCTGTGGCAGGCTGTATTTATTACCAAAATAACGCATGCTCTAGGTAATCCTCTCATGTCAGCTACTCTATAACCTATGGATTCCTTTGCATCTGCAAATCCACCTATTTGCTGAGACAAACATCCTCCTTTCCTCATCAGTGGCAAAAGTTGTCATTTTTTCCCATCGTTTTTCTGTCTTTCGTCCAGGTTCACAATCCGTAAGACAAAAGCCACTTAGTATAAAAGAACACAGTTCTGGTGTGATGTCTAGGTACCAGCTAGTGGGAAATGCTTTCAAGGAAAAAGACACTTGGAGACTGCTTGTGTTGAGGTATTAAATTAGACTGACTTGGACTGAAGAATGTTAAGTACAAAAATTAAAATAAACAATTCATTAGTGCCTGAGGTTGCAGGGGGCAATTAATTTAGTAATTCCACTTTGAGCTTAATGGGTTTAAGTTCTTGGGTGTGTTCTTAGTATTTTTTTGCTTCTGATAGGCTTCCAACTGCTACCTCTATGCCGCATTGCTTTGCACCTGGATTGACCTGCCTTGAAAATGTGTACTTGACAAACAGTCAAGGTGGTTTTGAAGCAGAAACTCTTCTAAAAAGCTACTGGAAAACCCAGAGCTCTCTTTCTAATTCTATTAAGAGTGAGTTTGTAACCTCCACTAAAGTGCCCTTTGTGCTCCCAGTCTCCCCTGTCAAAGTCCCTGGATGTGCCTGCTCTCACTCACAATAGTGTGTGATTGTGTTGGAGCAGATGCAGAAAAAGGGCACTAACTGGGCTGGTGTCTAGGCTGGGTCTAGTCGAGTGCCTGAAGACTAAGAAGCAAAAGTGGTCTTCCTAGTAGCACTGCTGCTGCTTGCCCTTATTCTGAGGAGCAGACTATATTTTCCTGTGAATGAGAAGGCAGAGAACCTGGTTTGGAGACTATGGAAGCCTTGTGTGAGTTACAGGATTTACCAGGAAACTTTTAGGTGCTCATGAATTCCCCTCTCTCTGGTCTGGAGGGTGCCCAAGAAGTCATGTGGCTGAGCTGAGCTGAGCTGACTGTGCAGTACAGCTCTTCCAGCAGCAGTTTGTTCAGGCTGTGGAAAGGAGCATGATGAGTAATTATGTTCTGTGTTACAACACAGCTACACAGAGAGATTTAAATGGCTCTTTCCAGCTATTGCCTGATTGCTGCTGTGTTAACAGGAGCGAGGATCCTCCATCTCTTGGAATTCAAAC
This sequence comes from Oreortyx pictus, assembly GCA_036925125.1. Classification (NCBI taxonomy): domain Eukaryota; kingdom Metazoa; phylum Chordata; class Aves; order Galliformes; family Odontophoridae; genus Oreortyx; species Oreortyx pictus. The sequence continues at coordinate 39,172,630 of JAUPFR010000006.1, forward strand.
TCCCTTTTCCCACATACGTTCTACAGCATCTGTATCAGAGACCTAAGCTTTGAACTAATCTTACTGCTACTTTTGCAATCTTCTGCCTTTACTGTGGTCTCTCTTCTTCCTTTCCAAAACTGTGTCACACCTGCTTTCCATCCATTATCACAGCCCCTTGCCTGCTGCTCAAGATGTTGGCACTAGGGCATTGAAAAGGGAAGTGCGTTGCTTGGCAGGCAGTTTTTACAGCAGCAGATCAACAAGAGTAAACCATTAGAAAGGCACACTTGGCTCAGTTTCATTAATGCGCCTGGCTTTAGGAAAGATGAGACTTTTCTTGAAGCAAATGGCGCAAATCAGGCTGCTGGAACATCAGAAACAAAGAGATCTTCAGGCTTTTAATTTTGGAAAACCTCTACCGCAGTCTTTTTCTTTCTCCTTTTTTTTTTTTTTTTCTTTTCGTTTTTTCCTTCTGCTAAACTTGAGGATGGTCCATGAAAGGGACACGAAGCCTGGGGTTGTGCTTCAGACTACATCCATCTCCCACCAATATACTCTTCTTTTCTTCCACTTCTGTATCAGCTGAGAAAAGGAAGGGAGAAAATGTAGTAAGTTGGTAAGACAGCCTTGCTTGTTTGCTACGTCAAAATCTTACGTTTCCTGAAGCATTAAAGTGACTATTTCCAACATAAATCACTGACTGCAGGTTCTGCATGTCCTGTTAATAACGTGAGTGGCTGCTCATCTCAGTGTTTTCATCCATCAGCTGAGCCCTGTAACCAGCCTCTACTTCAGATGTTTATATCAGGGGAAGAGTAACTTGGAATTGAACTTTCTATCCAAAATTATTCTCCAGATCAGGAAGGAAAGGTAGGATTCATAATATGAAAACTGCAAGAGCATCCATGGTTAGCATTGAGCTTGGAGTTGGGCGCTGGATCAGGAACATGGGGTACGGAATCACAGAATCACAGAACTGCAGGAGTTGGAAGGGACCTCCAGAGATCATGGAGTCCAACCCCCTGCCAAAGCAGCTCCCTAGCCCAGGTTGCACAGGTAGGCGTCCAGGCGGGTCTGGAACGTCTCCAGAGAAGGAGACTCCACCACCTCTCTGTGCAGCCTGTGCCAGTGCTCTGTCACTGCACTGTGAAGAAGTTCCCATGCACATTTGTGCAGAACTTCCTATGCTTCTGTTTATGACCATTTCTCCTCATCCTATCACCACGTGCTTCTGAGAAGAGAATGGAGAAGAGATTTTTTTTTTTTTTTTGGAGAACTAATAGAGAATGCACAGCCTTGGGGAGTGCCAAGGTACGTATGGTGTGAAGGTAAACACTTATTTTTGTCAGAAAAAGGTTGAGCAGTTCATTGCAGCCTAGTCTCCTGGCAACTGCAAAGAACAGACCATACTAGGACCACTATTTTAATTAATCTAATTGCAGGTCCTTTCTGTCCTCCTCCTTCAGTCAGCCTCCTGGGAGATGGAAAATCCTTTTGAGCACGTCATCTGCAGGATTTGGAATCTCTCAGGTTTGCTGCGCTGCAGTTACGTGTTGCTCAGGGCTGTGCAGGACTTCTGCTTCACATTTCTTGCCCAGAAACAAGGCATTACTTTGGAGGGTTTTCATATTTATTTTTATTTTTTTGTTGAGTAGGATGGCTATATTAAAATGAATTTGTTTCATTCACTTCACAATTAAAAAAAAAAGGTCCAGTTGGATATTAACTCAAAATAGGAATGCTTTACAGTTCAGACCTCTTTCCTTTTCTACCTCTCTGCCAGCCTGTGATGTTTAGAAGGTTTCTGTAAAGGTCTCTGCTCCTATCTATTCACTAGGAGTTATTTCTTGCCTATGTAGATGTGCAGTATGTGATTAAGATACGCAAAGCATGTGATTAAGAAACATTTACTCTGATCATAAGAAATACCACCTATTTTCAATCTTAAAGAAAAAGTATTTTCTAGCTTGCTCAGGCATCAAGGGGATTAACTCAGTACTCACCTTCTCAAACTTCTGGACTTCCATAGCCGTTTGGGCTGCCTGTCCCATAAGGAAATGGAGGGAAATCACCCCCAGAGTAAATCAGCAAGACGTTGCAGCAAGGAGGATTATTGCATCTAGCATGGTAATGTGAACAAGCTCAGGACCGTGTGGCTATACTGACAAACAGGGCAAGGCCTGGATTGATCAGTTCACTGTAATTAAACTACAGCGCTCAGGGAGTCCCTCCCTTGCTCTCTTTTCACTCTCTCTGTTGGCTCTAGAAGATGAAAACAAGTGTTTTGTACTTCTCTCCTGGTAACTGATATGCCCTGTATGTTCAGAACTGGGTAAACAAACCACTTGCTCTACCTCACGGCCCTGTGGCAGTGATACAGGATTGTAAAAGGAAGGGTCCCAGTGTCCACAGGCTGGGCACCCTACAGGCAGGCCTGAAAATAATTAGGATGTTGTTTCTAACCCTTCCTCTCCCCTTTTTCTTTTTTCAAGTTATGCTTTTTTACCATTTCATTCAAAGGATTGACCTCTGATCTATTCTTATCAGACAGATGACCTGAACTGCATGCTCACCTCCCAGGGTGACTGCTGGGAAGCCTTTGCTCCCAGGCATGAGACCAGACTTCTGATCCTGCAGCACCCAGTCCCCCAGGGAACCTGCTCGAGAGACATGTAGGGCCAAGCTCTGAGAAGAGCAATTGCTGGAGGTGTGTGGTTTTCTGAGGGAGCTCTCGTGCCCTCTGCAAGCTTATGCATGAAAGCACAGGGCAGCATTCTGAGCTGTGAGCCCTGATGGAAGCAATCTGGTGGGCACTGGGGGAGGGTGATGCTGCTCTTTCTTTCTTCCCACTCTGACTAGTGCCTGGAGCCCAGCTCTTTTTGTCAGAGCCGGGAGCAGCATGCCATCCCAGGGGCGCTAAACAGAATACCTGGTTCTGTTCAATGGCTCCTCGATTCCCGTTGTTGCTACAAGAATTGTAGTTTCTATTTTCATTTGTATCTTTGCCCTCCATACCCTTTTCCTTTTTGAAAAATCCGTGGAGCGATTAGATTTGCAAATGAACGGGCAAGAATGTGACAACAAAAGGGAGTTGGAGCAGAGGAGCGCAGGTATAATTACTGTAATTAACTGAAGCAGCAGGGGCACAGCCAGCGCTGGGAACATCGCACAGAGATGCCGTGGGCGAGAGATGGGAGAGGAAGGATGGCCAGTTGTAAGGAGTGCCCGTGGCCCCGTGGGAGTCCCCACTGCCCACCTGAGCATGGCAATAAGGAAAGCTCAGTTCTGAGCCAGCCCTGAAACAGAGCAAAGCTAAACAACTGTGGTGACCTCCATCTCCCCAGATGGAATGCCGAGGGCTGCCCACAGCCTCCATTTCCCCTTTATTTCAGGAGTAGAGGATGCTATGCGTGTGTGGGATCACCCTCTTTCACAACAGACAAAGCCTTTCCACATGGAGGAAAACCCTGTGGCAGCTGAGGCGTCACAGGAGGGACTGAGACCAATACTGGTTTTAGGATTCTATTATCTTTTCAGATAGGAACCTCGCTTACCGGGTATGTGTTTCAGATTTAATGGATGAGAAGTTTGCAGACCGGCACCCTGAGATGCCAATATGCTTCCTAGCTAGAGCTGCTGAAAGTGTGCGCAGGGCTGTGCTGCTGTATGGTCACCTCTCAGGAGAATTACACAGGCTTGTTAGAAGAGGCTCATGTTTTTTGCTGCTGAAAGATTAGTGTCCCAAGCTTTGTTCCACCATAGATTTGAGAGCACCTAGATGTGTGGCTTGTATATTTAGAAACTGCTAATACTGTAGCCTGCAGGTTTGCTGAATCTGTGTAGCTACTATGTATTGTGCTGCTCTGCAAAAACTTCAAAACTCACCCTTTTAGTTGTGAAAAATATCTGATATGAAGGAGGAGGAATGAAGAGTTCTCTGAACAGCTTCTGCTTAAACTTGCTTCCAAGGATCAAAAACACTTTAGGAAGTAGCATTGGAAGGGGCTTTGAGCGATCATCTAGTCCATCTCGTTGCCCTGGGCACGTGCAGCTGCACCTCCTTTGCCCTTGACAACATTTGGACCAAGTTCACAGAACTGTAGGGGTTGGAAGGAACCTCTAGAGATCGAGTCCGACCCCCTGCCAAAGCAGCTCCCTAGCCCAGGTTGCACAGGTAGGCATCCAGGCGGGTCTGGAATGTCTCCAGAGAAGGAGACTCCACCACCTCTCTGTGCAGCCTGTGCCAGTGCTCCGTCACTGCACTGTGAAGAAGTTCCCATGCACATTTGTGCGGAACTTCCCGTGCCTCAGTTTGTGGCCATTTCCCCTCATTCTATTGCCACACATTGCAGAGAAGAGTCCAGCCTCATCCCTTTGCCTTCCACTCCTCAGATACTTGTAGATGTGGATCAGATTCCCTCTGAGTCTTCTTTTTTCAAGGCTGAACAGACCCAGGTCTCTCAGCCTTTCCTCGTAAGAGAGGTGTTCCACACCCTTCATCATCTTTGTAGCCCTCTGCTGGACTCTTTTGAGGACATTCCTGTCTTTTTTGTACTGGGGAGCCCAGAATTGGACACAGTAATCCAGGTGAGGACTTACCAGGGCAGAGTAGAGGGGGAGGATCACCTCCCTCGACCTGCTGGCCACGCTCTTTTTAATGCACCCCAGGATGCCATTGGCCTTTTTGGCCACCAGGGCACACTGCTGACTCATGGCCAGCCTGTCATCCACCAGGACACCCAGGTCCCTGTCTTCTGAGCTCCTCTCCAGCAGATCATCCCCCAACCTGTACTGTTGCATGCTGTTCTTCCCTAGGTGCAGGACTCTACACTTGCTCTTGTTAAACATCATTGATTCCTTTCTGCCCAAATCTCCAGCCTGTCCAGGTCTCGTTGAATGGCTTTACAGCCTTCTGGCATGCATCTGTCAAGTTCTGGGCTTCCCTTTTCTGAAAAGATTAATGTAAATCTTCCATGCTGAAGTTTAACTATCACCTGTCTTACCATGGGCATGCAAAACAGATTATTCTTTTCATTGTAGAAGCTCTTCAGATATCTGAGAACTCTCACAGCATTCTCTCTCAGGTATGTTTTATTCACCTAAACATGCTCTCTCTGTTTTGTCTGCTCTTGTTGGCCAGGGATCCTAAGCATTTGGCCATCCCCCTTCTCCTCTCCTTAACTTTCTCCAGCTGGACACTGTCTTGGAGTCAGATGCCCAACAATGGACATAATGCTGCATGGAAAAACCTGCATTGCAGGTCTGGCTGACTAACCTCAGCATCCTGGTATGATACTTCCATCCTGTGAAAGCAAGACAAGTTTCTTACTCCTTTCCAGCTTGTGACATACAATAACTTCCAGGCTTCTTTTTGCAGAATTGCCACCTAGCCAATTGTTCCTTTTTCTGTATTTATGAAGTTGATTATTCCTGCTTAAGTTTAATTACACAATATCTCCAGGTTGAATTTCAGCTTGTGTTCTGAGATCATTTATCCAATTTGCTGTGATTGTTTCATATTCTATTTCTGTCCTCCAGTGAATTTAATCCTTCCCAGCCTGATGTAATCTGCAGATTTAATAAGTATACTCTTCATTCCATTATCCAAGTCATTAAATGAAACGCTGACTTGTGTTGGACCCACCAATAAACACCTGTAGAATCCACTCAGTGCATCTTTCATCTGGCAATTAAATAATGATAATCATTTTCAAGAAATGGTTTTCTAACCAGAAGTTATTATCCCACATTAAGTTCATCTAGACAGTCTTTTCTTGAGTAGTGTGAGTCAGATGTCAAAATGTCAAAAGCTTCGCTCCAGTAGAGACACAGTGCCTGCTACTTCCCAAAACCTGTTACAATGTTGGGAAAGGAAACTAGATCACTGCAGCCAGAGTTACCCTTGCAAATCCATATTGGCTGTTAAGCTGCTTCATAAGAATAACTTTATATTAGCTTCACATTCTTGTCCTATTGAAAAGATACGGCTAAGCACTTTAAACCAATAACTTCTCAGCAGCTTCATATATAATATCTGTTGTATACCGAGATAATCCACTGTATGCTTGGAAGTAGTTAATAGCTAATATTGCTAATATTATTTATACTGAAGGGAAATCTGTGTCCCAGGAAGCTTTGGTGGCTTGGTCAGTCACACGCACAGGAAACTGAACCTAAGAGCTGACCCTTGAAATCTTGTCCCTAGGTCTGGATCCAAAATGTAACACAGGTGAGCAAGGATGCATAACCAGAGATGCAGCCACCAGATGGGACTGGCTGTGGTTACCAAAATCCCTTTGGTTGAAGAGGCTTGCAGCTCAGCTCTGCAGCTCCCAGCCTGCTGCATGAGGTGCTGGACACCTACCAGATGCCATGAAGGGGTGGTCCTTGAAAGAAACAACATCCCAGATTCCCTGAATAATAAAAATAATTTACACCCAGCAATGGGAATCAGGTTGTGAATCCCAAGCACCAAAGCCAGCCTGCTTCCTGGGTTCCTCATCATCTGCAGCACAGGCATGGAAATGCCACACCTTCTGCTGCCAAGAAACCTTGGGTTGTGGTTGTTTACCTCTGTTGTTGCTGTGATAATTGAATGGTAAAATGCTGAAATGATGATTTCCCCACTGCCCAATAAGTGCATTTAGGTATTTCTAGCAAATAGATGAAGAAACTACTAGACATAGAAAGTCTAACAATTTCTTTTTCTTCAGATTTTATCAGTGAGAACTCTGCCTCACGTACTTAGGAAAGAAATGAAGCAATTCAACAGCAATACATATTTTTTCTGGTTTGGGGAAAACTTTTTGTTCTGTCCCATTAATTCCCAGCTGTATTCCAACATCACTCTGGGCAGTGTTAGTATGACCAAAGGGACACTTCCATCTTAAAGTTAAGATTTTTACTTTCTCAGTTCTGCTGAGTAAAAACTCACCTGTCACTGCACTACGTTGCAAGTAGGTGAGATCTTGATGGAAAATTCAGGAGAGAGGGAAGAAAAAATAATCCCAACCACCAGCACTTCTACTTCAGTAGAGCATTCCTGGTTGTCCTGGATTTTGTCCATGTTTGTACATGAAGCCAGGATGCTGGAAGCGAGCCTCCATGTATTTATGTAGGATCAAGGGGCTCAAACTGGAGCTTTTCAGGGGCAATGATTCACTAACTAGCTGCTTGAAGAACTCGTAGCACGCTTTTAGAAATAATTAGAAAAATAAGAGCTGATGCAAATTTTTGATAAAATAGTGTGACTCATCAAAATGTCATCAGATTACATCCCCATCTTGTTGCTTCTTAAAGTGTCTTTAAGCATAGTAAATATGCTGTAAGCCACAAGTGCTACTGGAGCATATAATAGCACCAGCAGAACTGGGGTGCATGTTTACTGTTACAATAGATCAGCTAGCAACAACAGATCTAGTTTTATTGTCGCTTATGTTATTAGAAGTTGGGACTCTGGTGTATGGAGACAAGCCGTTGACCATAGATTCCAGAAGATTACTTTCTTCCAGCTTACTTTTTTTTTTTCCCCGCAGATGTTTCTGATGTTGACATGTTCAAATTAGCGAGCGAGTGTCAGCATGGAATAGCTTCTGGAGGTCCAGCATCCCCAGATCACAGTGATTTTCCCAATGTCTGGCTGAAAATCTATTTTTCAGAGTTGAAATTTGAACTTCATTGTGACATCTTTTTCATAACAGCACTCCCCTGTTGGGATTCTCTGCTCTGTGATAAGTGTTGAATTCACAGTTCAGCATGTTGCTTCATAGAAACTTGGCTTCTCTCCGCTGTCCATTTGCCCGTTTTCATGAAACTTGCAAAAATATAATGGCAGATGGAGATATAGCCCTGTCAAATATTGAGCTGAAATTTGCCCACAAATATACAAGCTGAGGGGAGGCAACAGGAACATCAGGCTACTGCAGTTTTAAGCATTCAGCTTAAGCCTTGGTGCATTCAGCACCCTGGGGATGAAGTCCCCTCCCTCTCATGACTATAGTTCATGCAGGGACTTCTCTCACCACTTACCTCCATGTTCTGCACATGCCCCTTCCTCAGCCATCATTTACTTCTCTCTGCCCTGCATCACTCCTCCTTCCCTCCTTCCAGCAGCCCCTTGTTCTTCTCTCCCTCTCTGCCTCTTTTCTTCTCCCCCTCTTACAAACAAGTGCCTGGGGGAGCAGCAGAGAGGGTTAAGTCTGCAAGGTCTTCTGTCTGCAGAAGCATTGGTGGCCTCATGCATGGTAAAGTGCCTTTTTGGCATGTGGAGCTGCTAACAACCTCCTTCTCCTCCTCAGGCTCAATGCCAGTGGGCAAGCATTTGCAAACCAAAATTACAGAGCTCTCTGGATAATGATCTGCCCGATCCATACTGCAGGTGGCTGGAGGCTGAATCCACACCACTCCCTCCAGCTCTATTCCCATGCATGTCAGGAAGAGAGGGCTATTCCTCTTTCTAGTTGCTCCCATCCCTGAGACACCGAGGGAGTCACCCTGCCAGCGGGAGGACACAATGGGCCTGATCCTCTCTGCAATAGATGCAGTGGGTTCAGATCAGAAAGCCCTGAATCAAATCCCAGCCATGTGCATGGGCAGAGAGGAGATGGCATTTTCCTTCTGACTCATATGATGGGTGTGCGGAAGAGCAGTGCCAGTTCCCACCTCTTTTCTGGACATTAGGAACCAAGAAGGGGAATTGGGAGGCAGATTACTCTCTAGGGCAGTTCCTGTGGGTTTTAGGATGCAGGGACCCACCAAACCCTCCCTGGATGAAGTTTGGAAGTTGTCATGACTTCCCTGTAAATCTTCAGGATAGCCTGCAGTGTTCACTTCTAATCACAAGTGCTTAACCTATTGCATTTATCTTTATTTCCTCTGTCCGCTCACTCACACCTCTGAGATACTGAAGAAAGGCTCAGCAAGTGAATAGGCTGCCCTCAGGCTTGCTGGTGAGCCGGGTAAGATGAGCTGTACTCCATTCATGTGTTTCTTGCTCTTTCCTTTCCTCCTTCCCATTTTGAAAGGCTTCCTATACCACTGCAGTCTTGCTTTCCCTCCTGCCCCCACCTGTTTGCCAAACCTGTAGCAGCAGCAGAGATGTGGCAACCTGGAGAATTCCCTTTTAGAATTCTAGGAAGTGTCCTAACCATGCAGTGGAGTTACCCAGTAGCATGAGAATCTTGAGTTCTGTCTGTACCACTGTTGCCTCTTGCAGCCTTTTCATTTGGCCTTGGCTACCTTTTGTGTCCTTTTTGCCTGGGCCTAGGCTGTCCCATGGTTCATGAGCTGTAGAATTTGGGACACTGACTTTCACTCTAGGAGAACCAGAATCCTGTCTTCCCTGTTGCTGAAAGCTTGATTTGGGATGCTTTTAGGACTTCGAGGTCAGCCCTTAGGAACAGACACCTGTGAAGACTTCTCCAGGGATATGAGAGAGAAATAATGGGGAGAGGAGGAGAGATTTGTAGACCTGCATAAAACTTGAACAAAATCCCAGAATTTCAGGGGTTGGAAGGTACCTCTAGAGATCATCAAGTCCAACCCCCTGCTAAAACAGGTCTCTATTGCAGTTCACATAGGTAGGTGTCCAAATGGGTCTTGGACATTTCCAGAGGAGACTCCACAACCCCTCTGTGCAGCTTTGTCCAGTGCTCTGTCTCTCTGACAGTAAAGAAGTTCTTCCTTGCATCAGTATGGAACTTCCTGTGCTCCAGTTTCTGCTTCTTGCCTCCTTCTCTACTGTTGCTCACCACTGAAAAGAGTCTGCCCCCATCAACTTACTGCTCTGTAGTGAGCTGAAAGGTGCTGGGAACGGCCAGACCAACTATTTTAGGAAAACTTAGCTGGTGAGGTCTGGCACTTGGATGTTTAAAAGACCTCTAGGCACCATGTCAGTTGTGGCCATGAGAGCAGCACAGATTCTTTCAGAGTATACAGGGGGAAGGACAGAACAGCATAGCAGCACATGCTGCAGCAGTGTTCCTTGAATCAGGAGCTTGTTTTTTTTCACCCACATGCATTTTGCACCCAGATATTGTGGCCTGGCTCCCTCCTGCCTTGCATGATTCCAAGTAGCCTGGAGTAAGGGGTCATTCTAGGTGAGGGAAAAAGAAATGATTTCACATCACTGACAGCAGGGAGGAATATCAGGCCCCAAGCAGAGAAAAGCACAACGCCCATAAGCATGTAAGGTCAAATGTCTTTTGGCTATTGGAGATAAACTGAGAATTGGGAAGATGAAGATGTTTATCTTGTACATTAATATAAAGGATGGATGATTGTTGTGGTTTAACCCAGCAGGTAGCTCAGCACCACACAGTCATTTATTCACATCCCCCCTTCCCAGTGGGATGGGGGAGAGAACTGAAAAAAATAAAGTAGAACTCCTGGGTTGGGATGAAACTATTTACTAACATAGAGAAATGGAAATGGATGACAGTTAGGACAGTAGAAATATATATATAATCATAAATATCATATATTCATAAATAAATAAATATATATATATATTTATAAGTATACTCACAAGCAATTGCTCACTGCCCCCTGATTGATGCCCAGCTAGGTCCCTGAGCAGCAGAAGAAAGAGATGTACACCCACCTCCTTCAAAACTCTCCTTGTGCACGGTGTCATATGATATGGAATATCCCTTTGGTCAGTTTAAGTCTGCTGTCCTCATCTGCCCCCTCCCAGCCCTTTGTTAGTGTGACCTGAGAAACAGGAACAGCTTTGGCTCTGTGCAACACTGCTTAACAGCAGCTGTAAACATCAGCATTGTATCAACACTGTTTTCTCCCTAGAACCAAAACATAGTATCATACCAGACACTCTGAAGGAAACAATGCTACCCCAGCTGAAACTGTAACAGTGATATATGTGTTTTGGCTAAGAACCTACCACGGATCTCTGAACCCACTTTATACTGAGACATTTTATACAAGGACTCTGAGTCTCCTCCCAGAAAGAATCCCAACAGGAACTCCTTATCCACGTTTATCTTGCAAAATAAATATTTAATAAACAAAGCCAAATACTGTTAAAAGGCATTCCGACACATTAACTTATTCCCCTAAGCAACAGAACAAACAAAGCAACTTCATTAGCAGTAATATATAATGTAGTGTCTAAGTACCTCCTGTTGGGCAGAATTACTGGGCTTGCTTGGGTAAACCTGAGCAGCTGGGGACTGGCATGGACCACATTCTGCTCACAAGGATGGAAGCTCTCCCATGGCACAGAGGTGAAGCTTTCCTTGAAGGGGACATCAGTCTGGTCCCTTCAGAAAAGCTGTGTGGCCGCAGCACTGTGGATAGACCCAGATTCATAGCTATATCATTTTTTTCAAAGGGCAGTCTGTGTGTCTGAAGGATAAGATTCAAATGCTGCCGTCATAGTGGTCTTGCCTCTGTGTCTCCTGGTTACTCTTGCTGGCTTCTTCGTGAAAGCAAAACCCAACGAGCAACTATTTCACAGGAATGGAGGGAGAACTGTAGGATGAAATGGAGTATAACAAAACTCTGTAGTGAAAGGGGGAGTGAGGAGGGAAAAAAAGACCATGTGGAATGGATGTGTTTTCCAACCGAAATCTGTGAGTTGTGCTCTTTTCCTAGCTTCCTTTTCAAAGCTTTGCTCTGTTTGGTGAGCTGTGGGTCATTTAAGAAATAAGGTATGGTAATGCTCATCTTTATAGGATAGGTGTGTGAATTGTTTTAAAATTTGTTATAATCTGATAAATTTTATAGGCATAGTAATATTTTGTCTGTCTCTTTTATCTCCTCTGTGGTGATTTTAAAACACAGTGAAAACCATTCACTGAGTTTCTGACAGTTTACAGGATAGGTTGACCTCTCGTTTACAGATAACAACATTCTAACTAGAAGTTCAAATGGCTGAGCCAAGAAAATGCTCCAGCACTGGTACAGCACTGCCAGCTAATGTGAAGCCCAGCCATGCAGGCAGTCACCTGTGGGGCCATATAGAAGAGCCCAAGGCAGAGCCTGGGGAATGGCTGAGCAAGAAGAGATTTGTGGTGCTTGCTGCTTGCAAATGCTGCTGCTCTGTGCACGTACAAGCATCTTGTGGGTGAGCTTCCTTCGTTGTGATTTCTGGTGCCAGCACAGGCCTAGCTATGTGAGTGGTGCTCAGAGGGAGTTGTTCAGTGCTGAGGACGTGGCTCCCCTGGACCCTGCACTCTCCAGCTGTGCTCAGGGCAAGGCCCTTCTCACTGAGTCCCCCTGGGCTGGCACAGACTCCCCCAGCCCTTTTCCAGCCCATTTGCTGCTGTCAACTCTGCATCCCTCAGCCCAAAAATGCATGCTGCCAGGGAGTGAGGTGTCTGTATGTGCTGTGCTGCGCTGTCTTATGGTGGCAGCAAGGCAAGGGGACCTCCACCTGTGCTTGTTTTGCTCCTACTGCTATCACCTGCAGAGAAAACAATGCAGCAGTGATGTAGAGAGCTCTGTTTCCATTGATATGTGATGTATGTGTGGCAGGTGAAAATCTGGTACTTGTACACAAGAAAAGCTGAAGCCAGGGTTGGGTAATCCAGCCCCATTGGACCCCTCCTCTCTGTTTCTTTTTCAGGAGCAGTGGCTTCTCTGCTGCTCCTTGCTGCTGGACAGCCCTGTCACAGCCAGTTAAGTCAAACACATCTCGCAGCGCTGCCCTCGTGCTCCCCATGCTCCCTCCCACATGCCAGCAGAGGTTGTGTGCACGCACAGTGAAAGTCTGAGGTCTGTGCGCTGCGTGTGCATCCTGGGATTGACACCCAGCCAGCTGGGCCAGGCCGACAGCAGTGGTATGGTGGAGACCCCTGGAGCAATGAGGGGATCTTCTGCAGCCCTGTTCCCAGGAGACTTCATCTCAGGGGCCTGCACTGCTCCACTCACTACCAGTCTGCAGTGTGAGATTCACTGCAAAGGCGCTGCTGTGGTCCCAGACCCGGCTGGTAGCCTTCCTGCTCCCTAGGGAACTTCTACTGCTGAATGGGGGCTTGGATCTTTTCTGTGGTAGAACAGAGAGGCGGGATTGCATTTTGATCTCAGATACAAGTGTGCTGAGCCAGAACCATCTCTCCTTGGTAAATCAGGGCTGGCTCAGGTCTTCTGAGCTATCGAAACAATGCAATTTTACCAATAGTGAATTCTCCTCAACCAAAAATGTTCCCACCACTGGGAGGAAGCACTGCAGGGCCAGGTCAGTCTGGCTTGGAAGTGTGTACATAGTCCTGATCCTGGCCCTTTCTGCTCTGCTCCACGCTCTCCCCAGAGTGATTCTTTTCAATGTCCTGCACATGTGCCACTGCATAAGGAACAGAAGATGCTGCCAAAGTTCACAGTGAGTGCCACTGAGATCTAGAATAAATACTGCCATGTAATAGATTTTTATCCACTGCCTTGCCGTAATCCCCATCTGAATCCCTTCCAAATTGCAGTCAGGCGGCTGTTTGTACAAGTCAAACATTGATTCAGCTGCTCTCGAAAGGGATTCGGGGAATGCAGGCTGGAGGGAGTGCTAGCCAGGGAGCTGGAATAATGGGATTTATTTGTTACAAGCTGAAGGGTTAAACTGTTTTCACAGAGCCCTGTGCCAGAGTATCTCTCCTTTCCACACACAAGGAGGTATTCACAGAAAGGATAATTGCTTAAGCAGCGAGCCTGGCACATCAAGGAGCTCTGGTGCCCCTGCTCACAGAGGCATGGAGGGCAGGGCTGCAGCCTGGGGCCATGTGTGTGGCTCACTTGTGAGGTGTGTGGGCTGGAGACCTCCTCTCTGTGTGGGGCAGCCACCTGATTGGCCTGGGTCACAGCTGACAGTGTGCTCAGCATCCCTGGTGTAGTGCAAGGGTGTTTGCTTTCTGAGTTGTCCCTGGACCTTCAGGCAGTCCCTGTGGAGGCCTTTGGGACTGCTCTGACTGCTGGTGGTGCCTGAGCATGGCCTGGTGTCTGGAACACAGGGCTTCTCCCAGGTGCGTCTGGCCCATCCCCGAGCACCTCTGTGCAGGGGAGCAGTTCAGAAAAGTTCCACAGTCCTGAGCAGCTCATATCATCTGGCTTTCTTAGTGCCTGCAAAGATTTTCTGAGGAAGGACCTTTCAGACCTTCACTGTGTTTTTTTTTCCACTCCATTTCGTGCCTCCTCGGTGGGCTTGGGCATCATGTTTTCTCTTTGCTCACCTCTTCCCTGCCACTGACACTGGGCTGAGAGGCCTTGGCCCTTGGGACTGTGATGGTTTTGAGCAGCTAGTGCAGGGGTGCACATCTCCACAGGAGCCAGCTGCTCACATCAGCCTCCAGGCTGCTACCATGGTGGAGGGCTGCATCGAACAGGGAGCAGACAGGACCAGGATGGTTTTGTGCAGCCAGCTGCTGCTGTATGACTTGACATCCCTCCAGCAGCAGTGACCTCTGCAGGGCCTCTCGCAGAGCTCCTCTATACTCATACCATGTTCCAATGGGAGAGGGGAAGTCAGCACAGCCAATCTCAGGCTGGATCAGTGTATCCTCCTTCCATTGACCAGGGCAGGCTGGAAAGAAATACCATGGTGGATTATAGGTCAGTGGGGCAGAGATCAGTTCTTGCTGTATGCTTTGTACAACACAGAGCCCTGCCGCTTACAAGAGTCCTGCGATTACTGGATTAGCTATGCAGCATTGCCAGCAGGTTAGATCTTGGTGGAGGTGTTCTCTTCCATGTGTGGTTCCATACATGAGTCATGGGCACAGAGAGCTTGGGGACCACACAGTATGGTCCTAGGCACTGGACACTCAGTCAAAGCACTGACCTGCAGCCTCAGGTCAACTGCCGTTGTTGTTGCTCATAGAAGAGCAAAACAAAATAGGCAGAGAGAAGCAAATGAGAAGAATGCAATTTTACTGAATGAAAGATTGTTGAAAACAGTTTTAGATGGGGGAGGGGCAGGGGGTAAGTAACTGGCAATGATAGTCTGCTGGGCAGGAGACTGAAATTTCCATGGCTGTCGACCATCAACAGACAAATCAGGTTCAATCTAACCTAAGCTAGATCTGAGCAAAAAGTCAATCTACCTGAGCCTTCCAGGAGTGGTGAGCTAGCAGGGGAAGCATCGCACTTGCTATGTGGGGTCTTTAGGCTTGTTTCCACACCTGCAGCAAACAAGCAGGATCATGGTGCCAGTGAGAGTGGTTGCAGCTCAGAGGCTGAGGCAGCCATGGGTGAGGAAGCGAGGGGCGTGCTCTCAGTGTTTGGCTCCTGCTTGGCTTCAGCTTCACAGATCAAGTCAAAATTCACTGAAGTAGAGGAAACAAATTAAATCACTTGATTCAGGGAGAATCTGTTCCAATGAGACTGTCCACAGATTCAGGGTCATCTCAGGATGGGGAGGGAGAGGAATAGAGCTGTCCACTCTCCAGGAGAGCGAGAGCAAGAGGCTTAAGGCTCCTCAGTGGTAGAGAAAGTAACTGAGTGCCCTGGAGCTCACAGGCCTGCTTGAAAATGATGGAGGCTGACAGATCTGGGATTAATCTAAAGGTTTCAGCTCTCTGAGCACCGAGTGGAAATTCGCCTGGAAACCACAGTGCAGGAGCTCAGTGTGACGAAAGCACTAAGTGGAACGGGGGGAGGTGGAGGCACGCGTGGGTCAGATAGCTTGCCCTGCCTGATTGTGCACAAAGGAGAGAGCCCTTGTACAAATCCTGCTTTCCCAGTGCTATATCTGTGTAAGGAAGGAAGGTATTCAATGCTAATAAATGCATTAGAAAATAGGGCACCTTTTTGGTGCATTACGTCTAAATGCAGACTCTGCTCCGGGTGCAGCTTTGCACTGTTAATTAGATTCAGAGACAAAGCTGTAGTTTTACCTTTGCAGGTATCTGTAGGCGTTGGATTGCTTATGTGAGATGGGAAGGTGGAGCAGGAGCCAGCTAAATGCTGGAGTAAGGGTGTGCATTGGTGATGCAGACTTGGACTGCTCCTGTTTGGCTTGTCCAGCAGCATAAGAGAAAGGCTATCTCCTGCAGTGTCTGTAGCACTCCTGTGAGGCTAGGCTGATGGTGGTGATCAGTCCTGAATGTGGAAGACCAGGGCACTCTGTCTGTATGATTTTGCATCCACTAAAATTTCTGCTGTAGCCCACAGAATTACAGTCACATACCAAACTTCATACTACACACAGCTGAAGCCTGCAAGGAAGGATGTTATACACAAGCATACATATGTCCCTCTGCCCTCAGACACCAATAGCCTAGAGCTGAGGATGCTGAAAGTATTCGCTCCGCGCAAGAAAATTAGAGATTCTTGTACATCCTGCACTGCACGAATCTTTCATTATTAGCACAGCTGTCATGATACTCAGCCATACCTGCACATCCGTGCCTTCATCTCCAGTTTCAATACAATAGAGCATCACCTCTTTCGTTCACACTGAAGGACTGGGTACACCACAGTGCACACTTTTCACTCTTCACACACTGAGTTAGCTATATAAACACACAGCCCATGATGAGCAGGGATACATGTGATATATACCTGTGTATGGTTCTGCTAAGTGTTGTGGATGGTTTGCTGATCTGGTTGTTTGAACGACATTGGACTCCATCTTCAGCAGTACATCTAAACTGGTGCAGCAAATGGAGGTGCCAGTTTATACCAGGTTGGGATTTGGACTATAGTGTTAATCTACAGCAGACACTTGTTTGTGTTTCTGAAAAGCAGAGATATTCTGAGTGTGCAATCAAATTGGCATTCTTATCCAGGCTCCTGCTTGGTATAATTGTAATTTCCAGTAGATAATTGTTATTAAATTATTAAATCACGTAGCAGTAGAAGGCTGGTTTAAGGTTGTGGTGTGATTTTTACTTCTCTGATGTGATAGTCAAATGGCAATCAGCATAATGATCAGTGCTGGTTCACAAACTGCATATGCGGCGGAGACGAACTCAGGCACAGTTTCAGACAAAGCAGCCAAATCTGAACACATGTCCTCTTCTAAGAAAGGAGTTCTGGAGAAATAATTTTCAGCTCCCTGTTCCTGACACCCAGTCATTATGGCAGACATTATGATGGTCTCTCCCTGCTTGTGTTTTAGAAAAGCTTGAGGGCTGAATTGCAATACGGTCGTTGCTAATTCAGAATAAGTGGGCGACACTGCAGCTGCTGTCTGTTTCCCTATCTAATATGTGAATAGCAATCGATCTGGATTTTTTTCTCTAAACGTGATGTGATATAGAGTATGAGATCATTGCCAAATCTTCATGAGGATTTATGCTAGGATTCGCTCAGAGGCCAAAGCAGCTTTGTTGCCTTCCGTATGGGTGAAGCATAGAGTCTCCTCCAGCCTGGAGACTTGTTTCCCCATGGGCATCTCCCTCTGCATTTTGTTTGAGAAGCCCTTCTTGTGATCAAATTGACAGCAAGACTGCTGTCTTTAGGAGAGAAAGCACCACACACTGTTGGGAATATCAGAGAAGTAACTGCAAAACAGTGCTGTGCATTGTGTTTATTCTCTCTCAGCGATGTCCACATTAAAGCCCTTCGATTACAAGTGATGACAAAGTTGTTCCCTGCTGCAAGCTGAGCCTGAAGGCAGTATGTGTGATGGAAGGCACTGAGTTTCTCAGAAAGATACATTGCCTTTGCTTTCTCACAGCAGGCGGTTCTGAGGAGGAAATTCTTCGGCTTGATGCTGAAGTACCAGTGACAGAGTCAGTGATGCTGGGAAGAATTTGGGCGTGGTGGGGAGGGAAATGGGCTTGGATGAATCAGTAAGAAAGTTAAATCTTTGATCAAAACATGAAGTGACATGTCTGCCTCCTCCCTCCCTCCTGCTGTGTGTACAGGGCTTAGGTGAAACTTCGGGAAAATGGGGAGTTAACAAATCTTTTTTATCAGCTGACTTTGCATCTCTACACTAACTCAACATAAAGACACACATTGTGCCAGTACCTAGAATGATGTGATATGACAAGTGAAGAGACAAAAGATGTCTAAACCTCATGCAAGAACCCGTGTACAATTTCTGTCTTTCAGTGTGTGTGGACTGAGCTGTGCTACAGACAGATGTCCCAGCAGAGCAACAGCAGAACTAAGCTTTGGCTGGGTCCGATTTTCTTCTGCAAATTAGAGTAGAAAAAATCCGTGCCTCATCTTGGAGCTGAGTTTAGGTGCCTTCCTTCAGCCTACTGCTTCTGTTTCAATACTGGCCTTTCAAGTTCAGACTTGTCTCTGTCCTGCTGCCAGTGGCTGGAGCCCAGTGCTGCTTCCCTGTCCTCTTGCCAAGCATGACTTTATGGGCAGGACTTCTGGTGCTACCTTCTCTAGATGGAGATGGAGATACCATCAGTGTGTTGGCTCTTTCCCCTCCAGTCCCTGCCAGGGTGACAAAGACAGCACTTAGAGCAAACATCGGCTCTTGTAATACTTGAGGCTCTGAAGCTGGGACTTTTCTGTGTAATTCATCCCTCACGCAGAACACAAAACCCACAAGGCCTGCAAGAGGAAGGAGAACTCTTGGGGCCAGGCAAGCCATGACTCCTAGTACCTTGAGAAAAGCAGTAATGTACATTGGAAACAAATTGGGCTGTCACCTCAGGCTCATTGTTGGCGTGAAGTCACTGTTGCATTTTGTTTTTCCACGTGGATTTGAGAGCTGCTATAACACCCTAGCCTCATTCTTGGCCTTGTACCATTAATGCCGTGATTTTGCTTCATCACGTTGGCAGAAAGGGACTTAGGACATTGGAATGGAATAAAAGCAGAAAGGAAAGTGATTGGGTGTAGTCTAGTGTACCTGACTTTTGAAGATAGGCTGTTGATTCCTGCAGAGTCCTGCTTCCATTGGAAGATCTTCTGCACTTATTAGTATCTCTGAGGCAAAGTTCAATTACCATTCCACTGAGGCACTGAAAACAGCAGTGGTTTACACAGATCTTAGGAAGAGATTTCCAGCCATGGTGTTTGCAGGCAAAATTCTGGTGACTGTAAAGTGCCAGTGAAAACCTAGCTTGCATCCCCAAATCTAACACTACTGTGAAGAAGTCTGAATTCAATGCTAGTTTTGGTCCCAGTTTACCTAATCTGCAGGATGCCTTTGAGTTGATCCTACATCCCCAGTCAGTCCTTACTACATGAGTACACAGCGCAAAGAAGTTGTTTCCGTAGTCCTGCTTTGACCTCAGTGTCCTGTTCTACCACCACATTGCTCCTGTTTGGGCATCACTGGTGCGAGCCTGTACTGGAGGTTTGGTTGATTTATTGGAGGTGAAATAAAATACTCTGTCCCTGGCTGTGTCAGTGCATGAGAGTACCCAGCTGTCCTTAGGTGTTCAGACAATAAATCACCAGCATTTACTTACTGGACAAGTCCATAGAGCTGGAAGTGCAAACAGCAGTCAGTGTCAGTGATAGGAAGTCACCAACAAATACAGACATGACGGGAGCAAAGTTTCTCCATCAGCTGTAGTAATACCCAAGCCAATGCATGGAAAAATGCTAAGCTGTGAGGAGAAGCTATCAGAGTTGTGGTTGGCACAGTTGGTGTCTCTGAGGTAGGGAGTGCTCCAGTTTGGTTGGAGCCAAGTTCCTCCAAAGTTTGTCATGTTTGGCAGGTCTGAGTTTGCATCTGTGTTTGGAATGCTCAGTAGAGGTTGCAGTGGTGCCAAATGCAGGAACCACTGCTTGTAAGCCTGCCTTCTCAGGAGCCTTTGAAATTAAAGTCAGTGAAACAGGCATCATATGATAAAGGATGACATTTAGGACTTCTCATCTTCATGGTACTTACAAATACCTTCCTGTGTTGGTAGAATCCATGTTTGCCTCTGATGTCAAATGGACATCTTCCTTCTGTGCATGCCTTAGTTTCCCTCTTTCTCTGATGGGGATAATAAGATGCTACTTACTAGAATGAAGGGCTGTGAGAGCCCCATGTTAGATGCTTAGCATTATTTTAGTTTATCGTGTAAGAGTCTTCTGATGACAGATAGGGATGAAAATTATAAGGACAAATATGACAATAACTGAGAAATATTAAAACCCAGACAACACTTTCATTTAATTAGCTCGTGGTATCTTCTTTTCAGGGAAAAACTGCCTTTTCCAAAGGCCATTCACTTCTCCTTGAGTAGAATTTCATTCTGAGATGTTGTAATGCATCGTACCCAGGACAAAATGAGCTCCTTTTTTGGATGCTTTCTCATCTTAGGACTTTCTGGATGAATCTGTTGTCAAACATGTTGATTTTTATAACCAGATCTGCAATTGCAAACCTTTGTGATCAGTAGAGTGTAACCACTTTGTTTCTTTCTACATAACAGATACGCACTGTTTCTCCTATTTACAAAGTGGGGAAACTGAGGCACAAAGTTGAGAAAAGGGGCACCCAGCACTACCTACTGAGTCACTGCCATTGTGTTAATTAGTACTTTGGACTTTTTACCATCCAACTCATCATAGATTTAGGCAACCTGAAATATAGTTATTCTTTGTTGGTGATGGAAACTTCCTCTGAAGCATCTGTACTTACCAACATGGAAGATAGAGCAAGATGAACCAATGGACTCATCAGATAGGAAGTTTCCTGATAGGAAGTTTCCTGTGTTTACCTTTAGTGCATAGGTGCTGCGTATACCACGGGGCCTTTCTAACCTATAATAAATTGCCATGACTTTGGTCACTCTGTATGCTACAGTCTTGAAGCCTGCACTTCTATATTACAGATGAGAACTCTGGTTTCTGGTTCATTTTACAGCTTTGTGTGCTGTCCTGAGCCAGAGTTGCATCTTTGCAATAGCGTAAATGCAGCTGGTCTCACCTTGGAGCAGCAGGGTGGATTGCATAACCCTCAAAGTCTCCCATCCAGCCCGACTGCAATGCACACACACCTTGGAGGAATACCTGCCCTGCAGCTCTCTGCTTCCCTGCAGAGTGGCTGCAACACTGCTGTGTGGGGACACTCAGCCACTCTGCCCGGTCCCCAGGAGGCAGTGTGGCTGTGTCCCTGGCCCTGCAGAGGGACATCAGGTAGAAGATGCTCCAGAAGCAGCGTCAGCTTTTTCTGCTGCTGAGCTGTGCTCTGGCCCCCCTTCCCTCAGCTGCTGCCGGCGAGGTAGCAATTACACTCTCATCGATCCTACTCTCCTGGAATTGCCCTGCACACACCAGCACAGTGTTACAATCAATAGCCCAGCCCTAGTGCAGAGATGGCGAGGGGACCAAAGAGGCAATCTGCTCACTGGACAGGTTACGATGAAATAATGTTGTGTTAGGACGGGAAGTGGCAGAGCAGCTGGCACTACAGATTTCCCTCTGTGGCCAAAGGGAAAGGCAGAGCTAGATGAGATTTAGAGTCCGGCTCAATAGCTGCTGCTTAGATCCTGCTGGAGATAAAGTGTGACTGAAAGAATGTGAGGAAAAGATTGTTTAGGAAACAAAAGTTGATGTGAACCTTTAAACCCATCACTTAAAAAACTGTTCTGGTTGGGAAGAAAAGAGAGAAAAAATGCCTTTGTTTTCTGACTTCTAGCTGATAGGCATTAGCATGTGCAGGGTTCAGAGTGGATAAAACTCAGCTTCCAACAGCCAAGCTCAATCAATTAGTTTATTAGTAAGCAGCAAATACTGCATTCAAACAAGGGACGCACTTGCCTTGCCAGTCACTGCTGTCATCCCGTGTTAGAGGAATATTGCAAAGCAGGTAATGAAAGGTACAACTTCAGGTTTCTGCCAATTTCTGACAGACAAGCCAGGGGGAGTTTCAGGACCTCTGAAATGCTTTTATCTTTATTTATTTATTTATTTTGAGTAGCCCCTTGACTTTGTGTTCCAAATGAAATGAGTAAATATTTTTATGCCTGTTAGTCTTCAATGCAAAGCTCATGCTGTGTGAAGTCATCTCTCCCATGTAAAGTATATTACAATCTTCAGCCTTGCTTAATCTAAGCAGAGAGGGCACTGTGCATGCAGCTTAGCTGAAGGGCATTTGTGCTCTCACAATTATTTGCACCTACTGTCCCCTTCCTAATATATTTTAAATACTTAGGACACTTTAAATACATAATACTTATATACTTACAGCTATTTTGAAACCTAATACTGATCTCTAACATGGAATAAATGTTAGTATATTAAATCAGGTTCCTGAGAGTATGGTAAGATCTCCAGTCAAATGTTGGCTCACGGGAGGGGAAGGCATGGTGGTTATACCAGGGGAATTCCCTGAAGTCTGCTGCTGCTTTTGGCTGTGCCTTGCTCATACTCTGCCACCTCAGCCACATCATTTGGACTTTTTGAAACTGCACAGTTGTTTGGAGTGCCTCCTTACTGGTAACCTGGGAGTGGATCACCCACAGGTCAAACAGCTCTGCCCATCCAGTCAGGCCTGCCATGAGGGATCTAGCAGTTGTAACAAAGGCTTTCTGCTTTCAGTGACTCTTGGTTTCCACTCTGTGAAACAGAGGCAATGCTGCAGGAGCTGAGCCTTGAGGACAGAATAGCTTGTTCACACAGCATGGCAGCAGGGAAACCTTTGATGACTCGGTGCTGCTGAGGAAACATGGCTCTTAGGCGCCACCACGGGCTGTGGGGATAGTCCCTTGCAGCTTCCTGCAGCTACCTGCAGCCTCCAGCTGCCCCATGGTTGATCAGTGGTGAGGTGGGTGAATTGCCAGCTGCCCTCTCCACACTGCACTGCTCCCACCTCCACCAGTATGGTGGTACTTATTTGTCACTGCAAAGAGAAAAACCCAGCCATGTACAAGCATGGCATCTGCTCGGCAGGCTGTCTCTGCTTGGCACTATGCATTGTGCTGCACAACACTATTTGCAGTTCTGATGCAGCTTGTGCTGGATGCTCTGTGCCTGTGCTGGCCACAGTGGGCCCCAATGCAACAAGGGACAGGGAACAAGTGCCTCCCACATCTGAGCTGCTGCAGCTGAGCCTGAAGCGGGGTGGCTGCACAGGGATGTGAGCAGGGATCCAGGCCAGCAGACTGTGCCAGGTGTGCTGCCTCTCTGTTCCTAGGTGTGAGGAAGTGTCAGCAGACCGGGCTGGCAGGTGATGGATGTCCAGCTGTGGGAACTGGGATGAAGTCTCACTCCTTCTTTGGCATAGCTCCTACCTGGAAATGCGTTTAACCAGGCATTTGAAGATTTCTTAATTATTTTTCTTCACAGTGCAAATGGATCTGGCCCAAGACCCTAAATGCCAGCAGTTTTTGGGTACTTTTAGTTCTGGGTATGCCACCGAAGTCTCCCTCCCTCTGAAACACTATGGTTATGTTATGCCGTGTCATAGTCCTGCCTTGGAGCAAGGTGCAAAATGTGTGGGTTTCTCTGCAAGGAAGGAGAGCTGTTTGCCAGGCGTGGGGCAGCGTAAGTCCTTGAGATGCATGAATCTCTGGGGAGCAGGTCTCCCCTGAGTGAACTGAAGATCCCATGCCTGTTATCTGTACTTGTGCAGTGATGAGGGCTTTCCACTAGAGAGAGACATGAGTACATACAGAAAACCTGTTTGCTATTTGTATCACTCATTTTACCTGGCCAACATGGTGCAAAAGGAAATGGCTGGAGCTGACCATGAAGTGAGGTTTTTGCAAGACAAAAATTTTTACTTATATTTTCTTAAAGTCCTCAAGGCTTTTGGGTTTTCACAATGAAAATCCTCGTTTTTCTTCACTCTTGCTTTTAATTTTATTTTTTTTTTAGTACTCTTAATAGGGGCCAAAATATTTTCAAATACTGGACAATCTTGAAAGAAACATCAAGAAACTTGTCAAAATATTGGTATCAGAAATACATTTGCAGACAAAATTTTCAGCCAATTGCTTTTTGTCTGGCAGGGAAATGGATATTACCCAGGCAAAAACTGGCAATTCTCAAGGACCTTTTCTTCACCGTAGTCAAAAACCCGATTCAGTGATCCCTAAAGCATGAACTTCTGTAGGAAGACAACGGCAGCTATTGAACAGCATAACAACACCTTTAAAGAGGGAAAGTGAAGAATGACCTTCTCAGCTGAAAATCCCAAGGAAACAGAAATGTGGCTGAGGACAGTGGTGTTAATATTACCGTATTTATGTCATGCCTCATTTCTTGCAGGCAGCCAGGACTGTGCTTCGCACACCAGAGGGAGCTGGTCCTCTCAGCTGTTTCTTACCAGAGATCTGGTGTTGCCAGCAGAACCAATCCCCCATAGCACACTGGTGGACTATTTGGAGGTAAGGGCTACGTTGGGTGAGGTGCATTTAGCACATGATGCATTGTTATATGTATACAGAGTAGGCTTTCCTTCGTGGTCTCTTGCTGGTATGAGTGTGGGGTCTGTGTAGCATCTAACGCTGTGTTGCCTGGGATTTCTGGTGAGTATGTAACTCAGGGGCAGGGCTGTGAGTCACACAATTTATTCTATTTCGAGCCCTCTTTTGAATGCTTTCCCCTGTGGTATATGGGTGGTTGAAGGAAACACACATATGCACACTCCACTTACTGCAAATAGAAAGTCTGCATTTAAAGGCCTCCTATTGCTTACTCACAGACCCTGCCAAGCTTAAATCTGCTTGTCTTAGTAAACACACCTTCCTGTGGTGTTGCTCACCAGGAACAGATGGTCCCTTGGGGGACAGATGGTCCTGGAGCTGGGAATTTCCAGAGGCTTTTGGAGAGAGATGGGATACCACCCTTTACCTTACAGATCTGTTCCACAGGCATTCTTTGGTACTTTTTTAATACCATGAAAAGTCCCTTTTCATTACCAGCAGCTGTAGTTATGTAGGTCCCTGATCTAACCTATGGTGAAGCAGTGTGTTCCATCACACATGCAATACCCTCCTTTCTACAGGACATAGGATAAATCAGAGGAATGAATAGAGAAACTGATGTAACACACAGACTCAAAGAGCATGACATACGGACCTTTTCCTGTGGTCCCTACAAAACAGTCTCTTGCCCCCATATATGCTTCCTGTACTACCCAGGGTAAGACCACAGCAGATCTCTCTCATGACTGGAGACTGGGGTGTAACTCTGTGACTTTAAGAGTTTGTTGTGAGTTCATGTAGATTTTAAAGAATCTCTTCCAATATCTGTTCTTCAGTTACATTTCCAACTTTGTTCTCTTATCTATATTCTGGGGCAAGAGAGATGTGGGATTGAAATTATCCCTTCAACTATCAGCATCTGTTTCTGGAAATTAATTCCTACCTTTGAGATTGTTTCCTGGACACATTCTACAGAACGTCTGACATCTCTCAGAGATGTCTTCTCCTTTTCTGTTTATCTTCACTGGTACCATTAGGACCACAGCAGCTGCTGCATTCACTAAAAAGGGGGTCAAACTGAGGGATAAGAACAAAAACGTACAAGCAGTGAAAGCAGAGATTTGTAGCCTGGGAAGAATATAGGGATGCTGTCTGGACACGCAGAGATGGGATCAGGAAAGCAAAGGTGCAGATGGAACTGAGCTTGGCAAGGGATGTGAAAAATAATGAGAAAGATTTCTGTAGATAAGTTGAGTGGAAGAGACAGGTAAAGAGTGTAAACTCTTTGACAAATGAGAAGAACTGGCTTCCTCAGACATGGAGAAGGCTGAGGTACTTAAGAAGTTCTTTACTTTGGTCGTCACTGGCAGTTGGGATTGCCATGCATCTCATGTCCCTGAATTTCTAAGCAGAGGTTGGGGGAGCAAAGTCCCTCCCAATGTACGAACAGTGCAAGTCCAAGACCAACTCACGAGGCTGAATTACATTAAGTCTATGGAGCCACTGATGTGCATCCCAGGATCCTGAGGGAGCTGACTGACGTGGCTGCCATTCTGCTCTCCATCATATTTGAAAAATTGAGGCTGTCAGGTTAAGTCCTTGGTGACTGGAAGAAAGGAAACATCACTCCCATTTTTAAGAAAAGGAGAAAGAAAGACCTGGAGAACCGCAGGCTGGTAAGCCTCATGTCTGTGCCTGGGAAAATCACAGAGTAGATCCTCCTGGAAGAGGTGTTAAGGTCCATGTAAAATGAGGGAGAGATCTGAGATAGCTAGATGTTCTTTAAGGTTCTTTCCTACCTAAGTCGTTCTGTGACTTAATGATTCTATGAAGCACAGCCTTCCCATGGGGAGATAATACCTCGTGTAAGGTAGTGTGGTAATACAGTTGGGAATTTTTACCTTGCTCTCATATTTTATTGTAGATCACTTTCTCCCTTTGTGAACCCCCTTCGGGCCTCCTAATAAACCTCTCTCCCCACTTATTTATGGACTCTCATTCTGTTTCAAAAATCTGGTAAATGCAGAAGCATTTAGACAGAAAACGTAGACTAAAAGCCACTCTAAACCAATGTTTCTTCCCTCTTCTTTGTAAGCCCAGTGCACATTAAATGAAACTTATATGCTTCTTGAAGCTGCCTGAGTTATTATTGGAACTGATGCACGTTCACTCCAACCAATCTATTTTTATTTGAACCACTTACGCTGTATGAAACCAAGCATAACAACCACAGCCAATATAGATACATTTGTTTTTATTTAAACTCCAAAGCGTGCTAAAAGCAATAAACGTATTTCCTCCTGAAAACCAATATGTAGATCTAACAGACGACAAACGTATGTGTCAGTCAGCGCAGCAGTGACCAGCGGCCCCACTGCGCTGCTCCGCCAACCCGCCACGCCCCGCAGACCGCCGCGGGGGAGGACGGCGGCAGGAACCGAGCGCCCCCCTGCGGATGGCGGCAGCCAGTTCTGCCCGGGCACGGCCGGTTACAGCCAATCACGGCCACTTTTGGCCGCAGCTGCTTCCGGTCAGCCCCAGCGTGGGGCGGTGCTTCTGGGCGCGTGTGGGGCTGTAAGCGCAGGGATAGCGGGCTGCGGGGCTTCTGTGGAGGTGCGTGAGAGACAGGACGGTGCGCGCCAAGTGAAGGGAACAGTGAGGCCGGAGGAGGAGGGTAGAGGAGGTGGAAGAAAAGCCAAAGCCTTCTCTGGATCCACAGGGACAGGAGAGCAGCAGTGGGGCAGCTGCCTGAGTGCGGCCAGCAGGTGTGACTCTGAGTGGAGGAGAGGTTTGGTACTAAGCGAGAACTACTTATCTGAGGTGTTGGTTGGCTTCTTTCAATACCAAAGTTGGCAATTAGAACTGCCAGAAATTAAATTGGTTGCAAATCCCCCCCCTGTATCAGTGTGCTTTTCTGCCCACAATAGTTAATACGCCTCTCTCAGTGGTATAAGTTAACTGCTCTGGGGATGGGCTTACCCTGAGGCACAGGCAGTAGGCCTTGTGCGGGCAGCAGCCGCTCTCCTGCTCTGACAGAAGCTGCTCTTCTGCTTTTGTTTCTTAGGTAGCCTGTAAGTTTTCATCATGAAGATGTTACTACATAGGAGAAGGAAACCCTCAAGAGCAATCAAAATAGCTCATCGAGGTTGGAAGAGCAGCTCAAGGTAAAATCTGAAGTGGTGATACCTGTCCTGGTTGCATTTAAAATGCAAGGTATTGATTTGTAGTATGACCACAAATACCATCAATTCATACTTGTGCAAAGCACAAGGAACAGCTAGTACTTTTTGTATCCTTTCTCCACAAACATATAGTGAGTAAAAGCTAAGAAATGCTGTGAACTGATGATCACAGATAGCCATGCTACATTTTTATTCTGTAGCTCCTCCTACAACCCACACGCCATCACCTCTGTTTTCTTGTTTTGGCAGATCTTTCCTGTTAGAATAGCCCCTCTTCTTGTAACAGCTTTGTTATGCCTACTCTTCTACAAAGAGGATTGAAAACCTCTAGGTGGTTATTCTGTTCCAATGCCCCCTAGGCAGCATCAGTGTTCATTACCAAGCTCTCATTAAACATATTGAGTTGGGAATGGCATGTTTCCAACTGTGGCCTTTGTTGCGCTTTTAAATAGTTGTACGAAGAAAGCTTTCAGGGCATTTCAGTTGGCCAACAGATGTGGTGTGTCTATATCCTGAATGCCACATGTTTTCAGTTTGTTAATATATGACTTCTTTATTACCTGGAACTGCTTTCCGTATGTGCAGTGGGCTAGTCTGGGCAGTTGTGCGCGGATGGTTCACACCAGTTGGTCATGGTGCCAAGTGAGGCACTAATAGCTTTCATTCACTGCAGTTGCTAGCTTTTTAGTATGTATCAGTCTTTCAGAGACAATTGTGCATGTTCAGCTACTGGATGAAAAGTTCGCTGGGTAAAACTGGAGATAGCATTTATGAGCAATGTTACTGCAAGTACTGAATTTACACTTCGCCTGATTCATATATGCTTTAGAAAACAGTATGCAGTGGACTGCCTTTCCTTGCAGTTTGAGTTCCTGAAGTGTGTGGCTCACGCCACATTCTGACTCACAGGAAAGATGCTTGTTAGCTTTAAAAAGTGAAAGAGATTCACATTCATGCAAGACAGGTTGTTGCATTAAGTGTTCACTAGTAATCGAAGACCTCAAGAACATCAACATTAACGTAGTTTTGTTTTGGATGAAATCTTTTGTTTAGAGAGTGAGATTGTTTAGTACCTGTGCTGGCTTTCCACTTCATCATTGATCCTTTGTTTAGCTGTTAAGTACTATTAAGTACTGTTAAGTACACCTGTGTTAGGTGTACTTCCTTGTGGTGAGCTGTTTTATTCTCTGCCATTACCAGTGGTATCTGACTTGATCATCATGGTGCTGAGCAAACCAGAGACACTGTTCTTTTCCCTTTTCCCGAAAAGCCTTATTTCTGATCTGTTACTCATCTTAGCACAAAGTGTGACGTTGGGTCTATCCTACTGGCTCTGGTGGGGGGTTTACATCCTTACTTTGTCCCTACAAGAAATCTGAGAAGTATGTGCTAAAGCAAGCTCAGCTGTTCTTGTAGACTCCATCAGAGTGAATGACTGCTTGACGAGTCAGCTGATTCCTCCACGTCTCATCCTGTTTTCAGTGTGCCAAAGTGCTCAGAAACTGTAGAATACTGTAGTAACCTCCTTGTCCATATTAGCAGAGATCAAGGGCTAAATAGATCTTGTTGCTCATTTTGGAAGGAGTTATCCTTGCCATTAAGGAAATAACAGTCTCATACTGTTCTGGGTCCATAGAGAGGGTTTCAAGTAGCAGAGGTGAGCACACCACCCAGCTTTGGTCCTGGAATCAAAATGCCTCCCTACCTTTGTTTGCTGCCAGCATTTAGATGAATGTCTGAGGTCAGCTTTTTGATGTCCAGGGCGCAGTGCGCAGAGCTGCCAAAAGCAGGGACTGCCTGGGTTGCTCGCTCTGGAACAGTTGGAGAGGAAAGTACTGCAGACCTTCTCAGAAGCCCTCCCAGCCAGCTGGACTTACAGACCTGTGCTCCATGTCTGCATGGATATAGAGTTTTCTGGCTATGCATAGTGTTATGGTGCTGGAGTGCCTTAGTCCCCTTTCTCCCTCAGATGTCTCAGCTTTAGAATGAATTAGATACTAAAATAGGTGGTATAAGATAGATAAACAGTATGGCAATAACAGCCATGAGATGTTTGAAGACTTAATCTGATGCCTGAAAAATGTTCTATAAGGACCTAAAGATGGAAGAACATTATTGATATTGCAGTAACATCTTTGAGGCCTCATTTTGGGTCTTGACTGCCACTGTACTAAGCTTTCTGCATGCCCATAAGAGAAAGATAGTCCCTACCACAAACAGCTTCCAAAAGAACAAAATGACAGTTTCTGTAGCATATGGCTCTTAACCAGAGAACGGGGGAAAGAACAAGGTAAAAGTGAGATGATCAAATTTGGCATAATCATCTGTAGTCGTGACACACCCACTCTTTTGCCATTGCCATGTGTTAAAATCTTGCAGTGGTTTATAGTGTTAGAGAGTAACTAGCTCCTTCTTACAGAGTAGCTATTCTTCTTCCCTTCTGCCACTCCTGGAAGGAAAAAGTTGCACTCAAGCTCACCACTGTACCTAAGTGGCCAAAAAGATCAAGAGGGAGCTCAGGCCCTTAGAGCTGGTATACAAAACTGATTGATACAGGAGCATTTGTTTGGGCACACTTCAGACCCCAGTACCTCCCAGTTAATCCATTTAGCATTGCCTTTTCATGTTTGCTGAGGGACTTGAAGGGGCTTTATGAAAAGGAGTTCACTGTAAGGGATGGAAACAAACAAGATAAAAAGGTAGAGATAAGCAAAGAGACAGGATTTCAATCCTAACTTCCATTTAAACTGACTGGCTGTCAATACTAATAACATAAAGACAACAGTGAAGTGTGGCTGACACACACCAGGTAGAGAATGCTCAGAGACATCTGAAAATCCCATCAGAAACTGCAAAGGCAAATGTAATCAGCGTGTCTGGAGTTGCCTAATTCATTGGTTTTATACTGTCTTGAGAAACTGGCAAGAATCCTCTGTGCACGGCCTGTGCAGGCACAACTGTGTCCTTTTACAGTCCTCTTACCACTTCTTTCTACTCAGTAAATGTAAGTAGGGATGATGATGATGATGCAAGGTGTTACTGCCCATAGAAGCACTGGATGTTACTGCTGTGGGAGACATTTCTTTGGTGTATTCAGAGGACAGCCGTGGTCAAAATTGCAGGGCTGGCATGTCAGTTCTCTGTACTAGAGGAATTGACTTTGGTCTGATTAAAGGTGGAGTGATGCAGGTCAGGGGAGAGGGGCATGGTCAGAGTGGTGTGAGGGCCTGTGGCTGGAGAAGCTGGTGTAGTACAGGCCGGGATGGCATAGGTGTATGAGGAGACATCAGAGAGTGACGTGATGCTGTTAGTCAACTGAGCGTAGCTGAAGTGACTGTGGGTTAGCTGTGCCTTTGTAGGATCATGCCCTAATAAAGGTACAGCATAGTAAGGACTGGAAAACCAGTGGGTGAGGGGACAGATCTGAGAAATCAGAGGCTGCAAAGGAAAGGAGCCCAAACTGCAACTCAGTGTGTTCACAAGTGCACACTGAGCAAGCAGTGGTTAATGGCAATACGGGGATTTGGGGGCTTCATGGCAAATATCCAACGCCATTTGCACAGTAGATTAGTGCATGACCCAGGAAATCAATAGGCAAAAAGTGCATTTAATTCTGAAGCTTGCAAACAGGTAAAAAGTAAACGGATGCAGAATGACTAGTGACCACCTGTGGCTGATACTGAACATTGACTTACACACAGGAGAAGCAGTTTGGGCTACACTGATGTGTCCATATAGGTACAAACAGTGAAGGTGTGGGAGAGCTGCAGTGTTTTTCTGACAGAACTTTGGCAATAGAAGGGAGGCTCCATTGGTCTATTCGACAGGATTTGTAGTAGTAGTGTTGGGAACACACTGTGAATTCAGGGTGGAGGGCAGACTTCCAGCATCAGATAGGGTGCTGGCTATATACAAGGGGGACAAAAGATCAGCTGTAAGAAGATGTAATTTGATTTTATGAGTTCATCCACAGAACTACAGGGCCACCAGGACTGCTAAAATATGAACGCTACAGGGAAATTCATTAGCAGTGGCTAAACTAAAAGCTGAGCTAGGAGCAAATCACAGACCCAGCTGTCACAAAGCAGTGGTTCCTGGCTGCTAAGCCATGAACAAACCACACAAGTGAATGGGTCAGGTGAATATCCATCACATGTCACGTTTTCTAGCTCAGTCCACCGTTGCTGCATCCAGAACTGGTGAAGAAAAAAAGCAGCACTGCAACATGAAACCAGGTAGAAAAGCACAGTGGATAAATGATGCAGTTTGGAGGGGAATGGTCAAAACAGCTGCGATGGTAGCTGAAAGAGGATAAAAGGTCTGAAGAGGTCAAGTGGACAGCTGTAAGGCATTGCTTCAGATGAAGTTCAGCTGCAGAAAGATTGTTCTTGAATGAACTGGGTTGCTCTTGCAGCCTGGACTCACAAGTGAGAAGGACTGGACAAATCTGAGTGAGGCTGAAGAAATTCCCTGGAAAGCCTGGAGGGGAAAAAAAAAAAAAAGATTCTAGAATGAAGAAAAAACAAAATGAATTGCTGGCAAGGGAGTGCAGACTATGTTTCCAGGTAATTTCTAGACCTGGTGATCCACTGTCACACTACTGTTGCAGCATTAGGTGAATTGCTGATCTGCTTTCCCTGGGGAAAGGGCAGAGCTGGAATAAATCAGCAGTCCTATGTTGTTAAGTTTGTTTTCTTTTCAGCCAATAAAATTCCCTTTTCATCCTGCCCCTTTTTTTCTTCAGTATTAGTCAGTATTTCCACTATAACTAGGTCAGGGACCCTAAGTAGGTCATGGTTACTCTCTAAATGTGGCAAATCTTTATGTGAAGTGGGGGGAGGGTGGGAAGATCTGATGATGAGTAAACAAAAGGCAGGAAAAGTTGGCTTAGTGGAAGGAGTGGGCCTAGGGTGAATTGGAGAGGGCGTGAGAAACATCTGTGTGATGTAGGCAAGGATCAGGGCTGAGGGAGTGAACGGGTTGGGTGAGTGGGCTACAGCTCAGCGGAGGAGAGTAGGTAAAGTGATAGCAGCTATGGGCGTTAGGAAAGCAGGGAAAGATGTTAGGGCTAAAGGGTTGGAAGGAGAGGGGTTAATGCACAAAAGTGGGAGAGTAAAGAGATGTATAGGTGGGAGCAGCTCGAAACGAGCTTGTATGGAAGACAAGGTAGCGAAAGATGCTGAGGTAGTGAAGTACATCTGAGAGAAGGAAAGAGTGTGCTGGGGACTAGGAAAAGAGTATAATCTGAGAGTGAGGGAGAGAAGAAAGGCAACTGATGGGAAGCAGAAAAAAGGTGAGAGAGCATGGATCAGGTTGAACTGGAAGGTGTAAAGTGTGAGATAAAGAAGTAGGAGACAGAATTCATAAAGCTGGAAGCTGCTGTAATGGAACTCTGCGTGCCTTTCCTTCTCTACTTGGGGAAGATGGGTGTGTTGAAACAAAGAACTGCAAAAGGTGGTGTGACTGACTATGCTTCTCAGTTGTTCCCCATTTTGCAGGGGAAATTCTCACTTTAGCTTCAGAATTTTGACCCCCATCCAAAGTTTTGTGTTCTTCCTCCGGAATCTTCAAAATCTGTTTCCCTCAAAGGTAGAAATATTGACACTGTGGCAACAGAAAGGGCTGTTTGCACAATAGAAGAAACTCTCAGGATTTGAAAGTTAATTATTTTTATGTACCTAGTTTTGGGGCTTAGTCATGGTGTCTTGCACATTTGGGGTTGACAGGTCAAAAGTGATGTATGCTCTCTGCTTTGGCGGAGGGGTTGGACTTGATTTCTAGGGGTTCCTTCCAACCCCTACAATTCTGTGATTCTTACTCTTGTAGTTCCCCTTCCAACACTGAAAGTATTTTAGTTTTCTTCTGTGGGCGTTATTTGTCCTGACCTAGCTGGGTTTAATATTTTCTGTTTTATTTTGCATAGCGATTACGTGCTGTCCTATAGGAATTTACCTCTTAGGGCTAAGAGCTGTGCATTTAGATGAGAGGGAAGAAGGGTGAAAAGGAAGGTGTTGAGGAGGGTGTCTCTTCATTAATGTTACCAATCTGGATAGCCTTTCTTTCCCTTCTGATTAGCAGAGATGTTTCTGCAAAGGTGGTATGCAGCTTTGATTCTATCAGCAAAATCCACTGATTACCCCTGGACCATTGGCAGTTCTTGTCTGTAAGGTCTATAGAGTTATCTATGTCTAGACACTGCAAACGGATGTAATCAGTTGGAGTCAGTGTGCAGATGGTTACATAGAACTGATGGGGTACAGTGCTGTACTGCTGCGATATTAATAAAAATGTCATGCAGAGTATAGTCTGGCATTATCCTCATGTATCAGCATATACATCCTCCAAGAATAGGAGAAGAAAAATTTTAAGGTTATTTACTTGGCTGAAATTCTTCTTAACCAAAATCTGTGTGAAATCAGGAGCAAGATGGGGCAGCAGCATGTATTTTTTTCACTGAAATAAAAGCAGTTTTGTCTGTGGGTGCTCTGTGATATTCAGACAAGTATTGAGAGCAAAGTCAGGTTTTTATACAGAACAGTACAGATGTCTGAGATGGGGATGGCCTTTGAGATAATTCCAGTTTGTCTGAATGTCCAAAATTATATTTTGATGATGTGCCCTAGTGACTGGGTGAAGAACATTAGATGAGCGTTTTAAAAAGAAGCCCTCAAACAAATGTTGTTGTTGTTTGTTTGTTTTTTCCCCACTTATTTTGGAGCAATAAATGGATAGTTGGAAAGTGAAGGAAATCATGAATAATTTAATGTACTGAAAAAACTGAAGTAAGTTTTAAAATCCCCTTTGGGGTATATATTTTTTTTCTTAGCTCTTTGGCCTTTATTTTCGTGCCAGATGTTTCTCCTGAACATAAATGCTTATGTTCCTTAAGAAAAACATTACAAAACAAACAAAAACAACAGCCAAACAAAGCAGTGAACACAAAACAAAAGAAACTGAAATCCAGTGAAACAACTCTGCTCTGTTGGTGGACTGTGTGGAGTAAAACTGTTGTAGCTGAAGACTTTCCCCAAATAATTTGTTGTCTGAAACACCCTGCATTGTGTAGAAACAGGGATGTAATATGAAGCACTGAACTGTTGAGGTGAAGCTGCTGCAGCTTTTTAATTTGAGAAGTTTTTGAATACAGATGCGGAACTTGTGAAGTTAGTAGAATTTGATTTATTGTTATTGTCGCTGTTTAATATTGCCTGTTGGCTTTCTTCAGTGCATTTTTAAGAACAAGGGCCACTCTGCAACTTCACAGCAGGGTTCAGACAGCAGGAAAGTGGTGTAGTTACCTGTGTTACATGTGTGGGAGATTCTCCGCCGAGATGAAGCGTATGCCTGGGGTTTGTGGTGAGCAAGGATCAGTAAGATCTGTTATGGTGATGATAACCAAAAAGGATCAAGGAGGTGTGAACTGCAGAATGCTGTTGTGTTTTCCATATGGAGATCTGTGGGAGTTCTCAAGAGCAGTCTTAGTTCTTGTTGACTTCTCAGTTTCATTTATCTTGATTGTTCTGGAGTCAGACGTGGAGCTTGGATGCATCTGGATCAGGTCTCCACCTGGATGAGTTCCTTCCTCTCCCAACTCCCTGCCTGTTCCTTTACCTGCTCCCATCTTGGTGCTTTCACAGGCTCCCACCAAGTTCCATTTGTTATAGCAGCTCAGCGTGCACTGCTACCTGACCATCTTTCTGACAGTCTACTGCTTCCCTAAGGAGTCTTTATGGATTGTAGAGTCCCAAAATTCCTTCTCCAGCTCTGGAGAGACAGTGGGAATGTGTTCTGTATCATTCCTATCTCCAAGAAGGAGGACCCAAGGGAACTACAGGCAAATTAGGGTCATCTAAATCCCTGTGACGGGCGTGCTTAATCCTCGAAGCAGTTGCCAGGCATGAGACCAACAACAAAATTATCCAGGAGGTGTTAAGAGAAAGTTGTGTTTAACCAACCTGATACCAGTTTACAAGTAGCTTCTTAAATTAGTACAGAGTGGTAGATACCATCTACCTGAACTTCAGTAAGGCTTTTGACAATGTTTCCTCTGTGGTTCTCAGAGCAGATGATGAAGTATGGGCTGGATGAGCAAGCAGGGTGACTGACTGAAAACTGGCTGAACAAATGGACCCACGGCGTGATGATCAGTGTCATGAAGGCTAGTTGCAAGCCAGTAACTAGCAGTGTATGCAGGGGTCCTTAATACATCTAGCCATGTTTAACATATTCTTTAATGTAGAACAGAATGGATGCATTAAAAAGACCATGACCAGCAAGTTGAGGTAGGTGGTCCTCACCCTCTACTCTGCCATGGTGATGCCACATTTAGAATACTGAATCTAGTGCTGGGCTCCCCAATTAAAAAAAAAACAAAAAAAACAGGGATCTCCTATAAGCAGTCCAGTGGAGGGCTATAAAGATGATAAGGGGCTTAGAGCAGCTCCTGTATGAGGAAAGGCTGAGTAATCTGGGTCTCTTCAGCCTGGGGAAAAGAAGACTTGAAAAGAGATCTGATTAATATTTATAAATATCAAAAAGGAAGTAGGAGGCAAATGGGTAAGACCAGGCTCTTCTCAGTTGTGTGTAGTGATAGGACAAGGAGTAATGGCCTAAAACTTGAACATAGGAAGTTCTTTACTAACATGCAGAAGAGCTTCTTTGTGGTAAAGGTGATGGACCGCAGGAGTAGGCTGCCCAGAGAGGTTGTGGCACCTCCTTCTAAGGAGATATTCAAGATCTGTCTGAATGCCTACCTGTGTGACCTACTGTAAGGTAAACACCTGATTTGGCAAGGGGGTTGGACTTGAACTCCGTCATTCTATAATGTATCATCTTCAAACTTGCTGTGGGTACAAAACTGAGAGAGAAGTAGCTATATGCCAGTCATGCTGCCATTCAGAGGTACTTCAGCAGATTGAAGAAACGGACTAACAGAAACATCATGAAGACTAGTGCAGAGTCTTGCTCCTAGGGAGGAACAGCTCCAAGCACCTGTATGGGCTGGGGGCTGTCTGGCTGGAAAGCAGCTTCTTACCAAAGTGAACATGAGTCAGTAATATGTCCTTTCCATGAAGAAGGCTAGTGGTATCCTGGGCTGTACTAGGATAAGTTTTGCCAGCAGGCTGAGAAGGGTGTCATGGTTTTATTATTTTTATTAGTGGTGTTTCACATTATAGCATCGTGTAAGGCATTGGGAGTTAAAGAGTTAATGCGCCAGTTCCATGGACTGCTGAATTTCCGGTTACCTGGTTCTCAGGAGAAGAACTACGTACCCCAAAGGACTTTGTGTTCCTGTTTACCACTCAGGGGGGAAGATAAAACTGCACGCCAGTTGCAAGACTGCCCTCTTTCTGCTGTTGCTCTCGGCAGTGAAGGTTCCCTAGCCATCTTGTCTTCAGCTTTAGAGTAAAGGCCTTCTGTTTCGTATGCTCTCTCTCTCACTTTACTTATTAGCTTCAATTCCAGCTGTA
This sequence comes from Oreortyx pictus, assembly GCA_036925125.1. Taxonomy (NCBI): domain Eukaryota; kingdom Metazoa; phylum Chordata; class Aves; order Galliformes; family Odontophoridae; genus Oreortyx; species Oreortyx pictus. The sequence goes on from JAUPFR010000006.1 coordinate 39,209,488, forward strand.
TTGTATTATATTGTGTTAGTTTGCATTCCAATGTCTTGTTTAGTAAATTAGTTTTTTTTTTTTTTTTTTTTTTTGTAGGCCCATCTCCCTACCCTTTCCCCTTTTCCCCCTTTCCTGGAGTGTGGGTCCCTTGCCCCATTAGTCACAGAACCAGGTTGAACTGGCTCATAAACCATTGACAAAAGGATATCCATTTCTCCCTCTACTTAGCAGTAATAAGGCCATACCTGAAGTGCTGTGTACATTTCTGGGCTCCCCAGTACAGGAGAGATATAGAGCTATTTAATAGAGACCAGCAAAGGTACCTGAAAATAAGTGAGTTACTGAAACATCTCTCATATTAGGAAAGGCTGAGAGAACTGGTTTTATTTTAGCTCGGAGAAGAGAAGGCTTAGGGTAATTCTACCCATGTGTAGAAATCTGTGAAGTGAATAGAGCTAGGCTCTTTTTTGTGTTGTCCCTTGGTAGGATAAGAGCCACTGAGTACAAAGTGAAACACAAAAGTTTCTGTCTGCATATAAGGATCACTTACTATGTGGGTGACTGAGCTCTGGCACAGGTTGTGGTAGAAGTTGTGGGGACTCCCTCCTAGGAGATACTAAAAAGCTGCCTGGACATTGTCACTACTCCAGGTGACTCTGTTTGAGCAGGTGGGTTGAATGTGATGATTTCTAGGCATCCCTTCCAATGTCAACTGTTCTATAATTATCTGAAAAAAGACAGTGTGAGCCATGGCAAGTGAGGCCAAGTCAGGCTCCAGAGTGCAGGTCAGAGGGAGAGAGTGCAGCAATTGAATCACACCTAGCAATGATAATACCGTTTGCTGTCAAACACGTTGAGGAGCCCAATATAGCTGTGCCATTGGGTTATCAACAGCTGAGATGATAGTTTCCTTTAAAAAGCCCTAGGTTAGAAAGTTTTTTTTAGGAAGCAGTCTGAAAAGAACGTGTTGCGCTCAAGGAAGGGGATAAATCTGATCGTACTGAGCAGCAGGGAGCATCTGCAAAGAAAAGAGAAGGAAGGTTAAATGAGAGTGCTTAGCATGAGTTGGTATGGAGAGCAAGAAGAAAGGAAAGTGCAGATACATAATTATTAGACTGTAACCCTGTCAATCTGTAGAGCTACTTAAAATCTTATACCTACTAGTGTGCCTTATGTTAAATTGCAAAGATAACTCTATGGTTGCATTCTTCTACTTTTGCACATTAAACACTGTGCTGATATTACCTCTTTTCCTGAACTGGTGGTATGCTCAATAGTAGAAGCCTACAAAAACGTCTTTATTTTAAATAATTTATTGAAAAAGCAATCTGTGGTTCTTCAGGTAGATTTGGTGTTGTTTTCCTGTTTCCTTGATCTCTAATATTTATATGATTCTTCATCCAGTTCTTCCTACAGATAAGCTGCACGTAAGGAGTTTTTTTTACATTTCCCTTAAAACACACATTCCTGTAGAGTGCTTTATAATGTTCTTGGAGTCTGGTCTCCACTATACTACCAGGGCAGTAAGATTTTGTGTTCCAGGCCTTGACCTGCAGCTCTGGAGATCTGCATTTAATTTTCAGCTCTGCTACTTACTTCCCAAGTGACCTTGTGCATGTCATTTATTCTCTCAGCATTTAATTATCACCCTTTTGCAGATGAGAAGCTGACACTTCTCTGCCTTCCGGAGAGTAATGTGAGGATAAATTTATCAACCTTCGTGTTCTGCTGTGAACAATGGGAGTTTACTGAGGCAAAGCAAAGTCCAGCAGGGGAGATGAGGCAACACAGGGAAACAAAGAAGTGATGAAGTCCATATTGTCTAGTTAAAGATCTATCCTGCGTGAACTGTGTATGATGTGTTGCAGGATTTTTACTTCAGTCCTCTGCGGGTGCAGTGCTGTGACTTTGTCAAGCAATCCTTGCATATAGTACAATGACACACTGGTGGCTGAGGGTGGGGATCACGAGGTTACTTGTACTCTTTTAGTAAGCAGCCATCAGACAGCACATTTGCTTATGTCATGTCTTTATGTAGCTCCAGCCCTTTCACTTTTGCAGCTAGTCTGAGTAAAGCATGGTAAATGGTCACTGACTGAAATTATGGAGTATGGATTATGTTGCAAATAGGAGAAAATGGTGCAAAGCAGTGAGATGTCCTCTCAGAGGGAGGATACTACTCCATATCAGTCTGTGCTGTCATTGTACTTCACAGCCCTAGACCAGGTTACAGCTTCTACTCTCACTGTCAAATGACTTCAGCTCAGACATGGGACCTCTCCAGCATTTTCCAGAGGAAATGGCTTTCATTCATCCATGTGACAGTGGTGGGTTTGAATCATGTGAACAGGTACCTTGGCCTGGGCACAGAAAATTTACAAAGTATGTTCATTTTAGGAAAACTGCTGAGGTGTTGGAATCAGCTGCTTATTTATCTCCTAGACTACTAACCAGTCACTAGCAGTATCCACCTTCTGGTCACTAAGTGCACATCATAGACACATAACAGTCCAGGTAGTGCCTCCCTTGACTGGTTTCAGTTTGAGACTTTGAAGATCCACAGAGAACTAGCTGACCTTTTCTCCTTCATGATTGTACATGCAAGTAAGAAATGTACGTATGCTGATTTGCAAAGCTACTGCTTTGCTTGTATCCAAAAGAGTGGATTTCAAGTACTTTTTCATCTTGCTCCTTCAAGAAGAGGTGAGCATCCTTCTGTGTTGTTAGTGCTTGAGAAGAACCTTGAAGGAACTTGGGATACCAAGTTACAGATGACAGTTGGTTCCTTTACAGGTAAGGATGAGAGCAATTTCTTGCCTCTAATATAGCAAAATACTGTCAGATGGCGCTAGTTTAACTTTCATTTTGATGCCCACAGCCTTTATTAAAGCTAAATGGGTCTGCAGGTTTTCAGTGCAAGAAAACCTCTTCTGTTAATAGAGGTTACTGACATGTGTGGATGGAAAACATTTATGAGGAACTAGACTTCGTTATTTTTATTATTTTCCAGGTAGTGAAAAGCTACCTTCCCCACTGCTGCTTAGTACTGGATTAAAAAAATAAAATAAAAACCCATGGTAACACATCTGGCTTTAGAATTATATTCTCCTGCTTCCTGGGTTCCAGGAAATGTGGGTAGCTAGTTTGGACATGAGTACTGTTACAGCTTTTGGAAGCCTTTTGATTTTTGAGTCTCAAGATCTTATAAGATGATACTGTATCTTGGATAGCAGAGTCCAGAGGTTAAAATTGAAGGCAAGTGAAAAAAGTACGAAGGATACTGGGGCCCAGATATAAGTATTTTACTTGTTTTCGGTAATCTGTGCCAGTTTGAATAAGGTACCTGTATGTTCTTAAAATTTGGGATCTGCTTAGGGGAAGCGTGTTTATTCTTTGCTATTATTTTTTCTGTCCCAGTGACATTTTCAAATCTCAGGGATTAAAAACTCTAATCCTACCTTCTTAATCTGACCAGGCCCTGATCACCAAATGCTTTCCTAGCATTTCATAAGCTGAAGATGGATTCCAAGAAAGTCAGGTAACTTGTGAGAAGTAGATGCTGTCTGCATCTTTGTTCTGGCTTCTCTAGAGTAATGTTGGAGGGGTATAAAACACGTTTCCTGTCAGGAGAAAATGCATAAAGGAAGAAGCCTAAGTAAATATACAATAAAGGGATGTATGAAAGTGTCTGTGGGAGATAATTCATGGCTCTGTTAATATCACAAGGAGATTTTGTTAGGGGTTTCTTTAGGCCCTTTCTGTAGTTCAGAGGGTGATATTTGTGCTAAACAATACCTTTAAACCCTGTGCAGAAAACAGCCAGCATATCCTCAGCCTGTTCAGCATCTCTGTTAAATAAGGGAACATAAAGAGGTGTGCTGTGGCTATTAGGAGTTTGGCACACACATGGTATTGCTGTCACTGGGAAAGGGTATTAATAAAACGTGCTGTGGAGCAAACATGGCATTGCTGTTAACAGAGAAACAACCCTAGTAAAATGCCTTTGGAACTCTCGTGAATTGTGCAAGATATGAAAATGCAGCAAGACCTTTAGTCAGAATAGCTCAGAGTGGGGGATGAACAGAACATTCCTCTTTCCGCAGCACGAGTCAGGTTGTATGGGTAAGTACAGCTGATATTTAGGCACATGTAACAGAACTTGGCAACAGGAAGTAGAGGGAAGTCACATGCTTAGCAGAAAATTCAAGGGCACGCTCAGGAGACAGAATGTAATTACTCAATTTGGATTTTAGCCATGACACAGAGTTGACCCTCAAAGCAAGTATGATTTTATTTATCTCTTCCCCATCCTGAGAGTTCCTAAGATTAGAGGTAGGCACTGAGGATCTTGTATTTAGTTTTCTTGATAAGCTTTTTATATGACCTGCATTCTTGTAATATCTGAGCCTTAAAACAGGACTGAATTTAGTTTCTCACCTCTGTGAGACTAGGAAGTACTTTCCCAGATATCTTTTCATGCCTGGAAGTGGTCCCTGAAAAAATGGGGACATTTGGTTTGTTTCTCGCACTGGGGAATACAGTTTTATTTGCTGTCCTTTTCCACAAGGAAAGGGCATAAATATTCAGTTTAGGAAGTAACTTAATGAGCCTCAAAAGACTCGATGGGAACCAGAGCACTTCCCTCACTGCCATCCTTGTTCTTTGTGAGCAGAAAGACCAAGCCGAATGAGGGGCCAATCACTGTATATTTAATGAACAAAATATCAAGTTTGTTTTGTATAGAGTATTGTATGTTATACAGCTGGCCTGTCCCTTCTTCTTCAGAGCTGGCACTATGATTCTCTGCTCAGGTAGGCTTTCCTGTTACGTGAGCCTTACCTGTGGGCTGCTTTCTTTCACTTCCAAAGCGTTGTTTTTTGATGAAAGAGATGCGTTTCCCACCCCCCCCCCCCCATTTTGCAGACTGTTTTCTGCACAGCGGCTGCACAGCTCTGCAGCCTGCTGCTGGCCCAAGCACCTGTGATCATAGAAATAACTAGCTAGGTGAGGACTTGGAATAAAAAGTGAAGTACTCTGTGAAGTAAGATGCAGGATGGATTTGCATCCTGTGATGTAGTGAGATCGCAGACCTGCTAGGACCCGAGCTGCTTTTTTGCAGTGGGAAGCCCCTAGGCCAGCGAGTGGGAGTAGGTTGTGATTATATTAGAGACAAGCTAGACTCGCAGCTCGGGTTTGCCTGCTGGGAGTAACGCAGTGACGTGCACCGGAGTTCCTGGCAGGACTCACCGCACCGCGCCGTGTGTGCCGGCGGGAGGCCGGGCCGGGCGCTGCTCTGCGCAGCCGCGTTCAGCACCATGGAGAGGGCCCGGGCCGTGCTCCGCGCTGGGAGCGAGCACCTCCCTACCTGTATGCACGGAGATGGGGAAACAGCGAAGTCGGAGCTCTTTACGAGAGCGCTCGGCAAAATGGCAAGTTTAAACCTGTAGTTGGCAGCGATTTTCATGCGAGGTTCTCTAAGCACTTCATGAATATTAACGAAGCCAGCTGCAAAACCAAATCATCTCCATATAATTGGGGGAAGCTACGTTATCCTTTTCTAGTCTGGGAAATTGAGGCAGATAAAATGTTTTGCCTCAGCCTGCTCAGTCAGCCAGTATGAGACCTGCGAAGTAAAGATTACAACCCTTATGCTTTCACTAACAGAAAGCCATACAGCTCCCTCAGCTCTGCTGATTTTGGTTTTAAGAGATGTATTCCGTTCTCTAAGCTGCCATTCACTTAACTGATTTAGATTAACAAGGTTATGGCAAAAAAATTTCAAACTAGTCCAATTATAGCAATTTTCACCTCCTGCCCTTCTGTATCCTGAGGGCTGCTAGTGTTTTCAAAAGGATAAAAAGCAGTCACTTAGCCTTACTTAAAAAGCACATCAGTACATGTGTGGTGCTGGGTTTGTTGTTTCTATTATTGAAAATTTTAATTTGCAGCAATGACTTGCCCCTTTTAGTGCTTAGGAATACGTAAGTGCTTCTGCTATTTTGCACACGATTGTCAGGCATGTCCCATGCTGTTTTGTTGTTTCTCTGGGCAGGTGGAGATGGAACAGTTAGGCGCTGACGGCTTCTGTCTGGTGAGCTGATTTTTGATTGACTGATTAGCTCCTTTGTATGGCAGGCACTTCTCTTGGCTCCTTCATTAAAGATGCATCATAATCCTTTACAGTGAGGTTTTTTGTTCCTTTTTTCCAGTTTTCTGAAAATATTTTTTTCTCTGAGGTGGAAAGAGGGATAAAGAAGGAGTAATTGTGAATGTTTTACTACAGGCAAACTATTTTTGTTTTTAATATTGTAAGTCTGTAGTGATGGAGGATAGCCAGGTTTCTGTTACTGAAACTGCCAGGGAATTTCCACAGTGTGGAAATCTCATATGTGTACATTTAAGTTACTTCAAAAAGAAAGTCTAAAGCAATGAAAGAGTCCAGTAATTCATATCTCAAAATATTTTCCTCAGATAACATTCAATTAATTTTTGCCTGAATCAGTTTTCTTCTGAACTAATGGGTTAACCTTCGGAAAATATATGGGGAGGGGTTGGAAAGTGCTCTTCATTTCACAGTCAGATAAGATAGAGCACAGAGAAGGAAGCTAGCTTACAGATATGGCTGCAGGCGCCTGGTTCATCAAGTCTGATTGTTCCATTGTTTAAACAGGATACCAAATGACACTTTACTTCCCAAGGTGGGAGACAAGACGCAGGAGAAAATCATAATTCTGTCATTGCTGTTATCTGATGTAGTTTCTTGCTGTGGAAAAGGCTATGAAAGCCCTATATCTCATGGGCTCTCTACCTGCTGTAGTGATACTGGTGTATGGAAGTCTGAACTTAAACTGATGTACCAATATAACTTCACTATTTTGTTACAAGAACATTTCTCCTGTCATCTTGCATCACTTGGAAAGGAGTTTAAGCTGGGAAAGTGTAATAGTAACTCCTGTTCTAAAGGAAGCATCTGTCTGTATATGTAATTATAATTCTTGTTTAACAAGATTTCTGAAACTGAACTGATAGGCTCAGTGAAACTTCTGTTGAGACAAGAACTAGAATGACTTTTTTTTTTTTTGTTATGAAGCAAATTATTTGATGAATGGTTCAGAAATGACATGGCCGCTTCTGCAGTGATGATCAGTAGCGCCATGAATAGATTTAACCGTTGTCCTGTGATTGTCCCTGGCACAAAGAGACAAGATAATCCAAGTCATCTGTCACCTGTGGTTTGCAGGAGAGTGGCAGAAAACAAAAGTGTGGTTTCATGTAGTCTTCTGTTAAGAATTTGTCTATGCATAGAGTGATTGTAGTCAGTGCTTCCTATGATCTCTCTGACACCTTGCACAGAGTTAAGTGCAGTACTTTCAAGACACTGCAGTTCTGCTGTGACTGACCTGTGCCATGTTCAGGTTGCAGTAGTTCCCTTGATTTTAACTCCGGTGCCTCTTGCTGTGGCAGTGACAGGCGAGGCAGAACTTGATTAGAACCTGTTGGAAATCTTTTCCTTTATTACGATACAACTAGGAGACATAGCAGCTGCAGACCTAGTGTGGTCTTTTGACTGTTTCTTCCATTTACCTGAAGGATCAGCTCCCATAGAAGGGTTCGGACGCTCATTGACAACAAGCCAATGTGGAGAGGGTTGCCTCTGCCTCATTATTTAGCCAGGTATTAATTGTATTTCACATACCTGATCTTAATGGTAGGAAGGTTGAGTGTTTCCAGCATGAAATCCAGGGATCCAAACTGCATGGAGCTATGTTGGGATTTATATGTGGTCTACGTCTGAGATGTGCACGTCTGATGTTCTATATTAAAATCATAAAAAAAGTCTACATAGTGAGAGTCTGCTCTCCACTCAGAGTTAAACATTAAACGTAGATCCATTCTGGAGTATAGCATGGTGTTTGGTTTAGTAAAAGTGTGGAGAGCTGAGAGAAAGCAATAATTCAGCGGAGCTTGACATTGGTTCATTTTTAATTACAAGCCATGTTCATTGGCTTCTAAGAATGTTTTATTAAGTCATCTTCAGTTAGGGGAATATTGATGCCAATGAAATATTATGGAGCTGTATCTGTGGTGGTATGAGAGGTGCACTGTAGGAGGGCTGTGAAGGCTACTCTATTTTTGGGATACAAAATTGCAGTGCAAGTAGGAATGGGTGGCACCTTGCTGTGAAATAATCTAATTTATACCCATTTCTTTACAGTATTGCCCTTTGAATGACCAGTGACATGGCAGCCTTGTCTAAAGGCAGCTGCCTAAGCTCTACTCGTCCATGTTAAATGCAGAGTTTCAGCTTTGTTAGGAATCATTTGCATGCAGCAGATCTTGTTCTCTCTGAGGTGCATTGGTGTTGTGCCAGTCAGCTTGGGGAGGAAAGGCAAACCTGCTAACTGGAGATTTTGCCTGTTTACTGTGTATTTTTATCTCCCCTTCAGTCTTTCCTTATTTTTTTATTCAAATATTTGATGTCAGTTCATTTATTTTTATGATTTTTTTTTTTAATTCCAGAAACAGATAGCACTAGAGATGCTAGCATCATGGGGGCATCTGTTCTCTACTTTTAATTAATCCTTTCTCCCCACTCACTTCTATCATATATACAGAGCTGCATGACTTTTTTTATTTTTTTAATACCTGTGTCATCCATTACAATGTTCTGTCTGGGTGCTAAGCCAAAGATAGACCATCTATGAGGTCTTAAGCACTATTAAGTAATCAATAAAAGCCTTTACGTGCAGTTTGTTCCGAAGGCTCGAAGTCTCAGTTGAGTGAGGTGTGTCCTCAGAGAACATAGTTGTTTTTTCCTTGTCAAATGCCAAATACCCATCGTGCAGATTAATTATGAATCTATTACTTTTGTTATTATGTCACACCTCCAATCCTGTCTTCTATCATTGGTTTCTGTGAAGTATCATGAATGTTATGTTTCTCCCCCCTGCCTTTTTTAAATTTTTATTAAATTACTAAGAAGACCTTTCATGTTTGGTGCCTTCACACTGGGTCTTATTCCAGAAGTTTCAAAGGGATCTAGCGGAGTACCTTCAGGATCGACCAAGTCATTCACTTATTTAGGACATGATGGATTGTGTCTATCTTGGATGCCTTTATGCAAACTGCTGCTTTAAGTTGGGGGCTGATGTGGGTGATGGAATGAAGGAAGGAAACCCATTGAACTTGTCACTAGCCACAGCTGCCTTCTGACAGGAGCCTCGCGGTGTTTTCAAGGAAAGGAAGAATGAAAATCAGGAAGGAAAAGCATGGAAATTGAGCCACTAAACCATAATAGAGTATCATGAGTTTAATTTGATCTGGGAAATATATAGATGCAATGTCCATCAGTTCATGCCAGTATTGAAATCTGAGGTTCTGTCAGCATCAGAAAAGGAGGTGATGAATGTTGTGAATGGTATGGGAGAGGTTAAGTGAGGCAACAATTGCACTAACAAATAGATCACGGGGAATAGTCCTCTGATTGTGAGAGGGATGGATAAGCCATCGCCTTAGTTGATCTTTCTCGCCTGTAACTCTCATGTGGATATGACACCTCGAAGTGCTGAAAAGCCTCAATATCCATTGAAGTCTGTGATAACTAAAAGTATGGATTACTCTTCAGCCAGCGATATTACTTCTGTAGGTCTTAAGCATTCCTCTATGTTCTCTGCTTTAGACACAGCATGCTTCCCTGTGTGTTCCAGCATTCCACGTGTCTTACTTGCCTCACTTTCTGCTTCACAGATGCTACATTAAATCTATCTGTGGATGCTTAGAAGATGCTATGGAAATGTATTGCTTGCCTTCAGCAATAGCAACGGTCGGCCAGTTGCATTGCTCCCCTAGCCCATCAGCTCTAGTGTTGTGGTGCTTGTGTTTGCTGGACTGTTCCTTCTGAGTGTAGGGAGGTGAACACATGTTCTGTATTAATCTTCATTTCAATGAAGTTGTTTTAGTTCATGCTTTATTGCGGAGCTTTGTAATAATGCATCTGTAATGGCAGCCCTTGGGGCAGCAGTCGCATGTGGCAGACTGAGTGCCTGAACTGCTCCTGAGAATGACTCCAATCATACAGAATGAGGCACTCCCTGGTGCACCATCTGAATTTATAATACCAATTTATATAGTGCCCTAAAGCAAGCTTTGTATTTGGTCTGGGACATAGGGGCCAGGCTAAAAAAGGGGAACTGCGCTCCATTTTGTGCTTTCCCTTTTTCAAATGCAGGCATTTGTCTAGCTTTAGAACCTGCCTGTCTTAAAGCCTTGGCCGAGCCCAGCAAATGCAAGAATATAAACTAGCTGAGTTGGTAAGCAGAATCTGTAACTGGACAAGACAGACCTGCTGTCAGGCCCATGGCCTCACTCAGAGCAATTAGGCTCAGAGGGGAGATGTGTAAGGGGAAACAGTCCTGCAAGCAGTACCTGGTCTGGCACCGTTGTCTCACTGCCTTCATGCTTTTGTGGCTGGGATCCAGTGCTAGCCTAACCTTCTCTGAGGTTGGGATCTAGGCCACTTAGCATTCAGCTTCAAAACTTGGTTAGTGTTGGATTTTCAAAGATAGTTACCCAGTAATATTTTCACAAAGAACTTCAATACCATAGCTATCTAATTTGTATTAATTAAAACATAAAAATAAAAATGACTATGTAGTGCTTTAAAAGTCAAAAATCAAGGCTTTAAACTTGCCACGGAGAACTCTGTGGAAAGACATGTTTTGCAGTTCTTGGCTTGTTAGATTATTTTGATTATGTTAGAAAATTCCCATTTGCAATGTTTCAGAGCATCAGAGAGAGAACTCCTCCTCAGCCCACTTTTAATGTAGTCCTATTTGGGGTTCTTAATCTCATCTTAAATCTATTTATAGATTTATGTAAAATAAAGAAGTTAATTGTCATCTGTGTGAAGCAACTGATGGCGTTGTCCTGCGTTAATGTTTTTATTCCACCTGTGCTTCTTGGCTGAGGAGGGTTTCTGTCTTAGGTGTAGTAGACCACAGATAAGTGTTTGAAGTGAGAAGGATGAACGCAAGACTAGATGCAAGACCTGAAAAATGGCTGTTTCCTACTTTGTTTGGAGTATCACTGAATGGTTCAGCAGGAAGTATCCCTATCTTGTACCGCTGACAGTCAGCAAGGTCTCTGTACTTTGGTGTTGCTGAAGAGGTCATGGGCAACATGGAAATAATCTTGCTTGGAGAGTCACTGGGAGCTCTTCATAGCTTTGAGTACTCACCCATACTCTGTTCCAAATTTTCTTTTTTTATCCAAATATGCTGATGAACAAGTAGGTAGGACATAGTATTTGTTGCACAGGAAGCATGCTGATGTCATCAGATCATTTTTCAGCCCCATCTGAGCATTCAGAAACAAGAAAGGTGGGCAGAGCTAAGTGGAGAAACCAGTAAGCACTAAGGATTTGCTGGGTCTTGTGGCAGAGAGAGCTGATGACATCACAGAAACCGGAGTGATTCCACTGGGTTAGCAGACTGAACAAATAAGAGAGAATAGAGTTCAAAACAGGCATAAATAGTTGTTGGAAGATTCATGTTGGAAGGTTCATGGGTTGACTCGACCGTGCCTTTGTTTTTGACCATTTCACAGGACACTGCCTGATGGATAGCACAAAGCAGAGTTGGTTAATTCCACTTTTTTTTTTTTTTTTTTCCGGAGTGAAGGCCTGTAAGGCTGTATGAATGATTGTCTTCCTTATGAGCCAGCACGGGGGCAGGGTCATAGTAGTGGGACTGTTGGCAATATGAAAGATGGGAATGGATGCTTTTCTGTTGAGTGGATGTGATGGAAAGTATATGTCTTAAAATGAAGTATAATGCACATATAATACCTGGTAGTGGAGTTCATACAAACCAACAACCATCAAATTTTAGATACGTACTTTAGATGAAAAGTATGTATAGCTTTTTTCTTTCCTTGCAAACTCATGTGCAGGAATCATCGGTTGTCATTACGTTTACATGTTCTTAAGTACACGTATACAAGATGCTCTTCCACAACTCCACTTAAAGATAATGGAAAACTATATATAAAACTTCAAGAAGTGCTTCCCCATCCCCCCCTCCAATTACATTAGTGTTAAGTAATGATATATACTTTCTTTACCTACACAACTTGTTTTGATGGTGCTCCTGAGGCTTTTATATAATTGTCCATGAGGACTTAAAGGAGGCATTTTTACTCCTGTGAGAATACTCATCTGAATGTGTTCATCCTTACATACTTGAGTACACGCAGTGCAGATTTTTGGCACATGCTTTCTCATTCTTACACTGCCATACACACAAATGTGTATCTGTATATTTTCTGTTCCCTGTACAGTGTGCTGAACAAAGAAGTGCTCAGCAAATAAGTCTACACAGAAAGATTTTCTGTAGCTATTTAATAAGTACAACAGAATATGCTCGGAGGAGGAGGGGAAAAAGCTGAGAATTAAGAATAAAGAGATGCATCCTGCAGGGGGACAGAATAATTTTGGAGGTTGCACCTCCTGCTGGAGGGAAAAATAATGTTTACAGGAGGAGGGCTTAGAACTACCCCTCCAAAATGATGGTAGAGTGAGTTCTGACCAGATGCTGTCATCATTACTCTTTTCCCATCTTCTTTTGCTTATTACTGTAATGAGTTTTGCTCTCTCAAGTAGGATAAGGTCACAAGTGAGATAAGATCAGGTTTTTTTTTGGCACAACCAAGATGATCTGATTGCAGTTTGGACTGCAGCTTCTAGATTCACCTTGGGTATTAACTTCTGGCAAAAAGACACTGAAAGTGCTACTGTGGCCAAAAAAAAAAAAAAAAAAGAGAGAAGCCATAGATAAGTAATGTTCTTGCCTTGTTGCACAGACTGCTTTGCTACTCTCTCAATGGTAAATTCCCCTTGAATCTCACTTCCAGTAATAGAACCACACAAATTCTTGAAATCAGTGGTTTGGTGAATGCTATTCAGAGAAACAGAGGAAAAAAATCGGAAGATTATATTAAATGGGGCAATATTGCAGTGCAATCCCTCTTCCTGTGCCTTGCTGCCCTTCCCAGGGCATTTATTTACATGGGATTACCTCAATTTTAGTATTGTAACATTTGGATATCCTGCCGTGACAGGTAATGCCTCTAACTCATGCCTGTTCTGCCTCTAGAGCTCATTCCAAACTCTGATCTATCTTCTGTTACCCTTCCTCAGTGAATAGAGGGGGTAATCAGAAAGTGATGATAATGGCACACGTAGATAGTAGTGCTTCAGAGTTAGGTTGCTCCTGTGAATCAACTTGCTCCTCTGGAGAGGTCAGAGCAAATGCTTTCTCATGGGTACTATAGCCACTGTCCTGAGTTACCAGCCCCAGATCAAAGAGAAGAACAAATGCATTGAAGACAAAGAGTCTGACTGTAAAGCTTATTGATAACTGCCCCCAAATTAATGGCAGCATTGTGGTGCTCACTTGAGACTGGTGAAAAGTTTGTGGCTTCCTTCTAAAGGAAAGAAGCAAGAGATGATGAATGACTGCCTATGCTTGGGTGCACTTGCCTTTGCCTCTTCTCTCTGACGGTGGTAGCGGTGTCAGAGGGGTGCCAGGTGCTTGTGGCCAGGTGTATAAATCTGTGCCAATCTCCTTGGAAAGGGATCCTGCTGTCTTCTTAATGAAGTGACCAGAAAAAGGTTAGCATGTCTACTGATCATCTACAGGGTCTTGCAGGTGTATGAGATTGTCAGATGCCAGTGGTGTATATTAGGGAGAGGAGCAGTGTTAGAGAGGGTTGCTGTAAAGCTCACTAGTCCTAATGATTTTATTTTATTTTTTCCCTTCCTCTCATAACAACTTGTTTGTAAACTGCAGGGATAGACTGGGGATGTGAGAGAAAGAATTAGAAAAATGCACTCCCCTATAGAGCGGTGGGAATATTGAGGGCTGGATGTGGAACTTCTTGTGCTGCACTGCTTTGCTCTCACCTCTGTTTTACTCCACACTCCAGCAAAAGGAAACAGCCTTGGGGAAGCTTCCCTGCCCTCCTAATGTTTTCCCACTACTGTCTGCCTATTTTTAAAATGATGGCTGCTATTTTGGTATCTGACTGTAACAATTATTCAGAAGTAGAGGTCTGTGTGTCCGAGTTATGCACAGTAAGATTTTTTCAAAGCATATGTTACCTTCCTTGGTTCATATATAGCGCTCTGAATAGCTCCTCTGATGAAGCCTCTTCTCTCCCTTTTTGATTTATAAGTGCTTTCTCCATGGGGGTCCTGGAATTTCTACTTGAAAAAGTTGAAAGTAGATGAAAACTAGTTTACTTCCCTCAAATCTACTCAGGCTTAAACTTTCTTGACCAAACTGTCTGTGTGCCACTACTGTTTGTTTCTTTTTCTCTTTGAGTATGTGCTGTTTGCCCCCTGCCCAAACTGAGGAGGTTTAGCTTAGAGTTGAAAGTGGAGCCTGTGCTGTTGACATTGATTTTTTGCATGGCAGACTGAGATAGGTGGCCAGATCAGGATCTGATGTGGGGGCATGTGTGGTCTTAGAAGACCTTGGAGAGGTCCAGAGCTGGTGCAGTCTCAGATGACTGCCTCATCAAATCTTTACTTTGATAAACTGCAAGCTACAAAATGTGGGATTGCTTGAGCTATCATCAGGGGCTGAGAGGTACTAGAAACCAGATTTTATTGTCAGTTGTGCGTTTTATATCTGGAGTTAACTCTTGAAGTAAAATAAGGCAACACCTGATTTTCTTCACAGTAATTGAGACTAGGATCTAATCTCATGCCCCGAGGAGGGATTGATAATTCTCACTGTGATGCTGACCATTTAAAACAGGAAGCCAACAATAACCTGCAGACATAATGGGATAAATTCTTGCTCTAGGGACTCTGATTTTGAGTCTGGAAGATGCCTCTCTGCTGGGTTGTTGTCACTTCCCTGAAATAGATCCCCATTACCCTCTGTGTGCATGTATCTGAATTTGTTAGGAGCTGTGGAGGACTGTGTTTTCTAGAGGAGCTTCCCAGGGGACTCCTAATGCTTGAAAGTGTGATTTAATTTTATTTTTTTTTTAGTGTTTCTGTGTTGCTATTGCACACCTCAGGCACCACTCCATTTCGATAGTGGTCAAAGTGACGAATACGTTTGTATAGAATAATTATTTATTATTTACTAAGTGCTGTGAGCAGGCTCGCTTCTATTCAAAGGATTGAAAAGGACAAAAACCTTTACACGGTGATCTGAAAGAGAATGAAAGGCAAACGGTTTCCCAGCCTGTGCTACAGGCAAATGAAATTCCAAGTGTCTGGCTTTGCAAAATGAGCATCCCTCAGAAAA
The DNA here is from genome assembly GCA_036925125.1 of Oreortyx pictus. Taxonomy (NCBI): domain Eukaryota; kingdom Metazoa; phylum Chordata; class Aves; order Galliformes; family Odontophoridae; genus Oreortyx; species Oreortyx pictus. Next base: position 39,224,790 of record JAUPFR010000006.1, read on the forward strand.
GTTACAGAATTCTGGGGGCTTGAGAGAAGGGCGCAGAGGCTGAATCTTTGACTTTGGCTTTCGCATGCTCTTTGCGTGCCTGGTCTCCTGTGTACTTCTTTGAGGTGGACTTTCAGCGCAGTAATGCACTCAGAAACTCCCCAAAGATGCTCCCTACAGAAGGTACTCCGAATGAGCTTGTTTGCTATGCTAAGTGTTAGTGATTAAACAGCAGTCGACTACAATACTAAGGACGTCCGCTCTGTAGGTAATACTGCCCGTTGCGCTGTCCATGGTGTCAGGCGCTGCCCTGCTTTAGCAGCGGACGAATGGGTTAAGAGTTTGAGAGTGTTAATGGGGCTGGTTTAAATGAATCGGGCACGGGGCAACGCATAAACGAGTATGAGATGTTGTGGAGTTATGGAAAAACTCCGAGTTAGAAGGAAAATCCTCAAGGGTTGAACTTTAAGGATACTAGGGGGTGTCACGAAAGTAAGAGGCCGAGGAGTGCCTTACCTCCTGCCCCGGGACAGCTCCGCGCGTGCCGGAGAGCAGGTCGCGTTCCCCCGCTGGGGCCGGGGGGACGGCAATCCCCCGCCTTCATCGGCCCGGGAGCGGCAGCGCCGGAGCGCGGGGACCGGAGGGCGGTCGGGCAGCCCCGTCCCGGAGAAAGCGCCCGCGCCGCCGCGGGACGCGCGGGGAGCGGCGGCGGCTTCTGCCGGAGCCGTGCCGTGCCGGGGCGCGGACCCGCGGTCTCTTTAAAAGCCGGGGCCGGGCGGGGCCGGGCCGGGCGCGGCGGCAGGGGGCGGCGGCGGCGGCGGCGGCGTGCGCGGGGCTCGGGCTGCTCCGGCACCGCGGCGCGCTCAGCCCTGCGCAGCTCCGCCCGCGGCCGCCCGCGGTTCGCACGTCTCCGCTCGGCTCGGCTCTCTACGGCCAGCCCAGCCCAGCTTCCCCGGGACTCCCCCCCCCCGAGCCTCCGCGCCTGGGGCCACGCTGGAGCCCCCTGCCCCGCAGCGGAGGCGAGCCGCGACTTGGCTCGGCGGCCGGCGGCCGCCCGGCTGCGGAGGTGAGAGGGGGCGGGGGGCGGCACGGCTCGGCTCGGCTCGGCTCTGCTCGGCACGGCGGGCGCTGCCCGCCCGGCGGCTCCGCGGGCGGCTTCCCGCTGTCCCCTGTAAAAGAAGTGCCGGGGAGCGGCTCTTTCCTTCCCGGCCGCCCCGGCGGGGCTGGGCGCTGCCTGGCTACACCGGCCCCGGGACGCTCCGGCTCCGGCTGCTCTGCCCGACTTTTTGGGCAACTGCTCTTCTCACGGCGGGGCTCTTCGGAGAGAAAAACGGGGGGGCCTCGTGAAAAAGAAGGAGGCACTACGCTGAATTACGGCAGCGAGGCGCTTAGAGAGAGCCTCCTGTTTGACTAAAGCTCAAGGATTTCTTTTCCAAAAAATTATTAATGAGGAACGAAGAGAGGCTGAAGATGAAAGTTTTATTTTTTTTTTTTTTGCTTTTTTTTTTTTTCTCTTCTCCAAGTGTTCGGATCTATTACAGTAGTGCCTTTCCTCCCCGCCTTCCATTTGTTTGTATTAATGATTTAGTAGCCGTCTTGCCTGAAAACTTCCACCGTGAGCTGCTGCTGTGGGTTTTCAGGCAGTGAGTGACCTTAAAGGTTGGTTCAATGCTTTCTTCGTGCAAGATGTATGTGAAATACCCACTTTTTTCTTTTTCTTTTTTTTTTTCTTTCAATTTTTTCCTCTGTCAGAACCAAAAGAAAATAAAAATCGCCTGCTTTATAATTTAAAAGAGAACATCGTGCAGTCAGGGAGTGATGTAATTCTCCTACCTAAGGGCACTGACTCTGGTGCTTTGCAGGTGACTTGCCTTTTGCTTACTCTTAAAATTTATTTTAATTGCAGTCCTTTGTAGCTAGGAAATAACATATTAAAGCAGGTCTCTCAGAGGATGCCTTTTGTTAAAACAAATCTTTCTCTTTCAAAAAACAAAAAATCTCATTTTTTTTCCCCCTCTTAAAGAAAACAATAAAAAAGATTTGGTGTGAGATCAGTAGCAGAAAAACCAAAGCACTGGGGAGGAGAAACCCTGGCTAAAACCACAGAATTGTTTTTAAAAAGGGCTCTTTCAACCTTTTGCTTTTTAAGTCTCTTTCCACCTTTCCGTGGTCAAACTGTTCAACGCTTCATTGGAGCTAGTTTTGAAAAATTATTTATTTTTTCTAAATATTAATTGTTCCTGCTGTATTTTTTCCTGCACTCAATTGTTCTGTGGTGAGCACGCAGCCCTCCCGAAGCGACGGGCATTGGCGCGGCCGCTCACCACTGTCTGCTGATGGCATTTTTTGAGGGGCTGCTTTTGAGGGGGCGAACTCTTACCTAGACCTGCGAAAAGTCTGAGAGAGATGCTGGGTAGGTGGGGGAAAAATTCATCCCAAAGGGTTTTGTTTGCTGGGGTGACACAGTCGGTTATTAATCGTAGCGTGAACCGGGAGGGTGTTACGTTTGTCGTTGGTTTAAGTTAAAATGGTCATCAGTGTTAAGTTGGGTGAGTTTATCTGAGGGTGAATCTTGTTTTGGGGGAAGGAAGTTCCAGAGATTATTGCTGTTGGTTTTGGGACTGGGCGCGTTTTTATCCGTTGAACAAACTCGACTATTGTAGAGCTCGTTTTCCATTTTTCTATCGGTTTCTTTTTCGGTCTTTGTCAGTTTCTTAAACATTTGTATCTCTCTCTAAGAAAAGTACGTGCTTTTCGTGAGCAGGGAGAAGCAGATGGGGGTGTTGGATGTTTGGGGATAACGGGAGCAACAGGACTATGTAAATTTATTAAAAAAATATATAAAAATAAAAAGGAAAGAGGAAAAGAAGTTAGGAGGTGAGGATTCTCTTTCTGGAGCATTCGGGCACCTTCCGGTGGGGTATGTGTCTGGCTTTTAATTATTTATTTCACTTTCGTCCTTTAAAAAAATGAAGTAGAATGAAACCAAAATGAAATGAAATAAAATGAGAAAATAAGCATTGAGAAATTAATAAATAGAAGAAGAGAAGGGACTGAAAGCCCGGTGCTTGCTTTCATCGTCCTGGTGGGAACGGCTTCTCAATAGACGCGATATCTGCCGATATCAGCCCCATTCCATGGCTGTAGCCTGGCCTCATTTTACGCTGCCTTTCCACTGAACATGTTGACGTGCTGCTGCTTATATAAGGGGAAGAACAAATTCAAGCGGATTAGTGCTTAGGATTTTGAGATCGGCTACCCAGATCGCGTTGTGGGTTTTTTTCCTTTCGTTGGGGGAGCCGATGGGGAAGGCTGGAGGAAGACGGGAGGGGGAGAAATCAGGATATGCGGTTGGGAGAAGATGGGGGTGATGCGGGGAGCAGCCTACTCACATAATGTCTGCGTTGCGTCCCTTTTTCTTTCTTTTTATAAAACCCATTATCTCTAAAAACACATTATTCTTCAGCCCAGTCTAAAAAAAAATATAGTGGGAGGGGTTATGATAGCGAGGGGGTTTGGTATTGGAGTCATTAGACCCACTGCTGCAAAACCAAGATACAGAAATCCATCTGCACCAACATTTCGGGGGGAGGGAGGGCATAGAGAGGGGGAAGGGATGGATTGTCTATCTTGGATTAGCGAAGTGGAGCTTTGTATTCTTCATTTTCCTCCCCATTTTCTGCCATTTCCCTCCATCCCCCCATTCGCACGCCCGCTTTCCTCCTCCCAGCCCCCACCCCTCTGAAGGTTTCTTGTCCCTTGACGAGAAAATTCTGTGTTACATCCTGATGGCTCTGCGGTGGTTTTTAGTGCATCACAACAGTGGCACGATGACCTTTGCTTCGTGCCACGCAGATTTGTGCTACCGACAGGACTGTGACCACAGCTCGGCCACACGTGTGCATGCTCAGGCGCCTGTGGTCACGTACCTAGGATGGGCCGTGATTTAATTCTGATTTTTTGCGTGCATGTCTTTGTGCGTGCGTGTGTATGGCTGATAAACATTGGCAGAGGGTTGGGAGCGCATTAAATGCCAAAGGCACGTCCATCCATTCCGCCTGCCCATCTCGCCGCTCTCTTTTCCAGGACATTGTGTCACACATCATGAGATTTTGTGCTGGGGAGGGGTGTGCCATGTGTGGATGGAAGGGACCCTGGGCTTGGAGGCAGCACGTATGTACTGGGGAGGGAGGGAGAGATTGGGGGAATGGACCTGACGATGCTAATAACATTATTTTGGTCAAATGAACGTCTGGTGATAATGATTCAGTGTAACCATCCGTGAAATACATGCTTGCGACACACTGGAATAAAGGTTACTCTAGGGAGCTCTAGCGGAGCCAGGCGTGCTCGGGGGAGTGAGCTGTCCCCTTGATGGGGGGAACAAAATTCATAGGCACCCCCAGCCCCCTCCCTTCCCACCGCCTCCTCACGTGTCCGAGCTGGAGGGCATTGCGATGGAGAGAGGGGGTGGAACCAGCACCAAACAAAGCCTCCTGCCTCATCCTCCCATGCCAGCCTCCCTTGTCCTCCTTGAGCTCGTCCGTGCTGTTGATCCAGACGATACGGGAACATCGCCATTTCTGTGCAGTCCCTGATGGAGGGAGGTGAATTAAAAGGAGGAGACACTTCTTATATTTCTGTTATAGGATGCACAGGAGGGACATAGCTTTTTGGGTTTGTGTGGAACAGGGAAAAGGGTGGGAAGAAGAAAGGAAGACAATAGTCCTGTTTTTCCTCCCTCCATTCCTTCCTTCCTTCCTTCCTTCCTTCCTTCCTTCCTTCCTTCCTTCCTTCCTTCCCCTAGCAGGAGCAAGAGAAATGGTCCAGCAAGCCTTGGATGTGTAGGGTGGGGAGTGAGCATTGCAGACCTGCTTGGTGCCTTCCTCCTTGGGTCTGGAGACCTTCTCCATGGGATTTGGGCTTCTTGCAGTCCAGGCACAGGGCAGCCACAGGAGGAAGGCTCTGAGGGTTCTACCAGCCACTGCTCCTTATCTCCTGCATGTGGCTGTGCCTGCTCACAAATCTCCACCTTTCTGGATCTTTCCAGTCCGTGGAACAATAGCAAAAGCCCAACAACTAGGACTACCCAGGGCTATTGCCTTGGATAAAAGCCTTTTGCTTTAATCCTTTCTGTCTGACCTTGAGGTGTAATGGTAAGCCAGGATCAGGACAGTGGGGTGGGGTGTGCCTGTTACTGCTGTTGTGGTGGGTAACGCCAAAGAGATGCCTGATTCTGCTGCCCCCCTCAGCTGCCCAGCCTCATCAGGAGCTGCCTTTGTTCTCTCCCTGCCCTGCTCTTTCCTCAGCCACTTCAGAAACCATGTTGTGGTGCCTGCGTGCTGTGGACTGAGCACGGCTCCTGTAGGAAGATGATGCAATGGCTGGCTGAGCAGCAGCCACCTGGGACTGCCACCTTGCGACCGTGGTGGGTGAGGGTGGGCCTGGTCTTATGGTTCCTCCATTTCCCACTGTCTAAGGTATTTACTGATTATTTGTTAGCAGAAATGGAGAAGACTGGAAAAAAGAACATTACAGTAGGAAAACTTCAATGACTACAAAGTGAGTTTTGTAGACTGTGGTTCTCTGTCGGTGCATGAGCTTGCACAGCTGGTGGTGCAGTGTGAACTTCATTTAGTGGTGGAAGTTACTCCTGATCCTGAGTGATTTGAACCCTAGGTGTGAGAGAAGAACTCAGTTATAGCAGAGCACTGAGATGGTGAGCAGTGGTGCCAGGCGTAATTTATGGTGGTGATAATGGTGAGTTTTAATACCTAAGTGCCTCAGCAAAAAGGAAATGGGTAGGCTACTTCCTCAGCTTTCTCCCCTTTTGAGCCAGTTATCAAGCCATCATCTTTCTCTCTCTGTGTTAGGATTGGATTCACAGTGTCACCCTAAAGGATACACTCAAAATACACAGGGTCTGGTTTTGTCTAGCACACTCCTGGGAAGGAAAACTCAGATCCTTTCTTGGTGTAGCAGCAGTGGTATTTCAGTGGATCTACTGTGTTTCTTCTTTTTGTCTTCTGCATCTTTATCCAGCGCTCCAGAGTTTGTCTTGAGAGAAGCACCATGTGTTTTACTCCTCTGATAAGTTTTCCTTTGCTTTCTCTTCTCTTAGACTCTGGGCATGCAGGGGATGTCCTGCATCAAGGATTAGGACACATAGCAGTATGACCAAGAGCAAAATGACTGAGCCACAAACTTGGTGATGACGAAGAGTCAGGATAAGTTAAGATCTCTGAGAGCAATTCAGGAGACATGCCCCTTCCCCCAGCAGCATAAGGAGATAGGTTTTATTTTGTGACAGTTGCCGATGTAGCAGGAGCCAGAAGTTACCCAAATTTTGGTTAGACTTTGGAAATTCTTATTAGCTGTCTTTCTCCTTTGTCCTTCTCTTCTAGTTAATAGCAGAATCTGTCAATCTAGCAAAGTAAGCTCTTATGCAGAGGAGACTATTTAGCATTTTGGAAACCAAGATGCTGGTGGGATTGTTGGCTTCTTGATACCAGCATAATCTTGAGACAGGTATTCTGCTTTTTTCTTTCCTCTGGTTTCTTCTCACACAGACTGAGACATTTCAAATGTAAAAAGGACTCAGAGCGTCAAAGGTGGTGTTTTGAGCTCTCACCATCAATCCAAGCAGCCAGAACAAGACAGGACTGTAGAAAGGTAGCGTGGGAAAAGTTTTCTCATTCTCCTTGTTGTGGGCAGAGGAATGGCGCCTTTAGTGCTCTATGTTTGTTCCAGTTTTTTATTATTTTGACAAGGAAAAGTCCTAGATTTGGGCTTGGCTAACCTGAGTATTTTACTAAAGCTTGTTAGAAATGTAACGTCCTCTTAGCATTATGCTTGAGAAATTGAGCAGTTGAGCTCCCAGTGTGGAAATGCTTGTGGTATCAGAAGATCCTGTGTCCTTTCTTAAGGAAAGGTGGGGATGCAATGCTTCTTGTTGCCATTTGCAGAAAAAGGTTCTGTAGAAAGCACTGTGGACAGCATCTGGAAAACGTACACCATGCAGCCAGTTTGGCAGAGCCTTCTGTCTGGGTTAAAGCATGCAGCCTCTTGGGACCCGGGCTGCTGCAGGCATTGCACTGAGGCATTGCAGAGGGTGCTGGAGATGTGCCTGCAGCTATCAGGAACTCAGGTCCATCTGAAATGTTGCCCCTTGCCACAGAGGGAGTTAGCCCTTCATCTGCCTTACTTCCCCAATTCTCTGAGTTTTCCCCTTATCTCTCACATCCCTGTGCCCAAGTTCTCCCCCAGGCATGTTCCCCTGACTGTTTCTTGTCTGCTGGCAGCAGGATTGAGCTGGGGTGATGGGAAGGGGATGTCAAGGTTGAGGGGGCATCTGTCAGCATACCTGTCATCTCTCAGCGGTGTGCTTAGCTCCTGTCCTCTCCAGATTCCTTTCCTTTGCCCTTGATGGTGAGGGACGGCTTATTTTGAACACAATCTGCCTGTGTCATTCCTGGCCCTGCCGCTTGTCATCCATCACATCACAGGAACTAATTAACACTAGATGCTTTGGATCCTGGGAATGGCAGTGCTGGGATAGTAGACTCTTTCAAAGATCCCCATGTCTCTTTTATAACTAGGGCAGTGCAGCCCAGGAGTTCATTGATACTCTTGTATCTTGCCTGCTGTCAAGCTGGGTGCTGGGTGCTCAGCAGCGAGGGTACCCAGAGCCTGCCAGGCAATGCCCTTGACAATGCTGCAGCATTCCCTACAGTACCTTCCAGCAGCCGGATGAGAGCCAAAGAATGGGCTGGAATAATAATTGATGAAGTTGGGAGGAGGCAATGGGGGGAGGCATGATGTAAATCTTTTGAAGCTGCCAGTAGCCTCTCTGCTGCTTTTGGGTACGTGTAATTGTGTGTAGTCCTAGAGTCTGTTGGTGAGTTTGACCCCGGGAGCTCATGGCAAAGTTTACTGCCCTGTTTCAGCTGCACAGCTCCTCCTATTTCTGTGTTGAGTGAGGGGAAGGCATCAGGAGAATCATGTGCTGCTCCACCAGGGATGGCAGGGTTAGAGATGGGGCATTGGCCATAGTGTAGGGCTACCTAGAGAGCACTTGCTTCTCTCTGCCTCTACTTTCTTTACTGTGAGCTTGTCTTTTCTGCTGTTGTGTGCCACCTTTAAGGAGGGGAAGAGTCCCATGGGGATGCAAAGGAAGGTAACCAAGGAAAAGGATGATGTTTGCTGGCAGCTGAGGGAGGAGGAGCTCTCCAGCAGTGTAACTGTTTGATGGGACTGGCTGCATCTGCAGAGCAGGGAGGTGCTGGCTTCATTTCAGTCTGCTGTTACAGCCCATTTTTTTTTCCAATAATGTGTTAATTAAACATTGATTTCAGGAGAAGAAAGGAATCTGCTTGAACTGCAGAAACTAAATGGAGCAAGAAGGAATGGGATCTGGTAAGAGATGTGTGGAAGGACCTTCTGTCAGCTGTCTTCGTGACCAGTCATGGAGGGAAGCAACAGAGGGGCTGCAGAAAAACACACCCACTCACCTAAAGTTTTGAGTCCTTCGCTTGTCCTAAGGGGGAATTCTGCTCTTTCTTCTAGCACATATTTCATTGGATGTGTGTTAATGAATTGCTAGGTATCCTGTTGTATTTTCTTAACAAAATACTTCATTTCTACTAAAACACAAAATGGAAGAGAGATTTTTCAAGGAATGTTAGTACTCAAGAAGCTTCATGATCAGTTTGACAGTCTTGTTTTTCTACTCTTATAGTTACTGTTGTATTTCTGGGTGAATTAAGCTGTGGTGCAAGTTAAAGGACCAGCTATACTGGTGTACTTGCTCTCATTACTTCAATGTGCATGTTTAACTGTTTTCTCTTCTGGTCTTCAGAGCAGTGGAAGGTGAGACAAGATTATCATATATCCCTCCTTTACTTGTTTGAACCCTCTTCTGTTTAGTCTGGAAGAGCTAGTGGAAGGATGTGCTGCACTCCTTTCCTTTTTCCTTGTGCTAGGGAGTCGTAAGAAAGACGAGTCCGTGGTTTAGTCTGAGATCTTATGTGGAATAAACCTTTCAACTGATGCGAGCAAGACATTAGTATGGCATTAAACAGTTTGATTTGAATTATTTTGACCACTGGGTTTTCTGTCTTCACCAGTTCTGGGAAATAACAGAAAGGAAAGAATAACCTGTCTGACCTTTTTGAGCATAGCAGAAGTCTGAATTAAAGTGTTCTTGCAAAGATCTTTATCAGTTTATGCAATAATCAAAATGGCAGAATTGTCCGAAGAAGGAACTCTTCTTGACTGCTGAGTCTCTTTCTGCACCATCCCTCAATATCAGACTACAGGAGGTTCCGCTGTAGCATGAGGAACGGATTTAAGCCACAGATAAACGATTTTTCAGGAAGATATTCTACTTGTTGATGACTGATGAAACCCAAAGAATGATGGAGGTTAGAAGAGATTTGTGGAGGCTATCTTGCCTAATGCCACTGGTCAAACAGGGTCACCTAAAGCAGGTGAACATGGCTAGGTGGCTTTTGAATATCTTCAAGGTGGGAGAGAGCACAAACACTCGTGGCAACATTTTCTAGTGTTCAGTAATGGGGTTCCTTTATGTTCAGACAGAACCTCCTGTGTTCCAGTTTGTGCCTATTTGCTCTTGTCCTGTCACTGGGTACTACTGAAAAAAGCCTTAGGGCTTTTCAGTGCCATAGGGCACTGAAAAGGGGAATGTAGGAATTCTGTGATGGAATCTGCCTTCTTACAGAACTCTGTATGCCTGTGTTGAAGCTTCAGAATCAAAATCTACTGGTTTGGCTAGCTCATGCAGTGCTTTGAAAGAGGGCTTGGTACCACAGAATTTCAGGTAAATGCATTTAGAATACCAGCTACATCTCTGGGAGCCAAAGGGCTCCCAGAAATAAATTGATCCCCCATCTATTTTCATACAAGTCATTAATCAAATACATATTTGACAGTGTATCTAACAACAGTGGACCAAAATGAATAGGGTGTTTTTTTTTTGTTTGTTTGTTTGTTTTGCTTTGTTTTTAGATAATTCCTTTGTCTTTCCTGTTGGTTGATATGACCTAGTTAACACATTGCTAGCAGCTCTGTTTGGTTCCCACTTGGGTCAGAGTGATGTGGTGCTTGGGATATTGCAGTCCTTTTCTGACAGTGGATTATAATTGTATTGAATAAATGCATTTTATAAGGCTTTAGTGAGCTGCTGAAGCTGCTGTTTGCTTACTAAGACTATGGTGTATCACATAGAAATGCAGAGTGAAAAGGGAGTGACAAATTGATAGGCTTTTTATAAGACAATAACTCTCCTAATAACTCTTCCAAGAAGTTTGTGTGAACACAGTTCTTCCTTCTTTCTATTTGCTCATGTGTAACATGAAGAGGGAAGTTATCTTGGCCCAGCATCAGTCATATACCTGATAAACTGGAAGACAGTCTTAATTCAGTGAGAAGAAATTCATTAAAGACAAATGAGAAGTACTGTGCTTGGGAAGGTGAAATCAAATGCCTACATGCAAAATGGGGAATAACAAACCAGGCAACAGTACTGCAGAAAAGGATCTGGGAGGCACTACAGTGAGTCAGAGACAGAATGTGAGTCAACAGTGTGGTGACACTGCAAAAAAGCAAATCTCATTTCAGGGTATATTTAACAGAAATGTCACGTGTAGCACACAGGCGGTAGTTTTTCTACTCTAGCAGCCACAGCTGAGGCAACGTCCAAACACTGTGTCCAGCATGGGCAGCAAACCCAGAAATAGAGGGAGGAGAAGGTGGCCAGAGCAGCAAGTGTCACCTGTGAGAAGAGGATCCCAGAACTCAGTTGGTTTAGTCTACAGATGAGAAAACTGACCAAGGACATGAAAAGTCTTCCAAAATTTGGAACCTTATTTTAAGAAGGTTCCAATTTTAAGTTGTTCTCTGTGTCAAATGGGGATGGGACAAGAGTGATCAGCTTAATTTGTCACAAGGAAGATGTGGAGATGGGTACTAAGAAAAGCTTTGTGACTGGTTAGTAAAGCATGACAATAACTTCCTGAGAGTGGTTGTGGTGCCTCCATCACAGTAAGCTTTAAGAGTAGGTGAGACAGGAGCTGCCAGATCTTATCTAGTTTGTTTTGTTACAATTTTGACCTATTCAGGAGGGGAATGGACTGCCAGAATCCCAGAGTCAGGTTTTAGCACCTTCTGGGCTCCATGAAAGGCAGAGATTTGCCCTTGCTGGTTATTACAGTGGGAGTGTCGGGAGGAAGAATCTATGTGAAACCCTCCCTCTGAAATGACCCTGCAGCACCTGGTCTGTCCCTGCCATAATCAGTTTTACAGTGTCCCAGAAAGCAAGCTTGTAGCTTTTGGAAGAGTCACTTATGCATCCAGCACTTAAGTCCTTCTGTTTCTGTGGATAAAGAACGGAGGGCTCACCCAGCTTTCTATGTTTCTCCTAACTAGAAATTGGAGATATTAGAGGTTCTTCTCCCAGTTACTATTTACTTTGTACTGGCAAGACTTTGAGAAATGATCTGGAGATGAAAAAGATGACTTCTGCCTCTCCTTTTGCCTGTTAAAATCCTCTACAGGTTTTTATAGCGTGTTGTTGTTTCTGAAAAATGATTTTTCTGCTCTTTTCCGTGAAATGCAACAAAGGCAAGGGATTTTCACCTGTGGAATTAAATGTTCTTCGTTATTCAAAGCAGTGTAGCGTGGGTTAGGCATTGCAGGGAGCTGTGTTAGATTCCACTGGCTAGAGGAAAGGAAGCCTGAGGCCTGACCCAGAAAAGACACGGACTTTCAGTACTTGTGAAAGGGGCTGATGGTAATTCTGGAGGGGCTACTGTACTGACTCTCTCAGGGCTTAGCAAAGCCTCTTAAGTGGCTACTGGAAAGCAATTCAAGACATTGTGGTGTCTTTCTTACAGCTTTTTTCTATGTCTTAGATTTACACAAACAGACACTAATCAGGCCCAAAGGTGAATTTCTGAGCAAATCCAGTGCAAAGATCCAGTTCCACTCCAAATCTCAAAGAACAGAACATGCAGGAATATATACTTGTTGAACAAGGGCAACACTGGGATTGACCACTGTGTGTGTGAAGTTCATGATATAACCGTTTTCTGCCTTTATTTAAAGTTGTAACTGCAGGTTCTTGCCATTTTTTGGAGTGGAGGATGAAGAAATTATCCTCTACTTGGCATTAGAAGTGAGTCAGGGTTGACACATAACAGTAGGAGGCAACAGTTTGTGTGTAGGAAGGTTGTTCTGTCCAGGGAAGATCTATCTAAGGGTTATATACAGGGCATTATCCTGCTACACTATAGGGCTAGTATTTTCCTCTGGAGCTGAGTTCACACGCACTCACCATTTGAAGCACGTGGAGAGCTCAGCACATGCAGGCCTGAAGGGATGACTAAAAAAATGGTCAGAGATAGGCTGGGATGTAATGGTTTATGACGCCCCATATTGCACAAAGTAATAATTGTTTGTGAACTTGCTGTGAAGTTAGGAGGGAAATATTCTAATCCAAAGAGTTAGTGAGATGTAGTCTAATTACTGTTGTTATTATTATCCTGCCTATTGTGGTAGCACCTACACAGTCCAGGATCAAACACAGGGCAAAAAATGTTCCCTGCCCCAAAGAGCCAGCAGGCTAATAATGAGACAAGAGACAACAGATGGACAGAGATAGCTGGGGGAGTACTGAAAAACAAAGATTGGTCAGCAGGATGGGTGGTATGATAGCATGTTGACAGCTTCGCTGTTGTCAAGTTTTCTGTAGGCATGTGGCAAAGGATTACAATAATAATTCAAGCTGTGGCCCTTGCTTCGGAGTTTGTGTCTGTGCATCTTCCATCTGTTTCATTTAAACAGCTTACTTCTTACTTGATGAAGATTTTCTGTCCCAAAACTTCTCATCATCCTTCTGATGTAGGTAGGGAGACATAGTGGTTCATCAGTGAAGTGACCAGTGAAGGTTTTAAAAGAAAAACAAAAAAGAAAAACCAAAAGTGGTTGTATTGTTGTTGTTGTTATGAAAGAGAATGAGACAGTAAGTATGATGTAGATGCTGAGAAAAAACTCTCAGGTTTTCAGCAGGATGAGCATGCAAACTAAGTGGCACAGAGCAAGAGGGTTGTTGGCTAAAGTGCTGCCAAGTTAATGCAAAAATCATCTAATGCCATTCATAGGAAACAACATTTACGTAGAATTATAAAATCATAGAATGGCCTGGGTTGAAAGGGACCTCAAAGATCATCCAGTTACAACCCCCATGCTGTGGGCAGGGTCGCCAACCACTAGACCAGGCTGCCCAGAACCACATCCAGCCTGGCCTTGAACCCCTCCAGGGATGGGGCATCCACAGCCTCTCTGGGCAACCTGTTCCAGTACATCACCACTCTCTGAGTGAAAAACTTGCTCCTTCTAACCTAAATCTCCCCTGTCTTAGTCTAAAACCATCCCCTTTTGACCTATCACTATCAACTACATGTAAACATGTAGCAGTATCTTTGCTGCTATAAATCAGTGAGTGCAAGGCTGCCCAAAAACATGAAGGGCTCTGAACTGTTAGTACAGAGAGCGGCAGTTCCAGCTGTGAGGCTATGCTGCACTGCCTGGGGAACCTGGGCTTGCTTGGTTGTAGGAACTGTGCCCTTTCCAGTGTCTGTATTTGCATATCTTGTTTTGAGTGGTTCCTCAAGAGAGCCGTGATGCAGGATAGACAGTGGGTAACTTTGAGGTGAGTTTATATTCTTTTTGAATTTATATTAAGTTGAGCAACTGTATGCAGTGCTGTGATGTTTTTTGTTCTTCACTGTGTAATGTGTTATCATTACATTACACCAACATGAGGCATGTTACAAATGTCTACAGTATTAACTGTGTTGCAGTCTCCCATTCCCTTCCACTTTCACTTGCCATGTAGCTGCAAGTTTTACATCACGATGTATAGTTACAGTGGTCTTAACGCTTAAAATTTTAACTGTCCCGTTGAGTCTTATTTAACTTTCTGTGGGTGAATTGATTGCCAGGAACCCTCCAAAACAGACAAATTGCAAAATTATGGGACTATTAGTCCTAGAACACATTCATGGTGCAAGCTTTTATGTGAAAGAGTATTGGACTATTTTGGGGTTTGTTCCTGGCTCTCCTGTAGAATTCTATGTACCTTTGGAAACAAGAAATTAAAAATTCTGTGCTTTTTGATTCTTGAAACATGTCTCTATGTTTCAGTTTGTCTTTTACGCTCCTTTAGGGAACGGTGAAGTTTCATGGCCATGTTTTGAGTTTTCAGATTCAGGGCTGAAAACTATGGAGAATGGGGACAAATATTAATCTTCTTTTGAGCTGAATGAACACATCTCTCTCAGCCTTTTTGCCTATCGTGTTCCAGCCCTTACCCATCATGATAATTCTTGCAGTGGTAAAAAAAAAAAAAAAATAGTTACATACTGAACTGTGTTGACAAGTCAGAGTGTGAGACTATTTCACCATATGTAGCGCAGTATAGTACAAAGAAGACACTGAGAAAATGGAGAAGTCCAGCAAAGAACACCTGAGGAACATCACTGCTGATGGGTTACCATTGGTTTGCTGTACTGCTGACCACTAGCCTTTGAGTTCAGCGGTCTGGTCATTTTTCCACGTGCTTTGCAGTATGCTCATCTGATTCGAGCCATCTCTAAATAGTTTACTGATATGCTGTTGGAAGCTGTTTCTTCACCAAGCCAGTCATCTCATCATATAAGGCAATCAGCCTGAGTTTTCCCTAGATAAAGTCCTACTGGTTGTTCCCAGTTGTCTTTTGGTTATTCCTGTGCCTTGTTCCAGGAGGATTTGCTGCATAATCTTTCCAGGGACCGATGTTAGTCTGACCTGTCTGAAATTTCCTGAATCCTTCTCTCCCTTCATTAAGAGAGGTGCAACGTTAACCTTTTTCAGTCATCAGGAGTCTCCTTCAATCACTGTGACCTCTCAAACCAGACTGAAAGTGACACCAGGTGTTGTTGTGTCCCTTGCTGCTTCTGGGTCATTTTGTCTGGTCCCAGGGAACAGAGTAAGCTCTGTTTGCCTAAACAGTTCATGAGTCTTCCTCTGTTGCAGGCTGCGTTTCTGTTCCCTGGATAATTCCAGTGAGCATGTGGAACAGGGAGACTGAGAACAGACATCACAAATAAAGACCCAAGCACTGAGGACCTATGTATTTTCTGTGCTTTTTATGACTGTAGTACCTTGTCCCGTTCAACTCTGGGCTGTAGTTTGTGTAGTCTTCCTCTTGCTATGAGAGTGTATTTCAAAGCCCTTCTTGCCACTTCTCACATTTTATGAATTTTCATGCAGATTCAAGCTTTCCTAGTTTTCATCCTGTTGTGCTGAGGTGGAGTTTCATTCTACTTCTGGAGAGACCACCCTCACTTTCGCCTTCCATTTTCTTCCTTTTATGCTTGAGCTCCATCAGGAGTTTTCCATTCAGCCACCTGCTTCTTTCCACACCCGCTTGGCTTCCTGCACATCAATTCTGATGTTCATGTGCTTTGAGGAGGTTGTTCTTGAAGATCATCCAGGTCTCCTGGGTCCCCTTGCTAGATTATCCCATGTAAGTGCTCAGCGAATGATTTCTTAAAGCTCTCCAGTGATTATTCTGTCACCATAATTGTACTGGGAAAATGGTTCTGTTTGTAAACTGATTTATATGTCATTTCAGATTTGGTTGTTCTTTGTAATTTTTGTCTCTCTGCATGTTAAACACATTAAATCTCTATTTCCACTCAACTCTTTTCTGTTATAGCCTTTTTTTTTTCTTTTTGTCGGACTCTGTCCAGATTTTTTTCATGCATTAAATGCAGATTTTTTTTTTCCTGCAGTCTCCACTCTTTATACTGTCAGAGGTAAACAATCAAATGGAGGGGGCAGGAGGCAGAAACTTTTATTTTTGTTCTGCAATTGAGCTGTTTTGTGACAAGAGCAAATTGCTATCTCTTATTTCTTATCACTTAAATGGGTCTCAAATTCAATAGAAGGAGTTTAAATCCTTTTTGTTGAAAATCATAGACAATGGACTGATTTATTTAATCACATGTTGTGTGCTCTTCACCTTAGGATTGACTTGAGATTCTATCCCAAACTGTTCTGTAAGTTAATGGTTGTCAAACTTATCAGCAGATGCTGCCAGTCTTCCAAATTCTGTGCTGTGCATCATGTACGTTTATCTTCAGACTTTTAATAACATTTCTGTTGAATATCCACCTGAAATATTGCTGTGGACCTTCTATGGATTAATTGCTAAGACCCCATATGTAGAAACTGAATCGGTGAAGCTACATATTGTGTTTAATAGTTTGGCTGGCACTACACTAAGAGTACATGCCATTGCTCAAGAGAATAAAGATGCAGCTTCTTTGTTTTAAAAAATAATTAATTAATTAAAATTAGACTCTGATGATTGAAAGAACATGCCTCTGTCAATATTCTAGTACTCCATATGCTATGGAGATAAAATAAAAAATAAAAAAGCATTTTATTTGGACATGTATGGAGCGGACTTTAAGTGACTGTTATCTGATTAATCATACTGCCATAATCCTGGGTCACAGACTAGAACTGTACTGTGCTAGGTGTCCAAATGTAGAACTAAAGGTTTTCATTACAAGTGATTGGTGTCTCTGAAGTGGCAGAGTGTGATACTAAATTCCTGTGTGCCTTCTCAGTTCAGATGTGTGTTCTAATGGCTAGGGAGCTTCATTTAGAAAATATTATGGATCAGGTAATTACTTGTACCTTCAGACAAGACTCTTTGGACATGTATAAGGCTGAAGAGGAATATGCTGGGTGCTGGAGAGAGGTGATGCGAGAGTGGAATTTAAAGGTAGCACCTGGGCATACAGATGATGGTATAAAATTGGCTAAACCCCTTCTTTTATCTGTCTGTATGATGCCTTGTCTTGTTCTCCTTTTACTTTGCTAGACAGTTGTTGGTGAACAGTAACAGCATGTGGAGTGCCCCTGTATGTCTGTCTGCAAGCTCTGGATTTACAGGAGCCTTGCAGGGAGAGAAGTCAGGCAAGGGAGGCTTTGCTTTATATTTCTGCTGAAGGCAACAACTTATGCTAATACTGTTGGTGTTGTGTGTAATCTCAAATGTGAGCAGACATGGAGCTTGGTAGATTGGTGACCTCACTGTCTATCCTCCACTGTCCTTCTCTCTGATAACTTGATGTCTAAGAGGCTCAGGAAGTTGTGAAACTGAAAAACTCAAGCTCACCTGAACAGAGCTCATGTTTTAAGTGGCTTAGTATGATTATTTTTTCTTCTGAAGCTTCCCAGCTTTAAATCCTGGTGAAACCATTAAGTAAAAAAGACATCTGAAGGTCCTCAGTTATTCCTTGCTTGGTGTTTATGGCAGAGGTGTGGCAGGTAGGAGAAACAAAAGGTATTGTGAGGAAGGATTGTGGGGAAAGAAGAGCCACAGGGCTGTTTGCCACACAACTGTCCTGTACTCTCCAAAAAGCTGAGTAGCCACGTGCTCAGGTACTCACAGTTTGCACATGAGTGCTCTCTGGTTGTGCACACTGCCTGGATGCACTGCCCCTGTGTCAGGTTGGCACTTGTCAGCTCCTGCCGTGCTGACGTCTGCTGGCTTCTGCCTGCACCTAGCACAAGTGGAGCCCTTTATGGAGCAGAGGCTCATGCTGGCTGTGGCAGTGTTTTCATAAGGCTCAAACTTCTATTCTCCACCTCGTTCCTTTGAACTCTGCCCACTGCTCTGTGAATACTAACAACAGCCTATAAATTATCCAGCAGGGCTCTGGCACTTTAGCTGCCTGTATTTTCGGTGGCGTGCATGCATAATCGATCCAGGAGGCTGCCTCTGCTTTTAACTCAGGCATTTGCAGAGACCTTAGACTTTCAGAGTTTTCAATCACAGCTGCCTGCATGTTCACTCACCTCTCTGCCTGCTTTCTCCTGTGCCACCCACACACACATTTGTGTCTGGCTGGGCAGCATGTCACGTCACAGGGCAAACCGCAGTAATGCAGTGATGCTACAAGCAACCTTCCTATGCTCTGAGGGGAGCGACAGGTCACCACAGACAACTTTGTCACAGAGGGTCCTGCCTTAAACTTTGACAGGCCGTATCCCACCTCACTACTTGGGGATTGTCTGTGTCTTTGTCCCAGGTGGACCACTTAATTCAGCCTACTGAACAGGTACTACTCTCTCTTCTCTTCATTTTCCAGGTAAAAATTGTAGTACTCTGAATGCTGTAGCTCTGACCCATTGCTCTTTGCTTCCTTGAGTTGCTGGAAAGCTGCCTTATGCAGTTGCTTGTTGACTGTGTAGAGTTTGAACCCTGAAGAGGTGAATGATTGCTGCAGGTAGCTGGTTTGATTCTTCTTGCTTTGGGATTTCTTGATAGCCCTGGTTAGCACTGTCCATGGCCTAAATATCTCAGCGAAGGTTTTTTTTCTAAGTATCTGGGGAAAAGTTCCTCCAGAACAGACAGCCCAAACCTTTAACTTAACCTCAAGTGGATTCAGCCTTGATTATCAAAGCTTTGCTCATCTCTTCTAATCAGGTCTTAGTAAGCCACCCTCTTAACCACTGATACATCATCATGCACCCCTGTGAAAATGGTGATTGCTTCCTATAGAAGCAGACAATTCCTAGCGAAGGAATGTGCTTTTTGAAGGGAGTAGATTTTGTGTTTGTGTGATTGAAAACTGGCATTGCTGGGACTCCAAATGAGCAACTGGGGAAAATTTAAAGAGTCTAACAAATGATACAGTTGTAGAGGTACTGAAGTCATGGCTGGGGCTAAAAGCACAGTCCAGTAACAAAATAAGCCAGAGGAAGTAGGTGGAAAATGGAAAAGAAATGCGGGGTTTTAAGACCAAGAGAGTAACAAAGAAAATTAATAAGCTTTGGCTGAGGGAAAAAGGTACAGGGAAGTAGGAGAAGTAAGGAAGAAGGAAGGAGGGTGAGGGACTGTAGAAAAAGTTTCCAAGTGAACAGAATGAATGGAGAGCACAAAAAGTGGCTTTTTGACGCATGAAGTATACGTCTAACAGCTTCCTCTATGTGCTGACCTCACTGGCAGCTGCACAAGAGTCCAGTCAGCTCAGCACGGAGAGGGATGGGAGAGCCAGGAGGCGGCACTGAAGTGGGTATCCTGAAAGTGCACAGTGGGGAAGGAGACAAACTCTGAGAAGGGAAAGAGTGCCAGGCAGTGGGTTGGAAGTGGGGGAAGCATGGGGAAATGTGGAAGGGAAACATTAGGTGATGAGACTACTTTTGAGGAGGAACAAAATACTAGAAAACCCACAATGCTTTTAATGTTTTTATTCTTGGATGTTAAAAAGACAAAACAACACCTGAAACACTGAGTGTGCCTTCACCCCAGTTGAGTGACTGGAGAGGTAGGTTGCAGAGTGAATCATAGATATCTTGTGTTTCTAGGGTAGTCTGTGTGAAAAAACCGATCACTCATTTTTCTGAAATTAGAAAAAAAACAGACCATTGCCAATATTGACACTGTCTGTTGAATGTTGAATATGTTTTTGTGCCTGATGGGAAATGTGTGTTTATTTGAGGCAGAGGATTTTCTGTGTGTGTGTGTTGTTTAAGGAGTACCCAGCAGCTTCATTTTACTCAGATGAAAAAAGAAGTGCTCTCCTTGGGCTTTCTTGCTAATATTTGACTTTCTGTAGTTACATTTCCATATGTATTTTTCTTTTCCTATTTATATGGGTCTAATCCAGCTCAACTAACAGAGGAACTGGCTGCTTATAGCAGAACAAGTAAAACTGACTTGACATGGAATGCTGTCAAACTCACGGAGTAAGCATTTAGGTGAAAGGCATTTTTCCTTCTAATCCTTCAGTTCTGTTAATCTTAGATGTTGCTTGTAACAATGCCAGATAAAAAGTATTCACATAGAAGCATGATTATCTTTAATTGGTGTCCCTTAATGGAATATAATTTGCCACTCACAATTTAGATTGGGATCTAAGACAAAAAGCAAGAAAGGCTTTATGTGTTCCTGTTTTTAGTTTTAAATATGCCGGAAGTTACAGTGTAAACATTATAGAATGGTTCGGGTTGGATGGGACCTCAAATATCACCACCTAGTTCCAACCCCCGTGCCATCCACTAGATATGGCTGCCCAAGACCCCATCCAACCTGGCCTCGAACACCTTCAGGGATGGGACATCCACAACTTCTCTCACAGTGTAAGATGCTAAAATTTAGAAATTTGCACTTGTTCTTCAAGGCCTGCTGATGATGAACCCCATTATGCTGTTTTTTAATGAAATTATTATCAATTGCCTTGATCCCACTCAGTTGCATTGTTGTGTCTCAAATTGGGTCCATGGTTTGACGAACCATGCAATTTTGAACCATTAATTTATAGGACAAGCTAATAGTTCATAGTAAAGAGTAAGATGTGAATCAGCTACATAGAGGGTTGCAGGAAATGAAGAATGTGGAGAGGAATCATGGAGAAATGGAAGGAGGGAGCAAGTTTGTGTGGGGTAAGAGAATGATGTTCCTTCTCTCTGGTCTCCAGTCTCTACAAATATTGGTCTGACCAAGTTCCTGGAAAGGACTTGACGTGCATCTTGTGTCTGGAAGGACAAAACAGATATATGAATGAGTGCAAAAGCATACTATCCATCAAATGGCTGGGGTGAAGTCAAAATCTGTAATTGTCTATCTTAATCCCTTCCTGGCTTCTCTGCATGTGGAGGTAGAGGCTGGTGCTGTCCTGTGGAGCCACTCTGCTTTTGTCTAGGTGTGACAGTGAAGGGTCTCTTGGGGAGCTGGTAGCGCCACAGCTGGCAGTATTTCCTGGCTCTGACAAGAATGCCAAGACCTGCTTGTTGGGAGTTGGCACAGGAGTTGGGAAGAAGTAGTGCCTAACAGCTTTGGCACAAAAATGGACTGACATGGAAGTGGCGTGTATGATCAAATTTCTTAGGCTGCAACACTTCATTATGTTTAAAATACAAGATCCCTTGCCTCTCTCTTCTGATGAGAGAGGAGAGGAAGTTGATTATGCAGAACAATGTTTCCTGTGCAGACTGAGCCCTTGGAGACACCAGTGAGACGATAGGTATGTTGGAAGTGAGACCTACAAGGCCAAGAAAAGTGTTCTTGACAGTTGAGAGAGCTTTGTCATATCCCGTGGATTCTTTCTGTGCTGAGCAGTTGGTGAGGCTCCTCACCAATTCAGATCTGTACTGTTAGTAACCAGTACTCTTATCATTTTTCTCTGTGTAGGAATGGTTTCCTTTCATACTCTTCTATTTTTTCCAAACTCTCTTTCCTGGACGTGGACAGAAAGTATGAAGCAATATGGGCAGGATGGTTCTCTTCTGTGGTGATGGCAGGTGTTCATTGTATTCTGACAGAGAGGGACTGCACAAAGTTTTTCTTGGACATATCAAGCTGGTGGCTTAAAAAATTGCCAACTGACCATCCCAGAGAAGGAGGAACAAGACAGACCTCTTTGCCCACAGTGAAGCTGCTTTTGCATTGGAAATGTCTAGTGAGGTGAGCTTCAACTGACCGTATCCCTTCTTTCTCTATGAGCATGGGGAGATGCTTCAGATTTGTCTGAGTAGTCCTTGACTGTCTGCTGTCATCATGTATGACAATGAATCATACATGCACAAGATGTATGAAGCTGAACTAGAGGCTTCTTGTTGAGAGGTCCTCTGGTTCCCACATTACTCCCTTTAGCTGAATGTTTCCTTTTGCCATGGGCTGAAGCTGCCCTCAGTCTATTTCATTCTTTCTCTGAGGCTCAAGTACATGGCCAAGATGGGATTGTTTTTCCCCACTGGGGATCATGGTACAACACATACAGGGAATAATGAAGTCAGACAGTGTGAGAAGCAAACATATGATCCTCCCTGCAGCTTCTGTGAGACATATCAACTGAAGAAGTGTATGGAGAACCCAGCAGAGCTGTCGTAGCAGAAGCCATACTTAGGTGCCACCCTTTAAAAACAGGAAGCAATTGCTTCCCTGCTATATGCTGAGGTTTTCCTGTTCCTCTATCATGCTTGCAGTTTTACCTGTTCAAGGTTTCAAAAGCTCTTTCCAGATGGTCTTTTTTTCCTGTGGGCATGGTGCCAGAGGGCTCATCTGATTAGTGCACACTTCACACCAGGAAATCTGGGTTAAGATTGAACCCAGGTCCCAGGCACAGTACACTTGATAAGCTGTGCTTTTCCCTACGGGGCTTTTTTCCCTTTCTCACAAAATAACTCTTGCAGATTGATGTGACTGATGGAGTCCACTCAGGAGAAGCAAATGCCTTGAAGTCAAACAGGTTGGCTTGTATAGAGGCAGAAGTAGTTTGGGATGGAGCCAGCCAGTGACATAGAAAGAACTGAGTGTTGTGCCTGCCATCAGTTAAGGGCCTCGGAACATCACAGCTTGCTTTGGAATTGTAGAACTTGATTATTCTTGTGGTGCTATGGCCAATATATTCATGTTGTTATGGCAATGTTATGTCTCACCTTGCCCCATCTGCCTTCACTGGCTATCCCTCATTTCCTAGCCTTCTTAGCCCCATTGAGAGCTGCCTTTTTCCTCTGACCAACCCGCCATCGCAGAGTTAGTGTACAACACAGGGTGGAATGGTAGCGATGAAATTGAGCAGCATCATCTAACCCTCAAAGGGAAATAGTGAGTTTCCTTCAGTTGAGCCTGTTTTGCCATTTCTTGTTTCTTGTTGGCATCTTGCTTGACAGTTCTCTATAGTGTCATCTCCTTTAATCCCTGTGTGGCAAAGGTTAACGTTAATGTTATAGGTGAGGGAAGAAGTCCCACTTGACACAGGAAAAGAATCATTTATTAAAAAAGTAACCAATGATCAGTGGCCCCACTTTGTCAAAGGTCACTTATTGATTCATATTTTTTTGTGAGTCAGGCTCTCTGTTTTAATCACCTCATTACCTGGTAAGTTTCTCTGTTATTTGGGGGAAGCAGTGTTAGGAAATGCTGTCTCTTCGAGGAAAGGCTCTATTGGCATATGATACCAGGGAAGAAAAGCTGTGCAGTGGTCTGAGTTATCCTTGCTTTAAAGTGCTCCCAGTCCTGCTTGTTTTGTACATTTGCTATCTCAAGGAAATCAAACATTGTAAAGATCATAGAGGTTAAACGTTCTCTTGCTGTTGGGGAAGTCTCTGCAGTCCAAAGCTGAGGTACAGAAACAGGAGTGATGTTGAAGAAGGTGAGACACTTACAAAGCTCTTATGGGTCTTTGTGCCTTAATTTAGTTTGAAAGAGGTAAGGAAAAATATGAGAGAAGGCTCCAAATACCAGTCAGTGTTGATAAAAGTGTCTGGCAGGCATTTCTCTTCCTTCTGGCCCTCTGTTATGAGCTGTGGGAGAGCATACTATGAGATGTGAAGTTGTCACATTTTTGAGTGGATACAGAGAAATTGAAGAGCAGCATGTAATCCACTCACTGCAAGGGATAGCATTCACCAGCACTTTTCATGTGATAGCCTGTTGGAAACCTTCTGAGATGTAAAAATCCTATGGGTTTAACTAGCAGTGGTGCCTGTAGGAAGATATGTTTTACAGCGTTCTCTGTAAGTGCAGGTTGCCAAGGACTGCTGCACCTGGATGGGATCATTCCCACTTGCCACATCCCTCATTTGTATCCTATTCCCACACAGTGCAAAAATACATAATCCAATCTTTTGCATAGAGTCTTTTTATAGGCATACTAAAAGTGGCATTAAAAATATAGGACTTAACGTATCATTTGCTGCAAGTGCTGCTACATGTAATATTCATATCATTCCAGAGTGCGTGTACACAGGTAAGGTGGATAGCTCAAAAATGCTGTAGCCTGCAGTACACATCTGGGACAAACTGAATGGAAAGAGAAAGAACACAGGCCAGATGGGCTGTGGCATAAATTGACAGCAGTGGAAACTGAGATGACATTTCATGACGTGATGATGTAAAGCTAAAAGAGTTAACCAGGTTTTATGTCTTTATCTACAATCAGCATCTTCGAAAAAGGACACAGAGGGTTGATCTGAACCAAAAGAGAGGAGGTTGCTGGACTGGTGATGAAGAGTGTGTTCCTGTGTCAGTTTACATGTGCTGTGGAATTGTGGAATGTCTGTGGGGTGCTGCAGATCTCAATGAATACAGAGGAGATGCACTTGTCTTTGGGAAATGTCATGGTTAAATTTCAGGATAAAGGAGAAGCTCAAAATTCCATTTTCAGAACTCATTACTGTCTGTATAAAGTATCCCCTGCCTTAAGTGGCTGATTTAAAAACAACAACAACAAAAAAGGATAGAAAGGAATTTCTAGCCTTACTTAGGCCAATTAAAATTGCTTTGGTCCTGAGTAAAGATAAATGTTAGTTTATTTCCCCTAATTCTTTTGTTAACATTAATCACTTTCATATCCCAACAGAAGGTAGACTCTCTACACTTTATCTGTGTATGAGAAGAGAAGAAATCTAGGGAGGATCAGCTGCTGGAGCTGTAACTTCTGGCCTTTTGCATTGTGTTGATGGAGCAATGAACAGCTCTTTGCTGTTTCTTTGGACACTTGTTTTTTGTTTGTTTGTTTGTTTGCTTTGCTGTTAGAGGCTGCTATTTAGCTCCTGAAACCAAATTTCCAAATATCATATGCCTTACTGGAATTTCCAGTATATGTTGTGCAATAAACACGTTAATACCCTCCGCAGGCATGTTTAGTTTGTACACAGTTGTGTACAAACTTTTTTGTCCTTTTTGTCTCTTAGGAGATCAGGTATGTGTAGTACCTCTCTGATATTTCACAGGGACCAAGCTCTCAAATATCTGGTAGTGTGTGACAGGTGCCTATGTGTGCGGCTGTTTGGGGTCTCTTCACACAGACGCGTAGAGTTACAAGAAAGCTATAAAATCTCTCTGGGGATTTCATTGTGAGCTGCTGGAGTGAGTAATGAATAGCAACAGGGTGCTATGTGGGTGTTTGCTCCAAGGCTGTCTCTGATTATACAGGACAGGGACTTGCACTTTTTCACACAGAAGAAAAATGAAATTGTAGTAGTTTTCTTGGGGATTTTTTTTTCTTTTTGGAATGAACATGCTGGTTCACAGAGTGCTGCTTCTCACTGGTGTGTGGGCGTCAGCTGAAGCCTGCACTACTGAGCAGCTACTCAGTGCTGTAGTTCAGCCCAGACTACACAGGTGAAGAAAGATTTTGGAGGGGGAGGTTCTGCTCTGGTCCCTCTTAGGTTACCTTATTTTCAGTGGTTACAGATGGCCTCGTAACTCTGAAGTGACAGAGCAGTATGGAGCCTCTAATTGAGTTATGAAAGGCCATCAATAAATGTTGGAAATAACATACCAAGAGCCAGTCCCTGTCAAACCTAGTTAACAGCAAACCTCATTTTTAGTCTTTGAATTGACAGTTACTTGTCTTGGTTTGGTTAGCTTTTCAGTTAAGGTCATGGGGGTACCAGGATGAATAGCTGTGCAGTAGGAAAAAACTACTCTGGAAGATGGCAGAGACATCAGCCTGGGAGTGGAAAATGAACTTGATTATTCTTCTGACAATTGAGAGGAGGAGGAAAGAAAAAACAGATATCCCATGATCTATGCCACAGAAAGCACAGAAATGTGGGTATGAAGTAGTTTGTGGTGTGTATGTAACACAAGTGAACTCTGATTCCTGATGAATTTCTTACTGCTGGTACCCAGCTATGACAAGTGGTTTGTGTTCTCACTCACAGCACCTGGGGCACAGCCTTAGGAGTGCCATGAGCTGTCTGCACAAAAACACATGGTTGTGCAATGGCACGCCTGGGAAAGAGGAAGCAACTGCAAAGATATTCTTCTGTAAGTGGAAAGGTGTGTTGGATGGTTTGTGGCTACACAAGGTGTCTGTTGGGACAGCAGTGAGGAGTAGGATCCTCTGCTCCAACTTCGAGGAACTTTTGATTGCAGAATTCATATTTTCTGTAACCTATGAAGAGCTTATGACACACAACTCAGCATTGCTAAACTGCATAGAATAAAGTAACAGCACCACTCACTGAGACTAGTTTAATTTGAAAGGGAGTTATTGCCACTGAACTAAGAAGTAGAACATCCCACTGATGATATGCATTTTCAAAATTTGTGTTGTATTTTTTTAATGCATAAAAAAAAGCCTCCAAACCAACTACAGAACTGATTTGAAATGCCAGGACCTCCGTTATGACTCATGATCATGGAAGCTTAAGCCTTAATAGCTCTACCCATTCCCTTCTGTAAAACAGAACTGGCATTGTTTTAACTCTTTTCCTGATGTTGAAGAGTTAAACTTAGTGACACAATCAGTCACTTTGGGTTAACATATGGACCATCAGTTTGTCTGCTGGTTTGATGCTGTGGTTTATTATGAATATGAGGTAATCATACGTGGTTTAAGCATTTTTGTTATAACCTGAATTAAATGAGATTAATTGCTGCTGACCAAGAACAGAGCCAGCCACAAAGCCCTTAAATCATGGATGATGTCCTGATAAGTCATAGTGTCTTAGCTGTGTATCCATGCCCCTGATGTGATGCCTGTGTTACAGTTATACTCCTCCATCCAGCACTGGCTCTTCTCCAGTGTTTTTCCTAGCTTGTAGTAAGAGATTTTTGAGAAAGACTGAGTATAAACAAGCTGTGATTGACCTTTTAAACCAAACAAGCTTGCATGTTTCCAATATGAAGAGGCAGCAGACAAGCCTATGGCTCGAGGCAGAATATGGAGAAGAAAGGAAGGGATAAATATCAGAGGAGTAGGAACAAAGAACATGGCCTTGCTATACAGAGCAGAGAAAAAAACAAACTTCTGCTTGCTTTGTCAATATGTCTGACATGTTGCAAGACACTTTGTAGTGGGAGTCTCTGCTCTGTGGAGAGGAGAGGAGGAATGTGCCTGTGTGTATTTATAGATGATAAATATTTGTTTTATGCAGTTATCATACTGTCTCTCATCTGAAGATCCACAGAATTCTTCTCAGATTTGGTACCAGTTCAGCCTCACAGAGAACTTGTGTGCATGTGAAGTCTGCTGTAGGAGTCAGCCCTCCCTTGGACTAAAGTCACACTCTTCGGGTATTCTCAGACAAAGGAGGTTTGTGTTTCATATAAGGGTCAAAAAGGAAGATGCACTGAGTTAAAAGTCACAGGTGCGCTTTGCCTTTGTCCACTGAGACTGCATCTCTGAGGAGATTTTCCAGAGGAAACTGCATGTTCACTCTATTTATGTTTTCAAGGGATTTGATGCAATTTTTACTAGAAATTGGACACCAGGTTGAAGAATGTGCCAGTTGAGTACACAGCGGGCACTTGTTGAGGTAGAGCAATTGCAGGAGGCAAAATGTAGTTGGAACGGGGACCGTCTTTTGCCTGTTCCTGTGGAAAGTCTTCTAAATGTAATAGTTACGATTTTGTGTCGCCTGAAGGACAGCCTATTTTCACGCTGTCTTAGGATAAGTACTTTTTGTTCCTTATCCTGGTGTCAGTCTATATTTGCTGTAGTTAATTTATACATTTGACTGCTAGTGGTGTGGGTTTTTTTAATTTTATCTAGGGTGTTGGGTCTCTGCATCTCCAGATCATATTAGCAAGGAAATGCAAAAACCTAGTGCTGTGAAGGTATCCCCAGGTTCTTGTGAAATAGAAATTTTGGAATTTGTTTCACCTTTGTGTGAGCCTTAGGTCAGACTGTTTCCTGGCTAGGAAAAGCTTTGAGATCTCAACCAGCTGCCTGGTTCCAAGTGCTGTGTGAATGGGAATAGAATTTCAGGTTTTCTGTTGATGCTTGTATCATTTTTGCCACGCCTTGTGATCCGTGGATTTTAAGACCAGAGGTGGCTGTTATAATGATCTACTCCAATTGCTTGTGTAATGGGAGCTGCTGTGTGAGCTGCAGCATATGCTCATATACAGTACAGATACTTTTGAGGCTTAAACCACTCTTGGGAATGGTACTCTGGAGACAGTTTTTCTTCCCCACCATTGCTCAATTTTATCTTAAATAATTTCTAATATTTATTGGCCTTGGAGGGCTCAGCCTGTGCCTTCTCATGTTTTGTTTTATTTTTCCCCAGTATATATGTGTCAACAGTTTACAGGCTGATTCGTCCCAGTTCCATGATGAATGGGGTGGGGGGACCCATAGACCCCACCCCCTAGAAAAGGGAAAGGGGCAGGGAGGTAGGCCTAAAACCAGCAGCAATGATCTGAGGAGGAAAGCTAATTTACTAAATAAAATATCAGAAAGCAAAGTAATATAATACAGTATAATTACAATTGAAGCTAATAAATCAAATAAAGTGAGTGTCCTAAAACCAAAGGCCTTACTCTAACTCTGAGGGCGAGATGAATAAGGAGCACACATGCTGCAGGGATGAGCCAAAAGGGAAAAACAGAGCGATCTCAAGACTTGCCAACAGTTTTATCTTTCCCTCTGATTGGAAAATGGAAATGCAAAGTAACACAAAGTCCTCTGGGGTTCTTCTTCAAGAAGAAACAAAAAATCATAATACCATGACAATACATTGTTCAATGCAGGAACATGGGACTGCAGAAGACCTTCTGACTCCCATGACAAGCAGTTGTATATCATCTAAAGAAAGTAAAACCATTTAGTTTTGTAATATGCAATTCTTTCCTGAATGGGTGGCTATTCTGGAATTTGAGTCTTCTGATTATTAGAAATGATATTTCAATTGCCAGTGTACAGTTACTTATAACCAGTTTATGTATCCTTTTTCTGGTCCCAGTACCAGCTTAAATCTCTTCTTTCCTGTCTCCAGAGTATTTAGGGTGTCATCTCTAGTAGTCATCAGCAGTCATCTCTATTCTTGACCTTTTTAGGGTAGAAGTGCAGTGTTCTTAGTCTCTTTTTATGAGGTAGGATTTGGGGTTCTCCTGTTCACCTTTGGAAGTGTTCTTGAAGCTCATTTCATCTGGCGTCCTTCTTTGTGAGCACAGGTAATTGGAAGAACACATACTGCTCCAGGGCTGGAGGTCAGTCTCAGATGTGGCGTGCGACTCTGGCTGCTGCTGTAGGATTGTTTGTTGCCAGATTTGTGTGTAGACCTATCTTTCAGGACACAGCACAGAGCCTTCATGTTCTAAATCTCTGCAGAAATTTTTTTAGATCACGTGGAGTTTAGGGAGCAGAAGGGTCTGGTTTTGGTGTCATGGGCAATGGCGTTGAGTCGTGGTGTCATTATGGGCTCAATACTGCTCCAGAGGTATTACTGAGATTTCCTTATGCCTGTAGGTTGGGGATAGGATGTAACTGTGCGAGTCACTTTTAATCCAGTAGCCAGCACACTATCACTTCCTATTAGTGCATTTGTGAAACATCAACTTAGACTAATTGCAAATTCAAACTGATTTATGAGGGCAAATAATCAGATGATAAACCTGGTGCAAAATAGGTCCTCCTTTAGTGTAACCAAAGGTAATCCTTTTCTTGTTAGTACGTGGATCTGAACGTCTGCTTTTTTGAGAACATGGCATAGTTGAGAGTAATAATTCACACAGGAACATGAACATGCCTTGAGTAAGGATAAATGTGAAATGATTACATGCACACACACTTCTAATGTAAGATTAAGCATCCATATAAAACTACTGAATCTGATGTTGACAGTCTTATTATATGTGCGTACCTGTAGTGTGATAATGCCACTGAGGATTTAAGTAACCAAAGCTAGGGAATTCAGAGGTTCTGTTCTCAGAATGCTACTAAAGCAATGTTCAAGCCATAATTACGTCATCTACAGGAAAACACACAACCTCACTTGTATACTAAATCATGGCTGTAGTGGGATCTGGATGTTCATAGCCTCTGAATTTTACACAGTTAAATAGTCAACATAATAATTAGGTTTGCATTGCCCGTGGCATAATTATAAGAGGCCAGCAAGGAAAACATCACTACTTACAGGATGCCAAGTTTGCATTTCTTAGTGTAATGTTCAGTGGTTTCCTTGTTTGAGTGTGAAACTTTGAATAAAATGATGCCATGACACTATGTATCTCATCCCTCAGCAAATACGTATGTTACGTGTTGTCTTTTATCCTTAAGAGACAAAGGAGTTATGCAAATAGATGATTCTTCAGTTGTACAGACAAGGGTGTATAATAAGATGAAGTGATTGGAAGCTGAAATAGACAACTTTGGACTGGAAGTAAAGTGTGCATCTTTAACTGTGACAATTAGGCCCTGAAAAAATGTTCTAGGAGCTTTTATGAAGTCTCCATTAATAGAAATCTTTAAGTCAGGTTTGAATTTATTTTCCTGCTTCAAACAGACATTAATTCAGAAAAGTTCCCAGGCCAGGTGACCCCAGAGATGTTCTCTGGCTTTGTAATTTTGGAATCCTCCGTGAGTCATATTCCAACCTTGATTATACAAAAAGGATGATGTTTGAGAGAAACAGAAAGGACAGGTTTGATGTGTGTTTACTCTACACAGCCCTGTCTGACATTGGGAATCACAAAAATTGTCAGTGGCTCTCATTCCTCAATCTAAAAGTGGATGTAATGATGTAATGTATTTTTCTTCATACGGGTGTAGAGAACGGAGATGCATCCTGAGGCTCAGGATGTGTAGTGCTGTGTCCATCTGGGTCACATTGAATGGTTTTCTTTTTGCTCTTAGAGGCACACAGGTAGGATTCAGTGACACTTGGCTTTGTTGCTGAAGGATCACCTGCCAGAATGTGGTTGGGCAGAGGTAAATTAGGTCACAGCATCTTCTAATTGCCTGCTTCTCTGGCATGTGTATGTCGAGGCCAAGTGTGAGGATGACCCAGGCTGACACAGCTGCCCTTTGATGCTTCCTTCATCTGCAGAGACCTGTGTTTGGCAATGCCAGGCTAGCTTCAAACAAAAGCATGCGAGGGAAAAAGAAATCTTTCTGTTTCTGGGTGTTTCTTTCTAAATAGTTCAAGTTCTTTACTGCCAACTCTTTGGCAGTCCATAGTATCTGAGGTATAATGGAAGCAGAGGACTAGAGTGGAGGGAATGCCAGAGATTTTAGGGTGATAAACGGGCCTGAAAATTATCCACAATTCTTTTGACCTGCATTAGACGTTTTCTACACTTCTGCCCTCACTCTGGGAAGGTAGCATGAAGTCACTGCATCCCCTTAAAATTTGTGCACATGGAATTCAGGATCAGTGAGTCTTGTAACATGAACGGTGGAAAACTTATGTCAGAACTGCCACATTGCTCTCGTCTGATTCCCCCTCACTCCTTTCTTCACCTTGTGCGTGTAAAAGGAAAGTTCTCAGTCCCATGTGGCTGCCTCCACAGCTGGCTCAGCCTGTCACTGTGCACCGGTGGCTTCTCAGGAGCTAATTGGATAAAGCCTACTCTAGGGCCCATTGAACTTGCCTGTAACAGTGCTTAATTAAAGTGCAAAAAGTTTGAAGAGATTGCAAGTTAAGACTTAATGTAATAACGAAATGGCACTATTCCACCATCTGCTTCCTTCAAGATGTTAATTGCTTCCTCATATTTGTTTGTTTTAATTAGGAAAGAACCTTGATTAAAATGGAGTGAGGAAGGGTTATGGTAGAGGAATGAAAGGCTGTATCAGAGAATGAAGGGAGTGTGGGAGAGGGAGAAAGTGGAAGATGGAGGTCTGACCATGCTGCTGAGTGCTGATCAGCAGGTCCAGAATGGGTTAAGTATTTTGGCAGTCATGGATACAGCTTGGACAAGCAACGCAGAGAGTGTTGTGTCACTGAGAAACAATCAATGCTAAAAGATGAAAGAAGGGGATTCTTTTTAAGAAAAAAAAAGTATTTTTCATGAAACAATCATTTTGTTGTAACTGCTTCTTATTCACTTCTGTAGAATCTTCTAATTGAAAACCCTGAGCAGCCCTTTGTGCTTTTTTAGTCTTGAATATCGATGCAAATGGGAACAAACATACCCAGACTATCCCTATGTTCACTTCTTTTTCCAATGCCTTGAACTGCCATATATCTGCATTAAGATCATCTTGGAAAGACTTCAATTTCTTATGAGCAGCTCCAGATAAAAGCATTTTCTAATGATTGATAATCATGTGTGCTTGAATAATAGTGTCAGCAATTTTCTGAATAGATGACTGATACAATAAAAGTTAAAAAAAAAAAAAAAGTTTAAAAACACACACCACCATGTTGCTTAGTAGTAGCTTTTGTGGCAACTTCAGCAATAGGAGCTTAGAATCTTTTAATTGGATTTTTCTGTATACCTTTGTCTCTACTTTTTCTGTTTCTTTCTCTCTGTGTCTTCTTTCCATTTCCTTTCCCCTTTTTTAACCCTCTTGGGAATGAAATTTGATTTCCCAAGCAAGTATAAAAGTAATTAAAGTCAAACACAGCTCTTAAAAAAGGGAAGTAACTAATTTCTTTTCTGGGTCATTGGTATTGTGGGCAGATCTTGATAAGTGAAAAGCACCAACAAAGGGGCACAAAATGGGAATACTGGAGTAACTGAAATAATGTATTTAATAGAATGTTGAGTAAAGATGCTTTTTTACAGGAGACTGATTGATCAAGTCATACTCCTCATGTTATTCTGTTCTCTCCCCTTTTTCCCCTCCTGGCTTCTGACAAAGGCTTGAGCTTTGACATACCTGAGCCTACTTTCCCAGGGATTCTCACTCTTTTTTTTTTTAACGTTTATTTGCCACTGAAGAATTTTTAAAAGTTCTCTTTCACCGATGCAGAGTATCTCCATTCCCCTGTGGTAAGCTTACTTTGGTAAAATAAAAACTTAAATTTCATTTCTCACCTAAAAATAGATAAAAGAAAATAATTCACTCTCGCCCCATCACCTTGAATAGCCTGTTGAACATTTTGTTTGTTTGATGGCTGTGGAGAGTGTGCCTGGAGGTCTGCACGGGTTTATGTTGATAGTTCATCACTTCAGCTTAGCTCCCGCCTACTGCAGCTACTTAGCTTTTACTGCTCTTGGGACTGCATCAGTATTCTCAGTCATTTTGTAGCAGACAAGTGTATAAATGTATTAATAATTAATCCAAATATAAATGGGAAAATATTTTCTGGCTGGGAGGTTTAGTACTAGAATGGGAACAGGACTTTTCACTTGTTGCTCTCTAGTTAAAAATCAGATGCTTTAATTTTGCCCTTTAAAAATAGTACAATTGTTCCCTTGGGGCAGAATGGGAGGTTCATTCTGGATGAATTCTAAGCACTTTGCTTAATGTGTTATGCACTTGTATGTTTCTGAGATGGAAGCTGTAAAAGAGCCAAAGGAGAACCCAGACTACATGGAATAGTATACGGAGGCACCTTGGGTTTTTTTGGACTTCTTCTGTTTTATTTTGTTTTTTGTGTTTGTATAAAACTTATTCTGTTTTATATTTTTTTTTATAAAGCTCATCAAGATCCCGGCCCAACATGATAAAGTTATGAAGTGCATGCAGTTATGTTCATCCTGCTTAGAAGTAGAGTTGAGAGAAAATTCCCCTTTTTCTTTAGTGATTCCTCCATTAATGGAGGTGTGGAATGGCTGGCACTCTGGTTTTCAAGAGGAGATCTGGGGCAGGGAGCACTGTAAAATCCACAGAGGTCTGGAGAATTTGGACATGGCCTCTGATTTTCTGGGAACTGAGAAAGAGAGGGGAGGGGCTTCCCTAAAAGTGTGAGTACTTACCTGTTGAGAAGTGGGTTGTAAAGTGTCTGAGTGGAAGGTGGCTTCCTGGCTCTGGCAGTGGGCTATATTATATGGAAGTCCCCTGGTGAGAAGGGAAGGAGGGAATGTGTGATGGCCCCCTATAATGCAGAACTTCTGCTATAAAGACCGACTGTTTTCCGTAGGCAGATTCTTATGTTTTGAGCGTAAAGTACTGAAGGAGAATGGGATGGGGTGGTTAGAGGCATGTGTTTCCTCCTGGTGACTTAGGAAAGCTGTTCAACAGCAGAGTTTTCTCAGGCCAGTATTGAAGAGGAAATACTAAGTCTGTTGGGGATGAATGTCTTTGGAGAGAACGCTGGCCATCTGGGGTGTGGGATTTTTAGCTTCTATGGTTGTGAAGACTAGGGGAAGTTAATCCTTGAAGTCTGTGAAGTCAATTGAACCTGAGTGGTTCTGTGGTTTTTTCTTTTTTTCTTTTTTTTTTTTTTTCCCCTATGGGAGTGCTGCTTAAATAATCTTTTTCTGATTTTTTTTTTTTTTTTTTTTTTGCTATTTCCCACCTTAACAGCAAATATTCTGCTGAGTACTGCTATTGCCTCCTTCCTCTGCCCAGTCATGCACTCTTGACTCTATGGTACTGTTACCTCAGGCTTTATTTTCATCGTCTTGAAACAGCCTGCAGCCCTGCGCTGTAAAATCAACTAGTTGGGCATTGAATGGCAGGTACAGTGTAGTATAGCTGCAATCTTAATCTCTCCCACTAGTTGGAAAAAACTATTGGGAAAAGATATTTTAGGAGATACACTTTGAATGCCTCTGATTCTGCTGCTGTATACGAGCAGTGTTTGTCGTGGTGAAGCCATATAGGATTCTCTGGGGAGACATCTGACTGCTAGCAGTGCATTGCGGTCCAAGACAACAGACTGCCTCAGAGCTGTGCTGTAACTATATACCTTTCATCAACATGTATTTTTTAGCAGGTGATTACTTCTGGCCTGTATTTGCAAGGTAATTGGGAGACAACAGTAGACTGATGGATTTTCCCTACCCTTTCCTTTTTTCATTTAATTTTGTAGGAAATCCTCTGTTTGGGATTCTGTAAAAGTGTTTTACACTAATGTCTGTCTTCTTGTTCCTGTAAACTGTGGAAGCAGTTCTGCCTAATGCAGTCCTACACATTTCACGTATCTGTAATCTGACTGCTTTGAAAAGAGGCATTTTTTTTTCTTTAAAGCAGTGTTTGTGATTAAACATAGCTAAAACCTTGTATTTCCTCATAAGACTAACATAAGCATACAGACATGATTTGTAGCTTTTTTCTCTTTACTTAGATCTTAACTACACACATAGAGTACACAGGGGTTTTCCTGTGTCAGATGCATGTCTTTTTAAATTGCCTTTATTTCTGACTTTTAAAAACCCCAGAAGAGCGGAGGAACAAACAGGAGTCAATAAAGCAAGCTTAAATACTGCTCAATGCTTGGCAGTGCTGCTTATAAGAAGCCTGCTGTACTTGACACCTTTCCCTTCCTCTGAGCCTTTCAGATGGTTTAGATTAGTAATGGTGAAAAATGGAGTGAAATCTACCATTTTTTTCCCCCCAAATGGTGAAGCACTTAAGAGCCCCAGAGATGAGATCTTCCTTAAGCAGGAGTGGGAGAAAATTAGGGGTTGAGGATCTCCTGCCCGAGCAGCATATCCAGCATGGGCTGTGATTCCTGATTAACATGATTCCTGCTTAAAACAGAGGACCATAGTGAAGATTCACTTGATTTGTATTTAAGTGGGAAGGTTAGTACCTGTGTCCCAGATGTATTATGGGCAGGAGGTATCTTGTGGCTGCTCCTGGCTGTCCCAGTGGAGAAGTGGGGCATGTTATATCCCCTCCTCTGGGGCTGGATAGCCTGGGAAGGTGTGAGGCTGGGAAGGCAGTGGAGTGGTCACTAGAGGAGCAGTGGATAGCTTCCTGTCACCTCATCACAGCCCTGAGCAAAACCTGCTCCTCGTTCTGGTGAGCCTTCTCTGCTTAATATGAAAGGGGACTAGTCATGTCGTAAAGGAAAATAGGTTGCTCTTATGTTAGCTTGTCTTTTGAGTGGGTCAAGCACTTTACAGTCAGTAATTAAACTTCACGATGTGGCTGCTGCAGCCTTCGCTGTATCCCCTGAAAGAACACTTTGCCTAAGGCCACGCAGGCAGGCCATGAGACTTTTCCTTCTGACTCATGCATGCGCCCAGACTGCTAGAACACAAATCCCATTGCGTGAGGAACTGCGGAGCAGTGAAATGCTGGCAGCCAGTAAGTAGGTACCACAGATAAAATGAGTTAAATTAATGTGTGATGAAGTTACACGGGGGAGAATTTTGGCCTGGAATCTGGCAACTGGCAGGTTGCAGGAACCATCTGTTGCCTGAGGTACTGAGTAATCATTTTCCATCGTTACTTCTAAATTTCAGTTACTCAATGCAATTTGGAAACAGAAGTTCTGCCAGGCTATTATGAGCGCTTCAGGTATCTTCCTTTAAGCACTGCTTAGCAAAGCTTTTCCCTCCATCACCCCTGCGCTTATTTTTGTCCCCTCAACAGGTATGTGGTGGGAGACTGGAGTCCTCGGCTTCCCAAGAATGGGTACTCTCACTGTAGTGATTTTTTTTTCCCTGACATGTTGTAGCTGTGTCTTAGGGTGTCCCCTTCAATGCAAGAAGAGCTTCATTCTTTGTACTTTCGTAGCTTGCCATGCCTAGTGGACAACAGAAGAATCACTGTCCCTCCTGGTAAGGGGATTTGTGGTATTAATTTAGAAACCAGGGCCTCATTGGCTACCAGTGTGCTACCGGCCTAGAAAAAGCTTTCAGAACAATTTATGTGGAAGGAAAAGATAAAAATTGATGCTACCACCTCATCAACAACATGCAGAACTTCGCAGAGCTTTCCAGCCAGGTGTAGGGCTTGGAGTGATAGGGAAAAAGTGGGCGCTGTTAGCAGGAGCTGCTCAGGGTGTTTTTGTCAAAATAATGACTCTTCAGGCTGTGAAAACAATGTTAGCAGAAAGGATGTATTATTCAGAATGTGCAGATTTCTTGTTGAAAGGGGAAGAAATACATTTAAAATTGATTTGAAATGAAAAGTTATGCAATTGCTTGGAATTAAGCTATTTATATAGCAGCCTCAGTTTTCCCACTTTTCCTCTTCTGTTCTCTTTTCTAAGAGAACCAATAACAAGTGGAAGTTACTACAACTGAAACAGTTACATTAGAAAATTTCCTTTTTAAATTAAAAACAGGAAATTAAATGTCTTAGTGTAATACATCTTTTTTTTTGTTGCTCCTTTCACTAGTGGCTTTCATAGCAAACAATTATCCCTTGTCAGCCGTATTGCTAAAAATACAGGAATTCATATTCAGAACATCAAAGTACAAAGCATGGCCCATGCATATCCATTACAGGGATGTTCCCTGGGCCACGATCACGTCTGTGTTCTGATAGTCTGTCCTGGGCAGCTGCAGGAATACAAGTCTTCCTTCCTCCTTCCCTCTTGCTCTTTCTTTTTCTTTCCTATTTTTAAAATATGTGAGTTTGCATCCTGACTTGGGCAGGTTGAGCTGGGATTTTGAATTCACAGCCCAGTCACTCAGAATGTCAATTGTCTTCCAGGGCACTGCACTGTGAGTCTCAAGGCTGGAAGCTCTCTAAAAGACCGTCTGACTTTTAAAGGAACATTTGTAGAAGAATATTTATCTTCTAGTTCTTTCTAAATCTACCAAGTGTGATTGATTTATCAGTGTGTAACAAATGAAGCTTATTTAAAGCATGTGTTTTCTCCGGTGGGATTAGAACACTTAATCAGAAAACTTGAAAGAATTTCTAAAAGCAATAATTTCCTTAATACTACTAGTTACCCCTCACCTCGGGGCTACAGCTGAAATAAGCTGACTGGGACAGGTTTTGTTTTCTGGGTCTGTGGCCCAGACACACTGCTGCCTAGTGTGGAGTTGTCACAGTGCAAGCAGAGTACAGAACTGTGTCTCAGCTATTGGAGGGCCAGTTCTTCTTATACTATTTCACAATGCCTTTATCCAGGTTCATTTAAAGAGGTATCAGGCAATGGTGCTCTCTCTGCACCTTTCTGCAGATGTGCTCAGGTGCTTCTGGCGGCTCAGGCAGTTCTCCTAGGCTGCTTGTTTTAGCCAATATCTGCCTTTCTGCCATGCTGTGCACTCAGTGATTCCACTTACGCTTTGCTACATGTGTTCGGTCCCTGTCTTTTTGACTAGTCATGTCCCACTTGCTCTAAGAAATGTCATTACTTCCTTATTATAGTAGTGAGTATCCCTGTCTGTTGTGTGGGAGACCAGGGTCACTGGAACAGGTTTGCCAAACAAGTTGTGGATGCCCCATCCCTGGAGGTGTTCAAGGCCCAGTAGGATGGAGCCCTGAGCAGCCTGATCTATTGTGTGGCAGCCCTGCTCCAGGCAGCAGGGTTTGAATTGGATGATCTTTATGGCCCCTTCCAACTCAAGCCATTCCATGATCTAAATGGTTCCACTTAAACAGATGAATCCTTTATACCTGAATTTTGTAAAAATGGTTTTGTTTTACACAACTTCCCATCCATTTCTACACTTCATCTTGAAAAGTCTTTGAGCAAAAGAGCTAACTAGAGAGAAAAGTTATGGGGCAGATTAGTGTGAAGCACAGAATTGGTTGGGAAGATTTACATGAAATGAGAAACAATAGTAAGACTCATCCAGTGTGTAACTCCTGCTGTTCTCCTGGGGTCACAGAGCTCTTAAGCCTGAATTTAACTCATTGACAGTCCTCCGCCAGCCTTACAGTTGCAGCTCAGTGCAGGACTGCTTGGTTACCCCCTGGAAGGTCACCACATCGTATTACAGGGACAGAATTGCCAGTTACTTTGGGAAGTGGTCCCTGTCAAGCAAAGCTATAAGACAGTTCCTTGATTTGGAAAGCTTTCAATAACCTGAGCATTTCAAAGATTGGCCTTTTCCAGCCAAGACACTGACACTTAAAGATTTTCGTTAGCAGTCTATCTTGGCAAAGATTTCTGCTTCCTGCCCCAGCATGCTGGAACTGAGACACCTCTCTATGCATAACTTCTTGTCATGTTCCCCCAATAATCCTTAGGTAGAAGTAGAGAGGGGGTTACAGTGGGATGAATTTTGTGTATCAGAAGACAGAAAGAGCAGAGAGCAAGAAGAAAGTACAAATTTCACATGGCAGAGGATTCCTAGCCTGCTGTTGTGTATATATCCACAAAAGGAAATGTGTATGGAGCTGGTGGTAGAGGAGGAATGTGATTTGGAAAGCAGACATCTGATCTCACAGAGGCCATTGACTTTTAGTGTTTATGAGCTCTCTGACATCCTTGCTCCCTCAGAGCATCAGGGAATGTTGCTCTCACACTCCAGTGTGAACATTTAAATCAGCACCCTGAAAGTCATTTCCATATTGGTCTTAAACAGAACATCAGCTATTTGGGGTCCTTAACAGTAGGACAGAACTTCTCTCGTGCTGTGGACATCTTATCGCCCTTGCTTGCTAGCTTTGTGTGTTAGGGTTTACTTCGTGGGAAGCTGAGGAGAAAGTTTTATGTAAAAGCTGCAATAAAATAGAGCATGACATGTTTCATAATGAGAGACCTTCCCCTTCCCCTTCCCTCCCCTCCTGTTCATGAAGAATTTGTAAAGCATATCTAAAGAAGAAGCAGACAAATAGGAAGAACAAGGGGTTCTCATTTGGTTTGCCAGACACTAGTTTTATTTTGCTTTTTTTTATTTTGTTTTTTCCTAATGCCAAATAACTGGTAAAGCAGTGCATCAGTGGCTTCTCTTCTTGCCTCAGAGCTGGGAAACCCCCGCACTTCAGCTTTGTTTTCTGATGAGTGTCTGATGCACATCTCTGTGATATCAAATCTAACTGCAGGGAAAAATAGACCCATTCCAGACTGCAGGTCTCAAGAAGGTCTTCCTGGGAGTGACTTCGTTTTCAGGCATTGATGACACATTCAGAATTAGTTTTCAGTAATCTGGAGCACATTTTCAAGAGCTGTTTATTAAAACTGAAATACAATTTGTGCATTGGGTATGGAACCTGAAAGAAGCTATACTGTTATCAGTAATGCCAGCACTGGAAGTTCACAGAATCCCGTTTCCATACATGCAGCTTCCTTCATCACATTTGGTATTTTAGGGTCTGGTAGAACAGGCAGTGCTGCAGACCATCCAGGTTTTTTGATGGCAGGAAGGAGACATTGCAGGGCATGGAGGTAGACCAACTGCTGGAGCAGTAAAATGCATGATAACAATTCAGAGCTGTGCAATTGTTGAGTTTGAAAGTCTTTAGAAAGCGGGCAGTCTTGGTTCTGTTTTAAAGATGGAGGGATCGAAGGAAGGCCAACGTTCCTAGTGCAGCTGCCTTGGGAATTACAATAAAAGCTGTGGTGTTTTGCAGAAATTGCTCACCTGATTAGTACCGGATTGGGGTGGGGAAGTCTGACTTCTCCTGCGTGGCAGTGCAGAGCAGTAACTGCTCCGCTGCTGCCAATGCTTTCTTTTAGCTAGTCCTTGTTAGTGGAAAGTTTGTGGTAATGGGAGTAATTAACGCACTGGGGGTCATTTCTGTGTCCTGGAAGGGAACAGAAAGCCATCAGAGCAGCCCCAGACATGATTGCTCTGCAGGGTTATTTTCTCTCTCTCTTTCTTTCTTTTCCATTGTGCTTGGGTTTTGATTTTTCTTCTTTGTGTTAAGAAAGCTGGAGAGCTGAAATGGTCTGTAAATTGCATTCCTGCTGAGCTTGGCCTAGGTAGGCTAGTTAAAGGTCACTCTCATGGACTACATGGGCTCCTTGTGGGGTGAGGAAAGTGTTTAAGAAGGGAATCACGCTGTCCCTTGAGACTTCTTTAACCCTTCTTCCTCTAGTGTAGCTCTAAGAGCTCCAGGTCTGAGCTGAGTAGGTACAGGAGGTTAGACTCTTGAAGGGCAATTATTATACAGTATTAACTTTCAGCAGCTGGATTGCTCTGAAGTGTGAAGCTGTGGTGGCACGGTCCCCATGTTTGTTCTAAAACTGAGCACTTTACTAGCTTGCTTATAGCGCTTCTGAGTTCACTGAGATCATTCCAGCCGGGCCTCTTGCATGAGGGAAATGCACATGAGCTCATCTCCCCCAGGTGTGGGTACCCAGTTTGGGTATCACGTATGCCCATGTAAATGGTAGCATTTCTGAAGGTGAACTCCGAGAGGGGATTTGCAGTGGACAGTCATTTTTGCCCTCTCCAGTTGAGTATTAAGGACAGGGAGAAACAGACCAAGGGGCTTGACCTGCTTGATTGCAAACCAGGTGCCCAGATACTGGGAGACAAAGAAACACTCAGTGTCTGACCACTGACAGATCGTAACTGGCAGTATATGCATATGAGTGTGTGTGTCTTAATCTGCTGTAGGGGAGCAGAAACAAAGAGATTCTTCTAGCTTTTTTGTCTAGATGTTTGTTTCTGTTTTTTTTTTGTTTGTTCGGTTGGTTTTTTAAAGGATACTCTTTGACACTCTTGGATTGTGAGTGTAGACTTCCTAAATAGTAGCATCTCCTGTTCTTACTTTTCACTTTGATATGTTGTTTTGTTGGTGTTTTTTTTTTTGTTTTTTTTTTTGGCTAGTGTCTCCTGAGGAGTTCTGTGCTGAATTCAGATAAGGAGAATTGAGCAAATCCGTATCCACTTTCCATAATGAAAAAGCTAAGCCTGCACATTATAACAATGGAGAGAAAGTCCAACAAACATAAGAGAATACATACATCCTCTCCTTGGACTTGTGGTGTGGGCAGAGGTATGTAGAGTTCCCCATGTCAGAGAGTAGCATGAGGAGTAATATCTCTTGAAGAAACATCTAGAAGAGGCCACCGAGTGCTCAGTGTCACCTCTAGTCCCCAGTTTGAAAATGCTGGTCTTCATCCTTCTATCTCTAACTATAAAAACGGGCCTAAAGGTCCCTCCTTTCCTCTTCAGCTTCTCTCCAGCATTATCGTGTAAGATGCTACCTCCTGTGAAGTTCTGACAACTTCAAAAAGG
Organism: Oreortyx pictus; assembly: GCA_036925125.1. Classification (NCBI taxonomy): domain Eukaryota; kingdom Metazoa; phylum Chordata; class Aves; order Galliformes; family Odontophoridae; genus Oreortyx; species Oreortyx pictus. The sequence goes on from JAUPFR010000006.1 coordinate 39,266,530, forward strand.
AGCTGGGTACATTCAGCTCCTTACAAGATAAAATTTTCCATACTTTTCCCTATTTTCCCTGTTTTCCACTGCATTTGCAGCCACTTGACTAAGGGGAGCCCATTCTCCTTTATCCCTGACCCCTGCCAGCAGCCTACTACCACCAAGATCTCGTGGTTGAAGCAGTCCATGTCTATCTTCAGTGCAGTTCTGGCACCACCCTGGAGTCATCTCCAGCCCAGCAAGGGGGTGATGCCAGAATCCAGATTTATAGCTGAGATACAAATCATGCTAGAGGAAATAAAAATTAAATTAATCTATATGGTTTTCTCTGGTTTCTCGAATTTCAAAGCCTCCATGGCCCTTCTCAGTTCTCTGTAAACATTTCACCATGCGTACTTGCTGAGGAAGCTGTGAGGTGGGGGGGATTTTCATGTTCCTTTCTTTTCCCCAGAGATGGTAGCAACTCACAGTTTTCCTATCCGTATTTTTCATCTGAAGGGTTTTTTTTGTTTGTTTGTTTGTTTTTTCTCCCGTCTTTTTCAGTCATAATTCATCTGGGGATGGATTAGGCAGAAAGGTTTCTTCTTATGCGAGAGTGGTGCCTTTGGAGACCCACACTCAAGCCATGAGCCAAAAGGAGCCTGTTCTTCACTAGAGAACAGGATAGAGAACAAGATAGGCTGAATAAACACGATTAATTCCCCATTTTTCTGCTGCTGGCAAGCCTGGCTTTTAATATCAATTATTGATCGTGATTCTCACTGGATCATTTCAAGCAGCACATGTCACTGAGCTGTAATTATCTGATTGCTGTGCCTTGAGCTGACTGTGGGAACGCACATGGAAGCAGAGCCAAATTAGGGACCTTCTTCAAACTCCTCTGCTCAAATGTAGGCCGAAGAAAAGAGTAAGACGACAATTTTCTTTCCCAGTGAAGGCAATGACAAGGGTGAATTCACTTTGGGTAAAAAAAAACAAACACGGATCTAAGGACAATAATGTGTTTTTACACTTCGTACAAAGTATGACAGAATGGGTAGTTTTGGTTCTGGAATGAGTGGCAGACTATGGGAACAGTAAGCTCACCTATCAGCGTGTAAGTGGGGTTTTATCTAGTGACCTTAACTGGAATGACAGGACCTGTGCTGGTTTGCAGTGGTAGTGCTCTGTGGGAGAAGCCAGACTATCCCTGGCTTCATCCAACTCCATTATTCTTTTTGCACTAGGAATTGCTGAAAATACCAAAATATTCATCCCCAAGCAGTTAGTAACCAGGGAGGGTGACAGAGAAGGAGGGAGGGAGGGAGGGCAGGCAGTAGCAAACCCTTCTGCAGCCTTTCTGTGCAGTGGGGTAAATAGGCTGCCGAGCAGCAGAGTGCCTGGCTTCTCACTCCATCTCCTAAGCAGGTGCGTTGTGAGGCATTTACAGAGATACTAACCCTGCATACAAAGTGTGCCAGTCAGTAATTATGGAAATTAGTTAGCAATTAGATAATGTCATTCACTCTCCGCATACAGCTGATAAGCAGCTGAGAGCCACTCCAACATGTGGCCCAGGCCCTCTTTGTGGGCCATTCAGTGGATGGCTGTGACCTCAGCTGTGTGGAGGTGGGTAGGCTTCGCTGTGGCAGGGCTGCCTCCCTTCTCCTGCCTGGGAAGTTGTGTAGTCTGTCAGCTCCATGGGTAGGAAGTCGAAATAGTGTAAGTGGGGTGCTTCCTCCAGTGGGCCACGTTTCTGTGGGATGTTGAGCTGCCTGGTCTGGGGAGGTGTGTGGGCTGCCAGAGTGCTGCATGCGGATGTAACCTTGCTCCATCAGGCTAACAAGCGTTCAGACTGCTGTCTTGCATGCTGGTCTCTGGTTTCGTGCTAAGTCACGTTAAGCCTAAAATATACCACAGTTGTGTTACTTTGCTATGTAAGGAATAGGTGGAGTTGGAACAGGGATGTTGCTGCTTCGTGCTTGGAGGAGGCGGTGACCATCATGAGGTCTTTTTTCTGTTAGATGTGTTCATTCTGTGGCAAAGTTTGAGATCTCCAGAGATGACATTTATAAGAAAATACGATGGGATTCTATAGTTATTGTCCCAAACTGTAATGCATTGCTATGGTAGCAGTGTGCTGTGTGAGGCTGCTAGGGTAGTATTTATGCTAAAAATAAAATGGTAAGAGCAGGAATGCATTTGTTCTCAGTGTGTTTAAAGAGGATCGTTGTGGGAAATGAGTAAAGCAAAGGTGTGTTGTGTCAGAATTTGCTCAAGATTCAGACGCAATTTCTGGCTCTTCTTTGCAGGCCTTGCTGTTGTGTGGTGGTGTTTGCTGTCACAGGCTGAGCTGAGTGAGAGGGCAGGTGGCAGGGATTGCTGTGGGTCAGGCTGGTGGGTTCAGGCAGAGCTCTGGAGGAGGTCCTGGCCTATTGAGTGTGGGCTGCCTCTCCAAAGGCTGCTCTGGAATGTCCAACAGCCAATGAAGTGCCCAGAATTACATCTACGTGTCTCTATTTTTCATGCCGCCTTCCTCTACGGGGACAGGCCTGGACCCATCTTCTTTAGAGCAGATAGAGGATTTGCTTGGCTTCACTCAGCCAACAGTGCTGTCTCTGTTTAACTGTTTCTGCCTGGTGTAAGTTTCCTTCATTAGCCTTTGTCATCAATCCATGAACATGTATCCGTGTTACAGAAATCTGTACCACCAGGCAGCATTGCTCCGTTACTGCTGCCTTGAAATATGCCAAGGACTGAAGCATTCCATGGGGATCTAGATTTCTTTGCATTTCTAAGCCAGAATTTTAGCAACATGGAGTTTGAAAAGGTAGGCAGTTTTTTTGTACAGCTGTAGGTGGGCATGTAGATCTCTCCTGCAACTGCCTCTAGATTGCTCACACCTGATGCTATGATGTACACTGTGTTCCCCTGGTTCCCAAAGAGTCTTTTAGAACAGCAAGAGTAGAGTAGGAAGGCTGAGGGCTGCTTCTGGTGCAGGTACTGCAATGCATCCTGACCAGGAGAACTGAAACTTCTGTGTGGGATCCACTGTGCAGGGCCCTGTGGGTGATAGGGGCTGTGCAGGGCTCACTGCCTCCTGAGCACAAGTTGAGCACAGAGCTGCAGGGAGTTCTGCTATGGTAAATGTGAGGTAAAGAGAACTGTGAGCTGCTGGGAGCACATCGCTGGCTAATTTACACACATTATTATATTCCTATTCCCATCTCATCAATAATTCCAGGCTTGGGTCATCACTTTCTCTCTTTCCTCCTGCTCACTCTATTCTCCTTTTCCATAAATCATAGGCTATTTTAGTGGAGCCACTTGGGAACACAGAGGAGAAAGGTAAATGGACAAGAACCATGTACTTTTTCCTCCATTTGATTTTCAAAGCACCCCTAAACCTTCATGATTTGAGCCAGTGTTGTGATCTTTGGGAAAACAGATGATTTGAGCATTTCGATCCATTTGTTTTTTTTCTTTCTTTCTTTCTTTCTTTCTTTTTACACCTCTCCTAACACCTCCTTTTTCTTCCTTCCATTCTCCCAAGCCAAGCTGTTAACAATTAAAAGGAATTATCTTCCCTCTGGTTTTGACTTGATTTTATTTGTGTTTATAGCAGTTTAGCTAACAAGCTCCACTCAGGCAGCTGCAGGGAGCAGGCCTGCTTTCCACTGGGCACCAAAAGCTTACGTTTCTTTCTAGCTTGAGGGTTTTCTTTTAATTGATCCATTTTCTTTTCTAAGTGACTTGTTTTTCTGTGCTGGCTAAATTTGCCAGATTGACAGCCCTGGAGACTTACAGCTCCTGCAGGTCCTTAGGGCAGGTAAGGCAGAGGCTGTGACTCTGTGAGCTATCCCCTCCTTTGCCTGGTGATTCTCCTCCAGCTCAACCACTGTACTTACTAGACAGTGCTGTTCTGCTCTGCCTATTTCTACAGTGTCAGTGACCAGAACCTCAGGACCAAGGTGAGCGTCATGGTTGGGAGGCAGCTGCCAGAAGCAACATCTCCAGCAACTCCCATTGTTCCTAGCACTAAACACCTGTCCTGGACAAATGCTGCATCACAATATTTTTGACCCAGATTTTGAAATCTGTGTTCATGCTGTCTTCTGGGAGGTCAAAAACCTTGATTCATATCACCTTCTTTCCTGCTTTGTACCTTAGCTAGTGTTAGCTGTTCCCAGAACTTTTCTCATTCCTAGCCCATCTCTACAGACAAGTCCCTGTGTTAATGGAGCCTAGTTTTAGGCCATTTTTACTTGTCATCTTAAAACATTCTCCCATGTTAGGCATACGGTCACCCACATGTGAATAGACAGAAGAATCCCAGTGCTAACAGGTCTAACTCCTGTTTACTGAAGGCAGTTGAAACTGCTTGCTCTTAGCTAGGGCTGAATTTGGCCTTTTTGCCAAACCGTTAGACTGGGGTAATTGGTTAAGTTTGACAGTTTTTCATCATCTAATCTACAAGCTTCCTATCATCTCAGCTGCAGATTGTCATATATACTTCGGATAGCACACGTTTCCAGGTTACGAAGGTCCCTGTTAAAGTCTCTGAAGTGTGAAGGGACATGGAAAGTAAACACAGCTATTGCATGACAGGCTGTCAGTGGAGTTGTCTTCTCTAATGTTTTCTTGGTGTGCTAGAAAGCCTAACAAAAGGAAAAGAATGGGAAGTTTGGATGATATCCTTCCTTCTTCAGTTCTTGTACTCTAAAGGATACTGGTCTTTTCACTGAGCATTTCCACAGAGAGAGAATTTTTAGGATGGAATCTTCAGTGCCATCTCTCTCATTAGTCACTGACATTACCTTCATCAAAGGAGTAAAATAATCTGTTGTATTTTGTTGTTGTTGTTTAGAGCTGTGGTGTGTGCAGATCTCTTGGTATGTTCTCTATCTGGTCCTCTTAGTTTTGATGACATACATGTTCCTACTGCTTTGAAGGACTGTATAGCTATCTGCAGGCATGAAGAAGAGGTCAGAATATCAAGAAATGTAAAGAATAAGCTTCATGGTAATGATATGGTCAGTAAAGCTCCAACCTTTTCTTTTTCTTCTCTTTACTCTGCAGGTCCTGCAAGTTCTCTGAGTGCCAAGCGTTGAATTATGAGCTGGAGTGCCACCAGTGCACCATGAAGATTGACTTCACTTTTGCCCTCCCAAGGATTGCATACTTTATGAATTCACTTTCTCTTCCATCTTACTGCCACCTTCTTCAGTACTGTCAACACTTTTAGGAAACCTGAATCAGAGGCTTTGGCTTCACCTCTACCTTTCCTCCCTCCCAGGAGCAACCAGTGTCACCTTTGTGTTCTACCAAAACAAACCACTGTGGGTTATTTTGCCCTTCACAAAAGTACACCAGCCGGAGAAATCACTTCATATACCCTGTTCATCTGATGTAAAGGCCTCTGGATAATTGAGATCTTTACTTGGAGAGGAAGCATTTCTTCTTGGTCACCTGCCCTTGCTGTTTCTCTTTCCAGCTGCTCTCCTTCACTCTGTCAGTCTGTGCTCTCCTCTTCCTTTGGATTTAACAGATTCAGTGTTGACTGCTGGAGTTGTCCTCCCAGTAGTGTGGCTTTTGTTTTTTCTCCTGGAGAAGAGCAGATTTTTGAAACAATGGGGTTCACTTTCCACTCTGTCTACTTCACTTTGAAGGTGAGTTTGCTGCTGGGCTCCTTGCTGGGTCTCTCTTTGGGTCTGGAGTTCATGGGCATCCCCAACCAGTGGGCCCGCTACCTCCGCTGGGATGCCAGCACTAGGAGTGAACTCAGCTTCCAGTTCAAGACCAATGTCTCTGCTGGGCTGCTTCTCTACTTTGATGATGGTGGTGTCTGTGACTTCCTCTGTCTGTCTCTTGTTGATGGGCGCATCCAGCTCCAGTTCAGTGTGGACTGTGCAGAGACTACGGTCATCACAGATAAGCAGGTCAACGACAGCAACTGGCACTTCCTGATGGTCAGTCGCAATCACCTCCGGACAGTGCTAGTGCTGGATGGTGAAGCCAAACCAGGTGAAGTACGTCCACAACGTCAGTATATGAATATCGTCAGTGACCTTTTTGTGGGTGGAGTCCCTTTGGACATCCGTCCTGCTGCCTTGACCCTTGATGGTGTTCTGAGTGAGCCTCCGTTTCAAGGATTTATTCTGGATCTGAAGTATGGCAACTCTGAGCCGCAGCTCCTGGGCAGTCAAGGAGTCCGACTGGAAATGGAAGGGCCCTGTGCAGAAAACCCCTGTGAAAATGGTGGCACTTGCTTTCTTCTGGATGGCGAGCCACAGTGTGACTGCTCAGCTACTGGGTATGTTGGCAAGCTGTGTTCTGAAGGTAAGAAAATATTTCTATACTTCCCATTGATCTTTATAAAATCCAAAGAGTTTATTTGTTCCCTTAGCAAGGCTATGACTGAGCTCTTATTCCTGCTGGTGGCTATCAGAGGAATTAAAGTTCCACTGTTCTTTTTCCAGCTGGGAATAATGAAATGAGAGTAGACAGAGAGCATGAACAATTGCAAAAAGTGCCTTTTTGAAAAAATGCTACATCTGTAGCATGGGCAGGTTTTCTTCAGCAGCTTATTAATGAGGGTAGACAACATGAATTGGTGAATACAGAAATACCTGATGCTGATGTTGATAAAAGTATTGGAAAGAAATTATCTTAGCTATCTGTGTGAATTCAGCAATGTTTTACCAATGCTGAGTGAATTGTTGATGAAAATGAGCAGTGTGTATATGGCTAACATAACTGATTGACAGGGCATTCAAAAGTTAGGCCACCAAAGTTGGTGCAAGCTATTGCTCTCTGTGGAAGCCCTGTGCTTCCCTTCAGTTTCTCCTGTACTAGTTGCTGAATGGCATCTTGATTGTTTTCGCACCCTTGATTTAATTGCTTTTGGAAATGCTGAATGATCTTCTTTAGTGCTGCAAAAGGAAGAGGTATTTGAGTTTTTCTTCATTGTTTCTTGCTATGTTTGAAAATTTCAGTCTGGAAGTTTTAAGCAAACTGCATAATGAAGAGTATTTCAGGGATCTTTCCTTGATCTTTAGCAGTGTCATGGTAATTAACTCTCTATGTGCAGAAGAATGAAGTAAATTGACTGGAAATCAGTGTGAATTTGAGAATCTTATTACAGCTTTTTTTTTTATGACATTTGGGTTTAAACGCAACAATTTGAGCTTATGCCAAAGATGAAACTGGGCAAGAAGTGTCCAGTCAGAAGAAGAAATAAAACCACTTTGAATTTTTGTCAAATTGCATTAATATCCTATTTATCACAGCTGTCATTCCTTGACGTCTTTTGGGAATGGAAGTAGATTAACTGGAGTTTAGTATGTGGAATTTGAGAAGTCTTGAAAGTAACATCTATATACTGCATACACTTACAGAAATACTGCGTTAAGTACGGCTCTTCTTTTACATCAAAATAAAGAGGAGCAAGCATGTTTTTACAGGAAGGGAAGGTTTGGAACACAAGCATGACATCTATATGGGCATTAATTTTAAGTGCTATTAATGATAGAAGAAAATTTATATCCAAATAGCAGAATAATATACATTATGATTTTACATAACTCATTCTTGACCAAAATAGCCATCTTAGAGACAAGACTATTATGTTTTCTGGGATAATATTAGCTGTGTGTGTGCTATAGAGATCTGTAGTGTACTTAAGAAATACCTCCCTCGTGCAGCAAATTTTCAGGTACAGTAATAAAATCTGAAGTATTTATTAATAATAAATAGCAGCTTAAAGAACTGAAGTGCGACAGTAAAATCATTTTCAGAATGACTGGTAAGGGACTATCTACATTGATTTCCAGCCCCCTCCTCCCCCCCATTTTTGTGACGTTTCCAAGTCTTCTGAACTAGACTTGAATCTTTAGACTCCAAATTTTTTTTCCTGGCTTTTTGTTCAGCATCAGTTTGGTCCAAACCAGTAATGAGTCAGAACGGTTTCCTTTGCTTGAACCATGAAGTATGTGGGGCTGGTGGGACTTCTGGTTGTGACTGAGCACTTGAATAGCTGGGGGCCTGGTGCTTAAGTGCAAATTTTGAGTGATGGAAAATCATGAGAGCCACAGAGGCATGTGGAGCCTGAATTGTACAGATGTAAGCCTTTTTCTGCTGCTGAGCTAATGAATTAGGACTTCACAGTTCGAGACATCAACAGAATATCGTTTTCACTGAATGTCTAGGGAAAATACTGTGAGGCTTCCATATACACCTGTGGGGTGGCTTCAAGCTCTAGCCAAGGCTCAGCTGTGGAATTTCTGTATTTCCTGGAATTGTGGAGCAAGATGAAATCCATCTTCTGATGAAACCAGGGATATTTCTGTTGTAGGCATCACAGATCAAGCAGTGCTATTGTTACCTTTTGAATCCATGCGTCACGACTGCTGTTTGTTTCCTATAGTGATTCATCAGTTTTCAGCCCAACCTTCTATTAAGGTAGAGCAAAGAAGTTTGTCACAATGTACCTTTTTAAATAAACGCTTTTAACTCTTAACTGTGGTCTGTTTGTTCACACATAAGATGCTGTATGGAGAACTTTCCCGATTGAAGAAATACAGAGATTTCCACAAACAATTCCCACCTTGTCTAGTCTTTTTTTTTTTTTTATTGCATAAATTCATGGTGTGTATTTGGTTTATGTTAGGATTTTATTATTAGCCTTGTTTTCTGTCTCCTTTATTCTGCAATAGTGGTGATTTATGTGTGTTAAATGCTGTCACTCTGAAATGTTACTGCGTCTGTGTAATCTGTGGGAAGGGGAAAACCAAAAGTTCAATAAGTGGAAACAAGCAGACAAAGAGAAGTATCAAGGAAACAAAAATGAACTAAGTGAAGTCAAGTTACCTTTTTGTCTGACTTTGAAAAACCTAGGAAACTTTAAAGGTATTGGCTTTCCATTGTCCAACTATGTCAGGACTTCCACCAATGTTCATTGGTGGGATGGCAAGACAGGCTGTTCCTGCCTGTGGCATGATTGGCTGTTAACCATCCTGTATTTTCTGTGTTTGCTTTGTTCCAAGAGGTTTAAGTGTTTGTCATTAAAACTGTTCCCTTTTATTTTATTTCTTTATCCTGCCTCTGGTTATTCGCAGAAATTATTTTCAACATGTTAATATTATTCTCAGTCTTGTTTTTAAAGGAGCCGTGCTATTTTAACTGGATATCAACAACTCCCTTTTTGGAGAGGATCCTTAACTCCATTATAGTATTTACTAGTCTGTAGTCTTTGTGTGTATTTTCATTTTGTTCTGGGAGTTGGCTCTTTTAGTGGGAACTGATGGGATCCAATCAATAACAACTTCTGTTTGAACAGCTAAATGTAATGTACCTTTTTAATAATGACTTCTTTTGACAGGGTCCAGGCCATTACTTGGCTATCGACTGATACCTATGTCTGCAGATGGTAAAACCACAGCACTCTCATTTATTCTACAGCCAGAAAAATGAAAAATAGAGAGTGGAACGTGCTGATCACATACCTTTATAGAATGAAGCTCCATTTACACTATTAGAGGTTATTGTAATGCAGAGTATAGTTACAGTGAACCTCAATAGTGAACAACCATTCCATAATGAGACAAAACAAATTTCTGTCCAGAATATGCCCCAATGTGCAGAAAGCTTTTTGGCACTTAGTGTGCATTCACTGTTACCAGCATTTTCTGTGTCAAGATAGCTACATGCCCAGATGGGTATCTGAACTGGTCATTGCTGGTCAATGAGAAGTAGAACTTGTGTGCTTGAGCGAGTGTGCAAATGTGTGCACACTTCAGAAGATCTATCTGTTTTGAATAAAATGTGATACTATTTTTATTGCAGTTGGAGTAAACAGGTTCATTGAATCTGACAGCTCTGTAGGGTACAAAGGATGGCTGATTTGAGTAGCAATTAATTTGTATGTTTCTGGGCAGTGGTGCCATTAAACATGAAAGTTGAAGTCATAGAGACACCTTCCCCTCTAATGAACCTCATCAGTCTCTGTGGGATCAGGCTCCTGCCAAGAGAATGAGTCTCCAGTAGAATGTGAGCAGCACAGACAAGTATGTTCATGTCAGTAAAAACAAAACAAACCAAAACCAACCAACCAAAAGTCAAATTGGAACATTTTCTACACAGATTTTGCAAACAGTGCTGCTAACAGCCAGATATGCATGCTCCTATCTTTCATATCTGCCTGTTCTGGACCACACTGTCATGCTTAGTCTGCTTGAAATTCCCTCCGACATCAAGATGTGATGGGTGAGCTCCTTGTGGCATCAGGAGTACAATTCTTTTGATCCACGACCTCACCCCTCTTTCTAGCCTCTTCTGGATTTGGAGGGTGAAGGTGAGCATTAGATGTGCTCAGAAATGACATTAACTCTGCTTGTAGTTGCAGAACCAAGATGCGATGCGATCACCAGCTTCACAAAGCGCCACGCTGAAGCCTTTGTGTTGCCTGCAGGGGCTGTTTCTAAACGAAGCCTGAATAGGGTCCTGATTGCACCTCTTCCCTTGATTACAGAGCAAGATTTCCTGGGGATGCTGCCTGCTGAATGACAGAGGAGCCCGTTGCTCTGTAATTATCACACTTTTAACTGCAGCAGGAACAGATTTTTCAATAGCCCCTCAGCTTCGTTTAAAGAGACAAGTTACTGTAGAATTTATCCTCCACCTGCTCTTTGGAGCAGACCAGTTTTTGGCTGCATCTAAAAAGACTGCCTTAGCCTTTCTTGTAGTCAGCACACCTCCCTGCCCACCACTCCGAAGTTTGTAATGCTAAGGGCTAATTTGGCACTTTGCCATGAACCTGATGGGTGCAGTTAATTTGCATATGCATTACACACATCATGTAAATCACACATTTTGTAATCAGAAACAAATGAACATGACCATAATATTTGCTTCCACTTGCATATTCCTTGATGGATGAATATAAATTGGTTGTTGTTGAATTCACCAGCAATAAACAGCTGCAGACCCTTCATTTGGTCTTGTGCTCTGCGCTTGAGTACAGCAGGCAGCTCTGGGGCACACTGTGGGGACCCAGATTTTCAGTGCTAAACCCTGGAACTGTTGGTCTTGAAGGGCTATGGAGTAAATGGTTCAAGAGGCAAATCTGTTTGTGCAGCAGCTCAGGCTATTGGGCAGATAGCTGATAAAAACTCTGTTCCTTATATAGCTTTGTAACGATTTTGGTTTTTTCCCCACCTTTTTCTCTTGTACATTATTCTTAGGTTAAGTTCATTTGGTTCTATTTAAAATAGTGATTATTTTTCCAGACTGGATGTAATTTTTTGATACACTGCCAGATGGGCACCAAAGAAAGATATTAATAAATTTTCTAAGGTGCTCTGAAACTCCAAAGTGCAGTTTAAGTATTGCTGGTTACTTCAATGATACCACAACTGAGCAGGAACCACAGAATTTTCGGCTTAGACCCAATATGCTCCTTCACAAAAATGGTCGAAGACACATCTCCCCTCCTGCAGCTTCTGCTGAGCTGGCTTTATCTCATGGCCTCCCCTGCTTCTGATGTAGGGAAGCCACAGGGAGGTTACAGGCCCCTGTATGAAGTGTGCCACTGATTCCGTCCAGCTGCAATAGATGCTGACAGCTATATCCTTCTTATTTCATTCTTCTGTATTATAGATGACCATGAGGCTGCAATCCTTTTCAGCTTGATTGCAGATCAGCTGCAGCCCTCAGGCAACAGACAAGTTCTAGCTGTCAGTCAGGCAAAGCGTGGACAGTGCCTTCACTGAAATGAAGCAAGCTGTAGTTGGGTACAGCATCAGACTGCAATTGTGTGAGGCAGAACAGGTGTAGGGTGAGAATAAGTTATAGGCAAGGTGGAAGTGGGACTGTGGAGAAAGCAGGATGAAAAAGTTACTTTATAAATGAATAAACCACAGTTTACACACAAGCTGTTTACAACAGCTGTTCAGTCTTAGATTACCTTCCTGGCTCTGTAACAGAACAGTTCTTAGCTGTCTTCAAAGAGTCTGTGTGAATGGGCTGAGCGAGGTTCTGCAAGACCTAGTGTAGTTGCAGTGTGGGTACCAGCTCCCTCTGTCAGCCCACGGACCAGCCTGGTGGCTCCTGCTCCTTCCCAAATGCTGCAGCTATGACTTAAACTGCAACTTTGGTGTGTTGCTGAGTAACAATTTTTAAAAAGGAAAAAAGAACTAATAATGCTAATGAAAGGGTGTGGAGCCAGGAATTTCCCTTTCCAACCCAGGAAAAGGAAGAGTCAGGAGTTGATTTTTAGGAGGAAGGTTTTTTTCCTTTGTTTTAACCCTGAAAAACAAACAAACAAACAAACAAACAAACAAAAAGGGAACAAAAAGGCTAGGCCTATTATTACTGTCCAGGCTTCTGCTGAGCTAGGCAGCCTGTCATGAAGGTCAGTCGGCAGTGAATACAGCCCCGAGCATGACAACACATGCTGTAGCCTGTCTTTCATTTCTACTCCAGGATGGACGTGTGCAGGTCATTTGCCATAGGGTAATTTTTGTTAAGTTCTGGTGAAAAACTGGAGGAGATAATTTTCCTGGATACTGAGAGATGCTGGAAACTGAATGAGAAAGCCACAGGGAAGGAAGCAGAGGAGGAGAGCATCGATCCAACAGACTGGCACAGATCTGAGAAGATGGATGTCGACGTGTCAGCCTCAGCACTGAGCTCCCCGACCTGGGAGGAGGTGGTTGGTAATCCATGTGACAGAACAGTAAAGTGGCCACCTGTCCCAGGGCCAGCCTCTGATCTCACTTCATTCATCTCTTGCTCCTTTGCTGACCAACTTTGAACTTGATGAATAGCAAAGCCTCTTTCTTCCACCTCTATAAAACAAGGCATCTGCCATGTTATTGCTGTTCAGGGACAGCAATGTGATTTTGGGGTGTATGTGTGTGTCTCTCCCACAATCCTTCATTGCAGACAAGCTCACTGTCATTGCTAACCCGTCCTGCAGAGCAAAGCAATCCCCCTTCCTCCACCTGCGCGAATGGGTCCAGGAGGTGGCAGCTGGGTGCAAAACAGCCCACGAACTGAGAGAGGGAGGTGTGAGGGTGTCACAGACTACTCAAAGCAGAACTGTATCATACTGGTGTTGGAATACATTTGTTCTGCAATGGTTCTGGGACCTGAGAACACTGACTTCCCATTCTGTGTTGCTGATGGCATTGCTAGTAGTGCTGTTTCAGCTGGCCAGCATATGCACTTGCACACCCTGTTATCCTGAGGAGGCCAAGGTTTGATGTGTAAAGAAATTGGATTGGGGCAACAGAACTTTTATATTTGACAAGAAGGGATGGTCCGGTCATTAAAGAGTTAGCTGAGCACCTAAGACTACTTTCCAGCTTCTGGCACAGGATTCCTGCATCCCTGGGATGATTTGTTGTCAGAGTAAAGGAATCAGGCTTGAATCACCTCGATGTATTTCACAGAGAATATATACCAGGTTACCCTCTATGATTCATTTTCCGTACCCAAAATACATAGCCAAAAGGGCTTCCTAATTCAAGAATTAAAAACCTCATATGATTCTGTTTGAAAAAGATAAAACCATATCAATACCTTAGCAAGACAGTTAAATGATGATAATTCATGAGCACTGAGAACAGTGACCTGGTTTGATCATCAGTTTTCTCACTTGGCTTGCAGTTGGAAAATAAAGTAGATTTCCTCGTTGAGTGGCCACATTTAAGGAGAGCTCCTCATCTCCCTTTTTCACTGAAATTCCCATTTTCCTGCAGCTTTATGCAGTGTCATGCTGGGTGCACATGGAGCTGTCCCAGTGTGGGCTGCAGCTGTGCTGATGGAGCCAGAGTGCCAGCAGCAGTGCAGCCCGCTGGGTGGCACGGACCAGGTGCTGCACTGCAGGGTGCTGATAGGAACAGTGGGAGAGGAGCTTTTGTGGTTTTTTTTTTCGTATCTGTCCCACTGCTCCACTGACTTCCTCCAAATGCCCTCTGTTGTGAACCCCAGGTGCTGATGAGATGCTCCGGGCTAAGTAGGCAGAGTTGGGTCACAGCCCAAAGCTGGCAAATGTTTTGTATTTCTAAGGCATTGAAAAGGAAGGCATCTCGCTCTGTTTCTTTTCCTGTAAACTCTGGCTAACATGACTGAATCTTCTTGTTCAGTAATAGTCACGATGCTTATCTGTAGCTGGTCCGCAGACTGCTATGTGAGTGAAGGAGGGAAAGGATGTTTTGTTATCCAGATTTTATTCTTCAAGTCTGAAGAATGGAATTCGACCAGTAAAGTAACTTGAGTGAATATAATGGACTGGATTTGGCTCTGGGTATTTGACAGACCTGCATCAGCACCGAAGATGGTTCATTTGCAGATGTAGAAATGGGAGTTATATGTTATATGCTTCAATTTGTAATGCTGCTGGTGTGCCACAGAACTTGCTTCTTACTTGGCTGCTGCTTACTCAGAAACTTCTTCTTAGACTGCATATGCCCTTGGGTGGATTTTCATTTCTTCTCAGTTTGTTGCCTCAGTACTTGAGGAAAATGTTGTTCTCTGAGTTTTCCAAACCTCTGGTGTGTCACCCTCAGCACATGTGTCCGGTCTTTCCTGATGCTTCCATCCTGCCAGCTTGACTTTCAGGGCCAGAGTATCTCTCTTCACCTTTTCCTTAAGATTGTGTAGAAGAAATGCATGGAGCTAAATTCAGGTTTGTCCATTGAGGCTGCTTAGAAGCCCCAGCTGTGGCAGAGATGGCTAGCACAGATGAGAGCAGCTTGTGTTGTGATCTGTGAATGTCATAGCTCAGTGGTGTTTGCAGCTAAATTCCTTAAGCTCTTTTCTCTACGTACCTGAAAATGCATTACTTTTATTCCCTAAAGATACATATATATATATATAACAAAGGGAAGAAGTCTATAATATCATTATAAAATTGCTTGTAAAACAGAACAACAAAGAAGAGATGAGACATGTGGAGGGGAGAGAAAACTGAGTAATTAAATGGCTTGTTTAAGACCAGTTGAAAGAAAATGCTGGGAGAAAAACCCCAAACATTAGGACATTGAAGTTCAGTTTTAGTTTAGATTACTGGCTTAGTTTTCTTTTCCTAAATTCCGTTTTCTTTCGTTACTTCAGCTGAAATGCTCAGTTGTGCCTCAGCCTCAACAATGAACACATCAACAAAGTAGAATTGCTTGAACAAATATTCAACATACATATCTATACACTTTATCTCTGCTTCACATCATGCATTAGCATGTATCTGTAAGGCAGTTTTTTGACTGCCCTTGTCCTTTGGCGTGTTTTACTGAACGACATATGAAGCAACATTTTGACCAGATAAGATATCAGAATAAGAAAGCTTGGAACTTTTTTTCTCAAGAGCAATAGTGGTTTCATTAAAATAAAAATATTTAGAAAAAGTACTGATTTTGATTGTGGCAGAGAAAGAGGCACATTTTGTAGAATTCCTTGATCCTGACAGTTTAAAATGTAGTCTGTATCAGTTGTATATATATTGTAACTTACTGGCATTGTTATCCCTAATATGTACGTACTGCTGATGAGTAGTTCTATATCAGTAAATATCTGAAGAATTTTAACATTGGTACATGTGCTCCCACACTGACTAGAAAGCTCTAATGAAAACCCATGCACTGAAACCCGTTCTGATACAGCAGTGGGAAATGTCAGGCCCAAAAGTGGAGGCAGAAGAATGGAACCTAGCTTAGGTTTGACTCGACTGGAGAGGAGAACATATTTCTAGCTCTTAGCCAGGGGAGCCTGAAGCATAGGTAGGATGGTGAGTCACATCAGTGCCCTTTGAAACCTCCCAGGAGGGAAGAGTGATGTAAAGCACTGTTATCATTTAAGTTCATTTAAAGTGACAGATCTGTAGGTATTGCTGTTTGTCAAGAGTTCCACTAAGGGAAGGGCCCGAGGAATGATCTAGGGTGGACAGGACTTGGCTGGGTTATTCCCCATTTGATGTCTCAGATGTCCTATTATAACTGAATAGTGCAGTCTCTCAGCAGTGACAGGTGAAGACAGCAAGGCTGCATATATTAAACAAGAGCTAGAATTGCTGATTTGGGAAGTAGAGATTGTCAGCAGTTTGGTATTTAGCTTTTTAGTGTGTTAAATTGAACCTAAGCAGTTTGCAATGTAGCTGGGCCTGAGGACTGGGCAATGGGCATTTCCAGTGAAGAACATAACAAAATATCTCTCTGTGCAAGAAACGTTATTTGAAATGCAGCCAACTGGAGCTGAGATTTTGGGCTGGATGAACAAGGCGCTGCCTTTGAAGATCACTTGGGAACTGCACTAGTATGGCATGACAGCCACTCCTGAGCTCTGGGATGTTTTCTCTGTCATTGCCACTGCCAGTGTGGAGACTCCCAGTTTGCCTGAGGCAAAAGATAGCTAAACCAAAGTGTTCAGATCCTCTGTCTGGGGAGAACAATTGGCTGTGATTTCAGACCTCATTTGTCAATGGTGTTTAATTATAGCCCTGCTACCACTTACAGTGGAGGTCACTGCTTTATTGTAGGTCTATTTAGTGCTCCCTCTGGCCTTAAAAATCTATGAATCTATGTTCCACTATTTTGGGGCATTTGTAACAGTCTTCACTGATTTTCCTCTGGAGATGAAATTGCTTAAGTTTCTTCCTGGTAACGTGACAAAATGTTGTGAAAGCTGATGATTTTGAGGTCTGGGAATGAAAAAAAATGTACATTACATTTGTTTTATTTTCTAGGTGTACACTTAACCTAGTTATTTTCTCCTTGTGAAGGTCTGACTGTGATGTAGAGTGTGGGTGCCTCAACTACTTGAACTTGCATATGCAGTGTCATTAATGAGCTGTTCTGTAAAGACATATGGAATGTAAAGATCATTGTATGAAATTCTTTTTTGCACATCTGAACATTTGAATGGTATGCTTCTTAAAATTAATCTCATACATTAAGTCAGGTAAAGCCTTCATACTGATAGAAGATGTGCTTAAATAAGAGCTAAACCAAAATCTCTTTAGATTTTATTGGTCTTATTTTTAAAAATACTACTTTTAAGTCTCAGTTTGGAAAGTGACCCAGGCACCTTGGAGCTTTGAGACCGGCTTGGGCTTCGAAAGAGTAATTTTGATCATTTAACCTTCATATAACATTTATTTCCTCCCTTTTTCACCTCTAGGGGTTTGGCCTAAAGAACATTTTTCATTTGAGATTCTTTCCTTGCCTTTAATAATTTTAATGAACTGATATCAAACTAAAGATATATATATATATATTTTTTTCAAGGCAGAGAGAAGAAGGAAAATTAGTTGCAAAAATCCTGCTTTGATGCAGTGCTAAGATTGTGAATTTCAGAATTAAATGATAGTACCCGCTACAATCAAAATGCCACATGGCATCCATTCAAATCTGCTTCAGGCATCCTGCACTTGAATTGTGTGCAAGGCAGGAAAATAAAAGAGCTAAAATGCTGTCAGGTTAATAATAAATTGTGCATACATGTGGCACATTTCATCAGAGTATTCCTAACCATCTCACAACTACTGATAAATCAGTCAGCCTTCACATCACTCTACCACACAGCAAAATGCATGTTATCTCCATTTTACTGATGGCAAAACTGAGAGGCAAACAGACTGTGAATTATTGAAGGGTATCGTGTCAGAAGCTGCCTGAGGTGAGATTGGAATCCAGAATACTAAATCCTAAGTATTAAACAATATAGTAGTTTATCTAGTTTCTTCCAAGTGCATTAGAAAAGCCACAGAATACTGTGGTTTATGTTGAATGTGAAGCTAAAAATTAAGTTTTGTATTTTAGGGATTCTTGTAAAAAGTCAATTGATTGAAATGTATTTTTTTTTCCTATCTGGTGGAATGGATTGTCCGTATCCATTAAATTCTATCCTTTGTGTCTGTTGTCACATAATTGTTACCTGAAAGCATCTTGTATTGTATCCCTTGTTAGTGTGTTGCACTGTTTGGACATTGCCCTCATTACTCTGTTGGCTACCCCTCTTTTGATACAGCTTGGGATGCAGCTGGCCTTCTGATCTGCAAGTGCACATTGCTGGCTCATGTCAGTCTTGTCCACCATAACCCCAAGTCCTTCTCTGCGGGGCTGCTCTCAATGAGTTCTTCTCCCAGTCTGTACTCATGTCTGGGATTGCTGTGACCCAAGTGCAGCAGCCCCTTACTCTTGGCCTTGATGTACCTCAGGAGGTTCACGAGTCCGCTTTTCAAGCTTGTGCAGGTCCCTCTGTGTGGCTTCCCTTCCTTCTGTTGTATCAACTGTACTGCTCAGGCTAGCAACATCTGCAAACTTGCTGAGTGTGCACTTGGTGCCACTGTCTCTGCACTGGTAAAGACATTAAACAGCACCATGAGTATGACTCCTTGGCTCAAGGTTAACTAATTTATTGCAGAAGCTGTAAACATTACTTATGGATTATTTTAGTATAATGCACAACAGAAAGTTACTGGCTTGTTCTCTGAAGAAGCACATCACTATAATTTCTTCAGGCCTGTAATAAAACTCAACAGCTGAAGTAGGCCAGAAGGAAGCAGATCGAATATAACAGGAAATGCCAAGATCGGGAGCTACATTTGTTGATAGTGCTGTCAAAGTGGAACTCAAGTTGCTACAAAAAAAGAGTGCCCAGTCCAGGCAGAGATATATTTCTACAGCAATTAACTCCATTACAGGTATTTGAAGAGTGGCCCCCAAATTTGTGACTATATGGATCTTTTCCTTAAATCTTTCTGGCAGTCTTTCATGAGCCAAACCACAACTAGATGCTGTTACTCTAGCTGTTCTTTCCCCAGAGCAGAAGTATCATAAATTGATTTTTGTAGCCGCTTTTGGCTCTGTTGCATTTCACTGCTTTCACCCAAGCTTAATCATCCCATCATGACTTAACCCTGGCTTTCACAGGTTCATCACTGTGTCGGGAGTAGGATGGAAGCAGAGAGAGTGATCTGGCTTTGGCACTGTTCCTAGTTCCTCTGACCCCAACCCTAATGTGGTTGTTGAGGAAGGGTGATTTCAGGAAGGGAATGTGGAGAGAGAGAAATGACAGATGATGTGAGGGGAAAGCAGAGCTGTCAGGATGATCATGGCTGGCAGGGGAAGAGTCTCCTGGTTGTGACTGGCCAGACCAGCTTTCACATACTGGCGATGGGAGACAAAGCAGTCTGTGAGGCAAAGTTAAAGGAGGCTGGGGAGGGAGCGGACTCTGCTACTGGAGGAAAGTGATTCTTCAAGGGAAAGCCCAGTTTCTGTGTGATTTAGGTGATAAGTTCCCATGTGTGGAAAACTGGTCAGCCTCCAAGGCAGCTCTTGAAAGCTTGACTTCCACATTTGCATTTTATTATTTGTCATTATCTAAGTGTAAGCATCTCTGTCACTTAAGGATCTCTGGCCTGATTATCTACTGGCAGAGCTCAAAATCTCCCTCCTTTTGATGTTGGATTTCCATGCTGAAATTGGCAACTTAATACTAACAAGAAACATTCCTCACACCTTCCTAGCTGTCATCATCGAGTGTCCCAAGAACCTTGCCAGATGTAAGAAAATTGAAGCCATGTAGGCTCTCACTTTTTTTTTTTGCTGGTTGTTTTCTGAGCTTAATGATTGAAAGAAATGGACACAACAAGAATCTCTGCTATATTGAGAAACTTCAAGAAACAGATGCCTTACTTTCATTCTCTACAAGAACATTTAAATTGCAAGACATGAGGTAAAAGCTCCATCTGCTGGAATAGTCCTTGAAGGCCCTGTTGGAGACAAGCTCAAAACACTTTCTGGCACATATGTGTCTGTAGGGCTCTACACCTTCATGTAGAGTCTGCTGTGGCAGAGAGGGAAGTGTAGACTGGTATGGGAAAGACAGCATGCAGAAGGCTGCTGGAGCTGATGTTATTTGTTTGCTGAGGCATCAACACCATGGCTATCTTAAGCATCATTAATACTGGTGTCAGGTCCTGTATTTTGAAGGTCATCACCGAGGTCATGCCTCAAACCTTCTAAGAGTACCCTAAAGTTGACCAGTATCCAGTAAACTGATCATAAGCTGTATTTCATGAGGCAGTGCACTGCTGAGTGATCTGCAGCCTGTAAGAAACAAGTCAGCACTGCATTTGAGATGAAGGAAAATTGGCATGGGGAAAATTTGGGACGCGTAAGTTCTAGTGACAAAGCAGTGCTAATGCTCACTACCAGATGTACACCTATACATCTTGTCATCTTCATGAAGACTAGGGTATATCAAGGTGTTGCTTGTTCATAAGCGTTTTGGAAGGTCTGGAGATAAAGACATCTAATATAGCTTAGAGGATGACAAACGGCCCAACCAAAGATATTAGATATTCAAAAAGGTTCTGACTAAGCTTGAATATTTTCACTTTTGAGTCTCCAGCTGAAGTACAAGACAGGACTTTATAGCTGCAATAGAGAATAAGACTTAACGTTCTGAAATGCCAGAAGGCCCAACTGCTGCTTTCTAGGGTTTTGCATTCTGCCATGAAATTGCAGGGAATACTCTGATCAATAGATTTTACTCTCGTAGCCACCTAAGTATTATGGCAAGAATTTTAGTGAGATATTGGAGAATAACACTCTTCCACTTCCCTAATAATGCAGCCCACTCACATTTTATACCTGTAAATCTGTAGTAGTGATTAGGAGCACTTTGAGAATTCAGTGCATAAATCTTTGTAGACTGTCTCATCTTATTTTGTAAATCATGGTATGGCTGTAGCTCTCTGTCCAGTTTAATCTTTTATATCCTTTTCCTGTTCTTTTTCAAGGCATCACTCATAAGAAAGCGTGCCCCAAATAGAAGTGGGTGTTGATTCCTCTGAGAGTCATACAAGAGATTATGTAGGAGTGAATAAGCAGCTTTTGCTCATGCTGTGTTACACCAAATAATAAAGGAGGTTGTTGCCCTCTTCTAGGTTGAAGAAATGTAGCGGATACATACAAGCCATCTTCTGTCTGAAGTTCAGCATAGTAAAATGGTTGGCAACCCTGCCCATGGCTGGGGCTTTGGAACTATATGATCTTTAAGTTCCTTTCTACCTCAACCTATTCTATGATTCTATGAAAGTAGACCTTTACCACTGACATCTCCAAGCTCAAGACTAGCTTGCAGTTCTTGCCTACCATCACCTGGTTTCTAAGATGTTCATGTGATACCACTGGCCTCAGTGTTCCTAAGACAAGGCCTGTTTTTGTTTTGTTTTTTTTCCTGGCTCTTCATGTCATTGCAGGTGGCTTGTCAAGCGCTTAGCATGTGGAGAAGCAGATGAGTATTCTACTTCCCCTAGTAGACAGAAGCTACAATGTCTCAGCTTTCACACATAACAATTTAAGTTTATGGATATTATGACTGAAAGGCAATATCTGTCTCCTCTTTTATAGTTTTCTCTAAACATTGAGATGTGGAGATTGAGCTGTATTGTGCTGATGAGAAGCAATTGGTGCCTAAAACACTGGTGTGTGGAACTGCTGGTATTTGTTAGGCTTCACCTCAGTCTTCTGTCATTTGAGGTCAATATATTCTGTGTAGGCACCACAAGAGCAAGCGGATCTCGTTTTCACCTCACATTTGTACAGCTAATTCTGGAGAAAAAGTGTGCTCCTTATTGTCCTCCATGCAGTGACAGTGGTCAGAACCTTTCCAGGGTAATATTACTGCAAGGCATAGATATCCTCTTGCACTATCTGCAGTGATGAGTAATGTGCTCTCATAAGGAGGTGAAGTTACCATAATGCCCTTGAGTAAAAAGTTGTCAGGCTTGTTTGAATAGTTTTTCTGCTTGTTTCACAAAATTATATTGTGGCAAAACTGACAAGCAATATCTAGGAGATGTACTTGATGTTCTCCCACTGGGGAATCATTGGGCTCTGCATATAGCATTATCAAGACAGAATGACCCTGTTACTGTATGCTTCCAAGCTGACAAGCTTCCTCAGCAGACTTTTGATATCTAGCAACTGGTGGATGCTGAAAAAGTCTTTATAAATGTTCTTTTATGTGTTCTGTTAATACAGGTCTTCCATGACAGACTTATTTACCATAAGGGAAAATACCACACGCCCCAGCTGTTGTTCCATATACTGCCTGTGCTGAAGTTACTTGCCAAATATTTATTGGCTTCGTTTTGTGTTTGTGTGTAGTTTTGTATTACTACCCCATTTCTTTCTACTACTTCCCTGTATATGCTAGCTAATATTCCAGATTAGTTGGTACAAGGCTATGATTTTCCTTGTGGACTTTTACCAAATCACCATTGTAGTACTCAGCTGTCCCCCAGCCTTATCTGCAGTTAATGTTCCTAGTTGAGTAGCTGCTGAGTGTGACAGATGGGGGATGAGCAACTGAATATAACTCTCAGTTTGCTTCTTATCCATTCAAGAGACTGTTATAAAAAACAGCAAGTTCTCACCTAGGAGGAGTTACTCTACACAGTGCAAGTTTTAAATAGGAGTGCTTAAGGCTTTACAAATGTGGAAGATGGCTTCTACGTGCTTATCATGTGAATGTTGGATTAATATTAAATTCTTGGGGTACACCTTGCAATAATTTCACTCTATGTACTTGCACAGTTACATCCAATTTTGTATTCTAAGTCCAAAATTCACAGAGTTCTTCAGGATTTCCATTATACTTACTTTTTTTTCACTACACATTTGACTTTCACCTGAAGTCTCATGGTGTACTTTCAATGTCTGCTTTGAAGCAGTGGTGAACTATGGTATTTGAATGTTTCTTCCTATGTATGCCTTCTGATACAAAGACTCATCTTGAGCCCCTCAAGGCTAGCTGTGTCATGCAGCCTTCCACTGCAAACAGATGGTACTGAAACTCCATAGCAGGAATTTCATTCCTACCATGTCCTTGGGATTCTCTGCAAACCATTTTCTGTGCTCTTCTTTTTTTCAAACTTGCATTGGTCATGGAAGGAAAAGAAGTATGTCACTGGAACCATCTCCCTGTCCCTTTATGACTGTATCTAGCTCATCAAAGATACACCTTTCTGGACCATTTAGACATTACAACCAGCTTTAATTAATTAGCTGGGCTGTTGTTCATCCAGGCACGCTTCACTAATGTCTGTGGAGACTCCATCCTTGAGATTTTCCAGACGTGACCAGTCACTGTCCTGAAACTGACCTGGATGGATCAGACTAAATGTTCTTGCGAGGTCCTCTTCCAACCTCAACAACTTTGTTATTCTGTGGTTCTGTGGTCTCAGGAGCAAATGCTAATGCCTGTTTCAGCAACCTGTTATGAGTGGTAATATGGAATTTTCTTGTCTTGGTAATCATTATGTCCTTGACAAGGCAGCCAGGTCTCATGCCAGTTCAGGTAAACTGCACTTCAGTGGTTCTTTGATGTATTTGAAATACTTTTCTCAAGGGTGCTGATATCCGGTCATTTCCGTTGGGATTTACACTTGTTCTTGAAGAGAGAACAGACTGTTACCTTTTAGTAATGAGAGTTCTTACCAAAAAAAGCACCTTCTTTCCAGTTCTTCTTCCAAATCCCTCAGCAATAGTTCTAACAACTGTCATTGAAACCCAAAGATGAATTGTGTCTTTGCTCTTTAAAAGACTATTATTTTTTTTCAGATCTATGTCTCCCTAGTGAAGAAAGTTTTTATTAGCTCTTTATTATGGGACTGATTACTCACCTTGCAGTGAATGAGCCTCTGTAAGACATAATCACAATAGGTTGAACAGTTTTCCTTGGTTCTTGCCCTGGTACAGGCTTTGAATTGTTTGGGGAATAAGAAAAGGGCTGTGGCTCTCCATGACCTCATCTCACATGTGGAGATATAAAAACACTGGGACAGCCTGGTATATACTGTTGATCATAAATCCCTTTTCCATGCTTTTGGTGCATGAAGACTTAGAGCTGGACCCCAGCTGATGAGGAATCACAGTTTCTGTGGGAAAGGAACTAACCATCTGCAAGAATACTGCACTTAGAACACATTTTCTTTTCCTTCTTTTCTTCTGTACTTAAGGCCCTGGTGAGATATCAATTAGTGTCAGTGTCTGGCAGTGTGTTTGGCAGTCTCCTTGGTTTGGGCCTCTGCTTTCTCAGTTTGTGCGGTGCTAACATGTTTGTACACTGCTGGAAGCCAATAATTATGATGGTGGCTTTTCTGGATCAGTCATATCGGTCAGGATATGATTTGAGGACTCCGCTCATCTCCTTTCACTTAGGCCAAGGAAGGACTGATAGCTAAGAATAACTTTCCATCTCTATTGACATACAGTAGATTTGAATTAGTGGCATGGGACTGTTGCTCAGCAGTGTCTTATATGTAACAGATCTGAGAAAAATGAGCATGCGAGCCATCTATTGCATATGCTCCTCCTTTTTGCAAATTTAGGAAAGAGTAGAAATTCTAAAATATTTTTTCAGTGCCAAAAAGATGCCAGGCTCTTTCCCCCACATCATTTCTAGCCTCTCTCAGTTCTGAGTATGAGCTTATGTGCATTATGTTAAGAATAATCACAAGTATTTTGTGCTGTATACTTAAGAGAGAGAGAGGGATTGTTTCTTCATGCAAGTGATTGTAATAGTAATTGTAGGGGTCTGATCCTCATCCATTCAGTGAAGAGAGACATCTGCTGAATTCAGTGGGTATGAGGTCCTGCCCTGACCTGTGATTATGCACTTGGGTCTGCATCTGCATGGATCCTGCTGAAGGCTGGAGGTCTACATTTAGACATTTATGCTCTAAAATTTAGCGTTTTGAAAGATGCAGAATGCAGCTGTTTCCCATCATTATGTTTCACATTTACTTAAGTCAGCAGTTACTCTTCTCTAAGCAACAAATTTCAACAATAAACAAAGCAAATGCTTCCAATGGAACCTCTTGATGACTCCTATTTAATTTAAATATATATATTGTGGCAGCAAATACAGCAATAACATGAAAAATAAAACCCACTAACATTTACTCTAAAAATGATATGTAGGTGTAGGAGGGAGAGGAAAAGAAGATGCATTTCTTCTGATTACTCATGCAGTATTTAGGATGATTATTGGAGGAGCATGCACTATATATTTTTATGTGTAATAAATAGAGTTCTCACTTTACAGGCACAGCGAAATTCCATCCTAATTGGAATTGGAATGAATGCATCAATAATTAGTTGATACTTTACCAAACCCAGTGGCTAAGTAGCTAAGGTGGCTGAGTAGCACCATGGCAGGCTTTCTGAGGAGTTTTTTGCTTAGAGCTGTTCTGCACTGGGCAGTGGGTGGGTGTACGGGAGAGAGAGTGGCGGTGCAGGGATTTTTCTGGACTTAGGAAGAAAGGCCTGACAACAAATGGAGTAATAAAATAGTGATTTTAATGAGATGAAATTAAAAGAGGAATATAGATAACACATAAATCTCAGAAAGTGTAGTAAACCCTGCTCTCATGTGGTAAGAGATGGACCACAGTTGGATTTTCCTTCTTGCTTCCATGCTGTGGTACCTTCTGTTTTGCTTGCTATGCTCCTTCTAACCATTCACGGGCCAACATGGGACACTCCAGAACCTTCCCTTACAGCAGATATTCCTAACACATGAATCTTGTAACAAGTCTAGATTTGATTCAGTACTAGCTACAATCAATACTGAGAAAGCAAGGGTGAGTTTTATTTCAGTGTGAACTGGATTCAGAGGTGTAATAACATACATTTAAATCTTCCAATAAAGACATATTATAAATGACTTCGATGATGTGATATCTGGGCTACTCAATGGAGTCTGCGGGACTCTTAATGTGAGTCCTTTTAATGTGGAAAATGCCAAGTCTCTTTTATTATAGGGCACCCATTTGCCTCACAGATGGACGTCCTTTATCACTTATGTCCTGGGATGTTGTGATATTTCAAAGGAGGAGTATTAGCATATAGCATAAGTAAATGTGAGGTGCAACTGAACAAAGGAGTGGTTCTTGCCCTCAAAGTTCCGCACAAGATCAGGGCTCAGGCAGTAGCAGCTGAGGGCAGTGGTATAGGATGTCCTTCCCACTGTGGCTTGGCACCTCAGCTCACTGTGAGCAGGGAAGAGCTCACACAGGCTCACCAGAGGAGCAGCATCTATCTTCCTGCCTCAGGCAAGGTTAGGTTGGCAGCAGAAGTGGGGATATGGAGTTTTCCTTGCAGTTTTCCCCTTTGTTTCAGAGCCACTGACATTTTCCAGGGGAGGCTGGATAGGGGGCAAGCAGTACTGACAGTAAGAGTCGGGTGGGTTTTCCTTCTTGGATTTTTTTCCTTTTTGTTTATATCCTTGACCATTTCATAGGCTTAACAGACCCTTTCTGTGCTTACTTATAACTTCTTTATTTTTTTCTCCCCAAATCTCCCTGTGTTAACAACTGTTTTTTTTTTTGTTTGTTTTTGTGTTACTATTTACTGAACGTTCTCAGAGCTGTGTGTGTCACAGGGAATATACCCAAAGTTCATTCCCATCCATCATTTTTCAGATGATAAGAGAGAAATGGAGAAGCACAAATTGTACTGGATTTGGGGGTAGTAAATGCCTTCGATCGCTGTCGTGGTGATGGTCTGAGAACAAAAGCAAGCTGAAAATACTCCACATGTGAACAGATTCTTACTCAGCAGGAGGGAAGGTGCCCTCTTTCTGTTGCATGCAGTGGATAATGTCCCAGTTTCCAGTCTCTGTGTCAGTCTTGCAAGCGATACAGTGGTGAAACACTGTGGTCCCAATTACAGTTCTTTGAGTAGCTAGCAGATTGCTTGTAGTGAACCAGTTTTAGCTTCTTGGGTTGGTACACTTCAGTCTAACTGCTAAGAACAAAACAGGTTATTTTTGTGCTGTTCAGAACTGGAAGTGCACCATTGCTGACCATCAGCAGCAGGCTCCCTGTCATCTTTATATCCTTGTAACTTTGTAATATTATTTTGTTGCTGAATCTGAGAAGAAGTAGATGTGTTGATGAATCAAGAGAAGGCTTTACTTGTGCGAGGATGTTTAATGTAGGGAGATCTGTGCATTCACATTCCTTCCTTCCACCTGGAAGTGCTAAGTCACGGCTTGAAATAGTGATTGAGCACCTGGCAGGAATGCAGGGCCAACCCAGGTGAGCTCAGGTGCATGTAATGCACACAATACACCTGAGTGACCAGAAGGGGTGGATCCTGGCTCCACTGATTCCCAGACCTCATTTAAGGGCTGGCAAGGGAGGCAAGGGTATTTTGCTGGAAATTTCTGCCTACCTGAGGCTTTCTGAAGCTAAGCAACTTCTTTCCTTTATTTCTGCAAACCCTTACTTGCTGTAGCCTGGGACCTTGTTACTCTGCTGCTATTGCTGTGCTTTTCTATTGCGTTATGCCACCTCCATCAATTTAAATAGGAAGGTCGTAGGAGAGAAACTGGCTCTTGGTTCCTAAGGTCTGCTCTGTGAGTCACCTCCAGATTATGTGAGCATCTCACTTTTTGGTGCGCTGCAGCCACGGATGTGTCACATTTGTTGATTTAATATGTGTAGAAGTCAAGACTGGGGAGAAAACTAGACTTATAAGGAGAATCTAGTTTCAACTGTAATTAGGATGTAAGGAAGCAGCTGCCTATAAGAATGTCTTGCAAGTAATTTTTGAAAAGCCTTGTGAAACCTAAGGCTCTTCTGCCTTGCAGAGAAATCTGAATGAGGGTAGGAGGTATAGAGATGTCTAGAGAGTGTTTCAGAAGTGTGATTGAACAGGTAGAAGTCTGTTGTGTCTAATTTTAGGAGGTCATATTTTTTCATTTCATCTAAGATAGAATTCACTGGGAGGGAAGAGGAATCATCTTCTTCTTACCACTGGAGGTGACCTAAGAAAATGAAAAACAAAAACAGAAGACCTTTTTGAGTAATCCTGTGACTGCCCATAATATATGAATGGTTTGTGAATAGTGGTTCCAGACATTATAGCTAAAGGCAGAGAAGTTATTTAGTTCCCTACTTTTTTCAGGATGTCATTTAAGTGGAAAAAAGCTTTGGCACTTGTAGTTTGTAGCAGGATGAACCATATGGTGGCTTTTGCTGTTTGCATAGGACATTGAATGATGATACATTGTAGTCTGTAGAAGATTGTGTACTGCCTGTGCTCTTCTTGGACGGGTGCTTACAGTATTCATATTTTTCCTATGACACAATTTGTTTCTAGTCGTTCTTTACAAGAGTTACAGCTTTTCTTGGTCTCAGAAAGTGTATTTTAGGTCAGAGCACTGCTGTATAGGGCTGTGTGAACAATACTGGTAAACAGAAAGGAAGGGGGTGTGGCTCTGCACCAGGCCCTAGTGAGGAATTAGGGTCTTAAGTGAAGTGGAGTGCTCTTAGGCTGATCTGTGAG
The DNA here is from genome assembly GCA_036925125.1 of Oreortyx pictus. Lineage (NCBI taxonomy): Eukaryota > Metazoa > Chordata > Aves > Galliformes > Odontophoridae > Oreortyx > Oreortyx pictus. The sequence continues at coordinate 39,294,852 of JAUPFR010000006.1, forward strand.
AACACGGTCTTTACTTCTTATTCACGATTATCCATAATTTTTTATAAAGCAACAGGTAGGGGATGCCCAAGGTGATAAATTCAGCTGCTGATTTTAAATGAACAGATGAAAATAGTTTCACACTACATCAGTTCTAGTTCTGGAAGAGACTAGACAAATACAAAGAGAGAGCAGAGTCCGTCAAGAACTATTAAATATTTTCAACTTGATGCAATCTCTACAAGTCTCTCATTGCTGGAAGCAGCAAATAAGTCCCTGGGCCTGGCTGCTTTCAGAAGTTTGGCCTTGCTGTGGCATTTACCCTGTTCCAGTTCCATTACCAAAGCTCTTAGTAATGGTGTCTGGCAGCTGGTACTGATGAAGTTGCCCAGAGAGAGGGGTTTCTGAATTAGAATAACGAAGCAATAGGAAATGAAAAGACTTGGCCACTGGGACCTTCCCCAGTCCCAAGACAAGATCAGGTGTACCTGGAAAATTAATGAAAAATACTAGTGAAGGCTTCTCTTAATAGTCTCCATGCTGGTAGCTTACTCCTAGTAGCCACGTCATTCCAGGGCCACTCTCTTACTGCTACCATGTTTTCTAACTTGAAAGTTAAAAGTTTCTTCTCATTTGATCTATGGTGAATCTGGAGTATGTGATGTTTTAGTCTACTTGCTCCAGCCCTTCAGAAGTTTTAGTTATGTATCCCTGTGTGCTATATGGGACTGCAGACACAGCTGGCTGAACAGAGATGTAAAGAGGTGCTGTGTGAAATAGGGAGCAAATGATCTTCCTCTAGTGTTCAGGCCTCTAGGATGAAACACTAGAATCTTATCCTGGAGTGATCAACTTATCTGGACAGTTTAAGTGAAGATCAACAGATTGCTTGAAGGGCACGAAGTAATTAATTTCCAGTTGATTTTTTTTTTTTTTTTTTGCTGTTGTTAATAGAAAGCTACTGAACAATAGAGTTTTTCCATGGCAATGTAGTCAGGACCTGGAGGAATGTATATGAACGTATTTGTTGGGATGTGTGGGAGAGGATGGTACTTTCACTGAAAGCCGTGAAATCAGCAGCTTTATCTAAGAATAGTAATGATGCTGAGTTAATTAGGGGGGTTATTATGAATGCATTTCTCTAACTTTTTAATGATTTAGTTCTGTTTTTCACTCTTCCTGGAGCAAAGTAACTACGCGTTGGTTTTTGGGCAGCAGGGTTACTTAATTCCTCTACACCATCCTGTTTTGAATGCACTCCTAAGTGGCCAGGCGATTGTAGCAAGTCCGTTGTTGCATGCAAATGTCTTCTCAGCTAGCTATGCTCTGCCCAGAGTATCTTGATTACCTGAGGGGAGAAAGTTTGGCCCTTTGCAGTAAAAAGTCCATTTTCCTTATAAGGTACAGAATCTGTTTACGCTTAGTGTGCTTTAGGGAGGTGACATGTTCAGGCACATGCCAGCCAACCTCACATTTAGCCCTGTGGAGTGCCCGTGAAATTCATAATGGTGGAATGAGGCTGAGCGTGAAGGAGAGAATGGGAGTCAGCAAAAAAGTTATTCATTCAGGTAAGATTTTAAATTCAATCCCTTCACCTCATTAAAATCTTAGGTGCTTCAGAATAGCATTGTATTTTTAATAGAATCAGTCAAGTTGAGTAAGGTTTCATTCTGCTTTTTTGAGTAGTTCTTATTGTTCTAATTCTGACATACTAAACTGTTGGCGTTTGTATAAGCTGTTAAACATCTGTGTCTTTCACTTCAGTGCTGGCTGCATTTCAGTACTAGATGAACGATCCTCATATTCACAGCTAATAAGTGTTTTGGGATCCCAAGTATTTGTTATTTGGACAGAACCACAAATGTATGCAATTCTATGAAACACATCAAGTGAGCACTATTCTCAAGAGGCTGTAGCCTAAGAGATCCTATACAACAAAGGACATAGAGAAAAGTAATTGATAGTAATGAACTTGTTTGTGCATGTGTCACCACTTGTCTCTACTGAATAAAGTCAGAAGCATTCAACACTCCATTAACACAAATTACAGGGTCCTGTTCTTCTGGAGTGAGACAATAAGGCCTACACCTGCTAGTACTGTGAAGTTCTTTGTGATCCCAGCATCAGCTCGGTGACTGACATCATAGGCTCAAGTGGTCTTGGATTTGTCTCAGTATCATGAATGTTCAATGGAATAAATAGAATTGGTCTCGTTTAGCTGTCACAATTTCATTGGAATCAGTGAAAAGATACCATGGTAAGACAAAAGATATTAAGTAAATATATGGAATGAAATCATGACGCTATGATAGTAAATGCCAACTCTGTTATAAATCTAATGGAGGCCAGACTTCAACTTAGCCATAAATGTCACAGTGTACAATATTCCTATTCCCTGTGCCAGCGCAGACACTACAGGGATGATTCTTGGTTCTTGGGATTGGTCTCATTACAGAGACTGTGTTTACCCAAGCAATCTGTAATTTGCAGTTTTTCATACAATGTAGATTTATATCATAGTAATGTTCTCAGCTGGCTTTGAACTGCTGTTTCCTGGAGATTAAGACAAGGAATCTGCAGTTTTGCACCAATGGTGGTTCCCAGCAGTTTGACACATTTATTCGAGTCATGGTGATGTGTACTGATAGGGCCAGTGTGCACCAGAAATCTGTACTGCTTCTGTTTTCCAGGTAGAAAGAAAAGGGTGTTCTCACAACGTTTTCCATTATTGCTAAACTTCTTGTTAAAAGATATTAGAATAAAAAAAAAAAAAACAAACTTCAGATGTATCTGTTAGAGGCGCTGGAGTCATCTGATCTGCAACGTTTGCTTTGTACCTCCCAGTCACTGCTATCTTCCTCCTTCCCCTTCTACCCCACCCAGATGGCTAGGGCTGCACCAAACAAAGGCGGAACCCTGCTGATCCCTTACAACCCCGCTATTAGCATCAAAGAACAAAAGCAAACAGCACCGGCTTGCACTCAGCCCTGTACAAAGATGCAGTAAATTGACTCTTCTTTATAGGATAAAGCAAAGGCTGTCTTATCTTTTGTGAAGAGGCAGGCTTGTCTGTGGTTGAAATGCTCTGAGCTGTAGAAAGTTAAAAATCTTCCATCTGTACAGCAGTATGTCCTATGGTCGCAGGTTGTTCGTTGGCCATGAATTCTACTTGCTCCTTGTTTCCCTGGGGAACGCTGTACTCCCTCCATCCTTGTGGTAGGTAGGAGATCCTCGAACTGGGAGGAAGGTAGTGTTGATGGAAGGTGAGGAGAGAGCTGACATGTTTAAATGGTCATTTTAAAATAACAAATTAGAAAAACGTGAAGAGAATTTGAAAGAATGCCTCAGATGACAGGGACTCAAGGAGAGTCTCCCCAGTTATGGTTCCTTTGTGATTTTGCTATCTGGAGAGACACCAGCCCTGTATGAGTTATGTCATCAGAGGTTTCTGATTAGGGGCTCCTTTTGAAGATATATACAACCACATTTTTAATCGTGCTCCAAAGCTGAGCAAAACCCTGCGCCACAGAGATATTACGGGGTTCCCTGTGAGGACTGTCATGGCAATTCCAATTGCGTGCCATTATATTTGTTGTTGGGTCTTCTGTGGGGGCTGACTGGCATGTGCCGTTTTTATCTTAGCAAAGAAAGCAGTGCTTTTTCACTTGTATTTTGAAATAAAAAATAACTTGACTATTTGAAAAGCAGCATTTGCTAGCAGATACCACATGGGGGGGTGTCTGCAATACAAGAAACACCCTTTGTATTTAGTGTAGAAAAGAAGTAGCTCCAATGACTCTGGCTGCCAGATAGGTAAATGCTGCAGAAGTGTCACAGAAATGCAAACAGTGACTTTTTTTTTGATGCAATTATTGTACGTATAAATTGTGTCGTGTGGAGATTTCCCAAAAAGATAAAGGAAAAAGAAAGCTAAGTGTAAGACCAATCAGATTCAGAGGTGCCTGCTCCTCGAGACATCTGCATTAAGCATATGGGTAAATAGAAATCCCCTTGCTGGTTGCCTGGTTAATTGGCATTGAAAAACTATGTTTTGAAGATGCTCATGTAGCTCTTAACACTTGTTCCCTTTTTAACAACTTCATGACCTGTTTAATTCACTCACAGTTAAATAAGTATTAGTTAAAGCAGTATATCAGTTACAGCCCACTGCCTCTTCTCTTATTTGCTTAATGTGCTTATCCCTTGCTCACCCTTGGTTTGCTTTCTTTTTTTGCCTTTTCTGTCTGGTGATCCTCTTTATTCCCCAGACATTCTGGTTTCATCCTGAAGCACAGGCCCTGCCGGTGTTGCCTGCTGTTCCTTGGGCTCTGGGGCAGCCTGGCCATGGTGGTGCTGTCTGAGAGCACATGTGGGTCTGGAGCCTTGTACTCATTTGGAGCAGGCATTGGAGCAGCTTCTGGGTTATTGGTAATAATTGTGGTGTTTTATACTGCTCTCTCCTTCATCTTTTTCTTCGGAAATATGTGATTATCATCTCTGATGGCAACTCTGACTTTTCTCAAAAGCACCTCCATTGAAGTCTTCCTGTGGACTTGTTTCTTTGACATCATCTTTTCATTGTGCAATGGTGCTGAAGGGTCCACTCCTTTCTGCTCTCACTTTATTTTGCCTTCCATCTTTAGTGCGTGTACTGCTGCCTGATGCTTGTTTTCTTTTCCTGCCTAAAACAATGATTTTCAGGCAAACTTTCAGTGCTGGGTGTCTGTCTGGGTTCTCGTGCCGTGACACCAGGTCCTAGATACTGTTATGTATTAAAAAGGAGAGGAAACAAAAAACACTCATCAGATTTGGCATATATATATATATTTAGTACAAGCTATGGAAATTAAATGAGGTGGTGCAGCAGTCCCTGCTCTGTTTGTGCATTGTTTTGCTTGGGTTATTACTTCCTTAGCAGAGGATGGTTTGATATATGTGTGGTGTGCCTCAGGGACTCTTCCTCAAACGAATCTAGAGTCATTATAAAGTGATAAACAGAAAGCAACATGCCCAGGAATCACTCACTCCCAAAATGCAAGTGTCTTGGGACAAAAAGGGAAAGTGGTTTCACAGGAACATTGCTGGTTTGGACAGGTGAATACTGGCAGAAGTTGGAGGGGTTATTCAGAGAAGGAGAATACATTCTTAGACCTTGGTGTGTAGCCAGAGCACCCAGCATGTCATGCTCCTGGACTTGTGATAGAAATGTTCTGGGACATGTAGGAACCTGAGGGGTTAATGTATTGCTTTGAAGCCTTTCCTGAAGGATGCTGCCTGCAACAGCACAGCTCCTGGGCAAGGTTCAAGCCTCCAAGGAAGAATGCTATGTAGGGACTTGGCCCCGCTGTTTCCACAAGCAAGTTCATGTCTATCTTTGGCGGGCTGCCTCAGAAGTATGGTATTGTTCTGAGATTTCAGAGGTTCTTCCCTCATGGGGTTTAACTGTGGCTATTCAGAGCAAGATAAAGCATGGGATGCTAAAAAAGATGTAAGAGGTGTATTTTTTTTTTTTTAAGCATGTTCCCTGGGATTGATGGGCTCTGCAAAAACAAACAAACAAGTTCTACATTCAAAGATAAACCTTTTCTGTGATCATTATCCTCACTTACATTGCCTTGCTCGTGTGTATTTTGAAAGACTAATTTATTCTGGGATTTATGTGATTGAGTCCAAAAAGTGGTAGTGTATAATGGATGAAAAAGTATTGAATGCTATTTGGTCTGAATTCTACGTCTTGTAAAAAGACAACACATGGGATGTGCTGACCCACGACACTCCTTTTCCCCCACCACTACTGCTGTCTGCAATGAAGGATGGGATTTTTTTGAGAATGATGGGCAGGAGGAATGAAAAGGAATGGGTTCTATTCGGGACTTTGGGACTGAGTGTCTTGCACCTGGTCATAAATTCACATGGCCCCTCATAAAAGGGGAGCAGGTTCTTTTACTTTTGATCTGAAAACTTGCTTGAATTTATGTGCACTGGAAACCTACTGCAGACAGGTAGGTTTTGTTTCTTTCTTTTGCATTTGTGTGTGAAAACTGGAATATTTTAACCTATGTTCTTACAGGAACTGATGTGGCTTGGATCTATCTGATTCCAGGAACTCTCTCCGGACAGATATGATGGTGGATTCACTTTTACATGCACAGTGGAGAGGGATTCAAAGCCTTCTCCCTTGCATGGCTGGGTGCTTGGCTGCAGATGGGTGGCCTTCTAACAAACCTAATTACTTCTGGTTTTGCATGAAATTGATTTCCATGCAAGGATGCTGAGTTGCTGTGTGAGTTTCTAATGGCTTTTCTCTCTTCTCTCTCTCTTTTCCTTTTCTCCCTTCTGCTTGCCATGAAAATACCTCGACAGATGTCAATCACATTCCAGGTAAGTGTTCTCTTCAGTGAGCTGAAGGGCTGCACTTTGAGGAGTGGTGGTGGGCACTTACAAAGGGCAGAAGCCTCAGCTGTCCTCCTGGGAGTGTTCAGCACAGATCTCCAAACAGGGCATCACAGGATCTAGATTGTAAGATCTGTGATGAAAGAAGGACTTTTATAGCAGAAAAAGTCTCAAACATTCCCCCTTGGAGATTATGCTGTGTTGGTCAGTTAAAGGGATGTTTTCTGAATGAAGATGGCATTAAAATAGTTGGCTGTATTGCTAATAAGATGACATCAAAGACTTTATTATACAGTTTTTCTTATATGGATATGTGCAGGCATACAAATCTAGCTCGGTTGTTTTCCTGTTCCCAGTGTATTTCATTCCATTTGCTAGTCCTGCTGAAAACCTCCTGATGATCATTTATGTTAACAAAGGGTTTTATTGTTATTATTTTATATTGGGTTTAAAAAAAAAAAATAAAAGGATGTTTCTGGCACAATGTAAATGTATGATCTTACTTAAGTCTTAAGTCCTTTGTTCCTTATAGCGTGCGAGTGATTCATTTAGAAGAATTGCATCACTTATTTGGGGAGTTCTTCCCACAGGAAGCATTTTACCACAGAGAACTCCAAGCCTCTGTCTCTGTATTGCTTTCTCATTGTTGCAAGGATCCGGTTTCCCCAGCTCTAGCTGCAGGAGTTAATTGAACTAGAGAAACTTATTCTGCTGGCCACTGAAGCTTAGGAAACTCATTTTTACCTCGTGCTCAGGCAGTGTCATCTGATTATGTGAAATGGAAATGAGGGCCAAGCGGCGGCGTTGCCAGGGCTGGGGCGGGATCGTGGCAGAATTGAAGCTTCGCTTTGTGCATGACATTTGCTAAACCCAACTTGGGTCTGGAATGACATGTTTCAGTTTGCTTCTTTTCTGATGGTGGACAGTTAGGTTTTGTGAAATTTTTCAGGAAGGTGCAGTGAGGGGCCAACAGCTTGAGTAATTTCAGTCTATTTTTTAGCCCTTTGAACTACTGCCATTGGTCACCTTCTTGTTCTACTAAGATTTCTTGCAGTCTGTGTGCATCTCGTGTGACAGTAATAAGAATGAAAGTGGACAAAGAAGAACAAAAAGGCTCTGTACGCCGTAACGTGCAGGGCTGAACTTGTACCTTCCCTGCTCCAGTCCAAGGTGTCCAGGGACTCTTGACATCTCAGGATCTGAGGATTCAGCAGAACAAGTACCAGAGGCTCAGTGTCACAGGTTTTCCCCACCACAACCTGAAGCTGTTGGTGTCCATGGCAGTGGAGGGTGCTTGAACAGAGGAGATATAGCCTTGCTATGCTCTACCAATATGCAGATATCTTATTACTGTGATATGCTATGAGCAAGTGTTGTCTTGCACAATAGCAGTGCCATCTCCAAGGTGTGCAGAGTAGAATTGCATCACTGATAGGAGTCCAGGAAGAGAGAGGCAGCACAACAAAGCCAGGACCATGCTGTGGGCTCTATGGAGCAGTTCATCTTTCTGTTCTGCAGATGGGCTCTTCTGCCTCACTGCCCCTTATTCTTGTCATTTGCATTTTTGGATGTGCATTTTTTTTATTCTCCTAATCAATTATACACATGTTCTCATTCTCGCTGCGTGTGTTCTTTCTCACATGGCTTTCTAGTCGCACTTGGATGCCCTTTTCCATGTGCTGTCACAGTCATCTGTGTATATTCTCATTCTGACAGTTTTTCACCTCTCATTGTAAGGCTCTGTAACTGCTTGCTCTTATATGTCAAATCCACCGACTCAGCTGCCCCTAGGAAGGACACAGGCACTGCTGCATTCCTGGGCTGCCCCATGGGTTTGGGTGTGGACCTTGCCTCTACTCAGCTGTGTGGAGCCTTGAGCTCTGCCCTGACATCCAGCTACCCAGGTTGTGAGGATGGAGCCTCAGGCTCCTGCAGAATGGTTGCTTTAACCATTCGCTGTTTGCGAGAAAAAATTAAGGATATTATGATCTACCAGTAGCTGTTTATCCACAGACAGCAGAAGGGCTGTTAAGAGACCGTTGATTAACTAAATGACTTTTCTTGTCAAATAGACTGGTCAGACCTAATCCCTCAGAAGAAGATGGCTGTGAATTGGCTGGGGCTGGCTGCAGTGGGAACCACAGCACAGGGCTCTACTGGATGCAGTTCCTGCCAGGCACAGTGGAGTTGGTCTTTTTCAAAGTAAACAGAAATATGCAGTAGGAATGAACTGAATGGACACAACCCTGTAGAAATGATCTCGTTAGTTAGGGCCCTGAGGAGAAATCAGTCCTTGTTTGTCTGAGCAAGTCTTCCATAAGGATATGGAGGCCCTTGACTAGCAGTTTTTTGGTCTGGTTTTTAACCTTTCGGGCCCTATTTAAGCAGTACCTATATGTTGAGTTTTTCTTCCTTAAAGGTGAATTCTGCTTCTTGGGCATGCATACGTGTGAATTGTGTGATAGACTATTTGAAGTTTCCCATTTGCAGAAGGTACTAGGTAACTAACAGCAGAAGCCACCTCTGCCATGCCTTCAATGCCATTCCTGCAGGAGGTCAAAACCTCTTTGTAACAGCACATGTTTTTCATAGATGCTACCACTGTTCTTGTTTTCCATGTCCTTTGCAGATGCACTGTCCACAAATGGGATTCTCTTGTACTGAAATGTTAACGCTTTTCAGCTCTATCCATAGTCATTTGCAAGAAAATAGCAGTAGTGATGACTGTGTTCAGAATGGGAATATCAGATCCAGAAGCCTCTTTTTTTTTTCTGGAAGTAGATGCTCTGAATGAATTTAAGAAACAAAGCTAGTGCTGATCTTTCTGTGACATACCTTTATGTTTCTGGTAGTTACTGCCCTAAGGACTTTCTGACCTGACAACATTGCATCTGAATCACGATGAATTGCAGTCATCCTTGGGACCTGTTTTCTTTGGATACTTTCAGTTTTTGTTTTCCTTAATCTGCTTATATGTTTTTCCTCTACAGTGGCCTGTTGTTTTATTAGGCAACTGTGGAAGGTAGTTTCTTCTACTTGTTTTTACAGATGTTAGTTGAGAGTTTAATTTGGTGACTCCTACTCCTTGTTTACTGACAAATAGGGGGAAAAAAATGCAACGTTCGCCTGCTCTGTGTTATTTGGGAATTTATAGTTTGTCAGGTATTCCATTTCTAAGCTGAGGAATCCCTTTCCGTGCTGTATAATGCTTTCTACTTGTACAGCTGTTTGGTCAGGTGCTCTGATTTGCACCGACAGACATCTTATCTGCAGTCCAGAAAACATATTCACCCTCAGCTCTTGCTTCCTGCATTCATTCTTTTGTGCATACAGTCATCTTTGCAAACACTTGCATGTGTATTTTCATGCTTTCAAACACCAATATCTTCCTAAGCCTTCCCATGTGATTTGATCTCTATTTCTGCCCATGGATCATGGGATAAACTACTTTCTCTTTGGCTCCCATTTCATGCCATTTCTCTTTTGATCACTCAAACTTGGTGTCACTCATGCTGATTTACTGCCCCTGATAATGACAAAACCTATTCCGGAATTACATAGCAAGGGAAGCGAAGGGGATGGAAAAGAAGAGCTAGAACAGCTGCTATGTGTAATTGGATTGGAAGTGGGCCTCTAGCTACAATAACAGAACTGTGCTCCCAGCTGTCTCCTCGCAGGCCCCTTGGCTGTTGAGCGCCTCATGGATGAAGCAAACAAAAACGACCGCTCCCCAGCCTATGCTGCTGCTTGCTCAGTTATATGAAGTGGGTGTTGTGCATGCCAGCAGCCAGCAAATCAGGTCATCCTCTTGGCAGAGCTGACCTGTCTAGCAGGTTGAAGATTTGAACTAGATCTCAGATGATTTTTCTTCTTTAGCCATCTCTTCACATCTCTCCATACAGGGTTCCTTATCCTGAGTCCCATCTTTTGGCCTTGCTGGGAACGCACAGATTTTGGGATGTGGGTTCTCTTAGGTGTGCTACCTTGCAGTTTGAGATTTAGAAAACCTCAAGGTGCCCGTTTTATCCTAAATACCCCAGGGAAGAAACTCTCCTTCCTAACTAAAAGTGGAAGTGGCCGATTGAGATGATGATGTAGCAGGTTCAGAGAGGAAAGAAGCTTATTTCTTGAACAAGTTCTTGTTCTAGGAAATGAGGAAAGGAGGTGTAGAGAACAGAGCCCATCACTCAGCAAATGCTTTCCTTTATTGAAGGTGTCGTTTTATTTTTTTTTTGAAGAAGCCATGGTCCTTCACTGACTCCATAAGGGACTTGCATGTGTATCCTGGACCCAAGGCTTGATACCCTGCCTCAGACATACTGCATCTGGCCTGTTCCTGTTTGATTTTTTTGATTTTTTGTTTGCATTCTGTTCCTGTTTGAATGGGTCATGGAGTCCGGTACCCAGGAAAGCATCGTATGTGGACAATCCTGTCCCTGGGGAGAACTGGCCGGCTGCTGCTGCTTGACAGCCTTTTTTTTCCTCCATTACAAGCTTTTGGGCTGTTAGTCTGGCAGCATCATTACAAGGGAAATCTCAAGGCTGTCCACCCTAGCAGAACAATTCAGCAGCACATGCACACCCACACACACATGCTCAGCCCCCAGAGCATAGGTCCAGTATCATGGGACTGGCTGTAATTAACTAGATGAGGGAGTCCATCTTCCTTTGTTGCTGCAGTCAGCTGTCACTGTCAGCTGTGCTTTGTTCTCTCTCTACCTTCTTCAGTTTTTGTGGCTTTATTTTTCCATTTTAAATGTTAAGTACCCAAATTCAGTGCGGAGGGGAAGTGAGAGGTGAGGTTCAAACTGACTTCGAGGTTTCCTTCATGCCCTCTTCTACTCTGCAGATTGCCCCTAGTAAATTCTTAAAGATAAGTCTGCTGCTTAATTACATTGCTCTTTCATATAATTGTACTTTGAAGTTACTTTTAAAAGTGTCCTTCTGGCTTCATAAGAATCCAGCATTGGACCTTGATACTTTATACAATTAGAGCCACTTAGTTCTACTATTTTGATATGGAAAGCAGATGGCTCACAATGCTTTTTTTAAAAACAGTTCTTTGAAGTATTGCTTTGAGATCAAGGGAGATTAATATTAACCTTTACGAAAATAATATTGATTTGGAAGTAGGTTAAAGAAATATTAAAAAAAGCGTAACAAGAACTTCCAAGCCTAAATAGGAAAATTCACTTGTGGCAGGCATAGATCATGGCCAGCGTGCAGAGTTGTATGATAAGCAGATGCTAATCATTATCTAAGAAACCTGATGAGAGCTTCCCTCCAAAGCCGTGTGCTTGTCCTTATTGTAGTTCACATTTGAAGTTCAGGAACAGCAAGTTACCAGCTCCCTGATTTTGACTTCTGTTCTTTGGTTTTTCTGAACCTTGCAGAGCACTTACTGCCCACTGTTATTCTTGGGAAGTAGTTGTGCTCAGCCCATAGATTATTATGGGAATAATGACAAGTGTTCAGAAAAAAACATTCAGCTCAGTCTTTTCCTAATTGTGTTCTGCTGGATTACAACCCTAAAGCTTCAGCTGAGGTTTCCTGTTGAAAAAATGTAAGATTAAAAGGGAAAGCTGAAACAGTGCATGTTTCACCTGAATTTAGGTGTGATTTCAGATAGGATTCTCCTGGAATGGGGCGCCTGTTGACACAAGTAGCGATTCTACATGTGAATAACACATTCTGGGGACCTGATGAGTTCATTTAGCGTTCTCAGTTGGATGCCCAAATAGCATGGTGATAGATGTCCCCGCTGTTCTGGCAAAATCTGGTCTAGTTTTCAGGTCTGCACCCTCCTCAGACCTCTTGCATTAATTTATTGGATGCCCTCATAGTACAACAGCAAGTGCTACCCCCTGCCACCTTAAGATGACTGACTTTTCTGATATGAAAATCTAGCATCTTGTCATATCTGGAAACTGATCTAAAGGTGAAACAATGATGTCAGTTCATGTTTTCTGTGTTGATTTTACTGTGACTAATTTGAGGCTTTTGTTACACAATCTGCAAATGTCACAGATTTTAGCTCTCCAAAGTGGAAGGTTTTGGTTATTTATGACATTTTACTGGGGAAAAAATCACTCATTTTCATTCCTACTCTAAAATACAAGGAGGGAAAGTTTTCAGAGGAATGATGATGAAGGAGAAAATTGCATTTTGGGGGCACCTTATTTTTCCTTAGTCTCTTTGCTTCTGTTGCCCAGTGTATACTAGGAGATGGAATGGAACGTGTGGTGCTGCAACTGCAGTAATTCCTGTTTGACAAGAGGCAAGGTCAGAAGGCTTCCCTGAGAGACCTCCTCTGGCAGACATTTGCACCAAGTCCTAGCTGGGGTCCGGATGGACAAATGCATTTGGGAAGCACTCTTGACTCTGGGCTGCAGGTGAAGGGGTTTGGACTGTGGCTGATGGCTCTGGCAGAAGGGGCATGCAGCACTGAACTTCTGAGGATGGGAATGGGAGTGCTATTGACATTCCTGACATTTGGGGATTTTTATAGCTCCTCTTGGCTTCTTGAGAGAGAAAGAGGTTACACTTTGGGTGTGATTCGGAGTGTTTAGTGCAGGTCTCTGCCATCTACCCTCTGGAGGTTTCTCTTTGTCAGTGTCCTTGTCCCCAACTGGATACCATTGCTACTGGGCCTCTGTGCTTTGTTGGTCCTAACAATTATTTTTTTGTCTTCTCCTGGCCTTTTACAGTGGCTTTTGCAGTGACTTTCAAGTGCTTAGTTGGTTAGAGCTAAGATTTGCCTTTCAAGAATGATGGGCTCAGTGGCCATAAATACAGGCACAAATACAATCTACCCTCTCAGCACAGAAATACTAATCACTGAAATTATATCTTGTAGTGTAGAGCAGAAGTACATCTTGCAATATCAAATCTGCTATGTTTATTTATAGCTAAAACTAAACTAAAAAAAATCTAAAGCTATGTTGTTTCTGATTATTTTTCTAAATCCACAGTAATCTTCAAGAACGTTAAGATATTTGCATTCCTTAGACTGTACAATTATAAATCCCCTTATCTGGCTTGGAGTTCTCTGTGGGAGAACACATTCTTGGGATGATCTCGATTTTAGATTTCTCCAATAAATGCAGAAGAAAATACAAAGGAGAGATAAATAAACATATTCAAACTCAGCATGCTGCTTGTTGAAAAATTTCATTCTAATAAATTCATTTGACCTCTCAGTCTCCATGAAATTTAAAAAGTCACAGCTTTGATCAGTAAACTCACTTGAGAAGGGGATGGCTGTGCATTCATATCTATGCATGCACCAAAATCTCTGCATGAGTGCTGCATGAGATAGGAGCTGTAGAAGAGGAATCAAGCTGAGGAGAAGGTTGGGGAACCATACGTGGGAGGTGTCACTCATGGCTCAAGTTGGTAGGACTTGATTTTTGTTTATGTTAGTTCTGTGAGTAATGTGCTACAAAGCTAACTGATCATCACCCTGACAGCTGTGCTTCTTTCTTGCCTTACTTTTAATTGTTAAACCAGAGTAGCTTTAGCGATAGAGCTCAGAAGCTGCATCCCCAGTTCTTAACAGAAAGTAAGTGGTTTAATACTAAAACAGGGTTAGGTGTACTTCTATTAGTCCTTACCAGAACTGATGTACTGGAGTGTGTGAGGAGTGTTGATCTGCTCCAAAAAATTCATGCTAAAGCCATCATAAAAGAGACTGTGGGGAGACCTTATTGCTCTTTTCCAGTATCTGAAAGGTGCTTACAGCAAGAGTGGGGGTTGGTCTCTTCTCACTGGTGACAGGATGAGGGGAAATGGCCTAAAGTTGTGCCAGGGTAAGTTTAGGTTGGATATCAATAAATGCTTCTTTACAGGAATGGTTGTAAAGCACTGTAGTAGGCTCTCCAGGGAGGTGGCTGAGTCACCAACCCTGGATGTGTTTAAAAAACCTCTAGATGTGGTGCTCAGGGGCATGATTTAGTGGAGGGTTGTTAAGAGTTAGGGTAGTATGGTTAGGTCGTGGTTGGACTCGATGATCTTTAAGATCTTTTCCAACCTGAGTGAGTCTGTGGTTCTTTATATGTAAATGCATTCAGACTAGATGTTTCCTCTGAGGCAGATGTGGTTGAACTATGGCTTCCCTTTCACTGACCACTGCAGCTTTGAATTTCAGATCTCCAGCAGAGGGAAGTTATTTCTCCATCTCTCCAGAGAAAATAATGCTCCCTCTTGGAGCCCCACTGGATCCCTGGGGATATCCCAGTCCATGTAGCCATATGGGTGTGCAGTGCCTCTGGAGTCACTCCCCAGGGAATGTGATGAGCCTTAGATACCATTCTGCAAATGACAGCCCTCTTTCTCTACGTGTGATGGAAGCTTTCCTGCTCGATATGGAAAACAGCACCTGAAATTGCATGTGTCCTGTGTGCTACACGCATACTTGATCTAGCTCAAGTATGTGAGCTCCAATCTGAGAGGCATTGGACGGCAAAGAGTGTGTATGTTTATTGCTGCCTCTTCTCTGTTTTGTTCCTTTTTTCTTACTTCCTCTCTTTTCTCTCTCTTTTTCAAAGGCCTCTCACACCTGATGATGGGTGAACAAGGTATGTCCTTTCGCTTTCTCTTAGTTTCAGTCACTCCTCATGAAAAGAGCTTTGTGCCTCTTCTCTGAGTTCAGCTTTGCATGACAAAAGGAGCCGGGCTTGCTGGGTGCCAGTCAAATCATTTGCATTTTTGCCTGAGAACTGTTGTGTCTTGTCAGCCTGGGACCCAGGAGTGAGTCTGGAGAGCATGAAATGATTCCACTGACAATAAGGAAGGGTGTTTTTGCCCTTCACACAGACTACCTGAGTTTCCATTTATTTCTTGTGCCAGCTGTAATGGCTCCCATTCCTTCTTGGTAAATGTAAACCTCAACGTTGGTCTTTAAGAGTGCAATTATTACAAAAAATATGTTAATAGCTCTTGTGGCACGATCCTACTTCATTATGAATCCTGAGGAAAATTGTGTATAATGGCCTGTACCTCCTGTATCTGCAATTTAAAATACACGCGGAACAAAATGGTTTAGAAAAAGAACAGGGCTAACCCCAGGCTGGCCTACAAGTGGCATCTATACCTGTATCAGAGTTCATGTTTTAATAACTCAGACTGGATTGTGTTATGAATCTATTTGTTGTGACATGATGGCATCATTAGTCTCTTTTGCAATAGTGAGTTGTGGAGCAAGAAGCTGATGAGCAGAAGTGTGAGGCAAAATGGTGGTGGTTCTGATTTTCCCAGCAGTGTCAGCATCTTGCTCACACAGGTACACAGGGGGAGGAGTTAGCAGCACTGGTGATGTGTTCTGATCTTGTGAATGCATCTGTCAGATTGTTGAAGTCTTAATCGATTCTCTTGTGAGGAGAGAGACATGAGAACAGGACAGGAAGACTTGTTCCCAGAATGCACAATGTGCTAGAACAACCAGGCTAGCAACCATGAGGCTTTTCTAGTCTAGATGTGTGGAATTCCATTTTTGCCACATCTAAAGAACACAGTGCATGTAAAGGATCAAAAGTAATTGGTTACTTGAATTAAAGGGACATAATATCTCAATGAAATGTAAGAGATAGTGAGGACATAAGCAGTTTTTATTCTGTAGTTCAAGGCAGATGTCTCCTATGAGGTCATTAAAGCTTAAGAAACAGAAATGAAGCTGGTACTCAATGTTCAGTGAGTTAGCATTCCCCTGTGGTAGGAAGTTAGCCTCTTTGGGACCAGGTGTCAAGACCATGGTACTTGCCACATGAAACATCTGGCTAAATTCTTGTTGCTGCACTGAGCTACTTCTCTAAGACCTCTTGTTGTTCAGCTATACTCATGGCTGAGTGATAGTGCTTACTGAAGAAACAACCCTTATTTATCCATGATGTGTCAGGGAACAGTGGGTTCTCTTTTCTTGCCAACCAACTCACAGATATTCTCTTTTAATAAATATTTACTCCCTATAAAAATGATGGGTATAAAATATGTAAATGTATATATGTGTAAATATGCAATGTCAACATTATGTACAAACACATTAGCTTTGGTAGGTGAAATGTGTTTAGTGAATATATTATCACAAGATTTATTTTTGTCTGTCCTACTCTGTTGTTTTCCTTGCTGTTTTGAATTTGACGTGGAATGAGGCGTATCGCTGCTGTGCTATTGCATGAGAGGTTTGCATTTCTCAGAAGAAAATCAAATTAAAGCCAAAGAGCTTAACCAGGCAGTTGCTGGCTTTGCTGTCATTTTAAGCCTTGCTTTGTGCTTTAGTTGTGGTGTGTTTCTTGGTTTTTCCTTAAGATTGTGATTTGTTGGATTTGGTTGCTGAATGAATACACTCATTTTCTTGTTTTTGTAAGTACGGCCAGTGATATAATTTTCTGTTTTTTATGCTTCTTTCTTCTCTTTTGCCTACTCCATGATGGACACCTCTCTTGTTCCTCCTCTTAACTGGATACGCACCTTCCTGTCTGTAGGTAGAAGTAAAGGTAGACACTGCATTCTTTCTAAGACTTCATTGCTTGTAAAATGTTTATCAGTGGACAAGTTATGTTTTTATGAATGTGGATCATCTCGGGATGTAATACTTTAAAAAACATTTTCCTTTGTATCATGGAAGAAATTATTATTAACATGAATGCTTTGAGGCCTTTTTCAGAGCTATTTTTTCCTGCCTGCTCGTGCTTCTGTGCAGACTGTGCACTGCCAGGCCCTTTCCAGCTGATGATGCTGGGGCAAAGTGAGAGAATCACTTCTGTCAGATGGAGCCAGGGCCTGTAAGCTGGTACTGGTGACTCTGCTAGGGATTGTGACACTGGTGTAAGGGGAAGCAGGACCTACTTTTGTCTGGTACTCTTCAGCCATGGAGGTCTTTGGGGCTACCACTTCTCCTTTCTGCTTAATTTCCCTCTCCCTGATAGCAAAAAGTTTTTTTTTTTTTTTTTTTAGGGAGGAATGAAGGTGCAGAGAGCTGCAGAAATGACAGGAACAATCTGCATTGCTAAACAGAGAGGGACTGTTCTCTCTGCAGCTCGGTTCAGCACAGTGCACAAAGTGGAAAGGCTGCTGTGGGGCTCCAGCTTCTATTTCAGCATTTCACACCTATCTCAAGCATGCAGAGGGCAGTCATCCATCCTTAAACAAAGCTGTCAAAAATGCAAAATGCTGCAAACCTCCTGTCGGTCTCCAGTTGGAGTGGAGGGAGGGAAGGGAGAAGATTAATTGATAAATTACAAGCACTGCTAGGATAAAATCCATTTCTTCATCCTACTTTCCAATGAGATCGAGAGATTAAAAGGTTTCATTATTCTGAGGCTTACTCATCTTCAACTAATACACTGCTGAAGAGTCTGATCTATCTATCAGCAAGATCTGAAGACACTGGAGAATGTTGGTTTTGTCCATGCCAGTAAGATACTGGAGGATGAAGTGGCTAATTGTACAATGTACTATTTTGGAGGATGTGACAGTTCAGAGGATTACTTCATATTAATTCCCTTTGAGGCACTAAGATTCTCTTCTTGGTGGTTGCCACTCCCTCCATAGCTAAATTCTGTGGAGCACCGTGGCTTATTAAATACTTCATGTTATTCCTCTTTATGAGGATTTGCCCTCTTCTAACAAGTTTGTGTTGCTGGATTCTCTGTGATGGAGTACCTCACATAATTAGTATTGTTTTGAGGTTGAAAAAATATTCAACTAATTATTTCACATCTTTTCTACCAAACACTGAATAGGGTAAAAAAGATACGAAATACATTAAGGGAATATTTTTCCACAGTTTAATATGTAAACTGTACTCAGCCATCTTCTTAGCAAAAGGTGAATGTCAAAACTTAATAATCACGAATACACACTGTAAAAAAAAAAAAAAAAAAAAAGTGAGAATCTAAAGCTGTAAGCACAGGATACAAAATGTTACTTTGACTCAACTGACTCAACACAGTTGCCAATAACTGAATTAGCTGATGTGTGGCTTAGTGTGATTTAAGGGGCAGTGTAGGTTAGGACAAGTTGTGTGCAATGTGATGTCAGCCTATGTTGCTCCCTTCTGTTCTCAGATGGCATTTATGCTGCAGAACAGTGTGTAGGACTAAGTGAAAAGCCTTTTCTGAAGGAAAACTCCCACATGAGATTGTACGAATTAGGTTTATAATGTATAGTTTGCAATTAATTCATATGTGGTGAAACTATTTATTGTGTCATTAAATGAAAATATTGTTTCTGTTCCCAGCTATGTGTAATTTTTAGCCATACTTATAGCAAGTGACTTCATCAGAGAACCATCACTCTGTGTGACAAATGATATTACCTTCAGAGGACTCAAGCTGTGTAATTTTGAACTCACATGTGGCCTTCAGCTCGCAGAGAAAGTGGTAGCAGATGTCACAGTGATTGTAGCTGGAAGGTTCATATTTTTTGGCATTCTTGTAGTTGTTAGCAAAAGCTGGCAGCCGCTGTGTCTCATGCTGTGTGCGTGGCCAAAAGGTATGATGTATTTCATTTCATAATACCTCTTCACAAGGTATAGCAGCCTATGACTTTGCATTCATCATTTGCAATGAATCTTTTGTTAACTGCTTCCACTGTAGTGAATAGGCTTCTTCTCTGGAACTTTTTAAAAACAATAGATGCAGATTTTTATTTCTTTTAATAAGTTCTTGGAAAGCTGAAGAAGATGAAGCTGTTGGTGTTTTAGGGTAAGCAATGGCTGGGATCACTAAATAAAGAAGAGCATCTATGCACTGCTTATATTGAGTTTACATTAAAATACATGTTCGCAGTTTCTGTTTTTTATTAAGTGTATGAAACTGATCACAGAGATGAAGTAAATGAGGATCAGTAAGTATTTCTGTTTAGTTTGGTGTGAATTGCTGAATGCAGCTATCCTCCTGGAGAGGAACTGACAATTAAGGGACAATTATTTTGAGTTTATTTCCATGATAGTCCCTAACAAGAAAATTATACCAAAGGAGATTGCAAATATTCAGCTGTAATTTGCTGTTGAAGTAGAGGTAATGTATAATCACATTCTTCCATATTATTTGCTCTCTTGACAGTCTTTTTAAGTTATAATTTGTGCTTTTGCTCCCCTGTATCTTTTTCATATATATGTAGTGGGTTTTGTTTTATCACCACTCTTGTCTTGGAAAGTGCTCATTGTCCCTTGTGAAATAAAGAATGACAGTGAGGTGCTCTGGTTTCTGGGTGTGCTCAGGACACCTGCTCAGCCTGCAGGTTCTACCCTAAAGCTCTGGGTCCTTCCTGCTATCACTAACTGTGCTCAGGATAACCAACTGTGCAGCCACATGCTGATTTTTCAACACAGCAGATTCTTCTCCATTTTTTTTTTTTTTTTAAATTTTTTCTCTTCATTATCTCAGAGATAAGTGATAGAGTACTTGCATGTTTCCTGGATGGGATATTTTGGTTGCAGCTTGTATGGACCAGAGGTTGCTATCAAGTTCCTTATCTAGTATTCAACGTTTAGAGATCAGATTATCTCTCTTAGCCCTAAGTGCTGTTAACCCAAGTAAGTTTTTCAAGTCCTGTAATGCTCCGCATTGCTCTCAGCAAGCAGTGTGAAGTTGTAATCTCTTTGAATTGTTCAATAATATTGATCAGGAAGTAATGACACAGAAAAAATGAAATCATGTTTGCTGACTTGGATAGAAGGAAAGAACTGGCCTTTACTGGTCTGGAAAATAATTTCAAGCTCCCTGTCAGTAATACCATTAGGATTTTAGAGTGGTGTGAATAAGTCCATCTGAGTGGCCAAGGGTTTATGCAAATTTTCAAGTGAAACATCAGTAACAAATTAAATCATTTGTGCTCTATGAATATCTAATTATACAAGGGGAAAAACAACACTGCATTCATCTTGCCAGCCTTGGCAGTGGTTCTTAAGCTCTGTTTACCCTCTAAAATATCTTAATATGAGGGTTTTAAATTCAAATATCATTTGTTTTTGATTTCTACACTCATAGTCCTTTCTTTAATACTTTGAAAATGTATAATTTTGGGTTTGTTTTCCTCTTGAAAATAGAAATTCCTGCATTCTTGTAAGGATGACAGCTCTCAGTTTTAAGATTTGCTTTAATCACTGTTTGAGAAATAAAGCATTTTATTTTATGGCTAGTAAATACCCAATCCATAAAACCTTTTTGTCAGATCCAAGGCCTCTTAAATGTACACTTCATTCTTCTAGAATCATTTTTCTGTAAGCAAATCTTTGCAGCTTGTTTTATATTTTGTTTGAGGAAAAAAGCCACATATTCTAATTCCTCTAGGTATAATTACTAATGATTGATGGTTGATGAATTTCATACTGGGGGACAGTTCAGCAAGAAATTAATCCTATTTCTGTATATCCCAGAATTTATTAAAATTCAGGACTTTGGTGAATAGAGTCACTAAAATATTATTAGCTGAGAGGAAGGAATAGATCTCTTGTAGACATTCTTCTTTTTACACCTCTCCATAATAGATTAATGAAGGCAAACAAATAAAATGACACTTCAGGATATGTCCACAATAGGACATCTTTGGTAATTTTTTTTGCTGTTGTTTGGATATATGGGTGGCATATTTGTGTTTACAAATAATGTTTATGCATAAAGTATTTAAAAATGTTAAGTATGTTGTAGTTTGGAGGTAATTTATTTTTCCTTTATTGCTGCCTTATTTCAAGCCTGTGTGTTTCCAGTGTGTAAATAAACAGCTGATTCTTGATTGGCTTTCATTTTTATTAAGAAGAATGATTCCCAGGAGAGCTAAAGGCATTGTGGTTGTGTTGTGTGTAAACAGGAGCTAAAATATTGTCCTCTCACGCTGTGGTGCAGTCTTCTGTTTTTGATGGGGCTCAGGTTTCACCCTGCCCTTAGAGAATATTTAATTGATATCATTGAAAGGCTTTTTTCTTTTTCCTCTCTCTCACTCCTTAAAATTGGAGGCGTTCAGTGGTGTGTAGAGATGCAGAGGCAGCAAAATAGGCCATATGCTTTATAAAAGGCAGCCTAATAGTGCTTTTGATGGACATCTGATTTTTAAAGTGCTGTATCTTTCATTAAAATTTACATGTAAAGTAAGGGCAAGCACAGTGACATGAAAGCTAATGCAAGTTGCACATCTTGACATAATAACAATCAGAAGAAACTGGAGATCCCAGATGGCAACTTGGCCTTTGCCATCCTTTTAATAAGCTACTAACTGCTAATTATTGCACTCTTATGGGCAAGTTAATTTACAGTTGACTCTTAAAGAGACATTGTGCCTTTTCCTGGCATTTAAGATTTTCAGTTTAGGTTTGAGAGTGGCTTTTCCCTGAAAATTGGAGTCTTTTCGATGGACAATAACAAAAAGGCAAAAAAGCACAGTGGGAAATGGAACATAATAAGCAATTTTCTTTGATAGTAGCAGAATGTAGCTTTGTGGGTTTTTCCAGGATATGGATTTAGTACTGAAAGGAACACCAGCATGCACGTCACATACAGGATTTAGATTTCATATTTAAAACAAAGTCATCACATCAGAGTTAGTATTATCATAACAATTAAAAAGGAAAATATTTTCCTGAAATGAATGAGGTCTGAGATTCTGAAAAAAAAGTGGACTAGAAATTAAAAAAATAAAATTATACATTTGTTTCTTTTGCCAGAAATGATTTGAAGTCATAATTTAAATTCATAATTCTGAAAGACAAAAACTCTACTGCAGAAGTATTTATTTTAATGTTATTTGTTTGTAATAACACAGCAAAGGAATGTTTTTAAAATAATAAAGTATCTTCTTCTTTCAGTTGAAAGGGGTATTTCATAATGAGACCAGTCAGGGAGTAGTTTTGATCTAAGAACCTATTTAGGAATGAAGGAACAGCTGCAGTTTAAATGGACTCTAATTCTCATAGTTAATGCTATTTTGTGAATGCATAGTTCTCTGTGATCATGTTTGGGAGGAGTGATGGTAGGTAATAGCTTATTTCATTGCCTTTATGGTAATGCAGCAAAGTAGGAAATAGACCCCTGTCACACACATCAGATGGTGCTGTAAAAATAGAAAATCAGGTGAAAGAGTGGAGTTTCCCTTTTTGATGCTCGTTGTGGCCTTTGGTGGACTATGGTGACAACATTATGGTATTGAACAGTTTTGAAAATATGTGCTCTAAGCTGGATCTTGTGCCTCTGGACTAGAAGCAGCTGCATTATAGGCAGTGCTTTAGCAGCTATTAAATGACTAGAGATTAGTGGATAACATACCATACAAATGGCAGTAAAACCACTTCTGTGAAGAATGTCGTGCTTTCTCAAACCATCTTATTTAACTTACACAGTATCTTCTGTCTCAGTTATGAAGTCATGTCAAGGGTGTGTTATTTTCTAACAACAACAAAATATTCTGTTTTTTGATTCTGTTGCACCATTTCTACATGCTGATGGATTTGTGACACCCAGAACCTTGCCTTTGTTTGGCTGTGCACACCTCTGCTGTGCATCTAGAGTTCCTTCTCCTGCTGGCTTTTATTTCCACTTGTGTTTTGGAAGCCTTGGTATTGACAGATTAATAAACAAGGGAAGATACTAAAAATACTACCAAATAGACCAAAGAACTGGTGTGAATCCAGAACACACAGATTGCAGTGTACTCATGTATTTTAGAGGCAGTTTTGTTTGGAAGTTTATGCTATGCACAACTTATCCTGCAAGTTGATTTGCTGATGGTACTGTGTTCCCTGAAAAGCCAATGAAACACATGGAAAACAATAGGTGTTTTGTACCCAGGAATGTACTGTGTACAAGCAAGGACAAAGTCCATGGTTTATGTTTTGTTAGACTTTTTTGTAAGATGTTGGTCTCATCCCATCTGCTTTATATACCAAGGGGTTTTGATATAACGGTATTAGGAGCCATATTCTTCATTGCATTGCACTCTTTTATTGTGGTATAACTGATACTGAAGGAGGGGAATTGCTCTGATGTAAAAGCAGTAGTTCAGGGAAGAATCTGGGTCTGAGGCTGTTCTGACAATAACCTGAGGGGCTATGGATCATTCTCACTAAATGATGACCATATTTCTGCTCTTGTTAAAGTCAAAGACTGCAAAGCCTTTGATAGAAATGGTCCTTTACCAGCATTGCTGTATGGGGAAAGGCTTCGAGCAGAACTGCTACTTGGAGAATTTGTGTACATAGTTGTCACCATTAAAAAAGTCAGCAGCATTTGCCAAGCAGTACCACACCGTGGTGCCTGAGATATCACTTTCTCTCCTACAGTAGAGCAAGAAGAATATGTGTAGGTAAGTGTTTACGATTTGATTCTATCAATTGCATGCATTTTAATAGAGCTTTTCTCTCGAATCATAGTTTGACTGGGGAGCTGCTTGTGGGTCAAGTTGTTTGTAAAGCAAAATAAGGTTCCTTTTAATTGAACAAATTCTTTTAACTGAAGACTCAAAAAACATTTCAGTATTTGTTCTAAAATCATTCGTCTCTGTGATTGTTAGTTGTTAGCGTGGTAACAAAATGTGTAATTTGAATGTTAAAATAATTGTATTTTAAAAGGAGCTGTGGTCTTGTTAGGTAAAGCAGAATTGTATTAAGCTAGTGTTATAAAGCACACACCTTTATTCCCCCTAATTACTGGTGTATTAATAATGACCAGGTTGATGAAGAATGTGCTGATCACCAGCTGGGATCAGACAATTACAGCTGATTATGTAAAGAGTTAGTTGCTATAAGCCTTGAAATATTAAAACTTGGCTAGAATAAATATCACTGAAGAACCTTTGTCTTTTACATGTGTATTCAGCTGCTAGTTCTCTGAGCAATTCCTGGTTCACTCAGCAATGTCAGGAATCAAACTGTGAACAGTTATTTTCCAGCCCTGTGAATGTTGATAAAAGGATCTTTCATAGCTGTTGGCTTGCCCTGTGTGGGGAGAGCACGCTGCTGCATCATGGCATGGGGATTACAGGATCTCACTCAGCTCTGCATTAAAGATGTTGCAAGCTTTCACAAAACCCAGGGCAGCACCTTGCATTGCTGTGCATTTGCATTTCTCAGTTCTGACAAAGGGAACACATGTCTCAAGTGCCAGTGCCTTGCAGGACTGACTGCACCATCCCAATAGCACATCTGCCTGACCACTTACATGTTACTTGTGTTCGTTTGGGGTATAGTCTTTTCTCTAAAAAGGGTCTCAGTAAAGTCTGTAGTCAAGCTGCTTTCAGAATCTGTTTTTTGTCCCTGAGATTACCGATTTTACCCTTTTTTTTTTTTTTGTTCACTTCCTAAATATCCACTGATTTATCTTTCCTCCATTGCTAAATTGCTGAAGAGACTCATCTCTTGAGTTACTAGTTTTCCGGAATATTTCTGTAAAGAACGCTTGCTGGCATTTATCATCTGCTGTTTGATCAGAGCATCATTTTTACTAGAGCGTGGAAGACCATTTGTGCCAGACTGTGAAAAAATTATTTTCCTAAAGTTGGAAAAATTAGAATGTACGAACGGTAGGGCTCTCTTTAAAAATGACTTGCCTAATGTTCCCAATTCCAGACTTACTGTTTCAATTTCTCAGTCAATTTTATATTACTAGATATGATATGAGAGGCATCATTAGGGATTTTGCTTTACTGCATTCTTTTTGCTTTATTTCTTTTACCTATTGACTCCATCTTTAATACAGATGTATTTTAAGAGATCTCTGTGGACACTTCATTTCCTGCTGCACTGTATGTCCATAATGGAGTAAATATATTATGGTGTGGATGTGCTTATTGTATTGTCAGCCGGAAGTATGATTTCTTTCGATTAGTGACACTTGCCTTTTATTTTCCATATACTGTGCTTTTTATTTTCTTTTAATAGTGGATAATGTCTGATTTTGTCTCTTAAGTTACCTCTACTTAGCCCGGTATACTTCCTTTCTTACTTTATTTTTTAGGTGTTTACTATCAGTCTACTCAGTTAAACTTTGTGCTGTTCCATCAGGCAAGTTTGGTAAATGTTGATCAGTGCATGAAATCAGTTCTTTAATGGTTGCAAAATTGCCTTCCTACAGACTGTTTTTATCACAAGGGCTTTCAAGTGTCAAAGTCATTTGGAGAACTAGATAGATAAAATGCATGAGCACTAAGCTTTTTCCAGGATAGAATAAATAAATGTGTTTTCTACTGTGTGCTCTGATTTTGATAGTGATTTGTTAAAAGGGAAAAAAGAAAAGCAATCATATTAAATATTTACAAGAGTGATTTAGTTGTGTAATCGTGTGCTATGCATCCCTGTTTAATAGTGAAATCAGCTACTGCTGAAGTAAATGCCATTAAACTGGTAGCACTGTGAAGGTCACTGCCTATACAATGTCAAAGCAATTTATAGAGAATAATGATTTTTGTCGGCTTTCCAGTGTACCAGCCTCCCTCCTTTTTGTCTCCTTTTCCAAAAATAACTGAAAAGAAATTTATTTCAGGACTCACTTTCTATGACTCTTCTCCCATCTGACTGATTTG
This sequence comes from Oreortyx pictus, assembly GCA_036925125.1. Lineage (NCBI taxonomy): Eukaryota > Metazoa > Chordata > Aves > Galliformes > Odontophoridae > Oreortyx > Oreortyx pictus. The sequence continues at coordinate 39,320,730 of JAUPFR010000006.1, forward strand.
AGAGCTTGAAACCTCTTTACAAGTTTTCCTATTGATGTGTTCAGTGGATAGACACTGATTCCCTTCTTTCCGGCCCTGAGCTCATTACAGCTCTATTTGTTGGGATTTCCTGTTGGACATTTTTCAGCAGTTTTTTTTTTTTTTTTTAAGAGATGCTGAATTATCACTGCCACTCTTTTGAGTGGTTGATTTTCTTTTTTATGCTATTTCCAGACCATTCTGTCTGTTATTCTCTGGAAAAATACTTTGTCATCAGCAGTGCATCTGTCATGTTTTGACATCCCACCAATCTACTGTCCTGAGAAGTTTCTTGGAAATGCTTTTGAGTATGTTCCTAAGTAGTTTTGTGCTTAATGGAGAGGCCTTTGAAGGGAGAGGTGTGTGCTCCACTTTGACTTCCCCTGTGAATGGTCTGGGTCTTTGCGACTCTGCAGTGGTGGAGTGGGGACAAAAGCCCTTCACTGCTGCACAAGGAGGCTGCCGCACTGACGCTTATGAAGCGTCCTGAAAACAAAACACAGTGAATACAAAGCATTATCATTCAGCCTCACATCCATGCGGTAAGAAGGTTAATTATTTGTTTTCCCTTTTTTACAGTTGAATAAGCAGAAGCATAGAGAGAGGGTGAGCTGGAGGAGAACAGGCAATAAATGCCACAGTTCTCTTGTCTGTTACCGTTTCTTTAACCACCTGAGCAGTGTATCTTTTAAACCACTGGATAACTTGCTTGTTCTACCAGAGACTTTCCCAATTAGATTCCACTTGCTAAAGCAATTATCTAAGGAGATTAAAACCGTATTTATATATTGATAAACATGTACATAACCATATAAATAGCAATCATATTTTACAGAAGGAACAACTTGTATTCCCCTTGACAAGAATCTAAAGAATAATTAAAGGCAAAGGCATAATGCAGAGGAGCCCAGAATTTTTAGGACAAGTGTTAAAAAAGAGGGTACTTAAAAGTCAAGGAGCTGTGAGGATGAAGAAGGGAGGTAAGATAGCTGTGCGGTGGGAAGAGGTCTGGGATGAGTGTCCCAGGCAAAGCAGTGGGAGAGGAACTTGCTGTGAACACTGGTGTTCTGGACTGAAAGAGATGGAAAGATTTTTTGCTGGGTTTTAAGTAGGTATGTATTAATATCTGTAGCTTATTTAATTTTTTAAATTATTTTTAGCATCTCATCCCATAACATACACAGGAGAAAATGAAATCCTCGATTTACAGGCTTGAGTTTTCTTGGTCTTCTCCAGTTCCATTAGTGGACCTTTTATCTGATGTAAAAGAGGCTAGTTCAGCAGGGTGTCTCAAATAAATGTGTATGTGCATAGTTAATTCAGGCCCTGTGATTTTCTTCAGTCTGTTTTATCTGCTTCTTTGTCTCTTTATATGCAAGTCTATGATTAGCACTGAGTTCTTCCCAGAATACTGGCAATTATCTCACAGGTGGAAGGATTAAGGAAGAGCAGTGAGAATTACACTGGGATTAAATATGAGCGCCTTTGGAGTGTGTTGGTGGATGTGACGTTTTCTTTTACTGTGAGCAAAAAGGGGAGAGAAGACAGCTCAGCCTTCCGGCCCCTCTAGGGAGGAAAGTAATACTTTTGAATATGGAAAAGTAGCATCTCGGCTTGGGAGAAGAGATCATGCTGAGAAAGGAGAGGTAATGTTAAGGCACAAGATTTAGAGTCCTCAGTTCGATTCTTGGTTGCCTTGGTTTTGTTTCAGGCTCTTCTGGTTGTCCACAGTGTAGCTTAGGTTGTCCACATGCGAAAGGGAGGCAATGATGCTTTCCTGTCTCATATTGCACAAAACAAAATTACTATGTAACTGCAAACTTCTTGAATAGTAAGTACAAAATAAGAGAATGGAATATTCTTCTCTGGCCTCATGGTGCAGTCATAAATTCAGAAGTGTTGCCAAATGTTGCTGGTGAAGGGTTCTTCATCTCTTCCTCTGTGGAATGAGTGGGACCAATGTTGTGTTGGTATAAATAGGGTTTCTACTTTTTTTTTTTTTTTTTTTTTTTTTTTTTTTTTTTTAAGAAGAGGGGCTCAGACCCCTTTATATAAGAACTGCCTCATGGGATGGGCAAGTCATGTGTCCCAGGTTCCAGAGAGATGGTTTGCAGGCTGGGACATGCTGCATCTTGTCTGTAGACTGGCCTTTTCTTGTATAGGTCCTGGCAGATGTCAGCACTGAAGAGACCCAAGGATCACTGAGTCCAACTCCTGGTTCCACACAAGACCACCCAAATTTCAGACCGTATTTCTGAGAGCTTTATCCAAATGCTTCTTGAAATCCAACAGCTCAAGGCTGTGCCTTCTTGTCCCGTGAAGACCGTTCCATGCCCACTACCCTCTAGTGAAGAATCTTTTCCTAGTCCTTAACCCAATCCCCTCTACTGATGCAGATCTGTGCTGTTTCCTTGTGTCCTGTTGCTGTTATCAGGAAGCAGAGATCAGCACTGCCCCTCCTCTCCCTGTCAGGAGCTGTGGGACACCATGAGGCCTTTCTATTTCTCTTGGCTAAACAAACCAAGGGACCTAAGCTGTTTATCAGACATCTTGCCCTCTAGACCCTTCACCTTTGGATGCTTCCAACTGTTTTTTGTCCCTCTTATATTGCGGTGCTTGTGTTCAGTCACTTCTAAACAAACAGGGCCCAGAGAAAAAGGCAGGTCAGTTGTGGCTGCTGTGATGTTAGGAGCCCACTCTGATAGCCATTGTGAGGATGATTGATGCGTGTGGCCAAAACCTAATGTGCCGGGAGTAGGGAGTCTGTGGCCTGAGAGATGCCCTCATGTAAAAGAAGAAGGACAATTGGGGGGGACTGAGGATTCAGTACCTTGTGGTACCCAAACCTGCATGCTGTTCAAGGTGAGGCCATAACAGTGCAGAGCTAAGTAGGACAATCGTTTCCCTCACTCGGCTGGTGGAGGTGGGCCTGCTGCCCTTCAGGGTGTTGTTGGCTCTTTTGGCTGCCAGGGCACGCTTCTGGCTCAGATTCAACTGTCTGTCAGCCAGAACCCCCAGATCATTTTCTGTGGGATAATGCCCTGAGCAGAGTCCAAGGGCTTGTATTCTTGTTGGTGCAAAACTGCAAAGCTGAATGCACTTTCAGCTGAACGTGCTAGGTACAGCAAGTAACATCAGAGTCATATTTAGAGATGGTCCTCAGGAATTATATTGTTCTTAGATGATGTAAAATTTCCTTGTGTTGTATTATTTTTAGTCTTCCATAAGTCAGTAATTTTAATAAAAATATCCCTACTGCAGATGAGAGAGTCTTGCCAAGGAATAGGGAGATTAACTTTCATTGCACATGGAGGTTTCACTTTGTTAACAGACTGCTTTAGAGGATGGGAGGAAACACTGGAAGGACAAGACTGATTCAAGAGTCTCTTGTTACAAGATTATCTGTCCTTTTACTGAGAAGTGTATTTATTACATGACGAGGCTCTAGTTACAGGTCAGTGATTGTCTGGGTTCAGGCGTTTACCTGCTGGCTTCTGGGATGGCACAAAAACAGCAGTAAGTAGATCCAGTTATTCAATCTACACAGGAAGTGGTTAGGTTATAGGTATTCAGGCTTTCCAGGTGCAACATCGGAGCCAAAGCAGGCAGTGGGTTGTCCTGTCAGATGACAGAGGTCTCTGCTAGTGTTTTTACTGCTGCCAATGGCAATTTTTAGAGATATTAATTTGAATTTTCAAATAGCAATAAAGCAAAACAAACTTGTTGGCCCAGTAGAGATAGTGGTGAGGAACTCAGAGTCTCCTTTTAATCCATTCAGGGTACCCCTTTTTGTCAGTTGTCGACACAGCAAGCTGCTCATTTCTCTTCCTCATCATGGTGCTCTGGGGCTCATACTCCCCTCTTACTACCCTTTTTTTCCCAGCCTTGCTGGCATAACTTTGAAGCATGAGTTTTAAGTCAACCTCTCCTATTATAATTTATTGCATTTGATCTCTGTGTGCTATATATGAAGATCTGGAAAGGGACAGACTCTACTCAGAAGATTTTATGCATTAGTAGTTGTGATATCAGAAATTACTATGAGAGATAATGGCATCTGTGAAGAGAGGCAAGAAAATATGGAGGCGCTAGGGTGAAAAGCTCTTGCAAAGTAATAGGTAGACATACAGGCATGAAATATGTAAAAATCAGCCGATCCCGTAGGCCCTTCAGACTGTTATTCTATGAGGCAGCTAGACCTTTCTGTATTTGTCTGATAGTTATGGTTCCTTGTGTGTATGGCTCAACTATTTTATCAACAGTATAACCATCATAACATAATCTCTGGTTCTCATCTGTTCTCATTTCTTCTGGTTCTGAGTATTGTGCTTAGGGGAATAAAATGCTGTGACAGCTTTCCAACAGATTCTGAGTATAGCTAAATTGTAGTTCCTCACCCAAACACTTCCATGAATTAACTTTCAATCCATTTCATAAAAGCCTTATCAGCCTCTAATAAAATTATGGAAAGTAAGTAGTAAGAAAAATGAATCTGTAACTATATAGAGTAACAGAACCACAAGCAATAATCAGCAGTATTTAATCAACACAACCCATAGCTGGCATTTGATTACTTTTGGACTGAGTTACAAAATTAATGGATAAAAGGAGGACAGTGGATGTGATATATTTAGACTTCAATGAGTTATTTGACAAAAAGCTCCATATAATCTTTCTTTAAAAAACCCAAACAATTAAAATTTGGCTTTCACATGAAGAGTTTTCAACATAAATTACCAATACAAAATGCAACAGTATTTTCATGAACTGGGAAGGCTAGACAGATTGGAAGTTGCTGTCATTTCTGTCTAACACGTTTCTCAGTGATCACAAAAAGGGGAAGAAATGACATATTAATGAAATGTGTAGATTTGACTAGAATGGGAAGAATTGCAGTCATCATTGTGGATAGAAAACAGCATAAATGTCGCATAAATGCAGTGACATCCTTCATAAAGCAGTAGGTGGATAATTCATCTGTAAGAGATCTGATAAGCTGTACCTAAACTAAACTGTTAAGGGCCTTAAATACAGTAGGGTGGAAATATGTCAAACAGTTTGTAAGATTTTTGAAAGGGTTTGATGATTAAAATTGTACAGGGCTTGGTTATGAGGGAACAGTGAAAGACCTAGTATGCACAGCTAAAGTTAACACTGAGATAGTGGCAAGATGAAAGCCACCTCCAAGTATATACAGAGCATGAATGCAAAGACAGGAAATTGGCTCACATGAATCAACTATAACAGGTGCCACTCAATTGTAAAAAGATGTTTTAGGTCTAGTATTAAGAATAATCTTAATAATGAGTACAGTGGCACCAGCTTACAGAGCACTTTTTCAAGTGAAAAGTGGGAGCTACTAAGTTTTTGATAATTGGATTAAAAAAAAGCCCTGAAGTTCTTGAGATCAGGTCTTTCTCTTTGCCACCTCGTGAATGAAATGGCGACTTAGAGGAGGATTACTTAAGTCTTTTGTCTTCTTAAAGGCCAATGACATCCTGGCTTGTATTAGGAATGGTATGGTGAGCAGGACTAGGGAAGTAATCCTCCCTCTGTACTCAGTAAGTTGAGGACTCCACCTCTAGTTCAGTTTTGGGCACCTCAATACAGAAAGGATATTGAGGTGCTGGAGCAGGTCCAAAGAAGGGCAACAAGGCTGGTGAAGGGCCTGGAGAATATGCCCTATGATGAGTACCTGAAGGAACTGGGGCTGTTTAGTCTGGGGAAGAGGAGGATGAGGGTAGACCTTATTGCTCTCTTCAAACACATGAACGGTGATTGCTGTGAGAGCAGGTCTCTTCTTACTGGTGTCAGGTGACAGGACAAGGGGAAATGTCCTCAGGCTGCACCAGTGGAGGCTTAGGTTGGATAGCAGGAAAACCTCTATGGAAAGGGTTGTTAAGCACTGCAATAGGCTCCTGAGGGAGTTGGCTGAGTCGCCATCCCTGTATGTGTTTAAAATACGTTTTGATGTAGTGCGCAGGGACGTAATTTAGTGGTGGGTTGCTAGAGTTAAGGTAGTGTGTTTGGTTGTGGTTGGACTTGATGATCTTGAAGGTCTTTTCCAGTCTGAGCATTTCTACAATTCTGTGATTCAGAACTCAAATGTACCATATGACAGATAAGTACCTTCATTTTCCCGAGTCTTTGTCTGTAGCGCATTGAAATCCTGTGTGTCTACTTGTTGGTGTTTGTATCTCTGAGGGAGCAATAAACTGATGTTGTATCAGCTAGCAATATAAAAATAGCCTACTGAATGCAAAGTGTTTTCATAAAGGAAACTGGATGATTTGCCATAACTACATTAGTGCTAATGCACTACCAGTTCTCTTTTTTCTTTATCCATGCGTTAATTTTGTTCTTCGTTCTCCCCATTCCTTCTAGCTTAATTACCCTCCCCAGACTAGAGGCTGCTGCTGCGTTTTGGCTTCATTACTAGCTTTCATTTTCATTAAGAACCTTGCGCTAATGGACTATTATAAAACGCAGTCATCACTGGCAGGTGTTGCCAAATGACTCTCAGTATGATGGCTTTTCTGTGCAATGGAGCAAGCAGTCTGGACATTGGATTTGTGAAGCAGCCAAGGGCTTGAGATAGAAGGCAAAGAGAGAAAAGTTTTGTAGATCACTGTGAAGAAGCCCTCAAATGTGAGCAATAATGGAAAAAGAGCACTATGACCAATGGCCTTGTTCTGAAACCTCCAATAGTGCCAGCATCTGCTCAGGCTGCAAATATCATGGACAAGCTTCCTAAACAGTTCTAAAGAAGAAGTGCCACCTATATCATGAAGTACTAATCACAGAGCCTTCTAGTTTAGAAATAAAATAAATATACTACCTTATTGACTGTGTTATGTCTTATACCAAAATAAACATTCTGGCTCATTGTTATGTGATGTTAGTAATGAGAATGCACATTTCCTCTGCACGGGTATCTGTCAGTTGCCTGTGTGTGCCCTCTGGACCAATTAGTGTTTTTGGAACTTTTATCAGGAAGGAGCAAGGGCTTTCATTATTGTCCTTCAAGGAGCTGGTTGTCCAGTGCAAAATAACTGAAGGCATGTCCCAAAAGAAATTCTGAGTCTTAAGAGGGGAAAGAAGAGTTTTTCAGCATTGAAGAACAGTTATAAAGAATCATTATCCTTTACTGATCTAAAGGCCTTCAACTTATGTTACAGTCTTTCAGAAGATCATAAACAATCCCTAGTTACATAGAAAAGCAAATGCCAAGCAGAGGGACAAGATGGCTCTGCTTGCAGATAGGCAAATGGTCCATGATCATGGTCCATTTGATCCAAGATCAAATGATCTTTTCTGGCTTCTTTTGAATTTGGTTGTATTTCCCATTTGTGCTCTTCTTTTCTTTCTTACAAAGCACGTTTCATGTCATCTCAGTGATCTGTCTGTGCTTCAACTTTTGAATGGCAAGGAGGTATCTATTTCTTCTGTCAGTTATTCTCTATCCTTTCTCAAGGCACTACTCCCCTGCAGTAAAACATCTTGTTTGAAGATGGGACAGTCTCATGGGTAGGCAGGGAATGTTTTATTGGATTGACTGCAGGACATGTGTTTTGCTGAACATAAGATGTGCTGCCTTGACCTTTTAGCAGTCCTTCAGACAGTTTTTAGAAATAATGGCTTTTCACACGCCATTGTAGTTGGTCTTCAACTGTTGCAGGGAGAGTTTCCTCACACACTGCAGGGTCAAATCTAGTAGCTCTTCCTTAAACAAATTTTATAATGATTGGGTGGCAGGTGGGATTTGTCTTACTGATCTCTGTGCCCCATCCCCAATACCTTAGAACTGTGCAGGGTGTGTTGTGACCCAGGAGATTGCTAAGTCGTATGTTTAAGTGGGGTGGATGAAGAGCCCTCCACCGAAATCAAGGCAGGTAACCCTAAATTTTTTTTTCTAGTCTGCCTTATGTCCTTGTTTTTAATTTTCTCCATTAAAAAAAAAAAAATATATATATATATATAAATAGGCCTTAATGAATAGAATCTATGTTCTAAAACAACTTGGTTCTGAATATAAAGCATTTGTAGTCCTGCTTGCTGATGCATGAGCATTGCCCAATCCACCTTTAAACTCTGATCACGTCAGAGTCCTGCAATAACTTGAAGGAGACTTTTGTACGGAGTACAGTGTGTGCGTGCTCTCAAGTGATTACCTGCATGCTATCCCAGCAGGTGAGAATATTTGACCACAAGCTCTGCTGGTCTTGTGCGATTTCTGCTCTTTGCAACGCTGAATCATACCAGAAACTTTCTGTTCACTTAAGCTCCCCTGTGGAGGTACAGCTGTTGGACTTCCCTTCTGCATTTAACCTTGTCTAACGTGAACTTTGTGTTATCATTTTCTAGGCTGAAGTGGTTTCAGCTGAAGGCTCATTTTGCATCTATTTAAATAAATATAGGAAATGTTAGTGTTTTAGGATAAGGGGAAATTACTCCTAGTTAGAAGCAAGAATAATGTAAATAGGTATAAATCTCTTTCGCCTTTCCTCCAGTAATTCTTTCTAGGTCTCATTCCAGCGCTTTGCCCATACATGCTTAACTCTGACCCTGTGTTTCTTCTGTGTCTTTTCCTTGTACTTGAATAAATGTTGTGTATGTCTGGAGGATTCCAGTCTAAAGCGATCAAAGTTAAACGTGTGAAGAAACTGAAGCTGAAATCACTTCAAAGTGGATTAGGCTAAATAATGAGAATACATAGCTGGAGAGTAATCTTACACTGAACAGCAAGCAGAATGTAAGTTGCTATAACCTGGTAAGTCACAGAAAAAGGGGATAAAGACCATCCTAGTGGCGAGTGTTATTTATTAATGCTGTTGTTTTTATTTGTATTGTCATTCTTTTTCTTCCTTTTTTTTTTTTTCTTTTTTGTTCTTTTGTCAAATTCTCTTGTGCTAGGAAGAGTTTTGTGATAGGAGGGGTTTCTTAGAACATGAGTCCTTTTTCCTAATCCTGGCCCTCCCATTATATTTGAGTTGGAATAGTATTAAAGTGAGAGGCCAGTACTCCTTACTCTGCCACTGGCACTTCCCATCTGTGAGTCACATTTCTTTGTGAGTACTGATTTGTGTTCCCACAATTGCTTTGTGAGTTAGAGAATGATTAGTGTCTCGTCTTTGAATGGGAAGAAGGTGAAGAAAGAAGGATCCCTTAAGAATTAGTAACACAGGACACAAAACCCAGACACTCTTACTTATTTTGGGGCATTAATGGAATGTATACTCTAAACACATGATTTAACTATTCATCAAGAATGGGGTATAATTTGGTCTGAAATATTGAAAAAAGCCCTATGATAGGTAGAACCATTATCTTCCTCCAGAAGGTGATTTATTTGTTATTTCTGGGCTGTGACTCAACCCTTTCTTTCTGAAGGGATAAATCATGCCTAGCAGAATAAATGTCACATGTAGATGTATTGGTGACTCCAGAAAAAGTTGCCCTTTAACAGCTTCCTGGTAACATTTCCCTTACAGCGCTTGGGTAAATGCAGTGACAAAATAAAGGGAGCATCTATCCCCTTCTTCTGCCCCTCTTCATCACAGCCTGTCATTGCCACCTCGGGGCCACTGTATCTTAGAGGGAATGACTCAGACCACTGGCAGAGCAGATAATGCCAAGCCAAGAGGGGCTCGGGCAGCGTATAAATCTCAGGTCTTGGGACAGGGGCTGACTGGGACCTCAGTGCATAATCACAGAGGCCATGCTCTGTGGGGGGAGTATGTTGAGACAACTTCTCTGAAGTTCAGGGGACTTACGTTAATTCATGCCGAAGAAGGATCTTCTTGATAGATGAATGGAGTAGGGAGCAGGAAGGTGGGAAGGTCACAGTGTGGAAAGCCACAAGTACCGATGGGCTGGTCAGCATTTAGGTTTATGGTTTTGAGCCAACAATGAAATTATCTGTCTCTTACGTTTACCACTCTTATCACTATAATAGTGCTTGATTTTTCTTACGGTAGCAGACATACAAAAGGATCTGGCTGGATCAGGGAACAAAAAATGAGATCTTTACCTTTTGTCATGCAGGCCATCACTGTGACTGACTAGCAATTATTGTGTTTTTCCATTGACAGTTCTTCAGTGACCTGTGGCAAAATGATGTGGTCGATTTTACTCCTGCTGTGAACAAGAAAAGATAGGTGTCTTCCTTATAAGGCCTTGCTTCCTTCCTTCTAGTAACTTTAGAAAGACTCAGACTCTGCACAGTTGTCCCCTTTCCCTTTTTAGGTCTCTTGGAGAAGGTGAGGGTTTGCCTATGAAACAGAGACATTTTCCAGCTTGAGGAAGCCACAGCAAATATCTCCTCTGAAATCTGCAGAAATGAGCAGTTGTATGTTAAGAGGGCGGATCTGTGGATGAATTTTGTTAATATATGAACTGGTGCTACAGGAATGGGATCGATGTTGCCGTAGGACTCTAAAGTTGATCTGTACACAGGCAGTTAAATGTCTTTCTGGGTGCGGACAAAAGCTGGGTTGTAACGCTTTAGAGTGATGTAAGTATGTTGAAGCCAAATACAGTGGAAAAAAATAGTGTAGTAAAATGCTTAATGAAATTGATTGTCACTGGGATTTTGTAGGGAAAAGGGAGAAAAGAGAATTAGGAGTGGTGAAAAAATGCTGCTGAATTACTATCTAGGGAAAAGATAACTGTTTGGAGGAACAAAGCTCCTCATGAGTTCTCGTGCTGCCACACAGCTTTTCAGGTATCTACTGAGTTATAAGAGAATAGAAGTAGTTACAGAAGTTTATTGTCTTACTGTACCTTAGGGTCCAAACAGTATTAATCACATTTTCTAGCAGCAAATGGAGGTTACTGCCAGAGTTTCGGGCTTAGCAACTGGGAAGATAAGTGGAATGCAAAGATGTTATATGGTCGTATGTCCCAAAGTACCCCTGCCCTGCAAGGCAGACCCCACAAGAACTGGAAGAGTACATATGGCTACTCTTTCCTTGGATCTTAACTTTCAGATTTGTGCAGCTTTTCAGGATGAGTAAGTTCTAGAATTGTCTGGTGGATCTTTTGTTTTCATAATTCCTCAAAGTTTTGATACAAGGGACTGGCAGCAGAAGTTGGTGAGTGACTGATTTTTCTCAAGAAGCTCAAAAAATACCCCTTGAGTTCAAGATGTCTCTTATTTCAAACTCTTGATACCACAGCTGAAAAAAGTGAGTTCTGTAACTTTGTTTCCTCTGCTCAGAGCTTAAACTTTCTTCTGCTCTTCTGTCATTGTGAGCATTTTCTTGGCTAGTTCCTGTGTTTTAAGCGTTTTGATTTTCTGTTTCCCTTCACCACTGTTCAACTGTTTTGTTTTATTACACCAAACTTTTCTTCAAAGTATAAGTGGTATGAAAGAGAGAATAAAATTGTATTGCATTGATAAAATCTTCTTATATACCATCTTCTCTACATGTTCTTTTTGGTAAGAATCCAGGAGAAATCAGAATTGTTTAATAAAGTAAGCTAGATACAAAACTATGTTTGTAAAGAGAACTGTGAATCATAAGAGTTAAAGATCTGTGAAAGCACCTCATCCATTTCCCTGACAGTGCACTACTGCTTTGTACAGCAAAAAGTGAAAATAGCACTGTCCTTGTAACACCCTTTCTGCTGGTATAGTTATCACATGAAGAAGAAATGCTTGTATGTGTGTGTGCACATGCGTGTGTGTGTTGGCAGCTGGCTCATTTGGTGCTTAAGTATTCATTGGCAATTGCCATCATTGTTCCTCATTTTATTAGCTTTTTCCAAGTAGTTCCGCTTCTACTAAGGGCAGCAGGGTTTATGGCAGCAATATTTCTCAGTGTCAGAGATAAAATATCAGGCTAATAACAGAGTCTCTGGTAATGTAAATCGCAAAAGGGGAGCAATCTCGTTTGGAGGAAGTCCTGCCTGGTAGTGTTAAGTCTCCTGTTTGAGAAGCAGTCTGTGGAATTTGGTATGCTTCATGCTCCCTAGGAAGATAAATGATTTCTCTTAAGTGATGGGAGGTGGGGAGAGATTTTATTTCACTTACCTCCTTCCCTGGTAGTTGATAACTGAGACTTTCTTGTACTGAGGGGCTTGTCCTAAAAGGAGATAAGCTCCCAGGACTGCTTGTGTCAGAAAGAGTTTGAGGTGTTTGGTCTCCCACTAAATACAATCTCTGCAAAAAATCCTTTCTAGATAGGCTTTCCTCTGTGGAAGGATGGTAAGGAAAGGAAGTAAAAACAGAATTGTTCTCCCTTGCCTACACCCTTTCCCCTTTTATTATCTCTAAAACAGGTTGTTTTTTTCTCCCTTTGGCCTCATGCAGAGCCACGTCTCCTGTAGTTAAAGTAGGAAGAGGAGGTGGTGGTAATACATCTGTTTTTTGAGTAAAAAGGCATTGGCTCTACCTTGAAGTTATGCATTCCATCCCCCCCCTTCCAGTATGACTTAGAGCTAGGCAGTAGAACAAAATCTTTGAAGAAACGGAGGTCCATGTGTCTGCTAGGACATCTGAGTATCATACCCTACACTTTGTCTTTTGTTCTTTAAGGTGTTATAATTTGATTCTTTTGAATATCTCCTTTGGATAACATGTACATCCATAAATACTGCCTACAGTATCCAGCATGTACTTTGTGTGTATGCATGTTCCAGGGCAATTGTAGGAACTGCTGTCAGTTTTTCCAGGATCAGATCATGTGAAACCTGAAATTTGGTCTTTTATTAAAAGCAAGAAAAATAATAAAAAGAGTATCTTAAGAGTAGCACAGAAGTAATTACAGGCTGTTGGACTGGGTACCTTCACTTAGAAGAACCATCAAGTTTCCACATATTTCCACAGCATTGTCCTGGAGAAGCTGGCAGCCCGTGCCCTGGACAGGTGCTCTTTCTGCTGTCTAAAGAACTAAGTGGAGGGCCAGGCTCAGAGAATGGTAGAGAATGGAGTTAAATCCAGCTGGTGACTGGCCATGTATGGTGCTCACTGGGGATCAGTATTGGAGCCCATCTTGTTTCATGTCTTTATTGATAATTTGTGTAAGTCAATTGGGTGCACCCTCAGTAAGTTTGCAGATGACACCAAGCTGGGAGTGTCAGTCTGCCTGAGGTTAGGGAGGCCCTACAGAGGGTTCTGGACAGGTTAGATTGATGGGCTGAATCCAGTGGGATTAAATTTAACAAGACTAAGTGTTGGGTCCTGCACTTGAGTCACAATAACCCCATGCAATGGGGGTTTGGGGCAGTGCTGTTAGAAAGTGATGCGGAGGAAATCTGTGAGTGTTGGTTGACACTTAGTTGAACGTGAGCCAGCCCAGGTGGCTGGGGGGACCAGTGGCATCCTGGCTTGTGTCAGAAATAGTGTTGCCAGCAGGAGCAGGGAGATGATTGTCTCTCTGTAGTGAGGCTGCACCTTCAATAATGTGTTCTGTTCTGGGCCCCTCACTACAAAAAAGATATTGAGACCCTGGAGTGTGTCCAGAGGAGGGCTACAAAGCTGTGAGGGGTCTGAAGCACAAGTCTTATGAGGAGCAGCTGTGAGGGAATTGGGATTGCTTAATCTGGAGAAGAGGAAGCTCAGGGGGAAGACCTTAACTCAGTGGGGTTGGACTCCGTCTCCTGAGGTTCCTTCCAGCCCCTGCAATTCTGTGATCCTATAAACACTTTCTGCAACTACCTGGAAGGAGGTTGTGGTGAGGTGGGTTGGCCTCTTCTCCCAGGTAGCTAGCAATAGAACAAGAGGAAACGACCTCTAGAAAGGGTGATGAGACACTGGAACAAGTTGCCCAGAAAAGTGGAAGAGTCATCGTCCCTGCAAGTGTTTAAGGAAAGGGTATATGTAGTGCTCAGGAACATGGTTTAGTGGGGAATATTGGTAGCAGGTGAAAGGTTGGGCTAGATGATGGTTGTTTTTTCCACCCATAATGATTCTGTGATAAATTTAAGAAGAAAAAGGTACAACTCCTTGCAAAAGGCAGGCTGAAGTGGAGCCTGCCTAATCTTGGCAGGAGCGCAGACCCTGTGTTTTTAGAACATTAAGACAATGATGAAATTAGGCCACAGATTCTACTAATTTAGCCTGATAAGCTTCCCCACTTCTAGTAACAATTAAATGCTTATCTCTTCACATGCATTAAATTAATCAGCAAGGAGCTAAAAATAATACTGTGCTTAGGCTGAGACCCACCACATTTTCCTTATAGCTTAGATGTCTGCTGGTTCAGTACATCTTCAGAGGGTTGAGGCACTCTGTGGAAAAAAAGACAATATAGTATTTCTTACAACAGACATGATGTTATAGTACTCAGTTGTGCTGGTGAGAGGTCACTGGTGGAGGGGAGATGTGGCATAATATTTGGCTAGGGAAATTATGGCAGTGTATGTGTTGGCAATGCTTGTGTGTTAAACTAAGAGACAATCACCAAACTAAAAACTGTAAAGTGACACAACAAATAGAGGTTGGAAGAGGAGAAAGACAAGTCATTAGGATATTTGGAGAAAAGAATAGGTAAAACTTGTCTGTTTTAGAGTGTATCCCAGCTGCTGAGTTAAGGTTTTGTTTCTTTTCCCCCCAGAACTGGCTCACATTCAGACAGCTCTGAGCATGGACAGAGCCAGATTACATTTTCCTGCTGCTAACCGGGTAGATTTGCCCATAGTTCTCAGTTGCCTTGTTCCTGGTGAGGCCACAGTTTGTGAGATAGCTGAGGTATCTTCTGGGTATACATCTTAGATTCAGATTTTTTGAGCTAGTGTAGTGCCAGATCTGTCATCTGTACTTATTGTATAGCTTTGGGCATGTCTTAACCACCTCCTTGTTGTTCTTGTTTGTTTGTTTTTTAAACTTTGGTATTCTCTGAGGATTAATTTGAATCCAGAGGAAAAAACCCAATGTAAAGCTGTGGAGATCTATACATAGAAAAGGATGTATGAGTAAATTACTTCCTTGGTGAAGCATGTTGGTGTTCAAAACACCAGGGTGTTTTGAAGCACTTTGTTGGTTTTAAATGATATTTTTTATCATTCTTTGTCATCCTTTTCCCAAAGAAGAACAAGCACTAGAAACTCAGGAGGTGAAGTATTGCATTTGAGATACATTAAAATACTGCTGTGGTGTCCAAGGGTGGAGTAATTCTGAAAGCTGCAGTTCAGATCATGGACTCTCTGCAGAAATAAGTGTGGAGCTCAAGGGGAGGGCAGAAAGAAACTATAAAGGCTCACCACTTTATTTACTACAAAGAAACAGAGCCTTGTCTTTATGCAGCATGCTGATTTCTGACACATCTGAGTCACGCTTAAGTTTTTCTCACCTCTTTTCTTAGTGTCATTGTAGTCTTTCTCATTTGAATTTGGTCTGGAAAGTCTTAAGAGCACACATTTGTTATTAAAATCTCAGAAAACATCTACCCTAATTTTGGATGCTATAAAATGTAAAATTAATTGTAAAGATAAAAGTAGCTGCTACAAATAAATGTTAAAGTGTACTGCATAGGAGTGTGGGTCAAAGAAGCCTCCCCAGTTCATCTGCCTTTGTGATAGTGGCCTTTTGTTTTTAGGTACCTTGCTTACTTCCTTGTTCAGCAGTAATTATACTTAGTGTTTTTTCCTGGTGATAGGAAAGAACACCACCTCCTTAAGCACTGCTCCCAGTCCAGGGTTGCAGTCTGCTGCAACACACATCTGTGAAATGTGGAGTAAACGTGATGGAGTTGCCATTTAAATGAGAGAAAGCTCAGCCTCTAAGTTTGCCAGGACAGAAAAACTATACATAATTATATAATGGAATGATATACATAATGATGTAATGAGGTTTGTTGGAAATACTGATTAATAAGAGCTGCATTCTGTGCAGTGAGCTAAGCTGGGTTTCAAATCCAACTTAAGAGAAATCCCAAATGGTAGATGTGGGAGCCAGGTGTGGTTGGAGGACATCAGTTAGTGTTTAGCACAAAACACCATGTGCTAATGCTATCTTGGCTCCACCATCAGGTTAGAGCAAGGACTTTACTGACAGGTAGGGGTGATTGATTGCCTCAGATTGTATGTGCAGTAAAAGTAGTTAATGTGATATAGGGTGCACATTACCAGCAATTACGATATGAATAAGTTATCAATGGAAACAGGTAGAAGACTGCAAAGCAGCTTTATTAACCCCCTGAAGTTATGTTGAAAGAGTTTATGTATTGCTGTGAATTACAATCACAGTGACAAATGTCAGTGCCCAAAGATTTTCTGATTGCAGCCTTTCCAGCAGGCAGTGTTCTACTGTAATAATTTGGAACAACAATTTGTATATATTCAAAAATAAAGGAGTGAGAAATGTGGAATGTCACAGGGAGAGTGGTGAGGTGCTGGAACAGGCTTCCCAGACAGGCTGTGGATGCCCCATCCCTGGAGGTGTTGGATAGAGCCCTGGGTAGCCTGGCCTAGTACCAGATCTGGAGTTTGCTGGCCCTGACAGTAGCATGGGGATTGAAACTTGATGATTCTTTGGGTCCCTTCCAATTCAAGCCATTCTGTGATTCTATGAATGTAAAACCTTGAGAATCTTCTCACCACAAACCTCCTTATAAGTCCTTGTGCAGGTTTTCTTACTGTGGTGTTTGGCTTCACTGTTTCATGATAAAAAAAGTTCCTGGTGTTATCCTGTCTTGCACTTCTATCTCTTATCTTCTCCTCCAAGTATGCTAGGAAGTTCATAAAAGGGGTAAAACAAAGATGATCTAAGTATTCTGCAGAATATACTTTTGACAGATTTCTTTAATGAAAATCAATTTATCTTGGGATGGGGGAATGAACATGAATATTCAATTAGCAATATAGATTCAAATGCCTAATTTTGCTTTTCTGTTAGCCACCTGGAGAAACACCTGATGTATTTCAGTGATCAAAACATTTCACTGAAGTGTTGACATTTTTCAAAATTGTGAATAATAAAATAAAGCAAAAAAGTCACTGTTATGGCAAGATCTGCCTTAGGATAGAGAACAAAATCCATCCCGATGATTTTGTTAGTCTCCTTCCTTCCCCAGGTTTACTCAGAACTAATGCCCAGCATTGCTGCTACAGATTAGTACATTAGTACTAAATAGTTCAGATTAGGATTTTTTTTCCCACTTAACAATCATTAACAATCCACTGGTATTTCTTCTAGAAGCCTCAGAGTTTTCACCTCCACTCTTAATTAATTTCTATCTCAGGTGATTCAATTGCTGTTCTGCTTTTCCCCTACTGTTTCAATTGATTACAATTCAATCTTTACACCTGTCTTAAATATTCTGCTGTGTGCTTTTAAGCAGCCTCTGTTCTGTAACAGAAGTGGCTGCATATTAGTAATGGGAACAGTGATTAAATAGTTTGTAAATAAAATGCTTAGAGATCTCTAGTATTGAAGTTGTTAGGTAAACACAGTGCTGTGCAATTATTGTTTGGTATCAACAGCCTTATTATCTATGTTATACTTGTCTCTTGTCTGTTTGCCTGGGTTTCCTGACTCTACGGTTCTCTCTTTGGAATCCCAAACTGTTGTATATACTAAGAGCATGGTTAAGAACAACACTGGAGGTGTACAATCTGCTTTTCTTGTAATGAGAAAACAAAGCAGTGTCTTGAAGAGTTTTCATCTCTGAGAAACTGCATACAGATAGATCTGCGAATATAAATTACGGGAGAGGCTTTTTTGTCATTAGGTATAGAAAACATCATTTTTTAGAAATAGACATGGATTCAATGGGGAAGGCACTCAAATGCTGCCACCTGTGATGTAGAACCAGAGCTGCTCACTGGTCAGCTCTGCAGCCCTAGCTGTTCATACAGGAGATGCTGCTGCTGTGGGACCTCTGAGTTTGTTGCCCAGAGGTGCTGAAAGGAGGGAAGGCTGCTCACCTGGTGGTATCAGTCCTTGAGGAGCCATCTCAGGTCCTGCAGCTCAACAAAGGGAGGCACAGCAATTAAGTTGGCTTTACTTGTGGTCAACAATAGAAAGGGCAAAGCAGAAGCTGATGCATTAATCGAGAACAAATTCATTCAGACTGAAAATAAAAAAGTTAGTGAATGTTTTTGTGACATGGAGATCCTATCAGAGACAACCTTCCTGGAATGAGCATTTACCATATGGTGCCTTTGGAAGCTAGTATTGATTCTCATTATTTTA
Source organism: Oreortyx pictus (assembly GCA_036925125.1). Taxonomy (NCBI): domain Eukaryota; kingdom Metazoa; phylum Chordata; class Aves; order Galliformes; family Odontophoridae; genus Oreortyx; species Oreortyx pictus. The sequence goes on from JAUPFR010000006.1 coordinate 39,338,884, forward strand.
AACGATTGCAAACATTGTAGGTGTTTTGTAATAATCTCTATTGTCTAATTAGAACACTCTCAAAAGTAGATAATTCTGCCTGCTAACGAATATTGATTTGAACAGCTGAGTGTGCCTTGTATGAGTGAGGGGAATGTGCTAGCTGACACTTCACATTCTTTTCTGCTCACTGATTAATCCAGGAAGAACAAGCCAGAGGTGGGTGAGTACGTGTCCTGATTCACCTGAGGTCTCGGTGGCCCTAGCAGGAAGATGGCTGGCATCAGTTTTCTGGTTAAGGAAAGCATTGATGTACTTTTGTAGTTTTACTTTTTATTTCTTTCTGACGAGGAATGGAAAAATTAAAAAGAAAAAAAAAAAAGGATGGAAATCGTTGCAGAGAAGGTGAGCTATCACAAAAGTATTTATGTAGGAATGGGATACTTGAGTTTGTACGTTTCTGTTGCTCCTTACACATTGTTATTTCTGTCATTGCTGACGCAGAATCATTTCTTGGAAAGTACCAGGTAGACCTCATGAGCAAACAGCCCTGGTGAAATTCATGGAAGAGTTGATGGAGAGTATTTTTCTTCTCTTTTGTGCTTGGTAATACTTCTGAAAATATAGGTATAAATAATGAACACGGACTAAAAGAAAACCTAATGAAGAAACTGAACTTTAGGCTTTTGTTTTGTGAAACTACAGTGGATAAATATGAGAGAGATGCTAGAGTAAGTTGAAGAGACTCCTTGATCTGTATTTCTTATGTCAGTCGTTGTTACTGTGGGCAACTTACTGAATAAGATCATGCCTGAATTGCCACCACGGAGAGGATACTTGTACCAAGATCCTCTGCCTTTTTGGCTTCTCCATTCCATAAGGGGTTAGAAATGCAGCTTTCTTGCATTTTAAGAAGGTTTCTAATAAAGGTGGATGTAGATTAATTTTACCATTTGTGGCCTTCTGAAGCTACAGCGTGAAAGTTCAAAGTTTAAGTGTCAGAAATGAGTAGGCATCCAGAAGATAAGACAGTAGGAAGGACATTGGTTATGATCTTTCTTTCCCTACAGGCTCGTGTATCCTGCTGATTATTACAGTATCAGAAATCAGTGTAGGCTTAGTTGCTTTTGGAGATCTTGGGATGAAATTGGCAAATTACCTTTCCATCCAAACTCTTTTTTTCTTGGGGTATGTGACATTGGCACGTGTAACAGAATGGATACTGCGGTAGTCTGCAGGAAATGTTATGGTGCCATTCATTGCCAGGCATTTGTTTAAGTCCTAACCAGCTCAATAGGAAAACAGGTTCTATCTAATGGACTTCTGGTAACATCCTTTAGGTTAGTGATCAATTTGAAGGATTTCAGCTCTCATTTTGACCTTCAAATTGATAACATTTTTCAGACTACTTGACAAATCCAGGAGGAGGGCACCAATCGGCCTGAGAAAGTCCCAACTTATTTCTGTTTTTCTGAAAGCAAATCACTTCTGCACTTATTTTAAAGAGTCTAGGAAGAATGGAGTATGTCTGAAATGTGTTGTGTTGTTACTATACTAAATATTCTGCTCTGGCTAAATTTATGCATATTTTTAAAATATAAGTTTATAGTTACATCAGCTCATCAGCAAAAATAATAAATTCATTCATATAATGAAAATTATTTAATATAATTTATGAAGCTGTGCAGAACTTAATAGGTATGTTCTCTGTTAAGTTCTGTATTTTGTGTCTTTTGCCCTTTATTGAAGGAAAGTTAATAAATACTGCTGTATAAAGAAAACCCACCCATCCAAACAAACAAACAGACTCCACCAACTGCCCAAATCAGAACTTCATCTTGAAATGTGGTTCAGAGTTGTCCTGAGGGTGGAAGAGAATGCGAATGCTTTTCTGTTATCACTGACTCTCTGCACGTTTGGATCCTAGCCAAAAAAGCTTTTCATTTGATGTGTTTGACTTACTATATAGCAAGTTCAGGGTATTTCCTCTGTTTTAATCAGGACTGCTCTCAGGAAGTTCCTAGTCTGATTTCAGCGATGTAAGCTGAAAAAATGATGTCTCCTCTTTTCTTTTGTTACTTAAAAAATGTTCATCTAGTTTCAGAAGAGGGAAATTGGTGAAGCTGATGCTTGGATACTCCCTGCATTGTTTTAATGACTGTTACAATTTTCCTGCTAATTAAAAAGTAACTTGACAGCTCCAGATCTGACCCTGTCCCTGAAGTTCTAAGTGATGACTGCTTCAGAAGTTTTGCAGTAGAGCACCACATGTGATACTGCATAGGTGAAGAATCCAGGAGCTGTTTTCTGCCACAGACTAGAAGTGAGAACATGGCTGATATTCTCACTCCCAGTAAAACCAGCAGCAGCCCAGAGACTGATGCTGGGCTTTTCTTGGTTTGAGAGTATCCCAGGAATGGGCCTGGGAGGCCAGCCTGTCCTGGCAGCACGACTGAGGGCAAGCTTGCTTCCACACATCTGTGATTCCATTTCAGTGATGCTTTGATAGCCACAGATTTTTATTAAATTCTCAGCTCAAAGTGAAGAAATTAGTATCATGGGACCTGTTTTCTTTATGGAAAAGGCTTGGTTGGATGGAGCAGACGATAAAGATGTTAATGTATTTTCCCCATGCATAACCCACATATTTCTGCTCCCTAGATGGAGTCTTTATTTCTGAGGTGAATGGTTGAGGAACACTTAACTTCTTAGAGGACTGGGAAAATGCAGAGTATTCTGGAAGGAAAGATGTTCCATTTTTAACATCTAATGATAACTTTTTAGGATGTGACTCTGGCTGGGTGAATGAAATAGCATTGCTTTCACAGATTTCACAGGGGGAAATCTTCACAGAAGATTTTCAAGTTGTTAAGCCTGTTGACACAGCACTCAGTAATGGCTCTGTCAAGGCTTGTGCTTACTCTCACCATTGTAGTTTACACATCATTATTTTGACCTTGAAATTCAATCTTTTTTTTATTATGAGAATTAAGCAATATTAAAAGGTTTTGATGAACTGAACTGGGGACAGGTTGGCACCTGTGTCTAGCCCAGGTCAGCAGCATGGCTTCTGCCCTGGATCACTGACATGCTTTCCCTCCTGCAAGGAGCAGAAGCTCCAGCCCTAGAACTGAGAGTGCTGGCTGGTGTCCAGACTCTACAGATGTTATGTATGCCTTTTCATTTTTTGGAAAAAAAAACCATATATATCAGCCTGTAAGTTTATGCTGAAGTTTCCTCTCATATTCCTTAGGTACATCCTGTGTATGCTGTGATTGCTGAAAAAGTTGCAGCTGATAGTCTGTACTGAAGTAACTGCAGGTGCTGAACTCTAGTACAGTCAACAGGAATGTGGGGAATTTCTTGTGAGACAGCAAAGGGGTGTTTATTACAAAGATTTCTGTGCCCTGCAACAAAAACTGTAGCAAATATCTTGAGTCAGGATTGAGGATCAAGAACAGAGGTATTAAGACTGCAAGGTGATCCAATTTATATTAGTTTGTCTCAGTAAGCTGAAAAAATCCTAAAATAGCTTGCTGGTGTGCTGCTTAGACTGACTCCATCTGCTGATCTGCCAGACCAACTGGTGACCCATGATGTGCAGAATAGGTACACATCACCAAAAGGAGTTGACTGTGAAAAGTGATAGTGTTCGTCTTGGCTGACTTGTAGTATGACAGGACATACTAGAACATTCTATGCTAAGAATAGGTTTAAGTCTTATGGGGCTTTTGATAAAGGGCACAATGAAATTCAGAAAAAAAGTTCTCCCGGTCTAGGATAAGATTTGGATCTTGCAGTGGCCCACTGAATTTGGACTTTAGTACTGGGGTTTTCTTTTGTTCTTTAGACTTAAATGTGGAATGACAGGTGTATCTGAATGATAGAGCTCTGAGTGCCTTAATAGCCCTGATCAGCTGCAGCTGTGGCCCAAACCTGTGGCCCAGGATTTCTATTTAAGCTCAGCCCTGAGCTTCAGTCCCTTTTTGAGTCATGTTGGAGGTGGAGTACTGGTATTTAGCTTAGTTGTAGCCTTGCCTGACCATGAAGCTCCTCTATCCAAATCCCAGGCTGAAGGCTGACTACCTGGCTTTGATTTTTGCCTAGCCATGAAAATGACCAGTGTTTTCTTGACCTCATCCTACCCTTGACTTATGAATTGATTTCCCAGTTTGTTCTTGGACCTACCTCATCACTGGGATGCTACCTTGCGATCTGGACTCTTAATCAGACTTCACTACAATCTCCAGGTTTGTCATTTTTTGTTACTCTGGAATGGGCCCTGGCCAATAAGGCCATAGTGCTTCTGATCACATTATTCCTCATATTTCTCATTTCTGAGCAGAAAACAGAGCTGTTGATGCTCTTATTGTTGAGTAAGGATACACAGGTCGTCTTGATTAATTGTTAAAACTGTCATCTTTAGGATGAAAGGCTGAGGGAGTTGAGTTTATTCACTCTGGAGAAGCCTCTGTGAAGATCTCATTTCAGCTTTCTAGAACTTACAGGGAGCTTATAAGCAGGAGGGAAACTGACTTTTTACATGCTCTGATAGTGATAAGACAAGGGGGAATGGTTTTAAACTAGAAGAGAGGAGGTCTTGGTTAGGTATTAGGAAGAAATTCTTTACTCAGAGGGTGATGAGGCACTGGCTCAGTCCGCCCACAGAGGTGATGGATGCCCCATCCCTGAAGCCATTCAGGGCCAGATTGGATGGGGCCCTGGGCAGCCTGATTTGGTGGGTAGTTACCCTGCCAACCCTGTACATATACTGTCTCACAGGAAAACTGTTGAAAAGGTCATATTTACTGCTGTGAAGACTGTGAGCACAACAAACATATCACTGGCTTTTGCTGCTTGCTTAATGGGTGTCAGAAACCACTTTTTGTCCATTTTTATTACCTTTTTATGTACAGTGATAGCTGAGAGGTTAGCTCAATGAATGGGAAGGTCGAATATCAGGCTTTTCCTGATGGCCTCTTGTGTTGTTTCTGCTTGACTGTTAGAGGGAGGTGGGTCATGAATGTGGAATGCAAGTCTGATCTAGTCTGCATATTGAAGGAAAGTGGTACTAAACTGTTCATACTTCAGGTAATTGAAGAAGATGCTCTAAAAGGGCCACCACTGGAGACATTGTTTTTGTCTGCTTATATTTTCTTGTGCTGTTGCTGCAGTGATGGCCTTTTTGTCTGCAGTGCAGAGTCTTTCTGAAGTTTGATAGTGTCCTGCTTTTCTGATGCTGTTCTTGCAGAAATGTCTCTTTTCTTCCCCCTGTGATTTGCTTCTATAAGTGATGGTTTGCAGAATTACTTGTAAATTCATTCTCTGTGCATCAACATTAATAGCTGATCATAGATAGCTCAGGTAGAGGGCTTGTTACCAATAATTTTTCTGACCTACCATTAATAAGATCTGTTACAGACTGTGTTCCTGCAGTTTTTGTACTTGCACAGTCCTCTTGTCTATGCTTTGCTGTTTTCTTTCTTGTACTGGAAAAACCGCTGTGATGTTAGCCTGGTGCCACGTGAGCTCTAGAAAGGCGAGTCTAGATAACTTGCATTGTGAATGAAATGTATTTATATATTTATGGTACAAGCTATCACCTTCTTCCTTAGTTTTCAGTCACAGTAACTATACAACCCTTGTGACTTTCTGCTGTTAGAAATAATTGTGACCTGTATGTTAAAACAAAGCAATGTCTGTGAATGACCACTGTGTAACTAGACCTCTTGAGAAAATTCTCAAAGCTTAGTTCAGTTTCTATGTTAATATACAGTTTCTGTTCTTCCCTGCCTACTCTTACTCCTCTTTTTGATAATGCTTTCTTTTTTCTATGGTCTTCATAGAAATGACATTAGTCACTGTCATGGACAAGCAAAAGCAAAGCTGTAATTAGCAGAAAGACTTGATTGTTTCTCTAGTGGGATTTGTAGTAGGTAGGTATTCTGAGTCATTAATAAGCAATTAAAAATTTAAGAGAGAGCAAACAAGGAGTTATTTTTTTATTTTTCATTTTTTAGGAATGATGCCTTTCTAGAAGGTCTGCGCCATCTAATTGCCTATTGCTTGAATTGGAAATTCAACAGTGAAATTTCTGTTTCACAGAGAGGCAAAGTTACCTTTCAGTGTACAGAATGGCACAGCAGAATAGTTAATGGAGATGAAGTCTACACTGTGCTTTCCCTTGGAAGATCACTTAAGATAAATAGTATTCATTCCGTGATCCAGTTTTGAAAGAATTGCAGTGTGAGAGAATGGGAGAAAGAATGTGCAGGGAATCTGAAAATGAGATAGTCTACAGCTTCTGCAGAGCTGTCTGAATAGGAGTGATAAGGGAAAGGAATGGGCTACCTGCCTGTATTGAATTGCCTACGTGAAAAACTAAAGAAGGCAAGCTAGCTGTGCTTGATAAAATCAAGACTGGCAGCTTATAGAGCCAGGATGATGTTTGTTGCTTAATGCTTGTAGCTTAATAAAACCCATTGGATTTTTGTAATATGTCTGCATTTAAAGTTTGTTTTTCTTGTTTGTTTGTTTTGTTATTTACAAATAAAATGGAATAAAGCAGTGAAAAGTTTTAATTTGGCGCCAGCTGCAGAAAGAGGATTGCATGAGGGCCCTACAAAAATGGAGAGACTTTGAGCATCTGCCTTTCTTCAGTTACTTGTAATTCAATCATGGCTGAAGCTCAGAGTGTTTGGGAATTTTTGCTTGATTTTAGATTTATTCTTTGTGGGCCTGGGAACCTCTTGAGAAGCAAGTTTGATAGGTTCTTGGGGAGATTTGCAGGAAGGTGCATTTCTTTTCTTTTTACTCAAGTCTTTCATTTTGGTCACAGTACCAAATTGAAATTTAGTTTCCTAGTCATAAGATCTTGCTAAATTTCTCAGGATTTAAGTGAAATGGAAGGCTGTAGAGAATGATGGTTGACTGAGTCTCTGCTAAGAAAGTAGGATAAGTTGGTATGAGGAGAGATTTAGTGGAGAACCAGATAGGGATAGATCTATAGTGAAAGAAAATATAATGTTGTGTATAGAAAGAGAAATGAAATACTAAGGTAAAAGAAAAAAAGACAATGCATCAAATCCATAGGTAGGTACTTTTCAGGATATAAAGGTAAGAATGAAGTGGAGGTAAACTGAAACGGCAGCATTTGTATAGTTAACTTCTGCTAACTAGAAAGCTGAATGGTGCTTTGATTGCATCTGGTTTGACTTTAATTTGAAGAGTGACTTAGGGCTATTAGGTAGTTAGCCTTTTTTAAGTAGGAACTGATTTCAATTTATGGATATTTGTAGTCCTGGATTGTGGTTTAGTATATGAGCAAAAGAAGATGATATCTAGGTCCCACACCTTAAAGGATTCAGTAAGTACAGTTAGGACTGGGAGTGTCAATGGTTCTTCTGGAAGTGGGAGTTCAAAGCATGGTGAGATTAAAGACAAGTATCAAAAATAGCTGCAAAATCACAGCTCCATTGCAACACAACCAATCATGCTGCTTTGGGAGATTTTTGTGTGGTGACCTAGCAGTTGCATCTCCCATTGCAGTTGTCGGAACATGTGGATAATTGGTGCCTTCAAACATCAAGACTAATGTGGTTCAAGTTGGAAGCACAACATGAAGCTATCTATTTGAAAACAGTAAAAATTGAAAAATTGGCCTCAGAAGCTTGTTTGATGTCACTGACCAACTCAGTCTGGAGTAGAGCACAAAGGTCCCAGCTCCTTTCACTGTGCTTCAGCTATTACGTGTGTTTGCATCTGCATACGTTGCTACATGAGAAAAAGTCTTGTGATCAACAAAACTAGGGATATAAATGGCCTTGTGTTTTCGCAACCATGTTTGCTCCAGCTTTGCCTTAAATTATTCTTTCACAGGGATGTTTTCGTAGTTGCCATAAATTCTTCTCTTGGCCACTTTGGGATCAAAACAAAAAGTGAGCTGTGAGGAAGAGAATGCAACCACATTCCAATAAAAAATAATAGCAAAATAAGTTAACAAATAGATATTTAATTCCTGGTAACTTTGAATATTTCAGTTGCCATAACAACACACTAGGACTGTGGCATATTTTACTTCACACTCATTTAAAGAACTTTATGAGCCATGACCAGAAAATTCCATCAGGATTAAAAGCAAACAAAACTGAAAACACACAGTTATTAGCTTCTAGCAGCCCGCAGCTTATGTAAGACATAGGAAATTGAGAGTGTGTGTTCTGTGCTTAGATGGACAGCACAAAGGAATGCACTTTATATCAAAACAAATAGTGTCACTGTGTCCCTTGTATACGCAGTCTCCTTGCTTTTAAAAGGAAATCCTTTAAAAAAACTTAGTGACGTGGTCTGTCACGCTTTTTAGTGCTTTGATATTTAGATTTATCATGTACTACACAATGTGCTTATTTTGAATTTCTGCTTTTTTTTTTTTTTTGAGGTTCTAGTAAATTTTATTATGTTGAATCATCTCTTTGATTTATTGGTTACTGTTCCTTTCTCTAAAGGATCAGACCACAGAGTGACATCAGAGCAAGTCAGTGACATTTGCAGATGAGCAGCAGCATGAACTGATCTCAGTGTGCTGCTGGGGGGGAAGTTAATGGCCATCCAGCAGGCAGTATTGGACTGGGAAGAGGAGCTTGTTTTCATCCATTGTGTGGGTGAGGTGACTCTTGAGACCCTTTGATTGAATCTTCCTATAATTGTGTTCTATTGAGTACCTGATTTATGAGTGAGTTTCTACCTGCTTTATTAGCTGCTGGTTTGACCACTTATTTGACTGCTGCTGAATCCTGTCATTGGTATTCAATCTTGTGAAGGCATAGCTGGTAAAAGCAGAATGCTCAGGCTGGTGGTAGTTGCACTTGGAAAAAAGCAGTGAGAAACCTTTGTATTTTGCCCCTATTACTTTTGGTTTCCCTCTGAGAACTGGTCTTCTGTTTCTCAACAGGCAAAGTGATCTGACTGCTAAGATTTCTGTTTATCAACTGGCTGGCTGGTATTGAAACTCAATGTTACTAAGTATTGCCTCTGGGTAGATGCTGCAGGTATGGACTTTCTGAGCTGCGGCTGCACAGAAGAGTAGATGCCCATGGGGTGTTCTATTAGGTGAGATGAGGCTGGTGACCAGTTCTGGTCATTCTGTAATTAAACTGATGGATTCTGGAGGGTTGGTTGAGTTCAAATAGGTATTGGTGTACCAAACTGGTAACTACCTACACAAGTTATTTCTTCCCTTCCCACATATCTGGCCTTTCAACTTCTTCCAAGAACATTTGCTCTTGCATGAATGGAATCAAGGTCACAGTAGGAGAAGCAACCACGTATCTGAGTTCCCTTGGCATTATGGTGTGACTCATGGACTTAATTTGACTACAGTTTGCTGCTCAGGATGTATCTCTATGCAAAAAAGATTTCTCCCTCCCCTGTGCTCCTCAGGGGAAGACAGTTACTTCAGACTGCTGTAGACGTGAACAACAGAAGACAGTTATTAAGGCTGAGCTTGCCATTCACACAGTTACCCCCAGTCTGTGGAGGAGGCTTTCCAGTGCTACCTTTAGAGACCTCAGTAGTGGAATTTCAACCCTTCTCTTTAGGAAGATTTCCCACTCTAATAGGTCTTTCTGGAACAAAGATGCTCTTACACTGAAACTTGGGTTCTCTTCTGGACCTTTCTCTGCTTGGAGAAGAATGCGTCATTGACGCAAAAAACCCAGATTATGTGACCTCGTTATGATATTTACAGATGAGTTGGGTGCAGCCAGTTTGTGTGGGCTTCTCAGGAGAACTGCCTGTTCTGAGTGGAAGTGCAGATGTTTGGCAGTGACTGCAGTGCTGGTACCATGCAAGGCTTCACATATCTGTAACAAAACCAAGCTTGAAAGGATGATTACTGTTTTAAAGAGTTGGTATGTTTGGCATGTAACTGAAAGTATACATGTAACTTCAAAAACCCTCTGTAACAGCAATAAGCCACAGACTTTTAAGTTGTCAAAAATAGAACAAAGTACATATTTCTTAAGCCTCCTTGAGAGATATTTTTTCTTTAATGCATTTTAAATTGAGAAATTTTAGAAGACTTTTTGAATGGGTTTCAAGCACGCTCTCTAAGAAATTTTACTTGTAGCCTACCTTCTGTCTCTTGGGAAATCTGAACAAATTTATCATTATAGTACTATGTCTGTTTGTTTTTCTTTTGTAGCAATATATTGGCTGAATTTAAAATCAGTATGATCAAACAGTTTTGTAATACTACAGTTCTGAGTGTTTGTATTTCATCTTTTTGATTTAAAAATAAATCCAGTGGCATAATGACAATCTCAGTTTTTGGCAGGAATCCTTTTCTAATAATTTCTAACATTTGCTTTATTTATTTTCTTTCATTTTTTCCCCCTCTTAATCCTCCTGGGCTTTTAAAACATAAACCTGGAGATGCTTTCCAGCGTTTGCGTTGGGATGTGACTGCTGGAGCTCACTGACTGTGATGGCTCAAGTCCAAGGTGTGCAGGAGCCCTGTCCTTGTGGCTTGGTTTGTACAGAGCAGAGCTCCTGGGCACAGGCAGGACTGGGATTGCACTGTTCTGCAGCAGGGGACCAGAACTGCTGTGTGCACAGCACATGACTTCTTCCCTCTGGCTAAAGCTGCACTACTGAGACGGCTGCTGGCATTGCTGCTCTCTCCTGCATTTTTTTTTTAAACTCGTATTTGCAGTTGATACTAAATCTTTATGCATCTGTATGTCTATGTTTGTATTCATACACATTAAAAAAAAAAAAAGGTCATTCCATGATTACTTCTCATGTGTTTTCATATCCACACTTACATAGAGAAAAACATATGTATGTATATATAAATGCACATGTGTATATACACGCAAAAGCTGATGCTTGGTTTTCCTTCTCAAATCTAGAATAACTTTTCAACACCATAGGACACTCCAGCAGGAGCCGTGTCTTAAACATCAGTATACAGAAGGATTCAATGTAAGGAAAGGGAAAAAATGTAAAAAGTTTGGTGAGAACATACATCTTTTCCTGCTGACTGGAAAATAGCTGGACTAAGCTGAAATCAATCCTTTTATATGTTGGAATTAATAGGTATAGCTTTTTCAGCATATTTTTGCTCTTTTTGATTTCAGTCCTTTGACTTCTCTATTTATGAAAATGCAACTGGTATCTCATCTCTGGATTGCTTCATTTAGTTGTGTCTATTAAAAAAAAAATAATAGTGTCAGTAGATGTAATTCCCTAATTCTCACATCGAGAAAGCAGAGGAATGACTGGATCAAGAAAAGTAGTTGACAAAAAGTAATTGAAAATGTAAGTTAACAGAAGAGTGGAGATAATTAAACTGCACAGAAATAGGTATTTTCTTCTTTCCATACCCAGACACTGAAGGTTGGTGGTATCCTAGGTGTGCAGGCTTTGCAATGTTGTCTCTACTCTTGGGGTTAGGGGGGTACGAAGTCAGGATGTAAACTTTGGGTCTTTTTATTTTCCTTCTTCCCTTTCCATAAGGTCTTGACTAGTGAAAGTATTTGGAATGTTGTCATGGTTTTATGATTTTTGGTATTGGTATTCCACATCATAACAACATGTAGTGCATTAAGAGTTAAAGAGTTAATACTCCAACTCCATAGATCATTGATATTTCCGGGTATACTTGTCTCAGAAGAGGAGAACTACATTCCCCAGAGGACTTTGCGATGCTTTGCATTTTTATGTATTTTCCGCTCAGAGGGAAAAGATAAAAACTCTCTGCGGTCACGGGACACTCTCTTTCCTTCGGGATCGACTCAGCAGTGGGTGCTCGCTGCCGTATCGCCTTCAGCGTTAGCGTAAGGCCTTCGGTTTATCGGACACTCTCTCTTGCTCCTTTTATTTGATTTATTAGCTTCAATTCCAATTATATTGTATTATATTGTGTTGTTTTGCTTTCTGAAATCTTATTTAGTAAATTAGCTTTCCCCCTCAGATCGTTGCCGCTGTTTTGTTTCTAGGCCCATCTCCCTTTTTCCTTTTCCCTTTCCCCCTTCCCCTTTCCTGGGGCGTGGGTCTGTGGGTCCCCCACACCAATCGTCACGGAACCGGGCCGATCCAGCCCGGTAAACCGTTGACAAATGTTTAAGGCATTTTTTATAATTGAGGTAAAATCTATTCAGTTACTTATGAGTTTACTGCTTTGTTTTCTTTTGGAAGTGAGATAACTGTCTTGTTCATTTCCTTATTGTACTCCCAGCAAGAGAGGGTGTGAGAGGCCCTCGCTGCCTTCTCCCCACTGCTCTCTTTTATTTTGGTTGGTACCTTTCTCCAGAAGGCAGATAGGTAGCTACAAGTTCTTGATGCAGGCAGAGAATGAGATTGAGGGAGGCAGCTATAGATTTCTTGGCTTATTTCTTGTGAGTTTTTTAGAAACCTGTGTGATTCTCTCTTGTCAGATACTATTCTGAGCCAAACAGAGATGAATTCGTTCCCGTGGGGAACAAAAAAGACTACGTTCTTGCTATTTTCCTTGAAAGTCTTGAAGCTTCATTTTTGTCACATTGTTTAGTGATAAGGTGTGAATGGAAGATGGCAGAGAAGGGGGAAATCATCTCCTCTTTCTTCCACTGAGGTTCTTGACTGAATGCCTGTAAAACTCAGAAAGGCAAGTAGTGGAACACTGAGAAGTGCATAAACTGGAGAAGAAAGTGATTATTTTTGGTGCAACTGAAAGTGAAGTGTTGATAACGAGAGTGTCTGAACAAAGAATTCATGTGAAAATCAAGGAGAAATGTCTTAGATTGGTTTTGGAAGGAGATAAATACATTAAGCAATCAAAATTCTATAATCAAGCCTGCGTAAAGCGATGGTGTATGGAGCAATTCTCTCTCAGCTTTGACATGTTTTGGGTCAGCTTCGTGGACGTTTTCTGCTCTTTATTCCCAATTTCTGGTATTTGTGACTGTTTAAGCTTTCTGAAAGGCACCTGAGAATTTGTTTTGCTGGAAGTGTTTAATTTTAATCTAATTTGCTTCTGTTGTCTTTAATTTTTTTTTGATCTTTCTGATCTTATTTGACTTGGATAGGAAGTATTTGTTTATATTTAATTTGCTTTATAAAAAGCAAGAAGGAGATGAATAGAAACTAAGGTTTCATTTTTGCTTTCTCACCATTGAGGTCTTGAGAAACCACAGAAGTAAGACTTCTAGTATCGTACTGGTCAGTAAGATAAGGTGGAGTTGAGAGAAGGTCTTTTAAATCACCCTCAGAGCAGGAAGCCCAAAGCCTTCTCCTAGGAGTCTTGGGCCCCTAGGGACAGGCAGTGCCAAAGATGAGTAGGGTAATGTGGGGGAATTGGCTTGTTGCTTTGCTCCTGCCCAATTGGATTACCTGCTTACTCATCCGTTTTCCTGAGCAGATGTCAGAGCAAGGAGATGACAGAGGAATTCGTTAATACTTTAGGAGGTCAGTAAGCTTGTGTGGTAGAAGCTGAAAGGAATGAGACATCCTCTAACTGACACGTGCCTGTCGCTGCTCTCCCCTAGGCCCAATGGAATTTGCTTTTAGAAGCAATTGCAGAAGCCGCCTCTCTCTGTAGAGAGCACCGACGTTGCTCCCTCCTCTGACAGTTTGTATCACCCTGAGAGCTTGACGGGAGAGCAGGGAACCGCAGGCAATGTGTATCCTGTAGGCGCCTCAAAGGTGCTTATTTTAGAGTTGCAAGACAAGCAGTTGCTTGTAGAGAGCAAAAGTGTTAATCCTCCCCGAGGGAAAGGAGGAAACTATATTCCTGTAGGGACCTAGTTCTGCTTCTGCTAATGTGATGAGGCAAGTGTTACACGGAGGATCAGTCTTCCTCTGTTGCTCCATCTCTGAGAGCAGTGAGGATGTGAAAGCTCTGTACAGCTAGGCAAAATCTGAATTTTACAGCAAGCTAGAGTGGGGGTTCGAATGGAGTGTTTGTGTCTGTGTGACTATAGGTACTGTTAGCCCCAAACTTGATTCATTTAAACCACACATGAGATGAATTGGATCATCACCTCGTATGGAGAATGAATGTTTTGTTTCCTCTTTTATGTCTCTCCCTGTGGCATGGTTTCTGGGAAGAAGAGAGCCTTGTTAGTTCAGTCTTCTGAGTCCTTTATGTGATACTGCCAGTTTCTTATTTACTCTGACAATAGAAGGAGAAATCAGTTTTGACTGCCTTTGAATGGATTTCAGCCCAGACCTTTACAAGTGAGCCATCTCCTTTTCCTGGAGGAGGGGATATGAATAGAAAGGGTATGTACTGCTTTGCTCTCCAGGAACCTGTTTCCTTTGACTGGATCACCACAGCATGTGGAGCTGATGGATGCTGTGAGCAAAGAAGGGGAATACTTGTTGCAAGACCTTTAAAGAAATCACAAATACTGCAAAAGAGGTACAGCAATATTTGTTTAAATATTAAAAAGAGGAAAAAAACCCAAACAGCCTAGCACCTTTGCAAGCTACGAGTCCTCTTGTGCTTGCAAAGATTCACTCACCAAAGAGAATGCTGTTGCTTAACTCATCCAATGCTTAAACTAGTTAACTGGTAATGTCTAAGGGAGTAGGCCAAACGTGAGCATGGGATGAGTGTTCAAATAAGTTTTCTCAGTTTATTTGCATGGGTATAAATGTTGCTTGAAGAGCTCTGCTAAACATCCCGTAGTATTCTTATTCTGTGAGCTAGTGTTGACTCTTGTACTCAGGTAACATAGATGCCAGGAGGTGCTGATCTGCAGAGTATAAACTGATTTAGTGAAAGAAGTCACTTGTCCTTGAAGGCACGTTTAAGCTATACGTTGAGGAATAAGGCATCTGTACTCCCATTTTTCTGAGGCATCAGTAACTCAGCTAGGCAAAACACAATGATCGGGGCTCTCAGAGGGGCTAACTTAGTCCCTCTTGTTCCCCCAGCATCCCTAATTTATGTTATGTACATATTCAAGGGGAGGTACTCTGCAGCTCTTTTAAATCACTCCTAGAACATATTCGAAGTGACTATGTTGTATGTTGTTGCTGAATTACACAACAAAGATGAGATGGAGAGGAGGAGAAAAAAATACTTTGCTGTATCAGATCTCTTCTACACTTTAAAATTCTTTCATGTGTTAAAAGAAGGGGGTTGATAATCTTATCTCCTTTTGCTTTATGCTGGTTAACAAATTATCACTGTGCCATAGCTACTAGGTTAACCACTGCTCACCATTGGAGTCCTGAGATATTAAAAGAAATGAGAAGTTTGCTCATGGAGCTCAGCTGGGGAAGTACAGTCTTGAGAGTCCACCACAGTGAAGCAAGTATTTTTTTTTTTCTTCTTTTTTAAAATAAATAAATAAATAAATAAAAGTCACGCAGTTGAACCAAATAATAACAAGTTGAAGTCCAACCCTCAGAGAACTCATGTGCCTGGGAGCTGAGCTCTGAGAGCAATTTAATCTTTTACTGGTACATCAAGAAAGGAAATCAGAGATGGGCCCTGGCCCTGGGAAAAAATCAGCTCAAGGGAAGAAATCAATTTATTAATGAATAAATTAAAAGATTGCAGTACTCATTGCAACCAAGCGTTAATGGGCACACCACAATTGTTCTTAAACATCTTTCATCTTGGAGGATCCTGAAGTGCTTTTAGAATTGTGTAGACAGGAGGATTTATTCAGCTTGCAGCTGATGTTTTGTCACTTAACACACTGGAGTTCAAGTTACGCAGTTAAGGACAGAAGTGATGGAAAAATTCCCCATCTGACTGAAACTTCAAAGGAAATAATTACTGGTGTTGGAAAGTGGGCAGGATATGTGAAAAAACTTATTTGTTCATAAGATGTTTAAATAAACGCTTTAGGAAAGCCCTCACTTTTCATCTGTCCTGGGGTATCCTCTTAAGTGCAGCCTCTGGTATCACACCCCAGTCAGTACGGTTTAAGGTCAGAGAACTGACCAGTACCAAATGAATGATTCGGTTTATTTTAGCAAGGTGTTTCTGTGTAGACATACTGTCTTATAACTAATTCAGAGGAGAGCGCATCTAGAGTTTTTTCAGTTCTTTCTGCAGAAACATGGGCTCTGGAGGCTAACCACCCAAGAACAATGTTAACATCTGTAGCCTTAGCCAGTGTTTCCAGCACTGCTTTTGTTTGAAGGGAACTGGGTGAGACAGTCTGTTTTCCTATTCTGTTCTAAGTTTTATTTTGTCTTTCATGTTAGTCTATGCATTAGATGAGAGAAAAATTATTCTAAATCTATTCAACAAGGAAAGCTTGTTTTGGTATTTGCTGCCTGTAAATCTGTTTGTAGTAGAAAGATCTGATGGTCTTCAGAGGTCCCACTGACTAATTGTTTCTGAGGAGAGATTTGTTAATGACTTGAAACCACTGAGCTGTTGACATCTACAGCTGAAGTTTGTGAGTGATTGATCCACAGTCCTATGAAGGAGTGTCAGTATTTGAAGCCACTGTGTCTTTTCTGGTTCTTCAGATATTTGGTCTAGCACATCAGTGGTGGCTCCCAAAATGGCATGTTTGTAGGCCAGTTTTTAAAAAGAAGAAAGCAAGATAGAGCAAAAAGTTCTCAGACTTTGCTAGGTAGTACTGATCTGAATCTTGGTGGTGACTGCAGCTTTATTTTCAGACGTGCTAAACGTTTCTGCCAGCCACGTGGTAACTCATTATCAGATCTATCCACAGTATGCGACCAGAAGCTCGGCAGTACCTGCCTGTGTCGGGGCTTCTGGCCTGTTCTGTTTCGTTCCTCTTCTAATAACAGTTGTGCTGTGCTGGAGACCCAGTTGTTTTTTCTAAAATGTTTAAATGTAATAATCTCTAATCTTCGTACTGTATTAATACGTGGAAAGACAACAAACAAGCTGCCGGGAGTTTTCTGGGATTTCTTCCATACGCAGACTGATAGGTCTTGTTTAAATCACATCTGTAATGTTCACAAACATCAGTTTTGTATAGATGCATTTTGCATAGACTCAGTTTCTAAGAAGTAATAGTCAACAATGTCATACATACAGACTGTGATGGTGAGCTTTCACAGTTAAGCTCAAGGACTCAAATTCAGTGACTCTGTGATTCCTTTACTTACAATTGATGATGCTGCTGGAGTTTCATGGTGGAGGAACCACCTCATGATTGCTTGCCTGGGTAGGGATGCCATGCACAGTGTGCAGGGATCTTCCTTGGAATTCCCACTGGACTGATCTCGTACAGAGGCTGTATGCAGGCAACTGTGAAACCATGAGGAAGGGTGAAGTGAACAATTAAGATAATTTGTGCTAATCTATACCATCTATATTCACAGCTACTTTATATGGTGCCTATTTGGTGCACAAAATGTAATGATAAACAGCTCATGATTTTTCAGTATTGGAGGTGAAATCCTCAGTGACCTTAGTGGGAATTCTTGCTTTCAAACCTGTGGTCCAGCTGAGCCATTCCTCACGAGGGAATGAAAGGGAGTAAAATGTCAATCATTCAGTTTATCTGCCTGCTGATGCACATAGTAGAAATGCTAACGAAGCATCCTAGAGAGAAACGTGCATGAGTTCCGCAGAGAACACTGACACAGGCGGTTTTCCATAGCCCTCAGCCCTGGGCAAATCATTTGACTTCTGCACATGATGTGGGAGTCATGAGAGCGAGATGCTGTACTTAACGAATGTGTTTCAAGGTGTAATACAATGTAGGGTGCTAAGCATTTTGAGAGAATACTGGGGACAGAAAACTGCAAATCACGGATGTATTAGTGCACAAATGTCTTGTGCTCGTCTCATCATGTATGTGCCTATACAAAGTAGTCAACAAATCTTGCAAGCCATATTGAGAAATGTGTGATTACTTGCATGTATTATCTTCAGATTTATTTTCTGTAGTTTTGTACATAAAACGAAAGAGGAAAGAATGTGTACAAGTGACACATTACGGAAAAATCTATTGTAGCTGAAATGTGGTTATAATACTAGAGGTGGTGTTTTATAAGAGCACAATGAATTCATTAAAATTAACTTTTTTCTTCCATGAGTGTAGAGTACTTACAGTTTGTTTCTTTGGCTTTTTATGAGTGTGAGCTAAAATAGCTTAGTTTTATTGGTGGGTAACTTAAAGCTTAAAGCACCAAGAGGCATTGTGGTTTAGAGAGTGGATGTAACCTGTAGTCCTGGCATATGTTTTTGGAAGTATAGGTACATGGATTCTGATTTTAAGAGCATAAATTCTGCATTAAAAAAAATCATTCAAAAATAAGTAATGGAAAAAAATATAAAATAACATTGGGAGATTACTCAAAAGCAGTTGCTTTCCTTATAGAGTAATAATCATATGAAAAATACAAGCTCATCCACAATAGCAGTTAATTCTTTTCTTTGAAGGGTGTAGAGGCATTATGCATCCATTTATACATCCATGGAAGAAGTGCCATTTGGAGGGACCTGGACATGGTCAGGAAGTGGGTACATGAGATTCTGATGAGGTTTAACAAAGCCAAATGCAAAGCCCCTAGGAGTGTGCCCAGCCAGAAACAAGAAAATCAGCAGCCTGAGTAGAAATGCTGCTCAGATACTGCTATAATTGTAGTTTATGGAGAATCTGGACCTTGTTTGTTAGCCAAGTTGAGTGCCAAAGCACATAATATATGTCCAGGTATGTTACAGTGATGAAAGTAGCAGGGTGAGATAATATTGCAGTTGTCTCAGCAGTGCCGTTAGTGCAGACTGAACCTCAGAGAAATTTCTGATTGTTCCAGGGGTCATTCTCGAGTATGAATCATCAGTACCTAACATAAATGCTGGTGCTGAGGTTATAAGAGTCCACTTTCCAAGCAGGTCAGCTGGTAGCATTTCTCTGCATTCTTCTGATTCTGTATCCCTGTCCCTAGAACAGAGATCACAGTTGTGTAAGACACTTAGGCTGTTCGATTCTTCTGTCACGTCACTCTGGTTTTCCACTAGCATCACTGCTAAAAGCATTAAAGTTGCACCAGCATCACTGGAGTAATGCTCTGATGATTCAGGCCATTATGGTTTAAAGCTTTCAGTAAAAACACTAAGTATGGTGATTATCTGGGGCTTGGATCTGGACACTGAATAAAAGCAAACATATTCAGGCAGTATCTCTGGACATTCATTTAGAGAAGGGGGAGCAAGAGAGACAGGGATAGCACTCGTTATATGATTTCTAGCCTTTTATAACTCTTTGAATCCACTTAGCAGAAAATCCTAAAAGTAGTATTCTGTTCATTGGTACCCTTGCTTGGTTATAGTTCACATTATTGGAGGCTCACATAACTTGTTGTACAAACCCATCATGTGGATACTGATAGTGCTGTAAATCTCTCAGATTTATTGCCATCTGGGACAGAAGCTTGGTCCTCTGTCCACAGTGATGCATCAGATTATTACTTAGCTGCACCTTTTTCTTCTAGAAATAGCCATGTGAGGTATGCTGAGAACCGTGTTATTGTGTGAAGAGTCCCTGTGTCTTTATTTGGGAGGCAGCAAGGCAGCAGCATGGGGGTAGTGCTTCCCTGCATGCCTGGTGGTGTAATGCTTCAATCCGTGGCCACCAATTGTATTTTAAATCCGTTCCTCTTAAAATGCATTCTCTGAGAAGCAATTTTGAGAGTATTCCACTATAAGATTCAAAGGGGCGGCCTTTAGCTGCGGGAGGATGTTATCTCCTTGTGCACAAACCTGGGACATTGCATGGCTCTGGAGATAAGGCTGCAAGCTGCTCCCTGAGGGAGGGCTGCACTGCTGAGACCTGGGGCTGTGGCAGGGTCTTGGGATGCACTGTGGCAGATCTGCCAGGGAGAGCAGGGAGAGCGGGCCAGGGACCTGCACAGACAAAGGCTGTGGAGAGTTATGGCTGTCTGCAGGGAGCCTGGCTTGCTTCCCTGCTGTTGCTCATGAAAGGGCTCTGATCTCATTTGTTTTATAGTGTCAGCTTCCCACTGTTAGCCTGTTGGTGTTGTTGGTAAATCACACAAAATGCAGGCTGCGTGCCAATTAATGAACTGAAGCTGTTTGTGTTCAGGGAGGATAAATGCATGTACAGGGTATACTGCTATTGGTTTGGGCATCATTTCTACCTGTAGGAAGCTCAGGGTGGGAGAAGAAGGACTCTTTTGAAACTCCTATTTCTTCGTAATCTGATTAATAGCGTATTTAACTGCTCCTGGATAGAGAAGTCCTCTAGTAGATGTTGTCAGGAAAGACTAGGTAATGTGTATCAAGTCTTATGCTTTACAGAGCTTACAAGTAGATACATAAGTAAAAGAAAAAAAGACAAAAATAGCAGTGCATCCCCTGACTTGTGGGTGGCAAAGTAGGCACATACTTCTGGAGAAGATCCTGAATTCTCCTCTGCGCTGTTTCTGTGAAGTCTCAAGTGACTGTGTTATGTGGCACTGAAATAGTGGGAAAGTCTAAATTGATTGTGGAGTTGCTGGTATGGTTGATTTTATTTTTAATTTCTACTGTTTTAGTTGAGGCTTCTTTATTTGCTCTCTTGAAACTCCTTTTGCATTTACTTCCTTGCACTGAATTATTTTGTTTTCTACTCTCTCAGCAAAAAAGCCAGAGTATGGATGTTGTCACTGCTTGCAGATGCTTTGCAGTTTCCTTTGTCAGTACTGGAGAAGAGTGGAAAAGGTTTCTAATGCTTTTTGTTAACAGATCTGTGCTTGAGCCTGTAAAGGAGCTTTATTATTGGTCCAATCGCGTAGGGCAGGGAACATTTCCCAGCTTTGTGTAGGTAGGCTTCTGACAATTAAAAAATTAAAAATTAAAAATTTAAATTAAAAAGTCTTTCTCTGGAGCACTGCAGAAATGCTTGGGGCATTGGGCTTCTCTTGTCATTGTGTTATACCTGGTGCCTGGTCACATGTCCCACTCACACTGTCAGGATTAAAACAGTCATCAGATTTGGGGTGAGAAAAATGAGTTTCTTCCGGTCAGATTGTCAAGCTTTGTTTTGCTTTAGATAGTCACCCTCCTAAAGCTATTCTAAAGTTAAGTATTTTGATTAATTGTTTCAGAGACAGTTTCTTACAGTTTTCTATATGCTGTCAATGAAATTAACATTCAAAAGCTGTTGCTTAACAAAGCATCACTTGAACAAAACTTCTCAAGAAGTCTAGAGCTGCAGATACGTTGATCAGAGTGGTGCTGATTACCGCAGGCTCAGGAAGCAGTCTAGCAGGCATATGGGCTTACACTGGTTTTGACTGAAGGTGTCTGTGGGACGCAGTCAGTGGTAAATTTTTGAATAACCCTTTGGTGGCAGGTAGATATCTCTCGTACCATTGCTCATTGCATCAGTGTCCAATGTGGTGATGGCACTTCTCCTTAGACCTCAGTAGGCAGAACTAGTGTAGGTAGTAGGACTTTGGAAGCAGCCTGTGGAAGGCTTCCATTGCTGCAGAATCTGATGCATCAATGGTGTGTTTTTGAATTATGTGAGACCCAATGTGCTAGCTCGTGATGAGAGAGCTGGGAGATGTGGGCAGAGCCCTGCAGAGTTCATCGCTGAGCCCAAGGCCATCAACCCACCAGCATGCTTCTGTGTGTGCTCCTTCTGCTGTGGGATTATGTAACACATTCACAGGACTTCATTTTCCACTAGATTGAAAGCAAAGTCACTGTTGATTTTTTCCAAAAAGATCTATTTGAAAGTGCAATTGCCTGGAATTACATGGTGGCAGTGAGAGGCCAGACCTTGCTGTAAATAACTTTAGTCTCAGCCAAACTCATTGAGCTCTGCTGTCTACTGCTTTTTCTCCTTCAATTACTTCAATTGAAGGGAGGTTTTTTTTTGGTATATTTTTTTTCATGCTTTGTTTATTTTTGTCAGGAATAGATTCTCATTTTCTTAGCTTTCCTGCTTTTGCCAAAGTCTGTGATTATGGTGGACAGGGCAGCCCTATTCACAGTAAGATTTGTGTTTTTATAGCACGCCTTCATGCTAGTGATGGCATCATAGGAACGTGCTTGTGTTAATGATACTGTAAATACCATTTACACCACTGTAATTTTTCAATTTAATCTTCCTGAGCTCTGAAATGTCCCCTCTGCTCGTGGAATGCTATCTTTACAGCTGTAATATCTTTATGTTAGACCTCATATTCCCTACTGAAGACTAAGCGCCAGTAGTTCACGTGTCTTAATCTTTGAAGCCATTTGTCTCCAACAGTGAATATTCAGCCTGGATCAGAAAGCAGTCCTGTGTTCTGCTGGTGTGGTGACTGAAGGGGAGCAGAGTTGTCTTGGCTGTCAGTGTGTGTACAGAAAAGCAGTCAATTTTGGATTTTAAAAATGATATTTTATGGGAAAAACTCATAATGGAAAGATTCTTTTCTAATTTTTATTGGAGATTAGTATTGTAAAGAAATAATGGAACAAGTATTTGTGAAGGAAGAAGGAAGGGACCAGTAGAGACTGACTTGTTCTGTGGGAGAAGTGGGGCATATGTAAAGGGAAGCCTGATTTCATGGCAGTGTGCGGCAGGAGGGAGATTGTGCATGTAGGATTGGGATGGAAATAAGCCTAAAAGCACGCAAAAGGAAAGGAGAGCGGGTGTTATTTGGGACTATCATGAGTTGTAGAGTCACTCATCTGCTTGTTGAGCCCTTCAGCCATGGGACATGCCTTTTCTGACTGAGCATTTCTTTTCCCTGTAAGCATGCATATCTGTCACCTCTTTCTGCTTTGCTGCAATACTGGTTCATCTTCACTTTGCTCCCTCTGAGGTCTTGTTAACCTTGCATGTTCAGCAGGAAGCAAGCAGGTAGAGTGCAAAGCAGGTTAGCCTGCTTGCTTAGCAAAGCAGGTTAGCCAGCTTTGACAGGGGGGTTGGACTAGGTGATCTCTAGAGGCCCCTTCCAACCCCTACAATTCTGTGACTGTGAATCTGATACGCAGCCCTTCTGAATCTTAGTGTTAGCATTCCTTGCTCACACAGAACTGCTGCTGGTGGCAGGCAAGAAGTGTTGCCATCAGCCTGTGCAGGCACTGCTGGCTTGCTTTAGTGCAGAGAAAAAATGGTTCAAGCAAATTCCAGCTCCCAGCCATTGCAGTACAGAAAAGGGTCAGGGCCCAGAGCCAACTAGACTTCATTGGGAAGGTGAGTCATGTAGTTTCTAAGAATAGCAGGGGAAAAGGAGAGACACAGCTGCAGGCAAAGCAGAGGCAGCAGTGTTTCCAGGATGTTAATGAAGTTCTGGCTGTGTGTACAAATTTAGTCCACCTGTGCTGTGCTTGCACTTCGCTTTCCCCCATGAATCAGTTTAATCTCCACCTGCTGCTGCTGTACCAGCCTCAGCAGCCCCAGAGGACCAAGGTTCTTTCAGGGAAACAAATGATGGGAAGCTAATATCTTGGCCTCGGCCTCCTGAGCTTTTCCTCTCTTGGGAGAGCCTTGTAAGTTGTGCCTAGAAGGTCTAGGCTTGATGCCATCTGCCATCACACAAGGCAAAGGTTGGGCTTACACTGCAAGGGATGAGCGTTTTCCAGTAGCGTGTCACTAAATAGCCCAGTGCTTGCTTGCAGTTTGGTGTTGTGACTTTGCTTCTCTGTGTTGACCTTCTGTGCTAGCTGTTATGTTGGGTGACAGGCCCCACCCTCAGATTGGTGGGAGAGCATTTGTAGTGACTGAGCAGCAGTGGTCCTTGCAGCACACAGATTACTTAGCCCAGCAGGTGCAGCACAAACCTGCTGTTGTTCCTGCAGTGACATGGCCACAGCATCTCCCAACACCTTGCTCACATCCAGCGTTTTATACCTCTGACAATCTCTATGTTGATCTTTTTTCCCTTCCAATGCCCCCACCCCCCTTTGGAACTCCTGCCTGTATCTTTTTGTTCTGTTTGTCTGAATGTGAAGGAGTAATTGATTTGTGTAGCTCATCTAAAATCCCTCTGTATTTTTTTTTTTCTACAAAAAATAATCTTCTCTGACAGTGTGTTCTTATTGGTACAAGGATGTAGACAAGTGAAGTAAGGCCTACTACATTGCTGTAGAAGACCTCAGATTTTCCTTGTTCTAGAATTGGAAGCTACTTTACCAACATTTTGAATGAACACTTTGATTCATGTTGTACTGACGTTTGTTCTCTCTTTATTAGCCTGATCTGATACACCACAGTCTCCATGTCTTTATTGCTGTTTCCTTCTCTACCCTTTAGGTAGGTGCCCCAATTGTGTGTCAGTGACAAGCAACCAACAGTGACTGAGTGACTGAGGCTGTTAGCATTCTGGGAGATGTCAGCCATTAGGTGTCCAAACTGTACATTTCACATGTGCAAAATGGATGAGTTTTACCACGTTTTCAGCTCACCTGCTTCCAGCTGAACTAAGGGCAAAGAAATAGACCACACAGCATGAAATCTGGAAAGTGAAGTTGATTATATTTTTTTTTAAATCTCTCATTCTTTATAATCTGCCACATTACTAATAACATGGGCTGATTTTTGTTTTTAATATCTGATTTTTATCTCGACTGTGTGTTCCTTTAACCTTTCGTCAGAGATTTTATTTTCTAAACCTTTGATGGATTTTGCTGCCCCCCTGCTGATGTTTTTCATTTATTGGAAAAGAATAAAATAATAATTATCATAATAAAACCCACTATTTTCCTGGAGGCAATTCACTGGTTGAGGTTTTCATGTGAACCCAGCCCTCTTAATCCTACCAAACAGGATTCTCCTCTTAATCCTTAATCCCTGAGTACTTTAGCTATTAATCTTGAGAAGCATTTTTCCCCTCCTCATCTCAGATTAACCAGAGAGTGGTTACCCAGGTTACTGGCCCTTTTTTTTTTTTTTTTTTTTCTTGCACACTTCCATAAGTTTTGGATCTCAGAGAGATGCGTGTCTAGTTCTGTGCCTTTCATTCTGGGGCACTTGGGTTGTGGACCTTTGGAACTTTCATTCATCTGACTGGTTTGCTGAACGCTTGCTCAGCAGGAAAAGTTTAGGTAACACCTCATCACTTGGCAACTTCCACTTGATCAGAAACAATATGCTGTAAGCGTTTCTTGACTTTTTTTCCCACTCGTGTCATGTTCCTCCACTGCTTGGCTTGTGCTGACTCTGTGGGAATGCAAAGGGGAGCATGAATGCAGCAGAAAAGGCAATGTGGGAGGGCAAGCAGCAGACTTGCATCACTGGCAGTAGGGAAGTTGAAAGGAAAACACAAGAGATTAGAAAAAAAATTAAGGTATTTCTTCATTACGGGAATGGGATAAGGTTGTAAACTCATCGTTATTCTGGTTTTGGTGATTTGACTTAGAAACGCTGGGTGATATAAGTGCACATTTCCTCAGAGTTCTGTCCCTTCTTATCTCCTTGTCCCAGGTAAACAGATCAAATTCACTGCATATTTTAAAGCCACAATTCAGGATTTTAATATTTTTTCCTCTGTTGCACTCACAGTTCCAAAATATTTTACAAGGTATTTATGCAGGAGTTGTCCTTTCATACCTGAAAGGCCATGCCACCACCAAGTGGAAAGAACACTGTGCGCTGCAGCAGTACAGAGGAAGAAGCTTTTCTTTGCTTTAAGTGCTTGAGGACTTGGCCTTCCTGCTTAAAGAGAAATGCAGAGCCTGTTTCCTGTACCAGCATAGCACTTCCTGGAGGTGGTAGCAGCACCTTCGGACTCACTGTTTTGTTCCCTGAAAATCTTTTACTCTGTTAAACTTAAGTGAAGAAAAAAGAGTCTTCCCTCATCTTAAGAAAATTCATAAGTTGTTTTTGGCAAATGATGATTGGGAATGTTAATGGAATTCATTTGTATTACTTTGTTTGAACAGGATCTGTCTCATAGCCCTCTGTCTGAGGATGGACTGACTTTCACACTGTACTCCCTCAATTCTGTTACTGCTGCTTTTCTCCTTTGGTGGTCTGGAGCAGGAAATTTCACTGTTCAACTTGTCAGTCACTGCCAGGCCATGTGCAGTTATTTCCAAGTGTAAGAAATAACACAAAACTCCAGAAACTTGGTTGTATAACAGAGTGGTAGGCGAACATTGAAAGGGAACACAGGAAGTCCCCTGTGAGCTGCTTTGTACTCTCCTACATGGGAAATGGGGTAACAAACAAGGCCTAGGAGATGATGGAATTTCTTTACCTCCCCTCTAATAGTAACCAGGCAGGCCAGTACTCTCCAGTGCAGCAAGGCTCTGGGACAGCACAGGGCTATCATTGGTGCTTGGGCAGGTGGGTGACGTATGAGCTCTAATGAGGTTGTTAGCTGGCAGAAAAGGAGCAACGTATTTTCTTCCAGGAAGAGAAACTGAATTGAGTCCAAACTGAATAGTTTCCTATTGGTCTTTCTGTATCTATATGTGAATTAACTCTACTTTCTTCAGGAATAGCAGTTAGAACTAGAAAATACATAGCCAATCTTACCATAGTCAGCACTTTCATTCCACTGCCATACAGTATGTCCATCCAGCTGTGCTTCCTCAAAGAACTTCGATTGCAAAGCAACATTAGCAATAACAGAACAGAGATATGACTGCTAACAGCAATGCTGTAATGGTGTTCCTTATCTTCAGTCTTAAATCAGAGACACCTGAATCACTTCACCTGTCTCAGTTTGGCTTCTGCCCTGGGGAATTGTGCTTGTTTATGGAGTAATATGATAGTAAAAACAAAAGCATGTGTTTCTTCCCTTTTCATCTCACTGTTTTGCAAGGAAAGAGTGACAGAATAAGAGAGTGAAAAAAGGGGGATGCGGTGCTGGACATGTTGCCCAGCAAGTGAGTGAACTGACTGGTGGTATCAGGATTGGAGGCTGCCTGAACTGCAGTGACCTGGCAGTGATGGCGTTCACACCTTGAGAGATATCAGACAGACACAGACTAAAATCCAGGAAGCTTCCAACCCAAACAATTCTATGATGATCTGTGGGACTTCTCCAGTTCCACCTTGACCCAGGAGCCAAGTACTTATAACTCTTGATCTTCCAGTTTGCTGTGTCCAGGTGACAGCCATTGTTGAAGAACATTTAAAGCTTTTATTTTTGGAGGTTTTTTTTCCCCGCCTTGGTTGGCTTACCTTCATGATCGTGTGGGACGAAATATGTTGAAGCAGGAGATTTTTGTGACACACAAGCGAGCTGTTGGTGTTTAGCAGCGATTAGCTTATTTTAAAGGCCGTTCACTTTATCTGCCAGAGTTTTTAATTTTTCCCTTTCATTGCTTTGCTTCTTATTGATTTAAAGAAAAAAGAAGGTGCTAAAGCCCTGTTTGGTAATAGAATATTGATGAGAAGGCTGGGGAAAGAGAGAGATTGTGAAAGTCTTTGTTCCCATTTGACAAAAGACCGAGAATAAGGGGGGTGAAATGTGAATGTATACTGGGGGTGGGTGGGGAGAGAAAAAAAAGAGTTATTTAAAATTGCAGCTAGGAGATCAGTCTTCCAGTCTGCGTGTCTGCAGTGAGATCAATTTTCAATTTCAGTTTCCCTGCTTTTATGTTTTGAAACACTTGCATACCGCTGGAGATGGGAGATCTGCCAGCAACTGTTTTTTGAAACACATTGTCAGTAGGTATTTTTTCCAGATGAACTGCTTCCTGAATCAATTTAATGTTATGTGAGGAGGAAGCAGGGAGAACATTGAGGACCCCTCTCCTCCGGAATCATATGTGCACCACCGCAGCCCCTTCCATGTCCCTGGTTTTACTTCTCAGCTTGGTGAGGTGTGAGGAGCAAACTGAGCAGGCCCTTGTTTCATAGATCCATTTAGTGTCACATGGAGTGCTGAGTGTGAAAGAGAAAACGCACTAGACACAGTTGAACGGCTTGATTTTAAGCAACTATGCAGTGTTAGTGTTCATATCTGTGTGGGATCTGTGATTAACAATAGCCCAGCTCTTTTATCTGATGTTTGGTGAATGGCAATACAGAGTCAACTGCTACTGATGATCAAACCTGTGAACTGAAGGCTTCACTGTGTAAATCAGTGGAGTTCATTTCATGCAACTCACACGTGTGAAAATGTTGCCCAGAAAGTATAAGGCATCATTTGATACGTGCTATCATCTTTGCTGCTGCTTCAAACCAGTGATGACTATGAGAAGCCAAAAAGCTCCCTTTCCTACCATGATCAATTTCTGCAGGAACTTCCTATAAGAAAGAAAAAAAAAAAAAAAGTCTACCTTGAAATTCAGATGTTGAAGGATAATCATTGTTTAAAAAATTAAACCTGTTTTCTCTCCTTTATTTTCTTTTATTGTTCCTTTTTTTTTTTTTCTTTTCACCTATTTTTGTTATTTAAAATTGCCGTAAACTGGATGGAAACCCTAGGAAACAAAAACTGGAAAAACTGCATATTGCTCAACACAATAAGGACAGGTAGATTTAAACAAGGCTGAATTTATGACACAAAATTATATATTGCACTGTTTTATTTCTTTCAGTACTTGAAACTAAATAATTGGGTGGGGATGTTGTCTTGGAATGAGATCAGTGGATATTTTTGAGTCAATATTTAGATTTTCGTGTTCAGAATGGACAAGCAGTTTCTCCTAATAGTCATAGTAATTGCCATCACAAATCACTTCTAAGCTATTCAGCTGACTTTTGCACACAGAGCTGTAATAATTTTCCTTGGGCAGTTCTGAAAACCTGGGTCTGTAATTTCGAACAGAAAAGTCAGAGTTGTACCCTGGAAAAAAAACAACAAAAAACAAAACCAAACAAAACAAACAACTGCTATTGGTTTGTAATCCTGTTTAGAAGATAAATTTAAGTAAGAAACAATAAAAACACCTTGTGATTAATATTCCTATAAATCAGTCCCTTTGGCTTATTCATTCTTTATACTGCCTTTCTCTGGACTCTCACTTTTGCTGTCACGTTATCTAATTGGCTTGTACTTGATTATGGTGTTATGTGAGTGCAAAACCACCCATGCCTGGGTGCAGAGCAGCTCGTGTTTGTGGGCACATGGTAGAACTGAGTGCTGGGCCAGCGTGAGCCCTGGGGCATTGGATACACAGCTCAGGAAGCCAAACTGGACACTGCTGGGGTGAACTGGGAGTTCATGAGGAGAGGAAGAGCTTCCACTGCAGCAGTGTGTGCTTGCCAGTATTCACATACTCCTCAGCCTCTGCTTCAGCGATTCTAGCAGCTGTGAGAGCATCAGGTCAGTCTTGGCAGGGCTCATTCCTGTGTCTTCATCCATTCTTTTCTGCCCTTCTCCTTCTGGGGATAGGAACTGCTTAACTCCTTCAAACTTCCATTTTCTTTGTTCTGCTAAGAAGCCTTAAGCTGGTTCCTGTTATTGCTTTTCGTGGGTTGCAGTGAGATTAATCAGTCATTTTGTTTCTATATTCACAAGTAGACCAGATGCCCCCAGAAACATTACTGAGGGTCTCAGCTCTCTGGAAGAAAGGACATTCCCTTGTTCTTCTTTGACTGGAGGCTGGTCCAACAGGCTAGAGCCCACTGATCCTACTTTTGGACTTAAATGTCTGATAAATAATGCTTCCTGCATTCTGTAGTTTTTAGTTTCCAGTACAAGTTGGTGAATTCTTCATGAAAATTCATTTAGCATCTGCCATGGGCCAGGTACAGAGTCTGCAAGCCCAATTATTTGCATCTCTGTCAACATATGTCAGTCTTGATTTATAACTCCTTCTGATGTTTTGAGTTCAATGGGATGTGCATTTCTGTCAGTGCAACGCTACCCTAAGCATTTCCTTTCTGCTCTAGTCTGCGGTGCCCACAGAGCTCTGCTGATGCTTGTCAGTGCTGTGCAAGAGTAAAGAGAGAAAGAAATACACTTTATGTCATTTATAGACTAGGTAACAACAGAAGATGGAATAACTTGCACAGAGTTTAGGAAGGCAATAACAGAACACAGAACAGAACCTTCTAAAGATGCTAGGGTTAAAATTGTAGTTCCAGTGACATTAATAATAAAACTTTGAGTTCACTAGCATTGGAATTTTACCCAATCAGTGTGAAAGGACATTGGGAGACTGTTCAAGACTTGCATTACTGAGTTCAGTTTTTGACAAGTTTGTGATGAGTGTGAAGGGAATTCATTGTTTCAAAGTTATGAAGAGAGGCTCTGTTGATTTGTGAAGGCCGCTTTTCAATAATATGTGTAAGACTTGGCCAAAGATGCCCCCAAACCTGCAGCTGTCTTGAGTGCTTTGGTATTTTAACCTTGTACCGTCTCTGAGCTTGCTGCTGGCTGCATGCCTTCTCCCCAGCTGATGAGCTTGTTCTTGTCTGATTAGGAGAAAAGGTGTTCGACACGGTTGAATTGCTCCTTGTTTGAGACTGTCCTTTATCCATGATAACTGCAAGCTTGGGCTGCCCCCTATTCCTTTCTTTCTCTTGCTTTTTCTTAAATACTCGTCTCTCTTTTGTTTCAAATTCCTTAGGATAAGGTAACCCTGCATTTAACGGCAAATTTTACCAGTATTGCTGCTCAACTAATTCAGACTGGTACTAGGTATGTGCCTGGCCAGTATGTGATTTGCTGTTGAGATCTTTTCAGGTCTAGGGAGCATCACCTTTTAGATCATCATATGGATAGGTAATAATGAGTCAGGAAAATGGTTTGAGTTTCTTCATGTCAGAAATATGCTAGAAATCAGTGCTAGTTTTTTGTGTCAGTATAACTCTGGACTTGCTCTGCTTTCTGTGAGAAAGGTTTGGATCACAGAGGAGCTCATAAAGTGTGTGCTCGAAAATATTCTTTCAAAGCTGACAAAGCGATAAATCAGAGTTTCATTGGGAGTACATGCTCTTACATTATGTCAGAGATAGCATGGATGGTACAGATAAGGATACAACTGAGCCTGACCTCAGATATCCCAGTGCTGGTTCACTTACTGATTAGAAGCTGTGACTGGGTCACTTTGGGCACAGCTTCCGGACGTGCTGATTATGTTTTTGCGCAGTGCTTTTGGCCCTCATCTGAAGATATACTTGAAGCTGATATTGTTTTTTTCCCAGATAGATCAAGCAGCAACGATTCTCAGTGAAGTCAAGACAGGACACAATAAACTGACAGAAGAAACTGCTTGAGCAAGTAGGGAAATACCTGACAGCAGTAGGTATTGTATATACGTGGAGGAAATGCATGTGCCATTTGCAAGGGAAGAGCATTTAAAAAGTAAATCTGTGAGTAGAGGAGATAATCACTTTGCCAGTGAGGTTTATTGTCATTCCAGATGATTACTGTTCATAAAAAGGATGAATTAATGAGAAGATAAGCCACTGTACAGAAAATACATCATGTGGCTAAGTACTTTCTTTTCTATGTGTATTTTTCCAAAGCTGCTCTATATTTCGGTTTCATGTTCTTTGAAATGGGGAGAGCCTCTGTGTTGTGCAATGCTTGGCTTGTAGCTAGGTGAAGCCAGAAATAGGGAAGGTGGCAGAGCATGCATGCCGCTGTGGGCACAGCCAGGTGTGCACAGGCATCTCTGTAATGAGAGTGCATGGTGGTTGTCTCCACAGTGAAATTAAATCTCTGGGAGAGAAGCATCTAAGCTGACAGAGTCCTCTCTTTTACCACAGTGTTTCTTTAGGGGTATGAGGCGCTTAAGTGAGAAATTTAGTACGTAGATGGTCTGCTCTTCCTGTGCCTCATTCTCACTGTCAGCATGGTACTGGTTGAGCACCTGGCTGTTGCTCGCCTTATTTTTTCCTCCTTGCTGAGCTTATTCATTCTCTAGGTTCTATTTAAAGGAGACAGAGGCTTGCAGGGAGCAGCAGTCCCTCACTGTCAGGCTTTCCCTTTGCAGTTCCAGTGAAAGCTCCAAATTGGCAGGCAGGGCTGAGGGATTCTTGGCTCTGACCTTCAAAATGGCTGACTGCAGCAGGTATTCGACGTTCTTCCCTTCCTGCAGCTACTCATTACCCTTGCAGGCTCTCTCTTATGATAGGGAAGTTTGAGAGGCAAAATTCAGGGACATTCCTTGCGGTGGCAGTCTCCAGGGAGTGGCACTGAGGTGGAACTGCCGAGCCCGAACCAAAAGGAGAATGAAGTGAGGAAAAGTGAGTGGTGGCCTCTGAAAGTGGGTGCTGCTGACATTCATTTGCTGTAGAGTAAATAAGAAGAAAAATAAGAGCAGTTGTTTTATGAGAGGATGGAAGGAAGAGGGACAGGAGGAGAAAATGATGAATGGATGAAGAGAAAGTAAAATTGGGATAGGATAGAAGGGCAGAGAAAAGGTGAAGAAAATAAGAATGAACTCCTGTATGAGAAAGCAGAAGGAGGATATTTAGTTTCTAGAGATCTTTCACTGCCTGTTGGGTTAAGACCATTGTCCCATTTATCCAATAGCCATTTTACAACACCTTCTTCCCCGAAGATGCCATTTTGATCCTGCATGTCTGGAATAAATCCACTTACGCAGCCACTTAAGATCTCTTACCAGCGTGGCCTGATTCTGGCTCTGTAGGCAGTGTCCTGATGAGAAAATTCTATTATTAGTGCCAAAGGTGGATGCTGTTATTTAACTAAGAAGTGGGGAAATTATGGTGATTTTCTTCTATCATGGTTCAACCTTTTCTTGATGGGTATTTTCTGCGAGGGGTCAGTGGTTTTTTACAGAGAAGTATGTTTTCCTTAGAATTGGCAGCTAGAGGATTGATCAGCTGAAAAAAGGAATTCATTTGTGTCCCAGTAGCAGAAAAAGGACAGCTGAAGGCACATGGGTCAGCTATCGCTTGTGGTACTCCCCAGATATCTATTTGTGACTATGGTGAGCTACCCAGCTGGCTTTGTGTTCAGCTGCACGTATGTAACTTCTGTGTTAGTTTTTTTGGATGATTAGTTGCTTATGTTCTGATTCTCACACCTTTGCTGCTGTTCTTGTAAGAAGACAGATTACCATATCTTAAAATGTTGAATGACAAATTCAGTTTCTTCATAAAATGGTCAAACATGAATTGGAGAAATAATTTCACGCCTGCAGTGTTATTTCCACAAGTGAAGTCCTATAGTCATTGTTGTGTTTGTTTAAACTGTTTGGCAAGATGCATGATATGGGAAGAGTCTCAAGAAAGCAGATGATCTTTGCAGGTAATTCATGAGAACTTCGTCATTCTTTGACTTTTTTTTTTTTTCTAGGTTTTCCACAGACCTCAGATCACAAGTAACTGATGTCTTTGGGTACTTAGTTTGGGCACGTGGTTCATGCCTAACTTTAATTGTTCACCTTTTTGTTCATTATGAGTGATGTGAAAATTGTGTCCCGGCTATCTTGTGAAGTTCTAGAAGTTTCCACAGAAAGCACTACACTGGAAAATTGGGTTTCTTATCTGTTCAGTGAACGGAAGAGCTCTTCATCTGAACTGACTATTTTCTAGGCATCCTGGGAGGACTAGTTAGAAAGTTTGGATACAAATGTCTGGTTGCTGTTACAAATGGATATGTTGTTTAATGTGAGAAGAAATCCAGATGTGGCTTGTGGGAGGGAGGCACCGCTGTATACTTGCAAGATGAAGGTAAAATTAGGAAAGATGTTCAAGGAGCAAAACAAAGCTTTCACCACCACCTCCACAGAGAGAAAGGCAGCTGTGCAAACTATCACCTATTGGGTGGTGGTGGTGGATAGACTCAGCTCCTCTTTTACCCACTGATAACGTGTATAGATAGGACCTGAGACCCTCCATGTGTAAGTCTCTTTCCCGACTCATTGGGAATGGCAGCAGAAAATGATCAACAATTCTCAGCTTTTTTCTTGTCCATCAAAATTTCAAGTTAAAATATGTATTATTTTCTAGGTAGGTGACTAATCTGCTGAGAGTTAGGAATTCACGGCGTCTCCTTGGGACTTTTCATATCTGTATTTTCCATCCACGTGATCCTAATGGAATAACAGTGAATATAGTGAAAATAGGGTTAACAAAGTTTTTAAAATCCCATATTGTCTTTTTTTCTTGTCAAATTTGCCTGACATATGACTTCTACTTTGGCTTCTTTGCAAAGGTGAGTTTGAACTGTGTAATGGGGAATTTAGCCCTGTAGCAGCATTCTCTGGATTTCATCTACTGACTTAGTTGTGTGACCTTCTGTCACCATCACTGGTGTTGTGAATTGTGGTTTCATCTCTCTTCAGCTTCAATACTGAGACATACGGGAAGGCAAAAAATACAGTTAGCTAGTCATAAAAAGTGTACTGACTTAAAGAACAGATTATAAATAATACAGACATAGAATGATGATGGAGTTAGAGTAGCAGCTGGTAGAAGGCAAGAGAGCAGGGAAACTCTATTTTTTCACATAAAAGTAGATCCTTTTTTCTAACAAAATAAAGCATTTTGAAGTGGGATCAATTAACTGGTATTCTTTCCTTTTTCATTTCCTAGCACTGCTGGTGGTGTGGTTTAAACTATCACTGAATATGGGAGAGCAGGGGGGCAGAGTCTGCACTTCTCAGTTAGTGATCTTCTAAGCCTCTTAATGCATTTATTTCTTTCCTCGTGGTCATTAACAGATTCATTATTTGGGCAGGGAGATAAGTGCCCAGGTGTTCCTCTAGTCAGTTTTTTCTTTTTCATCTGGAAGAAAGCCTCTTTATTAAAAACCTTTCTCTGGTTCAGGGGGAAGCCTGGGAGAAGGAAGAGACCTGAGCTGGGGCAGAAGGTGCCAGGTGAAGTGCGGGGGGTGAGAAAGGCAGCCACGGTCCAGCAGATGCACCAATTAGATTTTCACTGCTGTGAAGAAAGGCAGCCTGTGATAGCTGACCTGTATTCTTTGTGAGAGTGGACTTTTTTTCATGACTTGCTTGTCAGATGAAATGAGCATGTATATGTGTGTGGGGAGAGGCTGAAATTAATTACTGTCGGTAAATGAAGCATACGGAAGCTTGTCTTGATGTTACAGTGGTTGTGAATTAGTGCGGAAGAAGCTGCAGAAAAGCAAACAGTGAAACGTTACTTGGATTAGAGCTAGCTGTGTCCAGGCTTGTTAATGTGTCCATCTCCTGTCCTCCTGGCCCTCAGCATACTTTCTCAGGTATACTCAAGTTCTGTTAATTACACTTGTATGTTCACTTTGTAAATCCTGTTGGGATTTTTAAGGTAAGGACAAGCTATTACAGTCCAGATCATCTGTACCATTTGCCCTGGCAGTCTCCCAACTGGGTGAAAGATGCCCAAACATAAATGGCGTGAAAGAGAAGTTGGGGTAAATGCTCAGCTTCACAGCTGTGCAGAAGAAAAGATTCCCAGCAATTCTGATGGCATTGATATTCTAATGTAGACTTGTTAAAACCATTTCAGCATCTCTTCTGTCTCAAAAGGGAAGACAAATAAGGGACTATAAAAGCTAGGACTCCCTCCTGTAGGGATGAAGTGCCTGAACTGCCCGTGATGTCATGCAATGGGATCTTATGAGATAAAAGATCCTTAGAGACATTCCTGAGAGGTGCTGCGAGGCTGTGGGCCGCCTGAAATCCTTCCCTACTTCAGTGCAGGTTGTGTAGTCTCAGCACAGTGGATGACTTGAGTGTTGCACCTGGAGCAACTGTTTGTCCCAGTTAGAAAGATGCCTAACCTAATGTAAGCCTGCTGAGGACTTGAGTTATTATGTATAGACAGATCTTAGCAAAGTTTCCTCAGCAGAAGCTTTGTCCCTACTGAGCAGCATTAATGTCTCTGTTAAGTGGTAGTTATTGCCATTAGGTTTAGCTGGCTTAAATCAGGTCCTTGTGGAATCCAGTAGGTAAACATTCTTCCTTGGGGAAGCATGTCCTAGTTAAGTGGATTACAGAGCAAGTTATATTCATTCCGGTGTGGCAGTGATCCTGAAGCAGCTTCTGATGATGCATTTTACAGGGTTTAGAATCAAGGTTTTTTGAACTAGACGCTCCTGAGCTGCGCTGATGCAGTGGAGATTGTTTTTGAGACTTTTTAAATAGTAACAGTGAAGCCCGTGATTCTGGCTTGTCAAAATAGAATCTGTTCTTAAACTCTCATGCAACTCTGATTTTGTGGGGTCCGTCCTAACAATGTATCAAAGTTTACTTGTGTGATTATTTGAACAACAGCTCACACCTTTGTCTAAAACGATGCTGTATGTGTTACTGGAGGCAGAAGGTCTTCAGTGACTTGCTTTCAGCCTGGATGTAAAACTCAGCTGTTTGTTATAGAAGCAGCAGAGATGCCTTTTTAGTCAATTATTATTATTTTTTTTTTTTCTGTGCTAGCCAGAAATGCACTCACTGCACCTGTCTCTCTGAGTATGCCTCTGACCTTGTTCTCCACTTGACGCAGGATCCTTCTCTCCCCTGCTGTGAACTGGTGCGTAATGCATCAGAGCAGCTTCTCTGTCTTGTGGCAGATGGAAAAAGTTGTATTCATTGATAGTGAAGCTTTTTATAGTTTTCAAACTCCGCAGAATCCACCAGAATGAAAGGAGTAACAGTAGTAAAAAATTATACTTTTTCCTTCAGCTTTTGCTGGATCCATCAGATCATACTGTTCAGCGTGCCTGGAGTTTGATAGAGCATGTCTAGGCTCTAAGGGTTGAATAGCCAGTGTCAGCTCATCATGTCCCTGCAGGATAATCCTTTCTTCCTTTACCCTGAAACATGTGCATAGAAAGCTCCTCAAAGTGCTCACTGGCTCCTGACTTTGCTTTGCCTTTGCTTCCTGCCATGGAGGAAAATTATCAACCTCTGAAACAAGCAAACTTCTGCAATGTGGAAAGTGTGAAGGACATGTGGGTATGTGTTGTGGGAGAAGAAGTGAAGGAGAGAGAAGTTGATCTTTCTCAAGCTTTAAAACTGGCCATATTTCTTGCTTGGGATCCCAGGTTTTGGGAATTAAGTTGCAGAGAGTCAGTGGGGACAAGCTGGGCATGTCTACCGCTCTTTGATAAGATGCCTTTCTGTAAGCTAGGACAAGGACCCTAAAGATTAATTGCACTTCATATCAAAAGCTGCTCCTTTTTGAAAACCAGTCACCAGTGCCAGTCTCTTGCAGGATAATTTGTGCTGACCAGTACAGGCAGCTCTTTGTTTCAGCAAGTGGCTTCTCTGGGGTGGCTGTGTCCCTCTTTTGAAGAGGGACTGAGGCCGTTCTGACCATGGCAGCTTGTGGCACCTCAGTGATTCATTTGGTGTGCAGAGGAAGTAGTATTTATTGTCATTCAAACACTATCATCTCCTTCTGTGTGATCTAAGTGACACTGCTTAAAGAACACGTGGAGAG
Organism: Oreortyx pictus; assembly: GCA_036925125.1. NCBI lineage: Eukaryota > Metazoa > Chordata > Aves > Galliformes > Odontophoridae > Oreortyx > Oreortyx pictus. The sequence continues at coordinate 39,376,050 of JAUPFR010000006.1, forward strand.
AATCTTGTGAGTGCTGATAGAAGTAAGTACCTGGGATCATCTAGTTCTGCACCTCATGGTTGCCAGCTCTAATGTGGGCATAAGAGGAGATGCTTCCTTCCTCTGTGACTCAGATTCCTTGTCTGTGCAATGGGCTTAGTGATGCTGCTGACCTACCAGAAGTGGGAGAATCTCTACCAGACTTTGAAGCAATTAAGTGTGAAATATTGCAGCTTGTCTGCTAATATGCTGTTTGATTCAAAATGCGCAACACTGAACTGCAAAACTTCAGATGACGACTGATCAAAATTTAAATGGAGTGTGATATGCTGCCGTAAGATGATAAATGCAAGGAATTCAGCCCTAGGTAGGTGAGAAGAGGTGGATGAAAGTGGGATGAAGCTGCTGATAAAAGCTATATTATTTCTAGAAACCTTGGTGGGCAAGGTCATCAGAGAAATGGAAGTGAATATACTCATCTGAAGCTGGGAGGTAACAGTGGGGATGAGGGAGAGGAAGGGATATACCCCTTGGAAAAAGCTAAAACACATCTTTTTATAGAACTAGATTCCTGATCAGCTTGAAATTAGTGTGGGGAAGGGCCACTCCTGCAGCACTGGAATAGCTTTGCATCCCAGCACCTATCTCAGGCTCTGTACACAACCCCTTTCTCAGAGCTCCCTCCTGAAAGCTCTGCTTATGCAGCCGCCAGTTTTGGCTGTAGGTTCCCGTAACGTCAATATGCCCTCTTTCTATTGTGTACTTGTAAACTTCTAAGTGTCTTCATAAAATTTACTGCCTTTCTTGGAACCTTTATTCATTTGCAGCCTTTAAGCTGGGAATCCTTTCCATGTTGCTTTGAAGGGTTTAGAAGTTTTCTGATAGTGCTAGCTGGGATTTGATGGTTATTTGATTTAGGAGTACTGACTATTTGCTCTGTCTTAAAATCTTCAATAAGCTTTTTTCCTTAGTTAATTGTTTTAACCCCTAATATTCCAAACAGCCATGCATAAGAAGATGAAAATGTTACATGGATAGTAGTGAAAGCTGCTAACTAGAATGCTGCTTACTAAAATGCACTTTTTGAGTGATATACTTGGACAAAACCAGACATTTGGGCTTGCAAGGGGAAGTGCAGGGTGACCAGTGCCTGCAAGTTGATCTGAATATGCTTTGAGCATCCCAAGTACTTGGGTCTGAAGCTTAGCTCAGTGTAAATCCCCAAATCCTTTTTCTCTGCATAGAGCTTGAGCGAGACTTCCCCAAGGGGTAGGGATATTCTGAATGCAGCGTTTTAATGCTTCCTTTCCTAGTCGGAGACCTGAGGTACAGAACTGACATGAGGAATGGGGTGTTAATGTTACTTTTCATAATCTCTTGAAAGCATTGCTCCTGGCTTGCTTTCACTCCTAGAATGGCATGCAGCCCCCTTTTATCCTCTTCATTTCAGAAGACCTGAGAAACAGCTTGCTCAGGTACTGCGTGTCTCTGGAAATGTTTTCAGACATACCCCAGATCATACTGTCCTCACCCAGTTTTGTGATTTGTGTCCCTTTTCATCCAGTTTCTGCCTGAATTCAGAAGTGTTTTCTGGGCACTTGGCCTGGCTCTCAATTTTACATCCAAATTGCATGGAATTTGCAGCCCCTTTGTTCTGATATGCAGCTTGGCTGGTGCAGCAGGCTTTTGCTCTGAGTTCTGGAGCCCATATTTTGTTTTGACTGGAAGGAATTAGTCTGATTAAGCCTATTCTTTATTCATGCAAACACAAAATTGCCACAGCTCCTATTGATCAATTATGCTTGCTTTTCTGCCCGTCACCACTGGCTTGGTGTGCTCCTGCCTTGCTTGTTTCTTGCTACTTGCATTGGTGACTAACTCCTCAGCTTCTACAGCTGCTTTGCACAGGTAAACATGACACTGAAAGCTCCTCACAGAGGAAGGATGGAGCTTCTCTTCTTCGTCTCTTCTGCTTTCCTTTTTTGATGTCCCTCTAGTGTGTGCAGGTTCTGTTGCACATCCTTTGATACTATGCTGTTTATTCAGCAGCAGCCACTGGCTTGATCCAGCAGACTCTTCATTTTGGAGGCTGTGAAACCTGCTCAGAATTGAAGTGGGTATTGGTGCCCAATCTCACATGGCACGTTTGAAAATGAGCAGAGCCTTGAAAACCAGTAGCAAAGACTTCCTCCATTCCCAGTAATTGTTTCACCTCCCTTCCTCCCCACAGCAAACAAATTGTATTGACATACAAAAGCAGGATTATGGTGAGGAGATTTGCAAGACAACAGGATTATGGAAGCTAAAACAAGCAAACACTGAGATTATGTTTGGGGATTGGGTGGAGCAGAGGTGGGGGAAGATGGGGACTGGATGGGCACAGCGGTTGAGTGGTACTGCTGGTGAGGAGGCAGCAGGCAGGGAAATCTGAGGTGCACAGAAAAAAGGCTAAGTCGCTTTAACCTCCTGTTAGGAAAATTTCTGCTCCAATAAGCTTGCTCAGTCATCTTCAACTCCAAAGAGACAGAGGAGAAACTTCACTTTTCTTTAATCGAATGAAAGGAGAGTCTACTGTGGCATACCCCTGTGGAGTCTCTCAAAGTACTGGGGGACACAGCTCCTCTTTTATCCCTGTACGCCGATGCTAGTGAGCCCTTCCCTCTTTCTGCGTTGGCTGAGGTACTTGAGGCTCACATTCTTTTTCAGTCACCTATCAATTGTCCTCCCAGTAGTACCCCCCCTTTGTTTATATATACTTTGTAATCTGGCTTCAGAATTTGTTGTTCTGCCCAACTAGAGATGTCTTTGTATCCTGTAAAGTCAATCACTCTTTGTTCTGCCCAGCAAACAAGATCTACGTGCAGGTGCTAAGGTAACGTCTCCTGCCATATACTTGCAAGATAAGTTCATTTACCTAGATCCTTGTAACTGATGCTTTTCCTCTCAGCTTTATCTTTACCTTGCTTTGCAGGGACCCCCTGTCTTTCCTTTGTTCTTTCCAAATTTTATTTTGCAAGGACACTTTATCCTTGTTTTTCCTTCACCTTCAAACTCCTGGTTGATGATTTTGTTTCTCAAGAGCCTGGGAACAAAGAGGCAAAGGGAAGAGGGAAGAATTGGCTGCCCTAAACCTGCGAATGCTTCGAGCCACCCTGCTCGGTAGGGCAGGAAGGCACCAGCTGTCAGCTGATCTGACCCGAGATCAGCTGTGACCTAATTATTGGCCTCTTAAACCTGCATTATTCCTTTCATTTTCCAGCTCATTGATGTTGTATGGAGAGAGGGTGAAAGAAGGAAGAAAAAAGAGTTATTGATAATCTACTTCCTATGTGTCTGTTCCTGAGCCAGGGTCGTGGCTGGATGGCCTCCATCAAGAAGGGTGGGCTTTTAACCCCTTCAGCTTCCCTGTGGGAGGAGGAGGGCTTTGTGCTTTTGAGGGAATGCAAAAATGAAAGACAAAAACCCAGTGCTCTGGGTCAGAAAGATTTTGTTGCTCTCTTTTGCTCTGGAGAGAGAGGAAATAAGCAGTTGATAACCTATGAATAAAATGAGCAGAGAAAGCTCATGACCTTCAGCACTTATGCAAGGGATGCTTCTGCCTGCTTGTTTATAACCCTGTTGGTAGGAAAGGTGTGGTGCACTTGCCTGTTGCAGTAATCAGTAGACAAGACACTCTTGCCATAGATATGCCTTTTCAAGGCTGGCCTTGGGTGTATTAGAAGGCTTTGCTAGGGCAGCAGGAAGGCACCAACTCAGCTAGGCTGACTTCAGATACAAATAGCATACCTCTTCACAGCTTCTCAGCCTGTCTGGCAGCTGGTGAGACTGTTCCAGCTTGGCAGTCTTCTTGTGAGCAGTTAAAACAAACCATTTCTTATTCTTGGGCAAAAAGATCCTGGACAAAAAGAAAATGGTCAAGGATGAACAGGATGTACAAAAACTGTCAATTTTCCCATGCAAATCCACTTTTCAGCTGCCAGATCTCTGTGTATCTTCCTTCAATAACTGATAATCTTTCTCCAATCAAATTATCTTTTTAGTACTTAATGCATCCATTTTTGGCTTGCTGATTTGTTGCCAATCCAAAATTAAGACTTTTTTGCACCCTCGTGCTAGTTGGGCATATGCTCTCCAAGTCTCCAATTGCCAAGATCCACTGATAAATGCTTTTTTGCTGCCTTGTTCACTGATACAGGTGCCCTGCCCTCTTTCTGCTGTTTCCATCATCCAAACCTACTGCTAAAGAAGGGAGAGTGAGGAGAGAGAGAGAGAACTCCTTTATTGTATTATGCTCTTTAATCCAGCCAAATTGTCAAGCTTGGCTATAAATTGCTGGGATAATTGACCTTCAGTCTTTTGAAATACACTTCTGGGAGTGAAATGCATGTTATATTTTTTTGTTTGTTTGAAGCTTCTTGCAGCCTTTGCAAAGCATCTTCAGACAAATTTTAATCAATAAGCCAGTCAGTGATAAGCCTGAGTCTATCACATCTATTACCCTGGTGGCACTGGTACTGGGAGACCTTATTCCTTTGCTTTTGGCATCAAAGCCAGTGGTATGGAAGGAAAGGAAAATAAAAAAGGAGAGATTACAGTTATAGTTAATTTCAGATAACTTTAAAAAGTGAGCTCTTTCATGCCTTAATCAAACCTATTTGAGTTATTTATTATTGACTGAGAACTATTGCATGTTTGGGGCCAAAACGTGCATGAGTCTGCTGCAGTCACTAGATAGTTGCATATATAGCTGCAGATGCAGCTATAGCTTTCAGGTCTGTGCTGTATGCTGCAGGCCTGAAGCGCACAGTGGCTGCTGAAGGCATAGGTGCTGACAGGTACTTGCTGCCTGGGTGGTGAAGTGTTGGTAAGTGAAATGATTCTCTTCCTAAATTGGTGTGCATTCAAACTAAAAGATGGAGGATTTAGATTGGTGGACTAGCAGGTTGCCCAGAGAGGTGGTGAAAGCCCTATTCTTAAAGACAGTCCAGGTCAGGCTGTATGGGGTTCTGAGCAACCTAATTGAGCTATAGGTGTCCCTGTTCATTGCAGGAAGTTGGACCAGATGACCTTTAAGGGACCCTTCCAACTCAAAGGATTCTATGATTCTAGGGCCATAACTAGGCTAACTGACATACATTTCTCACAGTCAAGATAATGGTTTATAAAACTGGATTAGATTTGTAATGTTTAAGTGCTCAGTTATTTACAACATGCATCTTGTTTATCCTTATTGGGTATAAGGTATATCAAGGATGATCACCTGAAGAACCTTTCCTTCTCATTCCCATTTTGTGGTTTACATTTTGAGGATTTATATGCACTGTTTCCCTGCATGTGGAAGAAAAATATTGAAAGTGTTTACTGTGATGCCATAGAATAGCACTGCTTCTGCAGGAGCAGGAAATCTGCCCAGTCTGTGAACTCTGAACTGTGCAAAGCATAGTTTCTGTGCAAGGATGCAGAAAGACGCTTAAAAGGGATTTTCAGAATCAGGGAACTGATTGATGTGAGAAGAGGGAACTGACTGACGATGTGAGAAACGTCACAACTAGAAATTATGACTTGGGCATCTTTTTTTTTTTTTTTTTTTTTTTTTTTTTTTTTTTTTTTGAAAGACTTCTTCGGAATATTAGATCTGGAAGGCCCAGCTTCTGGGATAACACAGACTTGTTCCCTTTCTGGGCACTACTTATAGGGGCTTGCTTATTTATTTGTTTGTTTGTTTGTGACTTGCATTTTGGTTTCTGCTTGGATTAAAATGCCTTTTTATTTTCTTTTTCTTTTTTAATTTTTTAATGCGGCAATTCTCTAACTTGCAGTGGATTTTTTTCTGTAAAGCTTTGAAGCTTGAGAGAGGCCTCTGGGTGACAATGAAATGCAATCTTGCATAGCTCTTCTAAACTTCTTTCTAAATGAGACCATTATCTTGGGACTTTCCCAGCCCCTGCCAGTTCAGTGCTGAACTGCCAACACCTTATAAACCTGCCTTTTTGCACCAGGGTGCTACATGTCTAATATCCCTCAGTTTGTTCACATTTGGAGCTTTTGCTCAGTGTCAAAACAGAACTCAAGTCTCTCTAATGGCACCTCAGAAATCAATAGTGAGAAAATGTTCCTTGCAATGCAGGCAGGTGTAGCAGCACTGTAGCAACTTGTGCATGTGGTTCTCTTCAGCATCTCCTGGCTTTGTGAGCATTTCTGTGTGTACTCCTGAGTCCCTTAACCTCTTGGTGGCCTACTTTCCCCATCTTTTAAGTGAGGATAATGATACTGATAAAAAGCTTTGAAAGAGGCAGTGTAAGTGCCAAATGGAGAAACAGGCAGTCCTGAGTGAATTCATGTATTGCAGAGGAAGCCGATGTGCCGTGATATGGCTGATAGTGCCACACAGTCAGAAACATTGGAGTGACCCTTGTGGAGCCAGCCAGCAGCATGGGTAATGTGTGACATGGACACTTCAAGGCTGAGACTGGCTTGTGCATTAGGGTAAAACGAGCTTTGACCACGATGGCCTCAGCCCACAGCACATCCCCACAAGTGTTAGCTTGTGGTGCTTTAGCGAGAGAAGATGAGTTCAATGCCGGATGCAGTGGATCTTCCTACTTTGCAGGGCCCCAGCACATGCAATGCCCTAAAGGGTAAATGGTGTAATAAGATGTCTCCTGAGTCTCCTGCAAACAAGGTGCTATTTATCACCCCAAGCAACAACACCCTCTAATACAATGGGCTGATACCTCAGAACAGTTTATATGTTTATTGTAAGTACATTAATAAATAATCATAAAAATAAAAGGCAATTTACTGCCATTAAAAATTTACATGGAACATTTCTCATCTGTATCTTTCCCTCCTCCTCCTTACTTTTCCTCCTTTGCTGCTGATGTGGGTCAGACACCACGGATATGGATGTGGTGGAAGGATGTAGGGCAGTTAGGGACTCCAGAAGACCAGTACAGGCAGCAACACAAACAATTGCCCCAGTTTGCTTTTTTATCCATTTTGGTGGCCTTGGTGTAGTTGGTTGCCTTGTGGTCACGGACCCAGCTTGGCCCTTGGGCTTGTGAAAACCAGAGATTGTGGATCAGGGCACTGCCACCTTTCTGCTACCATTTTAGAAGGTATGGGGCAGAGGCATGTGATGAGTCCATTGTGGCTGCCCTGGGGAGATGGGACAACCCAAACAGCACAGCATTTATGTTTCTGGACTGCTGCAAAGCCTGTGCTGGCCAAGCTGCAGGGCTGGCATAGCAGGAGGCCTGCATGTCTGCTCCTGGTGGGCTTGCTGCCATGACAGCAGGCTGACATCCAGCTGCTTGTGCTGCTCAGCCTTGCTCTGTGTCTTCTGACACAGCGTGACACAGTCACACCAGGATCTCAGGCTGGCTAGGTCTGTGATACTGTTGGAGGGACTAGGTAGTAGCTTCTAGAGTTAAGGCGCACCTTCAATAGGTACTGGATAATCTTGCAGGTCTCTGAGCTCTTTTAAAACTGCAAGCCTTGAGAGAGGGCAGACAGCATTTCTGAGATGCAGCTCCCGCAGAAGAGGGAGAGGGAGCCTGTTGTAGCGACACCTCTAAGCCAGCTGTTGAGCTGCTTCTGAGCCTGGTCAGTTAAACTGATGGATCCTTGTTAACTTTTGAGACTGTGACTGGCATAGCAAAGGCTTTGCACTGAGTTTAACAGCGATCTTTCGTTTGTTGCACTTTTATGAGGAAAGCTGCCTGGGAGTTACAAGTTTCCCAAGGAATCCAGCTGTGATTTATGAATTGGCCATCAACAGTTATTATGCCAGCCACTGCATGCATCCATTCTAATAAATTTCCTGCATCTTCCTTAGCAGCTTGTTTTACTCCCATTTATTGATACCATAGTCTTAACAAAAGCAGCACATCAATTACAGTAATTGCATTTGGCACTGCTGGAGATGTGGTCTGAGGATGGGTTGTGGAGCCCGGGCTGGGGATTAAGGGCTACTGGGAAGACCCAGGCAGGAGAGCAGAGGTGAAGCTGATGCCTGGGTGGATTTCCCTGGATGCTCTGTATTCCTTCTCTTTTTCATGTGTTTCTGAGAAAGAGAAGGTGGTGAGATCATTGCAAATGTGGCCCAAATGGATCTTGCCTGCTGGGCTATCACAGCTGTACATTTTCACATCTGAGATATTAATCTGAGTTTTGTGCAATTTGTAATTGCCTTTTTTCTTGTTTTATTTTAAAAAGCCTTTTAGAGGTTGAAGCAGTGAATTGAGAGGCAGGTCACCCCGTTTTCTATTTCTGGATCAGGGAGGGAGTTCGTGCACTGGTGTTTAAAGCACAGGACTTGAACACAGCCTCTGGTTTTGCTGCTAAGTCACTCTGACCTTGGGCAAACCCTTCAACCTGTCATTGCTTTACTCCCATGTCAGTGGAGTAAGACTGGTATTCACCACCTTCATAGAGCCTATTGAAATTTCCAGGCTGATGATGATAACGTTCTAGTCTCTCTTTACTACTTACATCAAACAGGAGAAGGTTTTCTAAATTGTGTATCTTTGGGCAGTATTCCTTGTATACAGTACAGTGGTTATCATGAGCTTGCTTGTTGGTTATTAATCTTCTGTCACCCATCTGTCATGAATTTCTTTATTACTTTGTCCATGTGTTCAGCATGCACAAAGGCTCCCATTAGCTTTGCAGATTTGGTTTCTGTGTTAGGCAGTGCACCTTCAATGGCTGTATCTGAGGACTTTTTTGTCTACGTGTTCTTACTGTGTGACTGCCTGTCCTCATCTGGTAGAAGTCAGTTTGATGCAGTTCCTTCTTCCTCAGCCCTTTATTATTGGCTGTCAGCTTCAGCATTCCATTCGTCAGCTGTAAGAGCAAACTGCTATTCCCAGATCCCGTGCATCTCACTTTCTCTTTGGGCTAGCCATGCTACACAGTGAATCTAAATGCTTTATTTTGCAGTGATACTCACCAGTACCTCTCCATGTGACTGATTTAGCAGTGTCTTCTGTAGCAGTCTTTTGAAGATTAGACCCACACCACTGCAACGACATCCCTTCTGCATTTTTCCTTTTTCCTGGACTTATTCCCAGTTTTGTCTATGAAATGATCATTTATTACATGAGCAATATGCTGATTTCCCCTTATGATTATTGCATCTTCTGTTCATAAATCAGGAATTAATTTGTTCTTTTGGGGTTCTTCTGTTTAATAGCCAAGTACGTCCGGTCTGTGCAATCTAAGGAGTCTTATGAAAAATAGGAATAATAGCTGGTGAAAGAAGTGATGTCTCCAGCATCCTCTTATCTCCATCAGATCCTTGCCCTCCCCCCCCCCCCTTTTTTCTCCATTTTCTGTCCTGGAGACCCACTTGCATCTGTCACTTGCTGATAAGGGTCTCCTGTGCTGTTTGGTGGCTAAGAGATAGGCAGGAGCTGGAGGGGAGGAGGGATTGGCTGTCAGTCACCTAGGATCTGTCTACAGCCCTTCCACTAAATTGTTCCATGACCTTCACCTCCTTGCATTACCAGAATAATTGAAATCAGATATAAAGTAACTCTAACTGATCCAGTCAGTCCGTTTCACAGCTGGCTCAGTCCCACATTGTTGCTTTGTAAGGCATATGCATTTTGCTTTGTTAAGTTTAAAAGGTCTTAAGTGCTGTTCTTTGAATGGAACCTAGTTGAAGTTCTGCATCGGAAAGATTACAGCAAATGTGTACAGCATAGAGTGTAGAGGGCATTGTTCTTTAATCCACAGTGCTGTTTGTTTTGGAGATTACCAGCTGGAGATGCTCCTGCTGCATGAAGCACACGCTTTTCTTTCACTTGAGCAAAGCAGCTCTCCATGCAGTGTTCTCCCTGTGGCTCACCCAGGGTGCAGAATGCTGGGGCTCATTTCAGAGTTGATTTTCACAAGGCTTGCTTCTTTATTCTCTGTGCTGTTACTTCAGAGGGAAGAATTCATCCTTAACTCTGTAAATCCTGGCTGGGTCTCCATCGAGGTAGGGCAGGGAAACAATTCTGGAGCTTCTTAGGGGAGCTCTCCTCTCCAGGATGGTGAAGGAAGATGCATGCATAGCAGCACAGTGAGGAAATGCATCCCAAAATAGGTTTCTCAGGAATGGTAATGTTAAGTGTGATTTGGGAAGCAGGTTTTGGAATTGCTGGCCGGTAAATCCCCAAGCATAGAGACTGAGGAAACAGCTCTGAGGGAAATTCAGTTCTGCTGCCCTCACCTCTGCAAGGGTTTTCCCTCACCTTGAAAACATTCAATCCTTTGAAGAAATGTGTTTTTGCAGGAGGATGAAAGATAGGGAAAGACCTCCTGACTCTTTCCCGCTGGGCCTGGCAGATGAGAGACCAGCAGGGATCCTCTTTGTGAGCCTGTTTTTGCCAGGGAACGTTTAATGTTTGGAATGCAGGATTGTGTTCTGTGTTTTCTGGGTATGTTTGACATGGATTCTCACTGTGTCATCTCCAGTTGCTTTTAGAGGGTATTGAATTTGACAGACTGTAGATTGTATGGTGGGTTACAGGATTTAGATGGTTAACTATGCAGTGGTCTGGGTCATCCCTCTTAGCTGGAGATGAGAAAAAAAACGGCTAAATCATAAGGAAATATATGTGACATTCCCGTTCAAGCCAGCTTCGCTGCTTACCACTGAGCTCCCTTGAGCTCCTGAAGCCACGTCTCAGTCACTGATTTATTTTCCCCTGAACCAGGCTGTTCTTGCAGTCTTTACCAAAGCATGTTGGGAATTGAGGCAGGTGATACAGGAACATGGAGCTATGCCTTCCCCTCTTTCTTCAGGGCACTAGGACCTAATAGGCAATTTAGTGAGATGTTGTCCAGATGAGAGTCAGGGGACCTTGCTGTCTCTGGGGAGAATTTATGCAAAGCTGAGGACTATAAAAATGCCCCTGAGCACATGAGTTTCTAGAGATAACACTGTTATGTCTACTGGGAAATTAAAAATTAAAAGGGCGATTTATCATGTTTTTAAAATATGCCCTGCCATTTGTCCCTTTCAGGCTTATAGACAGTTTGAAGAGAAAATGCTACAATATGAAAGATACCCAAAGAGCCTTTCACAATGGTTTTTTAAAGTCTGTATTTTATTAGCTGTGGACGGCTATCATTTGTTGCTGGTTCATACAGTTGTTGATCTTTTTTCTCTAGTAGTACAACATATTGTTTTACCTTAGCATCAAAGGATAAGGCAATAAATATTGTACTTCTATTATTTATGCCTGTGTGCTTATACACATACGTATATAGTGGGGGGTAAATGTGGAACACAGAACTGTTTCTTCAGCCCAGCTCCTTGCTCTTCCACAGCTCCATACTGATGCCCACATGTCCCCTGTGCAGGACAGCACAGCTACCCCATGCTTTTACAGCCTTGCTTACAGGGTCTTTAACTCCCTGGCAGTTAATGTACAAATGCTATGTATTGATTCTGTTTTATGTGGTAGGAGAAAAATACCTTATTTAAACATATACTATTTTATTACAAACAAACCTGTTGTGCTCAAGCAAGCAATGTTTCACTACATCCCTGCGTGAGACATCTGTTAGAGGCAAAGTGTTGGCTACCAGGATAGAGGTCAGAATATTTTCTAGTATTTTAAGTGGAAATATCTTAAAGTAACTTGTGTCAGACCTCAGAAGAAGCTAGTCTGGTGAGTGTCTTCTGACTCTAACAGCTATAAATTCTGTCCTTGCTGCACTCTGATAGCATAATGTATTATCACCACTAACAAATTGAAATATTTAAGTCTTGGTGTCGTTTCTGGGAAAGGCAGTTATGTCATTATCTCTATTTTGTAATTCAGAAAGAGAAGTTGAGATGACATGGAAAGGGTGTGGGGCTAACTGTGAGACACGGGACAGAAAAAAAAACCTTGTTCCCAGGCCTTCAGGGTTCTTTTTTGTGCTCTTGTGATAACAACTTGAAAATCATCTATGGCACCAGGTGATAAAACTGTGCTTTCAATCTTGTTCCTGGGACGAATGGTAAATATGCTGTCACTATTGATGTGTAACTGAGAGATGCTGTAACTGTGTCTGCGTGACATGTTTAAGTCACGACTTCTCGTGTTGTATCAGGTGTATGACTATACCTAACACTGTGTCTGAATTAGCTTCTTTTTGATGCTTTAAGAGAAAATGATCATAAGCATGATCTGGTTTAAAGAATTACCATTAGTTAGAGTAGGTAGTGTTCATACCCATAATGGTGCTGTATGGGACCAATGTCATCTGGATGCAGGTGGAGGAAGAACTAAGGGACAAATCCACAGAGATTCCCAGACATCCTATTCCTACTACGTGTTAAAAGTCCAAAATGCATCCATGAAAGTTAGGTGCCTCAATGTTTATGTAGATAACTGGACCAATATCCACGAAATTGCTAACACATTCTCTTAAGTGCAAAAGTTAGTAATTTCTGTTTTTAACAGCCCTTTCTGTGTTGATTCCAGTAGATAGCTCTCTACTGACACTGAGCAGTGCAATTTCTGTTCTGTTCTATTTTTTTATTTAATAGTGAAATGAGCTGTGGTGGGGCTTGGTTTACCTGATACTTACAGAGAAGATCATTTGGTTAAAAAAAGTCTGGAAAGATAGTCCGGGATGTATTTGTTTAGAGGAAAAATAGACAGAATGAACAAAACATTAGAAATATCTTATCTTGTTTATAAACATCCTAAAATAAACATAATAGGAGAATGTGGTCAGTGGAAAAGTAATTTCTCTCCATCTCCTAACTCTGTAATCTGAGGACAATGGAGTACTTCAGTGAAGAAATGAAAGTATCTTTTACTAGAAAACATTAATTGTATTACAGATTAAGTGGTTAAAACATAACTGGAACTAGAGATTAATTTATTTACTTGGTTGTATTGCATATATATGGCATGACCTTGAGGAAACCCACTATCACTTAATGTGCCTCAATTTTTCCGTCTTTAAAGAAGTGTGTTTATTGGAGCAGAGCTTAAACAAAGCTTTACAGTGCAACTTCGCTCCTTTATGTTTGTAAATTATTTTGATTCCATGGGGTGAAAAGGCTGTAGAAGCAGAGGCTTTTATCTATAAAAAATATTATATATATATATATAATGTCATTAACCTCTGAAACTTGTTGTTTAAGGGTGCTGTTGGAGCATGATTTGTGATAGTAGAGCCACAAGTTTTAGAAATGTGTGATTATCGTGTGTGCACATGGCAGCTTTGGTCATAGAAAGTTAATTTCAGATCCTAACAAGCACAAGGCAGTTCTGTTACATTTAAGATTAAATGTTGATGCATTTTATTGCTTTGTCTTTAAGGAATGGTTAGAATCATATAGGCTGATCTGAGGAGAAAGATGAAGCATTGATCTTTGCGTTCTATGAAATGTACAGACTGAAGTTGGGTGGAATTAGATCGGTTTGGTTTGTTTGTAATGAATAACAGCAGAAAGACTTGTTTGTTTCTGCAGAACCCCATCAGAAATAATTTTTCCCCTTTTTAATGGGAAAAGTAAAAATCTGACCTGAAACAAGCATATGAAAACTTAGAGCTGGGCAGCCTGCTATTCGTGGGGCCGAGCTAGGGAAGAGAGTTTGTGGGATGGGTGCTCAGGCCAGCAAAGTGCTTTTCTCTGCACTCAGTCGCAAGATCAGGGCCTTTGGTTCGTTTGCGTATTCGTTTTTAGTGCAGGAACTGCTGTAATTTGCTTTTTCTTTCCCGTGTCAGTATTGCCCTCTACTGGATGAAATCAAAACTGCCCACCTGTGTGCCAAACCCGATGTTGCTGTCAAATGACGTCTGCATTTCTTATTTTGGCCTTATCAGCCCCTGCCTCTAATGGCAGTGGTGAATGGCTGAAGTGTGCAGCCCTGAGCTCCTGAACCTCTCTGTCTGCTGCTGTATAACCTCTGCATTCCCTGTGTGTTGGCAGCATGGTCTGTATGAGGAGTTGTACATACACCTCAGGAGTAGTGTTGCCTTTGTGCAGTGAGGAGAGCACCTTATGGCTGCCTGGGGTGAGATTTGGCAAGGGTATACTATGTGGGCTGACTCAGAAGCTTAAAATGAAACAGGTCCTCAGTGGCCAAGTTTGAAAAATGAGAGCTGCTGAAAGTGGTGCAAAATGATGAGGCTCCTGAATGTTATCTTCTAGGGCAGCTTTGCTTTTTGGATCTCATCAGAGGCTTTTGGGTGGGGTGTCTCAATCTCTTGGAAGAGCTAACTCTGTGCTCATGGAGCTTAAACATGAGCTGTTGTGTGGGTGATGGCTCTTAGCTGAGCACGAGCCTTGTGCAAGGTCTGAGCAGAAGACATCTCCAGAGTTGGAATGAGCCAGTTTTGCAGACAGACCAAACCCAAATGTTACACTGCATGTGTAGTGTGGAAGCAGCATGCTGATTCTGGCCTGAGGGGCATGGAGCTCCTGCAAAAGAAAGGAGACAAAGGAGCAATGACATCTCCCTTGAAAGTTTAACATGAAAAGGTCTCCAAGATAAATCACAGCTTGCAGATAAAAGTCTGTATTTCCAAACTCTAGGACATCTGTTTCTGCAAACAAACATTGTGGGTTTTTTTTTTTCCATTATCTCTTGGAAATCTGCCTTGTAGGTGCTTGATGCTTTTCTTCACCTGTCACAGCCCAGACAGAGTAGCTGTAAGAGATGAGGAACAAAGGAGGAGTTCAGAAAGAGAGCCGAAGACTGAGTGTATTTGTTGGAAAGCATGGTGAGATATGGCTCTGTAAAAGGTGAAAGCTCGTCACAGTCTCTAAGTGAATGTACTTGCTGCTGCCAAGTTTTTCTGATGTTTTAGTTGTCAGAGCAACATGCAGGCTGCTTGTGACGACAGGAGACTACAGAAAGCTTTGCATTACTGCATGCTAGCATTTGTGTATGGAACCCATGTGCAGTCAGTCTCTCAGAGCAGCTCTGTGGGCAGCATCCACAGTACCTATAGCTCACTGCTCAGTCTGTGCTTCCTACTGCCTAACACCACTCCCTGGTAGTACTTACAGGTCCCTTGGTAGGGAATACCCTTGGTTTTCCAAAGGCACAGGAGGGGTTGCATGCATTAGTTTAGGAGAATGCAGTGTTTAATTTTAGAAGTCACCCAATTACTAAAGCATCGGAACAGTATACGTTCCTACATCCATCTCATGCCGTTTGTCACTGTGGTGTTTGGATCTGGGTAACGTGGGTTGTCACTGCCCTCTCCCGGATGAGCCCATGCTCGCTCACTGACACCTGGCCTCTGACCTGCAACTGCTGGAGCCAGTGCCTGAGGAATACCTAGCTCCTGCTTTTCCAGACAGCTTCTGGGGGACCCTACTACACCGTGTCAGTATTCCAAAACTTATATCATTTTGATCAAAGGGAGCTTTATGTATGTGCAATTTTCAAATTTGCCCTCCTGCATAGAGGAAGCTATATTTCTTTGTGTAAGCCAGGCATTTGCTAAATTTATTCTGCTTTTGCTGCTCAGAAACTGGGTAATAAAAAGGCCAAAACAGTGCCTCATGTGATTCAAAAAACCTGGAAGTATAATAATTCTTAACTCTCTGAGGATAAAGATGTTTAGCTTCCTGTGGTGAAAATGCGTTATAAAATGTGCTGCGTGCCTACTCTGGTTAGTCAAACTGAGGTAGAAGGATCACCTCAGCTGCACATTCTTGCACATAGGATAGCCCTGACATGTTCTCTTCCCCTCTCTGCCCCATGGGCTGCATCCTGCTTCTTCAGTTTAACAAAAACTATCGATCAGAATGACAACAAATGAACATAAACTGTGGAATTTGATTGGAATTCTTTTAGAAGTTTGAGTTTGTCAGATCCTGGTGTCTGTGCCCAATTGCTTTGGAATTTCCAGTGTGCCACTGGTCTCTTTACCCATGACAGATAAGAGCATGTCCTTGTATGAATCTCCAGTCCTTCTGTTTCCCTTGTTCCGTCCATATAAGGTGTATTTTTATTAAGAATTGCTTGCTTTATATCGATAGTAATAACTCCTTTCCTAACATGACAGCTATTGAGCCAAAGTCTTTGTTTCCCTTGATAGGTACCCAGATTTGGTTGTTTGCTATTCGTTGTGTTTGGACAAATTTTATTTCTTGCTTGTCATACTGTTCAATAAATTACAGCTGCAGATTTCTGTATTTAACAGGGCAGTAAAGAATCCCTTGCTCTGTGTAAGCCTATCTCCCATCATGGTCTCTGGTGGAAAATCCGTAGAGTTTATAAGTGGATCATGCCTCAGAGGGAGCTGTCAGACCAGGGGCTGTCCTCTGAAAGCTTTATTAACCTGACTGATGAGAACAGAGGCTGCAAGGTGCTAAGGGACTTAACTAGCACTTCACTCCCATACAAGTAACTGAGAAATAAAAAAAGAATTGCTGGTAGAAATGCACAGTTGTAATTATGATCTAGGTAGGTTTCAAGAGTAAATTCTAGGGGTCCTGTTTCAGCAGGGCGTTTTTGTTGTTTGTTATGTTATTTTGAGCTGTTTATTGAAGTTCATTTGTAAATAAGCACATTGTGTAACAACTGCAAAGTAGCAGTAGTAGAGGCAGATGAGAATTTCCTAGGAAATCCCTCATATACTTTGCAGTCTGTCACCTTAGAAATGGGATGTGTGTGTACATACACACATAAATATTTTTTTACTAATAATGGAGACTGTGGTCTTTCTCAATTTGTCTTCTGTGCTATCTGATCTACCAGCAGATGGGAGTCTGTCAGCACAGCTCCTGCCGCAGTGGTTAAGATCAAATGAGTGCAGATGGATCTCGGGTGTACTTATTCCTTTTTCATCATAGAAGGTCACAAAAGAAGGCAACATTCTTATTATCAAACTGGCATTCTGTTTTCATGTGTTTCCCAATTGCTGTCTCATTCTCTCGTTCTCTCTTCTACATTAATAGAGTTCAAGAACCATCTCTCTCTGTCAAATACACACTTTCTTTTTTTTTTTCTTCCCTTTTTTTTTTTCCTATGTTATTTTTTCTTCCAGAAAATAAATTAATAAATAAAGCTCCCTGGGGAGCATAAAGCAGATTATCAGTAGAGATACACAGGCACAGATAAGCTGATGCACTTTGTCTCTGAGCTTCACAGACCACGTTAGTTCATTAAATGTGAGTTTGCACTTATGATGTTTTACACATTGCTATGTAGCTCAGCAGTCAGAGGATGCTCAGATTTCAGGTGCTTGACCCACACTCCTACTGAGGATGGTTAAGGCCGAGGGGTGTAGGGAAGAGCCTAATTATCAGAGGCTCAGGGAGTGGGTCGGATTGGGGTGCATTGGCAAAGCAGTTTCCAGAGTTCCAAGTTCAAAATAAAACGGCCTTTTTCAGTGCTGATCTGTTATTTTTATGTAATTGGTCCTCCATCAGCTGCCCAGTGAAGACATGTCTTCAGAAATTCTGCTTACAATGACTCTTGTAGTTTTATACTGAGAGCATTACAGCTTCCATGCTTTGTAAAATGCTGCTGCATGCCTCTGCTTTTAGCACAGATTTCAACCTGAAAGGAAAGATGCCTCTAATTTATACTTTTCCATTAGAAGGAGTAACTTCTTGGGTAGTCAGGAGCTGTGTGAAGAATAAATTCAGAGAGCTGAATTTACTTTCACTGCATCTGGCTATTTTTGCTATTGTGTCTTTCTTGTTTATTTCCTCTGTCCTACCTGTTTTATTTTATTTTATTTTTTTTTAATTCCACTCTTTCCTTCTCAGGGAAGAAGGTAAGACTGCAGTGGTTACTTGTATCAAAGGTAGCTGCTGTACAACTTAGAGTAGAGGAACCTTCCTCACCTCAGTCCATGGGTAATGCTCCTTCTTCCTCCCACCTGCAGTGATATGAAGGCTGTTCAGGATTGGTGTGTCTGACAGTTTGATGGGAGCGAGGGCACCCAGGACATGTTGCGGAGAGAAGCACGTACACCAGTGATAGCAGTGGAGTTGCCTCTCCTCCCCTTGCACTGTGTTGGAGGAGAAGCTGTGCTTGGCTGGGAGCGCTGACTGCAGCAGGCAGGATTCCTCTGGCCCCCTGGCTGGGTGTCCAGCCTGTCATAACAAATCCACTGTGGCCTGGTGTGAGGGAGTGGAGCGGGAAGCCAGCCAGGGATCACAGCAGCCGCACAATGGCGACTGCCAGACCCAGCAATAGATCCCAGCAGGCCACAGCATTCGTTGAGGAAGATCATGACACCTTAGTAGTTTTTATTCAACAGGGAAAGGCTGGGCAGCAGCGGTTGCAGTGGAGAGGCAGGTAAGTAGTGGTGATTCACAGCACTGAAGGGATATGAGTTGTTGTGGTAAACAGATGATGCTTCTCTATGGAGCAGGCCTGGACCCGAGGCCTTCGGACATGCGCTTTGCCTTCAGAAGCGAGCAAGTGCATCATAACCCATTTCTCTAAAATCAGCCTTAGTTCCCTTGGCCTCTGTAGGTGAGGTTTGTGGAGAAACCTGGAGATGAGCAGACAGGAAGGTCGCAGAGAAACTGGATCCTGAGGGTTGAGGCTTCTCTAGGAAGTGGCAGCAGCTGTCCTGAACTTTCCTCTGGAGCAGCTTCTTTACAGTCCTTGGGTGCTAAAGCCCCTTACAGCACACCACCAGCATTGCTCTTATTTAAAAGAGTGAAAAGTGTCTATGTGTGTTGGGAAATAACTAAGGTGCTGACCTTGGAGAGGGAACAGAAGAGGAGAAGGAACTGAGAAACCAAGGAATTGAATACCAAAGCTAATCTCTTTCCTTTCTAATAGCTTTGCACAGTGCCTGTCACCAGACCCCAGTGAGATTTATAGCTTCCCTTGCATTATTGGTTTACTTTGTTATTTAGAGTCTAAAAAAGGCTAGGGAAGGTACATGGCACTTATCCCTATTGCTGCCAAACTTGTATCAATCAATTTAATTTAAGTTCTTGATAGAATCATTTGTGTGAGGCAGAGTTTTCCTTTTTACCTCCTCCTTCTCACAGCCCGATAGCTGGGTTTCATTTACTGGGACTAATCATTATGTTCTCAGTGTCAATTTGGATAGACTAAACCTGGAGATGGATCCTACAGGCAGACCTGGATTTAGGTGGCTGTTACTGCTGATCTTGGTAAAGTTGCTTTTTATATTGCCACTTAAGCACTAAGTCCACAGAAGAAAGGTTCAGTGATGATTTATGACTGAAGCTAAACTGTAGTCTCTACTGAGCATGCAGACGAGGTTCTGACTGCATTTGCTTTCAAGAACAATGCACAAAAGGCATGTTTCAGGGGAGAAGATGGACAGACAATGGCCTGGGAAGGTACAACTTGAGGAGGAGCTTATGTGGCCTGAAATGCAGATTAATTTGGAAAGGACAAGGATGGACTGTGAAAAGTTCAGAGGCAATATCCAGATCTAAGTATGGTTTGTCTAGACAGTGGATGGAAATCTCCCTTACCTAGGGTTATGGCTTAGTATATCAGAGGTCTACCAGCTGTGGAATTACTTTGAGGTGACTTGCTGTTTGTGTGTAGACGCATCCCACGTTCCTGATTGTCATCTACGTGAGTGCTGCTTCTGTCAGGGACTGAGGTTTTTGAAATGTCCTCCTCCAGCTCCATAGTCGTCCTGCTTCCTCAAGCCTGTGATGAGCCTACTGCATTTCTACAAACTTCCCTTTTATACCTTCATGTAGGTTTATCACATGACGTTAGTGATGAGAACATAAAAGGATTGAGAGAAGAGAAAAAGAGAGGAAATGAGGACATGGAATATTGTTAGTGGAGAGGGAGGATTGGGATAGTTGTTCCTGATTATGTTTAAAGAGGAATTGTGAGTCTGATGATCTTTGCATTCTCAAGGCTTCTAATCCGCTTGCTCTAATCCTCTTACAGCATCTGCTTTATTGGACTTTTATCTGATCTCTCTGTCTCTCAAACAATCTGGCTAAGCTTCCCATGTTGGAGTCACTTTTGCCCCTTTCCCAGGAAGCTATCAAGCATTCTCTTGCCCAAATAAGGTCAGTGGACTCCGCTTATTCTGAGTCCTTGAGTCTAGTCTGGAACCGTTTTAGGGTGTAGTCAAGATAAGTCTTAGGCTCCTGGGTGTGGTGCAGCACTGACAGTGGGAACTGTAGCAATCCTAGCTGTTACTGCAGTACATGCTTACCTTTGTGATATAGTAGATTTTGGTGATTTGAACCAGTATAGAATGAGATGTAATGTTTCGGACCATAAAATAACATCTTTGGAGAGAATTAGCTTGGTTTAGGTTTTCTCTGCTAAACTACATGATGTAACTCAAGTGGTTAAACTACCCCATTGCCCTCATTTGAATGATCTTGTTGGTATTTCAGAATCATCAACGAGTAGAAAAACACAATATTGATGTTGAAAACTGTACTTTTGTGCTCTGAGCTGGAACACCTTTGTGGAGAAACTCCAACTGTGTCTGTAGTGGACCTTCCAAAGAGAACAAGAACAACTCATAACCACATGCCTTCAAGCTGCACAGAATAAAAAGAATATAAGAAAACTCCTGGAGATTTTAGGCTGCAATTGCCATATCTTCTAGGATGTTTACATTTCTGTCTCAATTACAGGATAAGATCAAACCAGGTAGAAACTGCTGAGATGAATATGTAGAACTCAAACAAAAACAGAGGTTTTTTTCTCTTTGAATTTTGATTATCAGAGAACATCTCCTGTACTTTTGCCTGGAAGAGGCTAATACCATGCCATAAACGAAATTGAGTTGTATTTCCTGCTTTCCCTTCAGTCTCCTTCCCCAGATTTGTTGGAAGCTGAATGCACCCTTTCCGTGAAGTATGAAAGTGAAGCATTTTGACTATGTTAAACAATCAGCACTTTCTGGAAACTGTTTAACTCTGAGAGTTAATGTCTGAGAGTCACTGTTATTACACTCATCTTAATCTTGTCCACTGCACAAGATAGCCTACAACAGCAAGCTGTATGGAGGAGTAAAATGTTCCAGGGATTTGGTGGGTTTTTTTGTTTCTTTTTCTTTTTCTTTTTCTTTTTCTTTTTCTTTTTCTTTTCTTTCTTTTTTTTTTTTTTTAACTGAGTCTTGCATGCAACAAGGCAGAAGCTTTGTGGTTTGCAAAAGAACACAAAACCTACTCATATATTGCTGTTTTTAAGGACAAAAGCCCCGCATGCCCAACATACACACAAACTGCAGGACACGGATCCTGCTGGCTCTCAATAGCTTCTCCTTCTGGTCCCGCTGCCTCTCTGCTAGAGTGCCAATCCACGGACTTAATGAAGGCTAACAGTATAATTAATCACGCACCCGCAGCACAGTGGTTCATGAGACCTGAGTAAATGTGACAGCTGCTCTGAGGGAGAAAGGAAAAAAAAAAGCTCACAGTGATGACAAGAAGGAAAACAAACTCTTCTGTGAGAAAAAAAGTAGAAGCAAAAAGAGAGAGATCAACAAAGGGACAAGCCGGGAGCCCTTAAGCAGGGAGGAGTCTGCCTCTGCCATATATGTTCTGTTGTAAAGGCTTGAGCTTCAGGAATCCATTCCAATTCCAGAAGTCTGTTTTTAAATTCTCCTTCTCTTCATTCCCTTGACCTCTACTTTCCTCAATTGCACTTGAATGTTTTTCTAGCTTATTTTTTCTCTCAGATTCCTTGCTCTTTCTTATTTTTACTACTTGTTATCCTTCCATGTAGTCTGAGGTCCTCTGGATTGTTCAGTCTTGGAGGCCAGTGGCTTTGTTAAGAAGTGCTAGTTATATTTTGAGAGGGATTTAACTGTGTCTAATGTAGTTTGGAGCTGATTTTAAGTGTTTTTTTTTTTGTTGTTGTTGTTTACTGTTAGAGATGGACAGTGGAAGACTGCTGAACTTCATTCTTATCCACAGTCTTTTTCTATTATTATATACGTTTGAAGTCTTTCATCTCTTATATCCTCCGTGCACCTTAATTCCCTTCTGAGGATGGTGGTATAGGAAAATTTGTTATCTACTCTTACATACAGGACAGAGAAGCCTATGGGGTGACCTAAATGCCTTTTGAAATTTAGTGTGGTGGATGCTTTCTTTGCTAGAACCATGGAAATGTTCTCAGGCTCCAGAGATGGAATAAGAAGGGATACCTGTTATTGTATTGTATTCTCTTGGAGAAGAGAAGGCTCTGGGGAGACCTTATTGCAGCCTTTGAGTGCTTGAAGGGAGCTTACAAGCAGGAGGGGGACCAACTTTTCGTGTGGTCTACTAGTGACATGATAAAGCAGAATGGTTAGGGAAGAAAGTTATTTACTAGGTGAGTGGTGAGGCACTGGCACAGGCTGCCCAGAGAAGCTGTGGATGCCCCATTCCTGGAGGTGTTTGAGGCTAGGTTGGGTGAGGCAGCCTGACCTGGTGGTTGGCAACCCTGTCCATAGCAGGGGGGGGTTGGAACTGGATGGATTTTAAGGTACGTTCCAACCCAACCCATCGTATGATTCTGTGATTTTGCAAAGCTTCCTTCTATCTCTCTCCCTGCAAAATAGTTTTATATCTTTTTGAATTAAGCCTGTAGGGGTTAAGACATTTTATGTACAACTCAAATATTGCTCATGGCAATGTGCTTGTGGCACATTAGCATCCAAGGCCTCTCAGCAAGGAAGTGATTCAGGTATTTTTTGCCTATAAGATGTACATAACTATTTTGGGCCAGAAAAAAGAAGGGAAGATGGAAGAAAAGATTGTCTCTGATAGCCAAAATAAAGGTCAAAAGATATTAGATGTATTCCTGATTTCACCTGTCACTGTCTGTCTGAATTTGAGCACATCGTTTCATATTATCTCAGATGGAGGTTAAAGAGAGAGACTCTTTGTTGTGGGTTAGCCTTACACCACGCTGTGTCAAGGGGTAACTAACATTCCACTCGTAACAGCAGAGTGAGAGCAAGTGGGACACAGAGAGGCATAATGCACTGGGAAGTGGACTTGTATCTTTTCTTCTTTTACAGTAAGAAGTGTCTGGAGTCTCAGGTAGAAAGAATTGTCATGTTTATTTACATGTGGCATGCATGCCAGTACTGGGGAGATATCCAGTGATCCCTATGCAGTTCTATAAAACCTTTAGGAGCTAATAGTACATATCAGCAAATAAAACTTCAGACTATGCCCACAAAAACAAACAAACCAAAACAACAGCTGATGTACTCTGGTGCAGTCTAACTGCCTTTCAGGTGCTTAGATCCTCACTAGATTTTCCAAGTTTTTCTTCAGCCTGATGCTGAAGGTCATTAGAATTTTGTGCCTTCTAGTTCCTGAAATGCCTGCCGGTCTGTACAGAGGTATTTCTTTGACAGTGCTGATCAGTGCTAGTGTCTAGCTTGCGTTTGCTGGGATCCATACTATTGGCACTCAGGCTAACAGTTCTTAAGATTAAAATGGCAGACTGCGCATGGAAATGATGGGAATGTCCCTTTCTGTCTGGCATCATGGGGGCTCCAGTGTAGGTCCTGTCTGTGGAAGCACTGCTTAGAGACATTTCACAGTCTGCTGTAGCTAGCAGATAATCACATGCAGAAGTGGAAGGTATAACTCTCTCTTCCTGATACTGAAGATTATCTTCTCTGCTTGAAATATTCAAATATTTATGCTGTTTGAGGGTAGAATTAGAGAAAGTAGGATTGCAAGCACAGACATTTGTCTATAGCTGAGTGTTTAGGACACTAAATGGGCAAGAATCAGGACCTTAGTTTACTCCCCAGTGTGAGGAATATAGTAATGTCCAAATGCATCAGATCCTGTCCTTTATACCTGATGCATCCTGGGGAGGTTTAGTGTTGGATTCAGACTGTTTCTGGCAATCAGCTGAACAATATTTGCTATACTGCATTTTCCAGATCCCCCACTCCCACTTGGGACAGGCCTGGCTGTTTGAGAGGATGGTTGGAAGACAGATTTGGTTTCAGATTCTGAATGTAACTGAAGAAATTCTGTGGTTTAACAGAGACTGCATGATGGTCCCACTGCAGTAGGTCCTAAAGAAAGTAAGGACTTGAGGTTTTTTGTAAAGATGAATGCTGCTATCAAATATTTACCAGATGACACAGGTTCTTAGAAGGATAGTTTAGCTCATATTTTACTTTCACCCTGCAAAGTATTATTACTTCTTTTTTTTTTTCTTTTTTTCCCCTGATTTTCCTTTTTCTTTTTAAATGAAGCTGTAAGTCTGTTAGTAATTAGCTAAATTTTTTGCAGTGATAAAAATAAGAAGATTCAGGAGAAGGAGGTAGGCTGCTGATCTCTCTCTAGCACATCTGTGGGCCTGTAAATTTAATTAGAACTGCACTGTATAAATATTGAACTCATTTTAATTTCTTTTGCAGCTCTTTTGGTTTTCAAAGAGCTAACAGCTCCAGATTATCTTTTTTTTTTCTCTTTTATACATTTGAGAAAGGCAAGAATAAAAAATAAACTAATAATAATCCTTGTCTCCAAAGTTTAATCAAATGGAAGAAGAATTGTTTCTTGTCTCCCTGCCCACCCATCCCTCTTCTTCAAACTTCTTACTCTCAGTCTCTCTGCCACAATACGTAATCAGGACTTTGTCTGTGGTTCCAGAAATGCTTCTTCCCATTCTGCTACCTTTGAATCCCGATGCTGGTAAAAAATGGCTCAGTGTAGAACTGCATGGAGGATGAGTTTGTGATATCGTGTGGAAGTGAGATTTTGTGCAAATGTGAGAGTAAACCTGTCACAGTGTGTGGCTGGATGAGTTCATGATAACTTTGTCATGAGTATGGAGTCATTCGTGGAAGAATGTGTTTCTCAGTGCAAGTAGGATGAAGAAACTTAGAGGGGGCATTTTCCTGCATTTGTTTGTCATCCATAAACCCAAACTCCTGCCCAGAAAGGACAGTTCCTTGTGGTTTGCTTTTATATGTCAGTTTTTGTGACTAGCTTGTACAGTCACGAAAGCTGTGGTTGGCCAGACTGTGTATTTACACAGCTTAATGAGAATGGCACAAACAAGAACACTCAGCTTAAAGTGCTATTTAATGGAGATAGGAAGCAGAGAGCTGTAGAGCAAAGATCTCTGCTGCTTTGAGACCAAGAAAATGAGAATGCGCTGTATGCCCTGTTACAGCAGCACTGTACTTGCTTCAACATGACAAATGGTACGGTGCCCCACACTGAGTGGATGGAAACTGAAAATGCTGAGTTCCCAAACATTGGTTGGATTTTTCTCCAAGACTGAAGTCACTGTCTGTAAAGCCCCAGGCTCTACAGAGCTAGTATTATAAAATTCTTGGCCCAGTTTACTATAAAAAAACAGGATCAGCGTGCAGCTCATGCAGTCATGTCAGCAACCTAGGTGAGATGAAGGACGGTGTAGCACTACCTCTTGTGCTTCTGCTTCAAGTGAGGAATTACATCAGGCCTCTCTCTAAAAGAGGAGAGCAGCTCATGACAGCTGTCCATCGTGAGACTAACATTTGTAGTCTTACTGGCTCAAAGTAGGTATCCTATTTCCAACAGCATTCCCAATTGGATGTTTGTAGGAGACTATAAAATGACAGAGGATATAGGATACTATCTGTCCAACACTTAGCCTACAGCCAGTTCTTTATTTTCACGAGGGCCTCTTTGAGCTGAATGCTCTTCTTGCTTAGCAGTTCAGCAGATTCCTCTTCCATGGTCTTAGACATTTTCTATTTAAACATTTTTGGTCTTAACTGCAACATCTTGTGAAGGCTGGTCTTGCTCACGCGGATGAAGAACTACCTTTTCTGTTTCTTTGAACCCTCATCTAAATGGATTTCATTTGAAACTGTCTAGCTCATATTTTGGAAGAGGAAGTGAAAAGTCACTCACTGTTTCTTTCTGTAACTGTCGTGCTCTTCCAAAGCCGTCTCTTTTCCAGATTTAGAAGACATTGAATAATTAGCTCTTATTTGCCTGGAAATCATAGCACACCTTTGATCATCCTTGTTGTCCTTCTTTGAACTTTTCTAATTTATCATACTTATCAATGTGAGAAATGGCCATAGTTTTATATAGTGGAATAAAGATGGTTAGTTGCTTGTTCTGTATTAACATCTAAATAATTCAGAGAACCATAGAATCATTAAGGCTGGAAAAGACCTCTAAGATCATCTAATCTAACCATCAAACATCTGATTTTGACTCTACTAATTATTCAGTTAAAAACAGTTGTGTAATTATTTGCCACAAATGTTTATCAATTATAGCCCATAAACCTGTTCCACAGCTGTGATAGTTCAGAAGTTATCTTTTTATATGCAAAATTATGTTTATTTTTTCATGTGCATTGCTTTAAATTTATCTACAGAAAGGAAGGGAAATACACATTTGTGTAGAGAATTATGTCATCTTCCTGTGTCCTTCTAGAAAGATAATCTTGCCTTCCTGAGCTTGTGTGTCTGTAGGATGGGAATAATGTTATTCCTCTACTTAGCAGGAATTGGTGTGAAAGCACTAACCTATTTCCATAAAAATTCATTTGGTCACGTATAGATTGATCTCCTCCCTCAGCACAGTGGGATATGGAGGACTCAGCAGCAGCAGCAGAATGTCTTTTCTCCTGTGCTGCTTGGTGTTCTCATAAAAGCCTCTAGCATTTTGCTGAAGAAAGGACAGGACACTGTTGTCAGAGAAAAAAATGTTTGTCTTTCACCTAGTTTTCCTGTCCTGGTGGAGTGCTGTTTTCTTAGGAACTCTTCACAAGGCACACAAATGGGACACAAAATGAACATTATCCACAAATTGTTATAGCTTTTGTTGCTACTGGTGTGTAGCGTAACAGTGTCAGAGCAGGATAAATCCGTGAACTATATTTTTTGTGGGAGCTGAAGCACTGTCTGTTGAGAGGAATTGGGATCTTACCTGAGCATGTCGGGGAACGAGCTCTGATGTTGCAGAGCTGCAGAGTGGGGAGAAGATTGAGCATGTGTATGCAGTGATGGAAACCTGGAGGCTCATTGTTCAGATGTTAAGTGGTGAATGAGGCAGGGTTCAGCTCAGAAGGTTGCTCTTTGGGCAGGGTGTTTTGGGATAAGAGTGTATAGGAGAGGTTGAACTACTTGTTTCTATCTTGTGAGCTCAGTCTCCAGTACTTCCTTCTTGCAGCCTTGAAAACATAGACTGCTAAAACTGATTTATAGCTCTACTTCTAGTGATAATGTAGTGAAGCCTGATCTACTCTTGATGACTTGCCATGTGATTTGATGCTAACAAAAGCTGCTGAGATGTATCACTCTAACACAGAGTTGGATAACAGTCTCTTCTGACAGCCTTGTGCCCATTCGAATTTGGGAAACAGCCTGAGGTACGTTTTGTAACAAAAAGGAATGGCATCATAACTAACCAAACAGGAGGCAATAAAAAGATAAATCAGCTTTTACAAGGTCTTTTATTCAAACAAGGAAGAGCAACCCATCATGAATGGGGACTACAGGTCAGGTCCATGTGAACTGAGCACTACCTTACTGCTGAGGGGATAAATTGTCACGAATTCTAGAGGATTCAAAGCTATTATCAGCTTTTATTTTTAAGCTATATGTTCTGTTGTGTCCGATCACTTTCTTTTGCTTCAGGAGAAGGTAAAAAAGAGATGAGGAGAGCTTTAGACGTGTTAGTGGAAGATTTATGGGACCACAAAAAAGAAAGCATAGTGAAAGAATGATCCAACATTTGTGATGTCACTCTGTTTACTGAGATGACACAATAATCTGAGATGCAAAACTGTGTAGTGTAACAACAATTGTGTACTACTTTAAATCCCAGGAAAGCTGATCTACTACACTGCAAGCTTGAGGTGCTGAGTGTTACATCGATAGGGCTCTTCTCTGGAAAAGATTCTCACTTATTTTACATAAATTTGATATGTAGTTGAGAGTGCACTTCAATATGCACTTCATGATATGAAGTTACCAAAGCCTTAATTTATTCTTGAAAACATTACTTATTTCATGTGGTCATCTCTTGTGTCTGTTCTTAAAACTCAGATATTCATTTCATATGAAACACTACCCAGAAATACTTACTGTGTCAACTTCAACTCAACACTCAATCCTCTGAGAAGACAGGTGGCTGTTGTAAGCCCAGAAAGTGAAGCTGTTTGATATATAGTGGGTAAGAAAAAGATTAAGTGAACTCCTAGCTTGAAGATTCTTTGTCAGAAGATGCTTGGTGATGGTTCCTTTGTGATCCATACTTTGAAATGTGGTTTCGAAAGAGTCTGAATGCATCAACTAACAGCACTTGCTGAACTCCTGTCTTTCTAAATGTTTACCTTAATAGGGTTGTTTTATGTGCAATACATGTTTGTTTTTTTTTTTTTAAGAGAAAAAAGCTCTAGGGGAAAAAGTGCTTTAGTTGTAAGTAAACCATGGCAACCCTTAGACATAGACTGTTTGTAAGGTGACTGAACTAAGGGCGTGAGCAGATTAATCTAAGATTTTGAATTATCGTTGTACTGCAGTTAGAGAAAGCATGTGGCAGATCAAGATAAATGGTGGATACACTGTAGAGATCTTGAGTCTGTTCCAGTGTTGGCAGCGATTTGGAAAGCTGTTATGTTGGTAACAAGCAGCATGTGGGATGTAAACAAGCAGCTCAGCCTTGTACAGTCACCTAATGCTGTCTAAATCAACATTTGCTTTTTGTAAACTTGATAGACGTTTGTAGGCCTTCTGACTTGACTTTTTTCCAGTAGGGGTGGAAAATATTTACACCCTGAAAAGTAGTTTCTAAAGCAGTTTGGGGAAGATGAAGGGGTTCAGAAGGAGAGAAAAACCGAACGTGTCACATGGTGCAGTGGCAGATATAATTGGGAAGCACAACTGATCTGCACCTTGCCTTCCTTTCTGTGTACGTTTTGCTGAGCTTACTGTAGTCTCCTCTTAAAGGAGTTTCTCAAGATTTGGGTGAACTAAAAACTATCTAACATTAATTGATTATCGCAGGCAGTGCTGTTCTTCCTCCCTGCTGAAGCTCATGGTTATTTCCTATTGAAAAAGTAGCAACTCTGCCTCTGAGGCTGAATTTAGATGAGGGAAAGACTGCTCTGATTTGGAAATTACCACTACCTTCCCAAATTCAGTTCAGAATTCCAGAAAACGTGTTTTATTCCTGTTATATTTGGGCCTTTCCACCACATGCAATTCCTCTGTTTCTGCTTTCTTAATGCATAACGTTACCTAGCTGAAGGCACTGCAGAAATCCTCCCAGGTCTGCAGGGTTCTTCTGGTGTGCTGGGTGTGTTAAATAAGCTGCAGTGGCTTGTACTGCCCTAATTTAACAGTGGTTGCTCTGAACTCATTACACTTTCCTGCCGTGTTTGCAAGAAATTTCTTACTCCTGTTCTGCAGAAAGCCCCACCTTCGGTTTATGCTGAATAATGTGAGGGCCCAGGGCTCATGTTCCAGTGGAGCAGCTGGAGGGAGGAGCAATGCATGGAGATAAGCAGAGTGCAGCTTATCCAGGTGTTTCAGGTAGCTTCCATGGTTTGATCTGGGCACAGACATGCATTGACGTGATAGGGTGAGGAATGTAGGTTGGAGAGGTGAATTGTGAGAGAAGAAAGGTCCGATAAAATTATGAATATGAAACCCCAAAGGGGCCATTAGATCATTCCGGCTTGGCCCTTTGTATTGTGAGAGGTAGATTTTTACTCGTTTATGCCTGAGTTAGATTTCCCTGTGCATTTAATACGTTTGTTCCCATTTTAATTTCAAAATCAAGCTTGTGTGTCTTATGTTTACAAGTCGTTTATCAAGTGAGATAATCTTGATTCGTTCTTGATTTAAAAGAAGGAAAGCCTTATTTGTTTCAAACTGGATCCCTTATTTATGCACAAGCCATAGAAGACTATAGTGGTTGGAGCGGCTGCTGAAAGCTGGAGGGGACGAGAGATGTATTTGCAGCCTGTTCTGCCTGTGCTTGCTTTCAGCATGAGCACAGGAGAGATGGCCTCGGTTGATGGGAGGGGGGCCTGCGGGGCCCAAGTGCCGCAGATGCTTTGTAACATTTCAGCTCTTTGTTCTGTCTGAATAGAGCAAATAACGCAGTCAAGCTAATTTGAAAAGATGGTCGATTAGGCATGGAGTGTTTAATATTCTCCCCCGGTCCCTGGCTGCAGTAGAGTCTCCATTTTGCTTTCCCAGAGCTTCAAACAGAGCCTGCTGCTTTTCCCCTGCAGCCCTGGGCTGTGTCCCATATTTGATGACAAACTGCCTGAAACCAAGCTGCACAAGCAAGTTCTCTGGTAAGCCCTGAAAGTGCCCCCCTCTCCTTTGGGACAGCCTGTG
The DNA here is from genome assembly GCA_036925125.1 of Oreortyx pictus. Taxonomy (NCBI): domain Eukaryota; kingdom Metazoa; phylum Chordata; class Aves; order Galliformes; family Odontophoridae; genus Oreortyx; species Oreortyx pictus. The sequence goes on from JAUPFR010000006.1 coordinate 39,406,299, forward strand.
AGCTGCAGTGGGTTGTTGTGCCTATGGGCAGCAGTCTGCAAGGGCTGTCAGCATCTGGCATCCAGTAGACCAGAGGCAGTGGTTTGTTGATTAACGTGTCATTTAATTGCGGCAAAGCCCTTTGTGTGTTATACCCCTTCCAGATAAGTAGCCTTGCTGAATAAACAAGGATTATCACTCTGAGTTCTCAGCAACCTGCAGTTTTTGCAGCATGGGGATAGCTAGCTTAATTGGGTGCACTCTGGTGTTTGGGATAGGATATGCCATGCCATCCACTTCATCTCACTGCCTACAGCTGTAGTACCTTGTGATCTGCCTGCCCAGCACATTCCCTACTCAGCTGCCTGCATACTGCATTACCTCCATTGCGTCACTTACCTGTGCCTCTTCAAAAGCACAAACAGCTGTTGCCGTCCAGAAGTGTTTCATGTTTGCTTTGAGATCTTCAGAGTATCTAGGAGCAGTTCTATCTAGTCATATGTGCTTATGATAAGTGTACTAGTGAATGTGTGTCTGTTGTTTTTCTAAGACCTACAAAGCTTACTCTATTGCACAGCAAGTGTTCTTTGACTACTCCCTTTCTGAACAAGTTGAAGTACGCTATATTTAATGACTTTGGTGCAAGAGGAGATGGAGAATTTTGGAATAGCTCTATTTTTTCCTGAAAATTAGTAAATAGAATTTTCCACATCCTTAAGATCAGATCTTTCAAATGTATGAGTAGGTTCCACTAGTGAAGCAAACAGGTAGTTTACAGTAAGACAAATATGTTTGTTACTGCGTGTGTCCTAGTGGACAAATGCATAATGGAAGACATTTTCACTGATAGAAGAGCCTTGATCAGTTCTGGAAATTTCTCTATTGTCTGTTCTATCCAGAGAATTTTGCAGTGCAGTTGCATTGCCTATAGCGTAGTTCATCCTGCCCATTGAAAATAATTCAGTCATTGCTCCAGATTCTCCTTTTATTTATTTACTTTTATTTAAGCGCGGTTGTATGTGCTAGATTACCCAAGACATTCACTGTGGTGAGCAACCATCAAAAGATCTTAGGTGCAGATACCTGACACCTGCCATTACTGATTCAATGTGTTGAAAAATGTGTGTTTGAAATCAGTGTATGTGTACACGCACCCATAAACAGACTTGCACACTAAATACAACTTCTGATTTTTTACATAGTGATGCATGAAAACACTGTCAGCCCCATTTATTTCTAAGTAAAGCCTATCTAATCACTTTGAGCAAATTTAATAATTACATGTAATGAGTGAATTAGGGCTATAATTTAAGGGAAGAAGAGTTGATTCCTTGAAATGTTTGTCTTATCATTTAATTGAAAAGTAAGTTCTTTCCTCCTCCTCCAGAGACTAAATGAGCTCCATGTACTATCTCAGCCACTTTGAATCTGTGTCTTGTAGACATGCCATTTGTTAATATTGGGAGAGGAAGTAGAAGTGAATAAGAGGAGGTAGTAGATTTTTAATTTGGGGGTGGGGGAGGGATGAAGGGCAATGCTATGTATTCTGTAAGTAGGCAGTTACAGCTGCAGTTTGATTTCCAGGCTGTAAGAACATATGGACCTTTGCCTATTGGTGGCCATTGAAAATTGTTTAGATTTCTGAATACAAATACCTAGTCTAAAGATGGTTTAAATCTCTGAGGGAGATTTTCATTTGTTTCAGTGTGCAATTCCCTGTATTTTGCTCCAATACCGTTGTGTCTTCATTATGGGCTCCCCATTCCCATACCAAAAATTCTGACAACTCTCATTCCCGTTCTATCTGGGTTCTTCATTCAGATATTCTGGTGAGTTCTCTCCCTCCTCTGCCATGCTTCATTGCTTCCACTGTTCATTTTCACACACCGCTCTTGTCCTGTGAAATCAGAACTTCCGTCTGTTTTATTATTTTGGGCAGCAAGTCAGCAAAATCTGAAACAAAACAACAATAAAATCAGAGCTGCTTCCCCAAAGGGAAGTGATGACATACATGTTCACAATGCTGCACAAGTTTATTGGCCTCCCAGAAGAGGCTCTAAAGAAACTTGTCACTTCTTAGCAATTCTGGCTTCTGATTCATGATGTGACTCAGGGACAGGCTTTAACCATCACGTTGGAATTTCTCTAAAGTCCCGAGTTTTACTGGAGACCTTGCCTCCTGGTGGCCACGATGGCAATTCCTGGAAGCCATTTTGTCATGTTTGTCTAGCTGCACTGTTAGTAGCTTTCTGAGTATTTGACAGTGTTCATTGGGCCCTTTTTGACCTCAGAAAGATCTATGGGCAGGAAATGAGGTTGGAAATCCTGTAATGGCCTACATTTTAGATAATAGCTGTCATCTATCTTAGGGTGTTTGGAGCACTGTAAAAAACTTCAGTGATTGGTGAGTAGGGGCTCTCTGTTGATGAGCTGGCTGATATGTGAATCACTGTAGTGTCTGTGGTAATAAGGTTTTTCTTTTCCTTAGGTAATTAGGGTTTTGCCCTTTTGGAGCCTAAGGAATGGTATTCTGTAGCCACTGTTCCCAAGAACCTCCAGCTGTCCCCTAGGTACAGCTGAGTCACAAAGTCATTGCTGATCATTTTAATTTTTGTAGTATTAATCAGGCAGGAGGAGAATCAAATAGAGAGAGGTTAAATTACTTGTCTGTCATCATGCATGTTTTCAGCCAAACCAGGAATATAGTACATGTTTATTGACACTCAGACCTATGCTTTAAAAGCCATACTTGTACATATGACTTAGCAGATTTCAATTGCAGTGGTTCTGTGCTCTACTGAATCTCTCTTCCTTTAAAGAAGCTCTGAATTTATTAAATTGTTCTCAGCAACTTTCTAACTTCAGGGAAGGTAGGCTGACTAACAGGGCTTTGCAAAGATAATAAATGCGGAAAAGGTTACAGTGATGGTGGTTGTAGAGAGGGAAGAGGTGGTGAGAGACCAAGGACAGAGGGAGGACCCCATCTGTCCCTATACTTCACGAAGAATTGTGTGGTGTAGAGGGAATGACACATAGTGAATGGCAAAAGTTTCATTTGTTCTGCAAATCTTCCTCATATCAGGAGGATGTTGGGAAGGAGGCTGCTGAGGAGGAGGAGGAATAACCTGCTAGGCTCAGTAGTCACGACTGTGTGAGCTGGTGTTTACTTTGCAGATCCTTGTGGGTGGGAATATGTAGGAGAGTGCCTCAGACTGATGGCTTCCTCATGTCCTCGTGTTGTTTTAGCTGCTGTCTCTGTTTCCTGGTAAAAGGCAGGTTTTTACTTAAGTTGATATTTAGGCACAGGCCAAAATGGATGCCATAGACAGAAAAAAAAAAAGAAAAGAAAAGAAAAGAAAAGATTTTAGTTATCTACGAAAATGATTAGAAGGAGGTGAGAACTGGGCCAGCATGATCTTTGTCATCCTTCTGCTAACGAGCTGAGCCATTCCCAAACCTTATCATGGTACCATGCCAGTAGGCACAACAGGCATAGGTCAGTGTACAAAAGAAAACAGAGCAAAAAAAGACACAATAAACTGTACATAAAGATGATGACAGGGTATTCCTAGAACATCAGCAAACTTGCACTGAAGCATCCAGAGTGGGGGAAGGTCCTGTATGCCAGTATGAGCTCTGAAGCTGCAGAAGGTTAACACCTAGCATGCTGGGCTGGGGATGTTCTCCTTCACCTGCTATGGTGGCTCCAGTACAGTGCACTCATTCATTCTGACTGGCAGCACCGTGTAATTGCACTTTGTGTTCAGTGAGTATCAGCGTTTCCAACATGTCTTTCTGAAAGGTTGTCTCATAGCAGAACAGTCTTAATGCCATGGCCATCTGAATTTATTTCCTTTTTTTCTTGATGCTTCTTCGCTTTCTTAATAGGGAAGAATGGAAAGTCAGTCCTGCTTGTTATTCCTTCCAGTAACATCAACGTGGTATAACCGTATGGTGCTGCTGATCTTTGCTTACTGGTGGCTGGTGATCTGCTGGCTGCAAAACATGGATAGTCTTTACTGTTTAATTGTGATGCTGATTCACTCAGTAATATACTTTGATACATATCCAGTATCCTTTTAACAAAACTTGTTTCTTTCAGAGTGCAATTTCATTGTCCCCTAGTTTGTTCTGTTTGATACTACTTGACTTGCATACTTCTCAGATAAAGCAAGTGCCCGGTGGTTCCTTAGTTTCCTTCCTTCCTCAGTTGCACAGTTTCTGTTATTGATCTCCCACAGAGATTCACTGAATGCACTTGAAGTTAATTTGCTATGGTGTGCTTTGCATGGTCCTAAAATGACTGCACAACTGCTCACTCTAGTTCTAGAGCTGAACCAATCTAAAATAGTCTAACTGGGGACAACTTCAGTTGGTAAGACAAGGGGAAGGAAAAAATTGTACATATTTATCCCATATGTACGTATATGCAGATCTGTGGTTAATCTTCTGATACTTTGGAAGGGAAGGCAACTCTCACAGACCTTCTCTTTGTCTTACATGTGAACTGAGGCGTACTTATCATTATTATTTTTTTAAAGAACATGATTAATACTGGTTGTGGAACAATTAGCTTGTAGGGGCTGGGGATTTCTGTTCTGAGTTCTGTGTTAAATTAATATACAATTTGTTTTCGGTTGCCTTTTCCCCCAGTTCCTTTTAAGTTACAGCAACGAAGCAGGTCCAGAATCTCACCATTTGATTGTCAGCTTATAATGTATGTTACTGTTGGTTTTATACTTTATTTGTATTTCTTTAGTTCCTGTTGACTCTAGTCATGTGCTATATCCTCTTTGCTTTGCACACAGAACAGTGATGGGCTTACCCAAAGAACTCAGGCTTCAGTGACTATATGTAAAGAGAGAGAAACCAGTTCAATAGACCCACCAATCTTTAGAAGGTTGTTTTTGATCCTGCAGCTGAAATTCATTGGCAGAGGGCAAAATACATGCCACAATCTGATCTCCTAACTGGCACAGCTGTCTAATGTTCATAATTATAAGGTTGAGCAGAACCTTCTCACTTGGCAGTACTTGCTGTGCCTGCCAGTGCCCATTCTTTGTTGAGGAAGTAAGAGATGGTTGATAACCAGAAACCTAAAATTTAAACCTTAAGTCTAAAAATATCTCCTTTTTCTTGTGTTAGGGTTTTCCATTTTGGTCAAGGCTGGTGATTATTCTGCTGAGATAAACAGTCTAATGGCTCAGAAACTGCTTCAGAGGATGTTTTCTGACAGCTCTTTCCAAAGCAGCCTTTTAACCAGGGCTGTTCCTTCAGAGACACTGGGACGTTTCACTGAGCAGCACAAGGTGCTTGGTTCTGATATGCATCCCAGTCTTTGCCCTGCCATACTAGAATAGAAAAGACATGTAGTTCAAATAACTAATTGGTGCTACTTCAGTGAACTGTGACTTTCTAATTAAATCATTACTTGAATGCACTTGGTGTAACCTGTATATTTATGGGATCTGCTGGATTGTCTTCCCTAGTGCTCACCTGCTAGACCAGCTCAGGTGGCTCTGAGGTACTGATGCTGCTTCTGGGTAAGGCAGCAAAACCAGAGCAGGCAAAATTCTTTGTTATTTTACCTGTGTGAGGTATTTTTTTTTTTTTTTAACTCTGGTCTCATATGCTGTCACTATCCCAAGATTCTCTTCAAGCTGAGAAGGAGCATCCAAATTCTTCCTCTCAATGGGAAGGAGGAGAGCTGGTGAAAGCATCTCTTGTGCTGGAGTTGGATGTGTTGGGTCACATGGCAGGGAAGAAGCTGAGGTTTTGCGCTGTGGTAATGGACAGAGGAAGACAAAGATGCTTTCTGCAAAGCTGTGTGATTTGCATTTGGGAGGAAGGGCCATGTGGAGTGGTAACAACCCTCAATGCCTTTTAGGGATGGTGCTTCAGCAGGCATTGGGAAGGGTTAATTACTCACTGTGTCAGAGCCAGGGAGGGAGTGAGGAGGAGAAAGCTTCGGCTCTGGGAAAGTGTTTTTTTGCTTTGAGGCAGCAACAGTGATATTTCATGTCTTGTTTGGTGTCTCCTGCTTTTAAATGTCAGTCTCCGCAGCCAGCCTTATCTCCTGTAGCACATTTCAATTAGGTATTCCGAATTGTGCTGTGTTCTTCCAGGACAAATATGCCAGAGGTGATATTTACTGTTGCAAAAGCATTTTCAATACTCTGTGCTTTCTTGTAATTTTGTTTAAAAACCAAGTGAGAGGCAGTTGCCCACTTAATAATGATTGTATTATTAATAATAATTTAATAATAATAGGAGAGAGAAGAATTCTGGGGCCAGCACTGACAGCAAAGTAATTTTAATGAAGAGGTTTTCTTTTGCTGTGCTTCAGTTCAGCTGTGAAAGCTATTAAGTTTACCTCTTCATTGAAGCGCTCCAATACCTTGCATTTTTTGGGGGCAGTGTAGATGTTGTCATGTGTTTTTCCTAGCCTAGTACAAAGGCAACAGGGCAGATGTAAACAACTCTGCAGTCTAATTCAGTGACACAGACCTCTTTTGAAATAAGGGACAGAAGAAATTGGGTTAAGCAGCGATGAGAATGCTGAATTTTCAGGCACTTAGGGGCCAAGGTCTAAGGAATGGTGACAGTGGGTGCTGGCAATTGACTGTGATGATGTGTCCATTTTAAACCTTTTAACAGTGGCTGTATTAATCATGTCAGCCCTCTGTAGAGGCCTGCGAGGGGTTTTTATTTTGCCGGATGGGGTGCAGTGAAATGCAACTCTGCATGATCACAAGAAGCTGCTCAGTCCTGGCCTTTCATTCTGCCAGACTTCCAGGGCTTTGTGTCAGAGATGCTTGTTCTTTTTGCTGTATCTGGACTCACCCTGAAGGCAGAGTGCCGTAGAAAAGATACGCAGCATGTTCTTGAAGAGTGAGAAGCTGGGTCTGGGCTGAAGAGATCAGAGCAACTGTGATTGGAAAGGCTGCTGTGGCACACTGAGAGCCTGGGCATGCTCTCAGCACACCTGAATCACCAAAATCCTCTCCTCACGAATGTCACAGCTCACAATTTCATTTCCCAGCTGTCTACAGAACTTTGCTCTTCCTGATCTGTAGACTCAGTAAGCATTAGAAGACTGTGTGCATGGAGCTCTGGGCATTTAATTCACAGCACAGTACTGTTCTGTGTATTGGGAAGAGTGCTGCAGCATCATTCTTTGTTATTTTTCTTATAATTGCATTTAATGTATGTATCTTCCACCTATCTCTTATTTCCATGAATAAAATGCACAAAAGCAAGATACTCTGCCATGTGTTTTCATCCTAGCCTCTTCCATTTCTCACTTCTCATCGTCTGGCTGTAGAAATACTACATTTGTTTCTGCAGATTCTCCATTGTCAGTTCTGCAGACAACTAGGTGGGAAGCAAGATTGTTGTTCCAATCAATGTTTGGGATTTCAAAAATGTTTCCATTTAGCATTATCGCAGAAGAAAGAATTTATAAAATGCTTCATGACAAGCAATAGATAAGCAGACAAGATTGCCCATGCTGAAGAAAAACAGTGAGACACAGACATATGCTGTACCTCTAAATAGCAGGCTGTGTTTTAGTGGCTCTCACAGAGGCACTGATGTCTTGCATGATTTAGGGAGGGGATCTGAATCCTCACTGTACCAAATGAGCATCATCAGTATGAGACCTGAAATGTGGTGAGATTTCATGTTGTACTTAGCAGGATCTGTAGGTTAATTAGCTCAGGGCTGAGAAGGGAGGTGGAGGTGTATGGACAATCTTCCAGGGAGTAACTGAACCATCACTTTTGGCAACAGTCTATACGATATGGTATTTTAATTTTTCTCTCTGGTTTGAGTAGATATTTAATAACTAATTTTGCCAGAGGCAAGGCTGCAAGAATCACATTGTAGAGCATAGCTACTGAACTCTAATAGCATTATCCTTGTAACACTCACTGAGATGTTTCCTCTAATACAAGAGCTTGGCCTAAAAGATGCACATACATTTGCTGTGCATCTGCTAAATTCAGATTCGTGTTCCAAAGCGTGAAGGTCCTAGAGCTTCTTCACAGAAAACAGCACAACCTGCCAAGTCATGTTTGTGTAGCTTGGCACTAGGAAACCACAAATTGAGAAATGACTGAAAATAGGTTCTCATAGCAAGAGGGATTGGACAGCCTTATTCCTGGGTAGCTGATAATTCCTTTGCCTCCCTGAGCTGCTGTCTGGGCTCGTGGAGGTAAGCAGCGAGCTCGTGATTTGTAACGCGCTAGAGCTGAGCTGCAGGGGCTGGATGGAAGCTGTTGTATGGTAATAGCATCTCAGTGTGTGGGAGGTCTTCTGGCAACTCCCTGAAACTTTCTATTTCTGTCCAAATTGGGAAAGGATGGAGGGAGGAAACAGGGCAGGCTTGTGTGATGTGTGCTGCTGCTCTCCATGAACACAGCTTGTGCACTTTTGTGCCAGCTGCATTTTCTTTTACCATCTTGCTCAAATGCTAGGGATAGCCTCTTCAATGTCTTACTAAATTTTCATGCAGGCCTCAATGATACAGATTTCTCAATGAGATGATTCTTATTTGTTCAAAGATTCTTTTATAGTTTCCTTAGAAATGGTAAGTAGCTTTTTTAAATTACATGAATCTGTCGTGAAGGCTACTGTGGTTATTTCTCTGCGTGAGAATCCCAAATGCATTGAAATGGCATCATAATGTTTTGCTTTCATTGTATATTTTCCTACAGATTTCTTTAGGGTTTAGTGGCTAGGGGGGTGACTTGTTTGGCTTCTGCCATCTTCAAGTTAAATCTTACTGAAGTCCTGAATAAATAATTTGTCTTTTTCATACTTGGAAGAGGCAGAGAGAGATTTGAGGAAGACGGCATAGGGGTAGAAAAGCAGAACGAAACTCTTCCACTGCTGATCTGAGATAAATCATTACACTTCTTTGTAAAAACAAGTTAATGGTGCTGTTTCCAGTACATTTTCTGGAAACAAACAAATAAGAAAAGAGCACCACCAAAAAGAAAACATAAAGCTAGAAAACCAACCAAACAAACAAAAATTAAGCTGTAAATAAATATAAATCAACTGGTTTGGTGGGATATCTTAGCTGCTGCTGTTGAATTCAAGTCCACTTCATAGAGTAGCAGCCTCTGCATTTTCCAGCTAGATATAGACTGGGTTTTCAAACAAGCAGTGGTAGTAAAACAGAGCTGCTCAATATTTGCATAGCTCCTGTGTGCATTTTTTCAGTCTCTTTGTTCAAATGTCAGTCCTGGTTTGTAAAACATGAGCAGAATTCAGAGAGAGAGAGAAAAAAAAAAAAAGTAATTACTCTTCACATCTGCTGTTTCTCTTGACATGGAGCTGTACCCATGAAGCTCCTCTGAAGGCAGTTCACTATATTCCACAGATTTGAAAAATCTATAGATGTGTTTCTTTTCTCGTTTTCTGATGGAAACTTCTCACCCAGGTTAGAGGCACTGCTTGTGGTCTTCTTCTCATGCCCCTGAAGACACTGGTTGTACCCAGTCTATCAAACTGAGCAGATTCTGGCACAGTAAATGCTTGTGCAGGTTTCCGGAGAAGTGGCGAAGCACTGCACAGTGTGACCAGTTGAACTCTGTACCCTTAATCTTAAAAGTAAAGTTCTCTCTGTGGCGGGGCTTTGGTGAAGCATGGTATTCTTCAGTCCCTGCCACTGACCCCTAGGATTACTGTAGAGAAGCTATTTTCTTTTTCTGGGGTTCAGAAATAATATTCACTGTCTCTCAGTGAGATTGTTGATCACAAATTGTGATGATGTGCACAAAATGCTTCAAGATTAGATAAGGAGTGCAATATGCTTGTGCTAAAATTTCTTGAGTAGAAGTCCTCTACAGCTATTTGCAGAAGTAGAAATGCAATGTACAGTGATCTGCATCTGCTGCAAACTTTATTAAAGCTTTTCTCACTCTTTAAATTGCCTTTGTTTTGGGAGGATTTGGAGCCTTTTTCTCCCTGTCCTTCAGCGTTGTACAACCAGCCCACGGGAACTTGCATAACTTTACTGCAACAGTGGGCAGTGTTTCGTCAAAGGGGATGTAAGAGAAGTGTATAGTAGAGCTGCAAATAGAAAAGAAAAGCATAAGAGAGACATGGTGGGTTATTAACAAGCATTTCCAAAAGTCAACTTGGTTTTGGACAAAACTCTGATGGTTGGGTCTGTTATTGAACAGATGCAATGTCTTTAGTTAATGCTATTTTCCACGTAATAACCTAACTGACTCTTCTGTGGGATTTTATTATTATTTTTTGCTGGTTCTCCCAGGTTTGTCCATTGCAACACAGGAACTGGGGCACCTAATCCTTGCCCACATACCTTGAAAAGTCTGACTCTAAATACTTCCTGAAAGATGCTCAACATCCTTAATCCAGAGCTGCATAGCTCTGCGGAAGTGTTTGTTTAGTATAAAAACGTAAGCCCAGAAGGAACTGAGGTCACTAACTACCTTCATTGATACTGCTTTAGATTGGAGTTTTGTATGATGGCCAAATATCAGTAGATGATCTGCTGTTAGTGAGGAACAGGACTTACTGGCTTCCGAGATGTGTACGGACTTGCCCCTAACAAGATGCAGGAAACCTGACCTTGGCAGTACAGAAAATCCATGGCTTTTCCTGTAATTTGAAAGGAAGAGGGGCAGTGTCTTTTGTGAAGCATGGCAGACCCATTTAAGACAGGTGGAAGGACTGCCTGTGCTGCAGTAGGGAGGAACATGTGTGTGGGCAACATGGATGTAGAAGCGTGTATGAAGTGGAGCCGTCAGGTTTGCCTATAATAATTCTTTTTCTCATTTTTGTTCAATTCATTCCTAAAGTCCAGAGCAATTGCACTCCCAGAACCTCCTGAAAGAAACTCATTCTGATTTTCACTGAAATTTTCAATGAACTTCTGAATTAATTCATTCAATATATAATTATTTCATATTATAATGTAGTTATTGCACTGTGGATGTGCTATGACAGTGTCTTAAGAGCAGCAGCTATTCAGCTGTTTCCTTTTTCACTTCTCTCTAAGTGGTAGCCACTCTGCCATCTCTGGTGCCCCACAGTCCATCCTACTTGCCTGGCCTGGAGGAAAGATTTGTGATTTATTATGAAATACGTGCTTCAGGAATCTCTCATTAAGACTGAATTTCTAAGGGATCTGATTTCCAGCAATTTCCCCTGGCAGCAAATGGTAATATAAATATGTCAGTATTATAACTTTTGCCTAAAAGTCATTTTTTGAAGCTTAAAAATTCTATTTTTGACAGCGTCTATGTGCACCATTAAGTATTATTCTAAATCCATGTTACTGCTTCTGCTCTTATGGGTGTTCCAGCTCCATCTAGCAGCCCTGGAAGATAATTCACCATCAAGTGAATGTGAAAATTGCTTTCCATGAATGTTGAGGAATATTAAACTCTAGAGATGTAGCTATTCAGGAATTGATGAGTGTGGCTCATAGTAGTATCTAAAACTACTTTGTGCAAGTGTAGGTGGCTTTGTTGGGCCAATCTTGCAGAGTCTTGATCCCTGCTGGGGGGTAGAAGCAGATGGCTTCTGATTTGACCACAAACATTTTGTGCTTGCTCACAAAACAGGGCATTTGTAAGTCAATCCCTGCTGCTGGTTAGATCAAGTTTATGCAAAGTTTCTCTGTCACCAGACAGAACCATAGCTGGTATTTCAGGATTTTTGCTGGAAATTATGTTTGGAGAAAGAGAATTGTTGGGGCCTTTCTACGCATATAAGTGCTTTAATGGGATGTGTAGTGATTAGTAGCAAAAGTAGAAATAGTTCATCATCCTCTTTTTTTTTTTTTTTTTTGACCAGACTCTGGAATGGTGAGATCGAGGAAGTGACTAAGTAACATCTGTTTGCTTTTGCCTTCTGATCAAGTAATAATGTTGTTGAGACTTTGGCAGAACACCTGCGGGAAAGGGAGACATATCTGTAACAGAAATGGTGAATCTGAATTGAAGTGCAGAAATGTCTAGCAGCAATTCTGCTTTCCCCACCAAGAGTGGTGGAGCCTCCTAGTGCAGCAAAACAAGCTAAGTTTATCAGCTTCACTTGCTGTCGTATAATGTAGCAACACTGCTTGTTATTTTTCCTTGATCTCACTTTGCACAGTAATTAGCGGGAAGAATCTTCTTTCAGGGCTGCACATAACAGGGAGCCCAAACTGCTGCACTGTTGGTGACCTGACATTCTCATTTGTCTTGTGGAGGAACGTGCAACAAATGTCAGTAGCAAAGGTAATGTTCATGAAGGAAAAAAATGCCAGTTTTCAATTTGGCATGAAGACCACTGGATGTGATACTTCACAGAAATACCACCAGTAGTTAGAATATTGGTGATGATGTCATGGTTTCCTTGCAGAAAGGGAGTTCTCACTCCAACCACTGCGTCTCCATGGAGAGTCTTCTTCTCTTACTTAGTACCTCTTCAAGTATTTCACAGAGTTTGTGTGTTGTCTGGAAATACTTAAATGCAACTTCATAGGGACCTGCTGTGACTGCAGTAGCTCCTGTTACCTGTAGTACTTTGCATATGGCCATGTCTGTCGGTTTGGTGTCATTCTGTGGCAATTAGTCCCATCTGTTATTATGTGTGATCTAAAAATACTCTAGTTTTCTTGCTCCTACAATGTCAGATATGAATAATGTCTGCTACATAATGTTTCTTTGTTTTGCTTGCTTCTACCCTAGCCTTTATCTTTGAAAGACAAGAGGTATTTTCTGTATGAAAGTCATCTCTCCTGTGTCATACGTTTTTGTCATTGTCCTGAGTATCCTGGAGCCTTCTAAGATCGAATGTTTGCACTGGGCTCTTGTCTTGTAGGAGGAATTTTGAATGCTTCCTTAGCTTGAGAATTTTCATGCTCTGATTGTGAGGGCTGACTGCTAGTGAACAGATTTCATGTGTATTTATGCATCCAGCTACATAAAATGTGCAGTATCACACGTAGATATTCTACTGGTGGTTACTGAGTCCCAGCTGGTGCAGATTGAAACACCTGTGAGAGTTCCCCTCCTTGCCCTTGCCTTAGAGGGAACAGCAGCAGGAAGATGGAGGTCCAGACCTTGGCAGATAGGCAGGACTGTGTGTGAAGAGTGTTCACGTAGTGAAGTGGTATACTGCAAATGGGAAACACAAGGAGAGGGCGTTCCCTGTGATGTTTTGTTTTATTGCCTGAAAATTTTATTTCCTGAGTGACCACTGACATATTGCCTACAAGCTGAAGAGCCATCCAGACAAGTCAGTGAGGGCTGAGCACCTGATCTGCTAGAGGGGATGAAGCAAGTCAGCAGCAGACATGGGAAAAATTCTGTATGCAACCACAGACGCTATTTCAGCTTGCAGTTAAGCATGCAGACTTGGTGTATTATGCATTCCTGAGCTGTGCAATTCTCCCTAGGAAATGTCCGAAGTACATCAATACTTTTCTTAAGGCTGAGCATGTTGAAACCCAATATTTTTACGCTTTATCTGGCTTTTACTGCTTGCATAGCCCAATGCTCTGGGTTGTGTGCAAGTAGGGGCTTAACTTATGATTGCTTTGCACACAGAAAGTATGAGAATAAGCACATCCTCACAGACACAGTGGCTCAATGTATAATTTAATGTAGCTTCAAAATTTGATAACCCTTTTAAATAAACAGTGTGTTTTATCTGTTAAATCACATTAAAGTATCCCAGCAGATGCTGAATGAGACTGGCATACATAATTTACTGCGGGCTCAATATGTATTGTATGTAATCATATTAATTATTTATAACTTTCCTCTACCTACAGATGTATGTGCAATGAAGTTCCACTGCAGTGAAATGCATTTAATTTAGGAAACATGATATTATTTGATTAATCTTTCCTGTGAAGGACAGAGCTGCATCTGAGGATAGTCTTGCAGTTAAGGCAAATTCTGGGGCATGGAAAGATGTACTTTCCTTAGAATCATAGAATGGCTTAGGTTGAAGGGGGCCTTAAAGATTACCCAGTTCCAAGCCCCCTGCCATGGGCAGGGTTGCCAGCCACCAGACCGTGCTGCCCAGGGCCTCATCCAGCCTGCCCCCGAAGACTTCCAGGGATGGGGCATCCACAACCTCTCTGAGCAAATGGTTCCAATACCTCACCACACTATGAGTAAAAAACTTCTTCCTAAAATCTTACCTATATCTCCTCTCTTTTAGTTTAAAGCCATTATCCCTTGTACTATTGCTATGAAACCATGTAAAATGTCAGTCCCCTCCTGCCTGAAAGCTCCCTTCAAATACTGGAAGGCTGTGATTAGGTCTGCCTGGACAGCAAGCCCAATTCCCTCGACCTTTCTTCATAGGAGAGGTGCTTCAGCCCTTTGATCATCTTCATGGCTCTCCTCTAGACCCGCTCAAACAGTTTCACATCCTTCTTGTTCTGGCGGCCCCAGGGTTGGACGCAGTACACAAGATGGGGCCTGATAAGGGCAGAGCAGAGGAGGATAATGTCCTTTCTCTTCCTGCTGTCCACCCTTCCTGTGATGCCGCCCAGGATACCATTGCCCTTCTGGGCTGCAGGAGCGCACTTCTGGCTCACATACAGCTTTCTGTCCATCAGGAGCACCAAATCCTTCTTCTCGGGGCTGGTCTCAATGAGTTCTCCTGTCTGGGATTGCCTCAACCCAAGTGCAACACCTTGCACATGGCATAATTAAGCCTCTTTTTGAAACTTTTTTTACACATTTCTTTTTTTCTGTTTAGAAGTCTCTGATTATGACTTTGGGCAAATCACTTTCTCCATAACTTTTTCTTGCTTCATTTGTGAATACTTTTACTGATATTCAATAACCCATGAGTAGTGTAAATTGTATGAAACTAAATTAATGAATATTTTAAAGTGCGTATTCTGTTCCAATTAGAAGGTGCTGTAGAGAAGGAAATGCTGCCGTAGAAAAAATCAGTTTGCTTTTAGCAAACTCTTCATAATCTGATGTATGAGATTAGGTAGTTTATTCCTTTTCTGCTCTTGAGAAGGTGGTGTTTATTAAGGAGAGTTTTCTTGCTCTAAATGTTCTTTTAGCTCCAGGGGAATATTTGAAACCATGGATCTTGCAATCGAAATGCTATAAAAATCAGCTTGCACAGATAGTGAAGAGAATGGGAAAGTACAAATGATTAATTTCTGCTTTTTTTTTTTTTTTGTGAGGTTTTATGATCTTTATTTAGGGGGAAGAGGCATAGTGCAATTTAGATGGTAAAAGAAACAGAATCCTAAAATATATTGGGTGAAGATGGTGCCAGCAGGAGGGTTTTATATTAGTGGTGAATTCAGCCATAAGGCAATTTCTTCCTTTTGTTAGAGAAATATAATTCTAGTAGATTTTGCATGAATGTTCCAATCTGAAATGCAATGATAGTTGTGTAATACAGTCACAAACATCAGGTATAGGCTTCTGGCAAACTAACCATTCTTTGATAAAACACATTTCCAAGTTACTAGTAAGTATGTGGGCTCCATAAAGAGCTTTGGCAAAAGCATTTGTCGGTTAGAATTAAAAGAGAATCTCAGTGGTCATAACAGATGGACAGCACGAGCGATCAGAGAGGGCGGTTATAGGACTGATATTTATTGTGAGTAGCAGCAGGGTAGGAAACACCATGGTGCAGGGAATCAACGAGGCTGCATGCCTAACATGCAGGCGGTTTGGATAAACTCTGCCACCCTCGAAACTCCCATTCTCTTGTTCTTTTTGGAGTATGTGCTGCTTGGTGACATTATCGGCCAGCTTTTCAAAGTAAATACCCCAGTTAAAGCTCAGGAGCAGCTGCGTGTGCTGCAATAGAAGAAACTGGAGCTGTCAGTCACTCGGCTAATGGCAGGCAGAAAGTGCACATAAACGTTTGTTGCAGTGTTTAGCTTGTTATAAGCTACTTAATTCAACTCTGCAAATGTCTGGAGAGAATAACAACGTTTATGTGAAAAGAGAAGGTAGCTTCTACCCTTTTATAAAAAAAAAAAAATAATCACACAGCCTGTACATAATTCCTGCCACACTTTGCCTCATGCAAAACTAAAGCCAAGCATGTAATTGCCTGTTCCCTCCTTTCCCCATTTTCCTAAATAAACATCTTAACAATAATTAGGTTATGAAGATTTGAAGCCTTAGCTGATGCTTGTATCTTGTTGCTGCAAATAGTCATGTGTGCCACAACCATGCCAATTATTAGAGAGATGCTCCTTTACAAAAGCAATGTCACAAAATTGTTCTTTTCAAACCTGTGGATGCTATTTCTGTCCTCACATTTGTGCTAAGTTTCTAAGTGATCACCGTGTGTAGCATAACATAGTAATGAAATCTTTAGCAATTGTAGTTGTATTAGTATACACATTTCTCAGAATATTTGCAAAATACAGTGAAAGTTAACAGGAGAGAATAAGAACTGCTGTCAAATCAGTCCCAGAAATAGATCCTTGAAACAAAAATGTTTCGGAAAATCAGATTCACAAAGGATGAGATTTGGATTTATTGGGATTATTTTATTTCACCATGTGAATATCTGGTTGCCCTTTGCAACTCAAACACACATTTATTAGTGTTTTTTCAGATTTCTTAAATATTATCTCTTTCTTCACATTCTTCATCACTTTCATTATCAAAGGAGAACTGAACTCTTGGGCATCAGCTTCTTAGCCACTATATACTATATATGGCTGAGATACAGGTGCTCTGCCACTATATACTATATACGACTGCGATACAGATGCTCTGCTGGTCACCAAACTATGTGAAGATCTAATACCAGTATTCTTGGCTTCTGGGCAGCGGTTCACTATTCTTATACGAATTATTTGATGTTTTTTTCCTCACTTCCCATCTAAGATGTCTCTTATGTAAGATGAGAAAAGAGCTGATGATACCTCAAAAATATATATTTTGTAATATTAAACAATTAATTTGTTTTCTGTGTCCTTTTTCCATCTTTGTTTATTTATTTATTTTGAATGTCTGTTGATCTCAGTGCCTGCATTGCTGAACTTGGATAGCAGGGAGCTTTCCATGTTATGACAGAAAGCAGCACTTGGCACAGCTTCATCTCAAGACACATGTCCTTTCCAGGAATACCCTGGCTGCCGACATGTGTGTTTGCTAAACACTTGGCACACAGGGAATTTTGTAATACACCAGGCTTGGTAGCAGAAGGCAGAAAGCAGCCATATGTCACAGCACAGACAGTGATATGGCTGGGCTACAGAATGGAGATGTGATGGAGCAGACGCTCAGGCCTGTCGAGCTACAGTCACCATCAGCACACGGTCAGCCTTTGTGCGTGTGTGTGCCTGCACATATCAATAGAAGTTTTTCTTTTGATGAATTATGCTGAGAGCATGTGTGGGTAACAATCCTTTCTGTTCTCCATGAGCTGAGACAAAATTCTTGTCCATCTCAAACCACCTGCCTGTGTGTTCTGTATGCAGTCTCTCTGGGACTCATGTGACTGAGATCAGTGTTTATATGCCTCTTGATGAAGCACTGGAAGTACTGTTTGTTTGCAGCCTAAGTCTTAGAGACAGATTACCTGCTGTTGTGGGAATGGAAGTTTTTGGAGGGCTTCCAGTCTCTACGACCACCAAAATCCTTTCAACAACCCGTTTTTGGTTTCTCCTCTCATCCTTCTGTTCTCCCAAGCTCTGTTAGCTACCTCTTCCCTGAGTCAACGTATTGTGAGGATGTGCTACCCCATTTCAGTGCTCTGATCATTCAGGCTGCTTCATGCAAAAGTCTTGTGTGAGTGTCCTCTAGAGGTTGTGTGTATTTCTGCTGGCATCAGCCTTACTGAGTGTACAATTATACCAAAAATATGGAGCTGCATTTGGCCGTTGAATGTGATACAAGAACATTTGAAAAATAAGCTTTCCGGGTAGTTGTGGTCAGGTTCAGTTGTAAGTTGAGTACACAAGAACACAGACCGAGAACAACCTTGGTACTAGATTTTTCGGGCTGATATAGATGAGTCAGCTGCTTAATCCTCTTCAGTCAATAGGAACAGTAACCTGTAATTCTAACTGTTAAGATCTGCTTTATTACATAAAATGATGTAAATTAATTTGCATATATTTTTCTAATGTGTAAAAAGTTTGAGAAGACTGACAGTCACAAGAACTTGTATGAAAGCTACACATAACTGAAACTTGAGGGAAGACATAACAGAGTTGGGACCTCTGAAATTAAGATTTCATGTTAAAAAGCATATGCAAATTCTGCAGTGATTACTATACAAATATATAACGATATATGTATTTTAACTATATATACCCGTATGTCAGTCAACATGTGATTAGACTGGAACTTACTACACAGCATAATTTAATTGAAAAACTTGGTAATATACAACAAATTAGGAGATGCTTATAGAAATACTATAAGTATCCTTTATTTTTATGTATACATGTGAAATACTTCCAAGACTGTTAAAATCCCCAACTTTTGGGGATATGAATAAAATAATTTTAGGATTATTTCTCACTATGTGCAACTACTTTATTCTTCTTAGCATTGTGGGCCACTTGTCGGGGCAGTTTGCATAGAGGCAGACTGCAAAGATGCCCATGCAAACAGAGGGATGCTGCAGTGATTTTTCATTTCGTATGATGGCATTGTTAAAGCAGGGATTTTTGATAGGTAAAGGTCAGAGCAGTTCTGTCAATTGAGCTTTTTTATCTGGCCAGTTTGTAGTTGGTTTCAGCAGACAGTTGCTCTTTGCAGAGCTCAGTTGTGGGGCTTCCCTTGCTCCCAGAGCAGCTGTGAGCCTCCAGACAGGAGAGCCGTGGTCCTGTGCCTTTTGTGTCCTTAGTACTGCTTATGTTTCTGTCCACCTCTAAACAACAGAGGAAAGCCACTCCTGGGTGCCTGCACTGCTTTAACCAGTAGGTGGACGCTGCAAACGTGCGGAGTCATCATTGCTATGAGATGGCTGTATTTGTGCTGAATACGTTATGAGGCTTTGTAATGGCTGATTTTCTAAAGAAACACACAGCAGTATTCACTGTACCTTGAGCAGTAGCCCCTCAAGAAAGGTTAAGTCTGTATAAGATAGAGGCCCTCTGAGTCTGATACTGTGATGCTATGTGGCCACCTGTGAAACAGCTTTGATTTAGGAAGGAGCCTCGTGTGCAAGGCTGGATACTTGGGATTTCCAGGCTGAAAAAGGGCAAAGGTGGGTCAGCCCTTGCTGTCTGGTGTGTGGCCACTTGTGTAGTGTTGAGGGGCCCTGACCTGGTGTCTGAGACGGCGTTATTTGGGTTGCAGTTCATAATTGCTCTTCTGAAACGTTTCTCCTGAGGCAGGAGGGTCACCTTATCCTCTGTTATCTAACTGGGCTGTGAAATCAGGAAAACCCATTTATCAGGAGAGAACTTTCTGCTATTCAACGTGCAAACGTTGTTTTGTGTTCCGTCAGATTTTGGAGACGCAAAATGCTATTGTCATGCTCTTGCCTAGCCTTTTTAAGCTGCATTGTCTGTTTTTGCCTCTCCACAAGCACTAGCCGCCAGGCCACGTATGTTACCTGGAACTCCCCCGTGCTCGCCATGGCAATCAGCTGCTCCGGCGGCTGCGGCCCTTTGGCGAGAGGAGGGTGCTGAGGCATGGCAGGGCTGGATTGGCTGGTGGTGAGGTAATGCCGAGCTGGGAGCCTGGAGATGCAGGGATGGGGACACATCCTGCCGGCCTCACTCACTCTCTTCCGTGAACATACAGAGTAAACGGGGCTGTGCACAGCTCCATGTAGCAGAGATGGACCTGCACTTGCCAGGGGTAGATCTTGCACCTTTGTGAGAGAGATTCTTCCCAATACTTGTTTCAGAAATAGAAAAGATACTTGCCCTTCCCCTGTATTGTCTCATAATTTATTATATTTGTATTTTTAGAATTTAGAGCAAGTGGGAAGAATTATGCAGGAGGGAAAAAGTGGTCAGAGCATATGTGGAGTAGCATACTGCAGGTGGGTTTCAGAGAGGGAATGGTTGACTGCTTTCATCAAGGCAGTAGTAGTTCAAGGAAAAGGATCACAGCAGGTTTTTCTGTTTATTTTTCTCACCACACGTACGTAGAAAATATTCTTTGGCTCTCACTGTTATATAGAGGTACACTTTTCATAATAACTGGTCGCTTTGAACCTGCTTTGTAAAGCAGAGCCCTTGCCCAGTCCTGGGTGCAGGGTTGCCATTTGCTTTCCCCCCAGTTCCACTGCAGCAACGGTAGCCTGAGTGGTCACCATCTGACCTCCAGAGCTCACCCAGAAGTCGAGGCAGTGCGTGACTGTGTGACACAGCTGAGCAATTTTCAGTCTGTCCAAGAGAGGGCACATTAATGAGGTAATTATAGCACATTACACTGGCAGGGACAAATCAATTTTAATCCTTGAAGCATCCCAGTAAAGTAGATAAGTGGGTGCTATTAGGCCCATTTTACAAAAGGAGAGACTGAATTAAAAGCTGAAATGATTTGTCTGTGGCAAAGGCAGTAATTGGTATGAAGGGCAAAGGTTAGAGGAGAAGGGCCTGATTCACAAACCTCATCAGGGAATCTTTCCTACTCAGTTTTGGAAAACTCCACAGGCTTCAACCAACACCGCTCCAGATGGAGCTGAGAGAATGGGTCTTGGGTCATTATGCTTTGCCATTCAGATTTTCTGCTGACAAACTAATTGTTATGATGTTGAAATTTGGTGATTTGAAATTACTGATGATTCTTTTTAGCAAATAAGCACTGGTTTGCTCATAGTTTGTAGACAGGTCTGCACAAATACACAGAATTTATATCACTGTTAGTGACCGGGCTATGTCTTGGTGTAGAAACAATTTAAAAGTTGAAAAGTGGTTCTATTTTCTTTAATTGTTTAATCAAATAGATCACAGCAGTTCAGGGTTGTTTTCATCCAGAGGTAAAAGGCCAATTTTCATTGTTGCTGGACAGCTATTCAGTTTGAGTTGGTCTTGATTAATATTTAAATATATTTATTTATTTATTTATTTATTTTTGCAAGATATTTTAGCTCTCAGCAGTTTATTTGGGGAAAGAAATAGGAAATGATCTTAAAGTAGGAGAACCTTGCAGCCATATTCACTCCCATTTAGTTTCCTACATCACCACGCTGAAGTGTTACTGTGAAGTTTTTCTTGTGCTGTAAATGGGTCTTTTTTCACTGACTGATCATCTAACGGAAAAACACTGCAATTTCTCTGTCAATTGGCAGCATTACTTCACACACACAAAAAAACTTGTAACTAGGCATAATATTTATTATGGTCATATGTTGACTCAGGTAGACACTGAACTTGTTCTAGTTACAAGCTGTCTGTAGTGGATACACCTTATACATACTTGCAGAAAGAGATGGTAAAGTGTTTTAACAATGTTCGTAGATCAGATTTGTTGTGAACAGGCATCTTGTAAAAATTGAGATTGCTGAGATTTGGATTCATGAGTCAGGCCTTCAGAGCTCTGTTCCACATGTCAGGCTGGTCTGTCTGCAGTTACGTATCAGACTGCAAGTGTCTTACTCGGTTTTTCTTTGAGCATTTAAAATTGGGCATGCCTCCTTTTTTGTTCCAATACATTAGAAGCTCTGAGGACTCCAAGGGCAGTACCTTTTTGTAATTTGCAAATACATTTGTGTTATTTACTGTAAATATATAGGTGTTCTTAATGAATTTTAATCTGTGGTCATGTTTTTCTCTTATGTGATAAGCACACAGAAGTATCATCTTGCTGGAATTCACAATTACTGAAGTAACAGACTCTGAGAATAATTTATTTTCCAGATCTTTGAATTCAGTTCAGCCCCTGCTGTGCTATTAATATAGCTCTTTTCACCAGCTATAAAAATCAAAACAAATGCATATGAAACCATATACAAGTTTGTTTCTTTTCTGTCTGTAACGGAGGTTAAAATATCTGCAGAATCATACCTGTGAGTCTGTTTGAATTAAACCCCAGAATTTAATTCAAACTGACTGCTTTAATCTCCTGATTATGTAGAATGCAGTTTAAACCATGAGAAGAGTTTTGCTTGTGTTGTAGTGACAGTTCTGGACCTGGTCTGAACCTGGAACTGCAGATAGATGTGGGAGTGAATGAAGTTAATTGACAAGTCAACTTGAAAACAAATATTCTTTTTAAGATTTGGAGGAGTTAAAGGACACAGGGAGATGGATGAAATAGTTCACCTGTCCCCAGACTGCAGTGAAAATAGCCAGTGCATATTAAAATAATATGCTGAAGCTTGCTAGCATGAATAGCTGCATCATTCAGTATTGGTCAGAGTAGCAGCTCTTTGTTTGCTATGAATGCTACCATCCATCTTCTAAAGATCATATGCTGTGTCAGAGCACCTGAATTGGATTCACAACAGAATAGTTTGCTGTGTTTTTAAGCCCTCACAGTCCTGAGCCATTCCCAAGTCCTCATTGTAAGCCCGTGCAATCTAAACACAAGAGTCGAAAAGCTTTATGCTCCAGTCTGTCCAGAAACCCCAGTAACGTTCTCTGACCACTTTGTGCCTAGAGGGCTCACACTTGCTTGAGTTAGTGGTGCAGGCTAGGAAGCGACTGTCCATGGGAAGGCACTGACTGCATCTCAGCCTCCTACATGTACTTTCTGGTCACAGTGCTTTTCAAATTCGATGGGTTCCTTTCACAGTGTGTAGTTCTGGAACATGTTGCAGTGCTTGTAGGTTTCCCCACACCTCTTCTCAATTGCATCTTCTTGTTGGAGTGTGTTCTAGTGAGGTTCTGAGCTTTGCCTTTTAGGTTTTGCACTATCAGAGGTTTCCATGTCCCACACGTTAGGAGTTTGTGAGCAGAGGATTCCTGGGGACACCAGAAGTTGTCTTTTTTTTTTCTTCTTCTTCTTCTTTTTTTTTTTTTTTCCTTCCTGTGGAATACATTCCCTTTAGCATAGAAGACTCCTCAACAGTAGAGGGAGGAAAAAGAATCATATAAGAGTTTGAGAAGGGAGAGGAGAATTGTCTAATCTTGTCTCTTTATCGCTGCCCATTCAACATGATTATTATTGCTCTTATGGGGTCTTTACACAGTCACAATTGGGAATTATGCTAATAAAAGTCTTGTTGTGTCATGAAACTCAATTCATAGTTCATGCTTCCTCATGACTGCATTTAGTAATCTGCAAAACAAAATATCACTTCCAGGACATTTTAGAATAGGAAGGGGCTTTGGTGCCAAAAGCTTGCACCTGGAGCACAGTGCCTTATTTTCCAAGGTTTGCTGTCAAATGACTTGAGGACTGTTAAGCAGGCAAACCTTGAGAAGTGCTGTGCACCCCAGACATTATGGGCTCAAAATCTGTTCCTGACTACTAGATACTGAGGCCAAGTTTTTGTAGAAAGCTGACTTTGATACTGGGACCTGACCTTTTCAAAGGTCTGTCCCTTTTACCTGCTTTCTGATGGAATCGAGCTGTTTCGGCTTTCTTGGTATCTGAAATATTTGAAATATTCAAAATCCTTTTTTGATGTGCAGAAAAAAAATGGCCTGCTGTTTAGAGCCATGTGCACCATTCCACTGTCAGTAGTAGTGATATGATTTAGGATCACTATCTTCATTAGCACAAATTTCTGATGGTAGAGGATGATGGTAAAAGAAATTTGTTCCTTACTACTGCATCAGTGTAAATTAGGGAAAATCATTATTCGAAGTCATGTGGTAAAAGTTTGGCATCTCTCGTTTTTTCCACAGAATATTTGGGTATGTCTCTTATTTCAAACAAATTAAGTCATCCCTATATGCTTTCCAATGTTTATTTCTGGAAATGAGTACCTCAAAATTCTTTCGTGTAAAATGTGAAAATTCATATTGGCGTATTAATATACTTGAACCTTGCTGTACTGCTTAATCAACACTTGGATAGTCTTTGAAGAGTCATGGGACAAGCCCTACACATACACAGGGTAAAACAGAATAGAGGTTTAAATATGTGGGTATCCAAGGCTGCTTATAGTCTTGGCACTGGCTGTCAGAATTATTTTTAGTCAACTAGCTCTTCCATTTAAATACTGGTGGCTTTGGTGACTTGTGGAAAATTATTTTGGCCCTCAGCTCTGTTGCCTTGTACTGTAAGTGTATAAATGATTAAGTGAATCCAAACATGCCGTACCTCTTTTTCGTTGGCTGGGCTCAAGACAGCAGGCTGTAGAAATGACAATGATGGCTATTGTAGATTTCAGAAAGAGGGCAAAATGAAGACGCAAAGAAATGAAATAGTAGATCTCTTTTTCTTTCCCTAAAACTAAAAGAAACTACTTCTGTTTGCCGGAAAGCTTTCCACAAAACATCTCTAGAGTGTTACAAATCAATCTTTTTGTTTAAAAACTTGTGCTGAGTACATAATATCTATCTGTAATATCTACCAATTTGATCACTTTTACAGCTTTGTTGCATCAGTATGTTTCTTAGCTGATGGAGTTGTTGGGTTGCGGGAGATGTACATTTCTGAATGTATTCCTTAACTTGAATGGGACAGTTCTACAGGACCAGAACAAACTTATTTGTACCATATAAACCAACTCTAATTGCTGCACAGCTCTGGAAGCTCCTTGAAATGACCACAAAGTTGCTTGTGAGAGTGCTGCAGTATAATTTACTTACCTCTCACTTTCCCATTTATTTCAAAGACTGCTCCATCCATATTCTTGTCATAATCTCTTGCTGGCCGGAGGTTATATTAAAACAATCTCTTTAAACCTATGGCAAATTTCTTTTTTCCCTCTAGCTTCTCTGACTTACTTAACCCAGCCATTACTGTCACTGATCCAACATGTTGAAATGTTTATTAGCATTAATATTTCCAGTAATCTAAATCAGCTATTTGTTTCCACCACTATTTGCAAAATTGCCTTGTGCTACAAAGAAGTCTTTGATCAAGCACTCTGAACTTAGGTTTCCCCGGAGAAAAAACAAGATTCTGCAAGTCAGATGGTAGTCTGGTGCCCAATGTGGTACTTAAGATAGTTCTGTAGTCAAAAGCAAGAGGTCATGAAAGGGGAAGGATTAGCATATAAACAATTCAGGCATAATTTTTTTCTAAGACATGACACAGTTAGATATTCTGAATAAACCACTAGTCAGCAAGATAAGATTTATTCAGAGCTGTGCTGGAGAACCACCATAGGGTTGTGTTATGGTAGCAAATATCAATCATGAGGAAGAACTTCAGCACTGTCAGTTAAATGCTACTCAAGGGATTAGGTTAGAATGTGTTTAGTCAAGTTTTGGAGGACTTAAAGTAGTGAAGTTAGTTACTCTATGCATGAAAATACCAGAGAAAGAGGATCTGATGAGAAATGTCTATGTATGGATGAATTCATGCCGGGACATTAAGACTCGACTTGAGTATTAATATAATAAAGCACTTTGTCCCTTTACTTTTACCCCTTAATGCGGAACATAGGAGGGTCAGGTAGGGCTTTTGCAACAGTGAATTTTTAAACGAAGTCACTTGTTATTTGTTTATAAAAGGCTGCTCCTTAGGCGTTAGAATAACACTAGCAGGCAATGGGTCATTGAAAGGACTGCATTTTTTAAGGTTATTAATATTTGATGCAGTAAAAACGAAGTGTCTGTTTCAATTTGTTTGTGTCAGAATTGGTTGAAGAAGAATGTGGAGGAAAGATCACTCCAGTGAGAAATCATTTCAGGTGATGGCTGTTTGTAGGCATTCTCTTAAGAAGCTAGGGAGAGAGACTGGATGTCCTTTGCTTGATTCTGGTTCTCTGAGTCACTGTCTGCCCTTCGCTTTTGTGTTGGGAACATCGTTACATGTGAGGCAAAGAGCAGTGAATAGAGATTTCTAGGTCTCTGCACCAGTGCAAGCCAACAGCTTACTGAGTAATCCTTGGTGGGAGAGGGGCAAGCTCTGCTTCATTGTGCCTCAGTTTCTTGATTAATATTTTAGGGATGTTAATGTTTCTTAAGATGCTAAGTGGTTTTTGAGAGGCTCAGTTCATCATTGCTTCTAATAGCTTTTGAGATGCTGCTGCAGAGGTGCAAAAGAGAAGAAAGGATAGTTGTCATCCCAGTAAACAGGGAGCAGGGTAATGAGATGCAGGAGGATGAAGGGACAGTTGTGAGCACCTGTGAAAATCAGAGCAGTGCACAGAGGTGATCGTCAGCCCTTCTGCATAGTAATGGGGGGGTGGCAGTGGCTGTGGTACAGTGCCCACGGCGATGAGGGCTGTGCCCTCCCTCCCTGCCTGCCCCCCTCACCCCCAGCAGCCCTGCTGCTTGCAGCCAGGTTCAGCAAAAAAAAAAAACAACCACATCTCCATGGCAACGGTGAGACAGCTGAAAAATGGCAGCTAAATGCAGCTGCCCCTCATTTAATATCGACTCTGGCACTGACAGAACAGATAATGGGCAATAACACACCATTATGCTGCGGGGAAATGAAATGCTTCAGCAGACGCCTGTCATGCTGCAAGGATTTATTTGTTACTGTACCAGCAGAGATTTCTCTCCCCTTCTGTCTATCCTTTTCTGTCATCCCTGTTTCTTTTCCTCCTTTTCCTGTTTCCGTCTGCTTGTGGACTCATCTTCTTCCTTTGCTTCCTGCTATTTTTTACCTTTCCCTCCTGCCTTGTTTTTGTCTTTTTCTCCATCTCTTTGCTTTCTTTCCTTCTCTTTCTCTCTCAAAATTCCTGTTCCTGGTACTGAAGCGCACAGTGTCTGATGCCAGAATGCTCAGTAAACCTCTCTGTATTTTGCTTTCTCAGGCTTCTCATTTTGTTTTTAGCTTAAACAACTTCTCTGTATCAGTAGGAGTCTGGTAAGAATGAACTTCGCTTGATGAGCCTTCAGCCAGCAGACTTCTGTGGGCTGCATTTTGGTTTGACAAGTTCAACATGCTGCAATGGAACTTTGTGATGCAAACATGAAGGATGGCATTAATGGAAGGGATGTTCCGGCACCAGTTTGGGTGCATTATTTGCAATTGTGCACAGTGCCCAAAGATGGAGCATTTTGTACCCAGATTATGGATCATGTTGGTTTCTAAATTGTTCTTAGCACTGTCTCTCAGTTGCAAGTTAATAATCCACGGTTAGTGTGACATTGTGGTTGCCAAGGTTGTTTTGTTTTATTTATTTTTTTAATAAATATCCGCTGTTTGTGAATCTGGAGCGTCACAGAGACTGGTGCACTGAGAGCAAATTGTTCCCCTCTGCTCTTGTTAGAGGCATCCCTGACTGCTGTGTGAGTTTCAGGTGCTTTGAACTAAGTTGTGAATGTTCAGGTACATACCATTTGAAGGGAATTAAATGAGGGTTCTGAAACTCATTACATAGGTTTTCAAAAGCTGATCTGACATTAGCAGAGGGTTTTCAGTGTGGATGCAGTTTATACAGGCAAAAGCATACTCTTTCCATTGAAGCTTATTTCTATGTCTCCATGCAAAGAAACATGAAATCCTTGCAGATGTATAGTTGTGTGGGCACAGCCGTGTCTGTGTGAGTGACTTTTGCTGGTTGGCAGTGTCCAGACATACAGCTGATGAATAGAGCGGGAAAGCTAAAGCATCTTCTCCTCCCACAGAATGTACACCATCTGTGCCATGTCCTGATCACACGATGTGGCAG
This sequence comes from Oreortyx pictus, assembly GCA_036925125.1. NCBI lineage: Eukaryota > Metazoa > Chordata > Aves > Galliformes > Odontophoridae > Oreortyx > Oreortyx pictus. Next base: position 39,433,911 of record JAUPFR010000006.1, read on the forward strand.
AGTTCTGGCAGCAGCCCAGAACTCGCTGCAGTTACCATCAAGGCTGTGTCAAGTCCCCTTGCTTCACCCTGCCTGGTGTTTGTTCTGGAAAACCTGTGTGGTGCAGAATCTTTCTGAGGTTCGGGCCTGAAGGGGTCTGCAGGCACAGCCTGGAAAAAGCTGCTTTGAAGACAGATGTTTATGAATTCTTTTGCTAGTAGCTTAAGCCTAGTACATTATTAAAAAAAGAAAAAAAACAAAACAACAACAACAACAAAAAAAACTATTCCAGCCAACTTATGTTTTCTGACAGTATAATGACGTCATCATATAATGGAATGGCTTCCAGCTGCACTAGGGGAGATTCAGGCTGGACGTTAGGAAATACTGCTTCTCTGAAAGAGTGGTTGGAATGGGCTGCCCAGGGAGGTGGTGGAGTCACTGACCCTGGAGGTGTTCAAGGAAGGTCTGGACATTGTGTTGAGGGATGTGGTTTAGTGAGAACTATTGGTGATGGGTCAGTGGTTGGACTGGGTGATCCTTTGGGTCTTTTCCAACCTTGGTGATTCTATGATGCCATCTATACTCAAGCTTTTGTCATCATTGATATGGTGATTGTAGGAGACAGTGGGTTTCTGTTTCCTGTTTCATTTTGTGAGTAGTTTGGGGTTTTTTTTTTTTTTTTTTTTTTTTTTTTTTGTACATGCTCTACTGTTGTATCTGTGCCATTAAATCTTCAGGTTAGAGTATGCCTAAATTGTACCTTGCATATAAATGTATCACTTAGACCATATGGATCTACAGTGGGATCATTTGTCTTTTCCCTAAGTGTGATAAAGTATACAGATCTTGCTAAGCAGATTCTTAGTAAGCGAGTCTTGAAAGGGCAGAATGAAGTACAGTTTTAAGCAGTAGGGGCCTGGAGTTCCTCTAAACTAATATTTGAAAAAGTGCATTGATCCTGTTTTGGAAATCATCTGTGTTTTCAGAACTTGAATTTCATCTGATATAAAATTCCAGGGCTGTACCCATAGCTTGGATCTTAGCAATTTCCCATAGTATTTCCACCTTTGAGTGAAATCTGTACAATGTCCCTTAAATTATCTGAGCTAGTATGGTTAATCACAAATGAGAGTCTTTAATACAATAACAGGTAAGATAATAAACATTAGAGAAAAGGAAATAGAGGAAGAAGGAATGAGCCTTTTGACTTGTGTGCTTTGGTGCCACCAAAGCAGCTTATTCAATTAGAATATTCCAGGACAGCATACACCCTACATACCTGATTTTTTTTACTACTTCAGTGCAAATTTGGAGCATGTTTCTTAGAAGTCTTGTTGGAACTGACACATGAAACAGGGAACTTTGAGGCATCACAGCATAATGAGCAGTTGACTGGTAAAATCACATTCATCCTTGCTGCTGCTTTGGTTATATTCCAGTAGACTTTGGGAATAGCTCTTTAGGCAGATGAGTTTCCAAGTCTTTCAATATTTTCCCCAGCATCTTTAAATTGATCTCTGTTGTAGAATACTAAAACAGTAGGAAACTGATTTCCATAGAGTTCAGTGAATTTTCTGTGTTAGGTTTCAAGCAAAGCAAGTTGGAATCCAAAAATCCTTAACTGTGGTAATTTCATCCTTCTCTCTTAGGGTAGAAAATTTTTTGATATAAGCCTTGGCCAGAGCTCTCTCTCCACAGCCGAAATGTCAGTGCACTGACCCCTTTCAGTTACATTCCCTGCCAGCTTCTTGAGCCACAGCCCTTATTAATGAAATAAGCAAACATGGATGCGTCTGGGGTTTTTCTGGCTTTTTTTTTCTTTTTTTTTTTTCTCTCAGCAAACCTGCAGTCAGTCATTAAGTACCATCGTGAGAGAGGAAATGGCTTGTTAAAAAGAAAAGCCCTGATTTTTTTTTTTTTTTGAAGAATACCATCAGGAGCAGGCTATGATTAATACGCATAATTGAAACAAATTGCAGCTAACTGCAGAAAAGCATCTCCCAGCTGTTGACAGAAGGAAATTGCTGACAGCCTTTTCCCATTCAATGAAGAAAAGAAAGAGAGAAAGGAACCTTGCCCAGCTCATGCGAATACATGGTCTCTGCCTGCATGTATATGCACAAAAACACACAACCAGAACGTATGGAATCATGTGTAATCATGCATGCATCTGTTTGCGTGTACAGTAGTGTTAGGTGTGACAGTGCAAGCCAACTTTTGTACATATTTGTAATGAGTGTTGCTCTGTTGTGCAGTCTAACAGCCATGTTGGTGTCGTGAGGACTGCCCTGGATGCACTGTGTGCTGCACTGAAAGGGAGGCTCCAGCTGTTTCTGTGTATGACAAGTTGTGGATTCACACAGGAAACAACAAAAACCCCATCCAAAAAGGGAGCCCTTCTTGTGGCTGTTTTTGGGAGGAGAAGGCAGGCTCACATACAGCTTTTCAAATGTCTGTTCTGTTCTTCTGTCCCTTCCACATTTTATATTTCATGCTCCCAATTTACAGTTAACAACCTAAATAGAAAGCTCTTAGATGCAAGAGATAAGTTTGAAGCTAGGAGAGTTGTCATTGAATAAAATGCCATATGGACAGCAAATGCATGTGCACTAGAGCCTTGCTTAATTCAGAATGTTGCTCTGGATAGAATTGTAATATCCATAATTCACTGAGCTGCTGGCTTCTGCTAAGGTGGTCAGCAAGTGGGTTGCACTGATTTATTTTGTGTACAGTTTTGTCATGTATGCATCATTTATAACTGACCCATCCAGTCATCTTCTCCCACACAGATGTGTGACTTTCACAGAGGTGATCCATTGCAATGAGGGAGCCATGTGAATGCTGGTGAGCAGAAAGCAAACTCAGACAGCTCGAGCAGACTGTTGTTAGTAACGGTCAGCAGGTTGGTTGGCAGAACTAGCATTGAGGCTGATGCTCTGCTATCTCCTGAGCATACTTCCTGTGGTCATCCGTTGATTTCATAATCTCAACTTCTATTGGTCAGTCTGTAAGGGCATTTTGACTTTTATTTAGACTAAAGCAGGAAAATCAAGTATGCATTGTTTCTCTGGTCTTTAAAGCTGATTGCTATGATGTGACAACAGATGGTAAAAAAAAAAAATAAAAATAAAAAGAGTAATAGTTTTGTTTGCTGTAGATCTGCCTGTTGAAATAAAGCCACAAAGCCTGTTTGCAACCACATGCACATTGTGTTATAAAAATAACCTCCCTGAACTTGTTCTTAATCTATTATTCTTCCTCTCTTTATGCTGATGTTTACTGTAAACACATCAGTATTGAAGCAGCTAGCACATTCCTTTATCAGAAGTATATGTTGATCCCAGCATAAACTTAACTGCTCAGGATGCCAAATGCAACAGTAGGAAAATAACAGATAAAGTCAGAATGTTATAGGTTATGGACTGTGAGTTCGTGTGAAAGAGGGCTGGAGCAGCTGACATTTGAAGTTCCAGCTAGGAAACCATCAGTGCATCTTGAGTACCATGCAGTGAGATAGGGAATTGTCCCAGAATATGTTAGTGAAAAACCTGAATGCTGGAGGAATTAAAAATAACATTATGTCGGTGATGATGGGAAGGAGGTAACTGACTCAGGCTGCTGCTGTATAAACAAATCCCTCAAGGCAAGCTAGACTATACATTTACCTATTCATAACAATGACGCTAAGGGAGCATGAGCTAACATAGTGTATTCCCAATTACTAAGCAGTAAGATGATACTTATGGACAGTTACTGTGAATATCTGACATGGTGTATTCTACATCTTCGCTTGTTGCTCAGAAACGTGAGTGTCCTCCAGCCTCATTGTGATCACGACTGCTTACCATGCAAAGACAAGTCTCCTACTGCTGTAATTTTCTTCTACCGCTATACATGCTCCTTGCAGCTAAGAAGATGTGCTCAACTGCATCTTGCCCTCAGTAGTCAGGCATAGTTAATGCAGAGCTATGTACACATGAGAGTCTTCTCTAGAAAGAGCTGTATTTATGCATTGGTTTTAGCAATTTTTTCTGTTTATAGGACTGAACAAACAGGCAGATGCAAACTTTGGCAGTGCCTGCAGGTCTATAGCATCTTGAAGGATGAACAGAACTGGCTGCAGTGCCCACATCCTTCATCGTGGATTGTTCTGACTGACAGCTGCCCAACTGTCAGAAATTGTAGCTGTTCTGCCATTACAATTCCCATCAAGGATTGTTTCAATCTTCTGGGGCCTAGCAACCTCTGTTCTACAAAATGAAATGAGTTCAGCGAATACTTAAAAACTACACTAGAATCAGCCAGGACTAAAGGCACTTTGTGAAGTTGCTGCAGTTCTTTCAAGTGCTTGAAAGTGAGTTCTTAATTCACATCTGATAAGAAATGCAGAGTATTAGGGGTCAATAAGCTTGTGCTACTAGGGTGCAGTGAAGTCTTTAGTCAGCACCAGTATTTGCCCATTCATTTTAACGGCAGCTTGAGACCTTTGCTTTTTCAGTACCATTACTTGCAGGGGCCATTCCAGGAGATGTTCTGGCTGTTTATGAATTCTACATCATGATATAGTCAAACCAAACAGATGGTAGAAAGTTAAAGTCTTGGTAGTAGCCTGTAGCAAAAAGAAATAGGGAAACCTATTTCCAAAAATGCATATAAACAGCAGAAGAACAACTGTGATCCTTCATGGGCTGCAGGTGAGGGATCTGACTGTAACAAGTCAGGTAAACGTACAAAAGCTTTTGCTGCCAGTATTTACTTTTTGCAGTGAGATCCCTTGCTTATTTGTCCTCCTGGAATAGTTAAGTTAAACAGTTTCCTTTTGTTTCTAGGATTACAGTACAGTTACAAGAAAAGGTTCTGTAAACTTGAAGAAAATATATATTTTATGGATCTTCCCTATGTTTTTTTTTTTTAGTCTAATTGCCTGAATGTAAGGCTAAAACAGAAAATATATATACATATACGTATATAAAAATAGCTCAATTACATAAATTCATATAATTATATATATATTTCTTCCATCTTACTTTTCTTGGCCCTACAGAATCAAAACAGTTGTGAGAAAAAGTTTCTTCTGTTCTCATGCATATTAACAGAATATCTTCTTAAATTACAAGGTCAAGGCCCAATTCTTACAGACGTCCTTCTTCAGCAACCTAATAAGAAGGTCATGGCACTATGAAGGTATGAGTAGAATTTGGGAATCTTTGTTGCCAGAGGTAGCGTGCAGAAAAATTCTACACTCAGTCCACAAAGTAGTGGTAGACCTAGCAGCTATAGTGGGGGGAGGGAACAAAACAAAACAACGTACTTATTTTTATTGGAACTGAGCCCGTTTGATCAGATAGCTGTCAAGAAACAATTAACCTGGAGGCTCTAAGGTTATTTTGACAAAGTCCATTTTCAGAATTGTCTTTTATTTTGAAAATAGAGATGCTCCCCACATAGCAGGGGCTTAAATGATTTCTAATGCTGGACATACACAAGTTTATGCAAGGGTTTGACCTGGAGGTCTTGGCCAAACCTGCCATCCCTCCCTCCCGAAACCTCCGACCATCTTTCAGTTCCAAAATGGCAAGACCTCAGTGACAGTGGGTTAATGGTGTTGTTAAAGTGTGGGGAGCATGGAGAAGAGGGACAGCACATTGGTAAAATAGGTTTGGAAAATATTTATAAACTATACAAGCCCCCCTGGTGTTCAGATTAGAATAAGAGTCTTTGCTATTTAAAAAAGAAAATACACTGTGACCACAAAAACAGAGAAATCAAGGCACTTCAGGGCAAACTCATCTCCGGGAAAATAATGATAGCACCTTTCTGGACTCAGAGAAACACACATTTTTCAACAGTAGTTATAACACAAGAGCCATGTCACATTTCCTGCAGGGAGATTTGAAAAGTCATTTTTGCAGCAGCTGGGCACTGCTTGTACGAATAAGAATTACATCAGTTCTGACCTTCTAACAATACGCTTAGGAAAAAAAAAACAACAAAACATGAACACTGGTAGCAGCATGGTTGCTGTCTTACATCTAGCATTGTGCTTTCGCTGATAACCATAAAATTATTCCTAATTTCTGTTAGGGCTGGTGGGATCTGAGCATGGCTTATGATACTGAAGAGAAGCTCTGATTCAGCTGTATTTAAAAGGGACAGGGGCCTTTTAGAGTCTGTTTGTCACTGGAGTGCAATAATAGCAAAACTCCAAACATTTGCTCATGGTAAGCAATTCTACCTTTTGCACATCCAGGGAGATTATTGTACAAATGATGTTTTTTTCACATCTGTATGTTAATGCTGTGTGTATAGGATTTTGTCTTGAAATTTGAGACACGCTGGAACAGATCTTCAAGCACATTGGTGACATGCAGATTTTCTGTGATATTAATAGAGGAACTTGAGAAAATATGAAACGAATGGTGTGCCCATGTCTCCCATTTGGTTGTCTGCAGATTTTCCGTGAGCCTTCCTTAGAACCACTAGCTACACCAGCCACTTTATTTTTGGGTACTTGTTCCCCCAAGAAAACTAATCTCCTCCATACTTGGAACTTGAGTTGCACTCTTCATAGGATGAGCCTCCTTTTTTTAATGGGTTTTATTATTGTTGAGATTCCTAACTCAGCTGAGTGCTGCTTAATTCTTTTAATGAATGCTTTGATCTATGTGTAGTTAGGAGTAAGATCTGTAGCAGCTGAATAGGGATGCAGAGAGATGCCTGTTTGCCTCCTCTGCTCTATGCAGTTCCATTTTCTAGTAGGGTTCTTCGTTCCTTCCATCAGTTTTGTGTATATTTATATAGACATGTATTTATTTGTGCGAGGACTTAATGACATCATACACCTCACAGGTGTTCTCTGTCCTCTTTGCTTTCCTTCCTTGTCTCACAAGAGCTTTGTGTTTGCATGCAGCTTTGCTACAGCCAAGCTGTAAAAAAGGTAATAAAGTGTGTGCATGGCAAAATAAAGTGGAATCAAACGTCTCTATGGCTATGCGCTGTCACTTCTGGGTGCATTGCTCTCTCCCTTCTGTCTGTGGTGCTGTCTGCAAACAGTCAAGTTTTCCCTTTCTTCGGTGTTATGTTTTCAGCACTGAGTTAATTGTTGTGGGGTATGGATATTTCAACAGCACACGGTGGGAAAGGTCAGTTGTCAGAAACATGCCTGTCCACAACTGATAAGGCAGTCAAGAGGATTTGACTCATTAAACACCCTCCCTGTAGCCATGGAGTCTGTTCTATTGCAGAGGAAAGAGAAAAAAAGAAAAAAAAGGCAGGAAGGGAATAAGCCCAGGCTGGAGTTAGAGCAAGCTCCTGCCAGAATGCCCTGGCACTGCCTCCCTCTTGCCCCTATGCTCGTGCACAAACTCTGTAGGTTTCCTCCACTCCTGTGTTCTCACACAGTCCTTGGACATCTGTGCTTATGCTCTGAGATTGTGTGCATTCGTACATTCACTCCCGCATTTACACCTGATCAAGAAGTGTTGCTTTTCTCTGTGTACATACAAGTGTGTAAATCCTCACTTGGGTTCCCTGACACAGTATAGGGGGATGTGGCTTATTCACGGTCTTGGGCGCAAACTGTAAAGTGTGCAAGGGATATTAAGTCTGCCTCATTCTACAAGTACGCAATGCACAGCCTTTCAAATCTGACTTTGTGCCTTGTCCCACACTTGTAAACCCATTCACACCAATGCCTGCTTCCTTTTGAACTGTAAAAAAAGGGCACATACCCCCATTGTGTATATTTATCACGTTCTTTAGGTACATTTTTTCTGCTTTTCTACGAGAATATGTTGTGCAATTGTACTGCTGGTACCTGCATAGTTGTCCCCATTGCCCTGGTAAACAGATGAACTTGAGGCTGTGTAGATGTAGAAAAAACCTAATGTGTTTCTCACTGCATACAAATGCACACATTTTTGTCCCTTAATAATTACTGGGCAAAGCTGCTCTGCCAACTTCTATCTGTCTCTTGCTTGGGCTTTTTTTTTTATAAGAATGATTACCCCTCAAATTGGATTTGGAGACTGCCTCTTCCATAAATGGTCTTAATGCGTTCTTGCAATGAATGTAAGAGAAGTTTAGCAGTAGTGTTTGGCAGTGTATTTTGGTACCGAGGCAGTACTGGGGGTTTGGAGTGTACCTGCTGTTCAATCCTACCAAGGGTACAAGGAGCTGACAACAGTCAAGCACCAGCTGTGTGCACAGCTCTGCCCTGCTCTGCATCTTTCTGTCTCACCTTTGCTTTCACCTTCCTTCTTATCTCCCCTTTCCCGTGGGCATGGCTTTCAGTACTGCTCTCTGGTATTGAAAAAGGATAATTTTGAGGACTATTATTTTGTTATTACTGTGATTAGCTCTAACTACTTCTCTATTCATGCCTCGGACTGGAAGGATGCCTGGAGGGCTTCCTGGATTGGTAGCAGGCATGAGGCTGCTGGGAGGCTGCTGCTAACACCCGCAGCCTGGACATGTCCGCCTTTTCTGGTGGTTCTTGTCTGCTCCTGGCTTCCCAGCAGCTTACTTTAAGATCTTTCAATAATTTTCTAATGTGGTGCCTCAGTTGTGGCCATTTCCCCTCATCTATTGTCACACACTGCAGAGAAGAGTCCAGCCTCATCCCTTTGCTTCCCGCTTCTTAGATATTTATGGACGTAGATCAGATCCCCTCTGAGTCTTCTTTTTTCAAGGCTGAACAGACCCAGGTCTCTCAGCCTTTCCTCATAAGAGAGGTGTTCCACACCCTTTATCATCTTTGTAGTCCTCCACTGGACTCTTTCAAGGAGATCCCTGTCTTTTTTGTACTTGGGAGCCCAGAACTGGACACAGTACTCCAGGTGAGGCCTCACCAGGGCAGAGTAGAGGGGTGGATCACCTCCCTCGACCTGCTGGCCACGTCTTCTTAATGCACTCCAGGATACAATTGGCATTCTTGCCTCCACATCCTTCTTGTGCTGTGTGCCCCAGCATTGGACACAGTACTCCAGATGAGGCCTTACAAGGGCAGAACTCCCTGCTGGTCCACCTTCTTTTCATGGAATCATAGGATGGTTTGGATTGGAAGAGACCTTAATGATCTTGTAGGTTCTGACCTCCCTGCCATAGGGAAGTTGCAGTTCTCACTAGTCCAGGCTGCTCAAAGCCCCATCCAGCCTGGCCTTGAATGCTTTCAGGGAGGGGTCATCCATAATCTCACTGGTCAGTCTGTTCCTGTGTTTTGATGCAGCCCAGGATACCATTGGCCTTCTGGGCTGCAAGAGCACACTGCAGTCCAGTTGTCCATCTATCAGGACCCCGAAATCTTGTCAGGGCAGCTCTCAATGAGTTCTTCCCTGGTCTGTACTCATATCTGGGTTTGCCTCAACCCAAGTGCAGCACCTTGTACTTGGCCTTGTTAAATTTTGTTAGAATCCTGTGCTCCCACTTTTCAAATGTGTCTAGCTTCCTCTGAATGGAGACCCTCTCTTCTATTGTGTCAACTGCATCACTTAGCTTGGTGTCATCAGCAAATGTGCTGAGGGTGCACTTGATCCCACTGTGTCGTTGGTAAAGATGTTGAAGAGCACTGATCCAAAGACAGACCCCTGGAAGATAACCACTTGTGACTGGCCTCCACTTGGATTTAGAGCTGCTGAAAAGAACCCTCTAGCTGTGACCATCCACCCTGCTCGTTATCCAGCTAATAGTCCAGCCTTCAAATCCCTAAATATGTCTCCAGATTAGAGATGAGGATGTGGTATGGGACCATGTAAAAGGCCTTGCTCAAGTCCAGATAGATGACATAATTTGCCCATTCTTTGTCCACTGCTGCCATCACTCCATCATAGAAGTCCACCAGGTTTATTAGACAATATGCCCAAAATTATCCTTATGTAGGAGAAAAGTAAACGAGAAGGAATGCAGAGCAAAATAAAAAAACATTAGAAAAATTAAATACAGCAGAAGTGGTACTAGTCCTAACCCATGCTCGGCAGTGAGAAATCAAGGTAAATTCTTACACCCACTGTATCATCATGAGTCTGAGCTCCTGACAAAATCAGTAGTAATGCCTTGCTTTTCTTCAGCTTAATGAAGCTGGGAGGGAGAACATAATTTTTCAAGGGGAAAAAAAAAAAAAAGTGTATTTCATTCAGTCAAGACAACCTGTGAATTTACTTGAATATATCAAATCATTTCAGGCAAATTTATTTTTTTTAATTGATTTACTGAACATAATTTATTTCAAAATAAACCTGTTTCATGCTTTTATTTCAAAGTAGAGCTGTACGTTTTTTTGAAAGAAATGTATTTAAGGAAGCACAAAAGAAAGGTGTTGTATTTCAGCTGGGTTCAAGCAAGACATTATTGCAGGATTGTTTTCTGTCTCTTTGACCAGTTGTTCAGAATATGAGTAATATGTACAACTCTAAGCACATGGTACAGTAGTTAGACTGATTGAAGTTTATTGTTTCTTTGCAAATGACAGGCAAAGCAAAATCACACACTGACAGCTGTGCAGTTGCCTACACTTACCAGGCAATGGAAAACTTGGAGAGAGGGATATCCAGGACACTCTGTCCGCTCCATGTACTCTGAATGGACACATGGCTTCTCCTCACAGCTGTGGAACTTTTCTTGTTTTGAAGAGAAGTTTCACTGAACTCAGAGAGCACTCTTCTTCCATAGATCTCAAGGACTTAACCTATATTTTTGTTATCTTTGTAGCACAGATGTAAGAAGCTTAGGTTAATTAAATGCCACAGGTTGCACAGTTAATCAGTGGCAAAGTCAGAAATAAAATGCTTAGGTCCTGACTCCTACACCTGTAGTTTGTCATTTAAATCAATTTTAGTGAGCAATTTAAAAGATGGCTGAAATAGGTGATGTTACCAACTGTACGCTGTAATCTTTTTTAGACGTATGCCATCTTATTTATTCATTTTCATTGCTGTAGCACTAATACTTCTATAGTAAAAGCATTTTAGCTAGAAGTTTTATGAATGCTTTCTTCCAGCTACTCTCCTTGATATTGAAGTAAATGATGATTATGGTTTTTTTTCTGTAGTAAATGGTTTGGTTGTACAGGTTCAGATTGCTCTGAGAGCCTTCTGACTTCTGCTTCCCTTCAGAAACAGGCAGAAAAGGTAGCTTAGAGAACCAGTAGGTGTGAGGTTCATGTTATTGATTAATCAAGGTTTAAATGATCTCGGTATGTGCTGTGCTAACGAGGACATGTTCTGTGATAAATCTGATACTGTTTTTCCTCTCAGAAGAGGTTTCGTTGAAGTTATGTACTGTTCAATGAAGAAGAGTTTTTCAGGGTTGAAGAACAAAGTAGCTTTTCGTCTGTGCAAATTCTGATTTGTTTAGGTGGAACTTCAACTGTGTATTTAATAGATGCAAACTCAAAAAAAAAAAAAAGCAGACATCCTTCTAGTAGACTGTCAACTATATTATAGATATGGGAAAGTAATATGTGGAAACTTCTTCTGTGTTTTTCCATTGGGTAGTGCATGCTGACTATTTAACAAATCCATGACAAAGGATCAAAAGCCCTAGGGATTCCTTTGGGTTAAAGATTCAGGCACTGTCCTGTCTTCCCTCTCTTTGCAATCAGCCTTTGCTGTTCAGCGGCAAAATCCATCAGAAGAGAGAAAACACTTTGCAAGGCTGGCTGTGGCCCTCTCAGACACCGTTTGTAGTCCATGGAGTTGGACTTCTCTTTCTGGGAGCCTGCCTAAGGAGCTCTCTGCAGTGACACAGCACAGAGAGATTAGGCCTCCAGAGCTCTAGTACAGTCTCTTCAGAGAAAGGAGTTCTTCTTCCTGCTTCCCTTAGGAGCTCTAGAGTTCAGAGGAATAATAGGTTAATCAGGTTTGACGACAAGACAAGCTTTCATTGTATTGTTAAGTCTCCTTGATCTCTTCTGAGCTTCAATTTGTGGACCTTTTCACAAGTGTTCTCATCTAAAAGTGAAGGGTAATGTGTGAAGCAGCTGATACTGGAGGATGGGGCATGACTCATGCTAGGCATTTGGTGTTCTCTGGTGTTAGTTAATACTTACTTTGCTCTTACTGACGAAATGAAGGAGATTGTTGGTAAAGGTTGGAGCTTGCTACAGTATGTGCAAAATGAGAGCTCAGCACTCACAGTGCCCAGTCTCTAGTGCATCACACCATTGCATTGGGCTCCCAGGCTAACACTGTTCTTCACATCTCTTAAATGTAATGAGATTTGGTCCTCCATTGATTCTTACCTACAGAGTTTCTGATGTTACTGTGATTCTTCTCTGTTTTAAAATTCTACATTGTATAGTTAGATCAAGTGAGAATGAAAGTATGGAGGAAACAGCAAATGACGCTATTTCCGGATAATCTAACATTACCTAGAATGGTTTAAACCCAGTAAACATTTGGAAAACCAGTCTTTTTGCTGTGAGACTCCAGCTCAGTACTAGTTTTCTCCCTTGTAACATCCTTCTGTGATTTTACAGCCAACTCTTTATAACAGGCTAAGGGCTTTCATAAGGGTCTCAACATTTAGTCACTGGACAACTCTTTCAGAGGGTGTTGGAAACAATTCACCTTTTCTTATTTTTGTCCTTCAGAGGTGCTAGCTGACTAATTTTCTGGGACATTTGACGTACAGTTTCTCCTAACCTCTAAAAGAACATCAGAAACACGTAAAAGTGACTCAGGGAGCATAAATCTTTCATTGGTCTATGACACATTTGAGAATCATAGATATTATAGGTGACTCCTGGGGCAACCCTTCTGCCCAGAACAGGTTAGCTCTTAGTAAATTTCACAAGGTTTTCCCTAAATAGGGGTTCTACCCTATCCTGAGTTGTTGCCTTGATCTCTCTCTGCTCATCATTTAGAATAGCTCTACGTCTATTTTTTCCTCGGTTCATACTGTTTGTATCTAGAATTTATACTTTCCTGACTTCAGTATGATTCAGGTAAAAAAAATTCCTTCAATTCAGTTGTAATATTAAAATTTTAGAGTTACGATCAGAAGTAAGAGTTAGTGTAGAAAGGATGCAAAGATAAATGCACTAAGATATTCAGTCATGTCCATACCTATACAGTGACCAAGCAGGAATCCTCTTAGAGCATGTCAAGGGTTAAGCTTGAATGTAGGATTTCATACATGTCTCAGATGTCTGCAAATCCCAGCTGTTGCAGAGAATTTAGTCATGTGAATGTGTTTTAAAATAAATAATGGAGTTAGATTAATACTAATAAGTGAAATGGAAGATTTAATTGCTTACATCTGCTAAGTAACCTGCTTTTACATTCTGTTTTGTTTTTGTATATCTATGTAATATTGAATTAGAAATTAAATCTTGAAAATCATGTATAAATCAAGAGTTTGCAAACATATTCTAAATATAGTTGTAAACATGGCTACATTGCAACACTTGAATAAGACCATTTCTTCAAGGTAATTTAATTTACATATGTAGCATTTCACATCCCAACAAAACCAGGGTTTGTTCTGTTCCAAGTAACATGAACTAAGGTTTCCTGTTGACTTTGATGTGGGTCGTACATTTAGCTGTTCTAGTTTAGGTATGTTGCTATGCACAAACTCTTTGTTACGTTATAACTTTTTAAAGGATATAGAATACATAAATACCACAATGCAATCTGACATTCTTTGAAACCTTTAGTGTCTGATCCTTTTGTGGATAGCCTATGTTGCTTTCAGAATGTACATCACGAAAGTCTCTAGTTAACAAATAAGAAATAGTTCACAACTCTTTGGTCTTTCAGATATCTCTAGGCTGTACCTGAAACCACATGAAGGTTCTGTGAGGTCTCTTGCCTGCTCAGCGCTTTTCTCTTCCAAACTATATTTTTTTAGAGAGAATCTATATCTGTTTTCTCATTCCTTGCTCTCTCATGATTTTTACATGCTTTCTCATCAGAGGCATCGCATACATCAGGGCATCCTAACATGCAGGCTAGCATGGAAAGGTTGTGTTTGATAAAAAGCCCTTTGTGTGTCTTGTGTCAGCCCACGTGACCCTACACAGTCTATTATGTTGTAGCTTGGAGGAATATGCAGTTAAGCTCTTTGGAGCTTGGAGCCTAATCTGTGCACTAAAACCTTTAATGTGGCCATGTGTTTAGATCCACAGACTACAGTTTAGGAAGCAACGATTTGAAGAATGTATTTTTAGGGTGTGTATTGACCTTGGTAGCTGTATTTATGAGACATGGGGTGGACAGGTGTGCCTTTTCATTGGCCCATGAGCTCCAGAGAGATTTTAGTGTGAGCATTTATACAGAACAGCAAGGGGAAAGAGGAAGAAAAAACCAAAAACTATAAATGAAACAGAAATAGGTTACATTCCTCCAAACCCCTTTAATCTACATTCAGAAAATAAGGATACGAAGATGGATCAGGTCTAGGATCCCATTTATGACAGTGGTGACTGGAAGAAACAGTTGCGTGTAGGAATGGGCTGATAGTGCTTTATATTAAAACCATGGGTCTAGGTAAGAATCTAAGAGTAATTTTCTTCTATATTTTCTACACCGTGTTTTGATGAGTCTGCAGTGGTTGTCTTAAATTGCTATTTAGCCTTCTGATCTATTCTTTGCCTCCTCCTTTGTATCAAGCAGACCAGTGAGATTTTTGTCACAGTGGTCGAGCAACTCTAAATGAGCCCTGTTAATATGTCTTGTTAGTATGTCTTGTAGTGAGTGAACAACCTAGCAGCCGTGCCTCCTTCCCCCTAAAACATCAAACGTGTACTCAGTGCATCACAGATCTATGGCTGTAGGAAAATGACTCGGTCATAATGATTGTGTTTGACTTCTGCCCTTAGATGCCTACTGTTTGATCAGAATTGTCCACAGGTGTATAGAGTATGTGTCTGACTTGATTATAACACATTACCTTTGAGTGAATCAGAAGTGACAAAGCAGGGGAATTATCATTCTGGAGTGTTGTTAAAGCTCTTTTTCACTTCGAGGGTGGTGACGCACTGGAACAGGTTGCCCAGAGAGGCTGTGGATGCCTCATCCCTGGAGGCAGTCAAGGCCAGGCTGGATGTGGCTCTGGGCAGCCAGGTCTAGTGGTTGGCAACCCTGCCCACAGTAGGGAGGTTGAAACTAGGTGATCCTTAAGGTCCTTTTCAACCCAGGCCATTCGATACTTCTGTGATTCTCTTTGGTCTGACGTTCAGAATAAAGATCAACATCAGCTCTGTGCTTATGCTAGATGCGCTCTGACACAAGCATGTTTGCTCCTTGGAGGTAGTTGAGTGTATTGAAAATCACGAAATTTGGAAAAAAACTCCCAAAGGCTGCTTAGTCCAACCACCTGATCAGACCAGGCACAGTTTGAGGAGGCAACTCAGGATCATGCACAGTCCAGTCTTTGGTATCTAGAATAATGGAGATTTCACAGCCTTTCAAGGTCCTTCCCAGTGTTTGAGCAACCCCCAGGGTGAAACATTTTCTTCATATAGAATCAGAATTTCTGGTGTTCTAACTGTGTCAGTTGTTTTCTGACTTTCTTCTGCACATCTCTGAGGTGATTTAGTCCTGTCTCCTCTATGCTTTCACATTAGAAAGTTGTAAAGATTACAAGGTTTCCTCTGAGCCCTCTCTCCTTGTAACTGAACAAAGCCAGCTCTTCCAGCCTCTCCACCCATACATATCACCTACCCTAGCACCTTGAGCATTGTGGTAGCTCTTTGCAGAATGCACCCCAGTATGGTGAAGCTATTTTTATATTGGAGTCATCAGTACTGAGCAGAGGACTCCAAATGTGATCTACCAGAGCCCTCAGAGGGAGGAAGAATTGCTTTCCCTGGCTTGCTGATTGCATTCTTTCTAATACAGTTGCCTTCTTTACTGAAATGGCACACTGCTGTCTTGTGTTCACCTTGGCTTTTGGGACCCCCAGGTCTTTCTTTGTAAAGCTGCTTTTGAGCCAGTTGGCTCCCAACCTCTGTTGATGCAAGGAGTAATTTGTCTTACTGTTTGCTCAAAGGGATAGATATATACAAACACCTAGTATGCTTCCGTAAGTACACACACACATTACTGCTGCTTTCAAAATGCCCAGATTTTTTAATGAGTTCATTCTGTGATACCCTCAGTCAAGATTACCGAAGTCTGTTTTTAAAGCAGACCTATCACTTAGAGGATGATGTATGATCTTCTTGTAACACTGTGCTGTTTTGTCACTGCTGTTTCATGCTGCGAGGGCACAGATTTCACCACACAATTATTTTTCAAGGAAGGCAATGACAAGTATTTTCCCTTCAGTGTGTACTAACAGATTCTGGCTAATCTGCATTAGGATTACTAAATGAGACAAGATGAAGCAGAAAAACACTATTACTGTCAGTGGCAATATCACCAACACTTGCTGTATGCAATGGAAGAAACAGTGGCTTGACTGCTTGTACCATCTAATTACTCAGAATCTCTTTCACAGCTGAAAGTCAGAAAGCATATGGAGTGGGGGGTTCTGCAAGTCTGTATACACTACTTTCTAAGTAAAATTTTCCCCCATGCTGCACTGGTACAGACTACAGCCAGCCTGGTGCTCCTGGAGGCTTTACTATCACAGTCCTGCATTTTATTTTCATAGGCAAAATTGGGATATATAGCTGAACTTGAGTCACAGCGGTGCAATGTGGAAGAACTGATTCTGAATGACTATGGAAGTCCAGATAGACTTCCTACTCACGCTAATGGTATTAACGTGTTCAAATGCTGCCTCCAGTTGCTAAAAAATGAATTCAGTGGTTTTCCCTACTGTACATAGATGAATTACATTTTTAAAATCAGAAAATATTTAATGTCTCATGGTATGTAAAATCCTCCGTGTTTATTTTTGCTGTATGAGAAGTATGCATAGTAAAGATTCTCTGGATAGAGTGATAAGACAGGCAAAGTTCTGGGGTGTGTCTAGCAGCAACATAATTTCTTGGAGATGTCAGCGAATATATTTTGCGTGGTCTTCCCTCATCCTCAGAAAGAAGGAAACTACAGGACATTTTGTGTAACTTTCTTGTCTTTTTGGTCTCTTATTCAATTAAAAGAAAGGAACAGTTCTATCAAGATTATATTCTGTTGTTCCTTAGATTGCCTAGCAGATAGGTTAGGATAAGACTAGACAAGTTTTGCCATAAATCTAAATATTAATCTTTGTGTCACTTGTTTTCCTTTTGGAATAATACTTAGCTGATGGTCATGCTGTTATTCGTGTAGTTTTCCATCATTCTTTGGTTAAGGATGTAAAGCGTCGTATAGGAGAGTCGTGAAACATTGTAGGCTCTGCTGCATACTTTTAAGTAGTCCCTATGGTGACAGAGCTGCAGTGAGACTGCAAACACTGCACTGAAATTTATGGGTACCGAGGACCCTGCTGTTAATTCTCCTGATAGCCATATTGAAACAGGAGCCATACAGCCATTAGCATGTCATGATATATGGCAGTACAGAACATTAACAGTGCTGCGGGGATTTCTCAGAAATTTCACAGCAATCTTAAATCTCTTCTTGGATAACTGCTAAATAGTTCTTCTGTTTCCCTCTCCCCCCCCCCCTCTTTTTTTTTTAATAGCACGAGATGAGAACATGGCCACCTTCCGTGGTTCCGAATACCTTTGCTATGACCTGTCTCAAAACCCCATCCAGAGCAGCAGCGATGAGATCACTCTCTCCTTCAAGACATGGCAACGCAACGGGCTCATTCTGCACACCGGCAAGTCTGCAGACTACGTCAATCTGGCCCTGAAAGATGGTGCAGTCTCACTGGTTATTAACCTGGGATCTGGGGCCTTTGAGGCCATTGTGGAGCCTGTCAATGGCAAATTCAATGACAACGCATGGCATGACGTTAAGGTGACGCGCAACTTGCGGCAGGTAATGGTGAAGGAGAGAAAATGCTGGGGAAAACTTTGTTCTCTTATATTTGGGCAGAGGTGGATATGAGGGAGAAATGGGAATGCTTGGTAGGATCACTAGAGTTTCTTCTTCTTTTCTAGTTATTGGTATCTAAAAGATGATAAAAAAATAGTTAATGGGAGTTTATCCCTGTTGCAATATATTCATTTTCACTTTATTAATTTTCTGTTTTTCTCAGTTTGATTTAATAATAAAATCTTGTGCATGACTTTACTTTCATCTCTCTTTTTCTTTTCTCTATTTTTGTTCTGCTGTTTTTTATTTTATTATTTTTTAATTATGATTCAATCTTATCAGTAATATTCTTGTTGCATTTAATTACTGTGGGAATTGAATATTTTTCCAGCAACCAAACGCTCTACACTCCTCTCTTTATTTCTTAAGTTTTGTTAATTTGTCTAACCATTGCCATGTCGTAACTCTAAATCTAGAAATCTTTTTTTCCTTTTACTTTCTTTTTTTTTTTTTTTTTCCTTCTGTGCGTGTATGCAAGTGTGCAGGTATGCAGGTCGGTGGGTATGTGTGTAATAATTTTGACTTTATAGCTTTGGAATTAATTGGCTAGAGTCTTTCTGAGTCTTCTTGATTCTCTGTTCTTTTCTTCTTTTTTAACTTTTCCCCTTCTTTCTATAATGGGATTCTACTTTATTTCTTAAGTCTCTGCCTATGAGACTCTTCTGTTGGCTGTGAGGACTGGAAAAGTGGAAGGATCAAAAAAGCCAAGCAAACCCAGACCAATCCAACACCCTACAATTCCACTTTGGAACAGTTTTTTCTGATTTTGCCTCTGTAATTTTGCACATCTCTATGCTGCCTTTCTAAGCAGACAACTCTATCAGGTGATGTATTTGGTATTAGGCTAGACTTAAAATCCTGCAGCCTTGAAGACTCGTTAGGACATATATAGATAAAATTAAATAACCTTGCTCTGAAAATTGGTGAATATATCAAGTCACTAAGGCCCATCTTCCACATGATAAATGAGGTTTACACTCTGGATAGGAGCTACTTGGTATCATGCTGGTTGGTAGAGATGTCAGAAATGGCATGAAAGCTGAGATTTTAAAAAGAATCTGTGTCAACAATTTGATCTGTTTATTTGATCATTTATGTGAATATTAACACAAACCTTAAGAGTTTTATCCAAGTTTATACAACATCTTTTGCTGAGAAAGCCTATTTTGTAGTAAAATTTTACAAAACAAGATTTATCAGTGGATATAGGCTTACCAGTGCCAGGGTTCAGAAACTGTCTCTACCAATAGATGTCAGTTAGTAATTTCTGTTTGAACAGTTTCACATCTGTCTTTTAAACATTTGATTTGGGGTGTGAAAGCCTTTCACATGTGAATTCTTGTATTTCTACATGTTTGGGATGTTTCAGTTGTCATCAAACTTGCATGAGACTGCAGTGTTCTTGCTAGTGGCAACATTAGTCTATTTTCACTAGTTTATACACAGATGTAAATTTACTTTCTAATGTGTTGGATGGGTCGTAATGATCCTACTTTGTGCAAATGCTCCCATCAGTCTAGTAGACAGAGATGCACCAACTGTTTGAGGTCAGCCACTCCAGAAATGCCAGAAGTATGGAAATAAAATGCTTTTTTTGTTGTATAGAATATTTTCAGAAATTCACATATAAATTTGCAACATAATACAGGCCACTTGGAAGTTTTGTTTTCAGCTATGATCATTACTAATAAAAATAAAATAAATAAAATAAATAAAAGTGTCAACCAATAATTGCCTCCGAATATTGAGGCTTAATCTTTAAAATAAATCAGAAATTTCAAGAATATGATCAAAAATTAAAACAATTCCAGGTAAATGGATTATCAGGAACCTTAAGATGTCATCAATCTTCTCGTGTGCTCTTTTTGGGGAGGATAGGAAGGAGGATTTGCATAATTTTTTTGTCTGTTCTTGGATTTAGAGCAGAACTTTAAATAGCTGGACTTTTGCCCAGTACATTTTGGAATTGTTAAATGTTTTGTAGCCAAGTGCTTCCTTTTTAATTTTTTATTTTTAAGATCAAATGACTATCACAGCAATTAATCTCCTTAGAGACAAATCATGTGAATCCAGAGATTCCCTTGAGTAGTGATTGTTAATGTCAAAGCAAATCTCCTTGTTTATTTATCTTATTATTTCAGTTAAAACTAAGCCCAAATTCTGCCTTGTGTGAAACCTTTACTGAAAATAGGATCATGGCTGTATTTTACCAGGATTTTCAGAGCATGTTCCCCCACTATACCATGCCAAATTCCAACTTTCTTGTTAGTAAAAATGGATTTACTTGCACAGTAATGTCAGTGCACAGCCCTTCAAAATTTGCAAGATGGTTTTTACGTGAGGTACCGTAGATCTCACTTATTTAACAAGATAATTCATGCCAACTTTGATTATGATGGGCCAAGGAGTTTGAGCCTGCACTTCTATGTTGGCACTGAAGTTAGTCACCATGCAAAAACTGCCATAAAGATTTTGAGCCCCTCAGCTGCTAAAAAGCTAGCAAGAAACAATATGCAGATTCAAACCGTTGGTGTTTGCTTTCTGTGAGAGTAAAAAGGCATCCATATAGTTCTACTAAGCTCAGCTAAAAGAACTAACTGGTGAGTTCCCCTTGCTCTGTAATATAGATGCAATATAATGAAATATAACAACTCATTAAATACAATCAATCTTCTGCTTTCAAATCTTGATTCTAGTGACACAATCGTTCCTACACAATTCCTCAGTACATTTCTTCCTTACTGTAGGAGAGCTTTGACTCCTGTACACTCAGATGACACAAACACCCAAGCATGTGCATTTTTGTATGCTTCTCCTGAAAATCACAAATTTACCTGCTATAAGGAAACCTGCAGATTCAGAAACTTTTAAGGATAGGTTCAGAGTTTTGGACTCATCTTCACCAGTACTCTCCAGCTAAAGATATATTGGCCTGCCAGAGATACTCTGCAGTGTTTGAGGGCAGTGAGACCCGAAAGACAAGCACGAGTATAGGGGTGATGGTAGGTGAAAGAAAGGAATCATGTTTGAGTTTGTTCTGAAGGGCCAAACTGGTGTGTACGTTTCTCAGCAAAATGTTCTTGCCTGGGAGGCACCTTGATGGACATTTGAAGGGTAAGTATTGCACTGTTTTAAATTTGCTTCAGTCCTGGATAACTTGTATGAGGATTGAAGTTAACAACTAATACTGGGGTGGGAAGACTAGGCAGCACCCTTCTTCTTTATAGGGTAGATGGCATGGTTCCCCATAGAGTCCTGGTCATATTGTCCTCTCTCACTTTGTGTGTGTCAGGCGCCCCACGCCTTTTTTTGGAAAACTAACACTAGACCATTCATGCAATGTGTCATTTTTACTAACCAACTAATGTACTAACACCCTAACGACTCATCTTTGCTTTTAGTTATTTTAATTAACAATCGTTCTGTTCACGATTTTTTAATTTCCTTTCTTCCCCCTTTTCCGCAAAGCACTCAGGCATTGGACACGCTATGGTAAACAAACTACATTGTCTGGTAGATATCATTCTTATTGTCTCTTTTTTTGGGTTTGCCGTGTGTTACCTGCCTTTTCCTTCCCCTACTCCCTCTTTTTCCCCCCTCCTTTATACTTACTTCTTCCTTTATTTTTATTTTAGTTTCATCAAAAACACATTTTTTTTTTTTTAAATTGAAAATACGAAGAGCAAAAGCAATGAACAACTGTTCTGGAAATGGGGTTTGGACATTTCTTTCATTGGTTTCCTCACCTCCCTCTTTAGTTCTTTTTTCTTTCAGTGATCATTTTTTTCTCCCTTGCCTTTGAGTTTAGCTTCCTTTTTTTGTTGTTGTTCGTTTTTAATTTTTTTCTTTTTTTCCCTCCTCTTGATTTTTTTTTTTTTAAACTCTGAAGGTTTCTAGATCAGAACCATTGCAGGGCCTCTAGTCCGTGGTGGTGAAGGCTCTCTTTTTCTCTCATCTTTTTGTTGTGGCAATGGCTGTTATAGGCAAACTGGCCAGAGTTGTCCTCTTTCTCCCAACTTTTCCCACTTCCTTCCCTTCTCTCTCTCTCCTCCCCTTCTCTCTCACTTTCTGTCTCTCTGACTTTCCACCTGCCGTGGCCAAAAGGAGCTCAGCCGGCTGTTTCAGTACACACTCTGCATGGCATGTCCACATCTGGTGACTCGCCCGTCTCCCACCGGCCTCTATTTTCCTCCATCTTCCCTTCAAACCACTAACAGCATCTAAGCAAAACACATCAAGTTCACTTGCTCCTCTCCCTCCCTCTCCTTCCAATTCCCTTCACCCTCCATGTGTTCGGGGTTAGAGGTTTTTGGGTCCTTCCCTGTTTGTTTTTGAGTTTGTTTATTATCTTGGAGTTTGTTTGGTATTTTTATTTTTGATTGCATGCATGTGTGAAAAAGTTTTTTCCTCTCTTGCTCTCTCTTTGCTTTCTTTCTTTTCCTCTCAACTTTCTGGGCTCCAGGTATAATGGCATGATGTGTCAAAGCGCAGTGTGTGCACGCTTTGTGTTTGATTTCTTCCTCATCTCTGCTTCTCTCTCTTTCTCTTGGTGTGTGGTTTGAATTATTTTATTTTTATTTTTTTATTATTTTTTTCTATTTATGTTTTGGTTATTTTATGAAATACCATTTTTATTAAATTTATTTTTGTGGTGGGTGGTGGGTGTGTATGTCTCTAGGTACATGGCATGCACATCCATGATGTATTGAAAGTGAGATCCCTTCCCCACCCCTCCCTGAATGCACGATTGTCAGTGTGCCGTGAGCAAAAGAAACATAAAAAATAAAAAATACCAACTTCGTCTTCATTAGTGTTTTTTTTTTTTAACTAACAACCATAACTAACTGTAATCATTAAAATAAAAACTAATTAATCATAAAATCAGCGAATATAAGAAATCTCCTTCAAGGAAAATTCCATTTTCTGGCCTGTGTAGATGAAAAGCATCTCAGTGTGTAGACTGCTGGTTCAGCCTGAAAGTGCTGATACACTAGGAAGGGGAGAAGCAGATGCTGAAGGATTTCCACTGTGGTTGAAGCAGACCAGAAAATGGAGCTTGGCTGAACTAAAAAGAAAAAAAACCAACAAACAAACCAAATCTTAACAAAATCCTTAATAAAACTGACATAAAAATATAAGGGAGGTGACTCATTCTTTTCAGGATTGTAAGGTCATTGCTGGGATTTTCTTTGTTGTGTCCCTTGACCAGGTGACTATCTCTGTGGATGGCATCCTTACCACCACGGGCTACACACAGGAGGACTACACCATGCTGGGCTCGGATGACTTCTTCTATGTGGGAGGGAGCCCCAGTACTGCTGATTTACCTGGCTCTCCAGTAAGCAACAACTTCATGGGCTGCCTCAAAGAGGTAGGAGATTCAGATTAACTACTGTTTCATTGCTTTTGGTTTCTCAAAATCATTGCTTTTTCCTACCTGCTGTTACACACGCAGTGTCTTTCCATCATGATGATATTTTACACTGATACTACAGCAGCACTGTAAGGATAAACTTAACATTCACCTGGGCAGAAGGCATCAACCATGAAACTCATGAGCGTTTTGTCAGTATCAGACTTCCGGTGCTTGAATTACAAAAATTATACCTGTGGTGTCTTCTGTATGCTGTCAGCCATTTACAGGGAAGTGCTAAAATCCTCTAGATAAATGCCTCAAAGAGTGTAGCTGAGTTAGTCTAATTCTATATACAGCCAAGAGCGTTGTCATAATATCCTCATATGAACATACATGTCCGAGGGAGGCAGAGCTGGGTTTTCAAGCTGGATTCGTGGAAACAGTGATGCTGAGCTAGATATTGTTCTAGGGCTACATAGCTGCCTGACAAATTACTGTCCTATAGATGCTTGACTTGTGACGTCAGGGATTTTATCTTATATTCAGTCTGTTGATGTGAGCAATGACTGTTGGTCTGGTGCTGCTGTCCTGCTTGACCTCCAAATTTGTTAAGGGGATGCATGCATGCTGGAAATGAGTACGTGAGTATCTTACAGAGGAAATGAAACTGTCTTGCTGAATACAAAATGTCATGTAGAGATCAAATCCTTCCATTTTCATCTGTAGAGCCTTGGGCTTTATTTTCATAGGCTCTGAGCATCCCAGTTTGATTGAAATCGAGAGGAGATGCAGCTTCTTAGAGTCTCTTTAAATCAGGATCTTAATTTTATTTATGGATGCTATGAACATAACACTTAGCAGAGGCCATTTTTATGTGTGCTTTAAGTCAAGCCAATGGAGCAGAGAAAGCAGTGACAAGAAAATCTTCAGAAGCTTTATTATTTATATAATCATTTGTATTCTATTAGCTCGTGCAGTGTGCTAAGAACTGCTTATGTTGCCATCCCAGTCTTACAAAGCTCTGTGTGAAGAAAAACCAAGCAACTACTTAAGAATAAGAGGAAAAGGAAGAATACAGATAATCAGAAAGTACTTTGTTATCGTCGCCTGCCTTGGTTGTGATGGGAAATGTGGATGAGGTGCTGTCTAGACTTAAAGACAGACTAGTGCTGGCTGGGCTTGAATTGCAGTCTGCATAATAGCAACCTGCTTCTGGTGGTGGCCAACTGATGCTTTTAGGTGCTGTGAAAATATGTGCAAAATTTACATTACCTGGCCTCTGAGGAGAAATTTGGTATAGGTTACTCATTAAGTGTAAGTGTAGCACAGAGTTGTAAGGAGGATATGCTTGGAAATTGAGTAAACAGAAAAATGAAACATTTCAAAAGCAAGCCATGTTGTAAATAGCACTTTGCATTTCCAATCCATGGTTCCTGCAGGCTCATTAGGCCCCAGGATGAGTTAGCACTGGTATCTGTAGGAAGCATAAGGAAACAGAAAGCTGTGCTTTTCCTCAGTTCTGGTTTGTCTAAAGGAGGTGACGGGGAGCTGCAATTGGAGAAGGAGAGAACTAAGTGACTTTCAGTTTCCTGGCAAAACATAGAAATGTATCTATAACACCAGTACCTATGAGGAGCAGGATCTGACCAAAGAGCCAGCCTGTATAGGCTGAGAAGGATTCTTACTGCATAAATAGTGAATTATCCTCAGTCATCAAAGAAGTGTCTGCTTTCGTTAAGTGGAGCTTGGGATGAATTGAGCAGAACAGTTTGCTTTGTGAAATTCCTCCTGGGATCGACTTCTTCTCTCTCTCGCTGGGGAAGGAAATACTGATGGCAAAGGTAGCAGGAGCAATGTGAGATCTACCCAGAAATAGGGGTCAGTACTTTTGAGTACTTCATTTGTTCAGTTCTGAAATATCAGTATATGTCAGCATGGTATGAAATAAATTGCGGAGCTAGCTCCTAGAAAGCAAGAATGCATTTAGGGATCAGCATGACCTCTGACGTCAGCTTGCCTTGGTCCCTGAGTGCAGAACTGAGCTAGTGTGGTGTATCTGTCTGTTATGTATCTGTCATGTTTCTGGTTCCACAGTTGGCTTTATTTGGGAACTTTATTTGACTCTGCATACTCTGACACTGTATTTCACGAGTCTATCTGTATAGTTTATATTTTATTTATTTTTCACTACATCCGGCAAGAATACTTAATGCCTTAATCAGTACTAGAGGAACTTGAGCTACTTAGAAAACATCGTAAGTTGGACAAAGGGAAAGGATAGACTACAACTACAGACATTGTTCTTGGAGGCATCTTGTTTTCCTAGAAAGGCAAAGAATTGATGCAGGCTTTGGGATGAGGTTTTATTTCACCCTATAACTGTGCTTATTTCATCTAGACTGTATCGGGTGCACAGCACAGCAACCAAACTGCCAAGAAGGTTTCATTGCCTTCCCACTTCCTCTGAAATTGCATGAAGGTGCTGAAGTGCAGTGGGGAAGAGTGCCTCTGTGCCCTTCTGCAGCTGGGTAGAGTTGGTGGGAGGATGATGGGCAGCTCTGGCAGAGTGGTTACTTCATGTGGTCTGCGTCTAAGTCTTGACTAGGAGGAACCGTGCCACTGAGAGCTCCTGATGAGGAACTAAGAGTCTCAGGGCCCCTCTGCTGTGCTATCTAAATATGCTTGGTGAAGGTAATCATGTTCTTTTTGGATTGTGTAAGCCAGCATATTCTTCTTTCAACACAGAATACATCTTCCTGTCTCTTCTTTGCAGCAGATTCTGATTGAAGAGATTCTACTACTTTGCTTGTAGTAATATACCTAAGGTTTCCTGGGCCTTCATTCTTAAAATAAATTATTCTAGAGGAACTTTGGAGAGAATATGCTATTTTGCCTGTCATGGAGGAAAACAAGTATAGAGATGGGATAGAAGGAGGTACAGAGACATATCTGAGACAAGTGAGCAGAAATGCTTTCTCAAATGTGTGTCAGGGAAAGAGTGACATTGCTTTAACAGTCTATGAATGGATAAACAGGGAGAAGTACTGCCTAAAGGTGGAAAGGAAAAAGTATCTCTTAATAACATTTAAGAACACCTGGATGGTTTCTGAACAGCCAGAAAGAAACAGGACAAGAAATATAATGCCAGCAGCTGTATTTTGTATGTACTAGAGAGTTTCAGGTAGAAGGTTCTAGGAATAAAGGCTGAGTATGGAAAGAGGTTGAGTGGGAAGTTGAGCTGTGTAAGCAAAAAGGGAAAAATGGATCTCAGACTCTGATCGCTAGGGAAGGGAGAAAATCAGAATATTCCCAAGGCTGTATTAGGGAACTGGCCGTTCGGACTGATTTGCTTGGAACAGTGCTCAGTACAGATGGAGATGTTTCAGATGAGCCGAAGGTGATCCCTGAAGAATAGATGTGTGTGAGAGAATATATGAAATCTTCACGTTTTTCTGTTCATTTTTATATTAATGCTTTATTGAAATCTCAATTTCTAATTATGTTTATTGGTAGTAACAGCTTGATGGAAGCAGTGAGGTTTGCATAGGGGTGGAATATGGCAGAAATGATTGCAGGGGTCAGGCACCATCTGGTCACAATGGGAGAAAGCTGTGAAAGCTTAGATCATGTCTGTCTGCAATTGAACTGCCAGGAGCTAGATTTCCAAATG
The DNA here is from genome assembly GCA_036925125.1 of Oreortyx pictus. Lineage (NCBI taxonomy): Eukaryota > Metazoa > Chordata > Aves > Galliformes > Odontophoridae > Oreortyx > Oreortyx pictus. Next base: position 39,460,852 of record JAUPFR010000006.1, read on the forward strand.
GCTCATGAGTGTGCCCAATTGCTGCATGTACATCTCAGATACTGTAGATACATGTAAAGAGGGTAGCTGGAGGAAGCTGCAGTTTTTAGAGCTCCTACCTAACAGGGAGACTAGATAGCCCAAAAGCATCTGTGTGCCCAAAATCCCATTCCAGAGCAGCAGTTTTACAGAGCCCCAGGAGTACATGAAAATGGCAAGTTAGAAATTATCAGTGTGAGGGGTTTCAGTGATGCTCTGTGGAGGTGATTAAGATGTGAATGGCACTAATTGCACACGTGCAATCCAGCAGTACTCTTGTATTTGGGCCAGTCTGTTTCTTGCCTGTATTTGTGACTTTGATATTAAAAAAAAAGAGAGAAGGGCTAATGGTACTGTGTAGAAGCAGGCAAAACATAGCCAAAGGTGAATATAATTCATTTCCTCAAAATTTCTTGTTCTTAATCTTCATTTCCCATTGCTGTTCTTGGCCACAGCACCCCTAACAGCTCTGATGATGACTCCCATTCCCTGATTTCCAGATCCAAAGGCCTGTAGCATTATTGAAGTGCCTGTTGCATTACCACTGTACTGGTGGATCACTGTGCTGCTGCACATATAAGGCTGTGGTTATTGAGAGCCAAACATCGCACAGTGCACCTGTAGAGCATTGAGTGGAGCAAGAACTTAATCATGTTTTTAAGTGCACATATTGTAGAATACAACAATACTGTGGCTTGAGAGAGGCAGCAGGGGAGACATTTGCCGACATTTTGAGCAATTCCTGCTGTAATTTGTGAACAGATTAAGAAAAAGCGCATTTCTGGAAAGATTTAATTTGGAGCTGGGAATGGACACACATGGAAGCTGAGAGTAATACGGTGCAAAGCAAGAAGTGGAGAGACTCCAGAATAGCAAGAAGAAAAAAAAAAAAAGATGGGGAAAAATCACTGAGTTTTCTCATCAAATATTTGTAAGCTTAATTCTTGGACTTGTTTGCATTTTGTGTTTCTGTATTAGGTCAGAATCAGAAAGGGTAGAAGGTTGTATATTTGGGCAAGAGGATGCTTCTCAGGCTGCCTGATGCCAGCAAGTATTCCACGCTTGGTCGTGAATCTTGTGAGACTTTGTGGTGTGCAGTAAAATAATGTTTTTTGCTTTCTGGTGTGATTTTGGAGGGTGATGTGAGGCTAAGGTGAGCAAGAGGTTCTCTGAAGTGAGGCTCTGGGAGCTGAAGCACCTTTCCCACCTATGCTTGGGCTCTTTGGCAGTATTGAAAAAGGAACAATGTTTTGAGGAGTATTGTTATCAAGCGCTGTTTTATCTCACTGAAGGAACTTGTGTTTCACTGCCAGATAGCTGTTGTGCTGCCAGGAAGGAGTGGCACTGTGCCTCCCTTGTTTTGCTTGCCTGTATGCTTGCATGCACACAGCATAATTCAACCACAAAAGAGTGGATCTTACCTGCCTCTTTTCTCAGGTTTAACTACTAGAGTTAAATTTACCTTGTACAAAAGTGTAGGATAAAATCTACAAAGCTGCTCAAACCAGCCATAAGTGGCTTCTGTGGTTCACAGTCTCGATGCTAGCATATGACAGTGTGATGGATGTCAGCCTCTCTGGAAATGACATTTTATTCAGTTAATTTTGCTTGTGGCTTTTTAGGGAATCATTTAGAAAAGATGTGAGAAAAGAGGAATGTTTATTTTGTAGAATGAAGGCAAGGCAATCATCCCAACACAAGGTCTAGTCCATACAGTGAGTCAAGGAGCAAAGAAAAGATGGGATTCAGATTTCTGTGTAGTGCCTATGGGAGATTGAAGGTCAGAAGTGAGTTTTTCTGGTAGAGATGGAATATGTAGAGGAGGCACTCTGTGCTACAATAAGGTAAGGTCAAGGTTTTAGGAGTTTAGATACAGAGGGCACAAACTGTTCCTACAGTCTCAGATCTTGTTCCTTTTTAATGCTCTTTTGAGTGAATTCTCATAACTTTCTCCACTTCATAAACACCAAGAAAGCAGAATATCCCACTCTGAGAGCTTCCAGGAAATAATCAGATTAGAATATCTGAGTCAGTTTGTAATGGCAAATGAGTATTTTTGATTTTGGAGTAGATGTGATACAACTTAGACGACACCATACAGCCTGACACTTGCAGAAAGCTATAGATAAAATAGGCATGCTAACCACTGCTCCGTCTTTTTTTCTTTGCTTTGATTTTCTCCTGGCAGTGAGAGGGCTTATCTTCAGCACAGTGTAAGAGTCATGTAACTGACTGATGTTATTATTGAATAATATTAGATGTTCCTGGAGTTACTGCAGTCTTGTTCCTTGAGGAATTGTCACCTTCACCATTAATACTTATTAATTTCTTCTTACTTTATCCATGGAGTCTTTATTCATTCATGCGAAGCTGAGGAGGGGAGGAATATCAAAAAAACAAACTTCATATGTTTGCAGAGGACACATCAAGGTTACTGCAAACATGCACCTCACTTAGCCAGCTGCCCTGTTGCTAATGGGTATGAAATGCCCCCACTTTCTATTAAGGATCAGCTCAGGTGAGGAAATAGAGGGAACAGCCCCTACTTCCCAGAGCAATGGGAGTTAAGGCTGGGCACTGCTTAAGGGAAGAATAGTCCTGAGTGGACAGTTGGCTTTGCAGTTCTCTTTTGAAAGTGAGCAGGGTCTGAAGAGAGTCACTTTACTTCTTTGTGCTGCAGGAAATACATCACAAATGTAGTGCATTTCTGGAGATTGCTTCTGTGTCTGACTAGAAAGGGAAATTATCTTATTCTAATTACGGGCTCAGTTAAAGCGTAAACTTCTGCTGGATCTGGGGTGATTCTTTACTGAAGTATGTGGTGCTCCGTGCTTTCCAGAGGTTAATATTTCACATTCTCATGTTGACACATTTTTAGTAAGGATTAATGGCCTGGGCCACAGGAAGTAAAATCAATACTCTTGTCAGGTGCATTAGCATGCTGTCAGTGCTGCAGCTTTACTTTTGCTAGGGCGTTATTCAAAGCTTCTTTTCCTTGCATAGCTTAGCTCTTGCTTATACTACAGCAGAAAGGTTTCTACTAGTATTATGGCCTCAAGTGTGACATTGGAAAGAATTTAAGTCAGCTTGGTGTATTTGCATTTGTAGCAAGTGTTTTGCTGAAGTAATGATATTAGATAGGAATTTGCTGCAAAATGACATAAGCTAACTTCATTTATTGTTCAATCTATTTGTAAGGAGAGAACTCAGAAGACTGTCAAGGAGTTGAGGATTTGGCTCTGTGTGTGTGATGTAGTCCCTTTTCATACAGAAAACATCCTGCCCACCTTGATGATGGCCCTAGCCTCGAATTATTGCAATATTATTATTTATTATTACTGTATATTGCATCATTCAGTGTGAAACCAAGTAGGTGTGATATATTTCATTTGCTGTCAAAAATAAAATGTAAGTTGAGGCAGGGATGTCTCTGAGTTGAAAAAGTAGTATACTTGTGACTTGCCCTTGCGTCCACGGAATTCTTTTCTTGAATGTGATTAAATTCATAGCAAAGACTATAATCTGGCCATAGTGAGCCCAAAAGTACAAACTGCTTTTTTTTACATTGTAATGTAGCTCTGACCACACTAAACAAATACAGGTTGTAGTAAAGGTCACATTTATTACAGTATAGTGTCTTGTTCTCATGAGCTCTTATCAGTGGGCAGAAAGAAGCTTTCAAGCAGTCTTGGTCAGTCTTAGTGTATGTAGTTCATTTGGAGATTGATTTAAAGTATAATCATAGAATCACTAAGATCGCAAAAGACAGCTACGATTATCCAGTCCAACCATCTACCTACTACCAATATTGCCAACTAAACCACATCCTTACATAGTATGTATGTCAGCAGTTTGGAGTTCTGAGTTCCTGAAGTTAAGGCACTTGCAGAAAGTTTACAAGAGTAATTAACTGGCCAGAGTCTGATTAATCAAATAAATATATAGATTAAGCATACATTTTAAAGCAAACATTGTTGAGCAAACAGAGAAACTTTCTGTGCAGAAGGCATAAGAGGCATTATTTTGCAGTGCTGTTTGTACTACCACCATGCTCATAAGCTAATCTGTGGAGCTAGAACAACATGTGCTCTTTCCAGATGTCACTAGGACGGAGGAATCCAGAAGAGGAGGCTGCTGTCACCACTGGGCAGTGCAGCCCGCAGGTTGATGTGTTGCAGCAGCAATAGAGCACTCTGTAGGGCTCTGATAGAGCCATCCACATGTGACCTCAGCCCTGGTGCTATGGCCATATGGGCCTGCTTTGCAGCAAGACCATCAGGAGCAGACTTTTCTTTCCTGCATAATGAACTTGACTCCTGCTGAGCTTCAGTACCTGCAAGGGATGTGCCATGTGCTGTTGTTCAGAAAATGAGAGTGTTTACAGGTGTAGAACTGTACACATATAGGCAAATTTAGAAAATGTAATGGGGATTGAAGCAATATAACCTGTGCTCTGGGCATGTAATAAAGGTAATTGGAAACCTAGGCTCTAAAGAATGGAGATATTAAAGCAACAATCTTTGTATGCTTATGTGGTCGAATTCATCTCTGTTCAGGAATAAACAAAATAAGACAGGTTACAGAGTATTGACGGACAAATGTAGCTGAGGCCAAAATTGTCAGCAGTGCAGTACTGCTGTTTAAGTACATGTGTACAAAACAGACATTCTCTGCCTAGAAATTACTGGGATGCTTATCATCAAGGAAGACAAAAAGAGAACGCACTTTATTTTTTTATATTTAGAGTTTGAAAGCTCAGAAAGCAGAGAATTAATGACATGGAGCACAGAGAGCTTGAAATATCCTCTAGTGCTGGGATATACCCTCTGACTCTTGACATAGCTGTAATAAGAGAAGCGCTTTTCTTTCTGTTTTGAGTAGATGCTCCAAGCTCAAGAATTGAAAGGTCTCTGGTCCCTATGTATTCACCAGTATACTTTCTTTCCAGTAAACCAGTTTTAATTCTTTGGTAAATATTTGCTAACTTCACTATCAGGAAACCAGGCACCACTAGGCTTAAAGCTAGAACTTCTAACCCAACCCTATCTCAGTATGGTTTGAGGACATTAAAGCTTCATCCTTCTTGGTAATTATTTTTACTTCTGTTAGAATCCTCATTTTATTGCAGTCTTCAAATGCAGAGGAGCCCAACAGTGTATATTACGCTCTAGACATGTTTTCAGGTAGGTTGTGGTATGCAGGAACTGGGTTTTGACTTTTAGAGCTTTAATTGGCGGGTGTTGTTTTGGCTATAGTAGTTTATTTCCTACTTCGTGGGTGTTAAGTTTTTGAGGAAGGAGTCACTAAATAAATCTTGCTTGACCCTGAAATGCACGTGTGCATGTACTGTGAGCAGTGGAAAAAGACTGAGCTGTGCTACCCACCATGAAAAGCCAAGCTGCTGCAGCTGTCAGTGAGGGAGGCAGGAGGGGATGCTGAGGTTTGCATGTTAAGTGGGTGTGCTGGGCTCCTCCTCCCAGGTCCACCACTCCTTCTGCGGCAGTGAGCCAGTTAGCTGTCAAGTGTGAGCAGGAAAGGAGAGGGTAGGTAACGATAATTAAGCAGCATTTGTTACATGACAGTAACACCACGAGGCAGTGGGTTCTTTCTAATACAACCAAATTTTGTATTGTCTGATATTTATTATTTTTTTTTTCTGCTGCTGTGTGGCTCTACTCTTTCTGCTCTACTACTGATGTTGTCTATAGCACTGATTATTTGTAGTTTGGCTTTGTTCTCCCTCCTTCAGGCTGTATTTACAGAATTGATTTAGTTCAGAATTACTAGTTACCTGGATCCCTAAGCAAATCAATGAGCATAATGCAGATATATGGAAAGATGTGATGTAAACTCTGAATTACTTAACACAAGTTTTTTTACTCTTTCAGATACAATTTTCTAAGTGGAGGCACTAGAAATAGTAAGATGAGCACTCAGAGATGAGTTAGCCTGTTCCTGTTACTCTGCTTCTTGTAGCTAGATAGATACAGATATAGCCACACAAAAAGAGGAATGTGATTAATTTAACAGGTTTCAGGGAAACATCAGGCGGATTGTTGTACAGCATACCGTGGCTAATGGGGACTTCCCATCACCAGAAGGGAGAAAACTCAAATGTTTCTAATTTGTAAATACAGATATAGTACTTGAGCACTTAGCACTGGAGAGAGAGAGCACTGGTTATCTGTGAGCTGCAAAGAGCTGATGACACACAATTCAACAATATGAAGTGCATCCAGGAAAGCAGCGATGCATACTGTGCTAGTCATGAAGCTACTCTGGCTAGACTGGGAGGAGACTGAGAGATTGTGTCTCAGTTTAGTACCCCAAGAGGTAGTTGTGATTATGCTATTGAAGATTTCTTACTGTATCAGTAAGAAATCAGGAGAAGGACATGGGTTTGGGAAAGTGACGGAGATGAAAAATGCTGTTTAGAAATGGAGCTTGAGAATGGCATAATCATTCCCATTAAATCTGTGCCTTTCTTTCTAGTTATTAGCCATTTTAAGTGGAATGGGTTTTGCATCTAGAACAAGTCTCTGAACAGATGATTAATGGTTTTATCTGTAATAACTTTACATTTTATAGAACCCTGCTAGGAGTCCGCATCTGGTGAGCCAAGCTATTTAAAGCTGTGTTAATTCTGTTAATTGCTCTACGTTTATTTGGATTGCTGGCACCTGCGGGCGTTAGGATAATGTGTGGGGGGTGTATATTCTCCCCCTCTTTCTAGCTGAGGAAAATGGAGAGGACCATTTCCTCAGCTAGGAACAGCAGCCTTGGCAGAACGTCCTGGCTCAATTGGTTGTCCTTGAGATTTCCCTCTTTTTCTACAGCTAAATGCAGTGAGATGTCAGCCAAAGGCAAGATGTTCCCTTGATTGGGGCAGGAGGTAGGCAGACAATCTGCTTTTTCATGCGCTTGCCATCATCATGTGGTGGCAGCAATGGGGAACAAAGCCAGTGATTTTAGGAGGCCAAACAAGTCCTCCCCATTCTGATCAGCTTCTCAGCTGCCTGCCTTGATCATGTTTTGGTTGTGAAGTGCTTTGGAAGATTTCATGCCCTGAACAGATGTGAAGATAAATATGTTATTGATTTCTGAACTTTTGACAAAGAAAAGATGCAGGAATGGAATTCAGAATGCTTGAGGTGACTAAGATACTGCTGTGAAGTGCTAGAGGGGCAGAATACAAGTTCTCATGTTTGCAATTGGGTTTGGACAAACCACTGGGATGTTACTGACCAGGCTCTGAAAGGAACACCTTTTCCCCATCTTTGGTTGCTGCACTTCTGGGAAGATTCTTGCGTAGAACAGGAGAGCAACAAAATGGAGAAACAAAGGGTTTTTTCTTTCACTGTTACCTGCTGACTTAGAAGAGTAGCAGATCCTGAAAAGCTTGGTACTGGGACACTTTCAGCTTATGTCAGCTCAGCATGGCTGCTCTCTGTGTGGGTAGAAGAGGTGACGTGACTATTTTGATTTATTTAGGTGCGAGTCTTCTTTCAGACTTCTGATATGGTTTTCAGTCAAGCATTCAATGGCGATGTTAGGATATCTTCCCAACAAATCAGATGATTAGATTAAACCAAAACATTAAAACAAAAAACAAACACCAGAAAAACCCACAAAAATCTTTACACTGTGTTACTAGTTATACAATTGACACCAAACCCACAATTCTTATGACTACCATTGAAACATTCATCCACCGGATAGCGATGGTGGGAATCACTGTGATAACTGGTTTTCTGTATCTGCCTTATAACAACCTTTATTGCTGCTTACTGAATGAGGAGTCTTTGTAGCCTCCAAAGGAGGGGCCAGTTGCATCACCCTTCTCTGAAGGTGTGAAAAAAATCATCTGTAGCCCAGATGTAGCTTTCTCATTGTTTGTCAAGGACATGACTGCTGTGTTTGTCACCTTTCTTGAGTATAGGCTGTGTCTGGGAATGTCCAGTTGATTTATTTTGTCCAGATAACACTTAAACTATCAATTGCAACACTGAAATTGATTGCAAAGCAAAGCTTGAGAGGTGTATGTTGTTCCTATATTTAAGAATGGGCTCTTTCTCCGCTGCTTCATTGTTCAACTAACTGGTCAACCTGTCAGCACTTTCCTCCGTTTTCTCAGTTTGTATTTCAGGGCTGATTTGTCTCAAAGTTGCTCCCTTATGTGTTGACAAGCAAAGTAAATACCTCCTTTTCTTCTTTCTGACTGTGGTGTGGCTGCTTGTCTTATCCTGTCAGAGCCTGCTGCCTAATCTTGGCTGTTTGCTAAGAGGTCACATAGAAATCCAGTGTTTTCTCCCTTCTCCATTTTTTTTTCTTAGTATGTATTTCTAGTATGTTCTCTTAATTAGCATATGCTTAGCTCATTTGGCTTCAGGCTAGTCTCCATGTTTACAGCCTCCGTGACACATTTTGTTAGAACTTCACAAAACATTATATCACAAGAGAAATTAATTACGCATGTAAGTTATTAGGTTAATAACTTTCATCTTAACTGTGAGCTTCACATAAAGTCTATACATTGCACATTAATAATTCAGATGACAGCCTTGAATTTGAGTGTTTTGTAAAACAATTCTATCCCTTCTTTCAAGTTTTGGGTCTGTGGAAACCGTGGCTGATTTCCACACAAGTTTTTTAAAATTGAGTTTCACTGCAGTTTCTCCATTGCCCCTGGTGACTGGATTTGCTGGTGCAACCTGCAGAGAAGGGCAAATAAGAGCTCATGTTCCTTTTGCCTCAGAGTAGTCTTTTAGACAGTGATTTTGCAACTAGAGCTTATGGAAATACTTGGCTTGTCTGATGACACATTTTGTTAAGAAGTGTATCATTATCTTTGATAAGGTTGCCGAGGACTTAATGACTAGTAGTGGCTTTGCATTTTAACATTTAACCAGTAAATTCCGTGGAGATTTACTGATAACATCAGTAAGTGTGGGGAAAGGAGAGTTTGGGTAGATATACCCTATGTGATAGAAGCAGGAGTACCCTTTGAGCACTAAATCAGGCTCCCCAGGGCAGTAGTGAGCACAACAAGCATAGTTCAAGAAGCGTTTGGAAAACAGTCTTAGACTTATGATGCAATCACGCAGGTAGGCCTGTGTGGAGCCGGGAGTTGAACTCAGTGATCCTTGTGTGTCCCTTCCAATTTTGCTCGTACCTCCTTCTGCTCATACGTTTCAAAAGAGTTTCAGTTAGGCTTCTTGCCAAAAGGTTCTTCAAAAATGAAAAAACAATAGGCAAAAATAATAGGGCCTTGTACAGTGTAAGAACTGGTTGGAAGGTAAGAAACAGAATGTAGGATTAAATGGTTTTCCGAGGGAAATGTCTCACTGGGGAGAGCAATGGGCTCCATGCCGAGGTCTGAAGTTTTATTAATGGAATTATAAATAGAAAGGGGTGTGCATGGAGAAGTCATGTACTCTGCCAGGAGAGTGATCATATTTGGGTAAGGATTATCTGCAGAACTACAGAGGATGAGCTATTTATGCTGAAAGAAAGGATGAAAATTGCAGGTGAAATTAAATACGTGTAAATGCAAGAAGATATATATGTTAGAAGGGAAGGAAAATAGTAGTATTCCATAGGCAATAGTGGACTTTGTGTTGATTCTGATGTTTTAGTAAAGAAGTCTCTAATAATATTTGCTCAGTGGTCAATATTGGTGAAATAAACACCGCTAGCATTATGAGGTGGTAGGAAGGGAATAGAGAACAATATAGAAAATGTATTTGTCATTAAATAAAACCACTTTATTAGACACAGTTCAGTTCTTTTAATCTCAAAAAGATACTGTAAACCTGGAGAGAAATGTTACCAAGATCACCAAAGATGGGGGGAGAGACTTCTTGTTGTAAGGATATGTGAGTTTGGGCAAATGAAGCAGTAATTTGTAGATGTGCAAATGAGCTATGTGTGTAGGAGGACCTGAAGGAACAAAGAACATTTCAGAGAAGAGTGAAGTGCCATGTGTTGATCAGAGGTGTAATGATGTCCATTTGAATGAAAACAAATGTCTGTGCATGCATTATGCAGGCTCTATTTGAGAAAGTTGCTTTAACTGAGACAAGCAATAAGAGGACTAGACTGAATCATTGCAGAGAAATACAAGATAAGGTTGTTCAGGCTCCTTTACTCATTTGTAATAGTTAAAGTCCTCCAAAAAATCAATCCCAAATGAGGATGTTAACAAGTGGAGCTGTAATACTCCCTCCGAGCTGTGTTACAAAGGTGGCTTGCTCTTCTGTACTGAGTGATTATTCCCTGTATGGAATCAGATATTCTGTAAGGCTCGAAGGGAGATTTATTTGCAGTAAGGAAATCTCTCCAAATCGGTATGGGCTATGGTAGCAGTAGGTAGACACTCCCAGGCTTTCACATAGGCTTGAGAATCTCTCCATCCAGCACTAATTTTGTGATTATGTATATTCCTTTCCCTGTGGCTGTAGCTGTGAAAGAAACTGCTAAGGAGGTTTATTACTGCCCAACTGGGCCATTTTTCTGAGTGCTGAATCTACGCTGGGTTATCCTTTGATGGAAACTTAAAAAGCGAGGAGTGTTTTTTACTGTCTTGAAAATGTGGACTGGTGCTGTGTAAGAAAGGGATAAAAAAGACAAACAGAAGAGAATCATGGATATTAGAAACAGTAAACACCTACTAGATCACCTTGTTCGTCTTCTCCTGCCAGGAGTGCCATTGTTCTCTCTGCCGTATTATCTTAAAATTGTTTCTACGGAGAGCTACTCACCATGGTACCGTGCTTCTCGTTTTCTGTGTGTCATTTGGTGCTACAACTAAAGATGTTTTAAAGAGAAGTAAGGCTTGTCCTTGCCCGAGTTTCTCTGCGTTTTGGATACCAGAGACTTAACAAACAAAACAATCCCCAAAAGCACAATTTTTATTTGGAAAATGAGATTGTATTGCCACTATTGGTTAATTATTTAATTCCTCAGCTAAGGAATCATGAGATAAACTGTGAAAAATTGCACAACTGACAAGTAGGAGGATCAGGAATAGAAACCAGGAGCTGTAATTCCTGGTCTGTTGTTCAGCTCAGTAGAAAACAAATGCCTACTACTCAAAGTAAATCTGCAGGCATTTCTCCTGGTGTTACTTGAGTAATCTGTGGCATGTAAGGGTCACAGAAAGTTGGAGGCTTTTAAGAATTAGGACCATGGTTTATTGGGCATGGTGGCAATGGGTTGATGGTTAAATTTGGTGATCTCAGTGGCCTTTTCCAACCTTAATGATTCCATGATTCTATGAAAATAACTGTTTTGCTCAGCCTTCAGTCAATATCTAACTTTCCCCACTCTATTCAGTAATGTCTGTGAAGAAGCAAGAAATATCCAGCCTTAATTTCTCCTACTTCCCTGACAGTTTTGGGGCTTCTTTTTGAAAGTTGAGTTTAACTGGCTTTGACGTGAGATGTTAAAAGAATTGAGTGATTTCCTTTGTAAATCGCTGGGAAGTCTAATTGTCCCCCACCTTTAGAAGACACTGGGCTTTATATCCATTTGGAATTTCTGACAGTCGCTCATAAATGTTGGTTCTTGTGATGAAGTTCTATACTGGAATAAAAATGCTTTGGTGTTTTTTCCTTCTTTGCAGTAATTAAGTCCCTTTATCTGCCTTTTGAAAATCTGAACAGATGGAGTTCCTTTTCTCTTACTATAAGGCTTATATTATAGCTCTCAAATAATGTGGAAGATGCTTTATATATTCTTCACAATTTTTAGAGTTCTTTATTTAAGCAAATGTTGACATGTTTAGTGTTTTAGCACTTATCTTACCAATGCCACATGAAGTAACATCACATTCCTTGTATTGCTTATTCTAGTCGTATATCCTGAGAATGAACAGGTCCTTTGGGCTATAGTGCTCACACTTTCTCCTCTTATGTTTCCTAAGTTGTTTTTGATGTCTCTGCTTTGTAGAGTGCTGCTACTTCATACCTTCTCCTTCCCGCTCCTGTAGTTGAGGTTGGTATTCCATGCTCATAAGCTCATACACATTTGTATTCAGCTATTTCTATATTTGTATGGGTTGGAAGGGCATGGACTACCATGCTGTATGTATGACTCTGTGTGACTGCTCTTTTAAAGATATTTAGCACTCTGCCAAAGTTGATCATCCCTTCATGTATTAGCTTCAGTGCTTTTTATATTTACTTGCAGAAATTTGATAAAGCGTTTAATACTTTCACAAGAAATATGAATCCATATGGTGCATTAGAAATGCCTCTTTTCATTAGTGATGCCCTACTGATGTCTACTTTTCAGGAATGTCAGCTGAAAACTATCTGCATATCTAATATTACGTCCTGTTTAGCTCTTGTCTGATGCTAATTTAATAATAACTCTCTTGTGATATTCAGTCAAATGACTTTTAAAGTGTTTCATCTATGCTGTTACCATTGTCATTCAAATGATATCAGGTTTATTTGACAGAAAGTCTTTTTAAACAGGAAGATCTAATGATATTAAAGTGTTGTATTCCTATCCTTTAATATTTTTATAAAGCATACTGAATAGAAGCTTTTGTGTTATTTCCTCCAGGGTTGATGTTTCCTGCAGGCTAAAACCTTCTACAGTTACACATCTTGTTCTGTTTGGCTTTTTAAAACATGAACACAACATTAATATTCCTGCATTATTCTGTTAGCTTTCTGTTATTCCAAGATTAAAAATAAACCTCAGCGGATCAGAAATCTTCACATTCAGCTCATTTAAGACTCTTTTGAGCAAGTGACCCAGGTCTGTGAAATTAGAAATAAAGCATATTTATTCCTGGTAGCTGATCAACATCCTCTTTTGTTCTCTCAGATTGCAAAATACTTTGTCATCCTCTTGTGATATAAGCACTTACATTCATCATGTATTTATATCTGACAGAGTAAAAATGTTCATACTTCATAAATTCTATAAGCTAAGCATTTTAAATAAACTGTTGCCTTCTTGGGGCTTTGATGGTCTTTTGTATCAAGATATATATATATGATTATATATATGATTAATTTGTCCTAACACGATTTAAAGAATTCACTGGTTAGATTTAAAGAAATCACTGGTTAATTAACTCACTGTGAAACTGTACCTTACTTTCAGACTGAATAGTCGTAATTCGACTAGCCATATACATGATTTCCCTTGATTATGCTTTTGTCCCCTAAATTAAAGGATGCATCTTCTGTCATTGAGCCTCCCCATCTAGATTGCTGGAGCATGTAGGTTGTCTCAGCTCATAACCTTACATTTGGTGGAATTTATTAGATAGCTCACCTAACGTAATACAAAATGCTGGGACTTGAAATCACTGTAGTGCTTTTCTGTGCTCTTTGACATTTTTCAACGTCTTTTTAAAAGCGTGGACAAGGTAACAAACCACAGTATTATTAAATGGTTTCACGTGTGCTACATACACTTGGTGTCTTTTCTTTGTACTTTCTTGATAGTATCCTACTTAAATACTGAAGAATCACATTAGCTCTCATAGCAACTGCTTAACAAAGGCTTTTCATGTTCCATCGGTTATGCACCAAGACACACGCACTCTTTTCATAGTCACCATTTACAAGGCTTAGATACGGTTCCCATTGTGTGAGAGTAACTTAGTCTTTGATCCTTAATCTATAATCTAGTGTACAACTGGACTAAAATGAGAGTGTGTCTAGCTATGTATGATTATATTTATGTTCAAGTGATAAGTAAACTGAATTATATATGTGTATATATATATATATATATATTTAGATATGTCCTTTTCCAGAATCTGCATTAGATGTTATAACTGCCTTGGCTGATGGAAGCTGCTTAGCCATGCAAGGCAGGAAACACTTGTCAGCAGCCCTTTCCCCAGTATGTTGCCTCAGTCTTGCTCCCTTTGGCACTGGGAAACTGTATTAATAGAACTTCTTCCATTAAATCAGAAGTGTAGGTTAAAGCCAAGTGTGCCACTGTATGTATTTCCTCTTCCTGTCCTTATTTTTTGTTTTGTAAAGTATCTTAGGACGTTAGGATGAACCTTCAGTTCTAAGCTTTTGAAGAGTGATACAGCATGGTCGTGGAACAGTCCTTATGCTTTCCTGTACCAGAGAAATGCCTTCAACCACTATTTGCTACCACCTCTTTTCCTGGACCACACCCGTGTCTTTGGTTTGTAATCAAGTTAGTAATAATAATTGTGTAACAGTAATGTTATAGAAATAGTGTTACAAACATTGTGTGTTCAGCCTTGGAAAATGAAATTTTGTTCTTGGGAGGCAATGACTGGCTCTCCTATACTGCTTACAGGAATATGCAGGCAAATTTCAACAGATGCAGTTAACCACAAGGAGCTTTATTTTTCCTCTCGCTTTAAGCTAATTTAAGTATTTAACTTCCTGGAATGTGATACTTCTACATAAGCAATGAGAAATGTCACAAGAAACTGATGTTCCAAATTGCTTCATTTGTTCAGTGTGCTGAATAATTTCATCTAGGCTCCCTTTTCCGTGAAAAGTTGGATCTTTTGAGGTCCCTCTGAACCTGGGCTTTTTTATGATTTCACGATTCTTCTGCTGTGCCTTCAAGATGCATGTTAGCTTAAGTGGGCAAAACTAGCACAGTGTAAAAATAGCAGTTTATGATTTCTGGCTTCTCTGTTGCTTTGCAAGAGACTAACAGGATCTTGGGCAGATCTCTGTAATCCACCTTTCCTTTTGGATGTGCTTGAGAAATAATTCTTACCCTTAGTAATACCTGTCAATATGCTTGCATGCAAAAGGATACAGTGAAAGGTGTCAGGGTTGCAGAAGCCAGAGCAATATGAGATATCTGAGGATTGTATTATAAAAACCATGCAGACCCTTTTGACAGGGTGACTGGGGAGTTAGGGAAATAATTTGCCTAGTTTATTACAGTTTACATTGCTCATCATACAAAATAGAGAAGTATGGGTTAGCTGAGGGGTTCAGACATCTCAAACTGCAGTGCTCTGGGGGAAGGAAGAAGAGGAAAAGAGGATAGTATAACATAGGAAACATCACCAGTTTCTGCATGAGCTAGTTTTCTTTATAAAATTTCTCCTTTTTAGTGCCTTACAAATGAAGGATGTGAGGCAGGCAGAACAATTCCTGCCTGGGAACAGCAGAACAGTGATGCTGGGACTCATTGTGGGCTCAACGTACATTCTTTAGCAATGTGCTCTTCAGTATCTGCATCTTTATTTTGTACCCTGGGCTTTGTATCTTGTTTTTCTTGTTTGTTTGCTTTATAGTAGAACCATCAGGGATGAACTGGATTATTTGTGCTTGGAACAGGACTTAAGGCAAGAACAATATAAGGTAGTTAACACTGGGGGTTAGAACTAGATCATCTCTGAGAATACTACCAAACCAAGCCATTCTATATGATTCTCTGTGATAATAAATACTCAGAAGCCCCTGTTGCCTCTTTGATTCCCTCCCCATGTGTTGTCCTTTCAGGTTTGACCGTGCCTAGATTATAGAAAAAGAAATGTGTAAAGGAGCATGCTTTGCTCCTACTAAGTCCCATTCATTACACTGTCCGTACCAACTACAGCAAAGTGTTGTGGTTTAACCCAGCAGGTAGCTCAGCAATGCACAGCCATTTGCTCAGTGAAGGCATGAAAAGGTTGTTGGGATGTGAATGATAATAGTGGATAGGTGCTCAGGTTGACCAGAAAAGATTAAAAGAATTAAATGGAAAATTCTGGCCAAACAATGACTAAGGCAGCTTTTGTTTTCTGCTTGTTAGTGTTTGAACAATGTAAGCACTGTAGATCTGCTTAAGAAACTATGTACCAGTTTAATATTGAGCAAAACAGAAAATGTAAGGTAATATTGTACATTGGGCTTAGACCAAGTAAGCTGTTGTAGATCTGAGAGCAGTATCTCCTAGATGTAGAACCGTGCTCCACGCTGAATACGTGGGAACGTTGTGCCTGGACACATTAAAATGGCTTTGTAGGAAGAGTAAGCAAACTGAGGAAAAAGTTTATTGCTACTTCATGTTTATTTTGTGGAATTTCTCCTGAAGTGTTTCTACAATGGAGAGATATATCCATTCCATCTTACTTTGTGAAAAATTCTCTTTTTTTTTTTTTTAATTTACATATACGTATAGTAATGGTCACTCCAGAGACAAAAAGGCATTGACAGCTCTCTGAATTCTGAAGAATCAGGCCCTGTGTGCTGGCTGTCTGGAGCTAGCTCATTAGCTGAATCTTTGCTGCTTGGTGCTGATTCCAGCCCTGACCTCTGAAGAGCTCTTGCTGTTCCTGATTGCAGCACCCACCTGCTTTGAGCAGGAAATGTAATCGAGTGCTAAATGGGATGCTTAGGCCTTAATCCGGCTTTCATTTCTGCTACTCATTTCAGTGTTTCTGCTGGAACGTTACCCTTATCTGCTTCTATTTCTTTCTCCTTTCACATGCTTTCCTTAAAGCTCTCACACTGTGGCAGCAGTATTCTGGCAGAGCTGGCTGCTTTTTTCTCCTCTAACCACCTGACAGTAGCTGGACCTGTGCTCTGTGCCCGTGGCTTCCAGAGCAAAGCAGTTGGTGCACACATGACAGCTCATGTGCTTCAGAGAAATCATTGGGCTCTTCCCTTGCACTATTTCAGTACTGTTCCTCAAGAAATCCTGTTAAGTGTAGAGGCTGGGAAAAGGCTTCATCAGTAAGGCTGAGACCATGTTAGCAAGTAAGGAGATCATCCAATAAAACCTCCCTTTATTGGTCTCAAGCAGTGTGGTGCTGAGGATTAAAGTTGTGCCTGGTGCAGCTGGGTGGCTACTGAACAAAAAGATGGATGAGACTTTTTGGCATCGTGGTAGTTAGGTTTCATTCCCTAACAGAAAATACATTTATTGTGTCTTCTGTTTTCAGTGCTGGAATCTCTCAGTTGTCACCTCTAGTTATAGAGGTTTTAGATACATACAGGAGTAAGATGTAAAAGAGCTTTGGGTTCTGTTTCAGTCATCAAAGGGGGAGTTATAACATGAAAATATTTTTCTGTTTGTGTCACTTGTAATTGGAGAATAATTACATTCCCTGCTTTCCTCAGCAAATATACAAGCAAATATTAATCTCATCACCTCCCTATTTCCATACAATGTATGGCCTAGTGTAGATAAATGATTGGGGGAGCTTTAGTTATTGAAGGTTTAACTTTGTTCTGTGCCCTGGAATTTGAGCAGAGGTGAGCAAAGAGATCTTGGAGGGCTATCAGTGCTGGCTGCCTTCTGTGCAGGACAACACTAGAGTAGGAAAGAAAAGGAAGAGGGAAGCATCCCATAGCATTTCAGTCTAGATGAAAGGGAACAGGGCTTCCTGCTGTGGTGCACTGTGCTAGTGATCTGACTGATGATGCTGGCTGGGGATAATGCCATCTTGCCAATGGCACCTCTCCAGTGAGCGCTGAGGATCTTTGCTCCTTGCAGGACTGTGACTGAACACATTCCTCTAACTTTGTGCTTTTGCAGGTAGGAAGGGATGCCAGTGCTCCTGCAGTGTTTGTGGTTAGGCTGAAGAGGGCAGACATGCTGGGTTTCAGCACTCCCAGCTGTCATCATCAGCTATGGGCAGTAACGTTCTGCTACAAATAGTGACACACCATTTCAAATTTGTGGACTGAGTTTACAGAATACTGAATTTACTAAATAGCTCATCTCTTCTCCTAATTACATCATTATTTGAGAAGTGCTCACTTTTAAGCATGTGCTCTCCCATATGTAATGGCAAATGTTTTTCAGTTTGTTTCTTGCTGAACAAGTGACTGACAAAAGCATAAAAGATGCCACTGCAGCTGGCACTATTTGCCTAATATACTGGAAGCCCAGGCAGTGAGGATAATGCTTGACTGGCATATGGAGACTGAACTAACTGCCCTGGATATACCTGACATGGTTACTCTTGTGAATCATGCTTAAGGCATGTAAGGTAGTGAAGTTAATAAGTAGTGGGGAAAAACTGCATAACTACCAGCAAGCAGTATATCAAAAACTTTAAATATTTAGTCTTTTCAGTGTAATGCAGAGTTTCCTTCCCAAAGGAAAATTTTCTAGCCCACATTTATTTCTTTGCCTCATGTAACGGTGTTTCCCTGGAGGATACAGACCTGAGGTAAAAAGTGGGGACCACTGCTGAAAGTAAATGTCTTGCCTGGAAAATAAGGTTTTATAAGTTCATATAAAAGCGCTTCTGTTAAGTTTGTCAAAACTAAATGTGCCATTCTGAGTTGAAAGAACTTGAAGTGAGGCATTTCATTGCTAATTCTCTATTAGGAAAATGGAGTTCTGTTAGGAAGTCGTCCCGATGGAAGCATTCAGCCAGCCATACTAAACAGATCTATTTTACTGAGGCAGGTATTTTGTACTTGAACAACCTTAGGTGGATTTGAAATACAATAAAGTCAGTAAGTAGACTGTTTATTTGCTAAGTCATCATCTGATACAGTTTTCAGTGTCTTGTATAATAAAGTTCAAGCCTTAAACGATCAATGGGGCCATCCTAAAATATTTCCTTTCTGCTTTTCAGATGAATTCCTTAAGGTACTTGACTGTAATCATTTCCTCACAGACTCATCACTGATCCAAGCTAGACAGATTTAGCTTGTGCTGGCTAGACAAATCTGAGTTTTCAGGATGAATTTGGGAGGAGAGGCTATTCTGTAACTACTGAATATCTCTATAAGTCAATACAGAACTGTAAGTTCAATAAAGAACTGGACATAGTTGAAACCAACTGGTGTGTTCTTGTAAATAAGCTTCTGTGCCAATCGCTCTTTTTGTTTTGTTTCAACTCTAAAAAGCAGCCAAACCCTTATTGCTAGGCAGTTTTCTTGTAAATTTAAGCCCTTCCGATTTCTGGGATATCAGAATTTTGTTAATATAAAGTTAAGCACTATCAAAGTCTTTAACTACATAGGTTATTTCCCATTTCTTGTCCCCTCAAATACAGAATCTTAGAAGATAAGACTGGAAGGGGCTTTGGGGGGAGGTTGTTTAGTCCTTTCTGCTTCTACTGTCTCAAGAAAAAAATCAGTGACAACCGTGCGAGTCCTGACAGCAATTTGTGTAACTTGTAATTAAAGGTCTCCAGTGATGGTTGCTCCTTAGACAACCTCTTCCAGTGCTTCACTGTTCTTAAATTTAAAAAGCTTTTCCTAAAATAAATTCTAATATTTTGTTGCTGTAATTTTTAACCCTTATTTCTTGTCCTTTTCATCATGGATACAAAAAGCAGATTGTTCCTTTTCATTTTTTAACAGCCTTTTATATTTGGAAACTGTTCCAGTTTTCTTTATGTTTAAAAAGAAGCATTGCTTTCTATCATTTATTTTCTAGATCTCTGGTTCTTCTCACTGCTCTCCGTGGGACCATTTCAAATAGGCCCCCTCGTTTCTTGAAGTTCAATTAGCTGAACAAGTTCTCCAGCAGACTGCAGCACTGTCTCCTCCCACTTTTCACATGTATTTCAGGATGCTTCATTCAATTAATTCAAAATATGTTAGAGCTTTTGCAGGATGAGCAATTCTGCAAAACCAATTCTATCACCTCAGATTGGTCATCATGCTCTGAAAAATACATTATTGAAAACATTTGGGTTTAGGTGGCTTTCTTACCGCTGCTTAGCTTGTGGAAAGGTAATATTTTAAGAAATCTGGAAACTATATGTATTTCCTGTTATCCCCATTTTCACTTACTCCAGAACTTATAATTCTCTGTGATGAGAGCCATCCTTGACATCTGTACCACTGAAGAGTATTTGCAAATGATAACTATGCTGCAACCAGTTCTATTTAATCTTATTGCTGCCTATGCTGACTTTTTTCAGTAGCTGAGGAAACGACTTCAGTCTCTCAAGCTAATATAGAATCTTTCAACAGCATTTCTTTTGCAACCTCTTTCTTTGTACAGCATCATGCCTTTTCTTCACAAATGAATATATATCATTTCTCATGTTCTTGTCATCTTTGTCTTAAGATGCAATTACAGGGTCTGTTATTCCTTTTGAAATCAAGATTTTCTTCAACAATAGTCCAAATGCAGACAAGATGCCCCGGTGTGGATGTGGAGAAATCCACATGTGATAAATTATCTCCTTATTGCTACCACTTCAAAGGAAGGAATTCAAGAAGTAGGGCATTTCACTACACATTGCTCTTTTGTAGCTCAGATGCTGCAATGCAACACCAAAAATAAGTAAGGCTGTAGAGCAGTATTTGTAGTTAACTCAAGAGGCAGCAGGCTCAGCATATGCAAAATCATATTGTACAACTCAATACAGATACCGTTCCTTCAATAAAGAGCTGCAAAGTAATTATTTTTTTTCCCCTTTCTATTACATATTTGGAATATGTTTCTTCTGTATGATACTTGGGTCATAAGGTAAAACACTGGAGATCTTATTCCAAAAATTTGTACATACTAATGGTTAGTCTTTATCTTGACGTATACCCAAGTGAAAGATAAGACAGAAAGATGGACTGCCTTAATCTGTTTAAGCTTTCTCTGAGATACTGTGTGAATTATTTGGGCAGATGTTAACTCTGCTATAACTGAGAAGACTCAGATATCCTGAATTCTTAAGAGATGCAGAGGCTTAGTTTAACTCTCAAATGAGAGTTGTGACCTGAAGAATTGGGTCTTCTTTTCTTGGTATCCAGAAACTGGATTAGTTTAAGGAAATGTTATTTTTCAGCTTAAGTCTCTTTCTGAATGATTATTTTTACTGTGTTGTCACTAGAGCAGTTGAAAGAATCCCACCCACCTTGCATCCCTTTTCTTTCTTGTTCTTTATATCCTTCTACAGAGAAGGCTTCTCTTTATCTTCCTAGAATTCTTCTGAAACTCAGAAGAGACTCTCTACGTTTTTTCTGTTTTGAACAAAACTCAAAATTATTCAGAATCTATGATGGATTTATTGTTTAACCGTTCTACTCATGCCTATTTTTAGCAGAATAAACTCATGTTCTTTGTTAAACATTTTCAGATGAGCTGAAAGATTGCATTACTTCAGCCAACATAGCACAAATTGTATTTCAGTCTTTTGTGTTTGGTTTCACTTATTTATTATCAATGCTGGATGCGTTGTTTTTCATGCCAGGCAAATAAACTTCAGTGTGGTGAATGGTGACTGTGAAACTATAAATACCTGAATACAGTTGTTATCCCAGTGAGCCATCAAATATGGTTAGACGAGGTATGCACGGTCTACTTAGATAATAAGTACACTTTAAATAGGTACAGCAGCTTTAGTTCCCCATCACTGAAGCCTTCAACCACTGCACATATAGTCTGTCCCAAATGCAAAGCAAGCCATTATTAGCTGGTGTATTTGCTTCTGCTTGCTAGTAGAGGCAGATTAGAAACACATAATTCTGCTGTACCAGCTGATAAGCTGTAATTTATGAAGCTGCAACAGCTTTTGTGATGCAGATGTCTTTAAGGACGTCTTAGAAAGGCTCCTTAGGAAGGGTGAATGTCTCACAGTTACAATTCTGAGAAGTGATGCAGGCAGTTCATGAAGTGGGAAGGTTGTGACAGAAGAAAAGCAGTCAGTGATACACAGGATGCATAGGTAAACAACTTGGATGACCTTCACAGATATCTTCCTATCTAGGTGAACTTAAGCATCCTTAAGGGTTTTTGACCTTTTCTTCTGCCATCTTCTAATTCACCAGGCTGTCCAGCCTGCACCATAACTCGTTTCCCGCTTAATAGCACCAACTTCAAGAGGAACTGAAGACTGGCTACTCGCCAAGCCTAGCACATCATTTTTTCCTCACTTTTGTTGTTCACTCTCTATCTGCATCTTCACTTGATTGCAGAGAGACACTTTTCATCATTGTGAAAAGCCATCTGATTAGAGCTCTCATTAACCCATGAGTGAATCTTCTTATCGTAAGTTTAGCTGGAGAAGTTCCTTGAATGCTTCAGAATTCTGCAGTTGCCATTTTTAAGAAACCTCAAAACCAGACTGCCAATTTGTTTTAGCTCAGCTTAAAGCAAACTCTTTTTTTCCCAGTAGATTTAAAGGAAACCTGATTTTTTTTCTCTCTTTATTCCCCAAAATGTCTCAGATGTCACGGAATTCTTCTACTGCTGACAATCAGAGACCATGTCTATCTGTACTACCCAATCCCTGACCATCCTTCTATACGACCCAGTTCATAAAACAAAGACAGATTGAGCCATTAAATTATTCCTCTATTAAACCATGTTCAGATCAACTCCTTATGGAAAAGGAAAAAAAAGCTTTTGTTGTTATGCTACTTTTATTTTGAGAATACAAACTGATTTTTGAGATTGGGAGAATAACATTTACTTTTCAAACAATTATTCTCTTTTTTTCTCTTTCTCTTTTCTACCTTCCTTCCAGGGAGAGCTTATAAGGTGGATTTCTGTGTCTGCGCTGGACATCATCTCTTTGACACCCTTAGGCATCTTGACCCTCTCTGATACAGATATCAGGCATGGCATAAAAACAAGCTGCTCTTTTTAAACAGGCATCATCCGCTTTTTTCAGAAAGCCATCTGATAAATATGGACAAATTCATAGGCATTGCTCTTACTGCTGTGCTTACTGGAAAATTGTCATGGAACATGTGTCCAGAGTGACACTTGAAAGCTGCATCCTAGCCAGGGACAGTCCTCTGAATCAGTCATGTCCTGAGCTGCTTGAGTTTCCATCGGTATCTTGGAATATCCCTAAAAGCCTCAAGTTAGTTCAAAGCCTTTGTTTTGATTCTAGGTAAAATGAAACTGTGAGGCAGGAAGTGTTACACAAATGGTAAATAATACTGCTGGCTGAGAGCTTCCTCACTCTTCTCTGGCTTGCAGCAAAGTCTTCTCTGGCTTGCAGCAGAAGACTTTGTAAAAACGAACTCTTTAAGCTCATGTATATATAGTAGTATGGAATTGAGTCTTCTTCCCTAGGCTTTTTACTTGTCATTCTTTTTAGTTGTAGTTTGCAAGCTGGAGTCACAAACGTGCAACAAAGCCTGAGTTAAGCACTGGTGGCAGTTCAGACTAGAATCAACACAAGTCTCTTCTCCTTTTACCAGCCAGTTTTAACATTTTGCAAGGACATATTTCATCTGTCCTGGAAAACTGCAGTGAAGCATCTGTTGATTTCATTAAAATGCAAAGATTCATAGGTTATGAGGGCAGAAAGAGCCATTATGATTAATCTAGACTGATTTGCTATATAATTAATTTCTGTCTCACTATGTCTTTTAGAAAAAACAAGTTCCTATTTTAATTTGCCAATAGCTGAGAACACACCGTAACCTGTAGTAATTTATTTCAACAGCAGATTACCCTCATGTAAAAGTAAGTCATAATATTTTAAAACGCAAATTTCTCAAACTTCAATTTCTAGTCCCCATATCCTATTATTCCTTTGTCACATGGATTGAAGAGCCCTTTATCGTCAATTCCATTTTCTGCATAGGTACTTGTAGTTTGTGATCAGATCACCCTTTAACCTCTACCTATTAAAAGGACTGAATTTGAATATTTTTTGCTGTGGGACATGCATTCCAGTCCTTTAATTATGTTCTCTTTTCTCATTCTTGAACTTCTGGTGTGACAAACTGCAGAAATCTGAAGATGCCTTAGATTTTCATTGCCCAAGCCAGAGATACTGTTGTGTGTTTATTCCTAATCAGAATTCACATGGTGAATTCACATTCAAGGGTTATTTTTAGTCTTTTGTTTATAGTGCTGAAAGTTCTTTTGTACCTGACTATACATTAAGATTTCGACGTCCAAATGTGGCTGTAAGTGGTACCTAAAGGCAGCCATATAATCACACTTGCACTTCTTCCTTACATACCAGTATTCATAAAGTTACTCAGGGTAGACTGTAGGTTTTGGTTGTGTTTGTTTTGTTTTTATTTAAAGAAAATGATAAAGAAAAACAAAACTTGAGTAACAGAGATTCAGATCTGGGTAAATCTGCTTCTTTGATAAGATTGAACTTAGAATGCTTGTGTCCATTCAATACTCTTTCACCTTCCTTCTGTAGATTTTCCTTTGAAGTTGCTTTGTCAGTCCTTTTTCAGACTTGCTCTCAGATCTACAATTACTAGTGACTTTCTGGGTTACAACTAATTCCACATAGTTTTCTCTAGGTCCTTTAAAAGTCTTCTTTGTTGAGGATTTTCAGCTGTGGCATTGGTATAATCAATGAAATGCACGGCAGTCTGCCTCAAAATCCAGACATACTCGGAAGTGGACTCAGCCTTTCCCCAAAGCAGAAAGGAGTTGATATTCGAGTATCAAACACATGAAAAGGGGAAGCATAACCCATGTGTGGCTCAGCTTGGGAGCTGGAAGCTGCTTATGTGTATGTAAGCATATTCCTTTCACCAACAACCTGCAGAAGTTTCTAAGAGCAGGTCATTGAGTCATAGCTAAAGGACCTAGCCCAGCACCAGCTACCATCTGTAGGCATTGTTCTGCTTTTTTCCTCCTCTCACGTAGAGCAGGTTGAAGTCCAGGTACTCACGATATTTTTCAGTCAAGCGCCAATTTGAAGAACTGTTAGTACTACCCTGTGAGAGCAATTATCCTATGATAAGATCATTAAAGTCGCTATTCATTCTGGCATGGCATTCTTTTACTCCCCTAAGCAGTTCCGTAACAGGGTGAAACCATGAATGCAGGATTGTACTAGAGTTACACCAGTCCTGTAAGTGCTGTCAGAAGGGCTGTCCACAAGAACCCATTACCAATGACTCTCTTCCCCAGGCTGTCCTTGCAGTGGGACAGGGGGTAGTCCGCACACATTCATAAAGAATACAGGAGAAGCCTTGCTTGAGCTGAAGAACCTCCAACCCATTTACTCAGTATTCAGCTTCCAATAGCAGAAATTGTAAATGCTAAGAGAGAGCATGTGAGCTGTCCAGGTTTTATCGTATTCCATATCATGACATGCGGCAGGGTGTTGGGTGCTTTTACCGTTTGTAGTATATTTATTCTCTCTCCTTATCTTAAGTGGGATGTTTTTGTTTTTCTTCTCCCTGAAAAGGGGACAGGAGGGTGAAGGGGACCAGGGAGGCCTTCTCCCCCTTCTTGTCCCCCTCTGTCACATGTGAAACTGAGACATGAGTATAGTTATTATTAGCATTGAATTTCCCTTAGATTCCCACAATGTACACTCATCTGATTAGGATTAATAAGAAGGTCTATCCCTCTATTTTCTCTTTTATATCAGTTTGTGAAACTTACTGTTATTTCTTTTTCTGAATCTGCTGATGCTCTCTTCTCTACCTCTGTGACTTCCTGTAGTAGCAAGTTCCGGATGTTCTCTGTGCTCTGTGTAAATAAGTATAAATATATTTTAAAGTTGCATCCTACAAGTTTCTATGAATTCCTCTACTTCTGTTATTGCTGGATTTGACAGAGCTGTTATCTGTTCACCTTCTCCACTATCTTCTATAAGTTTTGATTATATACTTAGTCTAAATGTGAGAGCCCTGGCATTTTTTTTTTAGCCTGTCCTCATAAAGCAGCTCCGTCATTCTCTTAATGCTCCATTCATTTTCCTCTGCACCCTCAATTCCACCATTTCCAAGATGCAGTGACCAGCCTGCATGCACTGCCCTGAGTTAGTGTTTGTTGAAAGCACTGGACGTGCCCACAACAACAAGAAAATATGTGCAGAAGCCCTTGCCAGTCCAAGTAGCCATCTGGAGCATACATACAGGGTGTACATATAGCACAACTCACATGCATTTTCTGAATATGGGTGTAGCCGTTGCTTGTCTCTGCTGTCTGGCTCATTGAACTTGTTTGTCTGCCAGAGGGATGCAGTGCACCTCCCTGCTGAGCAGCTGGAAGGACATACGTGATCTGTATAGCCCAGAGTATTTGACCTGGTTAATCCACAGAATGAAACTACTGTAGTTCCACAAATTGAAAATATATTTTTTTCGTCTTGCAGATATTAACAGACTTGATGTTTTTGAAGTCTGTGGAAGAGCAGAGTGCTCTCATAGGAAACCAGAGCAAAATAACTTGAGCTATCGCAGGTCAATACTGTCCTCTGCTGGGAAGAACTACAGTATAGTGCCATATGGGAACTAACACTTGGATTCTCTTTCACTCTGCTGTACGGCATTTTGCTTTTGGAACAGGGAGAATAGATGCTGTGCTGGCTGCACTGAGGGAATTCTCCTTTGGTGCTTAGCAAAAGATGGAAATTCTTCACTCGCTGCAGATGCGTTGTGTAATTTTATTTATTTCTTATCCTAAAATCATCTTTAGGATCTTGTCCCCCATCCTCTCTATCACATGCCTTTTAATATTTGCTGCTGATTTTTTTTCCTCTGCATTTCTTGTACTGTGATATTCCATAGCTTATTTATGTTAGTTGCTACTAGGATTATATCCATCTGTCTGATTCTGGAAAATGTCTTTTCTGATCTACTTATGCTCAATCTACTGCTGAGTTTACAGGCTAGGGAACATCAGTGAAGAATTATCTCTTTGGTCAGAAAGACCTGTTGGGCCTTCAGATTGAGTGTTGCAGATGTGGGTCCAAATGATACATCTGCATGTTTTTAAGCCTGTCCATACAACACCTCAGATAATGTTTTTTGGATTAACAATACACATCTCCTTTCTCTTCTCTTTATGTAGTAAATTGCTGACAACTCATCCTGCTAGCATTTTGAAAGCAGAAGAAATCAAATCTGTGTTTATGTGTGTGATGCCATAAATAATAAGTAGAAAGTACTTTAAGGTAATAACTCCTTAGATGGAATCAAAGTTTTCAGTAGTGACGCTGAACTGCTGATTACAGAAATGCTTCTGCTTGCTGTGTCAGTTCAGGCTTCAGGAAGCATGGAAGGTTGTTGAGAGGAAGATCTACTAATGAGTATTGTACAGCTCTGTGCCTTGTACAGTCCTTGACTCTGAGAGGATGGCATGGGGCAGAGGGATGTGCTCTTTTGCATGCAGTTTAATTCTGTACCTGTGAGAAAGAGAAGGTTGAGACTTTCACCTGAGCTGGGCATGCTCAGTAGTGTTTGGCTATTTGGGACTCTTCTCTTGCATGCTTTCCATTCATGCACCTCTGTGCAGAGTCCAGAGCTCTGGTCATCACCCCAGACTGTGTTTGAGTCCAGGCACTCCATACATAGAGATTTTTGTGTGTTATGCAGGTATATCTGTTGTAGGTTTGTGCCTGCTATGTTTTAAGATTTCTTGGTAAGATAAATTTTTTTTTTCCTTTCCTTTCCTTTCCTTTCCTTTCCTTTCCTTTCCTTTCCTTTCCTTTCCTTTCCTTTCCTTTCCTTTCCTTTCCTTTCCTTTCCTTTCCTTTCCTTTCCTTTCCTTTCCTTTCCTTTCCTTTCCTTTCCTTTCCTTTCCTTTCCTTTCCTTTCCTTTCCTTTCCTTTCCTTTCCTTTCCTTTCCTTTCCTTCCCTTCCCTTCCCTTCCCTTCCCTTCCCTTCCCTTCCCTTCCCTTCCCTTCCCTTCCCTTCCCTTCCCTTCCCTTCCCTTCCCTTCCCTTCCCTTCCCTTCCCTTCCCTTCCCTTCCCTTCCCTTCCCTTCCCTTCCCTTCCCTTCCCTTCCCTTCCCTTCCCTTCCCTTCCCTTCCCTTCCCTTCCCTTCCCTTCCCTTCCCTTCCCTTCCCTTCCCTTCCCTTCCCTTCCCTTCCCTTCCCTTCCCTTCCCTTCCCTTCCCTTCCCTTCCCTTCCCTTCCCTTCCCTTCCCTTCCCTTCCCTTCCCTTCCCTTCCCTTCCCTTCCCTTCCCTTCCCTTCCCTTCCCTTCCCTTCCCTTCCCTTCCCTTCCCTTCCCTTCCCTTCCCTTCCCTTCCCTTCCCTTCCCTTCCCTTCCCTTCCCTTCCCTTCCCTTCCCTTCCCTTCCCTTCCCTTCCCTTCCCTTCCCTTCCCTTCCCTTCCCTTCCCTTCCCTTCCCTTCCCTTCCCTTCCCTTCCCTTCCCTTCCCTTCCCTTCCCTTCCCTTCCCTTCCCTTCCCTTCCCTTCCCTTCCCTTCCCTTCCCTTCCCTTCCCTTCCCTTCCCTTCCCTTCCCTTCCCTTCCCTTCCCTTCCCTTCCCTTCCCTTCCCTTCCCTTTCCCTTTCCTTTCCTTTCAGCTCTTTAGGAATTAGAAAGCAATCACCAATAGTTCACAGGATTTTGGTTAATTTTTTTTTACTTCTCTCTTCTAGTGGTAAAGTAGGTTTATAAGAATAATAAAAAAATGACAGTGGTGGCACAAAGTTCCCTGCTGTGGTTAGCAGAGATGGACATGAAGGTTAAACTTTGTTATGTATTTTGTATGGACTTTATGCAAATACAACAGCGTGATGCCAGACATACACTGCATTTTATATACAAAAGCTTTTATAGCTGAGTGAGCCTGTGATTGAGTTAATTGTTCTCTCCGTCCTTCAGCAAGTGTTCTTCTCTTCTGCCAGATTATCTGATCTATAGTCATCACAGAATACCCATTGCTGTCATTCCTGTGCAACCTCCTGGTTCTGTTCTCTGCTTCTGTCATCATGTCATTCTTGCGTTGTCTCCCTTCAGCTCCCCACTGCCTTTTGGGAGAAGTTTATCTCCCATGGATGAAGGTAATTGGAGTATTTGTACAGTATGCAGGATTGATGTATGATGTTTTTGTTTGTGTCTGGCAGGTTGTTTATAAGAATAATGACATTCGTCTGGAGCTGTCTCGCTTGGCACGGATTGGTGATACTAAG
The DNA here is from genome assembly GCA_036925125.1 of Oreortyx pictus. Taxonomy (NCBI): domain Eukaryota; kingdom Metazoa; phylum Chordata; class Aves; order Galliformes; family Odontophoridae; genus Oreortyx; species Oreortyx pictus. Next base: position 39,489,602 of record JAUPFR010000006.1, read on the forward strand.
ATGAAGATCTATGGAGAAGTGAAATTCGTATGTGAGAATGTGGCTACACTGGACCCCATCAGCTTTGAGACACCTGAGGCATATATTAGTTTGCCCAAATGGAACACCAAAAGGATGGGCTCCATCTCATTTGATTTCCGAACCACCGAACCCAATGGGCTAATACTTTTCACCCATGGCAAGCCTCAGGAGAGGAAAGATGCCAGGAGCCAGAAAAATACGAAGGTCGACTTCTTTGCAGTTGAACTTCTAGATGGGAACCTCTACTTGTTGCTGGATATGGGTTCTGGGACCATTAAAGTCAAAGCCACGCAGAAGAAAGCCAATGATGGAGAATGGTATCATGTAGATATTCAACGTGATGGAAGATCAGGTAGAGTGGTGACTGTTTCTTAAGTAGATTCATCTTTCAGATCTAGACCTACTAGCTATGAATCATCTTACAAAAACTTAGTCTTACTCTAATGACATTTATCCAGCAAAACAAAGATGTGAATGGGCAGATTTTCATTAAATCTCTAATGTGAACTTCAGATAGAGCATCACAGAGGGAGGCTGTTAACCCTTATTCTAAATCTTCCGATACTCTGGACCTGTCTTTGCAATTTCATATGTAATTGTGATGGTGACTTCTTTGTAAGGCGTGGTAAGGTTTAAGAATCTTCAGAACTGTTATTATTTAGTCCTTGTTTTGAGAAATTCTTAGTGATTTACCTTGAGTTTCTGTTCAAAAAGCAAATGTGCAGAAACCAAATGAGAACTTCTTGTTGTGACCTGTGTCTTCTCCTGAGTCTTGTGCCTTTGAAGAGCAGAGGGTTTGAATCTTGTCACAAGGAAAATAGAGTGAATGCGTACAATCAGTGAAAAAAATCACAATTACAAATCAGTATTTTCATCCTGTTCTGTTTCACTCAGCATCTCTGAGTTTTCGGGTAGGTTTCTTTACTTGCAGCCTGTATGCCAAGTCTGTAGTGATCCTAGTCTAAATATCTAGGTCAGCATTCAGTGGGTGTGTTTTTTGTTTGCTTGTTTTTGTTTTATTTTCTCATAGCTTATCTTCAAAAGTGTTTCAGTTTATTTCAGTTAAAATACCATGCAATTGCAAAGAGGTATTTTGTTTGTTTCTAATGCTGCAGAGAAGCTAGCATTCTAACAGTGATTCTAAAATTGTGTAAGGAAACAAATACTTTAACTTCACCTTGAGAATATGTGAACAATTGTATGAGAATTCCTTTTGGACTGGTGGGATTTTTTAAAAGACTTTTCAAAAGAGCTGACTTTCAGCTACTCTGCATAGCCTAGCTGTTTGAACAGGTCTTTGCCTGAAGCTACTTTTTTCCTTTGATGATGTAAGGAGTTTTTCTGTATTTCACATCACACTCTACTAGGACTTAATATGTGTGGTTATATTTTGCTATCTCCTAAAGACATCGATTGGAACCTTTTATAAACGAAGCCTTAAATAAATAAATAAATTGGGCTTTGATTTCTTTAGAATAGCTAAAATTTAATTAACTTCCAAGAATAAACTCAATTACTAGCATTCAGTACTGCCTTCGGTTTTGCTTACTCACTTGGGGACTGTCTGCTCCCTGGAGAGGCAGCTGCAGGAGGAGGAGAAATGGCACTAAACTCTGCTAAGAAATTTTGTAAAAATCCCACAAGAGGGACCCACGTGCATTCATCTAGGAGGGTGTGACAGATGGCGCTGCTGCTTTGTGGGTGAGATCATGGGACTAGCTTGTTTGTGAAAGGTTTGTCATGGCCTGAACGCTCATTGGAGATAACAGATTCTGAATTGAAAGTGCTTTGGTCTACAAAATGAACATATTTGCACGTTCTCTCCTCTCTCTTTTTGTTTTTGTTTTTGTTTTGTTTTGTTTTTAATTTTTTTGCTGCTGACAGCTGGTGCTGGGATAATGATCCTTAGTGACTGATGTCGTGTCTCCCAGATATCCAGGGTACCAATACTGACTCTTCCATGCCGTACCTCTAGGAAGTGTCAACCATGCTTATCTTGTGTTGTTTTGGTAGATGTGGGAAGGAAGTTATCATCCCTTTTTGTTTAGTCCTTTGCTTTTCTCCCCCATGTGCAGAACAGGGAATGGCTACACCTTAGAGATTTTTAACATTTGTTTTGTTTGTATTTTTAAATGCAAGTACCTGTTTTGTAGAAACTGAACCAAAGTAATGAATTTAACATTAAACTGAAATAGCCGTTTGGATTTAATGTGCCTTAAATGTTGGAATTCTTATTTCTAAAGCAGCCAGTCCTTTAATATGTGTCATCTCTTTCCATTTCAGAGAAGTCCAAAACTTAAGGTTCTGCTGAGCTTAGTAAAATAGCCTAAAATCCGTATATTCATTATTGAACAATACAGTGCTAAGGCAGGAATGCAAATGCTGGAAAAGCATGGCAGTCTTATTCAAATAACCTCTGGCATCTCTGTCCCTTAGGCTTTGTGTATGCTCTGGTCTGTGCTACCTGCCAGAGGAACAAAAGCTGTTTTTTCTCTGTACTCTGACAGAAGCTGACAGCGTGGACATGGACACCTACTGTCCTATAACCTTTCTGTCCCTGGGGACTGCTCCTACAAAGTGCCCACAAAACCTGTCACAGTTTCCAACAGGGGAACACTGAGTGTGTTACACGAGAATGTTTTTGGTTAGCCATTTGTTACAAAACAAATGTTATCCTGCCAAATAAGGCACTAAAAATCTTACTGGAAGCTTCTCTCTACAGTTTCGTCAGAAAAACTGCTCAAACCGGTAACTGGGGTGTTCTTCGTCTCTGCATGAAGTCCCAAAGGCCTTGAAAGGAGACACATAGATGCTTTTGATTTCCCAGGTTGGGATCTTGTTTACGGCAGCTGAGTCACAAGCATGGGATTTGAGAGGAGGAAAAATAAGTTATGTTAGCCTATCTAGCTCCTCTTTCCTAAAATCAGTTCAAAGTTTTTCCATCTCTGTATCTTGAACTTAACTAGTATCACTTCCTTACAGAAACAGATGCAGGGTAAAAACACAGGCAGGAGGATTAGGCTGACACCTAGCCTGTTTTCTTTTACAGTCTCGTTCTCTTTCCCCAAGTTTCACAATTCTCTATGGTATTCAGTATTTCTTCTCTTTTAGGTGGTTTCTTTACCTTCCTGGTTTCTGCATGTGTTGTTTGCTTTCTCTATTGTAGTAGCTGTTTGGAGCTTAACTCTCCAGTGTTGTGTTCCAATCTTTTGGGGAATGTGTGCTCCATATGCTGTTTTTTAGGAGTGGTAATGGAGACACTGGAAAGGTAGCTGTGGTCCTGTGGCTCTGTGACGCACTTCCTTTATAATTACAGGTGTACTGGCACATCTTCTCTTTTCTTACAATGTAAAAGGGAAAATGTCTGCACTACTGCAGCTAGTTTTTACAAAATGATTCACCAAATAACCCTGGTTCTCTGTCAGCCTTTAATTCGTAATCCCTCTATTGCTTCTGGCACACTGCTGCCTTTGATATTATTCCTGTTTCACACACATGAAATACCTTGTCTCTGTGCTGTATGTGCTGTTCTCCAAGGCAACACCTATTACATTTGAAAAAAGAGCACACATACATGTCTGCATTTTCTCACGGCGACACAAAATAGAGCTGACTCTATTAACTAAGCTCTCCCACCTCATTGTAGGTGTGTATGATAAAAATGCAATGATGAGGAATTAATCTTAAAGCATGGATAGTCCTCTCCGAGGACAGTCTACTTTAATGACAAGGCAATTGAACGTGATGATTTATTGCTAGCAAGAGTGAATTGCTGATTTTTTGCTGAGTGTCTGGTGGGCAGATGTCCTTATCGCAAAAGCTGCTGAATGCTCTTCTGAAGAGTGTGCTGCACTGGGATGTGAGAGGACTGTGTTGAGTTTCCTGCTTTTTTTCAGATGTCTGACTTTAAGTTAAGTCACTTTGCTTCTCTGTAACCATTTCAAGTGTTCAGATTACACTTCCATATTGTATGTTCTGATTATTTTATGGCCTCAACCTAGTATGCCAGCATCTTACTTGCAACATACAGAGGCCACTACAGTTCTAATAAGTGTTCTTCAGACGTAACTTTATCTTCCTCTACTTCAGTTTTCCCATTTGTAAAATGGAAGTTAAAATGCTTAACTGTCTTTGTAAAACCGTAGAATTATTTATTTTGGAACAAACCTCGAGATTTTTAGTACAAACTCTGCTGAAACATGCTCTTCCTTCAGGGCTGCGTCCATTTGCATTTTGAATATCTTCAAGGCTGGTGATTCCAACACCTCTCAGAGGATCCTGTTTCCAGTGTTTGATGAACTTCCAGGTGAAAAATGTTTCATTGCATAGAGCTGGAAGTTTGAAGGATCAAAGAATCATTTGAGTTTGAAGAGAAGGTCATCTGGTCCAGCTTCTCTGTGATGAAAACAAACACCTACAGCTACATCAGAGCCTTGTCCAGCCTAACCTTGAGAGTCTCCAGGGACAGGACATCCACCATACCTCTGGGCAACCTGTGCCACTGCCTCACTACCCTTATCATAAAATCTTTTTCCTTATATCCAGTCTGAATGTCTGAATCTTCCCTTTTTTAGTTTGAAACTATTTCCCCTTGTCCTGTCACAATATACTGTCCCCTCCTTTCTTACAAGGCTCCCTTTTAGATGCTGGCAAGCCACTCTCAGGTCTTTCCAGGGCTTTCTCTTCTCCAGGCTGAACAGCCCCAGCTCTCTCAGCCTGTCCTTGTAGGGGAGGTGTTCCATGCCTTGGATCATTTCTGTGGCCCTTCTCTGGACATGCTCCAACAGATCTATTTATCTGTGTCTCTGCTGTACTGAAGGCTCCACATCTGGATGCAGTACTCCAAGAGGAGGTCTCACCAGGGCTCAGTTAGAGGAGCAGGATCACCTCCCTCAACCTCCTGACCACACTTCTTTTGATGTAGCTTAGGATGTGGTTGGCTTTCTGGACAGTAGGCATGTTCTTATTCTTGTAAGTTATGTCTAGGAAAAAGGAGCTGGACTATTAGATATCTGGAAAAAAATGAGGGCCTTTCCTAACTGAATGAGTTTGCTGAAAAGTGATGAAATGTCAGGATATGGAAATGAAAAGCTGAGTACTTTGAAAATAGACTTCACCTTAGTTGTCTTTGAAAAACCTGGTTATTAAGTCTCATCAGAAAATACTTGTTCTGCTGGAAAAATGCGATGAAAATTAGAGAATTAGAAATCACCATACTCCTTTCAAGTAAAAAAAAATATAAACTTTTGTGAGATTAAACTTAGTTGCATAAACTGTGTTCTATCAAAATAATTTGAAATAAAAGGTTCAAACTTCACTTTCCATCAAAGCAATTACATTGACCTAGTGAAGGTACTCCTGTTCTATGCAGATGGATGTGATAGCAGAATCACACCTCTGTCTTCTTAAATATACTGGGAAGGTTGGATCAACAGTACTTGCATTGAGCAATGTACAAATGGGACTAAACTTAAAATTTTTACACGGAAATAAAAAAGTAAACATTATTGAGTTAATTTACCGCAAAATTTGTTTATGGGCTTTCTAAGTTTGGACTACAAGTGTGAGGATCACAAATTGTGATCATTGTCTCTTGACATTGTAAGTGTACAACACTGGCTCAAATTTAAGCTGTTGCCTATCATATCCTCAGGTTCTTTTTGCTCCCAACTCAGTTGGGCTGTAGCCTGTAATTACGTGTGAGATTATTCTGCCCCAGGGTACAAGATTCTCTATTTACTGTTGTGTATCAAACATTTCTATCAGCCCTTTTCTCCAGCTTTTAAAGGTTTCTCTAACTGATAGTCCTGTCCTTTCTCCAGTGCATTAGCCACTCTCCCCAATTTGATGTCATCTACTGCCTTGATATGAGTCCATTTTGTCCTATCATCCATGTCCAGCTTTGGAGGTACCAGTGAAATGTTATCAATAAAAGCTGTCACATGAATGAATACTCCTATATTTATCATTTTTTCTTCTCTGTTCCTGATGCCGCAAAATTCCTGTATTTCCTTAGTAAGTCTTTGCTTTGCTGGATGAATACTATTGAATGATGCTCTGTTTGTATGTTACTGTTTAAACGCTGCATTGCTATGCTAGTGGCCTTATATCACAAGATGGCTTACAGGCACATGCATGGCAACACTTAGGCCCTGTGATTCAAGAGAGGAAGCTGGGTGGGAGTCACCATCTCTGTTAGGAGTGCATTCATGTAGAGGAGAATATTTAGTTTCTTATAGTGAATTATTAGAAGATATGACCTACATGACTGTAAGTGACTGAGGCTGTAAGAGAAAACATTGATTCGTGTCTCCTTATCCTCCTGATTTAGGTACTATATCAGTGAACAGCAGACGCACCCCATTCACCGCTAGTGGAGAGAGTGAGATCCTAGATCTGGAAGGTGACATGTACCTGGGTGGGCTGCCGGAGAACCGGGCAGGACTCATCCTTCCCACTGAGCTCTGGACAGCAATGCTGAACTATGGCTACGTTGGCTGTATCCGAGACTTGTTCATCGATGGGCGAAGCAAGAACATCCGGCAGCTGGCAGAGGCACAGAATGCAGCAGGAGTCAAGTCCTCCTGCTCTCGCCTGAGTACCAAGCAATGTGACAGCTACCCGTGTAAGAATAATGCAGTCTGCAAGGATGGCTGGAACCGCTTCATTTGTGACTGCACTGGCACTGGCTATTGGGGCAGAACGTGTGAGCGAGGTAAGCTGAGTTTTCTGATGTCAGTTATGCAGAGCTGAAGGCGTGCAGATGTATTAGAATGAAATTGAGTGTTTCCATAAGACTTTTCTGTGTCCATGTTGATTCTCCTAATGCAGAGTTCCAGTCCTGACACTAGGAAAGCTCTCATCTCCGATTGTTTCCTTCCATTTTTTTTTTCACTTCCATTTAATGAACTTACCTTCTTTATCTGCTACTTTACTCCCTAAACATGAAGTCCTTATCTTTTGGGTCTGGGGTCACTTTGGCTGAGTACAGTTTGTCTTCTTAATACAGAAAATGTTGCCATATGTGAGAAGTCTCAGATGAATTACTGGAAAACGTATCAAGTGTAAACTTGGATTGTTGTGATTTTTCTTGCGTGGGATAGATGACGTATGTAGATGTTCTGTCTAGTCTTCCTCTTTTCATATGTGGCATTAAGACAGATCTGAGGGAGTTAGTGGGAGAATCTCTGCTCCTTACTGTTACTCATTGACTGGTGATTTAAAGACGTTGGATTGGAGATATGAGACAAGTATTGTGGGTACAGGAAGGCATACTTATGTGTTCTAGGATGCATGGAAATGAATTCAAAAATGTAAGATATCTGAGCTATACAGTTCTTGAATAACAGGTGATACCCATGGATTATTGCAAGCCATTATTTCAGCTGGCCTGTGACATAAATACTGCTGGAATGTGAAAAGCTGACATAGAGACTGGAAAAGGAATCACAGTGGGAGATGCCGCCATGCCATAATGGCACTTTGCACTGTGACTGGAGAGCTGCCATAGGAATACAGGGCCAAAGCTGGTGTATAAGGGGAGGAATGAAGGAGTACACCAGCTTCTTTAATCAAACAAACTTACTGACATACTTTTCTTAATCTCTGCTGTTACCTGTGCTACAGTCCTTTGATTCCCCCACTCCTTAGTCTGTTAAAAGAGCAGAGTGTAACTCCTGAAAGGGATCTGCAGCCCAAGATTTAGGTTGAGGTTAAGGCATGGAGAATCCAAGAATAATGGATCTCATGTCTGTTATTAATCAGAGGAATCATTCATTTTGAATAAGCAAAGCATACACTTAGAATTTACTGTCGGTAATAAAAGTAAAAAAAACAAATATTCATTTATTGGTAATGGTACTGGTACTGGTATCTGCTTTCCAGATATAGAATTGTTACATTGATGATGCTATATTTCTTGTACATTTTTTATGTTGCTATATGAAAGACTGTTATACGTCTAAAAAGGACTCTGAAGGGAAATTGTTTGTCTCATAGTTAGAAAAGAGGTTTGGGTACTTTATGTTAAGACAATGCCTTTGGTAGGTACTGTAAGATTAAGAAAAAAGAAGTAGAGGCTTGGCATTGAGGACTTGTGCTAAGTACCTAAGTTCCTTGTGAAGCCAGGGGAGAGAAATAGTGGTTTCTCTGAAGAAATCCAAAGCAATTATGTGATTTGCCTTCTTTTGTTGATTTGCCTGTCCCTTTTCATTGATTATGTGGAGATTCTGGTCAAATAATTCAGTACTGCTGCATTCCATGAGGTCTGTTCTAGGGAGGAGTTGATTGTGCCAAACGGCCAAGACTACCAAACAGACAAAAGTAAGGATGTCTTGGGGTGAGGGAACATGAAGCAAAGAAGATAGGAAAGAGACAGACAGACAGGACACAGTTCCTCCTCTGAGAGACGCTCTAAGTCTTGTAGTCTGCTATAGGACAAACTTTGTGAGATGGCAAAAAGATCCTCAAAGTAATGAGTAGCACATTTCCTTCTGTTGTTTGTGAAATATCTTCTCATGCAGAACCCAGCAGAAATTTGGGTGACTTGCCTGTCAGACCAGAAGAAGGGCTGAAGAGCTCATATGGACAGGTAGGAGGGTGGGAGAAAGTGGAATGTTTCAGCAACTGTGAAGGTACTTCAGTACTGTTTAGGTACATAATATCTTCTGTGCTTTTTGGATTCTAATTTGTTAGTATTAGACATTAGCCAGAGCATCAGGTCACAGCAGCCCTGTTAACTGCACTAAATGACAATGTTAAGGCAGAAGCTGAGGTATGGCTAATTATATACTTCTTTGCTGTGAGAAAAAGATTCCTCTTCACAACCCACGGAGTTTTCTGAAAAGAACCCTAAAGTCCTGATTCCAAACAAGCAGGAGGAGACAAATGTGTGTTGTATTCACATTAGTTGTTTCCTGTAGCTGCAGTGAGAATGCCATGAACCCCAAAGAGTGCGTGGATCTGTTCCACTCCTGAAAACTCTCTGCATGTTTTCCTTCTGCCTAAATAGTGGAGGCCATAAGCCCAGGAAGTGCATAAGGCAAAGTGCTACTGGAAATGAGATAGTCTTAAACCAATTACTTAGATGTTGTTGATCACTCACTTTTTAATTATTTTTCCTCATTAATTGTCTTGATTCTTCTTTTATTAAGAGATGTATACTAATAAGATTAGAAAATACAGGTTAGTTTGAGACTGCTAGGTGTTTAAAACTGAATCACAGAATCAAAGAACTGTAGGGGTTGGAAGGGACCTCCACAGATTATGGAGTCCAACCCCCTGCCAAAGCAGCTCCCTAGCCCAGGTTGCACAGGTAGGCGTCCAGGTGGGCCTGGAACATCTCCAGAGAAGGAGACTCCACCACCTCTCTGTGCAGCCTGTGCCAGTGCTCCGTCACTGCACTGTGAAGAAGTTCCCACACACATTTGTGCAGAACTTCCTATTCCTCAGTTTGTGGCCATTTCCCCTCATCCTATCGCCACACACTGCAGAGAAGAGTCCAGCCTCATCCCTTTCCCTCCCACTCCTTAGATATTTATCGACATGGATCAGATCCCCTCTGAGTCTTCTTTTTTCAAGGTTGAACAGACCCAGGTCTCTCAGCCTTTCCTCATAAGAGAGGTGTTCCACACCCTTTATCATCTTTGTGGCCCTCTGCTGGACTCTTTCAAGGAGATCCCTGTCTTTTTTGTACTGGGCACCCCAGAACTGGACACAGTACTCCAGGTGAGGCCTCACCAGGGCAGAGTAGAGGAGGAGGATCACCTCCCTTGACCTGCTGACCATGTTCTTTTTAATGCATCCCAGGATGCCATTGGCCTTCTTGTCCACCAGGGCACACTGCTGGCTCATGGTCAACCTGTCGCCCACCAGGACACCCAGGTCCCTGTCCTCAGTTCCTCTCCAGCAGGTCACTCCCCCAGCCTGTACCGGTACAGGTGGTTCTTCCTCCCTAGGCTCAAAACTCTACACTTGCTCTTGTTAAACCTCATAAAGGGCACTGAAAATTAGATTTTAAGCCTTTGGTGTTAATTGCTTAGAACTGGGCATTCCATGAATCCTCTCCGGGTGAGACAGAAAATTTGTGTTCCAGACCTTTTATTTTTCTGATCTGCACCCAGGACTTATTGCAGCAGACACAGATATCCCTTTCCTGTTCTCTGACGGGCTTGAACCAGTGACCCTTCCTGTTTGGATTTGCTCACAGATGGGTTATTAACTCCTCAGCAAACCACGCTTGCTATGTGTTTTGCAGAATACTGTTTGTGAACAGCAATATACCTGCTGTTGGCTATGATGATGTTGAGCATAGGGATATATATTCTGTTTTATTATTTGCCAAATACCTTTATGGTAATGTTTGCTAAGAACCGTTTAATGACAACAAACATCTGCCTATTATCTATGCAATAAACAGAGATGCTGTAAAATTACTGGTAATAAGAAATGCTACAAAATCATTTACTGCAGTTTAGGTGCTACATCCTTTGCTCTCTCAAGCGCAGGTAGCAGCATAGTTTTAGTGAAGATGTTTGATGATTGCATACTTGGAGACCTGTTTAAAACATTTAAAATATGTTGATGTTTTTAAGACAGTCCAGTCCTTCTGAGTCTGCAGTGGAATATTAGGCAACTGCTGGGAATAGATTTTCTTATAGGACTGATGTTTCCTGAGGGGTGCGGGACACATTAGGAATAAAACCTTTGCTGCAGTGTTTTAATGCTTTTAATCTCAGCTGGATCTTGAATGTTCAAAGACTTGAGGAAAGACAAAACATGAGAATAATTTTTATGATTTCATGAGATAAAATGAAAGATGTTTAAGATCCGGAGCTCTGATCTTAAACGTGATCTGAAGTCATTTTGTCATTGACTTATTAGTGTCAGGTAGATTCCTGCTGTACAGTTTGTCAAGATGTCTCCAAACAGTGAAAGAAAATATTCCATCTGAATTTGGAAAAAGTTCAAGTAATCCCTTCACACCCATTTGTATTTATGCCTTACTTGTTTCTTAGAGAAACCTCTATTCAATATTATCCGAGGCGTGTTAGCTTTGCTTAGGACATCTGTGTGAGAAATTCATTTTCTCATTTACAATCAGTCCATTTGTAAGACTGTTTCCCTCTTCCCTATATAGCTTTCCCAAGCAGCTGCTACTGTGGCATATGCTGTACACTATTCTGCTCAAGAAATGCAGACTTTTTTCATTCTTTTTTTTGTTTTTTTTTGGGGGGGTGGGCTGGGGTGATGCGGGGGGAAGGGGAGCTTTAATCCCTTATCCACCTGCATAATGACTGGCTGTCTCAAAGGTTATTGTTTATTTTTCTAACTTCTGGCTTATTAAAATCTATTAAAGCTCAAGGTCTTTTTATATAAGTTTAACTTATATATTTAGATTTTGTATTTCTCATCTTTGCCTCCTTTTTTTGCCTTCTGTGGAGTTCCCAAGATACATCAGATACCGCTGGAGATCCAGTAAGGACAGTGCAGCCAAGGTGGATCTTGTAAGGAAACAGAAACAAAATGAGGGAACAATTTCAGATTCTTTCAGTTCTGTGGAGTCATATTGAGAGTCTTTTCACTTTGCTTTGAATATATATCAATGGAACAAGTGATGGCATTTGGGGCCTTGTAATGTCTTTGTGACATTCTCAGTAAAGAAGAGTGTGTAGTTAATTCTGCAGTCAGTGTGATTACATCTTTTTGGGAAAAGATCATTTCATGGTCTTTAGGCTGTTGAACTTTAACTTCGAAGAGTCTCATTGATGTGACAGTATCCAACAGCAGCTGCTGAGCAGCTGGAAAATCTGAGACCGTATAAAAATCAACCAATTTTCTTTCCTGTATTTTATAATGACATGGTTATGATTTTTTATCTTTCCTTTTTCATTTATCCTGCCTCCATCATCATATGCTCTTGATATTTAAGGCCATGTATGCCATCTTTGCTGCATGTGAATTTGTTAGTACTCCAGGTGCTCCTTAACTCACCTTAATATGTTAATTGATTCCACTGAAAAATAATTTCTGCTATCTTTTCTAAACTTTTATGTTTCTTTCTATTGCTGAGTGTAGTTTTTACAAGTTCCTCCCAGTTGAAGAAATGTAATCATCCCACACTATTGTATTTTGTGCTACTTTTAGCTCCCATAAAGGGCACTTGAACAACAAAACAGATGTTACATGGGTGAAATCAGTACGAACATTTAGTTAATGCATTTTAACCTCTCACACTTCTCCTAGTATAGACTTTTACAGGACTAATATTGTGGTGGTCTGTTTATGAATCTGCTTGTTTATAAGTTGCAACTCAAATCAATGGCTTCTCCTTAATACAAGCCACAGAATATCCCTCATCTATAATTCAAGACATGATGCTGCTTAGATGGTTTCCAGGTTAAAAGGAAGGTTATCAGAGCAGATCAGTTTTGCTTGAATCACTCTGTGTTCAAGGGAAGGTAGTTTACTAAATCATGGATCATCTGGAGTGATAAGTCTTCATGCAGAAAGGAAATAGTTTTTCGCAGAGTCATCCTAGCTTTCCCAGGTAATCATCACACATGCCATATGTATGATCCAGAATAATACCAGCTTGCTTGCGGTATGTATCTTTGAGTCTCTTGCTGTTCAGTAGCTGATCTGAGTCCCAGTGGCATCATCCCCCCTTTCATTTTCATAGCCTTGAATCAGATCAGTTTGTGGTTCTGCTGAGACTACCAGTTGTCCCTACAATTAATGGAATATTTTGATGGAAGCAGCCAGAATGAGGTACATTCTCTTGTCATAAAAAATTATTTTCAATATTTGGAATGACTGTGTAGGCCTTGGAGATGTTATCTGTGAAATTAGCTTTCTCTATCTCTCTGCTTTGCCCAGTGGAAGTCTTCATGCTGAAAGGCAGGCGCTGGCGTAGTGCTCTCATTTTCTCTCTCATTTCTTCTCTATTCATCTCAGTGAAAAGGAAGAACTTGGCATTCATGATGCTCCTTTAATTGACTCTCTCTATGTGGAGATAGGCAGTCATCCCTTGGATATTTTGATTGATCAGATGAGGCTATTATGTGATATGGAAAGGATATTCAAAAGCACAACCATCATCACAAGCATGGAAAGGTCTCATTTGGTGGTTTTTATTAGCTTAATCAGATCTGTTTGGTTTCTCTGCTGTTTTTCACAGGCAGTTAATCAACAGAACAGCTCACAGGGTGGTCCTGGTAAAACTCTCACTAGGTACCAGAGCCCAAGATAGGACACTTCGGAGTTAAACTACTCTCATTCATTCTTCTAAAGGGCCTAAGAATGCATCGATAAAAGAGTTTTCATTGTTGGTGTTTGCTTCATTACCAGCATTTTTGTGTGTGTGTGTGTGTGTGTGTGTGTTTGTGATCAAGGACAAATTGGAGGGTAAGGTGCAGAAGAGGGAAACTCCATTCTGATAAATGAAATCTCAGTATAAGTTTCAAGGCTACTTCCTGCTTTGCAGTTACAGGTGATGAGTAAGTAAAACCTACCACTCAGGACATAGCCATCACATGAATGCAAAAACCATCCCACTGAATAAGTAAGGCAGGAGGAGAATGTACAAGAAAAGCAGCATCATATTAAGTACTCTTCATTTCATGATGTTTCTTTTCTTCTTCTTCTTTTTTTTTTTTTTTTTAATTGCCTTCAGGTGTTGACTTGTAAAGTTCTGCCTGCTAAGGCACGGACTTGTGGTCATGCTAAATCCCACTGGATAAGACTTTCCTAGCATCCTAATCTTGTGTTCTATGGAAGAACTTAACATTTTTATTGACAGTTTGCTTTTGAACAGGGAAGAATTGTAATCCTTTATGTTGCAGTGTTGCTAAAGGAATCAGAAGGACAGGATGGTTGGAGGGAATTACCGCTGGAAGTTGTATCAAAGCATCAGAGTATAGGATTCAGATGGAGTCATGTAGAATTGGACTTTTAAATCTGATTTCCCCAATACCCACAGTCACCATTTCAAACGTTTGAAATAAGGGAAATGTGGTATTTTAAATAGTGATTCTTTTATCCAGTACCATTCATTAAATGAGTAAAAATGGAAAATGACTCTTCAGCTCCCAGCTGAAAAGCATTTTATACTGACAGCTCCATCAGTTCTAGGCTTGTGCTTGGAATGCAAAATATATGTAGAGCAGCTATCATTTATATGCCTTCTTCTTCTAGCGTATTTGCATCAGAGGTTAGAAGGTAGATCAGTTCTTCTGACCTGCCTGATCTTGGGTTGAACTGGAAAGCAGAGTGGTGAAAGAATGTTTCTGTAGATCTGATTTCTATTCTTTTGCTTGTGTGACAACAAGAACAAAGCTGAAGATAGAAAGAGCCATTGGGGATCATGCATCTGGTCCAGGGAACAGAGTAAGGGGTTTGAGGCTGAGTAGAACAGAATGAAGGTAGTGCCACTTGTCTTATCTGTCATGTTATGATAAGATTTACTCCTGAATGAGTATTCAGCAAAAGACACGCTTACTGAATAGTGAGAAAGAGGCAGGAATATTGAAAACATCTAAAATATTTTCATAGAACTGTGGAATTATTTGAGTCCTCTTTATAGGTCATCTGGTTCATTTCTCCTGCAATGAACAGGGACATCTACTGCTAGATTCAAACCTACTCCAGCCTGAATATGAATGTCTCCATGGATGGGGCTTCTATCACATCTCTGGGCAACCTGTTCCTGTGCTTTGCTACTTTTACCATGGCCTTTTAAAAAATCTCTGACTTAAATATTTGTGACTAAAGATAAAAATGAGATCAAAGGAAAGACTTCCCTGATGTTAAGCAATCTCACAAAAATCTGGAGTTCTTGCACTGAACTCAGTGTAGGAGATCTGGTTCCTAGACTCAGGAGCCTAGCAATTAAGTTTCTTGTCAGGAATACATCCAAGTTTTTGCCACTTTTTTCAGTTCTCATTGAAGTTCTCTTTTATTGTGGTTTGGCTTTTTGATGTAAATCTCAAAAGCCATGCTTTTCTACTTTCTGTGGCAAGCCTTTTTATTTGCGCAAGTCTGCTTTATATTTTTGCCCTATCATCTCTGAAAACTGACCAGAGAAGAGTTTTAGCTTTTCCCTCCCTATCATGTGTTTCTAGAGGATGATTTTGCACTGCAGCCAAAGTCCTTCCCTCAAAGGTGTAATTCTAATCATTCAAGCTTTTCTTCTTTTTGAGCCGAGTGTTGGTCTGCTGAGAGTGTGTCTAAAGTAAGGCACAGGTAATAGTCAGAAGCCCACTTTCCAGTAGTTTTGGTGTGATTCAGGGAGACCTGTTGGGATGTGGAGGACTTGGCATTAGCCACCTTGATGAGGAAGGTGGAGATTGTGCAGTGTTCAGCAGGGAGATGTACTGCTGTCCCAAATTGTCACTCACCATCACAGTCCTGTATCTAGGCTAGTATCTTATTCTCATGTCATTTTATAGCCCTTTTAGGTTAAGTAATCAGGCAAAAGGAAAAGACATGGAGTAAAGAAAAATAGAAGTGTTTTACTATGCTGTTTTTAAATGACTCACTTGGTTTCACTTTAATTCTTTTTATTTTAAGTCAAGGGAACTTGAATTGCTTAAAAATGATATAAAGCAAAAAATAAAGGACTGCCACAAAAAGCTATGTCATGGAGTAATGGATGCACAAGACAGAAAGACTTCTGTCCAAATAAAAAAGGCAGAAAAATGTATGCTGGAATTGGTACTGACTGTGCAGCATGCACAGTGCTAATGGATCTGTGGAAGAAACAAGAACATTGCAGCCATAAAATGAAAACCTGGTCCACTGTGTGAATACTGATGAGGGTGTCAAAGACAGTGCTTTTATGGGGGTGCTTTTGCACACATGGCCTTGTGAGAAAATCTGCTTATAAAGTCAGAGTGACAGGATGTAGATTAGCAATCAGTATCCTCATTTATTCAGTTCTCACCTAGTTGATTTACACTGCTGTGATGTCTTTTGCCTTATCATTCTGGGTAGTTTCTCCTGGCTAAGCCCAGTTATTGTATTATTACTATTACTATTACTATTACTATTACTATTACTATTACTATTACTATTATTTTATTTTGAGAGAAGCTATGAAAGTTAAAAGTCGATTGTTTATCCTTGTTTGTGTATATGTGTTGCCTACCTTTCATTCCCTAGTCTGTGCCTCTGGCAAAGCCTCAGTCAGTAAGTTTCAGCAGCTGTGAAACAGCTGCTATGTCCCTTCTACTGCAAGTTGTTTTTTCCCAGACACCACACCACTCAGAATAAGGAGGTATACTGGCCTCGGGCTTTTGAGATACACTGGATCAATGTGCTCCATCAAAGCACTGACTGACGAAATCCCATTAAAACTGTGTGGCACCCATAGCTCTCTTCTCCCGCATGGATCCTTGCAAAAAAATCTGTGAACAGAAGGGATGGTGTGTGCTAGAAACTGTCACTCAGCATCTATTTGGGTGCTTACTGTGACTGCTTTATATTTTTTCTTGCTTCAACTTTGTTATTAGGTTACATAGTTGAGTAATGTCTTGGTGAAGGCTACCTAAGAGGACTCCAGGGCAGGGAGGAGATCCACTCTGCTACACTGAGAAGAGATACAGGGGCCCCAGCATTAGGCTTCTTTATGTTTGGGATAGAGATATGCTCAGTACTGGGGTAAGGCAGAAGCATTCAAGCAGAGATGTAGCACATGCGACATTATGCTAAGGCTGTCTTTGCACACTGGCAACAGATTGTACACTATTTTCTGCCATAGTAGTGTGGAATCTGCCAAATCACAGTATTATCCTCCTTCTCTCTGTGGAAGCCAGAAATAGAGGCTCAGGTGATTTTTTGTATCCTTGCAGACAAATAACCCATGGGAGATCTTTCAGACTTCAACAGGCAAGGTCATAGCTGAGGAAAAGCCAGTACATTACTGACCTCTGCCTGCCCTTGAGATGTCAGAATAGCTAAATAATCGTCACTCACAGCCAACTATTTATAAGAAAGTGAAGTGAAGGTCCTACACAAATAAGTGCCATTTTTGCATATAAGCAGAGTGTTTTCAGAAAGAGATAGGTATCATTACCATGTTATGCTTTGGGAAACTGAGATACAGAGCAATTAAGTTACCCAATGAAGATTATAAAAGTAATTAGCCACAGACCTAGGCTGAGGTGGGTGAGTTTACTACACTGGGATTTCAATATCTGAATTTAGGATATCAGATAATTTAGCTATTGGAGTCTTATTTCAGTAAGAATCATTTTCCACCTTAAGAAAGCTGAGGTCTATACAATAATACCTGCAGACCTCTATGGGCATGCTGATACAGTCCCTGGATCTTTATTAGCTATTCTTAGAGATAAATACTTATATACTCTGATAGGGAAAAGATAATTCATATCAGTACCTAAGTTCCTTCATCCCTTCCTTGTCTGTTTTCCCACTCGGAAGTGCACTGCTGAATCACTTAGGCCTTTCAGCCAAGCAGTAATGAAAAGCTGATTGCTGTGCAGCTCCCCATGGGTCAGCCTCTCTCTTATCCTGCATTGCACTAACTCAGCTGTCATTCCCTATGTACCTGGATGCAATCCAGGGGACTCGGGGACAGCTAATATATGGAGGAAGTAACTAAAGATGTGCTTATAAGACAAAACTTAAGTTAGACCATCTATAACTTAAGGAATAAATGAACATTCATGAAAAGTTACCTGGCAGTGAGAGAAGACACGCTGATCTCCCTGGGACCATGGGTAAAACTGCAACTGTGCTGTTACTTGCAAAGCTTTTGCAAAGCTACAAAGGAGGTGCTGTTCAGAACACGTGCTGTGGTATGTCTAACACCAAGAGCCCAGCGGTACAGAGTGCACAGTCCTCTCTGCTCTGCAAGGCTGTTGTCCCGTTAGCAGTACCTGCAGATATGCTGTGTGAGCAGGGCAGTTGTGTCTTGTAAATTCAGAGTCATTGCTGGGCTCATAAGTAAATTTGATCAGGGCTTTTCACAGAACAAACTTTGACATACATAGGATATAGGCAGTTCAGTGCTTCATGAAGATACACAATATGGACGTGCTTCACAGTTTTTTTCTGGCTTATCAACAGCTCAGACAAGTTGCATTTTTCTACGCCTCTTCTTCCACAGCTGCAAAAATCCCAGATTCATAAGACTTTCCTAAGTCATAAAAGAGCAGCAAGGTTAAAAATTAATGAATCATTAAGTGTTTCATGTTCTAGGATGGGAAAAACTTCGGGCCATCAAAACATTGATTCTAGTTAATCTTTGACCTTTGATTTTATAGATTTTCTTGAGCCTAATGGATGCCCTGGCATGGGAACAAGTAGAAAATCTAACCTAGTGATTGATATTTCTTTTTGTGTTATCTAAATCATTTTTGTATTATTGCTAGATGATGTATCAGTACAAAAATGTGAGCAGCTTTAGCTTCTGTGTATTAATAATTACAGTTTATATTCCCAAAAGAACAACACTGCCCAGACCAGCAGTGTTTATTAAAAATCCTTAAAGGTCATAGAGATTTTCTTGTAAAACAACAGTGACTTTCTGCCTTGTGCTGCTTTTCTGTACTTTCAATCCTAATGCAGTCCTTGTGTGCTTTTTCGGACAGTGCTGGTTCCTTTTTTTTTTTTTTTTTTTTTGAGGTATACAAGCAATCTTTTGTAGATCAAATGTCATACCACTTGAGCCACTCGAGGAGAGAACTTTCTAGTTGCTTTGGCATTGGAAAGGTAAAATTATTCATTGCCCTTTATGAAGCACTAAACAAATGATGGGATTTTGCATGGTGTGTTGATGGTTGGCTGGATATATTTAACTCACTAGTGATACGAGATTTACAGAGCACAGAAGAAGGGAGTCTTAAACAGTTTTAACCATTGACCTTTGCCAAGATAATTAACCTGAATATCAACTTCTAACCAGTTAAATTGTGTACTACTGAAGTGATGTTGCACACTCAAATGCATGCTAGTGAGAACTGTTGGAAGAAATATGTATTCAAGAAATATGAGTATAATAGTAGATTCCTCAGCAAGCTTTAATGGCTATTTCCCATTTATATATATATATATATATATATATATATATATATATATATATTTACTTATATATGTGCATCTATATATACATATATATATTTAAATGTAAAGAGTCTGCTGCTAAGTAGTGTAGACTAAATTTAAAAATTAAGAAACTGGACAAAAATGTTGAACTATAATCAGGAGACTGAAAGAAGGAATTACAGAGGAAGATTACAAGAGTTCAATATGTATTTATTGGATACATGATAATCTGAGAGGACTGTGATTTAATTTGCACTGGTGGAAGGAGTACCTTCCTCAAGAAAGGGGAATTATTAAAGGAAGTTTATGGAAGCTATGAAATATTAACTTAAGCTAAAAGAAGAAAGTATTGAATAACATAGACAAAATCCTGTCAATGAACTTTGTGGTGTTTTATTGTTGTTTGTTTGTTTGCTTGTTTTACTTTGCTATCAGAGAAAGCCCAGGTTACTGATGGAAATCATCAGCTAAACACTGAAAATAAAAGTGGCTTAAACAGCACAGTATGACCAGGCTGCTATATTCCTTAATGTAATGTGCTTTGTAGGAGGGAAGGGAAGGCGTGGAGTGGAGTGAGAGCTATCTGGCTTTTCTATTTCTAGCTTGGATACATCTTTGAAATATATGCCTCTGAATAATGAAAACCTGCAAATGTCTTCTAACTTCAGAAGTCTCTTTTTTTTTTCTAAATCCTGCTAATAACTTGACATGATTTCCCAATTACTGAAAAAGTGAATTAATATATAAAATAGGAAAGATACTGATTCCTGAAGTATATTTTGTTTGATTCTTAATGTAATTACTTATTATAATAACTCATTCTGAATTTGGAATGGTGGAAGGTTTTGTTGTGTAAAAATAAGGCTTTTAAAATAACTCAGCTTCTTTGCTATGTCTTAGTAAAGAATTGTGGAAATCTAGACTTGGGCAAACTAGGAACAGTAACAAGTGACTTGCTATCAGGTCAGTAAAGGAAGCTATTAGGAAAGGTATTGTCTAATACAGAGGGGGAAAAGCTGTTACCAGAAAAACTCAAATCCTAATTAGAGAAGGTATCCACAGAGTGGTATGAGAAACATGGTGAAGTATAGAATGTGTCCAGAGTCTGCCGGTAAAGTGCCAGTAAAGAAGAGCTTACTGTAAGGCGCATTGTCTATAGCCTGTGTATGAGCAGAAGCAAGTATGTTTAGCGCTGTTCGCTGTTTGCCTTTATGGCAAGCAGATGACACAGGCCTTTCTGACTGCCAGGCTGTCCTCCCAGGGACTGCTTATCAGCAGAATAATAAGACTGGGTAGCAGTAAGTGCAGTAGTCTACTGTTTAGTTTACTTGCATTGCAGTCATGTTGTCACATGCTTTGTATAATCTTAGGCAAAACATGTGGGATCTGATTTATAAAATCTTGTCAAAGATTTGGATTGCACTGGGTAGAGTTTAGGGGATCCAGCTCTTGTAATAAAATCCCAAAGTGTAAGGGGTATGCCTTCAAAGCAAAGTGTCTGCTAAAGGTAAGAATGTTTTCCACAACAGCCAGTACTCTGCCAGTGACTGAGGAAAGCAGGGATAGGATCCAGCTGGACGGTAATGCATGGCAGGTAGAAGCTGCACCTGAGTCCTTGCACCCAGACGCAGCTTTGCTCTCACTGCAGCACAGAGTTTGATGCCCACATGGATATAAAATTTACATTCTGAAACCTACTTTGAGATTTAGATGCCAAATAAGTGGTTATACAGCTGCAGCATGTTGATGAGGCACTTTGCTAGTTGCTCTGCTATTACATCCCCTACTTTCCATTAAACTGAAATGATGTACTTTGGTGCCAGACAGTAAATTGCTTGCAATTCTGTGCCTTGATCTGTCCACTTGGCTAATTGCTAACAAGATGTCCTCTACTCTGTCCAAGATTTTTGCAAGTGACCACACACCTATATTCCCATATTCTTTGTGCTGGTAACCTTGTGCGTGTGGGGGAGATGCTAGTGCTATGTTTGAAAGGTGTTAAATCTTGGAAAGTTCTCAGACTGGTCTGTTTCTTTTTTTATTTTTTCTTAAAATATATGAAAATGTTTTAATTAGATTGGTTTTGTTCTGTTGAACTGTGTCAGGACTAAGTGAGAAAAGCAGTATGATTTCCTCTTCCAGATGCGGGTGGAATCAGGGAAGTATGACAGTCCTGCAGCAGTCCCTGCTGGTTTTGGTGCATTTGTTGGAGCACAGCTGTGCCCAGCAGCTGGTCTGGAATCAAGGAACCAGGAAATTTGCACAGTTAGCAGATATAAATAGAGAATCTATAAGTATGAAAGATGCTTAACTCTGCAGTAAATAAGTCCTAGTCCAAATAAAAAAGCTAATTAAAATCTTAAAGAACTATCTTGCGCCTCAGTTCTTTCCCTTTGGATTCACGTTTTATCTGAAAAATTTGAAAGAGAAACAGGTGTTGTATCTGTAGAGTCTCCCTGTCTATGTTTCAAGTGATGTCAAGAACTGTCCTTTTTCCCGTACTGATTCAAGATTTTTTTTTACAGTTTTGCATTATTTTCCTGTTCACAAGGGGACTCTTGACTGCTACATTATTTTGAGTAATGAGGAGCATCCTGAAAAAGGGGTCACGGTGGCATGGTGTTGGTGGTACAGTAGTTCAGAGCACTGGGCAATGTGCTTGCACTGCCGTGGCTTTGCAGTGTGACACTGAATGAACCTGGCTTCCATTTCTGTCTCAGTTTCTTCTGTGAAAGAAGGATGGCTCAAAAAGCACTCCTGAGGGAATGTAAATTCCTTCAAATTCTGTGGGGAGGCTTCACATAATGGGAATTGTGGAGAAGCTTCCGGTCCCAATGTGAGACCACTCCTTTTTCCTGCTTGTCACAGATTATTTCAGATGCTTATTTTAAAAAACGGAATGTTCTCTACAGGGGGATTTTACACCTTTCCATGTGCAAATTGGGAAAATGTTCTCTAGAATCACCATCTGCTTGTACAGCACTGGGGCAGATGTGGGTAGGACCCAGCCCAGAGCTCAGAACTGGGAGCTGATGGGACATAGAAACTCTACAGGAGAACAACTGGGATTTGCTCCTTTTTTCTGTTTTCTCTGCTTTCCGTTTTTTCCCATGAGACACGCTGCTGTCCGTATTCCCTTGTAAATGCAGCAAATACTCAGCAGTCTCAGCACAAGCAAGGAGCCAGTCACAGCCTCCTCCACCATCTAATGGCCTCAGGTAGTGCTCATTGCCCCAGGGTCCACAGTCTTCTCGATTCATGCCCACTGCTCACTTCACTTGCTGAGTTCCTCTGGGCATGCTCAGCGGGGGAAAAGATTTGCACACTTCTTAACTTCAAAGGGTGGTGGAAGATGTACTGAAGTGTGTTGTTTCCTGAATACACACAGCCTTTCTGCCCCTCTGTACCCTGCAACTCCTCTACGAATGCTGAGGAGGAAGCCTGTGGAAGGGCTTGCTGCACCAGGCAAATACTGTATTGCAACTCTCAGGAACATGACTGAGCCTGGTGTAGGAGCCTACAAATCATGTTATTCATATTGAAAAATTGAGAGAAGTTGCTCTTTCCTTGTGCAAGGGAGACTGGGTATCTGCTCCTGCAGGTGGTGAGCTATCATCCCTTTAATCCAGATAGATAGGAATGATGGCTCATGTATTAAGCTATGAGTTTTTCTGCTCTTGAATGACTCTGTTAGTTTAAGATGATAGCATGGTGGTATGAAGGAAGCAGTCTTTTCTGTATGTATCCTAGATGCTCATCTTCCATCACATCAGTCTGACAATATCACCGACCCTTATGTTCACATTTAAAAGGGGAGTAAATTGAGCTGTGTTTGATGACAGTGTAGAGGTAGGCTCTAATACTGTCAGAAGTGAATTCCACTGACTCAATTATTTGTTTTAGTTTTTTATTTTCAATTTCCTTTTAATATATTGGTTTTAGTTTTATAATTTTTTTTAAAGTGAGGACTCAAAAATACTTTGTTAAAGAGAGGTAAATTCTTTCCTACTTTCAGATCAAAAGAAGGAAAATCATGGAGTGAGTTGCTGCATAGGTGCTATTAGTCCTGGTCTGTGTGTGTCTGCTTTATATTCCCACAGCATTAGGAAGGGCTCAGGGTGAGCATAAGAGAGGTCCGAATAAACACTGCTTCAGCAAAGTGGAGAATGATTTGGAATCTTTACTACCAGATTGTGAAGCAAAGGATAAGTGCCTGAAAGAAAGGCTCTTTGGTTGTGGAATGAATTAAGTGTCCAGAAAATTAGCATCAGTGAGGTGGTTTAGCTGGTTTAGCTCAAAAGCATTTCTGCTGTCTTCCAGTCCTAGTAGTTTTCATCAAAAGACAGCTAACACCCCTCAAAAATCCAAGACTGAACTTGAGCTTTATTGTATTCTTCCCTATGTAGTCTCTTATCTGTGTTATAAAACTGAGATTCACATATGGCAGTTTAAGAAAATAATAAAAAACTTGATGAAGACAGGTTTTGTCATTTAAAACATACACTTCTGCTTCACCAACAGCCAGTGCTGTAGGTAGTTCTACATAATTTAATGCTGTTGAACAAAATTGTCAATCCACTTTCAAGACATTGGTCAGAGCAACATTTGTGTCCTTTTGTGTTGACTGCTAGACCTACTTCAAAGCTGCAGTTTCACCAGTAGTTGGCAGTTTCACTTATTATTTTGTTCTGTCAATGTGTGTTTTACTTCCAGTCTCCGAGGAACTGCCTCTTTTCCTTCCAAACCTGAGGAAATTTTAACTCTCTTTGGCTTCCATACCATAGGCACCTCTGTGAAATGCAGTGGCGTAATACTGAGTGATAAAGCGTAGATAAAATTGTGCACATTCCCAAGTTCCCAGTGGAGAGAAATCAGTTGGTAGTTCTCCTTTCTTGGCTTGAGCAAGTTGTCCAGCTGCTATCCCTTCTCCTTATTGCAGAATGTTTTGTGAATTTAGAGCATTGAGTTGAGAGACTGCTTTTTCATCAGCATCAGTCTAAGAGTACTGCTGCATCCCAGATGCTAAATCCTGAGCAAGATTTAAAGGCTGTTCATCTCAAGGTACAGTATCTCCAGGACAGAGTTAAGCCACATGATGGAAAAGGTTTATGTTTTCTGGAATTTTATGGTACCTGCTGGCCCATACCGAGGATTTCATTTTGCCTGGTTACTGGTGCTGTTGATCAAACCCCACAGCTATCACAATCTTAGTTGCTCAGAGCTCATCTTTCAGTCTGTTAAAAGTGAGAGCTTTGCCCCTCTTCATTTTGGTATGTTTTCCTGTTTTGTTCTTTCCTTCATGAAGGTGGTATTTAGTCTAGCTGACAACAGAGGGGTGTTAATGTTGTGATAAGAGAAAGATACATGCTCTGGAAGGCCAAGTGGCTGCAGGTGTAGCCATACTATTCCCAGGCGAAAGGGTGTAATGTGATTAGGTGTGACTCTTGTTGCTTTAATATCATGCAGAGTGTTTTTCCTACATTATAAAATTGCTGTAATGGCAAAGTCAGCCCCTTAACTCCCATTGAGATAATGATACAGTGTGTTTGGCAGCACTGTGCGTATTCGATTTTGTTGTTTTCCAAAGTTGGTTGGAAATGGGAAGAAAGAGATTTGAAAAATATCACGAGGTTTCATTTCTGTTTTACAGGTGGGAATTTTCTGACATGCTGTTTTTTGTCTTGTGCAAGTAGCTGACCAGTTTTGCTGTTCCTTCTGTAGGCTTTCAGCACAACAGTGGGAGAAAGAAAAATATATAAGATGAGGAGAATATATATTTTTTTTATTTTGAAGCCTTAAACAGTAGGAGGGTGAAATCTGACAGGTGAAGTACATGTACTTAATTTCAAACTGAATTTGTCTCAGTAGGCAGCTATTACATTCAGGCTCAAACTGTTCCTGTAGTTAAAAAGTACTTTCTGTTTAAATCATTTTTGAAATTGTATAGGATCATCTGCATTATAAGTTTGTTTCCTTATATTGGCTTTGACTTAGCTTTACATTTCTTCTGAGAAGGTTTCTAGATGAGGTCATGAATATTGGTCCAGTCAAGGGCCATCTGGAACACTAAGGCTTGATGCCAGCTTCACCTTTAATTCCACTAGCATGTTCCAGTCCCAAATGACAGCTGTGGGCTTCCTGTACCACTCTGTCCTCACAGACAGAACTTTTTATGTCTCTTGTTTTTGTGTTGGGTTGTGTGACCCTTTTGAAGTACGGATAGATCACAGAATCACAGAACTGTAGGGGTTGGAAGGGGCACCTAGAGATCATCGAGTCAGTGAGAGGCATGTAACTAATGCAGCTCCGATTGGTTCGTTTGCCTGACCAGCCCCAGTGTTCTGCTCCCACCACTGAATGCCACTGAATGCTGTCTTTCTGGAGCCACAGCCCAACTTTCCCATCCTTTTTGTAGAGGTGCAGAAACAGTAGAGGTATAGACTGCAGGAAGTCACAAAAGGGGGTTAGATGTCACTGGAGCAGCAAACAGTTGAAAAAGTGAAGGAGGGAAAATTAAGTTACTTGCTGCAAGATGACTTTTTGCCTTCAGATGCTGTGATTACTTTTTTTCCCCCCAGTTTTCATTGGTAATGATTAATGGCTTTTATCACTCTAGAGAAATAACATTTAAAACAGTAGAAAATGTCAGAATCCCTCCCCCTGCCCCTTTTTTCAGCCTTGTATAATGAGGGAAGAGAAAAATTTTCATCTCTGAAGTAAACACAATTTACTGGTAGGGCCAGTTCTCATCAGGCTGTCTCGGAAAAACCTCATGATGGATTTGCAACAGCCTTTATGCAAGGTTAATCTGATAGCCACGCTTCCATCTGCTTTTGTCATGCTTTGTTGAATTGTATTGGTCTCTGTTTTAATAATCTCACTTTCTCTGATACCTCTTTAGAGGTTTGGTGAAGTAATACACATAAAAACATTTCAGCTCCCAGAACTACATTTGCATGTCAGTCCATCCTCTAAACTTACCTTGGCTTCCATCTTTTATTATTCTCTTTGTTTGGATTCATTCTCTTCTCCCTTGTTGTGGAGTTAACTCTTACTAAGTGCCTACTTCCTACCAACAAGAGCTAATTTCTACAAGGGAATTATGCATGTAATTACCTTTGTGTGTAGTTTTCGGTAAATAGGCAGTGATTAGCCATCCCAATCTTACCTGTGGTCCCACTCAGCTAAATGGGAGGATTTTTGTAATTTGCTCTCCTGGTTCTGTATTTCCTTCATTTAAGAATCTCAGGTACGTTTTAGGTGAATGTAAGCTGTTATTTCCAATGAAGACAGTGGTAAGCATGTCTCCCTTGGTATCTCCCTTGGGATAAGGATATTGATTGTATTGCCTGTACTGCTCTTCTGAACAGTAAATAATGCTGGTGGCATGGGGAAACCAATTCTTCCTTGCTACTGGTCTGTGTGACTTTTAGGTTTAGGGCATAAGAAGTGTCTACAAGAACCTAAACAATCTTAAAACCCTGGCAAGATGAAGCTTTTTATTGTCTGCCAAACCATTACTATGTTATTTTCTAAGAAGTTAATTCTGCAGGTAAGCTGCATACCATTTAGTGAAGAAGCTTGTTTTGAAAGCAGTGTCATGCAGGAGGCTCAGACACTGATAAGCAGATGCTGAATTTTTTATTTGAGTCAAATTACAGGTCTGTGACAACCCTTTTCCCTGACAGGCTGCATTTAATCTGGCATAATTTGATGTAATGGATCAGAAATATTGTAACAAAACACATCACATCTGGTTAGCTGCTTGCAATCTGGAGAGTAAATGTACCTTTGGATGTTTTACAGTGGTCAGAAGTGCTTTAAAAGGTAGGATAAATAGCAAGTAATTCAGCATCAAAACTTGCATAAACTATGACAAACTAAGTTAAAGAGAAGATATGTACTCGTTCTCAAACTTGTCTATAAGGGAATGAATGTCTTGATATGGGGGTGATTTTTGATTGGTTTGCAGTTTCTGTCAGGAGCAGAAAAGGTCCAAGTATTTCAGCAGAAGTCAAAGATACTGTAGATGGTGATATGAGAATCTTCTGGGAACAACTGTATTGCATAATTCCTTAGTTTTACTACATTTCAGCCTAAGATACCTGGTGATTTCAAGATTTGGTCTTTTTTTGAGTCATAATAGCATCATCCCTCAGGAACAATCTCAGTAAGTCTACTAATAGTAACAGCTAAAGTAGTTTCATCTTTGCTTAACTGGCATCAGGCTGGTGTTTTTGAAGCATGACACTCTTCATTGTATTCTGGCAGCTGCCCTGAGCTTTGAAGTGAGTAAAATGGGCAACACAATAGCAAATATGAAGGGCTCAGGATCACAGCTGCTGTTGTAATTTGTACATCAAAAGTTCTTTTGACTTGAAGATCTCAAAGAATTTTCAGACACTAAACCTTCACAGCTTCCCTGAGAAGTAGGATTTATCATCTTTTACAATCTTTGCAGGCTCTAGGAGTTCAGGCAAGAAGAAAAAGGTTACTGGAACTCCCTTCTCCATACATTTAAATCTTTGAGTTCTGGATGGAGGGTTTGGACTGGCTGTTATTCTGTGTAAATTCATCCACTGAATGCTAGTCTATGCACTTCAAAGATCCTGCACCACAGCCCTAGGCATTTTGAGATAGGCTTGTAAACAGTTGAATAAATAAATGAATTTGCATAATTATAGACAGTGTTTTGGACTATGAATTGCTAACTCTGTCCTTAACCAGAAATACTGATTTTGTAAGGGAGCAAACTGCATTTGATTGTGTTTGCAGCCAAAGAGGGATGTCTCATGGACATTCCTCAAACTGTCCAAACAAGGAAATTTGGGGTAAATTGAGTTACCATTAGTACACAAGCACTATGAGCGTATATGTCAATTCTCTTTTTTTGGGTCCCTTTTAAAATTTAAAATTGCATAAACATACTTGTTTACAGGTTCCAGAGTCATACAGTGGAATTCAGGAAGGTCATATTTTCAAAAGGCAGTGCCTATTATTTACTTGAAAGCAGAACTTAATTTCTTTCATCTGCTAGTGAAATTTACATGCTTGAACATGTATCTCTTACTTAGGCCTTCATGATCTTGGCAATATCAACTGCCATCCCATGCCAACCGCTGGTTTCTGATTCTATTTTCCTCTTTGTTATGGTTGCAGTAATTGGCCAGTAGTTGTAATTAGCTGGGTGAGCAGCCCTGGCCATTGCATCTCTGCTGACGACTTCATTAAGAATAGGAATGGATGGAGCCCGTGGGACCTCTGTAAATTAGTGTCATCATTTCTGCACTGTCTGTGCTGCACCATTGCTCTCAGGCATCTCCTCTAGACTGGTGGCTTTGCAAATGTTTTTAGGGAAAGCAGCAGCTCTGTAATAGATAAGTAAACTCTGAAAGGCCCTTTCTACAGGTTCTACTATTATAAATGGTGTTCATTTTATCTTCTGTTTTAAGTTTGGAAAATGTAGTCTGAGATGCCGTATTAAATGTTACCCTTTTGAGTGTTTTGATGTTCCTCTTTCTCTGAAGCTGTTGGCCTTACATTACTTATAAGTAGTTACTCTGATAATCTGTCTATGTATATTCAGCATAGCTGTCTTTGGATTCTCACTTCTGGAGCCTCTTGAATTTGAGATTGGGAGAGGTGGAAGAATTGTTACGTTTTCAAAAACACTGTGGTGTGTGATTTTTGTGGACAGGTTTAGTCTATTTTTTATAAATCCATGTTTTCCCTCTGCTCAGTTTCCTATTAAAGCTCCCCTTCCAGGACTTGACAAAGTTTGGGGTTTAGTGGCTGTCATACGGAAAAAAAAAGGAAAAAAAAATAATCAAATCTTGTTTGGTCTGTGCACCTTCCTTAAGCCAAAAGCAAAATATGATTTTCAAAAAACACAATCAAAGGGGAAGTTAGCTGTTCTTTTATGTGAAGTAACAGATTTATTTCATACCATAGCTTTCCTTTCAAAGGTGATAAGCTAATGATAACTGTCCTTCTAGCAGCATTCCCAGATCTATGGATTTTATAGCAGAGCCCATACCTCCTTGTAATTTTGGGGAATAAGTTGAGTACTGAGAGCCACCCTTATAATCCTTACAGGAATAATTAAGCCTTTTAAGTTTTACCTGTGATTTGGGAGCCAGTGTGAGATGTTGGCAGTTTGTTCAACGAAAGCATACCGGTTTGTGGGCGTAAGGTACAGAAGGCATAGAAGAGGTGGATTATGTTAGTCTGTCATAGTATGCTTTAACTGTAATTCTGATGAGACAGTTCAGCAGGACTGAATATTTATCCAAGGACATAGAGTGCCTGGAGGAGAACCAAGTTTTGAATCTCCTGTTTCTTCTAATCTTCTGTTTCTCCAGTCATGACAACATGCTGTAAGCAACATTGTTGTTAATATTATAACATGAGGCAAAATCTTTTTGAGCTCAGGGATCAGTAGCAATTTGCAGGTGTAACGTGATGTCTCCAAAACGTTTCAGTGTCCAGTAAAGTCAGTGCATTGATGCTCTTGTGATAGAATTATCACAGCCTTTCCTAGTATTTGGTCACCTTCAACATGTTATTTTTTCCTTATAATTTTCTGTAATTCCCCTTACTACAAATCATCTTCTGCGTTTTTCTTATACTGCACACCTCTGAGATGAGGCAAGCTCCTTGTTCACTATAATCCCTTTTTCTTTGGGAAAATACCAAAAAGACTGCGATCACGTGCTTCATGAAGCTTGACTGTACTGTGAAAGAGGACTTAGCTGTTGAAACTAAAGAGAAGTCACGTAATTTTCTAAACCCTGTCACTCATATAATGTAAACTCTCAGACCCTCATTCTGGCAGCAGATTTCTCAATGCTTTCCCCCATTCCACTCCTAGTCTTTGAGGAACAATCCTGTTTTAAACCTTTCTGCCAGAGATTTCTTCCCAAACAGTTGCACGCAGCTTTGTAAATGTTAGAGTGACATTTGGAGTAAGCATGAAGAGCCCGTGTGCTTCTCCTTGGTTCCCCTGCGTCTCTGCCAATCTTTAGTATGGCAATACTGCCTCACTCTTCACCTCCCAGGGCTAGCACTAACATTTACATGCTACAGCCTCTGTCTGCAAATATTTCCACTATGCTACTCAGTGTTGTTTCAGCTTCTCCCCAGCCCAGATTTTGTTTGCAGCTGAAGAAGGGAGAGGTGAAATTTATCAGATAACATTTACCTTTCGTTATTAATTAAGGTTGTTTCTTTGTTTGCTATTAAGTTACTGTCTGACAATACCTTACCCCCATAGTTAGCTTATCCACTTCTATGAGTGATGATGGCAGGGGGAGAGGAAGCACATAACAAGCCTGATGCTCATAATAGTTGGTACAGCCTTCTCCATATGGTAGTCGCAAGTTTGCATCAGGAATTGAAAGGCTGGTTCATTACAGAAGCTACATAAAAGTGAGAATCCAGAGTGCCAAGCCTTGTGAAATCTAGTAGTGGAGGGAGGTTTATATTCTTGTATCCTAATATGTCTTCTCAGGATCAATTTAAAATCTATAATGTCTCTGCTGAACTTCTTGTTGTAGGTGGTAAGATACCAACATGATTTTCTTTTGTGATGGTGGGAGTTTCACAGGTTTACCTAGATTCTGGAGATTTTATTCACTTTGAGTTAAAGGTTATCAGGACTAGTTTACTCAATTTGGGTATTACACAACCTTATATCAGTACTGAGTTATAAAAGCAATTGGTTCATTTTGGATTCATGTAAAAAAACTGGGGGTAGTTCTAGAAAAAAAAATCAGAATTTCTTCTCTTGCAGTTGTTTAAGTGCCTTAACTTTTTGAATTGAGCTAATTTTTTTTTTCTCTGAGGAAAAAATATTACAGTGCTTGTGCTGAACCCTGCATCTTGATACACCTTGGGGCTGTTAATTTGCCTCTTTTACCTTTTTTACTTCCATTTTATTGATACGTAGGCAGTAATTTTTCCTGCAGTAATTTGCTGTTTCTTCTTGTGTTTGAAAAAAAAACAACTTAGGAAACAGTTAGGAAATAAATAACATACTGGAACAGGGAGGAGACAGTGGTATTGCAACAGAAATGGTAAATAGGATATTTATTCTGTTCTGACTTTCAAGATAAATAAATAGGTGTGGTTTGTACTTCAGATGTTCTTCAGGAACTTCTTATGTTATCCCAACAGTGTTTCTGTGCTATTTTCAGTGTTTGTTGAAAGTCATGGAATATTTTAAATAATGCTGTGCAATAAATTTTTCAAGGTTTTGAAAAGAAACGATGGAAAATATTCATCCAGATGTCATCTGGTCTATGAAAACATTTGCTAGCAATTTTTGTCTGTAGCTGTGGCCTTACAAACGACAATTATTACTGCTCAACCAGTATTCTTGCATCCCTGAAAATGTGATGAATGCCTTGAAGCTTGCTCCATTATCTCTCTCGTTTGCTGCTCATTTGGAAATGTTTTGTACACATTGTACTGATAAGGGTGTCTTATGTAATTATTCTACTTTTAGTGCTCATTTGGTCTTAACTGACATGCACTGTTCAAATTTGGAGCTTTTGAATTTAAGACAGTAATACACAAATCAGAGATGCATCAGAGCTGAGAAACAGAAGAGGCAGCTTTAACTGAACGTTGTTGAATGAATGGGATTTACTTTAGAGCAGTTGGGAGCAATGGTATGCAGAGCTTCAGTATATGAAGGTCCTTCTTTAAAGTGGGTAGATACCTACTTTACAGTAGATGGGAAAATAGACTCGGGAAATAAATGATCATCTTTATTTGAAGCAAAGAAAAATTGGGATTAATGTTGCAAAAATGCTTTGATCTGTGACATAGCTATGCACCAGAAAAAACAGTCCAGGTTCTTTAACAATTCTGATGTTGTGTCTCTAACAACTGTTTTATCTTCATGAATTTTCAGTGCATAATAGCAAATGCAGATGCTATTGACATCTTGGCAGGCTGAAATCTTTAAAGCAGAACAGCTT
The DNA here is from genome assembly GCA_036925125.1 of Oreortyx pictus. NCBI lineage: Eukaryota > Metazoa > Chordata > Aves > Galliformes > Odontophoridae > Oreortyx > Oreortyx pictus. The sequence continues at coordinate 39,521,671 of JAUPFR010000006.1, forward strand.
TGTTCTTGCTAGTGCAATAAACCTACAGTTGGTGATTAGTGGTACTATTTGCAGTGGATTTTGCTAGACTAATAAAACTCCATCTTATTTCTAATGGTTCCCTTTAGGTGAATATTTTGTTTTGTTTTCTGTTACTGTCCTTGCAAATGCTGGTGAATTGCATTTACATCCCTTCTAGTTATTCTGTCCTGTTTGACAGGCTTCATGGGGTGAGATCTGTGACACTTCAATGGGAGACATCCAAGAAAAATCCAGTTTGCTGGAAAAAGTGTTGTCTTGCATATAGCAGACGTGAGCTTCTTTTCTGGGCTGTGGGAAGAACAGAACTAGATCACCATTGGCTCCACATTACCAGAGCCCTAAGGATACCCCTGGATCTGCCTGCCCCTGGTGCCTCTGCTACTCTGCCATGGCACCATTTCAGTCCTTCAGAGCTCCCCACACCCTGCACAGGCTCAAGAGCAAATGCTGGCCCCAGCCCCATCAGCCTCTGCCTCAGGGAGACCACTGCAGGGCTGGACCCCAGCTCCCTACCACTCTGTCCCTATGGTCATGTGCCCACTCAGTTGTGCTCGTGTCCTGGCCCTCTCACTGTGGTCCTGCCCAGAGATCACCGTACTTGTAACTGATAGACCTCCTAACTTGACATTGGACCACCCTTATCGCAGTGATGCTGTCTTGATTGGATCTGGCCACCATCTGCAGGCCTGTCAGGCCTTGCGTGGCTCCTGGCTGTCAGGGAGAAATCCTGTTCTTGCCACTATGTGACATCTGGAGTCATAATTGTCTGGGAGTATTTAAAATTCCCATTGCATTTTCTTTCCACAAAAATAGGAGCGTTAACTCTTGGGTCATAGTAAGATTGCAGCCTAAGTGATTATATTCTTGCTTCCAAAACTTCCAAGGTTTCCACTTAGGCAAAACTCTGTGTTTTCTTTTGTAAATGCAGCGAGACTGTGTGCTTTAAACAAACTCCTGCACTGTTTTTGAGGAAACAAACCTTGCAGCTGTGGGATCAAGCCTTGCTTTTTGTGCATGTTGGTGATTGTTTTGAATGAAGGTAATTCACTGTGCTTTTTGCTGAATGGGAATGTCTGTAAACATAATTTCCTTAAATTTTGTAAGATACGACTTAAAATGTTTTTCTCAACACTGAACTAAGTTGGAACTGTTACTGCTCTTTGTGCAGTTCGAGCAGTCGGATTAGGCTCCCAGCATCTCTGTACCTCCCTGTGCTTTCTGTGAGTGACACTTCTGGAAGTTTTTCTTTCCATCTGTTGAAACAGATCAGACCAGCTAAATGTTAATGGAGGTTTTATGGACAAATCTTGGCTAGTTTTTTCTTTGCCTTTGTCATCTCCTGTTGGAGATTAATAGTTGTGACTAGCTGTAACTGAGTCCTGCTTCCTGACCTAACTTGCAAAAGCTATGGCTTCCTTGTGGGCAACCAGCAGCCACTGAGGCAGCAGTGTGGCGGGGCAACCATCCAGCAAGGCTGCTCATGGACACCCCACTCTATATCCTGGCACCAGGAGACTCTGACTGAATGCTGTGCTGCTTTTACAAGTGGGAATGAATATTATGTAAGTCCAGTCTTGAGGGTAATTCAAGCACAGCTGTGAGTAAGTCATGTAGATAGAACCATTCTCTCCTAGCGCTCCTGGTTCTGCAGTGCTAACAGTAAGAGCAGCTAAAACATGCGTCTACCTTGCAATACAGCAGAAATTATGTCAGTGTAAAAATAGATTTAAAAAGAGATATTTTTAATTGCTCATTTCTTATAGCTCACTTGCATTTTAAAGTCCATATTACACGAACTTTGGTGTAGCTTAATCCAAATTATGCCAGGTATGGATGTGTGTCCCCCAGGTGATTCAACAATGTACATCCTCAGTCTGAGGGCTTGGCTGACATCTGTTGTTGGAACTTGTCTGTATGGAATCCACTTAGACAGGAATGAGAACTGTTTCCTTTTTAGTCCTTCTTTTCTTTCTGTTGTGTAGGTTTGTTGTTGTTTGTTTGTTGTGTTGTTGTTTTGTTGTGTTGGTTTTCAAATACTGAAGGCTGTTTTTATTTGTGGTCATGTGTCTCCTAGCAAGTATATGAAAAAAATTGATGTTTGCATGGGAGCAGAAAGAGGTGCACTGCATACTCACTGAAAGACTTTTTCTGGTTTGTGGATAGAAAGCTCTGGCATTCTTTCTTAAGGTCAAGATCTTGAAGAATATTTGAACTTTTGCAGGAATGTAGGAATGTGTGGTCTGTGTTTCCTGTAGTTTTGAACTAATATGCCTCTTCTTTTCCACTCTTGGTCCTTGCTATTATGCCTCCCCAACTGTTAATGGTTTTTTCTAGAAGCCCTGCTCAGCGGGAATGGGGAGGGATGGCTGACTCTAACAAATGTAACTATGAGGAATGCATAGTGTGCCCTGATTTACTGTCATTATTGACTGTAGCTGAACTTTTCATGAAGATGAGATGTTTTTTTCCTTATTCTTTCATGGTCATCTTTTTGGAGACTTCAAGACGGAAGAAAGCTATATCGTAGTCTGGGACGCAGGGGAGAAACCACAGGGAAGAACAAGGGACTGCAGGAAAGCTGAAAATGATAGAAAGCAGAAAATAATGGAGGTTAATACAGGAGAAAGGTTAGAAACCGAGAGAAAGAGCATGAAGAGATATTGAATATTTTTTTCTCTCTCAGTATTGCAAGAATATGCCTGTTGCCACCTCTCTAGGATGTTTATGCAGAGCTTTGTGGGGAAGCAGCAGTAAATTGCTCCTTTGGATGCTAAGTGCAGAATTAAAGCTGGCAGGGTCTCAGAGAACAAGACTGGGAAGCTAATTGCTCCTAATAACATATTGATTTTCACAGATCTCTGGCATTATGTCAGGGCAGTTTTGAACTAGCACCTGGTTTCTTCCTCTTTCCATCTCCAAGCAATGAAGCCTCTGGATTTGAGATCACTGATAAATGCAGCTCTAGATCTTTTTGTTTATAATGCAGGTCTCTGCAACATGGGTGAAATCTGTTGTGCTATACGTTGCTCCAAATATAATAGCTACCCTGAAAGTAGACAGGTGGAAGGAATGTGCATATATTTTAACTTGAATAACTACGTTGCTGCTGCTTGTATTTATGCTGCTGTACAAAAGTATTACAGCCCCTTTGCTGCAGTTGGCTGAAGACAATCAAATGGATGGCTGTTTTCAGGCAAAAGTTGCCAGCACAGGAGACTGAGGTCACCTAGTTGTTGCCAGGTTACATTCAATCATCAGCAGATTTTCTGTATGTGTTGCTTAGTGATAATGTTCTATCCTTGAATTTTGGGGACTGCTGTCAGGACAAGGAGATACGATTTATTTCTGTGACTGCTACTAAGCAATACCCCCCTCTGAAGGACTATTCTTACAGTTAGAGGGAAAGCTCTGCTTGCAAGGAGTTGTGCTGAAAATGCTTCCAGATACTTCAGATGGTGAAGATTTGTGAGGTGAGAATGAAATTTCTTACATTTAAAAGATGTCAAGCGCTTAGGATGGTCTGAACTGGAGCAGGCTCTGGTCAGCGCAGGGCACACACAAGGGCTGAAACTCATCTTCTCTCATGGTTGTGTAGAGGCTGTTTCAACTATTTCAGGCTATTTGATTTTATCTGCTTAGTTGTTGCAAAGATTCAGTGCTATATTTGTAGCAGATTGGACAGAGAAGAAACATGGAGTTAAACTGTAGTAGTATGTGATTTAGGCTTCTATTGAATATCAACTGAAACACTGTCTTGATTTCAACACTGATTTTGGTTATCCCTTTCAATTGGAAATTTACTTTCAGTTTTCCTCTGTCTGTTTTGTCTCTATTAATTCTAAATTGATGTGGCTGTTGGTATGGTGACTGGAACTGTACTGAGAACCCTTGGGTCCTCTTTGCATTTCACACACAGAATGTTGTGGGCAGAGCTTAGGCAAGGATGCCTAGAAGAGCAAGCAAGGAGTTCAGGAGGTGGGAAGGAAAGCTCTTGCTCAGTGTGAGATCTTTTTTTGCCTCCTATGTTACATTTTCCCCTTGGCTTCTCCAGCTTTATCTCAGTGTGTGATTCATCCCAAGTACAAGCCATGCTTATAGAGTTTGAATCTGGGGTTAATTTAGACATCAGTGGTTTTCTTGGTTTATTTATTTATTATTTTTCCCCTGATGTTTTGGAGTTGAGACTTTAATTCAGAGACTCTATTCAAAACATTAGGTTCTAGATTTTTGTGCCATCTTCAACAATTCTGGATGTTCTTCAGATTATTGTTACACAAATATGACAATAACAGTTCACATTTCTTGTCTGGGGACAAGAAGTAATTTTCTGTCAGTGGAATCAGTGGAGCTGAAGGACAGAAATGAGTTATTTTAGAAGGGAAGAGACTCATTATTACTACACTTTTGATTTGTTGCCTTAGAGTGTCTGCAGAAGAATAAAAAACAACCATATATTTCCAAAGTACTCAAGGCGTAGCTCTGCAAGTAAGCAGCAGAGCTGAGGTGCTTGTATCAGCAACTCTCAGTCATGATCTTGATACTCTCTGATCCCTTTCCCACATCTATTCAGGTGCTAGGGCACACAGTTTTTTCATACTAGGCCCATCTGAGCTGAAGATGTCAAAAGAGCCGTTTCATGCTTGAATGCATTTTCTAATACAATCCACACAGGGTGGAGAGAGAGCAAGGATGGCTTGTGTGTACATGCACGTTGCCTTTGAGTATATGTATAATGTACAGTACATTTGGTTCCAGCTTGCAGCTGTGGTTGGCAAGAAAGAGTTGCAGACGTGAGGGGGAGGAGAATTGCACTTTGAAAAGTAAGAAACCATTCCCCCACCTTGAAAAAAAAAGATCTTACGTTCCCTCTCTGTTTCTTGGCCAAGCAAAGATGTGAGTCCCCTGGGCAGCACTGACAGCTGGTACCCAGAAAGTGTATGTATGGCTGAGTGGGAGTTGCATGTAGAATACTTTGTGTGTGCAGACCATGACAGTGTGTGGGGAGAGCAGCTCAGAAAACTGGTGAATAAAGATGTGAATAAAGATGTTCTTCATAGCCTTCTAATTTTAATAGTTCACACAGAGATGTTTTCTTCTCTATGGGTTTGTATGTCCCATGACCAGAGACTGCGAGCAGTCTGTTAGTATGATGGGTTGCTGTAGCAGCTCAAACACAGTGATCCCCATCAAATGCTTGTAACCATATACATTGTTTACCACTTCTTTTGCATATTTATTACCACACTTAATGTCTATTTCTAGCCACTGTGGATCCTCTCCATCGTGGACTTAGAGTTGCTCTTCATTTTTCTGTCCAGCTCTCCTACTCTAGCACCAAACATTTAGGCCTTGAGATGTCTGTAAGAACTGGCTTTAGTAAGCTTATTCTTTTCCTCTAGAAGATCCAGTCACATCAGCGTGAGGGAGTCAGCTGATAATGTGAAAAATGAAAGTGTCTGAGAACAACATCTATATTCCAAACATTTGTTGTTTCAGTTGATGCTGTGTTTTCTTTCCTTGTGTGGGTAGGTGAGAATCTTGGTAAGAGTTGCTTTACAGAGTAATCCTTTCATGGTGCCTAGAGAGTTTAAATCAGTCTATTTTTCCACCTCTGGACTTTCTATTCATAGTTTTGTTTTAAAAGTCCTACATGGAATAAAATACATATCTGCCTTTGGTAGTTGTTGGCTCTGGGGAAAGAGGATGCTCTGATTCATACAGTAATATATTTATGCAGATTTGTAAATTTTGCTGGTAGAAGTGCTTTAGAGCATACTCACAGACTGAAACAATGATTGCCGTGCCATACTGGTTGCTGCAGTTCTTTCACAAGACTTTACCCTCTCAGAGAAGAATTTCCAGTTTCCCTTAACAAATATTGTGTGTTAAGTACTGGAACTCCTTTCCCACTAAACTCTCATTTTTCTTTGACATCTTTGAAGAGGACAGGATGATGTCATTTCTTTTCCCTTTTTTTTTCTTTCTTGCCCCCCCCTCCCCTCATATGCCCGCCTTTTGTTCTGCATCCCATCTCCTGCTGTTTCCAATGTTTGAATGACACTTCAACTTGACGTGGATTTTGATTTGTTCCTTTCATAATTTGCACTGCACTGCAATCAGTTGTGTCAGCAGACTTCCGGAAAGAGTGTTAGTGAGGAGGAGAAAAAGCCCCCACAAAACAGTACAAACCTGATGTGGGAAAAACTGTTAGGAAACCTGTTTCATGCGTGCAGTTACAAGTAGAATGGATCTATGAACTCAATTTTAAATAGCATTTCTTATGACGAACATTTCATTACTCTTGAGTGATGTGTACCTCTAGAAGCAATTCTTAGTCTAACTTAAACTTTGGAAGCATATTTTCACTTTCCTGCTTTAGATGTTATGTGTTCCTTTTAATTCTGCTACCTTGAATTATGGTGTCTTTTTCTTTTCTAAAATAAATTTCTCTGAAGTATTTATAGGTCTTGTATTAATTGTAATTAATATTTAATTTCTAGGCTTACTTAATTTGATAAATGAAATTCTACTTCTAGAAACAGCAGAACAAATGCAGGACTTAATTCTCTCTTGCTTGTTTTGTATACCTCATGTCTGATCTGCCTATTTAGGCCATGTACACCTTTCTAGATGCTACTATTGTACAAGGTTTGCATTTAAGATTGATTGCTGAGAGACTGTGTTGCCATGGACTATAATCATATACAGTTTCTATTTTCCTTTAAAGTCCCAACAATGGAACGAAATTCCTTGCTGAATAAACAACAGCTCTTACAAGCACCAGAAATAGAAACTGAATTTTCCGAGGCAAGATTAAATGCCCTAGAAGTGTTTGAACGACTCACTCCAGCAAATGCTAGGGTAGGCTGGACTAATGGAGAAGATCACATTTTCTGGAAGAGGTGAAAAATGGAGGCTGTCCTAGCTCATTATCACAAAAGGGCCAGAGCTAACACACTTTCCTTTATTTTTCCCGCTTATACTTGTTATGTAGCGTTGCTGGATGCAGTTTAACAGTAGCTCTGTTCTACCCCAGAGTGATGTACTGTTGGACTGGAGTGAGTGACAAGTGTCTGTAAAAACAGTGCCCTGTAGTACATGTAGAGTTTCCTCAGATGTGGAGATCATGTGGAAGTGTAACTTATTTTCATTAAAAAAAAAATGTTTCCTGATTCCTTACAGAGGCCTCTATCTTGAGCTATGATGGCAGCATGTACATGAAGATCATCATGCCTATGGTCATGCATACTGAAGCAGAAGATGTGTCCTTCCGTTTCATGTCCCAGCGTGCCTATGGGCTGCTGATGGCGACCACCTCACGAGATTCTGCTGACACTCTGCGCCTGGAGCTGGATGGAGGCCGTGTCAAACTTATGGTCAACTTAGGTATCGTATAAAAACCTCCCACTGCCTTCACTCTTAGTTTGGGCTTGTGGTTAGTGGTTTTGTTTTTTTATAATTTTTTTGTTTAATTTCTGTTGGTTTGATTGGATTGGATTGATCTCTAAAACATCTGCTGAGACCTTCATAATTATATTCTATTGTGGAGATAAACTCTTACTCGTATTGCTGCATGGAGATTTGCTGTTAGTTCTTTGTTACGAGCAGTGTTGGTTTTAAAGTCTAAGTTTTTAAGTTTCCTTTCTTGGTCTGGGACTGGTGAGCTCTGTGTGAGACATGCTGCTTGGTCCATCTTTTGATCAGTTACATCTGTCATTCATTCAGCATCGCTCAAAACAGTCAAAGCCAAATGTGAGAATTAAGCAAAATTGATATGGTGGCAAGCAGAAGTCTCTTGAATCCCAAATCTTTTCAGAATTTGGCAGTGTTTGCTACAACTTGATCTTAAATATTCTATTCTGCTAAATTACTAATTATTTTTATTTCATAATTAGTTTATCTTTCAGCCTTTAGGACTTTTAATATCTAGGAAAAAAAAAAAAAGCCTGCATCTTTTGATTGTGACTTTGTCACAAAGGCAACAGTAATAGAAGTGCATCCCCCTGTCCCAAGAGGTTGTGTTCTGTCTCCTTATCGTCACAGAAAATAGTAAAAGACCATTAGAAACAAGTTCAACAATAACAAGAGTGAAAAAATTTGAGGGGAAATGAACTAGCGGTTTGATTATCTTGTATCCATTTTCTTGCCAGTCTCTAAGTGTAGTACTGAATGACAAATAGCTGCCTTTTTAAAGAACATAAGCACAGGAAGTGAAGGTTTTTGTCATTTACGCTGATGCAACTTGTTGCTGAATTCATGTGAATCCAGCAATATAATTAAGAAGAGATTTTGAACCAAAAGGCAGACTATCATGATAATGGGAAATGTTAAACTGCTTCTGAAGTCTAGAGTACTTGATATAAAGATGTTCATGGTCTGCAAAAGCTTGTCTCAGCTTTCAAAATTCTAAGCCCCCCAGGAGCAAGATTTGACACTATTTTGTGCTAACAACATCAGCATCATGAAAGTCCCACTATGTTGGTATCAGAAGCAAACTGTGTAGTGACTTTGCAGAGTGCAGCAGTGTTGGTTTTTTTTACCCATACCTGTAGTAATGGCTCTTGTTTTTCAACTCCTGTCCTAGGTAGATATTGTAAATTTATCAAGGACTTTCTGGGCCACAGATGAGCTTGGAAATATGTTGTCCAGTTAAGTGGCCAGCTTGTTTTAAAAACTTACTTCTAGCTTTTATTTATTTGTTTATTTATTTGTTTATTTTTGTTTTATATCTCTTATAAGATTGTATCATCAGCTTTTGGGTTAGTACAGTTGAAAAGAGAAGACGACGATTCATTTAAGCAAGTTCGTATTTATTAAAAATAGTCTCTGTCCAAAGGGGTGTAGAAACACTTGTTTTGTATTATGAAAAAAAGAAAAAGGGAGCTATGTGATATGGTTCCTATTTGGAATATATATGCTCTTCTTAGCTCTTAGGAAAAGTGTAAATCACTACTGAGTGTCCATCTAGTGTAGGAACAGTTGCATTACTCAACAGGTAGCAGTCAGAGGTAATAGGTTGGGTTCAACTCCTCAAACAGAAACAGCACTCTGATATTGATCTCTCACCGTTTCAACTTATTGTGAGAATGCTGAACACAATTCTTTTGGGTCATTCTCCAAAGAAGTGCTGCAAATCTAAGGTATTTTCCTTTAGTCAGGACTTTCCTACTTTCAAAACAGCAGTGTTACCTCTGCTGTTGGAGAAAGAATTTGAGAAGAAATGACCTTAACAGAACCACTCAAATTCTGCTGTTTACTGAAAGTCACACCTGACTCTTTAAGGAGACTGATCATAGCCAAAATGTCACAAATAAGAATCAAGTCATCATTTGACCTGCCAAAATCCTCTTACTGATGAGAAGTGTAATGAACACCCTCTGAAGGACTGAGCATGCTTGGTACTGACTAGCTGCATAGGACCGTCCCCCTGAGCATCTAACTGATGACACGTGTGTAAACAGACTGTTTTGAGTGGTGAGTTACATAATTGTGCTTTTCTTACAAGTCATTTAAAACTATTGCTAAGAGTTGTCTCTTTCTTCTTTGATCTATTCCATTTGATTACTTGTTATCATTTGTGTGGTTATTTAGGTCTTTCCTGTGTTGTTTTTTTTTATTTTCTTCCTTTTTTTTTTCTTTTCTTCTTTTTTGAATTATTATTTTTTAACTCTTCTATGTATTTCAGTTGTAAAGCTTTCCCATACCCCATCAGCCATAGTATATCAAAAGATGGTATTCAACCCTTCAAAGGCCTGAAGCCTGCGGCCCGCACAGCAAACAGCCCTGAGAACAGAGTGTACAGAGAAGCCTGCAGGGGCTGGCATATCCCACCACCTCCTCAACTCACAGCACTGTCCTGGTTGCAGCTAGGGGATACATCATACAGCAGGGATGGGTGGTCATGGGGTCTTGATGTAGAAGGCAGGAAGGATAAGAGCAGTGGTGAATAATTCTCTAAGAAAGAGGGGTGAGGAAGTTGTTTCAGACCTTCCCCATGTCAGTCCCTGAGGCAGTCCAGTCTGCATGTTGACAGCAAGTTTCACAGTAGTTTTGAGTGTTTGCTGTGTGAAGAAGTCCAAATGTGATGCAGATCTCACTTCTGTTGATAAGGATTTGAGGAAATGAGTGTACAGTGAAAGGAGAGAGAGAGAAAGAGAGAGAGAGAGAGAAGAAACAAATAATGGCTTGGAACATGCTTGGGAATCATTTCTGATGCCAGGATTTGCATAAAGGGAAAGAAATGGCTGGTCTGGTAGAGAGATGCACCTTCACTTTATTTCCCCCCCCACTGTGGAATGGGAAGATTATAGTTCCACTGACTTTTATTAAAGAATATTTCCATTCTGTTTCTTCTTGGCTAGACTCAGCTTCAGGGCACTAGTGGCTAGAATAAATTCTGCCTCCAACCTGTTAATCTGAGTCAGTTCTCCTGCAAAGAAGTGTGACTATCCCTGTCTCTTACCTTTTTTCCTCAGGGTTTTCAAAGATGTCGTTGTCTTTTCAAACTGTACCGTTTTTTGGAATTCATATATAAAGACAGAGCAAACACATTTTCTGTTTTTTAAGCATATGTGAGCTTTTACACCAAATCCTTTTCTACAGATCATGCATGCAGATGTGCAAATGTATAGCTAGGCATGCTTTTTTAAAATAATCAATACATACAGTGACTTTTTTATATTTTTTATTGTAATAGATAAGAAAAAAATATCTGTCACCTTTTCTCTAACACTAACAGGTGGGTGCACAGTCTGAGAAGTAAGAGAGGCAAGGAACTGCATTGTAGCAGTGAACAGGGCCTCATCTGACTTCCCCACAGGGGATGACCTAGGGTGAGCAGAAATTGTCAGACCCTGATTCTCTCTCTTGTTCTAGTCTTACTTTGAAGTGCTCTTCCGTAGCCACATGTGGATGGTCTTCAAAAGGAGCAAACACTTTGTCCTCCCACAGTAAAGGTGATAGATTCAAGGAAAAAGAAGGCTGGGGCCTCAGCAATTGCAGATAATGTAAATATCACCATTGTGTGGCACTAAGATACAGAACAGTGATAAGAAACATGGACATAATTCCCAGTGACTTCATTAGTCTGCTACTAATACTATTTAGTGAATCTTTATTGTTGGTTAGCTGGAGTGGAGCTATTTAACCTTTTTGTAAGGGGAGAGTCTTTGTCCCAGTTTCCTTGTGATGTGCTGTAGAAAACCTTGCACCCAAGCACTAAGGAAGCAGCACCCGACTTACTCTAGGAATAACAATGACAGAAAGTAACTGTGTAAGTTCTTTTCAGGTCATCCTGTTCCCCGTGTTCTTAAATAAATGAAGTTGCTTTATGACTGTCTTCCAGACATCTCATTCAGTGGCAGGCCTGGCTGCTTACTGGATTTACAACTGTTCAGGCACACTCATCTTTGAAGTCCAAAGAAAAGGAAACATTTTTTTTAAGTCAGGAGTACAGCCATACCTAAACAAAATAAATCACATCAGTAAAAGCTGATAACAGCACTGAGAGCCTTAGATGATAATTATCAAAAGTCTTATTGCACTGCTGGGGGACTCTTGAGCAGTCCTCTTAATTGTTCCTGAGTTCTGCAGCTGTGGCTGTTTTGGAGCACAAGGAACCAGCTAAGCATGAACCGTGCACCTTACTGGCAGGGAAAGCATCCTTAGCTTTGGGTTTTGTAGTGTTGTACTAGTTCAGAGGAAACAAAGTATTTCCTTCTTTTCTAAAAACTGATGTAAGAGGGAGAAAACAGTTCTATGTATTAATGGTTGTAACTTCGTTGTTGCTTTGGGCAAGGATAAGGATTAAGGAAATAAAAAATATTGTGCTTGTTCTTTCAGTGTAGCACCTTTGACTTCTAGTGCCTCTCTTTTCAGTGACTGACTGAGGTTCATTTCAGTTCTTTTTTTTTTTTTTTTTCCAGAGCTTCTGGGCAACTGCAACCTCCATAGCTTGCCCAACAGTAATAGTGTGAGATTTTAATGTCTTTCTGTACAACGTGCTTTCAATTCTTGAAGGCCTGTAAACCAGATGGCTCCTTAGATATTCTAGTTTCTTCTCTTCTGACAATTGCCATGGTATTGAAATACAGCACTTCGACTAGCTTTCATTTGTAAAATGGAAAAGGAGGCATTGGATCTTAGAGTACAACTGCTTGGTTTAAGAAAGTGTTTTGTAGAGATCAGTAGTGTGGTGGGATCAGAGTCTTTGTGGCAGAGTGCATCAGTGTTAGCCCAGGTGCAGGAGAATGTGGCAGTGCTGGTGTAGTACCACAGGCAGATGTAGGAGCTGTGCTGCCAGGCAAGATCCTTCTGACCTTGCTGGATCAAGGCTGGTTGAGGATTCTTCTGAAGCGAGCTTGGATGTTTCTTCCTGGCACTTTATTTTGTGGTGTTGCAGAGTCTGGAGATCAGATAGTACCAGGATAGTACCAATCAGGGCCACATTCTCAGTGGACTAGTCTCATTATCACTTGAAACAGTGATAAGCACTTGAAATCGACCAGTCAGGATAAGGGCTACATTGGTTTCCAGTGTAAGACATCAATCCCTTCACTCAGAGCAGCTAGCGACTTAGAAGAGACGTTCTAGGGCATGTCGTTGTTTCAGTATTGTTTAAAACAAAACAAAAAAGACAAAACTTCTCTGCAGAGATCAAAACCACAGCAATGGTTTTAGTTTCTAAATGTGATGAATGTTGCTGAGGACCAGCCATGTTTCCCTTTACAGCACACTTACTGTTTAGCCCATAAAGAATTTCCCTATTGTCTACCTGTATCATCTGCTGCGATCTCATTCCCTTGCAGTGAGGTTCTGGAGTCTCTCTCACTCGCTCTCTTTCAGGTTGTAGTGGTAAGGCTAGCTGATTCCCCAGCATATACGTAAGAGTTCCCCTTAACCCATCTAGCTCCTCTATGGGATATAGCCACCACTGTATGGTGATCGTACCAATTGCTCCAGGGCTGTTTGCTCCCACTTTTCTGTTGCGGTTGACGACACATGACAAACCTAATCGCACAAAACCAAACCCAGATTTTCTCAAGGGAAGTTCTGGTTGAAAACAGACGCTTTCTGGCTACGCTGTTCCTGATTGGTATACTCCTAACTCATTGTGACTCTATTTAAAAATTCTTAATCTTTTTCAACTTCTAAGGTTGCATTTAGTTACAGCTGCTGAAATAATTTTCTTGTGTCTGAGTGAACACTGAATTGGCCCAGTTTAAGCAGCAAACTGCTTTCTATTTCTCTGCCATTGTGAATAATCTCTCTGGGCCATATCTCTGTAATAAATACAACCATCTCTTCTGGTCAAAGCCTTGGTTAAGTGGGTGTCTAGTAATGTGATGCTGTTATTTCTGGCCTGATTTCGTGAGAGAAGATCAGCATCACCCAAAATATGCAATAACACTGATACAAAGCTTTAAACCACATTGGACACCACAGTAAAAGTTGTTCACAAGGCTGTAAGTAGGCATTTATAAATGTAAGATATTATGGGTCATATCCTGAGATATGCTGAGCATTAGTGTGTAAAATTAAAGAAGCAATGCTTAGAAGCCCTCTAGCTCAGGTTCCCCCACCTCCAGTCATTTTTCTTGTGCAGTTTTTCGGTTACTATTTATTAGGTCCTACAACCATATCTCTGTTTCAATTTCCATATACCCCTTCTCCTCCCTCCCTTGTCCATAACCTCTGAAGGAAGCAGGGCTGGCAAAGGTTTACAGATCTGCCACTTCACTGCCCATTTCATCTTCTCCCTGAACGTTATGAGCATTCCTTTCAACCTTAGCATTCAGGCAGCAAGGCGAGATTGGGCTTTGAGGAACTGGCAGGGCTGGGAACCTTTGAAAAGAGTTCCCCATGTCACCCACCAAGCAAAAACATATAAATAAATAAAAGAAAAAAAGTAAAAATTAAAAGTACTCCCAACCTTCAGAACTATCTGAAATCTGGGCTGGGCGTTCGTGCGGTTAGCTGTTTGCAAGTGGCCATTTTATGACAGGACACAACTGGGCAGTATATTAACCCTTTCCTCACCTGAATGGACAGTATTATATGTGCCTGTGCACATAATTAAAAGTGTTCTGGGCTGGCACAAGGGGACATGAGTAAAGGGTCTGTCTTTGGGAGAGCTGGAAAGGGTTAAATATTGCACAACAAATCTCATAGATGATTCTACAGGTATTCTGTGTTGGACAGATGGTGTATTTATGCAATAACAATACAAACTAATTGAAAAGAACCAAGTGTAAAGGTTGACTTCAAACTTTAAGCTTCTTAGAGAAATTGCTAAGGGTTTTTAAAAAGAGAAATTACACTGGAGTATGATTTGCATATCAAGGGAGATTTTTTTGTGCTTAATTGTCAATTTTTTTTCTTGTAATTCACATCAATTCATGGTCTGGAGTAGAAGAAACTCTTAGGTGCATAGTCATCCATGAAAATAAAATGTTAACAAGTGGATACATGTGTACATTGGTATATTTCTAGACATATGTGTATATATATATGTGTGCGTATATATATATATTTATGTAACAAATATTTACGTAGAATGTACTGTACATATACATCCACTCCTGAACTTGTACAGAATGTAGATAAATATAAAATGGCCACATCTCTTTGCGTGTGTCTGTCCCCGGAAGGGTGGACTGATTGTTTTTGGATGTCTGCAGCTGTTACCTTGAAGGATGCAATTTCATCTTTCATTTATTTTTCCCCATCTAGACTGTATCAGGATAAACTGTAACGCCAGTAAGTTTTCCCTCAAGTTTCATTTTGTTCTCTTTATATATATATTGAAATAACTTTATTTTCTTTGTGATTTTATATGCTGTTTTTCCTTTCTTTTCTTTTTCTTGCTTATTTTTCTTTAAAAAAAAAAAAGTCTTCTGAAATTGAAGGGTTGGGTAGAATATGAATCTGTGGGGAGGAGGGGAGACTTCATGGTGATTGTACATGAAAATTTTGTGTTAGGTTTCTCCAAGGTGGAGATGAACTGTTATTTCATAGCTTTGCAGAAGAACACCTGAAGAACCTGATGAGCTGATCTTATCTTTCACTGGTAACCTGTTGTCTTTATGAAAATTTTAAAGAGTCACATAAGAATAACAACAGGTACTGTATGCATTTCTCCACTACAAAATGTCACGCATATTTAAAAACAAACATAAGAACAAACCTCAAACTCTCATTTTATTTCAGAGTGGTGACAAGCTGTTATTTGTTGAAAGTCATTCTTATTTCAGTATAGAAGAAAGAGAACTAGGTCTCAAATTTTGAGGATATTATCAGAATTGTATGAGAGCCTTTAATGTAGAATTTTGTCACTCACTGGTTTCAGTCTATAAAAGCAAAGAAGGCAGTAGGAAGATGCTGATTGATAGGAAGACTGTATAACCCTTGCATAAAAAATAATATTTAAAGGTCACATCCAATTTTATACTGTGATTGAGTAAACAAGCTTTTTTCTGTTTGCTTCGAAGAACTGTTTGATGTTGCTGCAGGCCTCAAACTAGAGTGTTTTTCCCAGAAAACAAAGCTTGCAGAGGAAAGCAAAGAAGCTGGTTGAGGAACTAGAAAACCAGATTTATAAGTCGCTGAGGGAATAACAGTTGTTTAGTTTGGAGAAGAAGTTGAGGGGAGACGTCTTTTTCTACAACTACCCGAAAGCAAGCTGTAGTAAGGTGGGTCTCTGTTCTCAGGTGGTAAGTGATAGGACACAAGGAAATTGATGTCATACTGGTTCAAGTGAAGTTTAGATTTGACATTAGGAAGAATTTCTTCATGGAGGGGGTGGTCGAGTGTTGGAATGAGGTGCCCAGGAGAGTGGTGGAGTCCGCATCCCTGGTGGTATTTAAAAGGCATGCAGACATGGCATGATTAGGGTGGTCTTTTTATTTACCATTGATCCCCATGTAAGCTAGCAGAAAAATGAAAATAAGTGTGTTGCAGCTCCAAAGACAGAGCTTTCAAGTACAAGTGGATTACAACACTACAGTCACAGCTGTAGCAGCACTGAGAGAACATTTTTGCAGAGCAGTTTCTTAACATATTTGCTGTTTTTTGTCTGAAAGTCTGTTTGTGTTTTGTTAGACAGCAGGAAGAAGTTTTGTTTTTTCTCTTTTTTTTTCTCCCCTATTCTGTTTTCCTTCCCAAATATGAAATATTTTTCATAGCTACAGATAGATCAGTTTTCCCTCCTGGTCACTGTCAGCTGATTCAGATTCTACATTTCAGGGAAGTTGAAGCAATTAGTTTCTTGGTCCTGGGAGGTGGAGCCTACAGTCAGAGATCAATGGTAAAGCATTGACTGTTTTGTGATTATTTTGGTTGTAAGCCCTGATGTGCTGAAGGACCTTGAACATGTGTTCACAGCTTTGAGAACTGCATCCTTCTGCCCTATTGCAATGGGGGTAGTCCTGTGCAGCTGAAAGCTTGACAGTCCATGTTGCATTCCCTTTGCTCTTCAAAGTTCAAACACTGTATTTCAAAATGGAGTTGGCAATAAGAGAAAGCATTTTGAATCTCTACTGAGATTGTCAGTTTTCACCCAGCAACGACAGAGGGTATTTGCATAAAGAAAAGGATCTTTTTCACATACTCTTGATGCTTAGCTACCCATAACTGTCTAGACACGTGTGCCATACTTCTTGTTTCTGTGTGTCATCTGAGAATCCATACCAGTTGCTCGGATATCATCTGATGTTTTTGTGGTCATCTTCAACTTTAAATGATAGTTTGCTATTAAAGGCTCAAAAAACAGAGGATTGTTTTCAGATGGGAAATCAGCTTTAGTAACAAGGGGCAAAGGTCTGGTTTTCATGCAAAGCAAACATAGCAGTAATTGGAATAAATATATATATTGGAAAAGAGAAAAAAAAATACAATCCTATAATCAGAACAGTGGGAAAACAGTCTGAATGTTTCTGTTAGTTTCCCCATAAGCATCAAAGCATCTTGAGTCGTTTTGCTTCCATGCATTTTTAATAGTTGAGGCTGCTGCATATTTAAAGAGTCTTCCTCTGGAGGTCGATGATTATTTATTTATTTAAAAATACTTCGGATTCTCCTAATTTATTTTTTATGATACTTTGTTTAAAATGAACAGCCCCTCTCCTATTCCGTCCAGCACCTTGTTTAGTTGCTGAGTGTTGCAATGACTCAGGTCATCTGCCCTGCTTTCTGGAAGAAAACCTGCTGGGACTTGATTGATGGAAAACTGCAAATCCTGGCATGAATAAAATATGGTTAGGCAAGAATATAATACTGTAACCATTCTTGTAGGCACACTGACTTATGTGTGGCACATTTACTTGTGCAGAGAGAAATATCAACATGCAGATAGGTTTGCCCACGTCTACTGAAATGGGTAGAAGTGTTTTAAATTAACTTGATGAATAGGATTACCAGTCAGCTGAAGTTTGGCTCAAGCAGTCACCATTGGTAACTGAATGTAAGGATCTGGTTCCTGGTTTTAAAACAGAGCTGTACTTTTGGGATCTCACTGAATTTGCTAGCTTACTAGCAAGATCACAGCAAACACTGAAGCTCATGTTATTTGGGAGTAATCCAGTATATTGTATCAGGTAAGAATTTAGTTTTTGATGTATATTTGCTCATAAATTTTATTGGGAAGAGACAGAGGTTTTTGTTTGCTTTGGCATATTATATATTTGATATAAAATACTCCTTTCCATAATCTCATTTCTTCTTATGCTGGCTTTGTTTTTCATCACTGTCATATCTCACAGTTCTGGAATGGAAGACTGACATTGTGTCCTAAAAAAGGAATAGCTTTTAATTTCTATGAATTTATTTTACTACTCATTTCATTCCCTCCCTTCCCTCTTGTAGTTTCCTATGTTGATCTTCTCTATTTCTGCACACTGTCAGGGTTCCAGTTTAGAGGGACACAACATTACATTTGCTTACACAGATAAAACGGGGCAATAACTCTCTTTTCCTGTTAATGTAAGTTCAGCATAACTAGAAATAGGATCAGTATCCCAGAATAAACTGGGAAGATGCACTGAATGGGTCTTCAAAATAGTGCAGACATATTGAATTGCAATATTTTGTTTGCTGGATTTTGGGGAAAAATGAGCACAGACTAAATGCCCTTGTACTTTTGTGTAGATGTACTTTTTTCTTTTTCTTTTTCTTTTTCTTTTTCTTTTTTTTTTTTTTTAATAGGATTCCACAAAGAATGGTAGCTCTTTGATCTACCTCCTGTAAACTAGTTCTTGAAATATGAGGATTGCTCTGAAGGAAAGGTGTTCCATTTTATTATGCTGGCCCATGACATCAGAGCCAGATGCTGGTTGCGTGGCAGCAGAGGTTGAACCTTCCCACCAATATTCCATTACATGTTGCTGCTTTGTGAGAGATGGCAGCAGAGGAGCAGTCTGACAGGATGATGTCTGACATGGGAGTGTGTATGAAACAAAGGTGTGTCATGGAATTTCTCCACCCCAAAAAAATGACATGAATTGACATTCATCAATGCTTGCTGAATATTTATGGAGACCAAGCAGTGGATGTGAGCACAATGAGGTAATGGGTGATTTCAGCAGTGGTGACAATTATAAAAAAGATGAACCACTTTCTGGACTGTGATGCAGATTTTTATGAACATGGCATGAAGCCTCTTGTTCATCACTGGCAAAATGCATGGCTAATGATGGTGACTGTGTTGAAAAACGTTTTGTAGCTGAGCATTTGCTTTATCAAACAGTGTTGTGCTATTTGTATCTGTTGTATTTTCCATGGAAAGAAATAGGAGGCATTACTTTAGGAACAACCTATGCATATAGTTCACTTGAAAGTTAAGGTTGTTGTGGTAGTTTCATACTTTGTGTCATGCTGTCTGGAACTCTGATTTTTATTCAGATTTTTAATGATAATGATTTATTTTATTCCCTTTCTGGGTGACAAATTCCTGCTTCATATCAGTCCAGAAGGGATAGTTTTCAGCATTTTTCTAAATACTAAGTACAAAGAATGGGGCTGTGTATGCTATAGATTCACTAGCTTTGGGAGATGTCTGCAGTTCATGTTGTTTCTAGTATATTCTTTTTCTTGATTCAGTTCTCTCTACTTCTTCTAAAACTTTTATGTGGCATGATATTAGTCACAGTCACATAGTTCAGCACTGTCTTTATGAGAGATTTGCTCTTCCAAAAGCAGCAGCCTTTGAGACAGTGAATATTTCCATCTTATTGCTTGTTATTTCATAATGAGGCCTTTTCTTCTAGGTAAGGAAGCCTGCCATAGAAGCCGTTACCTATTTTCATGTGCCTCATGAAACCTCAGAAAATCCTGATTCTCTTTTATTAACTGTTGCTAAAAGCAAAAATGGAAGAGGGTGAAAAAATCACAGTCCCATCACTGTTAGCTGATTCTGTCTGTATGCAGTCCCACAGCACATTGTTTCAGATCCAGTCAATTTTGAAATTATTAACAGTAGAAGACAGCTTGTTTTTCCTTTTTAGTTGCTACACTTACTGTGTTTAGATCCTTAATATAATGTTAATGTTTCACTTAAATAAGAGCTACTGTAACAACATAAAATATGAACCTAAAATGGATAACTGTCTGGGAGAGGTTTAAAGGTTTTTTTCCATTTTTTTTTTCCCCATCATCACAAGTAAATAGGAAGCCATACTAACTCTAATCTAATCAAAATGTTACAAAAACAAGTGCACTTATCTGTTTCTTAGGGATGTTGCTGTCATTTTAATAAAAGCTTAATAGTGCTCTAACATGAAAACATTATTTGGAAAGTGAAGAGGTGTGATTAAGCGTACACGTCATGTTTGTGACTCTAGTATCTACTAATGCCATTTAAATGTTATCAGGAAGAAATGAATGCTTACATAGCCTGAAAAGTGACAAGTCATTAGTGTGTCATATTGTAATAGTGAAAGCAAATGTGGCATCTGTCGCATCTTTTACAGTTTAGCTGGGAACATTCTCACCTGATAGAAGTTACAGACTCAAGGTGCTGCTCTGGCCTTGTATTGATGCAGCAGTTAGGAAGAGAGCAGGCTTGTCTTGAGAAGACTTTTCCTTCAGACTGATGATGAAACAGCAGCCCTCTCAGACATTTTGCCAGCGAGCTAACTATGAATTCTGTTAGAAGAATAAACCACGCTGGATCCAGCAGCCTGAGAGAGGCAGAGCTGCTGCTTCTTCATGCTTATAGGTCCACCTAGTAGCAAGGCTGAAAATGCATTCCCAGCAGGCACATGCATTCAAGCATGCATATTCATTATATATATATGTGTATGAACATGTACATGTCCAGCCATACAGGTCACAGATAGGCACTCTGAGCATCCACATGAGCATAGGCAGCACCCATGGCCTCATCTAGTAGAGTACAAAGAAGTTGTTAGGATGTGCAGGAAAAAAAAATTAGAAATGCAGAAGCTCAGCTTGGACTCAACTTGGCTGCTGGGTTAAAAGGGAACAAGAAACTCTTCTACAAATATTTTAACAAGTCAAACAGAATCTCCATTCTTTACTGGATCTGACTGGAAATGTGACCACTGAGGATAAGGAAAGGTGTGAGGTTCTCAGTACTTTCTTTATGTCTGTCTTTAAAAGTCAGACTAGTTATCCTCAGGGTACTCTGACCTGGAAGTCTCAGATGGAAGCAGAATAAACCCCCCATGATTCAGGGGGAAACAGTCAGAGAACTACTGTTCCACCTGAACTGCCACCAGTCCATGGGTCTGGATGAGATCCATTCAAGAGTGCTGAGGAAAATGGCAGAGGTGATAATCAAGCCACTTACCATCATCTATCAGTGTTGCTGGTCAACTGGAGAGGTCCCAGAAGACTGGAGGCTTCCCAGTGTGACTTCCACATACAAGAAAGATCGTAAAGAGAATCTGGGAAACTGCAGGCCTAATAAGCCTGACCTTGGTGCCAGGGAAGAGTATGGCACAGATTGTCTTGAGGGAGATCACATGGCATGTGCAGGACAACTGAGGATCAGGCCTAGCTAGCACTGGTATGTGAAGGGCATGTCCTGCTTGATCAATCTGATCTCCTACTATGATCATGTGACTCCCCTGGCAGATGAGGAAAAGGCTGTTGTTGTAGTCTACCTAGACTTCAACAAAGCTTTTGACACTGTCTCCCGCATATTCTCCTGGAGAAGCTGGCAGCCCATGGCTTGGACAGGTACACATTTGGCTGGGTAAAGAACTGGCTGGAGGGCTGGGCCTAAAGAGTGGTGGCAAATGGAGTTAAATCCAGCTGGTGACTGGTAGAAAGTGGTGTTCCCCAGGGGTCAGAACTGACCTCTTCAGTGTCTTTATTGATGGCCTGGATGAGGGCACTGAGTGCACTTTGAGTAAGTTTGCAGATGACACCATGTTGGCTGGAAGTGTCAATCTGCCTGGGGGTAGTGAGGCCCTACAGAGAGATCTGGACAGGCTGGCTTGCTGGGCTGAAGCCAATGGGATGAGGTTCAACAACACCAAGTGCTGGGTCCTGCACTTCGGCCACAGCAATACCAAGTAATGCTACAGGTTTGGGGGCAGGGTGGCTGGAAGACTGTGTAGAGGAAGTGGACATGGGGGTACTGGTTTACACTTGGCTGAACATGGGCCAGCAGTGTGTCCAGGTGTCCAAGAAGGCTAATGGCATCCTGGCTTGTATCAGAAAAAGTGTTACTAGCAGGAACAGGGAAGTAATTGTCTCTCTTTACTCAGCACTGGTGAGGCCACACCTCAAGTACTGTGTTCAGGTCCCCTCACAGCAAGAAAGTCATTGTGGCCCTGGAGTGTGTCCAGAGAAGGGCAGCAAAGCTGGTGAGGGGTCTGGAGCACAGACCTTATGAAGAATGTCTGAGGGAGCTGGGACTGTTCAGTCTGGAGAAGAGGAGGCTCAGGGGGGACCTTATTGCTCTCTGTAGCTACCTGAAGGGAGGTTGTAGTGAGCTGGGGGTTGGTCTCTTCTCTCATATAACTAGTGTTAGGACTAGAGGGAATAGCTTCAATTTGTGCCAGGGGAGATTCAGGCTGGATGTTAGTAAATACTTCTTTGAAAGTGTGGTGGTCAGGTGCTGGAATGAGCTGCCCAGGAGAGCAGTGGAGTCACTGACCCTGGAGGTGTTCAAGGAGCATTTGGGCATTGTGTTAAGGGACGTGGTTTAGAGAGAACTATTGATGATAGGTGTACAGTTGGTCTGGATGATCTTGTTGGTCTTTTCCAACCTTGGTGATTCTATGATTCTGTGATCCTGCTCCCATCTCTTTTTGAACAGGACAAAATTTAAGTAGTGAGATATGGGCAAATGTACAATGTGGATGCAAGCAGTAGGTGAATTCACATACTTAGTCTGCCTGGTAGCTGACCCCTGCGTCTCAGTGTCTGCAGCTTTTGGCATGTGGGCATATGAAGCACCAAAGCCATAGCTCGGTTCCAGTTCCATCCTCAGATGCAGATGGTCAGGACTTCAGTGTCCTAGTAGCTGATGTCACTGTGCTCTTGTTCCTAGATACAGGAGGTACTCTCATACCTAGAAGTGAGCTGATAACAACTTACTCAGTAGTTCCCAGGCCCTTTCATCTATTCCTCAGCTCATCTGGCTTGATTTCTGCTAGTGATCGCACTTATTTGCACACCTGCCAACATGGAAATATTTACAATCTGACTGTGGTCTGACTCTAGTTGCTGCACTCAGGTCCTCATTCACCTTCATATACATGCAATAGAATACTTTCACCAGGAAGACTTAGAAATAAATTTAATGACAAGAAATAATGGACTGATGGTCAGGCACAGAACACGGTTAGACAAGCATACTAATCAGCTAACTGTCTCTTTTTGTAACATTTCCCTTCTATTTTCCTCTTGTTCATCCTCAAATCATTTGAACTCCTGCTTTGTCCTGCTCTTGATACCTCCCCGAGTTATGTCTTGTGTGACTTCAAACAGCTCTTTCATGGAAAAGTGGTCTGTAGAGCTGCTGCAGATGAATTGTGGTGGTGAGTGGTGGACACTGGGACTGGTGGCTTTTCTGTGACAGCCCTGGGAGGGATTGGAACAAGGTGCTCCATTTCAGGAGTCCTCAGTTTGGGCTCCTGTCTGCCATTGTGCCCCGGCTTCCTCTGTCCTTGTGCAGATGGGACTCTGATAGGTGATGCCTCCATGCTGGGTCTGGATGTAGACTAGCAGGACTCCTGCTTCTGATGTGGGTGTCTCTCTTCATGGGTTTGTAGATGATCTTTGTCACATCACCTAACAGATCTTTCTTCCTTATGGTAGCTAATAGAAAGTAAAGTATTTATTCTCAAACTTGCTTGATTCAAGTCTACCTCAAGTCACTAGAGGGAAAAAAAACCTCTTGACTTAAGCTGTCAACTCAAGGGTTGCTTGGTACACAGTGAAGCAGTGCTCCTGAGGTTTGTTTTTGTTAAAAATGACATCAACAAAATCCTTCCAGTTACCAATTACAGTGGAGAGGAAAAGTCCTTTTGGAGCAGTGTTCCATATGGGGATCTTCTACCTAGGTAAGAGGCAAAAGGTGGAGAGCATATAAGAAGCTGCTGTGCTCTGTGGCTGTCTAGACAATATGTCTTCTGTAGATTAGATTGCGTAATTAATTGCTAGAAAATACACTTCATTCTTTCTTTCAAAGAAAATTGAAGACTCATGCTTTAGGATCTGTGAGGAAGAGAATGTTTTGTGTGTGATTAATTTTGTCTGAGAACAACAGAGAGAGCATCTCTAATGAGACTCTTGAATAGTCAAAAAGAAAAACAGACACTAATCAGCACAGGCACTGGTTGCATTGTTGGATGCTACCTTATCAGTAAATTTTAAGCCAAATCAGTGAGCCTTAATGTTCAGTGCATACTGGATAAGGAGTGACTGGTAATGAGGCTCCTGTAATTTGTATTATTGGGTGCAGAGGACTGTGTGTAATGAATGAAAGGTTTTCACTGTGTCTTTAATCCTTCTCATCCAGGGCCATGAAGATCGAAGTTTTGCTATGGCATAATTCATTTTTGCAGTCATAAAGTGCATTGATTGTATCACAAGGTGCCTGCATCCCAGAATATTTTACATCCGGGCTGTTTAATGCAAGGCAGTCCATGTTTGTCAGACTTCAGTGAGCCCTAGCTCTTAGTTCACAGTAGTTAGCCTTCATCTTCAAGCTAATATTGTTATGTCCTTAGAAGGGATCTAGTCTGATGCTTCCCTTCTGGTGCTCAGAGAGAGATCTTCAGAAGATCTTCAGAGGTCATCAGTTTAAAGAGACAGCACTGTTTAGAGCAGAGCTGGATAGAATGCTTTCTGTGTTATTTTTAACTGAATTGGTGGGGTGGTACCTAATGAGAAAGAAAAATTAACCTTGGAAACTCAGCAATCATCTGTCAGGAATCAATGATCTGATTTTGGAAAAAAGCTTTACCAGTTTACTGATTATTGTTCCCACCACAGGAGCTTTTCTTGACTCCTCTCCACTTCATGAAAGGTTTTTTCGTGCTGTACGTTTTTACATACACAGTTTTCAATTCCTGTAGCCTCTGACCCATTCCATGGGATTACAGCTGAAATGAGAACTGCTGTATGGGGGGAAGAGTGAAAACATCTGTACAAAATTATTCTGTCAGTTACTAAGCGACCTACTATCTTTAATATTAAACATTTCTGTTAAATATCAGAATTCTGAGTTTTAGAACAGAGAGATCGTGAAATAGGCAATGGTTGGGCAGATGCTTTTATTTTTGTATTTTTTTTCCAAAGGAGAAAGATGCCCTGAATGAATCTTAGTGTAACTTGCTAAAATGTTCTTGGGTAGGATAATTTTTGCAGTCATGTGAGACTGAGTTTTATTTTAATCCTCTGTTAATTAGTTGCTTGTCAGCACTGTTTACTCTTACTTTTTTTATTATTCTTATAATATAATTTTCCTTTGTCACACCTGTTTAGGAAAAGCAGGAAGACTTGCTTCTTTCCTGTTGCCATGTTTGCAGAATCTCAACCAGGGCGTCTGGGGAAAAAAGGCTTTGATAGAAAAACTTCTGTATGTCTCAGTTTGTTATTTTTCCACTTTATTTGTATAAATTTACTTGTGTTGCTTTCAGATCAGCTGTCATCACCTGAACTTGCCTCAGTGTTGTGGGTTAACCCTGGTAGGCAGATAAGCAGCACTTAGCTGCTCGTTCAGTCTTCCTTCTCAGGATTGTGGAGAGAACTTTAAGGATGAAAGTGAGAAAACTCACAAGCTGAGATAATTTAATAAGAAAAAAAAAAAAAAAAGGTGGAGGGGAGAACACTACACAATAAAGGAAAATGAAAGCTGTTTCTCACTACCAGCAAACCAGTGTCCTGAGCTAGTCCCTGAGCTCCGGTAACTACTGGCAAATGGCTCTCCCACCAGTTTTATTGCTGAGCACAGTGGCATACTATATGGTATGGAATTCTACTCTGGTCAATTTGGGTCAGCTGTGTTCCCTCTCAGCCTTTTGGGCATGCCAGCTTACTTGCTGGGGTGAAGAAGAGTAAGAAAATGAATGAAGTCCTTGACACTGTGTAAACACTATTCAACAGGAGCAAAAACATAGGTATGTTATCAACACGGTTTTGGTCACAAATACAAAGCTCAGCACTGTAATTCCTGCTATGAAGAAAGCTAACTCTCCTAGTCAAAGCCAGTGTACGCAGAATGCAGCTGTAGCCCTCCAGGTTTGAGGTTTGCTATTTGGCCTAAAAAGTCAGTGCTTTTTCTGACTGAAATTGAAAGAGAAGACCAGAAGCTTCATCGTGCTCTCTAGATGTCAAATGTTTGATTGTTTCTTTTTGTTTGTTTGTGTCATTGATTTTTCTTTTCTTGCTCAAGACACTGGATATGAGGAAACTTGCTGTGTGAGTGGCAGTATCAGGTACTACAGTATTAAATGTATTGCTTTCAGGATTAAGATGTGTCAAGCTGTTGGCAATCTTAAAGTCAAACAATGACTGTATTGGGAGAGAAATATTGAATACTGTTTACACAAATGAGTAATGAGAGGTCTGATAATGACACAGGTTATCTCTCCATAATGAGGAGATTTGCCATGCACCTTTTGAAGCAGTGACTGCCATTGTCCTCTGCCATGACCCATCATATTACCCATGTTCAGCACTGCATGACTATCTGGCTAGAGACTGGTAGAAAACTTCTGTCGTGGAGCACAGAACTGCAATTCCATGCAGGTAAGGGATAAGTTCACTTTAAAAATATCCTTCAGAGCTCTGTGTTTGACCACTGATTTTACCTGTGAAGAGCTAGTCAAAGGTGAGCTGTGGATTTACAGTTTCTCTGGGAAAGAAACACCATAAAAATATCTACTGTGTGTGTAGGGACTGTGTGAGTGACAGAGAACAAGAACTCTTTTCCTTCCAGAGGGAATCTCAGTTGGTCGAGCTGGTGCACCCTGGTGTGTAACTCATATAGGAGGATTGTGATTGTGTTGCTCTTACTTTTCAGAAAGCATGCCATGAGCAAACACTTTGGAAGCACTGTCTTTATTTCTGGTTGCATATCTTCTACTCCTTTTGTGAAAAGCTAATCCTTGGGATTTCAGGACCAAGGAAAAAGCTGTGGGCTTCTTTCTTCTCCCATGCATAGGCAATACAAAATGTGACTTTGGATACCTCAAGAAGCTTGGTAAAGATGCCACGGATGGGTTTGATCAGCAGTGAAGAATTTTTATATCATTATAAACCATTTTCTAGCTAGTGAATAATGCAATATGCTGAACATTTTCATTCTGAATGTGAAAAGTTAGGAAGCCTGAGAGAGATTCTCAAATCATTTTCACAGTTAAATTTCTTTTGACTTGTATCACTTCAGTGGCTGCTGTATTAAACAGTCATGTGTGCACACTTCATTATGGCAAAATAGATTTTCCTCCTGGTGGATTTCACAGTATCCAGGCCTGATCAGGAATGGGAGGCTGAATCACTGGGTAGACTTATAATCATCCAAGGGTATCTTGCTATGTTGGCTTGCTTGTGAATGTGAAATATAGAATGACTGGCAAGTTTCAGGGGAAGAAAAAGAAAAAGGATGCTAATTAACTGTTAACACAAGAATAGATTCAGATAACAGTTTCATTGCATATTAAGGAACTATTAGGATGCTAGCATCATTTGGTCTATTGTTTTGTGTTTATTCCCCCCCCCCCCCCCCCTTTTTTTAATTTTTAATTTTTAATATTTATTTATTTATTTATTTATTCGTTGTAGGTAAAGCTCATTTGAAATGGTTCAATCTGCTATTTAAAACTGTTAGGGGAAAGAAGAAATGTGTCCAGTATTGCTTTTAAATGTATCAGCATCTTTCAGATCAAGGGCTGTTGCCAGCTCCACCAAGCTATTATCAGTTTTGGGATTCCTAATGAAAAATACTCCTGTGGTGCTCAAACATTTGAACAAAGTTGCAGTTTCCCATGGAACTTGTTCTTCATTGTATTCTTGGAGTTTTAACTGTAGCTTCAAGAGGAGGGTTGGTAGTTGCTGTGTGTTCTTCGGCATGCAAAACCTAAGCTGAGAACCTAAGCTTCTAAGCTGAGTTTGGGAAATATCCAGCGCTTGATATTTCAACTGTGATAGAAAAAATGGGGGGAAAGTGTATTTGTAGATGACAACTGAGACTTTTGGAAGCCAGTATGCAGTTGACCAAATCATCTAGTGTTAGTTACTGCAGTATAAAAGTAGTTGCATACAGTACAGTTATATTGTTAATATAGTGTGTTCTGCCAGTTCCATGCTTTGTTATAAGAAGTTTCTAATTTATTATGAAAATTTAAATGAATGGGAATACATATAAGTAAATTGCTTCCTAAAATGGCATTGTTGAAAGCAATGCCAATGAAATTGACCAGTTTTCACTGAAATCAAAACTTAAAATAGTGTTTTTCTCACTGGTCACACTGTGTTATTTCAAAGGTGTTAAAATGCATCAGGACAGATAAAGCAGCATGAAAACTATGTGAAAACACCGATCATCTTTTTCATTTTATATAGCTCTCATGGAGCTTGCTTTCCTGAAAAAAGCTGAAAAGTTTATCAAGTCCTTGAGGCTTTCCCTGCAGGTGCTGTAGGATCGCAAGCTTCCAGTTTGGCACATCCACTCAGTGGTATTTGATGCAATTCCTCCCATGCAGGGTGATTCCTCCAGCAGCGCAGCGGCACTTTGCTGAGAATAGTGTGTCCAGCAGGGCTGTGTTGTCCATGACCCCATCTGTAAGTGCCCAGCCAGACTGCCTGCGTTTGTTCTCACTTAAGCGAAGTTTCCTCTCTCGTTGTTAATCGTTACTGCGGAGGAGACTGAGCACCACCTCGTGGTGCAGCTGGAGATTGTCCAGTCTGTTATCAGTTCCTGTGCTGAGCAGTCTAAATACATCTACAAAGCAGCATTATGATCACTTTGTGTTTCTTTTGTGGGTTTTCTGTTGCTTTTTTGGACAAATGCTTTTCACACCTCTTCTGAAAGTATTGAAGATATGTTCAGAATGTTCTGTGGAAAGTAACAGAGGGAGATTCTGTTCACTGGCGGAGCTGTGCAAAAAGGTGTTGAATGTAAATAGGTTCTTGACATTAGCACTGGGCTACTGCATCAGTTATGCTCTGTAGGCAGTGAGGAACTGTTGCAAAGTGTGGACAGTATCACAGGGCAGTGCTAATCAGCACAAAACAAACAAACAAACAGCAAACAGCTGTATGCTGTGCTTTCATGCAGTTACTCTTTTTCATCTCAGATAAAAACAAATGACGCTTTGGGGCTTAAGTGGTATGAATTGTCCAAGAATGGAGTCTGAGGGGGACTGCTCAGCATCTGCCAGTCTCAGTCTTTGGCACAAGTGGAAAATGCTGTTTTATGTCTTGGACAGCTGCAGCAAATCAAACCATCTTCCACTGGGGAAGGTCATGGAACAGGTCCTCCTGGAAGCTATGCTAAGGCATGTGGAAGAGAGGGAGGTGTTCTAGGATAGTCAGCATGGCTTTGCCAAGAGAAAGTCCTGGCTGATTAACCTAGTCACTTTTTGTGATGATGTGTCAGTGGACAAGGGAGGAGCTACTGATATCATCTATTGGGACTTCAGTTAGGCCTTTGACATGGTCCCCCATAACATTCTTCTCTCCACATTGGAAAGAAATGGATTTGATGGGTGGGTTGTTCAATAAACAAGGAACTGCTTGTGAGATAATACCCAGAGAGTGGTGGTCAGTGGCTCAATATCTGGATAGAAATTGGTGACCAGTGGTGTCCCTCAGGTGTCAGCAATGGGATTGATGCTCTGTAACATCTTCATCAAGGGCATTGACAGTGGGGTCAAGTGTGCCCTCAGCTAGTATGCAGATGATCCCAAGCTGTGTGGTGCAGCCAACACACTTGCGGGATGGGATGCCATTCAGAGAGACCTAGACAGGCTTAAGCAGTGGGCCCAGGTTAACTTCATGAGGTTCAACAAATGCAAGGTCTTGCATCAGGCTTGTGGTGACCCCTGCTGCCAGTACAAGCTGAGGAATGAAAAAATTGAGCACTGACCTGTCATAAAAGACCTGGGGCTTCTGGTGGGTGGTAAGCTGGACATGAGCCAGCAGTGTGCCCTCACAGCCCAGAAAACCAACTGTACTCCAGGCTGCATCACAAGAAGCATGGCCAGCAGGTCGAGGGAGGTGATCCTGCCCCTCTACTCTGCACCGATGAGACCTCGTCTGGAGTCCTGCGTTGATATGTGGACAGACTCTTTAGCAGTGTCTGTTACGGTAGGAGAAGGCAAAGTGGTTTCAAACCAACAGAGGGGAGATTTAGGTTGTATATGAGGAAGAAGTTTTGTACAGTAAGAGTAGCAAGGCACTGGAATGTGTTGCCCAGAGGTATAATGGATGTCCTGTTCTTGAGACATTCAAGGTCAGGCTTCATGGGGCTCTGAGCAACCTGGTCTAGCTGTGCATGTCCCTGTTCATTGCAGGGACTTGTATTAGATGGCCTGTAAGGGTCCTTCCAACTCAAAATCAAAAGATTCTATGAACTTCAGTATTATATTACCAGTGGTAAAACTAAGGTCAGATTTGAGGTAATAAGAATAGTGTGCTTGTAGAAGTGTGCCCAAAATGTCCTTACTAAAATATATTGTATGAAATAGCTGTAGAAAAGTTGAATGCCTTCTGATATTGGAAGCTTCGCAGAATGTGGAACTAAAAATTCATATAAATACATGGATAATCTCTTGCAATATCAACAGCCTAGAGTGGATTTGGGGTGACCAACAGGTAAGTAGGATAGGAAAAGAGGGCAAATATTTAATAAACCAATCTATAAGAAAAAACACGAGTAATATTTGCAGGTGATAGTTAGGCACTCATAACTGTTTAGGTGTGAATTCAGAAAAGGAGTTACAATGGTTAAGTACAGAAATGCTTTTGTTTAAGGTGAAAACCTTAAAAGCACATTAACCCAAACTTGATCGTAACAGACTGTAGCAGCCACATGTGTGAACAGAGGCTGTTAAAAGCTGAGGGTAGTGTTTGGAAAACATGATGTTACATTAAACCCAAATCCTGAAGTGAAGACACTGAAACCTGAGAAATAATGAATAGGAGTGATTAAGCAAATAGAAAAGTCTTTGGGTAATATTACAATTGTCTCAACTGTTCATTTTATAACAAAAACAATGGCTTGAAACCTCTAAAAGATCTTGTGCTTTGCTTTACCATTACCCTGTTTGATACTGTCTGACTTGAGTCAAAATGCGGGAAATCCATTTTACCAGCATGCATACAGTGACTCTGAAGTGGGTCTTTTGCTTTCATGATTGCTGAAACTGCATTACTCAATAGTCAACTCCATTTGTCAGTTAAGACATTTTTTCTACTTAAAGATGTAATGCACTGAGGTAGAGAGTGCAGTTGGCTCCTGTTGACTTTGACAAGGTTTTAGAAGCTTGGCCTTGGTGAAGAATCAAATCAAAAGGCTCTCGTCCTTAAGAGGTCTGCTAGCTAGCACTAAGGGGAAGTTTTCAGAAATGTAAATATGACAAGTGGGAGATACTGTATTGCTTTTTCCTATTATGAAGTAAATGAGGTAATGGCAAGTCTCCCAAGACATGTGGGCAAATGGGTAGAGGTTTTTGTCTAAGTAGAATGCATTGTACCTAATGGGTTGTGTTTTCCCATGGGATTTATTTGTCGTCACCTGAAAAATTAATTACTCTGTGAAGACTGAGGCTCTCATTTACATTGCTTTAAATCCAAAGAAGTGTATTGTAACTTATGGCAGATTTACCTCTGGAGATCAACATAATGATCGTAATTTAGCAACTAAATATGTAGTGTTTTCTTGTGAGACTTCTACTTTCACTTTTTCTGATTGGGCCAGAAATGTAACAAAAACATCCTTTACCTTCTGGGACTGCAAAAGACGGGCATGCAGAACTGCAATTACAATAAATTAGAGAAGGGATGTACGGTAAAATAATAATTGTTTTCCTTTTTGAGTGGGAATGGTGGCTTTATCTGCAATCAGGCAAGGTAATACATTATTTCATTTTGGCATCTTTTGTCACAGCAAAAATAAAAAAGGATATTTGGTTCAGTGAGATGAAATTAAAAATCCTTTCTTAGGTCTTCTTAGGACTTCTTTCATCTTTGGAGCATTATTTTATGCTGACTATTTAGTCCTTAGGATACTGCAGTAGTTGTGGCATTGCTATTCCCATAGAATTACTGAAGGACAGAGTGTGAAGTCATTTTATGCAGAAACAGTTGCAGTGACATTATGGGTTTTCAGCCCTACTCTTACACAGCACCATTATCTGAGGACTTTTGATGCTGAGGGAAGCTTTGTTGTAGCTATTCAACTCTGCTGCTACTTGACAATTTTTAGTAGAGGTGAAGGTCTGACTGCAGTGAAAGATTGTACATTCTTACTTCCTGTGCTACTTTATTGCACAGGTATTGGAAGGGTCCAACTTATATTTGTGTAAAATGTACTTGTGAACTTATTTCCAGTGTAGTTTTCAGAAATTCACAGGCTGTACACTGGTTGAAGGGAAGATGCTTTACTGCTTTTCAGACTGCAATTATCACAGAATCAAAGAATTGTAGGGGTTGGAAGGGACACTAGAGATCGTCTAGTCCAGCTCCCCCACCAAAGCAGGCTCCCTAGACCAGGTTGCACAGGTAGGCAATTGTATTCAATTGAAATTGAAGTGTTTTGAGTAAAACAATACCCATCAACTGTGAACACTGTAAATTGTAGAAGTATTGGAAAAAAAAATACATCAAAATTCTGCCTCAGATGACCACAGTTCCAAGATCTTTTTCATCCAGGAAAATCCTGAAACTTGAATAGATCTAGTGTAAAACCTGTCTTTTCTTATTCCTTCACAAAATTGGAGCCAAATCTCAAGATGAGCTTTCTGTAAAGAAAAATGATCTGAAGCTCTAACAAATTTAACCAACTTGTTAGCATATTGTTTCCACAACTACAAATACAGAATTGAAACCAAACCAAGCCTTGATCCCTAGACTTCAAAGATTGTAGGAAAGTTTGAGTCTGCTTTAACTGTCTCAGAAAGGATAATTAAATGTTTAAGAGGGTCCTACACTTCATTTTGCAAGCTCTGAGAATTCTCTCTGTAGCTTCTAAGATCTCCACAATGGATAGTGACTGCATCTTGCATCCCAGATATGACTCCCCTGTCCTACCTTGCTTCCAGTGTGTTGTGCATCTCTTACATGTTCACAGACAGGAGAGACCATGACATTTGCATTAAGAAAGGATGAAGATGCTTAGAAAATCAGTTTAGATACGTGAACCAATTCACATCAAGAAACTTGATGCCTGTTCTAAAATCATAGAAGTTTAAGTATGTTGTCATAGTATGTAAGTAATCCAGCCGGGCTTTCATAAAAACATCTTTATGCTCTCAGAGCAAAAGATATTACCTTCTCTATATTTGTGTTATACACCTCTGTTCTGGACACAGAAAATCCTAGTTTCAGTTCTTGCTGATGAGAATGGTTTCCACATGTAAGCAGGTGTATATTTTTACTGGTCAACTTGGAGACAGAATCTGCACTGAAGATTAAATGATCCAAATGGGTACAAGAGTAAAAGGCACAGAGAGTGTATATGGGCTTTTACATTTAGTCTCATTATTAAATGTAGTCAGAATTTTAGTCTGTTGAGAATTGATCTCTCTGCTGTCATTGGAGAGGACTAAGCTGCACTATATATAGTTCAGAGCTGCTAGCTAAGGCCCCTTCGGTGGGCAATTCAGAACCACCTGCACCTTCTGGCTGATCATCACAAGCATTGCCACAACATTTCTCATTGATAAATGGATAGGCTTCTCAGATCACCATCACATAAGATCCTCCAGACGATAATAATAATTGTTTCTGCAATATTCTGCAGTAACGAGACTTTGGGCAAGTAATTTATTTACCTATAGTTCAATTTCCCAGTAATGTGTAATTAATAGTAGTCACCTGCATGTCAGAAGGCTTCAGGATCTGAATTCACAAATGTCTGTAATGGATCTGATATAATCACTTCAAAGATATTGTGCAAACAAATTCAGTATTTATGAAAGAATAATGAATTCTCACTTATTACCCAAAACATTACAGTAATAAACTTCTGTAAAGTGTAATGCTTTCCATATTAAAGGTCAGGTTGTCCTGCTGGTGCAATTCAGTGGAATCAAGGCAAGCAATTTTTTCCCTTTTATCTGTGGCAATTCCTTCCTTGAAAGAAATCAATATGTATGGGATAAAAGTGATTTTTTATGAGGTTACTTAAATACAGTAACAGTAGTTTGATATAAAATGGCATGCTTATAAACTGTAAAAGAAGAGAGTCTAAACTGAAGTGAAGAAAATGACCATATATGAGCAGAAAGAAATGGATGTGTTTACAAGGATGAAATGTATTCAGTGTTCTATCCTAAAATGATCAGGTCTCACGATGATACATGAGAACATCATTAGCAGTTTTCTCTTTTCCTCTCCTCCAAATTGCCAGGATTTCTAGATAGTTTCCATAAGAGTGTATTGAAAAAGATAACTATGTTTTTTACACCTCTGCCTGTGTCGTCAGAAACAGTGAGAAATGATAGGCCTGCTCCTTAAATAAAAATGAAACAAATGTAAGCATGTTTTATAGGATTGGGATTTATGCACTGTACTTCAGACTTGGTCATAATTTCCATAAAAATGACAGAATAATTAGGGCAGAACAGCAAGGTTATCAATAATAACTGATTTTGCTCTTGCACATGATTTTATGTCTCACTATTCTGGATGGCCGAAAAATCTGCAGGCTGTGTAATAGGTTGCTTGTTCTGTTACATTGCCCCTGTGTGTTTTTCTTCTTTCATTGTTACTCATTGGAGTGGTACAGTTACCTTATGTTCATTGCACTCTGATCTTGTTCTGAACATTTTAATGCTGCTTTGCAGCAAAGAGTTTTAAAACTTAGCTTTTTGCTACTGGTGAATTAATATTTAATTTTAACTGTTAGAGTCTGCAAAAGCTGAAGTTTGCTTACTTAGGTTTCTCAGTGTTACTGAAAGCATATTCTCTTGGTGATCATGCTTATTTTACTATGCTGCCTGTATATAACACAGTTCTTATTTTTGCTATAGTAAGCAATATGTGATAGAGTAAAATCAATTTAAATAGATGTGAGGGTTTTCTTGTGTTTGTTATTGCTCTGAGCCAAGTTTTGAGCATTACTTGAGAACAACAGAAGTGAAACGGAGTTATGCTTGTAAGCATTTCAGCAGGATTAGTTGCTATAAGAAGTACATAGCAATATACTATGACAAGATAAAATTTGCTTGTATCTAAACAACAAAAAATTAACTTATACATAAAAAAAAATCCAAGTCAAGGACTGCTAACTGTGCCATAGCAGTAGTGAAATCTGCATGATGATCTGTTTAGTCTGTAAAAGGGTCTGCTGAGATTTACATCAGTGTAGTTCCCTATTGGTTTACATCATGGGTAATGTTATTTCAGCTGTGACTGAATGCCATTTCAGGTGTCTTTTATCTTCACACTCGGGGAAGCATCCAGAATTGTGTCTTTTCCTTTCCCTGGCATCAGCATGAGATCAGTGAAACACCACTGCCGTTGACCCTTGCAGATACCTTGGGTTCCCATCTTGGAATGTTAGATGACAGTGAAGTGTGTTCTTCCTGTCATTTCTTTTTCAAATAATAATTATTGTGTGTTTATACATGAATGAGCATGTGATTATTGATTATGTACATACACTCAAGGTGTTACTGGCTTTAACTATCATGACTGCCATTTGATTATGCACACACGCACACATACATGCTCGTGTGTGTGTATAACCACATACATACGTATATCAATGTATATATATGTATACAGGGCTCAATGCCACCCAAGTAATGGGAATCTGATCCTTCTTCCTGGGACAAAAAGGCAGTATTCCTTTTTAATTTCTATCAGGACTTCAGTAATCATTATGTGCCTCTTTTATGACAGAATGAAGTGTGTTATTCAATGAGGTTTGAAAGGATATAGCATAGGTAAGAGAGGCATGGAGGCACTTCAGAGGAAAAATATCATGTATCAAAAGAGGCTAAATTATATGTGGCAAGACAGAGGAGATTGAAAAGTAGCCAGTTAAAAATGAGAAACAACAGTGGAAGGTCTAAAAGGAAGAATGAAACTATAGTTCTGAGGAGGTCCATTTCAAATATCTAAAAATGGAGAGCAATCAGTTTTTCACCAGATCTTAAAAAGAGTAGGGGAATATCAGAGGTATATGAGATTGAAGGGTGATCTGGTCATGCAAATAAAACACTCTTGTTTTGGTGGGTTTTTTTGGGGTGGTTTTTTTTTTTGTTTGTTTTTGTTTTGTTTTTTTTTTTAAGTAATAAGTCTTCTCAAGTCAGAAAAGAGAGAGACTTGCACTTCTGATCTGTGTGTATAATATGTAACACGTGGCAAATCGGCTTTCAGATTCTCTCTGCTCAGTCTCAACCTGTTTTGGAGACCCCCCATGTACCTTGAGAATAATTGTTCTCAGCCCTTCTGTAAATAATCCCAAACAATAGCCAAGCTCTGTCAGCTGCTGCTTTCATCTGAACATACAAAGCTGTAAGGCAGCAGCTTTCGAATATAAAAGAGGGAATCATACTCAAAAACACAGCATGTGTGTGTGCATGTAATTTTTGGTATAGATTGGAGTGATTTTTCTTTACCTCCTGACTCCTGGGAGAAATTTAGTCTTTAGAATTTTTCTACTTGAGTTGCTGAATGCTCTTTTATGCGGCATATGCATGTACAGTGAGTGCAACTATCAATTGGCATATTGACCTTAATGGATCTGCATTTTTTTGTGTCTTTTCAAAATCTATCTATCTTTTGAGGCAGTTGTTCATTTGATCTTTCAGTCTGTCTAATACTTCTATGATTTTATTGATTTGTTCATGCCAAAGATAGAGAAAAAAAATGCTATTTTAACTATTCCATAAGTAGTCAGGACAAAAAGACTGCGTTCACATATCCTGTCTTCTCAAAGCAGGATGTCTTTTCTACTCTCACTGAAACAATTTTCAAGGAAACCTAAGTGTTTTTGTTGTCGTTTTGGGGTAAGTTTTTTTTCTAATTTTTAATTTTTAAAGAATCATGGGACATTGCCTATCTCACAAACTCTCAAGGGTGTTAGAGTTGATCAGTGAGAGCTTTTTGCCATGAAACGAGCCTCTCGAGATTTATTAAATCACCTGTTTCATTAATTCTTTTGTAGCAAGAAGCTGTGCTTATAGTGGCTGACCCAGGATAGGTTTTTTTCAGTCACTTTGGATGCTAAGGTTGGCTTTGTTTCTCCTTGCCTACTCACCTGACTCAGTGCTGCAAAATTTTTCACGGGGATGCAGGAGTGCTAAGAGTGCAGGAGTACAACTTAAATTGCAGTGTCACTTTTGAAACATTTTGTTTCAAAGACACTGCTCTAAATGCTTTTAAGTTGGATTATTGCTTTTTCTGGAAAAGGCTGTGGGAGGGAAGTATTAGCTAGGAGATTGATTCTTCAGAAATAATGCAACAATAATCAGTATAAATTTTCATTGGGAGCAAGTATTTATAAGCCTATATCAAAATGAACACCAGGTATTATAATCTATGTCCAGCACTGCTCACTGAAGAAGCACTTGGCTTCTTCTATATCTTCAATAGCTCTTTCCTTAAGCAGAGGTGCAAATTAGACTGAAACTTTTCAGTGAAGTTCAAGTTCTATCTCTGTGTGGGAACTTAAGATGAAAATTTGGCTGCTGATGCAAAGAAGCAAGTGCTGGCATTGCATGTATATAAAGTGACATGAAAAGACAAGTGTTGTGGAGTCCCAGTGAACATAAGGACAGGTATGATTCCATTAGCTAAACTATCGAGTATTTTTATTGCCCTGCAAACTCCCTCAGATGCAGCATAATCTGATACAGGACCGACAGTTGAATGACTGTTTGTACCCAGTGTCCTTTCCCTGAGTCTTTGCTTTCAGTCATTCAAAGGAGACTACCCTCTTTGGCAGTAAGGAGCAAGAATTATGCTTTCTTTTTAATAGAAAGGACAAAATAGTATGGTACCTTCTCTGTGACATCATTTAATCTTTTTTTATTCTTGCTAATGTTGTTCCTTCACAACTGGGCATGCAGCTGGTATGCAGCTGTGGAGATCCTGTGCTCAGCCATGAGTTCAGCCCACACTTAAACCCTGGATGTTAAGGCGTTTCAGTGTCTCTATGCTTCACTTTTAAAGCAGTTATTCCCTGTGCTTTAGTAACAACATGAAGACCATGCCTGCTGGGCTGTAGATCTAGTGAGTATTTTTTTTCTCAGAAATGCTCCTGAGAATTTTTAATAGCAGGCGGGTTTCATAAGCCAAATTGTCTACTCAACCCATATGCTCTTCTGATGCAGGGACACGTCAAATCAAATATGAAGTTAGAGGGAATAGAATGTCTGAGGTGCTTTTTCTGATGGGCTTAGATGTTCAGAACTAGTGTTTAGCCTTTGGCATATATGGCCTAAGAAGTATCAAACAGAGCACATCTCTTGTCAAAGATAGGAGCTGGATATGCTAGAAAACCAAATGCACCTTTTTGAAAATGTTTGCTCTTTGTCAGATCCCCTGTCAAGGCAGAGTACTGTGGCATTTTCTTTTTAATTTATTCAACATTCTCTAGATCCTGTAAACGAAAGATTAGAAGATTGTAATTTAAATATTCACTGTCAGTATGTAACAAAGAACTGGATTCCTGCTGAGAGTAAATATTTTGTAGCAGCAGTAGTTCAGCCTGTATATTATTTTTACAGTATTCATAGAGAGGGGAAGTTGCTGACAGACATTAAATTTTTGTGTTCAGCAAGCAACAGAGCACAGGAATTGTCACTAGGTAAACTATTATATTGAGTGAAGAAAACAGTGTTGGATCTGTTGAGTGGGAAGGAGATGCTTGTGGAGTTTTGAACTGCAGTGGGTGGCCAGTTGGTCCTCTTTAGTGCTACGTGCCGTGAGAATTTCTGTTCCTACATAACTTCAAAATTCTTGGCTTGAGAGAAACATCAAGACAAAAACAATTAGTGAATGGCAAAACTGTATTTTTGCAACTGGATCTCTCCTTTTGGTGCAAAATGAATCTAATTTGTTGCATTAATTTCTGATGACTCAAAAACTATGAGGTTGACAGTAGGATCCAAGTATTTTGAAGGAAATAACTCTCACCTTTCTCTATGGAGAAACTGGAGCAAGGTGAATACCTTCTGAGTAAGGGATACTCCTGCATTCTTCCATCTTGACTTCTTTATCCAGCACCAAAACTGCAAGGCCTCCTTCTAGCAATACTATTCACAGAATGTTACTAGAGAACAATGATTCACATGCTGGCTAACACTGAATTCTTAACAGTATTGCCCTTGTGGGACAGTGTGACTAATAACAACACTTAAATTCAGACGTTATGTTCTGGAACTGGTCTTAAATGACTGCTTTTTTTTTTTTTTTAGTTACATTTTAAAATTATGGTAACAGTGGAGTAAGTGCAGTGTCCTAGGAAGGCTGAAACAATGGCATAAAGAAATGATACAATTCACTTTAACTGGGGTGTATTCAAAAGAGCGTGGCCAGCAGGTTAAGGGAGGTGATCCTCCCCCTCTACTCTGCCCTGGTGAGGCTTTGCCTGGAGTATTATGTCCAGTTCTGGGCTCCCCAGTACAAGAAAGACAGGGATCTCCTGGAAAGAGTCCAGCGGAGGGCTACAAAGATGGTAAAGGAAGATGAGGAAAGGCTGAGAGACCTGGGTCTGTTCAGCCTTGGGGAAGAAAAAAAAAAAAAAAAGACTCAGAGGGGATTTGATCCACATCTATAAATATTTAAGGACTGGAAGGCAAAGGGATGAGGCTGGCCTCTTCTCAGCAGTGTGTGGTGATAGGATGAGGGGAAATGGCCACAAACTGAAGCATAGGAAGTTCTGCACAAATGTTTATTGGAACTTCTTCACAGTGCAGTGACGGAGCACTGGCACAGGCTGCACAGAGAGGTGGTGGAGTCTCCTTCTCTGGAGATGTTCCAGACCCACCTGGACGCCTACCTGTGCAACCTGGGCTAGGGAGCTGCTTTGGCTGGGGGTTGGACTCCATGATCTCTAGAGGTCCCTTCCAACCCCTACAATTCTGTGATTCTGTGATCAGACGCCTCAGGAACAAAATAAGCTTTCCTCTGAGTCATCTATCTTGAGCAAAACACTTAGATAGTGCATTGTCTAACAGTGTCTATTTTCCTATGTTAGTTCAGTACCTCTTTAGGCATTATTATCATCTGCTTTGCATCATACATTTTGAGGCCAGAAGACGTGATTATGATCCATCCTAACTTCCCATCTGACATGAGACTTAGTAATTTCTGCTTGTAACTGCCCTTTGAGCTATGAAATATCTGTTTAGAAACACATCATATCTGAATACATCGCTGACTTCAGCGCATTTGTCTTAAAATACATGTCTAAGTTAAGCATTAGTAAGTCCCTTAAGATCATAGAGGACGTTTACCAGCTACAAATTAAGTCCAGGTTCTTCAAGTCATCTATCTGATGTTTTTTTTTTTTTTTTTTTGTTTTTTCTTGGTATGGTGTTTCCCTCCCCCCAGAAACACTAACTACCAAATCCCATTCCCAGAGATGAAAGTAAGGCTTATCCCCTTTGCATTTTGGTTGGCATTTTTGAGTCTTCTGGTAGTATTACTGAAATAGAACAAAGTGAAGGGGAGGCAGAGCAGGATGAACATAAATTGGCCCTCTGCGTATGGATAGTCCAACTAGAGGTGGTCTGCTTGATACTGGTAGGGCACTGAAGCTGTCCACTTGTAACCCTAGCATGAATTGCTACCCTTGCAGGTGGAAAAGTAGATAGTCTTTCTAAAGCAATCCACCTGTGACTGCTTGGTTGGAGACCTTTCCCTCCCAGTTCTGTGGCAGCATGGTTGCCATGCAGGTGCTGGCAATATTTTTCAGTCTTTCTCCTTTGGAGATGGTTGGCTACAGAACTGTACACCATTCCAGTATGTCCAGTTACCAGAACTTTCACAGGGTGGGGCCTTCCAACTGTCACTGCATCTCTGTTCTTACAATCCCTAGTAAATGCTATACTTTAAGACTTTCCTTCCCCATGAAATATCAAGTAGACAAGGCCAACAGGTGTAGCTAATGAAGCCCTGAAGGTCAGCTGGATCTGGGGCAGTTGAGAAACAGGGTGGTGCAGGGGTAGCAGCTGAGGATTGTTGTGCTAACGAAGCAGCTCTCTGTCCAGTGTTTCTGTACACTCACAGGTAGGCCCTGCTCCTTTCCCTGACTGTGGGGTTTGTCTCTAGTGCCATATTCTTCTTCCTGGTTGTGGGATTTCTCTTTCCTGTGGTGGAGCTCCATGTAGCAGTAGGTGAGTGGGGTTGGAGGGGGGACTTCTGTTTGTCCCAGCCGTACATTGCAGAGGGCATGGTACTTGGGAATGGCCTTCCTTGTTTGTGCAGCCTTTTCTACTACTTCTTTTTTTGTTTGTTTGTTTTGTCATGTAGAATTTAAATTGCAGTATAAGCAAGTCTGAGGGAGGACATGTTGATGCTTTATTGTTTAGGCAGCTGTTGCTTTAGATTAAATCTTTCTTACAAAATGGAAATCTTGTTGTCTATTGAAAGCTCATAGGAAGGCTGGGAAGGCTGTTCCAGCTTTCCTTCAAATGCTGGAAAAGGAAGGAGATTTCTAGGATGAGTGGCACAGCAGAGAACTGTGGGACTTCAAAGTCTATCCTGATAGTTGTAGTCTGTGCTGTGATACAGTTGTAAGAGAGCTTTAATAGTCTATCGTGCTGCACAGATAAAGTGTGGTATTTACTTGTGGTGTCTACAGATAAACTTATTTCCTTAAGCTGTAGTACTGCACTTCGGAGATGTGTTTGTAGTTACTTGTCTTGGGCATAACTGATCTCCTTTCCCAGTACTCTCAACTGAATTAATTAGGATTTTCCAGGGAGTGCAAGGCTCTCTAGGTCCCCACTAATCTTCTGCCTCAGTGTCTCGCTGCTTTTTTCCCCTTTGTGTGCATGTGACTTAGTAGAGAGGCTTGTCTCTGAGTTAGCATGAGAGGGTTGCTCTGCCTTTTTGTGTTTTCTGATGCAAGCTGATAAGCACTGGAGCTACTATGTTGTAGTGCATGTGAAACTTTCCCATTTAGTGGAAGTATGCAGCTGAGGTGTATGGCAACTGCTGAGTCATGGGCTGAACCTCTGATTGAACACCTGGAGAAAAGACCCGGTCAGCCTGGGAACACAGGTGGAGGTAATTCACCTGTTCAACTGGAACTTAGACCTCATTTTAGGGCTGACTGCCACTGAGGAAGGATCTTTTGTTGGAGGTCTCTTCTTTGCAAAGTTTTTACTGTGATCTTAGGTCCTTGGAGGTGGGTGAGCATTCCACTTTTTAGTTTCTTTGTAACACCTTCTCACTGTGTTGACCCTGTTGCTATTATGTGAGGTAATGCTTTGTAAGTTTCTTATCGTATTAGTTGAAATGGATGGATGTTTTTTGGCTTTTTTCCTTTTTCTTTCTTTCTTCCTTTTTTTTTTTTTTTTTTCAGAAGCTCCCTTGTAAAGAGTCAGCTCTTTCTGAGAGCTGTTGTTTTCTCCTTCGCTTGTTAATTTTTTCAGTGGGGAAGGCATTAAGCAGAGAGGCTCAGTGGAGAGGACTTTTCCTGGCTCCCATTCTCTCCTTGTAGTAAGACAGACATAAAGAAATCTTGTTCCTTTACTCTGTGACACCTGTGTAAGAAAAATTAGTTTCAAATAAGATATGTTATCTGATATGTCTCATTGGCAGAAACAGTGAAGCTAAGAAATATTGAGAAAAAGATTTAGCTGTTTACATGGATGGTAGGAATAGCCACAAATGGAATGTGGAATCTGCTTTGTGATTTTTGGGACAGTCTCTTGCTGTTAGCACTCTGGAAGATGTCTTATTCTCCAGGTGCCCTCTATGCATGCTGACTTTGGTGACCTGTGTAATAGGGAATTTGTGAGCTGTGAACAGTGTATGAAATTGCTAACTATAAAAGGTCAAAATTAATAGATCAGTTCAGGTTTCTGGAAGTGAGAAATAGAAAAAGAATTGAAGGAGAAAATCATTTATTTTTGTCTTCTTTTTGTGTTGCAGTTCAAAAAAATCTATCTTAGAGAAGTCCAATGTAAATTTCAGTTATTTGCTACTAAGGGAGGACTCTACGTACCCTCACCATTTACTGATAGCAAACAACTATTCTTGTTCCTTGTTTTCCTATTTACAACAGATAATGAGTAGTTGACTTTTATTGTTGAAACTCTTCTTTGAGAGTGTAAGTGACTGCTTGCCTTTGGGGAACCAGGACTCTTGTGTACATGTACTGTGACTAGAACAGCATAATGCAAACTGATTGAGTAACTGATTACGTATCTTCTAATCGCTCAGTTGCTCTACTGATGTTGGTGACCCATTTCTCAGTGCAACTGACTCTTTTTGTGTGCTTATGTGCTGTAATGAAGTTTTTGATCAGGACGTGTGAAAAAGTTGATGCCTGGTAGCATTCAGAGATCTTCCCACAGAGGAAGCTTTTTAAGTATGCATTGGTAGCCATTAAGTATTTGGGCTGCCAGTGTTTCTTCTCCTCCTAACTTGGGATGCTAAGAACTTATTTCTATGTGTTGCACTTGTCAGTGTCTGTTATTTGAAGAGAGTCAGCCTGGGATCTGTGGTTAAAAAACCACAAGCTTTCTTCATAGCATTCAAGAAATGCTTTATGTTTTCCTCTGTATTATATGACTGAGATGATACAAGTATGATGTAGTAAAATATTAGCTGAGATTAATAATGAGTAGTGTAGCTTATGAAAGTCTTTGTGGTTTTTTTTTTTTTTTTTTTTTTGGTGTGTGATGCTAATGTGCTACGAAGAGTCTTTGGAAAATGAGGAAATAGAAATCAGTTTAATTTCACAGCTTCAGTGCAGGCAATTAAAAAAGAAAGCTATGTGAATCAAATATTTTTTTAATAAAAATATATACTTCTCTGATTAAGTTTAAAGTTTTTGGAGGAATAATTTAAGTGCATGAAAGGACTGTTTTGCTACAGTGTGTGAGTGATGAAGGTTTGAAGTTATCACTTAGTGAGGACAAAACAAAGGTAAGCAACAGTACTCTGTATCTGGGATGGTGCAAGTTGATTATCTCAGTTCAGTGTCAGTGAGCAGAAAATATGTGTGCAAGTATAGTATAAGATGTAAATATATTTTTAAACCTTCATGGACCAAGTAATTGCTACAGAAGCATGTTTTAAGAATGTAACTTCTGATATGTAAAACAATTTCTGTAATTTGTGGTAAAACCTGGAATATTGAAGTTAACCTGAAATATTGTTAAACAGCTCTTTCAGTTGAGGAATGTGGAAGATGGCAGACTGATGAATGCATTTTATATATCCACTGTTTTCTTATTTAATTGTGATCATGGAAGACATAATGAATGTAGAGTTGAGAGGAGATGAAGAGCATGGCCATTTAAATGTGTAGATGAACCAATAAACTGATAGATACACAGTGGTGTGGGCAGATGAAGCAAACTGAATTTGTTTGTATAACAGGTGAAGTAGGCTCATCTTGGTGAATGTCTTAATTTACCCTCTGGTAAACTGATGCTTCTAGGGATAAAGAGCATTGTTCACTTTCATAGCAGTGATTCTGAAAAGGAGCTGGGGCTTGTTTAGCCAGTTGACCTTGCGCTTTCCCAGATTTCATAGGTAATAGAATTTAGAAATACTAGTAGTGAAATATCTAGGTCAGTCATTACCATTACCTTGCAGGTGATGCTGGAAACTGTTAGCAAAGTAAAGATTTCATTTTTTTCTTTGTGGCAGAAGTAATACTTTGCTGCAAATTGGAAAGGGTTCAGAAAATCGCTACAAAAATGTTATGAGATCTTGGCACCTAAGGAAGTGTACTTCAGGAGGTTAGTAAGTTAAGTAGTGAGACTAAGAAAGCTTAGGGTGTAGGGCTTATAAAAGTGACAGTTAAGAGAGAACTTGATGACAACCTATAAATACTTATTTGGGAGAGAGTTCTCTGATTGTAGGCTTCTTCATCTTTTGGAAGCAGAAAATGTATAATGAGGATTTATGATGGGAAGTGGAAGCTAAGCAAGTTGAGACTTAAAATAAGAAGCCCATCTTTATCAGTTTGGGTAA
This sequence comes from Oreortyx pictus, assembly GCA_036925125.1. NCBI lineage: Eukaryota > Metazoa > Chordata > Aves > Galliformes > Odontophoridae > Oreortyx > Oreortyx pictus. The sequence continues at coordinate 39,566,503 of JAUPFR010000006.1, forward strand.
TTAATCACTGGAACATTTTTTCTAGTTGGATAGTGCATTTCCCATCACCTGAAGTCTCTAAATCAGGATTCAGTGCCTCTCTACAAGATAAGGTCTAGCTCAAACTGGAGTTATAGTCTTTGTATTCACATCACTGGTTGAAGTGCTGTGGTCTGTGTTATGCAGGAGATCAGTGCATATGATCATAATACTCATTCTGCCCTGAAAAATGTATTAGTTTCTTCCTGGCTCACCTGGAGCTGGCCTTGTTCAAACTTGGTGATTTTATGTGTAAATGGATGGTTGATATTTACCTCCCTGAAGATACAAGACCTTGGTTAATAACTAAAAGAAGTGTGAAGGCTGCAGAAATACTGTCAGGACTATATATAAAATAGATATCATGATCTCTTTGCTGTCAGGTGATACGTGTGCCCTGAAGCTGTAGGAAACGTGTGTGATACACTACTGCCCAGCCACACTGGGTACACAGCAGTGCTTGTCCTGGGAGCTCCTGTAACACAGGCTGGTTGTGGGAATGCTCAGCATCATTTGGAGATGAATGTAGTCCTTGCCAAGCTTCTTGCCAATTATAGTTTAGCAACATTAATGGTACTTACAAGTAAGGCTGCAAGTTTGTTAACAGGAAGGCTGCAGCCAAGGCTGAAAAGCAGTTTGATTTAGGTTTAGAGTGTCTGAACAAAGAGACTTCCTTACCCACTTCATCTGTGTTTCTGTAAAGCATTGGAAAGTTAGACTACTTGTGTTAGGGTCCAGTGTTTTCTGATAGTTGGAAAGGTGGTAATTCTCCCTGCTGATGATATTAAACTGTAATTTGTGATCTTAGAGCAATAGTGAACGAATAAAAGAATTCTGGGCTACCTTCTGGTGTTAAAACACTGCTCATGTCTTGCAGGAAGCAAATCTAGTTGCCAGGGTTTGCTTTTAAGTCAGCCTGTGTCAGAGGCAGGTTTAAAGATGGGCATAGAACTCATCAGCTCCTTCCAGCGTCAGTTGATGCTGTTCTCACTTAAAATTCACCAACAGTATTTCAGCTACAGAAAATAGCTGGTCTTAGCTAGTAACTTTCTATATTCTGTTCTCCCAATAAATAACACTGGGGGAAAAAAAAAATTGTTTGATTTTTAACAAGATTTTAATATCTATGATAATGGTGCTGCTCCGTATATCTCACACACACCAAAAATGGCTTTTCACCCAGCTGAGAAACAGTTCAATTTACATACACAAATTAAAACACAGCCTCTCCAGTGCCAAAAACTGGATTAGCTACACAGAACACTGCATTTCTGGTGCAGAAGAGAAAGAGTATCATTAGCCTGTGTGCTACTCTTGTGCTTCTGTGAGTCCTGAATTTCATTTTGGAGCTTATACCTAGGTGCTTCTGTAATCCTTTCCAAATCTGGCAGTTTTCCAGTGTCCAGAACTTACCGGTCAGTGCTGCTGCTGCTTTGCTCTGCTGTGGATCTCTGTTAAGTACTTTCAGATTTGACCCTGTATGGACTTAAACTGTTTGTTAGTTTTCTTCAAATGAGATTGCTTTAAATTAAAAGGTGTCTGGGGCTCGAAAGGCTTGGTGTTGTGCTTCCTATTACAGCAATTCTAATGTGTGCAGTGGGAATAGGAGTCTTCTACGCTGCTGTGCTAGTCTAGTCCTGAACAGCATGAGCCATCTGCAGAAGGATGAAATCGTTGTGATACTTAAAAATCTTAATCCCCTCTCATGCAGTGGAGAGGGAATCCATCATAGCTACATGCCTACTGACAAACTGAGTGAAGAGAAATATTTTTCTTAGGACATTTGGCTAGAGGTGATACATATTGGATTTTATTTTTAGAGCGGAATTTGCTGAAAACAAAGGTCAGAATGATGGATGTTTTGACACCTAGTCATTTTGTTGCTGTGGCTTTTAGACCTAACTGACCCCTTCTTTAAAATGTTGTCAAGATTTTTTTTATTAGCTTTATTTTATGCTCAACTTTTTTTTTTTTTGACATTTATAGTTTTTCACTTGGGAGCGTTTGGAATACAGTGGGAATACAAGTTCCATATATCTGGGCTGTATCTAAGCCAAATGGGAGTTTTCTGCTGTGAGCACTCTATTAAGTAGTAACTGGACAATTCTTTCTAATGACAGCATTGTGCTATTTTGCATATTACACAACTTGATTAATTTGAGGTTCTCCTCAGCTGCAAGGCTATCTAAATAAGCTATTTACAAGTGCACGAGCTCTCCAGATCTTCCTGGTTTTCCGTCTTTTTTCTGGGTTATGGCATTGCTTCTTCCAAACTTTTGTCTTGTCAACCAGAATCTTCTTCAGAAATGTAGATGACAACTTTCAAGTTTCCAGTATTACAGACTGGAAATGCAGAGGCAAGCCGTTTAGTTGAGTTTTACGTTTACTTTATCTAGCCAAACCACACTGGGGGATAGGAGATGAAATGGATGTGTGGGTGCTCTGTGGGTTTAGTGGACAATGCAAAATTGAACAGGCACCAGACAAGTGCTTTTGTGTTAAAACATGCATCTATTGTGGGAGTTTAGAAAGGCAGAATGAAGATGACTATGATGACAGGAAGATAAAGCTAACTGATGTGCTAAACAAAGCTGTTGGAGAAACCAGCCTTTGCAGTTCTGGTTATGAAAGAAGAATAATTCTTTTCAAAGAGCAAAACCAGGCCCAAACACTGTAAGATGAAAAGTTAAAGAGCAGGATGGATTCACATGAAGTCTGAGTGTTTTTTTCCAATCTTATTGAATTATTTACCATAAATCTGATACTACTCTAAAAATGGTTTCGTTTTATTGGGAAAATATTTTAAGAGTCTCGGTATTCTGCTGCCTTCTCTGACCGAGTGTTTAGTTTAGCAAAGTGAATTTGTGAAACTTCGTAAAGATGCTGATTATGCATCTCTGGAGAAGCATTAGAAGGGAAATATTTTCAGCTTTCCTATTATAAACAGGAGCTCAGTATGTTCACACTTCTGCTTTCCTGTAATGGTCAGCTTTCCAGTAGAGATTTAGGAGGAAGCCAGATGGATGCTGTGTCACTGTCATAGTGTAATGCACTTACTCAGTGGCATAGCTGATAACATTTATACTTGCCGTCTCCTCTTCTTGGAAGTAACTTAAGCAAGTGCATCAGGGGAGCACTCTTGAAGGGCTCTGCATATATTTGAACACTTCAGTAACACAGCTAATTGGCTTCCTTACCTTTGCTTTGTTTTCAATTTGTGTTTTTTCCTTTCTACCACTTTCCTCCAGAGGAGGCTCGATGTTGTTCAGTACAACTTTATTGGTATTCATTTTAGTTTTTTTGTCATTTTGATACTTCGATAACGCTCATGACTTATGTAGTGTTTATATTCCTCTTTTCTTTAGCTTATTTTTCTAGAGCTTATCAGCCATTATTTGACTCTTTCTGATTGTGTGGAGAACGTGGCTGCTGGGAAGTGTTGAAACACTGACACAGGCTATTCTTTTTCAGTGCCTGTGTGCCACAGACCAAGTGATGTTTTTTACTGTAATGGTGCATCTTGGTTGCTACACCCCTCACCTTTGGAAATTAATCTTAGTTTATGCTTTATTCAGTGATACATTTTTGTCCTTTTGTCTTATTCTTTATGACAGTCCACATCAATGCATCTTCCTACACGTGTTCTACATTTAAGTGTTTCTGGCTGTTGTTTCTGTCTTAACTGTTCTAGGTAGTTTCTTATATGTGTAAGTTATATCTTTTTCCATTTTTCCCTTGTTTCTTCTGTAGCTTTTTTTTTTTCTCAAATGCTTTTTCTTTGAGGTATGTCCCTGTAAATAGCTGTAAATCTTGTGCTGTGCACAGAGTGGTGCTGTCCCTTCTACGTGCACTTGTGAATGGCTTCCAAAGGCTGAGCACAGCATTTCTACTGGGTCCATGCTAGGGAGCACTCTTCAGAGCCTTTGTGTAAATCTGCAGTTCTTGTTTTTGGTAAAAATTCCACAAACAGCTCTTGTTATTGTGTGAACCTGCATCTTAGATGAATGAAGACAGTCTCTTATTTCTTTAGAAAACTTAAATTTCTGGTAGCCTTAACTCTTTCTCAACAGCAGACTTGTATGGGTAAACTCTCAGAATTATGGACTCATAAGAGAGGAAGACATCTGGTGTCTGAGCAAAAGGTCAGAAAATAAAGCTCCTGAGTTCTGTTTAGCTGAAGAAGTACATCAGAATTTACATGCCTCTTAGGATCTCTCATTTTCCTGTTCTATAAAATGGAAACTATTACATTTTTCATTAATATTTATTTGAGCTGCTCTTAGGGGAGGATTTGCAGAAATACAAAATATTGTTGATACATTTTGAGTCTTGGTAAATAAGTGAAAGAGGAAATTAACTGAATCCAGTCTTTGCTTTTAAGCATATTTATAATTTTGAAGCTGACATATACGCTGCTGATATGAGATTTCATGGCATAGGAGAGAGTTTTCTTCAAAGCACTTTGATTTTCCTTTATGTCATCCTCCATGAAGTGCATCAGTATTACACAGTTGATGTATGTTGTGATGAATGCTACTGTACATTACTTTAAAGGCAGTACATCCAAAGAAATGTAAATTATTGAAAAGGCAGATGCTGCGAGGGGGTCATCCTGTGTGTGTAGGGACAGTTTTGCTCCAACGCTGGATTTTGTAGTTAATTGTGTAAGATGTGTAATATGTTCAATATTAGCTTCTTAAATCTGTAGCTGAGTATTGTGAATCTATCTTGTGCAAAAGAGTTCAGTGGCTTCTGTAGGCTCAGAGATTCAGAGAGATTGCGTGTTTTCTACTGAAAGGAGAGGAATGCTTGTCTGGGGAAGGTCTGGCCTGCAGATGGCCAATGCAAAATTAGAACTTTGACAGTCTGTGGAAAAATTTACATAGGAAAAACCTGAGAATTTCAGATTATCTTTATGGTATTTTGGATGTCTTTTGGAGGAAAAACTATGAAATTCAAGATGCGTGCTTGAATTTGTCTATTTATAGTTTTAAATGGAACACGCTTTGGCCACAGTGTGTATGTAATCAGGCATAACTAGTAGAAGAACAGGCTATTTCTGTCCACCTTAATTTTACTTATTGACTTTTTTTCTGATGGTTTTACCGTTTTATGTGTAATTGTGCAATTCTATGAAAAGATTAAAATGATAAGCGTCTAAGTATTTGTAGCCTAGAAGTCTTGAGTTAGAATTTTTTTTTTATGGTTTTGCATGAGGGAATACTGTAAATTCTCTAACCAATTACATTTGGTTTGAGACCTGCCTGTTTCATGCTTAATAACAGGCAGCAATGCTTATAAATTGAGTCATTGAATGGTTTGAGTTGGAAAAGATCTTAAAGCTCATCTGGTCCAACTCATCTGCTGTGGGGAAGGACAAGATTTGCCATAGTGGGTTTTTTGGAATTGTGCTGCTTTTATATTAGATATCAGCTAACTCTGGTAACTTGCTCCTCCATGGTAGTACTCTGTATTTTTATAAGACCCTGGATAGTGCTGCTGCTGGTGGTCTTGCCCATTTTTCTTAGGTCAGTGTCCCAAGCTAATATTGTTGGATAGATGGGGTAATAGGTTGGATAGATGGGGGATCTTGTGGCAGTCCAGCATGCTGCCTGTAAAATGCCCGTCTTATGATTCAAAATGTTTCTTTATTTTCATTTTTATTTTGAAAGCCTCAAAAGACCCTGAAGGAAGTTGTGACATCTAGTTGTATTGTTTTCACATTTTAGTGTTGCTCTAGCTTGTGAAATTACTGATAACAGAGCATGTAAGTATGAGTCACATCTCAGTTTTATTCTACTCTTTGTCTCTTGCTGTGAGGGAGTGTGGACAAATAATTTGATTAAAATGGTGAAAATTTATTTAATTTTTGAAGTCACCTGCCTCTGAGAACTGCTGAGAACCTGGGCTTCAGTGAAGTAATGGTCTGTTTGGTGATGCTGAAAGTCAGGAACATTACAAATAGACAAACCACTTAAGATGAAGTCATGAAGAACTTGACGAAATATTAAATTTTATTAGAAAGTTTGTCTGTTAATCTCTCTCTCATTACTTTTCCTGACTTTAGAACAGTGGATGTTTGGAGGAGTTGATGCATATCTGTCTAATATTTTTGAACAGAATGTGCAATGCATATGCAAACTAACTCTGGGTTAAAATAAACAGAGCTTCTACACTGCAAATATTCACTTGATAACCAAGACTGCAGTGCATGGAGATTAGCTTATTTCACTAATGTAATAGCTGTCATCGGAAGTTAAGACCAAGGCAGATAGAAATGTTTGTGAATTTGGGGTTTCACCTGTTCCACTGCTGAATAGATAAGCTCAGTTTTGACTTGCATTGGATTGGAAGAGGTCTGAAGTATAAATTAGTTCAAACAGTGAGGGCAGAACACTAACGGTTAGTTAGTGTTAACGGTACTTGAAATGTAGTTAGTATGTGAGGCAGAGGTTAACTTATAAGAAAAGCTTTTTTTATCTAAGGAAGCACAGGCTTCCCTCCTCTATAAGAAATGTGCTGCTCTTAGTTGTTTCGGTAGAAGTCATAGTTTCAAACCCATATCCAGTGTACTCCCTGCTGCAGTCTCACTGCCTTATATCCCTCCGTTGATACGCAATGTTTCAGGGTTTCTTGCAGATCCTTCTCCTGACCATATACATGGAAACAGAACCTGCAAAGGCTTCTGGAGTCACGTGGCCCGACTTCTTTCTTTCTGAGAATGAGATGCTATGTATGAGGAAATAAGAGGAGCCCCATTAGTGCGGCTTTGACATCACTTGAATTTCTGGTGGTTGTGCTAGGTGGAAAGGCTATTTTATAAATGCACAGAGAACATATTATTTGGTTAGCTGTTGAAACTCCATTCGATGAACCGAAGTTATCTCAGCCTACATGCTATCCAAGATAATTGCTAACAGAGTGCTAAGGTGGTTTAATCGTTAAAAGATTGTAAGGTGCATTGAACAGCTTGAGTTTAATAGCTTGAGCTACATAGAATGAAAAAATATGCAACTGTCCTAATCTTTTAGAAGCATCTGTGACATAGACACCTTCCTTATGTCAGTCACGGTTCTGAAAGCAGTCACTGTATCCCTCATGCTTTTATCCTGTATTAAGACTGCTAAACTGAGATGTGTTTTCGGGGGTTACTACACTCTGGGTCACTAACATTTTCCCAGCTGCCACTTACTTTGTTTTGAATCAGTCTCTCAAATAGGGAGCTTCAGAAATTTTGTTTATGGAGGAATAGAATAGACTTCATCTTTTTGATGCATCTTTCATGATTAATAGAGGCTATTCCATGGTAACGATCTTCTGACTTCCTGAGCTGCCTGGGCTGTTGAGTTTTGGTATCTGGAGTTATGTTTTTATTGTTCGTATGAGAGGGACTTTTAGCCCCAAAGTTCTTCAACAGACATGTTTTTTAACAGTATTTAAATGTGACGTGTCAAACTGAACTGGATTTTTTTCTGTGCTCTTACTGTTAACACACAGATCTGTATGAAACCAGAGACATTTAACACACACACAGCGCAACTACTGCAGTATTCTGACCCCAGAAAAGAAGTACAGGGCGCATGCTTGTGACAGATACATAGCTCTTAAAGATTTGTTAGTAGAAGCTGTCTTCAGTAAGAAGTCTTGAAGCCTTTTTCAAGAATCGTCCTTCTGCTTCTCTTTTTTTTTCCCTAATGTTATAACTCAGGTTCACTTTTTTTTTTTTTCCTCCCCTTTGCTCTGGTCCATCAGAGATCTGCAGGTGAAAGATTAAGTATGTGTACGGCAATACATATCTTCCCTAGTGGTTATATTTTTCTTCTTCTGGTCATTTTAAATAATGTATTTTTTTACCTGATTGTTTCTCATCTCCATTTTGATCTGAACCCATTTAACCAAAATGAACTTGAAAAATTTTGTTTCAGTGTCTGCCTGAGATTTAAATTATGTATTTCAGGTTTTAAAACTTTGAAGTAGTTATTTTCTTTCCATCTACAGGTTAAAAGGATCCAGCAGAGGATGCCTTCCTATTTCTTTAGGATTTCAAGAGCTGTTTACTTTTAACACACTTGGGTTTACAGAACAGCACTATGTAGTGGAGAAATGCATACGAGTAATTACGTCAATTATGATCTGCTCTATACAGTTCTTCTGTGATGCTATGTGATTTAAATGTCATTATGTGTCTGGAAAATGATGGGAAATTGTTGTTGTTGTTCACTCCTGTTTACTGCTTACAGCTGTTTTTATGACTGGTTTTGCTCATAAACAGGTGTTTAGACCATTCCTTTGGCTAAGGGATACAGCTTGTGCTGCTGTGAATTAATTTATCTTGCATGTCTGAGTAGCTTGGATTTCTTTTGTTTTCACTTTAAAATAATAAAAAAAATATATCAAGAAGCAGCAAGGATCCCTGCCGCTGAGGTTGTTTTGGTAAGTCATGCTTGGAGAAGTTACGTTTGCAATGAGATAATATAATAATAATAAATGTGTTAATAAAGATTGCTGTGGATATCTGTTGTCAGGATTCTTCAGTTAAAATCTCATTTTCCTCTGGTTCCTACCCATTCCTCTTGAACAAACTTTACCCTTCCCTCTACTTTGGTTAGAAGTCCTATGCATGTTCCATGTTATACTCCTGAAGCCGATCTGTGGGAGCTGATGAAGGAGTGAATGTGTGCACCAAAAGTAGGTATATGTTTGGTTATGTTACGTAGTTAAATTTAAGTAACCCTATATAAAATGCTTCTGAAAAACATTGAGTGGTACTTCTGGAAAAGGTAAGTTATGTAACCCTCTTCTACCCACTCCCATCCCTCACGTGCTCATCTGAAAGTGAGGAGTGTGTTTCTGGTGCAAATCACCCTAGAATAACAGCATATATAGGTGAGTGGAAGCCTCGAAAGGGCTTGTTGAGTCCTATAAAGCTTTAGTCATTTTCTGTGTGTATTTCATTTAATAATTACTGATCTTTACTTCATTTGTACCTTGTTAGTTATTCAGAGATTGGAAAAGCACTAAGTTTTTAATCCAATTACGATGTCATAATTTCTACTTTAAAGCTACAACATAAAGCAGTGAAAATGCGAACATAAAGCGTGAACCACTTCTGCATTGCATGGAGTATTGCTGAGGATGTGGGGAGCTCTGGCTGCAGCTGAATTATTTAGACCAAACAAAAATTTTTCTAAATAACAGGGGAAGAAAATGACTGACAGTTACAGATCTGCTGGGCAGCAAAGTAGCTGTTAATTCACAGACTGTAGAAAACAACCTATTCTCCTGGACATAGGGTACCTTTAAAACATCTTTTGTAAGCTGGCTTTTTTTTGTTGTACTGTTTTGAGTTGTTTGTTGTGGTTTTTGGGTGTTTTTTTTTTCTTTTGTGACATCAATTTTAAGACATTATCCTTACTTTAACTATATCTCAAAGGAAGAAGTGTGTTGGGAGGAGCATGTGCTTTGTTGAAAAGCCTTATTTTCAGCCTCATTTCCACTAAAGTGCGTTACAAGTATAACTGGCTTGTTCTTTTTTTTTTTTTTTAACGTATCTATTGAATTATGATAACTGAAGAAAAATGACAAAATCACAAAGTACTTAGGGTTGGAAAGAGCCTGTAGAGATCATCTTGCTGAATTTCTCTGCTTAGGCAGGGTCAGCTTGAGCTGGTTACCCAGGACTTTGTCCAGCTGAATTTTCAATGTCTCCAAAGGTGAAGATGCTCCAACCTGTTCCCATGTTTGAACACCCTCACAGTAAACCCCAGTTCTTTTTTCCTCTTTTTTTTTGTCATGTTGAGATGGAATTTGTTTGTGCCCTTTTCGTTTCATGTTTTATAAGGGCATTAGTGAAAAGAGTTTGGCTTAGACTTCTTTACTCCCCTCCATCAGATATTTATCCACCCACTTCAAGCCTTCTCAAGCTAGACAGTCCCATCTCAGTTATGAAAGATCTCCAGTCTTTCAGTCATATTCATAGCCCTGTGCTGAGCTTACTTCAGTAGCTCCATGTCTTTCTAGGACTGGGGAGGCCAAAACACAGTGCAGCATTCCACAGTGCTATGTGGAGTGGAAGTATCACCTCCCTTGGCTTACTGACATTTTTTTTCATGCAGACTAGGAGACCTCCAGTGCTTCCAAGGCATGTTGATGGTTTATGCTGTGCTTGGTGTTCCACAGGACCCCAAGGTACTTTCGAGCCAAGGTACTAGAGCGAAACCACTGGAAAGAAACCACTAATACCTGTGATCATTCCCTCTCTTTTGGAGAATTTGGCATTTACCACTGTTGAACTTCCTGCCGTTCCTGTCAGCCCAGTTCTCCTACCTGTCTAGGTTGCTCTGAACTGCAGCGTGTGCAGCTAATGTAACATCCACTCAGCCCTGCTTTTTGTTATCTGCTTCACTGGTGAATGTACACTATCCCAGCATCCAGATCATTGATGGAGATGAACGGGGCTGGCCCCAGTATAAACCCTTGTGACTTGTCCTCAGAATAGCCTTGTTCCTCTGGTCAAGAGCCGTAATGGCATCAGCTGCTGAATGCAACGCATCAGATCCTGTGTGTCTTGTTTAAGTGTTCTGTAAGCACTTCAGGGGAAACCCTCCTTGTGGCCACTGGGGGCCTCCAATTCCAGAAGGCCAGTCTTGCCAATCAAGATGGTAAGGGCAGAAATACTTTGCCTTCTTTCTTCAGTGTCCTTTTTTTCATCTTCTGATTTGTAACACCTTTTCTTTTTATCTTTTTAAATGATAAATAGATTAACACAAGGAATGCTGAACATCTAAGTATAATTCCTAGTATATGAATTGGGGCCTGAAGAATCAATTCTATTATCTTTTCTGTTTTCTCTGTTAGAGAATGGAAGAGTCGTAGAGCTTTCTAACAGTGAAGTGGTTTCAGCCTTTTGTTGTATCTTGTACTAGAGTCATTCAGGGATATGCTGGGACTTGCAGCCCTCCTCCTTTCTGTAGTTTATTTTGTGTGGAACAGGGGTTGGTTTTTATTTTTTATTTTTAGCAATATTACATCTAATCCAGAAAAAATGTTTAGGTAGTGCTACTTTTATTTTAATTCTTTTCTTGACCATTTAGACTGCAAGCAAAGTTTTTATTCTTGTGTATTTGTTGACTTGCTTCCAACAAACGTAGGAATCAGTGTTTGTAGTAGATTTCCATGTCTTTTGGTTACTGAAAAGAATTCACCTGTATTTGTTGGCTAACTTTATATTGAACAAATGCTAGAGGCAAGATTTACTTCAGTGTGTTGCTCACAGGGGTCAGACCAAATATACCTTCTGTCCTCAGGGCTCTAATTGCTAGGGGTCACTGCAACCCTATAGATTAATTTTACCCAGTTGTATTTTTGTCTATTCATGCTAGTATCATCTGAGCATGGGATTAGAGCTGTATTTATAGAAAAATGAACTTAGCAACATGGATTCAGAACTACACTTATGCGAAAGTGAACTTAGCAGCCCTTAGGCTCTGCTTAGCATGCTGAAATGTGGAGAGACCGTCTGTATGTAGAACAGCATGTCAGTTGTATGTCTCTACAGTGGGGACTTCATGCATCATGTATGTGTACTTTGTCATTTGCTTCTGACACACTAGTTTCTGCCTGACAGGGTTATTTCTGCCACTTTTCTGATATATTTTCCTTTTTAAAAACAAAACAGAACACTTTTTTCACCCTCTATTCTCAGAATTTCACGTGAGGCTTTTCTTCACCAAGGATTCTTCTATGTAGGATATCTTTTACTGCTGAAGATCTATGCCTGGAGAGGTGGAGAAGAGATTTAGGTTGAAGGGGTATCTTCACCATTAAATGGAGTGCAGTGCAAAGACATGCAAGTTTATACTGAACCAAGCTGTGTACACTCAATGCAGCTCAGTTTTGAGGACTACAGATATTGGCTGCAACTTTTTCCAGTGTTCCCATGATACTTGGTGATACGTTGACAATTTGTATGCTGCTCAGCTTTGGGAGACGCTTATCGATCTGGAAATCTCCTTTGCTCTGCGCTGCTGTAGTCTTAAGATTGTTCAAGACTTACTGCGTAATTCTTTTTAGGGAACAGTTGGGTATATAAGTGATGTATGAGTTTCTTTCAGATGTGGGAGAGATTTGGAATGAGGTGCACAGAGATATGGTAAAAGCCCTGTTCTTGGATGCATTTGAGGTCAGTTTGCACAGGGCTCTGAGCAACCTTATCTGCCTGTAGGTGTCCCTGTTCATTGCATGGGGTTGAACTAGATGGCTTTTAAGGGTTCCTAGCTACTTCTCGGATTTTTTGTGTAAATGCTTTTGTTGACTAATGTTTGTTTCACCTTGTGTTTGGGAAGGTAGAGAAGCTCCCATTGTGTGCTTGTCTACTTAAAAAAAAAATATATATATATATTACTTAAAAGGCTCTTTGAGCTGTTCATTAATTTGGAATAGGAAAAACAGGAAGAAAACAGCTAAATTAATATTTAGGTATTGTGTGGAGGTGGAGAATTCAGTCTGAGGTATATCAATGAATAAATCATTACAGATGGCTTCTTGTTAGTATCTGCTTCTGCAGTAGCTGTTGCCATACAGTTATTGGACTTATAACCCCAGAGCAGAAGTCCCTCATGGTCAACTGCCCACAGTGTTGTGACCTTCTGTATAGTCACAGTAGTCACACGCTTACTCTTCGGTCTGATTCAAGCACCTGTCCTGGCCCTGTGCCTCATGCTGCACTGTAAAGACTGTAGTATTTATATATATTTAACCAATGAAGTGTAAATGCTCTGGAATTTGTTTAGATTACAGGTAGTAAGTGCTCAGGGTGATTATAGTTGTCTTGGAGATAGAAACAAAGCTCGAGTCTGGACTTGTGATGTAGGCTGCAGGTAATCAAGTGACTCTCCTGTCTGAATGAATTTGTTTCTGGAAGAAGAATGATGTGCTGCAGGTTGAGCCTGTCAGGGAGTGCTCTCTGTCTCTGCTGCTGAACATCTTCATGCCTAGCAATGGGCAGTTGCCAGGTGCGACCTCAAATGCAGACTGGGGATGAAGAGCTTAGCGTAAAAATCATTTTCTGAGTTATGGAATAGACTTCTTTTCGTGCCTCTGGAAGAAGCTATGGCAGAAGACTGTTGGAGGAGGGAAACTGACCATGAGGCTAAAATATAGTAATATTTAAATATTATGTAATTTTTAAAATTTGGTGTTCCTTGAAAGTGTTAATTAAAGACAAACAAACAAAAGACCTCTACAACTCAACAACCAAAATAAAATAATAAATTAACTCCCCCTCAAAAAAAAAAAAAACCACAAATGTTCTGTTAGGTTTTTTTTTCCACGCTCTTCCATTTTTATTTTTCTTTCCATTTCACAGCACTGCAGGGTCTTTTTTTATTTTATTTTTTTCATCGGAACATAAAGAACTAGAAAGGCCTCTTTATTCTCTGCCCTTTTTCTGACTTCATGAGAGGAAAATAGAATGGAAAAATAATCTGTTGGAGACCGTGGTAATCAAAATTGTTCTTTGGAAAAGTGTTGTAGGTTTCACTTGAAACATAGAGGAGAAAGACAGAGCAAAATCCACTACAAGTCTCCAGCTAGTTATTAGAGTATTAATATGCACAGCAATGCGGGCTTTGATGTTAAAACTGGCGGTGTTTGGGAGACAGAAGACATTTAAAAGCGTAATATTCCTTTTTTTTATTGTTTTGGTTTTGCTGTAGCTAGAAGAACAAATTTCCAACTGCTAGAAATTCCTACTACCTGTGGAGGGGAGAGAAAATAGAAAATCTCAGCCAGTTTTAGAGCTACTTAGCACTCCTAGTTTCTGTGCACTTAATTTGCTTCTACAGATACGTAGTTCTTGATTTCTGAAAACCTGAGATTATTGCTAGCTCAGAATTTTATTTTCATGTTTCATGCTAGTGAATAGTGTAACAGAAGAATATGAAAAAGCTTTTCAAATTTTAAAGCTTAAAGAAGACTTCATTAGAAAGTAAGGAAGGATCAAAGTATTCAAAATAATGAATGGTATGGAAAATGTAACATTATGAAGCCAAGCGGAAAAAATCTAATAAAATCCTGATTAAAAATTGAATGATAGAATATACATGATTAGTTAAGACATCTAGCACAACGTAATTATTTTCACTGTTGAAATCATTCATGTTGAGGATTTGAGGTTTGAAAGCATTGGCCTTTTATGTGGATTAATTGGTTGGTTTTGACTGTTTATCATAGAGGTTTGAGGGAAGTCAACCTCTAACAGAAGTTGGAAAGAGACCTGATGTGGAGGGCAGAATACACCAGTCCTGCTTGGTGGAGTTTCCTATAGCAGTGCCACTGGTAATGCCTGAAGTCAGAAATAGTATACTAAATTAAGAACATGAGACCTTGATCATTAATTGGTGTCTGACTATGGGTATGATGCAGAATGTACCCATGCTTAATGTTTCTAGTTCATATTCACTGCTATTATACTTTGTAATGAAAGGTTTCTCTCAATTTTATGCAACCATTATTCCTCTTTAATATTTTTTTGCTTCTAAATATACTTTTACTTTTTAGTGAATTTCAGATATTACACTACAAGGAAAAATTTTCTATTATATTTTCTTGTTTTTTGAAAGAAAACAAATGATAGTAAAAAGGTTGACAACAAAGTCATATTCCTGAGATAGACTGAGATTTTGCACGGTCTGAGTGGCAGAAGCTTCTCGGAGTAGTGATGGTGTTATTTTGCTTGGGAAAAGACAGAAGAACCAAGTATATGGAACTTAAGCTGAAAGGCGGAAGATTCAGCAGTATTTGATAGGGTGATTTCATCAAGTTCCATAACTAACCAATGAAACTCACTAGTACAAGATAGCATCAAAGCAAAGAGTTCAACTGCAACTTTTTAATAGAAAGTTTATCTGGATAAGAGTGCTTCTAGGATTAGATTATAATTTTCTTCTTATGGAGCAGCATATACAAGGGAGAGATATGAGACTCATTATTTTTTATGGCATCACCACTTCCATCTGGGGCTTGAAAGATATTTTTATAGACACAGATTCCTCAGTGATTACTTTGTACCAATTTTCCTTTGCACCTGCATCAGAACTGTACACTGGCTGCGCTTAAACACAGGGACATCAGAAATGAAGAATTAATCCATTATGTTTTGTGGAGTATGTTTTGTTTCTATGTGGACAGTTTGCTATAGCATGATTTTAGGATTTTTTCACCATTCTCCTCTCTGCTCAAACACAGATCTATCTGAACTATCTGAAATCTCATCTCAGATTCACAGTGTCAGATATTGAAAGGTGTCACAATTGCCTCAGGTGCCATCAATTACACTTTCTGCAGACTGAGGAGTGTTTGCAGGGGAAGCAGAGTATGTGAAGTGTAGAAACACCACTGAATTATTGCAGTGTATTGTTTCCTTTCTTCCTCAAGTGACCATCAGACACTCGGTATGAGTAAACTACCTGCAAGACCACGTGAGCACTTTGAAAGTGGGACATTGACTACTAAGTGCTGTTCTCTGCAAAGCTTTCTGACTGCATCAGGTAGAGTTAGGTGGAGTTGTCTTATTTGAGAAACCTCCTTCCCCTCATAACTTCTGTTTTATTTTTTGGGGGGGAAGGGGAGGGCCAAAATAGTACCAAATCCTGTTTTCAGCTCTGTTCTTCTCCGCTCACCCTCTAATAAAAAACATCTGAGGAGAGATGAGTCCCTAGTTTCCGCAAGTCTTGCTATAATGTGTCCTGGTCTGTTAACTTTTTTCTGGGAGGACTAAAAAGGAATCATTTCTGGAGCCATTTACTATTCTCAGTATTGAGAAGAGGCCTTTTTATAATTTAAGTCAAGAACTAGAAACCTGGATCTACTCCCTAGACTTGCAAAAACCTCAGGCAGATCATTTAGGAGTAGATCTTAGAAGTTATAGACACTTCGTTGCTACTGAAGTTGATTAGTCTATGTATTTGTTTAGAGATCTGGCCTACTGAATTTTAGTTTTTGTAAGACCTGGACACTTTGCATCCAGCTCAAACTTGAATTGCTTTGTGTATATACTGTACCTATAGAATTGATCTCAGGAGCAGGCTCATTTAGGACATCTAGCTTTCTAGTTTTGTTTTCTCATCTAGTAAAGGAAAAATTATTATTTGCATTTGTCTCAGTGGGAAAGATGAATCCCAGAAACAAATTTTTGAGACCTGTGTAAAGAATTTGTGCATCAGTCAGCTATGGGGATTACATGAATAAAATATCAGAAAGGAGGCTTACATTTTTGTCTTAATTTCCTCTCTTGCTGTCCTATCAATCTATTGCGATTTATTGTTAAGAACATATGGAACCACTTTTTAAAAATGAAACGAGAAAACAAGTGATTAAAGAGCTTGGCTGATTGCAAGTTATGTTGGTTTGCACTGTTTCTCCAAATTGTGCTTTCTTATAGTCATGTACTGCTTTGAGGCTTTGATGAGTAACGAGCTCCATCTAGTGATACAGAACCTGCCTGTGCATCTTGTGCGAGGGATGAGTCTGATGCACTCCTTGGCTGGAGTTCAGTATGAGATTTTTTTTTCTTTAAAATGCTCTTCAGTGGGCAGCACTGTAATGCTGGAAGAAAATGTAAACAAAAGTGAACCAGCCCCATGAAGGCATTTATCATGTCATGTTGCCCATATATATATATATTTATGGATTATCTTGGGAAAAAATAATCTCAATAAAGATAATCTCAACTCACAATTCAACTTCATATGCTCATGTATACCGTCATGTGTATATCAGCATGAGTACTGATGACCATTAAATAGTTCAAAATCAACTTAGGCCTTTTCCTGCTGCCTTGCATTATGTTGTACTATAGCTGTAGTGATCTTCAGTAGAAGCTGATATTGGTCCTTACTGGCAGTGATGTGGGGGGGTTACCATTGTGAATTTAAAAGCAGCAGAGAGTCAGAGCTCCTTCAAGTGTATTCTGGTCTCAGGCGGCTCCACTGAGAGTCCTAGGCTGTACATTATTTATAATTAATAAGGCATGTCTTTTAGCTCGTTTAACTGAAGTCTTTATTTGCAAAGCTGACCGGTGAGGTCCCTTTGGCAAGCCTGAGGATTCCACCTCTGAAGGCACTTAAGTGCCAGATTGGATAGGGCCCTGAGCAGCCTGATCTGGTGAGTGGTAGCTCTGCCTACATCAGGTGATTGGAACTTGAGAAACTTTAAGGTCCCAGCTTGAGCCATTCTATGCACATTGGTTCTTTTGTTGGTATCTCTGGCGTCCTTCCTTAACTGAGCATTCAAACTGACCTGTCAGTGAGAGGAAAAGATGTGGAGGATGTGTTTGAAAGCCACCTAGGCATACATATAGAGTCCACAGCAAACACCTTGCAAGTTAATGGTATAGCTCTGAGTCTGTACTGTCAAGGCACTCCATGTGTAGCACCTGCCATGAAGGTAACATAGCTCAGGAGCTGCTGAGGAGCAAGACTCTCCCAGCCTTAGTGCATATACGTTTCCTTTGGTTCCCAAGCTAGATTTAGACTAGTTAATTTCAGATTAGTTTGTTTATTGGTAGTATCCCAATGTGTATAGTTGTGGCTGAACGTTTTTACAGCTGTAAGAACTGAGCATAGGCTTCAGAATAGTTCTGGGACGCAAGGCAGGCACTTCCTTGCAGTTTGTGTATACTGAATGCCTTTCTGCTGATGCCAGATGATTGCCAGCACTTGTGACAACAGAGGTGTCTGTGATATGATGTTGGCATCAGAAAATGCAATCTAAACATAACCTTGATAGGGAAGAGAAACCTAAATAAGCCAAGAAAAAACTTTCTATTTTGAGAAAAGCCATCTGAAGTACAGACTTTCATGCAGGACGACAGCCATTTCCTTGGCCTTCTCTTTGTAGCTGACATCAAAGATTGGACAATAGGAGGGTACAGTTATGTAATGTTGTAGATGATATCAACTAAATACAGCTTTTTTTTTTTTTTTGAGTTATAACTGTATGGAGAAAAGCAGATATTCGTATGCTGTATGCCATCTGCTGTGGAAGAAAAATCCAGCTATCCCTTTCAAGTTTGTTTGTTTTTTTTTCTCGTTATTCTGTTGTTTTCAGCATCCCTTGGAAGAGGAAGCCCAAAATCTACTGTTGCATTTGGGCACCAAAAATTCCTCTTGCATGTCACATTCTGCTGATGCTGTTTGATAGGAGGCACATACAAACTCCTGTCTGAATTTATGCAGTTTTTTTTACTTCTTTTCTTTTTTTCTTCTTTTGCTACTTCTCTGATGACTTTTTAGACCTCATTTTTCATTATTTTGTCTATTTGCCTGTAGTTTTCTTTGTCTTCCTTCTGAGTGTGTCAGGTTTCTCTATCTACAGATGTTGCATAGTATATAATTGAGAGTTTCTAACTTCTTTTTATTGATATATTTCTGAAAGCTAATAACTGGTGAAAGGGAATAGGTGCCTTCCTTGTGAAACTATTCTGAAGGCATGAAGAATTAGGATGCTTGTTGCCCTTCACTGGGTAAGGGGCAGTTCCTAACTACTTCTGGGAGGGTGGAGGGAGCTTCAGTTATGCAGCGGGAGAAGGAAGAGATCACTGGCCTCAGAATCTGCCTCTTGTACTCTATGGAATTAAGACTTGCTCTCTGGCTGGCTGATCTCCTGGAAGTAGGATTAGGAAAGTCAGGACTGATGCGTAGTAGCTGACTCTGCTTCGAGCAGGACCGTTGGATTATTATGTGTGATCAAGTTGTCACTTCCAACCTAAATGATTCTGTGATTCTGAGAAAAGGTCTGCCACAAAAGCAGGTACTAATAGATAAGCCAGTGTTCTTCTCAATGCTACCAGCTTTCCTTCTGCATTCCTCATCTAAAAATTTAAGTTGTTACGGTTGGTAGGTGTTACGCTTATTCTGAAACTGTTGTAGACCTTTTTTCTTCTATTCCTTCACTGGAGGTACTATTTAATCTCGCTGTCAGTATTCCTATTTTCATAACTTCTTCAATTAGTACTTTTTCAAAATTGCATTTGGTTTTTAAGAAACTATTTCTTTCTTAGTTACCTAAATTTACTCTCATGTAGTTTTAGGACCACTGCCTTTCTTTGTTACATTAATATATTAATATAAGTCTCGTCTTAAGGTTTATTTAGTGCAAGGTTTCTTGCTAAGCCATTTTTTTAATTCAGAAAGGAAAACCTTTGGAATATATCTTTCAAAAATCAAGGGTATGCAAGCCATCCAGGGACATCTACTTCCTCCAACAGTGCATCTTCTATCAAATGGGATGAACCTGGTCCTTGAGAAAGAGAGAGAAACGCTTTTGCTCATGGGATGAGATTGCAGTTTCTTTTAAGATCTGAGCTTGGGTGTCAATATGCTTTAGTGATTGGGAAAAAAAAAAAAAAGCCTAGAGCTATAAGAAACTAATATGTACAAAGTGTGCATCCAGTTGAGGTTTTTGGTTTTTTTTTAATTTGATATTTATCTGTACTTTTTATGCGTCTGGTAAGTGGCTGGGCAGCGGGAGAGGAAGTCAGAGTTCAGATATGAAACAGAGCTGTTTTCATTCATCAACTATTGATCTGTTTTTGGACCTTTTCAAACTCTATTTAAGTTTTCCTAATAACTTAAACAAGAATCCAACTGCCATTTTATTAATGCGGAGTGAGCTCAATTTAATGTTAATGTAGCTTGAGCCACCCTTTTTCTAATTTTTTGTAAGATGTGTATCTCTGTAACTTAATTTGCATCGTACATACAGAAATAGGTAAATGCTTTCAGAGTGAAATCAGAGGCAACAAGTCCTGTGTTTGTGTGTTGTCATAATGGTGAATAAACTGGAATTACTGATTTTCATCCACAATTGCCCTGGTTGTCCAGTATCTGAATAGTCTGAAGAAAGTATATGATCAGGTTGTGGAAAAGGAAACAATAAGTCTGGACTATGAGTACCGTCCTAGCCTTCTGCAAGTCTCGTTTTATGCAGAGATGAGTAGGCAACTTTGAGTAGTAAATACTTGCTTTGGAATGCTGAACAGGGAAAAACAATTCCCTGTATGTGTATGTTTCATGAACATTAATCGGTTTCAAATGTGGAATATAACTGATTCAAAATGCAATAATTGGGGCACATCTCAGAGGAGCGTGATAATTGACGGTTTTCAGTGTTTCTTTTTCTGATGTTCAGCTCTTTCCACAAGTGGATATTTTTTTTAGAGGCTGTCTGCATGGGCTAGTTGGAAAAAAAGTGCTTAGGTTGAACTAAATAACAGAAAATGAGTGCAGTTCTTGGTTAAAGCAAATGGTTAAATGCTAAAAAAAGCTGTATGCAGACTCTGAATGCTGATTCAGGTGATGATGTTACATTGTGGTAGCTGCATTAAGTGATGCTGTTGTATAGAAAAGACATTTTGTTATCTATATGAAAATGTGAACAGCTTGTAGGTTTAGAGAGCAAAAGAAAAGCTGGCTTTGTTTTGTGTGACTAGTGTGTGTTGCTTAAATTAGGTGAAGAATCTGTTTACTCTTCTTTATTCTCCTCTCCTACAGAGTGGTATTTTTATTCAGTAGTTTGAAATTGGGTGCTTTGGGTTTGGTGTTGTTTTTTCTTCTGTTTTTTTTTTTTTTTTGTTAGTTTGTTTCATTATTTGATTTGAACTATAGTGCAAAGGTTATGATTTGCTCAGAGCAATGAAATGTGTCACCAGTATTAAGGAACTCATCTGGTGTCATACTTAGAATACAGCAGGTATAATTTTCTTAAGCAGTTGCTGAAGTGTTGCTTTCATTTTCTGTGATATTCAGATACTTGATAAAATTTAGCTATTCTCTTTACACTACTTAGAGAATGGCAAGGAATAACTGTTTGAATAGTTAGGGTATTTAGGAAGCTGTCATGAACTCATAGGCCAGGGGTTTTTAAAACCATTTGTAAGGAAAATAATGGAGGAGTGAGAGCGAAAGTAACAGTACAGATTAGCAGCTACTCTCTTAGGCAGTGAAATGCATCTTCATAGTGTTACAGTGAGAGAGATAATAGCAACACAGATGGTGAATTATGAAACAATTTCCACTTGTAACTACTGAAATCAGTTGATATTGACAGTAATAAAAATGAATTTTTCAGTAGTGCTTTTTTTTTTTTTGCTATATTACATTAGATTGTTTGGTGATATTCTGTTTTTTTTTTTTGTATTCTTCTAAAGCATGCTGTATTTTGCTAGTTGTTGAGAAGCAGATTGTGAAACCACTCAGTGTAATTTCACTGCTGAAGCTGAAAGAAAAGCAAAATGAAAGCTCTGCTATCCTTTCTCAGTGCTTTACATAACTGATGAGTGAATGTGTACCTAATTTAATGCAAGTACTGTATCCAGATTCGGTGTGTGGGAATGGGTATGTAGAAATACATGCTTAAGCCCTTAGTGTGTGTG
The DNA here is from genome assembly GCA_036925125.1 of Oreortyx pictus. Lineage (NCBI taxonomy): Eukaryota > Metazoa > Chordata > Aves > Galliformes > Odontophoridae > Oreortyx > Oreortyx pictus. Next base: position 39,587,954 of record JAUPFR010000006.1, read on the forward strand.
TGCCCATTTTTACATATGGTATCTGCCCCAGTGAGTGTATATCATGTTTACTTTTCCAAAAGATCTCTGGTTGACAATTGAAACAATAAAACAGTAAATAAACCATATGTTGACGTCTTCTAGGTGCTTTCCTCATGGAATGCAACAGATGTACCTGAGGCAGCACCAGCTTCTAGAAAATGTTAACAACCCTTCTAGAAGCTTAAAAGAAATAGTGTAAAATGATATAAAGCAGTCAGGTTCACAAAAAAAAAAACACCTGATTTAATTTAGAAAATAGTCTTTCAGATGTGTATGAGTATGTCAGTAGGGAAGTATTCTGTTTGAGCAGCAGAAATGTTAAAGCAAAATCTCATCAATCTGTGGTAAGATTATATAAATTTGGAAACTAGGTGCGTACACTACTGTGAATCTGAAGCAAATTCCAAACTTACTGTAAGAGTTGCAACTTGAGATTTGTTTTCTCAATTTTTGCATGAGCTACTAATCCACAAATTTCCGCATTAAATATAAGATACCATCCTTAGAGCAACTGAAGAAACGCAGTCTCTCATCTTTCAAATACTTGTGGACATTCTATGAAAGCACTCAAATAACAAGCAATTCTATTATTTTCAGTAGCTGGTGATACTATTGTGCTTATGGGATTGCACAGTGCTGTTTTACACTGTATCCCAGTGTTCCTTACTTTGAAGTTAACAATCTGTTGGAAGGGAATATTGGACATAGTTATCCTGGGCAGAAAAAATTGTTTCCTGTGTCAGCTCACAAAATGAACACCCCTGAGGTTGAATATCTTATTTAGAACTCATTTAAATGTCGATTTGATAAGTAGAGCTATCAAAATAGTAGTAGTGTTAGCACTACTTCAGAGTAGTTTTGAGAAGAAAATGATGGAATATTGTTGTTTCATAGTATTGGGAATGTCACAGTTGATATTCTAGATAATCCAAAGATCATGCAGGAGGAGTAGCAGAGGTGAAGCCAGTCAGTCAGGACTAGAAGCCCAATGTATTGTGATATCCTTTTTGCATCTAATTTTGTGTGCTTCTGAACAGTTTTTGGAAGTGTCTACTGAATTCTTAGTGAAGAATTTGATGTAGAAAGCCTACGTCTTGTCTCCTATCTCTTATCCTTTTCAAATACAGTGACAAAAAAAAACACCCCAAATCAGGATTTTTATTATTGTTATTCTCAGATCTGACATGATGTTGCAACGGTAATATGGATTTGTATGCATAGGACTTACTTAATTTTGTCCCTGCGAGATGGTGAACATACTTGTGCTTGAAAGGAGATACGCCAAGATCTTCATATGTAGCTGTGAATAGCTATGGGCTATGCTTTTAACCTCTCAGTCCTTAGGCAACTTGATGCAGCATATTATAATGATTGGTGTTTATGGTGTCGACTTTTGCATGCTAGTAGCTTTCCATTCTAACAGTGCAAACAAATGGCAGGAAAAATACAGCTCACATTGTCAGATGCTCTCTGTTGCCCCAGTTGACTCGTGAAGTCTCTGATGTAAATGTACAGATCTTAGCAAGATCTTAATAGGTAGCTTTTTTTTTTTTTTTAAGTACCTGCCTCTTAAGGCAAACATGTAAAGAGCAACAAAATACAGACTTTAGAGGCTGTTGCTTTATTTTCTTAAATGCATTTGTTTTCTTTCATTTCTACTGTGGTTCTTGAAGGCTCCAACTTGAAAGGATAAGGTATTCTGGATGTCTCAAGTGGACTGCAAGACTTATATTTAGGTAAAGAATGATCTGTAACTTGACATTGCAAATATGAGTAGCTTGAAAGAGAGCCATGCCAATCATACCCTTCTCCTACAGCAGAGAGGAAACTGACTTACTGGCTTCAGAATGCTTGTTTTCAGAAATGTATGTGGGACTTGCCTTTAGGCAGCGGTGATGTGGTCTCTGAAATAAGTTCACATTGAATTGGAGACTCTTTCTAGAGGGAGTCACACTTTTTTGTTGGTACAAATTTACCTCAGTATACTTTCAGGAAGCTGTATGTTGCTTACAAAACTTGCTAGTCAACATTTGATGATAACGACAGCTGAATAGTAAGCAAAAGCAAAACTATTCAAACTGCTGCTGACCAGAATATATCTACCTCGTCTCTGGCTTTGTAGTGTTATATCATTATGAATTCCCTAATCTTTTTTTTCCCCTAGCTTTACTACTGTGGAAAGAATGTTTTATATGAGAATTAGAACTGAGTCAACAGATATAAAAGTGAACAAGTTTATCACATTTCTCTTGTGACTTTGACTTTTAACTATTGTCTATCTAGAAAGTGTTGAGAATGTTATCAACAATAACTTTGTATTAGTATACTGCTGATAAGAAACCTATGCTGATAAAATTTTTTGTAAGGGTCTGGCTACTTGGAAGAAATAAGTTGTCAGGGCATGCAGGGGTGGAACTAGGAAGGTTTAGAATTAAATATGTTGAAAGAGGTCAAGAAAAACAAGGAAGGAAGACGAGGCTTGCTGCTAATGGGTGACCAGGTAAAGGAGAACACTAAGGAGACAGAGTTACTGAATATCTTCTTTGCTTCCGTCTTTATTGCTAAGACTTCCTGTTAGGAATCCCAGAACCCTGGAGAGGTGAGAGAGTGTCTGGGGAGGGGAAGACTTCCCTTGGGTCAAGGAGGATGCCTAGGCAGTCTGACTGGAAACTAGATGGACATAAATTCATGAGGCCCAATGGACGTACCCATGAGCGTTGAAGGAGCTGCAGAAGTGATTGCTCTGGAGAATAGGAGAGGTGCCTGGAGACTTGAGGGAAAACCAACATCACTGGTCTTCAAAAAGGGCAAGAGGGAGGGGCTGGGTAATTACAGGCCAGTTGGCCTCACCTCTGTCCCTAGAAAGCTGATGGAACATCTTATTCTGGATGTAATCTCAAAGCAAGTGGGTTAGAAAAAGGTTGTCAAGGGTAATCAAGCATGATTTCAAAGGAGAAATCATGCTTGACCAGTCTGGCAGCTTCCTATGATGTCATGACCAGCTGGACATATGAGGGGAGAGCAGTGGGTGTCGTTGACTTCAGTAAGACTTTTGAGACTGTCTCCCATGTCTTCCTCCTATGTAAGACTAGGAAGTGTCAGGTAGATGAGTGGACAGTGAGGTAGATTGGGAACTGGCTGATTGGCAGAGCTCGGGTGGCTGTGGTAAGCGTCACAGAATCTAGTTGAAGGCCTGTAGGTCGCAGTGTTCCCCAGGGGTCAGTCTAGGTCTGGTTTTGTTCAACATCTTCATCAGTTGACCTAGATGAGTAGATAGAGAGCACCCTCTGCAAGTTTGATGATAAAGAGCTGGGAGGAGTAGCTGACATGCCAGAAGACTGTGCTGCCATTCAGTAAGATCCAGACAAGCTGAAAAGTTGGGCAGAGAGGAACCATATGAGGCTCCACGAGGTCAAATACAAAATCCTGCACCCATCAGTACGTGTTAGGATCTGACCTGGTGGAAGGGAGCTATGTAAAGAAGGATCTGGCTGTCCTGGTGGGTGGGTGACAGGTTGGTCATGAGTCAGCAGCGTGCCCTTGTGGCCAAGAAGGCCACGGTATTGTGAGGTGCATTAAGAAGTTCCAAAAAAAGTGAGGAAAAACTCCTTTGCTTTGAGTAACAGAACATTGGAACTGGTTGCCCAGAGAGTCTCCTTCTCTGGAGATATGCAGAACCCACCCGGACACTTTCCTGTGCAACCTACTGTAGTGAACTTGCTTTATCAGAGGGGTTCATCTTGATAATCTCCAGAGGTCCTGTCCAACCCCTATCACTCTGTGATTTCATAGTGATATCAAAGCAGGCCTACAATGATATTATTAGTAGCAATTATTACAACTGTTCATCAGAAATAATAATTCTTGTATTTGAAAAAATAATTACTGATTAAATTCTCATACTTTGTAGAAATCACATTGTGAGCACCTAGATTTTTATTTTGTGTGAATTAGTATTTGCATAAGGTAATGACTTTTAAGCACATGATCAATTTATAGTGCTTTTTATTTATTTTTTTCTGTTGTTTGTATTTTGCAGCTTAATAGTATAAATTATGAATCTTATCTTGTTTGAATTGTGTTGAATTGATGGGCATTGAGTGCACCCTCAGTAAGTTTGTAGATGACACCAAGTTAACTGGAAGTGTCCATCTGCCTGGGGGTAGCATGGCCCTACAGAGGGATCTGGATGGGCTGGACTGAAGCCAGTGGGATGAAGTTCTACAAGACCAAGTGCCATTTTGGCCACAGGTGCCCCAGGCAATGTTACAGGCTTGGGGAAGAGTGGCTGGAAGTGTAGAAGAAATGGACATTGGATATTGGTTGATGCTTGACTGAACACGAGCCAGCAGTGTGCCCAGGTGTCCAAGAAGGCTAATGGCATCCTGGCTTGTATCAGAAAAAGTGTTGCCAGCAGGAGCAGGGAAGTAATTGTCCCTCTGTACTCAGCACTGGTGAGGCTGCACCTTGAGTACTGTGTTCAGTTTTGAGCCCCTCACTGCAAGAAAGACATTGCGGCCCTGGAGTGTGTCCAGAGAAGGGCAGCAAAGCTGGTGAGGGGTCTGGAGCACAGGCCTTATGAGGAATGTCTGAGAGAGCTGGAACTGTTCAGTCTGGAGAAGAGGAGACTCAGGGGGGACCTTATTGCTCTCTATAAGTACCTGAAGGGAGGTTGTAGTGAGCTGGGGGTTGGTCTCTTCTCTCATATTACTAGTGATAGGACTAGAGGGAATAGCTTCAATTTGTGCCAGGGAAGATTCAGGCTGGATGTTAGTAAATACTTCTTTGAAAGTGTGGTCAGGATCTGGAATGGGCTGCCCAGGGGGTTGATGGAGTCACTGACTCTGGAGGTGTTCAAGGAGCATTTGGGCATTGTGTTAAGGGACGTGGTTTATAGAGAACTATTGGTTATAGGTGGACAGTTGGACTGGATGATCTTGTCGGTCTTTTCCAACCTTGATGTCTCTGGGATTCTTGGCTTTGTTTAAGGGGAGATATGGGTTAATATACAAAGGTATTGCTCTCCCAGGTTGAACAAGCTCTTCTTTCATTCACCCCCTGCCTATTACTTGCTTTTTTCAGCAGATTTCTATGTATCCTGTGTGACTCTTAAAACACTAGAATGACTAATTGTATGCTTGTTAATTGCTTCAGGTTGTTGTTAGGATCCTGTTTTTCCAGCCACTCAGAGTTGGTTTCTGTCAGAGTTAGGCACTGAAACAAGTTTGAAGTCCAGTAATTTTGGTGCTATCAGAGTAAACCTTCTACGAAATTTTCAGAATAGCTAGTATTAATATTCACATCTGATCTCTAATGCTTTTGTTTGAAAAAGCTATTTAAACTGTATATGTGCGTGTGCTGTCTTACATAATAGTAGGATGCAGGGCAAATGCAATATCTTTCTGTGGGCTGGAAACTGTGGATCTCCTTTAAAGCAAGTAGGATGACAGAGAGGAATTGGGAAGCAGCTTAGAAGGTTCTTTTCACATGCATAGGAAGTAGACTGAAAACTGCTGAATAGTTCTTCCAGCAGATCTCCAAGTAAGGTAATTGCAGAGACAGATAAGAAACAGAGGGCCAGAGGACTTTGATCCTTTTGGTTCCCCTATCTACCTCTCATTTCTCAGTTATGCCCAGCATACTCCTTTATGAGGTGCTAAAAATCACTCCAAGAATCCAGTGGAGAGAATTCAGTGGCATTAATGGGAGCAGTACTGAGACCAGCAAGAGATGTATCTTAATGCTCTCTTTGTTGCTTTGGATTGGAGGATTACTATAGCAGTTCTTATCCTCAGCTTCATTAATATGTTCCTCGTAATATAACGTGGGTAGTTCTTTGTTTGATCACCTTGAACTAGGCTAATTTATGGTCAAGAAAAGATTTTTATCTGTTATGCACCTAGGGAAGTGTCATGTAAAATTAGCCCATGTTTCTTCAAGTGTTTCTCTCTTCTACTATTCTGCCTTTCCCAAACTAAAATAGTCTTGACATCTCCCTGCTGTCTTCTTTCTGCCTGAAGGTTTATATGCAGTGTTGGAATAGACTTTTCAAAGGATAATCATCCAAGGGCTGGTGGGATTGTGTGTAAATACAGATATAAATTCCAACAGTCTGTGTCCAGCAATTGAATTGCCAATCTCTAATTAGCAAGCAAGCATCAAGATTGTTAAGAATAATTACTTTATCCTTTTGAGAAGGAAATAGCTAATCTCTGTCTTCCTGATCCTTATGTTTTATTCCAAAATAGATTAGGCTTTTATCCTTTAAAGCTCTGACATTTGTAGGTCACTTTTTTATACTGGTTTTAGTCCCTTTAAGCTTTGCATAAATTGAATTTTATAACCAAGACATGGATTTACAGGCAATTGAGTGCAACACAAATTTGATAAGTACTTTTAAATCTTATTTGCAATACTTGTAGTAGCTTCTGAAACATGACACTCTGAGAATATGCATTGATATATCATGTGAAGGTCTCCAGATGACTCTTCAGGGTAACCTGTATGAGGTATTTCTGGCTTGGCTGCTCTAAGTAATTTAAAATAATAAAAACCAACTAGATGAAAACCCCCACAACTTAAAACCAAACAAATAAAAAGGAAATCTGAGCAGAATTGTAAGTTGGGGGAAAGGAAATTGTCTGTTACGTAAATAAAGCTATTTGTAAAATATACTGTTTAAAGAGGTAAACTTGAGAGCATGTAGAACTGCATTCCCTTTCCGTCTGAGGACCTGTCCTGCTGGGCATCCTTGGTTATCCCTCTCTTCCTTTCCCAGGGGTGCTGTTCTTGGACTCACATTTCTTCACCTGTTGAAAAGAGAGATATTATCAGGCTTTGATTTTGTTTGTATTGGCTTTGAAATTTTTGCATCCCTTCTAATTTAATTTTAGATTTTAGAGAGAAACTTCTGTTGGATGTATTCTCTCCAAACGTATTACTTACTGTTTTAAGTCGTTAATGACTTGTGACTCAGGACTGTCAGATATCAGAAGAATAATTGTTGTGTATTCACTGACTGCTTTGAGAAATAGCTGTTCTCGCGTATCACCTAAGTGCTTTACTTAGGTTATTTTTTCATATGATGTTCACCTTGCAGACATTCCTTTGAAGTGGTCAAGGTGGACAGCTACAGCACCAAACTATCAGTTGTTAAACTAACTATACCTTGTGCAATGTCTTTTTCTGTCAATTGAGTAGTCTTGACTCAAGTTAATTTGCTTTCTCAGTTTTTAAGGCTATGATGTATTTTCAGAACCCACTTTTCTTTACACAGCAGGGAGAAGGCCCAGAACTTGTTCCTATCCATTATATGGAGTCTATTTTGAGGAAAGGGAGTCTGTCAGAACCAGGAACACCCATTTTCTATCACTACAGTTTTTTCAGTTTTTTCAGGTTATTGTGCTACTGTTTTAGCTCAAACCAGCCTTCTTTTCCCCCAAAGGTGCAGTCTGTACAGATGTAGCTTTAATAGGTACAATGGAGAGAAGCATTCATATCTGATTATGCAGCTTGGGATGTACTTGGAATCCTTAAGGACTCGATATCTGGTGTGCAGCTGAGTGTGTTGCTTTTTATCAGCAAGGTGTCATGAGAATTCCAGGGATATGAATGCTGAAAGGTAGATGAGCTTTATGGGATGAAATGTTGAAGAGCCCTCAAAGAGCAATTGTGGAAGTTAATGGAAAGTTGTGTAAAACACAGAAATTTGTATTGCTCAGACTCTTCAACGCTATTGATTCCTGATGCAATCTGTGTAATGAAGCACCTGCAATGAAGAAATCATTTGTCCAGAGGTGTGAGTATGAAGCAGCTCCCTTGGCTAAAGAACATTTTCTTTGTTCATGGCTAGTACCTCTCTTCCAACTAGAAATTTCCCTCTGGGGAAGCGAGACTTCAAGTTATGACAGAAGTGTTGTCATGTGAGTGTCAAAAATACAAAGTCTGTGTTTCTATTTTATAGTGCGGCTGTCTTTTTAGATGTAGAGTTCAGCACAAAAATGTTTTGTTGCAGTGCAGGGAAGCAATGTTTTTTTTTATAGTTTTCTTGATCATTTTAGTATCTGCAGTAAAATATTGCAGTCCACATTGGATGTATTTCTATACTGGGAAGATAACAAAGTGCAAGACCTAGGAACAACCATGTTGAGTAGATGCCTGCAAAGACTGATATCAAAGATCAGAAGATGTTTACTGGAAAACTTGCATTTATTATATGATATTGGGAAATAGAGATCCAAGACTGAGGTATGTGCTCTGAACTTCATAGCTAGATTGCAGTCACACGGGTGTTTACAATAGTTTAAGACGATTCAATTCATTGTGTTCCTTTCCAGTCTAATGTTACTTTGTGTGAACTCCATTTCGTAATTGCTGCCCATGCTGTGATAAAGACAACCATCAAAAAATGTTCTCAGTATTAGGAGGAGAGTGTGGAGGATCTAGTAGAGTACAGATAGTGCTAGGGGGATGTCAACGTATTACAAGAAGTGAGCATGAATAAGCTTTTCTTATTCTGGAAGTTATGAAACTGCACTGTTTTCTTCTGTTTCTCATCTTGAGTTAGATTTGTCATAATCCAAGACAATGCTTTGTTCTGTATGATCTTGTGGGAAAGTGGCCAGAGGGACTGGGGAATTTCCCTCTCCCTCACCACATTTTTCAGAAGTTGAAGTTGGGTTAAAAGATGGATACTCATAGTTTATTTGTCTATTACGAGTGAGTATATCTAACAGCTGGGAATAATCCACTGATATCAGTGTTGCCTCAGCTTCAGGCTGTGACAGTCTTAAGAAAAGAATGAGTTTCTTTAATTCCAACTTGAAGTCTGCTATCTGATTGTACAAGTTTCCCTCATGGTGTCATATTTTGGTACCAGTTTCCTCACTTTTTTTTTTTTTCCTAACATAGATATGATTATAATCTTCAGTGAAGTTTGGGAGTACTACTATTTGTAACTTTCCTATGATGATTTGAGGCTTCACGGGGCAAGTGTATTTAGCCTGGAGCCATAACATATATGGGTAATAACCCAGACTGCCATCTCTCCTATTACAGTTAATAAACCCTGTGCCTTCTAGAGTCCTCCTCCCACCCCCACCTTCTGCCATATTCTGGGTGGAATAGTTAAGGGGAAAACAATTGCGTCTTCAGTATCTACAGGATCAAGCAGATAATTCCAAATGATTTCATGTGATTTCAGAGTGGATTTTCAAAGCCAGAAAATACCGACATTTCTGACAGTGCCAGAAGCTCTGATTTGGCAGGAAAAAAAAAATTGCCTTTTATAAACTTTCCTTAAGCTGGCCAAATCAACAGTGCTTGGGAATTTTTTTTATAGAGACATCCTACCGTTTCATTTATTCCTAAGCTGCATATGTAGAGAAAGAAAGTTGCTGTTGTCTATCTTTGATTTCTTCCTGGATTTAAAGATAATTGTGCACCTTAATGTCTGAGATGTAGCCTTCTTTGTTAGTTTACCATTCTAAAACATTCTTCTTCAGATTTTCCAAGGAACTTAGAGAGCACTAAATGTTAATAGTAAGGCCCTGTGAAACTAACAAATTCACCATAGAACCTGTAGACTTCAGGATTTCTTCTCCTGTCTTTTCCTTATGTTTTGCCATTGATTTTGGATTTTTTTATCTTTTAATGTTATTTTCAAGATTAATTTAATTTTGAAATGTCTTTCAGAATTACAAACTCTGTAGGTATAAATTTCATTATTGTGCAGTCACACTTGAAATCATCTGTATGATCCTCAGTTAAGTCACTCATGTCAGCAGGAAACAAAGGATGACTGCTTCCAGTCTTCATTATTTTTGTAGGCATTTAAGTCTTCTAAGTATTACTGTCAAATCAAGATTGTGGTCAGAATGGGAAGGTCAAGACCTTAAGTTTCGTAGGAACATTATTACTGTGATCAAATTTTGTTTCAAGTCCAGTTGGTTGGGTGAAAATGTATGTAGCTGAAGTTGACAGGCTGCTAAAAGAAAGGCTGCTTAACATTTCAAAATGTTAGTCTTTGCCTGTGTGATGACTTCAAAGGGCCTTCAGTAAGTACAGAATGCTTTTATGATATCTGTTCTATTTCAAGCCATTGATTTTATTTTTTTAAGGGAGTACCAGCATCACTTTTTAAATTCATTTGATCTTACTTCGTACCTTTGTTTTTGTCATTTTCAGTCTTTAGGAAAGCATGTATCACTTGCTATGACTGTTATTGTACAGATCACTGAGGAATTCTGGTCGTGCTTTGTTAGTGGGATAGAAATTGTGATTCTTCCTGGATCTTGGAAAAAATCAGAAGTATAACTTGCAGAAATGAAAGGCACACGAGGCAATGTGAAAAACCATTTTGGAAACAGAGATCGCTCTCTGTCTTACCCACCCTTACTGTTGTGAACTGGAGAAGCTGGAGAACAACAAACTCAGGTGAATCATTCTTTAAGAATGTACCAGATCCTCCGAGCATATTCATGTCATTTCTTTTCTGTAATATTGACTCCTAACCATACCTTGACGCTATGACCCTACAAACAATGGTTTGTAGGGAAATGTAACACTGTCAGCACTAGAGAAATAAACCACTGATGTTCTAAGTAATAAACAGCTGCTTACCTTTGTTAAACACCCATTAGAGATAGGTATGATATTCTGAAAGAAGACTTTTAATGCATTATGGCATAATTTAGAAACTTTTGCCTGCTCTATCCAGAGAAACTTGAGTTTGGGGATTTCAGATTTCCTCTCTGTTCTGTTACGCCTCTGTAAGCAGAAGAGAAAAGTTTCTGATTTCATCTGTGACTATTTAAATAGGAAGGCCTTTGAGGTCACTTCTTTTATTTGTTATATATCTGTAGTGACGGGATAGCGCAAGGTGTCATCTGGAACTAACTCTGTATGTTTGAGTCTAGCAAGTTTGAATATGTTTTGTACATATTCAAAATTCCAAATTCCCAAGGGCTTCTGCAGCCTATCTGCACAATGTTGAGGTTTTCTTCAGAGCCTTTAGAAATGTGCTGTTTTTTTCCTTATTTGATGCATTGTATTCTTTATTTTTTTAGGGGAGATGAGGAGGATAGATGAGTGGAGAAAATTCTGATAGAGTACTGAGAGAATTTTCTCAACTCAGAGTAATTGACAGGCTGTTATAATTGTTAAATTGAAAGATCCTAATTTATGCCTTTTCATTGATTTACCTAGTCTGCAGTTAGTAGGCTGTTTATGCTGTTCAAATGGGTAACGTCCAGCTGATTCATGTTCTTTGTAGTATTGTTTCAGTTTCTCTGGACATGAAAGAAAATATCAGTAAAGCTAAAGATACTATATATCTTATAATATTGCTGGGGTATTCCTTTGTCCTAGTGACTGTCTGCATTGCTTTCAGATAATTTTTTGAGTATGGTTTTGTATCTTAAGGCTTCCTATGGTTGTCTCACAGATTTATATAAATTTTTAGAAATCTATGTTTTACTCCAGTATATTTCCATTTTTTTCTAATGGTTTATAATGAAATTAAAACTTGTCTGAACCTTGCTGATCATTACAGAGATGCTTTTCACTTGTGTCTCAGAAGACTTCATAACTAAAGTCATAGAACATATCTTATGAGTGACAGAGACTTGCATGGTGGGATTGGGCTGTTCCTTATGTTCCGACCTCTTGCGGTTCTGCTGCACATTCCTTCTCTTGCCAGTGAGGATGTAGATACCACCTCCTCCCTTAATTACAGTTAAAGAAATTTCCAAAAACAGCTGGAAACTTAATTGTGTTTGTTTGTTTGTTTGTTTGTTTTTTGGCTTAACATTCTCCCATCCTTCCTTCTGGCATACATACATGTGCTTCCTTCACTTCAGAGCATTAGCTAGCAAAAACCTACTTTGTATTAATGAAAACCAGACTATACCCAGCCTTGTGCTACAATTTCACCCCAAAGACCAACAGTAAAAGGTGCTAGATCTATTTGAAGAGTTATTTTAGCTTTAGTTTTTGTTGTCATTAAGCTGAATATTGATGAATTATGTAAGGTACTGGCATGGTAGAGTCTTTGACCTAAAGCCAGGGAGGTGCCTTTGTAATATTAGTGTCTATCTTGTAAGATTTTAAGATTGTAAGGCTATAATTTTATTCTTTCACTGCAAGTCTGAGTATAACATGACAGATACTTCATACATTAGTTGTGGTCACATTTATGAATCATGTCAAATTAAGAAACGTATTGACATTTTCAAGAGGGAAATAAAAATTGTGTGTAGACAAAGTCTTGGTAAGTAAACTTAAGCCATTTCTCTGCTTGCTTCCTTTATAAGTAGTTTCTAGTATTTGTTGGGGATGAAAGAACTGTGAGGGAAACATGTCCTTGTACTATCTTTTTCAGAGGAAATCTGTCAGATGTGTTATTAATACATCCTGTTCTTCTGTATGTGGGCCTGAGGAGAAATTAATATGTTAATGCTTCCTCCTGGTGAGAGTCCCTGGCTTCACAGCAGTACTCATGCTTAATAACTGGGGCTGAGGAAAGCTTGAACTGAATTACTCCTATAGTAATAGGAGTAATATGGCACTCAGAGCTAGTTCAGGTAACTTGGTATGACCGCTTGGTCAGAGGAGCTGCGGAGTCCTCCAGGGAGAGGAGCGCAGAGAGCACTTGCACAGAGTTCTCATTATGAAGACCATAAGAACCAAAGCCATTTTGGTAATGGCCAGCTCCTTCTGTTTACTAATGTTGATTTGTATAACTACCTATTTCTGTAGAGATTGTGCTATATAATGTTATACTGTAGAGATCTATACCTGTTTAAGAATACATTCCAGAAGAATAATTTAAGTACAAAACAAGTCTAACAGTCAGGTGAACTTTATATAGATCTGAAGTTACCAGGCTAATCTTCTGGAAATAAGATAATGTGGATTTGTGGTGTTTGGTTTTGATATCTGCATGTTGGTTAATAGATAAGCTAAACTAAAATTAGGGTACTGGGTGAATAAAGACATAAGTCGTAGGCATTGCCTGTAGTAATTAATTCTACATACACTCACTCTAAATAGAATTTCTTTTCTCAAATATCCTGTATTTTTCAGCATAGGAATTCTGAAGAAAGTTGCCAGGAAGATCTAGATGAATAAGTTGTTCAAATGAAAATGTTTTGCTGAGAAATCAATATTTGTTGACTACATCTATTGACTAATTTAATTTGAACTTGGCAAGTGTTTATGATGAAAATGGCAAACATAAAAATACGACATTAAAAGTCAAAGTATTTTTATGTTGAGTTTATAACAATGTCTGAAAATTAAAATTATTCTAAAATTCTTTTTTTTGCCCAGCAATTAAAAATAAAACTTCTGCTTACCAGTAGAACAAAATGTTTCTACAAAGCAACTTAGGTTGGAAAGGGATCTCTGGAAGCCACTAGTCCAATTCACTACTCAAAACAAGGCCAGCTTTACTAAAAAGGTAGAAATAAATCAAATTAAAAGTTGTCACTTTGAATTTCCTTCTACTTCTTCAAGTTTTCAAAGGCAGTAGAAAGTGCTTTTGCATTAACAGTGGCTTCCTTGGTACATTTGCATGTAAACAGGTCAGAGAGAGGAACCATATGAGGTTCCAGGAGGGCAAATGCAAAATCCTGGATCCATCAGTACGTGTTAGGAGCTGACCTGCTGGAAGGGTGCTATGTGGAGAAGGATCTGGCTGTCCTGGTGTGTGGGCAACAGGTTGGCCATGAATCAGCAGCCTGCCCTTGTGGCCAAGAAGGCCACAGTACCAAGAGGTGCATTAAGAAGAGCATGTCCAGCAGGTTGAGAGAGGTCCTCCCTGTCTTCCCTGCCCTGGTGAGGCCACATCTGGAGTACTGTGTAGAGAGTCCAGTGGAAAGCCATGAAGGTGATTATAGGCACGTAGCATCTGCCTTACAAGGAAGGGCTGAGAGTCCTTGGGCTGTTCAGCCTGGAGAAAAAAGGCCTAAGAGAGGATCTTAACAGTGCTTATCAATATCTGATAGACAGGAGCCAAGTGGCAGTGGCCAGGCTCTTTTTGGTGGTGCCCGGTGCCAGGAGAAGGAGCGATGGGTGCAAACTGGAACACAGGAAGCTCCAAAAAAAACCAACAGAAAAACAACAAAGTGAGGAAAAACTCGCTCACTTTGAGAGGTACAGAACACAGGAAGTGGCTGCCCAGAGAGATGGTGGAGTCCCTTTCTCTGGAGATACTAAAAGCCCTCCTAGATGCTTTCCTGTGTGACCTACTGTAGTGATCCTGCTTTATCAGGGGGGTTGATCTTGATAATCTCCAGAGGTCCCTCCAGTCCCTACAAATCTGTGATTCTGTGAAATTCTCTGGTCCCTTGAATTTATGCCTGTCAAAAGCTTTGGAAGCTGGAGGGCAGACCTTTCACTGAACGCCACAGTGAGGAGGCATTGACTGAGTACTTCAGCCCTTTTCAGCTTTGAATTTTATGAACTTCAAGCAGAAGTGTTTCTGAAATTGTCTTGTTGAGGGAAATTTTGATTAAGAAAACAAAGACATTTTAAGATCAGCCTGAAGTGATTTTTGTTTTCCTTTCTCTGCTTCCAATTTGTTCCCTGAACCAAAGAAGACTCCTGCTTGTTGTGTTTCTCAGTGCACTCTGTGATCCATGTTCTGCCAGTACCTCTCTGGTCCAGTTCTTCTGTGCATATGTTTGCATAAAATACAAATACTCACTTTAATATCATAATCAAACATGCATGGCATTATTTTCTGCTTGCTAGTATTTTTCCATAGATCAGACATGACTCATGGGAGAGGAAATTCACAGGGTGCATTTTCACTGTTGATTTTTGTTCATGCTCTGGGGGTATTTTTTGTGTTGGTTAGAGAGCAGATGTTTTGTGCATCCTTTCTTACTGTGTGTCTCTTGCTTAGTTGACTATAGATATAAAAGACTAAATTTGCTGATCCAGATGGTTGTCCTAGATTAGTATTCTGATACAAATGGTCTTTTTATTGTTTTTTGCTTGAAACCATGTACCTGGATGTGACACATCATTAAAAGTCAGCTCTGGTATAAAACCAGAAGTTGTTCTGCTTTGCGATGCTACTGAAGTGGAATGAGAAATTAGAAGTCCTGTGTTTCCAACTCATTGTAGCAGCTCTGTGCTCTTCTTCTATTCTCTACTCACTTGAAATTACTACTGTGGATCTAAGTGTTATTACAAGTGACCTAGTATCCTGCAGAGTTTTGCAAATTGCTTGGCTCATAGATAAAATTTCCTTTTACCTATTTCATTTTAAGAATGCTCTATGTTATGCAAATTCTTAGCTTTTAGAACTGATCTCTTAGGGTGAATAGGTGGTGGATTTTTGGACGCTTTGTTTCCTGCAAGGTAGATAAAATGTAGCAGAGCTTTGTCATTTATTGAATATTTATATTTGTGTAATTTTCTGATTTTCAAGAGCAGTATACTATTCCCATTCAGCACCTCTGAAAATCAAGCTCACATTGACTTTATCTACTCTGCTTTAATTAGAACTGAACGTATATCAATTTGAAATCCTGTTGTGTAATCTTTGTGGTGAAAATAGTTCTGAACTTAATTATTTCTTCTCTCTCTGAACAGAAAGAAGGGGGAAAAAAAATGAGAAAAGTTTCATACTGCTTCTAGTGGTATCCTCCTCTAGAGGAGAGGATGAAATGCAGAAGCTCCATCATGTAGAAACAGGCAGCAGGACTCAGCCTACACATTAGACAAATAGTAGGGGTATTGTGTGTGATTTCAAATTATTTCTATTTACTGGTCAGAATGCTAGGGGCTTGGAGCTTTTGCTTGTTTATTTGTTGTTCTTTACAGAGTAGCTAGATAGGCTTTTCTTCAGTCTTGCTTCCTTTGCCCTTTTTCCCTTTCCTGGTTTTGTGTAGACCATGTAGGTGATGCAAAAATTTGAGAGTTGTAATTTGTCTTCCGGACACTGGAGTTCACTGCGAGGATTTGTCCCCAGCAAATGAGCCAAAGAGAACTGAACATTAAGACTCAAGTTGTGAGGAGAGCATGCAGATATGGAGCACCAGGATCAGTATTTTCTAAACAGACCTTGATGCTAAAAGTTCTTTTAACCATTTAAGTGATTGATCTCAGACAGTATTCTAGGTATAATTTCTTGTACCTCAGTTTAATATAGACCATCCAGATTCCTATCAGACTGCTACCTGGAAATGGCTGTCCTTGGTACGAGTTCACAAACTAATGAAAGAATAGTTCAGGAATCATTGACCTCTAAAGCACTGATTTGCAATGTGATAAAAGAAAAGAAACATTTGGCCTCTGGTCCTACAGAGAATTACAAGGTACTTTATTTTAGAAAAACTTAGCAGCATCAGAAGTACTGTGATGCTCACAGATTAGTGTATTTATTTCTATAAAAATCTGACTCCTGAAAAAAAAGATTTCAAGATTTGGGAGCAGGCTCTTTCTGAAGTCTGATTTTCCTTCTCTAAGCTTGTTTATGTGAATGATACGGCTACATAGATGTTAGTAGTGTTACAGCATTTGTTCAGTGTATGATCTGACTGCTTTATAAACATTTGTGGATCTCATGCTGCTTCTGTGGGGGCTAGAAATAAGACAGAAATATTGGTTTGCTCAACAGTGCAGGGTACCAGCTGTTCACTGGCTACAGTTAAAAATATCATGGGAAAAAATACGTGGGAGGAGAGGTATGCATATTCTACCCATCCTATTAGCCCCTACCTACTCTCCTAACAAGTAACGTGAAGAACTGAAGAGGCTACGTAGATAGCATTAGGAGCTTTTGTGATAGTGTATGTGGATGTCTCTTAGAAGGCTATACAGAGAACTGATCTTTTCACAGAGTACAACTCTGTCATTACAAATTCACCCTGGAAAACAGACTGTGCTTGTCAGTAACCTTTCAGTGGGAAAAGAAAGTGATAGATACTTGTGACCAGCATAAGCCATTAATAAATTCTCCTTTTTGTACAGCTTAGCCGGAAGCTAATGCGTACTGTTGGTTGCTTGATAGTCAACATCCTTTTTGCTTAAGTACTTCTGGAACAACTTGAGCTAGCATATGATTGGACTGGATGGTCTTGTAGATTTTTTCTAACCGTAATGATTCTATGTTTCTAATGCGTAATACCAAGACAACTTGATTTTTGTATATAAATTAAAAATATATATATTATATATAAAATACATATTGATTTCATATAAATATATTTATTATCTCACAATGCTTTCTACTACTTTTCTTATCACATTTAAAAGAATTGATAAAGCTTGTAACTAAAATGGTTAACTAGCATGCAGAAGCATCAATTAGTCTCAGAAAATGTAAAGCTGACACTTCCTTTTCTTATGCTCAATTTCTTTTCATGCAATGAAGAAAGGTCTTTCTCTTTTTTTTTATTTTTGTTTTGTTTTTGGAAGCAGGTATAAACTTCTGTGTTGGGTGAGAAAAGGTACCTGCAGTGGTGCCTTTTCAGGAATAAGTCTACTTCTTGGTGGCAAGAAATCTGCTGGCTTTCTTTGCTGGCTTTTCTTTGGACCTCATCTGATTCAGAATTTTTTTTTATTTTTATTATTTATTTATTTATTTATTTTTACAATTAATGCTCCGGTGTAATCCTGTCACTAGAATTATACAACAGACTTACACATGAATGTTGTATGAAATAGGCAGGGGTTATATGAGGGTATACTTATGAAATAAAGTTACTCAGGAGGTGTATTTGAGAGGAAGGGCATCAGTTTGGATATTAGACACTGTTTGTCATGGGGAGCTCGGGGCATGAAGAGTTGAGGATGTGTTTAAAGCCGTATACACTTAGCTTTACCATCCATGACTCTTCTTCCTACAGGGCGTTTTTTCCTTTATGCACTCCTTAACTGACATGAAAGATGTGAATTTAAAATCTGAATTTCAAAGGAGTTCTCAATACTTGCCTCAGATTCGTCTTTATTTGTAAATCCTCAGCTATCCTTCACTGCGCACTGCTGATCTCTCTGCCTTCCAGAAGCATGTGATCCTTCCTTGATAGCTTCTTAAGCTAAATAAGGAGTCTTTTGCCTGTAGGTCTAAGTACCACTCATCATCCTTCTTGTTGGGGTTTCTCAGTTTAGATGAAGGGCACCAGTGTACGCTACCAGTAGACTGGAGTTTGAGAGGTGTCTTCAAGACATATATATCCAACCTGTTAGTTTTATTTATGTTGCCCTTTTTAAATGTTTGAATTATATATAATAGTGTTTAGTATATATTTATAAAATTCTGTTATTTATATACCTTAACAATATCATTGTATATATATATATTCTCTGTGACTCACAGCAATTCCTTGTGACTTGATGCTGCCCGGGCAAGACAAAAGGTTGGGCATCTATGATGTAAGGTATTGAGTATACCATATTCATTAGTAATAAAAGTATTATCGCTATTGTTGACATAGGTTTATGTTAGTGGAGTCCAAATCTTTGGGGAGTATGCATTGTGACTACTGCAGAAATTGGGGTTAATGAATTATTTGCAACTAGGTATGTTGTCAGTGTAGGTTTTTCAGCTTTTATTCAGTTTTACAAAGCTTATTGAAGTGAAAGAAGTATTTATACAGGAGTGTCCAAATTCTTGCTGTGGCACTCTGGGCAACACAACTTTGCCCCAGCTTCTGCCTCAGAAAATGTGGTGAGCGGTATCTCTCAACCTTATTCAGAATATGTGTTAACTTTGTAGTGTTCTGGAAAAATGAGGAACTCTATAAATGAAAAGGTGCAAAAGGGAGGCTTAGAGGAGAACTGACAAAAATAAAAACGAAAAAAAATCAAGGGAACCCATGTAGAAACTGTTATATGTCTCTAGTCCTTGAATAGGACAATTTGGTGAAAACTTACCACAATGTGTTTTGCTAGATTCTACTTGTTATCTTGTGTGTAACCTGGAAATATACAGTCATCAGTGAAACAGTTTTCCTTAAATGGGTAAAATACGTAGCAGTGCTCTATCGACCTGAAATATCAAGTCTATCTCAGGTAGGCTAATATAATCACTGTTGCTTTATAGTCAC
Source organism: Oreortyx pictus (assembly GCA_036925125.1). Lineage (NCBI taxonomy): Eukaryota > Metazoa > Chordata > Aves > Galliformes > Odontophoridae > Oreortyx > Oreortyx pictus. Next base: position 39,607,036 of record JAUPFR010000006.1, read on the forward strand.
TGTCTGGTGCTGACCATTTCTATTGAAGGGACAGGAAAATCAAAAAGATAAGAGCAGCTAAGGTTTCTCATCTATTTCATGTTTAAGACACATCTTTGAGATAGCTAAGCTTTTATCTATCTTTAACATTAAATACCTGAGTATACATTGCTAATTCCTGAGATTTGAAGGAGCAAGGGATCCTTCCCTGATAGCTTCTTCAGCAAAAAGGAGTCTCATGCCTATAGGTCTGAGTACCACTTACCACCCTTCTCACCAGAGTGCCTTGCTTTAGGCAGAGGGGACCAGTGTTCACTCCTAATGAATATATGGTTTACCATCAGAAAATGGAAGGCTTTCACTTGCATGTTTTGGTTGCTATTTGTATTTGTAATTTATATGCATATGATTCTCTAACATTCAGAATGAGTGGGGTTCTAATTAGACATAAATACTGGCTAATACAATAGAGAATTTAAAAACTGTTAGCCACCATAGACTGAAAAAAGTGTTGGACTTCAGTCAGGAGATAAGATTGTGAAAAGGGGAAAATCCTCAAGTGTCTATGCAGTGTTTTGCAACCCTGCAGATGGCGAATCCTGATGGTTTTGTTATCATAGTTGGACCTGTTATGGTGATCACTGTGCAGTTAGGAGGAGTTTGAAGATGGTTCATGTAATAGTCCTATCATTTAGAAATTATTTGTAACACATTCAGCTCTCAGTGCCACAGGGAATGGTACCATAAATGAATAATGTATGTCCTATGTACGCATCTCGGCCCTTGATATTTTGATGAAGATCTATTTGTTGGCATAAGTATAGAGTCATAGAAGGGATCTTCAAAGGTCATCTAGTTCAACTCCTCTGCAATGAGGAGGGAGATCCACAGCTAGATCAGGTTGCCCAGGGCCTGATCTGGCCTTGGCTTGAAGATCTCTTGGGATGGAGCATTCACCACATTTCTGGGTAACCTGTTCCTCTGCCTCTCCATCCTCACTGTAAAAGATTTTTTTCTTTATGTCCAACCTAAATCTACTCTTTAAGCTTGAAGCCATTTTCCCTTGTTCTATCACATAGCCTTCTTAAGAGTGTTCCCCTTCTTTCTTGTAGCTCCCCTTTCGATATTGAAAGGCTGCTGTTGAGTCACCTTTGAACCTTCTCTTCTCCATGCTGAACAGTCCCAGCTCTTTCAGCCTGTCCTCATAAGAAGGGTGTTTCATCCCATGGATCATTTTTGTGGCCCTTCTCTGGATGCGCTCCAACAAGTCTATGTTTCTCCTGTACTGAAGACTTCATACCTAGATGTAGTTCTCCAGGTGAGGTCTCACCAGCACAGAGGGGCAGGATTGCCTCTCTCAACTGACTGGCCATGCTTCTTTTGATGCAGCCCAGGGTATGGTTGGCTTTCTGGGCTGTGATGGCACACTGCTGGCTCATGTCCAACATTCCATCCACCAGTATCTCCAGGTCTTTTTGGACAGGGCTGTGCTCCATCCTTTCATCCCCCAGCTTGTATTGGTAGTGAGGGTTGCCTCGACCCAGGTGCAAGACCTCTGATACGTCAGCTGCACTCCACAGCTTCATTTCATCAGCAAACTTGTTGAGGGTGCACTCAACATCAGTGGGATCATCGACAGTGGGGAAGATATTAAAAAGTATTGGCCCCAGCAGTGACCCCTATGGGACACCACTCATCACTGACTCCATCCAGATATCGAGCCATTGTTCACCACTCTCTGGACTTGATTGTGCAACCAATTATTTGTTTATCAAACAGTCCACCCATCAAATCCATATCCTTCCAATTTGTAGAGTACTGAAGCCCAGATAGATGAGAACAGTGGCTCTTCCCTTGTCTGTTGATGCAGTGACACCATCGCAGAAGGCCACTAGGTTGGTCAAATTAGCCCTTGGTAAAGCCATGCTGGTTCTTCTGTATCACCTCCCTGTCTTTCATGTGCCTTAGTGTAGGTTCCAAGAGGGATTTGTTCCATGATCTTTCTTGGCATGGTGTCCTAAATGTTTAATATTTGGGACTGAAGTTCCAAAAACCTGAGATTTTCTTCTGACTCTGCTGTCTGTTCCACTGTCAAGTGGATCTTCAGAAAGAGGAGCCCCTTTCTTTACCATTGCTTTCTGTGTTCTGAAAGAGGGGAACAAACATGCTGTCCTACTGTTAAAGTGGTCTCTGATCTCTTGCTGAAATATAAGTATATATACCATCCCTGTGAAGCACTGTCATTCATGTATTTTTCTCCATCTCAATGATTTGCATTGCTTTCTTATCACCTCACTTTTTAGACTTAGATGAGAAGTAGATACTATTACACTTAAAAATCAATCAAGCAAAAAAAAAAACAAACAAAAAACAGCAGAAAAGTACCCACCATCTTCCCCCCTAACCCCCTTCCCCCCCCCCCAAAAAAAAAAAAAAAGTCCCACAGAAAAGCAAAAAAGCCTGTATGATAATCATCAGATAATTCCAACTTTCAAGTAATTCCTTCTAATGAAGTAGCAATGGCCATTAGATTTTGGAAGGGCTTACCAAATTGCTTTCCTGCTTTAGCGCCTGTAGTCATTGATTAAGTCCAGTAGAACAATGGTGTGGTTTGGTTACCTGCTCTGTTATTTTCTCCCAAGGAATATTACAGAATTGGCTCTCCATCTTCATTATGCTGCACCTGGCTTTGACTAGTGCTGCATCACTGGAAAGCTAATAACATGTAAAGCTGCCTTAAAATAGGGATTCTTTACCTCTTCATTGCTGTTGTGATCTGTAAAAGACTGTACAATTGTTGCTGTAGCAGTTGGCTTAAGATAATGTCCTGTGGTAAAAATTTTGTGAAGCTTTGCATGTTTTGTGAGCTGTGGGTGGCTGGCAGACTGCGTCCATTAAATTAATATCCCTGACATGAGTAGCTATTTGCTATTTAGAGGGTGCATTAGGATTAAAATGCTCAAGCTTTTTCACTCATTGCTGAGGTGTAGTCATCTTCAAAGCAAAATGCATCAGCACAGTAACACTGTGAGACAGTGCCCAGAGTGCTGCAAGGCCTCAGCGTGGGCAGCGGCCGGGCCCAGCCTGCAGCGTCTGCTCCTTGCTTCTCTGCTGTCTGGCCTGCACTAACAGAGCGTGTGAACTCTGCTCCCCCAATTTCTGTGTGCGTACGTATTTCTGTAGGCAGATTGCAGATAAGTCTCAGTGTGGCAGCTTCTGAGTTCTTTACACCTAACCTGAAGCGTCGGTTGTTCTGATCTGAGTCACAGAAACATACTTCTGGTCCTGAGGCGTTTTTATACCGCAGCCCAAGCGCAAAACAAAAGTAATGCCAGTCGGACTGAACTAACTTCGGAATGAATTTAATTAAGCTGTTGTAAATCTTAATTTTAAAAGCGTGAGTGCTTGACTTTTATTTTTTTTCTTTAAGTTTTTTTTGTACTTACATATCCTTTTTTGACCTCCTCATTGGTAGTGAATATAAATAACTTTCTTTGTGAGTGGGAATAACTGCCCAGGGGTAAGTTTCCTAATAAGAATGGAAAGCCATTTATTATGATTAAAATATTGAATAGAAAATACATATATTTTTAAACATTGAAAATGTTGTATTTTGTTTAATGTTAGCTTTTAATAAACTGATTGTTTTCTGAGGCACAATAAGATTTTCTGTGGAAGAAATGGAAAATTCTGACACTAAAGTTGTCATCTCCCATCAGTTTTCTGACTCACACAAATGTTTTCCTGATGTCTTAAAAAATATTCTTTGGTGACTATAAGTAATAGGTGTGCAATTTCTAGAAATATTTGAATTCAATGATGATGAAATTGCAGCTGTGTATGTGACTGAGTTGTCTATTTTCTGTTGTTACATCATAAACTATATTCATACTGAGGAGAGGACACAAAACATAATTTTTACAATGTCTTCTTATAGAGCCATATGAACAAGCTTTGCATATGTTAAATGCTACTTGAATCCATGCTGAGTCCTAATACATCCATTGTCTAGAATGTCTGTAAATGAGGGCAGTGGTCATCCCATAAGAGGTTACAGGTATCTATAGTAGAAGCTAGGGAAATGTGTTTATATATACGTTAATACTAATGTATTTATCAAGGATGTGAATATGTGGTAAGGGCTTTTTATCCAAACGGTTAAAACCAAACTCAACTTTTTTTCATCAAGTTTCTAGGGAGACTCAGATGTGTTTCATAAATAACTAGTGGGGTGATATGGCTACTTTTGATTTAATTAATTTCATGCACTTGAATAGTTCAGCTGGTGGGAGAGGAATTCTCATTTGCTCTTGTGAAGCTGAGACTCTGGATGTCTAGACGTTTTTGTACATGCTCTTCTATTGCTGTATGAGTGTGAATAATTAAACTTTGTTCCTTGGTAGGCTGGTATTAACAGTGTTCAACTATATAAACTTCCCAATGAAGTTGATATGTGAAACTGTAAATAGAACTTCTCTGTAAACCCTGCTAAAAGCTTTTCTTGAAGTGTATGTTTTGTGCTCTGTGTTATAAGATGGTCCTGTTCCTTGGGGAAATGGAAAGGTTGGTACAGGTAAGATTGCACAGTGATGGTACGTAGGCAAGTGAAATTACTTATTTCTTGTCGGCAGCCAATGTTTTCTTAAAAAGTTGGTTTCTAAAACCTGTGTATGAGCAAAACAATTGTGTATGTATGTGAATGTGTTGATTGGAATGGGATATATACTTATGTCTGCAATGTACTGAGAGTCTGGAGTTGCTGGTTGTTTCCTAGCAATTAACAATGCTCCTGAATTGTACAGTGAATGGCAGTCAAGAAAAAGACTTGCCTAAAACTCCTTGTCCATGCTAGTGCTGCCTGAAAACACCAACAAAATTCACTCTATTAATTGTGGTTAATCGAAGACAAAATTGTGTTGAAGGTCTCCTCAACAGCTGACAGCTATCCATATGAACCTTGTATGTATTTAAACATTTATCCTGTCCTTTTTAGGAGCCCTTTTTGTCTCAAGAAGCCGTAAAATTTTGTGAACATTTAGCAGTTTCTGTGTCCTCACATTCATTTCTTTGGATTACTTTTTGTCTTGTTTAAACTTAACTCCAGTAATTTTGTCTGAGTATCTTTGGGCCTAGAATATCTTGTCTATCACTTGCAAAGACAGTAGATTTCAGATTTGTTTTGTATGGTTATTCCTACATGAAATATCTACTGCATTTCATAACGTTATGGAAAATCATTTCAGATGCATTGCTAATACATATTCTTAAAGATTAATATTATTTGTAGTTGAGAAACAGGTGGAGAGTTTTGTTAAACAGCAGATAAGTGCATTGCATCTTGATGTGGTATCTTCAAATGATGTTAAAATAGTTGCTTAATGTTAATTGTTCTTATAAATTTTTCCTTCTTTTCCTCCTGGTTCTGTAACATTACTATTTTGTGTCACACTGCTGGGCAACTCTGCAGTTTAATTAGTCACATCTAAATATTCTTTAAAGTCTATCTAGAGTAGATCAGTTTGCTTTAAGCTTTGAGGGAATCAGTCCAACTTGTTTCCATGATTCATCCTCCTGTTTCACAAGCCTGCGCGCACGTTTTTCACAGTGAATCACATTTTGTTAACACATCAGTGAAAACAACCTAAACACCTCTCCCCAGAGCAAGAGGAAAAAATGAATATAAATCCTTGCCTTGGGATGCTGATGGCATTCCTAAGCAAAGTATAAAATATGCAAAAATGTCTCCTGACAGTGATCAAAGTTTAAATGGCAGCTGAATATTTCAAATAAAAATAATTTAAAAAAAGGCAGATAAATTGTTTATTGTTACTGTTGATCTTCTCTAAATAGCGTTGTTTACCCCTGTAGAATTATTTATTGTTGTAATTGTGATGAGAGAGAGTTTTTCTCATTCTCATCAGCCTGGCAGTGTCCTTTCTGGTTGTCTCTTCTGATATATTTGACCTCATCTGTAGTGTAGGATAAGATGAGCAATAATGAAGCTAGCCTTGTTTCATGAAGTCTGTTTTAATCATATAAAGGGATCAGATGATGACAGCCTACACTGAGGGCAGAGGCACACTCTTTGATCCAACTGTGAGAAAATAGTGAGAGGATTAATTCTTTGCCTTTCACAGGAGGGAGTTTTTTATGCTTTTAGCCATTTAGGGTTGGTAACAGCTGAAGTTTTCAGAGCTATTGTTTTAAATGCATCTGTCAGTCTAGTTGTTTGCTCTGAATGAGCAAGTTTTTTGGGGGGGCAGGTGGAAAGCAATTTGCTATCTTCAAAAGGCATGAACTACTTTCTGTTTGTGCGTACTTGATGCATTCTTCTTCTTGATACTTTTAATATTCTATTGGGACCAAGCTATTAACTAGCAGCACTGCACCTTTGACACAGAATAAAAATTTAACGTCCTGGGCTGACTGGATAGAGATTTTCAATGTTTGAAAGTGTATAGTTCTTATTTCATGTGAACTATATGCACATAAATATTAACTAGATTTCAACGGATTCATGGGATCATGAGGAGGAGCTCCTGCAGCTGAGCCAAGTAATCTTTGCTCAGGAAACCTCAATCTGCTGCTAGACTAATTCTGTCAAAGAATATGGGGACATGTGAGACTTTTTTTCTTTCTCCTTCTGATTAGGTAACGTTTGCCACTGAAATGAAGGAGTACACACTAGCTTGCTTCATGTGAGTTTAAAAATGGGAGGTGATATGCAGTTTCTTAGATGTCATTAGGGTGAAGGAAGGACCAAGAAGGCTGGAGACCCACAGGTGTTCACTGAATTCAGAAGAATCATACTCCGGTAGCTTAATAGTTATTGTAAAAGTAGAAATACTATGGTCTCATTTACTGTTAAGTTGCCCCTTGTTTTCACTCAGAAATGAAATTACCTAATGCCCAGCTGCCATCTCATCAAAAGTGTTATAAATAGTGTTGCCAGGTGTCCAACTTATATTAATGCTACCTTGTTCTTTTGGTATCTTGTCTTTTCTGATAAATGAGGCACAAGGGGTAGATCCACATCTTTGTCTGTCTTATCTGACCAGCTACTTCTTGCTTTGTCTCCCCCTACACTTGCATTACTGTAGATGTAGGGTGATATGAAAGGCAGCTTGAAAGGTGGGGAAAAAAATTCCTCTTTTGTCAAAACACTTGTTCTGTGTTTAGCTATAAGACCATATAAATGCCTCACTGGGTGTTTAGGGTGAGCACTCCTTTGAATTTCAATGTGACTGAAGAATGGTCTCAATTGTTCTCATGTGTAAGTGTGGAGCTCTTGGAGTGGGTCCAGAGGAAGGCCATTAAGATGATTAGAGGGCTGGAGCATCTCTCCTATAAGGAAAGGTTGAGGGAACTGGGATTGTTTAGCTTGGAGAAGAGAAGGCTCTGGGTGACCGCATTGCAGCTTTCCAGTACTTGAAGGGAGCATATAAACAGGAGGGGGAACGCCTGTTTATGAGGGTGGATAGAGATAATAGGACAAGGGAGAATGGTCTTAAACTGAGACAGAGGTGAATTAGGTTAGATATTAGGAGGAAGTTTTTCACACAGAGGGTGGCAGCACTCTGGAACAGGTTGCCCAAGGAGATTGTGGATGCCCCATCCCTGGAGGCAGCATTCAGAACCAGGCTGGATGTGGCTCTGGGCAACCTGGTCTAGTGTCTAGTGACCCTGCACATAGCAGGGGAGTTGAAACTAGATGATCATTGTGGTCCTTTTCAAACCAGGCCATTCTGTGATATATGTTTTTTTGTATACATTATTGTTTGGGTAACTCAATGAAAGGAAGCCCATACCCACTATTGCATACAAAATGGAGGTTTGTGCATTTAGTATTAAGTACTCCAATTTAAGTTTTTTTCTAGACTGATTAATATTATACCGACTGCTTAAGTCAGGTACTAGTAAACATGAAACTGTTTGAATTCATAGTGCTTAATTTTCAAGTTCATTAGCACAAACTATTCACTAGATAGCAACATCATTTGTAGTTAACTTTTTATTTTGAAAGAAAAGCTGAAACATTTAAAACTATTTATTCATTTCTGAACTGACTAAAATGCATTTTCTGTGGATCTAGTCAGATAACTTCTGTAATTGCTACCAATTTTCTTTTTGAAGTGTTAGAGTGGACATTAAGATGGCAACAGCAAGCCAAACAGCTATTTTTGGTTGATTTCCATTGTGTCAGGCTGGAATTGAAAAGGAATCAGCTGTCTTGAGCTGCTGAACCATGTAGAACACAGTTGCTGCATAGGAAGCTCTGAATTGTCTTTAAGATGCCACCTGACCAGACACATGGAGAGGTCATTTGGACCTAAATGTGACTGTGCAGAACTACAGTAACTGACCTGGTATGTTCTGATGTAGGCATTAATTTTACAGGTCATCCATGTGCATTCCTTTGTAACACACACTTTGGGGAAAAAATGTATTCTCACTAATATAAATCTAGCATAACTTTTTAAAGCTCTATTAAGAAGAGTTTTAACTTGCCTGGTTCAACAGAACTTTATCCTGGAAGCTAGGTCATAGATAGAAACCTTGCATTCATGGTGCAGTGTACCTTTGGCACAAAGGTGGGGAAACTGCAGGGGTTATGAGTTTCCTGTCCAAGAGGTATTTTCTGTAATTGCAGTATGACTTCCCAACCATATCAATTGAGAATGACTTTTCATTTTCCAGATCACTGTAGAAAGGCAGGACTTTTTTCCCTCTTGCTCTGTATTAAAATTGGATAGCAGTAGGCTTTATTTGAAAGAGAATAACTCTGCCTTTTTGTTCATGTGAACTGCATGATCCCACATTGGGAATGACACAACGTTCATTCTGCTGCTGTGTCTCTCTGTGTGATTCCCCTAGCATGTTATATCTTAGGTGAAAGAAATGCTGCCTTTTTTGCCCATGTTCCCCTCAGGAAGATGAAGTTACCACAGTAAGGTAATCTGCACACTCTGGACTGCCTGTTGTCCCTGGCTGTGATTCCTACCCCTCTCCTTCAGTTCTGGCTCGCTGTTCAGTATGCTACTCTTACCTATTAGCACGTACCACAACACAGATCAGAGTGGGTACACCCCCTTTATGCAGAGATTTGATCCAAGATGTGTTCATTTCATTCTCTCAGTGGAGTTGGACTGCCTAGTAGTAACCAGTCCACTGTAAACTGGTCAAAATATCTGAATTAAAAATGTTTTTTTTTTAATTGACCAACTATGGGAAATAACCTGCGTATCTGACATCTAGTTTTACCAGTGCTGTAAGTTGAGCTGTACTAGTTCCTTATGTCATCCCTGTGCTGTTGCTCTTACTGTATCCTGCTGTTCCTTGTTGGTTTCCTCTTTTGCCATCTCGGGTCGTGAGACCAAACTTGATGAGCAACAAGTTGCGCTGTCCTCATTCTGTGTTCTCTGATATACCTCTGTCAGAAAACTGAAATACTGTACTGAAATAAGCTTAGACGCTTTTTTTTAATTTAGCACACACCATTCTTCACTTACCGTTTGACATGAGTGAACTGTTCCAGTGCTATAATTTGAACAATTAATATTTTAAGTAATTGCCTGTCAACTGTGATGGGTGAGCAGCAAGATTGGACAAAAATGGGTAGCACAAATGCTGTTTTTCCAGGAGCATTGCTTGCAAGGACAACTATAGATTTATGTTTTGGAGTGAAATGGGTTCTTTCCTTACTGACACAAGTCGAGACAAAATAAGCACACTGTGTAAGTACAGCTAGACTGCCCTGTGAAACAACCTTAGAGCAACCAGCTAGGTGGTGAGTGGTACTGATAGCCTTTCTGTAGTTTTATTACTAATATTTGTTTTGTGTTTGTGTTTATTCTTTATTTTTGAGACTGAAAGGCTGAAAACAGCCTGGTGTTTGATAGTTAAGTATTGGGAGTCTAGTGCAATTAACTCTGAAAAGAATCCCTTGTGACAATTGTAAATCAAGGTTTTTAAGAGAGGAAAAAATTGGATGTAAATGGTTACTTCACTCTAGAGTTATTTCTGTCATCAGCTGATTCTTCTAATACTGCAGTGTCCTGTACTATAGCACCAGAGAGATTTCTACCTTATGTATAATGTGTGTGACCTCTGGGCTCTGAGGAGGAAGGCACTGCTCTGAGTACAAATGTTTGTGACCCTGACTCCCTTTGAGCTGGTAAGGTGTATTTGTGAGGGCTGATTGCAGGTTATAATGCACCTACCCAGTCTCCTAGTCTATATTGCACCAGGTTGATTTTGGTGACCTTTCCAGCTGGGCAAATATTGAATTAATTTGGAGTCTGATCTTAACTGTTATACTTATCACCATCTGCAGGCAAGGGACCTGAAACTCTTTATGCGGGGCAGAAACTCAATGACAATGAGTGGCACACTGTTCGGGTAGTTCGACGTGGAAAGAGTCTCAAACTAATGGTGGATGATGATGTCGCTGAGGGTGAGTGCAATGTATAAGTAGTTTTGGTTGTTATCTTTGTATTTCTGCTTCCAGTCACTTCTCTGCTTTTACATCCATTCCCCTCCTCCTTGTCTCTCTTCTTTTTTTCCCGATGCTAGTCATTTTCTGTGTACTTACTAGTGCTGTGCTGAAAACTATTGTTCAGCTCTGTGAGAAAAAAAAATTCTCATCCAGTTCCAGAAACTTCTGAGCCAATAATATCTGAATTATGTGAAAAGAGAACAAATGAGCTTACACGTACCCAAAAGCACAAAGGTACTAAATATCACATACTCTTGTGCCAGGCTTAGGTAAGCTCTGCGTGCACCTCATTCCTGAGCTGCGAATGTGGCAATTTCCTGTGCTACGGAATGAAAGCTAAAGCCTTCTAAAACTTTCCTTTGAATGAACTTTTCCTGGATAGTAAAACCTGCATTTGGTAGGTACAATAGAGAACGTGAACTTCTGTCTCTTCTCTTCTGTTCTTTGCCCATGGCTCAGAGCCATCCAGAAGAAAGGGCAAATAGAGCATTTTGCTCTCAGCTTTCTTCAAAAAGTTAGGGAGGACCCTAACTCACTGGAATATTGCTTATCCTTGCACAAGAAGTGTCAGTCTTTCTTTTATTGCATTCTCTAATAGATTTTTGTTGAAATGGAGTTTAAAGGGAGGAAGACAAGATGAATCAGTGAGGAAGGCAGGCGTGTCTCAAGTTAGGAAATTTGCACAAAAATGACCAAGCTACTTCACAATGATCTTTTTTTTTTTTTCCACTGCAGAGCTTTGTATGTGATATTTCTTGACTATTTCTCCACAGCTGCAGGAGTACAAACCTTTCTCGTTTTTTCAATGATAATATAAAAATTCTCATAGCAGTGTGTAACTGTAGAAACTGGGTTTTTAAGGAAAACACCAGCAGTGTGAAGACTGACAATAGGATCACAAAGAACATTAAGGCTAGGTGCAACATTGGTAAGGATATATTCATTTACCTCTGACCTGTGCTGTTTTGCCAAATGCTTGGAGTCCTCTCTAAAAGCTTCTACTCAGGAAGTAATGAGAATGACTGCTGTAGGATATACGTTTCTGGCACTGCCTATCTCTGCAAAAAGTTCTTTAGTACTGTGTGAATATAATTAATTGTAAGCAATGTGGTAATGAGATTATCTGAAAGGCCAGAAGCAGGATTCTGAAATAAGCCCGAAGATACGGGTTTACAGGGAAATGACTTAATGTACATTTTTCCCTCTGAAGTAAATATATCCTGTGCTGTAAGCTGACAATTTGCAAGAGAGAATCAGAGAAGAATATGAAAGAAAAAATTGCCTTCTTGTAAGAATTGACAGAGACTTGAACAACAGTAGCTTGGAGGAAAATTAAATTTTATCTTTCTGAATTAGTGAAATATGAAGGCAAATGTATCATCCTTTTTACTTTTGCATTTTAAGAGAACAGTTTCTCTGGTAAGACTTTTTCAGCAAGTACCATGAGGTGGCACTCTCTGCATTTGCAACTGAGACCCCAGAAATGCCATCTGTTTTTGTAGTCTATTTTTCATGAAACTGAGTTTATAAATAATAATAATATAAACCTATACTAAAATAGGATCTGCATGTGTACATGAATTACATAATTAAAGATGCATTGCAGCTAAAAATGTCTATTGAAAAACCACCACAGTGAAGTCAGAAGTCAAAACCAGTATTAAGACTTTCTGTGCAATCTGCATTCCATGTCCTGGGATATATGGTAGTCTTAAACAATGTGGTCACATAGATTTTTCCACTGGATTTATGCTGTCTTTAGGCATAGATCAGAAGTCTAAATTAGACCCTCATTAAAAAATAAGCAACTTAATTGATTACCATCTTTCTTATTGCTTGTTTGGAACAATGCGCACCAATTAAATTTTCTTCTTAATATAGACTTTTTTCTCCCTTGTGTATGCCACTCATCAATATGTTTATATAGAGCTAAGAAGTTGTAACTCGATTTATTCCTATGTCTGTTTCATGAAGTGAGTAGGAGTCTTTTTTTTTCCTTTTAGAGGTTTCAAAACAAAGCATCTGATTAAAGTTAGGTGTTTTTGGTACAATTTTGGCGTGGTTTTCCAGTCATTTACATGCATGAATATTCAGCAAGCCTGTAAATTGGATTTTATTAGCTCATTTCTGCTACTTGGAGAATTAGGTCTAGACAATTAACGATCACTGTAAAAAAAATTTGCCATGGACTTCCTGACTTACTGCCTTCCTGCAGGCAGCTTAAGACAGAAACAGCATCCAGTTCCTCTGGACAGCATTTCGCTGCTGATCACAAAATTCTTCTATGTTCCCCACCTCCCTTCTCACTGTAACTGAACTCTGAATATCAATGCTAAATGATGCATAAGTACAGCAGGCATATTCCTCCCCACAGCATCTTATTAGTGCCCAAATTCCACAGTGGAGGCTGGAAATCTTTGCTGCCACTTGAACTGACAAGCTGCTGAATGTGGTAGTAGTTAAAATACTCTGTACAGACCAGAGTGAGGCAAATGAGATGTGAACTCTGGGACTGTCAGTTGATGAGGCCCGAAGATACTAGATTTTCACTCCATTGTCTCTTACAAAGAGGCACCTCTGTCTAGTAATACCATGCCCTTTTCAGCCTTTTGCTGAACTCCTCCTAACTATCTGCATTGCCATCCCTGTCCTGTTTTTCTTAAGCCAGTTCTCATTTTTCCCCACTTCTTACTTTTTTAAAAGTCTGAGTTCACCTCTTCCAACCTCGGTCACTCAATTTCTAATTCCCCCTGTATTTGTTTCTTATTCCAGCTTTCAAAGACCTAGCTTTGTGTCCCCTACTCTCACAAATTGTTCTTTCTATATAATTAAGAGTAGAACAATCTCCCTGCTATTGGTCTCTGATATCTTTACATTTTTAGTTTTCCAATCTGTTGAAGTAAAACAAACAAACAAACCAAATAGGATTTAAATTTTATTTTACTTTTTCTGAAGAAGAGATACAGTTCTCTTAGTTTATAAAAGTTAGAAATTTTCATTTGGTAAACAGTAAAACTAAAACAAGCCTTAAGAGTGGATAAGAGATGGTTCGTCTAAACAAACTTTCCAGATGTCAGTTGTCTTTGTATAATTGTCTCTAAGTTCAGATCCACAGTTGAAATTGAGAATAAGAAAAAGAAAAGCTACACTTTTATATTCATATTTTGCGTAGGTATTTGTGAACACTTTTTTTTTTTCTGATAACTACCTTTATACTGTCTTTGTCAAACTGTGATCAAGTTTTTCAAAGTTTAAGCTGAAAAATTTCACTTAGCATTTGGTCGTGAAAGGTGAGCTGGATGTTTAGTATTGGAGAGAGGCAATCTAAGCAAGTTAGAGACCATCAGCTCACCTAATTTGACTCACTGCTTATAAACAATTATTCAGACAACAGGAAAAAAAAAACAACAAACTGTTACAAATAGGAGAAGTCATGAAAGATATGAAATAGATAAGAAATGAAAGATTTCAGGAGGCAGTAATAAGGGAGAGGAAGCTTCTAAGTCCCAGTGGATCTGTTTGTCTTGGGCAAATTAAGAAGGGGAGGTTTCCCCTGGAATTGAAATATATTGAGCAGTGAGACATAATCTCAGTATCTCAGATATAACTTCTGTAGTGGCCAGTTGAGAGCTGTGTGTGTATGATAATTGACCAACAGATGCAATAATATGCAACGATACATTTTTCCTATGTATATCCCACTTTAAGCATTAATTATATCTTCATCTGGATAACAGTTTTTCCCAAAACTAGTGTATTTTTGAGCCTTCTGTTCTTTTAAACCTGATAGAATGTCACCATTGTCTTAAAATGTTACTGCAGTAGAACCAACAGGGTTGACATAGGGCTATGTAGTGAGGAAGGGGCTTGTTTTTAAGAACCACGTTGATTTGTCATTAGTGAAAGAGATATCATGGCAAAAAAAGAGGAAAGAGACTTTTAATAAGGCATCCAAATGCTGCCCAGTGGAATTGACTTCTCTGCCTTAGAGTTGCTATGAAAAGCTGCAAAAAGTTGCTTAACTCATGTGCTTCACATGAAGTCTCTAATTGTACCTATCTTTTTTGGGGGTGTGGGGGTGGAAACTCATTTAGGAATTTGGCTGTTATTTCTAGAATTGCTGAGCCTCGAATGAGAGCAGTTAAGCTGTTATACATTCCACTAAATTGGATGCCGAATGTTTATTGTGTTCCAAACTCATATTTCTATGTTTACCTCTCTGTTCCCCAATGTTGTGTGTATAAAACTAAAAAGAGTATCTCTTAATTGTGTTGGAATTCTAGGAGTGGTGAATGTCTGAGGTTACCTGGCATGCTGTGCTGCACAGCACTAATGGGAGCCTGCCCATGGCCAGCTGCTGGGTGCTCAGCTGTACTCACTCCATCTCCTCAACAGGAGGGAGAAAATAGGATGACAGAGTTCATGGCTCAGGATAGAGATGAGGAATTCAGCTGCCTGTTAATGCCACACACAAAACAGGCTCAACACAGGGAAAAATAATTTAATGCCAAGTTAAAATCAAGTAGAATGGTGAAAAACAAAGACATAAACTAAAATATTTTCCCCCTCCTTTTCCCAGACTTAATTTCACTCCATCCTTTGCCGACTCTTTTGTCTCCTCCTTGAACAACAGCGGACATGGAATTGGAGGTTGCAGTCCATAAATACGGTTCTCTGCAGCTCCTTCCTCCATGCAATTTTCTTCTGTGCCAACATAGATCCTTCCCACAGGCTGCATTACTTCTGAACTGCTCTAGCATGGGTCATTTCCACTGTCTGTCAGGAAAACCTGCTCTAGTGTGTGTCCTCCACAGGTCATGATTCTTCCATGGCCAATCCACCTGTTGCGGTGTGGAGTTGCTCCTGGGCTGCAGTGTGAACATCTGCTCTGGAGTGGTCCTCCATGGGCTATAGGAGAATCTCTGCACTGGAGCCTGCTGTGCTTCACCCCCCTCCTCCTTCCTGGACCTCAGTGTTTGCACTTTTCTTGTTCTTCACTTGCACACAGCCCTTTCTTAAACATCTTTTCTCTTATGTGCTACCAGCTTAGCTAAAGGGCACAGCTGAGTCCTGTGGGAGGGGCTAGGGGATGCTTCTTGGAATGGACTGGCAGTGGCCATGTATGGGCCAGCATGACTCTGGCCTCTCTTAACAGCAACCTCCCTGCAGACCTGGTCCCACTGCCAACAGCTTGTCGTGAAAATCCAGAACAACAGTCTAGAAAATCTCATGGAAATAATAGCTGCATGTTTGTAGTGGAGTTTGAATAACAGATGTATGTTGAATATGAAGACAGTAATTAAGCACTGAGTAAATGTTGATGAAATAATTGTTCTTGTTGTATATATTATATATAAAGGCCCAAGGACTGTGTAGGAAGGATGCCTGATCAGAGGGCTGGAGCACCTTCCCTATGAGGATGGGCTAAGAGGCTTGGGACACTTCAGCCTGGAGTGGGCTCCTCGGGGACCTTATAGTGTCCTTCCAGTACCTGAAGGTACTACAAGGAAGACTGAAGAAGGACTTTTTATAAGACCATGTAGTGACAAAATGAGGAGAAATGACTTCAAACAGGAGAAGGGTAGATTGAGACTAGATATTAGGATGAAACTCTATTTGTGAGGGTGGTCAGACGCTGGAACAAGTTGCCCAGGGGTGTGGTAGGTGCCCCCTCCCTGGAGGGATTCAAGGCCAGGCTAGGTGAGGCTTTGGACAGGCTGGTTTGGTGGATGGTGTTCTCCTTTAGGGTTGGAACTGGATGATCTTGAATGTCCCTTCCAATCTAAACCATTCTATGGTTCTGTGACTATCTGTGACCCTTCAGTCCTGTCTTAACCTCTTTGGCCAGGTTTTCATAGCTAGTATTCTTAAGCCTCTTCACCAAGACTGTCATTTCTTTTTTGTGTAGAATTTATTTAGTAATGCTGTCAGTCTGGAATCTGGGGGGTGAGGGACTCCATATAACGTGTTACTGATACTGAGGCTTTCTGCCTGTCCCTTTTTGTTTCTGTCTTTCAGGCACAATGGTTGGCGATCACACTCGCTTGGAGTTCCATAACATTGAGACAGGGATTATGACAGAGAAACGTTACATTTCTGTCATCCCTTCAAGCTTTATTGGTCACCTTCAGAGCCTCATGTTCAATGGAATGCTCTACATTGACTTGTGCAAGAATGGTGATATTGACTATTGTGAGCTGAAGGCACGCTTTGGTCTCCGCAACATTATAGCTGACCCTGTGACATTCAAGACTAAGAGCAGCTACCTGAGTTTGGCCACCTTGCAGGCTTATACATCCATGCACCTCTTCTTTCAGTTCAAGACCACTTCAGCTGACGGTTTCATTCTCTTTAACAGTGGTGATGGCAATGACTTCATTGCAGTTGAACTAGTCAAGGGGTAAGTGAGCATTCTGCTGTTTTCTACCAGGGTTTCATTTTATAGATAAAGTTTAAGATCTTGCATAAAGTTAATCTCACACTTCTGTTTTCTGAGGCGTATGACAAAGCAATTGGATGTAAACACTGAATCTTAAGATTTTTACTGTTGACTTTCTCCCTCTGACTTAGGGAATGGCATATTTACAGCATGAAAAAATAAAGGTTGAAGTCTTTTTGATTTGATTATGCTAACATTTTGTCTTGTTAACCTCACAGAAAATATGCTGAGGGCTCTGGGTTTGTTCCTTTCCTTTTTTTCTCTCCTTTCCCCTCCCCCCCCCCCCCCCCCAATTGACCTGTTGCATTTCTGCCACCTCCATTAAAGGAAAACAAAAGATCTTGTCAGCTGCCAAATTTGTGTTCCTTCCAATGATGCTCGAGGAAGAGTGAACTGAGTTTGCTCTTGCGCCTGTATATTTTGTAAGCCAATAGCTTTAAAATGGAAAAAAAAAAAGCTTAGTTGAGTATATGTTTGTCTTGTTTACAGCGTCTAGACGAGTACATGAATTCCACAGATATACTTTACTAGTCTTGTTTATAACTGAGGTTCATTCCATTTTAGTTTTAGCTTTGCATGTGTTTCTCTAAGTGGGACAATAACTAATATTAAATCAAATGAAAAAAGAGTCATGAGCTCCTGACTCTGTTGGAGTTTAAATTTTGCTGTCTTTATTTTCTGAAAAATATATTTATCCTCATGTGGATTTCAGTGGTAAGACGCATATAAACAGTTCAAGGTAACGGTCTCAAGACTTGAAACTTTTAGTCTATATTTTTTCCAGAAAGGTTTACCAATTCTTTTCCAGCTGTTAGAATAAGCCTAGGATCTCGTGTGAATTTTAGTGCAATGTTTTGAGTGAATTTCCCAATTAACTTTATAAGAGGGTTATTCAAAACTCAGAATCTGGGGAATATGTGCCCTAAATAAGTGCATCTGGCATTGCTCTCCACTACATCTACTGATCTTCAATTTTTAAAAATAATTATGAGCACAGTCAGAAGTTTTTGTGGATCTGAAAGAACTTAGTAAAAAAGAGGAGTACTTTATTATTACAACCTGTTTACTTCAAATGTCATCTCTCAAAATATAAACCCTTGCATTTGGTGGAAAAGAAAGAACTGTACCTTTCTGAATCAGTGGCTTAAGTTTTGGGCAACTAGAACTTTCTAATCCAGAGGTGCTTTATTTCACAACTTGCATTTGTTATTTTATCATCTCTAGAACTCATTAGCAGTGCTGGAGCTGTTTAATTTTAAGTGGTTCTTGTTATGTTTGCAGCTACATACACTATGTGTTTGACCTTGGGAATGGACCTAATGTTATTAAAGGCAACAGTGACCGTCCTCTTAATGACAACCAGTGGCACAATGTTGTCATCACCAGGGATAACAGTAACACACACAGTCTAAAGGTGGACACTAAGATGGTCACTCAAGTTATCAATGGTGCCAAAAATCTGGACCTAAAAGGTAAATTCTGCAAGAATGGCATTTCCCCACCCCTCTCTTTAGATTCAGCAGGGCTTAACCAGTAAGCTTGATGACATAATGGGTTCCAGAACAGAAAATCTGGAATTTTCAGATTTTTTGGCTTTCAAAATTTGTTTTTCTCTGTTTGGCACTTTCCATATCAGAAAAAAATTGTTCATTGTGTATGTTTTTTGTTGTTTCTTTCTCCTTAGAGATTGATGGTCAACCTAAGGTTTTTCCCTAGATAAAGTGCAATTAAGTTTCTGTTTGTTAGGAACAAAGGAAATTTTAAGTAGGTACCACAGTGTACAGCATATATCTTGCACAGAGTGCAAGATATATGATAAAATGAGATGCATTGATGATTGGAGGTGGGGGGAGGGGGGGTTGTGTGCAAAATTTGTTTAGAACTGCTGGAAACCCAGGGTTTTGTGGTATATGGGTTGCTAGTGTTGATGGGAAAGCATATGAGCAAAGTCAGTGAGCAGGCTAAACCCAGTTCATCTGGATGTAGTTACACTTTGTGGGATATGCAAGGGAAATAAGTTCATAATTACTACTATCTTATATGAAAATGACATAAAATACAGAGTTGTGTGAGGGCTCCAGGTGAGAGTAGTAAATGTTGTTTAAAGTTAGCTTAAGATTTGGTTGTAGTAGTTGTTGGATGTAGTTAAAGGACACCAGCCAGATAGCATATGAGCCAGAAATGACTTCTGGGACTTTACAATATCCTTCATTTCTTTTAAACTTTCCTAAGCAGATGTACAGCTTGCTATACTCATGTTGGGACTGGGAGAAAGCCAGTTTAAAAGTTATGTAACTTTCTTCTTGTATGTTTACACACTTTGCCCTGCAGGTGATCTCTACATTGCTGGTCTAGCTCAAGGCATGTATAGCAACCTCCCTAAGCTAGTGGCCTCACGTGATGGATTTCAGGGCTGTCTAGCATCTGTGGACTTGAATGGGCGCCTGCCTGATTTAATCAATGATGCTCTGCACCGCAGCGGGCAGATTGAACGTGGATGTGAAGGTATGTCTGTTTTCAGAGCAATTTCCCTATTATGTTCTCTTCTCTTCTTTGCTCCCCTCCGTTCATCTGTTTGTTTACTTTATTTCATTAGTTTCATTTCTTCAAGAAATCCTTTGCTGCAATCCATTTGTTTCCACACGTGTTTCTATGAGGGGGCTACAGGTTTCCTCATCAGTAACTTTTCTCTTGACTGTAGTCCTCTGTTAAGTGGTACCTTTCCAGTAATGAAAGGGGTAGTACTGAGTTGAACTACTCTTGTGCTATTATCAGAGCTGTTTATTAATGTTTTAATGCTATGAAAGAAATCTCGAGTCTGTAATTCACTAGTGCTTCAGAGAGCCCTTTTCTTTCTTTCTTGGTACTTGTAGAAATGAGTTTTCTGGGGATCAAGTAGAAACAGGGAAAATGGAAAGGAGTATTAGTAATTGAAGGGTGAAGAACACAATGTAACAGAAGTTCCTTGTTGAGGAAGTGGGTTTTCAATAACAGCATTCAAGGCTATTCCCCAGCATTGTCCCTACCACCTGGAATTTTTTTTTTTTTGTGGAAACAAATGTGTTGTGTGACTTCTTGAAGCGTGTAAAGAGCAGTGGTTTCATGAAGCTTCTTTTGAATAATTTACTGTTCCTGCTTAGTTCCTATTTCTTAAAAGAATATTGGCATTGTCAGCTAACACATGCTTATTATCAATTCCCATAGCATATGGGATACTTGGTATAAAAAAAAAAAGTCCAGGGAATACCTGTCTGCTATGCTGGTTACTAATGACTAGAGGAAAGTAGATTTTTATCAGGAAAGATTTATAGTTTGCATGTCTAAGATGTGTCTCCCTAACTGGTCCTCACAAATGAGACTTTACCAAGTGAACTCTTATTTCCTTAACATGTCAAGATTTCAGTTTACATCATGTTGAAATATTGACACTTGTCAAGTCTGTCCCTTCCTAGGACTCAGTGTTATCCTAGAGCCATCTTTGAATACTCGGGAAATACCAAATCGTCACTGCAATTAAATCCAATCTCTTAATTGTTTCTGTGCCTTCTGGTTGGCTGGGAGCTCCTGTGCTTTTGCCCTGCTGCTGTACTCCCACAGTAATATTCTAGTTTGTGTGAATTTTGTGTCCTGTTAAAAGAGTCCACTCAATGTCAACTCCAGTTTCACAGTATTGGTAATTTCTGCACAGCTTTATGTGGTTCTTCACTTTTCCTTTCTGCTGCCATTAAGTGTCTGTTAACCACACCTTTCCTTGTGGAAGTAAGCATAGTATAACAGAACTTGTGGCTTTGCCCATTTGTAGCTGAGCTATATTGCTAAAAGAAGAAATGCATCTTCTCTGTGGTGTTTTTTCTGAGGTTCAGTGAAAAAAAAATAATCCATTTGGGGTTTTTGAAAATGTCTTTTCCGATTACCTTCATTGTGCTGAAAGCTCCTCTTTAGTATTAGTGATTTCTGGTAATTCTTCTATTTAAAACTAGCTTAATCGGTTGGCTGTATAGCCAGTAGTCTTTCTCCTTCAAAGGACTTTTCATTAGATGAATCTTGTTCTGTGTGTGCCTCCAGAACAGAATCTTGAGAAGTCTTGACACCATTGTAAGAGCTATTGGGTTTCCTTATTCTTGGACGCAGTGCAGTTTTTAACTTTAATGTCCTTTACCCAGGGCTGCTTAATGTCAGCACATGGTCATGTAAGGTGGCACTTATTTTGTCTATGTACCTAGCTGGTACCAGCAGAGTAGTTGCCTGGGCATGGAGATTGTTTCATTCTCATAAATGCCAGGAGTGTTTCCCTTATTTTCTAAAGCACTTGAACAAGATTCAAGTTGGAGGCAGCTATAAACCTGAAAAGTAGATAGGAAGGTGAATAATGGCCTTCATTCTGCTTTTGTTGAAATTTTTGCAATATAGCACCACTGCTTATTTTCCTGAATGGTCCGTGCTCTGTACCAAGGGAAGTGCTGAAAAAGAAACAATTTTCTTCACATGTTTAGAATTTGTTTAAATAATAGTAATAATAAAAATGTTACCAGACAACTGTTTCAATTGATTTTTGAATTGCAGCATTCTCCATATCTTCATCTCACCAGGTGCCTGCTCTAACAGTTTCTGTTTGTGTCAGACATGCACTATGGGTGATGCTGGAGAGCTTGAGGTTTCTGCACTGTGGAGTGTAGGCTAGAGTTGGAAATTGAAGTCATTCTAGATGACCTAATTTCCTTCCCAGTAGGTAAATCAGTTCTAACTTCAGATTCTCTTCCTTGATTCTGGACTCCTAAAATCAATTTCTTTGGCTGAGTCTCATTCCTGCTCTTAGTAGTAAGTGAATGGATGAATCTGCATTTACTCCATCCACAAAAATCAAGTGACTTCACAGAATCACACAATTGTAGAGATTGGAAGTGACCTCTAGAGATCATCTATTCCAACCCCCTGCCAGAGCAGGCTCGCTAAACCAGATTGCACAGGTAGGCATCCAGGCAGGTCTTGAACGTCTCCAGAGGAGACTCTACAACTTCTTCCACATAGGTCTCCTGCCACCTTTGCCTGATACTCACAGGAACACACAGATCCTGAGCTTGGAAGAAGCACTGTTTAAATGCTGGTCCCCTTACTTCCTAACACCTGAGTCCATGGGATAGCTCCAAGAAGGTTCCAGAAGAGGAAGTTGGCTCTCCTGAAGTTCAGGATAGCAATCCTACTTTTTGGTTTGCTTTTTCCACTCAAGATCTTGAACTCCACAATCTTGTGATCAGCATATCCCAATCTGCCCCCAACCTTCACTTCCCTAACAAGCCCATCCTTATTAGTAAGAACAAGGTCCAGTAACACCCCACTCCTCATCAGCTCCTCAACTTTCTAATGTAGGTGGTGATCTTTAACATATTGCAGGAACTGTCTGGAGCGTGTGTGCCTGACTATGTTACCTTCCCAACAAATATCTGGAGAATTGAAGTCCCCCATAAGAACCAGCACCTGAGATTGTGAGGCTACTTCCAGCTGCTTGTAGGAAGCCTTGTCAACTTTCTCCTCCTGATCAGGGGGCCTATAATACAACCCCACAAGTGTCTCACACTATAGCCTGCACCTTAATTCTTAACTGTAAGCTGTCCACTGGTACATCACACTCCCCCAGGTGAAGTTCATTCCATTCTAGCTGCTCTCTCACATGAAGAGCAACTTCACCACTTTGCCTGTCTTTCCTGAAAAGTAAGTAGCCATCCATGACAGCATTCCAGTCATGCGAGCCGTCCCACCATGTCTCTGTGATCACTATGAGGTTGTGGCCTTACAACCACATGCAGATCTCTAACTCTTCTGTTTACTTAGTGCTTTTTCATCACTGATCCTGATAGAAGTTAAGTACATGTCTGAAACACCACAAAAGATTGAATTACCCTAAATGTTAGTGGGTACCTCCTGCAGTTGGGATGGTTTTTCTGTATGCATTTCCCATTTGTTCTCCTGTTTTCATTCTCTTTATTTGTACATCCTTGTGCTGCTTACTACAGGCTCTAGAGCTTTCTGAAATTTTAAATGATATCATTTCTCTCTTTTTTCACCACAAAAGAAAGCCAAAGATACCTAACAGCAGTGGTTAAAGAACATTTATTTCTTTTAAAAAGCAGTTTTCTTTGTGTTTTAGAAATGTGGCTTCTTCCTTTCCTCACCTGTTCCGCTAATAACAGCTTCTCACAAAGGAGATATATTATTCCTTAACTGAATGGTAATTTTGCTCCAGATGTTTGGAGACTTTTGTCCTTATTTAATCTTCTTCCAAATCCTTCAGTAAAATAATAATCTTGTGCTACTTTCCTTGAAATATTGTAGTTAACCTTTGGAATTCAGTAGTGTGTGAGAAGCATGAATGACACAGGCTGGATAATCAGAAACACATTTTGCATAACAAGCAGTGTGTGTGTGTGGGGGGGGAAAGAAAATCTAATCTCATGCTTAAAATCTCACAGCAGGATAATGTCAAAAAGGATTTTAGCGGTCATCTACTCACTAGTGAAAGTTTCAGTCTGGTGATACTTTGCTTTACTCTGAGGAATCAGAGTTCGTCCATTGAGGAGAGGAGCATTCCTTTACTGCCTGATACTTTTACAGTTCTCCTGTTCTTCATGACTTTGTATTCCGTTGTTACTTTGCTAATGGAATTATGGAACAAATATAAGCTTTGTTCCTGCTCAGCTACAAAGAAGATGAGGAAGTAGGCAGGTGGGAAAACTACTTGCTTGTTATGTACAAATTACTCTCTTAGAATATTTGTCAAGGAAGATGTACAGAGAAATGGGAAAAGCTCGTCCCAGTTCTGAATTGTTAAACTTAATACAAAGCACATACAATTTGCACGTGTGCATGCCAGTTGAAGTTTATTGAGTTACAAATGTGAAATCAGAAAATAAAAGTGAGAGATACTGTATGGCAACTACTGAATCATGGCTTGAACCACTGATTGAGCACCTGGAGAAAAGACCCATTAGCCCTGGGAGCACAGGTGAAGGCAGTTAACCTGTGTGACCAGAAGGGGTGGGGCCAGGCTCAACCCCTCTCTCTTGGACCTCATTTAAGGACTGACTGTCACTGAGGAAGGATCTCTTGTTGGAGATCTCTCTTTTGTGGAGCTTTTCCTGTGAGCCTAGGTCCTCAGAGATGGGTGAGTATTCGATTTTCTTCTTTCCTTGTAACATCTCATTGCATAGGACCTGTTGTTTTTAGAGCTACCAATGCCTCTTCAGTATCAGCATTTAATATTAGGACTTTATAAGATCAGAGCATTACAAATATCAGTCTTTTGAACAGGGAGAGATCAGTATTTTGCTATTCCCATTGGGAGGTATAATAAAAATGTGTAACCGTGGTTGGCAAGGGATTCAGGATTTGCTGCCTGTATTTCCATCTTTGTTCTCATAGTTTTTCCATGCTGAGAAAGAGAACTTAGAATCAAGGTACTAGAAACTAAAAATCTGTGATTTTCTCATAAAATGTACTCTCCGTTTACAGAATAATAATAATAAAATCTGTGCCAAATGAAAGGCTATCAGTGGTATTACTTTGTTCTGCTTTGCTTTTTTTTATACTCTGCAATTTTTAGCTAGGTTATATTTGATCACCGATAAGTCTTAGTAGCTTCATTGTTCTCTTTTCCTTTATGGACTATATGATTTGACCATTGATAACAAGATCATGTTTGCCTATAGGAAGAAAATGAGCTTGCACTCTGTAGTATCTCTTGATTGCTCTGATGAGATGGCCAAAAATTGCATAGGTTTAAAGCCCAAGGAGCTCTGTCTCTTTGCCTGATGGTGCAGGTTTTCTTAAAAGTATGTTGGAATTCAAAAGCAGGAAACAGCTTGTGAGAGGAAAGCTTTGTTGTTGATTTCTTTTTCTTTCTTTCTTTTTATTTTTTCTTTTTCTGTTACTTTTCATACACTGTTAAGTTCAGTTCTGGGGCTAAACAGAGGTTATCTTCTTCCAGAATTATCAATCCCTTATGGTTTTCTGACAGTTAATCCACTTTGTCCAAAGAGCTAAGTCAATCTGTTCTCTTATGATGGTCAGCAAATCTATGTTCAGATTTTGAGGTTTTTTCTGTAGAAACAAAATAAAAATATTCCCAGCTAGTCTTCTAAAAGTCAAATATATTTTTTATGTAAATGGATTCCAAGTATTTCTCAAATGAAACAAAATTTCAAGGTATCAGTTGATGCAGAAGAATTGGTGTTAAAAATGTGTTTTTTTTTCCTGCTCTGTAATTTATGTGACCTTGTGAATTAAATGCATTTTTTTCTCATGTGGTTTTATTAGTTGCTTGTTTTAGTTTGCTTTTTGTTATAGTGGTGATGAGTAAAGGTAGTCACGTCCCTCTGTGTCCTTCTTGCTTATGTTATCCTTCCTGCATGTATTGATTATGCGTGTTGGTTGTGATGGTGTTATACTAATTACTTTTGTTTAAAGTGATGGCACCCTGGTTTATCTATCTTTATACTAACTTGTTGTTTGTTTTTGCTTTTTCTGTTTTTGTTTGTTTGTTTTGCTAACAAAGTTGAATTGACCAAAGCTGACCTGCAAGGTAGAGAAGGTTCTTCTTCCCCAATACTGGTTTGGACTGAAAGATGCTTTAATGTAACATTTGGTGCCTTTTTACTGGATACAGTCACACCTCTGAGACTGGAGGAGAAAGATAATCTAGTACCTATGGTGGTGGAATATGGGTTGAAGAAAGACATGATTATGTTTTTGTTGACCTGAGAGGTTTGACTGTGTCTTACACTCTTACATCTGTAAGAATGAAGTTTGATTTCCTGAAATGGTTAATGATCGTTCAGGCAAAAAAGAAGTCATGTATACAGACATAGGTCATCATAGTCCTACAGGGTAGAAAGGACAACTTTACTATTGATTCTCAGAAGTGAGGCCGGGTGATGAAAGCTAGTCTTACGATGTATAATGTAGAAGAAAGAAACCTAACCAAAACCATCAAATGGAAAACCCCCGAACAACAACAACAACATCATTGAACTCCACAGAGATATCTTTATGGAATTTGAGTTATAAAGTCTACTAACTACAGATTTCCTTAGGTGTCATTTTAAAAGTCATAACTGACCAAGCATGAGTACTGGGTGAAGTGATCCTGTCTCATTAGCAAGAACTTTTTTATATGCCTTTCTTTAACACTTTTTCTAGGTCTTTCTTACAGCTTTCTATTAGATAGTTTCCAATTTTTTTTTATAGAAAAGATAAGGCTCTTTCATGATGTTCATCTATGCATGAAATTTTTACTGATATATTTTTATTATTATTATCTGCTACATAAAGAGGGAGAAAATCAGTGTTGGAGACTGCCAAAAGGCTGAAGTCTGTGTGGATACTGTTAAAATACCAAGGCAATGCAAGTGAAAAGCATTAAAGGGACAGAGAATAGTTTCAGTAGAAAAGGGGAAAAAACTGGGAGGAAGACAGCAAAATCTCTTGGAGAGGCCAGATGGCAGTTGAGAACATACCTCTTGAATAACAGAAAGGATGGGGTGCTGACAGTAAACCAGTTTGAAGGCTACTTCTTAGGAGACATGTAATAAAGGAAGGATTAACAGTACAGTCATATACAAATGCCCTTGATCCCTAGAAGTAAGGGAGGAAACCTGCTTGTTAGAAAGTTTAGGTTTTGATCCTACTACGTTACCAGAGATATTTTCTAGGGCATTGAAATTCTATCCCTTTAAACTTGACGGTGAAAGTAGACTTCCCAGCTTATCTAGAGACTACACTATAGCTAATTAATTTGTTCCTGAATGTTGTGCAAGCTTAAGATGATCCTTCTTTTCTATGGATTTTCTATGAATTCTGGTATAAGGGAAAGATACGCTTTACACACTCACTCTGCTTAGCAGTCCTGAAGCTGCAGATGGCATCTGTTATGATGTCAGCTTAGTCACTGTGAAATTTTCTAGCTAAGCCACAGGTTTATTCTAAGACTTTGTTGCAAGAGAAAATACGTAGTGTTTTTTAATCATGAGAGAGGAAAAAAACCAAACTTGATGAACCCCTTTTCTATTCAGCATGATTATTTTGAAGATCTGGTAATATTGCTGTTCTGATCAGTGTATTAGATGCAATTTTCTATTTAAAATATTCACAGCATGGCATAACTCCAGGGGTTGGAAGGGACCTCCAGAGATCGTGGAGTCCAACCCCCTGCCAAAGCAGCTCCCTAGCCCAGGTTGCACAGGTAGGCGTCCAGGCGGGTCTGGAACGTCTCCAGAGAAGGAGACTTCACCACCTCTCTGTGCAGCCTGTGCCAGTGCTCCGTCGCTGCACTGTGAAGAAGTTCCCATGCACATTTGTGTGGATCTTCTTATTCATCAGTTTGTAGCCATTTCCCTTCATCCTATTGTCACACGCTGAAGAGTAGAAGAAAGACATGATGATGTTTTTGTTGACCTGATAGGTTTTCTGGTTTCTTTGCCTTGTTCCCAGCTAATAAGAAGTTGTTGTACTCTGCATTACTGAAGTTGGAGATTTGGAGAGTGTTAGGTGCTGCTTGTAGGGTATTTCTGAAATTTATATAAATGTAAATGGGAAAAGGATGAGTTTTGAAAGAATACAAAGGATGCATGGGCTGGAAATAATGTAAGGAGAAACATCATCCTGAAAGTATGCTGGGGAGTAATTAGCTCTAGGACTGAGGTATTCTATGCCATTCATTCAAAATGTGGCAGGAGATTTGAGAATTGTGTTAAACATCAGCAACTAGTAGGTCTCTCTGACTATAGTCAATGTAATCTTTTCCTTGTGTGTCTATCAGACTTCAGAACATGTGCCTGGGAGTTTTTGTTCCATTTTCGATTTCCAGTGATGTGTATGCAACATGAAGAAGTGTTCTAGGAGCCAAACAGATTTGTTTCTTGTTTTTGTTTTCTAGGAGACCTCAGAACCTAAAGGCTTGTCACAGCTGTTGAGGTTCATTCATGCTTGAATTCATTGTGGTATTGTGTCCTTAACTGAATAAGAATATCTTCATTTCAGATTAAGAGGCCTGATCATATTTGCACCTAAGGGGAAATGAGTACATGATGTAGATTTATTGCCTTTTCAGGAAACCAACCTTTTTAAATAATCCTGGCTATTTCAGAACTCAGAACCCATCAGACTATGTGGTCTGATAGCACAACTTCCACGGTTTTAATTTGCAACAGAGAAAACTGTGTTTCCAATTGTCTGTACTTGTCTTGTTCACATACAGCACTTTCAGTCTTTTGTTTTGGCTTTTATTTTCTGTGCCGGAATGTTGTTTACATCCTTGTCCCCCATTATATCTGATCCAGGCATACTCCCTTTTATGCAGTTAACTTTTTGTTGTGTTTTTTCCATCCTTTACCAGCACGTGTATGAGCACTTTTTTGAAGATCTTCTAAGTTGCTTAGAGTGGGAGAGTGCCAGAGTGACAATAGGAAGGAAGATAGGCAGATACCAAGTGTCAACTTGCACCTTCTGTGCTTGGCCGTTAATGCTACTAATTCCCTTCTGTCACTGTAGGGTAAATGTGCTTTCATTGGGGTAACTATGTATTTGTTATCTAAGTGCCCCTTGAAATTTTTAGACCAGTTACACTCTTGGAAAAGGAGGCGATGGCATCAAGTAAATGGAGAATTCAGGTTTGATTGAAGCACCTTGTGAATGGTTATATTTTCAGACAACAGCAGAATGCTGGCTTTTAGGTTACTTTTGACTATGTGCAACTTAAATATGGAACCTGCCAGATGCCTAACCTTATTTAGGTGATAAAAGAAATAGTGAATTCTTAGAAAAATCAGGAACTGAAAGAGCTCAAAGAGATGGCTTTGCCATTTTTGAAAATCCATTTAATTTTTAATTTTCTCTGGTTCTAGTCTGTTAAATGAGAATCACTTTGACATTCCTGTGTTTTATTACCCATGATTCAAGATACAGGTTCTGACTTTCTAAATCTTGCACTGAACCTTAATTCAACATGCTTCTGTTGGTATTTGATAGTTACAGCAAATGAGGTGCAGTTCACCCAATGAAGTGATTGTCCCATTGGATTCAGTCTCAATTTTGGTTGCTCTTTACTCAGGAAAAAAAATCACTTTTTTGTTTATATTGTGAAATTAGAGAACTTACTGGGTTTCACTTAGTTTCTTCCTTAAACTGCTCTGAGAGCAAGTCCTGGAACAGAATTTTATTATACCTGATGCTTCTGACTTCCAAGGCATGATTCCTCTCTAAAAGCTGTACCGAGCTTTTGGAGTATTGAATTCAGAATATCACTGGTTATGGAAGATGGGTACTGTTAGGAGGAGATTATAGATTTAACATAGGTATGTATTGCCTATCATAAGGTCTAGCTGGTAGTAATAGAGATTTCAGGATCTTATGGCATTTATGTGCTATGAACCATAAGACAAAGAAACCTTTTCTTCTGCAAAGACAGTAAAGATTTTGTGCACGTGTCACTTTCATATCTCTTCCTAACCTCTAACCAATTTTGATGATAAGTAAAAGAGAGATATGAGAGCTATGGAAAATTTAGGGACTCAAAGTGAAAATAGACCTGTAATACCACTGAACTTTGCCTATCTCAGATCTTACTGAGGAAATAATGTGAGCACAAATGGTTCCTTTCAGTGAGAATGAATTTTTAGTGTAGGAAGGAAGGTGTTATGTGCATGTCTTAGAATGGTTTGCTTTAGCTTAAAGCCTATTGCTAGTTACAATCAAAATGTGAGACATTTGTTATAATTTTGAAGGTATTGTATAAAGAAATTCTTCATTTAAATTGAAAGTGATAAATGCAATAGTGTATTGCAAAAAAAAAAGATACAAAAGTGTATCTTTTGTTCCTTAAGTTCCTTTCACTGTGAAGAGTTTGTAAGTGACACAGGAGGAATGACTCCTCTTGCAATGGAGAGGTGCCCACCTGTTGGTTGAAACATGACAGTTGTAGTGGTGTGCAGCAGTCGAACTCAGTATGTTTTAGTTTCAGCAATAGAAACCAAGTATACAGCTGAAAGTGCCAGAAAGAGCTAGAGAGGCAAAGTGATTTTTCCCAACGGAACATGGAAGATGAGTTTGGCTACTGTACTCTTCTAAGGTGATTTTTTTCAAATAGTAAAAACTAATAAAACATAAGTCTAGCTGGGTAACTTGAAAGAAAAGTAGGATATTGAGCTCTTTCCCAAGGAAATCAGATCCTGCAAATTATCAGGTCCTGAGCTGTTTCAGTAGGAATTAAAGGTGGAGAAATAATGATTAAATGACATGTTTGGGGAGTTTTGATTTGCCATTACATGTTGCCAGTGCCCCACCTCTGCTGGTAGGTTTATTCTGGACAGGAGGAAAAAGAAAAAGTCACACTTCTGCTAGCAGGGTTTTCCATTCTTATTCTGTATGTACTTACCCACTCATGCCAGTTGCTCAGTAGAAAGTGGATTAAGAGGCTATGTCAAGCCCAGTTCCACACAAACAATAAAAACAATATACCTCTGAATAAAAATGCAGTCAAGGGAAATAGCAGATTTTGTCAGAATGTTGCAAATTTGAGGAGAAAATAAGTCAGTATGCATTAGTTAATTAACTGCATAGTGTGACTTATTGGATGTATCTGGCATTAAGTGAAAACTCAATCCGAAACTTTGCTTTAAAAATAATTATAGAATGTTGAAAGTGTTACCAAAGGAAAGATATTAAAAATGGGCTTGAACTCTGGTGGCACTGGTGTTTTAGAATCAATTCTATTGCTAGAGTTTGTCTTCCTTTCCTTGTTAATTAGCACTAAAGGGCATGTGCATGGTAACAGTCTTCATTTTATAAGCCTTCCTGTGCTTGTGTCACTTTTTCTCTTTCATCCAAAATCCTTATCCCCTGTGGCATCCCTGTTAGTTGCTCTGAACAAAATTTTCTTGCTACAGATGGGGGATTATGACACCAGGCAAGGACTGTAAGCAGCAGGAATAGCTGAACTCTCTGAGACAAAGATGCTTTTACTGTGCAAATGACCCTTAGTACTAAGGAGCCAGGCAAAGCATAACACCCAGGATCTATGCTGTGCTGTCACAACAGCAGATCTGGCTACAAGCTTGCTTTTATTGTCAGCCTTTTGAAATTACTCATCAGATGGTGCTTATGGATGATATTTTTCTATTCTCTTTTAAAAACAGTTTTCATCTTCACAGTTGCTTTTTGTAAAATGAGATACAGAAACAATAATTTAAATGCTTTGGAATTATGGTCTGACAGCACCTCAAGCCAGTTACTACGGGTTCACGCAAGCCTACTCTGAGTTCTGCTATTCCTCTTGTGGCACTTGGGCAGAAGATATCTCCATTTTGATGACATCCATTTTCAAGTGCAGTTAGTGATTAAAGTGTTTTCAGATAAGTGCGGGAAGAGAGGAAAATTGTCACTGAGAATGCCGTTCTGATCTTTGAGTTCTTATCCTCAGAAAACTCAAATCTTAGACAAAATGACAACTAATATTGTCTCATATTCTTAAGTTTTATCTTGTCTTTTTGTGGGTCAGGATAAGTTTAGAGTAAGTGTCAGACCCCAACCTGATGCATATCTGTGCATCTGGTTATATCCCTGTCTTCTATAACTACAAAGGTAAGGGAGAAGTGTGTACATACATGTGCCTGCTGGCCCATGCCCTACAGTCTTGTCAGTGCTATCATAAACCTAGAGGTGATCTGTTCACTTTATGCTGTGTCAGTGAGACCTCTGGGATTCATGCATCTGCAAATGACTTGTGTGGGAAGAATATGTGTAGGGGAGGACTGAATAATTCTGCTCAACTTTCTTCTAGTGTGGCAAGAAGGTGTTACTGTGGCTGCTGCTGTAACTTTTCAATATGTAAATTTTTTTTCTCAGAAGTTTTCTGTCCCTGTTATCTGCACTTTTCTACTTAGAAATTTGGTGGTAAAGTATGTAACACATAGTGGAATAAAACAGCTTCAAGTCTGGTTAACTCCTTGTGGATGACAAACTGTTACTCTGATGTGAAGATCACTCTTTTTGCTGTTACCTTGTGTCTTTGCAAGCTTATGTGAGTGGGGTAGCAAGGATTAGCTCCAAATCGTAGACAGTGAAAGACTGTTCTGTTAGTGATGGCTGCATTTCCCAAAGGCTATGGAAAGCTGTCTAGTATAGAAAGAGAAGTCTCATGGAGTAATGTTGTGACTGCATTATTATTTTCTTGTTTGGTTGGTTTTGTTTTATAACATTACACTTCCAGAGGAACCCTCACGAGGTCTCTGGGTAGGATAAAGCATTGTTCATGGACCCATTTCCTAGCCTGCTTTCCTACAACAAAGGAGTATCATACTTCAGTGGAAGCACGTGTGCTGGCAGTGTTTCAGTTACCTTTGCACAGCATCATATTTCATTGTATATTGTGAGCACAGAACAAAGAGGTTAGGTCTGCCTAACAGGGAATATGTTGCTGTTCACTCTTCTTCTTTCTTGTGTGTTACAGTTTGCTGTTTTGTTGTGGAGTGTACAATTGTCTGTGTGCTCTTTTACTCAATTTTGTTACAAGTCTAAGAATGGAAAACAGTTTTATTAGTACTTTTTCTGTTCTGCATGAGAACGTTTGGCGGTAATGATGAATTGGAATTGTGGGCCTACATAAACTTATTCTCTCAGCTTTGTTTTGCACTGTTCTTGTCATCCCTTCTTCAGGACCAAGCACTACCTGCCAGGAAGATTCCTGTGCAAATCAGGGTATCTGTAATCAACAGTGGGAAGGCTTCACCTGTGATTGCTCCATGACTTCGTATTCTGGGAGCCAGTGTAATGACCGTAAGTCAAATTTTTTTCCATTGGATTACAGAGAGCAGTGAGTCCTGATAGATCATAGCATGGAGAGTACACAAATAGTTTTACTTACAGGGGACATAAAGCCTTTCCGATGGTAAATCTAAATTTCCTTTCCTGGAAAGGTTTCTTAAAGCATGCAGCAAGTTATTTTTTTATTGCTAAAATGAAAATATGGAAGTATACACTTGATATGTGTATTTTGGAGGTGGTTGTTTTTGCTTTTGACAACCAGACCAATGATAATTATGTTAATGGAATTCCTAGTTTAGAGAAGCCAAGACTGACTAGTATTATGTATACTATTAACATACGTACAAAATGTCTACATCTTGTATACTGAGTTATGCTTTTGTGTTTTCATTTGAACTTTCCTGGAAGAGAAATTGCACTGATATAAAACTGCTGAGCACTGTTCTAGATTTTCTGTATGCAAAGATGAATGTTTTGGAATTGATTGCTAGAATTTTCTACTGATGCCAAGTAGGGATCAGCACAATGTTGTGCTTCCTGGTATGTTGATATGATTTTCAAAACAATGGATGTTACGCTGTTGGACAATGACTACTAAGATCTTGGCTAAAACAGTTAAGCAAGCGCCTGAAGCCCTCTTTTGGAGTGGAGGATGTTGGCCTTCAAATATTTGGCTGCTCATCTTGATGAGGCCTTTGCTCCTATCTAGAGAAAGCAGATCACTTTTGCTGTTTTATTTCTACTTCTGTTATTTAAGCAGATAGCTAGTTCCCATTTCCTTCCTTGCTTCAAAGCCTGGAACAAAGAAGCACATGGCATTGGTAGTGTAATAAGCATGATTGTAATCATCAATAATTTGGTTCACTGCAGAAATTTTAAGCCTGGAAAAGTCTGTCTGCATCTCATAAGCTGTTGCTTTTGATTATGGGCATTAATGAGAAAATTTGTTAGAAATAACAGCCAGATGTGTGTTATTACTTCAGTGTCATACCTGTGTTTCTTCCCCTGAGAGTTTGAACTATGGTTGAATTGATGACAAATACGACAAACTATTCAACAAGTGTTGACAGTCTGTTCCTGCTGAAGGCCAGAAAGCCTGCATTTGTGAGTCTTTCAGCAGTTACAATGTTACCTGAATTGCTCTCCCCTTTTTACAGTACAGTTGTCTCAAACAAATATTGAGAAGACCTCTCTCTGTTCTGCAGCACTGGCTGTATAAGAAAGGTACTAAAGACAAAGATGTAAAAACTTCAGTGTCAGATCTGTTTTTGGATTGAATTGGAACCTGGAGTGACTCAGTTGGGTCTAGAAGAAATGTTTCATATCAAAGCAACAGGATGTGACACTGGTGTTCTGCATTTTTGTTTTTATGGTGTTTGTTTTTATTTTTTTAAGTGGTATGTGAAGGAGGGGAATTGAAAGCCCTATTGGACATCCAACTTTCCATTCCCACACTCCTTATTCAGTCATTCATTTTAATTTTATCAGGTGTTATGCTTAACAAAACAATTGTGTAAAATAAATGCTTCTTTGGAATATATTGGACTGCATTTAAGTGCGTGCCATGGAAATCTCTGAAGAGAAGTACTGTAGTTTTGTTTCTAATATGCTGGACTTCACAGCTCCAGAATGGTGTAGTTCTCTTGTTATGCTGTTGCTAATGGCTTAAAGCAGGCTCTCAGATGTCAACAAGCCAGGTTCCTGTGGCTGTAATTGGAGATCCCTTATTGTTTTTTAGAGCTGATGGTTAGAAACCATGCAGAACAGAGATGGTAGTTTGATTTGAGAGGAGGTGACTTGAGCAAGGTAACAGCCAGCTTCCTAGTGTCTGGCCTGACTGGTGACTTAGAAATGCTAACAGGAGATTGTGGGTTTTAAAATTGTCTGGAAAGGTAAGTCACATGGATTCCTGAAACTCAATGGGACTGCAATCAGGATCTTCAAACTGTGCGTATAACCTTTTTGTGTATTTTTTTGAGTCTTTGTCTTATATTAGGACATTAAAGAGGGTTGTGTTCTTGATTGCCTACTTGTTATGGAGTGTTATGTATTGTGGAGAGGGAAAGTCTTACTTTCTGTTCTCATCCATTACTATGGTTGTTATTATACCTGGGTCTAATGGAGTTGAAGGCATTTATATATTGAGTTACGTCTTCTTTAGACCGGATTCATCACAAGTGTTGTCAAGCATAGATAATTTCTGTGTGATCTAAAACCATACTATTGTTTACAAGACAATCAAACTCTTTAGTAGAACGTGGAATCTTGATTTATTTGATAGGTGGCTAGTCCTTTATTTTTGGTGTTTTTTGTTTTTTTTTAATTGAAGTGCGGTTTATCTAAATCAGAATATTTGAAGTCAGTCGAACAGATCTAGGTTTGCACAATGGAAGTGGTAGCAGAAGCAGGACTAACTTGAATGTATTTCATCTTTCCATTTGTTAATCAACTCATGTATCCATGCTGGAAATTCTCATTGTCACATGTTTGCAGAATATTTTAGTGGCTCTGAGATAGGTGAATGACATGTCTGGTGTTCTTTGAAATTGTCAGTTTCTCAACTGGTTCCTCTAAGATGCAGGAATTCACCATTAATACGCTGCAGTTTGTGCTTAGGGACATTAAGCAACCAAAGTTTTGCAGGCTGTGCAGAAGTGTGACTTTGAGCAGATAAGGTACCAGGACTGGAAGTTAACCCACAGTATTAATGAAATGATTTCATATGAGAAGAGCTCCATCCTACGTACTTAACTGAAGCAAGTTCTTTACTATGATCTCAGATGAAATTGTATCAGCTACAGACTCCACGTTACCTGAGATGTGTTATCTGCTTAACTCTTGTCCAGCTTTAGAGATTCCTTCTCTTTTTCTTGTTCTTGTCTGTTTAGTCAGACAAGATATTTCCTTTTTGTGTGCACAGAGAATACATTTAAGAAGAAAAATAAACAACCAACAAAACACTTCAGCGATCTAGCTACTGGAATTGGTTACATGTGTGCCAAACTAGATTATAAAATAATGCTTGTTACTTGGTGCCTCCTGCAGATGGGTAGCACAGGAGGTCAAGCTTACCTGGAGAAATTGTCAGACTAACACAAGTATATATGAATGGAGGTTGTTTATCTGTAAAAGATCAATAGCCTGCAGCAATGATGAGTGCAAGGAGAGTATAAAGCACTTTTTCAAACAGCTTATTTGTGTTGAAACAGTTAAGTTCATCTGCTGACTATTGATTTAGTCTTTAGGGGTGGGTGCACTATTCCTTTATTTGTAAACTCTGGCTTGTAATATCTACTCGGTTTAAAAACAAGGCTTTGGTTTATTTGTTAAAAAGTAAAGGCAGCCGATGTTTGTCTTCTTGTATGTGTATCTTCATTTGCTTCCACTTTGCATAGCTGTTGATAAACAGAGCCATTTTCTTACCTTTGGATTGGATTGTTTGGTTTTAAGTGCAACAGGTCTGTTCTTTTTGCATAACTAGTTAGATTTTTCTCCTAAGATTCCTTTCTGTCTGATGCATAGTCTATATACTCCTTTTGTCTTTTGGTGAATCAGATTTGAAAAAAGAAAGGTGACTTTGGTGACTGGTGACTTTGTTCTTCTTTAGCCCTATCATAGGAGGAGTTTCTGTGAATTTCAGTACTGTAATTGCAGTCAGTGAGGCTTACTATCAAGATCTTTTTTTTCTTGACTTTGGAAGGAAGGTTATAAAATAAGAATTTAAAAAAATAACAGATCAAATCTAAAAGTAAACTTTACTGTAAAGCACAACGGTTTTGGTCAAATGAAGCTTGCCTTACTGCTGTGCGTGTGTTATGGATGTGCCGCATCCGTCCTCTTCTACTCATGTCCTTCCCCTACTCCACATCTTTATTCTGTCATCCATGCAAACTGCTCATGCTCTGCTCTTATGTTGTTTGTTCTTCTGAGCAATTATAGCAATTTCTACAGAAGAATTCAGATCCTCATTTGGGAGATAATCTTTTCTCTCATCAATATTTTGATTTTGACACCATCTGGGCCAGTTTTCATCCAGACTTGGACAATACTGATGCCAGCATACTTGGCTTAATTTACTTACAGAAACCCTTTTCACTGTTTGTGTTTTATTACCATGCAATGATTTCTAATGTGCCTAGCTTATCACTTACTGAGTCAGAGAGCAAGAGGTTGCTAGTGTGTAGAAAATAAATCTGTATAGACTTCATTAGTCATGCACAGCTAAACCAGTCAGCTGTTTAAATATCAGCCCACTGAGGGATTTGCCTTTGTTACTAGAGACAGGCACCCTACATTAAGCAAGAGTCACCTCTGATTTATCTTGAGTGAATCATACTTCTTCACAGCAGGTCAGGCACCCTGTGTGATTCTTTCTTGCCTCCTCATGATTTGCCCTCACTTATTTTGTGCTCTTTTAGGTGCTCTCTACTATAACTTGCATTTTCTGCCTGATGGCTCATTTGTAGTCCTTACCCTAAGCCTTTGGGGTCTTCTGCCTCTGAATGAACTTATCCTCCCCTCCTTCAAACAGGAAGGAAATGCAACTGAGGACGTTAGCACATGCTGCAAATTGTACGATTGTTTTTGGGTTGTGAAACCTGCTTTTACCCTTCCTATTGCTGTTTGTTTTCATTTGCACTGCTTCTCCAAGGTCTGTAGTGACTTCAGAGCAGTGATCTGTCTCTTACTTTTTACTAAAGCACCCTGGACGTTTCTGTTGCTTGGTAATAACCACTGCATAATTGATTTAACATTTGGGTGGCTTAAGAATGCTTGTTGCTTTTCTGTTTACTGAAAAGGCATTTCCCCTCCCTTGAGTAATAGCTGTGAGAATGAAATCAGATTGCAGCTCAAGAGCTTGCTTGCCCCAAGTGCCCTTTGAAAGTCATCCAGGATGGGTACTGTTGTTAAAATCAGG
The DNA here is from genome assembly GCA_036925125.1 of Oreortyx pictus. NCBI lineage: Eukaryota > Metazoa > Chordata > Aves > Galliformes > Odontophoridae > Oreortyx > Oreortyx pictus. The sequence continues at coordinate 39,644,677 of JAUPFR010000006.1, forward strand.
GAGGAATTTGGGTGTCCCTGGGCTGGGTGAGAAAGAGGGAGTTAGAGTGACAGATGCTTTTAGAAATTACTGCTTCTGCACTTTTCAACACCTCTTCAAGGTGCCCTGACAGAAAACTTTTTTTTTTTTTTCCCAAATGTGAAAGCTAGCCAATTTTATCCTTTTGTGATCCCCAAAATGCAACTAGGTCTCTGGTGAGTGATTTAATTACGATTGCTTCAACAGCTTGGCAGAAGGAGCATTTAGCATGAGAACTGCAATCAGTCACTGATATCTGTGTGCACCTGTCTGCTGTCAGCACATGAGCTATGGCCCAGCCATGCTACAAACTTCAACAGGACAGGAGGGAGACTTTCTACAGTTGGCAGTGATGACAGCTTTTGTGTCAGCCTTTGAGAAATTTAAGCAGTTTCTTAATTCTTTCTGACACACTGGTCAGCAGCTATGCCATTTTATAGACATGTCATAGAAGAGAGTTCCCATAATGTAGCTCTGTTTTGATCTCATCTCTCATTGATGACAGTATTTTTTTTTTAAGTGATACTTTTTGGTCATTATGACTCTAATTATCACTTTTTTTGTGTTATAAGCAGCTGAGTGACACTGGGTATTTTGCTGCATGAAAGAACAGGTCTCAGAAACTGTTCCTTAAGTAATGGCACATTCAGAGTATTGTCTCTGAGAAGGCAATTATGTAAGTTGACAGCAGTACCATAAATGTGGTACAAAAAATGTACAAAAGTATCTGTTTTGGTTCTGTCATCACACACTTTGGTTTACTGATCTAAGTCTGTATTTTCAGTAAAGGTAAGTTAGTAAATGAAGCACTTTAACCAGTCAAATATAGCAAGAATTTGATGGATTTTAAATGCAGATTTTTTTTTTTGTAATGTCCTATATGTGTCCATATTTCCTTTGGGAAGTAGTAAGTGTAAAAACTCTAGGAAAACACCAAAATGGGCTTCAACCATCAACTTCATTCTTCTAAAATTCTTTTCTTACATCTGTTTGTTCAGAGAAGTTGATACAGTGCTGAATTTGGAAGTTGATGGCTAATGTAGTTTGATTCTTTATGCAAAAGTCACCCCGAGCTCCGTAACCATTATTTTAAGTTGATTCTTTTTTATATATTGCTGTGAAACTTTGATGCTCCATTGTAGCACCCCAATACTCCATATTAAATTTATACTAGCTTTCATCAGGATGAGATATTTTGGGCACTGCACCACAGCAGATGAAATTTGAATTTGTTCAGAGTAAGGAACTGTTGCAGAAGCCTATTAGTCTGTTTGCAGATGTTCTCTTGTTGACCTGCAACTAAATACTCCAGCCACCTATCAAGGTGTGGGCACAGGGATTTCTCTTTGATTACTGCCTCTTCATCCCACAGATGTGACTGGTACTACAGATTATGGAAATTTGAATCTCATGTTGGGCCTAATTTCGTGCCTGGAAGTTCTGGCTTGCAGTAGCATACTCCATATTCTTGTCCCCACTTGGTTTCTCATCTTTGCAATGCTCAATCAAGTTAGATGTGCTTTTAAGTCATTCTTCTAATGTGTGGTGAGGGAAGTGTAATGATGTTAATGAGATGGAATGGTGTTCACATAGTGCTCTCCTGGATAGCATGCAGCTGTCGTGTAGCACAACATGCAGTTCTTTCTTATTCCTGAGGAGCTCTTGAGGTGACTCATGTTTGTTAGCTCATGTGGGAAACAGTTTGTAAAGAGGAGCTAGTGTTAGTGGGTAGATGGGAACAAGCAGATCAAGATAGAATTTGGTCTTCGTATTTCATGGGCTAGATTTTGTTTGTAGCAATAAATACAAAATTATTTTGATTTCAGTGAGTTAACCTGAGGTCTATGCCACTATTGCTGAGATCAGTGTCTGGCTTGGGATGTGCCCTGAGTCTACATAGCAAACAGGCCAAATTATTTTTAATATATACATGTGTGTGCTATGTTTTATACTTCAGGCTGAAAGCTACTTCTAATTTCAGAGTAAATGGCATGGCCAAATATATTTATAATAAAATATTTACAGTGCACGTATATTTAAGGGTGCCAATGTGCTAAGGGATGTAGGCAGCACTATGAATGTTTTTCTTCTTGCTGGCTTTTGAACTTGCAAGGCAGACGGCTGTGGTGAATCAGAAGGAAGAGAAATCTTGTATGCTTATTTTTTTTTTCAGTGAGAAATATTGGAAAGAAAAACAAATGCTAGAGGAATGAGAGGTCCTGAATGAGATTCTCATTTATTATCCAGGCTGTCTAATGTACTAATTGTTGCCTGTCATTGGAAGAAGGCTACCTATTGATCTGCAGCTGAGAGTTTAGCTGTATTTGAGAATATATCTTTGTTACATTGCGATCTTGTTACCCAGGAGCTAGTATAATAATCTCAGCAGTAGAACATAGGGGATTAAGATGCAAGACCTTAATTACAGTGATCTTAATAATGATTCCTGAGTGGCAGATTGAAAGTGACTGCTTAGGTACTTGTGAACTGTGCACAGAGGAGCACTTTTTGTGAATTTGATTGTTTTTTGGTTTTTGAGGCCTGTGCAAATCCTGGGAGTGGAGCATTGGACCAATTGCATTTACCTTGTGTTGTTTTTAAAATTTTGGGGTGATAAACATCTGTGAAAGGAAAAGCCCTTCAGAGAAAAAAGGAACAACAGGACTTCTATTGGAGGAAAGTGTCCAGTTAGTTATATGTATATTTTTGGTGAAAATCTTAGAATAGTTCTGAGCAGATGAAAATGAAAAAAAGGATTAAACAAATGGAAATGATTTATTTATTTTGAGAACTACTGGAGATCTCTAAGTACGTGAGAAACTAGACAATCTTAGTCTCAAAGCATTGACCATACCTCACCCTTCTCCTGTAAGTCTGTGGTTTAGCTGCCATGTGACTATCTCTGGCTCTTTCCAGACCAGTCCTCAAGATGAGCAGTATGAGCTTGTGTTCCAGGTGCCCTCCTTCATGTGGAGGATGCCCTCCGGGTGTTTCTGTTGCAAACATGGCACTCAGATGTAATCTCGAGTGGGACTGGAGCAAGAAAAAGAAACAGCTCTTGCCCCAGAAAAGCAGAGTTGTTTGATATTTGTTGTGTGCTTCTCTGAATCCTTCTACCCTCAATCTGAGTGGTTTTGTTCATGTTCATTGAGGTACTATCTCAGACAATATAACTGGCCTTAAGACTAGAGTGTCTTGACTTGACATTGGATTTAATAATACACCTGCCAAATACAAGCATTTTTTTCTTTCAAAGGGAATCTAGTGTGTTGATTTTGAGGAGTGTGTGGTTGGAACTCTATTTCTCCTCTCTGTTTTTTTTTTTTATATCTAATTGCAGTGCTTGACCACAGCAAAGCTGATGTCAGGTTTGCTGGCTTTCCATAACTGTCATCTTTTTTTCTTCTTTTTCAAATTGCATTAAATGACCTTCTGTCCGTTTCTTCTCTGCCCTGCTGATCTCAGGCAAATGATGAAGATAGATAGCAATATTAAAAGCTATCCATCATATGGCTTATAGGTCCCTTAGAAGCACCTGTGTCTTTAATAGTTTATCTGTCAGAGATATTCCCATAACTGAAGACCACAAAATGCTGAAGAGAGGATATATTGGTAATACTGGCATTTCTTTTTAATACTGGGGACTTCAACAGTCAGGTGTCTTGCACCTGGTAACGCAAGCTGTCATTAAAAGTGTCTGTGCTCCAGGGTTTAAATTAAGGATCAGATCTAAGCCAACTACATGTTACAGGAGGTGGTTCTGTTGCTGGCATCAGTAAAGACTAAGCTTTCTGCTCTGCGTTTGTAGCTCTTGTGTTGGTTGTGTCGCAGTGCAAAATGAACTGAGCAGATCTGGCTTTCAAGCACTCCATCTGTGTGAGTGAGTAGTTTTCAGAAATTGTGACTGAATCTGGCTGCTGGCAAACTGCTGTCAGCACTCTAGTTACTTGACAAGGGGTAAGAGGAAATCTGGTCTTCATGGTGTGTGTATGTGAGAGAGAAGTCCACGGGCGTAGTGTTTGACTTTATAAACCATTGGATGATTAAATGGTTTCAAATGTTGATCTCCAGTAAGAGTGTTATCCTCCACATAGCATAAATATGTGGAAGTTGATTTGCTTGTACATCTTAGATACTTGAAATACTAGTCTGAAGCGGTGTTGTATACATCTGCATGGTACATTAGGTCACTACAATAATCCAACGTTTAAATTCAGGATTAGCCTGGGTTTCTCTACGTAATGCTGCAGCACACAGTGCTTCTGAATGGAGAAGATCCTAGAATTACCTTGTTCCAAGCAGTTACATGTGGAGAACTGAGGTGAGGCAGATTTATCTATGCTTTCTGTTGTTAAACACAAATTGTGTAGGGATCTAAGTGATTGTACTGTGAGTAAAAAAAAAAAAAAAAAGTAAACAACACATTTTCTCTATTTTGTTTCAACTCTGACTAGAAAGGGCTGAAGGCCTAAATCCTTCACCTTGTCTGCTGAAGTAGATTATTCTGATGGATTCTTTAGACGCTAACTTATTCTTTTGTCTCAGGAGAAAGCATCCTAACAGAGATCCACTAGAAGATGGAATTACTACTGAAGGCTCAGATGCCTGGAAGATTTGTAAGATCAAGTTGTTTAAACTTTAATTAGGCACACTAGAGGACAGGTTTATCCCAATATCACACATGAGAATCTGAATTTGAGTTATTCAAAGTGGATAGACAGCTTATGATAATGTTTTCTGTATTTTAAACAAATTTCATCCTAGAGACCTGAGAGAAATAAGAAGAAAGCATTTGCTAAACTGGAGATACTTAAGATGTGACAGGATACAGGATCAACTCCATCCTCCTGTAAAGACCCCTAACCTCCTTCAGAAGTCATGGTACTTGTATGCTTTCTGTTGCAGAGATGAATTTGTCTGAGTTCAGTCAATGAAAGAGAAACAAATCAAGTTTTCATATTGTCTTCATTGCTGCTGGGAAATTCTTGTTATCAGAAAGAAGTAAAACAACTGGGTAACTTAGGTCACTCTCAGATGCTCTGTAAGCAAGCTTCCATGTTTGGGAGGAAATATAGAATCATAGAATCATTTGAGTTGGAAGGGATGTTTAAATGTCCATCAAGTCCAACTACCCCTGCATTGAACACCTACAGCTAGATCAGGTTGCTCAGAGCCACGTCCAGGCTGACCTGAATGTCTCCAGGGACAGGTCATCCACCACATCTCTGGGCAACTTGTGCTGGTGCCTCACTACCTTATTATAAATTTTTTTTTTTTCTTATACTCAATCTAAATCTCCCTTTTTAGTTTGAAACTGTTTCCCTTTGTCCTGTCACTACAGACCCTACTAAAGAGCCTGTCCTCTTCTTTCTTGTAGAATTTAGATACTGAAAGGCTGCTCTCAGATCTCCCTGGAGCCTTCTTTTCTTCAGAGTGAACAACCGTTAGTTCTCTCACCCTATCCTTGTAGGCAAGTGTTCCATCCCTTGTGTCCTTTTTGTGGCCCTCCTCTGCACAGACTGTAACAGGACGACTTCTCCCCTGTTCTGCAAACTCCACATATGGATGCAGTATTCCTGGTGAGGTCTCATCAGCACTGAGTAGGGGGGCTGAATTGCCTCTCTTGACCAGCTATCTATGCTTCTTTTGGTGCCGCCCAGGGTACAGTTGACTTTCTGGGTACATTGCTGGCTAATGTCCAGTTTGCCATCCACCAGTTCTGTCAAGTCCTTTTCAGCTGCACCATGCTCAGTCCTTTCATCTCTCAGCTTGTACTGCTAGCAGGGATTGCTGTGACCAAGGTGCAAGACCTTGCACTTGGCTTTGTTGAACTTTTTGGCTCTCCTTGCCCCACTGCTTGAGCCTGTCTAGATCTCTCTGAATGACATCTCATCTTGTCATGGGTGAAGACTAAAGCACTGCACAATTGTAAGAGAAAGGTGGAAAGATATTTATTGATTTAAAATATAATATGGTAAGTTTTACAGTGATGGCAGTGACTTAACAAGATTGAAAATGGCTGGGTATCCTTGACTAGTTGCTACACAGAGGGTGGAGTGTGCACGACAAATCTAAGATCAAATTTTAGCAAAGCTAGTGTAGTATAAAAACAATTAATAACTCACTAAGGATCTGTCAGCAACTTGCTACTATGGTGTAATACTGACTCACTTATAGTCATACAACTTAGAATTGGATCTATTGGATTAGGTCTCTGTTATCAGTCTCTGAGCACGCAGTTTGAGACAACGTGGTGATCATTAACTCTCTCCAGAAGAACCTTGTTATCAGTCTGAAGGACACGGTATTTGTACCTCATTGTATGCACTAGGTCTTGGGCATAATGACCAGGCTGGGTGGGGTGGTAAGGAGTATATTGTCACAGGTCCCTCAGGTGTGTTGACCGCACCATACAGCTTGATGTTATCCACAAATTTGCTCAATCCCACTGTTGATGTCATTGGTGAAGATATTCAACAGCATTTGTCCTAATACTAACTCTTGAGAGGCATCTCTTGTCCCTGATCTCCATCTGGACATTGATCCATTGACCACTTCTTTCTGGGTACAAACTTGCAACCAGTTCCTTGTCCACTGAGCTGTCTACTCATCAAATCCACGTATTTCCACTTGAGAGACAAGGATGTCATGGAAGACTATGTCAAAGACCTTAACTGAAATCCAGATAGGTGATATCAGTTGCTGTTCCCTTGTCAACTGATACTGTAGTGCCATCATAGAATGACACAAGGTTGGTTAGGTGTGACTTGCCCTCAGTGAACCTGCGTGTCTCACGTCACCTCCCTCTCTTGCATGTGCCATAGTATTGCTTCTGAGATCTGTTCCATGATCTTCCCTGGCAGAGAAGTGAGGCTGACAGGACAATAGTTATAACCTTGGAATTATTGGGAAAGAGTGAAATAGCTTCCTTTCTGAACTTTCTTGAAGCCTCTGTTTTAAATGGCGAAGATCTTTTTTCTTCTACATGGAAGCACAGGTCTCAGTTCCTGACAAATGTAATTTTAAGAGACCTGTTTTCTTTGCCCACCTTAAGGATAGGATGCTCAGACTTACAAGGAAAGTGTGCTCACAGCTGTGCTAGGCCTACAGGCAAACAGCATTCAGTACAGATTTTCTGCCCACATGTCTCTATTTATGAAGAGTCCCCAGTGTTTATTTTAATAAACAGTGATGAGTTTGAGAAATAAAAATAGAGTTGTTTGTTCATTTGTTCTTTATAGATCTGTAGAGGACTTTTTTTAAATACAAATTCAATAGAGAGATTTGTTAACCTGCTAGAAGGCTGTCAAGAAGCCAAGATGTGGATGTCTCAAGTGCTGAAATACTTATTTCTTGTTTCTTGCACTACTTCCCTTTGCTCCACGAGATGGCGCTGTGTTCCCACCAGACCTAGGAATGCTTTCCTCAGCTTTTCCCAGGCCCTTGGTGGGTGTTTGCAATGCAAAAACCTGAGATGATCTCTCTATCCAGTTGCCTTTTTCTCCTCTTGAAATTAATCCGTCCAATAGACTTTTCAAAATCATGTTAAGGCTTTGTGCCCTCTGCAATTTGTATCTTCCCTGTTGTTTACTGTGGCTTTGCTGTCACTTGGGAGGGCTTAGGAAAGCCACAGGAAGCTACTTCAGGGTGCCAGTGTTTGGGAACAGATGTACTAAACAGCAAGCAGTAGAGCTGAGACTGCATCTTCTTGTCTGTGGTCACTCCTTGTTGATAGTCTGCTAAGTGGTGAGGATAATTGCACCTTGCAGGAGCCTGTCTAATTCTACGGTTCTTTCTTTTTTTCCCATGTGGAAAATGTTTGGCTTCAGCTCTGGGAACTCCAGTTGTCTGATCACCTTACTTGAAATCATTAGCGCTTCTCCCACCAGGTGGGAGAGGTGGGAGTTGTGGTTTTGGGAGCTCTTGTGAAAGCAGGAGAATAAAACACATTTGGAGTAGAAAAATATTGATCTGAATCTGCTGCCCTAGCAAGGAGGTAACGTTGAAAGGGCTGTTGGTGTTTGTGCTGTGCTTCTTCCAAGGTAGGGAGACTTAAGGAATAAGGGAAGTCACTTTTTGCAAGTTGGCAAGTATTAGCCTCCCTTGGGTTAGTAAAATAAATTTAATATCAATGTGGAAAGTGATGCCAGTGACTCATTAGCAAATTTTGAAGTCATAGGAGGACTTCTATTTGTTCTGCAGAGGAACTTCTTTCTTTACAGAAACAGGTCCTTGACGCAAAAAGTTTCCTCACCTGTTGCAGGTCCTTGGAACCTGCTGTTTTTGCTTCATGATTACCTCTCATACATTTGTGCATTGTAGTTATGTGTTCAGTGTCTTTACAGCTTTGCTTCTTGCTGCTTCATCCCTCTTTAAATAACAGTCTATCCTCACTTGTCCTTCGGCTTTTGTTCTTAGTATTTTCTATGCCTTGAACGTGCTCTTTTTTTTTTTTATGCTGACTGTGAGTGGATTCCTTATCTATAATTTGTAGTCTCAAATCCCCATGAGTGGTGTGGAGGTGACAGTTAGAAAATAAGTACAAAATCCTTTCATACTTAAACGAGACAGAGATCAAATATTCCGTTTACCTCCACTTTGCACTCCCACTTTTTTTCTCCTTATAACTGATTAATCTGGATCAACTCAACTCCAAGGCAAGTCATTAACAGTTTTAAGTACCTTACAGCAGGACTCCTTATAATTTCAAAACTACTACATTTCACTTTCTTTAAGGGCCTAAATTAAACTGATGACTTCATTTGTGCAAAGATCGCTTATTACTTAGCTCAGGACACTTTCTGGAGGTGAGCCGAAATTTCTGCAAATGGCTATTAATTCCCATGAGCTGGGGCATGTCAATGCCATGTAATGCATCTTCTCCAGGGCAAGAGAAGATTTTTGTGTGGATATCTCTAGATAGTTTTTGAAGTTGCTAGTAACAGTTCCAATTCTCAAAGCTTCTCTCTGACCTATGGTTCAATATTTAATACGCATATACAACTTCATTAATAGTACTGAATGTAATCAGAGGTACAGTAGAGGTGGTGAGAGATTTTCAACTCAGAGTTTGATCCTATCACATCTCTGTCAATGTACACTGACTGTGGAAATCCATCAAAAAAGGAGGACTGGGCTGCACTGCTTGCTTGTTTATTTCTCTGCAAGTCTTCCCCAGAACCTTGCCTGGGAATGACTTATCTTGGTAGTAGTTACAGGTTCAAGGCACTGGATATTGGAAAGTATGTTCAAGACTTCCTAGATGCAAGGGAATTTTCTGTGTACAGTGTGGCGTTTCCTCTGCCCTCTTTGAGAACAAGTGTTAGCAAATAATTTCTTGCTCTTCTGGTTGAGTGACTCATGTTTACTTGATACAGGTTATAGTGTGTTTTGAAATCCGACAGGAACTTGAAAGCATGTTAGATGTGGTTGTGTTCTACCTTACCCATGCTCCAACTTTCACATGGGCTAAGTGTTCTGCTCACCTTGTTATTATTGGCATAATTCACTTCCTCTGTTGCTGTCTCTTCTCTAACTCAGGGTTCTGAGTGGGGGGATAAGGCATTTGCCTTTCCCATTTGCTTCCTGAGGACAACCCACGGTGTGCACAGAGCAGCAGCTGTGAGTCCATAGAGCTCACAATTCAACAGGAGAAGAGCACAGAGCAGAAAAATTGTGTTCTCTAGGGACAGAGTTTTTAAACTACTAAGTACTGAGCAAAGTTTCCCTTGATCCCCAATTGTCTGCTTATTTTTTAATTTTTCTTAATGGCATTTGCTGGTGGTGGAACTATACATCTTTTCAGTGTCAGATCTGCTAACTACAGGTGACTCTGAGACTGTTTCGTGTCTCAGGGAGTTTCCTTTTCAAAAGGCACTTGGAAGATGACAGGGAATAATTAGTTTAGAATTAATTGTATGCCTTTCTCTAGTAGAAATTTGGCTCAGGTTGTAAGAAGGTAACAACCATTAGTCTTTGATGACAAATAGGTAGCTTATACTGGGAACGCTTTGAGAAGATGGAAGATGATCTTGAAGAATACTTGAGATTCTTTGACAGAAGAACTGTTTCCCTTGCTTCTGGTTCTAATTAGGGCTTCTAGTTACAGAAGAGAGGTCAAAAGCTGAGTGAAATTCTTTGTGTTTGCTAGGTAAGTAAATGCTACTCAGTGAATCCTGAAAAATGCAGTTAGTTTTTATTAGGAATCTAATAAACTCTGGTGGAGCTGCTGGTCATGTTCTTTAACATTAGCCCTTTGCAGCTCTTGACTTGATGTTTTAATAGCAATAGTTCTCTCAGAAAACAAAAGTTGAGCTTTTAAGTTCTCAGAATGACATTTGTAAACCACACAGTGGAAGTATCTCTTCCTAACTGCAGTAGGAAGGATCTTGGTACTAGAAATCCTACAATTTCAGGCAATAACTAGCACAATGCAGTAATCCTCAAAGACATTTCTGAATAACACTGAGTCCACCTGAGAACTCCCTTCTGTTTTTACGCCTGTCAAATAACCACTTCTCTGGAGAAGCAGAACACATAAAGTCCTGCAAACCTCCTAGGCCTTGGCAGTAAAGCTGTCTTCTCCCATTTGATCAGGAAATTTCTCCTGACTGAGTTTTCTGGTGGACTCTCTGAGGAAACCTAAGCATTTTCTTCTAATGTGAACTAGGTGTGATTTTTTTTTTTTTTTGCATTGCTTAGCTCCCAAATAGACTTTTGTTTCAAGTTATAGAGCCCTTTTCTCTGTATTTTTAGTGTTCAAATTCTAAGATTTTCCCTTGTCAGTAGGCACAGGGCATTTTAGAGACTCTCCTGGGCTACCACAATGTGTTAGAATATTTCCTTTATCATTGCTCATTCCATGGGTTCAGCTGATTTATACTGGTTTGAATCTTAAGTAGGTGTGATCTTAGATTGTTTTGTTTCTTCTTTTGAGCTCTCTTTTTGTTGCTGTCTGGCAGCTCTCTCGATAGGTGTAGCCTGAGAACCCAAAACCACGTATTTGAAGTTAAGTATGCATACAATGGAAGTTGTTCAGTAGTTCTTGGTAGAATGGCATGCTCAATGTTGATCAATTCATGCTTATCACTAGGTTTTGAGAAAGGCTTTGAGAAAAAGAAGAAAAATGTTTATTTTGGGGGAAATGAAGGGTGAAATATTTAGAAAATGATTTGAAAGTTCATGTAGTACAGTGGTGTCTCTGAAGAGTGATTTACATTTTTGGTGTGTTGGTACTTTTTAAAACTTTATCAAGAAGCAATTTCATACTTCTGAGTCAGTTTTTTTATTCTCCTGTACTAATGTTAATTTTACATACACCCTTCATAGTTGTAGAGAGATCAGTCAAACTAGATTTCAAATGTCTTCCACTTCAGCCTCCTGTATTGTTTTTCTTCCATTTTTTCTCCTAATATGTCACTTAGCTACTAGAATTGGTAGAAGTTTAAGCAGGCAGTTTCTTCTCCAAAAGGTAGCTGTGAAGGATCGCCACCTGAATTTACAGATTCCAAGAAGTTTCTCTTGCTTATCTAGTCTACCTTCCTGTTTTAGAAGAAGAGAACCTAAAAATATTTCATTTGCAAGCTTGATAAGGACAACTGTAAATTGTTTAAAACATTATGTTTGGGTTGAGTAGGAGCATCACTTAGTTTGCAAAGCAGGAAGGAGTGCTCAGTGTTGTCAGCTTGTTCTCTTAGCCTCTATGAAGAGGCTGACCTTGGTCACGACTAAACACAACTGAAAATGTCTGTCTTTTCAGTCTCTTTAACATATGTTACAAGTTTCAGAGGGTTTGTTTTCAGCTTTCCTGACGATGTAGAATCTGGTGAGTTATTTCAAATGAAGAACAAGAAAGCATCTCTTATTTGGGATGCTGAAGGACCATTGAAGCTGAGAAGGTTCAGCAAAGGTGTCTGGAGGCATAAAATCATAGAACAATTTGAGTTGAAAGGGACCCTTAGAGGTCTGACAGTCTACCTCCCCTGCGATGAAAAAGTACACCTACAGCTAGATTAGGTTGCTCAGCTTGGCCCACCTGACCTTGAATCTCTCCAAGGACAGGGCATTCTCCACGTCTCTACGTACCCTACTGAATGTTGTGAATAAAAAGAGGATCAAGGACTGATCCTTCTGTACCACAATTAAGATATTTCTCAATTTTCTGGAGCATCTCTGAAAGAGAAGAAAATATTTTTTTTCAATCTTTAAGAAAATTTAAACAGTAGCAATGAATAGTACAATTCTAAAACAACTCTCAAAGAATCCAGAAATTAACATCTGCTGCATTTCTAGTGGCACAGTGTTTTCTGGTGGTGAAGATAGGAAGGGGTGGATTCTTCCCTTTTCCTTCCTGTTACTCTGACTTCTAGTAGTTACACAGCGTTAGTCTGTAGTTATTCAGAAGGAAGATGTTCTAGTGATGTCTTCCCTTTTCCCATCATCAACCATTTTGTCTTGGTTCGTAAAGCAAATTAATTGTTCTGTCTTTGAATAAAGGTTAACGTGGAAATGACTCGCTGTCATGAAGGTTAGTTCCAAACAACTTTAGAAGTTGATATGTCCATTCAGAATTAGACTATGACACAGCAAATAAACCCTTTGGCTCTACAGTGTGTGTGCATTCTAACTTCAGTAAAGGTGAAAAGGTGATTTTGTGGATGAGCACTGGGAAATGATGAATATTATTTAGATGAAGAGATAAGATAGTAAAGTGTGATTGCCTGAACTGTTCCTGAAGCTCTGATGAAATATAATAACAGTGCCTAGCTGATGTTTTGTTCCATTCTTCATAGGTTTAAGACCATTACTCTTCAGTTTCCTTCAGCTGTTTAAGCATGCTGTGTTGGAACAATATTATGACTTGTTTGGAAGAGTAATATCACAATGTGATGGACTTCATTCTCAGGGCTGATGCAGCCTTCTCTTCTGAAGGACGAATATGTAGCACTTTTGGGGGTCATTCTCCTCCCTGACTTCTTGTGGAGATCTCTGGACAGCTTCACAGAGCTGCTGCTGCTGCTCTTTGCTTGCACACTTCCTGACAGGAGGGCATTGTACTGCTGATCAGCTGCCAGGCATTTTTTTTGCATTATTTGTTTAATGTGATGGATGCCTCCTTCTCTGCCTTCTTACTGTTTGGAGCCAAGATATGGGATTGTAAGTTAGAAGGTGATTAATCTTTCCTAATGGGACTTGGTGCTGCAAACAGGATCTCACCCACTGTGTCTTCATTAGCCTCGACCAGAGTCTGCATTACCTCAGATTAGGTAATTGGTCATTTATAACACAGAAGAAAGGGAGGAGGACAAAGGGCTTATGAAAAAAATATCAACTAGATTAAAGGCATTAAAATTTAATTTCTGTTATCCAGGAATTCTGAGTGGTGGCATTTAATCAGGCATGCAGCTGAAAACCTCCCATCATTGGTGGATCAGTCACAATGAGAATGATCCTACCCACTGTCTACAGAAGGAAACATTTAGTAGCAGTAATGGTTATGACTTCTGCATCTACCTAGTTTTGAAACAAGAAATCAGTTTAGAGTTATTTCTGTATACTTGGAAGTTGTTCAAATTTCCCCAGTGAGATGGAACTTGTGACTGGAAACCATACATTATCTTTTATTGGTTTGCTGAAGTTTTTTTTTGAAGAAACAGTAAAATGCATTATCTACCAACAAAAAAAACAAACACCCTTAACTATTCCTGCAGTTTCTGAGGAACACTAGTCCAAATAGCTTCTTCGTGGCCTTCTCTACAGGGTATCCCTGACATCATCTACTCAGAGTGGCATATGAGTGGCTATCAAGAGGAAGTTACGTAGATGACAAGGTTTTGTGGTCCATTCCCATTTTTGCAGAGTGTTTTTGGCGATCCCAAAACAATGATTGCATGTGGCTTACTACATATCCTCAGACATGCATCCATGACTAAGAAGTGAAGCAAATGGAACAGATGCTTCTCAGAGTAATGAAAATTACTTTCCTATCAGTGTAATATTTTTGTCATATACACATCAGAAAGCTCAAGCATCTGCAAATTTGTGAGTCTACAAGTGACTATATATACCACATAGATAGGGAATGAAGACTATGTTTATTAATTCTCAGCCATGATCATCTTCTTGAGCTCCATTCTTGAATTTTATGGAGAAGTTTAGTAAAAATAAATTATGAGAACAACTGATAGCCTTTTCATAAGGGTATTGCATGGCCAGAGTGCTTCTTCCAGTGACTGAAGTCATCAGGAGGGCTTTCTGGTATGCAGCGATGTGATGAAAAGTTTTCCTTAACTAGGAGACTGTAAAATTTTTCAATAGTTCTGTTTTAAAAGCTCTAAAAGCAATCACAATTACTGCCTGCACTTGACCTCTTTCTGAGGCTTCATTAGGAAGGTAACGTAAAAATCGTCTACATTTCTTCGTAGACTTACCTGCTCTAGAAATCCCTCTGTGAGAAGCTGTTGTGCTTCACCATTCAGCAGAATCCAGCCGGAATGGTTCTTCATGTGCTGTTCTGGGTAATCAGTATATTTCTTGGTGGTAGTATGTATGGATTTTAGTGTACGTGGACAAGAAGCATAAGGCTGCAAGGAACCTCAAAAGTTATTGCCTTCATTATTGTGGCTTTATAGGGAACCATATTTCTTAATACATTTTCAGTAATCTGAGAAGCTTTATCCCTCAGTTAAAGCAGCTTTTTGGCCTGTTCCCTGTGAAGGCTGTTTAAAAGCTTCAGTGCCCTACTGATTAGAAATCTTTGTCTAATTTCCAGCCTAAATTTATTCTTTGGCAATTTATAACCATCTGTTCTCATACCACTATTGTCCTTTAGTTAAATAGTCATTTCCACTCCTCAGCTATTTCTACCCCCGGGTATTTGTGCATGGCAAATGTATCCCTTCTCAACATTTATTTAGCTGGTCTGAACAAGCCAAGCTCTTTTAATATTCCTTCATCAGATAGGCTCATCAGTCTCCTGGTAGTCTTTTTCTGCATCTGTTTCAGTTCATTTTTCTTGACCAGTATTGTACGTGCATTGGCATTTGTTCATGCTTAGAAAGCACAGCATTGAATTTTTTAAAAAGTTTATGTAGTTTTTCTCATCATTGCGTGGAAGTGTAACTTGTGTCTTGATTGTGTTACTGGTTTTCCTGACTTGCTTTTTTTTTTTTTTTTTTTTTAATTTTTATTCAGTGTTTGAGAAATAGGCAAAACAATGGTGGCAGTATCTGTCCAGCGCTGGCACAAGTCGAAATGGAGGCTTGCTTGTAAACTCTAGTGTCTGTTGTATTTCTCCTAGCATTTCAGTGAGCAGCTGCGTGCTGCTGCTGCTGTTCTCTACAGAGATGTTCTGTGGTGAATAACTGGGCTGGCAGAGTTGTTTCCTGCTGAGCAAACCCTTCTCTTACTGGAGATACATAGACACCTGGAGTGTAGGCACGTTTGAAGTAGTCCAACTTTCTTTTTCATCTGTGAAATACAACAGAATCCTTCTGGGCCTGTATCATCTAATATCATCTAATTCTTAGATAAATGGTTTATGGGCTGGTTTGACCCAGTTCTGTGACTAATGGGGTGGGACCCATGGACTCATGCCCTGGGGAAGGGGGGAGAAGGGAGAGGGTAAAGAGATGGGCCTAAAAACAAAACAGTGGCAATGATCTGAGGAGGAAAACGAATTTACTAAAGATACTGCAATGCAAAATAACACAATATAATTGGAATTGAAACTAGTAAATCAAATTAAATGTGTGTCCAAAATCAAAGACCTTACTCTAAAGCGGAAGGCAAGAAGGCTAGGAAGCTTCCACTCTGATGAGGAGCAGAAAGAGGAAATCTTGGGACACGTGTGCAGTTTTATCTTTGTCCCTGACTGGGAAATGGGAAGGCAAATTCTACTGGCTATGTAGTTCTTCTTTTCTGAGAATCAGGTACTTGGAGATTTAGCAGTCCATGGAACTGGAGCATTAACTCTTTAATTACCAGTGCTTTACATTACGTTATGATGTGGAATACCAATAACAAAAAAAAAAATCATAAAACAGTGACAGTGGAAAATAGGGCTTGTCCCTGTATTATGAACTAAACGTATGAACACCCTTATTAATAGAATGAGTTTAGTTAGTTGTTTAATCCCACCATAGTACTTTTTTCTCTAGCCCATATTAGCAAAATGAGCAGTTAGTATCAGTTTCTTGTGTTTCAGATACACGATAAAGAAAAGTACAAAGGGCTGTGGGACCATTCAGAGCTTGGAAGGAGTTGGTAAGGTAGATGCAGGAAAAGTAGAGAGTGGATGAAAATCTGGATAAGTTTCTGTGGGAAGATTTGTTCTTTGTCAGAAAGTGAAAGAGCATTCGGTCTCTGTTGGAAGGTGATGGTGTGTCTTAAAAGAAAAGAGGTGAAGGGAAGCAAAAGAGAGAGGGGAAAAAGGCAACAAGAATGGAACAAGTGAAAGGTTTGAGGACTCCAGTGCAGATGTGATCCCAGAGTGCATGTCCTTTTGGTGTCCTGGTGAAATCCAGGGTTTCTGTTTCTTTGTGGAACAGAAAAACCTTGAACTGTTTTTCCATACATCTTCACAATTGATCAAGTTATTACTACTTCTCTCAGCAAATTTGGTAATAAGCCAAGGCAGAATGGATTCAGCGTGTTAGGGGATCTTGGGTTGTTTGAAAGGGAATACAGTGAAGAAATCTGTCATAGGGAGATTTCTCAGTCAGAAATTTAATGCTGGGCTTATTTCATAGAAACAAGTCAATTCTTCCCAGCAGCACAAGATAACTTTTTTTTTTAAAGGTACTAGAGAGAGAGAGAGGTTAAAAATAACAAGCTGATGTGCTTTAGTTTGGCACTGAATCATTTAGGAGCAAACAGTAAGGTTACTTTTTCAACCACTTCATTAGAAGTCTCTTACAAGAGTATTATCTATTCAGCAGATAGCGTGGATCCTAATGAGAAGGAAGAGTGATTAGGAACTGTCTAGTAGCTAATGTACTGTTTATTGATGTAAATGAGTAGAATTTAAGGAGTGGTAGTATAAATGATTCTCAAGAATTTGAAGTCCCAAAAGGGTGAAGAAATCAAGAATTGTTGGAAGCACTGAACTGTTGAAGGAAAAGGGGTCTTAACTGGGTGGACGTGTTACTTGATTTCTTCAATTACTTCTCTGTGGTCTGCTCAAGCAAGGCTCTCATCAAATCCTAAGCATATCATTTTTTTAAGCATAGAAATAACTCCCTCCTAGTAGGGAAAATCTGCTGAAAAGCAAGGCCCTTAGAAGGGTGTAATATCTATAGTTTATGTGGAGTTTTAAAGATTTTAGGGAATGTGTAGTGTTTCCCTATGTCAAAAATACAGTTGGCATGACCTCAAACTAAAGAACAGGAAACCATTTCTTGTGTGTACTGCTCTTCAGATAATTAGGAACTGTTAGCAGAATTGTCTGTTTAGGCATATACTCCTTTATAAAGTAATTCTAACATACTTTTATGCTTCATGATTAGTTTTTACGTACTATGATAAGCACATACAAGTTCAAGAAGTACGAGAAAAAAGTTAAAAATAAGTCTTGGCAAAAGTCTATAATAATGTTTTTAATATATAGGATTTCACTCAGCATTACTGAAATCCTAAAGCAGCAAAATGGTCTTTGCCTGCAATGTATTGCTTTTCTTAGTTTTTTTTTCTTCAGCTGCATAGCTGTTTACAGCAGTGTGGCTTTCCCCTTACTGTGTACATGTGATCTAGGATTCAAAATGGACCAGTTTTTTTTTTTTCCATCCCAATTTGAATGAAATCCAAAGCAGAGATGAATGTCACCAATAAGTAAAAAAAAGTCACTGTGATTTATTTTTAATGCTATTGTGATTGCATTAGTTGGTACAAAGAATGACTCATTTCAAATACAGTTATAGCATTGACTTTTCCCTTTTAGCAGTCTCTTCGGTGTTATTCTGTTCTTGGATGATTTGAATCTTAGTGTTGGAGTCATGTGATGTTTTTGGCTTTGCTGTGCAAAGGGAGCTAGTAGTCAGCACCCAGCTTTTGCTATAGCCCTTTAAGTCCAGTTTTTTCCTTTCTCTGAATCTTCCAACGTTATTTGCATCTGTAGGATGTGGACATAAAAAGGGGAGGGAAAAAAAAAAAGGTTTTGAAAATGTAGAAGAGGCATTTTACATCTATGAAAACCGCTACAAGGAGCAAAGTGTTAGAAAGAGTCCATTAATATTTCCAGGAAAGATAACTGATAGTTGTGATTCCATAGCATTGTTCATTGCAGAGTGATTTTTGGACTAGTTATGAGGATAATTCTCCACACCATTCCTTTGGGTTAGAATATGCCAGCTCTTTAACAGAGTATAGCACTCTCATCCAAAAAGTCTAAAGAAACAGATGAAAAAAAACCCTATCCCTTTCTAAAAGCAGAACAATATAGAGAGGAAAAGCATATTTGGTCACCCTGGGACTGGATATATCCTCTTTTGTTTCCAGAAGTTCTGCAAGTTTTTAGTAGTAATGTTGTTGTATTAAGATGTGTTTTATAAACCTTTCCATCCTAAAGTCCAACAAACCAACATGAATAGTGTAGGACAGAAATGTATATAAACCTGGTTCTGGTAGTGGAATGCTGCATCTCTAATGCTGCCTCATCATCACCGACCCAGCACCACCTATCTCACACTGATTGGACCACCAGATTCTTTGCTTAGGTTCCTTCACGGTGTCCCTGAGGCAATATTCTTTGGAGTAATTGGCTACTTCCTTGACTGAGCAACAGCAGTAGCTTCTTGACTCTATTTCTCAGCACTTCTTTTCAGAGACTATAGTATAGTTTAATCCTTAGTAATATTTTCATGAAATTATCCAGAAGTGAGAATAGCAGTGAAATGGAGGTCTAATTAAAACTTCTGAAATAACATAAAGTAAATGTCTCTGTTAACATTAAGGTAGCTATGTTCCTGATAAACTTGAGACGTTTTTCTCTGTATACAGAAGGGATAAGCTTTGTTTTCCATGAAGTAATCCTCCTAGGCTTTCTGACCAACTTTAATTACTGCTCAGGTAAAAGTCCCTTCTTAGAATTTTGAATCTCTATGTATTTCTATTTTTATATCCAGAAGTGTGTCCCTTGACAAAGGGTTGCTGTTCTTGTTTTCCAATTATTTTTTTCTAAAATTCCTAACCAAAACAAAGTTTTTTTTTATCCCCAATAGACAAGGGATGTAGTCATGCATTAGCATAAATTCATAGCCATCGTTCAGATATTAAACTATCAATTTAGAGACCACTACATCTAGATTCCTGTGTATTTGATTAGAATCTGTCTTATTAAGCCTACAGCTGAAGATCTTTTTGGTTCCCTCTAGTAAATTCTTAGCAGCATGCTTTTTCATTCTTAGCAAAATGTAAATATTGGCCATTTCAGCAGATCCCTCCTTTCATGACTCGTTCTTCTTCCCATAATCTGTTATCACACCTTAATTTGTGTCAGAGCCCAGGGACTTTGCAGCTAAGTTGTAAAAGCAGTCCATGCTGTGGAGATCTTAAAATCTTCTGAACAACGCCAACTCCTTTTATCTGTTGAGCTGTTGTAGGACCATGGTTTGAGATGTTTTATTCACAGATGTCTCATTCTGATGGTTTGTCCTGCTTCATCTGACAGTAACAAGAGGCCCTCTGAAGATGCTGCTCAGTATTGACTTGAAAGAAATGTTAATTTCTAACAGGTTAGGAACTGTGTTTGTACAGCCGTAGGACAGCAGAATCTCAACAGAGAGGACTAAAAGTTACAGGGATGTAGAGGGCAGCAAAAAGTAAAGCATGTTGATGGGGGAAGAGGAAAAGCAGTACGAAAATTCCTGAAGATGTAAAAATGAAATGAGACCGTAGGCAAAACACTGTCATCTATTATGAAGAAACTAAAACAAGGGCTGGATAAGGACATATAAATTGGCAGCAGATTGTGGTTTATGGTAATGATAGTCCCAGAGGAGTGTCTTTCTCTTAGTGACATTGAAATAAATTGCATTACTCAAGATGTATACTAAGGATGGGTAATGAGATGTGTACATGGGAAAGAAGAAACTGCTGCCTTTATGATGGTATTGAGTGACTGAGATGAACGTGGATGTGTGTCTGCACATGCGCTTTCAGGAGAGGATGCAGGGAAGTGGACTGCAGAGCAGAATGGGATGACTGATAACTGCTGGAAAACCTTGTAGCTGAACTTGTTAGGGGGAAGGAACTTTGGTCATAAATACTGACCTAAACTTGTTCCGAACTGAAATTAGGTTTTAAATGACTGAAGCTTTGTTTGACTGTTATCTGAACTAAGAGTTATGTATACCATGTTGTGCTGATGATTTATGCTTTGAACAGCAATTATGTGGGAAAAGAAGTCTGGGAAGATTTTTCTGTGGGGCTGGTGACTGGAAAAGCTGAGATGAAGTTTGCAGCATAGATTCCATGCTGGAACAGATTGACTATACCTAAGAACTGAATTACAGTCCCTCTATCCTAACCACTCCAAAGTCTTGTGTGACCCCAAAGTAAAGAAAATGCTTGTGTGTGGATAATTACCCACATCTGTACTGTCCTTACTATGTTAAGATAATGTGTACAAAGAGCTTTCAGAATCAGTCTGTAGCTCACCTTGTCAGTGACCCTGGCTCTCTGATGCACCAGAGTTGCCTGATGGCCTTGCTTGGTCTGGCAGAAACTTCAGAGACAACACAGCCCTTGCACGGACCCCTAGCACTGTCATTATACCAGTTTTGGGTCTTGAACAAAAGTTTTCTTTGTGGAAGGATGTTTGTGATTTTTACTGATACTAGCTAACAAAGGAGCTTCTAGGTGATATGTTTTTTTTTTTCAAATGACAATGTATAGTGGAAGATAGGATTCTTCAATATCAAGTTAGTCATCAGATGAGCAGTATGTATACTGTGCCATGAAAAAGGCAGAGGCTGTTGGCTTCACTGTTATATGCTTCCAGAGCTTTGTCTATAGAGAGAGTGCAGAATACAGTAGCTGCACAAACATAACTGTTTGTATCTGGTGGCTGACATGCCGTGGCAAAGCCACCCCTTTTCTATTTGTGTAAATAATCTTCAAGTTCTGATGTACGTACTGCTGCTTGCTGAAAATCAGCAGAGCAGTGCAGGTCCAGGAGCTTAGCAGCTGTGATATCTGCCAGTGACATAAACAGAGAATCATGACAGTAATGCCCTACTGTACCTGCCTTCATAAATAGATAAATAGAGGGAAAGGAATGTCATTTGCATGCACAGAAAATATAGGATGCTGGAATGTCAAGTGCTTTCAGGTCTCTCAGCCTTTCCTCCTAAGGGAGGTGTTCCAGGCCCTGTATCTTCTTTTTAGCCCTCTGTTGGAGTCTTTTGAGGAGATCCCTGTCTTTTTTGTACTGGCTTTAGTAAGGAAGTTGCTCTACCAGTCCAGACCAGCTGGCCAGCTGTGTACTGTGCCACTGAAGGATTCTGGGGGTTGGACTCGATGATCTCTAGAGGTCCCTTTCAACCCCTATGATTCTGTGATTCTATGATTCTTGCATTAGTGGCTATTCAACTCTTCAATTATCATCAGTTCTGCTACATGAAGAGGAAATGTGTGCCAGTGACATCAATAGGGGTGTTCAATAAGACCTTGCAAGAAACCTCAGGCAGCTGCTGTAAGAGAATGAAGTGATGCTGTGCGAATATTCCGTTGTTCCTCTAAATTCATAAAGTAATTTGGAGTGCCTCTCCCCCTTAACTCATGGCAGTTCTCCCCCCTTCAAACAGATGTGGGCTTTTTCTTTCTACTTCATTCTTGGTGTTTTAAAATGGCAGACTCTTAAAGCAAAATTGTAAATAGAATAGCTAAATATTCAATGGGAAGAATTCTTAGTTCTGTGTTTTAAAAATTTGAGAAACATCTGAATACATGAGGTAGGCTCACTAGTATTTAGGCCCATGATTGTGTCTTTCAGAGACATGTAGCTTGACATTTCCTTCCCATTACAGTGCCTTCTTTTCCTAAAAGCGAGAAAGAACTTTACCTTGAAGAACATATCAGCTTAGATCTGACTTCCTTCTAACAGCAGCTAGAGAGTCTTTGCCAGTGTTGGCTGGAGTAAATTCACTCAGGCTGATGGCTGGTGAAGGGATGGAGGATTTATAACTTATTTGAGTTCCAATACATCACCCTCGGTGTCACTTGTTTATGATGGCCCTGCCAAAAGATAAAGAAGTGCAGGACGCTTGGTACGGGCTGTGGTGACAGGCCAGGGACAAATATCTCTGTTGGATAAATTGATTTGAATGGCTGTAGTGAAATATCAGGCTGAGCTGAAAATATGATAGGGTTTAATGATCCTGCTTGCTTTGTGTCCTGGTGGAATTCCAAATGCAGGACGAGTTAATTAAAGCCATGTCTCTATATATTTTGTCTAGGATACCAGAACATGTATTTTTTTCTAGATATGAATGTATTCTAATCTATTAACTATATCTTACATACCTAAATACAGTCTTATACTACTTCTATTGTAGTGAAATTGCTACAAGGCTGATAAATATCAGTTGTAATTTATAGAGTGTTTATCCAGGTAGCAGTGTTCTGAATACTTTTTACAGCCTCTAGAGTCTAAACAGAGAGAGACCTGGAGGCATAAAAATGCATTAAGAAAAGGCAGAAAGCAGACAAACTGTTTATTTTCTGTGGGTAAAATTTTATGGACATAAAACTTAATATAGTGTTAAGAATTTTTTTTGGTCTGTGAACAGTGGATGCAATGCACAAGAAAAAGGAGCTAAGATGAGGACTGTTTAATTCCATTTTTCCAAAGCAGGTTTATTTGCGTTGCTCTTTTACTGTTTCTGTTGTGTCCCTGGTGAGTTGGATGCAGCGATTTCTCCCCAGCTCTGCGATGTCTGTCAGAGAGGAGCTAAGAGCAGGGGCTACACAGGAGGATGGCCTGCTGGTTCTGCAGACTGTGCAGTGTGGCTGGTACCCAGCTGCTCTTAGAGGTTCTTACCCCTTTCAGGTGTTCTGTTGTGCATGTCAGGCTTTTCATGTCCTGTAAAGCTTTAAAAAAGCAAGCTGCTCCATGCCAGCACATCTCATGATCTTCTCTGTTAAGAGTATATCTCTGTATGGGTCTTTTACACTGAGGCTTGTGGGAGGCTTCCTTGGACTAATGGTGGGTGTTGTGACAGGACGCCTGGACTGAAGCCATTCCTGGCTCTTCTGCAGAGGAGTGCAATGTGAGGATCTTTCCTTTCCCTACTTACCTTGAAAAGTTTCTTAACACTGCTGGAAAATTATTAAATGTCAGAACTCCCATAATTGTGATCAAGAAAACTGAGGCACAAGGAGAGAAGTGTCAGTTTGCTGAGGTCACTAGCCACACAACTGAGAGACAAGCCAGGAACTCAAGATCAGCCATATCCTTTTCCAGTGTGATACACATGGTCAGGAAGATCTTGTCACAGTCCTTTGTTTCTGTGTCTAGTTTATTTGCAAAGACACAGTTTTAGAAGGCAGTGATTGACAAATCTGCTTGTACCTTCCCTTTTGAGACAGTAATCTTTTATACCAGCCTCTTCTACATGGCTTCCCCATGTATGTCCATTTCTAAATGAGGCTCATTCTTTGCTGAGAACTCAGCTGAGCCAGAAAAGAAACCTTAAATTGTAGGCCTCTTCTGCAGCATGAGAGTTGCGATTCTTTTTAGGACTCATCCAGGAAAGCCTGCAGCAGATCTTGAGAACAGTTCAGAGTGCTAGCTGTTAGAACACAGGCTGAAAGCATGTGCTCTCCAAATCTGTCATTTCCCATCAGTATAATTATGCAGGAGATTTTCCTTAGTGGAATTGAGAATGCAAAGGGTGTTGGCCAGTGAGCCGTGGATAATTGGAGGAAACATGAGTGCAGGGCTCGGGAGCTCAACAGTCTTCTGTAGCCAGCAGTCATAACGGGTGGCATGAACTCATGTCATGCAGATGCAATGTCAGTCACTCAAGTTTGACTGCTTCTGGTTTTCACAGAGCAGAAACAGCACTGTAAAATCACATTACCTGCTATACGTGAGTGGTAGGAATACAAAACAAGACTTGGAGTTGACTTGGTTCTACAGTCCAGCTCTAACTGTCCCTAGCACAGAAGTCTCAGATTAGACATACTCTACTTTCTTTTAAAGGTGCTGTGCATTCTTTTCAGGCCCTCGGGATATAGTCTAAAGGCTTCTGCTTCATGAAATTTCCCATCTGTTTCCTAGTACAAACATTTCACAGGCAAGGCAGTAGCTGACCAAGTCACCCTGTGATTAATTTTTCCTTTTCTTCATTTATTCAAATTGTTAGTGTGGTAATTCACTGTTTATTTATAAACTGCCATAATTAGATACAAATTACAGTTTTTTATTGTGTTTCTGAATCAGATGGACACTGGAATGTAGTACTGGTATTTTGGATGTAAATGCTCTATTTAAAGTATAATTTTAAATTCTAGAAATAGTTAAATTTCAATAATTGCAGCTAGCACCACAACTGTGATTCATAGGGACTTTAGATTGCTGATGTTACAAAATACATTTTATTACCATTTGAAATCTGTATAATAGTGTAAAGCTTCTATTCTTAGTGTTAAATGTATTATTACCGTAAGTGTTCACTTTAAGCAGAAGCCTACTCAAGTTGGTTGAGAAAGGGGCACTCCTGTTGCAGCACTCAGCAAATAACAGAGGGGTTTCTTATTAGCTCTATAATTAATGGCTCTTGTCAGAGTCCAGATTTCCTCATTACTTCTTTAGAAAGAACTTCATTAGGTTTTTAGGGATATGTATCCAGGCAACTGGCATTGGTGCTTGATAACTAATAAACTTAAAGTGGAGCTGTTTTGTGCTGTGCCTTCTCCTGAAAAGGTGTGCTCAGATCTACCTCCTCAGCAAATGGGTTTATCTCATAATTACAGAACTGATGATTCCTCCCCACATAGCTTATTCTTCAGTGCATGGAAAGAGCCTATATGTGGGTATAGGACAGCAATGTCCCTAAGGAATCAGAGCTAATATCCTTTAATGTCTTCATTAGCAGCTGAGATGATAGGATGGAATAAACCAAATCCTCTCTTTAGATTTGCAGGTAATACTAGATAATAGTGGGTGAGCAACCAAAGCACCAAGTGGCAGTGCTGAACTTCAAAGGTACTGTGAGCAGCTGGAGATACAGGGTGGCAGATGCCCCATGGAAGGTTCAATGAAAGCTAATGTAAAATCTTGTAACTGTGTTGAGAAATAGTCCCATGCAGGAGTAAAGTTTGAACACCAACTGGACAGTGAGCAGACCAGCAGAAAAAATCGGGAACTGCTGACAGAAGTTGAGCGTTAAACATCAGGGTGACCTTGCGATGAGAAGTCTAAGTGTATACAGGCCTGTACTAGCAAAAGAGTCAATAGTTTGATGAGTGTCTATTTCCCTCTCTTAAGAGTACTTTCAATTACAAGAAGGACCTCGGAATTCTGTAGTGGGTCCAGCAGAGAATCACCATGACATTAGGGAACAAAGAAGGAGAGAGAGAACTGGGTATGTTCCTTCTGAAGAAGAACCCAGGAGGGTCTAATTGCTCTTTTCAAAATGGAAGAATGTAAAGAAGACAGGGCTGTACTATTTTCGTAGTCCACAGTAGTAGGATGCGAGGTGATGAGCTCAGGTTGCACTGCAGAACATTTCAATTAGGTAAGATGAAAAATTTTTAGTAGTGAGGGCAATCAAATGCTGAAACCAGTTGTCCGGACAGACTGTAGAATCTCCATCCTGGGAATAATTGAAACCTCAACTAGATGTGATCTGAGTTGGTCATACTTCTAGTGTTGGATTTGGACCTGATGACTTGCAGAGATCTCTTTATCTTCCCTGAATTATTCTGAGCTCCTGTATGAAGCATCCTTCATTGATGTGGAAGCTCTCTGTTATAAGTTGTTGTTTGTACATTAGCAGGGAGCCTCTTTGTGGGAGATTCTCAAAATCATTTGCTAATGGCCTCAGTAGCTGAAAGCATTGGCTTAGGGAGGGATGTAAACCTTGTTACTATTTAAGAACGGAAACATATGGAGAAACAATAAAGGGGCGAACACACCTGTTGTATTTGCTACAGGTTCAGAGTAACTTTGAAAGTAGTACATACTTGATGTTCTCTTTTGGCTGTGTTTGTTCTGCTTTCTTGCCCAGCTCCAACGAAATGAGTGGCTGCTGTATTTATGGCAGAAGGTAATTCCTACTTGCAATAGATAAATCCAAATTTTAGCTACTGCATTCATTGTTTTCTGTCTATGCAGATGGCTTTATGAGACTCCAAAGAATAGAATTCTAAATAGAAATAAAATCTTTTTCTTTACTTTGATTGTCTGTTTTGTGTGTGCATTTATTCTTGTTTGTTTGACTGCTTGTTCGGTAACTCTACCAAAGGCAGCACAGAAGGGAGAGTAAGTTTTCTAGGGGTTACATGAAGTACTTTGGTTTGACAAATGTCACTCTTTCGTTTTCAAGGCATCAGAAAGCAACTGCTTCCTTTGTCCAGAATTTAAGACGTAAGGGATAATGACAGAATAAAACTGATATTGTATTTGGAGGAGGTTATGCAATATATGTTCTCTGAATGAGTCTGTCTCAATTCTGAAGGCAAGCTGCATACAAATGAACATTATAGAACTTGAAAGCTCTCCATATGCAGAAAAGTGTCTTGCTGAAAGCTTTGTAGAGCACAATCTTCATATCTATTTCTGTAGTTAACAAATAATATTAGATTGTCTTTGTTTCTATCACTTTGTTTTGCTATTAGCTTTAACAGATCCTGGCGCACAGACTGCCATATGACTCATGTATGTGCGTACTGAGTTGGAGACTTGGGAGTCTGACTTTGCTTGAATTTTACCTTCCCCTTCTGCTTTGTGTTTGTGTTTTGCTTGGACATGTTCCAGAGTTGAAGCACTGTCTCCTGAATGCTTTCAGTAACTGGAGGCATCTGGAAGGCTGTGAGGGTCCATCTGAGACTATGTATTGTAGGAAGGAGTGGGAGTTGAACCATCATCCTGCTTTAGTGGCTCACACTTTTACTTCGCTGTTTTCACTTATTTATTATGGAGGTGGCTAGCAGTCCTACATTAAAAAAACAGTAATTAGTGAAATGTGTTAAATGGCTTCCATGGGTTAGGGTTATGTTTCATTTGTTTCTTTCTAAGTAATAAACTTGTTCTTTTGGGATCTGACAGAAGTTCTGTTTTCCTGGTTTGTCACAGAATGTGAATGAACCATGCGTTTCCAAAGTAGCCATTCTGGCTTATGATAAATCACTAGGTAACCAACCATTTCATTTTCAAAAGCATGGGTTGAAGTCTTCTCTACTGTTACTTGCAATACAAAATACGTATTCTGATTTGGGTTTAGTACAGAAAGTAGCAGTTCTGTTTATAAGTCAACACAGGCAATGTAGTCCAGTCAGATCCCAAGATAAATTTTAGGAAAGCACTTCCGTTGACTTTGTACACAGTCTTGGAATATCAATTTAATTTTTTTTTCTGGTTATTCATTATACAGAATAATGGTACTTTCCCTTTTTATTTTATTGGAAATTAATGGATGAGAAAGTCCAATAAAAGTACTGCTTATTCTTGTTGAAGGGATTTTTTCCTCCTTGTGGTTTACATTTCAGTGTCCTGCCTATGCCACTTGCACAATGTATCTTTTTTAAGCATCCCTGAAAACTGGATCAGTAATCTGATCTTCAGTATGCTCAACTGTAATCTAGAGAATGCTACTGTAAATTCTCCGTGAGGTACTTGTGGGAAAGGAATACAATGGCCTACGACAGCTCATGTGATGGAAAGGGTTATGTGATGTCTAATGTCTGTTTCAGATCTTAAAAACTAGACTGAATAGTCATGATCCTTTGGAAATTCAACCTAATGAAAAGCTATGTGAGAAAATGTGAATAGGTTTTCTGCAGAGGTTGTTTTCATGTGGCTGCTGCCAGAGAAATGGAATAAACAACTTCTTTTTGAGTTTTCCTTGTACTCTTTGGAGACTTCTTTCTCTTATGGGTCATATTTATTTGTTTGGAAGGCTGAACTGTACACCTGGAGGTGCTCCTGTGGGAAGTACTGTTCTTTTCAGAATGCAAGGCCACACCTGACTAATTTCAATGACTGCCATCTTAAACTTGTGTCCTACACTTTAAGCAGCTGCCTCAGAACTGACTGGTAGATTCTGACCACCCTTCTTGTTGTGCTTACTGGCAGCTATCTGGCACTTTGATGTTTCTGTGATGTTTCTGAGGTCTTTTCTCTCTCTAATTATGCAACTCTGTGAGCCTTCAGTCCCCTTTAGGTCGCAGGAAATGTGTGAGCTTTTTGAACGGTCATCACACTGAGTTTCTCTCTGATAGCATGATAACTTGGTATGTTTGTTGCTCCTGTGTTAAGATAGATGTGGTATTAGTGTGGTGGGGGAGGACCTTGTTCTGACAGGCAAAAGTGGTAGCCTTAAGTGCTGGTGGTTGGCACTGTCCGTGCTAATAATAGCTCTCATTTGTCTAGCACCTTCACTGGAAGAAAGCCTGAAGCGATTTATGAGCTGTACTGAAGCACTGTATCCACCTCTTGATTAAAATGAGACAGACGTGTGACAACGCACAACAAAGCTACACTGGATATTGTATAAAAAGAATGTTGGATAATTATTAAAAGCTACTAGGTGAACAGGAAGCTTATTGTTACTTGAGGGGGAGTATATTCTGGCTGTGTGATTTTCTTCAGTACATATGGACACAATCAGTAATCCATTGTGCTGCATAAGCTTGTGGCAACAGAGGTTGCCTGTGTTGCTTTGCATGTGAAGTTGTTTTTTTTTTTTTTTCTCACTGCATGGAAGTAAAGAGTGTTTCATTTGCCAGGGAAAAAGTAACCTGTTGGTGAGACATGAGAGAGAAAATGATTGTGAGGTATGACCAAAATATTCTGAGTGGTAAATCTAGGGGTTTGAGGTAGCCGGAGTTCTTTTGTTTGAGGAAGGATTAACTTTGCCTTTCCTGAAGTCCTGGCGTTGTCTTACTGGAAGGAAGGTTACAAGTGGAGGGAGTGTTGGGTTTTTCATTGATAAATTACTTGCCTGTAGTGGGTCCATCTTTAGACCAAACTGAGGTCTGTAACCTGCTCTTCTGGAGGAAGATAATCATCACTATTCAGCCCAAAGGTAGGTGATGCTTCCTTTTGAAAAGAGCATCTAAACTAAAGAAAATGTTCAAGAACAGACACGATAAGTTCGATTTTGTGGTCATATGACGTTTTTAATTATTTCCTTTCTGAAAGCTTCACTAGTGTTTGTTCAGCAGTTTGATCAGCAGTAGCTGGGGCGATCCCAGAACCACCTTTGGGCAAAAGGTTGTTTAGAGCACTTAGAAGAATTGCAACAGCTGAGCATGTGTTCAGTTCCAAGTTTTAGAAATGCTTCTGCTTTTTGTGCACAAACCTTTCAGTTTGCAGGTGGGTGGATGCTTGTTCAGTTTGTTAAACATCTGTGGTACAGGTATTGAGCTGTACTTAACAAGACCTGTCTTTCAA
Organism: Oreortyx pictus; assembly: GCA_036925125.1. NCBI lineage: Eukaryota > Metazoa > Chordata > Aves > Galliformes > Odontophoridae > Oreortyx > Oreortyx pictus. The sequence goes on from JAUPFR010000006.1 coordinate 39,674,309, forward strand.
CACTGAAATGTGCTAATAGAATTAGTGCTACGTGAATGTACAAAGTGAAGCTGATATGCAGCAGAGCCCTGTAAGCAAATGTATAGCTGAAGGTTAAAATAATACTAATCAAGCTCAGCAGGAGCTGTCTCTCCTAAGCAGAGTTTCTACATGTAAATAGTTGTCTACGTCTGACTTGGGCCACCCTGTTTTGAAAGTCACTTTTCAGCAGAAGAGGAGTAGCAAATAAATATTAGGATTATGTTTACAATATTTAATCCCTGTGGAGTTTCAGGATTTCTAATTGGCGAGAGAGTGGCGTCATGGGATGTGGACTCAAGGATCTTTGTGCTGTGGAGTTCTGCTTGGGGCTCTAGGGCTCCGTTGCCTTTTTCCGGGTCTGGAAATGAAAGAAAGATAAAGAAAACAGACTTTTTTTTTTTTTTTTAAGATCACTTGGAGTGTGGATCCTTCTCTGTTGCTATTTCTCATTACCACTTCTTTCTGCAGGCAGAGGTCTCTCCTTTTCCCGATTGCTCTGCATGTCAAACAGGATATCTTGTACTGCTTCTCAATGTTGATTTGTAGAACTTTTGCAGCCTTAGGGATGAAGTTTTCTCTTTATGACGTCCCCGAGTCTTTCTACAGCACTTGATGGTAACATCTGAGCTCCTTCTGATCTTCTCCTAGGGCAGCAGAAGGGAGGATGGGCCAAGCTGCACCTGTACTATTGCTGGTGAAGACAGGGTTTAGGGAAGAGAAAATTCTGACAAATGCTCACTGGTGAGAAAGAGAAACGTATGCTACCTGCCTGTACAAGACAGTACAGAATCAATATCCTGAGGCAATTGCAGTTCTCATCTGTTTCAGGTGGATGCAGGTATGCAGTTTGGAATCAAATTTCCTCAGGTGTTAGTAACCTCTTGCCTGTAGAGACTCCACCAAGATTATAATCACTGCACTCCTGAAAAATCACTTTCACCTAAAAGTTCTTTCATCTAATATATAAAAAGCTTGTGTGAGATTGAGGGTAAAGTGCTTTGACAAATACCCTGTTCTGTCCTAAAGGTGTTTAATGATATCTGCTGAGGTCAAGATAGGAGTGGGTGTCTGCTGTTCTTTTCAGGGGATAGTGAGGGTGAGGGTCTGGTTTGGAACAGTAAGTCAATCCTGGGTGCTCCAGGGAGAAAATGTGTTACAATAGAGTTGCTAAATATCCATTCTCAGCTTTCTGTTCAGTGGGATCCTTTCTTTTGTGCTCCTGCTTCCCTTTTGGAGAGAATGCTGTCCTTGAAATATTTTTAAGACCTTGGAATAAGCTTCTGAAGGTCTGCACCTTCTCAAGCCTATTCATCTCCAGGAGAGGATGAAAATGAAACCCTGGACTCAAGACTCATTGCTCAGCACTCTAAGCTTCAAATTGGAAATCATAATGAAACCAGAAGTTCAGATCCAAGCAAGACTAATTTATTCTCTTCTTTTGCCCTAAATGATTAAGTGCTGTTTTTCTTTTTGGAAGTATACCTAAATCAGTAAAACTAAGGCAGTATAAATCTTATGTATGTGACAGCAGACTGTTGAAATATTTTTATTTCCATCTTTTTTTCTTTTAGAAGAGGCTTAAGAAGCTAAACAAAATGCTGCAGCAACATTTGGTGATGGTAAGGAGAATGTTGCTATATTTCAGGAGTAGACAAAGGCACACCTGAAATGCTTTGAGAGGAGCAAAAACCCTCAGTAGTTCCAGGATGGGTGACTGTAGCTCCATGTGAAAATCAGTGAAGAAAGGTAGAGTGGCTGATTCAAATAGAATCACTTTGAGACTCAAAAAGGCCATTCAGAGTTAGCTCTGGTACCAAAATTGTTTTGTAAATGTTCCCAGAGTGTGGCCCCAGGTTAAGGTCTGTAGGCTTTTCATCTTAGTTCTGTACACAGTACACTTGGTGCCGATGAGAGTGGTAAGATGAATGGCTATTTATTTCAGTTTACCAGAGCTAATCCATCATGGTGCATGTAGCAATTGCATTTCTGCACTCCAAAAAGCTTTTATTTCTAGAGATAAAATAAATAAATAAATAGATGTAGGGAGCTCTCCTTCTCAGTCTTGTCTCCCTGCCTGCTGTGTAATAAATATATTTATTTTGTTAAAAGTCCATAATTTGAAAATTGCTTTATTTAGCCCTTAGCCCCTTGTCAGCATCAAGTGACTGATAACAGCATTGTTCTGGCTGCCAGGAAATAAAAACCAGGATTTCTTTTTGATCCCTTGATTAATTGCAAACAAATGTTTTCCTTCCTATGGATCAGCAAAGACATCACTTCAGATTGGAAAGGTGGGACCTTTGCTAGTTCCTATTAGTACCTTTCTGTTGGAATTGATTTTTATTTTCTTTTTTGATGGTTCAGCAAAATAAATGGAAAAAATTATTAATACTTCATCATCTGAAGTTCTCTCTGTTCTGGTTAATAATTCAATGAACCTACCCATTCTATGTCTGCTCTTTCTCTTCAACTTTCAGCTTTTATTTACAGAAAGCTGTGTTTGATTTTTAGTTTTTACTGGATATAAGACCGTACCAAGGACAAGATCTGATCTTTAGCCAGTCATCTTTGGCTGATTTTCTTCTTTAATTCCAAAGAAAACACAGTGACCTATCTATCTACTCTGTATGCTACTGTACATCATCAAACTATTTTGTAGCCTAGTTAGGTGTGTTTTCTATGTTTGCTGTTATTTGATTTGCCTTTAAAATACATTCCTGGTCCTAACACTTTAGTTCTACTTGATAGTCCTACAGAAGAAAACTACTGAGGACACTTTTTCTTTTCTGGAATTAAAGGATGGTATAGAGAAAAAGGAGGGGGAAAAAAGACCAATGCTCTGTCTATAATACTTCCTGATGCTTTTCTTAATAAATGAATAATTTTTATGAAAGCTTGAGTTAGGTAAAGTATTGGACCAAAAGCCATTTTGTCTTGAGTTTGGGAAGGGTAACGCTCCTACAGTGAAGAGCACGAGTACATTTTTAGCATGATTATTCTTTACAATGCAAAATAGCATCTATTTTCTGTAAATCATCTTTGATTTTCTTACAAGGCACTCTCACCAAAATATTCTATGCAGTGAGCCAGGTTACACTGAAAATGTTACATCACAGTAGAAGGTATAAGCCTTTGAATTCTGAGGTAGACTTAATGTAGGTCAAGAATGGTGTGGAAAGGAGGGGGAAGGCATTTCAGATCACTTGAGATACAAGAAGGGGGAGAAATGAAAAACAGAAACAAAAAAACACCACCACAATAAAAAAAAAGCCTCCCACCACGCACCAGAAATGCTTTCTTGCTTCCCTGCCTATAACTTAAGATTGTTTGGGTGATTTGTAGCTTTCCTGCCTTCCTATCTTTCCAGTTAATTATTTATGCACTTTGTACCAGCAGACAGGTTTTGTTTTCCTTTAGGTGTAATTAGAGCAATCAAAGGGTTGATGATACTGTAGTAAAAATGCACTTTTATTCTTACTTTCCCTTCACTCCTTTCCTTTTTCTCATGTCTCTTTTCCTCTCTCATCGTTCTGCTGATATGTCTGCTGATCACTTCATATCCACTGGTCTTTTCTGTCGTATTTTTTTCCTCTTCATTTACTCTATATCTCCTTTATGCGCTGTTAAGAATACTGTTAAGAACTCAGCTGAAGACAAACTTCTAGACTGTGGGTTTTCCAGACTGTTGTAGAGAAAATTGGCCTTGCCATAATAGTTGTTGATGGTGCTAATTCTGAAATGAACAAAATGAAATCGTACCTTTGAGGACAATCATTTGTGTATAGTGCATTTGAACAAAAGGGTAGCAAAGAGAGGGGTGACAACACAAGTGAATTTTTAATGTGGATTATCTTTGCATGTTGTGGTAGATGGAGAGAAAAGGTTTCCTTTGTGTTCAGTCAACCTGAGATCATGTGTTAGGGTATGAATGCTTTTTTGTTGCTTTTTTAATTTGCTATGGATTCTTTATCAAAACAGGAATTGAATTTTCAATTGATAAATTTGCATTGTTTCTCTTAGGTTGCAACAATCAGAACAACTGGGTCACCTTTTTTTGTTGTAAATTGATGTGCCTTACTGTTCAGACCTCTACCTCTATTTTTCTGCGAACACATATACACAAAAATACATGTGCACATGTATACAGAGGTGTTTCTAGGTCAAGTGTGACTCATTTATTGCAATTGCTTTCTTGCATGTGTCAGAGCCATTCAGAGATTTTGCACAATTTATTCAGTACATCACAGAACCCCTATTGGCGGCTTCTTGAGGTGGTCTGTGCACATAAGTGTAGTAAGCTGAGTTATCTAGAAGCCAGTTTCATGGTAACCAGCAGTGAAAACTGTAGCCCACATGTACTTAAGATAATTTCAGCTAAATGCTTCCTGTGTCTTCTTAAGCCAGCTCTTGAGGGGCTTCTCTTCTTTCTGTTATTGTTTGCGTGTTACTGTTGATAAACTTGCAAAGGGATCATAGTCCCCAACATACATATTCATCAGTATTTGTAATGGTCTTAACTGGTCCTGACAAGAGTGGCTTAACAGATGGGGAGTGCATAGGATGTAGAAGGTGGTGACCTCCTATGATTTTAATCTGTGTAGAAGCGTGGCTTATCCTGTCAAGTGGCTGAGTGACTCCTTATAGGTACTAGAGTCTATCAGGTCTTTGAGAGAATATAAACCATGGGAAGGCAGTAACTTAGCAATGGCTCTTTGGATAGAAAAGCATTGACAAGAGGCAGCAAACTTCTTTTTGGCTGTGGTCTATGCAGTTCTAGCAGTAGGGAAAAGTCTGTGGTATAAGTTTTCTGGGCATTAGCAGCTCCCTATTTCAGACTGAAAGATAGAAAAGGAAACAAGGAGGTGCCAGATGTGAAGTTCTGAAGGAACCAGTCATGAGGGAAAAGCTTAAATCAGTTCTGCCCCTGCCCCCCCCCCCCCGTCCCCAATAATAGAGTAAACCAATTTCCATGTATAACTTTGTTTCCTTAAATATAGTATATTAAATTCTGGTGCTGCTGCTGTTGTTGCTTTTTTTAATATCTGTATACTGCAGTCTCTACTGAACACCAGAGATGCTGCTGCTGCTCTTCTCCGTCTATGCAGACACTGTTATATCATCCTGGAGGGGAGAGGGATGATTACTCTGATTTTTCACATATGAGAAATGACAGAGCTTGTCATGTTCAGATGGCAGCAACGGGCAAGGGGCTGCTGGTAAACATTAGCTCATTTCATTCCCCTGACAGCTTACCAGTGCTGCCAGGAGCAAGCAAAGGTAAATGAATAGAACAAAAATACCTCTTTCTAGCAACACAGCTGGGCTGTGCAGTCACTGATCCCCTCCTGCAGTAGTGGTCAGGGTCATCTCTTTGGTGAGAGCTGTGCTCTGTAGAGAGGCATCAGCTTTTCAGTAGCAGCTGTGATACCTCCTGTGCATTGTTTGATTCCCAAGGTGCAGGGTGGCCAGTGACAGGAAGGTAAATCAGAGTTGGGGAGAGTGCAGGCTCCTTCAGAGGCAGTGTAGGGCCAGGGTCTTTTGAACACTGTGCACATGAAGATAAAGTTCCTATTTTGCTTTTCCCTGGAGTGCTGCACTGTGTTGTTCTTGGAGGTTTTTAAGTCAGAAGCATTAGCATCAGTATTCTTGCTAAGCAGCAAGATTTCCTGTTTTCATGTTCCATTTCCATTTCTTTGCAGAATCTTTCATTTCCAATCCCAGCTATGATTTAGCCTACTTTGTCACATCCCTTTCTGGAAGGTAGCCTGACCAATTTATCCAACAAAAATGGTGATGACTTCATTTTCTAGGTTCTTGGTTCTGTACTTTGTCTTCGAACACAGTAAATTGTGGCTTTGAAGTTGGCCAGGCTTTCCTGGAACTCCGTAGCTGCCTTTCCTCTAGTTGCTCTGCCATCCAGAGACTCCTGTAGAGAAAACAACTTTAAAAACAGTGGCATCAGCAAAATAAACTGCCAGAAAGCTACTCAGCCTGCGTATATCCTGTACCCTGCTTCATGTTTCTGTGTACAGCCCTGGCAGCTCTCTTCTGGAGGTGTAGCAGACATTTACTAGGAGTCCTTGAAAGACAAAGAATAGGGTTTATGTGTAGTTGTACTTGTCCTTCAGTTGAGTATTATACTATACCATTTCTGATGCAAAAAATTCACTATGCTAATCTCAGAAGAACTGACATAATAACATCAGTCAGTGGCCACAGTCTCAGTGAGGTGGTTTGGATGATGTATTAATTTTCTGTTTGTATTTGCCCTGTTCCTCCAAAAGCCAGTTGTGCTTGCTGTGACATCAGCTGTCTCAGCACGTTGCTTGGGCTGTAACTCAGGATTCATATTCTACTCAGCCAGGATGTCGAAGTCTGGGCCACATTGGAGACCCACCTGGACGCCTACCTGTTCAACCTGGTCTAGGGAGCCAGGTTTGACAGGGGGTTTGGACTAACTGATCTATAGAGGTCCCTTCCAACCCCTACAATTCTGTGTTTCTGTAATGGTGTGGCCTGTGCAGGCTTCACTGAACCAGAGAGAGAATCTCAGATTCATTGGTCAGAATGATTTCAGTGTGAATTTTCTAATTTCAGTGTTCTTAGTGAGACTGATAGCTGACTTTATATTAACAAATGTTGTTTTGTCTTGAGAGGAGGGGTCTGATTTCTGCTTCAGAAAGCTTCAGCTTGGGCTTGTTGTAGTCTTGGGACATGGCTGGCTGTTGCTACTGGGGAATGTACTGTTCCACATGCCTTCTGAGAAACATGGAGGGAAATACAATCCTCAGCATTTCTGGGAGGAAGAGGTTATTGTTTTTGTTCCATATTTGGTAAACCACTATCTCACCAAATTTCAGCTCAAGTGCTGAAAATTTAATTAGCTCTGTCCTGGATGAAATACAGTGTTGCTTAGCTGTATTAAAGCTGTGTAGCCCATAAACTGATAACTTGGTTGTCAGTCTCCATAATGCCCTAGACAGTAACAAAACCTATGGATTTACACACTGTGGATTACTTTATAAAGCATTAATCTATGAATTGAATTGTAAAAGGTTTAGATCTTTTATCCTTTTTTTTTTCCTTTAGTAAAAGAAGAAAAATAAGGCTGAATTTAAAAAAATATTTTCAATATTTCAGTGACAACAAAAAGCATCTCCCAAAATCAACAGCACCCATCCTTACCACTGTAATGTGGTAGGAAAGCATATTCAGTAGTGTCATGTTGCCAAGTGCCAACCTTTCCTGAGGACTTTTAAAAACATATATATATATATATATATATATATATATATATATAAATGTTAAAAGGCTTTTGTCATACTACATTTCCCTTTGCTGGAGTTCTCTTACCACTGTTACTAAAATGGCCATTGAAAATGCAGGGTAATGTTTTTGTTCTGTCTTTCAAGTTAGTTTTCAGGTACTTAGTTGTGACAGATAACCAGGTTTCTCCTTGGATTAATTCTGATGGGAAACTAATACTGCAGTTTTGACTGGGGACAAATCACTGAGAATTGTTGGTTTCCTCTGACTTGGAGATGAGGTGAGAATAATGGAGGTTCAGATTTTGCTACTGTGCAACCTGTTTAAAACTAACGCAAGGTAATCAGAGTTTTAGGGTGAGAGATGAATAGCATCCAGTAGGTGCTTAGTAATTTCATGTTAAAACCTGGGGCACTCTTTTTCCTCTCCAGGTTCTGTGCTATTTCTGGGTCTGTCTTTGTAATGTCCACTGAACAAGCCCTGACTGTATTTCATGCTATATTACTGTTTACTGTAGCTAATCTTAATTTCTATTATTATATAATATAGCAATGAGGCAACCAAGTCACTGCAGATCAAAGGGATTAGTGCAGCTGTCATATGGATAAGCTCACTTTGTGCTGTACAATACCACCCCAGGCTTGCTTGATTTGTGCAGCCTCAACACTGTCTTGCTCTCATCACAGCAGATGTAGCTAAGGATATGTAAATGTGAGTGTGGGTATGTACGGATCCCATAGGTATTTGCACATGCTTAGGCAGTGCTGACTTGCAGCATGGTTTATTATCAGAGTTTGACAGTATCCTTTGAATGCAGGCATCAGTTTCCCATTCCTATATTTGCTGCAGCTGTCAGCAGTTGTTGGGATGACTGGCAGGATGTCAGCTGAGCTCTAGGAGGAGTATTACAGTAGCAGAACTGATGAGGGCTGTGACATCTTTAAGGGTGGACATCGCATGAGACCTTCATTGGCCTCCATTTGATGGGTGTCCATATCCACCTGCTCTGACTAAGGGCACAGTGCCAAGGCAAGGGCTGCAGGTGCCAGGGGCTGGTGTTGCAGCTTTTTATCAAGCATGATAGGCATGATTCAAGTTCTTAAAGATTTGTTAGCAAGAACAAGAGTTTGCCTTTTCAGACTTTCAATTGTATAATGCCATTTTATTTTTCTAAATCTTCATTTTTAAATTTCATTATGGAATTCTTTTCTTCATCACATTTGTACAATTTGATCCACAGGTAAATATTCCGATTTCACCCAGTGATAGCATTTCGCTGATAGGAGCTCCCAAGTGTGCATTTGTTAAATCATTCTGTAGTTGTAGAATACAGTGAATTTTTTTGTTGTTGATGTACTCTTTCCCTTCTGAGTATGCACCTGTTATCCTAACAGGAGGTGGTAGGTGGATGCGGATTGTTGCCTGATGAGCACTTATTCTAATTGTCCACTGAGTACTGTTTCACAAGAGCAAATCTGCGCTTATCCCAGATGCTCCAGTACCACTGTGAAAAATAAAAAATGTTTAACTGGGAGTTCTTCCTTTTTACCTTCTTTGCCCGGGGCCAGGTACTGTGACTCCTCTTCAAGCTAATGAATATTTGTGTAGGGCCTTCACTGTAGCCTGTATCATTTTCCCTTTTCAGATAAATGCTAGGCACTCAGTTCTCCTTAAGAAAGAGGCAAGACATCTGAAAAATGATTGTGAATGTGTCCTGAATGGTCAGTATTTATTGGACTTTTCTGAGAGAAGTAGCAAGTGCAGGAAGATAAGAATTGGATAGGATGGCTGAAGCCATGTGCTTCATTTAGTTAGCAGTGAGAAGAGAGTGGTTTTGTACTTTAAAAACAGTCTGTGGGTTTTTTGAGTTGTGCTTTTTGTTGTTGTTATGTACATATTTCATTTTCTTATATTTTTTTTCCTCTGTTCCATGGGATGCTGCTCTTACCTGCTCTAGGGATTCAGGGATTGAAATAAAAGCAGAAGAGGCAGGAGGACATTGGACAGCCTGAGCAACCCCCTGCCTTGCTGTGCGAGCCAGGCTTGGAGAGCTGTGGCCTGGCTTTGCTGCTCTGATAAATGTTGTGCATTGCAGTCTGTGAACTGTATCAAATCCCTTCACTCCCCTGCCTTGCCACTGCTGCTGGCTTCGCTTGCTGTGTTTATGAATGTGACAGTCAAACCCATCAGAGGCTCAACTTGCCTGCTGATCTGTGAGCCTGCCTGCCTTGCTTCACTGGGAACCCAGCTGGCAGCAGCAGACAGCGTGCTGATTTCTAGGAAGGCTATATCAGAGGATTCAGGTTTGGAGAGCTCCTAGGTACACACCAGCCTAGGAGGTATTTCTCCTGAATACCTTTAGAAAGATGATATTTTCTCACATGTACTCCAGCAGGTGCTGGAAACAATATTCTACTTTCGGTTCATGTATTTATTATGAATAATTAAGTTTCACTGTGACAGGAAGATACGCAGAATGCAGCAGTTCTTGAAGAGTCAGAGACCCTAACCTTTGCTTTAGTTACTGTGCCAACATACAGCATGATATTCAAACTGAGGTTTATATTGGGATAGTTATCGTGAATATTACACCCAAATGAGCATAGCTAAATAAAAAAACCTGAGCTGTCTTGTTTGCAGTAGGAACAGACAGGGTCATTTTAAGGAACATGTCATACCATCTTCTGGTCCCCGAAGGTGATGCAGATAGTAATATTTTTATTTATTTTGAATTGTTGCAAGCACTGTCTGTTAAATATTGTAGTTCAGGGAGCACTGGTGTGACAATGTACCTTCCCATTGGGACCTGCTCTTCCCTCCTATTGTCTGGGACTATTGTACAGGAGATTTGACCATCTGCTGCAGTTGGATTTTGCTGACATTCATATTAGTCTCAGTAATACATGGGTGCTTATTATCTGGGTGAGGGCAGAGCAGGTAGCTGCAGTGTGCTGACTTCTTTAGCAGTGCTGTGCCCTTTACAAAGGTAGCTCCTGCAAGCAGTGTTTGTAGACTGTGCTTTCCTCATTTCCAGTTTTGGGCTGGAGGATCCCTAATTACAAGACAAGATGACATTTTTGGGTCTTTTCCAATGTAGTTAACTTTGCCTCTGTCTGTGGTTCCTGCCCTTTTCACAGCAGTGCAGAATATTTCTCTGTGCCCAAGCATTCTTGTAGGGCAGCAAATCTCCTTAGTGCTAGAATTCCTATAGTAAGAGGTAGCTCTGCAGTTCTCATTTTCAGTTCTGAATCTCATTTACTGGGCTTGGTGGCATATGTTTCAGTCCTTTAATTAAGTCCTTCTTTTGTCTCTCTATCTGCCAGAGCACACGCTCCCATTTTTCTTGCTGCAGTGCTTGAGCATAATTTGGTTTCAAACACATGCTCTCTGATTGGGGTCCAACCAGATTTACTTGCAAATGTGTCTGGGTCAGTAGCATTTGCTTCAATTAGGTTTACAAAGAGCCATTTTGGCTATCTGGTGTGTTTAGTCAAAAGTGGTGGTGGGGGAGGGGGGAGAGGATGTGGGAAGAGTAGGAGCAGAGAGGGCCCTGGAAAAAAAGAGTCTGGGGAGAAAGAAATTGGTAGGCAGGTGGCAAGGGAAATCTGTTATTGCTGGCCTGTCGACAAATGGAACTGCAGCACTTTCTGCTAAGGAGTAATCAATAGTGAGGGCTTAGCCTGATGAATGTTCTGAGGTGGACTACTTTTAGATAAAAAAAAAATAAAAAAATAGTAGAGCCAAGGATTTTTGATTGCAGATGGGATTGTGACTGCAGTTGGCTAAATGAGTGAAAAATACTTGTACTACAGCTGAACCAAAGCCACCATAGGCTGGGAAGAATTTGCTATTACCCATATTTTTTCTTGCCAGTATTTTCCTCTCAAAGTAAGATCAAGATTTTCACATAGGAGGAAACTATCATGCACCATGATAAGAAGATTGGTTCAGCAGTCTTGTTACCCCTGCAGTCACCGGGAGGAATCTGACATCCCACTGATGCTAAAGGGAACTGTGTGCTCCATACCTTTCATCTGAGGTCCTACCTTGAGATCTGAGGTGCTTACCTTGAACTAAACTGTACATTGCACTCAGAAAACAGGTGGGATATCCAAATTGCACCCTGTATGTATTGATGTTTTACAAACCCATAATTATCTTTGAGCAAAATTCATTAGTCTTATTTACCTGCAAAGTGCTTGAATGATTTCTTTGAAAGTTTCAAAGAATCTGCTGAGGAATCAAGCTTAATACTGTGGCAGTTGTTTCTTTCCAGAGTATGGGGCTGGTCCGATCCAAGCTTCATTTTTGATTTTTCTACTGCTTAAGCAGCGCAAAAGGAAAGGAAAATAATTAATAATTGTGTATGTTAACTCTTTTATTGTTTTCTATGCCTGATGTCTTAGAACGTTCATAAATTAAATAAACAGCAAAACCTTTTGCTGTCTTTGTGGACATCAGAGGATGGTTCACAATGAAACAAGGCTTCCAGTAGCTGGAGCAAGCCAAGGCACTGCTGGAAATGCCGTTAGTGGAATGGACCTATAGGAAAAAAAAAAGGTTTTGACTTCTGAAGCTTTTCCTGTTGTGACCCCTATACTAGCCCTGAATGCTCTTGATCTAAAATATGTTTTTTTGTGTTTTGTTTTTAAACACCATCTAAGCTTTTGTTGTCTCCATGTGTAACTGATGTGGGTTGGATTTTGGTGTCTCTGGTGACTGTGAGTACACCTTATACCCTTAGTCTGTCTCTCAGAAGTGCTGGAAACAATGTGTAGGAAGAAAGAAATAATAGTGTTGAGTACATTCCAAATCATATTAAATCCAGACATATTTCTGTGCTTATATCTATCAAACAAAGTTTTTAGTTTTGTTGTAAAAAATACTGGTGGCTGTTCGAACAAATGATTGAACCACAGAATATCCTGAATTGAAAGGGATCTACAAGGATCATTGAGTCTGAATCCCAGCTCCACAGAGGATGACCCGAAGTACAAACTCTGTCTGAGAGTGGTGTCTGAATGCTCTTTGAGCTCTGTCAGTGTTGGGCCATGCCCGCTGCCCTCTGGTTAACAATATCCTCTTAACCCGCATTCAGTCTTCCCAACACAGCTCCATGCCATCCCCTCAGGTCCCATCACTGTCTCCACAGAGCAGAGGTCATTGAAGTTCCAACTTACCAGTTATCAGAGGGAAATTCTATATACCCCAGTTGTTTTTTTTGTTTTTTTTTCAATATGCTGCTTTAATGGTGTATTATCCCGGTACTTTACATGGCCTCTTCCTCAACAATTGTGAGAAGTGACTGGGCACGCTAATTTCTACTTTCTGCAGGTTTACACAGTTAGATATAAACATAATGTTACTGCTCTTTAGATTTTTGGAATTTGAGGAATTTAAAAAGAGCTATATGAAAACACAGATGCCGCAGACCTGGTCCCAGTTTTTATCTATGTGGGTGATGCTTGTATCATTCTCAGAAAGATTAGGTTTAGTACCTTTGCAAAGCAAAAGAGATGAAGTGGGCTTTCCAGTGTGTTTATTGTGAATGCACCAATACTAGCAGCTGTGTCCCCAAACAGGAAATGTTTTGTGGATGCTGATGTAAAAGACAAAGTATGGTGCAGATGGGTGCATTAGGCTTTTGAATTTCTGTTCAGATTATTTGATCTGAAATCACAGGAAGAACAAATAGCAAGCTTTATGTTGCCATTTTTATTGGTGTGCCTTTTCAGAATATACTTGAAAAATACTGCAAGGTGTCAGATGTCTCTGGATGGGTGGAGCTCCCCACGGCCTCTGTGATGCCACTCTGATGGAGCTGCTCTGACCTTTGAAACCTGAACCAAGGAAACTGATTTGTGACAGTTAATTGCATGACCTCTTGTCTTAGTAGGATCACGTTCCCCTGGTCTAGCCACTGAAGAGGAAGCTGCATGTCTTCAAAATCAGTTGTTCAGAGATAATTTGTCTGCAAAGTTACAGATTAGAGATTAAGGAAGCAGCCTGCTCTTGTGAACAGTGAGAAAGTGACAATGACATGGCTCTGGCTTCCACACTGCTTCAGCTGCTGTCTCTTGACCTTGATTCCCTGACTCTGAGTGAAGGGGATAACTGGCCTCAATCAACCTCGAGGTGCAAAACTGAACAAAAGCAGTAGAAAAGCAGCTGCTTCTAAGTAGAGGACTCCAGGGAGAGTGTAGGACTGATTTAGTATATTGCTGAGGGGCACTTAATTCCAGCTGACTTCATGAGTCTTTGGTAGCTTGTGTAAATTTACAGATCTTGGACAAATGTACTCTGTGCTCTGGGCATGCCTTATATGAAGAGGAGTGCTTAGCCTCTGCATCCTCTCCAGAAGCAGAGCACAGACAAGGGGGTCTTTCTGAAGAGGCCCCTTTTAAAGGGTCCTTTTTGAAGATAGCTCTTGACAGTGTTGTGGTGCAGCATGAGGCAGTGTGTTTATCTCCATGTGCTGCCAGCCCCTGATGCTGGTGCCACCTGTTTTCCTTCCCACTGCACAGCTGTGTCTTTGTGTACAATTTCTGAAATGGCTTTTTGACATCTGTGTTTTGGCTCCCTTGGGACCCATCACTTGCAGTCCTAGCTCACTGCGCGCTCTCTCCCTCTCTCTGTAGCGTCAGTGCTATAAATGTAGCTTGCTTAAATCGCCACTCACTGAAGGAGTAGAAAAGATTCCTGAGCAAAAGTTTGCCTTAATGGCAATTAAATATTCACTACTGAGATCTCACCTGTTAGCAAATACCATAGATTTTTCATTTTCAGTTGATTCGAAGTGACATAAAAACAAGAGCATGCTCAAACCTTCTGCAAAGAACAGAGTTCTGCTCATGCATTTGTTTCCTTCCAGGACTTGAATTCCTCATGGTAGTAATTTGTTGGGGATGGCTCAGGGAAGGAGTCAACAGAGGACATGTGGTAGTCATCGTTATAAAATGCAATACCTTCAAATACAGACAGCTAGTATACTCCATGTTATGAAGCCCTTTGCTCCAGAAATAGCTATAACTACGTAGAATATACTCATGAAAGCTGATTTCAGCATTGTTCAGTGTTTGGATGCATTTTTTAGAGTTGTACCCTAGAGCCTAGAAATTAACCTAGAGCCAGCACTCTGGGTGCTGCAGCACATGCTGTAATGCTTGTACCACTCCTCAGTGCAGGCTACAATTAGTGGAAAAGAATTGAAGGATCCTAGCTAGTAATTATTGGAAAAGTCTGGTTTAGTGGAGATGAGTGTCGTGTTTAAGAAATGCCGTTTGCTGAAACTTGTAGAAAACATTCTATATTTTTCTTATAACAGAATTAAAAAAAATTTAACTATGTTAATGAAATATTCAGTATTGCAGTTCTGAGGGCATGTTATTTTCCCAACTTCTTAGCTTGAGAGGATATGGAGGGGCAGGGAGGAAAGAGTAAATTTGGTATGAAACCAGAGGCGGTTTCTGCAAGCGGTGCTGGCTGAATTGTTTAGTGACTGTGCTGGCCTAGAGATTAGAGAAAGGTTTGATGGCTGCCATTAGGTCAAGGAAGTGTCCAAAATGTCATCCCACTGCAGCCCTGTAAGATGTTCACTGGATTTATAGTGCAGGAGGAAAGCAGCAACATCCAGTCTTGTGGGCTTTTTTTTTTTTTTTTTTTCTGCCAAAGTGATTGTCGTTGCAGTGAAAGTTTGGGCCATGGCATCCTGAAATTAATGGAATTTACTTTGTTTTCATATCTTTGTCGAGATAGTCTCACTGCTGGATTCCCAGTGTTTCCTCATTATGTGCAGTCTGAAAGTGTAAAAACATTCTTTTGCCCAAAGTCTAAATGAGACTTCTGCCAGAAGTCCCAATAATTAACTGATTAATTGAATTTGAAAATACTCAAGATAAAGGTCATGGCCAGGTTTTTATTCAGCCAATTATACTGATATGTGTAATTTCTAACCAGTTTACTGTAATGTTGTTATTAATATTCAAAGACTATAGCGGTCTATTATCTAACTGGCAGTCTCTACAAGGCTATCCTCCTTTCTCAAGGCAGTCCCTTAATTATAATTGGAAAAAGTAGAAGTTTGTAAAGAGGAAGAGTGAAGGGTTCTCCCTTAGTGCAGTGCCTGCAGTGTTCTTGTATTTGTTCTTGGAACTGGAACTTGCGTGGACTGCTGGATACCTGCAGCAATTTCAGATAAGCAGATGAAGGGAAAATCAGAAATTACAGATATCCAGAATATAGCTAGCTTATTTTAGGGCAGAGATATTTCTCAAGGCAGATGCTGTTGTGATCTAGAGAAAGAAATGTGTGACTATCATAAATCCCAAGTATCAGACTTTTGAAGAACTCAGTTTTTCTGTTTGTGTTTTGTGAAGTTTGGCTTTTTATTAACTAGCCTCTGAAATGCAGAGATCATGGAATACTTAAGCATGTCTTCAGACACCACGGAACTGTAGTAAGTTGAATTTTTATGAAGAGGATCTTAAACTTATCTAAAGAGAAACTTTTTGTCGGACAAACTTTGATACTCTGGTGAAAATCCTGTGGTCTCACTAGGTGATAGCAAATTGCCATCAAATAACCTGTGTGAAATAATAGCATTACTTGTTGATGGAAGATGATGTTTTTCACAATTACTTCACATTTTAACTCAGATAATGTCAAGATTATCAGAGTAATCAAACTCCCCATAATTCAGACAGAACAATATTATTTAGTAATCTGACACAATGGTATTTTCTTAGGAAGATGAAGCATTACAGGAGAGTATTGTCATTCATTTTGAAAAGTAAGGTATTTAAATTTACTGTATAAAATCTATGGAAGCAATGTAGTACAGTGTATGATATTCCCTCAAGCAATTTAGGGAAGTGAAGATTTTATTTTAATAAGCAAAAGTATAATCCCTCAGATAAAGGGATGGGTTGCCTGTGGCTTACAGTCACAGCAAGGCAAAATAGACCATGTTGCTAGTTCACCCCAGTTCCTACCTCCTGCTTGCACAGGAGGATGAGCAGCTGTGTGATCTGAGCATTGCCGAGTGCTGCTGGCACTACCCAGAGATTTGAATAACTCATTTAACTTCTCTTTTTGACTGTAGATTATCTTTGTGGGGTGACAATTTTCTTTGACTCTGTTCTTCAGTTTCTTGCTTGTTAAATGGAGTTGATACCCTCTTCAGAGGAATGTTCTTAGATGAATCAGTGTATTATCCATCTGGGACAGTTAGAGCACCTATAGCTTCCGAGGAAGTCTGGTGAGAATATAAATCAAACTCTGTTGCTCAACTCCTTCAAACCCTGAATAAGGAAGCTCCAGTTTGTGCTAACTTCTGTCCGTTTGTGTTCTTATCCTTTACTCGGTTCAGCTAGATTGATTTGTGTTTTTTCCTCTTGCACTTGTTTTGGCAGGCATCTTTGTTCTGACAATTTCTTTCTGACATTTGACCGAGAAAAAATTGCACAAATTAAAATTTATTTCATCGCTACAGGGATCCCCATCCACAAACGAGCTCCAGAGCTGTTGTTATACTTCAGCCTACCAGAGCAGAGCTCAGATTTCTATTCTTCCCTTGGTTAAACCAATATCACTTTGTGACAGAGATGAGTATTTAGAGATTGCCTTAGGAATTCATCATAAACTGAAGTCATGTATACAAGTGCTGGACTGATTTGAGAGTTTTACATCTCTCGCTAGTGAGAGGAATAAGCAGTCTGTTTGTGTCATGCCATTTCCTAAACTGGATTGGACTTCTCTCCTTGAATTCATGGGCTGTTCTGGGCCATTTATACAACACAAAACCACAGCTCTGCTTTGAAAAAGGAGTATTTGTATTCTCAGCAAAAAGAGCACTCTATTGACTGATATTTTTATTTTTTATTTTTCATACTCCTAGTGGTACTGGATCTTCAAATCATCTCCTTCTTCCTTCCTCTTCCTTTCAATTTTTCTCTCTTTTCTAACTGAGGTCAAATTCATGTGTGTAGGTGACACCAATCATTTCATACTGCTTGTCTCTTTTCTCTGTTCTGGCTCAACCCCCTTATGACATTCTGCTGTTCAGCTGATGATAAATGGGGACTGGAGTGACATGAAAATGAACTTAGGAGCGAGTTTATGGGACTGCTGGGGTCCATCTGTTAATGTAAATGTTTAAGGTAAAAAGCATTAAGGCCTGTGAGCTGACGAGACATTTTCACCCTGCCTCTGGGATTATTTCTGGCTCCTGCCTAAGGGCAGCCAAGTACCAGGGCAGACAAGTCTGCTTTTTCTTCTTAATCTTCTTGCTAGTGCAGGTTTTACATTATGGTGAGATGCCAGACCCTGAAATGTGCCACTTAAATTTAAAATGTGGGTTTAGTTTTAAAAATTAACAAGGCCTCTCTGTCCCCTAAAGAGCTCATAGATTCTGTTTCACTTTTTTATTTATAGAAGAAAATTTAAGTATCCTTATTCTTGGAAGCAGAAGAGATTTCTCAGTTTTTTGGTGTTCAGAATTTCAATGTGAGAAAGCTGGGTTAGTGAGCGAGAAAAAAATCATTCTTAAGTAGAAAGTGGAATGGATTGATACAGTTTCTGTTGCTTTGTGCACATCTCTTATCTTGAAATCGATAGCACCAACAGGGGAAGCTAAACTAGATTTTTCTGACGTGTCCTGACCCTCTTATGAGGAAGAGAAAGAGAATCTGAAAATGTCTGAATGTGTGTCATTGTATGCCCATCAAATGGTTGGCCATAATTTTAATCCTAACAGTCTCCATTTAAATCTATGAAGTTTTATATATCCTTAAACCTTAAGAGAAACTTAAGTTTATTGTGTGATAAAGCATGTAGTTCAAAGTTCGACTCTTCTGCATTACAAAGATGGAATGCTAATCACTGCTCTCTGTTTTGAGATGGGGGAGAGGGGTGGGGGAGGGCGTGTGTTGACTGTATATTTGACTCCTATCTGTCCTTAGAACAAAATATTTTTGTTATGGATGGAAGTAGTGTTATGTAGCATTTCTGTATTTGTGTTTCATTAAAAATGTACGCTCTGAGAGCAGAAGGACCCAAGACCTGGGATGTGGGACGTTCAACTCTAGTGACTTTACTAATTTTTGCAGACAGACAAGATTGTATGTATTAATTAAGCTGCTTGTTGGTTACGTAAGTCTGCAGTCCAGATCTGATAAGCTTAGACTGAAACAATATTTTGCTGTTGCTTTCTTTGCACAGATATTTACATAGTAAGATGTATAGGAAATTTAGATGCTCCTTCTGGAGCTAAGTAAATGAGTCAGACTTGTTCATTAAAGAGAATGGTCTATCTAAACAAAGAGTAGGCAGGACTTAACTTATTTTTTGGATTATCTTGGATGCACAACTCTGAATGTGATTGCATGACTTGGATGTGTCTAATGGGGATTCTTGCCTGTCTTCTGATCATAGGAATGGAAAGGAAAGATTGTTGCAATTCTTTTCCCTACCTTGGTAATTTAACTCTGTGAATGAGAATGACATTGGCAGTGAAAACTGATGAAGAACTTTGCGCTGAGGTTTTGTTAGCTTAGTATACTTACTCTGTTCTAATTCCTTGCGTGGGCACCCTGCACTGAACTTGTCTTTGTGTAGGTTACAAGTGGATTAAGCTTTTCTGCCAGAAAGAGCTCGAAGTATAGAATAAGGGAATTATGGACAGAATGCTATTAAGTCACATTCTTATTTGTTCTGCAATAACTTCCTTGTGTTGGCAAGTACTAGGGAAAATCTTCTCATTTCTTAGTGAAAGGGCAGAAATTGCAGTCTGGACTGAGTATGTCCTTTTCTCCTCTGATAACTCCAGTTTGCCCTCTGTGCTGAGCTGTAGAATCGCACGTTCACCTCTCATTCTCCAACTGAAGAAGATTGATGTGCAATTAAGATTTCTGAGGAGATACATTAAACCCTGCAAAGACTCCAAATTTAGCCATGAATCTTCTTGTTATTCTGTTTTCCCCACCTTTCTATCTTGTGTGTTGCTGTCTCCTCATCTCTAGGACTGTGGTGATCCTGGTTCCTATTCCAGTGAAAGGTGAGAGCTGGAGGTATTAGGAAGGCTAGTCATTGAAATCTGCCTCCAGGCGTAAGGCACAAAGAAACTAGCTTAGTATCATGCCTTTTCAACCTCTGTCTTTTTTCCTCTCTGATGCTGTGTTAGGGTGAGTTTTGATGAGTCACCATTGCTGCAAGCAGCCAGACTCAATTTCATCCTAAAGCTTGAAATTGTTTATTTTTAGTATTGAAAGCACTTCTGAAGTTCTGGAAATTCTATTCCATGGTAGGTTCTTTCAGAAAACTTCTATTTAAGTAGGAGAGTTTTGTAACTTTTGACTGACCAAAAAGTAGGGGGATAGTTAGAAAAGCTCAAGAGACCTGTCATTGCAAGAGATGCACATTTATTTTCTGGATATGAATATTTACTGTGTGTGGATATCAAGATAATTTGGTTAGCTTATCACTTCTATGTAACTAATACAGTAACAGAGCTCCTCTCCCAGAATGCAGATATTTTCTTTCCTTATATCTTGTCCCTCCTGTTATTACACATCCCAGTGCACTTTCTTTGCTTCTTTAACTTTGTTCTACCTAGTTCAACTTAAAACTTCCTTCCTTGTGGGAGTTTATTGCTCATGTCTGTGTGTATTAGGAGTTAAAAAGAATGTTCTAACAGAAAATATTTCTTCCTTTGTGAATGAGTTACGATTAATCCAAAATGTTAAGCCTGTTACTTCTTTTCTTAACTGCATGCATGACCGTTGATCTTTTGACAGATTAATTTGTTTTTTGCTGATGATCAGACTCAAGATCCATGTAGATGTACTAGACAGTGAGTGATATCTGATGTCTCATTGTGCACCTAACTTTTGTGGAAATGTTCTCTACATTAGAGGACATACCTAAAATTCATCATTTTTCAGAAATGTTAATGTTAAAGTGATGTGGCTGTTGAATCTCTGATGCTGTTACTTCCTTTGCCCTGTACAAATGAAGTTCTGAGACCTTTGCTTGTGTGTTGACTTTGTAACCATTTTAACCATATCTTGTATTATGGATTTGATACTAATCTAATTAAATGAAACAGAAGTCTTTTCACTCTCATCTGTGAATTTGGAAATCAGGCCTTTTGTGATGGTAGACTAGCTGAGAAATAAGGTACATTATCATCTCTTGTTCCTTTTTTGCTTGTCTGCTGATGTACAGAAATCCTCTATTGCATGCAGTTTTTCTGGAAGCAGATCAAAAGCAAAAACCTCAGTATATTGTGTGCCCTTCATTTGTAGAAGAGTCTCATGATAACAAAGATTGCTGAATTTTACCTCTAGTTTAATAGAAGTTTGAAGAAAAATCCCTCAGCAGGAGGCAGAACCCAAGCCTTGTTTCTTTCTGGTCTACAAGAACTGTATTGTATTTTTAGCTAGACCAGAGCGTTAATTCAAGTTCTGACAAAAAAAAAAAAAGTCTACAAGTAATTATTTTCTCCCTGTGGTTTCAATTGCATTGAATATTTTTCAGTTTCTTGCCATAGTACTTGTAAACAAGTAAACAAAAATCAATAATAATAATAAAAAAAAAACACCACACTCTCCCCCCTTTGGTAAAGTGACCTGCCTATATGATTCCTCTACAATAGGAGGCCCTGTAGTTGTAATGTGTTATGTTCTTGTTTGTTCTTTTTGATCATCATTTTGAATGCAACCATTTTAAAAATGAAATAAAAGCAGCAGTTAACCCAGGAGAGCAAGAGAAAGCTTAAAGATCAGAAAAAAAGATAAGCATTATATCTGTCTCCTGTTCTGCAGTCTAACAGTTGCCTTTATGATTAATTTAGCAGTCTGTACTTCTTAAAGAAGGTGTTACTTGAGCAGGACTTTGGCTGATCAGGCTGGTGGGAATGCAATTGTCTGGGGCCTAGCAGGGATGACCGAAGGTCACAGGGGTGATAAAATGCCAGCAGAACTATGGAGGTGCTTTTCCTGAGCAGCTGTAGCAGGCAAGTAACAGAGTTCACCAAGGTTGGAAAAGACCTCTGAGATCATTTAGTCTAATAATCAACCTACCACCAGTATTTCCCCAGTAAAACATGTCCCTAAACGTGGGAGTAAGGCCAAGCTGTGATCTGCTCTTCAGATACAGCCTTGCATCCTCACTGATATATGGCAGGTGTAAAAAGTTGTGTTGTAGGCATAGCTACAGATATTGCTGGCTGATTAAGCATCTCATGAGGAATTTGAAAGTGAAGTATACTTAGGTAAGTATACTAGAAGGTATATTTGACTGATGTCACAAGTCCTCGAATGGACATAACAGATTCTAAAGAAAAGACTTTTAAGAGAAAGACTGGAAATATATGAAATTGGATTGAGAGTACTGCATAGTTTCACTGCAGAGAGGTTAATGGGCCTAGTTAATGGTGTTTGGTTTTTTTTTTTTTTGTTATTTTGTTTTACTACCTCACACTCCTTTGGAAAGATATGCTGGCATAAGCTGTTGGAAATAAACTGACTTCAGTAGAATTGTGCCAGTGTGTGTCAGAAGTGGATTGAGCTCAAGTAATTACTACACAAATTTTAAGAATGCAAATGTACTTGACAGCTATGAACTTCAGAGAATAGGCTCCATCCTGTAGAGTCCTGAGCAATTCTAGGTTATATTAGATATGATGGAACACAGCACCTATAGCCTATGATGCAAGAACACACAAAACTTTTAAAGTAAATGTACGTTTTTCTAGGATTGGCTGGAATAGAAACTAGATATTTTTCTTCAGCACCGAACTTCCAGCAGGGACAAATACTTAGTGGTTGTTTTTGTTGGCTTTCACAAAAATAAACTCTGTGAAGCCAGTGGCCCACAGTGATAAACAGTGTCTTATGAAGGTAGAGTGTAGCGCTTTTGCTGCTTATGGGAGCAGAGCTACTGCTGTTTAAGGCCAGTAAACTGGAAGAGTCCAGGAAAAGAATCCAGGGGAGACATTAGAGTTAACTTGGTCTTGCATCTTTGTGTTCTCCTCTTCTGAGCATTTGTTGTTTTGGGATTGCGGAGGGAAGTATTAAGTTATTTATTGTGCTTTAGGTAAAGGAAGTAGTGATGTACTCTTAAGAAATGTTCAGAGTCCTGACTGAGCAATTACCTTAAACATACCTTAAACAAGTACCTCGTTTTACTAATACAAACAATATGGGTTACCCTCATGTGAGTATTCTCCCTAAAGTTAAACCTTATGTATGCAAGAGTTTTGCCTGGTTTAGCTACCCTTTGTAGCCCAGGATAGTTTATTTGTTGTGATTTGTTGTAATTTTGTTTTTGCTTCAGAAAAGTGGTATGAGTTAAACTGTAACTGTCCCAATGGAACAAATTTAATAGCAGTTTAATTTAAACTACAGCCTCCAGTGATTACCACCTCACTCTCTTTGCTCTGAAATAGAGCCATTTTATCCCCTAGGTTACATAGTCTTTACTCGCCCGTCATGAGAATTTAAATGTGATGCATTATCCACAGGAGGGCTCCCTTATTGCTCCCTGAAGGTAACAGAAACATATTGAGAGTTTCAAGGGGAAATTTCAGTTTCAAAATGCAAATATGAGCAAGAAAAAGTTCAAACCAAGTCTTTTTCCTAGTTCATGCCAAAATCTTTTTTTTTTTTTGTGAGAAATTCTGTACAGACCAGCATTAATGTACTTTGTTTCACCTCTGAAAATAAAATCAAGGTTGAGAATAACATTCCTGCATTATATTCATACATTTCCAAGTAACTTCTAAAGTTTGTTTTCTCTGAGATGTTAGTGTTAAGTCTGTGGAGAACTACAAAAGCAGATCACATCAGGGTGGATGAAAAGATAAATACAAACACCATGTTGCAAATGAGTTGTTTACAGAATATGATGAATCCTCAGATGCTTTTCAATTTGTTTTATATTTATCTTTTTCTTTCTTTTTTAAACTAGAGAGCATTAGGAAAGGAAATGGGCTGAGACACCTGGAGACTTACATCGTAAAATCATGAAATAAATCCTTTGTGAACCAGTAACAATGTCAGTTTTCTTATTTTTTTTTATTTATATTTTTACTGTTCTAGCCTTACATCTCTGAAGAGAGTTAATTTCCCTCATTCTTTACAGACCACAAATACTCTGTTAAGGTTCTTGTGATGGGGAGCTATTTCTGATATGTTTGAGGAGAAGAGTATGAATGTGCCATCAGAAGCTGCAACTTGTCAGATAGTTTAACTAGAACATCAGCTTGCTGAGCAAGATCACATCTGGTATTTCAGCAGTGAAAGAATTTCAGTGCAGGTCTCCTGAGTCAACTACTTCCTTTTTCCACTTGTGTCTTGTATTGATGAGCATCTATTGTTCTGTCTTACCTTGTTCCTAACTAGTTCCAGATTGAAGTGTGTTCCAAGTCCAAGGGACTTCTCCCCTACTGGGTTGATGCTAACAGTGTAAACAATTGTTCTGCATAATATCCCCTTATTCTACATGAGAACATTCCATGAGAAAAATGAGTGACCAGATGAATTCTGAGCATATCTGATACCTTTTAGCCAGTTCAATCAGGCAGGAAAATCCCAAGGGAGAATTCTCAGGAGATAACATAGAAGAAAATTTTTGCAAGCTCAGTTAGGAGAAGGGGATTAGATTCTAGCTGTTTGCTTGAGAAATAGCAAGCTATTATCTGATAACATTAAGTGACACTATGAAGAGATGCCAAGCTCTCTGAGAATAATTGGAAATTGCCATTGGCTATCTCCGGCATAGATGGTTTTGTTCTATTTCCCTCAGTATTAGAGTGACAACAAATTATCTTGTTTTCCAAAGAAAAATTTGGGAGAATAGTAAGTAACGGGAACATTGGGTTCATGGCTAACGTGAAGAGGGCTGAAACTGTGTGATGTAATAGTCAAAGTATGCATGTATAGAAGTCAGAATGCCTGGAATTAATTTCTAGTTCTGATCTCAGGTTTTTCTAGGAAATATCAACCTTGTAGAAGTGTGAAAACTAAGATTAATGCTTTTATTCTTTTTAGGGGATCAGCAAGTTTTGTTTATCATTGTTAAAAGTTTGAAGGTTTGTGAATAGGAAGTGTTACAGCATAGCATAGAAGTCTGGCTTGGAAATGTGTTTCAGGTACTTCATAGATGCTAAATTAAAATGTATCACTCTGAAGAGTAGTTAAATATTCATACTGTCTTTCAGCTCTCTGGCTGGGTATCTTAGGGCCACCTGAGCAAATTCTACCTATATTTAACAAAAAGACTGTATATAGGTGTTGTTAGTTTCAGACTAAGTTTCAAACTCATTAAGTGAACGCTGAAGTCTAAAGATTGTTCAGAATAAATGATGCATTTGTCTAATTCTATCTCTTTCTTGTTCAGCACAAACTGAAAAATTCTTTTTATACCATGCTCTTCACGATCATCTTCAGCAAATGTTTCTTAGTGAATCTGTCCTTTCTCATCTTTTCTCCATTTTGCTGAGCCAAATTTGCATCATCTATGCAATATGCCATTTGAAATGTGCATCTTTTCAACACTGGAATATTCCTCTAATAAATACCATTTGCTAGAACATTTGCAAATGCAAAAAGGCTACAAAAATAACCAAATCACATGGGATGCCAATGAAAACTACAGTTATTGGATAATATAGCAGTAAAAACATGATTCCTACCTGCAGCTCTCAGTACTGCTTTTGTGCCTGTGGTTAGTGGTGACCTTGACATTTCTTTTTGTCCGGTAGGTAGAGAAGAGGTAAAGCAAGGTTCAAAAGAAAAAACAAAAACAGAGAACAAAAAAACTCGGTAATGCTACATTTTAATGTTAACAAACATTAACAAAGCCTTTTCTTCTGCCTGTGGTGATCTTTTTCTTTTGGAAAATCTGTAACATGAACACTTGTATAGCTCCTGTAAATAGGTGTAGTAAGAACACAAGTACTTGCTGAAGTGTAGTGATAGGACAGGGGGTACTGGCTTTACAACTAAAAGAGGTTACACTTAGGTTAGATATTAGAAAGAAATTCTTTACGATGAGATCAGTGGAGCACTGGAGTAGGTTGCCCAGAGAAGTTGTGGCTGTCCAGTTCTTGGAGCTGTTCAAGGCTGGTTTGGGTCAACCTGATCTGGTATAAAATGTCTCTGGTCAGGAAGGTTGGAACTAAATGATCTTTAAGGTCCCTTCTAAACAAAACCATTATATTACTTGTATCTTCCAGAGATGTGTTTTTGCATTATTGCCACATCTGTTGTTTCTGTTACATTGATGGAAACTCTTTATGTTGATCGTGTTAGTGGTGGGTTTCCACATGAATCTATGATGTAGAAAAGTTCTTGAGATTAAGCTGGACAATTCTGGGAAAACCATTAGTAATTCCCAGCATTTCTGTTTTCATTGCTAATCACTCTTGCTAATTTTTATCCAGCATGAGTTAATTGAATGGGTGGTATACTACAGAATCTGCGTCGAACATTCTGAGCTTTTGCAATAGTATATGTGGATTTATACGCTATGTCCTCTCTGCTGCCTATTGAGCTGTAGAATTAACCTGCCTTTCAGAGATTTCCAGAATAACCCAGGTCAGAAGGGACCTTACAAGGTCATTAACTCAACCTCCTGTTCAAAGCAGGGTCATTTGTGAGATCCGGCCAGGTTCCTTAGGGCTTTATATAGTTGTATTTTGGAAATCTCTATGCATGGAGACTGCTAAATTCTCCTGAACCTCTGTTTCAGAGCCTGTTTCATTCCGTTGTTTATGTACTATTGAAAAGGCCAATATTGATCCTCCCTTGTGGCAAACAATCTGCTTGTTTCCTCCTGTGGCACCTTCCCCAGGCACCTCAGTGTGCCAACCAGATTCCACGAAAAACTTAGTGTATTGCTGCCCAGCTCATGGATATGTAATGGACTTAAAAGGTGGCATCATCCCTGAGCAGGTCTATTATGTCCAGGTATCTGGTGTGCCAAGAACATCTGCTTCAGCCAATATCAGAGACTGTGCCATGTGGCACACTACCAATATTGTATAGTCCTAGAGCAATTCTGAGTCCCTGGTGCATTAGCCTGAAATTAAAGTAAATCAACATATCTCATGGACCTGCCACTTCTTTGAAGTGATGCAGCTTCAGAATTTGAGAAGATGGAGCTCTGCACAGAGTTCTTTATTCCTACTTCTCTTCTGAGGGGTTCTGTACATACTCAGTTTATTCTTTCAAGCTTTTATGTACATCTGGAAGCCATTTTTCTTCATTAATAACTAAATATAAGATGTCACAAAGTTACTTCGAGGGCAGAGATTTGTGTGGGATGTGGAACATTATGAGTGTTTGTGTGCAATGCAGTGAAAATTGTAGGAATGGTATTAAGATCTTTCTATTGAGGATCAAGTCTTTACAGTTCTTAGTGGCATCATATTCAAGGTCACTTGGGATTAGGCATTGCAGTGCACGATAAAGCAGTACACACCACTGTTTGTTTTCTGTTGTGGTTGTTCACCTAAATCGAAGAAGACCAACTGTTGTCAAAGAAAAGCATCAATAAAATGTCCTCAAAATTCTTAACCTATTCCAGTGTCATGGAATTTGGGGGAATTATGAGAATTGCTTTCCCAGAAGCAAATGGTGGAAATTTGTCACTTCACCATACTCCTAAAAGAAGAATTAAACTCCTGAGTGTGCCTAGTTGTCACATATTTGTGTGCAGTGGCCTGATATGTGTGGATGACACTTGAATTCAGCTTAGATACTGTATTTATCGTCTTGCTGTTTTTCTTTGCTTTGTCTGAAACCTTTTTCTCTCTCCAGTTGCTCTCAGATATGTTGGCTTCTATTATTTATCCATGTACCTGTTGCTCTGGTAAGCCCACAGCTTGCTGATATGCAGCTAACACAGGCTTTTGCTTCAGTTGAATTGCTCTGGAGTGTGAAAGAGAGGCCACAGGAGGTCAATTCTGTCTCCCTGTGGCCCCACAAAGACCAGCTGCCAGTGCTTCCAGAGGACTTGGTAGTGTGCATACGTGCAGGCACAGCAACTGCCGATTCTCTTCAGTGGGATTCCGTGAAGGAAGGGGTTTAACAATGCCAAAGTATACTCCTTATTTTCTTGACATTACTGCAACAGAGCAATGCTCAGCTATGCTCTCTGAGCAATCTGGAGATATTTATAAAACTGAAAGTATTTTTGGAGTCCAGTTTGATGTTAAATCTTTTTGATGATTGATCAACACAGTTCAAGTGTTGCAATCATAATGTACTTTCGGAGCATTAAAATAAGGCTGTTAAATACAACTGAGTTGCCTTAAGCATAAGAGACTTGAAATGAAATGGCAAATCCTTATGAGATTTCTCTTGTATTTTTTATTATTCTTTATACAGCACTTAATTTTGCTGCAGCTACAAGTATTAGCCATACTGTTTTATGCCATGTTCATATAATAAATGATACTAGATTCAGTAGAATCTCTCTTTAGCTGGAAACCTTATAATTAACACTCCTTGATGTGAATGCAGAGCTTGCCCTGAATGTCTTGAAGTACAGAGACCCTTTTTCTGTAGGTGGTAGTCCTGCTGCATATCTTGAATTTTTCCTCAAGCTTATCTGCTGCTGCTGTGGGTCAGTTTGATTTCTCTGCAGTGCAGAGTTACAGCAAAGACTTTTTAATGCTTTCCTGTTCTACGGTCCCTTTGTTTTAATCTGTTCTTTATAGTTGGCTCTATTTCAGTTTCTCCCTCCTCCTAAGTATGTGGAGGACTGACAATCCCAGAAAGACCAAAGGGGTGTGTGTCAAGGCTAGAAACCAGTGACAAACCTTCTGTTGAAGAGCACAATTGTATTAGAGCTTCAGAAATTCAGAGGTCTGCACTGTTGTTTGTTTTCCATGGTTGTTTTTGTCTGATAGCCACTTACAGGATGTGTATTTATACTGATCAGATACCAAAACACCATGAGTTAACATGATTTCCTGTGACTTTTTGCCTGTAAGTAGTTCCTTAAGGCATTGAGGAAGCTTTTTTAAAGTCGTAAATATATATAGGAATAAACAGATACTTAAGTGCTGTGCAGCATTCATTCCAGCCATAAAGTCTGTGGGCGCGTTTCATAAACACAGGTTTTGACATTTTCTAGAGCTGCCTATGACTTGAGGCCTTAGGGTTTGCAGCCAGGGATTGCATGTACTGATACAGGCAGAAAAAAAAATGAGCATAGTGTGAGAAATGGACTAGGGAAATTATGAAATGCTTGTGTAATTTAGTGACATCTGTTGGAAAACAATGTCTGAATTCAAAGGAATTCAAATTTCTTGTTACTGGCTAGTAACACTGTCATTAATCATAGAGACATAGCAAGAAGTTCCCTTTTCTCCAAAGGGTTTAGTAGGGTTCTTGTAGAAAATGCATTATTTTCTACTGACTAGTTCATTGCATTCGGAGGAACACTTGTGGTGAGAATTTAATATCTAATACACTGATTACAGCGTGTGCACACATATTAGGAATTTTCTGAATGGAGGCATTATTGTGTGTGTATTTTGAGCTTCCTAAACACTCTAAAAATTTAGTTGTAGGGATTTGTTTTGGGTCTGTTTCTGTGATGTGATTTGGATACCACTATATGTTGATGCGATGATGTATATAGCTAACCAGAGTTTGCCAGGAGTTCTTATGCTTTGGTATGTGGCAGGATGACACCTCCAGGAGCCTTATAAGTAGAAGGTGCTGCAAAGGGCAGTCTCCCAAGTTAGACTTCCTTGCTATTATGCGTGCTTTTAACTACTGCTTTCTTAAAATACTGAACTAAATCTGATGTGGGGGACTTGCATGGGGGAAGAAAAGTAGACCTTGCACCAGAAACCCAAATTTCTTGGTATGTTAGGCATTAGGGGATGAGGGATATCTGTTCTTCTTATTTTCCTTCCCCCCCCTCCCCTCTAAGGAAGATAATTGTGCCTGATGATAGAGTTTGCTCACCCTGTTTTTTTTTTTTTTTTTTTTTATCCTATCGTGCAGCTGCTGCTCCATTTTCTACATGGCTGGGCTTTACTGCAGACCTGTCGAGCCATAGCTCACTTTGATTGATTTTTCTTTTCTTTTATAAGAAAAGAGATTGCCATAAGCCAGCATTATGGCAATGCAGCCCAAATACATAATTATCAGACATGGAAGCCTGTTGGGTGGCCCAGGCTGCATGTGGTTGAAACAGCTCTATTGGTTTAGCTTTGCTTCTTGAACGTTTCTTATGACAATCTCAAGCTTCTCCCTTTTAGTGATATTTGTGTGATCTCTGTTGTATATTTGACTACTGGGGCTTTTGATTAGTATTTGTTAGGTTTGATTTTGAGTTTTCTTTAAGTGGACTGGTATGAATGAGACAAAAGTTATTTGAAGGAAAGGTCTCATTGACTTCAAAATGCTTGCAACAAGGTGGGGACACTTCAGCTCCGAGGGTTGTTGAGATAGTGTTACTGATGAATAGTAGTATTCATAGTGGTCTTGTAGCTTTTATGAATCAAATTGTGAACCTCAGCCCAGCCCTGAGGTCTGATATTGGGTAAGGTAGCCCAAAACTACATTAAAGTATATTGTTTTATTATTTACTTTTCTTTTCATGGCTGGGGTTCTATAAGCACTGCACAGTGTACACATAAAAGGCTGGGAGGGAGGATGAGAGCAATTCTGAGAGTGCTTTTTGAAATAGAAAACTTGTTCTTGAATGATGGTAATATAGTAGCTGTACCATTTAGGATAACAGTGAGTTGGACTTTTTTTTTTTTTATAGAGTAAGTGTACTGCCTTGAAGTTGAGCTGGTGAAGGATTTGGATACTACATCACACAGTATCGTGTTAGGTGAATTGCTGTAATTAAATGTTTTCACACTTTTCATTGCAAAGACAGGGTAAAACTTAGTTTAAATCTCTTTTATGGCGGCTTGTTCAATTGCAGTAATGCAGTCGTACACCAAAGAATAGACTGCTGTAACCATGTCACATAGATTGTTCTTGTTGTATACTGTTGTCAAATAAAAACATAAAGTTGGAAAGGCTGAGAGCGTTTATCGATTTCTCAGTGGAGGCATAAAAGAAGTAGACAACCTTTCTACACTCGATGGCTTAGATCTGGGAAAGAAGAGGGAAGAAGAAAGGAATATGTTTGACATGGATGACACAGGGACAGTGGTTATGTTTCTGACATAACTCAATAGGCCTGAAGGTTGAGAATGTCACGTTTGCTTGAATGAAAGAAGTGTTGTCAATTCAGGGAAAACTGGATAGTGCTTGACATACTCACCAGCATGTTTTAATGGAATATCTCTCAGATGCATTTAAAAAAATATTTGCTGAAGAGATGGATAAGTTTGTGGACAACCTATAAGCAGCACTCCTCAGAGATGTTAGAACCACATTTACTCATTTCAAGGTGATACTGCTATAAAGCCTAATGGTGTTAACTTTAAATGTAGGCGTAGTTCACTCTTTCACGGCTGATTATTTTGGTGGAAACAAGTGGCAAGCTTGGAATAGAAATATATGAGTTTCGCACTAAATTAGCATTGAATGTCATCAGTTTCCTTTGCAGGTTTAATCCATTGTTGTTGACAGTACTGGGAAAAAAAAAAAATCCCTGTAGATCCAGAGTAGATGAAAAGATTTCTCCAAAGCAAGCTTTCCTTTCTTGGCCCTGCAGTTTGTGATGTTTGAATCAAACAGTTGTTAACACTTCTTTTTGATGCTGCAGCACTTTGCTAATGTTGAGTCTTAAATGGAATGCCCTACATGTGATTACTAATAAGCAACGTCTGTTTTTCAGATATTTGATAGATTTGAAGCAGTATTGATCCTTAGTATTAACACTTCTTTGCTGATAACAGCTGTAATGAGAAGGTGTAGAAGTTTATAGGTATACGGTGGCCTCATGGGGGGGTTCCAGTTGCTGTTGCCTGGTGCTTAGAACATAGTATTTGATTGTGTGGCCTTATGCATAGAGCTGGAACTGATTCAGGCTGTCATCTTATGTAGGGTGATTTCCAAGTAGTAACCATCAGTCACCGTCAGCAGCATACCCCTGTTGCAGTAATAGATGCTAGATTATTTATTGCTGCTACCTTCCTATTAAAAACTGTAATCCTTTTCATTATTGCAGCTAACCTAAATTTTTGGGATAGTAGTTCATTCCAGTTATGGAGAAGAAATAAATTGAATGGAGTTTGGTATCTTTACTGTTTATTTTATTTTACTTTATTTTGTTATTTTAAATGAATGTATGAAATCCTCTGTTCTCAAGTAAAATATAAAACAAAAATTATCTTCTCCCCATTCAGAGTACTAATTCTCTCTGTATAGCATAATTCCCCAGATGTTCCACAGCCATGCCACACTGCTGGCTGACTCACCTGAACTGCAGTTGCTGTCTCTGCATGAGGAATTAGTTCTACTCTCATGCTACTTCCATTGCCCAGTAATGTGTGTTTTTCTTCTCTAAAGTTATTTTATTCACGGTCTGAAACAAGATCACAATATCCTTTTGTGTGAAGTGGAAGTTTATTTTCAACTCTTACAAGCACCTTAAAATGAAGGGGGCCATTAAATCTACAAGTTCCTCTGAGATGTAACTGCAGCAATTTAGGATTTTAGGCAGACCTTTGACAGTCTATCTTCAGCAGTGCACCTTCTGTCTTTGATCTCCTCTGCCAGCAGTTGCACTTGTTTAATTTAAGAAGTTTCCAATGGGCTTAGTTAACCCACTGCACTCACTTTGGTTTAAACGTGATTTTCATCAATATAGCTAAAAGCAACTAAGAGTGGTTTAATAAAATGAAAAAAAAGGAAAAAAGTCATTAAATTAAAATTAGCCTAATTTAGTAGAACTAAGAACTTCTAGGTATTGATTTTTCCTAGATTAATTTTAGGCAGATTTGTTCATACACAGTGCTATGTTGTCTAAGTTGTTTTGGAGAAGTAAAAATAAGATAGATGGAGGAGAAACTGGTTAGAGGAGAAGGGATGTCCTGAGTACGAAGGAAAGAGAATTAATGTATTGAGTTGAAGTGACCTTCTCTAAGCTCATCCATACTTTTTTTTTTTTAACAGTTTTTTGTTCAAGCTGTTAACTATTTCACATCTCACAGTAGAACAATTAGGAAAATTGATTGGTTTTGAGTGGCAATAGCAGAACGCTACTTGAAAGTCCAGGTTGTTCTCTGTTTCTTGATTTTTTTTTACCTAAAATAGAAGTCCCAGGACCTTCAAAAGGCCCTATTTTGATTATATTATTAGAGATGGAGAAGGATGTTTTAAAATACTGTTGTTTTTCCTCCCAGAAAGCAAAAATCTCTGTACTCTAATAGGGACTGGCTCTGTGTGCATATGAGTGCAAATGCAAGAGAGTTACAGTGAGTGCAAATGCTGATGCATCATGGAGAACAGGTCATTCCACTGAACACAGTTCAGCTCCTGAATGTTTGGAGATTAGAGGCAGCAGTAATTTTTGCCTGCTGTGCCTTATGTTAATGTGGCAGCCCCTCAGTTGTATATTTCTGCTGAGATGGACATTTTTTGGAAGCTTAATTCTGACTGTGATGGAAACAGCAAGGATATCCACTATTGGCATTTATCTTTTTAGCCTGATTTAAACAGGCAGCAAAACAACAACAAAAAATTATGTTGGAATGTAAGATCTGTTTCTTCTGACTCCGCGTGATAAAATAGTAAAATGACTTGCAAGGAAACAATAAGATCTTTATTTGACCTTTGACTAAATTGTCTCAACTTTAATGGAGAGTTTACCATTCCATCCTGTTCCAACAGAATAATATAAGCTTTCCTCTGGGAGATTAACAGTAGTCCGTCAACTCTAGTACTTGTGTTTTCCTGCTCCAGACCTCAGCTCTGTCATTGTCCTTTGTACTGCTGCAGTTTGACCCATCAACAGAGAATAGAAGTACAAGTCGTAGTCGAAGAACACACTACAGAAAGGCAGAAATGAGGGTTTGATATTGAAAGAAGTAGACAAAGTTCAGGGAAACAAAATAAAAGTGTTTTAGGAGATAAATATTTGTTTGAATTTGAATTCTCCATATTTGTTTTCTAGAGAGAAAAAGTTAGTTTTATATTGCTTATGTTGATAGTTGGGAGATAGAAGGGGAAATGCAACTCTGCTAGTGGCTGAGGATTGTAAATACTGTGGAAGGAGACAAGGTATTTAGACGAGTACAAGCAGAGAACTGGAAAATTTAAGGTAAGTGTCCTGGAAAACTTGCTGTCACGGAGATGTGTCTTTGAACTGTCAAGCTTTGGAATCATTTCCCACAGGAATGAAATAAAAACTCCATGGCTTGACAGATTTTGAATTAGACTTGGAAAAATGTTGCTCCATGCAGCATATACAATAATCTTGCTCTGGCAACAAGAGAGCATGTGAAAAGAGGAAATGATGATCTTGCAGAAGAAACTATGGCCTGGTGATTTATGCACAGAAGTGGGCATCAGGACATCTGATTCTTTTCTGTATTTTACCGCTGATTTACTTTGTAATACTGGACAAGTAATTTAATCTCTCTGTGACTCTGTGTTCCCATTTATAAATAAGGAATATTTCATCATCTCAAGGGTTTACTCCCCGAACAGTGTTTTCTTAGCTAGATGGTACACTGGAGTGTTGTGATAATTTTTAAAAATGTGCATAGACTGGAGGTGACTGGAAATTCCCTGTCCCATGTGAATCACTGCTTATCTCAAGATGAAAGCAGTTGGTTAAAGCATCCAGTCTTCCATTTCCTTTCCGTTGACAGATTAAAGTCTGT
This sequence comes from Oreortyx pictus, assembly GCA_036925125.1. NCBI lineage: Eukaryota > Metazoa > Chordata > Aves > Galliformes > Odontophoridae > Oreortyx > Oreortyx pictus. The sequence goes on from JAUPFR010000006.1 coordinate 39,708,408, forward strand.
ACAGGGTAGCTGATGGAAACCTGGCTCTAGCTTGCCCACAATTTGCTGCGTTGCTTTTGTCTTTTGTGGTTCCCATTGTTAACTGATACTTGCTTGAGGGGACTGAAGAGAAAAAATCATTAGGCTTTATTCATTTGCATCCAGTGTGTTGCAGCTTTTGCAGCGCATGGCACAAACCTGGAATGGAGCATGGCACAGAGGATTCAGCTGTCTGCTCATTATGGCAGATTGGTGCCATTCCTGTTTTCCTCTAACAAGCTTGTTTTTTTCTGAATTACTTGTTCAGACACCTCAAGAAGCCACTAGCAATCATGCCAATTTCATCACTGCTCTTCCCCTCGAGGATCTTCCCTCATCCCCTGGCACTACAGTTGTGTAGTGCTGTGCAATTTGTCATGGAAGAAGAGGATGCTTCTCTCTACCTAAATTAAAAGCCCCTTGTGCACGTTACAAACAAGATGTGATTCATGCTGTCAAAAATCTGGCATCCCATGCTAGAAGCAGTAAACACACATCTCACTGGGGTCTCTACAGTGTTTTCCTGGAACTCTTACTGACTTTCCTGTTACTGGATTGGAGACTCTTAGGAAGGATTTCTTCAGCAGGAAGCAACTGTAATAGATCCAGTGGCCCCCAGGCAAGCAGTCTGCTAACAAACCTTTAGGGAGCATGCTGGGCTTATTTGAGAGCACCTGGGGCTACTGTTTGTATGAGTAATATTCCAAGCAGCAGCAAACCCAAAGACTTCATTATTCAAATTTGGGTTTGCTGTCTCTTGTTTCTATTATTTATTTATTTTAAATTACTTGCTGATCCAGTGAAGGGACTACATTAATGCAAGGGCTGATCTCCTCACTATCAACCTGATGTTTTCTTTCACACTGATGTGACTTTGCTGAGATCAGTGGCATTATTGCTTATTCATGCCAATTTAATTGAAAGGACAAACAGACCCAGGCTATCTATAATCCTGGAAGTGGAATGAAGCAGATGATTAAGTCCAGGATCTTTCCACCATATTAAGAAAAAGCTTCCTGATGTATGTAGAGGAATATAGGGCCTTGTAGAATCTTTTATCTAGAGTTTACGTGTCAGTTTACTCATATCTACCACAAGACACTACTTTAACCTGAAACATAACAGCAGTAAAGAGCTTGAATAAAATCAATAGCCTGGAACCATGGAAAGTAAGTTAGCTGGAGTATACTAAGTTCTCCCTGTGGAATACTGTCTCTACACTGTTGAGTCTGCTCTGTGTCCAGGGAATAGTGTATTTTCCATTTGCAAAATAAGCCACCTGCTCTCAGAAATAGTTTCTTACAACTGGCCTGTGAGGTAAATATGTGGGATTTATTTCCATCTTATAAAAGAAGGTACCAAAAAAAAAAAAAAGTGGTGTGAGGAAAGACCTCAGAAACTGCATTGTTTCTGAAGCACCAGGTTTTTAGCAGCAAGATATCCTTGCAAAAACAGTTTCTGTGACACTCATTTCTCTAAGCCCAAGAAGACAGCTGCTGCGTATGCCCAAGCTGTCTCTGCGCTTCCACCTGCTCCACCACGGTCTGCTGGAGTGCAGTCCTCCTACTTGGAATTATCTGACTCATATAGCAGAATGCTTTGTTTAAAAATAAATAAAATGCCAACACACAGCAGGCTTTGATCCTTTGTCATAAATAACAGTTTTCTCTGCTATTGCATGGTGACTAGGCAATTCTCATGTAAATAATGTATCATAAGCACACAAGATGACACAGAGATCCAAGTAGGAGGGAACTAAATTTGAATCTTAAATGAAGGCTTTCTCTGTTTCTGTTTTAAAATGTGGTATTTTGAATGGATGTTGATCTTCTGTCTTTCTGTCCATCATTAGGTTTCAAGACCAGTGTCAAGATGTATCATAAATGAGAGTAGCTTGCAGACCTTATTCTTCATCTCTTTCTTCCTTATCTCCATCTATCCTATGTTCATCCTGCAGATGCTCGTGAATATTACTAGGGCTTCAGTGAACACTGTTAACATTAGAATAATAATTTTCATGCTGACTTCTGTTTAAAATAAATATATATATGTTTTTCCTATTGTTTCTTACACAGTTTTTCTAAAATGTAGGAATTACTTAAAAATTCTATGGGAAAGTTTGTGCTGGACCAACTACAGCAAAGAACAAATCTGATTATTAAGCTGGGAGAGGCTCTGGAGAAACGGTGTGACAAGTGAGTAAGGAGCAGGCTAGGACATGAGGAGGGGAGCTTGCTGTGGATCTAAGTCCACTTTCCTTCCCTGTGGAGGGCCTTCATGACAGATCTGTGCATTTTATTCAATATAAAGCTCAATGGGTAGTTTGGGGATCCTCTGCCACAGTCATGTTTCAGTAATGGTGATGTCTTTTCTCATTAAAAGTTAACAAGATGAAAGATTGCTGCAATCAACAGAAATGGAGGGACCCTGGAAGGAAAAAATGATAATATGTTTCTGAGACGGTCTAGATGTTTTACTTATTTAAAATTTCAGTGGGCAAAGAATAAGAGAATAGACTTTAGAAAATGATTCCTTCAAGTTGAAGGAGCCAGTGACAGGCCACTATGCAACAGTCTGCAAAATTTAGTAGGTAACTACATTGTCCCTTATGCACATGCATACTTGTTACTCAAGTAGTGAAAGCTCGTACAGTCTATAACTTGGAGATGTAAAGATAAGTAAGACTGCAAGGTGCGGTTATTGTTTTTATGAGAACAGGATCAAACAGATTTGAAAGGATGTATTATTTGCTTAAATTTTTTTTAATAAAAGTTTTTTTTTTTTTTCCAATTGTCTTTAAAGGTTTTATGTATAATGTGCAAGAAATCTGTGATATGGTAAGAAATTAAACTTTGGTCTTACAGTGTGTGATTTACTTTCAGGTCATTGAGGCTGAGAGTTTAATGAGTTGCAGATAGAGATTATATTTATGTAGATAATTATGTCATGGTTTTATGATTTTTGTTATTGGTATTCCACATCATAACATCATGTAGTGCATTGGTAGTTAAAGAGTTAATGCTCCAGTACTGTGGATCATTGATTGTTTGGGGGTATACGTGCCTCAGAAGGGTACTGTGTACCCCAGAGGACTTTGCGTTGCTTTGCTTTTTTCTGCTTTTCACTCAGAGGGAAAGATAAACTGTTCACATGTCATGAGACACAGAGTTTTTCCCTTTCAGATTGACCCCACAGCAGGTGCTCCCTAGCTGTCTCACCTTCAGCATTAGAATAAGGCCTTTGGTTTTTGGACACGCACTCTCTCTCATTTTGTATCATATACATTGTGTTATTTTCTATTCCAATATCTTCTTTAGTAAATTAACTCTCCTTCTCTGATCATTGCTGCTGTTTTGCTTTTAGGCTCATCCCCCTTTTCCTTCCTCCCTTTCCACTTGTCATGGAACCGGGCCGAACCAGCCCCTAATCTGTTGATAATAGCTTTGCATAGTCTTGTTAGAAGGAAAAGGGGTGGAAGGGGTGTTTAACCTCGTGCGTTAGATAGTGTTGCAGTTAGGAAGATATCTTATTAGTGAGGACTGTTGTCTCATTGCTGCCTACTGTACATGTTTGCCTCAATGGCTGGGTCTTGTCAACTACTGTGTCGTGACCCAGGCTGCAGTAGCACACTGTCCTCAAGCCTGTGTTTTAGCCGTTTACTAGTTGCCTGCTCACTAGGTGGTCCTTTTCACTGTCCTTCTCTTTTGACTCCTGCAGATGTTGGTTGTGAATTTTCTTTTACTATTATTGCATTTTTTCTGCTTCAGAAAGTGGCTTCGTTACCCTGTGGTGGTATATATACAGGTTAAATGACATAGGACAACCAACATCTTAAGAAGTTAATTCCTATTCTCTTTCTTTGACTTCCATTCTGTGTTGCATGTGTGAGTTTCGGTTACAGTGAATGATCTTGACAAAGCAAAAAGCTATTAAACTATACCAAGAGATGTTTGTGTTTAATATAAACAGTAATTGATATCCCTACTTAGAACTTTGGTCACTGATAACGTAACCTTTAGATTCTTTTGCAAACACAATAATAAATATTTATGAGTAGTCAATCTGTTTTTAAGAATTATTTACTTATTAAAAAACAACAACAACAAAAAGAACTATATGGTTGAAAGAACTACCGTTGGTGTATTTTAAAGAAAAATAATGAATGTTGCTACTGGAGAGAAATGTCACTATAGTGAATTGAAAATCGAAGGACATGTATAAGACTGAAATGAAAATAGATTAGGCCTGAAAGTGCTGCTGTTGCTTGAACTCTATCCATTCCTTAGGTAATACAGACATAATCTCCAAGGGTGTCAGTCTAAGATATTTTTGTGAATACTAATCTCAGTTAAAAAAAAATATATCTATAATAATAAAAATAAATTGATGAAAGCTTCCAGACTGGATTATTTCAATGACTGGAAGCCTCTCACCTCTGCAGTGTAACGTTGAGTATGAGAAAATGAATGTGTTGGGCTCTTTCCTATTAATGCCAATCCTGTGCTTAATAAAATCACAGTGATAGTTCAGAGTGTTCGTTTTTGTTACAGAAAAAAATCCAAACCAAAACAATAAACTTTTAGAGTGGTAGCAAATGTTATTGCTGTACTGACAGGACCAATCATGTGAGATCCCTTATCTAAGTGGTTCTAAGATAACAAAGATCAGTAGCAAGAGTTTGTGAAAGTATGTTCATAACTCTGCTCATGGAATATGTCACATATAAACATATTGATAGTTTCAATAGCATGAACATTTCTGTGAGTCAATAGTAATAATAGAGGATGAGTATATACCATTTATAGAGTGTAACTGAAGTCAAAGGAGATGATTTTTAAGCCCTTCTGCATGACCATCAGTAATTCGTGCTCTCTCTCTATATTTCCCAGTCAGTTGAATGGTGAAAATAAAAATGGTCGGTATCTTCAACAGATTAGGAAACAAAATGCATTAGTTGGACAATCTTTCAGGCATCAAAGACAGTACAACTAAGTGAAACAGGTGTAGCTACAATGGTTCCATAGATAAGTAGAAGTCTGGAAGGCAAACAGGGCTCTTTAAATTGTTTCCTGTATGGTAGAATTGCAGATATTTGTTTTGTTTTGTTTGTTGATAGAAATAGAAAACAGTGGTTTGAAAGGATCCAAGCACTGTTCTTTTTTTCTCTCCTGCATAACTAAAATAAATTGTAAGGAGGAAATGCTTAGATGTTACTTTTACCAACTTCTTAGAGTTTAGGCATATTTGAAATTGAGGTTTTCACTTTTGTATGCAATTTTGAAGACTTTTTTTTTTTTTTTAAACACTATGTCATCTTTTTCAGATTGTACTTAACATTATTTGGCTGGAGTAGTCAATACTCTACTTGTTTGGAGCAGTTTATTAGATTGGTTATGCATTTTTGCATGAGTGAAGTAGACAAATGCATACTTGTTTAAATGGTTGTTACATGAATGGAATTTATGGTAGGAGAGAAAATGTAGATATGTCTGAAATATTTTAATTCTCCATCCTTTCAATAAAACTTGTTGAATTGAAATGACTCCCTCTCAGCATACTCAGGAAAAGAACCTAATCAGGATGTTACTTTTAGAACAGACATGCATCCAAGAAAATTTAAAAGCATTAGCAGAACAATGAAGTAAGAGGTGTAGATAGAGAAGGATAAATTACTAGGAAAAAGTCATGACTACTCCATAATCAATGGTGCTGCTTTTCTCCTCAGATGTCAGTGAGACAAGTGATACTGTAAGAAAGGAGGGTTTTCCTTGAACACCTCAGATAAAACTAATTGTGACGCAAAATCCTTCCACCTCTTCTGTTTCCTGGTGTTGTGCCTATGGACTAACATTTTATGAAGGAATCTCCTCAATACTTACGTTCAAAGATGGAGGATTTAGAGGGTGCCTAAGAGAGCTTGAATTACAGAATTTGAATTCTATTGATATGTAACTTCAAAGGAAAGAGACTGTCATGAAGTGAGATGCAGAGCTGTCATGAAATTACCTTTCTGACTTTTGCTCTGACAACCAGTAGGTGAAGAAGTAATAACCAAATTTTGAGTTGGTGAGTCTCGGTTTAATTCAAAAGAATGAATTATTCCAATACTGAGCACAGCTGACTTCCTTTTGGGAATCTTAACAGCTGGAATGATTAAGCTATTGGAAGAGTTAAGATGACTTAGAAGTTGTTCTGATTAATTCACATTAAAGTTCTAATATACACCCCCATCAGTACCAAGAAAGACCCTGCCTACTGGCCATGGTGCTCATCTTCAACCCACACATATGCTGAGTGATGTTGCAGATGATGATAATCTGCAAGAACATTATTTTTAATGGTTGTAATAGTCCACTTTTGCATAATCATTAACTGTACTTTTTTTTTTAAACAGCTCCCCCTCACTACCAAACTAAATATATTAAGGTGACTAAAATATCAACAGTTTTTATAGTTCCTACGCAGAACCATTATGCTCAAACACTTATAGTGAGTGTCTGCAGCAGATCACAAGCAGGATTTTAACCATTCACTTGTCTGTTGCTCAGACGTCTCAGGCCATTTTTTTGCAGCTTGGGAAATGGGTTGGTAGGTTAAATTTCATGAGCTCATTAAACTGTCTTAGAATAATTGCAGATTCCTCTTCTAGATGGCCCAAAGATATGTGCATGGTACTAATCCAGTCTGCCTTTAGAATCTTCTGTCTATCACCTTTAAGTCTGCTCATTTCTTGAGGTAATGGGTTATCATTTCTCATGCTCTTCTGTGCTGTGGAGGTCAGAGAAATGAAAGAAGGCCGTTAGGAAGTTGACTAACAAGGAATATGAAATGTGTCCCAGAATGTTGTCTGTGTAATGAGGTATGGAAAAGAGAGATTGGATGATGATGGTATTGCAGCACTGCATTTTGTCTTTTGACTCCCTGTTTGTGTGCAGTGTTGTCGTATCTGGAACTGTTTACTTCCACATCTTGGAGACAGTTATGGAGGTTCTTTTCAGCTCTTATGGCAAAAGTCTGTGCTTTTCGTAATCTTAGGTTTTAGCAGAAAATTTTGTTCAGAAATAGTTACGGAAAGAGTTTAGAGCTGTGGAGGTGGATTTTCAATTTCAAGTTCCTTTTATGCATTGTATAGTACACATTTTATTTGAAGCAAGAATCTCTAAAAGCAGCAGTGTTTATACACTGTTGGATGGGAGGCTTGGTCTTTTCTCAACCCAGATGTTCCACTGCAGCTCTGCCAAAGGCTGACATGAGTTGGTTTGTAGCAGCAGATCAATGCCAGTTCGTGGGCAATGGTATCTTACCATTAGCTTAGACAAAGAAGCCATGAGGGAATCACTAGCTTGTGAAATCCTTTGAACGAGGTATCTGTGCTGATCCTTACTTCTCTTCTGTTCATTATCTTCCTATGTTGTTACTGTTTCAAAGTGGGATAACTCCAAAAATGATCGTCCTGCTTTGTTCCACCAGACTGACCCCACATGCAGGCTCATTAAGCCCCAGCTTGCTTATTGTTTCTGCTCTCAAGAATAATGTAAATTGAAAGAGAGATTGGTGCTTGGATTTGGATCTGAATGCCAAACAAGCAGCTGACCAGTTTCTAACTAATACTTTTAAAATAAATTTTGAAAAAAACAAACTCCATTTTTAATGCATAGCCTATGTAGTGATTTGTATATATATATTTGCACTTGAGCGTTTGCTAGTGGTACTGGAGTGAAATAGTATTCTTTGACCTAATTAGCCCAGTGGAGAGAGAACCCAAAATTTCCTACACCACATAATGTCAAAGGAATCCCTGTATGTGTCAAACCCTAAAAAGGGAATTTGGTAAGTAATATCTTTACTAAGTATTACTGTTCATAATGGCAGAGGAAACAACAAGGTATTTGGAGATATACGGTGTTGCTGAAAATTTCTATTGACAGATACTTTCCTAAATTGAACCTTTCCTTCCTGTTATGTCTTTTTGCTCACACATACAAACAAACCCTTTTGAACATGGGGGAGAAAGCAGGACTAATAGGCTGCTTCTTCAGCTTCTTTCTGCAGGATGGTGTGGTAGAGTATCAGAGCTACAGTTAGAAACAGCTTATTTTTGCTTTCTGTATTTCAGTATGGAAACTCTCAGCTTGATGTTACTTGATGTCTGTATTCTGAGCCCCTCTATGAGGGAAAATGCAGTTGCTACAGCTTTGTGAGTTGTAAAGTTTGCATTTGATGTAAAACCAAAGAAAGATTATCAATCTTTTTTCTTGGTTTTACTTTGAGCGTGACTTCAATGCACGCCTAGGCTGCTGAGTAAGTGGGAGATGTTTGTAAACTGCTGTCAACTGCAACTAAATATTCCAGGAGAAAGGAAAAATATGTATATATTTGTCCAACTTCTCACAGTTGCAGCTTTGCTTTATTTTAAGACTCCTCCCAGGGACAGACGTTTGAGTCACACTGAGTGTTATCAGTAACAGATTAAGGAAAAGAACTGAGTGCTCAAACTGGTAATCTGTCACCTCCAGTGGAGGGTGTAAAGATGAATTCTTTCCTGTGATCCTTCCTTCCAAATGGGAATTACTGTCAGTAGACATTGTAAAGGACTTTCTATACATAATGCAGAGTGAGCCCAAAGTGCCCAAGGTTTCGGTCAGCAGGCAACAGAATTGATTGAGACAAATCCAGAACTAGGTTTTCAAGATGATCATGGGGAGATGGGCTGAGGTAGGATCTCACTGTTATGTTGCTGAGGAGTAGTTCAGACATGGGAATGGAAAGAGTAAAGAACCCAGAACAGGAGCTTCTTGACGTTCAAGTGATGCTTCAGATTTTGGTTATGTATTCAGATAACTGTCAAAGAAAAACAAGAAAAAATGTCTTAACCTGAATCTTTGGCCTTTGCTTAGCATAGTCATATTGTCTCAGCATTTGCTGGCAATGTTTCAGCATGTTTGTAAGATTTATCCTACCTTTCTGAATATGTGCTTTACTAGTAGAAGATCATACCTCTATAATCATAGTTCTGTAGAGATGTAAGATCCTCTCATGCAGTGCCCCTTTCCTTCTGTGCATGTATCTTCTACTTCTGCTACAGCCACAGAGTTCAGAAATAGAAAACTTAATGTCCTGCACATTGGTGGGGCCACTGCAGGTTTATTTTCTTCGATAGCTTTCTATGTTCTTCTGTGTTTTTATTTTGAGTGTCTTCAGTAATGAGATTCCTGCCCTCTGAGAAATGAGACGTTGTGATCCAGTGTTGAGGTTCTGACACAAACATTAGAAAGAATAAATAATAATGCTATAGCATTTTCTCACTTCGTGGAAGATTTCCATGCTCTTCAGTACAAATTGTCATGGTTTTATGGTTTTTATCAATATTCCACATCATAACATAATGTAGTACACTGGTAGTTAAAGAGTTCTCCAGTTCTGTGGATTGTCAGTAGTTCTGGGTATACCTGTCCCAGAAGAGAAGAACTACATATCCCAGAGGACTTTTCACTGTTCTGTTTCTGTTTTACAATCTGGAAGAACTATGAATTCTACCTACATGAATTTGCTTTTGAATAGTCTCTCTATGAACAGTAAATGGAGAAAAATAAGAAAAAAATACCAATAAATAAAATTGCTACCCGTGTACAACAAAAAACGATATATATAATGTATAGCATTTTATATAGTGTTGTCTTTTTTTTTGTATTTGGATCATGTGACTTTGTTCATTCTCAGTCTGAATCATTCTTTTGAATCAAGGGACAGTTTTTCATGATGCTCATATTATATATTCATTTTAATGAAGAATAAGCTATTAGACAGTCTCAGTAGGATTCTAAGTTTAATGAACATGAAATATGTACTGACTCTGGTTGCCTTAAAATCTGGACTAACACTTTCCTGTAAAGCTGTGTTCTCACAGTAGATATTTTTAATTTGTGGATGATTCTCGTAAAACTTAATGAACAGTGTTTTCTATGTCATCATGACATAGAACATTATGGCTGCTTTACTAAAGAGCAAAATACAGCAAATTACAGGATATAGTCTGCAGGGGAATTAAAAATACATATTTTCCAATAAGAATATATGCCGAACTACTGGAGTTCTCATGTTTTGCTTGTGCCATATCACGTATATTTACATATATATGTGATAATAAATAATTTGGAGGCTGCAGGACATTTTCTCTTGGGATTCCCTCCTTTAGTCCACTCTCCCAGGGAAATCCCTAGACAAATCTGAGTGAGAAAGGATTTCCACATCACAAATACTGTTCCCCCACCAACACTGCAACCACTGTCTGTACTTGTCTTTTACCATAGTGCCTTAATACCTTTGATTCTGTAGGAGACCCAGCTTCTTTTTCTTTGCTGACCATAGAGGTATGTGATAGTTACATGGATCTGAAGCATCCAACTGCTCCGTTTCTGGTGTTCTCTGTCAAGACATATGATAAGCACTCAAAAGAATCTTAGCTTTCGGTATCTATATTGAATCTGACTAAAAAAAAAAAAAAAGAAAAAAAAAAGAGAGAGAAAGCAAGTAGAAGAGTTCAGGTTATTTTTGGAATAAAAATATTTGCTTTGTAGTTGGATGCATGGTTACTAAGTGAGTCTAGTTTTACAGCTGGAGCTATATAAAAATAGATTCAATTAAAAAATGTGGAAAAACATAAAGTTACTGCAAATGTTTGATGTTCTCAATAAAAGTGAGAAATTTGCAGTGACCAGGATGGTACCATTGTGTATAAAGATTTTGCTGGTAGTCAGTTGAAATGATGACATTCATGATTCACTCTGGGCTTTTCTAGTCATCAATAATACCCATATCCAACTCATTTCAATAAAACCTTTATACCATATCTCACCATATTTTGTTTTCCTTTCATATTTAAATAACAAACTGTGCACCTAAAATATTCTGTGAATTTCTCCATCTGGACCCTGTTACAAGAGTAGGTGAAAATGATTCACTGTCTTCAAGGGTTTCATAATGCTCTGAAGTAAGGAGATGCAATCCATCCCAATTTCACAGATAAAGACTGGTGCCATAGGGGTATAGTGACTTTCCCAATGTCATGTCAGGGGAAGATCTCCTGTGTGTTGGATAGGTAGCCAAACTGTGAGGCATCCCTCAGCTCAATGCAGTTGATATCTTAGATGAACGCTTTTGATGCACGTGGACATGCTTCAGTCCTGTTTCTGCTGGGTACATCTGTAACATTTGGCTATCTTACAGGCGCTTTGCCTCTGTGCACATCTGGAAAGACAGCAGGTATGGAAGCATAGCCATTGTGAATTTCTGGAGCTGTTATCAATCAACAGTCAAGGTTGTGCTTTATAATATCCTTGCAGAACTGAGCTGGATTACCAGCAGTAGCTGCTGCAAACTTAAAGAGCTCTGGTTAATGGAAACCTGCCATAAGCTGTGCTGTCAGTGGGTAGAAAAGGTCAGCTGTGTATTCTGCTGGAGAAAGAAAATTATGGTAAAGGTCAGAAGGATTAAGACATTTTCAATCTGCCTCAATCTGCCTCAATCTGCCAGTTCTTCTGCTGCTTTTCTGTAGCGTATGTTTTATGGAGTGCAGTTCCTAATTAGAGAGCTGAGAAAACCAACAATGAAAACTCTTCTCCAAGTTTTATCTATAGCCCTTCAAGATGGGATTAAGTTAAAGAAGGCAAGCAGATTTTTAATAGTGCTGCCCTACCTGAAAAATAAGTAACGGATCTTGGTTTGCTTCCAGTAACCTAAGTGATGTTAATCTGAAGTAAAATACACTTTGTTATTGAACACATCTCTTTCTAATTAATGCTGATATCACAACACTGGCTTTACTCTGAAGTCTGCTGTGGGCTTCTTTTGAGATTTATTCTTAGATTTATTCTTCTTTCTTTTAACTTCATAAGATATGCTGGTTTTTAGTAAATGTGTATCTTTCATAAATGCAAGGAGACACCATGTTAACTAACAGAATGCTATGATGTATCAAATCATTGCGTATTTCTAGAGGATCTCAAAGAAACTGCATATTGAAATGTTAGGAAATCCCTGGTTTTCTGTACGTAACCAGCTTTTGGAATTTACTGCTGTGCAGTGTTGTGGAGTTAAAAATCTCGTTTTAGAGTTTTTCACTGGAATACAACTTATAAGTAATAAGCAATCTCTCAATAATGAAAGTTGGTTAGAAGACCTTTTAAGAAATACAAACTCCAATGCTTTAAAATAAAGTCATTAAGTAAGGAGGAAATATATGTAGGCCAGATATTCAGTAACTACCTACTAAAAGTATTCTTGTACTGAAGCATCTGTTACTAGTAACTCCAAAGCACAGTCTTGGTAATGGAACTAACAGCTAAATGTCTGTTCACTCTTTTCTTCTCCTATCTGCTTATCAGAAAATGTACTTTCCCTGTGGAAATTTGCCATGAGGCAAATTTGAACACTAGTGAATCATATTCCACCCAAAGCCTAACCAAAATTTCAAAACACTTGTTTTCAATATTCACTAGCTTTGATACAACAATTGTCTGTGCATTTGTTGGAATTTATATTAGAAGTGTCTTTTTTTGTCTTTTTTTTTAATAATGTAATTACTGACTAATGGAGGAAATGATAAGTATCTGTTCTTTACTGTAGCTCTTTCTCTCTGTGAAGAGAGAGTAACCACTCTGAATTGCAGTAGAAAGGGTAGAGTAACCACTCTGAAGTGCAGTAGAAAGGGTAGAGTGTTTATCAGGATTAACGGGGTTGCACTGAAGAGCATAAATCCACCGTGACTGAGACTGCTGCAAGACCCTGGCTCTCCTAGCAGCTGAAGATACCTGCAGCAGCACAGGGCAAATGGTAAGAGATAAAGAAAAGGGAAAACAAGCTTTGTAAACACAAAGTTGATGATGTAGTACTTAGGGACCAGAGAAACCATTTCCTAATGAGAAAAATATTTTGCTTATTACTATATAACCAACTCTTACAATTCTGTGATATAAAGATTGAAGTATATATGACAGAGGAATCTTGAGCATTTGCTCCTAATGGTTTTCTGTGGTCCCCAATAACACCTACTGCTTCTGACATTGTCTTTTCTTGCAGTTCTTAGGCAAATTTAACTGGAATGGTTCGGGTTTTTTTTTGTTTGCTTGTTTGTTTTGCTTTCTGTGAGGAAGTCTTCAAGACTGAGTCCAGATTTTTGAGTATAAACACTTACTCTGAAATACAGCATTGCTGTGTGAATAGCTACATCATGGGAACTTGTGCCATGCAGAACTACTAAACCTCATAGGCAGTTTTATCCTTCAACATTGCAAGCCACAAAATATGAATCCTTTCTCAATGGTGTATAGAACCCCTTCAGCAGTGTCTAACTGTCCATGCTCTCCTTTTTAGCTGTTTTGTCTTCATCTCAGACGAAGGAGAAGGTAATTGGGTCCCTTTAACTTACGCAGTTCTTGTTCTGGCACAGCCAATAACTGGCAGTAGCCAGCGATCGGATTTCCTGACTTACATCTAAAAGCTTTGTTTGTTCTTTTGCTTCTCTTGCACTGACTGCTTTGACCATCTTCCTCTGGATTTCCTTGAGTGCAGTCCATTTGAGTGGCTGCTGAGATATCAGCCTCCTGTTTCCCTTTGTACCCATCATGCTCTCTTCGCATTTTTTTTCTGAACCATCGATCGTTTCATGCTTAAATCATATCTCTTGTCATCCAGCGCTCTGCAAAATTCTTTCTTCCTTTGATTTCTGCATAAGTGCTTCCCGTGATTCCTGTCCATCTCTTGTCAGACTATCAGATTCCAGTATCATACTTTTCTTTCTTTTTAACTCTTTTGTTGTTGTTACTGCTTTAGCAGACATTTTGTGTGAATGTCATGTCTTGACCTGTCTTATTTTTGTGTCTAAAACACCACCTTCATCTCATTCAGACATTCCTTGGCAGGATCTTTCCATCATGCTGGAAAGAGATCTGTAGCAACATATGTGATGGGGGAATTTTCTGGACAAAAAAAAACAAAAAAACCAACAGAGAGATTAGAGCTCAATTAACTTGCCATGTATTATACTTCGGGAAGATATTTCTAGTTCATGAGTCATTGGGCTATGAAGCAGATGAAAAAGAGTTTTTTTTTCTATAAAGAGCTCAGTTAGACCACCTTTGCACTAGGGTATTTTTGGCTCACATGACCTAAGGCTAAATTTGCATGGTTGTCTGCTGACAAACAAGTATTTGGAATTGCTTTACATCTGGCCATGTTAGTGAGTAAACAGGGTGGTCTAGAAGCCATATAACCAGTCCTGTGCTTGAACAAATAATCTTAGCCTCTCAGCAGCTCTTCAGTGTCTTGGAAGTGTTTGAAGACAGTGAGTAAGCAATCTCTGTTTTGCATTTTAGAATGATGTAGACATATGCATACAACACAGATAGCACTATTGAAAATATTAGCGATTTAAGGGAACAGCTCCCAGAGGAATTGGGCTTCACCAAATAGAGTTGGTGGGGCAGAAGGAGTAACTAAAGCCCCCAAAGGGCTATGATGCCTGGTAGGTAGGAGTCATACCTGAATATTATATAGAGGGTTAAGCTGGATTATGCTTATAGTTGTGGGTGATCTGGTACATGTTTTTTTTTCTCCTAGAGATGTTTAAATGTCTTGGCCAGTTTGGACTTATTTTCTTTGTTAATTTACCCTTGCTGTGTCTTTGTGAAGAGATGTTTTTCTTTATTTCCTGCTATAAAGTCTTGGATGATGTTTTGTGCGTGCCATTAAACAATGGTTTTACCTGTACCAGAAGTGGTTGTAATTTATAGCTCAGCAAAGAAATTTGTGATCAGATTCTTATTTGTTTAAAGTAATGACAGCTTTTTTATTATTTTTTTTTTTATTTAATGGAATACCACTGTTTCAGGATGTCTGAGAATTTGACCCTTTGTAGACATATAGAATGCTATAGAAGCTAAAGAATGATAAAGCATGAGGAACCATTTGGATGAAAGAAGCTACAAAGATATGATTGCTTTCACTGCTATTTTAGTAAGATGTTGCCAGATATGATGATCACATTCAAGATCATTTTCTGTGCTTCCAGTTTGCCGGCTCATTGGAGTGTGCTTTCAGCTGAGTGGGATAGTATAGTTGTGTACAGGTGCAGTGTGTAGAATATGTTGTCTTAACTAGTTCATAAGTGCCGAAGCTACCAGATGCTGCAATTACTTAAAAATATTTCCGAGGCATGGAGAAAGTACTGTGAAGACCTCATTTCATGCCAACAATTTTGTTAGAATACGCCATGGAGTTAGTACCATGATCTGGCATTCAGAGGAAACAAAGTTTCGTTAATGCCATGAAAATTATAATCTTCTTTGTATTTGCTGTTTCAGTGATGAACGTTTCCTTAATATGTTTTTCTCTTCAAATGTTGAGATATACTTTTGTTCTGCTTTGACCATATCTAGAACAGGGAGAAACATTTGCCCTGATGGAACTCCAGCATGCCCAACTGCTATTTAACCTTCCTTAAGCAAAAGAATCCAACGTGAGTTTCAAAAGACTTTTCTGAATTCTATTTGGTAACACTCATGAAAACAGGTATACCTTGTTTACATGTTTAGTAAATGTGATTGGTGTTGGTAAAGTATAGAGACTGTTTCCCTTTTGTCGCACAAATATATACACTGAAATAAGTGGGCATGGATGATGGCTTTGTTACTGGGGAAGCTCTTATTTAATTTGGTTAGTGCAGCCTTGCCATTCTTTCTCCTTGTGGGTCCAGAGATTGAGAATAGAGAAAGGGAATATGGACCAGGCCAGCTGCTGCAATGGTTTGGTAACCCCTTTGTCAATCTCAGTAATTTTCTGCCTTAAAAGCCACCTCGAAGTTGGCCAAGAAGAGCAGTAGCTACTTTTGTGATCCAGCCCTGAGCTGGATAGTACACTTTTCAGCTGCAACTGAAAATCTGGGGCAATTAGTACAGTACACTTCTGAGAATTTCATCTTTTTGTGATGGGCTATAATAGGTCTTGTGTGGGTAATAATACTTTACAGTCAAGAATTTAGATGCCTAAACTTAGATGCTTGAAAACAGATTCAAGAGCCTAAAGATGTGGCCTGATTTTCAAGTTCTGAACATCTTTCTGCTCTTGGCAATTTCAGCACTTCTGAGAATGAGGCCACTTTTGTAGAAGCTTAAATATGGATTTTGGAAAGCCTAACTTTGGACATCTATTTTTGAAAATCTTGTCCTATATTTGTGAAGAAAACCATGAAAAGATTCCTGTTAAGCTCTTTTTGTGCAGGTGCGCGTACAGATATGTATGTGCGTGCATGAGCAGTTGGCACCATGAGCAGGTTCTCATTGCTAGTCCTATATGGCTGTGCTGGATGTTAGCTCAACCTACCCTCAAAGCTCCCTTCTTTCTCCAATGCAGTCAGCAGCTGTGATTCTGGGCAGCCTTTGTGCTTCTAGTTTTGAATGGATGTGATACTAGTGCTTTTTGCACATATCTTGTGTCTGTGGATAAGTGGTGAGAGAATTAAAGCTAGGAAATGGGAATGTCATTGTTGTAAGTGTTCGTTAGATTTTGTTTAAGTAGTGTTAAGAATCTTGCTTGCGAAGTCCATTGAACACCCAGATCATTTGCTAGCTCTTTACTTAATGTACTGCCATGAGGAAATCATTTTGCTCAAACAGTTCTCCTATCTCAGGACAACAAGTCTAAATGAAGAAAATAGGATGGAATTACGTTTAAACTCCAGTCCCCTCCCTGAAGTGTTACACTAAGAATCCCATGACTTTTGAGAAGCTGATTTATTTAAGTGGGAGCTGTATCCTGGGATGAACTTGGATAGAGAAAATAAGGGTTCCTCTCTCTTTCTGATCTGCATCTGGTAAAACCTTACTGATATTTTGAGAGTGTGTGTTTTGGTTCAGTTGCTATCAGAATGGTTCTGACTGCTCATACTAAATGTGGGTCAAATTGTCAAAATCTTTCTCAGATTTAAAAATCATACTTATTTTCTTTTTAAATTCCCTTACTTCTGGAAGCAGTCTTTCCAGCAATTTGCATTTAAAAGAAGTAGATGGCAAAGCTTCTGCGACATCAATTTCATTCTGAAATAGAAACTACTGTGATTTTTCCAATGCAGGGGACTGTCTGTAACCTTAGAAGGTACACACAATTTTTAACAAGGCAGAATTTTTTTGGAGCCTGGGGTGCTCCCTGATGGCCTTAACTCTGCAAGTAGCTAAGTGCTTGTAATGTCATGGGAGTAGCCTCCTCCCTTTCTCATCCCCACAACTTTTCTTAGAAGACAGGGGTTTTACCAAGTAGAACTCTCCTGTTTTCTTACACACATGTGTATTAATAAGGTTATAAAATCTATAGAGCTCTTGATTTAAATATATTTTTATACACACACAGCATAAAAATAGGCATGTTTGTAGCAAAACGACCTATAAGCATGGTTTCTCTGTATGTTGTACCTCTGTCATTAAGCACTCCAACGTAACTGTTCCTATTACTACTCGTGCTCTGAACATTTTCATCCCTGTTGCTGACTCTGTTGTTGCAAACCTTTCACTTGAGGAAGAGAAGTGTGTGTCTGCACCAATATGCAGTACTTGTGTTTAGACTGAGCTTTTCAAGTTTGCCTGCATCATCATTTTCCCCTTTGGTGGGGGAGTGTCTTAGATTTCTTCCATTTGCTTGAGGTTCTGACATAGCATCCTCTTAAATCAAGCTTGAAGGGAAATTGATTGAAAAGAAAACACCATTATGGGAAAACAATTTATTCCCTTCCTCTTGACAGAAGGCAGAGTTTTGTCTATATTATAGAATAAATATTAGCTGGCTGTTTGCTTTAAGAAGTGGAAGCCACTCATTCCCCTGTGATGGCTTTGATCATTATTTGAAATGGAATTTTTCTCCCTCTCTGTACAGTCATTTTCTGTTAGGTTTGCATAAGCATAAGATTTCCCATGACCTGCCCAGTACCCAATTTTTTTCCTCTCTTGTATATGCCTGTATGTATGAACCATACCTACACAGAGAAACTATTTTGCAGGCAGGTTATTGTTGTTTGATTCTTTATTTCTCCATAATCCTGATCCAGCAGTCTGTACTGCAGTGTGGTGCCTGAAGAAATGTAAATGTGCTCCTTTTTATCCTTTAGTTTGTCTCCTGGAGCAGTCCTCTTTGAGTAGACAAGGTCCAAAACCATTACTTTTACTCAGACTTGATCACTTTCAAGTCTCTAGGACATTTCTCTGAAGATTTACATGCCTAGGACCCTATGCTGAGACTTTTAGGCGTTACTGAAGATATCCTTCATCAGAGGGCAGGCAGCTCAGAAATTGTGATACCATTGAAATAAATGCTCTGGGTTCCAACTGTGCTGCTGGTCAAGGCAAGCAATTGTGGCAGCTTCGTGTTTCATCAGTGATTGCCTGATCCCTTATACGGGATTTCAGAGGCTGCATGCTGCCACAGCTTGGGTATGACAGAAGAATTATCTTAAGATTGTACATCTCTACTATTTTGCTAATGAAGGCCCCTTGTAATCACATCAAGAGCCCTAGAAAGGAAATCACAAAATGAAAAAAGTACATTTCACTCTAATCAGGCCCCTACTTTGCCTGCAGGGTAGATGGCTTAGTCGATCTCATGTCCAGGGATGTGGAAAAGGGAAGTGCCCTGGGGACGCTCGGGGTAGATGGAGAGGTTGGGCAATGTGCCTGGGAAAGAGCGATCTCCTTGAGGAGACAGTAGAGATGGCAACAAGACTTCTCTGCCAGGGTCAGGAGAAAGAAGTTCAGAGTACCAGACAGAAAAGCCAGGCACCCTTTCTTTTAGGATAGGGCAGCGATTTGCTACCTTTCAGGCTGTTGCTATTGCAGGTTTATAAAAAGATGCAGCTGTATGGGACAGATATACTGAGGGAAGTTTGAAATATTTGTCATTTAGAGAGAAAACATTAGTAATATCTGCTGCTTGGCCTGGGAAAGTTCTTATGGGTCTACTATACTCGGAGTCCAAACAGATCTCACAATGCTGAATGCAAGTCTAATGCATTTTCCTCTTAACATTTTCTCTCTCTTTGTCTGAGCAGTGACTATTTGGTAGGCTGTGTATTCTGGAGTGTTTCTGCTGGGTGGCTCTGCTGTAATTCTCCTCAGTGTTTGCAGAGTATCATTGGTAATTTCTATGTAAATTTGCTCAGGGTGGCAATTTAGCAGCTTTTCTGTTGACAAATGAAGGCACATCTTAATAGCAGAGAGACTGCTTAAGTCTCTGGAGGGAGCTGAAGTGGCATCCTGAAGGTCATGGGGAACTCCCATTACTGAAATGTGGCTGCCGGGAGCCCTCTTTGTGCGGTGCCTGCTTGACGTGGTGCTGGTGTTTGTCAGTCTACTGCCTACTTTGCAAGATGGACACTAGGCTGAAACTTTAAGTGCGTCATGATGCTTTAAACTCTGATGAGCTTCAGCTGAAAAAAGGAAAAGAAAAAAACAAAACACATCAACTCTGAAGAAATTGAATTTATGCTGACAGGACTCACTGTATGCAGAGGTGACAGTGGAAGCATAACAGCTTCATCCATGACTTTGAACCCTGAATGTGCTTGGAAGAGACTGTCTTGCTTTGAATGTGAAAGTGCACTAGGAAGGAGATGCACGTGTATGCAGTCTTCTATATTGTCGCTGTTTTGCAGATTACCTGAAAATGTGTATGAGTATGCATATCCTTGTCTCCTATTATATTTTTAGGTGAAAAATCTGGATGATTTTTGTTTACGGTAGTTGTTCTGCTCCTTGCAAAATTGGTTTGGTTTTGCCTGCTCTGGAGAGCGTACCTTACCGAGCCATCTTTGGAAAAATCACAGATAGTCATAATCAACTCTACAGTAGATTAAGGGCTGAGTAAACCAGAGGTCAAATAAAGAGACAAAATTATTTTCAGTATCTTGGAAAACTGAAGTTTATAAATTTGATGTGATGCTTTTTTCCTTCTCTTGGTCTCACTGTGGAAGTCTTCACTTTTTTTACTCTTCTGGAAGGCAACTATTAGATATTTACAGTTCACAGTACATATAGATAGCGATGATGAATTGCCTACAAAATTCAGAGGAGGAAGAAAGTTTTCCTCTTCTAATGTCAAAATCAGTAATTATGGATCAGGAAGCAACTTTTTTTTATGGGAACTTTTTGGTGGAATTTTCAAGTGTCCATATGAGATGTTTCAGTTGTTGCTTCAACCATACCTAAGTGAAACGTGCTCAGATGCATAGCAGTGTTTATCTGTATACTGACCCCAGGACAGTTTCTAAGTATGTTGAAACTTCTGCTGAAAAATTCAAAAACTTCCTAAGGCTTTCCTGTTCAGACAGCTTCTCTCTCTGCAACATGTCAGCCAAGCAACTGACAAAATGATGGTGTATCTGCCCAATATTCTTCCTAATAAGCTGCTAAAATACAGCCTCAGCTTTGTAGTCAAACCAATGTGGCATTGGGCTTCTGGGACGTGCTTTAACTCAATTGGGCCATAAGTAGAAAATAAAAAAGAATAAAGTTGACAATATTCTAATTCAGTCTAAGTCTAAACAAATTCTAGAATATTCAATCAGTAAAATCATTCCTCCAAAAATAATCAGTTGAATTATTACTTCAACTATTTTGACTCATGTTCATCCATTTCATAGTGTGAAAGTGCAGCTGTATAACCAGTGAGCAAATATTTTTTCAGAGATAGATGGCAAAGGTAGTAAAAAATGGAATTAAACTATGCTTTGACTATTTTGTAATGCAGAAAAACAAAAACCCCAACAAAACAGAAGTGGGGAAAAAAAAAAAGAAAAATCACCAAAAAAAACTATGCACATTTTTATAATCAATATTGTTTTTTGTTTTTGTTTTTCTTCTGGTATGCGCTGTCCTGAGTTCACAAATGCAGAAATCTCAGAAGAGGGTGATCCTTATGTTTCTTGTGAACATAGGGAGATACCTTGAATTTTCTCAAGCCGCTTACTTGATGATATTATGATATGATTTCACAGAATGAGGGGGACTCTGAGGAAGTTTGGCATGAGTTTTGAAATGTCCTTCTGCTATGCTTATTGCTACAACTCTAACCTAACAGAGTCTATTACTATCAGCTGTGTGTTTGAAGGGCCTGAATTACTACCAACGGTCAATGAAGGTTTTGTTTCAGGCAACACCAGGCATGCATGTTATAGAGTTATGGATGGGATAATGACTTTCCAGAAGTCAGCCTTACACAGCAGAAAACAAGAAATGATTGTGATTTTTGCAATTAGATAGAGTTTTTAAGAATGTTTTATTTTGCAGCATGTCCATGGGTCTTGACCCCTTTTTCATCATGAAAACAATAAGGAGCCTAAGAAGTGTAAAATAAGGAGGTGAATTAAGAGAGTACTACATGTATTAATTTTGAAGGTTGTGTTCAGTTCAAAATAAAGATAACAGGAGGGAAATTTATTTGCAGGACAGTAAAGAGATCTCCTACAGAGAGATAACAAGGTAAAAATGAAGAAATGAGCTCTCCTTCCTGAACAGGGAATTTGGGTTCAACATTAGTGAAAACTATTTTCCTTTCAGAATACTGAGACTGCATTTAAAGTAAATAAATAGAGACATTGTACAGCAGAAAAGGAAAGCTGAGAGGAAAAAAAAAGAATGAACTTGTCAATCAGAAATGTCATGCTGTAAAGCACAAAGAAACCATGACCAAGTATCAGCCCAGAGTCCTAAAGTTGCATACTGTATAACAGCTTCAACAGGACAGAATAGTTCAAGGATGCAGTTTCTGACAGTGCCATGCCTACTGGAGGGGAACATGGCATAGACCTGTTGCCACCTTGCTTACACTGGAACAGGCGGAGACCAGAGGCTGGATGCATGTACTACCCAGGCTGCCAGTTTTGTGACACTGGAGCCACCTCTGTCCAACTGCAGCTAGGGAGCAGTGAGACTGGTTTGTGCTTCTTTAGTCATACCCCAACTTTTATTTTGCTTTTCTTTGTCTTGTTTTTCCACTTCTGTATTTCTTCACTTTTTCCTCTTTAGTAAATTGCTGCTCTTCTCCCATATCCTTTCCTTAGTCCACACCCTCCTCCCCTGTATGTATTGATATTTTTAACATTCTCAACATAGACTGCTTAGACTGTGAAGACTGAGGATTTGCTGGCAGTGGGTAATCATGCTAAATCGAAAGTCATCTTGTAGGCAGCTATTGTGTCGCCAGAAGTTGTGTCTGGAATAGGTTGACTAGTAAGAGAAGTTCTTTTCTCTAACAGAATGAAGATATTTATTCTAACAGAGTGTCCCTTATACAGTATTGGTCAAAAGTGTGAAACCACTGAACCTTTCTGCAGTATCTCTCAGGATGGAAAGGTATTGATGGTTAATCTGATAAAAATGCATTTAGAAGAAGTTTTTGAATTGCAGCTATCCATCAACACAAACAAGGAAAAACAACCTGATGTATTAAGAATATAATCAGTACCAAAATTACAGCAGAAATAATGGTCACCAGGTGGAAAGAGAACAGAGGCTGAGGCAGTTCTTATGGAACAGTAGTATGAGGACTTAGAAGTCTTGACGGGAAACCGGTATTTATAACTTGCACAGGCTTATATTCTGCATGGCAAAGGCTCTGAAAGGGATTCTATTCATTGGCTGTTGGTAGTCACTGTGCCCTCTAACACCCAGCTAGGCCAAGATCTCCTAGCTACCAAGAGCATGACCCTGATGGGCCTCACGTGAAAAGGAGTTGTGGTAGCACATTGTACCTACGAGCAGGCCTAGAATTCCCTACTGCCTTTCTTGTAAACCTGCTGCATTGAATCCTCCTTCACTGTCCTTAAAACCAAATCATTTGTTGGAGGACCATCACAAGGATAACAGAACTTTGCAGGTACTGTGGCAGAGGTTTTAGAGGGGAAACTTGTTTATCATTCTTACTAGTTGTGTCCAATGTGATTGCCAGGCTATTTCTATCAGATATTAGAATGACTCCTAACCTAGGGAGAAGTATGTACATGCACGTATATTGATTCCTTGCAAGTCCCTCAGCTTCCTCCCTCTAGTCTTATCACGTGTACAGTGACACAGATATCCACAATAAAGACTGTTAGTTTTCCTTTGTCCTTTCCCTATGCTGTGTCAAGATTTATCAGTTTAGCAGAGGAGGAATATGTGCCCCTTATTGGTATCCAGGATTGGGAAGTTCAACTTCTTTGTAGTATACACTCAATGAGATCTGAAAGGGCTGGCACTCTTGCTCTCTGTCTGTATCTTCCACCCCTATTTTGCTTTATATATGAAATAAAAAAAAAAATGTCAGCTGACTCAGAGACAAACTGTGATCGGCATTCCTTGCGTTTGTATAAAAGCTGCCGTATTCATCAGAGCATGCTGAGCACAGGAGAAGCAAAGATCTGTCACTCAGGCGTAAGCACCTCGCACATTCCCTTTGAAGTTAGCATTGCATCAAAGATTCCATCAAGCCTGAAATTCAGTTAGCTCTTCATTTTTTTCTTTTATTTTTTATTTTAAATAAAAGTGTGTATTGATGACAAGAATGAGGGGGTGCATCTGTATTGGCAAACAAGAGGAAAGATTTGAGGAGCAAGGAGGGGGGGTAGGATAGCTAGGCTTACAGGAGCATAGGAAGTTTGTTGCCTTTCACTGTCTTGATTTTTGGCTGATTTTTTCCTGATGTTAACTATAGTTTCTTTTTTTTTTTTTTTTGTTTTGTTTTTTACATTTATTACTGCAAGTTCAAAATAAAAATGCAAAGAGGACTTTGAAGGAACAGATTCTGTTACTGTAGATGGCTAGAGTGGTACTTATTATATCTAATTTCTGAATTCTGACAGCTCAAACAGCTTCTGCACTATTCTTTGCCATAAAAAAGGCAAAGTCCCCTATGACAAAGTCATGACATAGCTGCACCCTATGAAACTTGATGTTACAAATGCACCTCATCAATCAAGCCAACTATCAATCTAAATGTCACTCTGCAAGCAACTCACCCACATCAGAATGCTGTTATCCACTCAATAAATTATATAGTATAATATCTTCCCTTTTGCTAGCACAGAAATAGAATAACCAACCTTTAGCTATTAAGGTTGACAACAACAAATTTTTGTTTATTTCCCTTCATGGTTATGATTATACCTCATACACAAAGAGAACTTTGCAGTGGTTAGTTACAAGGCAGTGGAAAGATTGGTGATGGAGGGGATTGCTAACATTACAACTTTGAGAGGAAGATGAAACTGCTCACCTATGCATACAGCGTGGAAAATGGGAAAACAGCATTGTTAACCAAATTGCAAAGGTGCCGAAGATGCTTTGAAATTACTGAGTTTTCTTGGATAGAGAAGAATTTTTCTATTTAAAAAATAATAATGAATTCTTTAGGATTCTATCACTGCTTGAGAGATTAAAAAGCTCACTCTTGAATATTAAAATTTGCTGCTTAATACAATAAGTGATTTGTAAATATTTTTCAAATTAAAGCACTGAATATGACCACTGCTATATGTGGTGTCTTCTCTTGTAAGTATTGCTTTTCTCTCTTTTGTAAGTCTAATGGAATTTAACGTGTGCGTGGAATCATGCAGTTCTCTAACTTAGAATGCTGTTTTTGAACAGTGGTTTCGCATTTACTCCTTATCACTTTGCCCGTTTAAAAAGTTTTATTCCTCTCAACAAGTACTGGAAACAATACCATCCCACTACTTGCAGGCTGTGAAAGGAGAATAATTGAAGTAAGCAGTTTGCAAATGTTCTGGAGGCAGAAATGTGCTCAAATGAACTCTTTGGCATTTGTTTCTGGGTAACAAATCCATTCACAGAAATCTGGTTCAGTCTATGAAGGAAAAAAAAAAAAGACCAATCTTGTACTGAATTTTATTCTCAGTGAATTATTTATCTAGCCATTGCCATTGTTATTTAATATTTTATACGTACTATTGATGAAAAAAGGCTTTGTTAAAGTGTGTTAGAAATCATGCCTTCGGTAGAGAGTGTAAAACCTTTCTCAGTCATAAGAAAGAGTGGGTGATAAGGCAGAGTTGTGCTGTTGCGTGTTTCCATGTATGTTTCGTACCCTTGTAGGATGTAGTAGGAGAAAGCTCTCCAGCTGCATCTAGGTGCTTATTGCAAGTAGACAGTTGAGCTACAAAATTATGCTACAGGTTTTTAACCATTTTTCTTTCCATCTGAAAGACTGGGAAAGCTGGAGTTTGAAATCTGGTTATGATAAATACATAGCTGTGGAGATGCCATTGGCAGCTTTTCCTTTCTGCTTACACATTGGTAATGGGAACAGATCTAAAGCCGTTTGAATTTGTTAGCAAGGATTCTGAAGCTCAGAGGCTCATTCTTAACGTACACGAATTGGCGTCACTTAGAAAATTTGCCACCAGAATCTGAATTTCTATTGCTTCCTAGTTTCAAAGGTGCTATATATATTCAGAGGGTTGCGATCGTAGCGCTTTGCTGTTTCACAAGAAAGAGAAGAGATCACATAGAGTTGCAAAAATGATGTAGTTTGTAGGTAGTTTACTTAAGAACTTTTTTCCTAATTATAAACCTGTTTAAAGAATTTGTTTTACTGAATTTGGAAAATTGTGGTTTTTATTTGTCCCAAATAGAACACCTAAACTACATGGCTAAATTCCATTATTTGTTATAACTTTTGAAAAGTAAGCTCAATTGAAAATTGACCACGTGTTCCCATATTTGTTTATAACATTGTTTTCAGTTCAGCTCATACATTTGATACCTTTGTGGCTGCGAAAAATAGTAACTTTATTACCTGGGAGCTGAAAGGAGCAGGAGGAGGATGGTTTTCCAAAAGAAAACTAATGGGAAACTTGTTTTCCAGAAGCTGATACTCCTCTCGATATGGACAAAAACAAAATAAAAAAACCCACAAACAAACAAAAAAAACCCAAACCAAAACAAAAAACTAGTCTCTTAGAGATAACTTTGGCTTGTGAACTTAATGTAAAACATTGCTAGTTATCTCAGAGTCCATTATTAATGCAGAATAATAATGATTGTAATTGTTTCCATCATTAATGAATTGGCTAAAGACAGGGAATATAATAGCAGTCAGATTGTTTTACTATATGAATGATGTTCACAAGAAGTTTAGTAAAATCAGTCTTATGTTCTGGGAGATAAGTACTTGTGAGAAAAACCCTGGGAGGTGCCTACACGCAGTTTCTCCAGTTTTTCAGGACCATGATTTGTGTGCAATCTTTGTGATCCAAGAGTGCATATTTTCTGTGAGTGCACAGGGTTTTTACTCGTTACATTGTGAAATTCTTCTCATTCAATGCCATGTATTGAACCTATTGAATTGACTGAGAATGTTATAAGATTATTTGGGATGAGGTGTCAGGAGAGTGAGCTTTCCACAATGTGAAGGAAAAAAAAAATTACTTCATGGAGCAGAACTTGGCATTAATGCTTAAACAGATGGCTATGATGATAGGGCTGCAGGCATCAGCAAGTAAAGGTAGAGCGGACAGAGAATATTTGTTTTGTACGTGTGCATGATAAGTGGGAGCAGTCACATCACTTGTTCTTTTTATAATGTGAGTCATGACAAAATTACTTTAGCTTTCAGGAATTTGAAAGAGAATGAGGGGAAGAAAACACTTGGCATCTGCAATTTAATGCTTTTAACTGGAGAAAGAGAGCTAAGCTAATACTCTTGCAGGCAGGCACTAATATACCCAGAGGGTAGTTAAAGACTCCTTGGAGAAACCTGACAGCCACCTCATTCTTGCCTCATCAAGACAGCCTCACTTCCCACAACATAAAAAAAAAAAAAAAAAAAAAAAAGATACTGTGAGTTGTGAGGAAGGTGGGAGAAGCATCGATCATTTTTTCACTTCCTCTGTTCTCAATAGCTCTCCTACTGTTCCTTCTTTTCAGTTTGCCCCTCAGGTCTTTAAGTCATTACCTAATAATTTTCACTGCGTAGCAAGTCCTCAGGTACAGTTTTTTTAGGTAAAAGAAATCCAGGGTGAATTCCTAACTCACAAAAAAAATGACCCTTCAGGAGGGTATGGTGGTGTTCTGCATGTCTCGTGCATTCTTTTCCTAAACTCAAAGACTGTCACTGGTGGAGTTGAAGGAGACCCTTTGCTCTGTATTTGTAGTCTAAGCATGTGAGCTATGTTGCCTATTGGAGCAGCTCCGATTGCATCTTGAGAGAGCAGCCATACACGTAGATGTGCACAGGCTCCCAAAAGCAAAGCAATTACCAGTTGTTAAAAAAAAATAAAATAAATAATAAAATGTAGTTGCTTTTTTGCTGAGAGTATTAGGTTACAGAGGTAAGAGATGGAAAAGTCCTGCCAAATTCCACTTAGGCTGTTAGCTTAAGTACAAAGCAGAATTGTTCCCTAACAGTATAACCTGCAGGGATTTTTCTGTTACATATAAAGGTAGTATTTATTACATATTACTGCAGCACTCTACTGGGAGTTTCATGTTACCATTCCAGCTAATGAAGTGGCACAGCTTTGCCTGAAGGCCTGAACAAGGCAACTTCTTGGGCTCATTTGCTTTCTTGTCAACAAATTGTCACTGGCTAACTTTGCTGTCATTAAGGGGCTGCTCCTGGACTCAAAAACACTGTAGGGCAGGGTTATATGGGTGAGGGGAGAGAAAGGAAAAAGGAGAAAGGTATGCTGGAGAGTATAATCCAAAAAATCTTTGCTGAGAAGTCTCATTGGCAACCAGTTACTCAGTTCATTGACAAAAGATTATCCAGTGTTGTGAAGTGAGCACCCCTAAAATTCCTTTAAATCATGGGGTGTTTGTTAGTTTGTAGAATTGAGTCTGTAGTGCAGAAATTCACAAACCTTAAATCTCTAGACACATTTGGCAGTGAGTCTTATCAAGTGGGGCAATTCTGGGTCTCTCTTAACACATTTTGTGCTTGCATGCCCAAAAATGCTCTCCCTGCCATCTGTAATGAAAATGTTCCAGTGACATATTTGATCCAACTTTTGGGCATTCGAGATAAAACAGAGGAAAGAGCCATGTAGCGCCAATAATTTTATTCTGTTCTTGCATCTTTGTTGAAAGGATTTTTGTGTGTACTGGTAGACTTTGTGCTGGATCTTGGACTGTTTGCACATCTCTGATATCTCTGGATGAGGTATTTTCACCCTCAGCTTGTACAGTGGTGGCCTAAATGCTCTATCATATTCCTTGACTAATTTAAAAGTAGTGCATCTTTGAGGTGATGCCTGATCTGCATCAAATTAGTACTAGGCAGTATGGATGTTTGCTGTTAATGATTGTGTGATCATGCCCTCCTGTCAGAGAAAGACGTAAGAGAGAAGTGACTAAAGTCTTCTTTCCAGGGCAAGGGATTATGGATTATCAAAGATACTGAGTTGTGCTGTAACTGCATAATGAATGATATTATTGCTGATTTTGGCTTTCTCACCTTGCCCTGTGCAATCTGTGTCAGAAATTTTATCTCTGGCTCATGCCATCATTATGGGAGTGAGCTTCTGGGAGTTCCATCCAGCTCTTGCAACTAGGAGTTCAACTCCTGCATGTTTCCAGAGCCTGCTCTGTGGTCTCAGAATGCAATGTTTTTTTTTTTTGTGACGTCCGTACTTTCACAAATCAGTGAGGAAGTGGGATGTGCAAAATACACACCTGAGGGCAATTCACTGCCATAGGGAAGAATCAGGTGCTTTTGATATGTCTGTGGTTTGGTTGGGCTCAAGGCTTTTGTGTAACTGTGTTAAGTGGCTGATGCCTTTTTGTATGACTAAAGTCAGCTACTAACTCACAGTGGGTTTGGCTGGCAGTTAGTCATGAAGAGGGTGTTTTGAACAGGGGAGGTATGGACCTGGGCTTAGCATAGGAATTCAGCTTTTGGTGTCAGAGTACCAATTGGTGGAGATTCATTACAACACATTTATCTGCATTAAAGGTTCGTGTTGGACTCAGTTCAGAAATTAAAATTGTCTAATTTTGGAGTACGTCTCAAGGGAAAGAGGTCTTACTCTTATCTCCCCCCATCACATTTTGATGATACAAGTGATATACTGCTATATAGAGATGTGTTATTGTTTTCCTCTATCTCAAGGAATTTGTCTGGAAGTTGGCAAAGCATATTTCCTGATTTATTTTGTTCATTAATGTGAGTTGTTTCCTACTCTCCAGTAAAGCTAGGCATTGGCTTGTGAGAATTTTTTTTAATTCATGGATTACTTTCCTCTAACTACCAAAATTGCCATTCTGTTCTTTCTGGTCTTTTTAAGTTTACTCCCACTATTTATTTTTATTTTTATTTATTTATTTATTTATTGTAGTAGCATTCTCCTATCTCCATGCCGCTATGTATTTCAACTGATCTTCTGCTCACCCTTTTTAGGGCTCTTCTTTATCTCTTGATTTGTACTGTTGCCTACGGCTATAGTATCTGAGCTAGTTCTTGTTTAAAGCCTAGTAAGCATGCAAAACAACCTGAAAAATAAAAAGGACTGTTTCAGAGCTCACTTTCCCTCCACTTCTAAGCTACCAGGCATTTCATACATAGTTACACAGGGCAGAAGGAGATGGTGGAGGAGCAGGCTCTGGGGGATAGGAGAATCACAGGAGAAGAGACTTCCCTCTTCCTCCTCTAGAAAGATTTCCCCTAGAACCAGAATGGTGTACGTCCACATAATGCTTCAGACCAAGAGAAGAGAAATCCCTAAGGAACTGCTGAGTTTCCTGTCTCCTTTTTCACTCTGCAGTACACAAAGCTTTGCTTAAGACAGATTCTTCATGATGTTTACTAGTTCTCTGAAGGAGTGAAGGGAGTAGTTTGCGTTCCAAGTATTGTTTCTACTGTAATAGCAAAGCTTTTTGAAGCGAGTAGGGTCTTGCATTTCACTTCTCAAGTGCTTGTCCTTTCTTCCATGGTCTTAGCCAGCATGTGTGTGATCTCTGATGCCCTAGAGGGAGGAACTGTATCCCGGGAAGGTAGCTCTTGGTCTTGCATGTGTAAAATCTTTAACAGAGTTGGCTGTGGTCCCAGTTGGAAATGAGAACATAGTAAACTCAGCTAGTGAAAAAAGCCTGATTACATACAATGGATAGCATAGGTCATTCTTCTCTTCCTTTTACTGCTATGCTGCAAAGGGAACAGGGACAAGTCATCCGAGGACCAACATCATGGGATGAACTTGTGTCTAGAATTGAACTCTTCTCCTTTGCTTACTTTCCCCTCTCTCCTCCTTCCATTTTCTTCTATTATTTAATTTTCTAAACAGACGTCCCCCAGCGTGCACTGTGTAAATATTGTCACTGAATTACTGTCAGTTTGCTTAACTCATTAGAGAAAGTCATGATAAGCTTTTTAATTACAAAATTAGCTTCGCCAAATCAATTTCTTTCATTTAATGAACTGAAGAAAACTGCAAATGGGAAGGGTAACATTCCCTTTTCCCCTGAAGCATAAATTCACTACCTGCAACTCCCAACTTCCTACGTAAAATCAAGGCATCCAAGGAACAGAATCACTACATTTTAAAAAAATATTTGAGCTGAAGATCATCTTGAGCCTCCCTTTGTTTATTTTTCTCTCTTGTGAAGTTAGTCTTTTTGAGGGGTTGTTTTCTGCTCCTCTTTTTGACACTTTATTCTCTGTATTAATTTAATCTTCATCTTAGAGCAGCAGACACAGAACTCAATGTGTTGAAAACAAAACCATTTTTGTCACTTTCATACCATGCTTCTTGGTGAAAGGACAGCACCAGAGGAAGGAAACTTCTTCAGCAGTTCCAAAGACAAACTATGTATTAATTGAGTCATTATGGTCCGATGGATGTGTTTCTGCACCCTTGTAAGACTTGGAATGGAATAGAGCAGAATGCTGAAGGCAGGAAAGCTTGAATCATCCCATTGCATCCACAGGTGTAGCCTTCGGCAGTCTTAGGTGTATTGAACATTACAGATGTGGACACTGTCACTGTGTATAAGGTTATCAGCTTTGTCACTAATGAATTCATAGTCTAGAAACCTAGAAGGAGCTTTCAGAGAAGATGAGGCTAAGCTAAGGTGCTGGTTAGGACCGTGACCAGGAGTATGTAAGGCCACAGGCAAACTCCGAAACTTAATTTTGGAGGAGGCACTCTCCAGAGAAGTAATGGGACAGACAAGTCCTTATATCTTGAACTACTTCAGTTGAATTTGCCAAGACTTACCAGTCAAAACTGTCTCTTTGTTGGACTATTTTTTTTTGTTTGTTTGTTTGTTAACTGGACTTGCAGCAAGAGTTCTCTGGGTACTTGTGTAAGGCTTCTTGTTATTCTGATTTTGGTATACTGTTAGAATGATGTTTCAGGAACTTCAGGCCGAAGTTGGTTAGAAAGTAGGCGGTGTTATCCCCAGGTTCTGCTTCAAGTCTAAGAACAATTAGATATTCATGCTAATGTAATCAGAAGTGAAGCAATTCACAAAGCTAGCACTTAACTTGTCACCTGTACACTTCAGTGTCAGTGTTCTGCAGAATTGTGTGGGGCCAACCCACACCTCCCATAGCCTGCTCATTCTTACCTATCTCTGTAGGCTCTGTCAAGCTCTGCCACTGGGACAGATTTTCTTAACGCTTCTGGTGACTTTATTATTTCTACCCTGAGGTTTATTGCCCATACAGAGCTAGGAAGTACACAGTACCGTGGCACTGAAATGAACTAAACCCCAAATGATGGTTTTTTTGGACTTATTCTTTAATATAATGAACCAAATTCTAGAGCCTCTCTCTGCTGCTTTCATAATATAAATTCAGCATGTATTTAGTATTTGTTTGTATTTATAATGAAATTCACTTGTCTTGACACTAATTTCTGCCTAGGAGATGATGCAACAGGGATGTGCTGCTGTAGAAGAGGTAGACATGGCTATGGCTGTTCTGTTTTTCTTACTGCAGATTGCCAAAATAGCTTTATGTACTTCTAAATAGGATGACAACAACCCAAGCAACTTCGTGGAGACTGATGGACAGCAGTTAGCCATTTCTGCCTTCCACCCTCAGACTGTGCTAAGCATAGCTTTTCTGCTGCTTGCAGCAGAACCAGAGCATATTTGCTAAGTGAATCCATGTGTTGGAAACAAACAGGTGTCCCTTATGTCAGATTACAAAGCATCCTAGAGCTGCAAGGCCCATGGCCTCCTGGGGAGCAATAATGAAAGAAAATCTAATCTTCGGTATTTAAGCAGTAATAAGAATCCTCAGTGAAGCAGAACCTTTTTCTCTGCCTTTCTCCTGCTACCTGCTGTTTCGCATAATGATTGTACCTACTGAGATGCTGCACCCAGGACTTCTTATTACAGCAGTCTGTGGAGAATGAAGGGTGGTTCCTTGCTTTCAGCCTGTGCTTTGCTACCTTTAGCAGTAATCTAGTGATCAGAGAGATGGTTGTGGTTTAACCTGGCAGGAGCTAAGCTCCACACAGCTATTCACTCACTTCCCTCACTGGGATGGAGGAGAAAATCAGAAAGAATGTAAAACTTGTGGGTTGAGATAAAGACAGTTTAATAGGGCAGAAAATGAAGGGAAAATAATAATAATAATGATAAATGAATGTACAGAACAAGTGATGCACAATGCAATTGCTCACCGCCTGCTGATCGATGCCCAGCCAGTCTCTGGCAGCAGCAAGTCCCCCAGATCACTCCCCAGATTTTATTGTTCAGCATGATGCCATAGATTCATAGAATTGCCTGAGTTGGGAGAAACCCTTAAATGTCATATAGTCCAACACTCCTGTAATAAACAGGGACACCAACAGTTAGATCAGATTGCTCAGAGCTACACCCAGCCTAACCTTGAATGTCTCCAAGGATGAGATATCCACCACCCATCTCTGGGCAACTTGTTCCAGTTCTTCACTACCCTTAAAAAACCCACAAAACTCTTATATCCATTCTAAATCTCACCTGTTTTAATTTGAAATCATTTCCCCTTGTCCTGTCGCAGCGGACTCTGCTAAAGAGTCTGTCCTCTTCTATCTTATAATTCCTCTTTTGATGCTGACAGGTCACTATCAGGTCTACTCAGAGACTTCTCTTTTCTAGGCTGAACAGACACGGCTTTTTCAAGCTGTTCTTGTAGGGGAGATGTTCCATCCCTTGGATAATTTTTGTGGTGCTCCAGCAGGTCCACATCTCTTCTGTACTGAGGACTCCACAACTGGACACAGTACTCCAGGTGATGTCTCACGAGTGCAGAGTAGAGAGTATGAGTCACCTCTCCTGACCTTCTGAGTATGCTTCTTTTGATGTAGCCCAAGATATGGTTGGCTTTCTGGGCTACCAGGGCACACTGCTTTCTCATGTCCAGCTTGTCATCTACCAGTACCTTCAGGTCCTTTTCAGCAGGGCTGTGCTCAATCCTTTCAGCCTTCAACTTGTGCTGTGACTGAGGTGCAAGACCTTGCACTTGGCTTTGTTGAATCTGTTGTCTCTCTTTGGCCCACTGCTTGAGCCTCTCTAGGTCTCTCTGAATATGGTACACCATCCCTCAGGCATGTCGACTGCATCACACAAGGATGCTGTAGGGGATCGTGTCATGTGAGGGACCACGTCATGCCATGTAATATGGAATATTTCTTTGGCCAATTTGGGTCAGCTCTTCTGGCTCTGTTCCCCCTGCTAGATCCTTGTGCATACCCAGCCTCCTCACTGACAGGGAAGTACAAAAAGATAAAAAATCCTTGACTCAGTCTAAGTTCTGCCTTGCAACAATTAAAACATCAGTATGCTAATAACATTATTCCTATCCTAAATCCAAAACATAGCAGCATACAAGCTAGCAGGAAAAAATGAACTCTATCCCATAGAAAAACAAGACAGGTGATCAAGGATGTTGAGAGAATTTGGTTTCTGGAAATAAGTTTGAACTAATTTTTTTCAACTTATTTGCTAGTAAATAATAGTTCTGAGAAGCTTGTGAAGGTCAATGAACTCTCATTATTATGCACAGATATTTTTCTATGTGCAGGATCCGAGCCAGCACTTGATGTTTCACAAATATCCACAGGCAGACAAATTTATGGGATGCAAGTGAACCCCTGTTTCTAGGTCAACATATAGCTTATGTTGATTAATCCTCCCACGTTCATTATAGGACTTGTGAAAGGACACTTCCAGAGTGACTGGTCTCTCTGCTTATGGTTTTTTTGTTGTTGTTGTTTTGTTTTGTTTTTTTTTCCTGGAGAACTCTGCCTTCTGGAAAGAAGATCCCTGAATTGGTGCGGTTTTCTAGGAACCATTTCAATTAAGAACTGGTGAAAAGACCATAAAGGTGAATAGCCAGCTAGAGCCACTGAACCTTAGCTACAACCTCTCTCCTGTTTCATTCTAGTCAAGGTAGAGATGAACTACTAAGAATTGAAGATTCTGTTTTTTGATGCTTAAAAATTTACAGATAACATAGGCATTTTGCTGTGAAAAATTTTGAGTGATGTCTTTGCATGGACCAACTTAATGCACGACTTAAGGAGCTCCATTTCCATTGAGATTCACAGAAACACACTCCAGATGGAAGTGGGGAAGGGGCTCATGCTCACTCTCCTCTCCCTCCCTGTTGCCTGTTCTGGTTATGTAAGCCTGCAGCTCTCCTCCCTTTTCCTAACTGCTGATCCATACCTGATGGTCATGTTAGGCCTCTGGCACCATGAGTACTCTGATTGCTGCACTCTCTGCTCTTTAACATGACAATTAAAAATGATTTACAAATAGTCGTTTTGGTTCCAAACAGAGAGCAGTGAGAGGCTGCAGTACTTGCTGTGATATCAGAGACACCCAGGCATCCCGGCAGCTGCTGCCTTTGCATTCACTGCTCGTTTTTCCCTGGGGTTTTATGAAAGATGTCTATTCTCAAAGGGCTGCTTTGTAAGAGTTCTCAATAGGACCAGAAGTGTCAGGCAGAATCAGCATCTTGGAGATAGTGGCCTCTTTCCAGTAAGGATACTTGGTGTGTTTATGGGGCTGCTGTAGGAATATCCGTGTAAGAAGTGAGAAGGCTGTGTAGGAGGGCACATGCTCACTTGGGGACTGGTATTAACCATCAGTCAAAGAAGAATGAGTACTGTTTACTCTTTTCTTACTGTCACTCTATAAGCTCACAGGGCCTGAGATTGATCCTTGGGCCTTTTGGAAAGTGTTCGTGCAACTCAGTTTTGAGTAACTGAAGCTCAGTGCAGGAATGCCTTGACTCTGTACAGTCTGTGGAGAGAAATGAGATCCCTCAGAGAGTTTCAGAGCACTGATGTCACTTGCATCTTGAATCACCTTCTGAAAAGGGCTGCTAGTTCTTATAACCACAGTGTGAATTTTTTCTCCTGACACTTTTATCAAATAGTTATTAGTTAGTCAGTTGTGTTTCTAGTTTATGACAGAAGCTGCTAAAGATATTTTGTGCATGCGTACCCCACATTCAAGCCCTAACTCTGGAGCAGTGAAGCAGTACTATGACAGGTGTGCTCTTCTGGACCTGGATTGCTCTGCCAGAGAGTCTCTAGAAGAATTTTTCCAGTCATTAATATTTTTCAGTGAAGGACCAGCAGCTGATGTGATATTTTGTTCATAACATTTGTGAAGTCAATCTATGAAAGTAAAGGTGAATGCAAAGTACTAATACTGCATCCTTTCCCACATATCACTTCTCTCTTGTATGTTTTAGTTCAAGGTGTGTCAAAAGCTGATGTTATTTCTTGATTTAGCCCAGTAGGAAAGAGGCCACACTGAATGTTGTATCTTCTTTCCTGTCAGTTCACTGGCATATGCCATCAGGTATCATCTTCTTCTGTGTGCTGCTTTGCCCATTGCCATGATTGTTCACTTACTGCTGAGTGCCGTGGGATTATTCACAACACTGTGTTCCAAAGGCACTGCATCATGTAGTGAAGGGGGGTGGGGGGGGACCTACACACGGTTGCCTGTGTGTGAGAAGAGATGGAGAATATTCCAGACACTCTGATATTCACATGGGCCACAGCTGAGCTGTTCCTCAGAAGCACGCATGATAACCCATTAATTGCTTCTACCCTGTACTGCAGCAGAAGCTGTTTGGTGTTTTCTCAGCTGACTGTGGTACCCTGTGCTGTCAATGAAAGATTAGCACTGCTATGGAAAGATTTTGCTAATTCTGAGTAAAAGACGTGGTGGTCATAAATGGTCATAAATAATGTCTTCTCATTACTTTAAGTCTTGTTTTCATAAAGCATGTGTGAGCT
Source organism: Oreortyx pictus (assembly GCA_036925125.1). Classification (NCBI taxonomy): domain Eukaryota; kingdom Metazoa; phylum Chordata; class Aves; order Galliformes; family Odontophoridae; genus Oreortyx; species Oreortyx pictus. Next base: position 39,744,703 of record JAUPFR010000006.1, read on the forward strand.
ACATGATGTTTAGTGGAGCTATGGACTGTCCCTACTACTCTGAAAAAAGGGGGAAACGAGAGGAATGAAAATCCAAATAAAAAAAACAAATATGTGAAGTAAAGAAAATGGCATATGTGTGAATGAGATCTGTGTGCTGCCCTGGCACAAAGCAGGTATTTTCATTCTGCAGTGGCCACACTGTGGCCTTCTCAAGAAAAAAAAATCTTCATTTTACACACTGAAAGCAAAAAAGAAAATGAACTGGAAAAGATATCAGACTACTAAGATGCATAGATGATTGAGTTTCAAGCATTTCAGCTTTGTAAATAAAAAAGTAGTGTAAGCTTTGTAAATAAAAAGTAGTTGAGCATTTGCTCTATCAAGCATTATTGTGCTCTTTCTATCTGTTGTAGTTTCCATAGAAATAAATAGGAGGCATTAGTTTCAGAGCGACCTACATATCTTGACATGACTGAGACTGACACTGTGGGTCAGGACCTGGGGCATAGTTGTTAAGCCAATTTAAAAAATAAGAAAATAGAAAAGTGAAGCTAGTACTGCTTGTTTGACCAGATCTTTAGAATTCTATTACAATGCCACTTTCCTGACAAATTTTTAATCCTGAACTTCTACAAGGTACTCATTCTTAAGATTGTGCCTTTGAATTCTAGCTTTCTGAGCTCTCAATAGCAGTGGAAGATACTGCTGCTGCCTTAAGAAGCAGGAAAAGGCATGGAAAGAAGTGATATAACATGCTCCGAGTTAGCATAGATTTAGAATTAGGAATATAACTTGAGCTGTTCCAGCTCTATTTTCAGTCCCTTCATAGTATTTTGCAACAAAAGGTATGGGGTTGATCAGAAGTACAGCAGGAGAGGTGGAAATCAAGGAGTGATTTCTAGAATGGTGACTGAACAAAGGAGATGTTTATGGCACCTTCTTTGCTAGCTAATGTTTTATGAGGTGAAGTTAGAGTTTCAGTGTAGTTCTTCAAAATTACTGTGTTTTCCACATGATGACAATACTGCTTGGTTTTGCTGTGCAGGTGGGTAAACCTCTGCAATAGCTCTGTGTATGTACACACCAGGCATAGCTCCATTTCAGTTCTGTTTCAGCGTGTGCACTTAAATCCTTTTGGGTAAGGAGTTAAACTGTCTGCATTTTGTTTGAGCATGTTACTCAAATCAGAGGAGGTAATTAATTCTAAGAACGACTCATTTTTCTGCTCCTCCCATCCCAGCATCATAAAAACAAGATCAGTCTGTAGAGCTGAGGTGTTTGCGGCATTCACAAGTGAAAAGTCGTTAGACACTGAAATACAGGTAAATGCTTCTGAAATTACCCTTAATTACAGTGTTGTGTGTATCTGTATCGTATAAGTTCCCTCCCTACCACCCAGCCTCCTTTCTACCTCACCCACGTCAGCTGTGCTTGTTAACTTCTGAAAACCAAGGGTGTGCACTACACTTTCCCAGCTGCCTAGGCAAAGGCAGAGACTTTGTGATTAGGGTGTTCATCGTGGATTATGCTAGGAAATGAATGAGCCAGAAAATCTCTCAGGAAATATCTTGTCCAGAAGCCATCATACAGATTCTTCTTGTATAGCTGTCATGTGTGAATTTTTGTCTTTTTCTGCTCTGGTGATGTCACAGGTTTTCCATCTGGTCATTCCTTAGCATCATCTTCTTCACCCAGAGAAAAGACAAAACACTTCTGCCTTGCTGTTTTGCGAGCTACTCTGATGATCTGAGAAGAAGGCCAACTAGTTTTAAGAAGTTAGTTGTCTCACATTAGTTTCATCTAGGCAATTACGTCATCAGCAGTTGAATTTCGTCTCAGATATCTCAAAATTTCTTATTTCCATTAATGTAACTAAGATCTCAGAAAGGGCTTTTTCTTTTTCACAGAAGGACTTTTCCTGGCAGAAAGGTGCCCTGTTCAGACCCACATTAGGAACATACAGTATGTATAAATGCCTACAGAGGAGATGGTGTGTTAGCAAGACATCATGTTACCTCAGGCTGCCTCATAAGCACAAGACTCATACCAGTATTACACTGCAAAACGGTCTTGGCTTGGAATGTAGTTCTGTGCTGCAGTACCAAGCATATTTGAAAATATTGTTCTGTTTATGGAAAAGTTCATGAAATAATTGGCTTTTCTTCTGCATTACTGAGAGGCATACATTGGTAGGGAGAGACAGGGCTGAGGACAGGGAGAACCTCTTTGCAATGGGAAATATTCTACTGCAGCGTAGATATGGCCTATATCATTTGCATGCCTGACACACAAACACACACACATAAAGATGGTGTAATAGTTTTCCTCTTTTTCTTCCCCGTCTTAATTAGCTCCTTCAAAATGACCCTTTCCTGCTTGGACTCCCTGTGAACCACATGGCCTGTGGATAGCACTTCTGAATATGCATGAGCTGATGGGAGAATCTAATGTGTGAATCACACTTAAAACAGACCCACCCACTCACTCCCTGACATCAGCTTTTTCAGAACTGTGAAGTGAGAGTGATTTTAAAATTAGAAAGCATGTCATCAGGAACTTTTATCAGCCCTCAGAGAAAATAAATAACCACTCAAGATGTGAGAATGGATTTAACTAATGCAGTTATTTATTTTTGCTTTGCAGTTAAAAAAAAAAAAAAAAGCTTTCATATTTCTTCAATATCGATGCTCTTCTCCAAAAAAAGTGAACAATAACTGTAATAGATGTCAGAAAATACTGTCATCTCTAGTTCTTCTCCCATGTCTCCTTGAGATCCTAGTTTGTAGTTTCTTGGGGATTGCTTCTGCATGTGGTATACATGCAAATTATCTCATTGGGAAGAACGAAGAAAAGAAATAATAATCCTTTTTTCTGCTACGTGTTTTTCTTGAACATTTGCATTTTAAAAGTAAGCAATCTTGTGTGCTGTTAGAGTGGGTGAATTTCTAAGAGGGAAGAAAAACAAACCAACTAGGAACTTAAATTATGAAGTTTCTACAGAATAATTAAGCTAAGAGGAAAAGAACCCAACATCTTATATTTTATGTTTATAGTTATCTTTTTTTTTTCAAGTGGTTTGTGGGTTTTTCTTGTTTCATAAATTACCGTGATTTATGTGTGCTAAAAAATCAGGACTGGAAAGCTGTCTACAAAAGAAATCAGTTGATTTCTTGCAGCCTCACTGTGTTGTGCTGTGACCTTACCAGATTTTGCATAGAGTTATTTAGGACTTGCCCAAACCAAACCAAACCAAAACAACCCAATCAGTTTTCTTATTTGTTTGGTTGGTTTTCAGGAAGTAATAACAATGACTTCAGCAGAAGGTCCTTTGCCCTTCAAAGTGGTACTGATTCCAGTGTCCTTTTGGGATAAAGTATAGGCCTATTTCCTGACTGTTGGTGTTTGTAAAGATCTTCTGTCAGTTTTCACAATTGTAGATATGTTAAATCCAGGGTTCTGGTCTAGTTCCAATTTGAGGAGCTATTTTCTGCTTAGTTTCTGCAGCAGATTTGTATTGGCTGCGATCTCCTCCTCCACTTGCTGTCATACGTTTTCATGTTTGCTGAGCTCTTTTAAACAGCCACCACATTCCACTTCTGTGTGCATTAGCAACTACTTCTGGAGTGGAATGTGGCAGCACAATATTATACTTCACTTAGGGGAAGATATGATAATGAATACTATAACAAATCAAAACCATGAGAAGAAATGTAAGGTAGGCAGAAACTAATTACTAAATTGGATTTTTGCCAGTATAGTGGGATTAACAAGTTTACACAGAAAGACTAGAAAGCACTTAAAGGTGAAGTGAAAGGTGCCTTAGACATAAGACACCTGTGCCATCCAGTCCTTCCCCTGGCATTCGCTGCAGACTTGTTCTTTATGCCACTTTCACCAACGATACACCCAGTCTAATTATAAATGACTATGAAAGGCACACAGTTTCCATCATCAGCCTGTGGAGGCTGTTCCAGGGGATTTGTTTCCAAATGAAAGCGCATCTCAATGTTCCTCCCACGTGTTTCTTTGTGTCTTTTTCTTTCTAATTGAAAGTCCAAGAATTGCTTTCTTCCCCTTCTCCTATTTTCCCTCACCAGAGTCTTTGCACTTTGTGCCCTACTATGCTTTGTAGGCATTTGTTGCAGCAGACTGTTTTCTGTGTGCTTGTCTTTCCAGCCATCAGATGGGTTTCATGAAGCATCCCCTGCAATCACTTGTAGTCTCATCTACAAACAGCTTGTGCTGTAACTTTGACTTAAAATCACAACTTCTGTTGGATGCTGGTCTCTTTCCCCAAGCAGTAAGGACATGGTTGAGGTTATGAAGCACAAGAGGGATTGTATACCCAAGGAAGCCAGACACATTCAACCCTGTCTCTGATTCCTTGTTTCAGGTGGGTGTTGCTCATGCCAGCCTAGATGAACTGCCTGTTAGATCACTTTGGAAGAGGCAGGCTTTGTAATAGAAAATGATTTACGAGATTTCACTGGGACTTTGCTATCAGCTGAGCATATCAGTGGGAAAATTTTCTCTCTGTGCAGTATAGAACTTAACTTTCCACTGTATGGCTATTACACTTCTTACTTTGTGCAGCACAAACAGTAAATAAGTAGCCATAAATATTCAGATTAGAGGCTGGATCTTATTTTAGACCTGGGAAGTTCACAGAAAGGGTTTTAGTGTTTCATTCAGACTGCTGTTTCCTTTGTATCCTGTTCTCTTCGCTTGTATTTTCAGCCTGTTGTGTGTTATGTGCATCCTGTCAGGGTTCAGGAGTCTTGTTAGTTTTGATGTATTGGAGATTTTATTATCACCTTTTTTTTTTTTTTTTTTTTTCCAAACATTTGCAAGATATGCAAAGAAGGAATTTTGTGTTCTTCAGCGTATTTCAGTTCGAGTACCAAATACCAAAAGCAACATATACGTGCTTTTCTCAGATCAGAGGATGTTTTCCTATATGTCAGGCCTTAGTCCTGCAATGAGCTGTTCAGCCGAGACATCTAAGACTGCAAACCTTGGTAGCTACAAGGTCACATTATGTAATTACTTTTGTATCCTGAGTTTATGTAATATACTTGATAGATATTCTTAAAATTATTTTTGGAGAAAAAGAACAACTGTTTAATTTCTTTTTCTGCTAATTATAGAACAAATTAGATCTTGTTAATCATTTGTCTTTAGAAAAATGATAAAAGGCTGTAATTACTAAAAAGAATACTGTAAACAAAAATGGTTTTGATTGCTTCTGCTGACACATTGTCTCAAACAGAGCTTGAAAGTCAGAATAGATCAGATAATCTGACAAAGAGCCAAAACTGAACAGATTGCTGCTTTCGTCTGCTGCGGGTTTATGTTCATTTTCAGACTGTGTGATTTAGTAGGATTGGTCAGGAGGGGGGATAGAAGGTAAGATGGAGTGCAATTCCTTAATGGAAAAATAAAATGAAAGCTTACTAAGTATTTGGAAAGTAGTTCTTGAGATAGTAGGAGTAGATAAGAGACATCTTTGGCAAGCCTGAGGTTATAGTTTCTTAAAGTATTATTTTAGAATAACGTTATTAGACCTCACTGAAACCCCAGGGAGAGAATCTCTGTCACGGCTTATTTATTTATTTACTTATTTATTTAAAATCAAGTATGTCCTTTATTGTTATTTAATTTTGTTTTTCTACCTTTAGCAGTAACAGTTAGAATATTACAATCCAACAGACTGTGTTTGTATTCTGCAACTGGAGCTGTCAATCAGTGTGTTGTTATCAGAGGTTTGTTCCATAAACGTTAGACAACTGGGGCCCAATTATCCTATCTGTAATGCAGTGTGAATTTGACAAATAAAGGTGCAAGATACAGTTAATCTTTCCTTAGTGAGTGCGTGTTTTATGAAGATGCTATCATATGGTTTCAGAAGAGCAAAGGGCGTGTAAAGGCACATAAAAGATTCAGGGCTCTATGATACGTGCCCATGGTTGTCTTTAGATAAGGCATGGTTAGACCTACATCCTTCTCTTTTTTTTTTTTTTTTTTTTTTCCTCTCTTCAGACTTGGAATAAAAAAGAGAAGGGCTTAAGCCATTCCAGGTAGCTTTTCTTTGATCTGGTTTCTTTGTATGGGAATGCAAAGTATATTGCTACAGTACTAATTCAGAATTCTTCCTGGACTAGGGATATCTGTATGATTCACTTATCCCTCACACAAGAGATGACTGATATTGTATTTAGGAGTTATGCTGCTGTGTATTTGCAGGAGTCCTTTATTTAGGAAACCTGAACTATTAGAAGCAACTACATTGTACAGCTGGTCATAGGAACTCTATCTAAGACAGTCTTATTCAGGAACATATTTTTACTTCCATATTTCACTTGAATGAACAGTATGTTTTTGTTTTTGTTTTAATTAATGTTGCCTCTGATACCCCTGAGGAGCACACCAGTGAGAAGTTGCCAGTGTACAGCAAAGGTGTGTGCCTGGATTCAGTAGATGTAGTGCTGATGTTTAAGAAAAGGTAGACCATAAAATGAGATGATTTCACATCTGCCCATGCTTATCAATTTCACCTAGGGATTTCTTCTCCATTCTAATGCAGCTAATTTATTGAAGATTTTTCTCTTTAGGAAAAAGAGATTTAGGAAAACTTTCTATTGTGCATTTAGTATTAAAATGCTAAACTTATCAGTTTCATGTTTTGCCACCAGCTGCCCCTGCATTGCTATAGAACCCCAAAGTTGTATACTAGCAAAATAATCTGTCTTGTAGAATTTGTAGAATTCTAGTTACTTGTAGAATTATGTAAAATTGCTAATGAAAATAAAATAGTCTGAAAGAAGATATTTTGAGAACATGGGCTACTTCTCTCTGTGCCATTCTAAACAGGATCATGGACATTCCTCTTAGCAGTCTTCAGTCCTGTTGATACCATCTTATAGCATCCAGAAACGTGCAAGATTTGGAGATGCCAGCATCTAACATTCATGCAATTGGGTGATCTGTGCTTTTTCCAGTCATGGTGTGCAGTCTCATTAAGGAATTTTTGAGATCACTATTTTCTGTATGTAAAGGAAAGGAATCCAGCTCCCTTACCATTCCCTTACTTTCTCAGGTGAGGCCACAATTTGCTAATACTTATCTTTAGAGACATTTTGGGGAATAAAGTATCTTCAAACTCAAAACGCTTCATGTCAACATGTAGAAATTATACTACAGGTTGTCCTGAAGACTCCATGGCATTGCCTATTGACCTATACCTGAGAGAAAAAATGGCAGGTGCTGCATGGCCACATTTCTAGTTGCATGAAGCCATGCCAACCTAACCGACTGGTCTCAGTTCTGTGTGCTTTGTTGAGTGTTTCTGTGCAGGTGTGCATACAGGTCACTCACACTGAAGTCAACTTTTTCCCTCACTTTTTTTCCCCTTTCTTTTGTGGACTTCATTTATTTCCTTCCACTTCTGTGTTTATACCCTTTTGTGTGTCCATTCTTATTCTTCATTCCCACTCATGTGTTGCAGTAGTAATGAGACATTCTTGTGCTGCACAGCAAACAAACCTTAGGTAAAAGGATACGGTGTTCATAGAAGAACATGAGGTGACCAAGAAGATTCAGGTATTAATGCTGAGTGGACTTTTTATTCCCTTGCTTATCCTCCTGCACATGCTTCCATTCTTATATCATGGTTCACTTTCTCCTCTTAGTTTGAAGAGCAGACTCCCCATTTAACTATTTGTGATCTTAACCTGATCTTTTTGTTCCCTGGGTGTTGTATTTATTTATTTGTTTTTATACTCTGTGAAACAAAAACCCAATGATCCATACAGCTTCCTGCTCTGGGCTGTAAGTGCCATCTTTTTCCTAAGAATTTGGCATTATCAGAATTACTGTTGATTATAATGCAAAAGCATTCTATTGGTGTTTTAATGATGTCTTAATGATGTTGTTGTAAACAATTACTTAATATCTTACTAGAAGGACTTTGCAGGTGCTCGTATGTGCTGGTGGGATTTTTCCAGCTATTCGTTTTATAGAAAAAAAAGGGGCAGACCTCACTGTGAAAAGTGTTCCAGAGTTAGGTCTCCCTTCTTCTCTCTCTCTTTGTTTTTCTCACTTTCCCTGCTTTGTCTGTTCCTTTTTTCCTTCTTTTTCTCTTCTGCAGACATTTCTTTTTTTTTTTTTTTTTTTTTTTTTTTGTCTTTCCCCTAGACTGAAAATGATGTTTGCTGCTTATGGAGTATTGATTGTGTATTATCAGTCAGGCTCACACATTGACAATGCGTGCAGTGCCAAGGTAGCCGTGACAATGAGGGCCGGTTGCCATGGCAGTGAAAGAGGCCTATTGCCGCTACCAGGCGCCTGCTCCATTGCGATAATCATGCTGCTCATTTCATTTTAATTGAAATTTGAAATCATATTCTTTGGGAAGAAGCAAATGGGCCTTTTTTTTTTTTCTTTAACCCAGCACCAAAAATTAAAAAACTACAAATATGAAGTATTTGCACATTTCTTACAACAAAATATTAACTTCCTGACAGTCAGGCAACTCCAAAAGGCTGCAGTTGACACAGAGCTTTATAAAAGTGTTTTTTCAATCTTTACGAGTCTGTTCCTTATTAATTTCCAATTTCCATTTTTCATTAGATTCTGTTCTGGTTTTGTTTATTTTTTTTTTTTTGTTGGTTTGTTTGTATGTTTTTTGTTACTAGCTGATCCAGATAGTCAGCTAGTTCTTCTCTAAAGTCACCATTTGTTTCAGGCTACAAGCTCAAACCTGTTTTAGCAGTGGACAAAAGAACTTCTCAGTTATTATTTTCATCATTTTTATTGTTTATTTTCTAGTATAAAGTTATCCATTGTGTAAGTTGACCCATCTCCACTGATGACAGTGAAAGAAAGCATAGAGAAGTGGAGGTGTTAGGTATAGTGCTTTCTTGGGAGAAAAACAGTGAATTTGAAAGCTTGACAGTAGTGAGAGAAGGGAATATAGAAAAAAATTCCCAATACCCTGAGGTGTAATGGGAAAAGATCTCCTACAGACAGTGTTGAGGCTGGGAGGACAGTGACAAAAGCCGACAAAGAGAAATTAGACCAGCTTTTCTTGATGCTGCTTAATGCTGATGTTAACCCTCTTAGAAGCAGAGAACTGAAGGAAGAAGTTTGCTTTCTTTTTTCTGGTTTTGTGTTTGTTCAGAACACTGTGGCTAGCTTTTTCTAGAGTGTTTTATGGTGGCTTAAATTGAGTGCATGTATTGACTCTACTACTGTTAGCACTTTGCATTCCCATTTGTGACAACGGATGCCAGAGATCTCCTAAATGTGTGTCAGTTCTACCATCTTGTATGATAAAGATTAGACATGCTTCACAAAGGAATTGGATTACTGTTTTTTTTTAAACATATATATTCTTTTCATTCTGTTTGGACTCTTGTGGATTTTCATTCCAGGACCTAACAAACAGAATAATTTACAGTTATAGGTGTTTCAGATGTAGAGAAAATGCTGGTAAAATGCATTTTCTCATTTCCTGTTGCATTGTCAGTTGAATGCTTTCCTAATAAGCATCTGATTATTAGATGAACCTGAATGGCAATTCTCAAATTTGAATCCTAAACTTTAAAAGGTTAAGGCTTGACAATGCTTGCTTTTATCCAAAGATTTCTAAGTTAAAGTGCAAAATTTGGGGAGCTTGAAATGGAAAGGTATTGCTCACGTGGTCCTCTTAATATATGAGTAGTGTGAAGGAGTGCCTGTTGGTGGTTGCATTCTTTTCAGTAAACTATTTGGCCTTCCACCTTATCCACATTTGTTCTTGTCCACTTTTCCACTATGGAAACCCCAGGTATTTTAATGAAAGCTTGTCTGTGCTCAAGTGAAGAGTATCTCTATCTCCTTTTTTTCCTCCCTGGTGTTTTACCTTTTCTTAGACTTGAACAGGAAATTTCTTCAGTCTGAAGTAGTGTATGTTTATACACATACTTTCCTGAGGAATTTCATATATTTATTTGTTACTACTTGTTTCTCTTGTTTTTTCTCTTGCCCAGTACCATTAAAAACTGCAATAAGGGGCCCTAGATGCATGATCCTACAGATACCAGTGATCTGTGAAGAACAGCCCTTCTTCCATGCTGCTACTTTATCCTTTCTGTGGTGGTTTCAGTGTTCTATGCATCATGCTTTACTCTGTGCGGTAGTAGTAATTTTTGTAAACTTGTTTCACTTTCATGTGGATGTTGACATTGCAATTATGAGAATGACCTGAATCTGATTTTCTGTTGTCTTATGGGAAAGCAGCGGATGATACATTTGTTAGACCCTCTGTTTTCACATTTCTTGCATAATCTGGCATTGCTAAGATCTGGCCTTCCATGACAGGGGCAGCAAGCGGAGGCTGTGCAGACAGCCAGGTAATGTAGCTTTGTAAACTGAAATATAATTGGATACAATTCCCACATGCTTTCTGTAAACTTCACTTGAACAGACCAGTTGTTTTCTATTATTTGATATTTTTTTTCTTTTTAAATCCACTTTCTTAAATGGTATCTTTTAAGCAGCTCCCGGGTTTTACTTTCTGCTCTGGTGCTAGATCAAAGCACACAGCCACCAGCTGGTACAATGCACTGATCCAGAGTAAACTTATCTTGGTGGTATAGAGTTATTCAAAATGTGTTTGTGGGTTACCTTCACAGTGAATTGCGAGATTTATGCTACATCAGATGTTATCTGTTCTTTTTAAACTTCTGGCCATTCAGAAGAAACACAACCACATGCTTGCAGGAAAAATAGACCACGTTGTTCTTTGGGTGACTCCCACCTCACACACATAGGCAGCAGTGTGTTTCAAAGGAATGCTTTCCTTTGCAGCTGGCAAGAATCTGCAGGCAGTGTGCTCACTGGGACAGAGGGTGGCTGCTGACTTAGGGGGAGGGGAGTACATGGGTCCTCTGGGATTCCTCCCATGGTGGTAGCCTGACTTCTCTGCGGAGGTTTCCTCTCCAAATGCTGCCTGAACTGCAGGCTGATTAGTGTGTGAGGTCCAATGCACTTTCTGCTTGAAGAGCTAGCTGCAGCCTGCTTTGGAAACATCTGTCTGAAAGTAGATCTAAGGCCCTAGAGGGGTTTTGAAGCCATTACTGGTAGCAGGGCTGAGATTAAAGTAATAAAAAAAAAACCTGAAGCGAGTGGTTAGAGACGGATAAAGTGTGAGGTGTAATATTAAGGCTGGAAGATGAGCAGGAGCAGCGAAGGAACTAGAGGTCCATTTGTGCCAGGAGTTTTAACAACCTGTGCTCTACACTGCATATCCAGACACTCCACTGCCCACCATCTCCCCCCTCTTCCCTGAATCCTCACAGACCAGCAGAGTTCTTAATTAAGTGTCAAAGAATTGATTAGCCAGAGCTCTTGCAATGCAATTCCATTGATGAAACCATTTTGTCAGGCCAGCTGATATAATTAGACCAAACAAGATGTGAAATCTTCAGTGTTTTGGGCTACAGCCCAGTAATTATTTAATTTGTAATAAAAAGAGCTAGGGAGAGAGATGGAGCAGCAGCAGAAGTCAAAACAATTGAGAAAAAAAGTTTACAAAATGTTTTTCTTTTCCTCCCTCCCCACTGTTCTTTTCACTCATGGGAATTTGAGCATTTGCAGAAAGCTACTTAATGTCTGAGCAGAGGAAGTCTTGGTGAGCTGTCAGCACTTGTCCATTCCTCTTGAGACAGAATATCGCCTTCCTTGCAACTCATCAAACTGCCAGGACTGATTTATACAGAGCTAAGCACACCACTGCTGTTGGGATGATCATCGTTATTGAGATTGTGCTGTTCACTTTCTAAGCTGCTGCTTGCGTGCCTGAAGGAATTAGGACAGAATCATATTTTTAACGATAATTAACACTTATCTGGCAGTCTGTAGATCTTTGTGCTCTGTGGAAGAGTGCCAATGCGTGCCCATTTTACAGATGGAGAAACTGAACTTTGGAGAAGTGGTTTAACATGATGAGTACTTCATTGAGGAGGAAAAGCACAGCTGGATTTACCCAGACATTCCAACCACTACTCTAGACCCTGTGCTACCAGACTGTATTTCTCATTCATATGAATGGTGGCAAGGTTTTTTCTTTCTTCTGCTCCCTTTGGTAAGACAGGGAATGAACTTCTGTCAGTGAAGCACAATAGCAGGCTGCTACTTTCTGTTCCTGGATTCATTCCACTTGCCCATAGGCCTCCTTGCACAGGGCAAGTAATGACGATGCTGAGTCCTAAAGGCTTTGTAACATTAAAATGAGGGAGGGAAGTTATACAGATAGGAAATACAGATGCTTCAAGTTCTTACTTCCAGAGCCTGGAGAACAGCAGCCTGAAAGCTCTCCCTGGGACTTTTACTGCAAAACATAAAATCACACAGCAAATCCCCAAAGGAAGGGCAAAGCCAGAAGCTCTCAATTTCTGTCTTTTAATCCATCCAACTTAGCTGTTTTCCTGAGCTACTCTAGTTGGACTTGAAGAGAATGCTGCTTTTTTTTTATTTTCTTCTTCTTCTTTTTTTTCTACTACTGGTGTGAACATGAGAGAAAAATACTCCACTTTAATAATAGAAAGAAAATATTCCCATGTGCAACAGGAAGGAGAGAGAAAACCAGGCAAAGGAGGAAAATATGAAAGAAAATCTGGTTATCAAGTGAAAATCACATTCAAAAGATGTTGCGCTCCTCAAAGTGCAAGCTTTTCTCCCTGAGCTGTGATTATTGGATTATAGCTTGAGCCCTACTCCATCTTCTGCACACCTTTCTTCTGCTATGACAAACAGGCAGCGTGGGCTGTATTCCTCTTCTTCCTCTCTACCATTCCTGTCCTGTGTTCTTCTTCCTTTGTGGGAAAGGGAGTTGCGCACAAATGTGTGCACCTGGAAAGTAGTGAGGCTGATAGAGTCAGAGGTAAAACAGAAGTATGTACTGAGTTACAGATGATAATAAATTAGAAGAAATATCTGTGTGTACTTCTGAGAGCAGTGTACCTTTCTTAGATGCAAGGGGCTCTCTGCTCCCTGTCCCCTTGTTTTGCACAGTGCAGGGAACATTATGTTACTGAATAGTTCATGACGAAAAGGTGGAATGTGAAAGATTTATTTAAATGGGAAGCAGCCATTGCATAAGGCTGCCACTGTATAAGGAATACAATTTTTGATCTAAGATAAGGTGATAGGCAGGCCAAGCTGCAGGGAGGAGCAGTGTCTTATCATCTGCTCATCAGTGTTGTTTTGTAGAGCAAGGTCTGTGCTGGTTGATAAGGCAGAGGGCAGAAACCCCTGTGGAAATGCAGAGCCTCATGTCTGTCGTAGCGGAATCTAAAATCCAGCATTAACAAAGAAAGGCAAAAAACAAAGGTGCAAAGGAATTTCCTTGGAGACCCCAGGAATGGAAACATAGGATAAGCTGCTATGATGTAGTCACAACAGCAAAACTCTATAAAGCACGTGGATGCTGTATGTCATCCTTTAGAGCAGAATGCTTTTCACTGAGATGTGGCCGCGCCGCAAATGTAGCAATCTGGAGATGCATCTGTAGAAAAGATATAGGTTTTGACTATGCCCTTTATCTGGGTCAAGGCAGACCTGTCAAGGCTGTAATTAGTTTATGGATGTTAAGTAGAGATTGTCTATCTTGCGTGTATGTTTACATGTACATATAGTTGTATACACATATACAGTGTATACACAATGCCTTCTGTGTAATTGTGAGCTCAGAGCTGGATCTCCTGAATGTTATTTTTCTGACTCCACCCCCATGTTTATGCAGTAGGACAACATGTGCCTGTGCTGAGTGGTCACACCATCAGCTCCATCACTGAAGGCCCAAGAGTATCCCCATGTAGTTGCATATTCACTTGGTACTACCATATGTCATCCTACAGAAATACCTTTATGGTGTGTGATACAGCATTAGGACAGGAGAGGAGTGGGTTTTGCAACAAGCCCCAGGGAAGGAAAATTTGTGTGGGTTTTTTTTTTGTTTGTTTGTTTGATTGGTTTTTGTTTTTGCATAAGCCTCAGATAGGAAAAATCTGAACCTTCTTGCAGTCCTCATATTTTTAGTACCCCAAAAAACTTCTTAAATGTGAGAAATCACATGAAAGTTACTCTCCTTCGTGTTCTCATTCTCTGATTTCCTGGCTTTCACTCCCACTTTTGTGCTAGATCTTTGTCATTTTGTCTGTTAATTAGAGCCAAAAACAGCGATGAGTGAGACTCTGATCTGCAGCCATTGCCCCAGTGTTCATACTCTGCTTCTTTTCTAGTTGCACAGCCCATGTATATTTTGTAAAGTGTCAAGAGATGTTTGTTTCCTCCCATTTAGACAACTCAAGTGTATAGATCAAATGCTGGAAGCCATTAAAAGTATCTTAAATGAGAGACACCCCTAATGTGTGGCCATTAACGAGGGATAGCCCATGGCATTTGGCAGTATTGATTGTACTGTTAGGTGGCTGTTAAAAACATTAGGAATCCGATCCATACTTTTTACCAGCCTGAGCAGAGTGGGGAAAAACACCTGAACACACACTAAATGACAAGACTTTCGTGCTACTTTTGCAAGTATTGAACACAGGGGAATGCATATCTCTTTCACCCTGTGTCCCCTGGAGTTTGGCACCTGGCAGAAAGAACACTGAGAGTTATGTGCTCTGTACATGATAGAGCTGCAGGACAGCATGGAATAGGGAGATAATTCTGCTTGAACACCGGGACTAAGGGATATCTGAGATCCACTCAGTATTTCTGCAGAAGTTTATGTATGTTCTTTCTGACATGGGAGTACTTTTAACCTTTCTTACGAGGGCTGTTCTGAAAGAAATATCTATTTTATTATCTTGTCCCATGATGTCAGAGGTGGATGTTGGTGATATGGCAGTAGAGGTTAGACCTTCCTGTCAGTATTCTGTTGCGTTGCTGCTGTGTGACACATTGCAGCAGAGGCAATCTGATAGAATGGCATCTGAAATGGAACTATGGGTGAGGCAAAGATGTGTCACTGAATTCCTCCACACAGAAAAAAATTGACTGACAATCACTGACATTCATTGACACTTGCTGAAGGTTTAAGGACCACACAGTGAGTGTAAGCACAGTGAGACAGTGGGTGGTGTTTTTCAGCAGGGTTCACTTTCCATGGTGCACATTTTTATGAGCACAGTGTACGTGCTCTTTTTCATCACCAGTGAAAATGCATAGCTAATAGTGGTAACTATGCTGAACAACAGTGTTTTGTAGCTGAGCATTTGCTTCATCAATTAGTGTTGTTGTGCTCTTTATATCTGTTGTAGTTTCCATGGAAACAAATAGGAGGCATTACTTGTGGAGCAGCCTACATATAACAGCCACAGGAATCCCATCCTTGCTTCAGCTATACAGTGACAGCTTCTGACTAAGCACTCTAAAAAAGGTCTGGTCTGTTTTATCTGAGCAGAGAAATAGAACAGATCTGCATCCTCCAGGCTAGTGCTTTCCTGCATGCTTTGTCCATCTCAGGTTGCTGCAGTAACAGCAAGAATGAGATTTAGACCCTAAGATTGGTGAGGCAGACACCATATATTTTGTTATGTACAGTTTCAAAATACTGAATGACTTGTCTTTATGCTTAAACTAACAGAGAATCTGCATCCAGGGAGAAGTGTTATGACACAACTGAGAGATTCTTACTCAAGCTGATAGAGGAAGTTATATATGAATTTACAGTGCATCAGACATGGGAAGAACTTCCTACGCCTTGTCCAAAGCTCAGACTGAAGGTAGTTCTTATATTCAAGCTGTGAGTTGGGATGTCACTCATAATGGCTGATGGTATGATGCAAGAGGAAGTGTTGTCAGGCTTCACTGGCTGGAGAGTAAGAAGAATTGTGGTAATGACTTGGAGACTCAGGTGGAAAGGACAACATATTACCTGCAGGGAGGAGTTAAAGGGAAACCCATTCCGGATTTGAAGGTGCATTTCTTTTTCTTTGTTTG
The DNA here is from genome assembly GCA_036925125.1 of Oreortyx pictus. Lineage (NCBI taxonomy): Eukaryota > Metazoa > Chordata > Aves > Galliformes > Odontophoridae > Oreortyx > Oreortyx pictus. The sequence continues at coordinate 39,760,675 of JAUPFR010000006.1, forward strand.
AGAACAGATCTGGGTACTTTCAGAGTGGAACTGATGGCAGGGAGGACAGGATGATGCAGATCTTCAGAGCTGTACTGAGACCTCAGTTGTAGGGATGGACTGGGAACCACTGACCGTGAAAAAAAGATCTGAAGTGGAGTGGTCTTTCAAGAGCTGGCTTCCATTGAAGGAGATCGATGAATAAGGTGTGTCAGAGAAAAGATAGGATCCTAGCAGTACTACATCTTTACTGCCCCTTAAGCTGTAATTTAGAACTAGGTAAAATTAAAATGGTTTTAAAAAAACCACAAAACTTTACAGTTTCCTTCTCTGGATTTTGTACTCAGATTTTGCTTTGTGAGAAATTCTAATACTGTAGAAAATGGTGCTGAGCTTCAAAAAGAAGTTTGCCTTTACTCTGAAATTGACTAATTCTTCCTGAAAAAAGGCTACTTGCATTGAATACCTGTGTAATTTTCTGTTGTCCAAGCACTCTGGATCCATAGGAGAGTGGGAAACACGAGAGGCCACGCTGCTGGGTATGCTACATCTATTCAGACCACTTAATGCAGAAAATTTTCCTTGTTCCATGAAAACACACAGTTCATAATCCAGATTCTCTATCTCTGAGTTCTTTATTTTTAGCACTGGAGAGATTCATACTTAGAAAGGGCCCTTCACCTACACTAGACCTCTAGATATTTGGGCTGTGTTATGTACTGGGGAAATGACCAGTCATTTGCCTGCGCTTATCATTGGTTGGTATCACTCAGTCACCATTGAAAGCAATTTTACTGCTAATGTACATGGGAGAAGTGGTTTCCAGTAACTGCCACTGTGATTGAAACCTGGTGGAATATAATTTCAAGCACCTTTACTCAAATACATAATAATGAAAACGCTTCATAATCCATTCTGACTTCGGACTTGGAGCTGAGAGATATATAGATAAAGGCGCATTTACAATATTTTTCACTCTTACTAAAACTGGCATAATTTTGAGGGGAAAGATATACATCTTCCTTCAGGTTTTATGCATTTTATGGAATTGTTTAAAAAGTAAAAAAATGCATTATTTATTTCAGATGATGTATGAGCTGGAAAGGTGCAAACTTCAGATCACAGGCTGAGTTTACGTTTGCAATTAGAGAAGGAAAAAATAAGTTTTCTTGAAGATCAAACAGACATGATGTGAGAGCTGTAATGGCCTTTGCTAGGAGTAGCTTTTCTAGCATATTTGCACTCAAATTTGTTTTAAATAACATCTGAGGAGAGGCCAGTTACTGGCAGCTTTGACAGAACAGATAGATTTTTCAAACAAAAATCTATAAAAATTAGGGAAGAGATCAGCTAGAGAAAAAATATCAGAGTTGTATGCAAATAACACATTAAATGTTTTTTAATCTTAGCAGCCATTTCAGTTTTATGCAATAAAATTTCTCTCACTGTCTCTACATGTGAATTGTACAGACTCCAAATGCAAGATCTTGTTTATAGTGAAGGCCAAAGTTGCTGACAGTCCATGAGATTTGTCCACTAGAAAGGCCTGAGACCCACGGCAGCTATGTAGGGAGTTGGACATCTCTGTAGGTATGTGTTTTCAGTCTTTAGTTCTGGGTGCTAATTCTTGCTTCACTTAGCTGATGGTTCTCAGGGAAATTGGATTTGCACTGGGTGTATATAGCAGTCAAATTCTCCCTTCCCTTGGTTTCACTGTCACTGCCAAGTTTGGTAATTAATCAAGATTGTACTGTGGTCGACTCTTTCTTATTTTCCTTTCCCATTTTCTGAAGTGAGTAATGAAGAATGATGTCTTCACTTCTTCACCTCCACGTCTCCTCGCCTGCTGAACACTTGAGCTAGTCCCTTTGACAAGCAGCCTGCACCAGGGAGAAAGTGCCACAGATGACAAATGTGTCATTGGAGTTTGGCAAGCGTGAGGTTGGCTTTGTGACACTTCTCTGTTTGCCACCATCAATCTTTCTCTGTCAAAGGCCCTTTTGTCCTGTCACTGTTGCTGTTTGTTTCACGTTATGTATTGAGTCCTACTTTTGTACAGGTTGACTTGACACCATGGGCTCAGCACAGTAGAAGAGTTCTTCTAACCAGTAGGGCAAAGTGCACTAATAATAGTTAATAGTGGTCAGTGGTGCAGATCTGAAGTGGTTATTAATAAGCTAGGCAGAGAAGAGGGTCTGTGTGAATTTCCAATTCATTTCTAGCTCCTGCTTTCAATCTTTTTTTTTTCCTGCCCAATAAAGTTAAAATAAAATTGAAGGTTAAAATAAATCCTCAATCTAAGATCTGCTGTAGAAAATGAGGTGTTGTTTTATTATTCTTTCACATAGTAAGTTAGATTTTGAAATGTAAGAAATTTTCATTGTGTTAGCATCTGCTACTCATTCATGGTTTCTACCTGAATATCTAAGTACTTCAAGTCATCTGAGAATTAATCCTCAGAAGCCCTCTGAGGAAGAAACTGAAAACATCATACTCCTAGTTAAAAGCAAGAGAAACTGCAGTACTGAAATTGGAAGAGACATTGGGTATCACAGAGAATCAGTGGCCAGTTTAGAATGGGAAGTTACATCTCTCAAGACTACAGAAGTACAGTGTAGGCAGAAGTTAACTAAAATATTAGGAGATACATTGTATAAGTGATCTCTAGTGTCATCACAGTGTAAGATAAGGTTTCCCTGAAAGGACCAGAGCTTCAAATACGTTATTTTTGAGGAACCTTATTTTAAGATGACTTGTTAAGGCATCTGTGGTTTGGGAACATTTCTTGAAGAGATCATGATTTCATGCAGAGTTAAGTCATTTATTGCCACGCTTTGCTAGACTAAAATGCCTTTTAGTAGCTTGAATTATTCACAACCGTTAATTTAATAGAATAACTTCACAAAATTAGAGAACTGGTCATTTTAGAATGGCACTATGTAATCCAAAATGGAGGTTCCAGAGAAACGCTGCAGAGAAGAGCATGTCTTATTATCTGTAAAACTAAGAAGCCTAAAGAGGAGATCAAGTTCCTTTGTAGCATTTCCCCAGAACAACCATTGCTTTAAACCTTATTTTAATAAGTTTACGAGGCAAGACTTGACGTAGATAGATTGACAAAATTGCACTGATTGTAGCCATTACTTTTAAGCTGTTACTGTTGATGAACCAGTCTCCTCTCTTTCCACTCGAACACAGGTGGGATGGAGGAAATGTCAAATAATGCGGACAGTTCTCCCTGCTAATAACAGAATGGATTAAAAGAAGCTTCTAATCCAACAAAACCACAGGCAACAAAAGATATGAAAGCATAAGTATTAGTTATTCTTTGTGAATATTTAAATTTATTTTGATTACAAGTGTAACCACGTTTTTTAAAACTTGAAAGAAGCTCTTTCTAGTGCCAGATTGTTTTGCAGTGTTACTAAAAACTGGAAAATATTTGGTATTTTATAATAGGTGTTGAGGGGAGCCTGAGGTTGGTTTTTACTGAGTTAATTCACAGAAAAGCCTTGTTTACTCAGTACCTAGCATTCCACAGTATTTTGTTTCGCTTAATGTTCTTTGTTTCTTCTTTGTGGACAGTCAGTTGTTTTTGCCATTAGATTGGGTTCTTTGAGTAGCAACTGGAGATTCACAAATGTTTTTTCTTCTTTTAAGAGGAGTGTGTGATTAAAATGAGAAAAAATGTATAGAGAACCTGTGGACAGACTCTCTTTTACTTTTTAGCTGATAAAATTCAATGTTGCTTTAATAGGTTCCTCGATTTTAAGGCCAGAAAGAATCTGACCTTTAGTACAGAGCTGGCACTGGAATTTCATAGTACTGGAATTGTCTTGCATCTTGTGCTGGTAAGGCAAAACCTGCAGAAGGAAATCATTCTGGACTTTAAGATATTAAAATTTGGAAGACCTTTCATTTTCCTTGATAGTTTAAGTGATTATTCAGCCTTGCTGTGGGTGATGGTGAACCTATTTCTCATCAGAATTGATCTGGCTTCAGTTTGCAGCTCTCGGCCAATTCTTATTATTATGCCATTTTCTATTAAGTTGGAAGCCTTCTAGCTCCCACTGTTTTTATCCATTGAGTGAATCTGCATGTTCACTGTGGATATATTTGTATATTTAGTGTAGTGTGGTGCAGAGACCACTGAGTTGATGAAAACTTAGTCCAGTAGATCCACATAATGCAAGGACTGTGTTAATACTTCCGTTACATTTAGGTTACTCAGTTTTGAGAGAAGTGTTTTAGAAAGCTGAAAAGATAGAAGCAGTGAAACATCTTCATACAGATAAGAAGTGCTGCACTTTATTTCTTTGCAAAACTGACTCCTGAACATTTATATATGATTGCATGTCCTGTATGAATTACGTTGTGAATCTCGTGAACTCTGTTTCCCATATATTTAAGTTCTATTTGACAATATGTAGACATACAACGTTCAGAAATTGGCTTTTTTCCTCTGTTCTAATTCTTGAAGCATATGGCCTCATACAGTAAATACACCCTACCATGTGCCAGAACATACACTGTATGTGTGTGTATATATATATACACACACACATACACATTGAGGGACAATCTGTCGCTCTTTTCCTTTCAGTAAAAGCACAGCTTGCTTTTCACATCTCCTAAGGGAGTCAAACAGTTGCATGAATTTGTATGAACAAACTAAATATGTATAACTTGAGTCAACTTGTGACTAAGTATGGATGAGATAATTATTGAAAATTGAGGAGTGAGAAGTGTTGCTTACACTGAACAACAGCAAAAAAGGTACAATGAGGAAAAAGAGAAATCTTAAGGAAATTTCAGCTGAATATGATGCAGAGTAAATCTCATATCAGTAAGATCTGTGATGTGTTAGTTGTGGTAGTTTTAGTAATTTTTTATTCAGACTTGGGCAAAATGGATGAATAATTCTTATTTATTGGTATGCAGTGTCATAATTCTCACATTCTAGGGATTCCCTGCTAGCCTAGGCCAAGGTACAGAATATTGTGTTTGATAATTGTGTATATATATATATTCTGACTGTATTCCAGTTATCACAGATAAAGAGAAGTGCTTTGTCTACCTGGTGTCAACATCTGTCAGGAGGTGCCTTTGACCAGCTGATGCGTGGTGATAACAATTGGGTGTTAGCATTGGATCCCATCTTTTGTTAGTTCTTGACAGGACTTGGGAAACATCTTTTGAACACATTCACTGAAAGGTGTTGACAGTGCTCAGGAGGTGGTTCCTAACAGTATTTTCTGTGGGCACTGACATTAGTCAGGACTCAGCAATTGCTTGAAGGACTATTTTCTGATAAGTTATAAAAACAAGAGTGGTTGTGGACTCAAGTTGGTAATATATGAATGGCAGGTAAAGGTAATCTTTCCTTACTCTGATTGCACTGGTTGATGAGAAAGGCTGTGCAACAATTGGGATGCAGAATGAATTAAAATGAGGTTCAATAATACTGCTTACTTTGTTGAAATGAGGGAAGATGGTTGCAAAAAGATCTACTCATCTCACTCACTTTGTGCGTACCACAATATGCTTTTCATGAGTGGCAGAATTGTACAGAATCCCACATTTTCCAGGCTCTGCCAAGTTAGGATATACAAAGAAAGCAGCATGGAGGTACCATGTCATTACAGGAATAGTTTTCATCCTCCAAATAGGTTATCCTGAGACTTCTCTTAGGGATACTTAATCTTTGCTTTGTCATCACTTCTCCTGTGAATTCTTTATGCATGGTGGTTTTCAGAGTGTAGGGAAGAAGGTGGAGATATTATTTATCTACTATGATCTATGAATTTCTGTGGCCTGTGGAATCAATAAACTGGGGAGCACTAGAATGTCTCTAGCTCTGTAGGTTTCTCCATATTTTCTACAGAAGAATATAAAGACATACTTTTAAATGTGGCCTTGTTTTTACACTCTATGTGACTGTGTTCCAGCTTGACAGTCTCATGTGTGAATGTGAGTCATTGTGCTCTAGAAGATGCTACACATTGTTCTCAATCTAATTTTATCTTTGGTCCTTATATAATACATTGCTGGTACCTCCTAGATGGACACATGCCAGCAATGTTTTCTCCAAAGCTCTTCACTCTGAAATGCAGGCTTTATTATTGAGAAATTGAACCCTTTGCATAATACATCAAGCCAGGCATCTCTGGGTTTTAGAGATCATTGCTATCACTGACCAATGAAGCCCTCTGTGCTTCTGTTAATTCTTGACAACTTTTTCATTATTTGTGTTGCAGCTGCCTTATATTAGTTACCGTGGGTAACTGTGTGATCCTCTTCCCAAGGAGATTCTATTTTAAAAATGACAGGCAGAGTTGGTCAACAGACAGGGACAACACAGATAAAGGTGACAGTTCTGACCAACACAATATGCTGTGACCATAACCTTTCTGAAACTGTGACAGTAATGAACACTTAGTCTGTGGAAACTTGCTTAGAAAAAAACTGGAAAAGATCCTGTCATTAAAAATAGAAACATAGAAAAAGAAGTAGCATTTCACTTCAGATGCTCAGCAACTCTGATGATGAAGGCAGTATCTTTGTAATACAGAACAGGATTTATGTGTTTGTTATTAGCAGCTCTGAGCAGATCTTGGCGTAGTCAGAGCGGTGTGCTAAGCCCATGCTTCTCTGGTACAGCTGCTAATATGTGTTAATCAGAGAATATGGAAGGGGAATGTTCTTTTATAGTTGACTAGATGAAGCCCCATGTATAAATGGAAAGCAGCACTGATACTGAGCTTGTCTTTGCCATTTCTATTGACTGTCTTACTACAAAACTGTTTTGTAATATTCTGTGCTAATGCTGTATCTCCAAATGATTCTCATGCCACAGTAGAAGTTAGTAGTATTAATGTTATTTCTAATCTTATATATCGCTGCACTACTAATGCCACTATACATTATTATTATATTTTTATATAGTGAAAATGTTGGAAGATGCTTAGAAAGAGCCTTTCAGTAATCATTAAAGATGTCAGGTAGGAGTTGGCTTCTTTCAGCAGCAGCCACCAGGACTGCATTATGCTATGGGCTTTTTTTGTTTACAAATACAGAATGGAAATGCTCAGAGATAAAACAAAACATGCATATATATATATAAATATACACTCACATGCACATACATGCACATACCTTTGTCAATAAGGTGGAAGAAGGTTGTTGTTTTGTTTTGTTTTGTTTTTTTAATTTGGAAGTACTGACTGTTATGAACTTGCTTTTGTTGGAATTTACAAAGGCTCTTCCTATTCAAATGACACAGTAAAGAATAAAATTGCAAAATCTTGTTATGAAATGCCAATGTGATGCAACAAATAAGCTGTCATTTCACGAGCGTTTACAGTTCTGGCTCTTTTACCAGATGCTCTTAGAGTTTTATTGCAGGGTGCTCTATTCTTTTTTTTCAGTGAAGGGTGTCTTCATCAACAGCTTCATGGGGGAAAACTGGCACAGAAATTATTGTTCTTAAAAATACCTTATGAGCATTTGCAAGATCATAGTCAAGTTCTACCTACAGTATTCCTAAGAAGGACTTCTGAGTTGATGTTGTTAAGTGTAAGCCCAATGGAATAACAATAATTTTAACACCCTTCACATCTGCAACACTTCTTATCTAAAGATGTCCAAACACCTCAAAAATTATCCCTTTTATAAACTTGGAAGAGGAGGTGCAAGAGACATGTAAGTGATGTACTGAAGGTGAGCTGTTAACATTGTGGCAGATCCAGGAATAAAAAACGGGAGTCCTTATGTGTTCTTTTCTGACCTTTTTGTCATTTTCTGGCTATTCTTTACAACATGATGTTTCATACTAGTGTATCTTTTTCTACTAGGCTCTTCTCACTGCCTTTTTATTGCTCTTATTTTAGTATCCGTAAGATCCCCCCAAACCAGAAAAGAGAGGTAAGACTGGGCAGTGCTTCTTGAGTTATTTCAACTTAGTTTCCTCTCATCTCAACATGTTGATATCTGTCCGTCTTCACTGATAAAAAACTGCTTTGATGGTTGATCTTTTGCTTACTATGAAGTGATTGTAAATCTCCTGTCAGTTCTAGTGGGGATATTTCAGAGTTGTTAGTGAAGAGTAGGCAAAGATCTCCCTGCATATATATATACAACAGTCTTTTGGAGTTATCTCGAGACTCTGAAAATTAGCCATGTGTTTATCCATTTACTTCTGTGTCATAAGCAGTAAGCACAGATGTAGCGGAGGGGACCAAACTGAAAGAGCATCACTTGGAAGTCTGATTCTGTTTTGTCTGGAGATGTCTTTTGTGTCTTTCTCTGCTCATCAGGACTGTCTTGGGTGTGGGCCTTTCAGTTGGGCTGGAGCTGCCCTTGGTGTGCAGTGATGGCAGAAAGTAATGCCTTCTGTTGGCTTCATGATTCTGGCTCTGTGTAGTTGAAAAGCTGAGTTAGGCAGCAAAAATACTCCTCCCTTACCCTTTTTATTGAGGCATTGCCTTCTCATCTTCCTTACGGACAATTAGACCCACTTCTCTCTCTCTAATTTATACTATTCTCCCTAAGCTTTTGTGATTTGACTGCCCTGTTCAGTTTGTACCTTAGCAGTGACTCCTGGCAAGAAATGGTGCATTTGATACAAATTCTTATTTTTAGTTTCCTATGAAAGTGTGATGTGATTTATTTTTATTTTGCTATGTAGAACTAATTGCTTGAAGAGAAATAAGATTCTTCTGATGTCACACAAGAGGAAGATACTCAGGAATTTGACTGTAGGAGAGTTCAGCAGACTTCAGTATTGTTTTTTTATTACTTCTACTGTAAAATCACTTTTTTTTTTTTGTATAAGACAGCTGTAGCTCTTAAAGTCAGGCCTCAAATGCAAATAAGCTAACACAGTCAAAATTAATTTTCTGTAAACAGTTTCTCATACGAGTTTAAAATTGTTCCTTTTTTTCCCTCTTTCTCTGTTTTCTTCTCATTCCACATTGCTTGTCACTTGCTATAACATTCACAGAAGGAAAACACAGAAGAGACTCAGTGCAACCAGCTATATTTATCTAAATAATAACAAAATTCAGAGGTGTCTGTCTAGTCCTATATTTAATAATGAAATGTTGCAAGAATTTCTTACATTTCTTGTCTTCCAAATATCTCAAAGCAGTTGATCATCCCCATTAAGAGACAGAAAATCAAGTCTAAGGAAAGGTTCTGTGAGATGTCCATAGCTGACATCCAGCAGAAAATAGAGCTGAGGACAAGATCTGTGTCCTAAACCCTGAGGCCACTCTGCCATCCTCACTGCAACAACTGTCGGATGTGTTCCCTCTTCTCCCTTGTCCCTGCTGTTCCAAGGTCAAGAAGCAGGGAATTAAGCTTCAGGAGTAGGATGCTCTGCTCGTGAGGACCCCTCAGCTTAAGTCTTGTTCTGCAATTAGTGCTGCCTCAGCAAGCCAGCTTGGAAAGGGAAATAAAAAGATACCTTCCAAATTGCTGTCATTTTCTCTGCAGACTTTCTTCTCAAAACTGTGGGCACCACTTAGGAATAGGACATGGAGAGATGCAGATAGCAGTCGATGTACTCATCCTACTTTTGCTGCAGGGTTGCCCAGGATTATCTATCTTGAAAGGCCAACCTGCAGCATCTATACATCAGAATACTGCCTTATGCACACAGAGTGAAGTGCAAATACTGCCACGTGGCGGCATATTACTCCAATATTTCCAATATTACATATTGGAAATTAAATTAATATAACATGGAAGCATCTTCAAATTAGGGATCTTTTCTACAGAAACATTTTAATTTAGTGGATCTGATTGTAAGGTGTGGAAAAGACATACTGGAATGTCTGTAGTTATTGACATTAGAGGTAAGCCTACTGCATCTGAGCTATATACAAAATTTAGAAAATTTAGCCTATTGTCATTCGGCTTAAAATAGCTGCATAGAGATCTACAAAAGAGGTCTGAGGAGTGTGTACAAACTGGAAAGGTTGAAAAGCATTATAATTAGATCACTCAGTCTCCCAAATAATGTGTCATTGTCTCCTTTGAGTAGTGAAAGTCCCAGATTGAAATATTTTCTGGTATGACAGAACTGCACACATGATGATGGGGCTGTAGTAACTATCTGTCACAGATCCACATGGATGCTCTGCCTCTGGACTTTATGCATACCTTTAGGGATTTTAAATCTCTTAGTACTCAGCCATCAGGCTTATCTAGTGTGCAAAGGAGAGTTGTGCAGCTCCACTGGTCTTTGAAGAACTATTCGTCTTTGCAACACATTTACTACTAGTGCTCTTCCAGGCAAACTGAAAGCATGTAAGATCCCAATCAGGCACGTTCCTTTCTGTTTCTGTAGAAGTTCAGTAAAAGATCCTTGGCAAAACATGACACATTATTAGCAATTACAAAGATAGCATTTGAAATTCTCTAGCTAAGAAGAAAAAAGCAAATCATACAGAAGCCCATTTCACTGTGGCTAGTTGTCCTTCTTTATTTTATGTTCTCACATATTCTGACTTCTGCAGCTGCAGTCTGTCAAAAATTAATATTCACGTGGTATTCCTCCATTCATTTTCCCTGTTTACTTCAACAGAGTGGCAGGCTTCATTTAGTCAAGCCTAATTTACTACAGGTAATTTACTGTAAAATATCTAAAACTGATCACTCTATTTCAAAGAAAAAGAGAAATTCTTTTCAGTCACAAGAGGTTGCTTTCAGTAATGTATGGGGAAACTGAGGCTTGCCTGTTCTTTCAATGAAATACTGATGGCAGTTGTTGCTTCTTGCAAAAAGAGCAAAAGTGACTTTGGAGATTGAGTGCCAAGGCCAATAGTTATCATTGCATGAAGTGATAAGTTAAATTTTACAGTTTTCTTTTCTTAGAAGTTTTGCAGAGATTTCTCAACTCTTTTTGGCCTCCACAGTGGTGTAGAACTGGTTGTTAAGGCAAAGATATTTTACTTCTTGGCTTTCCCAAGAGATCCAGTGCGTTGCTTTCCTTACGACAGGACAGAACTTATATTTCATTTATTAAATAAACACAGAATTAAAACGGGTAGGTAAATAGATCACAAGTACATTCCTGTTGGAAAAGTTTATTATTATTTTAATTATTATCATTATTATTATTTCATAGCTTTTGAAGTGCTTTCAAATTTGGCGAATATTTCAGATCCTTTTAAGCTTTACCTAATCAACTGATCAGAGACTGGGATCAGGAAGAATATAACAATGCAGGTTATAGTGCAGCAGGATTGAAATGAGTTGCTGCAGCAGAAATGGAATTGGTTACATCTTGCTGCAGATATTTGGCAATTATTGCTTTAAGATAAAGAAACATATAACTGAGCAGGGAAGTTCTGCTTCATTGCTCTTCTGTAAAAATTTTAATTGAGAATATGGAATTTGGTAGAGATTAGAAATAAGCTTTTTTGTTCTGTTTTGTTAAAGAAATTTTGACTTTGGTTGTATTTGTATGTCAGTCTTCTTTGCTAAACAGTGTTCAACAACCGAATGTCTGGCTGCTCTGTGAAGTCTCTTAATCCAGCTGAGGTAGCATCTATTGCAGCCTCCTTTCAAAAGCAGAACTGCAAGAAACAAAATTAAATGATTTAAAGTGCTACTGTAATTCATGAGAAGGATTCTTAGATTTTTGGAGCAGGGAGGTATTCCTTAAGCTTTCTTAACTGAAAACCACATTGCCAATTGTTGCAGGACTGTGTGCTGTGCAGTTTTCTGTGTTCATTACATTATAGTGTGTAAGAAACTGATCTAGAATCGAGAATAAGGAAATTAATTTTTCTCTCAGTTCCATCCTCTGTACAGAAACACATCTCAGACCGTTTATGGTAGACCTGGACTAGTTAATATGCCATGGTTAGACCTAGCTAGAACTCTGCTTAGGATATTCATCATTTAGTATAAGTAGTATAAGCATGGAGTTGATCTGGTTGCCCTGCCTGTTCTAATGGTAGTATCTCCATAGCAGCTAATGCACTTGGGGAGAGAGGAATCAAACTCATTACTAACATGGCTGTCCTGAGCTCATGATGACACAAACTTTGCAGCACCCACATTGTCACGTATCTTTCAGTGTGTGGTATGTCTAGGGAAGTCACTGAATAGTACACCAGGGTAATTAAGCTCTACATTTCCCTAAGAGGCTGTTCTGATTAGTCACTGCTAACAGCCTTTCTTTCACTAAATTATCAAGAAAGCTGGATTTGTCAAACTAACTTTCACCTGTACTAGTTTAAATCTGGGTCCTGGAGTTGTAATGGTCTCTTATTGAAATTAATCAGAATTTTTAGATGCTGGTTTTAATGTAATAACCAGCCTTTCTGTTGACTGACTGTGCTCTAGATTTGGTAGCGAACATCTTGATGCATGCGGAACACAGCTCAGATTCTGTACCACCTTGCTTCTGGCAGTATGCAGTAATGCAAGGGAATTTATTTGAAGGAGCATGTTATCATTGCTAGTCTTTATGGAACACAAGCTTCCCTTTATAAGATATAGAGAACTTTCTGTAAAATTCCAATTTAAATTATTAATTCTACATTAAGTTTTCTGAATCCTCATTTCTCATCTAATGACTGGAATGCCATTCAGTTAAGAATGTATGCACATACACAATGCTGATACTCATTTAAATTTGTATTTCCAGCCTTAGTTTCAGTGTAGGACAGGTGGTCTTGGTATCTGCTTTTTTTCAAAAAAGGACATCTGAATTTGACCAGCTGAATCCAGTCTTGGAAATCACAGAATCACAGAACTGTAGGGGTTGGAACGGACCTCTAGAGATCATCGAGTGCAATCCCCTGCCAAAGCAGCTCCCTAGCCCAGGTTGCACAGGTCCAGGTGGGTCTTGAACATCTCCAGAGAAGGAGATTCCACCACCTCTCTGTGCAGCCTGTGCCAGTGCTCCGTCGCCCTTACTCTGAAGAACTTATGCTCATTTGTGCGGAACATCCTATGCTTCAGTTTGTGACCCTATCACCACACACTGCAGAGAAGAGTCTAGCCTCGTCCCTTTGACATGGCATTAAGGGACATGGTTTAGTGATAGGACTCAGTAGGTCAGTGCCCCCATTGTCTCTGAAGGAAGTCTGACTTGCCCAGATAGAGGTCAGTGTGAAGACAGGTGAGTCCTAGCCATCAGGACTGCGGTGCTTACTATGCTGCTGCAAGTACCAAAACTCAGACAATGGAATCTTGGCCAATGTTTTCCTCTTTATTTCCACATGCTAGCAATATTTGTTCTTGTCAAATCTAGCTAGAAACCACGTATTGCAACCAGTAACAAATAGGAAAGAGTGACAGAGTACAGAGTGACTTATGAGACTTTCTCTTGCATTTGTACTACAAGCTCATGGTTGTTTCTTTCCATGTAATCATATATTCACATATTTATAAGGAGTGGAACTACCTAATTGTTCTCGGGATGTCTGTTCTGTTTGACAGTCTGCAGATTTTTCTTTTAACTGCTTTATAATGCACATCTTCTAGGACAGAGAGCTACTGGCTAGGCATCTAGAAAGTCTGTTTATGCCCTTAGCTCAGCCTCTGCTTGCTTTTTGATTCTGGCTCCAGCATTTTATAATTCTCTTTGCTTTAATTCTGTGTTCTGTTGAATGGAAAATCTACTATTTCCCCTTTCTGGTGGAAGATTCTATCTGAACATTACCATCACCACCCCTTGGTCCAGTCTGAGGAGGACAGTTTTCTTCCAGTATGTTCTGTACTCCCATTCCAGCTATTGTGCTGACAGGTTACAGATGAGATTTTGGAAGAGAGTGTCTAAGATTTTAACTTCAAGTCTTAGATTTTGTTTACATTTTCTCCTTTCAGTAATGTTTTTTGTATACTTGGCTCTCCTTTCTTGCTTCATTGTGAAACAATCCACTTATACCTGTTCAGTGGATACCTGAGATAAACCAGACTGCAGTTTTTCCTGAGGGCTTCAGTGGGGTGGAGGAGTCACTTCTCCCCTGGAAGTGCCAGCATAGCAGGAAGCTAGAGAGACAAATCAAAGGCTTCTTGTGGTGCAGCCCAGGAACAAAGCAGACAGGCACTAGTGAACAGTGATGTGAGCCACTCAGGCCTGGAGGCCCCAATTTATATTCCCTTGTAGTCCTAGTAGATTACTCAGTGAGTGGGACAGCCTCTGTTCAGAAAGATTAAAGATAGAGAAGGTCTAGAAAACTTCCCCCTGTGCTATGAGACAGTGGTTTTATGTCTTCCAGTTTCACCTCAGGCACTGCAGCTTCCAGCACACTGACTCTTAGGGTTGGAGCAATGTTTCCTCTCAAAGCAAGGAAAGCAGTTTGTTTTTGAATCTTTTAGTGATTCCCATAGGGCTGAACAGCAGCCAGTCATGCTTGTTTTTCAGTGTCCAGGGGTGCCATGACAGGCTGCCCCATTTCTCCCGTTCTACATATTGAAGAGAAGAAGATGGCAAAATGCTATCCAGAGTCCCCTGAAGCAATCAGTGCTTTTATGCTAAGGGTCTTATAAGTTGCTGCATTTTGGTGGTTCTGTTGTTTTTTTGTTTGTTTGTTTGTTTAACAAAGCTGTGTTTTACTGAGGAAAAGCCTCAGGAAGGCTTCCAATTTGTATTGGAGATGAAATTGGCCCACTTGATGAAAAGTAGTACACTGCTGCTTCCTGTATTTGTCTGAGCTGATGCTTCATTGAATAATGTGACTCATTATTTGTGTGGTATATTAGCAATAGATCACTGACTAGTATCTGTGATTAAATCACAAAGGGAGGGAGATTAACATGCTTTGTATCTAAACATAATTTTTCTTTACCACCAGACTGTGTCATCTCTCTTATTTATGTGAAAACAGAGATACAGGGAAAGCTGTCAATTTGTGTTATGTATTTTAACATAGAGGCTGCTGCAGGCATGCCCCACACTCCCCATACAAAACTTTCTGGCAAGGGAGCTGCCTGCTGTGAATGTGAAGGAGCTGATATCATCTTACTGGCCTTGGCACATCCCATCTCATTGGCTTGTGTTAGTGAGTTTGCTACTTACAGTCTGCTTTACAGACTTTCCCTGTACCAAATTTCCACAAAACCAGAAGGAGTCTGTGTTTGAAAAAACAGACTCCAAACCGTCTCTAGAGAGCACTGTAGTTGTTGTAGTAAAAGAGATAGCCAAAGAAGTCATAGAGGGGAAGGGAGCAGGGAAGAGAGTGAGGCAGAAGAGAAAATACACAGAGAGATGAATCTGGGGTAAGGAAGAGCTCTGGTGAGGACACAGTCTGACTGTATGGTGAAACATGTTTCCCAGGGCTGCTGGAATCTCTGCCCCAGTGGGCAGCAACATATCTGAGCTTGCTTATCATTTGTCAGTAACCAGTCTTGTCCTTCCAGCTTCTTGTTTTCACCTTTTCCTTCCATTTTCCCTGCTGGTTTTCAACATGCTTTCTGGAGCTAATGCTGCAACAGGGCCTTTAATATGACTGAAGAGCTACTGGATCCAAACTCACTGGGAAATTATTTTTAATGAGCAAAAGCATGGCACTGAGGCAGTGAATTCTATCTTGAACACAACAAAGAAAGATCCTTACAGGGGGAATCCTGCAGCGCAAACTCTTCAGATGAATAGCTTGTTAGAGGATAAAGCAGTTAGGTGAATAAAAGCCTGATTACGTACCTGGAGGTAGAATGTAATAAGAATCAGAACAAGTAAATGAATAATTTGGCTCCTTCTTCTGTCTGTGGGCTATGCCTGAGCAGTCTTATCCAATACCTGCTTCTGAGAAAGCAGAGGTATTACAAGAGGCAGAGTATTCAGAAGAGGATTTTGATCAGCATTTGACTGCCTGCTCGTTCGTCTCTGAGCTGGGACTGCAAAGTGGTAAAAAGGCATTTCATGCTGTTGCCTACACAGGGTGTTCAGTTTGGGCAGGGCACTTGACAGTTCCAGTCACGCTGAGACTCCCTGATGGTAATGTGACAATGACATGATATCTCTGCATGACCTGGCATGATGGCACTGCTTCAGATGGATGCAGTATGGAGTGGAGTGCTTACTCCCTTATTGTGAACATCTTGTTCCCTTTGGTCAAATGGGGATAGAGTTCAGAAATGCTCACTGCTTTGTGAAGATCCCAGGGCTTCCTCCTGGCTCCAACTTTGAGGAGCTCCTGCCTCCCCTGAGCTGCCTGCTCTAATCACAATCCCCAGGCAACATTTATTCAGCTTGGAGTAAGCGGTTAGCATTAACCTCACACAGACTTAAGTGCTGCTTGCACATTGCTTCCCATTTATTTATTCCTTTTTCTTGTTACAGTCTAGCCCCATTTCCCCTGGGCTTTTGTGCTGGATTTCTTTTTTTTATTATTATTATTTTTATTTTTGACTGCTAAGGTCTTTCCCTCCAAGCCAGCAGTCATGTAGAGAAACTCAGGCCTAAGGGTGGAAAGCTCACATGCCTAATAACTCACTGGTTTGTTTGGGGTATACCCCCTGGTTCATAACATATCATTTCAGATCAGTACTACCAAGAGAAAAGAGAATCCTGGAATCAATTCCCAAACTTAAAAGTATGCTCTCCATGTGGCAGCACAGAGCTATCCTTTCTCTAAAGCCATCTAAAAATCCAAGTTTCAACTGAGATTACCTCCCTCATGTCCCATCATCATTCCAAGTAATTCCCATCAATAACTTACATCTCCCAAAATGGGGTTGCACCACCACCACATCTAAGTAACAGGTGTGCAGTCTAGATTATTAGGAAAATTTCTCTGCCAAAAATACCATGTGAGCATCTCTGTTTCTGATCCATCTGAATTCATCACCTTTTCATACTGAATATAGCTGGACTTTGCATTTACAGTGGAGCTTCTGTTTGGCTCCAGAATCTCATCTCTGTACTAAAGACAAAGTAGTAATTTTCCTCAATGCCTGACACACACACAGCAGTCATCTTTTATGTTTTCCCCATCAGTAATTGCTACCTTCTCTTTCTTCTGCTTTTCAGACAAACAGCATTAGGTGATGTGGCTCTAAGTGAAACATGCCATTGCTTTCACCTGTAGTTTTGCACAAAGGCTTGGATGTTTTAGTTGTTGTGAATCTGTTCATCTACTCATCATGGTTATCCCTGTCGCATGAGTTATCAGATAGTGTGAGTCTGCCTGCCTACCTCCCTCTTCTGCCTTGTAATTAAAGATAACATAGCATTCACTTTGTTAAGATAAATTAACGCAAGTCTATGATGGTGGTGCTTTTCCTTCAAGATCTTCTGTTTGATGGTCTTAAATCACATATAAGTATGTTAATGAATTGTGTCTAATAGCTCCCTGTAGAGGAAGATTTACCACAGTTATGCAGGGAGTCGGTGTCAGAGTCCCTTCCAGCTGAACTCCCCCTGTTAGCTTTGAGAGTTAAACTTCTATCCTGGAGTTATTTAGTTTTGTAACAGATGATGCTTAGTGTGTTATGAACCTAATATGCAAATTGAACATCTAAAATTTTGGAAATATGACAAAATTTGTTACACTTCTGTAAGCAAAGAACACTGGAGACAGCAGGAATAATTCTGTCTTTCCTTCACAGAATTTTTTGGCTGATTGTTCCTGCTGTATCATCTGAATATGAAGAACTTTAAAGTCTGTGTGTCTTGTATTCTGTCTTTAAAATATAAAATAGAGATGCACCAAAAGAGTTACATCATCATCCAAGTACAGAAGTGTCAACAAGTGCAAATATGCATCATTCTTTACCTTTCTGTTTTGGAGAGAAATGAGAAATGAGAAAAAAAAATGTGTGATTATCTAATCACACAAACTCATTTTACTTCCTCATCTCAATTTTAATTTGGAAAAAAAAATTCCACTTTTATTGCAATTAATTTTTGTTTTTAATGGAAAAAACAAAGCAAAACAAACAAAGAGAAAAACAACCCACCCTTGCTTTCCTCTGGAGAAAGGAAATACAGCCAGGAAATGAGACTTGTAAGTGTAGCACATTGTGGTGTTATCAAAAGTAAGTGCTGAGGTTTGATTGAGTAGTGTTGTTTATTTTCTCCTTCATCCCTATTGTCTATTGTTTAAGTAAAGTTAATGTATCCAGAGCTCCACTTTCTGATCTATTAGTGTAAATCTAGAGTATACAGCATTAAAAAAAAAAAAAAAAGTCTAGCATTCAAGAGTAATTGCCCCAAATATTGTTGCAGCATGCTTATTGTAAGCAGCAGCGGAAGTCTTTATAATAAAGTAAACTGCATTCTCTTGTACTGTTGCAGATTGGTAACATTATAACAGTTGAATAATTTGTCCTGTTTCATTTTACTCTTCCATCTGCCATGATACTTCAGCACAGGAGCATCCAGGCACACAATGATATTTTTGCATTTTCAAGTACTGTACTGATTCAAATACATTTATTCTCTCTGCCTAGAAACTAATCTGTGGAGACTCCCCTCAAGGCTATTGCTCAGACTGAGCGCCCAGCAGCCGGGCCTGGCACCCATTGCACATGGGAATGGAAGCAGCACAGAGCTGCTGAGTTCCCTGAAAACAGCTGGATTAAACCAGCAAAGTTATATAACCTCAGCCTTGCATCCTCCAGGGGCAGGCACCTTCGAGAGCCATAGCTACAACGATAATATATCCCACGGGCTTAAGCAGGTCATGAATTTCTTCCTGAAAGAAGCAGTAGGCAGTATGAAGTGACAGACCCTGTCCTGGCATGTTCTAGCAAGAAGTGGTTCTGAGATGAGAGGTTGCTGTGATTGTAATCCTAAGTGTTGTGTGGGATTAATAGTGAGCAAGGAAGAAATGTTTTCAAGGGCAAACACTGTTAATTTTCTCTTGGAAGTTGAGAAAAGGGGCTGCTAGGAGAAGAAGAGTTCTCAGCCCAACAGTACTTCCCTCAGCTTCACTTTCTGTATGCAGGCTTTGAGAATTTTATAGAAGAACATCTGAGCAGTATCTAGCAGGGAATTGGGCAGGGATGCTTATGGAGAAAGGAGCAATAAATAAGCTTTTGCTGTTGAAATAGAAAGATAAGGAATTATATATTTAATAAGAGTGGTGAAAAGAAGACCTGAGAATAGGCTTAGGAGCAAGAGGTTCAAATTTGACTTCTCAAATCTTGTTCTGTAGGATAAGTCACATCACCCATCTGCCTGATTTTTCTTATCTGTATAATGGAGAACATATTTATAGATCTCTCTTTAAGGGGAGGTCTGAAAATTAATGGATGCTGCTGGAGTGACTAGAAGATGAAAAATGCTGCATATTACGATAGCAAATAGTAAACCCTTTGACTTATTTATGATATTACTACCACCAAATGTCTCTGGCTTCCTGTCATTTCAGTTGAGCCTCCTTCTGATCCTGTTAAACATTAAGGGGAAGTTCCTCAGCTACTGTCATTGTCACAGCTCCACTGACTTCTATTATTTCTCTTGCATAACATATTTCATCAAAAGCACTTCAAGTATTTTAGAGATACTTGCCATTTCCACAACCTCTATGGGAGGTATGGAGTCATACCACAATCAGAAAAACTTAGAAAAGAAAGGTTAATCAACATACCCAAGGTCAGGAAGAGAGTCTAGCAGAGATAAGAAAATATGCTCCTAATTCTGAAGGTTGCCTTGGTGCCTGGTTTTGCCCTGTGTACCTGAAGGAACTGTTCCAAGCTCTGCCTTTTTCAGAATTTTACTAATAAGAGATAGAGCAGGACTTGCTCTCCTTTTCATGTCCTCATAGACATTTAGCTTTCATCATTCTCATTTTATTCTTGGGAGAAGAACTGTGAAGGCTACAGGCTACATATGCAAAAGCGGATTCCTCAGCTGGTATAAATAAGAAGACTTCCCAAAGGCAATGGGAATATGCAGACTTATACCTGAGGATCTGGTCCCTGGGGCTTATTTCTGGAAAAGTATGGTTATAAGACGCCCAGGTATTTTCAGTTTCCAGTCATTTTCCCATAGGCTTTCTGAAGCTACAAGAAGCTAAACTACCTACTGGTGGCAATAGTTTTTTTCCAATATACTGCAAGCCAGGACTTCATCGCGTGTGCAAATGTTTCTCAGTAAGCTAGATTGTGTCCTCATGCCTCCTGAAAGCTCAAAATGGCTGCATCAAATGGAGATACTTAGAATAGGCCCAAGTAGAAATGCTTTCAATTATCCACAGTTTCTGAGGTGGGATTTTTTTTTTTCCAATGTAGGGAGTCTTTGTGCAACTTCAGCATTTTATTCTGCAAATTTAGACTCTTCCAGGGAAGCTACTGAATGCTGTGATAGTGGAGTTTAATTTATAAATAGCCAACAGACGAGCATGAGGAGAGGCAATGAATAACTCACAGATGGAACAGTTAAAGATCAGTTGTGACATAATCACAGAGCAGCAGTGCCGAGCTGAGGAAAAGCATTCTGCCTGTTCAGCACTTGAAGAAAATCCACAAGCGTATGTTTAATTATAGATACAGTTTTAAGACCAAAATCAACTCGTTCTTAAAACAAAAATAAGGCAAAAAACAACAACAACAACAAAAAAAAAAAGCCTCTTGCCCTGTAAAATCCACTTTCTTCTGACATGGAGAAAACATGTCCTGTAGAAGAAAAAAGGAGCATGCACATCAAGTCTGTAGGCAGTCTGGAAATTTCTGTTATGAGCTCTTCTGTGCCATCTTAGCCTAAGTTTCTTCTGCTGCCCTAGAAGGGAAGTTGTGGATCTTAACTGGGATGAGAACAGGGAACTGCTGTTTTGCCAGGAACTCAACAACAAAAACATTGGGCAGTTGTCCTATATTCCATATATGTCCAAACACTGCCATGGTGATGTTGCCTGATTGTTAGGAGATGCCTAGTCTTCGAGGAGACTTGAAGCCCGAGATCCCTTTCCTCCAGAGAATGGGCACAGAATGGATTTACATATTACCCTCAGTGAATGTGTGAAAGTCGTTAAAGCATCTTAAAAGTATTAAAAAGTACAGAGTTAAGAACAAATAGCACATTGTAAAGTGGAGAAATACCTTGCTGTATTGTTTTTTTTTTTTTTAAATTGCTGTTCTGCTAACAAATGCATGCAGTCTTTATTGTTGACTATTAACAGGACCCTAGGGACTTCATGTTCACTGGAAGAATGTAAAAGCAAGGTAAAGTAGTTATGTACAGGATAATACTTTTTGTTAGGGTGTGCACAGCTTAGACCCAGACTGCTGCTGTTTTGAATGCTGTTATCAACAGGTCTTACCTTGGCAAAGCTTTTGAAAATACACACAGTGTAGACTGTGGGGTGAGGATGTGGCAGGTGAGAGTGATTCTGTGTGATCTGGTGGGGTGTACAGAGGCAATGGTCCTGGAGGGCTGCTTTCAGAGGAAATTTCCTGGACCTTTCTGTTTAGGTAATATTATCTGGTCATGGAGGGAGCCTTGAAGGAGCTGCATGCCACCTGGCTGGTTGAGTGACACTTGTGACACTTAGCTAATATACAGCTATGATTCTTACTCTCATTTTTTCCAGTTCTGAAGAAACGTTAAAATGTATAAAAGCCATCATGCTATCATCAGTTTTGATGATAGCATTAAACAGTGTATTAAACCATTCCCTTTGGTGTACAATTCATACCTCTTAGCCTGGAGGGGCATTTCTTATTAAAATGTCTCAGATCCACATATTGTGAAATAATATCTTCTGAAAGTCCCCATTTTTATTTATGTATTTAAAAGATGTTGGTAAGGGATTTGGGGAAACAAATGAATCTACTTCTTGGTAATAATGTAGCATCATAAAAGGTACAGTGCTTATTATGAGATTTATTTTCTATGAGATTTTTAGGCATTTCATTTAAATTGGCTTTGAAATGAGCACTGTTCCAGATAAACTAAAAACTAGCAGAATGTCCCCAGGGATAGTATGTTGAGTCAGAGAGATAAGAGGACAGTAGAGTTGGAGGGCACTTTAGAAGACACTGGGCTGCAAGATTTGCTTTTGCTTCTAATCAAAACAGTCAAGATTTACAGAAGTAGAAGTTTTGATTACTTTGATTTTTATTATTGGAAATTAGGTTTAAAAACTCATTGCAGAAAGTGATGATCAGTCTTCTGAAACTCAGGTTTTTTTAAGGGTTTGCTAGTTGGACACCCAAATATTGAGATACCTAACACCATGCTGCAGGAAGACTTCAGTCTGACTGAATAGCTGCAGTGTTAATCTGGAAAGGGGTTAAGTAATAGTCATCAGCTCTGTTATCAAACAGGGAGGAATTGCAACCCTAAAGGAAAGAAACAGTCTAACAAATTGTCTGTGATACAAGATGTGCCAAAAGGCTTAGAATCACAGCTCATATAAACTACCTTATATCTTCTGCCAGTGTGGGGCAGAGGTAGCTGTACTGGGGGAAAACTGCCTTGTTTGTTCATGTTTGCACCCATAACACAGTTTTTTTCTTAGAAGAGCTGTGTCCTTTTCAAAGATAGACAAGAGATGGAAGATTCCTCCTCCAGATCCGTACAGGGAGAACTTCTTGTTTGGGTGTACAAATAGCTGCCTACTTGGGGAACCATCGAAGATTTGCAGAGATGGTTCCTCTGAACATATCTGCATCCCCATAGTCTGGCAAGATCTTGCCCTTACCAAGCACGTATATACAATGCGGTAAATGGCTTAACATTTTTTTCCCATTCTAATTCCTTCTTTTATAAATCACTGCTTTTTAATTTAAAAGCTTAACAAAATACATATTTCTGGCCTGTAAATGTTGTGCAGGTTCCTAGGATATATGTGACAGCTTCCCCATTCTGTTATCTGTGCCCTCTTTTGCTTGCTCTTCTTCTTTGGTGATGGAAATGTAATGAAAGTCACTGAGCCCCCAGTGGACCTCAACCTGTTGATTAGAGTTGGATAATCTAGACAAATTCTGGTGGGAATGGAAGGCATTTATGATGACTACCTGGCATTTTTCTCTGCCCTTTTTTATGTACTTGTCACTGTATTTTCCCACATCAATCTCATAAAACATTCCTTTGCTCATGCTTGAAATATTGATATTATCCTACAGCAAAGATAAAAGCACATCACAGAGCAATATGGCTTGGTGATAGAATTATCTGCAATACACAGAAATTTCTACTGATGTTTAGGGCTGGCATGGTATTAAACACATTACTTTTGCTGACAGGCGTTTTCATTTCCTTGCATCATGCAGGTAGGGGAATTTGAACAAAATCTAGTTTTCAGTTCAAGATTTGTTCAATAAAAAATGTAAAACAGAAATGTCAGTGGATACAGTAGCATCTCATTAAATCAAAAAGAACTCACTGGAAGTTTAAGTAAATTTCACAGAATGCTGTGCTTTTGTGTGTGTATGTATACATTTCTATGTATGCATTTACATCTATTCTTTTTTTCCCCAGAGTCATGGTATGATGCTGGATACGTTACTAAAATCAGGCCTTTTTCCCAAACCGTCCATGAATTATGTGTTCCTCGTGTTCTGGTCCCTGACAGAAGATCCTACAGCTTAGCTGGAAACAGTATTGTGCTCTGAAAACATTAATTCCATCGCACAAAATGTGCTTGTAATGTGTGAGGTGTCATGCAATCAGAATTAGCAATCTGAAATTGTGCATTCACAACTAGTGGGCATTTTGACTTAATTCCTCTGTTTCTGAGGAATTTGTAAAATGAGCCTATCACCTCTGAAAGGTGATGTCCAAAGTACTTAGTTTTTTTCAAAACAGTCCAGTGCTTTTCTGAACGGCACCAAAGAAAAGCCCATTTGGAAACAAACTACTCTTCTGAGCAGGATTAGTACTGTGTGCAGGAAAAGGGGCTACAAATTGAGCAATGAAGATAAAGCAGAATATCAAACAAACACATCTTCAACAGGCTTTATTCTTCCTGTGCACTGTATGAAGGAAAGGTCATGACAAAAAGAGTAGCATGCCATCACATAATGAGAGGCTTTATCAAACCATACACCCATGAAAACCAGGGACTGCTTTTATGCTTTGTTTATCCAGAAATGTATGCCTGGAAATCAACAGTGTTAAAGGTAATAATGGCTGCTCCTGGTGGGATAGGCTGGGTGCACGGAAGGTGGAATAATGGCTGGGGCTCCCATGATGTCCTTCTGCCCTCAGTCTTGTTCTCTGTCAACCAGAGATAATTAACACCTGATTTATGTGTGCTCTTTATAATAGTTGGATGCTGTAAATTATTTTGGAATGATGCTTCTGATATTGTCAGGATCACATCTACACTGTAGAATAAAATTTTGCATTCTACGGATCAGTGCACACCTTCTGCAGTGTAGAAGGTGCTGGCTTTGGAGTGGGAAATTCTGAGGTATCTTCTTGCTACTGCTGCATATTCTGGTATTTTGCATGAATCTGACATATAAACTCTGATTTTTCTTTAGCTGATGAATAAGTTACAAAAGTTGGAAACTTAGCTGAATGTCACTGAGGTGACTAATGAAATTGGTTAGTAGATGAAGGTCAAGACAGAAAACAAGCTGTCCATGGGCACTACGTAATTTTATCAGGCAGCTTCCCCACACAAAGCAGAGGCTTACCAGGCTGGCTTGTACAACTGATGCAAAGAAGTGTGCTGATCCTTAAACTTTGCTAGCAGCATGCCTTCTCTTCTAGCAAGCTGCAAACTGTATTTAGCATGTGACTGACTGTAAATGCCCACCCTTGGCTTGAGAACATTGCAATGACAAAATGTATGCCCTCTGCTGGGACTGCACTGGCTAGAGGTTCTTATGACTGCTTTTGGAAGGGTACATAGGTTTTGGTAACGTAGCTTTTCCTTCTGGATGTGACTTCAACTTTTCTTCTAGGCTTCAGTCTAGGCAATTAGGAAAAACCCCACCAAACTCACACTTCTGTCTTATCTGAAGGTATGTTTGATCTGGTCAATTCCTAGAAGGCGAGAAAATGCATATAATTTTAGAATTCCTTTTAGGGCCATACCAAAAGGAGGACTTACCATTTCTAGAATGTACTGGCTTTTGAGATCTGTGAGAGAAACAGTTATGTTTCTCAAGAAGTCCTGAACCAATGGAAAAGATTTTAATCCTGTCCAAAAGGAACAAGACAGGTTATCTCTTTCTCATATTCATGAATGTGCCAGTACTGAATTTAATACATGAATATAGAGACTCTACATATAAACACACCCTTCAAACAAAGGTTGATTCTGTGAGTTATGTTGCCTTTTACATTACCTCTTGTTCTAGGTACCTTTAAGGTCAATGCTATTGAGTATGTTTCTTTGTGTGGCAATTTATATTGCATTCAGTGCTCCAGGGCCGGTGTTTGGGATCATATGGCTGTAGGCTGTGAAAAGCCTCTGCATTCATCCATCATTTTCAAGGCAGCAGAAAGGCTCATTCTTTTCACCAGGCTTTAGCTGCAGGAGCCTGGATGTGCCTCCACCTCGGATCTGCTGTTGGGTTGCCATGCGGGGAATGTTCAGCATTCAGAGCATCCCTTCTGCAGCTGCCTGGCAGAGCACCAGGCTTGCAAGAGGGCATGAAAGAAAGCATAACTCTGTTTAAAACTACTCAGGCTTATCAGCAGACTGTGGTGTTGCAGAATAGGAAAGGTAACATGGCTGTGTTGTTCATCCTTATGCAAATAAGATGCCAGCTGGCAATAATGATGAAAAGGGAACATTCCTGGAACTGAGAAATGCTGCAGGCCACAAGGCAAGGAAGTGGGGTTGTGTGTGTGCTAATCTCGATCCTTGTCCTACTGTAGCCCATGGAACAGGGAGACATAGGAAGGAAAAAAGAAAAAGGATGAGACAGGTGGTCACAGGGGAAACAGGAAATATAATGCCTTCCTGGGCAAGATGGATTCCAAGGAAACTGAGGCAGCATAAGGGAGAACACTGCCTGGCTAAGCTTTAACTAGACAAGGCCAGTAATTAGCAGCAGGGACCCAAAACAACTCCATTTTAGCTTTCAGTTTCCTCCCTCAAAAGGCAAATAAATGAATATTTAACTGATCACAGCAGTTAAATGCTGCTCCAGTAATGTAGCATTCTTTTATATCTGCCTAGCAAACACCTGGATGTGCCTCTGTAGAAAAGACATTTTGAAATGTTCACTGATCAAGAATAATTCTGGCTGGTTCTTAAATGTGAGATGTCTTCTTATTGCTAGTGCATAATTTAATTTTGAGGCCACTGGTGTCTGATATGTATCTTAAAACCTGATCTCTTGCAAGTACATGGTGTTTGTATATCTGCTCATTTAATTCTTCTGAATAGAAATTTTCTATCTATTACAGTTGAAATACCTCCAATACACAGATGAATGGTCTGTTTCCTTCTCCCCTTTCTTAGATCCAAAAAGAAAGGCAAATAAAACAAATGTTGTTATGTTATGTACATACATTTTTACAGTGGAGGGGCTGGATTGGGACCAGCTTCCAATCAGGGACCTTCAGTGCAGGTTGACTTAGTAGCCTGGGCTTTCTGCCTTTCAGCCTGGAGAGGAGCAGCCCTCCGCTTCTGCCAGAGAGTGGGCTCACTGTGGAAGGTGGGAAATGAGGAAAATTACCTTTATGAGATTTCATTTTTCCAGTGTAGAAGTCCCCCTTGAGCTGGCTGTGCCAGCAAATCTAGGGGTGACACGGACTGCAGTGGTATAGTGTGCAGGGCTGCTCCACAGTGACCTGAGGTTCTCCTTCCACAATACCAGCCCTCATAAATTCAGTGGCTGACTTTGTTCTTATGTGTTGGGTTGCAGTGTATATAACAGCCTGTGTTCTCAAAGATTACATAATGTCTTGAAGAACAAATTCTGCCTGATTAAACACCTTTATGATTTGGGACCACACATCTCACTTGACAGTGGTGCAAGATATGGCAGTGCATTAACACAGTTCTGCTGCTGCATAGTGACACCACTTTGCAGTATGTTTTGCTGAACAGGCCATAGGATATGATCTTTTCTCTAAGCCCTACAGTTGGCTACAGAATAAAATGGCTGTTCCTCCTGACATCTTTCTGGTAAGATCAGAAATGGAATCTATAGTACAGAACAATTTTTTACAAATCTGGCAACACTAAGGAATGAGGTGGTTTTGAGCAGAGGGGAGTGACCTTTGGGATGATACTAAAGCTGTGGCTATGCTATAAGGGAATGAGGTGATTCATAGAGGCTGCTGAGCACAAACTCTACATCTTTCCTAAATTCTCTGGTTTTATAGAATAGGCAGTAGTCCACCCTCATCTGCAAGCATACAACTCTCATAACAATTTACTATACCACCCATCTTCCTCAGCACGTCATAGCTACCAGAGCTGTGTTGTATGAGCAACAGTAGGGAGGCTCCAGCTGTGCCCACTCACCCCTATTTACATGAAGTTTTCCTGGCTGCACTCTCTGTAACAGAGCTGGTGTTCTGCAGAGACCTTGGTGCTTCTGTCTTTGTGGAGGTGCTGCTGTTTCTGGGGCTGCAGTTCTTGAGGATTAGTCACTGTCTTCAATCTCATGCTAATTAAAAAAAAAAAAAAAAGAAAAGAAAAGGAAAAGAAAATGAAAAAGAGCAAGCAATGAGTGTGTTTCAAGCTTTTATTTATTTATTTATTTATTAACGGAGAGAGTCCTTCTGTTTCATGAGGGAAGTCCCTTCAGTCTGTACCCTTATGGGATTTTCTCATCTTTTCATGTGTGTCTTCCTGTCCTCCCACTCCCCTGGGCAGAACTATGTCCTGCCCGATGGATGCTGCTGCAGCTGAATGCTGGGAGCTCTGCTGTGGGTCGCTGCAGTCAGCTGGCCTTGCGAACGGCCAAGGGCAGTGGGCTGAGAGTGCAATTTTTAAATTAAAAAGAAACAAAAAAAAAACAAAAAAGGGCAAACCATTTTAAGAAGAGAAAAAGTCTTTGGAAAGCTCTTCTCTTAACAAGGTTCTTCTGTGACATTTACAGGCATTTATACAAGTTAGAAAGGAATCTGGCACCTTCCCACCTCACTCAGCAGGCTTAGAAGAGAAAAAGCAAATAAAAAGACAAGATTGCTTGATATGTTGTTTTGTCTTGCTCAGGTGAAGTGTTGTGCCTGTTGATGTTGGCTGAGTACTACCACAGACCACAAAAGACTTGACAGAGAAGTTATATTCAGTCAGGTCCAGGGCTTGCTTTCTAATGAGGAAAGGTTATTATCATGCTAATCTCTGATCACTTTTTACTAGGTGCATTTAATCTGAGGGAAGATAGGAGCATCTTCTGATGAGGACTTGAGAGTGGGGCCAGCAGGTGTAATCAGTCTGAAGGATTTGTTCATTACTTTCCAGAAAGACAAGGGGGAAAAGTCTTTGTGTCACTCCCTCTCTTCTGTCTTCAGTGCTCTTGAGTTCAACTTGTACAGCTTGACCGTGATGGCCCCACTTCTCCAAGCATCTTTAGCTGTCATCATAAATGCTCTCAACAAACATTTTTAACTGGATTTGACAACCAAGTTGTCTCTCTCTCTCTGTTTGAAAGGGAAAATCTGAGGTGTATTTGATTGGAACTGGATGGTGTGCATTGTCTCATGAAGCATCTGCTCCCATGGCTGTTAAGCTGTGTGGGCATGCTTGTATGCCTGCATGCATTATTTTTTACATTACAGATAATATCTTTAGATGTGCATGCACCTTTCTAAGTTCATAAGGATGAGTGTACATGTGTCTTTTCTGTGAAAACACACAGGTGCAAATCCCTGGAGAAGTGTGTAGGTAAGCACATAATTTGGGAGATGTTTATGTAGTGCACAGTACTTTCTGCATTCAGTGCATTCATATCTACAAATTTATGGCACCTCTAAAATTTCTGTGGGAGCTGTAACTTTGAGAATTGTACAATGTATCTTATTCTCAGTTGCAACATAAACACATTGAGGTTTTTTTGTTTGTTTATTTGTTTTGCATACTTCTTCATAACACAGATTATCTGATTAATCCTGTTTACCACTTGGTTCCACAGTCATACCAGAGGGGTTGCCACTGGCTTGGGAGTAAGTGGCTCTGGATAACACTGCATAAACTGATTTTGCTTCAGGGCACAAAGCAAACAGAATTAGGTTGTAAAATACAGCAACTTTAGGAAATTTGGTCTTCCTTTTAAGAGAAGGTTTAGAGATTCTCAAGCAGCTTGGCCAGATAGAGAAACCTGGTAGTTCTATCTAATGCTTAAACTATAATCTCACTGAGATTTAGTTTAATTTGTCCTTAATCTTACAGTCAATTCTTCTCTAACATCTCAGTATTTACCATTTCTGATATGCAGTGTTTTTCTGCGTTGAAGGAGCCCACTGAATGAGGATACAACTGGCGGGAACAGTGAGGTTTAGATGCAGGGGAAGTGGTTTTTGCACATTAGCTGGATTACTGTAGGATCAATAATGGAAAAGTTGGCAGGATCCACTTGTTGGCTTTAGCTGTCCAGATTAACAGCTCTTTGCGGCAAATGGAAGAGTACAAGCCTGTAATTTTATGATACCTGCAGGCTTATCACTGCACTGGCTTATATGTGGTTCAAGATCTCGTCCCCATATACTACTAGATCAAGACCAGTGGTATGTCTTGATCACCTCGTCCACTGAATAGGCAATTTTTCTTGCACTGTGGCAAGGTATAGCAGGGGAGTAGAGGAACACCCTGATCTCTTGATTCATGCACACTATTCCCAGCAGTACAAATTTCACTAAACACTAAAGTCATGCTATTGGCTCTGAGGGGAGAAAGCTGTGAGTAAATCTTATTGATCCACATCTCAGTGTCCAGCTGCTGAAACAACTGCTAAAACAGGTGTGTCTAATTTTAGCTTTTAAAACAGCTGGGCAAAGCATTGTTTCAGTATCTTTTGCTTAAAAAGAAGGCAGGTGGCATTCTCTGAACACGCCACTGATGAATTAGATCCATTAATATTGTCGAGTCAACTTAATTCTCCCTGCCTGCTAACAAGAGCACTTTGGAAGGACTGGAGAAGAAAAACAGGGTGCCTTGGATAATGCAGAAGGGAAAGAGATTGCAGTGTGTGTGTTCTAGCAACAGCAATTTAATCAATTTAGGTGCATCTGTGCTACCCATCACTTTGCTGGCTGTTTGTATTTCTTTTTCCTGGGTGACTTCAGCCATCTACGTGCTGTCTTTATTTTTTAAATGAGGGCATACTTCATTGCAGTACAGATTACATGTGCACTTGAATAGATACGTGTGAGAAAGAGCACATTAAAAAACCACCAGCAGCTTTTTTCTGAGTGATTTTGTATTTTGACGCAAAATCAAGCATACAAAGTTGAGGCATGCTGGGAGTAAACATTATGTTTTTTTCCTTTCTGCATTTCTTTCAGTCTTTAATTACAGGACTTACATGTTATTGTGGATTCCTGATTTGTTTGTGAGGCAGTAACAATC
Source organism: Oreortyx pictus (assembly GCA_036925125.1). Lineage (NCBI taxonomy): Eukaryota > Metazoa > Chordata > Aves > Galliformes > Odontophoridae > Oreortyx > Oreortyx pictus. Next base: position 39,791,046 of record JAUPFR010000006.1, read on the forward strand.
AGTAGTTGAAACACGTCGTATGGTTAGAAAATGCTGTAGTCTGTGTTTTAGTCGCTATAAAAATTAGCTGTGTGTTGGATAATGAAGAAGAGAGAGGGGGTCTAATAATTAAATAACTTGAATTCCACTTCGGCTACTCATGTCATGTTATACTCCTGTCACTACAGCAGGGTTCAAAAGTGATACATTCTTCCTAAAAACAAGTGAGTGCACTGCAGAAGTGAGTTCTAAACAGCAGAAATAATGGATTGTTACCAGTGCATACTTTCATGTTGGTCTGTTTATGTCCACAAGAGCAATGACTTTGAAAGCCAACTAATTTATGTAGTGGACCATGGACCCTCGCAACCACTGTTAGGCAGAAGTAGAGAAGGTAACATATGCAATTTAAAAAATGAGACATTTTGTTCACATTCCTTAGCAGCATCGGATCGTGCTAAAGAGGGTATAAGTAGCATCTAGCTCCTCCAGATGTCAGCTATTTAGAGGCACACACACCAGAAGTTCCGTGGACAACAAATGATTGAGTCCCACGCAGGATGCTCTTCTTGGCAAATGGGAGTGAGTGGGTGAGCCTGTGTATGTGAGTGTGCAGGATGGGAAGGGCAATTACAGAAATGGGAGACAGAGAGAGAAAAGTGGAGATGGATGTAGGTAAAAATACATGCTAAATACCAGCTCTCCCACTTGGATGGTGTGGGATTTTTGCCCAGGGTAGTCTTGGTACTACCTGATTTTAATGTTTTAAGCATTTTTTTATCGTGACATATGTAAACCTAAGTTATGTTAAGCTCTGTATCAACATCTAGGTATGTATTATTTTCAGCCCGAAAATAACGACCTAAGAAAACCCAACGATGAGTGTGATTTGTTGCAGTACAGCTTTCTGGGAAAAAGACCTTCTGCTGCAGAAGCTTTTCAGGGATATATTTCTTCAGATTAAAATTTTGTTAAGAAGTTCTCTAAAGCTCAGCAGTGTTTCTGGGAATGAGTCTTATAGAACCCACTTATTAGAGGCTGGACTAGGGATTTTCCTCAGATGCCAAAGATCCAGGCTGTAATGCTGCATCTTGTCAGGAAAGGGATCCGAGTCTGCATTTCATATATTCCCTGAATGCCCTTGCTTCAGACCTGTCAGGTCAATCTCTTCTTGCCCAGGGTATAGTTCATAGCTTTTAGTGATCTCTAACAATGGGGAGTGAGTTTAGCTGGTAAGATTAAACTGGAAAAAGTGACTGTCAGCCGCAGTTAGGGGGTTTAACTGAAAAGCAGGAAATGCCCAAAACAGAGGATCCAGACTGTATGCCTGTGTACCAAGTCTGGTACCAAGGGGTCCCTAGGAGATAGTTATGACTATTCTTGATTTTAATGATTTTCTTTGAAAAGTGTTAGTTTTTAATTACTTTGGTTTTAAATGAAAACAACTACCAAAATCACAACATTCTTAACGGAGCAGAATTGCTTCTTCACTTACTGTATGTGTGGACCATGGATTATTATTATTCCCTTAATTATTATACATTATTCCCTTAAGTCAGATGTAAGAAAAAGGAAAACTGGATTTTTGGAAGCTTATGTGACAATGTAAACAAGACCCAATTTCAAAACTGACCGGCTTCTGTTTTGAAAATCAAGTATCCAGTGTTGTTGATCATTGGGTGAGGATCTCTGGGTTCCTCTACTCTAAATAATGGCTCCAGCAATTCTTTCCCTTCCTATCTGATTTGTATTTGGTGTTGAAAATCAGGATCCATTTTATTCTCGTTACTACTGATCAGCAGGAAAGAAATAGTGCTAAAAATGAAATAACAGAGTAGTACGTTGGTCACGGAAATGGTGATACTGTGAAAACAAATGATTTCTGTTCCAGATACATGTGCAAAATTGTTCCTGACAGGCTTTTTATAATCCTACTTAAATCCAAGTAGTGAGACTTCTAGCACTTTCTTTTGGCATATTTATCCCAGAAAAAAGAGGAAATGCACTGTCACACTAGCTTTGGAATTTACCTTTGCAAAATGCTTTCCTGCTACCTCAGACTGAATTTGATAATTTATTTCCTTCATCCATGCAATTTCAGTTTAGTGCATGGCTCTGATACCAAAGCAATGTTCTTGCGTGAAGAAAGACCAGCAGTCTCCCTATGTTTTAGCTCTAGCCAGGCTGAGCCTTGTTACAAGCACTAGGTGAAACCTTCTGCTTGCAGTGGAGAGTAATACTTGATCAAAGTGGCACAGAATTACTCACCTTTGAAGGTTTCCTTCTGCTGCTGCTATTTCTGTGGTCCTTTAACTAAAATGTGCTTCATTACCATATATATATAGTACAGCTCTGAGATACTGAATTAACTGTCTTTCATGCCATCTTCTTTAGCTCTGGTACTCAGTTTATAGGGGGGTTATTTCAATATTGCCCATAGTGAGAAGCTGGCACACTATTACTTAAGTGATCACACCACTCAAGGCCATAGTGCACTACAGCAGAAGTAAAGTATAATTGAATGGTTTGGGTTGGAAGGGACCTGTAAGATCATCTAGTTCCAGCGCCCCTGCTATAGGCAGGGACACCTCCCTTTAGACCAGGTTGGTCAAAGCCCCATCCTGTCTGGCCTTGAATGCTTCCAGGGAGGGGGCATCCACAAGTACAGCATTGTTTCAGTGTGGTCTCCTAAGGAAGTGGCACCTTGTGTGGCCATTGCCTCTTTGGTTGTCTGGACAACAACTACTGACAGGGGCAAAAGCCCCAGAAATGAATTCCTGCAGCACCTTCCTCATCCCCACTGAGGCTCAATGCTGCTCTTCCAGCTGGTGAGCTCACGGCTCTGAACCTGCACAGCACAGGCTGCCACTCTTCTGCCAGAACATGGCACGAAGGGAGAAGGGAAGGTGTTGCACGGAAATACGAAAATAGGACGCAAATCTGAGCATGTCAGAGGAGAGAAAGCAAATGAGAGGAGAGCTCTGTGTGATATGTTGAGGTTATTACAGTGATAAAGGGGAAGCATGAAACTGAGTTTCCCACTCATTTATTTCTGTAGTTCCACTGTTTGCAGAACAACTTCTTTCTGAGTAGACAGGAATATCAGATGTCCTCCTTTAATCTGCCTGCTGCCAAGTTTCTGAGGATGACATCCAGTGTAGGAGCTGGTAGTAGGCAAGAAGCAACTGAGTGTCAGTGCAAGAAAAGGTGTTATACCAAGCACCTGTATATCTGTGTATTCTGTTGATCACATACTGCTGTCTCTTTTACGGGTTTTTGGTGGCTTGGGCTGTCACGGAATAGCTATGTTCTGATTTCTGTGCAGGAGGAGATGAGAATGCAGGGATGAAGACAGTAACAACGTGACTCAGACAGTTAGTCATCCTGAAGACCACTCAGTTTTCTTTTATCCCCAGGGTAGCCACCATCCTTCTGCCAGTATCCTGGAGGAGTCAGTGACAGCTATCCTGAATGCTCTGTTTTGGTGACTGATAAAAAAAAAAAACAAGGAAACAAAGGGGAAGGGGATGAAATTTGGCATCTGGATTAAAATGTGCATACCTAACCTTAAGGGATGACTTCAAGGACGCATTGGTCCAGAGGGCAGATGGTTTTTGTATGGCCAAACAATAGTTCAGAAGAAGTGGAAAAAAACTGTGATTCTTTAAGTGAGTTCCCTCTGGGCAGCTCATAGGTATTTCCTTATTTTCCCCCTTTTCTGGTTTCTTCTGTAGTTATTCCCACTGATAGTCTGAGGAAGAGATAAGAGACTCCAGAGGAGAGAGAGGAACAGAAATGCATGTGCATGCACATGTGCTTGTGTGTATCTGACTAGTTGAAACTTAATCCCTGCATCCCTATAATTAGTTTTTCCCTTGACACTTTACAGCGAGTAGCTGGAGTTTTTGTCTGTCCTGTCCAATAAACAGCACATCCGTGTTGGGAGCAGTTTATGCCTTATCTCTTGTACACAGCCCATCAGTAAGGGAGCATGCTGCTCTTCCCCTTCTTTATTTCCTCTTCCTGATTTTCACAGTTGCTTGGTGGTTATAGCCTGGTGCTCTGGTGTTAGCCTTTGAACTCTGACTGGGCTGCTGTTGGGTGCCTCCCCCTGCTCTCCTCAGCTCCTTACATTTCTCAGAGACAAGGAGCTGGGTAAAGGAAAGTGCTGTGTTTGAGAAAACAGCCTTTGTGCATACATGTGACTAGCACACCAGTGTTTGAATCACAGTCAGGGTGGGTTATCTGACAAGGCATGGGAACTGCTGGCGTCTCATGAGACCTGCAGTGCTGGAAGAGCTCGTGGGGGTGGAGTGGAGCCTGAGGCCCTGGGGAATGGAAGGAGGGAGGGAAGTGCTTTGTGAGTGAGGTGTTTTTAAAGTGGTTCATGCTCCTTACATCTGTTTTCACTGTTGTGCTTTTGTTCGGCTTCTCTGTTAGAGACCAAGTGTCCTGGTAAATCCTCTGATCAGGTGCCACCAATGGAGCTGTGCTGTATATTTGCTCTGGCCTGTTAGATTTGTTTGTGTGGCTGTCCTGGGCTCCTTAAAACCAGGGCTTGGCCTTGGTAGCATGAAATGCACCAGCATGGAATGGAACTTGATACAGTACTATCACCCATCCCATCCCAGCATGCCACAGTGACTGTTCGGCCAAGGATCGAGGCTTACCTGCGAGGCACTGGCACAGGCTACCCAGAGAAGTTGTGAATGTCCCATCCCTGGAGGGGGACCTGGGCAGCCCACAGCAGGGGGGTATTGGAACTAGATGATCTGTAAGGTCCCTTCCAACCTAAGCCATTCTATGAGCCTATATTTTAAATGTTACAGACTATAAAATTAGAAGTAGCTAGCTGCGGCCTCCAAGTGGAAAAGAAATCCCTCAAGTAACCTAGACAGGAGTACCTTTGATGAGATGCAAGAGGTCATTGTTCATGTTTAATGAGATGCAGGAGTATGCAGTGCTCAGGTGATTCATCAGGAAGTCCTGCTCTTCAAGAGAAATGTATACATTTAAGAAAAGTCTCTAGGAAACCAACAGTAATGATCACAGTCTGAGAACCATGGATCTCTAAGGAGTAAAACAGATTTCTTTATCTAGGGAGGAAAGACAGCAGTTCTCAAATACAGAAAGGATTTCTCTAAAAAGAAAGGGAATAGTCTTTCTTCTGTGAGAGGGCAATAAATAACACAATAATATTGCAATTGCAAATATTTGTCTGTGTATAAAGGCATTACGGATTGCTAGGAAGGGAATGTTTAGAAGGCTGATAAATGGGGACAGTTTAAAACTTAAAATAAAAAAAAGCTCAGCTAAATTCATTCAGTAACAGCATGTTTTATGTTACTGATCAATTATAATTCGTCATCATAAATTATTAATTACTATACAGAACTGTTAGTCTTTAACACTTACACTCAGATTAACTGTGACTGCACAGTACCATAGAGCTAGTTCTCTGTAGTTAGTACTGGCAGCTACTGTCCTTGACAGCCTTGTTGCAGAAGGATGAGAGAAGCTGGAGGTGATGCTTGGCTTGTCTTCTTCCTTATCCAATTCCCTTTACGTGCTTGATGTTTCAATGCAAAGTTCACCCTCTCAGAAGTGAAATCTTCAACCACTAACAATGCTGCTTCTCTTGCTCCTTTTTCCATTCCCTCCCATCTTATCCTGCCATTCTTACTGTGCATTCACAGGGATCTCCCTCCTGTGTACTAATCTTGTCCTTCATGCTGGAACTTGGTGTTAACTTGGATGCTTCCTATGAGCAAATATACATGTGGTTTGCCTGTTTGGTGTTCATGCTGCTCACAAATCTAGTGAAATGGCATACCATAGAAGTATTGCAGTGTGTTATTAATCATGCCCCATCCCTGGAGGTGCTCAAGGTCAGGCTGGATGGAGCCCAGGGCAGCCTGATCTAGTGGGGGACAACCTTGTCCATGGCAGGGGGCTGGAGCTTGACAGTCTTCCAACCCAAGCCATTCTATGATTCTGTGGATTCTGTGATTATATCCCATTGTTATATTTCCACCCATTTATTTCTGAGTATAAGGAAAGTTGATTATAGGTTGGTTAAGGTTTTTAATTTATTGATGTCAGAATCCACTTCTTCAACTACAGAAGATTTCTGAAAAGAAAAAAAAAACAACACAAAAATGCAACATAATAATTCTGCTGACAAAGAAAGCTGAGCACTGCTATACACAGAGCTTCCAGAGGCATTGATTCTTCCTCATTTCAAGTTAGACAACATCACCGAGAATGTGAAGGTTATTCTGCCTTGGAGCAGAGGGATGGACTACGCAGACTAAGAGGCTCTTGTTTACTATCAGCCTCACCACTTGGAGGAAAATTATTTTCCTACCATGGTTAAGAGCATCTGGAATACATACTGTGCCATACTTGGGCTGTGGCATACCCCTGGTGTCGTAATGTAACACAGGCATTATTGGTGGCAATGGCTGTTTCCTCTGGGCATGGAAGAGCCCATCGCACAGGCTGAGTGGCTGCTACAGCCAGCAAGTTGATTTGAAATGGGCTGTGCAGCATGGGCTCTTTCAGCGTTAAAAGCAGAAGAATCATTCCTCACAGTGTCTCCTTTTGTCCTTCCATTTTTTCTTAGCTTTGGCTGCTCTGACCTTCTTTTTCTCTTCATCTTCTGCACGCTGACAAGGTATACATCTTAGGAAATTACACCTATCAGCAGCTCCCACACAAGCAGGCTTGGCCGCGGGAGACGCTTCACTCTTTGTCTGGCTGGCAGTGAGACACTTGTATCACTGAAAGATTTTCCCCCTACATCTTTCTTTGCTTTCTTTTAATTCCTTTTTTTTTTTTTCAGCAATTGGGAGACTAAAGCAAACACCACTCACCTGGCAGTTATTGCCGTGAGATGAACAGGTGATTACAGGCAAAAGCCAGGGAAGATGATAGGTGGAAGAGAGGAGAGAAGCAGAGGGGAGCCTGTGCAGTGTCTATAAGAGAGCTTGCTTTTCATTAGCACAGAAGTCAGTTTAAAGGGGTAAAAAGCAACAGTTTTTCCAGCTTTTCCTTTCTGTGCCAGACAAGATTTATTTGAGGGTAAAATAAAAGTAAGTCTCCCTTCTGATCTCATGGGTAAAAATTAAGAGTTCCCTATTTATCACAGCAGATATTTCAGCTCCATCTATTTTCTGTCTCTTTCTAATTCAGCCTTTGAGGTACCATTTAAGTTTTAGACTTCAGAGCTCTTCAGAAATAATTTCCCAGCACTTTTCTTTCACGCTAAAAATTCATGCCATAAATGTTAATTCTGCAAAGTTAATATTTAGTGCTTGCATGTAAGGTGCTGGACCAGCAGACTTTGGACACCTAAATCTAGATTTGAAGAACAGTAGAGCCAAGACAACGATAAGTCACACGTCCTCCCTCAAGCTCTGCTTCTGTGTCTCACTGCTAGCTGCTGGGAGCAAGGGATTGAAGCAGGGTTATCCAAGGCAAGGCTCCCACCTAGGCTGGGAACAGGCTGCTAGCCTTACCTGAGACTTGCCAACATTAATTCCAGGCATAAGGAGAGGAAGGCACACGTATATTTTCGTTTCTACGAACACAGTAACTACTCACATCCATAGTATCTGTTGCTAGGAGTTATACTGGAGATGAATGCAGCTCAGTATAAAACCTGGCTAACTGCAGAGTTGCATGCCTGTGAGAGGGGCTGTTATGAATGATGGATGTGTAGTTCTCAGCACATGCTACAGGTCACTGCCATTTTATTATGGTATCCTCAGTGAAACATAGGTAGTAGTGGTACTTAAGTGTGACCTCTGTGACAGAAGCTTCAGGAAATGAAATCCATCAGGCTACTCTTTTTACACTGGTAGTTGAATAGCTATCAAAGGTGGAACAGTGGGCAACCCTGATTTCTTCAAACTCAGACATTCTTTGAAGTTCTGTAGCCTTTCTGAGCTTGTAAAACCATTGATAGAAAGGCACATTGCTTTAACTGGTACAAAAAATAAAAGTAGCTTCTGTTTCTCAGCATGAGGAGATTTGAGAGCTGTCACTGAGCTTAGCCTGTACTAAAAGGGGTAGATGCTCTTCAGAAAGCTCTACAGCCATGTTGGAGTGGTTTCCTCATATGAAATGAGCGTGTTCAGTACACTGCTTCCAGAGCACAGACCTTTTATCCCACAGCAATAAAATACCTCAAGTACAGAGATTGAAGCCTTTGTGAGATGAAGGGGGAGATGCTGGATTCTTGAACAGAACTCCTCATGATGGTTGAAGTAAACCAAACCTAGGTATCTTTCATTTAACAGAAAGTATGTTCATAGTTACTGATCTTGATGAAGGTCTGGAGTATGAGAAGAACCTTATCTTAATCTGAGGCAGCATTAGGAAAGGAGAGGCATGTTGGGGCCTTGTGAAAACATCTGTGGGGCATATTTGGAGAAGACAGAAGGGAGATGTACAAACTCAAGGGCTAAAAGCAGTTGCTCTAGGCACTCCTGTGTAAAATCACTATTGCCAGTAACTTTTCATTCTCTTAGGTTTAGAGACTAGCATATTGGAGCCAAAGAAGAACTGCCTGCTTATAAAGTTGGCCCAACATACGTTGGCTGTTGCCTCTCCAGCAAGTCTGTGTGCTCTCCAGGGAAGGGACTCTCTGCTTCTACAGTTTACATAGTGCTGAGTACACTGAACAGTTCTTTGTACGTTAATCTATTAAACAGGGCAAATTCTAACCTGCTATTGTCAGTTTGCATTAGCAAACATTACATCTTTCCAAATTACAATTTATTAATGTTTATGAATATGAGATGTTCCTCCCGCACTTGTTCTTACTTGTTTCCATCAACACAGGACAGTCAGTGTAAAATTTCAGAAAAGGTCTGAACTTTTCAAGATTTCTGGCCCTTGACCGGACTCTTGGCAGAAGTGAATTTGTGGCCCTAATCTTGTCAGAGCTCCCAATGGTTACTATTGCTTTGGGCTAACATCTTACTAGCCCAAGCTCAGAGGATGCAATCAGCTTGCATTTCTCTTTTCCCAAATGAATATCAAGCATCTGACTGCCCTTCACTAATGTCAGTCCACTGGCTCTGTTGAATTTACTCACCCTGACATAAATGAGAGAAGAACTAGGCTCCAAAGCTGCTGTATTACTTGCTCATGGCAAACCACGGTCCTTGGGGGCTGAGCTGGAAAGGGAATTAGACCTGTCCAGTGTCACCAGTAACAGAGGCTTATGTCTCAGCTTTTGTAGGTAACCTGACTTAACTGCATGCTGAAGGAAAACACGGAAGCCCTGAAAGCAGATTGCTCTGTTTTTCAGAAATACAGAATAACAGTGTGAGCTGGGCAAACTGCTCCTCATTAGTTTATATGCAGAAAAACCACAGCACAGGAGTGCTGTGTCCATGGTCTTCAGCCCTGTCCTGGAGCACCTTCCCTGGCTGAGCAGGCACTGGCAATTCCTTGGTGCTGCTGGGTCCCCCCTGCCAGAGACAGCTGTGGTGGGCAGGGGCTCCCACCAGGTCCACTCCCAAGCAGCTTGTCCTGCCTGCAGTGCTAAGAAGTACTGGCTCTGTGGTCAGTGCTGTCCTCAGCAATATCTGAAGTAGCTTTGAAAAGACAGTGGTGCCTGCATGCCAGTCCTAAGCTTTCTACACACACAATCCCCTCTGGTTTATTTTATTTAAGCTTCTATTTTAGGACTGTAAGCAGAACCTCTTCTCGCCTTCCATCTTGTTCTTGGAAAAGTACAGTTAAAAAAAAAAAAAAAAGACTATTTTAAACCTTGAAAAAACCAGTCTGAGTCAGAGAAAAGCTTTGGGTCACAGCCTGTTCTGGCTGACCTTACTCTCTTAACCTCACGATGTAGTCCTGTACTAGCTGATGTTGTCCCTCGTTAGCCCCTATGGGGTGGAGCCAGCGCTGCCATCTCCCTGGCAGGCACCTCAATTGATTAAAAAAAAAAAAAAAAGGCTAATGGAGATTCCCTTTTGGATTTGATTTTAGAGTAGAGCCAGCTGCTTTCTCAGTTCTCAGTGCAGCAAAATAAATAACAAAGATTTAATATGAAATATAATATATTGAATCAGACTTGCTGACACGAATAAGGTAGAGTACAAAGTTTTCCAGAGCTTGAGGCCAACTGGGTCTCCTTCTGGGATTCTAAAACCTAGAAACATTTGGTTTATTGTTTCTCATCTCTCAGAAATATGTTGTCCCTCTGCTTTTGCAGTAAAAGAAAAAAAAAAACTGTAAGAAATAAAACTACTTATCTCACATCTGTGGGGAGCAACTTAGGATGGGAACCATCATCCTTGAAGGCACCCATCTCAATTCTGAAGATATCATTACACTTAAAAGGAGGGTATCCTTACCCAGATGAACGTAACTAGCAGGAAAATAACAATGACTCTTTTGAAGTAAATCTGTTGGGAATAACATTGCTGAAATTTCACTTCTGGCTCTAAACATCCCCTCACCACCCGAGGGGTGAAGCTGAGTTGAAATCTGCCCTCTTCCCACAGTGGTACTGTTAAATGAACGCGTCACTTGTGAATTACAGGGCAGTAAATACATCCACTGGCACCTCATAAAGCAAGGCAGAGTGAAGTTCCAGTGCTTTATGGTGTCACGAGAACCCTGTGATGTATTTATAGCCAGTTTCACAGTTTTTCCTTTTTATTTTTTTATTTTTATGTTGTACAGATTGGCTTTCTTGGCCTTTTGCCTTTTTGCCTAAGGCAATTTACCCAATGACTTGTAGGAAAGGAAGGTCGGTAGGCAGAACTCACACAGGATAGCTCCCCAGCACGAGGACAGCATTCAGCAGCTCAGTTTCTCCTGTTCAGGAACCACCAAGCACTTTATACCTTAGGCCAGACAGTCTGAAATGATGCTCATCGCTTTCATACATCCCCTGCAGGTAAATTGATGCCTTAGTATGAAAGGTTGGTGGCAGTGTGGGTGACACTGGTATTACAGTATGTGGGAAAGGGTGAGTGAAGTGAGCAGACGAAAGGAGCGGTGATTTGGGTTGGAGCTTTCTCATGTATTGTGGACTGAGGTCTCTGCCCTCTCACAGCAGCCAAGGAGGTGGCAAACATGATGAGGAGATCAAGCAGGTAGAGAAGAGGATGTGATCTGTTGGACACTTAAATGGCATGTGAGAGCCCTAGGGATGCTGCTGTAGCTTAGTAGACAAAGAATGGCCTTCTCATACGTTTTCCTCTTCTAGCAACATTTCAGGCCAGGTTCTGACTTGGGAGAGGAGTCAGAGGACAACAGTCTAACAGTACAGTTAGGAGAAGGGGGAGGCTTCCTCTCAAAGCCATGATGCTTCTGGATATCCTTCTATCTGCAAGGCAACAACTCCAGGTTCCTCAGCAAAGTTCAGGGTCAGAAACACTTGTGCCCAGATGAAGCTGCCCTGTTCCCTGCGCTGTGCTGCTGTAGGGTTGCCACCTACTGTAGGTCTGCCACCCTGACCAGTGGCCACCACATCAGTGGGTGTAAGTAAGTAAGTGTGCTATTCAGAACAGAGGAACCCGAGGCCTGTTCTGTTCAGTTCCCATGTCTATCAGGCACTCGCTGGCTTAACACCTCTGAGCATCTGCTTCCTTATCTGCAGAACAACAAAGTAATACCTAAAGATGTTGGATGACCTCATTAATAAAAGATTTTAAATCACTCTCAGGTTTTAGGGTGAGAGATGTTAGATAAATTTGAAAGTCATATTCTTGCTTTCTGGCTATAGCACCTACAGTCACTGATTAAGCCCAGCAAAAAACTGAAATATTTCTGACTGATTGAGTCACTGTTTTAGATCACTTAGAGTCTCTAGAAAAAAAGCTAAGAGTGTATCAAGGTCAGTGGGAAGCTCCAGATGTGGAACTTGGGCTGGCAGCACGATGTGCTGCACCAACAGGGCATGGCCTTAAGTCGCACCAGGAGAAGCTCAGACTGTATATTAGGAGGAATTTCATGTCAGAAAGAGCTGCGATACACTGGAACAGGCTGCCCAGGGAGGCAGTGGAGTCACAGTCCCTGGAGGCGTTCAAGGACTGTGCAGAGGGACATGGTTTAACAGATATTCTGGGGATGGGTTGGTTGGTTGGACTAGGTAGGATGATCTTAGAGGCCTTTTCCAACCTTGATTCTATGAATAGCAATCGATGGCATGAACCTGGAATTTGTACCCATGCTACGAGTCAAGCAGGCTTCTGAGCCATGCGTGCACATCTCCAGAAGCGGGTCTAGAGGGGGGAACAGGGAACCTGGCAGCCAGGAGCTGTTCCTCTGTATGGGGTGGTGACCGACAGTGGGGGCAGTGCGGGACCGGCCGCTGCCTCCCCCCAACGCTTCGTACCGGCTCCGGAGCGTTCTCTGGAAGCCCCTCCGGTGCTGCAGCCCGACTTTCCCACCGGGGCTGGAGATTTCACTACGCACATTGATAGGCTCTTCATTACGCGGAGATGCTTCTCCGTGTATTTAGTTATTTATGGGCTGCGAATTCTGGCTGCGGCTCTCCGAGGCGAGCCGGGGATCTCAAAGTGCTTGTCGAAGGAGCATTTAAAAGCCAAAAAAGCACGACACGAGGGAAGCGCAGCGGGACAGAGGACCAGGACCAACCACACGAGGCAGGGACCGTGCCCGCGGACGGCCGCGTGCGCGCGCCTCGGCCGCATGAATGGCGGGGGCGTGGCCATCGGAAGCCCCGCCCCCTCGCGGAGCGAGCCAGTCCCTCTGCGGAGTGCTGCCGCCGCCCTCATTGGCTGGTCGCGGCCGGGAGATTTGCATACGGCTGGCCCATTCGCGGAGCCGCTTCCCCGGCTGCGTTTCACCTGCGCCGCCGAGTTGGCCGCGCTTGGCGCGCCGGCCGCCAGCAGCCCGCCCCCGCCCGGAGCCTTGGTGCCGCCCTCCACGCCTGCTCAGGGTTAATCGGCTCCAGCCGTCGGTCGCCTGGATCCGGGGGAAGGAGGATAGCGAGCCGGATCTGTGTGTGTGTGTGTGTGTGTGTATGTGCGCGCGCGTGGCTAGCAACTCTGCATTGCAACGTTGGTAGTGGAGAACCAACAGAAACCCCCTGGAATCCGGATTAAAAAGAAACCAAAAAAAAAAAAAAAAGAAATCAGAAATTTACCTGGGGTCTCTGGCTTTTTCTTCTTTTTCGCTTTCAGTCGCCCCTCGGCTCGGCGAGGGGTTCCGGGCAGGGCAAGTGCTGGCGGACCTTCAGGAAGCTCCCTGCGAGATCCCCGGGACCCGCTGCCATGTGCCGGAGTGCCGGAACGGCCGCGGGGCTGCCGGCACTGTAGAGCCAGCCTGGAAGCGGCGCATCCTGTTCTGCTGTGTGCTCCTGCCTCCCCCTCCCTCCCCTCCCGCACACGCTCTCTCGCAGACACACGCTGTCTCTCTCTGCCTCTTGAGCACACACGCACGCCCCAGAGCCTCGGAAGCGGCTCTCTTCTCTGCTAGCATGGGTCCCCTGGCATCATGAACCTTATCCTCTCTTCCTGGCTGGAATTCAGACTGCCCGGCTGTAGGTGCCCCGTGCCTTGACCATGCACCTGAGAACAAACCCCAGCATTTGCCCGGGACGCCGCCCCGCCTGGACCCTGTGGATGTGCTCCCTCTTTTGGGGATGTATCGTCAGCTCTGTGTGGAGTTCCTCTAACGTGGCTTCTTCTGCCTCCTCTTCCTCGTCTGTATCTCAGGCTCAGTATGAGCATCACTTCCACGGCAGCAAGCACCACTCTGTGCCTATCTCTATCTACCGCTCCCCTGTCTCCCTCCGAGGAGGACACGGTGGGTTCCCGCTCTCTTTCTTTCTTTCTTTCTCTCTAACCTTTTTGCAGAGCAGCCGGAGCAGCAGAAGGGTCCGGGGAGCGCCCTGCGGATGGTGTCTGTGACTCGGGAGGAAGGTTCCCCCCCAGCTCCCCCGGACCCGTTAACCCTCTTCCCCTCCGCGGCCCCCACCCGAGCAGAGCCCGGCGCTGGGGTCGGCCCGCTTCCCGAGCCAACTTCCCGGGAGGATGGGGACCGGGCCGGGAAGGCAGCTCTCATCCCGCTGGGGCTGGGGGTCCCTGCGGGGCCGGCAGGTCCCCGGCTCGTTGCTCACGCCTCATGACCGTGCCCGTGCGTCCGCTGCGGGCCGGCCGGGAACCAGGGATGATGCGATGCACTGCCCTCGGTCTGCCTCCCCGAAGTTGCGGGGTGACTTAGGGCGGGCAGAGGGATAGGCGACGTCTCTTTACCCCTGCTCCGCGCTCCACGCTTGGAGCCCGGCAGCGGATTCCCGGGAAACCCGCGGCAGGAAATACCGGAGCGAGCTTTAGCTCCGACAACGAGAGAGAAGGATAGGGGGATCTGGGGGACGGCGCGGGAGGGGGACGTGCCAACGTCCTGCCGCTGGAATGCTGAGCAATATAGGACCCGCGTGCTTCTGCCTGAGCCTGCCTGCCCTAGGAGAAGCTGGCTTGGGCCCAGCAGACCCGGGGCCCCCTCCTGTGTCCCCCTTCTCCCCCTTGTCTCCCCTCCCACTGCCCCAACCACGGTCCCACTGCTCCTTCTGACAGGGTAGCCATCAGCACAGGGCCTGTGCCATCCCTGTGGGGTACAGGTCCGGGGCAGGTCGGGCTCAAGCGTGAACCTGCGGTAGTTCTGCTTGGCTGCCTCTGGATGGAAAGGCAGCGACAGACTGGAAAGGGGGCTGAAGTCTGCCATCATCCCAGCACCGAGCTTCTCCTCCCTCCCAGCCTGCTTCTCCTGTAGCTATTCCTGCTGGGAGTCCTTCTGGGGCAGGGACAAGCTCAGTCCTCGCTTGGACACAGTGGGGGCTGTCTCATGTTCGTTGGGCACTCCTGCAACCAGCAGGGCTGGTGCTGCTAATGATTAATAACTGCTAACTGAGCTTTGCATGGTTGGTACTTAACAGATGGTCTTACTGTTCTTTTGGCATGGCACTACTTCTCTTGTTGGGGCCTGTGTGTTTTGCTTGCTTTTGGGGGCAAAGGTAAACTTCAGAAGGAGGAGATGGACATGCTGACAGGATGCTTCCACGTCTGGCTGCAGAGCTGGCCACACACCTTCACCCTGACTAGCAGCATGTCAATCCTGAACCCTGGTTTCTGCTGTGTAGGGCTGTCTCGCAGTGCCCTGGGCTCCCCCTCCCAGGCCACTAGCCACCTGCAGCTTGTCCTGCAGTGCTCCCAGATCCCTGCACCCCCTCTGACAGCTCTGCAGAGTACCCTCCTTCTGTTGCAGACTCACTCTGCTGGTGCTAACTTCTGACTCCCAGTATCTCCTCCTGGCTCCTTTCCTGAGCCCACATACTCTCCAGCACACTTCAGCTCATTCCTTGAAAGGACATCCTGTGCTGTGCTGTCTGACCCTTTCTTGCTGTTCTTCTGGTCATCTGAGGGCTTAGCTGAGATGCTCCTGGTTTCACTGTCTCCGTAACCCTGAACCAGCCCTACTGGCACACCCTTCCCAGCACTCACTGCAGACATGCCATGCGTCATTCTCACCTGCTGTCCTGATGCTCTCCTGTCCCTGTGCCTCTCCTGCCAGAGTGTCCTCTCCCTCCCTCTTGACACCAGCTCTTCTGATGATGACCCTGTGAAGGTGCTTTTTTAGCTGAGTGCTCTATGATGAGAGGGGATGGTGAATGCTGGTGCATAGGTCACTTGTGAGGAGAGGAGAGAAGGATGTTTCAAAATGTGATAGTGGCAAGCTCTGACATAAACGGTAGGTGATAGTTTGCAGGAGACTCCATTGCCTGTTTCCTGGTCAAGAAATGATGGTTCTTTTCTCCTTGATGACTTTTCCATCTGCCCTGAAAGCCCAGCAAAGCCTCATTTAAGAGCCCTGTGCAAAAGCTGTTATCAACTTCAGTGAGAGACAGGCATTTTTCTGTGTCCTCATTGCAGTAAGGAAATGGAGAGCTCTGGAGCTCAGGCCAGCACATAAGCCAGCAGGAGAGTTTTTTTCCTTTCCTAATCATGCCATGTAGCAGAGCTTTCATGGAAGCTGCCTTTGGCCACGAGTAAGGGGAAGAGAGAGAGAGAAAAAAAAAAAAAAAAAAAGGACCACATAGACAGCTGGGCCTGTAAACACACGCGTGTTTTATTTGTGTGTTCTCTTTCTCTGTTGCATGACAGAGGCCCTTGGAATTTGGATCCGTGACAGTACTGAGGACTCAGATCCCTGCGAGGCTGTACACTCTCTGTGCTTGCTGGGTTTTGATTCTTTTTCTTTGCTAGAGGGAAATAAAACATTCAGGCTGAGCCCTGCCTTACCAGGTGGCCCTAGCCCCAGCTGACTTAAGAGAGAGTGGGTTCAGGCTCCCTCCCCCCCGTACTGCCTTCCAGCCCTGCAGTATGACCACTGGTATTGTGTTTTGTTCTTTTCCTGACACATCCCAGTAGATCTCAATCTGTTTAAAGCAGTGTGTTGGTATCCAGAGTAGTGGAAAAGTAAATGTCTGCCCAGCAATGAATACTTGTTTTGAGTCTGTTTGAAATCAGCAGAATACCTCGTGGCTCAGCTTGACCAGGAGCGAGCACAGACCTGCAGTTATTTCAGTGCTGGTGTTAGGAGAGTTAATTCTGCAACCACTGGGCTGCTGCTTGCTGATAGTTGAGCTGTAACCTGCAAAGATTTGGACGGCTATACCTCACTGCCAGCAGGTAGCACACCCACATGTTCAGAGCTGCTCTGTGGGTCAGAAGGAATCTGTTCTCTGAGAGAACTTTTCCAGACTGACAGAATCTTGCTCCGCAGAGAGCACAAAGGGAAAGCCATAATTCTCTTTGTTTACTGAAGTGCTTTTGGGGGCAGAGGGATGAATGCAGCCTAGGCATGGAACAAACTTTGGACTGCGTTTATTGCAAGTCCCCATGTGCTGAATTCTCCTTCCCCCTTTGGCTGTGCAGCACCCTGCTGGGTCAGCTGCTGTACCACAGCCAGCAGCAGTGGCTTCAGCCCCTCTTTCCACATCCTCATCGCCTCAGCTGCTGAATAATGCATGCCTCTAGGTTGACAGATAAAAAGATTTGTGCATGTTTTGTCTTAGAGATGAATTAATTAATTTGATTTCTCATTTTCTCCTCCAGCTATGTTCTTTGGCCCTCCTCAATGGGCAGGGGTGCAGAGTGGTGAGGCACAATGCCTGCTGCAACCTCTGTAATACAGCTGTGCAAGGGCAACTGTGGGAAAAATGGGGGATGTGGGGAGAAATTCCCTTTTGATTTTCATAGAGCTGAGGCTTACTTGGGCTGTTGATCGAGTCCCAGCAAAAAGTGAAGGGCTGTGATGAGGACTGGCAGTGAGCAGTCACCAGATCTTGTAGGTGTAACTGGCAGGCCTTTGTCAGTTCTCACAAGTCCTCTCACTTATGTGAAGCATTTCTGTCTCTTATGTCATTTTTAAAATTAGCTCATGAGAATGAATACTTGGACAAATCAAGGAGGTTTTCTATAACATAGAGAGCTATTCTGTAAAGCAGTGTTTAAGCTACACCTAGCTGTGCCTGTGCACTCTTTTTACAATACATATATGCTACTCCTTACTGCTTCTGTATAGTGACCTATTCTGGAAGTGTCTTTGTTACTCCAATCCTGCCTCTGTTGTACAATGGAAAACTAATTCCCCATCCCCAGCACTGCCTGTTCCCAGGTGCCAAGCAGGACCTTCCATGTTCACCCATCATCGGGAGATTACTTTGAGCAATGGCTACAGCTTTAACAAAGGGAAAGAAATCATCCTATACAGAACAGTCAGTGATCCAGTAAAATTAACTTCATTCAGAGCTTAAATTAGGGTTGCAGTTCAGTTCTGCAGAAGTGAAAAGCCAGAAGTCTGCTCTCTGTAGCTGGTCCATAACAGCACTGAAGCCTGCATTTTTGTGAAGACAAGTGATTATATGTCCTGAATGTTCAGGTTCTCTTGCTCAGAGCCATTAGCAATGACTAATATTTTTAAAGAAAGTAAGGTCTCTAAATTCTCTCAAGCTGACTGCCCAGAAATGTAAGCATCCAAACTCACTGTCCCTTGTATCTTGACTAAATGACCACAATTCATCTTTGCTTTCCTGTAGCTTTTCTGAGAAAGCACAGGACTTGGCAGTTACACAGTTACACGAAGGCTCCTTCCTCAAAATGAGTTTACTATTTGACTGATGGTTTGCATGAAGCAAATGGGGTGCCTTGACTTCTCATTCTGCTGTTTCACAGAGTGCTCTGTATTAGCTGTTCCCAACCTGGAACAGCTTGTGGTGATCTGTACAATTGAAGTTTAAGTCTGTTCACCTGTATTCAATCCTGTGACATCCCAGTGATCTTATGAGCTCTGGGACACGAGAAACCTAATGGTACTGCTGAACCCTGTTGCACTGATTTAATACATGTTTCTGTGCCCTTTGAAACATTGCGCAGACTGGTGCTACTGAAACTGATGTTTCTTGGGAAATGTTCGAAGAACTCTTCTGATACATGCTTAGTGCTTACTCAGTACCTCGTGGTATCTTTTGCATAAGTGGGAATTTTAATCCTGAGTCAGATCAGGATTTTCTTCCTCCTTTTTTTTTTTCTTCTTCTTTTTTTTTTTTTTTTTTTCTTCCAATTTAGACTGGAGTGAGAATCCTTCTTCACTTTGTGCCTTTGGATAATGCAGCCCTGACTTGTCAAGCAGATGTCACATTCTACTGCAGAGGTGACTGTGTTTCAAAGACAGATGAAGGATCCTGCTGTATACTTTCTGTGGGCATTGAAGTTGTAAAGTATATTGGGATATGTGACTCAAGCTACAATCAGAACACTGCAGGAAGAGAACAATACTTTTTATGGTGTTCCTGAATTTGAAAAAGAAAAGGTTAAGAAAATTTTCTTAATGATACTGGCCAGTTTTTCTTCTTCTTTTTTTTTCTTCTTTTTTTTTTTCTTCTTTTGTTGTAACATTAAAATACCTGCTTGAAAAATGTTATGATGCCCACTGTGCTCTTGGAAGCCTCAAATTCCTGACACAGATCTTATTAGAAGCAGAAAGAAGTAGCTGGGTAACATAAGCATGAATCTTGAAGAGGACAGGACAGTCTTGAGCTGGAGGTGAGAAGTTTGGCAGTTTTTCACTCAGGAGGTAGTTGCACAAAGATCTGGAGCTTGTAAGTGCAAACTTGAGTTTTGTCAGGGTTTTGCAGTGGATGACTGCCCTTGTATTGTCTCTGTTTCTGTACGCTGTGACGTTAGACTGGCTCCCTGTGCATCTGCTCAGTATGACAGCCCCGTGCTGGTTGGCAGATACTTTTTGGCTTTGTGTTTCTGTTGTTCCAGTGAGTTTTGGTCATTGTGAAAGGTCACTTCACTAAAGAGAAAACGGGGATTTTCCTGTCTTCTGTGTAACCTGTATACATGAGTTTGCACACGGATGACCAGTGGCTCAGGCTTGGTGTGTGACCTTGGTGAAACACTGCCTTTCTGTGTCATTTGTTTTCTTCATCCATGGGACACAGACAGGACCGTTTTTCCCCTGGGTGAAGTGAGCAGTGCCAGTGCACTGGTGTGCTCTGAGATCCCTGGCAGTGAGCCGCAGAAGCATATGAAATCGTAATATTCCTCTTGTGCTTTAGACGTTAAAGCAACTTAAAAGAGCAGCCTGCATTGTTCTCTGCTTGAAGGACAGACAAGACACCCACGTGCCCTGGACACTGGGCCTGGCACCATCTTCCCCCTCAGCTCACAGCCCGCCTGGGCTCGAGCACCAGTTGCCACTGTTGGTGCTTCCAAAGAAGTCAGCTGCTGGAGCCAGGGGCAGCAATCTGCCGCGACTCCCTCGCCACTCACCAATTATTTCTCTTGTGCTCTCTTTGCATGTGTCTGTGTTGTTTTTGCACATTAAAACATAACTACGTATACCCCTGAGTGACTTTCCCCCAAACTATGAATTTAAAGTACTTCCGACACTGTCTTTTAGAATTTGAATATAATTATATGCTTTGGGTGTAAATTGTGGTTTTTGCTACATAAGAAACTAATGGAAATGATCTGCCTGTTCCTGTAGTTTACAGATTATACGCTTTAGATCTGGGGATGTATATTTAGACTGCTTTTCTGTATGGTATATTAAAATGAAAATGAAGTTGGTGTGAGATACAGTGGTTGCTAAGCGCGAATAGCAGGCTGATAAGGGACAGTACTAAATGGAGCCAGTGCTAGGGTTTACTTTATCGTCTCCTTACTTTTGCACCTTTCATCTCTTTGCATTCTTCATGATGGAGAGGAGGAGGGGAGAAAGTATTTTAAAGACTGTAGCAGCCCATGTGTTGCAGAAGCTCAAGGGACAAAGTGAATGAATCAGAAAGACATAAGATGCTGCTAAAAAAAGACCCTTTGCTTATTCTGTGAACACCACATGGTAAAGAATCAGGGAAGACTTTGTTATCTGGAAAGCTTAGGAGAAGAGTACCAACCAGGCTGCTTATCCCCAGGTCAGGGTCCATGTAACAGCTGCAGAGAGCATCAGTCCCCATTTTACCCTTGGAATGAGTTCTGTGGATTTAGGACAGCAGATACAGGGTATCTTCATCGAGCAGATGAAATGATTAGAAGAGGAGAAGAGATGGAGTTTGTTTTTATTCTCCAACAGTTTGATCTTTAACATCATGCTGGATGACAGCAGCCGATCGCTAGGACCTGTTTTGCGAACCCTTTGGTTCCCTGCTCACCTGCTGCTCTGCCTGGTGTTTTCCTGACTCTTGGTGTTGGCTGGATCCTGCAGCTACAGCAGCCTTCTGCTCCCACTCCATCTGCTTTGCTTAATGACCCCAGCCAGTGGAGACGGTGCAGCGATGCGATGTCTGGAAATGTTTCTGTTTAGCTGGTGCTGCAGGTTTGCTGTTTCAGTACCAGATGTTTCGGTGCAAAAATGCACCCCCCATTGGTGAAGCTTCCAGCCATACTATGAGGGCAAAGCAGCTGAGCATAGAAATCTGAAGAGCATTGGGAAGGCTGTTAGGGGCTGGTGAAGGGGGAGAACACACAGCAGACAACAAGCACACTAGTCATTTAAAGTGTTTCTCCTTAGCTACAGAGCATACTTCAAGTTTTTAGCCAAAAGCACCCATGTTTTTTATATATATATATATATATATATATACATCAGCAGTGCTCATTTTGTCATTCAGGAACGCTGGCTTAAGCATGTGATTGTGTTAGCAGATATTCCAAGATGGTTTGGTATCTGCCGGCCTTCTGCAGTGCAAGAGAACATGGTTGACTAAAATAAGTTTTGACCTGAAGTTGTTGAAGAAACATACGTGCTTGGAAAGCAAGGAAAACAAAAAAGGTTGAGTAATTTTGACCCCTTTAATCCACTGTTCAGAATATACATAGGGAATGAGTTCTGCCAAGGTCTCCATCTGACTGTCTGCACTAGGAAGGTTTTCTGTGTGTGGCTGTACACTCAGAAATCCACATATTTGCTGGAGTAAAACTTCTCAGTTACCTGTACTCCATCTTTTCTAACTTCCTTAAGTTATGGTGATCATCTGAGATAATTTCACTCCTGAAACTATTGAAGCTGCCCTGAACTCATAAATATTGATACATTTTCTGACTTTAAATGTGCTGTGGATGTGGTACCTGGGGGGGGTGAAAGTGGAAGCAGTAGGTGTGTTCTTGTTTTATGTACCTATCATATACTTCTCTCACATTCCGATTATTCTGCTGATAATTGCAATTTCCTAGACTTTCACAGAAGAGTTTGTGGACTAACAACCACTGAGTGCAGTGTTGAGAAATGCTTGTGGCCTGGACAGAACATAGAGAAATCTTAAGTTTATATGGCTTGTATCTGGAGTCATCTGTCTCCTTAACCACTCTGTAGGGCTGCATAACTTGCTGCTTCCTCAGTGTTTTCTGTTATTTTGCAGTTAGGTAATGAATGCCAAAGATATTCCAAGTTTCCCTGATGTCTCTCCCCTGTCTGCAGTCCAGCATATTTCCATCAGTGCAGGTTTGCAAGATACTGATGGCTTTGAATGCCTTATCACTTTTTATTATCTCACCACAGTCTGCTCTCCTTCCTGTGCCCTCATGCATTCAGAGGCAGTTCATTAGAGGCAAGGAAAAGGCAAAGAAATTAATTTTCCTTGAGAAATATATTCAGCACCTAACAAGGGCTTAAAGAAAAGAAACAGCAAACATTTCATTTTTACTATTCATTTTTTTTTACTTATTTATTTATTTATTTATTTGCTGTGTTCATGTTCAGAGAAAAGAGATATCTGTGCCCTGCAAGCATCCCTTTACCTGGTGATTTTCTGACACGTGACTGTAACCATACATGGCTTGCAGGAGCTTCCAACAAAGTAAGGTGGTGGGAGTGTCTGTCCTTCCGAATGGGTGGGTGTTTACTAGCTTAGGAAGAAAAAGGATATGTCAAGTAAGGAAAGATCCAGGTGGCAAATCCTGCCCACATGAATGCCAGTAGTGTATATTTAAGCTTATTTCATTTCAGACGATTGTTATTCCAGACAGGTTATTTTCTACTTAGCAAGCTATAGACTCAGGCTACTTTTCCTGTCCAGTCATTAGGCAAAAATACACTGGCAAAATGAGCGGCCTCCCCTGCTGGACTGATTAATACTTGATAGCTGGTTTACAGAAATGGTGAAATCATGAGCCCTTTTGGATTCCTTGGGGAGAGCTGCTATTTGCCATTGATGTCATTGAAGACAAATCTCACTTTGTGAAGGAGAATACTGAAGAGGTTTTTCCTAGGCAGCAGCAGTGGGCAGAACTGAGAGCAAGAACTCCTAGAAGTTTGCTCTAGTTCTGCTGTTGCCTTACCTCAGCATACTGGATGGTGAATTTTAGGGTTGCATCATACAGAGTGTTTCAGTGTGTTTCAGTTCCCATCTACTGTAGTGCAGTAATGTGATGTGATCCTGACATAATGCACTGTATTGTTATTGTTCTCTCCCAATGCAGTGGCAGGGTATTTTCAAACTTAAGCCAGACTATTTTGTCCTTTGAATCTCGAGAACATCATAGTGTTACAGCTGTGTCTTTACATGAAGTCCTTGGAATTCATCCCTGTGGCACCCTTGGAAAGAGAGGTATCTTCTCATATAGCCAGTTCTACAAAGAATTATTAATCCTCACCCCAAGAGTAAAGTGTCAGAAAAATGGGAAATGCCTGGACTGCATGGATGAATGCAGTGTTTTTTTTTTTTCCAGTTAATTCTTCCTGGGAGCAAGTGATGCTCAGCTGTTAGTGATGATGTCATTTACTGATTGCAGAAGTTCAGGGAATTTTTGGAGAGACTCATAGAGCTGCCCACATCATTCCTGCCACTATTTTCTGTGTCCCCTGTTCACTCTCCTTCTTCTGTCACAGGTTAGGTCATCTCTGCAACTGTTCAATTTGTTCATTTTATCAAAAATTGTGAGCTAAATTATCCAGGTGATTCAGTTGGCAAAGGAAAAAATAGGAGGGAGAGGAGGAAGATGGAAATTAAGCCGAAGTGTATATCAGTCAAGGGTACAGTTCCCATTCTTTCTTCATCTTTATTCGAGAATAAAGGAGGCAAGGATTATCAGAAGAACCACTAAAAGTCCAAGTAGTTTTCAAGAAAAGATGCAGACAATTTGAAGTTGGAGTAAGAAATAGATTAAGGAATAGGAAATGAAAGAGGAGTTTAAGAGCTCAGCAGAATGATTGTCTTGTTGGTCTGAGCCAAGGATGTTTAGAGTGCTATGTAGAAGTCTGTAGGTTCTGCACATTGGCCATCATAGCCCTGTACTGCTGATGGTCACTATATGGTCATCTTTTAGCCACATGATTTTTGTTTTACTTTGGACCTAAACTTCACAGTATTGCACTAGTTTTTGTAAACTCAGTTTACTGTGATGGTTGAAATGCTCACCTAGCTTATTATTTATTTATTAACCATTGTCTGAGTTCTTAGAAGTCTTATTGCCGATATCTAGAACATTAATACATTTAAGTTGCTACCACCTGGTCTAATGAGTCAAGGCATTCTTGAAAGTCTTTTCTGTGGAGTGTGAAAGACTGGATTCTGCTGTTGCTCAGTCTGGGAAAAGCCACACCGTACTTCACCTGTGTTACTGAGCAGATCACTGGGCCCAGGTTGGGACTGGGCTGTGCTGCAGGGAGCAGTGAAGCCAGACAGCCTCTGCTCTGCCTGTGCTCCAGTGTTACATATCAGGAGATAGGAGCAGCAGTCCTGTTCAAGTGCTGTGTCTGGATAGCAGACGTTTCTGTTGTAGCACCCATACATGTGTGTATAGGGGTATCTGTAGTATTTCTCCTCAGGAAAGCTTGCTTCACTTCAGAAGCCGTGTCTGGTTTTTACGTTTCTGTTGAGGTTTAGAATTATGTGTAGTTCATGTCCATAGGGAAGCTGAGTGCAGATTCAGGAAAAGGCTAGGGGTTGTATGTATATAATATTTCCCCCTGAACACTCAGTTTTGACAAAGCAGTTACATCTGTAGGACCAATTTGATTCTTCTATGTCATTCCATGGCTCAAGCAGCCATATTACAGCAATACTTTTCTACAGTCTTTGCAGATTTCCTGTTGGATTCAAGGGCACCTTCTAGACAAGCTGCCTCAGTCTCTGGCCTTCATGTAGCTGAACTGCATTGGGTTTGCAGAAGTCCTATCTAGTCAAGAAGTTTGTATGATCTTATATGATCTTGCTTATATGATCTTCAATTAAAAAAAATAATGCAGTGGGTGGGTCTTGTAAGAGATGAGATTGCTGTTTTTCTGTGGTTCATTCTGAGACACTGAGAGCAAAAAAGATGTTTCAACAAAGAAAGACCAGAACTGTCACAATCACTCCGAAAGAGTTTGTGGGATGGTTTTAGGA
This sequence comes from Oreortyx pictus, assembly GCA_036925125.1. NCBI lineage: Eukaryota > Metazoa > Chordata > Aves > Galliformes > Odontophoridae > Oreortyx > Oreortyx pictus. The sequence continues at coordinate 39,815,911 of JAUPFR010000006.1, forward strand.
TCCTGCTGTGCAGGTCTGGGATCTATAAATTCACAGATAAGACAGCAGCTGTAAGAAAATCATTTGTAGTCTTACAGTCTACAGTCTTGCGGGCTACAGTGCTGGAGTAGCAGCAATTCAGGAACTAAAAAAGATTTTTGGTTTAAATTACAGTTGAGTCATGCACTCTGTTGATATTCTCTGAGGAGAAGAGTTGGAAAATGTACAAGTAAATGTAGAAATTCACTGATAAAGAAATCCTGCATTACAGTTAATGTAAGCAAGAGGCTAAACTGTCCCAGAATGCTGAGCTTCAGATAAACTCACAGTACAATCAATGATACGTCAGCACCAATTTTGGTTAGATGTTGATATGCAATTAGAAGAGACATACCAACCTGAAGGAAGAAATTAATCACAGAAGATGATAAGAACTGCCATGTACGTTGGTCCATCTGGTCTGGTATTCCATCTCTGGCAGTGGCCAGTGCCAGATGCTACAGATGGATGCAAATAATCTCTTTGATGTGTTTAATTGTATATCCCAAGGGAGGGTTGTTGGTTTTTTTATTCAGTTTGACCTCACAAATGATTATCATCCTATGCTGTAAAGAACGGAGAAAGAGACTTACTGCAGACTTATCTAGTTATAATAATTTCACTTGTCATTCTTATTAATAAATCTATTTCTTAGGAAGATTTTTCCTTAACTATTTTTATATTGCTATCTCAAAACATTTAATATAACTACATAAAGCATCATGGCACTGATAGTAGGCAAGCAACCAGTTTTTCCTTATTCTAAGAGAAAATGGGGCATAGAGAGAGAAAGCAGTTTTCTTAGTCAGAAACTGTTGCCGTATTTAAACAGGCTGAATTCTGCTGAACTCCTTGCCTTACTGTTTCTGTCACACGACTCCAGACCACCGAGGCTCCTATCAGTCAGTTTCTGTGGTTAATAGAGTTTAGGCAATGTGAATGTGGCTGTGCACAAAATCAAACTTGTCTCTAGAACCTGCCACTGGTGCTGTCCTGTCCAATGTGCTGTTCACATTACTTTTGCATTGTGGCATGGTTGTATTTTTGTGTAGGATTTCCTTGCTAAAGGATGTCACAGGGAAAGGAGGCACACACATAGTGTTGCTCTTCCATGAAGCGCTCACCTTCGTCTGTGTACTGCTCAGTTAATCCACGCTTATACTTCGACTCCAGGTGTCTCAGTTGCTTGTGATTTACTGTGGGCAAGTCTTTGGTACACCATATGTACATTGGTTATTCCTGGGAGATTTGGTTCACTGTGCATGCATTGTAGCACAAGTCTGTGCATGAGCAAAACTAGAATTGCCAAAGACATGCAACAACTCTCCAGCTTTCTCAACCAGTATTTCCAGGTACGAGAATAATATGTATTTTGGTAAATCTGTGCATGTGGTAGTCATTCCACTTTTTTTTCTAACAGAAACTCACATCAGTGAGTTCAGTGGATTTGGAAATACAATGTGTGTGCATGTGGTAGAGAGAGAATTTGCACTGCTCTTCAGAAAAGCTGGATTTATGTGAATTTGGGTGTAATATAAACAACCTTAGCCTTGCTAAATGCTGCCAGAAATGTGTTCTCTTCTGCCTCTAATTTGTGTAAAGTTAAGCCTGTTGTGTCCATTTTCAAACAACAGCTGCCATGCACTCACAATGTTTCAGTTGCAGTCTATGGTTCATAAAATTAAGTCCTTTCTATTCAGTGTTTTCTTCTAAACTAATGTAAGCCTCCCAGAGAGCTTCTTTCAGATAAGAATGTCCCATAGGGACAGAGATAGAGTGATCTAAGCAAAGAACATGAAAGTAACAACTTCTGATTATGCCTCCTATTTTGACCCTACCTTTTCCTATAGTTTTTGTAGAGCTCTTCATTCTGTAAACCTGCTAGTAGTAATGAAATACTTGTGTATTTCCTAGTGGCTTGGGAGGCATAACCAGCCTGATACTGCTTTTGTCATTACAAGCCAGAATATGTTTGGCACAAAAACAAAATCTGGTGTGCTGGCACAGTGCTCATGGATGGCTAGAGGTGCCCTTGTCAGCACAGTCCGTACCTGGGTGGCCAAACAAGTAGCTGTGATCTTCCGATCTCAGATTCAGCCTTAATTGTGTAGTAGTATGCAGAGCATTCGTGAACGTGTTGCCAGCCATGGATGAAAATATTGATCTCTTGTGTTTATCTAGCAATTGGCAGACTCAGCAGCAAAAAAAAATGTAATGCTAGGGAGCACCTGGCCTGGGCAGAAAGGACTTCCCTCACTTGTTATAACCTATGATGTGATTTGGGCAGGGTATAGACGATGACATCTTGTGTATTCAGTATTTCTTTTTTTTTCACTCAGTGAAGTGTGTCAGATAAGTCCGGGGCATCAAAGATGGTGAAAGGTCTAAAGAGGAGTGGCTGAGGTTGTTGGATTGTCCAGCCTAGAAAAAAGCAAGCTGAGGAGAGGCCTCGTGGTGGCCTACAGTTCCTCATGGGGTGAGCAGTGGGGCAGCCCTTATCTCTGCTCTCTGGTGACAGCAAAAGACCCAAGGGAATGGCATGGAGCTGGGTCAGGGGAAGGTCAGGTTGGGTGTTAGGAAAAGGTTCTTCACCAGGGAGTGGTTGAGCATTAAACGGATTCCCCATGGTAGTGGTCACAGCCCTGAACTGATGGAGTTCAAGAAGTGTTTGGACAATACTCTCAGAAGTATGGTCTGAATTTTGGATAGTCCCGTGTGAAGCCAGGAGTTAGACTCAATAATCTTTGTAGGTCTCTTCCCCAGAACATCAGTGGGAACGTTCTGTGATTCTATGAAATGAGACAAACTCTGGTTAAGTTGAAAATGTTGAAAGTACTGAGCTTGCGATTCTGGGGAATTCAAAGAGAATTGGTCCAAGTGTCTTCTTTCGACATCTACTTCTCAAGGGATATAGATAGCTCATATCTTTATGTGAGACACCTGAGTATCTCACAGAAAATTACTATAATACAACTCTTTCTCTGTATAAAAATGCACCCATTGTATACATTTGCTCATGACTTAAAACCATGTGGAGGACCTTGAACAGAAAATGATAGGAAACTATAAAATAATTTGAAGTTCTTTTTTTTATAATTCATTCCTAGAATGCCTGTAGCCCTCAGTCTACCTCACAAATGAATTACTGAATTAATTACCAGAAATAAAATTAATTCAGTGAAACCAAGGCATAGACAGCCCGATTTGTATAGCCACCACAGTAAAACAACACAATAAAACCATCCAAAGCCTTGCATTTAAAGCTTGTGGTCCACAGTAGGGTATCCTTCATCAATTACTGCAAAGAGCGTCGTGGAATCTTAGCTTGTGAGACCAGAAAGCTGTCCTGTACCATGGTGAACTCACTGAGACCTTCAGTAAATAGAACTATCCTGGTAACAGTGGAAAATCATTTTTCACAAATATCCACTCTAACCTATCAGCCCTGATCCTCAAGGGAGTCCTTCAAAATAGTTTCAAAAAAAGATCCTAGAAACTGAGATTTGTAACTGTTAGACTCAAATTCAAGGGCTCAGTGTGTCAATATTGATTTGTAGTGTGTTACATTTCTTCTTATATCCTGCTGCCTGTGAGTGCCTTTATGTCCAATAGATGATAATTAGTTCTCTCTCTCACACACTAAGGGAGAGATCATATTATCTTTCCTTTTGCTAGTATCACTCCCCACTGATCTACAAGTGGCAGTAACCTCTTCTCTCAGATTGACTCATTTCTTAACCATGTTCAACTCAGTATTTTTGTCTAAACCTGCATGTAGCTTTAAATGTTTCAGCTGCTCTTTCAGATCTGTTCTTTGTTTTCTATATTATTCTTCAATGCCAGTTGGACCACTTAAGGCAAACGGTGTTCAATTTTCATGATAATAACAAATTCATTGAAAGAGTTTCAATCTTTGACATTCTTAAACTTCATTAATTATTTATTTATTAAGCTTTATGAACAAACTGCTTTTTAATGAACCTTGAAACCTTATTGTTAAATGCCTAAACTTTTTAAAAAATGAGTTTAGAAAAATTCCTATAAATAGCCAAATTCTGATGAATTACCTTTCAAAGGAAAGTTCTCAGCCCATTCAAGTCATAAAAAGATTTGGACACAAATGCAAACATAAACACACTTCTGTGCTATTAGAACCATTCTGAAAGCCCGGGTTACACGAGCATTAATTCATTTAGAAGGCTCTCAAAATAGTTGCCATTATTTCTCCTTTACTTGATACGGTGTGGCTTGTGCAGTGAAATAAATAAGAAATATTTGTGAATATTATCTGTAGGTGAATGTGCTCCTCAAGCCAATATTTGGAATTATTCTCAGGTTTTTAGCCTTAAAACTAAACACATGTTGCAAAGTGACTCTGATGTTAGGATTTTAGTTGAAGAAGAATTTTAAATGAAGAGGAATTTTTGAAGTGAAAATGGTATGTGAGATTGTGAAAGGACACATTCAGAGGCTATGCAGTGTCACACAGAATCACAGAATTGTGGGAGTTGGAAGGGATTTTTAGACATCATGTAGTCCAACCCCCCTTCCCCCCTCATGTATCAGTAAGAAGTTTATGTTATTTTTTAACTGTCACTATGAAACAAACCCAGTCCTGTAGGTTTTCCCAGTTGCTGGTTGGTGACTTCTCCAAGAGTTCATGATCCTGCGAGTATATCACTGTGTGTACTCTAATTCTGCACAGAGAAATTGAAGCCTGTAACTTGCTACTGGAGAAAGCCTGAGTCGTGGCTCAGTCCCACCTTCATTATTCCCGCCATACCATATTTCTCCAGTTCATAAACTTAATAAAATATAAAGGCCAAACAATTCACAACTAAGGCAATATGTTGTGTAGGATAAACGTTATAACATGTTAGTGCAGTACTTTACCATACTTTATTCAGGCAAATGTAATAGTCACATTTGCGTAAATTAATAATCCTTAGGTGTATCTACATGTTACAGTTTACCTTGATGTTTTAAAATTTGTTTCTCAGTGGCAGTTATACAATAGATCATATGATTTTGATGGAGTCATGGATATAGTCTTCCTTTTGCAAGATTTCTGTCTATTTTTCTTACCAAACTGTTTTTTGACTTATGCCACACATTCCTGTGGAGATAGATAGTGGAGTGTGGAAATCTGTTCTAGATATTCAATTTTCTGACTTTGTAATTTTAGTTAAATGAGTTTCTTCCTCTCTATGGGAATTACAACAGTGATCTAGATTTGTAAAGCTTTTTGAGGTAAATTTTAATTTTGACTATTCAGAAATCAAGTATTATTGTAAGTAAGTCTGCACATAAAAAGAATTATGATTGTCTTCTGATTTGAGAGCAGCTCCGAAAGTAATGCCTCCTATTTTATTATATTGACCCACAATGTCAGAGGCAAGTGTTGATGGTATGGCAGTAGAGACTGAATCTTCCCAAGAGTATTTCGTTATGTGTTGCCACCATGTGACAAAGGGCAGAAGAAGGGCAGTCTGACAAAATGGTGTCTGACAGGGGACTGTATATGAAGCAAAACTGTGATGCTGAATTCCTCATGTGGAAATAATTGCACCCATTGACTTTCACTGATGCTTGCTGAATGTGTATGGCGACCAAACAGTGGATCTGAGTGCAATGAGGTGGTGGTGGGGGGATGTTTCAGCTGTGGCAACAGTAGGCCACCTCCACTGGTACAGATTTTTATACATACGGCATGCAGGCTCTTGTTCATTGCTGACAAAAATGCATAGTTAATGGTAGTGACTGCTGAAAAATAGTCTATTTCAGCTGAGAAATTGCTTTATCAAATAGTGCTATTGTGCTCTTTGTATCTGTTGTAGTTTCCATGGAAATAAATAGGAGGTATTACATTCTGAGTGACCTACATACATAGTATATCTAGAATTGAGCCCTTGATTTTACCTTTAATGTACTTTTCCCCCAAAAGCTTATACTGGAAACTTAATCCTCTGCATTGTGTGGTTATTGGACAAGGTATTTGAGGATATTTTTAAAGTGGACATTCATTAACATCATGATCTTATCCAGTTCCATATTTAATCTTTATTGAGCCGCCTAGATGTTATTCATATTCCCCTACCACCAGCAAGTCAAGGTCTTGAGGAAATAGACTTGATGCATTCTGCTTATCCCCGATAGTTCATCATCTGAGATAAACCAGGGTTGTCTGCAGACTGCAATCTCATCAGGCAGGCTCAGATAGCATCTTGCTTGACTTTTTTTGCTTATTCCATTAACACTACTGTCCTAGAGATTTGGGTTGCTCAACTTTACCATGCTGGCAAAAGCAAATGATTAACAGAGAATAGAGCCATCATTGGTCCATTAAACATGACAACCCTTTTAGGTGTTGCACTGAACCTCTATGAGGCTGTGCTCCCAGGGAGCATTTAAACAAGAGGGAGAGGAATGATCACAGTGCAGTGGCTTTTGTGACAGTTGTGTACCACTACATTAAAATTTTAAAACATCTTATTTCATGTCTCAAGAAAGGTTTTACTTTCTCCTATTTAGTTGTTAATTTTCCATACAGTTATTCACTAGCTCTGGCATGTTGAAGGTAAAAGGCAGATAGGATCTCAATTCTTATTCATCGAGCTTGCTTCATACAGTTTAAAAAGCCCTGGAAAGAGCCCCAAGTGGTTACCCACTGTGTGTATGTGCAGCAGCAATTCTTGTTTTCATGTGGTCAGGACCCTTAGCATTCTGAGTGTCTTCTTCTAAAGCATATATAAGTAAAGCTTAGAGTGCCAAGTGTCCGTAAGCTGTATAGTTCATGATTTGTGCATAAAATTGTGGCACTTAAATAGCTAGCCCTAGGGAAACATTGGTTGGTAGGTTTGTAGGTGGGTAGGTTGGTGGTTTGGTACTCTGTGGAAAACGTAGACATTGTTATGTCCATATTTGAAAGGGTGTGAATGCCAGCCTCACTGCAGTGCTCATATTTGCAGTAAAAGAAGGAAGGGAGAGGGCACAGCAAGGAATGAGTTAACTGCCTTTCTGTAGCACTGTGCTGGAAAATATTTTTTAACTTATCCTTTAAATATAGAAGTTTTGATGCTTTTGCTGTTTCACGTGGTTCAGAATGGATGTTTTTCATGTTCTAAGGGTTTTTACTACAGTTATAACCATTTTGATAACAGTTTCAATAGTAGTTTTGATAAAGGAATTAGCATTTAAAATGTTGCAAAAAAGAAAAATGTTGAAAAGTAAAATATTGCAGTTTTTAAAAGACCGTTTTTCAATTTATGAAGCCTTTAGTTTGAAGACATAAAAGCAACTGTATTATCTAAGAAAATTTGCACCAGAATGCTGCCAAAGGAAGTAGGGGCTGGGAGGGGAGGAGGAACAGCATTCTGCAGCTCAGAATCGCACAGAATCACAGAATATCAGGGATTGCAAGGGACCTCAAAAGATCATCTAGTCCAGTCCCCCTGCCGGAGCAGGAACACCTTGATTAAGTGTTTAAAATTAGCACATTATGTTACTGCCCCTGAAATGCTGTTAGTTCAGATACAGGTGATACTCTTTTTGATCCTCATTATACCGACATAAATTTGAACTGGTTTGCTGCCTTTAACAAGGTTCTTGCACTTTAGTGTTAATATCAGTAACAACAGAATGTGGGCTCATGTTTTACTTGTGAACAAAATCTTTGTAGGTAGATAAATGAGTTTTAGAAGTCTGCTCTGGGTGTTATTTTTATTTCTTCTTCTGGTACAGCAGACTTTTGCTGGATGCATCCATGTGGCAGCAGGGCAGTGCCCTGGGTCAGAAGATGAAGGAAGGGGACTAACTGGGGCACATTGGGGCCACAGCTTCTCTATGACTCAGACAGGCTCATTTTGGCAAATATGCAGGCTGCACATTCATTAGGACAAAAATACGAACAGATGAGGTGATATCCCCTCTCCATTTCACTTTGTGTTAACTCTGGTGTTAATATTTTAAGATACAAAGGATAACTTCTCAGTAGGTATCAATATGTTGACTCATTCTACTTAGTGACTGTGGCTGAGTTATGCCAGTTTATACACAGTGGGCATCTGACACCCTCACTCTGTTCTCTATCTGCTTCAGGTGTCCTAAAAAAAAAAAAAAAAAAAGAAAAAGAGAGAGAGTAACAGATTGCATATGATCTCATTTCTTCCCCAGTCCATCCGGTGTGTCAGCCGTTCCATGACAGAATCCAAGGGAAGCTGTGATTTGGAAAAGTAATACTTTGAATAAATTGTAATGCTATACCGAGACTCCAAGCAGTTTGTCTCTCCCCACAGATCTTAATAAAAAATCTTATTTTGTAACTCAAAAGAGAAAAAGATCAAAAGCCAGATAGAATGTTCTCATAGACCTGGAGAGATACTGCATTTATGGATGAACTCACAATGGAGCAGGGGATCTGGAATCATTAAGCATCGGTGTTAAGTAAATCTGTCAAATTCTACTTTCAACTGTTGTTTCCTTATTCTTTCTGACTGTGACCCAGAAGATGGCTCACCATGGGGCTGATGTGGCTGTGCTGTGCAGGGTCCATTGATGAGGCAGCAGGACAGGTCTTCTACTGCTGCTAATAAATGTGCTGTTTCATAGCTTATGCCTAGAAATGAAGATGAGAAGACCTAAGAAGTGCGAAAGCACATCTTCTCGAGTCTGACCGGAGCAGATTGCAGTTAATAGCATTGTTGTGGCTGTAATGGTGTTAGTGTTACCTGAGCAAGGTTAGTAAATGACCTGATACAATTATGTCAGGCTAGACTTTCAGCTGAAATCATGCCTGCTTGTTCTAACTACATCAGTTCTATCAAACTGCATTAATTCTCTCTTATGGCAGATTTTGCTGTCCTGTCAGTGAGGGATGGTTACTACTGTGGGCACATACTGGACTACATGGATCTAGTTTTCATCTGAAATGGCCGTTCTGGCATTTTAGCACTAAGCTCACTACTCTTGCTAAATGGGAGCAGGTTGTCACTTGTGGAGTTTTCTTTGTTCTTAGGCATGCAACTGGAAATCCTCTTTAGTCATTGTCCCTGAACTTGTCCAGTGCTTTCTTGAGATTCTGAGATGTTAGTTGCTGGCTGTGTCTCAATTCTGTTGTTTTTATCCTGGCTTCTTAAATTCTTGCAGGCTTATGTGGATACTGTTTTATTCTTAATTTCCTGGCCTATTCTGTTCCCCTGTGCTTTAGTGAACTGTTCATCAGCTTTCAGGGCCCATGACAGAGGCAGTGACACCTCAGGGCAAAGCAGTAAGCATGGAATCAAACCACCCCTGAATTCTTTTGATGCAACTGCTAAGTAATACGGGTTTGATGCAGGGCTAATAGCAAAGCAAGGTGGTGTAACTGAACAAGCAAAGATTTTCTAAAGGTAGTGCCCTCTTCACCCTGCTATTCAAGGGATAGATCAGGATTGCTCTAAGGTTGGGAATTAGTGAGAGAGTTCTCTTTCAGTCCTCCAGGTAGCTGATAAAACTGGCACGAATGCAGGAAAGCTTTTAGGGAGGTGTCAAGTGTGGGAATGCAGTCTGCTGGATAATACGCTGCACTTGGGCTTTGGGATTAGAAGATACCACTGCCAACTTTTTAATGCAGTAGCTAAAACTCTCAGGTTTAAAAGATTAATACCATTTATTTGCTTCATTTCCTCCCACCCTGCACCCCCAAAGCAAAACTTCCCTCATCAGCATGTAGCTCCTGCTGAGCCAGCTGGCTTCTTTTCTTTTTTTTTTTTTCTTCTCCTTTACACATTTTTTCTCTATATTGAAAAAGCCTGAGAAGAAAAAAAAAAAAAAATGAGTGAGGAAAGCTGAAGCTCAGGTAAGGGGGAGTTGGACACGCTTTTGGAATTGATTTAACTCTTTATTTCAAATATCTCTCATTTTTCTGCTGGTGTGCTGAGGGTAGCAGTGATTTTTTTCTGCAGCAAATTTAATGCTCTGTGTATTTCCAGAGGAGGGGGAGCACAGCAGTGTTTTCTTTAGGGTTGCACAGCACAACAGATGTGAAAGGAGGAGTCCTTGTAAGGCTGTAGGACTTTGTGAACTGTGCAGGGACAAAGGGAAGGAAGGGACTCCTCCTACCCTGGGTCGGCTTTGAGCCTTGGAGTAGTGCAGAGGGCAGAGGTGCTGCAAAGTCAACCCTGGAATGATTTACTTCTGCCTGAGACAATTTTAACCATGTATCATCATATTTCCCACGTGTTTTAGGTGTGATAGGTGTGTTTCACAGGGTTTAGAGTATGTATAAATGGGCTGATGTATTTCTCATTTCTACCATGCCTGATAAAAAATGTTTCTTCCTGCACAGTATTTGAAAAGTCACTTATTTAGCTGCTAAGGAATTCTGATTTCTTTGCTGCTCATTCAGCTAACAGAGTCCTTTTGTCTGGCATAAAGATTTGTGAGGCTGAGGTCAAGCAGTGGTATTTATTTGGTACTTTGAAATTACCTAGGGTGTTAAGATTTTTTTTTTTTTTATATGCAAGAGGTGAGTGACTCATACTTTATTATGTGACTACTGACAGGCTGAAATCCCAGTTTCTGTCGCCAGTTACAGAACAGAAATACATAATAGTGCATGAAGTTATGACAGTGATACTGTAAGCAAGTGCAAATGAGATAAATTATTTTTATTCTCAGTTTCACAGCTGTTTACATGTGTAGAGTCATCTAAAACTATCCTACTAAAAATAGACAGTACTGTTAATTCCATTTCATTGGAAATTGAGTTTCATAAGGAAACTGAGTATCATAAGATTACTGAGGCCTGGAGGGAAGAAGCATCTCATCCAGGTGCACAAAGCAATTCTGTTGCAGAACAAGCGGAATCCAGAAGCTATAACATGTCCCCAGTTTACTGTACTGAGTTGTAAGTAAATGGTAACAATGGCAATGTCCTTCTTAGATTGTGGTTCTGGATATTTTCAGATATACACCTTTAAGCCACAGTTAAGTAAACCACCACCCACCACGGTACTTGATAACCTATAACCAACTTCAGTATTCTAATGGTAAATTTCCTGGATAGCTACATTGATCAGCACTCCAAAAATACCTTAGCTAGATAAAAAGCTGTATTGTATCTTATTTTTGTTGCACCAAGAGCTCGGCTGATAGGATCTGATAATGAAGTGATGCAAAATCACTGTGATGAGCGACATTCAAGAAATGTCAGTCTGTGGCCTCTACATTTTGATGTACATTTTGAGACCAAAAATACATACAGTGAGTCTATAGTAATTGAGGTGTCATTTGTGCTGATCTTTGATTTAAAATTCCAATGTCTTGCACATTGCTAACATGGATGTTGTGTTTTCCTCTTTGGGGAAAGGGAATCCTATGCAGTGGACCTTGCACCACTTCTAATTTTCAGTGATTTGGGGCATGGATTTGTCCTAGGGGTGCTGTCCCAGCACCCACATCACAGCATTAACTGAATCCTGTTAGTAGGTTTCTCTGGGATGTTTGGCAGCAATTGTCTTTCTTCATCCAATCAAGTCTTTCCTTCTTAAATTTCTCCCCAGTTACTCCCCTTGTTTTCCATCTGCATTTGCTGCATCCTTGCATATGTCTGTGTCCTACAGTTGGGGCTTTACCTTGCCAGACATATGTGGCTGTATGTAGGGACTGTGCGTTCCTTTGTGTTTATTTATTTTGAAATACTCCCTTGGAGAACTTGGCTTCTCTGTGTTAAAAATGCTACTTCTACTTGTCCTCCTGATGAGGGAAAAGAGGGAGGGGTAACCTTCTCTTTCTGACAAGCAACTTACGCTTAGCTGAAGAACAATATAGCCCAGATCTCTGGGCTACTTGTGGAGATAGGCAGATGAGGCTTCTGGTGGCCAGAGTTCCCACTTCTCTCGTTAATCAGATCTGGCCAGGTCCAGCAGTTCTCTCACCATTGTAACAGCCGTATCAGTCCATGATAAAAGTTTTGCATCCCCTTCTTTCAGAGGCCAGGAGGGATGGCAATGTGGAGAAAAAGGGGAAGGTGTGAGAGTCCTGTTTCTTCCTTTCCATCTTTTCTAATTGCTTCCACATAGAAACTAAACTCCAGCCCCTTGAGCACCTTGAAGGATTAAATGCTGATCAAAGGCAGGTTTAACCATGTCCCCAGGACAAGCTGCTTAGACATCAGGCAGCACAAGCTCTGGGTTAGCATGGGAACCAGAAAAGCAGAATAAATTAACAATTATCATTTCGACAGGAACAGAGCAGAGTTTTGGAAGAGGAGACACTGGGAGGTTTAGGGGAGGTGGCAGCAGAATATGGGAGATACAGATGGAAATGAAGTCAACGTTTATCTCTTACATATAGCCTGGAGACATGCTCTCCCTCTGATCTTGGCTGATTGCTGGCATCTGCTGCCACATGCTGCCTTTTCCCTCTTTAGGTTTGGGCTTTCCAGCATAATAGCATTAGTGGCATTAGGTAGGAGTTTGTGTTATTAGATGCAACCTAAGGGAGGAAGAAATCTTTGGGGAATGAGTTAACAGAATCCTCAGCTATCCAGATTGGCACTCAGCCCTCACGTTCCTGTCCCCTCAGTTCCAGCTCAGCTTTTTATGAGGTTGCAAAATGTTGAATATGTTACTAATCTGTCTATTTTGTATCAGTTTCCCTTACTGAGTTCCACACTTGCAGTGTCTGGCTTGGACGTAATCAGAGCACCTACTTCTGCTTTGAGACTTCTAGCATTGGCAAAATCTGGGGAAAAAGATGCACTGACTGTTAATGTTTATAAGTGGAGGAGATACTGAGAAAGAGATTACTTGGCTTTGAGAACAGGTGAAAGAGGCTACTTAACTGTTAGTGCTAGGACTGTGGAGGATCAGACAGCAAATGATCAGCATCTGGTTTTCACAGTCTTCAGTAAGATGGGACCAGAGTGCCAGCAAGTCACTTCAGTTTGCTCTCTGAACAAAGCCTATATCCTCACATTACGTATTGTCACTGTGAAGTAGATCCCAGTGGAGCCCTACATTCTCTTGAAGTAATAACAGCTGCTAGTGTAAGACTCTAGATTGAGTTCAGTCTTCTTTTTAGAGAAGGGGAGATGAATTAACCCTTGCCTCCTTTGCTTGAAGCCTAGCTCCAAACCTTTTGGCAACTGTGAGCATGGTGACAAGCTTGTGCTGCTGGAAGAGCAGCCGTTCCTTGAAAAGCAGGAATGGGCAGAGGGAAGGAATATAAAGGGACTCTTCTCTTAACATGAGGTAGAATTAGAGAGAGAATTCCTGTTTGAAATCCCAGTTCACTCTCTGTCCTCATGGGCACTATCTCAGAGGCACGTTCTGGCTCTAGCAGAGGGATAATCAAATTGTATGTTTCAAGTCTAATCACTGAAGAGATCAGGAAGGAGTCTCTCACCTCTCCCAGTGGTGTCTAGCCTTGCTGGATGAGTCCACGCTTCAAAGTCTTTAACTCCTTGCCTGGCGTTCAGAGAGAGAAGGCAAGATTTGATGGACCATCGGTCCAATTTGGTATGTAAACCCAATGTTCTGTAAAATCAGGAGTCTCACAGGAGGACCTCCCTTGCACACCGGTGTGGAACTGGCAGAGGGCTCTAGCTCTCTGTTCAGCTATAAAATATGAATGTGAGCAGCATAAGCAGCAGAAGTCTTTCAGAAAGGTATATCTTTATTTGTACTAAATAATGAAAGGAATTCCTTATGAGTGAATAAACCTGCCAGAAGGATTCAACTTGCTCACTAGAACTTTTCCTTTGCTGTGAGGCTGCAGTGCTACATAGATAGAAACCATAATTTCTACATTACCAGTCCTTTAGAAAAAATAACCTAAGTAAATAACTGTGTTATTTTACTTGTCCTTCCCGAAAAGCACCACACTTATTTTGGCCCTCCTGGATACTTTTGTCTGAATGATTTGTCGTAGGAACCAGCAAGGCTTAACGTGGCTGGTATGAAGAATGATTTACTGGCCCACTAAAGGCATGGAAAACAAAGGGTCCAAGAGACTAAAAGGTCTTAGTTTCTGGTGCCTTTTCTATTCCTGAAATATTGAAGATATAGAGAAGCCTTTCACCTTCACTGGGCTCAGAAGACCATCTAAACTTTGAATTCTGGGATGAGGTGAAAAGGCAGAGCTGTATATGCCTTGAGGAAGTCCAATGAAATGAACTGTTGTTAGTAACAAATACAAAACTATTTACCCAAACTCAGCTGCTGAATTCTGTTAGCGTGGCTGGTTGAGGAAAAAACAGAGGTCAAAAGAGATTGTGGAAGAAAGGGGAGAGGTTGTCCAGTAGGGTTTGATATATAGCTAGGGCTGTATGGCTTTAAGGCAGTTTTCTTTCATTTGAGAAGCAATCATTTTTCCTCTGTAAGCCATTTTTCCTCTGTAAGCCAAGCAAAGCTTTACCACTCTTAATAGGTCTATGGTCTTCAGTGCCTCTCTGGGTTTTGTTCTTATGGTGTGGTGTGCTTCAAGAAAGTTTTTTTGTTTATCCTCTATACTCATGATGAATTAAGGAAGTACAATTATCTTTCTACAAGCAGAAAAGCAAGACTGTCAGATCATAGCTTATTTTACCACTGCACATATACCGTATTGCTCCATGACGATGACTGAATGTTTTCCAGTCATCTAAATCTTTTACCAGAATTAGACTGTATGTCACCTTCCCACTGTCTCATTTTTTCCAGGTTTTCCATTCATGAAAACTAGGGTGTTAAGTGGGAGGGCTGACATGTACACAGTTCTTGCTCTAGTTTGGATCTGGGACAGTGTTAGGGTACAAACATGGTCTTGGGATCATGGAAGCTCCCCAGGACCTAGTGCTTGCTCCTTCCTCTTGGGCCAGGGGGAAACAGGGAGCCTGGCAAAGTCTGGCCTTCCTGTCTGCCTGGAGTGGATTGTGCAGGAACAGAAGTATTGGTGGGTGACAGTGCAAAGAAGTTAGTAGTTGCAGAGGTGTTTGGGAAAGACAGGAGAGTACTATAGATGCTGCTGTCAGGACATGCTGACGCCAAGGGCAAAGGGGCAGACGGGGAGGAGGGGAGACAGACAAAAATGAAACTTCCTAAGCAGCTGAGAGAAACAAGATGGACTTTGAAGCAGCAATGAGAAAGCTTGTTGGATGTATAAAGACATGTAAGGAGACAAACCTCATAAAATATGCAAAGTGGCTGTCAATTTAGTACCTCTTTTCCTTCTTGGCTAGGGGCAGTCTTCCTTTGATCCTCTGTCTGTGCGGTTTTTGAGGGACACAAATCTCAGCAAACAGAGGCTCTTGAGAGTGTGCATGCACATGTACACACACAGAATTACATACTTGTCATGTGTCACCAAGTACCATCAAACTTCATGTTACTGATACATTGTTTCTAATATATGTAATGAAGCTTTACCATCTGATTTCTGTGGGACAGAAATGAAATGCTTGCAATCAGGAGCTGATTCATGACAGAGGCACCTCCACTATCAGAAGCCTGTGCATGAGGAAAACTGATTTTCTAGCCTCAGGACTTTTAGAGAGAGGAATGGTTTGGCTGGCTTCTCACCTGGCATGCTGGATTTCCAGCAGGAGCTGAACTTGGGGAATTTGTTGTGTCTGTATCTTAAAATTGAGGCCAACTGTCTGATCTGATGGGATAAAAGGTATTCTTACACCATTTCTGAAGCACGTCAGTATTTCTTCTCTCTTTCAGTCCTCTGTACCAAGTGTATCTACTACCTGCCAACTCGGGAAGG
Source organism: Oreortyx pictus (assembly GCA_036925125.1). NCBI lineage: Eukaryota > Metazoa > Chordata > Aves > Galliformes > Odontophoridae > Oreortyx > Oreortyx pictus. The sequence continues at coordinate 39,831,658 of JAUPFR010000006.1, forward strand.
ATATGTGTATCCTGATGAAGTACTCTGAGTTGAAAGTTATTTACTAAAGAGACTGTATTCCATCTGTCCGAGCTTTCCAACATGGTTTTAGAAATGAAACACTGTAATACCTAGATTATTTCTTGGCCATTTTTTGTCAGGAATGGAGGAAATCTTACACAGTGTCCTTGGGATGCTCCTGTAGGGGGTGTGCTGCTCTCTGTGCTTTGCAGTATGTCCATGAAAAGGAAATTACATTAGATTTTTTAATCATTATTTTTTTTTCAGCATTTGCTTCTTTTAGTTTTGGCATTTACCTGGCCTTGGGATTTCCTACCCTGAGCTTTAATATGAAATTTTGAATTGTACCTCCAAATCAATGGTGGTCAGATGGAACTAGGCACTGTGCTGACTTTTAACAGAATCACAGAGCTGTAGGGGTTGGAAGGGACCTCCAGAGGTCATCTAGTCCAACCCCTCTGCCAAAGCAGCTCCCTAGCCCAGGTTGCACAGGTAGGCGTCCAGGCAGATTGTCTTATCAATCTTTCTGAAGCCCGAGGGTGACCTTGATATTAGTTCATGTTCATTTTGTTCCTCTATCACTGTACTTCTGGTGCAGCCTATGGTACGTAGGCTGATTCAGTTACTCCATATTCAGGACAAATATCTGTAGAAGTCAGAGGAATTTGTTCAGTGGTGACACTACAGGACTTGTTGCCACAAGTAACACGTACGGCTATGTGACTTATTTATGTGATGTCGGTTATTTGTCACGTTGCTTTCATGTCAGTGCCAAATTTCTGTATTAACTGCCCGAAGAATTTCTGAAGGTAGCACAAAAATACCTAGTATAGACTAGACTACATTAGATTGGAGAAAGAAAGTGTATTTCTCAGTCTATTTAATGTGATATGATATGCAAGAATTGGGTGAGATCTATCCCATGGTCTTGACACAGGGAAGTTATATTTGCACCCATTCTGCCCTGCCTTAGGAGTGGGCTGCAACTCTAAGTGATTTTTCTGCTGTTGGTTCTTGTTTTGCATTCTTTTTCATTTTTTTTTCTCCCAAATTTTAATCGTTTTTTTCAATAGCTGTGTTTACATTCTGTACACAACCATTAAGTATAAATGAGGGCACCATGTACCCCAAAATATACTCATAGTATTTGTAGCCAGGGCACATTATGTACTGTATCTTCAGTTGTGTAAAATAGCCCTAACATACACTCACCTTCAAATGCATCCTAAAAAACAGTCCAAACTGAACCACAGCATGTTGTAAAGTGTTCTCAAAGGCACAGAGCCAGAGTTCAGCCCAAAACAAACCAATGCTGGTCTTCTGGCTTCATTGTGCTTGAATTCAATGCACACACATGCTGGGCAGGCTGTTCTCCGCTGCCCTTCTTTCCTGTAGCTGGGAAGGAAAGCAAATCTGCCTTTGAGCTGGAAAAATTTGTCCAGGACAGCAGTATCTGTCCCATGGCCTGCAGAAAGCAGTGGACCTTCTGTGGGTGGAGCCAGCTTGCCGTCCCTGGTGCTGCGTGGAGCAGGTAACAGAAGGCCCCCGCCTCTCACTCACCTTCCTTGCAAATGCTCTCCATCTGCACTGATACTCAAACATTCTTCCAGAGTGACAACATCATTACCATTTCTCAATATTTGAGCTACTGAAGTATTTTCTGCATAATCCAGTGCTCAGATGGGATAATGCATTTGAGTGGGTCATGAGGCACTCTGGGCACCCCACGCACTGCAGCTCTGCTCTGGGGGTGCCTGGACTGCTGAGCAAGTTCCTTGCTGCCTAATCCTGTTACCTTCAGGTGGGGAATCCATCCCTCTCAAGCCTGAATGGCAGGAAAATCCAAGAAGCCTTGATAATTATAACATTAAAAACATTTCACCCCAGAAATCAGGAGTAGCTGGAGAAGCATATAGGAGCTGATGGGAAAGGAATTGAAATGACCCTGGGAGAAAACTGGAATGCTGTATTTCTGAAGACAAGACAGCATTAGAAAGCTGAGATTATCCTCACAGAGCATAATCTTCTTAGGCTTTGTTCACAGGCAGCACTGGGCTGTTTAAACAGAGCAAGAGGTGGGGGGATCCAAACCCACATGTTTATTATTTAAATGCACACTAATTTTGCACCCTGTGTTCCTCACCCTCCCACCTGGGATTCTGTCGATTGGCTCAGAATAAATGGCTATGAATCCAGAAGCATGGGTTTTTTTTTCCCCATTCTAGTCTTGCTGTTGTGCTTGTTACAGTACTTCCTCTAGGTCTCCAACTCTTGTAGGATGGAAGTGAGCTCCCTCAGAGCTGTGAATTCCTCAACATCCCCTTGCCTTGTTTTATGGAAGCAGTGCATTGCTGTGACAGTTGAAAGAGAGAAGGAGAAGGACTGAGTGCTCTTTTTCTTTATCCAACTTCAACGGTTCCCAGGAAATGTGACTACCTTTGCCAATTTCCCTAGGCACATTGTTACGTGGCACGCAGCCCTGTGTGGCAGATCAGATAAGGCTATAAGCACTTCCACTCCCCGTAAGAAAGGATATATTCCTTAGCAGGAAAAATGCTTCTGATTTTGCTCTTGAGAATCTGATTACTTTTGTTATTGAAAATCCTAAGGTTGAAACAGTTAGTTGTTTTTTTCCTTCATAAAAAAAAAAAAAAAAAGAACAAATTCCTATCTAGAAAATGGAAGCTGTTTAGACCCATTGCTTCTCCCTCCACGGTAGTCTGATTGACACTCCCTTGCCACATATCCTCTATGCTGACCCTGGAATATCATGACAGTGTTAGAGTTTGCTTTTTAAGATGTAAAGAGGCACCCAGCTCCACTGGCAGGTTATGCAAAACGTGAAGAAGGGCTACCTCCGCTTCCCTCCTATGCCACATATGCCAGTTCCCTTCTATTGAGCCAGTCTCCCAGCGTGAACGTTTCTTTATGCCTTATCCAGCAGAGCTGGCTTATTTTCTCTCCTCTTCACAATGTCACTGCTAGCTATTGTATCATCCTCTGAAAGGACAAGGGTGTACATTTATGCCTCAAGCAGCTGTTCGGAAAAGAAAAGCATATGTATGAGCATAGGTAAATGGTGTCTTGTGAATCCTCTTCACAGACTGGTGCTGAATTGTTCAAACAGAGCAGCCCAAACATTTGGAGAAGACATGCCACTGTTCCACTGAGTTGGATTGTAAATTGAGGGCAGTTGAGCAAGATATGTTTAAAAACACTGTGTTGAAATGCAGCAGTTTTAAAACAAAGAAAGTAGGGCATTCTTACAGAGTATTTTAGGAAGCAGCAATTTTTGCAAAAGACTTTAGAGCTACGTCATTTACTCAGATGAATATGAGCTCTCAGAGTAATGCTGTGACCAAAGGACTAAATCACTCCCTGGCTATGTAAACAAGAGAGTATTACTGACTAGAAATAAACGTATCTAGTTTTGGCAGGAGTGAGACTACTATCAGTTTCTTATGCTTACACCTGCTATTATAAGATTAATTAGAAGATTAGAAAATTTACTCGTTAGTGAGACTTGAAGATATTCACCTAGAAAAGAGAATGTGAGGGGCGAAAATCACAATTACCTAAAATGACAAACAGCTATTTAATCATAGAGTGCTTTTAAGTTCTTAAAAATAAAAGCATGATGCAACTAGGCATTTAAGCTAAACAAATGTAGACTGGAAGTAGTCAACACATTTTAAATAATGAAGATTAAGTAATAATACAGTGCATTTCTACATTGTGGGAAAGTCATCAATGCTGGCAATTTTCAGCCAAAAATCCCTTTTCCTGCTCCCTCCAAAAGATTAAGAAGCACTCTAGTTCAGACACAGCTATTGGACTTGAAGTAGAAGTTAAAATGAGGATGTCACACAGCTTAACTCATGTGGCATAACTCATCCAGAGTTGTGCTGGAATTCAGAGCAGATTTCTTCATGGCTGGGAGAAAAAGAGTTATGAATATCTGCCTCTTGCATCTACTGCACAATCTGTGCTGCTGTGGGCCTTGCACCTGAGGGCACAAAGCAAAGACTTCTACTCTCTTCTTGGTAATTCTTTCTCTGCTGAACTCCCCCAGCCTTTTCCTCCTGTGTACAGAGCGGCAGTGTAGGTGACTTACAGCATCAGCCTTTTCATCCTAACAGGAAATAAGCTAGCAAATTTCTCAAATCATTTAAGCAGACAGAATTTTATCTCGCAAAAGCCCGTCTGCTGAACTTTTCTTTCTCTTGCCAACTTGTCAGAAAAAAATCGTACAATCTATATAAGAGGTGAAAAAAATAAGTCAAACCCATTCTTGAAAAAGCCCAAGATCTTATTGTTGTCTTGAATCCCTTCCCCCATTAGAGATGGGGAACTTGTTTCTTTTTGATTAGGACACGTGTTTTTTTTTAACAGATGATTCTTTAAAGCTGTAATTTAAAGCTTCTTCTCATTTTTACCAACCCACTCGTTATGCTCGATCTCCTGTTACATTTTTCTAATGCCACCAAGTGCTGGTCGTAAACTGTTGCCCTAATTACTCAGAACATGGGGCTGAACGGTTAGTTAGCAGCACAATTGTAATTATGGCAGCTTTTCAGGTCTAATAGCACTTTATGTTTCACTGCCTTTTATATGTCACCGGTTAAGATGATGAATTAGAGGTAGTGCTGCACCACCTGCTCCTGTTCTCTCAGCTGTGGTGGTGCACCAGTTAGGATGCTGTGTAGCTGTCAGCTGGTGCTCGCTGAGCAGATACAGGTGGCAGAGGAGCTTGACCTGTGCTCATCTATGGAGGTAGCATTCTTGGTTAGTATTTTCCCGTATTCTTTCAAGCGCGTGATCTTTCTGTTCCTCTGCCATCAATACTGTGTATGTTGTTTTCTTCTTGGTGTTTGTCCAGTGGTGCTGAGGTAAGAGCAACAAGTATAAACCTTGGGAAAAGAGGCGCATTAAATTGCACACAACTTCCTTTTGACTGAACTTTTGCTTCTTAAAATGCTGTGGAAAAGGAAAGAGAGAAGCTGCAGCTTTGAACTTTTAATGTATCACAGTATCTTTGAACTAACTGGTGCATGAAATGTTCTTAACATTCTTTAAAAACGTGATACAGAATTATGATGTGTGGACTTCTTTTTTAAAGGGACATAAGGGGATGAATATCAGTATAAAGGACTGAATTTTTGAGTCTGGGTATGATCTTGAAATTCTTGGGTATTACCTTGTAATTTAAGAGCTTTAATTGTCTAGTGCCCTGCTATCTGAAGAACTCCCCCTTCCATTGCCCTTTATCAGTTTTATAAGATAATATTTAAGCCAGACTGCTTGACTACTCTTGTAATAGGCAATTTAAACAAGAAACAAAACAAAAAAAACAAAACAAAAAAACAAACCACACAGAACATTTTTTTTTTCTTGTCATGCCTTTGATTCCAACTACTAGCTCTTTCCTAGTGCCTTTATTTAGTGTAGGCAAGATATTTTGGTTATGTGTAGCACGGTGTTGTGGCTGAATAAAATGCTGAATTGTTACATTATTTAATTGATTTGCTATGGGTACGCTACTAAACTGGCAGCCTTTCTGTCAGGTTTTTCTTTTTACTTACATCATATTTATGTACTAGCAGTGATGTAAGCTCCACATATACATTTGCCCTGACTTAAAGAACTGACTTATCTGTCCAAAAGCAGAATCCCTAGAATAGACTTATTCCTAGTATTCTTTCTTGAGGTGTTCTTTAAAGGGCTGCATTTCTCATTGTTTTTAATGATGCTTGTAGGATAATAGGTTTTTATGTTTTCTGCTGGATTGATCTGATTATTGGGGACTGGCTCAATCCACAAAACTCATGTCAGAAGGGTCCTGAACCACTGTCAGATGTGATTCACTTTCCTTTGAATCTGCCCTGGGTCAGTTGGAGGCCAGTGGCGAAATGCTATTTGACCTCCTCTTGTCCCTGTTGTGCCACATTTGGATCTAAACTTAGGTGAGATACATTACCATGTTCTCTTTTCAGTCCCAGAAGCATTCTAAAGCTGTAATGGTAGCTGGACACAGAGAGGGACTTGACAGCCTATGCAGAGTGAAAACACATCAGGGAAAGAAACAATGAGGATATAGATGGATTTTTCTGGAGCAGAAGCATGTGTAGCAATCAGTCAGGTTGGTTCTCAGTGTTGATCAGGAGATACTCAATGAGGGGAGCAACAGAGTGAATGCACCACGCAGCAGAGCCATGCTTTATCTGTCATGAGGATACCTAAAGTATCAACACCAAATCCTACTGTATTGTTGAAACCAATAGTACAATTGAAGTTCAGTGTATCGTTCAATAGTTAGAAAATGTCAGGCCACCTTTGAAGTAGGTAATAGAATGCTCAAAAGTAGTGAAATTGTACTTATTTCCCTTACATAGAGGCTGCTTCCCTAAAATTTAAAATAAATAGGGCAGTTTTGTATTGTCAGTCTCCTCCTAAGGCAACACACAATAAACAGCTATGGTAATATGTTGCTATATTTCCTCAAAAAAAAAAAAAAAAGTATATATACATCTTTCTAACCTTCGCTGCTGATACTGATCAGATCTGAGGGTGCTTGTGCACTGCATGCATCATTGTGTAACAACCAGTGCTAGTTTTGTGTACTGATTCATTTTCAGCCTTCTAGCAAATGACTGCTTTAGATCATTCTCCTTTCTTGTCCCAAATTTCTGTTGCTCGTTTTCACAGCCCTCCTCAGCTTGCTGCCTTGTTGCTAGTTCCAGTCTGTGTATCTTTAAGAAAATGCCCTTGAGAGATATCATGCCATTATGAATGTGTCCCAGACATTTTCCAATATATGCTCAAAATACATTTTTTCTTTCTATTTCTACAGCAAGGTTGTGTCTCACCCCATTTTCTTGATTTAAGTTGACTCGATTTACATTTTCTTAAGTTCATATCATCTTAGTTTTTGCAGAGCTTGGCATATACCTTACTTGAACTTGGCCAGTTATGTCTGAATTTAGACCATCACGTGCTGAATGCAGGCTGACCTGCATTTGGCTGGCTTAGCAAAAAAGAGGCAGTATTTAGAGGAAGTTAAACGTCTGTAGGGAGCTGTGTGATTTATTGGGCTTCCAATGGCAGACAGAGATATTTCAAGTAGAAAAGTTGGGCAGAAAATACTGTAATAAATGACTGAAAGCACAGAAGAACATTTAGTCCTTTAGCCCTTCCTTATTTATTGTGCATTATCAGTTCTCTTATAATGACTGGAGGAATGAATGGCATGAAAGTGACAATGGAGATTGTGTTACACCAGGTTTCTAATGCAAGCTGCTTTTTGATGGGAGTGCCACCTCGTTGAGAAGTCTGACCTATTTTGTGTTTAAGATGGTGATCGTATATATATGTTGCATGTTTCAGACTTTTTTTCTTACACATCTTCTGTAATAAGTAATATCCAGACAATTAAAGTATTAAGACTCACAGGTGTTTAGCATGAACTGAACACGAAACTCTGTTCCTGTACCAGTACCATATGTCTGTTCTCTCTAAAATATAAAATCCCTGAGTCTTATTTTCAGGCTCTTGCTGATGTCCTTTGCAGCAGCCTTTTCTTGCTGGCAGTGTAGTGTCTTTTGGAATGATTTTTTTCTTCTCTCTTGCCTTTTGGTCATTCTGTAGCAGACGCTAGTGTTTGCTGCCTACACTGTCATCTCTCTACCTGGCAGAATTTTTTGTTCATGTTTTGTTCTTTTTCCTCTAAGTCCTGAGAAAATAGCAAGTGGCTGTCTTTGCTCCTTGCTCCTGATAGCAGTCTGTTATTTCTCTTTCTGAGCTGATTCTCAGTTCAAGTGATCTCTCCAAATTCCAGTGGGAGTTTGAAATCCAGAGCAGGGCTTGACGCAAGCCTGAGCCTGTCTGTGGTTATGATGCATGTTTGTTTTTTCTGCTGTGTCTTTCTCATCCTTCCATCTGTGTCTTTGTAGAGATGGGGAATGGTTCCCTGAGCCATTTTCTAGTAGTTCATCCAAATATGCTGAAGCCTGTGAAAACAAGACAGGCAGGGGAGCCTTTCCTACATCCCCTCAGTTTTAAAGGAAACAGAAGATTTAGGACATGTTTGTGCTTCTGTTGTGTGGAAGCTGCAGGGAGAAGGAAGGAAGATAGTGCCGTGCAGCCTTCTGCCTGTAGCTCTGGGCTATTTGGGCATCCTGGTGCTCCTGGGAAGGGAGGGAAGTATTTTCTTTTTTGCCAGCATGGAGATAATGTGACAAAGAAGCAGGGACACTGAAAACAGGAGTCCTGACCTTCAATTTGTATTGTAATAAATAATTAGCATACTTTTTCAGAACTGGGGGAAGAAACCAGAATTATTGGCTGAGCCAGTCTTCTTAATTCCCTATCCTTGTTACTTTTGTTCCGGTTTTATCATTTGGGTATGTAGGGGACGACCTTTGTGCGGTGTACAAGCCTAAACTACGCATTTCCTTGGTTAAAAAGGGCATTGAGGGAGAATTTTTTCTTTTATGTTTACACCTTTCTTTTTATCATAAAAGGAAACATGACAGATTAACTATAAAGCTGCAAGCGTATGTGACCTTATATTATCATTGAATGTAATTGTCAGTTTAATACTCACAGAGTAGAAGATGGTGAGAATCACCAGACTCATGCAAGAAAGATTCAGGTGAAACAGAGTAGTGTCCTAGTGTTTTAGGAAGCCAAAGTTAATGAGGTTGGTACCCAGCCACCATGAGCAGTCTGCTGCTTGTAGGAATCAGAGTGGGCTAAGGTTACCTTCACAGCTATAATTTCACTACTGCTGCTTTTTCATGGAAAGTGATTTTTTTTCATTTGTTCAGCAAATGAGGCAGAGGAAGAACGGACAGACATGTGGCATGGAAGTGATTTCATAAACCCCAGGCTGAATTCATGTTGCTTATGAACTGGGAATAAGAGTAGTGTATTTAGTTCTTTTCTTCACACGGCTGTGGTCTGAAAACAGTGCTATATATATTAGTGAATTTGCCTCAGAATGAAACTGTTACAAATGCGAGAGGGTTTGGACCAATTCTTAGCTTGCTTAGATTGAAAAGGTTTGTCTAAAGAATTATTCCTGGTTAATTGTACTTTTTGTGTCGGCTTCTAATTTGATTATGTGAAGTTTCTTCAGTGAGAGAGTCAACTCCTGCTTTGGCTACCCACAAATGAAGACCTCCACTTGCTACAACAAATGTAGGGTGAAGGAAATGCTTCTTTCTTTCAGAAGATTTTCAGTGCCCTTTTACAGAAGGTAATCATTTTAAAGGAAGGCAGTGTGATACCTTGTATCTCCAAATTATTTTGCATGGGAAAGGTAGAGAAAAAATTCCATCCTTTCATCTTCAAAGAAAGTTGTGAGAAGTGGGAATAAGATACAAGCTGAATTTAGGAGGCTGATAACAAGAATCATACACAGAAAACACTGCCGTTCTAGTTTTGAGGAATTGACCCTTAAAAAAAAAATGAGGCTTTCTCATGCATTTTTCTACTGTCATAAGGATTATTGATGCTATGGTAGCATAGTAAGAGTATGAAGTTTGGAGAGTATGGGAGCTTTTTTCTCCATTTATTTCACACATGCAGCAGCTTCTAGCACCTACTTAGATATTTGTCTGCTAACTGAAGAAAGTGGAAAACAAAGAGATTAAGTATTAATTGTTCGGAGATTCAAACTTAATTCCTACATAAGGGCAGTAGTGGTCTGTGTCTATTTGGCCAGTTCATAGAAGAACTCTGGGCTGATCTTAATCTGATGGGATTCTGATGTGCTATTTATTAACAAGAGCTAGACGCTGGTAATCAAAGTATGACATACATGTGCCAAATCATGGATGAAGTACTGAGTAATTTCAAGCAGATATGGCTTCCCATGTGCGTGACGGGAACTGTCTAGCTTGCTAAGTTAACAGAGTAAAGTGAAAAATTCTGTAGCCAATTTGTTATAATCAAACAAAATGTGTTGCCATTTGGCAGTCCTCCACTGGCTTTCCGACATGAATGTTGGATGTTACTGCTGAAAAACTTATAGTTGCTGCCTTTATGTGACAAATGAATGCCAGATATGGTCTGGAACTAATTCTTAAGCACTTAAGGGCAATTTACAGTACTTGTTACATTAGATGCAAGTGCTGGCTTCTGCAAAGTCAAAAACTGTTACAAGGATAAAAAGTATATTGAATTAAAAAAGCTGAAATTACATTGGATTGCTTCAAAGGCCATTTGTTAATGTACAAAACACCTAGAAAATCTCTTATTCTGGAAAAAAAACACCACCCACCCAAGGAAAGATAAAACAATACAGAAGATACCTATGTAAAATACAGCAAAGCTAAAGGAGGCTTGAGGGTAATCTTCATTGAAGCGTTATGGGAACACTGAAAATGTAATCTCCTAAATTTCAGTGCTTTTTTGTGAGTTTTTTTACAATCATTTTACATGAAAAAATCATGTATTAATATCCAGAATCTAAATTTGATTTTTCATTTCTTAATTTCAAATTGCCAAGTGGAATATGAATTGTTATCGTTTATCAGACAGGTAAACTGAAGCACAAGAGATAACATATTCAGGGTTATGAAGCATATCATTGATGAAATTGCAAATAACCTTCAGCTCCCCTGAGTTAGCATTCAGTAGGTTGCACTGTGTCCCCAGCCACTCATTCATCACCTGGCCCCTCTTAGTCTGACAAAGCAGAGCTCTTATTCCCTACCATTTTCCTATTCTATTTTGAAACAAACAAACGAACAAAAAGATGCAAGTACTGTTGAAATTGAAAACAAAATCTTGGTGGATTTGTTTTGTTTTGTTTATTTGTTCTTAATGAGAATTTTAACAAACAGTAAGGAATTTGTAACTAGATCTTGTACATTTTTAATACATCTTTCCTTCTATTCTTTTCAAATGCAGCCAACCTGTCAGGAGAGGAGTGTGAATTCGCTTATATAGTTTGATGCTGGTGCTCTGGATTTGACCTCAGATAATTGATAGATTTTATTTATGGCTTTAATGATTTTGATAAAAAATAAAATAAATTGAAGTAAAGGATTTCAGGTCGTGTAAACTGACTTCAGCAGAGCCGCAGATTTTCCTTGGCTTAAAACCTGGCCCAAAATCAGATGTTGGTTTCACAGCAGACAAAGAGTCTCAAGACATTCAGAGGAAACATTATTCAAAGTAATGTAAAATACCTGGCAGGATTTGTTTAATGGAGATGAAACTTAATCATGTTTCAGAGAGGAGATGGTTAAAGCTTGTAATGAAGTGATTATTTTGTGTCATTTGTTGTGGGTTCTTCAGCAATTATCCAGAATGTGGTTTGGATGACATAGCTATACCCTCCCTCCCTCTAGCAGCACTTGAAGCATCTTCATGTTGAATCTCAAGAGCCACTAGAGAGAAGAGAGACAGAGGCTGGTGTTAGATCCTGGCTGACAAACCACATTGGTTTTGCAATAATCTTATACATTGTAGCAGGAGTGCAAAAAGCATGAAGGAGGTTCTGAGAAAAAAATGCTCTTCTGTTTGATTTACTCAAAGAGCATAGAAAGGATTGAGTAAACCATTTCAGGGAGCTGGAGAATATTCTCCTTTCCTTGTCTGTTTAGCTCTTTCAGAAAGACAACTTGATTAGTTTTGTTGATTTGGAAAGAATTTAGTGCAGTTATACTATCTAATTGTGTTGAATATTTGAATTAATAGAAAAGATGGATTAGACCAAAAGTGATAATGTCACAATGTTTTTTTGGTCACTCCTCTTTAAGAAATATGCATTTCTTCTGGGAGAGATAAATAAAGGACATTCTAGGTTTATTGAAGGAATAGAAAGTCCTTCACAGTAAATGATTGTTGAGTTAAGGGGAAGGGTCTTAACCCTTAAAACTGTGATTTATTTGTTTTGGACAGTTTCCAAAGAAAGACGGATAGGGAGAAAAGGGTCAAAAAACTACCTTTATAAGAGGGAGCCTGAATACTTTTTCAGACAGAACTGAGTAGGAAAGAAAGAACACATGGAAAAAGGTATGAAATCACTCTGCCTGAACTTAAGTGCTCAGAGATGAGTAAGATCTGATCCAGAAGCTGCAGAGCTGTGGTAGCCTGGCACTGTGACCCAGATAATGAGACCAACCGAGTGGGTGGATACCAACACTGGGTACAGACAGGACTAAGAGGACTAAGATGTAGTTACATCTTTTTGTATAGATGTACCCTGCATTCAGGCTAAATGCCATTTGCACTGCTTTTCTGCTATAAATATGGAAAGCTATAGCGTGTTGCTGAAGGCTTCTTGTGATGAACATAAAACCTTTCCCAATAATCACAACCTGTGCTAACCCAGGAGGAGAGAATTTGTCTTCAGGTTATGATTCCATCAATGGTAATAAGGAACTCTAATTGCAGTGTTTATCAAGATATGTTGTGAATCTACGTTGTGGATTTCAAGGAGTTACGTCTGCAGTCTCACTCTAAAGCCCCCTTCCAGCAGAGTGAATGTCCTTTACGTGTTCATGTTTCTTTCATTCTGTCTTATACTCTGAAATTCAGGGTTTGGCTTTCAAAACCCAGTTTTGGATTTCTCACCGCTTACTGGGACTGAAATAGCCTGAATGCACTGACCATCACTGTGTGCAGTTTGTTTAAGGAAGGAGTGTAGAAATGACAGCTTGCTTGAAAAGGACTTGATGAGTTTTTCATTAACTGAAGGAGTTTTTATTATTGTTTCATTATAATTCTTGAATATGTTTTGAAAGGCTTGTAAATGATAGGAAAAGCTCTGTAAACTCAAGTGTTTATGGGTCCTTAATGGTCTGTTTTTCCTGTCCTGCCCTCCTTCCACTTTACACTGGGTATTACTTTTGCCTTTGTTGACATGCTGACAACCTCTTTAACCTGCAGGGGATAGACAGCTTACTGCTGTGTGGACAGCTCTGCACTTAGGCAGGCTGAGATCTGTATGTGAGTGTGGGATTGCAGTCCACAAGGAAAATGCTATTTGAGATGGATAATTAGAGGATAAATTGTTATGTGTCAACCAATATAGAATAAAGAAACCTATCTTTATCTGAAGGTTTATCATTAGTTGAAGCAGAGGGAAGTTTTTAAAGTTCTATTTCAATAAAGAGTAGATAATATGGAGCAGAAATTCTTAAATTAGCTGCTTTTATTGTAGTTAGTACTTTGGTTAATCTTTTTAATTTATCACATAGTACAGGGCAATTACCCACCATAGGGAAATAAACCAAGTTTATTGTATTACTAAGATGTGTTTGCACTGTGGAAGCTACAATTAAACCACACCAACTGTGTTATCAGTCGACGCAGTAGTGGTAACAGCTCTATTGAGAGCTTCAGGTAAATTTCAGATTGTGACCTCCTGATCCCTCTTATCAGTTCAGCACTTGGTAGAGAAGCTCTCCTTGGGAAATTTGACTTTGATTAATGCTGTTCTTTCTTTAATTGAGGAAGGCCGATTGGTAGGATAAAACTTCATGGATTTATTTCAATCATTTGGTGTGGCAAATCATCAGCTATCATTATCTAAATTAACACAGATTGGCACAAGAGCAGAAGTAAATTGCTTTATGGATTACCTGAAGTACGGTGCATACGTAATTTATTTGGCTTAATAGACATATTTTTTGACCTGATAACTTGCTATATATAGGTGTCTTAGGTTTCTACACAGAGGTAATTATTATCATATCAATTCATCATTTTCCCATATCATGTGTTCAGTGGGAACTGCTGATATTTAAAACACAAGACAGGAGTAGTGAAGAATGTAGAAGAAAAGAGGCAAATACTAGTCCATTTCTGTGGTGATAGTCATCAAATGGTTATTTGTGTGACATTAGCTGACTTTTTCCAGTTTCTAGAGGAAAGAATTGGATTTGGCTGTAGACTAGTACCTAGCCCACTTCGAAAAACACACAAATAGTTTGCTGACATCTTTAATGACAGGTCCAGCTGAAAAATTGAAGGAAACTTTGTGTCCTTATTGGAAAATGGTTTTCCCAGGAATCTCTATTAATCTCTCCTTTATAATACAAGCTGTATTTATACTGTGGGTGTGATACTCTGGGGTCCCGGTTGAACACTCTGTACCAATGCTAATCTTACTGCAATTTGATCAAGTCATGTAAAAACCACACCACCTATCAGTCTTTAGGCAAAGAGTTGTTTTCAAAGTACAGAAGATTATTTTAGTTCTTGGTAATTTACTCACTCTTAATGACAAAAATATTTTAAACAAAATTGTTCTTTTTTCAGTTGTGAAGTAGAAACACCTGTGCAACTATTGTTGTGTTTTCTCCCATTTCATTTTATTCTGTGGAAGGAAATGAAATGGAAGAGGTTTTTTGATGTAGAACAGTTTGGAGAGGAAAGAGGGTGAAGTTGTGAACTCCAAGTCACGTTGAAGTCACACAGATTAGAATGAGAAATATAGGATGGCTTGGAGGTGAAGCAATTTTACTCTGAAAATTTTGTTAGTATCTAAAATATCTTTTTTCCTCTATGACTTAATTTAAACACAATGTACTAGTAGAAGTTAAACTTCAAGCATGTGCTTAAAGCTCTTGCAGTGCACTGTTGGTGTTGATTGGAACTCATTAACTTTCTTGAATTAGTGCCCTGGGATAGCTACTTTATTCTATATATCTTCAAATCTTACGTTCCTACTTACATTGCTGCTGCCTTCACCGTAATAGAGGAAGTGAGTGTGACATATTTTTTTGGTAAATAACTGATCAAACATGTTGCTTCTTTTGATTGCTACTATACTTTTTAAAGAAGTTATGGACTCTAAAAAAAGTCATCAGTTATCATCTGTGTTCAGAGGAACAAAAATAGCTTTAATGTAAGTTGACAGCTAGATTCTGATCGCTAGATTCATCATTGCTGGCATGGCTAAATACAAGCATGCATGATTTCAGATTGCTGGGATGGATCTGGAAAACATGCAAATTGCAGTCTCAAGGTCAAAAGTAAATCCCGGACTATTTTATTTTCAGGGTTTGTCTGACAATTTGCAGACATTTACTTTATATTAAAATGTAATTAATTTAATACCTCTTTTTACAACACTGTTGTATTAGTATTAAAACACTACCTCGTTAAGGGAAAATTGAAGTGACCTGGCAACAGCAGAGAGGTTCATGGGAAGAAAATACCAAGCACTAAAGGGATCTTTAATCTGTGGATGAAAACATAATCCAAACCAGTAACTAAAGATGAATTTAGAGAAATTCAATTGAAGAATTGGACGTATTTTTAATACAGAGGTGTATTGGTCTTTTACACAAGAAACACCAAAAGTAATAGTGACTTTTTTCTTTCTTCCTCACAGGAGGTTTTCAGGGAGATGGCTTCAGTGTCCTGAAGTACCTTCACCCTGTTTGCTTATGGGAATGCATTATTTTGATATAGAGATGGTTGTGTACATGCTGTTTTGTTTTTAACCTAATTAGAGACCTGATAAAAATTTATGGTTTGTGCTCCTGTGTCACATTGTTTCACTGATTCATTAGGTATTTTCATACAAGGAAGAGCACTATCCCTTTCAGTACAACTTGCTCAAACTTTAGGGAAGGTCTCCTTTGTTAAATGTATGCAATACACTGCGTGGATCTAAAATTAGTATACGGTTTTCAGTATGAAGTAAGAAATCCAGGAGGAAATCTAAAGATACTCCACAATGGATGAGGTTTTGGAATAAACTAGCAATGAGCTTGAAGATCAGAGGAATCATTTGTTAGCAGGTGACATGTTGTTGTTGGGATGATGGCTATTCCAATTGCATCTTCTGCTCTATTGCACACCTAGTTCTTTGACATAGTGTAGTCTCAGCTGCTGACGTTGGCTTTAATTTACTGTAAGCTGAGATGAGCTGTACCCATCATAGTGACAAAGGATGTACCTGAACCTTTTGATGAGGCTGCAGATCTTTAACACATCCCAGACGTGCGTATTTTTACTCCTCACAGTTCAATGAACATCCACTTCAAGAGGGAAAGAGAGAGTGAATAGTTGTTTACAAAGATGTGAGCAAAGCTGTTTCCCTCGGGCCAACATACATTTAAAAAGCCATTTTAGCACATGCATTTATACTGTCTGTTTCTTACAAAAGCAGTGTGTCTACTGAATCTTACAACTTGCTAGTTTTTCTATCAAAATAGAATATAAAAAAGGCCATTTCTGGTTTTCTTATATTTATCGCTTTACATAGGGCTATACATAAATGAGGATCTTTCTTTGGTCATGAATAACTTTCAGGAATAGGGTGCCCACTTGAACAGGCTTTTTCTGGTACCTAGATTTAGAAGTAACCCAAGTCCATCTTGGTTTATAGACATGTACAGAGGCTGCCACACCAGTTTTACTGGGGTAAAGCTAGCCTTCAACCCACAATCCACTTCAAGTAGTTGCTGAGATGTGGAGTGTGGGTTGTATTTAGTAAGTCACTGCCTTGTGACTGCTAGCCCAGAAAAGAACAAGACGAGTGCCTCTCTTGCATCACTGGCTACATTTTTTTTTATAGTTAACTATTTTTTATTGTTGATAATTTAACTCAGTAATTGAGTCTCCTAAACAAACTATTTGCTTACACTGGATAAATCAGCTAATGGGTACAGACCTGCCTACTGCAGTTATCACAGTGTTGCATGTATGTTATGAAGGAGAGTGGTAAGGAAGCAGTAATGAACAGTAATTATTAACTAACATGCAAACTTAGGTAACCATGTAGGCATTCTGTTAAATGAATGAAGCTGTATACTTCTACATGATTGTGGGAATCAAAGTTATTTGTTTCCACAGATGCGCTTGTTCTCTTTCTCTTTCTTGGATGGTCACACTGATCTCAGGTGATGTGGTTTCTGATGGAACCTGATTTGTTAGTTCTAACTCTATCTTGCAACACTGTAGTGTTTATATGATGAAGAAGGATCACTGCTGACATATGTAAAACTGCAGGTACAAAATTCTTGAGATGTGAAAGTCATTACTAAAGTGGCCAAAGAAGGTCATACATCCCATTCACAGGTACTCTGGTCTTTCAGTTGTGCTGCAGATTTTAATCTTTGGCATATAATATTTAAAGATTTCTCAGAAATGCTTGATTGCACTCGTGGGTGGTTTTCCATATATCTCACAGCTCATGTGACCTGCTTGCTTTTCTAAGTGGGGATTATATACTTTCCAGATGGAAATGATTGGGACCTTATCAAAATCAAAACTGCTTCTCAGTGTAAAGGAAAGGTAAAGTTAAATCCTAATTAAATTCATTATAAATAATAACATATGCTTCCTCCTGTGAAATAGCTTATGATGAATTTTCTTCAAAGTGGTGTATTGTGCAAATGATTCCCTTTGTTATGAAAAGAGCCAAGATACTGACTACAAAGCAGGTTTTCTGTGACTTCTGAGTTCTTTTGAGACATAAGTTTATAGCAGAAAATGAGGGAATTGTTAGATCTGATAGAAATATAGTGTATAGAAAACATTCCCTTACGACCAAGGCAGCACATTTATCTTGTCAGATCAACTTTGCCATCACATTTCCATGGAGAACCATTGGAAATGGAGTGGAAGATGAGTTGAGCCACAGGAATGTTTTTAATGCTTTAATGTTTACCATCTTCTAGAAGGGTCTAATTTGAAGTAGGTAGGTAACCACTCAGTGTCCTTGATGCCTCTGTTAGAAAGATAAGTAGTATTGAGTCTTGCTAAAGAAGCCATGAAATTGATGGATTTATTACTGTCTTACAAATGAAAAGACTGAGCATTGCCTGCTAGATCCAGGCACCATGCAGGGGGTACTGCACAGCAGTGCCAGGGCTGCTCGCTCTTCCGTGCTGTCCCAACCTGGATTTGATTGGCATTATTTCCAGTATACTTCATTTTTGACATGCAGTGCTTGCTACTGTCCTTGGCTTTCACATGGCCCAGGCTGTCGTCATCTTTTTCCTGAGCTGAAGAGATGTTTGTAGATTTGCTAGTCCATTAAGGGCAACTGCAGCTTTGACTGTTCCAGTTCACAACATCAGCTCTTGCAAGCACTTCTGTCATGGCCTTCAGCATCTCTGCAGTCCTAGACCAATGCCTTTTGCTGCTGAAAATCAGATGTGACTTACATTCTGCCTTTGTCATTCCTCACAATGTCTTTTTGCCCTGGTGAGCATAGTTGCAAAAATTTGCTCTGAGCTAATCATCTGAGCACGAAGTGATCAGGAAAAGCCCCCAAGCTGCTCTGTGGCACTTCTGAAATAATGGTCTCAAGATCATTTAGTGGGTAAAGCTATTTACAATTTTACTTCACTCAGAAATAATTGCAGGAGTGATGGAACCAGAGATGGAGAAAAGAAATCTATTATATTCATGCGAGTGTATTATTATTTATTTGCTTATGTGCAGAGCCACTCTTTTAATAGGCTGTAGCCAGCTGGGAGTTCTCTGTTCTCTGTGTTTGTTAAAACCCTTGGCAATCCCTGCTGTTCCTACAACTGAATGTTTTGAAGGGTATCATAACCACAGCTAATCTCCACCTGGAAAAACCAGCTGACAGTGCCAGGAAACAGCTAGTCTTAGAGGCAGGAAGTTATACGAATTGTGGAACACAGAAAAAGTATGCTAGGATCCATGAGTTATTGAGTACACCTGCCAGTTTGAGATATTACCAATATGGCCACTATGTAGCATTAGGTCCTGATCACACCAGGGCCCTGCCAAACTCCTCTGCGCTGAACAGCCCCTGGTAGCTATGTAACGGGTGAGTGAATTAGACTAATGTAGGGAGACAGAATAAATTCAAATTTGTTGGCCTACTGGTTGTTAACTATTTGTGTTTTTTTGAGCGGAACTTGGTTGTGCCTGGTTTTGTACTAATGAAGTGTGGTATTTTGATTCAGAGCTATATTCATAACTTTGGATCCTGAGAAAGGAAGGGAAAGACGTGTAGTGGTTTATAGACATGTACAAATGTGGTTTGTTTTATGTATTGGGTTTCCTCACATGGAGTGGGTGAGCTGAAGCTTTACCAAATGTATTGTGATTATGTGCTTAAGCAGTATCTATGAATTTATCAGTGACTTTTTGAAACGAAATGGTATTGATTATTTATCTTGGAGTAGAAAAGCAACACTGAAATTGAGAGTTGTTAAGAACTATACAGCCATGTACCCACCAACAATCACAGCTTTTGAACATGGAGGGTTACATAGGCATATTCTTTAGAACATTTATCCTGGGATGGAAATACCTTGTACTGGATAATAATTTTCACAAAACCCTGAAAGCACTTAGGTCAAAAATGAATTAGCTTATTTGAATTGCATGTAGGAAGTTATGTTCAGATCTTGAGCTTAGTTTGAGTTAGTCAGGTCTAAAAGTTTAACTCCAAATCCAGCTGAGCTGATAACTCCCAAACTGTGCCTTTTTAGTTTTTAGTTATTGTACATGCAGTTATGTACTTTTTTTTTTTTTTTTTTAAGCGGAGATTGTAGAACATTTTAAAGGTACATTATCTTTGTGGACTTCACTGGTTCTCAACCCACAACGTCCTGGCAAAAGCAGCATCAACTGCTTGCAAGGAAAGGTTGGAGTAGGAATACATGTATTTCTAACTTTTTGATATAGTTCTGTAATTGAAAAGAATGAGTCTATGGAAGAACTTCATGAATCCATTCTTCCCAGGCATCCAAGAAATGTCTTATGTACCCTTTGTGCTCTGTAGACCACAACTAGGACATTTCTGCTTTGTTCCACAAATCTATTTTCTTTTCAGCTTTTTATTAAGATGACTTTGGTTTTGTATTCAAAATATGCTGTCAGCACTATGGGAAGGGCCTTGCAAAAAAAGGCAAAAGAAAACATTCTCTTTTACTGTGGCACACTGTAGTCCTTTACTCTTAACATTTAGGTACTCTTAAAGTTACAGAGGGTGGAACTATTAGTCCCCATTGCAGAACAAAGTCAAAAATACAGTGTGTTCTGACTGATATAAAGGCTTTTATTGTTTTTGTTTGTTTGTTTGTTTGTTTTAAGGTATATTTTGCAGATCTGTGTTTCAGTAAGTATTATACTGAAGTTTTATGTTGCACGGTAATTACTTGAAAGTCCAGAATACTATTAATGACTACTTAGAAGACTTTCTGCTCCAAAAGCTTGTTCTTCTGCTATGTAAGCTAAATAAGTATATTTGTATATTTTAATCAGCTGTATTACACAGCTTTGTGTTCCTGATCGTGGTCATGGTCAGTTGTCAAAATAGAAATTAAAGCACTGTACTCATAAGAGAAATTATAAAAACAGTGCAAAAATATTGTCATTTTCCTGAAGTATATTCCCACGTTCCAAAAAAAAAAAATTCCATGGTCAGTAGTTTTGTTTAAATTATCAGTAAAACCTTCTTCTGAAAATGGGTCTAATGACTTTTTCAGTCCATTTGTATTTGTGGTACAAAACAAGATTCTATCCTGCAAAATCAATATCACAACTGTAATTATGAATTCTGTGGAAAAAGCCTTTCCATTTATTTTTTGTAAAGTTTTGGCTTGCTCTTATGGTGTCTCTTCCTTTACATGAAATAGTTACTAAACATGCCTTATTCGTTTTATCTGTGCCTTTCTTAGCATTGTCTATTCCTCTTGTACATCTTCCTAATCATGTCTTCCAAGTTGAAAAATCTTCAATTTAATTTATCCTTGCACATTAACCTTCCTCAGTATGCCCATTTCTGTACCTTCTGCAGTTATGTTGTCTCTTTCTGAGGTGAATGACTTCTACTAGGATCGTTTTTCCTCTGCAGAAAGGACTGGTATGTGTGTTTGAAATATATGCAGTTTGAAGTACTGCTTATCAGTAAAAGGCAGCCAATTTCAAGCACCGGTGATTTACCTTTTATTGCTCAAAGGTGTACCTGAAGCATACCTCTAAGCACACCTGTTGGGCACTGATATAGACCCAAGCTCACATACTGACCAGTACAAACTCCAGTTCATCACAGTAGACTCTGTTGCACCTTCTACTGTAGTTTAAAAAACTTATCCACATCCCTCTTCCTTCATTCAGGATCTTTGAAATTCAGAGGGCTTTGGATTATGTCATAGTAAAGAGTGAACAGGATCCTTGTAGCTGTTTTTTTTTGTTTGTTTGTTTGTTTGTTTTCCCCATCAGGACACCAATGTAGAATTTTTCCTAGGTTAAAAGAAAAAGAGGGACATTTTCCTAGTGGTTCGACAGGTCTTACTGACTTCTGGTATAAGCAGAACAAAAAAGTCTTTCAAATCCTTGCATCACTTAGAGACTAACAAGAATAACTGGGCTTCAGGGAATTTCAAGCTGCAATTATAACTAATATAGGTAGCTTTATGGAAGTTGTACTTATTTTCATAGACAAAATGAATAAGCTAGAATTTGAATCATTCCCCCTTCCATTTGTGGACTAAGCCTTTGTTTATCCTCATCAGACAACAGTACTTGGGCTTGTACGCTGCAAAGGTTCTCTTAACCTTAAGTCATAGAAAAGAAGGAACATAGGGAAGTGAAATGGCATTTCTCCATGTCCCTTGAAGAGATTTGAAAGAGAAGGAAGGGGACTGAAAAGAAAACAAAGGATTCTATAGAATTCTAATGCTTGTTGAATGCAGTGCCTTGATTTGTTACCTAAAGTTAGATAACCAAGTACGTTTAAGGAATAGTTCTTTTAAAATAACATTAGCCTCAGTAGAATGATCGGGTACATCAACTTGTGTAATATTTAGATCAATTTCCATAATTGAAAATGCCAAGTGCCTGCACTCATTTGCAGAATGTTTTCCCCATATGTGAAACTAACATAGATATTCTACTGCATGCATTTATATATATATATATATATATATTTCTCATAGTCTTACTAAACTGGAGTTTATAGAAATTAAGTATCTTTGCATTTCTCCTGTGAGTGGAAATCACCTTCAGGGAACACAAAAGAGTTGTTGTTCTTGCAGAATGTAAAAGGGACTGGCTAGTGAGAGAAACAGCAATTTTGACAAACTCCAGAAGTTGTCACACCCTTATAGGAGCCACAGAATTTATCACAGAATCAAATAATGGTTTGGATTGGAAGGGACTTTTAAGATCATCGAGTTCCAACCCCCCTGCTATAGGCAGGGACACCTCCCTCTAGACCAGGTTGCTCAAAACCCCATCCAGCCTGGCTTTGAATGCTTCCAGGGAGGGGACATTCACAATGTCTCTGGGGAACCTGTTCCAGGGTCCCACCACCCTCACAGTAAAAAAATGTCTTCCTAATACCTAGTCTTAATCTGCTCTCGTCCATTTTAAAACCATTTCCCCTTGTCCTCTTGCTGCATGTCCTTATAGAATGTCCCTCCCCAGCTTTCCTTTACACTCCCTTCAGGGACTGGAAGGCTGCTATGAGGTCTCCTCAGAGTCCTCTCCAGGTTGAAAAGCCCCAGCTCTCAGCCTGTCCTTGTAGGGATGGTGCTCCAGCCCTCTGATCTTCGTGGCCTTCCTCTGGACCTGCTCCAACAACTCCATGTCCTTCTTGTGCTGGGGTTTCTAAAACTGGACTCTAGGTGCAGTGGTCCAGATGGGATCTCACAAGAACAGAGTAGATGGGCAGAATCACCTCCCTCAACCTGCTGGTCATGCTTCTGTTGATACAACCCAGGATACAATTTGCTTTCTGGGCTGCAAGCGCACGTTGCTGGCTCATATCAAATCTTTCATCAACAGACTTTCTCAAATCCTTTTAATCAGGGCTACTCTCAAGCCATTCTCTGCCCAATCTGTATCTGTGCCTGAAATTGCCCTGACCTAGGTGCAGGACACCTCCCATTTGACCTTGTTGAACTTCACGAGGTTGGCATGAGGGCCCATCTCTCAAGCCTGGATGGCATCCCTTCCCTCCAGTGTGTCAACTGCACCACTGAGTGTGGTGTTGTCTGAAAACTTGCTCAGGGTGCATTTGATCCCACTGTTCTATGAGCTTCAGTTTAGTCTGTGGTACATACCTGACCATTTGTGACAATGTTGATTAAGGAGTAATTATTTAAAATTAACATAACGAAATAAAGTGTGAGTCTACAAATGTTCAAAGCAGGAAAATCTCTCTCAAAATATGGGTCAAAAAGCATTTTTGTCTCCTATGCTGACCATCGCTCTTAACTAATCATCAGAGTTGTCAGCAACTAGTGCATAGCAGCTCACACTGTGGAAACCTGTTTTCATAACTAGAGGAGCATTAAATGGTTAAAAGATAGGGAGAAGATGTGTAGTAAGATAGTGGGGTCTGCTATTTCTTCCAGGAATTATGGGAGAAGATAATAGGGAAATGGGATTTTCAGTTGCAAACAGATTGGATTATAAAACAAAGAATCGTCATGCAAAATTAATGCTCATTTGGCCAGTATTAACTTACACCAGTTTCCCAGTACTGGCATTGTGTTGTATTTTTAAAAGTAGGAGTAGAATGGTCACACTAGGAAACTGTACCAATAAATAGTACATTGTCTGAGATGTCCTTGCTATGGCACAGTCCCTGGAGGTTCAGGTGTGTAGAAAGAATTCTCTACTTTGTAGGGAAGGATACTTGAAAAAATTCTGCCCACAGCAACAATCCCTCTGTATCTGCTGCTCTACTTTTTAAGTGCACCCCTTGATACAGTATTTAGAATGGAGTATATTCCTGTACGGAATGGGAATACATTTAATTTGTTAAAATTAAGCTGATAAAGAATGAGGGAAATGTCAGAAATTCTAATTTGTAATTCAGCTCCTGAGCTTTGTTCTATATTTGCCCCTTCTGACAGCATTGTAGTAAATAAACCCATCAGTTTTCTTTGAAATAAGTCAGCCAGTGTTGTGCAAGTAGGTGAAAGCACAGCACATGGAAATAATGAGACTTGCCCCAGGAAACAAACATAATAACTTGATAACAAAGATATCTCAGTTTCTAGTGAATTGTTTACATCCACCTTTGGAATAAAAAATAAATAAAATAAAAAAACTAACACAGAACTAAAATAATAGATTTAAAAAATTTAAATGGTATAAAGATAATAATTGTCATAAAGAGAAATACAGAGCATGGAATTCACTAGCAAATCAAAGAGATCGTTAAGAAAAACTGGTGCAGTCTTGAGTAAAAAGTATCCCAAATTCATAATTATTCAGTATCTATTGGCATAGTTCAAAATCCTTAACGTTATTTCCGATTATGGACCTGAAATAATAAAGTGGAAGGCCCTATGAATATTGGTGTGCAAATTTTAGATAAGAGTGACCTTATAAGCTAATTCAAGTGTGGTGTGTGAGTACATATGGTACTTCCCATATTTATGTATTATAACCTATGTCTATGAATTTTAAGACCATTGGTGAAAAGTTACTTCTAAGACTGTATCTCCTCAGGAGACTTTATGGTTAATTTCTGAAGCTCTTAGTGAATTGCATCAAGTCCTACTACCTTCTATTAGTTATTTTATCCTTTTCAGTTAAAATAGACTGAGACATCTACAATTTTCCTTTGAGAGAGAATTTCATAACCAGATAGTGCTCACTGTGAAGAAGTTTTTTCACTAATGAACCTTAATTTTCCTTTTATTACTCCCCTTGAATTTTTCAGAAACAAATGCAACTCTATAATTAACCATATTTTCTTCAGTGTGGAAATGCTGGCCTTAGATTAGGTTTCTTGCTGTCAGTAGCTACTATTTATGCTCCTAGGAGCTAACAACAAGACACTTCTCATTAGATGTAATTTGCGGGCCTCTGAAGGTTTACTTATCAAAAATCATGCAATCTTTTCTCTCTATTCCTAGAGTTCAAGAAAGAATAAGGCTGAGACAGAATACTGGTGTTTAAACAGTTAGCTCAGTGTCTTAGCAGCATAGGTCAGCAATAGCCTTTTAAGGCTGATTCCTAATGCAGAACTAGCACCCACCTACAAAGAGGCAAAGAAGACATTTTGGTTCTGAAATATGTTTGTAATGCTATCGTATTTGCTGTAAGGGAGCTGCAACAATGGTGATCTTTTCAATCTAACACATTTTTAAGTTGTGCTTTGCCCATATTCAGATAAGAAATGTATCCTGGAACAGGTTTATCAGTGCTGATAGTGGGCTCTTTGGCTGTAGGGAAATGTTGATACCATACATCAGCATCTCTTGTCTTGACATCTGCTCTTTAGCAAATTGAAAAAAAATGATGGAGATGAGATGTTGACAATTCACAACAATACAACAGGCAGAACATGTAATTCTAATGGGGTGCATATGTTTCTTCTTATATATCACCTTGTAGTAAATGCATTTGATCTTTTCTTCTCTCCCCCCGCCCCTTTTTTTTTTCTTGCAGACTTGTTTTGACTTATTTTTTTCTTTACTCTCTCCAGTTTTCAATCTTCTCACACTACCTTTGTCATTTTCCCTTCTCATACGTGGTCTTTTTTTTTTTTTCCTTTTTCTTTCTCTTATGTTTTCATATAATTTTTTCAGTAATAACTGTGGACCAGCCAAAACACTGTGCATTAGACAGTTTGGAAAGTTAAATTTGGAAACCTTCACAAAAGGAGAAAATTATACAGGGACTTTGTGTCAGTGGGAGAAACCTAGATGAGAAAGTAGCCCAGCTTATTGCTGTATGTGGTATCTCTGTATTCTGCAAGCAGAATTAAGTCCACTAAATCCTGCTTTGTATTATTATTAGTGAGGCCACAGTGTAGATCTGCAGAACTGTAGATGTCTGATCTAGGATTGGTGTAATCAAAGTATTAAATGATGTGTTTCCACATATGAGAAATAATGCATGGTGTTTTCTGTTGAAAATAAGGATTTGAAGAGGCGATTAGTACTTTACTGAAAGGACACTGCAAGTAAGTGCACATAGCTGTACAGCTTGTATTCTAGCTGATAGGCTTTGCTTACAGATCCTGGCAGTTTATTCACCTAATTCTAATTAATTGGTATGTTGCTATCCTGTGTATAGTACATAGTAGAGTTTACTTTGTATACCCTTTATGACTGTGTTGGCCACCTTCTATAAACTCATAGTTATGTTCTGTAAACAAAGGAAGTGGAAGTTGCTCTGGCTAGGCTCTTGAATTTTCCTCGTATTATCGCTAAAACAGGTTTCTGACAAGTCCAGGGTGAAAATAAAATTAACACAATGTTTTCTCTGCAGTCAATGGGAATAGATAGCACTGGAAAACAGAGCAGTAATGAAATGAAATAGCTTCCAAAAATATAGAACAATAATTGATTATAAACTAGAAATACGATTCTCATTTGTTTCATACCCTGTGGTGGTGGTGTAGAAGATGCATAGAAGCAATACAGATGTGCTTGAAAAAAAGTAAATCATCCACACCTGTTTAAGGATCCTTGACACTGAACAAGTAATGTGGCCTTAGTATAAATAAGAATAAGATAATGTGTATTTCCAGAGCGATTTGTAGCAGAAGGTGCATAAGTCTGCAGCTTGATGAACCAACCAATAAGGACCTGACCTGTACTGGATACCCAGTAATGAACCTGTCCAGGCCTCTTAGGTCCTGAAATGTTGTTGCTTGAAATCTTCCTGATAAAATATCTTCATGCTACTATGTGTCTCTGGTTTTGAAATAATAATAATAATAATAATAATAATGGAAGAATCTTAACAGTATGCCATCTTTTCTAAGTCAAAAGCAACATCAAATTTCTACTTTTCATTTTCTGGATGCCATTTATGGAGATCCTGGTGTGCTCATGGGAGCCTCTCAAAATTCAACAAGGCAAAATGCAAGGTCCTGCACCTGGCTGGGGAAATCCAAAGCACAAATACAGAGCAATTCCATGGAGAAGGGCTTGGGAGTGCTGTCTGATGAAAAACTAATGCTAACTAAAAATGTGTGCTTGCAGCCCAGAAAGCCAACCATATCCTGGCCTGAATCAAAAGAGGTGTGGCCAGCAGATTGAGGGAAGTGTTTGTCTTCCTCTACTACACTCTCATGAGAACCTTTCTGGGGTACTGCCTTCGGTTCTGGTGCCCCCAACACAGAAAGACACAATCCTGTCTTGCACTATTGGCTTGCAGGTCTGTTGATATCTGTGTGAGGTGCTGAGCTGGTCCCACTGTGCTTTGTAACAATCTGCCTTTCTAATGTCCTCATGCAGGATTGACTCTGACTCTTCTCACACAGATTTTACATCTGTGTAACTCCAGTGCAGCCGGTGGAGATGAACTAGTTAACATCCTAGCTTTATAGTGAGCTTGGTAGGAACAATATTCTATATATGCTTACCTACAGAGCACTTTTGTTTTTTGTGTTGTTTTTTTTTTTTTAAACGCAGTAGGGATGCATAGCCTCCAAGCAAACAAGGTGATTTCCTGTACTTAAAATCTTGTATTATTTTGTCTCATTGAACATTCATTATGGCTTTTTGATCAGTAGCTACTGTATGCAAAATTCATGTGGTTGAGCAGAGTTTCCAGGGTTATGCTTTATATGACTTCAAAACTCAAGTCCAGTAACTGGGACAAAAACAATCAAGCAAATGCAGCTTTATTTCTCCCCTGATCTGCTGTATACCTAATGGATTTATGCCTGCTGTATTTTCAATTCTATGTGATATTATCAAGCCTCCAATTTCTGCTGGATCTGGGATTGCACCCTCAGCATGTGTTACTGATTGACTTTGTCCACATCAAAGCACCTCTTAGATGATGATCTCCATCCAGTGTGCATCTTGAAGCACTTAGGGTAGGAGACCAAGGACATTTTGAGGTGATAAACCACAAACAGACAGATGTGGCTGACAACTCGATTTAGAGTCAGGATCTAGAAAACAACATAAATAAATTACAATCAGGAAAAGTAGGGACCACTCCAGCAGCAGTGTGACATCAAGTAAAGGAATAGTAGGAATATAACCTCCTTTTTTACTGAATTACTGGGGCTTTTGGTGGTGCAGTGCATAGTGGGGGCATTGGCTAAATATTGATTTGAGGGTAAGAACTCTCAAAAATCATTCCATAGCTAATTTCTCAGATGACCTGGCTTCCAGGTACCTACCAGACCAAATCTAGCCCTTTTAGTTTGTGAGATCATAGAAGTTCAGGATAAGAAGAAACCTTAAGAAATCATTTCATCTGTCCTCCTGCCTCAAGGCAGGATAAACTATACCTGTGTCATTCTTGATGGATGGTGATCTAGGCTGTTTGTAGACTTCCCATGACAGAGACTCAATAATCTCCCCAGGCAGTCTATTCCAGAACTGCAGTATTTAAGTAATGGAAAACCTTTCCTTATATCTAACTTAAATCTCCTTTGCTGAAGTTTAGGTCCATTATTTCTTGTCTTATCCATCCTTGACCAGGAGAATAGCTTATTACATCCTTTGCAGCAGCCTTCAGGTACTTGAAGACTATTATCATGTCTCCCTACTGTTTTTCTAGATAAAGTGACAGGAAAAAAAATAGTATATGGAGAAAAAGGAATGGTAAAAACAGAAAGAAATATGGAGACAAACAGCTCTCAAACATCAGGGAAAAAAAAAAAAAAAGAAAGGGTCAAGTTTAGAATGTTTGGTAGTCTACATCTATTCATTTATTAGGAACCGAGGGAATGCCATTAAGTTGCATCGGGGAGGGTCAGGTTGAGTATTAGAAGATTATTCACCCAGAGAAAGGTCAGGCAATGGAACAGGTTCCCCAGGGCACTGGTCACAGCCTCAAACTGCGAGAATGAGTAGCATTTGGACAATTCTCTCAGATAGTGTGTGAATTTTGGTCCTGTGTCTAGACAGAGGTTGGACTCAGTGATCCTAGTGGGTCCCTTCCAACTTAGGATGTTTTATGATTTGTCTCAGTTTACAGGCATTTTATACCAAAATAAAATCTGGCCTCAGATTCTGTTGGTAAACATTAAGTGTAACCCATACTAGTTTTTTGTTTGTTCTCTCTGGAATCCAGATCGTACATTTTAATTTCTGTAGTTAGTTTTTCCTTCTGCCTCAAAAGGACAGGTTAAAAAGAACATTTTTTGGAGGGAGAAAGAAGAGGTAAAAAAAAAAAAAAATGCCCACGAGCGCTTTTTATTTTTCTGGTTTTGTGCAGAAAATTACCCAACTGTAATACATGGTGTAATTAGGGAAGAGTGTGTCTATGCCATATAGATTAGGCTGATTCCATGATGCTTTTATCACTAACTTCAATTTTGTCATTGACACCATTGTAAGTGAAATCAGTGAGGAAATGTATTAGGGAGAGGGAGAGACAGCTAGAAGCAATCCAGCTAATGGAAACCATACTGAGTAAAATGTTCTGCTTTTGAAGTACGCTGACATCTCAATTTTTTTTTCCCCTTTAATCCAAACTTGTTTATCTGCTGAAATAAACAGGAGCTCAGAGACAGATTCTGCCTTTCTCTTAACCTCCTCTCACCCAGCCAACAAAGCAATGATTTTAGTAGAGATTTGTAAAATGCTTGCTGTGCTATTCCCACTTATCTAATTCCCACCCTTATCTAATCTTTTTTCTTCTCTTCCTCCATATGTGGGTGTGTTTTTCCCTTTCCATCTCTTCTTAGATATATGCTTTGCAACTTGTCATAACTTAGTCCACTGATGAAGGTATTAATTAGCTCATGAGCACCTGGCTATGCAGTAGTTCATATGTCTGTTGCATTTGTACTATGCAGGCCAAATTAAGTATTAAATCATATTTGCTACTAAAATTATAAACAAAGTACAATTTATACAATAGGTCTGCTGCTATTATGTTAGAAAGAGAAGTATAAATATGTCATAAAACATATGCAGGTTTTTGGTACCATGTTACATTTTTGAACGCTTGGAAATTCTCTTTGGAACTCAATTATAAATCAAGAAATACAGTAGAAATATCTTGGCTTCTTAATGTACGTTGTGGTTGTTTGATCTTTACTCATCCCTCTTAGTCTGTTGGCTTAAGTGCATCCCTTAGGGGTCATTTGATCATAACTTTACATTTTCTATTGTTTAAACCCCAGAGTTGTCTGCAGCCTACTTCACTACTGAACAAATTGTGCTGAAGGGAAGTGAGTCTTTTCTAGATGAGACTTTTGTTGCTACCTTCCTGTAAAATAACTGCAGGACACTCAGAGTTGGGATGCATTTAAGACTCAGCTGAAGAAGTAATTACTTCTGTGTTAGTTCTGTTCCTATGGCAGTAAAAACGTCGTGTTTATGTGAGTGAGAGAAAGGTTAGGAAAGTCCACACAGACAGAGCTTCATCCCATGCTGTTTACTGTAATGTATCTACTTTCAATCCCTGAATAGCAAAGGATCAGCTATGGGCTTTTTTGGTGTTGTAAGAAATCAACTATCTTCCTCTAGTTTTGGAAATGATTTACCAGAAACATTTTCTTATTGTGCCAACACCAACTACAGTATGTATTAAGGTAAAGAAAGTAGATAACTAATGCTGCATCTGCTCAAGGATTAAAGGTAGAGGCAAGTAGTGAATTAATAACTATTTATAGATAACATTTTAGAATAAAACTGTTGCAGTTATATTTCTGATCTTTTGGTCTTACACAGATTTTGCATTTTTTTTTTTATTTGGTTTTCTTGATTCTGGGAAAAAGGTCTAAGGAGTTTATAGTTTGTCCTTTGTATAATCTTACAGGAAGATTAAAACACTGTATACTTCAAACCAACTAGGGAAAGGTGCTGGGCTTTAGCTCCCTAACTTCTCATCAGTTTCATTACACAGGCTTGAACTTCTTTTCTGCCATTACTAATAGCATTTCTAATCAAACAGAAGTGTTCAAACCTTTTAATGGGAGGTGGAAAAAAATTAACGTCAGCTCTCATAAAGTCAGGTTTGCTCTTTCAGTGGCAGTTGGGATAAATAAGCATAAAGATAATATAGGAAGGAGAGAAGGATGATCCAGTGATCTTTGATCTCCATGCAGAGTATTCTTAAGTGGGGCCACAAAGGCTGCTATGATTAGAGGCTGCTAAATTAACACAGGACTAGTAATTAACCAGTGGGAAATGAAATACAAAAGGAGGGTATATAAAAATTACTCCTGTTTTTCACTGGAATTTTTTTTGACATCTTCTGATCATGTGTCTCACTGAACTCAGTGTATTTTTAATGATAACAAGAAAAATTCTGAGGCTTGACAAATAAGGAGACACTTTCAGTTGTTAGAGAATACTTAAAGTATGTAGAATGATTTTTTTTTTTTCCGTAAGTTTAGACAAAACCTGGTGAAACAAATTGCAAACAAGTCCCCTGTGCTATTCTCTGCTTACTCAGAAAGAGTCTTGATAGTGCACTGTAAAGGTCGGTCAAGTGCAGGCATATGCGACTGCAAAACCTACCAAGAAATAATAGTTTAAAGTAAAGCACGTGTAACTTTTTTACATACTTAATTTACATGACCTTTTCACCCCCTATTCAGTAAATGCGTTTAAGCCTTTAAGTGTTAGGGAGGAGAGCATCACAGCTGCAGCCTGTTAAAGGTTGAGGCGGGGCTTCGTTATTTCCTCCACCTGGGGAACTCATTGGCAGTGTGGGTAGAAGTAAAGCCTGTTTAGCAGGGGAGAAAGGAGAGGCTGTGGAGTTGGAAAGATACTTGAGATATTGGTAAGTGTTAAATCTTAGTTATTTAAGGCAAGGAACGTAAGGAGCAAATGAGGTAGGGCTTATCCTATATTTGAGAATAAAAGATGTGAATACGCTACTGGCTTCTGTTATTTGAAAGATCTGTGACTGGGTTGTGTAGTTGGCTTACCCGTGGAGTATAATCTCAAACAAATACATTATTTAGTAGAAAGAGCTGTGAATGAATGATAAGACTGTTATGCTAAATCTGGTTTTATTCTGACCTTGCAGACTACCTTAGCAGGTTTGCCTTTTCCTAATGTACAGTAACTTGGCTAAATAGCTGAGTACTGATATGAGCTTGAATTTTGAATGCTAAGGTATGGGTTTTTTGTTTCTGTTTTTTGCATTGTTAGGTATTAGCTCACTTCCCTGCTTTTTATTTTTTATTTTTTTCTTGAGATGTGAGTGAAGAAGGGAGACCTTGCTGGAAATAAAAAGTTCAGTAGCCTCAATCTGTGCCATTGAACCAGAAGTCAGTAGGTTAAATAAAGTGGTGGCCAGCCACAGGAGGTTAAAATGCCTTAATAAGTGTTAAAATTCAGGTTGAATGTTTTTTTTCCTCTTCTGTGGACCAAAATAGCTTCAGACTACTTGAAATACAGATTATTGTATGTCACAAAATAGCTTTGTTGTGGGAGGAGAAAAAACTGTTTTTTCTCATCATTCTTAGTTATAGAGAATATGGATGTTGAGTGAATCTCCATAAATTAGGTGGCTGAGCTGTGTATAGGCGAACTTCAATGCCAGAAAACTTGCCTGGACAATGATCTTTTTTCTGTAGTGTCTATAGCTTGTCTCTAGAGCTGCCCTTCAGGTGTCCTGACTTTAGAGCTGATGAGTGCTGCAACTCAGCCTTTCAAAGTCAAACAGCTGCTGTATATCAAGGGTTCTGTATTCTGGTAAGCACTGGGGCAATTTCTGGTCAATTGCAGTAGCTACTTCAAATGTCTCTCATTTGTGTCAACGGAATTCTCAAAAGATCCCACAGTATTCTCATAATTCTTCTTAAAAGTGATTGTTCTTAGCAGTTATCTAAGTAATTTCTGCTGGGTTACTTGTAATAACCTCTGAATAGTATATGGTAGTGCGAAGGGTAACAAATTGAGGGGAGAAATCAAAACACCCGAAGTATTTGTCAAGTATTACTGCGAGAGATGTTGAGAAGTTATTTAGTACTGCATATTACTTCTTCATCACTTGGTTATTTTACTGTTTTATTTCTGTTTATATACACTACTGACTTTTCTGCATCTGGGTTTTGCACAATTCTTTCAGTGGCATACGATTCAGTGGCTATAATTATAGGATTGTTAAAGTTCATATTTCACTATTCATCTTGTTATCTGCAGTAATGGAAGGTTGAAATAAATGCACATAATTACATGGTTAGTCCTAAATTATTTTTGTATTGCTGTCACTGGGACACGCTTGAAAAACAAGTTATTCTCAGTGTTTTTGTGGTGGAATGTATTTTGCAAAATAAAAGCAATTCATGCAGGTGAACCTGTTTGTTTTGGTGGTCTTTATCTACATTCTATTAAAAGACATGAGTTTCATATTCTTTTTTTCATAAATATGATAGGACGTATTGTGTTTTTGTTATCAATTTGTTGTTCTTTTCTTTCCCCTATTGCGTGCATGGGTAATGCCATATGGATGTTTTAGGCAGCTCTTTTGTCCTGCAAGCAGATGACAATCCGTATCATTTCTAATTATTCCAGAACTTTCATGTAATTTCTTGGACCTACTGATGAGCTCTCAGAAGTATTCTGCTAAAACCACTTTAGGTGGCAGTAGACACAGACTGACATTTAATGCTTGCATTTAGGACATACCTTCCTCATGAACTTCTTGTTCCTTGTGTTAAACTTTATCTAAATGTTATTTCCCAGAGTAGCAACAGCATAGAGGCTGAGCAGGCAGTTCTGTGTACTCAAAAGATGTGGATAAGAGGGGTTTAATGCACAATAGCAGCATTGATCTAGAAAGGACGTGATTTGTCCATCTTGACTTGCTTGTCTTTCAGAATCTCAGAAGCATAGTTTGATTGACTACCTAGCAAAGATGAGTGCGCATGAGAAGTATGATTTTGTTACTGTAAAAGGTTCTGTTTCTTTTCAGTACCCCTTATATAATTCTTACCACTCCTGACGAGCTGTAAGGGGTCTAAGTATTAGTTGGATAATCTCACTTCACAATTTTCCTTATGTTGGACAAAATGTTGGAGGAGGAAGGAAGGAAGGAAGGAACATGTAGATTAGATTGTTGATACAACTACAAAGTAAAATTTAAGAAAGGAGATTTATGGACTCCGTATGTATAAGTACAGTTTATCTGGAAGTGGTGGGTGAATGTATATTCCAGATGTGAAATGAGTCTACATTTTTTTTCAACCTTAAAAAATAATAAAATAATAATAATATAACAATATTATAATAACAATAATATAATAATAAAAAAATGTGCTCTGTCTTGGGGTCACAACTTTGAGAATGAAGGGAATATGGCCAAGTATGGCTCTTCTTTATATCAGTGCAATTTTCTATCACATTTTCTGGAAGATCCCATACCTTACTGTGTTGTTTGTATGGTGCTGCACTTATGCTCAGTGCTCAGTTCAGAAGCTTACTTGGATGCTGATGAATTGGAGTCAATTGCACTTCTATGTTAAGTGGAAGAAGAAAAGGGGGCAGAGAATGAAAACTGAACCTGATATTTTGCTAGTTCAACTTCCCTTTAAAGTTACATTATGAAATTGCTTTCTTTTTTCTGGAATCATAGAATAATTTAGGTTGGAAGGGATCTCTGGAGGTTATCTGGTCCAACAGTTTTACTCAATATCAGAAATGGTATTCGAAGCATGCTCAGGTTCCTGGAATCAGTCTCTTGATGCTTCAGGGAGACATAAAGAAAACTTATTTTAGCTTGTCTTCAAACCTGTGGTGAGTTATCTATGATGATATTATTTCTCTTTGGTGTAAAAAAAAAAAAAAAAAAAAAAAAAAAAAGAGCAGTGTGTCTAGATCTGAGATTCTGATGGTTAGAATAGGTAGTGTGAGGATGTATTAATTGGGACTTAAGATGTCTTTCAAGAAGTAACGTGCTTTGATTGTGGGAAGAAAATAATGCAATTTTATATTTTTTTAATAGTACTCAATGGTCAGGTTTTTGTCTACTTGTGAACACTAATGAGCAACTAGATAGGCAGAGACTAATAGATAGTATACAGAACTGAGAATATTAGTGTGCACTTCGTAAGCAGGAAGTCTTACACCTCATCAATATGAAATAAGGTATCCTTTGATAATTGTGACAATAATACATGGTAAATGGTACAAAAATTGGTCAGCAGATCACAGACTAATTCTGGCTGAATATGTGCTGAAGCAACTCAGTGCACAGATGCAAGTGGCAAGATTTTGACAGAGCTTTTCATTCTGAACCTTTCTTCTGAAAAAAATAAGTGATTTGGTGATCTTTGCACTACGTAGTCAAAAGAGATGAGAGTTATGCCTAACTTTGTTACTTAGATCTTGAAACAAGGACAGTGTAGAAGATGTTCCTTGTCTTGACTGTGTAAAGATCCTGTAAGTTTCTTGGTAGTGAGAGATGCTTCATAAATGTGGATTGGGTGGATGTTAGGTTTGGCAGGTACTTGGTTCAGCTCTGAATAATTAATTACTCTCTGCTCTAAGTTCTTTTCTTTTGTTTGAACTGTTCCTATCGTTTGCTGTTCTGATCTCTAGCTCTGATTCATCTACCCTAACCATTTTGGAATGCTTTTCAGCCCCATTGATGAAATCTTTTCATCTGCTGTTCATTAAGAGCGTGGTACCTTGCTGTTTTTTGTGCGTATAGACTGAAAGGGCATAAAGGCAGTTCTGGAAGGAGGAAGAGAGCAGGCAGCTTACTAGTTCTAGAGACAGTTTCTGTGGGTGACCTCTGCGTGTGGCCCTTTTCCAGGAGAGAAGCTGAGGCCCAAGTCTAGTCAAACTGCCATCTGGTGTAGTTCTGAGGCTCCAGGATTTCAGCAGTCCTGTGTTATGATTCATTATCACAGGTCCTTGTGTCTTTGCTCACTTTTATTGCTGCTTAAGAATAGAAATATCAGCAGCACCTGTGTACCATCTTCCTTTGTTTTCTGCCTTCTTCCTTTCTCCTTCTTAGTGGCAACAACAGTTTCATGCAGAAGTTCTGAGCTGCCCACTAATTTAGGATGACTAACTGCGAAGACAGACTTCCATATGGTATCTTAATGGTAGAATTCTATGTGCCTTGTGGAATGCTCCCTGCATCTCTTTAGAAAAAATATATGGATATATACATATATTTTATAAATATATAACTTTTTTCTTTTAAGAAAATATTTCCCAAAGTGAGGAAAAAAAATGCAGGGTAAGCATTTTATATGTGTTGGTGTATCCCTTTTTTCTATATTTTGCTTATATGAGAAAAGTGTCCAAGGAGGAGTGCTTGTCATGTGTGGGCACCCTGGGAAGGGTACTTTCCTTGTCACATTAGGCAAGCCTAGTCTTCCTCCCACTTACCTCAGCAAGCCTGCCCTGTAAAAGGTTAGATTTGGTTATTTTTGTAACTCTCTGGTGTCCTGGTAGTAGTATCTTCAGAGCTCTAAAAAAAAGTGCACAGGTATGTCCACAATACTTAAAATGAATGATATTTTGGTTTTCTTAGATGCCTGGTTAACCCTGCTGTTCTCTGATAGTGTGGAGCTCTCTTGGTTTTATATTAATCTGTGAAAGGCTTCCATCCAGGTCATGAAACAAGGATATTAAATTAGATGTAATGATTTTTATTTCACTTTAATTAAAAGAAAAAAGCCAGCAACCAATAGATGCCTGAAAAAAGGGGATATGTGGCTGTGCACTCCTATGAGAGGCAGTGGGCTTGGTCAGAACCAGTAGGTGAGATGCTGCAATAGCTTAAATGCTGTGAGTTTTTAACAGAAACAGTTTTTGACTAATACTGTTATCAGCTGGTCAGAAGTTGCATGTTATTGAGACCAGCAGCTATGCAGGCTGAAGGTGAATAAATGCAGTTAATTATTGGTCTCATTTGCACTTGGTCTATGGATTCAGTTTTCATGCATTGCTAGTAATGAGTGATTCATTCAGATTTTAAAACATGCACCCTCCTGAGACATCTAAAGCTGTGTGTTTGTTCACGTTAGTGTGACAGTTTCTGTAACAGCAGCCCAGGTGCACATCACAGTACCAGTCTGTACACTGTGGATGACTTTTGCTCAGATTTGGAAGGCTCCTCCTGTAATGCTTGAATAAACCTTAGAGAGCTTCAAAATGCTTGACTATTAAGTTTCACTCCTGTGGTTCACAGAATCATATTTCAAGATGTCACAGATGTTGACTTTGGCATTAATTGTTTTCTTTTACAAACTGTTGGAGTTCAGTGCTTCCATAAATCATATGCTGATGTTACATTTTTGGAAGCTGTGTTCTGGGATAGGTAACTTACTGAAGTCTGATCTGTCTGTGACTTTTTCTTTCTCCTTGCTCCCCCCTGCCCTGTTCCAAGTTTCCAGCAAAGCATCCCTCAACACGCACACACACACCTTGGCTCATCTTAACTCTTGCAGTTTTGCTCAACGGGCCTAGAATTTAAAGTATTCTCTGATGTGTGAGCTTGGTCTCTTTAACAAAATTGTAGGAGTTTCATTTGAAATCCCAGTCTTGAAAAGCCTGACTGCTGACATGTCCAGTTTTGCTAGCATGCTTCAAGCTGAACTTGTGGCCTGCTCCTGCGGAGGCCCATGATGCTTCTGTCTTGTATCTGCAGCTGCATCTTGATGAAAATGAAATGCACTGTTGAAAAGTAGGGCATTACTTTCCTCTGAGAATTTACCCCATCATACTGAACTACGTCTCAGTTCTTTGATATAGCCCACTTTATTCTTGGATGCCTTTAATTGTATATTTTTTCTATTTCATTTAATCTATGAAGACACGTTAACCACAGGAGCTCACAAGGAAGGGTCTCCTCTGTGCTCTTCCTTCCTATTTTTTTTTTTAAGTTTGAGACCTCACACAATGTTGTAAAACAAATTGCAGATGAAGTTTTTGTTTTATCTAAGACCATCTGTTTCCCTGCTTAGATTTCATGATTGCATGATTCTCACCGCTGTGTCTATGTAAGGGTTATAGACACTGCAAAAGATGTATTGGCTTCATTAAGTCTCTGAAGCTCATTTCCAAAGGTACCAGGGTGAGGCTGTTGCTTAATATTGAGTGCTATTCTGGCATCTGTCTGATGCTGAAGGTAACAAAATTGTGCAGTACTTTAATTTTTTTTGTATATTTTTTTTTCCAGGATTATCCTTTTCAATAATTTTCAGCATGCTTTCTTGAACCACTTCAAAGTATCACTAACAAGAAAACATTCAAAAGATATACTTTCAAATCCAGACTACAGTTTTGTTTTTTTGCTTAATTTCACTTTTTTTCCTCCCCCCTATTTCTTCTACTTCAGAGTTATTTAAGATATTCTTTGACTTTGTTTTACATGCTTGAAATCTTTGCAAGCAGTTATGTACGCAGTGTGTTGAGACAGGCGTTCTGCCTTCCTGGGGTCTGCTGCTGCTGTTTTCTTTGACTTGCGCCACTCATCTTATGCAAGCTATGCATTTCCCTTCCCTCCTTACAATGTCCCTTTAAGTGAAAGGGATACTTTTTCTTATGCTAAACTGGAAGCAGGTAAAAATGTGTTCACCTGTCTGGAGACACCCTTGTTCCACTATCAGGGTGACTTTTTATACAGTTTATACAGGAGTGATCAGTGCAATAAATTCTTGTTTAAAAATAATCATCTCTCCAGTTTACTGTTTAAAAAACTGCACTCAGCAACCACTCAAGAAAGGGCTTCATAAACGTACCTGGCTTATGATTCAGTGTAGCTCTGTATTAATACATTCATCTGTTAGAGTTCATCTACAGCGTTTGGATCTTTCCTAGGATTTCTGTATCATAGAGGATATTTAGATTGGTTGTGCAATTGATGCGAAGTGTCATTTAAGCTCTTTGTGCTGGGTAAATCTAGCCATTTGTGGGAGTAGAGGTTCAGCCAGGAAGCATGGCCTGCATGGATTTATTACATACAACCTTCTCTTGCCTGATATTCTGTCAGTTGCCTTGTTGCAGAGAGGCTGCAGTTTGGTTGTGGTGCAGCTTAGAAGAAACAGGGAAGCAAAAAAAGGCTGCAGCCACAATGAACCAGCATGAGCAAATTGTGGGTGATAGAGTGCTGGGTCAGTCTGATGCTGAGACTAAGCTGTTGTGTTCTGGTCTAGAATAATGCAGGATATGAGGGAAGTTCGTACCTTCAGGATTATAGAGATTTCTTTAGGTAATACTGGATCCTTGCAGAAGTGAGCTTCTGAGTCAGCAGTTGCATAATTAACTTGTGAAAGTATCTTATTCTAATGCTTTACTTTTATATATATATATATATATATATAAATATGGGCTGAGGAGGAGAACCATCAATATTCTGCCTTTGTGAGTCACATCACACTTCTTGGTATGAGATCATCACAGATTGAGTGCATTCCTGGTGCAAAGCACAGACACAAATAAGACTCTTAATGGTAGCACAGTGTCTGTCAGGGTTTCAGAGCATCCTTGACTCTGAAAGCCTGCAAGCTCAGCAGGGAGCTTAAATGGAGACTTCAAGTGGCTGTTGCCTCTCCTTTGTGGACAGTGAGCCACTACGCAATTTGATGCAATCAGACTTCTCAAACTTGAGAGTAAGAAAAAATGGAAGAGGAGGAGTGTGCAGGCAGAAGTACAGGTGGCTGATGGATGGAATAATGAAATAAGAAAAGGATAGTTCTGATGTTGGTTTTTGAGAATGGTTGTGAGGTACTCTGAAATTGTCAGACTAGAGTAGAAAACTGAGCATAAGATGCCAAGGAAGATGAGTTCTATGAATCTTGGGATGGCATCTGAGGAAGGATAGGGTTAAATAAAAGTAGGAAGAGGTGGCTGAGAGAGGTAGAAAGGATTGTCCCTGACTAGAAGGGGAAATGATGCCAAATCTGGATGGATATGGAAGACATCAAGAGGAGCTTTGCCTACTGAAACACTTAAGCAAGATATTCTGAAGTGAAAACTGGACTAGAAAAGTAAAGGTGCATTACATTCTGTGCAGTAGATATGTAGCCCACAAGAAAAAGGAAAAGGTCTGCAATGGTAGCACCCACTTCTTATTTCTTGGTCAGTTAATGTTTATAAATATGAAGTGGCCTATAAGTGCTAAGTATTATTATGGGTATTAAAATTGACAGTAAAAACACAGAGAAAAGTAAAGCATGCACATTCAGCTACATAAGCAACACAGTTTCTGACATTCATTGACTTATGTCACAGTACAAACTACTGTAATTGTGCTGAGGTAGATAGGATATAGTAGGGTTTTAAAATTGGGTGATATTTGTCTTGCAGACAGCTATAGCTCATGAAGGGTGAAACCATTTATTGAGTTAATATGCTTGTGGAGCAATTGACGTTGACTATTATTTACCTAGAAATTAATAACAGTGAACTAATGGAATCTGTTATGGGAAGTTTTATCTTGGGCTTTAAAAGAAATGTCCAAATCTGTTGAAGAATTCGGTGTTTAGTTTTACAATGCTGCTGTTCTGACCTTGGGTGCCTGGTATGTTTGCGCTCTGTAGAGCCGAATCTGAACTTCAGCATATGGTCCCAGCAGCGTATCCTCCTCATGTGGCCCAGAGACAGTATGCACAATTTCATAGCTTGAAGTGGTTTCTCTGTGCACTTGTGTGTTCCAGGAGATCAAGACCTTTTCATGGAAATACAGTGAAACAGAACTTGTAAACTTATTACCTGAATGTATTTTTTTGTTGTTGTTATACAGTCTTGAGAGTGTAAGCTTTGTTATTAATTAAAATATACTCCCAGAATCTTAACTCTATGTGCAGTGTTGTTTACAGCATGCACAAAAATGCAAAAATTGAGAGAAATGTATTCTAAAATGCACATTGAGTAGGAAAACTTGAGTTTTTTTCTAACTAGTATCATTGAGTTGATTCTGCTATCAGAAATGTGTGCTTTCTCAGGGATGCTGCTCAGCTCTTGGAACAAGAGTATGCTGAAATGGGTATCTTAAATAAATGTGTTTCCTACTGTTTTTCTTGAATTTGTTCCCTTGTGATGTTATGGATAGTCTTGTTTCCAAAATGCTTGGCATACAGTATCTAATACATTTCTATGAGGGTTCCTCTGAAAGAAGTGTGTCCTATTTATTAAGCTGCCTGTGACATCAGAGGCAGATGTCAGTGGTGTGGCAGTAGAGGCTGAACTTTCCCACCAATACTCTGTTACGGTTTGTTACTGTACAACAGATGGCAGCAGTGGGGCGGTCTGACAAAATGACATCTGACATGGGAGTGCATATGAAGCAGAGGTCTGGCACTGAATTCCTCCATGCAGGAAGAAAAAGACATTCACTGACATTCATTGATGCTTGCTGAATGTTTACGGAGACCAAACAGTTATGGATAGAATGTCATGTTCCACTGCTTTTATTTTATTTTTTTCAAGTCTGCATAGCAGAAATTTTGAAACAGATAACTAGGCCTTAGATAATCATTAGCATGTCATCCTTTTGCCATGCTGACTCAGGCTGGAAGCTATTTTAAAGATTAAAAAAAAAAAAAGTAGATGTAAATCCCTCACAACTTTTCAGTTGTTCAGGGGGACTTGTCAGCTGAGTTGTTGTCAGAGAAGCATTAGAGAAGTTTTTCACATAATCATATCCTTGAATGTCCATAATCTGTATGCATTAGGGAGCTGCTGTTGTGCAGTACTGTTGGAGTTGAATGAATTTACTAGTGGTGGGCTGTTCTGAGCAATATCAAGGAGTTGATACGATTTGTCAGTAGTCCGAAATATAAGAAATACATCTGACCAAGTATGTGTGTGGTGACTTGTTAGTCTTTTTTTTTTCCCTTGAACAACAGGAACACTGCATGTCTATGGTAGGCTGTAATTTTTTTTTTCTGATTTTCGAGTATACCTGGAAGTTCTAGTATTATTTAACAACCTGTGCTATATAATTAGAGGGAAGAGTTGTAACTGAAGTACAACAACATCTAGGGTAGAATTTTTTTTGTAACTTATACAAACAGTATAGTTGCTTCAGTTCATTTCATTCATTCAGTTCAGAATGCTTTATAAAGAAAATGAAATTGTGTTTTCTGAGTTCAAAATATGTCAAGATCCATTCTTGTGCTCATGAGAGCTTAAGGAAAAGTTAAGTTCTGAAATCCGTTCTTAAGTGAAGGCTACAGCTACAGGTAGCTGACCTTGTGCAGGTGTTACCCTAAGAATTTAGGTGGAAAAGTGGAACGATATCTCAGTGACCTTAACCAGCTGAAAGTGAACTAAGGAGTTGCTTTTGGTGCTCTATTAAGGTGCACCAGCTCACTGATCTAGTCCATCTGCCTTGTGAGGCAGACAGCATCATGAGTTTGAAGAGGTGAGGGTTGTACTATGTGAGGAAGAGTGAGACTACCATAGTTTGAGATAACTCACCCTTTTGGAGAGCATCAACCTCCTATTTCACTACTGGGGCTTAGTTTTATAAAAGCAGACAATTTGCTAGCTATAAAGAAGCAGCTTATTTAAATCTATGAGCCATGAAGTACACTCTTTCTGAACAGTTTCCACCTTATCAATTGCCTGGCTATCTTGAGCTCATCAAGCCTTATTCAATCATTTGTTCTTGTGGACAAAGCAATTGTCAACACAGTGCAGTGTCACTGTGGGAAGATATTTCAGCGTTTGGTGAAATCCTTATGAGCACTAATTTTTGAGCTCTATACTGAAGTAGGAAAGTATGTTTGTGGTAAAGACACTTGTGTGCAAGGGTACATGAACCATTTGAGGGAGATGAACTAAAATAATAGCTTTCACTATTCTTGTAAGATTTACTCTCTAAAGTTTCTCTAGTCTTGCTGAAAATGAATGGTTCTTCCATCACGTGGATGGAAAGCCTTTGTTAGAATACCTGAAGTCTCAGCTAACTCTCTGAAAACGTAGCTGTAGATGTGCACTCATAGGTATTAATGTACATAGCCTGGAGAAATGATTAAATGTTCAGGTGAGTCAGGGCTTGAAGTATGGAAACTGAGACACATCTGAGCAGTTTTGATTCTCTTTAAAATGAAGGATGTTTTAAACTGATCTCTAGCTTGAGGGGAAGAAG
The DNA here is from genome assembly GCA_036925125.1 of Oreortyx pictus. Classification (NCBI taxonomy): domain Eukaryota; kingdom Metazoa; phylum Chordata; class Aves; order Galliformes; family Odontophoridae; genus Oreortyx; species Oreortyx pictus. Next base: position 39,874,564 of record JAUPFR010000006.1, read on the forward strand.
ACTATGAGTAGGAGTGAACCAGTGGGTTAAGGCAGGTACTGTGAAGTATATAGTACTTACTACAATAAAAGGTGAGGCACTGGAGTTGATGCAGTGTAGATCTGATGTAGAATGCTTCTTCTTATATGTATTAAAAACTATCATACATAGTAATTTTGTTATCACAGCAGTGGCTGTTCAAATAACACTTGCAAAAACTGGATTTGTTGTCTCTCTGTAAACAAAGATGATCCCTGTGTTTTGAAGTCCAGTTTTAAAACAATACACAGATCAAGTAGCAAAAAGGAAGAAAAGAACAACTAAAACATGGCTTCAATATTCTTTCCAGCACAGAGAAAGACTGGTTCACTCTTTATTTTCGAGGAGGTGCTGAGATTCACTCAGTGACTATCACAGATGTATTGTACTAAGCTATCTGTATGAAGGGTACAGTGTAAGGCACTTAAAGTGATTGAATTCCTGTAAGTACTGAGTATGTGAAGACTATGTTTTATTCTGCTTCTAAGGTTCTATTATACAAGAAGGAAGGATATCCTGCCACATATATATGCCTTCCAGGGTGTGTTTTAGGAAGAATTGCAGAGTATGAGTAAAAAGAAAAAAAAAAGGGTGTATTAAAAACAGAAGTGAAGGAGGAGGAATGAGACAGGGATAAGAGGCAACAGGCTGGGAACTAATAACTACTAATTTTGTGCGCTGTGACTGGTGTGCTGAGGCTGAGCAAGGGAGAGGAAATGAAGTACAAAAAAGAGAAAATGGAAGAATAAGAGCCAGACTGGGAGGAGAGGTCACTCCACTTGGCACTGAATCAGCTGAGCTGGTGTTACTTCTCACTATCCCCATCGAAGAGGGATGGAGAGAGAGATGGGTGTAGCCAGGTAGTGGTGAGGCAGGCCACACTGAACCCACTGGAGGCAAAGGAGTGGATTTGAGAAGCACTGCAGGTATTTCCCAGGGGCCTGGAACAGCTGGAATGGGGTGGAAGTTGTCATGGAAAAGCAGAGCCTGAAAGATCAGCTCTGAGCAGTAATAGGCCACTGCAGCAGCCTAAGTAGGATTTATAGCACATTATAGTGTGAAAAACAGGAGAAAATTACTGTAAAGGCAGAAATTATAGCACAGCAGAATGTATCAGCTTTGAGATCCATCTTGCTAATTAAAACAGCATACTCTGTGGTGGAGCGCATGATAAGCCTGTTAGCCTAAATGGGAAGATGTTATCGATACTTCATTATAAAGTTTATTGTCTTTAAAGTAACTGTGGAGGAGGGGCAGGAATCTCTGGAGCCTGACATACCAAAGCCACTTGCTGTCTGTTCAGTGTACTTAATAAATATACATTCAGTGTTAGGTCTTAAATCTCTGGAACATTTATGCTGCTTGAATTTCTCCTGCTGCCGATCAGTTTGCATCTTTCTGTGGGGTAACTAAGAACCTAAGGTAAAGGAGTGGGAAGAAAGTTGGACTATGAGGGATTGTGCTAAGCAAGTTTTAGTATCCTTTTCTGAATTTACAGAACATATCACCTGTACTCTAGAAATAGGTCTTAGTTTTGTGTAGATCTTTTATCTCTTTGCCAAGGATCTCAAATCCTGCAATATGGATGTTGAGACTTGTAGGGTCCAGTGCGAGGTCACAAAGTAAGAGAGTTGAAAATCAACCACAACTCTTTCTGAATGCAGAGTAATGTCTGTCAAGTAATGAGAACAATTCTTCTTTCTTTGGCTTTATTCCTGTGGTAATCAAACAACCACTACCTGATCTTTGGCTGCATTAGGCCTTACAATTGGCCTGACAATTCTTGAGCAATAATGTGCATGTAGAAGGCCTGAATGAACATTGTTGTAAAAGTAGTATCTGGTGCAATCTAATCAATGTAGTAGGCAATAGTGTGCTAAACAGGAGATGAAGAGCCCTAAGACTTTTTTTTTTTTTTTCTTCGATGAAGTAATTGATATTCTTCTTTGAATATAAGAACAATCATTCAGGGGGGAAAAAAAAAGAGGAGAAAATCCCAAAGCTCAACTATTAACGCATTGACTAATGTGTTCGAAGTGCTTTCATTTTATAGAATCCAAGGCAGTGTATTTCATGATGTCATCTCTTAAGCATTTTAGCACATTCCAATATCACAGCAGTGTTTAAAAATAACTTGTACTTCAACAGCTTTGAATCCTTAACTGCAATGAGTCTCTATCTCCTTTCTTCTTTCTGTTTTCTTTACAATCTTTCCCTTAGAGGAAGGCTGTAAAAGGATTGGCGTAGGCAGATCAAGCACCTCTAATGATGAAAGTGATAAAATTGTGATGGTAGCTTATGGTAGTGAAGTTTAGCAGGCTGTTCAGTCCTGGTATCTAACAGCTGCAGCCCTCCTGCTTATCCCGCTTTTGCTTGTGTCTTGCAGGTAGAGGACCATTCCTAGCTGGACACACACAGTGGGTAGGAAGTTAAAAGCTGGTTATTCTTTACTTTGCTGCATCTTGCCCAGGTCTGAGGTACTTTGTGGCTTTTCAGGCTGTTGTAGCTTGGCTGCTCTGCCCTTCTTCCTGTTGCCTGACTTGTTCAGTACTCCTCAGACGTTTTGCTAATGCTTCAGTGAGCAGAAGTTGGTGATGAGCTTTTCTGTCAAGAGGTCTCATAGCACTTCAAGCACTGGGTTGCTAAATTTGGTTAATTTCCAGCAGTAATTACAGTAATTATTATCACTTTATTGTCTGATCGGTACAGTAGGAGTTGAGAAGTTTTACAAGAACTTAGGAAGTCTGCTTAGTTGTGACCTCCAGATTGCGTAAATCATTATCCCATTGTTCAGAATTTGGCCAATGCATTCCAAGATCAGGTGTAACATGAAACATGCAAAACATCTGAATCTGAAGCAAAAGCTTATGAAAATTAGTTTATGGATCATAAACACAAGGGAGTTTTTAGGATGTGTTACTACGTGCTCTGTGTCCAGAATGCTAAGGGACTGTAACATGGATAACCCATTATTGAAATATGAGCGCTTCCTTTCATCAATGATTTCAAGATTCATTTTGAAGCTTCTAGCAGGTTTTAATTTTGTACTTGAAATTTATTCCTCTTGCCATCTGCAGAAATGGAAATGCATTCCCTGATGAAGTTTAAAGAATTTAAATCTGTGGCTAGCGAGAAACATGCTGTATAAATCTTTACCATCTTGTGTTTATTTACCTGTGTTTTTTATCAGTGGTGTGACAGTAAGCTTTCCGGCCTTGTCTGCTTTCTCTACTGTTTTTTGTTTTTTTTTTTTCCTGAAGTTAAAGCTTAGATGTAATCTAACAATTCAGCGTATAGCCAGTCTGAAATGGTGGGAGCTGTGATTGTTAGGGTAGATCTTATGCAGTGAGTAAGGGTCTTATCTTTCAAAGAGACAGAATGCTTTGTGTGGAGAATGTTGGTGCCAGTAACACAGTCATGGCATCTGTCTGGGCTAGGAGTACAGTCCTTGCAGATAAACCACTTTGCATTTCTTTTCTTTCTCATCCCAATGTTTAAGTAGGCTGAACAACAGCCAAGGATGAAAACGGAAGAGAAAATTTACCAGTCAAAATTAGGTATTCCACCACTAGATGCAATTATTAAGGTGACTGATGGGATAGGTTTATTTTTTGAAGCTTAAAGAGCGCGTAAAATCAAAAAATTAAACTTTCTTTTTCTATTCTTCTGTGGATTTAACACAACAGTAAATGAATACTAAGCTTGGGGAAAAACAAAAAAATACAAGCCACTATCTACAGAACTGTTCTCTTTTTGATGTCTTTATCTGAGAACAATTTGTGATCCATATACTGTGGTATATTCACAGGGTTTGTAGCAAACAGTCCTGTTCTTGTGTGGAGAATGTGACTGAATAGTTCTCTTCCTATCAGAATATTTTCCAAGGTTACTGTGTGTATGAAGTCATTTTCCATCCAGGTATTGATTAATTTACAAGTAGATTGATTAGAGATGAGTGGATAAAGCAATCAAGTGAAATAACTGAGTTCTAATTACCTTAATCTTTTTTTTTTCTCAAGTCTTACTTCCTGAGCAGTTTTATTATCAATCATAACTTCTGTAGGACCTTGATAGTTTGATCCAGTACCTTCTGTACTTCTGAACTTTCCTTTGTATAGTATGGAGGTGTGTCTGCAAAATCTTTCCTGAAGGAGATCTGGTTGGCAGTATGATTTAATTAACAACCTGCAGCCTGTGTGGTGTGCTTTGCAGTCAGGTGGCAGCAGCTCATATGCAGCATCTGCAGATTAAAAAAAAAATAATAATAAAAAAAAAAAGCCTCTTAGTAAGTGATCAAACCCATTGCAGAGACTTGCACACTTAATAGTTTTTCCAAGAGGTATTAAAGCACACTGAAACACTGTCTGTGTGCTTTGGCTGTGATTTTTTTCTTAGTGGCTGTAGTTGTACCTTTTACAACTGATTATTTCTAGAGTTTAGATTTCTACTAAATCTAGAAGATCAGTGCATCACTTCTCCTTGGGAAGGGCAGGCAGCTGCTACTGAATAGAATATTTTCATGGTCTGTTAACAATAAAAGAGTAACAGGGTGTGTTTTTTTTCCTTCTATCCCCCTTCTACATGGAGAGAACTACCTGTTTCTTATTTTATTGCTTGCACAAGTTTTCTTCCGGTCTCCTCAATTCATTGGTATTTTCATTCTCTTTTTGTCTGTGTGTTTTTTCTAACATTTCTTCATCTTCCTGCACCTTTTTCCCCTCCAAGAACAAAGCTGTTCCAGAGTTGATACACTTGACAGGCCTACTAACTCCTTGCTGCATCGAGCATTGAGGCATATATGCTGCCACCGATTTGCTGGTACCATTTGGGCGAGTACATTTAATTTTCCTTTGACAGTTGTCTTGAGAGCATGCAGTCATGATGTTCTGGAGCAGAACCATGGCACCATTTACTATACTTTTAATTTCCATTAACAAGGCTGTAACATAGTTGAAAGAGGAGAAGACAGTTCAAAATGAAGTCTCTTGCTGTATTTATTTGCAATCAACTCCTTTCATGTTTGCTTTTGGATAAAAAGAAAGAAGGAATAGGATTCCCAGATTTGGATTTCTACTCTGAAAGCTTGGAGAATACTTTTTGATCAGTATCCTTGCTGTCTTGAGCACTTTCTTAAGAAGAAGTATCATTAACTTTGTAGGTTTGGAACATCAGTTAAGTGTTCGTGATGTGAATGCCAACATGATGAAAGAAATGGGAGCACTGGAACGATGTGGCATTTTTCTAAGTTTTTTATACCGTGTGATAAATTATATAAAAACTATTTTTCCTTTGACAAAGCTGCATGGGTTTGGTAAAAATACAGCTCTGTGGAAACTATGATGGTCTTTTCTATGCAAAATCATTATAAGGACAGAGGGCAGCTGATGTAGTTGCCTTAAACTGATTTTGGATCACCCAAGAAAGGCTGAGGTCACAATTTTAGTAACAAAGAAAGAACAGCTGACCATCTTTGAAGATCAGGGCTCACTGGAAACTCCCAGAGGAGATAATCTTCAGGTAGAGATGCTTCCTTTTCAGTTGCCAGTCCTTAAAAGAGGTTAGGCAGGGCTGGATCCAGGGTCTCTCTCTTCTGGTCATAGAGGTGAATTGCTCACACCTACGCTCCCAGGGCTAGCTACTCCCTTTCACCAGGTGCTCAATCAGTGGTTCAGGCCATGACCTAACAGTTCCCCTTCAATCTTGAAGTTCTTTATAGCAAATACTCTTCCTTGTTGGATCCTAGTTTAGCACAAACTGAGGATACTCTTCTAAAGATGATGAAAATTGTGTACGTTTGGTTTGTGTGTAACATAGGCAAAGTGACAACAGGTATTCTTAAAGGAGTGGTTGTCTGTTCCATTTGCTCTTCCCAAAGTAGATAATTAAGTTATTTTAGTTAACTCATTTTGCTCCCATAACATACCCCTAAATATTTTCAGGAAGGCAAGATCTGAACTGCTGAGTGTAATAAGCGATGCTTTGTTAAGAGGAAGTTGGAGTGCTTTTTTTCTCTGAGAAGTGGTGGTGTAATTGTTATTTGTGTATATATACACTGGTGCGGCATCAAGTTTGAAATCACAAGAAAATGTCGACGTCTCAGATAATCAAATCTGTTTTGTGCAGCTTTCACAATATATATATTTAGAGAAAAAGTGTCTGCTAAATTATGTTTGGGGAGAATGAATGGGAAATAATCCATTCTGTACTTTCTATTCTATTCAGTTAAAACATCTTTGATAAGTTCAGTAGTTCCTAGTCTTAATGTATGATTGGAAAATCACTAAGAAATCCTTACACTTCTGTATCCTATCTTGGAAAACTTGCCAATTGCGAAAGGGTACATGTTATTATGCTGCTTTATTTAAAGACCTGTACCTAGAAGTCCTAGATAAATTGCTTTGTTGTAGCACTGTAGATGTTAAAAAGGGTTATTTCAAGATTATTTGGAGTCAAGCTAAATGATTATAAGATTTACTATAGGCTTACTGCTTGGTAACGACTTATACTGGTTGCTTTAACTAATTGCTGAGTCACTGTTGGATTCCTCTGGAAATGAAGTGTTGAGATCTCCATGCATGAAAAATGAATTTGTTCAGACCATAGTGAAGAAGCAGAAGATACAAACAAAAAGCATCCGGCAAGTACCAACGCTATTACATTTGTAAGTTGCAGGTGTTCAGCAGGATGACATCTGTGTATCTCGTGTTCTTACATATTTATGAGGTTGTACATATTGATTAGGATACTGCTTATTTACCAGCATGGTGACATGTGGTTTTACAGAACCATTGGAATGTCCAGTCCCATTCATTTACCATCATGAAGCTAGAGTGACTTTGAATTTAGTAGTAGTACTGCAAAATTAGAGAAATACTGTGACTTCTGAAGCTGACTATCTGCAGAAATGTTTTCCTTTCAGTAGTAAGATGGAGAAAATGTCCTGTCTGATCAGTGTAATTAAATAATGCTTTGTCTCACCACTTCAGGTTAGTGTGTCTCATATCCTGATATCCAGGATGAAACTTAAGTGTTGTAGGGAACTATTATGCAGGGAAGATGTGTGTGGTGGTGTTTTTTGTTTTTCATTACAGAAGCTGAATTGACTGTTGTGGAATTACAGAAACCCTCCAAACCCATCATGTTTGATGCTCGGTTTATTCTTAGGCTCACTGCTAATTAGAGAGTACAGTCTGAATTTTTGCCTCAATTCTTTAGCAACATGTAGAAGAAAAGAGAAAGTCTCTGATTTTCTCTGCTTAATGCCATGATCCCATTTCCCTGAGAGAAAAAAAGGCGTTTTACTAAGGAGTAAAAACGGGATAAGAATCTCAGAGTTCATTCTGTGGTAGAATCGCTCTCCTAGTTGTGCAACACATGGATTAACTTTTTTCCCCTTTTAAGGTTTTCTCACAGTACATAGTGTCGGTCTGGGAGTGGAAGCTCCTTTTAGGTGCTACAAAGGAATTCACAAAGGTCTTGGCATTTGCACTTCAGTGTTAGAGATCAAGAAGAAAAGACTGGGAAAGCACCCAATCACTAAGACTTTTAGAATCTGACTATATGTTCTGAGCAGCTGTCAATGGAGTGTGTGTGAGATTATTATTGTTTGCAGAAGCTTTATTGATCTTTGCTTTGAAGCCCAGAAGTGTGTTTACAGCAGCCTATAAAAATGAGTGGCTACTACTACTTCTGAAGGTTAACATGCTATGTTTGTTTAATTGAATTGAAATGGCTTTATGTTGTTTAAATGTCAGTGTTAATGAATTTTCAAATGATTCTAGATTCTCATAGTTGGGTAAAAGTATATAGATAGAAAGCAATATGTTAAAAGGAGGTGCTATTCACTTCATTAGAACAAAGTAAAAATAGACCTGAAGGGAAGTGTTGTTGCCTTTGACACAGTTTGACTGTATGGGAAGTTTCTTTTAGGTTTTCATGTCTTTTTTGCTTTTTTTCTTCACTTTGTATTATTTGTATCGTTGTTTCTTTGGAAACAGTAGGAAGAAAGTAAGAAGTGGATATTCCAGAATTTACGTGTGAAAGCTACTCTCTATTAAGTACTTTTCCCTTTCATTGTTTCCGGTATCCTCTCCTCTGTGTGCCTAAAGGTTACACAGGTTGGAGACCAATGACTGCTACTTACAAGCAACCCCATGTGCTGCATCTGTCTCTCAAGTTAATGAGTGCTTTCAGGTTATGTGCCTCCTCCACAGTTTGCTCATGTACAGAGATTATGGTATTGCAAACTGTAAGGAAATGAAAAGGAAATAGACATTGGATGAAGTGAGTTACATTTTGATCTCCACAAGGAAGCTGAAGTATTTAGTACTGAGCCAGTGATTACATCTTTTTCAGCCCAATAAAATATTACCACAGTTTTGTTTTGTGTTTTGTTCTGTTTTTGAGATTTATTCTAAATTTCCCACACTTATTTGTTATCAAATGGCAGTGGTGGTATTCCCTAGGGTGTGTAAAGTTACACACATCATTCAGGGTTTTTAATTCTCATAGTGCTCTTGAGAAAGTTTGTACATGAAGCAGGTTCATCATCTATTAAATGTGATTGTCAGGGGATGATTGATAACATGCAATTAAGTGAGAGCTGAACATGAAGTGTATTGTGAGCAGCTGTATCCCTCTGGCTAAAGTCACCTGTTAGCAGATGCTACTTAAATATAGGTGAGAAAAATACTAGCAGTTAAAGATGAGCTCAATTTTTTTTTTTTTTGCAAATGTGTCTCATTATACCTTTAGTAGCTTCATCATGAAGAATAACTCTGTAAAATAAATAAATGAGATGCTTATGTGAGATTCCTATAAAACATTACTGATCCTGTATCATACACTTAGTTTTCAACAGGTTTTGGATCAAAGTCTGGTTTTGATCCTTTTGTGGTTTGCATGTCTATAACTTGAAGGATTAGAAAAGCAGCTTCTTTCAATTAGCTCGTTCAAAATGCAGTTCATAAAAGTAAAGTGAAGGTGTGATAGATGACCTTAAAGAAGACTCAGTTGAGTAACAGCAAGTGCCTCTTGATGCACTGAAGATCTCTGGAAGATCTATAGCTGAATTTGTTACGAGTAGGACCAGAACTCTGCTTAGGTAGGAAAGGAAGGACTAGTAGTAAGAATCCCTTGGCTTAGTACTGTACATGTTTTGTCATTTGAAGCTTTTCTGTTTGTGTGTGGTAAACATATTAGCAAGTACAACATCATGTTGGAAATCTTTTGTTTTAATTTTTGGGTGATTCTGTGGCTACATTTGCACTGAGAGTTAAAGAGAAGGCTCATAAGGAATACTTATTTTTTAACAGATTAGTTTGTTTTCAACTGCTCGTTCTATAATGTATGAAAATGTATTATTAATGAAGTCTGTCAACTTGCTTTTGGTGGATATCTCCACTTTGATATTCCCAGCAGAGGATTCCAGGATGAGCTCTGAAGGATGCTTGTATTACTTAGTCTCTATCTGGTCTGAACAGTGTGAATACAGGAAACACACTCTTGCTTTTTTCCCCTATATGTATGTACAATTCTCTACAAGACTCTACAGTCTTTTAAATAAAGCGAACTGTTTAGAACTGTGTACTTCTTCCTCTAGGTGAAAACACGGGGATTTTCTCACCTGGTGGGAGTACTACTAATATTGTCCCTTCTTTCCTTGGAGGCTTCCTATTGCTCTAGAAGAACCCCAAAGGCCTAAGCTTATGCCTTGTTCGGCAAAAGAAGCCTTTTCCTGCGCAGTTGATCATTTTAGTAATGTTTGGAAATTAGAAGGAAGATGAGAATGATTTACATGGTCACAGAAAGCGTCCATCAGATGGCATGGCGTTTATATTTTGTGATTCCATCTTATTATACTCATACAGCTCAGAATGTATCTGTCTTCAAATGGTTGAATATACTATTTACTAATGTGCAGGAATCTTATAACCAATACCATTATAGTAATGACCCTATTTTTGGATCAGTTTTAGACGATTTGTAACAAATCTCCTCTTCTGTGGCTTTCACTTCAATGAAAATATTTTCAAATGATTTTTTTTTTCTTCTCAATTGACAATATACATGATAGTGGTCTGTCATACCTTAAATGTTTCACATATAGAGATTTGAGTGACAGGAATAAATTACACTTACCTCATGGAAAATACAGAGTACTATTTTATTTTACTGTCACAAGACTCTCTGGTCTGAAGTCTTTGTTCAAGTTATTCCATGTTCTCTATTTGGACAATTTGGGTAGAGGTTGAGATCTAGGTTACTGTCCTGCGTGAACAACAGCAGAAGTTTCTTTGGGAGATTTCTGGTTTTGGGCTTCAGAAGAAAACCCAGAACCAATAGTCGCCCCTCATCTATGCCACACAAACAACTCTTATTATCTTATGTAGTGGGCACCAAGAGTAATGTCTCCTAATCATTTCCATAGAAACTGCAATGGATACGAAGAGCACAATAACATTAATTGATTGAACAAATGCTCAGCTACAAAACATTGTTTTGCAACATAGTCACCACCATTAGCTATGCATTTCTGCTAGTGATGATCTGCCATGCAAATAACAGTCTGCACCAGTGGAGATGGCCCACTGGTGCAGTTGCTGCTGCTGAAAAGCACTACCTACCACCTTATATTGCTTATAACCGGTTTGTTCTCTGTAAGTGTTCAGCAAGTATTGATGATTTCAGTGAGTGCCACTTTTTCTACATGGAGGAATTCAGTGCCATACCTTTACTTATCTGCACTTCCACATCAGATGCCATTCTGCTGGACTGCCCCTCTGCTGCCATCTGTCACACAGCAACAAAATGTAATGGAGTACTGGTGGGGAGGTTCAACCTCTTCTGCCATACCACCATTTGCCTTTGGCACTGCAGACCAACATAATGAAATAGGAGGCATTACTTATGGAGTAGCCCTCATGCATATGTAAGAACTGAATCTCTTGTAAACATCCCACAAATTCATTTTTGTTCTAATTTGGAAAAAAGAGAAAAAACAATTATTGTACTCTATGTGAAAGTCTCTCCAAATGAGTCCAAGAGGAAAAAAAAAAAAATCAGTTAAAGTAACTCTCTGTTTGGCAACAGCTAATTAGATGTTCCTGACCGTTCTGCTGCAGGGCTCTGCGGCATTGTTTCCAGTTCAGTGCACTTTTGTATGCACCCATTCTTCTCTTGAGCAGCATATTTTTGACTGCAATTCTTGTAATTGCTGAATAATTTCTAGCTTCTGCTAATTCTTATGCAGAGACTGCAATTGCAGGACTACCTGACTTCGGTCCGTATAGCAGGACACATTGCCGCAGTGGAAAACTATCTCAGGGCTCCCAGTCTCTGCTGCAGGGTACAGAGGTTGGGGGTCTGCGTTTCAGTTATGGCAAACAAAGTACTACCTGCTGAATCATAAAGGTCAACTGTCTTAGTTTTTGTTTGTGTGTATGCTTTATGTCCCGTTCCCACATCAATCGTTGTTGAGTGTTACCATGATACTATTATAGTGTTTTAAACAAAGACTGACCTCAAGCATCCAACTGTTGTAGCAGCTTTGCTTAGATTTCTTGTGTCACTGGTAGGTCAGCAGAAATGTTTTCCTCCCAGTGAGGTGAAGCTGCTTTTGAGATAAGTTAAAGAGTAGCAGAGGTCCTACTGTTTATATTCAGAGGGAAAAGACTTAAGAACGGATGTCAGTAATTCTTGCATCTCTTATTTTCAGTACTTGTAATTCTTCATTGTTTCTTACTAGGGACTCTTCTGTGCAAACTTGAGTCCTTGAAAAGGAGTCAACTCTCTAGTGCTTTCTTCTCAACCTAAGCTGTAACTGATATTCGAATAGACGTACATCAAAGTGGCTGAGAAATTGTAAGGAGCAGATATGGTTCTCTGGCTTTCAAACTTTGGATTGTTGTGTTAATGTCAAAAGAATTCATCAGGAAAACAAAATGCATACAGTTTCCATACAGAAAGAAATCTGTCAGTAATATGGTTCTGTGAGACCTGTTTTAGATGAATCTGTGTTGTATCCTCGGGCCACCTTTGGAATCTCTGTTTTTTAGCTGGGAATTCGGAATTTTTTTTCTGATGATGTTATGGCGCTTGGTAAGTCATGTAGGGCCAAAGATGTGCTGTGTTTCTGCAGTTCTTATATAACCTACTTGGAGTTGTAGGTTCTTCTGGAGCTGTGGAATACCGAGTTCCCTCTTCCCTGGCTGTCAAACGTAGATATTTATTCTTCCTAAGCGCTGTGAAACATAAAAATACAAATTGCACAGTGTTATAATTACAGGTTGGAAATAATCATCACGATATATGGAGACAGTGTCATGAAGGTATTCTTAATAAAGATGTACAAGGTGAAACCTTGGGCTGTGTTGGAATTTACTTTTCACAGAATGTTGCTGGATGAGGAAGTTGCTGTATTAAAACTTTGTGGGAGTGTTGGAATACAACTGTGGAGATATATTAGGTGCCTGGAGTCAATGCAAACTGATAGCAGAAAGGAATCATAAATTCTTTGTCTGTTGTTCACTGGTTATCTTTTCTTGGGTGATCTAATTCAAGGTTGCTGTGCATGTGTGTGATAGTATGTCTATTGGAATAACTGTATTATGAGATCTCGTTATCATAATCTGTGATAATTGTTTTCTGAGTAGGAAGAATAGACAACAGAACACTTCATCTAATTTATAAGGTCAGGTTCTGTTTCTGAACACGTTTTTTATTGCAGATTCCGGGGAGTCATTCATTGCCCTTTAATGAATAGTTTTAGGCTGTTTCTTTGTGTGCCAACATAGATTTGAAAAGGAATGTATTATTTCCTTTTCCCTTTAATTCCAAATGAGATGTTACTTACTGTTTAGAAAGGCTCGTGTCTCTGGGGATGTTAGTACAAAGCATGTGATTTCCCCAACTAGAACTTTGAATGATGTATGGTTTATCCAGTCAGTCTGTAGTTATCCTTTACACTTGTCATATGCTTACTAGTACACACAAACATACTTCCTCTGGACTACTAAGTACTTATAAGGAAAAGAAAATTAAGGGGTTGCAGCTTATTCTTTCAGTTATTGTGACAAAATGACCAGAAATATTTTCTTACTAATGTAAGATAGTGATTTGTTTTTTAGTTCCACATGGGGAAAATATATGAATATAGAATAAAGCTTTTAATTCTGATCTTTGTGTTCAGCCTGGGACAGACAGGGAAAACCTACAGATAATGATGAGTAAGAACGAAAACTAAAACTACCCCACTGCAGTGCATTAGCCCTTAATGGCCTAGTGCTATGTCTGTACAGAAGAAAAGTTAAAGCTGGTACAGCTGGGATCTGTTTGGGAGTTCTGATTGCCTCTTATGACTTTGCTCATCTTGACAGCTTCACCTGGGACAGCCAGGGGTGAAAACAATTCAAAGGTGAACTTCAGTTCACCTAAGCAGTTCATGTGTCAGTAGCAGGAGTATTGGAAACTGTGTAGTTGAAACCTTTGTGGCTGCTTCTCCCTGTAATAAGTCTGCAAGCAGATATCCATATTCAGAACTGTGTCAACTCAGAAAGTTTCAGCAATTAGAAATATACTAGCAAAGAAAAACCTTTAAATCTCTGCAGGGTGCCCTTGTATGTTCTGCATCCCTTAGAAACAGCTGATGAGTTTGAATCCACATTCACCCGCACTTTCAATGTGTTTTGGCACTCTGACAAACTATTAAAAACTTGTGTTTTCATAGCTAATTATAATTTCTTCCTGGCATTAGAGCCAACGGCTTCAAACCAGAGGAGACACTTACATAGAAAAACATACATAAATTCCCTTAGAGCACATTTCTTTTAAACTGATGTGTGGGAAGTAGTACAGAACCGCATAATAGACTCGATATTAAGAAATATTGAAATAGCAGGATGCAACAACATCCACCTGTCAGAAAAGCAAGTTATAATGGTCTTTGTTGATACAAGTCACGCTTTATGATGATATCAGTCTTTTCTGCTTTTGAATCAGGCAGACTGGTCCACTTAATGTGATTAAAGTTCCCTAGATGATGCATCAAAGTGGTGATTTTTTTTTTTTCTGGTGGATGTAGCTGTTCTGCAATACTGGGCATTTCAGTTTATTGATGTAAGAGAAGGGGATGAGGAAAAGGAGTTGATGCAAAGGATTTGTCTGATAGGACAACTGATTTAAAATCTAGGAAATTGCTATTAGGAAGTCTGTTGTGGGCAAACAATCATACTATATTGCAATTTTGTTTGATGCTCCATTTTTAATTGTTTGACCCTTGCACAAAGAGTTTGCATCCAAAGTAATCAAGCATTCTTCTATCAATATCTCTCAAAGCACCCTGTAAAAATAGAGAAGTCTTCCCTTCCCTATTTTACAGAAAGATAGAGACAGGCTCTGAAACTCATCTGCTGTCTCAGAGCAAACCAACAGCAAACCTGGGAATGTATCCCAAGCACCAAGTTCCTAGCCCCTTCCCAGCATGCAAGGTTACGTATATACTTGTGTGTGGAAGATGATACTAGAGAAGGAATTGATTAGGAGTAATTTGCCACGGGAAGGAAGCTGTACTGTGAGCTACCAGCAAGTAATGAAGCACGGATGCCAATTGACAGGTGGACCAAAGACTTTTCAGTAGGAGGGAGGAGGAAATGGGTTCCAGGATGCAATTGCTCTAATTGAGGCTGTGAGGAGATAAATGGATAAAGTTAGCAACAGCTGGAGGCTGCTCTGAAGGAAAACTTTAAGGGTTTGTTATCCTCTCAGGAGGTCTTTTAGTCACCATGGTGATGCCTCTGGCAGACATCAGCGGAAAAAAAAAAAAAGCAGTAAAACCAATACCTATGTCAAACAAAAGCCCCTAGGCAAAAGGTTCCAGATGTGCAGGGGGTGGGAGGTGGAAGAGAGGAGGAAAAAAAAAACGGTGGTGATGTTCTTTGAACTGTTTCTTGAAAATAACTTTAAATACACGTCTGAATGTTTCTGGGGATGCTGTGGTTACAGGCTCTGTATAAAATTTCAGTAGTTACACAGTAATGTGCGTTGGTCACCAGGGATAGCAAGTGTTGGCACTGTTTTTTCAGGGCCTTCAGGCACTTCTGCAAGACAGTTTCTCTATGTCTGTTGGAAAAGTGCTCAGAAAATTTGATGGTAGTCTTAGGCATTATAGTTTTGAAATAATGAGGAAGGTCATCTGAAGGTCTGTTAGGGGGCATTGTGTCTCACTGTTTGCAAGAAGCAAAATGTTTTGTTACATCAGAAATCACTGCACAGTAGTCTGTTAGGACATTGCAAGTTCTTAGTTGGAAAGAAGTACTTCCACTGATGGAGAGAGTTCATCACTTATTTTTTTGGCCTTGATTCTCAGCTGACTATCATTTTTTCATATCTACAAATCCTGATTTCAGCTCATTACTTCTAGCTGTTTGGCTTTGGTGCCACTTTGAAAGTTTTTCTTACTGTCTGCATCTTTCAAACTCTCCTTAGATGAGTTATACATATATAGATTTATGAAATCTTACTGGTTATTGCTTTAGTTCTGGATAATGTACAAAATTATTTACAAGCATATATCTGTGCTGTTCTTTGCAAATTTAGATATGTTAATAACTTGAGTTTAAGTGGATAAGGAGAAATGAATACTACTTAGATCTTTACATTTCAACATTATTGACATATGGTCTGATGTTGACCAGATTATTTGTTTGTATAGAGGTGGCAGGTGAAACACCTCTGTTGTATTCTGTTACATCAGTATCCCTCTGGTCAGTGCTGAACAAACAAATGGCTAATCTCAGTTGATATACTGGAGATGCTACTCAGTAATGTGAAACTAAACGCAAATGATTGTAGTAAGAAAAAAGAAGAAAGGCAAAGGAATTATGGTAGTTCTGGAAATAGGATAATGTTCCTGAAGAGTTCTGGAAAGGATATATTTTGAGAGAAGTATCTTTGTTTGGGTTGTACTAATGTAGTCTAAGCAGTGATTAACTTTAAGTGGTATGCATGTATAACAAGAAACTTACAGTGAACTAGGATTGTTCTGCCTTATTAAAAGCCCTTTAGCCTTAAGCGTCATTTCATAAGTAATTTCTCATGGGTATCAAGTATGTGTGTCATAGGAGAGCATCCAAAGAAGAGAACATAGGGATCCTTTCTGTAAACAAAGGATAGTGTGGAAGGAGGGATAAACTTGAGTGCAAAAACATTAAATGCCAATGTTGCTTGAGAAGAAAAAGTGAGTTTTGCCATTTGTTTGAAAGAAGGCAATTCTTTAGCCTTTCCCCTTTTCTTAAAGTAAAGAAATAAAGCTATTATGCTCATCGTAAGTAAAATGAAATATTTTCTATTATATTTTACTTAGTGACATGAATCTCCACACTCAACAGTAAGGGCTGAGTGATAATGTGGAAGTTGTTGTGTGAGTTGAACTTGATCTTTGTGGGTCTTTTCCTGATTGGTTTGTTTTATGACTTTAGAGGTATTCTTTCTCAAACCTAAACAAGGTGCTGATGTCCTGATGAAATTTGATCTGGAGTGGGAGGTAGCTGTTGTATTTCTGCTGGGAAAGCATATATATTTACTACTGCCATGGGATCTGAAATTTGTGCTTTTGGAAATTTATATGGCAAGCTTTGATTTATTTTTATGCTGTGTTGTATTTTGTTGTTGTTTGTTTTTATTACAGTTAATTCTTTTGTGTCTATGATAGCAATCATGAGTTCTGTTTACAAAAAAAAAAAACACCCTGCTTTTTTGTTTGTTTATTTTCACTGACATTCTTGAGATACCTACTCTGTTAGTCAGTGGTTGAGAGAGTTCCATTTTGTGAGTCATCATTTACTGAATACAGAAATGTCATAGTTGCTCAATATCTGGATTTCTTGATCCTCAGTGAGGACACAAGGCAGTTATTTTTGCATCTACTTGCACATGATCTATATATGTTTCTCTGTAAATTATTATTTATACACACTGGTTAGGGTAGCTTAGCCACAGTTATAGCTCTGCAAATTAACTTCTGTTAATTTGACAATCTTAAACTCTACAATAGCAAATACCAACAACCTAACTCAAATAATAGAATACAGCTGTTGCATTGCTTGTATGATTTTTAGGCTTTTTTTTTTCACTGGGTGGGGTAGCTGCTGTTTTTGTTGTCGTTGCTGTTGTTTTGTTTTGTTTCTTTAAAAAAAAAAAACTTTCACTATTATTATTGAAATTGACTGTCATAGACTGTGTCTATGACCTGTGCAACCTGGTTTACAGTGCCTGCTTTGGCAGGGGGCCTGGACTTGATGATCTCTAGAGGTCCCTTCCAACCCCTACAATTTTGTGATTCTATAATGCCAGAATAACTGGGCAGGAAGGGTTATTACTCCACTTGTGTGTGATATAGATCTATTCTGTCAGTAATATGTGAAGATTGCATTGAAAGAGAATGATCCCATGTACTTGTGGAATATGTTGTTACAGAAAAATGTGTTTGATGGGGGAATACTTTGTATGTTCTGTAACAGGTAGAAAACTTTGTTAGTAACAACTTCCGTTTTCTGATGATTTTTTCCTTTGTATTTCCTCAGTAGGTTACAAAATGTACTGTATTTGAATATGAATTATGCTGTGAGTAGATACTATCTCGAAGTACTGTAATTGGACGTGTTTTCTTTTGTAACTAAATGTACTTGTGTTTTCAAATCGCTGGCTGGAGGTGAATTTCTCTGGATTGACACTTATTGCAAAGTCAAAATGTTGCTCCCTTTCCTCACGTTTGCGACTTCATTGTTCTTTTGTGTCAGTTACTGTGGCATTACCAATTCAGTATTTTGTGACTTCGCTCAAGGATCGAATGGAGAGAATAAAATACAGGGGCTCCCATTTAAATGGAAATAATTTTGAGAATTAGCAAAAGTGACAGAAGAAGTGCACAAAGAAAAAAAGTGCATTAAGTATTTCAAAATTTGCTGTGTGTGAAAGGTGCCTTTCGGAATCTCCATTGAGCCTTTGAACAATTAAAAATGAGATCGTATAGCAACCCGTGTTTCTGAGGCCTGTAGAAGAAAACTGGCTTCTTCTGGATATATATGTTTTTTCTAAATATACATCCCAATATTTTTAGTGGTACTGTAGGAAAGATATAGTTGTCAGAATGACACATTGAAAGAGCTTCCCTGAAGAAAGCACAGCTCCCATAGGCTTTGTGAGTATCTTGTAACAGCATTTTCTTACAGAAAAGCAAAACAATTTTGTAGTAATCTTATTCTCTGCTAAAGGTAGACCAAAGCTGAGCTGGATTTGGAGAAGAACACTTGAATCTGAAGGGCCAGTCTGTAGCTTCAAGTGTACTACATAAGAGACCATTTGATGTGGTCACAATGAATGAGAAAAGATCAGATGAATGAACTGTATTTCTAGGTCCATTCCCATTATAAGGAAGGTGCTTCTGTGGATTTGCAAGAAAATGGCATTGTAAGGTGCAGAACACTGGTAACACTTGTTGTGTTGCATATAAAAGGTAATCATAGCTCAAAAGCAGGTTCTGCTCTTTGATGAATGAAGTATGAGACCTTGAAACAGGAACTTCCCTTTGTTTTCATATTCTTGAATAGATTAAGTAAAGCTTGTATACTCTGAAAGTGATTTCCTGAGTTGTCACAAAGGAAAATCTGTTTTTGATGGGAATATTGAGGATAGTACATTTTAAGGGAGGAAATTGTTTCTGTGGTAGAAGGAATATTAAGATCCAAGAGCTCTACTGTGCTGCTTTGATCTTAAATATATATGTTTGTGTGTGTGTGTGTGTGTATATATATATATAGTGAGAAGTGAGATACTTGGAGACAAAGGAGGTGAAAAACAAAACAGTGAAAATGTTACTAGTGATTATATTAGGCATATTAAGGATAAGTGGGGCATTAGGGGCATATGAGATGAGTTCACCAAGAGAACCAACCTGATAGCCTTTTATGAAGGCATAATCAGGTGGATAGACAATGGTAAAGTAGTGGATATGGTCTATCTTGATTTTAGTAAAGCATTTGACACTGTCTCCTGCAGCATCCTTGCATCTAAACTGAAGAAGCGTGGTCTGGGCAATCAGATAGTGAGTTGGACTGTGAACTGCCTGAAGAAAAGAAGCCAGAAAGTTGTGGTCAATGGGACAGAGACTAATTGGCGTCCTGTAACTAGTGGAGGCCCTCAAGAGTTGGTACTGGGACCAGTACTATTCAATATATTAATCGATGACTTGGATGAGGGAGTGAACTGTCAGCAAGTTTGTTAATGACACAAAACTGAGAGGAGTGGCTGATACACCAGAAGGCTGTGCTGCCATCAGTGAGACCTAGAAAGACTGAAGAGTTGGGTGGGGAGAAAATTAATGAAATATAACAAGAGCAAGTATAGAGTCTTATATCTGTGCAAGAACAACCCCAGGTACCAGCACAGGTTGGGGACTGACCTGTTGGAGGGCAGCACAGGGGAAACGGACCTGGGGGTCTTGGTGGATAGCAGGGTAATGATGAGGCAGCACTGTGTCCTTGTGGCTGAGTAGGCCACAAGGTTAGTAGTCAAGAGGAGGTTCTCCTCTCTCTCTACAATACCCATGTGAGACTGCATCTATAATACTGTGTCCAGTGCTGCTCTCCTCAGTTCAGGAAGGACTGGGAGCTGCTCTAGAGAGTCCAGTGCAGAGCCACAGAGATGATTAAGAGAGTGGAGCCATCTCCCTTGGAAGGAAAGGCTGAGGGAGCTGGGTCTCTAGCTTGAGAAAGAAATTGAGGGGTGACCTCTTTAATGTTCATAAATATATAAAAGATGAGTGTTAGAAGGGTGGAGCTAGGCACTTCTCAGTGACTTCCAGTGATAGGATGAGGGGCAATGGGTGGAAGCTGGAACATAGGAGGTTTCACAAAAATATGAGAAATAACTTCATTACAGTAAGGGTAACAGAACACTGGAACAGGCTGCTCAGAAACATTGTGGGGTCTCCTCTGGAGACATTCAAAACCTGCCTGGATGTATTCCTGGGTGACCTAATCTAGGTGTTCCTGCTCCGGCAGGGGGATTGGACTAGGTGGTCTTTCAAGGTCCCTTCCAATCCCTAACATTCTGTGATTCTGTGATTTTGATTGAGGAGAGGGGAAGGCAAATGTTATATCCTCAAGGAAGGCAAGAAGGAGGATACGGCCAGCTTAACCTCAGTTCCTAGGAAGATTACAGAGTGAATTAGCCTAGAAGCTAAAAAAGAAAACAATAACGTGCGTCAGCCCACATGGAATTTCTATGCCTGACCAATCTCACTGCCTTCTACACTGAAACTGGCTTTATGCATAGAATCATAGAATAGAATCATGGAATCACTCAGGTTGGAAATGCCCTCAAAGATCATTGAGTCCAACCATGACCTAACCGTACTACCCTAACTTAACAACCCTTCGCTAAATCATCTCCCATGGTTTGCATTTACAGCACATGTGAGAATAAAATATATATTGGGATTTATTTGTCTGGGTTATTTGAGAGATTTTTCCTCTGTCCCATCTTTAGGAAGTGCAGAATTGAACTTTCTGTAGAATAGTGTGCCTTTGGCATCTAAAAGGTGAACTCAAAAAAGCATTCTTCCCTTAGTTACTAGGTTGCTTTGATTGCTTTATTGGGCCTACAGCTGGTAATTGACCATGAAACAGTGGAGATGCACTTAAATTATTTGAGTGAAGGGTGAGGATATGAAGTGGTGTTTGCCCAGCTTTAGCTTCTTCCTCAGCCTTACTAACTTGAATTCTCTAAAACTTCTTAGTAGTACATGTTGAATACCATACAGATAACTGAGTCCATTTTCCTTGTCTAGGTAGGTGTTTGTCTAACATGTGTTAGTAGTCTACCATAGCATTATGTGGTGACATTATGCATTGCCTTTAAATGCAATGATAAATTCATTTCAAAGGCATTTCAAATCCTTTCTCTTTAATTTGAGTCCTCTTCAAGCATAGGATGTACCAGAGTGCTTTAGAGCAACTGCTATATGCAGGTGTAAAAATGTAGCAAAAAGTGTAATTGAAATTGTTTTAGAGATTAGATTGTATGTTTTTATGTCTGAAGTCATCCAATGCTTTCAAAATGAAGCGTAGAGAAATTGCTGTTATCTGCTGTTATCCTTAGAGGAACGTGAGCAGCCCATAGCCCTGTCAGTAAAATGCCTCACACAAGTGAGAATATTGCTCCATGCAACTGAAGGCCATGGACTCTAGGCATCTGAGATGACGATGCATTTTACGATCTAAGTTCTGACTGATGAGCTTTTGAGGAAAACACACTAGCAGAAAAACTTTCAGAGTGGGTGAATATCAAAGCTGTAAGAGCCCTTGGTAGCTTCCGCCAGAGGGAAGAAGTTTTGGCCTTTTACAGGCCAAAATGCCCTGCACAATCTATCTGATGATGCGCACATCACAGTAGGAGGAACATTTTAGCTATCCAGTGTTGTTGGGGCTGTGGTGCTATGTTCCTGTGTTCCTATATCAGCCTGCTCCTTCAGAAGATGCCTGGGTACAACTCTGCCATTGAAATCTCATGGCTGTAAGTTTATAGGTCACTCCAGTGTGGTATGAAAACTGATGCCTGGTGAAGCCGCTTTCTAGCGGAATGATAAGAAAGATCGATAGTCGTTGATTTTTTTTTTTTTCTTCCAAACTTCATATTTTACTCTGAAAGAAAGGTAGTCAGGCATGGGATATTAGATGTCTCCCTTAAGGGATATTATGATTGTAATGAGAACGGCAGAGGATGCTGGGAAAGAGCTGATAGTAAAGACAAAGCGGACTGGTTGAGAGGAATGAAGTCCTAAGTCAAGGTGAGTAAGTTATTCAGGACCATGGTGCTTTTTCTCTCCCGAACTGACTTTCTTCAGATACAATTGTTCTTGAATGGTCACAATCGGTATATCAAAATAAATGTTTTATAGGCTAAGGTAAAAGGAGTTAGTGGCAAGACTGTAAATCCTCTCATGGAACAAATGATAACTCAGCTCAAGAGTCCTTTTGTCCTGGGAGTGCGGGAAGGATATAAATTCTCTGAAAGTATCTGTCAGTTGGAATTGCTCTGCATTCATCATGCCAGCCCTCTGCATCATTCATGAATGTCATAAGAGACTAAAGAATTGGCACTTCATGGTGAGAATGATTAAACAACCATTACACTTGTCTTTTACTTTGGCACAATACCTTTTAAACAGATTGCCTGTATAATCCTCACATAGGTCCACCTCTTCTGATGGTTATTGTCCTTTCATGGTGGTGAGAAAAGAAAAAAAAAAAAAAACCCTTATGAGATGATGTATGTTGTTTATGGAAAGGTTTGTGTGTTGTGTTTTGTCTCTGGGTAGTTGCATTTTTACACTCCAACTATGCGACCTTGGGGAAAGGTAAGGAGACTATAGGGGAGGTGAGCTTTGAAACATACATTTCTTCTCTTGCTGGACATCCAGTAGTTTTGACGGCTGATGTTCTATTTGATGTGAGGTTAAAAAGCTCAGAACTCTGAGCTTAGATTTCCTTCAGAGACCAAATCAGTTCTGTTTAGTTGGAACTGGTTTACATTTGCAATAATAAGTAGCATGAAAGTGGGCTTTCAAAATTACTACATTCCATTCTGATTGCATGCTTCTGACCCAAACTGAAATGCTAATGGCCAGCAAGTTAGACAATGGAAAGCTTGCTTCCTATTTCCTGCTGTGTTGTTGATTTAGTAAGTGATTTAGCCACTTTCTGTGACTCTGAGGAATATCTAATAGCTAGTATTTTGAGTCCAGCCCTTTTCAGCCTTCAGGCTTCAAATTTTTGTTTTGATCTCCTTATGTGGAAACAATAAATATAAATTCTGTTTACAGTTTTAATATGTGACTGTGGAAACGTAAACAGATTTGTAAGGTTGAATGAGGAATTACCTACACTTAAGCAAAACCTTGTAGTCTGGAAGCTAGATGTCATCTTAAACATGAGATGGGTAAATGAAAGTGAGAAAACAGAGCTTGTGTTTGTACTTCCATTTTTTTTTCTCGTACTTTATTTGTTTTAATGCAGTAAGACACAGTTTAAGGATAAAAACTAAAGAGAGATTATTTATTTATTTTAGAGAAGGGCTAATTGCCTGGGATTAGTAGTAGCACTTCAGCTTCCATTCACCATGAACTGTACCTAGGCTATCTTACCATTCAGATTCTATAAAGGTACTGTAGTAAACTAACATACCGATTCACACTTCAGGCTCAAAATGTTCTATGAATCCTACTGTGCTTTTGTCTGCTAACAGTAGTCTCTGAGTTCAGCTCCTCTGGCACGCTGCCTTGTGGGTTTCTCCAAGGATATTCTCTCTATGGGCTGTTTTATGAGGAAATGCCTTGAAATAAGAAATCGCATTCCAGTTCCAGTTTCTCTTTGACAGCAGAATGCAACTAAGTGCTTCCATCTACCTTTGCTGAATTTAGTCACAGCTGGACCTAATTAAGTCTCTCTCTGGGTAGTGGTTAACTTTTGTCCCTGATATCTGTGCTCCTAGACCAGTCTTGCAAGAAACAGAGTAACTGGACACTTCTCTGTGTACTTCTACTAAGCAAAATGCATATTTCATTTTTCAATTGCATTATTTGTGATTTCTTTTTATCTCTTTTGGTGCATTCTGTGTTTTGTTTTTTTGTTTTGTCTAATGTAAATTCTCTATTTGTTATGAGCAATGCATGTTTTTTGTAGGATATTTTTTCTTTTGCTCCAGTGCACAGAAAAGTCCTGGAGGGATTGCCCATGTGAACCTTTTCTAGATTGATGTCTGTTATATGTCTGCCTAAAGCTGTGGGGGCTGAATTTGTTGACTCAACTGGTCTCTGTTGAAAGAGAATAGTTGAGGGCTAAGAGTTTTAACGGTCTACAAGGCAAAGTTGACACTGCGAATAAATACAGGGACAGATTACTGTATCATTCAGTATGAGAAATAGTGAACAACCAATCTATTTAGAAAGTGCAACTATTAAAAACAAAGGAGGTAATTATTCATATGATTGAGTAACAGGTTGAAAGGGACCACAAGATGTCTTTACTTCAAATCCTTGCTCTGAGCAGGGTTATCTGTAAGGTCAGATCAGGTTGCTTGGGGTTTCATATAGTCCGATGTTGAGTACTCCATTCATGGAGACTCCTGAATTTCCTTGGATCTTTTTGACTGCCTGTCAGTCCTTATGAGGAAGAATATTTTCCATTCTGTGTGGAGTCAGAATTTCTTATTTCAAACAGTGTTCATTACTGCTTGTTCTCAAGCTGTACCCCAATTAAGAGTTCAGTTTAATCTCCTCACTGGCCTCCATGCAGGTGCTGTGAAATTGCCCTTAGGACCCCTTGAAGTTGTCTTCTCTGAGTTGAATAAGCCCAATTCCTTTGTCCTCTCCTCATAAGACAGGCGCTTCAGCATTCTGACAGCTTTTGTAACCCCCACTGAACTTATTTCAGTTTGTCAGTGCCTGTCTTGTATTAGAGTATCCAAAACTGGATGCGTTATTTTAGTTGCAGTCAAGCAAACACTGATAAAAGGGGAATATTTACTTCATCTACTGGCTGTAGTCTTCTTAGTACAGTGCAGAATGCTGTCAGAACCCCTTTGGTGGGGCACATGGTTGTCTGGTGTACAGTTTGCTGCATCAGTGGCAGATTTATCTAAGCAATTGCTAAATATTTGTAAGCCATTATTTTGAATGCAAAACTTTCAATGCTTTCAAGGGGAGACTGGATAAGTACTTTGAAATTAGGTCTGTTTGGGATTACTGCATTAACAAACCACACTGGGTTGTATCAATTGCTAAAAAGGCTCAGTCAGTCTGGGTGGGTACTTTGAAGAAACAGCTCGCTCTGTTCTTAGTTTTCCCCGGGTGTCTACTTAAGATCATAGTCATGCTTAAGATATAACAATGAATTAGTTGACATATCCTTTGTTAATATTTTCATTTACATAAAAGTATTTCCTGGTTGAAATCTTTTATTTTTAAGTTGTTATGACTTTATTCATCTTGGGTCTGTTTCAGTCAGCAGCTAATCCTTGCATGCCTTCTGAGATGGTAAACATTCCCACCACAAATTCAGATCAGGGGGAAAAGCCAGTGTTCCCACTATCTTAAATTTAGGAAAATTCATAGTTAAAGTATAAGCTATCTTGGAACTCTGTTCCTCCCCCCTTCTTCCAATCTTTTTAGTGCAGTGTAACTAATAGGAAGCAGCATACTGTCTGATTCGATTGCTGGCTGATGCACACATACTGAGAGGAAAGTGACTCATATTAATTTGCTGTCATTAAAAAAGACAAAGGAAGAGGGAAGGCATGATCCGAATTGCTGCTTCCATTTTGTGTTAGTCTTGCAGATTTCCTAACTTCTCCTCCTTTTACGGAAGTCCTTTGCATGTTAATGGTGGAAAGAAATTTGTTCCATATCAACCAATACATGAGAAATGGAAGGGGTATAGTGTTCAATCTGGGTCTCAGAGAAGTGTGAGTGTCATGAGAGGACAAAGCTTGTTCATGTAAACTCTTCTTGTGAACAGAAGCTTGCTTTTTTTGGGTTTAGACAGCAAGCTTTGTGTTTTTCATGGCTGTAAGTTTACTTTATTCATAGGCAATTTTAAGCTTCTTAATAAATAAAAGAATATTTCAGCAGTTATTTAGTAAGTATCAGATCTGTCTTCATTTTCTCCTACAAAGGATCCTGTGACAGAATGGTCAAGTAAGCCAGACTGTGATGATTAGATCCCTGTGAACTTTTTCAATGTTCTTTTAATGCAAACACCTGTTTAATAGGAATTAGTAGACCTTTTAAACTCAAGGACTGGGGAAGGCAGGAACTGGGGCTCTGATACTGGCAAGTGCCTGAGAGAGGGCCTTTAGGAGAAGTAATACTTTGGTTCTGATGAATACTGCTTTCGTCTAGATTTCAATTTTTTCATGTGGGTTACGTAGTCACAGAAAGTGAAGCATCCCTGGGGTGTGGAGTGCAAGGCGCTAGGAAGGCCCATGGAGACCAGCACTTCAGGCTGGGGAAGGGGGAGGAAAGATACTTTCCTGAAGTGTTCATTTGTTGTTGCCTTTATTTTCTTATGCTTAATTAAAAGTTTGCTGGTTGTCAAAAAATATAAGTGAAATGACACCAGTTGAGATTGTTTTGCCTGTGACAACATAATTGTGAAGGCAAGTGGGATCCTGGTAAACTTTGCTCTGTTGACTCAGGTAATTGTTGCAACATTTAAACTGGCCTACATATTACAGTAATTTTCATGCTAGAGGTACTTTTTGGTTTTAAAAATTGTGACTGTACTCTTTATAGTCCATTAAACTCGTGCTTGCATCCCAATCTGCAGATTTATGGAATCTAAACAATGAATGTTAGCATAGCGAGACAGTGGGTGTTGTATTTTGGCAGTGGTGACTGTAGAATCACAGAACTGTAGGGGCTGGAAGGGACCTCTAGAGAGATCATCTAGTTTAACCCCCCTGCCAAAGCAGCTACCTAGCCCAGGTTGCACAGGTAGGCATCCAGGTGGGTCTTGAACATCTCCAGGGAAGGAGACTCCACAACCTTTCAAGGCAGCCTGTGCCAGTGTTCCATCACCCTCACTGTGAAAAAGTTTCCATGCGCATTTGTGCAGAACTTCAGTTCTTCAGTTCTTCTTCAAAGGAAGAACTATGATTCTTCCTCCCTAGGTGCAAGACTCTACACTTCATCTTGTTAAACCTCATCTGGTTCCTTTCTGCCCAGTTCTCCAGCCTGTCCAGATCTCACTGAATGGCAGCACAGACTTCCAGCATGTCAGCCATTCATCCCAGCTTTGTATCATCAGCAAACTTGCTGAGGGTGGGCTACATCCCCTCATCAAGGTCACTGATGAAGATGTGACCATCTACACCACTGATCACAACCCTCTGAGCTCTAAGTCACCTCTACTGGCACAGGTTTTTTTTAATGAGTGGGTCATGCGAGCTCTTGTTTATTGCTGGTAAAAATGCAGTGAATAGCTAATGATGGTGACTGTTGAAAAATAATGTTTTTAGCTGAGAATTTGCTCTATCAAATATTTCTGTTATGTTCTTTGTAGTAGTACCTGTAATAGTTTTCATGGAAATAAATAGGAAGCGTTAGTTTCAGCAACCTACCTAGTTCTTGCTTTCTCCAGCCTGCTAATTTTACATGCAGCATTCCAGTACAGTAGCTGAGCATATTCTTCACCTGTTGTGTTGGTATAGGTAATGCAGCACAGGGCACTGAGAATTGGAATTTCTATCAGCAGAGCAGGGAAATTGTTCTATGCACTATTTATTTATTTATTTATTGAAATGTAAGCAATTCAGTGGAAACAGTGGAACAATAGATACCATGGAATTAATCAGCCCTTCAGATTTCCCTGTTTTCAGGGCGTAGTTGGAGTTTTAGAGTTATTAAATGAGGTATATAACTAAGACTTGAACAATGAGAAAAACTAAATATCAAGTAGCTGCTCATTAACAGTGTGTTGTCAATTGTCAGTCTTGAATAGAAAATGCCTTTGGGGGAAAGAAATGCATGCCACTGCCTTATAAAGGAGTGTGTGACAAAGCTTAGGTACAGCAGGAGGATCTCAAGCTGAACAGACTATAATTTCATCTTGTTTTTTATAACTCAACTAGTCTACAGTTGTGTACTGCACAACAAAGAAAACATAATTACTGGTTTGAGATTGAAAGGAACTTCTGGAGTTAAACTAGTCAAACCTGCTCACTTTCTTTAGCTTAAAGAAGGCCAATCAGAGATTTTATGGCTTTGTCACACTATAATGAAGTTGAAATCTCCCTTTCTGAAGTCCAGACTTGTAATTCTACTTTTTGTCACTTTCGGTTATCTTGTTTCAAACTCCATAAATTCACAATTGCTGCCGTCAAGCAGAAGTACTCAGGTAGAATGTTTGTATGGATATATTTTTTTTCCCTATTGCATTGGTTCTGTAGTAGTAGCTCTGATTATCCTTCCTCCCCAGTTTTTACTTAATGTCTGTGCCTTGTGTTGTTTAGATTGGACTAACGTTCTCTTCACACTTATGGGGGGAAAAAGATGTTTTCGGTGTAATGTTGAAATGCCATGGTGTAATGTTGAAATGCCATTGGCTTCCAAACAAGGCAGTGCACATCCTGCCTAGCCTCAGGGAAGGGAAGGGGACGTTTGTGTACCCAGCAAATAGTTGTGTATTCAGTTATGCATAGACAAGCCAACCAGCCCAACTATTATTATTCAAGTAACTTTGATATGGACAGTATCCATGACCTGAAGGGGTTTATAGGAAAACTAGGGAGGAGCTTTTTATAAGGGCAGATATCAACAGGATGAGGGGAAACGATTTTAAACTGGAAGAGGGTAGACTTAGAATAGATTATCAGAAAGAGATTTTTTACTGTGAGGGTGGTGAGACACTGGAGCAAGTTGCCCACAGAGGTTTTGAATGCCACCTCCCTGAAAGCATTCAGAGCCAGGCTGGACGAGGCTTTGAGCAACTTGATCTAGAGAGAGGTGTCCCTGCCTATAGCAGAGGGGTTGGAACTAGATGATCTTAAAAGTCCCTTCCAACCCAAACCATTCTATGAATAAAGAAACAACTGCAAGCCATGAGCTTTCTGTTGCCAGGTTAATTTGGCCAGAAATATTTAAGTTGTTGTATCTGATTGAGCTATGTGCACAAACTTGTACATACTGAATTTCATCAAGTTAAGCCTAGAAATTAAATCTGTTCTTTGAGGGGAAAAATGAGCTCTCTTAATCAGTTAAGTCCCATGACATGCCTATGAAGACATAATTGGCTATAATTGGCATTCACAGAAGCTCTGACATGTTCTACCTGCATCCAAATGGCTCTTAGAGAGGCAGAAAAATCATCTGTCTTTAAAGAGAGTTCTGCAGTATTTATAAAAAGTTTGTCACTGCATATAAACCTCCTTGTAATTCAAGTGAGAATAGTTTTAGGAAGCAAATCTTAATCCATGAATTCATTAACAATAAATAAACTCATCTTGCTTTACTTAACAAACTGCTGTGCCTCGTTTTAGACTGTAATGCAAACTCACAACTTTCAGAACAAGCTAATGAATTGAAGGAGGATATTTGTAATGTGGTTTATAGTGGGCAGTTGATTTGCCAGGCCATGGGAGAAGCCATGTATAACTCACCAGTAATCTGATGGGTTTACATGTACAGTAAATTAGGGGTGGGTTTTAAAATGAACTTACAAAAATGTTTTCTATGTTTTTTGCAAGTTATGTGTTCCCCATCTTGAGTCTAAAGCTAAATGAGCAAGGAGAGTTCAGTTTGTAGAATTAACCTTCTTGAAAATGAAATTGTGTGTTTGGAGTTCCATTATGCAAGTGTGTTCTGTTAACTCAGTGTAAAATCCAACCTCTTTCTGCATCTAACTACACTTTCTCTTCAGGGTTACTTGATGCATATTGCTGGTTGATACACCTAGGGGGTAAAAGAAGAGCATTATTTATGGCTTTTCTCAACTTGGAAAATGTACCCAGTTTCCTTGTACTTCATGCAGTTCTCATAACCTGATGCTGAAATGAGAGCCAAGTGGTTTGGGTTTCTATTTTGTAGCTTCTCATCTTTTATTACAGTGCTTACAAACTCAGGTGCAGTAGGTAGCTGAGACATTGAGACACATTTCTGACCTGCCTGAAGTTTTGGATCTAGGGTGGCAGTTTTAGTTGCGTTTTCAAAGAGGCTCAGAGGCTGGGTTATAAAAATCTCCCACCTAAATTGGAGTGTTGAGTACAAGTGAGAAGGTGGTTTCTGAATACTTCTCAGCTTTTTTATCTGCAGTGAAATCCCTCACTTGCATGTCTCTTACTGAGCTGAGATTGCCCTTGCGAATGTGGAGGACAGTGTTCAACTCTGTAGAGGTTTGTTGTTGTCCGAAAAATAAACCAGGAAAAAAAAATAAACAAAAAATACACATAACAAAACAAGAGGTCAAGGAACAAATTTCCATGCTGACTTGTAAAGAGAAATAGTGCTGGAAATATCTGTCCTAGATATCTTAAGAAGTCTTAAAAAGTTCTGAAAAAAAAAGTCCCCAGCTGTGAATAGTCATCAACTTGAAGACAAGGCAGCCTCCAAGAGGCCAAATATTTCCTTTGAATCCCCAGATGAAACTAAATTCCATGTTTCTGCAATGATGTCTGGTTTGTGTGATCTTTTTTTTGTTGTTGTGTTGTTCCCTCCCTCACCCTTCTCAAGTGTTGTGCTATTGGGCATCATCTGGGATGACATTAAGGACTAATGAAATATTAATTATTGGTTAGCTCTCCACTTTATCTCCAAGACTGCTTGCCTTCATTTAGGAACTGAAATAACCTTTTATTAGGAGCCTGAAATATACTGTAGCAGGTTGCATACAGTAAAAATGCTTGTAGTGATTTATACCAAAAATGGAAGACTGTTTATTTGCTTGTGGTACTCCTGCTTTTATACATGTAGGAGCATGAGGATATTCTGAATAACATACATGAACATTTAGATTACTTACTGGAGATATTTGCATTCTTGAGTCAGTGCACCTTCTGTAAGAAGGAGTCTAACAGCATAAAGCTAATGTTGAAGCAACAGATATGTTTTGTCTGATTTTTTTTTTTAAAGCTATTTCATTTTTATGTCTTCTTCTGTTATAAAAACAACAACTCTATCATTCCAGAGTTGTGGTTCCACAAAGGGAAACTTGCATTTTTATAAAAGGAAGAATGTATGTGGTAGACAGGAGAGAGAAGTTTAAATAACCTTTTTGAGTACCGTATAATGCATTTTATCAGTATCAGAGGGTTCACAATGTCATTTGTCACAAAAGAGATGACGTTGTTATACATTGTACTCAGTTATCATGTCCTAGAGTCTGGAAATACATATTTTCATCATCTACTTAATTTTTTCTGGTTCCTTCTATCTGCTGTCAGTAGCCTGGTCAGTAGAATATCTTGATTTTTACTGTGTTAACTAATGAAAGCATATGTTCCTGTATATTCATTTCAAAAGACATAGAATTATTTCCAGAGTTGACGAATAAATAAAATGTGTAATTAATATTTTTTTCTTTGAATTTTTTGTTTTCTAGCTGGTGCCACATATATATTTGGGAAGAGTGGAGGCCTCATCTTGTACACCTGGCCAGCTAATGACAGACCAAGCACAAGGACAGACCGTCTTGCTGTGGGCTTCAGCACGACAGTGAAGGATGGCATTCTTGTACGGATTGACAGTGCCCCTGGACTCGGTGATTTTCTGCAACTGCACATTGTAAGTACAGTTAGATGTCTGTCTATATGTTTAAAGAAAACTATTATGATGAAATAACATATGTCATACTCAGTCCTTTCTGTATCTTCATTAGTCACCGAATTAACCTGTCTTAGGTAGTTTTCAGGGCTTGTGAAAACTGCTGAATAGGATGAACAGGGAGTCAAATCTTGGTGCCCGAAGAATGTGGAATGAGGGGAAGGTTTCATGACATTAAGTAGAATGTATTCAAGAACTGTACAAACAGCATAAATATATTTTGTCACTAATAGATCTGAATTTTTGGTTGACTATTGCTATTCTCAGAAGGAAAAGAATGAAATGGAGCAAGAGTTAATTTTTCTCAATGAGGAAGTTAAGAACTGATTACATTCTTACCTGGTGTAGATGTGAATTCAATTTATGTTCACTATTGGCAGGGTAGTTCCAAATACCATGGCTTTGCAAGAGGATAGAATTCTTTTTTCTACTGAGATAAAATATTAATGAGATCTTGGACAAAAATTGCTTTAGTGAAAGTTTTGGTTTCTGTGGGAAAATGAGACTAAGACTAGAATCTTTTGGAGCCTTTTTTTTTTGTGTGTGTTTTTCCTGGCACAGTGGGGAAAGGACTAGAGGCAAAACGGTATTGGGTTTATTTTCCCTTCTGTGTAAAGTAGTTAACAAATTTACTAGGGGTTGAATCTGTGAATCTGTTAATGTTGCTTGATGCTTGTGTTTCCAATGTTGCATGCATTAATTCATGTTGGAAGAAAGGTGTGACATTTGCAGGGTTTGAATGAACTGGGGAGTTGTTGATGTTTCACTGGGACTTAGAAAAGGTGTAAGTAATCATGAGGAGTGCCACAGTCCAATATACAGACATCATGTGAGGTCTCAATCGGGTACAGAGGAATTTAAAATGTTCGGAATCTTGTGGAAGTACGAGGTATATTGCAGAATGTTTCTGAAGTCAAGTATAGTGCTAGTACTCATTGCCAGCATTTTAAGTGGCTTTAGTTTGAATTTTGATGTAAAGATCAGATATGTTTTAAATGGTTTGAATATGGCCTTGTACCATTACATTGCACAACTTTTGGATTCTCTCTTTTTGTGTTCTTTCTAAACATTTTGTTTTTGTTTTGTGTTGGAATGAAAATGAGATCAAATCCTGGCATTTTCTTTTATTTTTCCCCCCAGAGCAACACTTTTCTTACTTTTTCAAAACAAAAGCCAAACAAAACCAAAACTTGCACACTGAAAAACAGGAAATATTGTTAAGTTTAAGCAGGCTGGAGTTTTGTAATTTGCATCAAGCAAGAGGTTGGACTTAAGAAGAGACTATATTCTTTAGCTCTTATAATGTGTAAGATTTCTGTGAAGAGCTGTCAGTTAACTGGAAAACAGTATGCAAGGCATGTGAGAAGAGGCAGAGAGATGCAAGGTGGACTTAGGTCTCCGGGGGAAAAGGTAGGATCTTGTTGCTCTTGGCTGCCTTCTGGGATGTTACAGAGAAAATAGAAGTCAGACTCTTAGGGGTGCTCGATAGAAGGAAGAGGGAAAATGTGCACAAGTACCAATGGGGAATTTTTTCTTGAACTTTTAACAATGGGAGTGTTCGTGTAGTGAGTTTTTTTCAGCATCACTGACAGAGGTGCACAGGATTTCCTCTATAATTTGGTCTTCAGATTGACTCATTTGTAAGGGAAGAGTTAGTAATACTGAATTTTTTTGACTGGTCATTATTTTAACTTTATCAGAGATCTAGAGACATTTGATACCTATATAGTTACCTATAGCTATGAATTGTGGTTTGTAGTAGTGCAAAAAGTTCTCTTGACCACTTCAGATATAGTTTGTCCAATTTTATCCCTGAAGATATTCTCTGACAGCTAATACAGTAGTTCAACTTGAATTTCTCATGTTCTTTTGTGGTTGTGATGAATTAGGAAGGTTTGCCAGTTGTTTGTGAATAGCGGAGGTATGTTGCTGTATTTTTCTGTCTGGTATTCCCACTCATCATGTCTATTGTTGACAACACCAGTGTTCAAATAAAAAGGATATTCTGAGCCTCATGACACTGTATACGGTAGAAAAGTTTATGAACTTTGAAACTGCTACTGGCTTCTTGAATATCTTTAAGACTTAGTTATTTCTAGTTGTCATGGTTTTATGATTTTTGTTATTGGTATTCCACATCATAACGTCATGTAGTGCAGTGGGAGTTAGAGTTAATGCTCCAG
Organism: Oreortyx pictus; assembly: GCA_036925125.1. Taxonomy (NCBI): domain Eukaryota; kingdom Metazoa; phylum Chordata; class Aves; order Galliformes; family Odontophoridae; genus Oreortyx; species Oreortyx pictus. Next base: position 39,908,134 of record JAUPFR010000006.1, read on the forward strand.
CTCTGGGAATCATCAATAGCTCCAGGTCTACCTGTCTCAGAAGAGAAAAAGAGCTACGTACCCAGAGGACTTTGTGTTGCTTTGCATTTTTCTGTTTTCCGCTCAGAGGGAGAGATAAAAATCTGTTCGTGTGCCCCGAGACACACACTTTCCCTTTCAGACTGACCCAGCAGTGGATGCTCGTTAGCCATCTCACCTTCAATGTTTAGCACAAGGCCTCAGGTTTTATCAGGCACTCTTTCTTGCTCGTTTTATTTGATTTATTAGCTTCAATTCCAGTTATATTGTGTTATTTTGCATTCTGATATCTTAGTAAACTAGCTTTCCTCCTCAGATTGTTGCTGCTGTTTTGTTTTAAGGCCCATCTCCCTTTTCCCTTTTTTTCTTTCCCTTGTTCCTGGGGTGTGGGTCCCCCATCCCAATCATCATGGAACCGAGCTGAACCAGCCCATAAACCATTGACACTAGTTTATTTCTAGTTTATGTATAATTGAAGTATTTTATAGAAATTACTCAAAGCCATAGAATTGAGTTAACATCAACTTTATTTTGGAAAAGATTTAAATTTAACTGTGCGTCTTGACAACTATAATGTGAGACCATATATGACATTTTACTTTGCAAGACGTATGCAAAGTTTCCATGATATCAGTCTTCTTAACTGAAAACTACCACGTGCTGTGTGGTGTCATGTTCAAAGATGCTATCCACCTTTCTTTTTTCAGACCTTGTCCTTCCACTAGGTAGTATTCCACTGTCAAAAGAAAAAAGATGTAATAAAAATATAGGAGAAATATATTTGTAGATTAGGAAATCATTACAAAACTATGCTGAACATAGGAGAAAGAACTAAAATAGATATTAAATCAGGCAAAACTGATGTATAAAATGAGTTACTTTAACATGTTTAACAAAATAACAAATTGACTTTTGGGGAGGGATTCTTGTATTTATTTTATCCGACAGATAGTTTTGAGTAAGTACTGGGGAGGCCTCTTCTTATGGGGTCTTTCTGGGTATGCCAATCAGACTTTTTCATTTCTAAAATTATTATTATGCTTAAGGATAGTATTTACTAAATTCTAGCCTTCCTGCTCTCCCTTGGTTGCTCTGTTGATAATCAATCACCAAAGTTGCTTGGTGATCACTTTGTACTGTGCATTACTGCACTAAAACAATCCAGTTATAGTATGGGTTGTATTTTATACAAATCCAATAGGATTTTAAAGGTTGTTAAAGTAGCCTGTATTATTGTAGAGACTTCTTATTAGTTTCCATGTTTTTTCAACACCATGTTTTGGAGTATTCATTATAATCTTTCTAAGTGATAAAAAGTCAAAGAAGGTATCTTTATTTAAGACTTGGATATTGTTCAGTTTATGATTGTTCTGTTTAGGTTCATTTTAAAATTATGACTCCTTCAGACATTGTGGAAATTCATTAACTAAACTGTCTCTTATATGACAAACAATTACAACCTCTGAAACTACTTTCTCTCCTGATTTACAATGAATAATAAGCCGGTAGCACTGGGAAAATGGGTGGCACTCATTCCAGATCAATGTTGTATATGAAGCATGAGGTGTTAGTGTGAACAGTACTAACTGTAGCACATGGAATGAGTGTTGTTGCAATATCATATCCATTCTCACAGGATTTTTATCTGACAATTCATTCAGAGAGCCAAGTTCGAGTATGCACCAGAAAATTATGTTCTACAATAGAGACTTAAAAAACTGCTCATTTGAGTTATGGTTGAATGTTTCTGTGTGATCTTTCACTTTACGCTACCACAACATCTATTTTGTGGTTTTTAAAACTTGCAAAAGTCTTTATAGAGAACAAACAAGGAGAGGGAGACAGCTGCAGGATATGATGGATATCATGCTGGTGATGACTAACAGAGAGACAAATAGCTCATCGCTTTGTGCTGTAGCTTTTCATTTTTGTTTGTAAACTGTCTTCTCACTTCTGGTTCTTCACACCTGTGTTATATAGTAGTGAGACTGGTCTGAATTGATTGTAGAAAGTAAACTCTAAGTTTAGGTGAAAAATTTGAGTGATTTTGGAAGGATTTCTGTTGAATCGTTACGCTAATGGACATCCATCACTTAGCACCAGAATGCAAATAAATGTCTGCAGGATTTGATGTAGAGCATTCTGATTCTGTCAATAAGCTCATCTCTGCTGAGTTAGAAATAGCATTGCTAAATGAGAATCAGCAGAAAAGGAAGAAAATGTAGGTGTACGTTCTGAAAATTTGTTTTCTTGTATTCGGAAAACACTTTTCTAGTACCGATTGGCCAAAATCTGTCTGGGTTTACGACCATAAGGGTGTCTCTGGCTCCTCTGTACAAAAATTCTCCTGAGACTCTGCAAAACTGTAGTGCCAACGTATGTAATTTGAGCAGAGAAAGAAGCAGAAAAGTTAGAATCAGAAGTAAAGTCACAGGAGGGATTTGATGAACTGAATATCTTGAAGGCTAGACAGGTATGGTAAATGTTGGCAAAAAGTAATAGCAGTTGATTTTTGACTTCTCTGTCCTAAAAATCACATCGATGCAACATGTTTCAGCCCTTATGATACCAAATTCAGAGTGGGAATTAAGATGGTTATATTCTCATACACAAGAAATTAAAAAGGGGATTTCCTTAATAGTAGTTTGTTTTATTTGGAAAAGAATAGATTTACAACAGTTGTAAATGTTTTTGGGGAGGAAAAAAAAGCTCATGATCTGCTTTAGTCTCCTATCTTACTACTTTTTTCTTTTTTTTTTTTTTTTTACTATATGGTTACTATTCTCTTTTAAACTGCATGTGTCACCATTTTTGACTTCCTCGTTTTTTGTGCATTAATTGTGAGTTTGTTCAAATTTCGATATGAATATAATGAGAATCATAGAATCCTTAGAGTTGGAAGGGATCTTTAAAGGTCATCTAGTCCAACTCCTCTGAAATGAACAGGGACACATACAGTTAGATCATGTTGCCCAGAACTTGGCCCAACCTCACCTTGACCATCTCCAGGGATGGGGCATACCACCACAGGTCCAGGCAGCCTATGCTAGTGCCTCATGAACCTCACTGTAAAACTTCCTTATATCCAATTTATATCTATCTTCTTTCAGCTTGAACCCTTGTCCTATCACAGCAGACACTGCTTGTTTTCTGTAGCTCCCCTTCAGATACTGAAAATCCACTGTCAGGTCACTGAGCCTTCTCTTCTCCATGCTGAACAGCCCCAGCTCTTTCAGCCTGTTCTTATAGCAGAGGTGTTCCATCCCTTGGATCATTTTTGTGGCCCTTCTCTGGATGTGCTTCAACAGGCCTGTGTATTTCCTGTATTGAAGACTCCAAATCTGGACACAGGACTACAGGTGAGGCCTCACCAGAGCAGAATAGAAAGATAGGATCGCTCGCCTCCCTCAACCTGCTGGCCATGCTTCTTTTGATGCAGCCCAGGTATAGTTGGATTTCTGGGCTGCAAGGGTACGTTACTGGCTCATATTCAGCTTCCCATCAGTACCTCTAGGTCTTTTTCAACAGGTTTGCTCTCAAGTTTTTCATTTCCCAGCTTGCGTTGATAGTGAGGGTTGCCTTGACCCAGGTGCAAGACCTTGCACTTGAATTTGCTGAACCTTATGAGGTTTACCTGGGCCCACTGCTCTAGCCTGCCTAGGTCCATCTGGATGGCATCCCATCATTTGGATGTGCTCACAGCACCCTGCATCTTGGTGTCGTCAGCAGACTTGCTGAGGATACAGTTGACACCACTGTCAATGTCAGTGAAGGTATTAAAGAGTATCAGCCCCAGCACTGACACCTATGGGATACCATTTGTCATTGACCTCCATCCAGATGTAGAGACATTGACTACAACTCTCTGGACTCAATCCAGCCAGTTCTTTGCCCATTTAACAGTTCACTCATCAAATCAATATATTTCCAATTTTGAGAGTAGACTGTTGTGTCAAAGGCCTTACTGAAGTTTAGATAGATGAGATCAATGGCTCTTCCCTTTTCCATTGATGCAGTGATGCCATCGTAAATGGCTACTAGGTTGCTCAAACAAGATTAGCCCTTGGTGAAGCCATGCTGGTTCTCCTGTATCATCTCTCTATCTTCCATGTGCCTTAACAGAACTTTCAGGAGGACCTGCTCCATAATCTATTCTGGCACAGAGGTGAGACTGACAAGTTGGTAGTTTCAAAGGTCATCTTTTTTACTCTTCTTAAAAATGGGTGTGATATTGCATTTTTTTCCAGTCACCAGGAGTTTTACCTGATTGCTGTGACTTTTCAAATATCATGGAGACTGGCTTGGTGACTGGATCAGCTAATTCCTCCAGGATGTTTCTCATTGGGACCCATAGAATTCTGGATTTTCAGGTTCCTCAGGTGGTCACAAACCTGATCTTCCATCACAGCAGGAGGAACATTGCTTCCGCAATCTGATCCTACCAAACCAAATAACTTCAATGTATCTTAATTGTGAATTATGAGTTCAGAATAGGGCTTTTACCTTTGCATTTCCAGGCATTAAACCGGTGTAAAATAAGTCTTGGAGTTTGATATGCTCTTTAGAGTATACCAAAAGTACTTGAGCATCAGTGTCCAAAGATGATATCCTTTCTGAAGTTCAGTGCGCATCATGTAGCATTTCATTCAAGAATCAGTAATGACCTGTGTATATTTCTCTTGTCTGCTCAAACAAAGTATGAGCCCCTAAAGGTTATTGAAGAATATAAATTCAATGAAAGGTATTTTGTACTGAAGCATGCCAGCAGGTCACCAAAAGATAAGGTAGATCAGGGTCTTCTTCAGTGAAGCAAGGAATTGTTTATTAACTAGCTAGATACGGGAGACATCTCGTGTAATGTACGTTTCCATAGCTAAGAGAGAGAAGCAACTCATGCATGAGAATGGCTGGACTCCTACTGGTTAAGGTAGGAAATTAAGATGAGTTTTCAATCAAAATGTTTCATTGTCTGAATCCTTAGAAGGTCTAAGAGAACAGACTGTCTGAAGACATTATCCACCAAGACAAAACCCAACCTACCCGAGGGTGTCCTCTGCAGGTCTCCTATAATTACTCACATACTAAATCTATCTGAATGCTGCTTTCTATTATGGATGAGTTCTCTGGCAAAGACTTTTGAATGCACTATCTTTAATAGGTGCAACCTGGGGACTAACATATGTATGAAGACTTGAAAGCTTGACTGCTAACCTTCCAGGCAAGATGGCAAATGAGCTGAATGAAGGAGTCAGAACTGTTCTGGTTTAATTTTGGGATGCAGAGATTTAGTGGGATTTCTGTTTCATTTCCTTATGTATGAATATATGTATATTTAATAAGCATTTGCAGCTGTAGTTTGTCAGTTCTTGAAGTTGTCTGTGTGTATGAGGTAGCGTTCTGGCACTATAATGTTTGGTGCAGGAGTATTGTCCCCTAACAACATTGGATAACTTAATGCTGTAATGTAGCTTGAGCTTTTGTATTGCGAGCATACTCTGAGGATTACACATCACAGGACAAGTGTCTACCTCTCTCCTATAATTATTGATAAAGGTAAAATTTAAGTCACATCTTTTTTGCTTTGGATGACAAGACATTTTCAGCTGAGACTTGCATCTTAATTGCACTCAATTTCTTTGCTGATCACAGAAGATGGCTTGAGTATGTCTGTATTAATCACCACTGGTGAAGATTAAGTGTCAGTCAGTTACTACTTGTCCTGAGAGGGAAACGTAATTTCTTTTTAATGATAAGCAAACTTCCCTTGCAAACAAGTTCAAGTTGACATAAGACTGCCCAATGTTATGGCTTATCTATATGAGGGGGAAGGTAGCAGAAAAATAAGATGATCTTATACTTTAAATACAAAAAAGTAAGACAGCAGACAGACAAACAATATATTGATAATGCATGTATTTCCTTTGCAAAAAGCCTGGTACAATGGGCATTCTGTTGAGATTCAAATCCATTTACTGTCTCTGTGTAACAAGGTGTGGTGCATTAGGTGAAGATTAATTTCTTGGTATTCCATACCAATTGGATTTTTTCATGACTATTTTGATGTTGTATTATGATTGAGTATTTGAAGTGCTTTTTCTCATTATTAGACAGCGTCCTACAATTATTGATCAGAATAGTTCTCTATTAAAAAAAAAGTAAAAATAAAAGTACTCATGAGCAAAGACCTGCTTAGTAATCCATTCTGGCCATGGTCAATCTGCTTCATATAATCTTTACCTGGAAGAAAGTCTCTGTCCCTGACTGAGTACTCGGAAAATATTTAGGTGTACAATGATGCATGTATACTCAGCTCCTCCACATGAAAAATAGAGCTAGGGTAATAACTACTTTCTAATAATGTTGGGTTTATAGAATGAAAAACATGGCAAACACAGTAGATTTCTGCATTGTTGTTTTGCATGTCAAAAGCTGTATCTGAGTGAGCCTCAAATTTAAATACGTGCATCAGAAGCTGTCCTGGTTTTGTCAGTATTCAGTATCATTCCTTACCTCAATCAAGTCGTTTTTCCTATTTCACTCCCATTCTCTTGTGGGGAGGGAAGTATGTTGTGCAATTAACTCTTTAAACCACACCAGTCTGAGTGAACCTGAAATTTGTCGTATATGCATCAGTGTCTGCTAGTCAGCTTTGTCAGCTGGTAGAAAAGTGCTAGAGTTTTTAATTTATTTATTTTTGATGAAACTGTTCTATTTAAAGTCAGGAATTCTGTCCAAAATTGCCTTCAAGTCTTATTCTGTCCTTCTCTAAGCTCGTTGGATCTACAAAGTCCCATGTGTTTGTGCATGCTGTATTGTACTTTTCCATAGAGGATATACAAATAATTAAAGTAAAACTAATTTAAAGGGAAGAAAATTGGCATGCAATTTCCAAAATTGCTTTTAAACTTGTTATTGTTACTTCTACTTTTATTTTGAAAGGAGAGTTAAAAAATCACTGGTTCATATTATGCGTAGGAACTGTTTACGTATTGTTATCTACTAGCTCTTGGGAAAGAGTCTCTGTGCTAGCAGACAAGGAGTTGAGAGTAAACCTTTGAAGGTTAAGGAGCTTTTCACCCCAGTATGCTGTTTACGGCTGGCACAGCTTGTCACTGTGCCACATCAAGTGATCTTGATGTCCTTTTGAGGTTTATTCCCTGCTTTGTTGCCAGTGGCTGCACCATGTGTATGAATGAATGTATGTAGTGAATGCAGTAGTGCAGGAAATAGCACACTGATGTCCTGTGGATAAAGATGATAGATTTTAGATCCTTTGTTCCACTCAGGCAGCATGGAAGCTCAGTGCTTTGATATAGGGACTCATTAACTCTTCACTCAGAAACAGTTTACTCATAGACCCTAGTGCTTTCACTGATAGAGGTTATGAAACTAATCTGAAATATTGTAGAAAGAGCTGGAAGGGTGTTATTGGCATAAATGATAAAATTGCAAATTGGGCCACGAGTTAACTTTATTAGAGTCACAAACCTGAAAATACTCTCAGGGCTTCAGCTCTGCAGACCAATTAGATAGTGGAAAACAAAGAACTGGGGGAGGAAGAATTACTGGGAAGTTGCATAGATAATTTTGTAAAACATGACTTAAAAATATGGTTATCTAAATATATTGCCTTTTTTTTTCCATGAAAAGTTTTGCTGTTTTATCGTCTTGTGTTTTATCATGGAAGCTGGCTTCTATTCCTAAGATGATGATTTGGTGTAGTGGACAACATCTCCTGACCCCAAAACAAACCTGCTCATTTTAGTGCTGTGGGTCTAGCAAAGCCAGACCCTGATGTTTCAGTGTAAGTGCAGAAAATAAATAAATAAATAATCAATCCTAATTAGAAAAATTAATCTGTGAGATAGCTGATGTCTGAGAAATTATTCCCTAAGTATGTAGAGTCTATTTAAAATACATTATGAAGCTTGAAAACTGTTTAATTTGTTAAAATATCTTAAGTTTTGCTCTGGATGTTTGAATCACTGAGTTGTTAAATGATCTATTCTCAGTCTTCCACAGTAGCCATCCAGAGGCTGTATGACATCACATGGTGTTAAATATTAGATTATTGCTTATACTTGTTCATTGCACAATATAAAGAATAACAAATACAGTGTTTTGCTTAACAGTTATTTTAGTTTAGCCTGTGTTTATAATGTTTGTGGAATACTGAATCTAGGGCTTGATATATCATAATTTCAGTACAACTTGAGCTGAATAGCTTTTAGTGTTTTTGCAGTACTTAATATTTGAGAGCTATTTAAGATTTTAAGATTTTCCCATTTTGTAAAACAATTTGCAAGTGAGTGAGTGAGAAATACTGGGACTGAGAAAGTTCATATTTTTCATAATGTGGTTCTGTTTGTTGTTGTGCATGTTGTCTTGCTGTCTTTTCCTTAAGAATTAAGTACAAGTAGTGAAATGGTTTACACAGGATCACAGAATTGTAGGGATTGGAAGGGACCTCTAGAGATCATCTAGTTTAACACCTCTGCCAAAGCAGCTCCCTAGCCCAGGTTGCGCAGGTAGGTGTCCAGGCGGGTCTTGAAAGTCTCCAGAGAAGGAGACTCCACCACCTCTCTGTGCAGCCTGTGCCAGTGCTCCATCACTGCACTCTGAAGAAGTTCCCATGCACGTTTGTGCAGAACTTCCTATGCTTCAGTTTGTGGTCATTTCCCCACATCCTATCACCACACACTGCTTAAACAAGTCCAGCCTCGTCCCTTTGCCTCCCACTCCAAGTATTTATAGATGTGGATCAGATCCCCTCTGAGTCTTCTTTTCTCAAGGCTGAACAGACCCAGGTCTTTTAGCCTTTCCTCATAAGAGAGGTGTTCCACACCCTTTATTAACTTTGTAGCCCTCTACTGGACTCTTTTGAGGAGATCCCTGTCTTTTTTGTACCAGGGAGCCCAGAAATGGACAGTATACTCAAGGTACTTTTATTTTAAGCTGAGTCAAATATAAAGAAATTCTGATAAGATCCAGTGCTTGTTTTTTTTTTGGTTTTTTTTTTTCTTGAAATATCAAACACTTGAAGAAAATAAGACTGAGATTTTTAGTGTTCATTGTGAATGAAACAAAAGTCTTTGATATTTGAAGACTCTATACTAACCACTGGTAGTCTATTTCTTTACAAAGAGCACTGAACCTACAAAACAGTTCAGAGGAAAACATCTTCCTTCTGTATGCATGGATAAATGGCACTAATAGATTCTAAATTAAATCTGCTTGTAATTAAAGCCTTTATCACCTTCTCTATGGCTGCATCAAAAAAAAGTAAAATAAAATTGTTGATCTTGGTGTTAATGGGTAGCAGCAGGGTACGGTTATAATTCACTTTGTATTCAAACATACTGAGTACTACTCAAAAGCAATTAAACAAGGGCAATCGTCAGTTTAATTTACCCCTTACTTGGTATCTGATGTAACCTTCTCATCGAAGGTTAACAACTGCACGGTACTACATCTGCTACAGTGAAATGAATTGTTCCTCTATTAAGTCTCTAGGAAGAACATCTTATATGAAAAAATAATATTGAATCTCACTAACAACATGTAAACTTTATCTAATTCAAACAGTGTGTAACTTGTTTGCACTACAACTTTAATTTTCAAGGATTTCAAAATACAGCACAGAGAAAAGATAAATTAACTGGCTGCATGCCATTGATTACAGGATAAAAATCAGCTTTTCTGTAGAGCATGAAAATCTAGTCCTGCACAGTTCTACATGGGAAATGGATGAAGATGCTACCTTTTCCATTATAGGAAAAGGCATTGCGGGAAGAATTTAAAGTTTTGCTAGAACTCCAGCATCTGAATTCTTACACTTTTATTTATTCATGAAGGGGAGCAGTTCTTATCCAAAGCCATTGCCTTAGCAGTTGTTAGAATGATTAAAATTCACATCTATAGATGCTTTAAAATAAAATACAATCACAATATATCAAAGTATGTCTTTGATAGGTGCACATGAACATCCTTGTAAAATGAGAAAACTGGGAAATTGAGATTAGATGACATGACTGAAGATATAGCACTGGAATTGAAGGTGGCTGGCTCTGAATGATCCTTTTTTCTTAAAACAGTAAGGTCTTACAGCAACTCTTTTGAATCACTCCCTCAGGGTACAATGCCAACTGCTGGGAAAGGGTTGTACCCTTGGAAAGCTGCTGTTGCCCACAAAGTCTGAGGGCTTAATTTATGGTTCTGATTTTTTTGTTGTTGTTTGTTTTCCTCTTCATTCTGAGTCCTGAACTTGTTTAACTTGTGTGTTGCTGAGATCATAGGCTGAAATGGTATGTGCTAATAAGACTCACCCATTAGTTAACCTTTCTGTACGTAAAACATGATTGAACTGAAAGCTTCCTTCTGGTTTGAAAGGCATGTTAAATATATGATACAGGCATTTTCCTCTTCTCTATATGCAAAAGAAGTGGGGTTGGTAAGACTGTAAACACAGTCCCAAACACAGCTGAAGTAAATCTTATGTAGTGTGAAAGCTCTCTTAAATATTTTTGGCAATTTTTTTTCTACATTTAAATTCCAGATGCTTTGTTTAAGCAATTTGCAGACTACAGAGTCTGCCTCAAAACTAGTGTAATTTGGGCCAGTGTAAAGCACCAGCTGAGAGTAGTTTCGCCTTTACTTCATGACTATGTATGTTACTAGCTCTGAATACATAAACTTACTTTCAGTGCATGCTGTCTCTGTTTTAGCTTATTCTTTATTCTTGTCAATTACTGATGTCAGGAGTGCAGTCTGTGGTAGCTGTGTAATAGAAATAATTAAGCATGATAAAGAGGAGTATCATCTACTCTGTTATCATCTCTTCCATTATTTTGAGATAATCTCATGTGGAAACCAGTAACATACAGAATTTCAGTGTTTGGATCATGTGAAATCCTTTAGTGTGATGCTGCTCAGCCTTAGAGATGGTTGTGTGGAGTACTACATCATGCATAGTGTTTAGTTTAGTAAACAATTTTTACTGGAGTTAGAGAAGATCCTCAAACTTTACAGACATTTCCTCTTCTTTAAAGGGAGGTGGTCTACTTTTCCTTGGATACTTCTTTGAGTGTACAGTTAAAACAGCTTTTTACAAACACTTATTTTTGTTGTGTTACCCTTTTGTATACAGAGTGCTGCAACTAGGCCCTCACTATACGGTGATCTTTGGGTATAATTCAGGTGGGCAGCACATGCTGCAGCATTTCAAACTGAAGTAAATGCACCTCAACATGAGAGGCTTTCTGTATCTGGTAAGGTAACTAGTTGGATGACACATGGAAAGAACTGAGAACCTGCTGAAAAGTATTTAGACTATACAGCTGGAGGGATTTCAAGGAAGGGAGAGATGGGTTTGTTTCAGTTGGTCTTTTATGGGTGGTGTTATACAAGTGTACTGAACAGCTGGGGTAGGAAAGGTCATTTCAACATGAACAGATTTCTTTGGTTAGTGCCTAAGTTTATACTCAGCAGCCTCCAATATCACGGGGAGTGGAGAACTGTCAACACCTTGTTGCACGTTATTGTTTTATAAAACTGTCACGTTTAATTACCACTGAGACCTAACTTCATTTTATACTCTTACAGTATTGAGAAGGCTTTACAAGAGTAATTTTAGTACAGTGTTCTGTTATACTGAAAAGGTTTTTCTGTGATGTGATAAAATTCTGTTGTGAAACTGAGTAATTCTTGTGTTTATTTTGAAATATTTTTCTCCTTATGTATGTGAATTTTCTCTGCTTCTTTTAATATGTGAATGTAAATGCAGTTCTTAAAGTTGGTGATATTTTCAAGCCCTTGCACTGTATTCATGTCTGTTCTCTGCTTCTTTGCAGAAGGGAGGAATGTTGTGGTTTCTCTTTAATATTTCTTTAAATTTTAACCTGTGGGAAGCCAAACTGAATATAGCTCTTTGATAATGGTTATCATTAATTACCTTAAGGTTTTTAAATGAAATGGTCTCCAATCGCTTTGCTTTTTTCCTACAGGCTCCATTTATATAGTTCAGACTCTCTTGCGTATTTTCAAAGTTTCTTGCTTAAACTGATTTCAAAATGAAACTGATTTTAAAATACTTTTTAGTTTGAGCTCTAATCAGAATTTATTTGAAGTGTTCATCTACGTTCAAGAGGATTGATTTCATTATAGCACCAGATAAGCATTGCTGCTTTGTTGTGAACTGACCCAAGCTGGGTATGTGCAAGCTACTTTGGGTATCTTAATAGAGCATGTGTTTGGTTTTATGCTTGGCTGTGGAGGTGTACTAGGGTTATGTGGCAAGATTTTGGTAATGAGAGGCTGCAGGAATGGCCTCTGTGATTGGAACCTTGCAGCTGCCTCTGGTGTTTTCAGTTTGCTTTTGTTTCTCACTGCCCTAATCTGTTAATAATAGACAATAAATTATATTACTCTCCCTACACTGAATCTGTTTTGCTGGCGATAGTAATTGATGAGTGTCCTCCCTGGTTTTATCTGAACCCTTCAGCCCATTTTTTATTACTTTTTTTTTTTTTTCCCTCTCCTTTTGAGGAGAGAGACTAAGGAAGCACTGCAGTGGAATTTTTGTCCACGAGTGTGAAACAGACAGAGCTCAGTGCATCTGCATGCAGTTGTCTTTGTTTCAGAACCCGTGATCAATTTAAAGAACTCTTAACCAAAGGCTTTAGGTTCCCTTCTAACGTGTTGCATTAATGTCAATACATAGGACTTTATATATATATAACTCTTGTGTTTGATTGCTCATTTGTACAGCTTTCAGTGGCAACTGTGTTCAATAATAATGCTGAGTTGAAAGGAAGTTGGGCTGTCCTCTGGTTTTCAACTGTCAGTCTAGGAAATAAGCATTTTGACATGTTAGGAGGCACGTTGATTCAGTTTATAAGATATATGTCAGTCTGGCAATTGCATGACATGGAGGATTCCTGAGATGGTTATTAATGGGCTTCTGAACTTGCAAATAGTGTGTGGTAAATCTGGCTTTTGAAATAATTGAAAAGACATCTCTTGTAATGTGAGCAGTTGCACTGAAGGATGATCGCAGCTCTTTGTAGACAGAGGATGATGCCTTGTTACATGCAATTTTGAAGTTGTGCACCCAATATTAATCTAGTCTGGCTATGTCTTAGCATCCCTTAGCAGCTGCCCAGTACGTTTCCTACTTGCCCTGCTCCTATCCCCTTCCTATCACAAAAGCTATTTGTTAGCAGAATAATTCAATTTACTTAATGAAAAATGTAGGTTACAGAACTGGCTGTGATAGCTAAGAAAATAATAACTTTTATAGAGGCGTAAAAGAGTAATTTTGATTTAAAAATGTAGAAGTAGGCAAAAAGTGGAAGTGTGAGCTCTTTTGCCTGCTCAATTTACGTATTGCATTAGAGCTTTCAGTGTCATTCTTCATATAATTATCTTGATGTGACACACATCATCATGACCAAAGAAACAGACTGATGATAACTGGTAGCCTTGGTAATGATACAGTGAGATGCACATGGTGCCTGATTTTCACTGCTTTCTTTGAATAAAACGTGATCTTCAACAAAAGCGGAAGGATTATTTTGAGTGCAAAATCCTTCCATTAGGGTTCATGGAGTTGTGACAGCATTCAACTCATGATGCATGTTCTACAGTGCTTGCTGAAAGAAGTTCCTCATTTGGACTTACCCACAACGGTTTCACTGGACACTGGTCATTCACTGGATAGTTATTTCTTTAAACAATAGAGGGAAAGGGAAAAAAAAAATGGATTTAGGTTCTTATGGAAGTTTCTTGCCTCTCATACTGTAATGTTTTGCGCTCCAATATCAAAGGCCATTTTTCTCCTGGGAAGATGAGTGTATTGCTCTTTCTCCAGAACTGCTGATAGAAGATGTTGTCTGGGGGTTTTGGAGGTCACCTGTATCACCAGAGCAAAGCCAGGTCAGAGGAATACATTTGGACTAGCTAGAGCTCAGAGGATTAGCTGCTGAGCATTGCTCAGTGCTTTTTAGTAAGTCCTTCATTTTTAATGCCAGTGTGTTTTGGGAGTGGCTGTAGTTCAGCTAGAACAAATTCTGTACCTCTTTCCTACTCCTTTCTGAAACCAGGTGAACAATTCACAGAGTGCTCATCTGCCAGGTTGTGCTCCCTAGTAGAGTTGTTGCTTTCTTTTTATCTGGTGAGATGCCTGATGGTGGTTGACTCTCTTCATTTGAAGTGTATTTTTGTCAATCATGAGAGTGCAATGGACATTCATTGTTCTTAATGCTGGCTTAAACTCAGAACAAATAAAATGAACCTGTGGATACCTTGGACCACTTGCTTACGTTACTGGGACTAAATAGCCTGTGGTCCACCTCACTGTCAAATTACACTGTCCTGACTGTATAAACTAAGTCCCAGAGATTACAGGAAGCATTACAATTGAGTAGGTTATTGTGAATGTTATTTGATGCCAATGCCCTGTATCCCTAGATATATGAATGAAACTTGTCGAAATGCCAATGAGGGATGGCAAGACAGGGAGTTGTGCAGCCACATGATGGTATCGTATGATATGTACTGGGTGTAAATGACAGGGTGATGGCAGCAGAAGAGGCTGCAGCAATGGTCTTCGAGAATGTTGCGGACTGCCCCATGCCAGACGCAGCTGCCTCCAGCAGATTCACTGCAGGACACAGCTAACACTAGTAACCCAGCTGATGGTTCTTCTGTGATAACATTTAAGAAATGGCAGAAAATGCCTTAGAGAGAAAAGGATGGAAAAAGAGTAAGTCAAACATCAGAGGGAACTTCAGTGTCAGATGAGGAGATGCTCCATGGCAGAGCAGGTACCTTTTGTAGCCTATGGTGGAGTCCATGCTAGAGCAAATAGATTTTCCCAAAGGAAATGTGGCATGTGGAAATCTCATGTAAGAACAGAGAACATGTGAGATGAAAGGAGAAGCAGAGAGAGAAATCACTGTGTACCACCTTCCTACCCCCAACCCTCTGCAGGATTGGCTCCTCTCTGAGTGTAATGTGTGGTAGAGGCAAGGGTGGTGGAGAGGAGTCTACAATGAAGAAGTGAAGTTCCTCCTGAGAAAGGGAGAAGAGAGCAATTTTTTCCTGTCAGTTTTAATGCTTGCTAATTCAGTAATTAAAGAAATGTATATTAACTGGTAATAAATTTATTTCCCCAAGTTGAGTCTGTTATACCCTCAACAGTAATTGGCAAATGATCTCCTTGTCTGTCTCAGTCCATGAGCTTTTTCTCTTTTGTTCTTCTTTATCCCTTTTTTGCCAAAGGGGAGAAATTAATAAGCAGCTATTATATGTATAATACCAGAGCCAACCTACCACTAAGCATTAGCAACACAACTGTGTGCAAATGGAAGGGTAGAATTTCTTTAATGCCCTTGTGAGTAAAGCTCACCTAGTGTGGCACTGGCCAAATTTGACATTAAAAGCTGCTGTGAGTCTAAAACTGTTTTTTTTTTATTATATATATAATGAGGATGGAAAATGGGCCAAACTAAAGGTTTATGACTCACATATAATAAATCTAGTCTTCAAAGATTTGTCAGGGTGTCTCATGCTGACTGGAATTGGACTGCTTCTCGTGATCTGTGTGCTCCTGCCTCCCTTTACGCGTCATCTGTTTGTTAACAGATTGTAGACTACTTGTTAGGAAATGTGGTGTTATGAGGGTGAACAGCAAATCAAATTTTAGGTGAATTCAGCTGAGTCCATGGAACATGAACTCATTTACTTGCTTGCAAGAACCTCAACATCCTCAAAAGGACCTGGAATTACCTTTCAGCTTATGAAAGAAGTACTGTTCAAATGTGTAAAAGGCTGCTTTATTGTTGTAATACAAACTCCATAGTCTGACTCTTCTGAAGACACTGATTATTCTTGATAGGAACAGAATATTCTTTTGAGAATACTCACTGAGATCAATATTAGGTTTCAAGACTTGATGTTGATAAGATCTCAGTAATAACCTTCATAGTTTTTGTTGTTAGATTTGTGTTACTCATGTCCTTGGTTGGACAGACATACCTCAGGATGAAGAAGTATGCAATATCACTTTAATTCATGCTTTTAAATATGTATATTTCTCAAAGATCTACCAAGGAGGTACAAGTTAATACCTAAAATATGCTAGGCTTTCCTAAGACTTTATATAAAGAGGAATCGAGGTGTAAAGCAGTCCCAAAGATCAGCAGAAAACAGCAAGCAATAACTTATTCAAAGTTGAAAGTAGGATTAAATAGATATCCAACCATCATATTAATCTGGTATATCTTCTGTAAAATGTCTCTAAACATTTAATTTGGACGGTGGTCTACAGGGTGCATGGAACAATCAAGCAGTAGATACCTCATAGACAGCTGTCTTCCAAGAATAAAAGCTACAAATTAGAATGTGTAGTGGGTGATAGAAGCATAGAACTAGATAAAGTTTTTTCTCTGGATTTCTGGTGTGAAAAGGAACAGAGATTTCCCTGAAATAGGTTAAGAATGGTGCCCAAAAGGTTTTTTGATTAGCTAGGTTTAGGTTCAGTTTATTTTTTTATTGACCTGGGGGTAGGGAAATTATGCCATTTTGCAGACTCATGGGAATATTGTGTATCTGTTTATTGGAAATCGCTGCTGTGGTATCTGATGTTAAATAGTAAATTTATAATTATCTACGTTGTGTATGAAATTTTAACTTGAATGCTACAAAAGAAAACCAAATAAGATGAAAAACATGTTTAAGTTTTGAAAGAAGGTGACTGAAATATTGCACTTCTAGTGGTAATGAAGAATGTAGGAATCAGAAAATACAGATCATTTCAACTCAAGACAGGATTGCACTGTGTTTCCTGGATCTTTTGCACTCTACCGTTGGAAAGTTGAGAATTTTACCACTTTGTGTGAGTGATGATTTCACATCTGAATAGACTTTAAAATTTAATATGATAATAAAATCTTAATATAAATTGTTGGAAAGACATATTTCTATTAATACTACTTAATTAAACATTTTCCTCAAAGAGGGATTTGTTTTTCAAGGGTAATAGCTTTCATGTAAGTGAAAGTAATTAATAGAATCTCTGCTTTTCTGTTCTGAAGAGAACTTTTGGGCTAATAATCTGTCAGTTTTCAATACTGACTGTATTTATTCAAGAATAACTGTCTGTGGAAATAACTGTCCAGTTATTTACTATCCTAGCATGAATCTACTGCTTTCACCAATGCTTACTTCAACACTTACTAGATTTTGCTTCAGCTTTTCTTTATAAACATTGTAGACCTTATTTAAAAACCTCCAGCCCATGTGCTTCAGTGCTTCTTCATTGGTAACCCTCAGTAACAAAACCAGAACCCGCTGCAAAACTGAAGCTGGGTACATTTTGAGGTGTTCATTTTCCATTTTGCATCGCCTAAACTTTTTCCTAGGAAGCATCTTGTCTGAAGTTGGATTTTATATTTTTCTACTTTTTTTAGTGGAGTCTAATCATACAACCAGGTAATACAGTTGCTAAGAGATGTTATCAACCCTAAAAACCTGTCACCGTCTTGTAAATACTTTTTGATAGGGGAAAAAGAGAACAGTAGACAAACTGCTTAATATTTGATAAGCCTTCATTTAATGGTTTCAGCCTTTCTGATTAACCTTCTGTTTCATTTAAAATGTGTCTACATTTTCAGGTCAAGCACTTGGGGTGGGATACACTGAACTGTCAAAATGAGAGATGAAATGACGTGCTGGGGAGTCCATGTTATTCACAGCACTGGGAGACTGAGAGAAGTGCTAGTTAAAATTCACTGTTTTGTGCCAACTTCATTACATACACTTGTATTACATCAGCTTTTTGGATCAGTCTACCTATAGTACCACAGCATTTGTGTAAATGAGAAAAAGGAGGAGATGACTCATTCTGGAATCTGAAAGTCTTTGTATGAGAGAGGATGTAGTGCTTATATTGCACTCAAATCTTTCCATTAAAATCCCTTGTTCAACCCAAGAGAAACTGCTGCACAGAGCTCTTCTCTTCCTGACTGCTATTTTTTACTCTTTGGCTGAGCAGAATATTCTTCAAAACATCACTACATTTATAGAATCATCTAGGTTGGAAAAGATCTTCAAAATCATGAAGGCCAACCACATACCTTGCCTGTGTCCCATCACTAAATCACGTTCCTTATTGCCATAACCAGCTTGCATGCAGTTTCAAACTGAAATCTTCAGCAGAAGACCCTTATTCCAACTCAGTATTCCCCTGCTACACACTGTGGAGGGAGGAGACAGGGTACTACAGGGTCTACGCTGGTAACTTGGGTCATTTTCCCTGCAACCAGAGAACAATAATACCAGAAGAAAAAGTAATTGCTGTGCCATCTGACATTTATTCTTACTGGGTTGTTTCTCCATTGGTTTAAAAACAACTCTGTTATATTTGATTACATTGATATAATAAACCTCTGTTATGTCTAAAGGTAGAACCCCAGGGAATAGAGATCAGAAAAATCTACTTCAGCAATAATCACTAGTGAAAAATAAAAGGAGAGAAAAGGAATATACATAGGAAATAATATCAACAACTCAAAACAAATTCACCCCAGAAAAGTGATGTGAATTTGCAGCAATTATTATTATTCTGAAATTCAATGTAAGCTGAGTTGAGACCAAAACGGCTGACCCTAGTACAGCATAATGGGAAGTAGTTGATGTTTGGGCAGCCTAAATGAAGAACTGATTCAGGCTCCATCTAGAAAGAAAAGCTGGTTGAAACAACTGACATTTCTGCTTCTTGTTGCAATTATAAGAAACGCTATTGCTACCTCTTGGAAGATGATTAAAATAATTGCTATCTTTTTGTTCTCCTTCAATTGCAATCAATGGGTGCCTGCTTTCTTCTGTGTCTTGATGTGTTATGCTTTGAATCTGTTTTCCTAGTGAAAAGGCTAGACTCAGCATAATTGGGCCATTTCCCTGTCACAGTGGTTTCCTTCTGAATCGTGTTACTCTCTACGGGTTGTAGTGAGGTCAGTCACATTCAGTCAAATGGCTGAGCAGTTAAAAAGTGTAGTAGAATAAAGTACCTGCTGTCCATGCAGGTTGGAGAAAAAATATGAAAGGGAAGTCTTAGGAAAGGAGGTGCCTTTGCTGTTGCTTGCAAAATTTTGCCCATCTAGAACTCATGCTTACCTGAATTTGTCCTGCAAAGAGAAAATTTAAGTGGCTTTCTGATATGCAACTTCTCTCATCAACATTAATGTCATGGCAGTAATGTAGCATTCCTCTATACTGATTTACTGTCAAAAGAGGAGATCATCTCTGTATATTCTTCCACTATAGTACTCTATAGTACCCCTGAATTGATATCAGGTTGACCTTGCAGTATCATGCAAGTTGATGCAACATCACAATGATCTCTGACTGATTCAGGGCTGTGACCCAGTGTAGTGATTACTGGTACAACAGTAGGTTTCTGTCTTACACCCACTGTGCTGTTGCCATCATTATTAACTTAAGAGCATAATGCAAGGTCAGTCTGTGAGACGTCACATAACACTGTTGAGATTCGTTGTCTTTGCATATTGATGCAATGTTATTAGTTGTTATAGTCTGGTTTTTCTTTATGGAAATTTATAATCTATCTGGGCAAAGTTTGTTCCTGTTTATAAAATATTAATGATATTATAGACTGAATAATGCTTAGGTGTCATTATGTACTGATATTTGCAAGGATACAAGTGCATCCTTACTTTAATGAGCAAAGCCCACACCTGTCAACATTGTATCTCCACTTCTAGTCTCACCACTGATACCCACAGCTGTATTGAAAGACCATGATTAGAGCTAGGAAATGTTAAAGTGAGGTATATCCATGAATTTGGGGATAAGTTTGTAATCTTTAAGAAAATGTTCTGCACATAATGGCATCTGATCTACTCAAGCAAAGCTCATGTTGATTTCAGTTGCAGCTGTGAATGCTGAATGCTACAAATCATATTCTAGAGTCTATAGTTGATGAGTGAAAATGATGAATAAAATCTATTTACTGAGTTAGAATACATGACCGTGTAAGTACTTACTGTACAAGATTAACCATTTTGTGTGCATAACTTCCTGGCTTTGACCAAAGCAAACAGAAAAACTCTGCAATTCTGTTGTAGGACATAGCATGGATGCATCCAGGTCATAATAGGACTGGAATTTTAGTCATAACAGCACTTGCTTTTGCTACTTTGAGCTAGAACAGTAACCAATGGGAGTGGCGTTATTTTTGTTTTAGCCATGTTCGCCTAAAGATCAAAGCAAGATTTGTACGGCAGCAACTTATACTACCTAGTAGACAAATGCTAACAAGTTTCTGGGAAAATGAGTTTGTTTTTTTTTTCCAAAAGCCGTAGTGAGCAGACATTTTTTTCCTTTGGGATGTGAAGAAAGGTGTTATATGTCTCTATAGCTTCTTTTTCTCTTGCCATACTAATTTAGTCTAACAAAAGATGCCTCATTCCACAAACCATCCCAAGGTTGTTCATGCTGTTCTTTGTGTTAGACAGTCACTAAAGTGAGTTGAGATAATTAATTGCATGTGTCACTCTCAGAAATATTTGTTTGAAGTACAGAAATGTTGTGGCCTAGGAAGTCACAGAGGATATTACTGACTCCAAAGAGGAGTGGTACTGAAAGAGCAGTGATTCTGTTGGAAC
The DNA here is from genome assembly GCA_036925125.1 of Oreortyx pictus. NCBI lineage: Eukaryota > Metazoa > Chordata > Aves > Galliformes > Odontophoridae > Oreortyx > Oreortyx pictus. The sequence goes on from JAUPFR010000006.1 coordinate 39,928,836, forward strand.
TAAAATTTAATGAAGCAAACAATGTAAGGCAGACACGTAGCATGAAAAACTTGTAAATGTTTTTAATTTTGAAATTATAATAGCTTGGAGTAAGTTATTTTAATGGGAATTGTCAAGGATTATTATTAGGAGGAAGTTCCTTCGTTAATAGCCCTTAATTTTCTAAAAGAATCTGTTGTTTCCCTTTGACTTACCCCTCATTCAGGCTTTGATTCTTGTAATCTAGTTCTCATTTAGGGGTTGCTTGACAGTATCATTTTACATTGTAATTTCATATTCCAGAAACATTTGTCAAATCTCAAACACTGGATTATGCCATCAAATAAATCAGGCAGGTTTGACAGAAAATATCGAAATTGGGAAAACAGAATATTTTTTCATGTTGATAATTAGCAGCATTACAAAGGGAGGCAGAGAAGTGACAAGCAGCAGTTAAATGAGGCTTTCATAGTGATATATTTACAGATGGCCTGAGGTTCGATGAACATCTTTGAAGCTAAACTGTTAGGTTATTCCTTGTGTGCTGGTATAGCTATTATTTTTTATAGCAATAAGTTATCTGGAAATTGGTTGTTTTTTCTCTTTCCATTTTGAGTTTTAATTTACTGTTTTCTTTATGTTTCATTCATTTGTTGGCTCTTACTTTACAGAACTTTATGTCTCTTGCTCTTGTCTCTCACTACTCCTTGAACTTTTTCTTTGATGGAGAATTCACAGGTCACCGTGTCATTTTGACTCTGGTGATACTGTGTCTCGTCACTGGTATGATCCATTCCAAGTTTAGCAATTCTGTAATTTTCTGTAATCAAAAATGGGTGTTCTTCCCTTTGCCTTCATTTGGTTATGAACATTCTTTCTTCAAACATACTCTTAGAAACAAATATCTCATGTTTGTTAAGAGATGATTCTGCAACCTAGTTGCAGAATAACCTATTCTGCAATAACCTGTTGTTAATTCTTTCTTTGTAAGCGAGTGAGCATTCAGTGTTGCTTTCTTTTGTTGTGGTTTGTTTTTTTTTGTTTGTTTGTTTTTTGTTTGTTTGTTTTGGGGTTTTTATGTCTTTTTTTTTTTTTTTTTTTTGCTGAGGGCCCTATATAAATGGAATAGACTGGTGTTTTGGCACTGATTAGGATCTTGCAGGTATTGAGTGTTTATATTTAGCTGTCTCTAAGGTGCTGTCAGGAAAACATTAATGTTTCTATTCAATAAGTATGTGAAAAATAAGCCAGAATTATACAATAAAGATAAGATGTTAGATTCCACAACACTTTTCTGGCAATGTAGAGTGCAACAGTTCTGGCTTGTAAAGATGCTTTCTGAAGAGAAACGTCCCTCTGTAAAAGCAGACAGAAGTGGGATGATGATCAACTTTGGAGCCTATGTCTGAGCCCTTGAAAGAAAAGGTGAATGCAATCTGGGCAGAAGTGGCCACCTGGAAACCATAGTTTGAGATATAGAATAAGATAAGCTAGATAGTCATTATTATACCTGTTACACAGATTCAGCATATTAATCACAAATATGTTACTTGCCAAAGGAAAGCCACATTAGGGATTCATTGATAGAGCTAGGTATGGGCTCTGGGAGTCTTCTGGCATCAGAGAACCTTACCCACTGCACTGCTTTGTCTCAATCCAACCTGCTGCATGCCTGAAAAATGCCACTACTAAAAGTTTTCCAGGAAAATCACGTTAACATAACACAAATCAGTCTGTAAGGCTAGCCAGTCTTTTGTACTCTGCCAGCTTGGAGAAGATTTGAAAGCCTTGCTAATGCCTTTGAGACTTGTTTTGTTGCCAGCTAAAAATGGTATTGTCTTGTCTTATGTACTGAGATTACGCAGTATGATAGATTCATGATGAAGAGTAATTAAATGTAGGCAGCAGCAGAGAGACCATTTCCCTGCACATTTCTGTTTGCATTCCTGACTAAGTCCCTAGCTGTTAGGAGCAGAGACATTCAGTTATAACAAATCCAACTGCTCTTAAAGTAGTCATATGTACATACATACGAGTATTAAAAAAAAAAAAAAAGTTTATATATATAGATGCTTAAAATTCTGAATGTATAGTTCTCAATATGCATAATTTCTAAGGGAAAAGAAACTGTTTTCATCAAAAGGAGTTATAGAAGTTAGTGTGTAGAAGATTATACTGGTCTTTTTGCCTGTTGTACACTTTTTAGCTTAAATGGAATTGGGGAAAAATGCTGTGAGAAGTGATGTGGAAGTTAGTGAACTATTAGTGCTTCAGAGCTTGCACAGTAGATCATTGGAGGATCAGAGGTGGCCTCTTAATAAGAGAAGAAAACTAAGCAGGCTGGGCTGTGAAAGTAAAGTCAGTCCATACACGTTGGGCAGAGGCTGGAAATCTGTGGAGCAATGCAAAGCTTGGGGGACTGTGATGTGTGGCCATGTCACTGTGACAGATAATGAAAATAATCTTTGTGGCAGAATTATAGATGGCTATGAAGTGTCAGCAGAGATTAGTGTTGTATCTGCAGCTGTTGGGAGACTGTAAAAGTTAGTGGCTTGTTAATCTTTCATGATATGAACTCTTAAATTCAGATGAACTTCATCAACTCCTATGTTTTATTCTTATTCTGTATTTTATCTTCTTGTTTACAAAGGTGCATGAGATTCTGAAGCAAAATGTAGACTAGTGTGAAGCAAAATCAAGCTTGTTATCTGACTTTTCTTATAAAGTACAGGTAATTGGGCATAGTGGATTTTTTTCACCTACAGACATAATAATAAAAAGATGTCTATGAAAGCCATACCATCTTAAGTGTTAGTAGACCAGTAGCTGTCTATGTTTTGCATATTTTCTACTTTTCATGAGTAGTGCAATGAAGACAGCAGTATCTAGTAAAGGTGAATACTGTTCTCTCAGAAAGAGGTGGTCTTTACCATTTGGGAGAAAGAGAAATGTGTGCAAATATTGTATATTGTATGAATCAAGTCAGCATAAATAACTCTCTGTATCTAGTGAATACCATTATATATGCATTATATGAATTCATTAAACAATACTTTATGCTAGTGCGATACTGAATATATGTATTATGTGTAATAAACCATACCTATCAGCAGACTGCCTCCCAGTTCAAGATATAGGAGTCCAGATTTTCATGCAACGTCAGTAAACAAGCAAAACTAAATAAAAATCTGAAGGCTGATAGGGCTGGATGCAGAATTCTTTCACATTTGCTTGACTGCTTATAGAGAAGGATACTTATTTCATAATTTTTTGAGGCAGTCATGGGATCTCAGCTCTTACTAGTTTTTAGCATTGATGAAACAAGCCTAACTCTTAATTGACCAGTAAACTTAACAAGTGAGAAACTTCCTAGTTGTAGTTACTGTTGCTGCTGCAGTGCAACCAGAGAAGACATGAAGTATCAAATGGCATACTCAGTTCAATACTGATACTTTAACAAATACTGAAACTGGCGTTAGTGCAACTTCTACCAGCACAGTTTTTACAACTGAATCTAAGCAGGCTTTTTCTTAAATCCATAGCAGTTGCTGCTTTTTCAATTCGAGGCCCACCTGGACACCTACCTGTGCAACCTGGGCTAGGGAGCTGCTTTGGTAGGGGGTTGGACTCAATGATCTCTAGAGGTCCCTTCCAACCCCTACAGCTCTGTGATTCTGTGATCATGAGTATGAATCATCTAGGTATTCATGCTGTGCCAGCAACACAGTGTGTTAGTCAAAGGGAGGAGCCCAGATAATTTATAGTGGCTTTTGCCGCATTATTCATTTTAAAGTACCTATTCTAATAGGTACTGGCTTCAAATGAGTAATCTGGTGGAGAAAGGAAAAATTGCTGAATATGTGTATTCTTTTGGCTGGAACACCCTTGTGGAGAGATGGACATTTGACACCGTTGCTGTCCAGCTAGCAAAATCTTAGCACTTCGGCAGATCTCATCAATAGCTCGTTTTCTCTGCAGCAGTTTGGAGTTACTTTCTTTTGTACAGCACTGAGGAGCATCTCAGAAGCAAGGCTCACAAGTAATTACCTTACCTGTCACACAAAAAGGACTTCAAGATTTAGTTAAGCCAAATTAAACCAATATGCATACTTACTATGCACATATTAATAAATATACACGTAAATATTTCTGTGTGCACAGGGGCATGTGTGTGTATGAGATAGTGGGGACAGAGGGAGAAAAGAAAGTAGAGAGGGAGCTAGAGCATGAATGCTGTGTAAAATGCTCTGTATTTCTAAGTGTAAAGTCTGCTTATCTTATAGGTGTGAAGAAAGACAATGCTAAGGCTGAATCTACATGGTGAAGATACATAAAACAGTCTTGGTTCAGGTTTTGTCCATCTGTCCAAAGCAGACCAAAAGCAGAAACAAGTTGGTCAGAGTTGCTGGAATTTTTGCTGAGCATTAGAGAGATTTTTCTATTCTAGACTTAAAAGTAGGACCACACAAGTGGCCTGAGAGAAGGTGGAATTTTTGAATGACCATAAGTAGTAATGCTTAGTAGAGAAGTAATTCTGTTGGAGGAAAGTGTTATCTGTTTCATTTTGAGACTCTGAAATGGAGACATTTGGTTTTCAATGAACAAGGGGTTAGCTTCATTTCTCTGCATGGATAGTGAATAAAGAATACATTGGTTTAATGGTTATGAGCATGAATTTTGAAATGATTTGAATCTTGTGTTTGTAGTAGGAATTACAAGATGGCAAAATCTCATGTTTTCTTTAACACCTGTCTACATTAATTTATTCTGCTTTGTTGTTATATGTATCTATCCTTGAGGAAAATATACTGTTGAGTTTAGCTGCATTTATTTGTGATGAGTCAATCCACTGACATGTATCTCGATAACTGTTACATGTATATTACTTCTTTTTGCTTATAGATCTGGCCATAGGAACTTGCTCATTTATGTGTTCTTCATAATCCAAAACCTAGTTAAAATAACTCTGAACATTACTGTCAGGGTTACTGAAACAGGGAGTAAATCAATGTCTCCTTTTGTACTGTTATCATTATTTCTTCACATGAATGGACAGTCTTCAACCTCATCTCTGGAACTCTTAGTCTCTCAGGAGCTGAGAATCCCAGCAAAATAATCTGTTACCAAGTTCCACCCTGTTAAAAGTTAACAAGACCCACCCTGTTCCTCAAGTCATACCAGCTCTGACTTTCCCAAAGATAACGCATTTTCCTGATTTAATTCTGTATTTACTATATAATGGGAATTCTTCTTTGGGGCATTTCTCTAAAGTCCTTAAACTGTGTTGATTTGTGAAGAGCTTCTAAATGTCATTGTCTTAATTTGTGTTGTCTGTTCCTTTTTTATGTTGGGTGGCTGAACACTTACTAGGAAGCTGACCTGCTCTAGGGAACCTGCTTTAGCAGGGAGGTTGGACTTGATGAGAGGTCCCTCCTAACCCCTACAATTCTGTGAATTCAAATTTGTTACCATTTCTCTTCAATGCAGTAGTAGTAAAATATGCAAAGCGAGGTAGGGGGCAGGCTGATCATCAGTTGAATATGGTTCTATCATTTCTGGTAGCACACAAATTGCTATAGAGAAGGTGTGTATGTGTATATATATATATATATATGTATATATATATATAAGAAGGTATTTTTTTTAAACTCTATCTTTCTCTTACAGTATAGCTCATTCTCCTAATAGAAGTTGCAAGAGGTATGAAATCTACTGATTTTAAACTCCTTTTTGGTAGCATAAACATTAGTCATCTGGAAATGAAACTACCCATTCTCCTGGCTTCTGACTGATCTGACTTGCCTGTTGTTTTGTGAGCAGTTGAGAGCCCTTAATGAAAAGAGCTGAAAGCAGTTTTGAGTTCTACAGAAGTATGCCTTGGCATCAGGCTGTTGGCTGTTCCAAAATGGTGCTGATAAGCAACAGTGCTGAAAAACTTCAGAAAACCAGCTTTGTTCCATTTCTGTGAAGGAATACATGGATGACATTCAATACCTTTCAATGGTTCTGTTAAAAAAATTTGTCATTCAAATCTCACTGTCACCTTCAGTGTCAGTTGAACCAAGTTTTGTCAACTTTACATACCTGAAAAACCTTGCCTCTCAAACATGGTTGTTAAGAAGCATAGGCCTGTCAGTTTGTGTAGTGTAGACCTTTAAATCCTCTCAATTCACTGTAATCACTAGCTTGGATTTACACTAGTGAAAATGAGAGTGGACTCTAGCTACTCTCTCATCTTCCAGCAGCATTAGTCAAGGCTCAAGAGAGGGCTCGCTGCTCCCACTGTCAGCAGTGTAGATATTTCTGGTTCACTCTGCCATGCAGAGCCTTAGGATAAAAATTATTTGCACCAGGTGGAGAGAAGCTGTATCCAATGTATGTGCATAGAAGATAATGATTTTAGCAAATCCTGAAGATAGATATTACGGTACTTCACAAATGCAAAGGGCTATGGTTGCCTATGCCTTTAAGGTGCTGGCTTAGAGTTATCTTGCACTTCTTTCCTTGAATCTTAGTGAGGATCTTACCAGGATTTTATAGGCACAAAACTGAATTATACCTCTACCTAGGAACAAGATTTTGATAATACTTACTGCAGAAAGGGTTCTTAAAAATGTTGGGTATCTCCAAAAGCTTTACAAAGACTGAAGTCAAAGTGGACATGATAAAGAAAAAAAATGGTGTAAAAACTGAATAGCTATATTGTTCTTGGAAGCTTTTGACTAGACTGTCTGTTTGAGCAGCAAACTAAGCCTGGGGTAAACTTGTAAAACTGCTTTGGCTTACTGCACAGGGTGGTTAAAGGTAGATAGAACAGAGCTAATGGAAAAGCACACAGAACAGGCTGAATTAGTAGTGATGTGTGATACCAGACTGCATGTGCACTTCACAGTGCATGCCCTGTCTGCTTCTGTCACACAGAATGCAGTTTCAACTGAAAAATGAGTCTGAGTATGATAGGCAAATTAAAAATGATAGATTATTTAAATAAAATAGCCATTTGTGTGTGAATGACATTCAGCTAATGACAGTGTCTTAAACTGATCTTTTGTCCATTCCTTCTTCCAAGCTTCCTTTAACTCCTCTTGAATATTGCTTGTGGGCAGTTTAGCTTAGAGCAAATCTAACACATTTTCTATACCAGCAGTGGCTCCTACCCCTCTATTTTTAATGATGCTGTTTTAGTCTTCTGTGTGTTTGCTGTCATTGTACAAAGCAATGGGAACAGGCTGCCCAGAAAGGCTGTGGGTGCTCCATCACTGGAGGTGTTCATATAACTAATGAGCTAATGAGTAGGAGATCTAGGGGAGAGCATTTCTTGTGTTCTTTCTCCATCATCCACGTGACCCCTGCCACACACACTTTTGCAGTTTAGCTGCAGTATCTACTTCCTCTCAGTAGGTTTCCCTGCACTGTTTATTCTTTCTCTCTGCCAAGCTGTTATATCTGCAGAGCTGCACAATAGATTCTAAAAGACCCCATGCTGTGTGCACTAGTCCTGCTGTTCCAAAGTATATTGGTGTATGTGGTGTATTGGTATACACCTGCTATTTTAGAACTGCAGATTGTTGTAGTGTGCATGTAGCAAGCATCTTTTTGTTGCAACAGACCATACCTGGATCTGTAGATGCTAGAAGGTCTGACTACTGGCTGAGAGTCTTTTGTTGTTTAGTGTAGCACGATTATTTAGTTGTTTTAATATCTTTGTGAACTTTTATTTAAGGGATCAGCTGTGTGCAGTTAAGTACTACAAGTAATACCAAAAGAAAAAGGCCACTCTATGTGAATGTATAGTCACTGTGTAGGTTTTTCAAATGTCAATGAACTTGTTTGTACCAGTTGCAGTACAATCAAAATGCAGAGAATCAAAGCTGGAGGTCAGAGAGGAAAAGTCATCTTTCTGCTGTAATTTCACATCTGCACTATTACACTGCTCTATGAATTTTCATCTTCATTGGTCTTTTGTAATTTGTCTAACTGTTCAAGAACTTAAATGACCGTAGTAGTTGTAATACAGAATTTATGATATTAGAGGTGTAAGATTGATGACCACAAGGGACAGATAACTTACCTCAGGGCAGTATAACAGCAGGGCAATTTAGCAGTGCTCCTCTCATCGCAGCTCCAACCTCTGTTCTCCCTGTGTCAGCAGCATGAGCGAGGCACTAATCTCTGTCAGTGTTCTTGTGCTAAGATTGTCCTTCTGCAGTGACCGAGATGTGTCCATGCCTCTACACACTGTATTTGCAACACAGTTGCAATGCTCGTGAGGAAGTGCTATACAATGATTCTGAGAGGTGTTTCCTTACCTATGGTCACGATTTCTTATACTCTTACATTTTACTCTAACAGAAAAACTAATTGCATAATAAAATGGAAGGCAGGGGTATGAACCTCTCCTTCAGGATACGATTTCTTTGGTTGCAAGCCAAAGTCTGTGAAATGAGTTCCTGGGTCTTTGTGCAGCTGTTGAGATGATTGCAGGCATGTTAAAGCTATGCAGAGATATCAGTTATATTTAAAATGAGTGGACATAGTCATCCTGCACTGCTTCCAACTGTGCTAGCTCTTTGTAGTCAGAAATGTGTGCAGTAATGGCCCATATCGAAGGGAATCTTTTACTGTTGCTACGTTTGCAGCACTTCTCACACATATATAGAAAGTCACCAGAGCACTTTTCACTAAGTAGATATAAATAAAAGAGAAGCTGTTAAATTTGAAACTGGTGAACTAAATGCCATGAATATGCTTTAGTGTTGAGTGCAAGTAAATAACAGATGTGTTGTCAAATTTATTGGCTTATATTTGTAGCAGAAATGAAATTAAACATGCACCACTGTGGTAATGTAGACAGTATTGATATGGCTAGTGGGATTTAGTCCATCGCATTATCTAAAATAAACATTTTCCCTTATAAGAAAATAATGTATAATTAGTATTTCAAATCTGTCAGCCTTTCCGTCCCCAGCAAGTCCACTGTACTTTTCCCACTGCTACTCCTCTCAGGTACTTCTCAGGTTTGTTTCCTTATCCCTTGGGATTGGGAGCATAATGTTGGGAGGCAAAGTTGAGATAGCTTGTATGCATCTCCAGCTGGCTATTTCAGTCAGTGCCTTCTGCTTTTCATCCCACTGGTGTGGGAAGATTTTATCCCTGGAAGTTATTTCCATTAATCTCAAAAAGTCAGGCTGTGGTCTTTACAGTCAGGAGCAGTTTGAGACACAGGTCATTTTGTGCTGGTAAGTGGGCAATCACTTTCCAAATGGCAACAGCTGTGTCCACCTTGCTAATGATGGGCAAGTACTGTCACCTACAAAGTGGGCATGTGTGCTTTAACATTGTCACTGGGTGTTAGTAGACAGTCAGAGGGTAATTGCACAGACTTCTTTTCCCCTTCTGCAAACAGCTCCATCACAATTTAGTTTCTTGAGAGGATGAGTGGTCAGATGCTAATCCTACACCTTAGAGAATTAAAAAGCCTGAAGAAGTGGAGGAAGAAAAAACCATGAAAGTAAAACAAAGCAAAGGAATCGTGTAAACAAATTAATTAATTGTCTGGAAGTGAAGTGTAGGTTTGTAATTTTGCCCCTGTCTAAGGGAAATTGAAGTTCATTATGTTCACTGGCTGATTTAAAAGCTTTTTCCTGCACAGCATCACCTAGAGAGAGAAAAGAGAGGGAGGCCCATTTGGAGCTCAGGCGTTGGCTGCAGCTTCAATTAAAACAGAAATTCATTACTGGCAGCCTCCAGAGAGAGAGAGGGCTGTCACTTCACTCTTCAGTATGGGGAAGAAGGCAGCATTCTCTTTTGCTGATTCACTCCTTTGTTTTAGTCTGAAACCTTAGTTTTGTACAGAAAGAATTGTCTTATGCTAACGATAATCTCAAGATGTAGACACAGTAAGAGATTTGAAACCATATTTGTTGGAAGGCTATGGTTTGTTGTTTTTCCAGTATTTACTGTGATGTTTATGTGAACAGATAGCTTAACACATAGAAGGAAGGGAGAGAACTTCAAAATTCAGTTTTTCTCATGTTATGAATTCTAGGGTTGATGCTGAGTGAATCTAATCACAGAATAGCAATTATGTATTTCTAATTAGGTGCATATGTATTATATTAAAATTCCACAGCATGCTTCTCAGCATCTTTAGCTGCCAAATGCAAATGCCTTTAATATATCTGACCATTAATGTCTGACAGATTCTCAAGCAGTGTTCTGTTCAGGGCCATGGAAATGTGTAGGGAGGGTTAGGATCCCCTTTTTCTGAAAAGAGATGGGACAAAATGCTTGGAAGGAAAAGTATTTTTTTTTTCTGAAAGCTTTTGATATTAATTTATTTCAAAGGCTTCCCAGGTTGTCTGAGCAGGAATGCTTAGACAAGGCTACTGTAGAGATGCAAGTTCAGGTTGTTGAATTCGGTTTGTTTTGCCTCTTATCCTTTATTTTCTTCTTCTAATAGCATTTTATTTTTCTATGAAGCAAGCACTGATGGTTGTGTTGTCCTTTCCTCCTGTTCACTGCAAGTGCAAAGACACAGCTAAACAAGAAAAGCACAGCCTTCTTCCTGGAATTAGCAGATATTAAAGTGAATGTTGTGTTTTGGTTTTTTTTTTCCAAAAGAAAGGTATTTGGCAGTTCTCCAACCCTTCCAGCAGGTGCAGTATGCCTGAGGCTGTGCCACATGTACTTCTCTGAAATATCGTATTCCTCTGTTTTGGACATCAAAGTGCTCGAGGGAAGGAATGTGCACAGATGTGCTAGTCCTCTGTGGTCAGTAATATATACTGATTAGTGAGTGCTGGATCAGGGTCAAGGATTTTTTAATTAGAAATGTTAATTATCTAAAAGCAAACTTCCATGTAAGCATGTCTGATGAGGAGAAATCTTCGAAAGAAACCAAATGCATCTCCAATGGAAGCCTGTCTAGCCTCTTGAAAGGTGCCGGTCCAGCTGACTGCTTCCATCTCCATTCCCTTCTATTCTAGCATTTTAAACAAATTACCTGGAAAGGTCCCAGAAGTATGGGATAATGATTACACCTTAACAGCTTGCCTGGTTGAGAATCTGGGGCAGACACATCTACAGACACCCAAATTACTGATTTCTTTGTGGCTCAGGTTTCTGCTACAATGAAATAATAGAGGATCTTATTTATAGGTATTTGGGAGAGACTTCTGCAATTTTTAAGCACTGATGGAAAATGGGGAAGATACTTTATTTAGGAAGCTAAAATACTTTTCACACGAGGAATCTGCTTATATTTGGAATGCAAAGTAACTTTTGATTTATACAGAAATGGTTCTGTAAGTGAAGGTGAAGGAATTTTTTTTTTTTTAATTCCTCTTCTTCAAATCTTCTTCAAACCTTGATTTCCCCCTGCCCAGAGATAAAATTACCCTTTCTTCTGCTTTCAGGGCACATCAAAATGTTGTAGAGTACTTATTTCATATGGATGTTTAAATATGTATCTGCTGTTGGAATGCAAAGAGTCCAAAGTATTTTGCATCATCTGCACTATCTGTTGCCTGTACAGGTCAGAGGAGAGCTAGAGCTAAGAGTGCAGTAGCTAGGACTCCTTGGCAGAGCTCTGCTCCAAGCACCACCTTTCCACTTGCCTCTTTTGTCTCCCGATCATATATGATTCTTGATCTTTCTCATGATAAAAGACATTGAAGACTAGGCTGGACAATAAAATTTAGGTCCACGCAGGCAGAGTGCGTAACTAATGCTATAAGGCCAAACTTTTGGAGGATGTAGCGTGAGTGGCATTTTGGAATTTTCCCCTCACTGAACTCTTGATTTATGACAACAGGACATAATTCATGTTCTTCATTGGTGGGGGGTAAATGAGACTGACGAAAAGGGAGAGAACATGAAGATTTTTCAGCACAGTCTCTTATACTTACCCTTATACTTGGCTCCTTCTTCTGTGCTTTTTTTTCTTTTTTTCTTAACTTTTTTAATTCCTTTTCTTTTCAAGTTATGTCGTTGAGTCTGGGATATCCTTTGTAACATTTCTACTGCCCAGTTGTGTCCTGACCTGTGCTCTTTTTTGTTATAACAGTTTAAATATTTAACAATAATTACAACAAAGTGAACATGCTAATCGCTTGATGTTCTTTTTTTTGTTTGTTTTTGTTTGTTTTTAAGTATAGAACAGCAAACATTATGACTTCAGCAAATCTATCTTTCCAAGAGAGCTACAAACAATAGATACTATTCGTATTGCCCGGTGTTACAGACTCTAAATTTTCCCTCTGCAAACTGGCATGGACTGAGGGGGGGTAAAGGAGAAAAAGCCAATTGCCAGACTTTTTCCAGTTATCAAGTGACAGAAGTTTAGTTTCTTTCTTGCCATTTTGGAACAGATTTGCTTATTATCTGCTGTCACCAGCATTTTCAGTTTATTGATGTTGTCATACCTTCCCCTCTCATTATCATAGAATCAGCAGGATTGTCCATATGTTATATAAATGTCATTATTTTCTGGCTAATGCTGGTTTTTATCTTTGTGATTTCTGCAGTACGTTGTGTTCTGTTACCTCCTACCCCGTGGTAGCAACAAAATGCTTTGAAGGATATTTTCTCATATAGGTACATGTTTCAATGTGTTCCACCACCTAGTTCCACTTCAGTTCATATGCCAAGACTGCTGGTTATAACGGGCATACACATCTCTTCCTTTTAAAATCTAGTGGCAAAATTAGAACAACTTTAAGTGTTGAGGGTTTGATCATAAAGAAATGACAGAAATAGAAAAGATCTATAAAGGGCAGCACACATTAAAACCAGCTCATGGAAATGAGTATTGAGGGAAGCATTGTGTAAGGAGGCGTCAAACTAATGTTTCTGTGCTGAATAGTTTTAGAAGATGCAGAGATCAGTGGAGGAAATAAAAAATGATTAGGGAAGGTAAGAGTGTGCTTGCAGGATGATGAAAGCATAGAATCAATTTAAAACATACTTTAAGATGAGTACAGTCTGAATATACCTTGGATTGGGTGCAGTCTAGCATAAAGTGTGCAGCTTCATGTTTATACACTTGGCAAGACTTTCAGGATGATTATTAGAATCTTAGAAGTATTTATTCCATGCAAGTTTTCACATTTCAGTGGAAGTGCTCAAACTTTATCCTTATTGGAAAGTTTCTAATGAGGCAGCACTGACTCATCCGAGCCACACAGATAATTTTATTCACTTTTATAAATAGCATTATAACACAATGGAACCCTAATGAAACAAGCTCATTGTCTGTCCTGGAAAGAGGACAGGAGATATTTCCTACCTCACTGAACTTATGATGTAAGCATAGTGTAAGAGGCTGCAATGGAACAAAGCATGTGCTTCATGAGCATGAGCAAATGTTCATCAGGGAGCATAGAGCTGCAGGGGTAGTAGCAGCCGTTATGATTGTAAATAGGCAATAGTTTGTGAAGGTAATGAGTTCTTTGTTACTTCTTCCATTAAATGACTTTTTCAGCACCTATATATCCTTTCTTCAAGGATACCTGTTTATGCATCAGTGCTTTGTGAGATCTCAATCTCTTGCAAATACTTGTATGCACTTTAGAGGCAGAATGAGTAAGGTCTAGAGACTGTGGGGAGCAGGCTGGGAAAGGTGATGTTTAGCGTGTTTGCTCTGAGGACATATTTGGATCTGGTCTCCAATTATAATAGTAGCAGGCTTCCACATTAGTTGTTTCTTTAAGATTTCTTAGCTTCCCATTTTTTCAATGCATTCCCGGCATTTTTCCTCTTGAATCTTTGAGTTCTGAATATTTTATTCTTGCTAACACTACTTCTCTCTGTAATTTTTACCTTTTCTGTCTTCCTACATTCTCTCTCACAGCTTTCTCATTTGTTTGATTCAAATTTTTGCAGCTCTGTTGTATCAGTGCTAGGCCATGGATTAGTGATTTACAGTTTAATAATTATGTTGTGTGAGGGGAGGCTACAGCAGATGTTATAGCATGCCAAAAGATAGGCTTTTACTGGGAGAGGGTAGCAAATATTTTCAGTTGTATTTTTGAAGTTAGTGCTTGATTGGGGAATTTTACACATCAGCTTAGTTGTGCCAGGTTCCTGGTATAAAAGAGTTAAGCAAAGCTTTCTCTTCACTATAATTGTATGAGTAGTAAAGTGAAGGAGTTGTATCTGAGGAAGTAACATGAGTGTCCATGTGGACTTATTCTGGACTGTTTTTTATTTGGTGCTGAGGACTGAATCACTGTCTATCACAGGAATACATGAGGTGTGCTTCTCACTTTTCAGCTTGGTTACTCTGGTGTGAAGCAAATCATTTTGAACGAGGACAATTGGATGATTTGCTTAGAAGTGTATACTATGTGCCACTTCACTTTCTTGGCTGAAGGAAACAAACCTTATGCAGTAACTTTTGATACATTTTGGTTCTCTGTAGTTAGATTTTAACTACTAGTTGGCTTGTATTCAGTACTCAAAAATTGAAACACTGTAGAAATGCTATGGATGAAAATTTTACTTTTTAGGAAGGGTTTGGGTTCCACTCTTCAGCCTGTGCTTTTATTCTGATTGTTGCTTACATCTACTGATTCCCCACACTGTATGGATGAACGTTCACTTCTGAATAATTTTACAAAATTAACATCAGACAAGTTTCCTTGAGTGCAAGAGGAATTCTGATTGCTGGTTTTAGATTAAATGGTGAATGTAGCAAAACCACTTTTATACTGAGCCGGTACAAAACTTGTATCCTGAAGGAATTTATTTTGCTCTCATCTTTGCACTTTGTAGGGTCAATGCAACATTTCTTCAAGTCATATGATTGTGTAATCTTTATAGAAAATGCCTTGAGGAGAGTAGCCAAGGGTGAGAGATAGCAAATTGTGAAAGAAAATACAATGTATTCACTGGCTGTTGATTAGTTGTGAAAGCCTTGACTGTCATAAATCCCTAGACAATGGCCAATACTGTTGCTTTCAGATGAGTGAAGTTAAGCTGCTCAGTTATTGCCATAAGCACCTGCCATTAAGGGATGTATTTCTATGTCCAATAAACAAGTGCAACAAGATGCTCCTGTGAACAGAAGGGCTGAGAGTTTAAGATTTCAGTAGATACTCTGTGACCAATCCTATGATCTGTTTTTATAACAAAACTTGGAGTGACCCACTCTGTTTGGGAAGACTTGAAATGAAATCTGGTTTGGGGGTTCCAGTTCACGGCATCTGCACTCTGGACAGTTTATTGAATTCATCTTTAGTTGTGTTTTTCTCCAACTTTGGCTGAAGGATGTAAGCTAGGCATATGACACTTGCAGTATATGAGTTAAGCGTAGAAAGCCAGCAAAGGAAATAATGAAGCGGGGAAGATGGAAACTTAAAGATATGGTGAATCAAGGTGAACATTTTTGCTTTACAATGAAAGAAGCTAGTATATTGTCTGTGGGGTATGAGGGGTGGTAGAAAGGGTTACAGGAGGGATCCAAGTTGTTCAAAATAAGGAAAATAAATAACAGTTGCCAATTCAGCCTCTAAAGCTGTGACCAAGAACGATAGATTTTTCTTTTCCAGTAGATTTACTTACTGATATCTGAGTTTATCACTACAGCCAGAACTATTCATCAACCTTTCCATCGATAATCCAAACCTGAGACAGCAAGCTCCACTTCTGATTCACTCATTTACAAAATAAATAGAATAAATTAATAAATAGAGTATTCCTACTGCTTTTGCCTCTGAGATTTAGCAAAAGGGAAGGGATATCATTTTGAGAAGCTGCTGTCCATTGAATGGTCTCCAAGAAGTGTTGGAGATTCTCTCTGTAATGATGCAGTCTCTAAAGGCTGCCAACTAAGCCCTACTGGGTAGCGAGCTGTAACATTTCCATCTTGCTGCCATCTGTTTAATGGCTATCCATTTCAGAAAGCGATGCATGAGTGAGTGGATTGGTCCAGTCCCTACTGGACAGGGGCTCATGCTGCAGAAATGGAAATGATTATTGCTACCTCAGATGATCAGGAACCATGGTGACTACAGTTCCTTTTTTGCTTTGGGGCAGAGCTGTGTGCTTGTGGCACAGTACGGGCATGTAGGCACAGTGCTTTCACAGATGCAGTGATAACTGCTGAGATTTCTTAATAACAGAAGTGCTGGGACCATGTGTGGATGTTACTGAATAGGCAGAATTCCTACATTTAGAGCTCAGTACTAGAACTTCCATGGCTAAGGGCCTCACTTGTCTCTGTAGTCTTAGATTAATCCTGACCCAGCCTCTGCCCTTTGGTTAACACCATGCAAGTCTGCACTTTTAGTTACTGCTTCCTGAACTTCACAGGTCTCAAACAAAATTATGGTTGCTTATTGACAGCTGAGCATACACTGTGTGTAACCTGTACATAACTTCATGGAAGTTGTAGAACAAGGGGGGATACACTGAGGTGGAGGTTCTGAACCAGCACAGATAGCCCCCTCTACACTGCCCTGTTTGTCTTTCTCTTTTCTCTTATCCAGACGTTACCAGTGCCTTAAGCAGCTGAGGATACCAGAGTCAGAGTGCGCTATGTGTGCTTACGTTGTGAGTGAGTTTTTCTGAACCTTAGCTCGGGGGCAATAGGTGCCACATGGTGTGGGTTTGTTTTTTTTTTTTCTCCTTTTTGTTGTCACTGATGGACAAAAAGTACTTGTGCTCTTTCTACTAGCCTCTGTCTGAGTAAGTAGTTTAGAGTCAGGAATTATCAAAATGTTCTGCCTACTGCTGCAGAAGCCTGGGCTGAAACCCCTGAGATCTCCAGAGGTTAGTGTAGAGCTGGCTGATGCAGAACACCATGTGGCAGAGTGACTCTGTGAGTTACAACAGACAGTTCTGCTGGGTTGCTCTTCAGTCTCAGGACATCTTGTTTGCTGCCTCCAGTGCAGGTTTGATGGGAGGGGGAGAGGTTTCAGATTTCTCAGACACTCAGTGCTGGAGATTGGAGAGAAAAAGGAAGGGAAGGAAATCAGATAGCTGAAGGAATAATGAATGTATATATAAATAAAAAGAAAAAGACAGGAAAGAAACTGGCCAGGCAAAACAAATGCAAACAGTTTGATCTATGAAAATTTCAGCCAAAGTGCAAAAAAGAACAATTACAAATTTCTTTCAATAAGCAATATTTTAGTTTAATGGCACTGCTGGAAGTGCAGTGTTAGTGAAATGATTAATATGGTCTAGTGCATTTTGTTGTTAGCGTAATTTTGTGGGGTTGTTTTTTCTTGTTTTGATTTTTTTTTTTTTTTTTTCAGCATTCTCAGATTGTATTAATATCCTGACGAGCGGTGGGGATGCCTGGGATGCTGCCATAAATGTGTTGCTCTCTCCCTTTCAGCATTCCTCGAGGAAATAGATTCAGTCTTGCCCTTTGAGAAAGGGCGGTGTTGAATTACGAGCTGCATGCTGTGATGCTGCAGGCTTTCCAAGTGAGGGTTGAAATGGAGAGGGGAAGTGGAATGTTTGTATTAGTGTCCTTGAGGTATATCTTTGTATGACCATGAGTTTGTAAACATACCAAGTAAATGTTGCCTTTTGATTCCAACAGTGAGACCAGCACAGCCCTGGTGAGGAGGCAACAAATTTAGTTTCTCTTGCTCTAAATACTAAGTAGAGACCTCAAAGACCTTCTTTGTTTAAAGCTGCAGTTGATGCCCTCTTCTCCAGTCCAAAAGAGTCCAAATGAAGTAACTGGCATGCAGAAAGTTCATTTTTATTTTTTAAAATCAGTTTCCTGGTGGTGAGGTCTCAGCCAGGAAGGCTACAGCACTGACAGCAAGAACCTGAAGCACGTACCCAGCTATTGCTGACTAAGTGACTTACTTTCAGTCTGTCTGCTTTTCAGTTGAGGAGGATAGAGTAACTTCAGTAGAGTTATTCCAGAGATGAGTTTGGTCACTACTACTACATCTGAGGACTGCTGTGCACGGAGAGACCTTATATCTGTATATAAATGTACCTGTCATTTCTAGCCTTTATGATTTCAGTGTACTACTGAAATTATCCCAGATGTTTAAAAGTACTGTTTATACCTGTGGATAGATTGTAATTTATAGAGGCCTCTCTGGCTGTCATCTAGTTTGGCTTGCTGTATAGTTGCATTTAACAGCAAGCGAGGCTTTTTTTTTTTTTTTTTTTCCCCCCCCCCCAGTAGGAAGAGACTAAAGCATCCTAAAAATCTAACTTTGGGATACTTATCTTGTGAATCACAATTTCTTGGAAGAAAGTACCGTCAGTGGAACTTCTTGTCCTATGTTATTTCCCATAACAAATACAAAATCTCATTTAACTCTGCAACTCATGTGATTTTTGAGTTATGGTATTATTAGTTCAGATGCTGGCTCTTCTATTGCACACTAATCATTCTTCAGAAGGTGTTACGAATCTAACTTCTGTACAGCTGAAGTGAGTGGAGATACAATGGTGCAGACAGTTTGCTGGAACAAAGTGCTGTCTGATCCTTGTTTCTGAGGATCCTTGTCTTTCTGTTGGACCAATTTGCATCTCTTCTCATGCTCTTGTTGCAGCCTTCCTCATCTGCCTTAGGCCTTTATTTTATTTTATTTTATTGATGTGTAGGCTGTTGTATTTTTTTGTTTTTCACCAACTACCTCCACTTGAACTAAGGCTTTTGGTAGGATACTTTGACTTCAGAAACTTTATTTGTCTTTTCTTTAGTTATTTTTCTGGAACTACTTTGAGTTGTCCAGGGTAGTAATTGTCCACATCATCTCTGTATTGATTGCTTTTAGAGTTGCTGAGCTCTTATTACTGCAGCTTGTTGGGGAGAGAAATAGACGAGCAAAAGATCCAGGTCAGGGTGGTCTCAACAGTAGATGAGTCTTATCAAATCTCTTTTCTTGTTGCAGCTGAATAACAGCTGCATTAGTTTTAAATAAAAGAAGAAAAGGGATGAGAGATGTGGAGAAAAGTAAGAGGGAGGGGGGTAAGAGACAAAGTCTTGTATATTTGGAGAAAGATAACGTAGAGGAGATGTGTTTTTGGACTACCCAAGGCAATGAGAGGTGGAGGATACATAGCTAGGAGGTGTGATAAAGGCGTATTATGATTTGCTCTCACAATTACATACAGCTTCCATCATAAGGGAGAAAACTAATCATGGAAAGAGCCATTGTTCTTGTTATATTACATGCAAGATGCGATATACTCATTACAACCTGCTCACTTCTGAGTTGCGAGAGAGATGTGAAAGAGCCTGCAAGGCTGAATGTTACAGTCTCCAGTCATTAGATCTGGAATGGTTCCTATTCATAGTTGTGTACTTCTATCAGATATGTCTGAGTATAGGGCTTCATGTCCTTTAAACAAACAATCTCAGCTGTGTCTGTTGTACCTGCTATGTCACCTTAGTGTTGACTACTTTATGGAAAAAAAAAAATAAAAATCACTAACTCCAGCATTTAGCACAGTGAAATCTAAGGCAAGTAATCTCACGTGAAGGTGGGTACTGTGTAGCATGGGAACTTGAATACATCTGCAGTAGAGAAAAGATAATAGTCCCAGTTTAGCCATATACTAACAAAAAGCAGCCTCTGCTCCCTGGCTGGTTTATAGCTGTATTTTCCTATACCATTCTGCTATAGCAATGAGAACTGAGAAGGTTTTGGAGTACTGTGCCTTACATGAATGCCTTTATATAAAGATTTGTAGGAGATTCATAGATTAGATATTTCATCAGGATATATTTCATTGGGAAGTTGTCATTATAATCTAATTTTAATTTTACCTATCCTTTTACACACTTCTTTATGTCTTCTCTATTGATAAAGTAGCACATAAACTGGGGGCTATCTGGATATGACAAACCCTTTTTCAGAGTTCTGTCTTTGGCTCTGACCAAGTCATGGAAATACTCACTCCATTTCTCATGGAGTTTTTCATGTTCTGTTTGAAATTTCAAGCTGTTCCTTAGTTCCGCTAATAAGGCAGTCTTCCCAGGTCTTGCATATCCAAATCCCTGTTTACAGTTGGCACAGATGCAGAAGCTAGTGCAGTGTGAGTGCCCCAGGTTTACCCTTCAAGGAGCCTTGGTAAAAGGAGCAAAGTGAATTGTGGGATACAACGTCAAAAACCTATGCATCTTTGTATGCTTGGCATTGCAGCTTAATGGTTGTCTGGGGTTTTGGTGTGGAACTGAAAGTCTATTTTTATGCACTGTCCTTTCTGTTGGAATAAGGATAGTTTGTATATTTGTGCATGTGTATGCTTACCATTTTGACAGATGAGGTTATGTTTTGAGTAATCTGTGTATTTGTTTTCTCCAGAGTAGACATGCAGAAGCCTATTCTTGGGCTTTATCATCTTAGTTTGTCAGTGCTATGGTTTTCTACCTTCATGAACCTAGAACATGCCACAAATTGTCTCATTCTTATCACACAGGTTTTCTTTGTTTTTCTTTTTTTGCTTGTTTGTTTTCCAGCTGTCATGTACATGCTAATATCATTTAATGATGCATTTCTTCTCCTCTTTCTAACTGAAAGGCAATCTATAGCCGTTGTAGGGTTAAGTAGCTAAAGTAATTCCCACAAACATTAGTACAGAGTTTCTCTTTTCTACTAGTGGAAGAAAATGGTTTCACATTGTGACTGATGTGCAGTGGCCATCTTCTAAAATAGGTCTGTAACATCCTGACTTCATAGCTTGGGGAAAGAAAATTGTATCCCAGGTGGCATCATGCATCAGCCTGACCTAAACCTACTGCTGTAACACTCATTAAACGGTGAGCGTTGCTTTCTACCAATTGTACGTTGTGCGACAAGAGGAAGATGGCCAATGAACACCGTGGGAATTGCTGAGAGCATTATGAAATTATGTATGGACATGGTTTGCTTGTTGAGTTCTGTTCAGATGGCTGCAGTCTTGAAATTGTTTTCTTCTACAGTTATGCAAGGAGTCTATATAAATGTGTGCATGTACATAAGCCATCAATGTCTTCCAGTTTGTATGAAGGAGAAGAAGTAAGAGAAGTTGGGAGGATAAGAATTGGCTTTCACATTTTCTAAGTCTTTCCTTGTTTCTCTGCTCTTCCTTTCTTCTTTCGTTATGCAACTGCACAGAAGTGGAAGCTAGCAGGCAAAGATTCTGCAGGGATCAGAAAGCTGTGCTGGTTATTTTTCCATTTGCAGTTGTAGTAAAGACCTTGTGTTTAAATGACACATCTTTTCACAGCATGTAGTGCAAAGGAGACTCATCTCTTCTATTGTGGTTTTGCTTCAATGAGATGTATTAAATGAGAACTGTTGTTACATTCTGAAAAGACAGCCTGTTTGCTTCAGAGGTATACAAAGAAGATGTCAAATGCAAAGTTAAATTATAAGCCTTGCATAATAGGGACTATTATTCTCAAGTACTGAATATAATTTAATAACAAATATTATAAAGGGTGTTCCTTTGACACAATCGTCTTTTAGGATATTCTTGGGCTCTACAGAAGTCATGGGATTTGGTATTATTCTGTATTTTCAAGTTTTATTTATGATGAAAGCAAATGAAAAAAACCTCTTTCTTTGGCTGTCCTGCTAGCTAAAAGTCAAGGTTTGCCTTTGTGGGCACCCGTTCTGTACGGCACAGAGAATGTCATATTGTGATGTTCATTCATTGGCCTGTATAGACTTTGAGATGTCTTTCTTCAGCCCAAACTGCTTCCTATAGTATTCTCTTCTTGCCAGTAGGGAAACTGGCTCTATGTTCCCTGAGTGATACTGTATTCTTTAGTGTGGATGGACAGAGCAAAACACCCCCTTGGTTATATGAAACAGTCAATGAGACTGTGTATGTGTCACAGGTAATTTGGAAGAATGCAAATACCTGCTAGTAGAAAGTAGTCTTTCCTTCTAAGTGTTCAGCAAGCATTTTCATATCGTTTGGTTTGAACAAACTAATATTCAGTCGG
This sequence comes from Oreortyx pictus, assembly GCA_036925125.1. Lineage (NCBI taxonomy): Eukaryota > Metazoa > Chordata > Aves > Galliformes > Odontophoridae > Oreortyx > Oreortyx pictus. The sequence continues at coordinate 39,950,734 of JAUPFR010000006.1, forward strand.
AAGAGAAACCTTTTAGGTGAGGGTTGGAGTGAAAAATTGATAACCTTTGAGGAGGAAGGGATGAAAAGGGATTGGCTCTATATATTCTGATTTTTGTCATTGTCTTGGAACAATAGCATGAGATATAAATAGGTGACAGGTTTCAGGTAAGTACAGTGCCACAGTAGAACTGCAATCTGTGTACATGTAGGTCAGTCTGAAAGTAATACCTCTTATCTGATTCCACAGATACTACAACAGATGCAAAGAGCAAAATGGCACTATTTGATAGAGCAAATGCTAAACTACAAAGCACAAGTTTTCAACAGTCACCACCATTACCGATATGTCGTTACCTGTGATGAACAAGGGCCTGCATGCCATATTCATTAGGATTTGCAGCAGCTGAGGTGGTATGTCACCACTGCTGAAACACGTCACCCACCTCCTCACTGTGCTCACATCCACTGTTCTATCTCCAGAAATGTTCAGCATATCTGCTGAAGCAAAAAGCATCGCTGAGTGCCAATGAATGTCATTTTTTTTCCTCATGGAGGAATTCAGTGCCATCTTTGTTTCATATGTACTTCCATTTCAGATGACAATTAGTCAGACTGCCCCTCTGCTGCCATCTGTCAAACTGCAACAGCATGTAGCAGAATACTGGTGGGAAAGTTCAGACTGTACTGCTATATCACCAACATAATAAAATAGGAGGCGTTATTTTTGGAGCAGCCCTCATTTGCTGTTACTCCAGTGCTTTTGCAACTAGGAAGTGAAACTGTCAGAATGGCATTCTCTCTAGATATTCGCATTCAATCTCTACATATTTGCATTCAGTCTGTCCTACAAACTTGCTGTCCTGCTGTGTAACACGTCTGTATATTCTCATTTTCTTCCCTTTTGTGCAGTCTCAAATTTACTTATTAGATTTCCCTAGTTAAAGTGGACATTTATGTTCTTGAAAGATACTCAGTTACAGTTAGAGGGGGTATTAAAACTTGAAATGGTAATTTTTATTAAACTTGCTTGAACTGGAATTTCAAAGCATATCTCCCATGTATGCTATGTTGAGTAGAGAGTGAGGAAAACACATAATTAAATGAAAAATGTAAAATCTCTGCAACCGGACTTCAGTTTCATCAGAATGCTCAAATTGCTCCCACTGTAATTGAGGGTGTTATTTAAATACGAGCACCGTTTTTAGTGTGCAATTGGAGTACTACTTAATAGGGGAATGTTGGTTGATAATGGCTTTTAACATGGGAAGGAGTGAGAGAGTGAGTTTTTCACAGCAGAATCTTGAGCTGCCACCAGTATGAAGATAGGTTTGCAGGGCCTGCCATATAATAGCTTGATAGCGATTATTCTGACAAAGAATCTGTGTTGTCAGCCTGCTGTTAGTTTGAGTTGTCTAGGAAGATTATACCTTGCCAAGCCAGCTGATGACTTTTCATAGCAAATAAATGGCATGGCATAGTAAGCTTCCCATTTTCCAGTTAGTTTCCTGATGGCATGCAGCATCTCTATTAACTCATGGGTTCAAACCCTGATGATATCACCAAGCATGTTCCTTTCCTGTAAGGGACTGTCATGAGATGGGAGCTCACTTTCTGAAAGCTCACCAAGGCTGCAGGACTGTGCATCAGTGCTGTGTGGAGCTCAGTTACAACACTGTCCTATGATCTAGATGATGACAGGCTAAATGGCTTCTCTTGCTACCATAGCTAAATTTCTTTCCATTATATTATATATCTTAATGTTGGAAAAGACCTTGTGGCTCACCAAACCCAACCCATTGCTGTTGCAGGTAGCTGTGCAATTTAATTGTTTTTATTAGTAATAAACTCTTTCTCGTGACTCACTGGATTTCACTGTGTTCTGCCACAGAAACCAAATTCTTTAATGAGGAGAGACTGTTTTTAATTTGGATCCTATAGGTTTTTTTAGCCCTTTTAGAGTCGTCTGTTCTTGAGCCAGTGTTATCCTTTAGCTTTACTTTAGTTTTCTTTCTCCTGTGCCTCTTCATCTTGGAGAAATTTGTGAGGAAGAAAAGCACAGCTCTTCAGCTTTCATTTTGCTTGCTGTGTGTTTAGGGTAATGCAGGTGAAACAAAGGCCTTCTGATTTTTACAATACACTCCATTAGCATGGATAGAAATTGCCATGCACTGAAAATTAAACTTTTCCTGTAGGATAGGTTAAACAGACTTAATGCAGACCAGTGTTAAATAACACTTTGGAAAAATGTCCACAATCTCTCAACTGCCTTAGTCTCCTGTATTTTGACTATGTAGCCATGCTATGTAAATGTCTTTTTAAATCACTTTTGGTGTTAACATTTCTCACTATATTAGCATGTAAACAATCTGTAATTGACATTAATGACACAGATGAGGACTGAATTCCATCTTATAGGTTTCTATTGCCTGCATGTAGGGGCTTTTCTGTAAAATTGGATTAACAGGATGCCTTCAAAAGATCTGGCTTATCTTTAATGAAAGCTTAATGTTTGCTCCACAGTTTACGTGGGGAAAGATAGAACTTACAGCATATGTAGACATGTGATCTGACTTCCCACAAATGAGAAGACATACGGAGGAAACTAGGCAGCCACAAAGAGATAAACATATGTTGCAGAGTGACATATGTGAACTTACACAGGAAGACAATATGTAGATATGAAAACAGCTAGCTGAAAAAAGCTAAGAAAATCATTGGAAGAAGTATATGTGTTTCCCGTGCTGAGAGCACGTTTATAACCTAATCTGTAGGCATTATGTGACATATCTAGTTCTCTGGCTGGTCTGACTGGAGTAGATACTTCTCACAATCCACTGAAGTTCTCTGATGGTATGAGAAACAAACTTTTCCTGTATTTGGATTTCTATCTTTTCTGTAGTCAGCATTCTCCAAGATAGAGGTGAGGCAGGGGCTCAGTGCCACCCACTCGGCTGAATGAAGCAGAATTTTTTTTGTGCCTGTAATTTAGTCACAGATCTGGCTTTGATCAGGACATAGTTATTATCTTAGTACATACCTGAACACAAATTAATCAGAAAAGGTGAATATATAATCTGCCCAAGAGTTGAAATAATTGTGGGTAGTAACACATCATATCCAAGTTTCTGTCCTTTTTTTTTTATCTGTCCTTTTTTTGACTTATGTTATTGTGCTGGGCCAGTTCAACTACTGTGACATATAGATAATGGGTCAAGTCTTAGTATTTATAGGTATAGTGCATTTTTTATCTAATGATTTGAAAAGGCTTGGTAATAATTCAGGATCTAAACATCATGGCTTTGTTTGGTAGATCAGTGTTATTCCCATTTTAAGCAGAAAATAGCTGACTTTCAAAGATACTTACCATTTCTCTATCATTCTTATTCATCAAAAATTGTAAACTTTAGTTGATCACATAAATAAACTTTCTATTTCTGTGAGATCATTAATCATCTGCAGAACTCACTTGGCTCTATGTTGTATCCTCGATCTGGGATTCTCCAGTGTGCATTACATTGCCCTAAATAGCTACACTTTTGGCATAACTATTTCTACAGGACCCTCTTTCTAGTAAAGGTATAAAAAATGAGATAAATTATACAAATAAACAGCCAATTTGTTGACACATTAGATGAGAGCATCTCTACGCTTATCTTTTGTAGATGATTTTATCAGAGGAGGGCTTAGTTTAAGTGATTCTGCTTATTTCTTTCTTCCTGGTCGAAAGGAAGATAGTTTCTGATGTATTAGTTGGGGGAGGGAAAAAAAGGGCAGAAGCTGTATTTTGCCTCACTCTTAGTTATTTTTTGTTTTCATGTGCTTGGGTCTGTGAAAAACAGATTTGTCCAAACTCAACACCAACTGAATCAGCATGACAACTAGGAGTATTGCAATGTAGCATCTGAGTCCTTAAGTTGAAACAAAAGTTAGGCACAGCTGTGAGGCTGCAAGTAATAATTCATAGTAATCTGAGAAAAGATATATGGGTACAGTTGAAGGGCTAGACTGAGCTGAAAAGCAAAGGGTGCTGCAAAGAAGTCGCAGTATATACCTGCCCTATTGCTGCATAATTTGTGTTTACTGTATATATGTGTAGCCTGCACTATCCAACTATATTTTGTCTAAACAAAACTTTTCATCTGCAAAATAATCATTTCCATCCAATGTTTTGAAAAACAAAAGAGGTAGATGAACTTTGTTTTGGAAGAGAACACAGTACTTGGGGTGTGGTACTGTTTTCACTAATTTCTGTACCTCAACATCAGACTCAAATTGCTGGCTTCCCTGCACTGCTCTTCTCTGAACTTCAGAGAACTTTGAAGTTTGTCCATAAACCATGAATTTTGTCCATAAATCAGTCTCAATCTATCAATGGCTGTGAGTGTGTTGCATAGTTCTTGTAAAACTCTTATACTGTCTGTAGAGGAACAGTTGCTCTCTTAGTGATGATGGCTGAGAGCTGAAGGGATTAGACAGGATACATCATTGTATTTCTGTGTGCTGTAAGTCCTGTCAGCCACAAGTCTGTGAAGTTACCATAAAGAGGCAGTCAGCTACCTAGAAAAGGTGACCCATGTTCAACTACAGTTTACTGTCTTTATGTAGTTACTTCCTTCTTGTATTCAGACTTTTCAGGCATTCAATTTTTGTTGGCCTTCTGCAGCATGGTATCAGCAGTGCCATGAGAGAAGGAAGCTTGGTAGGGAAGACTGGCTACTCAGAATTTCATTTCTTATCATTCTAATTCCTTAGTAAGCAATAGTGAACTTGGATTGAATTTTAGACAAAAACTGTGTCTTTTAAATTGTAAAAGAAGTAACTGCAATATCTTTGTTTTCAGTCTCTGCAATTAAAACTCCACTGAAGCTGTGAATTCATCTATTTTCTTCCCTCAAAACCCATTTTGAGTGTAACCATCAAGAAGGGAAAAGAACTGGTAGGGTGAGCAGTAGGTTGTAAAAGGAAGGAAAACATTGCAATTATAGGAAAAGAAAATGCAGATAATGCTAAAGAGGATAAACTCCCTGCTATTGAGATTTTGCAAATTGCAAAATGTAAAAGCTTAAATGCTACAGTGGTTTGCCTTGTGTATGTGCTATATATTTGGGATTTGTGCAACTTCCTTTTGTTTTTTTAATGATATGAGAACTATAAAGCAAAAGAGGACAAAGCATTAGGAAATGTGTTAAATAATTAAAATGTTCTGGATTTCTGTTCATCTCTTTTACCTGAAGACTTCTAAATGCTTTGTCAACTAAATACTTATAAAGCATCATGTCTTCCCTGAGGAATACGTGTCCTGTCTTAGTAACGGAGAAGATGGGGTGCTAGTAGCACTTGGACAATCTTGCCTATAACATTTCTCATACCTGATTGTTTGTAAGAATGTGGAAGTTAAATTTGCTGCTATTGCAAGTTACCACTTCTCTGCTTTACTTGTAAACATCACTCTCTCTCCCATATTTCATTATGTAATACTGGCCTAAACACATGTAATAAAGAAATCACTAGTAGATGCTTGATTTTTATCGTATAAAAAATGGTACTTTACCAGTCTGTAACTAATCTAGTATTATACATCAAAATGTTGCTATCTCTGCTTATAGAGGAGTAAAGGAAAAGGTAGAAAGGCTTTGTTTGACTATTCATTGTTAAAAAAATAAGCTAATTCCTTTTCCCTCAACAAAAAGAATGACTTCAGAAGAGGTAGATAAGCTAAGCCTTGAGAGTTATATATCACAATGCTAAAAATTAACTTCAGATTTACTTGTTCTTTAGTTTTTGCATCAGAGGTAGACAAAAAGGCTTCCTGTTCATAAGAGAAATCTAGAATGGGCCTTAAACTCTCATAAGATTAGCAGGCTTCGGTAAATGAGGATAGCAGTGGAAAGGTACGTGTTTTCTATCAGAAACTGCAGGCTGTCTGCTCTCTTTTCTCTATTTTGTCTCTAGGTCAGCATGGGCCACTCTCTGTGTTGCATCAGATGAGACTAGGTCAGCCAGTTAAGTTATACAGCCCACATTAAGCCAGCACAGTTTGAGAAAATTGCTTTTTATTAATTGTCTATTCAGCACACCTTTTAGAGAGAATGGAATGCCTTTTTTGTCATCTTCACTGCAAAGATCTGCCACAGCATGATATTCCTTTGCTTTCTTCCCTTACTCATCAGCTCTCATTTATGAGTCTGATTCTGAATGAACATTACAAAGGTCAAAACAGTCAGTTTAGCGGGTGAAGTTGCACTTGCTTCTTGTGACTTTGTTCAATTATTTACTGTAGTAGTGAGGGAACTCTTACTCCTCCCTCTCCCTTTTTGCACTCTAGAGAAATGTGTGTCAGCTGGCATATCTGAGCAGCCTCAAAGTTCTCTTTTTACAAAGGGAAGTCACAATAAAGGTAGCAATTTATATAGAATTTTATTTTCAAAACAGTACGTAAGAAACTTTAAAATTATAAATGATCAAAGTTTTAAATATAAATAACTAAATTCCCTAGAAGCAGTTTTCATAAACTGAAGCAATAGCTCCGTATTCAGCTTTGAGTGGATGTAAAGCAGCAGTTTCAGGCATTTTGTCAGATTGCTCAAAGTTCTTTCCAAGAACAGTGATATCAGGCTTGTGTTGCTTTGAACTCTGAATTGAGTAGACTCTCCTTAATTCTACAGGATAACTTAAATGGTATTTGCTCTTTTTCTCAAATCGACAGTTGCTTTGTTCTCTCCAAGAAATATTGATATTACAAGATTATATTAAATGCTTTTAAGTTTTTGCTCAACTAGTATTTATTACATATGAACAATCAAAGCTACACCCTCAAATTACCCACAATGCCATTGTTTTACTTCAGAAATGGTGAATAATACCACCTGTAAAATTACCTGTAAATTCATATTCCCCTTTTTTCATTCTTGTTTCAAGATTTCTTTAATTTCTCTACTTCTTTTTTTCTTTTTTTTTAGTATGAGGGAAGTATATAGGTCACTCTGGAAGTAATGCCTCCTATTAACTTCCATGGAAATTACAGAAGCTACAAAGAGCATTATAACTCTGTTTGATAGAGCAAATGCTCATCTACAAAAGACTTTCCAAACATAATCACCATCTATTAGCTCATTGCCGGTGAAAATGCATAGCAAGAGCCTGCATGCTGTGCTCATGAGGATCTTGTTGTGGTTCAACCTGGCAGATGGCTTAGCACCACACAGTTCTTTGCTCACTTCCCAAAATTTTCAGTGGACAGGGAGAGATAATCAGGAAAAAAAAAAAAAGTTGAACTTCTGGGTTGATATTTAAAAAATAAAAATAAAAAAGAACAAAAACAAACAATAGCAACAGCAACAACACAAAACCTGTTCACTAAGATAGAGAAAAGGAAAAGGATAATAATCATGACTTCTGTATGTAAATGCGCATAACAAGGGCATAAGCAATTGCTCACCTCTCCCCTACTGATACCCAGCTAGCCCCTGAGCAGTGAAAGAGATGTCAACTCCCACCCCCTTCAAAACTCCTTCCGCATGATTTCATACAGTATAGACTATCCCTTTGGCCACTTTAAGTCAGCTGCCCTAATTCTGTTCCTACGCTATTTATGATATAAGCTAGGATGTTATTGTCTTTCATGGCCACATGGGCATACTGATGGTTCATATTTAGCCAAGTGTTGACTGACACCCACAGGTCCATTTCTTCCATACAGTCTTCCAGCCACTCTGCCCCAAGCCTGTGGTATTGCCTTTTCTCTCTGTCATCATTTAGCAAACATCAGTGATATCAGTGCGTACAATTTTTTCTACATGAAGAAACTAAATTCCACCCCTTTGCTTCATATGAACTCCCATGTCAGATGCCATTTTGTCAGACTGCCCCTCTGCTGCCGTACAACTAACGTCCACCTTTGACATCATGAGCAAACATAATAAAATAGGAGGCATTACTTTCAGAGCAGCCCTCGTATAATGCTTAACTGAGATCAGTCCATGGTTCACAAGAGATCCCAAACAGACCCTCTTCACTTGCTCATAAAATCTTTTATGTTGTAGAAATTCATTTTGATCAAAATGTATCTGCTAGATTTTGCACCTTTTCTTCATCTGACTCTGAGAGAACATCTTTTGGCTTATGTTTAACGACAGGGTTTTTTGTCTTTCTTATGTGGCATTGGTCAAGTAAACTATAGGGGAAAAAAGTCATTGCATTGGTCAAGCTCTTCCTTGTAATGTTTGTAAGCGTCTGCACTTCCTCTATCTTTTCTTATTTAGAGCAGTATATGAACTTGCTAGGTACAAACACCAGAACTTAGTATAAATAATGAAGAAACCTTTTGAGGTTTAAAATCAATAACTTCTGGAAGTTCATAGTGCTAGCAACGAATTTAACAAATAAAAGCATTTTAAATTATTTAACTTTCAGATTACTTGTTCATGATTTACTCGATTTCAGATTTCAACCTGCTGCCTTTAACCTTTCCTTGCAACTTGCTTTAACAGCGTTTATTTCCTTTAGGCTCTGAAGACCCATTCACAATTAATAATAATGAGGATTCATATGGGGTCAGGATTTTAGCCTTTGTCCCAACTGACATCATGTTCAGAACTTGTCTAGTAGAAAAGAAAAATAAAATCTAGCTCACTGTCTTGGAGTTATATTTCCTCTGAACTAATGATTTCAATGCCAGCTAGTTCAGCCAATAAGATTAGTAGCTCCATTGTAGGAAAAATACAGTAGTGTTTAACAGATTTTGTTTCTCTTCAATGAGGCAGTGTCAGGTGTTTCTTCTGATGAATTTGACTCGTGGAAGTGAAAGGATCTGTACTTTTACCTATTAATTGTGTGAAAAGCTGACTGAGTCACAAGCTCATTGGTACAGTTTGAGGTTTAACTGGAGGCTGATTCTGAGAGGTGAGCCTCAGGGACCAATACTGCTTTTCTTCCTCATTATTAGCTGAAATGGTGGGGTAGAATGCAACCTCTTCACGGTCACAAATGACATCAAGCTGGAAGAGTATTTGAAGTGCTATGACTAAGGTTGCCATACAAAAAAAGTTTTGGCAAATTAGAGTAGTCCGGAAGAAACTGCATGAGATGAAGCAAAGGGAAATGAGGTCTTCTACCTGGGATAGAATAACATCATGTAGCAGCGCGGGCTGTGAAGTGATCCATCTGGAATTCTGCAGCCCAAAATACTAAACACATAAAAGGAACTGTAGGTGTTAGTAGACAAGTTAAGCATGAATCAACAGTGCTTGCCCACGATTCTACTTCCATTTTGTAGAGACTCTCACTACACTGAAAATTTTTAAAGTAGGTATGTCATTACAAGTGTCTTACCACCTACCACGAGACTGCTGCTAGGAGTCATGCCTTGTAGGTTTGAATTACGTTTCAGTACAATGGAACACAGTTCTGAGTATTTGTATTGTGTTCCATTGTTGCTCTTACTATGTTTGGCTTTCTCCACAGTGTGATACGTGACAGAGCTACAAATGATGAGAAGCTAAACTGTAGTTCATGAAAAACGCTTTATGTATAAGTTCTCATTTGAGGTAGAATTGCAGAAGCATTGTCTATGATTCAGCATTAGAGACCACAACACAAATATATTTATTCAGTTTCCTTCAGTGTATTCTCATTTTCTTAATTCCTACCCCTAAGCCTGTAATGTATACACGCTATTTTTGTCAAGCATAAGCAGTTTTACTTCATAAAACAAAAATACTTCTTGGTTATGGTTGTACTTCTCCAAGAGAGGAGCAACTTAGTAGAACAGTGTAATGGGAAGAACAGGGAAAGTGATAACTAGAAAAATGGGACTGTGAGGTCTTTTTCCTTTCAGACTTCAAGGCCTACAGTGTCTGATTAAAGTTGATAGTGCAGAACAGTAGTACCTGCCTGCTCACAGGTAATTTTGAATTGGGTATAGGAGCTTTGTAGCTGGCAAAAAATAAGAACTGTTCCCTCGCAGCTCCTTATGATGGTTCGAATTCTTAAGTGATTCACTCGATGGATTAAGGCTTGCAGACATCCAGCAGCTTTGGTTTTGTTCTTCTGTTGACCCTTTTTATTTGAACATGTAGTGCCTGGTAGTTGCCTCTTGTTAGGGGAAAAATGAAACTGGAGTAGCATAAAAGTATTTGGGGTTGAGCAGTTCTTAGTACTAGAAGAATTCAGGAGATAGAACTTAGTGTGCTGATATTTTTGTTTCATGTAGTTTTGCTTATAAATCCAAATTAAGACAAAATAAGAGTAGATCCTTTCTAAATATGCAAAGACTTCAGTTTAGATTTTGATTGGAGTAGAACTGCAACGTAAGAAAGATTATTATTCAGACATTTAAAAACTGTTTGAGACTAGGCCAGAATTTCTTGTGTCCATTCCAGAGCTAACATTATGGCTAAAGAAGTTATATAAAACAAAAGAAAATTCCATGAAATGAAAGGATGAGAACTCATAGAGGAAAAATGAACAGTATGTTAAAAGTTAAGTGTGGCAATCTGGAATGCATTTTACCAAAAATTACGTTATAATTCCACTTTCTTTTGCTGTAGAAGACACTACTGAACAAAACAAAAACAAACAAACAAAAAAAACCTAAGCCCAATGCAATTCAGTTTGAATTTATCACTCTATTATTTTAATATATTTACTCAGGGTTAACAACTCATTAAGCACCAAATTGCTCACTCTTAATGAGTCCCTGATGGCAAAATTGGACTGCTTAAAACTGTACAGTAAAATAACAAAGGCATGACAGAAGGCTGTAATAAAAATCAAGTAAATGCTATTGAATATTTGGTGTGTGCTGCTAGACTCTAGACTGGTTTTCGGAAGAAGTGGTTCCACTGACATGGTTAATTTGGCACACTGACTATAAAGCCATTTTTGTTTCCAGGAAAGATAATTAGTTTGGTTCAGGGTTTTAAAACAGGCCAGTTAGTATATGTATAAGAACTTTCAGGCATTTTTTTCTAGTTAATACCACTTAATAAAAATAAGAAGAATAAAGCCAAGGAATCCATTCTCTGAAATGCTTCCTCTTTTATGTGATATTTGATGATCCTTTTGAATAAACTAAGCCTTTCAGATGACAATGTTTCTCCCATGCTTCTGTTATTAATACTGTAGAGTCTACAGGACACAATCAAGTAGTAAGGCTAAATTATTCCAGGTGTCTAAATATAACACAGTAATTAGTCCCAAGCCCTTACAACTTGCCAACGCCAAGACTGAAAAATTTAATAACTAGGAAGAAGGAATAACCAAACTAATTCTGTGGTTCAGTACTTAAAGATGTGTACAGTTTTATAAGTTTTGAATAGTTAAATTTTAAATTAGTAAAGGATAATCATGATAAAATACACGTACTTAAATTGAGTATTATGGCAAACAGTTATTTCTTTCCCTTCAAGTAATTATTTCATTTTTCTCCCAAAAATATTCATCCTCTTATTATTATTATTTTGTTTTTTATTTTTTAATGGACTGCATCTGTAAATTCTAGGACTGCCAATGGGCCTGTGTAAGATATCCTTCTCCTCCTTTGGTGTGGGCAGGTTGCATTTGCTTAACTTTCTGATATTGGGTACTGGTATTAATTCTTTTCTCATTTGAATGAAGGTGCCCATTTGGCTTCAGGGTATAACTGATTGAAGACGATTACTAAAAGAAGTGAAGTTATATCACTTTATCTAACCGTGTGAGGCACACAAAGCTAACGTCACAAAAATTTGCTGAATGCAAAAAACTTCAGGTATTTGTGCAGAATATCCTGTGGTTACTATTCATAGTACTTGCTTTTATGGTAGATACTCATCTCTGTGCCCTACACTGAAATATTATCAAGAAATTCTGCTTCTCCATTGTTTTTCTTTAGAGAAGAACACATCACTTTGGTAACTATCTTTTCCTGTTCTTATGCAAAAGCTGACTTTCTAAATGCTGGCTACAGAAAATCTGCTTCTGATTCTATGCTTGAGTCAGAATCAAAGTGGAGACCCTAGCACCTATCACAAGGATAAAGCTCATACACTGTTCAGAAAGAACCGGCAGCAGCATAATGAAGAACGCTCAGCTGAGAGACAGGTTGGGCTCTTTGCTCCATTCAAAGCAGCCTATAGGTTTCTGACTGCATTTACAGTGGTAGACAGAGAATTGCTGTATGATCTAATAGTATGCTTGTGGTAGACAATTGTTTTGGGAACTTTATATCTTGTAATTATTAAAACAGGAAAGTCTTCTTTCCCCAACCTGCCTCTATTCTTACTCTTCTCAAGAGGGTTCTTTGTTGGTTTTTACAGACCATCAAATGCTAATGTTGCACTCACTTTGTATAGAAAGAGTTATTGGTCTAATATAATATTAGTTTCCTGGCACATCATCAGGATAAAAATCTTAGAGGAGGAAAGAGAAAAATGTGGCTTAATTTTTTTTAGGTTATCTTCTTAGTATATTGATTGTTTTGCAGCATCAGCATTCTCCACAGAGGGGAAGGTCAAGACTGTTATAATTCCCACTGCTCTCACCCACTCATTAAAATAAAATTGAATCCAGAGTATTATTGAAGTAAGAAAAGCATGTGCTTGCATTTTATTGAACTTTCTAAGTTACGTTGACCAATAGACACCTGGCATATCTGCCGTCAAACAGAAAATTAGCTACACTAATAGCAATGCAGATTCAATTCTTATTTAATTCTGACTTTGGAAGTTAATCATTTCCAGCACGATGGATAGTTGTTTAATGGGAAGTATTCGTGAGTTCTAGAAATCATGTTACAAACTAACAAATCAAATCTAATGCTTTTGCTTCCTTACTGAATCACTGTTTCAGCAATGCAGGATGACTGGACAGCTTACCACACAGTGAAGACAGAAAGTAGGGATTGCAGCAGGAATCAAATTCTTCAGGCTAGTGGGGATGTGTGTAATTTTGAAGTAAAGTTATGCACAAGTAATTGATTGATTTGCTGTAATAGGCAAACTAATTGCAGAAACCAAGCCCTATCATTTTCTTCCCCAGAAATAATGACTTTGAGTTAATCATTATCAAATACCAATTTTTAGTAGGCAAAAGTTGAGAAGTTTATGGAATTTTTTTGTTTGTTTGTTTTTAATATTTCATTGTCATTATGATTTTATATTTTTGCTTAGTATTTTAGCTGAATTTAATGCTAGTGACAGCTGTGTAAATGATAGTGATGAACTCTTGTTGCTTAAATAGCGTTCTATCACAGAAATAATATTCAGAAAAATTATCACGTTCTCCACTTTCTGTATGTGTTTGAGTGATCTATGAGATGGTCAATGTCCAATTTTTTTTTGCTGAAAGTGTCAAAGCTAAGGGAAAGGGTTTATTGCTCACTTCACTGATTCTGTAAGATGGATATATCTGCCCACTAGCAACTGAACTAAAATCCACCTACTGGTTTTGTGCAGTTCAGTGAACATCTGATAGACAGCATTCACTTTGAGACTCTACATATATAGAATTGGAACTAGTAACCCAGAGGTCAGAAGTTTCAATACTTCTCCTTATAAACATCTTATATTTTGTTCTATTCAGAAATTTAGCTCCAATAATTTTACTTATTTATTTTTGTTGGTCAATCTTATGTAAATAAAGATTGTATGTGGTTTAACCTTCATGTTATTTTTCACTACCTGTAGTACAGTCATTAGGAAAGACGATCAGAATGGTGATTAATGGCTTACATCAGTTTTTGTGTTTCCAGATTTTTCCTCTGGGATATTGTCTTTTATTCCTTCCTGTTCAGGGGAAAAAGTAGTCAATTTGCTTATGGTTAAAACTCCACTGTAAATGAAATGTACATTTTACCCAGTAAATACATATTCTTTGTATATTCTTTTACACTTATGTCATTTGGCTGCTGCTATAGAGTGCTGAATTGCTCGTGAGAGATACAGATATAAATGCTAAAGCTGTACATCTGTTATAAAACCTATTCAGTATTGTCTTCCCTCTAGTTCTTCATAGTTTTAGCCTGATAAAGATAACTTGAATTTCTTTGTAAGGTATTTCACTTCAAAGCCTAGTCAGTGTTATTCCAGTGTTAGCTTCCTGAAGTCTTTTTCAGTGCTGATCTCTAGCTCAGAATTGCTGTGAACTTTTAGAAAGAGCAAATAATTCAAGACACAATCACATCATGACTGTGCTTAAGAAGAAATCACAGCAGAATTGCAATAATTGTAAAGGAAACATTTGTTTTGGCAAATATTGTTCCAACTAAACTTGAAAGATACATGTTTCTTCAGAAGAAGGAGACCAAAGGGTGTAACCAGCAGAGCCAAAATCACGTTTTTATTGTGAGGTCAAAGCTCATGAGGAAGTAAAGATAAACCTAGGTAAACCATGTGCATGAATTGTATAAAGAATACAGGACAATTGATAGTTTTAATGTTCCTGGTGCATAGTAACAAAATGGCAAGGAAGGAAGAGAAGAGAGAAAAGTATCCCATTCTGAAAAAATAGAAAGTGTAAGTTCTCATTTTACTTTGAAGATTTAGTGTTGAAAAACAGAATTTGTATAAATTAAAAACAGTTGAATTTAGTATTGTTATGAAAGAACTGTATATATGCAGGTAAAATGATTTCTGTAACAAGGCAACAAGCTTTGTTGCATTTTTGCAACAAATGCAAACAACTGCATTTTTCCATCCAGAATTCTATTTTGCTCACTTTCTTCCTTCCAAGATAGTCTTTAATGACTTAGTTAAGGCTACAGAAGTTGTGTATGTCTGGGCTAGTGATACCTTCCCTTGAGCAGTCAGCAAGTTGGCTCTTGTATTCGTGATGCATCAATTTACCCTACGTAGCAGCAGACAATAATGAAGTATTTACCCTCACTAAAGGATATCCTTGGATGGTAGTGATTATTAAAATAGAAATATGTTTCTTGTTCATTTAGACTTGTGCCTTCTGCAGGCTAGCTGTTGTAGCACATCACTCAAACTATATGTCAGACCTCTCAGACAAGTACAGAGCTTAACCTCCCAGCATATAGTTGTCCTTATGCATCATACACGAGAGTTCCAGTTCTCAAATAAAAACTATGCTGTCACAGCTCTTCTGCATGCTGCTGCTGCAGTACCGCTCAGCAGGGGCACACTTCAGGTCCAACTGTAGTCAGCAGGAAGCGTGCATCACAGGCAGGAAGTCAGTTGGATGACTTCAGTGAGCTGAGGTCAGGCAAATATAGAACGGACATCAGTGATGTTATGTCCTGGCAATGCTGTCAGAGCCCGTGCTGTGACTCCTTTAGATTTGCCATCCTTGGCACATGTGTGGAAGCAGATGTGGCCTGGAGGGGTTTTCAGGGAGCAGCACTTTGGTAGCTTGCTTCTGCCTTGAAGTGACAACAGAATTCCCTTTCTGGGCCGGTGCTGGCCCCATTTTGGTGGGGAAGATTTTTGGTGTGTCTGTCTGCTGCCCTGTGCTGCAGCACCTTATGCTGTAGCAGGTGGGCAATGACAATGGGGAAAGGGTACCATGTGTGCACCTTTTTGGCTGCTGGCAGGCACTGAAAATGAGAGGATGCCAGCTATGACATCAAGCCTAGGGATGAGAGTTGTGGAGTATTTGCCGGAGTTCTTGCTAGCAGGTTGTGCCAAGCTGATGGAAGGACTGCCTAATGTGGGTAATAAAAAATCCCTGAACTCTAAGTTGAAGCTTTTTAACAGTTGTATGTTGTAGAAGTAGTCAATGAGTCTTTCTTTGTTTGAGACTTGGAAAGTCTCCAAGATCCACCCAAAAGAGAAATTAACAAACGTGTTGGGTTTTTTTGTTACCTGAAGCAAAATTTTTTCACTGAAATGCAAAGATGTACTCTCTCCATCATTACTACCTAATCAACACACAGAGTAGTTGTGTTATGGGAATGAAAAGAGTGGGAGTACAGGGAAGAAAGACACTGGTATATTAAGATTAATTGAAGAGGGAGGGAGAGAATGGCTGAAAACATTAGGCAAATCTCCATCCAAATCATTCTGGAAATCTGTCTTTAATGTAGAAAAGTGTTTACAAGCTACTAAAACACATGGTAAGCTGAACATGCTCTAATGAAGAAATGTTTTTGACCTTGATTTAGTCTCTAGACAGTCCTACAAATAGGGTGTGTCAGTAAAAGCTCCAGCTCCTGATGAATACAGCTTCCATTTATTGTGCGTGTTTCAGTGATGTAATGTAGTATCCGAGTTCCATTTTTCAGTTTGAGAAATCCACTGCGGGCTAGTGGTCTAAGCAAGGGTGGTAAGCAAGTGTTCCTGAGGTGATTATCATTCCACTGTTTTGCACTATGTTCATTGGACATGTCCCAGCTGTCTTCTCCCTGGCTTTAGTTTCCCCATCTAAAATAAAAATATGAGCAGCTCTTCAGAAGTGCGGTATGAGAAGTCAGGTTATTTGAGGCTATGAGATACAAAGCTGTTTTATAAAAGAAAATAAAAATGATGGGACTTGGTCGTACAGTCTAACCATTTCTAAATTCTGACCTTTAAGTTTAGGGCTGTTAGACACTGTCCATGGCCTTCATGTCACTGACAGCAGTAAATTAGAGCTAAAGCATCTAAATAATCAGAACTCCTGTCTTACGAACCTTCCTCACTCTCACATGAAGCACTCATGTTGAAGGCTAATTAAGTGCAGGTGAGTATATTGGTCATTCCCATTGTTTCTTGTCAGGCTGTCTGCTAAAAATCATGTGTTACACCATCTTGTCAAGCAGAAGGCCAAAAGGCAGAAAGAGACATCAGTAAATTAGGAATGAATCAGCAGCAGGCAGGCAGAATGGAGAGATTAAGGAGGGTATGTTATAATGCTTAAGTGTTACTTGGTTGAATTGCTCTGGTGCAACCTTTTAGAGAAAAAGCAACACAGAAGCATAACAGTTTGATGTGTCAATGAACAATATGCTGGTAATTTAGGAATTAAAAAATTTGTTTACAGTTTTGAATATATTACCTATAAAGTTCTCCATTTAATCTTTTTCTGTCCTACCGATTACCTCTCTGAAAAATAGTCCTGATGCCTCCTTCAAAATACATTTGAAAGATTTATGTAATAAATATTCATAAAGTGCCTAGAGATGTTTGGCTAAGAACTATCTGTAAATTCAGAGAATTGCTACACTTCTGTTAAAATTTTGCCAGCAAAGGTTCATTCAGTTACTAAACCTTAAAATGTATGCATTCCTTAAAAAAGAAGACTGAAAGTGGTTTTCTTTCCTTCTTAGTACATTAAAATGGTAAAGCTCAGAGAACCCTGAGAAACCCCCTCTATCATGAGAGAGAAGCGAATGATTTTATATTTCTTTGGGCCTTACAAAGAACACCAAAAGAAGTACTAAACAAAAACAGAGGAACGCTAGAGGAAATCGCTTTTGTGAATCACCTTGAGCTCTCAATGGACCTCCATCCTACTGTTTTCCAATTTCATGTCCTCATAATTACAGTGTAAATGGAGGTCCCAACTCCTGTTCCTTTGAAGTCAGATGCAACTTTGCTACTAGCTACAGTGGAAGTGATACAAAGCTCCTGTTAAAGATGAAAAGTTAGTGGTGCTTAGTGTGTTTCTGATATCCCATTCCTCTTTACAGCTTGCATTACATGGCTAGTGTGCCAAAATCCTTCAGTATCTGGCTATGTATGGTGCATGGAGGAGAGCTAAATGGCTGAGGCTGCCCGCAGAAATGTGTACAGCATGTTTAGAAAAGAGTTACTTTTTTCATTGTTGTTTTGGTACTACTTTCCTAAATAGCTATTCATATTACCCAAAGTCTGAGAAAATCATGAAAAGGGTAACCAGGTAACCTAACCTAAAATCTAAAAGTGAGTTAGAAACTGGTGTTCCTAGGAAAAGCATAACTAATTGCAGTCTTCTTGCACTTCCGTTATAATAGTGGTCTGCAAGTGATGAAGTAGGAATTGTGATTGGAACAACAACTATAAAATGATAGAATTGTTCCCAACACAGGTTTATATTTTCAGTTAAGTCATGTGCACCTGGCCTGTGAGAAAGATGTCTAATTATGCAGTACGATGTATCAAACACTATTCATCCACAGAGATGTTGAAAGCTGTTGCTTTAAATTTTTATTTTTGAAACAGCCGTTCTAACTTGTTCTGTTTGCAGTGGATATGATCAGATGTTTATTATTACTTCATTATCTGCATGTGCCCTCACACTCTTTGTAGTCCCTTATTTTTTTGTGCAGTATTTAAGGAGCCACCAGTTAGCTATCCAATAACTAGCTTCAATGGCTTTCTTGCACACTTTGTAAATTGGATCTCACAAAATGATAGAAATGTTTCTCTTATGTCATTCAATGAATCCTGATTGAAATATTCACCTTTCAGAGTTTTTTTTTTATAAAAGAAATACTGTGGAGCTGTTTGAAATAAACATTTCACTCCATCAGAAGCCACAGAGAGAAAGTATATACAACATCTGGCTATGGAAGTGCTGCTCACTTATTTGTGAGTGTAAACAGAGAGACCAATTAGTACAGAGACCTCCAAAAATGTTTGGAGTAGAGAGTGGCTATGGATTTTCTTTGACAGACGTGTTTCTCAGACTGGGCATCTCACTGTCATTAGGGACCAGGATCTTTCATAGTTACATCATCTACTTATGTCTAAATATACCACAACGTCTTGGATAAATTTCAGGCTAACATATTGTTTTCCAGTTTCTCTAGAAATGACTCAGTATTATTATCCTGACCTTGCAGTACAAAGTAGTTCAGAGATTATTGGCTTTTTTCTATTTGTCTTTTGTTCACTTCAATTGTACTTCCACTTACTTAACTGGGAAGTGCTCTCCTTCCTCTGTATAGCGCTTCAAAAACTTTCAATAGTAAGATCCTTTATGATTTACAGGGAAAATACTTGGAATTTGATATTATATCTTAATCCTTTACAGCTGACCCTTTCAGCGCAGTGCCACAATACATTGCTGCTTAGAAGGCCTGGAAATTATTCTTTGCGTGTATTGTGATCACTTTCTATTGCAACTGTTGGCGCTTCTATTATTTCATCATAGTATATGTTTTGATGTAGTTGTTTTGTTTAATTAGGACAATTTATAAAGGATGTATAAATTTAAGCTGTTTTTGTTTGTTTGTTTTTCCTTCCATAGCCACCTCAATTCTATTTCATGACACATTTTCAAAAACTGTAATATTCAGAATGTCCTTTTCTCAGAGTTTTCCCAGGAATGATAATGAGAGTACATTTGTCTGTCTTGGTACATGTTAGTATTAATGCAGTTGTTATTAGGTTTCCTGTAAATATATGAACAATCTTTCATCACAGTAGGAACAATTTTGTGTTAAGTAGCAAAGTATAGGTAGAGCTGGTCAGCTCTCTGAAACACTGTTTTGCTTCTTACAAGCAAGGCCACAACAATACTATGTCATGTTTCTCTTTCCTCCAGTTCCTTTAATGTGTTTGTTTTTTTTTTCCTGTGTTGTCACAGAGATTGTACACAATATTATCAGTTTCATCACATATTGCATTGCTGATGATGGTCAGTATTGAGTTGCAGGGGTGGTTAGCACAATTTTCAGCAGTCTAATTGCTTCTTCTGTATCCAGTAAAATGTTACATTAAAGAGCAACCAGATTGCATTCGATTTCCTTAATGAAATGGTGGGATTTCAATATTAAGGTCTCTAGTGATCAGTCACATTGCTGTTTCTCCATCTATGAACAGAATCTGAATCATTTTGCCTGGGGTAAGTTCCTGATAAGCGCTGTGTGGTGCATGTGATAGGCTGCAGGTAAGAGACAGAAGCAGAAAACAAATAGAATGGCTATGGCCAGGACAAATGTGATACAGCAAATAGGTATATAATATAGACTACATCTTCGCTAACATGGCACTGCTTGTTGGTAAGGGACCTAGCATTGTAAATGACTTATACATACCATGGCATAAGGACAGGAAGAAATTATAATGGATTTCTTATGGTGTGTGGGCAAAATTAACGGATACTGGCTTAGGCCAAAGAAAATAAGGAAACCAACTGTCCCATTTTGTATTTTTGACGCTACTGTCACTAATAACAATATGGTTGTTTCTCGAGAGCTATCCAACCTTGAAATTAGTTGGTATTCTTGTATTTTCACTTTAGCAAGCATTACAGTACTACAGCAACTCATTTGACTCCAGTGTAATTACTTCAGGTTAAGTACTGGACATAGTAGATACCATTTTCCTGTACCACAATGGTATGTTGTTGATTTATTTTTTTTTTTTTCGAATTGCTGGTTGGTTTGGTTATTTTCCAAATGGCAAAAATCAGCAGAGGTTCTTACTAATTCATCCTTTGAAGAGATTTTATTATCCGGTGGCTTGTAGTACCATATTTGAAGCAAGCAAAATTTGTCTTTTCTCAGAAATGCTATCTTGCTTCCATCTATGGATGGTTTCCCGACATATGTTTGTTCCTGTGATATCTTGGAGCTAGATAAGCCAGCTGGTCTGGTAAAGAAGACTACTTTGGGATAAAATCTCTTGCTAATTATAAAGTGCCACTGAATCCTTTGAATTCAGATAGATGACGAAACAGGGTGGTTGAAACAGTCCTTAGTCCAGAGCAGTATTGTCACCAACACTGGATGAGGTATATCCAAAAACAAGAGACCTTCAGTCTAGGTGATGTTTGCATTTTGGTACATTTGGTCCTTCACTATGCTGTGAAATGCATGCTACCCTGTGATTCCTATTTGTAAGGCATACTCCTGCAAGCAGTCTATTTTGGTAATAGGATTAGAAGCAACATTTACTGCTACAAGTTTGTATTGGCTATATACTGTGAGTATATGTACAGTGTACCTCTGAATGCTGTCAACTTGGAGTATTACTATCAAATTGTTGCAGAATAAATGTGCAAGTTACTGCTGTGAAATTGAATTTGAGCATTGTGGTAATTTTTGGAAACATTCTGTCCAAAATCACAGAATAAATCCCTCTTAGTTGTATGCAGTCACCACCCACCTGTTGTTATATTGCCATGTGGTGTCAGGCACAGTATCTCTGAGACATAAGCTTGGAACCTTTCTCTCCAAAACAGTCAACCTCTGATAAAAAAGAGATTGCCCTCATTTTTTTTCAGCTGTGCATAGTATGAGACAGTTGGATTGTTCTCACTACAGCTGATAGAGATTGAACCACATACATAAATACTTGATTAGAATATTTTTATTATTTCAATCCAGTGTTTGTAAGCAGAAAAATTGACAATTGCATCAGTAAGTATGAAAGTAGGAAGGAAAAAACAGAAGTATGCTACACAGTTCAAGACTGAGGGGAGAGAGAGGCTGCTGTCTGCCTCTTCCCTGTATGGAAGGCGCTCTTGAAAGTAATAAAAATTAACAGATTGAGAGGCCTGTTCCACTCCCTGCATTTCTGATAAGCATCTCTTGAAATACTCAGGAGTTGTCAGTGCTTATGATGCATTCAATTGCAAAATGCAATTGTTTGTATCCTGTTTTCATGCTCTTATGAAGAGATTTCAAAAATATACTCTAAAAAACTACAATCTAACTACCATCTTCCCATTTTTTAATGGATTGTCGTTCATTTATGTAGTGTGCATTTTGTTCAAAATACTGTTGAAAGGCGCACATTGCTAAACAGAAAGTGAGCTGTTAGTAAAGAATCAACTGCTTTTGCAGCCTGCAGGCTTTTACAATGTAATGTGGGTGTGGCAAAGATATGAAAAATGCGGATGTTTACTGGAACTGTAACAGCATGAAAGAAGAATGTTGGAAAGAGAGGAAAATATGTGTATGACTGAATCATAATGCGTTTATTTCCTGATGTTCTAGAGGAAAAACAAACACAGGGGGGAAAGATACCAGTAAATCTTGATATATCTCAGCATTTTAAACACCCATTCTCTAAGCTTTTGGAAAACCAGTTTTACAACTGCTTCTTCACAAGTTATTTGGCTTCCACTGTGTCCTTTGCCTGTAGAATTATTATTTCTCAAATAGAATTGTAGGAATTTGTTAAATGGAACTGAAACTAAAAAAGTAACCATCATTTTGAGTAACAGTTGCACCAAGAATGTCGAAGAAATAACAGTAATTTGAAGAGTGACCTCTCATCAAGTTGACATTTGCATTCTTGATGTTTATGATGTGATGTGGTACTTAGAGATTATATAGGAATTTTTCATAATTATAATAAGGCTAGAGGTAAAACCTGGTGAGCTTAAGTTCGTAGTCCTCTCATCTCACCTCATGATTATTTCCACGATGTGATACTTTAGCCATCTCCAAAAGAACTCAACAGGATGACCTTCAGTTCTTGGGTCTTGCAGCAATGCCTTTTACTTTCCTGTAACTAGTCATCAAGATGGCAAGTATTTTTATTAAACTTCAGGCAAAATAACTTTGAGGAAGTCTGATTCCATATGTGAGGTGGGGACAGACTTGAGTAACCTGGCAACACCAGAGAGTTGGAGGAATTCTAGAAGATGCAATGAACTTGATTTCAGAGCAGTACTGATGATTGTGCCTGTTAGCGTTTCCATTTTGTAGATACTTCAGTGCTAGGACCATAACAGATGCCAGTCAAGATACTTTAAATAAACACTCAGCTGTGCACTCATGTGACTAGTTGTGATTTTGTCTAGCAATTCTTTGGATCAGTAAACAGATTATTAGAAAGACGTCTTAACCAGAGTGTAATGTTGTTCTTGCTTTGCTCTTCTCTTACAGGCCTTATAGAAATGTAGTTGTCAACGGTTTACCGGGCTGGATCGGCCCGGTTCCGTGACGATTGGTGTGGGGGACCCGCAGACCCACGCCCCAGGAAAGGGAAAGGGGGAAAGGGAAAAGGAAAAAGGGAGATGGGCCTAGAAACAAAACAGCGGCAACGATCTGAGGAGGAAAGCTAATTTACTAAATAAGATATCAGAAAGCAAAATAACACAACATAATACAATATAATTGGAATTGAAGCTAATAAATCAAATAAAATGAGCAAGAGAGAGTGTCCGATAAACCGAAGGCCTTACGATAACGCTGAAGGCGATACGGCAGCGAGCACCCACTGCTGAGTCGATCCTGAAGGAAAGAGAGTGTCCCGTGACCGCAGAGGGTTTTTATCTTTTCCCTCTGAGCGGAAAATACGTAAAAATGTAAAGCATCGCAAAGTCCTCTGGGGAATGTAGTTCTCCTCTTCTGAGACAGGTATACCCGGAAATATCAATGATCTATGGAGTTGGAGGATTAACTCTTTAACTCTTAATGCACTACGTGTTGTTATGATGTGGAATACCAATACCAAAAAATCATAAAACCATGACAGTAGTAAAACACACCATGTTGTTACAGAATGTGTGAACTGTTTGTTGACTTTATCCTTCCCTCCTTTTTTGAATTGTAATAAAAGATACTAGGTTTTTCTTTGTGTTGTGTCAGCTGGGAGAAATAAGATAGTCATCGTGTGTTTCTCTAAGCAAAATATAGGAGATGTAAATAGAGCTATTGAATCTTCTTGTAAAAAACACTTCTACACCATGTTATCTTTGGAAAGTGATAGATGAGAAAATGAACAATCATTGGGGCTTAATCTTATCATGCTACAAAATTAGGTGTCTTCAAGGTGAGTTGTAGATGTTCAGGAGCCAAGAAAGATAGGAATTAATTATTTAATAGGTTAAGTCTACTGCAATTAGTCAGAAAAATCAAGGACAGAAGAAAATCCACAGTAGCGACTGGCAGCAGGTTGTTAGAAGCATCTCTTAGCTTTTGTATTTTATAGTTTCCTTGATGATGATGATAATTGGAAACATGTTTTTCTACTTTGTTGAAGTTCAATTACTCAGGTCTTCCAGAATTGCATGAGGAAACACCTCCATGCCATGTACACATTAGCAGCAGAGAGAACAGAATTGTGATAAGGGAAGGAGATGTTAGGAAAGATGAATTTAGGCCATAGGCATTGCAGTGCTGCCTTGGCTGACCGAGTTGTTCACGTCATCCAAACATGTTTGTCAAGATAAAAGATATATTACTTTTGGTATATCAGTACGTCTGTGCCTGGAAATAATATCATCATCTCTTTGAATTCAGCTAGATGAATTCTCTTTACTCCCTGCCCTAAATTGTATTTAGTATTGTAGTCTGTTGTGAAACTGTCACATATTATCCATGAGTTGTCCCATATTGGTAGCATGCAAAAATCTGAGGGCTTGGGGACTGAGAAAAGCTACAATGTTGCATGTATAGGGAGTATTTAGGTACTATTTGGACAGGTGAAAAAGAAAATAATTTCCCATATGGTGCAGGATGGTAAAGTTGAATTCTCATGATAGTACTATCTTGGCTTATTTCATGTCTTATGCAGTTTTCTGTATATTCAGAATTTAATACAGTTTATTGTTTGTACTAGACAGTAGACTTCTGAAAGTTAAGCAGGTCAAGTAATCAGCTAATGACTTGATTCCACTGGTAGGACTCCTGCCAAATTTTTTATTTTGGGATGGAATAGAAGACAAAGGTGTATTTGGGAAGCATATAATTAAACAGTGGAAAGCTGCATTAAAATGGGAGGAATGAAACAGTGCAGATTAGGTAGAAGAAGAAATAAATGGGGCAACTTTAATAATCTTAAGAGTGAAAAAATTGCAGGCATGTGGTGTTGTTTTCTTTCTTTTTCAGGAAGAGAAGAGAGCTTGGCAGCATAACTTTGAAAGAGAATTGTGGTCTCTATCCTAACCACAAGACAAACTTAAGAAAAGCATTCTGTGCTGCCCTTGAAAAGACCAAAATACCCCTCAGAAAAGCAGGAAAAAAAGGGATTATATTAACTGAGTGTGAAAGGCAATTTTAGAAGAATGGGCAAAGAGAAGTGGGGGATGCATTTCTAAAGGAGACAGAGAAAGCTGCATGTCAACTGAAGCATAGCCAGAGATAGTGGAAGAAGTATTCCCTTCTGGCTTTCACAATCCTGTAAAGGATAGAAAAAGATATAGGAGGAAGTCCATAGTGATGGTGAAAGGAAAAAAAAAAAAAAAAAAAAAAAAGATTTGTGGAGGTTCAGTTGAGGAGTTCCATTTCAGTTACAATACTTTTGAATGGACAGTCCAGAAACCTTTCACTCTGAGTTCTGCATGAAAGCTAAATAAGAAAACTGGACTAAGGTTGAATAAAAGGAAGCAGAAGAGATCTAGTAGAAACATAGGTTTAAATCAGTACATATAATGTACAAAACTAAGAGTATACAAGAAGAGACTGAGATGTAGGCATTACATTTCCACCCATGCACGGTTCTTCTTTATTCTTTAATATCCTGGCCAACAGCACTGTTGATGCGTTAATGGAACATACTTTTCATACGACATGCAGAACAATTGATCTTTCTGCTCTCTAATTTATTAATTATAAATATTTATGAATTATTTATTTAGTTAAAATGTGGTTGTTTAGAGCAGCTCATGAGGTGCTGAGTTATTATAATGCAATTAATGAACAAATCATAAAACAGAAACGTTAATGTGCTGAATACTGAACAAGGAGATTTAACTATTAGAATCATTTTAAATAGCTATTAGATATTTACAAGACAAGCATTTATGTAATTCAACTTATCGGTTCTTGTGTGTTTACAAAAGTATGTCTTTGGGAAAAAAACTTAAGTGTGTACAGTGACAGGATAACTATATTTCCAGTAGAAGCTTGTCAATCTAATGTCAGATTGACCTTTAGCTACATCGCCATGGTATTTGAGATGTGTTGTTTCCTATCTCAGGAATAAGGATGTCTTTCCTCAGAAAGCTCTGTCTACTAAAAATTTGTAAATATTGACAGATAACTTGTAATCAATGTCTGTGAAGACTGAAAATTCTGAGGAAAGATGTGACTGCTTATTTCTGAGCAGAGACTGATGGTAACACAGTGAGCGTAGGCCCTGCGCTGCTGGTGGAAGTAATCTTTTAGCTCCAGTGAGAAAAATGGTATTGGAGAGGCAAGTCTGGAGTTTACTCTACTTTTGACCCAGAAGGCATAGATAGACAATTTCAAAGTGATGAGATGGTAGGTCCTGGATAGTCATGAATGTGCCTGTGGAACTGAAGAACAAGGTCAAAGCCAAAGTATGGGCTAGTAACACCAGCCAGTGGAAACAGTTATGAGAAGACAGAAGTAGTCCTTACCTGTCCTGAGCTATGGGTTTTTGCCTGTATTTTATGTTGTACAGTGTTACACAGTGTTGATTGCAACAAATCAGGAGGAGGCAGACTGTCATGGCAAAACTAATCAAGGAAGATTATTTTTATCGAGATTTCAGGAGATGTGAAAATCCTGCTGAGGGAAACGCAACTTTAATTTCAAAGGGAAAGCTACTGTCCTGGGGAGTTGACAAAGATCATACTGGTGAAAGAAGGCAGTAAAGAACTAAGTGCCCCTCTGCTTCATTCTTTCCGTTATTGTGTTTGGCTGTAATGTTTTCAGTTTATATTGTTGTGAATACAATAGTTCTTATGCTTTCTTCACATTGCTCACAGTAACTTCAAACAAAATCTAATCCTATAGTAGCTTCCAAACAAGTTTCCTCTGAATTCTCTGTATTAATATTTTACATTCCAGTTCTGGATTTACTGATCTTCTTACTGTGTTGAAAAGGTTAGCTTAAAAATATATGTAGCAGTTTTTAGATCTTGTTTCATATCACCTGCTGTACAAAGCATGCACTGCACTCTGAAATTGCTGTGGTGTAACTGAGATTATCATTGCACCAAGAGTATTAATGAATAGTCAAGATGGGAAAAAGCAAGCAAAACCATCCTCTTTATGTAAATGCTGTTGTATTAAGGTAAAACTTGTGAGAATCATTCTTACAAACAGTACTTATCTCTACTACATTTTGATCTTTTGGGATTGCTTCTGTCCTTGCTTTCTTTTAGTTCCAGCGGGTTTGCAGAAAAAAACATTGCTTTCCTATTTTTGCCTTCTATGAATGATGAAGTAGCATGAAGATCACTGAAGGCCATGTAACAGTGATTTATTTACTGTGGTAAGAGGATCAGTTGTGTGTGGAAAGCAGTTTTAGTTCTTGAAAACAAAAACTAGCTGTGAGGCAGAAATTTGGCAGCTTCCCATCTCTGGAAATAACTATTACTATAAGTGTGGGTTGAATGATGAGTGGAACTTTGATTGATAGATTTAATGATGGAATTCTGCATTTTACAAGGAAGTATTTTAAGCTCAGTCATCATTCCTCAGTGCTCTCACAAAGACCTACTAATGAGGCAATGGTAAGCTTTTAAAAATATGATTCCAATTTCTCAGAAGGAAGAATCTTCTTTTTATTTCCCCTTCAGCAACTGCAATGTTTATATGCAGAGATAAAGCCATTGTGTCACCTAAGCGAAGGACATTCATTGAACTGCATTTCAGCAGCAGTAAAGCTTTAGCAGCATTTCACAGCTGATGTATGAATGGTTCTAAATTCCAGTGTTCACTGATCCTCCCTTCCTTTCAACCTCTCCTTCTCCTCAGTTCTATCACAGGTTTATCTTTGCCAGCTGCTCGGCCAGCTTAGTCAATTCCTACTCTTTGCAGGCTGTCTACGTGTTCCCTCATTCTTTATTTTGGGGGGGTACTATTATGTGGCATTTTCACTTACTCATAGAATCACAGCACTGTGGAATGGCCTGGGTTGAAAAGGACCTCAAAGATCATTTAGTTTCAACCTCCCTGCCATGGGCAGAATCGACAGCCACTAGACCTCTATTAACCAAACTATTAACCAAACTTTATACTATGCCATCCTATGGGTCATATGTCACTCTAACTTTAACTACTATCTGTACTAGAGCTATGGTCTCCAGATATTTTGATCTTGTATACTTATCAGTAAAAAATGTTGAGCTCATGCACCTAATATGTGTATTCATTTACTTAGAAAATTTTGTACTAAAATGAGGCAAAGATGTAATCAACTGTTTCTGTAAATTATTTTACTGATGGACCAGCAAACCTTTTTGCTCTCAGTTGAGCAATGTGGTTAAAAATGCTTCATTTTTAAAATCTTGGTAAATCACTGTGAAACAGCAATTCAGAAATTTGGTTTTAAGTTTGGTTTGCATTGGTAATTGGTTTTAATGGTTGTCAAAGCTAAAAAAGATTCTCAAAAATGGTGTTTAGATCCAAGTAGAAAAAAATGCTTGTTGTCTGTACTTATTAAATCATGATACTTACTTTTTAAACTCATCTACAAATATGCAGAGATTTTTAATTGAAATTTGGCTAGTAAATTTTCATATTTCACTGTTGCCAATCAGTTAATCATGCAAGATAATTAGAAAGTATTATATTTTATATTTTTAACAAATGAACTCAAAACCCTCTATGCTCTTTCTTAGGAATATTTTAAAACAGGTTAGAAAATTGCTTCCAAATTATTATTATTTTTTTTTTGAAGTGTGATAGTTGGGTAAGATTATTAATGTGGTAATTCTTTTTTTTTTTTTTTTGTATGTAGGAAATATAATATTTTTATCTAAAAATAACCCACATAACAAAAACATTTTAAAACATCTACTTTCAACATATTCTTTCCATAGGATGAGTTACTTGCAAAAGCCAATTCCTTTCTCACTTCTTAAAACCTCATGTTTACCTTGAAGCAACACTGTGCATTTATTTTTTTCAAAATATTTTCTAGTTAGCATACTTCTGGCAGCCACTTGTCATCACAGGAAAGGTTAGTAAATTTGGAACACTTGTCTTTTTGTAAGAGACAAACACATAATTCATCATGAAGTTCAAAAACTTTTTAAGTGCTTTGCCTTTAGATAACCAGGAAACCTCTGTGTTGTACAGGAAAGATTTTCAGTCATTCCTAATCTCACTACGAAGTACCATAAAGATTCTACTATTTAAAGGTCTTGTTTTTGTAAAATGAATCACATTTATTTTATCCTGTTACACGTGGACTGCTTTTGGCTTCAGTAGCTTGTCTATCAGTGAGTGATCCAGTGAATGAATTTCATATACAGTGCTGTCACTGTAACCTTACCCTGTAATCCTTTTTTTATTTCCAATCAAAGCATCCACTGCAGCAGTGGTTACACTTGCACAGTTTTTCTATAAATGCTACTTTTATTAAGGTCATTTATTATGAAAATGTATCTTTGCCAGTACAACTTTCCTTCAGAAGCTCACAAAATTTAGTTCTTTCTACATTTCATGGAATTGAAACAGAGTCTATCAAATTCCATAAGCTGGGATGTTTGAAACATCTGTACTTTCATCCAGTTGTACAGCAGACCTTCCACGTTGTGTAACTTGTTCTAGTACCTGTTTCAGCAGCATTTTCTATGCATCTTCCAGCAGTATTTACTGACAAAGGCTGCATTTTTAGTTTATTTCCGTATTGTTTTCTATACACTTAGATATTTTTATGGTGACAGGAAGAACGAATCCTTCCATAGCAATATGTGGCTTTGTCTTATACTATAAAGTAAGAAATCTCAAAAGAGGCTACTGAACAGTTATCATTACATTTTTTAAAGTACTGGATTGAATATCTCATGACTTTAAACATTGCTGAAGAAATCGTGAAGGCTTGTCTTTATGTTCTGGATGCTTAGTTTTTAAATCTCCTGCTAATCGTCAAGTCTTAATGCTATCATTAGTTAATATCTTCACGATCTGCGTGAAGGGCAAGATTTGTTGTTAAGAGCATGAAAGAATATCTATATTTCAAATAGTCTTCTTGATAGTTTTCTGTTTCTTTGGCCAAGTTTTTTTCAGGTCTGATTCAGATCATTGTCTTTACTTCATTAGTTGGCAGATAATGAGCTTTTAGACTAGTATAAGTTGTGTCAGGTCTGCTATGTTGTTCTTCACTTGTGTTCACATTACCAGCCTTCTCCACAGTCTACCATTTTTTTCTACATATTTCTTGTTCAGTTTGTGAATCTATTGATTAGGGTCTTTGTGGATGGAGAGCAGTGTAGCAGAAAAGAGTGTGAGGGTCGTGGTCCTTGTAGACAGGAATCTGAATCCAAGCCAGCCATGTACTTCTGTGGCAAAGAAGGTCCATGGCATAATGGCCTACTTTAGAACTTGTGTTGCCAGTGGGTTGAAGGCAGTGGTCCTTCTCTGCTCAGTACAGATGACAACAGGATGGAGCACTGTACTCAGGGCTGGCATCCCCAGTGTAAGAGAGACACAGGATGGAGCAGAGTAGGGTCTTCACAGGGTCATAAAGATAATTGATGGGCTGGAGCATCACTCTCATGAAGAAGTCTGACAGAGCTGGGACAGGAGATTCAGGAGTGATCTCAAGAATGTGCATGAATATTTGCTGTTGGGTAGTAAAGAAAATAGCCAGACTTTTTCCTTAGTGGTTACTAAGAAAAGAACAGGAAGCAGTGAGTACAAATTGAGACACATAAAATTAAAATAAAAGATGTAGGGGTTTTTTGTGTGTGGTGGTTGATTTTGTTTGTTTGTATTTGGACAGGGGGAAGGGTGGTTGTTTTGGTTGGTCTGGTTGGAGGTGTTGGATGTATTTTATTTTGTTTGTTTATATTTGTTTTCTGTTTAATATTAGTGTGGTTGAGCATTGGAACAGGTTGTCAAGGGAGATTATGGAGGCTCTATTCCTTGAGACTTTCAAACCGTGACTGGCCACAAGGTCCTGAGTAGCCTGTGGTAGCTAACCATGCTCTTAGTCTATCAGCTTGGACTAGGTAGCCACTGGAGGTACTTTCCAACCCTAGCTTTTCTGTGGTTCTGTCTCTTTGGCCCCCTTCATCCTCTAGTACAGTTTCCCATGAAATCCTGCTGAGCAGTTTTCCTGAACAATCTGAAATTCACTCTCCAGGATTTACATATTCAATATGATTTATTTTCTTCCCTCTTGTGATCTGCTCTCATTCATGATTATTCTTTATGATCATTCTGGCAGTAAATTATATATGTGGTTATAGATACTGCCTAAGAACCCCTGCCTGAACGACAATGTATGACAAATAACTATGAAATAAATGCCAATTGGTGTAAGGCTTTCAATTTCTATCAGTCTTTCCAATGCTTGTTGATTGATGGTGTGTTTTCCCAGATGATATTTCTTGGTATTTGTCATGTCAATTAATGAAGTATTCTCTTAGTTCAAGGAGTTATAGATCTTTCAGAGGAGTATTTGCTTACCTTATGAGTGGAAGTAAAGGTAATTGGTAAAGTATAAGTTTTATTCCAGCAAAGTCTGGGGCCCTTTGGACTAGCTAAGTGTGCTGCAACAATCTCGGGGTGAGGTCAAAAAGCAGAGTTCTTTATGGCTATTACTAAGAAATGCTTCACCAAAAAAAAAAAAAAAAAAGGAAAAAAATAGCTTACTAAAATAGCTTTTTTTCGGTAAGGAAAAGGTTAGTTTCCATTGGGATGGAGTTATTTTCTTCAGAATGTCTGATATAGTGTTATGTTTGGTTCTAGTAGAAAAACAATAATTGATAATGCACCAATGTTTATAGTTACTGCTACGCAGTGTGGTAGGACAATCCAGCCAAGACTGGCAATGTGCTCTATAGTCTTGCAAAAGGTATGGGACCTGTTGTTGCCATGTTGCAAGAAAAAGTTTGTCTTCTCTAGCCTGACTCTGGATGCTTGAGCTTTCAGCTTAGCCAGCATTTCAATTTAGTGATCAGAATTAATGATTTGTCTGGGTACCAGGAAATCTATGGAGATCACCCCTTTCCTATCCCAAAAGGCAGTGCACGTTTCTTTACCCACTGAGGTCTTCATCTTGAACTTACAAATTCACAAATCACCATTTTATGGGTTACAGTTTTGCCTCTGGCTCATAGCAATTGATGACAGCAAGTCTCTTCACTGGTTATGATGCAGTTCAGGAAACTGTCACCTTCAACATCATATTGGTTCAATAGTGCTTGCATATTCCTATCTGGCATAAACTTTGTGATGTTCCAACATTGCCTTAATAGTTTCCAGTGCACTGGGGTAGATATTCAGCTCTGTACATAGTCCCCTTGTAATTCTCCAATTCACATGGATGAGTTGATTGAGATGCTCTTCAGTCCGCTGTGACAGCTGTGTAGCTGACGAGAGCGTGGCTCGTCTGTCATATTTCTATTGCCACTGCTGAAACACACCACCCACCACTTCTCTGTGCTTATATTCACTGTATGGTCTCCATAAACATTCAGCAAGCATCAATGAATGTCAGTGGGTGCCATTTTTTCCACATTGAAAAAACTATTTGCTCCATACACACTCCCAAGTCAGACACCATTTTGTCGGGCTGCTTCCTTTGCTGACACGTGTTGCACAGCAACAAAATGTGGTGAAATACTGGTGAAAAGGTTCAGTCTGTACTGCTGTACCACCAACACCTGCCTCTGACTTTGCAGGCTAACATAATAAAATAGGAAGCACTACTTTCAGAGCAACCCTCATATATGGTCATTTCAGCTAGCTTACATTCAGAAGAATGTAAGTATTCTTCAACTGACAAAAATAAGTTGAGAAGTAAAATTTATCCTTTTCAGATATCACTGAGTGAGAGTTCACTGTCAGTTTATGAAAGCAACTGGGAAAACATCATTTCACAGCATAATTTTTTGCTCTACATGGAAAAAACTCTGAGTAGCTGAAGGGGAAATCATTTTTCTAAAGTTTTTCTTGTTTTATGAATGAAACAGCTAGTTTTCTAAAATATTTTGTTTTAGTGACTAATGGTCTTATTTGTAAAGTGTTGAGGGGTAAAGTGATGGTAAGGTTTGCATAGCTTTCAATAAGTCAGTGGAGACCTTGCAAGACAAGCTATAATCAAAGACCTGTAGCAGAAGAGGAGTGAAAAAAGGGATGAATAAATGAACATTAATTTCAGCCAAAAACTTGTTACTGCCTTGATTAATTTTGCTCTCAACAAAGAATCCAATAGGAATTAATTTTTTAACAGTCTGTACGTAGATTTTAGGGGCCTGACTAATAAGTGAGAAGATATTGAATTACTCATTGATGTGCATAATTTCACTTGCTTGAAATTATGGAAACCTAGGAAAAAGAGTTTAGATCAGACTGTAAAAGAAGTGCTTTTCAGTCTATTGAAGTTTGTATGCAAAGACTAAAAGGTTGCTGAAAGTCTCTGTAAAAAAAAAAAAAGTATCTGTTGCATACATAATAAATGTGTTTGTATGTATGTATATTTCTTTCTAATTAACTGAGAAGTGGGAAGTAAATGATTTGCAGTGTGTATGGATCAGTGTTCTGATAACCATTTGGTATCCTGATAGGGAAAAAAATTCAGTATTATTGTCAACAACTGCAGAGAATGTGTTGTGGTCTTGAATGTCCCTTTGGTTTAAGATTATAAATGGTCAACATTCAGTTGATAAAGGATATTCTGCTGAAGGTAGAGTATTATCTTAATGAAATATTGATTATGGAAGAAAAATGTATTAGTAACGTAGGTATCATCTGTTACATCTCTGATGTGTGTACTTGTGTGGTGTTCTAAATGTATTGGCTTCATAAAACTACAAAACATTATATTCTAATGGGAAAAAAATAATATAATTGGATGAAGCCATAATTCCACTTGATTCTGCATGTAATCAACGTATCATTAAAACTGAAGGTGAAAAAACTTTAGAAAACTTTAGCTTTCTACTTCTAATGTCTTCATAGATGGTGACGTAACCATTTTTGTTATGAGCTCTAGGAAGCAGGGTTTGATCTGATGAAGCCTAATCCCTCTTCTCAGTAAGGGCTTTCAAAGTATGAACCATAAATCTGAAAAGAGAAGTGTCATGAATTATTTGGAGTGGGAAGTCAACTGTACTGTTCCTTACGTAGTCTGTATTATTTCTGCAATAATTTCTCTAAATGCAAAAAATCCAAAATACAAACTCCATTATCTTTTGGCATTTTAGTGAGGAGGCCAAGATTTGCTCTTTCAGTTTTTCAGGCATGCAGTTAGTCTTCTTCATTGTGGAGAATATTATAAGAACTGCAAACATTCTTTTCAACAATTACCCTCAAAAAAGTGTTAGATCACTTTCCAGGCTTTTCTAGAAACCTCTTTAATCAGAGACGTTTTTTTCTCTCTCTAAAATTGTTCTGGCCATTTGATCATATAAGGCAAGATGGTTTTATCTTCAGGAAAGAATAGGGAGGAATGGGAAACAATCTCATGTCCTGGAAATTTCATGCCCACTTTCATGATAATATATCCTAATATGGCTTTAAATGTAGAAATAATTGAAGTACTTAAAACGTTCTCAGGTTTATTGTTGTCTTTGTCTTAGGGGATAATAAAACATTTACCTGGGGGGCTCTTTTCTGGGAATTTGACATTTTCATTTCTAAGGCAGCTTTCATTGCCTTAGAAAGAATCTAACAGAGTTGATGCTACCTTCCCTTCATGTGAAAAAAGCTGCGTGGCACCAAAGGGATGTGGCATTATAGGGGAAGGCTCTTTTAAGAACGAAAGAAAGGACTTGTGGCTTGCTGCTGAGTGCTGTGCAGTGGAATGCAGTTTTATATACTCAGGTCTGTGGGTGCTACCATTTATTTTAAATGGGTTATCAGTTTATTTGAAATAAATGCTAGCACTGTGAAATGCTATATTAATGGTCCTAAAGGAAGTGACAGAATGGGTACTTAGTTTGTGGTAGAGAAACTTTTTTCACCTCCAGCCACAGATTTTGGCTTTTTACCATAAACCTCAAATCTGTTGCAGAATTTTCTGGAATAAGTAAGCAACTTAAGTTAATAAGTAAACAACTTGGCCTACAGGAAAGCTGGGGAGGGAGTTTTCATAAAAGTATGTAGTGACAGGAAGGAAAATGGTTTGAAACTGGAAGAGGGTAGATTGAGATTAGATATGAGGAAGAAATTCTTTACTGTGAGGGTGGTGAGACACTGGAACATGTTGCCCAGTGAGATTGTGGATGCCCCCTCCCTGGCAGCATTCAAGGATGGGGCTTTGAGCAACCTGGTCTAGAGAGAGATGTTCCTGCGTATAGCAGGGGCTGGAACTAGATGATCTTAAAAGTCCCTTCCAATCCAAACCATTCTACGATTCTGTAATGTGTGAATGTTACGGAGTTGTGCTGCTTCTATCATAGTCTTATATGTTCTCAGATTTATGTTTGAGGAAACTTCCTCCTGCATGCTGTAAGCAGCAAAAATTTTACATTTGTAAAGAAAAACGAAACTGCCCCAGATTAAGTAATTTTCTTCACTATCTGTCTGTCATCTTCACTGCTTAAAACTGAGTGTTTTAGAGAATCGGTTGCATGAAGATGAAGCACGCAGGTTTCCTCATATGTGTGTCCTCTATTGTTTTTTAGTCTAGTTTTCTTTCTGCTTAACATTTTCTTCTTTCCAGAATCTTTTTATCTCTGAAATAGGTGGATGTGTTAAACAATTACCTTTTCAGAAACAAATGAACAAATGCTAGAAAGGCAGTGGATCTGTACTGGTCAAAAGGCAAGGGAGGATATAGAGGGATGTAGAAGAATGGATTCATATTACAATTTAATAGGAATACTATCTAACAATTCAGAGATTTTGGAGAAGAGCAGTCTCAGCTCATAATGCAGACTATACTGCAGGTTAAAATCAGAATGCAGTCAAATTTTTGACAAATCTAGTAAGTGAGATTACAGATCTGAATTGTACAAAATTGTGATAGCAGTTCAAGGCTTTTCAGATAAGTTGTAAGTGTACCAGTTGCTTTGCTTACTTTATAGTTTGAACCAAAAGCATTAAAAAAAAAAAAATGCACGCACACTCCCACTCTGTTTCTATCCACTGTAAAATCGATCATATTATTTGCAAAACCAGGACTTCTTTTCAACTGAGAGGTGTCTTTTGCTGTAGTATTTAGGGCTTACCAAAGTAGACCAGCAATTCCACACATCACTAGTAGCGATGCAGTTTTTGGACATTTCCTTCAATGTAGCTAACAGAAAAACTGTTCACCTAGGTGATCAGACTGGAAATAGTACCTCATTCTGAGTAAACTGAGGAAGACAATTTAAATCAGTACAGTACAGTAAGGAAAAGTAAGTTACAGTAAAGAAAATCAATTGTTGCAAGATATTTATAGAGCAATCACCTTTGCCTAGGGGAAATTTTGAAGAAAGTTGTCAAGTGCTCCTCCTGAGGTTGGCTCAGGGCTCGATCTAGGCAGTGAATAAATTTTGCTTGGACCATGACAACAGACCAGTTTTGCTTTCAGACTGCTTGTGAGTCTTTTTTATTTTTTATGTTTTTTAATGCAGAGTGCAGCAGCAACTTGCCCAAGAGCAAACAGAGTATGTAGCTAAGAGGTAGATCCACCTTGGCTTGAAAAATTCATAATCAGATTATTGTGCTATCGTGCTATTAAGGAGAAATAGTCGAGTGTCCCAGAGCTGAGATTTTCAAACCAGCTCCAAGGGGACAGTAAGAACCAGGGTGGGATACATAGATATTGTTATTTTTTCCCCCAGTGCATTTTATCCACTAATAAGAAAAAATTCTAAGTTCTGCAAGAGTTTATGGTTACTGTCTATTCACCATTAGTTCAAGTCTCTGGAGGACAAAACATTAGACTGATTCAGGGGAAGGCTTGCTGACATCTTTACTGCAAGCTTTTGTAAGAAAGAGGGGAGAATGATGTGATTCAACCCCAGCTGCAAGCACTGTACTTATCACCCATGGGACTGTAGTTTTCCAGGTACTGTAATGTCAGTCTTAGAGTAAAACAAAGTCTGAGGTTATGACTATTCAGGGCTGTTAAGTATCCCAGAGAATATTTTCTAAGAGGTGCCATTGCAAACATCTAAGCCAAATTCTTCCCCCTGAATTTGCATTCTGTTCTTCTTAACTTTCCCTCTGATGTTTCATTTGGCTGTGAGGTACTTAATTTCAATTCCTAATACTGCACTGCTATAATTGCTGTTTTTTTCTGCATTGCTCAGAATACTCATTAAGGAGGAAAGATGCTTTAAAGGAGATATTGCAGCTAGGGGAAAAAAAAAAAAAAAAGAAATGCCCCAAAAAACCAAACCACTGAAGCGCAAATGACAAAGCTCAAATGCTCATCCTAATCTGAAACCAATTATAGCATCTTCAGATCAATATTTTGGACAAACTGTGAGCAGTAGCTGCATTTTGGACTGACAGCCACTTAACTGATGACAGAGTAGTTGTGGTACCTCATCTTATCAAGTAGCCTGCCTGTGTGTAACACATACCTATTTGTAAGGGTGATTGCTTATGAACTCATGTGCAGGAAGGCTAGAAATAACTGCTTTGCTTATTTAGCCTGATGATCAAAAGCTCAAGAAAATTCCTTGAAATTCCTTATCTGCAGAGATGCTGTGTCCTCTAATTTGCAGTCTAGATTTGCAATCCCAAGGAGGATTGTAGAAGTCTGTATTCCATGAAATTTATTAATGCCTCAGGTTGAACCCAGCAGAGTTGACCCTAGATTTCATGAACACCTCTTGAACCATGTTAACTACATCCCACTTTTTCTCTAATTTTCATTGGAAGAAGGGAGTATTATACCAACATACCACAAAGCAACAGTTTGACACAGTTCTCTCTTTCTTCAAAAGTGCAGATCCCTAATTCATGAGACTGCATAATTGTATCTTTGCTTATGAATAATACACTGTGTGGGTTTTTGTTCCCAGTTCTCCACCTCCTTTTTCATTCTATTTTGAATGCATGCTGTAATTAAGCCCCCTCCCCAAGGGGCATCACAACACACCACAACAAACTGGGAGAAATCCTAGTGTCTTGCATACACCCTGTTTCCCTCCCACACCTCAGCTCAGAGAATTTAAAGAGCCCTCATTAATTAACACTGAACCTAACAGGGAATGCATGAATCACAGCACCTGTGGTTAGGGACAGAAATTTAATTAGAAGCACATATTAGGAAGGTGAGTTTTGAAGTTTCAGTCCGCAAGAGATAGGATGTTAGCTGTAAGTATGTTTCCATTCACAAGTGAGGGAGGGATTAAGTGTGTAATGGTGCAGTTTTCAAAGTCGGGAAAAGATAAAGCTTATCAAAAATTATCTTGCCCTTTCAAAGTCACTTCTGTGAAGATTTTGCCAAAATGATTCATGAGAGATTTACTATTGTTATTTGGAATTTGATGTTGGCTGCATTAAAATCTATTTAGAGCATGGTACATGGAAAATCAGGATATAAAAATGGTCATATGAAAATAGTCAAGTAATAATGCTATGCAATTTTATTATCTTTTTCTCTTAGTTTTTTGAGTATAACAAGATTGGTGAATGCTTTAATGTCTGTTTATGGAGGGTGGAGCTAACAAACAATAAATTCAAAGATTTTGAATCTTGAGAACATGTAACTGATGCCACTTCAGGTAAATGAACAATGGTATTAGGTAACAAAGTTTGGCAGGAGTTGGGATATTGGGAGATCACAAAATTCACAGTATGGCTGAGGCTGGTAGGGACCTCTGTATCCATCTGGTCCAGCTCCTTTTTTAGCAGGGACACCCACAGAAGGGTGCTTAGGCCTGTGTCCAAGTGGCTTTTAAGGATCTCCATGGAGGAGACTCCACAGCCTCTCTGGGCAGCTTGTGTCAGTGTTCCACTGCACACAGTGACAGAGTGCTTCCTGATGTTTAGACAGAGCTTCCTGCGTCCCATTACCTCTTCTGCTGGCACTGAATACCACTGAAAAGAGCTTGGCATCGTCATCTATACATCCTCCCTCCTGGCATATAAATACACTGTGAGATCTCATCTTTCTTTGAAAATAGTAAGCCAAAGACTTACTGAATTATAACGTGTTTTGGTACAGAGTCCAAGGATGAAAACAATGGGACAGAGCTGTGGAAAGCAAAATAATTTTGTTGTAAGTTGATATTCAAATTACTTCTCAGAGCTGTCTGAGATCTTACACTTTTAGCCTACTGTTTTCAGGGTTCTGTTTACAGCAGGTAAAGAAGAATAGGCAGTTTCATTGAGCAGATTGTGCCATCAAGATAAAAAGGTACTCTGAAATTGTTGCTGTAGTATAGAAGGATGCTAGGTAACTAACGCTGAGTAGATGTATGGTTTTCAATGGCTAAAGTAGAGAAGTACCATCTTTCCATGCAAAGAAGTTCTGGTGTAGTAGTGAATAGCTGGTTATTCAGTGTGACATACTACTGATACTTGTACATACTACTATGTTCCATTCTTTTGTATATCTCTTCTGTGCAGCATTGAAGGATATGTGCGACTGTAGATGTTGTGTGCCTGTCTGTGATCTTGGTAATTTTCAAAACCTAATGGTTGTTTATTCTATTTGTGTTCGTATGAGCAATTCCTAAATCATCCTTGTCCAACATGCAGCACATGAGCCACGTGCAACTTGGAGCAGCTAGTAGCGCAGCCCCATGAGATCATAAATGTTTAACGTTATTACGTGATTTTAGCAAGATCAAATATCCCACTAGTTATGTTTTTGTTGCCTTTTTAATAAAAAATATAAGAAAAATCAAAGATGTTCTGTTACCTATATACATTAACTTTATTATATATTTTATATGTAACCCAAGACAATTCTTCTTCATTCATTGTGACTCAGACAACTCAAAACATTGGATATGCCCTGTCCTAGATCAGATACAGATGCATTGTGTATCAGGGCGGCTTAGAATGGAGTACTAAGCTGAACTGTTAGGAAACCAAGAGCACTGAGTAATGTATTTGCTTAGCATCTGTGTCAGATCATGCTATAATTAATTTCTGCAATTCTTAGGTAAAATAAGTAAGCTTTTCCTGGTTTAAACTTATGCTTGATGTTGCTACTTGCTTTTGAGAAACTATAATGTTTCATCTCATTTCAGTAACAGTGCAGCACATCTGTCCAGATAGATCAGTGATTCATACTTACATATTGTGGATACGGTATTTAGAATTCACAGTGTAAGATTCTGGTACTTGCCATATCTCCCACAGAGTATTTACTCCTACACATAGTGAGAACTTTTTTGTTGTTGTTTGTTTTGATGTTTTCTGGGACCATATAAGGAAGTGGATGACTTATTGTCCGTATTAATAGTTTCTTTGAAAGTAGGTTGTATTTTCAGTTGACAGCAACCTCCACAGTTTAATAATCTTGTCATCAGTCAGATGTCATCTCCATACTTAAAGAATGTTCACATTACTCACAGCTACCCTTCTCAGGAATGTAATGAGAGAAATTCTGCTTAATTCAAGAATTCACACTTGGTTAAAACTATGATGAATCTATAATCTGTGCTAGAACATAGGTGACATAGAAGTGCAAAATGACCATGGAGTGGTTGTCAGCTGTTGCTTTATCAAAGATAAATGTTTGAGATAGTGGTTGGAAATCAAAATGAGCTTCTGAAATGAATAGATACGTTCTAAGAAATTTGATCATTAAAATCTGGCTCAGTACTCATCTGATATCTGTAGATTCTAGCTCTGTGAATTGAGTTTGTTTAACAAGGTATCTACCAAGGTTTAACAAGGTTTTGGAAACATGTATATGTCAACCAACTTTTGATTCTTATTAGCACTGACTGCAACTGTATTTCTCCCCTCACAACAACTTTTTTCTCTTTAACTTTATTTTTGTATGAAATGCTGACTCTGACTTTCCTACAGCAAGTCTTGATGGTAATTAAATAAATATATATATGGGCCTCATTTTAAATTGTGTTACAAATATGAGGTACCAAATTTGGTTTTGGCTACGATACTATTTCATCCAACAAGGTATGGTAATTTGGAAAGGAGCTAAAGAAAGGACAGTTCCAGATGCTGTATCTACTTGAAACTACCAGAATCCTGAATTTATTAAAACTGGATGTCTAAAACCCTTGTCTTGGTTTCAGAATTGACAAAACAAATAGGGCTTTAAAATGGTGTTGAATAGCAACATCTTGTTGAAGATGATCCATTTAAGACAGATGGTCGAACTGACATTCTGTCTGTGCTTATGTTTTTTCAATACCTGTGCATGTTTTTGCAGTAGAAGGCGTGCTCTCTCTGATTCCTTAGCCCAGTTCAGACAGAGCTGTAATCACTTGGCACCTGAAACTGAAACCTCTACTTCCCATTATGGCATCTTCCCAGTATTTTTTAGAGAGAACTGACCTCATGGTAGCAAATAAGTTCCCAAGCCCAAAACTGCTTCAACACTTTTTATTGGAAATTTCATCTGTGCCTTCATTTAACTCATA
Source organism: Oreortyx pictus (assembly GCA_036925125.1). NCBI lineage: Eukaryota > Metazoa > Chordata > Aves > Galliformes > Odontophoridae > Oreortyx > Oreortyx pictus. The sequence continues at coordinate 39,991,950 of JAUPFR010000006.1, forward strand.
GCTACTCAGCTATGTCTGATTTCAGAATGCTGTGTGTTGGTTTTGGGACTGTATGTTTATAGAACAGGAAAGTTCATTAAACAGTAACAATAATCATAGAGAATGTACTGTATTATGGACTTTGCTGGAGCTCCAGCATGTTATTCCACAACACTGTGGACACTACGTTATTCTGTTTTCTTCAAAGAACTTATAAAGAGAACAAAATGCAGAAAATTTCCTACCAACTCTGTTGATGGGTGATTTAATCAATCTCTTTTCTACTTCTTTCCACTTGTGACTTCGTTTTAGTCTGTATTTCCTTGTCTCTTCCACCAGTATCCTTTCTTTTTCTGATCTGCTGCTAATAAAGCCATGTTTGAAGAGAAACTAAGCATTACCTGTCTTACATCCCATTGTGTTTCTTACTTGAATTATATCTTACTGCCTTTATCCTGCAACTACTGTACTATCACTGACTGCCGCAGGGGCACTTTTTTGATGGTCTCTTCTTGTTTTGCCATAGAATAAACTATTACTGTAAGCATTATCAGTATCGTTAGAGTTGATATTATCACCTTATTTCAAGGGAGCTCCAGAGAGATGGTCCAAAGCTTCAAAGGAGCTTGAGGAAGCCTATGTCATGCGTTTACAATCCTGAGCTTTTCTTCTTTTCTGTTATCTCCATTTATTGGGTATGCTAGATATTGTGCACTTACAAAGAATGAGAGAGGAAAGTCCTTTTTTATTAACTACAGTGCTTTCCTCTGTTCATATTGCTTTGCCTTTAAAATGCATCCAGGAACAGGATGCTTTTTTTTTTTTCTTTTGTATGAGGTTTAGATTCTTTTATGGATTAGACACTAAAAGAGAGAGGACAAAAATACACACTGAAGAAAGGATGCTGCTGAAGTCTGTCCTGTTTTGTTTCCTGTTTTGTATCCCTTTCTCTCTGAAAACCATTACTGGTGAGGTGCTTTATTTTCTTCCATCTGGGTGGGTGGGGAAATTGGATGCCTGTTTTTGTTCTGATGCTAATAGCTTTTTATGCTGCACCCAAGCGACTATCCAGATCACTGTGTGCATATGACAGAAGATGCTATTTGGCAAGCACTGACAAACTCCTTTACTTTTTTCTCTTTCTGTTCTGTAGCATTTCAAAAAAAAGACCAGTTGTATGACACTGGTGAACACACTGGAAGTCTGGCTCTCCATTTTAGCACGTTTGTGTGATTTGCCAGAAGTGCAAACAAATCCCCCTGTCCTGTTACCTGTACAGATACAATCACTCAGAAAATAGTAAACAGTGCAGGCAACGGGGGAAAGATTTTTTTTTTTTCTTTAAAGAGAGGGGGTGAAAAAGATAATAAATATTTTGTTGAATGAGGCTGCACACAGTCTGGTCTCTTAACTTTCATCAAGCTGACATAATGGGGCATAGCAAGTGTTAACCTACAAGACACACCAGAGAATTTGGGGGTATATGTCATTCTGTTTTTCAAGTGTCCTTCCAGCTATTGATTTTGAATACCAAATGTACTTTCTTCAGACTTGGAGACTTTAGATGATGTGATGCAAACCAAGATAAGTTACCAATATCTACAAGGATTGGCTCATGTCCTAGGTGGTGACTTTCTTAGAGTATTTTTTCTAAAAGTGTTATTTTTTGAATGTACAAGACCCAGGCCAAGGCCTTTAATTCATTTGCACTTGTCGTTCACTCTTGAACACCAAGATGTACTTATAAGAGATAATGGAATCATAGAATGGCTTATGTTGGAAGAGACTTCAAAGATCATTTAGTTCCAACACGTCTGCCATGTGCAAGGATGCTACACATTAAAGCAAGCTGCCTGGAGCCATATCCAACCTTGAATGCTTCCAGGGATGGGGCATCCACAGCTTCTCTGGGCAGCTTATGCCAGTGCCTCACCACCCTCTGAGTAAAAAATCTCCTAACTTCTGATTTGATATCTCTTGTTTTAGCTTAAAACCATCCCTCCTTGTCCTACTGTTATCAGATCGTGTAAAAAGTCAGTTCCCTTCCTGCTTGTTCCTGCTCCTCAAGAACTGGAAGGCTACAATGAGGTCTCTCTGGAACATTCTCTTCCCCAAGCTAAATGAGCCCAGCTCCCTCAACCTTTCTTTGTAAGAGAGATGCTCCAGCCCTCTGATCGTCTCTGTGGCCTTCCCCTGGATCCACTCCAAGAGATGAGCACATTTCCCCAAACTGTTTACATTTATCCCTTATTGAATGCTCAGTATTCTGTTCTACTATTTATGAAGACAGTGGGAATATATGTTGATTCACAAACTTCTTGTTCAGGCCACAGTATTGTAAGAGAGAAATGACCATCGTATGTTTGGAGCATTGATGCTGAAAATAAAAGGTTGGGAGTCTGTTTTCCTGGCATGAGAACTTCCAGAATGAATCAGTGGTAAAAACTGTGCTTATATGATATCAAAACTTTTGGCTTGCAAAGTGTGTGGAACATAAGAGATAGTACATCCCTGCTTAGGGAACAGATTAGGATGAATGAACAGCAGGTAACCATGCTGCTGGCAGAGATAGTGAGAACATTCCTTGGATTAGTCATATTGTTGTGGGAGAATAATACAGAAACAGCTGGCAAGTTGTCAGGTTGATCTTAAGGAGTAAATGTAAAATGTCTTCTCCTGGTACATTGAGTTATTTATTTGAAGCTGTGGAGGCAAGGGAAGAAAAGACAGGGTGGTAGTGTCTATCTTCTCCTTTTGGTATAGAGATATGTCAAACATCCTATTTCTTTTTTACTCCACTTAACTCAATCACAGTCATACTTAATTCCAATCCTGTTTCTTCATATCAAAATTTCTCCAGGTCATCAGATCTTTTAGAGTTTAAATCATGCAAAAGGTGCATTCTTCTGACCAGAATGTAGATTGGTAGATGACTTCCAAAACATGGTCATTCTAAACAGATCTGAGTTTTATACCCAGTATATCACTGGATACAGAAATAAAATGAGGGACATTTAGGCTGCTTACTAATCCTCTCCCCCTTGCCATTGTTTGGTTTCTTAGGTTATTAATAAAAATCTGAAAATGACTATTGCTCTGAAGAAAAGGCAATTTCTAACTCATTTTTTCCTCTGTATGTTGAAGTCATTCCTGATTGTTACATGTTGCTCTTATTTTTATCCCAGTCGGGGGCAGATAGATATTGATCCTGTTCCAGTAACTTTTAAGATTCATTGCAATTGCATAACTGCAAATGCTTGCGCAAGGGCAAGGCAAGAAAAAAGCTGGGAGCTCTTTTGACTATCTCTTCTACCCTAGTTCTGAGAAGCCTCATATCTGCTTAAACTAGATCACACCCTGAAGTGAGTTTGCTGCCTTGTTTGTGTGGAGTTTTTTTTTTTTTTTTTTTTGCTATTGCTGTTTTTGCCTGTTTTGATTATTGTTTTTAGTTTTTGTTGTTGTCTATTGTTTTCTTTGTTTTTTTTTTTATTTTGTTTGTTTGTTTTTTTGCTGCTGTTTGAGTTTTTTAGTCAAATTGTGTCAGCAGGGAGCTCCATGAGTTGGAGGAGTCATTTCTTGTAGTCTCCTTTTCTCAGATGTTTTCATGCTTCTTATCTTTTAAATGCTTATACAAGGCTTATGCTGGGAAAAATTCAGAATATCCTTTGTTCCTCCTTACACCATCCGTTCCTCTGACAAATCACATTCTCTTCTTCACAAGTTGTTACAAAACACTTAGTGCAATGTGAATACTGTCTCCATTGTTAGTATCACCCACAAAGCCAAGCAGGCTTGTCTTTTGCCTCACTGTGAATGGCATCCCCTGAGAAATAAACACATTTTCCCATGCTTTGAGCATCTTACCGACACTGATGTAAGCCTGTGCTCGGCTGTGGTTGATTTGATGCGAATCATCCACCCATCAGAGATGTGTCACAATCTGGAAAATCTAAGAATAAAATCTGAGCAATGACTCCTTTGAAATCAAATGCAAAATGAAAGGTGATTGAATATGTACCTTGTCTGTGTACACCTTGACAAAGCACTATCAGGAGCAAAAAAAAAAAAAACTGGATTGCCTTGTAATATCATGGGCATGATTATTTTTCTTCAGAATAGCAGTTCACCTAGCCAAAATCCATCTGGACATGTTGCAGTTTCCAGAGTAGATGTTGATACGGCCTCCTCACATGCAGACATACCTGTGGACATATTTTCCCTAGCTTGACTCTTTCATTTTTTAATCCCAGGTCAACTTGTGTTTTGCCTCTGTTTAGTGTCTGCCAAATTTAAAAAAAAAACTTGCTTATGTCAACAATAGGAGACAACAGAGGAGAGTTTTCAAAAACAAAACAAAAACAAACCATCCTATCCAGAATAAATCCGAGAGTATTTTCAGGATTTCTGCCTGAGTTTTTCCCTCATTTAGTATCTTTATATTCCACATTTAGGCCTTGGCAGATTGAGAAATGTGCATGGGGCCTTTTTCCTTGGTGCTTCCAGTAATTTGGAACTCAGCAGCAGATATGGATTATTAGTTATGTTCAGAATGCATTTCTTTGCATCTGTCCACAGTTAATTCGATTTGCCATTGTGTAGATCATTTTCATAGGGCTCCTACTACGAAATAACTTAAATAATTATATGCCAGCTGTGGATTTGTTTCTTTCTTATTTATCTCCTTTTCCACAATACTGACAATTATGTGAGACAGGGCTTCTTAAACAGAACTTCTCTATAGTTTTATTTGCCATATTGAGAAACAAAACCAACAATTTTAGTCCTTCTTTCTGTTCACTGTCATTTTTTTATCGGTTTCTAATTTTTTACTGAACTTTTTTTCCTATTATTATTTCTTATATAGTGTCTTTCAATAGAGTCCTTTCTAAAAAACCTTTTGAAATTCCAGTTGACACTTGTTTTCTGTTATGTGGTGTTTTGCTGTGTTTTTGTAAATGCAAAAATCCTGGCACATTTGATTACTTATAGAATGAATATTGGTTTTATATTTTCATATTTTAATAATGAGTGACAGATTCTTCTGTTGCTTTGCCTGGCAATGAGGCAAGGTAAGCAAATCTCTTATTCTTAAAAGCATTGTACGTATCCTGGAGGAAAAAAACCAAACAAATGGAGGTGGGAAGAAAAGGTTGTATATGTTACCTTCTGGAACTGTAATGTCTGTACTCTGTAAGATAATTTTTGAAAAATTGCATGATTTTCTAGTAAATCAACTTTGCTCTTAAAAATTACACACATAAGTAACTTTTTTTTTTTTTAAAACAATCACCGTTTTATTTTATTCTGAGAATTATCTATCTCTACAGTTTCTTCAGCTTTCATTAACTGTCACAGCTCTTCACAACTGTTTATGGGGTAAGCTGCATGCTGCTCCCATTAGATGGTAGGACATGATTACTCTTGTTGCATGAATAAGGAAAATCCAGGCCTGGTAACATGCCTCTTCTACCTTTTATATTCCAATGTAGTGTCTTTATTTGAATTGTAGTTCAGTTTTCTTTTCAAGTTAGAATTTTCAGCAAGGGGGAAGTGCATGTGGTGAGATGAGGACTGTAGATGTTTATAACTAGCTGGAGAGCCTCCAGAACTTAAGTTGATTGCATTCACAGGGTAAGGAGTGCATGCTCATCAGCTGTTACAATGGAATACTTGAGTAGCCACTCGAAAAAGAATTAGGGCTCTTCTGACAGTACTTCAAAGACTTTAGGGCTAAAACAGAGCTTCTTTTCTACCTCCTCCTTGTGATGTCCAAAATCTTGCAGTTCTAAAAGAGAAGCTCCCTTTGATTGATAGAAACACAGGAGTGGAATAAATGGAAACTGAATTAAGAGAGGATGCAACACCAAATGTCAAGAATCCACTGAGGGGAAGTTGCATGACAAGTTCAAGATTCAGACCATGATGTGAACTGCTTTGTGCTCAGTATTGTATTCTGCACTATAGAACTCTGGGCTTTGTTCTGATTTAACTATTCCATCAGGAGAGGGAAAATCTAAATCAGTGAAAGGCTTTGACTTCTGTCCTTAACTTTCATGCAAATAGGAGGTGAAACATCAGTAGCATTACACATTGTTTCTTTCTGGCCACTGAAGCTCTTCGAGCCCTGAAGTTTATTTGCCTAGTAAAATAACACAACTGTAGCATACACCTGGATCTGAAAACTTGATGGATGTAAGGTAGAAACATTACATGAGAGTATACCACACTTAATCCTGTAAAAGCATCAAGGAAGCTGGAAGTGAAGGGGTGCCACAGAAGGTGCAAAAACTGAGAGTGAAAATGTGTGGCAAAGATACTTCTGCTAAAGGGCACAGGTGAGAAGTGTCACAACTTCTATTACTATGAAAAATGCTCTGAATGGGCATGTAAAATTTGTTGTTGTTGTTGTTGGTTTTTTTGTGGGTTTTTTTTTTTTTCAACTGAAAAAGACCTTGTTTGTGAGACCTGCTACGTTTATCAGAGGCAGCAACAGTAAATGGATAAAGACAGCCAGGATAATGATTGATCTCTGAAATGGTTCATTTTGTTAACCAAATTACAGGTTGTGCTGTGGACAGAGGCAGCTGGCAAGCAGTGTTGCCCAAGCACCAAGCCTGACAGAAAGTGAAATGTGTACTTGCCTTTCATTAGTGCATACGGTATCATTATCGCCATTGCCATCGTGACAAATGTGATGATTATATGTGTCCCCCGAGAACAGCTGCAGTCAGAATAGGTGGACTGAGCAGGGAAACAAGCTACCCTGCTATCAGGAGCTGTTCAGCCCACAAACACAGTTGTGAACATTTCAGTAAGAAGTCAGAATTTCTTGGATTAAGTTTGCAGTCGTTTAGAATTCTCCCATTCTGGGATCTCTGAGCAGTCTATAACTTTAATAAAAATACCAATGTTCTCATTTCAAAGACAAAGAAATTGGGGCAAAAATGCTATTATGCTTCCTGCAAGCCACATAACTTGCATAAGGAGTAGGATTAAGATCTTCTGACATGCTCTGATGTTCATTTATTCCTTTCACAAAAGCAGATGATTTGAAGTTTTGGAGTTATTGGAGTAAAAGGTCTTTCAGCTGTTCCCCCCTCTACCTTCTAAGTAGAAGGCAGTGATGTGCAGAGTGTTTTTGGGAGTGGATTCAATGAGAATATTCCTTTAAAATGTAATAAATCCTGTGAGCAAGAATGATGTACAAAATGAGAGCATGAGGAAAGCATTTCACCTACTTTTACTCATAGCATTTTTCAGTAATAGTTATGAAGGACAAAGAATCTTCAGTGTATTGTGGTTGGGATGGATGACCCTAATTATGAAAAAAATTAAAAGGTTGAATTCTTACTATTTATTTAATTATTACCTAAATCAGTGAGGAAGGGTTATATGAAGTGCCCTTATATCCACAGCGCTAATTTTTAATGTGCAAAAATTATCAACCCATTCCAGAAGGTAATTTCTAGGCCAGTAACTTTTACCAAGGAAAGCCAACACAAAAACAAGAAGTATAACTATGTTTGGACTTTTGCAAAAGTTGTTCATCTTATAAACTGGAGCAGGAGGGTCTGCATTCTTGTTATCTCAAGAAGACAATTGTATCCCTAACTGTTTTATCTGCATGAATATTTATTCCTAATTCCTTAACATCCAACAGAAAAGGAGCTTGCAGAAGAGACATCTGCCTCTACAGGAAAAAAAAAAAAGAAAAGAAAAAAAAAGGAAAGAAAAGAAAAGGCTTTCCTGCATTTATTAAAAACAATGTCTCTATTGTGTGGAGACCAGGGAATCAGGTAGGCTAGTGTGGCTGTCATATGAGTGCTGGTAGATCAGCTATTGGTAGCATTTGGAGTTGTGGCTGAACAATTTGTTGACTGGGGTTTCTGTGCCCAGGACTTGATTAGCACTAAGATCCTGGACCCATAAATACTGTGGTGACAGCATCAGGACACCTGAAATGTCCCTTCTTTCTTTCTGCTTTGCTAATGTGTTTCAATATCTCTTTTGCCAGTTAACAATAAAATTAATGAAGTGAAAAACAATACTCATCCTCAGAGCTTAGCCATTACCTTAATTAAAAAGAAAATACTTAACGCGACGTTGTTAAGGTCAGCGGGCCTACATGTAACCAACTGTAACTTTGAAATACCACTTAAGATGGTATTTAATTCAGTGCTCATGAAAGTTGCTGATTTAACAGTCCAGGAAATGGCTGATCATGAGCACTGTGCCTTTAGTAACGTGAGTCATTGCATCTATTTTCTTTTTGAGCCATCTCAGATACTTGGCGGAGGCACTGATCTGTGCTAGCAGTAGTAGTTTGGTACACGATGTTGGTGCTTCTGTGGATCGACCTCCTCTGTTATTTCCTTCATTTTTCCTTTTGATAACCCTGTGAGAAGGAGAAATTCAAATCATTGTTCCAGCTCTAGTGTACAAGACGAGAAGCACTATGGTAGTCTCTAACTTACTCACTGTAAAGCCCTGAAAATAACATATACAAATGGAACTGCAGAATGTTCTTCCCAAAGTTGATTGTCACAGCAAGAAAACATCTGCATTCATCTGTAGTCAAAGCAGTGAAATGTTCTGATGTGTTAGTGGTCGGGACCTGATGCTGTGGTTTACATTAGTTCTAGTAAATGACTAATCTGAATGCACAAGTGCTGTTTGAATTGGACAGAAAATAGTTCATCTTTTTGACAATGAAGAGTGGAAATCTTTGATTTGTGCTCAGTTAGCAAATGTGGCAGGGTTAAGTGCAGGTTCCATTTGTGCGTCAATACAGTGATAGAAAGGTGGCTTTTGCAAATAAGCCACAGGTAAATCTCAGAAAATAATGCAGTGTACCCAATGTTCAACTGTTAATAGCATTAAGACTCAAAGAATCAATTTGAAGCAATAGTTTTTAAGCCAAATTGTTTCCAGATAAACATCACTATTGAGGAGATAGTGCCTGGATTAAAAAATGCTCTTCCTTTCTATTTATCAGTTGAAATCAATCCGTACATGTACAAAAAGATCACAGTTCTTTTGTAGCTGTTTGGTAGTCTACAGTAAATTAATTAAGAGTCTCAGCCCAGTTGATAATGGTTGTAACACTGCAAGTCTTCAAAAAATAGTGTTTTTATTTTGCACTGTAATGCACTGTGAAACTCCTTAAATCTAATTGAGTATGCAGAAAAATGGAAGATGCTTTCACAGGAGATACTTGGCACAGCTCCCTCTCTATCACTTTGATCCAGATCAAGACACAGCTGCTGGCTTTTTGATTCCTTCCTCATTTTTTTCTTTTCTTTCTTAAGTACAGCCATTGCCATTAACCTCTCTCACAAAAACAATAAAGCCTCTTTCAAGCTTATTCCCATTTCAAATTATTCTCCTTGTGAAGCATTTACTAGAAAAGAGGGCAAGGCATTAATGTTTCCTTTTCTTGAAACCACCTACTCAGTTTCACAAAGAAAGGAAGAAATGCATTCCTTAAGGCTGAGAAATTATGTGTATCCAATACCACCTTGAAGCAGAGCTGTTAACCACTAGCTGTGATACTGAATCATTATATTACAGGGACAGTTTTGAGCGTTTAACATTCTACATTAAAAATAAAATAACCCCCAAACAACCCAAGATGAAGTCACTTGAAAGAAGGAAGTATATCATGGCAAAAGTGAATTGGCAAATACATTTTTTAAAGCACTGAAAAGCTGTAAGATCACAAGATTTCAAGATTACTTGAAAAAATTCTTCTAAAATTCCTTTTTATTTCCTGTTCCACTGCTGTAGTAATTAGCAGATTAAAATGTTGAGTAGAAAACTATATAAACCTGCTGATTTGACTAAACCTATGAAGAATTAGTAACGTATTTGAAGTATGACCAGGATCTTTCTTACAGGTATGCTATTTGCACTTCCAATTGTTTTGAACAAAGTTCCAGAATAGAAAATACTCAACAGCTTTCCCTTGCCACTGCTTAGCATGTGCTTCAATGTCAGCAAGAGTCTTTATTAGGAGGACAGTAACATCATCTCTTCTGATAGTAGTTCTTCTTATTGGACTTTTGAGATAACACTGCCCTAAGTTTGGCAGGGAGATTAAGGGAGGCTACCATCCTTAGAAGTAGCCATGAGGGCTCTGAATAAATACGTGACACTGCAAAAGGTTTTATTGGTATGTCTTATTTTAGGATAATAGTAGAAGCCACTATAACAGTTAAGGAGGCTTCTTGCTCTGCTGCTAATTCCAGATGAGAAACTCATCCTTCATTGTAAAGAAAAGATATAAATAAATAAAAATAAGGTTCATTTTGGATGTTTGTTTAGAGTTTTAATATATTCCACTGAATTTTTTTTTTGTTTCTGCTCTAGAAAATTGTCTTTAGGTGAAGTATCTTAATTTTACAAATATTTCTGTTTTGTCTCATTTTGTCATCTTTTCCTCTCCTTTATCTTCTTTGAATGAAGAGAAAGGATAGAAAATAGAGACAAAATAGAAGCAAGACCAATATGCCTTTCATTTCTTTACATGAAAACTAAACAAGATAAAACAGGGTGTTTTATTTTACTAGTTTTCTTTGAAATCTTTGGTATTTATCTTTCAAAAAACAAACAAAAACAAAAACAAACAAACAAACAAAACAAACCAACAACCCTGAAATGCGGAATTAGCTGTTGTGCTCCCTGAAGTCTTCTGACAGTTCATTAGTGGTTTTCTTTCAAGCACTGGGACAGTCTTCTGCTAGTGTGTGAGATCTGATGGTGAGAAGCTGCATAAACCATTCTGAAACTTTAAGGGCCCTGTCTTAGGAATTTGCTAAGCTTTCAGTCTGTCATTTGTATCCATCTGTTTATGGGATTGTAATTAGGTTAACTTGTGTTCCAGTGTGAGAAAATAACATTACAATATCATGGTACAGAGCCACAGCCTGCTTGTTTTATCCACCCCTGAAGCTACAATATTGGTTACTCCTGCATGCAGGCTGATGTTATTTGTATTGCTTAGAGCTTCTTTCACTCATGTCGTGTAATGCATTCTTGTCTGGTACCAGAGTATAACTGATGTGTGATGGATCTACATAAACTTATTGATAATACTCACTCCCCAGAAAAACGATATCTATTTTCTGAAGTAAAGTCTTCGATGAGGTACAAACCAATTTATGGATAATGATGTTTATTCAGAGGAGCGGTGAGATTCCACAGAGACAAACAGGAATATTACAAAAAGCAGGCACAGCCTATTTTGTTGTATTTTTCTACTCTGTTTCTTCTGCACCAAGAGGAAAACTATACAAGATAGTTATAAACACATTGAATCCATGCCAGCTTTACTTATTTTCTTATTCTGTTGCACACCCGTATCTGTACATACACTGTCTTCTTTGTTTTGTTGGTACAGCTTCCCTTATACTGCAGCCTGATAAGGCTGTGTCATTAGCATTGCACACTGATTTGCAGAATGCACATTGATTTTCAGAATAATATATTTTGGATACTGATGTTCATTGTCTTTAGATGTTTTTCTTTGTCTCTTAAGGCTCTAGTAGTCAAATGCCTATATATATATATATATATTTTTTTTTAATTTGGCATTGTTAATATTTCTAGTAAGCTGACTGATAGTTGTACTTTAAAAAAGTTTTTGAAGATCATAGTCTATCCATGACATAGAGACATTGAAAGAACCTGGATTCTGACTTTTTACACTAGCACCATAAGCAGACCCGTCTGTAAGGTTGAGAAAATGGGTCATTTTTAATGATCTATTTGATATTAGCTTTTCAACAGGAGAGTCAATAAAATCCAGCCTCTTATCTTCTGATGTAAACATTCAGAAATTGTATCACATAGAGTCTGGTCAAAACAAAATTTTTCCCCAAACTCCGGAGGAGCCTCATGCTGTTTTACAGTGTAGTTTAGGTGTTCTTACATAAAGAGGAATAAAGTTGTCAAAAAGGAAAAAAAAAAAAAATGAGGGGGGGGGGAAATCTTCTGAGAGGAGAAATAACCCAAAGTGGTATGTTCATTCAGGAGGAGGATTGTGCAGGATCAGTGTTAAAAACCCTTCAGGGGAAGAAGAAATGGCATTAAACAATTACTATTTAGAAACCTAGGTTGCAGCTTGTGTCAAAAAATAAGCTTTTGGCCTTAATGAGAGCAGTAGCAGGACAACTCTGTGACATAGAGGGCGTACTCTCATCCTTTAAATCCTGGGATGCTATATTCCTATATATCTTTACTGTTGAAGTTGTAACAGGAATCTTAGCCAAGGGACAACTGGTAGTTGCCACACCTTATGCTTCTGTATTTCACACCTACCCTCAAACCAAAATGCCCAGATGGCCATTTTCTAAAGCATTTGATTATTTCAGTTGTAGTAAGGCTTTCAAGGAAAAGCAGTATTCATAGTATTCCATGAGACTTCCACACAGGTAGTCTGTCTCAGGGACTGCTACTTGGATGCAGTGAATGTGTTGACTTTAGACTTTATCAGTTAAACCTTCCTCGTTCCCTTTTTCGTGAAGGCAGAAATAAAAGGTAAGCAATAGGAATGGAGTGGAATCCTAGGTAAGGTAGAGAGGTGAAGAAACTTGTAAGATGGTCAACAGTTCAGTCTGTCACATTTGTTTTCATATCCACCATGCTGCTTTGGTTTTACTTCCTTTTATCAATAGTCTGTTCTATTTGCCTTCCATGTCTAAATACCCATGCCATATGCTGCCAATACTATCCTTCATCTGTGTGAAGAACAGCCACAGACAACAGCTGTAATACTGGCCAGAGACATCCATCACCCTTATCTCTCCTTCAGTTTGTATTCCACATAATCAGCATGTTACAATTTAATCGACTCTTTCAATCAGCTCATTGGGTAGGTAGTTTGTGTGGGAAGAATAAATGACTGTGGGCTCACTCCCCAGCTTCTCATTGGAAAAAAGACAAAATAAGGGACATCTTCTGTTTCCCCAAGCCAAATGGCTTCTCTTTAAAATTTGATTTCTAAAGGCTATGTTATTTTATGCTGAGCGTACAGTATCGAGCCAAATCTTATTCTTCACATCTGGGTCCTCTGTACAACTTTCTCCTGAATGTCAGGGTTTGTCCTATTAATTTCAGTAGCATGCTGACAAAATAGTGAATGAGGAGAACAACTGTTCTCCTGCTTGAGTAATATTTACTGAGTGTGGCCAAATCACAGAGTGCCGGAAAAAGGCAAGAAAATTTCTACTTCCAGTATGCAAGTACAAACACTATATTCTAAATTATAGTAGTCCTGTAGCTATAATTCTGTTGGCTGTTTTAGTTCTCTTATAAAATCTCTGTCCTAATTGAATGATAGATACCTATAATCTGCTCCTATCCAGCATACTGCAAAGTCATTTGTGATCTTTGTGTCTAGGTCTCCATTACCTTGTGCTCTCCCAGCATCTACCGAGTACTGTTGCCCTGAAGGAATCTCTGAGATTCCTTTTCTGTTTTTATTTCAGATATGAGATATCTTATTCTTGCAACATGAAATATAGGGAAATAGCTCTGTTCACAGAAGCAGGCTTCGCATCCATGAGTGATACCCTTTCTGTACTGATCTCACCTCCCATGCCCTGATACTTTTTTACCACAGTGTTCTTAATGGTAACTACAAAAATTTATGAATAAGATATCTGGGAAGATAGTCCTTTGTCTTTTCTTGTGGACCTAAAGAAACATAACTTCTTTGTGCAGAAAAGGATGTGATCAACTGATTGGTCATACAGAGAAGTAAACTGAATCAGGAAGTGGAGCCTCCTGCCTAATTCACTTGTGTTTCTTTCCCACCAATTTATGTGTAGGACAATCTAGAGAACTCTCATCATCTAAGGGCAGCTGTATTTGCAGTAGGGTTAGGCTCTCAGCACAGTTCTAAGGAAACAGTTTCTTTTACTTTATTGACTACCCTATCACATCTTATGATATATTTTTTCCTAGAAGGTAAAGAAGAAAAAATAGATGAAAAAGATGTAGAAGTTGACATTAATCTGTTCTTTACTCTCTCCACACCTACCTAAAAAAAAAAAAAAATTGTTCTGGAAATGCATCAACTTTACGTAAAACATCCTTTAGTCAAGTTTGAATTTGACATCGGGAGTTCTTATTTAACCAATGGAGTATAAACTTGGCAAGGCTTTGTGGCTGATACCTCCTTGCCAAGCAGCTTTACAGTAAGTGAATTTCATAACAAAAATCATACAAATAAGCTTGGCAAGTTATAGCTTTTTCCCAGAGGTTTATCTTGATTCAGTAAAATTCACGTGGTTTTTTTTTCTATAGGAAAATTCACTCTATGTGTGTTGTTTCCACCTAGGTTCAGGAACAATTATTGACCTTTGGTGAAGATTAACATAAAAAAAGGCCTTGTACATGGAGAAGTCAAGTGCTCCTTCCAGGGCAGATTGAAGGGCCTAGAAATGAGCACCACAGACTTCTGGACACAGAGATCCCACAAGAGTGTATCATAGAAAAACACTGAGCTAGAAATAAAGGAAAGTGGGAGTGCTCTGTATGAGTAAATTTAGTAACATATCCTATGTATATAGAAAATTGGAATGTTTGAAATATTCTGTGATAGTAAAGACAATGTAAATGGTAGGTTACTGGCCTAAGAATGAGAAGGCCTTTTAATTATTTTTTTCTGTTCCTGTCACTTCTCTTTCCTGTGAAATTTTGGCAGACTAGTTTATTTTGTCTCTGTTTTCTAGTGTGCAAATTGGAGGTGGTACTGGTGGTCTCCTTTGTGTAATGTGTTCAAAAGCAGTTTATTTGCTCTTTTACCATTTCTGTTCAGTATTGCAGTGTTCCTTACCAAGTAGTGCTCTGTCATAGTAAGTTAATAAAATTAGTAGATAACTGTTTTGGGAATTTTCATTAGAAATTTCAGTGTAGGTTTCCTATACTGCAGTGTTCACACACTGTTCACGCATAATATTATCTCTTTTCTACTCCCATGCAAAAATTTTAAGAAACCAATTCAGAATTGGGAAAGCTTTCTGCTGGAGTCCAGCCACATCACACTGTCTTTAAAAAATATTTGCGGTTTAAAAAAAGTAAGCTTTGAAAAGCTAGAAATAACCTTTTAGAAAGTCCAGGCACTGTCTGTGTTTACATTTACCCTTATTTCCTTCATTATCTTGTCTGATTGGAGAGGCCTATTGAACCTTAACTCATATGCCTCATTTGTCTAGTAAAGAAGATTTGCTGCTGTGTTTACAATATGCTGTTGATTTTATATATAGCTCATGGAATCTGTTATGTTCATTTTAAAAGAAAAATACAGCGTAGACCCTGGACACATTAAACTCTATCAGACTTCTATTCCTAAACACTCTGGAGAGGGAAAATACAGTGATATTATAGCGCTTTGTAATAAGATATCTTTAAACATGCATTTTTTGAACTCTTTGAAACCATACAATACTCTTAATGACTGAGGTTAAAGTAGAATTTACAAGCATGCTCTAGGCAAAACAAATTCTAAATTGATTAATTATGTCCGAAGCTACCTCAGTCCTTGCACTTCTATGTCTGCTCTTCTTGGACTAATTGGATGGTGGCAAGTTGATATTTCTCATCACCTTTCCTGTCAGGCAACAATGTCCTTTCTTAATGCCATCTTCCTGACAAGTACTCATTTTCTATGGGTTATGGATTGAGACAGACAGCTCTGATTGCTGTTACAGAGTGTATGATATATGCTGCGTCCTCTGACATCACACAATTGTATCAAGTCTCTTGATAAAGAAGCCTGGTAGTTACGGTACACAGTTTATTTCATGCTGCCAGTAAGTATCATATCTTTGGTACTGTATTTTTGTAACTGACACTTTAGCTTCTGTCAGAATAAATTGTTGACAGTGTTACCCAGCAGATTAACACTCCAATGGAGACACTGCGAAATGGATGAAGATGTCTTATCCTGGAGGATCTCTGCTGCTGAGCAGGTTGCTTGTTCTTATGCCCTTCTGAAAACTGACTTCCCACTGCAGACTTTTCCTTATTAAGTGGATGTGATGTTTTTAGGAGCTAGTGACATTTTTGTCTTAGAGAAGTGAGTTATGTGACAGTTTTTGAACAGCTGACTTCCGCAATGCAGGAGAAGGGTACACCTTTGGATACTTTAAGCTTAAAATGCAACACATGGTGTGCATTGTCTCAGAAAAATAGAAGATGAAGTCAACATTCATAATGGTTTCTGATTTTTATCCCTAGTCCAACATCATATCATTTCTCAACCATTTCCAGAATGTGCAATTAGTACTTTGAAAACACACAGGTGATCTGTTTAATCCTAATTATAGTTGGAGTTCATACTATCATGTAGGGCAGGCTTTTGTGACGCATATTGTTAGCTAAGGGAACGAATTAGCCATCTGAAATGTGTATTTGCCAGTGTAATGATGGACAGATATCACTTTAATAATTCATTTTGCATCCTGTTTACTTAAGAAATGCCTCCTTTTCATCAAGTTAATTTCTGTTTCCTAACTTGCACTGTGGCATTCCTACACAAGAAGGATTAATGATCTTGTTGCTGAAGGTTCACCAGCTTTGTAACAAGAATTATTTTCAACCAATTTTATGGCCTGAACGCTCTGGAATGTATTTTACATTGTATTTTGATGCTTGGTAATTGGCTGGCAGTGCACTAATACTTCCTTAGGTCAGAGGAAGAAAGAATTTAATCAGGCACTTTTGGGTGTTGAGTAGCACAAAAACAAAGCTTCCTCTTAAGACCACTGAATGCCACTGATTACTAGGCTTTGCTCAGCAGCTGTCAGATTTAAGTAAGAGAAAATGGATATGCCCATGTTCCCCAGATTTTGAAGAAATTAACTTAAGCATGCTTAGTATGTGCCTGATCGTATTAATGTTGTGATGATACTATGTGATGATCAGGATAATCCGATATTAATTACATGATCTGGAGGCACATTGGATAGTAGAGTTCTACTGTGGTAGATATCATACAAATGTGATGCATGATAACCCAGTGCTTTTGTAGTCTAGAAAGACAAATCAAGTGGCTTGTTGAAGGTAGAGTTAAGCAACAGTAAAAATAGAAAATAAATGTTTTCAGCCATGTACTGACTAGATTGCTTCTATGAGTGAATTAAACTTTCAGAAGGTCTCAGGCTTTGTTAATGATATCAGCTTTCAAATGAATTCCTTAGCTTAATTTTATTTATGTTGTATAATAACATTACCTCAAAACCTGTAGTGATGCATGATGTTCCTGACAAGTGGCAAATTATCTGGGTTGGGGTGAGTGGGCAACCCCAGAAAGATGAAGCTGGAACTTTGTCGTCTGCTCTAGCATTGTCTTGCACTGAGGCAGAACTGTATACGCAAGCCTGACCATGACTGATGTTTAGCTAAGCCACACTTCAAAACTTTCAGTAGAAAAGATTGGGTTATCATTAAATTTTGCCAATTTCAGCATTTTAGCACTTTATGAAGTTCCTAAGAATTGGCAACAACCTTCAAAAAAAATTTTACTTGATCCCAAAGCCATTTATAGAAGTATGATGCTAGGTGGTTTTTTTTCAGTAGAGATGGTATAAATTAAAATAAACAGTAATTATCTGCTTTTAAGGACCTACTGAACAGAAGATTATATTCACACTGCTGTGTCCAGTAGCTCATGATGGACTTTCATCCCATTAATTTGTATATTCTTAATATATCTTACACATCCAACACGTACTGTGAGACCAAGCTGCAAGATTCAGTTATGTACTATCTCAAAATGTGCTTTCTTTGAATAAATATTGTTATCAAATTATTTTATTACATATTTGTTATTTTTTCAGTTATTAAAATAATGATGATGTTTTTGTTTTTATATATACAGTTTCAAATTTGATATTTTTAGAGCCTTCTACGTTTCTGCTCTTACTGAGGAAGCTTGAAAAGCTCTGTTTACTGTGTTTGAAAATTGAAGTCAAAGGTAGACCATTAACTTATAACAGAGATTTTCCTTTTCTATACTGTTCAATTTCTTTATAAACCGTGACATTTCCCTTGCCTTTTTGACTGTTCAAAAATGGGCCAGTCTTATCAAAGAAGTAACTGAAAAGACTCAGCTGTAGTGACTATTCCCTCAGCTGTTAATATTCAGATCACAATTTCATGTTGTTCCAAAATATATTCCACAGTTCAAAAAAAGATCAATTCTGTCAAGATATACACTCTCATATAAAATTTTAGAATGGACTAGATTATAACAATTTTCCTTTTTAGCCTTATAAATTATGTATCTGTGAGAATTGTTTCTCTTAAAAACCATGAGTAACTAAGAGTAATAATTCCTGTTTATTTTGTCCTGTGTGTGTACTGTTTTTTGGGTAAATAGGTTTGTAATGAGGATTCAGAGAATCTGGTTTGATATGTTGAAACAGCAGCAAGAAGTATAGAACAAAAGTTGATCTACTGCTTATAATATCTCTCAAAAATCTGCCAAAATTAGCTGACATGTATACAACCCTCTACCTCAATAACTTTCTTTTTTTTTCGTGCATCAGTAAGGACCCTGAGTTTCTTCAACAGAATCGCTATTAACTCACATAGATGTAGTTCAGAGTAGAATTTGTTTTATTGCCTGGCATTCTCTCTTTTGTTTTTTGGATGAAAATGCTTTTTGCACACAGGGAAAATCTATATGCTTTCAGTCTGGATGATGTGACTTCTAGATAAAGAAAAAGATGGCTGAAAGGTGTAGACTGAAAGTAGGCAGTGTGTGTAGTTGCTGATGTAAAGCTGGAATTTTACAATCTCCGTCTACAATTTGTGCATTGTGATGTTGTATGGCATGCTCTGCTCTAAAATGATAACATCTGACTCCTTCAGTGCCCTTCAGATTATTTGTCAAATTGCTTTTCATCATCAAACCGAGGGACAGATATTGTCATTAGTCTTTTAAGAGGCCATTGTCAGCTCCTTCCTATTTCAACAAGTAATTGCACGTTGGAATATTAAAATGCCATCAGAATCTTGGTTAAAACATATTTGGGTTATAGGGCTTGCAGATCTTGGAAAGATAGGCATCTGTCATCCCTCTTTCACTGATGAACAATCTGTTTTACGGGAAGGTAAAAGAAAATGTTGCCCAAAGTAAAATAATACTTAAGGGTAAGATTCCATATCTCCTGATCTCATAATGTAGATTAGCCCATCTCATTTAAAAACATTCATAGTGCTTTTGGAGCAGGGCATATAATAAGGAATTGCTGCCAGGGACTGGAGGGGATAGTATTGTAGAACAGAGAGGTCAAAGTGAGGCTTTATACATTCTTTTTAGTACTTTTGAATGTGTAATTTATCCACAACCATTACATTAAGTAATGATAATTATTTGCCTGTTTTCTTAGAAACCTCATGGGGGAAGTTTATCTCCAAAAGATTTGTAAGTGAGAAGAAAGCAATGTGGTTTTTGAGGGCAGCAATATCAGGGGTTACATGATCTCCTTTTCATGTAAGGTGTTGAAGCAGATCAGTGAGTGCTGATAGAGAAGAAAAAATGCCTACTCTCTACTACAGTTCTCTGGAGTTCTTCTGGAGTGTGTAACCTGCAACTCTGTGGTTATGTATTTAGCTTTTTCCTTACTTTGGGAAGCTATTTATTTATTTAAGTACAAAATAAACATAGTGGCTGTAAAATGTATCTTTCTTTGTCATTCTTGCAGGTCTAGTTAATATCTATTTTTGGTAACATGGAAAGAAAATCTACCTGCTGTATGGGAAATGGAATGAAAGAGGCCATGTCCATCATGAAATATGAAATATTAGTGGTAAACCCTGTCTTTCAAATTTAGAACGAAGGTTTTAATTAAAGCTGCTTTTAATTAGCTGTTGTAATGTAGGAAACTGGAGATGAAGAAATCGTGAATATAAAACCTGCATTTTTTTTTTATTTGCTTTACTATTTTTCTACCATGAATGAGTAAAATAACAGCTGCTTTTTTATCCAGATAGAATCTCATGCTCTAGCTATACTAAAAATAAATAAACAAAACAACAACAACAAATGAATTAACTAGTGAACTATGTCTTGCATACCTTGAAGACTTCCTTCGCAGTTTGGCTCGAATAGCTCTGCTTTCAGAGAATTGCATTGCATTGTATTCTATCCTGCTAATTGGAACAGAACTGTTTTCATAACAAGCTCCTGGTCAGTCCAAGTATGAGTATCAAAATCTGGTAAAGTCATGCTTCTGCAAAACTCAGTGTCATGAGTAACATCACTGGAGGAGGGACTGTATAGAGCTGTAGGAGGCTTTCAGTTAGGCCTGTGAAGTGTTTTACAAAATTTTCTGCATTTCTCAGTTGCAATAAAATGTTATGCTACTTTGAGGAAGGCTGTATTTCTTTGGCTGTAGGAGAATGGATAGTGCTCTTTTTAGGGTAGGACACTAATTTGTACATTTCCCTTGTTTCTAGCAGCTTGAGGACATCGCTGACTGTAGCCCTCTGCTTTCAGAATCTTTTCTCTTACCCAGTTTTTCCTCTCAGTCATGGATTATCACTGCCCCTTTTATTAGGGTTTGTCCTGGGAAAAGAGAATGGAAAAAGACACTATTTCCCTCAAAGAGGATATCGGAAATGTTTTCTCCTTCTTCAGATGGTTTAAGTTAAACTATTCACAGTCCCTTGACTCATTTACAGTTTTTTATCCTCTTGATTAAATCTACAGGACATTCTTCCTCTCTGATATATACCTCTTAATCCCCTCCTCTGTAGTGGTGGAGTATTAGGTATGGTGAAGTTTTGCATTATGCCTGCTTGCATTTTGTGTTCACCAAGCTTTGAAGTGGTCACTGTGCTAGTTTGGAGAACAGGACTTTGAGAGTGATAAAAAAGAAGAATACGAGGTTACCTGGAAGGCTGATTGTAGGCAGCAGCTTGCAATAGCCGATGGAAGCAGTAACCAAGCTACCTGGTCATTAGGCATTTGAGTCCTGCTGTCTAAGGAGTAATCACTTATTCTTTGCTGATTATTGTGCAGATAATTTACTAATAGAGTATTACACATTTGTAAGTCATGGAGGTGGTAAACCTGTGTTAGCAATAGCTTTACCTAGAATTAATCTGTGTTCAGTGAGGAATCCCTTTTATTTTTGGAGAAAAGTAAGAGAAGAAAAGTTCATGCATCAGGTGGCAGCAGCAATCAACTTACCCTGCTACTGTGAAAAAAAATTATTAATATCTTGCTATGAAGTCAGACCAAACCATTGTACTGTGAATGAACATGAGATTCTTGCTGTCCAGAATAAGTGCAGCAGAGTCTAAAATTTACTGTTAGGAGAAGAGGGAAAATACTGTATCTACTTTTACAGCGCTAAATTTAAAGTAATTCAGGCACAGTCCATTTCTTAATGGGTTGTAGGACTGTTAATTTTCCTTTTGAATTGAAATTGCAGTATTGCAGTTCAAAGAATAAGGGAGAACTGGGGGGGGGGGGGGGGTAGAGAGGGAAAGAAAAAAGAAGTCCAATGTACACCACGCCTCTTTTTGAATTGGCTGTATTTGATTATGAGATGACCTTCCACTGTCTGGTTTTGTTTCTTTCTGTGTATTCTTCAGTGCCATCTACTGGTACAGTAACCCATTAGAGATTTATAGGGCCAGAACATTCTCCTAATAGCATGCAATTTGCAAGCATTTCTTTCTTTCTTTCTTTCATTTCAGGAGCAAGGCAAGATTGGTGTAGTCTTTAATATTGGCACGGTGGATATCTCTATTAAAGAGGAAAGCACACCTGTGAATGATGGCAAATACCACGTGGTGCGCTTTACCAGGAATGGTGGTAATGCTACGCTTCAAGTTGACAGCTGGCCAGTGAATGAACACTACCCAACAGGTACATACTTTCTTCTGTTTTTCTCTTTCTGTCTAGCCATATTTACAAAATAATATTTAATGATAGCTGGTTACTATATAGATCATTGTGGTTTCATTTCAGTGTTAAACTGACCAAACTAGTGGTGAATGTTCTGTCTTTTGGAAAACAAAGTACTGGTCTTTTATAACTGTATGGTATAATATGCATAGATTCTGCCATTACTGAGGTCTCTAAGTGCATCTTGGTTCTGCAGAGAGTAAAAACAAACTCACTTAACCACAAACTTGGTTTTGCTACTTGTGATATTCTAACTTTTAAGTGAGAAAAGTTTTGAATGCACTTTACAAGAAGGAGAGGTGGATTTAGTCACTCCCAAGATACAGATTATATAGGTATACAGCTGAACTGTAAGGAATGTGGCAAACTAAGTTGCAAATTTTTGAATGAGCCTTACGTTTGCCTCTGTTTTTCATCACCTGATTTTCACTCTTTTAGGTTTGCACATCAATAGTGGTTGACACAAAACTTAGACAAAACTGGCAACTCTTAGTTGACTCTAGGTCAAAATATAGTGCAGCAATTCAGTACTTCTTGGTAAGTCATCACCACAAGTCCACCAGGAATACTGCATAAGTGGCTCTTGAAGCACTGTCTCATGTTGTCTCACCACCGGAGGTACACAACAGCATCACCATTTTGAAAGATTAAATTCACTCCAAGTGATAAACAGGCTTTTTTGACAGTGATTTTGACAGTGTATAAGAGTTGAGACTTGGTAATGTGAATAGTTACAAAAAGCAGAAAAAGTACAGGCAAACAATTCAAGGGGTAGCCATGTTTCTCTTATTCATACTCTGTTGTCTAAGATTAAGCTATGATCATCTTGTTGCTTTCAAGTATTAAGTAAAAGCAACTTGCAGTTCTTCCTTTCTAGATTATACATAACTGATATGGAATAGAAGACAGAAAAAATTACTGATAAACACAGTGCGATTTGCTAGTTTCATGTGAATATCCTATTATCCTGAAACACTAACAAATTATTCCAAAGGGATAATTTCATCTCTTCCATTCAGTCATGAAGTGCATAGGGTATTTTTTACTGCAAGTGATATCTACTTCATATTCAGTGATTCTTTTTTAGTATTTTCATGCTGTATGTGCAAAAAGGGACACTTCAATAATTATCATTATTTTAGTGAAACAGTTGAAACAGTGAAACACTTTCTAAGAAAGTAATGATAAGCATGCTGAGTTAGATTCTAGCTCTGCTATCCATTGGTAAGAAAAGGTAGGGTGGCTGTAGGTGCCCAAATTGAGGATCTTTCTTCTGCTCCTTTCTTCAGTTGTTTTATGGTAAAATATCTCTGATCCAGTTGCCAGCCAATTATAGACAGTAAAAATTCCATCAGTACGTTTTCTTCTCCTATTACTTGCTGTAATAAGTCTGTCCTGTAAGGAAACAAAATATTCGGCTATTGCTTCAGAGAGTTTTTATTTATAGGGAAAATCAATCGTAATACCTCACTTTGTGTTAAAAGCCAGAATATTCACACACACACACACACACACATTATAACAAGTTTTGTGGTTAGGTTGATCTGAGCTAATCTCTAGCTGAGACACACTAGAATATTGAAATTGCAATTCATATTCAACTTGTCAATATCAAAGGAATTCTGTGTTTTACATGTAGGATCACTTCAATTCTGGAAGAGACAATTTTTTGTAGTCTTTTAAAAAAAGAAACTTATTTGTGGCACATGCATGTTTGAGCCTGCTGTGATGTCTACAATATGAACAATTTAATGTGTGCATAATTTTCTGCATGGTGTTGCAGCTGTGTTCACAAATTTGGCAAACAAGCAAAAGTTTCTTCTTCATCACTTGTGATGTGATCTGGCAGCAAGGTGGAATTCTTAAGAGTATTTCTATGCTCCTCTCTGAGTTTTATTAGCTCTTGAAGGATTATAGATTAGATTCATAATTACTTGCTCAATGGAAAGTACAAATAAATGTGTGATGCTCATAAAAAGAGCCAAGAGAAAGAATATTGGCTTTCCTTAAAACACAGTATTCAGCTAAATTGAAATTAAAGAAACTAAGTCAATGGCAGTGAAAGATTCCAGAGATGTATTTTACAGCTTCATATAAAAGACAAGGAAGTGAAAGGAAAGCAGAAAAGGAACAAACCTAAAGTTCAGATACTTGCATTTTGTTTTGTTTGTTTGTTTGTTTGCTTGCTTTTTTGATTTTTTTTTTTTAATAACATTCAATTACACCTCAGTTGCCTTCAACACAAACTGTTTTCTTGTGAAGGAAAGGTTTAGTGGTAAATCTAATCTTGCACCTGGGTCAAGGCAACCCTCACTATCAATACAAGCTGGGGGATAGAAAGGATTGAGCATAGCCCTACCAAAAAATACCTGGAAGTACTGGTGGGTGGGAAGCTGGACAGCCCATAAAGCATACCATATGCTAGGCTGCATCAACAGAAGTGTGGCCAACAGGTTGAGGGGGTTGATCCTGCCCCTCTACTCTGTGCTGGTGAGGGCTCACCTGGAGTACTGTGTCCAGATGTGAACTCCTCTGTGTAGGAGAGACATGGAGCTGTTGGAGCATGTCCAGAGAAGACTCTATAGCAGGGAATGTGGTGATAGAGCAAGGGGAAATAATTTCAAGCTTAAAGAGGGTAGGTTTAAATTGAATATAAAGAAAAAGTATTTTACAATGGGGTTGGTCAGGCACTGGCAGAGGTTGCCTGGAGACTTCCAAGGCAAGGCTGGATCAGGCCCTGGGCAACCTGATCTATCTGTGGATATTCCTGTTCCTTGCAGGGGAGTTGTATTAGATGAGCTTCAAAAGGTCCCTTCCAACTATTGGTTCTATGGTTCTATGATGAATTTTAAAGGATAGAATTAACTTGAAGCTAAGGTTGGGTCTGAAATTGTCCCAATCATTAGAGATGACCCCTCAGTTTTACTATCATTCAAACTCTGATAGTTTTACTTACTGGACTTACTGAGACTGAACAGCGATCTAGTGTAGATAACTGAGACAAAACTCTTGAGAAATGGGTAATGGCAAACAGCAGAATTAACAGTGGGACTCCTGTCTGCTGTTCAGCCGCTGTGACTTAGTTCAGCCAAAACTGTTGGAACTGTTCATGATTTATTTGTATTTTGCCCTTTCCCCTTTTCTCTATTGTGCAATAACGTGATGGGCTTTATGGGCTCTATTGATGACCAGTTCCTTGATGCTTAATTAACCAAGCTGATCATTGCAATGTATTTCTCAGTCAGGGCACATATACATTTTGCCAACAAATATATATGAATTCTTTTGCCCTGAAGTGCTGTTGTCCGTGACTGCCTCTCTTCTGTCTCACATGCATTCACCTTTTAGTGTACTTCCTAGATAACAGATCATATTTGGTCATTTTCTTCTTTACTTCATGTTGTTCCTGAAAGCTTCCTCTAAATTTAAATTCATCTTTTTGGTGATTTAGTAGGAATCTTTTTGGAATAACGGTAAGTTAAGAAAGCTGGTTTAAGCAAATGAAGTCTGTGTCAAGGTTTTGTTTCAAATTACGGTAAAGCCCTTCAAACTTGAGGCACTTTAACAGTATGTTGAGAAGGACTTAAGTAACACATCCTGAGGTTTGGGAAAGAGTAAACAGTTGTCAGAAGGGTTAAAAATCTTTCGCCTTGAAGCAAAGCTGAAATACCTCAGTTCTTTAATTTTCATTAGTTCTTGAGTGGCAGATTTTTCTTCCTCTCTGCTTGCAAAGAAATACTTTGTATGTTGCTGGGTTTGTAGCGCATGTTGAAAGAAGCCTGATATTTCTTGTTCATCCATCCATGCATTGACTACATCTTTGCAGTCAAAAAAGAAATCAAACTAGGTGAAGAGAAGCTTTACAGTGAGTGAGAATAAGAAACCAAAAGAAAAGTTTAATTGGAGTGATGTTTTAAAGGAGAAAATTAAGGGTAAGGAAATGAGAGGCAGAAATATGCTGGCTTTTAAAGAAATATACACTTTGCCAAGAGAACTGTAGCCTAGATTTATACATTTGAAAGAAAAAGAGAAATAGGATAGCATTAAGTAACTGTGCCCTTACGAGGATTCATTAGTTTGTTAACTCAGTACAGGTTTTATATTGTTCCCCTTTGTCGTTCTGCTGAGTGATCTCTTAGCCTTCTTTTAGGAGTCTGCCCTTCCAAATGACATTAGTTTTCAGTTCTATTGGCATCGAAAAAAGGAAAAAAGATGTCATCCTTTATGCTTCTGCTTTGTTCTCTGTATAAAGTACACATTTGTGAGAAAGTTGAATTTTAGGAATATGGCTAACTATCTACTAGCAACATGACTCCAGGGACTTTGTGCCTGCTCTGGCAAGTACTGTGGCCTGATGAGAGTACACCTATAAAACAAAAAATTGGTTCTAAGATCCCTGATGCCAGTGCTGAGGTTTTGGTCTAGCTCCAATCCCAAGGATTGAATGCCCTTGAACAGCTGGAGCATAACTTCTGATTTAATTTCATTTGAAAGGAATCCAGTTCACATTCCCTGAAAGCATTTTGGTACGTAAACCAAAGCATAGCAAGTAGAGAGTGCTAGGTACACCTCAGAGGCATACTCCCTATTCACACAAAAATTCTGATGTGGATGGATTGTAATACAGTTTACAGCTGGAGCTGGACAATGGAGCTCGTTCTTTCATTACTCCTTCTCATGCTCATGTTACTTAATTAGTTAGATTTCTATTTTCTACTCTCACTTTCTGTTCAGCTGAATCATTTCACCAATGTTCTTCACCATAAGACTAGCCCAGGATAAGAGACTACAGGGTTGTGAAAATGACTGGTCAGGAGATGGGGAAGGATAAAATTACTTCCTTTGTTAGAAAGGCTGGCTTATGTCAGTTTAGAGACTTCACTGAAATACATCTTCAGTAGTTTATATTAAAAAAAGGCTTTCTTAGTTGCTGTTATCTGAAAAAAAATGCATCCCAGAAGCTCACATTAAGATTACAGTGGTCTTGATTGTCTTACCTATGTAAAAAGTAAAAACAATCAAGTTTTTCTTGCAATTATGTATTTTTCATATACTCAGGTAAAGATTGGAAATTGCTCGGTTAGTATTAGAGAGGGGATGTGAGGTAGGGAAGAAGGCTGGCTTAATTCCTACATGATCCTCCAAGATTTTCAGCAAACTATTCTACGGCCTAGGTAACAGAAGAAAAGGTTAAATATGTTTTGTTTAAACAAAGACACAAGCTGTGCAAAAAAGATCTATTCACCATGTATTTTTAGAAAATATTTTTCCCTTCATCACCTCTTGTCTTTGGAAAAAAGTTTCCAAGATGTTTTTGGGGACATGAGAATATACAACATCTATGTACTGATTTAATAGATCATTTGTTTCATCCGTTTTAGCTGCAGAGAAGTACTATGGTGGTGTAAACGAGTAAAATATTTGTTAATTGTCTCCTTTTGATGTAATTCAATGATATGGCTGGATCCAGCTTAACGTTTTCTTCCTGAATATCCTCTGTGACTACAGAGATATAAATGGAAATGTAGGTAGTTGATTTTTTTTTGTTATTACTGTTCCTGTTATTAAAGGCCACAGGATACTTCAACAGAGTGCTAAATATTTCATAATGGGGTGATGTTAACTCTGCTCTACTTGTGTATTATTTAAATTCTACCAAATCAGAATACAGCCCAAGAAAATTCAAAACATCTGGATCCTACTTTTGTATTTAATACTGACCCCAAAATATTGCAGAGATTTTA
Source organism: Oreortyx pictus (assembly GCA_036925125.1). Taxonomy (NCBI): domain Eukaryota; kingdom Metazoa; phylum Chordata; class Aves; order Galliformes; family Odontophoridae; genus Oreortyx; species Oreortyx pictus. Next base: position 40,019,601 of record JAUPFR010000006.1, read on the forward strand.
AAAATGTAGTAGTACTGTAGGTGTAATGGAACTTGAGTAACATCAGCATCAGGAATTTCACAAGGCTTTTGGAATGGGAGAAAAGGATGCTTAAACTGTTTTGGGGAGAGGGTGCTGAATATTACAAATGTCTAGTGGAAAGGGCATTTAATAAGTGAGAGAACTTGTACTGACATCGTGTGCCCAAAGGGAGGCACAGTTGTAAGTTTCTTTGAAAAATAATAACTGACTTCATTTTCAGAAATGTTGGATATTCACAACACCTGCTATTTTAAAATGGAATATTAGTGATCTGTATCTCAAAAAAAAAAAAAAAAAAGGTTATTCACATCTTTATTAATCTTAATTCCCTGAGTACACGACTGCTAAACTGGAGTTCAGAGCCTGCTTTGAACCTGGTGATTTCTTTTCCTACTAAAGCATTTTATCACCTTTCTCTTGATATTTTTGATCTCTTACAAGTGGCATGATTGTTTTGTTCAATATAGTCCTTTACCCATGTCATCCCTCCACTTCAGGAGAGACTTTGAGGAAAGAGTTGCTCCTTTCTTTTCTTCATTCTTTTTGGTTTTATTTAGTTTTTATCAACAACATTTTCTATCTCTCCCTCTGTGATTTTCCAGCCCTGAGATAAATAGCCTTGTATCTTACAAGCTAAATACAATTACTGCTATCAAAACCGGAGTCTTTTTCTCCCTGTAAATGTCTCTTGGAAGCTGATAAGATGTACCCGGCAAACTGCAGACTGCTGCCTAATCCTGAGATTAAACATAACCACCCAGAAGACAGCAAGAGATAATTTGGGGGCTGTGGGAGGGCAGGCAGGAGAGGAAGAGAGGAGGAAAAAGCAAGATCCTCTCCTGAGATATTAAGAGGACATGCACAAGGCTCAAGGTTATTTGTAAAGGAATTACACAAAGCACACAAGAGCTTGTTATGAAGAGAAATTTCCTCAGATAATGCCGTGATTGTTGTAGTTGTTAAGGACAAAATTTAGCATGGATTTGTTTGATGTAAAGCATAGAGGGAAGCTATACGAAACAGCTCCCAGCCACGTCTGCTGATTTTAAATATCAGTCTTCATCTTGTCCTTGAAACTTGAGGTCTCACAAGGTTGCATCTAGATTCTTTGTGCATGCTTGTTTGGGTATTAGGCTTTGTGCTGAATAGAGAGACTGAGCCAACGCTGCTGTGTTCTGAATTTTGGTACCCACTAACCATCTAAACTTAATCTAACCCTCCAGTATGCAAACGAAAACAAATTTTCTAGAACATTAGTACCTTGATTAGTTATGAAGAAAGTAGTATGTTATACCCTTAATTGTCTTCTATTATAATCAAGGCAGGGTTCCTGAAAATATACAGTCTTTGTTTGTCAGTCCAGTGCAGTTGAACAAAGCAGCCTTGTTTCTAAACATGTAAATTCTAGAAGGTTTTTTTTATTAGACATTTTCTTTTTCTCCCTCTGTAAAGAAACTTTCATTAATGCTTTGTATTTCTGCAAGCTTGCCTATGTTTTAGAAATATATCAATTGTCCTAGTAAAGAGATATCACATCTCCTATTCTTACTCGATTTAACTCATAACGCATTAGCCAAGAATGTTAAGATGGGTTTAGATGATCTAAAGTATTGTTATTGGAGGATTCAAGACTGTTTCTCCAACAAACAGGTCTTCTGGTTGTAGAAATGATATGCAAATATTATGTTTTTAATTCTCATGAGCTCAGTAATGTAACAAGTCTAGTGCTGGCTGGGACATTAACAGGAAAACTGAAAGGCAGAACTAAGTGGAATGTCTGAGTCATGCAACATCCTCTTGCAATCCTTGCCTAGTTCCCTTGCTTGTCTTATGCTACTTCAGTGATTTCCAAATATTTGGTTGCTAAGCCATAGAGGAAAGCAGGTAGTTTCCTGTCTTTCACAGAGCCTAACTCTTCCTCCCCCAGACTCCCTCTGTCTCTTCCTGAGCAATGTGGCATCTCTTCATTCCAGCTACTTTTTACCACTCTCAACTCCAGTTTCTGCGTTCTTGGGCTCTTTTAGTTCTCCATTTCCTCCTTCAGACTTGGGATTGTTATGATCTCTTCCTCACTGATCCTAAAACCAAGGTAATAAGAAGTTTAGCAGAATTCGGTTGTTTCCATGAAGCAGAACATGGATCTTGAACATTACTATTTGGAGTGATTAATAAATACATTTGATATGCAAGCTGAAGAGATTTCTTTGTAGTAGTGCCATATCCCACTGTGGTCTTAGCATTTTTCTATTCCCTCTGAGTGGGTAATGAGTTAAGAACAAGAGCACTGAATTTTGTTTAGCCTTGTGAGTTGAATGTGATCCCCAGTGTTCTTGCCATACACTTGTTTTTTTTATTTTTCATATAGTGCTCATTTTGTGGGACTTAAATGAGCTCTTAAATGCTTTCTATCAACATGAATTGGAGATGACATGTAAAGTACCTTTGACAGATTTACTGCATTTCATAATGAACCTAAAACATATAAAAAGACAGGGTTAATAAAACAGACTTGGGGAGGGACATTTTGAAGGCAGTACTTTGACATGTGTTGAAAGATCTGCCAAGAGGGATGATTAAAGCATGACAAGTTGATGAAATCAAAATTTGATTGTAGCTTGTCACTTTAGTGCTTCAACATCTATAATATAAAGTAGGAAAACAGATAAATATGGCTACATGATATGAGCACTCAGTTTTGGGCTCCTGTATTGTCTGAGATATAAGACTACATATATTAAGACACCAACAGAAAAATGTACTGTGGAATTTGTGCATAAACTCTCATGTAAATGCAGTAATGTAGGTCCATCCATACTGAATGATGGGATAGCATCTGAGATAATTCAAAAAGTTATGTAAATGTTGCCACTATGGTCACAATTTCACTTCCATGTACTTTTTTTTTTTTTTTTGCTTTCCCACAGTAATTATATATAACGCTGTGATTCATTTCTACATTGCCCTAACAGTTGTGTGAAAGCACTGTAAGGCTTTTCTGTCTTCCAGTTTCAGTCTTTGAGAACAGAGAATTGGGAAGATGGAAGGGAAAAAGAAATAAGTGACTGTATTACAACTTTTAGTACTCATCCTTCCTGTTAGATTTTCAGTTCTTAAAGGTGGTGGAGTTTTATAACAGTCACTCAATCAGTCTGCACAAGATGCAACCTTAGCTTCACAAAATACCTCAAGACCATGTGAGTGGTTTGTTATCAAGCACCAGTATTTCTGTAAGCTTATCATTAAGAAAGCGGGAGATGCAAGATGATTTTTTTTTTTATCAAGAAATGCAAGCTAACCAGGCAGAAGAAATAGTACAGAAACAGTTAACATCCATAGAACTGAGAGAAGAAGCAGAGTTTACCTAAGGAAATGTACATTTACAGTAGTATTTTCATGAAGCTAACCTGTCTTAATTCCCATTTACGATCCCACTAAGTCCTTTAGATTTAGAAAAAAAATTGAAGGAATAAGAAGCATTTTTATGTAGCATTATTTACTATTACTGTGAAACAGTTACCAAAAAAACCCCACAACTTCCTAATGGGTATATACATGCCGCAGTGGTACCACTAGATTTCAGGTAGTCAAAATACTCTCTTGGTTCTGGCCTGGATGAAGAAAATGCTGTCAGAAGACACTAACACTTTGAGGAAACTTCTTGTCAGTGCAATCCTAAAGAACAGGGATGTGTATTATATTGCTGCATGTTGTTACTTGAATTAGTGTAGCATTTTTCTTGCAGCATCCTGAATCAGACTAGATGTCCCATATGTCCAATTTACAGGTGAATACCAAATACAAAAAAAGAAAAATTGCTAGAATGGTCCTGGATATAGAATGGTTTCTTTTCTGTTTTCCCAGAGCCTCTTTGTGCAGCTTCTTGAGCTGCAGAACAGACAAGTAGCTGAAACTTCAGAAAACGTTGGCAAATCCACTATGGCAACAATGAATATATGCCCCCAAATATGTACTTCTTAGAAGTTTTATCTTACTTTTAAGGGTTGGTTTATGACCTGAAACTTGAGGTCATGTAAACAGTACGTTTGTATCATGTCTACAATCATTACATTTGTATCACTCTGTAGGAAAGCAAATGCTTTTGTTTTTTCCCTCATTAATTTATCTAGAGAGACATGATGATGTGAAATGATACTCACTCCCTCTCCAGCTGGAATTTGGTAGATTTTATTCTGTTATATTGTAAGCACACTGATCATCCAAAATTTAATACAAACCTGACAAAATAAAACCTAGGTAATATAGGGGCGTCTCTCCATTTCTGTAATTATTTTTTCACTGATGATCTTGATTCTCAAATCACAGTATGACATAGAGCATAACTCTGAAGAGATGATCTTATATTTCCCCACCTGTAGACTCGATCTATATTTATTTGAAAGTATGCCAAGTCATATATCCATGGGGCAGTGAAGCATCTTTCTACCTATGTCTTCTCACCCTGTTTGCAAATGATTTAAGTACTCTGGACTGAGGGATTTCCCTAGATACTGAGATTACATTCTTATTGTCACTACAGGCCTTTGAATCCTTGTCCAGAAGTGCTATGATACAATACAGGTTGTAATCTTCCCTGCTGAATCCAAGCTATGTTATTTTTCCTTGTATCTGTTCGACATCCAGCATGCATCTTGATACCCTCACCTTACTATTTTCCAGAAGTAGTACTTGCACACTTAAAAGACGTAGCAATGTCCTTTTAGTCTTGCTAATAATTTCAGGCTGAATTATGTGATTGCTCACATAAACTCCATATTCAAGTGCTGTGAATAATTTTTGTCAGGTGTTCTGTGTGTGTATGAATGCCCAGGTTTTGATGATCAGTATCATCAAAAACTTCTGATAAATTTCTTGTGTGCTAGAGCAAGATGAATTATTAGTGGCTCAGTCATCTGATTTTATATATATATAGTGTAGTATATATATATGTATAGTGTAGTGAAGTATGGATAAATATCTCTCAGATGGGGGATCAGGCTAAATAAGATTGCTGGACAGTGGGAATTCTGCTAGGAAGCACAATGCAACAAACTTCCAGACATTAATACAGTTACATTTCTCTCCTGGATTCGTTCTTTTTCAGTTTTCTGCTCAGATGGAACTGTATAACATTCTTTTTCGTCTCTCCCTTCCCTTCTCTTGCTCTGTCCCTGTCTTTCTCTCTCTCCAATACACACACAGAGTAAGCAAGCAAACATCTGGCCTGAGGGCTAAGAGGCTTGAGCAACAACTTTGTGTTGTTCTGATCTTATTGCCTGCAGAAAGAACAGTGCCAGCTGTAATCCCAGGTTGACACAGCTGACATGCAGTGACAGAAGGGACTCATGCATCCTCATCAGCCTTCTCCCTGCACACTAAAGACACTGGAGAGTACAAAATCATTGAAATCCCATGATGTGACAAAGAATCAAAGCAGAGCAGCTGTGTGAAATGCTATTCAGAAATTAAAGGGACCAGGCATAGAAATGGAAGCCAGAAATTCTCAGATTCCAATTCTAACTATATAGATGCCATTCTCTATGGACTTGGACTATGCTTTTACTACTCTGTGGCTTAGTTTTCCAGTCAGTGAAGTTAGGATAAAGCCTCAATTTACATTATACTTTTATAAATAGAAAATATCACACAGCGCACTGACTACAAAAACCTCTCTGGACTGCATTTTTGCTATTGCTTAGTAAGTACTTGGAGTACTCTGTAGTCTGAAAACTTTGGTGTCAGACTTGTGGAATCCTTTCTATTTTTCCTTAAGTCGCAGAGATTTGAAGTCGGTGGGATCATTCTGCATAACAGACTGAGTTGCATTTTATCTCTTTACTACCCTTACTGTATATCTAATATATAGATATAATATATCTAAAAAACCTGCAAATACCTTTTCCCCTGGATCCACCTTACTTCTGTCACTGTACTATTCAGTAATGATTTTTCTCAATGTTTGGATGTTTCCTGTGCCTCTCGTTCAAGGCTCAGCATTGTGAATAGTACCTGTCTTTGAGAAGGCTTAAATAGACCTGGAATTCTTTCCTATTTCTGAGCCAATGCAAACAGGAGAAAACAGGAGAAATTATTTGAAGAGGATGTAGTTTGCTGATTCACAGCAATTAGGACCAACCAGATGTTTTCAATCTCTTATTTATTCAATTTCATAATCAACTGATATTCCTCATTGTACTCTTCTAGAGTTTACAAATATTATTTTAAATAATTTGAGAATTTCCCTGATGTGATGGGCATTGCCTAGTATATAATCTGAATAGGAAGTGCTTCTTAATAACCTTCTTATTTCATCAGTCTTTTACTTGCTTTTAAGTATTTCCTTGTGCTCGCCCTTGAGAACTTGATCCCTTCAATAGAATTTTTAACTTGCTGTTATTTGTAATTGGGTACCTTTCCAATCCATGTTGGACGTTTCTAGCTTTAACTTCCTGCTGTCTGTGTCCAACATAAGCTAGCTGTCTACCTGATTGCACTTGTTTTCAGGAGCACAATAGTGAGACACTGACTCTTTCTGAAACAAGTGTAGTAAGAGCACTGCATTTCTTACTTCAAAAGGCACACCACTATGCAAAGGCAGTTGTTCACAAATTGACCCTGGAAGCCATACAGCTGCATTCCTGTAGTTCCATGTTTAAGCCAATGCCTGTAAACTGGTTTTCCACCAGTGTTTTTCCAGTGTGTCTTGCATAGCCACAACTAAGATAAACAATACTCAGATAAATGAGAATTAATGGAATTTAAAGTATCAATGCCTTTTGTTGTTACTCTTGGTCCTACAGGGCTATGTAAATCAGATCCTGTGTTTTCCTGAAGAAATCGAAAAAGTAAGATGTGGGGACAATAACAGTGGATTGTATTCTGATCTCTGTTTCATATTGCTTTGCACAAAATGAAGTTTGTCCTTTTTTAAAATAGAAAAATCAATACGTAGTTTCACTTGTTCTTTAATAGTCACTTTACCCTTAGCTGCCTGATATGTGGCTTAATCGGGACATAGCAAAAAAAACCCCAAACAATTTGTACATTACTTACTTAATGTCTCAGAGATTATACAGATATTCAGATTGCTTCATATCTGTCAAAAGGTTGTACTGAGATCTACCTTCTCTATACCATACCCTAGTTCACTTTCCTAATACAAGTGAGCTAGAGGGAGCTGCTCTTATCACATGACCATGATCTCAGCTGAAGTAATTCATTATAATCTGATGAGTAAAATAAAGCCCAGATCACATTTTCTCAAAACTAACTTTTCTTTTGCACCCTTGAAAAGGTTTGATTAACCTCCTTCCAAATTAGCTGGGCTGAGTTTTCTTTTCATTTTGCTCCTAATGTAGTTATGGGTTAGATATCAAGGTGAGGCACTTAGAATCTTGGTCATGCAAGACAGGGCTGAAAGATTAATCTAAAGGAGACTGAATGTTATGAATTTTGTCCTGGGGCAGAGAAGGAGATTTAGATGACTTTGTGAAGTCTTCTCTAGTCTGATTAATGCTACAGTGGTCCATGTTAACTACACCTTGTAGGCAGATATTTAAACCCTCATCACCTAGTTTGCCTTTGAATTTCCCATGGAGTATGGCCTTTGCTGCCTTGCTTTTGATTTGGACCCTATAATTTTTGAACATAAATCCAGAATTATTTCGTTTAAAATTGTTTAAATTTTTTTGTTGTTAACATATTAAATCTGAGTACCTTAAGTAGGTGGGTGATACATATGGAAATGTAAATGGCAAGATAAACCAAAACAGAATGGCAGTAGCACAAAGCTTCTGTTAGAGATGATAGGAACTTAGAATTAACTACAGTCATCTGATCAAATGAGTAACTTTTTCTGAGATCTCATCTTCTGTTACGTAGGCAGTGAGCTGAGGAAAGCTGCTGTATGAAGATCAACGTTTAACTCCATTCCACAGTGAGAGGTGTGGCTTATAGAAAATAAGCTGATCAGAAGATAGAAGTCAAGGACATTTAGGATTAAGGAGAAATACAAAGACAAGAAATAAAATGAGAACTCAGTAGTAAAATATGTTCTAAACTTAATGTAACAGTGAAGGGAAAGCTATGTTCTGAACTTACTCTAACAGGGAAGGGAAAGTCTAAGTCCGGAAATAAAGATAAACAACATCAAGACTTGGCTGTTTTTCGGTCACTCAAATAAAATAAAATGAAAAATTGGAATGAATCTTCCATAGCATCCCTTCTTACATGAGGCAAAAAATAAAGATTTGCAAGAATTTGTAGAGAGACTGTTTGTGGTAGTTATAAAGACAGATTTCAAATCACCAATCTTATGATTATTTTGTTTGATTTCTTGGCCTTCTTGCTTCATTTTTGAGTAAGTAACATCTGTGGATTCAGATTTGGACTTTTTCCAAGTGTTTTATTAAAATGGCTGTGAGTAGATATTTTTCACGTTATGATTCTAATGAAAATGTTTCCTATATTATATAACAGAAGCCAAAGGCCTTGTAGTAATACAACAAAATAGGCAGCTCTGAATGTAAAATGTAAACAAATTATATCTTTATTTTATGGTGTTCAAAGCTAAATATGTGTTTAAGAAAATGTGAAAATTGGAGAATTTAGTATATAGTAAATTTGTAAGTGCAGGTGCCTACATACAAAAATGATTCAGTAGGTTTATTGCGTACCTTTCACAAACATACTTCTGAAGCAAAGTCTCTGCCTTTTATTAATTATTAGAGTAAAATGGTAGTTACTCCATGGAGCATGTCAACCTCCTTTTCCAGAGCACTTGGCATCAGTTCTAGTGGAATTTGGGACTGAGTTGAACTGGATCAGTTTTTTAGTGGAGGATTTAGCACTCTTAAGGTCAACCTTGCAAACTACCATTCCCCACTCTCCAACACTGATGTCGATTGAATGTACGTCTTAGACAGTGAGATTGTTGGCTTTCATAGCATCTCAAATGGTTTCAGGGGGTATCTGTGTGAACAAAGTAGTCAGTTACTAACTACTCGCTCGTCCTCCTCCTGCTGAATTTCCATCTACAAAAGGCAAGGTGAGGTGGAATTGGTTTAAACCTCTAGCACTAATCTCAAAACATTTTCTTAAATTGTTAGTATTGTCGTATAGCCTTCCATTTAATAACTGTTCATTAGATAATGCCTCATTGCTTTTAAAAACTTATAATCAAAGAAGAAAATGTTACCGCTTGTATTCTCTCTTCCTAAAGCAGCCTTCGGCATTAATTTAGAACAGATTAATGTTTTCTTTGGATGTTCTTCTTAGAATCTTCACAGACTTGACAGCACATCAGGTTGTATTAGTATTCCACCTGCAAGCAAACACTTTCTGCACAGTGCAATTTTCTGGAAATGTTTGGGTTTTCTCTTTCTTAGCAAAAGGCAGTAAATCATTGTCATTGGTATCTAGGCCAAAAAGAAACATTTTTTCAGGCTATCAATTGCTCTTTTAATTTCTTTGGCTTAAGAATCCATTTTGGTTTAGAAGTAGGTGTTAAGGAAGAAAAAAATAAAAAAAAATGCTTGTTTCCTTAAAGGAACCATGTAAGGACAATTAAAACATCATCCTACATTGTAGGGTCTTCAAAGAAAATTCTACTTTGCCCATGAGAAAATTTTAAGTATCTTCCCCTGGGATGTTACTCTGTGTCAAAAACATTTCCTGTAGGAACTGCTAATAGTGATTAGCAGAAGCAAATTTTGTTGATTTTTCCCATTTTAGTTTGATCTAAGTTGAAGTTAATCAAAAGCTGGAGCATGAAGTGCATCTAATTTATTTATTTATGTAGTCAGTTAAGCAGTAATACACTGAGGGATCTGTCAAGAGACAAAAGACTGGTAACCAATGGTATTTTACCAGCAGGTTAAATTTTATGATATAGATATCTTGTGGCAGGGGAATAACAAAAAATAAAAAATAAAATCTAACTCTTTTGTTTGATTCTTCTCCAAAATACTTAGTCATCAGGAATGTTTGTGGTAGTTGAAATATTTTGATAATTCTGTTTAAAAAAGATTCAGGGACACAGAACATTTCAAAATGCTACCACTGAAAACCTTAGGGTCACAGGAATCTAGATACTTTACAGTGTGTTGGAAAATTGAGGTTTTACAGCATATTTGCATTTCCAGTATCTATAAACTTAGGAGATACAGCTGGATCTCTGTTAGTTGAACATATGACTATTAAACTGAATAACAGACTTGTTTTATCCTCGTCATCATATATCTGGATTTGATTGAGTAAGAGAATTCTGCATAAGAGAGGAGAAAAATACATGAGGGAATGCATTTCTGAGTTTGAATTTTTATAGGTGAAACTGAGTAATGAAGCAGATTATAAATTATATTAATGTACAGGATTTTTTATTTATTTATTTATTTATTTGCAGAAGAAAGAAAAAGGGTGGAAGTTATCTTAAATGACAAGTTCCTATTTCTCTTGGTATCGTTGAAACAATTAGAATTTATGGGTGGAAAAATATTTTGCCAATCACAGGTAGCAAAACCAATTGACACGACTTTATTATCATGTCCTGCAGACCTTTGAGACCTACACTGATTCTGAATGAAAAAGAACAATGGGATTAAGTGCATTTTCTAAAGTGAACTAAAATGACTCATTTTATCCTGCATATTCCTTTCTGAAATAAGGATTTGGGTTAGAGCTGGACTCAAAGAGAAAGGAGGGAGTCCAGATTGTGTGAGTGAAGGGAATGTTCAAATGTGAACATATGTGTCATAGATATCTTGAAAAGGCATTGCACTTGAAGTCACAAAAGGGTCATTACTGAATTTACTTCATGTTGAATTTACATCACTTCGTGTTGCAGCCATGATATTTCCTTTTTGAAGTTTCATATCAAATGCTGTGTTTATTTTTTTAGCTTAACTCAAAATCAATATTAATTTAATAATTGTGTGTGTTTAATGGTATTTACTGAACAACCCAAGCTCTTGAAAAGGGAAAGCTTGTTTTCAAACTCTGTTGTAACCAAGTATATCAGTGAATATGTTCTCATGCACATGTATTTAAAAATCATTCTCACTAATGTATGAAATAAAATTTAAAAGCAAAACATAAGAACTAGATCAGATACTAATGTTGAATTTTAAACCTATTCGAATTTTCTAATGTCCGTCAGTTTTTCATAGATTTTAAAGGTATCATTTTTATACATATATTAATCTTGATGAATATATCTGCCTAATAATAATAATAAAATTAAATTAAACCTGATTTTTTAAAACAGTTTTTAAAGATGTGGTGGGCAATAGTTGTCAGTTCTGGCTTTCTTGAAGGTCTAGTACTCTATTATAAGAAATCCATTTTTAACTGTCATGTCTTTTTTGTTGTTCCATTTCCTTTTTACCTTAGTCTTGCTGGCCTGTTCTTATGAGATACTCTATTTCTGAGAAATTTCAATTCACTACAATTTCCCCTTTTACAGCCACCCTTATTACCAATCATATTCCTTGCACTTTGAAAGACTGGTGCTGACCAGGTGAAGCATCCTACTGTTATTTGTCTAGATATATAGTCAGGAAATATGCGTAGGTATATATATATTTCCTTGTGGTGTGTTTACATTGGAAAAAGATTCCAGCATACACATTGAAATTCAAATTAATATGAAGCCCTGTTATGTTCTTTATTTGTGGGATTTCAAAAGAAGCCCTACAAATTGTGTAGAGCACTTGTGAATCTTGGACTACCATTTATTCCAAACACTAATACTACCATGCTGGGGACTTATTCTAGTTTTCAAGTTTTCTTAGGGTTTGTTTGTTTGTTTGTTTTAAAGGACTCTTTTTACAATGAAACAACTTTTATAAAATAGATCATGAAGCAAACATTAGAATGAGTCACAAATTGACTTGCGGCTGAAGAAAATAAAAGAATGGTGGCATTTATTTCTTATCACTTCTAACATCATGAAAGCATGCTGTGCCTTTCTACTAAAGGTTAGACATACCCTTCTGATCTGTCCCTGGCTTTTTTCAGCAGCCAGGAAATTTGGACAAAGAGTTTGACTCTTATCCCTGTACCTGTATTATGTACTCTGAGTGATAAATGCTTTCCTTCAAAGTACACTTTACTGAATAATCCAGTTATCCATTAATGTGAAACCACAGAACTGATCTTACAAGAATTTATATTTTGGGTAATCATTACTGCTTTCATTTCAGCTTCTATGCTTCTGTTTTCCTCTTGCAACTGGCCCAAGACTTTAGTAGCTGGTCACAAGTCCTCACATATCTTCAAATAACAGTTGTTCATCTTTTTAGTTGTTACTTTCACTTTTGCTATCTTCTCACTCTTTTTGAGGGTTATTTGATTGGTTGTTTTTTTAATCTAATTCTGTTACATCCTTTCACCGTTAATTTCTTATAATTTCTTCAGTTTTCTTTTTCTTTTACCAACTTTAAAGTCTTAACACATCTCCTAATACTGCAAGAAAGTTTATAAAAATGCTACTATCTGTATGCTTGTGTGACTGACATATTCTACATATTCCTCTACATTATTTTGTTTAGAGTCTGTTCAGAGTGTTTTAAATCATGTCAATGAGTTCATTCAAGGTCTCATGTCCTGGGCAAATTATACATGCCTTTCCAATCTGGATAAGCAAATACTCTGAAAATTAAGGAGAGATTATTCATAGGATTTAACTTCTTTGACCTTCCAGAACCTCAGGCAATTGGATGTATAACTATTCTCCACCTTACTAAAGATAAATCTCTTTCTTTTCAAATACATATGTATGCACACATGTGCTTATTTATTTTTAGCTAAATAAAGTCATAAACAAACAAAAAATCTAGGATGTCTTAACCATTGCATTGACTTTTCAGATTGTTTTTAAGCTGTTTTTTAAACTTTAAAGGCAACACTGATAGTGAACGGTTCCAAATGGTAAAACAGAAAATCCCCTTCAAATATAACCGGCCTGTAGAGGAGTGGCTGCAGGAAAAAGGTAATAGTCATTAAAACTTTCATTTTAAACCCATTTGATTCTAAACCCTCATTTTTAAAGCCTGCAAATAAATGTTTCTTAAATGATAATCGCCTGCTGCATAAATGACTGTTTTAATTTTCATTATAATTTGTGTCAGCTTCCACCTGCCATATGTTGATAAATCATGCTATAATACATTGCTATTAAAATGCAGTTAAAGGGACAAAATTCTGAGCTTGCTAACACAGTAATGACAAACAAGCAAAAATTCAGGAGACATTTTCTAACAAAACAAAATGAAGAAAGGAGAAGTGCAACAACATGTATTATGGCAATTTAACCACTGCATGATCTTCCTATTTTGATTTGTTTTTAAACTACATTCATATATTTATTATCAAAGTTTTCTTAAAAAAAATTCAAACCTCGTTAAATCACTTCCTGTAAGTTTATTTTTTCTCATTAGTCTGACCAGCCGCTGTGGCTATGTGTTTTCTAATTGTTTTCAAATAATTAAACGATTTTAAAAAATGTTGAAAACATTTTTTAACATTTTCATTTAAACTACAATGAGGGAGACAGAGAAAGATGGTTGTTCTGTCACTTTTATTCTCTATGTGGAGTACAGTTTCAGTGCTTAATTGGTACATTTTTTATAAGTTTGGGCTCAAATTCATCCCTAGCTTAGTCTAAGGTACCGCTATTATCTTTTGTGAACTTCTCTGGAGCAATTGGCCTCAGTCCAACAAGATTTACCAATATGTGAAAGTCCAATTGGATTGAGAATTCTGCATACACTTCAGTGATCTGCTGAAAAGGGACTTGTGTTGTAACAATAATGTTCTTTTATATGGAGTTTGGAGTAAAACAAAATCTTGGATGTAGAACCTGTTCCAAAACTTGCTGAAGGTAGCAGAATAACTCTCAATGATTTCAGCAGAGTTTAGACTGGGCTCTTTGTAGTACTGTGGAGAGTAAGAAGGTTCTTTTCCTTCTAAACTAAATATGGTATCTAAACTAAAAATATCACCAGAACTAGTTTCTTTACTTCAAGCCTTGGAAAAGCAGAACACAATCTTCTCTGATTTCCTTTAAAGAAAGTATTGCTTAAAAAAGTGAGTGACCTTTGAACTCAGATCTTGCATTTTCTGTGTTGACTTAGTCTATGGGTGCTATCAAATTTTCCAAGAGAGAAAATCAAATTTTGTACAATGGGAAAAAATTATTTATGTTGTTTTTAACTTCTAACTATGGCTGAATTAGCAAATTGATTTAGCCAGCGGGGATCAAGTTAAGGCCTTAAAATAATGGCTAATTGTGGTCAAAAAATTTTTTTGTTGAGAATCTTATCCTTCAAAGTACTGTGCACATTCAGTTCCTGTTGATTTCAATGACAGCTGGCAGTGTTGCCCACTTTCCAGATTTGGTCTACAACTCTGATGTGCTTATAACTAAAGCTAATAAAATTATGTAACTAAAGCAGATGTTTTGATTATTATGGTTTCATGAAACAGTATATTTCTGCTTACTAGTAAGGAGATATTTAGATGAAGATATACAGAAAATGCTTATTGAGTCTCAGTGGGCTACCCTGTTAATTTACAAGGTCAAACTAAATTAAATAAATAAAGCTTAACACTAAACAGTGGATAATCTTGGTAAGTTTGAATTGCTAAAGTCCCTTTAACACTAAAGACAGTGATTGCCTCAGTTTTATTAAAAAAGATGCATGTTGAATTCTTTGATGCTATTCATGTGCTTGAGAACCCATTCTTTCTTTCATGTCTTTTTTCCCCTTTTTGGTTTGCTACAAGTTTTTTTGTTGTTGTTGTTGTTCTTCTTATTATTTTGTCACTGCTTCTCTAAGTTTGAGCTTATAAGCATGCCAAGGTACTTTCCTTTTTAAGCCACCCTGAAGATTTGAACTGAAGTCTACCTTTTGTGAATATTGATGCTTTGTTAAAAGACAATCACGCATGCAATAGGGTCTGAAAGACAATATTTAAGAATCCAGACACTCTTGAAGCACTGGATGATTTTAGGTTAGATGCATATAGGCACGATTTCATCAGAGTGAAAGGAAATTCAGTCTTCACATTTTGTTTTAGGAAAATGGCATCATGCAGTGCAACACCTGATATAATACATCTTCATTCCTTCATTCCTAAGTAGATAGACCTTTTCAGCCAATTATGTAGTACCCAAAAAAGCAAGAGAATGAAGAATTTACCTAGCTATTCACCAGTCTGCTCATCCATCTGGTCATCCATCCAACACTTACTGAATCGTGGATACTTTCTGTATAAAGATGATGAGTGAAGGCATAGCTCACTATCAAAATAAGAATAAGATGAAATAGGAATAAGATGAATTGATGGGTGGAGGAATAGACAGATTCATAAATGAATTCATATACAGAAAAGCTGTCTTCCATTGTTAGTTCTTTGCATCAGTGGGGTAAAATTACACACATTTTGATTTTTTTTAATATGGTATTATTTTGGTACCACTATTACATAATTCATAATAATGAAATATATACAATACAGCATCTTTCTGAAGTGGAATCATTAATGTTGAAGCTTTTTTAACTTTATAAATTGCTTACAGTATTAAGAGAGGTACAGATTTATTAGCTTGAATTATATGAGTAATAAGTAAAACATTAAACGCTATTAACTTCACTGAGATTGTGAGTTTTAAAAAATTCCAAATTGTTCAATTTCCGATCTCATAAAACCAGGTTGTTTTATTAGTAGAATGCTGGTGCCTGCTAAGGTTCAAATGAGATTTGTTCTGCAGTATGAGGAATTGATAAAGTTGCAAATGCATCCCAACAAAAGGACTGATTCTGGAAGTTCTTAATTCTACAAATTCCTCTTACGTGAGAAATTTTGTTGGTGTGAACAATTGTACTTTTGAAGCAAGAACTGTTGATGTGAATTAGGGTTTGCAAAATCAGGCCTAAAATCTCTCCTGGCATTACAGAAAGCTTATATTTCACTAAGATTTCTCTGTGAAATTTCTTATTGATATTCAGTTTTCCAAATGAAGAAGTCAAGGAGAGAGCAAACAAATAAGTGAGAACTTGAGCTATGCAGAATATTTGCAAACACCTCAGAAACATAAAATACACTTGTTATTTTTCTCTACTATGGCACTAAGCAGTGGGAAGAATTCTTTGTGGAAACGATTGACTATAAGTTTGCAATCCTTAAACACTTTATCGAATGTACGTGTATGTTTTCTCAGTGATTTTCTCTCATTCCATATGCATTTCTCTGTCATCTTTATTCATGCACGTGTACACCATCATAGAGGGAAGAGCAAAGAATGACAGATTGTAGGTAACTCCATCAAGTGATTGTTCTTTTAGCAAACAGAGTTCTAGTACCAGTGCTGTCTGCGGTGTTCACCATATGATGCAGTGCATGAATTGTCCTGAACTGCCAGTCCTCTTACCAAACAAGGACAACCCCAAAATTCTCAATCAAAATTTTGTTTTATTACTGGAGTGGGGCCATTTCCCTGGTGTAAGGTATCAGCATTCGGTGATGCAGAGGAAAGCCTAGAAAGAGAAGTGATCTCTTTTCTTTCTTTTTTTTTCTTTTTTTTTTTTTTCCAGCTTTAATGTACTTATTTCTCATTTTTAAAGTAAAACAAAAGTTATGATGGACATATAAAGGCATATTATGGGCTTTATGGGCTTGGGTTAGAGTGAATGAAGTGAATGACATTCTCTGTTAGTTCATAATCCTCCAGTAAAATAGAAGGAACCCCTTTTCTTTCCTGGTTTAGGGAAGTCTCCTTCTTGAGCAGTGAAAAATGATTCTTCTTCACCATTGCCCACCCCTTTTTCCTTTGGTAAAAGATGATAGAAAGTGACGGTATTGGTTCAAGGTGAGAAAATGAATGGAAATGGGAAGTTTTGAATCATCAACACTTTTCCTTCATTTTCATGAATATTATTTCAAGATTAGTGAAAGAAGATGGGTGATTATATTCCCTACTATTTATTCACCTCACCTCCATATTTTGGCTCTGTATAAGTGAAGTGGGAAGGATGGAACAATACAAATGTAGTGTCTGGGTGTGTAGGGACAGAGATAGCATGGAAGGAAATGTAATTCCAGGGAGTGGGGATACGAGAGGAGAACAGACGACAGTGAAGTAAGGGATTGACAGCATATCCATTAGGCAATCAACAGAACAGATCTACTAGGAAGAAAATCAGATTCTGAGATCATAGTATATGACAAGTTTGGCCTTCTACAGTGTACCGTACCACTTCCTCTAGCTTTGGGGACAGCTGAATATTTTGATGGATATTTTTATTGGATCCTATTTTCCTCATAGGCGAGAAGAAAGACTGAAGAAAAAAAAAAGCTGCTCTGATTTTACATGCTGGGAATTCCTGGCTCTGGTGCATTTTTATTGTATTAATATACATAAATGGCCTCTGATAAGTTTAAAACATCCTAAGATGCATAATGCTGCATCAAGTGCTTAAATGTTTTCCAGGGCAAGGGCACCCTCCTTTTTTATTTCTCATTTTTTCATCAATGCTGTTCCTCCACCCTGATCAAGTCCTAGTGTTTCATTTATAAATCTGTGGGTGAGGAGCACAAGGGATGTGCAGCTCACCTTCACATGTTCTTATGTTGCACCTCTCCATACACTTTTGCTCAGTTAGCTACGGCCCTCTATGGGGACAGGAACTCCTTTCAGATACATTTCTTCTCTTGTCCCCATTCTCTTCCCCATGGCCCATCCTGTCACCATAAGATGATGCAACACCGCATCACCACTTGACTTCGAGACCTGCCACGACGACCACCAAAATTGGTGAGCTCCCCCTTGTATTTTGATCTACTTTAACCACTGTCTGTGAATTAATGAGCAGTGGGTTATTCTCTGCACTTTTCTACACGGTGGCTTTTTGCACCTCTAGTTAGGGTAGACTAGAGAGGAAGTGGCGAGTGAGATTTGGGGAGCGGGAATGAGGTGGGAACACATGGTAAAAATTTCATAAAAGCAGGAGAACACAAATATTTGAATGGTGATTGACTTGATGCTGTTTTGATAATCCTTCAAAGCACTGCCCAGTCTGTCTCCTTTGTAGTTCAATAGATTCCAGCTGGTGTGGCCATAATGTTCTGAGGATCAGTGAAATTATAGGCACTACCTTTGCACTGCATGAAGCAATTTATTTCTTAGCGTAATCAGTCTAGTGCAGACTGAGACATAAGCAGTATTTATAGAGCAGGCCAGGCTGAATGTGATTTAAGTGGTCTGCAAAAATAGAATTGACGTTTGTTACAAGGATTTATTTTTAATAAGTATATTTCTTGTTACGTATGATACCAGTCCACTCCTAATACTCAAGGTGTGACCTTGAATAAACCACTTAACTTGCCTGCTCTTGAATGTCACTAGATGTGAGTGGGGTTCACATGTAAGGCATTCTGGGGTTTAGTTGCTATTCTTGCAGTTTCAAGAACTTTTCTCTTTCAGAGACATCACGGTGTTTGTGTTTGCTTTTTCCTGGTTTTAGTTTTGTGAGCCTTCACAACAAAAAATTTCCAGGTGGAAGATCATGACTAAGCCTATCTTAAATTTCTTATACAATCCTTGTACAGATGGTGATTAACATAGTTGATCACCATCAATTTTTCTGATATTCTCTAGCCACCAACACCTTTGGATTATTAGAAGTGGCTTAATGAGACAATCCCACTCTTTGACCAGTCAAAGGGAAAGGTTTTTTTAATGGGATAAGCTTGACAGGTACTGTGATTTGAATTGATAATGGAAAAATACAGCCACATATTGAAGTCGCTTTAGTAGTTAAAAATTGTTCCAACTCTAAAGGAGCGGGTTCAAATTTCTGACTGACTCAAAGCTCTTCCAGATTTTTGATGCATGAGTGGATATGGGTGGATGAGGTTCAGGTGTTCTTGCTTTCAGGATAATCTCTATTGTTAATGAATCTTAGGCAATACATTTTCGTATTTTATTTCTACCCTACAGTATTCATAAACACTAATGAGAATGAATCTACTTTGTTGTCTATCATTTCTGGCCAGGATTCAATGTAAGTTAAATAGTAAAGGAAATGTCTAGCAATAATGTTGTTCCACCCCCCTTCACTAGGACGACAGTTAACGATCTTCAACACCCAGGCGCAAATAGCCATAGGAGGAAAAGACAGAGGGCGTCTCTTCCAAGGCCAACTCTCCGGTCTCTATTACAATGGCTTGAAAGTGTTGAACATGGCAGCAGAGAACAACCCTAACATTAAAATCAATGGAAGTGTCCGACTTGTTGGGGAGGTCCCTTCCATCTTGGGAACAACACCCACAACCTCCGTGCCACCAGAAATGTCTACTACAGTCATGGAAACCACAACTACAATGGCCACTACTACAACCCGAAAAAATCGTTCACCACCTAGCATCCAGGTGAGTCAGTTGGTCTTCTGCATTTCCTTGGGTTCTTAATATCATTTCTCTGTTCACTTGTAAGTTCCCTGGGAATATATTATCTGAATCATGTTTCATACAACTCTTGATTTTACTGTTATTGTAAAGATAAGTCACCACACCACGTGCTGTCCTCTTGTGGTGGTGAACAAATGCAATGAATTGTTATTACACATATATTTAATAACGTAATAATAGGTTTTGCTCCTGTTCCTGTGCAACCCCATTTATGTAAGTAACACTGCTCCTATGGAAATTAGAACAAGATTTTAAATGTTTCTGCAGTTGGATGTACTGTGAAATGTATTCTTAAGAGAGTTACAAAGCCTTATAGGGAGTGAGTGTATGGTTATTTATCAGTATGATAGTATGTACTGCTGCAGCACTGATGTTCATAATGGAGAGAAAAGCAATGGAGCATTACTTCCTGGTTGAGCCATTTTTCATTTTCATTTACAACCTTCCCTTAAAAAATTTTAAGAAAACACCATCAAGATCAGTTTCTTGTAAAATGTAGTTGTTCCAACATAGAGCAATTTCAGCATCTTTGGTAAAACGCATTCCTATGAAAAGCAGATCTCAGATCTGTTTTCATTCCTAAAAATGCAATGGTTTTGAATTACTTCTTTGTCTGTGGACAGACAGTGGTATTGATTAGAAATAAAAACCTTAAATTTGCTCTTCTTGGGTGCATAGGTTAAAGAATAATGTAAATAACCAGTTCTGAGCAGTGGATTAGTATTTGAAAATGATTTATTTTAGTAGTATACTATTGTGTTATCAACTAGGATGAAATACATGTTTTAAAATCTTTATTTACATAAGATCCTCATCAAGTAGAAATAATGTCCTTTTGTTGACACTTATGTACAGTAACAGAGACACTATCTAGTGATTACTGATCACCGAGTGCCTTCATTAAAACCCCAGAGAAAAGTGTACTTTTATCTAGTTAGAGAAAAAATGTAAATGATTCCATATCCTTCTTTGAGACAATTTCTGCTGCCTGAAACAGAAGAACCTAATGAAATTAAGGACTTTGAAATCTGGAATCGTGCAAGTAACACATTATTTTTTTGCTGTTTCAGAAGATTTCATTAGTTACTGATTGTGTTTGTGTATATATGGCTATTCTCTTTATTTTTAACCTGTCCCTGGTCACTGAGGATATGAAAACATAAATATTGTCCTCTTGACTATACTAGAAGTTCAGGCCACACCCGGAGTGCTGTGTTCAGTTCCAGGGTTCCAAGCACAAAAGAGATATGCAACTACTAGGGAGAGTCCAGAAAAGGGCCTCTGAGGAGAGTAAGGGACTGAAGCATCTCTCTTAAGAAGAGAATTAGAGAGAGATGGGACCATTCAGCCTGGAGAAGAGAAGGTTCAGGTGGGATCTTGTCAATGTGTACAAATGCCAAATGGGAGGATATAAAGAAGACAGAGACAGACTCTTTTCAGAGGTGCCCAATGACAGGAAAAAAGGCAAAGAGCACAAAATGATACGCTGTAGTTTCTGTCTGAGCATCAGAAAGAACATTTTCACTGTGAGGGTGAGCACTGGTACAGGTTGCCAAGATTTTGAGTCTCCATCCTTGGAAGAGAGATCTTTAAAAGCCACCAAGCCTGCTCTGGATTCCCCTGCTTGAGTAGGGATTGGACCAGATGGAAATAGAGGTTCCTTCCACCTTAACCATTCTGTAGTTTTGTGAAGTATTTTTGCTGCAGTAGAATTTGCAACTATTAGAATAATGAATTTCAAGCCAAGGTTTAATGTTGCCCCAACATCTTCGGTACTGCATCCAGTTGGTAGCAGAACTGAGGCTGATTGAATTATGAGACTGAAACACTCAGTAAGTGTTTTTAAAAGTTTCAGCCTCATAAAGAGAAATTACTCTAGGTTTGTTCCCTGTTCCCTGTCATAAACTGTGAAAGAATTAGTGTTCCTTCTCCTCAAAGGCTTGTTCTAGTTTTAGAGAAAACTTTTACTGTAAACTACTGTTACTGTAGTTTATTGGCGATTTTCTGTAATTTATAAAAGTAACAAAACTGTGTTTAGCTATAGGAATGTAGCAGAGAGTAGTACTGGAATTTTGTGGTCAGAGTGAAGCTGGAAATCACCCTGCCTTATTTGATGAGGAAATCTTCCAGAAAGCTTCCTGCCTAAGCTACATGGTAGTTCAGTGGGCCTGTAGAGACCACTGTGTGACGAAAGTGCATCAAGAAGATTTAATAAAGTGTCAAAGTGCTTCTAAAAACATGGTTAGAGCAATGATTTCCTGGATACCCATGCACCACAACAAATGGTCTCATCTTAGATGATATTAAAGCAATAACTCTTTGACACTTCATGCTGCCCGCTGAAATTAAGATAAAAGTCAATATGTACCTCCATTACAACTTTCTACATTTCAATACCGGACCATTTTATTGCTGTCACAGCACAAATGGCTCTCCTTTCTTCCTTACTCTTGGTAGAATTTGATTCTGTTAGCTTACAATGCATTATTTCTGCAGTGCAAGTAAAAAGAAATTGTCATTTTCTTTTTGGACAGTATCTCCAGCTATGGTTTTTGAGATACCTAATGGTTATTTTATCTTTCTAGTGTTAGACATCCCTGTTGTCAGGCCTGCTTACAACTTTAGATCTAAGTGGTAGAAAAATCTAATAGAGCAAGTTTGTTCTTTGGGGAGTATAAACTGTAGCCACCTAGGGCTATGTGCAGTTAGTCATTGCCCTTTTCCAGCTTTCTCTTCTCTGTTTTCCTCAGAAGTAAACATTTTTTCTTCACTTTCAAGGCCTTTCAGTTTAGCCCCTTCCTATTCTAAACAGCATTTTTTCTTTTTTCTTTTTTTGCTCACTTGTTAAATTAGATTGTAAGAATCTTTCTGCTTCTGTTTTATCATCTGCAGTGCAACATTGAGTTATACTTCCAGTGTCACTGAAACCTTCTTTTAACCACAGTTGAAAAAGTTTCCAGTGGTTATGCCAGTGATGTTCTGAGGCAACTGTTTATCAAACAGATCAATATTGTCATATTTTTCATCTTTGTATTCTCAATTTGCCTGTCTGTGTGCACTATAATATTTTATACATAAATTGAAAACTTTGTGAGTTCAAAATGTAAATTTTATTCTACAGGTGAACTTACTTAGCATAGAAGAATTCTGATTTGTTCCAGAAATGCCAACTGAGGTACAAAGAAATATAAAGTATCTAATACCTAATGGCAGAAATTGGTTAAATAAATATTATTACTGTATTAGAATAGTCCATGCTATTTGAATTGCTCGTTTTCATATGAAAGAAGTTAAAACTCTTCCTTTTTGAAATATATATAAAGTTTGTGCAAAATTCAAGACCTATCAACCCATAGCGATATAAAATCTAACAGAATTTTAGTAGGATTTAGATTTCCTTATCACTTGTTGGTAAATAGAGAACAGCATAACTGCAAATGTTTCTTCTGTTTGTAGTGTACATCAGAATACCTCCTGCAATTTGTTAGCCTGAATCCTACCAGTAGTGTCCTAGACCACGGTTTTACATTTAAAAAAAGATGGGAAAATGAAATACTTTAAAAATACACTGCATATACACAGATCAATGACATACTGTTCAATTTGTTTAGCTCCCAGATGTGGGATATAGTCTTGAACAAATATCCAAAGCAAAGAAGGTTACTGGAAATACCCTGTGGCAATAATGTTAAGTATTTAAAATATCTATAACTTAATTATATTTCAAAACATGCGATTTCCGCAAGGAAATGAAACTCAGTTTAGTGGAGGACAAGAAGGATTTAAGTGAGAAATGGGTGAGATATATGACTGCATGGTGGTAAAATTGCTGATAGGAATGTGTCTGTGATTCAAATATCCTTAGAGTGGTATGAAGGAAAAGAAAAAGAGTTGACCTTTTTTTTTTTTTTTCTAATAACTGAAAGTGGGAGAGAAAAGCTTTATTTCAGTGAATTCAAAACAGTCTTGTGCTCTGCTAACCCTGAGCAGAAATACTTCTTTAAATTTTTCTTACATGGTTTTCATTTGGGATTCAGGCATTGTCTGTACAGAAGTAACATGTTATATTAAATTACTGCTGCCAATCTCAAGGTCCTAACATACTCACTGTTCTTCTGAAATAATAACACCCTCTGAGTCTTCTGCTTCGGCCATAAGAAGGCCACAAAGACGAACCATTAGGTCTTGCATATGCTCAAGTGGGATGCCACACAAGCTGTTGTAAAATAAGAGTCCCAGCACTGTGTCATGTTGTATTCTTATAGGGCAGCCATGTTTTAGTAGGACTGCTTTATTAGCAATTGTTAGAAGCCCTAGAACTCTATATGTTTATGTTTTCTATTTTAAGGCATATCTTCAATTATTAGTGAAGCAGTTTAGTGATTTCTTGGTTTGAGAGACTGCTGTTAGTGGCACTCATTCTTCTGCATCTATATTATCTGCTTGTACGCTCAGAATTTCTTTACTGAGTTGCTGCTCAAAGCATTTTAGGGGACTCCAGATGCTCTACAGAGGCATGGTCAATCTAGCTTGCAGCTGGGGTACTCATTTTGACACAGATCAGTTAAAAACTGCCTTTGAAGTAAATTACTAAGTCAAAGTAGTTTGTAAAATCATGAAAAGAGGTATGAATCTCTCTTTCATTTTAAGTACCTTCAGTTCAGCAAAACCTAGTTATGGTTTCTGATGATAATGTGGACTTGTAAGGAGATCTGCTTCAGATAAGTTTCTGGAGGCTCTAGGGCTCACTGACCTGGGACAGGCCCCTAATATGTCTGCTCCATGGCTTGGATAGCTGGAGTCATGAGACCAGAAGCATAGAAAATTTTCTGTGGAAATGAAATCAGTATCCTTTGGGGAGGTCAGTGATGTGGTTGATCCCCCATCCCTAGAGACTTCTAAGGCGAGGCTGGATAAGGCCCTGGGCAGCCTGATCTTGCTGTGGATGTCCCTGTTCATTGCAGGGGAATTGGACTAGATGGCTTTCAGAGGTCCCTTTCAGCTCTAAGAATTCTATGATTATGCTGTTGATGAGGAACCAAAAAATATATACTCTACTGAAGATCAAGTACGTCTCAGTTTCTTGTACTTAAGGATAATCACGATTGCGAATTACAATTGCCAAACTATTCAACTATAGCTTGGAGTTTAAAAGAATAAATTATTTGTGGGTGTTTTCAGCTGTGATCTTAAATTGAAAAAATGACAGTGTATGATATCTAGTATGTAAAATGTTCTCTATAAAGAATAGAAGTGGTTTTCTGCCTGTTATCCATGTGGAGTGCCCAGCCCATTGGTATATCTCAGAATAAGTTTCTCAACCTTTGATTTTAACCAGTAGGCATTCCAACCTGTTAAGTTTATTTTAGATATAGGCTACAATAATCTTGATTAATGTCTTTCCAGACTGTGAAGATCCAGGCCAAATCCTTTCTTGCTGTGTATCTCACAAAGGAAAATAGCACAGATTCGTCTGTCTAATTAAAATTCCTCTGTCAACTAAGACAAATACACTTATGTCACTCTTTGGTCTAACCAAGGTACTTTCTTTTACACTCATAGATTTATGGGTGGAAGAGATTCGTCTTTAATTTACTTTTTGCTTCTTACAAGTCACTAGTGAAATTTTTACCCCAAGACTGTAAAATTCTAATGAAAAAAGAGCTTTTACTTAGTCTCTGCATTAAAGATGGACTTCATTGGCCTGTTGGTACTGCTTAAGAATTAGGTGGTCTGATTGTCATACCTCCTTTTCTGCTTCTTCCTGAACTGTTTTTTTCCTAAAGAGACCAGAGATTTTGACTTGTACCTTCTCTCAGATTAGCATCCTTTCCCCTGGCCTACAGTTCTGTTGAGTGACATCGTAGATTTACATTACCGTAGTGGAATACACAAAATAGCATTTGTCCATTCAGTGTCACATCTTTTCCAAAGAGACAGGAATGTAATGTGGCTTAGAAGTGGGAGGGGGTGGGTAAATCATATTTATTGATGTAGAGATCAGGATATTCAGATTATTTGTAAAGCTCTTATAATTTGAAATATAATCCTGTATTTTCATTATTTCATTCACTTTCTGGAGAAGACACAAGGACTTCAATACCTATCCAAAAAGAGAACATAATTTTATGGTACTGAGCTGCCTACACTTCCAGGTGCTAACAAGTACTGATAATGGGAATAAACTTAGTTCTGTAATTCTTCTAAGCACAATTACACTAGTACAGTTCATTGCATTTGTAAAACAGCTCATTCATATGCTGATGATTGCTGTCATTTATTGACATTATCAGCAGTGTTATTTGAATATTGAATTTGGTAACCATTGTGAGTTTCTAATGCTAACAACTCTTTCATGACTCCAGAGTTGAGTGTCACAATTCAGGGCACATTATGTTTCCTCAACATATGGCTTACACTCACTTTGGATAACCTGTTTTCATGTAGAGATGTTGTCATATAGTTGCTTGAGCCAGTTCTCTATTGGTCCTATTACAGAATCACAGTGTTGTAGGTGTTGGAAAGGACCTCTAGTGGTGATCTAGTCCAACTCCCGTACCAAAGCAGCTCCCTAGCCCAGGTTGCACAAGTAGGCATCCAGGTGGGTCTTGAATATGTCCAGAGAAGGAGACTCCACCACCTCTCTGTGCAGCCTGTGCCAGTTCTCCGTCACTGCACTGTGAAGAAGTTCCCATGCACATTTGTGTGGAACTTCCTATGCATGCACCTGTGACCATTTCTCCTCGTCCTGTCACCACATGCTGCTGAGAAGAGTCTGGCCTTGTCCCTTTGCCTCCTGAACTTTACATATTTATAGACGTGGATTTGAGAATCCACATTTTCTATTTATTCAGGCTAAGTAAGACTGATTGCTTTGTACAGTGATTGAGTTTACATTGTCTTAAACATGCAGATGGGAACAATCATATGAAACTTGTAGCAGAATATCAGTTGGTTTTGGAACATATACTAATTTCTGCTCTACTATATATTTTCTAAATGAAATGTTTAGACAGTGTATGAGGAAGAGGCCTGGGCTAGCAGTTTCCTAGACATTTCAACTATTTTTTAGATTTTCTCTGGTAAAATTTCTTGTCTTTGTCAAGAACTACTTGAAATATTCCCTTGATTTCAGGTGACCAAATGTATGTTCTTTTCTGTAATAAAATGATAACAAGCCATAATAACAACTCTACTAAACTGATGTGGATCTTCTTAAGACAGGCAGACATTCATTTCTCAGAAAGTACTCTTAATAACATTACTATACACTTTTTTTTCAAGTCACATTATCCATCTGTGCATTTAGACGTATCATTTGCCCTGCCAGAAAGGATTCTTGTATGTCACATGAAAGACTGTTTTCAAAATCTGATTAATACAGTATTCAGGAACCAAAGCTACTATAGCTGACCATACTATTGATCACAGGCAAAATGATAGGATATGGAAAGTATTTTGTTCCAGGGTGGTTGTGCAGCTACAATGTGTGATAAAGATTTTCAGTACTGCAAAAGTAACTTCTTAGGAATAAATGCTATAGAATCAATGGTTGTAGTTCAAATACAGTTTTAGGATTGGATCACATATTGTTAGAGTGTATCTGCTCTGCTCGCTATTTATATATATAAGGGAAATGCCTGGAAGCTGCAGACGTTGCCAGAAAACTTCCAGTGCATATAGTTCCATTTGGATTTTTTGTTTTTGGTTTTGTTTTTTTGTTTTGTTTTTTTTACAAGACTGGCTGAGAGGTGGGAATGTACCTCTTACCTTTCCTAGCTTATATATGGATGACTGTGTTGAAATTAGAAAAACATCTAAGCTGTCGTGACAGATCCACTTTCTGAAATCGCCTAATAAATGCACTAGGTTTTATGTAGAATGATGATGTTGTTAACTAGCAAAAAATGGGATTTTGCTTGTTTCATCTGTAGGTAGGCAGACTCATCTGTAGATTAATTGTCACTAATTTACAAGATATGTCTATCATGATGTGTCTCATAAAAATAACTGTTAGGAAGATGAGCTATGTAACTTCCATTATTTTTTCTTCTCCTTTAGACAGTTTAAAAGCCAGTGGGATGTCATTCATTTTGACTGCAAAATTACTTCTAGTATAATCTTAAAGATAAGAATTTGTTTACAGTTTGTTACAAAATTTCAGCAGAAAAATTAAGCTTGAATGGTGAGGACTTGGATTCCAGTTTCCTCAGTGTTGCATGGGATGCTGCCCCCCTTGTACTTTCTGAGAATGTGTTTTTGAAGAAAATTTGGTCTTTTATCCTCTTTGCTTTTATTGCTTTGAGGTTTTCTACTGGTACTATGCTACCTCTTTTGTTGTGACTTGGTTTGGAATGTGCCTAAAGAAATATTGTGGATAAGGACACTTCCAGGCATACTGATAACTTGTTAGAAATCCTGAGCCAGAAGAGTAGGGAATGTTAGGAATGTTAGGAATACTCTGGTGGCTAAATGTATCCAAATGAATAGAGAAAGGATGAATACTGAGTTATAGAAAAGGTCATAAGATCCAGAGGGCAAGATATATCTTTCTCATAGAGATATGGGAAGGAAACAAAAAGTCTTAAATATGGAGAGTGATGTGGCTAGAAACAGTAGGAGGGTACTTTAGGCAACTCTACTTTGATTAGACAAACATTTGGAGAGGGGAGATATTTTTATCTATATAATAGCCACTTTTCTACGTTATAATCTGTTCTTTGTGCCATTCTGTCATTGCTACAGATAAAGGAAAGTCTTTTTTGCCAAGCTGTCAGGGACTCATTTCAGTAGGACTCTTGTCAGTTCTACTCTACAGAGTTCAGTCCTACCCATGTCTTCTTCCATAGCAGTGCACACTCAGGCTGGGTTGAAAAGTCACATGTTTTACTAACATCACATAAAAAGCACCTCCTCCCCTCATGTGCTACAGCTCTGTTCTGTTAACTGCTTTGGAGCAGGAAAACTCAATTCTAATGTACAAAGAGTCAGGTCAGGAAAGGAGAAAAACATGCTGTACCTCTAAAATTCAAGTGATATCTTCAGTGCCCAAGCCATATAGAGAGATTTGCTCAAATAGTTTCAATTTAACTTGATTATAATGTCCTTTTTTTTTTTTCTGAAAGATAACCTCCAATGAAACTGTAAGGACATAAATGATTTTAATCTGTGGTAACAATGGAGAACCAGTCCTTACTGACTCCAACAGCATAAATATACAAAATGACAGATTATCTTGCTACCTCCCTCCCTGCTGCCTGAGCACACACACATGTACTCAGCAGCACACAGCAAAATTAAAATTGGTCTTTATCTTTCATCTATTTCCTCAGTGATTAATGCTGCTCTTGCTGGTAGACTAATCAAACGAGGGGAGAAATGGAGAAAGAAATATGTGTTTCTTAGACTATCGTTATCAGTTTATTATTCCTTTAATATATTTTCCTCCTGTTAGAAGAACTTAATGTACTGACACAGCAGGGAGGAGGAGAGTTCAGAGCAGATTTGGTGGCAGGAAGATGAATGGGCCCAGCCTCAGCAAGTGGAACACGGGAATTTTGCAGGAAGGTGGTGAACAGTAGTTCACAACAGCTGCTGTGGGATTGTGGCATTTTACCTAGAAAACCAAGAGGCTGTAGTGGTGTCAGCAGTGGTCATGAACCAGAAAACTACTGGCTTCTAAGTTCAGCTGCTTCTCATTACAACTGTCAACAAGTCTCTTCTTTACATTGTTCTTTATTTTCCCTGTATGATGGAGGAAAAAAAAAAGGAAACATTAGCCCTTGTTCTGTCTCATAGCCAAGTTTATAGATACTATACTGGTAATATAGGTAATACTGTGAAAATTCTTCCCAAATATTGTATTCTCCCTCCCTCCCTTCTGCCCTATCCTTAGCATTACGCATTCGTAGTAGTGCTATGACCCTGTAGTCCAACTCTGACCCTACAGTTACATACAGCACAGAGTAGAAAATGTATTGTGAGCTGTGGTTAAAACAAGAAAAATAGATGCTTTGAGTAGGTATGACTTATATATTTAAGTAGAGCATCTGTCTTCAGAGTGAGTAAGAATGAATCTTAATTGTCTTGCTTCTTCAGGATCTTAAAAAAGCAAACTTAAGGAATGAGCTATGGCCCAAAACAGGTATGGATATTGAACTGTGGCACTATGCATAATTTTTCCTATTGAAGAACTTGCTATATTCTTTCTCTAAGCTTCATTTGTGGTAATTATTTTGTTTTCCCATTGTGAAGACACATGCAGAAAGCAGCACCTATAAATATACTTTGGTATTAAGGATCATATTTCCTCTCTTCTTATTTCTTATTTGTTTTAATAAGTGTAACCACTTGTTCTTTTAAATACATTCTTGCTATGTTGAGATTATTTTGATGGATGCCAAAAAAGACATTAGAGTAAAAGAGTGTCTTCCTATGTGTACTATAGGAGCATATTTTTCATATGATCAGTGCTCTCTTTTTCATTACTTTTCACTGTTGAAATAATGTTCTTCACTGTGTAGACTCAAGACTTGCAGAGTTTGGAGTCCAAATCATAGGCATAATTAGCTCTTAGTTTGGTCAGCAGAGAATCCAGTTGTTCTTTGCTAGAGTAATGCTCTCTCTTTGTATTAACACTTAAATTAGCATGTGGATCTGCAGTGCCCAGGCTTGTTTCATTGTGATGAACACAATCTACTGGGGATACTGGGAAGGATTTCCAGATCCTTGATATAAAAAGGTGTGCCAGGGTGGAAATGGTAGATAAAGTTGAGAGGAGGAAGATGGTTATATGCAGCGTGCTGTGCCTGTGCATATGGCTCAGAAAGATCAACAGTGGTGAGAGCTTGTAGAGGGCTTCTCCTTCTGCCTCATATTTGACTAATTGGAAGGCGTTGTAGCTTTCCTGAGGATGAATAATTCTTCGGTGCTCAGATGGCTGATTACACATTGTCCTTCTGTTTGTGGACTCAAGCGTAGCAGAGAAATTTCTGGTTGTTTGGCTGTAACATTTGTTATCCTGGCAAGGAGCAAGAACAACTTACAATCTGCTGTAAAAAGGCTTGGTGCTTCTCTGTCTGCCTCTCCATTAATGGTTGCAAGTTGTTTGCTTTGTCCTTTCTTAACTTAAGCCATGGAAATGGCATTAGCTCCTGCTCCATGTATTTCCTGGGAGGAGGCAAGGAAGAAGTTAGAAAGGAGGGTAGGATCTTGGAGATGGATTGCTAACAATCGGAATCTGCAGTATTTCTTTCTCCTTAGGAGATGCTGAAGCAATTGGAGTGAACTGTAGCCCTGCAGTCTGTGCCTTCCTCATTTCTGACAGTTTGTTGTACAGTACCAACTAGGTCCATGGCTAAGATCCTGAAACTGAATTTCCTCTCACTTACTTGAAGCTAGATTTTCTCTGTGGGACTTGGGGACCTCTTCTGCTGCAGGTCTTGGTAGGAATTTGTGCTCTTCTGCTTATTGTTGCAGTATGAGTGTCTGGACATCAGAGGCTGCCAGAGGATTAGAAAATTAAATTGCATCAGAGCTTCTGCTGTGAGGGGAAAAACATGATGAAAGGAGGACAGTGTAATCACCTTTGATAGACCTGCAGACAGAACAGACCAGAGGATGTAAATAGTTTACAACACCAAGGATCATTCTAGAGACAAAGGGAGACAGTGGTATAAACTGGCTCTTCCTCTGCTTCTGTCAGTCTTGGTCAATCTGAATTTACTGACTGTTTGTCTTCTATTCAAACTACATTTATTGACATCAGTAGCCAAAGGTCAAGGAGCATTTGGAGATCATTTGTTTAATTTCTTTCTGTTATTAGCAGTTCTTCCCTTACATCTTTGACCATTTGAACCTGAGAGGCAACCCTGGTGGTGGCAATGGATTGTGGTGGTGATAAGGGTGTCATATGTCATCTCTTGCAATTGGCATTATGGAAAAGATATGGAGTGATTAGTAGCATCCAAAGCTAAAGCCAAACTCCATCTGGCAAATTACAGTACTTGTCACACACACTGCCTTGGCATCTGAGAGTCTTTCAGCTTGGTAGCCCATCTATCTAATAGTCTAGAAATTCAGATAAAGGTTGTGAGGAGAAAAAGTGGTGAAAACCACAGGAGAAAAGCTCAAAACACTTAAATAGTTAACCTGGAAATCAACAATGCACGTTAATTACGTATCGTTAAGATGAAAATCCTGTTTATTTTCTATCAGTAAATTTTATTTATATATCCCTGACTATACATATAGACTGGGAGATGAGATGCTGGAGAGCAGCTGGGGGTGAAAAGGATTTTGGTCAACTGCAAGTTGAAAGTGAGTCAGCAATGCCTGGGCAGCCAGGAGGCCAACTCTATCCAGGAGTGCATCAAGCATTCCATTACCAATTTATGAGGGAAATGATTGTCCCACTCTACACAGCACTGGAGTGACCTAACCTTGAGTACTGTGTGCAGTTTTGGGCGCCACAGTACAAAAAGGACTATAGAACTGTAAATTTGACAGTGAGTGTAAGTTCTAGAAAATAAACTTCCTGACTCTTTCTGAAACATGGATAAAAATGATGGTAAAACATTAATATAATTTTGTTTTCAGAATTTTTCAAGGTGTCAGAAGTTATGAATGGCCATAATCACTGTTCCTAGAAGTCAGATTTCTTTAATGAAAATCATCATAGTGTTTAGGGGATTACTGCATGAGATCCCCTGGGTAACTGTCTTAAGGGATGCAGGAATGAATCAGAGTTAGGTCTCTTTAAGGACACCTTTCTGAGAACCATCCCCCAGCATAAGAAATCAAGCAGAGGAGGCAGGAAACTGACTTAGCTGAGCAAGGACCTGATGGTCAAACTGGTGGATAAGAAGGAAAATGTAACAAGTGGAAGCAAGGATGGGTGATCTAGGAATAATATAGGGATGCTGTCTGGACATGCAGTGATGCTATCAGGAAAGCCAAAGCACATGTGGAACTGAACTTGGCAAGGAATGCAAAAAATAAGAAGGGATTCTCTAAGTAAATTGGTCAGAAGAAATAGGCAAAGGAGTGTGTACTCCCTCTGATAAATGAGAAGGGAGAACTGGCTTCTTCAGACATGGAGAAGACTGAGGTATTCAATGAATTCTTTGCTTTGGTTTTTGCTGGCAGTCAGGCTTCCCATGCCTCTTGTGTTCCTGAATTTCTAAGCTGGGGTTGACGGAGCAAAATCCCTCCAACTGCAGGAGCAGAAAAAGTGCAAAACGATCTCATGAGTCTGAATGTGAACAAATCTGTGGGGTCCCAATGAGGTGCATCCAAGGTACAGAAGGAACTGGCTGATGTGATTGCCAAGCCACTCTCCATCATAATTGAAAAGTTGTGACTGTCAAGTGAGCTCCCTGGTGACTGGGAAAAGAGAAACACCACTCCCATTTTTAGGAAGGGGAGGATTTTAGGAAACTGCAGGCCAATTAACATCATGTCTGTGCCTGGGAAGATCATGGAGGAGATTCTCCTGAAAGAGATGTTAAGGCACGTGTGAAATAAGGAGGTGATCCAAGACAGCCAACAAGGCTTCACCAAGGGCAGATTGTGCCTAACCAGTCTGTTGGCCTTCTCTGATGGAGTGACAGCAATGGTGAACTAAGGAAAGATGACCGATGTTGTCTACCTAGACTTGTGCAAGGCCTTTGACATGATCACACAGTGCA
Organism: Oreortyx pictus; assembly: GCA_036925125.1. Classification (NCBI taxonomy): domain Eukaryota; kingdom Metazoa; phylum Chordata; class Aves; order Galliformes; family Odontophoridae; genus Oreortyx; species Oreortyx pictus. The sequence continues at coordinate 40,052,777 of JAUPFR010000006.1, forward strand.
TCCTTACCCCTAAATTGGAGAGGGCTGGATTTGAAGGGTGGACTATTCAGTGGATAAAGAGTTGGTAGGATGGCTGCAGAAGATTGTGGTCAAGAAGCTCTAAATCCAGGTGAAGCCAGTCACAAGTGGTGTTCTCTAGAGGCCTGTCTTGGGACCAGGGTTCTTCAACTTCTTTATCAATGGTGGAAAGTGAGATTGAGCATACTTTAGGCAAGTTTGCAGATAACACCAAGTTTACTGGTGTAGTTGACACAATATAAGGAAAGGATGCTGTCCAGAGGGAGCTCCCAAGAGCCTAATGAGATTCAACAAGGCCAAGTGCACAGTGCTGCACATGTGTCAAGGCAATCCCAGGTATATGTACCCACTGGGAGAAGAGCTAATTGTGAGCAGATTTTTGGAGAAAGACTTATAGGGGTCCTGGAGGACAAAAACCTGCACATGAGCCAGCAGTGTGCACTTGCAGCCTGGAGGGCCCTGTGCTGCATCAAAAGAGAGGTGGCATGCTGTGGCAAGGTTAATGTTCCCCTCTGTTCTGTTCTTGCACCCTGGTGGTGTGCTGTGTCCAGGCCTGAGACCTCCAATACAATAAAGATGTGAAGCTGTTGTATTGGGTCCAGAGGAGGGCCCCAAAGATGATCAGGGGGCTGTAGCACCTCTCTTATGGAGAAAATCTGAGAGCTGTGCTTGTTTAACTTAGAGAGGAGAAGGCTGTAGGGTGACTTCACTGTGGCATTTCAGTACTTTAAGGTAGCTTATAAGTAGGAGTGGGGCCAATTTTTACAATCTTATAGTGATAGGACAAGGGGAATGGCTTTAAACTAAAATAAGGGACATTTAGATTAGATGTTAAGAGTAAATTCTTTACTCAGAGGATGATGAGGCACTGAAACAGATTGCTCAGAGAAGTTCTGGATACCCCATTTCTGGAGCTGTTCAAGGTCAGGTTGGATGGGGTCCTGGGCAGCCCCATCCTAGTGGTTGGCAACCCTGTCCACAGCAGGGAGATTGGGGCTTGATGTTCTTTTGAAGACCCTTTCAAGTTAAGCCATTCTGTGATTCTCTGGTTATACAAGAAAATCTGGTAGCCAGTTCTGTAGAATATTAGAAGAGACGCTTCTTTTTGTGAAAATGACTGTTCCTTCAGAAAACACCAAGTAATGCTATAGCAATAAGTTCACATAACTGAAGAAGGGTATGCTCATAAACACTTGCTGCTGGAAGTTATTCACATATACCCTGAGAGAGACATGGATAAGTTAAATATGGGCTTTTCTATAATTCTGAGTATGTGTCCATAGTTGGGCAGCATGTTTTTCTTGTCATTACTTATACTGATTCCTGTCTAACAGGACTGTGTTGTTCTGATTGCATTTTCTGCTCTAATTTAATTCATCTGGCCTAATCCTTGTTTGGACAGGGCAGTAACATTTGGGTTGTAATCCAGGTGGCAGCTTCAGTGAAACCAGTTTTAACTTTATTGACCTTCTTTGGTATCAAAATGTGTGCAGGTATTCAGTCATTCTGGTTCTCAAGTCAGAATTTGCCTTCCTTATTACATGTAGTATAGGGAAATTTGTAGTTTAGTTGATGCCAGTTAGAGGGAGTTTTTTAAAGCAGACCCTTTAGCCAAATCTCACTGAGTAAATCTTTGATTCTTTGTTCTGTAGCAAGATAAATGTGTGGATTTCAGAACCTCTAGACTGAAATTTTCAGCCTCTGGGATAGATGATCTGGCAACTATTAAAGCATTGCTTGTGTGTGCTAACATTAATGAAAAAAACAGTAACAAAATTTCTCTCCAAAGCACCTTATAAACCTGTATCTGAGGAATACTTTTTTCATCTCAGCTACATTGCTAATTGTACAATAGCACCTCATTGTTGTTTAATAGTGCATAACTAAATCAGCAGTGCTGATGCTGGAAGATGCATTCAATATGGCTATGAGCAAAAACATATAGAAACAATTAACTCAGTTATCATTCCATCAGGACACCACCCCTTAATAAAAATTGCATAATTTAAAAAAGGTTGTTGAACAAGTGATCCCGATAAGCTGGTTTTCTAACCTCAGCAATGGCCCCTTCTGACGTAAGAGAACCCTGAATTAACTCCTTTCAGGCAATGGAAAGCCTTTTCAGTACTAATTCGCCACATCACTTATTGAGAAGTAGAAAATTTTAGTTCAGACAAACTAGTTTGCATGTGACTCCAGATTAATACAGTTTTATTGCTAAGTGGTTAAACTGCTTCTTATTTTCAGAGACAGAGCTGGGATTCAAGATTAGTACAAGTGTACAGATGGCTCAAGCAGCCAGCCTCAGTGGCAGAATCAGAGAGACAGCAAATCACAAATGTTTGTGACTCAAAGACTTACTAAATTTTGCAGTTTGTCATGGTTTTATGATTTTTGTTATTGGTATTCCACATCATAACATCATGTAGTGCTCAGAGAGAAAGATAAAAACTGTTTGCATGTCACGAGACACAGGCTCTTTCCTTTTTGATCAACCCAGCAGAAAGTGTTCCCTAGTCATCTCACCTTCAGTGTTTAGCATAAGGCCTTCGGTTCTCAGACACTCTCTCATTTTATTTAATTTATTAGCTTCAATATTCCAATTATATTGTATTACATTGGGTTATTTAGCATTCCAAGATTTTATTTAGTAAATTAGCTTTCCTCCTCAGATTGCTGCTGTTGTTTTGTTTTAAGACCCATCTCCCTTTTCCTTTTGCCCTTTCCCCCTTCCCCAGGGTGTGGGTCTGTGGGTCCCTCGCTCCAATTATCACAGAACCGGGCTGAACCAGCCCATAAACCATCAACACAGTTTTATGTTCAAACATCTCCACTCACACCTTCAAGCTGCCTCCTGGCAGAACTGACAGATCAGAACATACACTTGTGCTTGAGCTGCTTCAGGACACAGGCTGTGCTCAGTGCTAGCCTCCGTAGATGAACTGTTTGCACTGTTTGCTGCTTCCCAAAATGAAGCCGGGGAGACATGCACATATTCTTCGTTGACCTTGCTGCAAGCACTAACCTCTGACTGGGGTGGGGCAAACAGCTAGGGGTGCTTACATCTTAAACCATTGCCTCAAGGGTCAAAAACAGTGTCTGTCAGAGCTTTTTGCTATAAATGTGGTTATTTCTTAGTTTGGCAATATTTCAGCACCCTTGCAATGGATGCCATCTTGAAGTTTCTCTGCATAGCATTCTGTAGCACCAAATGGAGATGCATATCCAAAGCTTTCAGTGGGACACAGTACTTGCTTCAACGGAATATCTGTTTCCCTAGGTGTATTCACCTAATAACTTATTTCTGGGAGTGCTATTTTTTTTCTGTGGCAGCTCTGCCACTTTGAAGTCCTTCTTGAACCAGTGAAAGATTTTCATTAGTTGTCAAGGATTTTCATTAAAATGTTCTGTGGCTTTGACCTCATAGACCAAGTTGGCATCCCATGAGAATGGTTTATTCACTGTTCGTTCTGTGTCAGGCTGAAATCTTAGGGCTTCTGGGGGCTTTCTTTCCCTGTAAAAAAGAAAAGTCAGGTGAGCCTAATTATTTTCCTGCCCAGGAGAGCAATGTTTCTTATTAAAATACACCTCAAATGGCATATTTGCAAGGTCTTCTCACTAAGGCTGAGATGCTTGCTGTGCTGTTCAAGGCTCCTGTAAAAAGATGAGATCACATGTGCTTTCCAGTCCTCTGTGTTGTCTTTATCTTCAGACCTGGAAAACGTATCAAAGAAAAACCATTCTTGTCAAACTCTGGATTTTTTTCTCCTAAATTAAAAAAGGCTTTCTGAGATATGGTGCTCTTCTGAATGACCTCCTCTGTGCTTTCTGAAGCCTCTCTGCTGTGGAGCATTTACATGCTGTCGCTGGCAGCTGTCTTCCCGCAAAGAATTCATAGTACCTTTGCTAGACTGTCAGGGCTCTGCCTAACCTCTTCTGTCTTACCTTGCATGTGGTGTTTTTTTTCCTCTTTCCCTTTTTTTTTTCCCATCTTGTGCCATTACATCATATCACTGTCTTTCTCCTTTCTTGTGGAGCTCTCCTCAAATCCCCACTGCTTTTTCAGTGCTTCTACCTTTGCTTATTGTAAATTCAGATGAATATAAAACTTACTCATTGATATAGAATCAATGATACGGTATTCGTTTTCTGAGTCCCACATATGCTAAGAGTCATGCAGGATCCCTTTCCCCTTTGAACAAAGTGTGTCCTTCCCACTTCTAGCTGATTTGCAAAGTGCAGAGATTAAGTCATTCCCTGGGGACAGTGGGAGGCATCTGCCTTGCAGGGCTGCTCCCAGTTTCTGTGATGTAACAGACAGTAGCTGAGATCCCGAAATGGGAGGAGGTCTAAGTGAACGCTATGACCTACCCAGTGCACCTACTTTTGCATGTGTGTGCTCTGTTTCTCATGGATTCTGTCCCTGGCTGATGATTCCCAGAATGTGAGGACTGACTGCCTCATAACATGATCCTGGCTAAGGATCCCACAAGCACTATTTAGTGAAAACTCCTAATCCTCACAGAATGCTTATTACTCAATTTGCCATGGTAGTATGGCAGTACATTTCACAAAATATGGAGTATCGGCATTTATTTGTTTAAAATCAGTTTCTTTTTTTGCCTTATTTTTTATTATACTACAGCATAAATAGGACCTCTCTCAACCATACCTATTATTTTATGTTTTCTATAATCTGGTCTTCCACTTTTTCTAACTAAAACAATCCTCATCCATAAGGACTGGCAGCCTAACACAGTACAGAGTAGAGAAGCAGGTTAAGTCAGCCTTCATTAAACTCCATGCCTCTATGTAGAATGCTCTCACTCCCCCGCAACTGCTTACTTCAAAGCTGAGTCATATATCTTCACTGTAGTCACAGTAGTGACTACGGAGCAGTGAAGTCTTCAGCTAGCTGAAAGTTAAAATAACCTCTTTCAAACAAAAATTCCCTGATGTGAATTAAAAACAACCATATACAAAAAGAATAATGAGAAAGCAAGCTTCTAATCCAGTTGTTACTGTATAATAGCTTTTTTTCTTTTTTTTTCTTTTCTTTTTTATGCTTTGAGAGGGCTTACAGATACAACGTCCAGTTTGTAACTGTCATCTATTGCTTTATGACAGACTAAGACTCGCATTGTGTGTGATACCTAGTGCAATCAAGGGCTGTTTCTTTTCTGTTAGAAAAGCAAGGCTTCATTTCACTCTTGAAATAAAGTCAATCAGGGATTTTTGATTACTGTGGAAATAGATAGGCACAATAATCTGGGATTTGTAGAATTGTGTCTGTCCCATTCAGTGCCTACCCCTTGCTGGTGAGGACTTCCTTTCTGCTGAGAAGTCCTGTCTCAGATGCTCTCGATGCAAAACGGTCTGCGATCTGATACTTACAGCTAGGATGAGAAAGCCTTAGATTTATTCTCGACTGCTGATGCTTGGAGTGCTAGAGCAAAACCAGAATTCCACCCTCTGGAATTACTTGAGATCATTAATGAGATGAATTAATTAGGAAAGCAAGAGGCATGGGTTTAAACTCTCTGAATATTCACCTAGAAACCAAATCATAAAAAGGGAGACATAACATGAAAATGTGATTTTGAGTTGCATTTAAAGCAAGAATGCTTCCAAACTCATTCAGGATTGTAGCTGAGTGGAGGAGTTATCTAGTAGCTGCCTCTGGAGATGCCTGGCACTAAGGCCATCCTTTCTCATTTCTCTCATCCTTCGTGCAAGCTACCTTGTGTCTTTCATTCCCACCTGTATGTATTTTCATGGTTGCTCCTGCTGCTCAGATGTCAAATAGGTCCTGCTGTTTAAAGATAGAAAGTGCAACACTTCCCCTTTCTCTCTGTTATGTCTTTATTGGTGATTTATTTTTTTCCTGGGATAACAGTCCTATTACATTCTTTAATAGACATATGCCTGACTGATAGTAAGTACTTCTTCTCTAGTACAGTGAATAGGAGAGCAGATTAAGCTCTCTAGGCCTGAACAATATGATAATAGGAGTCCTTATAGGAAAACCATACATGAGTCTCTTAGTCAAGTCCCCCAGCTACTACAGACATTAGTTGCTATGGTCTCTTCAATAACATTTTGTTTCCAGACTTTTCCTGGCATTTCAGCATCATATTAATCTCCATGTTTTAACTTTCTGTGCACGTAGTATTTTCTTGTTTTGTAAAGTGTTTTCAGACATATGGCTGAAAGCATACTAATTGATTGCTTGTATTAGTACTATTACGTTATATCTGATGCATCTTCTTCTTGGAATCTAAAGATAGCTCCCCTCAGCTGACCCATCTTCATGAAGGACAATGGAAACTAACAGCAAGAAATATCCTTGTTTGGAATTATTTGTATTTATTTTTTATCTATTTATTTATTTAGAGAACAAGAAACTGAGCAATCAGAAGAGGTGAGCTCATTTTTGGACACAGTAGAAATGAATGTTGCCCTTGATAGAGCTCCGTTTGCTAACTTGAAAATTGAACATACACTTGTCACAGTTTACAAACGTGGTCATATGGTAAAATGGGTGCTGTTTTCCCTCAGCCTGTTACTGCAGAGATAAATGAAAGTGCACATACAGCTCAGCATTTGTCACTGCTGGGTTTGAAGCTAACCACGGCAGATGACAAGCTGTTCATGCAGTGCATTCTATTCTGAGCTGTGTAAAAATAACTTTCTTTTCTCTTCCTTTTCTGAATACTGACTGCTGGTCTTGTCCAGCCTTGGTTTTCCAGAGCCTTGCAAAAGCCAGCACAAACTCATTAGGATTTCTAGGATAAACCTGTGGAAAAGCAGGTTACATGGGTATTACCTGACACAGTCCTTCCAGTGCAGGGAACTTGGATGGCTCCTGTGGCTGGAGTTACAGAAAGACCATTAGCCTGAAATAAATTTGACCAGTCTCAGGTTTGAGCTGTTTTGTTTATATGTGAAAGCATTCCTTGGTATTCCATGAAAAATCTGAGGTGGTGTCCCTCCATCCATCTCTCCAGCACTGTCTTAGACTAGATTAAAAGGGTGACCTGGAATTCACTTCTTTGGGTCATGGCATTTGTTAAATTAAAATGAGTGTTAAGAAAAAGGGTGGCCTGAGCTGTAAGCAAGATATAAGAAAAATTAGGAAAGATTCTGGAAACTTTCTCTGTCAAGCAAAATGTGATATCATTCTCTTTAGGCTCACAGTCAAGTTATGTTGCTGAGCTTACACTTTTTCTCACTAATAACAAATTTTCTATGAGCTTTCTTACAGACAAATATACCATATAGTGTTAATGAGCTTGTGTCCAGCTGATCATTTATGATTTTTTTTGCTCAAGTGTGCTTTCACATTCAACCATCTTGTTGAGCTGTGTAAAACTGTAACGTATCCATGTATCAGGCGGTTACTAACAGCTACCAAATGCTGTTAGAAACTGTTTGGGCTGTCAAAACTGAATATAAAGGTTGGACTGATATTTGAGGAAGGGTGTAAAAATGAAGGTATATTACCGAATATTATCTGTTTTGATTAAAATATCTCATTGAAACTTTTAATGAGAAGGGGGGGAACTTTCACTCAATGTCATTTCTTAACTTTGCTATTTCATTCCTGTCTCACAATGACTTTCTGTCACTTTATAGTGAGTTCGTTTCCTCTTATCAGTCTCTGCATGCTCTTATGTCTGGTATCTGCACTGCACAGGAAAAGGATTATTGCTTTTCCTAAATTAATGCTTGCAATACTTTTCAGTGCAGAGGTAATTTGTTTGTGTCTTAGTTTCTGTGAAATCTCCCCTCTATAAAGCTTTCATTTCATTTAGAGGTTGAAAGGAATTCTCCTTTAGCACTGAAGACTTGAAACTCCAGCAGGTTTTGTCATCTCCTGACAGCAATGCTCTCAAGACAGTTTTGCCTCTTGGTTTCCTAACTTTTGCTGAATACTTAAGAACCCTCAGGCTGAAATGTTGTATTTCCCTCTCTTTCAAGTCACGTGTCTCAGAAACAGACTGTCCCCAGCTGGAAGGAACTTAAAGGTGATTCAGTCTTTGAGCATCAGAACAACTTCTAATACTTCCTTGGTTATTATTACATGACAAGTTTCTGCACTGCTGGTGTGTGTAAGCACCAGTGATACTATGTTCACTGAGATGGGAGAAATATTATAAAAGATGATTCATTTTGCTAGTATATAGCTTTTTCTTAACCCCTTCAAGACTTTACCTGCTTTTGAAAGGAATGAAAAAGCCTATAAATGAGAGATGATATTTATTGCTTCCAGATTTACAGAACACATCCAGACTTAATAATTTATTTGACTTCCATAGTTTGTGTGAAATGAGTGGGTAGGTATTATATTGTGCCATCATTTACAGCTGATTTAGTACACTTGGCTCTGACTGCTTTCCTTCTTTAGCTGTAGAAGTTTTCAGTAAACCTACTAGTGGTTCAGATGTGAGGCAGCAGTGGGGCAGTTTGTTGGAAACTGGTGGTAGTGCTAACCCATGGTTTGGTAGAATTGATCCTTCATTTGTCAGATGTGGAACTGTAGTACCATTCACCTGCACAGGAGTATTGATAATATCTGCCATTTTCATGCAAAGCGGTAGACATGACATACAGTGCATTTCTCCATTTTAGAGTTAACTATTTTCTCATGCTGAATACATAACTTTATGAACTGCCAGAGGTCTAGTGCTTGTATTCTGGCACCATCTTCTCTTCATGGAATCCTTCCCAAAGGAAGGGACACAGAAACCCAACTTCAGACACAGAGGGTGGCAGGGTGCCTGCATCACTCGCACACGGCTTAAGTTAAATAATTGCTAGGGTTAGGGTTAGGTTCAGGTCTGTATTCTCAATCTAGAAAATTCAAGTTGATCACATGCCTATGCAGCCTGAGAAAAAAAATGGGGTAAATGTAAAAATTAGTCCTTTGTAACATCTGCCGTATAAGCTGGGATGCCATCTTTTATTACAGGCATTGGATTTGACATTTGAGCCACTGCCACAGGAAATTTTTTAGTTTTAGTGGAATTAATTGGACAACTCCAATATCCTGAACTATCCTTCTTTATTAGATGAGTTGTTCAATCTAAGAAGAGTCAAAAGCTTGGAAATATGAATTTAAGTGCAGCTGAAAGTAGATCTCTTGGGAAGCTACCGGTCACCCAGTTTTAATTATACATATATTTTAAAATCACAGATCATTCTTGAAGTACCCCAGTAAAGGAGTAACTCTACAGATGGTGCTTGTGGTGCATGAATAGGTAAATTCCTTAGTGGCTGCTTAGCAGTGACAGTAGATTTGCACAACCCCCTGCTGCCATCTTCTGCCTGTGGAGAATGTTTGCCATCAGAGCAACCCATGGGACAAAGATGATCCAGTGGTGAGAAACTGAAGGTTAGATGAACTTATTTGATGGCTTTGTCTGTTGCCTGGCATTTTCAGCAAAGAGCAGTGATTGTGCAGAGCTAGCTGTGCTGCACTAGAACTTGAAGAAATGATCACATTAGTCTAGGAATTACATAAATATATTGAAGCACTGCCACAACAACTTGTTTGTTTCAGGTCAAGGCACTGTAAATGCCGCTAGGTATCAGATCCAGTAAAAACACTGACTGCCTTGACCTTTGAAGCTAATATATTGTGTTGCAATCATTCGTACTCTTTTCCTGTCATACCGTCTCTCTCTTTCTCTCTGCCTATAATTTTTGCACTTAATTGATAATGCAAATGCTCTTCACTTACAACTGAGAACAGCAAAGTTATTCCATATAATTTCTTTTTCTTTTGTAGGCAGATAGATGTAAAAACACAATAGAGATATTGTTGGGCAGTATATTATTTACTGGTTAATGAACTGAATGCTAGGGAAGAGCACTACACTTTGGATATGGATATTGTATTTTAAGTAAAATAATATGAGCATCACAGACAGTAGTAACTGAGTTTATTTTGTCTAATTTGTTAAAGAATATGGCAGTTGATCCAGTCCTTGAGCCAAAACTGCCAAAACAGCAGATGAATTAATTCATTAATTGCAGTATATGGAGTTTAATATATACCTATGTACATAATGCTTTCCCTAACTTCAGAATATGTTACACTAGCAATCACAGTTTTGCATATTAAAGTTTTGAAGTGTTAACCTCTGTCCTTTTATGAAAGATCATAGTAAGAATCATAGATATTAAGGGCATTTATATCCAATAACCTGAAAAGTGTCCTAGATTGAGAAGGGAGGGTTAAAGCTTTTAAATGTGAAATCACCACCTAAAATCTTGTTCACAGCGGTAAAATCTGGACCTTGATAACTGACATATTCTCATTGCTACTTCCTTTGTGTGTACACACTGATAACAGCCATAGCAGACATTGGACCATCCCTGTCAAATGGCATCCATTAAATGAACCATTCCTATTAAATGTTGAGGCTAGGAATATATGGCTTTAGGAAAATAAATACTTTTAACAAAGGGTATTATTCCTGTGGAATAGGATTATGGCATACTGATTGAAGAAAGTATGCTTGCAATGAGAAGTCTTTGGTCTTTCGGACTGCTGAAATTCATTCTTCACAGAATCACAGATTTGTAGGGTTTTTTGTAGGAAGAGACCTCTGGAGATTGTTGAGTTGAATCTTCTGCTAAGAAAGTTGTCTACAGTAGTTACACAGGAAAACATGGGCTTTGAATATTTCTAGAGATAGAGAATCCACAACCTCTCTGCACAGCTTATTCCAGTACTCTGTCACCCTCAAAGTAAAAGAATTTTTCTTCATGTTCATAATAAACCTCCTGTGTTCCAGTTTGTGCCTGTTGCCCCTTGTCCTGTTGCTAGGCTCCACTGAATACAGCCTGTCCCCATTCTCTTGCCATCCTCCCTTCAGATGAATGTTCGTTAGATTCCCCCTCAGTCTTCTCATCATAAGAGATTCTCCAGGCTCATGCTGCATGGCAGATGCTCCATTCACTTACAAGACTTTTTCAATTAAAGATGCTCAAAAGGGTTACTCTTAAAAGAATATTTCCAGTGCTAGAAGTGATGCTATTGAAAGCTGAGGTGAAGAAAATGTGTTCTCAACTCTGCAACAGGTTCATCATATATTTCATCTATGCATCTGTCAGCGTGGTCATACACAGGAGAGGAGATGGAATGATTTTCCATCAAATGGCTATCCTGCTGTTTTTCATAATGTTGCCAGTGAGAAGCCTATGGAGTAGAAAATGATTAATTACTGGCTAGGAAGAAAGTGCTGCTTACTTTCCTATCCCCTGTGGAAATAGCAGAGCTTTCATGTGTAGGCTGATCCTAGTGTAACAGGCTCTCCCCAAGTCTTTGACATTGGGGAATACTCAGCAATGTTCCAGGAGCAGAAAGACACATCTAATTTACATATGAAATAAGTATTTTATCCATAATGTATTCCTGAAGCAACACTCTTTTATTCTCTTCTGTAAGAAACCACCCACTATTGAATCAACAACATTTATACCAGAATTTAAAAAAAAACAAGTTGCAGGGCATTTCTGTATCTGCAATGAATCATGAAAGTGCACATAGCCTCCTTTGATCCTAGCTTCTGGACATCTTGCTCATTCAATCTGGTGAATGATGCAGAACTACAAAAGGAACAGTACTTCCATCTTCTACCTCTTGTGATAGCTAATGGTCACTTTTTCCCCTGGAATCCTCTTTCATTCCTGCTTCTCTCTAGCCTGTCTCTCTATTCCTAGTGACCCAGGACCACTATTCCAATCAGAGAGGTTGTGATCTTCCTGGTCCCTAAGGGAAAATATGTTTTCTAGGTGAAAAGGTTAGACCAATGAAGTGAGAGGAAACAACTGTTTCAGCTGCATACTCACTGTCTTTAATATACAGCTTGAAAGCACTTGGGATTTGCAGTGGTGTGGTACAAGAGTTTTCTCATATAGGGCATACTCAATTCCTTGATCATAAGGCAGTATATATGACAATGCCTATAAACAGAGTAATAATGTAGATTTATATGGCAATTGCTTGCTGTGAGTCTAAGGTACTGGTTCTGAACAAGACTATCTGATCAAACAGAGTAAGATTAGAGAAAATGGTGTTCTCTCCAGGTACGTGAGGAAATGATGCTTTTGATCTGCTTTGACAAATGCTGGGCTACTATAAATTGTTATGAATCGCTTAGAAGATTGGAGGATGTAGCTTCACAAGGCAACAGGAATGTCAGTTATCAATAGGATTCTTTCAAAAAGGCAAACATTTATTTGTTCTTTTCTGTATAGTGACTTCTACATTGCACCTTGTCACAGATTTCTTTTTTTTTTTTTTTATCTGACAACTCACTCTTTTCCTTTAACTAAAGAAATCCAAGAGCGGAGGACTAGTGTTCGTTGCTATACATGTCCCCAGTTGCCACTAAGTATTGAAGTCTGACTTGGACTGAGGCCAGAATAGATGCCTGCAGGCTGCACAGCTTTGAAGCACACAGAAACTAGATAAGTCATGTATGAAAATCAAAGTGATTAGTCCTGTAGTCAATAAAGAGAGAAGCTACCAAAATGAGGAATGTGAGATCTCCAGAAAAAGGAGGGTCAGGCTTTGCTCTCTCAATAAGGCATACAGTATTCAGAATACTGATGGCTGACCTTGTACACTTTCTCTGCTTCTTCCTCTAAAAACTCCACTCTGATAAAGTGTTCATTTTTCCTTAAAATATGTAGTTTAAAACATGTGACTGCCCTTTGTATTTTTTTTTAATTGAGTTTACTTGGTGTTTATTTCTACAAAGGGAAATTTGAGTAATACACTTCTGTTTATCTTCTTAAGTAAACTACTGCTTCACATACACATATGTATGGATATATAAAAACATTTAGAAGTTGTGAGAGCACACAACTAGAAATAAAACTAACCAGAACCTGTTTTCAGTTCAGCTTAATGGTGTTGAATCAGTGACTAGAATTCTTAACTTTCCAGTTGCAAAATGTAAATATTCATCTCATCTGGTACATTGCTCGGTTGAATTAGCATTCACAAAATACCTTGAGATTTGGATGAAAATTGAGTACACAGAGGAATGGTTTCATACCTCTGATCTTCCAGAGTAGTACACTGTCAGGTAGGATGCATAGGAACTGGGATCACTCAGGAACTTCAGAAGAGATTGTTTTGCAGAGCAACCTTTTCTTAGATTGAAACTATTTGTTCCACTGAGGGAAGTTATAAAATGCCTTTAGTAGGAGTGCACAAAAAGCTGTGATTGTTCTCCGTATAGAGGCAAGCAAAAGACAGAGAAACGAGTTCAAAGCGTAAGTAGTGACCATCTGCTGAGATCTTTCCATGTTTTTGTTGGAAACTATTTCAGCCATTTTGACAGCCTGCCTGAAAGGATCAAAACAACCTGCACCTTGCAGGCACCAGAAACAGTAGCAGAGAACAACAGCCTTGCTCTTGAGTTATCTGAAAACGTGTTATGAGAAGCATGCTTTTTCTCAGTTTCCTTGATAACAACCCTTTTCAATCGAGGCTCCTACAGTGCTGTACTTGTGACGTGCTTTTCAGGTAGATATGTACTCTACTTTCACAGATAGGAAAGCAAATACATTTTGCCTAAGGCTGCACGGTGAATCAGTGACACCAGAGGTTGATTCCCAGCTATGTGACCCAGTTCACTTACTCTGCGTAGATGATGCTCTCCTTGATGTATGAAGTCATTTCAATTACTGCTCACAGCTTAAACTGGGGACTGAAATAAGTATTTTGACTAATGCAGCAGTGCCACCTTATTTCCTTGGTGTCATGACCTATTCCCATTTGCACAGGAGTGGTTCTGTTCCTTCAGCATTTTCCTTCAATTTCTTCTGTTTTGTTGTTCTTTTGTTGCGCTTATTTTAGTTGATGATGTTTTTGATGTATTTTTTTTTATATGAAGCCTGCAGACAGTGAGAGTGGAAAGAAGCTCATAAGACCAATTAAGATCAATCTAGACAGATGTTTGTCTAAACTGATCTTTAAAAAAAATGAAGATTTTACAGCTTCCTTACAAAAACTCTTGCAAGTGTTCAATTGTCAAGAAATTTATCCCAGTGTGTGAAATATTCTTTCAAATCAAGCTCATTATAGTCATTTCCTCATTGCAAATAGTGATCTTTGCAGCACAGTTTTACATATTTTAATATTGCTGCTGCATGCAGGTCAGAGCTTCATGACTGGAGAACAAGTTGTTTTTTTCTTTTTTTCTGGTCTCTTTTCTAGAGTTCTGATTGTTCCTGTTGCTGCTTTCTTGATGGTCTCTAGATGTTTGTGTCGTATTTTAACAGGCTCTGAGGTGCTTAAGACAAAGTTTTACTAATATTGAATACACTGAATAGGAAAAAATTGTACAACTCTGGTTTGCATTTGAGAGATAAACTGTAGCTCTATACATCTTGACTTATTGTTCCCCATTTTAACATCAGCATAACATTTTGACTTGTATGCATCCTGTGATGTACTCTTATCTGAATCATTTCTTGGAATTTATTCTAGCTGTGGTAAAGGAAGTGTGCCCCAGACCTGCTCTTTTCAGGAAAACAAAAGTCAGATCATTAAAAGGGAGAGGTGGTTAGATTATCAAGAAAAGGCTTCTGATAGAATGGAGGAGCAAGTACCTGAACAACCCTTCAACCACCACCAAAAATGTGCATATCAGAATGCTGTAGCACAGAAACAGAAAACAGGTGTCTGATTTTGATAAGGTTTTATACAACTAAGTGGTACTGACTTTAGAATGCTTATTTGCAATGGTCATTTTTCTTGATCATATACAAATAGAAAGAGAGAAACAGAGTTAACTCTGTGCCTGTCAAACCTACTACTGTTTTTTCTGTGCCATCCTCACATTGGCTATAGTGAAACAAATGAATAACACTTTTAGTCTTTAATATTTTGTTTCTAAAAGATTGTAAGGAAGCAAAGCTGTCAGAGAACAAGAGGTTAATGTCTGTCATTGATTTGAAACTGGCAAAGGACAGAAAATTGAAAGGAGAAATAAGTGCTTTATTTTCAGGTTAATAGAAAAATAGCTAAAGGTTAATGGAAGGGTGCCTCAAATTTCTCTTTGAGGATCACTGTTATTTAATCAGTGATGTGAAAAAGAGAGTAGGTGGTGAAGTTGCAAGATTTGCAGACAATATGAAATTATTTATGGGAGTCAGTGTTAGAGAAGATTGTGTGAGATTTCAGAGGCACCTGAAGATCAGAAGCAGAACGTGACATGAAGTCCTTTGTTGATGAAGTAATGCTCATTACAGGGAATAATTTAAATTGTTCATACACATTATTGGATTCTAAATTAACTGTAACCATTCAGGGAGAAAAAAAAACTGGGGGACATAGCCAGCAGCTCAGTGAAAACATCTGCTCATTGCACAGCAGAAGTCAAAAACCAAGTAGTACACTCTGATACAGAAATAATGGGCTAGAAAAATTCTATGGATTCATGGAAAATTCATGGCATTTTATAAAACAGTGGTACATCCTCACCAGGGATGTGGCATCATCCTTTAGTACCATGAAACAGGATAACTAAAGCAAGTTCAAAAAACAGCTGCTAATGTTGACAGGATGTACAAGAGTACGTTGCATCACGAAATACTGCAGCGGTTGTGACTCCTGCAGAAAAAGGAAGGAATAGACAACGAAAATTCCTGAATAGTTTGGGAAAGAAATACTGAACCTTCTTACTTGTCTTTCCAAAAATACAAGAACTGGAGGATTTCAATGGATTTGATTGGTGATGCATCTGAAGATGATAGAAGAAAATGTGTTGTATTCAAAATGTAAATAACCTGTAAAACTAATTACAAAAAGAGCCTAAACCAAAGAATTTATCAGTGCTCAAAAGAGGATTAAAAAACTGTATACTAATGAGAAAATCCTCAGTAGTAGAATTCCTAAAAGAAGTTTTTTTTGCTTTTTTTTTTTGTTTTGTTTTTAAGGCATTAGCAGAAAGACACAGTAGAATTGCAGAGATTCAGTAACTGTTGTCCATAATGCTGCAAAAAGTGGTAGGTATGGGCTTTTTCTGGAGACAGCTGCTTCTCTTCACTCTGGGGAGTACCTGGTTCTGGTTTAGATAGATGGATCACTCATCTGATCAGGTTGAGTAATTGCTGTCTTCTTAAGGATGACATTAAACTTGGCATGAAAATGTATAAAGCATATTGCAAAATCAGATTAAAGGATTGATTTTGGCTTGCTTTTTTAGGTAGAAAGGTCTGCTGCTTAGAATATGAGCTTGTCAAGTCAGGGACCTTTGTGAGCATTGAGAGATTGCTAAATGTAGTGTATCTTGTATCATTAATGGTGCTGTACCAGAGTATAATTACCATTTTTCTGAAACATGACTGGTAACAGAATGAATCCCATTACCCCTTAGAAGGCAAGATTTTTTTTTTGTTGAACAAAAATATATATTTCATCACCTTCTATTTGAAGAAACTATTTTTAGAAAGTTTTGAGCCTAGGGAATACTCATCAACATATTGACACGAGCTGGAAAAAACGTTCACTTTGCTAATCTTATACACAGCAGTAAGATCAGCTGTAAAATGAACACCAAAGATAAGGAGTTGCAGTCTTTGTACAATTAAAGTTTTTCCTGTCATGAGATTACTAATATGATCAAACATTGAAATACACAGCAGATGAGTAATTAATCCAGACGTCATTTCCATTGTTTCCATTGTCTTTCCATTGAAAGAAAGGACCACAAACTCTTTTGAAAATCACTTACAAAGCACGGTTTTACCTTCAAAGTGTGCTGCAAAATCCTTCCATGGAATAATCCAATATACTTATGTATAAAAAACCAAGCCAACTTGCTATTTAGCACCCCATAGTACCAAGTTTCTCGATTTTAAACACACTGAGTATAACTAGTTTCATAGTTTTCTTAAGGAGAAATACTGTAGTTATCGTTAAACTCTTTGGGAAAGTAGCTTCAGTAATGCTCAATGGTTATCAGGAGTATCATTCTTCCTTCAGGCAGAGCTGAGGAAATGTAAAGTTAAAGACATCATTGAGAGCGATAATGAAGTCAGTCCTTTCCAGTGCAAGACCACAGCAATTCTTTATCACTCCAAATGGGCTGTGGGGTGAAAGCTGTTTTTCTCACTGGCAAAGTTGCTGGGTTCACAGATAATTATCATTTTCAGAACATATTTTGTGGAAGAGTGAGAATATTAAAAGAACTCCCCAAATCTACCATCAAAACTGAAGAGACAGCTTGTTAAGAGACTGTTTTTTAAAAGGAATTTCCACAAAAGAGAATATAATTCCACGGCTTCTCTAATCTTCTGCCTACTTAAGATTTTAATTCAAATGGAAAACCTCTATTTACATTTATACTTTAACTCACATGCCTGTCTTTCACTCATCTTTACACCTTATACACATTCGTCCCCACTCTTGCTCACAGTTACTTTTGCTCGAGTATATGTGTAAACTTCATTCACTAGCTCTGGAGGAGCTTATCCTTACACATATTCAGCATAATTTTTCATGTTCCTTCCCTATTCACTCACATATGCATAGGCATACAAAATTATATAAGATGCATTGCATATAAATACATCAGATATAAGTGAAGTGGATATAATTAGTCTGAAAGTCATAAACAGAGCTAAAGCTTCATTGCAGTCTTCTACTACATTTATTCTTTGAATAGATCATTTATTTGCTATTTATTGACTTGCAGTCAGTTAAAGTAGCAGAGATTCAGCATGTTAAACATCTACAACGTTGTAAGCTTTAAAATCCCTTTCCACTTTCTACTAATCCCTCTGTGAATTCCCAATCTCATACTTAAATAATAATATATACAAATACTGGTACAAATATGCAGTTGCTTCTGATGTTGTGAAAATGACAATGCCAATTTGTTTCCTGTTATTATTTCTAAAACAAATTGTTATTTGTTTTTAATTCTGGAATGATGATAAGAGAGTTTGGAAGTTATGATGTTCTGAACTTGCAGATTGCAGAACTTCATTCAATTAAGTGAAAACTCCAGCATTTCAACCACTAAGTGCAATGGTCTTTGACAGTTCTGGTGAAGACAGGTAGAGGTCTTTCTGGGTACTTTATGTATTGATAACTCAGAAGAAAATTTTTATGAAGTGCCTCTACAACACTGCCAGAGGAAAAGGACATTCCAAGGTGACTTCTACAGTGACCATACAGAGTTGTTTGAATCTTGTCTCATTGTCTTTTCACTAAGCCATGAGCCACTGAGCTGTACAGTGATGTTCTAGCGAGGATGCAGCATCAGGCAAGAGTCACACAGACAAAAAAAATCAAAAAGCATAACAATTAGGGAGCCATAGTACTATTTATTTCTACTCCTTTGACATCTTTGTGCAGCAGTAGCTGAATTAGAGCCTTTAGAGACTGTTATCTGCAAAGGAAATAGAGATGCTTCATCAAGTAGGCTGCTGCTACTGTAGATGACATTAGAAACACAGGGCTTTTCTTAGCCCGTATGAGCTGATGCTGTACTTGTAGGCAATGGATCATCCTACAGATAGGGTGTTTGCAGAGTTTGGCAGAACCAAAGAAAGAACTGCAAAACAGCTTTGGATGGAATTGTCTCCTGTGATGCTGCTACATGCCACTTCATATGCCTAAACAGAAAAGAAATAAAAATTAAAACATGATCCAAGCTGAGGAGAAATTCTGCAGACTACAAAGGTGCAGTTTGCTAAATGATACTGAAATATGAGTATGGTAATAGACATTAAACATTTAAAGAGTGTAAATTGTTCAGAGTGATGCACAGAGGATGTGTAATTGGGAGCACTGGGCTGTAGTAAAGGTTAGATAAATCTTATCTGAAAGCAGAGGCAGTTTCAGAAGAGCAGAACATGGTAAAATGTGTAACAGTCCCTGCAGAAAAGAGTTGAAAGCATTATTGCTTAGCAAATTTAAATCCGGATGGTGCAGAATATTCCTGAACATATTGTACAGGACTATCTTCTACTGGATGTGAAGCAGGCAAGATTGAGTTAGCTAATAGGATAAAAAAAGCTAAAATACATTCCTTCCAATATTAGTGCTTGAGATCTTGTTTGTATGTAGAAGGGTCATGAGGTGCCTTAGTCCCCCAAAACACGTAGGATATTTATCTCTAAAGAAACCAAATGTTTAAGAAATTGAACCCACTAAAAATTTTCATACAGTGATATTTTTATAAAGCTGTTGCAGAGATAAAAGTGGTGATTTGTGCCAGCCAAACCACTACAGCAATGCTATCAGCTAGCCAGTTACTCCTGCCAGTGGCAATAGCTGTCCCCAGTGCAACCCAAACCAACGGTAAAATCTGCTTCTATTTTTGTCACTATTCACATGGCCACAAGGAAAGGCAGCTTAAGTTTATTTCAGCTGTGTCCTAATTGTAGCCCCCTCTTTGTGTCGTGTCCATATCTATGGTTCAAAACCCCACAGATTTCCCATGATTAATAGAAACTGACATTTCAAGTGTTCCAGGGCTTTTGAAATTAACTAAAGCTTCATGTTGCAGACATGATGCAGAGATTATCTTTCATTCTTGTTTTCTGCAAATGATATCTTCTTGTCATTCCTGCTGGTATCTGCACTATACAACTTTCATCCTTCGCTTTTATTGTGGAGTTTGTCATAAGTTGGACTTTCTCCAAGAGGTATTGTGACTTTACTCCCATGACTTCATTTTCAGTTGATTGTTTGTGCAGTTCAGAGCTGCTGCAAAACACGTGCTGCACACTCAGGTCAACACAGCACAAAGCAGACTCTCTTCCTTCACATCCCTCTTCAAACCTAGTTCTGTTACATTACAGACATTAACTCTGGGCTGTCAATGGCTGCTATTAAACCCAAGTCTAATAAACAGCCTTTTGGCCTCTGCTCCTTCTCCTGGGGAAATCTGCACTGAATGATGCAGTTTAACCGTGGCAGCCCAGAGCTCTGTTCAGATTGTTTTATATGGTTGAGAAACAGGGAAAATTAGCGAAGGTAGTTTGCAGCACCACATGGCCTCATTGTTTCTGTTTGCACATTTACTCTGTTGGAGTTCAAGGTTTTTTTTGTTTGTTTGGTTTTTGTTTTCCAACCACCATACTATGCAGCTTTGCTACATTCTGCATGCAGGACTGCATACCTGATTGTTACAAAAGCTCCTACTAGCAATTAGTAATGCTATCATCAGTTTCTCAGTAACAAAAGAAAGAAAAATATCTGTATATTTCAGAGCTTTTTAGAAACTTCTATGTGCACCATTTTTCATAATAAAAATATATATTGCTTAACTATATACATGTGCTTTATGGAAGCCAAGATGCCAGTCTATATGAATAGGCACTTTTTCATTTGAGTGTATATAGGTTGCTCCAAAACTAGTGTCTTCTATTTATTTCTGTGGAAACTAGGACGGATACAAAGAGAACAATAACACCATTTGATAGAGCAAATTTTATAGTAGTAGACCGCTTCTGCCTGGGTAGTGAAGTACAAGATTTTTCCTGTTGGAAGAGTTGGAGTTTTCTTCTTGGTCTGGAAGAACTATGTTTAGATTCTGGGGTGGGAACAGATTTCAGAAATGAATGGGATTCTCTAGTCCTCTGTTGCTTTTGATTTTATCAGTCTCTGGAATCTTCAGAAACAGTTCTTAGTGGAAGTCGTTTTTGTTCTTTATAGTTCTGCTGCGAAACCAGGTCTTTCAAGTAACTCAAAACACTGAATCCCATCTGCTCCACATTTCTTTTGGCTAGAAAAAAATCTGTAATCTGTGTTTGTGAAGTATCACTTAAGCTTTAACAGCCATTGAGAACTATCTAACAAAAGAATGGTATGTGACTTTTTCTCTCTGCCCCAATGGGATACAGTTATCATAGAATCACAAAGGTTAGAAAGCACCTCCAGGATCATCTCGTCCAGCCATCCACCTATAATCAGTATTTCCCACTAAACCATGTCCCTCAGTACATCTAAACATTTCTTGAACACCTCCAATATCAGTGATTCCACCATCTTCTTGGGCAGCTCATTCCAATGCATGACCACTCCTTTGGAGAAGTATTTCCTAACATCCAACTTGAATTTCCCCTGGTACAACTTGAGGCTATTCACTCTAGTCTAATTACTAGTTTACATGGGAGAAGCTAAGCTAGCCTAAAATGTTTTTGTGTTTCTAGTTGTTGTTTGTTTTTGTTTGTGTAATTTTTTTTACTACCCTTGAGAATTAAGGGGTGTCAAATGAAAATAGTGTAGAAAAAGCACACAACACTTTAGAACAGAAATTTGCTGCTGGTTCAGATTTGAGCAGGTGCAAATCAGCTTAATACCTGAAGTTACATTTGTTAATCCCCATTTTCATGCAAAAGAAACAGAAGAAGGAATTATGTCTCTCAATAATTAGTTCTGTAGGTACTTATCCAATAAAGAAGTTAGACTTCTCTATGAATGTTGAAATATCCTTTGTTGTCCAAGAATGTGAAGCATTAACTGCACTCATGGAATAACATGACACATCTTCAGGTATGACATTGAATGAATAATTTATCTCTTTGATTTCATCTGGTAAATTTCTGCATAGGCAAGTTAGTACACAGGGCTTGAATCTGTGTTTACTTTCACTGTAGAAAGAAGACATGTATAGGATATATCCATATATAGGATGCTGAAGGTTTCATTATGACTGTGTAAAACAGTTTGCAGTATGAAACAAATTGCCAGCCCCGGTTGAGATAGAGTAATTGACTACATCAGTGTTCCTACTGTAGTACAAAATACACTAATGAAAGCTATCAATTAAGGTAATTAAGTGAAACTGTCTTATTTTGAATTGAAACTCTCCGGAAATTATTTCTGCATTGGGAGAAATGTATTGGCAGTATCTAGAACCTAAAGGAGAATAACTTTTCAGACCATTTTAATGCAGTTGCAAAAGCATATTCATTTTGACTCTTAGAGGTCAGAATTAGCTCTACTAATAACATTGTAAATATGATTATGCATTAGCAAGGAAGTAGTCTAGCCATTACTGTTCCGAGTCGAACATTTTACCCTAAACACTGCACACTGTGCATGGACAACAGATTGTGCTGTTAAGGGTTCAAATTAACAAGGTCTTAAGTTCTGTGGGAAGTGAAAGTTTTATTTCTTCAGCATTTAGTTTATGGAATTAGGAGAGAAATTAATTTTCATCCCTGCTTGTTTTTGAAGATGCTGTTTTCAATAAAGTATAAAAGGTAAGAAGGGAGAGGAGTAAAGAACTGTAAGATTTAACTTCAAAAGAGTTTTATGAAAATAAAATGTGAAGCTTACTTGTATGTCATTAAGTATTTCACAGCATTCCCTAAATGTTTGCAGACAAGTAATTTTCTCATTCCAGTTTCCGTTCTTCTGGCCTGCAAATCTTTGAGACTCTGTAGCACACCTGTCTGAGTAATGACCAATAAAACATGTTTATATTACATTAAAAAATGAGGTGAATAAAGCTTAACTGCAGAATGAATAAAAGACTTAATTATATGAAGATGTCACTCACCCTTATTGAGAGGACAAATCATGCTTCAGAGCCCCAGCCTTTCCCATAAAGGCTAAGCTGCAGATGTATACATTTCTAAGTATTTCTTTCTGAAGAAAGGAACGTATAAAAAAGGATCTTTGCTCGGAGTAACTGGCTGACATCTTCCAAGCAGTATTATGAGAGTGAAAAGAGCTAGTGTAAAAAAAATGGTCTTGTTTTACATCTCTTTTGTGTATTTTCCATGGTTAGGAAATAACTGGTGTATTTTAAGACTGAATAGGTTTTGTACTTGGTTTTGGTTATAAGCCTGTTAGAAACAAATGCAATTTGTGGTTTTGATATTATTTGAGCTTTTAATACTGGGACTTCATTTTTGTTTTTTGAAAATAATATTTGGGGTTACCAGTTGCCACACTTGTGGTCAGAAATTAGTTCCTTACTTCCTTTTTAGGGCACAGAAAATTACTTGTATTTTTTCAGAACATGTCGGTATTGTATAAGAAAGAGAGAGTTATTGTATTGTGCAGTAGTTTTATTGAAATAGTGAGAGGAAGGTTGTGTGGAGGGGGAAGGAAATATGAGGCCAGGATGAAAACGATCAGAGGATGAAATCAGAAAGGGAGAGAGAATGAAAGATAGGTAGGTCAGGGAAAGTGAACAAGTGTTGACAATTTGGTTGATCATTGGCAGTTTTATCTCGCTGGTGATAAGGTACTTGTTGTTTCAGCCAGAGCTGTGATACACAGTGCTCAATGCATAAGTAATATAAAAAAGTTTTTTCTAAATCTCAGTGAAAAGTTCCACTCACATGTAAGTACAGTGGATTTTTTTTTATATTTCATTCTAACCAACTTCTTTCAAGTCAGTAATTTGCTTCTTGCTTTTAGCAACAGGTCAGGTGGAATTTTGCTATTGAGATCATCCATCATTGTAAATTGCTATATTTTCTCTTTCAGACCAGGATCTGAATTAGGCTTCCTATGAAGAAATCCTGGCTAGGATGCACTGCACTTTTGAAGCAGTTCCTATGTGAATTGTCATATATCAAATAGCAGGCTGGAGGACAAAGAATAGAAACGGTCTTCAAGCTTCTCATTTCAGAATCAGTTTTTATTAGTTAGGATGGAGACAGCATGGTCTAATGGCGTGATGAAGGCACAGGCAACAGGTTTTAGATATTACCTATGTTTACTATGTGTGATTTTTTTAATGATAACATTTGAATGTTATCCAGAAAATAGTAAAGACATTTTAGCAGAGCCTCTTCTTTTATATAACTAGTGAGAGGAGTGGAGGGAATGGCTTCAAGATGTGTCAGGGGAAATTCAGACTGGATATTACAAAATATGTGTTCTCCAAAAGAGCAGTCAGGATCTGGAATGGTCTACCCAGGGAGGTGGTGGAGTCACCAATCCTGGCGGTATTCAAGGAAGGTTTAGATGTTGTGTTGAGGAACATGGTTTAGTGAGAATGATTGGTGATAGGCATACAGTTGGGCTGGATGATCTTGTAGGTCCTTTCCAACCTTGGTGATTCTATCTATGATTCTATTATTCTATGATTCTGTGGAAGAACTGAAGGAACCAGTTTGTTCAGCCTGGAGTGAATCTAGCTTCTGCTACTTGGAGGGGTTCATAGAGACAGATCCAAAAATTGCAAAATACATAGGTGAAGGACAAAAAGCAACAAACAGAAGCTGTGGCAAGGGAAAATCCAGTGATATAAGAGAAATAAATATGAGAGTGGTTGCATAGTTGAGCAAGTATCTAAAAGGGTTGTGGAATCTTCCCACATGGAGATTTTCAAAACTCAATTGGATGTGGTCATGAACAGCTTCGAAGCTGGTCATGCTTTGAGAAAAGAGTTGGACAAGAGATCTTCTGAGGTACCCTCCAACCTAAATTTTTCTACATTTCTGTTGGATCAAGTTGTGGCCTCCTAATTAGGCAGTCACCAGGCTGATACATTTTCACAAAGGAAACTGTATAGATTAATTACTAGAGATGTTCTCAATTTAGACACATCACTTCAGCCAGTGTATCTCAGGTTGCCCTGTGCACTTTCTGCCTCATCTCTTAGCTGTTTTTAAGCTTATCCACTCCTGATTTCTAACTTCCTTTATATGCATTGTTTAGAATTCATGAATATACCATTTCCATGTTTTGCAACATACTTGAAACAATATGTGCAAATTACACTGAACTTAGATTTTGGTTAAGCCTAAACTGTATCTGTCTGAAAATGAAGAAGCATAAATATTGAAACTTTGAAAGTAAATTAGCAGGTAATTTTTAGATCGATATTAGGATAAGATGGGATGCTGCAGACCATGATGGAATATGCAGTTGACCGCAGTACTAAAGTATTGCAGAGAAATATGAGTAATCACTACTGCATTTTCTTGGAACAGTAGGACAGTACTGAAGAGAAGAGGAGAGAGGTGGTTGCACATTGGCGGTGAGAACAACTGGCAGTTTTTATGGGGCCTTCAGGTCTAGGATTACTGAGAATAGGAGATTATGTGTCAAATTAACAGTTTCAAAGGGGTAGAATGTCACTAGTCTGAAGTAAAGGCGGTGCCACTGTTGGAGATGAAGGTATTTTTGGCAGAGCTTTGTTGCCTTTCCTTTCCAGTGAGCACTATCAGTCTGTCAAATTTTATGAACCATAAAAAATCACCCAACTTATTAAGAGAAAACTAGTAATAAAAGCTTAATAATTTTCCTTTTTCTGACAAGTTGCAAATATGAAAACAGGTTCTCAGAGACAGCTGTCTGACTCCTACATGTACTACCCAAATGCTCTCTGGTAATCCTTTTTTGGTCATTTTTTCCCACTAAGACTTTGTATTTATTTCTGCCTCTGACAACTGTTAGAAAAGTTGTATGCCTTCTGCGCAGTGGTATAGTATGGATGATGTATTAGGAGTCATATATCCAGCATGCCTTCTTTGCGAGTACCTAATAACTGTGCCTCTGCTCCATAAAAAAAAAAAAAAAAAAAAAAAAGCCTGTGGCAGGTTTATTCATCTTTTTATTTTCTTGCTGAGGTCTTCTCCCTGCTGAAAAAAACTCCTTTCCACTCTAATCTCTTTCTCTTGTCTGGTTTGTAAATTCCAGATGACTTTCAGTTGCACTGGCATTGATAGGAATTGTTTATGAACTTGCCCCACAGACTGCTGGTGAAGGGAGACATTATACATTCTTTTGTTTGCAAGTATCAAGCAGAAGTTTGGAAATTCAGAAGGAAAGGCAAGAAAAGTGCAAAAGTTGTCCTTCCTTTCAACAGCAGGAGAGACGCTGTATTAAAATCACTTGAAATGTAAGTCAGTACATGCTTCTGAAGGCTTTATTTTTGATCTGATATGAAGTAGCTAGAGGCATGTGGTCTAGCTCAACTGAACTTCCTGCCTGATTCCTGTGGAAGGAAGAGCTTTGGTGGTGTTGGGAGTTTCTCATAATTTACTCTCTCAAAAAACTACACACTCCTGCATTTTCTGTGCATGATGGGAAATAAATCCAAAACAGACAGGTTTCATGGAAAAGCATATTGCAGGGAAAGGTGCTCAGCACCTTGATCTGGATGAGCAAAAAGGCCAAGAGGGAAAGAAAGGAGTGATCTGTTTGGTTGCTTAGCAAAAACTCATCAAATGCATCTTTCCCTCCAATATAGGCCAGCACTAATTGTATATTTAGGAGGGCAAAGGTTAAGACTTTGCCTTTTATTAGGGATCTTCAATAAATTTGTGAAGTGCAGTACATGCTCACATGCATCTCCTCACAGTGCTCTTGAAATGACCACATACAGTTTGCCCAGAGAGTAGACACTGGTCCTCAACAAGTTCAGTCATCTTCTGTCTGCTGTAGATATCTTTCAGAACCACACGTGGTCGTGTCTGTGTACTGCACCCTCCTACATGTCATATTCCTCACCCACAACCATCAATGCTCTCAGGTACAGAAAGCTGTTTCCCATAAGCAGTGATCTCATTAAGCAACTGTAGGTACTGAGAAACACAAACGTTAATTCCACACTTAGACTTCACATACATAGTAGACAGCTTACCATGTGCACACACATATCAAGATGACATTAGCATAACCCTTAAAAAGCTTTATATCATCTGCAAGTGAAGGCACAAGGATCACCTCCAGAAAATCTAAATCTTCATCTTTTATAGGAGAATGCAGAAAGATTGTAAACCCTATAGAGGGGACTTTGTACCAGGGAGATAATGGGGGTTTGTAAATTGATCTAACAGCAAGCACTTGAATATGATTTAGGGCTTCTGTGCAACTTTTATTTCATATCAGTGCTTTTCTCTTTCACACCATTTCCTTTTTAGCTCTGATGTGGATAGGAAGAGCTCATGTAAATTGTAGGCAGAGGGTGATGATTGCTTTACTGGAAGGAGCTCTTAATGAGGCAATTTGTTCTGCTGGGCTAATACGTGCTAGCTCCCCATAACTGTTTAAAAAGCTGGTAGCAGCAGTCTTCTTCTATTATTGTAAAAGTACATCTCAGATAGCTCTGCTCTTGCCAGCTTCGCCTGAGGGTTCTTTTTCTTCTAGTTCTCTTGAGAGAACTTCTGTCACAGAAAGGTGGAGCATCCAGGTTCAGCATTGAGCTCTGCTTCAACTGAGCAGTGGTGAGCAGTGAGAAATCTGTATGACCACTGTTAGGCTGTTGTTTTTTAACCTAGTGTTATACTTCACATTTCTTTCTCGTTGACCTTCTGGTCAGTGTGCACTGAATTGTGTAGTTTTACTGATTAGATTGCTTCATAATGCTGATATTCAACTCCTAGCAGTATATTCCTCATTTTTAATCTTTGGCTAAAACATAAACCATATCAGTATACTAGTGGTGAAGAAAACCTGTATGTAATAGCAATAATTTTAGAGATTTATTTTACTGCCACTGTTTGCTCTCTGTCATCTCTCAGTCATCCACACAAAACCTATACTGTTAGGTGCTACAGAGTGATTCTTAATTGTGGCATGGAGCTTGGGAAATAAAAAGGAGAGTCTTACTGTTGCAGAATTGACCACTGCAGAAACATATAGTAGAAACAATAACAGCGTTTTATCTAAAGAATGTATGATATAGTATTTTTATCATTGAGTTTTAGAATTGCAAGTTATGAGACCAGTAATTGGTATGGTGCACTGAATTTTTTGTAGAGACCTTATTCTAACAACTCAGAATGCTTTAAAATTCAACCTTCTTACCTGTCTTAGAAAAAATACAATTTTATCCAGAGTTATGGCCATTTAAGTGCACATGAGCAATGATGAAAATTCAGGACCTGTGTCTTGGGAGAATGGAGTCTGTTCATTCCTGGTATTAATTTCCTATGTGATCTTAGGGAAGATAGTCACTTGGTGCCTTGGTTCCCCTCCTGAAAGTGAGGTTAATAGTCTTTAGTTTCAGTTATGAGGATAAATCATAAAAGATGTTCAGGTTCAATGGTAGTCGTGGCACTGTAAGTCTAATATCAGAGCCAGGAGCAGAAACCTGAAATTAGAGTTTCTGTC
Organism: Oreortyx pictus; assembly: GCA_036925125.1. Taxonomy (NCBI): domain Eukaryota; kingdom Metazoa; phylum Chordata; class Aves; order Galliformes; family Odontophoridae; genus Oreortyx; species Oreortyx pictus. Next base: position 40,080,861 of record JAUPFR010000006.1, read on the forward strand.
TCTGCCTAAAATAATGAAATTACACTTGATCTATAGCTTTATATTTGGCGAAGTTAGATAACAGAACAGAGATCTACAACATCATGGCTTTTTATCATTACTAGTGTCGTGGTGACTCCTGCTAAACTCTGGATTTCTCAGCTGATGTTCTATGTGCCAGATATTATTGCCTACAGCCCAGAACTCGAACTCTCTTTACCTTCAGAAGTGTCAGTCATCTTACTCTGGGCCTTCCTTTTGTTTTCACAACCTCTGTTATGATTCATCTCGGAATGTAGTCTCCTTTTTCTTCCCTGCAACAGATGCCAATGATACTAACCTATTAAATACATTTAAGATCTCTTTGGGTAAAGGAGAGGAAAAAAATCTCTATTTTTATTGGAATCATCGTTGTACGTTGTAATTACTTTTTGCATTTCAGAAGGACAAGGTCCTGGCCATAAGGAAAAACATACAGGATTTGTGCAGAATCATAAATGCTATTCTGCTCTGAGGTTCACAAGTTCAGTCTCCTTAAAGAGCTATGCAGACATCTTTCTGCTCTGCAACTAGAATTCCCCAAGTGTCTGCTGTAGAGCTAACATTTTCAAGCAATCATTTATGAATGTATTTTTTTCTCATCACTCTTTTGTAATATAATAGCCAAGATCTTGAGGCCGTTGAGGAGTAAGCTAGGAATAGAATAGTAGAAGACTGGCACTAATTATCAGATTTTGATTTGTTTGAGGGAGCTTGAAAGGTTTTAACTCCTCAGCCTTCCTTCTTTTTCATCTCTAGCTGAAGTGTTTCACTTCTCATGGCATTGCTGCAGGAATGTGTGTCAGTGCACAGGAAGGGAAAATTGGGAGCAGAATTACTCTTCCCGTGGCTGCTGTCTTGCTCCAATTAATAGGAGGGAGCTAAGGTTCTTTTGCTATATGTGTACCCAACAGCAAGATTAAGACACAATGAGACCAGTTTATTACAAATCCTAGTTGCTTAGAGAGATGGGGAAGGGAAGGCAAGCAATAGGAAAGAGAAAGGAAATAAAAGCAAGAGGTCTTTGAAGAAAGCAAGACAGAGATAGTTACTGCCAGGATTGCAACGTAGCTCATAGTTCAGGTGCTGATCTACAGTAGTGACGGGTTGCTGGGTTGTTGAAGGTTTCGGTTGATGGCAACAATTATCAGTAACAGTACAAACTTATTTGTAAGTCCAAACTGGTTGAGTTAGCTCTTTTTGGAGTGACAGTTCCTGGCTTTTGGATCTCAGCAGGAAATTTCTTTGTTCCCATCTCCCAGGCCTAGCAAACTGAAGTCAGCAGATAAAAGGGAGCAGGGAGTCGCCAAATTGTATCTTGCCTTCACAGGATATAATGGTATCATCCCCCAATCTCCCGTGCCAGTTATTTGGTCACAGGCCAGATCTTCTGCCAGTAAACACTCCTGAGCACCTCCTTTCAAAGGCAAACACCTCCAAAAGAAATGCTTTCCACAAAGTGATGCTGGCCGTGTGACATCCACCACTCGCCTCCTTAGATAAGCCAGAGTCTTATCACAAAAAAGTGCCTCAGAAATCAAGCTTTGAGACATGAGAACAAACAATTGTATTTCACAGCTGCATCAAGCCATCACGATGTGGCTTCTGTTGCCTTTCGTTTCTCAGTCAAGTCATGAAAATTGCTCCAAGCAGCTTTGAAATCAAGATTAAAGCAAAGATTACTTGGTCTCTTTTGTCTCTTTTGGGAATATCATCCTTAGTATAATGGCACACGTAGGAGGACCTTTTACTCTGACCTTTGAAAAAGCACTCATAAGAGATACGACATTTGCACAGTCACTGTTCTTTTGTATTTAAGATCCACTTTAGTGGCTGTATTTTGAGGATATTAGTCATTTTCTAGTGACTATGTAGAAGAGCATCTATGTATTTAAAAGAAGCTTAGATTACAAACATAATCACATTTAACCTATTGTTTGCATTAAATCACAGATTTTTAAGGTGATTGCTAAACCTCTTTCTGGTAACTCTGGGTGCACTTCAGACAAGTGGTCAATAACCTAATAATAGCCCTCTTGTAAGCCATTGTGTGCCCCGAGGGACACTGGTGAATTTTTTCCTCTCATTCCAGTTAAGTTCTGCTTGGCACCAGCCCTCACACTTTCCAATTAAATCAGCACACCACCTTTCCCTGATGCTGCATGTCAGTCCCCAGGATTTAGAGGGAGATGCTTTTCAGTCTGGAAGCTGGAAAACATTATACTTTTCTCTGTGTACCCCAATTACTCTTTCTATGGGAACATTCGTTTTCTTGCATTCAGATGGAAACCAGTATATACCACTAGGACTGCTGACTTCTCAGGATGCTTTGCTGTACACAGCAGCTACCATTCCTGCTTTCATACCAGGACAGTTTTGATATCAAGCAGAATGCAAAAGACAGGCAGGGAGGAGGTCTGGATGCTAAATTCAGCTGCAAGGTTGGAAAAGTTCCATGAGTTCTTTGTGGTTTGTTTTTTTTTTTTTTTAATAGTATTATTATTATTCTTCTTTCTTGCCACTGGTTATTAAAATTCTCAAGTGATAGCTGCAAGCCCCAGGAGAGTTCCAGGTGAAAATCGCTCAAGCTTTTTCCTTGCAGGCCTGATGTGGGTAGAGTCAGTATGTGTGCAAGCTCAGATTCCCAGGGCTCTGCAATTTGGCTTCACCTCTGCAGGAATGCAGGGCTATGTGGTGGCAGCACAGCCATCTGTTTCAGCAGGGTGTTCAGCTCAGCTACATTATTCTCCACACTGATTAATTGCAGCCGTGTACAAACTAGTTTTCTCAAAAAGCTCTCAAATTAACAGCATACGCATTAAACCTCACACACGCAAACAGACAAAATAAGAACGATAATGTAAATGTCCAGCTTGGAGAACTAGTCTTATCTGGGGCTTGTGGTGATGGCGCATCACGAATGATCACAGTCTTTTCTGATGGCTGAGTTGCTACTTCTTTCTTGTCAGAAACTAATTAAAGCCCCAGCATGGTGCTAGAAGCACATGGCTTCCAGGAGGTGATGATAGGGACACAACAATTGTACCTGTACTTTCAGAGCCTAGGATAGATGGTGCTTTTCTGTAATGGGAGAAGACATTCTGGGCAGTGTATGTGGCCAGGTGCAGACAGCTGTGCACACTCCCTGAGCTAGCTGCAGCAGAGAGGCCATCTGGATGCATTAACATAGGACAGTGCCCACATAAAATGTCCAGCTGTGAGGCAAGACATCTTTTCACAGGCACGGCTATGAAGTAGTGCATGTAATCATCTTTGGGATCAGAGCTGGCTCAAAACAGAGGTTCGGCTGTTTGCACCATGCTGCCAAGTGTTCTGCTTGGATCAAGGCTCTCACCAATGTCTTGTCCAGTTTGCTCGTATAAGATTCAGAACTATAAAGAGCTGAATATTCTGGCCAGCCCAGGAAGGCTCTTGAAAGTGTGCTGCAATAAGGAACTACACCAGCTGTCTTTCTAAAGCAAGACTAATCACGTCAGGTTGCTCAGGGCTGCATCCAGTCAAGTCTTGAACATCTCCAGGATGGAAGCCCTGCCTCATGCTGTGGTATGCAGTGGAAAAAATCTATTTTGTTTCATGTATTAGAAAATATGACTTCATGGTCTAATGTGATATAAAAGTGTCTTAAGACACATCTCACAGCTGGAAAGTTTTATTATATTTCATCTTAATTTATTATCTCTTACAAACAAGTAATGCTCTGTGCTTTTCTAAGAATTTCTATGGCTGATTTTAAAGTGTTTAACAAACAATAACTCATGATGACAATATTATCTGCCCCTAAGATGGATTTAGTTTTCATCATTTTAAAGGGAGAGAAACTGAGGCAGAAAAGAGCCTCATGCTGTACTCCTGATCTGACAGTGAATACAATGGAAGAGACAAGCATAAAGAAATCAGTGTGTCTGATTCCAAGCTCTACTAGGCCTATAGCTTTCTTTCAAAGCACCAGGAGAAAAAAAAAAAAAAAAAAAAACCGAACATGCAGAGAATGCATACAAACACTGCATGCAGAGTGCATTTCAATAAATGTTTTGCTCAGAAGTTTGAAACTTAAAAAGATACTCAGTGTGCTAACTCTTATTATTCTTTTCCTGAAGAGAACATGCACTAGAGATAGTTTGTTTCTTGTGATTAGTAAGATTGAATATTCATTCTATACAAACGACTGCAGAATTAACAATACATTACAATTACATGTGCCCTCAAATGGGAACACTGACTTATTACTTGTTTCCAGTAAAATAATTACTTACAGGAGTGACACATTGATTACTAATTCTTCAAGAAGTTATTATGCATTACTATTTGAAAAACAAAGACTTCAAGTCAGAAATATAATTCTTACTAGGTGTTCCTCAATTTAATAAGTGATTTTGACTCAAGTAATTGCTTTGTTAAAAATGTGCTGAAAAAGCCTGAGTTTACTTTGCTAATGCCACATAATAAAGCAACTAGTATTAATAATAATTATAAAGCTAATAGACTGCTGGGCATGAAATCCTGCTTTTTATTGGCTACCATGAATATAACATTTAAAACTTTTGATCAATTTAAACTTTTGATCTCTTTAAACTGGCCAGATCCAGAACCACAGGAATGTAAACAGTGGCTTTTCATTGTTATATTTTTTTTTATTCTTAATGCTGATATGTGGATGAGAACACAAACACTTTGAAGGTTATATGGACAACGTGGGAGTTGAAAACCTCCCATGTAAACTTTGCAGGTTTCTTTTGCTTCCGTCTTAACTGGTTTCATCCACCAAAACATCCCCTTGTGAATTTTGACCACTAAGATGTGAATGATAATGTGATTTGCCCTAGAAGCAGAGATTAGACAAAACTAGGTCTACCCCACCACAGTCTCACCATGAGCTCCAGTATTGGGCCTTAATGATAGTCGTTCAGGATTCCCAGTCTTGTGCTTAGTGGAATCACATCAAGTTCCCTGCTAGATCAGTAGTAGGAAGAAGAGTAACTGGTAGGAAGACCTCACAGTGGGCTGATTGGAATCATATACAATCTATTTTAACCTTATTTTTTATTATTGTTTTGATTTACTCATGTAGTTGAATAATGGGATTGATATAACTGAGAGAGAGATGCTAATCCCCAGACCAGTACTAGTTCATGGTCTCAATTAGCTGTTAAGAGATTATTCCTGTCTCTGAAAGCTGTATTAATTAATTAATTTTTTTTTTTTTTTGAGTGTCCCAGGCTAAAAGAAAATACATTTTGAGTATATCCAGAAAATATCTTTTTCTCTTATTTAAAATATCAGAGGGGATTTTTTTTTCACAGTGTTACATCCCATTGTCATCTAAGTAAATGTATATTTCTATGACTGGCTACCTACTGCTGGGAACAGCTGCAAAGGAGGCTGTTAGAGCAATGCTGGAGCTGCAAATATCTTTATAGGGGTAGTTCTGACGTGCTCACTTGGGGACTCTTACTTTCCAGACATACAGACTCCTGGTTTTGGTCCAAATTAAGGAACAAAGAAAGGATGGCACCTAAAATAGAAGAGAGTTTGGTTTGTTTTGCTAGAAGACACAGAAATGCCATTCCTTCTGTGCAAGAGCTGCTTCTGAAAAGTCATTTCGTGGTTAGAAAGCTGGCAGGGTGCCACAGCAGAAGGCAGGTTTCTTTCTCCTCTGGTACATAGTTTTTAGTATTTTCTATAGTTCAGGGAAAGATACAGTACTTTCATAAAGGACCAACGTGTATTTCACCTCTGTACTCATAGAAATATAAAATTCTTATTTTGAAGTTGGTCATTAGTTTATATCTATGGAATCTCAAGATCTGACTTCTTTGCTTTTAGCCTGTAAAACCTAAGAGACTGCCAAGTATCTGGAGTAATTTTCTGCTCATACCTGCTTTTCAGAAGCTATTCCATGGGGCCACTACTTGAAGGTGCAGAAACAAGGAAAGCCTTATGAAAAGAGAGTGTGTGTTATTCAGGAAGGTAGGCAAAAAAGGTCAACTTCTTATAGTAGAGGAATGCCAAGGAAAGTGATCTGTGACTGAAAGACCTTTTTGTGTATCAGATTTCAGGAAATCTGGTTCTCATAATTTTGCCCTGATGTGGCAGGACGCAGTTGTTTCATCAACCCAGATGATGTTTGCCTGATACATGATTAAAAGTAAGGCGACGTTCCCCAACCCCAACAGTAACATTGTAGTAGAGACCTTTAATAATCTTTCCTTTTTGCTCTGTTCCATCACCCTCTCTCACCCACGCAGAGGCCACTAGTAAGAAACTGAAGTGAGACAAAGGGATGTCCTGGCATACAGCAGGTGGTTAAACTGCCACTGGGGATATCTTCTGCCACATTAGCATGGTTTTCACACAAGTCCTGCCATTTTAATTTAAAGATCTTTAATCTGCATATGAGAATTAACTGCTTGTCTCTATTCCATGAACCCTCTTTATAATTATGCAAATGGACCAGCACAAGGGAAAAAGAAGTAATTTTATTAATTTCATAATCATTTTGTTAAAATTAAAGATACCAATGACAAAAGGTACTGGTGATATACCAAACACTAGCAACAGGTCCAAGAGATATATGCTTAGCCTCTTTAACAATTGAAAACCTTTATTTTGTTTTGGGTTCCATTGACAAAGTTACTTTGCTCATGTGAGTGCATTGAATGGCCAATCATTATACAACCCAAAAGTGGTATTTTATCTTACTTCTGATAATTTCTACACAGCTTTCTTTATAGAATCTCCCCAGTGAAAGTCAGTATGGCTTGCTACCAAGAAGAAATGCTTCATATTCTGAAATAAGCCAATCACTTCATCCAGGGCTGACTCTCCTTCAGCCTGTTTGTGTGAAATATATTCTGGCTTGAGTAGCTGCTTCAGTGGCTGTCAGAGAGTTAAGAGCCATGATCAGTTTCTCCTCTTCTAGGAAGTCTCACTTTTTTTCTTTTTTCTTCTTTTTTTTTTTTTTTCTGGAAATAACTACTGTTGAGCTTGGTTCTTCATGTTTAATGAGAAAGGGAAATGTGTTTGAAATATGACATTTTGTCCACTCTTTCTGAATAGTTTTTTAAAGTTTCTTCGTTGTTCTGTCTTCAGTGGTGCTCACCTTAACTTTTTAGAAAAATCAGTATGAAGCATTGATCTCCTTTGCAGCAGTGCAGAGGCATGCTCTCACATGATGTGATTATATTTTATATAATGACATCCATGTAAATTAGAAACCCAGGCTTCACACGTGCTGCTTTCAGGGTTTTGGAAGAGGCAAGTTGATGGTAAGTACATTCCCAAGTGTGGGCTTTGATTCTCAGAGTTTTACAATTTTATCAGTATGCCACTTAAGTGGGAGAAGTTTCAGGAACAAACAGTCACACAGATCTATATTTTGTCTGCGGTATCTCCTATAGGATATTAATTTTTATTTACTTTCCCTTTTATTATGAACTATACCTTAGGAAAAGCATGAATCTCTAATAATCATATCCAGGGTTCCATAATTTAATATTTTTGTGTTGACATAATTATACAGCTATCTAGATTTATCTGTCTCCCTTTGTCATTACAGTGTGAATTCCTTTCCCTCCAGGCCAGGTTAACTTGGTCATGCTATACAGACAATAGGAGAAAATGTAATTTTTCTCACTTTGAAGAGCCAACCCAGCTGTAGTAGTTCTGCTGAAAACATTAAATGTAATACACGATGAAGATGCCAAGTGCTGATGTGCCTGGTCTGGTCATACTGACTTCATTTTAACCTCACCCCAGCAATAAGCTGTTAGTAGTGCCCATTCTCTACGTAGGAACCTCTGGATTTCAGCCCAGGATGCCATACCTTATCAGATGAGCACATCACTTTTCAGGTCTTCCTCCTCATGAATTCCTAAGGACATTTCTGAGCCTGAAAAAAAGACCTCTTTCCTTGCTCACTCTTCCTATTCCCCCTCTTTCTTTTCACTCCTGTTTTATTCTACTTTTTCTAATCCCCTTGACTTTCAAGGCAAAAAGGAATAAAGTCTGCTGAGAAATGGATTTTCCCTTCAGGGCAATGCAGACTTCAAAAGAAAAATCAGTTATTTCAAGAGAGGAAAAAAAATCTAATCATCAAGAGCAATAATTACTTTCTAAATATTAGTATGGCAGATAAGGAGAGCAGAACTGAAGTGGAAAGTGAGGCTTTCTCAGTTATTCATTATATTTGGTTTGTAAGTTTGGAATTTCTAAGGACTCACTCTGTATTGCATCTCTGTAATGTATTTATCAGAACCGATAGCTTATCAAGACAGTTATCAGTTCTGTCTCTTGTGTTTCTTCAGAGATAAAAGATGGCAGTTTGAAAATTAACTGCCTAATTTTTTCCAGTTTGATCTCTTTACTTCCTTCTGTGCTTATGCAGTGCATATGTTTCTGTTTCCTGCCATTTTGTAGATGTTCTGCTTTGGATTCACTCAAGAGTATGTGGAGCTGAGCTTTGACTCTCATTCCATTCAAAGCACAGAGCCTTTAATCTCTGACTAGCAACCTAGTTAAAAATGGTAGCCAACCAGGCTTTCTGTCTGGCAGAATACAGTTAGGTACATTCCTTTACCAGTGGAAAGACAGACTTCTTAAATAATTTCTTTACACAAAAACACTCACCATTTTACTCCAGCAGGATTGCTCTCTGAAATAGTTCTTTAAAATCTCTCTGAATTTCTTCAGTGCTCTTTTAAAGTACAGCTGCTCATTTCCAAGGATGGTACAGAGTGGGAGTTTTAGTCTGAAGGTGAGAATAGGAAATCTGTTTTAGGAGAAGAAATTGTTAGAATTTAGCTTATTTCCTCTGCAGACTAAAGGAATCAAGGAGATATGATTGCTCTTTGAAACTGTATCATGTTTACAAAGAGAAGGTGTGGAAAATATTTAAGCTAAAGCATTGCATGGCTCAAGGACAAAGGGCTGTTGCCTAGCTGTGAATTAGCTGAGGCTGGAAATTAGAAGAGGGTTCCTATCCAAAATGAGATTCCTCTGGAGGAAGGGGTCCAAGATAGTAAGTTTATTGATAGATTTATAATGTTGTCCTGAAGTAGCTGAGTGGTAGCTCTTAAGATTTCAGAGGTTCCTTCTTGTTTTCCTGTGATTTGTGTATGTCAGGATTCTGCACCTACTGCCATTTTAGAACTGTATGAATAGCGTAGAGATGCTATATAGAGCCCTGCTGTCACACAGTTCTGCTGAGCATCAAGGTGATGAGTTGTCAGCTCTCAGGCAGTGCAGCTAAGCAAGAGACTCTTATAGTAAGATGCACACAGCAGAAAGTTCCAGACAACTCATTGATAAACATAGTACATAGGATCTTTTGTTTGCTTGGCTAGTCCCATCAGATGAAGTAAAATTACCCCAATCATTAGATAGTCAGCTGTTCCTCTTAGAGTGAAAATTCTCTTCATAAGCAGAGGAGTAATCAGCAGCAGAGGAGTAATCAGCAGCAAGGAAGAGAGGAGACTTTTTGTGAATGCATCACTCCATAAATCCTTTATGCAGTCTGCTGGGTGGGTTGAAGTAATAGTCATTCCTATTTTTAATAAATAGGGAAGTATTTTATATTCAGGTTTCAATAAGTTTATAGCTTAGCTTCAGAAGGCTCAAAAGAGCATGAGAGAAATCCTGAGCTCTTGGAAGATATCACTTGAGGCAGTACTCTCAGTACTGACATAGCCTGTTACAAAACTGCATTAAACATGATTAGCTGGATTTGCTAGTACAGCTGGCTGCACTGTTTGCTAGTATCAAGAGCCGGAACCTTGGAGGAGAATTTTGAAGGAGCCTCTGTTGATCTTCAAACCTGCTCTCCAGCTGGATGGGAGAGGAATGTGCTTGAAGTTTTCTCTTTTGGAAAGCAAATATGACATTAGAGCTACTCAGATCAGGGTGGATTTGGGGCTTGGCTAGTGATATTGAATGAAGTCAAACTGTCTCAATCATTAGGACAATATTAAGTAATGCACTTAAAATGAAAAAAAAAAAGTGCTCAGGAAGTGCAAAGGTCCCTAAAATGGAGAAAGACAAGAAATAGCTTGATGGCTCAAGTTATATGCAGTGTAAACTCATCAGCCTGGTTTTGTGACCCTCAGTAGCAGTCTGTGGTTTGAAGTAAAGAGTGGGGAGCGACAGACAGTGTTGAGCACAGAAAGATTTATGAAATCATTTGTGCTCAGACTCAGAAATAAGGCCCAGAAAATTACATGAAATCAAGCACTTTATTAGGAGGTGTCAGATTTCAATATGTACTACTGATCATTTTAATCTGATCACTTTATTCCATAAAGAAATTGCAACAATGAGTACGTACTGACCAACTCAAATTTTGGGTGAGAGTTTTCAATGTGTTGGAGAGCTTTCTGTTCACTTCAGCCTGAAGAAGTTCACAGCAGGTCAGACTAGGATGAAGGGAAAGACAGTGGAGTGGAGCCTTAAGGCATTTTCTTCCCCTCAGCCATTTGCAGTCAGCAAATTCCCAACCTTTCATGAAGTACAGATGCAGGAAAATACACAGTCATGCTGCCATCTACCCACATCTAGAACAGGGCTCTGGATACCCAGGGGTGTAACTCTTACCCCACTCCATAGCTAGTGTATGATTTCCTTTGTTTTCACGTGTGGCATCCAGCTGTGCCGACTCTGTTTTGAATTAGATGAGTGTAATGTACTGTACAGTGCTTAAGGACATACAAGCAACATTCACTGGGCTATTGAATCAAACAGAAGGAGAAAGAAGGAGGTAGCCCTTTCTGCAGTGTAGAGAAACAGGCATTATTTTGTACTCATTCTCCCAGTGACATTTTAATTTATGAACTAAGAATGTACTGATTGCTAGCTGCAAAAATTGATTTGGTGTTCATCTGATTCAACCCATGTCAGAGTTTGAAAGTAATTATGATAGTGGAGCTGATAGGCAGGCAATTACATTTTTGTTCTCTCTCTTTCTCTCCTTTTTTTTCCTGAAGTTGTTCTTGTCATAAAGCCCTGCAAACATAAGAATATAATCTTTAGCAGTGTTATTTTGTAGATTATTAAGGTACACTCTCAGCGTTAAAGCTACACTAACTGCTTTCTTGAACTTAGCCTTTGTTAGCCAGTTCAGAAATATCTCAGGCTCACCAGAATATGCCTGTGTTCAGGCAGGATTGTGCTGCCCATACTTCCTCCACACTGTTAATACTGTTGACTATATCCAGTATTTCATAAAGCTGTTTTCCTGCCATTAATCTCATTATCTTTTCCTCATGTCCTCTCATCACCTTCGACTGCAGTCAAGGTACTGCTCTGGGAAGGAGAGGCTGTAGGATCTTGTTCATGTTGTCCAGATGAAGAGTGATCCAAGAGGAAATCCCCTTGCTCTGAACCACTGATAACTGTGGATGTTAAGCATGGATCTTTCTCACAGGGCTAACACTTTATAGGGTCTGTACCATCTGACGTCCTGTGATTGCTTTGCTGTCCTGCACATACCAACCTGGATGCCTAAAATTTAGATTAAAATTTAAAACATATAATTAATTAATTATTAATAATAAAAAGCTTAGAATGTTATTTGAAAACTGATACATCGATGCCATTATTGTCTGAGGTAATTTTTAAAGCATGCTTGGTTTTGTGCCAACATAGAACAAAAGTTAATTCTTTAGCATCACAAATGATCAAAAAACTGAGCTGTTACTTATCTGTCAGCCGTAGTAAATAGGTTGCTCATTTGACTAAACAGTGCTACTTGGAACAGGGGTCTTTAATCCCACTCATACTTTAGTCTTGATACTGGAACTTTGATCTGATTAAAGACTGTAGATATTAACATTATTAAAATTCAGATAATAGCAATTGTATATTCACATGTAAACTTTATGTTCTTCAATAGTGAGGGATTTAAAGAAGTAAAAAAGTCAGTGTTGGTTTGTGAACAGTAGTCATGAGTATTAAAGAGCTGCTCAGTTTTCCTGAGCATCTCAAAGAACAATGGATGGCAGAGAAAAACAAGAGTAATGCTGGAGTGGGAGAGCAAAGCCTGTAAGCTTCAGTAATACTGCAACAGGATGTGAAGTGTACTGGGAGCAGGAAGGCTCTGACAGCTCTGGGCTGAAGGTGGGAACACAGAGTGGGAAATGGAAACTGAAATCTCCCTGTAGCAATTTCTCTTTAGATCTTAGCAAGAAGGGGTGCACAGGGAGAGAGGTAATTGATGTCTGTGAAAGGTATCTGTCTCCTTTCCAAACTCATCTTACCTATTATCCATTTACTTCATTCTTCCAATCTCTATCTTTTTTCACTTTTTTTCTAAAGTGAATGAAAAATGTTATTTGCTTTGAGTGAAGGGCAAAGCATGGAATTGTATAGGAATTATGTGTTTTTATTTTTATTTTTTATTTTTTTATATTATTAATTTACCTGACTTCCAGGATTTGAAGAAACGTTGTAGGTTGTGTGATTTTGGGGCAGTAATTTCTCCTCCTTCAGCAAAGACTTGTTCGTTGGTGTTTGCTATCCAAATCACTGATGGCCTGGTGTAGCTGTTGTTCTGGGTTTCTGAAAACCACTTTTTCTGAGTCAGTGGTTCAGCATTTATTGTTTCACTTTCTCTTTGTCCTTGTTAAATTTAAACCAAAGCATTTCCATAGAAATATTCTGGGAGTGACCTGCAATGCAGTTCCCTTAGGTTCACTACAGAGTAAAACGTCATGATCACCTAAAGTAATAAAATGTTGTGAGGAAAAGAGATTATGGTGGGCAAACAAATGCCATAGTTTTTCCCTTTTTCATTCTATGTTGGGCCATAAAGTACAGCTGTGGCTTTCTAAAAAGTTCAGGGCTGTTCTTGTCTACTAATTGGATTCAGGCAGTGTTTTAACTTTATAGTTAAGCCTGATTCACTTTACAGCATACAAGATACAAAAAACTTTAACCATCAAAAAAAGATGAGGAAATGGTGAGAATTATGGAGGAAATTCAAAATTTTGTCCCTCCCACTGGGAGGTATTGATATATATTTCACATTTCTAATTTAAATTCTGAGTCTTCCATCTATTACTGAATTATTGTGAGAATATGAATTTTAACAGGTTTTCTTAGAGCTTACTCAGGTATCTTCTGTCATGCCAGAAAAGAGCACCCTCAGTGGAATAGAACAACAGAAAATCCAGCTTCTACTAAGTGCTTTATCACTTCTTTGTGGACCCCACTGCCATATACTGCTACTCTGAAAGTAATGCCTCCTATTTTATTAATTTGGCCCATGACATAAGAGGTGGATGGTGATCGTATAGCAGTAAAGGTTGAATCTTCCCACCAATATTCCACTACATTTTGTTGCCATGGAGACTATATCGAAAACTACTATTTTGTTGCTGAGATTTTGTTCTATCAAATGATGTTCTTATGGTCTTTGTGTATGCTGCAATTACATGGGAATAAATAGGAGGCATTACTTTTGGAGCAATCTAGAATTGAGCGGATGCTTTTGGGGCATCTTCAAGAATCAATAAATTCCAGAAGTTATAGGGAGTTAAGTTTAAAATGTCAGGAAATTAGGATAGAACAGAGAAAATGCATCATTGGGCACTGTTTTATGTATGTGCTTAACCACGCTGAACATTGAAAGTGAGTTTATATTCTGACAAATGGCCATATTTTCTAACTTACGGACACGTTTTCATATTCAGAAAGACAAAGTGAATTTGAAAATTATTAGGAAGGAAACTGGAAATGTGACTGCTACAGTGTGGATCTATGGTTTTGGGTTTTTTTTACTTTTGTGGTCTGTATTGGGTATTGCCTCTCAAAAGCCAGTCTTTGATACAGATAAGAGATTAACAGGGATGATCAGGGGGATGGAATTGTTTTCACCTAAGGTGAGGTTAAATGGTCTGAAGAACTGATAACTAAAACAAGGGGGATAGCAGAGGTCTCCAAAATCAAAATAGTGCAGAGAAATTTTGACTATGTGATAACTTTTCAGTTTCTCATGCAAAAAATATTGAGAAATGAAATAAAGTGCTAAAAGGCTGAGATCAAACAGAAGGAAGAACTTTTACGCAACATGGAACTTACTGGCGCAGAATACTGTAGAAATAAAAATATAAATGGAAATTCAAAAGCTATTATGCCAGCTTGTGGCAGAAAGACCCAGTAAGAATTATGAAATACGCAATCTATAAAGCATGAAGAAGCAGGTATAACCTCTTCTTTTACCTATGCATGCCACTCCAATTGTCAAATGTGAAGTTAGAAGAGAGAAATGTACTTCTGCATGCTCGTCTTGCCTTTATCCTTTCTCTTGAACAAACAGAAATAACTGGCCAATGCCAGGAGTGGAACAAATATGGAGCCTGAGTTAGCATGATGACACTTACATTCTATTTTTGCATGTTCTTAATGTACAGTTTTTGTAAGTATACATTTGTATTTCAAGCACTTGTGACTATGACTTTGTACTGATGGATGCCAATGATACCTTCGGGCATTTAAAAAAGGCAAAAGTAAATTGTTAAACATCACTAGATAAATAAAGAAGGAGGTAGTAAACCTCTAGCTCTTTCTGTAATTCTTTAAACATTCACATTTCTAAAATGTGAATTTCCCTTCTAAATGGGAAGGCCTTTGTCTGAAAATTACATCAGTATTTCATTAATTAAATTCATTTTTCTTCTTGTCTTTCTCTCTTTCTGTTTTGTTTAATTATGATATAGTCATTTATAGCCAAACCTTTGTTCAGCTGCTATAAAATATTCATTTCCAGTTGCAGCTTGATAATGAAATGGTATCCTGCAGCCCATTCAAACTGTTGCAGAGCAAGGCAAATCACCAAAGGGAAGGGAATCAGTGTGTTTTTTAAAAAACAGCAGATTCAAACATGCTCAGTGCAAACTGGTTTTAGGCAAAGGGAAAGGCTGCCAGCTAAAAAGCAATTTATGTAATACATTGGCAAGGAGGTGGGAAGCCAGTGAATAGAATTTAATGAGTTGACAGCTGTCGAGAACTCCATGGTGTCAGATTGTAGCATTTGTTTCGATCATTTGCACATTGTGTGTAAGTGGGAGACTTAGGTACAAGGAATACCCTGGGACCCGCTCAGCAATTTGTTCCACTACCTATGAGGTGCTGCAATTCAAACCTGCATGGTATAGAGGTTACAGAGCATTTCTCTGCACCTGTTGGAAAAGCTGTGCTTTGTCGGAAAGCAAGGTTTGAGTGCTGGTAGTTCTCTGTGGCAGGGGTGTTTTTCTGAGTCATTTGCCTTTTCTGATGAATGGCGTTAAGTTCTGCCGTGGTTTATTTCTGTAGATTATCACAGCAGGTTTTCTTCACCGGTGAGAAGTGATTGCAGGAAGTTCTTTTTCCTTGTTATTCAGGATTCTCGGTGTGTGGGAATATTCAGTCTTTTCCAGTATTCATTTAATTATTTTTCATTTCAGAATAATCAAAGAGAGAAGATTATTTCTTAGATTCCTTCCTCTTCAGCTGCACATAACAGTTTGTTGCGCTGCATATCATAGAATCATAGAATGATTAAGGTTGGAAAAGACCTCTGAGATCACCTAGTCCAGCCATCACCCCATTACCATCATGCCCACAAAACCATTACAATCACATGGGAGATCCACTTGAACTGAGTGTCTTTCAGCTCACAGAGTATGACAAACTGGGTACAATCACAGCACTTTACACAGCACTCTCCCTCAGGTATTCTGGAGCAGCAATCATTTACTTCCAGGAGTTGCTTCCAGGAGATGCACATACATCTTCCTTGTCTGAAGCATGGTGGGCTGGCAGGCTTGCTGCCCTGTCAAGAAACATTGCAGATCAGTGGCAGAGGTGTCCTGGCACCAGGCTCTTCTGTGTAAATGTAAAGTCAGGTTGAACTAGGTAAAAATAATGGTCCCTTCTGACCTTGAGATTTCTGAATTGAAAAAAAGGAAAAAAATAAAAAATAAAAAGGACAAAAAAAAAAGCCCATTGACTGCAATTCATTACTTGCAAACTCCGAACTTTTCTTAGTGCGGCTGTATGCCTAGTAACAACTGTGGAGACAATTAGGAGGATTTTTTTTAAACTGTTTTGCCACCTGAAATATTTCAGAGTAATGCTGTTTTACTAAAAAAGTTCTGGCAACTCCACTACAGTGCTCCAGAGCGCCAAAACATGCGTGCTTCAATTTTACATGCTGCTGCCAGTCAGAAGCCTAAAATGGGTTATAACCATGCCAGTGTTTGTCAGATTAGCCTTCAAAACTCAAAGGTGGTATAACTGCCGGCAAAGCCTGCCCTGTCAATGTTGCTGGATCTAACAGGAGCAGCTCTTTCAACCTGGATACAGTGTGGCTGTAATGCCACCAAAACTCCCTAGCATGAACAAGACCTAAGTCTGAAAATTAGTGGTAGAAAAGCCAGAAGGCATCACCTTTTAATGCTAGAGTCTTCCATGACTTGTCTCTGGAAGCTACAATAGTGATAGCACAGAGAAAGGAATTTAAAGAAAAGTGAACTGATTTCTTCCTGGGAAGAGACATATCATCATCCTAAAGCTATTGCCATAGCTGTTTCAGAGAGGGAATGTCAAATTTCACCTTAAAACAAGAGTGGTAAAATTTTCTGCTTTTTTTCCCTTGTTAAAAGCCCCGAACAGCAAGATCCTGTGCACACATTCATTTATTTCTCTGTGTAGGAACTGAAGTGCTTTGGATGTGGAGAATGTATCTCAACACATTTTGGCCCCTGTCCCGATTAAACTGTCATGTTTTATGAATTCCTTTGACTGAAGTGACATTTCCTGTGGGCTTAATGCTTGGCCACCATCAGTTCAGAAGGACTGAATATTTCTGTATATTACTAAAGGCTTCAGATGGGTAATGCATAAAGTCAGGCTCAGTTTCTTTCATGCAACACCATGATTAGACTGTACAAGAGAAAGACTCTCTCAGAGTGCTGCCTTGAAATGATTCCAGTTCACTTATGCACAAACTTCATTTCATTCTTGTGCATTTCATGCTATCTTTCAGTACTGACTTGAGGTTACTCACGTCAGAATTGTTACAGAACAGAACAAAGCCAAATTTAGAAGCAGCTTTACTGACAGTAGAGGATGTATTCTCATGGCTTTAGAGCTTTATGCCCTTTCCTTCTGGTAATGTTCCTTTGGATATTGGTTTCCTAGTATGTTTCAACTTTGGCCATGGGAGGCTGAAGGGAGTGAGAGAAAAACTTCCCAGGGCTTGATGTCTTGATATATTTGCAGAGGCACAGAAAGCTTCAACAATGGGGTGAGGTGTTTTTGGTTGTTGTTTTTTCTCTCCTTTAAACAGGTGGAGATATAGATGAGCTCTGCATGTTCCCAGTGGTGTTTAAAGCTGCCTGAATTCCTTTGTTGAGCTCTCTCACTCTGTAAGTGCATTCCAGCTGAGCATCTACTGGGCCATTAAAGCTAACTTTGCTCCTTTTTTTATGTTATTATTTTACACAAACACAGAAAGTTGATTTGCCTTTACTACAGTTAATCAAACTCAATAGAGAGCTAAGTGAATAAGCAAGGAAAACGGTCTTCTTATCCATCAAAGAGAGCAAATGTTCTGATTAGGCGGGGGCTGCAGAGAAACCCTGCAGGGATAAGTGATCACCATGCCTGTTGTGTATGGGAGTCTGCCTACCCAATGCAGAATTTTCTTGCATGACAACCATTTGCAGCTTGGACCACTTGATGTGGCATTTAAGTGACATTCAGTTCAAATTTAATGGGATCGCAGAGACATATGTTATGTCTCAGATGTTAAAGTTTATCTGACTGCATCAATACTTGATGGACCAAATATGTTTAAGCTGATGGGTTTGACAACGTGCTGTGTAGAGCTGAAACAAACTTTCTGATTTTTTTTAAATCAGTTTATTTGGTGACTAAACATTAGGTTTTTGAGATCTAGATGTAAGTTTTATTAGGAATACCACATGTTAGTTCAACCATTAATCTTAGGTGCTACCACTTTTAGTAGGTTGTAGATACCAGTATTTAGAATCTCAGTAAAAAAATCACATGCTTCTAATTTCCCTGTTTTCCCCTGCATTTTCTGTTGGTGGCAGCACTGATTCATATTTTTAATCTACTTACTTGTTGGCTGATTTTCATTAACATGTGGTGTGAAGTCAGTCGCAATCTCTGCAGTAAACCTGTTAGTCTATTTCCATATCAACAAGAAAGCAAAAAGTGCTAATGCCAGGAAAATGTTATTTTTAAGCATCAAATATTTGGCAAAGGTGTTCCCAGATGGAGTAATGTCTGGAGCCATTTAACTTTATTTTTATTAGAATTCACCTTGATGATGTTAATATCTTAGTATTAGGTTAACGGTATTACATGCTTTCTGTTTTATGTACAAGTATTTCTATACTAGCAACTGTCAGTGACTTAGATCCTATATTAGGAAAAGAAAGATGGACTTCAGGTTGAGAGGATGACACTGATTCTAGGAAATCTAGATTCTAGCACAGCCTTCTTTGTGACCTTTTCTGTGTTTACAAAATTTCTAATTGTTCATAGTCTAAATCTATTTATGGCCTTTTTTTTTTTTTAATGGGTGTACTGTTTACATGCTTCTCTAAAGGTGTTTAGTGTCTATATTCCTTTGATAACTGATATATCCTGTTACTCAGGGAACACTTCTAGATCCTGATGTGTACCTACTGGGCAAGGTCTTATTCTGCATTTATGCATTTTGCATTGCGTTTATTCTGTATTTAAATGTGTGTGGCAGCCTCCTTTCCCTTGTGAGCAAATGTGTGTGTGCTGTGAATAGCAGCATTTAAATGCCATTTTCTAAGCATGTGTTAATGTTTGGAGAGAAAGAGGAAGATTTGCCTGGAAAGTGCAGTCTAGTGCATTAATGTGAATATTCAAAGATAGATGCTTATCTTATTGGACACAGAGGTACTTATAGTAATTGCCAAAGCTGTTTTAAGGCACATTTATTCATAGTGATTATGTTCACTGTTACTTTACGGATAACGTGCTCTGTCACATTAGAATTTAAGTGCCAGAGTTTGGACTACAGAACAGGTTTTTTTTTCTCTTTTATGAATTTACCGCTACATGTGCTAAATTTCTGTGTCCTGTATAATAAGAGCAGCAGAAATTAAAAGAGAGGCCAGGGAGGAGAAGAACACCCCAATTTAAACAAATAGCAGAGATGACTGTGCCCTCTCAGCCCAGTGCAGCTGTGTCTGCAATGGGGTGCAGGAGCTGCTGGTGGATGGGGTCACTGGATCATGGTCCAGAACAAGGCTAGGAATGCTGAACTGAAGATTACAGGAAAAACATAAAGGATAAATGTACTTACTTGGTTTCTGTTTAAACAAAACTCCAGGCCATATCTTCTAAGCAGTATTCAGGTGCTTTTAATTTTCTAAACATTAGTAATGCTTCTCCTATAAAATTAATCTCCCACTGTGGCTTATCATCATGTATGCTTTCCACAGGGAGGGCTTCTATGATCCTGCCTGGAGTTTCAGAGCAGCATCTGCTTCTCTACCATAGTTTGCCTGGATGGGACTGTTGCAGCCTTTTAGGCCCTACTGTAAATTACCACATGTGACAGTTGTATGAGAGCACTCATATTTTCCAGCATGTAAGATGTTAGCTAGGAGACGGTCTCCCAAATCTAATTTTTCATTACGCCTCATGTGTAAGGGATGGTAAGTTCCCATTGCTGATCAGTATGGCAATGAGTGCTGCTTTTGAAAATAGAAACAGGACTTATGTGGTTTTATTAATGAGCACGTAAATAGAAACGCCAGTTAAATAGCATTTGTTGCTGCCGCTTTGTTTTTGCTACATGGTAATCTCACTTTACAGTTTTTGTTTATTTTAAATCCTGTGTTAGGGGGGAGTGCAACATGATGGGCAGATTCTGAGGCCTAAGAGATTGTCATTAAAGCTACTGTGATATACTTAGTTATTTATTTCTTGCTTGGAGTGATCCAATCAATAACAGAACAAAATCAAATATAACTGCCTCCCCTCCAAGGAAGAAAAGACAAGCTAAATAAAGATATCCAGGAGAAAATGCCAGCAAACGACATATTGATTTCTAGCAAAGGAGCAAAGTGTAAATGAAAAATATTCTTCTGACACAGTTATTAAGTGCAAGCTAGCACGCAAAGAAAACCCATTTACTCTTACTAGAGGCTGAGTCTTCAAAGGGCAGCTGATTCATCTCAGATCATTGGAGTCTCACTTGCAGAAACACTGGCTTCCTTCTCTTAAATGGAAAGGATTTTTCTCTACTTAGACTTCGCTTTGAGAACGTAAAATGTTTACTAAAATTCTGGTTGTACACCAAGTAAGCAGAGAAATTGTTTTCTCTCCATTTTATAGCAATATAAACATAAATGTGAAGAAAAGAGGCAATTTTCCTGATGTCAGATAGTGAATTTATGACAGTATCAGGAATATAAAATCAAGCAGCACAAGGGTTTAGATTCAGCGTCCTTGGCAATTTGGGCTGGGGCAATTTAAGAAGTTATTGCTCCCCAGAGGTCTACCCTGCCCTTCTGCTGGTGAAGTAGATAATGTGTTTGTTCTCTGGATAGTGTAGATCATAGATAGCCCAGTATATTAATAAAATCATTTCTGTGGCAATTCAAGTTAATGCATCAGACTGTGTGTATCAGGGGCTAAGGTCCGTGCTGGCAGGTTGCTGAATTCTGACAGAAGGCTGCCTTTCACTTACATATGTCTAAATATCTTTATTCAGCTTTTGTGAAATGTCTTTGTTTTGAAAATTCCTGGATAAGGATTGAGAAACAACACCGTTTACACTGATGTGGTTTTCAGAAACTCTAAGACTCCAGAGCAGTGCTTGAATTTCAGCACTTTTGCACTTTCAGCGGCTTTCACTGATTTCAGAGTGGAAATTTTGTATTCAGCTATAGTATCTTAGTTTCAATGATTAAGCTATTTAGCTAATTTAGTCAGAGTTGATGCACCTAGTATACCTTTCTTCTGTAATTTTCACCACCGTTACCACCTTCTACATAACCAGTGCTATGCTTAAAACAGAGGGCTGACAGTTTGTATTTCAATTTGTTTCAATACAAAATAAAAATGTAATAGAAAAGGGGAACAAGATGTATCAAATAACAAAAAGGACACCCAGTGTGAAAATACTTTCCGTGTCATTACTCTGAGAAGTACTATACTCAGGTAATTACTTCAGTGACACAACTTTCATCTTCAGAGTGCTTCTTTGGAAGTCAGTAAATGAGGAGAAAGAGGTTGATAAGAGGGAATAGAGAATTTTGTCTCATGACAGTAATGTATCTTTTGTATCTAAGCCAAGAGTTTACATTTCATGGTCCAGTTAAAAAATCTTTCAAATCTTAAGTTACACTGTATAGTTTGGAAAAGATCTGCTAGTTGATCCTTGCCACATCAAAATGAAAGGAAACCAAGTGACTATGTACATATGTAATCAATAAATGTACAATCTAGATTCTTGGAGATGAAATTTCATTCATTTATTTAGCTTCTAAATGGTATGTAATTTCTTCAGGCCAAGAAATAAACTGAAAGGATTTAGAAGGATTTGCTTATCAGCAGAACACCACGTAGCTTTATATTCCTTCAGCTTTTGGGAAGGTACATTGAAGTTGGGTTAAGCTGCTGTGGTTAAATATTTCTCTTTCTCCAGTCAGGGTGCCTATAACAAGAGATGGATGAATCTTTCTCACTTCTCTTTTTTGTCCATTTGCCCTCCCTTCTCTTTCTGCCTCTGCTCACACCCCTCACAATACCATCACCCTTCCCATTACCAGCAGATAGAGACAAAAGTCAGAAATATCATTTTTCTCCATCATCTTTGCACAGCTTAGGGACAGAACAATGTCCTTGAAATTTGCCATCAAAACTGGTCAAAAAGTGTCAGGATTTACAATCTTAATGAACTGTTGATTCTGATGAGATAGGCTTTCAGTTTTCAGTGAACTAATTCAGCTTTCAAGGCTCTTTTTAACCATGACTGCTCGTGACTCCGAATTCAGACACAACTTGGGGGATTATTTTTTGTTTTCTTTCAGTTAACTGACTAGTTACTTAATCTCTTGTCTGCTGTAGTAATGAACAAATGGCTGATTTTTGTTAAGGAGTAGCTCTCACAATCCCTGCTTAGTCATGTAATGTAATCACATCAGCTTTTATGTCCAGACAGGATCACACAATCAGGAAATGCACTTTGCCAGGTTACTGTTGAGGGTTATGTGCTTGCTCGTTACCTCACAGCTCCCAGCCAAACAGGATCCTGAGAATGTCAGAATGGATTTGTTCCCATGGTCTGAACAGGTCTACAGCAGGGGCATTTTCTTTCTGTGAGTGTAGCTGGCTGAAAGCTAGGTAGCTTTTCTACCTGCTTCAGAATTACAACAAATGTATAATGATGTGTTTCTGTAACATAGTTATAACAAACTGATTTAGGTTGGACTAAATATAGATGAGGCAGACTCTTCCCCACTAGAGAGTATGCACTGATGGTATTCATGTCTGAATGTCCTGGGTCACTGCTTACTCTCAGTGCTGCTGGTTTTCTTATGCTTTGTTGGGGAGACTTCTCCACACTGAGTAAAGATTACCATTGGGATTTTTCTTGTTGAAGGTCATTTTAGATTTTTTTTGTCTTAACTACTGTTTCTGAAGCACCATAAATAGTTCATCTTTTTTCCTGATTTTTATTATGCCGTTGTAAACACATATGGTCTTTGCTAAGTCAAACTCAGATGCTTAGTTCTGCTAAGCTTGTCTCATGCATATATCATCCTGGTACTTTCATCTTTTCAGTGGCTTTTCTCTGAGTTATCTTCAATTACTCTGAGTCTTTTGGCACTGAATTGGACAAAACCGAATGTAATGAGTGTAATGGTGTATATTGTTTTAAGTTGGTTGAAGTCAATGCCAGTTTAAACCAACAAAGGATCTGGCCCTCTGTTTTCACTTCAGAAGAGCTACATGGAGAAAAACTACTAGTTTCATGTTATTTAATGCATTGCTTCTGTAGAGGCAGACATGATCTTAGCACCATCTCAGAGTGGGGAGGATGGCGTGCACAGCTTTGTGGATGTGTCATATATGAAAGTACGTTTTACTATCCAGTGTTAATGAGTTGAAGAGGATTAATATCCCTATATTCACCAATAAGAAATCCAGGACTGTCTTGAACAGTTTACACGGCCATAAATTACAGCTCCTTTTATAATCCTTCATTATGATTTGAATAACATTTCTAATATTTTCCCTTTTATATTCAGATTCTTTCTATCTGCACAGGATGAGTCCCTTAGGTCTACTATAATGAACTCCAGGGTATTTTGCAAGTAAGGATTACGTAAAAAGTAAAAAATAAATATAAGATGTAAAAAAGATGGATGAGGGATTCCCTCTTAATTGAAGTAGTGTGATCAGAAAACAAGTGCTTTGAAATGTTCAGTTGTCGAAGTAGAAAAGGTTGAACATTAGAGCTAGAAATTAGACACAATGAATCAAACATTTCCTCTGTTATCTTACATTGACATGGCAGAAAATGGCTTGAGATTGTTCTTTGTCAGGGTGTGTCTTGGTTTCCAGAAGACAGAATAGAGGAACATTTACCCATATGTTGTTATGCATAGAAGATAATAGTTCGTACATATTCAGTAATAAGTTTGAAATAATTAGGAAATAAGGCAGTATGAGAGTAGAAAAGGGATTCAAGTGGTCAGATTTAAGAGAAAACTGCTGAATTTCACCTCTATACATTTTAGGTGTGAAATGCAAATGTATTGCTCATAAATACAACAATATTTCCTTGGCGTTGGGAAGGTATTTCTACCTAGCATTTTATGGTGGTCATATCTCAAGAAGAATCATAAATTGTGATTCCTTGGTGGCAAAGAGATTTACAGTTCTCTTGCAACAAAGCATTAAGTGACACTTTTCAAACAGTGGCGATGAAGTGGCAGTTGTGTGTAGAAGAGTTTCAAGCAAAAGGCAACTAGGAAAATTGAATCCTACTTGACATACTGAAGCAACAACCAAGGATGTACTTCTAGGAGAATTTGTCTGCAGGGTCTGAATTTATGGGTCCTTGTCATTTCTCTCCCAGTAGAAGTGAGAACTCCATCATTTTTGGGTGTGTTATTTATAATTTCATAAAGCTGTTCTGTGACAGGACTTATTTTACCTAGTATGCCTAATCTTTCTCACATAATGGTGCACCCTCAGAGCAAGGTGTCAAACAAACTTTGTAGTTGGAAAAAGGGAAGATTCAGCACCTGCCATTTTGTAAAGAACAAAGGAGCAAAGGTTTGGGATCTGACACATAAATTGGGGCTTTGAGCATTTGGAAGGATTGAACGACAGTGCAGTCATCTTGAACAGGTCTTGTCATGCCATCTCGGCTTCCCCTTCACTTTACATCCCTCAGCAGTGTGTACCATTTAATGAACAAAGATGTAGAACTATCACCATGATTGAAGAGACCCTTAGAATGAAAAATTAGGAGGAGGTGATTACAGCGCTAATAATTCATTGAAAGGAATGGAGAACCAATTCAAGTGAAATTGAAAGAATTTGAAGGTAAATATGCTCATAAATCCTCAAGGGTAGTCTCAGAGTTTAGCACTTTCCCCTACCCTGGTTTTATTCCAAAGCAATTTCATTAAACACCAGAGAGAGGGAGAGGAAAAATAATAATATAAATGCTATAAAAAATCTTCCAAAGGAAGGAATAAAAAGAATTCCTGCCAGAGTGAGATTTTATTGAAAGTTATTATAATACCTATCTTTAGTTTTATGGCTTTTAATACAGGACCAAGTAATTTCAAAGCTGGGATTTAAAAAAATATGAAATACATATTTTAAGATATTATAGTATGAATTATTATTTTTAATATAGAATTTAGTTAATATATGAAATTGGAAAATATATTCTCTCTTGTGTCCTTTCCAGTGAAAACACATTGTTTACATCATAGCACACAGGGAACTTTTCTTTACTATCATGTTGCCTGTACTAAGAATGGTTACCATTTACCATCCTCACATTACTGGACAGACAGTAAAGAATAAATCCATTTACCTAGCATTGGACAAGTGGATGTGTGTTATCAGCTTGCTTTCAAAACTATGAGAGAGAATCAGAAATAGAACAGCTGGTTTTGCTTATTGCCTCACAGTGAACTGTTTCTGACGAGAATAAATGATAGTAGAGAGATTTCTGGCATTGTTGCTCACTAGCTTGTCATATCCTGTGGAAGAAGAAATTTAATAATCATCAAGTGAAAATTATCTTTGAAATGGTACCGATTCCAGTTACAAGAAGTTACAGTGTCCTGGAGATTTCCTCATCTCTGTTTCTGTGGTCAGGAATTTTCTGCTGCTTCTCAAAGTGGCTTTATTCCTCTGGGATGAATCAGATGCTGGTATCTGAGCGAAAGGTGCAAGGAAAATCAATATGAGATGAGAACTGAAAATCAGTTACTTATCAATTGTGATGAAATTCAGAGATAAAAAATACAAGATAGGAAGTGGCAAGACAGAGTAGTGTATTTATCTCTTCCATGTTTGCTAGAGGTCTCATTAGTGACCTTGAGTCTAACACCACTTTTAGAGGGTTTTCTCTTTTTCTAACCCTCATGTTTATGTATTTGTAATCAGTTGCATGGGACAAACAGTAGTCACATAACAAGAAAACTGGAATATGGGGGGAAATAGCATGCAGTGGAGGTGGGAAGGTAAGGACAGAGATTAATTGATGGAATCAAGCATATAACTAGTTGCAAAAAAGTACAGATACAGGTCGAAGTTGGTATATGTGCATATTACACAATGACATTTTGTCGCAGTCTGGCTGTGCTCTTCTCTGTTCATCAAATCATAGAATCACCAAGGTTGGAAAAGACCTCTAAGATCAGTCCAACCACCCAGTTATCACCACTATTTCCCACTAAATCATGTCCCTCGGTACAAAATCAAAATGTTTTTTGAACACCTCTGGAGTCGGTTACTCTACCACATCCCTGGGCAGCCCATTCCAGGGCCTGGCCACTCTTTCAGAGAAGTTGTTTTTCCTAACATTCATTTTCCTAACGTCCAGTTTGAATCTCTTCTGGCTCAACTTAAGGCCATTCCCTCTAGTCTTGCTCAGATCTCATGTTAGTTTCAAAATTCTGTGTTTTATATATAATATAATATGTCCTAGGTCTATAAAATCTCCAATGGTCAGGATCTGTCACACGTCAGTAGGTGGGATGTCCCAAAGGCTCACCTCACTCAACACTCAGCTCCTTGCTTCTGACTCTGACCATGTGGTTCTTGGGGACAGAGTCCCAAACAGACTAGTACAGGCAGCGAATTCTTATTTAATCTTTAGTGTCTGTGGTACAGGGACTTTCCAAGTGAAATGTGGTGTGTTCAGCAGTCGTGAATGGGTATTTTTACCCTTAATTTGCTCAGTCATTTTCAAAATGCTTCTAAATGTCTATCACCCATCATTGCCATGTTGCAAGGAGTTACTCAATTAAAAAAAAGTTTAATTGTGTGAGGGAATATAATCTTAGTTTTTTCTGATACTTCTACCTTTCTGGTTTGATATGATGGTTCTAATAATGAAGGGGCTGGGGGAGGAAAGGGCTATACAGGAGCTGTCTATTCTTTACAAATCCCAAATCAGATTGTCAATTCAATTGGATCTGATTTTAAGTTAATACTTTATAAAGACCTTAGATATGAGTAAGTAAAGTGGGTAAGTGGATAGGCATAGCAATTGGTAAGTGACAACGACGCATTGTTAGAATTTTTACGTCCGTTCCTACTTCAAGCAAACCATTGCTATTCTTCTATGAAATTCTATATGTGAATTGTCACATCTTCAACTAAGGGAAAACCTACGTGCTCTAAATACAACCTGGAAATCAGAAAAAACATTGCTAAAGTCTTAGTACTGTCTAAGCAAGGTCTAGCGGTAGTGGAAAACATACTTTATTCAGAGTGCTGTCCTTAATACTCCTTAACACAATTGTTTTAGACACCTGCAGTTTCAGTAGTGAAATTTCACTTCCTTAAAAAAAATTTCTTGCAACACTGTTTTGTTGACTTGTGATTCTAAAGTAATTTACAGTGTTACAATTAAAAGCTGACAACTTTCTACTCAGAGATGGCTGCATTTCACTGTTGGAAGATGTGATCACTGTTTTTAGAAATAATTTTGTTCTTTGGGATTAATAATGCTTCATAAAATATATGTGGTAGAGCCAGAATTACGGAAAGTAATATTTTATTTTCTGCATTCCTCTTTTCTTGACCTCTTTCTGAGGAGAGAAATTTCTAAAGCCAGTTCATTTTAAGAGAGAATTCAGCACCAGGATTTCAACAGCATTCCTTCATTTTCTGTGACTGAGGGAAGTTGCCAAAAAACGATCTTAACACATAAGGCAGGAAATTACTTTGTACCTGTCACCTTCAATTCCTTTTAATCTTGCCTCCCCATGGAAGTATTTAAGCATGAGATTACTGCAAGATTGCATACTACAAAATGCTGCTGTACAGCAGTGCTGGTGCAAGAGCAGGTAGGATGTAATACATATGATAGGAATTCCCTTATTTTATGGCTCTGTTTTTACAGATACTCTGTTTTTGTAATTTTCACTTACAACCAGAATCTTGTTTCTTGTCTCACTCTTAAGACATTGAAATCAAGAGGGAAGGAACATGAGGTTGGATGTGAGCATTCTGACTGACTCCTCAATTCCATTTTTCTCCATTTTTCTTCTTCTTTTTTTTTTTTTTTTTCCTAAAAAGAGGAGGAAATGAAGTACTTCCAGTACAGAACAGTGAGGAACTTGTTAGCATTAGGACCACATGTCACTGAAGAAAATTTTGGGACCTCAGAATACTTGTTTTGTAAAGAAAAGAAGGTACACACAACATTTTGAAGGCAGCATAACAGGCATATGATTGGAAAGGAGACCTTATTTAGATCTGGAGAGTCTCTGGAGTAAGGATGCAAAAGCTTGTCATGATGTGAGGTCCTCAGGAGTATTAACCTGGGATACTGAGGTACAATGTACTGCAGTACAGCCACCTGGCTCCCCAAGGGCCATGCCTCAAGCCATACTTACTGCCTGGCAAGGAACATTTCAGCTGTTCTTTTCCAGGAACCATCCTGCTGCTTAGAAGAATATGCAGCTTTCTGCAAGGAGAAGGTATAAAGGGAGACAGTTCCTGCAGAAGCTGTGGTCT
The DNA here is from genome assembly GCA_036925125.1 of Oreortyx pictus. Taxonomy (NCBI): domain Eukaryota; kingdom Metazoa; phylum Chordata; class Aves; order Galliformes; family Odontophoridae; genus Oreortyx; species Oreortyx pictus. The sequence continues at coordinate 40,109,166 of JAUPFR010000006.1, forward strand.
GAGCTGATACTGCAGAGCTGGGATAATTTTGTGCTGTTTTCAGGATCATTACAACCTGTGTCCAGAGGCTGCCACAGCTTCTCTCCCTAATGGTCTGCTTTACTAATTCAACTAATTGCAGCAATTACAGGCAGGAGATGCTTCTGGGAGGAGACAACAGTGCGCTTCTCTCTAACATGCTGCAGAGCATGCTGTTCGTTAATTAGACCAGCCACAACATAAAAATATATTTAAAAAGAAAAAAAAAAGGGGGGGGGGGGGGAGGGGAGGGGGTGAAGAAAGAAAGAAACAAAGAAAAAAAGAAATAGAAAAATATAGCCATCTGGAAATGCAAATGAATATCACAAGACATGTCAGGGCCATGAACGGTCACTATTTGGCTCAGCAGCCCATCAGCTGAGCTGCAGCCTGGCTGATCCCTGGTAGGTTGGGCATACCTGAAATGTACAGCAGTTCTTTACAATGCAACAGAGATGTTGTAGCTCGGGAAATGTGAAGGATTCCCATCCCAGGGGGTACATCAGCAGAGCAGAAAGTACCTCTGCCTGAGAGTGATGCATTTACAACGCAGCAGAGTTCTGTTAGCTGCTGGGGCGATGAGTATTATGTGTGTCTTCATTGTACATTTGTCTTTGCAGGAAGTATGCTCAGCCTGGGCATGCCTCATCTGTCCTGGCTGTCAGTGGGTGCCTTCTGGCAGGCCCCACATGGCTCTGGTGCTTATCAAGGAGCCCAGCGTGCTCCAGACAGGCCCATTGCTGACTGCTGGGGCCGTGTGCCAGCCAAGCAGGTGTCAGGCCCACACAGGATGGGGCACAGTTGCCAGCCAGAACTACATGGCACTACTGCGCCCACCTGAAATATCCAGCAGCACAAGTCCTCCAACAGGGGAATCCATCTCCATGCTACACTGGGATAGCTGGAGTTCTTGGTGCAAATTAAATATTTTAGAAGTTAATTATTCTGAAGCATTTTTTGTGGGGTACTTAGCCACCTCTAAAAGAACCTCTTGTCTTGCAAGCATCTGATATCTTTCTCCTGTTATTTTTCCTCTGTTCCTGCTCTTTGCATTCCAGACAACAGATGACATTGTTTCATCCGCTGAATGTTCTAGCGATGATGAAGACTTCATTGACTGTGAACCCAGTACAGGTAAGTCAGGTCAGTCTTCTTTTGCTTGCTTTCTGATTTAATTTGCAAAAAACAATGCATACATATATTTATATGTGTGTGAATGTATACATATATTATTATATATGTATATATATGTGTGTGTATAAGTGTATATATATGTCCTTATGTATATATACACTGTAAATAAAATAAAAATTATGCAGCCAAGCATCGGATCCCATGGACTTGGCAACAGCAAAAACAATGCAATTTTATCACTGTTTGGTTAATATAAAGTTGTTTGCATAGAAAGCTGTACTTCTCGAAAGTGATCCTAGCTAATTAATAGTTTACGTGTTTGTAGCAGTTATTCACTGACACAGTGGGAAAAAATATATATCAACATGGCATGTGGCAAATAATAGAGATTTATAAAGTGTGGGGGAGTTAATGTTTGAAAAACAGAGCAGAGAAGCAAAAATGAAACAATACTGGTATATTAATGCTGTTTACTCTTCATTAATTGTACTGAAGTTGGACTGTGCAAGGATACAATTGTCCATGGGATTTAAAAAGCAGTTAACATGGTAATATATTTATACTAATTTTGTTTTCTGTGAGACAAAAGAAATTGAGGAGCATCAAAACATTGTTCTAACGTAACAAAATTAGTAGTAATTCTTGCCATGTTATCTGCAGCGATGCTTCAAAATGTATCCATTAAAGAGTCAGAAAGACTGGCCGTATGGAACTGACTCAACTTCTTCCCTTTCAGATACATTTTGATAAACTGATGGCTATTCTTTCTGGTGAGATATATGAGATATATGAGCTATCCAGCAGGCAACTGCAGTCTATTTTATTTCTTACAGGCTTTTTCAAGTCGTCTTTTTTGAGGCTTGCCATGAGTTAAGCATTCTATAATAGAGAACAGACATCATCGAATTTCTGTGTACATTTTAAAAAAAGAGGGTGTTTGGTTAGAATCTTATGTCCTTAAAAATGAAACATATAAATAGCTTAGGTTTTGTTTTGTTTTGTTTTGTTTGTTTTGCTTTGTTTTATTATTTATTTGGGATTTTTTGTTTGTTTGTTTGTTTTTTGCTTAAAAAAAAAATCCCCAGAATGCTTTATAAATGTTCTGTCCCTAATTTCCTGAAGCCATTTGATTAATACAAGAATAACACTAAAATTCACCCAAGGCTAGTGCTTTCATATTTCTGTTATATTTGTCATGCTGTGCCTGCATTTTTTGGTAGAACTTGGTCCTGCAGTAGCCTGAGATTGGTGATGCTTTGTAGCTGGGAACTTCCACCATGCAGCAGCCTTCAAACTCTCAACAAGGAAGGCAGTGACACAGGAACTGGTGCTAGCAGATACTGCAGTCCATTTCCATTTCCTTTTTTTTTTTTTTTTTTTTTCACTAATCTCTGTGAGTTTTTAACTCCTTACTTTGCAAAAGAGGAGCCCAAAGCTACACTGTAAAGCATAGTGTTGGTATGAGAATTACAAATAGTTCGTTGTGAAATACCAGTGCAGTGATTATCATGAAATTGAAGGAGGAAATGAGTTCTTCATCAGAGTCCTATCATATATTTTTGTTTCTTACATTTTGACACAGAAATCACAGTTACTTCAGTAGATAAAAATTACAATAATAATATTTTCAGCATATGCAGTCAGTAAAAAAAAATCAAAGTTTGAGGAGAAGTGTGATAAAACAGGATATTTAGCATGAAATTTCAGGGTGCCAAGTTTTCCATACTAAAAATACCTCACTCCCGACACAGTCTGATATCTAATGCTACAAACAGGTACAAACTGGATTTACAAAATGACTTGATTTTAGAAATCCTGCTACGCATTACAGTCAGCAGCTAGAAGTGCCTACAGACATCTGAGTATCTGCCATGTAAAATAATACGATTCACTGGAAATCGCTTGAAGATACTCTCCTAAGCTTCTAAATATTCTTTTACTACATCCTATTCCTTTTCCATTGGATGCTTGGCCCTCATGAGCCACTGAGTTATGAATTTCTTCTCAGGAATTGCTGTAGCACTGAGAATAAAAGTTAGCCTGATTGTATGTAAAAACAGTCTCCCAGATGGTCCTTGCTGATGAGATTTACACTTCCAGATTTTGAGGATCCCAGCTCTCAGAGGCGCTGGCGTAAAAGTTGCCAGAAGGCAGAGGGACATGGAGGTCCCTTTTGCCTCCAAAAGTGTAAATTTAGTTCATTCCATCACGATGAGAAGGAACAGTGACAGGTTTGTGGTGCTTTTCATTTAGGTCTCTTTGAATGTCTTTTTCTCGTTATTCCCACTGCATGCAGGGATTGCAGAACTGTGTCTGCATTGCACCCAGTAATGAAGCACTCCCATAGCCAGTGCCACAGGGGAGCACTAAAGCAATCTGAGCCAGCTTATAAAAATCCAGTGGTGCTGGCTTGGCTTAGCGGTTAACGTTTGCCTTTCCACTTCACCAGTCAAGTCAGGATTCTGGCCATATGCCAAGGTCTGCTACTTAAATGTTTATACAATCAGCAAAGAAAAGAGCCGGATCATTTTGCCTGTATTTTCTAGTGTGAGAGTTTGTTGCTGTTGTTTTTTTAATTGGGCCCATTTGAAGTTGCTTCCTCCTGTTCAGTTGACAGGTCAGTGTATTTTACACTGCCTCCTGGCTTGCCTGATGGCTTTTGCAGCAAATTGAAAATAAAATGACTCAACCCAGCACAGGCCCCTCTTTGTTGCTCTGATAATGTGTAGTTTAAAAGCTCTTGAGTTTCTGCCAGGCACCAGGATTTGGCCTTCCATCACCCTCAGCGCTATGGTCCAGTAATGCAAAGGTTACTGAACTCAGTGCTGCAGCTGTGAGATATGAGATACATCACTGTGAACCTGCTGTGCTGTAACCAAGGCAAGGGCAAGGCAAGATGCCACCCTGCAAATCAAAAATGTTCAGAATTCATATGAGAAAGAATAAAATCCAAAGTTCTAAATATATTACTTTGGACTCAGTCCTAGATCAGAGATGGCACCCTACAGAGTCTGTTTGAAGAGTTTGGTTTCAATAACCTCAAAGAGAGTTCATAAGACATAAAAACATGCTCTCTTTGAGGCTAAATATCTTATGAGAATCATTTGCTAGATCTTATTGCCACTTAACTCTGATTGTCTGTTGAATCCAAGCCCTGAATTGCAATAAACATATGATACAATTCTTCATACTTGCATCTCTTTAAAGGAAGGTGGAGTAGGGATAATTTATTTCTTCACTCCTCTCCACTCTGGATTTCCCTGGCTATCTCAAGACACTCACTGTAGCAGGCTGGTTACAGCCTATGCCCTGCTTCCAGAATTTCTGGTGGGATTTCGTTGACCTGGAGCTACAGCAGGAGTCTGTCCTGATGCAGTCTGCAGGCATCCTCTTTAAGCATATGTGTGCATGAGGAATTATTCTAAGGCAATGGCAAGTGGCAATGATAGCAATGAATCCAAAAACCTTCTTTCTTTTACAAAACGAAGAAGTCATTGCAGCTTCAGGGATAAAAAGTGTGTGATGTTCATCTTATCACAGACAAGCCTAGATATCCTTAAATCTCGAGATCTATCAGGATGACTTACTGTAAAGGGTACAAAGGGCACACAACTGTTTGTCTACCTTAAAGAAAAATTTATTTACAGTCAAAAGCAGTTCTTCTCTGTGGAAAGGGTCATTTGTCCCAAGACATGTATGTTTGAAATCTTTCTGGTTTCTGCGCCAGAAACTCAGTGTTTTTGTCTGGTACGAGTACAGAATTCTGTTCTAGCCTATTCCAGAGAGATCCGGGGATCACATCTTCAGATTTCTCAAAGCCAAGGCCAGGGGGCTGAGATTTCACTTTTGAACACAGCTCTGTGTCAGTGGTTTGTTCAGTGTCAGAGAGCGAAAGATTTGTAAGGGTAGCCCTTAAACCCAGCTACCTGATTTGGTGCAGGCTGCATCTCTTTGATCTTGTTGCCAGCTTCTCCCTCCTATCTACCCGATGATTTCCTAGGTGAATATTTTCCCATCAGATAAATTGATTGTGTGTATTTTGTTTCACAGAATGTTGCATACATCATAATGCTGGCAGTTTAGGAAGCCTTTCCCAGGAGATACTGCACACAGCAATAGAGTGGGCCAAAAAGTACAGTTGTTTGTACTGGAAGTTACACACTGTTGTGTAGCATATACAAGATATGCATGACCTTCAGGTATTGTGTCAACCAATAATTTATTGGCCTGCACGCACCCACTTCAGCCTTCTGATTTATGGGTTAGAACAATCAAGCTCCTACTCACATAAGCTGGGGAATCAGGTATGTGTAGACATCCAGGATCACAGATTTATTTGCAGAAAACAAGCAGAATCTCTACGCCAAGAGTCTGCAGGAAGCCAGTATAGTACACAAAGCACTATATTGAAAGTGGAGAAACCTCAACTGAAGAGGCCGAGTCATGTGCTGATTTGTTTCCTGTCCCCCATCATCTGTATCAAGCTTCTTGAAGCACCCTGGGAACTTTCACTGCTCTCTTTGGCTCCAAATCCAGTGCTCAGCTATCCCTAATCTCTCCATGTGTGAAGCCGAAGTTCTGTTCCATTTTTCATGCTGTGAACAAGGAATACCCTTTAAAATTGGGTGCAGGTCTCAGGGTATGCTGAGGAGTAGCCTTTTCATCTTGCAGACTGAATGCCATACCAGCCCAAAGGAGGGTGTTTGCTTTGTGGCACTTACCAGTGTGTAATAGCATTATGTCTGGTGGAATTTCCTAGCTACAGCCTTATGGCCAGGAAAAAAAAAAAAAAAAAAAAAACAGGTTTTACTAATCAATCATGCAGGCAATTTACAGGACGTTCTATTTCCTTTTAATGTTAGGAATTTGTATTGAGTTTGGTTTTCAGCATATTGGTCTTTTTTTTCATATTTTCATTCCAAAGGCCCTACCTAAAAAGATATTTTATCTATATATGCACTGTATACAGTGTGTGTGTATATATATATATATATATACATACATATATATGTATGTACTAAAGTACTAAATGACCAATATCAGCAGTAGCCCCTATCATCCAATCACATGTTTACACAGAAATTCATGCCTTCATCTAACCCTGGCATCCGCTGGCGTGGACAGATGCATGATATTGTTACTTCTTAATGAACAAAGCACGTAAATTTATTTTTTGTTGGAGCTTTTTCTTTCTTCCTTTTATTTGTTTGTTTACTTTTAATTGATAATTTCATCTACCAATTAGCCTTGGGTAGGGTGGGGCAGGGAGAATAAAAAAAATTATACAGGTATATCCATCAGTATATACACATAAAAATCCGTGTATATATAGATGGATATATACATTGTATATATTTGAAGAACATTTTCTGTCGTTTCACCTCATCTTGTGCCGCATGAATTTTTGGTGATTGATATTTTAGTTTCTTTTGTATTTCTTTCCCATTTGTTGGCTCTTAATGGTGCCATACTGCTATTATTTAATTTTTAAAATCATTGCTATACTATTCAATATTTTGGAGTCCTTCCAACAAAATAATGATTTGATCATCTCAAGAAAGAGATATAGATCTGCAAACTAATAAAGGCAACAAAATCTTTTCTTGCCATCCTTAAGAAATCCACATTTTTAGACATCCCGAGAAAGTTGTGTGCAAAAGAATGACAGTTCCTACCCCTCCTTTCTTTCTATTCTTTTCTCACTGCCTTTTTTAAAACTTCGGAAAATCTCTATCCTGTCTTTTACTTTCCCCCTCCTTTTTTTTTTTTTAATTGAGTTCTGAGGTAATGTATCCAGTATAAAAAGACAGAATTCCCTTGTCCCTGCATTCTCCAAGGAAAAATTCCTCCAACAAAAAAAAAAAAACCCTACAAACTGCAGATGGCATAAAAAGAATTTTATTGCAATGCAGAATATCTGTTGTATCTTTTATTTCTGGGTCAGTGCAAGATCATTTTTGTGGCATGCTGTAGTTTAGCTGGTTTAACTAACCATGGCCTTCATTAATCCATGCATGGGCTGTGATGATGCCATCTCGTGTTTCATCAGAGCTACGCATTCAGGCTAACCAAGCAAGTCCATAGCGTGTGATTTAGGGGGATATTGTTTTAATTTTCATTTTCAGTTATATTCTAATTTCTTCTTTTTGGAAGAGTTATGCCAATACCATTGGCTGCTTCTTGCAGCCTCAGTGTTGTATACCTACTTTGTTTTATGGTTTTTTTGCTCTTTTTCTTTACTTATTAGTAGCAATCTTATGTCTTGTCTGTGTCCATCTGTCTTGTCAGTGTGTCTTGAAGTCCATTGGTCCAGTGTTGTTATGTGATTCTGTTCTCTGTTTGTACGCTGGTGTTCAACTCCCTGGCACTCTGTTGTTCCTCTCCCCTTTCCCTTTCCCTTCCTTTCCTTCCAACCCTCCCAGGGTGTCCACAAAGGGGCACAAGCTTTGAATGAGGCTGTGAGAACTGGCCCAAGGTTTTGGGATGGACATTGCAAGTTGTTCATTCACCTTCATTCACCTAAAAATGTTGAAATTTGCAGCTGGAAGGTTTTCAAACACTTATCATTTCACTCTTATAAAAGGTTTAATGGCAAAAGACTCAAATGACTTTTTATACATGACCAACTTTTCAGGGAATTTAGGGTAAGAACTCCTGTTATCTGCCCTTGAGATGCTGGGAAGTCCTATGCATGGTGCAAGCAATATGTTAGTATGTAGTTCTTCTTATGTATGTAGATCTTTTTATAAAAGGCAGTCTTGAGAGGGGAATATCACTGTGATTGTATTTCTAAAATCTGTCATTTGTAATTCACTTGTAGTTAGGATGCAAAAATATAGGACGTACTTAAGATTCTAAAAATGGCGCATCTTTACAGGCTCAGCCTCTCCTTTGTCACTCTGCGATATCTCCTCCATAACAATGCTGGTAAAAACTGTCTTGCTGCTGTTAGCACGTGTAAGCTGAAGACAATTTTGGAAAGACATCTGGTGTGTCTTCTGCCATGAGCATCATAAATATGTGGCAATGTGTAAGGCAGAAAGAAAAAAAAAAAGCTGTTTTCAGGTGTCTGCTTAGACTTGGAACTCTTTTTAGAAAAAAAAACAACATCCTTTCACTTGTACAATGGTGCATTCCCCAGTATTCTTAATTTTGTTCCTGCAGCCATATTAGGATGTTAGGATGCATCAGATAGCATTGGGATGGGCATGAGCTCAATGGGGGAAGAAGCAGCCAGAACCATCACAAAAAACATACATGTACCTTTTTCCTAGCTAAAATTTTATTTGATTTTACACTAATTCATTTCCTCTGCATGAGATGACAAAATCTGTGAACTTTTCTCACAATGTAAAGCTTACGTATTTAAGAAGAGTTAGAAGAAGATGGAAGTGATAGGATTTGTTCATATCTCCAACATGGAAGTTTTTCTTTTATCTTCCCAAGATATATGTGTGCTGCACTTGCACATGTAAAGAAGATAGCTTTTCTTTCATCAGTGAGAACCAATCGTCTTAGGCTTCTTTACTTTTCTTAACTTATACACATTCTGAGAGACATTACTGAGTGATATTAATTACAATGAAAATGAATCAGGATGTCATTGCTGCATTTATATTTTAGTTCTCTACATGTTTTCCACAGCTGTGATTCCTACCAAATCTAAAACTTTTTCTTGGAAATTGCTTAGAAAAAGCAACAGCTATGAAATTACAATAGAATCCACAATCTCATGGTTCTGTGTAATGCTGCCCTCTGTCAGAAAGACCAGAGCATTCCAACTGGGCTTCCTAAGCCCTTATGGTGAAAGAAATTAAGTTTAACTCAAGTGGCTGGTGTTATTGGTGCATCACAATCTGATGTTCAGTCCTGCATCACGAGATCTGAACAACCTTTCCACCTGAGCATTGTGGTGAGTTAATGAAGATTGTCATCATCAGGACACTGACCTCTGGGCTGTAGGTGAGCTTTAGTGCCCCTCTGAAGGGTTGCTTCTGTTTGTCTGCAGTAGCCACTGTATGGCCTGCAGAGAGCCACAGGCTCCTCCAGTGCCGATGTTGCTGCTGTTGGGCCTGTTGTGCTCTCTTTTATCTCACTGAGCCTATAGGGACCTTTGAAATAATTCATATTTTGTCTTTTGTTTCTGGGCAGGCTGCTGGCTTCACCTCCTGTGCCATTTACTACTGTGTTGGGGAGGGCTGGGGGTTATGGTGTTAAGCCTGTGACAAAAAGCCTCAGCTCTGGCATGCCTCTCCCTTCAGCTCTTGGTTCCTTCTCTAGTTTTGCCTTGATGTTGCTCATTTGTCTACCTGCAAGACAGAGTAAATGAAATATTGCTTAGCTAAATGCAGTATAGATGAAGGGAATGACGGAGATGTAATTAATATATTAATGATCTTTGATATCCAGGTGCAGGTGCTGTGTAATACAGAAAAATGATACTGTAATGCTAACTACCAAGAATGTACAAGCAAATAAGGTCATTGTTAAGGTTTTTACTACTGTCCTCAATTGCTGTGGTAAATGACATTACTATGTATTTTAATGAAATATGTTAAAATCTACAAAAATAGCAGGAATTCTCTGAAATTAAAGGCAGAGGGAAGCAAGTGTCAAAAAGCAAAAGTCAAATATTTCCACATCAGGGATTATCAGCATGGTATCATTTTCAATAAATATCACTTTTTCCTCTAGAAATTACAGTTGGAATGAACCGTGTTCAGGCTACATAAATTAATGTCATGAGTAGACTATACAGTTTACAGATATTTTCTATCAGAACTTGAATACTTGAACTTGTATCCCAGTCAGAAATTTGCTTCAAAAACTTCACAGTTTCTCCAGTCTGATTTAGCTGGTCTAAGTGTCTCTGCTTTTCTACCTAAGATGAGGATATCAGGATCAAACCCAGTCTGGCTACCTTGCCCTTGCTGCCTTCCAGACTTTTTTATAAGCGTGTTCTCCAAACTCAAAGCCATGTGCACTGTCACATTCTGGCAGTCCTTCTAGTGCTATGCCTATGTTATCAAGCTGACACATGTCTAAAATACTAAGATATGATATTTTCAACCTGCTGGGACTTGCTTTGTGTCCCTGTTAGCTTTGATTTTCAGCTTCATAAAATATATTGGAAAGAATGGAAAAATAGGCAATGACACATTCAGTGAAAGCGAAAAGGTAGCACATGACTCAGGAAGAGATTTTGCCTCAAAGGCAAATGTATGTGTATTAGACCCTTACATGTCCATAGCAACTGATTCATTAGCTTTAGACAAGAAGGAACTATCTGGTTTCTGGAAGATAAATAATATTTGTAAATATTTTAGGAGATTAGGGAAGCATTCTGTTAAAGAGAAAACATACTGAGCATTTACTGATACTATAGGCAGAGTTTTGCTCCTTGAGGCTTTGTCATGTATTTCTTCTGATCATCATGCCTAGACCTGAAGGTGCCTTTTGTATTAGAAGCCCAGTAGTAATGATGTTCACGTGAACAAGAGGTAGAATGATATCTCAGCAGAACAGGAAAACCTGTTCTTGTTCCATTTTTAACCCAAGTAGATCAAAAGGCTTATTAACTTGTCTTCATTCTGCCTATCTGTTAAATTTTCAATTTAGTAATCACAAGAGCTAGAAATCAGTGCTTTATCTCATCTGTAAACAGTTGAGAATCCCAGTTCTTGAGTGAAACAAAGTGTAATACTTATCTTAAATGTCATGTGAGGAGCAGAAGAAAAGATCATGCCAGTCTTGAAAGCAGGGATTGAAGCAAAAAAAAAGAAAAAATAAATCAGACTGATTTGTTATCTCAAATGTCCACTAATTTGACAAAACATTTTTTTCTACATTTCTAATTGCAATAATAAATATGCTACTAAAAGCTTATAAATGCTTCCTACAGAAGGATTCCTTTTTGGACTTCTGCTGAGTCTCAGGAAAGCTGAAGCTATTTGTTTCCCTGGGGTGGTTTTATATGTAAGGATCATCAGCTCCTCTTTCGGTATTCAGTAGTAACTACAACTGTTCTACAGACAAGCATACAAAATCTCAAAATTAGCTTCCTTTTGAGCAACAAGAAAATTTCAAAACTTTCGTGCCTTCACTAGTTTCAGTCTGTGTCAAAATGAAATGAATGACAGAAGCATTTTAAAAGGGGAATGGTTCTGTCTTTGCTGGAGAAAAGACATGCAAAGGAATTTTGATCTTAATATTTTTTTGTTGTATGCACATGCTTCCTAATGGATGTCAATAATTCTGTTTTTCTCTTCTGGAATTGATATGATTATGAGTAATTTTAAATACTGGTTTTAGTGACTGCTGATTTTCAATACTAAAATCTCAAGGGCTTCCTGAATTTTAGATTTGACACACAGAAAAAAAGCAAAAAAATAACTCTATAATTAGTTCAGACTGATATCAGAAGAAAAAAGAAGTGTTGTTTGTTTGTTTGTTTGTTTTTTGTACGGTGCTTTGGGCATACTACCAGGTTTATTCTTATTCCAGTGGCTGAAGGATGTGCTTTGCTGTGTAGCCTTCCCATGAACAAATTACCATGACCTGTAACTCAGCAGTAGAGTGAGTGAGCTCTGTGCATTACATGATTAATGACTTCTGAGCTTTGACTTCTGATAAAGGAGAGGTTTTTGGATTTCCCTGAACCCTTTATTTCTGCGCTTAAACATACCATGTAAACCCAAATGGAATACAGAGACCAGAAGAGTAGTTAAAAAAGCATTTCCCTAATTCTCTTTTTGGCAAATCATGAAAATTTGGTGTTGGTGAAGTACTGTGCAACCATGATCTAGTTTCCTCTGAATTCAAATGAGGAAAACATCGTGATTCCTAGAAAAGAAAAAATCATTGAAATTAATCTAATTAATTAAATTTTTTAAATTTTAAATCTATTTTTAAAGAAAATTTTAAAAAATAAAATCACATTCAAACAAAGTATCTCACTGCAGAAGAAACTTCTTTGTCTTTTAATCTCAAAAAAATTCTCAAAAGATATTCATATATGTATACTGCTGTACAACATATTTTCTGTGATTTTCAGAACAGTGAGTAAACTGGAAAATAAACAGAGTATAGTGAAGTAACTATCCATAACAAAGTGGAAACAATGAAAGGAGCTTTTTTATTTCTAACTCAGTAACTATGGTGTAGATTTCCAAATATTAAATGCCTTTCTTTCATGTATTTTTGTCACATGTATACATTTGCTCGTGTCCGGACACAGTCACTTCTCTGCTGAGTATCTAGTAGTATACAGTATCCTACAAATACATCTTAAGATTTATAGTCATACAGATGTGTGGGGATTTCAGTACTTGTCTCTTTTTTTCATGCTTAAAATATGACAAATAACCTTCACCACTGACTAACTTAGGATGTTTTTTACAAAATCTTTCCAGTTTTTCAACTTCCTTTCTCCCGTTAGGTTCTCTAGAATATTAAAGCATACTTTTCCCCATAGGAAACATCTGTCACTTGTTCTCTACCCGTTGTTTTAGAATAGTAAAGCCTTTGATTAAATTTATCAAAGATGTCGGGCCAGTATATTTTTAGGATCTTCAGTTGTCTCATTCATAGCTTGTCGTATTTTGAATAGCAGTGGTAAAAGTCCGTCCCCAAAGCTGTGTGATCTTTCCAGCATATGTTGTTTTCCATATCTGTCATTTTTCCCTTGGAAAGGAAAAGCAAACAAAAATGATTTTGGAGAGAAAGAAAAAAAGTCTCCTTCACTAAGGCAATATTTTTAGAAACAGCTGGTAAAACAAACTGCAAATGTTATGCCTGGAGCACTGCTATTCTAATAGCAGGGTTGTTTAAAGATTAAAACAGTCATTTGTGTGTCTAGTTCGCTTGTTCATAGTAATGCTTCCTCCATACCTGACAAGTGGGGAAACCTGGAAATGTAGCTTGTTTTCCTGCTTTCTTTCCAGATATTTAAACACTTATCTGCTGAAGAATGCAGGTTCCAGCAGTGCTTTCTATGACAAAGTGTTAGCTTAGGAATAAATGAGTCTCAGTCATCTGTACCTCATTTATTCTTCTGGGGATTTTTTCCTCTTCCTCTGAGGTGACCTTACCTTCCTCATGGCAAGCTACAAGTTTTCTGCTGGCCTGTCTTGTAGGTGGTAATTGTCAAAATACAAGCTGCTAGTTCAGATAGTTTAAGAAATTCTCATCAGCTGCCTGGCTTGGAGTTCCTGACGTGAGAAAACTGTCTTCACACAGAAATGTCTATTTTTCTATATCAAATTTTCTTAGCTTCTACTAATGCTCATTAATTGAGCTGAGCACCAAATAAGGCAACAGGCATCTGTACATCTTTTAAAAACATATTTTGTGAAGGCCCAGGTTTATGATGGATTATCGATGGGTATTGATACTTACTGGTTTTGCCTTAGAATTCCTGTAAATGCAATTTTCTTTCTTGTTTTTGGGGGGATTTGATTTCTGATGACATCTACACATGTTTATTTAAGAAGTATTTCAGCAGCTGGATCCCAGAAATGGCTGCATGTTGAATGTCCAATTCTGTAGCTTTATTACCATATTTTATCCAGCATCTGAGAGGAACTTTGTGGATATTAGTGCAGCTGAGCACTTGCTTCAGAAGTATAAATTTTAGATTTATATGCTGACAAGAGATAGTTAATCCTTTTGTGGACCACGCCCTTAAGGTCTGTATGAATGACAGGACTTGAAATAAGGCCTTGGAGTCTTAATTCTTCATTTGTATTCAAACCCCAGTTAATCTCTCCTTTACTTTTAAACAGAGGCTGCAGTTTGATCCTACAGATTTCTTAAACCTTCTGGCAAATATACACTCCAGGAGGTCATTTTTCTTGGGATCCAGTCATGTTAGGGCAATGACAGCTTTCACTGTGGTATGTCATATTACATTAATTTTCTTATACAAATGAGATTGCACAAATGCAGAATAAGACAAATGAGCTAGCTACAGTGAAGTTAAAGATTTCAGACATGAGCTTAGAGCAATGATCATTGTTCCTTGTTGAACAGCACTTCTTTATCAGTTTTCCCTTTTGTCTTGTGCTGCTCTTTTCTGGTAATGAAATGCATAGAGCTGTATACATCATTTCAGAGGCAGCAGTGAAAAGCCATGTAAAGAGGCAGTGTTATCTCTCTGCTCCATTACAGTGAGCCTCCGCTTATACAGCCTTAGTTATGAAAATAGTTAGAAAGCTTAATAAACATAGAGGCTGGTGTGGAGGAAAGAGATTCCCTGCAACGGAGGATTAAGGTTTAGATTAAGATTAATGATTGATAAATTCAGTTTCCTTTTATAAAATCCAAGAAATCTGAGCTCTGCATCTCCGACTGGAGCTCTGTGAAAGAAGCTGAAAATAAGAACTAAGGGAAATATACATGTGTATGTATACATATATATGTATATATTTGTGTGTAAATATGTATTTATAAATATATATGTACATATATATATAAGCATAAAGAAAGGAATAATTCTTCAGTTTCAGAATATGGTGACTGATTTCAGATATTTCTAGCAAATAGTTACCAAAACAGAGTGCTGATAATATCCTGTATTGTCCCTAAGGGATGGACTGCATGTCATATTTCAGGTGTATGAGCCTACTGTAAGAAATCATACACTTTCTCTATGGTAATGCCAGTGTAAGTTGGCAACAGTGTATTGAAGTGCTGTTATCAGAGTAAAACTGTAGCATGTGAGTCCCTTTAGTGTCAGATGTCGGTTAGTTTACCAGACCTGAGTATCAGATCAGAAGAAATGAATTGTGAAATTCATTCTACGCATTAAACAAAATCTGTGTGCAGAAAAAAATCCAGAGAGTAAGTTAGATAGTAAATGTAAAATACCAGAAGGATAACTTTTTTTCACTGCATTCCTTACTTGTTTAAAAATCTTGTCCAAGCCTTTTGTCCAGAGTAATTATGAAAGTCCTGTTGATTTTGTCATGGAAAACAAAGTAGTCAGCATTTGGATCTCCATAGCACTGTGGAAACTGGATGTAAATTAGGTATTTTTGTGGAAAAAAAAAAAAAAAACCACAAACTGTGTGTGAATTCCTGGATGTATGCACATGCATGCATAATCACTAATTACATTAGCTACATGGCTGGAAAATCTGGCAGCCTGATCTTGTGAAATGGTGTGTACATTCCATTTTTGCAGGGATTAATGAAAGTAAAAAGTATTTAGCTGAGTTGTTATAGGTATTTGTGGGGAAAAAAAATCACTATACAGAATTATACAGATTCAAATCACAGTATGAAAATAAACTATTCCTGTATGGTGTAACATACAAGAAAAGCTTTAGCCAAAGCATTTCAAAGTTCAGTTGTTGACTACTTCAGCTTGTTCTTATGAGGTACATATTATCCACATTTTTACTGTACTTCATTACAAAGCTCTATTTTATTCTACATGGTTTTAGTACCTAGGACATGCCTGTTGATTTTTTGAGACCAAGCAGCTTCTGACTTTCATTTAATTTTTTAAGCCCAGTTGGCACATCTATATTCTACTTATTAATGTTCTGAAAGAGAGCAGAGATGAAGCTTGCTCTTTTATGAAGTATACTCTGTCTGAAGTAAGCCACTGCAGCTTCCCTATTCATTTCTGCACTTGATAATGTTTGGGATTGTCTCAGCCAGATCTGACAGAGCACTCCATCCAGAATGGCTGGTATTGTGTTTAACCAGAAATGCACTGTTAGTACAGTTTCACTTTCAACAAAAAACAAACTACAGTTTGTTTCAGACTGAATATATTTTGCAGTTACTGAAAATCAAAATAGACTTTTAGTAAGGAGGATGAATACTGCTGTCACTACTTCATAATTACTGAAATCAGAAAATTTAAACGGGTGCTTTCTTTGGTGATTCACTAACAAGCTTTACCTGAGAGATACACGGAGAGAGTTTGACAGATGCATGGAGAAGAGGATTTGTAGACAATACAACAGAGGTTGGAGGAGGAAAATGTATTACTGAGGTTAAAAGAAAGATGGCATTTGCAAAGAGGAGAAAATATTTCTGAATAAATTATTCTTTTTATTACAAAAATCCATACTTGTTAAAGCAAATTGAGCTATTTCATTTGTGACTATACCTGAGTGCTGCAGATAAAAGAGTTAAAGTCTTTTCTTCACAGACATGTATGTTTGTTTTTAGAGTCTGTTCCACTGACTTTAGTGGTTCTGTATCCTTCTGGTCCCTGCAGAGCCCATGGGGCACTAGGATTGAGTCTAGATTCCAGTCTGTTTCTCAATTCTTTGATGGAGTCATTTACACACATTCAATTTGCAAGTTCAGTCAGTAATATTTCTTTAAAACCATTGATGTCGATAGGGTAGCTCCAAGGCTGTTGAGGGCACACTTTGACCTACAGTCTTTAGTTATGAGGGCTGATGATAAGTGACCTAACTTGGCACTCAGACCCTAAACTGAGTTGGCAGAGAGTTGGCATAAAGAGTATCTTTAAAGCTGAAAATAGATCAAATAATTTTTAAGTTGAAAATGTACCCACTGAGATATAATAAGCATGGAACCCCACGGCAGAGTTTTCAAAGTGGAATTTATTTTTTTTTTAAGGGAAAGGTAATGCTGTCAAAGAGCAGAAATGAAGTTCTTTTCCAGTTAACCCTGTGCACTGTCTCCCTTCCTATAAAAACACAGCACATGCAGCTTTCATCTTACTCCAAAGCTTAGTACGTCTCTGCTGAATTCTTCCCTTTCTTTGTAGTTCAAATTTCATTTGCCCATTAGTTCTCTTTCTCCCTATTTTTCTGCTTATGTTATCACTACTAAATTACCTGAAATTTAATAAGGTCGTAATATAAAATTAGGATTGAGTTGCAGTGTAGCAATGGAAGCTTGGAGTTTCTTGAACAGAGTGATTAGCCAATAAAAAGCCAAAGACAAAATTTTCAAAACATGAGACATTCACACATTCAAGAATGAGGCACCTAAAATAACTAAATATTGAGGAGCGTGTCTTTTGCATGCATCTGTTCAACATGTCGTTGAAATTGAGCAGTTGAGGCTTCTGAAATGCTTTCATTTTGATGAATACAGTGCAATGGAAGGTAGTAAAAATAAGCCACTTGCATTTACAATTGAAGTGTAGTATGCATTGTTTAGGCACTGGGAATGACTGGTAAGTCTGCCAGCTCTCCTTCAACGTACTGTTGGTTCATATGCCTGTCCATGTTTAGCATCCTTTTTCAAAAGGCAAAGAAGGAGCCAGATAGGCCCAAGTGTTCATAATGAGTCTTTAAATTGTGAAACGTTTCTTCTAACTTCAAAACAGTGCTGTTCACTAGTACCATAATATGCCAGTAAACCTCAAGGCACTGTGGTTAGAATTTAAATAGCTTTGTAATTCATTCATAAAGTTTAAATTTGTAGGTTTTGCCAATAGCAGAATTACCCAAATAAAGAGTTTGTTCTTTTAACATAATATTTCCCATTCTATCTCTGTTCTCATTGTGCTGAATACCATCACCTGTAATAAGAATACAAATAAGAGTTACAAATTCGTCAGTAAAGAAAAAAAAAAAAAGGTTCTGTATGAGAAAATTTTGTACCTCATACAGATAAAGGAAATTAGAGTCTATGAGAAAGTAATAGACTTTCCTATTAAAATCTAATGGTAAAATATCTTACCTCACAGTAGAGGAAAGCTGAATATGATAAGGATTTTTTAGCTTCTGTTAATTAACATTCCGTCCTATTAGACTTGACTTGCAGTTAACCTTCATTTCACAGGTATTCATGATTGTCATGCTCCTCTGAATTACAGAACTATGAAGCTGAAACATGATGGTTAATAACTATGCAAAGTCTTCTTTTAGCTGATTTCCTAACAATGACCTTAAAATTGAAATGTAAATATTTCAGGCAATGTAGTAAGCAGTCATATGGAGAATACAATCAATTATAGGACTTTAAATAATGATTCAACAGCAATCAGACCAGCAGCAACTTAGGAGTATTAACTGCTCTATTAAAACAAAAACAAAAATAGTTCTTCTAGTTAGAAAGAAAATCATTAACCATTTGTGAGAGTGGGATACATTTTATCTTATCATGGTGTGCAGATAAGGGAGAGAGGATGCCAACCTGCCTAGCTTACCAGTGAGTAGAGTTAATCAGCAGTAGAAGTCAGTCATACTGAATTTTTGTTCATAAAGACCTTACTGTCTGTGGTGTCCAGCTTCTCAGTTTTATTTGTGCACATACTAGCTTTACTGTTCTTCTGAAGTGTGCCTAAGTATGATCATTATCATCAGTGTTAAATAAGGTTAACTTTTGCAATGACATATTTCTCTTCTAATCCAATCTGTTGTGCAAACAAAGGAAACATGCTTCCTAGCCACTTTCTTCCTATAATGCAATCTCTGATAAACAGCTTAAAGCTTTGGCTCCTGAATCACTGTAGAGTTTATTCCAGTTGTTCACTGTGTTGAAAAAGAGGATTCAAACTTGCCTGCAGCAGCCTTTCACCACTATAATCCTGAACCTTCAAAAAGAAATCTGCAAAAATGACACTCTCCCTTTATGCTCCTGCACTTCCCAGCTAGCACTAAACTTACCCGTAAAAACAAACAAAAAAAAAATCCTGCCAAAATTTCATCCCAGAATGCCTGGATCACAGTAGTATTCCCTCTTGTCTTTTCCAAATGATAGACAGAACCAGCTCACATGTTGAAAGCTGCTTTACAAAGGGCTCCCCTGCAGTGTTTCAGAGCTAGATAGTTCATACATTAGTTAGCTCCATTGTATTTTGATGTGATGACTAGCACTGCCTAGTGAAACTGACTTCAAAGCACGGATTATTAAACATTGCCATTCTGTCTCCAAATACTCCTACTTGAGGTATCAAGGGAATTCTGGTGATTTTAAACATTAGTACAATCAAAAGGAAAGAGCATCTCGCATTCTATGAACTGATGTGAGAGAACAACACCTAACATACTGCTCAGAAGGTTGACGTTCCCTTGTTTAGTTTTTTGGAGGAAGAGTTGTGACTTTATTAATTTCTACTTAATATCAGCAATTCTACCTAGATTTTCTACCTCTTTCCAGTGGTATTTGGTAGAACTTTTGAGCAGTCTGGTTGGTAGTGATCTTCTCATCAGTAACAGTCTCAGAGCAACAGTAAGGTAACATTTTTTCTCCACAGGTAACAAGGTTTTATATGGAGATTTAGTGTACCCAGTATCACGTCATTTTACTGATAATGGGAAGGAATGGGGCTATCTACCCTGTAATGTTTAGCCTTTTCAGCACAGCTGTGGGACAGTCCTTGTATTAATTATGAGGAACATTTTGACCTGTACTTGATTGAGGAGGAGACTGAAGGGCTTGTCCTCAATTCTGGAGTCCCAATGAGGAAAACAGCAGTTAAAATATTTTTGGTACCTCTTTTCTAATTCATTGTAATTGCAGAAGCTGGCACTTAAACATTTTTCTCAGCATTCTTCAAGGGTTTTGTCCAGCCTAGTTGATTCCCTGATAGCATTTTGCACAAAAATACAATTTTGTGCTTGTTTTTTTTTTTTATTTTTTTATATGGAAATAGCATTACTCTGAGACAACCCACAGTAGAAAAGACATACTTTGACATCCAAAACCCAAAGCACAGTGACTTTATCAGATTTTCTGCATGATTCTGAATGGGTCATTCCAGACCAAAAGAAGGTAAGAGGCACTGAGATTCCTATGCTGCTTTCTGTCTGTAAGTAAGCAAAAACATGTGGCCATTTTAGGATATCATAAATACACAGGAAACATTTGCTATATGGATTTAAGCAGTAGATGGTGAACGATTCCTGCTCTCAGTCAGATTATTGGACAGAGTTCTGCTACTGAATTTGTTAGTATGAGGATCTGGTTTGTGGTTGTAAAATCCCTCAGGATTTAAAAAGACTTCTTCTCTCGTGACTAACTTTCAGAACTAAATAAGCTTAGCTTTACATAAAAAAGTGTAGCTGGGCTGATTACACATGTCAGTCTTCAGTCTGTCAAAAAAACATATCAGATCCTTCTGAGTGGGGAAGAAGGCACTGGAGCATAGGAGAAGGAGCTGAGAAGGTTGAGTAGAATTGCACAGGAAACAGGTATTCAGGCCAGTGATATTGGATGAGCTTCTTAGCTCTGAAAGCATCAAAATACTCTGATGTTCAGAATGTGAAAATATAATAAGCTCACAGTAAACACCTGAAACATTCTTTGCCTCAAAGAGCTGGGGCAGTTTAGCCCTCTGATTTCCTTTACTTCTGATACCTATGTTTTTTTAATTGATAGATTTCGAGATCATCATTGCTATAAACAATGTTAATTAATCCTTACACACAAAACCAAACAGGGTGGTGTGTGGCACTTTGTCAGTGGTGCCAAAGTAACCTTTTCTTAACATACATTACCCCTCTAATATCTGTAGCTTCATCTGTGCCCATTGGCTTAGAGTGAGGGAGGTTTTTGCTAGTACAAATGGCTGGTAAAAAGGAAATGACTATTTTTTTAAATAGCCATAGTTTGTTCTTAACAAGTCTCTTAGTCTGTGTTTGTGTATGTATTTCTTTTACGGAGAAATAATTAAAAATTGGAAGATTCTTCTCTTTCTTGGTGTACAGACTGTACTGCAGATTTTCTCAGGCCTTTTTTCTCTCTTATCTATTTAATATGTATTTCTGCTACATTCTAGCCAGAGGAGAAAATTTTGCCAACATATCCTGAAATTAAAAGCAGATGCATAGCTAACAATGCCCTTCTTGCTATTTTGTAGATAAACTTTTTTACAGAAAAATGAACACTTTACAGTTCAGAGAAAATTCTGTTTGTTTCTTTTCATTGGTATTTTCATAATGTCATCTACTTGAGGTATGTCATTAGTATCCTTGTCCAAACACACGGATCTAAATGACTCCAAGAAATCAGAACTACAAAGGTAACAGCAGTTTGGAAGACTCAGTTATACTGCGGTGAAATGCACGTTCCTCATCCTAATTTTGCAATTTTTGCATATAAAAATACAGAAAGAAAAATATCTCAAATACGGAAGGACTTTTGATTCTGTGCTCATAGGCCAGTAGAGAATGGGGCATTGACAGTGCTGCTGGACAACTAGGTAAGAAGAAGTGTCTGGTGCTGGTACTTATTAATAACAAGATATACTGATAGAGTTGTGTTGCAGTGCACAGAACTCAGATAATGTGGGGTTCAGTATGTTAGGTAAAGGATGAAACATCAGTTGGATGGAGCCTGAGGACTAGAGTGGCAATCTCAGACATTAGCCTGAACCCAAAGACAGTAATGCAGCCCTAGATACTAATTTACCATCTATAGTCTTGCTGTGTAACACACAGGGTAACATTCATTGCCCTCACCAGCAGCTTTTGAAAATGCAGCATGAGGACAAAATGTGAGAAAAGACAATTGTGTAATTAAATCTGCTAAACAATGATCTTGTTGCAGAAATGCCTCCCTTTTTTTAACATGGAATTTTTCATTTGAAAAATTCTACTATCTTGGCCCAGTCCTTATAAGAGGCCTGCAACTCTTGAAAGTCTGAAAATACAAAAAGGCTGCATTGGTTATACTTTTTAGTCTTTGTTTTCTGAGGAATAATTTGCTAGATGTTAAGTAATAAAATAGTATCTGTGTGGCTTTACGTGGGAACATTTGGCACCCAGTTTTCACATTAGAACATCTACTGTTTACTATTAAGAGCTCGAGTTTTTGAAAGGACTTAAGAAGTTTTATTCTATGTTCAGCAGTAAATGCTGGACTCACATTTTCCAAAACACCCTGCTTCTATTCAAGCATCTGTGTGTTGACAAAGTGGGAAAAGATTGCTTAATATTGTTCAAATCCTCTTTTGAGTCTAACAGACATAAAGATTTCCTTTTCAGAATCTTGTCATCTCTTTAAGTGTCTCTGGCTCCAATTGTGGTTCTTTCCTTCTTTTGATCTTTTAGGCAGTAGAAGGCTTTTTCAGTCCCTCATGCACTGAGTTAGGCATTTACTATCAGATAGGGCATAATTATTTACTTAAGTGGCCTGACATGGTCTTCACATTTGGCAACCATACCCCATGCCTTACAGTCTGTTTTGCATCAGAGAAGGCATTCAGTTCTAATATGCTGAAGGGGGATATTTTACTCTTCTGAAAATCCAGCTGCAAATTTGTAGCTGCAAAGCTACAAATACTGATTAAAATTAAAAGCTTAAATGCCTCTTTGTGAAACTCCCTAAGTACAATTAAACCAGAGGCTGAGAATCCTGGTAGGAAGTGGTGTCCAGGGACACTAACTTTGAAATCTGACCAAATAAAAATCCCCACCGAGGTCTGCATAGCCAGTCTTTTCTGTTGCACAAATGAATCCCCAGAAGTATCCTATGTAGTCCAATGTTTTGCTTCCTGTAACCTGCATGTTCTGTCCCTGAAACTACCCTGACCAGGTTTTCTCTTCTTTGGTTGAACTCCTTCCCTTCTTAACATGCTTACCAGAGGATGTAGTAGATCCAGTGCAGTCTTCCAGCACAGGCATAGTACATTCCAGCTGTGCTGGCATTCAGCACAACCTCAGCACTTCTGAAGTAGGGATTAAGTAGGAATAATTCCTCTCAGAACTGGACACTGGACACTTATTAGTAACTGGGCTGTTTAATTTTTGTGTTATTTGTACTTATTTCACTTCCCTCAGGATTAATACTGATCTCTCATCTGCTTTAAAGGTACTATTGCCCCTCATGTTAATTGGTCATCCTACGTGTTTGATACTAGTGTGTTTATAGAAAAGTACCACTGACCTATCTACTTACAGGGTAGACAAGCCCATTTTTTCCAGATCTTTCAAGCTGAAGATAGCCACCCACTTCCACTGACTGGTGGTAGCATGGTCTTTACGACTGATAGTGGAGAGATCACATTGGCATTTCTGTTGGAAACTTAGAATACATACAGAACTTTCAGCCCATTTTTCCCATCTCCTGGAGAGAATTCAGTGTGAACAGAGTGCAAATGTTTGACTTCTCCTAAAAAAATCACAAAAAACGGACTGTTTTCCTGGAGCCATGAGTTTCCCTTTAGGACTCTGCTGTCATGATGATGAATTTCATACAGATTAAATATGGATATCAGATGGGGGAACTGGTCTTCAGGTTCCTTTCAGAACCTGAGAACCCATCTAGGACACTGAGTTCAAGTAAGAGTCAGGACTGGGTAGCAATATCTTCTTGAACTGTAAATCCTCTTGTATCATGGGAGCAACTGGTCACTCAGCCTGAATGGTAACTTTAGAAGGTTTGTCCACTCAAAATCATATGGACTTTTAGTACAAAATACTACTAACTGCACTGTTGGTTTTTATTGAATTTTGAATTGTCACTTACACCTATAACAAATGGTGTAAAATGGGCATGGATTCCATGAACAAATGGAACAAATTTTTTCCTTCAGACAGTTCATACCAAACTGATTCGTACCTTAGTAAGTGGCTAAGTTGACCTAGATTCTGATATACTATTAGCAGCAGTGGGCTCCCATTAGTAGCCATGGACAGCATAGCATGTCTGAATAACTACTCACCACTGTGAGCAAATATTCACTATAGCAACCACCTTTTCCAGCACAATAATATATATATATATATATATATATATATATAAGAATTAATTCTCCCTTTACTCAAGTTGATTAGCATTTAAAAGAATAAGCCCCATCTAGGTTAAAAAAATAACCACTCATTTTGGGAATACACTAGACAATTAGGTTCAAAACTAGGACACTGGAGTTCTTATGTGTTGTACGCATTTATGTCCAAATACAAGATCACAGGATGAAAAGTATGTCCCAGTATAGCTTAAGACCTCTCCTCACCCTTTTCCCCTTCTGACCTATCCTAGAAATGCAGAGAACCCGCTGGAATGTGCTTTGCCCTTTCTGGAGAGGCATGGAATGATTCCCCCACCTGCCAGCCTCTCTCCTTCACCCACCCCACTCCTTGCTTGCTGTTCTGTTTTTCTACTTTCCCTAAATGCAACTTACTTTAAGCATGCATTATTATTAACATCCTACAGTAAAATTAAGCTATTATATAACCCATTTGTCGATCTCAGCCAATTTCTTCTATCTTTTTCTATGTCTATTTATGACGTACATCCAGGCTGCACGTCCTTTTTTTTTTTTTCTTTCCTCTCC
Source organism: Oreortyx pictus (assembly GCA_036925125.1). Lineage (NCBI taxonomy): Eukaryota > Metazoa > Chordata > Aves > Galliformes > Odontophoridae > Oreortyx > Oreortyx pictus. The sequence goes on from JAUPFR010000006.1 coordinate 40,133,536, forward strand.
ATGTTTATTTTAAAAAGAAGTGATGAAAATAAAAGATGTATTAAAAAAAAAAGCAGCACTGGAGGGTGGTGGGGTTTTGGCCAACAATTGAAAACAAATTTAAATAAGAGGGAGGGAAGGGTAAGGAATCAAATTCTTAAGGAAAAATAAATATTCAAGTGATGAAAGTGCCCCTAGACTGCTTTGTCTGTTCCTTTCCAATGTGTGCCTCTGGTTCATTCATCTTTGAAAGTGTGTGGAATACTTTTTTCTTTAAAAATAAAATTGTAAACCCCCACGATCATTCCTATCTCCCTTCTTACTGGGAGCAAAGTGCTTTTTCATTTTTGCTTTTTTTTTTAGTATATCTCTACATAGTTATGTTTTGATGTATTTCTTTTCAATGGTTGAATTTCTATCTTAGATTTGGTTTGTTCTAATCTAATAATGAAAAACAAAAAGAAAAGAGTTATGAATTGTTTTCTGCAATTTTCCCCTCTAATTCCCTCTTTAAGTAAGGAACTACTTCACTGTCAGAATCCCACAGCTGTATTTTTGAGATTCTCCATAGAATCTGAATGCAAAAGCTTTGTAAATTGAGAGCGGGGAAGGGGCGTGCCAACACAGTCCTTACATTTGAAACAGTGATTTGATGTGCTCAAGAAATGATTGTCTCAAATTACTGAGAGTACTGATATCAATATGATAAGACTTCAGAGATGTAATTCTTAAAAGAAGGAAACTGTGGGTAGCGACAGATGAAGTTGTTCCAATTCTAATGCATAATACTTGTTTCCTTGGTTTTTTGTTTTGTTTTGTTTTATTCTCTGGTTATTATTATTATTATTATTAGTTTGTGTATTTTTACTGCTATTTTTAGTAGGGAAAAGTTTAAACTGCTTTTATAATTTGAGAACATTTAATGAAAATGTAAATATTAATACTATATTAATTTTTTGTAACTTGCATGTTGAAGAAGTTGCAGCTTAGGGTTTGTGAGATTGTCAATGTTAGAGTTCTGTTCTTTCTTTTTGTTGATGGGCATGAATATGCTCATTTGTTTTTGTATATTGCCCATCCCTTCCTTACAGCCAGAAGCTCTAATGCTGCTAGATCACTCCGTACCGCCCTTACATGGACATGGCAACTGACTTACACATTCACTCCCATCATCTTCATCTCCTGTGTAGTACACTCATAGATTTTTACAAACCCACTCCATCCACCCTAGGCATTTTTTCTTCCCATAATTCCCCTCCACCACCCCTTTCTTTAGCATTGTTAAAATTTTATGTGCAGTCATCCATTCCTTAAAACACACACACACAAAAATTATAGAAAAAAAGAAAATGTTTAAAAAAATATATATCAAATTGACCAAAAAGGCAAAAAAAGCAACAAACTTTGCTTTTCAAAAAACATTATATATATAGATATGCAAACAAGCAGAAGTAAATTCTATTAAATGTACAGGATTTTTCAACTGTAATATGCTAACAACTTTACATAAGATAAAAACAAAAAAAATTACAACCAAAAACAGCAGAAAAAAAAAGTCTGAATTTGTTAAGGTGCAAGATTTTTTTCTTTTCATGTTATGTGGTGTGGATGTATGTGTTGTTGCCTCCCTGTATCGCCCTTTGTTGTAAAACAATTATACTAAAAAAAGAAATAATAAACATTTTGCTAAAAAAAGTTTTTAAGAAACAACGAAAAAAAAGCAAGTTACAAGAATGTGGCAATGCTACTTGTCCAAGAGCATTCTTACACAACTTTCTTTTGTAAATTTTTCCTTTCATGCCAAAAAACATGCGGGCAATTTGTTGATGTAAGTTGACTGTTATGAAATCAATGTGGTATGCTTTCTAAGTATTTTCATGTATTTTTGATTAATTTTTAAGAAGGTTTTTTAATTATTTTCATCATTTTTTTCAGTTCTTTTAGATTTCAACTTTTTTTTTTTTTTTGGTGATAAAGTGATTGACTTATGTTTTTCCGTTCTCTGATCTTGTTGCTGTGGCATTTTTCTTTTCTAGTACATTATTTTATTTTGGGAAAAGTATATAAATTCAGTTTTTTTTTTTTTAATCAATTTGTATTTGCTTTTATGTTATGTGCTCTTTGTGTATTGTCAATTACCGGATTGCATTCTGCATAACGGGGGTGAAGGAACCTGTGGTAGTTTGCTCCTGCTCTTTATCAGTCTCTCTAGCTTTCATTCCCCTTTCCCTTTCCCAAAATGAACCACCCGTAAAGCTACTTTCTTTCAAGCTACTTGAGTTGTATGTAGTCCAATGCTGAAGTTTTCATTTCAAATGGGGATGTTCGTTTCTTGAGCATTTCGGTAGCTCTCAAGGTCCTACATCTTTCCCACTTCATTCTAATTAAAGTGTTTTATTTCTATTAATTTTCTTGGTTGCTGATTAGATAATCCAATCTAACTGATACTCTCAAGTGAACTCTTTCCAGGTAAGCACACTCGTCATATTATGACTAGTATTAGGCTTGCTAGTATTTTCCAGAAAAATTGTATTGTCAGATACTTCCCTTCTGAAAACCAGGTCCAGAAATTTTCTGAAGAGGCTTGGGTTGATTTCTTTAAACAAAAATGAGCTTTCGGTAAAAGTAAGAAAAGGCTGTATTCTTCTATAAGCATGCATGTTTTTTGCATTCCTGATACTTAGAAGGTATCTTAGGTTAACTCACAAGTCGTTAAACAACTGATGCTGAAAACAGAACAAATTATTTGAGTAGGAAGCTATCACCAATTAATCATGAGAGTTCAAACTAATAATGGGAGATGGACATGGGCACGTTCCTATTGGTCCGAAGCAACTCAGTGTCTGGCATCAAAATACTTTTGCTCTGAAATCTTGCCTGCAAAAAAGATCAACTCCACTACAAGCACTACGACTTTAATCGCTCTGAGCGCACCATATTCTCCAAAAAGAAAAGAAAATATTTGAGATTAAATGTTGCAGTATTCCATTATGGTAAAGATGTTTTTCTCTCTACTACTGACTGTCAATTGCACTTAAATCAGAGTGCAAATGGAAGAAAATAATATTAAGAAGGTTCATCTTCGAGGCTTTGTGTTAGCATCACTTTTCCTGTGAATATTTTCCCCTTCTCATTCTCAGATGTCTCTAATGGTAAAACACCATTAGACTGAACTTTATGAACTCAGTAGTTTAAAAAGAAATTACTGGCACTGATACTACTTTGACTCAGAAGGGAAAAGGGTAAGGAATTATTTTCAATGATAGTATGTCATACTAAAACAGAGTCAAATTTCAGAGGAACAACGTAAGAATAAAATACAAATGACAAACTTTGGCTGCAGAATTCGGATGTAATTTAAAAGCTCTTCATACACAGCTGGAAAAGAGAGAGGCAAGAGAGAGGCATTAAGGGTCTGTCCCTTATCAACACCACTCAGGTTTCATCTTCGTGTGCCCATTATACTCTCACCAGTTTGCTTCCTGAGACTCCAGTTGAGTAGTTGTGGCTGTGAAGATGAAAACTGGCAGCAGCTGCAGTTTTTCAGTTTTTATTTTTCCATTTTTTTTAAGTGCCCTCTGCATTCATGACTCACCCACAACATCCTTATAGTTCATAAGGCTTCTATTAAATTTTTAACACACTGTGTTTTCCAGTGGCAGAGAACTCTTACTGGAGATCAACCCCAGAGGTATGAATTATATATCTATAAATATACAGCAAAAAGGAGGGCAGCTTCAAGGCTAAAAAGTAGATCTTTTATATCCCCAATGATCTTGGTAGTTTAAAGAAAATCACAACTCTGTGAAAATAGTGTATGTGATAGATTTAAGGGCTCACTTTTAAGGAATATACACGCTGTTTGTTCCATGAAATGAGAAGGCCAAGAGAAACATGGGGCTGCTTGGTGCAAGGTTTTCCACCTCACAGACCTCAGTTTTCACAGTGCTGCTGCCCATTTGCTGTTAGGTAACATTTTCTCAACTCTGCTGTTGATTAGCAAACTGATTTTGTATCTGTCTGAGTGCAGAGTAAACCATTTTATCTGTTTCCTTTCCATTACATCGCATCAATACAGGCTTTTAAAAGAACTTACTTAAAGCACATGTTTGGAAGAGACAGCACGTGTCTGGAAAGTCCCTGTGAAATCTCTGGAATTCAAAAGCAATCCTGACAGCATACCACTTAACTGGTGATCAGCAGCCAACTTTAAAAAAGGGTGTAAGAAACCTGAAACTACCTGAGAACAGTCCTTATCATCCACAGAGCCAAAATCTCATGTGAATATTTGTTTTGAATACAGGACTCAAAATTCATATAGTAATATGAAAACATGAAACCTGTCTCAGATGTATTTCCCTTTTCCAGTCATCAGGAAAGGTGTTTCAGAGCCTCCTCTCCTTGGCTTTCTCCAGAGATCCAAATCATTAAAGCACTTGCCTTTCACAGCAAACCTTTCAGATTCCAACACTCCTTGGAAGAGACTTGGCAATGATGTTGCACTTTGTCTTTTAAAGCTTTCAAAGCTTACCTTTAAAGCAACGTGGAGCCCTGGGCAAAAGGCACCACTTCTCCATCAAAGGGTTCAATGGCTCTAGGCAGTTTCCGGCTGTCTCAGCCGTCACTCTGTGAAAGATAGGTCGTCCCCCCCTCACGGCCCCCCCCCCCCCCCACACACACACACACACACACTTATCATCTGCCTGTCATTGGACTCCCTCTTGTGTTTCTTACAAGTAGAAATGTAGCATCAGTGACACAGTTGATTCAAGGTACAGTAGGAAAAATTGCACTTGTTCCCCTATACAGACGTTTGTGATCATGTTTCTCACACTTTCTGGGGAACTTTTCACAATTTACACTTCCTGTCATCCTTAAATAACACTTTTTTTTTCTCTTTTTTTAGACTGAGAGGCATTCATATCGTATCATTCGAAAGAATGTCTTAACTCCTCTATAATCCAAACACTCCAACAAGTGTTCACTGTATATGGATATTATTAGAGATATAAGTTCTATCTTGCTGTGAGTGTTGCATAGGTGCCTAGCATACCAATGAAACAATGTCCTCATTTGTCACTTAAAGAGTGCTTTTTCCGAGTTACCCTCTCCAACATCTCACAGGTTTTTCCATTGCAAACAAAGAGGAAAACAAACATTGAAATCATCACTATCACCCTTAAAGCCATCTACCAGTTACTCCCCTAAAGTATTCTATATTAAGTAAATGTAGCGAATGAAATCCTTAATGGAGAAGTGATTCCTAATTAAGTACTTTTAACACTCTATTTCTTCAGTGTATAAGCAAAAATAGTATGGCTCATTGGACACCAGAAAAAAATCTATAGAGATGAGATCAAATAATTGTAGGGGAAGTCAAAGTTCATCCAGTCTTCCTGGTATGAAAGGTATTTACCTTCTTCCATCCAGTGTGAAATTAAAACTCCATTAAACTCATTCTTGATTCAGACCCTGCTGGAGTAATAAAGTTTTGCTCTCCTTCACTTAAGTGAAACCTTACTTGCCCCAGCAACTGCATCAACTTTTCTTGTCATTTCAGGATGAACATGTTGGTGTTATAGTTGCAGCAGTCTTGATCATTGTCTAAGTCCTTGACAGAAAACAAAAACAAAAAAAAATTAAAACTATTACCTCCTCTTAAGGCAAGCCTCACTGTGAGGAAAGAAAGAGTTTTATATTAAATGTGAGATGTTTCTGATTCCTCTGACAAAATTAATTGTAAATGGGACAAGAAGAATTCATTTTTCGAAGAAAACTGCCCAAAACTTTGCCCCCAGTGGATGGCAGATGAGCTGCATACTGAAGTCATGTGCTAGTATAATAGATTTTAATAACAGGTACTTCAAAGCTATAGATGAAAAGCAGACTGATTTTTTTCCAGTTGGATTTCACATATGGTGCGTTAAATTCACAGATGAATACTGTAGTTTAAAAGCAAAACAGTGATCTTAAAAGAAAAAATTATTTCTTAAAGGGACACTATCTACCCCTGCCCTTCAGGAATTTAAATTCCCCAACCACGCAAGTTGATGTAATTATATTATTTTTATTCATCTTTTTTGCAGACTCATGGATGATATTTCCCACTGAGCTATACTCCAAGTTTATCTTGAGACCACCTGTTTGCATAGATTATAGATGCCCTACTCTGATCATGGATAGGGCTTCTGAACGTATCTAAATCATAGTGCATGCTCCAGTTTGCACTGAACAGAAAACAGCTCAGATGCACAAACACAGAATGCCGTGTTACCACTTCACAGACTACACTTTTTGGTCTTTCCATATTTTTTGCTATATGTACTTCTTCTTCGTTGCTTCAGTAAGAGTGATATGGCCATGCTAAGGAAGCTCAGAAAACTAAACAGCATATTGAGATTGGCCCTTTTTATCTCATTAAAAAAAAAAAAAATCACTTTGTATGAAGGTGTGTTAAGAGAGTACGTGAAGTGCAACAGTTGTTATTTTGGCCTCATTTCTACACTGGTATCTGTGTGTTAATTCTGACTCTTTCGATTGATTAAACTGTGTCGGCATTTCTTCTCATTAAGGATAGGAATAAGCCATATTGCTAGTTCAACTATACAGATTTAATCAAATTGTTAAGTACCTTTTTCAGTATATTACTATCTTTGATGTGTAATTTGTTCAGATATACTGCTTTCCAAACATATTTCAAATTGATTATTTTATTCTTTACAAAAATTCCATGGATATTTCTGGCAGTATTTAATGGGAAACAAGCACAGGTAACATTTAGTAGAGGTAGAAAAGAGCAAAATTTTGACCCTAATATAATTCAGCATCATAACAGTGCCAGACTGTTCATTAACAATTATGAATATGTGAGCAAAAGCCAGAATTATTTATTTAGAATTTAAAATTCTTTTTGCATCTCTTTTTTTAAGAACCAGAAAATGCAAATTAATGTTTCTCTATAAATATTTAAACATGAGTTGTGCTATTTCCAACAGATGTGGATGACTACTCATTATGTCAAACAAAATCTGCAGTTTGTATTTAAATCAGGTAGCTTAAGAGGCTAACAAAAGAGAAATGGCCAAGGGAAAATTTAAACACAAACTTCCAGAGGCAATAAGAAATACATAACCTAAAAAAAATGTCAGCAACCTGCAGAAGTCTATGCAGTCTCAACTCAGTGAATTAAAGAAATAAATTATACCTTCATATCTGAATAAAACACTGGAGTGTTCATTATTCCTAACCTCAAAAGCAAAAGTGTGTTCCTTTTACAATCTATAGACAAATCAAGACTACTCAGCTATGAGTAACAGTATTGGTGCACAGAAGCCAGTCTTAGAAACGACACTCTGGTTTGCTTGTTCCAGGTTATACTTCAGTAAGGTACATAAGGTACATAAGTTACAGCTATAGTTAAATTACACTTCCAGAGTAGGCTACAAGCCTTCCTCATTTTTAGTCCTCTGTAGGCAGGCGCCTAGCCACCATGCTGAGAAAAAATAGAATTTCTGTCTGTGTCTCAAGAAGTAACAGCAGGTATGAAGACAATTTCTTTCTGCTGGGCAGATTCAAGCACTAATATGGATCATCAGAGAGCTTATTTAGTTGCACTGTAAATCTCAATTAATTCTTTTCTTAAGTTTTAAACAAATTCTACTGAAAGAATATAAAGAAGAACCAAAGTTCAAGACTATATGACATATTAGTAACCCAAGAAGACAAAAGGCAAGGGACATGTCTAATGTAGAACAGCAAGGTAAGATTAAAAAGAAACAAACAAGCTTTGAGTAAAGCTCAGTATCTTCATGGACCCCTGTAAGTACCTGGTTCTTATTTCATTGCTTACTTTTATGAGCGTTCTCACAATTTAAAAACAAGGCAACAATCAAGAAGAAATGGATGGATGGGAAAGACCTTAGGGAAAGGCCTTAGAAAATGCTACAGAGGGAAAACACGCTTGAATATCAGAGAAGAAATACCAGTGTTTTCATAAATGAAAAGATCCAGAGGAGGAAAAACCGGTAAGACGAACAGTAAAGTCCCTCTGAGAACACTGCTGTATTGGTGGTCTGAAATAGTTCATTTTAACAGTCTTGTAACCGATTGCTCAAGAAAAATCAGTGCCAAAAATTGATGCCCAGAGAGTCACTTGAGAGTATCTTCAAAAGCAAAAATTTGAGTCTCCAAAAATTTGTAGTGTTTCACTGTACAAGTCTAGCATAGGCTACAGTGAAAGAAAATAGAACACGCGTAGTTGATCAATGTCAGAAGCAAAGTGGGAGGCAAGAGTCAAAGAAACCCCCAGGAAATCTGTCGGTAGTGTAGCTGGGGAGGAAATCTGATCCCTGACACTTTTTCATAATGCCCACATCCTTGTACTGCCCTTAAGAGAATTGAAAATGGTGTCTTGTATCAGTAAAATGTACTAATCTTCTTTTTTTCTTCTCTTTTCCATCCCAGGAGGTGAATTAGTTATTCCTCTACTTGTAGAAGACCCTTTAGATATCCCTCCTATTGCTACTCGTGCACCTTTCATTACACTTCCCCCTACCTTTCGCCCCCTCCTCACCATTATTGAGACCACCAAAGATTCCCTGTCCATGACCTCTGAGGCGGGGTTACCTTGCTTGTCGGACCAAGGCAGCGATGGTTGTGATGATGATGGCTTGGTGATATCTGGGTATGGCTCAGGGGAAACCTTTGACTCTAACCTACCCCCTACTGATGATGAAGATTTTTACACCACCTTCTCCTTGGTAACAGATAAGAGTCTTTCCACTTCAATCTTCGAAGGTGGCTACAAAGCACACGCACCCAAGTGGGAATCCAAGGACTTTAGACCTAACAAAGTCTCCGAAACTGGTAGGACTACTACCACGTCTTTGTCCCCTGAGCTGATCCGCTCCACAGCTTCGTCCTCGACTGGGATGGTACCCAAATTGCCAGCCGGCAAAATGAATAACCGTGAGCTCAAACCCCAGCCTGACATAGTCTTGCTTCCGTTGCCCACTGCCTATGAGCTAGACAGCACAAAGCTGAAGAGCCCGCTAATCACTTCCCCCATGTTCCGTAATGTGCCCACAGCAAACCCCACGGAGCCGGGAATCAGACGGGTTCCGGGGGCCTCAGAGGTGGTCCGCGAGTCGAGCAGCACAACGGGGATGGTCGTCGGCATTGTGGCTGCTGCCGCCCTCTGCATCCTCATCCTCCTGTACGCCATGTACAAGTACAGGAACAGGGACGAGGGTTCCTATCAGGTGGACGAGACGCGAAACTACATCAGCAACTCAGCCCAGAGCAACGGCACGCTCATGAAGGAGAAGCAGCAGAGCTCAAAGAGTGGCCACAAGAAACAGAAAAATAAGGACAAAGAGTATTATGTGTAAAAAAGAATACTTATTTATATATAAATATATAAATACTTAATGAGATTTAACTATGAGAACCATTGCAGTGAACGAGATTAGGAGATATCGTTTGTGGGAAAAAGTATTGGGAAAAAAATAAATCAGCAGTGACTGTTAATGTCTCAGTCATCACTTGGAATCAACAAACTCTGCCCTAATGTATTATAAAGCACACTTAGCGTTCTGGAGATGACGCATACAGCTCTGCCCTGTTAGTGAACTTGGACGTCTCCAAATCTCCTCCTCCGCTGAACTTTCTGCAAAAGTAGAAGACTCCATGGCTTACTTGTTTCATATCTCCAAGTGAGTCTTTAACAATGTTCGTGATTCCTGACTGTATCAATAATTTTTCAGTTTAGTTATTTAAAAAAAAGGAAAGAAAAAGAAAAAAATGCAAACATTATTAAACAACAAAAAAATATCAAATAAACTGATCTGGCTGTGTCCAGCACACCTAATTTTTCGAGATTGGAGGAGGGGAATAAATGATTTTGGAGATTGTTGGATTTTGGTTTGGTTTGGTTTCTTGGGTTGTTTTATTTTTGATTTGGTTTACTTTTGGGTGTGGGAGGAAAGGGTGGAGAGGAATGTTGTGGGGGTGGGGAGCATGAACCAGGGATATGTGTTGAGAAGAAATCTCGAAAAAAATAAATTCCATAATAAATAAAGAGAGACTATTGCCATATATGAACTCAAAAGCTACTCATGGTGTTTACTCTGCATATCTGGTTGTGTTGTCTCTAGAAACCGTCGTCTTGCAGTAAGTTATTTGCTAACAATGCAGTGAAAGTGTGTGATGGGTGCTGATGAAGAAAATTATCATGGAAAGCTGGTCCCCTTGGATCTGCCTCCAGGATTTGCAAATGAACTGAAGAATAGATGGGTTTGGGTCTGTTCTGATCAGAATCATTGGAATTATTTGAGAATATCACTTAGTATGCATTAGCACAGCCAAACTATGGCTAAGAGGATTTGAAGATTCAAAAAAAGAATGCTTAAGAAACAGTCATTCTGAGCTAAATATACCATGCAAAAATAAATGAACCTTCCTCTGGGTTCTGGTTCTGTGACTGATCACAATGCATGCAAAAATATTAATAATAATAATATATCAGTGTAAGAAAGAGATCAGAAAGACACTACTGGAATACAACTTGTGATAAGACCCATAAAACGTATGAGAAGTTAAACACTTGTAAAAGAACGCAAAAATGTATAGTGTTTTTTTTTTTACATGAAACTGCTTTTTCATATGTAACTTAATTTTAATTTTGTAGCTTAACATTTCAGATCATCTCTGTCTTTCCATTTGCCCTATTCTCTCTTTTCCTTCTCTTTTATATAAAAGAAAATAAAGCTGCTGTGACACACAAAATAATAAAGAAAAAGGAATTATAATAATATATATATATACACACAGATATATTTATCATGGTATGTTTGATGGGACGACTGGAACAGAAGTTCTGTTATGGTCTTAATGTGGATTGAGAATGTTCTTGAAGAACAAAGTAAAAAGTAACAAAACAAAAGCAAACCATAAAATGTGAAGAAAGCGTGTGTTTTAGGTCTGTCACAGTTATCTGTGTCAAGAAAAAAAAAATCTGAAAGTTTGTTTACATATTTTACTACTATTTTTTTTGCTAGTATAATTTCTATATGAATACCCTGAAGGTGTATATACTGTTTTATGGTTAAATTGGGAATGTCTTTGGTTTTTAACTGATTTCATTTGGTTGTTTTGTTTCTACATTTTCCCAGCTACTTTGAAAAGGATTATCTTACTGTATAGAAAAATAGCCAGGTGGTTTGATGGTCATGCCTGTCACGTGCAAAAAAACAAAAAAGCAAATGAGGGAGAAAGAGAGACAGAGAGGAAACCAATGAAAATAAGATGGATTAAGAACTCTGGAATATCAGAAATGTACACTTTTTCTGTATACAGATGAAATCTAATCAGCTGTTTAGGTTTAGAAATCTACTCTTGCTGGTGTTTATAAGTCGCATGAACATTTGACTTTGAAGAATTGTCAAATACACACACGCACATGGGAACTTAAATTCAAACAAAACAGCCTTCTCAAACACTTTGAGAAGCTGCTTTCATGTTAACAAATATTTTCAGCGTGTATGTGTGCGTGTGGTGCGTGTGCGTGAGAGGTTGAGCTTTTTTTTCCTTTTTTATTTTTTATACTAAAAAGAAAAAAAAAAGACAGGTTTTAAAAAGGTATGAAAGCACGATTTTAGATGATTTAAATGGCCAAAACTATATAGAGTTGATTATATCTTGATGTCTGTAAAAGATTGCTGTTCTTGGAGTCTTGGAGTCTTGTGAAATGATTTCCTTTCTTCCTTTTCCGTTTTGCTTTCCTTTCTTAAGTTAAGAGGAAAAAAGCAATTACACTTTCCTTTTTTTTTGTGTAAGTTTATATTGGACAGTTTTGGGGAACATGTGCATTTCTGTATGTGGGCTTCTACCATACCCCTGTTGATTTATGGACAATCTTAAGAATTTTTATTTGAGTTACTGTGATGTTATTGCTTTTTTCACCGTTCTTTTCTTCTTCCTTTTTGGTTCTTTTTCTTTTGTTATTTGCATTTTGTTTAAAGATATGCTTAGCAATAAAATGTTCTTCCCAAAGCCCTGGATGTCACTGGGTTTTTATTTGCAAAAGACTTAAGGGAAGTTCTAACTCTTTGTGCTTTCCATATTTACTCTAATGCAAATATCCCACACAAGTGTCTTATCACTAGATTACAAAATCATGCTCGTTACTCTTTCTTTAATCCAGTGAACCTTAATTTTTTCCTTTACAAGCCATAAAATCAACTTAAGAGTAAAGTCTACTTCATTTCTCTCCCACTCATCACTACAGTGGATAAAAAAGTAGTTCTTGAGCAGTTCTCTGGTTTGTTTGTTTGTTTTCGCTTTAATGTTTGCACGGGTTAGAATATTTACGTACATGTTACTTTTCATTCAGCTATATTCAGGTCTCTTGCAAATCAGGTTTCTGACACCTTACAGATCCCTCCCAAGGCTCTAAAGAAGGAGTTCCTTTCCAGACTTCTCTCAACATTTGTCCGCCTGCTAAAAATCATGACGTTCCTTGGTCATGATCAGTACCTAACATTCTCAGTACTGTGATGGCCACCTGACACTAAGAAGACCTAGGTTTGTACATAACAATGACCCCTTCACAAATGTTCTGAAAAAAAAAAAAAAAAAAAAAAAACATATTTTCGCCTCAGTGCTTTGCTTCAAACCTGTTATACTTCACACAGTTATGAAATGGCATGTGAAACAAGAAATTCCAGCCTAATGTACCCTAACCCTGTGGTTAGAGCCACACTGTTTGATTTTCTATGTCATGTAATTAAAACGTTATTTCTTGGGCTAAATGAAAGTGTCAGAAAGGAGGCTTCATTTTTGCATAAAAGGCATATGCTTATTGTGCAGTTTTGTCTGATCACAAAACCACAGAATCATTGAGGATGAAAGGGGCTTCTGGAGATCATCTACTGCAGGCTCCATCTCTTCAAATCTGAGTCAGCTTTTAAGACCTCAGGGTCCATGTCCAGTCATGCTTTGAATATCCCCCACAGATTCTATAACCTCTTTGGGCCCCCTGTTCAGTGTCTGACAGTTCTCATGGCAAGCAAGCTTTTTTTCTTGTGTTCAGATTAGATGTGTTTTGATGTACACGCATTTCTTCTTGTTCTTTTTCTGAACAAGACAGAAAAGAGCCTGACTTAGACTTCTTTCTATCTGCAATTTGTGCACTATTCATAAAGGTCCCCTCCCTGAACATTCTTTTCTCCAGGCTAAACAGCTCTATTGACCTCTCTTTGTACAATAGATGCTCCAACTCCCTGTTCAATTCTGTGGTCCTTTGTTGGACTTGCTCCAGTTTCTGGAAAATATGAAGCAGATACAATTACCATACGATGATCTCTCAGCTAGGGATATAGCTCTTTTTTCAAGGAACAAGGCTTGGCAGTTGCTTCTCAGCATTCTTCTACAGGTAAGAAACATCTCACTTTCTGAAGATCCCTGAAAGAGATACTAGCCTGCTCTTCTTAAAACTGTGGAGCACATCACAGAAACTGTTTTGCTTATTGCAGAGGTTCTCCACAACCTCCCATGGCTAAATGCTAAAACACTTCATGAAGACCTGAGCACAAACATACTCCATTCTTCCGAGTTCCACTGTTACGGGAAAGGAGTAATGAGGAGCATCTTCATTTACCAGGTACTTCTATTCCTGCCTCCACACTGGAAGGGAAGGGCAGAAATGCTACTCTTCTGAACAGTTGCTGTGGCTGGCTGGTTTTCTTTCCCAAGAAAGAAATCCTGAGTTTAATCACAGTGATTAAAAAAAGATAAATCTCTATTGCCAAATTCAGTCATTGAGTGTTGCTGACTCCCAGCAAAGACAGACAAAGATGCACAAATTATAACTAATGGACATGACTCAACACTTAAAGCTAAAGCTATGGATTTTGTTTTTGTTTGTTTAATTATTTTTTAAAGCCATCAGTGTGGAGAGAACCTCCTGGATCACAAAGTCTTGTCTTATGTCCCACAAGTATGTACAGATAGACAGAATCGTTAAGGTTAAATCAGGTCTCTAAAGTGCCACATCCACATTTCTTCAAAACCTCTAGGGACAGTGACATCACCACTTCCCTGGGCAGTCTGTTCTGTGTAGCTGTTCCTATCTATGATGCCAAGTCTCTAGATGATGAGGTTTGTACGGTCCGCAGAAGGTAATACTTTATTGCAGAACAAACTCCTGCCTCACATTTGAGCTGAACAATGAAAAGGAAAGGCAACAAGACTTGCTTCCAGCTCTCAGCATCACTCAGTCTCCCAGGGAGACCAGAGACGTTCACAAGAGAAGAAAGACTACTGCCTGGATGGGTTCTAAGAAATTTGCCATGATTATTGCAATAAAGTAATTTCAACCAGAGCTATCATTATAAATGTAGGAGTTTGGAGTGGGAGATCTTTCCTGACTAATTCTTACTAGATATGAGGAGAACCAACATTTGTTGGGTCATTTAAGAAACAAAATTAAAACTTATTTCATAGAACACTACATCAGATCATTTGTTTCACCTCACTTCAGTTTCTCCTCAGATCATGCATATTGCATAGTGCAGTATTTCCCGTCTCCAAATGTTTCTGATAACCTGTATTCTCTTGAGGGCCTGTTCACATCGTGTTTCACTGACCTACAGATATGGTGCCATTCAAACATAAATTTTCAGTAAACATTTTAGCCTGCAGGGATTTTATGTTTATAGTTTGTTCACATGGATACCATGAGAGACAACCAGTGCACGCACACACAAGAGAATGCGTTGGACTGCATATAACTGAAAATGAGCTTAAAAGGTATTTAAGTGAATAATTCTTACTGAAAGCAGGGAAAAATAATCTACATAACTATCTGTAAGAAAAAAATGAGGTAATTTCACTGTAACGGTCAGAGAATGACAAACAACTAGTATTAATTGCTTGGGCTTTTATATTATGAAATAGCATAGAAAAGCGGTGGACAAGATCCCTGTAAACATACGGTTTACCATACTACTTGCCACCAGAGGAGACAAATTCAGAGGGCTCAAATTTGGAGGCCTGCTATAAATTACCTGGAAAGAAGTCCACTTAACACACTAACAAAGAACGGTATATGAATGTTATTTGCTTAAATTCATTTGAAATTGTGTGATTCCAAGCTCTGCACAAAACCAAGAGAAACAAACTTCCACTCCTGACACCAAGCACAATTTGAAGATACTCAAAATTTTCATCTACCATTCCATGTATCTCTTGTCCATCTGTTCACAGAAGACAACCAAGGAGCAACCTCAACATGGAGCCAATCATCTAGGAAAAACTTAAACATGCTTTCTTCAGTGGATTGTAATCTATACACTATGCCTAACAGCTTTGGTTGAAGCACACCAAAAATTGAACATACTGGAAAAGATATTTAATAGCATATCAATATACTGCCAAAGACTTCAGAACGCTATGAAAAAAAATTACTTTGATTTCAAGAGTAGTTACATAAAGTGTTAAAATACTGTATCACGAAATGAGACAATCATATAATGAAAACAACAGTGGAAATGGGAGAAATGAAGGTTCTGAAAATCATCGGTAATTATATGCGAATGATCTCCTCAGTTCAGATAGTACTTCACAGTTCTCAATCTTACAGTTTGACAGAGTAATTTGCAGCCAGAATAGGCAAGTGGTAGTAACAAGAAATCTTTAGTAGAGGGATAGAAAGTGAGAGGATCATTCACAGAGTATGAGGAACTCCACTCTGAGGAACAATTTCCAAGAGCTATTTGCAGGAACAAATAGAAAGGTAGACAAAGCCCCACATTCACTATGCAGTCAGGAACCTATTAAAGGAGCAGGTGAAGACTTGGATTTTGGTTTCTTAGAATGGCTTGGGTTGAAAGGGACCTCAACAGACAGCTAGTTCCAAATTTCCTCCTGTATGCAAGGTTACCAGTCACTGAATCACACACTAGATCAGGTTGCCCAGCACCCCATCCAGCCTGGCTTTGAAGTCTCCAAGGATAGGGAATCACAGAATCATAAGGGTTGGAAGGGACCTCAGGAGATCATCGAGTCCAACCCCCCTGCCAAAGCAGGGCATCCAGGTGGGTCTTGAATATCTCCAGAGAAGAAGATTCCACAACCCCCCTGAGCAGCCTGTGCCAGTACTCCGTCACCCTCACCGTAAAGAAGTTCTTGCACACATTTGTGTGGAAACTCCTGTGCTGCAGTTTCTGGCTGTTTCCCCTTGTCCTGTCTCCACACACTGCTGAAAAGAGTCTGGTCTTGCCACTTTGTCACCCACACCTCAGATATTTGTAAACCTGGATCAGGTCCCTTCTCAGTCTTCTTTTCTCAAGGCTAAACAAACCCAGTTCACTTAGCTTTTCTTCACAGGGGAGATCCTCCAGGTCCTTCACCATCTTTGTGGCCATCTGCTGGACTCTTTAGAGGAGATCCCTGTCTTTTTTATACGGGGGAGCCCAGAACTGGACACAGTACTCCAGGTGAGGCCTCACCAGGGCAGAGTAGAGGGGGGGGGGGAGGGGGGACACCTCTCTTGACCTGCTGGCCACGGTCTTTTTAATGCATCCCAGAATGCCACCGAATCCACAGCTTCTCTGGGTAACCTGCTCCAGTACCTCACCATCCTCTGAGTAAATATTTTTCCCTTCACATCTAATCTAAATCTTCCCTCTTTGTTCAAAACCGTTCCCCTAGTCCTACCCCTATCCTACTGTGTGAAAGGTGAATTTCCCTCCTGATCATAAACGTTAGAAGGCCACAATGAGGTCTTCCCAGAGTCTTCTCTTTTCCAGGCTGAACAAGTCCAGCTCCCTCAGCCTGTTTTCGTACGAGAGGCATTCCAGCCTTCTGATTATATTTATGGCCTTTCTCTGGACCCACACCAACAGTTCCATTACTTTTTTTATGCTGGGGGCCCCAGACCTAGATGCAGTACTCCAGATGGGGAATCAAAGGGCAGAGTAGAGAGGGACAACTACCTCCCTGCTGGCCACTCCTCTTTTGTTGCAACCCAGGATGCAGTTGGCCCACACTGGCTGCCCACTGCAGTTGGCTGCACACTGCAGACTCCCATTTCCAACGCAAGAAAGTAAGAGATGAGAAGTGTCAGCAATATTACTGTTTGCCTAACTCAAATCAAGCCCTATTTGTCCACCTGTGTTATAGACTAGAATTTAGTTGCATCGTTTTCAACCAGAATCCCAACCTCACCTAGGCATAAAGAACAGGACTCTTTCAGTATGTCTATTTGCACCCTCTAAGAATTTGATCCCCAACACTTATGCTGAATCATGTAATGTTTGATGATTTATTCTGCTGCATCATATAACACTTGACTGTCTCCAGATGCACTGACATTAATTTACATCCATAGTTACCAAGTGAGTTGTTCCTTGTATCTCCTCCGTGTAAGGGTGAAAAATAAGAGAGCTTTGTCTGAGGCCATATCCATGGTTGTAACAAAATCAGCCCTCAAGGCTTCCAGACTCCCATTCTCTTTACTCACACCTCTAAAGTACACTCACTGTCTGTGGTGCTGCCAGAGGTAGAATTCATCCAGCCCTCAAATTAACTTTAGCTTCTCTAAACAAAGACCTAGTTGTCAGTTTTCAAAGACCTAGAGCATATAAAAGAAATGCAAGAACTTCTAAAAAGTAAATAAAAATAAAAATAATAAAATAAACTCTTTTTAGACTAAGAGACAACCATTTTAGAATGGAAAGTATTGGGTTATCAACTGCTTATTAAAAATGCCAACTTATTTTTATATATACACACTGGTAAAACCATATGCATATGAATCATTTGAATACCCAAAGCAACTTCTACCAAAATTATTCATTGGCTGCAAATTCCTGCAAAAAAATCACTACCTCAATCTGTAATATTTTGCTATAACAAGTTTTTATACCAATTATGATAACATCAATGACAACACAACAGTATTACATCTAATTATAGAAATTCATACATCATACTACCAGTCCTTCAGATCCTGGGTCAGTGGAAGTTGAGGTTGATTATCTTCCATAACCTGCACTGAAGTGCATAGTGTTGCCAAGTCTGCAGCTCACAAATATCTTATTATCTGGATAAATTGGGTTATAGCTATTACAAGCACTCAGAACCTAATACTACTTTCTTTGAATCTGATAGCAAAATCTTCTATAAAGTAAACAGCACATTCTCATTCCATAATCAAGGTTTTGCTTTTAAAATGCTGTGAACTTCTTTTTCCACCTTTAACTCATGATGTTCACTAATTTCTAAAAATATTAGCCACGGTATGAACAGGAACAAAAATCATGATGTTACGCATTGCAAAGATTTATTCAGTAACAAGGGAAAGGACAGTTTCTACTCCCTAAAACCTTGCTAACACGGTGTCTAGTAAAATGCCAAAGGCCTAGGATTCTTAGTTCACTTGACATTATGATCACTAAAATACGGGCTTTTCCATTTCATTCAGAGAGCTCTAAAGCAGACCTTTAATGAACAGCAGTGCACAAAAAAAAAGTAGGACAAAATCATCAACAAAAAATGTAAAGGAAAAGTATTAATGACAATGGTCACTATTTAGTCGGTTACTTTAAGTGAAAAGCTTCAAAGACAAGACCAGTCAGATTGTCCAGCCCTTTCGTCAATCTCATTGTGGTTTCTGTCAGAGATGCTGCAATTCAGCTGTCCCTTCCAGACTTTACCATAGCAACCACATTCCTGGATTTGCTTACATGAATTACAGGTTCCACACTTTCCATCACAGATTTCCCAACCAATACTATCATCTAATGTGTCCCATATGCTAAGAGTCATCTGACACTGCCACCTGTGCAGTTATATCTCACAGCTTTGTTTAATATAAATTCTTACAAGCCCTTTTCATACAATAGCAAACAAAAGTAGAGATGATTTTTCAAAAACCGCAATATAAAGCTAATTTTTAATATGAAACAAATGCAAAATAATTGTTTTGTCACACTTACAGCAGTTCCCATCTAGCTTAATGCTTTCGCTGTCATGCTCAACATTGTTATTTGCATAACTACGAGAGGAACTCAAACCACATTTCCAGGCCTTAAAGCACTCAAAACCAAATGCATAAAACAGATTCTACAACACAAGTTCAACTATTATTTAATGACATTTATATATTAACATTTGTGTTAAAGAGATTAAAACACCTCAAGCTACAAACAGTGTAACTGTCTTCTCTAAAAAAAACCTAGAAAAAAAGGAAAAATTCTTATTATGCAACACTTCAACCCTGCTGTCCACTTGTGGGGGGCAGAAATTAGCTTTAACTTACAGTCCTGAGCTGATTCTAAGCCTAGTAGTATAGTCTACTCAGTCAAGAAAGATTTCACAAACTAACTGACCAATGAACACATTTTATGGAACAATCTTCATCTTCATTCAGGAGATTTCTGAATTATAAGTAGTAGTCCCAATTTCAGTTCTGTCTCACAGTTTAGGCCAGAAGAGTACTAGTGGCTGACCAGCACCATCAGATATCATGTTCTTCAGGAGATAACAGAGTGGCAAACACTGGGTTGAAGACTGTCAGAATAAAAGGAAAAATCACAGCACCTTGTATGTGGCTCAGCCTCGAATAGCAGGACTGCAGTACAACAGTGATCCTCTTAGTTCAACTGAGTCTTTGGTTGAGAGGTGCAAATATGACGTGGTGACACAACCTGAACACCAACTATCTATTTCTGGATATAGGACGCGCTCTTGCTCTCAACCATTAAAGTGCAATTCAATCTTCAGTCAGAGCAACAAATTAAATGTTTCAGCACTTTACTGACTGCAGTTCTGAGCCATAGCCCATTGTCTGCAGTGCAGACAACAATGAAGACAGTGCAGCAAGGAGGAGACAACAGCCACAAAAACATTCAGCTCAGAGGCATTTTATGTGCAGGGGTGTAGAAATACATCCTCCCACACAGCACAGGCTCACATATATGGCTAATTAAAAAATAAAAATAGAGAGCCTTATCCCTAGTGAAACATTACTGAAGCAGAGGGCATGCCACTAGGGAAGCATCAGCTCAAGCCTTACTCCATGGTTTGATTTTCTTTTGTCTTGGTCCTTGCTGGCAACAATAAGAACCTTCTAATTTGGATTTTTATTACTGAAGTAAGGAGCTGGCAGACTGCAGATGAAGTGCACATCAGTGCTGAGGAGGAAGAGAGAAGAGTATGAAACCCTCTAACTGCAGAATAAACACAGATATGGATTTTATGCTAAGAATATTTCCGCTTCTGTGCAGTTATCTCTCACTGCCAGAATAGCCCTCAGGATTAAGATGGTTTATTGGGATCAAATGCCTGGGAGATTTATTATAGTGCTGACTGTTTACTCATTCGCATTAAAATATAGAACTATGCTCACATCCCTGTATGTGCATCTCTCAATCACAAATTCTTTTCCATTCCCTAAACAGGTAAGATTGGATTCCCAGCCTATCCTATTTTCCATATCCAAGATAAATCTCCAAAGACATCTTGCTATGGCTATGTAGCTCTGCTATCCCTTTAAATCTTTGTCAGCATTAAGATCTCAGCACATGCTGCCAGAGATTAACACCAAACTTTTGCTATAGAGTAGTTAAACAGGAATGGATAGTGACAAAAGGGTTAGAGACAAAATGACCTCATGGTTAAAAGTAGCTGAGAGTTTGAAGAAAGGAAATCTGATGCCTTGTCCTAGAACATTTCTGCAGGAATGCCAAATGTGACCTTGCAGACAGAAACTTCTTTCAGTAGTCTGTTATATAAAAATATGTTCCTCTAACCAAGAATCTGAGGAAGAATCTTCCTCTCCAAAACAAAATTAAGCATTTTTGGTTTTAAATGTTTGTCAGCAAGTAAAGTTCCCTTCAAAACAGAGATGAGCTTCAGTCATCTTTGCTGGGCTAAGTGTCAAAAGGACTACACTCTTACTGTCTTTATGCTCTTGGGAGCCTAACAGGCACAGCCTAGGATTTGCCACAACTAAATACAGAGCCCAATCTCATGAGTATGGCCCAAAAACAAATGAACTGACACTGTTTTATCCTATCCCTCTTGTCATGTCACATCACTGGACACGACTAAAAACAGCTCAGTTATCCTCTTCACACCCTTTCCGCACGTAATTGTACACATTACTGGGATCCCCCTGGGCCTTCTCCAGCCTGAACAGCTCCAGCTCTTTCAGCCTTTCCTCATAAGAATGATTTTCTAGTTCCTGAACCAGTTCTTCACAGCCCTTTGATAGGCTTTCCTCCATAGCTCCACATATCTCTTACACTGAAGATCATAGAACTACACACAGCACTCCAGGCATGGTCTCACAAACATTGAGCAGAAGGGGG
Source organism: Oreortyx pictus (assembly GCA_036925125.1). Taxonomy (NCBI): domain Eukaryota; kingdom Metazoa; phylum Chordata; class Aves; order Galliformes; family Odontophoridae; genus Oreortyx; species Oreortyx pictus. The sequence goes on from JAUPFR010000006.1 coordinate 40,154,889, forward strand.
GAACACTGGGGCTCTCAGAAGAAAAAGAAGTAAAGTGTGGGCTATGGATCCCAGAATAGCTTGTCAGCCTAAATTCAAGGGAACCATAAGGAAAAGGACAAAAATGCATATTGCAAGAACAGATCTGCCTCAACATCTCCACATCAGTTCCTCATCTCTGTTTAACATACTAACCCTGATAAGGTTGAAATCAGGTTAATAACTAATTCCAGTCTAAATGTGCTTCAGGTGCTAGGAAAAAAAAAAAAAAAAAATCAGGTCCCGATACCCCATAGTGCCCAAAGATAAACTAACAAGAGCAGATTTAAACACAGGAATTTGCTCTGAATGTCTTCCAAAGTAAGATGAGATTTATTTTTTTTTCAAATGATGCCTGTTTGCTGCAGGGAGAAAAAAGTCTTCCAGGTGAAGTACTTTAGGTGATTAGGGAAACAGTGTAATTTGTGCAACAGAGTTTAGGCAAGGCACCAAGTTAAGCCGTTCTGCAGTTTAATAGATGTTACTGTCTGTACCTTATTTGGCAGAACTCAACTCAGATTGTATGCTCTTTACAAAAACTGAAGTCACTGATGGCCACAGAGTATATTTTTTCTAACCAGGAAATCTTCATGTTTCCCTTGAAACTCACACAATAGAATTCTAGATGAAGAGAAAAATTTATCATTAGGGTCCAGATTTCAGTTTGCAAATCTGAGCTCAGCCATATCAAGAAGTGATAACAAACAGTAGTAAGGAAGGTCTGCTGTTAGAAAAGGATTCATTATTCAATCATTATTCATTATTCAGTCCCAAAGATTATAGCATGAATCATGAGCTACAGGAACAAATCAGAAAGGATGAAATCAACTTAATAATTTCAGAGTGTTTGAGGAAGGAGGCTGGAGTCATCACTTATCTAATACATGGAGAAACAGTGGCCTTTTAAAATACAAAAAAAAAAAAAAAAAAAAAAAAAGGGGGAAAGGTAGAGGTTCATGCATTCCTACAGTTAAGTAACATCAGAAGCAGGTCTAGACCTGGATCTGGATCCACAGATTTTATTCCTGTGCTTTAATCCTAGATAAATACACCCTACCAATTTTTTTCCCAATATTTATTAAGCAGATGCAATTACTCCAAAATTAATCTGACGCAGACAAACATAATTCAGAGGAGGGTATAGGCTTCCAGAATAGCTGTTCATTAAATGCATCCTTTAGTACAGATATACCTTTATTATTCCTGAACTGGTCATCAAGAGAGCAGCAATCTCATCTTTGCCTACTACAAGACAGATCAATTATCAAGAAAAAAGATTCAGGAAATAATTGGTAATAAAGACAAGCCCAAAAAGCTCCCAAGGTTTAGATAGGTTATTTATGAACCAAAAGATAACTAAACCTTATCTTAGTATCGTGTGATGCAAGTTATTCAGCCTACTTCTGAATTGTTTTGTTAGTAATAGGTTGCACTGCTAAATCTAAGGTAGCCACCAGATGAACCTGCCACTTCAGTTCCTGTGATTTACAGGTGCCTGTTATTTTTCAGAGTAAAATTGTGACTGCAAAGAGATGATTCATTGCAAATTAAATGGCTCATGTCATACTCAAATTAACACTGCTCACTACAACATTAGCTACTTGCAGCCATTGTGTTAACTTACTTTAACACAAAATGATAACCCCTACATCTCTACACATCTGGAAGATTCTGGGAGTCATCAGTTTTCTATCCTTTTCCGCATCCCCCATGGGGATCACATGGGGAGCACAGCACTGCCAGCAGGCTCACAAGAGTAGAGCATGGCAACACACCACCTCCTGCTGCTGCTCAGACTGCAACCAGCACCACAGGAAATGCAACTCAACAAGCCACCCGTAACAGCTCATTAATTAGATGTCTTCCTCTAACTAGTTGCATAAAAACTATGGAAACTATAAGATTTTAACAGATGCTGCATACTTTCACGTTAAACCTTTCTAGACTGGTTAACATCACCTTTACATTATAATATTACTGGGCCCTAAGATTTATTGAAGATTAACCCCACTAAAACCTTGGAAAGCATGAAAATGATTAAATTAACATACAAAACATTTTAATTCTGCAGAATAAAATGTTCTATTTAAATTCAGCTGATAAATGCAGACACAGTCAAAGCAGAGAAATAACACTGCAGGAATGAAGTTTGTAACTTTCTTAAAATGTTGCTAATTAATAAACCAAAAGCAAAACCTCACACCCAGACAAATCTTGCATTACTGTTATTAGCAACACTTACAAGCCACAGCATTAAGGAGAGGTGTGATATTTCTTTTCTTTAGAAAACACTTTCTGAATGTTTATCTTACTATATGATTTGCATATGCATTTGTACACTATGTCCACTGGTTTGATGTTTCATATCCTTGATATACTTTAATCAATTGGTTAAAGTTGTTTGATAACAACCATTTTTTCTTGTCAGATAGAACTTTTCAAAACCCAAGCAAATTTCACTAATGGTGTATGGAAGCCCTTGCAACACAAATAGATCCTTTATCTAGTTTACATACATTTTGAGCACATAATAGAAATACTAGGTTTAATTGCTATCACTACTCCATTACAAGAGATTGCTTCACATACAAAAGTTACTCTATACTTATGTTTAAGATCCAAATTATTTTATAAAAGCTTTAGTACCTAACAGAGTGTTAGTAACAGAAGCTTAATTACTTTCAATACTTCTTACTTTAAGAAACCTGTAAGAAGTTTCTAAACAACCTTCAACCTGCCATAAAGACTGCTGCCCACCACTTTCTTCACAATCTACTGCCTACCACTTTCTTCACAATCTAAAGCCAGAAAGATTCAAAGTCATCACTTCCGCCATATGCACATAGCTGTATATAAAGCACAGTATAGGCATATAAAATGTCAAAACTCCTCTTTCACTACCTTTTTCTGCTCACTTGTAGAAAAGTAGAACTTGTCCAGAAGAGCTCCAGTCCTCATCTGAAGACTTGATGTAAGATCTCTTCACACCTGGTTAAGTCCACCCTCAAGCTTAGTAATGAGTTGTTTCCAAATTGAATGCACCTGGTCTTAAGTCCTCTCTGCTAAATAAAAGCCTTTTCGCAACTGATATTTTCTCCATAGGAAGATATTTATTCACTCTTGCTTAGATTTCCTTAAAGCTTAAAAGAAAAATTAATCAAAACACTGATTCTTTAGTTTTTTCATCTTATTTCTAAACCATTTTTTTCAGCTCTTTGCTGTCTTCTTCCACAATTCAGCACTTGTTAGGAAAAAATAGCAAGTATCAGATTGAGCACACTGGCCTACTATCAGTTTCAGATGCTCTCTTGTTGGAAAGTAAAGCATCTTCCTACTCCAACCCATATTTCACTAATCATTTGTGAAAAGAGCAAAAGCAGTTGCTCCCAGAGACCTTTTCCCTGTATGAATACTAAGAAAGAAACACAATTACCATCTTGTATGCTTTTTCTGTGCTCTATAGGATGGACTAATCTTGGAAATACAGAACATTACTAATATCCCTACCTCTCTCCATAAAGACTTTAACTTTGTCAGAGGACTTTAGAATAAGTTATGACCCTTGTTCTAAAAAGAGGCTCTGTGCATCACTGAATGCCTGTCACCTGTGCTAATAACGCTTTGAATTGTTGGATCTTTCTAAACTTGTGTACCCCTGGTTTCAGCTGAACACAAGTGCTTACCATAAGTAATTAGTTCTGTTGCAACCCAGAGGGAGGAGTGCTAAAGCTAAACTACCAGCTTCACAAGTAGCTGAAGAACCTTTTTTATTAACATTTAATTTGAATCGCTGTTATTACACATGATGTTACATAATTGTAACATTAACATTCACTATATATATATGTTTAAAGTTCATTTATTGCAGCAATTAAAAGTATGTTTAACCAGAAAACAAGGATGAGACTCTCCACTACTATAGCAACAAAAAAAGCAGTAAAAAGATGGAAGGTTATCACTGTCATTAAATAGCATGAGACAAAGTATAAACCAAATATTTCAACATCACACCACACAACTGAAAGCAGGGATATTTGAGAAGATGGCAAAAAGGAAGAGAATAGGTAAATTTAGGTCATATATCTAGACTGAGCTTCATTTTCATCATTGCTCACAGTTACGAGCCCCAAAGGACACTACCAGAGGAAGCAGGAAATATAATAACACTGCAGATTGTATCTGGCTGAGGGCTACCTTCAACAAGCAGTAAGATGGGCTGCAGCTTCTCTGTCTCATGCTCCACCTCTGGTAATATCTGATTGCTCCCAATATGTCAATGCACCATGCGTGCCATTGAAAATGTGGGTGTTAACAGAGTCTCTGCTATGTGTTACAACACTTTCAAGATATGCCATACATGGCTAATTGTCTGTCATTCTCAAATGCATCATCTGATCTTGATCTCTCTCCAGATGAATTCTAAGGTCACAATTGCAGTAAAACGTCTTTATATTGTTCCTATAAAAAAGCTGTGGAAGATTTTTTTGAGACACAAATACTGAGAAAAGTTTGCATAATGCAAGTCAGGAATAGTAAATGAGAAGGAAAGTGTAGATTTTATACTAAATATTTTCACATTGCTCAGATCAGAAGAGGAACTGACAGCTGCCCCCAATTAGAAAAGCAGCTTAGGTTAGCTATGCTGTATCACACCCTATGGGGCTACCACAGTGCAGTTAAAGAAGCTGTCATGAGGAGCAAGAAATCCAATTTCATTCCCCCCTCCCTTTTCCTGAGATAAGAGAGTTCTGCTATTGCAGACTAAAGATTACAGATGATTTTCACATGCACATCCATGTCGTACTCTTTTAACATTCTCATATGAGCACTGGAGATAAAATCCATAGTAATAGAGGTTAAAAACAGTCTCAGCCTAGTGGGAAACATCACCAGGAAGAAACAAAAACAATTGCTGTTGAGAGAACAATAGAAACAGCTAAATTATTAAAAATATATGGGGCTTCTGGCTTGCTTGCTGCATGGATCAAACACAGAGTTTGCGTGTTTGATGCCAGCTCCACTTCTGACCAACTTTAAGCTGTTTTTCTCCCTTTTGCCAGTGGGTTAGCACAGTACTACCCCCCTGGTGGTTCAGCAGTATCAGAGGCAAGTCAGGTGTTAACATTCCTCTCCCAATTTGGTCCCACTAATTTAGTCTGCCAGCAATTAAGTGCTGGTAATGACCACATTCTGTGCAACCCAAGTTCTTGTCCCCTAGGGCCTGACAGGTGCTCAGCACCTAATACCACAGAGGTGACCACAAGTAAATAACTTGCACAGAATTATAGCTTACAGCTTAATCAAAAAATAAACTGTGGCATGACAAAGCAAAAGAGATTTAAACATTGCAGAGTTACCCCAAGCTGATACCATGGACTTATGATTTTTGTTGTCAGTATTCTTTATCATAACATTACATAGTGAACTGGGTGTTGAAGAGTTAACCTCCAGTTCTGTGGATTGTCAGTATTTCCAGATATACCTTTCCCAGAAGAGGAGAACTGTGTATCCCTAAAGACTGCACTGTTCTGTTTTTGTTTTTCATTGAGAGGGAAAGCTAAATACACTCACAAGTCACGAGACTTTATTTTTTTTTTTTTAATAAGCTGTTCCCTATCCATCTTAGCTTCAGCAAGAGAATAAGGCCCTTGGTTTGGACACTCTCACAGTATCACAGAATTATCGGGGTTGGAAGGAATCTGTAGAGATCATCTAGTCTAGTCCCCTGCCAAAGCAGCTCCCTAGACCAGCTTGCACAGGTAGGCATCCAGGCGGGTCTTGAACATCTCCAGAAGAGACTCCACCACCTCTCTGGGCAGCCTGTGCCAGTGCACCCTCACCATTACTGGGAAGAAGTTCTCACACACATTTATGCAGAGCTTCCTATGCTTCAGTTTGTGGCCATTTCCCCTTGTCCTGTCACCGTGCACCACTGAGAAGAGCCTGGCCTAATCCCTTTTCCTCTCACAGCTTATATACGTATGGACATTGGTTGATCCCCTCAGTCTTTTTTCAAGGCTGAACAGACCCAGGTCTCCCAGCCTTTCCTCATAAGGAGGTGTTCCACGCCCTTTATCATCTTTGTAGTCCTCTGCTAGACTCTCACCAGGAGATCCCAGTCTTTTTCATCCAGGGGAGCCCAAACTGGACACAATACTTCAAATGAGGCATCACTAGGGAAGAGCAGAGGGGGAATATCACCTCCTTTGACCTGCTGGCCATGCTCTTATTAATGCACCCCTGGGTGCGTTGGCCACCAGGGCTCATGTACAAGCTGTCATACACTCGTTCTATTTGGTTTATTTGCTTCAATTCCAGTTATATAGTATTATACTGTTTCATCTTGCATTCTGATATCATATTTAGTAAATCGGTTTTCTCCCTTACCAAACTGCCACTGTTTTGTTTTTAGTCCCATCTCCCTATCTTCTACCTTTCCCCTTTTTCCCCCTTCCTCCTCTCCCAGGGTGTGGGGGTCCCTCCATCCCATTTCGTCAAGGAATTGAGCCAAACCAGCCTGAAAGCATTGACAGACAATTCACTCCTGCTTGCAGAGAGATACAGAGACACCAAAACAACACCCCTACAATCAATCTGGGATGTGGGCATGGCTGCGAAGAGTGATAATTCAGCACTGATGCCTCACCCTTGAGGGATGCCAATAACCAGACTAACACTGAAAGCAACCATGCCTGCCTTGTATTTTACTGTAACCCAGAAAACCAGCTCAGTGATAGGAAAAATCCAAGCCATAGGGAATACTTCTGCATCTTAATCCAGTTTTGTCCAGTTTAATCACATTAACCACTGCTTGGCAGTAGAATCTGGGCCAGGGCCTTTCGCAATTGCCTCACTTTCTGTACAGAGTTTTGTGCCTCAGATCTGTCTTCATATTGCACGTTCATACATGCAGTCATACCTGGGGGCAGACATTTTGGATCACTGCTACCAACAATCCAATGGCAGTCATCTTATAGATATATCAAGTAGAGATTTGTTTGTAAAAAAACCTGCTACTCCACTTAAATCAGTAAACTGAAGTTGCTGAGATCACCTTAACTGCCACAGTACTTCTGGTCAACATCTCTCTCAGTCTCTTCTACTCAGTGCTCTAAGACTCTCTAGAAGGGAGCCATCTAAAGCAAATTGAGTTTATTGTATGATATAAGGTAATTATTAGGCAAGTGTGAGAATCAAGGTGCACTCCTTCTCCAGTGAGTTTCAATTCTTTATTTTTAAGGCTAGTCTGCCACTTACTGACCTATCATATGCCACCAACATTGAAGCATACTTCATCTTTGTTGGACGTAGTACACACCTATAACTGCTGGAATCTTAGGTGCATCCATTATTAAATTTAACCAGATTTAACTATGAACCTATAAAACAATTTTGGAGGATTTTATACATTTATGAAAAAGAACAATGCATATTTATCAAACATAAAAACTCTGTCACTATTCTAGAAGTCTAAGCAGGTTTAAAAACAAAGGGGAAAATGATGGTTCACAAACAATTTGCTGTCTGAGAGAAAAGTAATGAATAATTCACATGACAAACATAATCACATAATAGAAAACATTCATAAATCTTCTTAATTGATGGGGAAAATAATTGAATAAACACTGAAAAAAGAATGTGACAAACTAGAATGAAAATACATGGTGCTATCCAAAGCTTTGTTAAGGCAAAAGAACTGTAATAGCAAATTTAGTTGCTTAGAACAAGAATTCTGAACACATAAAAATCACATTCCCTTGTTTCCCCTTTTGCTACCACTGATGCGTTGATGCTAGGACCACAAAGCGTTTGTCGTATCACTGACTGATAGTACAGATTTGATAGTCAGACTTAACAGATTTTGCTTCCACAAAGCACAGTAGGATAAAACACCAGGAGCTGCTCTGCTTCAGAATGAAGCAGCACTCTGAGTGGCTCCTGCCTTCCTGCCAGCTTGGGCCCTGTTTTCAGAATTTGGTCACACTGCCAATATTAATACTTGAAACTTGTATGGTGAAGTGGCCAAGAAAATGAATATTTACGGCTTGATTAGGTCTATTCTTCAGTATTTCTCAAGCAGTTTGACATACAGGTGGCCCTAGAGGGTGTTGGGCTGTTGTACAGTCCAAACATTCTGCTTGGGTGCTCCTTTGTACAAATTCTTCATGTCATAGTCAAGGACTAGAGCAGACATCAAGCCAAGTAAGGCTTTGTACTCAGCCTGGGCACATCTTTGCCCCCTAATTTGGCAGCATCTGTCCTCAATCTGCTGGAAAAGCCTTGTTTTGCATTAAATGCCTTCATACTCACTCCTTTCCTGTTCATTCCTCTTTCTTGCCTGTCCCATGGACATTTTGGGATCATCTCTGTGCAAGATCAGAGAGGCTGTCATATCTCTTCTCAATAGGTTCCGAAGTAACCAACAGGGCAGGACAAATAGCAACCATCTACAAGGTCAGGTCAGAAAGGCATGCAACATTTGGTCTAGCAAATGTTTTTCAATTAAGTGATCTGCACATATCACTTCAATTCAAAACTGAAATGATGCTCTACTAAAACAGCATATGCAGTCCAGCTCATGAAGCAGGAAGGGTTTGAATTCTACATTGATTCAGGACTACATACAACTTCCAGAAACACTACTTTATGTTTTTTCACTAGCTTATATACCTCAACATGACAACAAACTCTTATCATAAAAATGAACTTATTTAAGACGGGAACGATCTTTTTCCTATGTGGTAATTGAGAAGTAGCAAGCCTGAGCTCCGCTCCACTAAATTCAAGAAAAATTGAAATAGAATACACTTTATTAGCCCTTTTTTCCCCCCAGCTTCTCAGTTCACATAAGCATTGATGAACTCTTGACTTGTTGGAGTGGGAAGATGTGACGAAATGCAAAAGACCTGAGGCAATGCCAACAGCAGTTCTATTTAACAGAAAAGAAATAGAGTCTTCAGCTTTGCAGGCTGAATATCCTGGTGAATGATTTTGCTTTAGAGGATGTGTGAGCATTCACACACGCATTCAGAGACACACATCCCTTCACTGACAGACTACTTTGTTCCATATCCTCTATGCTTCGTTAGTGCTCAAGGTAAATAATACCTATTTTTAAGCTGTTGAAGCTTATGTTTATCTGCAATGGATTGTTATCATTCCAAAGGAGCTATTCATTTCTACTGGGTAAAACACAGCATCAGCACATGTGTATTAAACATGTATTTCCTCTCTCTCCTTTTATATTTCTCATTTAATTAAATAATCTCATTTCTCAGTTCACTGCTGCTATTTTTCAGTGACCCCTATTCAAAACCACAATCCATGTGCTTTGTCCTATCTTGCACACAACAAAACAATACCTTTTAAAGTTTGTCTGGGTCCTTTCTGATTACTCTTTCCCCGTTCCAGATTTTGGAGGGAGTGAAAAAAGTGGTTTAAAAAAAAAAAAAAAAAAAGGTGAAAAAACGTTTAGTCCATGCAGGACAGACTGTTCTTTTTTCCTTCAGAACATATCTGACATGGTGTGACCCAGAAGAGAGTGTGTTCAGAGATGCAGAGGACATGCAGCGGTCAAACAGAGGAAACAAACAATACTTCAGCTTGCTCTGAGCCTAGTGAGTGCATGAGAATGAAGTGAGGTTTCAGAAATATTTCTGGTGCTGGCAAATGCAGCAGCAAAATTCTTAGACGTGGAAAAAGTTAGGTGAAATCTCAAGGCTTACAAATCTCTCAAACTCTTAATGGCTCAGTTACTGACAAATAAAAAGGAGCCCTCCACTCAAGTATCAGTCAATGATTTAAAAAACAAAAATCAGTTTTATTACTAATTCAGAAGAAAGAATTATTAGAATAGTAGATTATTCTCACCCTCAATATATTGAGATGCCAGGTTTCGGCAGCTTTCACTAATCTTGACACTAAGCAGCTGCTGTGACCCTGTGTAAGAGACTATTATTTTATACCATTGCCTCAAAGTTTGCTGATGAACATGTCCGAACACGTCCAAGCAAGTCCTAGGCAAGGGTTGTGAAATCCTTTGTCTAAGGGACAAGCAGAGGGGCATGTCCTGGGGTGACAAAAGAGAGATAAGCTGCAGCTCAATGGCCGCTGAACACTCTTTCGTGTGGTACTCATCTCATCAGTGGGGAGATAGCCATCTCAGGAGATTCTTGCCTGGCATGCTAGCACAGGATTTGTCACAGGCAGGAAAAATGGAGGATAAAAGAGGAATCGACCACCATGAGATTTTTTGAGGTGTTCTTCCATCGGAAACCTCATGAGCTGATTCCCTGCTGCTGAACTCCCTTCTAGGCCTGCTGCCTGAGACACGCTGCTTTCTCCTGGACCTCGCTGCTCCGTCGAGGTGTTCTGCCATCTGAACCCTCACGAGCTGATCACGGTTTCCTGCTTCCCGGAGAGGCCTTCTCTTAGGAGGGACCTCATGAGCTGCTGCCCCTTCCAGGGTTGACCCCTCGCTGCTTCTCCGGTGCTGACTGACGCTGTTCCCGGGCTGACCCCGCTCCGCTGCTCCTGGGCTGACGTGGTGCCGCCTCTCCAGGACAACTGCTTGCTGCTCAAGGCTGCCCGTTGCTGCTGCTGTTCTCCCTGCTTCTGCCACCCCTTGCTCTTCTGCCTAGGACCGTCGGAGCCGCTTGGAACCGGACCACCCCTAGGATACTGGCTGGTGACTTTCCCTGCGCTGTACAAATCCTTGCCTCTTCCCTATCGCATGCCTTCCCTTCCCCATCACCCTTATTGGTAACAGTGTCCGCCTTCCCCATCTCCCTGGTCAATATTGGTAATAAACTGGTCGGACCAACATTTGAACCGTTGCTTCTTAATCTCACGCCAGGTATACACACAATCTAAGAATGTCGTCTCCCTCCTTTATAATGGGGCATGACACCCTGATTCTGATTAACAAAAAATCTTGTACCCAGTAGTCAGGTTTAGAATAAATATCTTCCTTCTATACTGTTCATGAATGTTTCATCTCCATCAGAGAATACCTGAAAGGACCTAAGACTGTTTAAATATTTCTCTAAGACTATGTTTAGATGTTTCTCCCTCCCCAAGTTTCTTTGATGGTCAGGCAGGAGTCAGGACTCTATATTCTGAAAGTTCAAGTATATGGAGTACAGTATGTAGTTAAAAAGGAGATGTTAGGCACTGGATGTCTGAGAAATAGAGCAGTTTCCTGACACTCTTTAGAGCCAATGCAGCAGGCCAAAATACTCCATGGCAGGACCTCAGGTAGGCAGGAAGCCTGAGGAGAAGACAGGAAGACATCTAGCCTCTGAGCTCTTCCACAGCTGTAAAGCGTTCCATATGGTTCAAGTGGCTCTGCATTTTCTGGGCAACGGGGAAGTCTCGATTCTATAGCATGTGCCTGGGAACATGATACTCTAATACCAGCATGAGTCCATGTAGACTTCGTAGTGCAGCTTTAGCAGCAGCCCTTTGCAGCAGTGCCTAAAATGCAGGCAGACATATGAGCTTGAGTGTAACATCTGCCAGATGTTAACGGGCCATGTCTGTGTTGGTTAAGTGTTGCCAGAAACTGTATCCAGAAGCAGCAAGACTGACAGGCACCTGAGGAGCACCACACTGGAGTGACTGGACCCATGGAAACCAGGACTGGAAGCAAACTGCCTCCACGAGCAGCCATTTTGGTATATCTGCACTCAAGCTTCAGCTTACTGAGACAACCAGGTTAGTCCAACAGGGAGACAATGCGTCCAGAAAGGTTCAAGCACCCTGAACTAATAACCTATGATAGCCACATGCAGGCTGGGCAAAGGAGTAGCTCTAACGTTTCTTCAGCATAAATAATCGAAATAATAAAACATGCTGAGTGCCACCTGAGAACTAATCATAAAAATTCTGTCAACTGAGTTCTGCTTTGGGGTGAGACTTTGTATCCCAGTGACTGTTTGGGTTTCTTATTAAATATGTAAAGTTCCGTACCATGTTGATTGTAGTTCGTGGATGGACAATGTTAGCCTATGTTACTGCAATGGATATTGAAGTTATTAATATTCAAGATTCCTGACATATAAAAGGTTTGCATAGTAAAGAATCTCTTTGTGCTAGAAGATTTATTTGTATAAGAAAACTTTACATCTTCTAACAAAACATTCAGCTCTGGCTGTTGCGAAAGTCTAAATGGGATGTGCTTGTGTTACAGCATGACTGTTTTTTATTTCCCATGCTAACAAATTATCCTCTCATCAGACATCAACTTAAACAATCTTAGTTTTTCCACTCTTGGCAAACAATAGCAATCTAACATTTAAAAGATCTAGCTAGGTATCAAGGCTGATTACATAAATTGTTAATGCCTGAAGCTCAAGTGATGAACTGATAAATAAAATTAATGCTGTCAATGGAAAGTCCCAAGTGGAAATCTTGAGAGAGATCGGATTGCATTAAAAAAAGCAGAAAGCCACAGTGATTCCTTCCCACATGCTCAAGATGAATTTGAGAAATACAAGTATCGCAACAGGGATACGTTTAAATTGGGCTAGCTTTTCACTGTGTGAGAAACAGCAAGACTGGTTGCGCGGAATGGAAGAACTACATGATTGAGATCAAACACACTTGAGAGTGCTTACAGAATTATGCCATATGCTTGGATGGAGTTACTCTGCTATCCTATGCTTTCCACAAAAGGCAGAATAGCAGCCCTGTGTTGGGCAGGGTGGACTACTGAGGAGGAACAATGAAAAACCTTGTGTCAGATTTCTCCTCTTACTTCCCACCCTAATCCACTTTCCTAGTGTAATTACTTGAGGTCACAAAAACTTCCTAGATAGCCTGGAATGGAAGCAGCCCTGCATGTCAACTACTTCATTTTTGACAGTGTTACTGCTATTCCCAAAACAATACACTGAGAAAGAGTTTCTCCTGAATGTTATACCCTTAAAAGCTTAATCACTAGGTGACCTGTGATTCTCTCCTATAAAATACATCACTTTCACTGCCTTGTCCTGCTTTCAATGTGTGAGATTACAAGACCTAAATAGTGAGTTCTGATCAGATACAGAAAATCTCTTACAAGCCATTACATGGTTCCTAATACATACAGTCACTATACACCATCCACAAGGCAAGTAACATGATTCAGAAAAAAAAAATGAAATATTTTTGGTATCTATCTGCATGAGAAATGTTGAAAGAAAATAACTGTGAACACAGAAACATATCTCAGGCAATCCTGAATTTGTATGTTTCACAATAAACCCAAACAGTTCTGAAGAAATAGAAACTGCAGTCTGTGTCCTCTCCTGTTTTTCCTCAAGCTTTCCTCGCTGCCCTCTTAATTCTCAGTCATCTGGGAATTTCAGCATTTTGAAATGGTTTGCTGCTTTGGATCCCTTATACACAGGAAAAAGATATGTGTCCTCAACTTGCTGTCTTTTCCTACTCTTAACTGGTATCTTTCACTAACATCCCCTGTGTCCTATTAGCCTCTAACTCCATTTCTCAAGTTCTAACCCTTACGTCAACCTCACTGACTTTTCTGATCAATCTTTTTTTCTCCTCTTTCCTGTTTCTTTGTCGTACCCTGTATGGGAACTGTTGAATCAAGGCCTGAACCACTGATTGATCACCTGAGGCGAGCACTGAGTCAGCCACAGGGGCACAGGTGAAGGTAATGTACCTGTGTGATTGGAAGGGGTGGAGTCTGGCTCCCAGTCTTCACTGAGAGATTAGTAGTTCAGATGAGAGATCAGCCAAGATAATTTTCTGAACCTGAGTTCAAGTTCCACATTATGTTTTGCTCACAGTATAGATAGGTTACATAAGAAGATATTGGGACAGAGTAATAAGTTCAAGTTTGGAAAGTGTCATATTCATAGAGCTACTTTTTCTTAGTAAAATTAACATTTTCCTGACTAGCACTATGCTGAACACCAGGAGTCTGAGTTCCTTGCCTTGATCTAGGTTATTTCTTTGACACTATCCAGTAATTAACTTATTTCTCAATGGAAAAAAATAGAAATCTTATGCTCCTAGATTGCTACACTATTTTGGTATCACCAAACTTGTGAATCATACTTAGCTGTGAATAAGGAGCATGTAGCTGTTGAAATGACACAACCTTTGATACAAATGTAAATATTAGCATAAAGAATTCCTGCAGATTCTCAGAAGTAGCACCACTTACTGTCATAAATGTCATTCCTAAAGTTCTGAAGTAGGCAGCCTGGATCCTCATACGCATTTGGGTAATACTATCATACTTATTCCATATTTACAGCATATTGGAACAATTGTGTATTTGCAAACTGCACAAACAATTCAGCATCATCTTAATATTTCTTTCAGTTCAACTCAGTTTCACACAATTTTAGCCACTTCACAACTTTTCTCTGGTTGGTTTCTCATACAGGGAGTAACAAATGATTTACACTCTTTCCAGATAAACTCCTCTATGTAGCCTGATTTGGGAGCTGCCTTTGGTGCCTACCCCACAACACAAGGTCAGTGTTGCATTTGCATAACAACCTCTTGTAGTAAGGCTCCTTCCCCCTATGAAGAGATGATCCTGCTGTGTACAGAGCCCATGTGCTGCACTACCATTGGCCCTCACTGGAAGATGGAGAGAGGAAGAGACAGACAAAAAGCTGTAGAAGGCCACTTATTTGAGTCAAAGCACCAGGAAGTACCACAAGTTTATTGTGGGAAGCGTCTGTCTCCCTCTCTGCATTGCCTCTCTTCTATGCCCCAATGTCTGGCCTAAAGATCAGCTTCAGATATTTGTAACAACAACAGGACCAGCACAACGAGAAGGTGTTAAACAGAAAGAAGGAACTAAAACACTCACCCCTCTCCAACGATCTAGACTTACAGGAAAAACTCCACCAAGTAGAGATTTCCAACAAGAGATCCTTCTTCAGTGGCAGCTAGCCCTTGAAGGAGGTCTAAGTGTTGTGGACCCTAACTCAACCCCCTCTGTTTGCACAGGTGAATTGCCTTCACCTGTCTCCCAGGGCTGACTGGGCCTTTTCTCCAGGTGCTCAATCAGTGATTCAGGCTGTGACTCAGAAGTTGCCATACAATATTGATGAATTATTTGCTGAGCCTGAAAAAGAGAGATCAAATTCAGAGCTGAAAGTAGGAGAGGCATTAGGAACAGTCCAAGAAAATAACAGTGCTCTGATAAAAATCTTGTTCTGATGGAGGTAGAAAACTCCTGGTGCTTTTTCTCTCTCTCCCTCTGTCATGGTTTTATGATTTTTAGTATTGGTATTCCACATCATAACATCATGTAGTACATTAAGAGTTTAAGAGTTAATGCTCCAGCTCTGTTTATCATTGACAGTTCTGGGTATACCTGTCTCAGAAGAGAAGAACTACATTCCCCAGAGGACTGTGCGATGCTTTGCATTTTTACGTGTTTCTGCTCAGAGGGAAATGATAAAAACTGTCTGCGGTCATGGGACGCTCTATTTCCTTTGGGATCAACCCAGCAGTGGGTACTCACTGCTAGCTCACCTTCAGAGTTAACATAAGGCCTTCAGTTTATTGGACACTCTCTCTTGCTCATTTTATTTGATTCATTAGCCTCAATTCCAATTATATTGTATTATATTGTGTTATTTTGCTTTCCAATATCATATTTAGTAAATCAGCTTTCCTCCTCAGATTGTTGTGAAACAACACTGAAAAAACACTGTTTTGTTTCTTGGCCCATCTCCCTTTTCCCTTTCCCACTTCCTCATTCCTGGGCATGGGTCCGTGGGTCCCCCACACCAATCATCACGGAACCAGGCTGAACCAGCCCGTAAACCATTGACACTCTCATTTTTTTTTTTTTTAACACACATGTAAGTGAAGGGATAGGGAGCGGAATGCATAGAAAGAGCAGGGGGTTCTAAAGCAGTTGGCAGTCAGGTCAAGCCAAACCTTGACTTTATCCCAGCAGCCAGATGTCATTCTCATTCAAAACTTCTTGTTCACAGAGGAGACCAGGCTCCAATACAATCAGGATTCCTTACTTCAAACAAGCCAGTTTCTCCTTCCAGGAGAAGTGAGTTTACTGTGAAAGAAGAAAAGATAGGCAGACACCTTGAGAAATGTCCTTCATATGATTTAGTGCAATGATCTTGGGAGCTGTCATGCAGAAAGAGAGAAGGGAGGGAGAAAAGTGAGAAATGGCTGTTTGAAACAGGTAGGTTTAAAGTGTAGAAACTCTCACAGAAGCACTTCACCCTTTTAAAATAAAGTCAACACTGGCAGAAGCTTTTCTTATTCTTTTTCCCCATTATCCTAAACAACATACTACCTGCACTAATTACTTTCCACTATCATCAGTCTTCTGAGATAACTCTCGATGATCTCAACTACAGTGACTTTGGTAATACATCTTTAGAAGGTTATGAAGTAGCTCTCAGATATATAAATTTAAAAGCAAAAACAGAAGTAATTGTCCCTATTTTCCCAACTGTAGTTTATGCCAGATATGAAAAACTGCCATCCTCCAGCTTTGTTTTGGCTTTTTATATGTGATACCTCATTAATATCACTTTTTTCATTCCAGTCACTCCATTTCCCAGTTCTAGCCATTACTCTGAAGGGAGAGCCTCACTAAGCAGACAAATGTGTGTGGATATCCACATGCAAAGTTAGTTCCCAGGTTTCCTGGACTTCAGAGTTCCCCTCTCTTTCTACAAAGACAACTATTCAACTGCCCTTCTTCAGCATTTAACAGGTATCCTCTACCATTTGATTTAGACACCAGAAAATTGATTCCTGTCTAGTCTTATAATATTCAAAGATGTTTATCTTTGATGGCAGCTGCTTCCATTTCTAACCTACAAGAAGAGCTTGAAGGCCTGAGAGCTTGTCTTTTCTTTTTTTCTTTCCAGCTACACCAGCTAGCCTATAGAAATACTGACTCTACCTGCAATTCTTCCTGAGCTGTAAAGAGTCTCATAAGCATGCAGAGCTTTACTGCCTCCTTTTGTCTTCAGCTCAACCTCCTCCAGCAGTGAGGTTTGATGCCAGGCTCCTTCCAAGTTCATTCTCACAGGAGCCCACTAGAAGCCACTGCTCAGGCTCAGCTGTAGCTAGTGCTCTTTTCATTCATGCATGTACTCCCACAGTTTGTTAGAAGATCTGGACCATGCTCTCTTCCTGGAAACTTCTAAAATATATTTCTAGAAGGCTTCTTCAGGTCTCTGTAGAGTCTACTGGATCTGAGATAGCAGTCTCTTACAGAAGCAGGTTCTACTGAACTGCCTGGAGATGGAGGGTGCAAAACTAACTGTAATGCTTATATGGCTAAACAGTCGGCTTTATAGTAGCTGAGAGAGCTGCTTTAACTTTGGGGAGAGGTGCCTAAATCATCTGTTAACACTGAGACATTTATTTATTCTGTATCCTCTGTACTTTACACTTCTCACTTGCTGCAACTAGAAGAGATTTCAGAGAGTATTTAGTAGGTAATTACCCTGGAACTGCAGATTCAGTTATAAAATGTGAAACTGGCCATATTTTTACTCTTCCTCCTTATGAATAGCCACAAAACATCCACTATCCAATCAACAACCCTTAAACCTGAAGGATGATATGTGACCAGTTCCACTGAAGATGTTATCCATTCATGCGAGAAATAAGCAGACACAATTGCTGGAGATAATTAGTTTGTACTCCGCAGACCTGTCACAAACCTTGGCACTGGTAGTCACTTAGCAAGAGTGCCACAGGCTGTTTTTCTGAGAGCAGGGAGTTTCTGCATGCACCAGTCCATATAACAAACATTTGGCTCTTTCATTTATGCACTATGTGCTTTCTCATTGTAACTGCTCTGCTCAGGTGTAGCCAAAGACCAGACTTTAAAGAAGCTCTCATCAAAAGATTCAGGCATTCACACTTGCTTATACAAATGTGCAGGAGTGAATTTGAAGTAAATCCAGAAAAATCAGGGTGGCTATTCCAGATTTAAGAACATCATTCTTTGCTGAAATGGCAGTCTTCTGTCAAACTATTGATAGGGCACCTGAATGCCATGTCTGATGACCATGTAGAAGCATGAAAGTTAGCAGGTGGATTTTTTAATTTAATTGCTGTATCTCCTCTTATGCCGCTGTATTTTTATATTCCTCACTGTAACAATGAAACTCGCTCAGTCAACATCCTAAATTTCTACACAGCTTTAGCTTCCTTTTTGAGAAGCTATGTCACTGATTCTCAAACTCCTGACATTTTATTGAGAGCAACCTTTGTTTAAAATAGACATCTTATTTCAGAAAATTACAGAGCTCTGTCTATCCTATTTGGGCTTTCAGCGTATTATGTTAAACATACACAAAATCTTAATTCAGCCAGCAGAGATACAAAACATTTGCAAGTGTCAGTTTTGCCAGATCTTGCTACTCGATAACATTGTTTTTTTTTTTTCTTGTGGTATAGCTGTTAAGTAAAAAAGAATGTACATAGAAGCAAAAAATAAAAATATAAAAATAAAAGTTGGTCAATTTTGGACCAACTCAATTCATTATAGCAATTTTTGCATGGGAAATCTCTGTTATTTTTCTCCTTAGGAGTGATATGAGGGGGAGAAAGAAATAGATCTTAGGTTGTAGGTCTTCATGAAGGCAGTAGGGGTTCCTTTAAACTCAAAATCAGAGATTTCTCAATGCAGGCTGGCTGCACATGCAGCAGAAACACTAAGCTCCATCTCGTGAAAGGGCAGCATGTGGCCCTCATAAAGCATAGCAGTTTGGTATAGGACAAACAACTGGGAGAATATTAGAAGGCAACACAAAATCTTGCAAGTCATAATGTTATTTTAAAGAAACTATTGCATGCTGATATTCTTGAGCATAAAATGATCTCCACAGTATTGAAGAGATTTATTTCAAACTTCCTACTGCAGGGAAGCTGTTATGATGATATAACAGGTCCTGACTCCTGTAATTCTCAAGATATATCCAAGCTGTGAAAAGCTGAAACATTCTACAAATCAGTTTAGTGGAGGTCATCATACAAATTATTCTTGTGAACCAGAAACTGGCAAAGTTCAGCATGCTGTGGCTTGTGACAATTCTGCACAGCTGCATTACAAGTTGCTGACTACAAACAATGCTTTTCTACTTCGCACACATTTTGGGGTTTGTGGGATGGACCATCTACATATCTTAGTGCTTCTTGCACTTTACAGTCTGCACCAACAACCTCTGACACATATGAGCTGGGCTGGTGCCTGTGAGCAGGAACACCACCAAGAAGGCAAATTTGGAAGAGTAGTCCTCGAACATCTCTTGATGTCAATGAGCTCAGGGCCAGGCATTGTGTCAAAAGGAAGAATGTAGAAAAGATTTTTTTCATGCAGCCATTCTTCTAAAGTACTGGATGTACGGAGCATAATAGAGATCAAAACCTAACTTTAAAACTATGGCTGCAAGCAGTTAAGGGAGAGCATCCTGCAGCTTAAGCATTAGATTACCACTTCAAGACTAAAGAGTTTTCAGTTTAAACTCCAAAAGTGGAATTTACCCTCATTAATACAGAGCCGTAGGAAATACTTCCATAGATGTGAATGAGCCCTCAATTTCAACACTGTAAGCTCTGACATATGCATTCTAGGCATTCAGAAATTAGGTATACATACTAGTAAACCTTCCACTTTTGACAAGAAAACCTGTGTTGCACTGGTTAACTAAATCTGCAAAGGCATTATGTTACATACAGTTTGGAAGTATAATTTCAATAAATATTTGACTTTTAAAAATCCTTGAGAGCTTGTTTGGTTTGGAAGGAGATCACAGCCACCTACTGGGAGATAAAACAAGCAGCACCAAGCCAGCTTGCCGTTCAGCTACCAAAAGGATTGGGTACTGAGTACAGCGTAACCATTAAGATTTGCTTAGAGGTTGGTGTTCCCTAAGGTGAAACCACCAGCTCTCACACAACTTATTAGTGGATAAAAGTAACAGCCAAATAATGCATCAAACCTTTTCAGTTTTAGAATTATTGGCAGGAGTTTAGTCCTATTCAAATTTTCCTATCACTATTATTTACTGTGATTTCTCTTTTCCCTTCTGTTTACATTTTATGCTGCATACACATAGACTTATTTTCTCGTGATGGGAACAACAAAATGTGAAGGTTTAAGCATGTCATGAAGTCCTGAAGGATATATTTTCTCATGTTTCAGGGAAATACAGGGGAAAAAGTCCTAAATGACAGTTAAGGGCTCACAGAGTCTTCAGTAAAGATTCACAGAGATACAATCTAGCTCCCTTTGTGATGTCAAACAACTTCGCTCATGAGGGTTTAGAAACAAAGACATTCACCTGACCAGTTATTTCTGTATCTTCGAGTATCCTCTGCAAACCAAGTCTGCTCAAACCAATAGTGATGAACTTCCAGTGCAACACAGTGTGAAAAGAGCTGCTACTGGACAGAATGATTAGGAAAGGAGCTTTGCCTCACAAAGAGGAAAGGGCACACAAGGATTTCAGTGAAAGGATGGTTATGTGAAACATAAACCTACTAAGACAGTATGCAGTTCCTTCTCCTTTTGGTTTCAGCTGTAGTGATAAATATAAGAAGAAAGTGTACAATACTTGTAAATCTTTTGAAACAAGTTTTCCAGTTTGTTTGTTTTGAAGGATTTTTTTCCCCTTCAGAAGGGAACAGATTTGGAACAAGTTACATTCATTTTTTTTAATAAAAGTGACATCAGAATAGGACTAGAAATAACATCCTCATGCAAGGTTTAAGAATGAGATTTTTCAACCATAAAATTACTAATTATCTGCCTTGTAAAAAAGATAAATAAAATGAATGTTTCATTACTGTCAGGCTCTTGATTTCTTGTTTTATGTGGAGCAAAATTAACCAGTTTCAGCTACACAAGTACGAAAATTTGAGATATGTCGTTAGCTTTCCTGGAAGAAATCATAAAGAGCTGATTGTCTCTACTTTTTAATTGAACGTCTTTCAGTCTGGCAGACATCTCATCTCCTAAAAAGAGTGGAGAACATGTGGCACTGTTTCAGAAAGGTATGCTATCAAAAAGTTATTGCAAAGTTATCTGAAGTCTTGGATTCCTGGTCCCATTTTCAGTTTTACCATCATTTCTTTCTGTGCCTTCAAGCAAATTAACTTCCCTGATCTTATTGAAGTAAGGATTTTTTTTGCATACTATGTACCAAGGAAAGAAAAGCTAATACAGTGCAGCAGAAAATGGCAAACATACTTGTGTGCAAGAGAGACCACAAGGTGCATGGTGTATCTCTGTCCTGGGCGTCTGTGAGACTCAGGGAATCTGAGGATCTGCTTGTGAGCTTTCAGG
Organism: Oreortyx pictus; assembly: GCA_036925125.1. NCBI lineage: Eukaryota > Metazoa > Chordata > Aves > Galliformes > Odontophoridae > Oreortyx > Oreortyx pictus. Next base: position 40,176,220 of record JAUPFR010000006.1, read on the forward strand.
ACCATATAATAGAAAAGGAGCTATGAATAGGGCTGCCTGAAAGAGTCTGCGCTGAATTTGATACTAACAATTTTTAGACTTGTGTCCTATATATCACATCTCATTCCAGGTGCCAAACACTGACAAAGTAACAGTCATTATGCACAGGTTTCATTGATGCTGTCTCTGATTTTCACGAAGTTTCTGGGCTACTCTTTATCCTTTATACCTAAAATTATAAGAAATTCTACGTACCTTTCCAGCAACTTCATCAATGTAAGCAGTTATAACATTAACTTCTTGGACCTGCTACATTTACTACTCTGTCACATTACACTGGTATTTGGCCATAATACATGCAAGTAGATTTCTTTGAAATCTGCTTGTGAATTTAAGCATAAGTTTTGAAGGATCCATGATGCAGTGTACTTAATGATCTGGCAGCAACACACCTTTGCTAAGCAGTGAAGAGGCTTGTAGGCATCAGCCCACATGTTAATATCTCCAATTTTGTTGTTTGGAATCACCAAAACTTTAGTTGATATTGTCATTGGAGTTTACATCAAAAGCATAATCAAAGTTTGCCAAGAGCCTCCAGTTTAGCACTGAATTCTAAGCTCCACATATACAAAATATTTCCATGATTATAAAAGTTATAAAACCTAAAAATTATTTCTTTTATCACCTGCAGATACTGAAAAAATATGTTTTGTTATCTGGCAGATTTAATGTTAGCAACATTGCAGCAGACAGTAATCCTGTTCTTGATGCAGTAATTAAACAAAAATGAAATTATATCTGCTTTTTGATTCAGACATTGTTTATGTTTGAATACATAAAAGGAAAGCAGAATATTTAATGGCTTAAATGTGTTCTCACATTTTTCTAAAAAGGTAGAACTCTTCGAGACTTTTCCAGGAAGTAGTGTAATTTCCAGAATATGACAGTTCATAGCTGAATATGATTTAAGAATAAATTATCCAAGATGACTTGCAGTGTGAAGTGAACACAGGACACCAAAATTTAACATAAATACAAAAACCTATTGCTAAACACATTTCTTCAGTTGCTACAAGTGTCATTTTGAAAGTCTGGAGTTGTTTCGGGAGCTCAGTCTAAGCTGACTAATACCACCTCCAGAGCAAGAGCTGGCAAAGTTAGAGGAACCTCATGCTGCCAGAAGAGCAAACTGAAAAGACTGCAGACATAGCCTCCTTTTCTATAACTATTAACTAAACATAAGATACATTGAGGTTTGTTTCTGTATTTTGACCCCTTGTTGCCTTGTTTGAATGTCATTTCAGCATTCACATTTGTGGAAATACATAGACACTTCTATATAGATGGGATAGAAACATGGAATTTTTTCATACATTAAAATCAGACGGATCCAGAAGATTAGTCCACCTGTCAGGAAGCTCTCCTAGGCTGCAGAGTGTCTGGAAACGGTCTGAACCTTTCCTGGGATGCTGCATTTCACAGTTTTTGTACGACAACAATGTCAGAGCATTTCGGGGTCTCCATTTACCGGCAACATAAGCATAGTAATAGGTTTGTGAAGATTTCAACAACATGAAAAGCATTTACATTCAGTTTGGTCAATTTCACAGGATCTAAAGACAATTTCACTTCCTATGAGTTGCTGAAAAAACAGCGTAGAAGGAGACAATGCAATTGTCCTCATTTAAAAGTGTGAAAATTGAAAAGATGTGTGTGTAAGAGTTCACACTGATTTAGTGGCTGAAAAGGGAAAAGGACTTCTACCTCCTTCAGAACTGAAATCCAGTAGGATGTATTACAATTTCATCCGTCTGTCAAAAAGAAAGACTCATCACATTTTATTTTGTTTACTTTTTTTTATCAGGAAAGAGTAATGACTCAGCCCTAAGGCTACAAGAACAAAAGCAGTTTCTGTTGAGCCTTTGGCTTCAGTTTCCTTGGTTATATTTTCCGTTACCTTTTAATTCAATCTCCTTTGTGCTTGGATCCTGTCTAGCCTAGCCCTGTTCTTATGGGATTAGAGATCTCCTGAAAATATTTGATAATATACCTCTACAAGCTGAAAAGAAACTAGCATGGGTTCATTCTTCTATTCTGAGATACATTCATTAGTTACTATTTTCCTCAGGCTTTCTAGCCTCCACATGTGCAGTTTTCTTTATTGTGCAGCAGCTCAGACTCTTGCCAAATGGTTTCATAAGAATGTGTCAGCTGTATTTCCAAGCCTGAATCCGTGCAGGGTGATGCCCTTTCTAGCCTTTGAACGCAGACAGCTTGGAATCCCAAATTCTGGAATTTTGCTTTCATGGAGAATTTTTATTCTAAGCACCATATCTAATTTAAAAAACAAGATTTTCTGAGCTAGGAATCATGAAATGTTTATTATCTTACCCACTGCAAGCACCTGCTACCAGTGGGCATTTAGTCATAGTTTAGACAGGGAGGTGAAATAAAATTTTCATTCCAGAAAAGACCTTATTTTAGGAAAGTGAACAAGTGGTGGTTCATAAACTTTTCTTATTGAACATACTTTAATTCTAGGTACTGGAAATGTAAATACAGGGGAAATATGAGACACTGTATCATTCAGATTCTTACATTTCCTCTTCTACAATGCCTCTGCCATATGCTCTAGAAGCATCTTAAACACTAACTGCCACCTATCATGTAGAATTCTGTTTCCTGCTTTACACTTCAGAAAAGATATGACTCTTGCATTGTTTTATTTTCCAGTTACTTACTCTGTTTTCTATATTTCAGCTTTCTTACCAAAAAGCAGTCAAGCAGCACACCTTCATGAACTGTGATATTTGAGATCATTTTAAGATCTACCATGACCAAAACCTGATCTAGAAACACCTGAAAGTTTCACTTTTACTGAGAAAAATTTACTTGTAGCAGAGGAGAAATTTTTCACTATCCTTATCCTGAAGCTTTCTGCCCTCCTTTTGCACTGACCTTGGTGTCTGCTTTTTTGCATTTTCTCACTCCTCTCTCCAATACAGACACAGAGCAACTTAAAATCAGCGGTTGTGTAGAAGGTTGGTGGTATTTTTATAAAAAATCTAGGAGTGGAAATTCAGCTGTGCTCATGGCAACCTACTGCTCCAGCAATGTTGAAAAGACAATGTTGCATCTGAACTAGTAGTTACAGTATTCATATTATTACTGTTCATTTATGCTAACATGTCACAGAGGCAGAGTCAAGGATGAGCACACTGCTACAGAACCACAGGATCTTTGTCATTCCTTCCACTCTTGTTCACTGTATAAACATATTAGAGCTTATTAACCCTAGAAAGTGCCTAACTTACTAACTTAAATTACCAGCATTCCCACATATGGTGTTACAATATCTCCACATCTTCAAACTCTGAAATCTAAGTATTATCCACAACAAAAACAGAAGGTTCCCCATGGTAAGGGGCATCAGCCCAGCACTAATAGCTGAAGGCTGGCATTTCTGTGGAATTCATTACAGAGAAACCTTCTGCTCAACCTAATTTGAGAAGAAATCATATTTCTCACAAATGTGCTGCTTGACTGATTAAATCCAGTAGATTTAAAGCAGTTAATATGACCTTCAGCCTAATTAGCACTGCATGCTCTGCAGTTACCATGCCATATCCCAGGAAAAAATGCTGCTTGTTTTGTTCTTAGATATGCTGCTTCATTTTCATAATCGTACTTTGAGAGGATGGAAGACACTGAGGGGACTGGCTCCAGCGCAGAGGTTTACGCTGTGGGGCCTTTGCCTAGCTCAGTTGAAGCCAAGAACTGAAAGGAAACAGGAAGATGGTAGCATTGTGCTCTGAACTGCAAGTGAAACCCCTCCTTGACCACTCTACCCACCAGGGACCTCTGGAGATCAAGTCTAACCTTCCTATTAAAGCACATTCCCTAGAATAGGTTACACAGGGAAGAAAGCAGGCAGATTTCGAATATCCACAGAAAAGGAGATTCTACAACCCCTCTGAGCAGCCTGTTCCAGTGCTCTGTCACCCTGAAAATAAAGAAGTTATTTTCTCAAATTCAGATAGAACTTCCTGTGATCCAGTTTTGCCTGTTGCCTCTTGCAATAACAAAGACATCATGGCCTCATCCACCTGACACCCATCCTTTACGTAGTTATGAGCACCGATAAGATTCCAACAGTCTTCTCCAGGCTGAGCAGCTCCAGATCTCAGCCTTACAACACTGGCTTTTGAAGACTGCCAGGCTGAGAAGAAATGAAAGAATCAGTAAGTTTAATGAGGTAGCTTGTCTTCAGAAAACTTTTGGCCATCATTTTTCATCCTCAGATTTCACCTAGTAGCAAATGTCCAAGCTCAGAATTTCTCACAGGACCAGAAAATTCCTGTCCTGCATTGTTGGCAGCTTCTTAGTTAAGACCACTTTTCCATTTCCTTTACATCTAGAAAAGGTTTATGAGAAATAAAAGCCTTGAGAGGAGAGAGCAAATGTGTTTATATATATATTCATATATTATAGTATGTCTAAAACACTAAAAGAAAAAGCATAGCTTCTGAGAAGTTTTACAGAGCAGTGACACAAACTCGAGCTGTTTGGAGAACAGAACAGCCACTGACACTGTGGAGAGAAATCTTAGGAATGCAAAGGTAGAAAAGACAAATAAATTCCATTTGTATTGCAATAGAGATGAGCGTAGCAGATGAGAGACAGGAGGAGCAAAACAGACTAAAATTAGAGGCAGGAAAGCTATGTGTTTGTGATAATTAAGTCCTGAGCTATCATTACTCGCCTAAGAGAATGGAGAATATCAAAATGCAAATTAAAAAAGATAATTTCTGTAATTACTAACTATAAAACATCCAGCTATTGCAAAAGTCAGTGCTAAATTCTCAAAGGGAGTTGCCCCTTGCAGTCAGAATCAGACATTGTAACACCAGCATTTTAGGGATTTTTCTGTCTGAGGGAATCCACAGAAATACAGATGGTTATGTCACCCATTCAGCGAAGTGGAGATCTAGTTTCCAGTGCCTATGTAATTTCAGTAAGTATACACATAATGTTAGCTAAAGCCAAATTTGTCTCCCATTTCTATCGTAGCTTTGTAATTGTGGAGCAGTCATGTCCTGCCTTTCTCCCCTTCCAGATTTTCACAGTCAATAACTTTGTGAACTGGTATAGTTTCAAGGGAAAAGAGATTATTTATCCCACAGTGTTTGACAGACATTTTTCATCCTTGAAAATTGTTGTTCATAAACATATGTACTGCCCAAAAGCAATGACATTAATAAGGTGTGATAGTGAAGCAAGGGATATTTTTATTTGAGAAGTTAGGTCTTATAGAAATTTGGTAAAAAGACGTGATCATTATTTAGTTTGAGTTGAATGTCAGATTGGTACTCTACATAGTCCAACTGAAAATGAAGTTGTAAATACACCAAAAAAAAAGTAATGATTTTTCTTTTCTTTTCTTGGTTTTTTTTTTTTTTTGAAATCTTGAAATCTATTCTCCTGTAACAAAGCAGAAATCAAATCACAGCTTTTTATTTTTCACTGTTCACAATGAAAATATTTCTAGCCAATGTATCAAAATGAACATGCATTTCAAAAGACTGTTTAGCCAGTGCATCAGAATACACAAAGTTATTTGTCAGAACTTGCCATAATTTGAGTTCCATTTCGAAAGCTGTTAGGGTTTGAAACATAGCATGGATAAGTTGGCTGTTGTTGGATTGTTGACTCAGAGACATGTTTAACTCATTTAAATTACCAGTAAATTCCACCAAAAATGTTAAATCTGTGAGTTACTTTTCATCTTCAAAATTCTGGCACAGATTTTCCTTTTAATTCCATAAATGACTTGATTTCATTTCATAAACCATAAAATCTTTTTAGTATTTTACCCTGATTTAAGCACTCTACTTCAGAAAAATAAGCAATGTTCCTGTAATCAACATCCATACTTTTAAGGAACTCCTGGAATTAATGATGATTCTATCACTAGGACTATAGGAATTCATGGCTTTGATGACATTTGCATGACATTATTCATTTTTCTTGATGTACAGTGCAGTGATATTTCATCAAATGTGCTTTGCCAGAGGCAATTGCATCACCTTCTATTAATATTATAAGTCACTCTTTTTTACTAGCCGTCACTGCAACTCCTCAGTAGTTACATCCAATGCATTCACAAAGGTTAAAAAAAATGTTTAAATGTGATCTGTAGTACTTCAGACAAACCAAGAGATTTGTTTCTTTCAATGGCACCAAAGAAGCCATTTCTTCAGTTATATTATTACTCTGCATTTAGAAGTCTTATTGATCAGTTATTTTTCATCAATTTTATATTTGCTCAAATTAAATAATTAAGAAAACAATAAACATGTCTGGTTATTAACAAATAATGCACATCTTCAAAGGCACACACATGTGGAGGTAGGTTGAAATACTGACAAGCACTGCGTTTACTGGCTAAGTGGCACTAGAGCAAGTAATGGGTATTAAATGCAGGTTTCAGTCTGAGTGTGTGTCAGATGGAAAAGTTATCACTGCACCCTCCCCTCCACAGGGTTCTGTTGTTGCCTATGGAGTTCATACTTAAACTACAAACACACCATCAACTCATGATCAACTCCCATAATTATGCTAAAAGTTTGTGATCTTCTGGGGCTACATTACTAGCTGCCAAGGGCTGCATGTAGCCCAAAGGCTGGACACACCTGCATTAGATGACACAGAACAGTCATGTGAAGGAACAGTTCTGCTTCTGATCCCAGAACTGGTGAATGTACTTCTAGGCCAATAGGAGACATTCATTTCCATTTGTTTCCAACTTAAATTAGGAAAATCTATGAACCTAAGGAACATGTAGAGGAGTTTTGAAGATCAAGGAGATGTGGGATGTACACAAGCACCGGATGAACCTGAAAGCACCCAAGTAACTTGAGCTTTTTCTTTTTCTTTTTCTTTTTTTTTAACATAAGACTTTTCTCCATCCTCCTTACAGCAGGCAATAGGGAACCATATAATAACTTCCTAAAGTGACATGCACAAATTTATCCCATTACGTCTCATAAAATAACACAAGCTATCTTTCAAGCTATGTCTTCCAAGTTGAAAATGTAATAAAATAACCCTTTGAGTTCTAAAGCTCTAGTGGGTTCAAGACGTTGTACAGATTCTCAGCTACTATGGTTAGTAGCTGAGCACTAGTATGATTACTAAGATTACAAAAGATTCCACTGCAAAAAATAAAAATAAAAAAATCACATCTTTGATCCTGTAGGGTAATAGACTGCAGTGTTCCCAGGTTACTGTCAAAAAGCAATCTCTGAGATGTTAGCTGCAGCAAAAACTAGGTTTCTGTAAAACAAAACTCAGGGAGAAAGTTGAAGTCTTTCAATTTCAATCAGTTCTCAAGGCATTCATCCCAATGGCATCCAAATACAAAGGTGTGAAGTGTGAAATATAAAATGGAATGGAGTAGAATAGTTAGGCATTAAAAATGAGTAGAAGGTCACAAAGGGAGGCAGCTTTTTCTGAAACGCATTAGCTTCAGTGACAAGTAAGCCTTAGAAGTTCAAAAATCAAATCCATATAGACAATCCAAAGTTCAGTAATTCCTTTAAACTTTTGGACTGTACTCTTCTGTGGCATAAGAAAACAGTACGCTTCTCTGTCACTTAAGTGTTATAAATGATGGTAATGGAGAGCAGGTTTAGCCTTTTAATTTCCATAGCATTACACCAGCAATTTGTCTGTCTCATCAGACAGCAAATCTCCTGAGAAGAGACTTTCAACCAAAACAGCCCCTTGGCTTAAAAACATGATAGAAATATCTGCCACTGGAAAGTATTGCTAATTTTATTTCCAGCTTCAATTGGAAGCAGGAAATTCACTGAAGGCAGCAAAAATGGACTTTATCAGAGAAACATTTGTTTACTCAGTTTTTTCAAAAGCTTACAGCTGGCAGGAAGACTCAGGCAGAACCAAACTTTCTCTAAACCATTTTACTTTCTCTAAACCATTTTACTTTCTCATTAAGCTACAGTTCACACCAAACTCATCTAGATCCTGTCTTTCTTTTTTATTATTGTAACAGAATATCGGGATAGAAATGCAACCATGCTGGATAGCAAAGAGCATTACTAATGCCAGAAGCTGAATGAGGGTCAGTTGAACAGGATCTTATTCAACAGCCTCTTGCTTCAAGAAAGCGCAGTATTTCATCTTTGCTGCATCTTTAGACCACAGTATCTGGCTTTGTAGTTTTTGTACAAGAGGCCTCAAGGCTGCAGATGAGACCAAGTTCACTGACTGGCCATACTGAAACATCTTACCCAGTGTTCTTGAGAACTGAAGCTCCAGGGTGTCCATACACTGCAGGAGCACACATGGATGAAGTTATCAATAAGTTGAATGGGCACAGGCTCTGTCTGCTCAGTTCAGTGTCTTTCACACGTTTCAGTCTTATTTGCACCCACCTCACGTGATTTGTGGATGAGCAGGACAGACTCCAGGTCTTCCTCTCAGCCTCCAGTGCCCTGCCTTATAGACACATAGGTTTTGAGGGAGCTGATTACCACAGGCATAAAGTGTGCTTGAAATTAAGCATATGCTTAATTGCTTTCTTGAATTAAAAATCAATTGGTCCTTCTACCATTGATTACAACCCTGTTCTTGCAGTGTACACTGATTCGTGGCTTTGGCTTCATGGAGCTGATTGAAGAATCAGTACTAATTTCTCACATTTCGGAAATGTTTAGGTAGATGAGTGTGGAGATCAATCAGCACGCTCCCTTTGCCATTATAAATCTTAGCTGTGATCAACAACTAGTGCCAGAAGATCTGAAATAAAATATTTCACTTCCCAAAATAAATGTGAATGCCTTTAAGAGGAGAGGTCAGTTGTGATGGTGCACTCATTGTACGTGCATGTACATAAATCACTTATAGCCAGATTACTTCCCTATATTGATCTAATCATACTTTCCTAGCAGGTAGATAATCTAAAAAAATAATCACTAAATTAACTTGAGGACACCAGCTTCCCAGAAAGATTAATGATATATAATTTACTTTATGAAAGAAGCAAGCTTCCAATAAATTAGAAAATGCACAGCACCATCAAAGCAAATTGTTAAGTATCTCCAGCATTCACCTTATTGAGCACTTGACAAATGGATTTCACATTCTTTCAATCACACCAGAAGTATTTTCTTGTCACCCACCCAGCTGCATAAACCATTGCCTTCTGACTTCTAAGCACGCTACTTTTAACAGATGCAATTTGGGAACAAAACATTTGCATTCACACGTGTATATGTGCATACACATTGAGAGATTTAAAAGAAGTCTTAATTTAAGAAATCACAGTTATTTGGCATAATTCTCATTGAGGGGAAAGATGACATTCACATAGTCCAAGATTTTTCCACTTACATCAAAAACACTCAAAAAAACTACCACCAAAACAAGCTCAGTTCCACCTCTCCTCAATGTTTTCAACCTCTAGCATCCACAGCAGTTACATTTAAGCTTTTTTAGACTTGTTTATTTTGTTCCAGGTGATTGAATGTTATTGATTGAGCACCAAAGCACTGCTGTAAGAGTGGCACAGAAATTAGAAAGATAAACTGAGTGACTTATTGGTGAAGGGCACAACATAGCTCATACAAGCCATGCTTAGAAAAGTTCAATTTGTGTGTTTGGTGGTATAGTGGCAATGAACAGCACAATGAGAAGATGTTACAAAGAAAGAAGAAAAAGGTGGGCTCTCCCATCTCCGAGGATTAAGGCTCACAAATGAAAGCTCCACAAAGGAGAGATCTTCAACAAGAGAACCTTCCTCAGTGGCAGTCAGCCCTTAAATGAGGTCTAAGAGAGGTTGATCCTGGCTCCACTCGTTCCAGTCGCACAGGTGAATTGCCTCCACCTGTGCTCCCTGAGCTGACCAAGTATTTTCTCCAGGTGCTCTGTCAGTGGTTCAGGCCATGACTAAGCAGTTGCCATACAGTGTGGTGTTTTCCACTGTCTGGCACGTTTTGCAAAATTTGACATAGTTCAGACTAATAAATTCTGTGATACAGATAGTTATGAGGATGAACTTTTTGAGTGAAGCAGGTTTGAACATTATATCTGATGGTTTCTGTTGACAGTCCTATTGGACCAGAAAACTATCTTCAACAAGTAAGCTTTAATGAGACATCTATCAAATTCAGAGATACTGGAAATCAAGGAAACACTGAAAGGTATTTGAAACACAGATGCACAACATTAAAGTAAAACACATTCCTCCTCAACAGCTGACACACACGTAGAGTCATTCTACATTTTTGGACACTTTGGTTTGACATAAAGAGTAAGAAGCATTTTTACTAAAAGAAGAAAGAGTCACTATGAAAGAAATTTGTGGAATTTGTGTGCGCTGGTAATACGCTGTTGCTTCACTGTTGTGGAAATAGAATACAAGCAAAGTTCCACTTTCTAAGTGGCAAAGAGCTTTGGCATATTATCCAGCCTTGTATAGAACACCCATTTTCAGAAATATTAGCATATGTTTGCATAGAAAGGCTATTACAGTCTGCAAAATTTTTCTGACTATAATCATTACAGGCAGTGTTTTCATTTGCCAAAGGCCAATTACAAAGAGGTTGCAAAGAGGAAGGTACAGAAAAAGTCATGCTGCAAAGAGGGAGGGAGGGAAGGAGAAAATTAAAAACAGAATATTTTTAGTCACCACATCTGAATGAGCAAAGGGTGCTACTGCATACATTCAGGCAGATGCACTCAGCACACTGTATACTTTCACCACCAGTACCTTTACGAATTCAGATATTAGCAGGAATTATATCTTCTTTCTTGGCTGTTCATTTGTTTTTGCACTATTTCTCAACATTTGTCATTTCTGTGACAGCGGCTGTGTCCAGCTGCTTATGCTTATTCTAAATTAGATTTAAGTCTAGGTCTAGAATTACCCTTCTTTGATGGTAGTTCCCATGGCATGATGGGGTTTCACATCTGTCTTACAACATACTCTAATCTGAGAACCATCAAAACATCGGAAAAAAAAAAAAAAAGGTGATTGTGAAGATGTGAAAACAGTGAATACTCTTATATTTAGCCTGTAAGTCACTGTGACAGTCACAGTGCTTAGACAGATTCTGATCTGAACAAGAATATCACATTGCAAATGGACAATCTTCTTTCATTGCCCATACTTCTCTCCAAAGCCGCTGATGAAGAGGTGACATCAAGCAGTACAAAAATGGAAATCAGAGGCTCGCTGGCACGCTAACCACATATTCTTATGCTCTATCTACCTTTCAAAGCGCAATAGGCAATGACAGAATGTAATAAGAGCAGTCAGACCCATTTCTCACACAGACTTCTGAAGCAGAACAATCTACAGACACAGAAATTGTGCAAGAGGCCAGTAGACACTGGAGTACGGCTGTTACTTTATGAAGAGGCTGACAGTGTCACACTCCAGAAGTGCAAAGCTCAGGGTGTATGTGATGACACCAGAGTCAGAAAGGGCCACTTTGAGACATAATGACTGAAAAATATAGCTATGCTATACACAATAAAATGACTTTACTGACAGAGACTCTGGAGTACAGAACTAGAAGCTGGGCAGAGGGACTCAAATATAAAGCTCCCTACTACATATGCCATATCAGCCACTTTATACATAAAACTGATCTCTTGATGAACCTGAATGGCATAGATAAGGATAATGAATCAAATCAGATCGCAATACACAGTCTAGAATTGATGTCTCTTCGACTTCCCAGAAACACCTTTATTTATCAGTTGTTAAGTGGATTTTTTTGTTTGTTTTTAAACACTGATCCTGACCACTTGGAAGAAAGTAGGAATGTTGAATCATCTGTTTTTCACAGTAGTGAAAAGCCCTGAATAAGAAACAAGAGAAATAATCCAAAAACACAAAAGGTGAGTCAAATGCGGTTCTGCCAAAAGCCTGCACAATTCCACTGCTTTCTGTGGGTGCTTCTGCTGATTCACTTCTTAACATTCAGTGACTTCTTCCCAACTGTATATATGGACATACAGGCTGTTAAAGATAACGCTATGGTAATACTAGTTTAAGTAGTTACGTCCTTCAGGACATTTACAGTACTGTATCCAGTAAACTTTGTGCATTACTGTATATCCATTGACTTAATCACCACTTCGCACTTCCCAGAAGACATTCCATCTGTAAACATTCACAGGACTGAGAAAAGATTTACATGTCCATGCCTCTACAAATGCAGCAGATTAAGAATGGAAAACTCTCTAGACCAAGCTTACTACTTTCTGCCAGCTTTGTCTCATTACCTATCACATATTATCTCTGCTGTGAGCAGCAATAAGCAGTCTTCCTTATTACCCTTGCAGTGTTCACATAATTAAGTTGTTCTAAAATTCTGGACTATAACAGCTTATAGACTAGATGAAATTGTTCTGACAATTCAGAAATGCTTATTCTCACTAACCAGTTTATAGAAAAAGACACCTCCAAATCATATATGCAAAAACACTCTGCCTAATTCGTTAGAAGTTACTGTAACTGAATATCTTAATTGAACTACTCAAAATCAAAAGCTTTAGGAAATCTTTGGGCATATATTTATCATAACTGAGAAAAATGTTACCTGAGGAAGAATGGCATTCAAGGCAGAAATTTTACTTAGGAAAGGGCCACTAGTTTTATAAGTTACAATAATTATCCTTTCCTCTCTGACAAATGCATCTAACAGAGAATATTGAAAGCTCAGCTGAAATCTCAGGTAGATATGAAATCCATCTTTTCAATTTTCACAAGCAGTAGCTGATTCTTTTTCTTTATATTTTGGTTGTATCTAGTGTTAAGTAAAATTTTAAATTAGTGGGGCAAATATGGCTGTTAGATTTCCCAGGGTGGCATAAAATATACCAGTGTGTAAACACAAATTTATATCTATTACTCATGGAGCGTATTTTAGCCACTTAGTAGAAGATGGGTCTCCACCAAGTATATAAATATGGTGGTGGGCCCCCAGCCAGAAGCAGAAGTGTTTCCCTGTGGTAAGTGGATTTTTGTTAACAGCAAGGATACAAAACACTTCTGGTTCCTTTCCTCAATTTTTCTCTTTGCCATTCATATAATAAGAGGTTGAAGAGGCCATGAGCATCATTTTATAAATAACAAACTTTGGAAATTTTAGGACAAGCTGAACCTAAGTTACACATATAAAATGCAACATTAAATACAGCAAAAGGGAAAAACAGAAAAGTGCATTTTCCAATTTTTTATTTATTTATTTTGTAAATAAATAAATAAATTTAAAAATCCTACACAGGATTTTTAATGATTACTGGAAAGGATAGGATTGTCTTTCAAAAGCTTCTCTGAATACCAAATCACAAATGACCCTTGAAGTTTCTGTCTGATGGTAATTCATCAGTGTTTATCATTGCTTTTTTTTATAAAAATTGCGTTGATCTACATATTGTTTCGCTGGGGATGGTTCAGATCCCATAAAGCAACAACATTCAGGCAGAGAGCAACTGCTCTGTTTGCTCCACTCCTTGCTGTCCTCTTTCCCCAGGAGGGAAGCAACAATGAGATCAAGTTTGCTAGCCTCTCCCCAGCTCTCAACAGAACCATAGACATTTAACTCCTCCTTGGATCTATCTTCAATTTTCAAACTGCAGATTTAGGGGGGAAATGTCCTTGAGATTTTATAGTATATTAAATGGTACCTTTTTCTTCGAACCAAAGGCATAGAAGGAGAGTTAAAAAGAGTAAGGAAATAATTTAGTTTTAATACAAAACGAATAGGACCAGACATTTTAAAGGAGAGTTTTTCAACTAGCTTTCACGTATATAAGTCCCTTCCTGCGTAACCTTTCCTTCCATGCAAATCAAAGTCCTTTATGATGAAGTGAGGCCAAGAAAATAAAATCTTCTTTTAACTTTAGCGCAGTATTAATGATTAATGAAGAAAAGCTGGGACATAATACAAGGGAAATGTAACAGTATTCTACTCAGAGCTTGTGTACCATCTTCTTTCACCAGTCAACTAACAGTCCCATGTTCTCAAGAAGGGTAACCATACAGGGAAACATTAATACTGGAGATATGTATGTACCAAATATTAAAGAGAAGGGAAACACTCAATTATAGGAGTAGATTCATAAGTAGGATGTTTGTCATTTTTGTAGTATGCAACTTCTTTAAGCACTCTTTTATGTATTGAAAACAAAGATCCTTATGCAATGTGGTGAAGACATGGGTGACAATTAGAGAGGAAGAATGAGGTTTGCAATTTGGACTTTCATCCACGTAACAAAGATCGCATCAATTTGTATAGTCTGAAAACTCTGATACAGAATGGAAGGACATGAAAGACATGAAACACCTGTGGTGATGTGTGCCAGCAGTTATTATATACTCCAAGTCTTTAGCTGGTACTTGAAACCACTCCTACCAACTTCAAAAACAAGAAACTTTCCTCCAGCCTACCCCAACTGTTTGGTTCACGTACTACAGAGAGAGAGTGCCAGTGTGACGAAATGTCCCCCTTTAGGGAGAATATGAGTATGTCGTGAAAGGAGATAGGTAGAAATATCTCTCAGTATTCTTTCCATAAAGTCATAAAATAGCCTTTCATGGTAGATAAAGAAAATTAGAATTCAAAAGCAATAACTAAGAAGAGTAATACAATTATCAGCATTTAACAGTTATACAACTTAAGCTGCATTAAACTGAAAATGTTTATTTTAGAGCTGAAAGTAAATGAATCCAAGGCCAAAAAGATCAGTTCATTAAGGTCAACCATATTTTCAAGCTCTCGTCTGCAGTGTTGATTGCTCTAACGGTGCTGTTTCTTTGATGAAAATATATCCATGAAAAAATCTAATCTTCATTCACTATACCGGTCTGTATTATATATGTCACTGCTGCTTTGCCCAGTTTCATACTGAAGATACAATTTTATAGCTTCAGTTTATAGGTTATCAAATCTCTCTATTTTCAGAGCAGGATTTACTTTTTCAGGCTCATTAGCATCATTTTATTATTGTACTACTCATCTTTGTGCTCCCTTATTATCTTATGTAAGAGACATAAAACATATCTTACAGATATAAAATGAGGCACATAGGAAGAAAAAAACACAAACATTTAATCCACAGATATATGCTTTACTTTCTGTAAAGTGTCTTATGTGTAATTCTTCTCAGCAAGAGTCAATTCAACAAAGTTTGGATCTATGAGTTTCCCTTAGTGAAGAAATGCTTTAGCAAAGCTAGAAATAAAACTTGTATTTCTTACCTTTCAGACATGCTGTTAACAAGGTTGCAATATCTTACATTTAATGTAATTAAATCTTGATAAGCCTTGCAATTTCAACTTGGCAAAGTATCCATCTATTCACAGCTTATTTGCACCTTTCCAGGACAGAAAATAGAATCTCAGATTTATAGTTATCCACAGTGACCTACGTAGTTGTCATCTGCAAGGCTACAACAGAATATTGGAAGTATTAACATCCCATATTGGGCATTGTTGCATCTCAGAAAGCCATGCATTTCACATGCAACTGTCTTCCAATCTTGCTTAAGCATCCCTTTGTCACTACTTCTCACGATATGGAAACACTGTGTAGGAAGGGAACAAGGAGGAAGGATTCTGGACAACACTCCAGGCTGTGGTTCTCTTAACAGAGGTCTTTATATGAAGGACATGAGATGTAAAATTTTCAGATAATGAAGAGTAAAACTAAAAGAAGCAATTAATATAGATATTTCCTTTCCACGAAAGCACAGAATCTTACCCAGTAACACCTGCAAGGTGCAGTATCTTCTGACTGATCTAGGGTGTATCATTCAATGACATATTTTATCTAGTCTGAACACCAGGAGATAGACAATACATGATTTTAAAAGCTTTGTGTGACTGCTCTCACCTTAAGGAGAGTTCAGAACTACACAGGAAGAGGTTCATTAAAAAACAGTTAACTTTAGATGGTTAACGTGTTCAGTAAGATCAAGCCTGGACACTTCCCAGACATTTGTTCTAAAACATAAACCACAAATGCTCTGGCAATTAACTGATTCCACCAAACAAACACTGGAATATGCAACCTCATTGTTCTCTACACCCTCTCTGATTCCTGGTCCTGCTGACTGTCCTTTCTTCTCCTTTTTTTTTTTCTTTTTTTTTTCTTTTTTTGCTGCTATTAGGTCACATCTTATGTCTCAAATATTAACTTTCATATGTTTCCTCTGGTATTTTTTCTCCTTTTTATTCTTTCCAATCTTTGTTAAATCTTTCCTGGTTTGCACAACCTTTAAAATAGCGGCTTCCTTCACACTAATTTACCAGCCTATTCCTGACATCTCTAAAATCTATTCTCTTCACCATTTTATTTATAGATTTCCTTTCCCTGAAACACTGACTGCTAGTCCAACTCTCACCTAATTAATCACAGAAGCACAGAATTGTAGGGGTTGGAAGGGACCTTTAGAGATCATCAGTCTAACCCCCTGCCAAAGCAGCTCCCTCCCCCAGGTTGCACAGGTAGGCGTCCAGGCAGGTCTTGAATGTCTCCAGAGAAGGAGACTCCACCACCTCTCTGTGCAGCCTGTGCCAGTGCTCCGTCACTGCACTGTGAAGAAGTTCCCACACACATTTATGAAGAACTTCCAGTGCATCAGTTTGTGGCCATTTCGCCTAGCTGTATTACCACACACTGCAGAGAAGAATCCAGCCTCATCCCTTTGCCTCCCGCTCCTTAGATATTTATAGATGTGGATCAGATCCCCTCCGAGTCTTCTTTTTTCAAGGCTGAACAGACCCAGGTCTCTCAGCCGTTCCTCATAAGGGAGGCGTTCCACACCTTTGTAGCCCTCCGCTGGACTCTTTAGAGGAGATCCCTGTCTTTTTTATACTAGGGAGCCCAGAACTGTACACAGTACTCCAGGTGAGGCCTCACCAGGGCAGAGTAGAAGGAGGATCACCTCGCTTGACCTGCTGGCCACCTTATTCTTAATGCACTCCTTCTTGCCATCAGGGCACACTGCTAGCTCATGGCCAGCCTGTCATCCACCAAGATCCCTCTCCTCAGAGCTCCTCTCCAGCATGTATCCCCCTGTAACCTGTATAACCTGTGTACCGGCACATACAGTTATTCCTCCCTAGGTGCAAGACTCCACACTTGCTCAAAAAAGTCTCTTTTCTTTTAAAAATTAAATAATGTTCCTGTTATCCTCCTCTCTGAGTTTTACTCTGTCTAGACATGAAAAAAAATTCTTTTGCAAGTATTTAATAATCTTTCTATTTAGATTAGCTCCCAGCATGATGGACAGATCCATTTCATTAAATCTTTCCTCAGCAGGGCCATCAGCACTGCTACTTTCCAGAATCATCTCTCTTTTCCTTATGCATTTGTAGCCTCTTTCCTTTTGTGCCTTCTTTCTTCCATTGACACACTAAGTCTTCCATTGATTCAAACCTTAGCAGTGTTTCTGAAGTATCAAATTGCTTATTAGTCCTCTTTCTTGGTTTTTACCGTTGAATTTCCTGATATTCCCAAAGGATCTGTCCTGACACCTGTGACAAGTTTTAGCTCAGAATTCTTCCATTAGTCACAACTCCTTCTATCTGGATGGCTTGAGTCATAGAGGTCAGGGTAGCAAGAATTCCAGATTCCTTTATAACTTATAAAAATTGTCTTTGTACTGCTACCCAAACCTGGGGCTTCAACAGTCATCAGTGCTTTTTCTTCCAGGGCATCACTTTGAAACTCTTAATGTTTTTTTGGCATGCTTACACAACACTTTGAGTTAAGCAGTAGGAAAACATTCTTCCCCAGAGCAGTTTGCAACATTACAACTACTCAGCCTGTTTTGACTGACAGATTTCCATGGTTTGTCAGGCTCTTCATTAAACATTTCCTGGCTGCTCCTGTCTATATAGAATAGGCACTAGCCATTGCATTGCTTTTCACTCCCTGTTCTCCGTTCTCTGGGTAACTGATTACTTTCCTGTCTATTCTGCCCATCTAACCTTGTGGTATTAACTTCGTTTCATGTAAACAGTTATCTGGAAGACATACACAGATGCCCAAATGTGGAAATCTTCACCCTGCTGCATCCCATGACACATATATTGCAGGCTTTTTCTCTTTGTTTCTATCGCAACCTTGATGTCAGAGTTGATACCGAACTTCCAGCTGCTGCAAATCTGCCACTGTGAAATTCTGAGTGTCATTGCATTTTTTTCTGATAACATTATTCATGAGCTTGTGTACCCTCATCCAAACTACTGATCTTTCTTCTAGAGTTTTCATCAATTTCCACCTCCCTACTGATGTCTATGGATTTTCCTTTACACAAATTCCACTTTGGAAGTTTGAATTCTGGAGGATAAACAGCTAGGAAATAGTTCCAGAAAAACTTTCTGCAATGGAAAAAGACAATCAATGAAAAACAGTTTGCCAATGGACTAGTATAGTGCCACAATGAAACTTTCAGCAAGAAAAGATCCTGTAGATTCAGAATGAAACATCTTCTAGTCAAAAGTAGCTACACAGAGAGGTTCCTGATACCACCACCAGTTATTCAACAGAAACACATTTTCAAAACCTTTTACTTCCTGATTTCTTAAATCTTCAAATTTTGGTGGATATATAAGACCCTCCATATGCATCCAGTCAAATTAACTACATGTTTTTCTGTGTATGAATATCCAATTTCTAACCAAGTTAGCAAAGTGAAGTGTTCTCCCTGTTTCCATGATACCAAACATCAGCAGTGATGCGAGGGTATTCTGCTACTCAGTAGCTTTCTGAATTTCTCTGCATATGGTTTTGTCACCTCAGATTTTAATGAAATGCATTTCATTTCCTACACTTACAGTTCTCTTTCTCAGTACCTTGTTACTTATTTCTTAACTCAGTGAAGTGTTTTACTGTTCTCTTTGTGTGACAGATACAGTCCTAAACATGAGATGTTTGTCTGCCCTTTCAGTGGGGCAGTATTCCTATTAGAATATCAGCTGGCACACTGAGACAAATTTAATTTCTTTCTCTACTTCACTGTAAACAGATTTTCACTACAGTAAATAAAAACACCACTGCATGCAAGCTGTAGGAGAATATACAATACAAATAAGTACTTCTAACGCTCAGGGAGATTCCTGCAGGGCTCTGACTTTGGCAAGTGAAAGATTTCAGCCAGTACATCTTATTACATGGGTGGTCGAGTTATTGAACTCTATTGACAAAGGGCTGGATTTTCCAGCAAGATGGAGCTTCATTAAAATTCTGCAGAGACTGAAAATTCAATAATCTCCCTCACAAAGCACTGCATGAGTAGGGCTGATTAGGCAATTTCTCTCTTATTCCATTTCTTTTGCTAAAAGCGTTGTTACTTCTTGTTGGTACAAAAAGACAATCATTAAATGAGCATTCGCTATAGTTGATTAAGCAGAAAGTTTTAAAGGTGCATTGGCTCCCTTTCTCAAGGCTTAATTGAGGCCTTAAAAAAGCTGCAATAACAACAACACTCTATCATTCTAGGTTGAATTATTTAAAGTTTGGATTAGATTAATTCATTTGTGACTTCTATTTTTTCATTCCTTTTTGTTCTTTTGAACTCTCTGTTTTCATAGCTACTTGTACATTTGAAGATAGCTCTGCTTGATGCTGGAGCAAGTGTAAATTACTCTCAACTTAATACTTTTCCCTCTAGATCACAGCTTTTGTGCTCCCATTGGGTTTCAGATAAAGAGACCCTTTAAGAACAGAAACTGCAGGATCAGACTGAAGATCCAGCTATCTGATTAGCTGATTTCTGGCCATAGCATAAGCAGGTAAAGGAGCAGCAGAGCAAGCTCACCATTATACTTCCCCAGGAAAGTTATTGACTTACAGCTGCATTTTCCAGTAAGTAAAGCCAGCTTAGAGAATAGGAGACCTTACATATCTTAAGGGCCTGTTCACAGTAATAACCGCAGCTTTGTTACACATTTGCTGTGAGAATCGAGGGAGGAGGTTTTATTAGTGTTTCTCTTATGCAAAGAAAGATGAAAAAGGCCCAACCCTACAAAATGGACACCTAGAAAAGAATTATACAATTGTATTCCTGATGGTTCCTTTTGCCCTTTTTGTTTGCTCTTGAGCAGCTCAGTATTATTGCTGTTATTTTTCTAAGGCAGTCCAACTTCACCTCAACTGTAAGGATATTTAAGATGATGCCAAATATAGCTATTTGCTTAATAGAATTAGTTATCTAACCTGGTCTGTGTCCTGAAAACATTTGATCCTCAAAAATAACATAAGGAAGCTGCTGCATTATTCAATATTTTTTACTGCGATATTTTTGGAGCACAGATCAATCCACTCTAATTCCAATTCTATTAGGGAAAAAAAAGATTAAATACCAGAGTCCTGGTTTCAGCTTGTAATAACCCTCTGCTCAGATGAACTCCCAATAACCTTAGTGAAGTTTTGCCTAAGTTAACACTGCCAAAACCAAAATATCTTCTGAGCATGGTCTAGGATAGGCATAGATGCATAAAACTGCATTAAATTACAGAATCACCAAAGTTCAAAAACACCTCCAAGATCACCTGTTCCAGCCATCCACTTATCACCAATACTTACCACTAAACCGTGTCTCTCAGTTCAACATCTAAATGTTTCTTGAACACCTCCAGGGTCAGTGACTCCACCACCTCCCTTTGATCAGCATAATGTTTGATTTTTTTTTTTAATTAAGTGCACTCCAAAAATATTTTAAAAATTCATTATAGCAAGAGATGTAGGCCAGGAGAGCAGATGTCTAGGCTGGGATATCTAAATACAGGATGATTAGATAAAGAGCGACAGGTGACAGCGGGACCCAGCAATGTGCCAGGGAGCAGAAGCTGAAGAGAGACGGGAGGGCTGTTCCCAGCATCCTATAGAGACAAGCAGTAAGGCTCAGCTGACCTTTCCACACTTAATTCCTGAGGAAACCAAGGATACTATCCCTCAGATCATATTCTTGGAGGCAGTTAGCTTCAAATCTGAACATGCCTCTAGAGGCCTCTACTTCTTGCAACCTGGAGAACTAGTCTCTCAAGAAGTTTTTTCTAGTAACTTGAGAAATTTTCCAGTGCAGGACTGGAAAGTTCTTCCCATGGCTATCAAAAAGATTCTTTTGCAAAACAGTTGTTCAACACAACTTCTATATCACAGAGGTCTTATATTTGTTTATTCTATTTAGCTGTTTCTCTGGCAGATTTCTGCAAGAGAAAATTGCTGGCAGTGTTCACAAGCCTGCACGAGGGGGCAGGAGAAGCTAACAGTTCCAGCAGCAAAGGCTGTGTGTTACAGAAGCAGTGATGGATAGAAGTGACTTTTGCTCCGCTGGTCCTTCTGCTTCCTTACTCCTCTCTGTAGACAGACTTTTCTGCTAGTCTATTTTGTAACAGAGACTGGAAAATAAATATGACTTGCAATAAAACTTATGTCAACAAAGGTCTGCAGATTTGACTCAAATGTACACAAGCAGCTGAGATTGTTAGTAGGAAAAGGCCATTTTTGCCTAGTCATTTCCGTTCCTGTAATTGCACTTTGAAATAAATACCAGTAAGAACTGAAGTTAAAAGACAAATCAGGACATTCCTTTTCCTTGTGTCTTTTTTCTGACCATAATTAAGACATTGTGCTTTAAGATCAGGAAACACAAAAAGTAGGGTCAGGGAGATTCAAGGCATAGGGTTGCAGAAGAAAACAGTAGGATGCTACTTTACAGTTCCAAAGTAGTCCAGCAAAGTGGAGCAGAGCTTGAGTGAGCCAAGCCATGATCCCATGTAAATCGACATCATGCTCTTGATGCAGTAATACACAATTTACACCTAATAAAGAGTGGCTCACATTCTTCTGCGGGGGAAAAAGTGCTGAGAATAAAAGTCTTGTTCATATGTTTACCAAATCCAGCTATTTGCTACAGTTATAACCACTAAAATTTGTCTTGGAGCAATAACCTCCAGTCTTCTCATCTTCTGTACTTTTTTAAAATAAAAATAAGTATATACACAACAACCATGAGAATGATAGATAGGTCTGAAACTGAAACAAACTAGTTTTTTTGTTTGTTTGTTTTTGTTTTTGGGTTTGTTTTTTTTTTTTTTGCTGTTTTTTGTCTGGAAAGTAAATAATTTAGACTTGCCATAGCTTCAGCAGACATTCTTCTCTTGTAAAGATATGAAAACAGAGTCTCATTCAGGCCAAGTGGCATGGTCAGGGCTCTATAAGAAGAAGAATAAATAAGAGTTTCTTGTTTCTTAACACCTAGTCAGGATCTATCAAAAAGTGCTGCACTAATAACTTTCCTTCATCTGCACAGTAGTCTTCAGTGTTCAAGTTCTTCTGCCATGCTACACTACATAGAATGGACAACATGAACTGAACTCTGAAATAACAGGCAGTGCTACAGGGGGAAGAGGTACAGAAAATGTTGACCTTGCAAAGGTGGCTGTGCTTTTTGTTGCTGATGCAGAGAAGAATGATTCCTGCCACAGCTGTGGACAGCTGCTGCTCTTCACATACATCATGATACTTATCTAACCTGTGAATTGGATAAACCTGATAAACCACCCAAAATTAAGCTAATAATATATGGAATAATTGCCATGCTTACTTCTTTCAAGAAGAGAGGAGATGAAAAGACATCCCTCGTGTCCTATAAAACCTTGCTGTAATGTGCCTAAGAGGTATATAAAATCCATGTAAACCATATATACTCTATTGACACTTAGCTCATGAAACAAGCCATGAACGTGATGCCTTCACAGGCTTTGAATGTTATAGCAACAAGAGAGAATTCAGCTCCAGTCTTCTATCAGCTTTCAATATCCATAGCTATAGCTCAGTCAGAAGTTTATGTTCCAGTATTTAACCCTGGACTGTTTGTTCTCTTTAACTACCTCTTTTCCATTGATGAGTTTAATTCTGGACTAACTACCTCTACATCAGTCCTGTCTGCTCTTACCTATTTCTAAGGCCATCTCTTTCTTTCTCTTTCATTTTTTCTGCAAGCTTTGTATCAGCTCTTCAACAAAATGCCTCATAGAGAAAACTGCCTCATCTTCTTTCCCAGTATTACAGCACTAGCAGTAGTAAATACAGAGGATTACTAGATGTGAAATTACTATTCTGAATCTGTGTATTTCTTAGGACTCAGATCAGAATCTGCCAGACTTTGATATCTGAGAAGTGTCTCAGATGTACACAGGCCAGTAAGCTGACTTAAAATTAAGAATGTCTTAAGTACCTTGCTAAATCAGACTTCACTGAGTGATACTTGTGAGGGATACATCATTAAAAATATCCAGCTGTTGATACTGAGGAAGCTTTCTTCATGCTGAGTGGTCAAGGCCACATTTTCAATGGGAAGATAAATGTTATAATTGAAGCTTACCACCTATGTTCAAATCAGGGTCTGACAAAAAAACTGTTAGAAGTAATGAAAAGTTTTGTGATAACTTGAAAATCGTTTGGATAAGAGTGTTACATAGCAAACATGGCAGATAAGCCCACTTCAGACTAGCATTCAGAGGCTGGAGACAGACTGTAGATAAAATGAAACAAGCTTGGCTCAAACACACCGCTGCTGGGAAATGGCCCTATGCCTTATCCTTAACTACAATGGAATCCCAAGTTTGTGTGTTGCATCTTGAGTCTACCATTAATATCTGACTCTAAGGTCTCTTTTTATTCCTCTAACTCAACCAAGAAAAAAAAGTTTTGATGGTTCAAAAATGTAACTTGGTTCTTTTTATTATTTAAGTGAAAGTCTGTATTCTGACTACATTTCCATAAAGCCAAAGTTCTAATCAATGAGAATTGCACAACAGAATTTCTCAATGTTGAAGTAAAGGTGAAATAGCAATAGTTAAATGTCTCCCTCCTGTGATGATACTAGCCTGACTGCTAGGAAATATGTACTTGAAAATGCCAGAGAAATTGATTTGTCTGTGACATAAGCTGTTTTAAGAAGAGAGAAAATGAAAACCACAACCACACTAAAATAAAGCCTCTTTTAATGAGCTTTGGATGCTTTCTGGAAAATTGAGAAGGGTTTTAAATGCATAAATGGCTCTTCTGGTATATCATTATATTTTCTGGTAGAGGGTTTTGGCTTTTTCTTTCCCTTTTTTTTTTCTATTACCAACCATATAGTGTTTTATTTAACTGAGAACAGAGCCTTTGTTGTTAGAAATAGAAAGCAGGAAGAACCAAATTTCTCCAGTCATCAGAAGAACCAGTGTGAGAGATGTTTACCTGAACCTAACTTAAATTCCTGAGGATACCCATCAGTATTTCCTGGAGGATGGTTTGGTAATCAATTTAACTTTGTGTTGCTGACCATGAGTCACTGAAAATCATAATGATCAAGTGTCTGCATCACCTCCCATATTAAAGTGTGATGATGGAAGGACATGGAAAAGAATTCTGAGATGTCTTCGCAGACCCTGGGCACAGAATAAGGCCCACAGCACATTTAGAATAAACAGTGTGATGGTTTTCACAGACTATTTGACTGCTGCAACCCAGCTGTATTTTGGACTATAGCTACCAAATTATCTTTTGTCATACTTCCTTCTCTGAAGAACAGACAACTATGCCATTTTATGAGCATCTTCAGCTCTTTAGTTTATCTTATTTTAGGCCACCTGAGACATCAGTGGGGTTCTATTAGTGCTGTAAGTTGAAACAACACTGTTCTTATTCTTTACTATAAAATGTCAAGTAGGAACGCTTCACTGAAGAAGTCATCTTGAACTTGCTAGTTATTGATATGCCAGCTTCCCATCCATATTTTCACATGAAGTTGTATGAGCATATGGCCTCTGCTTTCATGAGTAGAACAAGCAAACCATTGAAAAATATGAAAAAAATCTAGATTTTCAGCCACTGTACCTGCCAATCATACTGTATTTCTGCTTTCTTTCCAACCTTGTGCACACTGACACAGTCTTAAGAAATGCTGAAAATTTTCCCATACGAGAGTTATTTATGGCCTCACTGCAGGCTTAAAGTCAAAACTCATCTTTAACACTTCCTGAATGAGTAATATAGCCATGAAATAAAGGTAGTAGTTCCTCCTCTAATTTCATGAAATATTACAGAAATCTACTCAAAACTCAAGCTAGGCACTTATCTACCAGACATGCTTCAAAAATTTGAAACTGTTCAAAAAATGCCACCTCTGAGATTACTCCCAATCTAGGCAATGTAGAGAACATAAGATTCTCCTGTCTCAACAGCATTGCCAGTTGGCCAGCTCAAACTTTCATCTCCTCCATTTGGTGTGACTGCTATTCTTAGACACCTATATTAATTATGTAATCATCAGAACTCAGCTCTGTGCTTTCCTACAATGTAACCAACCAAATTTGGGGGAGGAATTGCTGTACTGAATGTCAGGATGTCTAAATCCTAGTCTGGAGCTGGTCCTGTGAAACTAAAGTTTTAGATTCCCATCCTAAACAGAAGTTTGTCATGCTTTGTCAGACTGTTCAGCTCAATATTTTCTGGACTCAGGCTGGACACTAACATGCAGGCTATGTCAAACATTTATTTTTTATTTTCCTCAGATTTAACTGCCCAGTTACACCTCAAGTTTCCCTTTGCTCATTCTCTCTACTTATTCCACACATTAGGTTTCCAGGGTAGGACTGAGAAGCTGGTCTGCTGCCGTCTTGTCTGCTGCATAAACACCAGAGAGGATTGGAAGGAGTCAGAAAACCAACTGAGGAACATCTTATTCACCTATGCAAAGGGTATGTCATTATATTCTATTTTTATTTATTTACCTTTAAAAAAAAACTCTTCAAAAAACAATTGGTTCAGCAGAGAGACCTGAAAGCTTTATTTTTTTTTCCTGGCAAAATAAATATATTCACAGGTTGTAGTGTAGGGTTTAATTTTACTCTGTTACTTCTGTTTATGGCTCTCACAAGTCAAGATGGTGAGGGTGTTAGATAAAATAGAGTCAGTCCTCCATTACCTCATTTACAAACTTCACCTTCTTCTCAGCAAGGTGCCCTGTAGTGCATCTTCATCAAAAACAGTTTTTTTCTCCATGCCTTATTTTTACTTAGATCTTTTCTTGAGACTGAGCTCAGCTGCACGGGCAATGTATTCTACACAAGTCTTTGATGACACTTAGTGCCAAAAACTCATGTAATTGAATCCTGCTGTAATTCAAAGCTCAGTTTTCTGTGGACCATGTCAGTGACAGAAATGTCACCAAGATTCAGACTCTTCATTACCTGCTACCTTCTGCATGATCTGAGGCCAATCCCTACCCATTTTCCTGACAGGAGTCATATGAAAATTCCTCACCACGTGAGAGAAAAGTGTTTCAAGGTTTCTGGCTGCCATCTTGTTCCACTGTGTACTCAGGCTTCAGCCTCCATTTTAATTTGATTGCCAGAGAAATCCTCTCTGAAAGAGCTGAAGAAAAAGTCAGGCTCAGGATACCATCAAAGGAGCAGGATATTCAATATCTGCCCCAATTATTGTTGATTTCTCCCTCTTTACCTAAAATCCTTTCTGCTTCATTTCTTTCCTTTTATCATACAGATTGCCCTGTAAGGAAGGATGTCATTCAGCAGATGGAAGCTGAGCTGTACTCATTTTCTCTTTTAGGTGCTACCCCACTAAGGCTACTGACAAATAACAGTGAAGCAAGTCTGCAGTATCACAAAAGCTCATTTCACCAAGGACTGATGAGGAAAGCAAGTTATTAGCTAAGTCATTTTTAACTCCCTTTGACTGCTACTAAACTCTGGCATCAGTGAGAAAGAGACAAGAAAAGTCCTTGGGAATAGAGAATGTCTGGTTACAATTATGATGCAGGTGCCTAATCTGTCACATGAGAGCCCAAGACAAACTCTAAATGATTGAACTTACTCTCTGAAAAATGAGATTTGAGGTTGCAAGTTCACTATAGAAGTTCTACTACAAAATTGACTGTAGAATCAGTGGGCTATTATAAGAAACAAAAGCAGAACAACACATTCAAAGGAAACTATGCGTATCATTTCCCTGAGCTGATACTTCTTTTACTTCAGAGCTTCTAAGAGTCAGCTCTGTCTGCATCAGCTAATGACCATTCAGCAGCTTATCCCTCCAGCTGCTAAGACCTCTCAAACCTAGAATCCCTTTCTGACTATAACTGGCCAACTGATCCCCAGAACTGTAGAAATCATTACAGTTTTTTCATAACATTAACCTTTAAATAGTGCCTGGGCAGGATTTCACCTGTTGCCGATTCATCTGGCTGTATTTTTTTCTCATCTATACTAAGTGGTTGGAACTGGAGAGGGGCAATCCTGTAAAGTCTACAGGAGATGATAATAAAGACACATCCAGAAGTGATGGTTTAGTGACCTTTATATAACAAATCCTCTGCAACTGAAAGTATAAGAAGCTGCACTTCCAAAGAGGGCTTTATAGAGGTAAAAAAAAAAAAAAAAAAAAAACAACAACAACAAAACAACTAAACCCCTTAATTGCTAGTTGCAGGGATGCACAGCAACTGCTAAATTCATGCAGGATCTGATACACAGTCCCATCTGCATGCTGGTCTTGGCCAAGGGCCTGTCTTCTGTAAAGTGCAGGTGCCAGAAATGCACATACGGCTCACTTCCCATATCCTCATCCCTACAAACTCTAGTAGGAATGTTGCTGGAAGTTTACATTACAGGTGCATAAATGTCCTTCATTATAAAGAAAGCCACAGGTCTTTGTGGCTCGGTATTTGTGTATTTACACACTAGTTCATCAGCCTTAGTCCCTAATTGCTTTTTCCAAATTAAAACAGAGAAGAGAGACAAATTCAGTTAATGAATAAATTGTTCCCATTGTTAATTAATCAGTGGCAAAATAACGATTTGGGATCAGAGCCATTCTGTTCTGTCCCTGCTCAAAGGAGATCAACTCAGCTCCTACAAAACACTTGAGAAAGCCTGTGTTCAGACGTTGCCTAGCAAGTTAGCCAATGCAGGCTGCAATACAGAGTGTACTGCCACAGACGTCTTCCTGACGCATTCCCCCTCCAGCTCCCTCGTCACCAGATCAGGGGTTGTGACACTGCAAACAAGGAGCATCTCCCAGGTAATCGGGACCCTAAACAGTTAGGACTGAGTTTTGGCCCAGAGTTCTGGCACTCCACTCAAATCAAAGAAAGCTGGTGCACTATGTTCCTAGTGTGAAATACTTAGTTAACCAGTCCCCACCCACACTCATTCCACTCTCTAAACCATTCCTAGGTTTAGCTTCACTTATCAGAGCCATTAGTGCAACCCCAGTAGTTTATGAAGGGCTGGACACATTCAGGCTCTTTGAAGACATTGCACTGTTATTATTCCCTAGCATGAATTAGCCAAAAACCATTTCCACATCAAATTATATCAAATCTGAATCTATCTGGATAATAAAAATTAGGTTTTTGTTGTCTTCTTGTCAGCATGGCAAGCTGCTGCATTTTCCCTGTGGAAAGAACAAAGGGAGATAAACTATACAGCCATTATATTTACAGAAGCATCGGTCTTTGTTTCCTTGACACAAAGAAAATCACCTTTAGCTTAGTCAATGTTATTAATACAGGAAAAAGAAATAGAGGAAACTACTGGGTTATTGCTGAGTTGCACACCCCAGTACCGCTAACTGCAGAGACTTAACTTCGGTGCTGTGTGTGCTGATTATATCCCAGTGCAGTAAGTAACAGAAGGTAAGGATCTTCAGCTCTGCTTCTTCAGCATTACAGCACATTCAGAAATGTCATGATACTGATACCTCTCATTGAACCTCTCTTTGAGATAGAACAGCTGAAGTATGCTTGTCATTCAGTCCTATTGCCAGACAACTCCTTTCAGCCTATGGTAGAGTTACTTTGTTCCCTGACATGACACTTTGGCCATCAGTTCAGTTTAGTATTAAAATAATGATAAGGAAAAAAATAAATAAATAAAGCAGATGTCATTGCTGATGCAAGTGGAAAGAAGAAATGAAAATTCAAAGCAAATGTAAACAAATAATAGTTTGGGCTATCCCTGTGCTTTTTTGTCTGATAAACATATTTTAGTCCAGATGCTACTGTTATTAACTTTAACTCAACTCCTGCCCAGAATAATGAAGGTCTTAAGCATAGCTTATGTAAGCAGTCAAATAGCCAGGCAGGAGGGAAACGCATGCCACCTTTGAGAAGGAACAGCTTACCTTCATCACAGACCAATTACAATGGCATCTGCTGTAGATCTGCCAAGTACTCACATTTCCCTGCCATGAGTTGTGTGCAGTTGTGGTGCAGGCATGAGGGCTGGCTTACACACAGACAGAAGGGTTTGTTTGAATACTCTGCAGTCCATTGACCTGATGTTTTACAATGAAGTCCAAGCACATTTATCCAGAACACTGGGAGACGGGGGCTGGAGGTCTATTCCAGGAGCTGGATTGCCTGAAACGTATGTCCTCATCATTTATGGCTTAATCAGTTTAATCACTGTGTCACCAGGGCATTACAAAAATAACCTGGAAGCCAGGGATGATCAATACATTTAAGATGCTTTTGTACATTAACTTTCTAATGCACAGCTGACGGTATAATCTACCCTGATTGAAGAAAATGCCACTTCACCACTCAGATTAAAAAATATATATATCTGGCACAGTATTACCACCATCCATAGAGGGGATGGTTAAGCTAAAGAAAGGAGGGTCATAATGAGTGTGCTAATGTGAGGATGAAAAGAACAAATATGAATTTGAAGAAAAACAGGAAATCACATTTCCAGTGAGACTGGCAAGCCTGTGGGTACTTACTGTGTTCAGTAGGAAAGTGCTGAAGTTTTGACATACAAAATAAGGGAGCTCCATCCTACAGGCAACAGAGAGTGACAGTTGTTCAAGTTTAGGTATTAAGAAAGTCAGCATGAGAGGAGGAGGGAAACTTGAGAAATGGGAAAAGAAAATGTTAAAGGGAAAGATGAGCAAGAGTGAGCTTGACAAGTACCTCAGTCAGTGGATGCTTATGGAAGTAAGAATAAGTGTGATACAAGATGGCAAAGTCACTTTAAAGCCCAGGTCTGGGCAACCTTGTGACCAATGATGGAGTTGAAGTCCTGGGACTCCAGTAGATCAGACAGTAGTTTCCAAAGTAGCAACAGCAGGAAGTTTATGTGGGAAATAAGTAGCAGACAACCTCTTCAGAGACAAATATCCTGTTTTCCTACAAACTTTCCTAGTTAAGAATAAGAAAGAACCCAAATAAGTCCCATATAAATGAGTCAGTTTTTTTTTTTTTTTTTTGTGTAAACAGAATGTTCTTTCAAGTTCTTTGAAAAGCATTAGTAGATTTCAAAATAAGAGAAATTAACACCACATTTCCCACAACTAAGCTTGCAGACCCCAAGGGTTTTGCTGCCCACTCTGGTTTCCTTTGTTTTGTTGGTTGTTCTCCACATCAGAAACAATGAAAACTTTTTTTTGTTGTTTATTAAGAACCATCTTTCAAATTGAGCTGTAAACTGTGTGGATGTGTGGGGGTGTGTGAGCAAGCCTGTTTGTGAGAGAGGAAGAGTGGATACATGTGTGGTAAGGGAAAAATGAGAGCTAAGAAGAAAGAAAAGCCAGCCTAGGGTGGAATAGAACTGTGAAAAATGAGTTGTGAAAAAAGATTATAACAAGATGAGGTTATTTTTGCGATTTTAGGCCAGTTGGGTAAGTGGGAAACCTAGAAATTCTCCCAGTTCATAACAAGGCAATTCAGAGATCATTAAATACTCCTGGTTGTTTGTTTTAAGTCTCCCAGCAACAAGGGGAAGATTTACAAAAAACTATAGGAAGAAAAAGTTCCATGGGATTTTTTTGGATGAAAACAAAAAAAAAAAAGAAAAGAAAGAATGAAAAAGAAAAACAAAAAAAACCCTATACCCATATGAATAATAGCTCCCTCTGTGTTAGGCTTCTTTTTGCAAGTTTTGCTCATGTTTTAAGTTTCTATATTGTAACAGCTGGACTGCATTTTTTCATCATTCCTTCTTAAGCAGAAAAACAGGCATATTAGCAGGACCTGGTGCAGATTACAACTGTTCATGCTAACTAGTCAACTGTTGCTGGATTAGAAAAAAAAATCACTGTTGTGAAAAGGCAACACTTACCCAGCCTTGAACAAAAGTCATGCCATGTAGTGATTCTTTCAGGCTGTTTCTGTACTACAAAATTATTTTAAAGTCATCGGCTTTTCCAGCAATGATTTAGAAAGTTACTTAAAATCCTGCAGTTAAATCAAATATTTAATTTTAATCTACTATAAGCAAATGATAACATTATCCCATGAGCACTCAGCATGAGCAAGAATAGACTGAGATTACCACAAGCACCTCCATACTTTCAGGATACCCACAAATCAGTCAGACACAGATAGAAGCAGGAGGCACTTTCCTCTCAAGACCCTTACTTTTCTCAAGACCACTAATATCCAGTGTTAGCATTGGTTGTTATATATGAAAAAGTAACTAGAGCTAAATGGGCTAAGCCACGACTTGAGACATGCAGCAGAAGTTTTGGGCCCATCTGGACTCCCTACCACAGTAGTACAGAGCTGAAATACTCACCTACAGGTTAAGCAGTCAGTATTCCATTTCCAGTCCTGCGAAGCCATCCAATTACTCACCATGTAATTACATGGTAGTGAGTAAATAAAATTCACATGATCTGAAAAGTACTGCTTTGTTAGGGAAAGGAGGAATAGGGTAAATAGAAAATGAAGGGGTTCTTATCCAGTACAGAAAAATATTAGTTTCAAAGTTTGTATCCATATTTTCTCTGAAGCTTAGGGATATTTGTCTGGATGCATTTCTAGTTTAAGCTGTAGTATGATTTACCATTAAAAAAAAGCCTCACTGAGTCAAGTCATCTGGGCAATGCATCTCAAGTTCTTTTCAATAAATTCAGCCTGCAGCTTCCAGAAACAGGGCCACCTAGGATTTGCTCTGTCTGCTGTTTGCAAACAGCTGTATGTAAGGGAATACATATATCGAATTAAATCCTGGTAATGGCTGAACCCTGCCTGCCATGTTTAATAACTTTTAAAACATTACAGAGATCTAAACAATTCTGCTGGCAACCCACTCAAATTTACCTTCTGTCCTGTGTTTAAAACCACAACTTTAAAAAAAAACTAGACCAATCAAAATGTTAGAATTTAAGGTCTACTGCCGCTCGTTTGTCCTTACACAGAAAATCCAAATTCACATCTCTATAAAAGATGTATCTGGATTAGAAGCTACACAGCAAAAGCACTCCTGAAGTAATGCCTCCTATTTTATGATGCTGGCCCATAATATCAGAGGTGGATGTTGATGGTATGGCAGTAGAGGTTGAAGCTTCCCACCAATATTCTGCTACATGTTGTTGCTGTGTGATATAAGGCAGTCTGACAAAATGGCATCTGACATGGAAATGTGTAAGAAGCAAATGTGTGAAACCAAATTATTTTATGCAGAAGAAACTACACCTATTCATGTTCATGAATGCACGCTGAATATTCATGGAAACCAGTGGATGCAAGCACAGTGAGGCAGTGGGTGGTATACTTCAGCACTGGTGATAGTGACAGAGGATGCAGATTTTTACAAACATGTCATACTACTGACAAAAACACATAACTAATGGTGGTGGCTACACTGAAAAATAGAATTTCATAACTGAGATAATGCAATACAAGAATCATAAAATCCTTACAGTTGGAAGAGACCTCTGAGGGCCATCTAGTCCATCTCCCCTGCAATGAACATGGACATCCACAGCAAGATCAGGTTGTCCAGGGCTTTATCCAGCCTTGCCTTGAAAGTCTTCAGGGACGGGGTATCAATCACATCAGTGGGCAACCTATTCCAGTGCTTCACCTCCCTCACTGTAAAGGATTTTTTCCTTGTATCTAACCAAAATCTACCCTCTTTGAGCTGGAAATCATTTCCCTTTGTTCTATCATCACAGGTTCTGATAAAGGGTCTGTCCCCTTCTTTCCTGTCACTCTCCTCAGACTTCTGAAGGCTTTTTAGGAACTCCGTAAAGCCAACAAATGGACTATCTCTTCGTGTTCCTCAGGATTTATTATGCAAGCATTGATTTAATTGCGGCCACATTACAGAGACTCCTCATGTGACACAATTTCCAGACTTGTGTACCAGTTGCAAAAAAGTCATACCTCAGATCTAAGAGCCCTTTCCCAATATCTCATTGTCAGTATGCTGCACAACTTTTGCAATAACCCTGAGGACAAAGACAGAGTCTGTGATACACCCCAGGTCCTGACCATTGCAGATTTAAGCCAAAAGTCTAGAATAGGAATGGTAAGAGAGTATTTTTGTTATGGAATATTTGACTCTCTTTGTTCTGGAATGCCAAATGTTCTATATAAGATTTATTTTATATCCCTTTATAGTGCATAAAGGATCATCAGTAGTGAGAGTACCAATCAACTTAAGTCAAAGGCCAGAAAAAAATATTTCAGAGAACACAGCAGAAACATACTGAAGGACAGATATATATGAAGGTGGAAACAACTCTTAAAATTTCTTGGCCCCATCCAGTATGCAAACATGTCTATAACTGGTCTGGTATAAGCAATGTCCTCCACCAGATTTTGGAAGAGACCACAAGCACAGAAGACATTTACCACTGCCTCCTATCCCCTGAAGGATAGCCCAAGTCCTTGCTAGGAGCACATATCTTATACTGCATTTAGAACTTCTGTATAATCTATAAAAAAATCTATAAGCGGATACTCAAAAATAGAGATTCTTCTGTCTCTGAAGAAACAGCCCTACAACCAGACCGTTAGCTATACTCTGTTAGAAACACTGGCATAGCAATCTCTGTCCATTTTTAACTTCCGTGTCAGGAGTAGTGTAAATTTACACCTGCCTCAGGTTTAATTTAGTAATTAGCAATTAGTTGGTAAATTAAGTAAGGCAGGAGAGTTTCCTCTGAAATGAAACTATTATTATCAAGAGAAAATCTGGGCTTTGGATAAAATGGGAATGTTATTTCTTTCTCTGCATGGTGCCAAGCAGACCAGAGTAGGTTTGCAGAGTTAGGGTTTCGATTTACAAAGATGCCTCAGTGCTTTTCCTTTTCAGCTTTGTTAATGCTGTTGTTGATATTTTGCTGTGTAAATCTACATTCTTTAAAAAAATTTCCTTCTGTCTTGAAAAAAAATCATAATTAGCCTAGCCAACAGCAACATTCGACGGTCAGTTTATTCCTGCTGGAGTACAAAGATGGAAGGCAACAAGATACATGTCTGCCCATGGGTGAGCAATACAGAACTGTCCAGTGTAACAAGATGAACTTGTAGAAGTAGTACACCAATGTACCTCAAGTGCTTTGTAAAACACCTTATAGTACTAGCTAGACTCAATGATCCTTGTGGGTCCATTCCAACACAAGATATAGTGTAATTCTACCTGGGGGGATGTCTCATTCAATTGAAATAATGCACACACATAACTTTTTACCTACTAAAAATAGCTGAAGATAGATCGGATTCTGATTAGTATAGGAGAATTCATTCTGTTGGTTAGCTGTAAGCTCCACTTTTATCTCTTCATTAAGAAAAAAAATAACAACCTCACATGAAAACAAGGACTTAACACATCTGATGAGATTTCTCTATGTCCTGAGCTGCAGTTTAGGACACACTCCTAAGCCCAGAAAGAAGTGACAGTGCACTAAACAAAAAAGGACCACATTCAGAGAGTATTGTCATAGGATTTTGGATTGTGGTTTACTGTCTGTTTGATACAGCAGTAAACCAAGCACTCAGCTGCTTTGATCTTGTACACTCTGTAAGCCCCAGAATCTGCAGTGTCAGAATCTCAGTCCCATTTATCACCAGCTCACAAAACTATCATCTCAAACTGTTCCAGAAATCTGGTCATGTGTGAAGTTACCTTTATGGCAGCAGAACTCCTTCGAAAATGTGCCTTCAAAAGATGTCTTAAGCTCTTCCTTCATGATGTATAGCATTCAAGTACGTTTGAGGGTAATGAGTAAAGGAATGTCACATTTCAGGATGTTGTTTGTACCCAGAACTTAAAACAAGAAGCGCTGTCAGGCTGTTTCACAAACATTAGTAAAAAAAATAACAAAACTTGTAGTCTTCACAAATAGAAGGCCCATAAGATAAACAGAAGTAGTTGTGCCAATATATGTGATCACAGGTCCTTGTAGTACTGCTGGTCTTCATGCCATGGGCTATTTACGTGTTAGGTCATCTCCATGCTGGCAACACATTTTGATGCACTGTTTACCCAGTTCTGGGTCAGGGTTATGCCAGTGCCACTTGCTCTGACCTCTCCTCCACATAACGCTCAGCAGCAGGCGTGACACTCAGGCAGCATTACATTCAGCATTACCAAACTGGCCTCAATAACCAGCATATCAGCAGTTACCCTTGCACCACCTGCTACAGAGATGCAGTGACAGCTGGCCCGTGCCCGAGCTTCACGTGAAAGCTCACAGTGCCAGAACTCATCTTGTGATCAGCAGGACTGCAACCCTTGCCTGATGTGCGCTGCTGAAGAATAAAGATGGGAAATAGACTTGCGCAAACTGGTGTTTTGAAAGAGTGGGGAAACACCACCATTCTTTTGCAAGTTAAACAAATTCAGCAGTGCCAAGGATCAGCCTCTAGAGGATGCCTAGTCCAGTGTCAAACCAACAAGCAGTACTCAACTGTTGGGCCACTGATACCAGGGCTTCCTGCATCTGCCACACTTTTCTGAAAAATCTAGAAAACTGCCCACAGATCTGAATGCTGCTTAAACAACAAGACACCCATGTATGCGTTACATGAAAGGTGAAGATCCCTGTTGACATTAAGTGCATAAAGAATACTCCAGGAATCATGGCAGATCTGGAAGAATCAGTACTGAAACTGAAAGTGATTAGTAGTGCAAGAATATTTATTTTTAATTAACAAAAAACAATAGCAAAATCATCCAAAGGAGAAGTTATGTTTCTCATGATGCCCTAAGCAATACTGAAGTGATGGCTGAAAGATTCCCATCTTTTATGGAATTTAGGTAGAATGACTGAATTCTTACTGTAAATGTACCAATATCAACAATCCCCAAGTAACTTCCTGAACATAACAAGATATTCAATAAGTATTTACAATATAATATTCTGTCTGAACTACTGCTTTCCTCCAAAAATCTCCAGTGCCAAATTTAACACATTTTGTTTTTTCTTACTTTGAACAGAGGACAAGCTAGCACAAAATGTCTGTTTGTACATAACACAAGTAAAATTTATATGAGCAAAACCTGGATTATATTTGCAAATAGCTCAGAAATTTATAAAAGACCAAAACAGAATCTTGGCCATTGATTTTCATACCTGGGATTTTCAAAATCCTACAACTACTCCAAACTTGACTTATAAATAAGTGATTTTTTAAATAGATTTTGGACAAGGCAGTGTGGTCTAAGATTTGAAGTAAAGGGCTGAGAAACAGGAAACTTGGGAGAATTCAGTTGGATGACAGCCTGGATAAATGCATGTGGTTTGTTTGCATGATTTTCAGTTAATAACAAGGGAGATTGGATGTCTCAGAAAGTTCAGAAAAAAGGAAATAAGACTTCATCCTGCCAGTTAGGAAAAAAAAATAATAAAACCCTCACCCTTCATATGAAAGTAACTTGTAAATAACAGTGGAAAGTATCTGTGTCTTATCACTTAACACTGAATCGGAGACGGCACTATAAAATGAACTGAAAGGTACAGTTGTATACCAGTTTACAATTCAACATATCCTGTTAAAAAAAAAGTTTATCTATATTTTTCCCCACCTGTGGTTGCAAAAGCTTCTGGACAATTAGTGACCGAGCGTTCCTGTCCTCTCACTGATGACAAACAGCGATTCAGAAAAACCTGAACAAAAGCTTTCAGTGGATAATGGAAACGGTCAAAATCATTCTTTCGCTGACACCACCACCTACAACAATACTTACAGTTGTTATTCTATCTAGGGCAAGTTCAGATATTGTTGGTTTTGTGTGTATGTAAAAGTCCATCCTTTTGAAGAAAGCTCAGAGAGGTGCTCAAAAGGTTAATTAAAGGCAATGGTTTCTTTTTTTTTTTTAAAGGAGGCATTCCACAGAGTCAGTATTAGACTCATAAATAAGTCTGCAGAAAAAAGACATTCAATTATTTGAGGTGGAGAAAGGGATAATTTATTGTTATTTTACTGTTCCACTGCTGGTTCCAAGGCTGTCTCACTTCTTTGATCCTAATGCTCATATCTCTTCCAAACTGCAGATCAACACAAGCTCCAAAAGTTCACAGACAAGAGCAAGTTAAATGAAGCTCTGACCTTGTGAAGAGCCTCTCAAATGCAGATCATATCAGTATTCTGCTATTAATTGTACTACCTCTTTTTTTTCCATGAATATTAATCCTGTACTTGCATTTTCATCATAACTTCCAGTCAAAAAAAAATCTGAACTTTTCTCACCTTGCATAATTAAGCATGTAGTATTGAGCAAGTCATCTGTCGCACTTATTTTCCTTGAGACTGGATTACCAGGATACTTATCTGGCTTTATTTGGAACCTCAGGAATTAGGACATCAAGAAATTCTTGCTCCTTGCCTGAGAAACTTCTGTGTCAAGACAATACTCCCTTTTTGCCTGAGTACTACAAAAGGTCAAGTTCACTACATAGATATATAATTGGGCCTGCTTGATACCTGCAGAAACTATTCTAACAGTACAGGATTCATTCATTCGTCAAATTCATTTGTCATGTTGCAGGTTGTACAGACATGGCTTGATCTCAGATGTGAGAATTCTAGTTCTGAAGTCAATTACATATCAGGTGCTTAGCTCAAAGCCTCAGTTTAATGTATTTCTACATGGTAAGTTAGAACACTTAAAGGAGAAATTTCAACTTAAAAGGTTTAATGAAACTATTTTGCATCAACCTTAGCAATTAAAATTACCAAATCACATTGAATTTCAACTGCTTAATACGAGCTTATTAATCAGACTTGTGAATACTGTTCATTAATTGCTGAAATATTATTACTCAAGTATTATCCCT
Source organism: Oreortyx pictus (assembly GCA_036925125.1). Taxonomy (NCBI): domain Eukaryota; kingdom Metazoa; phylum Chordata; class Aves; order Galliformes; family Odontophoridae; genus Oreortyx; species Oreortyx pictus. The sequence goes on from JAUPFR010000006.1 coordinate 40,214,334, forward strand.
GTAACTTGGGATGTTCTCAAAATTTTCTTTAACAGCTTGTATTTACTTCCATAAATTATCTGGATTTCTTCTTGAAAGAAATGTAAAATTTAACATCCATTATCACCTTCTTGCTTAAATACAGCCTTTGCTCATCGCCTAAATAATACACTCAACTTGCAACTTCACATTTACAGAAGCACAGAATTGTAGGGGTTGGAAGGGACCTCTAGAGAGTCCAGCCCCCTGCCAAAGCAGCTCCCTCCCCCAGGTTGCACAGAGAGGCGTCCAGGCAGGTCTTGAATGCCTCCAGAGAAGGAGACTCCACCACCCCTTAGGGCAGCTTGTTCCAGTGTTCCATCACCCTCGCTGTGAAGAAGTTCACATGTGTGAAGCAAGCAAAGGCGGTGACAGAGCTTTTATTTGAGGTAGAGGCGCTACAGAAAGAGATGTCAGAGAGAAGGGGGATGAACTCACCCCTCCCGGCGACCGTTTAGGCGAAGGAACGCAGCCGCCTCTCGTTCGAACACTGGCGCGCCGGAAGGAAGAGAGCCAGGGAGGGGGGGGGGCAACCCGCGCGGGCTCTGAGTGTATCTGTGCTCCCGGAAGCACCACCGAGAGGGAGAGAGTGAGGGGTCGGGTGGACCTGGGCTCCTCCGCTCCGCTCACTCAGATGCTCATTCCCTGGTTCAGGCTGTGACCATGCAATCCCGCTACAACGTGCATATCTGTGCAGAACTTCATATGCATCAGTTTGTGGCCATTTCCCCTAGTTGTTTTACCACACACTGCAGAGAAGAGTCCAGCTTCATCTGTTTGTCTCCCGCTCCTTAGATATTTATAGACATGGATCATATCCCCTCCGAGTCTTCTTTTTTTCAAGGCTGAACAGACCCAGGTCTCTCAGCCTTTTCTCACAAGGGAGACGTTCCTCTCCCTTTATCATCTTTGTAGGCCTCCACAGGAATCTTTTGAGGAGATCCCTGTCTTTTCTTGTACCAAGGAGCCCAGAACTGGACACAGTACTCCAGGTGAGGCCTCACCAGGGCAGAATATAGGGAGAAGGTCACCTCCCGTGACCTGCTGGCCATGCTCTTTTTAATGCACCCCAGGATACCATTGGTCTTCTTGGCCACCAGGGCACACTGCTGGCTCATGGCCAGCCTGTTGTCCACCAAGACACCCAGGTCCTTCTCCTCAGAGCTTCTCTCCAGCAGGTCATCCCCCAACCTATACTGGCACATGCAGTTGTTCCTCCCTAGATGCAAGACTTGCTATTTTTAAACCTCATCTGGTTCCTCTCTGCCCAACTCTCCAGCCTGTCCAGGTCTCACTAAAGGGCAGCACAACCTTCCAGCATGTCAGCCATTCCTCCAAGCTTTGTATCATCAGCAAACTTGCTGAGGGTGGACTCTATCCCCTCATTAAGGTCTCTGATAATGATGCTGAACAGGACTAGACCCAGCATTAACTCCTGAGGGACACTGCTAAGTACAGGTCTCCAACTGGACTCTGCCACCCTCCAAGCTCTGCCAGTCAGCCAGTTCTCAACCCACCTCACTGCCTACTCATCTATTCCACACTTCCTCAATTATGCACATAAGGTGCATAGAGCTTTAGAAAGACATTTTTCAAGGTGCAACCATTTTGGGCGACAACTTTTTTTTAGATCTCAGGTTTATTGCGTACCACTACAAATAGTGCTTATGTATCGCTCCATTCCTTGCGTGAGGTCCTTAGTCATGGGTTTTTTCTTTTGTTTGTCTTGCCTGTGAGTTCTAGTTCTTGTAATACTTCAATTGCCTTGACACTGTTCTCTAAAGTTAAACAAGTTGTAATTTTCAGTTTTCTAATACGCAAGGAACACCAACAGCAGTGCCAGCCAGTGTAACATTTGAATATGCTGACTGATCAATACATCACCTTTTGCATTAAATATTTTCTACAAACCTTTGTCTACAGCATTATAAAAGAAGATAATCACAATGGATTTTCTTAATATTTACTGAGAAAGATAATTATACATATAAGAAAATAAGAGATTTCTGATAATACCTGCACTATAAATTAGTAGGAACAACAATTAGCATTCTCTAGGGAATAACAAGAAAAGTAGTTCAAAGGAACAAAATAGGAGTCACACTATTTTTATTATTTTTTTTTTATAAAATAATTTCCTTCTTCCCTTTAATGGATTTTTTTTTCTGCTAGGGCTATTTTTTCCTTTCCTTCTACATAAAAAACAAGCCAAATATATGATGTTATCATAGCAAGTCATGCAGTAAAATGAGTCTAAGAATTGCTTAATTTCTCTGAACACTTGGAGTTTTCAATAAACATTCACTATATTTCCAGATAAGCAGTTTGGTTGTATATCACATGGAAGACAGGAAGAAGATATAGGAGAACCAGCATGGCTTCATCAAGGGCAAATCCTGTTTGACCAACATAGTGGCCTTCTATGATGGTGTCACTGCATCAATGGATGCAGGAGGAGCCAGCTGAGGCTGTTCAGCATGAAGAGAAGGCTCCAAGGTAACCTGAGAGTGGCCTTCCAGTATCTAAAGGGAACAGACTCTTTAGCAGAGTCAGTGGTGATAGAACAGGGGGAAATAGCTTCAAGCTTAAGGAGGGTAGATTTAGAGTAGATATAAGGAATAAGTCTTTTACAGTGAGGTACTGGACTTCCAAGGTGAGGCTGGATCAAGCTCTGGGCTTGATTTATCTGTGAGTGCCCTGTCCAGGGGAGTTGGACTAGATGACTTTTAAAGGTCATTTCCAACTCTGATTCCATAATTCCATAATTCTATGATTCTATGATATAATAATTACAATATAGGAACTTAACCACTAATTTAATTGCTGAATTGCTGTTATAAATATATATATACATATAAATTTCCAGGTGATTTGGTTTTGATCTATGGAGGGACCATCCATCCTTGGCATTTTACCAAGGCTACTGAGCAGCTATTACTCTGATGTATAGGAATGGTGTGTGGCAGGGAGTTCTCAGAGCTTGGCTGTCTCCTTATCCAACAGCTCTGGAAATTGTCTGTGTTCAGGGCATACCTTTCTTCTAATTCAGACATAAACCTGATGTTAGATGAAAGAAATGATTCTGATAGAGGCCTTTCAGTATCTGAAGGGGAGCTGCAGGAAAGAAGGGGACAGACTGTTTAGCAGGAACTGTGGTGATAGAGCAAGGAAAAATGGCTTCAAGCTTACAGAGGGTGGATTTAGATTGGATAAAAGGAAAGTCTTTTTCAATGAGAGTGGTGAGGCACTGGAGCAGGTTGCCCAGTGTTGTGGTTGATGCCCTGAGCCTGGAGACTTTCAAGGTGAGACTGAATCAGGCCCTGGGCAACCTGATCTAGCTGTGGTGTCCCTGTTCATTGCAGGGGAGTTGGACTGGATGACTTTTAAAGGTTCCTTCCAACTCTTAAGGATTCTGTGATCTCTGTGATCTGTAAGTGAACTAAGAAGATTGCTTATTGCCTGGTAGTAAGCTATTCCTTATTACTACTTTCCCTGGTACTAACAAATCATATGTATATCCAACAGCAGCAGAGCAACAGCCGGAACATGGTATCTTGACAGTGATGAAGAAAGAAAATGAAGGAAGTTATATGTACTTCTGCAAGATATATTTACATGTGGCCTTCTGGACAGAAGAAAGCATATCCACTCTGTGGCCCACATCAGCCTACTTTCTGCAAATGCCCCAACAGGCTTGGCTACAGGCTCAGCCAGAACATGCTCTTAGGAGTATGCAGACCCTGTATACATGGGGTATGTTGGCATGTCCCATAAACACAAGCATGGGTGTTCACACTAAACACATTACCTGCAACGCAGCCATGCAAATTTAAGATGGGTGGGAAAGAAAGTATATGCATTTATAAAGAGTCATGAGAGAATGTGATTTTACATAGCAGTGCAATTACATTTACCCATTCAGAGAAGAAGAGAGACTACAAAAAAGTTTGAGCAACAACCCACAGAAATGGCTAGATATTTGTAATGAGAGTTTGGATTGAGAAGTGGTTGATTTTTACCCACAGAAACAAACTCTTCTGAAAATAGAGACACATTGGTGTAGGGTGAATAACCCAAAAGAGTGATACTCAGAAAATAGTGAGGAAGACGGTATATTTTACTAGGCTTATCTGGATGGTAAACAGACAACCAGTGAATAAATGGGGTCTGGGAGAGGTGGAGCCAGACTCCACCCCTTCTGATCACACAGATACATTGCCTTCACCTGTGCTCCTATGGCTGACTAAGTGCTTGCCTCAAGTGATCAATCAATGGTTCAGGTCATGATTCAACAGTTCCCATGCAATTGGATGGCACGTATTTTTCTACAGTACTCTTTTAATGTGCCCTGAATTCTTTCAAAAACTTGTTTTTAAAGAACTCATCTTCCATGCGCATCCAGTTCTTCCATCTCTATGTTTAGAGATAAACACCTAGTTTGTAGCAAGTACCATCAAAATTTGTATGATGTTTTTGTGTTCTACAGCAAAACGCTCACCTGCAAGTATCTAATATCTTAACGGTATTATTTTTCTTGAAGACTTAATTTTTTTTATGTTCAACACATTAAGTGGTAAAAGTCAGTCATATTTGGCATGGTCATCCTCTTTTGGACAAATGTGATAATATTTATTTGTATTTTCTATTAAAAAAAGTGTGTCTCCATGTGAATGTATCTCCATTCTTTATCACAGTTTGAGAGACTTGCGCAAAATGTCTTGATGTTTTCCATTAAAAAAAAAAAGGCAATAACAACAACAGAGTTAAAAAAAAAAAAGAAAAAAGAACAATCTTGGGATGAGTTCATGCCTGGAATGTTTCAGGAAAAAATACAGAAGATTATATTTCAAAAGGGAGTGATGAATAATGGAAAGTATGAACTGTGAAGTTCTATTATATCAGTTGTATTTAGGTTAACCACGTTTAATTTTTTAAGCTCATAAATCCTTAAGAAATGTTAATCACATGATGGACTTATTTGTAGATTTACATAATGCCCTGAAGGAGCCATGGATTGTTGCATTCTGTGGTGACTCATGAACATCTCTGGTTCAGGCTGCCAGGACAGAGAAAGCAGGCTGAATAGCTTGATTTTGTATGAACTGTGATTGAATTTCCAGCAGTTATCCTCAGGCCACTCCATAGCATTTTCAGCTCACTAAGATATTAAAACTAAAAAGAGGGAGAAAAAGAAAACTTCAAATTTTGAACAAAACATTGTTCTCTTTCATTCTGTTGAAACTGAAAGTTATGAAGTTTAAGCATATGCGCACACTTAAAAAGAAATATCTTAGGTCTTTGAATTAGTTGCCCACTATATCCAAGTTAGTTATTCCAAAAAAGGCATACAAAATTTTTCATGTAGTAGTTATGCCACATATACAAATGTATACGGAAAGTTTTCAGATGGTTTGTAGTTTTTATCAACAAAAATAATACTACTTCTTCTTAATTGCATTTTCACTTGTGTACCAACTACTTTACTAATAGCTCTTGTTCTCTAAATATCAGTGAACATATGTACACACTACATGTTAATCATAGAATGGCTGAGGTTGGAAGGGATCTTAAACATCATTGAGCTCCAATACCCCCACTGTGAGCAGCATTGCCGCTCATATCAGGCTGCCCAGGGCGCTCATCCATGTTTATAATATAACATGTATTTAATATACCATGCATGCACTTTAAAACTGCATTCTTTATTGTATGCCTACATAAAAATAAGTCTACAGAAAACTCAGAGCACTATCAAGTGATATAGTGTATTTTCAACTGACAAAGCAAACAGATTTAAGATACTTAATTAAAATCTTACCAATGATTAAATATATCATAAGTGACAATGTATGGTAATAGACAATTAAGAAATAGTTATTTGGGTTCCTACTCATCTATCAAGTGATCTGATTTATCTGCTGCCCACAAATGAACATCAGACACAATCTAATGATGTTTTAATAGAAGGAAGCTTGGCAGATGGTATTCTGGGTAATGATCCAGGCTGCAGTTATCTCAGATATTACTTATAGTATCTATTTACCTGGCCTCAAACAAATAGGAAGTGGAAAAGATGGGAAGGGAAGGGAAGGGAAGGGAAGCGAAAATGATTTAATTGACCCAGGCTCTGTGCTCTGGCACAGTAAATGTTTAAATCACTGAAGCAGCCCATTTGCTTCTGTAGCAGGAGAAAACATGAATTTGATTAAAACAGCAAAAATGCAGCAGGAAAATCATCCTCCTCCGCAGACAGTTTGGGAATGGAAACATACCTAGTTCTCATGGTCCATTTGTTTTTCTGTTATTGCTCCGGTCAGTTCTAGCAAAATTCTGTCGTTTAAAGGAAAATGATCCCACAGCATCAGTGGACCACTGAAGAATGCCTCTTCTAAAGGGGTGGCGATCTACTTCAAGAACAAGGGGAAAGATAGTAAGGAAGGCTTCATGGAGTCATGAAGGACTGACTTTGCCCTTAAAATCTGCCCTTTGTCTCATATTGACATCGACTATGATACTGAATTTACAATGACTGTTTGTCTGCTTTCTTTTATAACTCACAGAAACAAGTTTAAATAGCTGTCATAAACCACAAAGAGCATTTTCTGGCTTTGTCACAGTCACAGAGTTTCTGAAACCTGAAGAAAATTATTTGTGCCCTGTAAAATTTCATTTCAGATGCTCAATGTCCCATAAAAGGCACAAGTAAATGGAAATTGAGGCCTTGTGAAGTCTGTCGTAAGTATCATAAAATCATAGAATCAGAGAAATGATTGAGTTGGAAGGGAAATTAAAGTCCACCCAATTCTCAACCCCTGCCATGGGCAAGGCAGATCAGCCTGCCCTGAGCCCCATCTGTCCTAGCCTTGAACACTTCTGGGGATGGGGAATCTCCTTCTAGCATCTAATTTGATCTCTCCTCTGTTAGTTTAAAACTATTCCCCTTGTCTTATAAGTATCAGCATGTAATAGGTCTGTCTCCCTCCTGTTTATAAGCTCCTTTGAAATACTGTAAGGCCACAATGAGGTCTCTCCAGAGCCACCTAAACGCATAAGGGAATGCTCTAACAACAGTTAGTCCCATTGGAACAGAAATGACCTGATGAATTTCCCTGTCTCACCCACTGTGATACTTCCACAGCTGGAAAAAATGCTGAACTACTGTCTCACGATAATAAACAGGATGATCTGATCTTCCAAACTGCTCAGCACCGGTATCATGCAGAATGAATTAAGGGGTCACTGCAGTCTGCCCAAGAGGAACTAGGTGTGATGCTGAACAATTGGCCACGGTATTATACAGCAGAGAAGTAAGGTATACAGATGTTGGTGACAGGCAAGAAAAATATCCTGGAAGAACAGTTATGAAGTTTACATCCAGCCCAGCTGTTTTCTATGATAGAGATGTACTTCTGACTTTTCAAGTACTTTCAGATGTACTGGAAGCACTCATGGCTAAGTGGTGCTATTTTCCATCAGATGTGTTCAGTATTTAGGTGAAATTCTGAGGGCAGTTTTAGTGCTATGAAATGTTGAGCCCCACACAGTGCCATGCAGCCCATCTGTAAATATCTTTAAGGATCACTGGAAAGAACATCTGCATCTGGTAAGAATTTACTGTTTCTTCCATACTGAGAGAAATCTACAAGACTTTCTCTTCTCATCAAGCAAGTGCTTTTCATTTACAAGCACAGTCCACCAATTTCTGGTTTGGAGGGATTGATCTAATTTCCTGTGAGTCTGTGAGTAAACCTCAGAAAGATTGGCCTTGTAAGATATCTGGCCAGGTCTAGTATACGGCACTCCCAGCACTCAGTCCTTCACCCTGTGCAAGACTAGAGCGTCAGCTTTATGAGTTTTTAGTAACTGCTGACAGACTTGGAGAGTGATGAACTCTGGTAGCCAGGGTTGAGATTAAAATCTGAATATTTCCTGCCTTGCAGTTTGCAGGAAGTGAACTACTTGTTCATCCTGTTACTGTCTGCCCAGAAGCCCAGTGCCTAGCACAGCAGGCTGGCACATGGAAAACTATCTGTGAGAGCAAACCTGTGTGCAGATAATCAGTGACACTGAGAATATCAGGGTAAACAGAACAAAGTGCTTCATATCTAACATGAACTTCTGACAAATGACAGCTTTTTAAAAGTATTCACACTTCAAATGAAGCTCTTGGGTAATCTGCTGCCTTAAATAAACTCCACAAATCCGAAGACTGTCATGGGAAAATCATCACCAAGAGTATTTCAGTCTGCAGAGAGCAAAAGATAGGAAATCAGGTGCAGGAAGGATATAAGGGGAAAGGAACTGGGCTAAAGGACGTCAAAGGCTGACTAATTCCTAAAGAAGATAATGCTTGGAGAAAACTTCCCCTCCTATTTCCTGCTCACCTAACCAATCACCAAATCACAACAGCTTTTTTAAAGTCAATGCAAATGCTATATATTTGAAAATGTGGTAAATACTGATTCAAAAAGAGTTTTTTGATTTTTTTTCCTTCTTGCTACTTGTTCTTTAATTTTATGTAATAAGCAACATCTTACCAGGAACTAGAATCTTTAAGGTATTGATACTGGATTTATATGTTCTAGAATGGCCATTCCTTTCCTAGACAAATGACATAGTGAGGCATAGTGAAATCCTTAAGGATTTCAACAGGATGCTCACTCACATAAGCTGATTCCAGAAGAGCAAAAATTGATATAAAGGAACAATTGATATAAAAGTCATATGTCAGCCAGATTACAGGAATATTCACATCACTTAAGTCTTCTTTCAGTACTTTTGAGGATTATTTTAGCAATCTGAACTGGATAATGTAAAGAGAGTTTTTGTTTTGTTTTTCTAAAGGCATGTCCAGGACACAAAGATGTAACATTTTCCATATCTTTCCTGTTGTTGATTTCCTTTCATATTTCTTACCTATATTCACAAGTAGTTTTCAGATACAGGGTACTTTAAAGCTTACTGTAGCAAAGGTGACAAAGAGGAGAAAAATTGTAAAATAAAGCTTAAATCACAAAGTGAGTTTGTTTCAGAAGCTGCAGGACTTTCTTCTATTTACATTTTTCTTATCTGTTACAGTGATTTTAACTTTATTTTTCACATAAGTGTGCAATTCATTTTTTTATTTTTTTTTCATGTTCATTGAAGTGAAAGCCTCTGTGTAACAGCCGCATTCACAAGAAATTTGACCAAGTCTTGTGTGTTATGTGAGGATTGGTATGTTTCCTTCAAGCACATACATCTTTTTAAAATACTTTAATTCTATACAGACTCAAGTGCTGTATTAGTTTCTCAGTTTCTTTCCTTTACATTTCTTAGAAGTTAAGTAGCAATCAAATATTTCATAAGGAAAATGTAAGTCTCAGCATTTATATGAACAGATTTGCTCATATTGCTTGCAAACCAAATCAGGGTGATGTATACCATGTTAGTAAATATTTTTTAAGTTTTCCTGATCTAATGTCAATTCCACTGCACATTAATAACCAACATTAGAATAAAAGGACGTAAAAGAGATAATTTTTTTTTATAGTTTATTATAATACAAGAAAAAAATAAAAGAAATCAAGAAAGCATATTTCATGGAGCACCATATTGTAACAAAATTTTGCTGGTTCTCCTATAAAGTGTATTTTTGACATTTAAACAATGACACATAATAAGTACACACAGGCATCTACACCCCAGCAATTTTGTTAACGGCCCTTAAAGAGACTCCCCCCGCTTTCAAACACAGAGACACAAAGGTGCACACAGAAAAGCCAGTGTGAAAGTATCTGAACACCAACTGAGTCAATTACTCTTTTGTCAGTGCTCTTCATAAACACACAAGCATTCAGGTTTCACCCCAGTCTCTCTTCTTTGAAGCCTCTGCATTGGGTCCATAGGTAACTGAACATGGATCCAGCACTGACATGGTGTAGATTGAACAAAACTGGCCAGTATTCCCTACCTGATACCTCTTATTGCTTTGGTTATAGTACTGAATGAAAGTCTTAAAAACCATCAAGTCTACACTCCACATCACAGAAAACTCACTTCCACACATACAGAAACATAACCTCTATCCTCACACACCCCTGAATGAATCACTGATACTTTTCCAAGAAGCTTTATGGGTTTTGCCACCAAGATCACCTTCATAAAAATGGCTGTACTTTATAAGTGTTCAGACAAGTTCAACAACACGTTTTGGAATATGTTTCCTTCTCTTTAAAGGACAGGACATGCTTTCCTGCTGCCATAAATTTGTCATTGTCTATGCAAGCAACAGCAAAATTTTATTGTTTTCTGTACAAAATGTTTTACATTCATTTTATACAGTGCTAAACAATGATAGTAAGCACAGAACAACATAGAACAATAGTCCAGAATGGCTATTTACCTTGCTCATAAAGAAAAAGCACTGGAAGCTTCCCATACTAATGCTGAGGCACAGTATTAGAGCCTCTATTACATAGACTAGCTTTCCAGAATACTTTCAGGCACCTATTTGGCAAGCTATTGCTCAATAATTATGTCATACTGAAGCACCTTGGGTAATTTGGCTTAGCGCCCTCAAACAGTGAGAGTAAGAGATAAAAGCTAATCCAACCTCACAGTAGACGAGACTAATGATAAAACAGGTTGCTAACAAGATAGCTGACTTTCTGCTTGGACACAATACAACCCACAGGTACCAGATAATTTCACATATCTGCTTTAACTCATCTTCTTTCATCAACCATAGAAAATGTATAAAGCTTAATTTCAAACCTTTCCTATAAGATCTTTCAATCTTGTCAGGAAAAAAATTGAAGACCTCGTATGTCCATCATTCACTTACAGAACATATTTTTTTCTCTAAGCCTATTCCTTTTTTGAAATATTTCCCTTGCTTACTGACTGCAATTTTTCAGGGGAACTTTAAGTATTTACAAAATGCAGTTCTGTCTTAATATTCATTGAGACTGAACCATCTTAAAGTTTTAGGCAGAGTAAAGCATTCATGTTGCCAAGAAAGAAGTTATTGTGTATTTTTTTCTTGTGGAAAATCCTTGTGGATTTCCCATTTAAAGCAGCCAATTTTATAATTCCTTTATACTGTCTGATGAACAGGCATCTATGAATAACAAGATATTACACTAAGGCAAAATAATAGAAATTCGAGGGAATAAGAAAATGGACTTGAACATTAAATGGAACTTTAGATATACAAAGAGGTATTACCTAATTGAATAACTAAGTCAGACTCCCTCCTCCAAGCTAAATGTATGTTTTAACAGCTGTGCTAACCATTTGGCTAACATTTCCCAGATAAACAGTTGAGATTTCATCTACATAACGGGCAAGAGAAGACAGAAATAAAAGACTAGCTACTTTGAGTTTTACAAAGGATATGGAGATTTATGAAGTTTCATATGTCTGAGAATATAATAAGGAAAAGATGCTGTGCTGGGTACAGCACTGCATGCTTTCACTTGGACTAATGTTCACAGCTCTACTCCTCTCCTGAGTAAAAGAACAGTGTAGCACAAAACAGAAGAGATTCAGAAAAAGGCAAAGAATACAAACTTATATTAGAGTGTGACTTACTGTTTGGCTTAAGAAAAAATAATACAAACGTAAACCAATTTGTAAATTTCTATGTGGAAAAAGTAAGAACTGACATACAAAAGATAAATGGGGATCATTGCTTTTTATACATTTTTAACATACAAGAGCAGGAGATGAGAATGACACCTGAGCAGCTATTTCAAATATTAAAATGGGGTTTAATTTTAGAATTCTCTACTTCAAGAAATTTCTACTTCAAGAAAGGTCTCAAAATTCTGGATCAGCCTCTCATAGAGATAAGGAGACATCAGTGAACATATTAGATATGACAAAACCAATTACATCTGAAAATAATGAAAATTCCAGAAGAATATATTGCACCTTCCCCTGAAGCATCTGATACAGTCAGAGGCAGGACACTGGATTAAATAAACCAAGGAGTTTGGCTATGTCGCTACTTTTATAATATTAGATATTAAAAATTCAGTGATATACCACATTTAGGTATGAGGATGTATAACAGTCTTTCACACTGTGCAATGAGTTACAGAAACACTAATGAATGGAAGGACGGAATGATTATTATTATTGGCCTTAGACACCACTTATACCACTTGTATACATACATATGCATACATACAAACATACAATGTACATTTATGTGCATACATAAATATATGCTTAAACACGCACATACACTTTCTGAGAAGCGAGGTTCTCAGAAGGCCTGAAGAGCATTCTATATACCCTTCTTCTGATACACTTTGCCAGATTATATAAGCACGTTTATCTTTTCCAGAATAAAATATAAGAAAGGGTAGTTTGAACCAGGATATGGTAGAAATCGCAAACATTACTGTCATTATTTTTGATCTGCACTTGAAAATACATTTCCAAAGGCTAACTTGACTGAAAGCCAAGCAAAAATAAATGCACAACATTAAAGGGACATTCTAAAAATTAAAATATGTATACTTTTTTTTGTCCTTCCATGTGTTAGTACTAATATATCATCTTATGATAGTTGACAGGATGAGAAATTAAAGAAACTAATTTGATTTTTGCCAGTTTACCCTGTTTATTTGTTTTGTATTTCTGTCAAAACTGAGAAAATACTTAATAGACTGTCTCCTCCTATGAGCTTTCATGTCTGAGCTCTTACAGGTTAGTTTCATTGTAAACATGCACTTTTATAAGGCTTCATTAAAACATTTTAGATTTTAATATATCTAAATTTAATGTCTACTCGAAATTAACATCATCTTTTAAAACATAATTAAAAATATTCCTCAAACCCATTCCTAGGAAATTGCTGTCATCTTTCACACTTATGTTTATTCACACTGTTTGTTGTCTGTGTTTTTCTGAGAAGGCTCTTGATAGCACGAGTGAAACAAACACAGACTACTGTCTCATCCAAGAGCAGAAGTGCAGTTCATACATGTTGAGGCTGCAAACTACTTAAGTTTCACCTACACTTATCTAGCTACAAACTAGTTGTTAAGTATCTAAGACAGCAAAAATTAGCATGACTACATTTAACAGGTTAAGGGACAGAATAGGTTTCAATTTCAATGAGGTAAAGTATGTTGTATATAAGATCCCCCATCCCCAAAATGCATCTGTATGTTCGTAATGTCAAATAAAACAAACAAACAAACAAAATAAAACGGAGAGAAGTTGTTTTTAACAAATCTAAAAATGAAGCAACCTTGAAATTTAGTTCTAGACAGAAGGAGTTCAAAGGGGAATAGAAGGAGAGAAGAGAACAAGAGAATATTGATAAATGCATGGTGCTGCCAGCTCTGAGAACCAGGAGCTGGCATCAGCTGAGTTTTGTCTCTTGATACCAGTACTAGATGATTCTTGCTGTATTGTCACAAATAGTCCAAGTTTTTAGCTTTCAAAGTGGATCATGACTGGCTTATTTGATCACCTTTCTCTTTTTGGTACAACTTCAAAGATTTTCATGTCTTTCTCAGCAGGCATAGGCCTACCAATTGGATGCAAATATATAGATAGTATCATTTATATGCTGTGCAGAGATGCCCATAGAGAGTACAAATACCAGCATACAATGTTTCATCTTGATCTGAGCAGTCCTGTGCATGCACAATGCATTGCATGATGGTTCCTGTAGTCTCTAAAAAAGAAAATCTTCACTAACAAAGGAGGAACACCACACTTGACTGCATTTCTATGCAAAGACATTGCAAGACCCTGGCTGGTTCAAAATTGCTTGCATTGGCCTCAGGAAAGTAAAGAAGTGCTACTGATGAAATGCACAGCATTGCCTTTCCATGGATTGTCTTCCAGGCAGCGAGACTTCCAGCTCACATCAGCATTGAAACTTCATGAGATGGTTCTTCCAGGAGACAGTCTTACCTCATTTCTCTTCCTGCACAACAGCTGTGCCTTTTCTCCAGAGACCTTTCACCTTTTCTGTCCCATAGGGAGTGCAGGAGTGGGATTCTTTTCTTACAATAATGCTTATGTGAGTTGGCTCTTCATTTTCTTTTCGTCGTTTGACCTTGTTATCAATTGTGTTCTCCTGCAGTCATCTGAAAGGCCTTATTCAAACCAGCATATGTTTTCCTTAATTCCCTTTTACATCATCTTAAAAGGGCCTATCTGTTGACATATCTTCTGTAGAGAATGGATTTCATCTTTTGCTGAAGTTTTGTTCCAACCAAAGACGAACCTCCTGAAGATTGTAGAAAAAGGGGCCTTTGCCTCCCAGGTAGGCGATTTTTTGTCTCTGCACAATGCATACTCGCTCAAATGAAACCCCATAGGCCACATTGGCATTGTTGTCCATGCAGTCAGCCACCACTTGGCACTGAGGTGGCAAGGAGAAGCGTTCCAGGAGCTGGTGAGCAGCTGCACATCGATCTTCCTGATTCCTGTGCTTCTTAACTTCAAAGGAAGAGGGGGAGATACCAGGAGCAGCCCAGCCATCTGATGGGTGAGCCTCATCAATGTAGACCAACAGAAAGTCAGCCACACCAGAGAACTCTTCCACCAGCTTGCTGAAGGCAGACAGCTGGCTTGTGAACGGTGGTCAGGTAGCTGACCCAAAATTAACCACCAGTGGCCGCTCAGAGTTGGCAAAATCCAGAAGGTGACACTTGGTTCCACACTTGCCACCAACATTCTTCTGGCTGGTACTGTTGCCATCATTGTCCTTGGCTATGTGGATTACACTGGAGTTTGGAGCTTCTCCTCCAAGTTTGACCTGAGAACAAAACAAAGAATATTGTAGAAAGTTAGTGTGACCTCTTACCCAGTATCTTTTATGGTTATTGTGTTCAAATCAATAACTACATATTCAAATAGTACCACAACTGCCCACAGGGTCAGTAGCATGGGGTTTCAAGATTTTTCAAATCTCTAAAAGCATCAGCATCAGAAAGTTCATCTAGTCCATCCCTACTCACAGTAAAGGAAAATGTGGCATTTCTGACATGCATTCCACATCATTATTGTTAGAAAACTGGTTCTAGGACCTGTTTTGTCCTGTCTACCATACACATAGCCCTGTCAACTCTTTCATGTTTGCAGACTCTAACTTGCTTTCAGGTAGACTACCTTCTGTCTCTTCTAACTTTTTTTTGTGACAATTACTTCATTAGTTCCACAAGTGACACCTGTTTATACATTCCAGATATTTGCTTTTCCCATCATAATTGCTTTGGAAAAACAGTAAACTATTTACTAGGAATTAGCTAATGAGCTGTTGTAATGCCTAGGTTTCTTTTTTCACCTTTCTAGGATTTCCTCATCATGAATTTGTGTACAAGCCTGATTCTAGGGCTTTGGACTCATCTCCATTGAGGAACATCCTGTATTTCCAAACCACTTTTCCAATTCTTCAAAATTATTCTGCATTGAATTTCTGATCTTCATAACACGCATAGTGCCTCTCAATTTTGAGAAGTTGGAAGATTTTATATATAAATGTTCTCTTCCATCTTGCAGTCCAGGAATGAAAACACTCAAAGTAACAAACAAGAGAGATCTCTGCAGACACACACTGAACACATCATTGTGTTTTGACAGTGGACCGTTGATGACAATACTCTTCAAATCACTTAATTAGTGATCAAGTGATTCATTTCCTTCTATTGCAGTGGCTCTCTAGAAGACTGGATGAAAACAGCAAGAAAAGGAGAAAGTTTTATGCAGTAAAATTAAGCTGCCCCAGACCTAGCCCCAGAAGTAATTCAGATCCAACAGGAAGTTTTGAAATCCAGTACACATTTGTCTGAGACTCCCTTACTGCAGAAAGAAGACAGAATATTATCTCTCAGTTGGGACTGCCAGAATAAGGTGGTGCCTGCAGAGGGCTCCAAGATCCTTAGCTGATAGCTGCTGTAGAATCACAAAATCTCACTATGTAAGACAATTAGTTTTAATGAGTTGTGCCACAGCAATTCTTACGCATCTGCCTTTAACATCACGCTCTAGTATGACTATGCAATTATCCTTTGTTATTTTTCTGTCTTTCTCTTTTCCTCCTGTTTATTTGATTATGTTTAGGAGTGTTGCTTTGAAGGACACATACAGGCCAAATTCTGAAGTTCTTCACACTTTATTGGCTTTCTTCTGAAGCTACACTCCAAATGAAACCAATAGAAGTTAACTGAGAACTGTATAAAAAATGAATAAATTACTAATTTGTACCACATTTTTAATCTGTGTTACACTGTAGGATATTCTGATGAGTCAGAAACACTAAGAAGCTGAGTTAACAGGGGTATTTGCTGCTCCATACAGATATGGAAGCAAGTACCTTGTAGATACTGGATCCTGCATTTTCCCCTGAGAATCCTGACTAACCTGGGCAAATCTACAGTTATTTATGACTCCACATTATTTCATCAGAATAGCAACAGAATCAGATTCTAACCAAATCAGATTTTGTAAGACTCTCCTTTTAATGATGATAGACTTTATAGTTGCATGAGAAGGACCCACAGTATGTTGGTGCAGGATACAAACATTTCAGCTATTTTCTATGGAGCAAATGGAGGCACAGATGTGATGCCATGTACTCAAAGTTCAGCAATAAAATGGAAATAAAAGTACTCAAGACCCTTGAATCTCTCCAGGCCAAGCATGTAGTGATGATACCCCTGGAAACAGATGAGCAGTTGGTCTGCAGCCAAGGGAAGTAAGTGCTGCCCTGTGAACCTTGTATGCGCAGCACTCGCCATCTGCTAAAGAACTGATAACAGTTAAAAAAAGAAAAGCCTCGTGCTCCTTTGCCTTTGGAAACAAGCAAATTTTGAAATAAATGAGTTTAAGATCTGTTGTGTGAGTGGGCTCTCCATTGAACTTGAGGAAGGAAAAAGGCAATATCTCAATTCTTCTCAATAGAAGAAATTACAGAGAAAGGCAGGTTGAGACACTCAGGCTGTACTGTTTGTCTTTGTTACAAGAGGCTCAATTGCAGCATTTAAGAGGAGCTACACTTAATTTGTTACAGGTGGTAAATACTCTTCTGCAGAGCTGTTGAACATTTCGTTTCTCTCTACCATTATATGCAGTAAGATTGACAAAGCAGAAGTCTATATGGTAAAGATCAAATATAAGCAAAAAATGCAAAGGACAAGATCATCAGTAAGTGATCTATCTATCATTCTAAGGGTTGCATTTATCCACAAGCCAGCTAGACATCTCCACAGTTTAAGCTGACAGTTTCCAAAAAAACATAACATCTGCACAAACTCTACATTCCCCTTACCTAGAAATATTAACCATTCTTTCACTACAAAGAAATTGATTTTCCAGAACTAAATTGCCCGAAATCCATCTTTTGGGCAAAGTATGACATGTAAGTATCTGTGTTGCTGCACCCACTCACTGAATGGGACCTCAGTATTTAAGGGCATGTGCTCAATCAGTCAAGAAAAAGAAGTAATTACATGTGATTTGATTCATAAATCACAATTGAGCAACACACTTTGAATTCCTGTTACATGCCAGCACATTTCAAAGGAGAAGAAAATAAAGGTAAAAAGGACAGAAGCAAGTAGAACTGAGCAGTGAAAAGTGTTGCTTACTAGAATTTTGAGCAAAACTGTTTCTCAGACTCTTCAGTTACTATTTTAACAACACTATTATTACCAAAAATACTCTAACCAACACTAAAATCTTTAACTGAGAAACCACAGTCTTTTCCTTAATCATATTTATGCAGAGAGGCTAAATATTGTAAGCTCCTCATTACCAACTCTTTGCTCAGGCCTACCAAATGATTCCTTTCCTAGGCAGGTTTGCAAACCATGAAAGAACAGACTAACAAAACAACTCCCATTGAACACCAATGTATGAATGCCCTTCAACTACTATTTAACAGTGATTCCACTAACTGCAATTCATTTCAATATTCTCCAATGATGCATGCTTGTGTTACGCCTACCTTATTTCTTACTGACCCCAAAATAGGTGGATATAGGAAATAAGGTACAGATATATCATCTGCCACCTTACAGCAGTTTCTCTTCATTTCCCACAGCCACAAAGCGAGTCTCATGGCCGTAGGTTACCTATCGTGTTAATTTTTGTTTCTAGGAGTGCTTTTGTTGTTGTCTTTTTTTTCCCCCTTAATGAGACATCCTTGCCAAGAGGGTATTCACAAGGCATTTTCTGCTCTTGTAGAGGAGTAATTAGGTCGGTGCCTTGTTCCACGCCAGTGTCAGGCACTCCAAAAAACAGCCCTGCCCAGTCGTTAATGCTCAAACACAAGCAGTGGTATCTCCACTAATTGGTCTTGATGAAGCGCTGACGTTCCCAAAGGGACTCTTTATTTCACCAGGCTCGGGAACCGATTGACACAGGATGACAATATCATCCTTGCTGATCATCTGCATTCTGGGCTTGGCTGTCTTCTTTGTTGTTATTTATTGAAAGAAAAAATAGCTCTTGGAAAAGAAAATCAACACAATGAGAAAACAAACAAAAAAGCCATGTATTCAGCCAAACCGCTTTTGAAATCTTACACAAAGGCAGGCAAAATATATATTCTGAGAAACAAACTAGCAGAATATCCCTCACACGCAATCCAGCATTTCTCTAATCACGTACTTCTGTGTGTGATGATTCGAGCACTGAGCTGGAGCATTCTGGACAGCAGACAGAGATGGAAACCAAGGCCACCTGTCCCTGTAAAACACGTGCGGTAAGCCAAGCACACGTGCAAGCCAGCCTGCCCCTAAAGAAGTGACTCCCATTGTTAGGGTGAATTTTGTGTTTGCTTGAGAGCCTTGGTACAGCATCTCCTCCTCCGACTGCAGAGTGGGTAAAAGGGAGCAAGACTGTTGATGTTTAACATGCAGACTGAAAAATGAAGGAGACTTAGGTGCAAGAAAGAAAGCTCTATTCATAAACTATAGGCTAG
Source organism: Oreortyx pictus (assembly GCA_036925125.1). Lineage (NCBI taxonomy): Eukaryota > Metazoa > Chordata > Aves > Galliformes > Odontophoridae > Oreortyx > Oreortyx pictus. The sequence goes on from JAUPFR010000006.1 coordinate 40,233,289, forward strand.
AAATAGAGCATACTGCTGACTTTGTTCAAGCTCCACAAAAACAAGAAAAGCCCCATGAACAGAACATCACCTCCTCATTTACCTTTTCTTTTTTGTTGTTTTGCTTTTATCAGTTTTAGCATAATTCTCTTGGGATTCTGTGCACTGGAATATGGCTTTCAATCCCTGCATGCGGGATTTTCAAACAAACTGCAGACCCATTAGGCTGTGTCAAACCCCTAAAAAAAAAGATAGGTGTTGCCAGACAATTAGCAGTCTGTGATATTAGCCATTTAAATACAGACCTGCTGTGCTTGGGACTGGAGTCCAGCAGTTGGTTATGAACTGAATCCCTGGAGCTTTTTGCTCTTTTTCATATTCCATGCTTCCCTTTGATATGATTCCATTCAGCTAAGCATAACCTCCAAATAGCCTGACATTTCTCAGTGCTTCATCCAAATCATATTCAGTCTCTGGCTGCAGAAGTATACATATTATTATTTTTGTTTTCTCTTCTTACATGTCTCAGATTTTTGCAGTGGATAAAATTTACAGGAGGTTCTTGTTTAGAGTAGTGTACAGGAACGGTCAGTCTTCATTTATCATGGGAAGGTGGCAGTCTGCTTTAGGAAACTTGAGCACCTGAACTGGGGAGCAGAGGTTGAAATTTACTAGGGTTCTTCCAGAGTCTTTATTTAGGATCAGGTGTGTGAAGCTGAAGGACTGAAGTAGGAAACAAATTAAAAGGGCACAGTCCAGATAAAAATAACTAGACAAACTTTGCACTCTTTATTTAAAAACTGCCAGTCCCAGAAATGAGTACGTATGGCAAAGGGAAAACATAAAGGAGCTTTTTGCCTTACATTCTTGTAAAGAAAAGGAAAACTCTAGTTCCTCTGATCAGAGAGCCTAAAGCAATCGTCCCTAGAGCTTATGATCCACTAAAGGTGGGAGCATGGCCTATAACACTGTGGCCTCTGGGGCAACGTGTCCACCTGTGGCCACAGGCTGCCCTTACTGGCCCTACCTACAAATGCCAGAGGCCTGCACCGACGGGCTGGTTAGTCAGCACTGACTAGATAACAGACATACAGGGGACATTTGACACTACTTTAAAGGACTATTCATCCTTTTTCCTCAGTTTCAGCACTGTGTGAACTCACAGTAGCAATTCTGCTGCCAAGGCAGAGCTGAGTTGCAAGGACCAGGTGTGATTTTTTCTGGATGATGCACACTAGCTAACTTTCATATAGATGTTATAGTCAAACTGGTGCTTCTAAAGAGTTTCACAAAAAAGTAAGCAGTCTTTTCAATCAGTTCAAGGGAAGATTTTTCCTACATAAAGTGAAAGCAGAAGACTGCACAGATTTGGAAAATTGAGTTAGATGCTCAAAATAAAGTGGGTAGAACAAGACTCCATGCAGAGCAAGTGTCACCGTATTTCTTCTACCCCTTGTCTGCCTTGAATGTTTAAATTGCAAGCTCCTTGGGACAAACACTCTACTGCTCTTGTTTAGAACATCATCTAGCACAATGAGTCCCTGAACTAGGTTGGCTCCTACACACTCTTATAATAAACATGATTATATACTAATAAAAATAATAATAATGGCAATGACAAGCCCAAATCCTGTAGAATTTATATTCCAAACACTGCAGGAAAGATTTTAATTGTGGTTTTGTTTGTTTTTTTCTTTCATGATTGTTTTTATTTGAAAATGTCAATGAAAACAATTCTGCTAACTCTGAAGATCATAAAGCCAATAAAAGCTTTTAATACCACGCAATGTCTAGTCCTAAACTGTGAAACTACGCAACACTCATCCTTTAGGAGACTATTTATTTCACAATTTCGTTTTATGACTGTCAACTGCAGAGAAAGACACTTCCTTACCTTAAAAAAATACATACGTTATGCCTTTCTTCAATTAAAAAAGATCACCAAAATGCAGCGAGATATTGAGCAGCAAGAGAACAGGTAAAAGGCACATGTTTCTGTTACCTCCACATCCTGCTCTGCAATAATGTTGCATAGCATGCACTTAACATCTCAAAAGTTGACTTTTCTATTCTGTCCTCTTTTGCATACTTAAAAAAAAAAAAAAACAATAAACGTATCTATTAGGCAGGCAGAAGTAGGCAAAAGTAATTTAACTGTGCCCTCCTGAAGTTGTGAAGATCTTGGTGAGCCTAAAGCAGAAGTAAGCCTGTGCTCTGAGGCTGGGACCTTCGGCCAGAACTTCCTTCCCTGCTGGGCCTGCAATGCCAGCACTCGCTGCCCGCCCTTTCTGAAGGCAATGAAAAGTTGTAAAACTACACATACGCATCTGTTATCATCCCCCCGTGGGAAATACAACATTGCCAAGCATTTGGCTACATCAGGAAGATGCCGCTGATAAAGTAGTTCTGGAAGAAGGCCTTTCCTCAAAAAAACACACTAAAGTGCAGAAGAGGAAGAATTTCCTCTAGGTTAGCCTTACAGGTCTGTGTTGGGAACCAGAAAAAGAAACCGCATTGCCAAAATAGAAATCTTGCATCTGATACTGGAAAACCTCCCAGTGCAATGCCACGCTATGGACCCTACTTGCACTCAAGCAGCAAAAAAAAAAGCAGCTCAGATAACGATATCTCACCTTTAGAATCCTAGAAATAGGATTCATACCAGTACTAAATGAAGCATAGAATGTACTAAGTGAAAAACAAACAAACAAAAAAGCTATTAAAAGTAAATACAGTATTTTTTCAAAATGTCTCTTGGTTTTCCTCTGGAAATTTGTAAGTTACATAACACAATATATGTGTAAGTTACATAACACAATATATGTGCTGTAAGCTAGAACAGATGCTTCACTGCATTTGTACAGATGAAACCATACAATTCATGCAGAAGGTATCTGCAAAATGTGTTTTTGATCTCTTAGCAGTGGGTGTGCATGCACTCATATTTACATGTGTGTACAGGTATGTACACGTGTGTATCCGCATATGGAGAAATGGAAGTGGACTGCCTTCTGTAAGAGCAAATTATTTATGTCCATGCTTTACACTTGTACACGTATATATGTACATACATAGAGACAGGTACTCATGTGCATATATATCTGTACACACGGAAAAATGTACAAATGTGGAAATACCTATACACAGATGCATACAAGATTTTCTCTTCAGGAGTCAATAATCTTGTTTTTGTAGATAAACAAGGCACAGCTGTAAATTGGAAAAATAATATCTAAATAAAATAATAGTACCCTTCCAGTTATATAACAATAATGTAGTTTGCCTACTAGCTCTATTTATCTCTCTTATGACAATTAATCTAATCCTAACGACACTCCTTTTATAATGTAAATCAAGCCTGCCTCTTGGGAAAGGATAGTAGGAAATAACAAATATGATGTAATGTGTGGCTGTGACAGACACTGAACTTCAGGGCTAAGGAATTAAAAGGAGATATATTAATCTTTGATAAAATTCACATGAGAAAAGAAAGATAAATAAGACCAGTCATTTTTATTCCAGTTGGACAGTTAAAAGTAGGGAAAATAAATCAAATAAAATATGTCATTAAAAGAGAATATAGAAAACACTCTGTACACAAAACACCAAACCATACATTGTTTGTCCACTGAGGATATTAAAATTTTCAGCTGTTGCTAAGTAATCTTGCCCCTTAAATAAGTGCCTTAACCAAAAAATCATGCGTAGCCATACTTAATAACAACAAATAAAACAGAACAAAAGGAAGTTCAAATCTGGGTAAGATATTAAAAAGTTTTTCTACAGGAGAAATTGCATCAGTACTTTGTTTTCCAATATACTCTACTTTAGTTATTCACAATTAAACTCCTGCACACTAGGCTAAACAAAATCACTTGGTTCTGCATGTGCTGAAGTCAGAGCTCCTTTCGGAGAATAAATTCACTGTTAATCTAGAATCCAGTATTTACCCACTGATTTTTTCTGGAATGTCTTTCAGTAAATTTTCCTGTAAATACAAATAGAACATGAAGTGCTTTTATGCAATACCCTGTGAAAAGTGCTCAGGAAGATTTCTGTGTAAATGACACAAACCAAGTGTAGTTAGTGCTCTGATTTGGACTTCTGCTAAGCTTTGGTCTACCTCATCCATCTTCAGTTCTGCTAATCTAGCCAAAAAAATCTGTGATTATCTCATAAATACTCCTGAATGGAATGAATTTAAGCACCTGCTTAAATACTTTGCAAATACCTGGCTACAGCCAGAGAACTGGAGTAATAAGCAATCAAAGTTATGATATAGACTGCATTTAGCTTTGCAATTTAGTATTCTGATTCCATAATATTTTCATTTCCTACTGTGGCTAAGATATGAGTACTGGATTGTCTCTTTCAGGACTTAGACTAAGATATTTTAAGGAAAAGATGCTTTGTAGTGACATGTATTTGATTGTCCTATTTTTCATGCCTTTTAAACTCTTACGTCATAGAACATGTCAAAAAGCGTAGATTTTATATCTTTTCACCTCTACCAGTTTTGTAGCAGAGATTATTCTCCTCCTTCAGATAATATTGCTCCATTTATTTGTCACTTCTATAATTTGATCTCTATAATTATCAACCTCTCTGTGACAATCAGCATTTTCCAATAACTTCCTAGCCTTGTGGCCCATCATTCTGTAAGGTAAAAAAGAGCCTTTCCATTATTTGTCAGTCAGTTAGTTCTGTCTTATGGACAGCTGGCATGAATGCATTGTTTACATTTTTTGGAATTGGGTGACAAAATCTGGTTACATTGATACAGATTTTTTTCCACTGAATTCATTCTAGGTACCCTGGAGATTGATTGGCCTGAGAAATCTAGGTCATTTAATGGTGATAAGGAGGATACCTTCATTCAAGGTATGCATTTCATTGCCAACACCAGAAACAGCACAGAGTCATCTTAACCATAACTTCTGCAGTTGACACTAATAGTAGTGAGGAAAATGTGAAGTACTACTTTAAGAAAAGTATGATTTTAAGCAAAATGAGAATGAAGATATTTCATGGCTATGTGACTCTCTACAGCTTCATACCTTCTGCAGAACCTGGGCCATATACAGGTCAAAGTTATGTAGAAATTTGGCTGACTCAGACCTGTGCTGCTGACTTTCTTGTGCGCCTTGACCAAGTCATGTATTAACTGTCCTATCATGCCTCATCTTGAAAATGGAAACAATAGTGTTCACCAATCCATTTAACAAGGCAGCTGAAACATTTGCTTCTTAATGTTTGTGAAAAGACTAAAATCAGAAATTAGAAGGGATAGGAGAATAGTGAACTTCAGTGTTCAGCATTACTTTATTTGGATAGCCAGCTGGCTGATTCCTAGTGTGGCAATAAGAGGTTGACCCATTTGGCAAAGACTGATGTTATTTATATTTGGCTTATACTGAAAATTAACATCTCTGTGGCTTTGGTTTCAGACTAAGCAGCTTGTATTCTATATCACAAAGCCAGCAATCACCAGCACCACCAGCTCTTCAGTTCTCTAGGTAAGAGCAAATACTTAGAGGAAGTGAAATGGGTCAAGGGAGTGAGAGAATGGAAAAATAATTACTTCAAAAGATACAGAGCTACCCTTTGGATAGGACCCCTATGACCTCATGATGTCACTAGGTGTGTTAAATTAGATGGTCTAAATAAGACAACACATTAACAGACTAAGTACTGTTTTGGAAGCCACAGGGCTCTGAATCCAGCTCTTCTACTTACAAACTGGGTGGCCTGTTTAAGAAATTTCATCTTTTTGTGTCCACTTTCTCAATATATAAAAGGGAGATATAACCACCATATGAGACCTGGGCAGTACCAGTGGGTAATGTTTGTGCAAAACTTTAAGGGGAAAAAAAATACATGTTGCATAACTGCTATTAGCTTTATTAACTTAAATCACCAGGCAGCTGTCTCTCAGTCAGTCAAGTTCATTTTTAATCTCTGACACGTCCTCACTGCTTTCAGGAGGAAAAAAGGCTCACTGTTTCACACCATGCCTAGTTTTGCTATTACCTGAACTCTTCTTCCAATCTAAAAGTTAACATCTATGTAAGAGAAAACGGTGGTGTAATGACAAAGATTCATTTTCATCCTCTATGATATTTACAACAATTCTATGTTAGGTAGAAAACATTTGTGTATCTAGAGCTCTGTCTCAAGATGCACTCTTTACATAATTACTGAGGAGCTCACATGGAAAACAGATACTGAAAAAGCATTTAGAACCTTGTATAATTACTCTTACGTGAAGATCTCAAAGTACTCTATAAACATATTGGCAGGGAAACCGAGGCACAGCTGAGTGACATAACGTGACTGTACAAACAGTGAGTGACAGAGAAGAGCCAGCAGCTCTCCGGTCTCTCAGCCTCAAACTACAACCACCTCTCCTTTCTGCTTTTACCTCCCACCAAACTTATCTTCAAATAGGAGACTCTGTGCAACGCATGGCGTTATTCCGTTCTTCGCTGGCAACGGGGATGCTCAGCACAGCTGCCCACCCCAAAGTGCCGGCGCCGTCCCGCACCCACCTGCTTGTAGGCGTCCAGGAGGAAGCTGTTCCAGACGCAGCGCAGCCCCTCCGAGGTCAGCATCCTCCGCCACTCACCGCGCGCAGACTTGGAGCGGCTCAGAAACAGCACCATGTGCTTCAGGAGGATCACAGAGTCATACAGCGCAAGGAAGAGGCAATTGGAGAAAAAGACCGGCAAGATCTGAAGCGTGATTAGCAAATCCACACTTAACAGACCCATCTTCCTTGCTGCTTCTCTTCTGCGGGATGAATTCAGCTCCCTTCTTTGCCCTGTACCCTCATTCACAGAAGTAAAGTAAAAAGCGTGGTAAAAGCCTCATTAGCCTCTCTCCGTCTCACTCTTCAAAACGAGCAGAGACGGTTAAATATGAGCAGGCTGGTTAAAACCATAACTGCTTGACACTCATTCAGCTCAAAGCTGCTTGATTTTCAGAAACTAAGATGTTAATAAAAATTCTTCCCCTAACTAGGAGACCTTCTGATTTTGCTGAAGAGAGAGGCAGCTGTGCTTCCAGTTCCCTGCAGATACAAAATTTATGCTGAGATTGTTAATTGTTAACTTTCTGGCTCTATCCCATTGTTTCTCAGCTATTTAAGCACCGAGCAGACCTCCCGCTTCTGTGTCAGTAAAAGCGAGCTACCAGGTGCTACAACACTTTTGTTAAAGAAGGTTTATGGACATACAAACTTTCTGTTCCTTCCTCCCTTCCTCCTCCCTCCCTTTCCCTCTCTTCCCCCCTCCCTCTCTCCGTTCCTGCCTTCCTCCTCTCGCCCTCTCTTGCTATCTGCCTCTGGTGCAAAGTGCTTTCCCCTCTGGAGTTCTAGCTTGCTTCCCTGAAGCCTTTTATACATTCCCTGGCTAATTGCTGCAATAGAGAAATGAAACCCTAATCTTAGCAAAGATCTTGACGTCAATGTAAAAGAGGGCTTTACTTTGGCCAGGACTGCAGTGAATAGAAAAGTAAAATTCTCAAAACTTTTTTTTTAACAGTGAAAAAAAAAAAAAAAGAGAGAGAGAGAGAGAGACAGCAGCAAGGGTGGAACGCTGCTTTGCTTTGAAAAGGAAAGAGGAAAAAAAAAAAAACAATGTACTTCTGACTGCTCTTAAGAAATGCTTTCAAATTTTGGAAAAGGTATTTTCATATGACGTGGAAAGTGACACAGCAACGCAGGGTTCTATTGTGGATGGGTTTTTTTGTGTGTGTGTTTTTTTTCTCATGGCTGTTTTTTTCCTTTGCCCTTTTGTCTTTTCCAGGAAGGTGTGTGAGGTGGTGCATCCCAAGAAAGGGCAAATTTATGTACATTTTTCTCCCACCTCCAGTAGGTACAGCATGTATAGTGTTTAAATATCTTTCTTTTTTTTTTACCTTCTTGGTATTTAAAGAAACATAAGTAAACACTCAGAAATGATTTCATTTACTGGTGTATAAGGGAAGATGCTAAGAAAAAAAAGAAAAAATGAGTCTCCCTATTCAAAACAGTGTTACATATTTAAATACCAGTAATCAGCTGAGCTTCAAGGACTTCAGTATTCCTTATGGTAATTATCTGTACACACTAGTCTAATAAGAATAAGGCTTTTTTAGCTATAAGTTGGTTAAATAAACATTTTAAGACTCCCTTGTAGCCCCACGATGAAGTTTTTTTTTGTTGCTGTTGTTCATTCACTTCTCTTTGTTCCACCCCCCCATAATGTTTAGACCTCTTTCTATATGATCATTATTCTAGAGGGTACAGTAGAATGCTGTTGTTTTTTTGTTTTTTTTTTTCTTTTTAAATGGCTTTGAGATCCTTAGATAAATATTACATATATTTCCTGTTGCAGACATTCACAATTTTGAGTGGATGTCTTCCCTAGGTGCTGCTTATGCAGGCTCACCTCACCAGATACATTTCCCTCCCAAAAATGTCAGCATGATGTCTAACCTCTGTCAACTCACATATTTGATGAACAGTGCAAACTTCCTTCATTAATGTGCTTTAGTCTTCATCAGTCATCACTATCCTTCCACTCCTAGCAACTGAAGAAGTCAAACATCAATCTTCTTTATTCTTGGGTCTTTTTTTTTTCATATATTGCATTATATATTATTTCATAAATTGCAATAGCAGTTGGGCTGCCACAATGTTAGCATGCATACCCCTAGAAAGGCCACTCTATATCTTGTCTTGTGCTTCCAAAGAAACATTTGTTATAATTAGCACAATATCAGGCATTTGCAAATGATACCACTCAGACAGGATATCTTCCAGCAAATGTTTACTCAAAGAAATAACTTTTAAAGGTTATTCACATTAAACCAGTGACCTTTTGCATTACCAACATAAACAAGAAAAAGGAATTGCATTTCTTTTTCAAACTATAACAATCTGTAAGTCAGAATGTCAGTAATGACTGTGTTCTGTTTCCACAGATAGAACTGCAACCTCAAATATTTTGTTTTATTACTAAAATTGCAAAAATGCTGTTATAAGAAGGTATTTATATATCTCCACAAATTGATGAGTTAGTATGCTCTTCTCATGCGAGCACAACACAGGAACAAGTGTCCCATGAGCTGCTAAACTAGCTTGCTCTCTGACCTCAGGCAAAGCATATGTAATCATTTGATTACAAGCACTCTTAAACCTAGATTACTCTTCTGTAGATCCATCACCAAAACATACATGGTTCTGTCTGGGAAGTTCCCCATTCCTTTCATTGGAAGTTTTGTTAAAAGGCAGACTTGAGGATTGTTGATGATGATGCCAGATGAATCATCAGCCATTGTTTCTGAGAATAGTTTGCAAACAGCACTGAGGACAGTCCAGCTCAGGCTCTTCCTGTTCCCTGGAGGTAAAGTCAGGCAAGAACCTACTCTGGGAACACAATGTATTCTGGGTTCCTGTGAAACAACTGCCCCTACCCACAGAGTGCTTTGTGGGTGAAGAGGTTGTTTGTAAGACAGCTGGAGACCAGACAGCAATGGAGCTTTGAAGTGCGTTGGAAACTGAACAGGAAGCTCATGGAACACAAGTTTGAGATGCTATTTCTTATTTATTCTGTCACCTTCCTTGCCTCTGAGGCAGACTGTGCATATTGAGTTAAACACAACTACCTCAGACTGTGAGTTTGAAAGCTCCAGTCAAGAGATGCTGATAATACAAACACAAGGACAAAACTCTTCCGACTAAATGAAAATGTAAATAGAAGCTTTTTGCCACTACTGACTTCAGAAGCAGTCTATGCCCCCAGGACACAAGCACTGCTTTCCCAGTTCGACAGAGTACAGCAGCCCTCAGCAGAGAATGAAATCTTAATCTCTGTTTCTTCATATTGTTATCACTTCTCTCTTTCAAAACTGAAACAATTAATCACTGCATTTATTTCTCTGAGATGCCAAAAATACAGGGAAAAACACTTTGCATCTTTTTAGAAAGACAAGTACAAAAATTTGTCTGCATCACATACTCTATCAACAGTCTCTAGTTATTTTCCTGCAGAGCTTCGTGAAGAAAGGAAGAAATGCTAGATATTTCAGACCTGGAGGCATTGAGAGAGCTTTCGCTGTCTTGAAGGAAAACTGCATGAATTCCACACACAAGGAAGAGTGAGGAAGGGATGAAGATAACACGTGGAAGAATTAAGATAAGTTTCTGTTAAAGCTCTTTTCAGTTACCTGCTCTGCCATACCCTCCTATATTATTTGGGAACAGTCCTACAATGTACCTCAGTTCTCCATCAGCAAAAGAAAATAAAAGTCCCTCCATAATCTAAAGAGCAGTCAGGTTCTGTAATGGGAAATTAAACATATCATCCATAACTTGTCAAGGTGGAATGAGCAAAGCCAACAGTATTAAAGCATTCACTGTTACTAGACCTTGTATGTGGCTAAAGTCAACAGTATCAGTATAGATGTTCATATTCCGTAATGTTTACAGAAATCAGTGCCATCAAAACCATATCCATGTATAGATTCACCTTTTTTTCCCAGTTTCAACTGCAGTAGCATGAAGATTAGGACACAGGCAGCTACCAATTTTGTTTATTGCAACTCTCTTGATAGCTGCCTAAACACAGGAAATTTGAGGTGGAGTTACTGCTGTTCAGGCCCCAGTCTCTGATCTCATTTTATACTGGATCCATAAGAATTTTCTGACTTTCTGCATTTCTGATGGTGCATTTTACAGTTTTCACTTGGTTATGCAGGTCTTCACATTTCTGTGCCTGCACTGTGTATGTAAGCTGCCACTGCATTCAATTTTACCATATTCGTGTACTTTAACGCAAAAGCCTTGACCCCAGAACAAGTGGACTGGGTTGAAGTTTTGATTGCCTTACTTTCTCAAACTAAGCAAGACTATTTTGAACACTTTGCAGCACAGCTGGGAAAGGGTACCTGATGGTGACAGACAGTAAGCTTGCTTCTATGGTCCTAACCACAGAAGTTCATGGGAGAAATCATCCCAAAGGATTTCATGCAACCTTTGTGCCTGCTTTGTTGCTTCTCACTGTTTTCACTGCCAAAATCAAAGAATGAAGCTTTTTGTTTGCGAGCTAGTTAGTGTGTCTGTGAGCTTATCCTTGGAGAATTGCACAGCTGCAGAGTGATATGGCTTGAGATGGGGAGGAGATAGTTCATCTTAGCCATACCTTTAGCTCCCTGGCCTTGGGCAAAATTATTTATTACAGCCAAACAAAAATGTGTCCCTATTATAAAACTTTATTTTTTCTCTTTGCCATGATCTCTGCAGCAATTCCCTTACTCAAAATGCCATGAGATGTTGATTGAAAATCTATTTCTACTTTTTTATTTGGATCAGCAAAATATTTTCTTAAATAAATAATGCTGTGAATTAAAAATAAAATTTCACAGGCAAGCCACAGTGGTACCTGGATGGATTATCCACAGTGCAGTGTCACCAGACCCTGCCTGCCTCCACCAACCCTGGCACAGCACCATGTCTGAATGGAGCTACGCTCATCCCGCTGGCACCCAGCCCAATTCTGCCTGCTTAAAGCTGCTTCTGTTCTGTGTAGCAACCCAGTTAGCAGCCTTTCAAAGGTGAATGCACTAAATATATCCGTACTGTTTTATTTACTTTTTGTATCACCTTTGGTTCTGTTTGATTTGGTGATCATTCTACCACTGCCATTATGCTGAACAACTGAAAGTTCAGCCAGTTCTGAGAAACTGGCAGCTGCAAGAAGTGCTGATTTAATAGCCTGGAAGACTTGATGTTTCTAGTCTATCTGCAGTGGAATTGAGTATAGGCAGTGAAAATGCAAACTACCCACATGGGGAAGCTTCTCATAACAGTTTGGAGGGGAGTTCATGGAACTGAAAAATAAAACCAATCTCATTGCACACTGAGTCCACAAGGCAGCACTACAGGCGGAGGGCATTTCAGCCAATAGATTCCAGACTAAGACAATATTCAAATAAATTCAGGAAGAAAGAGGCTGCAAAGGTAGGACACCTCTGTGAACAGGAATAATATATTAAGATTTTTCAAGCTATACACAGATTCTGGTTACAACTGTGTCTGTCTTTTGTAATCAGACCACTGTGGTTCAAAAAGACAGAAGTGTATGAGAACTGGGAGTACTGATGCCTCTGTGAAATCTGTTCCAACTTCAAAGCTGTCAATCTGGCACCTTCTAAGAGCCTGCATTCACTATGTGATAGCAAAGTAAAATAATTGACTCGTGGGCGTGGGTGTGTAATTGTGACAAATTTGAGTCAAGAAAAAGTCCCTACGTCTCTTTGCTAATGAACATCAAATTTCTATGCAAAACAATCTCCCTGTTCCAATAAAACTACAGTGAACAAACTTGATGCTAAAACACACCTGGCTGAGTCAGATTTAATTCTGGAACAAAACAAAACACCCTACTCTGTCTAAAAGATAAGGTGGTTTCTCTTAAGAAAAACAGGAAAGTTGATTTTATGAATAAGTATAATCCAAAGACTTCATCAGAAGCAAAATCAATTAGCCTTCTGAATATTGCACAAGAGGAGGAAAGGGATTTCAAATGTACTGAATGTGAGAACAGAACAATTTTATCTTCTTGTAATTTCTGTAATTAACCTCTGAAACTCCCAAGAGAAACTAGTCTAGATTTGAAAGACTTCCACTCTCACTCCAGATGAAGGATACATACAGGAGGGTCTCACATGGCCCTCTCTAAATTATGATGCGAATGTATTTTCATGCATCTAAAGCACCAGAGAAACTTGTAGGAGGGTAAAATTTTAGTAAGATCTCTGTGGAGTTTCTAAGTATGAACAGATTTAAGGTAAATTCAAAGTCCTAGAAAAGTCCTCCAGCCACAGATTTCTTAGCTTCTCAGCCATTTCCTGTTTCGTGGCAAAACATTGGCATTTTAATTCAGTTTATCCTTCTGGAGAGTTCCTAATCCAGTATATTTCTGTAGAATTAAAATAGGTGTGTGCTCCTGTCATTCTTGTCCCATGTTTGTACGTGAACTTCAGTTACTGATGATAGCTATCCACAACTTAAGCTTTCCATCTCCCTCCTTTGCATCCCGAGGCATTTTTAAAGTTCCATTCTCCATGGATAATTTTCTGTGCAAGAGTGGAGGCAGAAATGGTGAAACACCATAATAAAGTCCTTTTTCATTAAATTTCCAGTTCAGTCAGAAGCAGGAATTGTCAAGAATCCTATTTCCTTTAGCTTGAATCCCATTATCCAACCTTTTCTTCCCAAACTAAGACTATTAGAAATTTCAGATCTTATTTGGATTGAGGGCTGAGGCTGCCAGTCTATATCAGAATATCTCTACCTCAAAGAGTAGAAGCAACCACAGTATCTCCTTATGGAAGTTCTAATATAAAAACCACTGTGCTTTGGAAATGAATGAGATATTTAGGGCTGTCTGCTCTACATGCTGGGCCATTTAGAGCACTGGAACAGAAAATTATCAGTTGCAACAAAAAGTGGCTTTTTTCAAGGTACGCCTTTTAGGTGTTTGCAATTAGAAACTATATGCTTTAAGTACGAGTAACTTAAAGGAAGCTTTGGGTGCTGCAATGGAAGTCATTAGGAATCTGTGATTTTATCATCTTCCTGATCAGCATTTTACATTGAAGTGGTTCAATTCTTCTCATTTTTCTTCAGCTTAATATACCAGTAAAGACAATTAACAAAATTTGTTGTTTTAAAAGTGTGGTGTATTTTCAGCTAACCTGGTCTATGTTATAAACGTAAGCAAAAAACTTTCCAGAATGCCATTGCCATTCTGGACTCAGCATCAGCTGTCTACTTCCTAGGTTTCTTAGACTGTAAATCAGCTCTTTACTTCTACTACATATTTAATATCCCACAAATTAACACCCCATGCCCTTCCACACCACTTTGTCTAGTACAAAGTCCTTCAATCTTGCCAAGAAAAAAAAAATGTGGTGGAATTTCCATCCCAACTGATAGCCCTAAGCATTTTACCAGGGCAACATTCTCTGCAGTAACTCTGTTAAATACACTTCACACTCATTCTCAGCTCAAATAAATATATCGTAGAATCAGGGAATAGCTTGGGTTGCAAGTGACATTTAATATCACCTAGGTTCAACCCCCCTGCCGTAGGCAGGGACACCCCCCACTAGACCACATCACTCAAATCCCCATCCAGCCTGGCCTTGAACTCCAGGGTGCAAGCGTCTACAGCCTTTTTGGGCAACCTGTTCCAATATCTCACCACACTCATAGTAAAGAAGTCCTAATATCTGTCCCAAATATACTTGTTTCTGATTTTAAGCTGTTTCCCCTCACCCTGCCACTGCACGCCCTTAATAAAAAGTCCCTCCCCAGCTTTCCTGTAGGACCACTGAGGTGCTGGAAGACTTCTTGGAGCTTTCTCTTCTGCAGGCTGAAGAGCCCCAGTTCTCTCAGCCTGCCCTCGTAGGGAAGGTGCTCCAGCCATCTGATCATTTTCATAGCTCTCCTTTAGACCCACTCCAACAGCTCAATATACTTCTTGTGTTGGGGGCCCCAGAACCGGACACAACACTCCACATGAGGTCTCACAATTTCAGAGCAGAAGGGCAGAATACACTTCTCTTGACCTGTTAGTCACGTTTCTCTTGATGCAACCCAGGATACAGTTGGCCTTCTGGGCTGCAAGAGCATATTGTCAGCTCACATTGAGTCTTTCATCAACCAGCACTCCCAAATCCTTCTCCTCAGGGCTGATCTCAAGTCATTCTCTGCCTAACCCATATCTGTGCTTGGGATTGCCCTGACCCAGGTGCAGGATCTTGGATTTGGTCTTGATGGAGGTCTTCATGAGCCTGGCATGGGTCCACCTCTCCCAGTCCCTCCGGATGGCATCCCTTCCCTCTAGTGTGCAAATACGTGGGCTTATTTATTTATTTTCCAGTAGCATTCAATTACCCAGCCTAACCTTTCCTCTCATAGTTTAATCAGGTATTCTACTATTGCCATTTATAAATTATGAGTTTACAGGTGAAATATTTATCCTCATATCCTTGGAATATATTATTGACCGAGGTAGTAAGGAGTCTGTGGACTTTTACTTTCCAATGTAAGGACAGGGAATTTATGCCAAAGCCAAAAGGCCAAAACTTTTTTTCAGAATGACATTTTCAGTATTCATGACAGAAACTACAGGTCTTTAGATTAAATCATTTTTCAATGGACCAAAGCTCCTTGTAAACTACCTGATTACAGGACATTTAAAGGTTGGCATTTCCTTAATTAACTCCTTCTGTTTCCAATATTCTTTATTAAAATCTTTGAAATATACATGGGACATAATTATGCAGTATTGCTCCAGTCTCTAAGCCACTCAGAACATCTGCTCATGATCACTTCTACTCCCTCCACCCCGCCCTGCTGTTTTCCTTCAGTACAATGCACTGTCTATACAGAAGATTTTCTTTAATACATAATAAAAAGATAATTATATTATTCTAAAACAACCTAGAAGATAATGTAAGAAACTCTCACTGTGTTTTCTGTAGTGTCAATACATACAAAGTTACATGAGATTTTTTTTCCTTCTTTCTTTAAAAGAGTACTTTCCAGAGCTCTGGTAGCACATGAAATTGAGGAAAATATTTCAAATATGTCATTGCTCAAAAAATATCCCCATCTTTTCCATGTATTTCATTTTTACATGAAAGACCGCACTCCTTACATTTCTGAACTGTATTTTCACAGGTAATATGGATGCTATTGAGGATACTAACTAAAAATATGTACAGTAGAACTGTGTACTATGAATCATAAGTGTATTTTATCTTCTACTCTGCTGGCACACACTTCATGCTCACTGAGAGTGCAGCTTTTTTCAAACATTTGCTTTAACTACAATGAAATTTAACTTCTCCCTTCTTCAAATTCTTTTTTTTTTTTTTTTTTTTTTAATATCATTACCCTATTTTGCTTAGAAGTTGAATAGATTTAGGAAACCATGCAAACGCATGGTTCTTTCAGCGTTCAGATTCCACATGGTCAGAACTATGATATATGAACTATCCAACAGTCTGTTTCTTTGATTTTTCTCCCACAGTTTCCACATTAGGGTCGTGATTCATGTGTATTTCTTTATGATCTGTGCATTTCAGGAGAGAATATGAAGTTCAGGTCATTATAATCAACTACACCACACTTTGTGTTGCTGTATAGTATTGATAATAGCTGTCTTGAAGGGCTTCAATTTAAATAAAAAAATCTAAAAGAAAGGATTGGAGACAGGAGTGGAATCCCAGAGGAAATATACAATTTACATAGTTGTGTAGCAACCAGGACATGAAATCCAAGATCCTATATTTGTTTTTGCCAAACCCTCTACCAGTCTTATCTAGTCAAGGTAGAATTTCAACCAGAAATAAATAGAAAAAAACAGAAGGTTTGATTGTTGAGTCTTAGTCACACGATACTGCAACAAACAGTGTTGGCCATTGATAGACTTACTGACTTATTCTTAAAGTAGACCAGAAAGTCATGCATATAAAATGGGACAATTAAATGAGCTTAAAAAAAAAATCTAAGAAAGAAATGATCAACAACAAAAAATATTTTAAAGAGTTGTTTAGCACAGGTACAGGGGTTAGTTTTTTTCCTTTCACGGTGTCCTTTGCTCTGAATAGGTATGTTTTGATGTTTAAATTTGCCTAAACACCAGTTATGTTGTCTGTTATGCCACCTTCCTAACTTTAAGAAGCAAAACATACACAAGCAGCTAGCCTCCTCTTGGGAAAGGGAAGGTTATTATAGATGATGAAAGCTGCTTTTTCATAGTTTGAGTATGACAGGCCATTTCAATAGCTGCAACAAGCATGTACTCAGGAACACTAGTCATGTACTAGAACACTACATCCTAACAAGATTTGAAAAGATATTTGAAAGGAAACAGATTCAGAAGGACAAGGATAATTCCTAAGAATTCTGTTGACTGTGGCAATGAGTGATTTCTAGACTGAACAGTGATTAAGAATAAAAAAAAAAAATTGTCCCACTCAACAAGGAATTTTTTTATGTTCTTTTAAATAAGGCATTGAAAACCTCTGCCATGGATATTATCTAAAGAGTTATACCACATGCAGGTTTTTATGAAACTTTAGTGAGCTTTAAAAGTTACTTTTGCATCTTTAGAGTAAAGATCCTGTTTAAGTATAACAGTAACAGGAATAATACATCCAGTACACAAATTAATGTCATTCACAAATAAGGCTTGATAATAAGAATATCTTGAGCTATTTACTGGGACTTATCTATACCTCTTATTATTCCCTTATGCCTAAAATACCAGAAAAATTATCAGGATTTTGTGTGATTCTCTTTATGAAGTCTTTTTACAAATGAAAGAAGAGTCCTCTTCATCCCCATCTATAGGTAAGATTAACACTATTAATTTAAGAAATAAAAAAAATAGCCTATATACATTCTAATATAATACACTTATTTTTAAATATCTAAGAGCTAAAATATTCTACTGCCATATAATGTATAAGTAGAATTGTATCCACCCTCAACAACCTAAGATAGTTTTCCTCAAACCACTTCAAAATATCTTCCAAAGTGCTGAAGTATACACACATCTGATTCTAAGCAAGAATCTACTCAGGCTTGCATAGAAAATTCAAAAGCACAAGTTTTCATATGACTGGCATCTTGCATTTGTACAGAATTCAATTTACTGTAACAGCACTGGGTGAAGTGCTCATCCTTGAAACATATATTCACAGGGATAACACAAATGCCTTGCAAGAAAGATTTCCCACTTCAACTTCCCACTATCCTATACCACTTGCTGTAAGTGACACCAGTATGGGTTAGGTGTGCAGTTATCACTTTCCAAGGATGTATCAGTTTACATGTAGTGTTCAGTACTAGTGACTGTAAAAAGAGCAGATTATTTTTTTATGTGCCCATCCTTGTAAACATCAGGATCATGATCCAGTTTAGCATGGTGATTCAAAAGTGTACAGTCTCTTAAAGGAGTGAAGCTGCAGCCTGCCTGTTTTAGTTCAGTTGGTGCTCATAGAATATCACTACTGCTACAACAAGTAGCAATATTAATTTACTGTGCCTTAATGAAAAAAAGTCAAAGCATTTTCTAATGCTTATTTTCCTTGAGAACCGAGGAACTTAACTGCTACGTCATAACTCATTTTACGGGAAACATAAAAGATAATAACGATGTGAATAATAACAGCAACACTTAACACTTACATAGCTCTGTGTATTTTCAACGTTCTGTACAAATACTAAATAATTCATTTTAATTAAAAAGACCTTGGAAAGATGAAAGGATCCTTGAAATAAGTAAGAAGTGTTGTTCATTACCTCAACAGGAGAAAGATCTGTTTCCAAATACGTATATGTTTGAAAATGATTAAGAAACTAGCACTGCAACTTAAGCTTTGGGAAAAACAATGTTTAACCACATGGAGTAAGCTTTGGAAATCAGTGAAGCTACTTGTATGAGTAAAATCTGTAAGAACAAGTCCTGTAATTGTATAATTGTATGTTCAAGTTTTTCGTTGGGTTGTATTTTTTTTTTCCTCTTGTTCTTTCTTCTGGTGATTTCATCCTTTCAGAAAACCATGAAAAAAGTCCCACTGACTTCATTAGTAGCAGCCCATTAGCATGTTTTCTGTGCTTTGCCATTAAGTCCTTTTTTTATCAGAGTTGTTCCATTTCACAAGTCAGCTGTGATACTAGTATCTATCATACCTACAAAATGAAGATACTGTATGTGTGTGCAAAACCACACCTTTATACTTCCAAGAAGAATCATTGTCACAGTCCTGCCACATTGTCATCAATATAAATGCTGCACTTCCTATCAAAGTTCTTCTTTTTTTATTCCCTTAAGACCATCATTAAAAAGGCAGTGCACACAGCACACTGCACCAACTGACTTTCATAGCCTCATTTTACTTGTTTCTTCACATTTTGCTCACATCTGGTAGGGGCTGATATTCTAGAGTGACAGTTGCACACCAGCTGTAGCTGCTATCCTCCCTGTCACACCAGCCAAAATCTCAGGGCTCCATGGAACAATCAAGCAAAAATTCACTTCAGCTTCTTCTCACATGGCCAAAAAACCTGACATACAAATTTTCAGCCTCTCTCTCCCCCAGAGATGCTTGTAGATCCCCAACCTAAGGCAAATTGATCTAGCAGGAGGTGTTTCTGTCCTTAGCAAGAGGATTGGAACTAAAACACTTCTAAAGGCCCCTTCCAATCCAAACCATTCTATCAGTAGTTTGTCTACGTACAATTAGAAGCAGTTTTCACGTTATCAGAGACTAAATAAGGATCTACTATTCAGGATGCTAGATCTGTCAATTTCAACACATGGAAAACAGCAGGACTCTGGGCTTGAACATTAACCCAGTATTTTTAGCTCAAGCTAATAAAGATTTTGAAAAAGTCAAAAAAAATTTAAGAAAAACAGGAGACAGAAAATGGTAAAATAAGAGATGTTCTTGTACATCCTGCTCCTTGGTTCTTTAGACCTTAGTGGAACTTAATATATTAATTCTTGAGCCACTTCTGTATTACAACATTTCAGGACATTAATTTAGATGTTTAGGGACTGCAAGCAAATTAAAGCTGTGTCTACTAGATGTACAAAGTTCAAGCATAGTTCACAGTCCAAGAGGCTGCATTTTCCAAAGCATCCTACGCAATGTGATATAGCTCATAACAGTGAGTTTCTATCAGACAGCAATAAGGAATAAAAAGATGTGATTTTGGCTGTTATATCTAAGAGACAAAGATAATTCACTAGTATTTACACAGATTACAAATAACAGGTGCTCAAAGTTTTTTCCATTCATTTGTACTAGTAAGTAAGCAAAGACTATTAGGGTATTGTCTCTTATCACATTAATTAATTAGAGTGAACTGAGTCAAGCTGCTGAATAGCAACTAATTAAATATTAATGAAGATACATGCTGTAAAAGATAACTTATTTCCGTAGAAGAGCAGTAATACACCTTCCTTGATAAAATCTGGGGCCCATGACTTATTTGCTGCAGTAGCTATATAAATGCATACTGTGTACTGAAAAGGAATTGATTACCACCCCACCTTCCTTTAAAGATTGTTGTCATATTTGAAGGTCTGAACAGCAACAGAACTAACAAATTTCCAATTTCAGGTTCTATAGTTCAAACTCCCCCCCCAAAAAAAAAGAAAAAAAAATTAAGGAAATGATAAGAATGATAAACATTCCAGGCTCCTAAAACAGCACAACTTGACTAGAAAATGTAGCTTTGTCCATTTTGCTTTCCTGTGCCTCACTGTTATGGCTTTACCACCATCAGCAGCTAAGCACCACACAGCCATTCACTCCTTCCCTCTCCCAACCCAAACTGAATGGGGGTAAAGAGAAGTAGAAGGATTGACATTAGAAAACTCATGGGTTGAAATAACAACCAATTAATAGGAAAGAAAGGGGAAAAAAAACACCACCACCACAGACAAAGAGATGCAGGGGGGTGCAATGCAAAACACAATTTCTTGCTACCAGCTGACTGATGCCCAGCAGCAGCACCCCATGGGGAGTTCCCAAATAAATTTCTTAAATGACATAGGGCCAGCCCCAATTAATCCAGGTAACAATGGTACAAAGAGAGAGACACCTCATCTTGATGACTTTTCTTTTTTAGCTAGTAATATTAAACTGCAGTTTTGAGTCACTGTCTTACATTCTTACATCCAAAGAACACATACTGCCTTACTAACGTATGCCCTTTTGTTTTGCAATATCTGAATCACAGATATTTGCCTGTACAGGCCAAGACCTGTGCAGTCCAACTGTATGCCAAAATAGGCTTAATCTCTAAAATTATTCTTCAAGGGATTGTCTCAACTGGTAGAAGTTACAAGGTATGTGACTTCTGCCACTTCTCTCAGGCAGAGGATCTGACAAATGAACAACTTCTAGATTTCAAAAAGCTTTCAATCTCTATAATTTCTTCTCAAAAGGTCACTCCACTGACCTTATTTCTTTTTTTCCTGAGGAATGCAAGGTATCGCAGTTAGTTTTCAACACTGTGCCTATACAGTTCTGTTACCTATAGACAGCTACATAGAATTGCAGAATGGTGGAGCTTAAAAGCGAACCTTCACAAAATCTTTAGTCCAATCACCCTGTTCAAATCAGGGCCAGGTAGATCAGAGCATAATCCAACCATGTTTGGCTATTTGACAGCCTTCACTGTAAGAAAGATTTTTTACTTCTGCTAAAATGTACTTTTCAGTGTTTCAGTTTTTTCTTGTCTCATTCCTGAGCAATGCTGATAAAGAGTCTGACTTCATCTTCTATACTTCCCCAGTTACAGGTATTTATATGCATAGCCATGATTCCCTCTGAGCTTACTCTGCAGGCTAAACAGTTCCAGCTCTCATCTGCTTCTTGTATGAGGTGCTTCAGGCCCATAATCAACTTCATGCTCCCTCACAGGACTATCTCCAGTAGGTCCGTGTCGCTCTTGTACCAGACAGTTCAGCACTGGGTACACCACTACTGGTAGGATTTTGGCTACACTGAGCTGAGGGAAAGATCACTTTTGTCATCTTGCTGTCTCCTCGTACAGACTGTGAGGTTGTCTGCTTTCTTTGCTGGGAAGGAACACTGCTGAATCCTTGTTAAACTTTGTGTCCATCAGGAGGAGTCCCAGGTCCCTTTCTTCCAAGCTGCTTTCCAGACAGCCAGCCCCCAGCACATACTGGTATCTAGGATAATTTCTTCCCTGTTGAAGGACTTGACATTTGACACTGCTGAACACCACGCAATTCCTACAAGCACATTTCTCCAGCCTGATGTCCCTCTGAATGGTGGCATAACCATCTTGGTATGTCACTCCCCACTGATTTGTCTTCTGAGCAAACAATATGCATTGGAACAAACAAGTTTATAAACCAAACTCAATTAAATTACATTGGAAATCAGTGTCAGTTTGGCTCAATCGGTATTGTTTCTCTGGTATAAAGGGATCACAATGTTTTCACCCTGTGGTAGGCCTTGCAAAGCCTGCTTTGAAGAGAGAGATCATGCTGGTATAGATGCATATTACCTACATAAGTTAAAAAGTACTTATCCCACTAGTTTTTATGAGAAGGTTTGTTTTTCTGAATTAAAAGGGAAAAAAACCACGCAAACTTTTTTCAAAATTAGAGCAAAACCACAAAACCACAAAAATAACGTGCACTGATCACACTGGCTCACTTTGTGACTGAAGGTAAGCCCTTCATCTTCACCTCTCCCATTTGACACAGATATGAAAGCTGATGAGAAACAGTGATCTTAATGGAAATCAGTGAAACGTTTATTCCATTTTAGATTTAGAATCTTATTCCCCAAGCGCCCCACCCATCTTGATCCACGTTCTCCACTCCTCCTAGGACTTATCAAGTAATTTTCTCAGTGTTAATTTTTTTTTTTTTGACAGATACATTTTCTCCAGTATAGGTGATTCATATTAAAAAGACATCTGCCTTTGTTACTCATCTCACTTAAGTAGTGAGCTAGTTATACATATCATTTTCTGCTCCCACTGTGCCACAGAGGGCAACAAGGCTTGCGAAGGCCTTGGAGAATATGCCCTATGAGGAGCAACCGAAGGAACTGGAGCGTTTTAGTCTGGGAAAGAGGAGGCTGAGGGGAGACCGTATTGCTCTCTTCAAATACCTGAAAGATGATAGCAGTGAGTGAGGAGCTGGTCTCTCCTCACTGGTGTCAGGTGACAGGATGAGGGAAAATGGCCTCAAGTTGCACCAGGGGAGGTTGGATATCAGGAAAAACTTCTCTACAGAAAGAGTTGTTAAGCACTGGAATAGGCTTCCCATGGAGATGGTTGAGTCGCCATTCCTGAGTGTATTTAAAATGTATTTGGATGAGGTGCTCAGGGGTGTGATTTAGTGGTGGGCTGTTTGAGTTAGGGTAGTGTGGTTAGGTTGTATTTGGACTTGATCTTGAAGGTCTTTTCCAGCCTGAGCAATTCTATGATTCCATGAAGGAGCTGTAATATACTGACATAGCAGCAGTGAGGGTGGTAGCCAAGGGATGCATGACCAAATACATCCTACGCTACAAACACCTGAGAGGCTCAGGCAGATTAAGGCTGCTATGTGATAGGCATAGAACTACATAGCATGATTCATACAAGAGGTTTCCCACAAAAGAAAAAAAACTCACATCAAAACAAACAAACCATATAGTTCATACTTAAGAGAATGACTCAGCTTTTTCACCTCTTCGCAATCTAAAAGAGATTATTTCTGAAGTACTCTAAATCTAAAGAGTCGTAATTCTGTCATGAATCACCAATGCTATTTCCTCTGCGATACTTTTTCCTGGAAGGCATTCATCCAGATACCACATAGGCTCAACCTTGCTTACCTTTTAAGATGAAATGATGTATTACCCAGGATGACATAATGATACAATGAAATGGTTCAGAGTCAACATATACCTGATTCTAGTCAGGCTAGATTTTTCTAAGAAATAAAGAAAATAGTGCCACAGTATGAAATGAAAAAGTAACAAAAAGCTACAACAAATATTATGCCCCAAGGCCTTAATTTATAATTCAGATTATAGAAACATACTCCTTCCTTATATAGCTGATAATTGCACTGTGACAGCATTTGAGGAGCATTCTTTATTCCAGATTAATCCCATAACCCAGCTAAATATCAAAAAGCCCACCCTCAATCTGAGTTCGAACAGATGATAATTCTGAAATGAATTTATGGTAGACAATGTCAGAATATTGATAAAAGCATTCTTTTTGGACCTGTGTTATCAAAAGTTATAAGTCTGTAGAGTCAGAGGCTGCCTGGGTGAACAGGCATGCCTCTAGGGCAATTCTAAACATGAACTACATCCAGAGTTCACTAGGAACAGTAAGGAATCTACAGCCAACCTCTGCTGCATTTTTGCATGATCATAACACTGAAGTGTGGTTGTTTCAGTCTCATTCTGTCACAGAGGCCACTCAGTATAGCTTGACATCTCTTTTACTCCAGTGGGTTGCAACTAAATCTTTCTCTTCCAAAACTACAGAAGAACCTCATGTGTACCACATACTTTCCAGCATTCTGCCCATTGCCACTGTTTTTCCAGTAATAACAGCAACTGACAGCCATAGCTTCATTTCTTAATGGTGTAGGATTGCAGCTTCCAGGCTTTCGCACTGGAAACATCTCTCTGGACACACGACATGCTCATAGTTCTGAACTTTACTTCTGTAATACAATTTTCAGTTGACTCCTGACATCTTGCAGTGTTACTATAATCCTAGGATTTGGAAATGACAAGTTCAGGAGTTCGCCTCCAAGCATTAAAGGTCACAAACAAAGCAAAATCTGATAAACATTAGACAGAAGCCTGAAAACACACTGGAAATATGAGGAAAATAAAGATGGAGAACATGGATGAAAAGTTGAAGCTGTAACAACCCAAGAAGGTTCCAAATCTTCATCTGGCTAAATCAGCTGTGTCCACTCTGTCAGCACATTGCAACCTTAGGATGAAGTGATTATAGAAAGCCTTTCTACATTTTTCTTTGTGGAGAGATGTTCACTCTGTTCAGAGCTCAAAAATCTGCCTTAGCTCTTGAAAAATAAATAATTCAGAAATCTGACTATATTAGATAGCAGAATCAAAAAAACAACTAGGTGTATTCTTGGCACTGAAACACTTTTGTGACTAAAAACAAACAAACAAAAAAACCCACACATCAAGCTACAATATTTTTTTTTCATTTTGTTTTTATTATATAAGTCAGAATGATTCTAAGCCAAGATTAAAGAATGAGAAAGAGCTGAAGTATTCTACTCAGCTTCCCAGCACCTGCAGGGTATGCCAGCTACAATACCTGTCAACACCATTTAAAGTCCCATTGTGAAAAATAAAAACACAACAAACCTTTTTGTGAAAAGCATCTGAGGCAATAAAGATAAAATGAAAAGATTATAAGAAAGAAAAAAAAAAAAGAACAGTCATGGGGAAAGAACCTACAGCTGACACCATCTGCTCCAAAAGAACAAAGCCTCAGAACACTATAAAAATATTTGGAGTGATTGGCATATATAGGCAATGCCTGTTTTCCCATATTGTATTGCGTTCTCATACTGTAGATTTTCTTTAAATCTTAGGCTTATTCAAAGGACAAGCAAGGCAGGCATTGACCACACAGGCTAAAAGATTTCATTCTACAACAAATATGGAAAAGCATATAATGATCAGGTTTACAAGAAGCCTCTCTCTGGGAATTAAGAACAGCAGACTATTTAGGGAGAGATAACCCTGTATACAGATCATACAGTTCTACTGACTTAAGGTAATATATGGTGGTGAACCATTTTGAAGAAGTGGTCAGAAAAGGGAAAACCAAAACAGTAAGTGACTGGCAATGAAGGATTCAGTGTTACCTAATTACCACCAGAAACATGGAGCCAAGAGGTAACGTCTACGTCTATCTTTAACAGGCTTTAGTTTGCACTTTACTATGGGTTCTTTGTTGCTGTTGTTTGTTTTTTGTTGCCTCTGTATCCACTTATCTAAGTTTCCCATGTGTAAAAATGGAAGATTATTTTAGATAAACTTCCAATTGTTCCCACACCACTCTTTTTAAAGTCACAGGTATAGGAAAGCTTTTACCATAATGCCTCCTATTCCTCTCTCATCACTAGAACTGCACTAAGGAATTCATAATTTCTCACCACTAAACTCTTCAGTACTGAAACCAGTGTTTGTTCAACATCTAACAGAAAAGGACTCTCACCTCTTACAAAGGCCACCGCCACTACAACAATTTCACGTCCCCATGTATCTTAGCTCCGGAACATTATCCGTTTCTTGTCTAGGCACTTCATCATGTCTTCATGAGACTGCACAAAAACATAACACCTCTCAGTTAGCCAAGTCCTAAACTATTACAGGTTGTTTTGTTTTTAATTAAATTTTCATGTATCCAAATCATGACACAAACATGAGGGAGACTAGAAGTGTGTATGTGTATAAATACACAAATACATACAAACGAATGTACATAAATTATTTATAGGATTATTCACGATGCATCACTGTAGTACAGGAGCTACTGAAAAATTAAAATCTTTTCACCTACGTGGAACAAGCCAGTAGCTGTAAATGTGTATCCTACTGAAACCAGGAATAATTAAGTATTGGCTGAAGGAGGCTTGCAGCAAGACCAGGAGCTATCATAAAGTTCCTGGAAGCCCAGTCATGTAGTCTGGTGGAGAGGCTACTCAAGAGAAGGAAGTTAAAAAGAAAAGAGAGGTTAAGTTACAGCACAGTGCAGAGTCAAAGAGCTGCAGTGAAGGCCACAGTGCTCAATATGTGGAGACAGCCAAGAAGTCAAAGCTGTAATCTTCAGAATGAGTAGGATTTTTCTAAGAGCTCATTCATCATCATAGAAAGAATAATTCTTTGCAATGAACAGAGCAGATAAATGCAGCAGATACATTGCTGCTGACAGTTTTCATAGTTTCATATGACTCCACTGGAGTCAGGACAACATATAACAGCCAAGGTTCCAACCCACACTGCCATCATTTATTTGTTGCTCATTTGTTAAAAACTAACCAGCACTACTTCTAGACTAGGAAAGAAACTTCTATCTGGATTAGGAAAAGTCCCAGTACCTCCGCCTCCAGTGCAGTGGAAAAATCATGCCAGAGTCAAACTGAGACCTAGCACCTATGTATTTAATTTTGATCTCCATAGATAAAGGCTGCCTGTGCAGCTTTCTAACTGCGTGTACTCTGTGACATGCATCCAGTCCTTAAAGTGCAGATAATCACACTTCTCTCTGCCATTTAGATGCTGGAAATCTCTGCAATTTCGAGATACACAGCTGTTAAGAACATGGGGATAATACTTTGCACACACACATGCACAGTCTTTGTTCCCTTTGTACCATGTTTCACAGATACACTCAATATCAGCCCTTTATACATTAGAAGACTTCAATGACAAAGTCTGAGCAAAACTACATGTGTGAATCAAGTTCCCACACTCATAAAAACTTTCTCAAGGCTTTTTCTGTACCACCATGGGAAAGAGCTAACCTTTGAGAAAAAGCAACCTGGGTCTAATATCACTTAAAAATATTATTACACTTACCCAAACTCTTCAGGATACAAGGACATATCTGGTATTACAGCTTACTGCCTACTGAGGGAGTCTGCCACTGAAGTTTCTAAAATAAAAATGAGACATACCTCTTATTTACTAAATCTGTTTAACTCCACTCATATTTTACCTGATGAAAAAATAGAAAAGACTCGCAAGACAGTTTGCTTTTAACTTAGTTAAGATTTTCATTTAAATAAAATAAAAGCACCTCTTCTTTTTGAGAAATGGCTAAAACAACAAACCTGCTGGAAGAAAGATGCAAGACCATCTCTTTCTTTCTTCTTGTCTGCCCTCCCTAAACAACACAGGTGAAACAGAGTGAACTAGCTGCCTAAGGCAGGTTACCTCTATTAAAGGTGAATGTTGTCTTTACCTCCACTAATCAGACCAGTTTTTGTTCTTGAATTGCAAACACCTGACTAGTTTTTGTCCCAGTTGCTTCCATGTGTATACCCTTCTAACCATTTTCAATAAATTCATTTGCACGTCTACTTCTTGATCACTCGGTAGCCAGACTGACATAGAAAACCATTGCTTTCACTGAAAAAGGGTCAAGATGTGGTATAAAACTTCTCAGTTAGATTTGAAAAAATTGTGTTGTCCTCATTAGCAGTTAGAAACTAATTTCATGAACACTAGCTAATTAATTAGTTTCTACACCATCTCAAAACAGTACTATCACATTACAGAACATGAAAACGAGCACAGAGGAATCAAAGCTCAAAGCCTTGATGGGCAGAGCAGGAACATAAATTAAGGCACCCTTATTTCACCTCACTTTCACCTCTTACCCTTAAATTAGCTTCCAAAACTGGATATATTCTCCTTTCCTGACCCATATAGATCATTTGTTTTTCTTTTTCCTGTTAAAACTGTATGTACAGTATTCAAAGGTAAGAGGCCAAAGTTGTGTGAACTCATGCTCTTTAAAAAATAAATAATAATAGTATTATGCAGAGAATCTATGCAAAGGAAAGCACAGGTCTCCACGGGGAGCAAATCACACAGCAGAAAGAAGCTACCTGCATATGCTACGCATAAACCGTGTTTACAAAAACAACGTGTGTACAGTTACCTTTTACTGTACCTCTTGACTAAAGTCTTGTACACAGCAAGAGAAATGTGGAAGAGTTGATATCCTGGTCTTTTGGCTCAGCCAGAAAGCACACTTCACGTGTTAGTGTAATGGCTGTTGAAGACAGTGTGAATGAAAACAGGGAAATCACGGAGAGGTGATGCCATGGAAAGAAGATAGTGTGCAAAGACTAGCCAGTGTACAGTGGTATGAGCAATGTGTCCATCTTCTTAAATACCACTGAAAGCTGCCCTGACAGTAAGAGACTAAACCAAGACAAGCCCTGAAGGCAAATATAATCTTGATTTGTAAGTAGTTGTGAGAAAGAATAAAACAAGTGGTGACGTGATCAAAAAGCAAATGAGGAAATAGTAATGTGCTTGCTCTTCTGCAGGGATGGCTATTTGAGTGTAGAGACAGAGAGGAGAAAGATAACTGGTTAATGTTGTTGACCTGACTGGCAAATATCAGTGGTGCATCCAAATCTTTAAAAACATTTGAGACCAAACAAATAAGGGTGTGCTGAACTCTAGGTGGTCAGGAATGACTTTCTCCATAAAGTTATCGGTATTTTACCTAAGAAGTTGTTAACAGTTGCCATCTTTGCTCAGGCTGAATGACCTCAGAGGTACTCCTGCAACCATGCACCCAGCATAAAATGATTTGCAGTGAAATTTAGGCAGCAAAAGCAGGAAGCACTCAAAAGGCTGAGTACAATCCATACTGTGTGGCTCTGCTGTGTAAACAGCAGAAGACAGACACTTTCAGTCTGTTCTTGCTATAATGTGCTTTCAAAACTCCAGGAGTTCCCTGGCAACACTGTCTACATTTGTTCTTGTTACAGGTAGCCTGCGTATATATAGTGCCATGGAATATTACCAACAGTAATGAGTACTTTCCCAAGAGGGTGTTGTGGAATCACACCTGAGTTTGACTTCTGCTGAATTATTCATGTGTCAAAAGTTAAACATATGCAGAACCATGTCTGCAAGAACTGGGCCCAAGGAAATACCTCTGTGTAGATAAAAAGGCTCTGTTTTCAGTCCTCCTACTCCTCCTGTTTGATAGGATACACATTTCACTGCAAGTACCACTATCCTCCTTTTATTGATCAAAATCAAATCTTTTCTAGATTATTATGAGTACACTAAATGGAAGGGAGCATAGCTGTTCGGTGGAAGGAAGATACTATATCAGATTAAGCCTTTAAGAAGCTAGAAAACATGTGAGGTATTTTTTCTTAATTTCCCTCAAATATGTGATGACCATGGAAGGTTCTAAGATCTTTTATTATCTGTAAAGAAAATTCTAGATCTTCATGTTGCTGCAACTTTCCACCCTACCTGAAAAACTGCTTTGTAAACACATTCAGGTCTTTGTTTACATGATGTTGAAATATCTGTTCTGAAATTAAAATTTCCAAATGATCGTGGGTTTTTGCTTATAAGAAAAAAGTTCTAAAATAGTTAAAACAAGAAGCAAAGCAAAAATCTTTTTATCTTAAGATATCTTAGTTCATTTGCCAAAACTGCAGGAAAACAACAAATGAAGCATAGCCACAGTTGATTTCATGAGTCCCCGTCCTTTCATTAACATGGGGGGAATTCTGTTATCTGGCAATCCAGAAGCTGTTTACATACTTTTCTTGTAGAAAGGGGAAGCAAACTTAAAGCTGGAAAACAAAAAAATGGAGAACATTTAAAAATTTCTGCCTGACTCAATCAATCAGCTTTTTCATCCTATCACCATGGATAGACATGACAAAGGTGGGAACAGTACTAAAAAAAACATGCCCCTTACTTGGCAAAAGATAATACTGCCAAATTCAAGGACAACACCAAACAAACTCAGTAGGTCTATTTCTAGCCTGAAAAGTAAACAAGTCCCAAGCTTCCTGTATGTGCTCTTGCACCTTCCATGTTCACTTATCACAGGAGCAAAACAGTATCATTAATAAATCTGATAATGCTGTTAATAATGATTCTGCTATTATTCTCCCCATTTCCTATCATTTCCCTATTTTCCTCACCAGACTAACACAAAAATGTACCTTGGTCCTGCCTAAAACATGGCCTGCTTTATCTGTAGACTTTGCTAACTCAGAGAGCCATTGTTCACTACTCATCATCTGCTGAGAGGTAATTTTGCAGGCACATCTGAGGATTTTCTCACTGCAGCAGATTTATTCACAGGCCTTTTCAGAACAGTGAAAAATAACTGATATAAAGGCAAACTATATACTATTCTTGCACTTGATTGGTTGTTTCCCATTATGCCAACATTATGGATAGACAAATTTTTTGTTGTAGTTCTGTTTGCCCTCCAAGTCTGTATAAACTCACTTCAGACTCTCCACAGAGATTATTTTCTTCACATAACTATTGAACTTTCCAGGAGTTGATTCTCACCACAGTAAAATCTGATTACATTCTTGATTGTTTTATTTTCAGTACCAAAATTAGCATGGGTAGGAGCATTCACTTGTAAGATAAGTGACTAAGAAGAAAAATTACTGCTTTCCATGAATTTTGTTGTCCTTGGAAGCATGCACAGCTGGCTCCCAACATGTAGGGGTTAAATTCTGTTGTTTCATAAAATGCTTGAAAAATCATATCTCATTTTTTGTACATTTATTTAAGGCTAAATACTATTGCCTTAATTTCCTGTTCAATAGGAAAAAGAAAATATCAAAGGAATTTATGATGCTTGATTATAAATGAAACTGAATGGAGAACAGAAATTTCACTTTGTAGAAACCTCCAGGTTTCGATACTTGCTTTGACACAATATTGTCATGAGTTTATGATTTTTTGTAACTGCTATTTCACATCATAACAACATACAATGCACTGGAATATTCCAATTCCATGGATTTTCAATAGTTCTGGGTATATCTGTCCCAGAAGAGAAGAACTACATATCCCAGAGGAATTTTCACTGTTCCGATTCCATTTCTGTTCAAAGGGAAAGATAAAACTATTCACAGGTCAAGAGACATTCCTCTTTTTCCTTTCTAATCATCTCAGCAGTGTGTGTGCTCACTAGCCATCTCACTTACAGCATCAGAGTAAGGCCATCAGTTTTTTAGACACTCTCTCTTTTTATTTATTAGCCTCAGTTCTAATTATATTGTATTATATTGTATTATCTTGCATTCCAATATCATGTTTAGTAAATTAGTTTTCCTCAGATCGTTGCTACTGTTTAGTTTTTAGGCCCATCTGCCTAACCTTTCTTCTTTTCCCCTTTCCACTTCCTTGGGGCATGGGTCCATGGGTCCCCCTGCCCCCTCAGCCATGGAACTGGGCTGAACCAACCCATAAACCTTTGACATTTTTGGTGGAGGTTGTGGGCAAAAGCCACCTTGGCCAGGAAATAGATGTACTTTTAGAATTAATCTCTCTCTACTTTTGGAGACTCTACTTGTCTCCAAGCTGAAAGGGAAAGCAAAAAGAGGGAAGAGATTGGAACAGAGAACTCTAAATATTTCTGGGATGTTAGGGGCTTATTAGGTTTTGGATTGGAATCTGGCATGTTGCTCTGCACACTGAGCTATTGATAATGCTGCGACCACACATCATTTTCATCAGCTGATTCTGTTCTTGGGAGCTTCCTAACAAAATTATAACTGAAAGTAACAAAACTCTGCAAAAGTTATGGTTACATCATGGTTACAACAAAGAAATTTCTCAAAGAAGTTTTTTCTTCATCAGCACATAAAACGTCTCCATTTTTTATCTTATGAAAAATGTATATACTCATAGTTTCTAGACAGTGCACCAGAATTAAATACACTGAAGCCACCATTAATATTTCTCCTTAAATATTCCTTGTTCCAAAAATTATAACACACAGGAGATACATCTTAACACACATCCTGATCATTTTGTACTGCCAATGAGCTGTGCTGACAGATTTGATTTGGATCCAACTCATTTAAGTCTGTCATGCCTGTTAATTCTTTCCTGCTTTACTATTGGCCATGAGACAAAGTTCACCATTCATTTTTAGAAAAAACCTTTTGAAGGTGCAAGATACTTAAAGAAGCAAATAGAGGAAATGAATTATGAGGCATGGATGGTAATTGCCAGTGCATATATGTTTCAGAGGGAGGGGAGGAGAGTACAGTTCTGGTTTAAAAGAACCATGGTGACCACAAACCCCTAAAGAACAGCCAGCTACAGAAGTGCTCCAGGTCCTTCCAAAGGTCAGATACCTGTAAAGTGGCTAGTCTGCTTGTGGTTAACTTCATGCAAATGTTTCATATTGGATAAGAAAAGCTCAACCACCATGACATGGAGCTTTACATATCTATCTTAGTAGCAGCAACTGTGGTTTTGTACAACTTGTACACTTCCATCAGGCATGGAGGTGTACAAATATCTAAAAGAACTATTGTATCTTCTGCACTGTCATTGAACACAAGATAATGCTCTCTGATGATCTGAAAGGGAAGCACAGATACACACCTACAGGCAACAAAGAAAATTGCTGAACTGGCCCAGGATCTCTCCTCCCAGTTCGATTATATAGGTACAAAGTTGACTAGTACTAAAAGTCCAGGAGTTCCCTGATGTCTCCTCAAGACCAGTTCTCATTGATTAACAGTGCTTCCCTTGGCAAATGTCATAAGTAAAAGGGACTTCCTTTATGTCTCTATCTTTATTCCTTAACATTTCTTACTTCACCCTTTTTACAAAGGCAGAAATGACATTTTCTCTCAGCCCATTCTCTGTTCTTCCCAAAGGTTATCTACACTTAAAGGCTATCAAAGTTTTCTGATGGCACAAACCACACACCACACTGCCTGCAAAGTTTCCATTCTCTACCCAAATCACAAG
The DNA here is from genome assembly GCA_036925125.1 of Oreortyx pictus. NCBI lineage: Eukaryota > Metazoa > Chordata > Aves > Galliformes > Odontophoridae > Oreortyx > Oreortyx pictus. Next base: position 40,266,385 of record JAUPFR010000006.1, read on the forward strand.
TACAAATTCCCATCAGTATTGTACTATTCTCCTTTTTGTAGAACACGCTTCTATCCCTGATCTCTAATATTTGTTTATATTTTTTGCCTCTTTTTTTACACAACTAGTTTTTAAGGTTATGGAGAGTGTTTTAGTTTTGCTCTTTGGACAGTTTCAAGTTCACAATTGATACTTAATAAAACAGAAATAACAGTCTGCATTTTTGCTGAGTTATTATAGGAAGAATGCACACAAAAGGTCAGACTCTATTGCCCTGCATCTTAGCTCAAGTCTTCAGCTGCCATAGGTTTGCAGAAACAAGAATCAGTCTCATTCAGGGACAGTATCCTTTCCTTGGTAGTGGTTCACATCAACTTTCAGCCAGAACTCCATCTTGGGGCAGAGGAGCGCCTTTCTCAGAGTATTTCAGCACTTCCTCTTCTGTCTGGAACTTCTAAAACATCATAAAGAAGGAATGTATTAGTGGCTCTGAAAGCTGACTGAAACTTTTTACGTAAAGAATGACCTGATGTGAATCGTAGCTATATCTGTTACTTTCCTTAAGGCTCATGTTGTTTGAAAATCTGGCTATGGGATGCCTCACTGGACACTAATTCTTATTTTAAATCTACTGAAAACAAACAAGCAAAAAAAAATCAGTTAGAACCTTGCCACAAGTAAGCCCCTGGGACACATACAATGATGAACCATTTAAAATTATTTTTTAATATAATGAAATCTTGCATCTTTTCAACACACTGTTTCTGAAGACCAGTATAGAAAAGCAGGATGTTTGAAACTGATGAGTTTATACTGAGTAGATAGTAAACAAATGTTTCAAGGAGATACACAGCAATATCTAGGAGGCTTCAATACTGCCATGGTCTTTGTATCAGTAAATGAAGCATACATTTTGGCATTAGAATAGTAAGTATCTTGCTATGTACATAGTAAAACTCCTACAACAAAAAACACATATTTATCCTGATATATTTATTTTCAATGGGACAAGTGCCCATATAATGGGTACTTATTTGTTTATTGAAGAAATGTTACTACTGTCTTAGGAAGTAAGTATAAATACAGAATGCTGGAAAGTATGATGCAGAAACAGAAGTTCATACTTGCCTTATTCTGAAGGGTTTTTTTGTTGTTTTTGTTTTGCAGCCACAGCTAGCCATTGTAGAGCCAAGACACTAATCTAGCTGGACTTGTGTTATATTCTTAAATAAAATCACATTTTCTGCAGAAGAAATGTGCTTAGAAAGTTGCAAATATTAAGTAGTATGTTTATAGGAGGTGCTATAAAAAGCTCAGTGTAAAGTGTAAGTGGTTACAAATGGTTACTGCCATAGTGTAAAATATTAGAAGAACTTGAATCTACAGGATTCAGATAAACATGTACTAAGCTAAAGATATTTTATTTTTAGTTATAATGTTGTCATTGTTTACCTACACATCACAGTAAAAAAAGGATGTGTGGCTTCCTTTGCATTTCTCCACTTGAGCAGTTCAGCCCAGAGTATTAACACACATTCTAAAAATTGTTGCAGCTGAAACAGATTCTGATTTTCTGAGAATGTTAAAAAGCAAATAAATGAGATTATACATGAAGAGGACTGTCAGTTATTTCCAGTTCCTTGGGGTATTCACAATTTGTTCCAGAGGGCAGAGGATTAGCTTCCTCTTTTATACCTTTTAAAATTATTAATTCATATAAGGATTCCAGCTGTCCAGATGGACCTAATTTGAGCCACAAGTTATCCCTGCAGTTTACATAAGTGGAGATAATCGGACCTTCTCACGTGCTGGATTCTGGTCTCCTTGCACTTCCCAGTCTATTTCAATAACAGTATTAAGATTACCTCTGTAGTTCCCTGACCTTTCTCTGAAGAACGTTCACAGGGATGAACAAAGAACACAAAAAGAGTTTGTGATAATGGTACTTTCAGCAAACACTGCAGGGTAAAGCAGCAGGAAATACTCTCTTGTCTCACCCTCCTGTTGCATATTCCTCTAGCAGCCAGCTCAAGTGAGGTCATGAGATCTGCTGACCAGCTGGAGTTTCCACATAACATTTCTTTTTAAAAGTAACATTTAGATTCAGTGCCAGCTGTTGCTGTCATTACTTTTCTACAGTCACTGAAATGCTGAAATGAAATGCTTTGACTGAAGTCCAAAAGCAAGACTGTTGGTTCAAAAATACATGATTTTGATTACTGGACTGCTTGACAAGTACATTCATAAATTCAGACTTAGAATTGCAGAACTCCAAGAACCAAGCAATAGCTAACAATTCTTAAATACCACTGCAAACATTGCTGTTCTATATTTGTTAATATAAATTACTGGAAGAAGTTGTTAAGAAATGTAATATCTGCTACTGGGATTATGTGAAGATTTATTTCATGTTTAAATGTAAGCAAATGTTTTAATCTGTACTGTCTCTTCAGCTCTAAAAGTTATCATAGTCTATCTCTTGCAAATGGAACTCTTCACATATGAATCTTATACTATACTCACAGGATTATGGTAGTACAAAAGATAAAACATTCTAGCATACAAGGGGCGGAAAGTTTACACCCTGTTCATCTGGACTTCATGATGTCTTGATAATTACAAAAATATATTTTTTGTTATTAAATATCAAGATTTCAGAGCATTTTCCAGTATAAGTTCATATTAGCCTGAAACTGAATAATATATATAATTTGCATATGAAAAATGTATTTTTTAATGACCACCAAATATCAAAGACAAAAGGCATAGATAATAGCTTTCTTGAAGATGACGAATATACCCACATTAATCACTGAGTGTGACATCTTTGATTTTTGTAAGAAGAATATCATTTTGATTATATACAACTTCCTGCAGAAAGCATAAATCTACGGCACTTACCAGTGAGATTTATGGTTGTTTAATACAGACTTACAATTTATATTAGTGGCTATTTTCAATAGCCAGTTGCCAAATATTTCACTTTGATGCAATTTTGCTTTATTCTGGTTTTGTATTTACTTTCATATACACATCTATCAAGTCAATGATTCATCAGTAACAGATTAGTGAGACTATATTTGTATACTGCATTCATCTTGTAGAGACAGAATGACAGAGATATATACTGAAGAGAAAGAATTTAGACTCAAATTATTATTAAGTTTCAGACCTGAATGAATATCCAGATATGTGCTGGAGGCAAAACTCTGCATAGAGTGTGATATCTTACCCAGTAGTACCAAAAACTCCACAGGCAATCTTTGTAAAATTTCAGTTGACAACTAAAATACCTTCTCAAACTACTTAACATTTTCATTTTCTTGATACACCAGACCTCTAATTCCTATAAAATATAATTACATTACAAAATTAGTGATTTATATCAATTTACAACAATTTGAAGTTCAATTGAATTCATAGAATTACAAAATTGTTTGAGTTGGAAGGGACCCTGACAGGCCAGTTTGTCCAACTCCTGTGGCAATAAACAGGAACACCTACAGCTAGATCAGGCTACTTAGTCTGGTCCAGCCTGATCTTAAATATCTCTAAAAATGGGACATCCCCCACTTCTCTAAGCAACCTCTTCCAGCGCTTCACTACCCTGTTGTAAAGAACTTCTTCCTTGTATCCACTCTAAATATCCCCTCTTTTAGTTTGAAACCATTTCCCCTAGTCCAACCACCACAGGCTCAGCTAAAGAGTCTGTCCTTTTTTTATAGGCCCTATTTAAATATTGAAAAGCCACTCCCAGATCTCCCCCAAGCCTTCTCTTGTCTGGGTTAAACAACCCCAGCTCTCAGCCTGTCCTCACAGTAGAGGTGTTCCATCCTTAAGATAATTTTTGTGGCCCTCCTCTGGACTTACTGCAATGGCTCCATGTCTCTCCTGTACTGAGGATTCCACATCTGGACACAGTACTCCAGGTGAGATTTCACCAATGTAGAGCAGAGGGGTAGGATCACCTCCCTGGACCTGCTAACCATGCTTCTTTCAATGCAGCCGAAGATACAGTTGGCCTTCTGGGCTGTGAGGTCACACTGCTGGCTCTTGTCCAGCTTCCCACCCACCAGTACTCCACAGTCCTTTTCAGCAGGTCAGTGTTCAATCCCTACATCCCCCAGCTTGTATTGATAGCAGGGGTTTCCACAACCCAGGTGCAACAACCTGCACTTGGATTTGTTGAATCTCATGAGGTTCACCTGGACCCACTGCCTGTCCAGGTCTCTCTAAATGGCATCTCATCCCTCAGACATATCAACCACATCACACAGCTCGGTATCATCCACAAACTTGTTGAGGGCACACTCAATCCTTCTGTCAGTGTCACCAGTAAAGATACTAAAGAGCATTGATCTCAGTACTGGACCCCGCACACCACTCATCACTCATTTCTATATGGACACTGAGTCATTGACCGCTACCCTCTGGGTAACACCTTGCTATGAGTTCCTGATTCATCATACAGTCCATCCATCAAATCCATATCTTTCCAATTTGGAGAGATGAATGTTGTGGAGGATCATGGCAAAGGCCTTACTGAAGTCTAGATAGGTGTCATCAGTGGCTCTTCCTTTGTCCACTGGTAGAGATACACCATCAAATTAGAACAGAAACAAATATATCAAAGTAGGTTGGATCTCAGCTGCTTAGGTTAGAACTAAAATCCATTCCACTTCCTTTTCCTGCCTTGGAAATATCTTCTTCCAAATTCTACTAGAGCAGCCTGCCCTTAAAAGTTCCTGAAATACAGAAAATGAGGTTACAATAACCTTATGTATCCTCTTTTTCATCTGAGAACAGCCCTAAGAAGTTGCAATCAGCTTTCCACTTTCAGCTGAAAACTCTGACTTTTCTCTTGCCTCTTTATTCCTCTGGACTCTTTCAATTCTGTAGCTATGTTATTTAACTTAGTGAAGTGTTTGTTTGAGACAGTACACGGAATGAAAGACACTACAGAACTTAACATTCTATAGTATTGCCTCATACTTCTCTGAATAGATAATATCATTGACACAAACGTCTGAACAAAAAAAAAAAAAGTCATGAGAACTAAAGATGTGTGGGCACTGAAATATTTCAAGAATTGAATAATGCTTTCCTTTCTCTGTTAAATCTGACAGATGACAATGTGACTAGAACAGTTCAGGACTGAATGACGGAGAAGATTAAAAATTAATTTGAGAAATGCCTTTCTTATTCCAAATACTATATTCATATTTCAAGATTATGTTCATGTTGGGCATAAAGTTTTTTTCTCTTACAGCAATGCATAATCCACAGAAATGGCACTAGTCACAATTCAGTCCCGTCTTCTCCTTCTCCAAATGACTGCAAGATTAAACTGATCTTTGGGAAAAGTGATCTTCAGGAAATGTTATTTTAATGTAACTTCTAATGGCAGATTTCAATTCTATTTGTAACAGGAGAAGCCTGTGGTTTTTCTCAGGATGGAGAAATCTCTAGTGTTTCAAGTAGCCAAAAAACTTCAGATTTCTAGGAAATGTCCAAGCTTCTGTAACTGTGCAAACTAGGGCCAGAATATGAAACGTCTCCTTGAGCAAAGCCAGGAAGATTCTGCTCACAACAGAGATCATCTTACCAGTGTATGCTGCTTACAGTTTTTCTCTTAATTCCAAAGAGATCCAGAAAATAAAATAAACATTTTAGTTATATATTTTATATGATTATTTTTTACACACAGACTTTGATTAAGACTTGAGATAAATTTTTCGATGCACATTTTCTGTTGCCTCCTGAAGTATCTTCCCTGAACTTGCTGCTGCTGAAATTGATATTCTTAGCAGAGTTATCAGCTGGCACAGCGTGATCCAGATGAATAGATTGCTCCTAAGTCTGATAACCTAGAAAATTCCTTCAGGGATGCCCCATGACAGGGTGTCTGGAAATCATGGGAATCCTGCTAGAGTTGGTAGTCCCACAGTCTTCTACCTATATACTTCCACAGTAACCAAAATCAAGGGTAGTCCTATTATGATCCATTTTAATGAAAATTGTCTATAATACAGGAAAATTTTAAGATTAAGAAAAGTGAACAGTCTGAAAAATTACCTGTGTTTCGATATCAGAGGTCATTTACTATAAGCAGATCTTCCACATCAAAAATTTTACATAAACCATAAATGTTACAAGCTATTTTAAGAATCCACCTACAGTTTGGCTAAGAGTTTCATTTCTTAACACCCCACAATATATCTCAAAGATACAGCTATTTCAAGGTATCATATTTTATAGAAGTGGTAGCACTACATTTGCAATAGTTGCATGCAAAGGCAGATCACCTTGCTTGTGCTGTGTCTTGTAAAAACACCTCTTTTTCCTTGGTAGTGCAGTGTACAACAGGGACACAGTGAGTCAAGTTGGAGAAACTTTCTTCTGAAATAAAATTGAAGCGTGACAGGGAAAATTACCACATGAACAAATGAGAGCGTAGTAGAAAGACTTCAAAGAACTCAGGGAAATAATCTAACCTATATCTGAAGACAAATGACTGAACCAAAATTAACGATAAGAATACAAATTATTACAACCCAAACTGCAAAGATCTTATATAGCTTAAAATATAAAAATGCATAACAACAAGCTACAAAGAGACACTGCTATGGGACTGAGGAGACCATGCCTACAACCCATGCTTGAGTGGGAGCACAAATCTGCACAGATCTAAGTCAGCCTTTTCCAAAACTACCGATGTCAGTCTTGGCTCCAAAGCAGGAGCCTGAGACCCTTTTCAGCAGGGTGGTAAAGTCCAGTCCTGGAGCATGCAGCCTTACTCTGGAAAGGTTCCTACAGCTCTCTGAGCAAGAGCTGCAGACACTGGAATCTGCAGGAGGCTGGAGCCAGACTGTTTGGCAGTGTTACATCTGGCCAGGTTCAGAATCCAGGTCAGGTTCACATTCTCTGAAAGTTTGTTAAATCTGAGACATTTTGGACAAGTTGTGCAAGACTCAATAAAAAAGCATTTTTAAATGAAATTCTGTGCAGTTCACAACAAACACAAACTGTAGGAATTTACACATTTTATTTTAATTTGTAAGTTAGCTAATTATATAAACGACAAAGGGTTTAATTTTGACTGCCTTCAATACTTTATTGCACTTTTTAACCAGATTATCAGTCTCTAGTGTGATTTCAGTTAAGTTTCTTTCTTTTGATACGTTCACGAGTGTTATCACATTATCTGAACTTTTTTAGGGACTGTCAGATATGATTGTCCACAAGACCTTCTATCATAGGAGAAATAACCCAATTTTGAAGCCCAAGAATAAAACACTATCTGCAACGTATAAGGTCTGTACAAGGCATTAGTGTTTGCACCAAAATATGAACCTTATTTTTGAAGCCTCCATTCCTACCAGGTACGTTGACCTTAGAATCTCTATTGCCACCATTTTTGCCCTTATTGCAGCAGTACAGTTTCAACTCCACATTTTCATCTTTCAGTGGCATGTATTTAGTTATGAGTCATATTCCAAATGAAGAACAAAGTAATTATACTTCCATGTGAACTTGCAGAATTGGTTATAGATGCACAAATGAAAATAATGTATGAGCATATAAATAGAAAACAAAAGCTTTATTGTGGCTTCTTTGAAAGTTTGGAATGCATATCAAAAGACAAAAAAGGAAACCAAGAAAGTCTTGATTCCTGCTGATAAATGTTTGTTCCCTGAAGTTTTGAATCCATCAGAGAGAAGGATAAAGAAAAACACCCAGTGACTAAATCTTTTAGTTCAATTTTTATTTTAGGGATAAAAGTATTCCAACAAAATTCACCCAAAACTGAGCTGTAAATGTTTTTAATCAATCAACGTATAAATAACTAAGATCTATCAGTGTTAAATGCTGAATTATTCTAAGAATTTACATGATAACTAGCATTACTATTTTGGTAAAAACATGATGTTTTGTTTTCACTTCCATTAGCTGAATGGGGATTTTGAAATGTGATCACTTCCTACAGAGCTGCTTTTGAGGGTCAGAAATGTATAAACTACATTCTCAGATCTCATCTTTTTCCTTGCATTACATAATATTTCCCTTGTGGATAAAGAATCCTCTCAAGGGACTTTCCAGGCCCATTTTCTGCGATTGCAGTCCCTTGCCCCCAAATAACTATTATGTTCAACGCCTGGTAAAATATATTCCTATTATTAGTTTATGAGCAGAGGTAAAGATGTCTTCCAGAAGGGGAAAAAAAAAAGATTCCTAAGTGCTGAACAAGTAGTACATTTGTAAGACTTGGAATAGAACAGAGATAGAATGTAGCTTTGTAGGTACCTGCACATTTATAGTTTCAACATAAATTTATTTAATTCACTTTTTTATTCACTATTTTATTTATTCATTATTATTATTTATTTTATTTATTCTGTTGTCATGCACATAAACCCAGAAACGGTTTACTAATTAGGCATACGAAATACACACATCTGACATATGCACAGAAAAGGCTACTTTAAAGTTAAGTGTCATGTCTGCCCCAGGGTATGCTTTAGTCACCACAACAAAACACTTTGATGGATGGAATAAGCCAAATATGGGTGACTTCAGCAGCACCAGAGTCCCCAAGGCGCATCTGTCGATCACTAATTGGATATTCATTTTAAAATGAATGCAACAAAAAATACATAAGCAACTTTTCATGATGATTTCAGAATTTATTTATTATCTGTTTTGTGTAAACAGTATAGATGAGAAAACAAAGGATAAAACCAAAGCCTGAAGTACAGTAAACTGTTTAGAAGTTGGCCTTGGGGCTTCAGATTCAGGAAAGTTCTTTTCCCAGACCCACCTCAGATTTGCCTTAAGAGTATGACAAAGACCTTATTGTTGTGTTTCTACAATACCTAGCACAATGGGGCCCTGATTCACAACTGAAGCCTCTAGGCATTGCACAGTCCAAACAAATAACAATAGCTAGCAGCCAAAAACATTGCTGAGAATTGCTTAGTAGGCAAGCAAGCTTCTTATAGAAGTGTGTGCTCTAAACAGTTATTCAGCTCACACAGCCTGGAGCTTCAGAACATTCTTTGTTGAAAAAAAAAAAAAAAAGACTGTTGGAAATATCCCCTTGACCCTGAACTAGGGCCAAGAAGGTGGAAGATATTAGAGCACTGAAATGGTCTTCGAGGAAGTGAGTTTGTTGTGTGTTTGACCAAGGAATGCAAAATAGTGCAACAGCAATTGCATAAAACACCCATGCTTTGAGCAAATACATAGATAGTATGAAATCTTTACACAATGTGTCTGTCTATTTGTGTGGTGCATAATTAAATATGAATGAAAAAATTCTGCTGGTTCAGGCTCTGGGATGGTACACTGAAATCTTGCAGCTGATTTCTGTCTTTGGCACAAATATCAGCATGACTTTTGGCAATTCATATATCTTTCTTTTCTTTCTCAAACCAAAAGGAAAATAAGAATATTTTTCCTACGTGAGGCATTATGGAGATTCCTAACACCATAAAACACTCGAATGCTGCTGAGAAAGGCTAAAAAAAAGCGGAAATCTAGACAGGTCCATGCCTAATCCTTAGGATGAGAACTCAAATTGAAGTTATATAGAAAATAATTGTCAGATTGCATAATTTCTACTGTATTTTGTTTCCTAAATACAGATGAAGCCGGCATTAAGAGTATTACATGATTTCAGCAATTTCCTAGCTCTGTTGATTTTTGCCATTCTTCCCTATTTGGAAAAGAGTGTCCATTTTAATGAGTACAGATTCTGTGAAAGCTGAGATTCTGTGTCCAGGTCCACACCCACAGGGAGAGCATTCCAATTACTCTCTCCTGATCATCAGATACAACACATATCAAGATAAATATAAATGTGTTAGTTAACTTACACCAGTAGAGTCCCTTTCTGATGTGCCTTCAGTGCCAGTACAGATGGTGCGCAGTTACACTCTGGATCTTTCATTTCATTTTTGCCAGTATTTTCACATGAAGAAAATTCTGTCTTGACATTTGATTTTACACCATAGCTCTAGTTTATTTCTATCTGAAACAAAGCTTCTAGGAAAAAGTCAATATATTCAGTCAAACCAACTAGCAGATATGCCTTCATCCGCAACAGCCATTCTTCAGTCTTCTCTTTTGACTCTTTCACATCAAGGACTTGATCTCAGTCACTTCTTTCAGGCAAAAAAGGTGTTTTAGGAAAATCACTCTGTATTCCTACAGCTGACATCCTTCTGGACCAAAAACTGAAAATATGGCAAATGTCACTTCCTTACCTGAGATCTCGAGAAACAAAGAATGGCAAATGAGTCAACCTGCCTAATGCTACACGATTTCAGGAGCAAAACAGGATGACAACATCCTTGCTGTAAGCACTACTTTTCACTGCCCTGGCCAAGGAGTCTCTCATGAGAAAATCTATGAACCTTGCTCATCATGTTTTCTCACACACCAAGAATTTCTTTAAGGCATGTGGATATGCACATTGTTTTTTTCCTGTCTTACTGAAGGAGACACCAAAACTTCAGTTCCTTTTTCTAACAGTTAACTCTTTTCCCAGCAGTTCTTCTCCCACTATATTCTTCTACGACAGAAGTACTATTGTACTTATTATTATTGACATTATCTGACGTATTAAATCTCACATATCAGACTATTATCTGTTTTTCTTTCAGTATCTTAACTTTCTACAGCTTTATCTGTCCTTTAGATTCTTCAGAGACCAACTCAGGTCCTTATGGAAAGCTCACTCAGGAGGCAGAGCACTTACAGAACCTGATAGTCAGCTGGGTGACATACAACTGCATTAATGATAGTAGAGGGGACTTACAATGTTTTTTCTGTGACATGTTAGAGGCTCCACCACTGGGAAGTAGAAACCTTTAACGTTTCTGACTTCTGGCAGCATTTCTCTCTCTCATATCAGAGGGAAGAGGAAAAAAAATCATGAAAGAAGAGCAAGAATCCAACCTGTCTCTTCTATGCCTCCCACATAGATATTGGTAAAAATAAGCATACAATGCAGAAGGTGAGCTGGGGGGTGAGAGCACCTTTAAGAGTCTAAAAGAAACAGCACCTTTAATGATTTTTTCAATGTCAGACTCATCATACACCCTCATATACTATGGCTGAATTCCCACCATTCCCAGGACAAGACTCAGTTATGCCAGCAATCTTAATGCAATTCCATAGCAAGGACTGGGAACTCTCAAGAAACAAGAAAGGTCTTGATTTGCTCCACACTTTACCTGAAAACCACTTCTAGAGCAATGCACTGTGTCAAAGGACAGTACTTCAGAGTAGTCAACTAATTTTTGTAATTCTAGATTAAAATGGAGACTATCCTTTATCTTTTCTTTTTGAAACATTTTTTTCCAGGTAAAAACTATTGGCAGATTTTCTTCTTAGCTGAAATTTTAGAGCTCTTTAATCTTTATTCTAATATTTCCCTGAATGCATGATAGAATACATTTAAAAAGTGAACTAATGGCATAAATAGGTGGTAAGGTTGAAGGAAGATTAACAGGTCAAACTTATAAAGTAATTCTGCGTACCTGGGAAACCTTCAGTTCTTAGAAAAGCCTTTGTTATCCCTAGCCTGACCTGTCTCAGCAAATATGTTTACTCATGGTGTCAAGAGAGAAGTGTTTGAAGAGCACTGCAAGATGATGTATTGACTTGCTTCATACCATCATTTAGTTTACATCATCACTTGAGAAGCACTGTATTATTCAGTTTTTGCCTTAGATGATCTCTTCTTCATTGTTATGAGCTTTTTTGTCATAGAGTACTATAATCTAATCAGAATGGAGGAAGAAAATACAGAACTGAATACAGAAATACAGAAAATACAATACAGAAACTGTCCCAACTGTCCCTTGAAAAAACAGTTGAGGGGCACACACAAGTACTACGTGGTTCAGGAAGTGTGGAGCAAACACAGTGGCATGAGATTACTGCAGAAGGAATGCTCTGCTGAACAAGATAGCATGTTAGGAGAGCTTAGTCAGAACAAAGAGAGGCAAGATTTTTAAGAAACAAAATTTCTAGTAAACCTTTCCTCAAACAGAGCAAAAGACACTATGAGGGACTAGGTTATGTGGAAACCAATCACTACCTAAAATTATCCAAAGTATGTGCATGGCAGCAGTAAAGAAATTTTAGTGTTGTGCAATGTATGAGAGGAGCAAAAGATTTTCAAGAATTTAAGGTAACTACAGGAACATTTGATTATTTTCATGCCTTTTAGTCAGGTTAAAGATCATATTTAACAAGAATGCTTTTCAAATGGGGGGTAAAACAGGCATTTGTTAATCATCACACTATTTACTCTTCTTCCAAACATTACTATATTAATTTTCCTAAGGTAACTCTATGAAAACATTACACAGCACTGCATTCTGGAAAGCTGTATCTAGTACAATCATAAATCTTGGATTTTACTCATTTTGAATGCTAATCTGATAAAACTGAATGAAAAGGAGGAATCTGATAGTATCTTCTATGTCCTGTGTACTGAGGAAGTTTTAAAGGAAGTTTTAAATTATGGCTGTAGCATGTCTTGTTTTCTCTTCCACTCTTTCTTTCACTTGCTAAATCTCATTTTACTTCTTCAGTACTCCCCTCCAACACTCAGAAGACTGCACAATTTGAAGTCTGGCCATCATAAAAAAGTTCTGTCATCCCAGCGCAGAACTCAGAGCTAAATTTCTTGGAGGACTAGGACTAGAAAGTCTAATGCTTAAACAATATTTTCTTTTTTTATCTTTTTTTTTTTTTTTCAGGGTTCAGGAAATCCTCTGAAGGACTCTAAACACTTAAGTAGGTGCCCTTCTTTAAGCATATGAGTCTCCTTTGTTGATTGGAACAAAAAGGTATAGATGCGTGCATCACATCTATCAGTTCTTTGTGCCATCCTGGCACACCAATCCACAGAGTTAGCTAACCCACACTACAGATGACCAACATGGCTAAACAAACAGTGCAGCTGCCCAGACTATAAAGATAGCTCACCCACAAAGCTAGACAAACCACACAGGTAGCCAACCCACACAAGAAGTTGACCTGCACGTTTGTAGCTTCAAAGCAGCCTCAGAAGATGCTGTCTCTTGCCTAGCCTTCAAAGAGGGTAGTGTGGAATGACTTGGCAGGTTGGAAGAGAAGGGAGAATGGCAGGTACCGCACGAGCTGACTGACAAAAAGGCAGACTTCTATCTCATCTTCACTCAGGATGGAAGGAGCAAAAGCTGAAAAGAACCTGACACATCTCATCTGTGTGCTTAAAATTTTGTGTCAAGCCCAAGGCTATACATTCAATTCATTATGTCACTTACTTCGTAAATATATATAGTGCATCTTGATGTTCCTACTGTTGGGATTATGTTCCTTTTGCTGCCATGGAGTACAGCTATGAGTTTGCAGCATATATATTTCACGTGTACACAGCACAGAGATTTTGTATCTTTGCTTCAGGTGATCATATTCCTTTCTGTTTGGATTTCTGGTTTCCAGAAGCTTTCATGCATCCATCAGTGCCAATTTATGGGACCAGTTAGACATCAGCTCTAGCTTTTTCAGCTTTTTATTCCAGATCACAGATTAGAAAATTCATTTAAAAGATCAGTTCTCACATTAATTCACCTTCATAAATGAAAAACTGAGAAGATCACAAAACAGAACAAAATAAACAAACAAAACAATAAGGAAAAAAAACATTAGACAACAGGCCATTCATAGTGAATGAATATTCACTTCGTAAGTGAGTATTGAGCTATTCTATTTATTTTTCATATGTACTGTAGAACTTGTTTTTCATGAATGCTGTAGAATCTTTATTGTGTACGTTGCAAGATTTTTTTTTTCTTCCTGGTAATGGGGAATCTGTGTTATTTACACATTGCAAAACTTGTTCCACAGGTATGTTGTGAAATTTTATTGGGCGTTTTACAGTTTGTGATTCATGTCATATAAATGTTGTCCTGTTCACCTTTATGTTTTACTGATTTATGAGTACTTGCATGAGTGTGATTTAATGTTCTATTTTTCTGGGATGTAACTACAATATTACCATTAAAAAAATCAGCACCAACTTATACTTTCATCTGACCCTGCAATAGTTTTTAAGTCACAAACTATATATCTGGGTATGCTTTCACATCTAATACAATAAACACCACCAAAGCATGGTTGTCCTAATTATGTTTTTATGCAATAAAATTTACTACGAGATCACACTTGCCATTATCAGAAATGTATATGTATTTTTGATACTATAAATGGAGTCACTCCATTAATTATCTGATTATCAGGTGTTTTGAATGAGCAAGTGACCGCTGTTTCTGGATTTGGAACAACAAATTGATATACAGAGTCCAAGCTTTACCTGACTGAGCATATCAGCCAACAGTATGTTTGGACTAAGATACTGTCAAATTCAGTAGCTGTCAAATTATCAATTAAAGTAAAAGCATCTGTATCTCTTCATGAACATCCAGGACTGTATTCATTTTTAAGAGTAAATCTTGCCAGTCAACTCCAGGCCTTCCCTGGTTCTCTTACATTCATAACAATAGTGGTCACTAAAGAAAAATTACATCATTTTGCAGCTGAGGGTGAAATATGCCAATGTACAGTAGGAGCTCTTAAACTGTCAAGAGGAATTCACTACATGAACTGAATGTTCCTATCTATATCTTTTACTTGTCTTTGATTGTGTCAGTGTGTAAAGTAGAATGAGACGGGATGACAATCTCTCCTTTTCTGAAGTTCTAAGCAACTCTAAGTTCTAGGTAAACAAAGCCTTTATTTAAAAATCGCCACACTTAAATTTTTCTGTGTTAAATAATGTCAGAGGTTGAATTAGCAGTTGTTTCAATTTTGTAGGAAGCTATACCTCTGATCAAAGTATACTAACCCCAATATAATTCATGTCTTTCCTCTTCACCACTTCACTTGAAGCACTGTGCTTGTAAAAGAGCCATTTTATCATGCTCACTGAAACCACAGCCCATTTTTGTAAGAGATGGACCACTTAACAAATGCAAACTATTGCAGCTATTTCTCATGTCTGCAATGGTTTCTACATCGCTTGGTTCCAGCTGGAGCCAAACAGGAGCACCAAAACGCCATAGGAAATGCTTTCTCTGTAGTACATTTGGCTATACACCAATACTTAGTTTTAATAGCATCAAACTTTATGGAAAAGCACCCAAGCTATTATGTTCTGCTTCACCAAAAATCACAGCATATTTCCTTGAGGTTTGCCTACTGCTGTGCCACTAATGAAAAGTTAATTTATTTTTATATATATTTTATATTTTTTTATATATTATAATATATATTATATATTATATATATATTTATATATTATAAAAGTTAATTTTATTCCCTTCCAGAAATTAAAATGTACTCGCACAAATCAGTTTTCTTAGAATAAATCTCGCTTAGAGATAGTCTGAAGGAGACAGGTGAAAGCAAAAATCCCTTCTGGTATCTCCATTGCACTGGTGTCACAGAGTGGGCATGCGTAAATGCTCAGCATTTAGAGACGTACTGAGATCTGGGCCTCGATTTAGGAAAGAGCTCATGACGTACAAACAGAAGAGAGGAAAAAATAATCACTACCTGAAAGCGTTAATTTGAAAAAATGAATCCAACAATTATATGACTTCAGAAATCTAACTCTTCAGAACTTTCTTGCCTTTTAATGCCAGCCTGTGGGTTTCCATTCCTGGGAAGAGGGGCTGCCAGCCACTCACCAGGAGCCTTGCACTGCCCTAGGCTCTGCCAGCTCACAGCAGGCAGGAATCCATCCATGCTGGGTTGCCTGAGACATGACTGCTTCAGGTCAGTAGGCATTTGACTTGCACATACCTGAAGGAATGTGCACAGCATTACAATCACCTCCCTCCAGTAAGACTTGAGTGTGTTTTTCTCCTCCACACGCACACATTCCCACAGAGACCTAACTTGTCAACCTCTACTTCAGTATGCACGTAAGATCTGTTGCCAATATGTGAGAGATGATTTGTGAGTTACTGGCAGAAAATGCTGTTTCTATATCACGTACTCACATATGCATATTGAACAGAAACTTATGCAGCTGAATAGCAACATTTTGTCAAGATCCCTTTTCCAGATCCCAAGCAATTTCACAGTCAAAAAAAAAAAAAAAAAAAAAAAGGTAGCTATCTTCAAAACGATCCCCTGGAGTTCAAGCTGATCTGTAGCTGATGTTCTGAACCTTGGAAGGTGAGAGACAACTTAAAGTCTGACCAGTTAACGTATGAGTAGGTTTAACTCTGTGCAGGCTATGAGCTAAGAAACACCACTTTTTTGTTTCTTTCTTTCTCTTCTCCTTACTAATGAAGGATAATATTAAGGAAGGGAAAAAAAAAAATAAATCAGTTCTCTAAAGGCAAATGTTTAATCAAGTACAGCTTGTTAGGAAATTCCCAGTTAAACAGGGTTTCATGTGAAAACTTCTGCTTGTTGAAACTGAAATTCTTCTTAAAAGTAGAATTTCAACAAAAACTTCCCTCCAGGACTGAAACTGTGACCAAAACCAGAGAGTGTATAAGCCCAAAATAGGTACCTGGCTGATAAGCTGTGCTTTTAGGCAGCATTAGAGATTTGGACTCAGTCTTTTTCTGTCTGACTCCAGTCAGACTCTTTGAATGTTTCCCTGACATCCATGCTTGCTGTTGTCCTTTTCACTGGAACACCAGTTATTTTATGAGTATTGTCTTCTATTCTTGTTTTGTCTAAAATTGAACATATTTTTCTGATATTGCTGAGGACTAAATATAGGAACTTTCAATGGCAATTATTCTCTCATTTCTCTGAATAGGGCCGTGTTCAAGCATAGGCTTCATCAGAGGAAACTATTGTTTTGTTTCAACAGAAGAAACTATTGTTTAGTCAGCAAATGGATAATTATCTTCTAATTAACCAAACCAACCTTTAATCTGAAGAGGATTTGCTTTAGAATAGAAAAGTATTGGGAAATAAAGTCAACTTCCTCCCTGCCTGAAGTTCTATGTTTTTCTCAAACTGAACCAGAAATAATTCATTTTGAAAGTTCAGGAATGGCTGGTGAACTCTTGTTTCTTCCAGCTCTTCTGTGTTGTGTCTACGCTTCTGGATTCCAGATAAATCTGGAAGCAAATGTGAAATAATGGTCTGATGGCATTTTGGCAGGAACTTCTGGAAACCTCACAAAACAGATATTTTTTCCAGATTGAAAGTTGATTTTAAAACAGCATTACTTCAGCTATTTAAGAAATACATTCTCTCAGAAAACTGAATGATTCATATGCTAATAGGCATAATTTAAAAGCATTATTTACAAAGACAACAACAAGAAATGAGGAACATAATAAGAATCATGAAAAATCTGGCGAGACAAATCTGAAGTCACAATGTTACAAACAGACTTAATTCAATATTGATGATATTTTGATACAGAACTGGAACTTACACTGTGATTTTACTTCTAGCACAAATTTAAGTTTTACCTCCCTCCTTCCCGAGTCTAGATTTACTGATCTATCTACAACATACATATTAGCAGTACGCATAAAAGCTTTACCAGCCTTCAATCTAGAATAGTATTGAGCAGAATCTGTATTTCCACATGGAAAACCAGCTTAAAAAAAATTGTGTATCAAGGAGGTTGCTTTGTAGGGTGAGCCAGCACTTTTAGTTGAAAATAATGGGGCAAAGGACTTCAGTGTCAAAGGGGTGGTTATGTGGCAATAAAGTTTTCTTAAACAAGGATGAGACAGAAGGGCCTTACATCCTGCTATCTGCCCATCATAGCAGTTCTTAGTTCTTGAGATACAAAATGAAGGTAAGTTAAATTTAACTTACTTTCCTCATGAATTTGCCAGGTGATGTAAGCAAATAATTTATACTCCAAACTTCACATTCCCATGTGGGTATTCAACACATAAATGATGGGGTTACACACATTCCCACATCAAAAGGACATAAGCATGTGGATTTTTACCAGTGTATGTTATTCATTCAGTAAAGGAAGACATACGTTTGCAAAGTACATTTTGACATGTAGAACACTGTGCATTTCCACTGATTTCATTATTGTCTGTTATCTTTGCCTGAGTTAAAGCATCTGTTGAAATCATGGCTTTGTTGAAGATGAAGAGAGTTTGGTCTGGCTCTGTGCTTAATGAACATGATATTCTCGTAAGACCTGATCATTTTTTTCCTAAAAAAATTCTCACTACTTTATTTCTGAGTGTTTAAACACACTAAGATTGATTTGACCCTGCTTCTTACAGGGTCCCTAAATATTATGCAATGATGACACTAATCAATATCAAAGTTCTGCTCTTTGCCACTGACCATTCATTCTTTCTCTGTGCTTATGCAAAATAAACCCTCAGTCAAAGAAAGCCTGAATAGAGGAAAAACATTTGCATACTCTTAGCAAAGGATCCCACATGGCATCTCTTCAGTGCAGTACCACAGTCCATTTCACATGGTCACTTCAGACAAAATCATTCAGTTGGAAAATTACTGCTGTGCTGCAGGACTCAACGCATGGAACTTCAAGTTCAGGAAATGCTGGGAACTCCAGAACTCCTCTAGCTTCTCTCAAGAGCATGTTCAAAACTAAGAGTCCTCCTGAGCAATACTACAGAAAACTTAAAACAGAATCAGCCTTCACTGTAAAATATGAAGCTTCACATTTTTAAGCAATGCAGAGCAAAACTTCACTGCCTGTTTTCAGGAACTCAGACATCCGCTAAAATTTTGAGTTTTACATACAGGTGTTTGATCTTAAGTCCAGTTTTCAAGCAGCAGTACGAGAGAACCTTATTCACTTTCTGAAATGTTCCGAAGAACAAACCTGCTGCTTTAATGGAGAAACAACACAAGGCTATCTGTGCCTTTATAGCTCTTGTTAGGAAAAGCATAAGCATGTGAGTGACATAAAAGTGTATCTGTTCATATATGTAACATGGCTGTATGTGCCAACATGATAATCTTAGACAATGTGTCCCAAGAAACACCAGAGACAGGATGCAGAGAGACCACAAGTACCCTTGTAATCAATAATCCATAAGCAGATGCAAGTGCCACAGTTTGCTAAAGAAAGTTGCTGATATTATTATTTATGCTTAATGCTCACTTAACAATAACCTCCTGTGTGCAGTGTTTGCAGAAGAGGTAGAGGTGCCTGGATAAAATAGGTACCCTAAATTCTGTACAGGCTGTTAACCTTCAACATCTACAGCACAACTTCACCCACGCTATATAACACAAGAACACAGGTGTACACAGATGTGAGGACAAAAGCACATTTCCAATCACTGAATGGATACAATTATTCACTCTCCTTTTCAGCAAATAGGCACGCTCATGGATAGGAATAACAAACTGCTGATCTGTAGTGTAGGGCTGGGAAAGGGCAGCCTAGTGCCCTAGGAAAGCCAGCAAAGATTCTCCTCTCCCAAGCACACTGGCAAAGGGGCCACTACTCCTCCCAAACCAGCACGTTTGGTCATCTTTTCCTGGTGGAAAGTAAGTGGCAAAGGCCACATAGGGGATTTTCCTACCCATTTCCTCATCCCAAAATTACTGTCTAGCTGCTACATTTTACCCTTACTATCACCATCCAAGTCAGGCTCTTCCTATAGACGAGCCAATAAGTGATGCAACAAGGCTCTGACATGATGCAACACAAAATTTTAACTAATCCCTCTATTCTACTGTGTCTTAAACCTGCCTGAACCACCAGTTACAAGTTTCTGTAACCATTTCCCTGTCCCTTCTCTCTTGGCAGTGAATTGCTGATGAGACTTCCTGATGCCCTTTTTCAAGAAGAGACTAAATGCAAAAAAAAAAAAAAAAAAAAGTCCTAAAGTAACAAATTCCTTAAAAAGAAAAAAAAAGAAAAAAAAAGCCTGCGGAGCTTCTGGCTACAATTACTTTCACTCACAGGCTCTAAAACCGGGGCGTGGAGGAAGGGAGAAAGGAAAGCTCACTGCAAGGGATCTCTGCAGGCAGCCTAATTCTTGGGCCAGGACAAGCAGTGACAACTGCCACGTGCCTGTCTGCTGTCCAGGTGTACAAAGCATGATCAGGAGGCACACTTGGTCAGGAGAAAAATAAAAGAAAATGAGTAAATAAATAAAAGAGATTGTTTATTTTGTCCACAGAACAGAATGGAGTGTGAGGACTTTGTTCCTGACCTCTAGGTCAATATCCATAGGTTGCCTGTGATGAAGCATTTTAGTTAAGTTCTAAGATTGGGTTGCTTTTTCTCCATACAAATAGTTTTAAGGCACTTTTAAATGAAGAGGTTTGTTGTGTTGTCCCAGACGATGGATCTGAAAATGGTTTTGTACCAAGTTACAGTTTGTAGTTCTCAGGGCTTTCTGTATTTTTAAATACTGCTTCCTCAGTTACACAGTAGTTGAGTTTTTAAAATTTCCACCCCCCTGACAAAACAAAAGACAGAAGCTTGAATTCTGTGATAATCACATGGCTCCAGCAGCTGGGGCCCTTGGCTCTGGTGTTTGTGATTTAATCCACCTCTGCATGGTGATTTTTATGGGAACTGTCTTCATGGCTAACACTCAGTCCTTAATAAAATAGACAGAACATTTTCTCATTAGAGCACATTCCTTCAGAGAAACTGTGGGAGGAAAGACATTAACAGAAGACTGTGTATCCAGAACCAATTAAGGCAATATCCTAAATTATTTAAGTCACAGGGCTCTTTGCTACTGACACGAATGGAACTGGGATTCTAGTCCAAATTTCCATTTCATTTTTCCTTTTCTATCCTCTTCAAGCAAGTATATACATCAGAATGCCTTTCTAGAAGCATAGTGGGCTTTTTGTTTGAAAGGGATACAAGGAACTATATAGTCTGTTCTAGAGGTCCCTTCCAACCCCTACAATTCTATGATTCCGTGATAGTAATGCCTCCTGTTTATTCACATGGAAATTACAACAGATACAAAGAGCACAACATTATTTCATAGAACAAATTCTCAGCTACAAAATACTATTTTTCATCATAGACACCACCATTGACTGTGCATTTTCACCGAACATGAACAAAAGCTCATACACTGTACCCATAAAAATCTGTACCAGCAGAGGTGACCCACTGTCACCACTGCTGAGATGTACCACCCACTCACCCACTGTACTCACATCCACTGTTTGGTCTTCACAAACATTCAGTAGGCAGCAATGAGGATTAATGGGTGCAATTTTTCCATGTGGAGTACCTTTGCTTCATCCACAGCCTCATGTGAGATGCCATTCTATCAGACTGCCCTTCTGCTGCCATTTTTCACACAGCAATAACGTATAACAGAATATTGGTGGGAAGGTTCAGCCTCTACTGCACCAACATAAGAAAATAGGAGGCATTTCTTTTGGAACAGCCACCATAATTCTGAGTTTCTTTGCATGTACATTGAAGTTCTTAGATATAGCTATCTCACTGATGTTTATCTCCTTGGTAAATACATAAAAAGATTAAATCACACCAGTCCAAAGCCCTGAAACTCTTCTTGCTCTGGGCTCAGCCTGCTGGTGCCCACAGTCCTACCCTCACAAGAAGTGCCACAAAAATTTTGGTGACAGGTAGGAGGGTTTCATGTTTCATTCTAAACTCATCAGAATCACAGAAATTCTTATGTCTCAGAGCTCCTCGGAACAACTTTTTCTGTGGAAGTTTAAAGTAAGAAGTTGTGCTTTTTGTCCCACCTGCTGGTTGTTTATAAGGTTATAAAAAATGTCAGAAAAATGTCAGTAGTTGTGTCTGCCATTCAGTCCTCATTATCTATGACTGTTTTGGTCTCTTTGAGCAATTTTCCAATTCTTCAAGCAGCTTTGATGTTTGTCCACTCCTGAATGACCCTACTTTTGTTCTACACTAGAACTGTGTTGTCTCAGATAATTTATTAATAACCTTCTACTCCATCATTAAAACTTTTTAGCAACATAACTTCCTTCAGTAAAATAGTCTGTAAATAGTTTTGAGATTTTCTTCATAAAAATATTTTCCTACCATCTGCTTTAGCAAGCAATTCTGCAGTTCAGTATTTTCCCTCCAGGTTTCAGACTCTGACTTTCTCAGTGTCAGTTTGGTTGTTCTACCACTCTACTAGATCTTTTATTTCATATTTTAATTTTTGGCAATACAGAGGGAAAGACTGTTGTCTACTGACTAGAAGAGGAGGGTTTATAATTGATTTTTCTATCACTTGTTTAACAGAGTTGCTTTCTTAACATCAGGATGAACTGACCTGTAAACAAGAGTGATAATATTTGGGTGGTGTTCAAAAGACACATTTACATTGGTTTAGGTTATCAGAGGGACAGCAATTCAGCTTTCCCAAAATAATGTTGCTTGCAATATGTTGCAGGATAGGAACTATGCAACACATTGCATAAATTTCAAAGAGTTCATGGAAACTGACGTTTCATTCCACAACTGGACAGAAAGTAGTATCTACTTTTATGTCACCATTCTATATCTTTTATGTTTCAAAGGATTTCTGTTGAGGAGAAATCAAACTGGGGCTGGTAACTACCATAAACTCACTGTGAGAAGCACTAATAGAAGAAAATACCTTTCAAGAAACAATATTTACCCTAAGGCCTGTTATAGTCTCTTCAGAATTCCCTTTATTGAGATACAGTCAATTTTTTTCAAGATTGCCCTAGGTACCCAATACTTAGGATAAAATAAATGGACTCCACCTAATAGTAGGTAAGTAAAATTTCTGCAATTTCAATTGAATATCTTCCGTCTGAGTAGTCTCTAAGTAGAAAGTGCTGTTTAGATATCACATCAGTCTTCATTATTAAATTAATTAAAAAAGTAGAAGAAACACTTCAATTTCTTCTCCTTTTAGATGGGGCAAATTCATCTGTGAAGACTTCTCTATGGTTAGATCTAAGAAATAGAATCCTGGAGGTTACATTTTGTCCATGTTCATATTTTGATACAGATAAGAAAAAATGGCAAAATAGAAATGAAGTCCATAACATTTCATCTTCAATCTTGAACTATACACAAGAAACCCAAATTATCCTATCTTTGTTGGCTGCTATAAAGTAGCTAAGAACAGATCAGTCCTGCTCCCACATGGAGCAGTGGTAGCATTCCCATCAACTCCCATGGAAAATGACTAGGGCTAATACACTCCAGGAATTCAGAGGAATTTCTTGGAACAAGACTTCCCATGTCAGGAGCTCATTAACTGTTCTTAGTCCTAAATGAGTTAGGCATTTCAGGAACATCCCTCCCTTCTACCCTCATTAAATTTTCTAACACTGCCGGTAATATTTTTTTCAGAGCTTAGGAACTCTGTTTAAAATCACTTACTAAATTATATGCCACCATTGAGAACAATATAAAGTTTGTCACTCTCCAGTGGCTGGAAAACTGACTTTGCATCATAGACATTTCCTAAAATGTGTATTTTTAAACCTTGTACTTGGCTTACCACTATATATTTCATTAAGAGAGTGTTTGATTGGCTCCAGATGCATGGGATAGAACTTCATGTGTATATAAACATTTTTATTTAACTTGTGCAAATGTTAAAGGTTTGACTCTAAAAAAATGAATTCAGCCCAGTAGTTACCTTAGGAAACTGCTTAAATTGTCATCCATATACGGCTATATAGTGGTATGGGACCCTCTCACTTCACCAGAAGTGTGAATTTGTACAGTTTTAGGAGGAAAATATTCTAATGGATAAAGCCACCACGTTTAGGGAGTCACTGAAGTCAAATGCTAGGTCAGTCTTACAAGTTCCTTACATACTATTCTGTGCATCAATCTTTGCTTCTCCTTTTAGCATTTGTCTGCATTCCAGATATATAGATGATAAGAGTGCTGCTGTGCATAGTCTTGAAAAGTTACAGGAGCTGCACAAGATCAGTGCTGAACTAAGAATACATTCCTGTTTATACAGGCAGCAGCTGTGATTCGAAAAAAGTCAAGAAGGGAGCATAGACCATCCAGGACTCTGTGCCAGGGCCTTAGATTCCTTTCAGAACTGGTTTTTCACCCTTATTGTCCACTTGGACAATGCTGAGAAAGCATCCAAACAAGACAAGCCAAGTACTTCCAAGCAGTGAGCACCCAATTCGTTTTAAACTAAAGCTAATGGAACACTTATGGCCAGAGCTGACTTTCCTGTGCTCAACCAGAGGATGACAGCATGGAGCTAAACTGTGCCTGGGCTGGACATCAGAGCTCCTCATCAAATGATGCCTGTCTGTAGGGCCTGGGAGGAGAGATCTGGGCAACCACATCCCAGTGGCTTTTGCCAACCCTGTCTGGATCCTACAGGTGCATTTTATGAGATTCAGGAGTCCAGCCTGGTGGTTACACTGAAGCTCCAAATTTCCAGTCAAACCATTTATTATTTTTCAGCTTACTGCAAAGATAATATAGATGATTATCATATTTCTCGTGGGTTTTTGCTCCATAAAAATATTTTATTATTTCACGTTCAAAGAGATGCCCAAATGCCTGCAAGTTGGGAAGAATAATCTTCAGAACATGAGATAAGAACTTACTTTTATTTCTTTGACTCGGAATATGACTCTGGCTTATAGGGTGCACTATTTGGCAGTGGTTGCATTACTTGACCTCCGAAATGGACAGTCTTTATTTTGTGTATTTTATTTTATTTTTATAAATGAAAGCATAAGGAATATGGGAAGTGGCTCTAGGGATGTGGATAGGGCCTGTTCGCATGGAGGACATACATATCAGCATCTCAGACTGAGTAGCAGAGTGTAAGAAAATGCAGTCTAGCCTGCTCAGTGACTGTGAGAGGTTGATGCAGCACTTGGGGAACAAGGCAGGAAGCAGAACACCCAGCAAGCTCAGGAAGTCTGGCCAGCAAAAAGATTAAGACTACAGTGTACTGGCTACAATCTAAATGGCCAGATCAAGAGAATCAAATGGAACCTGCTAAAGCACAGATTACATATCACAAAAGCAACAAAGTAATAATCCTTAGTAATTTGCAAGTACACACAGATACCCTTCCTTGGGAGCCAACAGAGAAAGATAGAAAATGTATTTCAGTCCTATCAAGGATATGAGGACAAGTTTGACTATGAACAGAACTCTTAGAGAAAATATTTCAAAAAGAAACTAAAAAAAATGATACTTCTGTTGAATATATTATTTACAACTGCAGGGCTTCTGGTCTGGCCTTATCTCAGCTGCAACTCATGTCAAGAGAGCACTTATATGACTGTTTGCCCTCACGTTCCTGGCAAATTACAAACTTCTGTAAGGTGAAGAGATGTCCTGTCATGGCAGAACACAGGACTGAATCCACATTTGCAAAATATGCAGAACTATGTTTCTGTGAAGTGTATTATTTCCCTAAATGGTGAATGAGCAAATAATGCAGAACATGGTCTTGAATCACTTTCCCTTTGTTCCTCTCAGAATGAAGTTTGCTGTAATTTAGATATCTTTCTGCAGTATTCAGCAATAAATGAGACCCCTGAGCCATTGCAGACCAATGTATTTCTCCTCAACTAAATCAGCCGTTTTGAGCATTTGTCTGTAGGATGGGTAATGATGTAGAAAAAGTCAAAAGTAATATTGAAAGAAGAGGAAAAACTGTCATCTGTAGCATAGCTGATAAAGTTACATTCAGGAAACATTTTCAGGTGCTTAGAAGAGCCACGGATGTGCTCTGATGCGTTCTAATACATAGCAGAGACCTATTTTATAATCTAATCGAATTTGATGGAGCTATTCAGCTTAGTTTGGGCTAGGCACAATAGTATATCTCATGGAAAGCAGCATCTGGCT
Organism: Oreortyx pictus; assembly: GCA_036925125.1. NCBI lineage: Eukaryota > Metazoa > Chordata > Aves > Galliformes > Odontophoridae > Oreortyx > Oreortyx pictus. The sequence goes on from JAUPFR010000006.1 coordinate 40,292,198, forward strand.
CAATATGATAGAACTCCCAACCATAAAAAAAATAATTTAATGAATGCCCACCACTCCCAGAGGAGCTTAAATTACATAAGCGGATTAAGGCACATTTAAACCTGTTAGTGCACCAGTCCTGAAATGCTATTACAAACTGGCTGAAAAGTCTGCAAAAGTAGAGCTTCACAGATGCCAGACTTCTGACTGCACTAAGTTTTAATAATCTCAGCATCCTATTTGTCATCTGTAGAAAAGGGTGCTTCTGGCAAGGAGAGCATGTGCTGAAAGGACTGAGCCCACAGCCAGCAGTAAGAGGACAGCCAGAGACACCGGCCTAGTATGTCACTTTTCAAACAGAAGAGCATGAAACATTATTCATAAATAGTAGGCCAGACTCTCAGCTGATGTACATCAGCACAACTCCATTGACATCAGCTAGAGCCTCTCCATGTTAACGTCATGTGAGAACAGCATGCTGCATTTCTTCAGATACCTTGGAATACTATGTTCTTTGTTGTAGTTCAACAGTCTACTGAAGCTACCACTAGATCATTTACCCCCGCACTACTGAACTAAAAGCAATTTGGAAGAGAACAGACATAAAACACTACCTCTACAGAAAGCATCAAAAAGCATACATCACTACAACAGAAAGAGTAGTTTTAGGCATAGATATGTGGATAGATGAGATGTCCTACTCTGCCAAAAATCATCCTCACATCTGAAGACAGACCTCATAATATTGTAATAACAAAGCAGTGATTTGTTATTTTAGGTTGCCTATATCTGGGTATAACCTGTGTTCTGAGAGCACACCTCACAACAGCTCTAATTTATGTGCATCCCAGCCTCCTTTGCCAAAGCTGGCAGCTGGCTGGTGTACACTTCATTCTTGTCCTACATGTGATGTGGTTTCCTAGGCCTGCAGTTCAGACTTCACTGACCAACTTCCCAAACACCCTTTCTGCATTACTGACTTACTTTGCATATTGATGTTGCATAAATATTGAACTTTTTCCCAACCTCAGCCTTAGCTCTCACAGCATTTTACAACTCATGAATGCTAATTATACTCCACATCTCCACAGACACACAGAGAAGATACTGACAACAGAGAATGTCTCATGAACATTCTCTAAACACATTAAAAGAAATAACTGGGAGAGAGAATCAAAGTAAACTTTCCTGCAAAAGAAAAAAAAAAGTGCGTTCTTCTGGAACAGCACAGTAGAAATGTGAAAAAAGAAATAAGATCAGAAATATAAAGCAGTTTCAATAAGCATGCCATTGCCATAGCTTCTACTATGAAACAGGTATCGCAGCTCTTTTATTACTGCCTTCTCACTGGCTTTGTTTTTCCCTCTTGGTGTACTTATGCAACCAACAGAAAATCAGGTGAGCCACAGAATATGCCCAAGATACTGATTCATTTTGGCTATACTTACATATTTCTAAACACGTTTTTACACCCTTTGTCTGGACTTCAGGTTAACAATTCTTGCTGAGTCATATTGTTAATTTAAAATACAAACCATTATACTCAGTCACTCTTTTGTGACTGGGTTCAGCAAACTGGCAGAGAGAGAAAATATCTGAGGGACAGAAATTTCCAGGACAACTTTCAAAGGAGTAGCCTTATTACCATTCTGATTTCTAAGAATAAAGGTAATATGTATTGATTCTCATTTCTGTGCTGTTTTGCATCCAAAATAGTTCTAATGGAATAGAATTAAAGAAATTCAACGCAAAATGAAGAAGATACTTCCCTCATCATGTTTTTAGAGTGTGCAATTTCAGATCTTACAAACTCAGAGCATGAAAAGAATTTTGTAACTACCTAATCTCATTTTAAATAGCACCTTTAAGGTACCATGAGACTTCCAGGATTTAGAACAGGGTGAAATGCATGTGTGGTTACAGATGACATCTTCATTTACAGAAAAAGGAGAAAACTATCAGAGAGTGGTTATAAATCTGAAACAGAGTTAGGAAGAGGGTTAGGAATTTTTACTGGAGCTCCTTAGGGGATCTAAGCAGACCATAAGGTTGGCCTACAGGTTAGATCCCTGGTAGAACAAGTCTCTAATGCACATGGAGAGAACAGTGGATCACTTGGTCGGCTTCCTGCCTCCCTTCCACACCTCTCCCTGAGCTCTGCAACCACTGGTGTTTGCAAAACCTTTTTATGACTCATATTTGCATTCCCCTACCCCAAATCTGAGGTAAGTGGAGATGGAATTGGACAAGTGCAATAGAGTTACACTGTGAACGTGCATTTTACAAGTGACACTAAGAAATATAAATCAAAAAAGCTCTTAGCTCTCAGCACTTCTTAGCACTTTCTCCATGCAAAGATGTCCTATGTAAAAATATAATTTTATTCCATTGTTTTTCAGAAACTTTTTTTTTGCTCCACTTCAACAAGTTTCAGGTATGTTCAGAATTAACTGAGACAGATTAATGAAGACCATTAAGAAAACACGTCACCCACTTCTGTAATTCTGTTCTCTAAGAGAGGGTTAATAGCTGCTCATAAACTGTTGTGTCAGTGAATCACCAAATCAAGGGTGAACTCCAGTTTTATTTTTCAAAGAAGCCACATCACTGAACTGTGGACCAAAGGCATAGAGATGTGACAAGGGTGTTGCCTTTCTTTGAAGCCTCGGGCATTCGGAATGAACTTGATGGATCATCATTTGAAATTTCACAATTGCTGGTGTTGAGTAAAACTGTACTGTGGGGTGGGGGGGAGGGAGGAGACAGAATTTATTCTTTTTTTCTTGTCTTTGCCACAGATAAGTGGACACATGGAATGAAAAAACGGAAAAATGATACTGAGCTTATGAGAGAGGTAGATGTATTCTATAAATCTCTGAATCACTGTTCATTCAAAGAAGAAAAAAATGAGCTGCTCTGATCTAGTTCTAAGTCAGCTGTAAAAAGCACAACAAACAAGTAGAAAATATAGTCATCAGAAGTACTTTGGTGTCCCTAACTTTAGGGATTTCATTTCCCTAACAAGTCATCATGGACTCTGATACAATCTTGCAAAAGTGAAACGGAAACATGAAAATAGTTCCCTTCTAATCCCCCATTTTCAAAATCACACCTGAGAGACAAATTTAAAAAAGATTAAATTAAAACTAAAATTCTCTTCAATTCCTCCTTAGATATGAATTTCATTTTCAATCCAGTGCACCTTTGCATTGCAATGCTTCTATTCATTCCCCGACGCCAGATATGCTAAGCATTTCAGCAGAATTAGGATGAGATTTTGTGATTTCTCTCAAGCGTGAAATCTGCAGCATGATTAAAATATCCTGCTGTCATTTCAAAAGAAACTGAGAAGACACCAAAACATCACAGTTAAGTGTAGATCCTAAAAAAACAAAACAAAACAAAACAAAACAAAAAAAACCCTGAAAAATAAAGATCTGCAAGCAGTTTTTGAATGCTGCCCAGTCTCTACCAAAAGTAAGTGCACATACATTAATAAGAACACAGAGAACACAGTAAAGGTTGCTAGTACTGCTACATCTCCATTAAGCAGTTTTTCTTTTATACCCTTTTGAATAGTAAGACATGGCATTTTTGCCTTTGTGAGAATAAGACTGCAATTTCAGCACTACTTGTCATGCTGAGGTTGCTACCACCTCATAGCTACTCTGCCACATGTTCTCTGCATGTGGGCTAAAGCATCTCTTGGGCAGAGTGGGGTGAAGGGAAGTAGTTACAAGCAACATTAACACCAACCATCGAGATAGATGATACAGTCTTGGAAATAAGTGTGAAAAAGGATCAAACCAGTCTGTACCATGTTTCTTCTCTGCTTCTGTCAACGTAAAACCTCAGAGAGGGAGTTTACCCATCCCACTCATTTGTGTTGTCTACCATATACCCTTGGGAGTGATCTAATCTTTTCAAAATGTTACTTTTATACATCACAATTTCTAAAACACTTGTACCCTTTTCTTAAAAGCACCAGAAAGAGCCAGCCTGAAAGCTACCAGAAACTTGTAGTTAATGAATTCACCTTGAGATTTAAGAGCACAGCTCTTTAGGTTTTCTCTGTTGGTGTCTGCACTGGGATCCCATTCCCTGTACATCTCACAATCACATGCAGTATTGTCTGTTCTCCTGTCTGTCAACAGATCTATCAAGTGACCCTTAGCAGACTCAGATTTCTTAGTTTAGGGAATCATAAAAGCAGTTTCTTTCATATTACTTTATAGATAAGCAACATCTGTCCATATTGCCCAGTGAGGTTTTGGATGTCCCCAACCTGGAAGTATTCAAGGCCAAGTTGGATGGAGCACTGAGCAACCTGGTCTCATGGTAGGTGTCCCTGCCTATATAGCAGGGGGGTTGGAACTACGTGATCTTAAAGGTCCCTTCCAAGCCAAACCAGGATTCTGTGATATTCCTTAGTGCTTCATGAGACTGTTTATCACTTAGGAAGAGGTTTTTCTAGATACCAACTTCAGTTTCACATAGCTTGTTTATGATTCATGAATCTTTTGATCTGGTAAAACTTTCTTACTTGGATGTCATGCTTCAGGTCTGAATTCAGATTAGAATCTGCAGTGTGTATAAATCTGAGGCAGAAGAGACCTATGCTTTTCCATCTGTTTATCTTACCAAGGTTGTGTCATTCTCCATGGCAGGTTTACCATTAATTACTCAAAAAAATCTCTCTCAAACCAGGCATTATTGTGCTGTGCACTACACAAGCAGACAGATAACCATTGTTGAAGAGGAACAAAAAGCAACCACCAGTGTAGTGTACTCAAGCACTGTCCCTGTCTTCTGTTAATAACAGCAAAAAGCAGTTCTAGTTCATGTGAGGAATATCTCTCCCCTGCCCTCCTAGTACCAAATTCAAAAAATTTGCCATGAGTGGAGGGTGGATTCTAAAACAGTAACTAATGTTACCGAGACAGAGGCTATACAGGCCCTCAGATAAAACAGTTTTGTTGAAGAAGCACCACAGCACATAGATATCTCTTAAAGACATAGATTTTAGAATATCACAAACAGTAACAATCACACTACTATTCAACATCAGTTACAGTATTTGCCGTGAATATTTCTAAGTCTTGATTTCAAATTACACACACTGTGCTTGTATTCTACATGGTATGTTTAACTTTGAGGATTTTATATCACAGAGATCTATCAGAGAAATAACAGATGAAATGAGAGTTTTTTACACAGAGAACATTTACAAGCACAAAATTTTCCAAGGGAAACAGCTACTGGAAAGAAGAAAGACCTGAAGAAACAGATTAGAGGAGATTACCAGGAAAAAAAGATCAAATTTATGACTTGAATTTGATATGGTACTTTCTACTTAAGGTTCATTCAGTCTCAGTGGTGAGTTAATGTTTCCCTAGCCAACATACCAACTGCATCTAAGTCCTTTCCTGACTTGCTCCTATGCCTCAAGGAGCATGTGAAAAACAATGCTCTCAGCTCCAGCATTCTGAAGAGGTCCTTTCCTGAAAAAGCAGTTGGTTAAACTGAAAGAGACTAGGGGACACAACGGAAATAGCTTCCTTCTCATAGTTACAGTGCTGAATGAGGAAAGGACAGAGGGAAAATGTGGTGTGATTAAAAAAAAATTAAAAAAAGAAAATGAAAGAGAAAGAGAGTTTATAAGTTTATGGAAAGATGCATGTGGGAGCAGTATACACAGTCGAAACAGATGTTGATATATAACATCGTCTAATCACAATTCAACTGACTAAATCTTAGTAGAGGTAGAGGTAGTAGAGCATATGAAGAGGTTTCATTTTCTTTTGGAGAATGCTAAACAACACCTGTCAAACAAACCAGCTGCAGGAAGCTTCCCTACTTTTCTTTTTTTTTTTCTTTTTTGCCAGCTCATTTTTAAAAATGAGGCCTGGCACTGCTAGTGAGGTCTAATTCAAGTTTAAGGTAAAAATCCTTGCCTTTTTTTATTTCTTTAGGAGAATGAAGACATGGAAATGGATGTTTGGGATTTTTCTTTTTCATGCTACGCCTTTCTCAGTACTTGATAGGGCTGTTTGGGCAACAGTGAAGAAATGAAGTAGCGTCAGTTTCTCCCACAAAACTCTTCGGCCTCGCTATGGGGTCAGAAGTTACAACTGCACAGATCAACTCCCCTTCCTCAGTACCCACATGTTATTTAACCACTAGGCAGGAGTAGGCCCTGGCAAGCAGGCCCTCTGCATGCAGGGAGATCGAAAAGGAAAAACCTGGGGACAGATATAAGGTAGTAGGTACCACCGCCTTACTGAGGAGCAGTGGAGGTGTATTTGTGGAGCAGTGCTCTTGGGTGAAGGACAGAAAACCAGCGCAGACCATATGAGGCCGCTACAGGATTTCCTTAATGAGTGAGACGTCTCCGAGCTTCAACAGACTACAGAAATTTTTATGTATTGTTTTAGGCAAACCTTTTGGACATACTCGCCTCACATACTGCTACAAACCTGTCCACCTAATTAGAGTATTCTCTGGAAATATTACTGTCTGCTGAAGGATAGCTTCTAGCACTGGTTCTTGAATCATCTTTAGCACATAAGGCAGGGAGGATCTAGTTATAAGTGTTTTGAAAAGAGGATAAACAGTAGAATTTTATTCTGAAAATTTCTACCATCAAGTAAACCTCTTTTCTTTATGAAAAGTATTTGAAAACAAAGTTTTTGACTGCATTATACAGCCAGTGATTCTGAACTGCAAAGCATGTGCTGATCTGGAAAAGACAGAATATAAAGAGCTGCAGAACTACCATCACTTATTTTCACCTTTTTCTCCTCTATGAATACATTAGGAAGATTTTACTTTCTGTATCATACTGTGAAAACATGCCAGGTACAAATACAATGAACCAAGACAAAGGAATATAATAAAAGATGATGTTTCATAATTAAAGTCCTGTACTCTTTACAACTTCTGTTTGGGGAGTACTGCAGGTGAGTGACATTGTAGATTCTCTCTCAGAACATTTTCAGTGGTAACAACCCAGTTCTGTCCTTAGGTACAATCCCATAAATCTAGTGCAATTTTACTGACTTCAGCATAGTTACGTGGCATATACTCTAGAAAACTGAACTTGCTTTTGTCAAGAAGTTCTGTGCAATTCTAAGGAGATTTAAATTGATGTACACTCTTTTCTTTCCTCCCTTCACTGTGTCCAGTACAAAGACATACATCTCCTACTTATGTGCACATATCTGACCTAGTATTTCTGAACCAAATGAAGCCCTAAGTAGGAGCTTGAGTTCTGCACCACGTTAACCTAATCTCTGTACACCTGGGAATATCAATAGACCGTGAACTTATATTGATGCGTTGAGTGCAATCTACTTACTGAGAAACAATTAACTGAACTCATGTATCATTAAGAGAATCCAAAGGGAAGACCAGAAAAACGCTGAGGGTATTATTTGAAAACTAAGTGTTCCTTGTTTAGCCACATGCATTCTCCTACTGCATTTCCAGGCAAATTGTTCTAACTTCGATTGTTATGAACTACTAAGTACTACAAGGACATCAAACCACACATACTGAACTGAAAGGAAAGATCTATGAAAATATAAAAGAACAGTTAGCTCCACTGCAAAATAAAATGAAAGGAAAGGAGAAACAACTATGTAATTGCAGAGCCATTCCCACTCGGATGCAATGATTTAAGTTACATTAATAGGGTGGCTATAATCTTTCTTGGAGTTCAGAAGGTTCATCTTTCCATAAATTCAGTGGAAATTTTCAGTGGAAATTCTAATTTCACTTTCGTTCTAATGAGCTGGGAATCAGGCAGGACTTTCCCATAGAAGGACTACAGTGAACTGGCATTCTGGGTGCAAAGCTTTTTTTTCTTTCTCCATTTTTAACAATCTTCCCCCTGGATTTCCACATCATCAGGGACTTCCAGTGTCCTGGTACAGAAACAAAAAAAACCACAAGCCTGTATCTGTCAGAGGACAGCAATTCTCCTAGTTAGAGATGTTTTCCTACTTTTGGAAGATTTTATTGAAAGGAATGGCAAAGCCATGAAAATATATTTTAACAATGTTACTACAGAGATTATTGATATCTAAGGAGGAAAACTTTGTTCTTTTATGCCTTAAGAGAAAAAATTTGCTCTCCCATCCAAGTTACATCTACGCCGTAGATGTCCTCAATCAGTGGCAAATGTATATTACAAAAAAAATTAAAGGAAGTTAAAAATAAGGGTAAGTCTGAAGGGAAATGCCTGCTTTGGCAGGGGGGTTGGACTAGATAATCTCTGAAGGTCCCTTCCAACCCCTACAATTCTGTGATTCTGTGAAATCTCTAGTGTTGAAGCCTTTGTTTTGTGCTGGGAATGTGGGAGGAATGGAAATTACATAGAAACGAAGTAAGGAAGAGGTGTCTACCAGAAAACAAAATGCTGAGTTTTCTAAGCTGATAAACTTTCCAAGCACTCTTAGAGTAAAAAAAGACATTTTCTGTCCAGTTAAGATCAAAGACAATAAAAAGTAAATTGTTTCTGTGAGCAAGTACAGACTGTGTCCATTCTGCAGCCACTAGCAGCAAAATGGGCAAAAAATTAACAGTTTTTAGAATTTCTAGGAGTATTCACTGTAAAACTGGAGTAACTTCATAAAGATTAGATAGTGTAAAAGGCAGTGCACTGGGATGACAAAATGTTCATCATAATTGTTTCTCCACCTGGAGGACTGAAAAGCAAATTCTATTCTAATAAAATGAATGCCATTAGTATCTATCCTAATGACTTTTCCTCACAAGACATAGCAAGGACTTAGAAAGATGGAGCATCCAAAGGATTAATTTGAAAGAGACACTTGAAAGAGAAAGGAATTACCTTGCTGAGGCATCAGGATGTATGTAAAAATCATATATGCAATATACGCTTAAAATATATATATACACACATACACACACACATATATATGTATATTTATTTCATGTTAAAAATGAATAGATTACTACTTAAAAAATAATTCCTAACTGGAATTCTCATACATCAGTGACTATTTTTCATTTGTCTTCTGGAAACTGAGATATTAATCTTAACATGAAAATGAGGAAGTACTGCATGGATAGAAAGAAAGATGAAAAAAGTCAACAATACCTAACAAGAGACATAAATAAAAATTAAAGCCAGATTTCTTACTGAACTTTTTAGAGGATGAAATATATTGGGTTATTTGACTATAGAGATCTTTTTTTTATTTAGTCATGAAGTCAGTTTTGATATTGCATATGATGATATTTTATTATTTCATGGAATTATTGGCAATTGTAAGTTAATATCTAATAAACATAGCAACAGAAGTAGTCATAATACACCAAAGCTGTTTTTACATTAAAAAAACATTTTTTTAATTTTTTTCTGAATGTAGTTCAGGAGAATTAGGAACAAATGCAGCTCTGAGAGGATAGCTGAAACTGAATTTTCAAAAGTAAAATAATAAAGCAGACTGTGTCCAAGAACAAAGCCCAACCAGAAAAAAATGTAAAAGAGGAAAGAAGATTAGAAGTTCATACCAGAAATAATGCTTATACTTGGATGAGTCAAATTTACCCCTGGAGTTTCACAAGTGTTGAATTTGGCTTTACGCAGAATTCTTACTGATGGGGAATTCAGATGATGGGAAATAACTATTACAAAATACTATTTCAGTGAAAACTGACATCATTCAAAATCAAAGTGGGAATTCAAAATGTTGTCTGCGTCACAGAAAATGTTCTCATCCAAATATTCCTTATTCTTGAATTCAGACAGTTGAAAAGTTTATTGCTTTTCATCATGAAGGAGACATACAAATTTATTGGGATGTTTGTTTCTGTAAAATTACCACAGGAGCAACCCAGAGATTTCTATCCTCCAGTTATCCATTTGCCTCAGATTTAGTGCTACACGGAGTACATGGAGTACAGAAACATCTTCTCCATTATTTGATGCTGTTAAACTAAGCTATACTTCTGTATATTGTATTGGTCTATTAAGGAACATGTATTTGTACCCCTATATGAATGTATATGTGACAACATATGATTTTCTGTCTCTACTCTTTTTTTTTTTTTTTTGCTTCAGCCAGAACGCAAGCAAGAAATATTGTAAGCACATAAATAGCTAAACAGCCTATAAACTTGCTGGCAATGAGACTTTCTCTTTTGTGTTGATATCTTACACACTAGGTGATACTGTAAGACTTTTATTTAGTAGGAATACTTGGCAAAACAGCTCAGAAATGTTAGAAGTGGAGTGACATGTCAATAAAAACATGGATTTATTAAAAAATCTATAAGAAAAATTTGCAGCCTTAGACAATTTCATCAATAGAGAAATATATATATATATAGGATTAAGAATTCAGACTATTACTGTATAATTACTGTTGGCTATATAGAGAGTGACATGGATGAAGGTGAGGACCAGAGGTTTATGCATTTAATGATGTTTCATTAAGCTTTTAAGTTACTCAAGCTTTCAGTACAAAGAAACTTCATCCAGTGTAATGACAAGGACAGCTTTGATGTTGAGAAGATCGTGATCCCTCCCCAGCAGAACTTCATTACTCTTGGTAGAAATCCTTCAATTTAATTTTTCACCCTTGCTAAGTACGGAGATCACACTTTCTATCATCTACCCTCTATCCTAGTATGCTGGGTAAGGACAGACATAGCATTTTTACTGCAGGGAGCTTTCACAAGGAACCTTGCTATCTAAAAGCCATTAGAGCAACCATGCATGCAACTAAGACCACTTTCTGCTCACTCAATCAGAGAATTGGAAGAAAACCAACAGTGGAAAAACAGAATGGGAAAAATCCCTCTCAGTTAAAGGAGTGTTTCCCTGCTCAGATGCGCAGAAGAAGACTGCAGACAGGGCCTTTCAGCAGCAGCTTGTGTGTCCTACTCCAAGCTTCCCATGTGCTGGCTCCCTTTCTCTTGACTGGAAGCATTCCCAGCCCAGAGACAGACATTCCCATACCACGTGATCCCTTTTATTCCCACTAGTAAGACTGTTTTGGTCTTGGTGGAGTCAGATTTTCCTCAGAGTTTCCACTCAGACAAGAGAGAAAACTCGCAGCCACCACAATACTCAGTCATTAGTCCTGGCCAGCTGCAGTAAATCCTACCCTATTCAGTCAGATTATTACTGGAATAAAATATCAAATTCATTTTATCTCTCTCTTTGCTCCTCAAGTGTATAATTACAAGTCAACTGTGGGTCACACCGTTTCCATAACACCAAAGAACACAGAGCCTGATAAGAACCAGAACTATTCATGTTGATTTTAATGGGATTTGCCTCAAACCCATAACAATTATCACACTAGTAAAGTAGTTGCAGGTCAGAGTATTAGATTAGGAGGAAAAACAGGAGACTTTCTGTATCTTGCACATCATTTAGGAAGAAATTTACCTCTGTCTTTCTGACTCCATCAGAAACCTGGAGGCAGCAGTACTAGATATTTCATGAAGATGATTTATGAATACTGATGATGCATTTTGTAGGGATCAGAAGGACGACACTGATCAGAAGAAATGAGAATTGCAAGAGAAGATGACTTCAAGAGAGACTCTCCATTTCTACCTTTCACTCAGGTGTGACATTAATCTCTAAAGCAACAGCACAGGCGCACTTTACTAAAGACCTCATCAAGGGCCTCAGACCTTCTTTTTGCTGAGTACCAGCTTTAAAAACGTCCTAGAAAAAGCTTTAATAAAGTCCTAACAGGCAGTGAATGTGTCAAGAATCGTCTGTCCCTATCATGTCATGTAAGAAATACGAGAGGAAAACCCCTCAGCTATCCAGAAATGAGCAACTAGAAGCTAGCATGTTAGTGACAAAATGAATTATGACGTGATTTTTTTGTTAGCTATTGGCTTAAGATTCATTTTAAGCACATGTATAAGTATTTTAAAACTCAGCACTGATATGATTTTTCCAGCAGCAGTTTTGAGACCAGATAACAGCAAACTGCAATAGAAGCAAATTGAAATCTAAAATGATTTGCTTCACTGAAGTCTATATGCATGTTTGGAAATGAATAAATTAATCCTCTTTAATTCTCTGGGTATTCCCTACTGGCTCCTGAAACGCGTATTTCATTTACACATTGCATTCTTTGTACTCAGTACAGTTTTCAAGTTCTTGAGAAACGTTCTCTGCTCCAGTTCCTCACATTACATCACTTTCCAAATATTTTATAATAATAATTTTAAAACAGGAAGTTGAAGGTGCAACCTCTTTTGCTGGACTGACCACAAATGAAAATGAGAAACTATTGGAAAACGATGGCTTTCACCAAGACATGGAAAACAGATGAAGGTCAAATCACAGCTACCTTAACTGGAAATTCTTTCAGACATCCGGCAAAAGTATTACATGACTAAATGTTGTAGTTACTGGCTGTTTTTTCATTCTGGAAAGAGATGTGACCAGACCTGGGTATACATGCATAGGAAAAAGAAGACAGCTCTACACTGGCATTCAGTTAAATGTAATGCATTTGCCAGCAAAGAATATTGAAGCTAATTTAATGGAACCCTGGTGCTGAAAGAGGCAGTTCTACCTTTTACTCCCTACAGTGCCTGTACAGAGCCATTGTCTCCCTTGTCTCATTTCTGAAGACTTCTTGATGTTTTGCAGAGATGTTCCATTCTGTGGTCAGCAATTAAATATACATGTAGAGATATGTATAACCTTTTTTCCCCACTTTTTTCCCCTTTTGTTTGGGGTGCTTCTCATGAAACCTCACCCTCGCATCTTTCTTTGCACACCATTCATCCATTCTATGATTCTCTTCAATATTTTCTGCTCCATAATCCTACTGCTGGTTACAGGCAGGTTGTATAAAACCCTGTTGCCAATTTGGCAGTAGGATAACTATAACATGTAAAGCTGAATGGCACAGGTGCAAGGCTTACAATCAGTCCCACAGGCTGACTCTCTGAGGCAGCTTTGGTGGCTGATGTATTCGTTCAACAGCAACAAAAAAAATGATCTCACCTTCTGTGTATACATTCACTTCAGATATTTGATGCTTGACTGGAAGAACCACACCCAGAAGTGCTCAGATATCACAAGGGTGTCTGGTACAAGGCTCTCTAAAAGAAGCATTGCTTCAGGGATACCACTGCACCAGGAAATCAAATTTATTTCAAAGTGTCAGAAAAATTACAGCTGCAAGACTTGGTCAATTTGTTTATTTTCACAACTTGCACAAAGGAAATCCATGAAATTCTGTATTGGAAGGAAATATTTCCCAAGATCTAGCTAGCTATGAAAAGAAACTCTCCAGACTGTGTGTGGCCTCATTCTCAGCTGTGCCATTGTTCACTAGATGTAACTAAGGAGGAGGCTAAGGATGAGGTCCATAAACAGCCAATACATTTCTCTTATCCTGGGGCCAGTTCTCTGCCAGCCCAGCCCTTCCATAGATGAAAGGACTCTGAGAGCTGCTCTAATCTATACCAGCTGCTTTGCCAAAGCCCAGTATTGGGTGGGAATTGCTGCAGCACAATCCAGCCAGGTTCTCTTCTCTCTCCTGCCATAAGCTCCACATATGAGGCTGCAGGAATGCATAATATATGAAGATTATATGTAATAGGGAGCCACGCACAGAAAACGTTGCTCTGCCAAAGAAACCTTACCACTTCCCACCCTCCTCCTAACAAAGCAGCAGAGAAAGAATGAAAGGGAGACCAGCCCCACGTCTGACAAGCCACTGCATATATCAGATGCATTTATTGTTACCAATGGCTCCAGCTCACAGCATTCTTTCTCAGACATCTGCACAAATGACCCCCTCAGGGCTGTTGAGAATATGCCCCATGAAAAACTACTGTAAATCTCTTGAACGCTACAACCCTCTAGGGATTTGATTTGCTGAGGATCTGAGGACTTATGGGAATCATGAGTACACAATATGACAAAGTTATAAGAGCATGCACTAGCTTAGCAGACGTAAGCACTCACATGTATTTCAGAGATGATTTTGAACTGCAACTGTGAGATACCCTAGCTCTGCAAGTCGAAGATCACCTTGAAACAGGAGAGGGAGGGGGACACAGAGGGGATTAGCACATAGAGTTCAAAGTCCTTCCCACTAGGCTGTTTTCATGATTTTCAGAAGCTAACGACAGCTATCAGTATCATTCAGCAGAGCAAATTTGCAAATCAGTATAGCATCCTGGGTTTGTGCCTCAGAATCCCTCCAATCCCTTCATCAGCTTAATAGTACAAACATTAAATGAAATGAAAAGTTACACCATGAGTACTGACTTTTCAGTGAAAAATGAAATACTTCCACATGGAGTCTTTCTGAAGATGAAATCCACTTTGTGTGGGAGCTAATCACAGTAGAGCATTGCATATATGTGATTTATCATCCACTGGTCACAACTTTTTCTCCCAGGAAATGATCATAAATTGTACATTTTACAAGGCCTTAGAGGGAGATTTGAAGGTTCATATCAAGACCTTCTTTAGAGTACCCATTAATATAAAATCTACCAAAACTGAAAAGCTACACCTTGACTTTCTCTTAACACTCTGGAAAGCTTGCACAGAAGTTTATAAGTGTCTGATTAGATCAAACAAACGTTTGTTGGTTTGTTTTAAGATTAAAATTGCAGTGCATTGCCACTGATAAATTATGTTAGGGTGTTTTGTGGGTTGGGTCACAAGGGAAAGTCATCTACAACTGTTCTGTGCATGCAATTGTTCCTTACATCAGTAACAGATTCTTAGACTGATATTTAGAAATCCTAGTGAAATAAGAGTACCTGGCACCAGTTGGTTTATGGACCATATGAAAGGCTGAAGTCCACAATGGCATTTCTTATAAAAGGTTCAGCTTAGAGGTAAAAGAAACAAAGTCAGACTTCTGTACTTAAACACTGTTCTTTCTATCAGGAGACCTACTGCTAAAGTTCAAAATAAGTCGGTTACCAGGAGTAAAAGACACATCCCCTTTTACCTCTGTGATAAAGCAAAGAAGAAATTCTAGATGAGCAAATGCAGTTACAAAATTTTGATTATCCAAGGACTGAGAGAGGAACCAAACAGGGAGTTACTGAAAGTATGATTAAATATTACATAGACTGGAATTAGGAGGGAATGTTGTTTTAAGAATCTGCATGATAACTACCAAGGCAGCCACCAAGAGTCAAGAGTAATTCACAGCTTTGAAGAAATAATTGCCCAAGCAAGCCCCACTTAAGATTTCCCTTATTAATATTCTACAAACTATGCTGAAAAAATACAAATACATATTTGTTGAAAATGTACAAGGATGGCTTTATCTTGTGAGCAGCTTTAAAGAAGCTTAGTTAAAGGACAAAAACAAACCATTCCTCATTCTTTATTAGCAATACCTTGAAGCAGACTAACGCCATGACTTCTGTCCAAATTCCTTAACTGTTTACACAAACTCCATTCATATACTCAAAAATCAGTGAGATTTTGGGGTAAGAGAATGACAGAAAGACTGGAAACGTGAAATGTCAATGCTACTGCTTTAATTATTCAGATCTGGATCCTGGATTGTGGCCAAAAAGCATTCTGTAATCCTCAGAAAGGGGAACAGGAGTGGATACGTACACATGGGTTTAAAATTCTTTTGTCCCAGAATATAACAAAGCAGCCAAAAGATTGTTCTAATTAACACCTGCTATTAATTGTTCCAAAGGGTTGCTCTGACATCTGAGGATCCCAGAGCAAAGAACAAAACTGTTTTTCCTGCATCAACAGTAAATAAAGGAAGATGGATAGAATTTCCTTCACTGTTCTTGTTGCAAGGGGTGAAGATATCTTTCAATACATGGTACAAATTTCTTAAAGGAAGATTTGAGACAAGAGAATGTCATCAAATACCATGTCCAGCACTGGAAAATCAGGTCTTCAATGTCTTTTGCTACATGTTCTAAATATATCTGCAAAGTATTTTACTCTTAGTCAGCTTTTTCAAATGGCCCCATCTTTGACATTTGTATTCCTCTGTAGAGGCAGAAGGACTATAACTCATTATCCAACTTTTACTCTTAGCTGAAATATGAAAGGATTTATTTTAAATTTAAATGGAAATCCCATTTGAGAATAGGTGCTTGTATTTTATTGTCCTCAGAACAGGAAGGAAATGTATCTTCTCCCCAAGGAATCCAAATCTTCCAGCTCCTCTAGAACAAACTTGTCAGCTTTCCACGCTGCTCTTTAACTTGCAAGCATCAAGTTGACATTCAGCAGCTTAGTACTTCATAGATGTGAGAATGGAAGAACAACATTAGAAGCGTTAAAGGGAAAAACTACTTAACCATACTACATGAAAAAAATAAATGTCAAGTTTCACTTGTTCTATGCCATAATAAGAGTTTGAAACATTCTGTCAGTTGGTTTTTATGTTGTTGGATTTTTTTTCATCCCCCCCCCAAAAAATCTGGGTGGTCTTTAAAACTACCTCCAGCTGTCCTCCTGTTCTCAGTAATGGAGCTGTTTAATTTCTTCTCAAGAACCTCTTCCAAGTACCTCTATCAATAACAAGTGTCTTGAGTTTCAGGATCACTAACAGATATTCTTAAGTTGATTTATTTCAACATCTACTGCCAATTAGGCAGTACCTTGCTAGCTTAAAAAAATGCACAGTATGTGTTTAAGGTCAGACCTCCACAGCCACCAAACTGAAGACAAAAAAAAAAAATTCACTTCACACTCACTTTGACCCCAACCCCCCCTTCTTCTCCCCTCAGCATTCTTTTGGGGGGTTCTTAACGCTTAAGAAGAATTTCTTAGTGAGAAGTGAGGGAGAAGGAAAGTCAGGTGCCATCAGTTCATGCTACTTTGGGGGGCTTATAATGATTAACAGGTCTTAGAATCTCTGACCTACTGATCACTCTCAGTCTTGGCAGTACTACTTGGGGCATTTTTATGAGAATTTTAATGAGAAATTTCAAGTGCTTTAAGAAATAAAAGAGAAGGAACCCAGAAAGATGAATTCAAAACTAGAGTGAAGTTCCTTCAGACATTTACCTAATCACTGATGTTAACCATCTATAAACAAATTTAGACAGAGGCACAAATGCTTCAAAGTCTGATCCAACACCCATAAACCTTTTTCAAAATCCAGAAATTCCAATGGAAATGTTAGATACATTTTCTTCTGTATTATTTTTCTTGCTTCTGTTTTCAGTGAATTTTTTAATGTTATCCTAGCCTCTTAGTCTATACTAAAAAAATAAATAAAGGGTTTAAACTTTCATTTGGTCTAAGGCTAATCATGCTACTCAAGAGTATGAGACTACGGAGAAGAATTTCAATTCGTTCACATGAATTTTTTATATATATATATATATACACATTTATTTATTTATTAAACATGATGCAGGGCAATCAGATGCAAGATTCACAGAACAGTTGTGATAAAGACCTCAGATTTGGGAAAATTCTGACTAAGCCTTATTTTTTCCACTTTAAAATCCCACTTCAACATCTGGCATATCTGCCTCTCTTAACTATAGTTGAGTAGAATAAAGAAAAACAAATAACAACAAAGATCCTGAAGAAACATTGATTCTATGCATAGTGAATTTTATGTTGCAAGAATCCTTATAGTACATCCAGAAACCTGTCAAAACTGAATGCCCCTGGCTTACACACAGTAAGAGCAGGATGCATTTAAAGTTTAAGGTTATACTTCTAAACACATCATCAACACTGATATATTTCAGAGTACTTGTAAACTTTAAATATGGCACAAAAAGAACGCATGACAGATGAAAGGCAGAGAGAAATAATGTTTCATGTGTATAGCAAAGAAGCAAAGATGAACAAGAATGAAAAAAAAAATGCTGTAAAGTTGCTTGTACTTCATTAGAAGTACTCCACAGTTAGACATTTACAGCCACTTCCACACGTGTCTACATGCAAGGGGAGCTCTTCTGGTTCCTCCTCCTACTTAATGCAAATGTAGCAAAAGCCAGGACAGAAACAAAACTTAAAGTTACCACGCTGAGTATTCTTAAGCCACTATTTGAGCTGGCCTTGATATTTTTAAATGGTTATAGAGGAAGAAAATGTGTGTGTATATATCTATATCTATCTATATAAAAATTCCAGCAAGGGTTTTGCATTTCATACCTCAGCTGGTACAAGAACCCACGTCATTACAGCTTCTCATATTTCTCCAGTATCAATTGGCTTAGCTGAGGAAAGAAAACCCACTCTTCCCCCTCACTGGGGACATACTACATTTTCTAATGAAGTGTGTACAAAACTAAGGAATGAAGATGATAAAACAACTTGAAAGACTAAGAGCATTCAGCTGTACTGCCAGAGGGGAGGGATTATCTGCTTAGTGCCAAAATCTAGCTGTACTAATTAGAAGTGAGAATGAACTGGGAGAGACCAACTCTCACAAAATGACTCCAGATTCTGCTTCACAAGGCTTTCTTGAAAATATTCTGTTCAATGAATCTTTAAGAAAAAAGTCTCAAGTAAATTCACCCAGTGAAAGTTGTAGATTTAAGGAATTGAAGTCATTTATTCATAGAACATGCATAGGATAGTGAAGAAAGCTGAAATGATAGCTCCTTCCATCACCTCTCACTAACAGCCTGCTCTTGACCTGGAAGGACACTGGATGCTTTGAGAAATAAGAACAAGGACATCCTTGCTAGAAATATGAGGATATATCATCGACACCTTTCAAAACTGATATAGAATCATCATCCTCTATACACATCACAAGGATTGGTGATTGAACCTTCTTTTCAGAGTACCACTACTCCTTACTTTCTTTAAAGGCATGACAACACATAGGATGGAGCAGGTATATGGCCTGTCTTTCGAGTTTGCTGTCCTGGCTGTAACTGTAGTGTTATCTTGAAGAACAGATTGCTACTGACCAGGAATCCATAAGTCTCCAATTCATTTCCAACAGTATCAGATGGTGGTTAAGCTTGCGGCCAGTCACAACCAAGACACAGAAGGGAATGATTCATTCAGAAGTTCACAGTCGCAAAGTATGTAGCCCCAAGGAAGTTTTTCATTTGAAATTACTTCTTTGATGGATTATACATTCAATGATAGAATAAAATTTACCAGAATCTGCTCACAAAACTGTCAGTCCTTTGCTGCTCTAAGTGCTGCAAGTATTTTTTCTTCTTTCTAACTGTTCTGCAAAGTCTTCAGAGAAGGGACCATTACATACATGACCATAGAGTACTTACAGCTTGTACTTTTTAAAAAATATATTTTTCATAGTTTCACTTCTCCAGCATTTAATCCAATTGCCTTTTTTTGTATAAAAACTTGTAAAAAAGCTTATCAAGTGAAATTAGGGAGTAACAAAACCATTCTTTTATGGGAGAAGAAGGGAAGCCGAAAGAAATAGAATAAAATCAAACGAACTATTCATAATCATGCATAGGTTTTTGAAAGCCTTCATAGTGTGTCCTTTCTCTGGGGAAATTTTCTAGTGTCTGAACTTCAGTGAATATAAAATATTGATGCCCACATGCCCTCTGGGGTTCCTCTGTAGTACAACAGCTTTATCTAACCAGTGAATCAGGTTAACTAAATGAGATAAAACTCTCCATTCATAAATAATACAGCTCAAGATATTCCCACCTCTACCACTCTTACAAGACACACGTAGCATATCTTTACCAGCGCTGGTGCAACTACTTTTGGTGTCACACTTTAAAATGAATTAGGGAAAAATCTAGTTTCAAAACAATCCTGCAGAAAAGAAGGGTGTTTTTCAGCCCTTGATTCAGTTCGTCACACAGTCTCACAAAGATTTGTGCCAAGAAAGTTGAGAGAGAAGTGCCAATGATAGTGACAAAGTAGGGCAGTGGGTGCTCTGGTTCTCGTCCGATAGGACATGGCCTTCTATGATGAACTGAGCTTTTTTAGAGACTTATTTTAACATTTGGACAGCACTCAAGTTTCAGTAGGAGCAACCATTGAGCTTTTTTAAGCACCTGGAAACAGCAGACAAATGATGCAACACATTTTCCTGATAAACAACCATAGACAATCTAAATATTAGCCTTTTCTCTTGGGAGTTCATCCAAAAAAAAAAAAAAAAAGCAGCAAAAATCCCTTCCAACTCATGGTAATTATGTTAGATGTTTTGTACTTCATTTGTTTCAACAGCATCTCCTTCCTTCCTATCAAGAGTTGCTATATCATAGCCAGTCTCCTGTCTAATCCAGGAGACTGCTGTCAGAAGACACAGAAAGAAAAAAAAAACCTGATGTTTTTCAGTTCAGAAGCAGTTAGGTCATTCTCCTAAATCCTTAGTTTTAAGAACGCAAAACAATGCCTTAACCACTTCCAGTTCCCTTATTACCTGTGGTCTTTAGTATACCAAATAGCAAAGCCGTTAGTACAGCACATGAAATGCGAACTGTCCACTCAACTTCATTTGGAATGTTACTTCAGTTCCTGTTAATCTCTTCACTGGAAATTTGTGACAAGGAAAAAAATAGCAAAGGTGAAAGAAAAGATTTCACACAGGGAAAGCTTATCTTACCTCCCACTGCACTTCCAAACTCCAATTCCAGGTAGTATTGTTTTTTCTAAATTTATATTTACATTACTGGAATAGATTCAAAAGAAATGTGTATTCTGAACACTGAAAGGGGTGAAGGTCTTATCTTTTATCTGGAAAAAGTTGGAACATCCCAAAGTTTCACAGTACTCATTTATCCCTTCAAAAGGCCAGGGCCATATCTTACAAACTTGGGGTATGGTACACAGATAGGCAGTAGAGAAAGATAACAGCGAGTCTCAGGACAAGAAAATTAAGGGAAAAATACTGAATATGCAATGCTATGTTGCTGGGTAAATAAAATATTTTCTGTACCTCTGATGGCTTGAGGACAAGAAATTTAGAAGGGCAACCTAATCTAGCTGTGGATGTTCCTGTTCATTGCAGGGGAGCTGGATTAGATGACTGTTAAAGATCCCTTAGAACTCAAAGGATTCTATGCTTATATATTTCTTTCCCCTCATTCTATGTTTTTTCTACTATTTTCATTTAGCAATATTAAACCCTCACAATAAAGAAAATCATTGACATTTCTTTAAAATACAGAGCCAACAGAATTAAGCGTGCTTTCAGCCCTTCAGTTTTACACGTTCCTTGTTTTATTTTCCCCTCAAAGAGAAGCCCTATGCATCCTACTTCTATCCCACATACGTCTCACACTTTTTTCTTTCTTTTACAACTGCCCCCTAAAGCAACCAGTCAAATTGTTTAGAAGGAAGCAGATTCCTTTGGAATTTATCTCCCTGTTTTTATTTTTCTTTCTTGACAGTTCATTCATAATATTGTTTGAGCTAATGTACTAGTAAAGATGCTGACTTGCTAACACGTCTAAGATCATCCTAGCATTAGCATTTATCCCAAGAGCAAGAGAGAACTATCTGGTGCTTTGGCTGTAACCCTGAACTCTAAAGACCCAAGTTCAATTTTCTGCTCTACAGAAAACATCCTCTATGCTTTTTAGCAAAGCATCATTATCTATATTGTACTGTTGAACTATAGTTAATGGCTTCTTATTGTCTTATACAGCCACATCAAGTCGTTCCATCACAAGAAGTAAACTCCCTTCTTCTGTACCTTTTCTATTTGCTATGTTCTATTCTACAGCTATCATAAGTACCATCGACTTAAACTCAAGTGCCGGCATGTTAAGTTAAAAAAAAAAAAAAAAGAAAAAAGTGTTAAGACAAGCCAAAATAATAATGGGAAGAGACATGTAAAAGTTGTAAGAAATAAGTCATCAGCAACTGCTGTTCACCCCAAAGTTCTAAAGGAACTCAAGATGAAATAAAGAAGGATCAACTGTGGAACAGAGCTTCCTGACAAAAAATTATGTTGGCCTTCTGATACCAAAATGTCAGTATTATTCCAAAAATTCCAGAGAGGTCAGAAGTCCTAATCAGTGAATCACTCAACTATATGCAAGTTAGTGAAAGATACTCTAATTAACAGAGTTAGTAGACATTTATTAATATTAACAGGGAAAAGGCAACATAATTTGTTTGTTTTTATTGAACAATTATGTCAGAATTTTAATTTCTCCAAAAAAGCATTTTTAAAAGTGGACAAAATATCCCTTTGATACAGTCTACATGCGTTTTCAGAAGAAATTAAGTACTACTGTTCAACCAGAGACTCTTAAATAAACTAAATAACACAGAATAGTCTTTGGAAGGATAAAGAATTGTTTAGAAGTTTGGAAACAGTTGGAAAAAAAAAAAAAAGCCAGTGAGGTCCCAGAGGACTCTGTCCTGGGACCTGAGCTCCTCAGCTTATTCAGAAATGAATTAAAGGATAGAGAATACTGAGGTGACAAACAATGGTGATGACACTAAACTACTCAAGGCAATAAAGAAGAGAGCTTTTCAGAAAAGTCTCATATAAATGACTGAATTGGCAAAGAAGTGACAGATGAAATTCATATTAGATAAATGCACATAGGAAAAAACAACCTAAACTCTGCATACAGACGGCTGCTTCAGACTATTACTAGCTAGGATAAAAAATCTAGAGGTTTGAGGTAGTAGTTAATGGAAACATGATTTCAATACTTCGTAGCAATGGGAAAAAGAATGATGTAGAGCACAGAGAATTACAAGGACAGGATTATCTCACTGAATAACAATCTGAAACATTGGTATTTTCAAAAATTGTGAGTTAGTCTGATTCTTATTTCCCCAAAAGAAAGTAGAATTGGAAGACTCTTCTAAAAATAGACAAAAGATATTACTGAAGGCAAGGAGCACAAACCAGGAAGACTGGAACCACAGAGTCACAATATTCTGAATCAGATGAGACTCACAGGGACCATTGCATCCAACTCCTGATACCATTCAGGACAATCTAAGAGGCAAGCCATACCCCAAGATGATTGTCCAAATGCTGCTTGAGCACTGTTATCTGCTTGGTGGCACAATTTCATTCTTGGGGAGCTTGTTCCAGTGCCTGACCATGTTCTGTTGTCCTCAGTGAATAAGATTCTTCAGCTTGGAACAGAAAATATTTAATCCAAAATACCAGTTTAAATTATACAGAGTAAGATGGAAAATATTTTTCAGTGTCTCTTTCAATGTAATAACTATTTAAGAGCAAGCAATAACGATCAGGACTAGGTTCAAAAGTAACTGCAGGAAATATTTCTTGACCACTGTGCTGTTAGAGGTATGGAAGCAGTAATAGTGACTTTCTATCTTTTCACAAAGTGACATCTATCATCAGACTCCTGTTTTTTCATTACTCTCACCTTTGAGAAATTCTTTAGTTTAGTCTATCAATTCCTTATATCAGACTCAGAAGTTCATACCATGGTTAGCACAAAAGAGTCTTGATACTTGCAAGTGTTCCTGCTGCAAAAAAGTTTAGAAGCCATAGTCATTTAGTCTTGACATTCCTCCTTTTACTAAGTAGATCTGGGATGGATCTTTCAGATGCTGTTCTTCATAACATTCTGGCATTGTACAGCAAAAAAGGTGATCTGGAAGCAGATTTAAAGCCAGAAGTTTCCACTCAACATGTTATTAAAAAGGAGAACTCAATGTTACAGGATGTAAGCACTAAATAAAAAACAAAAATCCAGGAAACAGACTAAGGTAAAGCAGGTCTATTATCACAACTAAATTTAGAGCTCTGCATGCAATCTCTTAACCACTATTTAAGGGAAACTGAATATAGACTTCACTCAGTACATTTCCCTCCAAGAATCTTCTGCTGGACAGAATCACAGACAGGCTGGTAAGCCAGACAGATCACCAGTTAGTTAAGAAAGGGTTATTCACATTTTTATACTGGCATTTCTATAATTGAGTGATGACTAACTGCATTTCAGTGGGGAAGGAAGTGAAGGATGGACTGGCTAATAATGTAACCTCTGGTAGAACACAGTTTGAGACTGATGCCATTGTAAATGTCAGTCCATGCTTATTAGACTGGGAACTACTAGCAGACAGACTAGTTAGGTGGACAGATTCATATTGAACCTAGTAATGTCTGCAAGTGAAGGGGAAAGCAAAGCTAAGATTACCTCAACAACTAATCTGGCTACATTAGTAAGTAAAGCTCTTTCCTATTTAAAAGATCCAAAAGTTCAAAATCTGCAAACATTATCCATAACTTTACTCCTAGCATTTAAAAACACTTATTATTTTTTACTAATATGTAGCCGAAGTAAAAAAAAAAAATAATAATTGCTATTAATGTACTGGTATATTAATTAGCACTTGGACTGGAATAACCTCCTGAGGTCTCTGGCAGTACCAAGATTCACTGTATTCACAACATGACAGAGATCTTTAAAAGTACAGTACTGCACTACAGAGGTTATGGCCTTAGGAAGCACACAGCATACAGAGGATGAGAAGGCAGCGAAGCAGCCAGATAAAATATTACGGTGAACATCTAATTTAAAGTAAATTATTCCTACCAGGTCAACTGTGCACTTCTGCTCCCAGTGTATACTCAGGAACAAAGAACGGACTCAATCAATCCTGATAAGTATCAAAAGCACCTTAGGTAAGCAATATTAAAGGTAACTTCCAAACCTGAGAGGTTCAGCATAGGTTCTTATTCCCTGACTTAGAGTTCATCAGTTAGCACAATCCAATCTATCCTTTAATAGGTAATTGTGTGCATGCAAAATTCATATCACTGGAGACCATATACTGAGAGTGAAAGATTCAAATCAGGGAATAGATGGAGATTTTTGTCATCATCAGAAGATGATTCTCCATTATGAAAACCCAGAAAAAAAAAAACAAAAAAAAAACCACACCAATGAAGTTGGCATCTTGCCTTTTAGATGGAAGGCACTCAAAAATAAACTTCAGACAATGGTTCTAACACCTCCCTCAAGATTTTTACCAGCCAAGAAACAATTTGCAGCAACAGCTCAAAACTGTGCCTGCAGCTCTAAAATGTCACTATGGAACACTGGCTAATGCTAAAGAAAACACGACAACTGCATTTGCCTCCACAGGACTGAATTCTGCAACAATAGAAACAGACAGTGTGGTCTGAATTCCAGCATCTTACGGACTCCTTTCCATTACAGGGTGAAAAACAATGCAAATTAAACAAAATGCTCATAAACAGGATCTACTCTACCAGCTAAACTACAGAAGATATTTTCAGCTTCATAGCTCCATTTCAAATATTGTTTTAGTAGTGTGCTAAGGTAATACTATACAGTACAACCTAAGGAGCTGGCTTATAAGTTAGGAAAAAAAGTAATTTCAATTAAATCTTCCCCAAAATAGGAAATAAAAAAGAAAATCACAATGAAGAGAGAGAGAGATATTGTTTTCCAGACTCCTTTTTAAATACTGGATACCAAAAAAAAAAAGTTTCTTCTGTAGCTTTCAAATAAACGCATTCAGATTCTGCTGCACTGATGCTAATCTCCTGAGATACCTGATTTCTCAGTTTCTCTGGTTTACAGTTACTAAAGTTTTCTTTTTTCTTATCTTAAAATAGATTGCACAGTTTTACTACTTAATGCACTGAGGAACAGTTGTGTATGGAATATAAAATAAATGTTTTCAAACCCTACCAATAACTGTCCATCTTAGTTTGGAGGTATCACCTATGGTTTTTCATTCTATGAAACAATTTTATTTTATTGCCTCATTCAGCCTACAGACTTGATTATGAGGTGGTAAAAAAAAAACAAACACCACAGTAATAATGATCAAATCTGTTGGTAGCTCTACATAAATAATGTCAAAGTCTTTCAGTATAACTTGCTTAGATGTGGCCACCGGCAACAAGATCTGCTCTGGTTCCAAACTTTGTTACTGAAAAAGTGCTTTTATCCTCAAATAGAAGGTCTGACAGTTCCTTGAACTTTTGGTAGACTTAGAAATAAAGAAAGAAAATGCTTTTTATTGAAAAAAAGAAAAGTAAAAATCATAGAAGTGAAACCATATTTTAACTATTAAAAACCATATTTTAACTATTAAAAACCACAATCATGGGAAAGGTATGCTTGCCTTTTGACATATAACCTCTTCATATTCAGCTTTGCTTTCAGAAGAAGACTCGATTTCAATAGCAATCCATAGCAGTTTGCTAGCTTTAGTATTAAGATGAGTGCTCTAGCTTTCAAAGGGTGGAGGAGACAGGGAAACAAAGTCCCCATAAAAATCATGGTGTTTTCATCTATTTTCTCAATCACAAGTTGCAGAACAGCTTCCCCAAATTCCAGATAAAAATCTCTAACAGAAAACAGCTTCATCAAGTAGTCTCCCTAGCAAGAAAAGTTGACTGACTGACCTTATGTATACATACACACACACACACACACACACACGCACACACTCACTCTCATTCCAGTTTTCTTTAACTGCATACTTGGGAAAATATTTACAAATCACATGAACTAAACCATATTTGAAGTTCAGTACCAACAGTGAGATTAGAATGGATTTGCAACTCATTTTGAATGAAAAAATTGTTCAAGGTTGAAGAAATACTGAAAGTCTTTCATTCCCATACCTACAGCTACAAAATAAAGCTTTTTATGTTTTCCTTAAGCACTAACTGGCATAACTCTTATGAACTGTAAATGACAGTTCATCTCCCTGAAAGAAGTAAAAACATCAGCTGCTTTTTCAGCAGTAACAACTGATCCACAGAACTGTCAGGTCACTACAGAGATATTGTTACTTCAGACTGCAGACAGAAGACTATATTCACAATGAAAAAATGCTTTTCCTTGTGAACCATATGAGTTCAATATAAATACTGTTTTTCCTGATCACCCTATTTCATGTCACAAAAATAAAAATAAGCAGCAGTGAAACATAGTAATATTAACATCATAGCATTTGATGGTCTTTCATACTGGGAAAGT
The DNA here is from genome assembly GCA_036925125.1 of Oreortyx pictus. NCBI lineage: Eukaryota > Metazoa > Chordata > Aves > Galliformes > Odontophoridae > Oreortyx > Oreortyx pictus. Next base: position 40,319,078 of record JAUPFR010000006.1, read on the forward strand.
CTACTTGCTCATATCTCCACTCAAATACAATAACAAATGAAGCTGCTATTAAAACCAACCTGCTGAAAAATATTTCCAATATCCAATATTCATCATTATTTACAATTACAGTTACATTACACAGTTTGAGGCAGTACAATCGGAGCAAGATCAAGGAAAGTCTTCATGCTCCCCCCTCTCAAATGACATACTTCAAAGTTAGTTGACATATCAAATATATCCCCTCAAAGAGGCAGGACACTTGGTTCCTGCTAGTTACAAGATAATGTCAATTGGGCATGTTCTCTACCTGTTAGAGAAAACTCCATCCACCTCAACTCTCTAATTTTCTTACTCCACTATCCTCTTTACAAGTATTTGAAGATGCAGTGTATTTTATTTGTAGGAGGAAACAGAAAGCCTTTTGATTTGTCTGCAATATTCACAAAACATTCCTAAAAAATTAAAAATCTACTTCAACAGATATATTTTGCAAATATAATTATTTATTTTGTTCCTCAAATTCTACCAAAAGGTGGAGCAAAACTGAACTAACACTATTTGGTTATCTTGCCTGCTACATCTAATGCTAAGGATAATACATATCCCTTTACCCACCTTGTTCACAAATCAGCAGTCAGAAATGTGTTTGACTGCTCAGTGTAGACATATCTTTTACTCTCTTCAACTTCTGTCTGTGGAGCCAAACTTCTTGGAGTACCACTTAAATGTCATCTACCTCAAGGGAGCTCTGGTTTGTTCTCCACAAAGAACAAGAGTGGCAGAATCCTCAAAAATAAAAAAATAAAAAAATAAAATCTGGAAAAGAGTTAATATCTCAGTAGCACTGAACTTCTAACCAACAGTGATTTAAAGAAGAGTATGGATCTGAAAAGAAGACAGATTTCCACTCCACATACTTTGGTGTTTAGCTTTAATAACAAAACCATTGTTCTGTTTCTCATCAAACCAACAAAACTATATCTGCCAAAATTTCTATTCATCTAGATGGGCTCACTTTGAGATGCTTAAAAGGTTTTTAAATTTAAGTGCAATTCTGATCATTAAAGACAGGTATCCACACCTGGCAAAGATACAGCACAGTCAGGATACTCTCACTATCTGTCAGATTCTGAATGTCATATTCATTTCCCAGATGCTTTAGGGCATTGTAAGACACTTCTGTGCCAAAGACTTAGCAGGAATTGTATTCTATTTTTAAACTGGCTGACCAACCTGCTCATTACTTCTCCCTTTAGAAGGCCTCCTGATTTAAACCATACATAGAAATATTTTACCCATCTTCGTGTTCCTTCTCAAAACTAATGACTCCATAACAGAAAAAAAACAAAAAAAACCAAAACACCCCACAAACCTATAATTTATAGAATTATAGAATCATTTAGGTTGGAAAAGACTTTCAGTATCATGAAGTCCAACCATTAAACTGACCTACCAAGCCCTATCTCCAAAACATGTCCTGCAGTGACTTCTCATGAATATCTCCAGGTATGGAGATTCAACCACTTCCCTAGGCAGCCTGTTCCTATACTTGGCCACCTTATCAGTGAAGAAATGCTTCCTGATATCCAATTTATACTTACCCTGCCACAACTTCAGATAGTTTCCTCATGCCCTATCAATTGCCACCTAGGATGTCACTGACATTTCTCACTTCTGTGCCAGGAAAGATAATGGAGCAGATCCTCCTGGAAGCTCCTGTTTGACCAACCTAGCGGGCTTCTATGGTGGTGTAACTGCATCAATGGATAAAGACTACATTAGTGACTCTTCCTATTTGGACTTCATAAGGCCTTTGACATTGTCCTGCGCAACATCCTCTCTCCAGATTGGAAAGATGCAGATTTGGTGGATGAACTGTTAGATGGATGAAGACCTGGCTGCAGAATTGTACCCAGAGAGTAGTGGTCAGGGGCTCAATGTCTCAATGACAAGTGGCATTCTACACAGGTTAGTAGTGGGACTGATACTCTTAGGTATCTTCATCAGTAAATTTGACAGTGAAGCCAAGCACACCCTTTAACAAATTTGAAGGTGACAGTAAGCTACATGATACACCAAGGGATGAGATGCCATTCAGAGAAACCTAGACAGGGTCCATCAGTGAATTCAGGTAAACTTCATAAGAGTCAACAAAGCTAAGTGCAAGTCTTGCACCTGTGTAGAGACAAGCGTCGCTGGGGGATGAAAGGATTGAGCACTGCCTTGTCAAAAGGACTTGACAATGCTGGTGGATGGGAAGCTGGATGTGAGCCAACAGTGTGCCCTCACAGCCCTTCTACTCTGCACAGGTCAGGCTTCCCCTGGAGTACTGTGTCCAGATGTGGTGTCCTCAGTACAGGACAGACAGACCTGCTGGAGCATGTCCAGAGGTAGTCCACAAAAAATAATCCAAGGGATGGAACTCCTCTCCTGCAAAGACAGGCTGCTGCTCTTCAGCCTGGAGAATGGAAGGTTACAAGGTGACTTGATAGCAGCCTATCAGTATCTAAAGGGGAGCTACAGGAAAGAAGGCAACAACTGTGTTAGCAGGGTCTGTGGTGATACATGAGGGGGAATTGTTCCAAACTAAAAAAGGATAGATTTATGATAGATATAAGGAAAGTTTTTTTTTTTTTTTTTTACAGTGAGAGTGATGAGGCACAGGAACAGGGTTCCCCAGGGATGTTGTGGAAGCTTTGTCCCTGAAAACATTCAAGGACAGGCTGGACCAGGCTCTGAGCAACCTGATCAAGCTGTAGGTATCCCTGTTCATCGCAGGAGATTAAGACTAGATGACCTTTAAAATCCCTTTCAACTCTAAGGATTCTATTATTCTATAATTGTCATCATTGCAACCTCCTCTCAGGCAGTTGTAGAGAGTTGCAATTTCTCCCCTAAGACCAAACAGCTTCATTTCCCTCATGTGCCTTTTTTCTAGCCCTTCTACCAGCTTTGTTTCTCCACTCTGCACACACTCTAGCATCTCAATTTCCTTGTAGTGAGGGTCCAAAAACCAAACAGTACTCAAGGTATTGTTTCACCAGTGCTGAGGACAAAAGAACAATCGCTTTCCTAGTCCCGCTGACCACACTACTTCTCGTACAAGCCAAGATGCCACTGGCATACTTGGGCACACTGTCTCATATAAAGCCAGCTGCTGATCAGCGCCTCCAGATCTTTGTCAGCCAGGCAGCTTTCCAGTTACTCTTCCCCAAGCCTATAACTACTGCATGAGGTCATTACAACCTAAGAGCAGGATACAGCATTCAGCCTTGTTGAGTGCCATAGAAACGGATGTAGCCTGTTAATCCAACCAATCCAGTTCCACCTACAAAGCCTTCCTGCACTCAAGCTGCCTCCAGTTCTGAGCCCTGGGGAACACCATTTGTGATAGGACATCAACTGAACTGAACTCCATTAGTAACAACACTTTGGGCACAGACATTCAGACAGCCTTTTACCCAGTAAACAGTACAGTCTGTCCAAGACATGAACAGTTTTCCCAGGAGAAGGCTGTGAAAAACAGTATTGAATACCTTGATAAAGTACAAGAAAAACCAGTATTCACAGCATTCCTCTTAACCCTTAAGTGGGTCATCTTGTCATAGAAGGAGATCAGGTTAATCAAGCAGAGGCTTCATTTCATAAACATGTTCTGACTGGGCCTGATCACTTGGTTGTCCTGTATGTACCCTGGGATGGCGCTCCAGATAATTTGCCTTACAGTACAACTGTAAAACATTCTGAATATTGCCATCAGTTGCATCTCATGCTATACATAACATTAAAGTTTTACTAGTTTCACATGAAGGCTGCTGTTCCACAAATTAAGTTAAACAGTTTGAGTTAATCACCTGTAATGTTATAACACAATAGAAAACACAGCAATAAAAGCAGGTTAACAAAATTCTAAGCTACATCACTACATCAAGTAAGGAGAAGCCCAAATGCAGAAGTCATAGGCACAGAAAAAAAAAAAAAGAAGAAAAAAAAATATATGTGTATACACTTACCCTCAGAAGACCTCAGGTAGATAAGGATCTTCAGTGAGTTATCCTTGCCTCCACTACCAACCCTTAAATGAGGACTGGGAAGGGGAGAATCCTGACTCCATCCCTTCTGGTCGCTCAGGTACATTGCATGCACCTGAGCTCCCCTGGGTTGACCCTGCCTTCCCAGGTGTTCAGTCACTGTTTCAAGCTGTGAGTTAGCATTTCAGGTACATCACTGAATAGTTACCCACTTCATTATGGATATAAACTCCTCAGAGCGGTGAATTTGTTTTAACAGGGCTTTTTAAAAATTTATTAAAAAAACCACCAAGTATACTAACATTACTGAATAACTTGTAAGAACTCGAACTCAGATATATTTGAATTACAGATTTAAGACTCCAGTGTCTTAAATTTTTAGCATGGCCAAACTTTGCAAAGAGATAAGAGTCCTGTAAACTGATGATATCATCCAATCTGTAGCGGTAAATATTTCTTGAATTTTATGTTACTGCTCTGGGACATCTAAAATTTTTCCAGTGTGATCAAAGATGAAACTCAATATACTAGATCCTGTACATGGGCATTGTCAGTGAGTTTATTCCTACTGATTTACAAGAGTCAAGACGAGATTGCAGGGCTCTTTAAAGTCACAAGAGGGGATACAGTCAAGACAAAGAAGGTGATTCCTAGTTGGTTTTTCTTCCTGACATTCATGAAGGCACTGCAATGTACTGATGTCTCTTCTAATTTTGCAGACAAGTTCCACATTTTATCCAGACTTTTTAGTCTTTTCTTCCTTCTTTTCAGAATTCAAGTATCTTCCATCATTTAAGTAACAAACTAGTAGGGGTTAAAACACTGGCCAACAGAACTGCCTTAGTAAATAAGTTACATAACAGTACAAATTCTAGCATGGCCTAATCAGTTTGAATTAAGCACATCAATTTTGGTGGTCTTTTTTTTTTTTCAGGTTTTTTATTTTTTTTTATTCTTTTTTATTTTTTTTTGTTCACTCAACTGGAAAGCTAACATTTGCTCAGCTTGGCAACTCCCTGTGTTTACTGGTGTCTGAACGTAATGTACAGATTTCTACAGCATGTTGTTTGTTCAGTACCTATGCAAGCATCCATTGGTTGGTTAGAGAAAGCTGACAAACTTCCACAGGTATTTGGTATTCCCAAAGAAAATTATATAAAAGATAAAATTAATGCTTGAAATAATTTTGTTTTCTTCTTCTGTTTCACCTGGTAACAAAAAAAAAAAAAAAAAAAAAAACAAACTCGTAATAAAAAGCATACTGTTATGCTTTTATTGTCCATGAAGTTTTGATCCAGCCTCATTTTTCTTCAGTATGTGCCATTTCAGTTGAATTGCTAGTAAAATAAAACAAAACAAAACAAAAAAAGAAGTGCAATTCTTATTAATTAAATTGCTCAGTAGCTGTGGGTAAACCTATCCAAAAAGGAAACTCAGACAAGCTTTAAGTCAGCCTATTTGGGAAGCAACCTAATTGACTTGGGTCTTGTCCCTGGTAAGGGGTTGCTGTGGGTTTGGTATGCTAGAATGAAATTTCTCATTTATTTTCCACTAAATGAAGCCTTGACTTTTTATGGAAAAACAAAAACAAAAAAACCTACAACCTGCTAACTGTACTAATATTCAACAAGTTTTAAGCTCTAGAGAACTGGGCTGACCTTACTTTGACCAATAGACTTTTGATGTAAGTTCATGGAAAGAAGTAACTGTTTTAAAAGAAAATGCCCCTCTTTTTTCAGGCTTAGCATCTAGACCCTCAAACATGCACAACTGGAATAAAATATTCAAAGAACTATTTGCAACACTGTAAAGTACCCCGAAATTCTGAGATTGTATTTTTAAGCATTGGTACAAAACTGCTGGTTATGCATCTGAAATACTTCTAAGGTGTCTAAAATTTTTTAGTTTAACTTCAATCACTCCTAGTAACATGGAATATTTCTCCTCATTCATTCACAAATGATACTGTACTCTGAAGCACATCTGGCAATTCCTATGTGAAAGTAGAAAAAGTCAAAGTTACAGCAACTTCTCTGCTTCCACATTCTCTGTGGAAACAAAGTTCAGCTGGAAGCAGCGTGGAAAAGGCAATGTAATCATCATGGTATTTTAGATTACTCACAGTATTGTGTAACACAATTAGGTTACGATTAATTTGAAGATAAATGTTTTTATAAGTTACTATTTTAAATACAAAGATGGATAAGAAAGTCTTAGTGCAAGATAAATATCATAATTGGAACTATCAGTGATTTTCTGCTTTTGTGTTTTCAAACCAGCATAAATTGTATTCCTACTTGTGGTTTTTTTGCCAGGATATATGCCAATGGAAAGTCTGTTCAACTTTGAAAAACAAATAGCTTTGTGTGACTGCTGCTGGTGTTCACTGGCCAATTTTTAAGAAACGTTTGTGAAATATTTTTTTTTCACGTTTGTGAAAACGTTTGTAATATTTAGAATCCTTGTTTTTGATTGTGTTGGCCTATTTAGATAAACTGCTTTGGAAAGATAAATAAACCAGCTACTTAAAATGTTCAAGAAGCTCAGGCTTTGTTCCAGTGTTTCAAGCAATAACTGAAGCAACAGTCTTTTGTAACTAACAGTCAATCCAACAGTAGACATCCAAGTGTCAAAGTCTGATATAAACAACGATACAAATGCCTGGATCACCATCACTAACAGAAAAAACAGTAAAACACTTTGCTCTCTTCCCTCTTTGAATTACAGACATTTGGAGAACTGTATTAAAGGAAATGAACACCAAAAATTTGAAGCATCTGAAGCTGAGACACCGTCCTCCATACTCCTCTGGTACTACTTGGGTTTGTTTAGTTCACGAGATTTCCGTTCAGTAGATATACTAAATCTACACGACAAACCCAAAATTTAGAACATATTAATACTGTTCTGTCAGTAACCTGAGACTCATTGTAAAATTCGGTGTCATTACTGAAAATTCAAAATAGATTCAGGCCCATTAATATATAGAGCCACAATGCACACATTGTGTTTGCACCAAATGAACTTTACACTCTCTGCTGCCTTTAGCTTTTATCAGCAGTGAATGTCAGGAGTGGAAAAGGTTAGAAAAATATGTTTGATTTCCAGAGGAAGAAATGGTACTTTCTTGTCTTTGTAAATGTTGTTGTAGGGTATGTTTGGGCATGGACAACTCTCCTTTTGTAAGATCTTCCTAGAATCCAGGAACACTTTTGGTGCTTTCAGAACAGCTTTTTTTTCCATGATCACTTAATTTATTTGCTGTTCCTATGCAACCGGCAACCTTAAAGCATGTGGCAGTGCTTTAACTTCACTCATATTTTGAGTTTTTTGTCCAGTTTTCCTAGCACAGCGTATCTCCTTTGACACAATCAGACTTCAGTTTCAGAAGGGGAATTGTGAAGTTGCCAGAAGAGATGGAACAAAACTTTTCCTTTAAGCTGGGGGCACGGAGAACACAGTAGTGCTCTGTGACACTTTGGCATAGCAGCAGGAGTGCTCTGCGTCCCCAGGCCCTCTTCCTGTTCCCAGGCAGCGCTGCGCTCTGAACTCGCTCCAGAGTAGTGAGACACCCAACTACACTCATGCCAGGCAGCACCAAGGAGGATAAGAAAAGTATTTGCTCTACCTTGGACGGACATTTGGTATTTTATTTTGTTGTTAAAGGGGGAGAGAACGCTTTCCTAGCCGGAAGGCAAACAAAACACAGAAACAATTTTGCATGTCTTTGCAGTTAGTATACCTGCTCTGACACTGCCTGGACACTTCACTCCACTTCTGTTACCCTTATTTGCATCTAATCTAGGGCTTAATGAAATAAAGTTAGATCAAAACTCAACCAATTATTCCTCTCCTTTCTTTGAAGATAACAGGAAGAGTAAGGCATTAGGATCTGAGAAAGTTGTACAACTAGTAATTTTATGTTGGTACCTCAACTCAACTTCCAATTCATTATCATTTGTCAGGTTTAAAGCAACAAGAACAGAGTGTTATGACATAAAAAGAAAATAATCCCAAAGCCCTGAGGAATGGCCACTCACATGATAGGCACATATGGAAGTTTGCAGCCAGGGCAGTGGGGAAGTTCTGTTAAATATTAAATACAGGGTAGGCTGTAGCATGCTCGGCTTCCCCAGCATGTTATTTTACATAATTAAAATTAAATTCTTCAGATTTCTTCTCTTTCTTTAAATAGAGATCAAACTGGGAACAGAATTGATAGCCATAACCAATCTCAGGCATGTGACTTTTGAAGTACTGTTTTTCTGCCATGATTTATATGCTTTCTTTCAGAATCCTCCTGTGCTGATTTATTCCTTTGCTCCTGTTACTCATATCTAGTTTTCTGCTATGTTGTCATGGGTGTGTGCCACCATTGCTCAATTATGTGGACTCAAAATTAGCAGTGCAAATCTATAGAGGTACTGCAAGCATCTTGCCATTCTCTTTTCTTAAATAAGAAAAATGAAAATTGAATAGTAAAAAGATATCTTACATTTTCTGGTGAATAACAGTGTCACTGCATGCTTTCTCTCTGCTTAGCCTATAACAATGGCAACTTGTTATATTAGTTACTGTCATTTTTAGTGCAGCTAAAGAACTTCATCCATAAACATTGTAAGTAGATCTTCTATCTAGAGCAAGGAGACTTGGGACCAGGACTTTTCCTGGTTTAGCCACATGCTTGTAGTTTTATTTTGGCCAAGGCACTTAATTTCCCTGGAAATTATGCCAAAAGCAGATATCACTGCCTACTTACCACACGAGCTTCAAGAGGGCAAATTTAGCTACATTTCTGGCACGTAGAAAAAAAAATAGCAGAATATTTTGGAGAAGTACCTGCTCACTGAAATTACTTATTCTGAGAGGGGCCAATTTTCAGAAAATCATTCTTTTGCATAATACTAATTCTGTTATTTATCAACAATCTTCATGCATGCTCAGTATTTGGCATGCAGCATTGAAAGTATAATAAATAATAATTAAAATTTCATCAAAGGCACAATAGGGAAGACAAGCAAATACTAAACAGAGTAATGGGGCATTGAAAAACAGGCTTTTACATCTCAGCCTCTGTATAGCTTCCAGTCTCATGCTGGGACATTGTTTTGGTACCGACACGGATGGAAGAGCAAGTGCTGTTGAGTCATCCGCATCAGTCCATCTGGCACCACATAGGATCCTGCTGTCAGCACTGGCTTTAGAGCAGTACAGCCCCTCCCTGCAACACCCTCTCTTCTGCCTGTAGCATAGATACTGCTTGCAGCAGGCCAAGACTCTGGTGGTCACAGCAATTGTTAAGGAAAAACACTCCTGTATTCCATAAAACAATGGACTTCCCCCAGAATTACCACGCTTGAAAAAAAATTGGACTCCTCAGGGTCAGACAAGAAGGAAAACATTTCCAGACAGGCTGAGAGATCAGAGCTGATTTAAGAGCCCAGTTGCCTGCAGCAGTGGCCAGTATTTTACAATTGCATTTTGTGTGTGCTTGAACAAAACGGTGGAGGTATTGTAGGTTTACCTGCAAAATAATATCTCACAAAGGGAAAACTCCTTCTACATTACATCAGCCTTTTGAGATCCAACAAACATTACATGGGTTTTGAATTTCAGTGTAAAACAATTGAACAGAAATCAGTAATCTTCTACTGATTGCATAAAAAGACTCAGTAACAGTTATCTGACTAAACTGGGCCCATCCCTTTCACCTTCATTCAGAAATCCACTTTGAAGAAAATGGTTTTGCTAGGCTCCAGCTGTCCATTTATTCCCTTCCAGATTCTAAATCAGCTAGTCTCATCTGTGTTATTAGCTGATCTTATCTTTCACCAGAGCTGCCCTGGTTCCTAAGGGGAAAAAATAATCTGAAATACCTGATGACTATTTTCTCAAATAAATACTTGTTAAAAAAAAATCACCATCCAGATGGGATCCTTGCTGCTCATTCATTTCTAACTGAGCAGCCACAATAGAGGCTGACCAGGAAACATACAACTTATATAATGTATTTCCTACATTAATTTTAGATGAGCACGTTTCAGGATGAAAGAAGGGTTGTCAGAAGACAAATTATCTTTTACTCCATTAAGAATCAGATCTCTGGAATTAGTAACTTGAAGGAGGCACTTCAAAATGGTGACTCCATGCACACAACACGGTCATGCAGCAGAATTCTGCTGAAGAATCATATGGATAAGTTGATATATATATATAACTTCAAAACACATTAGCACAATTTCATGGAAGAAAGAAGAAACTCTGAGGATATTATTAAATATAAACCTATTACTGTAGGTGCAGGACTGCTGTGAAATGAAACCTGTTGGATGCTAGGAAAATACTTTGAAAAAAATCCTCATGAGAAACTTGTACAGTTCTGAGTACTGTTCCTTCATCTTCTGAGACAGGATTGTAGCATAGATGAAACCTTTGCATAAAATTGTACCACTTTTTTTTTTTTTGCTCTGTGATGAGTGCTTGCCAATAAATGTATGATGAAATTTGGATAAATCAGAGGTTACTGCCAACCAGTGCCAACTGCAGCCATAGCAGGAAGGTATGAACAGCCAGTGATTAAACATGTGGTATAGCTGGAACTGGACAAGAAATGTTTATCTTCATGAGTCTAACCAGAAAGAATTTAAAAAGAGCAGGAATATGCAATTTTCCCTGGATTAACAAGAAACTTCCTGCCAGAGAGTGTGTGTGAATGTTCAGTAATGATGTGAAAGAAAGAATAAAAACGTCTCTAATTGACTTGTGACTAGTTAATTGACTGCCTGTGGAAGAAGAGTACCTGGCTTCTCCAAGGGCAGAAGCTGCAGCTGATAACAGGGGGCAGGGAAGAGAACCAGGGAACAAAATAGAACAGCTCACAGATAACAAACAGGAAAAAGCAAATGGGTGTACTGGGACAGGTACAGGCAGATAATGTTGCTGAGCAGGAGACTTGTATACTGAGATGCTGAAGTAAGGGGAAATAAGCAGTACAGGACTAGGATTTCAACTGCTCTGCAGTAGACAGAAATTTTAAAAAAGATCTTGAAGAGACAGCATGAAGGGGCCTTAACTCAACCAGTGGACCCTCAACTTAGAGATAATTTCCCCTCAATGGCTACCAAGATTTTATGCAGGGAAAAAGATTTGACAGAACACAGGTTAGATGAATTCTCTCTTGAAAAAAAAAAAAAAAAAAAAGTTCTTAAAATCTTTAAGTAGAACAGAGGAAGACTAAAAGTATCCACAAACAAATTTCCTCCTGCTCTCAAATGAGTACTTTCTTCCAGGGCTGGTTTAAAACCGGCAACATGGTGGATTTCTGAGTTGCAGCAAACGCTGCACTGTTCCCTCTAAGCCCCCAAGTCTTCTGCCTGGCCACGTGTCTGTTCCCTGCTTCTATCCACCATGTCCCAGCTTCTTCCCTTGCTGAGCTCTTCCTCTCTGAAAGCCCCACCCCACATTCTGAAATCTCTCCTTACACACATTCAGTTACTCCTTAGGGAGAAGCATTCATGCCTTTCTCCAAAGGTTACTGACCTCATCAGTTTCTTTTTAAAGAAGCATGACATACAAACTCAAACAAATAAGGCAAATACGATCTATTGCACAAGGATTACAAGACAAAAAGATTTTGGTAATGGAAAGTTGCATGTGCCCAGAGGTAAGATCAACAAATGTAAATGAGCAAATCTGAAAAGATGACTAAAAGCCTAGATACGAAATCTGAAAAACTAGCCTCCTAACTTGATTTGTGCTGGCAAGTTTTGTTACATCTGTATTTGGTAAATATCCTAATGGTTGAGTTATTCAGTAATTTCTACCACAATACAGAGTACATTAGACTGAGAGGAGTAACACTAAATAAAAGTGGGGTGATATTTTTGAACCATCTCTTAGTAAAGTCAGTCTTTGTTTATTCTATGAGTATTGCTGATGTTGGTTGCAGCAGTCTGTGCTAGCTGTAGTGTTAACATGTGTCACTGCCTTTTCAGAAGTCATCATTTCAGAGGCAAAGAAAAGACATCTCATTAATTTAGAAAAATACACAAGGTCATTCTACAATGCTACAGACCAGTCACACAAGACTCCCCCAATTAATGCCAAGATCAAAAAACCTGCCAATAGTTCTGACAACTTTTTTCCATACCTATTGACAACTGGGAGAACCCTATAAACTATTATTTAAGAACGATGAGCTGAAACGAATTAATACAAAATTTGGAAATACATTTCTACTTTGGAAAGCCTTTTAAAAACAGCTATAATAGGCTTTCTTCTCATTGAAGTATTCAATACAACATGAATCCAGCTCCTAGGTGATTTAATAACGTAAACACTACATAATTTGATGCCCCTACTTCTTTTTTTTCCTTCCCATTATGGTCCCCTAAATTATTTGTTCTTTTTGTAACCATTTCTTTTTATGAAGTGCCAGTAAAATTTCATCATGCTCTCTGATGTACCTGTGAAATCAACTAAGTACTGATCTTAAACAGCATTTCAAAATGCAATGTAACCACTTTGCTCTTCTGTTAAAAGCTGCAGATGGAAATAGGGAACACTGCAGTTGATTTGCACTTGCCTGAAACATCCACTGCGATTAAACACTACTAAGAAATGGAAAAGCATACAACATATAAGAAATCATGGTATGATGCTGACATTGAATTAACAGATTTACTTTCCAGGCAGGGACTCAAACAAAGTTATACATAAGCATACCTTCAGACTCAATGTCAAAGCATCAGTTTGCAGCAATATACTCAAACCACAATATATTACTTTCATGTACTTTGTAATCTAGATGATTTCAGCACTTAGTATTCTCACTGGTATTTATTCAAAGTGAGAGTTGATTCTTACTTCACATTGGCATAAATTAGACATGGGCATACTGAAGTCAGTATAGCCACACAATAAGATTGGTATGCTGGTGCGACATGAGTCAACCCATGCTGCATGTTACAGCAGCACAAACGCTGCAGATTGACAAGGATCCATGCTTAGGAATATCATAGTAAGATATTTCTATACTTCATAAAACCTTGTTCCTAAATCTGTGAAAGGTGTTCTTTAAATGCAAATTGTAGACTTACTTGTATGTGTATCCTTGCAATTCACAAAAGCAGCAGCCAAATATAAATTATGTAGTTCTCAAAACGTTGGTGGGTTTTTTTGTTTCTTGTTGGTTTTTTCCCCATGAAAGATGGCTGCTAATGTAAAAACAAAAAACAAACAAAAACAAAAAAAGGAATGAAAATATCTTGGTAAGTTACCTTGGTACGAAACTGTCATATGATAAAAAACATAAAGGACTTGCTGCAGAAGTCAGAGAATATCTGACACATAGTCAAAGCTGCGTCTCAATTTTTTTATTTTTTTTTAAAAGAAGAAAATCAATCGTGTTGTTATTTAGATGTAAGATATAATGAGCTACTGCTTACATATTTGAAAATTCTCACATTAGGTATTCTATTAGGTACTGGATTTTGTTGAAAAACTAATGTGAAACAAAACATTTAGCAGTGAGCGTGAAATACATCTTAACAGGAGAACCATTGCACACTTTGAGAATGCTCCATTATTTGAAAACACCAGAGTAGCCAACATAATCAAAGATCAAAAAAGTGAAATAACTCTGAATTTCTCAAATTTCCTAGTTTTATACTAAAGCTATTTTAAGTTCAATGGTTTTCATTATATGCAAGCTACTTCAAAAGTAATGACTCCTACAAGGGACAGTCTGACAAAATGGCAACTGACAGAAGTGTATATGAAGAAGTGTGTCATTGAATTCCTCCATGTGGAAAAAATTGCACCCATTCACATTCATTGTTGCTTGCTGAATATTTATGGTGACCAAACATTGGATGTGAGCACAGTGAGGTGGTGGGTGGTGTGTTTCAGCAGTGGACACTGTGATGTGTAAGGCAAACCACGTTCTGGACAGCCATGTATAGACATGACACCATGGAATAAAGAGAGTCTCAATTAGCTTATTCTATAAGGTGAGATGTGTATGGAGGTGAATATCATCTTCAGTGTGCTGGACATGATGGTGCCAACACTGGAATAATGCAGTTTGTTCCAGGTGGGTCCTACAAATGTTCACACAGGAACAGAAAAAAACACCATAAGTTTATCAGGACCTATTGAACCAGTACAATCCTGAAGATGACAGTATACATACATACATGAGGTCAAATAAACCCCAAATCTTATTCCTTAGGGGTTTTGTTTGTTTGTTTGTTTTTATGAAAGCTCTAGTTTAGAAAAACAAATAATGGGATAGTGCTGAAGTATTCAGAACATTGTCTGCTAAGGAAATGTTTTAATAAAATATGTATCTGTTAGGATGTATTTGTCTGCTCACTGGATCAACACTCACAGTAGACTTGGAGACCTACAAAGTGCAGTGAAAATACACCTTGAGAAAATATTTCTTTGTCCTTTCCTCAAACTCATCATTAAATTCTAACTTCACTGATATTAGAGAGAACACCACTGCTAGTTTCAGTCAAGCCTGGATTTCAAAGCACAAAGAGTTAATTTTCTGTTAGATCAGTAAAGTTTTACAGTGTATGATCGTACATGTTTATGCATGTCTATGACTGTAAGATATGTAAGTAATTATGTGAACGGGACAATACACGATGTCTGCACAGACATTAAAATTCTGAACACACCTTTACCATTTGGTAATCAAATTAAGAGAAACCCACAATATCTCTGGTTTCTTCAGCAATAGCAGATTCAGTAAGCTGCCTCTCTGTTACATTTTAGAGGAATAAAAAGTATCAACACATTTATACAGACACAGAATAAAACCTATGAAGCAGGATAATTAAAAAAGATAGTTACACTTTTTTTTTTTTTCACAAAAATGTTCCTAATAATGTGCTGAGAGTTGAATTTATACGGGAATGTGGTCGACAAGCCTTTCACATTAAATCAGGGAGTCCTTGCTGAACAGCTGGCAAAGGTCTTTCAAGACTTATTGTCACAAAATAACCACATGCCAAGGAATTTCATTTCAGTATGTCAATCTCCATTACATTTACAGGTAGAAGGTTTAGAGGTATCGAACTGACCTTTTTGACTTTAAATCAGTACAGAGCATCTAGCACACATTCAATTCGTTGAAAGTCTGAGATTTCTGTAAAGTCATTTTACGGTGAACTGCAGCAGCAACAGTGAGCTGGGAAATGTGATGCAATATGTTCACTGTCACGTGTGTTAGATGCCAAGGCAACCTGAGTTCGAGAATTTCCCAATCAAAATGTTACATCACAAGATCCACTTTGTTTCAGTTTTTGAATGCTAATTCGTAGAGGCACGGTATTTTATTTGAATTAAATAAAAATAAAATATCTGGATGAAAATGACTCATGCAGTAATTAATTTAATTAGAAGTGCTTTTAATGAGTTATTGGGATTAGCTGCTTTTTTAGTTATCCCTGAATTAAGCAGAAACTGGTGGCATGAAATGATAAAACAGAACACCACTGACTGATTTTTTCTCACACTCTCAGGAAAAGAAAACAAAAAAACAACCAACCAACCAACCAAACAAACAAAAAAAAAAACACCAGCATTTGCTAGTAAGCACATATAGATATTTCAGCTTCGTAAGAGTTTTACTTTCAAAAACAGTGTAAAACAGAATGGACACCCTTATATTGCATACAGGCTAAATGCTTATTGGTCACTTTCTTCTGCTAAGGTAATAGCAAGGTTGAAATTTGAACATCTGATATATTTGTTAAAGTGCATCACACCAACCAGTGACTCTCATTCTGGTAAAAAAAAGAATAGTTTCTTACTTGTTTTTTTCTGTCTTCACAGAGATTTGTTTTTTTACCTGTCTCTCTGGTGAAAACAAAAGAACTCCATGGTTTCTGAGGGATTATCTGATATTTTGATACTCAAAACACACGACAAAAATTCCTCCAACTCCATGTTGTCTTCACAGTCACAGCTGTTTGGATGAGATTGTGTTATCAGTGCTGGACCTAGCTATGAAGGCCTCATTAAAAATGGTGCACACATTTTGCTCCATAGATGAAATTGCTTACGCCACAGATATAAACTGTTCTCTTGGCCAGCAGTAAAACACAGCTGATGCTCATCTTTTTTCCACAGTAAGTACCAAAAGTGTGTTACTGCTGGTTTCTGTGAAAAGCCTCTTGCCAGGACATAATTTGGGCTGACTTCCCAGTTCAGTGCTTATTTAACAAGGTGAGTGACACAGAAACCCACATTATCAGAATGATACCACGTGACCATCTTTAGCAAATTTCAGTATTGCTTCTCAGAAATATTTTAGATGTCAGCAACCGTTTCTACTGAGGGTAATTTGAAGAAATATACTTTGTAATACCTTATTTTTTTTTGTTTTACTGCATACTTCAGCAGATCTTTTAAATCAGTTTGAAGCCTTTTCTTCTGCTTGGAATTAATAACGTTTCAACATTACTGAAATGATGTTTAACCCTTATTATTTTCTACTACAGACTGATAGTAGTTTGAGCAATAGCAATTAAAACATCTCAACAAATTTAGTTAGGTAAATTTGCTTTTGCCTGAAGAATAATCCTTACAATTAGGCACCATGTGATCTAAGGGTAGCATACCAAGAAGGTTTTATTCTAATAAACAAGTAAGAGTGGCAGAATTCACATTAAAAGAGATTATGTTAGCGGCAACAACTGCCTTAATAATTACTGTCAAGCACTGGGCACATCAACTACCAAAATTATTCATGTGGATTAAGCATAGAAACATTTTTTGACACCCTAGTGCAATGTAGATGACAGATACAAAAAGCAGTCTAAGATAAAAACAATTATAATCTGAAGAAAGAAGAAAACAGCAGACAACAAAGAATCACACAGAATCACAGAACTGTAGGGGTTGGAAGGGACCTCCACAGATCATCGAGGCCAACCCCCTGCCAAAGCAGCTACCCAGCCCAGGTTGTCCAGGTGGATCTTGAACAAAACCAGAGAAGGAGACTCCACCACCTCTCTGTGCAGCCTGTGCCAGTGCTCCGTCACTGCACTGCGAAGAAGTTCCCATGCACATTTGTGCAGAACTTCCTATGCTTCAGTTTGTGGCCATTTCCCCTCATCCTATCACCACACACTGCTGAGAAGAGTCCAGCCTCATCCCTTTGCCTCCTGCTCCTTAGATACTTATAGATATTGATCAGATCCCCTCTGAGTCTTCTGAGCTTTATTTATGTAGCTCATGTATTTAAATATAGTACCTTAATTAAAAATATGTGAATAAATGAATTCCAAGAACATTTAGCCCTAAACTGTACCAAAGAGATACCTAAATAAAACAAAATTTAAAAAAAAATCATCACTGCATATTTTCTGACAGCATATTATATCAAAAATTCTGCTGGTACTCAGGTAAGAAAACAACTGTCTCCTTCTTACTGGCTGAGGAAGGACAGATTTGCAACTTCAGCTTTGGAAACACAGTTGCTATTGTTGTTAGTACAAATGATAAATGCTGGATGTTGCTGTAGTTTAACCACAGTAACCTCTTTCATTTTTGTTGTCAACATTCCCAGAGGCATTAGGTTACAGATTTTTTGAAAGACCGAAGTTATCACATTCCATTCTGCTGTACTTCGGCATACTGCACTAATGTGCATTTCAGATTTAAAATTGAACTTAGTTCTTTACAAAGAAAATGTTTGTATTCCTAGTAGCCCAGTTATAGGGCAGTGATGACTTCTGTTAAAGAGTGGAAAATATTTTCACATGCAAAAAATATAAATAAATAAATGAATAAAATTATTTAGGGATTGCTTTGATTTAGATGGAAATACCAACACACTTTTAGATTAAAACACCAAAACAAACAGTTCTGATATTTAAATTTAACCAGAAGTTGCTTCCTATTCCTCATAGCAGTACACCCTCATTCTCTGCGTCTGTTTCTAAATTCTACCATTGGATTAAAAAAGATGAAAATAAAAATGCAGGAATCTGTGTTGCTTTCTCCTGCATTCCCAGATACCAACCTGCAGCTCTCACTGACTGCAGTACTGGGAGGTGAAGGCAGAGCTTAAAGCACAGATACATTAGGAATGCAGTTTGAATGTGAGGAGATTTAGAGAACCATGGTAACATTCGACTGTAACAAGCAAATGGTGTCAGCTTTACAAAAATTGCTAGTTCTTTACTCCAGTAGTAGTATTGGCATTTTCATTCATGAAAAATAAATTCAGCACTCCGTGGGGCAGCCACTATGCCTGTAAGCCAGAGATGAACTGATAAGTAGATTCCTTAGCTCACAAAATAGATTTTGGAGAATATAAGAATAGTATCTTCATTATTCTATGGAATTTCATCTTCTTTATTTACATTGGTGAGACAGCTGAAAAAAAAAGACTAATAATGTGACTGAGTTTTGAGTATTCAAGGAATACTTTCACCACCACCAAAAGCTGGCTTTCATGAAAATTTTGAGAAAAATAAGAAAATTGCTTTGTTTTGTTTTGTGATACAGTCCTGCTCTACTCTATTCCACGGGGAATGGATACTCCTTGCTACACTGAGATTTATTTTTAATTTGAAGTTTATATAATACATATGTACTCTCTTGAATATTTAGTAATTACCTTCTCAAAAGTAATTAAAATAAATACTCCTATGTTTCCTGTAAATTATTAAAAAACTGAAGGACATTATAAAATTTGAAGTTTATTCAAGTGATAATTATGTGATGCCAAAATAAAGGCCGAGTGCATTTCCAAAAGTCCTATACTGAACCACTGTACTTCAGAGCAGCTTTAAAAACATAAATACCTAGTCTTAGCTTATTACAGCCATTAGTCAGTATATACATACAAAGTTGTCTGATTTACCAAATACTGAACAGAACAAAGAAACAAGTCACTGGAGGGTTAAAATCCATTCTGATAACCAGGAAGGACAGTAATTTTTTAGATAGGTCATACAATATGCTTTATACAAAAGTAATCTGGTTTTCTACTTTAAAAAATAAAACTGTTCAGAGAAACATTATTACAGGCCAATATGGAAAAAATATTCTTTCTTAAACCACAGAGGGACAGTTTCACATAATGTCATGAAAGAAACTTTAGCCTTCAGTAAAAAGGAAACAAAATTCACTTTGTAATATGAACCTCTATCAAAGGTGGAAGAAAGACAAATATTACATGCTATCTGGGCTGCCATGCCAAGAGGTTAAATTTAAGAAACAATTTTATGGCTTTGGAAACCATAAGCCCAGTCATTAAAGATTCCTTTTTTATTTTGTGTGTGTGTGCGTGTGTGTGTGTGTGATTTCATTGCTTCTATTCCCTCAACCCTTTTAGAAAATGTTAAAGAAGGAAAAATAACTCTACTGTAAACCCAATCGCACAGCCAAAGGCAAACACACTGAGCACTGAACTTAGTAAATTTATTCACCTGAAGTTTTTAAAAATAATTCAGTACTTCATATAATAGCAAGGGAGATCAGACTGCTTATCCATCATTGTCTAAAACTATATAGAGCAATAGTGGTGCTGTTTTTAAAAAGACACCAGATTTCTGAGTTACAAGTGAGGAACAATGTACAAATATATAAAATAGTGAAAGCAATGAATATCTAGATTTTCACAAACGCCTTAGGAAGAAGAAAGGATGTTATTTTTCCACATATTGATTCTCAGCTGAGACATTTCAGATCCATTCATTTTCCAGCAAGTCAAAGAATCACAGAATTATAGAGGTTGGAAGGGACCTCTAGAGATCATGGAGTCCAAACCCCTGCCAAAGCAGCTACCCAGCCCAGGTTGTCCAGGTGGATCTTGAACAAAACCAGAGAAGGAGACTCCACCACCTCTCTGTGCAGCCTGTGCCAGTGCTCCGTCACTGCACTGTGAAGAAGTTCCCACGCACATTTGTGCAGAACTTCCTATGCTTCAGTTTGTGGCCATTTCCCCTCATCCTATCACCACACACTGCTGAGAAGAGTCCAGCCTCATCCCTTTGCCTCCAGCTCCTTAGATACTTATAGATATTGATCAGATCCCCTGAGACTTCTTTTTTCAAGGCTGAACAGGCCCAGCCTTTCTCATAATGGTGCTGCTTCATGCCCTTTATCATCTTTGTAGCCCTCTGCTGGACTCTTTCCAGGAGAACCCTGTCTTTTTTGTACCAAGGAGCCCAGAATTGGACACAATACTTCAGGTGAGGCCTCACCAGGGCAGAGTATAGAGGGAAAATCACCTCCCTTGACCTGCTGGCCATGGTCTTCTTAATGCTTCCCAGGATCCCATTGGCCTTCTTAGTCACCAGGGCATGCTGCTGGTTCACAGCCAGCCTGTCGTCCAACAGGACACACAGGTCCCTGTTTTCAGAGCTCCTTTCCAGGTCATCCCCCAGTCTGTACTGGTGCATGCAGTTATTCCTCCCTAGGTGCAAGACTATGCACTTGCTCTTGTTAAACCTCGTCTGGTTCCTTTCTGACCAACTCTCCAGCCTGTCCAGGTCTCACTGAATGGCAGCACAGCCTTCAGGCATGTCAGCCATTCCTCACAGCTATGTATCATCAGCAAACTTGCTGATCTATCCCCTCATCAAGGGATCTGACGAAGATGTTGAACAGGACTGGACCCAGCACCAGCCCTGAGGAGCACCGCTAGGTACAGGCCTCCAAGTGGACTCTGCACCACCAACCACAACCTCTGAGCTCTGCCAGTCTGACAGTTCTCGACCCACCTCACAACCCACTCAGCTAATTCCACACTTCCTCAGCTTTGTTATAAGGATGCTGTGGGAGACAATGTCAGATGCCTTGCTGAAATCAAGGAAAACTACATCCACTGCTCTCCCCCATCCACTCAGCCAGAAATGACAACCATAGAAGGCCACCAGGTTGGTTGAGCACGACCTCCCCCTGATGAACCCATGCTGACTACTCTTGATAACTCTCAAGTGATTTACTTTAAAAAACATTTCAGCTTCAGCACTAGACTCTTTCCAAAATGATATACTTAGGTTCCTCTAAAAGTAATGCCTCCTGCTTATTTCCATAGGAACTACAACAGATACAAAGAGCATAATAACACCATTTCATAGAGCAAATTCTCAGCTACAAAACACTATTCTTCAACATAGACACCACCATTAGCTATGCTTTTTCATCAGCAATGAACAAGAGCCTGTATGTTGCACTCAAAAAAGCTTGCACCAGTGGAGGAGACTCATAGTCACTGTGACCACTTCCAAAACACACCACCCACTACCTCACTGAGCTTACATCCACTGTTTTGTTTCCATAAGCATTCAGGAAGCTTCCATGAATATGAACAGAAACAGTTTTTTCTCCATGAATTCCATGACAACCATTTACTTCATCCACACCTTCCTGTCAGACACTATTCTGTAAGACTGCCCTTATGCTGCCATCACTTGCATGGCAACAACATGGAATGGAATATTGGTTGGAAGGTTCAACCTCTACTGCCATACCACCAATATCTGCCTCTGAGATTGTGGGCCAACATAGCAAAAATAGGAGGCATTATTTTCAGACCATCCCAGACCATACTGTTTTATAATATATTTTTAAATTATTTTTATATATTTTTGTAATAACTTTTAGCTACTATAAAGTCTGCAGACTGTTGCCTTTCTTGCAGTTTTCTAACATTTTAACAGAAAAAGTTTAAACATTTTAAACATCCCATTTCTAGCTGTGACCTAATTAAAAAAAATAAATTACAAACGTTGGATACACTATACACTTGGTTAAGTTTATGGTAACTGTGGCCTGAATTAAGCACTGCTTCATTACATATAGTCTTTGTAAACCATAACAGAAATAGGATTCTCTTTGTCCTGCCCTCCCCACAGAAGATTACTTGGTTTTATATATTTGCCTAGTCATTGCGTTGCCGTTGAGATGAGAAGAGATGGACTTGATTTTTTGTTTTCTGGATCTTCTGAATTATCAGACATACAATAAGCCAGTGACAGCACTGCAATGCATAATATTATACACACACAGAATGTAAAGAAAACTCCTCAAATTAAATTAGAAAAAAAATCAAATGCATAGAAAATAACAGCAAAATTGATTTTTTTCATTTCCTTGTCCAATTTTGATGCTCTCAGCAAGAAGTTCTGTTTGAAACAGACAGAATACACATGGACTACAGAGTTCACAGGGATGGCAGAAAATTTCTTCAGTAACTGAAAAAGAAAAAAAAAAAAAGGCCCGTTTTCAGGTGGCACATAATGACCTGAGACGTCCATGGTGCTAAAAAACAGTGTTTTAGAGAAACACTTCCTAAGCATGAAAGAAGCATACAAAACAATTATTGCAATGGCATTCATGTTACTACAGTACTCCAATAGATTTAGTGCATTTTTAAGGCACATCAGTAGTGATTCAGTCCAGAAGGACTAAAAAAAGGAAAATAAAATCAGGACCCCCAGAAGCACTGCTTTTCTTTTGGCAGCAGATTCTGCTGTGATATGCTGTTTGAGATCATGGTAATGCAGAATTGTACCATTACTGTTTAAAATAGAATCATCCAAACAGATATGACCATGCAATACAGTATTTCCACAACATTTGAAATTCAGGATGACGTGTCTTTTCTAATTGAAAAGAAAACAGAATATAAAGTGATCATTAAGCCCTGCTAGTAAAAACTTCACAGACAGACAGCAATGCCCTTCCATATGCTTCACACAGATGAGTGAGATTCAGGTGCTATTAAGTCCTTTACCAGAGGTCCCACAGTATCAAATTTGCCACATCATCTGATAAAACCATTCTGACTATAAGAATAGTTCTAAACAGTTTATAAAAGTGACATATACTGAGCTTGAAGATGTGATATGAATTTCCACTGATTTTGAGGAAATAAGGTTTTAATATTTATTGCTTCTTTCTTAAACAATTGTTGCAAAATGAAGTACTTGAAGTCATAAATGTGCTTGTTTAACACTGTATAATGACTCTTAATAAATATTAGGACAAACATTTTTTTATGAATATTTTTGATTAGTAATAATATTATCAAATCTTTTTAAATAACACATGTCAACACAATTCCTGTACATGGGTAAATAAGCTCGTATCAAAGATTAATTTCACAATTTTTTAAATTCATAATCTTTTAGGGATACAATAAATTTAGTCTAGAACTGAATAAAAAAATTCAAGGGTATTATAGTCCCAGAAATCCTTTGGTGCACAGGTTAAAGGAGCTGATCAGAGTCCCTTTTGGGGCTCTTCGTTCAAGTGTTTGGCGATCACTGAATCATTAAGGTTGTTTCTTCCTACAGCAGATGGAATACCACAGTTCCAAAAAAATCTTCTGAGTTTTTGTAACATGTCCTACTGCTTCCCTCTTCCTGTGTGCAGCTTCATTTCATTGACGGCAACATTAACGGAATCTTCCTTGGTGGCACTTATATCAAAAGGGACTATTCTTTGCATACATGCTAAAAAATCAGACAAAAAAAAAAATTAAACATTTTCGGAAAAAGACAAATGTTTTGCAGAGCATTACTGTTTCATGATACAACAATATAATTTACAGAGTAGAATATGTCATTAATAAGTATTCGGTACTAGTAATGCTACAGATTGACAAAACAGACTCATTTTTACAGAGGAATAGATATCAAGGCTGTTTAATATGTGGACAACATAGCTTTCTTATACAGAAAAATAAAATTAAACTTGCACACTCTCTGAAATTCAGAAATTTCACTAACACTTTTGTTTCTATGAGACAAAACAAACGCGCAGAAAGTTCCTGAGGAAATGTCATATTCAGTAGTCTAGACCAAAGTCAACATGTGACACTGAACAGACATTCACTGGATGCCACATCATGTACATTCTTTTGCAACTGGACACATATAAAATGCTCACTTCTAAATATATTATATTGTATCAAAATCTAGACAATATAAATTGAGAACCTGTGTTATAATAATAAGTGCTGGAGGAAAAAATATCCAAATATCCTGCCATCTGGCAACTATCTGACAACAGCAAAAAATGAACAGGAACAAAGTAGATATTATATACAATGTACCTTTTTTCTAATGGTTTCCCTTATATCATATGAATGTAAGAAAAGTGGTGCTTCTTGATTGTTCACTGTAAATACCAAGAGGACAAATTTTGAAGAGCATATTAAAACTGTAGACATGCAACCATTTGGTAGGAATCACATCCTCATAATTAGGAGGAGTGAGATGATTTCACGTCTAGAAGGAAAACAAAATCACTGTGTATGGGACACCAGTAAAACAGTGAGTCATTTTTCAGCATAAAATTTTCAGCATTTGTCCAGAATTATACTACTGTATGCTGTTTCGAATTGAAGAAAAAAAAAATGAAAAAACATACACAGAATTAATTGCTGTACTAAATGAATTTTCATTTAACATTTTTCAACCATCCCAGGTTCTTACCATTGAGCGACACAAAGTTTTGCTCTAGAATATTGTCCTACAGCATTATGATGTTACAATGCCTTTTTAATTTTGATTAAGTTACTTATTTATAAATCTCAATTCAAATTGTCTTGAAAGCTTATGAAAAAGTATCCATAGAGGAATAAAGAGAGACATCAGCATACATTGCAGGAGTTAATTGTCATAGCAGTAAAAATCAACATTTAGGACAAATTGCTTTCATTCAACCATGATATTGTTCCTAAAATATACCATGTCCAAGGAAGAGTGCTGTTTATCACCAGATACAAAGGGTCAATGAAGACTGTGATCCTAGTTACAGACTGAGAAAACTAGTGACTATTTTCTTCTCCTTAAAGTCATAGCTTACTAAGCCCTGGAACATGAATTCTCAAGAACAACAGTCAGCCAGAAGGACATGTGGCTGCTGGGAAACTATCCAGGCTAAAGCCTTGAAGTGATGAACTGTACAAAGAGAAAGGCAGGAATCAACTTTCAAAGCTAATGCAAAGCATCTGCAACTCCCAGGACCTTCATATTATAAAATTATAGAAAATTATAGTGGTCATGAAAAAGTTGCTGAAGATTATTCATTAGATAACAACCGGTAGAGAGTTTTTAAATCAACTGTTCGGTCTGACAATACTGCAGACTGCAAGCTGTATCTAATGAACAGTTTCTTGTATAAATTACGTCATAGGTTACACATCTTCCTTTCTAAGAACATAAGTATAGAAATAAAAATTAAATTTCACAACATCTTTAAAATAGCTTTTTGTTTTGTTTTGTAATGGAAAAGCCATTATAATTGTAGAAACACTTCAGATATTAAAATATAGGCCCGAGAAAACAGAATGCTAATTACTTTTCCTTTCATTTGCATGCTGCATTGGCAACTTCATGTTACATATGTAGAGATGCAGATTGTATTTTTTCCCTGTTTTCTTCAAACAATTTTGAACCTAAATCCCAGGTTTCTCTCCACAGATAAACTAAAGTACATCAGTTCTCTACCCTGATGCTCTTTAAATGTCACACGAGACCCATATTAGGAAAGGACTTTTTTGTACCATCTACTGACTATAATCTGTAAGTTTTTATGAGTCTAAGAGAGTGGGGATACACTATATCACAAAGGCTTGTAAATTGCTCTGGAAAATGAACTGAAAATAAAGGTCTTCTGAAATAAGATTAATTAGTGATAGGAAATGGGTGATGACACTTACAGGTAGATTTATTAAAAGCTACAGGAGGTTGGGGAGCAAAAGCCCTCGAGCTAGACTGCACTGTCAAAGACTCAAGTTACAATTAATTAATATCATTACTGAAATTAAAAGTTCATGGAGTTTATATGACTAAGATAAGTGAAGAAGTTGATTTTATCATTTAACACTCACTAGTAATTACAAGAAAAGCTCCAAAAGGTTAGAACAGAATTTTCACTTGAAACTATAGCAACAACTTTAAAATACACCTTAAAATTTGACTGGTGGATCAGTCACTAACCAATGTGCAAGGTGTGACTCAAATTCATTAGTGTTCTGGGCATCACAAAGGGATACAAAATGTGTGATGAGACCTATGGGAAATCTATGCCCTCTTGCAATGACAGGTGGAAGCATGCACATTTGCTCCTAATTTTTGCCTTCTTTTAAAAATAACTTTCACACCTAACAAAACAACGCAAGAAAAAACATTTCCTGCACCATTCTGAGACTTTGAATATATGAAATATGAAGATCTGCTTAATTTAGGATTTAAAAAATACCTCCCAGAAGAAAAAACACAATAGTCCCTCAGCCACATCTAAAAATGGTTTGAGAAGACTTCCACAGCTTTGGAAGACTCTGCAAATATTTCATAATGATCAACATTGTATCATTACTGTCTTCTTTTCATAATTGTTTTCCATCTCTAGAAAAGTTTTCCAATTGAAGGAGACAAAATATATCCCAAACTGGTTTGCTAGGTTGGCACTCAGGTTCCCCACGTATTCTCTATCAGACCTGGAAACTCCTCTTTCCACCCCCAGAATAGAAATATTAGATAATAACTCTTTCATGGGCTTTTTCAATTTATGTATTTGCCAAGAATGAGTTTGGTAGGAGCATCTTACCTAAAGAATAAGAGAGAAAAAAGTTTTAATACTACCACCAGGCCTCTACTCTACTATTAAGTCCCATTAAAGCTATAAAAGCAATGTGGGTAATTGTGATTACTTTTAACTTCTAAAATACAATAACATTTAAGCAAAATAATAATGAATGGACTGCATACACTACATCGTTCAACCCATAGCAGCATGCCAATTCTTGATAATGATTCTGCCTCCTGTGTTGAGAAAACACTTGAGAAAGATAATCTATGTTTTATCCAAATACAATCCTATTTCAGTTTCAAAACCGTAACCCACCATCATGCCATTCCTTTGTGAGGTTGATGATCTTTAGCATTTGTAAGTCACTGGCATTAATTCTATCAAATCTAATGCTCTTCGCTGGCCAAAAATTGAAATGGAATAAGGTAGAATGGAGTAAAATAGAACAGCTTTAGTTGAAATGGAAATTATTTTTCCTTATTCAATTAATTCCCTTAACCGATCAGCTGGATAACAAATAAAGTCTACTTTTCTAAAACCACTATTCCTTAATTGTCTAATGTGACCATGTTAGAAATATGTTGCATGGAGCTTGCCGTACATCTCATCCAGCACCTCTTACAAACTGAATTTATACAGCAACACATTTTTTGCAGCAGAATTGCAGAATCAGGAAATTGCTAAGGTAGATCTGTTGGAGATGAACTAGTTCAACATGCCTGGTTGGTTTTTTTTTTTTTTTTTTTTAAATATACTCTTAACGAACAAGCTGTTCTTTAACTTGGAAACACACTGACAGGTATGTAAGAAAAATAGGAGAACAGCTCTTGAGTCAGGGGAAACTGTTCCTGAAGTACAGATGAGATCAAGGCTTTTACCCATATGCTTTGTTCCCATTGTTGTCATTTAGTAAGTTCTGCTGAAAAAATATTTAATCACAAACTACAGATTTTGAGAGGAAAAGAAAGCAACTATCTTCAACCTTACCAGATCAACTCAGGACTTACTGTTAGTGAACACTGATTTACTGCAGTATTCATTCCATAACAAAGAACATTTGGAAGTGCACTGAAGCCTGAAATAGGACTTTCCATTACACAGAATGCACTAGGTTGCCAAAACACAAACTGGTTACATTGAAAAGAAATGGAAGGTAATATCCTCCTGAATAAAAGTTTTTGACATCCCCGTGCCAGTATCTGGTATGCTAAGAATTGTATACATACACATATAAATATTTGAATGTATATTTTTGTGTGTATTTTCTTCTCTCCACATATTTTCTAAATCAGTTCTGATGCTCATGGAAAGGTACTGCACCAGATAAAGATCTAATATATCCCATCCTTTACTGTGCAGCTCCGAGCTGTATCATAGATCAGATAACCTCTAATGACCACAAGTTATACACATGCACTAGAAAGAATCGTTAAAAACTTTCGAAGTAGATGTAGAATCAGTGAATCCAACTCTGATTGTTAATCAGCTGCACAATGATGAGACTAATCAGAACACATTCAAGGAGGGAAACAGAACTCTTTGAGAATATATCTTTAGTCAGAGAAAATGCACAGTTTACAAACACATGATTGTTCATGTGGAGACTGCAAAACCAAATGCAGTCCTATTCTTTACCAGAGGTCTGGCTGACAAACATAAATATTTTATTTTCCAGTTAAAAATAATGGCATAATTGTGATGTTACAAAGTTATTCAAAGACAAAAACATCCATCTGGTACCTAATGCTGAAACATAGCAGAACTCTTCAGACAGTTCTAGCACTTTTTGTGAACACATAGAACGTCTTACTCTTTCAAGTAAAACAGCTTTAAAAGAGGAAAATATATTAACTGTTGTGGATTTTTTTTTCCTGTGAAACAATACTTACAACTAGAATCTGAGAGCAGTGAGCTGGACAAAAAGTTGTTTGGAGTTCGACAACTAGAAGAGGAAGCAGCCACTTGTATACCAGAAATTTCAGCATCCATTTCCATATCCTATGGCAGCCAATTACACAAAATAATATTTCATTTCATTAAGCTGTAAAATTTTACAAAGTACATGCAGTTACATATACATATGCTGTGATTTCACACATTCTGAAAAACACCAATATGAATTTCCAGTCTCAGTGTTGCAATAGCTACTTGCTTATGAGTGCTATGCCTTCTTTATCACTGCAAAATCTTTGAAAATCTTTGTCTAAGTAAACCATTGGGAGCTCTGTTCATGTTACCATAGTCAGTTCTAATAGTGTTACTTTACTCATCTCCATCACATCCACAGGGCAAATTGTACTGGCAAGTCTGGCAACAGTAAACAATGAAGTTTCCATTAATGAATGGTCTACATCAACTTACTGAAGTTCAACAATCTACTAATAAAAAAAATTAAATCCATTTTCCCTGCCACTGAGGAAACTCCAACTTTTCATGTCAAAGTATCTGAAGATGTTTTTTCACCTTTTTTCTTTTAACCATCAAATTAAGTTTGAAGTACAATGTAAATATTTATGGCTAGACACATACAACATAGCTTTTTAGTACGAAAAGTCATTTGGTTTGCAAGCTAGGAAAAGAAGGTAATTTATAAAAGCCCATTTAAACAAAAAGCTCTGTAAATTTTTATTACTCATGCAGCAAATAGTCCACAATTGTAATCAATAGCTTCCAAAATAAGATTTAAAAGCTTGCCTTGATATCCTAATTACTCAGTTTCTTGAAATGAGAAAAGATTATAATGCACAAATGCATCAGTGTATAAACCATATAATTTTGCTTCTGAATTTTTATGATAAACATCCTGAGGGAATTTGGTTAAAACAACTTGCAACTTACTGTTAATACTGATGCTGAGATTTGAAAACTAAACAGAAAACAAAATAAATTTTAATGTTAGAGATACAATAAGCTTTTGTCCCATCAATGAAAAGGTATTTACTCCTATTAAGATTAATAGGAATTATACAAATTAATTCCCTTGTGTTCTGATGAGAGAATTAATACCTAAGATGTACATAGCACAACAACTTAAAAAGAAAAAAAAAAATTTAGTCTTTCTATTCTGCTTCCAGAAATGCTTTGCTAGAGTACAGCTTTTTTTTTTTAAAAAAAAGCAAAAAACAAAAAACAAGGCACATACACTAGCATCTGCAATCCCAATGGCTTTTTCTTTACAGAAATTTGCATTTACTTAATGTATCTTTCTCACATACTTTTTTCTACTCTTACATACATTTAACTAGGAGGTCAGTTGTTTTTAGCAGGGAAACAGTCCTAAAATATTTAAATCTGTCCAAAATAACAATCTCTAGGTTTGTTCTAGCTTTCTGTTTTGATTTTGCATTAGTTGGTATGCTCTATTACTTGTTTTATGATTACTGGTTATATTTACCTCCATTTTCCCCAATTTCTCATTTAGCTACTATAACTTAGCCTTTCAGTTGAAAAATCACCTTCAACATCCTTTATTAGCTGAAACATTACACTTAAACCTTTACAAATCAGAATTATGATACTGCTGGTGTTCTAAGCAACAGGTATTGCATAGCCACCAGAAAAGACTACTGAGAAGTGGAAAGATAGAGTGGAGACAAACATAACCAGGAGAAAGGAAGAATAACTGCTTTTAGGGTAACTTTCACATGGTTTTCCTTCTTGGTCCTTAAACTGAAAAGAGGTTAGATATGGGATTAGCTAATACCTCTCTCACATTAGAGTCTTCAAGCAACATTATTTACCAAATATCTGTCAACTTTACACAGCGGAAACTCAACTGTGTGTATGAATCAAAACCATCACAAACAATGAACACTGATGTCCTCCAGACAACACTCTTCCACCAATCAAGTTTAGAGACTCCCTACTAACTAACAGTAAACACTTTTTAAAAAATGAAACAACAATGCATTTGAGTCCATTCCAAGGGAGGGTAAGAAAAGCGAGCATTAAAAATGGATTTTTTAGACTAAGCCAGCCTTATCACTGCAATCAGATTAGCACCCGTCTGTTACTTGTTTTTGAACATTCTGTTCCATTTGTAACAGCTGTGACAGCAAAGAGGACTGTATGTTATACAAAAAAAAAAAAAACAATTAGGACTGACTAAAAGGAAGTCATTAAATGCTCCTTCTAGTCTTAACAAAGGAGGAAGCATCGTTTTGGAATCAGCCTTTCACAGTTTCTGAACACACAGTTCCAATCACATGAACTCAGTAAGCTCGGTCAGCTTAGGGCAATACTATATTCTGTTCTCAGTCGATTGCATTCCACTTAGATTTGCCAAATTTCAATGGCCACCAAATTAGTAACTCTTGTGTGAAAGCAACAGAAATTGCAGAAACTGAAAAGTATTAGTAGCAATAGTCTCAAAGTGAACCTGCCCTTTTCTTACAGAAGAGTACAGCTCAGGTAGCTTCATACTGTTTTCTTGAAGCAGCAACTTACTAATCAAAAATACCCCATCTTCATTTTATCTTTTCTACTTGTTAGAAGACCTACCGTTAGATAGGTTTTAGAGACAGAAGACTGCTGTGGAAGATGTGATGATACAAACAACTTGAAGCTTTTTGTAACATTGGGCATAATCCTACATTGGGAACTCAACTGCTGAGAGACACACCTAACAATGACAATGAATCCTGATTGCGGTAGCAGAAAATCTAGTACAATCCTCAGTTATGAACTCTTATTTCAATGCCACCATAAAAAATTGTTGCAGTTGTGCCAAGGTAAGCTGCTACCATAAGGACATGCAGTGAGAAGTAATTCAATAAGGAACAAGGCTATACAAATAGAAAGAAACATTAGTTGAAAAGGTGGACTCGTTACAGTCATTATTTCTAAACTAAGAGCACCGGATTTGTAATTCCAGGAGTTAGGAAGTCATGCTTAGCTCTGTGATTAGTGATCTTCAGGAAATCAGTTCTCCTCTGTTTGCCTCAATTTTGCTGATGCATAAAATAGATACGATTGTAAAGAATCAGAGATGAACTACTGAAAAAAAAAGCCAATATATGCAGCCTAAAAAAATTAATCTTTCTTTTAATGAAGAGAACAGGTTTCAACATTTCTCTTCAGCCCAAAAGGTCAAGGGAGAAGTGAACAAACCAGTCAAAAAATTGCTGACATAATTTGACAAAGCAGAGGCACAAACAAGACCTGAGAACAGTAAAATACAGATTTTCTTCTGCATGAAATTTTAAAGATTTTTTTTTTTTTTAAAGAATATTTCAGTTCATAACAAAGACAACAAAATGTCGCCAAATTTCACAACTGCCATAGCAGTTACATAAAACTTTGCCAGTCCAGGACAGAAAACAGTAACATTCACATATGATCTTAGTCTGTGTTTGCACTGTGAGTTAATATACATTCAACTACTGTATGTTGATGACTGAAACAAAAGTGTAGCACACAAGCTTACCTTAAATTGTTGGACTCCTTGTTTTGAACCTTCCAGCTGCTGCTGCAAAGAAGTCACTATTTCTTTATACTTTGTATACCTCTCCTCAATCATCTCTCTCCTGCAATGAGACTCCTAGAAATGCATTGAAATGACTATATGAGATCATAATTTGAAAAGCTGCTAGTAAACATTGGTTGGTTACAGTAAACACGAGTATCACCGAGGATTTTCCATGCAGCTCAGATGAGTGAATCACTAACTTTCAGAGGCTGAAATACGGGGCCGTATTAAAGTATGTTGTTACATACAAAAGAGTAACATTAAAACAAAGACAAGTTAAAAAAGTTATCCTTAATAGGTGATTGATATCTTGTATATCTTTCCCAAATTTGATAACATCGTAGCTTCTAACAAAGGAATTTTGCAAAGTAGAAAAATTAATTACAATTCTAAAGAAAAAAAGCCTTCAAAAATATAATTCAAAACTCAATACACATATTCTGAGTTAGTAATTAGATTTTGATCTTTTACAAGGTTTGCTCTGAAAGCAATGATTCCTCTTTTATTATGTTGGTCCACAACATCAGAGGTGGATGTTGGCAGCATGGCAGTAGAGGTTGAACCTTCCCATCAGTATTTCATTACATATTGTTGCTGTGCACCAGATGGCAGCAGAGGAGCCGTCTGATAGAATGGCACCCGACATAATAGTGGAGATGAAGCAAAGGGGCGTCATGGAATTCCTCCATGCAGATTAAAAGAAAACTTCATCTACTCATATTCATGGATGCTTCCTGAATGTTCACAGAGACCAAACAGTGCGTGTTAGCACAGTTGAGGCAGTAGCTAATACATTTCAGCAGTGGCAACAGCTAAGTTAAAAAAAAAAAAAACAATGTTCCAGAAAGCCACATGTAGCTACCAAACCATGAAGTATCTTGATCAGCTCCTCAGCACAAATCAGCTTGTTCAACCAGAGAACTGTGTATGGAGCTAAATACTGGCTTCAACGTTTTGAAAATGATAGCAGCAATATTGGAATACCACAAAGTGCGCCAAACAGAGGGCCACAAAGATGATAAAGGGCATAGAACACCTCCCTTATGAGGAAATGCTGAGAGACCTGAGTGTGTTCAGCCTTGAAAAAAGAAGTCTCAGAGGCGATCTGATCCACATCTATAAATATGTATGGAGCAGGAGGCAAAGGGATGAGACTAGACACCTCTGCAGTGTGTGGTGACAGCACAAAGGGAAATGACCACAAACTGATGCGTAGGAAGTTCCACCCAAATGTGTCTGGGAATTTCTTCACAGTGCAGTGATGGAGCACTGGCACAGGCTGCACAGAGAGGTGGTGGAGTCTCCTTCTCTGGAGACATTCAAGACCCGCCTGGACGCCTACCTGTGCAACCTGGGCTAGGGAGGTGCTTCGGCAGGGGGTTGGACTCAATCTCTAGAGGTACCTCCCAACCCTTATGATTCTGTGATTTCCTCTGGTGCAGATTTTTACAAGCACAGCAAGCAGGCTCTTTTTCATTGTTGGCAAAAATGCATAATAATGGTGGTGACTATGTTGAAAAATACTGTTTTGTAGCTGAGAAACTGTTCTGTCAACCAGTATTATTGTACTCTATGTATCTGTTGTAGTTTCCATGGAAATAAATGAGGGATTACTTTCTAAGTGACCTACATATAGTCAGTACTAAATATTTGCTTGCATTATGGAATACTTCAGCTGCGTTACTAAATAGGACTAAATTTGTAACCTCAGTATAGCTATATTAACAAAAAAAAATGGCTTACTATATGTTTTTGTCATATGTAATTACATATATATCTTATTAAATGATTTATCTATATATATGGGGTTGATATTAGTTAACTGAAATAATTAACTAGTGAAAGAGTCAGCTGAAGTCTTGCTCACTTCATTATCTTTGAAATCTTCTAAGAGGCTCAGTTTCTCAGGAACAGATTCCAGATGGTCTAAAGCTACTCGAGTACTCTAAAGAAGAGAACACAAAGAAACACATTAAAAATAAATAAAGAAATATATAATCAACACTGCACTAAATAAGCCATTGCTACTATAATTTATAACTTTTAAAATTACTATAATATAGTATGTGGAAAGTATAGTACTTGCTAGCTTAATTACACACTCTTGTATATATAAGAATGAATAACCGATCTCTTTTCATTTTCGCTCTGTAATGTCTCAAAAAACTGAATCTGAAAGCAATATCCAGTCCTAATAAACTACGTTAGACAGTCAACATGAGACAGTGATTTCTCTATTTCACTAATTATTTAGTTTAATTACAACAAAAGTGGTACTGGCAAAAGATACTAGGATTTATTTCTATTAAATAATCATCTGGCTAAATCAGTTTTATCAAAACTTGGGTTCTTTACGCTTATGAGACTAATGGGGCTTCTCATCTTCCAGGAAATATTTTTTATCCTTAAACTACATGCTTAGCTAAAAAGGGCTCTCATCCCATTGATAAATTCTGAACTAGGAATGGAAGACTCAGTAGGGGAAAAAACCAAAGACATGCACCTAGTATATCATACTTAACAAGAAGGTGAAGTCCAGAATCTGTCTCTTGTTACAGAATAACTTCATACAACAGAGTAAGAATACATTAGAGTCAAACAACTCAGTTACCACAGCTAAGAACAAGTTCTGAGAGGGCTGGACAAATTTCTTCTTCAAGAACAATATGAAGAGTAAAATAAAGGAGGAATCTAACAAATTAGGAAAAAGGATTGACCAGCAAGGATTTTTAAGATTTCAAGAACTGCAGGTAGAATACTCAAAAGTGAAACAGAGTAAAACATAGAAGCCTTAGACATTTAGTCAGAAAATTCAAATGAGATAGGGAAAGTAAGGTAGAGATTATCTATGTATGAATCTAAAATAAAATCCCTTTTTCCTTTAATACTAAAGCAATAATCTAACATCTTAGTTTAAAAAAAAAAAACTATACAGGAATTATGTAAGAGTGAATATATGAAGACATGCCCAAAAGAACAATAAACCATTTCCTGACATGGGCACCACTGAGAAAACCCAGTGTAAGTCCTTATTTGCAAAGTTACATGGCAAATGATGAACAAACCCTGTAGGGACAGAAAGGTGCATACTTATGCCAGTTTCTAGTGAAGAAAGCAGGCCCGATCAAATTTGAAAAATTTTAAATTCAGAACTAATAGAGGTTGTTTCTTGTAACAAGAAAGTAGTACATTCTTCTTTCTCACTGGCTGCATGAGTTGGTTAGTAGATTTTGCATTTGGCTAGCTAGATCAGTGCTTAGATGAAAACTACATTTTGTTTTTCATCTTCATAAGAAATTCTGTATTTTAATATGTGACTTAATTTGCAATCGTGGTTTTCTGTTTGTCTGTTTGTTTTCCAGCTTACAAAACTCATCTACAGAGATCATATTAAGGAGAAGAATATTACTTTTCCTGTAACATAGCTGGGTTTTTTTGTTTGTTTGTTTGTTTTTTACCAGAAAAGAATTCTAGAACTTTCACATATATATTAACAATGAGTGTTAATAATGGTGCAATCAGACAGGAGGACTAAACATAGTATAAAGTGCTTTCAAAGATTATTGTATAGAATTGTATTTATAGCTGTAAAATGCCCATTTGTTTTCCCCAAATGTTACTGTACATCACTACTTCAAAGCAAACTTGCCTAGAGGTATCTATCACTCTAATCTTTCCCTCTTGTAAGCATCAACTATTTCACTTCTACAACACAAAAGAAGTAATACTTCAAACTTCATGACTCATTTACTTATGTTCATCAAAGCACTGGTTTTCAACTCCATTAATTTAAGCTGTAATATTTGCTGCCTCTTCCCCAAGCAGCCCTTGGGTACTGGTCTACATGTACACTTGTGAGGCTGTGAAATAAAAGGAAAGACAACAGACTTCAAGCAATAAAATCTGTATCTGCTCTCATGAAATGTATCCTTAACTACATGTGAATTAAAATACTGATTCACAGTGTTTAGTCGTCATTCACAAATATGACAGATAAACATCTGTGAAGTTTCTGATTCCAAACAGCAATTCCCCTATTCCTTCAGAAACAAGCTTCTTCCTCACAAGAAAACAACAACAAAATTGTAATAAAACTCTGTACCTTTTCTTGTTCCAGCAGCAAAAGAAATCATAAATAATTTTGCTGAAAAATTTTACTTGTAAACTGTAGGAAAACAAATATTAGAGATGTCATACAGAGTGGAAATAAAATTGTAGAGGACACAGGTTGCACTTAATGTAGTGGTGCCTCAGGATCCTACAAAATACATTCAATTTATAGAATTTTCTTTTTTCCAACCAGAAGAATTATTGTTTTTTTTTAACCTGTGATCTGTTCATATCCTGAAAGGAACTCAGGCCATAACTGTACATCCATGTGTTAAGCCATTCGATATTCCAGCTCTTTCTCGAAATTTCTGTGCCAAGACTTCATATCAACACTGTTATTAAATGAAGGAAGATGCTTATCATTTGTTCTCTCCTAAACACATCCCCTCTATTTCACATAATACTTGTGAAAAAATTTAGTTGTGCCTCAGCTTGTTCCCATTAGACATGTAAAACTATTGCTAAATTATTAATTTTCACCGTGAAAGCAGGTCAACCTTTGGGTAATGTGCATACTTAGCGCTTAGTTTCTGAGTCTTATCAAAAGTCATGTGGATAAGCTTTTTCATAAAACTAATGAATAGAATGGTAGTGATGAACGAACAAAGATGGAAAAAGAAAAATCAAAATTTCTTAGGGGAACTTCGATGAAGAAGGCAAAAAAGTAACATGTTGAAAAATGAGAGAGAGAGGTAATGAAACAGCTTTTAGCTGGCCAACAGAAATTCATCCAGCAATTTAGTGAAACACAGCAATCTCTTCAGCGTGGATTAAATGCTACACTTGTATCATTACTGACTACACTCAATTCTATTAAGAGGGATGGATTTAGGCACACAAGATAAAATGTAAAAAAGGATATTGGATGCACCTGACACAGAAGGCAATTAAGCACTGTTAAGTTTTTTCCAAGAAACCGGAAAGCTATATTCCCTAATACATACAAATAATCCTAAAGAAAGCAAATGCATCTGTCTGTTCATTATTTACAGGGGAACAGAAGGTACTGATATAGTGGACTGATTGTACTGATAAGAAGAATACCAATTGTACTGAGTGAAGCTGTATTCATAATATTTTCTTTAACAGCATACTCCTCCACAGAGCGCATGCTATTAATCTTTGTGTTTTTAAAATAAAGGCCATTTGCTTTGAAAACAGGCATTTTATATTCTTGAAGAATAATAAAACAAATTACTCATCTTCCATGATACCATACAAACACTTTTATATTTAAACTGCATGTGAACAGCTAATCCCTCCTATACTGATGTAAATGTCACACTATGTCTCAAGAGACAGATCTAAATCAAGATCAGATACACGTATTATTTTTAGTCTCAAAGCTGCAATACTAAACTCAAATAAATCAAAGCAGATTTGTGTATAGTTCTCATAAAGTTTATCTTTCTAGTCAATATATTGAAAACACAAGCACAAACCAGAAACCCAACTCCACTGACTTTCACGTTAGTGTCCATCTCTTTTCTGCAGTAGGTAAAAATAAATGTCTATCAGTATAACAGATATTTTTGAAAATTAGATCAGATTTAAGTAACATTTAGCCAATCCCCAAGGAATATCCATAAAGAGATTAAGTTCATCTGTAATTTTAACTGACTGTAATGCATTTCATCGGGGAATTGCATGCAATTCAGATGAAAGATGTAATGTTAAAGGTGACCTATGATGTCTTATTCTTAAATGAACTTAGCAAACTGAATACCTAAATAGCAAGAATAGGATGTTTCCAGCATGTTTAAAGATATCTTCTGATTTCCTTGTGTAGGTCTCTAGGAGCTCCAAGATTCATTGTTGACCTCTATATGCCAGGAAAATTTCACCCTAACTGGGATACTCTAATCTAGTACATCTTCCATACAGAGGGAAATATACATTTTGTATAATTTTATTACCCTTAATTATGCCATTGTTTTGGTGATTTCAGCACATTAAGAAATAAATTTACCTTTACAAAATATACATATATAACTCAGTTATACAACATGCAAGTTCAACTGGTTTTTATTAAACTACATTGTGTTGTTGAAGTTCAAAGTACTAAGATTTTTTTAAGCAAAAACTGCATTTATACTAATAAAAACCAGCAGATCATTGTTAAAAAAGCATTGCAAATGTCAAACTAACCAAACTTTTAATTCAGACTCCAGATGTTTTTGCAGAGGGTGGATATTTTAATTAAGAGAGTTTCATGGATGCCTCTTTTCCCATTCACAGGGACATAGACCATCACTTTTCACATTCATGATCCCACATCATCCCTATGGTAACTACAGGAATTGTTTACATGGAAAAGTATTAGGAAAGTATTTCATGAATTTTCAGTTGTTTGATGCATACTAGCAGCTGGAAATGTGGAGGAGGTAGTGAGTGAAATCTTTTGGCAAGCAGGCTCTCCATGAATCATAAACCAGTGTTCTGAGTACTACAAAGCATAAACAGAAAAAGGTTTTGAGAATATATTCCTTAGCATTTGCTAAGATTGTATCAAAAGACATCCAGGAACCAATACAGGAAATTAAAAGAAATAGAACTCAAGAGGCAGTGTGTGTAACATAATGTTCATAGGTATGCATTCTTAAAAGACAAAAGGGCTTCCTTGTCATTCATAATGCTAACTTCAATTTTCTGAAACTTTGTACGCTAAACATGTACATTTGCATGTAATTTGTTTTTTTTTTTTCTGTCACTAACATTATTTCATTAAGCCTTCCTGAATGCATTACAAAAAAATAAATCACATATCCCCTCACAGGAAAGAAGTGCTCTCTCTTACAGCTGAGAAAAAAATGGAATGCAAAGAGAAATGCTTTAACCGAATTAGTGTCAGAATAGGAAAAAGAAATAGGAATTTGGCTCACAGATTTCTTTATGTTAATCAAAAGTTTAACGACAATGAAAGAATAAAAAAAAAACCAGCAACTACAGTAGCACCAAGAGCACTAATTAATGTCTGTGTTCCAAAGGTTTCAATTTGATGGAATTTAAAAACTCAAATCTAAAGTGAAGGAATTCTCAGAATATTAGTAACATTCTAGACAACAGTCTGTGGTTAATCATAATTTTTACTTTGTTTTGTCATAATACTATATGAGAGAATGCATACTCTACCCCACATATTTCTAACTTATCACATAAGGATCATATATTCTGTAAAAGAATTCATCATGAAAATCAACGTTTTAAAATAGAATATACAAATCTCTCTTTAAAATTATAACTTATTTGCATATACATTCACACTACGTTAAAAATATCTTTGGTGATGATCACTGCATATCAACACTCCTCGGTAAACTAAAAGAAATAACTTTCAATATCTAAAAAAATTAGTCTCTCATAATAAGGATTTTTACTTTCTCTAATAGAAAATCAAGCTTATTTTGTTTTATTAAAATATGGAAAAAAAAAATCAATATTTTCAATACATAGGAAAAGTTACACTAAATTCACAATATCAAAACGAGCTTTGTGCCCAGAGAATCTAAGGGCTATTCTGGGAGAAGTGTTGCCAGCAAGTTAAACAAAATAGTAATAGGAAAAAAAGAACAGGAATAAAAATAAAAACAGGAATAACAGTAGGAATACAAAAATTTAGGTTGGAGAAGACCTTCAAGCTCATCAAGTCCACTGTCAATCTGACCTACTGAGTCACATAACTGAATATTGTCCCTTAGGGTCATGTCCATGCATCTCTTAAATAAATTACATGACCCTTCCCCTAGACTCAGCACTGATGAGACACATCTAGAGTCCAGTTCTACATTAGAGATATGGACATACCAAAGAGACTACAAAAAAGAACAACTAACATTGTTTAAGGAATTGAAGCATCTCTCCTATGAAGAAAAGTAGAGAGAGTTGGGACTGTTAAGACCAGGAAAGAGAAAGCTCGGGAGGGATATCATCAGTGTGTACAAATATCCACAGGATGGGTAAAAAGATGATGGAGTGAGGGTCTTTTCAGCAGTGCCCTGTTACAAGACAAGACGTAGCAGATACAAACTGGAACTACAGAAATGCTGTCTGACCATCAAGAAGCAATTCTGCACTGTGTGGGCAGCTAAGCACTGGCACAGACTGCCAAGAGAAAAGAGTTGTAGAGCTTTCTCCTGGGAAATCTTCAAAAGCCACCTGACCACAGGTTGGGGAAGGTGATTTCCAGAGACCCCTTCCAACCTCAACTGTTGAATAATTTTGTGATGTATTACATTATTATATCAGAATATAAAGTTATTAGATCCAGTTGCAAGCCATGCACAATAACTATGAATCAATTAGCAAATATGAAACAGGAGGGGGGGGTCAGTAAATATGAAACAATTAATCCTGACTTTCAAAAACAGAGCAGTTTAATAAAGTTTATAGAATTACCCAAATTTTGCAGTATGTCTCTGTAAGAAACTTCAGCGATAAATACATACATCAGTATTTTAAACATTTGTTTAAAAATGTACAATAAGTTATTCTTGATCATGCTTATATGTAATTTCAAATTCTCAACACAATAATATATTTTTAACCACGTTATGCCTTAAAATAATTTAATACTCATTTTTACAAAATAGTGAAGAACTATTTTAGTAAAGAGTCATTTTAAAATAATTCTATCAGTTTCTGAGGTTTGAGTGATAAGAAGGTAACATTATCAACATACACCTTCAGCTAGTGGAATTCATGCAGGTATACAGCCCTAACTGGAATATGTAATTTAGAAAGTTGTGAATTCTAATATTTTTGATTCCTACTCTAAATTCAAGAACCAGGCAAAAGGTAGGAAATAAATATAAATGGGAGAGGAATGCAAAAAAAATCATATTCTTAACAGAATATGCATTATTTAACAGAAAAAAAATGTTTTGAAGAAAAATTAAAGTTGGTGATATTAGCAGAAAAAAAATAAGTAAAACATCAAACAGCAGGGAGCAGAGGATGGCTAAGTAGCGAGTGCATTAGCTACAGTGGAGGAGCAGACAGCAGCAAGGAAGGAGGTAACGAGAGCATCTGAAGAAAAGATACACCTGGCTATGAGCGTTATCATGCAGCAAAAGTTACTTGGTGGGAGTGAGCAGAAGGAACTGGAGACCCTTGGGAAAGTTCTGTACCCCCAGTGAAAGGAAGTGACACACTGGCTCACTGATGAAAGGAAAGGAAAGGGAGAGGCGGGCAGGATGGTGCTGCTCCTCTCCCAGGCGTTTGTATAACATCAAAGAGCTGCTGTGTTCTGGGAGGATCAGAAGGCCTTTGATGTAATGGTAGTCTTGGCAAGACACTACAGAAGCAAACCAAGGACAGAAGAAAGTATTAACCCTTAGATTAAAAAAAATTACTAAATATTCATGCATGCAAAGTGGGACAGACATGAAATAGCCACAAGTGTGACCTGGAGAGTTTGCTTATTGATTGAAGCCACACAGAAAGAAAGAAAAATGAAGAATGTGGACAGTGTCAGGCAGTCATGTAACCTCTCTGCACTGGGCA
The DNA here is from genome assembly GCA_036925125.1 of Oreortyx pictus. Lineage (NCBI taxonomy): Eukaryota > Metazoa > Chordata > Aves > Galliformes > Odontophoridae > Oreortyx > Oreortyx pictus. Next base: position 40,360,745 of record JAUPFR010000006.1, read on the forward strand.
TTGTCACCCTTTCAATTCTTCTTCTAAAATGGATGAAAAATCAGAAAACTTATGCAACTTCGAGCCTGCTACTACAGTAGAGGAATCTAGGAGATTTCACACTGCTGAGCATGTGCAAACAGAAATTTGTTTTACTGTTATCCAAAACCTTAATTCCATTAACATAAAATACATAACACATAAAATAAAATAACAAAAATGTTCATACTGGAAAGGAAATTTAAAAAAAAAAAAAAAAACCAATCTTTCAGAATACTTACAACATTACTGGAGTTATTCTAAATTTATGACACTGTAACAAAAAGCTGAATAACATCTGATCCAAATAATCAATGCAGGTAATATCCTCACTTTTGGGTTCTCTACTGAAAACAGCAAGAGAAATATACCTTTATATATATACCTTTTATATGCTTTGATAGTAAGATAACTTGCTGTTTTCAGTAGAGAACCCAAAAGTAAGGATATTACTATATATATTTATTATATATATATATATATACACCTTTTATATTCACTGGAATAACTGGTTGATTTCAAATACAATTTCTCACTCTCTATCAAGGTGGAAGGATCTAACAAAGACTGTGACGTAGTTTACTGGGCAGCTTAATTCAGTTCATGAGAAATGGGTGGCAGTGAATACAAGCCTTACTAATTGTCATGTAAGAAAACCATGATTAAGAGATATTTCTGAACAGAACTTATTCACACAGCACTATGTGAAGCATCAGAACTATCAGTTTGAGCACTAACTCCCTATTGCTACGAGGCAGGTGTTCCAATACTGCACTGTGATTTATGAAGGATCTTAAAACATTTTAAATTGTAAATGTTTGTATTTGCAAACTTGATGTGGAGTTAGTACTAATTTATTTATATGAAAATGTCTGGGTTTCTGATAGAAATAAACTTATGTATGATATCTTACTGGACATGCCCATAGAGTAGAAAAGAAGCATGGTTCAAATCCATCTCACCCTGTCCACTTTGTAGACTTATTACCTTGAGTGACCTGGATAATCAGTCCAGCTGCATTCATGGCAAATATATGCATTAAGGTTTTTGTACTTAAAACTTAGTACTTCAAAATTATATTTCTCCTTGATTTCAGTTCCAGTGTAAGCAGATGTGGTTCTATCTGCATTTTTCAAGGTAAACATACATCTAAACATTCCAGTGTGGTTGTATCACATGTACTTCAACCATTTGGCCAATTAGTTGAACTTCTCAGTTCATCCTCAGTATGGCTCAAATCTACCACATTTCACTTCCAACAGATGTGAAATGAACGACACAGAAAATCATATTACACTGTATTTTAAACAGCTGGTGCTCAAATACTGTCATGAAAACCTAAGTAGAAAGGTACAGTGTAAAACTATAGTGTGTCTTAAATAAAAAAGCAACCTTTTTTTTTAATTAAATACATAAAATAACAATTTTAATCAGTAGACTCAGTATGATTGGTTTGAAAATAAATTTAAGAAACTTACCATTTCTAAGGACATAATTCGTTCCTACAAATAAAGAAGAACGTAGTTAGAAAGCTAAGCATACAAACAGAACAGAAGAATGAAATGCTTCTTTTATTTGTCACAAAATTGTCACTTATATGAGAAACTGCCATACCTAACTGGACTTCTGACCCATCTATCAAATTATCTCACTTAATCTGCGTTGAAGAAAATTAAAAGAAACTTCCCAGAAAAGAAGAACAAACTTGAACAAAATATATTTACACTAATACATATATTTTTTCAAATAGTACTACTAGGTTTTCAATATGGTTGATTTTACCTCACACGTCCCAGAGCGTGGCTTTCCTTTTTAATAATATGTGGCTGCAAATCTATAACGTTTTGGAATTTATGCCACAATAGCATCTGTTTTAATTTTCTTCAGTTTTCTTTGAGGTATTTATTTAGAAAAGTAAAATATAAATTCCATAGCATTATTCTGTTACCAGAAATAGCTTTGAAGAACAACTAAGAACATCTTGTTACTGATTAAACAAAGCCTAATACCAGACAAAAATAAAATAAAAGCAAAATGAGTTTGTCTCAGCTTTAGCACAAATATGCGGAAGATACAGCTTACGTGTATTTTAACATCCTGTTTCCCACTGAAAAGTATCTTTAAGAGAGATATTAATCTATTAAAATCAAGATAGTGAGTTGTGTCACTATGTCCTGACCAAATTATCGTATTTCAAGGAATTTGAGAAGAAATATATTAAACGTTTAGTTGAGCTCACCTGACTATTCAGTTGAAAATGTGATCATTAAAACATCACAGGAATCCTTACTTTGTTTAAATATTATCTTATGAAAGCATGGGAGAAATTTTTCCTTTCTGGGTGGATTAAGCTAAGAATTCTTACAATTCTTTTTTCTATTCTTTTCCTCCTAACAGATAAAAAAAGATTGTAATCTAAATTTATTCCTACAACATCGAAAGACAGACAAGAAAAAAATTATGATAAAAATATTATTTGAAAAAACTGAAGATAACTTATTTTGAGATGTCCATCTTTTCACAAAAATGCCATGGTTATTGCAAACACAAATTTAATTAATGTTCTGGGAAACAAACAAACAAACAACTAATTACTATAAAAAAATTGGCATTTACAGATCTCAAATTTGTGGTGACAATAAACAGTAATTCAGATATAAATGTTTTCAGTTAACAAGGACTAGTTGAATAATAAAGTCTAAGAATCACTGTGGCATTAGTAGGATGATTCAAGTGATACAATAAATTTAGAAACCTTGAAAAAAAATGACTTATGGCATATGATCTAGCTGCCAAAATTCTAAAAACTGAACAAATTCTTAGAATCACAGCATATTTTGTAAACCACCATGTAATGTATTTGGAAATTTAACACAGATTATATACGCACTATCAATATATTTATATGTCCACATTAAGACTCTCTATTTTGTTTTTAAATCTTTATATTTTTATTTTATATTTATATTAATTTATATTAATATATTTATATTTATATGAATTTAATATATAAATATATTAATATATTTATATTAATTTTATATTTATGTGCCCCTAATTTCAAAGTAAATGAGAATGCAAAGTAAAAGAGAACATGCATGCAGTTGAATATTCCAATTGTGCACAGTACATTATTTTCCAGGAAGCCATAGTATGTACCACAGAACAGTTTCCCTAAAAAGGAAGGTGAAAAACTTAAAGTCTTTAACCTCCATAAAAAGAAGCAAGATTATGTTTGAAAGTGAGAATACTGAAAATTTTCCAGACTACTCAAATATATATTATGAATATGAGAGTACATTTCAAGATGCAAAACCAAGAATACAGTGATACATTCTTGCATCAGTCTCCTAGCTCCTAAAAAGTCCTAAACCAAAGAACAGCATATATTTACATATAAAATAGATATTCACCATATAATATAAGACCTTAGTGAGGTAAATAAATATATTCATATCTTCCACTTTATGAAGTATTACTTAGTTTTTGCCATGCTAAGCTGCAATTCAACATATTCCCTAAGTAGAAGACGACGTGAAAACTACACGTCCAAGAATCTTCATAAAATTGTTACTTTCTGAGGCACTGCAGAAGCGTTAATTTTACTTATCTGTATTTGAGTGAGAAATATTGGTTATTTTCTGGATCTTTGGGTAACTGTAAACACACCTCTTCCTCAAAAGGAAAATCTTACAGGGAGCAAAATTAATTCTATTTACTATTAATTAATTAATTCTATTTACTTAGAACATTAAGCTTCGTTGGTTATTTTTAACAAAAGCTGATGCTTGAGTCCCCTCAAAAATGAGTAAAATAAAAGTATAATAAAAACCACACCTCTAACTCTGGGGAATATTCTTCGTAATTGACAGTGAGACATTGTAAAGAACCTCAAGATACCCCTGGTTATCATTTTTCCCCACAGCAATGCACTGATTTCTCACAGATTTTCTCACATCTCTAGCTTTTCTACAACTTGGGCCAGTGTTCAAGGTTCAAGTATCAAAAAATAACTCCCTCAGCCTTGATAACCTGACTACATTCAATTGTTTGTCCAGAGTATAAAAGAATCTTTCTGCCTACCTGTTTCCTGAACATATTTTTATATAGTCTACTTAGACAGCAAAGAAAATGCATAAATAATTGATATAATTCATAAAATTCTCTGTACATTTAAGATGCTTATTCAAATGGGACCCTAGGAATTTTACACAAAAAGCTATCAACAGTTTGCTAACAAAGAACTAACTGATCAGGCCATAATATCTAAGGAATTCTATTCAAGAAGGCTGTAAGCCTCTGGGGCAAGAATATTATTTATATGCTAGTGGTAATTAATATGTGAAATAATTATCTTCTAGCAGTCTACTTCAATTAATGCTTTCATACACTAACTGACTAAACATATGCTTTGCTGAACTGGGACTCAGGGGAAAAATCTAGGAAACACTACAGTTAAAGAAACTCCCACCTCCACCTCCTATGCTTCATATACTGAGGCACAATAGCATAGGGATTATAGAATAGAATCATGCAGTGGTTTGGTTTGGTTCTTAAAAACCATCTAGTTCCAAATGCCTGCCACGAGTCAGGTTGGTACTCACGACATCCAGCCTGGCATAAGGCATCCACAGCTTCTCTGGGCAGCCTGCTCCAGCACTTCACCAAACTCAGTAAAAAATCTTCTCTAACACTGAATCTAAATCTCCTCTTAGTTTTAAACCATTTCCCCTTGTACTATCACTATCTTCCTGTGTAAAAAGTTGGCCTCCATCTTTTTCTCAAAAGCTCCCTTTATGTACCAGAATGACACAATGAGATCTCCCCAGAGCCTTCTCTTCTCCAAGCTAAACAAACCAAACTCCTTCAGCCTTTCTTCACAGGACAGGTGCTCCAGCTCTTTTATCATCTTCATGGCTCTACTCTAGACCCGCTCCAATGGCTCGGCATCCTTCTTGTGCTGGAGACCCCAGAATGTTTAGCTGTGACTTGAGCTGTTTTTTATACCTGCTTGCTAGCAAGGTTGTACAAATTCCACCACTATAAGATTAGAATATAAAAGAATGGAGCATTCCAGACAGGAACCATTTTGAAAAACGTTGACAACTCTGGACAAATAACTATCTAGAAAAATAACTGATGTTCTTTCTAAGTACTATGATTGTGAAAGCATGTGCATTTGAAGAATTAAAAAGAGCTACAAAGCACTCAAGTACAAATACAGCAGCCAAAGCAGTAGAAATGACACACCTACACACCTAAGCAGAATGGCCAGTTAGTGAAGGGAATAGAGCAGTCTGGTCAGGCATTTGACAGGCCATTTGAAATACACACACGCACATACATGCACACAATACACTAATATGATGCAAGTTTCTCCAGTATAACATTACTCCTTACACAATTAGAAGGAACATAATTAGAACAATTTGTCAACTATAGTGCTTCACAGGAAAGCAGATACAGAATTGCTTCACATGAAAGGAGATCTTTTTACGTTGATGTAACTAGATATGCACCTGTGTAAACTGCTTGCGCAGACAAGCTCTCAGCCCTGTTGAACTTGAGCTGCCAGAAAGCTAGGCCAAATTTTTTGTTTGAGCAGGAAACAGCTGGATTGGTGTGTTGTGTAACTTTTGGGTCTTGCAACTTGTCTCTTTTTACTGGATCAAGCTGTTTCTATGCTAAGCTTTTGATATTTCTAGCCCTCAGTACACATTATATTTATTATATTATCAGAGTCAGCATACCTTCAAACTCCTATGGTCAAAACTCAGGTCAATGCATAATTTCACTTTCCTTAACAGTCATTTGGTTTCCTCATAAACACTCTGTTCCCGCTACACTTACATAATCCTCCTCCACTGATACATTCTTCATGTTGTGTATAAGCTTTCTTATACTCACACGGGGCATTGCATGCTGCAAATTCTTTGTTATTTTTTTTTCTTCCTTATGCATTCTGAAGAAAACATGTATCACCCTTTTAACTTCCCAATTCTCACTACTGAGACATTCCAGTTTGGTTTTGCATTCCTAGACATTTTCATTTCAAAAGGAGTATATGTTTTCTTTGACTGTAATGCTTAAATACTGTTCCAGAGCTGACCCTATGCTAACTCTAACTGTGCAGGCACAAATGTAAAGGAAATGTTACAGATGCTATACAATGAGAAATTAATATACTGTACCAAGCTCTAGCATATATCAACTCATCTTTTCTTTCTCTTAAAGGTAACGATGAACACTGAATATTTCAAAGGTTTAAAACACTTCAGATCTTTTACTTCCAGTTTTATCTGGAGACACAGAAGAAAGCAACATACTCAGAATCTAACTCAACCAATGAAGTAGAATTTAAAGCATATCTACAATTCTGCATGCAGAATTGCACCACAACTATTTCCATGTAGTTTCAGTGAAGCCAGAAGTAATAACAACTTCAGCATATGCTGTGATGTAAAAGAACCATTCTTTTTGAAGAAAGACTAGGTTTATTAATTGGAGAGTGCTAAGTACTTTAACCTCCTCTAACATGCAACTTAAATGTGGGGAGAGACTCAACTGTGAGCCTTACTGGCTATCAAGGTCTGTGTTTGGTTGCATATATTTCCCATGCTGAATTCCCAGCTTATTAATCTCAAGGGCAATGTAAAATGTTGCTACTTAGTTATATATAAAAGACATACCTGGAGAGCTCCCATTTCTTCCTCTCGTCTGAGCAACTTCTCTAGTAGCTCTGTAAAATAAAAAACAGAACCCATAAATTCACTTTCTTGTCTTATAGCCTGACAGAAAAAGTGAGGTATTTTGTTCTGTACAACATTCCTTTTAACCGGATTATACTAATTGATAGTGTATCAGTGATATAGTTATTTCCAAGCATGGGCTGCTGGGAGCACTAATAAACATTCAAAAGATGATAGTCTGATTAAGTAATTACCAGACTTACTTCCATATAGTTAAATCAATCTATTAATATTTAGAGAGTAGAATTTAAAAAGTGAAGAAATTCACTCTGCAGAATCCTGAATCCATGTTTTCTTCAGCATCCAACAACACAAAACAGCTAATGTATATACTTGGGAAGCAAATACTGCCAATAAAAGCACATAGTTTAGTTATCGGAGTTAAGCTCAATAATAGCTACTTAAAAATTATACTTTTCTGTACAGAGATTCAACTGCCAGATGAACATAAATTACTGTAACTAAATATACTGCTACCAACATCAGTTAGTGACAGAACGTGGGTTTGGAAAGTGGCAGCCTTGTACTTCCTTGAGTATATTTCCATACTGTAATTGAGTTGGTAAAAATTAGTATTGTAATACTAGCTTGAAAAAAAAATAAAAAAAAAAGAAGAAAAAGAAGGAATATATCTGTGCAAAAGGTGTGCAAAATAGAGGATTACTCCCTGTATTCCATCTGGACAAAAAAAGATTCATATACTCAACTTTGCTTTATTTTAATTATAGTGCATCGTTTGACATTTCATCATGATGACATTATTGTTCTAAGCAAAGAGGATGTTATCACAAGGTTCTTTTCAAAGAAGTTTTATAAAAGGTAAACTGAAGTAACTTTTGTTAATGATATCTAGATTTGAAAGGTCTCTATCTGTAATTAGCTATCTCCAGAACTAATTCCCTATACCGAATTACTGCCTAAACTGTCTGTCCTGCAGAATACTTCATAAACTCTGCACCAGAAGAGCTGATGGGTATTAAAGTGATGTAACTTACCTGATAATATATTCCCACTTTATAGAGTTGCCCTTTATGACTATATAGTTAAGAAACAAGTTTTGTATCAAAATTCATTATTCCATTAATGTCTCATCTAAGAAAACAAAGCTAAAGCAAGAAATAGATATTAAAGCAGCATATATTAAACAGCTTTGCAAAAGAGTCACTTAAAAATGCAGTAGACTTCAACATTCTTTTAAATATGCCTACTCTTATGGCAACATATTTTTGACTACTTGACCTCAGAAGTTCTGTTGATTTACAAAATTGTAAATGCTGACATTATACCAGAGCTTTCGATTGATACAATCAAAATTCCAGGAAATGCCAAAGTTATGATTTAAAACATTCCATAACAATGACCACCTTTCACAGTCTGTCTGATACAGAAACATAACTTTGCAGAATTTTGCAAATATTAAACTAGACAGTATTAAATATAGTCTATAATAAGATTTGTTGTTATTTAGAACTTAGTCTAAAATGTAAAAAAAAAAAAAAAAAAAGTAGTTCAACTCTTCTACCTCTACACTGGGAGCAATAAGCTGGAAAACAACGTATTAACTCTGCAATCTGGAGCAACATCTTGATAACTTGAATTAAAAATCAAGACACATATTTTGGAAAGACACCAAACAAATTATAATTTTGTATCTGCCAATTCACAACCTGTCTCACCAAAGAAGACACAAATACAGATGTGTACACAGAATTAGTTCTT